>OX038875.1:12120607-21679502 GCA_943789525.1 Agriphila geniculea
ATGGAATATATCGTCTGCTTACTGGTAAAACATGGTAAATGCATTTTTGATCAAAAATGAGTTAATAATGCAGTATTTGTAATTTTCAACGCTCTTTCTACTGGTAAAATGTGATAAGTGAAAGGACTGTTTAGTGCGAAGTTACGTAACTAAAAATATTATAATTGGCAAAGTATTTCTATAATTCTACTACGAAAACGACATAAATCTACTTATTACTGGGTAAGAATTAAATAGACACAAGTAAAAGATGATGTATAACTTTACTATTTTTTCTTTGTAGATTTGGTAATTTAATTTACGACGTTTACAGTGTGGTAAAATAGATTAAATGCATTTATTTACTTTTTTTCAGCAAAAGCTACAGGCAAATAAATTTAAATACATTTATTGGTTTTTTCTTGACATTCCATTATATACCAAGTTCGTCTTTTTAAACTGGTAAATTATAATAAATACACATACCGTTTTTTACCAATAGGGTAATCATGTAGCTTCTACAAATTGAGGTCTAGCAAAAGATAATAAATGCATTTAACACGTTTTACCTGTAGGATCTCTAGTGAATCCTGCACTAGTATAGCATTATACGATTGACACGTGAGTACGCGCTTGCTGATAAAAAAAGTTTTAAGTTAGTTCCAGTGAATTAAAAGGACGTTTGAAGCTAAAATTATGGAATCCAGAGGCAAGAGATTAGTATCAATGATACCTAAAGCTCCACCATCAAAGGGTAAGTCTTTTTCTCACGTATTTTTTAACTTTGAGGTTATAATTTGATCCGGTGTTTCAAATTAAGACAAGTCGGTACATTTGAGAAAAACTTGTGATACAGTGAGGAAAGTAGGTACTTTAATCTTTGATTCGAGTCATTAGAAATCATTACCTACCTACTATAGGCTAGCAAAAGGCTTGCAATACATAAGTAGGTACCTACCTACTTATACCAACTAAACATAAAATCGGTATGGCTTTATTATGTAGGTAGATAAGGTAGACTAGACATTAGGTGGATATTAGGTGTTTATAAGTTTATTAGGTATAAAATTTAATTTGAGTCTTGGTTTAAAGTTCATGCTATCTCTTTTTGATCGCCATCCCGCGAAAGTGACTGCACGCGAGATTAACCGAAACTAAAGTTAGACTATACGTTTTGTAATGCGCAATACACACCAAAGCCGCCGACCCGCCACGCCGGCCTATGTCGCCAACTTTTTGTCGGCTGGCTAGTTGGCGGCTTCACACATTGCAAGTCAGAAAACTTTGTCGGCGGCATGTCGGCAGCTCGACATGAGGAACTTATTTGCCAGTTAGTGATTTGGCAACTCGAGTGTCGCGTCGCCGCTTGCATACTCAAGCCGCCGACATGCCGCTAAAATGTCGGTGGGCAAATGATGCCGACATGATTCTTTTCATATAGGCTGCCGGGTTGTGTCGGCGGCTTTGGTGTGTTTGCAACTAATTGTGTCGAATCGATTTAGTTAGGTTGCGTTAACAATACTAGTTAAATTGTCTAACACTCTAACCTAACTTAATCGATTTCAACTAGGTACTTATTAATAATGTATTACTTACCTTTTTCAGACTACGACGGTGTTGAAGTACCCTGCTGTTCATCGACTTCTACTGACGTTGTCAGTGAAGATGACGATGGAGTAAGACGAGAGATGCAACGAATGTTCGATAGCGACGATTCTAACGAAGACCCTGATTATCATCCACAGACAGATCTTATTGAACTCAGGGATTTGGTGGCAAAACCATCTGCCAGTACAGCCTTTGACAATAATTTTTTGAATTTTTTAAGAGACTGGGATGAAGACGACCCAATAACCAATACTGATGAAAAAGTACAAACAGAAGAAGGTTCAGATGCACGTGCGATTGCTGTTTCACTGATAGCCCTATTGATAGAAAGAGTTTTTGATGCTACCAAGTCTAGAAAACGCTGGAAGACATCTGATCCAAATAACTGGAAAATAAATGTGGCGAAGAAAAGGCGTTCAGATGGTTTACCATATAAATCTAAAAAAGGGATAGAAAAAAAGGCAAAGGTTCCAAAAGATGTGGACTGTAGCAAATGCTTTTATAAATGTAACTTACCAAAACACGCCAGAGAGATTTTATGCAGACACTATTGGAATTTGAGTTACGTAGAAAAGAAGAATTTTATATTGAGCAATATAGAGATTGAGCCACCAAAAAGAGTTCTTGCTGTTAAGAAAAGTAATAAAAAACAACGAAAATTCACAACAAAATGTTTCTTCATTAATGATGGATCTAGGCAACAAGTATGCCAGAAATACTTTTGCTCCACTTTAGCGATATCGCCCACGGTTATTGTTGGTGCCATTGGAAAAAGGAATGAGTGTGGTTTATATAATACCAACGATGGAAGAGGAAGAAAAGAACCTCCAAACAAAACCAGTGAAGTAGCTGTAAATTTGGTTAAGATGCATATCGAATCTTTTCCTACTATGGAGCCGCATTATATACGAAAAACATCGAAACGTTTGTACTTAGATGCCTCTTTGTCAATTACAAAAATGTATCAGCTTTACAAATCTAAATGCGATAAAGAAAAAGTCACCCCGGTTTCGGAAATAACCTACAGAAGAATTTTTTGTACTAATTACAACTATAGCTTTTTTGTGCCAAAGAAAGACCAGTGTTTGACGTGCTCTAAATACAAGAAGGCAACAACGGAAGAACAACTTAAAATAAAAAAAGAGTATGATGATCACTTGGCACGGAAAGAAGCTTGCAATCTTGAAAAAAATAAAGATAAAGAAAGAGCCATAAAAGAGAAAAGTTTTTACTGTCTTACTTTTGATCTTCAAGCGGTATTACAGATTCCTAGCGGCCTGGTGGGGCAACTATATTACAGCAGAAAATTATGTGTCTACAATCTCTGTTTTTATGAAGCTGCTCTGCCTAATAACGCTTATTGTTTTGCATGGTCTGAAGTTAACGGAAAACGCGGTAGCTCCGAAATTGGAAGTATTTTATATCACTACCTATCACAATGTGTACCGCATGATGTGTCAGAAGTTTGTTTTTATTCAGACACATGCGGCGGACAGAACAGAAATCAATTTGTTGCTGCCTTACTGCTTTTTGCCGTTCAAAACATAGAGCACATAGAACAAATTGAACACAAATTTTTAGAGTCTGGACATAGCTACATGGAAGTAGATAGTATGCACAGTAGCATCGAGTCAGCCAAAAAGAATTCAGAAATTTACTGCATGCCTGATTTCCTTTCCATTTTTAAACGAGCTAGAGCTGTTAAAACTGTCACTGTTGATGGCGTCAAACACATAAAACAACCATACCAAACCAAAGAGTTTAAGTACAATGATTTCTATGATCTCAAGAAATTAGCCGAGGAAACGATCACTAATAAGTCAAAAGACTGCAATGGACAACCAGTCAAGTGGTTGAAAATAAAGAGAATGAAATACCTCAAGTCAGAACCAACTAAAATTCTTTTTAACTATGACATGTCAGAAGAATTTATTTCCATCGATATCTCGGGAAGAAACCAGACTGCAAGTCACAGACCAAAAAGGCGCAGGGACAAGGAACAACCGCGTGAAGCAAGCCAAGCTATTCTCAAAAAGCTTTATTCTAAGCCTTTGCCTATAACTAAAGCCAAGAAAAATGATCTATTGGCATTGTGTAATAAAGGGGTTATCCCTGTCGAATTCCATGGATGGTTTTCGTCTTTGCCTGCCACGGATGAGCCAGACCGTTTACCAGAACCAGCAGTTGACGAAGATTCTTCGGAAGAGTGAGACCGGATACTTTATTATTAATTTTGAGGTATTCTTTATTGGCTTTAGCGTTTTATGATTGTTTTATTATGTTTCTTACATTATTTTGATTAATGTGTCATTAAAATGATGTCTTTAAAATTGTTTGTTTCATTTGTAACAGCTTTTTAAGCTGGTGGAACTTATTACTATGGAAAATCATTATGGTAAGTACAATATTTCCTAAGAAACTTACAGATAAAATCAGGTAAATGCAGTAGTTTTTTCGATAATTCCATAAATTTATTCTCCATGTAATTTTTTTTATATTTCAGGGCAACCTTTTATTATTAGTATGTACTTTTCATTAAAACTATAAAAAAATAGTGTGAAACACAGGTTTTATGTCGCATATTTAAATTACAGGTAAAACCAATTAAACGCACTGCCTAGATCAACATAATTATATTTTTTTGTTAATTCTCATCAAATAAATTCTGCTTTAAATATAGACAACGAAAGGTTAATATATTACCAATAATATGTCATGTAACATTCAACAACAATTGAATTAAAAGATAGTCAAAAATCAATTTAAACTTTCAAATCTTATTATCTCGTTTCCACAAAATGTGCACTTAACATATTTTTACCAGTAAGCAGACGATATTATGTAGGGTGACCATGCATATGAAAAAAAGGGGGAAAAAACATTTGTTTAAGCATTTTATTACTAAAAAAGAGATTAACACGAAAGTAAAATATATATATATGTTTGTTAACATGCTATTAAGGGTTGGTTTTATTGTTACCAACATCTTTATGTAACGGTAATTTTGTTACTTACGCTATAGCATTTAGGTATTACTTTTATTGGCTCGACGACATCTTTTTTATTTAAGTTTAATAGTAGTTTATGACACTGACGCATAAAAGTGGTATTAAAACACGAGTGTGTGTTTAAAAACCGACCCGTAAGCGAGGTTTTTAATAGTGTCACACGAGTGTTTTAATACCTAGTTATGTGCAGTTTCATACACTACTTTATCTACACTCACACAATTAGGATTGAACCTACTAAATAAAAGATGAACGTTAGAAAAGAGAGATAGAGACATTAGCCTTGATACGAGTCATTTCCTTCTCTGCATCTAAAAATCGGGCGGAGTCAAGTTTTCTTTACATTCACCGCTATCAGACATTTTGAAGCAAGAATTAAAAAACCTACGAAATTCAGTGCAACAAAATTAAAAAAATTAAATCATTACTTTCTTGTAATGCTCTAAAAAATGGCGAGCATTCCATAAGTAAAATAATAATGAGATAAGTGCATTCCAACAAACTAAAGGCGGAAATACTATATTATTGTTGTGTTGTGTCGTGTTGTGTTGTGTCGCAACAGAATAGTCCAATCAACGGGGCTTATGCAACCCGAATAATTCTTCCGTCTATGAAATTTGGCATGTGATGAAGTTAGGTAATACAGATTACAGATGAACGATAATCCAATAAATTTTGTTACGAGAAGTTAGGTATTTTTACCTAAACATGAAAATCGCTTATATCTCTCTGTGAATATTTCCTCGGGCTAAAATACTTTCTGTATACGTACTTGTGTATTAGTTAGAATAAGTATGTAAAAGAATCCAATATTTTTTCGATTTCGGAGATACTCCAAATTTAAATTTTAATATTTTTCAATATTTATTTTCTTGATAAAAATATCTGCTGATTATTATTTTTAATATGTTTTTATATCCTTAAATATATAGCTTTGTTCAGTAAGTCAATTAATTTTCTTCTTTAATCATATTTTTTTATTTTTTGATCTTAAGAGGTAATGTGAAAAATAGTCGGTCCATTTTCATACATTTATGTATAAATATGATTAAAGAAGAAAATTTGTTGGCCTACTGAACAAATCTATATATTAAGGGTATAAAAACATATTAAAAATTATAATCAGCAGATATTTTTATCAAGAAAAGATAAATTGAAAAATATTAAAATTTAAATTTGGAGTATCTCCGAAATCGAAAAAATATTGGATTCTTTTACATACTTATTCTAACTAATACACAAATACGTATACAGAAAGTATTTTAGCCCGAGGAAATATTCACAGAGAGATATAAGCGATTTTCATGTTTAGGTAAAAATACCTAACTTCTCGTAACAAATTTTATTGGCTTATTGTTCATCTGTAATCTGTGTTACCTAACTTCATCACATGCCAAATTTTATAGACGGGAGAATTTTTCGGAAGTCTCCATACAACAAATATGCTCATTGATTGGACTAGAAAGCGTATCCGGAATTTAACTGGTAAGATTTTTTCTACGTAGTTGCAAATGCAACGACTTACAATGCGATTAAGAATTTAAAAATAAAAAAGTACGGGTTCATTCACACAATCAAATCACAATTAGACTACTGAACTCCCTTCCATAATATTAGATAAATTAAATAAAGTACAGAAAATTTAATAACTTACATGATAACTTGATATTAATAAACAGAAACACTGGATAATTTAACAACAGACTGCAATAGAAATAGAATTATTACAACGCACAACTACGAGTAAAGGTTAGCCAATACGAGGGTAGACGAAAATTGTGTCCGACAAAATAAAAAAGCATACCCACCCTACATAAGATATTCCTTTGAAAATTTAAGAAAAATGATAACTATGAAAGTATAACACTTACGAAAATCGACTATGTTTTAAATTTTAGGAACAAACTTTTCACAATTTTGGATGCAGGCTCCACTTGTATACGAAGTCTGGGGGGGTATTACAACCTCTTAAAACTTGCCAGGTTTATGAATTGCTATAGTTACGTCTCTTTCTCGCTGTAAAGCAAATAAAAGAGATAGATTGATAGCCAGTCAGAAAACTGCCAGGAAATAAGAGGTCATAATACGGCCCCTGGTTAGTTAAATAAATGCCAAAATAAGGAACACTCACACGAGCATTGAAAAAGAAACAAAATGTTTAATTGCTCTTGATCTAGCACGTTTTGTGTCAAGATTTATGTGTCACAAATTTGCTCTGAATCCAAATTATAATATACAGAAATAATATTTCAATATGATTCAGCTAAAGTTAGTGATTTTAGGAACACTCACACCACACAGTGTGTGGTGTGAGTGTTCCTAAAAAACCCTTATAAAATCCAAATTAACCATGATAATGAATTGATTATTTTGTGAATAGTTTTCACAAATTATGCACAAATTTTTCATACATATTTTTTTAACATACGTCTAGTATATTGTATGATATCAAGTATGGCGTTTTCGCGAAGCGGGCGGTATGAGTGTTCTATATAATTGACCATAACTTAGTCTACATAGGTTTCACAAATTGTTCGATTATACCATCAAGTTTGCACAATTATATCTTAAATTCTTCGTATGGTTAAATCAATTTCTAAGAAAGGAACACTCACACCACACGCACATTATTAGATTGGCGTAGGTGATATTTTATTTTTCGACTTTCAGCTAAAGGTAACGGTGCATTAAGTTTCTTGACAGGCGCATTGTGTTTATTTAAAATATTTGATGTCGACGCTATAGTATGTACTCACAGAATACTGTGACGCTCTGGCTGGCGTCGGGCGTCGCATGCAAACTTCTTGTATTAACTTGTAATATACGGTCTATTATCGAGTATAAACATTTTTGCGTGATAATATAAAATTATTGGTCCCTACTATTATCACAGAAATAGATAATTCCGTGGCAGAGCCGAGTGGCTTGTATAATACCTAATCAAGGCACAGTAGGTGCTGACAACAAACCCACAATTTTTGACAACTTTATTCGATCGAACTAGCTGGTTAACGAGACTGTTGGAAAAGGAACTAACTTTACGCCTTATTTTAGGGGTTAGTTTCGGAAAGTGGCGCCACCATTTCAGACTTCAGTTTCAGTCTCATCTTTTTAGGGGGCCGTACCAGCCGGCACGCTCCGAATCTCAATCAAAACAGATAATCGAGCCCCAATCGGGCTAAAATGGCGAACCCCAATTCATGATGTCACACGAACTTCGATTTATCTGTTTTAAGTTGAAGCCCGGTAAACCCGCCGAAGTTCGAAATGTTAGCCGGTAGGGCCCTAAGTCCTATAAAAGTTTTTACTTATTTAGATACCTACTTAACAAAACTTTGTTAAGATTATGAAATTATAGAAATTATACATAGGTACAGTCAGCGTCAAATTGATATGAGCGTCTAGAGTAGTCAAAATGAGCGATTTTCTGACAGGCGCGGTCGCAGCCCAAAATTTTGGGGGGGTCACTAATAATAATAAGAATATGATAATATGGTCATGTCCCCTGTGACCCCCCCCCCCCCCCCCCCCCCCCCCGGGACCGCGCCTGTTTTCTGACAGCTGATAATTTTAGTATAATTTTATGTTAATATTTCTACTAACTGTGCTAAGGGTCAGAGAAAAGTTCTTCGGAACACACCAACGCACAACGCAACAAACCACATATAAGTAGTTACCTACTCAACAAACGTATGTTAAAAAGTACCTAGGTAATTACGTTTCATCCTTTGTCTTTTTTCTTAAAAACCTACCTACTTAATTGAACAACGACATCTAGTTCTTTTTTATGTACTACTTTTTTTCTAACTGCCTTTTGAAAACCGCTCATTATCTGAAAAACAAAAATCAATTTGATCTACGCAGTTAGTTAGAATCACCCCACCATATTGTTGTAAGTGTAAGCACACAAGGTGTTCAAAATATCTTACTACCTACTCATTGTTTCTTATTATATGAGCAGTCAGAGTGCTCAAAATTATCTTAGCAAACATAATAAAGCTGTCAAAGTTATCTGTGCGCAGTGTAATATGCATTATGCACAGAAAGCTTTGACAGCTTTGTTTGCTAAGCTAATTTTGAACACTAATTGCTCATATGATACTCTTACACTATTTCTAATTTAAATTGACTTGTGATTGACTGTTATATCGTGATGTAATTAATTTAATTGACATTTTGCATTGAATTATTTAGATTGACATTCCATTAATTTGACATTTTGAATTGAATTATTTAGATTGACATTCCATTAATTTGACATTTTGAATTGAATTATTTAGATTGACATTGCATTAATTGATATATATTTTTTGTACTTTTTGCATGCTGAGTACAATCAGCGAAACATGTAGATCGTTCCATTTGACTGTTTTTTTCAACTGACATGTACACCCCGCCGTGTTTCGAGCAAAATAAACTATTCTTATTCTTATCCTTACTATCCTTACTAATATTATAAATGCGAAAGTCCCGTCCTAACTACTGAACCGTTCATCATGAAAATTTACATACACATTGCCAGGAGTACAGAAAAGGACATAGGCTACCTTTCATCACATAAAAATACGTACAGTTCCAGAGGGATAGCAAAAAGCTGTCCACGCAGACGAAGTCGCGGGCGGCCGCTAGTATAATATTATAAATGCGAAAGTCCGTTTGTTTGTTTATTTGTTTGTTTGTTTGTTTGTTACGCCTTCACGTCTTAACTACTGAACCGATCATCATGAAATTTTGCATACACATTGTCAGGGGTACAGAAAAGGACATTGGGTACCTTTCATTAAGAAAAAACGTATAGTTCCCGAGGGATAGCAAAAAAACTGTCCACGCGGACGAAGTCGCGGGCGGCCGCTAGTTCTCATATAAATATAACCCACCTTTATTAAGTGAAGATCGTCATCATAAAGCCTTAGATATCACTTTACCTCTTAGCCTTCCCAAACCTCTTAAAAATAACACATATATTAAAAAATTGTTTCACAAGTCGGATTATGATTCCATTACTCAAAATTAAAGAGAACCCTCGTTCATTTTGGACCTACGTAAAATCAAAAAAGAAAATAAATGACATCCCTCATAACATGACATATAAAGATACTGTCTTATCTGACGGTAAAAGTATTTGCGAGGGTTTTAATGATTTCTTTAACTCTGTCTTTATAAAGACCTCGAGTCATAGTCATAATAACTCAGTTGGACTTTTGAGTCAAAGCAATGCTGATATAAGCTCAATTTATTTAGATATGGATATGGTTCAAAAAGCTTTAAAAAATGTAAACATAAATAAAGGTGCTGGCTCTGATCAGATTCACCCAATACTTATATCTGTTTGCTCGGATGAACTATTGCTGCCTGTTTATCTAATATTTCAAAAGTCATTAGACTCTGGTATATTTCCTACGTTATGGAAAAAAGCTCTCATTACACCATACCGAAAAATAAGCAAAAAAATTTAGTAACGCAGTATAGGCCTATATCTAAGCTGTGCGTTTTTGGGAAATTATTAGAAAAGATTGTTACTGCTCAACTTGCCATTACTTTACATAATCACATCCGAACTCCCAACATGGTTTTGTCAGGATGCGATCAGTTGAAACAAACATGATTACTTTAACAGACTTCATACTGAACACTATGGACAAAAATGGACAAGTGGATGTCGTGTATACCGATTTTTCAAAAGCCTTTGACAAAATTAATCATGATTTGCTCATCAGTAAACTTTTTGGACTCGGTATACACGGCAACCTACTCAGATGGATTGATTCATATATACGCAATCGTAGTCAGGCAGTTTGTCTCAAGGGTTACTGCTCAAATTACTTATCTATCACTTCCGGGGTGCCTCAAGGTTCACACTTAGGGCCCAGTTCTCTTTACCTTATACATAAGTGATATTGGTAATGCCCTGTTAAATTCTTACCATCTCCTGTACGCTGACGACACAAAAATTTATCGTTGTATTAACAATATTGATGATTGTCACAAGCTGCAGTTTGACCTACATACTCTCTCGAAATACTGTGAAGATAACCAACTCTTTTTAAATGTTGACAAGTGCTCAGTTATCACATACACTAGAAAAAAATCACCCTTAATGTTTAATTATACACTTAACGACACTCCACTCGCAAGAGTAAACAGTGTACGTGATCTGGGCATTATAATGGACCACCAACTTAATTTCAATCTCCATATAGAGCACTTAGTTAGTCGCGCCTTTAAGAGTTTGGGGCTTTATCAATAGAATTGCAAAACCATTTAAAAATATCCTCACTTTAAAAATTCTGTATTTTTGTTTCGTTAGATCCTTGCTTGACTTTGGATGTATTATTTGGAACCCTGTTTTTCAATACCAAAGTGATAGAATCGAAAAAGTTCAGAAAAAATTTGTCAAACAATTAAATTACCGTAGCTATAAGACTAATGAATCGTATGCAGAATCCCTCACATTTTACAATATGTTGCCATTATATAATCGACGTAAACTTTTTGATCTTATGTTTCTTTACAAACTTCTTAATAACAAACTAGATTCCCTCCGTACTACTATCTAAAATAATTTTTTTAGCAAAGATTCGCCTTCCAGTTCGCTCTCCTCCGCACTATAAACACATTTGTACCGCCCCCATCTTAGAAAGAAATACACACGAAATGCCTATATCAGCCGCTGCCTTAACATGTTTAATAATATTTTTTCTGATATTGACATATTTAATAACTCCTTATCAATGTTCAAGGCTAAAGTAACACAAAAATTGAATACCTTAACAACATAACTACATCAACATTAAATAGTTTCTTTTAGTTTTCTAAATTCCGTTTATAGTTTGTTTGTAATGCAAGCAACTCAACTTTGTAATTTAATTAAGTTTCCTATTATCTTATCCCGCACTGCGCATGGTGTATTTTAAAGCAACAATCCACTACTTTATGTTATTTAGTAATATTCGGCACTGTCCTTGTCCTATTTAATAAGGAACCCCTTGTAACTACCCAAGTTAATGTAATGACTGTTATGTGCCAAAATAAAATAAAAAAAAAAAAAAAAAATATGAAACAATGAGTAGGTACCTAGTAAGATGATTCGAACTTTCAAATAGGTAACTACCTAGATTTTGTTTTCAGATAATTTTGTCTACTCTAGACGCTCATATCAATTTGACGCTGACTGTACTTGGATGAAATCCTTACTAAGTGCTCGTTTACGGTGACGCGGGGCGTCAGGCGGCGCGTGCGACGGGGCCTCACGCGACGCGTCGGAAGTTTTTTCTGTTTACGCAGAGGTGGCGCTTGAAGCGGCACTTATCATCGCACGCGTAAACACAAACATATGACAATGCACGATGTTCTTAAAGACACGTCGCGGGCGGCGTGGCGGTGCACGCGACGGGCCTCGCTGCGGCACAGGCGGCGGCGCTTAATCAAACAAAGTCGATCAAACCGTAGGTACTCCATTACGATGGTGACTACGTCAGCGTTTTGCAAGATTTCTAAATACCTACTTAAAGATCGACAGAAGGTTCCGCTGGCCGCGGACATCGCTTCATCGAAAATTACCGTCGCGTGCGCCGCGACGTTGCCATCCGCGGGCCCCGTCCCATTTCAAGCAAAGCGTGTAAAATCGCCTCTCCGTAAACACACTCGTACAACGCCATAATAATATGTTTGAATTTAGTGCGGGCGCCGCCGCACGCGACGCGCGACGCCCCGCGTCTCCGTAAACGAGGCCTGATAAGTAGGTAACTAGGTACCTACTATAAATGCTACTATATAAAGTAAGTTTGTTTGTTACGCCTTCACGTTCTTCTTTACTTATTATTATTACTTTAGGTATAAATCAATTTTATTTATGTATTTCAATTATTGTGCAAGCACAATGTAAGCCCGGGTCCATAGCGCGTGTTTTGCCCTACACAATCAACAAAATATTGTTTCGCGAAACAAAATCCTCATACCTTTTTTTTTTGTTGAATGTTGAGATGTTTTTGTTGATCGTGTAGAGCATGGGTCTCCAAACTTTTTAGCAAAAGGGCCAGACTTACTCCTCCACCAAGTTCCAAGGGCCAGGATCTAGCTAGCTCCATACCAACATACATACGTATACGTATAACAATTACAGTATTGTTGGTACGATCCGGCCTGCTTTCGCGGGCCGGATTGTTGGTGCTCGCGGGCCGGATCTGGCCCGCGGGCCGTAGTTTGGAGACCCCTGGTGTAGAGCAAAACACGTGCTATGGACCCGCCATTATGTGAGCATGCGAATCTCCGTGCCACTGAATAATTCCATTCTAAAACTACCTAGAAGTAATGTACCGATGATATACGTTCTTATTTCAGATATCAAATCGATTGTACCGGCTTCCCGGCAGAATGATTGACAAAAGCATGTGGCACGGAGATTCGCATGGTTTGAGGTTAGGTTTTTTGTTAAATCGTCGAATTCCAGATCAATCGGAGCCTGTACCGCTGGGTTGACGTATTTGTAGCCGTTACATATTCATTGTAACAGCTACAAACACATTTGTTGCTCATGTAACGCAACAGGGTCAAAGATATCGCGATCTAAAGTTTTAAAAGCATGCGACTCTCCGGCCCACACACTTAAGTCTAAAATATTGATGAAAATTGCATTAAGATTAAAAATAAGCAGGTTTTTGTAATCGTTTGATCACGATAAACGACCCGAAAACATATTTTCAGAATATCTTTACTCGTTTTAGAGAAATTTGCAAATTTATTTACTATGAACAATCACAGTGTAGGGTTACCATATCGTCGGTCGGTCAGAATCATTAGGCTGTTTCTAGAAAATAGACCGATCGGAATACGTTATTTTGAGGGTATAACCTTCAAGAATTCTAAAGTTTATAAATTCTTGCCTGTCGATACATTGGCATATAATTAGTTTATTTTTGCGTTTTGTGTCACATCTAGCCGATGCATCTTGAGAAATTCGATTATTTGTGGTGGTTATAAATAATTGGACTCTAAGGCGATTCTCCCATTGCCAACGCGCGCCGTCGTCGCGGGGCGCGGTTTGGCGTTTCACGCGCGCGGTGACGGCGCAGCGCAACGCCTGTTCGGGCGGTTTTCTCCGCGCCCCCGCGCCATTCGGCGTCTGACGCGTCCCCGCCGCTTGTTTTTTAGAGGCATTAAATTTTGAAGTTGTTTTGTTTTAATTTCCAGGTTTTTAGGGTTCCGTACCTCAAAAGGAAAAAAAACTGAACACATATAAAATCACTCATGAGATTAAAACGTCCAGACAAATAATTTAGATTTGCCATCTCGATATTAATGACGGAATTTTAATAACATACGAGTAGGTAGGTACGGTCAACGGCACGCTGGGCTTCCACGACAGCGTAATGATATTCAATCAAATAAATAACAGATTTTTTACAGTTTTGTATAACCTCATGTGCTGCATAATGCACCTACCAAATGGCACTAAAATGGGCGTATATCCAAGCCACGAAACATTTGAAAACCAGAGGAAATCCCGCCATCGTAACGAAACGATCATCGAAAACCAGCCGCGGGGCGCGTCGCAGTGTGTTGTACCCCGCGGTAACGCGCCTGCTGGCGCAAACTGCTCGCGGATCGCCGGCGGCACGCGGCGGTGCGCGCTCACGCGCCGTGGCGCGCCTTGGTGTGTTGGACGAGGCGGTTTTCTGTACAAATTAATGTACTTGCATACAACGTAAAAGACGCGCGTGGGTGCGCCGCGACCGCGCGCGTCGCCAGTGTGAGAACCGTCTAAACTGTCAAAATTGTTTTAAAGTAAAAAGAAACAATAGTATTGTATTTAAGATAGCCTGCGTAGTGTACAAACCTAATTTGTGTCATTTTCGTCCATGGAAACAGACGTGGGACCCGTACATTAATAACACCGTCAAAAAAATATTACAATTTGAAAAACAAGTACCATATACCTCAGATCACTTAAAAATCCCTATGAAATAAATTTGTGCCAAATTAAGGCATGGACTTTTAATATTTTCAATTTTTTTGTTTGTCCGAGCCATTGATGCTTATAAAAAATATTAGTATTATTAGAGCTTACATATTTAATATCTTAAATACATGAGTGATGGACAGAATGAATTTGTGTCATTTTCATGCATGGATAATACCTAGGTAGGTAGGTATTCAAAAAGTTTGCGGTCGAAGCGAGTAGGCGCGGGCGCGTGGCGAGGGACGACGAAGCTCGTCCGTTTCGGTTGGATACTAAGTACGTACATACCTATAAGTCTCACGTCACGATACGAACGAACACGCACCTTTCGTTTGGTTAAGTAGGTACTCTATAGAATTACATCTCCTGTTTTAGAAATTCATACAGATGTACTATGGACAACAACGTCACTTAACCACAACTCTTAAGGTTAAAATCGGTTGCACGCCGCGCCGCCGCCGTCATAACATAATATATTTAGTTCATGCAGGGGGATACATGCGCACACAATTTTTTTGCTAACTTTTTAAGCGAAGCTGTTGCCCATAGTACATACATATCTGTTCTGTTTCCATTCTAAAACAACCTAGAAGTAATGTACCGACGATATACATTCTTATTTCAGATATCAAATCGATTGTACCGGCTTCCCGGCAGAATGATTGACAAAAACATGTGGGCCGGAGAGTCGCATGCTTTGAGGTTATGTTTTTTGTTAAATCGTCGAATTCCAGATCAATCGGAGCCTGTAGCGGTGGGTTGATGTATTTGTAGCCGTTACATATTTAAGCATGTTCCAGACGGATTAAATCACGCCTCCCAACAGAGGTGACCTTGCTTGATTTAATCCATCTAGACGGCAGATTTAATCCAAATTTCTCCAACCAATCCAAATGACCTTCAACGTCCTTGGTGGAAGGGCGCGAGTTCCAACACAGGCACGGTAATGATATTTATCAGTACTCCAACTTCATATACTGCCCGGCATTTTATTGGCAAGATAAAAACGAGACAAAAGATGTGCAGCGCCACAAATTTTAGTGTTTGTGGCTATTGCGCATCTTTTGTCTCATCTTTCTCTTGCCAATTTATATGCAAGTGTCATCTGTACAAATAGTCGAAAAGCGAGTCGTACCTACGCGCCTCGGCCCTCGAGTTCAGTCTGCAGTCTGCACTCGGTACACAAACAGTCGCGAATGCGCCGCAGTGATGAACGAAAGATGTACGAGGTAATAAATATAATAGAAAAAATACTATAAAATATCGACTCAGCCCTCGCAGTTCAGACGGGCTCAAATGGCTCGGCTGCTACGGGTTACGGGTGAGTCAATTTTTTCTAGTATTTTTAGGGTTCCGTAGCCTAAATGGCAAAAAACGGAACCCTTATAGATTCGTCATGTCTGTCTGTCTATCTGTCCTTCTGTCACAGCCATTTTATTCCAAAAGTATTAGTATTACACAATTGAACCTTGGTTGGTAGATGTATTCTGTTAACCGCTTAACGATTTTAACACAAAAATAACAAAAATAAAGATTAAGGGGGGGCTCTCCATACATGGAACTGAAACTGCGAACGTGTGAGGTGTCAATAGATAGGTCTTTAAAATTGACATTGAGGTTTTTAAGACATTTTTTTCTCAAAGTCTAAGGTTTGAAAGATATACTCCTCCAAAGTGGTAAAATGTTTATCCTCCCCCCCCCCCTTTAACTTTTGAAATAAGAAAGTGAAAAATCTAAAAAACATATATGCTGCATGTAGGTCTTAATAATTACTTTCAATAAAAATTGGTTTAAATGAGATATAGTAATTAGTTTTTCAGATATAGCACATTTTCCATAACCGCAAATATAACTTTGTCATTCATAACAACACTGAAAAACAAAGTTATTTTTGCAGACGAAAAATTATAATGGTATTAAATATGGTGTGGTATAAGGTATCTACGGAACCGTACGGCGTGTTGCCCAAAACGCACTTGGCCGGGTTTTTTTCTATTATATTTATTACCTTAATATAGAAATAACATTCTGAATGCCAAAAGTCTAAAAATTCAATAGGTACTATTGATTGAAATATAAGTTCTTACTATTGCAAAGTGCAGATTGTGCTGTTTTTATTATAAATATAATTAACCAATAATCCAGAGATACCTTACATTTTTAAATACCTGGAAAGTCCGAAAGCTAAGATTAAGTATACTTAAAATATTATATAATACGTAGGCATTGTACTAAGGATTATTAAATAATTTGTTTCTCCCATCAATAATGTATTTTTTTTTATTTTTATTTTACCATTAGTTTTGTTAATCTAGTTATATTATTGCCTTAAAATTAATTGATTGAACCAGCGCGGGTTTATTTAGGTAATTATTTCAAGGACAGGGCCGAGTTACAGTACTGATAGATATCTTTACCGTGGAATGGGAAAGAGTGTCGGCGCTAGGGTTGCCAACATGTCTAAGGCGAAATACAGTATTTTTCAAATAAGGCTAAAAAAATTAGTACACTTTAAAATAATATAGTAGTTTATGGAAAAGGCAAAAATTAGGCAAATATATTATTATATTTTACTTTTTATAAAAACTATATTTTTTGAACTTTTTGCATTTTTGAACAATGTTTTGGTCAAAATCATAAACCATAAATAAAACAATCATGAATCAAAATAAAAGTCTCATATTATTTTCTACCATCAATATTAATTAAATATAAGTAAATTAAAAACTCGTTTTTAACTTACTTACGATTGTATCAGTATTACTGATTAAGTTAAGACATGAAAGAAATTCGTCCATGGTTAAGATTAAGATATATTTCGTCCATGGATTAAGATTTAATTAAGTTGTCAATTTTATATTGACAAGTTTGGAACGCAATAAGACAGATAGATACGTTCAGAATTCAGATACAATACACTATACACATAGTATTTGTTATATGGTGTGACTATACACTACACGCTATAGAATCAGTCAAAATTCACGATCACAAATTAAAAAAAAAAGAAACATTTGTTTCTTAGCGATCGATGTTGAAAATATAGTATTTTTGCGTACTATATATTTCTTCAATAGTATATAGCACGCAGACCCGAAACATAGTATAATACGACATATTATTATAGTATGGTTGGCAGCCCTAGTTGGCGGCGCTTGGATGTAAACTCGTGTAGCCGCAACACAATCCACGGATGGAAACCACGCCCCCATCAAGCTTCCACCAAGGTGACCTTGGTTGGGAGGCGTGATTAAATCCGTCTGGAACGTGCTTTATTGTAACAGCTACAAACACATTCGTTGCTCATGTAACGCAATAGCGACCTAAAGTTTTAAAAGCATGCGACTCTCCGGCCCACACGCTTAAGTCTAAAATATTGGTGAAAATTGTATTATGATTAAAAATAAGCAGGTTTTCGTAACCGTATATAATAGGTCTTTACCTATGAAATTGCCGATTTGTATGGAGAATTTTCAAGAAGTTGCATTTTTCATACTAGCATTTTCTTTGTTCATTTAACAACCGTTAACACTCTTGTAACAAAACTTTTATGTACTAATGTTTGAACACTATGCTAACCTATTCCATTTACGATAGGCGAAAAAAATAAGTTTTGGCTAAGTTACAACCCCTCCGGTCACCCTTTTTTGGCTCACAAAAAAAGAGTAACTTTCAAGATCTTTTTTTAATGCTATGAAAGCTTAAAAAAAGGACTTTATTTTTACTGATAGTTGACTATCATGGTCATAATTCGACATACGTAAATCAAGATATTGTTAAATGTTTTAAAACATAGAAGTTATTATTTTCTCTGTATGTGACAAAATATCGGCAAGTTCATAAGTAAAGACCTAATATTTATAGATATATATTGCGAACGATTTTATCCTAGCTTTCCGATGACCTAGAGACTTGAAACTTTGAAAATAGGTCAGAACTGGAAGGCAATGCAATATTATGGTGTCATTGAGCTGATCTGATGATGAAGCCGGAAGAAGCCCACAGGAATTCTATGATAAAACCTACAACCCCATCGTGTTTGGGCTCGTTAGAATAGGCATGACGAATTTTTTTTTTATTTTATGTTACATAAATTACCTCTCAAAAAAAGAAACATTGGTAAAATAATTATTTCGCTAGCGTGAAAACTGCCCGAGATATCACAGTTTAAAATGCACACAAATTGGACTCACCCGAAAACGCTCCATACTAACGGCTACCCTAGTTATGACGTCACGCCTAGGTGTTTGTATGCAACGCGTAGGAAAGTTTGGCAGCTATATTAAATATTGTGTTTATCAAAATTGTTTCTTATACAAATTTGCTATAAATTTTATGGATTAATTAAATGTATTATTTATTTTAATATATTTTAAAATTTTTAAATGGACTTGTCCGCCCAACTTTGAAGGGTAATAAAACAAATAATACGCAATATATAAAACCAAGAGGTATACAAGCTACTCTAAAAGTTCAATATGTTTACGGTTTTTATTAGTATTTTGTTATTTTATTCAGTAGTCGTCATCCCTATTGTTTTGACGAGTACTCTAATGGGAGACGAAGTCCAGGGTCTGATGATGAAGCTGACAGACAGAGTATGTTCATTACTTTTAGTCGGAGGATTTTTGTAAAAATATTAACCAAACTGTTTTTCAATTAGGGTTTTTCAAAATGACAAAAAACTGTATGCTCGATAGATAAGATGGCGTTGATAAAAATGTATGTGTCAATGTGATTTTTTTACTCAGCTTCGAAGAGTACTCAGGTAGGCAGGCAAATCTGATGTTACCCTAAAATGTTTCTCTTTGGCCAGATGTCAGCCAGCGAACGCTTATTTGCCTCTTTGGTACAGGCCGTTTATTTTTAAAAGCCAATTTTTACACTTCTTTCCATCAACGCCATCTAGAGGCAAATAGTTACTATTTTTTTAAAATGTCACTTTGTAAAGCCTTCATTAAGAATAATTGTCCTAAGTCGTGGGCTTTTAAAAAAAATGCTTTTTTGACAGTTGCCTTTCTCATCGAATGTGTTTTTTAATCAATATATTTGTACATGTATCATAGATTCACGTGGACTACATTACCACAGAATAACTATGATACTACCTAATAAATTGTTCGATTTTGGTAGATTATTTTTTGATGTTATTCTAAAATACCCCAGGTGTCCAAGAATGTCACAGCTCAAGGGTGGACACAATGTAACAGTGTTTCCACTACTACTACCTAATATTTGTGATTTTCAGACTCATTAATCTTTTAGTATGTAGAATTTTACCTGAGAGATTAATGCCTATTATAAGTAATTGTTGATTTTAAATCGTTATTGCCTATAAAAGGTACATAACTACGATTTAAAAAAAAATTAGACTCATTTATCTTTAAGTCACACACAAATCATTGTACCTGAGATAAACCTATAGGTACTTTTAAAGTCTGAATAATTATGCAATACCTTGAGAAAACCTTTATCGGTTGGAATTCAACAGATTTTGTCATTTACTTGTTCCACTAAATATGAAAATGTCAAAATTAATAACAGTGTTTCATTGTTGGACAGAGGATGTTTCATTGTGTACACCTAGGTGGACACAATGAAACAATTCCCATTTTCTTTTAAAAGTCTTCTTATTGGTATATGTATCTATTTATTAATGAAACTATAACTGCCATTTTATACCTAATTAAGTAGATTCCGTTCCTCTAAAAACGGAATTCATATCTTTAAAAATGAGAGAAATATGAGACTCAGAGCTTTTGGTGTTGCATTGTTCCACACTGCTCTACGTTTGTATGTATGTGAGTTTTTGTATTGTTACTTGGGACAAGTTTCAATGGTTGTAAAGTAATTTATGCTTACTACATAAGTCAAAACTTGAAAAATTAAACTTTAGTATTTACTTACCTTTTAAAAAAAACTAAAAACCGACTTCAAAAAACCTGCCTCTAAAAAGCAAGAAATAATATTCAAATCATTAGATATGCATTATCATTGTTATATAATAACAACACGTCTATTGAAGTCGGGTGGGGCTGGAGTACAACTTCGTTTTTTTATTCTAAAAGCCCTACCCGACTTCAATATACGTGTTGTTATTATATAACAATGATAATGCATATCTAATGATTTGAATATTATTTCTTGCTTTTTAGAGGCAGGTTATTTGAAGTTGGTTTTTTGTTTTTTAAAACATTTTTTTTTATTTTTAAAACAATTTTTATTTTTTTGTTTTTAGTGTAAGTACCTTCTTTATTAGGTAGTGTAGTGTAAGTATATTATTTGGTAGAAAAATCGGCTCAGTCAAACGTGAGATATTCGCGGAGAAACATACATTCATACAGGTCAAACTGAAAGAGAACCTTCTTTTTTTTGAAGTCGGTTAAAAAGACTAAAAGTACCTCTTACCCAACAAAAAGAATCATCTTATTCGGTTCATAAATAACAAAATAGTCAAGTTAGTTGATGCAAAATCATAGTGTTTTCAGGATACCTTGAAAACTACTGAACCGATTTGAAAAAAAAATAAATGGGACCATTTCGCAAAAAAATTGAATCGAACAAAAAAAGAATCATCAAAATCGGTCCATAAATGTCGAAGATACGCGCGAACAACGATAAAAAAAACATACAATTAAGGATGTAATAAAACAGATGCTTCGTTCGGAGTTATTTTATTAATAAAATACATGTAAAATATTTTTTTTTTCTTACAAAGAGGTTATAAGAAAACTGAATTTCTTAGTGCTCATCACGGTTAGTTCAGAGCCATCACGCCTTATTAGTAAGTTTGAATAGACTAACATACACGTTACTAACATAACAAGTGATGTATAGGTACTTGGTTATTTATAAAGCTGTTGGGTTTTAAAGTAAATGGGAACGGGAACGAGAACGAAAACGGAAACGGGAACGGTACTTACCTACTAATCTCTGAACTAAACTTTTCAATAATTTATACCAATTCGAATTTAATATTTATAACTAAGACAGGACAACGTCTGTCGGGTCAACTAGTAAAATAAATATTTGAGGGGGCTCCCATACAACAAACGTGATTTTTTAGCCGTTTTTTGGTACGGAACCCTTTGTGTGCGAGTCCGACTCGCACTTGACCGGTTTTTATTTCCTTACCCTCAAAAAATATTTTGTTACAGTAGGTAGGTAATCCTTTCTTTTTAAACTTTGCAAGAGGTAGAGTACAAGAATGTTAATGATGTCATCTCATCAATGAGACTGTAATTGACAATAATAACACATGCCTACTTCCAAATCACGCCAACAGCACTGTTAGCCTATAATCCATTAAATGAAGTAGGTACACAAATACCCTATCTGTGTAATATTTTGTGACTATTTAATTTGGTCGGATACGCGCTAACAGCGCTGTGAGCGTGATTCGGAACGCGGCCACAGTATCATCAAATGTATTTATATTCGTTCGTATACTTCTTACCTACCTACCTACTCGTTACTTCAAATGTGTCACCGAACTTCAGTACCTATGCTTAGGCGTCACTTAAGTCACTTACTTACTTTAAATTAGGCGAATTAATTTGAAGTGGGATATTGTGCTGGCTCAATACGAAATAGAGGCTACTTTTTACAAATTCTTTTACCCAAAGTCGCTCGAACGGCAAAGTACGTAGCAGCGGTGCTCGAAGTACGCAGCAAACAGCGGTGCCCCGGCTCCCACCCCCCCACCCCCCCCCCCCATTTTCTTTTGTGACTTTTACAGGGTGTTGAAAAGAAAAAAATAAAAAGCTGAAAATTCCATTGATGAATTTAGCACAAAACATTATGTACAACAGATACTATTGATCTAAAACATTTAACACTTATTTAACCAATTGTAATATTCTTTTGGAGTTACTAAGGTAACGCTTTAGGTAATAGTCAAATAACAGTATTCCCGTGGACAAAGATGACACAAAAAGCTCAAGTAAGTACATCGGTTACAACTTCATAATCATCATGAAAGTAAAATTTTCAACTTTAATTTTCTTTTCGTCCGATAGCGTTAAAAAAGACAAAAACCTAAATTGTTACTTATGCATCAAACCAAAATGACACAATTTCATGTATTAGGCTAAGTGAATGGTGCAGAAACTATATACGAAAAAAACAAACTTTAATATTTTTAAAAGCTAAAAACTTATCCCGATCGGTCTAAAATGCAAGTTGAAGTGTTTTTAGATACCTATTTTGAAAGACTAATACTTCAAAAAACGAAGGAAGTTCTCAGTTCGGTTGCATTCAACCGAGACCTAAATTAATGGGTGACTGATACTGATGATGATGGGTGACTGGTACTGAGTGGGCAATTATTATACCAATTATGACGTTCACATTTTTAACACGTTTTTATAAGGTTACCTACTTTCTCATTTGTTTGTTTGTATTTTGTCATCTCGATTAGGATAAAAGTCACCTTTTTACGTCCCCTAAAAAATATTGCAATATTGCATAGTCAGTAACAGTATGATAGTAGGTACGATACGTACGAGTATGTAGGCAAATCAACCCTCAACATTATGTAGTTCAACTTGAATTTTATTAGAAACAGCCTAATGATTCCTACGGACCGACGATATGGTCACCCTACACACTGATTATTCATAATAAATCATAGTAAATAAATTTACTTATTTCTCTAAAACGAATGAAGATATAGTGAAAATATGTTTTCGGGCCGTTTATCGTGATCAAACGGTTACGTAAACTTGCTTATTTTTAATCTTAATACAATTTTCACCAGTATTTTAGACTTAAGCGTGTGGGCCGGAGAGTCGCATGCTTTTAAAACTTTAGATCGCCATATCTTTGTCCCTGTTGCGTTACATGAGCAACAAATGTGTTTGTAGCTGTTACAATGAATATGTAACGGCTACAAATACGTCAACCCAGCGGTACAGGCTCCGATTGATCTGGAATTCGACGATTTAACAAAAAACATAACCTCAAACCATGCGAATCTCCGTGCCACATGCTTTTGTCAATCATTCTGCCGGGAAGCCGGTACAATCGATTTGATATCTGAAATAAGAACGTATATCATCGGTACATTACTTCTAGGTAGTTTTAGAATGGAATTATTCAGTGGCACGGAGATTCGCATGCTCACGCCATTATTGTGTCGTCTACGGGGGGTCGTTCCGAACCTACGCTCCGAGTGCAACCAAACGCTCTAACGCCGTTCCAAACATTAGAGCGTGACGTTCTGTTGTAACAACTTTCCCGTTCCAAACGTCAGAGCGTTGCATCCAAACAACCATCAAAATTGATGGTTGTAAAACGCTCTGACGTTTGTCTATAGAAAAACTGTCAATGTCATTTGACATTATTTTGTATTTTGATGTTTTTGTGTCTAATTTTCAAATAAATCATGGTATTTTATTTGGTTTTGTATTAAGGAAAGTTTAAATTATTTCTATTCCAAGTGGGAAATGAAGACTTTGTATTGACATTGACATTTAAAGTTCTTGGTCGTTCCTAACCTTAGAGTGAGTTAAAAAACAACCAACAACCGGCACTCTAAAGAGCCGTTTACACGGGTCAAGCTGTTAAGTGATATAGTTGAATACTTTTCGAGAAATTGCTGTTTTAAGCTTGACAGATGACAGCTGTCAAACATAAAACAGCAATATCTCGAAAAGTACTCATCCTAGACTGGTGGTGTCATTGAAGAAATAAAAGGTCTTGGTGACATCTTTATTTTAGATGATAAACTTAAATTAGACAGCTGTTACTTAGGTAACAGTAAGTAAGTGAAGATCTCTCTAAGACCTTTCATTTCTTCAAAGAAACCATCAATCTAGGATGAGTACTTTTCGAGATATTGCTGTTTTATATTTGAAAGATGACATCTGTCAAACTTAAAACAGCAATATCTCGAAAAGTCCTCATTCTAGATTGATGGTGTTATTGAAGAAATGAAAGGTCTTGGTGATATCTTTATTTTAGATGAAACTTTTTGACAGCTGTTTCCTAAAATGAAGATCTTACTAAGACCTTTGATTACTTCAAAGACACCATCAATCTAGGATGAGTACTTTTCGAGATATTGCTGTTTTAAGTTTGGCAGATGACAGCTGTCAGTCTCCATCGTTTTTTTAACTAGTAAAGTTAAAAAAATAGGCGCAAGTGATTTTCGACCTTATTTCTCGCTCAGCATTCGGAATCGGATATTATGGCCTTTCGTAATAACCAAAAATGGGCACACTGGCTACTTACTACTTACTATTTAAACCGTGTGAACGACTTTTTACTAAATTTTAACTTAAAATTAAGTTGCCCATTTAGTTACTACTTAACAGCTTGACTCGTGTAAACGGCTCTTAAGCCTATGAACGAAACCGGCACCCTGATTATCTAAAAAGAAACTATTTACCGACCGGTTTCATTCCATATACATTGCTACTTTTCTTTGGTATGTTTTTTTTGTATCCAAAAAGAAGTAGCAATGGATCACTATCATCTATGAACTGCAACCGGTCGCTAGGTGGTTTCTAATTAGATAATCAGCCCGCGGGCCGCCTAGATTACAATGGGGTTGCCATGTCTAAAAGACAAAAACTCCAGTCTTTTCATCTAGATTTTATAAAATGTCTATTGAGCTTACTTCTTGTTTTATTAGCTTCGGGTAACGTTGGTACATGTATTCCGCTAGATTCCCGCTAGTAGCATACTCCATTGATATCATAACGTGATTATCAGAGTAAAAACAATCGTAAAATCTAATTATATTCGGATGTTT
This sequence comes from Agriphila geniculea, assembly GCA_943789525.1. Lineage (NCBI taxonomy): Eukaryota > Metazoa > Arthropoda > Insecta > Lepidoptera > Crambidae > Agriphila > Agriphila geniculea. The sequence continues at coordinate 12,145,917 of OX038875.1, forward strand.
TAACGATGACAAAATATTAACTTCGTTTGCAATTTCCTGAAAATTTTAAATATGTATTACTTACAGAAGCATAATTTTTTTGCATGTTAGGGCTTGGTTTACGTTATCTTAGATGTTAGTAGAGAGACGTAAATTGTAGACGTACAACGCCTGCTGTGTTCAACGTTCTTTTAAAATCTACGAACATGCTAGGCAATGTACCCACCTCTACTCTCTACTAAGTAACTAACAGCTAAGATAATGTAAACCAGCCATTAAGGTAAAAATAAAATTATATTCGCACTAACCTTCTTATGGTCATAGATTTTTCCATTCAGTTCAATGTCTTTGACTATACTCAGAGCATTATCAAGTCGATTTTCACATAAATAAACATTTCTGAAAAAAATACAAATTTTGTTTTAAAATTGTAAACAGCAAAAACTGGAACATTTTGATGGTAGGTACCTACCCATAAGTTCCTTGTCCTATTGTTTTCAATACATGTAAATTGTGATTCATAAACCTAATTGTTACATCCATCATAGGAGAGTCAATACAATAATATCCAATGCAGAAACTAAACTACTTAGGTACATTATATTGATTGAGACGTAAACTTGTGTTGTGACTTGTGATGTGATGCCAGCTGGCTGGGCTGATAATTTCTATCTCACCGTCCCGCCATGCACTGCACCACACTACCATACATACCTACCCGCATCTTTGCTACTCGCCGGCGCCGGCGCCGCCATCGCATCGCCACAGCTACCCGCCAAAAATCATAACTATAGGTGTATTCCAGCAGACTAATCGCTGAGTCATCGATCGTTATAGAGTACATTTTCCATAGAAAGTACAAACGACACAACATCCATCAAAACTCACTCAGGAGTTAAATTTTGCTTATTATGCCGAACGGAGAGTGATCAGAGGCGCACGACCTATGGCTTAACGTGCCTTCCGAAGCGTTGATCGTCTTTCTTATCAGACAAGCAGGTGATCAGCCTACAATGTCCTAACCAAACCAGAAACAACAACTCAAAGATATTGCTTCCCTCGGGATCGAACCCACGACCTCTGAAACAAGATACCAACGCCCTTACCACTAGACCACTGAGGCAGTAAAACAATTACTACTTACCTATTTGAATAGTTTAACTTACGATTATGACGATTAATAAAAAGGAGGCACCGGCAAAAAGCCAATCCCTAGAGAAAGCGCTATTTAGCGGTGCGCACCGCTAGTAGAGAAAACACTATTTGGCGAGGCGCCCAGGCGGGCGGGCGGCGGCGCCCCGTTAAATAGACACTTCCTTTCTTCTGCTGTGTTGTGTTGTGTGACTTGTGTTTGTTAAGTAGTCTGTGGTTGTGTTGTGTTGTGCAGGGTGGCCAGCCAGACGAGGCGATTTTTCGCCATTTTTTCAGGTTCTAATGGCAACCAAAAAAGTCAGATCGGCAATACGTTGCCGATTTAGGCTACGTCATTTAGGCTACCTAGGAAAAACCCGGCTGATTTAGGCTACTTCAGGATAATTTTATAAAATGCGTGTAATTCTCCTTGCCATGACATAATATTATTCACATTCACATGTGTCCTTGTCAATTAAGGCTCGTATTATAGAATCAAACTCATATCATCTCATAGTTTAAATATAAATAAAGTTGTATTGTTTACACTACCTTACAGTGCTAGCTTGCCACAGGAAGAAAATAATATCAGATACAATTTAAATTTAACACTAAGCAATATGACTTATTATAATAGTCAGAGATGTCACATAATAGACAAAAATAAATTATTATTTAATTTTAAATTGACAAGAGATAAATATTATCTTCCAAATTATTTTAAAAGACAAGTAGCTTTAGCGCTATTATTTTATTTTAAATATTTAGCCAAAAACTTGGCTATCACTTCTGCTTGCTTCTATTGAGCAGAATAATTTTGACATTTTGCATGAGACCTTGGAATCTGTTCCAAGTAATAATAATACTATTATTACTCCTGCTTCTATTGAGCAAAAAAATTTAGACATTAAAAATAACACTTTGGAATTAGTTCCAAATAATTCTTTTGTTAATAATTTAAATCACATAATAAGACAATAGAGGAAGTCTCTAGCCGTGTAATGACTAAGGAAAAGCCTAAATACTTAACTATAGTTCATCAAAATATTCAGGGCTTTTCTGGCAAAGAATTAGAATTAGAACTTTTTTTAACGGAAAAGAATGTTAATATTTTATGTGTCACTGAGCACTGGCTTAAGGAATATGAATTAATTACAGGATTTGAATGTTATAAGATTGCTAGCTCATTCAGTAGAAAATCCACCATTAGAGGGGGGTGCTTAATAATTTTGCAAAACAATATGAATTTTAAAGAACGTAAAGATGTGATATCCCTCTCTATTGAACAACACGTTGAACTGTCATGTGTGGAATTAGATCAGTTGATAATGATTTGTGTGTATCGCCCACCAACTGGTAACTACCCTCAATTTGAGTCCGCTATGGAAGATGCTTTAATATTGGTCATCAAAAAGAATAAAAAAATTGTGGTGTGCGGTGATTTTAACATAGACATCTTAAAATCGTCATCTATTGCAAGTAGGTTTCTGAATTTATTTAAGTCCTTCGATTTAGTAAACACTTTCTGTGAACCTACAAGAATCACTGCTACATCTAGAACTTGCCTAGACAATATTTTTAGCAATTGTAACATACTTGATAAAGGAATAATAAACTGTATTCGTTCTGACCATAGCGGACAAATAGCTTCCCTTGAGCACCATCATGTTCCTTATCAGTGTAATATAATTTGCAGGCCTCTAACGAAAGGTAAATTGGAAAATTTTCATAATAATGTCACCGCCAAAACTCTTTGCTTACCTAGTAAAGATGATCCCAATTCTCATTATAATGATTTATTTAATTTAATAAAGGTAGAATTTGATAAGACATTTAAGCAAAGAACTATTCAATCAAAAGTTTTCGAAAAGAAATTTAGTGATTGGGCAACACCAGGCATCTATGTTAGCAGAAATAAGTTGTTTGAATTGTATGGTCAGAAAACAATTTCAAATGATCCCGAATTTCATGAATATGTAAGAAACTATTCAAAAATGTTCAATAAAGTATGTACTTTAGCAAAAGCAAAATGTATATCTACAATAATTCATCAGTCAGATAATAAAATAAAAGCCACTTGGAATATTATAAACAAAGAGACTGGGAAAACTAAAAGTAATGACCGTAAATTCTCATTAGTATCAGACAATAAAATTATTAAGTCAGATGAGGGTGTGGCAACAATTTTTCAAGATTTCTTTTCTAAAATACCTCTTGCAACTACCAGTAATTTGAATTCATCTCCAAACATCTCTGTCTCCCTCTTGGAATCATGTGTTGATAAGTGATAAATTATTTAAATTTAGACATATTTATGGTGATACCATTCTTAAAACATTTAATTCAATAAATATAAAAAAGACTGAAGATCTCTGGGGCATTTCAACTCACGTAATTAAATCTATAATAACTACCATTGCTCCCCATCTTGCTTTTATTTTCAATAAGTGTGTTGATGAAGGGATATTTCCAGACTTAATGAAATATAGTAAAATTATCCCTCTTTTTAAATCTGGGGACAAAAGCGATCCCGCTAACTTTAGACCCATTTCCATTTTGCCAGCACTAAGCAAAATTTTTGAAAAGATCATTTATGATCAATTATTAGCACATTTTCTTATCAACAAACTACTTCACGAGAAACAATTTGGTTTTACTCGTGGTAGATGCACAACTGATGCTGGAATTGCACTTCTCAAACACGTCTTTGAGGCATGGGAGGGTAAACAAGATGCAATTGGTATATTTTGTGATCTCTCTAAAGCATTTGATTGTGTCAGTCACAGTACTTTATTGAATAAATTGGAACATTATGGTGTATCAAAAAATACAGTAAGCCTTATGCAATCGTATCTTTCGGCGAGAACCCAAAAAGTTGTTGTAAATAAAACAGAATCTTATGAAGCACCCATTACCATGGGCGAGCCGCAGGGATCGATATTGGGTCCATTACTTTTTCTTATATATATTAATGACCTTCCTTACTGTACCAAAAACTTGTGTGAAATAGTACTGTTTGCTGATGATACTTCTTTAATTTTTAAAGTTGATAGAGGATGTGACTGCAGTGACGATGTAAACAGCACTCTTTCCAAGGTGATGCATTGGTTTACTATTAATAATCTGAAGCTTGACTCTAGTAAAACTAAATGTGTCAAATTTTCACTTCCTAATGTGAGGCAGGTTCATACCACAATAAATGTAAATGGCGAAGCAGTCGAATTGGTTGACTCAACAAAATTTTTAGGTATTACTATAAACTCGCGGTTGCAATGGGACCCTCATATCGATGCCCTGTCAAGCAGACTTAGTTCCGCTGCCTTTGCCGTTAAGAAAATAAGGCTTCTGACCGACATTGAAACAGCAAGATTGGTTTACTTTAGTTATTTTCATAGTATTATGATCTACGGTTTGTTGTTGTGGGGCTCAGCTGCTAATATTAATAACATATTCATCTTACAAAAAAGGGCAGTGCGCGCTATATACAACTTACGGTCTAGAGATACCCTTCGTGACCTATTTAAAGAAATTAAAATATTAACGGTTGCTTCTCAATTCATCTATGAAAATATTATGTATGTAAAGAAAAACTTAGATAGCTTTGTAAAAAATAGTAATATTCATGAATTCAATACAAGAAACAAGGACAAACTTGCTGTTCCAAGACGCAGATTGCATAAAACCGGAAGCTCTTTTTTGTGTAGATGTATTACCTTCTATAACAAGATTCCACAAAAAGTCACAGAACTGCCCTTGGAAAAATTTAAAAATACTGTTAAATCCAATCTTATGAGTAAAGGCTATTACACTGTTGACGATTATTTGAAGGATAATAACGCATGGGCATAGCTTTTGTATTTGTTAATTATTACTCTAATGCCTCAGTATAGATTAAAAAAGTCCGTGGTTCTTTCATAGGTCTAGATAAATAGTTCTTTAAAACTCCAAGTAGTTAAAAACGTGGATTTTCTCTTTTAACTATGAATTGTGAGAAGTGTCCTACCTACTTAAAAACGTACTACTGGCTTCTTGACTCGGCGACTTAATATGGGTAGCTTTAGTATGTCATGCTCACTTTAAACATTTCTGCGGTGGTGTCGTGTGAGGCGGGTCGTTACGTTCCCTCAAATATGGTTGAGCGAAACGATGGCTGGTTCATGCGTCATGCTCGTGAACGGGTGCTGCTGGTGGGAATGGGTCTGCTTCTGTCTGCTTGTATTAAGGGCGTCGTATATAAAAAATCTGTTTTATATTGTCTGTATGTATGGCACTTCTTACTCGAAACGTATATATCATAATAACTTTCCTTGTTTTGATTTATTTAATTGCAATATTTTTGTTTTCTATAGTCAGTATTTGTGTATTATAAAATACATAGATGCTGACTATGGAAAGTAAAATATAAAATACATAAATATTGCATATGAAAAGCTTTTGGATATTAGTTTTCAATTCGATGCCTTAACATGGGTAGCCTTAGTATGTCATGCTCTCTTTAATCATTTCTGCGGTGGTGTCGCGTGAGGCGGGTCGTTACGTTCCCTCAAATATGGTTGAGCGAAGCGATGGCTGGTTCATGCGTCATGCTCGTGAACGGGTGCTGCCAGTGGGAATGGGTCTGCTTCTGACTACCTATCTTAACGCATATAGAATTGTAAAGTTTTTTTTCTCTCCTGTAACAGCCTAGACTGAATAATAACTTTAAACTTTGAATTTAGCTTGAACCCTGTAAATTGATTAAGAAAATTTGTAATTCATTAAGTAATGATCTAATTATAATTTTATTTATTTGTTAATCTTTGTTAAAGTCTGGAAACGATATACATATTTGTAAATATCGTTCCATTTGATAAAGCTGGTAAGTTTTTTGCGCCCGTTTTTCTTGTCAGCTAAAAGACGTCATAATGGGTGGTAGGGCAAAAAAATTATTTGACGATTTAAAAACGCTCATTATGTGAGCTTATTTGAATTAAGATTTTTTTTTCATTTTCATTTTTCATTTTCATTTCATTTTCAAATCTCTGCTTGAGTACAGTTAGTAAGGGATGGCGCTATATGCAGTGAATAGCACCATCCCTTTCTAACTGTACTTAAGCAGATTATGAGTAGTAAGAGCCTTTGAAGAATACGTTTATCGCGCATGTTTAGTACCTATAAGTATTATTAAGAGTACTTATTATTTATTTTATTTTCCTTTCATACATAGCATAAATTGGTAGGTATAAACTTGTGTTGAGAGAGAAAATCAAATATTTTTTTGGGCTAAATACCTACATGGCAAAAATTTTGGGCGACTTTAGGCTGCTTTACAATCTTGACATCGCAATTAAAAATGGCGAATATGGCGATTTGAGCGATTTCACTCGGACAGTCTGGCCACACTGGTGTTGTGTTGGTTGTGTGTGATGATCACTTTTTTAGATGCCTTTCCTTTAGTAGATTCTAAATTCTACAAGTTATCTTAATAGCTGGTTGTTTTTAGTGAGTTGTACAACAGCACCAATAATAAACTCAGTTAAAATGGGCCAAATATTGGGTTCATACGGAGCGCGAAATGTAGATCTCTACATGGATGATAAACCAACTTTTGATCCCCTAGCTGGATTTTCTATCGAGCGGAAAGAAAGAGGTAAATAAATGCTTAACTAGTTATTATTATTATGAGATAAAAAAGGGCTACTTAGGCAAAATAATAAAAACATTTCACTAAATTAAAAAAGTTACATAATCTCATTAATTTAGGTTAGACAATTCAAAACAAATTGATTTTCGAAAACAGTGCCCTGTTTAATAAACGTGACAATTTGTCACCTGTTGTGACTATTTTATATCCATTGTCAACTAGTTTCAAAAGAGAACAAAGTACTCATAGCTCCACCTCAATGTAAATCAAATTGTTATGTTGTCAAATTGTCACATTAAGGCCGGCCACACACAGACGGAATCCCGTTACGGAATTCCGTACATGCGTCCTGGCCTGCCACACACATGCGGGATTTTTCCGTATGGAATCTTCATACATTCGGAATTCCAAATCGGGATTCCGTCTGTATGTGGCTGGCCTAAACAGGGCCCAGGGTCATCATGACAAAATGACAATGTACAACTTTTATTTTAGAAATGATAGCACGTGAAGAGGATCTCATATCAGCTAGAATACCACCATCGAAAAGAGACTACTGTGCCCATCATTTGCTGGAATACCAAGTCTGTCGTTATAAGAATATGCCCATGCTCTATAGGTGTGCTCACGAAAAACACAACTATTTGAATTGTGAGCAACAAGAGTAAGTATCTTACAAATGCTAAAATTATTTAATTTCTAAACTGGCTAATCAAAGATCTGCCTATTGGCATAAAATTAACAACCTTAATAAAATCTACACTTTACAAAGAGACGCTGGACTACGTCTATGTCAAAAACAAAGCAGAGTTAAAATTAATAAATGCTTATTCAACATATTCAAACCATTTTTAAATCTTCTATAGATTGTTTTAAGTGTTAATATTAAAAACATAAATCAAAATTTTCTATTGGGCTGGCTTACACAACTTAGTGTGAGTTGCACCAAAATGCTGTCAAAGTTAAAGTTATCGTCAAATGATAATGCTACTTATTTGTCACATCAAACTTTTCAAAGGACATCATGCTGGCTGGCAACCTCTTTTTTTGGCTAACTTATGCTTATCTGGCACTATAAGAAGCTTGTTATTGTTAAAGTAAGATGGTGCAACTCAGCCTAAATTTACCCATATCAAACAACACAATTTACTGCATGCTTGCAGTAGCCCCGCACCACGTCCCCCTGCCAAAGAGACTTAAAAATGACTTCTGCATATTAAATGTCAACACTAAAGATCTACACCGAGGCTACCTACTGCATTTTGTAGCAATAGGCAAAGATTATGATTTAAATCTTTGGCAAAAGGCACATATTGGATTCATTTTCTTATCCCATGATAAATTCACAAAGATTTTATTTGCATTCTATGTACTTAATAAAGTTTAATATCTTTCAAATTCCACATAAAACAGAATTATTCCAAATTGTTTTATATTACAGCAATATTTGAAGTTTGCTTGACATGATTATACAGTAAAACCACCATGACATTATTATTGTCATTTTTGTAAAAATTAATCATCATAAAGTTTGAATGTGGGAGTTTTTGGCGCCATTTTGTCGAGTTCGGTTCGGTGACTATTTTATTTATTCACAAATTGATTCATAGTGGATATTGTGTCTTAAAATTGGTGCAGTTTTGTGGTACAAGTTTCTACGCAACTGATCAAATGTGTGATAATTGAAATAGGCGCGATCTTGGTTATGTGAAGTTGAGACTTTTATTGTAGTGGTCCTCGGCTGATCTTACCGAGTAAACTGTCTTGATATACTTACTTGGTGCCAAATGCTCCAAGAGCATTGGAATGCGATACACCCGCATTTTGATATAAACTGAAACAATCTACCACTGAACTATTCAACACTTGACATTGGCAAAAATTACTCCCTAAAGAGAAGAGTAGATTGCCAAACGAACGAAATAAGAAGAAGAAGTTTGGATACCGTAAAACGGGGTGGATAAGAGCGCCAGGGTAAATAGGGACAAAACCGGGAATGTAACATACATATGATTTCAGTCAGACTTAAAGCTGGCTCTACACGCCCCAATTTTGGACTTATATTGTCGTAGACTATTACTTTTCTTCAAATGGCAACACCTATAAAAAAATAATGGCAGCAACATGTCTAAATTTTAATTCAAAGTAAGGTCCCAATTTGGTGTGTTTTTAAGTCACTGACATGAAAAAAAATTTTTTTATATGCATGTCAATGTTTTTTTAAGTGATTTAAAACTTTGATTTTGTGAGAGAACTATGTAATAAATGAATTATTGGACAGTAACTAATAGAGGGCAATATTACGGGGAAGCTGTATTTAAATGGATAAATCTTTATTTCTAATAGTTTTGGAGAAAATAATAATATTCTAACCTTACCTGATTTTTACTTATTTTCAATATAAAATAGGGACGGGAAAGGGGTGAATAGGAACGGCTAATGAGGGAAATATGCATGCCATATGGTTGGATAGAGACGACTATAGGTAATATGGAAACACTAGGGTTTTAATAGGGACAGAGCTGGCACAAAGATTTTATTTTAAAACATTAGAAACTAACGGTTTTTTTATAGAAAAAATATTAAAAGTAATAAACTTATATTAAGATAATTAATATTTTATTTTTAACTTAAAAAATAAACTTGTTTAGTTAGGTTAAACCTGTTTTACCTGCTGTGAAAAGGTAATATTTTAATAGAAAGTATTTTTTTTAATGATTTACTTATTTCTTCTATAGTTAGAAGAACTGAGTAAAATAAATGTGATATAAAAATAACATACTTTTTGTAGATATTATTTAATATCTAAAAACTGAACATTATTTTTCAAGAAGGTGACAGCCTTGACCAAATATTCATATTGTCATGTATGGCGTCTCTATTGAACCCGGATGCAGGGGAAATAGGGACAAGGTATATTTTAAAATATTTCTCACCGTTCAGGCGCATTTGGTCCACTTGGTCCATTTCGCATTTGGCCCATTTCACAGAACGTCCATTTCGCAATTGGTCTATTTCGCGGAACGTCCATTTCGCATTAGGTCAACTTTCACATAAATGTGGAAGAAGGCAAATAATTTGTATATTTTCTCTTTTTGATGTATATTTTGTTTTTTTCTTCTTCTTAGTACGTCACCAAAGTACCAGGGTCACATAAATATGGAGAATGTTAACTTATATAATAATATTTTAACAATTAGGTAATCGTGTTTTGTGCTCTTAAAGGAAGAAATTTTAGAAAGTGGACCAAATGCGAAATGGACGTTCCGCGAAATGGACCAAATGCGAAATGAACGTTCCGCGAAATGGACCAAATGCGAAGTGGAGGTTTTCTCGGCTAGTGGACCAAATGTGCATGAACGATTTCTCACAACCTGGCTACACTAACTTCAATTGCCGTTTACTAAAATAAAGAAGAGCATAAAACCTGTATTTCTTTCATAACACAAGTCACCCTAAAACCAAGGCAAATAGGTGTAAATTGTAGTCAAAGTTCAAAATTGTCCCTATCCACCCCGTTTTACGGTATCTAATGTTTTCTTTTTTTTTTGCAGTTATGTACTCCGCATGAAAGAATTTGAGCGCGAACGCCGCTTGCGAGTGAGGGAACAGCGTCTGGTTGGTGCAGCTTGAACATCGCATCACTTTAAATCGCTTGTTTCAATAGAAGTTTCTTGTTATTTATTAATGTAAATAGAATAAAAACCATGCTGAAATTCCTGCGTTTCTTCATTTCAGCACATCTTTTTCTGGTAATTTAACACTACTAACACCTATTATTAGGTAGGTGTAGATTGTACTTAGACGTGCCGGACTACAGCTGCGCCACAAAAAAAAAAGTTGAAAATCTGACTTTTTAGCCGGTAGTTTGTCGGAGTTTGTCACCAAGAACCAGAGTTTGTCGGTCTTGCGTTTAGGAGATATGTGAGGATACGCTGTGGAGACCTTTCTACCTGGATCTTGAGAACGGAAGGTCGTAGCAAAAATCTGATAACTCGAGTGTGTAGCCATTAGTTTGTCGGAGTTTGTCACCAAAAATCAGAGTTTGTCAATCTTACGTTTAGAAGATATGTGGGGATATGCTGTAGAGATATTTCTACCTGGATCTCGAGAACGGAAGGACGTAGCGAAAATCTCACATATCTCCTAAACGCAAGACCGACAAACTCTGGTATTTGGCGACAAACTCGGTCGAACTACCGGCTATAGATATGACTAATCAGATTATCGCTACGACCTTCTGTTCTTAAGATCCAGGTAGAAAGGTCTCCACAGCTTATCCTCACATATCTCCTAAACGCAAGACCGACAAACTCTGGTTCTTGGTGACAAACTCCGACAAACTACCGGCTACACACACGAGTAATCAGATTTCTGTTACGACCTTCCGTTTTCGAGATCTGTGTGGCTCAGCTGTAGGAGACGTCTCTACAGCTGCGCCACACGTATCTCCTAAACGCTAGACCGACAAACTCTGGTTTTTGTGCGACAAACTCCGACAAACTAACGGCTATACATACAAGTAATCAGATTTTCGCTACGACCTTCCGTTTGCGAGATCTGTGTGGCGCAGCTGTAGAGACGTCTCTACAGCTGAGCCACATGTATCTCCTAAACGGAAGACCGACAAACTCTGGTTTTTGGCGACAAACCCCGACAAACTATAGACTTCATCATGGCATAGTCAAAATGTCAGATTTCCAACTTTTTTTTGTGGCGCAGCTGTAGTCCGGCTCGTTGTACTTAGTATGTATTAAACATATTAGTCCCCGCAAACTACAGACCAAACTGTTGGCCGATAGTTGGGTCGGGCCTTTAATCAGTATGAAGAAGTATTGAAGTACGCATATTACAACGATTTGGTATCGGCCGACTCTTATGTGCGTGTGGTGTGAGTGTTCCTTTCTTAGAAATTGATTTAACCATACGAAGAATTTAAGAAATAATTGTGCAAACTTAATGGTAAAATCGAAAAATTTGTGAAACCTATGTAGACTAAGTTATGGTCGATTATATAGAACACTCATACCGCCCGCCTCGTGAAAACGCCGTACTTGATATCATACAATATACTAGACGTATGTTAAAACAATATGTATGGAAAATTTGTGCCTAATTTGTGAAAACTATTCGCAAAATAATCAATTCATTATCATGGTTAATTTGGATTTTTTATGGGTTTTTTAGGAACACTCACACCACACACTGTGTGGTGTGAGTGTTCCTAAAATCACTAACTTTAACTGAATAATATTGAAATATTATTTCTGTATATTATAATTCGGATTCTGAGCAAATTTGTGACACATAAATCTTGACACAAAACGTGCTAGATCAAGAGCAATTAAACATTTTGTTTCTTTTTCAATGCTCGTGTGAGTGTTCCATATTTTGGCATTTACGAGGGTGGATCCAAAAGTTCTAAGCCCGCCCATGAAAATGAAAGAAAAGTGGGTCTGAATTAATTTTTATTTTTCAACATAGTCTCCATTTAGGTCAATGCATTTCTTCCACCTGACCTGCAGCTTGTTTATACCTTCAAAAAAAAAAGATTCCTGAAGGTTGTCAAAATAATCATTTACTGTGGCTATCACCTCGTTCCTGTCCGAAAATTTCGAACCACCTAAGTGTTTTTTTAAATTTGGAAATAAGTGGTAGTCTGAGGGGGCTAAATCCGGCGAATAAGGTGGATGGGGCAATATTTCGTAGCCACAATTATGGATTTCAGCCATTGTTTCAGCTGAAGTGTGAACCCGGGCGTTGTCTTGATGGAACAACACTTTCTTCCGTAACATACCCGGCCTTTTTTCTTTGATTTCTTCCCTTAGTCGTCGTAAAAGGTTACAATAATAACTTGAATTTATAGTTTCGCCCTTTGGTAAATAATCCACGAAAATAATTCCCTTTGCATCCCAAAAAACTGAAGCCATGACTTTGTTGGTCGACAAAACGACTTTAGCTTTCTTTGGAGTAGGAGAGCCAGATCTTTTCCACTGCTTCCATTGTTGCTTAGATTCAGGAGTATGGTGGTGAACCCAGCTTTCATCCATGGTAACAAACCGGGATAAAAAATCCTCTGGATCTACTTCAAAAAGCTCCAAACAGTCACGCGAAATTGTGAAACGAACTCGTTTTTGTTCAGCTGAAAGCAATCTCGGAACCCAACGAGCAGAAACCTTATGGAACCCTAATTCTTGAGTTACAATATTTTGTACCCGACCATAACCAATGCCTGTGATCTCAGCTATCTTACTGATGGTCAATCTTCGGTCACTCAGAATAAGATCACATATTTTTTCAATGTTTTCCTTTGTGGTAGACGTTGAAGGCCTACCGCTCCTAGGGTCATCTTCAATACTCTCCCGACCCTGCTTAAACTCAGCCACCCACTTTTTTACACTGGAATACGATGGAGCTGACCCACCCAAAGTGCTCACCATATCTTGATGAATATCTTTTGGTGATAGGCCTTTTTTACTGAGGTACTTGATCACTGCTCGGTGTTCAATTTTCTCCATTATTGAAAAAGATGTCAGATAGCATCAAACAAATGATCACAAAAAAAATATGGCTTGCAATATCGGAACGAAACTTCGCACATTTACTATTGAAGAACCATACTAAAGAGTGAGGGTAGATTTACAAAACTGTCAAAGCTATTTATACGTTAGGCCACGAATTTTTGGATCCACCCTCGTATTTAACTAACCAGACCTCGTATACAAGTGGAGCATGCGTCCAAAATTGTGAAAAGTTTGTCCCTAAAATTTAAAACATAGTCTATTTCCGTAAGTGTTATACTTTAATAGTTATCATTTTTCTTACATTTTCAAAGGAATATCTTATGTAGGGTGACCATGCATATGAAAAAAAGGGGGAAAAACATTTGTTTAAGCATTTTATTACAAAAAAAGAGATAAACACGAAAGTTAAAAAAATATATATGGTTGATTGATAACATGCAATTAAGGGTTGGTTTTATTGTTACCAGCATCTTTATGTAACGGTAATTTTGTTACTTACGCTATAGCATTTAGGTATTACTTTTATTGGGCTCGACGACATCTTTTTTATTTATGTTTAATAGTAGTTTATGACACTGACGCATAATGCAGGGTATTAAAACACGACTGTGTGTTTAAAAACCGAGCCGTAAGCGAGGTTTTTAATAGTATCACACTTTTTAATACCAAGTTATGTGCAGTTTCATACACTACTTTATCTACACTCACACAATTGGGATTGAACCTACTAAATAAAAGATGAACGTTAGAAAAGAGAGATAGAGACATTAGTACCTTGATACGAGTCATTTCCTTCTCTGCATCTAAAATATCGGGCGTAGTCAAATTTTCTTTACATTCACTGCAATCAGACATTTTAAAGCAAGAATTAAAAAAACCTACGAATTTCAGTGCAACAAAATTAAAAAAAAGAAATCATCACTTTTTTTGTAATGCTCTAAAAAATGGCGCGCATTCCATAAGTAAAATAATAATGAGATAAGTGCATTCCAGCAAACTAAAGGCGGAAATACTATATTATTGTGTTGTGTTGTGTCGCGACAGAAAGCGTAACGGTTTCATACATATAGTATATGACTAGAAAACACTATTGTGTTGTGTTGTGTCGACACGACACACTGTAGTAATGTGTTTCTAGCCATACTAAATGTATGAAACCGATACGCGACAGATCGCAACACGACACAACACAACACAATAGTGTGCCGACACCTTAGTCATCGATCACCATAGAGTACAATTTTTAGTCTTGGAAAGTATGTGGAAATTTCGTTGTTTTTATTAAAAATCACGGCACTGCCTTCTTTTTGGATTTGCCCTGTACCGTAATGAGAACAAAAGTTATTTTATGATGCAGTTGACTGAATTGTAATGAGTTTTTTATTTTTTATTTTACCTATTAACAAAAATAAAGTACGTGTTTATGCAACCTTTTTTGGAATTCATATTTGTAACATTACGTTGTGAGTGTAGATAAAAGTCCGAAATGACAGAGAATGTAACAAAACAGGGTCATCTTTACTATTGTAAAATTTTCCCCCTAAGTCATCATAGCAGACCATTTGATTGTTATGAAAACCATGCCCTCTGTAGTGGCCAAGACTATTAGGGCCCATTCCAGGAATGAATTCAATACCCCCGACCAATTTATAATGTCTTTTCTTTATAAAAAATATTTAAGTATATATCCTTTAAGAAAATCTTTTCAACCCCATTTAAGTCAATAGCGTAAGTAACAAAATTACCTTTACATAAAGATGCTGGTAACAATAAAACCAACCCTTAATTGCATGTTATCAATCAACCATATATATTTTTTTAACTTTCGTGTTTATCTCTTTTTTTGTAATAAAATGCTTAAACAAATGTTTTTCCCCCTTTTTTTCATATGCATGGTCACCCTACATAAGATATTCCTTTGAAAATGTAAGAAAAATGATAACTATTAAAGTATAACACTTACGGAAATAGACTATGTTTTAAATTTTAGGGACAAACTTTTCACAATTTTGGACGCATGCTCCACTTGTATACGAGGTCTGGTTAGTTAAATAAATGCCAAAATATGGAACACTCACACGAGCATTGAAAAAGAAACAAAATGTTTAATTGCTCTTGATCTAGCACGTTTTGTGTCAAGATTTATGTGTCACAAATTTGCTCAGAATCCGAATTATAATATACAGAAATAATATTTCAATATTATTCAGTTAAAGTTAGTGATTTTAGGAACACTCACACCACACAGTGTGTGGTGTGAGTGTTCCTAAAAAACCCTTATAAAATCCAAATTAACCATGATAATGAATTGATTATTTTGCGAATAGTTTTCACAAATTAGGCACAAATTTTCCATACATATTGTTTTAACATACGTCTAGTATATTGTATGATATCAAGTACGGCGTTTTCGCGAGGCGGGCGGTATGAGTGTTCTATATAATCGACCATAACTTAGTCTACATAGGTTTCACAAATTTTTCGATTTTACCATCAAGTTTGCACAATTATTTCTTAAATTCTTCGTATGGTTAAATCAATTTCTAAGAAAGGAACACTCACACCACACGCACATCGACTCTTCATATAAAAACCAACTATCGGCCGATAGAAAGTGTTGTAGTCTGTGAGGACGCAAACACTGTACAACATGGAACGAAGAAATATTTCTCTATGTTTTATGATGGCTTTTCAAAATGACAAATAACTGTGAGCTCGATAGATGGCGTTGATAAAAATGTGTGTGTCAATGCGATTTTTTTTTACTTAGCCTCGAAGATTACTCGGCTAGGCTGGCAGATGTAACCCTAAAATGTTTCTCTTTGGGCAGATTTCAGCCAGCGAGCTCTTACAGCTTGGCCATAAAGAGTTGAAATTAAATAAAATGGAACAAAAATTTTTCAGTACAATATACAGTCAGTGTTGCCAAATTATTCGTGATTTTGACGTAGGTATTTACATAGAAAGTGGCGCCCTCAATTTTTGTCAACTCTATGGTCAAGCTGTACTTGCCTCTTTGGTTCAGGCCGTTTATTTTTAAAAGTGAATTTTGACACTTCTCTTTCCTTTAACGCCATCTAGTGAAGCAAATAGTTACTATTTTTTTTTAAATGTCACTTTGAATTGAAAAGCCCTCAAAAAGCGAAATGAGATTTTTCATAGACAAATCCTCTATTGATAGAAGAGTGCAGCCTTTAGGTAGGCGTTAGCGGCGGATCGGACCGGCCTTTCTATTGTCCAATTTAAAAAACTATCGCAATCGCTTTCAGTATGTAACACATTGAAGCTTCTTTTTGGGATAAATAAAACTTACCAAAGAAATGCAGCAATGTGTCACATTCATCTGTCAAACGAAAGCGATTGCGATAGATTTTTTGAATTAGATAATTAGCCCCCGGCACCTTGATTATCTAAAAAGAAACTATTTAGCGACCGGTTTCATTCCACATACATTGCTACTTTTCTTTGGTATGTTTTTTTTTAATCCTTTAAGAAGTAGCAATGGATCACTATCATCTATGAACTGCAACCGGTCGCTAGGTGGTTTCTAATTAGATAATCAGCCCGCGGGGCGGGGTGGATCGGGCCGCATCGCATCGCATACGTTGTGTTGCGTCCATCTGTACGTGGCGTGGCGCGCGGCGGATCTACCCAGATTTTTTGTCAAACTAGGGATGTGCGATCCGGAGTTGTCGATCCGATTTTTCGGATCGTTATTCCACGATCCGATCCGATTTTCAGGAAATCGATCCGGATCGGATGCAAATAAGTAAGACGCAATTAATTTTATATCTTTATTAAGTAAACCCATGCAAAACAATGTATAAAACTAATGTGGAATAGTAATCTCAGAGAACTTAAAGACGAATTTCTCTCAAAAGTTTATACTTGAAGACGCGCCTAACTACTAATAGTTAAATACAATTTTTATAGGCGCCAGTTTTCGGCCAAGTTCTAAATGTAGACAAAGATAAATTTCATAACAAATAAACCAAAGTGCCCATTTTTTCGTAAACAAACCGCATTTTCGTTCATACGATCCAAGCGATCCGATCTTTCAAGTTTTGTATCGATCCGGCAAAAAATCGAATGGCCTCGATCCGATCCGAAAATCGCCGGATCGTGTGCCCGCCGATCCGATATTTCAAAAGATCGGATCGGATCGGCGCATCCCTATGTCAAACTTATTGACGTATTTAACGTACTAGCTTCCGCCCATGACTTCGTCCGCGTGTACATTCGGAAAATCCCTAGGGAGCCTTTGACTGAGATAAAAAGTATCCTATGTTTTAATCCAGGCTTTAAACTATCTGTGTGTCAATGTTTATCCAAATCTGTTCAGCCGTTTTTACGTGGTTGAGGAACAAACATCCAAACTTTCACATTTAATATTGGTAGTGAAGTGAGTACGATTGTGCTACAAATAGCTCAGATGAAGAAAATGCTGTTGTTCTAAATTCTTTATGAAAAAGAAGAACAAAATAAGATGGAAGAAACGCGTGCGAGCGCATACAAATACCTGCGTCCACTAGGCGGATCGCAACGGGGCGCGTCGCACCGCCGCCGCCGGCAAAAATCCGCCTGGCGAGCAAATCACTATTGCGCTGCGTGCGACGCGCCCCTGCCTGATGCGCCGGTAGTGGACGCTTTTCATTCATATAAAATACAGGCAGGAGGATTTCTGCGTTGCGATGCGCCCCGGCCCGATCCGCCTGCCGCCAGCCTTTTGAGTTAGCATGACCACCGACACTCAACTGTCAACATCCAATGTCTTTTGATATTTAAAAACGTTGTAAAAACGCTCGTGTGAACGACGGTAGTTTTTTTTGTACGTTAGGCGTTGTAGAAACCCATACAAAATTACTCTACCGATTTTTTAAGTTGATTTGAAATAAAAAACATTGACTTAGATTGTTAATTTATATTATAGGTTCGATTAAAATATATTATTATGACTTTTTCCCTGTGAAAGGTTCCTTAAGGATTTTTCAAACGTCCACAAGGAATTGTTGCAAATGAGACTCCCTATGGGAGGTTATTCACAATAAGGCATATTTTAGCGAATACCTTGGTTATTTTAATTTAGTTACCTACTTTTGGGATGAATTACAACAAGTAAGGTAAGGCACAACTCATGTAGGTCCTGTAGCTCTACCATGAGTTGGTATAGTAAACTACAATAGTTTACTATACTCGCTAGCGAGCATCGAGTAACGTTTTGGCCTTTTTCATAGCAATTCGGTACCATGAGTTACTAATTGACAGATAGTATCGAGAAATACCATAACTATAGTAGTTGTACGGGCTAACGCACGCACATTTGTTATTTCAGCACTTTTACGCCACATGCATTAATTTAGGTCATTTAGACAGCAGTTCGTCATCGGTAATCAATCACGCCGCGCGTACTCATTTTCATATCATTTTAGAATAACTCTTTTATCAATATATCAATTTATTACTATCAAGGACTTTTACTTCTCTCGGATTATCATTAAAGGTGTAACTCATACATCTTTATGGTCCTTCGTAAGGGCCTCGCGAGTGACTAAGTGCAAACGTATATTCGGTATACGTGAATCTTGTGTTGCAAGTGAGGTGGATTAACACTGCAGTTATCGAAGAAAATATCAAGAAGAAATTTTGGATTGATCATATCACTTCACATCGTGAGCAGCCAGCAGTCACGGTTTGAACAAAAACCATTCAAGTAAGGCGTATCATTTTATTTGCTCTTATATCGTCATAACAGCATTATCATCAGCAAAGATGTCCAGCATGGAAGACTTCTTACAAAATCAGGAGCAACTCGCCGCTGCTATTGAACAGGTATTTACCAACTTTAAAAAAGATGGATCAGATAGGAAAACTCCAACGTATATCAAACAGCGAATTGAAACGTTAGATAGTTATTGGCATGAATATCAATCGAATCATATTAAAATATGTGGGTTTGAAGATAAGTCTCACCATTACTTTATATCAAACAAGTTTGAGATTACAAGGGATAGGTTCTCGAATATCAGGGCTACTATACAAAATTACCAGCAGCCGAGAGTAGAAAGTAGACCTTCTACTCCGCTAATTAAGCCGGCAACACCTATCGGCGTACCGAGCTCTCAACAAATCACAGAACCGGGCTCGTCATCTCGTTCTCAGGGCGTGACCAGCAAAACTGATGAAATGCTAAGGAAGCAAAGCAGTAATTTCAAAGCCTTTGAACATAGCATATCCAACATCTACCTAGAAAATATAAAAGAAAAATGGGAGTTTGATCATTTGCTGCGTATTATCCAAGCTCGTTGGTCGGCGATTGACTCTTTGCATTGGGAGCTGGACAGCGAGTTGTGTGGCCGCGAAGCAGAATATGAAGCTACATACTTCAGATACGAAAGGAAGTATAACGAGGTAATCAAGGAAATCAATAGAAAAATGTGGTCATCATCCCACCGCGAACAATCTACTCCTCATTTGGAACTACCTTCCTTCAGCGGTAACTATCATCAATGGACCTCATTTAAGGACCTATTTATAGAGACCATACACAACAACCCTAGCTTATCGAGCGCTCAACGGATGCAGTTTTTGAAATCTAAACTTAGAGGTGAGGCTGAGCGACTCATCCAACATTTAGCAATATCATCGGACAACTACGCCATTTGCTGGGATATATTGACCCATAGATACGATCATAAGAAATTAATTCTCAATTCACATTTAGACATATTATTCGGCATCCCAGCCATGCAGCAGGTATCAGTAAATCATTTGAAAAGAATCCACGACACAACACGTGAAACATTAAATGCCATTAAAAATCTTGGTGTAGAAGTCGACACGTGGGATCCACTATTGGTCTATATCTTATGTCAAAAATTAGATTCTGAGACCCATAGTGAATACGTAGCATCAGTTAAACAGCCGAGGGAAGTACCCAATATTACAGAATTTTTATCATTTATAGAAAACAAGTTTACGACAATGGAAAGCTCAAAACGCAAGCAAGAGGCTCAGAGTAAACCTATCATACGGAACCCTAACTATAACAGTTCAACGACTTCGTGTTCAAAGTATCATAAATCATTCAACAATAATTCAAACATTAAGCAATCTTTTCCACAGCAGGGACGGAATATGTCGCAATCATTTTACAACAACAAAAACGTTTACACCACTAAATATTATAAATGTCCCATTTGTAGAAACGATGACCACGGAATATTCTATTGCAGACAGTTTCTAGAAATGCCTCCAATAATGAAAAGAAAAACAATCATCAAGTTCAATATTTGTCAAAACTGCCTTTATTGTCATAACGGTAAGGCATGTATTTCCGATAAAAAGTGTCGCGAGTGCAAACAGGCACATAATACATTACTGCATGAGGCATTTACGCAATCGGACAGCGCGCACGGTGCGACGAACTCTAGAAAATTTGCGAACGCAGCACCGTCGGCGTCGGAGTCGTCGGACACTATACGTAGCAACTCTCACGTGTCACTGCAAAATGAAATTCCAGATGTCCTATTAGCAACAGCTATTATAAAAGTTCAAACATCAAAAGGATCATACATCAATTTACGCGTTTTACTAGACCAGGGATCGCAGGCCTCGCTTATCACTGAAAACGCGGCGCAGCGTCTAGGGCTGCCTCGTTTCAAATGCCAAGGTGTGATCTCTGGAATTGGTTCAAATGAAAATAATTGTAAGGGAATGTTACATATCAAATGCTTATCTACAAACAACGACTTTGAATTTGAAACCAATGTACTTATCATAAATAATCTTGTCAAAAATCTACCCAGCCATTCATTTGGCAAACCATCATGGCCTTATTTGCATAACATAACATTGGCAGATCCCGATTTTAATACCAGTCGTCCAATCGACATTTTACTTGGGGCTGATATTTATTCTTTAATTTTATTAGAAGGAATTTGTAGAACAGATCAAGAATTGCCGATTGCTCAAAACACTCGTTTGGGTTGGATTTTAAGTGGCAACGTGAGAACCCTACAGTGTAATGTAATATTAAACGATTTAATGGACATACAAAAGTTCTGGCAAATAGAAGATATTATACAGGAAAGTGATTTATCAGTAGAAGATCAACATTGTATTGACTATTTTAAAAACACGACAACTAGGCGAGAAGACGGTAGATACGAGGTTAGAATACCATTTAAACCGAATTTTGAAGAAAGCTTAGGTGACTCAAAATCGAAAGCCATCGCCCAATTTCGATCCTTGGAGAGAAAGTTCTCAAAAAATCAAAACATGGAAAATCACTATAAATCATTTATGCAAGAATATATATCATTGGGTCATATGATACCGGCTACTGATAAATCTACTCCAGACTGTTATCTGACACATCATAGCGTCGAGCGCAGCGAAGCCGCCACAACAAAGTTCAGAGTTGTGTTTAACGCGTCATCAAAAACCTCGTCGGGTAACAGCTTGAATGACGTCATGGCCAGCGGCCCAAATCTACAGCAGGATTTGCAAACCCTAATAATTAAATGGAGACAATATCAATTTGCATTCACAGCAGACTGTGAAAAAATGTTTCGACAGATTTGGGTCAACTTGGAAGATCAAAGATTTCAAAAAATTATATGGCGCGACAGTTCAAATCAAATTTTGAAAAATTTCCAACTGGCCACACTAACCTACGGAACAAAATGCGCCCCGTTCCTAGCCATGATGACATTGCGACAGCTAGCCTCAGATGAACGATCAAATTACAGCTGTAACAACAATTTTCAGGACCAAGCTCCAGACGTCCTTGAGAGATCATGCTATATGGATGACCTTGTTCATGGAGGTCACTCCGTTACATCAACAAAACAGTTGTGTGAAGACCTCATATCTTTATTAAAATCAGGCGGATTTAATCTTCGGAAATGGCGATCAAACGTTCCTGAAATAATGCAATTAAACAACGACTCTAACATTCAAGATAATTTCAACTTTAAGCAGCTCGAATATACAAAAACTCTCGGGCTCAGCTGGAACCCACAGCAAGATACATTTTCCTTTGACACTAAGATAGATCAAACAACTAAACCTGATACCAAAAGATCTTTATTATCAGATATCTCGAAGCTTTTTGACCCCTTGGGTTGGCTAGCGCCTTTATCAACTAAGTTAAAAATCATATTTCAACGTGTGTGGTCGGAAGATATCAAATGGGACGATAGATTGCCGGAAGAAATTCAAACAGAATGGTCTCAGATAAAGGAAGATATCATAAACAATATTAATAACTTGAAAATTAAACGGTGGTTAGGCACAAAACAAAGTGATAGTATAGAATTACATGGCTTTTGTGACGCATCGCTAAAGGCATACGCGTGCGTCATATATTGCAGAATTAAAAGAAATAATAACACACTTATATCGTTGTTTGTTGGAAAAGCTAGATTAGTGCCATCTAAATCAAATACTTCACTACCTAAGTTAGAATTGAGTGGGGCACTTTTGCTTTCCAAATTAATGTCAAAAGTTAAGGAATGTATGAGCAATTATGATGTGAAAGTTTATGGCTGGTCTGATTCTATGATTGTATTGGGCTGGCTGAACGGTGATCCCGCCAGGTGGAAAGCCTTCGTAGCAAGCAGAGTGAAAGAAATATGTCATGTAATACCACCCAAGTGTTGGCGCTATGTCAGGTCCGAGGAAAATCCTGCCGACTGTGCAAGTCGTGGCTTAACGGTCTCTCAGCTAGCAGATCATTCCTTATGGTGGAAAGGACCATCTTGGCTCCGAGACTTCGATGAACAAAGGAATGAACAGTCCTATTCTACGGATGTCGAGATGAAAATCACGAAACAAGTGAATACTGTAACAGAGCAAACATCAGAGAACAGTATAATACAAGAACTTCTAACAAAACATAGTTCATTTATCAAGGTCGTTAGAATTACCGCTTGGCTATTAAGATTTGCATCTCGACGACAAAATAAACAAAGTTATTTGACACTATCAGAATTAACACGATCAAAAAATATCATTATCAAACACGTGCAGCAAACAGAATTTTCGAAAGAAATAAATTGCATCAAAGAATGTAGTAAGTTGCCTAACAAAAGTAAGTTGACTGAATTAAACCCATTCTTAGATAAAGATGGTTTACTTCGAGTTGGTGGTCGTCTCAGGAACGCCCCTATCAGTCTAGAGAGAAAACACCCTATCATCATACCAAACAACTGTCGCTTGGCGGAGCTCTTAATTGATCAAACCCATAAACTTACCTTACATGGTGGGCCCCGCCTAACATCAGCATTTTTGCGGCACAAGTATTGGATCCTGGGAGGAAACAGAGCAGTAAAAAAGCAACTTCATCGTTGTGTTACGTGTCGCCACCACGAACCAACCAGACATCAACAGTTGATGGGCGATTTACCTGCCTCTCGAACAACGCCTTCTCGACCCTATTTCCACTGCGGCGTGGACCTAACTGGGTTCGTGGAAGTGAAATCAAGTAAAGGACGAGGAATTAAATCATCAAAAGGATACGTAGCCGTCTTTGTATGTATGGTCACCAAAGCCGTACATCTAGAAATAGTATCCGACTTGACATCATCATCTTTCCTATCAGCTCTTCGCAGAATGGCAGCAAGGCGGGGAGCCCCACGTCACATTTATAGTGACAACGGGACAAACTTCGTGGGCGCAAGCAGAGCTCTCAATCAAGAATATTTGGATTTACAAAACACTTTGGATGATAACTTCTTTACAGCCATCACCGACATGGAGATAGAATGGCATTTTAACGCCCCGTCCTGGCCGAGCGCGGGTGGCCTATGGGAGGCTGCCGTAAAGAGCTTAAAACATCACTTGAAGAGGGTTATCGGCGATCAAAAGCTGACGTTTGAGGAGTATTCAACGCTCTTAGCACAATTAGAAGCATGTTTAAACGCTAGACCTCTCTGCCCTTTAACCGAGGATTGCGAAGACTTGGATTACTTAACCCCTTCCCACTTTTTAGCTAGTGGACCTACGTTAACTATCATCGAAACCGAAAAAGATCACCGAACAAGATGGCAATTGGTACAAAAAATATTTGATGACGTATGGCGAAGATGGCTGAATGAATATCTGGGTCAACTCTCGGCTCGTAGCAAATGGCGTCAAGCAAAAGATAATTTTAACATTGGTGATATTGTTTTAATTCACGATGCTAATCTACCATCAGGAAAATGGGCCATGGGTCGCATTGTAACATTACACCCTGGAAAGGACGGATACGTTCGAGTCGTAACGCTCAAGACCAAGAACGGTTTCGTAAAACGGCCCATCACAAAAATATCACTTTTACCAACAAGTAAAATCGAGGAGTCAACAGAACATAAACAAAAACCGAAAGTTGTAGCTGCATCAACCGAACACGGTCCGAAACGAACTTACATCAGCAAACCGCGAGGTTTTCTATTCTCAATATTTTTCTGGTTACTTATGATAACTACCCCTCCAGTCTACTCATATCATCAAGTATCAAGCTTAAATACAAGCCAAAGCCTTTATTTCGACAAAATCGGAAGTATGCGTTTAGAAAACGATCAGTGGAAATTGATAATTTACTACGAAATGGATCCGTATTGGCAAGGCATTGAACTATTAAATAAATATATCAAACACCTCGAAAGTTCATGTTTCAATCAACATAATAATATGAAGATAATATCGCAGTGTGACATAATCCTACTCCAATTACATCATGGTCTCGCCGAGCTCGAACACTACAATGGAATCCTGCTCGGTCAGCAACTCACACGACGCGGCACGCGACTACGCCGCGGACTTATCAATGGGGTCGGTTCTATTGCACACTCATTATTTGGTGTCCTCGATGAAAGCTTTGCCGAACAATATGAGAGAGATATACAAACAGTAAGAGATAATCAAAAACATCTGGCTTTGTTATGGAGAAATCAAACGTCCGTTGTAGAAGCAGAGTTCAACTTGATTAAAAGAGTCGAAACAGCAATGGATAAGCAGCATAAAAGTTTTAATCAGCATTTAAACGCCCTGGAACGCGAAATCAAAGAACACGCAACCGCGCTTCAGTATGGAATGAAGATAAGTGATTTTATTTTATCATCTGTTATCGCTAACGGTGTACTATCAAATCTGAAAAGCATCCAAGAGACGTTAGTCGACTCCATCACCGACATTTACCTCGGAAAGTTTAACTTCCATCTTCTAACGCCTGAGCAGTTAACTAATGAGTTAAATATTATAACCGGACTATTATCAAAAGATCTGACTTTGCCCTTGAACAATATTCAGTCCGACTTATCAAAGATCTATCATTTACTTACCGTTAAAGCGAGAGCCTTGAAGAATTTTATAATTTTTGAAGTTAACATCCCTTTGGTGAAAAGAGACAACTATGATATTTACAAACTGATTCCCATCCCACTTAAAGCCAATAACAATATGATTCAATTAATTCCTATATCAAGTTACGTTGCGATAAATATACAGAAAGATTCCTACGTACCTATGCCAGAAAGAGACAGAGAAGCGTGTGTTAGGTATGATACTGACACATACATATGCCCTTTGAAGCAGCCCATATATCAAATGAGATCAGACGAGAATTTGTGTTTGAAAAATAAAATATCTGATCAGTGCGAAACAACAAGTTCAATTTGTCGTAATTCATGGATGGAATTACGTAATATAAATACTTATTTATTTTTCTGTTGCGGTCATTGTACTGTACGAGTCATATGTGAGAGTCAAGTTACCGGCGAGCAATTAAATATGGCTGGAATTATCACACTAAGCGACGATTGCATAATTAAAGGTGATTCCTTCACATTATTTCCGCATAGAAAATTGACGAATATCGTTCATCAAACAGCTGATATTATGAAAATTGACATTCCACCTATCAACCATATCATGAACATATCAATACCACCATCAGCAATCAAGACTCAATATAATGTCACCAACCCTGTAGATGCAGATTTAGAGCGAATAAGTCAACAAATTAGAGAGATGAAAGAGTCTGCTTCTGAAGGAGTACTAGAGGATCGAGTTTCATATCACGACGTACACCATTACGTAGCTATTTACATAGTAGGCGCTTGCAGCATAGTCACTCTGGTGATCGTCGTCATTCGGCGCCGCTGGCGTTGGCGCCGGCCCGGGCAGGCGAGGCAGGAGCCTCAGCCGCCCGCAGCACCGGCTAGCGTTCCCGCTGGCCACCCCCGGCTGGCATCGGCTAGCGTTCCCGCTGGCCTCCAGAATACGGTATATAGTGTAAGTGAAAGTGTCGCGAATCAGTGTAGTGTCGAAATGAGCGATTTAAATGAAATAAGTTTTAGCGCAATTAAAAGTGCAAAGCCTTTACCAAGTGCGCGTTTCGTTAATAAGAATACGTCGCCTATTTTTCGTAGAGACTTTAGCTCATTGTAATTTTAAGTAAAATTGTCTAATCATCTTGTAATCAAATAATGTTTTATCACCTTGTAATCATGTCGTCCACTTTACATCAATATCATTCATCTCCCATCTTTCGGCCCGGGAGCATGTACGGGCTAACGCACGCACATTTGTTATTTCAGCACTTTTACGCCACATGCATTAATTTAGGTCATTTAGACAGCAGTTCGTCATCGGTAATCAATCACGCCGCGCGTACTCATTTTCATATCATTTTAGAATAACTCTTTTATCAATATATCAATTTATTACTATCAAGGACTTTTACTTCTCTCGGATTATCATTAAAGGTGTAACTCATACAGTAGTAAAGTTACTCACTTGCGTTTTGAGGCGTGAGATCAATGAGTATACCTTTTACTATCCTCTATGGCATAGAGGAATGTAAAAAATAGGTACAACAAAAGAGAATGTAATCAAACCGCGGTACAGCATAGTCATTGGCGTGAATACTTCTATTTTAATTTAATTTAGTATTTTTTGTGTCTAAAATAGTCTAAATAATGTCTTTCAGAGCTTATTTAGCATAAAATATGTGCGCCACAGCTGCATAATGCAACGAAATCAAGGGCAAATTATAAACCGATAAATATGAAAACCCGTGTTAGAAATCCTCTAGTCAGGGGGTGGGTCAGGTTGTGCCCAACGCTGAATAGTGGCCCTTCTAGGTGGGCCCTCCATTCAGTGGGCTTACTAAGGTCACCATTCAAATACGCCGTAACGTAACGCATTCCTCCACTTTGAAACTAATGTAAAAAAAATTAATTAAGTACTTTCCTATCAAGCATGTTACAAAATTAGAAAATATTGTGTTAAATCTAAATAATAATCTACTTAGTTGCAAATATGTTAATTCCGTCCATATCAACGTAATACTTGATACAAATAAGGCCTATCTAATTTTAAGTCTTTATATATTATTTAATTAATTATTTAACAGTAGGAATATAAGAAAACAGTTCTAACTAAATCTAATTTTCCGAAAACTTGACTTTGGCCGTAATAAATCGATTACACTTATTAAATTAAGGCCTATAACTTTTTTATTTGAAATTGAGGTTAAATATGAAACCATATTAAATAAAAACAACTTATCAATAAATTTGAATATTTATTATTACAAAGTAAAGATTTATGTTATATATTCCTAAAAAAAGATCTCACTTTAACTCGTAGATTTGTATCATTTTGGGCCTTATTTGTTTATTTAATATCATATTTGAATAAGGCAGAAAAAACGTAGGTATCTGCCGCATGTCGCTCTGCCAGGTTGTATTTCGTCCAACTTGTACGTTTTTATTAATTTGGAAGGAAACTGGATATTTTTGTCGATTGTGGGATGATACACACATTATCTGTAATGAAATAAGTAAACCATAAGTTGTATAAGTTGTGGGATTCTCATTAAGCTCTATCGTGTTAAAATAAGACCTAGGCTATTATCATAATCACGCTGTCCCCCTACTCAAATGGCCAACATTCTATGCGTTTGAACGCTACGTTATTACGTGTCGTAAGCTTGTCACACAATATCAAAGTCTGAGATTTACATAAGCTTACGACACGTTATTTAATCGTCTATTGCTCATATTTTAAGCTTTAAAAGTAAGGTTGGCAATTGGAGCATGGGGCAGGTCGTCTTTAAAAAATTGCAATTAATGCATCTATGGCCGATAGTAAAAACAAATCAAGGTCATGGATAGCTAATCATAAATATAAAGAAACAATTATTAAGAGAAACTTAAACTAAAACAGCGTAAGGTTTAATAAAAACTTTCATGAAAGTATTTTTCTGGTTGGATTTAGGTTTATCTGAGTTTTCTAATGATTTGTACTTGGACGAATCGTCCGAGGATTTGTATCAAGTACCAACCTTTTATTTCACCTTTCCATAAACTCCTCTAATCGACTGCTTCTAATTTTATTCTTATCAATCTTAACAAGCTAGCTATTGCACAATAAAATACGCAAAGAAAACACAAAATAAATAATTATTAAAACGTGAAAATTACATTTGACATCTTCGATTTGACATAAATAGTAACCATAGAGGAAAGTAAAAAGATAGTAACCAACATAAATTCAAAATTCACTTACATTCGGTATACACGCACTAACTAGTGTTTTTTTACTTAGTCGGATTATAATTGCAAACTACAGCAACTAAGGTAAACGACCAATATTTCGTGTTAGTAAGTTATTTCGTTTAGTTTTTTTTTTCTGTCGCAAATTATTAATTATTACTTCTACATTAGTACAAAATATAGCACATAAACTGTCTAAAAATCAAGTACCAACATTTTGGTGACTGAACTAAGACACGGTTACGTTATCTATCCGTTACCGTGACTGAGGGCAATGCTACGTTCAAAACTCTCAGTCGTCGGCACAGACAGCTTTATGGCGTGTATTCCTTGTCACCACCATAAGATTAGCACTCGTATGTACCTACTTTTTAAGCTCACAGAAAGTCAATTTGAATATAACTTTAAATAGTTAAGTAGTAAAATGATCCCATATACTCGTAGTAACTTCCAAACGAAACGTCCGATTAGAATAATTTAAAGAAGACTATATTAAAATCTTTAATTTATTTATTTATTATCAATAGTTTTCACAGTTCACGCTAAATAATTTTATAGGATTTTTTTTGGTAGGTTTTCACTATTGCAATTACTATAGAGGTTATAGATATTTCTATTTTTTAAACAACTATAGCCTATATTTCTCGCTGATTATGCAGCTTTCTATTCTTACTCCTTATCCTTATTTCATCTGGTAAGAATTTTTGGCGTTTTTTCCGCCAATTTCGATTTTCCCAAAAAAAAATCAGAATTTTCAATACTAAAATATCTTTATTTGGTTCTAAATATGAAACCTTTTAATAGCCCATCCGCACATCTATCATATCTGCGATACTACAGGCAAATGACACAACACAATTTTCATAAATCGGGGCACTATACTCGATCATGAAAACCTAAAATATTACAATTTTAAAATCTTGAAGTCATTAAGAGTCTTAACATGCCGAAATATGGGACATTTACCTTATCGATTTCACATTAGAGAGGATGGTAAACTCGTGGATGGTGAGCACTCTTACTATAGATTTTAGTTCTTCGCGTATCCGCTAGAGGCTCTGCTTCAATTTCCCATACAAATTGCTAACGCGGTCGATATCGAGAATGGTTTTTGTAAACTCATGGTAGTGCTACTGACCTCCTGAGTTACTTTTGAGATTCAACAAAAATTTTCTAAAATATGAACCGTTGTATCCATAGACATAGAAAAGTGGTTGTATCTATAGCCAAAATTTTTCTAAGTCTATGGTTGTACGAGCAAGCGTCGTACAATGCACTTTTCCCCGCATCATCACTTTTATGTTGACCTCAATTACTCTATTGCACGAAATTGTATTGCATAAATCAGTTCGCATTTACCAAGCTACCAAGTCGCGCGTACTCACTACCATAAATCATTAGTTAATAGTTATTTTTAAGGGTTGTTCCAATATACCATTTTTACCATCACCAAATCGTATCATTTATCGGAGCAGCCCCTACATTGGTCCTTCGAGCCTTCAGAAAAGGCGGGATCAGCTGCACGTGTCGGATTCAGAAACGGTGTTCGTGAACGTGTACGTGACACGTGTCGTGCTTCCGGCCAGCAATTTTTCGGACCAAGAATCTGTGCGTTACGTCATCGTGGACATTACAACCACTGCGTATCCTGCTGTGCTATCAAGACGGCACACCTAGTCTGAGAGCAGCAAGACTCTCGACTAACCAGGTTCATCAGCATAGCGTGCCCATATATCGGCACGCAACCACCAGCAGCAGACAGCATCTATCAAGTAAGATCCAACCAATTTCTTACTAATCATGTCTAACATAGAGGACATCTACGCCAACCAGCTGCAAATTGGCAGCGCTATCGAGACTATCCTGACCAACTTCAAGAAAGACGGCGCGGAGAGGAAGACACCAGACTATCTTCAACGCCGCCTGGATATTTTAGATAATTATTGGCACGAGTTTATCAACAATCATGGTAAGTTGTCAGAGTTCGGTATACAATCACATGCTTATTTCATGAACAACGATTATGATAGGGTCAGGGAAAGGTATGAAGCGATCCGATCACAAATTCAAACATATCAGCCGATGGCAGTGGAGAGACCAAGAACTCCTTTATTGAAGCCACCGACTTTCGTAGGAATGGCGAGTGAACCTAAACCATCTCCATCAACAAGAGGTACTACCAGCAAAACTGAAGAAATGCTTAGGAAACAACAAAGTAACCTAAAAGCATTCCAACGCACTATTACCAATATCGACCTGGATAGTGTTTCAGAGAAGTGGGAGTTCGATGACCTCTTACGCACCATTCAGATGCGCTGGGGGGTGGTCGATACCATGCACTGGGAATTGGATAGCGAGCTCGATGGTTCCCATAAGGAATACGAAAGCGTTTTTACCCAGTATGAAAAAGAATACCAGAAAATCAAGAAGGCGATTAACAAAAAAATGTCATCAATGGCTCACATCGAAAGAAGCACTCCGCAGATGGAAATACCACAGTTCCACGGTAATTACATTAACTGGATTTCCTTTAAAGATCTTTTTACTGAAACAATTCATAATAATCATTCGATGTCAAAAGCACAAAAAATGCAGTACCTCAAGTCTAAAGTTAAAGGCGAGGCGGAGCGATTGATCCAGCATTTAAATGTAAGCTCAGACAATTATGAAGCATGTTGGGAAATTTTGAATCAGAGGTTTAACAATAAAAAACTTATATTTTCGTCTCACATAAACATCTTATTAAATGTACCAGTAATGCAACAACAATCGATTAATCATATCAAGCGGATACATGATACCACATTAGAATGTTTGAATGCCGTGAAGAATTTAGGAGTGGACATAGGTACCTGGGACCCGCTTTTAGTACATATTCTATCACAAAAATTAGATACTGAGTCGCACATGGACTATGTCGCATCTCTTAAGCAACCAAGAGAGCTTCCAAATTTAAAAGAATTTTTATCTTTTTTGGAGACCAAGTTTACCACCCTGGAGTCATCTCGCAGAAAGCAAGATTTTGTGTCTACACCAAAACATCAAGCAATTACTAAACAACCAAGTAATTATAATTACCAATATCAAGAGAACATAATATTCAACGTAATACATTTTCATTAAACGCGAACGTGACACCACGGCCGGCTAGCAACAAGAACATAGCAGCGGCCACGAAATATAAATGTCAGTTATGCAAAGTGAATCATCATGGTATTTATTATTGTCAAAAATTTCTAGAGATGTCGCCACATCAAAGACATAACATGGTCTCTAAATTTAAGTTATGCCCAAATTGCCTAAATAGTCACCAAAATGAATGCCTATCAGAATATCGTTGTAAATTCTGTAACAAAAAACATAACAGTTTATTACACGATGCGTTTGCGCAACCAAGTCAATTGACGTCACAAGCGGACGAGGAGGCGCGGGGGCGGGGGTCGGCCAGTACGAGTGCAAGCGAAGGAAAAATCATGAAAAGTAGCTCACACGTACAACTGTCCGGTGAACCTATTGAAGTATTGTTACCTACAGCTATAATTGAAATACAGGGAGCCGATGGTTCATTTTATCACATGCGAGCCCTACTAGATCAGGGTTCTCAAGCCTCTCTGATCACTGAACGTGCAGCTCAGCTGTTACGGTTACCAAGAGAACGGTGTAAGGGGGTCATCTCTGGCGTAGGGGACAAAGATAGCGATATCAAAGGATTAATAAACATCAAGTGCGCTTCTTTAGTGAATGATTTTACTTTTGAAACGAAAGCATTAGTCATGAACAGTCTCATAAAAAATTTGCCTAGTACAACATTTGTAAAGCCAGGATGGTCGTATTTAGATGACATCAAACTAGCAGACCCACAGTTTTATCTTAGCCGCCCAGTGGACGTACTTTTAGGAGCTGATGTTTATTCTCTTCTATTACTCGACGGCCTGTGCAAGTCAAACTCAACCTTAACAACCGCCCAACAAACACAATTAGGTTGGATATTGTGCGGTAACATAAACAAAAACATACAATGCAATGTTGTGCTTCATGACCTTGACGAGATAAGGAAGTTTTGGGAGATCGAAGAAGTTTCAGAACCATCCTCATTATCATTAGAAGATCAGAAATGCATAGAATATTACCAAGAAACAACCAAGAGACGAGAAGATGGATCATATGAAGTGAGATTGCCATTAAAAAACGATGTGTCTAAGTTAGGTCAATCTAAACAAAAAGCCATTGCCCAGTTTTATAAGTTAGAAAAATCACTTGTAAAACATCCAAGTACAGCCGAACAATACAAATTATTTATAAATGACTATTTAATTCTCGGTCATATGATACCGGCGGCGGCCGGTCACGTGAATACGACACCAGAATGCTATTTGCCCCACCATTGCGTCACGCGACAAGAATCAACTACGACCAAGTTACGAGTGGTATTTAATGCTTCCGAAAAAACATCAACTTCTATCAGCTTGAATGACGTAATGTGTAGGGGCCCAAATCTTCAACAAGATCTTCAATGTCTCATTATCAAGTGGAGGCAGTTTCGGTTTGGTTTCACGGCGGACATCGAAAAGATGTTCAGGCAAATATGGCTTAATTTTGAAGATCAAGCTTTACAGAAGATAGTATGGCGGGACAGCGTTTCCGAGCAGTTGAAATTCTACCAATTAGCGACAGTTAGTTTTGGGACTAAGGCGGCTCCTTTTCTCGCTATGATGACGCTTAAGCAGTTAGCTCTGGACGAAAAAATGAACTACCAAGACAGTTCAGCACCTAACATTCTTCAGGAATCATTTTATATGGATGATCTGATCCATGGAGCACACCAACCAGAAAATGCTAAGCGCATAAAATCAGATATGATAAAACTTTTAAAATCAGGCGGATTCAATTTAAGAAAGTGGAAATCAAATCTACCAGACTTATTAGATCAGAACCAGGACCAAGAAAAACAAACAGATTTCGATTTTAAACAAGCGGAATCCACCAAAACTTTGGGGCTCGGATGGAACCCAGCCCAGGATTGTTTCACTTTCCAGTCTAAAATAGATCCGTCGCCTAACAAGTGTACAAAAAGAATCCTTCTTTCGGAAATATCCAAGCTATTTGATCCTTTGGGCTGGCTGTCGCCATTAACAACAAAACTTAAGATCATATTTCAAACCACATGGAAAGCAAACATTGGATGGGACGAAGCAGTACCGGAGGAAATAGCCAAAGAATGGAACAAAATTAAAAGTGACATAGGAACTATAGAAGAGTATAAGATACCAAGATGGCTAAAAACAGAGGAAAAAGACCATATTGAACTGCATGGGTTCTGTGACGCGAGCAAGGTAGCCTATGCGTGTGTGGTTTATTGCCGCAAACAGTCTTCAGTTACTATGATCGCTGGAAAAACTAAATTAGTACCATTGAATAAAGATACATCCCTACCTCGCTTAGAATTAAGCGGGACGCTTTTATTATCAAAATTATTACAAAAGATAAGATTATGTTTAAGTAATTATGATATTCAAGTTTATGGTTGGTGCGACTCCATGGCTGTTTTAGGCTGGCTTCACGGGGATACAGAGAAGTGGAAACCGTTCGTAGCCAATAGGGTGAAACAAATAAAAGAATCGATGCCTAATGTCTGCTGGAACTACGTGAAATCTAGTGAAAACCCAGCTGACTGCGCTAGTCGTGGTCTAACCGCCCCACAGCTGAAGGAACATACCCTTTGGTGGAATGGCCCCCACTGGCTACCAACCTACCAACCAAAGAAAGAAGAAAATCAAGAAAAAATATTCTTAGAAACAGAGCTGGAATTACGGAAAAGCAATCTAGTTAACTCAGCGCAATTCGAATACAATATAATAAAATCACTTTTAACAAAACATAGTTCACTAATAAAGATTATTAGAGTTGTAAGTTGGATAAGAAGATTTATACACAGAAATACAAAATCAAAATATCTATCATGTAAAGAACTTAGAGAAGCAAGATTAGTAATAATAAAGCAAATTCAAGCGGACGAGTTTAGCGAAGAAATAAGCCAATTAAAGCAAAACAAATGCATAAGCAAAACAAGCAAATTAAGCACTTTAAATCCAATAATAGATGAAAACGGATTATTAAGGCTTGCAGGAAGGTTACATCATGCCAGTATTGATGTTGATAGGAAACACCCTATTATCATCCCGAACAATACTCGCTTAGCCGAGTTGCTTATCGCGGAAGCACATGAAATCACATTTCATGGAGGCCCACGATTGACTACAGCCTTCATGCGTCAAAAATATTGGTTGATTGGTGGTATCAGAGCCATCAAAAAGCAATTACGTCAATGCGTGCTGTGCAGAAAACATAACCCAGATCAACAATACCAACTTATGGGAGACCTACCATCCTGCAGGACTAATGAATCGCGACCCTTTTACCATTTAGGGGCTGACTATACTGGCCACGTCCTAGTCAAGGCCAACAAGGGCCGGGGCATCAAGACTACCAAAGGGTATGTGGCAGTGTTTGTCTGTATGGCTACCAAGGCCGTACATCTGGAACTTGTATCAGACTTATCCTCTTCCGCATTCTTGGCAGCATTACGTCGAATGGCGGCTAGGAGAGGAGTTCCAGGACACATCTACAGCGACCAAGGTACCAACTTTATAGGAGCCAATAATATACTTCAGCAAGAGTATGAGCACCAACAAGCTACATTCAGCGGAGATTTCTTGTCTGAAGTAGCTAACATGGGTATTGAGTGGCATTTCAATGCTCCAGCATGGCCATCAGCAGGCGGGCTGTGGGAGGCGGCTGTCAAAAGCCTCAAACACCATCTCAGAAGGGTCATCGGTGAGCAAAAACTCACCTTCGAGGAGTACAGTACCCTCCTCGCGCAGTTAGAAGGATGCCTGAATTCACGGCCACTCTGCCCTGTCACTGAAGATCCTCAAGATTTAGATGTGCTCACACCATCGCATTTCTTAGCAAGCGGTCCGGCTTTGAACATTTGTGAAACTGAAACAGATTTGAGGACGAGATGGACCCTAACACAAAACATATTAAGAGACCTTTGGGATCGTTGGCGAAACGAGTATTTGACACTTTTAGCGGCAAGAAGCAAATGGAGGAAACCACAGAGAAACGTCAAAATAAACGACATTGTTACCATCAGAGACGAAAACCTGCCTCCCGGAAAGTGGGCCTTAGGCCGAGTCATATCATTACACCCTGGAGGCGATGGATACGTCAGGGTTGTTACCTTGAAAACCAAGTCAGGTATCATCAAACGCCCTATAGTCAAAATCTCTGTTCTGCCCGTAGTCGGCGAAAACCAAGCCCCTGAACCCAATGGGTCGACCCCCCCTTTCCCCCTTGAGAAGGAGCAAGGAACTAAATTATGCCATTCGACTATCATAACAAGTAAACCAAGACAATATTCATTAAGTCAATTGGCTATGGCACTTTTATTGTTTTTATAACCATTATCACAACTACTCAAGGCGCATATAATATTATTCAACTTCAAAACAATTAGAAAATCGTTTCAATCAGTTAAAAAATCAATTACAAAACGTTTCCATAGTTAGTGAATTTTTGAGTACGGCTATGCTAACGAACAACATCTTATCAAACCTAAAGAATATTCAACAGACATTAATAAATACTCTTACCTATGTTTATTATGGAAAATTCAACTTCCACTTATTAACGCCAAATCAACTGAAAGAAGAGCTTAATACCATTTAAAACAGCTTCCGAAAGATTTATCATTACCATTCGATAGCTACGATTTCTACGAGATTTACAACCTACTAGAAATTCGAGCAAGAATATCAGGAAAATACGTAATATTTGAAATTAAAATACCGCTGATCGGCAGAGACATGTTTGAGCTATTGAGACTTATTTCTATTACTTATATTAACAGACAACAATAACAAACAAACTACGGTAGTACCTATATCCGAGTATGCTGCACTAAATATAAAAAAAAAATGCTTATATACCAATATCAGAAAGGAATTTGAAGTCATGTATACAAAAAGACTCAAAGCTATCCTTATGCCGTCTCAAAAATCCCATTTATGTCATTAAAGATGATCAGAGCCTATGCAAATAACTACCAAATTCAAGAAAATGCATTACTATCACACGTACTTGCGAAAACAATTGGATAGAATTTAATAAATTAAATAAGTACATATTTCTTTTCCTGTTGTAATCAGTGTCATTTGAAACTACTTTGTAAGGATCGGGTTATCGGCGTGCCACTGACCCGCGCTGGCTTATTTAATATAGGTCAAGAGTGCATTATCAAAACAGCTGATTTTATCGTATACCTGCCTCAGAGATTTCACCTATCAATCAAATGATAAACATCTCCCTACCTGACCCTTCTATACATACCAACGACTCTGACAGCGTAATCAGTAACATTCAGATCAAAATTTAAGAGATCAGCTGGAAACCATGAAAAATAGCGAGATGATCGCAGAAAAGGTGCCATATACATAATGGTCGCGATAGTAACGGTTGGCGTAGCAGCGTTCGTGTATCGCCGGTGCCGGCGGCAGCGGGGGCAGGAGCAGCAGCGGCGGAGCGGTCTGTGCCGCTACCGGCGCCACTACACCGTTCAAGCATCAGTGCTCAGTGTAGTGATAGTGTTACCATGGGCAATCAGTATAGTGAAATAAAATGAAAGTGCGCGGTTTCCAAAACAAAATAAAAACACGTCACCCGTACTTCGTTCGGTATTTCATATTTCGAACTCAGGTGTTTAAGTTAAATCTAAGCTAAGACATCTTGCACTTACCTGGCACTTTCAAGTCACATTCATTAGTTTTAAGTGAAAAAATTGTTTATTCACCTTGTTTTATCATACCATGACTCATTTTGATCATTACTTTCACTTCACCAATTCCCTATTTTCCCGCCCGGGAATATGTACGAGCAAGCGTCGTACAATGCACTTTTCCCCGCATCATCACTTTTATGTTGACCTCAATTACTCTATTGCACGAAATTGTATTGCATAAATCAGTTCGCATTTACCAAGCTACCAAGTCGCGCGTACTCACTACCATAAATCATTAGTTAATAGTTATTTTTAAGGGTTGTTCCAATTTACCATTTTTACCATCACCAAATCGTATCATTTATCGGAGCAGCCCCTACAATGGTTGAATCCAAAATATTGTTGTTATTCACCCCAGTTTACAGTACTTAAAGGAAAAAATATTTTTATAAAGAAAAAAATAGTTTAAGTATTATGTGTACGCGTACGTAAGTACATATATTTTATAATGTTACATGTTTTTTTATCTTATATGAAAAAATTGTTAAAAAATAAATTATTTTAGTTTAGGATTTTTTTTCTATTTTTTAGCTGTTGTGTCCCCGGAGTCCCAAAGAGAATGTAAAAAAAACTCGGTCAGTCCCGGTCGCCACCACCAGTTTCGCCACCACTGGG
The DNA here is from genome assembly GCA_943789525.1 of Agriphila geniculea. Classification (NCBI taxonomy): domain Eukaryota; kingdom Metazoa; phylum Arthropoda; class Insecta; order Lepidoptera; family Crambidae; genus Agriphila; species Agriphila geniculea. Next base: position 12,184,173 of record OX038875.1, read on the forward strand.
GACGAGTGGGATTTTTTGTTTAAAAATTTCCCGTTCGACACCAGTGGTGGCAAAGTGGTGACGACTGGGATATTGGTTCATAGATGCTAAAAGGGAGTCTCAAATATTTTCCTTATTATTTTATACGTACACATTTTTTTAACAATATTTATTGAATTAGTACCTACTCATAAGAGTTATTATGACCTAGCATGTATAGGTACATATTGTATGTAACAAAAAATGCTTTGGTAATTAATTATGAACTTATAAAACCTGCAAGTAGGTACTATTTTTTTTTAGTTTATTTTTTTTATTTCAAACTTACCTATCGATTATTTAATAGTCAAAAAAATCTCTTAAATAATTTATACTTACACAATATCGTTGAAACCATGGATTAAGCAGCATGAAATATTTCATAGTCTGTCTATATAGACAGAATCAAATTTGACAAAAACAAAAAATACCTAAAAAAGCTCGCTCGGCGCGGTGGCAACGCATTGTTTACAACATTTTGGTGACGTCACGCCGTAAGCTCTGTAAGTGCGAGGAATAAAGTGATATGGTGCGAGAGATAGAAGAGTTTTACCGGCAACTTTATGACATGGGTGCTTTTATGAGCGATTCGTGCAAAACCAAACTTTAAATATGTGTTATATCTACATTTGTATCAAAATCTTATACTTACACGGCTCGGCCGGGATATGTTGTCTCTTTCCTTGTCTTCAAAATCTGATTCAAATCAAAATCAGTAGGGGCGGTCGGGATTTTTTTATAAGCAAAATCCCAGTGGTCACCACTGGTGACGAATGGGTTTAAAAAAAAAAAGTCCCAGTCGTCCCCAGTGGTGGCGAAACTGGTGGTGGCGAACGTAGCGGCGTCCGGCAGGCTGATTATCTAATTAAAAACCACCTAGCGACCGGTCTCATTTGATTTGATACATGAATGTGATACATTGCTACTTCTTTTTGGTGTAAAAAAAATCATACCAAAGAAAACTAGCAATGTATCACATTCATCTGTGAACTGAAACCGGTCTCTAGGTGGTTTTTAATTAAATAATCAGCCTGCCTACTACACAAAAACAAGTGTTCATAGCCTACATACTATGAACACTTATTTGTATGTTCATAGTAGGCTATTATAAGAATAATATTACTGTAATAAGAATAAGTAAAAAAAAAACCGGTCAAGAGCGAGTCGGACTCGCGCACCGAGGGTTCCGTACAATCATAAATATATTTGGATATGTTACTTTAGTACAGTCTTTAAAAAAGTAGGATAAACGGCAGACAGGTGGAAGGGCGAACAGGCGGACAGTTAATTTACAAATCTTAACCACAGTTGCTTATGGTGACTGAAAAACGTTTCAGCCGCTCCACATTGCAAACTGTTTATATTACTAAGTAGGAACTTATTCTCTGTTTATTCGTACGGCAAATAGTAGGTAATTTATATAAGAACCAGTCACCAATTATTACTGTAGTATTAGGTTGCGCCATCTCTTGACCGATAGTGGAACTATTTTAATTCGCAAGTCAGCATTCTTAGGTCACCGCCATCTGTTGACGGGTAGTGAAACTGAAAAAAATATTGTTTGTTTTTTGAATTTCTAAAAAAGTGTGTTATATTGAGACCTCGTTTTATTTTTCCTGTAATCTTTACGTAAACTACTATCACATAGAATTATTTCAGATTTTTCTCTTTGCAAACTTCGGAGATAAGGGGGGGGGAACGGTATTTTTTTTTACATTTTTCATCATAAGTCGAAAACTATGCGGCCTAAGAAAAAAGAAAAAAATGTTTTAAAATGTGCAAACAGCGCTCTTTCATATGATACCCCACACGCCCTAGTCACCTCACTTCAAATTTTTAAGACCCCTTTTCAGTCCCTGTTGTAAAAAAAATATTATTTTTTTTATTTCTTTCTTATTTGCAAAATAGTTGGGCAAATGTCATCTTAAACTATTCCAAATTTCAAGTTGATACCATTAGTAGTTCTCGAGATATCCAGCTGTGACAGACAGACAGACAGACAGACAGACAGACAGACAGACTGAGTCACACCATAAGGGTTCCTTTTTTACCATTTTGGTACGGAACCCTAAAAAGAGAATAAGATAAAATAAAGAAATCAGTCGAAGTCTTACTAGACCGGCACCCTGATTATCTAAATAGAAACTATTTAGCGACTGGTTTCATTTGATATACATTGCTACTTTTCTTTGGTATGTTTTTTTTCACCCCAAAAAGAAGTAGCAATGTATCACATTTATCTGTCAAATGAGACAGGTCGCTAGGTGGTTTCTAATTAGATAATTAGCCCGCCGATCGGCTATAAACATTGAAGTTAATGTGAACTGTAATTTGACAGATGTGTGTGATACATTGCTACTCTTCTTTGTAAGTTTTAATTTGTACCAAAACGAAGTAGCAATGTATCTCATACATATGTCAAATTTCAGTTTACATCAACTTCATTATTTTTTTTTATGTATCAAGGTGCCATTTTTAGGGTTCCGTACCAAAATGGTAAAAAAGGAACCCTTATGGTGTGACTCAGTCTGTCTGTCTGTCTGTCACAGCTGGATATCAAAGAAATAATAGAATTAATATTTTTTTTACAACAGGGACTCAAAAGGGGTCTTAAAATTTTTAAGTGAGGTGACTAGGACATGTGGGGTATCATATGAAAGAGCGCTGTTTGCACATCTTGAAACAATTTTTACTTTTTTCTTAGGCCGCATAGTTTTCGACTTATGATGAAAAATGTAAAAAAAAATACCGTTCCCCCCCCCCTTATCTCCGAAGTTTGCAAAGAGAAAAATCTGAAATAATTCTATGTGATAGTAGTTTATGTAAAGATTACAGGAAAAATAAAACGATGTCTCAATATAACACACTTTTTTAGAAATTCAAAAAACAAACAAAATTTTTTTAGTTTCACTATCAGTCAACAGATGGCGCTGTCCTAAGCCTGCTAACCTAAGGGACAAAAATAGTTCCACTATCGGTCAAGAGATGGCGCAACCTAACACTACAATAATTAATTGGTGGCTGGTTCTAATATAATTACCTACTATTTGCCGTACGAATAAACGAAGAATAAGTTCCTACTTAGTAATATAGTAATATAATAATAACGAGGAGCTCGGTGGCGCAGTGGTTTAGCGCCTGGACCAGCGATTGCGGAGGTTAAGCAACGTTCGCAAGGTTCGGTCATGGGATGGGTGACCAAAAATTTATTATCTCGAGCTCCTCCGTGCTTCGGAAGGCACGTTAAGCCGTTAGTTACGGCTGCATTTGCAGTCGTTAACACCCACCAATCCGCATTGGGCCCGCGTGGTGGGTTATGGCCCGTCCTCTTTATCCACCCATAAGGAAGGCCTGTGCCCCAGCAGTGGGGACATTAAAATGGCTGATGGACTAGTAATATAAACATTTTGCAATGTGGAGTGGCTGAAACGTTTTTCAGTCACCATAAGCAGCATTTGTAAATTAACTGTCCGCCTGTTCGCCCTTCCACCTGTCTGCCGTTTATCCTACTTTTTTAAAGACTGTCCTAAAATAACATATCCAAATATATTTATGATTGTACGGAACCCTCGGTGCGCGAGTCCGACTCGCTCTTGACCGGTTTTTCTAAGGCCGGGTCTCCTGCGCCGTGTTTTTGTGTTTTCAAACATCAAAACAATGTTTTCTCAACATGTTTGGGGCGTGGCCTATGAGTTTTGTTTTGCAAAAACACAAAACATGTTTGCCGCGACGAACGGAAAACATCCCCCGCTCTCGCCTGCGGGGAGGGGAAGTAACTCATTTTGTGTTAGCGCTCACTAGATGCAGACGTCTCGCCTGCGTTCGTGTGCCATTGTGTGATTCGTGTAATTGTAGTGATGGAGTGGAATAAGGAGAGTACTTTATTTTTATTTGAGTTACTCAGAGAAAGACCGCTACTTTGGGATGTTACGGTAGCAAAGTATAAGGTAGCCATTACACGGTAGGTTTTACGGGCTGTGACTGACGACGTCTTCTTCGTCGGAACTCATTTTCGAGACTGAGCCGTGATTGGCCGAAAATTTTCTAACAAAACATGTTTTCAAAACAAAACCTAGGCGCAGCGGACGTGCGGTTTTGAAAACAATGTTTTGAAAACAATGTTTTTTCAACATGTTTTGTTGAAAATTAAGCGCAGGAGACACGCCTTAAATGTTAAGCTGTCTGCTGCGTTAAGCTCGATCCCGCCGCGGGTACACGGCGCGGAAATATACATTGATTGCTGGTTTTCTGACGGATAAAATGTTTGCAGTGCATCAGTAAGCTCTAATCTATGTCGCCCCACGCGCGTGGCCCGCTTCCCGCTTCACGCAGTGGGTAGCCTGAATGAAGTCACAGACGTGGCGTGCCATCAAATCGTCGCGTAATGAATTTTTGCTATCGGTGACGTGGTCAAAATATTGGTTCGCCATCCCTGTACTAGACTTTCGTTACTTACGGAGATATCTGCTCCGTAGTAACGATTTTTGGCTATAATAACGTACATCAATTCAATGGCTTCGCAATGACGATCTTTTGCGGTAGGTCTGTACTCATTAGGGCCTCATCCACTAGCGTTCATTCATTCCTTTCGGAATGTACAATCCGTAGAGATTGAACGGTAATGGATGGCAAGAGCGAGAAAGAATGACGGTATTATAATCTCCTATTCTTGCCTGTCGCGCTGGAACGTCGCGATTTATCTGATTAATTAGTGTCCGTTTGATTTCTGTCAGTTTTGAATGTGGGTTTATGTAAGTCTTTAAAAAAGGAGGAGGTTATCAAGTCGACGGTATTTTTTTTATTTTTTATAAAATTTCGACAACATGGCTTTTTTTTGTTTAAAAACAAAAGTTTTTGTCTAATCTGATGTAATAATAAACGTATAATAAATAAGTATATTATGTATGGACGATTGCACATAGAAGCTAATTAAAATCTATATTTTACTTGTAGTTTGAGCAAATAAATAGTTATTTTTTATATAAGAGGATTTTGACAAAATTACGAAAGAGCAGCAGACACAAATTACAAAATTTTAAACTTTACTTTAATGAGATTTCTTGAAGTAAAAAAGCTCGGCGGGCCGCAATCATGTGGCATGAAATTAAGTCTTTCCAGATAATTCAAAATGACGGGCATTCCCATAACATGACAACAATCTCCATGAAACGAAAGGATAATAACCATCCACTAACACGCAATCCTTTAGTTTACTGAAAAGACTCAAAACGGCAGGAATGTATCGGATTGTGTGTATGGTGATTAGGAATGCAAAACCGGAGTGATATGAAAACCGGTTTTTTTTTTTCGGTTTTCAATCCAAAACCGGTTAAAACCGGTTTTAAACCGGTTTTAAAGAAAAGTATTGGAACATGGGTAATAATACATTTTTATTGATTTGGTGAACATTTTTTCAATTTTAAGACTATCCCCATTCACAATTTATCAAAAAAATGTACAATCAACAAGAAAATTGTCAAAAAAACCTTTTCCGATACATTTCGTAGAAAATCATTGCAGGTCATAGCTCTGAGGAAAGAATTTGTGAAACTGAAATACAAAAAATTAAATAAAAGATACTTAAATGATCACGTAGACGTAATAAGCTTCTAGCTAGCAAGTCTTAACGTTTTATATTAAATCTCATTCTTTTCTTAGAAGTAAAACAAAAACAAAACGTATCTTTTATAACTGAACAATTCGCTATCTGAAATATCTGTTAAAAATGTTATCAAAATCTAACAATAATTAAACTTCTTATTTGAAAATAAACATTTGGCCAAGGAGGTCTCTAATAAGTATATAAGTAATCACCATTAATAGGTATCTTAGAAATTGACACCAAACGCTTGATTTATTTTGAAAATACTTAATATTTTTTCAGTATATTCCAGGGTTAACTGTAAAAGAAATCTTTTTAATTAAATAAGTAACTCGATAAATACTCCATTTTATATGAATATCAATAAAAAAAATTCAAAATATCTATACTATCTAATAAATAACGCCAAGTGAAGAATAAAGTGGCTCCTAATTAATTTCATGAGTTTCTTGAGAGACTGTACCTATCTGAAATATTATTATGTTATTTTGTTTGTTTAGTTAGTTATTTAAATCAATAAATGTTTTTCTTTTATTTACGTATTATAAAATTGTATTTAACAAATATCCATCTATAAATATGAAATAAGAACTTTTTTGCTTTATTAATAATAAATATCCATATTTTACTTACTTTCTCGCTATAAAAACCAAAAAACCTTCGACCCGTTCAGCCGCTAAAAAGTAGGTCACTGAACTGAACTATTTAAAGCATTCAATCAAAATGTGGCGGTGCATTTTTGATTTGTACGTATTCTTCTTCTTATTTTTGGCTTGGCAATCTACTCATTTCCTTAGGGAGTAATTTTTGCTAGTGTCAAGTGAATAGTTCAGTAGTAGGTATTGTTCCAGTTTACATTGAAATGCGAGTGCGAGCGCGTAAAATCATTCGATAGTGCAATTTTGTATTGAAATTAGTACAACGCCATCTACCGCTTAAAAGCGAAATTAAAATTTCTATAGATAATTCTCCATCGAGTAATTTTACGCGCGTTTTTTTCTCGATAGCTGTTCGTGTTAAGGGTACAGGACACTTTACCTGGTAAGTTCTGCCGAGGTAGCCACCACTACAATAAAAGTCTCAGCAACCAAGATCGCGCCTATTTTGTAGACACTTGTACCACAAAACTAAACCAATTTTAAGACACAAATGCACTATGAATCAATTTGCAAATAATTGAATAGTCACCGAACCGATCTCAACTAAATGGCGTCAAAAACTCCCTTTGTAATTATTGCAGAGCATGAAATTTTAATTTAAAAAAAATCGGTTAAAACCGGTTATTCGTTTAAAAAACCGGTTTTATTTTGCTTGTGAAATCAACCGAAAAACCGGTTTTTTCGGTTTTGGTGAAACCGGTTTTTTCGGTTTCGGTGAAACCGGTTTGCATTCCCTAATGGTGATCAAAGGATTGTGGTTAGCGGTCTTTCTTGTTGGACTGGCAGTACTGGCACGTCATGTAAGGCCGGCTACCCACCAAAAGGAAAGACTGTAGCGAATGAAGTTAGTTAGTGGCCTCAACGGGTTTAATTATCCCGCCATGTTTCCACACAGATTGTACAAAAGGACAAGTCTTAAGGAAAGAATGTCTAGTGGATGGCCCGCTATTATGGAATGAGCAATTTTCTGACAGCTGATAATTTTAGTATAATTTTATGTCAATAGATGGCGCTACTTCAACTAGATAGATTTTTAAAAATTATTTCTACTAAATTGTGCTAAGGGCAAGGGTCAGAAAAAAGTTCTTCGGAACACACCAACGGACAACCAACGCACAACGCAACAATTAGTAGGGCGGTAAAACAAGGTTTGAGGTTAGTTTTCGCACAAGTCATCACAGAAATACGAAAATTTGGTATCGATGCATTCAGTACGATGCCCTGATCACAAATATATAAGATGACAAGCGCGAAAATGGTGGGGGTAGAAACTGTGACGTCATAAAGTTTTCAGTACCAAGAAATAATAAAAACATATCATGTGGTATACCAAATGAAAGGGCTTTGTGAGTAGATTACGAATATATAACACACTATAACATTTTCACTACTTGGTCTAACAAATTATGAGAAAACGTCGAAAGATTTCACGATTCCGGGTTGCCGTTGAACAGCTCTGGACTGAAAACGACTGAATGGATTTCTGCAAAATACTTATCAAATTACTCTAAACATCCTCTGTTCTGGTGTCCAAAGGTAATTGACCAAAGATATTTAAAAATAAGAAAGTTACATCAATTTTACTAACAGCATAATTTTCTAAGATTTCCGTTTCCTATAATAGTCCAGTAGCTTCGGAAGTAAAATCGGTTTTGCTATAATTTTTTTATTTTTTCTTATTTTTTTCCGGGGTCATAGGATAGCTTTGCTCTTGTAATTATCTTAATCTATATATATAAAATTCAAAGTCCTGACTGACTGATTGACTGATATATCAACGCACAGCCCAAACCGCTGACTTGGAGACTTAAATTTTGCACATAAATACCTTATACAGTAAAGGCATCTACTAAGTAAGGATTTTGGAAATTCCATCCCAAAAGGGGGGTAAAATAAGGGATGAAAGTTTGTATGAAAGTCCGTCAGTTTTGAAGTAAGGATCTTCAAATTTTGTATTTAGGCTGACAATTGAAAATTAATATTTATGTGTGCCTGCGTTTTTGACGATTGCATCCCCGAAGCGGTGAAAAGGTGGATGAAATTGTATCTGAAAAGTCCTTCATTTTCAAAGTAAAACTCACTAAATTTATTATTTAGGCTTAGGGTTGGAAAGTAAAAATAAATATGCGAACACAGATTTCATATTTTATTGAAAATCAAAGGGGTTAAAGGTTATAAAAATAAATATGAGATGAATAAACCTAAAAATCGATGGATGTCGTCATTGAGATTTGATGGGATGACGATTGCAAAGATGACATTTATTTTGAAGTTCAACACGGTGGACATGATTCAACTTGTTAAGGGTTGAAATTTCATATGGAAAAGTAATGTTTGTAAAATAGACATTTCGACTTGAAACTTCGTAGGAGTATATACTTCTAAAATGGGACGGGGACGGGAAGGGGATAGGGGACGGGGAGGGGGACGGGGAGGGGGACGGAGACGGAGGAGGGGGATGGATTGGGGACAGGAACGGGGACTTGGACATATCTATTCTGTGATATGGACGGGGGTGGGGATAGAAATGGGATACTAATATCTCTGGACCCTATTCTGAATATTATAAACTAGCTTCCAGCCGCAACTTTGTCCACATGGATATTCGAGAAAATCCTTAGGGAACCTTTAACTAGAATAAATAGTATTATATACATATTTCATCAAAATCCGATCAGCCGTTTTTACGTGTTTAGGTGGGTCCTAATTAATATTTGTACTAAAAAACCTGTTTTTCAGCATACAGCGCCTCTTACCTCAGAGAGCTCGGAGTAGGAAGGAAACATTATTCATAGGGCACAATAGTACAAAAAAAACCGGCCAAGTGCGAGTCGGACTCGCGCACGATGGGTTCCGTACCAAAAAACGGCAAAAAAATACATTTGTTGTATGGGAGCCCCCTGAAATATTAATTTTATTCTGTTTTTAGTATTTGTTATTAGAGCGGCAACAAAAATACATCATCTGTGAGAATTTCAACTGCCTACCTGTTGTCGTAATTAATATCAAGCAAAAAACGGCAAAAAAAATCACGTTTGTTGTATGGGAGCCCCCCTTAAATATTAATTTTATTCTGTTTTTAGGGTTCCGTAGCCAAAATGGCAAAAAACGGAACCCTTATAGATTCGTCATGTCTGTCTGTCTGTCCGTCCGTATGTCACAGCCACTTTATTCCAAAAGTATTAGGACTACATAGTTGAAACTTGGTAGGTAGGTGTATTCTGTGAACCGCTTTACGATTTTTACACAAAAATAAAAAAAATAAAAGATTAAGGGGGGGCTCCCCATACATGGAACTGAAACTGAAAATATTTTTTTTCATCAAACCAATACTTGTGGTGTGTCTATAGATAGGTCTTTAAAAATGACATTGAGGTTCCTAAAACTATTTTTTTTCAAAGTCAACCGTTTGAAAGATATATGCCGCCAAAGTGGTAAAATGTGTGTCCCCCCCCTTTAACTTTTAAAGTAAGAGCGTGAAAAATCTAAAAAAAATATAAGCTATAGATCTTAATAAACACTTTCAACGAAAATTGGTTTGAACGAGATATAGTAATTAGGTTTCAAGATATAGTACATTTTCCAAAACCGCAAATATAACTTTGTCATTTATACAAACACTGTGAAAAACAAAGTTATTTTTTCAGACGAAAAATGATAGCGGTATTAAAATATGATATGGTATAATGTACCTACGGAACCCTACTGCGCGTGGCCCGACACGCACTTGGCCGGTTTTTTGTATTTGTTGTTATAGCGGCAACAGAAATACATAATCTGTGAAAATTTCAACTTTCTAGCTATCATGGTTCATGAGATACAGCCTGGTGACAGACAGACAGACAGACAAACGGACAGTGAAGTTAATAGGGTCCCGTTTTTACCCTTTGGGTACGGAACCCTAAAAAGAAAAGTTCTGACATTTTGTATCGATTTTTTTTATAACATGTTGTGGTTGTGGCAGTTGGTGGCTAAAGTATAATCTCCATTCTGCAGTTACTTTCGTATTTGTGAAGTCAGAGTTTTTTTTTTTTTTTCACGCATCTGAATATACTGAAACTTTTTCTATTACTAAGGGAGCTTATTCCTATACCTACCTATAAAAAAATATTCAGCAAATTTGTTTTTTTTCAGACATTCCCCATTAATGTCCTAAGTAGCGATTAAAAGTACTACTCAACTGATAAATAAAAAAACCGACCAAGTGCGAGTCGGACTCGCGCACGAAGGGTTCCGTACCAAAAAACGGCAAAAAAACATGTTTGTTGTATGGGAGCCCCCCTTAAATATTAATTTTATTCTGTTTTTAGTATTTGCTGTCATAGCGGCTACAGAAATACATCATCTGTGAAAATTTTAACTGTCTACCTGTTGTCATTATTAATATAGAGCAAAAAACGACAAAAAAATCACGTTTGTTGTATGGGAGCCCCCCTTTAATATCTATTTTATTTTGTTTTTAGTATTTGTTGTTATAGCGGCAACAGAAATACATCATCTGTGAAAATTTCAACTTTCTAGCTATCACGGTTCATGAGATACTGCCTGGTGACAGACAGACAGACAGACAGACAGACAGACAGACGGACAGCGGAGTCTTAGTGATAGGGTCCTGTTTTACCCTTTGGGTACGGAACCCTAAAAACATCTACTTCAGCCCATAGGTCAACGATACCTGAAAATGCGGGGCAAATTATAATGTCGTTTTATATATAACGGGTGTAACAAGACCTTCAACGAAGCCGAAGTCCACGTATTCCGCCCATCATCAGGATAATTTTTGTCTTTTAGACTATACCTGGGAAACCAATAGCTAAGAAGTTGTTGAAGGTCAAGGTCAAAAATTTTTTTTCAAAATTTTTATGTAATCTTATTTTATTCGTTATTGCCTACTTTTTGTTTAATAAAACATTATCAAAATTTTATGTATTTCGTAACAAACAATGGCTTCAAAACGATATCACTAGATGTATCTCATAAGCATGTACATAAACGCTGTCTTTCAACTTGGCTGCACGCAGTTGTGTAGCATATACTCGCAGGCGCGGTCTGTTGTACGCGTTACATTGCGTGATAAAGTATGCAATACTTTTTAACACCAAAAATGAAAATCGTTTCCCAGCAATAATTTTGAACAGAAATGGTCATGATGATGGGCAGAATAAGTAGACCTCGGCTTCGTTGAAGGTCTTGCTACACCCGGTATATAGGTACTTAATTCTCACATAATTACTACAAAAGAAAAGAACCTAGGTACTACGGGCAACAACGTCGCTTAACCAGTTTGCAACAAAATTCGTGTGCGCGCGTATCGCCCCTGCACGAACTAAACGTATGTGACAGCTTGCGCGGCGTGCAAGCGATTTTAACCTTAGCAGTGGTTAAGCGACGCTGTTGCCCATGGTACATCTGTTTGTTTTACATCGCGTTAGGATCTCAGGTACACTCCACATCTGTTATAAACTATATCTTCGTCTAGTGAGAAAGTTTGCAGTTTATAATATTTTAATTTTTGCAGTCTCACATATCCGAAAAATCTGGATATACAAAAAAATTATAAATTCTGTAAGAATAAAAACATCTTAATTTGGACTTCCAATTACGGCACTTGCAATGTAGAATAGTCTTTTATATCAATTTTGGGTCAATAGGTCTTTTTCGGTAAATAAATACCACAAAATAAATACCTATTTTCCCATACATTTTGTTCTGAACGTCTACTGTCTTAGGAACAAGCGTACGCAGCGACATCTACAATTAGCTTTGCGTTGCAACCCAATGGGGTTGCAACGCAAAGCTAATTGTAGATGTTTAGAATTGAATTGTAGATGATCAAAAAGCTTACAATACATTTTAAATAGGTAGGACAATGGTCCTACCTATTTAAAATGTATTGTAAGCTTTTTGACTCGACGCCTTAATGCGGGTAGCTTTAGTATGTCATGCTCTCTTTAATCATTTCTGCGGTGGTGTCGTGTGGGGCGGGTCGTTACGTTCCCTCAAATATGGTTGAGCGAAGCGATGGCTGGTCCATGCGTCATGCTCGTGAACGGGTGTTGCCAGTGGGAATGGGTCTACTTCTGAGTACCTATATTAACGCGTATTGAATTGTAAGAATTGCGTTTTTTTATGTCTTGCATCAAGTGTTTTTTGGTTCGAGAAGCAGACAGAGTGATTTCTCAACTAGTTGAAAGTTATTTACTCTCACATTTACCTATCTGAATGTAGTAGATATTTAATTTTAACCTACCTACCCATTGTGTGCAAACTTTTGTTAATTATTGTGATGGAAAATGACCTCACTTTAAACTTAAATGTTAAGTTTAATGAAAGTTAAATTTAATGTAATTTAAAACTATGGGTGTAATTGAGCCTGAAATAAATGCATTTTATTTATTTATTTAAGCGTGGAGCTCATTTTTCAATGTTGACGACTCTGTATGAAATATACAGGGAAAAAAAAGCAGCCCTTGCCGAGTTTCTTGCCGGTTCTTCTCGTTACAAGGTCTCCCGCTTAGGGTTTGCGAACCGATGGCGTAGCTTCTGTGACATTCACAAGTGCTTGCCTAGACTGAATAAATTATTTCAGAATTTTGAATTTTTTGAATTCATTTCCGATTAAAATCTAGAAACAACCGGTGAACAAATAAGTAAATGAAGATCTCATTAAGACCTTTCATTTCATCAAACCATCAGTCTAGGATGAACACTTTCCGAGATATTGCTGATTTAAATTTGACAGCTGTCATTTATAATGAAGATCTCAGTAAGAACTTTCATTGCTTTAAAGACACCATCAGTCTAGGGTGAGTACTTTCCGAGATATTTCTGTTTTAAATTTGACAGCTGTCATTTATAATAAAGATCTCAGTAAGAACTTTCATTGCTTCAAAGACACCATCAGTCTAGGATGAGTACTTTCCGAGATATTGCTGTTTTAAATTTGACAGCGGTCATTTATAATGAAGATCTCAGTAAGAACTTTCATTGCTTCAAAGACCCCATCATTCTAGGATGTGTATTTTTCGAGACAGTGGGTGCATTCTGCCAGATTAATCTCTGAGTCATCGATCGCGGTTCGCCATAGAGTAAATTTTAACCATGGAAAGTAATTTGTATGGATTGTTCAATATTTTACTTTCCATGGTTGAAATGTACTCTACGGCGATCGATAACTCAGAGATTTGTCTGGCAGAATGCACCCATTGCAATTTCAAGTTTGACAGCTGTTGTCTGAAATGAAGATAATAAGGCCTTTCATTTCTTTAAAGACACCATCAGTCTAGGATGAGTACTTTCTGAGATATTGTTGTTTTAAGTTTAACAGCTGTCATATGAAATGAAGATCTCACCAAGATCTTTCTTTTCTTCAAAAATACCATCAGTCTAGGATAAGTACTTTCCGAGATATTGCAGTTTTAAGTTTGACAGCTGTCATCTGAAGGGAATCTTACTAAGACCTTTCTTTCTTCTAGGCACTATCAGTCTAGGATGAGCACTTTCCGAGATATTACTGCTTTAGGTTTGACAACTGTCATCTGAAATGAAGATCTCACCAAGACCTTCCTTTTCTTCAAAGACACCATCCGTCTAGGATGAGCACTTTCCGAGATATTGCCGTTTTAAATTTGACAGCAGTCATCTGAAATGAAGATCCTACTAAGACGTTTAGTTTCTTCAAAGACACCAGCAGTCTAGTATAAGTACTTTCCGAGATATTGCCGTTTTAAATTTGACAGCTGTCATCTGGAATGAAGATCTCAACATGAATTGTATTTCTTCAAAGTCGTCATCTATGAATATCGGATACTTACACCCGTATTAAAGAACAACACCCAAACCCGTGATCATGCAGTATGCCGCGGGATGCCGCAGGACTCTTTAGTATGTTACGACGTGCTATGTCGCGTCGTGCCAGGCCATGCTGTTGTGGCTGCAGGATACCACACGATGATTCGGTACGCCCTAAGCGTACCGTGCCACCCCATGCTGCGCCATGCCGTCAGTGAGCGCAGGCCATGATTATATTGTTACCTAGGTTACGCCGTCGATTACATAGACGACAGTGATGCCGGCGCCGTGTGACACTGTAGTAGAGCTCTCTATGATATGAAGAATGTACTGTGACAAAGGTCAACCCTGCTGGTTTTTGTGGATCTCTGAATGCGAAAATAGGTTGATCTCCTTATGACAAGAAAAATATACTGTGACAAAGTTCAACCTCGCTGGTTTCAATGGATCTCTAAAGCATACTAATTTTGTACTGTACTAAAGGTCTTTGTTGCTGGTTTACTACTTGTTGGTCACTTTCGAATTTTTTTTATTTAATATTGTATTCCGAGATATACACTGCCACTATTTAAAGTTTCGTTTCGTCAAAATCCGTTCAGTGTTTTTGCGTGATGAGAATTCAGTCAGACAGACAGACAAGACATTTTTTAACGGTTCTAACATGTTCAGTTAACGTACCGATTTTAAATCGCTCTGGTTGGTTTTTTTTCGAATATATTCAATTTACAGACTTTTTTGCGTTTACGATTTTATTGAAGGTATAGATTATATTACTATCAAAATGTTGTACCTAGTAAGTATAATAAATTATTGCAAATGTAGTCTCCTTTGCTTTCCTGACATTTATTTTAATTTTTAGGACATTTGTTTTTCAATGTTCCGATTTTATTCAAAATAAACTTCCACACAGTTTTCGAGGTCGCAATTTTAATCTATTATTAAAAGCTCATCTGATGCACAAAAATTCAAAACTCCTCGTATTATTTCCAAATAGAGTGAATTTTACCGACTTGACTACTGGACTATTATAGGAATCAGAACTTAGAAATAACAGAAAATTATGCTGTTAGTAAAATTGATGTAACTTTCTTATTTTTAAATATCTTTGGTCAATTACCTTTGGACACCAGAACAGAGGATGTTTAGAGTAATTTGATAAGTATTTTGCAGAAATCCATTCAGTCGTTTTCAGTCCAGAGCTGTTCAACGGCAACCCGGAATCGTGAAATCTTTCGACGTTTTCTCATAATTTGTTAGACCAAGTAGTGAAAATGTTATAGTGTGTTATATATTCGTAATCTACTCACAAAGCCCTTTCATTTGGTATACCACATGATATGTTTTTATTATTTCTTGGTACTGAAAACTTTATGACGTCACAGTTTCTACCCCCACCATTTTCGCGCTTGTCATCTTATATATTTGTGATCAGGGCATCGTACTGAATGCATCGATACCAAATTTTCGTATTTCCGTGATGACTTGTGCGAAAAGTGTTTTCTAAGCGTCTTTTCTCAGATTACCGCCGCTCTAAATCCACATACTCAAGAAACGTATAATAAAAAAGTTATTACGTTTCATTCTTTGCCTTTTTCTTAAAAACCTACCTACTTAGTTGAACAACGACATCTAGTTCTTTTTTATATACTACTTTTTATTCTTAAACTGCCTTTTGAAAACCGCTCATTGCAACGCATATTCGCAATAGTCGAGATTTCGTTATTTTTATATAATTGAATAATCGATACCGTACTCAAGCAAGCATGATATGATTGGATGTGAAACGTCTCTATTTCCATAGACAAAAGGCTCCTCTGACAACACATTAAAATCGATAATGTTGCCATCCTATAAAAATAATCTTGAAACTTTAACCATATTCACGTTTATAACAAGGATGTATTTTCTTTGACAAATCTTTGCTGTAATCCTTGTAATTCTATGTTATGTGTCAAAAAATGAAATACAATTTCAGACTTTACTGAATTTCTTCTCTAGGTTGTCATAGTGCAGTGACGTCTCTCCAGAATTTTTGTAAACACGCTTGTCGAATACACAATTTCTATAGTTGAATAGGCTATTTATTGCGGAAGTAATGGCTTCCTAAAATGTAATTGCAGACATTTATTATTTAAGTAATTAATAAAATAAACAAACAACAGTTGTGACATACAAAGTTTTCATTTAGGGCAGTGCATTTGGTAAATTTTCGTATTATCCGGCGTTTTTCCATTTTCTATGTCACACCGCGTCCTTTGATTTAGATACAAAGATTTACCTATCTTGAATATTGGGAATGTGTTTGAGATTGGCAGATTAAGAGCATCATTGATGAATTGGAATACTTATTTTAATCTAGAATACGCAAGTATTTTCAATGATTGCTAAAAATGACTATGACAATGAATACTTCGCGTAGATACAGTACATCAATCTGAGTGACTTGGAAAGGGTTGAAATACACCGTGAAACATGAGTAATGTGAGAAGTAGTAACCCACTACTAGAAATGAAAGGATCAGAGGAGGAAGACGAGTCCGAAGACTCGATTGACAGCGAGGATGACGACGAGACTATCGCGAGAATACAACGAGCTCACTTCGCTCAAGCCGCTGCAATGAAGTCTCGGAGACGTTCAGCACCTCGTCCGAGGCCAATGAGCCAAAAAAGGAAAATGGAAGCTGTAAAGAACTTCCATGACTTCACGAAAAAATTGAAAAAAGACACTGGTATTACCATTCGCAGTTTAGTAGGCAACAATATTTTAGATTTAAGTGACTTTTCAAGTGAAAATAGTAAGTCTGAAAGTGATGGATTGTCTGAAGAAGAGTTTGTAGTGAATCCTAATGCAGTGCAAGAGTTGGAAGAGGCCAATGAAAGTTATATAGATCCTTTTACTGGTGATATAGTTCAAACTAAGAAGGAACCACAACCTGTTAAGCCCCCAAGTCCACCCCGTGAAACCAGCGCTGAAATAGAAAAGAGTGATGAGCCTGAATCAAGTGAACCCAATACCGAAGCAATTGAAGCTCCTAAAACATTGTCAATAAGTGACATCATTAATGAAGGTGATTTAGATCTAACTAAGAATGTGGAAATAGCTGAAGTGGATGAAACTGAGCTATGTGGTGAAAAAACTGCTGAGGAGCTATTGGATATCAAACAAGAGGAAACCAGTCAGGACTTTGATATAACTGAAAAGTTAAAGGAAATGGGAGAGATAAGTGTAAAACCTATCAAGAAGGAAGACGAAGAAGGAGATGCATCAAAAGACGGTGAAAATGAGGAGAAGAAAGATGATGCTGATGATGAGGTGGTTGTAATTTCTTTTCCATGTTATATTATTCATGACATCAATTATATGATTCAGTTGTTTAACTATAAAGTCTTCTTAAAACTTTTTTTGTAGAAAAAACAAAATCCAAATGCAATAAATGTGCGTCGCAACATCAGGGAGGTAATGGATGAAAAGAATTTAGATGCCTCAACGTTAGCTGCACAGCGACAAGAGTCGGAGCGTCTTGCTAGAGTTCAAGAACAACAAAGGATCATTAGAGAGGTACCTAATACTTATTGTTATATTTTAAAGGAAATAAGAAAAAGAAAAGAAAGTTTTTTTTTCATAATTCTTATCATGCTATCAGTCTCCTAGAATATGAGCAGATTTGTTGCTAAGAATAATATGTAGAGTCAGGGGCTCAATCGAGAGCCAACTTATTTCTAAATGAGTCTAATCCGAGTTTTACATATCTTGTAGTTTGCCCCAAGAAAAGAAAGTAAGAAGAAACAAAATAACTACTATACTAGTATTTCTATAGTCATTACACTGTATTTAAAATGAAGTGTAAATGAATTACTTTGTGTTCACAGGTACAAAAGCAAATAGCTATTAATCGTCAAAATAAAATACACCAGAAAACTTTATCTCTATTGCAAGGTGGCTCATCAATATTGAAGAAATCTGGTTCTGGTCAGAAGTTGAAGTAAGTTAATTTTTATTTGACAATATTATGTAAACAACATTTGATGCCTTTCAAGTACTAACTTTGAAACATTATTAATGCCTTGTCTGTGATTTCTAGCCTGCCTAACACAGTCTTGGTGAAACTACCATCTGGCGAAGTTAAAAAAACTACTATGAAACAAGGCCAAGTAGAAGTAACCAAAATATCTAAACCTACAACGTCTGCTGCTGCCTTGCGAAAGGATGGAAAACCTGAGCAAAAGACTGATAAGAAAGAGGTATAATTTAATCCATACTAATATTATAAATGATATCCACGCAGATGAAGTCGCCGGTGGTTGCTAGTTATATTTGCTCCACAGGTCATATAAAATGTCTTCCTGCTGTATTAGGCCGTGAGCACTTTGGACACGAATTTGCATTGTACGTAAACGTACAATCCTGGTTGTATGAATTGAGTGCGCAAACTGAATAGTGAATACATTTTTCTCCGTCAAATCAGTACAGATATCGCATTCGTGAAGTCATCTTTGCAAGCAGCGCAGTGAATAATCTAAATGAATATGATACATATTTCAAGATAAATTCTGTTATAACTCGGAGACTGCGGCAGCGTTGTCGATTTTGAAAGAACTGAATGGCTGCGTAAAAATATAATATTATTTAAAATAACATGATTTCAGTGAATTTCGTCATATTATGATAGACAAATAATGGTAACTTCAATTACTCTGATCCCAATCAAACATTTATGTTCGTTAATCAACTTTTCAACAATTTTTAACTTTTAATTGCACGAATGTGTTTTAAAATCCCAACAAGTTCGGTTTGTATTCAGACAAAGGAAGTACACGTACATGTATAGGTACAACTAATTCGCACCCAGTGTGAACACCCCCATAGTACTTGAAAGGGGATTTGTGCGTGTTCCTACGTATTCGCACGAGTAAAATTCGTACGAAAACGCGTCCAAGTGCTCATGGCCTTATGTTCTTAGAATAGCACTTTTTAGGGTTCCATTATTATTTATAAGTTTTAAAATTCTTCTTCTTCTGTTTTGGCGGTGCCCTTTAGGATTTCCCCAGTGTCAATTGGTTTGCTCATTTATTTGTTCCTACAACTGCTTCTTGATTGTGTTGACTGTCATGGCTAGCTGATTAGTATCGATCTTTCAAAGTTTCTGTTGCAGTGTATTAGGATGTTGATACAAAATTAATGTTTCACAGGTTGTTGAAATTGTTGATAGCAGCAGTGGCGAGGAATCATCCTCTTCATCTTCAGATTCCGATGACTGCATTATGCTGTCAGATTCTGAAGTTCCGCCTAGTCCTGAAGCAGATGAAGATCCCAACAATTCAGGTATGATGCAGGTTTTAATATTTTTTTTATGCAAAGCGGGATGGTGCTTGGCATTCACCTCACCTGATGTTAAGTAACGAAGACCACTACACCCACCCGGAATCCTCATCACTGAGGAACTGGCTATCTACCTCTAACTGCTGGAACTAGATATGAGCGCCGCGCCGGCTCGCCGTGACTTAGCGTCAGCGCCCAGGCTCCGCCGCCGAGCGAGGAAACGGCGCGCCGTAACAAGCAATTTATGCTTAGTTTACGAGTGCCCATATTGTAGAAGACATGGTTACTTTATTAAAATGTAAATTAGTTTGAAAAACATGGTTGTTCTTTTTTTAATGGTTAAAAATCATTCCCCCATAAAAAAATGATACTAGAGGCCACGCCGCTGCCGCCGTGTAAATTTTTAGACCACGCCGCAGTGGAATTGGTCATCGGCGCTCATATCTAGCTGGAACGCAACAATTTTTAAATTGTCGGTATTGTTGTTAAGCGTCAGACTTAGGTAAGATGGTGGCAGCTAGCCAGGCAGACTTGAAATAAGCCCTACCACCAACCTCTTCCTAAGTTTGCAATGCATTTGAAGCTTTCTTCAGTACTTGTTCATCATCAAACACTTTTCAGGTCTTCATGTCAATGATGCATATAACATTCCCGATGAACAAGGACGTGTGTTGATTAACATTGGTCATTCAGAAACCGAAGAAGATATATTTGTAGCTCCACAGATTGCCAGGGTCATAAAACCACATCAGGTAAAAAAAGTATTGTAATTTATTTAATTAGTTTTTAGGGTTCCATACCCAGAGGGTATAAACGGGAACCTATATTACTAAAACTACACTCGTCCAGGCTGTATTTCATGAACCGTGATAGCTAATCACAGATGATGTTTTTCTGTTGCCACTATAACAACAAATACTAAAAACTGAATAAAACAAGTATTTAAGTGGGGCTCCCATACAAGAAACGCGATTTTTTTTGCTTTTCTTTGGTACGGAACCCTTCGTAAGTCCGACTCGCATATGGCCAGTTTTTTAAACTTATCAATATGCTTAATTTTTTATTAATTAATTACATTGTGTTTTTTGCTTATAGATCGGTGGAGTGCGGTTTTTATTTGATAATATTATTGAGTCGGTTGAAAGATTCACAACATCAACAGGTTTCGGTTGTATATTAGCACATTCTATGGGTCTAGGAAAGACTCTGCAAATTGTGTGTTTCTGTGATATATTTTTACGACACACTAAGTCCAAGACAGTGTTATGCATTATGCCAATCAATACATTACAGAATTGGGTAAGTAAATTTATTTTTTAAACACTAATAAAAAATTATATATTTCAAATCCATAACGAAAATGCTTTCGTTGTTTAAGGTGGCAGAATTCAATATGTGGCTTCCTTTAGATGCCACAAATAGTCCTTTGGGAGCTCATGGAGAAGTTAGACCTAGAAACTTTCCTATATACGTTCTCAATGACAGTCATAAAACACTGCAGATGCGAGCAAAGGTTGTGAAGGTAAGAGACAGAAAAGTTAATTTAACAAACTAATAATGACGACTGGTTTCTGAAAGTTAATATTATTATTTACTAGATTATTTGGACCCCTTATCAAACAGATAAAGTGCCTCAGAAACCGGGCATTAGTCAGTAGCAGCTTGGTTCCTTGACGATATATACATAAAATAATAGGTAGTCAGAAAAATTCGAGGCCTTTTTGAAGCATGAATTTTGCGTGTTATATTTCTGGCAATACTAAACTTAGGCGGGAATGTAATATATTGTTTGACAGCTGACTTTCTGGTAATAGCAGTAAAAAGCTTATGCCTTATGATTAACTGTGAAGAAATTTTCACGATATCTCTTAAACCTCAGAAATTATAGGAGCTAGAACTCTGTTTTATTTTGGGGGTCCTAATGACGTCATCCACCACGTCCGCGAACCTTACGTCATACGTGGTAAAGCACATATTGCAGCTTGGCATTTTCTTTAAATCCTTATAACTCGACCATTTCTAAACGGATTTGAAAGAATCTTTCACTAGGGTTCATAGCTCTGAATATGTTTCAGCAGCTTCAGGTCTCTGGTAATTTTGATGATAAAGATGTTCATCTCTGGTATCTTTATTATTATTAGTACAAAAAGGCTGCGAACTTTTCCGACTACCTAATATGTATACAATGTAGTAAGTAATGTGATAGTCAAATGTCTTTGTCTCTTCAGGATTGGACAACAACAGGCGGTGTACTTATGATAGGATATGAGTTGTACAGGCTACTCTGCATGAAAAAAGATAAAAAACCTCGTAAGAAAAAGAAAGCAGATTTGAAAGCAGAAGCTGAGAAAGAAAAGGAAGACAAGAAAAATGAAAAACCTGAAGGGTTTAATGAAGATACACAGGTATTTAAAACTTTGAGAAATATGTTAGATTTTTTTTATGCACAACAGGATAGTGCTTGGACTTCACCTCACCCGATGTTAAGTGATGATAAGGCCTAAGGTGAAAGTGCACTACTCCCGGAATCCTCATCACTGAGGAACTGGCTATCTTACCTCTAACTGCCGGAACACAACAATTTTTAAATTGTTGTTATGGCGTCAAACTTAGGTAAGATAGTGGTAGCTAGCCAGGCGGGCTTGAAATAAGCTCTTCCACCAACCAAACCGAATACAAATTGTACCCCCCCTAGGAAGCGAACCCGGGATCCCTGCATCTTACACGGGTGGGCAGACCACTAGACCACAGAGGCGGTTGTTGGTAATCTGTTTATGGAAGGACCCAGGTGTCTTTAGTTATTTTTTTTTTCTAGAATTCTGACCTGACAAAATGCTCCGAAGACTTAAGAGAAGATGGTGACAGTAAGCTTGACGGGGATAAAGAAGATTCTAAGAAGGATGACAAGAAAGAAGATATGCCTAATGACGAAGATAAGAAATTATTAGATGGTGATTGGTCATACTATTTTTTTTTTCAGTGACTGTATCCAGTAATATTATTCCTTGTAAAGGTTGCGACATCCTGCATATCTCTTTTCCCTTATAATATATCCTGACAGCTGTTTTTAATTACAGAGATGTATGAGGCTCTAGTGAAGCCAGGACCCGACCTGGTGATTTGTGATGAAGGTCATCGAATTAAGAACTCCCACTCGAACATATCCTATGCTTTGAAGCAGATGAGAACTAAACGTAGAGTTGTACTTACTGGTGAGTAGGAAAAGAATCTAAAATTACAGCCCCCTAGCTTGACCACTGAAAGACGGTCTGATATAGCGATATCACGTTTAACTGTCAAAAGACAATGGATTTTGACAGTTGAGTGTCGATAAAACGCTATATCACGCGATATATAATGTTTCGATGCTCATGCTAGGGAGGCAGAGGCAGGAAACATGAAAGCATTTCATGTGTCCACAATGCATCAAAGTGAAGGCAGCTAGTGTTAAACCAAAACTTGCTTGCTTGATTCTACTATCCACAATTAACACCAGTTGCTAGACATATTTAATTAGATATTTAATATTACAAAAAGAGCTACGCATAAATTACTCATTTAACTTTTTTTTTCATTGCAGGTTACCCATTACAAAACAACTTGCTTGAATACTGGTGTATGGTAGATTTTGTTCGTCCCAACTATCTCGGTAGCAAGACTGAATTTTGCAATATGTTTGAGCGACCCATACAAAACGGACAATGTATAGACTCTACGCCACAAGATATTCGTCTCATGCGTTACAGAGCGCACGTCTTACATTCACTACTTGTGGGTTTTGTGCAACGGTGAGTGCTTATCACTACATAGTATAAAACAAAGTCGCTTCCCGCTGTCTGTCCATGTACGCAACGGATTTTTATGCGGTTTTTTTTAATAGTTAAAAGTGATTCAAAAGGAAGGTTTATGTATAATACATGGTGTAAAATTCCACACTAGAGTCTGTCTAAAAAGTCAGTTTACATGAGAAATTATTAAATCCTACTAATATTATAAATGTGAAAGTTTGTGGGTTTGGATGTTTGGATGTTTGTTCCTCAATCACGCAAAAACTACTGGACGGATTTGGTTGAAATTTGGCACACAGATAGTTGATAGCCTAGATTAAAACATAGGATACTTTTTATCCCGATATTCCCACAGGAACGGGAACGGGAGCCACGCGGGTGAAACCGCGGGCGGCCGCTAGTTATATATAATAACTTATACTGGTAAACCTGTTGGTGCTGTCAAAATTCTAATTGTAAACATAGCTTTACTCAATTTTATTTAGATGGGTATTGGTGGGGTGGCTGGCGATTTAGGTGGGTTTTAAAATTATTTTTGAAATTACCCATGTAAACTGACTTTTTAGACAGACTCTACACGCACCGTAGCGAAGCGAGGGCGGGTCGCTATATTTGTTATAAAAAAAGGATGTTAGTTTACTGCAGTAAATTTACAAATGCCAAGCTTCCAAATTCACTTTATTAATTATTCCACTTTGACCAGGGCGCCCCACTAGTGGGACAAAGTGGAATGCCTCAAAAGTGGGGCGGTTTTCACAGCTAAAAATTGGGATTCTGCCCCACTAAGGTTGGCACATAAGAGTGTGTAGGTAGAAGTTTGCTCATATTTTGATATTTGTTTGTAGAAGTACCAAAGTGCCAAACTCTTAAGTGCCAACCCTAGTGGAGAAAAATCCACTGCATTTTAGCTGTGGAAGATTCCACTGCACATTTTGAGGCATTCCACTTTTCCCCACTAGTGGGGCGCTTTGGTGGGGCAAAGTGGAATAATACAAATTTATTTTAATTGTTATTATTTAATTGCACTTAAAAATATATCATGTATAAAGAATGTTGTTTTAAATTTTTCTTATGTAGTTAAAACTCAATGCATGTATACTATTTACAGACGATCCCATGCAGTATTACAATCTACTTTGCCTCAAAAAGAAGAGTATGTACTTTTAGTAAGAATGACACCACTTCAAAGAAAATTGTATGATAGGTTTATGAACGAAGTTGTACGTACTACATCGGTGCCAAATCCCTTGAAAGCTTTCGCTATTTGTTGTAAAGTAAGTACTTACTGATTATTTTAGCTTAATTAACTAATAGTGTAGGAAATGATGCTATCTTTTGTATGGAGACCCCAGCATTAAATCTTTAGTCGATGAAACTTTGCAGGATGTAATACAGTATGAACCAAAACCTATGTACAATTATAAAAAAGAAACGATTTGGATAATTTAAAAAATATGTTTCATTTATAATATATCATGCTGTAATGTTTCGTCTACTGAGGATTTACTGTGGGAGTCAAGCAGCTTCCTTTCCTACACTATAATATTATAAATAATGTGAAAGTTTGTATGTTTTGCATGTTTGTTACTTAATCACGCAAAAACCTCTGAACGGATTTGAATGACATTTGAGACAGATAGTTTATAATTTCATTCTTCACTATCGTTTATAGATTCAAAAGTACTTAATAATTAAGTTTATTTGAATAAAGCTTATTTGACTTTGACTTTAACCTAAATTAACATATAAAATACATTTTGTCCTGGACATAGGTTCCCTGGGGGGTTTTCTAATGTACTTTTTTATGCACAACGGGATAGTGGTTGGGCTTCATCTCACCTGATCTTAGTGACGATAAGGCCGAAGGTGGACTTCGGCCTTATGCGCTATACCCGGAATCATCACAATCGTTCATCACTGTGCCGGAACATAACAATTTTTAAATTGTTGTTATGGCGTCAGACTTAGGTAAGATGGTGGTAGCTAGCCAGGCGGACTTGAAGTAAGCTCTACCACCAACTAAACCAGTGGTTCCCAACCTTTTCAATATTGTTACCCATATCACCTAGTAGATAAGCAGACTTTACCCCCATGTTGCCGCCGTATCACAGTGTCATTAAAGATTGAAGAAATGTTACTTGAAATGAACCATAGTGGTATCTCTCTATTCTATTCATTCTTACTGGTACCACCTCTGTTACCCCCACAGAATAGCTGTTTTACCCCTACGGGGGTAATTACCCCCAGGTTAGGAACCAATGAACTAAACGAATTCGTGTGCTGAAGATAGTAAATAATATGAAAATAGCAATTGTTGACATTAATAATCTCTTTTTTTCATTAACACGTTAATTTAATACAGATTTGGAATCATCCCGATGTTCTGTACAACTTTTTGAGAAAGCGAAGTGAAGTAAATGCAGCCATTGAAGAAGATTTAGATTTAGAAGAGATAGGTGGAGTCACTAAAGCCGGTCGCGCAAAAACCAGGAATAAGCCGGGGCGGCCCCCGAAACTACGGGTATTTATTGTTTTTTCTACCTCTATTACTAATAGTAGTATAGCGAGTGACACTTTTTTAAACTGCATTTTATATTTAGGACCAAGTTTTTATTTTTTTTGTATTTAACAGGGTGCTGCAAAAAAGCCAGCAGCTTCTATACAACCGAATACAACTGGCGCCACATCCAATCGATCGGATCCGACCGGTTTCAATAACACACAATATCAGCCAAACGGACCGTATAACCAACCACCCAATACATACAGACCCGACCAACCAGGCGGATCGTTTCCACCCTACCCCAACTATCAAAACCCAGGCCCTGGATATTACCCACCGAATCAAAGCTACAATCAGAATTATGACAATAATTACTATCAACAGCAACCTCCATACGGCAATAACTATCCCAATCAGTATCCTCCAAATAACCCAGAACAAGGCTATAACCATAATTATTGGGGAAACGGGAACTACTACGGCAACTCGGGGTATTATAATAATCCGCAATATCCCAACAACCAACCTCCACAAGACTTTAATAATTCCCAGCAATTCCCACCGAATTACAATCCACCTCCACAACAACAGAATCAACCTTACGCTGGTAACGCATTGCAGCCTTACCAAAACAATCAAGAGGGGTATGGAAACCAACAAAGGCCGCCTTATCCTGGGTATAACCAGCCTGGTTACTCTGAATATAATTCGACCGCTCCCCCTGGACCGTCTTCGCAAGACTACTCAAATCAATCAACTTACCCACCGCCACCTTATGCTGGAAACCCGACATACGGACCTAATGGTGCTCCGTACAATCAATACGAAAACCAAGATCCGAATTACCCCAATAACGTGCCAGGTTACCAAAACAATATGCCGCCTAATCAACACGGAAATAATATCGTAAATCAAACTATTAAGGCTGAACCAAACACACAAGCGTACCAAAATAGTGAAGTGAAAACCGAACCGCATATTGGTATGCCCCAAAATCCAGCTGGTCCTTATCCAAATCAAGGTTATGGTTACCAAGGTGATGCCTCAGGTGCTGGTTATCCACCTGGTCCAAGTGAAAACACTAACGGCAGTTATCCAACTCAATATCCTAACTTCCCACCACATTTGGAAACAAAGCCACCCCTTGGAAGTGCAAGCTCTGGCAGTCCTGTGACTTCTTGGCCAATCACAGAAATAAAGACTGAAGTTGATAAACTGAAAGCTGAAGAAAAGTTGGAGATGAAGTCCGAGTCTGATGGTGAAGTGAAAATAGAAGATTTGGATACCAAGAAGATTGTCAAAGATGAGGTAAAGAAGACAGTTAATCCTGAAACCCCAGCTCCGAAAAAAGCAACCCCTAGGAAAAAGAAAGGTTCAAAAATTGAGGCATCGAAGAGTGATGGCTCTGAATCTGAAGAAGAAATACCTAAGAAAGGAAAACGGAAGACTAAAGGCAAAGAAAGAAAGAAGACAGATAAATCAAAACCAAAAGGTCGGACGAAAGCTAAGGGAAGGAAAGATAGGAAGAACTCAAAAGAAAAAATTGGTGACTCTGAATCGGAGGAAAGCGAAAAAGAAGAGAAGATGAACAGAGAAGAAGAATTAGCTATGGTTAAGAAAGCTGAAGAAGTGACTTATGATTGGGCAGCAGAACTGTTGAAAGATTATATACCAGGCTTGATAGAGAATTCAGCTAAGATGGAGCTATTCTTCTATATTTTGAACGAAAGCATAAAGATGGGCGACAGGCTACTGCTTTTCAGCCAAAGTTTGTTTACTCTAAATTTGATAGAAGATTTCTTAGAAAGGAATTATATCCCAGGCACTAACTGCCGATGGGAGAGAAATACAAACTATTACCGTAAGTATAATCCTACCCGTCGTTATTGTAATTACTATTCTTCCTATACAGAACTGTAATGGATATTTATTTCAGGTCTTGATGGATCGACACACGCATTGGAACGTGAGAAACTGATCAACGAATTTAACGCCAACCCACATATTTATCTGTTCTTGGTTTCTACCAGGGCTGGCTCCTTAGGTATCAATCTCGTGGGTGCTAATAGAGTAATCGTCTTTGACGCAAGTTGGAATCCCTGCCATGATACGCAAGCTGTGTGTCGAGTTTACAGGTAAATTAAAATAACGTTATTATTTGCTGTAAATATTGTTGTTGAGACCCGCAGGCCTACTGAAGCACTCAATTGCTTTCAAATTGCTATCAGTTAATGACGTCAATGCACTCTCCATCTTTGTCATTGTGTTATGATATGACAAGGACGGACAGTGCATTGGTATCGATATCGCTATATCATTGAGTTAAGCGGTAGGGCCCCCGAACACATAAATTCTTTATATCACATATCAGTTTTATGTATTGTTTAGGTACGGTCAAAAGAAACCCTGTTTCGTGTACCGTTTCGTAATGGATTGGTGTCTCGAGAAGAAAATCTACGACCGGCAAATCAACAAGCAAGGCATGGCTGACAGAGTAGTCGACGAATGTAATCCCGACGCCGTTCTTTCTATGAAGGAAATTACTAATCTTTGTTTCGACAATGATGAAAAGGTAAATAACCGTTACTTTTGGCTTTGTTTTACTTTGATATAGCATATGTTTCCTTTTGGGGCAAGGCAAGAGACAAGGCCCATATTTATGATCTGCTCTCAACGTTGAGAGCTATCTTGTGATCATACCTGAAATGCTGTTCCTAACAGAAGAGCATTTCAAGTATGATCTCAAGATTCTTAACGTTGAGAGCGGTTTATATACAGGGTCACTGGAAATATGACGTATTCCTGTTAAGGGGTTATAGATGAGGTCAAAACAAATATTTTTTGTCATATAACTTTTTCTCAAAAAATAAATAGTTTTTGAGTTAATTGAAATTAAGTATTTTTTTACCAAAAGTACGTTTTCAGACACAAAAATTTAAAATAAAAGATAACTACTCATTCGATTTCAGATTTTTTATTATTTTGGGATAGAAAAGAATCTGAGTGTTGATAATGAATAAAAGAAATTTCATAAAATACAGGTGTTTATAAAAAATTCAATCCTTAAATGCATTTTTTATTTTTATTTTTTTCAGATTTTTTAGAAATAGCTTCAAATATCTTTAAAAAAATCCTATTAACTAAGCGTGCATAATATTTTAAAAACATCACCATCTATTCAGCTTTCAGTTGAGGTATAAAACTTAATAATAGCTTAAATAAAAAATGAGAAATTAAGACTTAACTAAATAGCAGTCCCATTTCATGTAGCAAAAATTTCCTACTTCAAGCGCTTCGGAGGTGGCCGTATTATCCTACTTATTCCATAAATGTGAAAGTTTTCTTGTTTGGATGATTGTTAATCAATCACGCAAAACGGCTGAACAGATTTGGATGAAATTTGGCACACAGATAGTTTATAAGCCGGATTAAAACATAGGAGGATACTATTATCTTGGTTAAAGGTTCCCTAGGGATTTTCTCAAATGTAAATGCGAATAAAGTCGCGGGCGCAAGCTAGTTTGCCATAAATGATCGTGCTTACTAAAAATACTTTCGTCCGAGTGCGTTTGAAACAGGATTATTTTCCGCCGATGAGTCAAAATTTATACAGACAGCATCAAAAATAACCATGCATATCAGCCATTTTTAATGACCCGCTGCTGGGGAACAGGCCTTCCTTTCCTTTTGGGATAAAGCGGACGGGCCATAACCCACCACGTGGGCCCAATGTGGATTGGTCGGTGTTAACTCAATGGACCTTACATTGAGCCCTTGGTTCTGGCTGCATTTACAGTAGTTAACACTGACCAATCCACATTGGGCCCACGTGGTGGGTATGGCCCTTCCGCTTTATCCATCCACAAGCCAAAAGGAAGGCCAGTTCCCCAGCAGCGGGGCATTGAAAATGACTGATATGCATGGTTATTTTTGATGCTGTCTGAATAAAATTTTGACTCATCGGCGGAAAATAATCCTGTTTCAAACTCACTCGGACGAAAGTATTTTTAGTAAACACGATCATTTATAGCAAACTAGCTTCCGCCCGCGACTTCATTCGCATTTAAAATTGATAAAATCCCTAGGGAACCTTTAACCAAGATAATAGTATCCTCCTATGTTTTAATCCGGCTTATAAACTATCTGTGTGCCAAATTTCATCCAAATCTGTTCAGCCGTTTTGCGTGATTGATTAACAATCATCCAAACAAGAAAACTTTCACATTTATGGAATAAGTAGGATAATACGGCCACCTCCGAAGCGCTTGAAGTAGGAAATTTTTGCTACATGAAATGGGACTGCTATTTAGTTAAGTCTTAATTTCTCATTTATTATTTAAGCTATTATTAAGTTTTATACCTCAACTGAAAGCTGAATAGATGGTGATGTTTTTAAAATATTATGCACGCTTAGTTAATAGGATTTTTTTAAAGATATTTGAAGCTATTTCTAAAAAATCTGAAAAAATAAAAATAAAAAATGCATTTAAGGATTGAATTTTTTATAAACACCTGTATTTTATGAAAAAAAAAATATTCATTATCAACACTCAGATTCTTTTCTATCCCAAAATAATAAAAAATCCGGAATCGAATGAGTAGTTATCTCTTATTTTAAATTTTTGTGTCTGAAAACGTACTTTTGGTAAAAAAATAATTAATTTCAATTAACTCAAAAACTATTTATTTTTTGAGAAAAAGTTATATGACAAAAAATATTTGTTTTGACCTCATCTATAATCCCTTAACAGGAATACGTCATATTTCCAGTGACCCTGTATACGGGCCTTAGATACTTATATCACAAATGTCTAATATCTAGATATTTTTTAACAGGAATCTGAGGCTAAAGACCTCTCCGAGTACAGAGACAAATACTTGGACATCCTAATGCAAGGTATCATAACGCAGCATTGGAGGTCACTAAGCAAGGAACCTTTCCAACACGAATCCTTATTGGTTGATAGAAAAGAGAAGAAATTGTCTAGTGCTGAAAAGAGACTGGCCCAAAGAGGGTAAATAAAAAAAATATATTTAAATTTTAATATTTCTTATTTCTACTCCTCAGGCTTTGTGATGAACTTTAAAAATATTTATTTTTAAATTACTGTATCATTTCATAATAAACCTATCATCTTTTGTTTTGTTGCCTAAGGAACTTGGTAACTGCTACAGTACTTACATGGCCTGAGATTACCTATACGAAATGTCTTATGTGTGTGCACGGAAAGCCGTGTTTTGTTTCGATCTGCCCTTCTGTCTACTTTATATTTTGTGGTAAAGTGCTCCATTAGGGATGATTACTAAGGAACTAATCACGCCACAAGCGCATGTATTAAAATCGTTAGATAGATAGGGTGCATTCCAACAGACTAATCGCGGAGTCATCGATTGCCATAGAGCATTTTTACCATGGATTGTAAATTAATTTTCCATTAAATTATTTTACTTTCCATGGTTAAAATCCACTGTATGGCGATCGATGATCCAGCGATTTTCCTGCTGGAGCCCCTACTGTTTCAAATGTTAAACCAACCAAAACCATTGTGTGCATTTCAGCAGCCTACTCGCTGGGTCATCGATTGCCATAGAGTAGATTTTAACCATGGAAAGTAAAATAATTTAATGGTAAATAAAATTACAATATAATCCTGGTCAAAATGTACTCTATGGCGATCGATGACTCAGCGATTAGTCTGTAGGAATGCACCCATTCATAGAGGTCGGGTCGTCGCCTCGGCGTCATCTGCGATTAGCTTGGCGTGTGGATCCTCATTGTAAAGTATAATCTGATTTGTCGTCGTTCGTTTTAGATATGAACTGGAAAAGAAGGCGGCGCTCGCTCCCAAGCCGACGACGGCGTACCGCACCGTGCGCACCGCCGACGGCAGCCTCGTGCAGCGGCCCGTGGCGTCGGTGCGGCCCATGCAGCACGGCGCGCGCTGGATCCCCGCCGACGTGTGGCGGCGCCAGGGCATGTCCGCGCAGGAGATGACGCTGCCGCTCGGTGAGTACTGCAGCGGCCCGTGGCGTCGGTGCGGCCCATGCAGCACGGCGCGCGCTGGATCCCCGCCGACGTGTGGCGGCGCCAGGGCATGTCTGCGCAGGAGATGACGCTGCCGCTAGGTGAGTACTGCAGCGGCCCGTGGCGTCGGTGCGGCCCATGCAGCACGGCGCGCGCTGGATCCCCGCCGACGTGTGGCGGCGCCAGGGCATGTCTGCGCAGGAGATGACGCTGCCGCTCGGTGAGTACTGCAGCGGACAGTAAGGCAAGGCGTATGCTGAGACGTAGGCGACGCAGGACAACGCAGGGCAGAGCAGACCAGATTTTGTAAAGTATGGAACGTCATTGAACTACGCACGCTGCGGCGCAGGCACATGTGACGCAGACATGTGTCTGTCCTGCTCTGCGTCTCGTTGTAGTGCCGGCACAGAATTCTGCGCGACGCGTGTACGTCGAGACGTGTTTACTAACAATATTTTATAATTTTGTTGTAATGACAGAACACTTAATTGAATTAGTTCGTTGTGAACTTTGTTTGTATGATACAAATCATCCAGAGTATTCAAAAAAGACATTGAAAGAGTTATTATTGGGTGAGAATTTCGAAGAATGCGAACGTCAGCTGCGTCGCAGCATGCGGAGGGAGCACATGTCTGCCTCAACTGCCCTGCCCTGCACTGTCCTGTACTGTGCTGTGCTGCGTAGCTTGCGTCTCAGCATACGCCTTGCCTAAGCGTTGCTTGTTTTATTACATCACTGCTGCAGTATGGCAGTGCACATTCTACAACTCCAACTCCAATCCAGGTGCAGCGACCGGTTTTGGAAAATAGAAATATTTCTTGCGAAGAACATGTGGTGCAGAGACGGGTCTCTTAAACAAATTATTTTGCTAAATCAGCAAATAATAGTGATGACTATTCTGATTTTTTTCATTGTATAATGTCATTTTGTTACAGATGTTGTAATACCAACCAATTCTGCGGAGAAAACCAACATAGTGCTAAAGGCTGGTCAACGAGTCATGGTCCTAAAGTCTCCGAAAGGCATTTACATGCAGCTGGAGTCTGGCAAGATTATCGCGATCAAGACCTCCTTTAAAGGATTAGGCCAGAAGAGTGGAGATAATAAGGATAGTCCCATTGGAAAGAAAGGTAAGGTTCGAGTTAAAAAGTCTTAAAATTTTTCTTTTGAAGTTTATTGGTGTATAATAGTGATGCGCCGAATGCAGGTTTACCCGAATACGACTGTTCGGCCGAATATTCGGTCCAAAATGTACCGAAACGAATATTCGGCCGAATCATTCGGTTCAATTCTGCGCAGTAAACAGGTTTTAGACGTGTCGGGCGGGCGTTTGCCACAGCAACTCCTCTAGCACGGCTCGCTCAGTCAATGTACCGCTCTTTCGGTTACAAATGATTGCAGTTCGGAACTGCATACTTTGAAATTTATTATTACGTTGATGAAAGTCTTTGAAGATGAGGCATACATTGACACTTAAAAAAAACATAATTTGATTATACATTTTAATACAAGTGGTGGTTTCTAGAGATAGCAGTTTTAATTGTTTTAAAAAAAATTGGTATGTTTTTGAAATGCCTAAAATCAAGAGGGCTGTAGCCTGTACGTTTTGATTTTTTTGAATATCTATCAAAGATTTTGAAATATTTGCATTTTAGTGATTTCATACAAAACAAAAAAGTGCCAATATGTATTTTCAAATCTACAATATTTAAAAATTAAAACATACAGCCCTAGTTTTTAGGCATTTCAAAAACATACCGAAAATTCATTGCTGTAGGATTATATAATCTGTTGTTGTAGGTTAAGGTTTAGTAAGAGGGTGGGAAACGTTATCGTCGTTTGTATGGAGACCGTTTGCTAGAGAATCCTCTTAATCTTTTTTATTTTGTATTATTGGTACAATTTAAACATTCGGTAATTATTCGGCAAATCAACCGAATATTCGGCCGAATACGAACATGAAAAAACATGCCGAATTTGCCGAATACGAATATTCGGCCGAACATTCGGCGCTAATAATATTTTTTTCTTACAGTACTCAGCGGTCGACCATCGGCGTCAAGTATCCCAGGCTCTCTAAAAAACAATTCGGCAATCACAATCACTTCCAAAACTGGCCCTCGTCCAGGATTCCAGAGAGTTCTCACTAGACCTTCCATGATGGGCCAGAACAAAATGTCTAGGCCGTTAATGCCCGGCCAGAAAATAGCTGATATCAGGAGCAGATTGAATGAGTTGAGATCATATTCGAGCATGCGACCAAGATCGCCAATTCCTCCCGGCAGATTAATGCGTCCTAATTTGCCAGGATCAGTTAGTATAACCAAGATAACTAAAGATACTAAGAAATCAGATAATGAGAACAGTGACGCTAGTACCGCTAACAAGATGGATGTTGATTCTGACGAAGATGCGCATGTTCTGGACAGTGATGATGATGAAATCAGGCCAGGTAAACACGAGGATTCTTCTTCGCCGTCTTATCAAAGACAAGAAGCTAGTATTGATAATCAGGAACAATCCAAGTCTTCCACAAGTCAAGAAGGAAACAAAGAAACGAAGACTGAACCAACAGAACCCCTTGTTTTAACCACTGATGAGAAATTGCCTTCTGAAGAAGCTTTAGAAAATAAAAAGCATGAGAAATTCACGTCTGAAATTAAAATTGCACCGAAAAAGAGAGAAGTGAAAAGAACAAAAAATGTGCAACAAAGGACAAAAACGGATTCACAAATATCAAAACCAGTACAACAATCACCTGTAAGGGAACGGCCGATGCCGAAAGTAGATGTTCCACCACGACAAATGGAGCAGCAAGTGCCATACTTGGACAATAAAATCCCACAAATGGAACAAAAGATTCCACATATGGAACAACAGATGCCACAAATGGAACAACAGATGCTCCAATCTGATCACGATATTCATGTGAATGAACCAGTTGAGAGAAAAATTAATTTACTAAAGAATTATCGACATCAGAGACCCGGAGCCCGCCCACCGACAGAATCTAGCCTGTTACAGTTAGAACGAACAGCTAGTGTTTTAAACAAAGAAGGTATGCCAGACTTTCGAAGAAACTTGGACGACATAACACAATCGTATTCGCCGACTAACGAGGAAAAACCAACTAGCAAATCGAGAAAGAAAAAAAATCCAACCAAGGTGGAGGTCGCTGAATCTCAAAGTAACGAAAGGCAGCCCCCCGCAAGTACGGGGATGTCCCACAGTGTGTCTAGTCTATTAGGGTCTCCCGTAAATAGTGTACAAAAGTCGAGGAAGGGCGAACAAAATATGGCGCCGGTTGCGCCAATAGAAAATCCGGTAACTGGAACTCAAAGGTTGATGAGTCGACCGCCAATAGGAATGTCTCCTGAAAGTGCAATCAGTGGAATGCCTTACCCTCAAGGTCTTCCAGTGAAACCTCAAAGTGTTCAGCCCCCTATGACGGGGATGTTCCACGGAGAAATGGATAAAGCTCCTGCACCTTCCATTCCTCATCCACAGGGTGCCCTGCCTCCGGGGCAACAGTTTCCTGCTCCTAACCCTCCGCCAGAGGGACCTTATGCTCACCAATATCCAGGTAAATGATACAGCCATAAATCTATTTTGTAATAATATCAATTATGTATTATGGAAACGTTACCAGGGGGGTCTCACTCCGCACTCAAACACACGGCTCACTCACGGATTTATTTTATTTTATATTTAGTGATTACATTGATATTCATCGACATAACGCATGTTTTCTATGATATCAGTAAGCGATTCACGAATTGTAATGGTGAGACAGAGCTACGCGACAGAAAGAAAGGCGCTTCGTGACAGAAAGAAAGGCGCTTCGTAGGTGCTTATAATATTATGAATGAATGAATGAATAATACTTTACTCAAAAAAGCTTGTAATATGGTCATTATTTTGACAACCTTCTTTGAACAAAGTCGAGCTTGTCGGTGTTCTCCGATGGTGACGCAACAAAGTTGTATGGGATATCATTATTGTTGAGTTTTAGCCACCAGCAATTTCCTTTGAGAATCCATTATTGTCGAGTTTTCTTTCAAACATAGTTAGATGAAAAATACACTGTACAACCCGCGCAGATAAAGAATGGGATTAGAAATGGCTCTCAGTCACACTCGTTGTGGTAAGTGCGGTGAGCCGCCATTTTGAATCCCATTCTATATCTGCGCGGGTGTTGTATTGTTGTACCTAGATGATGTTTTTGTACTTTTATATAAAATTAGTATGGAAAAATATAAAAAACTCGCACTTGACCGTTTTTTGACCTTTCATTCAATACCTCTTATCTACTTCCGGGGTTACAAAGGGGATAAAAAAAAACCTTATTTTTTGGCTCCGACGCACCGTTTCTGAGATATTTGCATTTTTGTATTTTTTCGAAATTAGGTTATAAGTACCTATTATAGTAGGTATAGTAGGCAGTATTCGCATTTTTTGAGTAAAGTACTATACAAGCCTTGGTCCACAATGACTGCACTGCTGGCCACGTTATGATGGCCTCGAGCTAAGCTTACCTACGCTCTCGGCCTTCAAGCTTGGTCATCATTGCAGCCCTTGCTGTCCGCGCTATAAAGGCCTCGACCTCCGGTCTCGGCCTTTATTCTAGCTTGTCCATCAAGGGCTGCAATGCTGACCGCGCTGTGACGGCCTGGACCTGCGCTAAGCTCCGCTTTCGGCCATCATCATCGCTGCCAGCAACGCAGTCATTAGTGACCGCGGCAGTAATGTACTATTATTTGGTTACTTAAACACAAAAATGTTACAAAAACATTCACTTATAAAATACTTAATTTCTAAGTTACATGGGTATAATTATGTTATGGTAACCAAAAAGGCAACCAGCTCAGCTAACAATATCATGACCTGTCAGGGTCACGACGCTGATTTTCAGCTGGGCCTAAAACAGAGGTACACAAAAAGGAATGACAAGAACGGTGGTTTAATAGTAATACTTACATACTTTGCATGCATAAAACGTAAAAAAAACGATGATTGTGCGTTGATAGATAAAAAATGTGTAATGATATAGATACCTAGAGATTGATAATGAAAGATATAAAGATAATATATTTTGAATTAAAAAATACATATAAATTACTTTATATTTATAAATCATAGGAATGTACTGCAGCTAGTGATGGGTTTTTGACCGGATAAAAACTCAAAATGGATAAAAACTCAATAAAGATCCGTTTTTAGCCGAGTTTTTATCCAAAAGGACGGATATTTATCCGTCCTAATAAAATATTTATTTTAAAACCCTTTTCTTGATATGTCACGTAAATTTTGAAATTAAAATAAAGGTAGTTAATAATTTTAAACAATATAAGTGCTATTGAAGTGCATTATAATTAAGAAATCCAAAAAATGCAATAGAAGAATGAAAACTACATCTTGAGAATTCTCAAACTACTTCAGAATTATGAATGAATTCGTTCGATGACTCTAGCACCCCCAGCCCCCAACGTACGTAGCACGTAGTTTTACGCAAAAACGGAAGGGTTGTCACAAAATTTACTTGACACGCAGGGTTCGGAAACCAGTTAATATTGTAAAAAAATACCATGATGGCAGCCAACTATTTTGTTATTGGGCCGAATTCGATGAAACTCGGTTTGGGCTACTGATGGGGAAAATGCCGGGCATTTTGGGCAGATTGGGAATATTCCCAATAAACGCCCATAAATTCCCGCCCACTGGGCATTTATCTGGGCATTTATTTTTTGTTACAAAATTGATCTACAAAATTTATTTAAACGTAAAATATAGTTAATTTTAATTAAATTAGTTAAGATTATTGTTCATAAACTTATATTTTCATGAATTTGGATGTTCTAATTAAAATATTGTCTGTGAATCGTAAACGTAAGTATATATTTGTCACAAAATCTTCGAAAGTAGTAAAAATTTTACTAAAGGAAAATAATTATATGAAAATACAAGTAAAGAAGGACACTCCCGATTTAAACTCTCTTGGCCACCCCGCACCACTCGGTGAGGTTCATACCAGTAAGTTGCCATTCATCGTTTTTGCTGAGAGGCAAAACTTTTGTCAAACAACGGCATTGGCGAGAGCGGCTCCCTACATTCCCGGTGTTCGCCGATAGGCAAAACTTTTGGCGAATAGCGAGAACGACGAGTTTATGCGAAATAACGGCATAAGCTTTGTCTATAAATCTGTATAATCTTATCATAAGTCGTCCAATAAACGAGTTGGTACAAATGGTTTATTAATCGAAGAAGTAAATTAATAATTTTCTTTCATTGTGGAAACTATACCCGAAATTGGAAATACGAAAACATTGTTACATTAACATCCACGTTAACGTCATCCGTTTAATTATTTATTTATTATTTTCAATAAGATAGGGTCTAGGAAATAAAAAATATAAGCAATACAATTGTTTTTAGTTTTTTTAATTTAAAAAATGGTCGCCAGATTTTTTTGCAATTTACGGGGATACTAGGTATACCTATAGAAGTATCGATTATTTATCTGACATTTTGCCGACATCCGTAATGCAAGATACTACTATTCTTCTACCTTACTACTATTCTTATTAGGTAGGTAGAAAAAAAGGTAGGGTATAATCGCAATAAAATTCTTATGCTGAGTACTTACTCAGCATTAAGAATTTTACATTGCATATAATATTATTATAAATAATTATTATGCTATTATTATTATTATTTTGAACTAATGAATATAATAATGGTTCAAAATAATAATAATAATAATAGCATAATAATAATTTATGATAATATTATAACAATGGTTCGAAATAAAATAATAATAGTTCCTAATAAATACAATAATAGTTCGAGTGTCCAATTTACCGACATTTTTAAAAGCTTTTATTAGGCTCACTACGGTAAATGTCAGCCAACTGGCGCGAGGGACAGCGGGAATCTGGAGAGATAGTTTTGCCTACTATACATAAAACTTGGCGTAGCTACCCGAGAACCCTTTGATGTACCGACACATAAATAAATGAAAAATAAAAATAGTTTTTATTTCCCAAATACATAAACAAGTGTGTGTGTGTGTGTGTTAT
Organism: Agriphila geniculea; assembly: GCA_943789525.1. NCBI lineage: Eukaryota > Metazoa > Arthropoda > Insecta > Lepidoptera > Crambidae > Agriphila > Agriphila geniculea. Next base: position 12,222,954 of record OX038875.1, read on the forward strand.
CTAAGAATTATTTAATTATTTATATGCATAATTGAAACGGTATTATATGATTTAAATTTAATTTAAAATTATATTTTTTAACTTATCCTTTCCAAAATTATTTCAGTTTCTGCATAATAATATGCTAGGGTCTTTAGCCACTCCGTCAGAAGTTTTTTGCATTTGTGTGTCAACATTGGGTAAATATTGTTTTCCATTCTACGATACACATAGGGCTGCCATCTCTAAAACCTGCCGCTCAGGACCGGATGCGTAAAAACCCCGGACTTTGGAGCCTTGACCCCGGACAATTAATTTTTTATATTAACTTTTAGCTTGGTCAAGTTTAAAAGTTTAGTTAACTTTTACAATTTTAAGCCTTTTTTCCCAAAAAAACAAAACCTTAAAAAAAATGACCTAAAAAAATAGCTTCAAAAATAAATGTTTTTAAAAGCTAAATAAAAAATCTGCATAATTACTAATTCATTGCAATGGAGAGAGCCATGCTCGGGGTTTCACTTAGACTTAGACTAATCAGTAAAATATATACCCAAAAGACAAATTATAATAAATATTTGTTAAATAACTAATATTTCGTTTTATTTCTTTAAAACTTTTTCATTTATTCGTCGTTGAACAAAAGTTTTTTTTCTGCCCACAGATTGGGCATTTATTTGGGCATAAAAGATTTATGCCCAATGTGCCTGGGTTTTTTCCCAATTTTCCCGCCCGGGCAGAAACACTTTCCCATCTCTAGTTTGGGCACTATTTAAAAAAAAAACAGTAAAGCAATATTAAAAATGTCGAAAATGTACGATGGCGGCCAACTTTTTTGTTTATGGGCCGATTTCGATGAAACTTGGTTTTTGGTACTATTTTGACAAGAAAACAGCAACGAAATGTTATTAGGCACGCAACGTTGTGCAATTTAAAATTGTACTTTATTGCCGTGCAGCGTGAGTAGCTTATTTGATTGTCCTCGCGCGGATGGGCTTCTGTACGTTAGTACTATTATATATTCTGTGACGTGACATTGAAGCTGTAAATACCGAGACCGATTGGCAACTTTTTAGCTATTTACTTAAAACAAAGAGGTGCTAGCAAATCAAAGGCAAAAACCAGTGATTCACATTTCTGTATTATAATTTGGATTTGACAATTTTATGATGTTCATATTCATTACACAGGTTATGGGATGGGATATGGGGCGTACCCAAATCCAGCGTACTACGGTGGGTACGGAGGCCCCGGATACTACCCTTACGGGCCACCAACAGCGCCACCTTACGCCGCGCCCGCGCCCGCTCCCGCTCCTGCGCCCGCCCCCGCTCATGCCCCAACACCGGAGGGCTATTTACCTCCCAACCCGCAGTGGTAAACTACCTGTGGAAAACTCAAACATTAGTGTAAACAAAACTGTTCAAATCTATAAGGTACATAGCAAAATCGATTAGCGGTAAATACTCGAGTGAATGTTCCTTAAAGTGCGCAAGACCCGAAGTGAATATTTAGCTTGGTACATTCGTATAGTGTGGCTTTAAATTGGCGTGGCGGATGTTTTGATGCAATCGCAAATTCTTTCCTCCCAACGCTCTTACGATGACTGTATCAGTTGGTTCTGATGCGTAATGTAAACCTACTTTTTAAGTCGAAATGTTTCATGTGTGTCAATCATTAATATTGTTTCAAAACCGTAATGAATAAGCATGTTTAAAAAGGGCTGTCGATGGTACTCGGCCTGTTTACTGTGTAACGAAATTGTTCACGGCTGTTAGTTTCTAAATCACTCGTTAAAATAACCAAAAGAATGTTGTATAGCTGATATTTTTCAAGGTATGACGAAATACGGGAATTTCACGATGAAAAATTAATGAAAATTTCAGAATTTTTGTTTCATTCGAATATTCGGGTGTGTGACATGATCTAAAAAGATAGTACTTAGTACATTTGGGCATATTAGATGGCTAATTTTTTTAATGAAAAAGATATTACTATATGAATTAATTATATAAATATCGATACATGAAAAATTCAGCATAAAGTACATAATACTTAACCCTTATTGCAAGATTTTGATGTGTAGTAAACTCTCCAATACTATGGCTATTGATTGATGGTTGGATGTGATATGTTGCTAATTTAGTATTAAGTCGAATATAGCGTGTATGGAGTATTTATCAAACTAATTTTAGATTAGATAGGAGCCCATAGGTATCTTAGATTCTAGTTCTCATTTAACCATTCGACAGACCAGTGATATGTGTTATTTTACACAGTAGGTATGTATGCGAGTAATGTATGTATAAAATTATTTATCGGTGATTTTAATACTGGAGTTACTCAAAATGATCTGAGTGTGAAACTGTTCTTTTGAATATACTTTTGAAAGCCTAATTCTATTTTTTATTTGGTGTGTTGTAAAATATATCTGTTTGATTCGGTATGTGTTACGTGGACGAGTCTAGTGTGATACTGAAATCTTTAATGTGATACTGAATTTATGTGTCTAGTCAGTTTTCTAAGCAAACTTTCAAATTGAGTATTAAGAAGAAGAAATCCATATTTTGCTTAGAAGGGTTACCTCGGAAAATTATAATATATCCATAGCAAAATGATACGTATTACCTCTCAATCTCTTTTTATTTTAATTTGAAATTTTAGTATTTATTATGCTAGTTTTATACAATGCTAAATAATTTATATATTAGAAAAAATTCAACACGTCACCAGAATAAATTGTCTCAGGCGGGAATCGAACCCGCTACCTTTCCCGCCGCCTGAGACAATTCTGGTAACGAGTCATTTTTTTTCTAGTATATTATTTAGTTCCCCTTAATCTCATTTACCACACCTATAAGTTCCCAATAGTACACACAGCAGCAAATTACATTATAAGATTACAACAAAAGTCGATTTCTACAAACAATTAAGAAACTTTATATGCAACATGTTAAGGTTAAAAAATACATAAGGAAAAAGACAGTACAAAATGGCCTATACCCGTTGTTCCCCACTGGGTGGTATCAGGAAGAAATGTATAGAAAAGGAACTTTTTCCCCGATATCTCCCAGTGGTGGACAACGGGCATAGGTCCATAAAAGTAAAAAAATATGTTTGTTTTTGTTGCTGTGTATTCATCATACTCGTAGTAACGAAAACAGAGTTCGATTTAATGGATTCACGCATCGCCTCGTCCACGTAAACGTATATTTGGCCAACAAATGTATAACTCTGTATCTAAGTCAGACGAAGGTTGTTGATTGGACATAGTCCAATTCTTACAAACTACACCACAATCAAAGTAGTGATAATTTGTTGTGAATTTGTACGAAACATGGAACATATAATATGTGATGTAATAACAAAACAAATTTGTTATTTTTATGTCACAAAATTCCTAATCTCATTTGTTTACCAGTATTATTTCTTTTCTTGCGTATACGAATGTTTCAAGTGTAAAAGATTAAAATAGATTTAAATTAATTCGAAAACGAAATGACATCGTATATTTAACTTTCTTGTCCATGTCATAATAATAATCATTATTATTTTGTAAATTTATTTACCGATGGTATGTTGTACAGACATTTTTACATAAAAATATTTAGATTTTTCTGTAAATTAATCTTTAAAATGCTGTCACATCGATGACGGAAAGTTAGTTTTTTTGTCATGAAATAAGTATACTTAGGTATTTATTATTTCCAAATTTACACGATTTATGGCACACTTTATTTCAGATGTTTTATTGTACCAGTCAGTATCAAAAGTAAATAATAAATCGTATAAGCCTTATATTCAAAATCACAATAATCTTAAAATCACTTTAGATAATGTTTTGTTTCATAAGTTCAACTATCTTTTACTTTTGAGATTGCCTGCTTACATTTCATTAGATATCTGTTTTATGTGATATAAGAGTTGTTTAGGGTTTCCCATAACACAATTAATCAATAATGTGTGATTTCTAATAATTTTACTGTTCCAAATAATTAAAAAAAAATGTAAGTGTGACAGCTATTTTATGGACGTGTTTTGATCAAGAAATAGATCGTCTTTGGCTATGCTCGTAATCTAATTAGCACACCAGAAAAAAGTAGTTTTTTTTTTAATTAATGTTTAAATTTGTTGTCATGTGTACAAAAATTTCAAAGTGATACATTGAATGCATTTTAAAATTGTCAGATAGTACTGTACCGGCGATATTCAATAAAATGGTGAATAAACAGTATAATTTAGTGGTTTTATTAACAGTTCTTTCACTACAGGGATGAATAAACTAGACAAATTGCGTAAAACATTTACCTACTATCATATATTTTTTGCATTTCACAAAAATATTTCCATAAATTCCTCAAAACAATTTCAATATCAATAATGCAATGTAAATAAAGTTATTTCTAACTAAAATGGACAACCTTTCAAAAATATAATATGTATATTTTATTTTGTATTATGAATGTAGATATAAAATTAGGGGGCACGTATTTTTTACTTTCATTTTTTATCGTTTTTTTATATATTAAATCACTGTTTGAAATCCTACTCATTCTAGCCTCCTAGGTTCAAATATGCGGATCTGAATAATTCCTTTTGTATTTTATATGTATTTCATTCATGATATTAAGAAGCTATTTTATAAATAAAACATTTCTCCTTTCATGTTTTTGTCAGAAACCAAGTACGACCTTGCTGCGACTATAATTTGCCCAACAGAGCTAAATTGTGAAAACAGATTATTGAGATGATTCGATGCGCATGACAGCCAAGTTACATCTACCTACGCAATTCATTTAAAAATCTGTGCGTATTGAATCGTTTAAAAAAATTGAGTCGTTTTTTATTTACGCGCTATTGTACCCGACGACGGCAGTTTAATTACACGGAACGTTATAAAAATTATTTTCCCACGTTTGTTACAGGCTTATAGTAATTTATTAGTATTGTTGTGCTCGTATTTTTAATAATAGAATAAAGATATTCTATTTATGTTACAATGTCATTATTAGGTAATTAGGTACCTACCTGTAAGCACGAGCTAAAATAAATTTGAATGAAATTTAATATCTTTGTACCTATCTAAAATATTGCAAAAAGGTAAGTGTATAAAACAAGGTCGGAGTTAATTTAACTTACGAAAAAAGATGTAAGTAGAGCATTGGTTTAGATTCGACCATAGAATAATAGTCCGCCCCGCTAACTAATAACAATTTGTATGAATATAAGCAAAATAAAAATAAATGCAGCCAGAAAAGCAGAGAATATTATAAGTAATACCTACGAGTATAATTAATGAAAGTAATTCAATATTCCTAATGTATTCACCCAAGGAACACTGTTGTTATGAAATAAATAAACTTGAAACTAAAAATTCAAAGTGATGTGAACTCGTTGATGTCTTTTATTAATGATATCTCTAGGAAAAAAAATCGGGTTGCACTCCGGGAGTGCCGGCAGAAGTGAAAACTTGAATATTAAAGTTGTGCATAATTGATATTCTGGAATGGTTACGGAATAATTTTGCACGAATTGCCGTCTTACGAATTTACTCTGCATTTGAATTTACGAATACAGAACAGTATTGTACGAAGATCTTATCCATAGCTTGACAGAAAATCTAGAGTTTTGACATTGAATTAAAAAATTAGCACTTTGCTATGGTGACACAAGTGTTTACGTCTTGAAATGACGCGCCGCCATTTTCGCCGCGCCCCATAGAAAGAGAGGGATACTTCTGCCGCCGGCTGTCTACGATACATCCATCTTACGAATTTTCGATCATGGTCACGTGACCCTGACTGACGCGAGTTTAAAATTTTTTCCCCATTACAAAAAAAGTGTACAACGCCGCTAAAGAAGTTTTCACTTCAAAAAACAAAATTATAAGAGGTTTTTGTAGCCTAAGTATGAGTATGTTTCCTGATAAGTCGATATGAACAATTTGAAAGAAGTTGCGTTTCCATATTAACATTTTCATAATTAACCAACGCAAACTCTACTATTACATAACGTGTAGGTACATGTTTGAACACTAAGCTATTAGATCGACTAAAAAATAGTACTTACCTATCGGCTAAGTTACAAGATAACTTTTGCTAACAAAAAAAGAGTCACTTTTAAGAACTCATGTTTCAATGTTGGGAAACAAAATTTTGTTTGAATTATTTTTGAAATCACAAAGTGACAGATTGTTTGTTGTTATGATCATTTGATATAATTTCTTTTAAAGTGCTATGTTGAGATTGAGACCTTTTTTGGTTCTTGGTCAAAGGGAAACATCTCAGGTTTTGATTTATTCGAAGTTGGATATGAGACATACTTAAGGGGGCGTACAACGCTGGAAGAATTTTTTATACCTAGTGAAAATTATCGAAATTATTGACAAAATCGTTTTTAATGATAACGAAGTAGGTACATATTCCATATGTTGTAAAACAGTCAATCAATAAACTAGAAAGTTGGCTAAGGTTTCTTTTATTATAGTTTCCAGATTCTAGGTTTACTGGTTGGTAACTTTGCACAGCGAGTGTGAGCATTGAAAAACTACAAAATTGGAGGCCACTACGATTTTTTTTCCGATAAAAGATTGAGCTATCATGTTTCTGTCAATCACATAACTGCGTACTTATTATACATATAACCTACTTACTATTTACATTGTTTAAATAAGTTTTTTCAAAAAAACTTATATCTACTAAACTGTGGTATAACCATAGAAATAGAATGTCAAAGAACAACAATGTCAATAAACAGGTGATCCGAAAACGAATGCATACATTTTATATGAGATACGTAAAATATGACTTAGATTCATAAAATATGACTATATATGGCAAACGAAATTAATAAACTATGTTTAATACTGTTTTCTTCGTCGATAAACGAATAAATGCAGAGAAATTTGGTTTTAAAGAAATGTGTGGCAATATCTTATTTACCTGTGAAAAGTGTGATTCATTGTATTTTTTCTTTTTGTCACATCACAATTACTTAGAGCACAAGACACCATGGCTCCACGATACCTTTATTTTAAATTTTAATTAAGATTAACAAATATTTTAAACAAACTGTGATTGCTCATTTGCTAGGCGGGACGTTAGGGGCTCTTACTGTAAAAAATGTTGGCACATGTCACTTGATCCTTTGTCTCTTTTTTATATAGACCGTGTCCGTATGATTTTAACTTGTCTTTTTCACGCTTTGTTGGTCTTCTTGAGCGCAGCGAAAATTTTTTTATGCAGCGAAAATTTTCCTATGTCTACTGGGTATAACTGTGTGAAATTGTTGCTCAAAAATGCTGTAACGTTTGATTGAGTTGACTGAAGCTTGATATTTTTATAGAGCCCAGGAGCCGTAGACTATAGTATTGCTATCATTTTCAACTTTATTAACCGTTCCGTTAAAAAAAGGTCTCGACAAACAGACAGACGATCAACTAAGTAAGTGATCTTTAGGTATGAAATGTTTCCATCTTCTGAAACGGAACCATGAAAAGTAGAAAAAAAAGTATTAAGGATAAGTCCCTACCTTTTATTTTTCGTGTTTACAAAATCATCAATCACCTATATCAAGAACCTTATATATGACTCTGGACATTGCGTCACCTTTTGGGGCTTGAAGAACGAAAAAATAACCTTGAATGACGTCAACGATATTTTCCATCTCTTTCATTAGGGTGACAACAATGTTGTCCATTCGTAGCACAGTCACTACAAATAGGTACTTACTACAGACTATCAACTTATGCCTACGGCGTAAGTTTTTTGGACGACCAATCCAAACATTCAAAAGTGTTTAGATTCTAAACATTTGAATGTTTAGAATAGTTTAGATGTTAGTTAGTGCCAAAGTTTGTATGTTTGGGTATCTCTAAACGTACAAACATTCGCATTTAGAATATTACTGCATTTATAGGATTATTACTACTCTTGACCAACCATATTATAACCTTTCTATATATTCATTCAAACCCCCCTTTTGGCCAGCGGCGGCGCGCCACACAAAATATTTACTTAATGATTATTTTCGGTTGGCTCCTCTCCGGATGGACGATACTGTTTTGGAATGGTGGTCACACTGGGGGTCAAGTCTGCTATTGTTAACATCATATAATCGGGTTTCAATGGTGTTTGAACGGTAATGCTTTTTAACACAGTTCTTGATTCTTAAACCCAAAACTGAGACAGTGTCTAACGGGTTTGGATTTTTAGGAAAAACAATGTGTTTCAATTTTGGGTTTACAAAAACAAGAATTGTGTCAAAAAGCATTACCATCCAAACACCATTGAAACACGATTACGGCGTTAGTCACGATAATAGCAAACTTGACCCCTTGGTCCTGTACGGTCCGGCTGGTTAAAAGTCAAACTTGGAGATACGTGGTGAGGTTTAAGACTTAGGTACAGATGCCGGCATATATATTGGCAAGAAAATGAAAGAGACAAAAGATGCGCAGTAGCCATAAACTTAGTGTTTATGGCTACTGCGCATCTTTTGTCCCTTTCTTTCTCTTGCCAATATATATGCCGGGCAGTTTTTTTTTATACACACCTGCCCTTCCACCCTAAAGTCACGTGTATTTTTATTTTGTACAATGAGGAATATCCAAAAAACAAATTGGCTGAATATTTTTATAGGCAGGAATAAGCGCCCTTAGTAATAGAAAAAAGTTTTAGAATTTTCGATTGTGTGAAAAAAAAAATTAAGTCTCATTATTAGTCATTGTATTAAAAAAAGTTGCAATATAAAATGTCAAAACTGCATTATTTTGGCCGTTGAAAATAATTTCCCTCTAACGGTAATTGGGATATACTATAAATGTTTCTTTTCCTCATCGTTTCGGAATCTGAAAAATAAAATAAGATTAATTTTTATTTTGTTACTACGAATAAACAATGGGTGTCAAAGACCATAATAACTAGTATAGTAGTAAGGTAGTAAGTTAGGTAGGTCCGATTCCTAGCTGAAACTGATTTTAATTGTTTAACTCAACTACGTAAGATAATATTTTAGTTTACATTACATTTTTTCTCTCTGTTAAGAATACAAAATAATTCCGCTCTCAAAGTTAAATGTGGCATAAAAACATAAAATGTAATGTTAGGTAGGATAAACGTAAATTTTTCATCCAAATCTTTCTTTCTTATTCAAAAGTTCTGCTGTGATTATGGTCACCCTGCGATATGCAGATAATATTTCTAAAGCTTCTTATGTGTCGAAAATGAATACAGATTTGTACATATTATATTTATTATATTGAAATAAAAAATACGTAATTAAGGTGGAATTATAATTAACTTCTATAATATTTCCGAATTAGATCGGAAACAATCTTTGAAATCTGCTAAAATTCAGATTTCTGAGAAGGAAAAATTGAATGCTGAAAATACTTTAAAAAACACTTAATTGTGAAATATAATGTTAGAATTTGGTTTTGAAACACTTTTGCAATTTTGCACAATGCAACACATGCTTTGTAACGCGAATTTTATTTAAATAATTTTATATTTTTGTACATAAACGTGAGATGCGGTGGAAAATCATTGACATTAGTGACATGTCAAATCAAAGACAATTCCATCAGTGATGCCACCTTATTTATATTTGGTAACTTATGAAATATGGAGAAATTACTGTTAAACGTAAAATATTGTAATAACAAAATGGACTCATCTGTCCACTAAATAATTACTTTGGCATGTACTAATAAATTTTAACATCATGTAACTAATTTAAAGTGTGCCGATATTTACATTTATTTAGAAAATTTAATTAATTGTTGTACATGACCTGGGTAAATAGACTATGGATTGGGATATTTTGTACTTAGCATGGCAATTTCAGTCACAGTGTGAGAGGGATAAAAGAAATCTGCAAATGTGAATGACCTCATCCCCAACCATCCTTCAGTAGTAAAATGTCCAGTGTCATAGAATATGAATATAAGGTTCTTGACCTATATTTATACAATAGGTACTAAATAATGTAAATACGCCTCGCACCAGATCAATTCTGGGAGAGAATCGAACCCGAAACCGTTCAAGAATGGGGAATTTCCGAAAAAAAAACAAATTAGCTGAATATTTTTCTATAGGTAGGAATAAGCTCCCTTAGTAATAGAAAAAAGTTTCAGAATTTTCAGACTTCACCAATGTACGAAAGTAACAGCAGAATGGAAATTATACCTTTGCTACCACCTGCCACAACCACAACAAGTATTTAAGAGTTTTTGGCGGGATTTTGTCGAGTTCAGTTCGGTGACTATTTTAATTATTCGCAAATTGATTCATAGTGGATATTGTGTCTTAAAATTGGTGCAGTTTTGTGGTACAAGTGTCTACGCAACTGAACAATATGTGGGATAATGGAAATAGGCGCGATCTTGGTTGTGTGAAGCTGAGACTTTTATTGTAGTGGTCGCTACCTCGGCAGAACTTACCGAGTAAACTGTCTTGATATACTTGATGCCAAATGCTCCAAGCAGCATTGGAATGTGATGCACCCGCATTTTAATGTAAACTGAAACCTTAGAGTAAGACGGGCTTCTACGAAACGAAGCCTTTGTTGCTCGAAGACTGAAACAATCTATTAGAAATACTGAACTATTCAACATTTGACACTGGCAAAAAATATTTCCAAGAGGAAAGTAGATTGCCAAAACAAAAATAAGAAGAAGAAGAAGAAGCATTTAAAAAAAATGTTTTGACATTTTGAATTGAAACTTTTTTTAATACCATGTGTATGTGACCGGTGGTGGCAAAGGTATAATTGCCATCCTGCTGTTACTTTCGTACATTTGTGAAGTCGAAGAGACTTTAATTTTTTTAAATTTTTCGCGCATCCGAAGATTCTGAAACTATTTTCTATTACTAAGGGAGCTTATTTCTACCTATAGAAAAATATTCAGCCAATTTGATTTTTTTCGGACATTCCCCATTGATCAGGGCCCTATTTTTGAATTGCTCGATTGGCGTCGAGCGCTCGTTTCTACTGATTTTCGTTCGACATCCCATTGTTTTGAGTCATATGTCGAACGAAAATCAGTAGAAACGAGCGCTCGACTAGAGTCGAGCTATTCAAAAATAGGGTCCCTGGTGCGAGCCGTATTTTTTCTAGTACTTACCTAAGTGTATTGTTTAGTATTGTATAAAAATAGCATTGTGAATGCAAAAATCTCAAATTTAAAAACACCTACATTTAGTTTTTCAACAGTTTCCAAGTAAGTAGGTAATGTCCAGCTGTGGTAGGTAGTTGATAAAATGCAACATCAACTTTGGAAAATAAAACTATCACCAATATTTCTTCATCAATCTCGTAACCCGTCTCGCACAGGTCTAAAATAGGTAATATAAATATACCTTTTATTGCTCTAAATAAATAAAAAGTCTAGGCGATCTAGATTTTTTCTTCTAAGTCGTGATTTCAAAGAACACCTAATAAAAATACCTACCTAGTGTTAGAAATTACTAGAGCGGACAATACAGACAAACAGAAACGAATACTGCCTCCCGGGGCTTATAAATAGGAGAAAACATAGAATAAATAATATAATAATAATAAATAATATAAATACTTACATAATTTAAGTGTTTTAGACAAAAGTTACAATAAATTACAATTTTCACGCTCATAATCCATAATAGTCATTATGATAATTATTTAGAATTTAGGGGAGAGTTGGGTATTACCGAGCCCCTAAGGAAATTAAAATATAACTAACCTCAGGTTGGGTTAAAATAGAAACTAAATATGACTATAGGCGGGGAATTTATCTAGCTACGCTAACGAATCTACAAACGGCCGGTTTCTGAATTGAGAAATTGAAGTTGAGCACTACTCAAATCTTACTCACCCATACAAAATTTGTACTTAAGTAGTGCTCAACTTCAATTTCTCAATTCAGAAACCGGCCGAAAATCATCAAAATAAAATACCAAACAAAAATAGGTATGAGCAAATAACAAAAAAATGGGAAAACGCGATATTATCAAACTGGCCTGATAATATCGTGCCCTAGGTCGGTAACTTAGCGCTGGGTCTGATAAAATCGCGCCTTTAAATTAAAATGACAATAAACTGATAACGATATAGACTAGGAGGCCATAACAAATTTGGTAACGATCGCGTAAGTGGCTGACTCTTGGTTCACAGGATGGAGAGGCACTCTCTGATGCTAAATATGTCAGTCTGTTTGCGTGAAGTGGTTGCGTTCTTTTTATATGCAGGCTGAATAAAGGCTATAAATTTTAAGAAAATAAATTATAGCCCATGTTACTCGCTGATAATGTAGCTTACTATAAGTGAAAAAAATTTCAAAATCGGATCGGTACTTTTTGAGTTTATACATTACAAACAAACAAAAACTTAATCGCTTATACCTACGAAACGCAACCGAATTTTGGTCAGTCCTTTCACAGTTCACGTGAGTACAACTAGTACTCACTTGCTGTACTATTGTCAGCCATTTACCTTCTTCGTTTTTCTTTGGTAACGATAACACATTTTTCAACCTGCATATAAAAAGAACGCAACCACTTCAGGCAAACAGACTGACATATTTAGCATCAGAGAGTGCCTCTCCATCCTGTGAACCCAGGGTCAGCCACTTACGCGATCGTTACCGAATTTGTTATGACCTCCTAATATAATAGTTATAGTGATAACTACAGCGTATGGGAAAAATGAAAATCATAGATATTAATTTCTTTTTATATTCAATAATCAACTCAGTCTCAAAACTATAAACTTATAAGTTTCCATATTAAACGATTTAGAAAGACATCTTTTGTTCGTTACACAAAAGATATCTTTCTACCTCGAAAACTAATGAATCTTAAAATAATTGTCTATTTTCGAAATGTTTTTACTTTAGTATGCAATTACTTCGTAGGAGGATCAGCCATCTTACTTCGTTTTCGTCACCTTCTGTAAAGAAAAATATTTGCCATAGATATTTTCATACTACCTATATAATTTCGCGCCCCTGCACGATACTACTTAAGAACACTGGATTTTAGTAGGTTTGCCATCGCATATCCTGGAAGAACACGTATTTTTTTCAATTTTATACTTAAACATTTACTTACTTAGCTGTAATTTCTCTAATTATGACTCGCGCGATTTGTACCTGCCCTGCCCTATTCATTACTGACACATATAACGAAACTAGTTTTTTCGATCGTTTCAGTATGAGTCTACCTTTTATGGCAGAACTTTTTATGTCATAATTTTATTATGCATAATAACTTATGGCATAAACTTCATGTCGCAGAAAATCGTTTGGCATACACTCATTTATCATACACTTAAAACGCATAATTTTGTAAGCCAGAATCATCTTTTGGCATACATTTCATATCCATAATAATTAAATAGTAGAACCATCATATCGCAGAAAGTTCACAGTCAGAACCATCATATCGCAGACTGTTTATAGTCAGAATCATCTTTTGGCATACATTTAATAGAAAATTCATATCTAGAATAATTTTGTATTACTTACACGCATGTTTTATGCTGCATGCATTCTTACATGCAGACAAATAAACATGCAGCAAGCAAGCAAGCATGCAGCATGCAAGCAAGCATGCAGCAGGCAAGCAAGCATGCAGCATGCAGCATGCATGCAAGCATTGTGGAGCTCCGCTCGCTTCGCTCGCTCCGCTGCGAGTGGCCAAAACACTAACCTAACCTAACCTACTGGTAGGTGCATTAAAAGTTTATCTTTATAGCAGGGGGCCTCAGGCCCCCCGACCCCCCCAAGCAGGGGGGCCAGCCCCCCTGCACCCCCCGGAAAGCATGCAAGCAGCATAAACAAGCATGCATGCATGCAAGCAAGCAGCATGCATATCGGTTTTGCAGCGATTCATTCTGTTGTTGACTTTTGTAGCACAACATTTACAAAAACTCAACATATTGACTTTTTAAAACAAATTTTTAATTCAATTTGAAGTTAAAATGTATTTTTTTAGAGATTACAATATGCTTGATGACATTATTCTTAATGAAATTCTGCCATATTCGTAGTATACCATGTGAAAATTATACCAAATAATTGTCGACTAAATAAACGTTATGCCAAACGAAATTCTGCGGATAAAAATTTTGCCAAAGGTATTTATGCCTAATGAAATTCTGCCATCTGAATAGTATGCCATTGTAAATTCGGACATGTGAACATTCTGCCAAACAATAATTATATTAAACAATTTTTATGTCTTAAAAATATTCGTTTAAAGAAGATTCTGCCAAGTGTGTTCTGCCAAATAAATTTCGGAGCATCAAGTTTCTGCCAGATAGAGGTAACCCTTTCAGTATAGCCCCCCAATTTCGCTAAGAGTGTGACATCGCCCGGTGTCGTGAGTTTTAGAGCTACGTACGTAGGTGGTTAAGGTCTCAAAAGGTGCATATTGACGAGGGCTATAACATTGTGAAAAATAATAATAAAAACCGGCCAAGTGCGTGTCGGGCCACGCGCCATAGGGTTCCGTAGTTACCTTATACCATACCATATTTAATACCACCTATCATTTTTCGTCTGCAAAAATAACTTTGTTTTTCACAGTGTTGGTATGAACGACAAAGTTATATTTGCGGTTTTGGAAAATATGCTATATCTCAAAAACTAATTACTATATCTCGTTCAAACCAATTTTGGTTGAAAGTGTTTATTAAGATCTACAGCATATATTTTTTTTAGATTTTTCACTCTCTTATTTCAAAAGTTAAAGGGGGGGGGGGACACACATTTTACCACTTTGGCGGTGAATATCTTTCAAACGGTCGACTTTGAGAAAAAGTTGTCTTAGGAACCTCAATGTCATTTTTAAAGACCTATCTATAAACACGTGTTGGTTTGAAGAAAAAAAATTTATTCAGTTTCAGTTCCATGTATGGGGAGCCCCCTTAATCTTTTATTTTTCTTATTTTTGTATTAAATTCGTTAAGCGGTTAACAGAATACATCTACCTACCAAGTTTTAACTGTGTAGTATTAATACTTTCGGAATAAAGTGGCTGTGACATACGGACAGACAGACAGACAGACAGACAGACAGACAGACAGACATGACGAATCTATAAGGGTTCCGTTTTTTGCCATTTTGGCTACGGAACCCTAAAAAAGGTCACATGTTTTTTTCAAAATCCCAAAAGTGAGAATTCGGAGTATCTATATAGCTTCTTTTTCCTGATTTTTGATATAAAATGAAAAAAGCCCTCGAAACTGAGTTGGGCTACATTTTGAAAAAAAAATACAGAGTTGCGTATCACCTATCCTATGGTAAACACACCTTTTTATACCGATAAAAAATGCATTAGTACCTACCAGAAGTTCGTGAAAGGCAAGAGATCTGTGAATTTTATTGAAATGTTTTAGTTAAACTATCCATAAATTATTTTGAGTTGAACTCAATTTCGTATAACTTTTCATGTCCACGCACATGTTGATCCGATATTTTGATTATCCAAGAATGTTTGTAATATTGGTATTTTTTACATTTTTCATCAAAAGTAGAAAACTATGCAGAATAAAATAAGAATAAATGTTTGAGAATGTGCAAACAGCGCTCTTTCATATGATACTTAGCCCCACTTCGAATTTTTAAGACCTCCTTTCAGTCCCTGTTGCACAAAATATATTTCTTTCTTATTTGGGCAACTATTTTAGTTGGGCAAACTTAAGTTAAGCATTAATAGTTCTTGAGATATCCAGCTGTGACAGACTATGAGTCGTACGTACCATAAGGATTCCGTATACCATTTTGGTACGGAACCCAAACAACATTTGTTCTACGACTTTTCCGAGAACAGACAAAAAAAAAACAACTTTTCATACAAAACTCGACATTTGTTCGGAAAGTAGTTTTTTTTTGTTTTTTTACGGAAAAGTCATAGAACAGATGTTGTAATGATATTAATAATCTACTCCTGCCAGGTTGTCGGTGTTTTACGAATACCTCTGTATAAATTGTTAGCTTCGAAGAAAACATTTATGTGTAGTTATACGAATTAATCTTGATTTACCACTTTCGCATTTTTCAGACAAAATTCACAATGTGATTCGTGCTTTGGCGACCGATCCGTATCTACAGCAAATTAAGCCTTAGGGATCGATTAGTGGTCCTCATTCAAACTACAAATATCAACTGAACAATTAAATAAATTATTTTTAATACTCGCCTATTAAAGCATAAATAACCTTGAGACAAAAACTTGAACTGAATGAATTTTTAGTCTTAAGATGAGGTCACTGTTTGACCTGAGTCATTAAAAATTTACGATTGAACCTACGTAAAATTTTGCCGAAATGACATTTTGGGTAAAGTGGCCCTGGAAAACAAACAAGATTCCATTTCATACTTTTATGGCAGTTCGAAAGGAGCTATTTGCCAAAAATATCATTCTTTATAAAATCTTTATCATTAGTAGCCAATTAATAAATGCCTAAAAATTAAGGATCAAACGAACTTACCTGTACGTGAAGTTCGATCATAATTATATGACCAGCTTCATTCGACGCGATTATCTTACATATTGTAGTTGAGTTCCCACGATACAGCCTTGCACGGATGTTTAAAAAAAAATAACAGTGGAATTTAAAATCATTGCACTAGCAACCCTATTTCCTCCCTAGCTTCCCGTACGTCATTGCATTTTGACTCATTTTGTTTAAAGAATTTTTCACAATTAACGGGCGGGGATTAATGTACACATTTAATCGGTGACTACCTTAGGGTGGGTTATTATTAATCGCGTCGAATGAAGCTGGTCATATAATTATGATCGAACTTCACGTACAGGTAAGTTCGTTTGATCCTTAATTATATTTCCCAGCTTCATTCTTTGCGATTATCTTACATATTGTAGGATGTTTAGAGTGAAAATAAAATTGTGAAAATCAAACGTGTTTTATTTAGCTAATCAACGAACAAATAACCGTGATCAAACAATATTTGTTATATTAAATTGATACAAACTTAACAAGGATGATTCGACAAGATTGCTTGAGAAAAATCATTTGATCTATTAATTACAATATCGCGATTGTAATATTTGGCAAAAACAGACGAGGATTCACTCCAACCTGCTGTTTTACGAATCACATCTAAACTGACTCCTAACGTTTTAGCTTTAGAAGTGGCTGCATGCCGAGTACTATGTCCAGTAAAGATGGACGTGTCTAAACCGCTTTCCTTTAACGTGTCCTTGATCCATTGGCTTAATCTCTGGGAAGATATTTAGAGTGTGGTTTTCGGTAACTAATAAACAAGTTGTCTTGATTTAAGGGTCGTACAGATCTAGTCTTTATTAAATAAGAATTAAGGCATCTAGCTGGGCATATTCTAGGGTTGTCATCATAGAATGGTAATCTTAATACTGGTTGTTCGGAATTTAATCGCGAAGTCTTAATACGGTCTGGAATTTTTATGATAACTTCTTTATTTTTTATAATAATGTTTTTTATTTGGATCAAGGCTAACGTTTGGACTCGGTGTGCAGTCACCAAGGCCAATAAAGTTATTAACTTTTTTGATAGGTTTTCTAAATCGAGCGAATCATTAGGCCATTTCTCAGCTAATTTTGATAATACTATAGCCGGATCCCATGTTAGATTATATTTTGGGACCGGCGGCCTAAGATGAAAAACTCCTTTCATAAATCGTTTGACTCTCTCGTCATTAAGGCACGATGACCCCAAAATCAGAGAGATAGCAGATTTATGGGAATTAATTGTGCCATACTGTGCCCCATTATCAAATATTGAAGACAAAAAGTTAATAACATTACTGGTTGATGGCTCTAAATAATTCAACCTATTTAAATCACAGTAATTAATCCAACTTTTAACACAACTATCATACTGTTTGTATGTGCTATCCGTAAGAGCAGATAACATAATATTAACGGCGTTGTTATTTAATGAATTTTTCAATAAAGATCTCCGGACAATCTCACGGCAACCAACGTAAGTGTCTTGTTCAGGTTGTGGGACAATCTGAAAGGAGACGTTAATAAATTACCATTTGGACCAAATTTTATAAGATCTGAAGTTGCAATCTTTTGTAACATGGGGAACCATGGTTGAGTAGGCCAGTATGGCACAATTATTATTCCCGAGGCCTTCTCGGAGATTATTTTTTGCAAAGTTTTTTGTATAAGAGCGAATGGTGGAAACGCGTAAAAAAATATATCTTTCCATGATACCGTAAAGGCATCTACTGCACAAGCTTCCGGATCGTTTTTCCACGAGATATATCTAGGACATTTGGCGTTACATCTACTGGCAAACAAGTCAATTTCGGGATCACCAAGCTGATCACAAGTTATTTTAAAAGCTTCATCGCAAAGTTCCCATTCAGTGTCGTTAAACTTTTTGCGTGACAGTTGATCGGCTTCGCGGTTATCTCTCGTGTTTATATAAGATGCAAATATAAATATTTTACGCGCTTCACACCACTGCCATATTTCCCTAGTTATATGGTCTAAATGTGGGTATTGGATGCTCCCCATCCGATTGATACACGATATTGCTGTTACATTATCAATTCTAAGCAGAATTTCACATCCAAATTTATTATTTGCAAATGACTTTAATCCGAAAAACGCAGCTTTCAATTCCAAGATATTTATATGTAATGTCTTTTCTTGTTCTTTCCAAAAACCGTGAACTTTATTACCATTATGACATGCACCCCAACCAGTCAATGACGCGTCAGAGTAAATTTCTAATTCGAACTGATTAAACCTAAATGGATTACATTTCGTTTCTATATTTTCAATCCACCAGTTTATGTCATTTTCAAAATTGTAAGGTAATGTTACAGTTTGATCATAAGAAGGATTATCAAGTAAGCAATTATATTTAAAACGTTCGAACTTCTTAGTATAAATCCATCCATACTGTACGGCGGGACATATGGAAGTTAAGTGCCCGAGAAATTTAGCAAAGTCACGTAATTTACACTGTCTTGTCCTTCTTATACAAATTAACATTTCCTTAATTGGGTTTCTTTTACTTTCTGGTAATTTTAGTGACATATCATTTGAGTCGAACACAAACCCCAAATATTTACATTGTTGTGTTGGTGTTAAACAACTTTTTTGATAATTTATTACAAAGCCAAGTTTTTCAAGCAAAGTTTTCGTGTATGTAACATTTTGTTGACATTCCCAGAAATTCCTACCCACACAGAATAAATCGTCAAGGTAAATGACTGACATAAAACCATTCGATCTCAATAGTTCCATCACAGGTTTTAGTAACTTTGTGAAAACATAGGGCGCCGTAGAAAGGCCGAAAGGTAAACAATTAAATTCATATAAAACATTATCATATTTGAACCTCAGAAACTTTCTGTAGTTTTTAAGGACAGAAATTAAAAAATACGCGTCTTTCATGTCTATTGAAGACATGTAGCAATCTTTAGTTATAAATTTTGACGCAGTTCTATAGTCTTCCATCTTGAAATGACATGTTTTAATGAATTTATTTAACTGTTTAAGGTTCAAAATAAAGCGATTTTCTCCATTAGTTTTAGGTATTAAAAATATACTCGAAATGAACTCATTTTCTTCATGAGTACATTCTGAGATAGCCCCCGATTGCAATAATGAATTAATTGAGTGAATAAACTGATTATATTCATTTTTAGTTTTTGGATTAACAATTGGTATTTTATTTTGAAAGGGCGTTGACTGAAAAGGAATTTTATACCCTTGTACCCAACTTAGTATTGTGGGGTCATTTGTAATCTCCTTCCACTTAGGAAAAAAAAGTTTGAGACGACCAGATACCTCAGAAGTTATCGCCTCCTGTTGCTCCCAGTCGCTGTCGTCCGCTCCGATGTCTCGCGATGACCCCGCTGTTGAAAGTTGATTGATGATGGGCGCTGGCTCTGACGAGTTCTTCCTGTTTCTGATTTCGGCGTGATTTTCCGAGGCATGGTCTTCCAGTTTAAACGATTATTAGTGTTTGTATTTCTATTGTTTTTAATAAAGTTATTTTTATTAAATGTTTGGGATTTTTCATTTCGAATTTGTTTCAAATCAGCCGCAGATCGTTTAATAGATTTTGTAGATTTCAATTTTTCCGAAATATTTTCGCCGAACAGAAAATTGTCACGTTTTGTTTCACTTAGTGTATCTTTCATTTCAGGATTGATGGCAGATATAATAAACCCACGACGTGTCTTGGTATCTGTGAAATGACTATCACACAAGAGCCTGCAGGCATCACTGATTGGTTTAAGAATTTTTGTGTGATTTTCCTTAGCGATAATCATCTCAATTGCTTTATTCACGGCCGCAATGGCTACAGATAACTGTTTTTGTTTTGCTAAAAGCGAGGCGTCCCTTTTAACCATATTTTCCGCTAATGCAACCTTTACTTCTGGATTAAGTGCAGGTGGAACTAAATTGTGACAATTTTCAGGAATTAAATATTCCTCATAAAGTTTGTCTTTCAAATCTTTCTGGATACCCTTTTCAAGGATTTCTTGCCATCTAGAAGCCAAGTCCTTATGTGTTGGCTTACCAAACTTAGTATCGACTTTAGGAGCATCCCCGAGTACTTCCAATATTTCACTGTCTAGATCAACATCTTGCGTTGTCAACAACTTCAGCTGATATAGTTGCTTGAGATGTCGAAGGCTCAACAATGTCTACAGGTGCACGAGACACACTCGGTGTTGGCGACAAAGCCCGGGAAGGCCCCAAATTAGTCTCACTATGGAGTACATCGGATCCTAGAAAAAACCATTGAGGTTGTTTTAATTTGCATTGTAATATTCGACAGAGATAGCCCAGCTGGCGTCTCGCATCGTTTGTGCAAATGTGAACACATGTAACAGAGATAGCCCAGGTGGCGTCTCGCATTACAACATAATTTTTAACCATGTTAAAATGTGTGACAGAGATAGCCCAGTTAGCGTCTCGCATCACATAACCGAAAAAAAAAAACAAATGTGGGGTAGTTGTATAAAAAGGTAATTCAACGGAATCACCCTTTTTTAGGTACTCGTTAAATCAATGTGCATACATTTTACCCAAGTGCTGAAATACGTAGGTACTCACCTTCACTTTCACTATCCGAATAGATTATAATCCGTTTATGTTTCGACCTTTGTTTCAATTGTGATTCTAGTTTTCGAATTTTCCTTTTTATTTCTTCTTCACTTTCACGTTTCCTTTTCGATGACATTATTGTTAATGTGTTGTGTGTGTAATTAACACGATTACGAAACACAAATTATAAAACGATAGTCGATAATGTTCGTTGAACGTGCGAAGGCATGAAGCACGGAAACACAGAATGAGTCAAAATGCAATGACGTACGGGAAGCTAGGGAGGAAATAGGGTTGCTAGTGCAATGATTTTAAATTCCACTGTTATTTTTTTTTAAACATCCGTGCAAGGCTGTATCGTGGGAACTCAACTACAATATGTAAGATAATCGCAAAGAATGAAGCTGGGAAATATAATAAGATATAATTATGCCTAGTCCAAGGCCCCAGCCAGGGTCGCCAGACGTACTTACTTATTTACTGCATAACAAGATCTAAGACATTGAGTGGTGTTAATTATATAACATTACCTACTTACTTTTTAACTGCTAGCTTAGGCCGCCAGCCAATTTTCAGTAAAGGTACGTAAAAAAGCTATAGGTTCCTACTCATTTGTTAAAGTTCATAGGTTTCTTGCGCTCGTTCTTCTTGTCAGTTAAAAAAGTCTGGAACGGGTGGTAGGAAAATATAGACGATTCAAAAGTACTTCATAATTAAGTTGATTTGAATAAAGCTATTTTTGACTTTGAACGTCTGAGCGCTGATTGTTAATGTTATCCAAAATATTTATTAATACCTAGGCACTTAATTAATAATGCCAGACGCTTCCCATAAGCGGGATTTCAGCGAGAGCTTTAAAGCTCACTTGTATTGTAGATACCTGTTTGGCTCAAGCAAAGCTGGGATGTGTACGTTGAAAATATATACAAACTTTTATTATTGGCGGCACTGGGATATTTCTCTAATATGAATGTTTACGTCGAAACACTCGAAACCACGGGTAGCAATGCCGTATATTTATGGTATTGTTTCGCTTAACAACTGTAATGATGGATTATCTACGGCTAACGTATGTTTTCAATAATTTTAAGAAACCAGAAGAACCTTCCAATAACTTCCAATAACTTAACAATGTTCTTCTTATTACCTCGAACATAATTACTATTGTTCACCTCATCTTGACACTGCGGAGAACGGAGATGTAATAATCATGTTAAGAAAATCAAGAGACTGAGTAAGTAATTATCTCACATACATGTTCATCTGTTTTATATACCGTGTGTACAGTCAGCTCATCAACTAACATGAGGAAAAGATTTTTTTCTTAGTAGAATTTTTACTTTATTCTCAAAATTTGAGATTAGAATCAATTGAGGAATATTCATATTTAGGGGTAGGAAGAATACCTTTGACTGGCCACGGTCAGCCACGGTGACCACAATGGCGGTCATTGTGGCCAAAAACATGGGTTCTTTGAAGCGTCAAATGTTCCCACAAGCAAGGGCTTTCTGTGGTGTAATAATGGTCGGAAACGTTGGTGAATCTTGATAGATTTAAGGTTTTAATTCAACAAAGTTATTTTTGTTTCTGCAGTGGCTAATTTAATATCAATTAAAGAATTTGTTTTGGTTACACAGCCTTCCGTTCCGATTGACATAATTGAGGTTTTAATTTAATTTAATTTTATAACGGACAACCGTATTCCAGTAAAAATGAGTGTATTATACCCATTGATACTCAGCTACGTTACCCCTTACCCCTTCTAGTTTCAATGAACAAATCGCAAAAGTAGGTATCATGTTTCAGTCCTCGGCCTTCTTAATTATCTACCTGACAAATAATGGGTCATTTTAATTATCTCTAGTAATTTTGAAACCAGCTCTATCTGAGGTAAGACATCATACTTTCAACAATTCTGATCACTCAATAAGTAGTGCGAAAACAGTTTTACAACTTCAATTACAATTTGAAATACTTACTTACTCTTCAGCTCTTTCGGTAACATTATCTGTGGATGGTTTTTTTGGAAAAACTACGTAATAGATCAGTGCCGATGAACTAACACTTACACCAGGTTGGGTAATAGGTATTTCCTGAAAATAAATTTGAATTCATGCCAATATGACCTAGGATTAAAAAATACTTATATAAGAAAATAATTGGGTACTAAGTACTAAAAAAACATTGGCATCTGCCGGTAACCGAATGTTTATTTATTAGTCAACTAAACATTTTATTAGATTAGACATGGTAAAAAACTGCAGACTATTGTAGTACGTACATTTATTTTTAAGTGAATGAAATGTAGATTTTATAGTTAGGTACCTATTGGAAGTGTTTTTTGGGATTTAGGCCTTGATGAAAATATGAAGCTTATAATTTACGATTAGAAACTGAATCGTTTATTTACAGACTTTGATTTATTAGTGCGACGACATACTTTTGTTTGTTTTTTGTTCAAACCGCTTAACAATGTCACAATATTTGACAGATTTGCCTTTTTTACATTTTGTTATGGTTAAAAACGTAATTAGTGACTGACAGTTTTTGATAATTTCACGCATGGATGATTGTTGAAATTATGATGGGGGCGCTTTGATTATCTAACTTGTGTAAAACAAGACTTTACAATGAAGTTTAATAGAACCTATATATTGGTCCGGAGAATTGCGATGTTATATAAAATGTAAGCATAATAGCCGTCTGCGTTCATTATTTACGTTGCGGACGGCGCGAGCGCATTGCAGTGTTGGGCGGGAAATCGAAGCGATATAACGTCGCCGATAGTGAAGTGATATTGATTAATAACATTAAATAGATATAAGTATAATTTTCATTAAAAGTATAGTGCATTAAATTTGTTGCAAACGGTTTAAAATGAAGTGGCATCTTTCAGTGGTAAGTTAAATTTAAAAAGCTTTATTACATTATAAAATATAATTATTAATAAAACTATATTTTACTTAATTATTAAGTAAGAAACTATTATATTTACAAATTATTTATCAATTAATTGTTTGGTACTTGCTTCAATATTACCTACATTACGTACATACCTAATTGCTTAGTACCTAGGTAGGTAATGCTTTTATAAAAATTAATTCCATTGATCAATAATAATGAATGTTTCATTAATGTAATTAATATTAATGATTTCAGCAACTTACATGTTATAAATAAGGAGGTCAATTATTTTATGGCTGCACGTACCTACCGTCTAAATAAATTTTCTCGAAATTTCTTTAATCGCTCATCTTTTCTCAGCTTATTAGCTTCACTTTCCTTTCGGGTATCACTCTACCAAACTCATTAAACTATAACAGTCCGTTAAATGACGTCACAGTCCCGTAACGACCTTGTAGGTAATCTGCCTCCAATAATAACGGACTTAGAAAGTGCCCTATTGAGACCCGATGGTAGTCGAGATTAAGTAATATTTATTGCTCAAAGGGCCTCATATTTTGAAGGAAACGTTCGGGCTAGGTGAGCTTACTTCGATTATAGGTTAGGACTTGTAGTGTCACCCTGGGGTCCATTTAAAGCTGAGCGTGATTTACTTCCGAACAACGAACGTGCTCTAGTAATAGTTTATAATGTGGCATATAAGTATTGTATTATTTATAACTTATAATGAAAAGAGGGTTTGTATTTTGTCATATGTGTATATTTTAAGTTCATATTAAATCTAAGAGCTCCTCAAGTACCAGGGGCTGCATCCTTCCATGGTGAATTATTTTACTTTGATTGGTGCAATTATGAAGATGGGTTAGAAACCTGAATTAAAATTAATTATCAATTGCCAAATCAGATAAGCTTTGAATTAAAATACTTATAATAGCCAACACAGACCTTAAACAACAATACTGCGTATATAGCCAATGAGCTAAAACTAAATTTGGTCCGTTTTGAAAACGTGTTTAAAAAAGATCCAGTAAATTATTATTTACTGGATAATTAATCCAACTCGGATGGGCAGCATTCGGGAAGCTCCGAAAAATCTTCGTGTCCGATTTACCTCAGTGTCTCAAGACGAAAGTCTATGAACAGTGTGTGTTGCCAGTGATGACTTTGACTTACGGCAGTGAAACGTGGTCGCTAACTATGGGTCTCATAAGGAGGCTCAAGGTCACCCAGCGTGCAATGGAGAGAGCCATGCTAGGCGTTTCCCTGCGTGGTCGAATCAGAAATGAGGAGATCCACAGGCGAACTAAAGTAACCGACATCGCTCGAAGGATTACTCAGCTAAAGTGGCAGTGGGCTGGACACATAGCGAGAAGAACCGATGGCCGTTGGGGCGGAAAGGTTCTTGAATGGCGACCGCGCACCGGACGACGCTCCGTGGGTAGGCCCCCGACAAGGTGGACCGACGATCTGGTGAAGGTTGCCGGAAGCTACTGGATGTGGGAAGCGCAGGACCGATCGTCGTGGAAATCCTTGGGGGAGGCCTATACCTAGCAGTGGGTGTCGTGCGGCTGATATGATGATGATGATGATGAAATTATTATTTACAGCTTTTTAGTCTACGAGCTAAAACTAAAAATACTCCATCTCCCATCAGACAATCAAACGAGCCCAAAC
The DNA here is from genome assembly GCA_943789525.1 of Agriphila geniculea. Lineage (NCBI taxonomy): Eukaryota > Metazoa > Arthropoda > Insecta > Lepidoptera > Crambidae > Agriphila > Agriphila geniculea. The sequence goes on from OX038875.1 coordinate 12,248,573, forward strand.
TCGATGAGGTTGTGTGGTATTATTATAGTTCCTGTGGCCTTCTTCTGGCTCTATCTTATACCCTGGATACTATTTCCCTACAGAGTGCTCGGTAAGACAATCAAACGAGCCTAAACTCGATGATGTTGCATGATTTTTTACACGACTGCACAAAAAGGAGTGTATATGTGTTCAGGGTTCATGTATGTTTGTGGGTATGTGAATTTCTTTATTCCACCATAACTTCAAAATGGCTCAATGGATTTGGATGAATGGATTTGGGGTATCGTTAGAATTCTTACATCATTCCGAGTGACGCTAGCTATATTTTTTTTGGAAAAAGTCAATATGGCGACTGTACGACGCCACTTTCAAATGTGAATTAAAAAATCTTTACTTCAATTATCTTATGAGCACATTTCAAAACTATATAATTTGTCATTAAAGTGTGTGAAATAAAAATAAATAAATTTAAAAAATATTAAAAACACGACGTCCCTGCCAAAAACGAACTAAAAAGTTAAATAACAAGTCTCATTGCAGTCTGCAGTCTCATTGCTCTTTGATTAAAAATTGTTCCACAAAACGGTCCCCCGACTGCAACGAGACTTCAGAGACTTGTAAACTTTTTAGTTAGTTTTTGGCCGGGCAGTCGTGTTTTTAATATTTTTTTATACAGAGTTCCTGTGGCCTTCTTCCAACTCCATCATCAGACCCTGGAAACTATTTCCCAACAGAGTACTCGTCAAGACGAATCACACGAGCCCAAACTCGATGGGGTTGCATAGTTTTATTACAGAGTTCCTGTGGCCTTCTTCCGGCTCCATCATCAGACCCTGGACACTATTTCCTTACAGAGTACTCGTTAATATGATTCAAACGAGCCCAAACTCGATAAGGTTGCATGATTTTAGTATAAAGTTCCTGTGGTCTTCTTCTTGGTTCTTCTTCCGGCTCCATCATCAGACCCTTGAACACTATTTCCCAACAGAGTACTCGTCAAGACGATTCAAACGAGGCCATACTTGACGGGGTTGCATGGTTTCAATACTGAGTTCCTGTGGCCTTCTTTCGGCTTTATCATCAGACCCTGGACCTCATGTCCCGTCAAAATAGTTGTCGAGGGGATTCTAACCAGCCCAAACTTGATGGGTTTGTATGGTTTTATCACAGAGTTCCTGTGACCTTCTTCCGGCTCTATAGTCAGACCAGCTCAGTGACACCATGATATGGCATTTTCGTTCAATTCTGACCTAATATTCAAAGTTTCATGGCTCATCGGGAAGCTAGTATAAAATTACTTGAAATTTTTTCGGACAAACAAAGAAACATATAAACGAGAAAGCAACCTAGTAAAAACAACGTGATAAAAATAGGAAACTATTATCTCTAACTCGAAAATGAAATTAGTTCATGAAAAATTAAACAGGTTAAGAGCGAGTTGGACTCGCGCACCGAGGGTTCCGTACCATCATAATTGCACTATTAAACCACATAACCACACTGTAGAGTAGAATAATAAAATGGGTATTGCAGTTTTAGGTCAGCGCCATCTCACTAATGTTAACTTTTTTAGAAATTTGATAATTTCTAAAAAAGTATCGTTTTATTTTTCCTGTAATCTTTATATAAACTGCTATCACATAGAATTATTTCAGATTTTTCTATTTGCAACCTTCGGAGATAAGGGGGGGAACGGTATTTTTTTTACATTTTTCATCATAAGTCGAAAACTATGCAGTCTAGAAAAAAAATGATTGAAAACGTGCAAACGGCGCTCTTTCATATGATACCCCACATGCCCTAGTAGCCCCACTTCAAATTTTTAAGACCCCTTTTCAGGCCCTGTTGTAAAAAAGATATTTGTTTTTTTATTTAATTCTTATTCGCAAAATAGTTGGGCAAATGTCATCTTAAACTATTCCAAATTTCAAGTTGATACCATTAGTAGTTCTCGAGATATCCAGCTGTGACAGACAGACAGACAGACTGAGTCACACCATAAGGGTTCCTTTTTTACCAGTTTGGTACGGAACCCTAAAAATCAACAGTCTTATAAACGTGGACTAGAAAAAAACGTGTCAAAAAGGCGTCTGCTGAAAACATTGAGTTTATCCTTTTATTGAGAAAAAGTAAGTTACTGAGTATCAATTTTAACTTGTCGTGGGTTTTTTTTAAATGTGATTTTGCCTTTTTATTTTAATCATTTTAAAGAATTCATATGTTATCTACTCTAAAAACCGCATCTAAATAGGTCAAACCGCTCTGGAGATAAATGGGAAAATAATTACTGCCGCGCCGCGTCCCTTAGCGGCTAAACACCATAACACCTATCTAAGAAATGTCTTCGATAACCTACAAACCCATTGCAAAAAACCGTATCGAAATCAGTTTAGTAGTTTTTATAAACTTTTAAAGTACGACTTATCTGGTTGATGCAGCGCCCCCTGGAGGTCTGCCACCATAATACATGTCTGTCTAAGAACCTGCTCTGAAATAAAACCTTTTGAATGCAAAAGACCGCATCGAAATCAGCAGTTTCCGAGGAAAATGACAACAGACAAACATACAAACAACCTCTAACCAAAAACGCATATACCACCTACGTTCCGTTCCGTCCGTCGAGGGCAAAAACAGGAACAAATGAATGCATCCGCTGAAAAAGCTGAATATTGGCAACTTAACTTTTTAGATATCCTTGTATTCGGAATACTGAAATAAGCACGGAATGTTTCTAACATAATCGATACTGCAGCTCTGAAACACATGCTTATCGCTGAACTTGTTTCTTTATTTACAGAGATTTCTGGTCATCTCTTTCTCTATATAATCCTGTGAACGACTTTTCGTTTGCAGTAAGTGTGTAATTTGGCTACAGAAACGCGACGTTTATTTTTACTGGAGTCGCAGTTCCGATTGCAGTTTTTGCTTTGAATAAGCGTTAAATTTAAAAAGCACTGCTGAAAATACCTGTTTTTAAAGAGCTAGGTACTATTTAGATCTGTGATTTGTCTTTAGGTTCATCCTGATTTTTACGTTAAAAGGCTTTTTAGCCATAGAATACTACTTCGTTTGTACCTAACCTTAAGTTAAAATTATACTTAGTTGATGAAATATAAAGAGCATAGTGTAATATTAAGAAACTAGCGACCGCCCGCGGTTTCACCCGCGTGGTTTTCGTTCCCGTAGGAATATCGGGATGAAAAGTATTCTATGTTTTAATCTAGGCTATTTACTATCTGTGTGCCAAATTTCAACCAAATCCGTTCAGTAGTTTTTGCGTGATTGAGGAACAAACATCCAAACATCCAAACCCACAAACTTTCACATTTATAATATTAGTAGGATAAGTATAGAATAACAATACTCAAATACTACACAATATAAAACAGCACACATTGGTAGAGTTAATATTTACCCCTATGCATTTATAACTTCCTCACGATTTGCTTAGTTTAAAATGACCTATTTCTGGCACTAATATACGGAATCCTTTCACCAACTTGATACTGTGATAGGGAAACTGTAGGCACCAAAGGTATCGCTTACGTCGTTTGTTACCGCAATCTAGGCTTTCTAGGTAGACCTAGAAAGTGAACAGATATCCGTTCCATTGACCGTGACCACTTTGCACTAGATAAATAAGTAACTACTGAAGTATTTTATTACATTTGTGATACAGCAAAATGTTGGGTATAAAGTTAATTTATTTATAGCCATTAATAAAAAATACATAAAAACCTAAAACAACAGGTTTTGTTTGGTCAAAAAAATATCTAGTGAAAAATATTTTCTTTAGTTATGAAGTTTTTTTACAATCCCACATGAGAATTAAGTTCGATTTACTTATTTGAGTTTTGGATGAAAATAAGTTTTTTGATGACTCTCGTACGCATATAGCAATTTTTCAAACAATTAGGAAGTACAATATCTGGCAAGTGGGTTGGCTTGACTTTTTGTGTTATGTGCAGAGTAACAAGTTGTTTACCTGTCACTTTTAAATAACATAAAGCAATGTTGTTTTTCGGAAAGGTCAATGTCAGCTTTCCTGCTGAAATTAATTAGATATAGTATACGTTAATATTAAGAAAACATGTAATTTTTTTAAGAATTTAAGAAACTTTACAAGTAGGTATAGAAAGTAATATAATAAGTCTATGCTTAAGTAATATAATAAGTCTATGATGCTAATGCCATATTTTTTGTAGAAGTCAATTTAATAGCAAACCACTTTATTCTTTATATTTCTCGTGCACTTTTTTCATTAGTTTTGTAAGAAATAATTTGAAAATCATCTGAAAGGTTTATGAAATAGCGCTGCTGGAGAATATTTTGATGTTTGTAAGTATCAAAAACAACAGAAGTTTAAAATACTTAGCATGAAGGTATTCGTTCCAGCAAGGGGCGCGCATTCCGAGCTCGGCATCCGAGATGTATCCCAGTAATATATCTCGGGAACTGCGAAATAACTTAAACCTTGACCCAATAGTTTGGAAACTCCAATCTGCAGCTGCTTTTCAAACTTTAGTTGTACAATTTATGTTGCATTGTATACAACAATCGAACTGTGATTTACTTTACAATCACTAAGCTTTCATAATTGATTGCTTACAAGAAACAGTATTATTCTTATTGTGAGAAACTATTATTATGTCAGTTGGAAAATATTGTTGTTTAACTTTGCAATAAAAGTGTGTCTTTAACCAGCATAAGTTTTCAACTTCAGGAAAAGCTAGTCCATTAAAACCTTACAGGCAACGGGGAATATAGAAAACTGGAATACAAATACTAAAGTGGCTATAAATAACTGAGTTGCCTTAGTTCGATGTCCAGTAAAACCGGACTACACCATGACCAAGTCGCTAAAGACATCGAAAGTGAAAACTTTAACTGAAAGTAAACAGTTTCTACTATAAACTAACCGTTACAAGTCAATAAAGGCCAAGTTTATTGTTTTAATGTGTTGTTAATAGCAAATTACATGCACGTCAAGTACAGCAGACAAGTGTCAAATTTTATTTTTTACATAAAACCAGTTAAAAATAATGTAATATCGCTACAACACGATTTTGTGGGTCATACAACTTCTTCAGCTACCAACACTGAATGACGATTTAATATATAAACATTCATAAAAAAGTAGCTTAGGAATAGTAGTTAGTGTTAAACCTGAGTAATATGTATTTTACGACATGTATTATGAAATGGGGCATTGCTCTAATGGTGTGAATAAATGACGTTAAAAAGTCGGCTCTTTTTGGGTGTAATATGGGGCTCGTGGTGCGAATAATACTACTGTGCCAGATCTAAAAAGTGGCCGTAATTTCAATGTGAAGTTAACAGAAATGAATGTTCCGTAATCATGTTTATTTATTCAGAAATATAAACATTGAAAGTAAATCCAAAAAATATTTAAGTTAACAACAACATGATTTTTGTCAAAAAACTACTAGATACAGTATACAATAAGACCTTACAAAGACTGTTATTTTATAAATGTATCGATGTCAATCTTTATTTGTAAATCATGTAAATCTATTTGGATTTTGTACTGTCCTTAGTTTTCTTCTGACGTCTACGGACTATCAAAATACTTCGTAGCTCATATTGTGTAAAGGTTAAAAAAGGTTAGACCGGCTTAGGATTTTATATTTATAAAACCCTTCTGAGGAGCGTGGACGTGTACCTGTTAGGTAATAAGACAAAATGTTATTGTAATTGAAACAAAAAAAAGATTAATATTAATTATCTCAATATAAAAATAGCATTGTTAATGCCTAAAATCTGTAAATTCAATAATTATTATTATATTATTATAATTATTTCATCTTAATCGATTGTCTGGCATCTGTAAAGACGTTGCATTCGAATGTCGAAGGTAATTCTTCACATTGATGAAATAACGCTGGCTTACAGCGAAAACGTAAAAAGTACTAGAAAATTTCACCGCTTCCACTAGCGACTCGGTAGCATAATTGGTCAGTGCATTGGGCCGGAATCCCAAAGGTTCGAATCCCGTCTGAGTTGCTACAGGTGTGTCGATTTTTTCCAGTATTTTTTCTTATATATCAAATAAGAATCGTTGATAAACGGGAAATCTGTGAGTTTATCATTCTCAACAATCGCTGGAGACTTTGCGAGTCCTTTATAATAATGTCTTTAGGATGATATTGGGTCTGTCTCGTTTTTGCAGTACTACGGAATCTTTGCGGAGTACCAAACTGATGACTTCGAAGCCATCATGCCTTAATCCGCAAAGTGCCTTGTCCAAGAGTAGTCACCACGGGAACTTACCCTTTCTACTGATATAGCCAGTTTTAGCATTGTACTTACTGTTAATTACGAAAATAATAATAATAATATTTAATAACTTAACTATTAAGATTACGTACTAACATATTGATGTAACCTGAAATAAATACAATTTGATTGACCGAGCGAGCACGAAGTGCGAGCGAAGCGTTTCTGCTTCAGCTTCGGCAAAAATTCTTTCGTATGTCCGGCTGTCTGTTCCCACCTACAGGTCGCATTTCTCAACCGATTCCCGTGAAATTTTGGGAGCAGGTACAAAAATTATATAGAATTTTACTGTCGAGCCAGTTTTTGAATTTTTCAAAATGGCGAAGATATGTTAAAAAACAGATTTCAGTCCGACTTTTCAGCTTTGCCTGTTCTCTTCTACAGGTCGCATTTCTTAACCGATTCTCGTGAAATTTTGTAGGCAGGTTTGAAAAATGTATAGATTTTTTATGTCAAGCCAGTTTTTTGATCTTTTCTAAAATGGTGGAGATAATATGTAAAAATTCATGTTTCAGTCTGGCTTTCAGGCGCTTTATGTTCTCCTCTACAGGCCGTATTTCTCAACCGATTCTTGTGGCATTTTGTGAGCAGGTTTAGTAATAATATAGATTTCTTTTATCACGCCAGTATTTTAAAATTTTTCAAAATGACGAAGTAATGTTAAAAGAACATATTTCAGTCCAGCTTTCCAGTTCTGTCTGTTCTTCTCTACAGGTCGCATTTCTCAATCGATTCTCGTGAAATTTTGTAAGGGAGTTCGAAAATTTTATAGGTTTTTTTTAATCAAGCCATTGTTTTTTTTTTCAATGGCTGAGATATATAAAAAAAACGTATTTCAGTCCGGCTTTCCGGGCGCTGTCTGTTCTCGTCTACAGGTCGTTTTTCTCAACCGATCCTGGTGAAATTTTGTGAGCAGATTTGATAAATATATACAATTTTTTGTAGAGACAATTTTTTGAAATTTATTAAAATGACGGAGATATGTAAAAAAACACATTTCAGCCCGACTTTCTGGGTGTTTGTTCTCCTCTACAGGTCGCATATCTCAACCGATTCTGGTGACCATCTAGCTGCGAATAACTCACGTACTGTGTGCTTTGAAAACTTCATGGCGACATTTTATTTTTGTACAATTTAAGACACTTTTTATCGCTTTTTATAACTTATAAAAGTATCAAAATATCTAAAAACTTTTTATAGAGCACTGAACTGAAGTGCCCGTTAAAGCGTTTTATTTGAATAAAAAAAAATATATGTACTGATATTTTAATGAATAGGCGCATTGTTGTAAATGTTTTCAAAATCTGTTATTTTTTCACTTTTGTTTAAAAAAGGAGGATAAACGTCAATTTTAACACATACATATTACACAAAAGTTAACACTTTTAGTTTTGTGATTATTGTTTCAAATTAAATATTCAGAACAAATCATTTCGCTGTTAACAATTGTTAACATGTAGGTATTAATTTAAACTGTTTTGATAAAAGTAACTTTGGTAATACGATTGTTTTTACTCATCAGATTGAGACTAGATAAAAATATTTGTTCCAAATATAACGACAAAGTTAGAAGCTCTATATAAATCAGCGTCCAGTTTACTTTTGTTACAATATTTATGTAAGTAGACCTTCCCAAACATCAATATACGGCAAAGGTAAACAAGCCATTATTTGGAGTTCTGAATTTACGAACAAAAAAGTGGCGGACGGCCCGAACTTCGGTCAAGTTTATCCAACGAAAAACTTACATCAGACGGGCGAAAAAAAGTCAACTTCCGCGCACGGTCCATTTCTTTTGAGACCGTGGTCAGCGAATGTCTTGCTTTATTTTTTCTCCGACAGATTGTCCGTAATGCAGTGGGTGATAGGATGTTGCACAACTTTACGTTTACGATTTTTCTTTAATTCCTGTTAGTGCTTATGTCACTGTCAGACGTTTTCCTGATGCGGCGAGCAAGGCAGTGATCGATTTCCTTTCCTTAGTTAGCGAAGATGTTATGCAATTTTCTTGATATATAAAGTTGCTTTTAGGAATTAAGCTTAGGCAACATGAGAGCACTAGTTATTATGTATATATAACATACTACAACTTGTAAAAACGTTTTGGTAAAATATGAAGCTGAATAAAAAAATATATGAAGACCAAAATGGTAAGAATAAAAATCTAGTGAGTTTTGTTATTGAATTATCAATAAATTAAAACTTTACAAAGACTTCGAATATAGCAAGGAAGTAGAACAATAATAACATTTCATTTAGCATTCAATTATAGCTTTCATTATTGAATACGTAGCTACTTTTATTTAAATCGACCTCCTCTTTGTACAGTTGCGACACACTACTTTATTTCAAATTAAGATTACGTAACGTCTTCAACACTTTCGTTCCTTTTTTTATTGGAATTGGTCCATTTAGGCACAACAGCGCGGTCAAATTGCACTGACAAACTTTTTTCTTCTTTGTCTTAACATTTTCGATTGACCTTAATAGTAAGAACTATGGAGTTGATAAAGTGATGTAATATACTCTTTTTTTCTGTTCCAGATATTGCCATTAATCATTTCAACGACGGCAATTAGAGTACCAGTGGACAAAAATGATGAAAGTAACTCAAATCAGTCGGCAAATAATACAAGTCAATCAGGAAAATCACACCGTCCAATATATTATGAATCTGAAGAAGAGGATAATGTAGACAGCTACCTTATTCCTCCTAATCCTCACAAAGAGGAAGAAGTATTACCTGATTCAATAGTTACGCCAGCTACTTATCTCTTACCTCCATCAATTGACAAACAAAATGATTATTATTATGCTCCAACAGAATCAACTGGACAATCGGATTGGTATCCTATCTCCCAATCAGTTCCCCAGGATCAGCCTGTCAAATTACTACCATTGCGACAGCAAAGTGCTCCTATACCTATTTTTATGGAAAATGACAATCATTCTTGGCCGTTCGAAATTTATCAACGCCCAAGAGTGGGAAGGGTGTACAACATACCTATTCCATCTCTGAATCTTGAACCTCCGGCGAAAGATGCTGAAAATGATTACGTTATTAATGTTCCTTCCAAAGAACTTGAATTACCAGCTGAAGAATTAGACCAGCGATTTGCACAACCCGATGGAGACTATCCAGATTTAAAATTCCGCTTGAATTCGGATCATCCAACTATCGCATCACATTTGACTCCACCCAGATTGGTTGTTCGTAAATTCAAAAACCCTACAAAATTGTATCCTAAGAAATATCCAGGGACTTTCTCGCCTTTACCTATTCCGATAGGTCAATATGCTGATGATTTGTCCGGAGAAATTCCTAAAGCAAAGCCGGCTAAATATTTCAAGCCAACTACGGGCTTTGAAGGACCAGTATTGATACCAATTGATGAAAAAAGAACTTATTTGTTTGAGCAGGCGGAAGAGAAGCGCAAGTTAAAGGGAGAAAACGAAGGATTACAAGTAAGTTGCTTGTTGAAGATTTACGAATTATTATAATAATTAAGATCTTACTTAGTTATATCACAGAGGTTATGAAAATTTACATTATTTTATAAAATTAACATTATTATAAAAATAATTAATTGTGAATGCAAAAAATATAAATCTCAAATAGGACAATTTTATAGCTCGAATAAAATATTAAAATACCGAAGTATTTGACCCGGCCAGCCATTTTGCAAATGAAACGAACCTTTTTTAATTAATTTCTGTCACAATCTCCCTCAACTTAGTTCATTTATCGAGTTTTATTAGGAGAATCCACGATGAATTCGACACTTGATAGTTCACAACTATTTTAGTTTGCTTTCGTTGTTTGTTTGGTGTAATTTGGTCTGATTGTCAATATGTCAAGTAGATTTTAAGCTAGCATAAATTGGATCTAGCAAAAAAAAAGTCTTTTGATCTGATTTATAGCTGTCCATGACTAATTTAGACTTGAGTGTCTTACACACATAATTTAGATTAGATAACACTCAAAAAATATGAATACTTAGTAGTATTTGATAGATACAGACTATTTTTAAATATCATTATCGTATATTACAGGAGCAAGACGTGGCATCAGCAGATAATTTGGGCGACGACGTTCTACCCACGGAACAAGACGCGTCGGAAACAAACTTCAGATACCCCGGACGTATGTAAACAACAACATTATTATGTAAATCTCGCCAGTCAACTTTACTAATAAAACTTTACTAAAGAACTAAGTGCAACTAAGTTGTTAAAATTATTAGAGCGGGGAACGGATGTAGGTTGAAAACACGTACGTTGTTCTACGTGAGCATTATTCATGCATTCGAATAGTTTAGAAATGATCCGGCATGGAAAATTATACTTGATAAAGTTCACTGATTTTGCTGAGCTGTATCATATGTTTTTAAAACACGGTTACCTACGGTCAGTTCAATTTCATTTATATACTCTGCATATGATTCATAGTAAGTGTATATTGCGTCACTAATATTACCCAGAACCAAATCAAGATAAAATTACCTTTATTACAAGAAATTTTAGTATTGCATTAATATTGATTGGTCTCGGCTAGCTCGGATCGAAAGCAAATGACATAATAATAACAATATTATATTGAAATTTGTAAATACGTGTATCTTCAACGCTTTAGCAATTAGTTCAAGTATACATACATAATTGAATTAAGATAACCAATGGAGTTCATTAATCACACGTTATTGACGTTGCACTATACGAACAGAATAATTTATTATCTAACTATCAAGATTCTAGATTACTGGGCAAGTAGATATAATCTGCTGTACCAGACTCAAACATGATTACTTTCTGTACGTTGCTTATCTTGAAAAAGTTATGTCAGATTTTTATGCCGACATTTCATGTCCTGAAATTCCTTAAAATTCCTTTCAATAATAGTACCTTTAGAGGATTAGGATACACCAAATCATAGTAATTATATGTTTATATTACTAACTTCATCGTCATACGGACGTTGTGGTCACCTCAACACAGACAACCATCGCCAATTTGTCAATATACACTAACCAACGCAAATTACATGACAAATAGGCCAACCTAGAATTTAACTGCATCTTATGTTACATCGAACATTACAGATAACATCTACCGACCGCATCCAGCTCCATTGAGGCAGCGACCAGTGAAACCCCCCGCCCCCGCCCCCGCACCTGCGCCGGCGCAAGTACAACATCACGGACCACCGGCGACGGATGACAGGACCGAGTTCCGTATGCATGGCATGAAGGGACCTCATAGTTACCAGTTCGGATACGACACGGGGAAAGGGTGAGCCATTCATTAAATAATACGTTCTGGCCACGCAACAGAGCGAGCGTAACATTCTCGTAACATTGAGGGAGATTACATGATCAGTCTGGCACCAGTCCATTCCATCATTGGATCATCAGTCTGGCAAAAATTCCAAGTCTATACAGACTGATGGAATGGACTGGCGCCAGACTGATAATGTAGTCTCCCTCATACACTCTTTAGCATTTAGCTGCGCAATGAGGAGATTTCTCCCCATGCCGCCGGTCGTTCTGTTGTGTGGCCATAAGAAATTAAGAAAGTAAAATTTATTTGTCCTTGTGTTGATGTTGGAGTAGTTTTATGCTGAAGTGCCTTCACTTCCACTTGAGGCAGAGGATATTTTCTTTTACCATTTCTTAAAGTCTTTTGAAGTCTGTTTTATACACATCTGATTGATTGTCAACTTGTTGAGTACCTATGATGAGTTTGTTCACTGACGCTACCATATTCTGTTGTTGCAAAACTTCAACAAAGTAGTTATAATGTTATAATATATAATAATAGAGCACAGTAAATTCGTGCAGTAGCAAATAGTAATTTGAACACCGGCTTGGTAAATTCAGGTTACCGAACAAAACAAAGACTCCATTAGTACCTAACCAAAACTAACAGATCAAAATCATAAAGTTCTTGAGAAGCTTCCTAAGTAGCTCTAGGTATTACTTACAAAAAAGTTTGTAATGAATTTAATGAAATTCTGCGATTCCTGGAATGCCAAGACGTCTAGTAATATTACGAGAAAAGAAAAACAACACTTCTTCAATAAGACTAAGTTTGTTTTATCTCAATACTAGTTTACGCACGTTATTTAATCTAATTTTATTATTCCCAGGAAAAACCGCCAATTCCGTTTCGAAGAGCGCGACAATGACGGCTTAGTAAAAGGCCACTACGGTTACATGGACAAGAGTGGTAAAATGAGGGTAGTCAACTACCGCGCCCACCCCGAGCACGGATTCCAGGCTGAGCCACAGGTTGAAACTGAGCCTGAACCAAAAGCTGAATTGCAGGAAGACTCCAGAGAACCTTGAACCTTATAAAAACTACCAAAAATAGTTATTGAGTACAACAAATAGCATTAAGATAGATAAATACGAGAACAAATCGACTCACCCATAGCGCCTCAGATGGGACGCTGCGGGTACGTATTTTTTTTGGGTGAATATTTATTTATCTTAATATAAAAATAGCATTGTGTAAGTAATGCAAAATTTATCAAACTGCATGTAGCAAATCTATAAACGATGACGTTCATTACGACATTTTTAATTATTTGATAAAGTATCAATGGGATATAATTGTGGTAGATGTGAATGAAAAGAAAAATGAATGTTTAATCTTAGATCGTTAGTAATTATATTGATTAGGAAAGTGAAGTTAACAAATTAATTTGGAAATTAACCGTTGTCCATTGTAGGTATTATATATCCGTTGGATTTAAACAGAGTTAAAAGTACGCAATGAGATAATAATTTTTAAACCGACTTTTTGAAGTCGCAAAAGGAGGAGTTTCTCATTTTCATCTACAATGATGTCAACGTTTCAGAATCCTGAATAGCTATTTTCATTTTAAAAACAAATTTTAATTGGTTCATTAGAAACGGAAAACAGTTTTTATTAGCTTTCCGTCATTCCGTTGTTATATTTTTTAAATTAATTTGTTGAGCATAATTAAATAACTTGATATTCATTAGATAATATGTATATAGTGTCTATTTGTTGAAAGGTTAATTTATAAAAGGTTTGGAGACGTGTACATAAAGTAGTTAGTTGCAGGATAAAAACTTAACAAAATAGTTGATATCTGTATTACGTGTTAAAAAGATGTAATTGTTTAGATATGTTATGTTTTATTACTTACAGGTTACAGTGATAGCCGTTTTTAATATGTAATTTATTAATATATTGTTTTAAAGTTGCAACCACGATATTAAAACTGATCTGTTGTGTTTCGACGTTGAGAGACTACTGTTTGTTATAATTTAGTATTACAGTAAGTGTCATATTAAGTTTGCTAAGTAGTAATTTATAATTTTATAGTTATTACTGGATTACATATTTTTTGTTACAAATTAAAATGTTATTTTATTTTCTGTCATCAGTAAGCTATATTAGATCAAAGTTAGTTATTTTCAAAGTCAAAGTCAAAGTCAAATAAGCTTTATTCAAATAAACTTAATAATTAAGTACTTTTGAATCGTCTATATTTTCCTACCACCCGTTCCAGACTTTTTTAGCTGACAAGAAGAACGGGCGCAAGAAACTTATCAGCTGTAACAGCCATAAGTAACGATATTTACAAACTTGAATATATCGTTACCAAATAATTACAACAGGGTGACAGGATTATTGGCAACAACATAGACTTATTACATTATATTACTTCAACAAAGTACATATAGTAGCAAGTTATGTGTTACATCATTTCCACGCATTTTGATCTTTAAGATAATCATCTACTTTATAATAACCTTTACTCATGAGCGTTTTTTTAACATGGTTTTTAAATTCATGCAAAGGAAGATCAATCACTTGTTGCGGAACTTTATTAATAAAGGCTATGCTTTTCCCCATAAATGAAGAATATTCGTTAAGAACCATGCTGTGGAAGCATATTTGTTAAGTATAATAATCTTCCTTTAATTTGAGAGATTAATGAGAAAAAAGTCTGATTGAACTGGCCATGTAATATAAATATATACTTTTCAGTTTGCAGAAAAATAACAAGAAGAGTTCTTGCTCGTGGAATAACCAGATCTATCTTCTTACTCAACTACCAAGACTCATACTAAGAGCCAATACAATGTATCTCTAGTTCCACCTCCTTAATTTAAAAAGTCAGCAAAGTTATTTGCAGGAACGTACATTCACAGAAATGAAGTAACTAGATCAGATCAGATTAAACGCAAACATGGACCATTGCTGGGGTCTACTCTCGAAGTCTCGATGTCGTAAGTCGAAGTTTCGAAACTATATCGAGAGGAATCACCGATGGGCCTCATAGGGCGCACCATGACAAAATTATCGACACTTTTCTCGCGTAACCGCAGTGTCTGTCCCGTTCACACCGTACTACACACGCGAGATAAGTTTCGACAAATAGTGGCGGTCCAAATGCAGACTTTTAAATTGGTTGTTAGTTGAGTTTTGGGTTGATAAATAGCCTGTCTGAACCATGTGCCCCTCTAGCATGACCGATGAAACACGATATATATCGCGTGATATAGCGTTTTATCGTCACTCAACTGTCAAAATCCATTGTCTTTTTACAGTTAAACGTGATAAATCGCTATTTCATATCTTTTTTCGGTGGTCATGCTAGGGGGGCAGGCCGTAGACAGTCTCTAACCAAATTGATGAACTTATGTAGAGCTCGTTTGTAGTTGTAATGGACTTTTAGAGAAGGAAAACGAAACCTTCTTCGAAAGTACGCACTTCGTGCAATCAAGAGTATACCCCTATGCCCGCATGAACGGTGCACCTAACTTATATGAAGGAAGTGGCAACATTAGAGCGCCTGCATGAGAAATTACTTTATCCATCTGGGTACTTTTCGAGAGCGCTCAGAGGAATCTGTCTGACTTCGCTAAAATCGCATTGACTCTGATCAGTTGGATATAAACGGAATTTAAACGAAATTTTGCCTTTCGCTGGTTTTACTACGCTTAGAATTTACTACGATAGTAAGTAGCATACCTTTACTTATTGGTTTACGATAGGTATTTGAAACAATTTAGCTAATTGAAAGAGAAACTTTTTCTATTGTAATAATTTACTCAAAAATTTGTTGATGATTTTGATTTGTTTTTATTGGATTTTATTTTTTATTTTTTATTTAATCTCTTTATTGTACTACAATAAATTAATGTACACAAGGCGGACTTAATGCTAAAAGCATTCTCTCCCAGTCAACCCTTAGGGAACAGATAGCCACGAATGCGGTACATTTAATAGTATATAATAAAATACATACAGTATAATAAATACAAACACATAATATATAGATACGCCTACAATAATATACAGGGTCACTGGAAATATGACGTATTCCTGCTAAGGGGTTATAGATGAGGCCAAAACAAATATTTTTTGTTAGATAACTTTTTCTCAAAAAGTTAGTAGTTTTTGAGGTAATTAAAATTAAGTATTTTTTTACCAAAAGTACGTTTTCAGACACAAAAATTTAAAATAAAAGATAACTACTCATTTGATTCCGGATTTTTTATTACTTTGGGATAGAAAACACTCTAAGTGTTGATAATGAATAAAAAAAATTACAAAAAGTACAGGTGTTTATAAAAACTTCAATCCTTAAATGCATTTTTTATTTTTATTTTTTCAGCGTTTTTAGAAACGGCAGCAAATATCTTTAAAAAATTCCTAGTAACTAAGCGTGCATAGTATTTTAAAAACATCACCATCTATTCAGCTTTCAGTTGAGGTATAAAACTTAATAATAACTTAAACAAAAAATGAGAAAATAAGACTTAAGTAAATGGCAGTCCCATTTCATGTAGCAAAAATTTCCTACTTCGAGCGCTTCGGAGGTGGCCGTATTATCTTACTTATATCATAAATGTGAAAATTAGCTTGTTTGGATGATTGTTAATCAATCATGCAAAACGGCTGAACGGATTTGAATGAAATATGGCACACAGATAATTTAAAATCCGGATTAAAACATAGGAGGATACTATTATCTTGGTTAAAGGTTCCGAAGGGATTTTCTCGAATGTAAATGCGGATGAAGTCGCGGGCGGAAGCTAGTTTGCCATAAATGCTCGTGCTTACTAATGCTCGTGCTTAATACTTTCGCCAGAATGAGTTGCACGACAGGATTTTTTTCCGCCGATGAGTCAAAGTTTTATACAGACGGCATCAAAAATAACCATGCATATCAGCCATTTTTAATGACTTTATGCCAGGCCTTCCTCTTGGCTTGTGGATGAATAAAGCGGACGGGCCACAACCCACCACGTGGGTCCAATGCGGATTGGTCGGTGTTAACTCAATGTACCTTACATTGAGCCGTTGGTCCTGGCTACATTTACAGTCGTTAAAACTGACCAATCCACATTGAGCCCACGTGGTGGGTTATGACCCGTCCGCTCTATACATCCACAAGTCAAAAGTAAGGCCTGTTCCCCAGCAGCTTGGCATTAAAAATTGCTGATAATGCATGGTTATTTTTGATGCCGTCTGTAAAAATTTTGACTTATCGGCGGAAAATAATCCTGTCCCGAAACTCACTCGGACGAAAGTATTTTTAGTAAGCACGACCATTTATGGCAAACTAGCTTCCGCCCGCGACTTCATCCGCATTTACATTCGAGAAAATCCCTTCGGAACCTTTAACCAAGATAATAGTGTCCTCCTATGTTTTAATCCGGCTTTTAAACTATCTGTGTATCATATTTCATTCAAATCCGTTCAGCCATTTTGCGTGATTTATTAACAATCATCCAAACAAGTAAACATTCACATTTATGATATAAGTGGTATAATAAGACCACCACCGAAGCGCTCGAAGTAGGAATTTTTTGCTACATGAAATGGGACTGCCATTTACTTAAGTCTTAATTTCTCATTTTTTATTTAAGTTATTTTTTAATTTTATACCGCAACTGAAAGCTGAATAGATGGTGATGTTTTTAAAATATTATGCACGCTTAGTTACTAGAAATTTTTTTAAGATATTTACTGCCGTTTCTAAAAACGCTGAAAAAATAAAAATAAAAAATGCATTTAAGGATTGAAGTTTTTATAAACACCTGTACTTTTTATATTTTTTTTTATTCATTATCAACACTTAGAGTGTTTTCGATCCCAAAGTAATAAAAAATCCGGAATCGAATGAGTAATTATCTTATATTTAACTTTTTGTGTCTGAAAACGTACTTTTGGTAAAAAAATACTTAATTTCAATTAACTCAAAAACTACTAACTTTTTGAGAAAAAGTTATCTAACAAAAAATATTTGTTTTGACCTCATCTATAACCCCTTAGCAGGAATACGTCATATTTCCAGTGTCTCCAATCAATTGTCTCAATCAATTGTGTGTGTCCAATTTCAATTAACTCAAAAACTATAAATTTTTTGAGAAAAAGTCGCATGACAATACGTCATATTTCCAGTGACCCTGTATATAAATATACAGGGTCACTGGAAATATGACGTACTCCTGCTAAGGGGTTATAGATGACGTCAAAACAAATATTTTTTGTCATGCGACTTTTTCTCAAAAAAATTATAGTTTTTGAGTTAATTGAAATTAAGTATTTTTTTACCAAAAGTACGTTTTCAGACACAAAAATTTAAAATAAAAGATAACTACTCATTCAATTCCGGATTTTTTATTATTTTGGGATAAAAAAGAATCTGAGTGTTGATAATAAATAAAAAAAAATTCATAAAATACAGGTGTTTATAAAAAAATCAATCCTTAAATGCATTTTTTATTTTTATTTTTTTAGATCTTTTAGAAATAGCTTCTAATATCTTTAAAAAAATCCTAGTAACTAAGCGTGCATAATATTTTAAAAACATCACCATCTATTCAGCTTTTAGTTGAGGTATAAAACTTAATAATAGCTTAAATAAAAAATGAGAAATTAAGACTTAACTAAATAGCAGTCCCATTTCATGTAGCAAAAATTTCCTACTTCAAGAGCTTCGGAGGTAAATGCAGCCAGAACCAAGGGCTCAATGTAAGGTACATTGAGTTAACACCGACCAATCCACATTGGGCCCACGTGGTAGGTATGGCCCTTCCGCTTTATCTATCCACAAGCCAAAAGGAAGGCCAGTTCCCCAGCAGCGGGGCATTGAAAATGACTGATATGCATGGTTATTTTTGATGCTGTCTGTATAAAATTTTGTCTCATCGGCGGAAAATAATCCTGTTTCAAACTCACTCGGACGAAAGTATTTTTAGTAAGCACGATCATTTATGGCAAACTAGCTTCCGCCCGCGACTTCATTCGCATTTACATTTGAGAAAATCCCTAGGGAACCTTTAACCAAGATAATAGTATCCTCCTATGTTTTAATCCGGCTTATAAACTATCTGTGTGCCAAATTTCACCCAAATTCATTCAGCCATTTTACGTGATTGATTAACAATCATCAAAACAAGAAAACTTTCACATTTATGGAATAAGTAGGATAATACGGCCACTTCCGAAGCGCTTGAAGTTGGAAATTTTTGCTACATGAAATGGGACTGCTATTTAGTTAAGTCTTAATTTCTCATTTTTTATTTAAGATATTATTAAGTTTTATACCTCAACTGAAAGCTGAATAGATAGTGATGTTTTTAAAATATTATGCACGCTTAGTTACTAGGATTTTTTTAAAGATATTAGAAGCTATTACTTAAAAATCTGAAAAAATAAAAAATTATGTAAGGATTGATTTTTTTATAAATACCTGTATTTTATGAATTTTTTTTTATTCATTATCAACACTCAGATTCTTTTCTATCCCAAAATAATAAAAAATCCGGAATCGAATGAGTAGTTATCTTTTATTTTAAATTTTTGTGTCTGAAAACGTACTTTAGGTAAAAAAATATTTAATTTCAATTAACTCAAAAACTATAAATTTTTTGAGGAAAAGTTGCATGACAAAAAATATTTGTTTTGACCTCATCTATAACCCCTTAAGAGGAATACGTCATATTTCCAGTGACCCTGTATATACCTATTACAACAAATCAAAATAATTATATAATAAAAAGAAAAGCCAAATTGATGATGATGATTTTCACATTATGCTCATTATAAGCCTTCTAAAAGAAAAGCGTGAACCTTTTTTTAACCGACTGCAAAAGGGGTTATGTTTTTCGCGCGTATCTTGTATGTAAGTTTGTATGTAATATTTTTTATTACCTCATATCTTTCAAACGGCTGAACAGATTTCCATGATTAACCTATCGTTAGATTTGTCTCGTCAACCCAAGTGTTCTTAAGAAGGTGGCGTTACAAAAAAACCAACATGGCGGCTGTACGGTGCTTATTATACGAAGTGGAAAAAAAATTTTTTTAGAATACTGCAATATGGGTGTCAAATTAAAGGGCTTATTATAAGGATTTCAAAAAGGTATATCATATAAATAATAACTAAAAATAAATAAATAATTTAAAGGAAAACTTGCTGGGTGATCTCCTGATAGCTTCAGGAAGACCGTTCCAGAGACGCAAAGCATGCAGAGTGAAAGATTCGGACATATACTTGGAACGAAACAGAGGAGTGGAGAGAGTGAGAGAATTGGTAGAACGATTGTTGAACGAAGTTGGATTGTGTCTCAATAATATTATCTCACCTCGATAATCTAAAGGAAATCAGAAAAAAGCTATATTATTATCTGCGACATTGCAGTATAGATATTAGAAGGCAATTTTAAGCCAACCACTTCAATTTTACGAAATAACTTTAGTACTCAGTTCTACTGGATTTTACATTGAAAAAAAGGTTTGTTCAAATGAACAGGTAATATCATTACAGAAATTAAATGAGCAAAAATAAAGTTGTGTTTTCAGCCACCATTAAATCCCAAATGTATAGAACATATTATCTATTGATTATCTCGCGTTTTCTTAATCTTTCCACCTATTTTTTCTTCACAATAAATTGAATATTACTTGTCACACTTAGTTATCTCTTATCAGAGTTTTCTTGCAAAGAATCAACTAATTTTCACCTTTTCTCTCATACGGGATTTTTTCCCCCCGTTTATTTATGTTGTTGTGTTTCTCACGTATTCGGAGAATAGAGAGACGCTAATCAAGGAATAAATCTCCGTTCCCGGTACGATTTATTGCGATCTGAGATTTGTTCTCGCAGGACGAACTGGCCGAAATAAACATTTCAACGGGACGTTACTACTATGAAGATATAGAGCGGGCCATTCTGATCCTCTTGAGCTTATTCATTAAACGTTTTATTTGCGACTCTTCGGTAAATTAAAAGAATAGCATCTCTAATTTTTTTTTTTAATATCTCTTCTACAGGGTCACATGGTTTACTTATGAATGTATAAGGAGGCTCAGACCAAATAAAAAAGTAAAGACGGAGTCTTCCGACAAAGCGGTGAAGCCAGTAAAACTACGCCTTGGCTGTGTACATACACAGTTTACGCACACATATGTAACGAAACTACGCCTTGGCTTTCGTTCGTCATTGGGCGAACCCTGCCGCCCGGCCCCCGCCCGCCCTCTAGTACGCACTCATGTACCATCAAAAACCGGCTTCACTTAGTTGTTCGCAACCACTGCGCAACGCTCCATCTTCCTTTTTTTATTTGATCTGAGTAAGGAGGATGGCCCATAGCATAAGACACCACGTGGGCCTAATGTAGATTTGTTAAAAACTGCAAATGCAGCCGGGCATAATGGATTCACGTATTTTCCGAAGCACGGTGGAACTCAATAAAACAGTTTTGGTCACCCATCTGATGACTGACCCTAGCGAAAATTGCTTCACCTCTGCAATCCGCAACCTTTGCTTTCTATTTCTAAATCTATATGGGCTTTGCCACTGCGCCATCAAGGTCACCCAAAACATAACATTTGTTCATTAAAAATAAGTTAGACTCAGTGCTATGCAGTTCTTTTTAAAACAGTGAGTTATTATTCTACAGAAATGGAGCAGATGAAATATAAGTTGCTTTCACATCATTATTAAAGTTCTTAACAGATTAAGTTCTTAAAGTAACTTTTTAAAGTTCTTAAATTCTTAAGTCCTTGAAATATATGGTTGTACAAGAAACATTGTTTGCAATATGCTGACCCAAGAGTGAAATCTACGTCTTTTTGACTTGATGTGTTAATCTTATTATTGTATTTATGAAGTTTTATTGAAAGTTAAGTAGGTACCTTCTTTAACGTATACATACTTAATTCATTTTTTCGTCAATTTTTCGAATTATGAATTAAACGTAGGTATATATTCCACGCAGACACCCGTTGAAAGCAAGGCTAAAGACCCCAGAGCCAAGCTTACCCGACACTATACCCAAGATATCCCGGACGTCAGCATGTACGAGATTAGTATGGCTCTCAAACAGCTGAAAAACAACAGGGCGGCGGGCGACGACGGAATCACTACAGAACTTCTGAGAGCGGGCGGTAAGCCGATACTTAAAGTCCTCCAGAAGCTTTTCAATTCCGTCATCGTCGAGGGCAGAACGCCGAAGACATGGAACATAAGTGAGGTGATTTTGTTCTTTAAAAAGGGTGACAAGTCCCTCTTAAAGAACTATAGACCCATCTCGCTTCTGAGTCATGTCTATAAGCTGTTTTCGAGAGTCCTTACGAACCGTCTCGCTCGCAAGTTCGACGACTTCCAACCTCCCGAACAAGCCGGGTTCCGAAAAGGCTTTAGCACCATAGACCACATCCATACGCTGCGGCAGGTCATACAGAAGACCGAGGAGTATAATCTGCCACTTTGCTTGGCGTTCGTGGATTATGAGAAAGCCTTTGATTCGATTGAAACCTGGGCGGTGCTGCAGTCTCTCCAAAGGTGCCAAGTGGACTACAGGTATATCGAGGTGTTGAGGTATTTATACAAAAATGCCACCATGTCGGTCCGAGTACAGAACCAGAGAACGAATCCTATCCAACTGCAGCGAGGTGTGAGACAGGGAGATGTTATTTCTCCGAAACTGTTCACAGCTGCGTTGGAGGATATCTTTAAACTCTTAGACTGGAAAGGACTCGGCATCAACATTAATGGCCAATACCTAACACACCTTCGTTTTGCCGATGATATAGTTCTAATGGCTGAGACCTTGGAGGACCTGAACACAATGCTCGAAGATCTCCGTAGTGCTTCCCAAAGAGTGGGTCTTAAAATGAACATGGATAAGACGAAAATCATGTCGAATGCCCATGTTGTGCCCGCTCCAGTTCATGTTGGGAACACTACACTTGAAGCTGTTGACCATTATGTATACCTAGGACAGGCAGTCCAGTTAGGTAGGTCCAACTTTGAGAAGGAGATCTCTCGTCGAATCCAACTCGGATGGGCAGCATTCGGGAAGCTCCGAAAAATCTTCGTGTCCGATTTACCTCAGTGTCTCAAGACGAAAGTCTATGACCAGTGTGTGTTGCCAGTGATGACTTACGGCAGTGAAACGTGGTCGCTAACTATGGGTCTCATAAGGAGGCTCAAGGTCACCCAGCGTGCAATGGAGAGAGCCATGCTCGCCGTTTCCCTGCGTGATCGAATCAGAAATGAGGAGATCCGCAGGCGAACTAAAGTAACCGACATCGCTCGAAGGATTGCTCAGCTAAAGTGGCAGTGGGCTGGACACATAGCGAGAAGAACCGATGGCCGTTGGGGCGGAAAGGTTCTGGAATGGCGACCGCGCACCGGACGACGCTCCGTGGGTAGGCCCCCGACAAGGTGGACCGACGATCTGGTGAAGATTGCCGGAAGCCACTGGATGTGGGAAGCGCAGGACCGATCGTCGTGGAAATCCTTGGGGGAGGCCTATACCCAGCAGTGGGTGTCGTGCGGCTGATATGATGATGATGATGATGATGATATATACAGCGTGTAAATTTCGTGTCGTGAAAGACTATTTTATTTTATTTTACTTTATTAAGAAAACCAACAGCGTATTAACAAAATTACTTAACATTAGGTACTATTTCGTCAAACATCATTAATCTGGATTACTTATCTCTTGATAATCCAGATTAAACGTAGCGCTTATAAGTTTCAGTATATGAATGCACGTTTCGTGTGCTAGTGATTCATTATTAATGAGTCATCATATCTTCGACGGTATCATGACTTCTTATCACAGCTTAACTTTTTCTCAACTTCTATTCGAGTAACCGCTACGGTTACTAAGTTACGCGTTAGTTTACCGGGAGTTTCCAACGTTAACACAAAAGTGTTCCACTATCTACATTTATCTTCAGCGCCATTACAGTTCTCAGTGAGAAAATGGCTTCTTAGTTTTTGCCTTAAAAGTTTTAAAGGTACTACTGTTGTTAGGTTGTTCCGGGGACACAGATTGAATAGAACTCCGAACTTGGGCCCTTTATTCCGAGTTAGCCACATGTTTGCGCTGGACTATTGTTTCTCGTCCAACTTTTATTAGGTGCGTTCCGTAGTTGGTGACTTTTGGTTACTTTAACGGTTGCATAACTAAAAAGTTTTACACTTTTAAGATTACTTACAATGTAGGCTAACATTGAAATAAAACACTTTTATGCTAATGTTGTGAAGCCCTGTGACCGCAACAGCAGCAAAGATGCCAAAATTTCGGGAACAATAAACATTAAGAACTTATGTCCAAAAGTACTAATAAGTGGCAAATTAAATAGGGTCAGTATCTGTAAGTAAAACTTTTCTTTATTTAGATGAATAAAAAAATATACGAGAACTAGTGGAACTCTGATTCAATACACACAACTGTGTGTCCCCAAAACTTTGCCACACGGAGGGAAAGTTATTTTTTATTGGAAACTGGGCAGGCATTTGACCACCATCTTGCTTGGTAGACAGGATGTGGTCTAAGGTGTAGCACGCTTGCCCAGGAAATGCCTATTCACTCTTGCCTTGAAGATACCAAGGTTGTAACTATCGGTGTACTATTATTTATTCTGTGCTATCGGGGAACCCATGAGCAGGCAGTCGTCCTGTCCCTTAAATATTCCCTTAAGTAGACCTTTAAATATTGAAGATATGAAACACTGAAAGAAACTTCATTTTGATTTTTAACCGACTACAAAAAAGGGAAGTTCTCTATTCGTCTGTATGTTTGTTTTTTTGTTGATTACGTCCGCTTAGGTACTCAAAGACGGCTGGACCAAGTTAGTCCATTTTTAGGGTTCCTTACCCAAAGGGTAAAAACGGGACCCTATTACTAAGACTCCGCTGTCCGTCTGTCTGTCTGTCTGTCTGTCTGTCACCAGGCTGTATCTCATGAACCATGATAGCTAGAAAGTTGAAATTTTCACAGATGATGTATTTCTGTTGCCGCTATAACAAAAAATACTGAAAACAGAATTAAATGAATATATATGGGGGGCTCCCATACAACAAACGTGATTTTTTTGCCGTTTTTTGCTCGATATTAATAACGACAACAGGTAGACATTTAAAATTTTCATAGATGATGTATTTTTATTGCCGCTATAACAACAAATACTAAAAACAGAATAAAATTAATATTTAAGGGGGGCTCCCATACAACAAACGTATTTTTATTTGCCGTTTTTTGGTACGAAACCCTTCGTGCGCGAGTCCGACTCGCACTTGGCCGGTTTTTTTTTAAATTTGGAAATCATTTAATCTTAATCATTAGAACTATTAATACGAAGCGCTTATACCTATAGATTAAATATTTGTAATTATTTTTCATGCCTTCGTTAACGTGCCTCCGCACGCACGGAGGACTTCGAGATAGTAAATTTTTGGTCACCCATCCCATGACCGATCCTTGCAAAAGTTGCTTAACCTCCGCAATCGCTGGGACAGTCGCTAAACCACTGCACCACCGAGCTCCTCATGATAAATAAATGTTATATTTTTCAGAAACTTTTGAAAAGACATTTTATGAACCGGCTATGACTTTTCTAACACAAATCAGCCTAACAAAGAGATAACATTTCGAAACCCGCTACGAAATGGTACAACTTCTACTCCCAGTAAGAAGCCAGCTTCAAAATGGTACTATTTTAATCCCATTTCGAAGCTGGCTTCTTATTGGGAGTAAAAGTAGTCCCATTTCGTAGCCGGATTCGAAATGGGATTTTTTATTCCCATATTAAAGCCAGGTACGAAATCTAGCTACGAAATGGTCCGAAGGGCAATGAACACACATTGATAAATAATTGTTATATTTTTCAGAAATTTTTGAAAAGACAGTTTATGAACCGGCTATAACTTTTTTTAACACAATTAACACACATCGATCTTTACAGGTATACCGTATACCCAATACAATAAAGTAGATAGTGTAAAATTAAGTAATAATATTATTTTTATTTCTGTAACACTATGATTCTAGTAGGTAAGATGAGTTTACGCCAGGTTTCCTTTTAAATAATTCGTTTGTACCAGTTTTATATCATGTTTTGAAGCTGTAAATGTGTAGCTCTTGAGATATAGTGGGGAGAAAGAATTTTCATGTTTCAGACGTGACTAATAAAAGGGGTGAGTAGGGGTTCGATAAATCGCGTAACCTCTGGAGTTGAGATTTATATTTCTATTAGCTGCAGCTCGCGGCTCCGTTCGCCGCTACCAGTAAAGGCTTTTTAAACATTTTATTTCGTTGACAGTGAAAAATGACAGCCGACGAAAGTGGTTTCTTTCTTTTCAATTCTACTATAATTGGTTATTGGCAAAAATTGACGGACATCCATAAATTCAAAATAACCTGCAGTTTCTATCACAGTATATATATAAGTATTTTTTTTATATACAGGGTGTCTCAAAACTTTGCCACATGGAAGGAAAGTACCTTAAATATTGAAGATTGGAAATTTTACTGAAAGAAGACTTCGTTTTATTTTAAAAATAATGCGAACTGCTTTCAAAGCTTTTTTTTTAATATAGGATTTATTTCTATACAAATTGCTACAATACGTATTGATTAAAATTAAAATTCCATGGGCTTCCTTTTGTTTAAGTTGCTGAGTTACTTAACAAAAAATTATCCTAATGAGTAACCCTTTCGAACGGTATCGTAAAAATAAAATAAGTATTGTTTTTTTTCTAATTTGGTGGGTTCAGTTCATAGATTTTTCGAAAATCTTTGAAAGCAGTTCTAATTATTTTAAAAATCAAAATGAAGTCTTCTTTCAGTAAAATTTCCTATTTTTAATATTCAAGGTACTTTCCCTATGTGTGGCAAAGTTTTGGGACACCCTGTATATACTTACTGTGTTTCTATTAAGGGAAAATAAATCCAATAACTACCTACTTGGATAGTCTAGTCCAAGTAGAAGCACCCGTTGGCTTAGTTTGTTTAAGCTCCGAATAATCCCCACTAATTACTTACTTCTTTTTGACTTCTTTTGTTATTCAGTAAACGGAGTTTAGTTCAGAAAAAACATTGATGAGAGTTGATTATGTAACCAAATTGGGTAGAACTGTATTAACTTTATACATATTATACAGGGTTATTTGTAAAACACCAACAACCTCGAAGGAGTAGATTAGTAACATCATATACAACAACATTTGTTCTTAGATTACTTACTATCATCATAAACAATAACATTTTGTTCTACGACTTTTACGAAAATAGACAAAAAAAAATCGATTCTCCATACAAATGTCCGATCAGCTGATCGAGTTTTGTATAAAAAGTAGACTTTTTTGTCTGTTTTTGGAAAAGTCGTACTCCTGCGAGGTTGTTGGTGTTTGACAAATAACCCTGTATAAATTTCGTATATTTATTTTTATTAAACTTAGTTGTACTATTTATTTTAAATGATACCGAATAAAGTAGAAACCAGCCAGAGCCTGTAGCTAATGACAATGAAATTGACTTATGAGATGAAATAAAAATAAAAAAATAAAATATAGTTTATTACTCAATAATGAAATTACAAAAATTGCGTTGAGACAGCCCCAGAGAGTAATATAAATACTCGTGTTGAGGTGACTCGCCCTATGCCTTGATGGTAGATTAAAACTATTGAGCAAACAAGTACAACATAAAAGGTGGTATAATTAGGAAGTTATAGACATAAGCTTTCGTTATTAATTGCATTTTAAAACGTCAAATCTATACATGTTTCAAAAGCGAAGCGATAACGAAGATTTACAAATGTTACATAGGCTAGGGGAGGCAGGAATGACAAACTACTTTCATTTTTAGGGTTCCATACCCTAAATGTTCCATACCCTAAGGGTAAAAACGGGACCCAATTACTAAAACTCCACTGTCCGTCTGACTATTTATCAGTCTGTTTGTCTGTTTGTCTGTCTGTCTGTCTGTCTGTCACTAGGCTGTATCTCATGAACCGTGATAGCTAGACAGTTGAAATTTTCACAGATGGTGTATTTCTGTTGCCGCTATAACAACAAATACTAAAAACAGAATAAAATGAATATTTACGGGGGGGTTCCCATACAACAAACGTGATTTTTTTGACGGAACCCTTCGTGCGCGAGTCCGACTCGCACCTGGCTCCCTACCGCTTTTAGATCAAAATTTCTATGCATTAAGTTATTAGGTACCTACTTAATTTTACTTAACGAGGCACCTACTACCTAAGCCTACTACTTACTCAATCTACAAGCTTTTTAGTAACTAATTATTACAGCTCTAAATCATAGTACTTATAATAAAAGAACGAAGTTGTCAAAGAGGCGGCAACAGGGTGGCAAGCATTATTAGCAAGTAAATAAAAAACCCGAAAATAACAGTTGGCTGTAGTGTTGAAGCGAAAGTAGTCGTAAACTTAATACTGTTAAGGTTTGTTATCGCAGTGCTTGATTTAGTTTGAAAAAGGCTATCATTTGCGGAAAGCGACATAAAAAGTGAGTTTCTTTACTCTTTATGTTGGTCAGCCTATTCACGTCCCATATATCACAGATATTATCTAGCTTATAGTTTATGGTGTACTTTATGTTATTTTGAAGTCTTTGTTAACTAGTATGAGAAAAAATAGGCACCTGTAGGTATATAAAGTATAAGTAAGTACTTACAAATGGTCTTTTTATTTGATGATTGTTTGATCTAAAATGTATTCGTTATTTATTTAAAAACCCATCATTAATTTGATATTCAAATGAAAGCTGTAGATATTTGATACGTCTGGCAAGATTGAAGTAACTAAATATTTATATTGTAATGATGTCAGAATATTAACATCTTGTTCCCATATCAAAAGAAAAATAAGCGTAAATTATCGCTGCGAAAAGCCTCTATAGAAGCCGATAAGCCACGGCATCTATTGGCAAATCAAAGAGATTAGATAATCTTGTTGTGGGGCAGCAAAGCCTATTCGATTGCCTACTATTTCAAACTACAAACATCGAAGCGTTATGTTACTGCCATTGAGAGACTATTCTGTGCCTTTAGACGCATAATACTGCCTTTAGACGCATGGTATTATGCGTCTTATTGTATTAAATGAATATGAGTGTGTCTGAAGCAAGAAATAAAATTATTATCTATCTATCTATTTGTTTTAGCATATACGATTTAAAATAGTCCAGGAATTCACTAAAATATTTCATCCAAATTTTTTCCTATTACATTGAAATAAATAATACCTAATTACTTACCTGTTCTCTTATAATAGGTTAATAACCTACTTGATAACAACATCAATTAGTTTTTAAATTTTACTCCGAATTTACTTTTTATTTTACACCGAAACGTAAAGGACTAATTGCACGTAGTAGTATTCCGAATAAAAAGTATCATTAAAACATTTTACAGCGGCCTATTTCCGAGACGCAAGTTGTTTGAAAACTGAAAATAGCCAAAAGAGAACGAACCAAATACAACGATAATTACCTTTTTTCTGATTCAAATTTAAGAGTATTATCACTGGACAGCGTAATGAGTTGGTTGGAATTACCCCATTCGTTGCTAAATTACCGAGGAAGCTGGCTTTAATTCCACTTCCTCTAATGGAATTCATTCACTTCTCAACAATTCATTGTTCACTTTCTTTCTGAAGGGATTTAAAAAGGGGCGTATTGTTTCTGACACTTTATCTGGCGGGATGGCAACGCTGAGTCGCTGATTGTGATTGCGGTTCAAGTACCTAAAGGAACGCGCGCTGCCCGAATGATCCTAACGGCAGGGAATTCTAAGATTTGTTTTATTTAAAGGCTTTCTGTTAATAATAGAGGGTTAAAGTATGAAATTGCCGATTTTTTCTGACACATAGAGGCTCTCATATCTTCTATGATGTTAAAGATGCTTCAGTTACCTACTTGTTATTATTTCAAATTATGATCATGACGGCCTACAATCATGATCAAAAATAATTCTGATTTTTTTCCTTAACTTAAAAAAAGGTACTTATCTTAAAAGTGACTTTTCGTTAGCAGGACCACTTAAATCGTTGTAACTTTGCCGATATTTTTTTTCACTTAACACTTGTGGCATTATTTTTTTTTTTTTTTTTTTTTTTTTAATTTAGATGTACAAAACAGGTGACAGCCAGAACAGTACAAGAAATTATTAATAACTTAAAGGCTAGGTTGAAACCCTTAAATATGTACATACTACTGGAAACTACTAGTAGCGAATATGTTGTGCTACATTTAAAAAGTGATTACTATTTGAATTTATGAAATAAAAAGTAATTTAGTAAATTAAAATTAAATTATATCTATACATTTCATCACAAATATCACAATAAAAGGACAATACAGAGAGAAAAAAACCTATTGATGAATTAAGATTGAAATACAAATTAAAATAAAATAAATATCAGAATTAAAATAAATCGTATCAATACATTTTATCACAATAAAAATATAATGTAGAAAAAAAACCTAATAATACAATAAAATCGCGATACTAATGAAAATAAAATTAAAATCAAAATTAATAATAAAATCCTTATTACTTGAGACAATTTCTTAATCTATTCTTGAATCTCAGCAAGCTACAGTCAAAAATATCTATATCAACATCCAAGCAGCCACCGACGAGTTCATTATACTGACGGCACATTCTGGTCAGTGGGTTATAATAAGAGTGTTAGTAGCTGAGTGTTAAAACATTATTGCATAAAAGTTTTAAAACTTTAGCGTTCATGGTTGTTAAATTAATTAAGACAATGTTAGTATGGAAAATGTAAATTCCTTACATTCTCCATACATTCTCCATACATAATGGCAATTTCATACTCCCTAATAATTCTTAAGTTTCTTTTGTTTATTTTATGGCTAAAATATTGCTGTGCGATAAGCCCGCGAAGGCCGCGAACCGCGAGTGTGGAGGGTTTCGCGGCTTCGCGTATGGGCTTCGCGGCTTCGCGTTCGCGCTTCGCGGCGTTCCCCGTCCGGTGGCGGTTTTTTGGTCCGCGTCAAAAGCCGGCTCCACACTCGCGCGCGAACCGCGGCCGCGAATCACGGGCGCGGTTCGCGCATGAAAACGGTGCGAAAAATATAGCCCTCCAGACTCGCGCGTGAACCGCGGCCGCGAATCACGGCAACATTATAGTCATAGTAATTACGAAAAGGAAACTGCATTTTGTGATGGAAGCAAACCACTTTGCACAGTGATAGTGGGGGCCAAACTAAGCGATTTCATCCGAGGATAAACGAGATTCACCCCTTAGGAACAGAGATGGCGCCACTTGTTTAAAAAAATCTTTAAAAATTTCTAAAACCTAAACGGATGATTCGATTTTGATGATTTATGTGTCTATCGACTGACAATCAGTTGTTTTACTATTTAAAAAATAATAAAGTAGCAGAAAATAATAATAAATACCAAAAAACCTTTATTATTGAAGAAAAAAATATATTTTTTTCAGTATTTATTTAATTTTATAAAAATAATGTATGAATATAGTCCTCTTTTATTTATTCGTATTATTACCCATTTAGTTGCACGTTTAATAAAAAATACCGCATATCAATATCTTGTATAGTTCCAAAGTTATTGAAGAAAACACTACATGGTGCCGGTATATCCCTTAATTCGCTGAACAAAAAAATCTCAAAAGTGATATTTTTTTCTTTACATATGCTTTATTTATGATCTCTATGTATACAGAAAAATATAATAAAAAATCTATAATATACCAATCTTGAGAAATTATATGTATAATTCGGCGAGTGATCTTTATTCTTGAGTTTCGAAGGTGCTGGTTACCCTGAAAATAAAATAGCAATGAAAAATATCATAATAATAAAAGACGCTAAATAACATTTGAACTAAATCTTTATTTTACTTCCGTTTTATTTTCGCATTCGCCTTTGCAGGTTTTGCACTGTAAAGTGCAAGGTAGGCCAACGCCTCGGCAACCACAACGCATTGAGTCACAGTTCAATTTACATCCACAATGGTCAAGGAGGCTTAATTCTGGCCAAATTGCAGTAACCTTCGACCATCGTGGAATCCATCTATCTTTGACATATTTCCATCCCCAAGAAGATGGACTTTGGATTGATTTATCCATAAGGCATTTCCCCATGCACGCAGATCATGTTGTTCAAGGGCAGCTGAAGTAGGCGTAAGACTTGTCACTAGCCTGCCTTTAGTCGAAAATAAATCTTTCCGAACCGCCATAACAGTAATGTTCTCTGTTTGTGCATCGTACAGCTGGCAAGTGCATCTGGAAGCAAGATTAGCTTTATTTGAGAACGAGTGAAATAATTATGTTAACTTACAGTTACACTATATACAATAAAACAATGGGTACAAACCTTTCCAAATGAGCCATTATTTCTTCAGAGGAATTTCTATAGGATAGGACTCGACATACTTGCAAAAAACAAAAAAGGAGGTTCTCAGTTTGACCTGTATGTATGTATGTATGTTTGTCCGCGATTATCTCGCGTTTGGCTGAACCGATTTTGATGCGGTTTTCAGAAAAGTATTTGTTACACTTAGAAGAAGGTTTTAGTATTTTTACCGACTTCAAAAAAATAAGGTTCTGAATTTGACTCGTATTATGTAGGTATGTTTGTCCGCGATTATCTCGCGTTTGGCTGAACCTATTTTGATACGGTTTTCAGAAAAGTATTTGTTATACTTAGGAGAAGGTTTTAGTGCTAAAACCGACTTCAAAAAAAGAAGGTTCTGAGTTTGACTCGTATGTATGTATGTTTGTCCGCGATTATCTCACGTTTGGCCAAACCGATTTTTCTACCTAGATAATATATCTAACACAGAAGGTACTTACACTAAAAAGAAAAAAAATTAAATTGTTTTAAAAAACAAAAAACTGACTTCAAAACCCCACTCTACCTCTAAAAAGCAATAAATAATATTCAAATCACTAGATACGCATTATCATTGTAATAAAACACGTCTATTGAAGTATAGGGTGGGGCTGTTAGAATAAAAAAAAGTTGTCCTCCAGCCCCACCCGACTTCAATAGACGTGTTTTATTACAATGATAATGCGTATCTAGTGATTTGAATATTATTTATTGCTTTTTAGAGGTAGAGTGGGGTTTTGAAGTCGGTTTTTTGTTTAAAAAAAAAAAAAAAATTTTTTTATTCAAATAACACCCTGTGAAATCATGAAAGCCTCGAAGCGCAGTTGACATTTCATGACCTAAATTATAAAGCTATTTTTTGCACTACTGCTACGTAACGGCGTTTGTTAGCTGTCCCCGTCGACATCGACATAACCAACACATTTGTGTCCGAAGATCGCATTAACATATGGGTTGCTCCTTGCCTATGCCCAGCGATCTCTATCAATTATAATCATCGACTAAAAGCAGGCTGGTGACAAGTCTTCCTCCTACATCAGCCGCCCTTGAACAACATGATCTGCGTGCAGCATCTAAGAGGGCGACATATATTATGGGGAAATGCCTTATGGATAAATCAATCCAAAGTCCATCTTCTTGGGGATGGAAAGATGTCAAAGATAGATGGACTCCACGATGGTCGAAGGTTACTGCAATTTGGCCAGAATTAAGCCTCCTTGAGCATTGTGGATGTAAATTGAACTGTGTCTCAATGCGTTGTGGCTGCCGAGGCGTTGGCCTACCTTGCACTTTACAGTGCAAAACCTGCAAAGGCGAATGCGAAAATAAAACGGAAGTAAAATAAAGATTTAGTTCAAATGTTATTTAGCGTCTTTTATTGTTATGATATTTTTCATTGCTATTTTATTTTCAGGGTAACCAGCACCTTCGAAACTCAAGAATAAAGATCACTCGCCGAATTATACATATAATTTCTCAAGATTGGTATATTATAGATTTTTTATTTTATTTTTCTGTATACATAGAGATCATAAATAAAGCATATGTAAAGAAAAAAATATCACTTTTGAGATTTTTTTGTTCAGCGAATTAAGGGATATACCGGCACCATGTAGTGTTTTCTTCAATAACTTTGGAACTATACAAGATATTGATATGCGGTATTTTTTATTAAACGTGCAACTAAATGGGCAATAATACGAATAAATAAAAAAGGACCATATTGATACATTATTTTTATAAAATTAAATAAATACTGAAAAAAAAAATATTTTTTTCTTCAATAATGAAGGTTTTTTGGTATTTATTATTATTTTCTGCTACTTTATTATTTTTTAAATAGTAAAACAACTGATTGTCTGTCGATAAACACCTTAATCATCAAAATCGGATCATCCGTTTAGGTTTTAGAAATTTTTAAAGATTTTTTTAAACAAGTGGCGCCATCTCTGTTCCTAAGGGGTGAATCTCGTTTATCCTCGGATGAAATCGCTTAGATTGGCCCCCACTATCATTGTGCAAAGCGGCTTGCTTCCATCATAAAATGCAGCTTTAGGCCAAAAAGTGACCATAATGTCTATGACATTAGTTCGGCACACAAGTTCTTTAGAGGGCTCCACACTCGCGCCGCGAAAGCCCGCCAAGGCCGCGAACCGCGAGTGTGGAGGGTTTCGCGGCTTCGCGGCTTCGCGTATGGGCTTCGCGGCTTCGAGTTCGCGCTTCGCGGCGTTCCCCGTCCGGTGGCGGTTTTTTGGTCCGCGTCAAAGGAACTTCAACAAACAAACCGCGCCCGTGATTCGCGGCCGCGGTTCGCGGCGCGAGTGTGGAGCCCTCTTTAGAGGACACTTAGCAACTCTCTCTCCCAAGAT
This sequence comes from Agriphila geniculea, assembly GCA_943789525.1. Classification (NCBI taxonomy): domain Eukaryota; kingdom Metazoa; phylum Arthropoda; class Insecta; order Lepidoptera; family Crambidae; genus Agriphila; species Agriphila geniculea. The sequence continues at coordinate 12,282,926 of OX038875.1, forward strand.
ACAAAGTTAGATACTACATAGAAATTAGGCTTGAAAGCAAATCTGCACACGTAAGTATATTTACTCAATTACATTGTAAGTAAGCATAACTTACGAAATTAAAGCCGGATTGGCTATTATACCGTAACAGGTAGTGGTGAGGGGGGAAAGCTCCCAGGAACCACCAAATGTTTTCACATACGTTTACAATTTCACACTCGGCTGCGTTACTTAATTAACCCGTTCAGCGTATTTAAATGAGATACATAAGTTACTCCATATCAGGGTTAACTTGAAACTTATGTAGTCTTCAACCGAAAATCGGCGGTCTGACTGACTGACTTATTGACTGAGGGCTTACTATAAAAATAATTATTGCGATATTCAGTTAATCTTCATCGTTTGATAAATTTTTTAACACGTTTTTATTAGGTTGCTTTCTCGTTTGTTTGTTTCTCCACAAAGTTTGCGAACGATTTTATACTAGCTTTCCGATGAGCTAAAGACTTGAAACTTTGAAAATAGGTCAGAACTGGAAGGCAATACAATATTATGGCATCATTAAGCTGATCTGATGATGAAGCCGGAAGAAGGCCTCAGGAACTCTATGATGTAACCATACAACCCCATTGAGTTTGGGCTCGTTAGAATTGTCTTGACGAGTACTCTAATGGGAGATGAGGTCCAGGGTCTGATGATGAAGCCGAAAGGCCATGCCATAGGAACTTAATATTGAAACCACGCAACCCGAAAATTTGGGCTCGTTTGAATCGTCTTGACGAGTACTTTGTTGGGAAATAGTTTCCAGGGTCATGCATGCTAAAGACAATATGGATGATAAATTTAAAAAAATGCGCCCCACGTTTTTAGGTTTAAAATTTCTGTAATTTACAGAAAAAATATTTTTTACTTTTTAGTCTGTTTTTACTAGTCCGTTTTAATGTTTTTAGTCCGATTTTTTTTTTGTAATTATTTAGTCCGTTTTTAAAAACGTATTTTTTTTTTAATTTTGGCTCGGAGTAGACTTTAGGCCTTATTCTTGAGCGGGTATGACTCAAAGCAGAACGAACATCTTCCAATATCGTGGCCCGGTTTTCGGTGGAGGCCATCTGAACTTGTTTACATGCAAGTTTCCGCTTCCTTCAGGCGCCTAGTTCGAGATCTTGTCGGCCTTAATTGAGGACAGGGTTAAACTGGGCACAAAAACGGGAAGCGGCCTTGAGCCACTGAGTTGTCTGCTACAGACAACGTAGTATATTATAGACAGTCCTCCAAGATATTTATCGGGGTACTTACCGCTGTTTGCCAACTTAGAATGTTGTTTTTGCGAGCGGAACACAAGACAAAACTTATTTGCATTTTTGGAAAATTATGGAAAATAGAGTGGGTGTTACGAAATGCTTGTTTTTATTGAAAGGGTCAGACTATATTTATTATAAAGAGGATACCTATTTATTATATTATTACACTACAAGCTAACAAAATATTGCACTTTAAAACTCGAAAAGTGGTCTTTACAAACTTACAATGTTTTCAAAAGACCTATTCAACGACATCCCACACTATGAGATAGACGAGAAAAAAAATCATCCCTACTTTACATGTAACACTAAAAAAAATTTCAAGATTTTATTATACCACTTTTTCAGCGTGATTAAAATATACATGCATGCCAAATTACAGCATTCTAGCACTAATAGCCTCTGAGCTAAGGCGTGGACGGACGAACGGTCAGACGGACATGACGAAGCTATAAGGGTTCCGTCAACTAGACTACGCAACTCTTAAAAACGCGTATTGTCCAGGAATTCTCACCCCGTTACAATAATTAACTTTCCCACCCAGTCACAGCATGTAAAACAACCTAATTAAGTATTCCCAACACAGTACTTACGACCTAATGGATACCGCTAAGTGTGTAACGACCTTTAAAATAACTCCAAGAGATATCTCAGTTTCACACTTGGCTGCGTCCATGAAGAGTTATAAGTTAAGGACGCGGACCTACGTGACTTTAAAAGACCAGAAGTTATATACTTTACAATAACTTTCGGTTAACGCAGATCTAATTATGAAAGTTTCCAAGAGTTTGCTAATATTATAAATGAGGAGGAAAGAAGCTAAATCTTCGGTCTGACTGTAATGATATTTCTTCCCACAATTGGAATTCTCTGTCCCGTACGTTCTTTGTATAGATTCGGAAGTTTGCTCGGGATGGCTCTTGAATGACCCTCTCGGCGAAGTTTCTTTGGTCACATAATGAAGTTGATTCAATAGAAACTTGTGCATTTATCTCATCGGAAGGGTAAAGAATGTATAATCTTTCACAATCCCAAAATCTTTTAGGCATTTATTCTCTAAGTAACCGTAAACCGATGAATAAATAAAATTTCTCAACCTTTGTTGACAAATATAGAAAAAGTTGCAAATTCTTGTGCAATTATTATTGTAGTACCTAACTTGTATTCAGATTTTGTTTTCCTTAAAAGAGTGATAAAATTCAGTGAATTTCCGATATCATATAGGTACAGTAAAACTTATTATTACAGTATTTTTCGTAATTGTTGTGTTGATGCGTCTAAATAATTAGGTATTTAGGCTTTATCGATTAAAAATAATAAGGGGATCGTCACTTATGTACCTAATGCTAAAATAATAACTTACTCATTATTTTAAATATGACTGATATGGATGAACATATTATTTAATTCATACATTACACTTAAATTACACTCATAAACATCCCTGGTAACTAAATGGAAAACACTTTGAGAACATTACCACCACATAAAAATTATTCTTTGTTCTCCCTTTATTAATTCTGATTTGAAAATGAAAGATAATTATTTCGTTTACAAAAGCAATTTCAGAATAGTTAACGCACCGACGAAGAATAAAGAATTCAACAACTATAAAGGCATCCTCACGTCTGCAAGCGGCTTTATTTAAAAAATACGTAGCACTGGTAGATAAGAGGCAAATGTTTTCCTACTCGCAATCTTCTCAAGAAAAGAATTTTCCAAATTAAAATTCTCAAAACACTTCACATAAAAGTAGAAGTAAGCATTGAAGATTCATTCATTGTGGCATTTTTATTACGTAATAAGAAGGAATTCAGATGGATAATCTCTGGCAGTAAACGAGGCGGGAACACGAGAGGCATGTTTAATATGACTTATCCATAAAAATGCCGTATGGGAGCCATTGTATGCCAAATCACAAGCGTAGAATTGTGAAATCAGTCTCTGTCTTGTTAGCGAAAAATCCTTATTTAATTAAATGACTGTTTTTTTTTTAATATGGCCTCATAAAGCACGCTAAGTAAGAATGCATACAAATGCTTCGTCTAGCTGAAAGAACATCAGTTTGATTACCAAACGGTTGCTCTTTCACACTGTATTAATAAACATATTATTTAATTTAACTTTCGTAAGAAACAGTCGGTGTAATAAGTTTCTGAAGCTTCTGAACTAAAACTGTTAAATAGAGAGCAGTGTTCGCACTTTCAGGTACCTACTCGTAGTCGTGCGAACGTCGCAACTTGGACTAGGTTCGCTAATTATTTAACCTCTTATCTGAGTTTCTCCTTACACAATGTATCCTTAGAGTTTCAAAGGAAACATCCGTAAAGACTAAATTGCGTTTGAGCACTATGTTATTTGTTGCACTTTTGAAAACCGCTTAACATGTTCTAATGTGCGGGGCTAATAGTGTTGGGTGGTGTTGGTCTAATTTTTTAGGTTTGGAACTTTTTATAAAGTTATCATTAAATTGATTGCATTTATTGTTGCTATGTTTTTGATCACTTTTTAAGATGTTGATAAAAGATAATATTTGACGCTGTATTTTTTTTATGCTTAGCGAGATAGTGCTTGGTTTTCACCTCACCTGATGTTAAATGCCGATAACGCCGAAGGTTGAGGTGCACTACACCCGGAACTCTCATCACTGAGGAATTGGATATCTTACCTCTAACTGCCGGAACACAACAATTTTTAAATCTGGGGGCACGGCAGTGCCCCGCCTAGACGAGGAAGCGAAGCGCAAGGGCACTACCTACCTTTTCTCGAAGCGCTTCGTCATTTTTTTTGGACCCTCATATCTTGGGTTTGGTGTATACTAGATAAACTAAATTCTCGGAATGTGATGTTAGTAGTGGACTTATTAAATATAAAAAGTTTGAATTGTATAGCTTTTATAATATAGATTTTATTAATATATAAAAAACCCCGATTTCATCACTGACTCACTCATGATCATCAAAACTTAAAGGGTACTTCCTGAAGTCCTAGAAAACTGAAATTTGGTATGCAAGCTAGTATTAGGACACAAACAACAATAAAATTATGAAATTGTACTTTAACCCCCCCACCGGTTAACCCTCATAACTTGGGTTTGGATTATACCAGATAAACAAAATACTCAGGATATGATATCTGTAGTAGACTTATTAAACATACAAAGTTTCAATTGCATAGCTCTTAAACTTTGGATTTTATTGAAATCTTAAAAAACACCGATTTCGTCAAAATTTACTGATAATCATCAAAATTACTAGGGTACTTCCTGAAGTCCTAGGAAGATGAAATTTGGTGTGTAAGCTAGTATTAGTACACAATAGCAAAAAAATTATAAAACTTGGAATTTTTACCCCCAACTCATTAAACTAGGTAATGGAAGTTTGTATGAGACTTCCGCGATTTTGATACTAAGAGGTCTGAAAAAATTAGAAATATATATCTGAAAAATCTTTAAATACCTATTTAGTAATTATTTTTAAGACTGAGCAAATCACTTAAACGATCGGAAAAAAATATTCATAGAAAAGAAATTGTGTTCATTTCAAAACTACTTCTTTGGTGGCGCTAACCTCACGCAGAATTTATTTTACTCTTTGCACTGTCACATTCTACGACAAAGAGTAAAATAATATCACAGCATAAATGAATTACTTCTACCACAGTATAAAACAAATAATAGTACAAGTACGCTGGATGATGTTGATCGAATTTTACACGATTTAGACCACAATTCTGACCCCACCCTGCTTTCCCGGTTTAAGGACAGTTACTTACAAAAAGATGTGAAATCCCACCAAAATCTTTTTAATGTATAATGTGTTGCCAAGACTTCCATATAGCTCGCACTGTCAAAAAGTTATCAGACCTCATGTAGAGCCAAGCTTCTAACTCTACGCGCCCTAACTCTACAAGTCCTAACATCTAAAACTCTACACCTTAGTCAAAATAATTATGTGGCTTGGCCATTTCTTTCGCTACATGGAAAACTTTCTGATAAACAATAGTTCATGTAATAACGAAACGGTCAAGCCACATATTTTGACTAATGTGTAGAGTTTTTGAAGTTAGGGCTTGTAGAGTAAGAAGCTTGGCTCTACATGAGGTCTGATAACTTTTTGACAGTGCGAGCCATATGGAAGTCTTCGCAACACATTATACATGAAAATGTTTTTGATGGGATTGTTGTTATGGCGTCAGGCTTAGGAAAGATGGTAATAACTAGCCAGGCGGATATGAAATAAGCCCTACCACCAACCAAACCGAGTACAAATTGTACCCCTCCTGGGAATCGAACCCGGGATATCCCTGCTTACACGGATGGGCGAACCACTAGACCACAGAGGCGGTTATTTGTAGATACAAATATTTCGCATGGTAGATACCATGCGAAATATTTCGACTTAGATTTTGAGTAAGTATGTTTAGTTTAACCTTTGGGTCTTAGAATTGAGTCTATGATATAATTGTTTATTCCATAGGATGATTGAAACATTCCTAAGTAAGTCTAGGATTACTTAAGCAGCCCTATTGATTTAATTTACGAAAATTCCTGACGTTAATATACTTGTAGATAATTGAGTTTCCAAAAGTGTCTAGTTAATTATCGTTAAATGTAGCTTCTTCAAAGTCCTCTTTGGAATGAAATGGAGCTGCCACTAAAGAATTAGAATTAATTAGGTACAGAAGAAAATTAATTAGAACTTAGTTAATTATTGAATTATGAACTTGTAACTAACTTAGTTAAACAGCTTTTCTGATTTTTCCGATGTCTCAAAGATTATTTAATTATGAAATTATAACTAACTTCGTTAAACAGCTTTTCTGATTTTTCCGGAACAGAGAAGGTAATATAATTTGAAGATTATCGTTTAAAGTGTATCTAAACATAGAAATCTAAAGAAGCCGACCGTCGTTCGGGCTCTAATAGAATTTTCCCAGATGCTGGGAACGTGATTTCACATAAAATGTTGTTTGCGCGAAAGAGAGCCCTAGGATTAAGCTCAGGATATAAGGGAACAGTACGGTATCTCGGCATAAATGGACTATCAAATACTTTATATTAAAATGCAGTGCACTAGCTTAAATCGAAGTCAGTTTTATTCTTATTGTTAAACCTACGTTTATCATACCATGTACATCATGCAGCACTCTGGCCACTAATCACTGTATTTTATACTTTAAAATACCTGTCACTTTGACTCTAAAGAAATATAAGACTATCAGCCGATAAAATTTTCACAGGTTATGGGAATTTCGAAAATTATGCCTGAAAATAATGATACAGTCGTTCCCTCTGCCTCTGCCACCGCAACCACGCAAGGAAAAATAATGGTAACGTCTCAACCATCTTTTCCAGTCCAAAAACTAGAAGGTTCGGCAAACTACTCAACTTGGAGCTTTGCTATAAAAATGTTCCTCATTGATAGCGACCTCTGGGACTGCATAGAACGTCCTGAGGAATATCAAAAGGAGGTGTCCGACTTCAAACGTCAAGATCAAAAAGCAAGGTCAAAGCTATGCCTATCTGTAAAGGAACATATTTACCCTGTTATTATGTCTGCGACCTCAGCCGCTGATACTTGGAATAGACTCCGAGTGCAGTACGCTGACTGTGGGCTACTCAGAAGACTTGCACTTCTTAGAGAATTGTTTAGTGCCAAGCTCAATGTTCACCAAAGCATGGATAATTACGTGAATGGTATACGAAACACGTATCAGAAATTAATTCAAATTAACGAAAAGATTGAAGACGAATTCGTCGGCGTCATTATGCTGGCAGGTCTACCAGAGGAGTACAACCCAATGGTTATGGCTTTCGAGAACTCCGGCATGAAGGTATCGTCAGACTCCGTCGCTTCAATGCTGCTCAAAGAGGATCTAAGGCGCAAACCTACGACGTCTGCATCATCTGATAGTGCTCTTGTATCTACCCCGTCACCTAAAGTAATGAAGTGTACTTTTTGTAAAAAGAATGGTCATTTGTACAAAAATTGCCGTAAGCGTAAAGGGAAGAAACTTGCTCTTAGTGAGAATGTGCATGTAGGTACTCGTACTAATTATACATCTGACTCACTTTTATCATGTTTTAATGTTTCACCCTCAGATACATCTAGCCACTTCATCCTAGACTCTGGTGCTACTAAATATATGTGCAACAAAAGGAACTGGTTTACGAAGCTAACTCCACTTGTTAAGCCGATCACTGTTGCCAACAATGAGCAAGTCCTTAGTGAAGGTAAAGGCACTGTAAATATAAACATTCTCAACTCAAGTGTAAATAAAGTATCTGATGTATTATACGTTCCTAGGTTAGCTGTAAATCTCCTATCAGTTAGTAGTTTAGTCAATAAAGGTTACGTTGTTGTTTTTACGCCGAAAGGAGCATCAATTCTTCGTCAAGGGGAATGCGAAATCTCTGGTTCAAGTGTAGCTACCGCTTCCATACGTAACGGAATGTTTACACTTGACACGACAGAGAAGGCACTTTTGACAACAGTCAAAGAGTCATCATCTCTTTGGCACAGACGTTTGGGACATCTAAACGTCAAGTCTATGAAAATTCTTAAAAATAAAAAGTTAGGAATAAATTTCATAGACAAATTCGACGAAACCTGCATTCCTTGCATTCAAGGTAAATTGGCAAGAAAACCTTTCAAAAAGTCAGTAAGTAGGTCCGATTCCAAATTAGGTATTCTGTGTACGGATTTATGTGGTCCCATGAGCACACAATCCTGGGGCGGTGCCCTATACCTGCTTACATTTACGGATGACTTTAGCCGGAAAACGTTTGGGTATTTACTCAAAACGAAATCCGAAGTGTTTCAAAAGTTCGTAGAATTCAAACATTTGGTGGAAAACCAAACTGGATTAAAAATAAAAATTCTGCGTTCTGATAACGGTTGCGAATTTGTAAATAGTGCAATGTCTACTTTTCTTAAGGAGAACGGAATCGTTCACCAGACATCCGTCCCTTACACGCCGCAGCAAAACGGTGTTGCAGAAAGAGTTAATCGCACAATAATCGAGAAAGCTCGAGCCATACTTCAAGACTCAAAGCTTTCAAAGGCATATTGGGGTGAAGCAGTAAATACTGCGATTTATTTGAAAAATCACTCGCCCACTCAAGCCTTAAATAACAGAATCCCAGAAGAACTGTGGACAGGCAAGCCCGTCAACCTCTCTCATTTAAAAGTATTTGGTTGTGAGGCGCATGTGCTTATCCCCAAGGAAAAGCGCAAAAAGCTTGACTCAAAAACACAAGTCTGCATCTTTGTAGGGTACTCTACGGAAAGCAAAGGCTATCGTGTTATTGATCCACAAAACCCGCGGAAAGTCATTATCGCGAGGGATGTTGTCTTCATAGAAGATAAACTTCCGGGATCCAGTAATTCTGATTGTACTACACAATCAACTGACGACAACAGTGCGTCAGAAGAACAAAATATTGAAGCCCAAATAGAAATTAATGTCCTAACTGCTCCACCCGTTTCCAGTTCTCAGCCTGAGGAGACACATGATGAGGTTTCCGATGAACCTCCAGTAACGGCACCAGGAGAAGTCTTTACAGAAACTGAAGAAACGCCATCTGAACCTCCGCCAGACCTCTCCGAAGATCTACACCAGGAAACAGAGCAGCGATTTCCTCTACGAACTCGACGTGCACCAGTCAGGTATCCAGAGACAGCAAATCTTACTAGTACTGACTGCGAGCCTGAAACATATAAACAAGTTCTAGAGGACAGCCACAGAGCAGAATGGTTGGACGCCATGAAGGCTGAATACAACTCACTCCAGAAACATGGCACTTGGACATTAGTTGATAGACCTTCTGATCGAAAAACGATCAAGAGTAAATGGGTGTTCAAAATTAAAAGAAACACTAATGGGGAAATTGTAAAATACAAAGCTCGTCTAGTGGCAAAAGGTTTTACTCAAGTCCACGGTATTGACTATAGAGAAACGTTCTCTCCAGTCGCCAGACTATCCTCCATTAGGTTGTTAATGGCTTTTGCAGTGAAGCTGAACCTACACATCGAACACTTAGATGTAGAGACTGCATTTTTAAATGGTGATCTCGATGAAGAGATTTATATGGAGCAACCAGAAGGCTTCACCACTGACCCACGCAGTAAAGTTTGCTTATTGAAGAAGTCTCTCTATGGCCTTAAGCAAGCTCCGCGACAGTGGAACAAAAAGGTATGTGAGGCGATGACCAGCTTCTCGCTTACTCAAGCGGCTTCTGAACACTGTCTTTACTACAAACGAGACGGCAATAGCCTTTTAGTAGTGGCAGTATTCGTTGACGATTTTTTCATCCTCTGCAACGACCAAGCTGTGAAAAATCAGTTTAAAAGTGAACTGGGAAAAAAGTTCGTTGTAAAAGATCTTGGACCAGTTAAGGATTGCTTAGGTATGAGAGTAGTACAAAGCGATGGCAAAATCACTCTTGACCAAACGCAGTACATAGATAATCTCATTGAAAAGTTTGGCATGACTGACGCTATTCCAGTTTCAACCCCAATGGAACCTGGCATGAAACTCTTACTCCCTACCAAGGACGACGAGAAACCAGAGCTTCCATATCAGCAGCTTGTCGGCTCATTAATGTATATTGCAATAGGCACAAGACCAGATATTGCGTACACGGTCTCTTATCTTAGCCAATACAATACACATTACGGGGAGGCACACTGGAGAGCGGCCAAGCGCGTTCTAAGATATTTGAAAGCCACTAGAGATCTCGCCCTGACCTTTACTAGGGATCAAAGTGAACTCGTTGGATACGCTGATGCTGACTACGGCAGTAATGTAGTTGACAGGCGATCCTATACTGGCTACAGCTTTCAGCTAAGTGGAGCAGCTATTTCGTGGGAATCCCGCAAACAACGCACAGTTGCACTATCAACCACCGAAGCTGAGTACATGGCTCTTGGCGAAGCCTGCAAAGAAGCCATATACTTATCTTCCCTAGTGAAAGAAGTTTTCGGTACCAATCATTCCATCACCATTTTCACGGACAACCAAAGTGCATTAACACTTACAAAGAATAACACGTTTCATGCCCGCACTAAACATATCGACATTCGACATCATTTCATCCGGGATGCTTTGTCACAACACCATTTTGACCTAAAGTACATTCCCACCAAGAACATGACAGCGGATGTACTCACCAAACCCTTAGCTAGGCCTTCCCACTGTAAATGTGTACAGTCCTTAGGTTTAATTTAGGTCGGTTAGGTAGTTTCCCCTCTGTTGTTAATTTTAAGGGTTGTACAAATAGGTTAACTTATTTTTAAGGTGCATAGTGTTGTAAAGTTTGTTAAGGGTAGTGAGTAGTGTAACTTTGTTATGGTTTTGTTTGTCCTGTAAATAAGTGTAGAGCTCAAGCTCAGAGTGTGCATGGTGTTCATGTTACGGGGAGGTGTTAAACCTACGTTTATCATACCATGTACATCATGCAGCACTCTGGCCACTAATCACTGTATTTTATACTTTAAAATACCTGTCACTTTGACTCTAAAGAAATATAAGACTATCAGCCGATAAAATTTTCACACTTATACAACAACTACGAGGGTGGTTTGATAAGTCCGTGACTTTGTGAAGAAGAAAAAACTTTTTAAAGAACATTTTGTTATATTTTTCTGCATAATCTCCTTTCAGCTCTATACACTTCGACCAACTATGTTCCAACTTCTTCAACCCATCCAAAAAATTTATTTTAACAAACCCTGAAAAATAGGCTCCTTTTTTAGCTATCACTTCTTCATTGGATGAAAATCTTTGTCCACCAAGCCATTTCTTCATGTTTGGGAAGAGGAAATGTCACACGGGGCCAAATCTGGTGAATACAGGGGGTGTGGCAATAGGTCGTATCGCAATTTCACAAGTTTTGATGTTGCGATTGCTGACGAGTGGGTCGGAGCATTGTCGTGATGAAATAAAACATTTTCTTTGCTAGATGCGGTCTTTTCTTCAGCAGCTCTATATTGAATCTATCCAACAAAGCAACACGATAAGCTCCGGTAATTGTCTTGCCTTTCTCCAAAAAATCGATGTAAATAACACCTTTGCTGTCCCAAAAGACGGTGGCCATCTCTTTACCAGCCGAACAAACAGTTTTTGCCTTCTCTGTGGCACGTTCACCGGTAGAAGTCCACTGTTTTGACTGTTGCTTCATCTCTGGCGTTTAATGGTGGACCCACGTTTCGTCAACTGTTACGTACCGACGAAAAAAATCACTTGGATTGCGGTTATACAAACCTAGCATTGTTTAGAAGTTGTTACACAAATTCTTTTTTTGGCCGACTGTTGGCAAACGCGGCACCCATCTTGCAAAAGGCTTTTTCATGCCGAGAATATCGTGCAAAATATGAAAAAATCGTTCGGTAGAGATGTGAATATAGCATCAGCTATCTCGCGTATCTTCACTCGACGGTCTGCCATAACAATGTCGTGGATTTTGTTAACAATGTCTTCAGTGGTGACCTCAATCGGCCTTCCTGGGCGGTCGGCGACAGTTGTGGTGGTACGAACACAACGAAATTCAGTAAACCGCTTATGAACCATTCCATGAGATGGAGCAGAGTCGCCATAATATTTTTCAGTTTATCATTCGTCTGCTTAATGGTTTTACCACGTAAAAAGTAGGCTTCGGTGTAGTAAGGAATTTGACACCATGTATTATACATATAAACCTTCCTCGTGAATCACTCTATCTATTAAAAAAAACCGCATCAAAATCCGTTGCGTAGTTTTAAAGATTTAAGCATACATAGGCATATAGGGACAGAGAAAGTGACTTTGTTTTAATTAAACTAAGTAGTGATATCCTGGGTAGCTGGAAACATATACTTATATTAAAAATACGACTGAACATACAACTGAACAAAATTCACTCTTCTTTTTTTTGGTAGTCGTCTCTTTTTCCAAATTCACAAAGAAATCCCATCTTTCACCCCCACCACTGTCACTTTTTTTGTCGAATTCGAAAATAGGTACCTACTTATCTATCTTTTGTAATATTTATTTATAATCTGTTTTAGTGAAGTTCATCTTTTTAAATTCTTTTTGAAGTGAAAACTTCTTAAGCAGCGTTATACGCTTTTTTGTAATGGGGAAAAAATGTTAAACTCGCGTCAGTAAGAATCACGTGACCCTGATCGAAAATTCCTAAGACGGATGTGACGGATGGAGAGTAGACAGCCGGTGACGGAAGTATCCCCCTCTCTTTCTACGGAGCGCGGTGAAAATGGCGGCGCGTCATTTCAAGACGTAAACACTTTTGCACCATAGCAACGCGCTAATTTTTTAATTCAATGTCAAAACTCTAGATTTTTTGTCAAGCTATGGGGATAAGACTTTCGTACAATACTGTTCTGTATTCATAAATTCAAATACAGAGTAAATTTGTAAGATGGCAATTCGTGCAAAATTATTCCCTAACCATTCCAAAATATCAAAAATGCACAACGAATATTCAAATTCCGGACCCGATTTTTTTTATATTCATGTAGCATAGCTATTTTAAAAAGCTATGATTAATGTTACCACTATCAATTAAAGAGGTCAAACAAATCCAAAAATACTATTTTCATCTACAAATATCTGTCTTGTATACTGTAACTGTAACTTTGTATCAAATTAAATGTATCATAATGTATAATACAAATTAAATGTATAATAAAGGCATGAACCACCGTATACACTCTATTGAGAATATCTCGAAAATCTACAAACAAATTTAATACACAATCCACATATTTGCTGTAATTAATTTCATTCTATGGATTTAATTCTGTGAAAGTTTTGTTACGTTTATTCTACGCCTGAGGGATATATTTCACAGTTTAATTAAATTTAACTTTTTTTTTCATACAGCTGATAAAAAACCCCTACCTATAATAATAATAAATCCGAAAGTAAGTTTGTTTTGTTTGTTTTTTTGTTACGCCTTCACATCATAACTGCTCAACCGATCATCATGTGAATACAGGTACACATTGTCAGGGATACAAAAGGAAATCCTTACTAATAATATTATAAATGCGAAAGTCCGTTTGTTTGTTTGTTTGTTACGCCTTCACGTCGTAACTACTGAACCGATCATCATGAAATTTTGCATACACTTTGTCAGGGGTACAGAGAAGGACATAGGGTACCTTTCGTCCCGAAAAAAGTATTGTTCCCGAGGGATAGCAAAAAACCTTTCCATGCAGACGAAGTCGCGGGCGGCCGCTAGTAGGGTATATCTTTCATCCCGAAAATAGTACTATTTCCGAAGGATAGAGATATAACTGACCACGCAGACGAAGTCGCGGGCTGTTGCTAGTGGTTTACTAAATTAAAAAACGCACCAAGTAATAAAGATATTATCGAATTAATTATGTTTATATTAATCACTGGGTATGTTTATTCTTGCGTTTAAACAAGATTAGTAGAGCAGAATAATAACTATATTATGTTTGTTTTCCCAATAGACTTCGTTATTATCAACAAGCTTGCTTAGATACTCCTACATGTAATATACCAATGTTCTAGTTATACCATAATGTAATCTTAAAACTATAATAGGTACCGATATTCATGATTTAAGTTTTTGACAATTCCCAACATAATACATTCCACGAACTAAACCTTATTTAAATATTTATTAATTACTAGCAACCGCCCGCGACTTCATCTGCATGGTCAGTTATTTCTCTATCTCTCGGAAACAGTACTTTTGTTCGGGATAAAATGTACCTTATGTTGTTCTCTGTACCCCTGACAACATGTATGAAAAAATTCATTTCATGATGATCGTTAAGACGTGAAGGTATAATAAATAAACAAACTTTCGCATTTATAATAGTAAGGATATAATAACATAATGATTTGCGCAAGCAGGACAGATATTTGTGGTGATCCTTGGGCTCCCCAAGGCATCCGAGGGTCTCCTCAACGACCCACTGCTGGGTATCGTGCGGCTGTTATGATGATGATGATAATGATTCGAGTTCCAGTCTATTCGATAATCTTGACAGTATTGTTAGCAAAATGAATCTATATCAAATCAAACATCAATATAGTATAGCAGTCCGAGACAGAGGAAGTGACGTGGGTTTGCACAGGTTTACGACATCTCCGCTATCGGTTTGAAAATAACGTTTATTCATCTTTATTGAACTGTTTCATTTGCTAACAAATCACAATTAAAATACACTACCTATAATAATTTTGTAATGAGTGTGACAAAAAAAGATCCATTATTCTTTGCATGTTACTATAAAGTCGCGCAACTGGATAGTGACGTATGCCTGTGCATCTCCTGGAATGCCAGACCTTGTTTTCTTGGACCATGAATACAGTGATACTGTATCCATATACACTGTGACGAGTTCGAAAGTTCTAAATGTGTGAGAACAATGTCGCCACCTGGTGCCGCCCCGCACCGCTTCAATACACGTTAATTGTTCAGTTACATCCACAGTTCCTGTTTGTTCACCTACGGAATGGATCTAGGAATAGAAACTTTCACAGAGTCTACTACAAATACTCCTGTAGGTACTCGTAAACTACATTACATTTACGTATTACCATTACACAGTAACCTTTTCTTGATATAAAATCTGTGTTATTAATCAGCCACCCAAGGTATTCAGAAGCTTTGTGATAAAATGCTGCTATCGGTTAGTCTGTTGACGCCATTTCATCGCACTTTGATTGTTAGAGTAGGTATTCTTTTATTATTAGATCTACGTAATGTACATACGACAAGTTCAACGGTTACATAGCGATAGGGCTTAAAGATGATCAACATGTTTAGCTTGATGTACTGTCGTGTGTATAATCATAACGGTCGTACTTGTCTGCTTAAGCAGACCGTATACGAGTGAATATATGTACTTACAGAGAGGCTGAATTTTATCCACGTGTTTAGTTTACTCAGAACTGCTTTTATTTATGTGGACTTAGAACACAGAGCATTTTTTCAAAGGAAAACTGATACTACCAGTTGGGTTCAGTCAGTATGACGAACGACATTATGATATAGCTTTAGCAGATTACCTATTCAAAAAGTTTTTTTGTAGTGTTATCAATCTCATTATAATACCTAGTCCATAATTATTAACTGTCATATTTCATAATTCGATTCTCTAAGATAAGGGCTTTGCTATTTTCTGTTATGATTACCGTTACCGTTAAACCGTATCGCAGGCTAAGAACTTTTATGACTTAAGTGAATTTACAAGTGTGTACTACTGTCCAATCCCAACTACATAGATCCACCATGTCAAGCTTAACGTAGTGTCGTTATGACGCAGCGCGCGGCCGCCCGTGACGACCACGACACATGACACTGCCGTAACATTATTATGACGAGAAAAATCATCATAATAAGAGTTCAGCTATTTTTCCAGGACCAAAGCCCAAGTATTTTCATCTACTTAGTTATAATGAAAATTTTGACATAGTGAATTGTAAGTGCGTGCTCAAAAATTTTTGTTTACTCACGGCTGCACGGCTGGTGCTACTGTCCAACCTCAACTGGAATCCACCATAGTCATAGACAAGTAGGGGTTAATGCGGCGCGATTTGGGACAAGAAGCTTGACGAAGTGTCGTCATGAGGCTGTGCGCGGCCGCCCGTGACACATGGCACGGCCGTAACATTATTATGACGAGAAATTTCTTCATTTTGCCCTTTTTGCCGCTGGGATAGCCGTTATCTATCATGCCCTGTGTAATCTAGCCCCGCCATACTTACGACTCTTATAAGGCTGTACACGACTACAGTTTTAGTGCTCGTAAATTATGGCGGGTGTATTGATATATTGGGGTTTTTACGACAGTGTAGAATGACAATGTAATACGTTGTTAAGTTTATCTATCTACTTATACAGATGTAACATAAAATTTAATTATGTAATTTTCAAACCATAGGATAGATAATAGGTTGGTAACAGATTCTTGTTGGGTAATGTCACCTACGTTAATAATATTGGCACAAAGTTAAAATTTAATTCACAAAGATCAAAAGTTATTTTAAATTATTTAAACTAAATAAAAAAAAATAAAAAAGAACGTCGAATGTTTTTGATAGACATACATAAAAAAAATCGGTTGGCACTCCGGGAGTGGGAAACTTGAATATTTAACGTTGTGCATTTTTGATATTTTGAAATTTCAACAATTCAATCACTTTGTATTTAGAGAAAACTTCTAAAGATTTCGCGGTAGTGGCCTTTTTAATTTCTACATGCACGCATTCTACGATTAAACTTATAGTCACAGAGTATAACTAAGTCTATGATTTCACCAAAGAGATCGCTGCTATTAGTTTCATTTTCAATATTAGTGCGTTGCTGGTGACACAAATGTTTACATGACGTCTTAAAATGACGCGCCGCCATTTTCAACGCATCCTGTAGAAAGAGAGGGGGATACTTCCGCCGCCAGCTGTCTTCTCTCCATCTACGCATTTTCGATCAGCCACGTGATTCCTGACACGAGTTTAGCATTTTTTCCCCATACAAAAAGCGCACAACGCCGCTAAAGAAGTTTTAACTTCAACAATGCGGATAAAAGTTCATAGAAAATATATCACATTGCCAAAATAAAGCCCAATATTTCTAAACGATATCAAATTACGACTGTTCGTTGAGTTGTACCAAAATTGTAGTGTCGAGGCGTTAAATTAAAATACGTTTCGGACGTAATATCGTAGGACCTTCCTGGCAATGTCTGTTGCCGGCTGCTTTATTAAATTAAAATACCAAAGCTCCACGAGACGTAGGTAGAATATATTTGTTTTTTCCCCTTAATAACTGCGGGGACGTAGTACCTACTTTTTTCAGTCGCTTTCGATGTAAATTGCATCGGTCTCGCGAGGCGAACGAGCTCTTTCTATCCGACACGATCCGACACCCGTGATAAACAGAGTTCAACGGGCAAAATTATACAATTTACTTTGATCTCAGTGCTAGCACATAGTTTATTAAATTCACAATATTTAAGCGAGGTTTATTTCTGAGTAAAATATTTTACTCTTTCGAATTTAAAATAAATTGAAATACTTAAACCTGCGATTGTAATACGAAATACACAAACTTACAAAATTACCGCACGTGAATCGGTACGGTTGGTCGGTTTCGATTCGATATTAAACATTTATCCAACTTCCGAAGAAATATCCAAGTTTTATTTTCCGAGCAACTTACGTTCAATCGGAAATTGTTGGCGGACGGTGGCCAGACGAACAAGGTTAATGTGGCGAGAATTTAAATTTACATTTGAATGAAATCCGGAATTTTCCTCTGGGAGGTAAATTCTAATGGCGAATTTAAAGACAAAACAACAACATGTTGAATAGGCGTAGCGGTCTGTAGAACAACGAACACGTCTCCAGAGTATTTGCATGAATTATACAGTAGGCCTGCTGTGTAAATCAGACCCAGATTTAATTCTTTGTACATTGTTTCAGATGCATGAAATATCTATCTGTTACAATCTCAGTGTCAATTATTTTTGCCCATAGCTCAAGAGGAAAATTGAGCATGGCGGTCAAAAGAAAACATTATTTATTCAAAAACTTAGACATGATTAGAAAAGGTTTTGAATTTTCTACATTTTTAGATGATAAGAAGATTTAAGAAGAAAAGTCTTTAATTATTATATTAAGGGGTTAACATAGGTCAATCCGAGCGGATCTATCCGTGAAGGAGTGAAATCGAACGTAACTCTACACGCTTTGGGTTCAAATTAGTGCGCGTTCCAACGCGGCGGTTCCGTAGAGGTCGAGCGCTGAATCCTCGATTTTTACATGTTTTATTACTTTTCTTCGCTTTCAAATTAGTTAAAAAATCTGTTCAATTAAGATTGAAGATATTAACATCGCTGATTTTTATGCTTTGGGTTTGACATTTAAACGAATGGTGGTAACATTTTTATAAATTTTTCAATTAAATCAAGTGCGCATTATATATTTTTTCTATGATAGCTTCACACGCGTAGTCTTTCAATATTTTGAATTGAATATTGGGATTTGACGCATATTAATGCCTTAATTCAAAATTGCTGTTTAGCTTTTCGTTGATTGGATGAGGAAAGTTTAGCGGGATATGCTACTAAGTAAGCCCATATCTATTCAGTAAAACGATTTTTAACGGATACTAGCGCGGTTTTATTAAAAGTACTGTTCGGTGGTTCGATTTTTGGTTTTCCCGACGTTTCGGGAAAATCGATCCAAATACCAACTAATTACCATAGTACTATTAATAAAACCGCGCTAGTATCCGTTAAAAATTGTTTTATTTCATGTCTAGTGAGCGCGTAAGCTTGAGAAGTGAATAATTTATTCAGTATTTTATTTAAAGAAAATATAGAGTTGAGCGAATCATACTCTTCATGGAAAAAAAAATATGTTGAATATCTCTTTAGTGAGGATGAATGAAATCTGTTTCTATTTATTTGATAATTCTACGAACGGAAACGTAGAGTTGGACGGGACGGGACGGGTTTTATACTATATTCCAATGGCATTTGGTTGTTGGTCTTATTTATGTAATAAACATAGCTTGCTTATTTAATTTTTCACAGATAGTGTTAGAGTAAATTGTGGTAGACTTCATACTACTTTATTTATTTCTGAATAATATTCAAAGAATGAAAATATACTTATTAGGTAGATAACTTCACAAGTTCTCATCTTTAAGTTGATTTAACTTCATAAAAAGTAGCTAATCACTTACCTATGTTACGAAATTAAGAAACAACGTCGACACCGCCAAAAAATACGAATATTATAATAAACTACACTCTCCATACATTTGCAAAGTGATTATTCATTGTAATGTAGGAATATTGTCGTACGAAAACCCTTTCCTTAAATATATTGTTCCTGACTTTGATAAAAAGGCACGGTTGTTTTTTTTTCATTCTGGATCTTCGATTCGATTTCTTTCTATTCGTTAATTTATTTCCGATTCTCAATATGATAATATTTGAGGTGGGTTCAAGTTTCAGGGCTGATGCAAATGTTTATGGTTATTGGTCACAAAATAAAATCCAATAAGAATAAACTGAAGCAGCCATGATGGCGATTCTTATTGCTGGACGATAAAATACAAATGGGAACGTTTAAAAAAAACGACAAATCGTGTAATTTTTCAGAGAAGGGAAATGATAAAATTTAGTGTTGTCATGAATTTTATCAATACCTTCTACATTTTAGAAATATGTTGTCTTCATTAAATCAGAAAATTAAACGATAGTCATAAGTAATAATTAAAGTGATTATTTGATAAAGAAAATACCCTTAAGGTTTTTGATGATCAATTACTAATATTACTATAATTATACGATGTTGCTGTAATATGGTTTCATTTTGAAATCTTGGTAGCGATTTTTGTAGAGGAAGCCACTATCGCTTGCAAATGCTCTACTTTCTTAATAATTCAAGAACATATTAATTTTCAGTACAACGAAATTAAAACTCTTATAATTAAACAAATGTTCGTCGAACTTCGTACCCTAACCTGGATAACATCAAATAAACCATATATGCAGGAATAGTCAATGAAATAGACACTTTCTACATTGACTAGGTATGTACGTTTCAAAGGCAAACCATCTGGTCACATGAGGCTTCCCGTTTATTGGAAACATGGCACAAGCTCTGCATTTGCAATCAGGGTTTGAATCAATCGATGCTATTTCGACTGAAGATCGAGTGGTTTAATAATGCCTGCGTCGACCTCACTTTAGTATTTGACTTAGCAAAAAAATAATCAACGTTTGCAAAATAATTTTATTTTGTTAAAATCATTCCTTATTAACATTGTCAATTACCATGACAATTTGGTTTACTTATTCAATACCCGCGCGGTTGCATGCGGCCGGATAACAATAGAAAATCTATTGTGTCTCATTTTCCGGGCGTTTGCTGCGTCTATGAGAAGTTTGATCAGTAAGTATATTTTCTATTTTCAAATAATAGGTACCTAGTTGACGCAATGGATACAAAATTGTCATGGTAATTTACAATTGTCGCGTTTATTAACGGAATAGAACAATAGGTCATCATTATGCGCCTAAAGGATTTTGTCATTATATTTTTGATTCGCATAATATCCTCGAATCTGCTTACGTTAACGTCAAAATGGTGTCTCAATGGTTTTTCAATAGAATTGCTTTTGGTGTTTTTTTAGAAGAACTGTGTCAAAAAGCAATACCATTGAAAGACCATTGATACATAATTATAATGCTAACACTAGCAGAATCGAGACCCAGGTCAATACGGCAGCAGCAAAGCTTTACATTATACAGCTTATTTCCCAGCGGTTCTGTCTCATATTTCGTTACAAAACTGCATGCATAAAAGCATTGTTAGCATAAATAGTTTGGATGCCCGCTCCGGAGGCGATCTTGACGCTTTTGTGGTAATATTTTGGGTAAAATTGCATTTTCAGGAATAAATTGATCTTCTTTTCTTCTTATCGTATAAGGATTAGTGGCCACCTCTAGTGTCAGAGTTTATCAAGCCACCTGTAAGGCCTCTAACTTGGCTTAATGACTGTTATCAGATGACAAAAGCCGGGACCAGCAGTTTAACGTGCCCTCCGAAGCACGGAAGTGCTCAGTTGTAATACCACTTAACGGTCACCCATCCGACATCTAGCCGGACCGAGCGTTGCTCAACAAACGTGATCAAGAACGATCAGTCTGTCAAGCTCCACCATGAGCGCTTCACAAATATAACTTGATTTGATTTCATCTGTGGGACTCAATTCTTTTACAAGTGGCATCGCTGACACGATCACACGACTAAAAAAGACCTGGTAAAATTAACTCCTCCAATCTGTTAGCTTACATAATTTGTCTGTTTAACGTAATGTACTATTTAGAGGTGGAAACTCTTTTGGCTAATGTACTAAAATTCTGTTTTACTGTTACTATGTACTATTTAAAGCTGTATGTTTCCCTAAGCCAAGCTGATATGATGATGATGATGATGACGATGTTTCCCTAAGTAATAAATAAAAATAAAAATATTAAAAACTGTTTATATGCATTTACATACTTGTATAAATATATTTTTGGGTTGAATGTACCTCATCGTTGCCCTGCCATTCCGTTAAATTATCAGCGTGGACTAATCTGCTCTTTTCATGAAAATCATTATTTTTAGATTAAAATAAAATAGAAAAATAAGGATTTTTGTAGAACAGTAAGAAATTAATATTAAATATTTGGATTTTTGATATTTACAATGCTAATGACATACTAGAAAAAAATCGACTCACTCACCTCAACGCTGACTTGCAGCGAAAATGTAAAAAGTACTAGACAATTTCACCTAATCTAGTAGCGGCTCGGTAGCATAATTTGTCGGTGCATAGGGCCGGAATCCCAAGAGTGCTGGGGCCCTATTTTTGAATCGCTCGACCCCAGTCGAGCGCTCGTTTCGAATGATTTTCGTTCGATATATGACTCAAAACAATGAGATGTCGAACGAAAATCAGTAGAAACGAGCGCTCGACTGGAGTCGAGCGATTCAAATATAGGGCCCCTGGTTCGTGTCCCGTATGAGGTTCTACGGGTGAGTCGATTTTTTGGAGTGAAAACTTCTTTAGCGGCGTTGTACACTTTTTTTGTAATGAGGAAAAAATGTTAAACTCGTGTCAGTCAAGGTCACGTGACCCTGATCGAAAATTTGTCAGACAGATGTAGCGTAGACAGCCGGCGGTGGAAGTATCCCCCTCTCTTTCTACGGCGCGGCGAAGTGGCGGCGCGTCGTTTTGGCGTTCGGTGGGTTGATTTTTCTGAGAGATAAACTTTTTAATGTAATATAAATTGTCACGTTTGTGTACGATAGCGCAATAAATATCGTAAATAAATAGCGTAAATAAATATATATTGTATTCTACCTCATAAATGATAGTACTTTTATACTGATAATTAAAGTAATTCGTGCAAAATTATTCCCTAACCATTCCAAAATATCAAAAATGCACAACTTTAATTTTCAAGTTTTTACTTCCGCCGGCACTCCCGGAGTGTAACCCGATTTTTTTCTTATATCATTTATCTTAAAGTAAGTACCTAATTACACAACAACAATTCACCTATAGCTCGCAATCAATAGAAGGCTTTATTCACCAACTGGACACAAGGAAAATATCTTCCTAGTTCTCAATCAGATCAAAATCATAGTCGATAGCCATTTTACGAGAGTACCATTGTATGTAACGTGAAGTCAAAATAGGGATACATGCATATGCACTTTAGAATCAGCTGCAACTACTCAACCTGGCACACAAAAAATGTTACTGAAATTCTAACAAAGTTAGTCCGGATTGTAAGCCAAGTTGCAACTTCATTTATAAAAATACTTTTTTTAGTATTAAGATAAAATACAATACTACCTAACTATATGAAATTGCCCATTGTCACAGGTTCTGTTATCAGATCTGACAGATAATTTCACACAAACTCTGTTCTATTTTTAGGGTTCCGTACCCAAAGGGTAAAAACGGAACCCTATTACTAAGACTCCGCTGTCTGTCTGTCTGTCTGTCACCGGGCTGTTTCTCATGAACCGTGATAGCTAGACAGTTGAAATTTTCACAGATGATGTATTTCTGTTGCCGCTATAACAACAAATACTAAAAACAGAATAAAATTAATATTTAAGGGGGGCTCCCATACAACAAACGTAATTTTTTTGCCGTTTTTTGCTCGATATTAATAACGACAACAGGTAGGCAAAAAAATTACGTTTGTTGTATGGGAGCCCCCTTAAATATTAATTTTATACTGTTTTTAGTATTTGTTGTTGTAGCGGCAACAGAAATACATCATCTGTGAATATTTCAACTTTCTAGCTATTACGGTTCATGAGATACAGCCTGGTGACAGACAGACAGGCAGACAGACGGACAGCGGAGTCTTAGTAATAGGGTTCCGTTTTTACCCTTTGGGTACGGAAGGGGGGCTCATACAACAAACGTGATTTTTTTGGTACGGAACCCTACATGCGCGAGTCCGACTCGCACTGGGCCGGTTTTTAGGGTTTCGTATCCAAAGGGTAAAAACGTGACCCTATTACTAAGACTCCGCTGTCCGTCTGTCTGTCTGTCTGTCACCAGGCTGTATCTCATGAACCATGATAGCTAGAAAGTTGAAATTTTTACAGATGATGTATTTTTGTTGCCGCTATAACAACAAATACTAAAAACAGAATAAAATTAATATTTAAGGGGGGCTCCCATACAACAAACGTAATTTTTTTGCCGTTTTTTGCTCGATATTAATAACGACAACAGGTAGGCAGTTGAAATTTTTACAGATGATGTATTTTTGTTGCCGCTATAACAACAAATACTAAAAACAGAATAAAATTAAAATTTAAGGGGGGCTCCCATACAACAAACGTATTTTTTTTTGCCGTTTTTTGGTACGGAACCCTTCGTGCGCGAGTCTGACTCGCACTTGGCCGGTTTTTTAGTTAAACCAGTTTAGTTAATGTGCTATCCGAAACCTGTAAATCTTTCATAAAACTCATTCAATATATTGTGCCGATCATGCTACGTGCTACGGGCTACGAGCGTCTACGCGTGTGTTACTCGTACATTATCATTTATCTTAAATTTATATTCGTTCATTAATTCTTCATTACTTATTGATTAATGTGATTGACTCGAGCCGTAACCGCTTTAAAAGGTTGCCTACACACATTTAAACATTTCTCATTGAAAAATATGATCGTGACGTTGATAAATGAAGAAAATCCATTTAATAAAGTGCGTGCCACAGGCTGTAAGCGTTCATAAATTATGTACCACGTTAGGTAAAGGCAGTAAGTACATATACTGTGGTACAATGAGAAGTAATATCTGAATTTATTTTTCAACACGTTACAACAGGTGAAATAGTTTCGATATACATGTAAACAAAAACAACACTCTTTTGCACTGATTGAGAACACTTTTTTGTAAATAAAAAAGTGTTCTCAATCAGTGCAAAAGAGTGTAGTTTATACTTTTTTGTAAAACTTGGAATGCGAATGGAATTCATGAAAACAATTCAAGTTTCCAAATTGAAATCGTAGATCATTGATACGAAATTGAGCGTCATCACTCATTGTGATTGAAAATAACATTCTATTATACTGTGTAATATTATTCTGAATCAGGTCACATGAATGAATTTATTAACCCTCGGCTTATGTATTTAAAAACTAATTTATCTCGTTATTATTTTGTAATCTTAACATAAACCAGAATTAATTTTCTTTGCAATTCAAATTCATTATTCTCTCATCTTAGTATACCCGAAAACTAGCATGTAATTAATCCTGGGGTTGTTTATATATTCTCTCAGCAAGTAACAGGTACAACAACTAGTTAGTTGTAATTTAGGTCACAATAGTTACAGTTGTGTTTGAACAGTATGGTAATTTTATGTTTTATACTTCGATCATCTACTTGGTTTTATACATTTTTGAAAATAAATTCCTTTATTAATTCGTCGATTTGTTAGTGATCTTCCTACGGGGCTGATGGGATTAAGGTGCTAGTTGGCTCATGTTATTAATAATGTACATGAAGAAAACAGAATGTACAAACTAGGTGAGCGCATGCAGTAAGCATATGTAAATTGCTTCGCGCACAAGACTTATACACCTAGCGATTTTCTCAAGATATGCGAGGAATTAAAATTTTCTTTATATAAAAAAAAATTTTAGGTTCGTGTGGCCATGTCACGCAGCCATAAAACTTTTATAAAAATAACGCTAGCTGATGAGTTCTACAGTTTTGAATATGGAACACTTACTTCCCGCACTTGTGCGGTATGTAAGTATTGAAATTGATTTTGATTTTTTTGATTTTTGGCATTCACAATGCTTTTTTTATAATAAGTTAATTATTTTAATAGAAAAAATACTAGAAAAAATCGACTCACCTGAGCGGCTACAGGAGAGTCGATTTCTAGTATTTTATCTATTAAAATAATTATCTTAATATTGAAATTAATTTCGGGAATTTTCAAATTTAGAACGTGATGAACAAGACCACCACATAAATGTTGAACCTCCCGCATTTTTTTAGGGTTCCGTACCAAAATGGTAAAAAAGGAACCCTTATGGTGTGACTCAGTCTGTCTGTCTGTCTGTCACAGCTGGATATCTCGAGAACTACTAATGGTATCAACTTGAAATTTGGAATAGATTAAGATAACATTTGCCCAACTATTTTGAAAATAAGAAAATAAAAAAAAAAAAAAAAAATAAATATATTTTTTACAACAGGGACTGATAAGGGGGTCTTAAAAATCTGAAGTGGGGCTACTAGAGCATCTAGGGTATCATATGAAAGAGCGCCGTTTGCACGTTTTTAATTATTTTTTCTTTTTGTTTTAGGCCACATAGTTTTCGACTTAAGATGAAAAATGTAAAAAAAATACCGTTCCCCCCCTTATCTCCGAAGTTTGCAAAGAGAAAAATCTGAAATAATTCTATGTGATAACAGTTTATATAAAGATTACAGGAAAAATAAAACGATGTCTCAATATAGCACACTTTTTTAGAAATCATCAAATTTCTAAATAAATTATCATTAGTAGATAAGTTAGATAAAGTAGATTAGTTTTTACACTTGTCAACTCTGGACAAATTACACCAACAAATCGCATGATGGAATTAGAGTTGCCTATAACAACATCTTTAGGCAGCTAATGGGTCTCACGAGATATTGCAGTGCTTCAGAAATGTATGCGCAAGCGCATGTAGACTCATTTAATTCCATACAAAGGAAGCGAATAGCTTCTTTTATGTCCAGAATTGTCAAGTGTAGAAACAAAATTATCACGAGTTTGGCAGAAAGACTATTGACGACTGATATGTATAGACACTGGGTAAAAATTACCCATTAATGTTTTTTATAATTTTAATAATTTTAATTCTATTTTATTTAATTTTATTTGTTTTGTGTTTGTATTTCTGTGGATCTCGTGTCTGTAATAAAGATTTTTATTATTATTATTATTATTAGTTCCACTGTCGGTCAAGAGATGGCGCTGACCTAAAACTGCAATACTAATTTTATTATTCTACTCTGCAGTGTGGTTAAATGGTGTAAATATAATGTTACGGAACCCTCGGTGCGCGAGTCCGACTCGCTCTTGACCGGTTTTTTAAAATGTAATGATAATGTCTTAGAGCATGAGACGTTAGTACTTATATCTATTCTGTAGCTATCTACATTCCCTCAAATGCTTTTATCATTTGAGGCTATGTAAATAGCTTCCCGCATAAGATTTGTATAGTGGTTTTCTCAAGAAATGCGAGGAAATAAAAATTAATTTAATTTTTTTGTTGGTTGGTGTGGCCATGTGAAACGATCATGAAGTCATGCAGCCCTAAAATTTTATTAAGCTGATGAGTTCTACCGTTTTGTATTTGGAATATTACTTCCCGCATAAGTGCGGGAAGTAAGTATTGAAATTAATTTCCGCACTGAAATTCAAATTTAGAAGGTAAACCATCACGTAAAATGTGGCGCATTCTTATTTCAATTGTAATGATAATATTTCAGAGCTGAGAAAAAATATTTTTTCTCCGTAGCTTTATTTGATTTTGATTCTCGGTGGAAGCAATCGATTTTTGAAAGTTTTAAAAAATCCTGCTGGATTCGATTACAGTGAAGTCTGTTTTTTGTGGTGTCTATCCGACTAACGAAGTTTGACAATCGCTAGGACTGAATTTTGTTTGTACAGTCTACGGTTTGACGAAGCAATTGAGCAAAACTTTGTAGCACTAACAACTTTTACAAACATTTTATTCCAAAGTAATTGTCTTTTATGAAAAAACAATTCACTAAAATTGCATGAGCAAAAATTAAAGTTTTTTTTAGTTTTAAAGACCTAAGTACATTCACTATAGAAATTTATAAGTTAAGTTAGACTACTGAACGTTTTGTTCCGTAGCTTTGGTGGAACTACTTCGTGAGCGGATCTCCTACGAAAGAGGAAGGAAGCTTGGGGTCCCATTTATGGGACACAGTGCGGGATTGAGGATGGGCCTGTTATAGCTGTTGTACATCACAACGTGGCTATGTGTCTCCTTAATGTGCTCGTATTAACACATCACGAAGTAAACTGAAGACTTTAACGTAGTTGGTAGTAATTTATTGGAGGTAGACGTTAGTTTAAAGATTCTGGAATAATTGTCTAATGTACAATTTGAAAATGTTAAAATATGACATCACAATTTTCTATAAAACTGAGTAATTTGTTGTAACACATTAATTTGTTGCTGATTTCGTTTTATCTTTTTTTTCGTTACAAGGAATCTCAAAATTTTTAATATTAAAAAAAATAAAAAAATATTAAAAACACGACTGCCCTGTAAAAAGAAATAAAAAGTTAAATAAAAAGTGTCATTGCAGTCGGTGGACATATTTGATTAAAAATTGTTCCACAAAACGGTCCCCCGACTGCAATGACACTTGTTATTTAAATTTTTAGTTCGTTTTTGGCAGGGCAGTCGTGTTTTTAATTTTATTTAATTTTTTTTCTAGTTATCCATTATATTGCAAATATTTTATTGGTCATCACATTAATCACTCACTTAGTTTTTTTTATTAATATACAAACATTTTGTCTTTTATACAATTGTTATTTAATAGGTTAATTGCATTTTTCAGTACATTAATTGACTTAAGTCAATGAATGCAACATAAGTTTTACTTGTGTAATCCAGATTCAAACAAGATGAATTTTGCTATTCGAAATAGTTTAATTTTCTTTATTATTAATTTCTGCAACAAGCTGTGCTCTATTCAACTGTATCACTTGATATTAAAACAGTTAATTCTTGCATTCAGAGGGTTTCGAGCAAGAGCCATCTCCATTGTTCGTCCTCTCGGCGTCGCTGAATAGGATTATGGTGTGTCGACATCGGTTTTCACTGGAGGTGCACGACTCGTTGTATCTGTAAATCAAAATAGTTAGGTAAGACTTGTTCTGATATATAACACTAAAAATTGGTATAATCGGTTGATTATACCAATTTTTAGTGTTATATATCAGTTTTTTCATCACTGGTTAGTGATGAAAAAACCCGGCAGAAATGTACCGAAAATCCCATTACTGTACTTAACGTGTAATTCTTAACTATTCCATTTGTATTTACTAGCCACCGCCTGCGACTTCGTCTGCGTGGTCAAATATTTCTCGGGAACAGTAACCTCGGAACCTTCGCCTTTTTTGTTCCTCTGACAACGTGTAGGTATGCAAAATTTCATGGAGATCGGTTGAGTAGTAAAGAAGTGAAGGCGTAACAAACAAACAAACTTATTTTTGAATTTATAATATTAGTAAGGATAAGGATGCCAACTTACGACTTAAGGCAGAATATTGTTGAAACTATATTAGAAACATTGTTAATGATTAAACGAACTTACCTGTAAGTGAAGTTCTATCATAATTATACGAAGGATTCGTCCGAAGATATTAGTATATTAATACATGTAGTACCGCTTGCATGTATCACCACTTAGCACGTTATTTTAAAGCAATAACCTAAAAAACCTAAAAAGAGAAGGTTTTTGACCTAAAATTGACAGATATTTTGACATTTCCGGTCCAAGTTCGCCCTGTCACTGCAACACGCCAACCACTTCATTTAGTTTAAAGTCCAAATCCTATGATATTTCCTCATTTTCTTCAGTGGGTAAACAGTTATTGTAATTTACAATAATGAGTAGGGAGGGTGGGATTCTATACTAATATCTTCGGACGAATCCTTCGTATAATTATGATAGAACTTCACTTACAGGTAAGTTCGTTTAATCATTAATTATACTTCAGATTCGTCCTCGATATTAGTATATTAATACATGTAGATGTTAAAAGCATTATAATAAGAAAATGGAAATATCATTTCTTGCGTATTAGTCTTTTTAAAAAAGAAAAGAATACCATTTAACATCATTCTGAACGTCTTAGATGATTACATATACTGAAAACGATACCTATAGATGGCTGGTACAATACACACATATATATATATATACATATACACGCACATATATACATATAAAATATACAAGGTTGGTTTGGAAAACTCAGTTTGATTATCGGTGATAATATGTTTTAATATTTTGCAAATATAGCGGAGTCATTGACCATTTCGCCGTGTTACCTGGAACATATATAGTAACATTTTTTATTAGGGGTATAAAGGTATTGGCATACGTCGAGTACTAAAACTGGTTGGACACAACACAAGTCTACTTCATTTCATTAAATGTTTCATTTCAGCAATCTATTACTTACATTACATATAGAATTTAATTTTCTAAATAAGAAGTGATTATGAACTGTTTATTTAAATATGTATGATCCATTCTTGTTTTTTTTTTTTTGTATTGTTTGCATTATTTGTGCAATAGGCAAGGTAATCAAAGTTAAACTTTTAAGATAAAAATGATGAAAAAAGAATAAAGTTGGAAAATATGTAATAAAATGTCTTAAGTAATCTAAGATATCCATTGTATTTGTACAAGTCTACGCAAAGGCGTCCTTAGTTAAATTCTTTACCAAACCTTGAGATTAGCTCAATTTTGTCCATTCAATAATGAACGCAATATTATGTAATACTGATAATTGTGTTATACACATCTGTAAAAAAAAAAAAAAATATTGTTTATTATGTCTATATTAGTATTTGTTAAATAATCGAACCGTTTCTGTTACCAAACTCTGTCCTTCCTGATAGTATTAACAGACAGCAGCTTCAATAATAACTGTAAAATACCTGTAAAATAATACCACCTTGATAATGTTATAAAAACCAATTTATTTGTGCGATTAATTACCGTCCCTGAAATTAAAAGTTATAGAATGTTAATACTTTATATTAGAATAAGATATACGAAGAAGTACCTTACATGTGAATAAGAGGTGCCAAACCGAGGCTCAAGATTGTGACGATTATGATGGCACAATCGTTACACCTTCGTTTAAAAACCTGGTGGAAAAGAATTAAAATAGAAGGTATCTTAGTGTCAGAATAGTCTTTGTACAATACTAAACCAAAATAGCATTGTAAATGCTATAATCTCAAATTAGAAAATAAATATTTTTGAAATCAAATGCTAGAAATAGAGAAAAAGAAAATCTACTGCATTTTATCTCCACTGCTTAATTCGACTTGCATTGCATTTGAATTTACTCAATCTGGAAAAAAAAAAACTAAAACTTGTGATTAGTTTTTGAATTTATGAATTGAATAATTTCTATTTAGCATTAGAATAATAATATCTAGAATACTTAACACCCCGAACTGAATACAATAAGAAAAATTGCAATGAAAACATATTGAACTGCATGTTCTAGATAATTGATATGCAAATATTTTGCAATTTGTGATTCCTGATGTGACCACTAGTGTCTCCTAGTCCACCCCATTGTTGAAAGGCCCAAAAGAAAATATGTCGTCTCTAATTAGACTTACGCGGAATTCTGTGTAAGCATCTATGACATTCAACTTAGTGATTTCTGCAGTTTTGTGAACATTTGTCTTGTAAAGATCATAATTGCTAATACATCTGTAATATAATGGAAAGTTGCGACGGTAGCTGTATAAAAAAAAAAAAAAAAATTGTATATAAAAAGATGAACTTCATTTCTTTAAAAAATGTTCTGAGACCCTTATAAATAGTAAATATTGTCCAATAACAGGGAAATCATGCTATTTAAAAAACTTTATAGCCGGCGGCGGTAGTTTTGTAATAAAAATATGGGCACTAAAATGCCCAAAATTTATGATTTTAAATTCGTATATTACTATCACTTTCCTTATCAATATTAAAACCTTAAAGGTGATGGGATGTCTAGACTGTGTTTTTAAAAACAATAAGTTACATTTTTAATCGTGATAAAATCATTTTTAAGTACTTAGAGTACATAATTTTTTATAAAAGCTAAATTAAATTTTAAACAGTTCTTAACTAAATCTGATATGACAACCTGCTTTTTTTTTTTTTTTTTTACTTTTTCATCTTCTGTTGAACCTTCAACAAATTGTAACAAAACTATTATTTGTATGTATTATAACTGTTATGCATTCTGCTCGACTGGAGATGATATACTATAGTATATATAATAGAAAAATATAATAATAATCTGGGTGACCTGTGTAGCGCGGCTAAATGGTATATTTACACAGACAATTACCGGCGCAAACGATTAAGTGGACCTTTGCGCCTGTAGTCGGTGACCACTGCCTGTATTCGCTGAATACAGACTGATGTCACACCAGCACGCACCCTCACGAATACATTATCTTAACGGGTGTCCTTACCTCACGTATGATGATTGAAGGCAAAAATTTATGATGCATCATCGGCAACTATTTGGATGGGCCGTTATGCCCGTCTGCGAGTCTGCTGTGACTGACGAAACAAACAGCTGATGGGGCTTCCTCGCCGCGTCTCGCTGTTCGCTTGCCGTCGGAGATGAAGCATGTGACATACCTGCCTACGTCTTTTGTTGTCGTTTTTGAGGCAAATAAATATGTAAATCAGTTTTAAAATTGTTTTATTGAGTACTGCGCCCGATTTACTTCCAGTTTTTTTTTGTTGATGGATATCGTTCACAACAGGCCTGTGGCCAATGCATCATTCATATTCGACTGAACTGTCGGTGGCCTTTTAAGTGAGCAGCCTCAGCTACACTAGAGTTGATCGTGTACGGTATAATTGAACGTCGTAATGCCCCACATTATGTAAAAAATTCGAAATACTGTCACAAAAAGGTGTATATAGTTTTGTATTGGAAAGCTGCCTAAAACTTCACTGACACTTGTAGCTAATAATTTTCCCACATCAGAAACATTATTTTGTACACACTCACACAAATTAAATTTGAAAAGTAATTAGAGATAATTTGTACAAGGCTTAGAAAGAAACATACTAAATAGTTAGTAATGAACAAGTTCAACATGTTAGGTCTACCCGCCTGAAATACAAGGTTTCCTAGTTAAGGCAAATGATTAAATTTTTTACTGTATTCCAACAAACATAAATTGCATTTATGATTTACTAGCGGCCACCCGGGTTTTCACCCGTGTGGTTCCCGTTCCCGTGGGAATATCAGGACTAAAAGTATTTCATGTTTTAATCTAGGCTACTTACCATATGTGTGCCAAACTTCAACCAAATCCGTTCAGCAGTTTTGGCGTGATTGAGGAAAAAACATCCAAAACCACAAACTTTCACATTTATAATATTAGTAGGATAGTTGCATTGCAATTATGATTCATTTATAGATAATAAAATGTAAGGATTCTGTTATTCCATTTTTAGTTGAAATTTCTATCAGCATGCCAGCAGCTAGCTATTTCAGCAGCTAAGCTATTTCACATAATAGGTGTGTGAAGTATCAGGTATGAGCTATTTGCTGTATAACTCAATATCTGGTTCCATTAAGTTATTAAGTTTTAGCATTTATAAGTAACTCTGTCAGTTTTGTAAACTATAAATTTATCTTAGTAACGATGGTACACTATAATACCGTTGAGATTAACTCAACACCAAGGATATCATGATATCAAAATTCATACCTGATGAGCAACGCTGTTTTCAGGGCTGCTCTTGCAGCTCCAGCACAGCGGCCGCCTGCCTGGAAGGTGGATGGCGGCGATTCAGCGGACAACGGAGTCACCCGATTGGTGCTCGGCAGCGGTTCCAACAACGTGGCAACCTTTGAGGGTAGTCTGCTTTTTTACAATGTCGCGTCGTCAACGGCACTTTGAGTTGCTGCAGTAGCGTTGTTTGACGTATCTATGCGGTGAAACAGTCCAGTATGACTATCTCGAGTGCAATAGATATTTAATTGTGTCTTAAACACAATGCTTTGACAGAAAATACCCAGTATGGTAAATTCGCATCAGACAAAAAAATAAATAAACTGACAGAAAGTACCCAGTATGGTAAGTTCGCATCAGATAAATAAAAAACTGACAGAAAGTACCCAGTATGGTAAGTTCGCATCAGATAAATAGCAGACAATTATGCTGTTTAACCAAGTAAACGGTATTTAAAAGTGTTCCTCCGTCTTGACTTCTTCTTCTTGTCCTCTTCCGTCTTGAAAACTTTTTTCTTTCTTCACGAAGTATATGCTTAACTATAATTTAATTTTCACTGTAAAAATATAATTCTAAAGAAGTCTCACTTTGAGACTATATACGTGCGTCCGTGGCGAAGCACGAAAAGCGAATGAAGTGGTTGGCGTGTTGCAGTGACAGGGCGAACTTGGACCGGAAATGTCAAAATATCTGTCAATTTTAGGTCAAAAACCTTCTCTTTTTAGGTTTTTTAGGTTATTGCTTTAAAATAACGTGCTAAGTGGTGATACATGCAAGCGGTACTACATGTATTAATATACTAATATCGAGGACGAATCTGAAGTATAATAATCAATCTCAATGTAATGTACACAATATTGTGTAAATAAATATTCTGATTCTGATATTTATTGTCATTGTGGTATTCTACTACATTAAAAAACTTGTATTTCATAAATAAAAATATTTCTTTTTTTTTAAAGAGCCACCCAAAAAACATATGCACTCCGTTTGACAGATATGCTAAGCATTCTCGCACCGCTTAGCTTCCTTGCATATCTGCAAATGGGTTGCATAATATACAAGTAAATAATTAGAAACTTTATTTAAAAAATATAATACTCGTACATATTAGCCGAGAGCTTATCATTTTGTTACTCCCACAAGTGCAGTCAAAATAGTATTTTTAGAGAAATAGGTAAGTGCAGAAAACTTTTAAAAAGATACTATTAAAAATAGAACCTGAAAATCCTACTTTTCAGGTCATTTATTAGGCTTTCCTTGCATAATTAGGGCCGCACAAGTAATGAAATTAATAGAATTATACTTTTTTCGCTACTTTCTCAACGGTATTCTTTTGTTTAATCTTGTGGAATCTGTGTTTCTCAAATATAAGGTACTAGCTTCTACCCGTAACCTTAGATTATTTATATGTCTAGATAGAGTCTTACGCTATTGACGTACTAAACAAAACAGGCCAACTTTTTTAAGTTGGTGTGCATTTTTAGCATCATCGCGTCCAAAGAGTATTGTAATAAAAACTATGGCCGGCTCACACTACTGACAATGTGTGCGTGTTTTGGTCACCCTACTGTTGGGTGATATTTTTTTCGACGCTTTCGTTGCTTCGACTGTCTATCTTGACATATAAATAATCTAAGCCCGTAACTTCGTCCGCGTGGACATTCGGAAAATTCCTAGGAAACCTTTAAGCGGGATAAAAAGTATTCTATGTTTTAATCTAGGCTATAAATCTGTGTGTCAAATTTCATCCTAATCTGTTTAGCCGTTTTTGCATGATTGAGGAACAAACATCCAAACCCACAGACTTTCACATTTATAATATTAGTAGGATAGGATTATCTGCTACTGCGCCTATAATTCAGATTTCATTCATTATTTACTTAGGTAACCAAAGATTTACGACACTTTTAGAAATCCTTTGATGTTTTAAATACTAGAAGACTCTAACCCAATTGATTAAAATATTTACATGTTGAATGTTAAGTGCAATGTTAATTGATTTTGGCATACCTATAGTGATAATCCTGGGTGATAATATTTGTATATCTTCAACCGTATTAAAGCTCAAACAGTTTTTTTTGTGAAATCAGAATTAAAGTTGATGTTTCCTAAAAATATTCTTTTGTAAACCTGGAATAGAAAGGTATAAGTTTGGTACAAGTCTTTTGCTAGTAGGTATTATTGATAAAATATTACATATTAGCTTTTATCTAGTATTTCAAACGAAGTATTGTAACAAAGGAAATATAGGTAATCCCTGGAGTGTCCAGTAAATTCTTCGCGAAGCGTAGTATACACCAAGCTTTAGATTTGAGGATTAGGAGTGTGGGTGGCATTGGCACGGGAATAGGATAGTGGAAATATTAGTTTTATTCTATTAGCGGAGAAAAATAAATAATATCTCTATAGAAATTCGGACAAATAAAATCACTACTACTAGTAACTATAGTAGCTCATAGAAATACTGTCAGTAAAACTAAAAATAGCTCTATCTTTATGAAGATTATTAGGATGATGTCAGTAATTGTTTGCGTAGCGCTGCTTCCATTCCAAATAGATTGTTGAATATACAGTAATAAATCGCGAATAGTTTGGCCATTTTGTTTTCTGTTTGTGCGATGAGGGGTTAGCGGGATAGGGGTGAGGGGTGGCCATATATCGCGAGCTTTCTGTTATGGGCCATTACCAGCGCATTACTGCGCTTATATGAAAATTACCTACGGCACAATTTCAACAAAAGGAACGTGAGAATATTCTAATACTGTTTTTGCTGACTGGTGTCTTGAAATGAAAGAAACTCCTATCCCATCCCATCGCGACATGTAGATTGTCTCGCCTTTAAAAGTGTGTTTACTCTTATTGCCATAGCGAAACGTAGAGATACAAACACAAGCTGGGTGGAAATAACATTGTTACAGCTAAATTATAGCTGTTGAATTTGCCTGGAATGTTGTACAAGCAGGTAAATTTATTATGGGGTCACCTAATGAAATGGGCTAATGTTTTACCTAAAGAAAGACTTTTGTTTAGGGAAGCCTTTGTTCTAAGCCTTGATGTAGCGTTCGTTAAGAGAAGCTAATGTGGTATTTACACAGGTCGACTTGGCATGCGACTTGCTGGTGCTGGTTTTAGTCAATTCGCGGTTTTTATCGACAATCGCTTGTAACATCTAATCGCAAACCTAATTTGAATGAGGTGGCGATTCGATTTTACAAGCAATTGTCGATAAAAATCACTAGTTGACTAAAATTGACCAGCAAGTCACCTGCCAATTCAACCCCGTGTAAATACTACATAACTACCACTACACGTTGAACCAATTCCTTTCATTTTCAATTGTAACTTTCATATTAAATATTTAATAAAACTCATCATTAGTAACATCACGTTTTTATTTTCCTATTTCTTTGAAAACAAAGTCCACCAACCTACTAACTCAAAAAATTATGACGTTAAAAATAATTAATTCTCTCCACGACACTAAGTTTGACCATTTGTAACATTTTTTATTTCAACTCGGCGAGAATTTGTAAACTTTTATTCGTCATCTTCCTGCGAACGAAGTGGAAAACAAGGCAATCACAACTTCGGACGGAACAGAGCAAACTTTGAGTCGGGAGTGAGGCAAATTGACTACATTGTGTTACGGACGGAAGAACTCTTGTGTACAATATCTGTACAGTACTGAAACATGGGACGGCGTTGCTTTATAAACTGCTAGTCTTAGTAATTCTAACTAAAGAATAGGACAAAATACCTCTTTTCAACTAAAGAGAATCAAATAATCTGAACTCCAGTTTCAAAAGCTGACCTTTGCTATCAAACGAATTGCACTAGTTATTTTTTAGGGTTCCATACCCAAAGGGTAAAAACTCCCGTTTACTAAGACTCCGCTGTCCGTCTGTCTGTCTGTTACCAGGCTGTATCTCATGAACCGTGACAGCTAAACAGTTGAAATTTTCACAGATGATGTATTTCTGTTGCCGCTATAACAACAAATACTAAAAATAGAATAAAATAATTATTTAAGGGGGGCTCCCATACAACAAACTTGATTTTTTTGCCGTTTTTTGCTCGATATTAATAACGACAACAGGTAGACAGCTGAAATTTTCACAGATATGTGTTTCTGTTGCCGCTATAACAAAAAATACTAAAAACATGAATAAAATAAATATTTAAGGGGGCTCTCATACAACAAACGTGATTTTTTTGCCGTTTTTTTGTACGGAACCCTTCGTGCGCGAGTCCGACTCGCACTTGGTCGGTTTTTTATTGTCAATTACTTTTAACGTCAAAAACAAAAAAATATTGATGACTTTTATGCCGCAAAACCCTTGGTTACTCTTAATTTAGAGTTTTCAGTTTTGGTTTGCGCATAAAAGTAAACTTTTCTAGTGACGAAGCAATATCTTCCCGTGACAGTGGCAATATCGAAACAATATACCTCTAAACTAAAGCATCTGATTCGGGAATTTATTGCTTAGCGTTCAAATACTGTTAAAATCCAATTTCAAACAACCTTTTTCCAACCAAATACTTAAATACACAAATTGTATGTATCAGCGAGTTCCATGAATAATTGGCAGGTATAATTGAATGTTTAAAATATCAATTCTCCGAGGACTCGTCACCTGTGACCGGGATTAGGTTATCTACACAATTCCTCTTAACATGCAAATGAGGGCCCTTACATTATCTGAATGGGCCTTAATGTTCCCTTCAGCTACAGTTTTTGTATCAAAATGGCTTTTGTCATAGCATAATACATAGATTGGTTATATATATCTTGGGGTTTTTCTTGTTTTATCCTTTAGTGGTAATTATATGTTATTTTTGTTTTGTATCGTAAGCTTTTCCGGGCAAAATGCCAATACGCTGGACTACTAATTGGGTGTATTATTGTCTATTCTTTGGTACTTATTTTGTAGATAGTGTAGACGAAATAGGTAAGTATTTTTTACCATAGTAAGCCCTCTTATAAGTCCCGAATTTAATCTAGGCGCAATAAAGTTGTTCAGCAACAAGAAGTTTGTATGCACATGGAAAAGTCATTGTACAAATTATAAGAAAATTATATCCATATTACAATCTAGAAAGTGAAAGTGTGAATTAAATACTTTTTTGTATAAGTCACCGTAATACAATATTGTGAAAAACCGGCCAAGTTCCTGTCGGGCCACGCGCAATAGGGTTCCGTAGTTACCTAATACCATTTACCATTTTTAATTTATCGTCTGCAAAATAACTTTTTTTGTCATAGTGTTTGTATAAATGACAAAGTTATAGGTATTTGCGGTTTTGGAGTAGATCTCTAAAACTGCTAACTATATCTCGTCCAAAGTGTTGATTAAGATCTACAACATAGTTTATTTTTTTCATTTTGCACTCTCTTATTTTAAAAGAGTTAGGGGGGGGGGGAGGAGAACACACATTTACCAATTTAAAAGCGTATCTTTCTATCTTTCAAAGTATTGCCTTTGAAAATAAAAGTTTTAGGAACCTAGGAATGTCATTTTTAAACACCTATAGACACCCCGCATGTAAAATTATGATTAAAAAAATATCTTCAGTTTCAGTTCCATGTATGTATGTGTATATTTAACCTCCCCTTTAATCTTTTTTTAATTATTTTTATTTTTGTGTAAAAATCGTGAAGCGGTTAACAGAATACATCTACTTACCTAGTTTCAACTGTTTAATCCTAATAGTTTCGGAATAAAGTGGCTGTGACATACGGACGGACAGACAGAGAGACATGACGAATCTATAAGGGTTTCGTTTTTTGCCATTAGACTACGGAACCCTAAAAAACCATTCAATTAGAATATTTATTATATATGTAACTTTATCGCCATATTTTATTCCTATAAATTATAATATCAAAATCGGTACTACTTAGATGCGAAATTTGTTTCCAGTTCACAATATTCTGACATGTTTTAATCTTTTGAGAATAATTTCAATTTTACGGTGATATAGGTATATTATGTACAAACAATAAGAACTACTGATTTGAACGGACGGAAACGATGAACGTTCCCAATGTACAAATGTACAGCCGTCTACAGTTGGCAACAATGTCTATAAAAGCGCATTGTATCAACACAATAAGACAATGGCGAGCATGAGCAGTGTCGGAGGCAAACGCCGTACATTCCGGAAACCCGCTCCGGCGATACAAATCGAATCGTTTGCTCATACTTCTGTTCATTTAGGCATAAGTTATGTGCTACAAGCAACACTATTGTGTTATTCGCTGGGTGCGAAGTACTAACTGGGATATCATAATCGATCGCAACGCTCATGGTGGCAAAAAGTAGAAATAATGTAGGCTTTGTAATCTGTCTGAAAACGATATTTAATTTATTACTAGCGATACAGAAACAATTTTATATGTTTATTATCATTAAATAAAACTATTATAAGTAGCTTTATCTTCTTGTTTTACAGTAAAACTACAACTAAAAAAGAAGTAAACAAACCCTGACATAGCCAAAATAAAACACACCTTTTGTATAGATTTTACTAACCACATTTAATTTGAATGACCAAAAATTATTTCACATTACTTTGTCCATCCAAATCACAGTAATTTTGAAATTTACATTAATAACACACAATATGTAGTATTTTTTTAATTATTTTGTCACAAATGCCGCCATTACATATTATCAAAACGTCAGAACGGTCAGGTCAGAGCCAACAAAGTTGCGAACGCTAGATGACGCTGAAGTCGTCCACAGAGCCAATACCAACAAAAAAAAAATAATGCGACCAATACACGTTCAACGCCAAGACAAAAATCCATTTCGGTTTTAGAGGCCTATTATGTTTCATTATTTAATTATTCTTGACTTCCTGACATAATTTTTGTACCAAAAGTCCCATGGAGAACCCAAAGGTACTGATCGATTTATGGGGGCCAGCAGAATTTAATGCCATAGTAAAAAGTATGAAAACGTGAATACTCACAGATACACTGGCCTTGAAGTTAGGGGTAGCAGAGTATGTGTGTATATCTGAGGATACACTGGCCTTGGGATAAAGACATTGGGTGTATACTAGAAGGTACAATGGCGTTGAACTCTGATTATTACTGACAAGATTACTTTATCTGGATCTTGGTCAATGAAACAATTATTGTTTTTTAAATAAAATTATTCTGCAAGGAGTCGTATAACCTACTTTCATTAAGAGGTGGATCGATGGATCAGTAACAACTAGGCAATTGTTGCTATTTCATTATAATAAATATCTACGCAACACAACATTGGAGTGGAGCTTATAACATTTAATTTCATTCAATAAGATCTTGCTCTGCTTCTGCTGCTGAAATAGTCCGTGTAATAACAGAATTTTTGGTCGCTCGAATAACAGTTAATAGAAAATTAAATTCGCAGGCTTTGATCACCACAAAGGCAACTACGTCACGAATTGGGCCGAGCACCTTAATTACCTCAGGCAACACAACAATACAATCAAGAGTGCGTGATAAAAATACTAAAAAGGTTTTATCGCTCCTTAATTTGATCGCTTTTTAAAAGCGAATGTCTGTTTTTGTTGGTGGCGTTTTATTCGATAAAAAACCAAGTTTTTAAAATAAAGGTAGGTATATTTTGTTGCAGTTAGCCTTTTTGTGTTAGATGATGGTTTCACTTTTTGTAAAGTTTGTCACTAACTACAGAAAATGATGTAAGGTGGCTATACCACCGAAAGTGACCCTTGGAGGTTTTTATTGAATAAGTTGTTAATAGAAAATTGTTTTAATAAAATACTTTACGTGAAATTTTTAGGGCCCATGATCTAGTATTTCTTGAAGGTATCTATCACTATATTCCCTCGTAGTCATTCGTAGAAGCAGATAGCAAAACTGCTAAACGTGGCCGTTAAAGTTTGACACGTAGTTTAATTAAAATTGTGTATTATAATTATAAAATTGACCACGGTGCCACTTTCGGTCAGGGTGCCACCTTAATATGTTTTGCCTTTACTTTTATAGTATTATAGTTAAATAACTGTCTTTTGTGATTTGGACCACTGGCTCTTAGGCAAATGTTTGCGGCCTGGCACTGGGATTTTCGGTGTATCTATTATTAAACAGGAGTCTTTGGTAGGTGCGCTTATTTTGCCTAAGTCGCTTGCGTGGCGTGGAGCCGATTTGAATACATTTTTGAAAGAGTATCCGGTGTGTTTGCTTTTAGGAAAAATATAAAGACTTATGAGGTAAGAAATACCTACCAAGTTATACCTACAAAGTAACAAAATTAGTTAAGTTTTTACTAATTAAATTTATCTAAGTTTATAATAATACAGTATTCTCTAAAAATCACTTTTTTTTTTATTTATTACTTATTAGGTAACTCAACAGCTTCTTTGCAACAATCATGCTTAAAATATAAACTTTAAAATTACACTTAGCCAATGACAGAGTTTCACCGCCTGTTATAATTCTACATCTACAGGCAAACTGTTTAAAAAAAATTAAGTAGGAAATAATATTTTAAAAAAGTAGACTGAAATACAAACTAAATTAGGCAAGAGTAAGAGATTAAATTCTGCCAACCATACGGTTGGCAGAATTCATTTATTTTAAATTTGAATTTGAGATATATAATTATATAATCTAAACATAAAAAGAGACAACAACAAGACACTTAGATAATACTGCGATATTTAGCTAATCACAACATACGCAAAGGTTACCGATGATACAATACAATCAAATATTCAAGATCATATGCAACTTTTAACGGACCGACAAATAGGATTTATTTATTTCTTTTAGCTTTTGGCACTTTTAAACATGTATAAGATAAGGAATATAAGCGTTTCTTATTTCCTTAAAACAATTTTTAACATGTTAAAAGATCACACGCGTAGAAAATAACAATATCGCATCGAATACCACAGTAATTTTTCACTCAACTGTCAAATGCTCGTAAAAGATATTGGAAACAATTTGAAGGATCTCTCGCCCCCGAGTGTTCGGGAGGGCGAGCTTTTTACAAAAGAAATATGAATAGCGATCGCTTACTGGAATCGGGTGTCTAATGTACTTCGAACTGTCGATGATATCCTCACTAAACTGAACCATTTGTTCCCATACTGAACTTATGTGTTTGGTCCGCTGAACTTTATTGTCCGATCAGGAAAAAACTGTTTTGTGTGAATAGGTGAGGGATGATTGACGTATACTGTTTTCACTCGGTTCATTTCATTACAAAATAAGGTACTTTCGATTTGAGTATGATTAGATTCTTTCTCTTTATCTACATACCTATTGTATTTTAGTAAAAAGAATTGGAAAAGTGAGCCATACTTAATCTTTTGCGAATTTCAAAAACAATAACAAAGGTATTTTAATCAGGATTATCCTAAAATTGCTTTAACTTTATATCCAAGTATGTTATTCTCTTTATCAGCCTAGACACCTCAATGTCCGGACCCATACCTTTATGTTTGGAGAAAAGATATACATAATTGGGTACGTATCTCATTTCCACAATATTTTGCTTAAGCAAATCTGGATTTAATATTTTTGCTTCCGTCCTAAAAAAATATATATAGTAGAGTATACAGAAAATCATCAAGCTCTAGCCGTAGGGAAACGCGTTGTTTATTTATGTGATTGCTCTCTACTTCATTCGAGCTTTCTAGGGGAACACTTAATTTTCGTTGGTTTCCATCGTTTTATGTTTTATTTGATGATGTACGCGACTTCGTTGCTTTCATTTCTTATTCCGTGGCAGCTTTATGGACCCCTTTTAGATGGGAATGAAAGATGTGTTCTTTAGTATTTTTTTATTGGTGATTCAAGTCTAATATTGTTAAGTTTATAACAAAAGGTCGCTAGTTAATTTATATACCATAATAACATCTACCTTACGTGATTTCCATATACTTGCACCACGGCCCATACTTGTCCAATAATTATTGGAAGCGATTGGTCAAATTCCTGCCCATCAATGTTCCGCCTTTGGCAAGTAGCGGTCAAAGAATGGCGTTTGGCCTCATTAATCCGGCGGCAGCAGCGCGCTGTGTGCGGATGACAGCGCTCGTTAGTTACCCGCCCGTCCGCTAACTGTTACAGTCCGACACAATCTATTAACGCCTGCTTCAAGTGGTCACATCGGTATCGATATCTCATATTTACTTATTACAATTTATAATTGTGCCATTGTATTGTTTAACAGTCGTAGTCAAAGAATCAAGGTTGGTCGCATTGAGTTGGCGGTAGCAGTGCTCGTTAGTTACCCGTCCGTCCGGTAGCTGTTACAGTCCGACACAATCTATTAACGCCTGCTTCAAGTGGTTACAGCGGTATCGATATTTCATATTATAATTTATGATTGTGTCATTGTATTGTTTATCAGTCGTAGTCAAAGAATGGAGGTTGGTCGCATTGAGTTGGCGGTAGCAGTGCTCGTTAGTTACCCGCCCATCGGCTAGCTGTTACAGTCCGACACAATCTATTAACGCCTGCTTCAAGTGGTCACATTGGTATCGATATTTCATATTATGATTTATGATTGTGTCTTTGTATTGTTTATCAGTCGTAGTCAAAGAATGGAGGTTGGTCGCATTGAGTTGGCGGTAGAAGTGCTCGTTAGTTACCCGCCCGTCCGCTAGCTTTTACAGACCAACACATTTTATTAACGACTGCTTCAACGCCCGCTTCAGATTAAAAACAAAAAGAAAATTACAGTATAGTACAGATATATTATATTGTGTGATGATTATTTTGTCATTAAGTTATAGCAAAAATGATCCAGCAGTAGGACAATGAAATGGCTGACGATGATGCCACCACCAGCTCAAGATCAGTAAAGTCGCTTAACAATGTTGTTTAACGTATTAGTATGTGGGAGAATGCACGTCTTTTCTTAGTAAATAAATAAAAAACAATGCAAATAGTAGATTTTTATTACAATTAATATAATTATTGCAAATAATTAGTTTATTCAATGTAATTTATAAATAGGAGTCACTAAACGACTCGTAAAACAACTGTGTGCACGTGCGCCTCCCCACTGCGCCATCACGCCACATCACGCCACCGAGCTTGTTTGCGCACGTGTATAAAAGCGGCTTGCGCAGGTGTCGATAGCTCAGACGTTGTTCAACTGTCGGACACGGCACTCTGTCGGATCGGTGCTCTGAACTATCTGGTAATGTAGTTAAGTATTACTCCTTTTATGACAGTAATAATAGTGTAATAAAATTACAATATTTAATGTAATGTTAAAGCTAATAAATCTAAGACATGTGATAATTTAGAATCAATAACTTATTCGGTCACTTAGTCATAACCACGATATTTAAATAAATGAATAAATATCTCACATTGCCATCCTTTCTTTTATTTTCTCTCACATCAGAA
Source organism: Agriphila geniculea (assembly GCA_943789525.1). Taxonomy (NCBI): domain Eukaryota; kingdom Metazoa; phylum Arthropoda; class Insecta; order Lepidoptera; family Crambidae; genus Agriphila; species Agriphila geniculea. The sequence continues at coordinate 12,327,227 of OX038875.1, forward strand.
GTGGGATCTAACCTAGTTGGATAACATATACTACGCCTACGAATTTTTATGTTCCAGGAATATATCAAAATGCTTGCTGTAGAATCCGCCACGTTGGAGACTCGATGTTGAAGATCAAGTTACATGGATCTGAGTCATCAATCCTGGGTGTTTTGAAAAGACCTGAACAGTGAAGTTAAGCCTGAAAAAGTGAATCAATTCCCGGTTGACCGACAAATTGCTGATATGTACCCATAGATTTTACATTTTTACAAGGTACCCGTAGATTTTACCAAATTGTTATCATTTGGTCATCAAGTCAAAAATAATGACGTTTCCTTGTGATATTATAAAAAATCAAGTAGAATTTGGCGTAGAAAATAATGACGCAAATGCTGCGCAAAGAGTGCTATGTTTCGTAAAATAAGTATTCTTTCGTGGAGGTTAAATGATACAAAGATCCTGGGTTCGAATCCTGGTATACATAATTTTGTTATGCGTAGTTAGTCACAGATTTTTAAATTCTTCTATATTTTTACCCGTTATTTAGTAACCACAGTACAAGCTTTGCTTCGCCTGGAACTGGAACTAAATGATTGGTGTGAATTGTCTAGACTAGAATATATAATTTTCCATGTGCCTTTCACGAGTGTGCGAGTGTACCACCAAGTGGCCGTGAGTTTGCAACTGTGACTAGACAATTTTAAGATATTATGTGCATATTGTTACATCACAACTTAGTAGCATTGTGCTTCAAAACTTGGAGGGTTTAATAATAAAACAATATGGAAAAGTCAGTCAGTTTTAAGTTACAAATATTATTTTAGTGAAAAGAAAGAAAGACCGGCCTGCTGGAAGAAATTTTAATGTAAAATGAGCTGTGCCCTTTACAATTACAGTTTACAATTTTATTCTTCGTATCAAATCATAGTACTAATGAGAAAAAGTCTTCTTACTTCTTTGGTAGAACTGCTCATGCTCAGTAGAACCAGTGGGATTCTTTTCTGGCTGAAATTGTGTGTACAGAACCTATAATAAAATAAATGTGACAAATAATTTACTGATATTTATTATTTTTTACAACAAAGATAACTTGAAATGATTGTCACCTATAAATTGATCATTAAAAAATTTTTTGTGCATGCAGTTCTAATTGCAGATATCAATGTGTGCCTTAAACATTGTATGGAGTAAGTAAGCAAAATCTTTTTAAAGGCAATTTTTATTTAAATAATTTTCCTCTTCAAAACAGGAATTTTTTTGGTCTTTGGAAACAAAGATTCTCTTCTTGTGCAGCAATTATTCGTATTGGAGCTGGTGTGGAGCATTATCCTGTGCTTAAAATGATCCAAACAAGGGTAGGATCACTTCCAATCCCTAGATTTTACTAGATCTTTTTAACAATTGTTTTAGTTCATCACTGGTTGATGCCTTATTTACTGCTCTGTATTTATTTTGATCCCTGGTGGATACAAACTATTTTAATAGGGATATTTTTCAATAGAATTTCTGCAATAAAACGTCATTGCAGAAAACTGTGTACATACAATATACAGTTGAAATTTACAAGAACTTGTAATAACAGTCAAGAAAGTTAATTTAAATTATGATGCAGAAATATGTTTTTCGATTCATTCAGTTCGATTCAATTTCGTACAAGAATATCGTAAATAATATTCACAATTTTATTTCTGGTATTGTATTGATAGGATGTGGGTAGACAAAAAAAAACCCTCAACATTCGTAATCGCTTCTCATTATACATAGTAGTAAATTATTAAGATTTAAATATTTTGCTGTGCTTTACTGTACTTTTACTGTGCAATTGTACTTTACTGTACTATTGTGGCAGCAGATCTTACCAAATAGCTAGTGATTCTAATTAAAAAGAAAAGTGAGTATGATTTTCTAAGTGATGTGACGATACTTAAAGATTTCGTGATTAATTTAAGTTTCACGTTGATGTTTTAGTTTTTCGTAAACAAGATAAACTTATGTTGTATTAAATAAAAGATTCTTTCATGGATTACTAGTATATTTCTAGATAACAATTATATGATACAATGCGCCTTTTAGCTCAGAAAACCAAGTGCCTGTCAAAGTGACAGTTCCCGTCAAAGTCACAGATTATACAAAAAGTTAATACTAGTTGTTTTTATGTTGTACAAAAAAGGTGATAATTACATCAATATAAAATGAAATTGGTAATGGTATTCTTGAATATCTTTTCTCAACCCGTTTTGTCATTATTTGACACAAAGATGCAGGTTACATCAAATGAGGTCTGTTGAATGTTTTAGTCTGCGAATTACTCAAACTTAGTCTTCACTTACTTCTATGAGTTTTAGATGTTGTAATGTTTTGAGATTAATGCCCATTCGTGGCAGTAGTGTTTTTGACTATATTGATGTTTCGTCACTCTTCAAAGACCACTATGATATTTATTTTTATGAATAAACTATAAACGTATAATAATAATCGGATGTGTCGGATGTGTTGCGAACTGTGGTTTGTGATAATTTTAGGTCACTCCCCTGTAATAGAAGGCGAGGTGACAAAATCGTTGGAGACAGACTGATCTCCTTAACCTGGTTGTCTTATTTCTCTTTATACACTGACTCCTGGCCAGATGTTCACTGTATACTGAGCAATAAAGAATATTACCAGTTGGCCGTGCGTGCTATTGATGCGATTTTTACCAAGGTCGCGAGATTCTAATGAATGCTGTGCCATATGAACTTTGTAATGGTTTTTTACCTAGGTACTACTAAATAAGAAATAAATAATATTTTCAAGTTCGCCGTACCCATTTGGCTTATTACCGAGGTAGTACTATATAATTTATGTGCAATTAATAATATTGCAAGTTTGCCGTGCCTTCGTGGCTTATTTTTACCAAGGCAATCACTACCATCTGAGCAATATAAAATATTGGATCGAAAGTTATCCATGCTCTCGTGGTAGTATGACCAAAGCTCTATGTTAGGTACTATTTTATATTATAATACCTACACGATACATGCACTTACTCACATACAACAACACACCCCTACACACACTATTTGAAAAATAAAAGTTAATGTTTTTAGAAGACTTAAGATGTTCAATTGTTACAGTGTCTGCTGATTGATGTCCATGATTATCCAGATGACGTACACCTGGGGCTCTGAATCCTGATCCTGAATTGTAGGCGTTTGCGTGTCTCGGACACTGGTCTGCACCAGTACAATGTAACATCTACGATTACAAAGATTCTTATTATAAATACGAGTAATTTGTAATAAGTCCTTACTACAATTTTTTGTTTTGTTTACCAATGGAGATTATTGTTATGTTGTTTTTTTATATAAAAAAGAGTTATCTCCCATTGAAGGTTTCACTGTGATAAAAGTGAATTGGGTCATGTGATTTGACCATAATTAGAAGCTATGTGATTTAGCTTGACGGTCATGTGATTTGACCATAATCAGTTGCTATGTGATTTAGCTTCACGGTCATGTGATTTGACCACAGTTAGTTGCTATGTGATTTAGCTTTACGGTCATGTGATTTGACCATAGTTAGTTGCTAGGTGATTTAGCTTTACGGTCATGTGATTTGTCCATAGTTAGTTGCTATGTTATTTAGCTTTACAGTCATGTAATTTGACCATGATTAGTTGCTATATTATTTAGCGTTAGTCATGTAATTTGGCGATTTGATGATGATGTTGTGTGATTCGATAATAATGATTAATTTTTCAGATAACAAATATCCATGTTTGTTAATTTGAGAATTAATCAACTATGTTTTTATTTATGTTTGAAAAATTTTTTACATAATATTGTTTGATTGATCTATTTAACATTGTCATTGGAGGTCGGCATAACCTCTCAGAGTTTTCTTTCGGCAGTTCTTTCTCGAGAGGCCTCCTTTACGAACTGCTGGTAGATTCAGTAGTTAAAACAATTTTAATCCAATAAATTCAATAAAAATAATGCAATATTAGAATATTTATATAAATGCAGATTGATATTACTTAAAGCGAGTAGACTGATAAATTAAGGCAGTGAATTTAATTATTCATCCGTTGACGAAACGTTACATTTCCTATACTGGAAGTTTCAATTCAATTTGGTGCTTTATTGCTATTCCACAAATTGGAAATTCCTAAACATAATGTAGTTTCGAATAAAGATTTTTGAAAAATAAAGTGTAAATTGTTTTGTTCGCGAGCCAAGTGGCTGCTCGTCAGAATGGCCGTGTGGAAGAATGCACGTCTTTTCTTAGTAAATAAATAAAAAACAATGCAAATAGTAGATTTTTATTACAATTAATATAATTATTGCAAATAATTAGTTTATTCAATGTAATTTATAAATAGGAGTCACTAAACGACTCGTAAAACAACTGTGTGCACGTGCGCCTCCCCACTGCGCCATCACGCCACATCACGCCACCGAGCTTGTTTGCGCACGTGTATAAAAGCGGCTTGCGCAGGTGTCGATAGCTCAGACGTTGTTCAACTGTCGGACACGGCACTCTGTCGGATCGGTGCTCTGAACTATCTGGTAATGTAGTTAAGTATTACTCCTTTTATGACAGTAATAATAGTGTAATAAAATTACAATATTTAATGTAATGTTAAAGCTAATAAATCTAAGACATGTGATAATTTAGAATCAATAACTTATTCGGTCACTTAGTCATAACCACGATATTTAAATAAATGAATAAATATCTCACATTGCCATCCTTTCTTTTATTTTCTCTCACAAGTACTTATATTCGAAGGTATTTTTCTATTGTCTGCAATGTCTTTGACTTGACACGTTACTTGCTACGCGTTGTTACATGTGAACGAAGCTTTTGAACTACATAATGCAATTGGAATCTGAGTTTAAACAATTCCAAAGCGCTTAATAAAAGGCTGTTTTACATAAACAAATGTATGCAATTAAGTTTACTGTAGCTAAATGTAACGACTGTGTGATGTCTGGTGTCTCATTTATCTCAGTTGCCTAGCGCACCACTAGTTCGTTAGTTTTTTTTTACATTTTCCTAACCAGACATAGTCAATCTAATGGAGAATCGGAAAATGTTCCTCGTCAATGCTTCTGATTGCCAGGCGACATTCTCCATAGGAGTGTGTTTACAATCGATTTTATGAGTGGTTTTCATAAATTTGAACAGTAATTGGTTCACGCATCGCCGCCTCATTAATTCCTCGTTAGCCAGTCGCCGGCGCGATGAGTGGGAATGATAGCACTCATTAATTATGAACTCGCCCGTTATGCCCCTGTATGTTTGACATAGCTTGTTCACACCTATAGTGAATGAAGATTTATGACACTATGTTATTTCGGACTATGTCGTTTAAATGGTAATTGTGATATTTTTGTAGCCACTTCTCTTTGGTGGAAGTAAGTTTCAATCTACAGCAAGACTCCCAGTCTTTTTGAGACTTCAGACTCCAGTTTAGGTCGTATTCCGTTTGACATACTTAATGTTTATTCTATACTAGATACTGCTCTACTTTCTCCATGAAACGTGTCGAAATACTTACGCCACAAAATTTTAGTCATCCCCAGAGTTCGCTGGTCATCCCTTACTAAACTGATAACGTGATCTCTTTGTCTTATGTTTAACCGCCTCTGTGGTCTAGTGGTTCGCCCACCCGTGTAAGACGCAGAGGTCCCGGGTTCGATTCCCAGGGAGGGTACAATTTGTACTCGGTTTGGTTGGTGGTAGGGCTTATTTCAAGTCCGTTCGGCTAGCTACCACCATCTTACCTAAGTCTGACGCCATAATAACAATTTAAAAATTGTTGTGTTCCGGCAGTTAAAGGTAAGATAGCCAGTATTCCGGGTGTAGTGCGCTTCCACCTTCGGCCTTATCGTCATTTAACATCAGGTGAGATGAAGGCCAAGCGCTTTCCCGTTGTGTATAAACAAAAGTATGGAAAGTATTTTTTATTACATATTTGACCCTATATTTCTTAGAGAAATTTGTTCAGTTTCATAAACTGAACACATCCTTAAAATTTGGAGTATACCCTGTATATTTATCAAAGATTATTTGTCTCAGTTTACCAGCAAAATTTAACTCAGTATAAGTAGGTATATTTGTTTTACAAGTTTGCAACATCAACTTTTGTCAAAACATTAAAACTTAAAACGTTTCTGATTTTCACTTTCTGTATCCGTGTAACATATTAGCTTTCAAAAACAAGTTTACTTTATAAATTTAAATAATGGTCTGTGTTAGTGCCCACGATGTTGCTAATATTTCCTCGACAAACTAAACTTATTCTTTGAGTGAGGAAGCTGGCAGCTTCTAGTCTCTTGAGAGCCAAATAATGTTTAAGAAATTTCCCTAAAGAAAAACTTTTTTACTGGTTTTATTTTATGTCATCTCAAAGAGAAATTCAATAAAATTAATATATCACAAAAGTTTGTATGGAAAATCTTTGTGTTATTTGTTTTTAAATATCGGTGGGTCATCATGACAGCGCATCAGACTCCACTGCAGGAAATAGGCCTCCTTCGTGACAGTACCTATTTTGCCATAAACACGTATGCGTAATAGGTAGGCGGGTTGGAAATCACAGTGTTGGAACGTTTTCATTGGAATACTCTTTTATTTATTTTTGATCCACGGAGCTGTGTTAGATGTAGATCGGGAAGTCACGTGCTTTACCACTTAACAGAAAAAAAATCGTGTGCGCGCGTATCGCCTCTGCACGTACTAAAGGTACCTATGTGTGTTTTAGTGATGACGCCGGCGGAGCGTGCATGCGATTTTAACCTAATGAGTGGTAGAGCGGAAGTGTTGTCGACCGTACCTACTACCACTATCTCATTATTTGCCTTTACGACACCCTTAAGTGTGAACGGTTAGTGCTATTCTACTTTTCCGGCGCCACACGGCTAAATGGTAGCTATTAAATCATTACCTACGGTTGTCAGAAATTGATAGAATATTTTTTATCTTATATGAAACAGATTAACTCCTTTGGAATTACAAACGCGATGATTGTCTCTTTATGGAGAAAGCATTTTTGTCAGTCAATTATTGTTAGGCTAGTTAATTTGATTTTCATATACTAATAAGGTATTAAACTAAGACACTAGACCTATCTGACGCATCTGTCCCACCGAATCAAGATGTTGATTTATTATTTGAACCTTAGGTGAACATATGCTCTACGTCATGTGACGACCGCAAAGTGTACAAGCAATTACAACGGTTCACTCAAGACCTCGCTCCTGAAGGTTCAGTATCTTAGTAAATAATTAACGAACAGCACTTGAATTAGGACAAGCCCGTCCTCATAGACCCTGCTCATTTTATGTTTATAGTGACAAATATAGACGGTTAACTTGAAATTGCGGATTAAGTACATAAATGCGTGCGACAACAATTCGCCCGTTAGAAGGGACGACGACGATCCCGTCATTAGCAATTCATAGCGTAATCCGAAGTCACCTATTCTTAGGAGCTAAACAACGTGTTTCTCCGCGCCTGCATATTTATTTTCCAGAGCAATTTCCCTAATAACCTTCCCGCTTGTAAAGGAAATTGACGACTTGCCTTCGCAACACTTTGATCCTTCCTGGATGTCACTCTACGGGAAATGTTGTCATTGTGACAGTTTTAAATTCTAAGCAAACTTTTGTCGATGTTTAATGAGAAATTCGGTGCGGAGAACGGACTATAATTTGTTGATCGACTTAAGGAAGATATTGATAGCCTCAGTTGTAAAGTTTGTTAAAGTATTATTTATCATCATTATTGTTAAAAGCAATTAATTCGGTTCTTAGGAGTCATTAATTCAAGTTCATTTACGTTTAATGGATTTTACTTCTGGTTTTATCGTAAAATGTGAAATTGGTAGATGTACACAGAGCTTAGGAATGGAATAATTCTTGTAATGATGAGCTAGGTTTAAAATAAGTATACTATTTTAAACCTAACTCATTAAAACCTTTAAAACAAGAGATAATAACAAAGGCTAAATAGCATTAAAATTCAGATGTAGCGCCGCACTCAGAGTGATGTATCCCGGTCCATCGAGATAAATTACAGTTGGCGGAAACACAACCAGTTTAAGAAATTGAACAGAAATACAGACCCTGAGCACAAAAGAGCAGGTCTTGAGTAATGTGCAATCAGCGCAGTAAAATCAAAAACGGTTTCATCCAAACGGAGTGACTCCTTTGTTCTCATAATAAACTGTCAGGGTACAAAGAAATTCGAAGACATCTTGTGTCACTGGTTGAATGAGAACTAGTCGTGTGCTGGTGAACCTTCCATTCATTGAAGGCGGTGTACAAATTGGGGTTGCCTTAAGTACTTACCTCTGCGATTTCACTGGTCGGTATTCATGTGAACGAAGTTGGAAAGGTCAGATGGAATGATATAATCCAAATCTTTTCAGATTAGAGTAAGTAGTTCTTTTTAATTTGGGTATCATTAATTCATAGTTTCTTTGGAATTGTTATTAAGTGTAAATCAGTTACATACGGAATTAGCAATATTTTAGCTGAATTTGTAACTGTAAATAAAATGAAATACTTTGAGAACACCTAGACTTAAATAGAACTTTTTAATACCTACCCGTGTAGTTTAGTGAACACAAAAAAGGTTTCAGCCTTTACGATGATTCGAAAGTTCGATTGAAGGTAGTAAAAATAAAAACCCAATTTGAATAGAAACGATTTTAACTAAAAGTACAGCACGAAGTTCTTTTAAGGGAAGCATTGGGAGGAATTGTTTATAGGGGCTCAACGGTGCGGCGAGCCGGAGGTGGCAAATCACTGGTCGTTTCCGGTTGGCGCAGCGCCGGAAATTGAGAAAGTCTCCGGCCTCTGACGTCACATCATGACGAAAGAAAAGTCCACTGATCTCCCGCCATTTTCCGTGATTGTGTAGCGACCCGTCCGGAGCTTAGGTCGGCACAACAGAAAACGGGCAAACGTTTCGTTGAGGTCTCAACTTGAATATTTATGAACCTATATACGATATTGAATGGATGATCGGAAATTTAAATTTTATATTTTTTGTGATAGGTAGGACTAGAGAACTAAATTTAGAGATTGATTAGTTGACCTTTCTGGCCAAATATGATATCGATTATAGATGACATATTAACCTGGGATAATAATAGGTATATACGTTACATAAAAGTATTGATTTTCCATACCATTGAGAGTGGTTTGTTTGATTATTATAAAATTGTCTGCCAATTTTGGGGCGCTCGCTCCATCAAGGGTAAACACAAAACGAAGCCATGATCAAAAATCAACACAGATGTCTATTTTTACTACGCCATTTTAATATTAATGAAACCCACGCAAAGGGACGTGTTTTCAGCGAATACCTATCGTTAAATAATTTAATGTTAAAGATATTTGGTTTGGTCGTAATTGTTGTTACCAAAATAATTGAAGTGGACATTAATTCAGTAGGTTTTTCTATTAGAAGGAAGAGCATATTACATTCAACCATTTCTGTGGTCTAGTGGTTCGCCCACCTGTGTGGTAGGGCTTATTTCAAGCCAGCCAGGCTAGCTACCACCACCTTACCTAAGTCTGACGCCATAACAACAATTTAAAAATTGTGTCCTGGCAGTTAGATGTAAGATAGCCAATTCCTCAGCGATGAGGATTCTGGAAGTGGTGCGCTTCCATCTTCAGCCTTATTTTCACTTAACATCAGGTGAGATAAAGGCCATGCATAATCCCGTTGTGCAAAAAAAAAAACTATTTTTAAAACCAAATTTAAAGAGCAAATATTGATTTATTTATTAATTATGTTTTTACCATTCCACCCTTAAAATCAAACCTGCTTCCATACAAGAAGTTGTTTATAAAGTTTTTCAGATTTTTTATTTACTAAAAATAACGTCGTTGAAAACATTGGAATAAGAATTCAATATAAATACCACTAAGGCTTAGTTTTCGATTTCATTATTAGTCAACTGTAAACTAATGCTTTTAGGCCTACGTCCGTAAGTTATTACAATAGTGACGGGTACTGATAGGTCTGTCTAACTAAATACACTGGCACTCGGTAGCCTCAATTTATTTTCAGAATTGAAGCCTTTGGTGACAGTTGGGCTTCAGTGATATTACGTTTCCAATTAAGCGACTATAGCTGTAGAGATGTTAAATAACGCTAAAACTTTGGAAATGGTATGGAAATAAATGTTATCGTGATGATTTGCTAATTCGTATTTTATCAAAATGATGATCAACTTTAATTTGGAACAGTTTAAATTCCACATTTCTGTTTTATTAAAATTCCAGTGTGGTTGTTAGATTATATACTCATTTTAACACGTTTTTTAGGATTTCGTACCCAAAGGGTAAAAACGGGATCCTATTACTAAGACTCCGCTGTCCGTCTGTCTGTCTGTCACCAGGCTGTATCTCATGGACCGTGATAGCTAGACAGTTGAAATTTTCACAGATGATGTATTTCTGTTGCAGCTGTAACAGCAAATATTAAAAACAGAATAAAATTAATATTCGAGTGGGGCTTCCATACAACAAACGTGTTTTTTTGCCGTTTTTGGTACGGAACCCTTCGTGCGCGAATCAGACTCTAGTAATAATTTTAAATAATTAAGAGAAAGAACAATTATTTGGTAACGATATATTAAAGTTTGTAAATATCGTTACTTATAAAGCTAATAAGTTACTTGCGCGTTCTTCTTGTCAGTTAAAAAAGTCTGAACGGGTGGTAGAATAATATAGACAATTCAAAAGTGCTTAACTATTATAGACTGAGCGGTCGCGGGATTTTTTGTAACGATCAAGGAAAAGGTTAGATGCATTTTCATGGGTTATAGAGTGGTCCCCTAATGTGAATGATGTCGGTCTGCCTGCTCTCATTGGTTGCAACTTCGAGTTACAGCGATTATAAGAGGCTTCATTGTTACGAAAAAAAAAGATCAGAAAAATGGTCAGTTCTAGTACCTATTCAAAGTATGGCGTCTCCGTAGCTGAAATGATGTAGTCTGCCGGCTCTCAGTGGTTCCATTTCAGAGCAAGTTACAACAAAATTTTTTTTCGTCAAATTGTATTTTTAAAAATACTAATCGATAGAACTCTTTATTATAATGAAAAAATGTCTTTAGCTATTTTTGTCTAAAATGAATAGATTGTTCGGAAAAATACTTTATGTTTTTTTTTGTATGGAGTGAGATATTCAATGTGCTCTTACGGCCAATTCCTAATTGTTTTTGCCTCAAAACTACTTCTGCGTCAATATTTTATTGTTATTTTAAACATTTAAATAATCTTACACTATCAACGCGCGCCCAAAATTGTCCGTTTAATACATATTGGATTTCGAAACAGTATCAAATCGTATTTTTTAAGTAAAACTGATTGTTTTGTCGTTATTTATTACTTTCTCATCAATTAAAACACAATAAAAGCCAACAAATCTTTCGGTCACTATTATTACTATGAATGACTTTTTTACCATAATAAATCAAATAAAACCGAAATAACAAAATGCAGCGGGATGCTAAGTAAAGCCCAGGCGGGTATTTACCAAGCGTTTAGCCGATGCCTATCGATCCAGATTCTATAATCTGGATCAATACAGTGAATTACGATCCATGGCGATCCGGAATATCGATACAAGGCACCCGGATCGAACATCTCTATTGACGCTAAAGCCGGACGTGGGGGGGATGGGGGGTGCGCGGTGGCACAGGCATAAAGACCACTCCATACTCACGCGCGGGTGTGTGGATTCGAATCAAATCGGTTCCACACTATGCTTCGCGGGAGGTTTGGGGCTTTTCGCGCGCGAGTGTAGAGATACCTTAAGGTAGTGAGGGGACTCATACAGTCACAGATACGCAAGCGGCCAGCGTGCACTTAAAAATTCGCATATTGTCCCGTTTTTCAAAGTTTTTTTAGGCTTTCTCTAGAAATAAGCGTCTTGCGTACACAGTGATAGTTCTTAAATACAACCACTGAGAGTCAGCAGACCTACTTGTTTCACCCGTGGAGATACTATACTTTGAATAGGTACTAAAACTGACCATTTCCCTTATCGTTTTTTTTTCGTAACGATGACGTGACTTGCGCACGTCATAGCTCAGAAATGCAACCACTATGAGCTGGCAGACCAACTTGCTTCATCTGCAGAGACGACAAACTTTGAATATATACTAAAACTGACCATTTCTCTGATCGTTTTTATTTCGTCACAATGAAGCCTCTTGTAAGCGCTATAACTCAAAGTTGCAACCACTGAGAGCAGGCAGACTGAGATCATTCACATTAGGGGATCACTCTACAACCCATGAAAATGAATCTAACCTTTTCCTTGATCGTTACCAAAAATCCCATGACCGCTTAGACTATTAAGTTTATTTGAATAAAGCAATGTTGTCTTTGACTTTGACTTTGTATGAGTAGAGTACTTAAATATAAAAAGTTGAAGTAAAAGCTTAAAAAAATGTATGTTTAAAAAATCTCCTTTTGTAAAAAACATGTCATCAGAATATCCTATAAAGTTATTAATAGACATTAACACACCTTAAAAACTTCGAACAAATAATACTACCCCGATGGGTGATTCTACGATTTGGGCCGTAAAAAAGTAGTTTGCTCTAGTTTATCTTATTCTGAACGAATGGCAAACACAATTTTATTACGGTGAACAGATCCCTTAAAATTTAATATACAAGCAATAAATGTTTTAGTGCCTAACTTAAGGGCACAACGGGACGGAGTAGGCAGTAGGTTGGATGCTGATTCTAAATTGGTTGTGACTGAAATAGCTCCCTAAGGTATGACAAATGAAAGTTCAGCATGATTTTTTGGAAAATTAGCTTTGAGTAAAGTTTGGGACCGATCAGATGTTCCCGCGGGAATGGGCTCTTACTAATGAGCGTTTAGTGGCTACATCGCTCGTTTTGAGGAAGAAGGGATTATTGTTTTAATGTAAATGTGAATGTGTGAAAATGTGGCTGTAGTGTGAGATATGAAGAAGATCACTTAATCGTATTTAGGTTTAGAGATAATTAGAAGCTGATTTACTATACAATTTCAATTAATTTTGCGATACCTAAGGTAGTAAATAAGAGTTTTACCATTGAAAATGGTTATCAGATGCAAATCGCCTGAGACGTATTTTTGGCCAAATCTCCGAGGATTTTGGGAGGATCGAAATGGGAATAGTATCAAAAGTTGAAGAATTTATCAAGACACGTGTGAACGTTTGAATTTTGAAAATCTACTGGTAACTTTTTTGGAATTTTGCGAAATTCGGCATAATTCGGGTGTTTAGGGGGTGTTTCTTTACTAAATTGTAAATATTTCGAGAAAAAACCGACTTTAAAAAAATTAAAAAATGCGTCCAAGCGGTCCAAGGGTATTAGTTTAACTACAAAATAGCGAAAAAGTTTTGAAAATCGGTTAATATTGTGATAGGTGGTCCCTTTAGATTTGGAATTGTAGAAAAACGGGGGTTTTCCGTAATAAAAAGTGATGTAGCTTCTATGATTATTGACCGATTGTCATGAAGTGCATTCGTTGGAATTTTTAAAACCAGTTAATAATATTTCGGCCGCCTCGAGGCAGTCAGCGGGCGCTTTTTTCACATTCGTAAAAATAAATAGGTATTACCTAGGTAACTTTAAAAAAATATAATAGGATTTTGCATTTGCTTTGATTTTGATTTTTCGTAAATTTTTGTATTCATTTTCAATGCTCCGATTCTTGCGGGATCTGCAAAATCTGTGATTTTTTTATTGATTTGCGAACTTTGTTGACTGTGTCAGATTTCAGGATGTTAAAAACGTCAACAGAATGATAGACGAGTATCTTTGGGAAATTGACACTCTGGTGACACTTTTGTTTTTTGTTTTATGTGAAACAAATATTCGTCAATTAAATCTATTGTGGAATTATTATCTACTATTTTATTAAACATTCAAGAACAAATATGTATAATAAAATATATAATAAGTCTATGAATAAAATAATAAGAATTGGTGACATTTTGTGCAAGTTTCTAAAACAAAAAACCGATATTTACTTTTGAAGTGAAAACTTCTTTAGCGGTGTTGTACGCTTTTTTGTAATGGGGAAAAAATGTTAAACTCGCCTCAGTTAGTCAGGAGCACGTGATCCTGATCGAAAATTCGTAAGACGGATGTGACGGATGGAGAGATTTCTACGGGGCGCAGCGAAAATGGCGGCGCGTAATTTCAAGACGTAAACACTTGTGTCACCATTGCAACGCCCTAATTTTATAATTCAATGTCAAAACTCTAGATTTTCTGTCAAGCTATGGATAAGACTTTCGTACAGTACTGTTCTGTATTCATAAATTCAAATGCAGAGTAAATTCGTAAGACGGCGATTCGTGCAAAATTATTCCCTAACCATTCTAAAATATCAAAAATGCACAACGTTAATATTCAAGTTTTCACTTCTGCCGGCACTCCCGGAGTGCAACCCGATTTTTTTTAAACTTACACCTTTTTTATTTCATAGCGTGCGTCACAAGATGCGTATCTACAACATACCTTCACCATATTAAAGTAAATCGTTTCGGTTTGTGTACGATTGACAGTCGCCTAGAGAGCTTGTTTACTGCCGGTCGGGGCCTACGATTTACGTCCACTTGCTCTGCGCTTGTAATAAACCAGATAACTCAATTTATGACTACAGAATGGCGGCTATATCGTTACTTCGGTTCTGTACTTGTTGCGATATGTGAGGGTGAATCGATTTCGTTCATTTTGAAGGACTCTTGTTGGCTGAACAGCGATTATATCTGAGCCAATTCGCTGACAAATAGGGACATGTGAACTTTTCACCTTTCAAAATGGCAAAATACTGTGGGCTCGATATCGTTTTAAAAAGGTAAATGTCAACTGTAGAAAATGTATAAAAAAATTATTTACAAAGCCAATTTTGACACTTCACTTTACCATCAACGCCATTTAGTGACTATACACATCAACTTTGTCTAGGGATACAGGTGTTATTTTCATACAAACGAGGTAACTTTGAAGCCTTGGTTTTCTGCCAGGGATGTACTGTGCTGTGATCTGATGATGGCCATCCAGGGACTGAATGGAGTAGATTCAGATCGCTAAACACACCCAACTGATCTGATCAGCATTCTAAAAGATTAATGGGTAAGAGTTCTCATTTTGAGGATTTCCATACATTTTTATGCTATTTTCGCGGTTTTCTTAAACATGTCCATTACGTTTTTAGAATGCTGGTCAGATCAGTTGGGTGTGTATGGCGATCTGAATCTCCTCCATTCACTCCCTGGATAGCCGTCATCAGATCACAGCACAGTACATCCTTGGCAGGAAACCAAGGCTTCAAAGTTACCTCCTTTGTATGAAAATAACACCTGGTATCCCTAGACGAAGTTGATGTGTGTATATGTTACCGGCAATGTGTATAATCCGGCATTGTATACAATGCCTAGGCATTGTATACAATGCCTAAAACGATCAGGCAATGTATGAAATATAATTCATTTTATACTTTGCCTAGGCATTGTATACAATGCCTGCTGGTCCACCGGCAATGTGTAAAATAAGTATATTTCTGTTGTCTGTTATAAAAAAATAACCTCGAAATTTAAGGCTCACGCTCCGCTGCGCTTCGCGCTCGCCTTAAATTTCTAACCTATACGCGGGACCTACAGGAGTAAAACAGGTTCGATTCCAAAGAGCCCCCTCGAGCCCCCCTCGAGCCCCCCTCGAGCCCCCCTCGAGCCCCCCTCGAGCCTCCCTCGAGCCCCCTCGAGCCCCCTCGAGCCCCCCTCGAGCCCCCCTCGAGCCCTCTCGAGCCCCCCTCGAGCCCCCCCTCGAGCCCCCCTCGAGCCCCCCATCGAATCCTCCTCGAGCTTTCCCCGAGCCCCCCCCCCCCCCCCCTCGAGCTTTCCTCAAGCCCCCCCCCCCTCGAGCTTTCCCCAAGCCCCCCTCGATCCCCCCTCGAATCTATTCTCGAAAATCTTTTTATTATACACATTGCCGGTGGACCAGCAGGCATTGTATACAATGCCTAGTCATTGTATACACTGCCTAGGTAATGTGTGAAATAGATATCAATATTCATTATATTTCATACATTGCCTAAAAGGGCCAGGCATTGTATACAATGCCTAGGTATTGTATACAATGCCTGCATTTCATACATTGCCGGTAACATATATATTTTTTAAATTTCACTTTGAAAAGCCCTCATTACTAAAGTACTCATTGAAAGAGTATTAATATTAATCAATATTTAAAAAAAAAAAAACAAAAAACCGACTTCAAAAAACCTACCTCTAAAAAGCAAAAAATAATATTCGTAATAATAAAAACACATCTATTGAAGTCGGGTGGGGCTGGAGTACAAATTCCTTTTTTTTTATTCTAAAAGCCACACCCAACTTCAATAGACGTGTTTTTATTATTACGAATATTATTTCTTGCTTTTTAGAGGTAGGTTTTTTGAAGTCGGTTTTTTGTTTTTTAAACAATTTTTTATTTTTTTATTTTTAGTGTAGGTACCTTTTGTATTAGGTAGTGTAGGTATTGTCGCGTTACGGAAGGTAACGGAGCAAAATTTGAAAGAAAGCTAAATAAAAAAATAAAGTTGAAGTTCAGGAGTTTATTTTATAATGACACGTCCTAGCACAGAAATTCGGAAAACAACTAAGGCGGTTAAAAACTAGGTAGGACTAACAAAGTATGACTAGGGTGGGACGTAGACGGGAACAAGACAGGCACGCAGAGACGTGGATCCAGGTAGCAGGGGTAACAGGAAACAGGCACGAAGCAGGCACGAAGCAGGCAGGCAGATATGGAGTCCCGGCGGAGCACAGGAGGGCACGTGGTTCAGTACGGACGTGGTTCAGTGTGACGGCGCAGGGGTGGCACGCAGTCAGACCCCCGACGTAGCGCCGTAGCGTAATACCACCGGGACGCGCTGATGGGCACGGGCGCGTGTCCGTGTAGACCGACGTCGATGGTGGCGCGGATAGTGCAAGGGCCCAGGGGAGAGCTCCCTCTGCAGGTCAGGCGGAAAGGTGCACGACGTCCAGGTGGGTCGAGGACACGTCCGGGATTTATTGAAGTGGTTCGTGCCGAAGGTCGAAGGTCGAGGACCGTGCCCCGAAGAAGCCGCTATTTGCTTATTATAATTTTTTTTTACAATTATAGAACGTAGGGTAGAAATATGGCGGCAGCTATAATATAGCCGGACAAGCTCGTGTAAAGACTGACCCACCTGAGCTGCCGACCGCGCTTTTATACCGTCGGTATTTATTTTTTAAAATTCTACTCTACATTCAAATATAAGAACACAGAACAATATTGTACAAAGATTTTTATCTATAGCTAGGCTGAAGACAAGCTGGAAATCTATGGCTTTGACATTGAATTAAAAAATTAGCGCGTTGCTATGGCAATTATAGTGACAGACATATGTTTACAAATAAATAATTTTCTCAGCAAAGAATAAAAATGGTATTAAATAAGATTCCAACCGACATAAGAATACAAAATGCAAAATACAAAATGCATGGGAAAAATCTCACGGCCCTATAATGGGCCGTTCCTATGGTGTGTTGCGCTGCAACCCGGCCACAGTCGATTTCATAATAAATGGGCATATCAATTAAATGTTCTTTAATTGTTCTTGCAGTACCCGTGAGTAGATTAATTGTACCACAAATATATCTTGTGGAAAAAGCATTTGTTGTTGGCCGGGCGGCGCCGTATACGCTGCAGCCCGGCCACGCATGTTTTCTATGGTAGGATGCTCAGAATGTTTCCCAAATATAAGCCAAACAAATGTTCCTTTTGTGTTCTTTATTTTGCAATTGAATAAACCAAGAGAAACGCACAAATAAACAGAAAGTTATCTAAATCTAAATATATAAAAGAAGAAACTGATTGCCAAAACCGCTTGAAACCGTTGAGCCCGAACCGCTGGGTTTAGAGACTCCAAATTTGACACATAGGTTCCTTATAAAGTCTAAGGGTGCACTAAGAGACGATTTTTCAAAACTCACCCCTTAAAGGGGTGAAACGGGGGCCCAAAGTTTATATGAAAGTCCGTCTAGGATCTTAAAATTTTGTTTTTCGGCTGACGATTGAAAACTAATATACCTACACGTGTCTCAGTGTTTTTGAAAATTCTACTCCCGAAGAGGTGAAAAGGGGGATGAAGTTGTGTATAGAAAATACATAATTTTCTAAGTAAAAATCGCTAAATTTATTATTTAGGCTTATGGGTGTAAATCTAACGCAACGTATATCGTTATTGTTAGTATTTCAATCCCTATGAAGATTAAATGGGGTAAATAAACCTAAAAATCGATATGGATTTCATTATTGGGATTTACTGGGATGACGATTGCGTAAATAACAATTATTTTGAAGTCCAACACGGTGGACATGATTCATACAACTTCTATAGGGGAGGGGTGAAGTTGGGGTTCAATTTTTGTATGGAAAAAGAATATAAACAACTTTAAACTTCATAGCAGCACGTTTAAAAATAAATAGGCAAACATATATTTTGTTATTTTGAAAATAATTTTTTTTTACCCCATAAGGGTTGATTTTCAAAATAACAAAATATGTGTTATAAAAATGATATAAAAGGGGGTAAAAACCCCCCAAGGAATGATTTTCAAAATAACAAAATATGTGTTTGCCTACTTAGTTTTAGACGTGCTCCTTCGAATTTCAAAGTTGTGATGTCTATTTTATATTTTTTCCATTAAAAATGTGAACCCCATTTCACCCCTTTAGGAGTTAACTCATGTCCACCATGTTGGACTTTAAAACAAATGTCATTTTCGCAATCACCATCCCATAAAAACTGAAGAACAACATCCATATCGATTTTTATGTTTACTTGCCCCATTCACCCTCTAAGGGGTTGATTTTCAAAATCACAAAAGATATGTTTACAAATGTCATTGTCGCAATCACCATCCCATAAAAACTGAAGAACAACATCCATATCGATTTTGATGTTTACTTACCCCATTCACCCTCTAAGGGGTTGATTTTCAAAATCACAAAATATATGTTTGCGTATTTATTTTTAGACGTGCTCCTATGAAGTTTAAAGTTGTAATGTCTATTTTATATTCTTTTTCCATACAAAAATTGAACCCCAACTTCACCCTTCCCCTATAGGGGTTGAATGAATCATGTCCACCGTGTTGGACTTCAAAATAAATTTATTTCCGCAATCGTCATCCCAGTAAACCTCAATAACGACATCCATATCGATTTTTAGGTTTATTTACCCCGTTTCACCCCCATTTCATCTCCATAGGGATTGAAATACTAACAATAACAAATTTAGCGATTTTAACTTCGAAAATAAGTATTTTCTATACTCAACTTCATCCCCCTTTTCACCCCTTCAGGAGTAGAATTTTTAAAAACGCTGAGATATGTGTATATTAATTTTCATTTGTCAGTCTAAAAACAAAATTTTAAGATCCTAGCTACAAAACTGACGGACTTTCATACAAATTTTGGGCCCCCGTTTCACCCCTATAAGGGGTGTGTTTTGAAAAATCCTTTCTTAGTGCACCTCTAGACCTTATAAGGAACCTATGTGTCAAATTTGGAGTCTCTAAATCCAGCGGTTTGGACTCAACGGTTTCAAGCGGTTTTGGCAATCAGTTTCTTCTTTTATATATTTAGATTTAGATAACTTTTTGTTTATTTGTGCGTTTATCTTGGTTTATTTAATTGTAAAATAAAGAACACAAAAGGAACATTTGTTTGGCTTATATTTGGGAAACTTTCTGAACATCCTACCACAGAAAACATGCGTGGCCGGGCTGCAGCGTATACGGCACCGCTCGGCCAAAAACAAATGCTTTTTCCACAAGATATATTTGTGGTACAATTAATCTACTCACGGGTACTGCAAGAACAATGAAAGAACATTTAATTGATATGCCCATTTGTTATGAAATCGACTGTGGCCGGGTGGCAGCGCAACACACGTTCCTATGATAGAAGCCCTTTAAGGTACATATTCTTCCTCACACCGTTTCTTAGCTTTATTTACACTAGATTACCTATTTATTTATGTGGTTTTATAGTTTCCTTCAGTTTACGTTCTTGGGAACGTTTGCAAAGGACCTCCTAAAAGTAATAACATTACAGTATATTATTTAGGTAGAAAACTCGGGTCAGCCAAACGTCAGTTAATCGCGGAGAAACATACATACATGCGGGTCAAACTGAGAACCTCCTTTTTTAAGTCGGTTAAAGAACTACACATAAGATATCCCTTATCCAACAAAAAAATAATTATCTTATTCAGTTCATAAACAAAGAAGTTATACGACTGATCATCGAGGTAGTTCACACAAAATCATACTATATTCGTTGCTTTTTTCAAGATTACTTGAAAAGTACAGAACCGATTTCAAAATTTTAAAAAATGGGACCAACTTGATGTTTTACCTAATGTAATAACGTTTGAATCATTTCAATCGGTTCAGCCGTCTTCCAGTAATCGGTGTACATACAAAAAAAAGGGTCGAATTGAGTACCTCCCTCCTTTTGAAGTCGGTAAAAATAAAATAAACAGTTTATTTGGCTTTAACGAAATACATTTTTAAAAATAGTAAGGACCGATGCCACCCTTTATGCCTCATTTGGCCTGTATCAGGAGGCACCTCTCTTCCATGAAACAGGGTTATCATAAAAAAATTAATAAAAAGTATGTTTAATTATTAATTTAATGTCCATTTATTATCTGCTGATACCTCGCTTGTTTAAGATAAAGGAACGTAAATTAAATTAAATCCATGACATCAAACGTTTTACGAACGACTTTGCTCTAACGTTTTAGTTAAATAAAGAAGACAGAATTTAAGTGGATAATTCAAGTTGTATTCATCCTTACTAATATTATAAACTAGCTGCCGCCCGCGACTTCGTCTGCGTGGAGAGTTTTTTTGCTATCCCTTGGGAACAATACTTTTTTCTGGATGAAAGGTATCCTATGTCCTTCTCTATACTCCTGACAACGTGTATGTAAAATTTCATGATGATCGGTTCAGTAGTTAAGACGTGAAGGCGTAACAAACAAATAAACAAACAAGCAAAACGGACTTTCGCATTTATAATACTAGCGACCGCCCGCAACTTCGTCTGCGTGGAAAGTTTTTTTTGCTATCCCTCGGGAACAATACTTTTTTTCAGGCTTCGCATTTATAATATTAGTAAGGATTAGTACGAATGCGAAAGTCCATTTATTTGTTTGTTAATTACGCCTTTAACCGATCATCATGAAATTTCGCATACACGTTGCCGAGGTTACAAAGAAGGACAAAGGGTACCTTTCATCCCGAAAAAAAGGAATGTTCTTGAGGGATATCAAAAAAACTTTCCACGCAGACGAAGTCGCGGGCTGCCGCTAGTTAGTAATATTTATCTAATTCTTAGAACAATGTTTAATGTGATAAGTTTAGTATTTATCAAGAATCTTCCATACACACTTAAAATGCTGATGAAATGTTAGAGTTTCATGGGGCACTGAAGCCCCGACGGCTTACACTCGGAAAGATGATAAATTATTCATTAAGATATGATTATAAATTTCGTGGAATAATAACAGACGCGTAAAGTAAACTTCAAAATGAAATTTTCCCGCTTTGAGGTTAAGTAATAAAAAAAAAGTGTTTTCTTATAACAGCTCACATTAAGTTTTGATTTCCCCTTACAAATAGTTCACCGTGTGCCATTTATACTTATTCAATAATAGGAATTTTGATTTGAGACTCTTTTGTTTCGTTTAAAATGTTACTTTTTAGGGTTCCGTACCAAAATGGTAAAAAAGGAACCCTTATGGTGTGACTCAGTCTGTCTGTCTGTCTGTCTGTCACAGCTGGATATCTCGAGAACTACTAATGGTATCAACCTGAAATTTGGAATAATGTTAGATGACATTTGCCCAACTATTTAGCAAATAAGAAAGAAATAAAAAAAATTTTTTTTTTACAACAGGGACTGAAAAGGGGTCTTAAAAATTTGAAGTGAGGTGACTAGGGCATGTGGGGTATCATATGAAAGAGCAAAACGCTGTTTGCACATTTTAAAACATTTTTTTCTTTTTTCTTAGGCCGCATAGTTTTAAACTTATGATGAAAAATGTAAAAAAAACCGTTCCCCCCCTTATCTCCGAAGTTTGCAAAGAGAAAAATCTGAAATAATTCTATGTGATAGTAGTTTAGACGGTTCTCACACTGTCTTTTTCTTTGTATGCAAGTACATCAATTTGTATAGAAAACCGCTTGGTCCAACACATCGAAGGCGTCGCGCGCCAGCAGGCGCGGAAATCGCGGGGTACCACACACTGAGCTCCATAGTATCGTGCCGGTTTTTGTACGTAAGCGCGGGGCCGTCGTCTGACGCCGATCGGCGCGGAGGCGCGTCGAAAACCGCCCGAATAGGCGGTGCGCGCCGGCAGTGTGAGAATCGCCTTATGTAAAGATTACAGGAAAAATAAAATTATGTCTCAATATAACACACTTTTTTAGAAATTCAAAAAACAAACAAAAATTCTTTAGTTTCACTACCAGTCAACAGATGGCGCTGTCCTAAGAATGCTGACCTTAGAAAAAAAAGTTCCACTATCGGTCAAGAGATGGCGCAACCTAATACTACTATAATAATTGGTGGCTGGTTCTAATATAATTAGCTACTATTTGCCGTACGAATAAACGAAGAATAAGTTCCTACTTAGTAATATAAACAGTTTGCAATGTGGAGTGGCTGAAACGTTTTTCAATCACCATAAGCATCTGTGGTTAAGATTTGTAAATTAACTGTCCGCCTGTTCGCCCTTCCACCTGTCTGCCGTTTATCCTACTTTTTTAAAGACTGTACTAAAATAACATATCCAAATATATTTATGATTGTACGGAACCCTCGGTGCGTGAGTCCGACTCGCTCTTGACCGGTTTTTTTCTTCGTACATTCGTGACATAGCTATGTAGATATCACAATTAAAATTAAGTGCTCCCAACAGTCTTGCAGCTGAGTCAGGTGATTGAAGTGAGGGATTAAAATCCTCATTCCTCACAGATGCTCGAAATTACTAAACCCGCGAAATCTTCGTAATTTCACCGTTTACAAAATAGGGATTACTGTGAACAGTATTTAAGTAGAGCATGATGGATTTACTCAAAAGTTTGCTGTTTTTTATTCATTGTTAATTTACGAGTTTGCTCTAACAATTTCTTCTTGATTTATTTAGTTTTTTTTGAAGTGGTTTTAAATTATTTTACCACGTGTATTGTCTGTACACTATTTAGGCAGCTCCTTTATAAAACGTAATCAAAATGTACATTACCTTAACAGCCCAGTAGGTATACTTTTAATTTTAATAATGGTCATTTCTGACCATAAACCTGAAAAACTACTCTAAGGACGTTGATGTTTCTTTACACAGGCCCAAATGTATAAAAAAATCTACTATCCATACAAATCAAAGAGATCACGTGATCAATTTAGTATGACCAAAACATTGCGGCGAAATTCGACACATGTTTCTTGGAGAAAATTGTTCAGTTTCATGGACTGGACACGTTCTTAAATTTGGATGGTAAGTTTAGAATGACCCTGTAGAAATAAGTATAGTAAAACTTAGTATTTTGTGGAATAACTAGTCCACTGCATGATGTAGGCTTCTCCGTAGGAGGAATACCAACGCTACTCCACATCGTTTATAATGCGCACAGCTATGGAATGGAATTCCCTGCCGGGTTTCCGAGCGCATACAACCTGACTCTATTCAAGGCCAGAGTGAATAAGCACTTTCTGGGCAAGCTCGCGCCATCGTAGGCCCTGTCTTTGCTTTTGGGCTAGACTGGGGTCAAGAGCAAACCCATTTAAGATAAAAAAAAGGACGTTGCCATGACCTCCAAGCTTGGCAGGCTGGTTGGAGATTGCAGTATTTGATCGAATAATAGAATAATAGTGCTGTTAATATTTTTGGTCCACACACTTGTTAAGTATATTTTAATGTTATTGATCACCTTTATGACAGGAGCTCGGTGGCGCAGTGGTTTAGCGCCTGGCCCAGTGATTGCGGATGTTAAGCAACGTTCGGAAGGGGCGGTCATGGGATGGGTGACGAAAAATTTATTATCTCGAGGTCCTCTTCTGAAGGCACGTTAAGCCGTTGGTCCCGGCTGCATTTGCAGTCGTTAATATCCACCAATCCGCATTGGGCCCGCTTGGTGGGTTATAGCCCGTCCTCCTTATCCACCCATAAGGAAGGCCTGTGCCTGTGCCCCAGCAGTGGGGATATTAAAATGGCTGATGGACATGACATCCTTAAGTGTGAAGGGTTGGTGCTTTTCATCCAAAATGATTACTTGGATTAGTCTTGTGCTTTGAAGGAACCGTTATCACAGGGCATTGCCGCAGTACAAACAATTTCAATGTAGAAATTGCAGTCATACTGCAGCAACAATGTTCTATATAGTTGTTTAGAAGGGGACCATTGGTACGTGACATAGAAATATCACCGGGTAGCTCGCTCACTCCCGACGCGGCGCTACCGAAGACGGTCAACAAATTGGAAATTGGATGAACAACGTTAATAAAATATAAAGCAGCCAATTCCAATATTATTGAATCTAGCAACAATATACTTATCGGTTTTTAGAATTACTTTTGTATTTTTCAGTTTATTGTTTCTGTTATGAATTGCCTGAAAATTATGATCCTATTAATGATGAGACTGAGAAATTATAATATATGAAGTCAATTTTACGTTACTTACCGTACGTCGTTACAAATATTGATCAATGAAATTATGTCAATAAAATTATATAAGTAAACGGTTATTTGTATAGGTATCCCTATAACTACTAGGCGGGTGTTCAAATGTAAAAATTGTGTAAAAATGTAAAAACTAAACATTTTTGCCAAAGAAACATGGGTCAAAACCTTTCTCATACTAATACAATGTTTTAGCCATAGACATAGAAATATTTTCACTGCGCTCAAGAAGACCAACAAAGCGTGGAAAAAAGAAGTTAACATCATACGGACACGGTCTATATAAAAAGAGACAAAGGATCAAGTGACATGTGCCAACATTTTTTACAGTAAGAGCCCCTAGCGTCCCGCCTAGCAAATGAGCAATCACAGTTTGTTTAAAATATTTTTTAATCTTAATTAGAATTTAAAATAAAGGTATCGTGGAGCTATGGTGTCTTCTGCTCTAAGTAATTGTGATATGACAAAAAGAAACAATCCAAGTAATCACACTTTTCAAAGGTAAATAAGATATTGCCACACATTTCTCTAAAACCAAATTTCGCTACATTTATTCATTTATCGACATAGAAAACAGTATGGAACATAGTTTATTAACTTCCTTTGCCATAATATAGTCATATTTTATGAATCTAAGTCATATTTTACGTATCTCATATAAAATGTATTGATTCGTTTTCGGATCACCTGTTTATTGACTTTGTTGTTCTGTGACATTCTATTTCTATGGTTTTAGCTGTCTTGTTTACTTAGAATGGTAGGGCCAATTTTTTTTATCGACCTACGTTTCTTTGGCAAAATGTTTAGTTTAATTATTGGTAGTTACAAAATAACTGTGTATGTAATACGTTTTACAACTACGCTGAGTAAGTGTCTAGAAAAATTAAACTTATTGACTAGCTTTCCTACTGTGATTGCTTCCATCCTTCACATCCAATGAAAATACTATACATTCAGATTTTATTATCTGATGTCCTTGTCGTGTTGTCATGACCTTGAAGTACCTACCTATATAATTTTGAATTGTGATTGAAATGTCAGTGGCTAATGTAATTATTAATTTTGTGATAGGCATGGTACAATATAGGTATAGTATACTACCATGTATACTATACCTATATTGTATACTTACACCAAGTATACTAACCGCTCTAAAGTATGTTGAGATAATAATCAAGAATATTGAACTGAATTTCTGTATTGCGTTACTAAATAATTTTGTACAAAATAATTTTCAGAATGATGTATATAATGTAACATGAAAATATATTTTTGTTATTATCTCTTTTGTTTTTGTTGAAAACACTACAACAGCATGTTTTTGCAGTCAAAATGGAGGGAAAACAAGTAACGAGCATAAAAAAAAACAGAAAAAGTTTTGAAGCGTTTCCAACTATGAGGCTGTCTGCGAGGGAGCGCTGTTTACATCAACTCTTGTCAGCGGCTTGGAATCAACAGGCTTTTGTAAAATTATGCTTTCACAGTCCGTACGCAACAGAAAATGCATTTCCTTTACAGAGTAGGGACTTCTTTTTCTCCAATAGAAACATGAAACAAATAATAATATAATACCTATACTAGTGGCTCCGAGAGCTGTAGACCTCGCGTTAAAAAGTAACTTAAATTGTAAGTTGTTTAATAGTACATTATGATACAAGTTAGCTTTGGTTGCTTATTGCACACAAGGCAATAAGCAACCAAAGTGTGCAATAAGTAAGAGCTCACGAGTTTCATACGTCGTTTTTCAACACATTTGCGAGGAAAAAACAAAGTAATTTACCACACAGCAACAAATACGACAAAAACAAAATGATAATCATGATGAGAAAAGGTGCGCAGGTTTTTTTTTGTTTTTTTCACACGACCAATGCAAGAATATTTTGCGAACAAAGGGGTTAGTGAGCATACAGCCTACTTCAAAATTATAAATTTAGGTGATAAAATGCTAATTTTTTAATATTTTATAACAAAATATTATAAATTAGGAATAATTTGATGATAATAAATATTTGTTTGACTTAATTAAGGACCTACACATTTATTTATTCCAAAAATGCAAATGAATTTTCAGCGGCATAAAACCTCTTTGTTGTTAAAATAACAAATAAAAAATAACTGTATTACCCGGTTAAATTGAAAATGCTCTGTTTACTCGCATAGAACTTGCAGTAAGGTACCTATTTAACTTTGTTGGGATAATTCTATAACCAACTAGTGTTTTATATATTATAGCACGCGTTTGTTATAGTTCGGTTTATGGCCCTAAAAGCGATGTATTAGGGCTCACTTTACGAGCAAGTGTGTTGAAAAAAATAATAGAAGTCGCCCACGCCACGAGGTTTTCAAAGCACATAGTAGTGTACGTGCTGTTTGGTATATTAGGTATTTGGTATATTCACAGGAAGATGCCCTTCTAATTTCTTTTTTGGGTTAATTTCGAAAAACTGGCTCGATTAAAAAAACCTTTATAATTATCGAACCTTCTCACATAATTTTACGAGAATCGGTTGAGAAATTCGACCTGTAGAGGAGAACAAACGGAAACGAGGAAGGACAGCCGGCCTTCCGGCTTATATTAAATAATATCCTTATCCTTACTTCCTTACTAATATTATAAATGCGAAAGTCCGTTTGTTTGTTTGTTTGTTTGTTACGCCTTCACGTCTTAACTACTGAACCGATGGTCATGAAATTTTGCATACACGTTGTCAGGGGTACAGAGAAGGACATAGGATACCTTTCATCCAGAAGAAACGTATAGTTCCCGAGGGATAACAAAAAAAAACTGTCCAAGCAGACGAAGTCGCGGGCGGTCACTAGTATTAAATAATTTTTGCCCAAGCTGAAGCAGAGACGCTTCGCTCGCGCTTTGCGCACGCTCGGTCAATTAAACTATCCAAATCCAAAACTTTAGTTTTGGATTTGGGTATAGAGGCTAGTGATGTACTTAGTAAATAAAAAGTTCCTAGTAAAAACAGAAACAGAATTGCTAAATTTTGTTTGCTGTCAAAGGCAAAGATTTAGATGTCATCTTGTTAAAGTTTTGTAAAAGATTTCTAACATAGGTAGTGTCTTGAAT
This sequence comes from Agriphila geniculea, assembly GCA_943789525.1. Lineage (NCBI taxonomy): Eukaryota > Metazoa > Arthropoda > Insecta > Lepidoptera > Crambidae > Agriphila > Agriphila geniculea. Next base: position 12,355,090 of record OX038875.1, read on the forward strand.
AATTCAAGTATGCAAAACAAAAGTTTTCCGTTTTCCACGTACCTGGCGGCATTGCAGGCATTGTTTACTTGAGCTGTGCTGAGCCGAACAACGATACAAAAAGAGTGGGATAACCGACTCCCCGCATGGCAGATGACAGTGGCCGACGAGCAACGAGCGGCTGTACCAGTTTACGTTTTTTTAATCATGTGGCTGTACTATCATTTTGCATTTTTTCGTTAGAATCATGCAGGGGTCATTTCACCAACTGAGCCAAAATTATTATTGTCCCCTTACTATTGATTGAATACATGTCATGTTGAATACTAGACGATGAAATTTTCAATTTTAGCGAAGAGCTAAACAAGATTGTTATCTATTGTAAATCTTTTATATTTTTCCACGTATTGAAATAAAAAAAAACCGTTAAATTATCCCTTTAAGAGTGAGCTCCTCTCATAATTCTTATGACTCCCTATTTTTCAATTCCTTTTTAAAGTTTGTAACTTTTTGCGAAGAACTGCTGAATAGATGATAATGTAATTATCCATTAAAAATCGACTGTGCACCGTACATACTTATTGGATCAAACTCTTAAGTTGGTTTAAGTTAAATCTTAAGTTGCCGCTTTTCGAAAAATTTTCATTAAGTTCATTTTACTTGCGAGAAAGATGGATAATTTTTCCTGCCTGTCGATTCTGTAACAAACCTTCAACTCACTTCGAACCTTACTTCACTTAGCAGAAATTTTAAATCAGAAATGAGATAATGATAAGCTGTTTTCCTAATGACAAAAGATTTTAGATAGCTACGGTAGCTACCTTAAACCTTTTGCAATAGGTAAAATCTATATCTTAATATATAAAATCGTAAACTGAATGACTGAATGACTGACTGACTGACTGACTGACTGACTGACTGATCTATCAACGCACAGCCCAAACCGCTGGACCTAGAGACTTGAAATTTTGCACACAGATACCTTATACAGTGTAGGCATCCACTAAGGAAGGATTTTTGAAAATTCTATCCCTAAGGGGATGAAATAAGGGATGAAAGTTTGTATGAAAGTCCCTCAGTTTTGAAGCTAGGATCGTCAAATTTTGTGTTTAGGCTGACGATTGAAAATTAATAAATACGGGTCTCAGTGTTTTTCAAAATTCTACCCCCGAAGGGGTCAAAAGGGGGATGAAGTTGTGTAATGAAGAAAATCCTTTATTTTCGAAGTCAAAATTGCTAAATATATGATTTAGGCTTATGGATGGAAATCTGACGCAACGTTTATTGTTATTGTTAGTATTTCAACCCCTACGGTGATGAAATGGGGGTGAAAAGGGGTAAACAAACCTAAAAATAGATATGGATGTCGTTATTGGGGTTTTCTGGGACGACGATTGCAAAAATGACATTTATTTTGAAGTCCAACACGGTGTACATGATTTGACCCCTCAAGGGGTGAAAATGGGGTTCAAATTTTGTATGGAAAAATAATATTAAATGGATATTACAACTTTAAACTTCGTAGGAGCACGTCTAAAAATAAATAAGCAAACATATATTTTGTGATTTTGAAAATAAACCCTTTAGGGGGTAAATGGGGTGAGTAAACCTAAAAATAGATACGGATGTCGTTATTGGGGTTTTCTGGGATGACGATTGCAAAAATGACATTTATTTTGAAGTCCAACACGGTGGACATGATTTAACCCTCAAGGGGTGAAAATGGGGTTCAAATTTTGTATGGAAAAAAATATTAAATGGCCATTACAACTTTAAACTTCGTAGGAGCACATCTAAAAATAAATAAGCAAACATATATTTTGTGATTTTGAAAATCAACCCCTTAGGGGGTAAATGGGGTTAGTAAACATGAAAATCGATGTGGAGGTCGTTCTTGAGGTTTTATGGGATGGTGATTACGAAAATGACATTTATTTTGAAGTCCAACACGGTGGACATGATTTAACCCCTAAAGGGGTGAAAATGAGGTTCAAATGTATGGAAAAAGAATATAAAATAGACATTACAACTTTAAAATTCGTAGGAGCATGTCTAAAAATAAATAGGCAAACACATATTTTGTTATTTTGAAAATTATCCCTTAGGGTGTAAATGGGGTAAGTAAACATGAAAATCGATGTGGATGTCGTTCTTGAGGTTTCATGGGATGGTGATTGCGAAAATGACATTTATTTTGAAGTCCAACACGGTGGACATGACACATCATGGACCTGTACCTGGACATGCACATCCAGGTAACGGGAACGAGAACAAGCACGGGCACGGGCACAGGAACAGGAACGGAAACGGGAACAGGACGAGAACGGGACGGGAACGGAACGGGCTGGAACGGAAACGGAACGGGAAGGGAACGGGAATGAAACGGGAACGGATTGGGAACGGGAACGGAACGGGAACGAAACGGGAATGGAACGGGAAAAAGAAAGAGACAGGAACGGGACGGGAACGGTACCGGGAAAAGGAACGGAAGGAGTACGGGACGGGAACGGGACGTGAACGGGAACGAATTGGGAATGGAAAGGGATGGAACGGAATGGGAATGGAACGGGAACGAAACGGGAACGAAGCGGATACGAAACGGGAACGATACAGGAACGGAACGGGAACGAAAACGGGACGGGAACTAAGGGGAAAGGATCGGGAATGGAACGGAACGGGAACGGAACCGGACGGGAACGGGAATGGGACGGGGCGGGAACGGGAATAAAAACCGAAAAGGGACCGGGAACGGGGACGGGACGGGGACGGGGACGGGGACGGGGACGGGGACGGGGACGGGGACGGGGACGGGGACGGGGACGGGGACGGGGACGGGGACGGGGACGGGGACGGGGACGGGGACGGGGACGGGGACGGGGACGGGGACGGGGACGGGGACGGGGACGGGGACGGGGACGGGGACGGGGACGGGGACGGGGACGGTGACGGAACGGGACGGGACGGGAACGGGAACGGGAACAAGAACGGAATGGGAACGGAACGGGAATGAAACGGGAACGTATCGGGAATGCATCGGGAACGGAACGGGACGAGAACGGTACGGGAATGGGAACGAGAACGGAAGGGGTATGAGAACGGGACAGGAAAGGGACGGGAACGGACGGGAACAGAACGGGAACGGGAACCGGAACCGGAAACGTAAAAATGACTGGTCAGATCCTGGTTGAAGGTTCTCTAAGGATTTTCTCTAACATCCACGCGGACGAAGTCGCGGGCAGAAGCTAGTAGGTATATAAAAGCGTAAATCACTCACTGACTCATCACGAAATCTCAGAAACTACAAGTGCTAGGAGTCTCAAATTTTGCATGGGGGTCCCTTTTAGGGTGTAGGTGCTCACTAAGACGGGATTTTGCGAAATTCAATCCAAAAAAAAATTCAAATAAGAGGGTGAAACAGGGTGGCAAAGTTTGTATGGGAGAACGCGATTCCTTGGCCCGATTGACTTGAAATTTGGCATAGACATTCTTTTACAAAATTAATTGAACACGTGTTTCGTATTTTTTTGAAATGTATCCCTTAACAGGGTTGAAAAGGGGTAGAAAGCTATTTTTAGGGTGGTTGACTTCGATATCGGAATCAAAACTTCTTAGTGCATTTGAATGATTAAGAAAAATAAATGTCAGTTGTCACTGCACGGGCTGACGTTTAATCTCTAATTTTCCCGATTTTCGAGACAAGCTTTGATTCTTATAATGTTGTATAAGATTTTATCCTTATTTTAACTACTTTACGAAATATTAGTCAAATAAAACGGCAACATCTGGCAAATATCAGATAATGTGACAAGGAATGTGGTATTTAGAGAAGCCAGAAACCTTTTCAGTAGTAAGCAGAACAATTCACCAATCATTCACCAAAGTTTCATCATAATCGGATGTGGATGAATGGTTTAGGAGTGCAAAGGAAACAAATACACATACATCGATTTTTATTTATAAAGAAGATAACTATTAAGCAAAGATATTAGAATTTTTAACTATAAGGTAAGTATTAAATGTAACATAATATTATTATACTTATTTTGTTAAATTACCGCTAATAAATTTTATTAAGTACCTACCTAACTAATACAGAATCGTTAACAGGGCGTTGGTTCTGTAACCAAACTCGAACCCCACTTCGAATCTCACTTCACTGCACGGGAATTTTAAATCATAAATAAGATAATGATAAGAATTTTTTTTTATCACAAAAGATTTTAGATAGCTACGCAGGCTACCTACATTTTTTGCAATCAGTAAAATAGCTCATTTAGTAAACAAATGTCTAATAACAAATTCACGCGCAGTGAAGTGAGATGCGAGTTTGGTTACAGAATCGACAGACTGCGCGGGTAAAACCGCGGGGTGCAGCTATTACCTATACAATCACAAAATTGTATAAATGTGAAAGTTTTGATGTTTGGATGTTGTTCTGTTAGGTACCTACTCAATCATATCATACTCAATCACGTCTGAACGGGTGAACGGATTTAGGAGAAATTTGGCACAGATATAGATTAAGTCTGGAATACTTAACACAGGCTTCTTTTCATCCCGATCATTGGTTTCTAAAGGAAGACTTACAACGATTACCGACTGCCACGCGGGCGGACTCACGGGCAAAAGCTATAGTATAAAACAAAGTCGCTTCCCGCCGTCTATACGCTTCTCTTAAACTATGCATAAAAACCTCATTAAAATCGATCCATAAGTTTGGGAGCTAGGTTGGTTGCCTCAGACAGACACACACACACGCCAATTATATTATAACACCCCTTGCGTACGTCGTATAGGTATATATATGTCGTCCTCCTAGGTATATGTATCCTGTAGTATAATCTAATAACTTTACACTGACACCACATTAGCACAGTTTTACATTTAGTAACTACATTGCACCCGTGCGAAGCCGGGGCGGGCCGCTAGTAGCTTATATTCAGCTAATTTTTAATAACAAATTGACGCGAAGTGAAGTGAAGTTCGAAGTGAGATGCGAGTTTGGTTACTGAATCGACAGGCTGTAAAGTAAAACCGTCGGTACGCATCCATTCCAGTGTAGTAAACTAGATCAAGCTGTTTAATACAAAGAAATATTTCGAGTAGCAATGAAAAGTGAATAAATTTTTCCATGTAGCGAAATGGCCAAGCCACATATTTTGACTAAGGTGAAGAGTTTTTAAAGTTACGGCTTGTAGAGTTAGGGCGCGTAGAGTTAGAAGCTTGGCTGTACATGAGGTCTGATAACTTTTTGACAGTGCAATCCATGGAGTCTTGGCAACACTATACATGAAAATGTTATTGGTGGGATTTATTTTACTCAAACCAAAATACTTACGATATCGATAAACAATAAAATAGGTTTTTATATTACTTACTTTTCCTAAAAGAAAATAGTTATCTTGGATGACAGTAAGTTAATAATATTATATTACTTATAAGAATTAGCGATCGTCGAAAAAAATCTTGTGCTAAAAAAGAAGCTGAAGACGCTTTCAAAAATACACAAACGAATGGAGTCAGGATTAGCGGTCAAAGGCTTTCAGGGGTTAAGGGATCGTCAAATTCCAAATTACGTCTATCTTACTGGGGTCTGCAGTTCGATAACAGGATATGGTATCCGAGCGGACATAACGAACTCATATAAATGCGGTATTGGCTGCGGGGGAGGGGTAGACTGCGACCTCCCTGATTTATTCAAAGTCCTAATACCGGTCGCATCCACGTGGGATTTGCGCAGCCACTTTCACCTCCTATGTTGTCGTTTGAGGAACCGGTGGCGAAAACTCAGAGAATTTTTACGCACGTATTGTGGTACGAACGTGTTTTGTTTTTAATTATAATATTTTTCATCAAGAAGCTGGAAAATACGTAATTAGAGTCCTTCCGGCGTCAGGCGTCTACTTATCAAATAGCCAATTTCTCACTGACAGAACACAGCGCTGATTGACACCAGCAACCGCGTTGCGTAACGTTTCAGTCGCTGTTATCGTTCATAGTAAATAGCCGTTTTAAGTGTCTACCGACTACTAAATACTATAAATGAATATGAGTGAATTCCAACTAATGGAATCATTTATAATGGGCAAGACTCGAAACTGCACTTTATAAACCAGGTCGTGCAATAACCAATTTTACACTATTTTGTTTATCCTGTCAAAATTAGGAGTTAGTGATACGTGCAGTCGATTCGAGTTGCTTCTCAAATATTTTGAGAATCGAACATAATAGCAGCTAATATGAAAATCAATATTTTGTATTGAATTTATTTAATGCCAGAAACGAAAGTTATTGCCTTTCTCCAAAGCACTGAAATGTAGCCCAAATCTAGTTGAACAAATATTATTCGATGTAAGTTTACGTAAGCTATTCTCTTTTCTCTTTGTATCTGTTAGCTTTCGCGTAAAAGAAACCATATTTTGTTTAAACTATTATTTCTTTTGCGTTCGAAGAATTCAATTTATAAAACAGAAGACAAGGAAAGTCCCGGCGAAATTGGGTAGCCCTCTGGCGAGTAGAGCTTAGATATCTATCTCGGAGCTTCATGGCTCTACAATATCGAGTTAGATTTTTTATAGGGCAAGAGTACGTTATTTAGTTTAACTCTCGCATCTATTTTTCACTTTTGATATGTATAAAAATAATAAAGAAACCAAGTTTTTTATTTTATTTTAAAATAACCAAGCAATTTAACATCCATTAAAAAAAATCTGGTCAAGCCCAAAGAAATGTCCTTAACCAAGATTTTTATTAATTTTAAAATAACCAAACAATATAACCTCAAATTAAATTCAACCTCTAATTTAAACTCTGTTTAACATTGTTTTATGAATTGGCAAAACATCGGTAAATTATTACAAAGTAACGCTGAACACGCGCGTGACCACATTTGTAATTATTGATGCTTATCAATATGCCGGTTAAATATTTGCTATAACAGCTGTACCGAACTATCTTGGTTGTACAAACAGAGTTGATTTTAACTTACATAAATCCTATAATCACATATATTCTTAATTAATAGCAAACATTCTAACAAGTGTTATTTACTACATGTAATTTAATTTTGCTCCAACTTACGTGAGCCGCGTATGTAGTTAGTCTCAGTCCACACAGCTGATGTTTGGCTCTGCAAATTAAATTATTTGCATCTCTTTCAAGCTTCTATTATGCATTTAAATTATTAACAAGAGCCGCAGAAAGTGTTTTTCTTAATCATAAAAGGATTTACTTTGAGGTGAGGCAAATTTTAATGGATTTCTAAAATCATTATTAATGACCTCATTTGCGGTAAGTACTCGCCTTAATAATCTGCTAAGATTAGCAAAATTTGTTATGAATATGCAAGAATGTTTCAGAACCTGATCACAAACTTGTACCATTAAGGAGTAATGGAATGTTACTCGAAATTACGAAGCTGTATTTCTTTAAGCATTAAGAGTACTTAATATCTGTATTCATAAAGAGAGGAAGTAATTATTCATTCATAAACAATGTCTTGTGACAGCGAAGACTAAGAGGAAGCAAATTGTTTGTCAGTAGGAAACTATTTCTGTACCTTTGTGTGAGGTATAAAAAGCGGAGCGTTCCCTGCCACTACATTACCCGTGATAGCTTCCTGCGCTGCGATGCGATAATGGACCGCGAACTCGCGCTAGCGCTTATCTATAGAGGTCTAGGTACGACTACATTCTTCGAAGATGTCGTTCTTTAAATCTGTATTAAAAACATAAGCTTTTAGACCAGCGGCCGTCACACTTTTCCGCTTAAGGGCCACATAGGGAAATGTAAGTAAGTATCCCTGCCGGGTCACACACTATGGGCGTTTGTCCACTTAAGATGGAAATGTTTTGTCTTTTGTCGACAAAATTGACGTTTCGGTGTAGACAAGCCATTGTTCTCTGAGTCGAATCTTTTCTCGAGGTGGTCATGGTACGCGTGCAGGTTATAGATGTTTTTTTTTATCTAAAGTGTAGGTTCCTATTTAGTTATCGGTTTCAGACAAAAGCGCGTCATTCAATACCAATCTCCTTGCAAATCCCGATCACCCCAAGCAATCAGCTTTCGTCCAAGAGCTTACTAGTAAATCACGTAAAATTCTGCAATATCACTTTTCTCACTGAGGATTATGAACGTTCGAAATCTCCCTTCTAAGGAACGTGACCGAGAAAGTATTCAATTTTGACGCTTTTATTACTTCCAGATTTAATTTCATCTGCCAATCTGTAAATATTATCCGCCCTGTCTCGATATCTTTAGACACGATATCGTCTTTTCAGAACCTTAATGAAAATCTTACAAAAAAAATATTGAGGTAAAGCAATTGTTTTGTTATTACAATGTTGCATTGTAATTACAATGTTTTTAATTTCTAACAAATACTTTAATAGCAATACAGTGTTTTGTTCACGTCACTCAAACCCCATTTCTAAATTATTTGAAAGTAAACCAAGCTAGGAATAGCCTTTCTAATTTTTTGAATAATAGTGTACACTAACACTTTGTTTATTAGAAAAAATAGTTATTTTGCATCGAAAATGGTTTGAACTTTACGTTACTTTTCTTATTTCCTAAAATGATGATTTTTATGATTTTCATCTAATTATTCAAACCTTAGATTAAAAACTCTACCCGTCTACTCCTACTTATTCGGGATTCATTTGTAAATCTAAATAGATTTAATTTCAGTCAAATTATTTAATAATAATACCAGAATTGAAGTAAGAATAGGTTATGTAAATATTTTAAGGTACTATACATATTTGAGTAGGAAAATCAAACAGATGCGCCTTATTATTACAACCACTAGAATTATTATTAAAATTTTCATGTACCTACTGACTGCCTCGGCTCTTTAGATCTTATATTTGCAGTTAAGGTTGTGACTTTTGAACACGTATTAAATTATGCCTAAACCATAGACGTAGCACATCCCTTCGGTATAAACCAGATTGAGCTCTTCGCCCCAAAACGAGCCGACAGAGAGGTCAAGTAGATGTATGTATCTCTTTCTTCATTAGGGTGACCAAACTCTATGGTTGGTCGGAGACATAATTATTACTTTAAACTGTTTAATATAAACTTAGGTACTTCTATATTTACAATTAATACTTTTGCCACGTTTTTATAAGGTTGCTTGCTCGTTTGTTTGTTTTCGTTTGTTTGTTTGAGCACAAATTTTGCAAACGATTTTATACTAACTTCCAGATGAACTAGAGACTTGAAACTTTGAACACAGAACTAGAAGGTAATGTAATATTATGGTATCCACAGGCCAGCCACAGGAACACTATGATAAAACCATACAACCCTATCGTGTTTGGGTTCGTTAGAATCGTCTTGGCAAGTACTCTGTTGGGGAATAATATTCAAGGGGCTGATGAAGGAGCCGGAAGAAGGCCATTGGAACTTTGTAATAAAATCATGCAACCCCATCGAGTTTGGGCTTGTTTGATTGGTCTTGACGAGTACTCTGATAGGAAATAGTTTCCAGGGTCTGATGATGAAGCCGAAAGAAGGCCACTGGAATTCTGTAACAAAACCATGCAACCCCATTGAGTTTGAGTTCGTTTGATTCCTCTTGACGAGAGCTCTGATAGAAGGTGGTATATTTTCAGTTTAGCTCGTTAAGTAAAAAGCAGTTGTTTTGAACTAAAAATATGGTAATATACAACGTAAACAATGTCAAAAGGTCAAAATAGCTGCTAATTTTGTTTTTGGGTTGATTTTGATATTACTGGGTTGAAAAAAAAGAAGAACAAGAAAAGAATTTGGCCGCCACCTTGGATTTTTAATACTTTTAACATTGTGTTGCTGTTTTCTTGTCAAAATAGTACCAAAACCCGAGTTTCATCGAAATCGGCGCCCACAAACAAAAAATTGGCAACCATCTTAGACTTTCTAATATTTTCAACATTTCGTTGTTGTTTTCATGTGGAAATAGTACTAAAAACCACGTTTCATCAAAATCAGTCCACAAACAAAGAAGTTGGCTGCCATCTTGAATTTTATAATATTTAAAAATTGCGTTGTTATTTTCTTATCAAAATAGTGCCAAAAACCGAGTTTCATCGAAATCGGCCCATAAACAAAAAAGTTGGCCGCCATCTTGAATTTTTAATATTTTAAAAATGCGTTGTTATTTTCTTCTCAAAATAGTACCAAAAACCGAAATTCATCGAAATCGGCCCACAAACAAAAAAGTTGGCCGCCATTTTGAATTTTATATACTTTAAAAATCACTTTGTTATTTTCTTGTCAAAATAGTACCAAAAACCGAATTTCATCAAAATCGGCCTACAAACTTAAAAGTTGGCCGCCATCTTGGATTTTTTAATATTTTCAACACTGCGTTATTATTTTCTTGTCGAAATAGTACCATAAACCGAGTTTTATCAAAATCGGCGCATAAACATGAATTTGATTATTAATATTAACTTTACCCCTCGCCTGCGACTTCCAGTTATTTCAATTGATAGAACAATTTCGTTTTTGGGAAATCTGAAATGGTGTAGCATTTATGGTCACCCTAATTTAAAGGAATATTTCCTGAATATTGAAATTCTAAAATTGAAAATCGGCGCCAAAGTCAAAATCGGATCGGAGTTGCCAGGATTGACACTTGAATTTATACAACTATAATAATGCTGATAAGCATTATTGTAGAAATCTAATTAAATCAAAAGAATAAGTTCAGTTTTATTTTACAATTACTATGTGTTATTCTAAATTAATATTTAAGTAGTATATTTTCAAAATTCCACTCCGAATCCTTAACTTTGAAACACTACGTGATTGGTAACGTACATTTTTTTTCCTACTATTGTGGTATTATTGTTTAGTAATGGCAATTGTGCGAACGAGACACCGACCTCCACCTAGTGTTGTTTCATTCACACAGTAGAGTCTTCAGTCAATGTCATCGATAGAATTTCAACTCTATGTCAAACGCAATAAAGTTGAATTTCTTTTAAACGAATAGTGAGAATTTTTGTATAGTACTCGCTCCCTATATAAACCTCCTTGGCCTAAACAGTAACATTAAAAGAAAAACTGAAGAATTTATGTATTTTATGTGACCTATTTCTCGCTGAAGATCTCTAGGTAAATTATCGAGTTATCTGTTACGAGTTACTTGAGAAATTTTCTCAATTGCATACCCGTTTTGCATTGTGTTTGTACAGTTATTTGAGATAATAACAATATAATCGTCAAAAAAATATTAATAACGAATTTTTAAGTCAAAATCTGAGCAAGTTGCAAAGCATCAGAATATGGATTGGTAACAACAAAGAAAAACATTGTTTAAAAGTTCGCAGTAAGCAATGCGCCTAAATAATAATCCAGAAAAAGCTATAAGTTCTCTAAAATATGTGCCTAAATAACCGTATCGCTGGTAATGAAATAAAAGCTGGTGACTTGTTGGAAATTAAAGACGCATCCTCTGTTGGAGCCCGAGACATATCTGAAGTGTGCAATCACAGGCATTTCAAGTGCAAAGTGATTGCAAAAATATCCCTATTACAAGGCACTAAGGTCGATAATCTAGATTGTTCTGCGTAGATTAGTTGTCGAATATGGTTTCATAACGAGGCTGTCACAACACTAAGCTTTGAGTAGCTTAGTTGTGACAGCCTATACATTGACATTATAGGTTTCAGAGTCAGGTTTCACGAAATTCTATTTTCAATAATGTATAGTCGAATTTGTCAGCTAATCTTTTTAACGTCAAAAAAGTCCAAGTCATCTGCAAGTGTATAGACCTACATTTTGCATTGTACCTGGCGTGATCCTCTGTGTCCCTTAAGCGCGTCTTACTCTAAGCTGTGTCCGGAGCACATTTAAGTACTCAGATGGTTTAGTTCAAAATAAAAGCTACATGTAGTCTACTTTCACAAGAATATATTATAATTAAAAGTACCTCAACAGATAAAGAAATATTTAACCTGTTGAGCCTTTGCTGAAAATGTATCACACTTGCGATATTGACCTGCTGCAGAGAATACTCTCCAGCCGGACCACAAACTACGGCTAGAAACTTCTAAGTCAAAGTAGCATTCTATATAAGATGTCTAGTCGTTCACATGTACTCCACAAGCTGTGTAAGTCAGCTGTATAAGAGCAGTATAACTTGCTATAATGCTCTTATAGAACCAGTTTGGGCACAAATTAGACAGCCCTAAGTTCACTATGGCTGTACATTAGCAGTATAATAGCATTATAATAGCAGTTTAAGTAGTAACATCGGACTTAAGGCTGCCGTAAGGATATATATGGGACGCAGTGTGAACCATACAACGTACATGAGTGTAATAAAGAGTAACAAGTGGCTAAATACACAGCCTTCACAGTTATAAAATCCGACCAAAGTACTCCAGTGCTACCTAAAGTTCACGTGTGCCCTTAATTATTTCTTAATTTTATTAATTATTCCTCATTTGTTTGGTTTTGTGTGTGCCATCAGAACACATTAACTCCAGCGGATATCAATTAGATATTAGTAGCCATTTTCTGTTTGATTTTATTATTACTGGTAGGTTTATAATTTGGGTTTATTACATTAAATTGTGTTAATGTTATGGGCAATGTAAATTTATTGTGAAGTATATACATGTTTAGAGTTAATTTTTACGGGCCTCAGGAATACTGCCTTTTTATCAAAAAATATATCTAAATAAGAAGTGACGAACAAATCATTTTTTCATATTTGTGTTATTATGGCATCAGAATCAGTCTATAGTTTTGTATTTAAACATTAACTATAAAACTAATCATGAAAACTCTGTAGTTCAAGATAAAATCTTAATTACATTAGAAATATTATAGGTTATGACCATAAACAAAATGGTGGAGTTGTCTCCAGCTGCAGTGAACCATTGAACCCCAAATTAATGTTGTGAGCTCTTAAAAGTTTCACATATTACACACAAACAAGTTACCAATATAATGTTAATTACTGTACAACATATCTGGGAGGCTCATATTTAGCCCTGAGCTGGTATGCAGTTCTTCAATAGTTCACGTGAATACCCTTATACTTAGATATTTTAATATACTGAAATTTTAGAGATCCGCATTGAAAATATATTGAATATCACAAGTTAGTTAGAGTGTACATATAGTCTTTTTATAGTAAATGGTGGTATGATTGAATGTATACGTTAATTTTAATAGACGTGTAGGCGTAAAAGAAAACCATGTTCATATAATTATTCAGCGCACAAGTGGTACTCGTGAACAAATAAACAGCTGCCAGTGTTATAAGATATCAATAGTGGTGCCTGTAACAGCTTGTGGGATAAGTGTAATAGAATATCACATTCACATTCATGTTCAGCATTTGCTATATTGCATATAGTAGTACTTGTGGACAAATAAACTGCTATCGATGTTAATGGACAACACATATAGTCCTTTCAACGGCCTACAGTGCACATGCGAACCATTTAAACACTTCTGTACAGATAGTAAAAAAAGGTTATTTTAATGATCACAAACAAGTCCTACTACAGCTACTAGCTGTATAACAGTCTAACTAAAATAAGTAAACATAACAGCCTTTAACTTTATAAATGACCACGTGTGTTCTATTAAAAAGCTCTATAACATCGTACAAGTAGGCTGTTAAACAGCGGTTGCCGTATCTCTACCCTCCTATAATGCTCTTAGTCAGACGGTTGACTAAAGGATAGTTGTTAGAGTATTATAACACCAATAATCGTATAAAAGTATAACTCTACACTCCTATAAGTCCTTTAGACAGGTTTAGATGTTATTAATGGCAATAATGCAGCTTATACATCACGAGTGAACTGTAATAATGCTTCAAGTACACCTGGGAACTAAATGTGTACACTTAAATGGAGTAAAACGCTACTTGGTATGAGTTTTATTTTACGAAACTTGTCGTGTGGAGTGGAAGGTACTATTAGGTAGTTTTTATGGGATATCACTTTGTTGAAAATATATCACACTTTTTTAAATTTGAGTTGGCGCGGCCAGAAAGCATTGCTCTGCAGCCGGAACACATTATTTGTGAAATATTTCTTTATCTGTTGAGGTACTTTTAATTATAATATATTTCTGTTAAAGTAGACTACAGGTAGCATCTATTTTGAACTAAACCATCTTAGTACTTAAATGTGGTCCAGCCACAGAGAATCACGCTTTTACCTGTACTGTACATACAATACAAGCTTAGTTGCCGTGGCTGCAGAATTTTTCAAAAAATGAATGAGCAGACTATTTAGCAAAGGTCACCTTTTATAGTTTTTTTTGCTACAATTTAAAAAATTGAGCCACGTTTTAAACAAACCTGTTAATTAGATAAAATATATGTATATTCATATTAGCTGACGAAAATATTTGCCGGCGCATGTCAATATTGGCGCTTCAATCAAGCCTGTGTGTGTTTTCACCCATACTTGCTTCCTTGAGTAAATTTTTATGTTTACGATTTCCATAACACAAAACGTGTTTACATTTACTTTTACTTCAGCATATAATTTCGTCTTCCACTTCTACGAACGGTTCCACATACATAATTATAATAAGCGAACGTGTCTAATGAGCCCTGTGAATCGATGGTTCCCAGTTTTCCCCCATTTCAGTAACATTTTATTTACCACAATAAGTAAATACTGTAATGGAAGCATGTGTAATAAATACCATCTGACAGCGTTCAGGCTCCTCCGCTCTCGTGACATTACAAAATCGTAAAATAAAAATGACTGCGTCTATATAACGGAGTGCGATGAGATTTCGAATGGCGGCCATGAAATAAAGGAGCCAATGTGCCGCGACAGTCACCTGTGTCTCTTGATATATTGCTTTATTATGTGCACGGCATTACGCCACCGAAGCGCCTCATTAAAAGTTAACACCCGAATTTTGTTTTCCACACGACGTTACCTAGATTATATTTTTTCAAGGAGTTCCCCTGTATCTCTTTGTTTCCGAGCGGCAATGAAATTTTCAATTTACATACTTAAGAAAGCTTTCATAATAAAGAATCCAGCGCGATAACCGACCGAAGAATCCCTTTGTCTGAACGCCACGATTTTAGTTCTTTTTTCCTAATCGCTTCTTTTTCATTTTGTCTTTTGATCTTTGGTTCTGACGTGGCGGTAATTAAAAAAGTGTTACCGTTTGTAATTCATGTCATTTACAGCTGCAACTTTCAGTAGTTATTCGACTTTAATAATATTCATGATCTTTTCGTTGGTTCAATGTTTTAGTTTTACGTAGATTTTTCTAGATAAAATAACGAGACTTTGTATTTCTCTTCTCAATATTTATAATTTTATTTTTTTTCATTACATTTTAGAAATATTTTATAAGTTGTCGTGTTGTTTAAGCTAAACAGTCTTGATTAAATAAATTGAGAGAAATATTAGCTAAAAACTAATTTCAATTTTCGGTCCAGCTTTTAATGAATTAGTACTTAAATATCTACGTGTCTACTGTTTAAAGACGTCAGTATACTAACTGTACTTACCATTTGCCTAAAATTTTCCGATATTAAGTGAGTGTTTACTTTAATTAATATCACCAGGAGTACCTATATTTATCAAATGTAGAGTAGTAAAGAGTAATGAAAAGTACCGTCTGAGCTGCTACGGGTGAGTCGATTTTTTCTAGTATTTTTTCTATTGAAATAATTATTTTAATATAAAAATAGCATTGTGAATGCCTAAAATCTAAAATTCAAAATTATTTTTGAAGTGAAAACTTCTTTAGCGGCGTTGTGCGCTTTTTGTATGGGGAAAAATGCTAAACTCGCGTCAGGAATCACGTGGCTGATCGAAAATGCGTAAGACGGATGTGACGGATGGAGAGTAGACAGCTCTCAGCGGAAGTATCCCTCTCTCTTTCTACGGGGCGCGTTGAAAATGGCGGCGCGTCATTTTATGACGTAAACACTTGTGTCACCAGCAACGCTCTATTTTGAAAATGGAACTAATAGCAGCGATCTCTCTTTGGTGAAATCATAGACTTATTTATACTCTGTGGCTATAAGTTTCAATCGTAGAATGCGTGCATGTAGAAATTAAAAAGGGCACTGGCGCGAAATCTTTAGAATTTTTCTCTAATTACAAACTGATTGAATTGTGTGACTGTATAGTAATAAGAAAGAAATAATTTTAATCCTTTGCCGCTAATTTCAAAATATCAAAAATGCACAACGTTAATATTCACGTTTTCACTTCTGCCGGCACTCCCGGAGTGCCAACCGATTTTTTTTTTTAGTTTTTTACTTATTATAATAATTTTCTTTATAGGAGAACTGACTGTTATTTATATTTCCTCCTTGATAGAAACGGCGATCAAAGCATCACTGTTATGGAGTCATTTTTAACCGACTTCAACAAAAGGAGGAGGTTCTCAATTCGATTGTATGTTATTTTTTTTTATTTTTTTTATCGTTGTTCGCGCGTATCTTCGACATTTATGGACCGATTTTGATGATTCTTTTTTTGATCGATTGAGTTTGCTTGCGAGATGGTCCCATTAAATTTTTTTTTCAAATCGGTCGAGTAGTTTTCAAGTAATCCTGAAAATACTATGATTTTGCATCAATTACCTTGACGACTTTGTTATTCATGAACCGAAATAGATGAAGTTTTTTGTGTTGGAAAGGGGATACCTTTAGTGTAGTCATTTTAACCGACTACAAAAAAAATAAGGTTCTCAGATTGACCTGTATATAGTATGTTTCTCTGCGATTATCTCACGTTTGGCTGAGCCGATTTTTCTACCTTAATAATATACTTACCTACACTACCTAATACAGAAGGTACTGACACTAAAAATAAACAAATAAAAAATTGTTTAAAAACAAAAAAACCGACTTCAAAAAAAAACTGCCTCTAAAAAGCAAGAAATAATATTCAAATCATTAGATACGCATTACAACGTCTATTGAAGTCGGGTGGGGATTTTAGAATAAAAAAAGGAAGTTGTACTTCCCGTACGTACGTACGGTACGTTTGTACCCCACCCAACTTCAATAGACGTTATAATGCGTATCTAATGATTTGAATATTATTTCTTGCTTTTTAGAGGCAGTTTTTTTTTGAAGTCGGTTTTTTTGTTTTTAAACAATTTTAATAAAAAAAATTACTTTACACATATGTCTATACATCGATACACATGGGTAAATTATTACAAATATGAAATTACCGAATCGACTTAACTAGTAGAAAGGAAATACCTGACTCCTAAACTACTCTCAAAGGACCTCAGAGTAATCTCGTCTCTGATTTGACGTATTATACATATAATGCGGATATAATTATGAAACTTATAGCATTGTAGCACGTACATACATAACAGCGAGGCTGATGCTGGCAGCCAAATACTTGTTTCAGATTTATGGAACTGACAAATTAATATCGTGGCTTTGTTATTACATTAGGTAAAGGGATTTTGCTCGGAGACTACAATGTAATTACACGTTTGATCTGAAATGTGTTCGTTATGTGTTCCTAATTGGTTCTACCTTAGGCTAATGCTACTATGAAGATAAAGGTTTCAAAAATACTGAAGTAACTACTTACTATGGTTTGAAAAACAAATACAACAAGTTTTGGATAGTTATACATGTAATAAATAATTATTTTCATAGGTATAATAAAAGTCAAATGTTTTGTAAACCTTTTCAACGTATTTTATTTATCTATAACAAAATATATCTTGAAATTAGTAATGGTCGCACGTGTTATAACAGCTGCAAGTTATAAATTATCTGATTAAAAGGCTTTTAAAAGGAGAAAACTGTGCGGTGGCTATGAATCACTCTGAATAGCACTAGTTTAAAGCCTTGTAGATACTTTTACAGGCTATAAAGGTTGGAATGACTCTACGGAGCTATATCACATAAATAACCATACTAGGTGCTAATGCTGAATCACAAATATCACAATACTAGCTTTCATAAAATAACCGCAGAAATAGTTTGCAAATCTTTGCTAATAAAGATCATTATTTGGATAATATTTGTACAGATAATAAGAAAACGCTCTTAAGCCTCGGTTATGCGGAAACATTTGTCTCTGTATTTTTTTTACGTGTAAAGAGTATGGAAAATAATCTCACTTCTGCACTTTTTAGATATTTCTCGTTGTTTTTTCCTCTAATGATGAAAAAACTTAAACACAATTATCTTTCTTGAAAAAAGTTATTTAATGATTAAACGAACTTACCTGTAAGTGAAGTTCTATCATAATTATACGAAGGATTCGTCCGAAGATATTAGTATATTAACACATGTAGTACCGCTTGCATGTATCACCACTTAGCACGTTATTTTAAAGCAATAACCTAAAAAACCTAAAAAGAGAAGGTTTTTGACTTAAAATTGACAGATATTTTGACATTTCCGGTCCAAGTTCGCCCTGTCACTGCTACTCATATAGGACTGCTCATCATAGGATTTGGACTTAGTTTAAAGTCCAAATCCTATGATATTTCCTCATTTTCTTCAGTGGGTAAACAGTTATTGTAATTACAATAAGAGTAGGGAGGGTGGGATTCTATACTAATATCTTCGGACGAATCCTTCGTATAATTATGATAGAACTTCACTTACAGGTAAGTTCGTTTAATCATTAATTATACTTCAGATTCGTCCTCGATATTAGTATATTAACACATGTAGATGTTAAAAGCATTATAATAAGAAAATGGAAATATCATTTCTTGCGTATTAGTCTTTTTTAAAAAAAAAAGAATACCATTTAACATCATTCTGAACGTTTTACATGATTACATAATACTAAAAACGGTATCTATAGATAGCTGGTACAATATATAAATATGTATACACGCACATAGATACATATAAATATACAAGGTTGGTTTGGAAAACTCAGTTTGACTATCGGTGATAATATGTTTTAATATTTTGCAAATATAGCGGAGTCATTGACCATTTCGCCGTGTTACCTGGAACATCTATAGTAACATTTTTTGTTAGGGCTATAAAGGTATCAGCATACGTCGAGTACTAAAAGTGGTTGGACACAACACAAGTCTACTTCGTTTCATTAAATGTTTCATTTCAGCAATCTATTACTTACATTACATATAGAATTTAATTTCTTTCTAAATAAGAAGTGATTATGAACTGTTTATTTAATATAAATAATAATAATAATAATAATAATAAAAAGCATTTATTTTCTCTTTTTACAATAAATGGCTTAGGATATAAAGTTTTATAACTTAAAGTAAGAGACTAGTCCCCGAAATAGGTAGTGTGTGTGTGTGTGTGTGTGTGTGTGTGTGTGTGTGTGTGTGTGTGTGTGTGTGTGTGGTTGTGGAGGAGGGGGGAGAGAGAAAGAATGCTATTTCTCAAGAGAGTGGACAAAAAAGATAAAATTAACCGTAATATTTAGATACGAGCTAATTTGCTCAATCAATGTACCTACCTAAGTAGTAGTTTACTGTATGGGTTTAAGTAGATTTTTCGTTTCTGTATAGTCCAGTGATTTCAAGTATTGGGTAACTAGGGATTTGAAAGCGAATTTGTGGAGAGGGTAAATGTTGAGCTGTTCATTTATTTTGTTGTAGAGGTAGGGTCCGAGGAAGCAGAAGAAATTGTGAGATGTAGCCATATTTAGCGATGGGGTTGGGCAGACTGTTGCCTTTCTTCGTTTGTTCTTCAGCAGTTCGGGATTATAGGTCAACTGCGAGTGCTGTTTCAGTAAGACGCCAAAGATGAATAATTGTCTTACTGAGAGAACGCCCCAGTGTTTGTACAGGTCGGTCGTGGGGTAACGGTAGGGGAGGCCAGCAGCAACTTTGAGTATGGAGCGTTGAGCTCTTTCTACTTCTAGAAGGTGGGTCTTTGCTACACCGCCCCAGGAAGAAACACAGTACGTGAGCAGAGATTGGCATAGAGCATAGTAGACCATTTTTATTATATGGCGGTCAGCAATGTGTCTTAGGGACCTGAATATGTAGATAAGTTTGCGGAGTCTTGGGACTAGTGCCTGGATGTGGGGCTTGAAGCAGAGCGTTTGGTCTAGTATAACCCCTAAATATTTTATGCTTTCCGTTCTTTGGAGAGCTGGACAAGAACAACTCAGGTGTCTGGATGTGCACTCGTGCACTATGACCTTTAGAGTATCTGGTGGAAGCTGATTGGACTTGAGTGTAAAGGCAACGTATTTGGTTTTGGTCACTCACATAAATATGTATGATCCAATCTTGTTTTTTTTTGTATTGTTTGCATTATTTGTGCCATAGGCAAGGTAATCAAAGTTAAACTTTTAAGATAAAAATGATGAAAAAAGAATAAAATTGGAAAATTTGTAATAAAATGTCTTAAGTAATCTAAGATATCCATTGTATTTGTACAATGAAGTCTACGCAAAGGCGTACTTAGTTAAATTCTTTACCAAACCTTGAGATTAGCTCAATTTTGTCCATTCAATTATGAACGCAGTATTATGTAATACTGATAATTGTGTTATACACTTTAAAATTGTTTATTATGTCTATATTAGAATTTGTTAAATAATCGAACCGTTTCTGTTACCAAACTTTGTACTTCCTGATAGTATTAACAGACAGCAGCTTCAATAATAACATAAATAATATACCTGTAAAATAATAGCACCTTGATAATGTTATGAAAACCAATTTATTTGTGCGATTAATTTCCGTCCCTGAAATTAAAAGTTATAGAATGTTAATACTTTATATTAGAATAAGATATACGAAGAAGTACCTTACATGTGATAAGAGGTGCCAAACCGAGGCTCAAGATTGTGACGATTATGATGGCACAATCGTTACACCTTCGTTTAAAAAACTGGTGGAAAAGAATTAAAATATTAGGTATCTTAGTGTCAGAATAGTCTTTGTACAATATTAAACCAAAATAGCATTGTGAATGCTATAATCTCAAATTAGAAAATAAATATTTTTGAAATCAAATGCTAGGAATAGAGAAAAAGAAAATCTACTGCATTTTATCTCCACTGCTTAATTCGACTTGCATTGCATCTGAATTTACTCAATCTCAATCTGGAAAATAAAAACCAAAACTTGTGATTAGTTTTTGAATTTATGAACTGAATAATTTCTATTTAGCATCAGAATAATAATATCTAGAATACTTAACACCCCGCACTGAATACAATATGAAAAATTGCAATGAAAGCATATTGAACTGTATGTTCTAGATAATTGATATGCAAATATTTTGCAATTTGTGATTCCTGATGTGACCACTAGTGTCTCCTTGTCCACCCCGTTATTAAAAGGCCCAAAAGAAAATATGTCGTCTCTAATTAGACTTACGCGGAATTCTGTGTAAGTATCGATGACATTCAACTAAGTGATTTCTGCAGTTTTGTGAACATTTGTCTTGTATAGATCATAATTGCTAATACATCTGTAATATAATGGAAAGTTGCGACGGTAGCTGTATATAAAAAAAAACATTGTATGTAAAAAGATGAACTTCATTTCTTCAAAAATGTTCTGAGACCCTTATAAATAGTAAATATTGTCCAATAACAGGAAAATCATGCTATTTAAAAAACTTTATAGCCGGCGGCGGTAGTTTTGTAATAAAAATATGGGCACTAAAATGCCCAAAATGTATGATTTTAAATTTGTATATTACTATCACTTTCCTTATCAATATTAAAACCTTAAAGGTGATGGGATGTCTAGACTGTGTTTTTAAAAACAATAAGTTACATTTTTAATCGTGATAAAATTATTTTTAAGTACTTAGAGTACGTAATTTTTTATAAAAGCTTAATTAAATTTTAAACAGTTCTTAACTAAATCTGATATGACAACCTGTTTTTTTTTTACTCATGTTACCTTCCGTTGAACCTTCAACAAATTGTAACAAAACTATTATTTGTATGTATTATAACTGTTATGCATTCTGCTCGACTGGAGATGATATACTATAGTATTTATATATAATAGAAAAATATAATAATAATCTGGGTGACCTGTGTAGCGCGGCTAAATGGTATATTCACACAGACGATTACCGGCGCAAACGATTTAGTGGACCTTTGCGCCTGTAGTCGGTGACCACTGCCTGTATTCGCTGAATACAGACAGATGTCACACCAGCACGCACCCTCACGAATACACTATCTTAACGGGTGTCCTTACCTCACGTATGATGATTGAAGGCAAAAATTGATGATGCATCATCGGCAACTATTTGGATGGGCCGTAATGCCCGTCTGCGAGTCTGCTGTGACTGACGAAACAAACAGCTGATGGGACTTCCTCGCCGCGTCTCGTTGTTCGCTTGCCGTCGAAGATGAAGCATGTGACATACCTGCCTACGTCTTTTGTTGTCGTTTTTAAGGCAAATAAATATATAAATCAGTTTCAAAATTGTTTTATTGAGTACTGCGCCCGATTTACTTACAGTTTTTTTGTTGATGGATATCGTTCACATCAGGCCTGTGGCCAATGCATCATTCATATTCGACTGAACTGTCGGTGGCCTTTTAAGTGAGCAGCCTCAGCTACACTAGAGTTGATCATGTACGGTATATTTGAACGTCGTAATACCCCACATTATGTAAAAAATTCGTCACAAAAAGTACACTGTACACATGCTATCACAAAAAGGTGTATATAGTTTTATATTGGAAAGCTGCCTAAAACTTCACTGACACTTGTAGCTAATAATTTTCCCATATCAGAAACATTATTTTGTACACACTCACACAAATTAAATTTGAAAAGTAATAGAGATAATTTGTACAAGGCCATAGCTTAGAAAGAAACATACTAAATAGTTAGTAATGAACAAGTTCAACATATTAGGTCTACCCGCCTGAAATACAAGGTTTCCTAGTTAAGGCAAATGATTAAATTTTTTACTGTATTCCAACAAACATAAATTGCGTTTATGATTTACTAGCGGCCACCCGGGTTTTCACCCGTGTGGTTCCCGTTCCCGTGGGAATATCAGGATTAAAAGCATTTTATGTTTTAATCTAGGCCACTTACCATATGTGTGCCAAATTTCAACCAAATCCGTTCAGTAGTTTTTGGCGTGATTGAGGAAAAAACATCCAAACCCACAAACTTTCACATTTATAATATTAGTAGGATAATTGCATTGCAATTATGATTCTTTATAGATAATAAAATGTAAGGATTCTGTAATTCCATTTTTAGTTGAAATTTCTATCAGCATGCCAGCAGCTAGCTATTTCAGCAGCTAAGCTATTTCACATAATAGGTGTGTAAAGTATCAGGTATGAGCTATTTGCTGTATAACTCAATATCTGGTTCCATTAAGTTATTAGGTTTTAGCATTTATAGCTAACTCTGTCAGTTTTGTAAACTATAAATTTATCTTAGTACCGATGGTACACTATAATACCGTTGAGATTAACTCAACACCAAGGATATCATGATGTCAAAATTCATACCTGATGAGCAACGCTGTTGTCAGGGCTACTCTTGCAGCTCCAGCACAGCGGCCGCCTGCCTGGAAGGTGGATGGTGGCGATTCAGCGGACGACGGAGTCACCCGATTGGTGCTCGGCAGCGGTTCCAACAACGTGGCAACCTTTGAGGGTAGTCTGCTTTTTTACAATGTCGCGTCGTCAACGGCTTTTTGAGTTGCTGCAGTAGCGTTGTTTGACGTATCTATGCGGTGAAATAGTCCAGTATGACTATCTCGAGTGCAATAGATATTTAATTGTGTCTTAAACACAATGCTTTGACAGAAAGTACCCAGTATGGTTAATTCGCATCAGACAAATAAATAAACTGACAGAAAGTACCCAGTATGGTAAGTTCGCATCAGATAAATAAAAAACTGACAGAAAATACCCAGTATGGTAAGTTCGCATCAGATAAATAGCAGACAATTATGCTGTTTAACCAAGTAAACGGCATTTAAAAGTGAAATGGTTGGCGGGTAGAACAGGGCGAACTTGGACCGGAAATGTCAAAATATCTGTCAATTTTAAGTCAAAAACCTTCTCTTTTTAGGTTTTTTAGGTTATTGCTTTAAAAAAACGTGCTAAGTGGTGATACATGCAAGCGGTACTACATGTGTTAAATACTAATATCGAGGACGAATCTGAAGTATAATTGAGCTACTTCACAGTACGTTAAAGCGCATTTTGATGTGAAATTGTAGAATTCAATACGTTTCCGCCATTATTTACGCCAAAAATATGACCCTAAAGAGATTTTGATGATATTCTGTTGTTTTACAATCATCTGTAAGGTTTATACACAATTTAATACTGTGAGTAGAGAATCTCTTTAGCTTGTCGTATGTTTTTTTTGTGGCTACAACTTTACGTTTTCTATATAAAAATATGACCCCCGCAAACCTTGTTTTCCTATCATGGACCCTTAACGTTCAGTCTTTTGAAAAAACCCGCAGTGTAAAAGGAAGCAAGCGTAGCTATAATAATAAAAGCATTTTATTTCAGGCACAGACTATAAACATGATACAGTTTAAGCTTTGAAAGATAATCGTAGATCCCAAGAAAAATACAAACAGACAATAGTTTTTTTTTCCTTTCCAACGAGCTATCAGATCTCAATTTCACGATTCCCTGACTCATTTTCATACAATAAGACTACTAAATATGTATATAAGTATGTATGTTTATGAATAGTTTAAAAATAACGATTGTTGTTTGTTTAAATTCAGTTATTTCACTCAAAGTGCTAACTGCAGTAAGTAATTCTATATGCCTCACTGCAAACAAAACCACAGATTATCTATAGGTACCTAATTATCTAAGATTTTATAGCACGTTACTGTTAATAATAAAATCACCAAAGAAGAAGTTATATCTGACGCAGCTAGAAAGGTACTGGACGCAGCTAACGCCTGGATTTGACAAACCAACGGAAATTGTATAATATATTATCATCAAAACTATTCAGAACTATTCAGTCACATGGACTGTCGGAGCGCTCATTGATAAATCACGCACAGAACAAATTCAATTGATCAAACACAAGTAAACTAACAGCAACATTTATATTACATGTTTTAAGTTAGGCTATAAAAATTTACTACTGGACCCAAGTAAACCCTTTCCAACAACGAGCTTACACATACGGGTATGTAAATTTTCCATATCGATCGGAATGACCCGTCACTATTTCGTTGTTCAAATTAATGGGTGACGAGAGACATAAATTTACTGTATTGGGCCAATCCTCGCCAGGACGTGTGATTTATGAACGACCGTCCAAAGTATGATGGATAACAACAAAATGTAATTTGATTTTGCGTCAGGCGCCTTATAAATTTGGTCTTATTGCGGCCTAGACGCGCTCAAGTTGCGCTATTAATATTATCATTTGTTACGGTTTATATTAAACAATAATTTTGCACTGTTATTATTTGAGAAAGTAGAGTCATTATGTGAGATGAAATAATTCATTTACTCGAACTAATGATTTAATTTAAATTGTAAAGTGACTAAGGTAAATTTCACTTATTCAAACCTGTAATTTAATTAATTTAATTTAATTGCTACTTCATCCCGTGTGAAACTTTCCCTTACTTGACCTTAAAATACACACGTTCTCATTTAAATATAAATGTGTTTGTGAGATTTATTTTCCTTCGAGACAAACTTTCTGCACGCGTAACTTATTTACACGGTATTTACATTTACAAAGTTCATTCTTCTGTGGCTTCCAGGAAAGCTAATTTCGTATTTTCCTTCAATTAAAAAAAACATTATTAGTTCTGAGCTGTCAGCTGAAAATCTGCAAATAAACTATAATTTATTGAAAGTTACATTTGGTGACTTTCCGAGATGCCGAGATTTGTGTGTACTGTATACCATGTGGTAATCTTTAGATTTCTTCACCCAGCAGTTGCGCAGACTATAAAATACCACCTTAACATGTTGTACCCCCTAGCGTGACCATCGAAACGCGATGTGATATAGCAATTAATCACGTTTAACCTTAGAGTAAGACGGGCTTCGAAACGAAGCCTTTGTTGCTCGAAGCGTTTAACTATCAAAAGACAATGGTCTTTGACAATTGGGTGCTGATAAAACCCTATAGGTAATAATATCACGCGATATAATTATATCGTGTTTCGGTGGTCATGCTAGGGGGGCTAGTTGTGTTGAGGAGATTGTCCCCTCGGACCCTCATACAGCCCTACGGCTGTCGACATTTGGCGGCGAGTGGGCAGGTGCCGGGGTTTTTAGTGGGTATTCCCTCCTTTGCTTTGACTTGGTGGAATTACGGGAGGCAGTCGTGGAGGGAGCTGCAACGCCGAAGTTGCGGTCCCCTCCTGGCGAGTCCCACATACTCCACATACTCTTGCTCACCTGCGGGAGGGGAAGCGCGTAAATGCGTTTTTCCTCGGCATATAAAAAAAATAAAAAAAGGGGGGGCTAGGTGTAAAAAGCGGAGAACCATTCAAGGATCGTTCTTGAAAAGTAATTTTAGGTGTATTTATGCTGTATTAACCACAACCAGATTAGAAAATGCCTTGACAGTCGACTAATGAGTCGACTGTCAAGGCATTTTTTAATCTGTAGAGAAACTTATCAATAAAATTAAGAATGCCCTTTTGTCATATTGCGCATGTAGTACAGTGATGTTCTATAATATTAATCACGTTCTTATTATTATATTCCAACACGTATAAACATGTTTAACCGGTCCATCAAATCTCATCTAATGGCATGTCATTTATACCAGAATTGGCACACCAAACAGTCGTAAACCCAAATAAATTGATGAAAGTATAAGTGTATTATTGTTCAATCACGTCCGTATGACAAGTCGTTTATTCCTGAGGGGATTGTATGGATTGGATTCATTTTATCAACAAAAGCTTTGTGTTATTGATTTCATGATTAATGCAGAGCTGGGCGGTAAATATAAAAGTGGGTTGTTTATTATGATATTGTGGGATATTGTTGTTATTGTATGTTTATATGTTAATGTTCGAGTGATTGAATATTTGGAAATATTTAAATATCCTCAAGATAAATGATACTCTTTACTGACTTTGTATGTGTTTTTAAATAATTTATTCTTTAATTAAAGTGAAACAGTGGTTTTTTCTAGGAAATAGCCTAGTTTTATATAAGGTACTTCATATTTTATTTTGTCAATTTACATTTAAAATTAATTGCCAATCAACATAAACCTGATTCATTTAGCAGTGAAATATTAAAAATTATGATAGGTTCCACGATGCGAATATAATTTTTAAAATCCAACGCTTGGTTAAATGCTGGCATTTAGTTAAATGTGGTCATTAGAGAAATGCTTTTAGTTTCCCTTCCACTAATGGCGCGCTTGGCAGACACGTCATTAAACATAGTATCTTTGATAGTATCTGTTTCGACTCTGTTACTAGTTAGAAGTTACCTGTCCATTCACGAAGAGAAGACAGTTTTAACTTTTAAAGATATAATTATCATCTTTAGCATCATCATATTTTTTTAAACTATTTTATAAGCTACGCTATTTACTGACATAACATTGTGGATTACATACAAACATTACACCATACATTACATGATTGACAAAAAAAAAACACAATCACAGCCATTGTCTCTTTTTCGTGTAGCTCGGTAGGAAAGATATTTTTTTAATCGAATTCTGAAAATTATCAAGGCCCGAATATTATCTTTAATCATAATCTTTTTGTCCTAAACTTCATTTAAAAGTTTTATAAAACCACTATTTCTTGAAGTGTCAAAATTAATTTCAAATACCAACCCAAAAGCATAATCCGCTCAATTCACATTCGATAATGGAATACGAAATGCTAATCCGGGCAGCGCGATCCAAATACTTCGTACTAAATGTTTTTCATAGTTGCGAGTGTATTCTAGTTTAGTAGGTATTCTCGGAACTTACGTATTCCGTACCAAAGCTACGTGTTTCCGGACGAGAGCGGTCCGTGGCTAGTAGCTTTAAACACTTCACTGAATACCGTGACCGAAATCGTTTGACTAGTGGTATTATAGATAGGTGAGGCGTCGTCCGATCAGTAACTTTGAGATAAATAACTGTACAATGCTTGGGCAACATTAAGGCTTGACGCTGGTCCATCTCAATTGCGACTCGACTTAAAAATTATGGATTTTAAGTCGCAGTGAAGCCTTCGCATAAAAATACATGCTATCTAAGCAATTAGCAAAAACTATTTCTAGAATAGTGTTACAAAACTATTCAGAAATTCGACAAACTTATTTTAATATTCTCATATTCCAATATTTTATTTCTTATCACCAAAGTGTCCAATTAATTATTTTCCTGTAATTTTACACATCAAAAGTTAACGATATGTGAATTTTTCCAGTTCATTCGCGTATACCCAATGAAAATATTACTCAAGAAAGATAAATTGAGTTAGGTATTATAGGCGCGAAGAAAACGCTTTCAACGCTGCGTGGCTTCTAATAATAATGCTGCAAATTAAGTAAGTACACACTTCATGTAGCACAAATGCAAAGCATTATGTCACACACGAGCTTTCAGCATTTATACTTTTTAGAATAGTTGACATGGAATGTCGATGATTTAATTATGCTGTTTTTACCTGTTGACTGCTAAGTGACTGATAAATAATAGATTTTCTATTGTGTATGTGTTAATTATTGGCAGTAAATAACACATTATTATTAAGTTTCTTAATTCAAGTAAGATCATTATTAACAATACGTATTTTGTAGTAGTTGTGTTATTGAGTGCCTTGTTTTTCAATTCACTTCCAAAATATTTTCCCTTATTCCAGATATACCATACAATAGTATACAGCTAGGTATTATTATCCCAGTCAAATCTATCAACCGAATGGGCAAACTTGGTGTACTCATTATATTCGACTCTGGTCCCGGAGGAGTTCGGGGATACGGTAACTTTGAGTAACTTGTTGTCTCTTACCCGGGGGAAAATGGACATTAATTCAATTAGTTCGCAGTGGCCGCGACGCTGTTACTTCAATTACGTGTATCTGGGGTGTTACAGGTGTAGTCATAGTTGTAATTGAATCAGTGTCCCTATTATCTGCCAAAGTTATTGTTATAACAGGTACAAAAGAAACAATGATAGTTACAACGCGTAAATCGAAAAAAACTAAATAGTTAAGTTAGGCAGGTACAGCAACCAAGAAGACAGACAAAGTAACACTTGCTCATCTTTGCGTTGCTTCGAAATAATAAGTGCGAAAGTAAGCGCTATCGCACACAGGCAACTTAGTCTCCCAGCAACTGTTTTGTCTCTCACATCAAGTCCACGGGTTTATATGGAAGCGCGCACACGAAGCGACACGGTCGTCTGCAACTTTTTATACAAATCACGTGAGAGACAAAAAGTTGCGGAGACAAAAGTTGCCCGTGTGCGATAGCGCTAACTCTGTATGTCTGTCTGTTGCTATCCACATGATATAACCTGAAGTCCACGCTGGCGAAGCTGCGGGCGGAAAGCTAATTTCAAATAAAGAAAAGCTACTAAAAGTTCTACAGGTGTTCAAATTTACCATTCGCTGTCTCCCGCTAAATAAATATTGCATTAAACCCATACCTTCTGCCATTTAATCCTATATTGGCGTGGTTGCACCGTGTGTTTTCTCTTAAGGCGCTTACGGTTAGCTATCTGCATAAGAAGGTATTACCAAAATTCATGAACTATTTCAGACGCTGCCGCTGACAGGAATTATTTACTACACTATAATTTGCATTTTCTTCTGTGATTGCATGAAACTTTAAGTTAGTTTCTCTAAACAGAATGCTTACTGAAAAACTGTAAAACGATCCTATTCCGATAAGATTCAATAATTTTTCTTTTACAAAATCCATAGACAATGGGTTTGTTGTGTTACTGTAAATATTATACAGGGTTATTTGTAAAACACCAACAACCTCGCAGGAGTAGATTACTAACACCATAAACAACAACATTTGTTCTACAACTTTTACGAAAACAGACAAAATTATTCCGACTTTTCATACGAAACTCGATCAGCTGTTCGGACATTTGTATGGAAAGTAGGATTTTTTTTTGTCTGTTTTTGGAAAAGTTGTAGAACAAATGTTGTTGTTTATGATGTTAGTAATCTACTCCTGCGAGGTTGTTGGTGTTTTACAAATAACCCTGTATACTACTTGATAACAAATAGCAAATAATAATTTCTTCCATTTAAACACAGTAAAAATACTGCCATTAATTTAATATTATTGAAAATATCAAGTCCCAATTGCGTTTATAACCCCAATGTTGGAAACTCAATAAAATTCACTACACATACTTGATTGTATACAAAATCTAAACAGATGCGTATCTCACTCATAGACTCAGCTGATCATTTTGTTTTATAATTTGAGCAATGATTGAAATCTTATGTATTGGATAATAATCCAACCAATCTTCGAACTCAATTTCGATTCAATGGGGTTGGCAACGCAAAGCTAATTGTAGATGTCGCTGCGTACGCTTGTTCCTAAGACAGTAGACGTTCAGAAAAAATCTATGGGAAAATAGGTATTTATTTTGTGGTATTTTTTTACCGAAAAAGACCCATTGACCCAAAATAGATATAAAAGACTATTCTACAATGCCAATGCCGAAATTGAAAGCCAAATTAAGACGTTTTTATTCTTACAGAATTTATCAATTTTTTCTATATTCGGATTTTTTGGCTTTAGATTAGCTTTAAAATGATTACACAGAATTTAATCATTTTAAAGCTAAAAAACGTATTTTTTTAAGTAAAGGTCCTTTGTTTTCATAGCTCTCGTAGAACAAGCGTACGAAGCGCCATTATAACAGTTGCCTTCCCCATTAAACTTTACATTTCCAAATTCTGAGCATGATTTTGAATTGCAAAAATACCTATTTGATAGAAGACTATGTGTGTCTTGTGTTATAAAACCGGCCCAGGGAGCCCCCCATAGATATTTATGTAAGTTTTAATTATTTATTTATAAAGTGAACATACAACTAAATATTCTGTGAATATTTCAAGCGTCGTCGTCTACCTGGGGCCGTACCGGCTAACGCATCGATTATCGACAAGTCTGCCGAGTTTCAACTTAAAACAGAAAAATCAAAGTAAGGAATTTCGTCTTGTTCTTTCTGTTGAGGTACTTTGGAAGATATCGATGTTCGTGTGACATCATGAATTGGGGTTTGCCATTTTGGCCCAATTGGGGCTCGATTTATCTGATTTAATTTGAAACCCGGCATTTTGATAATCGATGCGTTAGCCGGTACGGCCCCTGTTGTCGTTATGAATATCAAGCAAAAAAACGGCAAAAACACGTTCGTTTTATAGGAGCCCCCTTAAATATTTCTTTTATTCAGTTTTTAGTAGGTATTTGTTGTTTTCGGCAACAGAAATACATAATCTGTGAACATTTCAACTGTCTAGCTATCGCGGTTTATGAGATACAGCTTGGTGACAGAGCGACACGTGCCGGACTACAGCTGCGCCACAAAAAAAAAAGTTGGAAATCTGACATTTTGACTATGCCATGATGAAGTCTATAGTTTGTCGGAGTTTGTCGCCAAAAACCAGAGTTTGTCGGTCTTCCGTTTAGGAGATACACGTGGCTCAGCTGTAGAGACGTCTCTACAGCTGCGCCACACAGATCTCGAAAACGGAAGGTCGTAGCGAAATTCTGATTACTTGTATGTATAGCCGTTAGTTTGTCGGAGTTTGTCGCACAAAAACCAGAGTTTGTCGGTCCTGCGTTTAGGAGATACGTGTGGCGCAGCTGTAGAGACGTCTCTACAGCTGAGCCACACAGATCTCGAAAACGGAAGGTCGTAACAGAAATCTGATTACTCGTGTGTGTAGCCGGTAGTTTGTCGGAGTTTGTCACCAAGAACCAGAGTTTGTCGGTCTTGCGTTTAGGAGATATGTGAGGATACGCTGTGGAGACCTTTCTACCTGGATCTTGAGAACGGAAGGTCGTAGCGATAATCTGATTAGTCATATCTATAGTCGGTAGTTCGACCGAGTTTGTCGCCAAATACCAGAGTTTGTCGGTCTTGCGTTTAAGAGATATGTGAGATTTTCGCTACGACCTTCCGTTCTCGAGATCCAGGTAGAAATATCTCTACAGCATATCCCCACATATCTTCTAAACGTAAGATTGACAAACTCTGATTTTTGGTGACAAACTCCGACAAACTAATGGCTACACACTCGAGTTATCAGATTTTTGCTACGACCTTCCGTTCTCAAGATCCAAGTAGAAAGGTCTCCACAGCGTATCCTCACATATCTCCTAAACGCTAGACCGACAAACTCTGATTTTTGGTGACAAACTCCGACAAACTAATGGCTACACACACGAGTAATCAGATTTCTGTTACGACCTTCCGTTTTTGAGATCTGTGTGGCTCAGCTGTAGAGAACGTCTCTACAGCTGCGCCACACGTATCTCCTAAACGCTAGACCGACAAACTCTGGTTTTTGTGCGACAAACACCGACAAACTAACGGCTATACATACAAGTAATCAGATTTTCGCTACAACCTTCCGTTTTCGAGATCTGTGTGGCGCAGCTGTAGAGACGTCTCTACAGCTGAGCCACATGTATCTCCTAAACGGAAGACCGACAAACTCTGGTTTTTGGCGACAAACTCTGGTTTTTGGCGACAAACTCCGACAAACTATAGACTTTATCATGGCATAGTCAAAAAGTCAGATTTCCAACTTTTTTTTTGTGGCGCAGCTGTAGTCTGGCACGTCAGAGCGACAGCCAGGCAGACAGTGAAGTCTTAGTGTTAGGGTCCCATTTTTACCATTTGGGTATGGAACCCTAAAAACTACATCAATATTATTATTAAAATATTTGTCATAAAATTAATATCGGAAACGACTGTATTAACAGGATTTCCTGAAAAATACCGAACTGATTTCAAAATTCCATAAAATGGGACCAATTTGGGAACAAACTTATAATAACGTTTGAATAAATTCAATAGTTTTAGCCGTTTTCGAGTAATCGGGGAAAATACCTAGAAAAAATATATATGAGCAAGCAACAAGACGATAACATCCTTCTCTTCCATTTTTGAAGTCGGTTAAAAATAGTAAAAAGCCTAATCTTAAATCCGAAATCACAGTGATAAATAACCCTAGGGGCGTTATGCCAATATTCATAAAACCTTTTTGTAGAAACTTTTCAAAATAATAAATTTATAAGGTCAACTTCAAAAAATCTATTATAATAATAACGTAATTTATATAAATTCTTTCTATGTTGGAGGTTTCTCTAAGTAATATGGGTAAGAAATTGACGAGGGAAATGCGAATGGTCTTTACGGTCAGTTAAGCAATAACTTCAGGCCAGTATTGATTTTATTACACAACAGTTTCGGCAAAAAAATATATTTTAAAAAGTAACAGGTGGTTCAATAATTCATGGTTTATTTTTGACACTTACAATCAATTAGGAAACATTAGTTTACAGGTTTCGGTCGTTTTCAGACAGATTCATTATTTTAATATTCAATTCAATTTTAATTAATTTTAGTTCAACTTTTTGAAAACGGCAAGTGATGGTGGGGAATGACTTTTTAAAAATAACCATCGAAACGTGTGTTGTAAAAGGAATTAAACAAGAATTGAGCAGGTAAAATCAGTATTTACTAGTGAACATTTTGGTAACCAAGTAAACAAAGTACAGGTATGAACAGCTGTCTACGATGACATAGAATCATAGAATTTAGATTAAACATTGTAACTAACCAGTATCACAACACACCCCCTTAATCTAAATTCACAACAGTAAATTACCGATATAGCTAGGCAAAAAGCTTATACATAAAACTAAATAATCTATTATAACTAAAACTCTTAAACAGCAGAATCCAAAAACAATGTTGGCAGGTGGTTATGTAACACCCATGCTATCTAAGCAGTACTTATGCTTGATTCGGCCTAAGGGTTTGGTCAATATATCTGATGGCAATTTGTCAGTTGGTAAATAATGTAATTCAACAATTTTATCATTGACCTTTTCACGAATAAAATGAAACTTGACATCTATGTGTTTTGTCCTATTATGGTGGACGGGATTGGATGCTAACGCAAGTGCACTTTGACTGTCAGAATATAAAACAACTTTTGGAAGCTCACCTGAAAGTTCAAAATATAGGCGTCTGAGGAAACAAGCTTCCTTGACAGCACTGGCAAGAGCCATATATTCAGCTTCAGCTGACGAAAGAGCCACGGTAGGTTGTTTACGTGCCTCCCACGTAACAGGGCCTCCCGCAATACTAAAGTAGTAACCCGTGTAAGATCTTCTATCTTCAGTACAGTTTGCCCAGTCGGCATCAGAGTAACCTCGAAGTATTCTATCAGTTTTCCTTCTGTAAGTGATACCTACGTCTTTAGTTGCCATTAAATACTTTAAGCATTGTTTAGCACTTTTCCAATGACTTTGGTCGAATTTAGTATTGAACTGACTTAAGTAACTCACCGCAAAGGCAATATCCGGCCTGGTGGTTACAGCAAGAAACATAAGACAACCTATTAACTCTTGGTAAGGACAATCATACAGGAATTCATCCTTAGATTTTTCTAATCTCTTACTGAGCGGCATTGAGGCACTTTTAGCATCACTCATATTAAAACGTTTTGATATCTTATCGATATAAGTCTTCTGATATATTTTTAAGGAATCATTTTCACACTTTACATTCATCCCTAAGCAAAATTCAATTGCTCCTAGATCCTTTATCGAAAAATATTTTTGAATGTCTTTTTTGAGATTGTCAAAACTGACAACGTTTTTGAACAGACAGACAATCTGCCCTGCTAATTGCACTTGCAGTAATCGACACTTTTGGGATTTTCACTTTTTTGCAAAAATGACATCTTGAGGGCTTAATCTATATATAAAAAAATAATTTTCTTTTTTTTTTTATTGTAACTATGTTTTTTATTTAACGCAAAACACAGTACTTGCACAAAAGTATTGCTCATGCTAACAAGATCTGCAGTATTCAGCATGTACTAAAAGGTTGTGCAGTACTTGATACGTTTACTGCAGTTTCATTTAGCATATAATTCTTTAAAAGTAACAGAAACTAAAGATAAACGCAGTATTCGACAGTACTGTTTTTCAATAATTTGTTTATTCAATATTCAAATGGTTTTGGTAAGTTTTATTATTTTCTTTATTTGAGTAGGTACCTATCTAGTTCTGGTGTAGGTCGCATATTCAACTCACTATGGAGTTAGAGGCAGATAATAAACTAGCCTTCCTTGACATTCTTTTCATCAGTAACTCTGATCAAATCTTGAGCCACACTATGTATATCGAAAAGCAACACTTACAGATAGATACCTCAATGGTGAATCCCACCACCATATTTTACAGTTAGCTACCTACCGTAGGGAAACTTTGTTTCAGATGGTAAGCGGGATCTGTGACCAACAATTACACCTGACACAGCTGTCAGGCCAGCGGCTTCAGCATGTCAAGCAAGTTCTGCGAAGTAACAAACTGCCAGTACCACGCCTCCATCACAAAAACCAAACAAAGAGAAGTATAGGGACGCGCATTTAACAACATGTAGTTGACATGAAGAACAAGCGCGATAGCAAGACTGCAGAGTGTGAACATGCCTCAAAAGGACCCATCCATTACATTAAAAATGATAAACCACAAATCCTTGCCAAAGACCAAAGACTCATTCCCAGAATGCTACGCGAGGCTATGAAATCAACAAGTATCCAAATTTCAATACAGAATATGGTTAGAGAGTACCACCAGCTTGGGACCTCATAATTCATTAAACTAAAATCCCGTACTGAATCACAACTGCGGGATCTAAAGATACAGTTAGTTCGTTTTGAACATAGGGATCAAAAGAGAGATCGACACAACCTCTATGAGTTTTCTTCCACCAGTTCTTTCTCTGAGAGTAACTGGCGGTAAATTCAGTAGCTAGTTCTTGTTTTCTGATTAACTTTATATGAACAACTTTTTTACTTTAGTCCTCCCGTGACCCTGGATAGGTCTTGAAATGTCAGGAAGGTACTAATTAATTCTAAAATAACATCTGAATTAAACCAATAATATACTCATTGTAATTCGTAAAAAATGACTGTACGCGCAGATGTCTTAGAAGTGTATAAAACTACTTTTCTGGTAATAATTTGTTTTATTTTGTTTACCTACCAAAAATTTGTTTTATTTTGTTTCTTCACTACTTAAGTATCTGAAGCTAACACTTTTAACTAGTGCCATGCATGAAAATAGTACATAATTGCTAGTTAGAAACGCAGTTTTGAACACGTGCTAGGTAATTTTGCAGTAATAAACACAGATACTGCATTTGGCCTTAGTGATAGTAATGCCCACAATCCCAAAATGGTAGATAAAAATGCAGTATTCCGCATTTTATTTAGAGGACACCGTTAAAGTAAAAGAAAAAATATGTCAATAGAAAGCTTGATTTTTTTCTTAATTTTTAGGTAGACTTTAAATGTTGTATAACATAGACTTGTTGCATAGATATCAAAAAATAGGTTTCCCGCGTTTATCTCGAAACCGCCAAATTGCAAGTACTGCATTTGCAATAAGGAGGGCAGCAATGTCATCAACATACACCGCAATTAAAAGAGTTTCATTGTCATTTATTCTTTTTCGAAAAATGCACGACTCCGAAGGAGTTTGTATAAAACCAATAGCTGATAAAGTTTGCTTCAGTTTAATGTTCCAAGACCTCGGGGCTTGTTTCAGGCCATAAAGAGAACGTTTTAATAGACAAACTTTGTCACGCATTGATTTATCAATAAATCCTTCTGGCTGTAACATGTAGACTTCTTCATCTAAGTCTCCATTGAGAAAGGCGGTATCTACGTCCAAATGGCGAATTGTATAGCCCTCTTGGACAGCGAATGCTAAAAGCGTTCGTAAAGAAGAGTTACGCACTACTGGTGAATAGGTTTCAAAATAATCTACACCATACACCTGCGTAAAGCCTTTAGCAACTAACCGGGCCTTATATTTTACAATATTTCCCACGGCATCTCTTTTAAGCTTGTACACCCATTTACACCGAATACAAGTTTTATTCTTTGGTTTATCTTTGGAAATAACATCTTCCTGACTGCGATCACGGGAAGTCGAGGGAATAACAATTTCCTGACTGCGGTCATCACTGTCTTCTGGTAAAAGAACTTCACTGCCTTCAATTACTTCGGCACCAGATGACTGCATCAAAATATTATTAGTATTATTTGAAGGTGAAGAACAACTTTCGGAGATTAAGGATTCGGACAAGGCGATTACACGCTGCGTGTCAACAGACTTAAGGTTGATAAATGTATTTTCAAAAAATACAGCGTCCCTTTCCTTTATTAATTTTCTCGGGCATTGCGCATGTCGGAAGAAATAACTTCTTGGATTATCAGAATACCCAACAAAAATATACTCTGCAGCTTTCATATCTAACTTAGATCGCTGACATGTGGGAGTATGCACAAGCGCTCTACATCCGAACACTTTTAAAAAAGAAATGTTAGGTTTCTCATTGAACCATTTTTGGTATGGAGTCTCGCAACCTAAAGCACGGTGCGGTGACCTATTTTTAAGGTATACCGCAGTTTCTACAGCATCCTGCCAAAACGCTTTAGAGAGATTGCTTTGAGATAACATAGCACGAGCTTTTTCAAAAATGCACCTTATACTTCGCTCGCTAACACCGTTTTGTTGCGGACTATAAGAAACTGTTGTCTCGTGTTTAATACCGAAACTGTTAAGATAATTGGACATTTGTTTGTTAACGAACTCAGTCCCATTATCTGTTCGTAAACATTTCATTTTTGTATTAAGTTGTCGTTCAACAAAATTATGAAAGTTTTTAAATATTTCAAAAACATCGGACTTCAAGGAAAAACAGTAAACAAACATCATACGTGTGAAATCGTCAATAAATATTATAAAGTAACTATTACCCTTAAAAGAATTTGTGGAAAACGGTCCACAAACGTCTGCGTGGATCAAGTCTAGAGCAGAAGTTGCCCGTTTATATTTAATCTTTACAAAGGGTTTTCTGGCTTGCTTACCTTCTATACATGCTATGCAAGGATCCTTATCTACATCAGCATAAGTCATACCGTTTGCTTGTCCCTTTTTAAGTTTGTCCATTCCGATACGACAAAGATGACCTAAACGTCTATGCCAAAGTTGAAATTCCGTCAACCCAAAGTGCACTTTACGTTCCACATTGTCAACTACATCTAATGCTGTAAATTTTTGTGATTTATTTGGATTTAAATCCAAACTATATAAACCACCATTATAGGAACCCTGCAACATAGAATTACCAGTATAAGTTACATCAATACTATTATAAAAATTACATCCACGTTTATCAAAAATAACTGTGAAGCCTTTATCAACAGCTTTCTTAACAGAAATTAAATTACAATGTAAATCTGGTACAAAAACAACGTCCTTAATTTTACTAATATTTGGAATCCCTATAATAGAAATATCACCTGTTCCTACAGCTGGCAATTTGTCTCCATTCGCAACAGTGACAGAACCAGCATCTTGGATGAAAGGCTTATAGTTTTCAAAAAATTCCAAACAAGGACTCATGTGACTTGTTGCGCCAGAGTCAATGTACCATCGATCACACTTATTTTCTTTATTTTCAGCCACAAGCGCAGTAAGTAAAATTGAATCTTCCTGAGCACAAAGGGAACCTTTTTCTTCCAAAGAACCAACATTGGCTTTCTTCTTGCCCTTTTTAAGTGGACATTGAGGACTCTTATGCCCTGGCTCATGACATTTATAACAAACTATAGGCTTCTTGGTCTTTTTATTATATGAAGTTCTTGAACTTAATGCTAAAACGTCATTCTGAGGAACGTCTTTTGCCATTTCGTTCAGTAGTTTACTTTTGACTAAGTCACTTGTTACCTTTACATTGGAGTTCTCAAGTGCCATTATAAGAGGTTCATATTTAACTGACAGACCTCCTAATAAAATAGCAGCAACAGACTCATCATCTATAACTTTACCGATATCTGCTAAATCTTGTACAGTACACATAATAGCATTAATATATGACTCAATGTTTAAAAAGTCATTCAATGCATACCTGTATAACCTGCGTTCTAAGGACAATCTACGGCCCATCCCCTTATCTTCGTATGCATTTGCAAGTGCATCCCATGCCTCTTTTGCCGTTTTAGCTGATCTAACATGAGTAATGGCCGAGCCATCTAACGTAAGAGAAATTTTGGATAGGGCCTTTTGATCATTTCTATCCTTCACGAGCTGTAAGGTTTTATCCTCGGGAGCATAGCCAGCAATGGATTCCCACAGATTCTCATGGGTTAACAGTGCTTTTATTTTAAACTTCCATATACCGTATCCATCTCGGTTTGTTAGAAATTTAATCCCACTGATACCACTGGACTCACTCATTGTCCTTCTCGTGCTGATAACGTGTTGTAAAAGGAATTAAACAAGAATTGAGCAGGTAAAATCAGTATTTACTAGTGAAAATTTTGGTAACCAAGTAAACAAAGTACAGGTATGAACAGCTGTCTACGATGACATAGAATCATAGAATTTAGATTAAACATTGTAACTAACCAGTATCACAACAACGTGGTTATTCTGCAAGCCTATTACATAAAATAATCGCGATAATCGGACGCAATTGACAACATTTCAAAATTTTTAGGTACATGTTTTTATGGATATAATGAAAATTTATCGTTTTTTAGGCAACACGTATTTTTTCTTTTCCATTTATTTTCATTCACGACTGAGATATTAATTAATAGAAAACGGTTTATTCTAAAAGGACGTATGTACAAGATATAGGTAAAATATAAGCGATGCCTTTGCCTTGCCTCTTAAAACGTCAAATTAAAAAAACAACTGTCTATGATGTGAATTGTGATGTCCATAGTGATGTAGGCACACTAGTATTTTATATCGATAATAATGGTAATATTGTTGTTTCATGTTTCATAATAAATAAGAAATATAATAACAACTATAGTAACCCCAATAACAACTATAGTAAATTATTGTAGTACCTTAAGGGGTATGAGTAATTTTCTAAGAAGAGGTGGATCATTTTTCTTTCAATGTCGCTTTGTAAAAACAGTTTCTACTAAAAGCCCCCATACAAAGACCGTCAAAAGTAATATCGAAGCGATGTTGTGATTGAGAGTGCGCTATACGCGATGTATAGCGCACTCTCAATCACATGCTATAAAAGCTCAGAGTACGACCTCTGGTAACTGCCCCCCTACTCAAATGGCCAACATTATATTCGTTTGAATGCTACGCTTACTATTAAACCTTTAAAATAAGCAGTAAATTATAATTTTACGTGTCGTAAGCTTGACAATTCCATATAATATAATACATCGAAGTTTGTGATTTACATAAGTTTACGACAGAACTGTGATTTAATCATCTATTGCTCATATTTAAGCTTTAAAAGTAAGCGTAGCATTCAAACGAATAGAAAGTTGGCCATTTGAGTAGGGGGATGGTATCCCTAAGAACTTTCTCAAATGTCCATGCAGACAAAGACAAGGAAATAAAAGAACAGGTAAAAAAAGTCAGTGTTTATTATTTGAAGGCTTTTTTAACTCTTTCTAGTTGTTGCTGCAAACTAGTAATTATTGCTTCATGTCGACATCACGCAGGCTTTATACATGCATACATTTTTGTGTTATGTTGGATAACAGCACCTAAAACAAAGAAATTGAGCTTGTAGTAGAAACAGATTTGAGTTAAATTGAATTAAATAACTTGATTATCATTTATTTAAAAGAAAGATGTGCCAGGCTAGCCAAGCCATGTGATGGTTTTCTACTTTTTGTTCTAATCAAATATAAAGTACCTAAGAAAGTACAATAAAACATATGAGTCGTATAAAATCAAAGGCGGCAATGTAGGGTTTTACTAATTTTTGGTAAATCGAAAAAGAAAAAATCAAGATGGCGGAATTTCGTGGATTTTGTATGAAAGAATGCCGTCTTTGATTCTAATAAGAGATTTGTAATCCAATTTACTAGAGGAAATGGCCGCTTTTGATTAATAATCGGTTGAACATTCGATGACGTTTAAAATTTGCAATGCTGCTGTATCAATAAGTCATTTTTGACAAATACCCTACATTGCCGCCTTTGATTCTATACGACTCATATATCGATATAGAAATGCCATCACTATGCGAAAAAACACACTTCAACGACCTGTAATAAACAGATCGGATATTTGCGAAAATCGGCAAAGAACTGGACACAAATGACTATTTGCACAAATTTTTAGTATATTATAATAGTTTCAGGCTATTTACATAACATAAAAAAATGAAAACAATATGAACTCACCGATATCTATTGATTATTTTCTTATGCTCCTGTGTGTGATTTCCAGCCCTCAATCACACAAAAAACAATGTCACAGGTAACGCTTAAGTATCATAAACGATGCTACGACTTTCTTGTAATTATTCTTACAAGAATACTTTAAAAATATCTAAATTTTACTGAGCATAGAAATACACTCGAAAGTCATTCAGTCATTATTATGACATTTATGACAATTGATTTGTTCAGTGTTGCCACATTAGATTTTCACACTACCCTAGGCTGGGTCTCAATTTACCCTAGATCACAGAATAGATATTATATATGTATATGTTACCGGCAATGTATGAAATGCAGGCATTGTATACAATGCCTAGGCATTGTATACAATGCCTGGCCCTTTTAGGCAATGTATGAAATATAATGAATATTGATATCTATTTCACACATTACCTAGGCAGTGTATACAATGACTAGGCATTGTATAGAATGCCTGCTGGTCCACCGGCAATGTGTATAATAAAAAGATTTTCGAGAATAGATTCGAGGGGGGATCGAGGGGGGCTTGGGGAAAGCTCGAGGGGGGGGGCTTGAGGAAAGCTCGAGGGGGGGGGCTCGGGGAAAGCTCGAGGAGGGTTCGAGGGGGGCTCGAGGAGGGTTCGAGGGGGGCTCGAGGGGGGCTCGAGGGGGCTCGAGGGGGCTCGAGGGGGGGCTCGAGAGGGGCTCGAGGGGGGGCTCGAGAGGGGCTCGAGGGGGCTCGAGGGGGGCTTGAGGGGGGCTCGATGTGGGCTCGAGGGGGGCTCGAGGGGGGCTCTTTGGAATCGAACCTGTTTTACTCCTGTAGGTCCCGCGTATAGGTTAGAAATTTAAGGCGAGCGCGGAGCGCAGCGGAGCGTGAGCCTTAAATTTTGAGGTTATTTTTTTATAATAGACAACAGAAATTTGAGTTTGGAATCGAACCTGCTTCACTCCTGTAGGTCCCGCGTATAGGTTAGAAATTTAAGGCGAGCGCGAAGCGCAGCGGAGGGTGAGCCTTAAATTTCGAGGTTATTTTTTTATAACAGACAACAGAAATATACTTATTTTACACATTGCCGGTGGACCAGCAGGCATTGTATACAATGCCTAGGCAAAGTATAAAATGAATTATATTTCATACATTGCCTGATCGTTTTAGGCATTGTATACAATGCCTAGGCATTGTATACAATGCCTAGGCATTGTATACAATGCCGGATTATACACATTGCCGGTAACATATATAAAAATAATGATAATTAATAAGTACTACCGTACAGAAAGGACACTCCGCCCCACCTTACATGTACATGGGAGAATTGTTTGTTGATTTTTATAGAAAGAAAAAGGGAGTGGAAAGAAATATTTTTCTTGTATTTCATTATACTAATGGGGTAATGGGTATGCTGTAATTTCAATTTCGGAATATAAAATTACTCGAACGGGCAATGTGTCATGTCTCTTAGTGCCGGATATTTTTTACCTTAAATCTAGGGTAAATTACTTTAAGCTGGCACCACTGTTTTTTTTTAAATAGAAGGCAAAGAGACTCAACTCAAACTCCCTATATGGACTAGATTTTAGAGGAGTTTTTGGCGGGGTTTTGTCGAGTTCAGTTCGGTGACTATTTTAATTATTCGCAAATTGATTCATAGTGGATATTTTGTCTTAAAATTGGTGCAGTTTTGTGGTACAAGTGTCTACGCAACTGAACAATATGTGGGATAATGGAAATAGGCGCGATCTTGGTTGTGAGAAGCTGAGACTTTTATTGTAGTGGTCGCTACCTCGGCTGACCTTACCGAGTAAACTGTCTTGTTATACTTGCTGCCAAATGCTCCAAGCAGCATT
This sequence comes from Agriphila geniculea, assembly GCA_943789525.1. Classification (NCBI taxonomy): domain Eukaryota; kingdom Metazoa; phylum Arthropoda; class Insecta; order Lepidoptera; family Crambidae; genus Agriphila; species Agriphila geniculea. The sequence goes on from OX038875.1 coordinate 12,398,279, forward strand.
GGAATGTGATGCACCCGCATTCTAATAAGACGCAAGATTTGGCTTTGCCTTTATTTTAAAAAAAGATTAAGAAACCAACACGCAAGAACTGGCTGTATGGCATAGTCCTTCGCCTGTCCTGAAAAGGGCAAAACATCTACTACTACTAGATTTTAGATTTTTTTAATTAACGTAAAAAATACTGACCTAAAAATTCTGAATAAAATATATGAGCTTAGAACACTAAAATCTCGAAATGGTTCTCTAATTTTAGTACTTTCTCAAAATGAAATGTTGTCAATTCTTCGTTCAATTTACTTGATTTTGAACCTTATTCAAGAGTTCATAGTGTCACAGAGTGGTGTGAACATCGTGGCCGTGATTGTTTTTAGGTAATAATAGGCTTGCAGTTTTGGAAAACGGGAAAATTGTAAAAAACAATATAATAATTACATTTAGGTACACTGTTGAACGTGAGTTAAAATGCATAATGTATTATTTTGTGACATTCAAAGATGCTAATATCATCCTTTGGATAAGAGAATTTTACTGTTTGCCAAATGAAGTAAAGTCGTAGATGCTTCAAATTATAATCGTTCCCATTGTTACTAAATGGTCATCTTTATACTAAACACATTATTATGTTTATTTATTCACGAATGTAGAGGTGCAGAAAGGTCTGACGATGTTTGACTGTGGCGATTTATTTAACGAGTAGCTTTATTTGTTTGTGGGGCCGGTGTCCGCCCTCCTTCTAATGTAACCCCATTAACCTCATCCCACAATAAATTATGGCAGTTTCAACTTTATCATGCAGTAGTTAAGGGCGATCTTGTCGCTTTAGCAGTGATTGTCTGCGCCGACGTTGTTTAATTAATGACTTAATAGTGGCCGCGTCTTGCGTGTAAGCGTGATGTATAGCGCTGGGTCGGAGATGCCGCATCAACCCCAGGCGAGACAGTTGCAAATAATAAATGTGCCGAATGTGCCGAGTCATCGTTGCTTCCGGTTTTGGTTACGTGTCGAGTTCAGCCATGACTTTTGTTCCGACTTCATGTTGGTGGGTTTCAACGTTTCTGAAACAGAAATAAAAAACATGAGAGTAAAAAATAGGTAAAACTTACAGAACATTTGGGCTATTTGACGAAGCAAGTTGGCATTTTTAAGTCGAATGACTGGTTGAATTTATGATTGATAAATTCAAGCTTTAACCAAGATAATACCAAATTTATAGGAAAAAATATACATAAAGAATGAAATATTAGCTAGGTACTGTGGAGATCATATTGTTTCCGCACTGCGAGCTGGCTTTAGACATTGCTTGCTAAATTTAGTTCGAATTACTATTTCAATAAAAGCTAAATTGCTGTGCGTAGCCACGGATTGTCGCCTGTCTTGATTTTGATATGATAACAATGTAAAATTATAATAATAAAAATCCGTGACATTAAACTAAATAATAAACCTCTATAATTAATATCTTCGCCCCCACACCTTGACAGTACCTACCTACAATAAAAAAGGTTCATTACTATACGTTCATTGGCTGCCCTTTAGGAGACGAACTCAGTACTTCAGTTAGCTGATAATTCGATCAAGGAGAGAGTCGATAGAATAAAAATATGTCAATATTGTCATGTACAGTTTTGCAAAGTTATTACCCATCATAATGTTATTCTTAGCTCATAATAATGATGGGGAAATATAACTATAGTGTTTTATATACGTAGTTCCTTCCTCTCCTATCACTATTTTATTTTTTATGCACAACGGGGTAGTGCTTGCTTACCTCACCTGATGTTAAATGACTATAAGGCCGAAGGTTGAAGAGCACTGCACCCGGAATCATCACTGAGGAACTGGCTATCTTATCTCTAACTGCCGGAACACAACAATTTTTTTATTGTTGTTATGGCATCTTACTAAGGTAAGATGGTGGTAGCTAGGCCAGGCGGACTTGATTTAAGCCCTACCACCAACCAAACAGAGTCAAAATTTTACCCCCCTGGGAATCGAACCCGGGACCCCTACGTCTTACTCGGGTGGGCGAACCACTAGACCACAGAGGCGGTTGAATGACGGTTATATATGGATCTAATAAATGATTATGTTACAAAATCGTTTTGTATCCAATCTGTACGCTCGCAAAAACAACGCGTAGCTATGAACGAGCCGCCGATACGAACCTTTTTTCGGCCGATACTAATTCTGTGCAAAATAGGATGATGTTCACTTATAAATTTATCCCGAAATTGGTTGACGATGTACAAAATGGATGTGGTCGATAGCGTCTTGGGGAAACTCTTCAGATCTAATAAGTTTGAGCGACCGGCCCGATTAGGGTCGGTGAGTACTCGCCAGATGCATTATAGATTAGATTAAACCGAACAAGACTGGAAGCGATCTATAATATTCTATGTTAATACTGAACATCAACGAGATGCTTGACTTGATGAGATTTTCTGATATTTGTATTATATGATACTAACTTATTTCTAAGTATTGAAATTCGAGATTTTAGGCATTCACAATGCTATTTTTATATTAAGATAATTAATTTAATAGAAAAAATGTTAGAAAAAATCAACTTACCCGTAATACCCGTAGCCATTGACTCACTTATCCCGTCTGAGCTGCTACGGGTGAGATTTTTTCTAGTATTTTTTCTATTAAATTAATTATCTTTTTTCTAAGTATTTTAAAAGATGTATATTTTCTATCTTAAAAAATCGGCTGCAGACATTAGGACTATTTAGTTAAATCTACAAACGATAGTTAAAACTATCAAACGTTTGAAACAGTCTTCAAACAAATGGTTTTGTGGAATGTAACTAGGTAGAAGATTGAACAGTTAAATTCTCTAAGGCAAGTTGATAAGCTTTGAGCACGAAAATTTAATCTGTGAAATGCTATAAATCTCTTTAAATAAAACGAATTTGTTGAGTTGAAGTTTAAATAAAAACTTTTATAGCAGCACGTATCGGCGGGAGTCCTATTAGGAGATAAATTATAGCTTGCATTGCTCGTACCAATGTAAAACTTGGCAATATACTGCTACAATAGAAAGAAATGAATGCTTCAAGTAAAGGAAACAATCAAAATGAAAAGAGCTACTGTTCACGAACAATGCCCCATTCGCTGTAAAGTACAAAATGTTGATTTTTAACGGCATTAATTTCTTTGTGTGCACGAACTCTGTAAATCTCTTGCACGTTTAGTTTAATGCAAGTCTTTGTTTGAGTTAGATTTGTTTCTAGAAAAACATTGGGGCATCCGGAACACTGAGCAGTCGACGCTAAGATTTATAATTGCGAAATTCCGTTTTATTAATTTTATGTAAATATGGGAATAACCAAACATTTTTTTTCTCAGAACAAGCTTATTAGTAAATAACGAGATGAAATAAAACACTTTTTAACGGATACTAGCGCGGTTTTATTGAATGTCAGCTTGGGCAAAAATTCTTTCGTATGTCCTTCCGGTGGCTGTCCGTTTGTTCTCCTCTATAGGTCGCATTTCTCAACCGAATCTCATGAAAATTTGTGAACAGGTTCGAAAATTATATAAAAAAAATTTGTCGAGCCAGTTTTTTAGAATTTTTTTCAAAATGGCGGAGATATAAAAAAAAACCTGTTTCAGCCGACTTTCCGGCGCTGTTTTTTTCCCTCTACAGGTCGCATTTCTCAACCGATTCTCGTGAAAATTTGTAAGCAACTTCAAAAATTATATGAATTTTTTTTTCAAGCCATTGTTTCGAAATTTTTCAAAATGGGGGAGATATGTAAAAAAAACGTATTTCAGTCCGGTTTTCCGTCGCTGGCTGTTCTCCTCTACAGATCGCATTTCTCAACCGATTCTCGTGAAATTTTCTGAGCAGGTTTGATAATTATATAGAATTTTTCAGTCGGGCCAGTTTTTCCCATAGACATAGAAAAATTTCGCTACGCTCAAGTAGACGGACAATGATGCGAGTGAGAAACCGATTCTTACGGCTTATTCGATGTGCGAGAAAGAGTAAAAAGAAAATGACAGCAGAACCTAGTTTGACTTCATTTGTCGTCTGTTATCATCTTGGTGAAAAGCGTCCACACGATTATTTTGTAATTTTGACTGCGATCTAATCGGTTTGGCTCATAAAGCTATATAAATTAATATTGGTGTCGTGTTCTGTACTGAATTGTAATGTTACTTACGACAACAACCCAAATAAACACTCATTTCACAGGCTCAGACCAAATAAAAAGGGAAGACGGAGTCTTCCAAGCAAGGGACTGAAGCCAATTTTTTCATGCATTAGTGTGTGAGCCGGTGTTGCCATAGTTATTCATATTACCCCAATGTTATAAAAATAACGCGTTATGAAATAATAACGTTATTTATCACATATCAGAATCAAAACAAAAAACTGCCTGGATTCAAGAGATCATAATACGGTCCCAAGGGGGGTATTACAAGCTCTTAAAACTTGTCAGTTTTCTGAATGGCTATCAAAGCGTCTCTTTTATTTATTACTGATGAAAGAGACGCAGACTATGATAGGCATTCAGCTATTCTGACTCGGGTGTGAGGCGACGGCTACACGCCTGGTACTGTGATCCATCAGTATTTAATCAGGGGCCTATTTCATAAAAGATTAGTGAATTTACTATAATAATTTACCACAGTTATTATTGGGGTAGAATTATGTTTCTTATTAATTATAAAACATAATTCTATCCCAATAAACTATTACTATGGTAAATAACTGTACTTTTTTATTCTTTTATTAAATAGATACCTGATAAATAATACTGATGGATCACAGTATTTACCACACGTGTAGCCGTCGCCTAATGATAGATAGAAAAAGTGAGCTTCTCAAAGCCCTGCATGCAGGGCTGTGAGTAGCTCGCTTTAAAAGTAGTGGCGGAAGTAGGAAGGAAATAGGAAAAATGTAAAAAATAAAACTAACGAATACTAAAGTTTCGTGTATTTAAGGCAAGATGTTTGTTCTGACATGTTAGGCATCCATTACACGGTAGGTTTTGCTGTCAGTTTAACCACAGTCACGGGCTGTGACTGATGATTAACCTACCGTGTGATGTAGTGACTGATGGTTGCATGATGTGATTTGTTCTTTCCATCAGTCAATCAGTCAAACTCATAACATCCTTCCTTCAATATGTATGTATAGTACCCTACCTAAATTAATTTAAATTGGGAGATATTTTCGTAAAACCACTTATTTTACCTTTGTTAGGAATACCTATTTTTTTCACTTAATCCTTTAAGCCCGGAAAATGAGACACAATATTCCATTTCCATCAGGGATTGCAGGATTAAAAATAACAATTTTAGGTGACGTAGGTTTTTTCAAAGTTTTAAATGTTGCTTTTCATTTTAATTTTTTAAAAGAATTCATACTTTATCTAGTTTTAAAAAAACCCGCCTGCATAAAAAGACAAGTCTACTGAAAAGATGGAAACAAGATAAATATTAAAGGCAACATAATAACATGCTGTCAGAGGCATGCATAAAGAAAGTGACATTATGAATTATTTGAATTATATACCTCCGACTGCATGTTATTATGTTACCTTTAATATTTAGTCTTGTTTCCATCTTTTCAGTTGACTTGTCTTTTTATTGTCTTTTCTGCGGCAGGCAGGGGTTTTTGAATTACATAATTTATTTTTATTTATATCTTTTTAGTTATCATATATTACGGTCATGATATACCTTTTCGAAATCTTCATAATATGCCCTTTAATTTGATACCCATATAGCAGTATTCTAAAAAAAATTTTTTTTCACTACGTATAATAGCACCGTATAGCCGCCATGTTGGTTTTTTAGAACGCCACCTTCTTAAGAAGTTTTTTAGAACGCCATCTTTTTAAGAACAATTGGGCTGACAAGACGAATCTAACGATATCTTAATCATAGAAATCCGTTCAGTCGTTTAAAAGATATGAGGTAATAAAGAATATTACATACATACAAAATAGAAGATACGCGCGAAAAACATAACCTTCTTGCAGTCAGGTAAAAACAGCATCTAAATCGGTCAAACCGTTATGGAGATAAATGAAAACATGATGCTGCAGCACTCCCTAGCGGCTAAATACTATAACACTTATCTAAGAAGCATCGCCAAAAACCATTACAGAAAGCCGTAGCGAAATCGGTTTAGTAATTTTTGAAAAACGACAAAAACTGCATTGAAATCGGCCCAGAAGGTAGTTTCCGAAGAAAATGGTAACAGACATAGACAAACAAACAAACAACCTCTGAGGCGACGGCTACACGCGTGGTAAATACTGAGATCATCAGTATTTAATCAGAGGTCTATTTCATAAAAGTATGAAAAAGTACAGTAATTTACCATTGTAGTAGTTTATTGGGGTAGAGATTATGTTTTATAATTATTAAGAAACAGTTCTACCCCAATAACAACAATGGTAAATTGTTATAGTAAAGTTATCAATATTTTATGAAATAGGCCCCTAATTAAATACTGATGGATCACAGTATTCTAACCCCAAACGCATATACCACCTCCATTCCGTTCCGTCCGTCGTGGGTAAAAACAGTCCAGAAACAGAAATAATTAACGCGTTATTTTTAACAAGAAACAAATAACGTTACGTTACTTTCCATGTTACCCAATAACAGGTTTAAAAAAGAACGTTTGGCATGGCAACACTTGTGTTGACGTTTTGTGTTTCAAGTAATACCTTAATGTTTATTTTGAATTAGTGAAAATACTAGTTTCCAATTTTACTTTCGTGTGAAATGTGACTCCATCCTGATTTTTATGTGTCGAAAATTGGTTTTTACACCTTTTCACTACACAATTCGGCATTTTCTTTGGTGAAATTCATAATTTATTAGTACGTCCTGGTACGTCCGCTTCGCACGCTGGCTGTTAACAAAAGGCGTAGTTTCGTTACATGTGTGTGCGTGTAACTGTGTGTGTACACGCCAAGGCGTAGTTTTATTGGCTTCACTGCATTGTTCAGAGGACTACGTCTTCCCTTTTTTATTTGGTCTGAGTTCACAGGTAAATAAGATTGTACAAGTACCATTTTCATATTTCATATTTTAGTTGAATATATTCCTAAACACACTAAGTAATACACTAATATCATGCTATTAACCACCTATTTTCTAAATAAAGGCTGATTTCTAAACATTATGTGTTAGATAAAAAGATATTATGTCCGTGAACTTGATAAAATAAGGCATAGAGATTGATCAAAAATTATTATATTATCGATACTCATGTCGATGATTTCCAATATAACCTTATTTGTCTTGTGAACACTGATAGCTTTATCTAAAGCTGCTTTTAACCGACAGTTTTCAAATGGTAAATTATACCTACTTAAGTACTAATTTAACAATATTTCCAGGTTTCCTGTAAATCCAGTGATTAAGTTACTGGGTAAATGTCATAAATAGAATAGGCTGGGAGCCTCAAGGAGACTTGTAAGAAATTATTTAAATAAAATTGTTCATAATCTTGTTTGTGTTTTATATATTAGAGCAATAATACATTATGGTTATCGACAATCTAAAATGGACTTCAGGGCATCCCTAAAGTTCACGCACACGTTTACAAATGTTCACACACTGGCTCATGTCACTTTTGGTGTCGCAGCCAAGCGAACTCTGTTCCTCTATTCCAGTGCAATATTAACTTTATGGTTTTTCCAAATTTTTTCGAAATGACGGAGATATGTAAAAAATGACATATTCCAACAATTTCGAAAAATGATCAAAAGTATAACAAACCTTTTTTGTTAGCGGTGCAAAGTAAATTTTGTTTTTTATTTTTAATAGATTCAAATTTTGAAAATAAATAAGGTTGTGACTTTGTGACAGAACCTAGGACTGTGTATATTATTTGCACAGTATAGATACTTATTAGTAGCAAAACTAATATCTATACTGTGTTATTTGTTTTTAATAAACATAATATTTGAGCTACTTTTTAACGCGAGGTCTACAGCTCACGGAGCCACTAGTTAAATAGAAATATCAATAAGATATGAATTGATTTGTACTTAAAGTATAAGCCGCGTATCTCTAAGGATTTGTATCTTGATTTGGTTGTTAAATTAATTGAACTGCTAGTCAATTTTATTTGTTACAAATAAACTCTTTTTGACCGAGAGAGCGCGAATGTATAAGGTGCAATTTAGACCACAAAGTCTTAAGACTCAACTTATCAAGCGGACTCGGCCGCGCGATTTTAAGTTGTTAACAGTAAGGGTACTGGGTAAGGGTACTTAGGCATCCATTAGACAACAAAATTTCAAGCGTGCGATATAGGGATATCGCACACTTAAAACTGTGTGGTCTAATGGATGCCTAAGCGACGTAAAAAATTGATGAACTACATAAGAAGAGCATACAATTTTGACGGTAGTTCTTCTTAAGAGCTCCACTAAAAGAAATCTTCTATGATTTTGGACAGTACTTGATAAATAATAAATATTTCGACTTTCACAGTCAATGGAGCGTCAGGTACTTAAGAGATTTAAGGGGGCACACTTCGAAAACCGTGCCGTAATAATCAGAAAATTTTTGTTCTGCTTCATTATTAACTCAGGCATAATTCATTTAGTAAATCGAACGACGGACATCGTCGGACTAAAGCGATTCTTTTTTAGGGTTTTATAATAAACCCTCAGTTCGAGATATATTATCGTTTTATTTGGCAATTATCAACAGCATTAAGGGCTCTTTATAACATTTTATAAGTTGCACAAGTAGGCTTCACGTCACAAAACTGTTAGGGATTCAAAATTGAATTAGTAGGAGCGCAACGTAAAAAAATACATTAAAGTGCGAAACACACCGGATGCGTAAGCGTGCACGTAGGCGTACCATGACGTTGTAATGTCTGAAACTTTATGAGACATGGCATACCGCTTGCGTAACGCGTAGACTGATGCGTAAGCATTCCCTATTGGACGCCACACCGAACACGCACGTATCTTTGCTGCGCGTCACTACGCGCGTGTCTACGCAGCCGGTGTGCCCAGACCTTAAATATTTACGGCTAATATAATAAGTTTAATAATAAATACTGATAAATCTCCAAGGTGTGTGTAAAAAAACATAAATGAGATAATGCAAATGACGATAAAGTCAAAAATCCTCTGAAAGGGTAATACTGCGAACTGTAGACTGATGTTCCTCGTAAGTTATAAGAAAAACTTATTTCTTAATATAAATAAATACAATACAAGACAATTCAATTTGTAACCTTTGCAAACTGAAATAATTTTATTGGTGTTCTTAGTAATCCAAAACGATCTTTCAATTGCAAGCTTCAAACTAAACAGTTAAAGTAGGTAGGAACCCAACTAAGTTATCGCTGAAAACCTTTGCAGGCGGTCTTTGCAAACTTCAGTGTATGCGGGTGAAGTTGCAAGCGATATAATAGCCAGTTGATACGTTGAACTTACCAATATCGTTTGTGGTGAATGAAAGAAAATTCGAGTTTTTCTCTTACAGTCTAAAACCTTGTTTCTTTAGGTGAAATTCGTGACTCGCAACAACCTCGCCCAATGTCGTTAGATTCGACCCATGAGTTCGTACTAATTTAATACTAAAAAAACCGGTCAAGAGCGAGTCGAACTCGCGCACCGAGGGTTCCGTACCATCATAAATATATTTGGATATGTTACTTTAGTACAGTCTTTAAAAAAGTAGGATAAACGGCAGACAGGTGGAATGGCGCACAGGCGGACACTTAATTTACAAATCTTAACCACAGCTGCTTATGGTGACTGCAGAGTAGAATATTAAAATTATTATTGCAGTTTTAGGTCAGCGCCATCTCTTGCCCGATAGTGGAACTAATGTTAACTATATATAACTATATTCAGACACCGTTTTATTTTTCCTGTAATCTTTATATAAACTGCTATCACATAGAATTATTTCAGATTTTTCTCGGGGGGGGGGGGGGGGGTCCGTTTTTTTTTTACATTTTTCATCATCGAGATATCCAGCTGTGACAGACAGACAGACAGACTGAGTCACACCATAAGGGTTCCTTTTTTACCATTTTGGTACGGAACCCTAAAAGTATTAAAATTAGTTTCTTTACTAGATGTTACCACAAAATAGTTGAAGCATAGCGATTCATTTCAAAGTTTCCAAAGTTCCAATTCTCAATTCAAAGTACTTATTAGAGCGGGTGATTACCTAGACCTTTGATATTTCAAAATCTAAATCTTACGTTCTTTCGAAATGATTAATATTGGATTTCAAACTTAACAAGACTGCGTTTTTAATGGTTCTTTTCACAAAGTCTCGGTGAATTTCCTGTTCACCTGCGCTTGAGTGATGAGTACATATCGGCCTTAATTCAATTATCTGTCTGCCGGTATCGGTGCCTCAGGGAGGCAACATTCCCTAAACGTAAATATTTCTGCGTCTCGTCTGAATTGCCATGAGTGTCAAATGGAACGCCACAATTGCTCTCGAATTTAGTGCGAGCGCTCGTAAAGGTTTTCAAGTGGGTTTGTTACTACTGACGATGCGATGGAGCTTCGTTGGTGTCGGAGACCGTGTTTTATTTTGACGATAACTAATACCTGTATTTTTCAATGAACCGTCTAACAGTCGAATATTTATTATGCAGTCATACTTTGGTAAAATTATTTTATTAAACCACATTCGAATAAGCCCATAAATTATATTTTTTCTTAGATTCATAGAATTCCAAATCGATTTAGGAACTTTCCATAATTTAGTGCTTGGCATTTAACCTCACCTGATGTTAAGTGACAATAAGGCCGAAGGTGGAAGCGCACTACATCCGGAATCCTGATTACTGAGTAACTTATCTTACCTCTAACTGCCGGTTCACAACAATTTTTTCATTTCTCATATTCGGAAAGTGATGTATATTTAAACTGAGCAGCGGGTCCAAAACTCTTCGTTCCACCCTAGGGAGTAAAAGAAATTTAAAAATAGAACTGAATTAAGGGATGTGCTACGTCTATGGGTTACATAGACAACCATAGAGTTACGTCATTGGTAATGGTTTTAAAAAAAATAGATAGGGCGCATTCACGAACAACAATGAATCATGGTATAAACAGCCAGTGCAAAATTAAAAATATTGGGCGGAGCGGCCGGCGACGCGGCGTGTTCCAAATTCAAAATAAGAAAAACTATAAAATATTGGCGGAATACCTTACTCTGTGACTTTGAGCTGTGTGTGTTGAGTTGATTTTATATTTACTAAAAATGAGTTCATCAAGCGATTTTGAAGTATTGATTGACCCCGGATTCAGTAACAAACGAGGCAAACAAAATAATATAAAATCTTTTGCCAGTAAGTTTCGAAGGAAAAATACTTAAATGCATACAATGATTTTATGAAGTGGCGAGCAAACAATAAAATAAAATCATTTTCAGAAAATGTATTTTTCACGTATTTCAGTGGATTATCAAAGAAAATACGGCCTTCCACTCTATGGAGCAAGTACTTTATGCTCAAGAGCACATTAAGTGCTAAACACAATGTAAACACTAATTGTTCTAATTTTTCGATTAATTTTAAATAGGTATAATAAGTATAAGGTACCAGCTAAGTACATGTTATTATTAATAAACATTTTGGAAAAAATCTACGATTTTTTTACTTTCCTTATATTCGAAATGAAAAGTAGAGTGTTAAAAACGGGTGAAAGTCATCAATTCCATACTCGAACTACGAGTATAGCCGCCCTCGCTGCGCTCGGGCGTCTAAATATCTCGTATGGGTATTGCTTCCTTTAGACCCTCATATAACAATCTACTATTAAATCTCGTTATGACGTCAGACTTAGGTAAGATGGTGGTAGCTAGCCAGGCGGTCTTGAAATAAGCCCTACCACCAACCAAACCGAGTACAAATTGTAACCCCTCGGGGAATCCAACCCGGGACCCCTGCGTTTTACACGGGTGGGGGAACCACTAGACCACAGAAACAGTTTAAAAAATTCTCAAACTCTAACTTCAAAATTTTTACATATCACGTCATCAGGCAATACTTACTCAATTTCAACAATGTTGTAGGTTTATACTTTAAATTAAAGAATAAATTCCCAATTAGAAATCCTTTTGCAATTTTGAAATTCTCGTTTCACTCCAAAAATTTCACACATCAAGGAAACAGATGAAACTGTTCCATCTGGCTCGTTAGTTCGACTACAGTAAGCTAAGTTTTTCCGAATCAACTGCATAAATTCTGAAAAACAGGATGCGAATATGGTAAATCCGAAAGCCGCTTGTGATTGTTCGAGTGTATACGGAGTACGGAGCGAGCAAATACTCCGACGAATTCGGCGAACCGAATTCGATACCTCCCTTTTATTACAACTTGCAAACGACTATACAAAACTTATTGGTGTTTTTGAAACAAAGTTAGCTGTATCTATAACTTGGTTAACAAAACGCTAATATTATCTGTAAGTTTTTGGGTAGACGGGAAAGGGAAATGGAAATCGATACTTCCTCGTAACAACGCTGGGTTGGGATGTATTATCTACTTTGCATTATACTAAAATAACAAAGAGTGAGTTGCTATGGTCACGTAGGTGGACACCCTTTGACAGATTCTGTGTTTTGGTATACTGATATTAATAAACAAAAATAAAATCACCCATTTTGTTTTAGATAAAAGGATTAGCTGCCATTCAAATTATTAAAACTATTATTACGTACTTATGATTAATGACACATACTATAACGAAAGAAATCATTGTTCGTATTTTTGTCAACACATTGATTGATTATAAGATTATATGTGTCTTTTGACAAATGGTTCTCTATCATGTTGTCTATTTCATTGAGTATTAGCTATTTGTAGCAGACTTATATTGTTGGTACTTTACGGCAGGTCGATTTTGTTCTCCCTAAACCATTTATCTTTGGCACTGGGTCCATTACATTAACGACCGTGCGAATAGTTTTCGAAGTATAATACTTCAAGGATAATTTGCCGTCGCCTTTTGTGGTCTGACAACGATATTACCATTAATTGGTAATAGTTCATTTTTAGTGTCGACTATCAAAAAGGGTGAGTCAATTGTTTTATTATATTTCAGCTGAGCATAGCATTTTTCTAATTTTTTTATGCACCATTAAAATAGAAAACTTTTTTCAGATAAAAAGGTCGGTAAATGCAAAAATGAAAATTATGAAAACCCAAAATCTAGATTCATTTCCGTAAAAGTGTTTTATTACTGTTATAATAGTTGCTAGCTATTAGCTATACTTAGCTTTACTACTTAAAAGGACTTTGTCCGTAATAATAATGTTTTCTTACATCATGTTTCCTAGTTTATCCAATCTCCGTTGGCAATTAATCACGGGATGGCACCTCTCAACAGGACTGAAGTTTTGTATTGTCTAAAAAGAAAACACTGAAAAAAAAACGTTTATGAAAAATGCTTCAACGTAAAGGGTCCCAAAGGCCAAAGTTGATTAGGCGCGGTCCTTGCCCTGCGCCGTGGTGCTGACAAACATGTTGCTCGAATATTCCGACGGTTTGTAAATAATTGAAGTTCACAATCAAGAACTGTACGTGGAAAATTGCGAAAGCTCAAAACATAAAATAGAGAAGAGAGTTTTAAAGACAGGACGATTGGAAAACATTTTTGAAACGCGAACTAAATGACCTTGCTTGATTTAAATAATTACTTCATAGGCATTATGTATCAGTTTCATTTCCCTAAAAAGCGGTAGAGAACTCTACATGCTCGCACTTAATGATGTTTTTAGCTAGACAAAAGAATTTCAGAGAAATAATAAAGAAAAGACCGGCCAAGTGCAAGTCGGACTCGCGCACGAAGGGTTCCGTACCAAAAAACGGCAAAAAAAAAAATACGTTTATTGTGTGGGAGCCCCCCTTAAATATTAATTTTATTCTATTTTTAGTATTTGTTGTTATAGCGGCAACAGAAATACATCATCTGTGAAAATTTCAACTTTCTAGCTATCACGGTTCATGAAATACAGCCTGGTGGCAGACAGACAGACAGACAGACGGACAGCGGAGTCTTAGTAATAGGGTCCCGTTTTTACCCTTTGGGTACGGAACCCTAAAAACGGGCGAAATATGCAATAAAAACCCTTAAAATGCCCAAAATATGCACAAAGCAAAGTAAAAAAACCGGCCAAGTGCGAGTCGGACTCGCGCGTGAAGGGTTCCGTACCAAAAAAGGCAAAAAAAAAAACGTTTGTTGTATGGGATTCTGTTTTTAGTATTTGTTGTTATAGCGGCAACAGAAATACATCATCTGTGAAAATTTCAACTTTCTAGCTATCACGGTTCATGAGATACAGCTTGGTGACAGACAGACAGACAGACGGACAGCGGAGTCTTAGTAATAGGGTCCCGTTTTTACCCTTTGGGTACGGAACCCTAAAAACACAAACCAACTTCGGCGTTAAAAGGAAATTGATGTTAGAAGTATTTATTGTGTAGGTAATCATATCAAAATAATATACAAACAATCCATCAAGTTAACTCGTACTACCTACATCCATTGCTTCAGCTTTGATCTGACAGCACTGAGTTATATCTTTAATGTTTTGTAAGTACCTTTCTTGGAACTTAGATTTTTTCATGGTAGATAAATGTTAAAGAGACAATTCTTTGAAGTGTGTTCCTTTGCCGATTAATTTAATTTTATTGAATTATTAGAATTGTTGAGATCATAAAGTCTAGTTGATAATATTTTGACGATGAGTGTTTTAAAAAGTTATTGATGGACGACAAGAAAATACTTCCGTTTTGACGACCATCAATTAATTTAAAGTGTTAACGGAGACGTTTATAAATGAAGCACAACAAATTCAACGAAATCGTCAACATCCGGGAAGTGCGTTTTAAGTGCATTTAACGGCCCATTATAGTATTTTAATTATTTTCACGATATACTAGTGGCGGTCAAAATTTCTTGGAACAAATTGCCATGATTTATAGCCGTGCCACCCATGTCGTCGTACTGAAATAGATTGCGTTTGTGCGCTCAGCTTGTAATATGTTCTATGAGTTGACTCTCTGTCGGAAGTTTTATTGCCCGTGACGACGCCTCGGAGTAGCATTTGCCTGTGATTGTGCGTACGTTGGCTTCATGAAAGTGATCACTGAATTTATTGACTTACATTTTTTATTCATGACACGGCAAATAGAAATCTAAAACATCTGTTATCGTGTAAAGCACAGTTTTATTTTTTATATACTTATTACTTGTATGTTTAACGTTTAGTTTTCCTAAGCTTCCTAGCTTCTAGCTCTGTCGCTTTTCTAGGGCAAAATAACACTGAATTTTTGTGATACGCATTGCTGTGAAAAATATGTTAGACACGGTTAGGCACGCTCAAAATAAGCTGATTTAAAAATAGGATTATTATTTCATACAAGAATTGGTGCATAATGGGAAGTCAATATTTTATATACCTAGGCATAGGTATATATATCACATTTTTAAATTCCCAAGGCTTCCAAAATTACCTTGCTAGCTCCTTAGATACTTTAATAAATTGTAAAATCTAAAGTAAAACCAAGGTTTTAAGTGTCACTTAGTTCCATTAAACACGTTAAGAACTCGATCGTGAAACTAACCTACGGTAACAAAATTAACTTGATTGTAGAGCAGTTTAACTTTCTCGTATTTACAGAAGCGTGTCGTATGAAATTATAAGTCACATTCGTTAAATGTCTGCGAATCTGAAGATATTTTTTGCCATCGTGACTTTCGAGCTTTCTTGTGACACAAGATTCGGATGATTGATTGAAACAAATATGTAACTTCCAGTTGGTTCTCACACTATTGGCGTATACTTATAGAAAAAATATTTCTCTCTATTCTCTGCGGTCGGGTAGTTGGTGTTAGGTTTTTTGTTGTCTTGATCGCGTCAAGATAAAATAGGTAGGTACAGTGACTTTAATTACAAGTCAAAAGCTTTAATAGCCCTTAAAACTCTTGGATTTCTGTAAAGTCACAGTCACAGTAGGAATAACAACTGTGAATTGTAAAATTTAATGTTTACCCTGTGGTAGTACTACAGGTACTGATGTTATATTGGACATATTATCACGAAGAAAGTTTGTTAGAAAAGACTAACAAATTGAAACAAAGAAGTTTTGGGAAGATGTTTTATAAAGTTTAATAGGACCTGTTAGTGCTCTTGTTTATTTATTAAGGTCAGCCCCTGTGTAACTGGATCAACATGCGTGCCATGTTGCTATGACCAGATTGCAAAAACAAAAACATACTACGAACTGTAGTTCTTATTTTTCTTTTTCTTATTTGCTCACCACTGCTGAAAACGAGGTGCGAAATAAAGCGTGATGCCTAAGATCAATAAAGACTTTATTTAGGCAGATTTTTATTATTAGGTACATTTTTATGGGAAGAAACTGAGACAGCGTGATGATTTATTTGTGGTTGATTTGTAATTAGAATGGCTGTGTTGTGCACCGTATGGGTTATTTACATGGGTCAATTTTAGCCACCTGTGACGGTTTTTTTAGCCACCAGCAAGTCGCTTGTAAAATTGGATCGCAGGTGACACAAAAGTGACGGCGGCGTCGCTGTCGTCTATGTTGTCGATGGCGTAACCATGGTAACAACATAATATTTTATACACTTAGTTCCAGTTTTGGCCACCGGGTCAGATAAGTTTGTTCTGTTCAGCCACCCGCGGGCTAGGCCGAATTGCCATTTACACTGTCGATTTTCGCTGAGTAATAAAAGTCCTGCGGCTTTAGTCACCCGTGTAAATCCCACATTACGTGAAAGTAATTTACTTAGGTATCACTTTGTCAAAAACTAGAGATGACATAAGCACAACGTAAGCTACGGCTGCCCTAAACCAAATCCATAAGTATCTCATTTCAGACAAATTTTACAAGAGAACTTAAAAACGTTATTTAGTGTTTTTATTGAAAAAAAATTAAATTATGAACACGAAAATATTAAAATATAATTGGTATTTAAAGTAAAAACATACGTATGTAAAAAAAATAAGTTCTTATAACTACCTACATTTTGACGAACGAAAACTGTTTTTTGCGTATAAATATTTAATTTTATTGATTTGTCAATAATATTCTACGCTATAAACAAGTAACTTGAGATTCTCTATTATACTTTAGTAGACCGACTGTATCTAAACATTTATTTAATACCAGAAAACTAGTAAGTACTTAACAGTGGTTTTGTAGGAAAATTAAAAAATGTAGATTATGTAGAAAGTAATATTTTAGCGATTTTTTAGTAGATGCTTACATTATTAATATATTCCAAATGTAAGCTTTCTAGATTCAGTAGTTAGTAGTTTAGTCAGTCCATGACAACCGATTTGTAAGATCGGTAAAGAAATTTTCAGTTTATTCTTTACAAACAAACAAACACATAAAAACAAATCTTTCCTCTTTATAATGGAGAAATATTTGTTTTTTTGAGGCACAAATGCTCTATGAAACAAATAATAAAATAAGTTTTTCAGCATTTTTTAAATATAATCACTAAATAAGAGTGAGAAAAAGAGGATGATGGCGAAACATTACTTTTATTAGTCGATTAATTTAAATTTCGGCACAAATACTTTCTAATACAAATTATAAAATACTTATTGTAGCATCACTCAAAATTCAGGAAAAAGTGGCAAAATAAAGGATGAAATTATGGATAGTTTTTTGGTTAAAATATACTTGTATTTAATATAATATAATACTTTGCATTTAATCAATTTTATTGTAATAATCTATTAAGCACAAATATTAATACGCTACGGTACAAAAAAAATTACTTCTATAGTTGGAAATAAGTATCCCAGCTGTAGATACTTGTTTTCAGCTTTGCATAGAGCCATATAATATTTTACCACTATAAAATCAATACATAAGAATCAAGTATCTGCTAATCTATTTTAAATACAAGTATCTTGATAAGACTTCTTGATTTTAAGTTAGAAACGGGATATATACTTTGTTTTAGCGTAGATTTTTCAAACGGAAAAATATACTTGAAACAAATAATTGGCTATATTTTACGAATAAAACCGAATTTTAATAAAATAAAAAAAAATAGTAGATGTGATTTGCTTTGCTTAAACAGAAAATGTTTTTTTTTGGAAACTGAGTTACTTGACTTCTGCGTAGGGCAGCCGTGCTACCACCAGAAGATTTTTGTTTATCCTGTGCTAGGTACTAATAATCAAAGATATATTTTTCACTAATGTGGTGTTTAAACGGGTCTGTCTACGTCGGATTTATCAATAATCGCTTGTAAAGTCTAATCACAAACTTAACTTTAATGAGGTGGCGATTCAATTTTACAAGATTGAATGAATGTTGAAGATTGTCGATAAAAAGCGTGACGTAAACCACCTAAATTGACCAGTAAGATGCATGCCAAGTCAACCCGTGTAAATACCACATAAGGTATAATCACTTTCCCACTAACAGACAGAAAAGCAAATTGTTTACCACAGTCATGTTACCACTTCAGTTGCGCCATAATCCACGTTCCTCATTTGCCTGCCCCAGCTTACTAAATAAACCTGGCAACACTAGTTACCGAGATGAGTTGTTAAGAATACATCAATTATTAAAAGCCACGAGCGCCCCGTCCACCTGGGTTCCAATGTTTTAATGTACTACAACGGGTCTACACTCTCGACTCACTTTCATTTCGCCCCATAAATTAGGTTTTAGTATTTGTTCTTTAGGCATTCTGCGTTCTAGACATTAGGATTTATTACGAATCAGGCATTATGAGCTTTAGGAATTGTGCTACTTAGGCATTTTGCGATTTAGGTATTCTACTTTCCAGGCATTATGTGCTTTAGGAATTTCGCTGCTAAGACATTTTGCGTTTTAGACGTCGCGCTCATAAGGGTTGGTTGCGTACACATCTGTCTTGTGATTTTCAATTGGCCGATAGTTAGTCGCTACTGTACAACAATCGTGATGAAAATATATGTCGATAATTTTGTATGTCTTGTACAAATCGATTGCCAATGCGTCGAATTTGTCGCTGCGCCAGCGTTGTCAGGCAAGTGTAATGATGCATGTGATTCTCAGAACGATTTTACTATGAGCCGATAAAAAATGATAAGTGCGAGCAGCCTGTCGATCTGTAACTCGAACCTCACTTCGAGTCTCAATTCACTGCGCGGGAATTTTAAATCATAAATGAGATAATGATGGGCTGTTTTTTAATCACAAAAGGTTTAAGATAGCTACGGTAGCTACCTAAAATCTTTTGCAATTGGTAAATTACTTAATATATTTAGCTAACTTCTAATAACAAATTCACGCGAAGAGAAGTGAGATGCGAGTTTGGTTACAGAATCGACAGGTATGCTAAAGCCTGCATAAATGTATCATAATAACATAAAATATACTAGTGGCTCCGTGGGCTGTAGACCCAAAAAGTAGCTCAAATTGAATGTTTTTTAAAACAAATAACACAGAATAGATATTAGTTTTTTCAACTAATAAGTATCTAGAACTGTGCAAATAATATACACAGTCCTAGCACTCCTAGGTTCCTTCACAAAGTCATAATCACAACCTTATTAATTTTCAAATTTTGAATATTGGCCAGAAATGTTTTGATCTTAGAGCAACGCCGGCTGCCGGCATGCACGTAAGGTTTTGATTGATGAACTTTTGAGTCTTCTAAAAATAAAAAACAAAATTAACTTTGCACCGCTAACAAAAAAGTTTAAGTTTTGTTACCTACATTTTTTATCATTCATCGAAACGGTAGAAATATTTTTTTCTTTACATATATCCGCTATTCATAATAATTAATATCTATTATTAAAAATGTCGAAAAACTGGCTCAATTTAAAAATTCTATATAATTATCGAACCAGCTCACAAAGTTTCACGAGGATCGGCTGAGAAATGCGACATGTAGAGGAGAACAAACGGACAGCCGGAATCCGGAAGGACATACGAAATAATTTTTGCCCAAGCTGACGCAATCAATTAATAAATTAATGAAAGCATTTCATAATTATTTCACCTCATATTTTTGATGGCTCGAAAATATTTTAGACTGTTTAAGACGTATAAATAGAATAGATATGCTTTAAAGTTCAAGATAGACATAAGTAATAGAATTACTTAGTTAAATTTCACATGCGAGTAAACGTAGTAACGGCGTATGAGCAACTAAGCACACGAAACGTCTCCTAATGTAGTTATAAACTTACCTTGATCTTTGACATGCAAACTTCAAGAAAGTTACTAAGTAAAGCCCCCTGAGTTGTTTCTTCTAAACAAGCGTGTGCTTTAATGTATTTATTTTCGTATACAGGGAACAAAGGGAGGGTATTTAAGTACCTACATATTAGATTAGTCATAGGGATAGAAAGGGAACGTTAGCAGAATTCAGAGAAAATACTCTTTTTAGAGGTTAACCAAACCAAATTCAGAGATAATTTTAAGAATAGTTAAGACCACAAGGCACAAAGCTCGTTTCAATATCAAAACAAATGTAATTTTTCTGACGAGTTTTTGGCACTGTAATTAAGTTTGTCGTGGTTCGAAGAACAGTTTTTTTTTTAAATAGTTACTGCATTCTGCCCATCAAAATTATATGTTCCCGAAGCAGTTATCATTGGAGTTCATCATTTATAAGCTGTTCCAAAACTGTATCTGAAAAACAAATATCTGAAAAAAAATGTTTACAGCTCTTTGAAATATTTATCTTTTTCTATAATAAATTCGGGTGAGCACTACTTTTGATACGATTTAAAAAACGCATTTTGCGGAAGGTCAAAATATGCCCTTTGAAATCAACTTGAACTCTTTGACGGCTTCTTCTGCGGTGTTAATTTTTCAGCAAATAAAAATATCTCACAAAGTTAATCGGGACCTGTATGAGGAAAGAGGTAGCAATATTTTACCCCTAAAAAGTTGTCAATAAGTCGATAGTTTTAGCATAAAAGCTTCCTGCAAGACGTCCATTTATGCAAAAGAAAAGAAAAGAGCAACAAATTATCTTCAAAAACAATAAAAATAACTGTGCATGAATGGTCAGTGATTTTCACCACAGAGATTTTTCATGAAATTTGCCGCCAAATAAAACTATTTTAGAAATAAAAAAAATTATATTTACTGTGTGGCTAAAAACTTTTGGAGCAGCCCATTTAAAAAAGAGCTTAAAATATCTAATGTGAGATGTATTGTATAATCTATAACACAACTTGGGTCACCGGCTATTACGAAATGTATATTTCTAAATCCTAAACATTATAAGCACCTAATGTATCGGCTTAAGCCTCGTATATGGGACTGAACTGACAGAAAACCGATATCAGTTGCGGTCCACACCAAAATATTAACAACTAGGTATCTATTGCGTTAGTGTAATTACCTACATCTAGTAACCAGCCCCGCAATTTAGTTTTAGAGTATGTACCTATCGTTTAAAGCTCATTAGTGAACATCTAATTAATGATTACAATGATATGGCTATTGCTAATATAGATAGAAATATTATCAAATGTGGTTTGGGTTCTCGAGTTATTTCTTTATTGATTTTAATATAAGCCCATACTCTTATTCCATTAAATATGAACCTTAGTATATAAATTAAACCGACAATACCCTTATTTTTACTAAAATAAGAGCTTTGTCAATATTATAATTCTGTATTGCTGTATTTTCTTTTGTCAAAGCAATTATTATTCAGTTGTAATCTATCCAATAGTTCATCATATCAGCCGCACGACACCCACTGCTGGGTATAGGCCTCCCCTAAGGATCTCCACGACGATCGGTCCTGCGCTGCCCGCATCCAGTGAATTCCCGCGACCTTCACCAGATCGTCTAATCGTCCTGCCCATTGCCACTTCAGCTGAGCAATCCTTCGAGCAATGTCGGTTACTTTAGTTCTCCTGCGGATCTCCTCGTTTCTGATTCGATCACGCAGGGAAACGCCGAGCATGGCTCTCTCCATTACACGCTGGCTGACCTTGAGCCTCCTTATGAGACCCATAGTTAGCGACCACGTTTCACTGCCGTAAGTCATCACTGGCAACACACACTGTTCATAGACTTTCGTCTTGAGACACTGAGGTAAATGGGACGCGAAGATTTTTCGAAGCTTCCCGAATGCTGCCACCCGAGTTGGATTCGACGAGAGATCCCTTTCTCAAAGTTGGACTTACCTAACTGGACTGCCTGTCCTAGGTATACGTAGTGGTCAACAACTTCAAGAGTAGTGTTCCCAACATGAACTGGAGAGGGTACAACATGGCCATTTGACATAATTTTCGTCTTATCCATGTTCATCTTGAGACCCACTCTTCTGGAAGCACTACGGAGATCTTCGAGCATTATGTTCAGGTCTTCCATGGTCTCAGCCATAAGGACTATATCATCGGCAAAACGAAAGTGTGTTAGGTACTGGCCAATGGCCATTAATGTTGATGCCGAGTCCTTTCCAGTCCAAGAGCTTAAAGATGTCCTCCAAAGCAGCTGTGAACAGTTTCGGAGAAATAACGTCTCCCTGTCTCACACCACGCTGCAGTTGGATAGGACGTGTGCTATATATATCCAAAAGTTAATATTATATTATTATACTGATTATTTTGATTTTATTACTATGTATATAAAATACTAAATACATATAATAACAATAATAATCTAAGAACACATACACATCGTATAAAACAGATCGTTAGTTAAGTTCTTCTTTCAAAACGAACCAAAACGTAAGAGAACTTTCATATTAATAGAACTAATTTATTAATCGGTATTCCTACCTATGTGTGGTAAAACCATGACTGTTGGCTTTAAAAGGGACGCTGCCGGTAACTGTCCCTTAATTGGCCTTTGTTTGTTTTAAACAAAGTAAAGTTAAGTTGATTGGACGGGGGTCTGTCCGTACCATGTACAGGTAATAAGGTAAGGTGCTTTATGTTGGAAGCCAAATATGAGTTGCCCCTTTTCCATTTGCACGAAATAAAAAGTGCTAAGTAGGTAATTTGTTAACACAATACTAATATGGATAGTAAAGTCACCTAAGGTCGAGTGGGGAAAGAAAAATACCGGGGTAAGAGAAATACTCAACCATAACTATGAAATTATCATAGTTTATGTCCATAGCGACGTAGCGATGAAGCAGGAATGATGAATTAGTTAACGTATCGCAACACAAATATCGCTATGACCATTAAACTAGCTAGTAAACCAAGATTAAATTAATTAGATGTCAAAACGAAAAACACGAATAAAAGGCGGGAACAAATTGACAATCATACACGCAAAATTAATTTCAAATTTCAAAGTTTTATTATGGTAAATATGGCATGTAAAGTGTATATTATTTGACCTTAAGACAATTTTTAGCTAAATCCTTCATAAAATCACATGAGTAAAAAAACGAAAACTGAACAGAGTCCAAGCTGCCTACAATCGGCCCGCTGTAGGTGCACCATACATACCGCGGTGATTTGAGCGTGCCCTCTCACCGACGGGTGTAAAAGTAGTCAGCCGGGGTAAAAACTGGTTTGCACCGGCTCAGTCATGGTATAACCGACAGGGCCGCCAAGAGATAGACTTCAATTTCTTAATTTTTTTTCCTCGAGTCAATAATTTGACAGTATCAGTGTAGTTGTTTTTTGTCATTCATTTTGTCACTCATATCGACTGAGATTAAAATTGTGATTTTATATTTTTAAATAAGATTGATAGAAGGATTTTATTAGTGGTAATACTTAATTAAAGAATAAATAAAAAGATTACACTAATATGACAGTGACAGTTCTAAGCGTCAAATTACTGACTCGAAGAAAAAATCCAAAGTAAGTCGCGTGCATTCGACGAGACACTGGGAGTTTTCGAATTATTTTGTTGACGAATTAGGGATTCCATTCTATCATTTAAGTGTGTAAAATAAAAGAATATAAAATCGATTATAGTAGTTTATGATACAAGGTTGGTAATGAGGTTTTTAAAACGAGTTGACGTTGTATAAGCCCGAGCCGCAGGCGAGGGTTTATAATCGTCACGAGTTTTAAAAAAACCTTAACAACCGTGTGCCATACTACGTTTTTCAATACATTTGCAAGAAAAATTTATAGGTACCACTGAAATGGTAATCTATACATATAATAAAACTGTGAATACTAAATAATTTTGCGCGAATTACACAAAAACCGCTAAACTAATTTTGATGGGCATTTCACAGTTTAGTAGATTGCGGTCCAACTTAAAATCTAAACTATGTTTCATTAAATTCAGGTGGGCGGACCTAGGGAAACAGCTTGAACTCTCCTTAGTACTAGCTTTCATACACTAAAGAGGTCATTTTAAACTGGTCGGTGTATTTTTCTACTGTCCATGCGGATGAAGTTGCGGGCGGAAGCTAGTAGAAATTTAAAAAAAACGCACGTAAACAAAAACGCACGGCGCCGGCGTGCGGTAAAATCAACTTACCGCACGCTGTACTAAACCGTAAACAAAAACGCACAGCGTGCGGTAAAATCAACTTACCGCATGTTGGCCTGTCATCGTAAGCTCACATTTTCGAGCAACTGTATTGAAAAGGTTCATTACTGTTTAATAATTAAATATGCCCAACTCTTGCACCGTATGTATGAACAATTCCCGAAAAAATAAGGTCTTTTTTAAGAAATCATGTGCAGTAAGATAATTTAAAATACACACTTTACTATTCACTTGCCTTATTTTATTTTCCTTCCCTACTTTTCAACCTGCAACAAGTGTCAACCCTTGAAGAATGGGTATAAGTTTTGAGAGCTTCTACTCTGTTCCGTTTATTTACTCATGTGATAAAATTAAGTTTTTCTGTTGTAAAATTCTTAACATCAAAAAGTTATAATGGGGGAAAATAAACAGTCATGACGGGGGAAGAGAAACATGTGGGTGCACTTGCCCTGTAAAGCCCACCGGTAACGATCAATTGCGATTGTCAATTTTTCCGCAATTGACGCCCATTGACGGAAAAATTGATCGTTTACGCGTGCAATTGAAGCGATTGTCAATTGCTCCAACAATGGCATTGACGGAAAAATTGACAATCGCAATTGATCGTTACCGGCGGGCTTATCAGAAATCACAAACATTTTTTCTTTGTGTAAGTAATAAAAAATATTATTTATAGGTACTATACACCTATTCGGAAAGCACTCTTATACTTTTTCGAAAAAGAGCAGAAAGCCCTTCTTCATTCTCATACTAAAAAGCGGGAAAAATTGTATTTATAAAAATTCTATACTGTACTGTAGTAGGTATTTAACCAAAATATAAAAAAAATGTATTTGTACTTTGTCACCATCGCAACTATGTTTCACTCATAACGTTAATGTACCTTCATGGTTTCACTTCACCCGGATTATGTTTTTAGATAATATAATTTTAAAACTGGACCCTATTTTCATAGAATTATATACATTGTGTATTTTAACGAATAAACATGAGACACCTTTATCCTGTTTTTACTTAAAGGGACACAATATTTAAAGCTACTTTGGCGACTGTTTCACTTCCCCCTTTTCAGGTGGAAGTGAAACACATTCTACTCTTTATATTATTTTCTTAGTTTTCGTGACTTTGCTGCTTAAAGCAAGCCTATTAATATTTAAATTCATACATTAAAAGGCTGATTTAATGCTACTTTCATTGCGATTTCTATATCTTTAATCTTTCAATAAAAATAAAAATATTATACTTTATTATAAATATATTTATCTTGCCCACTCGACGTTACTTTCAATTTTAATAAATATTCTTACACTCGACGTTACATACTAATAAAGTAAAAAGTAAGGTAGGTACTTACGGCATTTTTTCCTTCTCATCTTTTATAGAAAAATATTAATGTTAGTGAAAAATAAGTGTAACTGATTTATTGATTATACCTGGCTCAGATTTTTCCTTTGGTTTTTTCTTATCAATGATTGCTAACGGCTTTTAGCTGTTTTCGTTTTATTACGCTAGTACTATTATTTATTCTGTGGGTTTATGTTCTGCAAAGAGTACCATAAAGTCCTATCCTATCTTTAATAATACTTTAGATTCATGAACTCTATCGACATTGGTAACACATTAAAGACTGTGTTTAATCCAGAAAGTTCTAGTTTCCTAGATCAAAAGAGATTTGTTTGGACTAGGAGAAATTATTTTAAACTGCAAAATTATTACTACCTTAGAGCTGCTTGATTTTCAGTACTTATCGACAGTATAAAATTGGTGACTTGGGCTCCTTTAAGGGTTAAAATTACTTTTCATTGGATATAAACTCACGAACGAATGGTCAAACTTACACCTTTTGCCATTTTCAAATTAAAGAGGAAGAGAGAAAGAGAGGGGGGGGGGGACTGAGTGAATAGTTGCTCTTGGAAATGCTTGTTCCATTTAATTAACGCCGTAGTTACATACTGTAAAATATAATGTACTTATTGACTTCCTAAAAACACACCGTATCAGTTTCACGTAGATATTTATTATATGACCAAGTAAAGATACTCGTACCTATAATTCATCTCTGAAAGTTTACGCGCTCACTAGACATGAAATAAAACACTTTTTAATAGATACTACAGCAGTTTTATTGAAAGTACTTTGGTAATTAGTTTGGTCAGCTGCAAAGGTGCCGAAACGTCGGGAAAATCAAAAATAAAACCAAATACCAACTAATTACGAAAGTGCTTTCAATAAAACCGCGCTAGTACCTATCCGTTAAAAAGTGCTTTATTTCATACCTATAATTTCACGATTGTACCCAGCAGAAAGGGAAAGGGCCAAATTATTTGAGGATTACGCGTGAAATGATTTATGAAAATCAATACCATGAAAGAAATTGTACGCCTCACCGCGCTTTGACATCAAGAAATTATTTTCCTCTCAATCGAGAGTTATTAAATAATAATGTAAAAAATGTGAATCGTGCGTCTATAGCCTGTATTCCAGCCGTTCTTTGATAAAAAAATCTTTCCAGCTCTCGTAAATAAATAACTTTCCCGACATAAGCGACAAAGCGGTGAATATATAGAATTTTGGCACGGGACATTTAATCTCCGCGTTCGGCTGCTATTCGGCCGCTTTTCGTATTGCCTTACATATAACACGCAAACCTTTTAGATTAGGGGGAGCAAGGGCAATTTTTAGGATCAATTGGCTTTACGAGCCATAAAACCTTTTTTTTCATACGTATGTGTAGAAATCAGGCTGTTCGAATCATCCTTGTTATAGATATCACATTGTTATTATTTTGTCATAAGGGTTGGACCACTTTACGCAATTAGCCGACTAGCCGTGTCCTTTCGTTTCTTGGTGATGATATTGCTATGGCATTTACAGAATTTTAGCATTTGTTTAGCTCAGTCGAGCATGGGAAAGTTTTTCATCGTTCACGCGTTTGGGAAATAACAAAAAAACTACTGGTGGTGTCTGTTACCAATAGTAGCAATATCAGTTTTTTTTAATATTCTATAATAAAATATAGTGCATAGGTTATATCCTTTTTTCGTTTAGATTACAGACGTACGAAAGCAAAAAAAAATTCGCTCGTTTGTAAGCTACCTAGAATCAGACTACCAAATGATAAAACTAAAATTTTGGATAATATTTTATAACGATAAGTATTATCTAGATAAAAACAAAAATTTTGATGGCAGTGCTAAGACCAGGGGCCGTACCGGCTAACGAATCGAACTTCGAAAAGTCTGCCGGGCTTCAAATTAAAACAGATAAACCGAGCCTCAATTGGGCCAAAATGGCGAACCCTAATTCATGAGGTCACACAAACATCCATATCTTCCAAATAACTTCAACAAATAGTACAATACGAAATTACTTACTTCAATTTATCTTTTTTAATTTGAACCTCGGCAAATTTTCCGAAGTTCGATTCGTTAGCCGGTACGGCCCCAGGATGGACCATGGATTTTTTTATATAACTAAGTTATATTATGGAAGATTATGTTGTTTTCTTTTTCAAGAAAAATATGTCTTCTTAGGTTAGTTGTGAACAAAAACGTTCGACACCTTCTTAAGCACCTGCAATTAATTGTGCGCGAAGACACGTACTACGCGCGCCGGTCGTTTTGTTTGTCGGAACATATTGCAAAACACGTATTATACTGTATCATTATACCACGTAACCCTTTTCAGGGTTTCTGCCACTTTCTATTTATGTCAGTAGGAACTGGGTGGCTCGCCCCTCATAAATCAGAGCCGTTTTGTTCAGGCCCATTACGCCATTTTACCGCCTTCCTACTGAGACAAAATTAGATCATACCGAAGGGAAAACCCAGCTCGGCTCATACATAACTTTTGCTGTAAAACCCTTAATAGTTTCTACATTTTGTTATGCCGTGCCGGCGGCGGGAGATTGTTTTTCCGTCACGGGCGCTTGCTGCTGTCTCTGAGGTGGAAAACCCGGTTTTGGTCTGCGTCTATTTTTTCTTGTTGGCGTTGATGAAAATTGGTTTGATTGCGAACGAATTTTACAGACTTGGGTGAAAGAGCTTTTTTTAGATCGTATAGAATATTTCCAAAAAGTTCAAATATGTATTTTTGGTGTTTGGATTATTTATAGAAACGAAAAAAGACATATTAAAAAAATATCCATAAGGTTCCATCGGCCTCGTCACAGAAATTTCTATATAAAATTACCTTTTAACTTAATGGCTAGGATCAGCAGATGCGACCACGTAATTAAACCCAGAGAATTCAAACTCGTCTCCCAAAGGAAAGTTAATCCGTCTAAGAACCGGCAACAAAATTATTAATAAAAAAACGAATTGTTTTTCTATCTCAGAAATAAAGGAGACAGGCTACGAGCAGAGCTTTATAAGCAAGAAGGAAATAAAAAAAATCTATAAAAGGGGCTTAATTATGCAAAGCTTAATCCACTTTAAAGAAAACTTGTAATACACAGCGTGTTTTCCATTGTGTCATTAAAATAATAATTATTATTTCCTTGTGGTAACTTTGATAATTTCGAAACTCAGACTGAAGGTAGCAAAAGTATTCCAAACCTTTTTGTTTCAATTCATAATTTACTGTATTGAAACATTTCTTATTTATGACGTGACTCGGGTGTTCGGAGAGTTTTCTATTTGTGAAATGGCAAACCAACAATTCTCGTCCGTTTAATATTTAATTATTCAAAAGCAAAAGATAACTAGGCTTTGTAATTTCGTCAGTGTAATTAATTAAATTCTTGTGTTAGCGTTCCTTTGGCATTTGTATTTAGATTAATTACCTGAATTTAGATAAGAAATGAGAAGAAAAATGGTTTGTGTACGTCAAAGGCGAGGTTTTGAAAACAAAGCCGGCCTTAATAACTGTATTTGTGTAATAAGTCGTCACAAAAACAAATCTAAAATCTTTGTGCATAAATCTCAGAGTGGTCATTAATTTAAATTGTTTATTAAGAGCTTTGCAACATTTTTAAAGTCACTTTTTGTTACGATTCCATCAAAATGTGTTGAAACTAATGACGACCTGATTGGTGCAGTGGTCAACATGTCGCCTACCACGCAAGAGGTCCCGGGCTCGATTCCCGGCCGGGCAGAAATTATAATGATGAATTTTAATTTCTGTGACGGGTCTGGGTGTTACTATGTATAATAAGTATATATTTAAAAATTATATAAGTAGTATATTCGTTGTCTAGCACCCATCTTACAAGCTTTGCTTAGTTTGGGGCTAGATGGCGCTGTACGAATTGTTCAAGCATTTATTTATTTATTTACTAATAAAATAGGTTTAAGAAGGTATTATATTTTATTATTATTAAGTATCTAAGAATATAATATGATGCTTGCTTTAATCCAACTAATTAAAAAAATCTTTAAATAAACGAACTAAAAACAGATACAAACAATAAGTTTGGTCTCAAGACAAGAAGACTGAATAATTTCGCTTATATCCTCAACCCTGCAAACGCGACACCGTTATTATTGTGGGTGCAATAATTAAGAGAGGGTTCTCCCTAGGCGCTAACTTTTCCATTATTTATTAACGTGTATTAGTTTCCGTGATGTGCCTTGAATTTAACGACGATGATTCATTTACAAATATATAATTTATTGAATTTAGAACAGAGGTACCCCGTTAGGGGGTTCTGGGAGGGGGCGAGGATGTTTTAATTGGGTTTATTCTGAGATCGGTTTCCTACGCTGTCTTCGTCTGTGTAGACAGGCTTATATTATTGGAGTTGCCCAGAAAGAGCGTTCATAAATCCCGGACTCGGAGAGTAAATTAATATTCTGTTCCATCTAAAATAGTCTCGGACTGTGACTCGAAATAATATGCTACGTTTCTTTAAAAGTATTAATGGAATTAGCAAGTTTAACTTTTGAATATTAAAACATTTAAGTGGAACCAACCCCGAACGTTATCGAAAAACTGTTTCAGAATCAAACCTCAGATAAATACCTGGATGCAAAGGTTTCATTCAAATCAGGAGAAGGTACAATTTGGTAAGAAGAATAACCCACCTACCGATTTTAACCATTTCCAGGACAAATTTTTATACAGACAAGAGGATAATGCAAGCTCCTAGCTTTTAATCTAATATGACGACGTCAAGATTCTTTACAAAATAATCTGTTCAATGCCAAAGAAAATATACACTATGCTTCAATGCTATGAAAGCCTATAGGTATTGATGCTTTGTAATGCTCAGTGGAGGTGGTTGATAGTGCCATAGTGACTATTTACAGCCTTGAGAGTAGGTAAGCTTATGTTGTGTAGGCTAAGCGTGCTAATGGATTTATGGAACAAAGACAATAGACCTCCCTAATGGACAGCAAGTGAAAGAAAAGGCCATCAGTGAATGGTACTTAATAAATATTGATAGTGGTGAGAAGAAAGGCTTTTATCTTCGTAGTCAAGTGACTTGCTTTGCTGTGTTGGGCAACGGGTTCAATTCCTTGACATGTAATTGCAGAAATAACAGAAACCTTTACTGTTGCCTAATAAAATCATTGCTACCAATAAAATACCTAGAGAAAGAAAACCATTTTTAACGATTCGCAAATACTTTGGCAGCGAGGAAATAATTAGAAATCTCCTTGTAAATGATAACCAAACAAATAATTTGAGATAATTTGGATGAGAGATGTGGAAGGTTCACTTCCTGACTTCAGACGATTTTATTTTCGTTAAGACAAACTAGCAAACTCATTATAAAAAAAACATAGGTAAAACCATTTTAATGACTCGAGCTGTTTCCGATCAGCTTTGACTTTTCAATAATGGAACTTACTGAAAATGAAAATTTAATAAGTTGTTAATAGAAAAAGATTTTAATAAAACTTTTCGTGGAATTTTTAGGGCTCATAGTTTAGTATTTTTAGAAGGTATCACTACATTGCCTCGTAGTCATTCGTAGAAAGATAGCAAATGTGTCAAAACCGGCCAGTTTCAGCAGTTTTGCTATCTACTTCTAGCAGTGACTACGAGAGATTGTAATGATACCGTCTAAAATATACTCATCAACTTTGTCTAGGGATTCCTGTGTTTTTTTATACAAATGAGGTAACTTTGTAGCCTTGGTTTACTGCAAGTTTCACGATTTCCATACATTTTAATGCTATTTTATTAAACATTTTATTTTAAACATTTTGCTGTGTGTGGTACGACTCTGTCAAGTCTACACACGTTGTTGTTCACATCTGTTTATTGGTGTTGAATCGATCAACGATTATAGTGCCTGTACGTCGAAACGTTTAGTTCCAGGTACCGAAGTACCCGGAACTAAAACAATCGGCATTAATTATTGAGATTTCAAAGTTACCTGCGCTTGGCTGTACTCGAACAACAGCCATAGGTGGTGTTGGGAAGTTTAAGATACACAAGGAGACGTAATTTCCTAAACGTATAGAATATACCTGCTAATAGGCTATTTGACTAATTTTGGAAAACCACTTTAAATCATTCCTTATTACGTAATAAGCGCACCACATTGATATATCTGGAAAAATAAAAGTATTTTATTAAAAAATTAATGTTAAAGTTTAAAATTTTAAAACCGCGCCAAAAACGCTATGGCGCTGGAAACGTCACTTGTTGACGTCACTAGCCTGTAAACATTGTAATATCCTTAGCCATTTAACAGCCATCAATCGCGGATCCTAAGTGTATGGTCGTGTGAAACGCCTGAAGCCATATTTATTTACAGGCAAGTGACGTCATCAGTAGTCTTAGAGCGTTTTCGCCACAGAAAAAAATTCAAAAATTATTGCATTTTTCTAGGTGAAATTAATCAATCAATAGACTTAATTTAGTCTATGTAATAGTTGAATACGTTTTTTACGCCATTATCTGTTAGGATGGCCACAATTTGCAGTATATTTTCAATGTTGTCAAATACCCTATTTTGGAAGGTAACAAAAATTAGACATTAAAATTTAGTTTTAAATATTTTTTTAATTGTAAGAATAAATATTATATAGTGATATATTAGAGCTATTAGAGTTGTTAACTTTTAGATTAATTACCTGAATTTAGATAAGAAATGAGAAGAAAAATGGTTTGTGTACGTCAAAGGCGAGGTTTTGAAAACAAAGCCGGCCTTAATAACTGTATTTGTGTAATAAGTCGTCACAAAAACAAATCTAAAATCTTTGTGCATAAATCTCAGAGTGGTCATTAATTTAAATTGTTTATTAAGAGCTTTGCAACATTTTTAAAGTCACTTTTTGTTACGATTCCATCAATGAATGGTACTTAATAAATATTGATAGTGGTGAGAAGAAAGGCTTTTATCTTCGTAGTCAAGTGACTTGCTTTGCTGTGTTGGGCAACGGGTTCAATTCCTTGACATGTAATTGCAAAAATAACAGAAACCTTTACTGTTGCCTAATAAAATCATTGCTACCAATAAAATACCTAGAGAAAGAAAACCATTTTTAACGATTCGCAAATACTTTGGCAGCGAGGAAATAATTAGAAATCTCCTTGTAAATGATAACCAAACAAATAATTTGAGATAATTTGGATGAGAGATGTGGAAGGTTCACTTCTTGACTTCAGACGATTTTATTTTCGTTAAGACAAACTAGCAAACTCATTATAAAAAAAAACATAGGTAAAACCATTTTAATGACTCGAGCTGTTTCCGATCAGCTTTGACTTTTCAATAATGGAACTTACTGAAAATGAAAATTTAATAAGTTGTTAATAGAAAAAGATTTTAATAAAACTTTTCGTGGAATTTTTAGGGCTCATAGTTTAGTATTTTTAGAATGTATCACTACATTGCCTCGTAGTCATTCGTAGAAAGATAGCAAATGTGTCAAAACCGGCCAGTTTCAGCAGTTTTGCTATCTACTT
Source organism: Agriphila geniculea (assembly GCA_943789525.1). Lineage (NCBI taxonomy): Eukaryota > Metazoa > Arthropoda > Insecta > Lepidoptera > Crambidae > Agriphila > Agriphila geniculea. Next base: position 12,431,598 of record OX038875.1, read on the forward strand.
CTAGCAGTGACTAGCGAGAGAATGTAATGATACCGTCTAAAATATACTCATCAACTTTGTCTAGGGATTCTTGTGTTTTTTTATACAAACGAGGTAACTTTGTAACCTTGGTTTACTGCAAGTTTCACGATTTCCATACATTTTAATGCTATTTTCGCGGTTATTTTAAACATCTTGCTGTGTGTGGTATGACTCTGTCAAGTCTACACACGTTGTTGTTCACATCTGTTTATTGGTGTTGAATCGATCAACGATTATAGTGCCTGTACGTCGAAACGTTTAGTTCCAGGTACCGAAGTACCCGGAACTAAAACAATCGGCATTAATTATTGAGATTTCAAAGTTACCTGCGCTTGGCTGTACTCGAACAACAGCCATAGGTGGTGTTGGGAAGTTTAAGATACACAAGGAGACGTAATTTCCTAAACGTATAGAATATACCTGCTAATAGGCTATTTGACTAATTTTGGAAAACCACTTTAAATCATTCCTTATTACGTAATAAGCGCACCACATTGATATATCTGGAAAAATAAAAGTATTTTATTAAAAAATTAATGTTAAAGTTTAAAATTTTAAAACCGCGCCAAAAACGCTATGGCGCTGGAAACGTCACTTGTTGACGTCACTAGCCTGTAAACATTGTAATATCCTTAGCCATTTAACAGCCATCAATCGCGGATCCTAAGTGTATGGTCGTGTGAAACGCCTGAAGCCATATTTATTTACAGGCAAGTGACGTCATCAGTAGTCTTAGAGCGTTTTCGCCACAGAAAAAATTCAAAAATTATTGCATTTTTCTAGGTGAAATTAATCAATCAATAGACTTAATTTAGTCTATGTAATAGTTGAATACGTTTTTTACGCCATTATCTGTTAGGATGGCCACAATTTGCAGTATATTTTCAATGTTGTCAAATACCCTATTTTGGAAGGTAACAAAAATTAGACATTAAAATTTAGTTTTAAATATTTTTTTAATTGTAAGAATAAATATTATATAGTGATATATTAGAGCTATTAGAGTTGTTAACTTTTAGGCAATGAATAATAATTTAAATAATTGTAAAATGATTCAGTATGGATAATAGATTAACTTTTATTGATATCAAAATGATTTCTTTAGAGAATAAAAAAGTATGCACACTGAAATTTTAATCATTTGGTTCCCGCACATGATGACAATCAACTTTTGCTATGGGCCCAACTCTGACATCATGAAAAAAAAAACCGGCCAAGTGCGAGTCGGACTCGCGCACGAAGGGTTCCGTACCAAAAAAAGGAATAAAATTACGTTTGTTGTATGGGAGCCCCCCTTCAATATTTATTTTATTTTGTTTTTAGTATTTGTTGTTATAGCGGCAACAAAAATACATCATCTGTAAAAATTTCAACTGTCTACCTGTTGTTGTTATTAATATCGAGCAAAAAACAGCAAAAAAATCACGTTTGTTGTATGGGAGCCCCCCTTAAATATTAATTTTATTCTGTTTTTAGTATTTGTTGTTATAGCGGCAACAGAAATACATCATCTGTGAAAATTTCAACTTTTTAGCTATCACGGTTCATGAGATACAGCCTGGTGACAGACAGACAGTCAGACAGACAGACAGACAGACAGACAGACAGACAGACAGACAGACAGACAGACAGACAGACGGACAGACAGACAGACAGACAGACAGACAGACGGCCAGCGGGTTTGGGTACGGAACCCTAAAAACAGCTGTTCCATACAAAAGCGCAATACCTACTCGACCTTAATGTATGGAGTAGCTTCGCCATATCAGAGTTGGCCTCATAGTAAAAGTTGCTTGTAATCATGAGTGGAACCACCCCACTGGAACCAAATGATTATAATTTCACGCTGTATATTGCGCGGCAGTTATTTTTTTCTAGATTGGACTTTTATTTGTAACTCCTTTAGCTTCTAAAAATGTCATAATAGTTATTTTCAACACACTTGCTCGTAAAGTGAGCCCTAATACATCGCTTTTAGGGCCATAAACCGAACTATAACAAACGCGTGCAATAATATATAAAACACTAGTTGGTTATAGAATTATCCCTACAAAGCTAAATAGGTACCTTACTGCAAGTTCTATGCGAGTAAACAGAGCATTTTCAATTTAACCGGGTAATTCAGTTATTTTTTTAGTAACAACAAAGATGTTTTATGCCGCTGAAAATTCATTTGCATTTTTGGAATAAATAAATGTGTAGGTCCTTAATAGAGTCAAACAAATATTTATTATTATCAGATTTTTTCTAATTTACAATATTTTGTTAAAAAAATATTAAAATATTAGCACTTTATCACCTAAATTTATAATTTTGAAGTAGGCTGTATGCTCACTAACCCCTTTGTTCGCCAAATATTCTTGCATTGGGCGTGTGAAAAAAAACAAAAAAAAAACCTGCGCGCCTTTTCTCATCATGATTATCATTTTGTTTTTGTCGTATTTGTTGCTGTGTGGTAAATTACTTTGTTTTTTCCTCGCAAATGTGTTGAAAAACGTCGTATGAAACTCGTGAGCTCTTACTTATTGCACACTCGGCTGAGTTACGCCCTCGCCTGCGGCTCGGGCTGCAACCCACAGCCTTGTGTGCAATAAGCAACCTAAACTAACTTGTATCATAATGTACTATTATGCAACTGTACTATAACGAGGGACATTAAAACTCGTAAAAAATGTCTTAATACCTAATTATGTACAGTTGCATACAAGACTTTATCTACACCCATTTTTTTATTTCTTCTTATTTTTATTAGGGAAACAAACAATATTTTAATACATATGGATTAAAAACACCCATGATATTTATCTAAACCCATGATTATGTATCCTCTATAAAGGTTTTGACTTTGACTTTGTCTTGACTTTCCTCTCCCTCCTCGTCATTATGTCTTCCGCAAGAGTGTTATAATGTTGTACTGAATTTCATAATGCAACGCTCGCGCGCGGGCGCGCGTCGCTGCAGGACCAGGGGCCCTACCGCCCAAGTGTCGTCGACTTCGCCGTCGGCTTCATTTGACAGAAGGATGAGATACATTGCTACTTCTTTTTAGTAATAAAATAATATAATAAAAACATACCAAAGAAAAGTAGCAATGTATTACAACCATATGTCAAATGAAGCCGACGGCGAAGTCGACGCTACTTGGGCGGTAGCCCCACAGCTCTCGCTCGGGATATCGTAATGATGGCAGTAAGCTAACTGTTTCAGAACACCTATACAGAGGATTTAAAGCATGGGTGTAGATAATAGTACATTATGATACAAGTTAGCTTAGGTTGGTCATTGCACACAAGGCTGTGGGTTGCAGCCCGAGCCGCAGGCGAGGGCGTAACTCAGCCGAGTGTGCAATGAGTAAAAGCTCACGAGTTTCATACGACGTTTTTCAACACATTTGCGAGGAAAAAACAAAGTAATTTACCACACAGCAACAAATACGACAAAAACAAAATGATAATCATGATGAGAAAAGGCGCGCAGGTTTTTTTTTGTTTTTTTCACACGACCAATGTAAGAATATTTTGCGAACAAAGGGGTTAGTGAGCATACAGCCTACTTCAAAATTATAAATTTAGGTGATAAAGTGCTAATATTTTAATATTTTTTTAACAAAATATTGTAAATTAGAAAAAATTTGATAATAATAAATATTTGTTTGACTTAATTAAGGACCTCCACATTTATTTATTCCAAAAATGCAAATGAATTTTCAGCGGCATAAAACCTCTTTGTTGTTACTAAAAAAATAACTGTATTACCCGGTTAAATTGAAAATGCTCTGTTTACTCGCATAGAACTTGCAGTAAGGTACCTATTTAACTTTGTAGGGATAATTCTATAACCAACTAGTGTTTTATATATTATTGCACGCGTTTGTTATAGTTCGGTTTATGGCCCTAAAAGCGATGTATTAGGGCTCACTTTACGAGCAAGTGTGTTGAAAAACTTATTACATGGTTGTTTTTTAATGCTTTTAACTGGATGGACTTTTTAAAATAGCGTAAAAAGAGTTTTCATGAAAGACTCTTTTAAAAATAGAATATTTCTCTACGTTCACAATTTCATATCTTTATGCAGAACCAATGGTCTTGAAAATATATACCAATCGCATACACGTCCGTTTAACGATTGGTATATGTAAAGCAGTGCTGAAATATTGCAACAGCGATTTCTGTAAAATTTTGTTTTATTATTGGGTTTTTATTCGAGGTGATTACAGAATATTGTTGTGGCCACCGCGGCGTAAACCTTTTAGGTGACCAATTACGAGTTTCATTAAACACATTCTATATTAGTAACTCCGTTTCGCTTTTGTGTCATTAAATATCTCAAATATATACAAAGTGTTACAAAATAACCCCTAATGCCGAATATGGTAGACAGGGACCATCAAAATAAACAACTTTTACTATGAGAATGGGACCAACTCTGAAATCGAGAAAAAAAAACAGCTGTTCCATAAAAAAAAAATAACGAAAATATCAAAATGTATGAAACAGCTGATTATTTTGTCACGATTTCAGAGTTGGTGCCATAGTTGTTCAGTTTGATGGTTTGATTCAGTATAAGGGGTTATTTTATAACACGTTGTATACACGCTGAAATTTTAATAATTTGGTTCCCGCCGTGTGGTGGTTCCACTCATAATTACAAGCAACTTTTACTATGGGGCCAACTCTCCAGCTCGCAAAAAAAAATCAGCTGTTCCATACAAAAGTGCAGTACCTACTCGACCTTAATGTATGGAACAGCTGATTTTTTTTGCGAGCAGGAGAGTTGGCCCCATAGTAAAAGTTGCTTGTAATCATGAGTGGAACCACCACACGGCGGGTACCAAATGATTAAAATTTCAGCGTATATACTTTTTGGGTTACACGTTTTGGGACACCGTGTCCCAAAACTTTGCCACACGGAAGGAAAGTATCCTGAGTAAATATTGAAGGTAGGAAATGTTACTGAGACGAGACTTTCAAAAGAAATGGAACTGCATTCAAAGTTTTTTTTAAATCGTATACGATTCGATACAAATTGATACAATACATAATAAAAATTAAAATGTTTTTCATGGTCTTACCTTTCTTTAAGATGCTGTGTTACTAAAAAAATCTTATGAGTAACCCTTTCAATAAAAAAATAAAAAAAATCTTTTTCATATAAAGTGGGATCGATTCCTGGTTAAGGCAGGAGAATTTTCAAATATATTTGAATGCAGTTCCATTTATTTTTAAAAACAAAATGAAGTCTTCTTTCATTAAAGTTTCCTACCTTCAATATAAATATTGAAGGTTAAAGACACGGTAATAAGATACTGCATCTGTTTAGTTTTTTTATACAATCAAGTATGTGTTGTGAATTTTATTGAGTTTCCAACATTGGGGTTATAAGCGCAATTGGGACTTGATATTTTCAATAATATTAAATTAATGGCAGTATTTTTACTGTGTTTAAATGGAAGAAATTATTATTTGCTATTTGTTATCAAGTAGTATACAGGGTTATTTGTAAAATACCAACAACCTCGCAGGAGTAGATTACTAACATCATAAACAACAACATTTGTTCTACAACTTTTCCAAAAACAGACAAAAAAATTCCTACTTTCTATACAAATGTAAGAACAGCTGATCGAGTTTTGTATGAAATTTATTTATTTTTAAAAACAAAATGAAGTCTTCTTTCATTTATGTTTCCTACCTTCAATATAAATATTTATCAATATTTATATTGAAGGTTAAAGATCTTAAAAGATACTTTCCCTCTGTGTGGCAAAGTTTTGGGACACCCTGTATACAGAGTGAGCGTGAAGCGCGAGCAAAGCATCTCCGTTTCAGCTTGGGCAAAAATCCTTGCTATTGTATCTGTCCGGCTCAGGGATTGAAATACCGTTAAAAAAAATAACGATACCAAAAAATATCGTTAAAAATACCGTTAAAACATTTTATCGGTAAATTTACCGGTAAAAATAACGTTTAAAATATTGTACCGGTAAAATTACCGTTAAATATAGCGTTAAACTTTAGTACCGGTAAAATTATCGGTAAAAAAAATAACGTTATTAATTGGAACAACGTTAATTTTAAAGTAACGGTCACAAAAAGTAAGAAATAACGTTAAAATCAACGTTATTTACTGAAATAACGTTAATTTCATTAAAATAACGTTAAAATTAACGATATTTATTGACATAACGTTAATGTAAAAATTAACGGTAAAAAAAGTAAGAAATAACGTTATCATTCCCTGGTCCGGCTGTCCGTCTGTCCTCTACAGTGGCCCTATTCTTGAATCGCTCGAGCGACGTCGAGCGCTCGTTTCTACTGATTTTTGTTAGACATTTGACTCAATCTCAATGCATTTGGGTCAAATTTCGAACGAAAATAAGTAGAAAAGAGCGCTCGACGCCAGACGAGCGATTCAAAAATAGGTCCCCAGGTCGCATTTCTCAACCGATTCTCATGAATTAGAAATAAAACACTTTTTACGGATTACAGCGCGTATATTGGTTAATTCAGATGTTATTACAGAATTATATAGCTTTGATTTGTTGGTTTTTTGGGTTTCCCAACGTTTCGACACCTTTCCAGGGGCCGTGGTCATGGGACGACTGAAGAAGTGTATACGATTCTCATGAAATTTTGTGAGCAAGTTCGAAATGGCTGAAATATGATTGTTTAAAAAAAACGATAAACTGAATCGACAAAAAATCTGTTCAGTCTTATCGATTATTATAGATTCTTAAAAATATTATAGATAAAAAATTCAAACAAAGTCACTTTAAAAAAAAAATATTTACAAACATATTACCTATTTATCGGTAAATCTCTTTGCTTTCTTCCAATTATTGTACCTATAGCTACTTATTATAAAAAAAAATTACGATCGGTGAATACTAAAAAGTCCGATAAAATTCTAATACAGTGTGTTCAATACGATAAGGAAACGGATCATTTAAATATCTTCGCTTCAGTGGAATTGAACCCACAAAGAATAAAAATGTTCACAGAAATTTTGAACCTATTTGGAAAAGGTATTTTGAGGTGGTAACAATAGAGAACATTTTTGAACACTTCTTTTTATTTTATTCTTGTATTTGAAATATGAATTCTACGCAAAATAATAATAATGTTGATGTTGACATGTCAATAATCCTTATTCTTATCCTTACATATAATAAAACAGTAAAAAAAGTGTGTCTGTAAATTACATATATTTAAAAAAAAACGGGATGCACTTCGGGAGTGCCGGTAGAAGTGAAAACTTGAATATTAACGTTGTGCATTTTTGATATTTTGAAATTAGCGGCAAAGGATTAAAATATTTCTTTCCTATTACTATACAGTCACACAATTCAATCAGTTTGTAATTAGAGAAAAATTCTAAATATTTCGCGCCAGTGGCCTTTTTAATTTCTCACTGACATGAAAAAAATGCACGTCAGTGTAATTTCTACATGCGCGCATTCTACGATTTAAACTTATAGTCACAGAGTATAAATAAGTCTATGATTTCACCGAAGAGATCGCTGCTATTAGTTCCATGTTCAAAATTAGCGCGTTGCTGGTGACACAAGTGTTTACGTCTTAAAATGACGCGCCGCCATTTTCAACGCGCCCCGTAGAAAGAGAGGGGGATACTTCCGTCGTCAGCTGTCTACTCTCCATCCGTCACATCCGTCTTACGCATTTTTGATCAGCCACGTGATTCTTACTGACGCGAGTTGAGCATTTTTTCCCCATACAAAAAAGCGTACAACGCCGCTAAAGAAGTTTTCACTTCAAAACTGGGAATAGTTTAGTTTAGGGTATAGTTGATTTAGGAAAATGGAATACCTAATGTAGAACCATTTTGGCCCAGCTAAACTATAAGGAATATAAAAATGACACCTTAACAAAAGCTGTTTAGCCTGATGAGCATTTTTTGTTGAGGTATATAAATCGAAGATTTAGAACACCTTTGGTCTTTTCATATTGACTCCCGAAAGAAAGACTCCGAACAAAGTTTATAAAGACATTTTTGTAAACTATGTTTACATGTTTTCAATATTAAATATAAAAAAATACAATAAAAATATTTTATTAACTTTTAACATTATAACACTGCTACAAAGTATTTTCTTATGTAACTACATTAGTTCATATTATACCTATGCATACCGTGGAGTCATAAAGTCAATGCGTACGAAGTCGCGGCCATCAGCTAGTCTGTAATAAAATAACGCCAATTAGGGCTAAATAACCCACCCACCCTAAAATCATAATCATCCTGAAATCATAGGTATGTACTCTATTTTAATGCCAAACAAAAACGCGTGTGTTTGTTAACGTTCAACGCCACAAAACAATGAAAAGTGTATTCTCAAAACCAAATAGCCTTTCTTTAAAAATCTAAGCTTTAATTAAGATTTTTTTTAACAAATTGATAACTTTCATCATCACCGTACAGCAAATATTATACAAATACTTGTCTAGGTTTCCAGATTGTAAGTAGGTAACTATCACAGAAATAGTTTCAGAAATATCGACTGTTTTGTTTTCCCAATCGTTCGATTGACACATTCCCAATTCTCGATCATGCGTCGGGCCGCCGATCTGGCTATGACAGCACGTCATAACATAGGTAACGTACCCCAATTCCAACAGCAATGTTTGTGTTCGTTACCGTAGTCATGTAGCTGTCATCCGATGATATATGTTGTGTGCAGGCCCATACGATATTTTCTATTTCTGTCACGACGCGTGTGGCACCCTTACGTAAATCCACCAATATTATTATTTAGATAGATCACGCACATCTCTTTTCGTTAGCGAAGAGGCCAGTTGACCACAAAGGCCGCGTAACTAATATAAACTCGAGGCGTAAGTTTTCCTCGCATTTGCTGACGGCCCGCAAAGTTATAATTGAAAAGTTATTGTTGGCTCGCAACACATGACGTGTTGAAAGTTGTAATTCCTATCCCTTTATGTGGTATTAGTAATTTTCAATGTTAACTTTTATAATCGTGAAATATTTGCAAATCTCTTTTCGAAATTGTTGAATTGGTAACAAATAATTAAAGAAAATGCCACACATAATGACAGTTGGACATTTAAAATGTCTCACTTAGACGAATGCTACCCTAAAATCATAAATCAAAACTTTGCCGGCTCGGAGATAAAATTATTGATAATTCTATTAGGATTACGACATATTTATTTTCAACACAGAAGATTGTATTATTTATCATTTAGTTAGGTCATAAAATAATTTAGCTCGAAAACAAACTTCTTTTGTTAGCTACAAAATTTGATTTACACAATTGCCTTTGCAAGTATGAACACAGCACCCATCAAGACGTTTAGCAAAGAAATAAGTAGGTACCTACCGTCTTCGCTCCGCTCGCCTTATCCAATTTGTGGAGATAAAACTCGTAGAGTTATTACGGTTGTATAGAAATGGACATCTTAAGAAACAATCGTATTAAGTTATATCGAGCTTTCGTCTTTTTATTTTATGATACAATGTCGTATTACAAAACGTTTATTCATCCGATTATCGCAATACATCTTTAAACCTTTCTAACTTTTGGAAAATGTTTCCATAACTACCGTTTATGTTACTTTTTCATAATCATTTTCGTTATTTATATACGTACACTACCAATTCACTTTAAATTATAGAATTTCAATTTTATTTAAAGTGAATTTGATAAACGTTTACTTACTTACACAACGTATTCAGAGCTACAAAACTATGTGGAAACAAAAACCTTTTCGCAAGGCAAAACATGCATTTTATACGTTGAAACAGTGGAGGAATATCTTTTACAAAGCTAGACATATTCCTAATAGGCCGGTGTCGTCATGAGAGCAAACGTGTGGAAACGATGTAACGTATATCAGACGCAAAAGACACGAGCTTTCGCGGCGCCCGGCTTTCGCTGGGGCTTGGTTTATACAAGCGTAACTAACTATATGACTTGAAATGTGTTATACTACAAACAAACCCCGGGATCCCAGGGATTTACTCGCAAATACATAATATTCAAGAAGCCCGGTCACATAGAAACGTGTTCGATATACATACGGGTCCGTGAATTTAGATGAAGTTTGCTCTCGGCGAATTGAAAACTTGGAGTCTATTAACTCATCTTCCGAATTTCTATTTCCGAAGTGTCTTGGAAAGTCCACAAAAATTTCTTTGGGCTCATCTACATACGTAATATGTCCTTTAATCTCTAATTTGAATGCTAGGTCAGTTCTTAGGGTGATTGATGAAACCAACATTATATTATCTTGGAATTATCCCCATGAGATTTTTCAACAAGTTTCTCAATTCCAATGACGGTTAAGTAGTTTTACGGCACCATAGGGACGCAGCCGATCGCTTGCAAAGTATTATTTCATACGAATTCCCTTCGCAAGGTGGATTGCATTAAGTCGAGGTATTTTCTCGTAGCGTATCGTCGGGACGACAAAAAGGCCCATATTCTTATTTCAGTGGACGTTTACCGCCACCGCCATAACAATTCATACAAATTGGATTTCAGCCGACGAAAAACTTTGCCATATAACTAGTATAGGCTTTTTATCTACGCTTATTTGATGCACGATACATTGGCGCAATATGGCGTGGATATTCATGTCATTTTGTTCCCATTCGTGAGCGCAAACACCTGGAGCAAGATGGTTATCTAAATGTAGATAGTGGAACGATGTGCCCTGTTTATTAACCTCACGACGACTCGTTAGGCACGCCCGAACATTTATTCGCCGCTGTAAAGTATCTCTTAAAATTAAATTATTTGTGCGTTGGATACGGTATATGGGGCGTTTTGGTAACTGACAAGGGTAGATGTAATTAACGGCGCGGGCACAAGCCTCATTTTATTACGATTGTGATTATATGGTTCATTACGGCATATTTGTGGGAGCTCTCCTCGGAACCATATTTTATTTTTGAAGGTCCACCGGACACATTTATGAGTATTACAGTCAACATGTTCAAAGAGAAAATTAATGTTTGTAACTGGATACTTAGGTCTTAGAGATCAATAATGCGTAAGTAAGTATACATTTTAATAATGTTTTTTTGTTTGCCATAATTAAATTATGCAGTTTAAGATAGAGATTCTGAAAACTTACACCAAACCGACTTAGAAAACGACTTTCTCATGCATGCCAGTATTTCTCATAGATCATCAAACTATATTGCAAAAACGGTAGCTATAGGCTTATTTCCTATGCTTGTTTTACTTACTACATACTAAAATAGCCCAATAAATGATTCAGCTGCCAGTCATTTGGAAGACATTTTGAAACCAACAATTATGCCGAAGCAAAACAAAGTACCAGCAGATGTGCTACCAAAAAGGGCGCTCTAATACTAATAAATAATACTAATAAAAGCAATGGAACTGTGAAATATCTTTATTAAGCCACATGTAACACTCTTCGTCATACCGGAAAGTCCTATTTAAATATAGTGTGCGGTGGAAGCGCGGGATCGTTGAACGTGGGCTATCTGACACTTTAGAAGTATCTAAACACTCCATATTATTAAAGGTAATAGAAAGAGAACGGAAGTAGGCTTAATAATAAATTTTAATATCCACTGTTACTGTCACTTTCTGATACCTTAAACTAGTGGCTCCGTGAGCTGTAGACCTCGCGTTAAAAAGTAGCTTAAATTGTATGTTTTTTAAAAACAACTAACACACAATATGTAGATATTAGTTTTTACAACTAATAAGTATCTATACCATGCAAATAATATATGCAGTCCTAGGTTCTGTCACAAAGTCACAGCCTTATTTATTTTCAAATTTCGAATATTGGCCAGAAATGTTTTAATTGATTCGACTTTTGAATCTTCCAAAAATGAAAATGAAAATTTAAAAGTTTTGTTACCACCGCTAAAAAAGTTTTGTTACATTTTTGATCATTTTTCGAAACTGTTGAAATTTGTCTTTTTTAACGAGAATCGGTTGAGAAATGCGACCGGTAGAGGAGAACATAGGTACAGCGCCAGTAAGCTGACGTTATTTTTATATCTCCGCCATTTTGAAAAATTTCGAGAAACTGGCACGACAAAATTTTGCTCACAAAATTTCACGAGAGTCGGTTGAGAAATGCGACCTGTAGAGGAGAACAAACAGCCGGACATAGGAAAAAATTTTGCCCAAGCAGAAGCAGAGACGCTTCGCTCGCACTTCGTGCTCGCTCGGTCAATACGTTACGTCGGTCAAGAAGTTAATTCGACTCGAATGCTAAGTAGAGAGTAGTGAGTTTACACCAAACCTGATTTGTAATGGTAGTATCACTCGATACCTGATCTGGAGTATGTATGAGTGATGATTATGATCACAGCTGATTATTGTAGTCTATTTCTATGTTCAATTTTTTGGTAAATTTAAAATTGTCTCGTAAATAGTTCTTAAAAGTTTTGTACTAAAAAGTTTTCAAAACGTGGAGCAAAGATCCCGCTCAAACAAACATACATAATGTAATTTTATACATTTAAACGAGCAATTCTTGTATATTTATTAATATATCTGTGATCTCGGAAACGGCTCTAACGAATTCGCTGAAATTTGGTATATGGGGGATTTCGAGGGTAAGCAATCGATCTAGATTAGTCTTATGTTTGGGAAAACGCGTGTTTTTGAGTTTTTATGCGTTTTTCTTTCGATGCAGAATATGGATATTTTTGTGTAGTCTAACACCATCTAACAAAGACTTTTGAAATAGGTGCTTGGCTAGCATGCTATGCGGCAAGCAGAGGCTGTGTAGTAAAGTAGCACCACAGAAAAGAATGTACACAGCACTTCATAGATGGCGATACTCCGACTATTATCAATTAGTTTTTGGAAAATAAAAAAGAAATTATAACTTATTACAATAAATAGTAATAACCGAGCAAAGCTCGGTCGCCCAGATATTATAATATTTAACCGACTTCATGTTACGAACAAGAACAAGTGACTCGTAAAAAACATTTCACCGTCAATAAACGCAGCGCGCATATTTCATGCAATTAAAGATAATTCTGGAATGTTTCATAACGCAAAAGGGCGTCGTCACATTAATTTTTCGCTGTGAGTCATCGCCTGTATGTCTTTTGTTAACAAGGAAATTAATGTCATTTTACATTTCACTGTCACTTATTTTGATGTCGCCATTACGAGGGAACCGCCAAGATATTTTTTAGTAAATATCAATCTTGTTTTGTACGCTTCTTTAATAATAAGCAAAGTAAACAAACAGTAATTGACATCGGTCAAATAAAAAATACTTATGCGGTAATAATCAATTATATTGTTTACTGCAGTAGGGTCGTATATTTAAAATGGGTTGACCTTTTTAGGGTTCCGTAACCAAAGGGTAAAAACGGAACCCTATTACTAAGACTCCGCTGTCCGTCTGTCTGTATGTCTGTCTGTCTGTCTGTCTGTCTGTCTGTTACCAGGCTGTATCTCATGCTAGCTAGATAGTGTGAGCTGTGATAGCTAGATAGATGAAATTTTCACAGATGATATATTTCTGTTGCCGCTATAATAGCAATTACTAAAAACAGAATAAAAAAAAATTTAAAAGGGGGCTCCCATACAACAAACGTAATTTTTTGCCGTTTTTTGGTACGGAACCTTTCGTGCGCGAGTCCGACTCGCACTTGGCCGGTTTTTTTGAAATATTTCTGGGTGTTTTATTTTTGTTTCACATCAACAGAAAGTTTATACAAAACATTTGATTCCATCAAAATATTGAAAACGGTTAGTACCTACTTATAAATATTTTTAAACGTATTTTCAGTCCCGGCTTTCTAAATTTCGTACAATGAAAATCACCCCGATACCAATAAAAATTAACTTCGAATAAACTACTAAAAACCGGCCAAGTGCGTGTCGGGCCACGCGCCATAGGGTTCCGAAGTTACCTTATACCATGCCATATTTAATACCACCTATCATTTTTCGTATGCAAAAATAACTTTGTTTTTCACAGTGTTGGTATGAATGACAAAGTTATATTTGCGGTTTTGGAAAATGTGCTATATCTCAAAAACTAATTACTATATCTCATTCAAACTAATTTTGGTTGAAAGTGTTTAATAAGATCTACAGCATATATTTTTTTTAGATTTTTCACTCTCTTATTTCAAAAGTTAAAGGGGGGGGGACACACATTTTACCACTTTGGCGATGTATATCTTTGAAACGGTTAACTTTGAGAAAAAGTTGTCTTAGAAACCTCAATGTCATTTTTAAAGACCTATCTATAGACACCCAACACGTGTTGGTTTGAAGAAAAAAATTTTTTTCAGTTTCAGTTCTATGTATGGGGAGCCCCCCCTTAATCTTTTATTTTTCTTATTTTTGTATTAAATTCGGTAAGTGGTTAACAGAATACATCTACCTACCAAGTTTCAACTGTGTAGCCTTAATACTTTCGGAATAAAGTAGCTGTGACATACGGACAGACAGACAGACAGACAGACAGACATGAAGAATCTATAACGGTTCCGTTTTTTGCCATTTAGGCTACGGAACCCTAAAAAAAGGATCATTATATCATTTTTATATTAGTCTTTATTTAATCGGTAAAACTCATTTAATTTTCCTACTTCGGTAAAGTTTTTATTATCAATACACTTTTAAGTATACTTCGCGCTTTATAAAAGGTTATAATATTAATGTACAATATTGGTTCCCTCTTGACGTCAAGAGGGCACAATATCGCAGCGTTCTTTCCATAACTTGGGTTGACATTTAATTTATGCCGCCGCAGATTGGGTGGAAGTGACGGGAAGACTTGTCGTCATATTAACGCGGCGGACAGCTGAGCGCGCCGGATGTCCCAAAATACCCGGCCTCTTCCAGCAGGTGTCACTTTAATAACCACTACAAAATATAAAGCAAAGTATAATAATAACTTTTTAATATGGAGGTAATTCCTTTGTCTCGGCGATTAATAACGAACAACTCGTACTAAAGTACCGAACTTTCGGTAGTGAAAAATTAGGTACGTTTCACCTGCGAGGTAGCGGTGGCGAGTGATGCCCTCTGCCCTGCACTCCACCTCATCGTTGACCAAAGTCTGCGTTTGCTAGACAGCAGCTGCGTTTTGGCTGAAATCGAAAACACTACCGTCATTTGTTGCTCTAATTGAGTATTGCTACAGTACTAAGTATAAACCCGGTTTTGCCTAAGACTAACTATACGAAATGTATATGTGTGTGTGCACGGAATACACCGATTTTTTCGAGTGGCTCTTCTAACAACTTTATGTTTTGTGTAGGTATACCCGGCCTCTTCCAGCAGGTGTCACTTTAACATGAATCATACTTAGCCCGCCATTAAAGCGTGAAAGATGTGATGCTACTATGAGCACGGATAGTTAGAAATTATAAATAGAACATGTTAATTAAAATTATAATGAACTGTGGTTTACAGGATTACTTTGCCGAGATTGTTTAGGTATGTTCAATATTATGGATCTCAGAATTGTCATATTTTAAAATAGTATCTAATCATTCATCATTGTAAGTATTATGAATGTAGAAGGGACTTCTAATTTTAATGTTTTATTTTCTAGCTCTAGCTAGCCAAGTGGCTTTCTACAATTCGAATAGAATAAAAATGTGTATGTAATTTAATTACGCAAGCTGTCGTTCACCATAGACATGCAATCATGACGTTTTGAAGTGGCAATTTTATACATATGTCACATCCAAGGATATTGTAAGTACTTCGTACAGTACTTCGTACATTTCTTCGTACAGTTCTTCGTACAGTACTTTGTACAGTACTTCGTATAGTACTTCGTACAGTACTTCGTACAGTACTTACAATTTCCTTGGATGTGACATATGTATAAAATTGCCACTTCAAAACGTCATGATTGCATGTCTATGGTCACATCTATTCTATTGAAAAAACCAAGCGTTTGCCACTTATCTAGGCCCTCTAAAACTAATTGTTGACGAAAATATAAGAAGTGGGAAATTGCAAAATACTAGATATCTAGGACAAGTCAAGTTGATCATAAATAATCATAACTAAAGAAGCAACACACCTAGTTTCATTTGATAAAATGAAGTTCTTTATATTAAAAGTTCCATAGAAGCGTGTCATCATGCGGTAGATGACAGCGATTTACTTACACGTGTCCATGCTTTGCGCCCTCATCTCTCTTGAATTTCCGTTTTCTGAAATATGACATTCGGACGTTTAATTTATAAGAACAGAAACGGAATTGATCGTAAACTAAAGTCGCTGGCTTAAATCTGCAAAATCCTAATAATTTGTGCGTGATTCACCCACAGAAGATGGCAAATGAGAAGAGACTTAATCCCAATGTGAGCGATCTTGACACACGTCGGCCTGTGTGATTAAGGACATTTCGTTCGGAACGGAAATAACCGTTTCTCGGTTGGAGTTTACATAATATTATGTGTTAATGACATGAAAACTTATAAAATACACAAACTGAGCATCGAAACGTATTACAAATTGAGTAGGTTTTTATTTATTTATTTATGAAGACATTTGCAAGTAGTCCGGTTGTAGTACCTATGCGAGTAGTTTATTTTAAATAATTCCACATAAACCATACAACTTATGTACTATCTATAGTACGCAATATTTATATTATTTATTCTGTGCTATAGCGAACATGGATAAACAATATTTCCCCAGTTATGACAAAAAATCTACAAACGCAGCTCAACTTATTGCTTAAACTATAACCACAATTAAATAAAATTCCAAACAATGTTTTTTTAACCGACTTCTTTGGTAAACTTTTTATCTGCAGTTTTAAAGCACTTGGAATTTCCCTACGTGTGAAAAGGAAGTGAGACAACATTCATAATATCAACAGGTAGGTATTTTATTTTTATAATACCTTTCAATTAATCTATCTTTATGAACAATGACTTTTACTCAAAAATTAACTTGGTGCATAGAAATAGAATGTCAAAGAACAACAATGTCAGTAAACAGATGATCCGAAAACGAATGCATACATTTTATATGAGATACGTAAAATATGACTTAGATTCAAAAATATGACTATATATGGCAAAGGAAATTAATTAACTATGTTCCATACTGTTTTCTTCGTCGATAAACGAATAAATGTAGAGAAATTTGGTTTTAGAGAAATGTGTGGCAATATCTTATTTACCAGCGAAAAGTGTGATTACTTGGATTATTTCTTTTTGTCACATCACAATTACTTAGAGCCAAAGACACCATGGCTCCACGATACCTTTATTTTAAATTCTAATTAAGATTAACAAATATTTTAAACAAACTGTGATTGCTCATTTGCTAGGCGGGACGCTAGGGGCTCTTACTGTAAAAAATGTTGGCACATGTCACTTCATCCTTTGTCTCTTTTTTACATAGACCGTGTCCGTATGATGTTAACTTCTCTTTTCCACGCTTTGTTGGTCTTCTTGAGCGCAGCGAAAATTTTTTTGTGTCTATGACTTGGTGTGCTTCTACCACACTACCCTCTACCCACAGTGTGATAAAATTTCATGGCTGGTGAGTTTTATAGCCTTTTAATTTCCTTTGAAAATCCTTGTTGTCGAATTTTGTTTCAAACATAATTAGCTGCAAAATAGTACATTGTACATCCAGGGGAGAAAGCCCCATTACACAGATGACGTTTGTGTACATTATTACTTTTGTACGTTCTTATAAAAATAACTCAACTCGCACTTGAGCATTTTTTGACATTTCAGTAAATACTTCTTATAGGCTAGACCTCGGCACGGATCTTGAGCGGTGAAATTTAATGCGCAGAAGCATAGTCGCCTCTATTACAGTAGTTATAGAGTAATAGAGAAAAGTCCCTATTGTAATAGTAACAATAGAGACTTTTGTTTTTGAAATTTCCCCGCTCAAGATCCGTGCGTGCCGGGCCCTCTTTCGACCTCCAAAGTACCATAAGGGGTTGAAAAAACCTTATTTTTTTGGCTTGGTATAGGTAATGTATTATGTAGGTACTTTTTTAGTCAGATATTTTTTCTATGTTCTAATTGAGTTATTATTTTGTATACCTAAATGTATAATATTTCGTGTTTGTAATCGATGATCCTTATCGAATTGACTTGACAGCTCCCTTTGATCCGATACGGGATGATGACGTGTACGTAACGTTACTCTTATTGATATGAGATGTTCCGTAACAAGATTTATCGATAGCCTGTGACAGCTG
Source organism: Agriphila geniculea (assembly GCA_943789525.1). Lineage (NCBI taxonomy): Eukaryota > Metazoa > Arthropoda > Insecta > Lepidoptera > Crambidae > Agriphila > Agriphila geniculea. The sequence goes on from OX038875.1 coordinate 12,449,819, forward strand.
ATTTCTGAAGAACGGCGCTGTATATGATATACTGAGGTATAATAATTAAGATCCTTATTTGAGAAGGAAGCACAGAGGGTAAATGTATTAAATACATTTGTATGAGAAATCTATACAACTAAAGAATTTATGCGCATAACTGTTACGTTTATTTTATGATGAATTATTATCAAGTTGATTGTATTCACTATGGGTTGAGGTCAAAACTAAAATAAATTTTAATTGGTTACACTTTTCACAGTAACTACTAATGTTCACAGTATCGCCCTACATAGGAAGTTTAAAGCTGATAAATACGTGAAAAGTTGTGTAATAGGCAGTATTTCAAATTGAAAATTTCTCCTCAACTTGCCTGAGAAGTTACTAAACCAAGTATCAAGGTTAAGTCATTAGATTTTTACGGAATATTTTGAAAGCAAACTGAGCATCTCCGAAGAGCCAATAAAATGTTTCTGAGCTTTATAAAATCGCTCGCTTGGGATACTTTTGTGGCGGACTTATGTATAAAAATATTTATGCTTCGGACGCGCCGATTCAAGAGCATGTGCACTCGAGTAAAAAATTCGTGAAAGAATAAAAACGTTTTCGCTTCATGCGTGGACTAACTTGTTTCATCGATATCGTTTTCATATATTTTATTCCTATGAATGTTTCAGTGAATAGTCGGTTTTTTGTAAGTTGTTTCGCTAAACTAGCAGTAAGTCTACCTTTTTACTGAAATATACCCAAGATTTTATCGTGAAATAAATATATGGATACTAAAGTTATATTTTACTATTTGTCTCACTCAATGACCTTATTCACAATGGAGGTAGGTATACCTCCACAATTAGATAAACAAACATCATAAAATATCACTTTCTGCAATACAAATAAGAATAAAATATTTTGATCTCAATATTTAAATTGAGATCAAAATCGTGTGAATCGGAACGAATCAAAGCTTAACCACTGGAACGCTTCTATGACAAATGGTGTGACCAAAACTCTTCCAAAGGATCGTGGAGGGCGGACCGATCTCAACTAAATTAATTTTAATAAGTGATTCAGCGTCGAAGCCGTTTGCAAGCAACGAAGGGCCGGGGTCGAGCTGATTATTATCTTGTCTCAAGGCGGCTCAGAACTTTGCGACTGATAGCTTTGACATGCTGCCATACGGCTTTAGTGTGACTCATTAACGTGATTATATATCGCAAATTATAATCGAATAATGTTATAAACATGTGGGTTTTATACGGAAAGGTTTTGCACAATATTTACAAAGAAAGGGTACTCGCTAACTCCCACAGGGTTCATTAGTTAGAGGCTAACGCGGATACGGAACACTTCTATGAAAGCTAAAAATCTATTTGCAAACAATGCATACTTTAAGACCTTTCAGAAAAAATCAGTAGTTAAATATATTCTGTAGTCAGGTGCCCGCATAAAAAAAGGTATAGCTAGCTAAAAAGTACTGAATAAATAATATTGGTTGGTAAATAGTTGACTACATTAGATTCTGCAGTAACTGTTCCGGTTTCCCGCATGCCAGTAATCGGAAGGGCGGCCAAAAAGGTCTAACATCTAGTTCGCGTGGGAGACAACAAAGAATCCCCTATTTATCTAGCACGTTAACGACGGGACTTCCGGTGCCGCGGCTGCTACCGACGTCGCCGCCCAAATGCGAACACCCGTCCATCTATAATTGTTTTCGCTTTAATGTTCCTTTCATGTGTTTAAAGTTTGTACGAAATGATAAAGTTGGAACGGTTTTATGTCGATGACAACTTTTTTGTATTTAAAGAAAGATCTTTATTAATTTTAGGACACCAACGGGTAACATGTCCATATTACCTACAACAAGATTTTTTAAAATCATATGTCTAGCCTGTTCCTAGCCTAATTATAGGTAAACCATAGACATAGAAAAATTTTCGCTCACTCAAGAAGACCAACAAAGCGAGGAAAAGAGAAGTTAACATCATACGGACACGGTCTATGTAAAAAAGAGACAAGGGATCAAGTGACATGTGCCAACATTTTTTACAACAAGAGCCCCTAGCGTCCCGCCTAGCAAATCAGCAATCACAGTTTGTTTAAAATATTTGTTAATCTTAATTAGAATTTAAAATAAAGGTATCATGGAGCCATTGTGTCTTGTGCTCTAAGTAATTGTGATGTAACAAAAAGAAACAATCCAAGTAATCACACTTTTCACAGGTAAATAAGATATTGCCACAAATTTCTCTAAAACCAAATTTCGCTACATTTATTCATTTATCGACAAAGAAAACAGTATGGAACATAGTTTATTAATTTCCTTTGCCATATATAGTCGTATTTTACGAATCTAAGTAATTTTTTATGTATCTCATATAAAATGTATGCATTCGTTTTCGGATCACCTGTTTATTGACATTGTTGTTCTTTGACATTCTATTTCTATGAGGTAAACACATCATTAGATTACAAAAAAATATTAAAATAGGTACCTATACAAACAAAAATTACATTGCGCAAACACAAGGCAGCTTAGGAACAGTGGATGTTTATTGGTGAAGAGTTTTTGGGAATATTTTGTATTATGAAAAGTAACAAAGTACACTTATGTAGTGACACAAAATAGAACGTAGTACCTGCAGTGCAAGTACCAACTCACTGATTGACACAACATAAGAAAATAACATGAGCCAAAATAGCCCTTTCCCGGTTTTAGACTGGACGAAAATTCTAAATATCCACTTCCTTTACTGTTTCAACGGCATTTTGTGAGCCATTTGGGCAACATGACTTTTCCGATGTAAAAAAGGCTGTTGAATTCGATTCTGAATGTTGCCAAGCCGAATTTTATTTTATTTTTTTCAAGCGTGATTTGCTCTTATAATGTCTTGATTCAAGAAAATATCTCTGTATTTCTCTACAGAAAATCCTCTATTAAATTAAAACTATGAAGATTTCCCCTAGAAAAAAAACATTGGTAAATAGCCCAGTTATTTTAATATATAGAATAATAAACATGTTGAATATTTTTGTCTAGTAACTGTGTTAAAAAATATTTTGATTCGCATGGCGGAATTTTTTATAAATAGTTTTTTTTTAGAAAATCCTCTACAGAATTAAAACTATGAAGTTTTGCTCAAAAAAAAAAATACTGGTAAATAGCCCAGTTATCTTACTATATAAAATATTAAACTTTTTAAACATTTTTGTCTAGTAACTGTGTTAATAAAATATTTTGTGTCGCACGGCGGAATTTTCTCAAATATTTCTTTTCGAAAATCCTCTACAGATTTAAAACTATGAGAATTTGCCCGAGAAAAAAAATACTGGTAAATAGCCCAGCTATATCACTATATAGAATAATAAACTTGTTTAACATTTTTGTCTAGTAACTGTGTTAAAAAAAATAATTAGTGTCGCGTGCCGGAATTTTCTCTCCTCGAGCCACATCTCATACTTCTGGTACCCGGACGGACTTCCGGTTATCAAAGTTGAGTTCAGCAACCCCCAAAACCTATGCCAGGACACCTCACACGATCAGAATCGAGTTAAAATAAGATAAGGCTCCATTTTGGCCGCCATGTTGAGTTTTGGGGCAAAGGAGCCAAAATTAGGCCTGGCAACATTCGAAACCGAATTCGAATCTGCAGATTCGAATTTGCAGGCTTTTTTACTTCGGAAAAGTCATGTTGCCAAAATGGCTCACAAAATGCCGTTGAACTTGAAAACTTTAATTCGAACTACAAGTCTGTTTCTTGGCGTTTCTTTTAATGGTACTGTTAAATGGTGTACACCATTTAATGACCATGTACGTACACCCTTCACACTGAATACTTTTACCGGTTTTTTTTTATTTTATCTACACCCATGCTTTAAATCCTCTGTAAAGGGTTCTGTAACAGTTACTTAGCTTACTGCCATCATTACAATATCCCGAGTGAGAGCTGGTCCTGCTGTGCCGCGCGCACACGCGCGAGCGTTGCATTATGAAAAAGTCAAAGTCAAAAACAAAGTCAAAGTCAAAACCTTTATAGAAGATACATGTTATGGGTGTAGATAAATATCATGGATGTTTTTAATCAATATGTATTAAAATATCGTTTTTTCTCAAATAAAAAAAATAAAAAAAATGGGTGTAGATAAAGTCTTGTATGCAACTGTACATAATTAGGTATAATAGTACAGTTGCATAAATAACTATTAAGATTCATGGTGAGCGTCAAAGATTTAGTATCTGCGTGGTATATGTATATGTGTTACGCAACATAGTTGATCTGACGTTTAGTCAATACTGTTACACCACTCCGTGCTAAATACGAGAGCTTTTCATATATCCATCAATATACAAATAGATGAGTTCACACCCGGTTTACGACCTCAGCTCTCTCAAAATGTCTACGCCATCTATCCAAAAGCGATACAGAGAGAGTACTTTCAGAGACAAAATCTGAGCTGATTTTTCATGAATTTTAAAATTTTCATAATATTTCGCTTTCATTAATTAAGGATTACTTCGAACATTGCTACATTGACACATCAGTGGTAGTATGTAGTTTTAAATGGATGTTCACAAATCGGTTAAAGATGGGAATGCAATAATTGAGTCTCGTACTGGCTGGACACATTTCGACTACATTTCAATGCATTTTGCATTTACACAATCATCGTCGTGTTTAAATGAGACCACTTATTTGTTCGTCGTCATCAATTTCACAATACCACGTTCAATAAGCATAATAAAACTTTCAGGTTGAGATGTGAAGTGTAGTAAGAGGATCTACTTACAGAATTTTCATGAACTAATAAAATTATGTTAAGAATATTTGAGATTGCCAGAATAGGCTATTTGACTAATTTTGGAAAACCATTTTAAATTATTCCTTATTACGTAATAAGCGCACCACATTGATATTTCACGAAAAAACAATGTATTTTATTAAAAAATCAATGTTAAAGTTAAAAATTTTAAAACTGCGCCAAAAATGCTATGCCGCTGAAAACGTCACTTGTTGACGTCACTAGCCTGTAAATATTGTAATATCCTTAGCCATTGGACAGCCATCAATCGCGGATCCTTAGTCTATGGTCGTGTCAAACGCCTGAAGCCATATTTATTTACAGGCAAGTGACGTCATCAGTAATCTTAGAGCGTTTTCACCACAGACAAAAATTCAAAAATTATTGCATTTTTCTAGGTGAAATTAATCAATTAATAGACTTAATTTAGCCTATATAATAGTTGAATATGTTAATTCGCCATTATCTGTTAGGATGACTACAATTTGCAATATATTTTCAATGTTGTCAAATACCCTATTATTAAAAATGATAATGAATTAATTGAAATCCGTAACAATTTTCTAACTTAAATAAATGGGATAAATGAGCAGCCAAATCAACGGATATCAGTGTATTCAACAAACTTTGAGAATTAGGAATTTTGCCCATTTTGATGAAAGAGATAAAGTTTTAGGAGTTGCTAAGCTAAATGGGAATTTTGCGTGAAATCTAGTCACAACGCAAACTGAATACAAATTAGGTTGTTGGTTGTATAAATAGTTCGGTGAAAATTTTATTGCTTTTAAAGTGTTAGAAGTAATACCTACTAGTTATAATAATAATAACCGCATTATATTCGCATTAGAACAGAGAAAATTTTTGAAATATTTTACTACAAGTAGGTAAGTATAATTTTTGAAGTGAAAACTTCTTTAGCAGCGCTGTACACTTTTTTTGTAATGGGGAAAAATGTTAAACTTGCGTCAGTCAGAGTCACGTGACCCTGATCGAAAATTCGTAAGACGGATGTAGCGTAGACAGCCGGCGGCGGAAGCATACCCCGCTCTTTCTACGGGGCGCGGCGAAAATGGCGTCGCGTCATTTCAAACTACTTGTGTCACCATAGCAACGCGCTAATTTTTAATTCAATGTCAAAACTCTAGATTTTCTGTCAAGCCTACGGATAAGACTTTCGTACAATACTGTTCTGTATTCGTAAATTCAAATGCAGAGTAAATTCGTAAGACGACAATTCGTGCAAAATTACTCCCTAACCATTCCAAAATATCAAAAATGCACAACGTTAAAATTCAAGTTTTCACTTCTGCCGGCACTCCCGGAGTGCTACCCGAATTTTTTATCTATAGTTTTTAGTGAACTTTCGCTGTGTTGTTCCACAGTAACTGAGTACAATATTTATAAGAAAACTTTTGAAAGCTACGTAAGTGCTAAATTTCAAAACCTTAATTGAACTTAAAATGTTTAACGCTTTTTTTTTACAAAAGTGTGCAACGACCGGAATTAACAGAACCACTTTAGTATAAAACTCTTACCTATTCGTTTGTTTTACGATTCTGTTGACTTGACTTCCTTGTTTGCTTTGATCCAACTCGAGTTTCAATGATAAAATAATTCCTTACTTTTTCAAAGGTCCCAACTTGAAAAGATTTAATTAACTTTATGTTATTTTCTTGAGTACTCTTTGTGTTATATTTTTGTCTGTCTGCGCTTGACGGCTTCTGCGATTGAAACTTTTACTCTGATCTTATTTTTTTTTTTAATATTTAAACAATGAATTAATTCATGTTCTTCGGAAAGGAAATGTAATAACTGTTCTCTTAATTTGAACTTTTATGGTTTACAGTATTTATGGACTGATCATTTTATCCAAAAACTTAATGACATAAACTTCTAACAAATGAAAATGAAAATATTATTTACTCAAATAAGCTCACTAATAAGCATTTTAAATCGTCAATTCTTTTACCCTACCAATTATGACGTCTTTTAGCTGACAAGAAAAATAGGCGCAAAAACATAGGTAGCAGCCTTAGATTATTTATATGTCTAGATAGAGTCTTAGGCTTTTGACGTATTAAACAAAACAGGCCAACTTTTTTAAGGTGGTGTGCATTTTTAGCATCATCGCGTCAAAAGAGTATTGTAATAAAAACTATGGCCGGGTCACACTACTGACAATGTGTGCGTGTTTTGGGCACCCAACAGTTGGGTGATATTTTTTTCGACTCTGTCGTAGCTTCGACTGTCTATCTTGACATATAAATAATCTAAGGTAGCAGCATTATCAGATGGAAAGATGTTTACTATATATGTTGTTTCCAGAAATTATATTATATTAATATTAAATATGTTTATATACGTTATAATTAACATATATTAATTAATAAATAACAATATTTGTGATCATTTCTTAATGAATCAATTTACAGGGTTCAAGCTTAATTCAAAATTACAAGTCATATATCCAGTCTAATTCAATAGTCGGAAGCAGACCCATTTCCACTGGCAGCACTCGTTCCCGAGCATGACGCATGAACGAGACATCGCTTCGCTCAACCACATTTGAGGGAACGTAACGACCCGCCTCACACGACACCACCGTAGAAATGATAAAATATAGCATGACATACTAAGGCTACCCATGTTAAGTCATCAAATTGAAAACTAATATTCAAAAGCTTCTCATAGGCTTTGAAAGCTTCTTCTCATTAGGCTTTTACTTACAAAACTACTGACTATAGAAAGTAAAAAAGATTGCAATTAAAAAAAAGAAAAGAAATCAAAGCTATTAGTTATTATAATAGTAATTTTGATACAGGTACTTAAGAATTTTACCTTTTGAGTAAAAGTAACATACTGTCCATCAGCCATTTTTGATGTCCCCACTGCTGGGGCACAGGCCTTCCTTATGGGTGCATAAAGAGGACGGGCCATAACCCACTATGCGGGCCCAATGCGGTTTGGTGGGTATTAACGACTGCAAATGCAGCCGGGACCAACGGCTTAACGTGCCTTCCGAAGCACGGAGGAGTTCGCAATAGTAAATTTTTGGTCACCCATCCCATGACCAACCCTTGTGAACGTTGCTTAAGGCCGTTGTATGACCGAAAGTGGCGCCCTCAGAGGTTTTTATTTAATAAGTCATTAATAGAAAAAGATTTTAATAATGTCTCTCGTGGAGATTTTAGGGCCCATGGTCTAGTATTTTTAGAGGGTATCACTACATGCCCTCGTAGTCATTCGTAGAAGTAGATAGAAAATGTGTCAAAAACGGCCACATTTAGCAGTTTTGCTATCTACTTCTACGAATGACTACGAGGGCATGTAGAAATTACTTCTAAAAATACTAGACCATGGGCCCTAAAATCTCCACGAGAGACATTATTAAAATTGTGTTTTAGAATTATAATATTAAATAAAATTCACCGCGGCGCCACTTTCGCTCAGGGTACCGCCTTAACTTACGCAATCGCTGAGCCAGGCGCTAAACCACTACGCCACCGAGCTCCTCACCTGATATAACCTATCTGATCAGAAAGCCTAACTTGCAAAACGTCTTTAAAGCAATACGTCTACAATGTAAATTGACTAAAATGCAAAAATAATACTATGTTTTTAATTATTTAAATATCATTAATTAATTACATAAGACACTTTCCTTCTGAGAAATTCTGAGAATGAGAAAAAAAATCGCAAAGAGTGACAGTGTGACTCGATGCGAACTTTTATTCTCATCCAGTAACACTGGTACGTGAATGGTGTGACACGTTCGGAAAAAAAAATGGCATCGTTTAACAGTGTTGCTCGATGCGAATTCTTATTCTCATCCAGTAACACTGGTACGTGTATAGTGTGTGTGACACGTTCGGAAAAAAAATTAGCATTGTGATGACGAAGTGTTTTATTTCTTTTTTTTAATGCACAACGGGATAGTGCTTGGCCTTGCCCTCACCTGATGTTAAGTGACGATAAGGTCGAAGGTGGAAGCGCACCACACCCGGAATCCTCATCGTTTAAGAACTGGCTATCTTACCTCTAACTGCCGGAACACAACAATTTTTAAATTGCACCCCCCCCCCTCTCCCCCCCTGGGACTCGAACCCGGGACCCCTGCGTCTTACACGGGTGGGCGAACCACTAGACCACATAGGCGGTTCAACAACTAATTACGCATTTAATACTTACCACATACTTTTACTAAGTGCGTGGGTACGTACAAAAAATCAAAATAACAAACGTACAAACAAACAAAATAAACCACTCGAAGTATAAGTATAAAACTGTTTTACTAGTTAAACAGTTAATCTGTTCCCCCATGCCTTATTGTTAAGCAGCCTTACGACTGTTCTTGGTTTGCACATCGTTATAAGTTGCACTAGCTCTCTTCAGTCTCGAAAGACATGACCCAGATACTCAGTTAGGGAACTTTTTGATGCGAGGGGGCTGCGTTTTTATGACGATTCGGTTCTGTACTTTCTCATTTGAAAATACTTAAATTTTCATTAAAGAATTCCTAGAAGTGTAGGAGGAAAATGAAACCTTCCATTTTTATAGAGATATCTAAGAACATTGCCTAATAAAACATCAAACATTTTTTTTATTATGAAAAGGGCATTTATAAATTTAAAAGGAATGGAAATACGGCATTTCATACAAATTTTCAAGTCTTTATTTTTCCAAATGAATGAACCGATTTTAATGAAACTTCATACACATTAGTAGTTTTAAAACGTCTATAAATTTAATTGAAACCTATTTCGATAAACAGTGTTACAGCCAAATTAGAACGATTTTAAATTTTCCATTAGAAATTTCCAATTACCTTTTTACCACGTTTTTTTAAATAAGACATTAAACTAACTTTATAGACCTTTTTATCCCGCTTATGCGTATGAAGTTCATTAAAATTGGTTCATTCATTTCGAAAAATAATACTTGTAATTTTGTATAAAATGCCATTTTCGTCAACACTCTTAATAATCGAGGGTTATCTTTAAATATTTAAATTTAAAGCGCTAGAAACATATTTAGACCCTAGTTTGTCTGTTTTAACTTGTATTTAAATAGATAAATGAATAAACACCATATAAATTCTAGCATCAGTCTAACCAACACTTTCAGAACAGAGTAGCAATAACATAGTAACACTGCAGCTGTTTCACTATAAACCTAAGTTCAAGTGTATGTTTCAGACAAGGGTTGGCCACTTGCTTGGAGCAGGAAGTTGGAAGTTATAACGTTGACTACGACATGAGACGTTTAGTCGGACGTAGTCGAGTGCACCTCGACAGGCACATAACTCGAAACTTTCCAACGTTTGCTTGTACAATATTACCTACGTATTAATTAAATCTAATTATACAACGTATTACAAAAATACCCCTAAATGTCGAATATGGTATATAGGGACCATCAATCTGAACAACTTTTACTATTATGGGACCAACTCTGAAATTGCGAAAAAAAATTGCTGTTTCATACAAAAAATTATAACAAAAATATCAAAATATATGAAACAGCAGATTTTTTTTTCACGATTTCAGTGTTGGTATCATAGTAAAAGTTGTTCAGTTTGATGGTCTCTATCTACCACGGAATCGGAATTAGGAGTTATTTGTAACACGTTATATAATTCCAGCAAAGTTAATATTAAGAGATGAATAAAAATATGAAACAGTTGTGCAGTCTATTTGAGATTGTACAACTTTTGTTTATGCACAATGGGATAATGCTTGGCCTTCACTCCACCTGATGTTAAGTAACGATAAGGCCGAAGGTGGAATTGCACTACACCCGGAATTCTCATTACTGGGAAACTGGCTATTTTACATCTAACTGCCGAAACAGAACAATTTTAAATTGTTGTAATGGCGTCAGACTTGGGTAAGATGGTAGTGGCTAGCCAGGCGGACTTGAAATAAGCCCCACCACCAACCATACCAAGTACAAATGTACCCCCTCCTGGGAATCGCACCCGGGACCTCTGCGTCTTAGGCGTGTGGACGAACCACTAGACTAGACCACAGAGGTGGTTAGAATATCTAGTTAGTAGTAGTAAACTATAGTTTTAACTATTGCTAATACACATTCCAAACATTGTGCGACACCACTATAAGTACTACCGTACAGAAAGGAAACTCTCCGCCCCGCCCCACAATCAATTACCTCACCCCACCGGCGCCCACCGCGCGAGTTCCGTGTGCCGATCCGTGTGCTCATTCAATAGCACGCACACAGTTGCGCGTGTGAAAAAAACGTCACTGTGTAACGTCTGTGTAATAGGTGGTTGAAACGCGACGCTTGTATGGAGTGCTCGGGGTGTGGTGACACCTCAAATTTACACTCGAAGTCGAAAGTCTAATACACAGTTCCTGAACATCAGTTAGTATTTTTATTACCACGCCACACTAACCTCCTAATAAAATCTTGTTACACACAACATATACTTACAAAAATAAATTCAACTGCGGCCTCCGAGATTTTCTCAGTGGCGATACCTTTCCCTTTTTAATATACACCGATTGCTAGTGCCGACATCGAAATAAAATTATCTATGCTTACGGCCGCAACACCTGTGTGGGTAGGCTACCCTTGACCTCAAGCCTACCTGAAACTGAAATAAATGGAAAATACAAACAACTGCAGTGCGAAAAAGGAACACGGATTTATAGGGTCCGACAAGCGCTGAAAAAGTAAAGGTGTATTTTTAAAATGGACTCTGTATATTCAGTACTAAAAGCAATTAAAATATAACCCAGATGTTTTTAACGCATGTTGAATATTATTTTTCATAACATTTTTAGAGCTTTCAAATATGTGAATTTCTTTTGATGTTGGTATAAGAGAGAGTATGATGAGTTTGCTATCTTTGTGGTCCCAAATTAGATTTAACCATGAAGGCTAGAAAGTAAAATTTTGTTAAAAGATTTTTGACAGCTGCCGTGGTCACGGGGGACCACGGCGGGCGCTGCAAAGGTGTCGAAACTTGGAAAATAATAAATCAAACTAAATCCTAATTAATTACCAAAGTACTTTTATTAAAACCACGCTGGTATCCGTTAAACGTGAAGTTAAACTTTATTTCAATGTACGCGCGTAAACGTTAAGTGAAACTTATAACTTTGTTAAAAAATAATTTTACTGATGAAATGAAATTTGTTTTATTTCTTGAAATAAAATCACGTTTTACGAAGAAATTCTAAAACAATAACACGGAAAGCGTAAGAAAGTGGCCCCTAACAGTAAAACAGCCGCACTACAACCCGCCTGATTGCCGCAAGGGTTGTGTTTAACACTCGCATGTGACTTGTTAACGACTTCAAAAAACAAAAAGAGATCCTTGAGACGCACCCTTATAGGAACTTACGAGTATGACAAAGAAGTACACTTGATGTTGCACGACGTGGGCTTATAGAAACACATGAGCCGCAAAATGTTCATATTTACAGAAATCCACTAAAGAATAGCTGAAAGTAATTTTGACATAGGTGTAGCCCGTTGTGATATGTAAAAAATAACTTTTAATACTTTACGTTGGTATCTAAAAGACAAAAAGAAACACAATAATAATAAGTGTAGCAACTAAGTCCATAACATGTGCCTTTGTGAGAGAAAATAAATCAATTATTATTATTAATAATAATACAATATTTTGTAGCGCCACGAAATACAGGGTAATGTAAACTGGATGATAGGAAATAGGTGCAATTTTATGTAGGTCATAATTATGAGTAACAAATCAATACTTTCTCTAATAATAGTTACCAATTCAATAATTAATCGCATTTCTGCTCAATCCGTTCAATTGCCAACTGTAGCAAAGCTGCAATATATAATGTCTGGAAATTTCCATAATATTGACGTTTGTGCCGCTTCACCCCTTAATCTCTCCGAAGAGCTTTATGAATGAGTTATAGGACTAATAGCTTTATTGGTTAGAATCGGCTAGATTACTTTAGTCAACGATAATATAAAACTTTTGATATCACAGCACTATGTGAAATTTTACAAACAACGTTCAAACGATAAAGTAAACACTTAAAAATATTTTTAACTCTAATTAAAAAAAAACCGGACAAGGGCAAGTCGGACTCGCACTCTTAACCGTATTAAAGTACCTACAAACTTACGACTTAAATACGGGATCCCGTCTGAGCTGCTACGGGTGAGTGTATTTTTTTTAATATTTTCTGTAAAAATAGCATTGTTAATACCTAAAATCTATAAATTCAATAAAGACTGTATTTTTTATATTTTAATTACAAATATATAGTTTTCAGACTTTTTCCTGTACTTGTAGTATAAGACGATATAACATACCAAATTTCATGGAATATTCCCTATGAATTTTGATTCCCTTGAGAATGTCAAAATATGCGTTTTATTGCGGCATTAACGACCGTATCTTTTTTACGTAATCTTAGAAGTTTGATTTTTTCACAGCTTCAAGGGACCGTCGACTTGAGTATATGGTTTTAATTTTTAATTCGATACTTCCACGCGTTGCCGAAATAAAGGGTCACGATCATGACATGACAGACAGACAAACGGACAACAAAGTGATCCTATATGGGTTCCGTTTTTTCTTTTTGAGGTACGGAACCCTAAAAAATCTAATGTATTTAAAGTGTGTTTAGTCAAATTTAGGGGACCTAAATAAGATAAATCAACCAGTCTCTCAATCATAGTATTGTATAATATAGCTTTTGAAACTATTTTAAAATTTCTTCAAGCTATTTGAACTAAATTAAATTCCACCTGGTAATATCATGGCGGACCCAAAATTCTCTCTTTTGGTGGAAAACACAGAGAAATAATATAATTAAATGAAAATTCTTCAAGTTCTTAAAGCCTACGGGGAGTCGGGAAATATTATGAATAGTTTAGTTAGGCTTGGCTATTTCTTGGATTTTGACAAAATCTTAAAATCTACGAGACTCAATATCAAACGAGGAGGCTCGTTTGTTAAGGTTTCAATTAGACGGACCAAATCACACTCACACTCTCTCACTTTGTCTGTGAATAGATAATAGTCCCATGAAATTGCAATGGCTTGTTCTCTTTCTGGTGTTCAAATATGGTGAAGCAACGAAGACAAGTGTTATTTATTATCTAGCTTTTCCCAGCCAGGAGTAGAAAGCAGTACGACAAAAAATAGCAAAAATAGTAGGTATATCGCAGTTAACTTCAAGGTGAATCTAGATTTTTGAAGTGAAAACTTCTTTAGCGTTGTACGCTTTTTTGTATGGGGAAAAAATGCTAAACTCGCGTCAGTAAGAATCACGTGGCTGATCGAAAATGCGTAAGACGGATGTGACGGATGGAGAGTAGACAGCTGGCGGCGGAAGTATCCCCCTTTCTTTCTACGGGGTGCGTTGAAAATGGCGGCGCGTCATTTTAAGACGTCATGTAAACACTTGTGTCACCAGTTACGCGCTAATTTTGAAAATGGAACTAATAGCAGCGATCTCTTCGGTGAAATCATAGACTTTTATACTCTGTGACTATAATTTTAAATCGTAGAATGCGTGCGTGTAGAAATTAAAAAGGCCACTGACGCGAAATCTTTAGAATTTTTCTCTAATTACAAACTGATTGAATTGTAATCCTTTGCCGCTAATTTCAAAATATCAAAAATGCACAACGTTAATATTCAAGTTTTCACTTCTGCCGGCACTCCCGGAGTGCAATCCGATTTTTTTTAATGTAAACATAGTAAATATACCTATTGCTTGAAAGCAATTTAAAATGGAAAACATTCTTCATTGAGACTAAGATCAAAAACAAAATCTGAGAAACGAAAGAAGCTAAGCGTTACTCTTATTCATTTTCCTTTCTAGGTGGTTCAAATGGGCCGGATATAACAAATGAAAATTATGTTGTAAACATCCAAAATGGCCAATGTAAAGGCATTCGGATGGATCGAATAACCTTCATAAATATCTATACAAAAGTGCCGTAACTTATATCTGGCGTAGAGAATAGGGGCACTGTCACATCCACTGCCAAAACTTATTATTGCGGCCGGCCAAGGAAATATTATTTTATTTACTTCTTATTAATCTACGAGAAAATCGTTTCGTTGGCTTTCTTATATTTCTCGTAATCGATGTTGTATCGTTGTGAATGTCATTAGTCTTATGGGAGTTTGCGGGTATTACGATTGTTGGGCACGTTTTTCGGTTGCTGTTGAAAAATAAATGCGCTGATTCAATTTGTACTTGGAATGTTTTACGATACAAACAGTATGTTTTTATGTAATGAGAGTCATGTTTCACACACGTTTTATACAAATTACCATGAATAGTTTGTGTTTTGTCACTCGTAAATGGCATTGCCAAGTGTATTATAAAATACGACATAGATGATAAACTAATACAGATCCATTAATATTTAGTTCAAGTAGAGCAAAAAACGATTGTTTTTAATTATTTACCTACATTTATTAATTATCGCATAATTATAAGCATTTTATTGATTGCGGTAATTTCAACCTTATCATCCATTCATCTTTAATAAAAGCTATCACATACGAGTATTAACATATTTTAACAATAACATAAAAAATAGCGTTCATAAATAATGTGGTAAATAATATTTGTTTAAGAGTCCGTACACATTTTGCCGCTGACTGCCGCTCTGTCGCTGGCACATTTCATGTTTTGCAAAAATGTGTCTCGGCCACTTTTCACTAATAAGTGACGGACACAATATAAGATTACGGACATTTAAACATAATTATATTTTAGTTTCGAGTTGCTGAAGTACAAAAAGTTATCGTTTTTGCCAGTTCAAATAACTGTTAGAAATGACAACTTTTTTTACTTTAACAACAAAAAACTGAAATATATTTTAAAATGTCAGTAATCTTTTATTGCGAAAAGTGTCCGAGAAATATTTTTCAAATTACGCACTCAGATTTAAGAAATCTTGTGTGAGCGAGAGAGCAGCAGTCAGCTGCAAAATTTGTACGGGCTCTTAATACTACCTTTTCTTGTTATTAACGAACATTAAAGTGTTAGTTAAAAATAGAAAAAAAAGACTGTTTTATTTAACTATTAATTTTATTGTTTTATATATATTTTATTGATCAACACTCCAATAACGACAAAGTTAAACAGACGCACTCTTTCCTAAAACGTCAATTTAAGCTAATATTCCGTACCGAAAGGGTAAAAACGGGACCCTATTACTAAGACTTCACTGTCCGTGTGTCTGTCTATCAGCAGGCTGTATCTTATGAACCGTGATAGCTAGACGGTTGAAATTTTTACAAATGATGTGTTTCTGTTGCCGCTATGACAACAAACTCTAAAAACAGAATAAAATAAATATTTAATGGGGGCTCCCATACAACAAACGTGATTTTTTGCCGTTTTTTGCTTGATATTAATAATGGCAACAGCTTGAAATATTCACAGAATATTTACTTATGTAATCACTGAAGTGAACTAAACAATTAAATTAAAATATAGGGCTCCCATATAATAACGATGTATACTCGTAGATAATGGTACGGAACCCTTCGTGCGCGAGTCCGACTCGCACTTGGCCTTAATTTTTAAAAAAGCGTGGTGCCCAATGTGCCCACTTTTGAGCACACGTTTTCTTTGTAATTTTAAACAGTAACTGGAGAAAGTTTAAGAGTAGACATAGTCCTAAAATAAATAAATTAATAGTGTCGAATGAAAAACAAATTAACCGGACTTTCTAATTTGTGATATTCTCTAACAATCATGTTCAATTTAATTTGGTTGCTTGTTAAGTCTTTTGTAGTCCGTATTCAAAGGATTTGTTCAACAAATTATTCTATGGGTTTTCGTATTATTCCTTTACTTATTAGAAATATATTTAGACAGCGTAAGCTTCGTTTGTTTACGTACTAAGATGAAACAGAGTTAAAATAGCTTTTCTAGGTTTCTGAGTTTCGATTGTAAGTTTTTTATTATGTTTGACTTGACTAATTCTGTAAGACTAAGTTAATTTCATTTATCACGCACTAGCGTAAAGATCGGACGTGTTAGAAAATAATTAAATATAATAATTAATCGCTAAGCTAAAATTGTGACCTCGTTTCGCCAATACGGTAGTAACATAAACTGTGTCATTAGTTATGACAAAATGAGTGAGTGAGTGTTTTCAAGACAATTAAAATACAATGTCAAGTCCATTTAATAGAAGTGCTATGACCCCCCGCTCTCCACCACCAACGCCTCCACCGGGATCTACACCATCAAGACCGCACAGTCAGGAAGATGCAGCGGGCCACTCTGACGTTATCCCCACCCCGGAGATCCAGAGCTGGATGACGTCAATAGAGCAGTGTTTAAATGAGGTTTGCCATATAGCTTCAGAAGGTAAGCTTAACTCAGAGCAGAAACTGCGTATCCATAACTTGTGCAGGAAAGTAAGCCATGGCTCAGCACAGATGGCGGTACAATATCAGTCACTTAAGCTAAAAACAGTCCAAGCACACCGCTCTATAAAAAATCTTCAAGACCAACAAGATCTGTCTCAACAACTCCATGACATAAAGCAAAGAATTGAAAAGTCTGCTAATACTGACACGCGAACGTCCTTTGCCGATATGGTTAAGAAAGGAAATAACTACATTAAGCCCGTTATAGTCAGCTCAGTTGCCATTTATCCTAACGACAAAAACAAGACGAGTGAGGACACCAAATCGCTGGTTCAGAAGATTATCTGCCCTGAACAGATGAAACTTCACGTCAGAGGCCTGCGCAAAACAAGGAACGGCGGTGTCATAATAAGCACAGATACCAAAGATGACATTTTAAAACTGAAAGAATCGGAGTTATTGACTAATTCTGGCCTCAGCGTCGATGAGCCCTTCAAGCGCAAACCTAGAGTAGTGGTAATCGGTGTGCCCACATCTATGCAGGAAAAAGAAGTTTTTACCTGTTTGTACAATCAAAATCTGGCTGAGAAACTAACTATGATTAATGATTTAATAGATGATATAGATAGCTTCTCGATATCTGAGTCGAGTCTATGCGAAGTCGAAAAGTGCAAACAATATCTTTCAGCTTACACTAACCCTTTAACTATACTAACACAAAATATACCGTCACAAATGGAATCTGCTAATGCCGCAAATAATTTCTTTGTAAATATTGGTAAGTGCCTGGCTGAAAAAATACAAGCTCAGCCATTGTCAAATAGTCACACCTCTACTAGCTGTAGTTCTTCACTCTCATCTTTTGTGCTGATGGACACGGACGAAACTGAGATAGAAAATATAATACTGAGTTTAAAAGACGATTGTGCTGTCGGATGGGACAATATTCCAGCCAAAATTATAAAAACTTTTAGGCACATTTTGATTCCTCCTTTAACTTTCATTTTTCGAAAATGCCTGTCAACAGGTATTTTCCCTAAGTGTCTGAAAAAAGCTATTGTTGTCCCTGTTCATAAATCCGGCGATAAAAAAGAAGTTACGAATTATAGACCTATCTCTCTATTACCCATTCTGTCTAAAATACTAGAAAAAATCATAAATAAAAGGTTAATTGATTTTTTGGAGGAAAAATCAAGTCTATCGAAAGCGCAGTTTGGATTTAGACCAAAATTATCAACCGCTGATGCGGTTCATCAATTAACCAATCACTATCACACTTATCTGCTGAAAGAGCCCAGAGAGCGATCCTCAAAGTATCGACTTTTCGTCCCTTCCTTTATCCTACAAAACTTCTTTATAAAAACTGTGGAGTATTAACAGTTAGACAACTCTTTGTACTGAGCATAGTTCTGAAGCAGCACGCAGCCCTGCATTATAGCACTGAGATTACTAACAAAAGACGGAAAGATAAAGTTTGTACTATAAAAGGTGGAAATAATCTTGCTTTTACGAGAAAATTTTACAAGTTTCTAGGACCGTTTCTCTACAATAAATTAAGTGCTAAAATATCGATTTATCCACTTAATTTCATAAACTGCAAAAAGATCCTGAAAGACACTCTCCAAAAGATGACGTATGATGAGACAGAGGAGTTACTTGTAGTATTAAGATGATTAGTTTTAGTATATGTATACTTAGTTGATTAGTTTATTCAGAAATATTAATTCTAATATTATTATATTAATTCTTTAATTATTTTCCCTATTATGTAACACCATAATTATCTCTTCTATAGGCGCATACCGCCTGAAACACAGGATAACCTAGTTCAGGCACAAATAATTTTATATTACCTAAATAAAACTATATCAGTAATTTTTACGAGTAGGTATTCAGAATTCTAATATTATTTAGTATTATGTAGGAACTAATTCCTTACTAATTTGTTTATGCATAAGTACTAACCTAGTTTTAAAGCTGACATTGCCCATTGTTATAAATGTGTACAAAATGAAGTTGTGAATAAATGATTTAATGATTTAATGATTTAATTTATCTTAAAAAATACATAAAATCTAATGTATAGTTTACGTTTTTGTCACATGAAAAAAGCTTTTATTTCATTTCTCTTAATAATGTTTAACTAAAATTGCTAGTGGTGAGATTTTTTGCGTAAAGATTGATGCGAATGTTGCGAACTTACAAAGAGTTTAAAAATAAAATTAAACACTGTTGAAGATAAACTAACTATTAAAAGTTCTACTTACAACTAAGCATTTTATCTCTCGCGCGGTCGACTGGCCATTTGGCGGTATAATATCTTCGAAGACGGGACGCAGAGGCTTAAATATTTAAAGAAACACCCTTTCATTCTAAGATGGATATCCTATTAGGAAAGTGTCTGTCCATCTCTGCGATTTATGCGAATGGACGGGTTTGGGCATCTGAATACGAGAAACAACTAGTACTAGTGGATTGTATATGTCAGCGTTAAAGTGTGTAAACCAGTTAGGGAGCAGATTAACTAATTAATTTGCAGATTACCTCGAGTCCGTTAAAGTGCGAAAAATTGTTTCATTTCGTGCATTAACTAGGTAATCTGTTGATTTCTCAGGTAATCTGCAGATTAACACCAATGATGACGAGCATACCCGCAAGAAGGGCTTGACATAAAAAAAGTCTTCTGCCGTGTCACACCGATCTCACCTATCTCAAAAAAGTCTACTTTTGGGAAAACGGCATAGAAGTATTTTTCCTAGTTTCTTTCATATTGGATAAAATTAACAGAATTTTGTATTTAATTTTTTATATAGTCGTTATTGATATCCATCTCTACAAAAGGTTTTTTTTTGTTAATGTAACATTAATTTTATCCTATTTTTAGCTTGTTTTAGTTTTCATGCGGCTCAGGAACAAATCCTGTAACAAATCCTGTAACGCACCGCGCGTATCTTGAGATAAGAGAACTACCCGTTACTAGCTTCATAGAAGGAAAATCATTTATTGTAACGGCCATCTCTTGTATCTTTAAATACGAGAAATTGGCTTTACTAAACAGACTAGAGAATCGCTTTGTTGTTTAAAAAATATAGTAGTTTTTATTTATCTTTAGATACCTAGATGATTATCAAAGTACTAAATGTAGGAACTACTAATTTAAAAATAGGAATAAACAACTTTTAATCATAAAAAATACTGTTACTAAAGTTTTTGATTAAGATTTAGAAACATTGTTAAGTAAGTACTTAATACAGTTACTACCACCTACAAAAACAAATCATGCCCATAGCATAATAAATTTTCGAAATCATTATCATGGATCACATTTCCAGTAGGTAAAGAATAAAAATCAACATAAACAAGAACTCACGATTAGTAGACGATGTCAAAGTCAAGTTAAAAATAATTTCAAGTCTTCGTTTCTAGTACAAATTAAAAATCAACATACAAAAGTACTAAAGATCAGCAGAAAACGTAGTTGATCAATATCATTTCTAGTACAAAATAAAAATTAACGTAAAATCGACAAAAAGCCTCACAATCAGTAGGAAACGTATAATGCCTATCTAACGTAATTAAGGTTGCGAGAGATGTACGTTTGCAGCAAGTTATTGCTTGTTAGCTGCTTATAATGCCAAACTATTTTATCTAAAGATAAAGCAAGCTGCCGTTACAAAACACTCAAAAATACGAGTTACGTGTATATGCCATATCCAATATTATTATGAAAAAGCATAAAAAAAATAAAAATTATAGTGTACCATATAAATGATACCCTAATAATTCGATTTAGCCCTGTTACGCGTAACTCACCTATCTCAAGATAAGTGAAATATGTGTGACACGGCAGTCTTAAAGAGTTCATTAGGTTAGGTTAGGTTAGAACTGCAAACAAAAACGCGCAACCCGAGCAAGCGGAGCGAGCGTGCCCCGGCAGCGGCCGGCGAAGCGCCAGAAACGACGTTTTAGTAAAATTTACTAAAGCCTTGGCTATTTAATTCACTGTCTTCCGTACTTTAACGGTATAGCATCCGTTGATATGCAGTTTTACTAGGTAAAGTACGGAAATCTGGTACTTAATAAAATGTGCAAAAATGTGCACTTTGACGGACTCGACCAGTTAATCTGCAGATTAACAAGTTAATTCGCAAAATAACGTATTCCGTACTTTAGCAGTAACATATACATATATCAACAAGGCCAATACATTACAATAGTAAAAATGAGAAAACATATTGCAGAAATCAGGTATGATGCCAGTCATTGCAAACAACCCCTTTGCCTATAGAACATATTATTTAGGTACTTTTAACAAGCTTTTAACTTACTAAATGCAGCTATTTATTTGCAATCGTTAACACCCATCAATCTGCTTTGGGTCCGCGTATTACGGTATGGCCCGTCCATCTTATCCATTCATAGGTCTGCATTCTAGCTGTAGAAACATTGAAATGGTTTATGACAATGCATCCATTCTTTCTTCCATTAAGCTTAAGTTTAATGACTGGGATTCCCAACCGAAATATTACGAGGTTAGAACCACACATGTATATACATTACACCACCTCGTGTACGATTTCCTAATTGGCTTTTATAAGAGTAGACGGTAATTAGTATTAATTACGGAAGCTTGATTATATTTTGTTTATTAACTTAACATGGAATCCGCTAATAGGCAGGGAAATTGTTGTATCATATTTTGTATTTATAAGAAAATCCGACAGAATATAATTCCTTATTATAAGAGGTAGAAATAAATGCGAAAGTAAATTTGTTTGCTTGTTACGCCTTCACGTTTTAACTACTCAACTGATCATCATGAAATTTTGCATACACGTTGTCAGGAGTACTTACAGAGAAGGATATAGGGTACCTTTCATCCCGAAAAAGTACTGTTACCGAGGGGTAGAGAAATAACTGTCCACGCAGACGAAGTAGTAAGTAATTTAGTTATCCACTCCTTATCTGGTGGAGACTGCCGGCGATCATAACATTTGATTAATTTATCACATAGGGCAACAGGTTTATATTTTAAAACCTACATAAAGCTACCTAATAAGTTTTAATACATAATATTGCTAGATCAAATTAAACTAAGCTGAAACAACATTAGGTCGCCACCAATCGTGCTTCGAAGTGAGCACAATCTATAACCCGGTAACAGCTGCTGCTACCAGATTAACGTTTCTTCCAAAGCTGAGTGGATAGAAAAAAATGACAAATAGAAAGGGCAAGAGCCGTAATGACATCGTGGTCAAAAACAACGAGTTTACATTTAGCTGTAAGCACTTTGTACTAAGGTGTAGGGTATCTTTTTTTACTTCGATAGTAAAGATTCCCTTTTAAAATAATAATTGGAGTGGAAGAAACCTTCTGATTAGAGCAATACTCAGCAGTAGTTTATTTTTTAAAGCAGTCAGTCTTTGTGGCACTGAAATTCTACATAAATGCTGCTTTTATTATATAAGTGGCAAGATTTTTATTTATCCACTCTTTCCTCTTTTTGCACAAGAAAACCTTTTCTCGGACATAGTGCGATATTATTACGAATCTTCTCACGCCTCACACCGACCCCTCGCACAGAGCGACATAAATCTGAGTTAAAAGTTAATTTTGTCAATCCGGATAATTCCTCAAGGTTTAATCAGACTAAGTTGGGTGTAATTAATGTTCGCTAAGGCCACACAATCTAGGAAAGCTTCGGCTTAGCTACGGAAATCGGAGTTTGGAGCGTCTACAGAGAGGTGGAAAGCTCCGACACTAGCGCCGCGGCATGGCGGCGGCAGTCTACGGAAAACGCGCGCCTGTGACGAACGTGCGTGCGCTCCGTGCACGCTTATTTTTCTCGTAAACTAAAAACGAATAAGTTCACAGCCGATTAGCACCCGAAAAAGTTACATCGTAATCGATACGGACGGCGTGTGTGATAACTGTTTGGCGACACTTGTGCGAGTTTCGGAATTGGAAACTTTTTGGGGAATATACGGTAATTACGTGTTAATTATTAGCCTTTTGATGTAATATTTTTTCTGTTATATCATGCTGCGAGATGAGTCGCATCTGCAAACTATAACAAATACTACTGAAATCATTTCCTTAAATGAATTTGATTTTTGAATTTTAAATGGCATGGAAATTGATCGTTTAGTCAAAGAGAACAAAATTAATTTAAACATAACAGTGAAGCGGGCTGTTAAGGGCAGGACGGTATTTCCAATCAAGGGCCATTATTCTAATATAGCTTTTGTCTTAGTTTGAAAAAAAAAATTAATAAATTCTAAAACATCAGTCAAATACATAATTTCTAAAATAAAATCTTTAACATTTAATGGATTCTGTATAGTTTTTAAGTGATAAAACTTTTAATATACCTACGACTTGCTGCATGTTTTATTTGAAAGCGAGACAACAATTTCTGTCAACGAGGTTTGAATATTGTATTTTGAATTACTAATTTAGCAAAAAAGTTAGTTTTCTTTCTCTTAGTGCAAATAATAAACTAAATAATGACGTAGTCGTATAATTGATTAGTTATTTAAATTTTTGAATCTCACTTTTAGGAAATCTCACTGAATCCTTTACTACCATTTATTTTCTTATGTTATTTATTAATAAGATGGTCGAAAACGATCACAATATAAGAATATTTTGGCGCTTTTCGTATTCAATAAATTAAGAGTGATAGTTTAAGATTTTTAAGTTTATAAATAAAGTTCTTTCTGCAACGAAGATTTGACTCGTGACTAAAAAAGCATTTGAAGTAGGTACCTACGTGGTAGAAGTGGTAAGGCAGAAAAAAATCAAAAAAAGCTGTATCTAAAAATAAGAGTAGTATTTAATCGAGTAATAATAAATTTCCATTTTGGTTATCAAAAATACTGAATAATTAGCGTATTGAAACACTAAGTGGGCGACGGACTGAGGGCGACTACAAATATTGGGTGACTTTCAAATACAAAGTGAGCAACTAGTTACATATTAACTTAACAGGGCGCTTAATAATTAAAAAGTACCGTCGTACTTTAATGAATAAGCGATCAAATTTCTATTTGGGTGACAACCTTAGGGCACACAAAACATTTAAAATTTGGCATATATATTATTTAAAAAAGGCGACCATTAACCTAATCGAGATGACAAAAATACCATGTTGGGCAGCTTAGATCATGTATAATAATAGTTGCATTTATATTTTTTTAATGAGTGGGCTCAGTATTTTTGTCACTCATTTATAAATTTTACTGTTAACATAAGTTATACTATATCTTCCACATGTAGTTGCTCGTTTTACGTATTTTTTGTAATCCACAGTTTGTCGCCCGTTAAGTTATTTTGTCGCAAGCAAAATAAACCGCTGCCGGGTTTAGTATTAAAGAATCCCATTTACAGTCACCCATTTAAAAAGATCCCTTATTATAAGTAAGCTCAATATACCTACTACGTAACGTATGTATGTAACACACTAGTATTTGTTATATGGTCTGTGCTGTAAGGTGACTATTTAACTGCTACGAGTCTTTACGGCCCGGCCACAGCCAGCACGGCAGGCGGCGAGGCAGGCGGCGCGGCAAGCGAATTCGGTAATCACTGCGCGGTCCTGACGATGAGCTGAGAGACAACTGAGAGGCCGCCGCGCCATCGAGATAGCGCGACATCGTGATTATTGAATGCCGCCGCCTGCCGCGCTGGCTGTGGCCAGGCCGTTATAGCGAAGTAAAAATTACTAGTATTTTATTTCATTCGATTTAAGGGCGGCACGGCACCGCACTCGGCAGTCAAACTCACCAACCAACCACAATTAATCTGCGTATACTTAGCGATTAGCGATCACAGAATTAAATTTCAAATTCAGACATTAAACAAACCAGACATGTGCGATTGTGCGAGTTGGACTCACCCACCGAGGGTTCCGTATACAAATTTATAGGTACATATTATAATTAGTTCAGGAATCGAGTCTCGCAGTTTTTTCCGAGATTTTCACGATTATTTTTTTATGATTTAACTACAAATGTAATTTTTTCCCTGTATTTGTAGTAAAGACGATATTACTTGCCAAATTTCATAGTTCTAGGTCAACGGAAAGTACCCTACAAAAATTTTGATTCTCTTGAGAGTATCGAAATAGGCGTTTTTTGCGGAAAAAACGGTTGTATTTTTTTACGTTAACTCAGAAATTAGATTTTTTCACAGCTTCAAGGGACCGTAGCCTTGAGTATATTATTTATATGTCAACTCGATACCTCCACGCGTTCCCGAGATAAGGGGTCTTGCTTGACAGACAGGCAGACGGACAAAGAAAGTAATCCTATAAGGGTTTTCTTTTTTTCTTTTTGAGGTAGTACGGAACCCTAAAATAGAAGTTATCTAACTTTAATAAAATTGTAAGTAAACCGAAGTGTAAAGTATATAACATACCTACATACTTAGAATTACATTGACGGTCTTAACACTGTGTAGTTTTGTTTGAATTATGATTTTTATTCCAAATCGACTATAAGCATTTGAATACTAGGATCAGGTGAAGTAGAACCCAATTGTCAATTTTTTATAGCGATAAGAATATTATATTATATCTATTCTATATAATTATATATATTCTCAGTAATACTAAAATAAAGAAAAGCTAGTAATAATCATAATAATATTCTCATATATTTCAAATGAAAGACATGTTATTACCACATGATCGATGCCGCAAGCAAAAACTCATTTCTAATAAATCAAGTTACTCGTTAAATTAACTGAAAAGGTCATGATTACTCAGTTGTGAACTAACATTAAGTAAAAGAAAATTTGTCTACCAACATACGTACATACAAATCACATATAAATTAATAAAAAAGGTAGGTACGTTTTTCTTATTAGTAATCTGTCATGCGAGTTTCATTTAAAATTAAATGGTGGAACATGCCATGCATGACGTGTGCTCAAAAATGTAAATTATTGTTTTAATGAATCAGGCATTTCAGGTAAAATATTCCCCTTACCTACTTCAGGCCCGTAAAAGCGCAAATAAAGGACAAATGAATAACCATGTGGCTGGCCGAATTCATTAATCAACCCTTGCTAGTCATTTTTGCACAGGCCGAGATTCAGCCTTTGTTCGTGACATAGGCCGGCGAGGCGTCCGGATTTTAAGATAGAATTAAAATGTTGAGCATGATTCTCCCATTAGGCGAACGGATTTTATTTTATAGATAGACGATTTTTTCTTGTAAATATTAGTAGGATACTATATCTTGTAAAGGCTTACAAGATATAGTATCCTACTAATATTATAAATGTGAAAGTTTGTGGGTTTGGATGTTTGGATGTTTGTTCCTCAATCACGCAAAAACTACCAAACTGATTTGGATGAAATTTGGCACACAGATAGTAGATAGCCTAGATTAAACCACAGGATACTTTTTATATCGGTATTCCCACGGGAACGAGAACCACGCGGGTGAAACCGCGGGCGGCCGTTAGTTTAAATAAATTAAACATTTCCTTCATTAATATCAGCTGCTTAAACATTGTCCAAGACAGTTTGGCGTTTTACAAGATATTTTTTTTTCGTTTAATTTAATTGAAAGTGTTAAATATATTGAATAACTACTCTTGATCAAAAATAGAAGACCTGTAAATAATACATTGAATAATTATTCTCAGCCTTAAATTATGATTTAGTCGCATATAATAGTAAAGTTCATTATAAAAAAACCTATTTATCGCACGCATTCGTCAACAAAACATAACTCCATTCAACATGCAGGCAACTAAAAATAGGTCCTTTATAAAAAAGTAAGTATTGCGCTTTTAAAAATCTGCAGTGGCCGCACTGTCCCGAACAAGTTACAGGCCGCTCCGAACGCAAAGTCGCCGGTACAGTTTTGTAAATGGGCTGAACTTTCTCAAATTGCCTTTTATTTGCAGGAGTCTTTCGTTCTCGATACTCACTCATTGCCAATTTCGCATGGTTAACTTCTACACCAGACTCTTTGTATTGCTGTGGCATATTATAGTACCCATATAATATGGCACAGCCACAGATCACAGCTGTTTTCTGAGGGCACAGCAATACTCGGTGGAGGAGGAGCTTGGTGGCGCAATGGTTTAGCGCCTAGTCCTGCGATTGTGGAGGTAAGCAACTTTCGCAAGGGTCGGTCATGGGATGGGTGACCAAAAATTTATTATCTCGAGCTCCTCCATGCTTCGGAAGGTACGTTAAACCGTTAGTCCCGGCTGCATCTGCAGTCGTTAACACCCACCAATCCGCATTGGGTTTGCTTGGTGGGCTATGGCCTATATTGATCCTGATATGAGAGATCTTTTAGAGCTCTACGAAAAGACAAGTCGTAAGTTTTCTAAATATGAAATAGAGTAATAGAGTTGTTTTTATCATTATCTACACAATGAGGGACTACATAGTGTCTCTCTTCACTGACGTGTAAAGTACTTAAAAAATAATTCAAACTTCTACTACACTGATTAGTCTGTAGTAGTATCGAAATGTAGACAAAACTAGCGCCCCCGAAACTTCGTCTGCGTGGATAGTATTTTGTCTATCCCTCGGGATCAGTTCCTTTTTTCGGTATGAAAGGTACCCTATGACCTTTTCTGTACCCCTGACAACGTGTATGCAAAATTTCACTATGATCGGTCTACTAGTTAAGACGTGAAGGCGTAACAAACAAATAAACAAACAAACAAACGGACTTTCGCATTTATAATATTACTAGCTTCCGCCCGCGACTTCGTCTGCGTGGAAAGTTTTTTGTTATCCCTCGGGAACATAACTTTTTTCGGGATGAAAGGTACCCTATGTCCTTCTCTGTACCCCTGACAACATGTATGCAAGATTTCATGATGATCGGTTCAGTAGTAAAGACGTGAAGGCGTAACAAACAAACAAACAAACAAACGGACTTTCGCATTTATAATATTAAGTAAGGATAAGTAAGGATAATATAATATACAGGGTCACTGGAAATATGACGTATTCCTGCTAAGGGGTTATAGATGAGGTCAAAACAAATATTTTTTGTCATATAACTTTTTCTCAAAAAATTAATAGTTTTTGAGTTAATTGAAATTAAGTATTTTTTTACCAAAAGTACGTTTTCAGACACAAAAATTTAAAATAAAAGATAACTACTCATTCGATTACGATTTTTTCATTATTTTGGGATAGAAAACAATCTAAGTGTTGATAATGAATAAAAAAAATTACAAAAAGTACAGGTGTTTATAAAAAAATCAATCCTTAAATGCATTTATTTAATTATTTTTTTCAGATTTTTTTAGAAAAAGCATCAAATATCTCAAAAAAAATCCTAGTAACTAAGCGTGCATAATATTTTAAAAACATCACCATCTATTCAGCTTTCAGTTGAGATATAAAACTAAATAATAACTGAAATAAAAAATGAGAAATTAAGACTTAACTAAATAGCAGTCTTATTTCATGTAGCAAAAATTTCCTACTTCAAGCGCTTCGGAGGTGGCCGACAGTGGCCGTATTATCCTACTTATTCCATAAATGTGAAAGTTTGCTTGTTTGTATGATTGTTAATCAATCACGCAAAACGGCTGAACGGATTTGGATGAAATTTGGCACACAGATAGTTTATAAGCCGGATTAAAACATATGATGATACTATTATCTTGGTTAAGGGTTCCCTAGGGATTTTCTCGAATGTAGAATGTGAATGCAGTCGCGGGCGGAAACTAGTTTGCCATAAATGGTCGGACTTACTAAAAATACTTTCGTCCGAGTGAGTTTGAGACAGGATTATTTTCCGCCGATGAGTCAAAATTTTATACTAACTGTGTCACAAATAACCATGCATATCAGCTATTTTTAATGCCCCGCTGCTGGGGAACTGGCCTACCTTTTGGCTTGTGGATGGATAAAGCGAACGGGCCATACCCACCACGTGGACCCAATGTGGATTGGTCAGTGTTAACGACTGTAAATGCAGCCAGAACCAAGGGCTCAATGTAAGGTACATTGAGTTAACACCTACCAATCCGCATTGGGCCCACGTGGTGGGTTATGGCCCGTCCGCTTTATCCCAAAAGGAAAGGAAGGCCTGTTCCCCAGCAGCGGGGCATTAAAAATAGCTGATATGCATGGTTATTTGTGACACAGTTAGTATAAAATTTTGACTCATCGGCGGAAAATAATCCTGTTTCAAACTCACTCGGACGAAAGTATTTTTAGTAAGTCCGACCATTTATGGCAAACTAGTTTCCGCCCGCGACTGCATTCACATTCTACATTCGAGAAAATCCCTAGGGAACCCTTAACCAAGATAATAGTATCCTCATATGTTTTAATCCGGCTTATAAACTATCTGTGTGCCAAATTTCATCCAAATCCGTTCAGCCGTTTTGCGTGATTGATTAACAATCATACAAACAAGCAAACTTTCACATTTATGGAATAAGTAGGATAATACGGCCACTGTCGGCCACCTCCGAAGCGCTTGAAGTAGGAAATTTTTGCTACATGAAATAAGACTGCTATTTAGTTAAGTCTTAATTTCTCATTTTTTATTTAAGTTATTATTAAGTTTTATACCTCAACTGAAAGCTGAATAGATGGTGATGTTTTTAAAATATTATGCACGCTTAGTTACTAGGATTTTTTTAAAGATATTTGATGCTATTTCTAAGAAATCTGAAAAAAAAATTAAAAAAAATACATTTAAGGATTGATTTTTTTATAAACACTTGTATTTTATGAATTTTTTTTATTAATTATCAACACTCAAATTGTTTTCTATCCTAAAATAGTAAAAAATCCGGAATCGAATGAGTAGTTATCCTTTATTTTAAAATTTTGTGTCTGAAAATGTACTTTTGGTAAAATTGTACTTAATTTCAATTTACTCAAAAACTATTAATTTTTTGAGAAAAAGTTATATGACAAAAAATATTTGTTTTGACCTCATCTATAACCCCTTAGCAGGAATACGTCATATTTCCAGTGACCCTGTATATAAGTGAGGATAAGTTAGGATGATAATGAAAACAATGCATGTTTATTAAAATATGTAGGTACGAGTATTTTCATTCTCTTTCAGTAAGATAGATAACTGTTTTGTCAAGATGTAAAGAAAAGGAAATCTCATAAATGAATTTGATACATCTAATAATGTTCATTAGGAATGATTACTTCCAAGGAAATCAGATCAAATCGTATAACTGCACAACAATCGCACAAATGGAGAAATTATGATAATACACTAATATCAGTACTCCGTAATTAATCCGATGTTATATATTAATAAACCGCAGCGATATACGTGACTCTGTGTGGTGGTATAAACCATCAAATTGCCTTGATGCTATCAACTGCCTATAAGCTTTTAGAGCCTTGTTTATATCTGTCAGTACATGTGAGATAATAGCTACCGTGTTGTTTACATGGTAAACATTATCATGTTAATATATTGTTACTGGGAAAAACATTGTTCGCATAATTAAGTTCGTATGCCATAACAACAGATTATAAAACAAACCCGCCAATTCTTTTAATGGACTCAAATCTCCCGAGAGCAATTTTTCTTTACAAAAGCTGTCATTGAGAGAGTTCAATCGTTAAAAACAGTCGAGAATTTCGCAAGTGCCACTTCATTGCAAATCGCGGTAGTATTTTTAAAAATCAGAAGTAATCGAATTCTCTGTAGATTTCGAAATGGCTGTCGTCTTTATGTGGGTGATGGTACGGCTGATTCCTGGGTGGCTCCTCTTCAGTCAGATGACGTCGGATATATTGCATTTATAAATAAGGAGCTTGTCGTTATTCAACACGGCTCGTCTCCGCGAGAGTCGCAATAAGCGCGGAGCTCCGTAGTTGTTTTTTGCCTGTTTGTTTTGACTCGGTAAACCGCTTTTATCCGCCACCCTGAGGCATTATTCTGCTATGCTTAAACTACTTGTCACGTGTGTAATAATGTTGGAGCTATATCTTGAATTCTAGTGGAAAATTACTATTCCCTGAATCTCAAACAGCGACGTATCAAAAGGACTTACCAACAAGAGCATAAATCATGATGTTAAACAGTTGGTTAGAAACGTCGGTTAATATTTAGTAAGATAAATCAACAGTACGCTGTTTATCTTCCTAATCAAGGCAATAACATGATTATAGCATATTACACTTTGAATTTCTGAGTAAATCAATGTTTAGTTCCGCTTGTCTGTCTTTTCACAGTTTAACCAAGATTTGTTTATTTTTTAGAATTTGGGATTAGGGTTATAAACTTAAAACAAGGCCCTAACCTATTCCTAAAAAAAGTAGTTTTGTCACGAACCGAATGCCAAGTGGGCGAATATACAAGGAATAGGTAAGTACCTATAATATTGTATTAATTGATTCTCTCCTTACTGAATAACTTGGTCGTGGCTCATTACATTGTTGTAAACTTGTGAAATTTTCACTGAAGCTCCGTTCTTACGTTGTTCGACATGTGTCAAAATCCTGTCGAACACATTACCAAAGTTTTTCATGTAGAATGTCTTCCTATATTATTACGATGTTTGGTGTTTCCTTTAGCGTTCATAAGTATTGACTAAATATTATTACTTTGTAAAGAACGTGTCACGCTTCTTTGACACAACATTTCATTAGGTATTTATTACGAGTTCCCTACATGTAATTTTCTAAAGAAGTACTATGTTTAAATACGTCGAAACCACTTTTGAACTCATGTAAAGGTTGGTTCGATGTTTTATTTATTCAAACACTGTATATATATTCTACAGTAAGTTGCTTTTTTTATCGATGCTCTTAGTTTTCCATACTAGTGCCTACTCTGTTGGCTACCTGTGTATTCTAATAACATGAAACGGGCAAAATAAACGCTGACGTAGGTATGATCCCGTTTACGAATATAGGCCACGCGAGGCGCTCAACGGAATGTGTCCCATTGCTGTTTGTGTCGTCTTCTTTTGTTCGATCATCTAGCCACATGCTGGTTTGCTAAATGCCTGATAGCTCATAAACTAGAACATGTCCTAACGTGAACAAAGAGATATGGATGTCCTAATTCAAAGGGATGAAGAACAAAGAGAAATCAATGTCATTCTTTTTCATTTCAATACAGACAAAGGTCCTATAAATAAACGCAACGTCATATTTCGTTTCAAATCAGCTGATGAAGAAACTTGCTGATAAAAATATTATCAAGTGAAGCTCCCGTGACTGCACGGTACTTGATAAGTCAAATTATTTATATAAAAAAAAACTGTTATTTTATTTAACATGACTGAAAATTATTTGAAAACCACCTTTTTTATTTTCAAGCATTAGGACACTTTCGCCATATTAAAAAGTTACTTAAAAATGAGATGGATTGTATTTTAAAAATTCCAAATGCCGGATGTTTCATCACTTCGTTAAAAGCTGAAAACGGCGTTATCTGTAATTATTAGGGCCGTAAATTACGCAAATAAGTAGGTAGGTACAGTTGGTATCCACCGGACCCATCTAAATTGGAATAGCCTCCAATCTTCACATAGTTTCCAATCAATAATAGTCTATTCCTCACTCGCCGATAATGAAGTCTCATTCGTAACGGAGAGCTTAATGACTTTTACTAATTACTCACCGTGTAATGGCAAAAATTTTGTCGGAGTTCAAATATAACTAGTTTTAAAAAACTGGCCAAGTGCGAGTCGGTTTCGCGCACGAAGGTTTCCGTCAAAAAATCACGTTTGTTGTATGGGAGCTCCCCTTGAATATGTATTTTATTCTGTTTTTAGTATTTGTTGTTACAGCGGCAACGAAGTTACATCATCTGTGAAAGTTTCAACTGTCTAGCTATCAGGGTTCATGAGATACAGCCTGGTGACAGACAAACAGCCAGACAGACGGACAGTGGAGTCTTAGTAATAGGGTCCCGTTTTTACCCCTTGTACCCTAAAAACTAGGAAATAGCACAGTTTAATGAAAGATCTCCAAGGTAGGAAACGTAACAGAAAAAAGGAAAATAAATGTCAAAATGTATCTAAATTAAATAAATTAACACTAACTGTGACGATCACCAACAAAAACTTTTTTCTTTAATTGTCAGCTAAAACGCTAAAACACTAAAGGAACCCTAACATTATAATCACAATTTACATGTTCTAGCGCAAATGAATAATTGTACCCAATTTATACTAATGCACTGACATTATAAAACAATTTTGGGACTATAAACCCTTCTTATGTTTTCATAAATGACAAGGTTTTCATTCAGCTGATGAATAAAATTTACTAATGGAAGAATTTCAATTACTCGTATATAATTCGAAAAGATTCAGATTTCAATTATTAAATGCTTTAAATAGTACCTACCTAGTACCTACCTAAGTATAAAAACAAACGATAATATTAGCATATTTTGTGCTAACGTATTCTGCTTCAAAGTTGGCCGTCCATTTTGTACCAGCATGTCGCGATATTATGCTGGAACCACACCTGGGTTCTTCTCAGGCTTTTAGCGTATTCAAATTTACTCCACTGTAAGCGTGGACAAAATCCTACACTAAAATCTCTGAGTTCATGACTCAGAATGGATCTAATGCAAATAATTTAATTTACACACATTTTTTACATAAATAGAGGCATGCAGGTATGTTCACAAGTAAAACTTTAA
Source organism: Agriphila geniculea (assembly GCA_943789525.1). Classification (NCBI taxonomy): domain Eukaryota; kingdom Metazoa; phylum Arthropoda; class Insecta; order Lepidoptera; family Crambidae; genus Agriphila; species Agriphila geniculea. Next base: position 12,483,590 of record OX038875.1, read on the forward strand.
TGATGATTATAATTCTTATGAACTTATGAACTATTTCATGAAATGGTGACACTTTAATGAGATATTTTTGGCCACATCCAAATCAATGAAGAGGCTTTAACACGCCATTATGTGTGTAGTAGACATTAACAAGTTTGCTTCTCATTCAACTATTTTTCGAGCTTCATTCAATTACCTACATACATTCGAAAGCTGAGTACTTACTGTTAAATCCACTTCCACAGAAGTAAATACAAAATAACGTTATGGTTATCGATATTCGTAACATATAAAGACTCAAGTATATCCGAACTTTTCCCGCAGTAAAGTGTAAGTGGATCACAATTATTATGTTAGGTAAATGAATTATTTTATGTCCATTTAGGTAATACGCAATGGTATGATGATTATTTTTGAACGAGTATTTAAAAAAAACACGACTGCCCATCCAAAAACGAATAAAAATTTAAATTAAGTGTCATTGCAGTCGGGGGAACGGTCCCGATCTGTAGAATATTTTTTAATCAAAGAGGTCCCCCGACTCTTGCAAGGTGTTTTAATATTGTTTCAAATATTTATTTGTATTTCATACATTTTAGTGAAAAGTTTTATAGTTTCGGAATGTGCTCATCAAGGCTTATCGTTTGATACTGACATATTATAATTTAAGAATGAAATCGCGCTTTACAAAATGGCTTTATGCAGCCGACATATTGTCTTTTACCTCACACATCCAAATCTGTTCAGGTTTTTAGAAGTTACGGTGAAATAATGAAACTCACATACAAAAAATATACATGAATCCTGAACCCCAACAAAATACTCTTCTTTTTTTGGGCAGTCGTGTAAACAACGTTTTCATCTACTTAAACATACTCATAGTATTTTTTTAATTTTGATCATAAGTTTTTTCATTTCACTGTTTTTTTGTAATTCTACGGGGTCTAGTTAATTAACGTGCCATAGCTGTTTCGTAAGGGCTGTTAACGTGCCTTCTGAAGAAGCTCAAGATATACATTTTTGGTGTCCCATCCATATCCAAACCTAGTGATAGTTGCTTAACCACCACAATCTCAAGCCAAATGCCCTAAGCCACTGCGCCATCCAGCTCCTTCATAATCGGAATATGCATACATGCTTCTAAAAATACTGCATGCACCATAAAATAATAGACATGTTTGCATTTTAGTTGTGCCTTTATTATATTGAGCAAGTTAAAAAATATATAGATTCGTGGTTACTGATGTGTGTTGTAATTATAGTGCTTTTACAATAATAAATTGTGATTAGTATAATTGAAATTATTATTCGTCATCACAATGTACAAAATAGGTAAAATGAACAAACTTTTAATTAAAGACGCAGGTGTCCGCAAAATTATTGGTTAACAACTATAATTTATTTTGCCTGTCTACGTATTTTGCTATATGGTAGGTTTTCATTATCTTAGTTGTTAGTAGAGTGCGAGTCGTACTCGAATGTGAGTGCATTAGTAGTTTTGGTGCCTTTCCAGTGAGCGTTTACATTTCTTCCAGTACAGTGTTGCACTCTACTAATACGCTACTTCATTGTCGATTTACATGCTTCCAGTAGCGAGGAGGGTCGCGCGGGGCATGAGCGGGCGCGCAAGAGGTGCTATACTCGAAACAATAATTTTGATTCAAGTTGAAAGGCAACTAGAACGCTACTCGCTTTAGTCACTATTATTTGATCGTTTACACGTTTCTACTAATGCACTCTCCTAAAGTACTCTACTAACAGCTAAGATAATGTAAACCAGCCTTTACATCGTCGTACTAATATCTATCCTGTGCGGCTAGGGTCCTATATGATAAACGTGACAATTTGTCACTTGTCATGAAAATAGAACAAACTACTCGTAGCTACACCACAATGTAAACCAAATTGTCATTAAATAGGGCCCTGCAAAATGACAACGCCTTTTCTTTAAGTTGCGCGTCAGATGTTGTCAGTGCATACGAGGCTTTAGTAAGGATATGTACACGACATAGGCTTGATGGAGATGTCAAAACTTGTTAAAAGCATTCACACGCAAAACCGTAATCACCAAGAGAACTGTGAAATCTTTGTCAGTTGTGAAGGCAAATAACATCTACCAAAATAATATAAAGGTCAATTAACGAGTTTTAGGGGAAATAACGGTAGCATTAATCAAAATAAATTTGAAAACAGAATAAGCATAATATTTGAGTATTTTCCATATCCTCTTCGTAAAAACATAATCACAAAATGAATCGAATTATATTTGTATTGTTGAAACGTGTAATCGTATATGAATTGCTACACTCCTGATAAAAAATCTGTATACGAATTCCATTTAGCTTAATTTCTAAATGAAATACAAGCATAACATACTAGGTGTTATACGTTTCAAACTAAATGATCAAAGCATATTTGTACCATTGTAATTTTTAATTTACTGACACTGTTCCGTATTAATAACAAAGGCCAAATCTACAAATCGATATCGGGTTGATAGCTCAAAAGTAGCACGCTGACGCTGATTAGTGTGGGCTATTTTAAGACAAACTTTTTGTGTAATTTACATTGTTTATTTTTCCTTTTTGGACTTGGTTACAGTGGCGATCATATAATTAAAGACACCAATCGATTTCATACAAACGAGGTAACTTTTAAGCCTTGGCGCCATGGATTGACCTAGCTATGATCTAATGATGGCTAACTTTGATCCATGCTGATCAGATCAGTTGGGTGTGTATAGCGATCTGAATCTCCTCCACTCACTCCCTGGTTAACCATCATCATATCATAGCTTGGTGGAGAACCGAGGCTTCAAAGTTACCTCGTTTATTTTATATGACCGATGTATTTGTTTTCAAAATATTTCTCATGAATTTTTTATTACACCCTCAAATTTTGTCCCCATTATAGACTCCGTTCTTTATGGATTTCGATAAATTCATTTGTTAGTGAATGCCTACGTCATAATAATTGAATGACAAGTTTCAGCCGGACCTATACCACAGAATACATACAGTACAAGTCCTATACAGTGGTTTCCAGTAGTGCGATGATGTATTAGTCACTCAGTTTATATTAATTTATAAGTATAGCTTACAAAAATAAACAAGTACCATTATATTACCAACTAACAAAAACAAAGTTTTTCCTTAAATTTAATAAGTAGGTACATAAGTTATTAACACAAATTACATGACGTAAATTACCTGAACACAATATTTTTATACATAAAATTAACGTTTATGAGTAGTTCCAAATTAATTTTCTCTCCTTTTACGAAATAAAATCTCACAAAACTTCGCGCGTCCCTCAGCGTTTTCTCCGAAAAAATGAGATAATGAAGTAACCTCGGAAAAGTGTAATAAACTTTAAAGGCTACTTTTGTTCTAATTATTTTTTGTCCGGAGAAACTAAAGCACGCTCTTTCTGTGGACATTTAAATTTATGGTCCGAGAGATCTCCCTGGAGGTAGTTTCGAGCGTATCTACGATGTTTTTGAGAAAAAGGAGAGTATTTGACTTTTACGTATCATTCGGAATTCTTGACTTTTTTTTTCAAACAAACTGTAGTTTCTGGAGCATAACTAATAAAGAAAAAACATTAATTTGGTTGTAAATGAAAGAATATTTTTTTTTTTTGATAATCATAATGTCTGTAGATTCTTCTTCACTCTATTTTCCCAAAAATATTTGGAATTAAGTAAATAAAGATGCGAACAAAAGACGAGCGTAATACGCACTTATCCATGCGTAGGCTTCAATAAAAATGGGAAAATCGTTTTTCTCGATATCTGGAAAAGCGGTTACTTGAATTTCGCTGTTTCAGCCAGAGATTGAAAAGGATGGTCTAAATTGAGGGATTAGACTGTCCGTCTGTGTCAATATGATAAGGCTGAGAAAGGCCGAGCTCAGAAACGTTAAATGCAAACAGAGAACAAAGAGTGGCCGAGATTGTTTCGAGTCGATGTGATCTCTGACAGTTGCACGGTTTGCTCTCGCTTCTGCGGACAGAATGTCCACAGCTGTTGTTGCAATCGAAAATACTGTTTATTCGGTAAACATAAAGCTTGCTTCAGCACTCGAATGATGAATTGTTACAGCCTTTCGAGCGACGGCATGCCAACAAAGTCACAGCAAACACTGAGCCATATTTTTTATTGCGATGAAATTTAATATAGTCAAATATAATAAAACAATGGTCTAATAAATAAATCGACACATACTAATTTTGTAGTTAGTTGACGTGGCTAGAAGTTCAAAATAGTCTGTTATCTCCTCTTTAGATCTAGTTTTATCCCAATCCGTTGATAAGTAAAATATTTTTTATGTAAAGAGGTAGTTTTTTGAGAATAAATTATAAAGCATTTGCACTGCTTTTCCCTTGGAACGGTCGTAATTCGTAGCTACATAAATACAAAGTTCATTGTTATGTCTATTCTACGAAGTGTTTACTTTCTTTCCTTTTTGAACAACTTCTTAAAACCACAATGGATTGCTTTCTTAAGAAGACAATTTTCTACCTATTTCCAAAAATGACACAATTACTTAGGCCGAAAATTTAACAAAAGGTTTCTGTTATAAGAAATTCGTAATTTACTTATATATGTAAGTATTCTGAAATAACAAGTCTACTTTTGCCAGGAGACTTTGTTCTATATTTAAATTTTTACATAAAGTTGTATTTTATGAATCCCGAGACTTTTAACAGCTGATTTCAACAAAACCTTAGAAAAATACTAAATATTTTTATAAGTAAATTTTTCCCAAGGTCAATTTTCATTGACTTTTTCATACTTTGTGCGATGGTGATAATTATTACTGTGCTTAATAAAATAAGACCTAATTTTTAGTACTAATTTCACTTATTAAGCTCTTAAACTTTGTTTCTTTTTCAGGTACAGTGGCGGGATTAATAAATAAAATGTGTTCAAGTGAGTGGCGAACTAATAATAATGTTATGAAAGGTGGAGACTATTGAATAGTTTAAATAACTTGAGTTAGGCTGAATGTGGTTAGTGCTTTATGGACTTCAGTTAACGAGTGGCATGGCGGTTCTCCCTTCGTACGGAAGCCGTGTGCTGGTGGTTTTTTTTGCAACTCTATTTTGGGGAATGGGTGAGTACTAACTCTTTAATAGATATAAACGATGTATATTGGACAACATTTAATCATCACTTATCGGATTACTTTATTGCTTTTGAATATGTTCAACACTAAATAACTTGATAAGGCGGTATTTATATGGTGCGACTTGGCAGGCAACTTGGCAAGGATTTTCGTCAATTAGCGCTTTGTATACATAATCGCTAGTAAAATCTAATCGCAAACCTAATTTTGAGGTGGCGATTCGATTTTACAAGAGATTGTCGATAAAAATCGCCAATTGACTAAAGTCACCTGCCCCTGCCTGTGTAAATACCCCCTTATCAAGTTAATTAGTATTGAACATCTTGAATTTTTAGATATTAGGCATTCACAATGCTATTTTTATATTAAGATAATTATTTTAATAGAAAAATACTAGAAAAAAATGACTCACCCGTAGCAGCTCAGACGAGACTCGAACCCGTATCCTTGGGATTCCGGCCCAATGCACTGACCAATGATAGCATTGTGAATGCTAAAATCTAAAAATTCAAAATTATATAGCTGTTTCATGTTAGCCGATTGTCTGACATCTGTAAAGGTGTTGCATTCGAATGTTGAAGGTAATTCTACACATTGATGAAATAACGCTGGCTTACAGCGTGAACGTAAAAAAGTATTAGAAAATTTCGCCGCTCCTACTAGCGACTCGGTAGTATAATTGGGGGTTCGCAATGCACTGAGCATTGGGCCGGAATCCCAAGGATGCGGGTTCGAGTTCCGTCTGAGCTGCTACGGGTGAGTCGATTTTTTCTTGTATTTTTTCTATTAAAATAATTATCTTAGTGTTGAACATATTCAGAAGCAATAAAGTAATCCGTGAACAACGAGTACCTACTTTTCAGCTTCCTTCGGGTCCACAGAAGGATAAATTGTCAGAGGCTTTAGCTCTGCAGAGTAAGCAGTATTGAGGATATGCCATCTTACTGACACCGTGAAAGTAACTACTCTAGTTACTTTCGTCGAATAAATCTACCCGGTATTTTACTCGAGGAAATTCTTCTGATTTTTCAAAAGAATTTTATACTAGTGAAAGGTCTTTATGGAGAGAACGGCCATTCAATGTAAATTTATAAGGTATTTCATTATTTTTTAAAGAATTTGATAGAAGAAACAGTGGTTAAATAATTATCATTGCAAATTAAGTACGCATTTCAGCTTTAAAACACGCCATGTTTTTTTCAACTATTTATATTGACTTAAATATTTGGTTTTTAAACTATCTTTGGTAATATTTATTCAGCGTTACCAATTCTTACATAAAAGAACTATTTTACTATTAAAGCGTTTTTGTTTTTATTTACAATATTATCTCCCAATGAGCTATTGAATTAATGCTTCAAGATTAAAAAGGTTTAAAGGTATTATATGCCTCATTATAAGGTTTGGAAGTTGTTTATTTATTCAAAAAGTTGACCAAATTGCCAGAGAGGCTATGTATGTGTTTACTTTGTAACTGAACCCGGTGAACGTTTTCGTTTAATTATGAACCCATTACCTCATTAGCTGTTTGCCCAATTTGAATGCGGAATTGTGGAGATATTTTAAAAACATGACCCGTAAACCGTTTTTAAGCAATTTGAGATAATTTAAATTCATATCCTGAGTCTTTTTGTGGAGTCAATTGGCGAAGTAGCTTAGCCCTGCGATTACGATGATTAAGCAACTTTCACTAGGGTCATGGGATGGGTGATCAAATTTAGCTCCTTAGTGTTTCGAAAGGCTAAAGTGTTTAAGTCCCGGCTACATTTGCAATCGGTAACAGCCACACATCCGTATAGGGCCCACGTAGTTGACTGTGGTTGGTTGTGGCCATTCCTTCTCAACCATCAATAAGGAAGGCTTGTGCCTCAGCTGTGGGGACAAGGATAATGGCTGTTGATGATGATGACGATTGAGTGCGGCGACCCATAGGTTTAGCCGGCTAAAACTAAGTGTAGCCGCGGTAGTTTAACCTTGGTGTAGCCACGGTAGTTTAACCTTGGTGTAGCCGATTTGCTCGCGTCTAATACTAGGTGTAGCCGGTCGCAAAAAACGAGACACAATAGATTTTCTATTTAGTCCAACAAAACTAGCTTTATCTGGACATAATTAATAAACTCGTTGTTTTTATTAGTTTATCGGATATTGATATTAAGTGTCAAATATTAATTAGATATGTGATGTAAGAAATCCGGGGTGGTAACCGTTTCATATAAAAATCATGAGATTTCGTATATTACCTAGCTTTTTCCTAAAAGCAAAGCATAGTTAACCAAATACCTTGTTAGTATAATTTTATGGTGCATTAAAATGCTATCACCTAATAGCAAAATTAAATTGAATCCAATATCGCATGTTTGTTTTTTTCATTGTATTCATCTGCTCTCAATATCTAGATCAGCCAAAATGGCAACTATGATGCTTGTATCTTATTAAGCTATGATGCGTCTTTTTAGACATTTTAGACAAAAATTAAACATTTATTTTTCACGTTTTAATAATAATGTATTTCTCAGTAGTTAAAAATCGTAACTGTGAAATCTTTGTTTATTAACACACATTATATACCATTCAGTATGACTTATTAAATTACAGTTACCTATAATTTCTGTTAAAGTAAGCCAAAATATCTGCAACATACTGAAACTTCTTCATTGACAATAGTTCCGAGTGATCAATTAGTTTAATTTTGATTTATTTACCTGAAATGCAAGCGTCATAGCATAATACATGTACATTTACTAAGTTATTTATTATGCTTTAATAATGAAATCAAAATATGTAGTTTTTTATTTTTTATTTTATGCGAAGTTTCAAAATGTTTAATTCCTTTTATTTTAACTATAACTAACACTAATTTATGACATAGAAAAAGAAAATTTCAGTTATCTAATTATGTCCAGAAAAAGCTAGTTTTATTGGACTAATTGTTGTCCGATCGCCGGCGACCGCTCGGGCGTTGATGAATTAAAACTAGGTCTAGCCGTCTTTGTACTTCTACTAAGGGGAGTAATTAGTGGAATATTAAGAAAGTTATTTCTGTTGTTTGTTAAACCACGAAATGTAATTTAATCTAAATTCGGGACCTACAGGAGTAAAGCAGATCGCTTACAGCTACCGGCTACACCTAATTTTAAACATAAGCCACACTTCGGGTATTATCCGTAACATAAGTACATCATACATATAAAAAACTTATTACCAACAGCCAATTGATCCAACGAATTAATACATTCATCTAGAGATGTAACAGATTCAATTCTGCCAAGAATTCGAGAAATGAATTTAATTATACAGAATTGCTCGAAAACGGCCTCTTCGCGGGCTCGATGGGGTTATAATGGTGGCATTAGCAGAACCATAAGCATAATATGATGGTGAGAATCTCCCATTTTCTCGAATGACAATAATACATTCACACCTAAAAGTAGCTATATAGGTACTAAATTCTAATTATTTTATTTAGCATAATTTTGTGATAGGCCCTACATTTAATATTAAAACTAGCGAACCGATATCTATAGATTTTGTACATCATTACATATTATAAAATTAAAAAAACAGCTTCAAAAAATAAACAGCTCTAAAAAGTAAGAAATATATTCAAATCTGCATAATTACTATTTAAGTCGTATAAAAACGTCTTTTGAAGTCGGGTGGGGCCAAAGGATATTTTTGTTAAACAGATTAACTCAAAAACAGTTAAACAGATTTTCATGGGGTTTTGACCAAATGATAGAGTGATTCCTGAGGGTAGGGAATCCAATCCCGCAAAAGCGGGATCCCGCTTCCAACAATTACCGTTAATTTTCAACCAATTTACACAAATCCTAGACAAATTATAAACCTAAATCTTTTTCATGAATCACTTTATCTATTGGTGAAAACCGCATGAAAATCCGTGCAGTAGTTTTAGAGTTTATCGCTAACAGACAGACAGAGAGCCGCAGCGGAGAACTTTGTTTTATAATATGCAAAGACTTCTTTAAAGAGTTAATTGATAATAACTACATAATAGTGATGTTTTGTTTCTCTCTCTCAGCAGCGTTTTCGATGACAGCTTCCACGTGACTTGACTTTTTCTAACACTTCCAACAATTATCGTTATATCTTATACCTTTAAACGAGCAATTCTTGTATATTTATGAATTTAAAAAATTATTTCTGTGATCTCGGAAACGACTCTAAAGATTTCCCTGAAATTTGTTATATGGAGGTTTTTGGGGGTAAACAATCGATCTAGATTTATGTTTGGGAAAACGCGTCTTTTCGAGTTTTCATGCGTTTTTCTTTCGACGCAGAATATGGATATTTTTGTGTGGTCTAACGCCATCTGGCAAAGACTTTTGAAATAGGTGCTTGGCTAGCATGCTATGTGGCAAGCAGAGGCTGTGTAGTAAAGTAGCACCACAGAATAAAATGTACACAGCACTTCAAAGATGGCGATACTCCGATTATTACCAATTAGTTTTTTAGTTTTTGGAAAATAAAAAGAAATTATAACTTTTACTTTTACTACGTTTTATAACACCACCATATTACAATAAATAGTAATAACCAAGCAAAGCTCGGTCGCCCAGATATTTTAAGCCAATTTGCACAAAACTTCGAAAAATTATATACCCACCTAAACCTTTCATGAATTATTCTATCAATTGGTGAAAACAGCATAAAAATCTGTGCAGTAGTTTTTGAATTTATCGCAACTAGATAGACGCGGCAGAGGACTTTGTTTTATAATAAATACTTATGTATAGTTATAATCAGACCCCGGATTTGCGGTAGCACGAATAAAATGACGTTTAATAGTGCGTGGAAAACTTGATTATCTATTTGTGTAATTTATCGATAACAAAAATATTATTATGTAACTTGATACATATAGACTTACTGTCGGAAATAGTAGAAATTACCTACCTACATTAAGAAAAGTGAAAATCGTGAAATGTATAAATAATAAAATTCACTGCAGTTTTTCTTGATGCAAAGATAGCAAAGTCAAAGTGAGTGAAGTAGAATGTCAAATTTTTAAGAAATACATCCTCCTTGGTAAAATACAAAAAATAAATACAGACGCGATCAAAGGAGTTCCACTTCAAAAATATTTTCGAAATATCGATATATAAACATTTACGATAATTTGGTAATCACTAGCAAGTTTGTATTCAAGTATTGCGGTGGCACCGCAAATCCGGCCTTTAGTTATAATCAACATAAACATTATTTGGGTAAAAATCTTTATGAACTACAAACATTGAGCAAAAAATTATATTTTACGGAAACATCAATATGCTTTTAAAATATGGTTTTTAGCATGAATGGAATTAAAAAGCATAATATTCATTGTGAGGTAAATCAAACATTTGCTGAATATTTTAAAAGTGGTAAGTTTATCCTATCTACCTACGAGTAACGAGTTACTCGTAGTAATTATTAGTACATTTCAAACTGACATATTTTATTATAATGTCTTCCAATCATTGACCTCTATAAAGAAAAAAAATTTTTCAGGTCAATGCTTCTAATTTAAATGAATCCTTATATAACTAGGGGTGCCTGCAATTATTCTGAAGCTGGCTCTACGTGGGTGATGAAATCAAGCAGTCATTGTATTTATTATTAGCAATAGCTAATAGAGTTTTATTATACATCTATATTTTATTTGTGCTTACTGCTTACGCTAATTTATCGATTACCTACATACGTATAGATTTGACATTTCTAAAAGACAGCTGTTGTGAACAAAATGAGGCCTTTGTCGAGCATGTAAACCCAAATCAGACACAACAATACAACGCAAGTAATCTTGTTTTAATTTATTGAAATGAACAATTGCTGTTTCATTTAGTGTAGTAAATAAACTAAGCGTTTTATCACCATTGTAGAACAAAACAAAACAATTTGCAGGAAGGTTAATTCCTGAAATATGTGACCGTTTTGTAGTCCCTTTCGTACTTAATAATTTGCGTGCCTACTGCCAAATTCAAATAACAAATAGCGCAGCGCATAGCCCTGGGCGTTTTAATTCCGACAAAAGCATAGAATAGTTTTTTGTCAGTATATAAAGAATATTTGATCAGCGCAAAGCTAAAAAAATATGAATTCCATATGCTAGATATGTGCTTAATAATATTACTTTTTACTATTAGTCGCCTGATACAGTTGCGTGACATAAAATACCTACGTAGTTACAGCGAAGGAATTTTAGAGGTATTCCACCTATAACCATCTTGCGATCCTAGTGGTAGTTTATTCAATCAATCGTTTATCGAGCATGTGTATTTCGAAAATAAGTTTCGGACCCTACAAAGGGAGAGTTTTGGAGATAGTAAAATGAATTAGCAATAGCAATGGAATGAGCTATGTTAGAAATTACTTTACTCGACTGGATTCCTAACAAACATATTCGGCAGATGACTAATAGTAGGAGATCGTGGTGATCGATTTGTATGGGGACCTTGCATTTTTGAGACAAAGCAATACGCTTGGAACAGGTGTTCATCATCGCAGCCTTCAAATTATCCGCCTTTGGACATAGGCCTCCTCCATATCCTTCCATGTTTGTCTCTCCCGAGCCACACGCATCCAATTTCGGTCAGCAGCGTGCCACGCGTGTTTGACCATGGACGCCACTCCAATGTTTTCTTGGTCCACCGATCTCGATCCATCCTGGCTTGGTCCCCCCCCCCCCCCCTCTTTCCACTTCTGCCCAGTTATCTTTTCCACAACGTCTCTTATAGCGGAATATCCTGGGGACATCACCTTGCATTTTGGAGACAAAGCAAACCGCTTGGAACGGGTGTTCCTTGGGGTGATCTGAGCTGATTTAGCCCAGTTGCCACGCGGTTCCCCCCAGCAGGTGGGCAGGGGAGGGGGGAGAGCGGTGCGTCCGGCGGGCCTCACTCTAAGCTTCATATCTGCATACATGTAGCAACTATATCAAGTTTGGTGTCTTTTTCTTATAATTCGAGGACAAGGAATTCATTTTTGGAACTTAATTTTTACTCACCCATACAAAAAAACCGCGAAATTCAAAAAATATTTTTTTTCTCTACAATTTTTTTATTCGAAAATCTTCTGCAGAATTAAAACTATGAAAATTTTACCTAGAAAAAAAAACAAGTGAATAGCCCAACTATCCCACTATATATAATAATATTTTTTTAAACATTTTTGCGTAAAAACTGTGTTTAAAAAAATGTTATTTGTCGCGTAGCGGAATTTTCACTGCCTTTTTTTCGAATATTTTCTATAGAATTAAAACTATGTAGATTTGCACCAGAAAAAAATAATTGAAAAATAGCTCAGTTAATTTACTATATCAAATAATACATTTGTTAAACATTTTTTCTAGTAACTGTGTTAAAAAATGTTTTAAGTCGCGCGGCGGATTATTTTCTGCCATTTTTTTTTTTGAAAATCCTCTAGAGAATTAAAACTATGAAGATTTTCCGAAGAAAAAAATACTGATGAATAGCCCAGTTATCTTACTATGTACAGAAATAAATTTGTTTAACATTTTTTCTAGGAACTGCGTTAAAAATATTTTTTTTGGCGGAGTTTTCTCTATATTTTTTTTATTTTCGAATGTTTTCTACATAATTAAAACTATGATAATTTACCCCAGAAAAAAAATATATGTGAATAGCCCAGTTATTTTACTATATAGAATAAGACATTTGTTAAACATTTTTGTTTAGTAACTGTATTAAAAAATTTTTTTGTGTCGCGTGGCGGATATTTCTCTACCATTTTTTTTTTCGCAAAATTCTCTACAGAATTAAAACTATGAGGATTTGCCCAAAGAAACAAAAAGACTAGTAAATAGCCCAGTTATCCTACTATATAGAATAATAAACTTGTCAATCATTTTTGTCTAGTAACTGTGTTAAAAATAATGTTCTGTGTCGCGCGGCGGACCTGCAAAGCTATGTTCTGATAAGTTGTTATTTTTCTGGTCACATTGATAATTTACATTAGATTACATTGATAAATTACTTCTGGACGTGACAAATATATTATGTTACAAATTAAGTATATAAATAAAGATGTTGGGCAAACGTTCGCCATTAGAATTATTATAAATGTGATAAAATTAACATAGTTATGAGATGTTAAAAAGATGCGAGTTAAAATAAAACAATTTTATTGCTCGCAGTTGCCACTACACGTACATATGTCTGTGCATTTTAGATTTATTTTAATGCAGTTGCACCTCCCTGCGCATTTTGTTTTGCAACGGCAACGAATTAATTCTAAACAAGCAGCAGATGCAACAGGTAGGCTTGCCCAAATAGTCTCCCAATAGCCATTTTGTTTGGACCAACCCCAGTCAGCAGAGCATGGCAGCTGTCGCTGAGGGGCTATAATCTGTTCCCAAACACAGCCTCCTTGGTAAACTGCACGGAGAATATGGTTACGAAGTGCATCTTCCGTTGGAGGCAGATTTTCCAGCTAGAGCACATGAGTAAATAACTCATGTGGCTAGAGATCTTTTTTTGTGAAGAGGACTTTTCGGCACTCATTTACACTCGAACTTGTGCCTAATCTGAAATCGGTAACAATAAAAAATTCATAATCTTAAAATAATGTCTAGGAACCCATCCACATCTCGTAATTCAAATCTCTTCACTTCAGACTTAATATTGTAAGGTTACCGCAGTACGAGACAGGTCATCTGAGCGATTGGTCACGTGTTACAAACTTTTGTTAAATATATTATTTCAGTTGTAATGCATTGATTATAATTTATTTTACAGGACCAGAAAAGACTGAAGTCTTGCCATTCTTCCACGCCTTTTCAGGTTGCGACACTGTGTCTTTTTTGTGTGGAAAGGGTAAAAAAAAGCGCATCTCAAACTTGGAGCACAAATCTTGTAGTATCTGAAGGGTTTAAATACGCCAAATAAGGCAATATTAAGCAAGCATTGCTTATATTGTGAAAAAACGTTATTGTCTTGGATGACAAGTTATGCAACTTACAATATTAGGTCTGAAGAGATTTGAATTACGAGATGTGAATTGGTTCCTAGACATTATTTTAACACTATGAATTTTAATTTGTTACTGATTTCAGATCAGGTACTGGGGCCGTACCGGCTAACGAATCGATTATCAAAAAGTCTGCTGGGTTTCAAATTAAAACAGATAAATCGAGCCCCAATTGGGCCAAAATGGCGAACCCCAATTCATTATGTCACACGAACTTCGTTATCTTCCAAATTACGTCAACAGAAAGTATAAGACGAAATTCCTAACTTTGATTTTTCTGTTTTAAGTTGAAACCCAGCAGACTTTTCGATAATCGATTCGTTAGCCGGTACGGCCCCAGTTCGAGTGTAAATGAGTACTTTTTAGTCTCTTTACAAAAAAAGATCTTCAGCTGGAAAATCTGCCTCCAACGGAAGACGCACTTCGTAACCAAATTCTCCGTGCACTTTACCAAGGAGGCTGTGTTTAGGGACAGATTATAGCCCCTCAGCCACAGCTGCCATGCCCTGCTGACTGGGGCTGGTCCAAACAAAATGGCTTTTGGGAGCCTATTTGAACAAGACTACCTGCTGCATCTGCTGCTTGTTTAGAATTAATTCATTGCCGCTGCAAAACAAAATGCGCAGGGAGCTGCAACTGCATTAAAAGAAATCTAAAATACATAGACCTATGTGCATGTAGTGGCAACTGCAAACAATTAAATTGATTTATTTTAACCTTCATTTTTTTAATATCTCAAAAATTAACATACCTAGGTATGTTAATTTTATCACATTTATAATAATTCTAATGGCGAAAGTTTCCCCAGCATCTTTATTTATATATTTTAGAACATTTTTTTAACACCGTTACTAGACAAAAATTTTTGACAAGATTATTATTCTATATAGTAGGATAACTGGGCTATACACTAGTATTTTTGTTTCTTTGGGCAAATCCTCATAGTTTTAATTCTGTAGAGGATTATCGAAAAAAAATGGTATAGAAATTTACGCCACGCGACACAAAAAAATTTTTTAATACAGTTACTAAACAAAAATGTTTAACAAATGTCTTATTCTATATAGTAAAATAACTGGGCTATTCACCTAAAATTTTTTTCTGAGGCAAATTTTCATAGTTATAATTTTGTAGAAAATATTCGAAAATAAAAAAAATGTAGGGAAAATTCCGCCACGTGACAAAAAATATTTTTTTAATGCAGTTTCTAGACAAAAATGTTTGACAAATTTATTTTTTTATATAGTAAGATAACTGCGCTATTCACCAGTATTTATTTTCTGGGAAAATTCTGCATAGTTTTAATTCTCTAGAAAAAAGAATGGTAGAAAAAATTCCGTCACGCGACTTAAAACATTTTTTTAACACCGTTACTAGACAAAAATATTTAACAAATGTATTAATTTATTTAGTAGATTAATTGAGCTATTTTTTCATTATTTTTTTCTGGTGCAAATCTACATAGTTTTAATTCTATAGAAAATTTTCGAAAAAAATATGGCAGAGAAAATTCTGCCGTGCGACAAAAATATTTTTTTTAACACAGTTTTTACACAAAAATGTTTAACAAGTTTATTATTATATATAGTGGGATAGTTGGGCTATTCACTAATATTTTTTTCTAAGGAAAATTTTCATAGTTTTAATTCTGCAGAAGATTTTCGAAAAAAAAAATTGTAGAGAAAAAAAACATTTTTGAATTTCGCGGTTTTTTTGTATGGGTGAGTGAAAATTTAGTTCCAAAAATGAATTCCTTGTCCTCTAATTATAAGAAAAAGACACCAAACTTGATATAGTTGCTACATGTATGCAGGTATGAAGCTTAGAGTGAGGCCCGCCGGACGCACCGTTCTCCCTCCTCCCCTGCCCACCTGCTGGGGGGAACCACGTGGCAACCGGACTAAATCAGCTCAGATCACCCCAAGGAACACCCGTTCCAAGCGGTTTGCTTTGTCTCCAAAATGCAAGGTGATGTCCCCAGGATCTTCCGCTATAAGAGACGTTGTGGAAAAGATAACTGGGCAGAAGTGGAAAGAGGGGGGGGGGGGGACCAAGCCAGGATGGATCGAGATCGGTGGACCAAGAAAACATTGGAGTGGCGTCCATGGTCAAACACGCGTGGCACGCTGCTGACCGAAATTGGATGCGTGTGGCTCGGGAGAGGCAAACATGGAAGGATATGGAGGAGGCCTATGTCCAAAGGCGGATAATTTGAAGGCTGCGATGATGATTTTTTCCAATAGATAGAATGATTCATGAGGAAGGTTTATGAATATAAATTGTCAAGGTTTTGTGTAAATTGGTTGAAATATAACGATTTGGTGGAAGTGTCAGAAAAAGTCAAGCCGCCTTACCTGGGAGCTTTCATCGAAAACGCTGCCTGATCCCTTTGAGTTATAACAAAACAAATCTTAAGATTATTTAGATTACCAAACGAGTTATTCTAATAAAAAGTAATTTTGGTCATGAGTCTATAATATTGCATGAAGTTCTTTAAATCTGCCATGGCCAAAGATATTAGAATTTTTTAAAATATCATTGGCCAGGGCGCTAATCACAAATATTTATCTTTGTGATAATTGCGCCACTAATTATTTTTAAAATAACAATATTTATTATTATTAATTTATCAGATCTTTTTAAATATTGATAAAGTTAATATCTTTTAAAATTAATAAAAAAAATGTATCTAAATATTTCCGCAACATTGCGGTAGCGGTATCTATCACGCACTACGCGATGCGTGACAGGGGGGGGTTAAAGAGTAAAATAAGCAGGGGGTACCACAGAGAAAGAAATACCCTATGGAGGGTGTATTCCAGCAGACCAACCGCTAAGTAATCGATCACCACAGAGTAAATTTTAACCGTCTCAAACGGGACGGAAGCAGACTTTCGGAGCGAATGGTGGTGACGACTGAAAGGTATTTGTTTTATTTTTGGGTGTTGTTTGAAAGTTGAAATTGGCAAAAAAAGAAGGAACCGAAGCGAAGAGAGGGCGGGTCGCTAGTTTATAATATAGTACGATTACACATAGATTGTCTTAAAAGTTGTTGCAGGCTAGATTGAAACATTGCCGAGTGAACATCTAGGTGTAAATATACGTCCCAGAGGATTGCGCTAGACTAGATGATTGATTGATTACTTGCGACCCACATGGGAGCGAAAGATGATAACAAGCTTCATACATACGCTGAAATAATCAGTTGGGATGCTAGAATAGTAATAAGATTTGCATAATCTGAGAACAAGTCTAGTCAAAGCAAGCTGTTACTAACAATCTATGGACTTTCGAGTCTGAAATAAAGACATTTTATTATTTTTGTTTTATTATTTAGTTTATTAAAATATGAGATATTAAAAAAAATTACTTAAGTTAATTGGTTCTTATGATTTTCGAGTTATTGAAGCTCATGCTGAAAGGTACAAAATTAACACGAATAATAGTTAAAGTTCTAAAAAGCTAACTTCTTAATAAGTAAATTACTCGCGTATCACTCAACTTTATGTCACTCATTATAAAGCTCTTAAAGCGTATTTTAGATAATGCTATAAAGTCAATTAATCAAATAAATCAATTAAAGTCGATTAATGGTAATTGATTGATTTATTTTAATTAATTTGGATTACACATTTTGTTATTCTCATCTTTCTCTTTTTTGTTTTTTTTTCTATAAAACTAAACTATATCCCGGTCGAGTTAACTCGGCACCTGAAGCGCAATAGACCCCCTTCGTTTTCTCCTTGCCTCACGCCACTGTCGTCATGCCAGTAGCGTTAGTACATTTGTTAGCGATAATTTATCGATAATCTATCGAAAGCGGTGGCGTGAGGAAAGGAGAAAACGAAGGGGGTCTATCGTGCTTCAGGTGCCGAGTTAACTCGACCGGGTAGTACAATGATTGATTTTTCACAATAAAGAATGTTTAAGAGGATAGTATTGTTATTTTATTAATCCATATTATTTCCATATTTTAGATTTTTTTAGTCATCGTAAGTTTGGAGGATATAGTGTGAAAGAGGGCCCATTTTGAACTAAGATTATACTAAGTAGAAAAGTAGAAAAGAAAAGAGTTCAAATCCGTTAAGCCATTTGGAAGTTATGGTGGAATAAAGAAACTCACATACGCACAAATATACATGAACCCTGAACACATATACACTCCTTTTTTGGCAGTAGTGTATTTATTTTTATTTCAAACATTTTAGTGACAAACTATATAGTTTTGGAATGTGCTCATTAAGGCCTCTCATTTGATGCCCATATTGTAATTATTGAAGAAAAAAATAGTTTTTTCACATTTGAAAGTGGCGTCGTCCAGTCGCCATATTGTTTTTTCCAAAAAAAAATGTAGCCAGTGTCACTTGGAATGGTGTAATAATTTTAGCGATACCCCATACACCCAAATCTGTTAAGCCATTTAGAAGTTATGGTGGAATAAAGAAACTCACATACCCACAAACATCATGAACCCTGAACACACATTCCTTTTTTGGCAGTCGTGTATTTATTTTTATTTCAAACATTTTAGTGACAAACTATATAGTTTTGGAATGTGCTCATTAAGGCCTTTCATTTGATGCCCATATTGTAATTATTGAAGAAAAAAATAGTTTTTCACATTTGAAAGTGGCGTCGTCCAGTCGCCATATTGTTTTTTTTTCCAAAAAAATATATAGAAAAGGTCACTCGGAATGATGTAAGGATATTTACGATACCTCATACACCCAAATCCGTTAAGCCATTTAGAAGTTATGGTGGAATAAAGAAACTCACATACCCACAAATATACATGAGCCCTGAACACATATACACTCCTTTTTTGGCAGTCGTGTAAAAAGATCTTGAAAGTGACTCTTTTTTTGTGAGCAAAAAAGGGTGACCTTGTAACTTAGCCAAATCTATTTTTTACGCTTTTCATAAATGGAATAAGTTAGCATAGTGTTCAAACATTAATAGTTAGTTACTACTTATAAGTTTTGTTACATGAGTGTTCACGGTTGTTAAATGAACATAGAAAATGCTAGTATGAAAAATTAAATTTCTTGAAAATTCTCCATACAAATCAGCAATTTCATAGGTAAAGACCTATTTTTAGGTATAAAGTTTATTTTCGAATTAGGCTGCCTTCCTGTTTCTATAATGTAGCAAAAACATTATCGTCTATTATACGGATATTATTATTACTGTTTCTATAGTAGCAATGAAGTATCAACGTGAGAAAATGGCTGCTCTTTTAAATATCAATTACAGTTCCGTCTCCTTTGTGTCGGGGATCTTTTTTATGTTTCAATCAAATAATGAATCTTCGGGGCAAAGGAATGTTTTCACACAAACTCAGAAAAAGCGATATCGTTCGCAATAAGAAAGATTAGGGAATCTCCGAATGAAACGTAAGCACGTATTTAAAGGAAACAAATCAAAACCTTTTCAGTGATAGAAAATTAGGAAATGACATCCGAGCTACATTTTGGAAATGGGAAGTATTTAAGGAAATAAATTCTGATTATTTTTTCAAATGTGTTTCAGGCGACTATTTTGTGCTTAAATGTACAAACTGGTTTTTTGCAGGTCAAGTTTAAACTTTTACAGGAATATAGGTTGTTTTATGGTCTGTGCTAAAACACCAACAACCTCGCTGGGGATGATCTTTAACATCGTAAACATTTTTTTTTTTTTTTCTATTTAAAATTTTTTATATAATACCTGGTTAATACGGGTTCAGTAACATGCCAGTAACTAACCCAGTACAGCGCTGACTTGCCACTGGGCTCGTGTAGACTAGTGTCTACACTACGTGAAACTAGAGTTTCAACCCAGTCCAGTGCTGACTTCTCGCTCGCAAGTCAGTCCAGCTGACTAGCTACCCGTTATATTTTCGGCCACATTACGACTTACTGCCGATCCTGTCTACATGTACCCAGTTACTGGGTCCGAAATTCCGAATCACTGGGTCCAGTTATTGACCCCGTATAGACCATCAGCCCTAAATGTCCAAATATCTGATCGAGTTTTGTACGAATAGTCGATCACTTTTTGTCTTTTTCGAAAAGTCGTAGAACAAACATTGTTGTTTGTGATGTTAGTAATCTACTCCTGCGAGGTTGTTGGTTTTTTACAAAATGTTCAATACCGTGTTCCAATATTTTCCGTAATCGTTAAACAAGCAGTCTTCTTGAACTTTAATTCACGTCTTTAACATAAACGACGGCTTTTCGTAACCAAATGAGTAAAATTATTTGATAAAATCGCTTTACATTTTAATGAAATCAGGTCATCAATCCTTCTGAATAATTAAGCTTTTATTTGTAATGTAATGAAATTAATTTAATGAAATGAATTTATTTATTTTTGTATATGGGTTTCTCATTTATTATATAGCAAACAGAAACGAACATTTGTGTCCGTTTGAATTTTGGACTTTTTACATAACACTCAAAGTTTATTTTAGCCCATTTCCTTGCTATCGTATCGAAAACAAGCAAAGTGGTGAAATAAGTATATCATATTACTACAATATTTTACTATTACATTACATTTTTAGGGTTATTTTTTCTCTATCAAATACTTACTAATGTCATACTTCTAAGTCAACACAAATAAAAGATACGGCCATTTAAGTCGAAATAGGCAGAATAAATCAAAACCTATGGCGTATTTTCCTTTCGGCTAAATATCCTTCCCATTGGGAAAAACCCGAAAATTTACATGTTGCAATTATTTCAGTCACAGAGTATTATTTATAAGAATATTATTATGTTAATAAGTCCTCGCTACGCGAGCCAAACTCCAGACCGACTCGGGCCTAAAAATCTATACTCGCAGTGCAAAATCGTCCCCGTTTATTTTTTGTACTTAGGACTATATTGAAAACAATAATAAAACCCAGTGTTTTCTTGAATTTTTGACCTGCGAAGGTCAGATCGGTCCTGGGTGGCGCTATCGGGACATCAGATGACTCCACTTATCTAAAGTACTCTGGCAATATGTTTCCTTTCCGGATTTTACTACCGTAGATTAGATACGGAATGGCGTAAATTATTCAGTTTCACAAATCTAAAACTCAGCATCTTCTTGGATTGGAAAGTTGCATTTATAGAACAATGTCGTGATTTGTGAAATTAATATAGGTACTTAAATGTTTGGATAATCTGTTTTATAAAAAAAGCGTTTTGTGTGTTCAAGCAATTTAATAATAAAATGCAATGACTAATAGGATCCAAATAAAAAAGTGATGATTACATAATATTACAAGCGATATTTGCAATTACACTTGGTATTTTGGCATCATCTGTTCGTAATTTATTTCACATCATGTTTAGTTTTATATTAGAGACAACACTTATTCTACACTTAAACATAAAATGAAAACAACGTGAAATAACTTATCAATTTTATTGATTTCCTCTGAAGTTTACCTTTATTTATTCTAAATCGTTCCTTCTTTAATTGACAGGGCTATCTCCGAACAACCCAGGCAATTAGCTGCTAAAATTAATTCGTCAATTTTGGTGGACATGTTGTCTGTCCGATACACTGCTTGTAATTATTCTGCTGGTGGTTATTACTCAACAGAAATATTCATATTTCATATAAAATGTTAATGAACATACTACCGAAGTAATTTTATATTCCGTGAACGAATGCGACGCATACATGAAAATATTATTAAGTGGAAACCGCAATATTGTTCGATTGAATATTAAACAGTTGTGGCAATTATGATTTTTAGTGGAATTATGCTGACAATTTATGATAATTATTAAAACTATGATGTCCTAGGACGCCTGCTGTTATGTACAGTTGTCCAATTTAAAACGGAAGCACACGTCACCGTCTATTTGGGTAGAGGAAACACATTCGCAGCATTTGTCTTGAGATAAATTAACCCTTGTCTCGCTACCAGCCATTACACTGGCATTTGTATCACTTATGGACAGGAAACTGTCTATTTCTCTTAGCCGTTGCCAATTGCTGCAAATGTCTATTCACTTTAAAATAAGATATGAATCGGTTTGATTTTTTTCTACTTGTTCTGACGGCCCACTCCATAACACTATTAACTCATCTAAGGTTCAATATAAATGTCAATAAAAATAAAAATTCCGATGAACTGAGAACCACCTAAACGAAACGGTTAAAAACGACGAAAATCGTCCGATTGTCGCAATTTTTTTTTTGTTTTGTGTTAGGCTCTCTGTTTAATAAACTCAGCGTGTAATAAAAATGTAATCATAATGAAAATGTGCCATGAGAGTCGTCAGTCGAGCGACGCGACGTTTGCGCGCATTCGGTACGTTTCAGAATTCCATGGATTTCACTCGTTTAAACGCTATTTTACAAACCTACTTTGTTTAGTAACAATCTAGAAAGGATATAGCCGTCCTGAAAATCTACTGAAGTCTAATGTTAAAAACACACATCCACAGTGTACCCTAACTATACATGGTATCCCAAACTTTGCCACACGGAGGGAAACTACCTTAAATATTGAAGATGGGAAATTTTACTGAAAGAAGACTTCATTTTGTTTTAAAACATAATTGGAACTGCATTCAAAGATTTTTGAAAAATCGACTGCCTTAACCAGGATCCGAACCCACTTACGATACCAATCGAAAGGTCTTACTCATAAGGATTATTTTTTTCTTAAGTGACACAGCATCTGTAACAAAAGGAAGACCATGTTTAACATTTAAATTCTAATTATTACGATTTGTGTCAATTTGCATCGATTCGATGGGTTTATATCACATGAGTAAATAAACGGACAGAGTACAAGCTCTCACAACTTATAGAGGGAACCTACAGCGGACCGTTTGTAGGCAGCTTGTACTCTGTTCAGTTTACGTATTTTTACTTATGTGGTTTATATAATGACTGTTTGTGCCAGAATAAAGAGAAAACAAGAATCTGATTTCATTTTTTCTATATCAAACTCTTAGAGTCAAGATGGTATGCAATGACATTTTCACCAAAAACCAATATACTGACAAGACCTTATCAAAACATTTTGACGGAAAATGAGAACCATTTTCCTATTAACGGCAGGTGTTGAAAACGTTTTCCGCAAAACAACAGTGGTGCTTAAAGTAAGACATTTTAGACGCCGCCGCCGCACTCCTGTTTTGACAGGTGACGTTGGCGAGCTTGTAATTGACGTTGAGCGCTGGAAAATCGACAGACAATAGGTAGATACCATATACAAGGTAATTTTGTATTCACCATATGAGGATGTGTTCAGTCCATAAAACTGAACAACTTTCTCTAAGGAACACATGGCCAAATATGTAAAATAAAAATCGACTTTCCATACGAATCAAAGAGATCACGTGATCAATTTAGTATGGGATCACCAAAATTTCATGGCGGAATTCGACACATGTTTCTTAGAGAAATATTTTTTAATTTCATGGACTGGACACATCCTTGAAATTTGGATGGTAAGTTCAAAATGACTCGATATAGGGGTTTGCATGCGCCAAGTAGCACCACCAACACCAATACATGTTTATTTTTATAAATAAATAGTAAGGGGAATTAATTAATTAGATGACTGGAAATAATTAAAAGCGACTGTTAATGGGATACTTAAATACTAAACCTGGTAATAAACCCAAGTTTTTTTTGTACAGGTGCTAACTACAAAACAATCTATAAAAAACCGCTTCAATCTAGCGAAAGTGCAGTAGCTAGTTTTAGCTACCATCTAATATACAAACATGACGCAGCACCGCGGCTGCAGCCGGAGCGGGCCTCGAACCCACTCTCGTTTGAGTCCAGTATACACATGATTGATCGATGGCACCTCCCATTCATCTCCACATAGAATATACACAGCCTTTGTGGAAGCCCCGTAAGCGTATGAAAGCGAAAATTGATTTCCTTATAGTACATACTCGTGGTTTTTAACTGAAATCACCCAAAAGCTTCTGAAAACTTCGTGTGTAAAAAGCTTACATGAAAGAGTAAGTCTTGCTCAATCAACTATGCAAAAAAATTTATGAAAAAGTATGTTATCGGATAAAGTGAGCAGCTTTTTAACTGATGGATAGATTTCGATATTTTAATATTATTATCAACTAAATTGCTTATAATTATGTAAATTGGAGACTTGACAGATTTTCGCCCAGAAAACTGTGAAAGCGTATGTATAAACAAAAAAGTAATGGAGTGATTTAAAAAATAATCAGTACTGGCAACTTATTGTGTAGTCGTTGCCCATAGTATCATCCTAAACTAAACATTATTGTAGTGTTTGACAGAATTATGATTAATAATCATAGACTTATTAAGTGGTAATTTTGGCGAGAAAAATAGAGACAAAATTACGAGCGAGTTTCAAATGGGCGGTTTGTTACGTAACAAGTTATATATGTTTCAGTTGTATCTCGTCTAAATTCAACGTAAAAACAATGATATAAAATGTATTTATTAAGATAAATCCGCCATAACCATAACGTCCTAAATAATATTTGATCGATGGATGCTTCGTTCAACTTGTCTTTGTCTTCTAACTTTTGACATAGAATGACACTCACTCGCAGAACATCCAATACCTACCTACTCCCAGAGGATGTTATACGTTCTTGTGTATCTAATTTTGTACTTTAAGGATTATTTATGGATTGTAAAAAGAAATAGAATAATAAACATTACTTAGGTGATTAGATTGCTTTTTTCGTCTATAATTAATACAAATGTCTGTCACGCTTAACTTTGAAAGTTAGCAAAAATCTATGACTAAATAAATGTCAATGTTTTTTCGTAATAAGACATAAAAAAGATTTAAAAAAACAAAACCCCTTCAAAAACCTTACAAATGAACTTACAAAAAACAGCTTCAAAAATAAACGGCTCTACTTTTTTTTAAACTTTTTTATGGTAGCTATATTTGGTGACGATATATTATCTAAGTTACAATAGCCTCATGTCAATGGCTCATCACCTTTTACAAAATACTGCTTTTCCCGACGCAGGGGCGTTAATTGTTGAGGAGTACTCTTGGTACTTCACCATATGTATTATGATGAGCATAAATAGCCTAGCAACCATATTAAAGTAATCGTATCGTACCAGTGAAATACTTAGTAATAAATAGTTCCGAAGATCATCTATGCTGGTCTTCATTATAAGTTCCACTTCATCAAAATAGTACTTTTCGAAAGCTAATGCACAAGTTACTTAAGAAAATACCAAAATCGCTATAGGTGTGCCTATAATATTTGAAGAGTTCCTTGATTTCTCCAGGATCCCATACTTATCAGATCCTAACCTCATGACAATGGGACCAATTTTAAAGTATATACTTTCAAACAAAAAAAAATTTTTTTCACATCGGTCTAGCCGTCTTCGAGTAATCGATTAACATATATAAAAACAAAGATGAACCGACGAACTGAGAACCTCCTCCTTTTTTCTGAAGTCGGTTAATTGAAAAATAAAATTGTTTTTGCAACAACAATAATATGACTGATTAAAAATTATTCGAATAACCAAGATGATGTTTAAACAGTTGATAACTACATAAAAACATTATAAAATACCTTAGAATTCATAAATCTGGACCACAGGGTAAAAAGATTTTTGGTTGTGTCTGGACTATGGACATTTCGACTATTTCTCACTACTTAAGGCTGATTGGGAAGGTACAATGTAGCGAGCATGAAAATCGATTGAATTTCATTCAGTATAACGCCCGACGTAGCATGCGTCCATTTACGTGACACTGATGGCACCTTAACCACGTGATTGATTGAGAACACCAGCTTATACTCGCACTGTACAATAAAAAAACAGCATATAATGCTTTTCGTCGTACGATTTACTTAATTTTGAACCTTATTATTCCTTTTTAGGGTTCCGTACCAAAATGGTAAAAAGGAACCCTTATGGTGTGACTCAGTCTGTGTGTCTGTCACAGCACAGCTGGATATTTCGAAAACTACTAATGGTATCAACTTGAAATTTGGAATAGTTTAAGATGACATTTGCCCAGCTATTTTGCAAATAAGAAAGAAATTAAAGAAAAATTTTTTTCAACAGGGACAGAAAAGGGGTCTTAAAAATTTGAAGTCGGGCTACTAAGGCATGTAAGGTATCATATGAAAGAGCGCTGTTTGCACATTTTAAAATATTCTTTTTTTTAGGCCGCATAGTTTATGATGAAAAATGTAAAAAAATACCGTTCCCCCATTGTTCTCCGAAGTCTCCGAAGTCTCGAATCTCCGAAGTTCACAAAGAGAAAAATCTGAAATAATTCTATGTGATAGTAGTTTATGTAAAGATTACAGGAAAAATAAAACGATGTCTCAATATAAGACACTTTTATAGAAATTAAAAAAACAAACAAAAAATCATTAGTTCCACTACCAGTCAACAGATGGCGCTGACCTAAGAATGCTGACCTAAGAAAAAAAAATAGTTCCACTATCGGTCAAGAGATGGCGCTGACCTAATACTACAATAATAATTGGTGGCTGGTTCTAATATAATGACCTACTATTTGCCGTACGAATAAAAGAAGAATAAGTTCCTACTTAGAAATATAAACAGTTTGCAATGTGGAGTGGCTGAAACGTTTTTCAGTCACCATGAGCAGCTGTGGTTAAGATATTTTGTAAATTAACTGTCCGCCTGTTCGCCCTTCCACCTGTCCGCCGTTTATCCTACTTTTTTAAAGACTGTACTAAACATATCCAAATATATTTATGATTTTACGGAACCCTCGGTGCGCGAGTCCGACTCGCTCTTGACCGGTTTTTTTTGTAATATGAAGCACATAAAATAAAAACCGCCCAAGTGCGAGTAAGACTCGCGCACGAAGGGTTCCGTAAAAAATGTTGACACGTTTGTTGTATGAGAGCCCCCTTAAATATTTATTTCATTTTAATTTAATTATTTATTTTCAAAGTGAATATATATATAGAACTATCCTTACTAATATTATAAATGTGAAAGTCCGTTTGTTTGTTTATTTGTTTGTTTGTTTGTTACGCCTTCACGTCTTAACTACTGAACCGATCATCATGAAATTTTGCATACACATTCTTAAGGGTACAGAGAAGGACATAGGGTACCTTTCATCCCGAAAAAAATTATTGATCCCGAGTGATAGCAAAAAATCTTTCCACGCAGACGAAGTCACGGGCGGCCGCTAGTATTAAATACTTATTCAGTGAATATTTCAAGCGACTACCTGTTGTCGTTATTAATATCGAACAAAAAACAGCAAAAAAATCACGTTTGTTGTATGGGGGCTAAGGGCCCCCTTTTTATATTTATTTTATTCTGTTTTTAGTATTTGTTAATATAGTGACAATAGAAATACATCATCTGTGAAAATTTCATCTGTCCTAGCCATCACGGTTCATGAGATACGGCCTGGTGGCAGAGCGACAGACAGACAGTGGAGTTTTAATAATTGGGTCCCGTTCTAACCTTTTGGGTACGGCATATATGCGAGAACTGGTATGAAAGCGTAGAAAAAAAAATAATGTAAAAACAGGCTCTAACCCTATGTTAGAGGTAGTAGAATAAAAAAAACCTTTGGGTACGGAACCCTAATAAACGAATAACAAGTCACATTCACATTGCCGAGTGTCCGCAGGATTTATTGTCGTTACAATTCAACTTGGCCTTACGTGTATTTCCCTCCAATATTTCATTACTTATTTTAGCTTTTAAGTGATTTGTACAATCAAATTTATGTTTTTTTCGAAGCATGGCTGAGTTCTGTCGTAAATCATGTCTAAAACATGACGTGCGTTTAGCGATCATAATATTTCAATATGAAAGATTGGATTTGTTTCGTACTGGCAAACAGCTTGCAAACAATAATACAGGATCAGAAAAATACATAAATGTAACAGACGTTATTTTTAAAAAAAAAGTAACTTCACTACTTCCTTATCGATAATTATTATAGTGTCAAGTAATTGTCGTAGGAATCTTAGGTGGTATTAAAGAAAAATATCAAACATGAAATTTAGACACTAATAATGGGGAATGTCCGAAAAAAATCAAATTGGCCAAATATTTTTCTATAGGTAGGAATAAGCTCCCTTAGTAATAGGAAAAAGGTTCAGAATTTACGGTTGCGTGAAAAAATTAAAAAAAAATGAAAGTTCGACTTCACAAATGTATGAAAGTAACAGCAGAATGGAAATTATACCTTTACCATCACCTGTCACTACCACAACATGGTATTAAAAAAAGTTTCAATACAAAATGTCAAAACTTTTTTTTTTAAATACTTTTTGTGGTTGTGGCAGGTGGTGGCAAAGGTATAATTTCCATTCTGCTGTTACTTTGTACATTTGTGAAGTCGAAGAGACTTTCTTTTTTTTTAAATTTTTTCACGCAGCCGATTATTCTAAAACTTTTTTCTATTACTAAGGAAGCTCCTACCTATAGAAAAATATTCAGCTAATTTGAGTTTTTTCGGATATTCCCCATTATTGGTCTCAAACTAAGCAGATTTTTTACATGGACTTTTAATTAATAGTGTTAGATGAACATAGACATCAAAAAATATTTGCTAGATAAAAATAGTACTTATCACCCAATTAGCTTTTAACTTATTTACTTCGGAATTTGCTAAGCGCGTAAGTGTTATAGGGCGTTTACACGTATTGATTTCCAGGCGACTTTAGTCAAATATGGCTTTGTATCGACAATCGCTTGTAAAAACGAATCGCAAACCTTATTTCAATGAGGCGATTCAATTTTGCAAGAAATAGTCAATAAAAAGCCCTAATCGACTTAAGTTGCCTAGCAAGTCGCCTGCAAAATCTACCCATGTAAATGCCCCATTATTAAACCCACCGCACATCGCCTTGACACTAATGGCGTTGCAAAACTGTTCAATTAAAAAAAATAGGTATCATTGCACATCGCACCACACGATAGCATAAATAAATAGTATAATAATCATAATATGATATGACGATATACTACCCTTAGTTTCACTTGCCCGGTCGGCTGATCAAAAATAATACCTAATCACGAGCCAACTTATTCCTCGTACAAGCATTAATATCTTTCGTTGTCAGAACAGCATAAACAGAAACGTGGGTGTACTGCCAGTCATGAAGCCGACCAGAATCCCAATGATATCTTATTTGTCTTGCCAGACAACCATATTGTTAACATTTTCATCTCGAAACGTATTTAAAGGAAATCCAGTTCGTATTAAGCAAATATGGAAAAATATTCCTTATTTGGGAAATAACGAAAAGGAAATTCTTGACATGGATTAGGAGAGCAAAGAAAATGAATGAATGAAGTTTATTTGTTTGAACTGTTTTAGATGAAACGTGTTTGTCGAACTAAAAGTTACCAGAGTTTGGTTGTTTTGACAGAATTAAATTCGTAAAATATATCCCTCTGAACAAACATTTCGGTTGAGTAACGTACACATAGGACTCCATTGGAAATGCTAAATTTCTGCGAATATTTCAGAAGTCTAATATAAAAATAATGTATGTATTGCAAATACTTGAGTTTAATAAATAAGAGACCAAATCAATAACAAAGACAGAAATTAATAATCTTCCCTTTTATGAAAAAAGACACGTTTTATACTCGGTTTATAAGTGATTTAAGCTTTAGTTTCTTTACATTCATACAAAGTATTTAGTTGTATCTATTTCCAATCTTCTATTAAAGATCATTAATTAGAAACTTTATAAACCTTACTCTACTTTACAATTTATAAAATTATAAGCTATACTTCGAACCCGCTCGCTGTAACACTATACCTTCTTGCGAGAACTTTGTTAAGTAATCATTCTTATTTTATCTTAATTAACAATGTATGAAGGTAAAATTAAAAATGCTTTCACTCAAATGAGTGAAAGCGAAGCGAAGTGAAGAAATGCAATCAAATGAATCCCAATAGAGTACAAACATTTGCAAGATCTAAGATAACTATGGTCTCAACTTCCTAAGGTTTCACTGCAGAGCGTACCAAGAAATCAGTCGGGAATATATTTCAATAGAAAATATTTTGCTCAATCATGGAGTATGGGAAGAAAACAACCCGTATAAGGCAGATGCAAAAGTTACTATAATATTTGCCTGCGAGCTTTATCAAGCTTAATTCCAAATTGGGGTTTTTGATCCCTGCTCTGACGTCTTCGAGATTATGTGGACCAAAAGCACACCCAAACTTAATTTGTCGGCTTACAATCGCCCTCACTGAAACGAGAAAGCCCCAAGGTAAAGGTATGCTCGTACTTTTATCCCTATTAAACTAATTAGTGACCTTACATTAATTAAGCTGACTAATCGTGCAAAACATTCATATATGCCTGTGATGGAGTACAAAGGTTGGATAAATTTTGCTTGAAATACGATATAAGAAAATATAATTTAGTATTGCTGTAATTTTTATAAATGTTAGGTATTATAAATGTTAAAAATAAAAAAAAAACCAACAAGTAAATAAGTATCTTTAATTTTTCTGTTTCGGAATAGTCATTATGGAATTTCAGAATAATTTATATTACGTAAGTACCTAACATTATAATTTCTTTTGTCTTGTTTGTATAAAAGTCTGTTCTATTAGTTTTGCTAGACGTCATGTATTAAATTTTACATATAATTATCTACTGACTGAAATAAAAAACGTACATAAATTCATTGGAAAAGGAAACATGTTGTAGAATTTCTCTCTGAAAATATGATGGCCCATTCATTATTCAAGAAAATACTCCATTTAAATATTGTACTGTCATCGTCAGTTTCTTAAAGCTTGCACTAGAGATGAAGGTACCAGTTAGGAAAATATAGATGATTATTATGTTTATTTAAATAAATATATTTTGACTTTGACGGTACAGTCAGAATGAGAGAGAGGTCCTTCTAAATCCTTGTAAATTGATTGTAAATCCTTTCCATATAAATATAACAATTAGTACTTGTAAAATTATATTATATTATACTAAAACGAATTATGTACATACTTATATTTCAAACTATTAAGTAAGATACATTAATTTATAGTATGCTCTGTGTATTCAATTATTTTATATTTTATTTCTCGATCTTTGATT
Organism: Agriphila geniculea; assembly: GCA_943789525.1. Taxonomy (NCBI): domain Eukaryota; kingdom Metazoa; phylum Arthropoda; class Insecta; order Lepidoptera; family Crambidae; genus Agriphila; species Agriphila geniculea. Next base: position 12,514,746 of record OX038875.1, read on the forward strand.
CAAAAGTCTATATTTTTAAATTATTTAGATTCCAACACGTATAAGCTTTACCCTCACAAGTAAACACATCGATAATTCCACCAGTGTTTAAACTAGACCATCGCTACAATGACAGGGAGAAGAGAATCAATCATTCTGAAAGAACGATGTTTGCCCTAGAGATATAAGTTTTATTAACTTAGTTTAGGTCTCCATAAAGTGATTTTACACTTTTCTAACTTTAAACGCAACGACAGTAACTGAAGTCTGATAGCTTTTGCGATTATAACAAAAGTACTAGTCATGTGTTTTTGATGTTTTTTTACAATGAACCATAATATAAAATTCATGATTCTAAACATAAATAAATAAATAAGAAATGTATTCTTTTCCAAATGTCTACCTTTACCTTACATCATAAATACCATATTTCGCGTATATAGCACCTGAAGTTACTCACACTCACGCGCAGTCCGTAGTGGCGCGCTATGAACTGTAAATTATATATAAAATTCGTGATTTTAAACATAAATAAATATTTTTCTCCAAATACTCCACCTTTTTCGTGATCCCAAATACCATATTTTGCGTAGCACCTGTATTTACTCACCACACGCGCAGTCCATAGTGGCGCGTTATGAACTGTAAATTATACATGGTTATTTGTAAAACACCAACAACCTCGCAGGAGTAGATTACTAACATCATAAACAACAACATTTGTTCTACGACTTTTCTGAAAACCGACAAAAAAATCGACTCTCCATACAAATGTCCCAAACAGCTGATCGAGTTTTGTATGAAAAGTGGATATTTTTTTGTCTGTTTTCGGGAAAGTCGTAGAATAAATGTTGTTGTATATGATGTTAGTAATCTACTCCTGCGAGGTTGTTGGTGTTTTACAAATAACCCTGTATTTAAAATTCGTGATTATAAACATAAATAAATATTCTTCTCCAAATACTCCACCTTTTCCGTGCATCACAAATACCATATTTTGCGTAGCACCTGTATTTACTCACCTCACGCGCAGTCCGTAGTGGCGCGCTATGAACTGTAAATTATAAATAAAATTCGTGATTATAATAGTTATTTATGCAACTGTACTATAACGAGGGGTATTAAATTCGCCTCGTGTGAGTCACATGAGTGTTTTAATACCTAATTATCTACAGTTGCATACAAGACTTTATCTACACCCATTTTTTTTTCTTATTTTTATCAGGGAAACGAACAATATTTTAATACACATGGATTAAAAACACCCATGATATTTATCTAAACCCATGATATGTATCCTCTATAAAGGTTTTGACTTTGACTTTGTCTTTGACTTTGACTTTCCTCTCCCTCCTCGTCATTATGTCTTCCGTAAGAGTGTTATAATGTTGTACTGAATTTCATAATGCAACGCTCGCGGAGCGCCTCCTGCGCTGCAGGAGCGCAGCTCTCGCTCGGGATATCGTAATGATGGCAGTAAGCTGTTTCAGAACCCCTTACAGAGGATTTAAAGCATGGGTGTAGATAAACATAAATAAATAAATAAATATTCTTCTTCAAATACTCCTCCTTTTCCTTGCATCACAAACACCATATTTCTCGTATCACCGTAGTTGCACTCACGCGCAGTCCGTACGTCCGTAGTGGCGCGCTACGTAACTTTCGTGGTGAGCCTTGTTACGGGGTCACGCGATGTCCAGTCCATATCAGCTGGTCCAAAGAGATTTTCGTTTTGTGATAATTCATTCATATTAATTTATTTTTGAGAGACTTATCACTTATTATTAGTTAGGGATCGCCTTTTTAGGACGATTCCTAACTAATATTTCGTTGTATCAAAAACGCCACTACGCGATTAATCGTGTAAATCCACCATCAAACATACTGATGTCAAAAAGGTGTCCTAATTGGCATCGCGCGATGCGGTCGCGCGACTAAAATGTTTGATATCTATACACGCGAACTAAGTTCGTACGATTCTACGATTAAACATCGAATAGGTATCCTGATTGGCATTCGCGCGATAAGCGCATCGCGTCAGCTGTACGCTATGATCGCGTCGTGTATTGACGCGATGATCGTTCGCGTTTTATTAGGATACACATTTCTTGTCATCGCGCGAACACGCGATGGCCGCGTCGCTTAATCGCGCGATTATCGCGTAGTCGCGTTCTATTAGATTTTTTTACACGTCGTCGCTCAATACACTCTGTAGATAATTGTAATAAGCTACCTACAATTAAAGTTTTGTTTACCATCTACCAGGTGTTCGAGGCCTTCACAACTTGGAGATTAACGTTCCCAGCGCCGTGGTGGTGGGGGAGACCGTGACTCTCGAGTGCAGCTGGCAGCTGGAAGACGAGGAAGCCCTGTACAGTGTGAAGTGGTACCGAGGCAGGGAAGAGTTCTACCGGTATATCCCGAAGGAGCTCCCACATACTAGGGTGTTCCCGCTGCCTGGAATCGAAGTTGATGTAAGTTTTTGTAAAAAAGTTATGATTTTACTTTAATGAATATAGAGAAATAGTTTCACTTAAACACGTATTTTGTCAGTTTTTACCAGCTCGAGCTGATGCTTGCTGGTATAAAATAGCCGACATCTGTATGTCGGCTATCTTATACACTGTTGTACGGGTTTATCAGTGTAAATGAATCAATAAATTGGCAAGATTTAAAAAAAAATACTCAGGTTTTAATGTCGTAGAATTAAACCAAAAATCGAATTTAATGCAATGTTTTTGGACTGTACATACTAGGGTAACTTGAATATTGGCAACACAATATTGACTCTATTTAAAATATTTGCTTTTATTTACGAAATAACTTAATTATAGAATAGTAAAGCATTGAGTAATTTAAAGTAAACTGTGAAGCTCTTTATCAGTGAGATACTTAACGTTATATACCTATAATAAAAATTAACCTTCATGGTAATTGAATTGAGTATGAAGTAACAGCATTCTTAGATAAAATATTAAAAACAAAAAGTCTTAATAATTGAAGTAAACCAATGGCATTTGTATTAATCTGAAGATTCAGTTTGCATGTCTAACTGCTGTTAAGAAATGCTTGCAACGGTTGGAATATCCAGATTTATGTGTGGCCACCACGAGTGTGTACGTGTAATAACGAAGACACGTAAACATGCACACATCTTATTCATATCTGACACGCCACACCTTTCAATACGATGAATACAATACAACGGTTAGAAAGTGTGCAATCTTCATTGGAAATCAAAACGCAACGCTGTCTTTTCTTATGAAAGTTAAAATTAACTGCTTATTTTTATTTTATAAATAAAACAGTGGATCTGTGTAGTTTACATCGCACAGCATTATTATTATTACCTACCTACGAATAAAACGGAAATTCTAAATGTTAAGGATAGTTCTTCGTTCAAATATGTTTTAAAGGATTTGGATGAAACTTTCTCAGTTCCTGAAAATTTCTAAGTAAACTTACATAAAGTAAGAGATATCTTGCTAAAACTCGTAATAATAAATGGAGTGTACGAAGTTTCCCATTTTTCTGAACAAGCACGTTCCTAGGGTATGAAAAGACTGCAAATGTGGTAAGTCAAAAAAGAACAGAAAAATTATGGTGAGATAAATTCCAATAACATACTATAGGTATGGTGGATAATTTTATTATTTTGTGCTAGCCCCCTACTCAAATGGCCAACATTCTAAAGCTTTGTCCAGACTTGTATCATTTTGGCGTATGATGACCGTATCTTTACTATACATCGCTAGTTATGTTGGGCGTGCATTGATAATACTTCAACGCACGCCCAACCAAACTAGCGATGTATGTTTCAACGCTATACGCTTAGGTACTTTTGAAGCTTAATTATGAGCAATAAGTGATCAAATCACATGTCGCAAACTTATGTAAATCACAGACTTCGATGTATTGTATGGAATCGACAAGCTTACGGCACGTAATTTTATAGTTGACTGCTTATTTCGGCTTTGATAGTAAGCGTAGCGTTCAAACGCATAGAATGTTGGCCATTTGAGTAGTGGGCCAGGTGTTAAAATTTAATTTGCTACTTTTATTATCCAATTAACTGAGGAATGTGATCACCAAACAAAGCATTGAATATTTTTAGTAGCATACTTTTGCGATATTACGCCCGAAGCCATTATGGTTCGCCGCAAACAAGTTAGTTATAATGAAAACAATAGAAGGATTGAATTTACAAAGGCCGCCTATCAGATTTATTACATGCTGAACCAGATATTGCTTTACGTTGATTTTGGTATAGATAAGCGATTTTAGTATGATTATTTCGTGGTAAGGAAGTTGAAGTTTGTAGATTTATTTTAGTAAAAAAATATAAGACGAGTTTTCAATTTCTAGTCCTTTTATTATTTTAGGTCTATTCATTAATAGAAATTAAGTTCATAAAACAAGAATTCGAGAATATGCCTTTGTACGCGTTAAATTAGTTGATTTACAAATCAAAACAGTTATTTCAAAGGATGAGAGGCCATCATCTTTTGTTTATTCAACTTTAATTTTATTTCTAGATTTTGCCATTCGATACTAAAATTGTAATGAATTGTTATTAAATTGTTCATTTCTCAGAATTTTAAGATCCAAAATTAGGTTAAATTATTTCTAAACAACATTACGTTAAAACTTATTCAGTGGAGTGAAAGGTTTGTAAATGGCTTTTCTCACAGACGATTTCTAAAGAAAGTTAATCTGAGATACCTACAAAATAAGTAAAGCTTACCCCATGTAGCGAAAGGGTCTCGTGTAGGATAAAGGATTCAGAAATATGAATAACAAATATAAACGTTGGTTGTCTTTCGCTGGGCAATATAAGTCGGAATGACAAATGCCAATACAATAAAGTAGCAAAAATAAATATTGGCCAACATTCATCACATACTGTATTCTGATTCTAATATTATATTTTTCTGTGCAATCGAACTCAATAGTTGTTTAGTAAGTTTAAAAACCTCGGTATCACTACGATCCAGACACAAAATAATATGGAAAATCGTTATTCCTTAGAGTTTTCAAGAATATCCTTATCTAGGCGTTATTATGAATGATGTAACTAAGGGAATTACAGGGCTTGACAGAAAAAAAATCGCTGTATTAGGAGATTTTTTTTTTGAAAAACGAAATATATGTAGCTTATTTCCGCAAACAATATGCAAGATGCACCGCCCGCCCGCCCGCAAAAATATGCACATGCACACCACAAAATATCAGTGCACAAACCTGCATTTAGCATGACAGCAACACACCTTGCACCTTGCACCAATTAGGCTACTCTACACGTGTTTCGCCCCAACCCGGAGCATCCTCAGGAGTTAGATCGTGCGTAAACCAACACTGTATTAGGAGCTATTTATTTAAAACAGTAGAAATGATAGTCTTCAATAATATTATGTTGTTGATATATCTTTTACGAATAAAGATAAGTAGTTTTAAATTTTTACTTCAATTATAGTCTTTTTTTTCTCAAAACACTTTTTAGCTGATTTTTAAAACTGTAACCCAATTATATCGAAAGTTATTCAACCAAATTAATTTCAGATTTGTTTCGTATTAGGTAAACATTAGAACATTTTGTAGCGTTAGTGTATGCGATAAATAACCTGCGAAACCGAAAGTTGAGAGCGTTAATGTATGAACCATAAGCACCATTTCATTAACATGATTAATCCACAAATAAAACGCCCACGCCGTGAACATCCTAAGCAAAATTGAAGCATAGCAACTGGCTTCTTTCCAAGATATTAATAATTTACTCCTTTAAATAAATCCCTCATGATTAAAAAGAAACTGTATAACATCAGTCATAAAATACGGATAAACCCTAAATGGTTTGAGAATTTAATATTAATTTGCTCCCAAAAGTAAAATCAACGGCAGGATAATTTTGCTGATTCACAAATCGTCCACCAGTCGGCGCACTACCACTAACTTGACGCTAGTGTATATGTAGACCTGTCATTTTGTTGTTTTCTATGTGTTTTCAATTTTTGGATGTTGGAAGCGATTTTTCGTAAATATCAATTTTTCTTCTAGCACATTTTGGTTTTCTTCAATCTTTAATTCGTTTACTATCTGACTTTCATAATAAATTCATCAACATCAACCATTTTTAGATAAAATTTAAAATAAAAAGGGAAAACGGAGACAAATGCCCATACAAAGGTCTCCAGCAGCGTAGCGCCACAGAGCGGTATTGTGACATCCCGCCATTTTACAAGAATACCGTGGTGCCATCAACATCATGAGATACTTTAATGTTCCCACGATTGTTAATATATCTTTTTTATAAGAACAGATACCTACTTACAAACTATGTTTTGGTGTACTTTATGGTGACCCAATCCCCTAACTATAATATAAAGCTCTGTATCCGAACATCGATCGAGGAGAAAAAAAACGCGCGTAAAAGTACTCGATAGAGTATTCCTCTATGGGAAATCTAATTTCGCTTTTCGGCGATAGATGGTGTTGTACAAAGGCTTACGCCCATCTACGGCCCAACTTTAAAATCCATGTACAAACTTTCGACAAAATTTAAAAATCATTATTTAATTTAATATGAATAATGCAATTGGAATTAATATGTAATAAAGTCGCCATCACCAAAACCATTTTAATAACAATTCAAAGATTTTTATCCGAGTGATGTTGCTCTAGGTACGGAAAAATCTCGTAAACAATCGATTCGATATAAAAATCGATACCAACAAAATATATTATTAGTTACTAACATTATTTGTAATGACAATTCTTGTTTGACTGAGTATAACTTCAAAAAATATCGTTTTTATTAAAACCAGTAATATGATTAAATATTTTTTTAGATTATAACAGTATTGAACAAGACTAAAATCGATTTAGTAATCGATTCCAATAGAAAAATGGCAGCACTGAACTCGGCTGGTCTACTGTCAGTTTGACAGTATAGTGACAGTACGACGACGGCGACGTCACAACGTTTGATTGTCGTTTGTGTTTGTGTTTTATTGTTTTGTTTTGTATTGGAAGTGTTTGTGTGCAGTGAGTGTTTTTTCTCGTGCTTTCTTTACTTTTTGACCCATTCTACGCTAATGGACTCCAAGTCTCCGACCCTATCCCGAACTTTGGAGTTGGGCCCCGCTATTTTATATGACGATAATCTGGAATCATTGGATTCTGGAAGCAGCTCTGGTTAGTTTATTCAAAGTAAACAGCATTACATTTAGTTAAAATTGACTTCGAGTGACTAAAACGATTAAACAAATGCCTCTGTTATGAAAATTGTTGAAATAAATTGTGCCCATACCGACGAAAAAAAAGTCGTTTTATCTAAAAAAGGCGACTTATTTTCTTAACCAACATTCAGTTTATTGAGTTTTTGACATGCCATGCTTTCATTTAATGCACAATTCGTCTGTGTACACCGCGGTGTACCGTGGGCCGGAACTTCTATAGACCCATGGGCATGGACCTTTCCCATACAAAATTACACTACCGATATTTTTTACGCGCTTTATTTTTTTTCGATAGCTGGACTATTACTATCACATAACTGCGCGGACTTATACCACTGTAAGATTTATAAACTTCCCCAAATAATTAAAATTCTACTTATATTAATTGCACTGTGTTTCTCTAAGATATGGGTTCCCAACCAGTGGGGCGCCTTTAAATAGCTACGCGGGGGGCGTAGAGCTATTTAAAGGGGGGCGCGACGAGCGGCTTCAGTTCAGATAATTAGTACCTACCTATAAAAACCCTAAAAAATATATTTTCTCCCGGGAACGGTGCCACTGAAACCGATGCGTAGTGCACCTCTTGTGTTTCATTGTTGATAATCTACTTAAATTTTAATAAAAGTAAACACATTTACCAAAATATGTTCATCATTTCTTCATAAGATCCTGTCCCGGCGCGTTAGTATTTTAGCATACCGTTGGCCCACCAACGGTATGTTAAAATACTAACGCGCCCTTTTACCTTTACCACAGAATAACTAATAGTACAAGTCCTTTACCCTATGCGTTGCGACGCTTTTCTATTCACTATTCTACCTCTAAAAAATTATTGAAGATTCTATTCTATAATATTTGTTCACCAGATTTCCCGGTCGGGCGCAAGAAGAGTGGTGTTGCAGCAAGCGACGCCAGCCATGGCGGGCCGGTTCCGATGCGAAGTGTCTGCGGACGCGCCCACCTTCCACACGGAGATCCGCTCAGCTCCTTTAGAAGTAGTCGGTGAGTTTCATTATCAGTACCCTTAGCACGAACAGCTATCGAAAAAAATAACGCGCGTAAAATCATTCGATAGTGCAATTTTGTATTGGAAATTTGTACAACGCCATCTACCGCCGAAAAGCAAAATTAAAATTTCCATAGATAATTCTCTATCGAGTAATTTTACGCGCGTATTTTTTCTCGATAGCTGTTCGTGCTAAGGGTACAGTACATTAAACTTTTTTTATCTACACCCATGCCTTAAATCCTCAGTAAAGGGTTCTGAAAAAGTTAGCTTACTGCCAATATTTTCTACCAAATCTAAATATCCAAATAAATAAAAAAATGGGTGTAAATAGAGTCTTGTATGCAACTATACATAATTAGATTGTGACACTATTATCTCACTCGACTGCGCCTCGAGTGACAAACCCACATTCATGTTTTGATACCCCTCATTATAGTACCTACAGTTGCATAATAATCACTATTAATCCATTGTTTATTCACAAACTCTGTTTAGTTTGGGACAGGATTAATGATTGGTGTGAGTTGTCCGAATTTAATAATAATTAATTAGTTTCATTTTTGCTTTCAAAGTCGTTGGCACCTGGTTTTATAACGAATTTTGAATTTGGAACAGAGTGATGTGGTATTTACACGGGTCGACTTGGCAGGCGATTTTAGTCAATTCTTTTTATCGACAATCGCTTGTAAAATCTAATCTCAAACCGAATTTTAATTTTGAATGATTGATTTTACAAGAGACTGTGTTAATTTCAAAATACTCGTAACTAAGGTTACCATCCGTCCGGATTTGTCCGGACATGTCCGGACTTTGTACGGCTTTGTAATTTGTCTGGATTTTTAGATTAGGTGGTGTAAGACTAGTTATAAAACATAGATAGCAGTAGTGTTCGAAAGAGATGTCCCAAAATGTCCATTTGATCTAGGCCACGTCCATATATGTGCACTACAGTACAGGTCAGTAGGTATACCAAAAATAGGTAAAAACACGATAAACAGTTTCTAATCAACCAATTTCTCTAAAACCACTTTGTTTTTTGGAAGGAACATTTTTATCTTGTGCTTTAAAATTTAAGCACACAGCAAAGAAATTCATCATAGCGGAAGATATAATTTTTCAGTCAGATCTTTGGGAAAAAAAATATGTCCGGACTTTTATTGAAATTTCCGGCTTTTTGTCAGGACTTTGAAAGTCCTTTTTGATATGGTAACCCTACTTGTAACAAGCGATATCGTAACAATACTATTTTTATAGCTAGAGAGCTCACAAAAAATACTGCAAGAGTTATCTCAAGGTCCTTCTCTCAATATGATAGAGTGTTTAGGGTGTACATGAGTCAGCACCTACTCCCGGCGCCAGGAAGTGGAACACCTGGCGTCAGCACGCTTCCATGCTTCCAAACATGTAGCATTTCGAAATGCCCTACAAGAGTTATCTCAAGGTTCAAATTTGGCAGTATAGTAGAGAATAGCACAAAAAAATAAGATGGTAGTCAGACCGCAGTGTCATGGAACATGCCGAGTCAGCACGCCACGTAAGTTGTATGAATTTTGAGGTCGGTACAAGAGCTATCTCAAGGCTGAAAATTCGTATACTGCTCAATTATTATGCATAATTTATGAAAATAACAGTCAGAATGGAACATAGGCAGTCAGCAGTCGCTCAAAGGGTAGAGTCCAAACAAGCTGTTTGGAGCTACAACGCGTTACAAAACAGGATTACACAGTTGAAACTTGGTAAGAAGATGTTTTCTGTAAACCACTTTACGATTTTTACACAAAATTAAAAAAACAAAAAAAATGGTCAGGTAAAATTACCTGACTAACTAAATAGTTAGACTAAAAGTAGTCTAACTATTTAGTTAGTCAGGTAATTTTACCTGACCATTTTTTAATCAGTTTTTTGGAATAATAAAAAGTTATTATTCCAAAAAACTGATGGAGTATTAGGCTTAAAACTAATACAAAATAATAATTCAAATCAAATATTCATAATGGCAGATCGATACTGTGAGGGTGGGTAGCTATAATCTTATAATGGAAAATCCTGACCCTAATTTCATATTGATAAGGAAAGTTTTGAAAGTTTCATAAGAATATGCTTTTATCGAAACTTGCAAAGTTTAGAGCTTTCTAAGTTTCTACAAAAGTTAAGTACTTATCTATTTTTATGCAAGATAAAATAAATCTACAACTATTTTTTTTATGAATGTTGTCTTATTTTTCTAATTTTATTAATGATGTACGGTACTTACCTACCTAGGTTAATAAAAAATAAAAATAAAGCATTATAGAATTTTTAGATTTTAGGAATTCACAATGTTTTTTGTATTAAAATAATTAATAAAAAATTGACTCACCCGTAGCACCCAGACGAGATCCGGTCTGAGGTGCTATGGGCGAGTCGATTTTTTCTAGTATTTTTTCTAATATACCTATTAAATTATCTTAATACTTATAAAATTAGTATTACAAAAATCAAAATACCTTACCTTTGTTCTGTCCCCTAGCACGAATATTTATCGATAAAAAACACGCAAAGAGAATTCGATACAGTAGGTAATAATTTATTGGCATTTCGCTTTTCAGCGGCAGATGGCGCTGTACAAATGTTCATTACAAAACTGATTTTTCGATTTTTTTACGCGCCTTGTTTTTTGTGCCACGGGTACTGAAAAACACTTCTTAAATATTTAATTAAATCAATTCTAAACACTTTATAAAAGCATAAACATTTCTCACAAGGTATTTGTTTTACAGATAGGTACGCAACTTTAATTAAGTTTGTGCTATCGAAACCGTTAATAATTTGTTAACTAAATATCGCTGGGTGTTACTAAATAAATTGGGTATAGGCTAGACGGATCCCATGACCTTTACGAAAGAGTGCCTTTACAATTTAAATTAAAATATTAAAATCTTTTTCAAAACGTTATTAATTACATTTAGGTCCCTACTTAAACATAAAAGGAAAAATTAATAAAAATTAAAAAATATAATAACCACCTCCTATTTACTAATCCTTACTAATATGATATTATATATTATATCCTTACTAATATTATAAATGCGAAAGTCCGTTTGTTTGTTTGTTTGTTTGTTACGCCTTCACGTCCAAACTACTGAACCGATCATCATGAAATTTTGTATACACGTTTTCAGGGGTACAGAAAAGGACATAGAAAAGTACCTTTCATCCAGAAAAAACGTATAGTTCCTGAGGGATAGCGAATAAACTGTCCACGCAGACGAAGTCGCGGGCGGCCGCTAGTAATATTATAAATGCGCAAGTTCGTTTGTTTGTTTGTGTGTTTGTTTCTTTGTTACGCCTTCACGTCTCAACTACTGAACCGTACGCTTAGCACGAACAGCTATCGAGAAAAAAAACGCGCGTAAAATTACTCGACAGAGAATTATCTATGGAAATTTTAATTTCGCTATTCGGCGATAGATGGCGTTGTACAAATTTTCAATACAAAATTGCACTATCGAATGATTTTACGCGCGTTATTTTTTTCGATAGCTGTTACTACTGATCATCATGAAATTTTGCATACACGTTGTCAGGGGTACAGAGAAGGACATAGGGTACCATTTATCCCGAAAAACGTATTGTTCCCGAGGGATAGCAAAAAACCTTTCCACGCAGACGAAGTCGCGGGCGGCCGCTAGTATCATATACAACAACATTTGTTCTACGACTTTTCCGAAAACAGACAAAAAAAACGACTTTCCATACAAATGTCCAAACAACTGATCGAGTTTTGTATGAAAATTCGGAATTTTTTGTCTGTTTTTGTTAAAGTTGTAGAACAAATATTGTTGTTTATGATGTTAGTAATCTACTCCTGCGATGTTGTTAGTGTTTTATAAATAACCCTGTATAAATTGAAAACAAATTTGTACCAAATTTTTCAATTGAAAAGAAAACGTGCGGATAGGCTTCGGTCGTAGTCACGTTGGATTCCGTTGGAACATCCCATCTGAGGAGCCAAAACATCTGTAGCTTGGAAAGAGTCCAGGAATCAACCGACTATTTACACAGAAGTCTATTTTTCCAATTTCAATGGTAAGGTAATTTTGTGATCGATCATTCATTAAATAAAAGAAAGTAAATAAGATTAAATAAAGTCCATTTATTTAGATAGTGTCGGTACACCCGCAAGCACTTGTGTTCAGAGCAGGATACCGGTAAGTTTTTGGTAACGTTATACAAATAACGTTACAGATAACGGTAAAAAATAGCGATGATTCTAGCAATAGTTTTAGCTTATTGTGTTATAAACTTAAATCCAAGTTTTAGAAATGTATTGACATTTCGCAGTCGTACGTTTATACGGAAAGTCCGTATTATTAGCTTGTAAATTTTTCAGAATCGTGTCTAGTGTCGGAAGTTTTTTATTAGCATAAAATCTGTATATTGTTCGGACGTACTACATCACATTCAAAGTCGTCCGTTTCCGATAGTGGGGTTCTTCCGTTTTTACGTTTTTTTAGTGTTAATGGGCCTATTTTCAATATAATTCCGACGCTAGTTCTTGGTATCCCCACTATTTTTGATGTATCTGTGATAGGTGCAGACATACTGATTACAACGCAATGCCGATGGACATTGATTATAAGTAGTTTACATGTTTTACAAAACACCCGTATTTTTTTGTTGGTTCACTTAAAGTTTCATCTTCTCCTTCCAAGGATGAAAAAATATTTTCAGTACACGTAGCAGAGTCAACAAATACAAGCTTTCACTACGGCGGCGCTTCGATGTAAACTGCCAAAATCCAAATTGACTTGCGGGTGTACGCCGCACGCGGTATCCTTTGTTTATGCGGCGGCATCCTTTGACAAGAAGCGGCACGTGCAAAGGCGGCGCGATAAAAGGGCGACACTATCTAAGTGAATGCGCTTTTACATTAAAACTGTAGAAAGTCTTATTATCACGCACGTTCTGTATTACCTACTTATTTATTATTCTGAAAGATCAATTCCCGCTTTTCTCTGTTTTTGTGATCAGTAGATACCTATAGGTAAACAATATCGAAAAAAGATTATGTGGACTTTAATTTTAGTCAAATTAGGTCAAATCCCAAAAGTCTTAAAATAGACGAACAAAGGAAATTTATAAAATAAAATGATTTTCTAATAAACGGTTGGGTTCACTGTTAAATTAATAACTGTCGCAAGAAAGGCTGACTTAATTAAGCCTGATACAAAAGCTAATGGACAGGTTCGCAAGGACCCGTTGCTGGTCAAAGCAACTTCTGCTCGTCTAAGAATAAAGTAAGCCACGCTAATGCATTACGGTTTTAACCAAGCTACAAAACCTTCATGCAAAACCGAGTTCAATAGAGGACACACACGCTAGGTTATGTGGATGACGGTTTTGACCACAAGCATAACCGAGCGGCAAGGTTGCATAAACAGGCATGGATAACTGCACAGTTTTGTCGCATACACGCTAGGTGTGTATGACGGTTTTGACCACAGGCATAACCGAGCGGCTTGCATGAGCGGCTTGCATGAACAGGCATGCAGTATTATCCTTTACACGCTAGGTTATGCATGACAGTTTTGACCTTACAGGCATAACCATCATGCATAACCTAGCGTGTATGGCCGGCTTACAGATGGATGGTTCTGGAAACTTTTTACCGCGCCGCAGACATCTTTATTACCTGCAATAAGCCTAATGGACTCTACGTTATGTTTTTCACTTTTGTTATCCTACACAAAAGCGACCGAAAAATATCATTAAGCCTTATGAGTCACATTGAATACGCAAACATTATAATATTAGTAAGTATAGTAAATTAAATAGTTTTGGGCTAATTTTTCATTCCTCGGAGAGAACTTGTCTGCATGATAAATTAATTCTAAGAAAATGCCACGAGTGACAGAAAATGACAATAATTAAATAACTACAATTTTTATTTCTCGGATTATCCTTATCTCGAAAGTCCGTTTGTTTGTTTGTTTAATTGTTTGTTTGTTACGCCTTTACGTCTAAACTACAGAATCCGATCATAATGAAATTTTACATACACGTTGTCAGGGGTACAGAGAAAAATATAGGATACCTTTCATCCCGAAAAAAAGTATTGTTTCCAAGGGATAGCAAAAAAATTAATACGCAGATGAACTCGCGGGTGGCCGCTAATAAATCATAATGTTAAGTTGCGAATTTAGATTTGGGAAAAAATAAAATCCTCTAGGCTATCTTAGTATTATTTCAGCAGTGTCTTTTTCTTTGTAATTCTCAATTATATTGATATTTCGTTTGACACTACAGGCAATATCCTAAGTTCTACTTTCGTAGTTTTTGCCGTTTCCTACTACCACAGCCCTCGCAATTTGTTGCTCGGTCGAAATTGCACGAGGGTGGCTGATAGTAACGTACCTACTCACGTGATCGGAATGAGAATAGCATTGATTAAAACATAATGACGGAAACAACTTAGCTACTGTAATTAATACTAAAGCAGTGTGCACTTTTTAGGGTTCCGTACCAAAATGGTAAAAAAGGGAACCCTTATGGGGTGACTCAGTCTGTCTGTCCGTCACAGCTGGATATCTCGAGAACTACTAATGATATCAACTTGAAATTTGGAACAATTTAAGATGACATTTGCCCAACTATTTTGCAAATAAGAAAAAAAATTAAATATCTTTTTTACAATAGGGACTGAAAAGGGGTCTTAAAAATTTGAAGTGGGGCTACTAGGGCATGTGGGGTTATCATATGAAAGAGCGCCGTTTGCACGTTTTTAATCACTTTTTATTTTAGACCGCATAGTTTTTGACTTATGATGAAAAATGTAAAAAAATACCCCCCCCCCCCCCCCCCCCCCTTATCTCCGAAGCTTGGCAAGACAAAAATCTAAAATAATTCTGTGATAGCAGTTTATATAAAGATTACAGTAAAAATAAAACGATGTCTCAATAAAGCACACTTTTTTAGAAATTATCAAATTTCTAAAAAAGTTAATATTAGTTCCACTATCGGTCAAGAGATGGCGCTGACCTAAAACTACAATAATAATTTTATTATCCTACTCTGCAGTGTATTTATTATGATGGTATGGAACCCTCAGTGCGCGAGTCCGACTCGCTCTTGACCGGTTTTCGTCATAAAATGACCTTTGTGCTTATGCTGGGTGATTCTTCAGACCGTTCAGATATGTTAGATCAATAGCCTAATATTCATGGCAGACCCATGGGCTATATATGTTTGTTCTTTGCAAGGAATAATAATAATATCATCAGAACATGAAATTGCTGCTCAGTAACAAACTGCTACCAGTACCACATACTGTTAACAAACATTGCTCGATATCAAATCAGCATACTTTATACTAGAAAAACTCAATCTGAACAAGCAAAAGCCTAAAGATTAACATTAAAAGAATAAAAACATGACCCAAAAACGCTTACTTGGTTTTACGCCTCTAGCCGTCTGAAATATGGATTACTCTGATTTCGTCTTCTTACGGATATAAAAAAGACGATAAAAAGATGGTGTTACTCTATAGTAACACCATCTTTTTATCATAGGACTGTTCCTATCCTACAAGATTGATTATAAATTAATGCCAGTAACCAGTGATCGGATTAGGGACATAATAATCTACGAATACGAATATTGGCGAGAATTGTATTTAGTACAAAAAATATTCACTTTTTATGATTCTTAAAATGGAACAAAAACTAATAAAATATAAGATCATTCCTTTTCTGATACTCATTTATTTAAAAAAAAACATGTAACTAGTTACTTTTGTGAAGAACGTATTTATTTGTCATAAAAAAACTGGAATACACGCTGAAATTTTAATCATTTGGTTCCCGCAGTGGTTTGGTTTCACTCATGATTACAAGCAACTTTTACTATGAGGCCAACTCTGATATCGCAAAAAAATCAGCTGTTTCATACAAAAGCACCTAACCTAACACCTAATTTTCAGAGTTCAGAATTATCCGAGTTGGCCCCATTAGTAAAAGTTGCTTGTAATCATGAATGGAACCACCCCACTGCTTGAACCAAATGATTAAAATTTCACGATGCATACTTTTTCTTCATTTGTGCCGATTGTTTACAAGAATTGTGGTTTGTTTACTGTGTAAACGAAAACGAACTGTCGCCAAGTGACACAAAGCGTTCGCGAGACGTGCTCAATATAAGACTGAAGGTATTAGCGAGATATCGCTACTCAAATATCACCTGCGAACGAAAATAATATTATCATGTTTGTGGTAAAAGAGGAAGAAGACGTATATTTGCTTTGTTGTAATTAATATATCGTTGGAGATTTGGTTAAGCCGATAATAGTCAAAAATTTTACTTTTGTGGCGGCGCCACAAAGCTACCCCAATAATTTTTGCACTGGTAAATCTGAAATGCCAGTGCGTAAGGAAAATCTCACCGTTTTTCAAATATCTAGTGAATTTTATTTATTCATTTAATTCTGCAGAATAGTTATGCATAACTATTTTACAGTTTATTTAAGACACGAAAATATTCGACTAAAGGGCATAGACTTATTATATTACTAGCGTAAGGACCCGGTCAAAGTCACTATGAAATGACGCCAGTTGGTTGGCCCTAAAAATACAGTTTTAGGGCCAACGCATTTCAGTCATACGCGGGAGACTATGGCAGACAGATGGTGATTGACGTGACATAAAAATGCCGAATTGTGCATTTGAAGATTGCAAAAAACATGATGCAAAGGTTAAAAAGTTTCACGGAATATCGTATCATCGGTTAGTAGCTTTACATTATTTTTATTACGTGTCTAACAATTTTAATAAAGTGTAAAAGATTTTACTATTACTTTATTGTTCGAGGCACTAGAGATGGGTCATCATGACTCAAATGAACTAATTCACTTGAGTCCATATAAGATCTTTAGTTCATTTAGTTCCATAGCTAATTAACTCCAAGAACGAGAGTAAACGGTAAGGATAGATTACGAACACTACATACAGAAATTTCTCCTATGAAACATATTCGCTGCAAAAATATTTTTATTAAGTATCTACACTACATTACATTTCAATACAAATAATTACAGATTGCCTAATGATCTAGTGTGTAAAGAAATATGGAGTCGCATTATTCCAAAATAACGAAAAGAGCCCTATTTCAAGCCTCCTAAAAACGCAAGAATATGCTCTGCTAATTTTTATGACACAGATGTCAAAAGCTGGACTACGGAAGCTGAAAGCAATGGCAATACAGCGAATTGAGATTGAAATATTTAGTGCATTTACGCTTATAACAAAATAACTAAACTCAGAAAATGAAACTCCTGCCTCCCATAATTATGCAGTACTAGCAGCCCCGCGAATCCGTCTGCATGGAAAGTTTTTTTGCTTTCCCTCAGGAAAAATACTTTTTTGGGATGAAATGTACCGTCTTTCTCCTGACAATGTGTATGTAAAATTTTATGATGATCGGTTCTGTAGTTAAGGCGTGGAGGCGTAACAAACCAACAAACAGACTTTCACATTTATAATATTATAGTAAGGATTTGCAGTATAGTGACCGGCCGCAGCTTTGCTTTAAGATTTATTCCTTGTGTAAAAACCTAGGATAAAATAATCACTGTTGTATCTCTGACATATTAAACAGACTATATTTATATAATCAACTAGCGACCCGCCCTCGCTTCGCTTCAGTGTAATTTATAGATTTTATACATAAAGATTAATCAACAAAAAGTTTTTTATACATACCTTTAAAAAAACCTTAGGTAGGTACCTATATTGATGCTTAAATTTTAATAGAACTTTGCATGTAAATAATCAATTTTGACAATGTCATTATTTAGTTGGATACGGATTGTGATACGAATGTCATCATCTTCCAATCAATAATTATTACTTTTATAGAAAAAAAAAATATACTGTGGGTTCGTTTCATTATTCCAATTTGCATAGGGATCTCTATTTTTTTTAAATAAAATACTGCTAATGTTACTCGCTGATAAAAGCTTTCAATATGTGAAAGAATTTTAAAATCTGATCAGTTTTAAGTTTATGCATTACAAACAATCATAATAACAGACAAATCTTTCCTCTTTATATTTATAATAAATCTCTTTATATTCAATAATTTATAGTTTATAATATTAGTTTAGTATAGCTGAGAAAAATCACAAAAACACCTAATTTGAAATACACATGATTGAAATTTTGTTATGTTTACTTTTTATTTATGGCCTTAATACCATCGAAAAACTGATATAATTACCAAAATAAAAATAATTAAAAAATAGTTAAAAGTTTTAGCGACCTAAGATGATTGATCTAGTTTTTAACCCCAATTGAACTAAATCGTTCACTTCAGTAATCTTTTTTGCCCACCTCCAATACCGCAGTAGTTCGAGTAGGTTCTAAAAGATGTCGCTGATTTTGCTGGTATGAAGGAATTATAAAGCAAAACATTCGGATGGGCGCATCCTTCCTTTTGAAATCAATGCTAAAGGGCCATTAATTATTGCGACTTATATAATTGATACCAACTAAATTAGGTGATTTGTATTTTAAACTATGAAAATGTTGTTTAATTTTGATACTAAAATTGGGCTTCTTGAGGTTTCAATACAATGGTTGAAGAATTTCTTATAATAGTTAATAGTTTTGAGAAGCCGCAAGGTATAACAGAGCACAAAGTCGGCATTTATAATTTATTTTGTATAAGACATAAAAGATTTTGTTTATTAAAAAGGCATTTATACTCAATATTACTTATGTTATGTAACGGTTTTAAGATTTCAAGTTTCTGTATAGGTAGGTACATTTATTGATTGACATACAACGTGTTACAAAATAACCCCTAATGCCGAATATGGTTGATAGGGACAACTTTTACAATGGGACCAACTGTGAAATCGCGAAAAAAATCAGCTGTTTCATACAAAAATTAATATCAAAAATATCAAAATGTATGAAACAGCTGATTTTATTGTCGCGATTTCAGAATTGGTCACGTAGTAAAAGTTGTTCAGTGTAATGGTCCCTTCTACCATATTCTACCATCAGGATTTATTTTATAACACGTTATATGGATTATAACGATACATTATATTTTTGAAACCACTTTTTTATAAGCAGATAATATAACGTTTGTTTTTGTTTCAGAACAACCTGAATGGGGTCCGAAGCTGGTATCGGATCGGTCGTGGTACGGCGTGGGGTCCACTCTACGAGCTACTTGCGCCTCGCCGCCCGCTTATCCTCCAGTGAACCTCACGTTTGCCCTCAACGGAAGGGAGGTATGTCCATTAAGCCGGATCTCCACTAGAGACAGCCTTGGGTCGAGCGACTGCCTTGATCCGCGTGTGCTCAAATGGAGACGCTGCCTCAACCTGAGGCACGACTCGCCGCGAGGCAAATTTCGTTGCCGCGGACCTAGCCAGATTTTGTCGGTTTTTGTGCGCGCTCAAAGGCGGCAAAGGCGCCTCAGTCAGTCTAAGCCGTGTGTTCGGTGGAGACGGGAGTTTTTGCTCTAAACCGGTGGATCGTGTCACCTCACTTCGATACGCAGCTTGCCTCAACCCTCTGCTTCAAGGTGAGCAGCCTCGGTCTGCCTCAACGGCTGCTCAAGTGGATACAAGGCTTAATAAATGTATAGTCTTTGATTCCATGCAAACAAGTATGCAATGATGTGAAGATGAGATGGTATAAGTCATTATAATCTGGACAAGTGTTTTTCGAAAGCTGATCAAATATGTAGTTAATATAATTCCTTGAGAAAATTGTGTATTATTCGGTAGGCTTTTCAAAAATAAGTAATTAGTCATTTATCATTATACTAAATATTATTAGTTACGTTACCTATCAATTAAATAAAAGTTGCATTAAAATATTATATGATATTATTTACAGGGTAATTATGTGGATCTAAGCTCTTTTTTTCCAAAGGTCCTAAATTTTATGAAATTAAATGCATAAGTATATTAAATTTCTTCTTTTTTTTATGGAAATTTATTTCGTTAACATGAAGACCTAACTCTGTAAAAAAATTGTTTTCTTCACCGAGAATGACTTTCCATTTGAGTTAGGATGAAGCAAAAAATATTGACGACATTACGACACTGTTTTTAGAGATTTGTCTTCTTTCTTACTGTTGGTTTTGTGAAGATGTCGCCATAATCTTTTTTGTCTTATTTGTAGATATAATACTTACGACACCTTGTCTTGGTGTTCACCAAGGAGTTTTAGTATTCATTTCGGTTACACAGATTCGAACTAATTAAAATATTATACAAAAATGTTTGATAGTAATCCTTAATAGTAACGGGCACAAATTTGCCAAATTGAAAACATAATGAATAATAAATAAATAAGACTGCTCATAAAAGAGCTTTAGTTAATTTATATCATATTTCAGGGTATAGCGACGATAAAAGTCACTATTTACTTATTTATTGCATTACCAAATTAAAGTTTTATTTACCTATTGTATTATTTATTGGTTGGTTCAAATCATAGTGTTTCCACATTTGTTATACAAAAACTAAACAAAGAAATAGAGCTCTAGATCTTTTCTTTTATGTTATAAGTCCTTGAAATATATCAGTCCTTTCTTTGACGTTTGTTTGTTATCCTTGAGCGAGCCTTTGAAACTGACAATGGTCATTAGCAAATGTAACTAACTATGTCTAATTAGAAAAGAAAGTCAACAAAGTCTTATAGATCGAATCTTGAGATTCGATTCATGTAAAGGTAATAAAAAAATCACACTTACACATATATATTTCTGATTCATCAAAATAAATCACAAACACATACTTCATTGAAATCTATTACTTCGAATTTTAGTTACATTATCACGAGTTGATGCTTACTTTGCATACAAAACAACTGTTTGAAAATTGTACAACACACTGATGTTCAAGTTCCGTACAAACAAATATGTATGTATGTAAGTTAATCTCTGGAGCGTCCTTAGGAGTTCGCCTTTTTACAGCCCATACAAATAAATTTATTTTGATTGTCGTGAAGAGAAAACTTTTAACAATAATTTTATATTCTTTATGCGACCCAAAAATGAATAGATTAACTTCTTTCAACCAGTTCTTTCTTTTCCCAGCGCACTTTTCTTTATTACGTTATGGAAATCAGACAAAGACGTCCATAAAATGTTTGTCTTGAGTTCTTTTAATAATAATGTTTGTTTTGCATGAAAATTTTAAGAAGTTATTAGACTCAAAGTCAATATAAAGTATTAAACTCTATCTTGATTATTAGATTGATAGTAAAGTATATACAAATTAAAGATATGGATATAAACATCATTAAATTAAAAGTAGTGATGCAACATTATACAACATATAAGTAATGCGCAACATGCACATATTTTATATTACGTCACTATTGGATGGCAGAAATAACAGCATCTTTCAATCCTCATTCATCAAAAATTCAATTAAACTCGGAAATCGAATAGGGTTCTTATCTCAAAATAAATAATGAAAACTTTCACATCATTTTCATTCTAATTGTAGCGGCTTGGCATATTCATGTACTTTAAATGCCGTTATAACTACATAAATCCCTGTACATATTTAAAGATTTTGCGAGTAGATCTTCCGCAAAAGATAAATTATAAATTGTATATGTTACCGGCAATGTGTATAATCCGACATTGTATACAATGCCTAGGCAATGTATACAATGCCTGAAACGATCAGGCAATGTATGAAGTATAATTCATTTTATACTTTGCTTAGGCATTGTATACAATGCCTGCTGGTCCACCGGCAATGTGTAAAGGACCTACAGGAGTAAAGCAGGTTCAATTCCGAACTCAATGATCCCTCTCGAGCCCCCCTCGAGCCCCACTAGAACCCCCCCTCGAGCTTTCCCCGAGCCCTCCTCGAACCTATTCTGGAAAATCTTTTTATTTTACACATTGCCGGTTGAGCAGCAGGCATTCTATACAATCTGCCTAGTCATTGTATACACTGCCTAGGTAATATGTGAAATAGACAACAATATTCATTCTATTTCATACATTGCCTAGGCAGTGTATACAATGATTGTATTTCATACATTGCTGGTAACATATACGCTATTATCTATTCTGTGGTACTACCAATACTACTCGTATATCGGCTACTTTACTATACTATATCTGATTCTCTCGAAACGATAAAACATTGACATGCTAAAAAGAACTTATAAATTATCGACCGTGAATAATATTTGTGCAAAAGACAATAGATATATTATTCTAACGTTTGAAATAACCATTTGAATATCAGTGAAATCAGTGTTATGATCTTTCGATAACATTATGCTAATACTTTTTTAGATCTTTCGATAAGTTTGTAACAAAAACCTGACCTTTCAGATAAACAGGCATTATCACAAAACTACGTAGTAGATATATCCAACATAATATACTCGTACCTACACAAAGATGATTAGTTTTTATAAAAAAATATTCTAGAATAAGTGCAGACTACCCAGGTTAGGAATCCTTTTTATTAACACGTTCATTTGGTTGCTTTCTCGTTTGTGTGTTCGTTCGTTCGTTTGTTTCTCCACAAAGTTTGCGAAGAATTTTATACTAACTTCCCGATGAGCTAGAGACGTGAAACTTTAAAAATAGATCAGAATTAGAAGGCAATGCAATATAATCGTATCATTGAGCTGATCTTATGATGAAACCGGAAGAAGGCAACAGGAACTCTATGATGAAACCAAACAACTCCATCGTGTTTGGGCTCGTTAAAATTGTCTTGACAAGTACTCTAATGGAAGATGAAATCCAGGGTCTGATGATGAAGCTGGAAGGCCCTCCCATAGGAACTCAATATTGAAACCGAGCGATCCCAACGAATTTGGGCTCGTTTGAATCGTCTTGACTAGTACTTTGTTGAAAAATAGTTTCCAGGGTTTGATGATGGAGCCGAAAGAAGGACACAGGAACTCTTTAATAAAACCACGCTACCCCATCGAGATTGAGCTTGTTTGAATCGTCTTGACGAGTTCTTTGTTGGGAAATAGTGCCCAGGGTCTGATGATGGAGCCGGAAGAAGGCCACTGGAACTCTGTGATAAAACCATGCAACCCTATCGAAATTCGGCTCGGTTGAATCATCTTGACGAGTACTCTAATGGGATATAGTTTCCGAGGATCTGATAATGGTACCGGAAGAAGGCCATAGGAACTCTATAATAAAACTGTGCAACCCCATCAAGTTTGGGCTCGTTTGTATCGTCTTTTCCAGGGTCTGATGATGGAGCCAGACGAAGGGCACAGATACTCTTTAATTAAAACCACGCTGCCCCATCGAGTTTTGGCTCGTTTGAATCGTCTTGACGAGTACTTTGTTGGAAAATAGTTTCCAGGGTCTGATGATGGAGCCGCAAGAAAGCGACTGGAACTCTGTAATAAAACCATGCAACCCAATCAAGTTTGGGCTCGTTTGACGACTGCTCCGATAGGCGATGGTATATTTTTAGTCTTAGCTCGTTAACTAAAAAGCAGAAAATAATAATTTACTGAAAAAAAATCTTTTTTAAAAACACGTATTTAAAATGGACTATTTTTTTTTGATAACTTAATAATTATGGCGCAATGTATAACTTCTAGAAATTCTGCAATGGTATCACCATTTTTTGTTTCCTAGTGTATATTCGGACAATAAGAGCAGAACAGTTTACCGGATACAGTCCACAGCGGAACAATAGTGGAGCCTACTTACTTTGACGGTGCTGTTTTTGCTCGCTCTGCTTGAGCACACTCATTAATCAACCAGCAGCTCGGCCTAAGCTCACCTCCCTTTATCATAGAATTGCGACCATATTCAGCTTCATGTTAAAGACCTAGATAAACAGGTACTTAGGGTTAAAACACGGATTGACTCATCTTGCTTCACTTAATTATGTACTTAGAACAGTTTCATGGCGTCGTTACTTTTCATAGAATTCAAAATGATGTTTGTGAAGCATGAAAACACGGTACCTATTCTAATTAACATTCTTATTATTGAAGTAACAATCTTCTTATGTTTACAACGAAGTTTTATTATCAAAAAGTTGTTATAATTCCACGAAGTATATTAAAACAAAGAGTTAAAATAGGCTATTTAGAAATGTTTATTTTGGAAAGATCCTCTTATTATTTCTGTCCGTATATTTTGGTTTCGACATTTAAACTCTTGGTATTACGTTGTGAGAACGTTACTAAAAATAATTGATAAAATAATATGCGATGGGTCACTGTTGCCCGTAATTAAATCACAAATAAATTACTCTCCATAAGCAGCATCGACTTAAAAGAAAAACTGTAAGCTAACTTATATCCGAATCTTTTGGTACCTATCTAATATCGTAGATATTTTGAATATTTTAACATTTTTGGTGGTGTAAATTTATCGCTACTATAATATCCGATTCTGCTATCTGCAGGTCGTTAGAGCCTGATCGTTTTAAGATGTTGCACATGCACGTTAATAGGCACTTTATAGACGGGTGTTATGTATCGTAACATTATGAACTCTTGGCAGCAACTTGAACTATAAATCTGGCAACTTAGGCAAATTATTTCAGTCTTGTAAAATGTATATTAAAACCTCATTCTATATTGGCTGTTTCATGATTAACATGTTGTATGAATAATAAGAATATGAAAGAACATGTAAGAAAAAATCTATTGTCACAAAAGACGGGCCCGTGACGTAAAACGGACAGCAGTTTTTCTAAGCTGCCATTAAATTGGGTTTAGATACAATATTTGCAGATTCATAGGTAATTTCATCAAAATCAGTATTCAACATTAACAGCTTTAGGTTTATATCCTAGAACACTTAAGACTAATAGTCAAAGCTGTTTTTTGGAAAATAATAATTATAGAATCATCCATCCAAATTATAATTGTTATGTTGTCTTAATTAATAACACCAGAATAAGATTTTCAAGTAACTAAAGAGTGTTATTAGCTCACTTTAAACGGCTAAAATTCGTTCCAAAGTTAATTAAGAAAATGCAGTCGGAGGAGCATACTTGATATTTCATACGATACAAGAACTTTGGAAACGTAATTAAAGAAATAATTCTTGTAGGGTTATTGTAACTTTAATACTAAGAGTTTAATCTTTATTATTTTTGACAGATTGATATGGATTCGTTCGTCCACGAATTACCACAGTGGTTCAAATGGGATCCACCACCGAAACCAGAGACAACCACGACAGATATACCCGAGGAAGACCCAAACTTCAACATATTCCACGACGACAGCAATGTGCAGTACTTGGACGAGTCTTATATAAATTTACATAAAGAAGAAATACGGCGTACTCCTAAGGAGAACTTGAAGCCAGTTTTTGATAGAACTGGACCTGATAACAGGCTTCCTTCTGTAGGAGAGGTGTCCTTTGTCGTTCGGAACGAAGCCTTCGAGCGAGGCAGCTTGCGGTTGACCTGTATAGCTAGCATATACAACCTGTATATCGCTCGATCGGAACTTGTATTCGATATGGAGCAACCTGAAGTTGCTTCAGTATTAGGTGTCCGTAATAGTGCTGGTAAGTAATAATGGCTATTGAGTTTTTGATGTTAGAAAAGTTTCAATAATGTGCAAAGTAATCAAAAATTACGTCCTTATAATCGCTACGGTCATTTAGAATAAGGTGTCAAATTCTCTAATTAATGTTATATCTGTTATGAGTTCGAAAGTTTCTAATGGCAGGAAAGAATCTGCAAATAATTAGAAGGTACTTAGGTGCCTATTTAGTGATTTCGCGAATTTTTTAATACATCACGAAACCCACTTTTAACAACTGTGAAAAATTACCACATTTCAATAAAATTGCTGCAAAAGTTTTCACCCAGTTTTTATATTAAATTTGCTGAAGCGAAGTTATTAAAACCGAAGAGATATATTTGAATCTCGGTGTTCTTGATTTATAATGGAGCTACATAATTGATTGATGATGTTTTATTAAATCTTTGCTTGGCATTAATGAAAATGGCGCAAGTTCATGTTTTATTACTAAGCCGCTAAGATTAAATAAAAGTAGGTGTCATTTCCATAATATACATTAGCTTGTTAATAACATTTTCAACTCAGAAATATTTATGAGATGTATTATTTAGAATTATTGTTTCATTTTTGTTTAGCACGTACTCAAGACGTAGTCAAAAAAGTGCTATTTGGGGCAATTTCAAATACATATTAAGCTTTTTTCCATCATTTCACAATACTAACAACATAAAAGTGTAAAAAGGCAGTCTTTAGAAATATCCTTTTACTCGTAGGTACAGTCAGCTTCAAATTGATATAAGCGTCCAGAGTAGTCAAAAGATCTGAAAAATATAAAATCAATCTTTATTAGTTGTAAGCACATAATGTAATAAATAATGCATTGTAATAATAACTTAGAGCTTTGTTTACTAAGATCATTTTGAACACACTGACTGCTCATATAAATATGAAAGAATTAGTATTAATATATTTTGAACACGTGCTTACATCAATTTAATAATTCAGACTGCGTAAGTCAGATTGCTTTTAGGTTTTTTATATCATTTTGACTACTCTAAAAGCAATATCAATTTGACGCTGACTGTACCAAACTGACCGTGAGCTAAAATCAGGAAATGATAACGTTATTTTTAAATGTAACGTTATTTCTTACTTTTTTTTACCGTTTATTTTAACATCAACGTTATGTCAATAAATAACGTTATTTTAACGAAATTAACGTTATTTCAGTAAATAACGTTAATTTTGACGTTATTTCTTACTTTTTGTTACCGTAACTGTAAATTTAACGTTATTCCAATTAATAACGTTAATTTTTTGTCGATAATTTTACCGGTACTAAAGTTTAATGCTTTATTTATCGGTAATTTTACCGGTACAATATTTTTAACGTTATTTTTACCGGTAAATTTATCGATAAAATGTTTTAACGGTATTTTTAACGTTATTTTTTGTATCGTTATTTTTTTAACGGTATTTCAATCCCTGGCTAAAATGTGTGTCATTGCCGCTTGAAAGTTTATAATGCTCTCCTTTGTTTCAGATTTAATTTCCTTTAGCGTGCTGCGGATAGTCGTCTCCCTAATGCCATTTTTATACAACATCCGGTAGTTCGATAAGCCTCTAACCATATTTAATTAAGTACAAATATAAGTGTAAGAATTCAAAAAATGTAAAGATTTACTCTCATTTTGTACAAACTCATTGAACATATCCAACTGTAACAATTTATCTTCCATTTTAGAATCATCAACGAATTTCAATTAGTGTCCAAATTATGTAAATGTTATGTTTACGTATTATTGTTTCTTTTATAACTCTAAGAGTAACAATTCGATTGGGAATTTAATACAGTCATGTATTAAATCAAAGTTCGTATCCTTAGTCATTTTAGGAAATATTCAGGCAAATTAATTGTGAAAAAACTACTGGGTCGAATACTTCAAAGTCCCACCCGTTTTACTTAGCTAAGGAAAACATTTTTGATCTTTTGAGTACACTCTAAGGAATGTTTTGTCCTTCTTACTTTTCTAAGGAAAATCTCCTAATCTGTGTTCATTGAAAACCTTTTTGACCCTCGCAAGGTAACCCTTTGGCCAAGATGTTAGTTTTAGGTGAGACTGGCCAAACCTAGATAGCGATAAGACAGGTGTAGAGTAAAAATTAACTATTAACTAAGTATTAAATAAATGTGATAAGGTTTGTTTGTGAAACAACTGGTACCAATTTCTACTTTCTTTTATTGCTTTTAAAGGATACTATTTTAATTGTGTAAGTATAGAGTGATATTGTAAAGTTGAATTCGTTCCAGAATTACTCTTTGGCAAAATAAAACTGTTTTGCTTTGTTACACAAAAGAATCGATCAATAGTTACATTGACATAGTAAAATCTGATTCTGACTGTACAATTGTGCAATTTGAGCCAAAACAATCATGAGTAAGATAATCCTTACTAAACCTTACTTAATATTATAAATGCGAAAATCCGTTTGTTTGTTTGTTTGTTACGCCTTCACGTCCTAACTACTGAACCGATCATCATGAAATTTTGCATACACGTTGTCAGGGGTACAGAGAAGGACATAGGGTAAATTTAATCTCGATTAAAAGTATAGTTCCCGAGGGATAGCAAAAAACCTTTCCACGCAGACGAAGTCGCGGGCGGCCGCTAGTCTCGTATAATAAAAAAAAATAGTACCTATTCAAGCCCTGTTGTAAGAAAAAGTAATTGTGCAACGAAATTCAACATATTTCAGGACATGTTTAATTGAATTTTATTACATGAATTGTGAAAAGGTTATGGTTAGATGCACAAATCATACCCTTGTGAAAGACTGATGGATTACTTATAAAGTTATAACTATGAAAGATTTATTATGCAAATGTATGTTTATTTACAAATCAAGAAGCACTTGAAATAAATCGCACACTTCATAGAATAATATTGTAAATAAATTAGTGATTTGAAATAAAATGAAGGAATTTTTGAATAGGGTAAGAAAAGATGCCCGTAATATCTATGCCGTAATGGCGTAAGTATTTATCTACTTACACACTATCAAAACAACTTTAAAAGTTGCAAGTTTCCTTAATTCTGTATCGTTTAAAAATAGAGTGAATTATGATCAAAACGATGTTATTTGTTAGGTAATTGTACATAGTTATTGTTTGCTCGAGACATCGAAACGGGATAGAAAGCTTATAGTTTTTATCGGATAGTTACATTTCGGCGAGTTTGCAGCGGAATTGCACGACGTAATTCCGCCATCTCCATGCTTACATCGGTCAACCAGACGTACGAATCAGCGCCACTGTTTGTAACGCATGTCTATCATAAAAAACCGGCCAAGTGCGAGTCGGACTCGCGCACGAAGGGTTCCGTACCAAAAAACGGCAAAAAAATTAACTTTGTTGTATGGGAGCCCCCCTTAAATACTAATTTTATTCTGTTTTTAGTATTTGTTGTTATAGCGGCAACAAAAATACATCATCTGTAAAAATTTCAACTGTCTACCTGTTGTTGTTATTAATATCGAGCAAAAAAACAGCAAAAAAATCACGTTTGTTGTATGGGAGACCCCCTTAAATATTAATTTTATTCTGTTTTTAGTATTTGTTGTTATAGCGGCAACAGAAATACATCATCTGTGAAAATTTCAACTTTCTAGCTAACACGGTTCATGAGATACAGCCTGGTGACAGACAGACAGACAGACAGACGGACAGCGGAGTCTTAGTAATAGGGTCCCGTTTTTACCCTTTGGGTACGGAACCCTAAAAAGCGCAAACAAATGTTTTAGGCAAAAGAATAATTTTTAAATGCTAATATATTTAAGATTTTGTTCCAAAATATACTATTATTTATCACTGTAAAAACGAACATGCACTGTATTTTTTTCTATACAAATATCATAACGACCCTTTGCATATCCGTAAAATAAAAATAATGTTGAAATATTTCCAGACTCGTTTCGATGTCATGGGTATAGTTTATTGGGATTGCTGTAAATTATTTCAAATGAATAGAAAATAATAAAAGGATGTTGAAACTTCACTCTGTGTACTTTATTTTAGTTTTGCGTTTTTTTTAGCATTCAGTTATGGATGTTTCGCATTATAAATATTGAGATTTTCAGTTCAAGAGAAGAGATCTAGGCAAAAATATATGCTTCGATGAATCAAAAGTTATAAACAAAAAATAATAATAAAACAACCTATTTTTGTTCTTACAACTGTTACTAAGTATTAGTTTACCATAGCATAATTTAAATAATTACATTATATTTAACCATATTTCCTGCTTTGAACAAACAGATCCGCTTGCTTAGTAACCTCATTGCAAACTATATTTTTATCTTATTGATACATATACCCCTCATACGTTCCCTCCCCCTTTGTAAATAACAAAGTAATTTCCTCGTAGGAAAGTTCCACATAATCTTCAATCAATCATAGCTTGGATGGAGTCCACAACAAACACAGAAAATCCCGCAATTATGGTGATAATTATATTTAGAGAAGCTGTGTTCTAGACTTATACTATTATTTATTCTGTGGTTCACGAAACCACCCAAAAAGTAATTTTCATAAAGTTAAATTAACTAACTTTTTGGGTGGTTCACGAAACCACCCAAAAAGTTATTTTCATAAAGTCGAATTAACATTTAAAATTGATAGTCAAAAGATAATTTAAATAAATCTGCAGAATATTCTGTCAAAAATCCAAATTAGACTTTGCATTCATTCAAGTGAAACTATGTTGGGAGAAATCTGTAAGTTTATAATTACGCCAAAGACCGAAAGTATGGCACAATGCTAATAAATCATCACATAAGATTTATGTTTACAATGTGCTTGTGACGATCTCTATAAGTTAGGTACAAAAGCATCCACTAAAAAACAACACTGTTCTATGGACATAACAACAACCGTGACCAAAAGTTTCTGAATATTGCATTAAGCAATATATGAGCGGCACGCAATATTTAAGCAGGTAAATAATAATAACAATAAGTAATCTTAAAAAATATTAGTTTCCCTTAGAGTCTAAAAATCAAGAATTTAATATCTAAAATTCAAAGTCTAAAAGAAACATTGAGAATAAAAATATTGTTACTCTGTATTAATATGTAGTAGAAGCTTGAAAAACCACTTTAATATCAGACTAAAAATCTGTCTAAGCACTCTAGAAAATGTATGCAGACGTAGCTCGCGAGAAAAGATCAACATCTTTACTGCACCTAGGAAAACTTGGTGTGAAAACCGCGTTCTAATATTTCATGAACTCTCGGTATTTCTGTTTGAGCAAAAGCAATGTTTTCAGTGGGAAAATTTACGGCTAAAATACGAGTAATATCATGACGAGCAGAGAGAACGAATGAATTCACTGACGATTTACTTTTCAATTCTCAATGTCGGAGGCCGCTGTGGCAACGCAAAACCAATAACAATCTGTTACTTTGTACAGCTCGAAGGCTTTCAACTGACACTATTGTCTGGCCCGTTCGTTAACCCCCCACTCTTTTCATTTAGCACCAACGTTGATTGGCTGGAAATCCATCACCGCCAAGACTTTATTTAGTTAATTGAAAGTTTCAAAAATCCTTTTTATTTAGGACCATTGTTCTAGTCTATTGTTCCAAGTTTTAGAAACGGGTGCCGAATTGCGTAATAATAGGTTCTAGACGGCCCACACATTTTAGTTCCTTAGACTGTATTGCATTATAGAGATTTTGTAGGTATGGGATTATTTTGGTCCAAACATTTATGGTATGAACAGCTAATACATAGGTACCGGATTCGTTTTAACTATAGATAATTAAATGTCAAAATACTGTCTGTAAAATAAGGGCTTTTCAAAATGACAAAAAACTGTAAGCTCGATAGATGGCGTTGATGAAAATGTACTTATATGTCAATGTGATTTTTTTTACTAAGCTTCGAAGAGGGGTCTACCCTTTATGGCATAATTTTATTATGCATAACAACTGATGGCATAAACTTCATGTCGCAGAAAATTGTTTGGCATAGACTCATTTATCATACACTTAAAACGCATAGTTTTGTAAGCCAGAATCATCTTTTGACATACATTTCATAATGTATAGTCATTAAAATTTCATAGTGCAGGGGAGCTGAGCATGGGGGCCAGCCCCCCTGCACCCCCAGGGAAGCAGCATGCATGCAAACAAGCATTCAAGCATGCATGCATGCATGCAAGCATCTGCCATATTCGTAGTATACCATGTGAAAATTATACCAAATAATTGTCGACTAAATAAACGTTATGCCAAACGAAATTATGCGAATAAAAAATTTGCCAAATGTATTTATGCCTAATGAAATTCTGCCATCTGAATAGTATGCCATTGTAAATTCGTAAACATTCTGCCAAACAATAATTATAATAAACAATTTTTATGCCTTAAAAATATTCGTTTAAAGAAGATGCCAAATAAATTTCGGAGCATCAAGTTTCTGCCAGATAGAGGTAACCCTTCGAAGAGTACTCAGGTAGGCAGGCAGATGTAACCCTAAAATGTTTCTCTTTGGGCAGATGTTAGCCAGCTAGCGCTTACTAGATTCTTTGGTACAGGCCGTTTATTTTTTGACACTTCTCTTTCCATCAACGCCATCTAGTGAGGCAAATAGTTACAATTTTTATTTTTAAATGTCACTTTGAAACACTTTGAAAACCCCTCAATTTAATAAATAAAAAAACATTATGTAAAAAGAATTGAAACATTTTAGCAACATTGCGCGTACTCGAACTGCATTTCTTTCAAGACATTGCGAAAAGTCTAGATTCAAGGTCAATACTCGTATGTACAAAAAAAATGTGCTATTCTTGATAAGATTGGACAAATGAGCGTCGAATATTTCAAAGATGAGGTGTTTGAAATTTAAGCAAACATCTCAAAAAACTGTAACCTGATGCGTTTAATGACTTGCATTCTGTTCTGTTGTGTGAAAAATAGTGGCATTGAGCTAAAATGGATTTTAAAACTTACAGATATAATGAAAACTGTTAAAGAGTATTCAAAAAATATTAGAGACAATTTAAGAGGGCATGATTTTAACTTTTTTTAAATAGTGACTTTGTTCGATGCATTTCTTTGAATTGACACCGAACACCTCCGTTGACGTCACGCTGTGTGATGCCGCGATCGGGGCATGCACCAAAGCATTCATTTTAGCATTATTATAATTTTTAAATCAATATAATTCATTTTATCAACTAGCAATTGTTTTTATGTTCCTAACTAGAACAGACTTGGTTTTCGAGTAATTAAAATAAATTTACTGGCGGCGCTAGTAAAGGTAGTACGGCGCCAAGTGAATAATAGACGCAATTTTTGCCACACACATTTAAGTCCCGCGATTATAATGTAACAAAACAATATAAAAATATGTTGTTAAAAGTTGTTGTTTCTTACTCGTATTACGGTCTTGTTACAGTTTTGGTATTAAGAGCATAATCACCGAATGAATATTTAAACAAATCTAAAGTTTAGTCTTGAAAGCAAAGTTTGTTTTTGGGACAGCCTCAGGCGAGGGCCGGCCTTGTTTAGCCGAAAAATAACTTTTTGGTGTGTTCTGCGGTTTTTCAGTTAATTGAACTTATGTTAATAAAATATGTTTGGTGGGTTTTTGTTTTTTTATTAAAAATAATTTAACTAGTTTGATTGGTTGCAATTATGTATATTTCGATATGCTCATTAATATAATAATAATACTCTCTGTCCATAGGTACATTTTATCGCAATCCCTACAAATAATATTCATTCAAAACTACTTAAAACTAGAAATTATACTTAGTCCATTCCATAGTGTAAGCACGTTTGAAAAGCTAAACAAACATTAGTCTTAACGTGCGAAACGTTAGCTTTCTAATGGAAAATGGATGTATCCCAAAGTTTAGCTATTCAGCGTTTAGACTATTTGGGTCGCCTACTAAATTGATCTAAAGGTGAATAAAGGACTAAACGGCTAACATTCACCCTTATTTAACGTAGGATAACGTAGTACTTATATTTATTCTGTAATCTGTGGAAGGATCTAAAACTATGCATAACTTTAAAATCATTAGCATTTATCGCAAACATCATTTGAGGCCTCTAACCCAAATAAGTAGATAGTACACAATAATAATCACGATCTTATGTGTCATTTCACACGCTTTCTTAATAAACGCAACAGACAGATTTGTAACATAGACAATTAGTGGTAAATTATTTCGTAATTGAAGCAAGTTGTTTGAACTTAAATATCAAGAAAGCTTGAAAGATGTACAAAACTTGTGTTTCCTTGCAAGATATTGTCTTCCTCAATCTTAGGTACCGTAGCATTACAAGAGAACAACGCTATAAACATTCGACTTAATGAACGTAGAGTTCAGCGTGTGACCACATTAACCCCTTGGGTCGTATGCCAAACTCCGTCGAGTAGAACTAAAGCGTCAATAATGCCAAGCGAGTGGAACCCGGCCATAGTTACTGCTAAATGCTTAGACCACCTCTAAGGCCATTCTGTGGCACCAACCGTGACATAATCTGCAAGATTTCCACAATCTATTTGTGTGCTATGTGAGACAGATCATAGACAAAGTGTCTAAATATTCTTACTGCGCCTTACCTATCCGTCCGTATTTCCAAGAATACATACATCAACTTTGTCTAGGGATACAGGTGTTTTTTTCATACAAACAAGGTAACTTTGAAGCCTTGGTTTTCTGCAAGGGATGTACCGTGCTGTGATCTGACGATGGCTATCCAGGGAGTGAGTGGAGGAGATTCAGATCGCTATACACACCCAACTGATCTGATCAGCATTCTAAAAGATTAAAGGACATGTTTAAAAGAACTGCGAATATTGCATTAAAATGTATGGAAATCCTGAAACTGAGAACTCTGATCCTTCTATCTTTAAGAGTGCTGATTAGATCAGTTGGGTGTGTATAACGATCTAAATCTCCTCCATTTACTCTCTGGATAACCATCATCAGATCACAGTACAGTACATTCCTTGCAGAAAACTAAGGTTTCAATGTTACCTCGTTTGTATGAAAAAAACACCAGTATCCTTAGATAAAGTTAATGAGTATACTTAGATACTTAAAGATACTTACTTATATACTTTAAAATACATAAATATATTTATTTTAGTTTTAAGTATTCGACTAATTACCTAATTTGCAGCAATTGCAACAAATAATTTTCTTTTTGTAATAAGGTACAATAAGATCTACTTATATATTGAGACAACAGAGTAAATATCTTTAACCAATAAACTGAAACATCACATACCTGTCCCTTTCTTCGTAATCATGAATAAAGAAACAAAATATAATACTTTCCCATACTTTCCCCCTAACACAATATTGTGCTTTGCGGAGAGAGCTTATGGAACTCTTTACTAAAAATTATAAATATTCTATTACGTTAGATGAAACATAAACGTAAAACAAGACCTTCCATCACAGACTTTCCCGCAAAATATTAAAGTATTCGTCCATAAAATAACGCGATCATCTCATGAATTTTCATTAAGAGTTCATAATAGCCATTCACGATGCTATTTCGGTATCACTAATTCTTATCACAAATTCTGGTTTTATAAGCTTAACAGAGTCATTACGACAATCTGCCCTATGAAACATGAAAATGTAATATCCAAGTTTATTTGAAAATTATGTAAAGGATAATAAGCTTGTTTGTAAATGAAATCCCCAGCTTTTAGAGTCAAAATCTTGCCAAGTATGGATTAAGAAATATGATTTATTACGATAGTATTTTAAGAAGTGCAAACAAATAATTTTATATTGTAATTTAATGCAGTTCTAGTGGGCCAAATAGAGGAATACAAAATTTTTAAGGGGCCTCAAATAAAAATAAAATGGGTAATCAAAATTAATTGTATGGGCGGCGCTGGTGGACAATTACAGTGTCCCTAAATTTTAGGTAAAGTAAGTACACTCAACAATATTTAAAATAGTATTGGATATGCTTATAATTCATAAAAACCTGTATAATAATAAAATACAAACTATAATAATAATTACTATTTTTCTTCAGTTTCTCTCGAGTTTTGGTAGGATATTGGTAATAGTATCAAAATTACCTTTATTTGCAACCCTGTCACTATGCCAAAACCAAATAATCAAAGGCCAAACAAACCTTAGACCATAAACTTAATATTCCACTAAGTTTAAGACGTAGGGTGCCCGCATAACAAAGCAGGTTACAGGTCGGTACTGGTCGGTACAGGTCTGTACCGATCGGTAAAGGCAAAGTAGCCCCATACTTTTCTATAGCCCACCGGTAACGATCAATTGCGATTGTCAATTTTTCCGCAATTGACGCCCATTGACGGAAAAATTGATCGTTTACGCGTGCAATTGAAGCGATTGTCAATGCTCCAACAATGGAACTGACGGAAAAATTGACAATCGCAATTGATCGTTACCGGCGGGATTATGGGAGGCCATATTTATAGGAGGCCACATAAAGAAAACAGGTTGAAACTTGTATGTCGGTACCGGAAAACCTGTATCCTTTATGTTTGCACCCTTTGGCAGTCGTTTGCTGTTCTAACTTCCTGTGATCACTGGCAACGGGCACTGGCATTATGACAACAATTATTATAAAAAAAATATTTAGGTTACGAAATAATATGCAATCACAATGACAATAAATCTTGCATTTGTGCGCTGAAACAATGACAAAGAGAAAAGACCCCATATAAGCCCCCCTACTCTCGACAGGAATTAACGAGATCGAGATCAAATAAAATAAACGACAAAAATCTGTTATTTTGGTGCATTGAAAACGGAATTGGTATCGAGTAAATGTCAAAACAGTACAATTGAAACCATGGCAACCGTTTTCAATGTACTAAAATAACATAATATTTTTGACGTTTATTCGATACCAATTCGATCTCAGAACCTCGTTCATGTTTCGAAAGTAACCCCCCGATTACTAAGTGTAATATGAAAGAGACCTTAAAACATCGGATAAAAATCGTACAAAAGACCAAAGTAAGATTAATAAAGTAGGTATAATTCTTTGTAACATATCCACCTGTTTATTTAATAATAAACCGAGCCGGTCCGCGGGCTCCGTAATTTCAACCATTGTGTCGCTGACTGACATGGGTTGACATTCGAGACGTTTCTCAAAAACGAAACCTTATTTCATTTGACTCGTTTATGTCTCTGTATTTCTTTGAAACAGCGGTCAAAGCGTTTGAGAATCGTCGAGAAAAACTATGATTGAATTTCAATAACTATTTATTTATTATCCACAGTTGGTTAAACTTGTTATCTATAGATAAGATTTTAATTTTTCACCAAATTAAAAAAAAAGTAGTCGTATGTAAGTACCTAAGTTATATTTTTTAATACGACAAACCTTTTTCAGAATATTTAACTTTTATATCTTAGGATAAGACTTGAATACCACAATCAGTTCGTATTTCTTGGTCGGGTAATGTTACAGAACCGTCTTTTTTATCTATAAAATAAAGTTTAGGTCTTACTCAACTGAGTTAATTTCATAATCGACAGTCATTCATCGATTTTTGTGTTCTAGAAAAAACATCTGAATTTCCATTTTAGAGTTTCAAATATATCTTGAAGACAGTTCGAATGGAAAAATATCAGTAACTTCCGGTCGTGTCCCATCTCAGCGCCTGTAAATATAGAAACTTGAAACTTGTCATAATAGTGGAATATGTTGACCCTTATCAAAATACGAACAGATTCATTTTGGAAGACCCTTGGGAATTTTTTTATCAGCCTGCAAAATGGTAGTGACTAGTAAACGTTAAAACGTGACATGGATCCGAATTAGGAGAACTAAAAGTAATATAAAAGTAAATTTTAATTGTTTACAGTAATAATTGTAAGCAGTTATTATTATTGTTACTAGTTTTTTTTATTTAAAAGTATTCAATTCTTTGTTTTTTTGCCGGAAATGTAAATCTGTAAGCGTTTGTTTTTTTATTTAAAAAGTATAGTTTTGATTTTAACCGGAATTGTCTACATTTCCGGTAACTATTAAGTGCCTGATAATTCAATTCAATTCTTTTGATTTTAACCGGAAGTACTTACATTTCCAGTAGGAATTAAGTCTTATTCGCTCATTAAATTATGTTGAGTTCACAATTTAAATATTTGCTAGTTGGTAATTTAAATCGACAAACATTTTAAAATTTATATTTGGTCATAAACAATATTATTTGTTAATTTTGTAATCATCAAAAAAATGTGAATTTATCTATTTCCGTTTCTCGTCACTGTTAAATTTGTTTTGGCGGGAAACCAGGCTTACGAGCAAGAAGTTGAACAGTTTTTTGGCATTCTGTTTCGGGGTCTCGAACGATTAACTTGTACGATAAGTTGTGGATGTAAAAGTTTTTTACTGGGTTGTTATTTTAGAGAAATAGAAAGTTATTAAAAGTGTAAGAAAAGTCTACGTTGTTTTACTCTACAATCGACATCTTCGGTCTTCCCTGACTTTAGTTTACAAAGTCAGAAGCGGGATACAGGTACGTACACGTGTACATTTAATCATTACAATCATATCTTTATGGAAGTGCATTAAGAATGATGAAAATTTTTGGTAGACTAGGTTGTGTTTTGACGCACATGGCCAAGGCGACTCTTTGGCGGTGCTGATTACACTTTTGATAGAATAGGTTGTGTTTGAAGCACATGGTCAAGGCTACTCTTTGGCTGTGCTGATTACACTTTTTGATAAAATAGATCGTTTTGTATGACGCACATGGCCAAGGCGACTCTTTGGTTGTGCTGATTACGTTTTTAGTAGAATAGGTTGTGTTTTGAGGCACATGGCCAGGGCTACTCTTTGGCTGTGCTGATTACACTAGAATAGGTTGTGTTTTGACGCACATGGCCAAGGCTACTCTTTGGCGGTGCTGATTACACATTTAACACAATTGTTAATTTTCATACATATAGTTAAGTTTCATTTTAAAAAAATTGCATGCGTAGATGGGATTGTTAACTGTAAGTTGCAGCTAACACTTTGGTTAAGCTGGTATTATTATTATTATTGTAAAAGTACATGCATTAATTTTTTTTTTTCCTCTGACCATGAGTGGATAACATAGTGCCAAGGCTACTCCTTGGTTATGCTATCGACTCAATCTGGATGAGAGCATAGGATGTGACGGCGCATGGCCAAGGCTACACTTTGGTAGTGCTGTCACATGTGATGTGATCTTTTGTTATAACAAATTTAATGAATGTTAGTTAAATAAGAACCTATGATAATTTCAATACTTCACGTTATAGTATGAGTCACTTTCTGGAAAATAACTTTAGCCAATTTAAAGTATATTTTTGATATAATTTTTTTTTAAACATTAATAGGTACTTAATTTTTTGTTGTTTGTACAGTTTCGTTACATATGTTTTATTTTCTTATTATATCCTATTTATTTAGAAACAAACGGTCGTACACATTTAATAACAAATAATAAATTACAAGTTTCACAAGACGTATAGTCTTCTTAATATATGAAAAAAAAAAATAGTAATTTTATTTTTCAAAGTTTACAAAGTTAGCTCCCTTACTAAGTTACACATACTAATTATATGCAATAAATTAACTAAGGAACATATTTCACTACTATTTACAAATTATTGAGCACCAAATCATTTCGGAACTATTGATGTCCGTGACAATTTTCTCAATTTCAGAGCGATGGACTGTGATGAAGAAGGGTCAATGGTACCACCGTTAGCGGATGGACGTGGAATAATTTCTCCGATACTACCGAATAACGACTCTCGTCGCGGGCGTAGCAAAACGCGGACTCCAAGGCAACGAGTTGATCGCCCACCACCGCGTTGTAGATGTTCAAGATCTCCAGAAAAACGATCTTCGTATACTCGTGGACGGGAACATTCAAGGCATGAAGACCATTCCAGAAGTCGCAGTCCAACAAGGCGTCGAAGATCCGGACATGAAGAACACCGCTCTTCTGAACAGCGGCACTCATCGCATCGGCGTTCGCCATCAGAAGAAAATAGGCCACGTGAGTTTATGTCTCAATTTACAAAGTTCTTTTCGAATTTTTCGACAAATAATAATAGGGAAAACTTTTCAAATACAAATGTCGTGCCTGAATTTGATCCTTCCTTAAAGAACCAAACAATAAATAATTGGCTTACCAAGGTGAATGAATGTGCTAAATTGTATGGATGGACTGAGCGTCAGATTGTACACTACGCGTTACCAAAGCTTGTAGGCGTTGCGAAGAAGTGGTACGAAGGCTTACCAACACTTCTGTATTCGTGGGATGAGTGGCAAACCAAACTTAAGTCTGCATTTCCTGCAGAGGAAAACTATGGGCAAATGCTGACCGATATGTTGGCAAAAAGGGCTAAGTTTGGCGAGTCTCTCGAAGACTATTTTTACGAAAAGGTTGCGCTTCTTAATCGCTGCGATATTGTAGGTAAGAGAGCCGTGGAGTGTATCTTGCATGGGATAGATGACAGGTCCGTACGTTTGGGAGCTGAGGCAGCACAATTTATTGATCCAGACAAGTTACTTGCTTATTTACGGAATGCTAAGACAACTAGTAATATCAGGAATTTTAACTCCGGGATCAAGAAATATCGCGATCCAAAATTGATTGCCAACTCTTCCTCTGCTAATACCATGAACAAACTGAATCATAACATCCGTTGCTATAATTGCAAACAAGACGACAACCTCTTAAGAAGTGCACAAACTGTTCATTAGTTGGTCATACGGATTCGGAGTGTTTCCGTACAAAGAGAGATGTAAAAGTTGAGGATAAGAAAGCTATTTTGAAAATTGATCAGTCAAGTTGACTATCAAATAAATATGTGCAGAAGATTAAAGTTAACGAACAAGACTCTTTGTGTTTTGTTGATTTGGGTAGCGAGTTGACACTAATACAAGAGAGTGAGGCTAAAAAAATATTCGACAAAATTGATAGCACTATTAGTCATCAAATGGTAGGGTTTGGAGGTGCGGTTGTTCATTCCTTGGGATCGTGCATAGCCGATGTGCAAATTCAAAACGTACGTGCCAAAGTTACATGTGTTGTAGTTCCAGATCAATTATTAAAGTATCCCATATTGATGGGTCAAACATTAACTGAACAACCTCACGTTCAAATTATTAAAACTGATAAAGATTTGATATTTAGAACAAGTTATGACGTAGAAAGGATAGACCATGGGTTATTAAAATTGTATGTAGCAAATGATGTCACGGTTAGAAGTGTTGATTTGGTAGAAGTTGTATGTGATCCTAAATTTAGTGGGGACGTTTATGTTCGGAATTGCTACAGAGGATTACCAGGTAAAGAATATCAAATAGAGGAGGGTATTTATGCACTAAAAGATGGAATAGGTGAAATCTTGATCACTCCAATGAGTGCTAGGCCAATCACATTTAAAAGACGCGAATTAATTGCAAGAGTAGAAATCGTTCTAGAGTCTTTCGGATTTTGCGAAGTAAATAGAATTAAATCAGGTGAACCATTGCAGCCATTTACGTTGCAGGATTTAAATATTGGTAACATTAATGAAGCTCATAAATTAAAATTGCTCGAATTAATTAATTCTTACCGTGATTGTTTCGCTACGTCGTTGTGTGAATTAGGGCGCACAGATATAGAGAAGATGCATATTGACCTTAGTGACGACCAGCCTATCGTGTATCGTCCGTATAGGTTGTCACAAAAAGAAAGAGAAGAGGTTCAAGGTATGGTGGATGAGTTAAGCACTACTGGCATGATTCGTGAATCTAATTCTCCTTACGCAAGTCCCATAATCTTAGTTCGAAAGAAGACTGGTGACAAGCGTCTTTGTGTAGACTATAGGGCTTTAAATAGGAAAACAATCAAACAACACTATCCTCTTCCTTGTATGGAGGACCAAATGAACAGATTGTCAGGTAATAAGTTTTATTGCACCTTAGACTTGGCTAGCGGTTATTACCAAGTAGAATTAACAGAAGATGCGAAACCCAAAACAGCCTTTGTCACTCCAGATGGCCAGTGGGAGTTCAATAGGATGCCCTTCGGGCTGGCCAACGCACCGGCCGTATTTCAGAGGGTGGTTAACAAGGCTTTGGGATCACTTCGTTTTAGTAACGCTGTAGCCTATATGGATGATATTTTGGTGCCGTCCAAAACGGTTGAGGAAGGATTGCAAAAATTAGAATCAGTTTTGAAAAGATTTAGAGAATTCAATTTAACTCTCAAACCTAATAAATGTTTTTTCTTTCAAACTTCTGTTGAATTTTTAGGTTTTGAAATAAACGCCGACGGTATAAAGCCGGGTCATCGAAAAATAGAGGCGGTGCAATCCTTCCCCACCCCCAAAAATATCCATAACGTCCGTCAGTTCCTGGGATTGGCAAGTTTTTTCAGAAAATTTATCCGTAGTTTTGCAACAATAGCTAAACCCCTCACTAGTTTACTAAAGAAGGATACTCCGTGGGCTTGGACTCATGAGCAAGAACAGGCTTTCGGTGAATTAAAAGAAAAGTTAGTTTCTAGACCCATTTTGGCACTATATAATCCAACGCTTACTACCGAACTGCATACCGATGCAAGCAAATGGGGTGTAGGTGGTATATTATTTCAAAGGCAGAATAGTGGTGATTTAAAACCAGTGGCTTATTTTAGTCGTCAAACTACACCAATCGAGCAACACTTTTCTTCATATGAGCTAGAGACCCTAGCCGTAGTATCTTCGCTTGTCAAATTTCGCCCATATCTTCTCGGTATGCCGTTTACAATTGTTACGGATTGTAATTCCTTACGCGCTACGTTCATGAAAAGGGATATGATCCCTAGGGTTGCTCGTTGGTGGAGTTTAATACAGGAATTTGACTGTGATGTGAAATATAAACCCGGTCAACGGATGTGCCACGTAGATGCTCTAAGTCGAAACCCCGTTTCTAGTGATGTCATTGAGGAACTGGATTTTCCCATCGTGTTAAGTATTTCAGTCGATTGGCTCAAAACTGTCCAATCTTCAGATAGCGAAATAGAACGAATCAAAAATATTTTGCAAGATCCAAATATTAAAAATGTCATAGATATAAGACAAAATTTTTGCGTAAAAAATAACAATGTTTATAAAACAACTGCTGATGGGCTCAGGTGGTTAGTGCCGAAGGGTGTGAGATGGCATATACTTAAAGCATGTCACGACGACATAGGCCACTTTTCGGTGGAAAAAACTATGGATAAAATCAAGGAATCATATTGGTTTCCGAAGATGAAAAGATTTGTTAAAAAATACATCCAATCATGCTTAGAATGCGCGCATAGCAAAATTCCGTCAGGAAAAAAATCTGGTTATCTACACCCAATCCCTAAGGTCCCTAAACCATTTCACACCCTCCATGCTGACCACTTGGGCCCGTTCAACATGAGTAAACATAAAAACAAATATTTGTTGGTTATTATAGATTCATACAGTAAATTCATTGTTTTAAAACCAGTCAGAAATACAAAGGCTTTCACAACAATTAAAGTTTTTAAGGAGTATT
Organism: Agriphila geniculea; assembly: GCA_943789525.1. Classification (NCBI taxonomy): domain Eukaryota; kingdom Metazoa; phylum Arthropoda; class Insecta; order Lepidoptera; family Crambidae; genus Agriphila; species Agriphila geniculea. The sequence continues at coordinate 12,558,038 of OX038875.1, forward strand.
TCGCTACTTTTGGATGTCCTACTAGATTAATAACAGACAGGTACTCGTCTTTCACTGGGAAGAAATTTGAAAAATTTTTAAGAGATATAGGAGTAAAGCATGTAATGAATGCGGTTGCCACTCCACGTGCAAATGGACAAGTGGAGAGGTACAACCGTACCATCTTGGACTCTTTGACTGCTATGAATCACGGACGGGATGAAACTGATTGGGACAATAAAATTTTAGATGTACAATGGGGACTTAATAATACTAAAAATAAGGGTATTGGGCATTCTCCGGCAGAAGTATTGTTTGGATTAAATTTGACTAGTATGGCGGAAGGTAGGATTCGGTCGACGATAATTAATGATGACGATAAACACACTAATCTAGCGAACAATTTAGGTGAAATTAGGGAGGAAGTTAATGCTCATATACAAAAAACGCAAAAAGAACAAAAACAACGTTTTGATAAATCCAGATGTGGACCACGAAAATTTAATGTTGGAGACTTAGTTAGAGTGGAAAGATCTATTTTATGCCCAGGTAAGAGTAAGAAATTAACTTTGAAGTGTCTAGGTCCATACAAAATCATCAAAGTTATGAGCAATGACAGGTATACTGTGGAGGATACTCCTATCACTCGGCGTAAGGGCAAGGCCATATATAGGGGTGTACATCCAGTAGAGAAAATACATCCTTGGTTGAATTTTAAGCGGTCTTATGACAGTGATGAGAGTTCGGAAGAAAATTATTCGTGTACAAATGATGATGATGATGCGTGTAATAATGGTGTGAATGACTATGCAAATACAAGAGTGGATGATGAAAATGGAAAGAGTGTTAGTGAAAATAGTGATATGGATGATAATGAAAGTACAGAGATGGAAGGAAAATAAAATTGGCACAATTATATGATATTTATTAGACAAAAGGAATGATCACACTTAAGGCAATTAATGTTAATTTTACTGGTTTTATGATAGGTCTGTATGTTTCAATATGTAAATTTAAAAATTATAACATGTAAATGAGACATAAATAAATGGTTCTGGATTAATCTGAATATTGGATAATAGGATGATTTGTGGGCACCAAAGGGTGTAAAATGATGATGAATTTGGAAGGATGAATCTATTGATTTTTTTAAGCTAATAGGTCAAGGTTTAATAGATAATATATTGTATTATGTGTATAAAGGATAATCTTGAATTGAAGGATGAAAATATATTAATGTTCTTTTTTTCCATAAAAGGCTTTAATTGATATTGTAATTGTGTATAAAATATAATGATTTTAGAAGGATGGTTAAGTTTATTAATTTTAGATTCGAATGCTTTAATTTATAAATATATTGTGATTGTGTATAAAAATAATGATGAATTTGAAACTGTGGTAAAATTATTTTTTATTAAGCAGGATACATAATGTTAGATTATTAATATAATTGTCGTTTTGCATAAACGTTGATTAAGATCATAACATATCATAACATAAATTGGTAGTTGTGGAAATTTATCATGACTGTTCGAATACATATTATATTTGTTATTACAGCTGTTCATATTTGGATTATAGAAATTAATGTAAATAAACTAATAAAATAATACTTTGAAAATGAAAATTTAACATTAGTTATTTAAGATAAAATATTATTGCTTTAAAATGATTTTATTTTAATACGATGATTATTGTAATAAACAAAAAAAATTAATTTAAGAGTGTATGGGTTTTTGTTTTTATATTGTTTAATTGTCACGAGGTCGTGAATGATGATCAGGATGGACGAATCTGTAAGCAGTTATTATTATTGTTACTAGTTTTTTTTATTTAAAAGTATTCAATTCTTTGTTTTTTTGCCGGAAATGTAAATCTGTAAGCGTTTGTTTTTTTATTTAAAAAGTATAGTTTTGATTTTAACCGGAATTGTCTACATTTCCGGTAACGATTAAGTGCCTGATAATTCAATTCAATTCTTTTGATTTTAACCGGAAGTACTTACATTTCCAGTAGGAATTAAGTCTTATTCGCTCATTAAATTATGTTGAGTTCACAATTTAAATATTTGCTAGTTGGTAATTTAAATCGACAAACATTTTAAAATTTATATTTGGTCATAAACAATATTATTTGTTAATTTTGTAATCATCAAAAAAATGTGAATTTATCTATTTCCGTTTCTCGTCACTGTTAAATTTGTTTTGGCGGGAAACCAGGCTTACGAGCAAGAAGTTGAACAGTTTTTTGGCATTCTGTTTCGGGGTCTCGAACGATTAACTTGTACGATAAGTTGTGGATGTAAAAGTTTTTTACTGGGTTGTTATTTTAGAGAAATAGAAAGTTATTAAAAGTGTAAGAAAAGTCTACGTTGTTTTACTCTACAATCGACATCTTCGGTCTTCCCTGACTTTAGTTTACATATATATCAATTGAATGATACCCAGTCAATGTATAACAACAAAAACCGGCCAAGTGCGTGTCGGGCCACGCGCCATAGGGTTCCGTAGTTACCTTATACCATACCATATTTAATACCACCTATCATATTTCGTTTGCAAAAATAACTTTGTTTTTCACAGTGTTGGTATGAATGACAAAGTTAATTTGCGGTTTTGGAAAATATGCTATATCTCAAAAACTAATTACTATATCTCGTTCAAACTAATTTTGGTTGAAAGTGTTTATTAAGATCTACAGCATATATTTTTTTTAGATTTTTCACTCTCTTATTTCAAAAGTTAAAGGGGGGGGGGGGACACATTTTACCACTTTGGCGGTGAATATCTTTCAAACAGTTGACTTTGAGAAAAAGTTGTCCTAGGAACCTCAATGTCATTTTTAAAGACCTATCTATAGACACTCAACACGTGTTGGTTTTAAGAAAACAATTTTTTTCAGTTTCAGTTCCATGTATGGAGAGCGGATCTTTTATTTTTCTTATTTTTGTATTAAATTCGTTAAGCGGTTAACAGAATACATCTACTTACCAAGTTTCAACTGTGTAGTCTTAATACTTTCGGAATAAAGTGGCTGTGACATACGGACAGACACACAGACAGACTGACAGACAGACAGACATGACGAATCTATAAGGGTTCCGTTTTTTGCCATTTAGGCTACGGAACCCTAAAAAGGTGAGGTTTATCATTCGACTGTCCCTGTTCTCATTTTTTCACGAAATAATTTTAATTCTATACGAAATTAGATTTGCCTTAATCTTTTATTTTTCTTATTTTTGTATTAAATTCGTTAAGCGGTTAACAGAATACATCTACTTACCAAGTTTCAACTGTGTAGTCTTAATACTTTCGGAATAAAGTGGCTGTGACATACGGACAGACATACAGACAGACTGACAGACAGACAGACATGACGAATCTATAAGGGTTCCGTTTTTTGCCATTTAGGCTACGGAACCCTAAAAAGGTGAGGTTTATCATTCGACTGTCCCTGTTCTCATTTTTTCACGAAATAATTTTAATTCTATACGAAATTAGATTTGCGTAATATTTGTCACAACTTAATAATAACAAATCGGGTTATTATCTTCAGTAGATACTGTATCTGCAGTTGCAACGATAATTAAGAATACCTAATTAATTAGTCATTGACGTAAAATGACATTAATAATTTAATTATGTATCTATAATAAGATTAAGATATTAAAGAGGACGTTCTGTTCAACCCAATTCGTGTGGAGTCGTTGAAAATGTTATCTTACCTCCTTACTATAATTAGATAAGACGTGATAAATATTATTATTGTAGGTAATTATGCTAATTTATCTAGGAATTAGAACATTATACTGTTCATAGTCGGAAATATTGTAATACTTAATAGATAAAAAACGATTGATTGTAAATATCAAAACTATCAAAGCAAAAAGCCGCTTTTTAATTAGATTAACATTTGCGCACATTACGTAAATTAGAGTCACGTGGACGTTACCTGTCTAAAGTGACAATCAATTTTGTGTTAATATTGGCTTGTACGTACATTGTACAATGGCGTAAATGTATAATACAGCTGCTTACTTAAGCGATTACATCTTGAAGCGAAGCTTACACGCGTTATTCATCAAAATGACAAGGAGAAGTCAGACCCTAATTCTACCATACCTACATAAGTATTCTACCTCTCGTTAACAAATAGTTTTGGGACTGTAGTGTAGATACCTAAGCATTCTAAACTATTTACAATCTTACCTATCATTTTCCGTGCTGTTTATAAAGTATAACAGATAATTCAAAAATAAACATCAGACAATAATGCCGATTTATAATATTTTAAATTTTCATAAAATTATTTATATAAAATTATATATTCTAATTTGTTATTTTGTTAATTTATCAAGACTAATCGATGCCTGCGGTGAATCAAAATTGGATGCTAAAATGTCTTCTGAAATCCAATTTTGATTTACCGGCGACTTCTTTTTTATTTTATCACAAGTTAAAAGTTAAGTAAATAAGTTAAGGCAGTTGCATAACATTGTAGAAGGCAACGAAGCACCGACAAAGTTAACACTTTATCAAGTTTAACTTCTTTAGTTCCGAGATTAGTGACACAATTTATATTAACTTCCTTCGATCATATTCTAAAACTTGCCCTAAGCCAATCTGAAAAGACATCAGTAAAAGCAAACTAAAGTGAATTTTGCACTGTAACTGGTATTTAAAGTAAGGAATCATTAACCTAAAAAATATATTGCACTAAGAAATACGTTAAAAATAATTTTACGGCGCAAATCAGTGTTTTCAATGTTTTTATCAGTTATTATGTCTTAAATTAGCTCGGATCAGAATAAAAAAAAACACTTGATATCAATTGATGTCCTTTATATTACTTTAAATTTCAGTAAGCAATAAGTAATAACACTCAATGAATTATAAATACGTACAACAATCAAGAGAAATTACGTCGTCGTAAAGCACAAAATACTAAACTTCCTATACAGCTTAACTTAAGTTATTATTGCTTATTTGCGTGGGCCGCTGATAAATGAGCCAAGTTTCTTGCCATAAACAGTACAACATTTGACTACAAAAGCCTCTTTTTCGCCGAAACATAATATCACGACCTCCTAATGCCTAGTTATCGCGTAAATCAGTCAACAACCTATGTCAGTCTTTAATCATATTGAGCCACGTAGATTGGAATTCTTCAAAAGATATTAAACTCGACGTAATTGAGGTAAAGTAAAGTATATATTGAAGTTTAAATATACCTACGTTTTATCGTTATTTCATTTGCGTATACAGATATAAAGAAAATATAGAAGTGTATTGCTTACATTACGTTATTTGGTTCACAGTTGATATTCAGAATTTAAGACATTAGAAAAAGATAAATTAATTTTACCGGTATATACTAATGATTTATGAGTTTATGACTATATTAACAAATTTGACCATATATATTTTTAAAATACTATCTAGGACAGTAAGAATATATGGCTGCCATATCCTCACACAATTACAAACCATTATATAATGTAACAAATAATATTTTTGTTGGTAATTGAAAAATATTATTGAAAGCTGATTTCATCGGTTTCGGATCGTTGCATTTTATTTGGTCACTATTCGATGCCTTTGACATAAATAAGGACTATAAAACAATATGGTTTTAAGCCGCAAACCATATTTGGATATATTTTCATTCCTAAAAATCATTTGTATATACGATGCCTGAATGTTTGAGATATAACTTTTTTGTTTTACTGCTATCGTTTTAATAAATACCTAGTTTGATTTAAAATCTTAAAATTGAATTAAAATTAATGCTAAGTGGCTTTAACATTCAAAATTGCAGGCTAAAAGAGCTTATCACTAAGCCATCGATCACCTACGAAAATACTCTTCAAATAAATTAATATCCTAATGCACTTATACGAAACACATAAAACAATTACTCAGTGTCAAACTCAAGTCGGGTGCCACAACCGTAATTACAGCGTGCGCAATACAACGTACGTAACGTAAGCCGTAAGTGAAATTCTATTACGTAACTTTATCCGCAGAGATTCGCTTAAGTAGTTGATCACGTTACTGGAGGCCTACTCTTAACTGTACCCGTCCGTGTTTCTGACTGTTTCAAGAAATATTTTCAAAACTCCCAGCTAAAACCTTAGAGATTACTTTCGGACCGCCGCCACCGCTACGTACTTTGTGTTCGGACGGAAGGAAAAAATTCGTCAACCAAAGACAATTTACGGAGGATACGTAATGTTGTTATAAAGCACTACTTACCAACAAATATTTTACAAATGAGCCCGTCTGTAAATTGACATCGAAAGTAGGCAACGCTCGAAACTTAGCCTGAAACTAAAGTGCAGTCGGCAATAGGCCCCCTGAATTTGGCCTGGGCATACGCGAGAGCGGAAAGCTACAGCCTACAGCATTCAATTTATTACTTACGAATAGTCGACTAATTAATGGGTCGTAGTAAATCCGATATGGGCATTAACGATAAATAATATAAAATTGAATGAGATTACGATAGCATTTGTGAAAAAAATGGCGCGAATACTTCAAGTTTTATATCATTTTATTTTCTTCCAGTAATAGGGATGGCCGAATATAACTTGAAGTTTATTCCGCTCTAACGGGCATATTTCTTAAACAGCCTCTATAATTCACATGCAATGGCGTCGTAGACGCAATAACTTCACTTTGTGTTTGTTTCAATCTAAACTAATGTTAAACACCAAATGCGAGTATAATTCGAATCTGCATAGCTATTTTTATCGTTCGTTGTCCAAGAAACGGATTAATTGATTTAATCATTGAAGCAATTTGCGTAATTGGTGATTAATTATTAATTTAGATAAAGCACCTGTTTTAAAAGATGACGAGATTAAATCATTTTATTTGTTACGTAGGTAGGAACAAGACCTGTCTTTCAATCTAAAATAATTTGGAAAAATCTTAAATCATTTCGAGTTTTTCATAGCTTTATCGGTATTTTATAACAACAAATTAAAATCAAAATATTATAAGACTTCAATACCGGTTTGTATTTAAAACAAGTAAAATACTAACTAAAACTATAGAAAATTACTTGAAATGATCTAATAATATGTGTATGCGGATGATGTTGTAAAACTACCTACGGTCTTTATATTAGGTTTCGATTGCAGTTAGTTCAAAAATTGATGGCTTTTATTTTAATTTTACCCATTGTGCAATAATATAACTAAGTACTTTAGTATAATTTAAAAAATCTTTAGGTAGCTACTGTTGGAATATTAAAATAATGATTTATGGTTTTTAAGAAATATATTTACAATATTACCAAAATATAACATTGTTTATGCAAGTTTTCATTGTCAAAATTCTTCACGATTTCCGCCATGAATACGCGAATTTTTATTTCGCATCCATTTTTTTGTTTTTTCGATAATAGAAGCTAGTATGGTATTGTATGTGTACAGTGGGGAAGGCAACTGTCAAAATGGCGCTGCGTACGCTTGTTCCACGAGAGCTATGAAAACAAAGGACTTTAAAATTATTATATTAAATTTCTGAAAAATCTGGATAAAGAAAAAAATTATAATTTCTGTAAGAATATAAAACGTCTTAATTTGGCTTTCAATTCCGGCATTTGCATTGTAGAATAGTCTTTTATATCCATTTTGGGTCAATGGGTCTTTTTCGGTAAAAAAATACCACAAACAAACACCTATTTTCCCATAGATTTGTTCTGAACGTCTACTGTATGTCTTAGGAACAAGCGTACGCAGCGACATCTTCAATTAACTTTGCGTTGTCAACCCCATTGCGACTTCACTCAATTTTTTCTATAGCGCAGACACACCTTTTTCAAACTTTTGCATTAGCCGGATCGAAAGTCGAATTAACATTTAATTCAAATGACGTTTTTTATTCGGATTCGGAGAATGTTCGGTGATAAAATTTTCACAAGACTAACCGTGAAGTAGTTCGATTCACATTTTCTTTGAATATAATGTGAATGTCGCAATCGCAAAGGCACAACATTGGAAATAGATTGTTTACGCAGTACTATTTTTTCCTCCTTAGCAACAATTATAATTATGTGAATGTGAAGTCTTGAGCGTACGTACTAACAAGGCGGGAGATTTTGTATTGTTAAAGTGACAAAAATATCGAGAGAAAGATTTTTCTCCAATTATCTCACACAGATATTTTAAAAAGTATTGATACTATCACACAATTTATTTTTATACAAAAAGTTTATCAATGCTAGGAAATCGCAAAACTTTGATCACACGAGAAAAGAAAAGTTTTGAAAGAAAACAAGTAGGTACCTACGTATAAGTAATGCGAAAGCTATTTTTTCTCTTAGCTTTATCTTGGAAATAGTTCGTTCACCGTGTGTAACAGAAGAACGAAAACACATTACGTGATACTAAATAATACGGTTTCCTTTCGTCAACATATCGACAGAGAAATATTAATAGTCAGCAGGTGCCACGGGGCGTTGATTTTCGCCCCACACATCTACGTGGTATCTCTGGGCTGAACCAATCGTCTGATTTTCTCCATTTTCTTCTATTTATAAAACTTATTTAATGCTAAAACAACCCTATTCGTCTAAATTAGTAAAAACGGGAGACAATAATAAAAAAAGTGTTAAAAAAAACGATCAACTCTAAACATATCTAAAGGTTCACAATGAATTTATATACTTACAAACAATAATCGGCAATGTAGTTTTGTTCCAATAAAACACAAAAGAAGAAACTGCTGATTTCACACTGTTGATTTTACAATAAAACATTATTATGCAAAACAGACCATTCGATGCAAAGAAAACTTACATGGGAATAGTATTTTACACAATAAGGTGGACAGGAGTTGGTAAATTGGATCCGAGCCCTAGGGACGGGGCGGTGACAGCGGCGCGGGATGCTAATCACGCCGCCACACCGGTGACCTACTAAACTGACAACTGGACATACAATCGGTTTTAAAACCAATTAAAAATATTCATATTTGCTTGACGGATAACTCAATTAACATTTAAACACAATAATGGTATTTGAAATAAAACATTTGGTAAGAAATTCGATCGATAAAGTATCTCAACATTATTATAAAACAAAGTCCCCGACCGCGTCTGTCTGTCTGTTCGCGATAAACTCAAAATCTACTTCATAGATTTTCATGGTGTTTTCACCAATAGATGGAATGATTCATGAGGAAGGTTTATGAATAAAATTTGTCAAGGTAAAACATCGCGTTTTTTAATATTTTGAAACCTGGTTAACCTGAATGTATATGCGCAAGAATTCATTGCGAGAGAGAGAGAAAAGCTCTAAAAATTGTAAATAATGTTTTTTTAATATTCTTGTTATTTTTTGTTTCACTAAAAACTTTGGAACAGCTTACTTAATGGAATCCTAAAGAAAATAGGTACCTGTATGATGATGACACATAAATGCATCCTCCTTCGGTGCTAGATTAAGAATGAGAAATCACATCGGCAGAACTCTCTCTCTCTCTATGTGACTCTCGAGCCCGACCTGCTTTGTAATCGAGCGAATCTGACTGAACTTGACCAAAAAACTCGCTATGTGCAGTGAAGCACATATCGGGCGCAATTTCTGCTTTTGCTTTAGTATACTTCTTTTAGCTATGTGAATTACTTATAACACTTAGCGTGTTAACTCTCGATGTATGAATGTCACATAGCGTCTTTCTGTAACTCTTTAAAATCTTTAATATTGCATCTATCCCATATATTTACTATACATTTTTACGGCATGTGTGTATCCCATAAATTTTTACGGCATGTGTGTATGAGAATTACGATTAAAACTGCATTAATAACGAAAATGACTAAAAAAACACATAGCGACTTTTGCACGCACAACGACGTTATATCGTCGTTGCGCGTGCAAAAATAGCTATGTGTTTTTTACATACTTTACAGGAGACGCAAAAAAACTGATTAACTCGAAAAATTGTCAGAGCACCTAGATAATTTATATTTACTTAAATACATATAACATTTACGTAGTTTTAGATTACTTTTGCATGGATAATAGTATTAATAATGATTTAATTAAACATAATAGGCAAATTTGACATATAGAGTTATTTATCTGAGACGTAAGTAAAAGCTATCAGTCTGAACTTGACTAAAAAACTCCCTATGTGCATAGCGAAGCACATATCGGGTGCAATTTCTGCGTCCGCTTTGGTAAAACTTCCGCTGAATGTCACATAGCTACTTTCGTTACTCTTCAAATATTGCATTTATCACATAGCTGTTTTACAGTATGTGTGTATGAGCATAACAATCAAAACTGCTTAAAAAACCGAAAATGAAAAAAACACAGCAACTTTTGCACGCGCAACGACGACATTTCTTCGGAACGAAAAACATCAATAAATAGAATTCCAGAGCCATTTGGAAAGCAACGACAGCATAAATAAACATTAAAATTTGATATCGGAAAAGAAATTGTAAATATGATAATATAATTTGTATTAGATTGGTGTATGAGGGATAAATAATGGCTTACGTCAACGATGCGGCATTATTGACGTCACGTTACAATAATAATACCCACAGAAAAAAGACCCCCCCCCACACACACACACACACACACACACACACATGTTTAAACACACTTATGAAGAAATGTTTGAAGGTAAACCCAGTAGCAGTTTTTTTTATGCTGTATACATGTTTAAAAGCTTTAGTCCTCGGTCGGTTTACTAGCATTTAGGTACAAAGCTAGAATCACTAGAACTAAATCAAAATTAATTGCACACACGTGTAACTTTGCACTCATTCTTCTGTCATCTAAAAATGACTATAGGTCATGGAAAAATATTGGCGATTAAGAATATATTTGTTTATTTGAACATAATTGTACTATGGTTTAATCACCACGCTCTGGTTTCCTAAGATGAATGATGAATCATCTTACGAAACCAGAGCTTTATGGTCATTCGAGACTGCTCAAGAGACAAGTTCGCTGCTTTTATAAAAGTAATTATTTCAAATAGGAATACATAGTAATATTAAATATACTAGAAAATATCGACTCGCCACCAGATAATTTTCCCAGGCGGGACTCAAACCCGCGACCTTTAAAGTCCGGTCTAATGCTCTTCCCAACTGAGCTCAGTAGGTCACTAGTAGGATCGTCGAAATGTTATCCTACATGTGTATGTATATCCTATATTTTCGCTGCATTTAATATTATTATATACAAACGAGTTTAAAATAGCATTGTGCAATTTTAAAAAAGTATTTATTTTGTCAACGCTGATTTGTAGCTGACTCAGTCTTATCGCTTTGTACAGATTCAATGACGTATAAACAAAATATTCCCTACACTTTGATTGTAATCTTAACCCTAGAATACTAATCATATTTTTTATACGGAAATACTTATTATTAGTCGTTTCAACTAACACCTATATAAACCTACCTAATAATAGCTTTACATATAGTATATTATTTTTTATTTTAATTATTGGTTTATTTTATCCTATTTAAAATAAAAAATAAAGTTAGTTTAAAGTATTTATTAAGTAATCAACACAGTTAAAATATTTATGAATTATTTTAGTGAGATCCAAACATCAGTCTCATTAACTTTAAAAAAATAATAATAAAAAACTTTAACCTCCGCTAAATAAACTTAAATATTATAGAATAATGTTTTAAGAATACAAAAAAAAATATTATTAGTTTTTATTGCAGTTGACACATATTTCAACTTTATGTTCGCCGCATATATTTTTAGTGCACTTTGAGCACATAGATTTGGTCATGCGATGTTTTTTATACGGACAATAGCTACAAATCTTCCTTTTTTTCAATACAGAAGCTTCATTAGAAGTAGTGCTACTTTCTCCTGAACTATCTGGAACCAAGTCTTGAATATTAGTTCTTAATTTTTTATGCAATGTCGGCTTAGTTAGACGTCTCTCCATGTAAGGATTAACAAGAATAATTGTTACTCTCCTGGGCTGCACTCTCCTGGGTTGTCGAAGTCTCCTCGGATATTATAGATGAATCTGGGTTAGATACATTGGATGATATTACCTCAGTTGGTCTATCTTCTTCTTCATCCGTTTGTTCCAGCTGCTCGATCTCTAACTGGTCCTCTGTCTCACTTCCAGCAGATTCCACATCACCATCACTGTCCTCATCATTCAAATATCTCGCCAACTCTTCGTCCGTAAAATTACGTGTTTTACTGGGTCGTGAAGAAGTCATTTTTAATCTAAAATGAAACAAAATACGATAAACAAACGTATAATTCACGATACTAACACAAAGACATTTATCGCAAAAGTTACATAAATACTAATCATTAGTCATATCGACTAACAAAAACGAATTATTTCCAAAATGGCTGTACTTACCGACTCGACACCGTTACTCCCGTAAACGTCCGACCGGCGACTGAGTTGACACGAACGATCAAGTCGCGCGGCGCATTCATTAGAAAGAGACAGCAAGATTTGGGTGCAGTGTTAGTCGAATCGACTAACATTAGTATTCTAGGGTTAAAGATAAATTAGGATAAATAATAAGAATAAAATAAATCCGTAAATTTTTGCTAAAATTAAATTTTAGATTCGTATCATCCATCACATACGTCAATGACCAAGCTCAACAAATAATAACAGCACCTACTTGTCGGTTTAATTAATCACTATCAAATCTAGAAATGGAGTAGTTAGATCATTATCTTTAGAAATTATCTATGCGAACTTTGAAACTATGCTAAAATCAACCGAAAATAGACTGCACGCTGTAAGTGACCATTTCTTTGTCTACATCGGGATGTAGACAAGCAAACTTTATGGCGGATTGTATTTTTTATTCTGATATTAACGTCCATGTATTATGCTGAGGGCATTTTATTTTTATCCAGAATGTGGTAGTTGTTAGTTGCTTGATGTCAAGTGATGGTAATAGTCCACCAAACGAACGAAAATTAGGGGAAATAATTCGTGTATACGCAATTTTTGCCATAGATTATATTATTCTTATGCTAAAACAACATACTCAAACTACTGACAGATGGGGGTGGAGCAAACGGGGGAGGGAGGTGTAAAGGTCCCCTTTTTTAGATTTCGTAAATAACTCGTAAACGGCAGCCCATAACAAAAAATGTATGACGGAGTGCCGAGCTGACCATTTAATTCAGCCATAACCATGGGCGTTGGAGAAAGCGCTATTTATTTTAAGAGGTATGCAGAATTGCGAGCGTACGTACAGCGCCACGGCTCACGATCGAATGTGTCCCAGTGCGAGCGCCGCCTGCTTATAAAGGCCGGCCGGTCGCCCCACTAGTCACGCCACCACTCACGCCACGCGGCGCCACAACATGCAAAACTAGTTCGGGCGCTGACGTAACTCGCAAGCCCGCACGGACGTTAGTCCCCTCTTTGATTATTTCACTTGATTTTATGACTTAACAATGTTTTATTGTTTTAAATTGTAATTATTATTGTTCATCAAACAAAAACAAGATAAAATTACAAAAAATGTGTGAAATAACAGAAACGCGCCGTCACGGCCGTCCTGCGCCTTCACACGTCCTCGTGTGTCTCGTTATCAGACTTGTCCTAAGAAAACAAAAATAAAGTGAGTTGTATATTCGAGCTCGGCCATTCTGGCCCCTAAAAAAAGAACAATTATCCTATTGATTACAACAATCTCACACAGATAGATCGACACACAGATGGATGGTCACACAGTTCGATTGGACAGAATACATGGCCATCAGCCATTTACTCAGAATACATAATAGTACCGATTGTCACACATACTTTTGTCACACAGACTTTTGTCACACAGACTTTTGTCACACAGACTTTTGTCACACAGACTTGTCACACAGACTTGTCACACAGCGATCACCACATTAAGTAGCATATTTCACTGGGTGACAAAGTGATCACTACATTGCGTAGCATATTTCACTGGATGGATCACTACATTAAGTAGCATATTTCCTTTTTACACCGAACACACAATAGTTCCAATTGTCACAAAGACGTGTCACACAGCGATCACTACATTAAGTAGCATATTTCACTGGGGACAAAGTGATCACTACATTGCGTAGCATATTTCACTAGGTGGATCACTACATTGAGTAGCATATTTCCTCTTTACACAGAACACATAATAGGACTAATTGTCACACAGACTTGTCACACAGCGATCACTACATTAAGTAGCATATTTCACTGAGCGACAAAGTGATCACTACATTGAGTAGCATATTTCACTGGATGGATCACTACATTGAGTAGGATATTTCCTCCATTAATAACGAATACTTCATGCGAATACTTACTTTTGCCGTCATCGGCACATCCAGAAATCTATGGCCAACGAAGGCCAAAAGGCATTGCACCGTAAATAAATAAGTAACAATAATAAACAATAGTAGTATGTAAGTTCTAAAATTTTTAATTTTTAACTCATGTTCTTATGAGTTCCACTGTCTGACTAGGATCCATAAGTTTCATTTATATGGTTAGCAAAGTACATTTCTAAGTACTTTTGTAATCAGAAAAATGTATCCAGACACTATTTCTAAATCATAATTAATATTTTCATAAATAACAATGAATGTCAAAGAGGAATTAAAAGTTTTTTTTTGTTTATGTTTTTTTGTAAAAAAAATTAAGTGATGTATGCTGACAATTATGTACCCAACTAGCAAAATAAGTCCTATAGAAGTTGAGACAACGTAATTAATGAAACAAAGGCAGAGTGGACGGTGAACAAGTGACATTTTTATTTCAAATCAAAGAACTTCAGTTTGCATTCAGTTTGGATAAGTAAGTATAAAAACTATACCCAAATCAAAAGAGGTTTTCCAACAGTAATGTAATAAAGTTTTAGTATTCAGAAAAAATCGTTTTTGTTCAGCTAAAAAAAAATAGAATATAATATGCTCAAAACGGCGAAACCTCTTAAAGCCAACACAGATGATGGTCTATCTGTAAAATGATTCAGTTTGCAAAAGGTAGTTATAAAATAAAATTAAGCTATTTATGTACATTCTAAACTTTACTTTCTCCGTATTGAAGTTTGAAGGAATATTATCAACGTGATAATGAAATAAAACCGTAGAATTGTGAAAAATGCACAAGCGTATATTTTACTTTAGCAACCATTACACGGGAAAACAGGAAGTGACCACAGATATAGTCACAATATTAAATGAGAAGCTACAAATTAAAATAAATTAATGTTTGCGTTCAACCGCTAACAAAGTTCATGTCTCAGAAAAAAAAAGTTATTTTTTTTACAAGGTACCTGGTAGATTTAGATGAATCATAGATTCAGGTTATTATCACATCACTTTAGACTCGATTCACACTTGCACCGATGCTACATCCATAAACCCAAAATCTACCCACATATCATTTTCATCCATGATCCTATGGGGGCCAACAAATATCTGGTCACGTCGGCCATATTTAGACACCTCCGATCCAGCCTGCTTGCGTGCCAGAGCGTTGAGTCAAGTTTTCGTGCTCCTCATTACCTCGGTCAAGTTTGAACACCTACAAGGTGATCGCCGCGAGCTATCCAAAGACCATTGTGATTACCCAAATAATCAACGTCGGAGACTATAAGAAGAAGTGAGACGCGCATCCGCGGAAGCAACGATCGAACCAGATTAGCCCACCCAATTCCTTCTCCTGCAATTCCTCCGTGCGAGGACCATATTATATCGAAAATGTTTTAAGTTCAATTACTAGTATTTTAGTTAATTCCAACTTTATTCCAAATATTATTATCAAGAATTATGAAGGATCTAATGACAGACAATCGCAAACCTCCCAAAGTGGACTCCATGATGCCGCTAAAGCTCTTCTGCTTATAAAAAAATCGGTGTTGTCAACATTTGAATCAGTTTAATAAAATACAAAAAGCAACACCCCGTAAAAGTGTAGGCCTTGGCACAAAAAAAAGTTTGTTTGGGCATCTCGTCACCGCACCCTTGCAGACAGGAACCACAAAATCTAATTAGCGGTAAAAATAGTTTCAGGCAAAAATAGCGAAAACAAAAGAAAAAGTAAGACCTAAAGCAAAACATAAACAAAAAAAACGTCACTAGCGTCCACAGATCAGGTTGACAGGTTCTAGAATGAATCAGTTTTCAAACAAATTTTTAGGATGGAACAAAAATCGTCAAAATGAAACTTAGAAAAATTACGTGTCTCTTGTTTTCAGAAGGGCCAAAATTTTTAATGTAATGTGAATAATTAAATAATGGCAGTTTGGCAGTATAGTTTTGTTATTTTAACTTATCAGAGAAACTTTTGATAGAAATGATTCGAAATATCGCCGAGCAATCAATCATTCCGCTGCACGATTTATAATTAATAAAAATATAAAGTCCTTCAGGTTTATAATCACCAAAATCTGAAATTTACGTGGATTTTTGACATAGTTGCGTTCGGATCTTGAGGTCAAAAACTTGGATTATTTATTCGGTCAACACCATAAACAAGTCTGCAAAAAAAAAAAACAGAACTACCAGATTTGACACAAGGTACCCCGTACTTTCAGGCGACAATTTTACTAGCTATAAGATTGTTCGTAAACCATGAGTTGTAGCTCGTTTTTTTTAAGACAAAATATTTGTTTGCTGGCCAAATAGTTCAAAATGGTTGATCTTTTGATGCTAAGAATCGTATTGAATAATGACACTAACACTAACTTTGTTTTTAAGCATGGCACAACTGTGGGTCCAGGGACCGGATTAAGCGCTTAAAAACCCCTTCGTTCGTTTGGGTTTTGAGTATTTACAGAATGATAATTAAAAAAAAAAGTACGACAAATAGATTCTTTGATAGGGTAACCCTATTCGTTATGCAAACGAAACAATCATAGCATCATGATAATACGACATATCGTAGATCAAAATCGAAAGGGTTCCGGTCCCTGCTGTGGGTATTATAACTTACCTGTCAACAATAATTTTCAAGTATTTTCTTTCAAATTCTGTTATAGGCTCTGAGGGAACATCGGTATCATTGACATTACTAAAATCATTAATTTTTTTTCGCTAAACTCACATTGTGCAATAAATTGAGTTTCATTTTGAAAATTGAAAAAGCCCAACATAATTAAATCTTGCCCTATTATGAAGTCATGAATACCAATGAAGAATCGGGGACCTCATGAAATAATGTTTCAGCTGAGTAATCCTAAAAAGTAACAATCATAATAATTTGAGTATTGCATCGTAGGATTCGTAGGCTTAATTTTCCTATTCCTAAAAGTAACTGAATCATAATATTTCTCTTATCTGTAAAACGTCTCTTTTATTAATGAACATTCAGGAACCGAAATCAAAAAAAATCACCAATGTTGTAAAGGTGGTCCACCACTGGTGTGACAGTCCTAAGCTAACCCTTCGCTCAGCCGTGGATTAGGTTTGCTTCTCCTGGTGGGTCTGTACCCACGCTGTCGTGGACAAGCGTGTCTAGGTGTCCACGTCCCCTTCACTCCACCACTCGGGCAGCCCGAAATAAAACCCTGTACAAGGTAGCAGCAGGAGCTTCGATAGCATCAAAATGAAAAAAAAAAAATTAAGTTCGGACAACGCAACCTTGGAACGGCTGCTGTGCACAAAACTTGCAGCTGTCTAACCTCAGGGAGCCTTACTAAGGAGCATAACTAACTGGCTTCCACTTGAAGGGTTCTCTCCTAAACATATGTCCACTGCATCACACCACGCTCGCGCATCCGCCCCCTGAAGACTAAATTCTGGAAAAATAAGTTTGGTCACCCCTTTCCCAGGCTCGAGGATAGTCATCACCGAATCCATCACGCCACGATGCTGCAACTTCAAGAGATTTCTCCATCGGTTTTGTAGCACTGGTGCTCCCATAGTATGTTTTCCGCTTCCTGGTCCATCCCCACTCCTGATGACGGAGTGCCGAGCTGACCATTTAATTCAGCCATAACCATGGGCGTTGGAGAAAGCGCTATTTATTTTAAGAGGTATGCAGAATTGCGAGCGTACGTACAGCGCCACGGCTCACGATCGAATGTGTCCCAGTGCGAGCGCCGCCTGCTTATAAAGGCCGGCCGGTCGCCCCACTAGTCACGCCACCACCCACGCCACGCGGCGCCACAACATGCAAAACTAGTTCGGGCGCTGACGTAACTCGCAAGCCCGCACGGACGTTAGTCCCCTCTTTGATTATTTCACTTGATTTTATGACTTAACAATGTTTTATTGTTTTAAATTGTAATTATTATTGTTCATCAAACAAAAACAAGATAAAATTACAAAAAATGTGTGAAATAACAGAAACGCGCCGTCATGTATAAAAACTTAAATAATTCTCATAAAATTCTCTACAAAAAAGATTATGTGCACTTTTTCGCTAGGATCAATATTTAATGGGATATGGAGGGAAGAAGATGGACAATCATAAAAAAAACTTATAGTGGGGGTCATAAGCACCATGCCTTTGCATATCGTGATAAGAATTCGAAACTTGGCACAATTGTTCATTAGATAAATCCAAGTTGATTTAGTTCGGCTACCTTTGGTTCCTTCCTTTGGGGTGGGGAGGGGCTTGTTCGAAGAGCGCCCCCGCCGGTCGTTGGAAAAAACAAACTACAAGATCCAAACAAGTTACTATGACAATATTGGTATCATTTTCAAATAAATTAATAACGTAGAATTAGGTATAAAAAATTCAATTTGTTAAGCAGTTTCTGAAAAAATACACAATTGATGACAATAACTAAAATCTTTTACTACCCATTTTTTAATGTAAGTCACAGTACACATTACATTACACTGATATTCTTATTTGCAAACAAATAATATGATAACAAAGCCCATTTAATGCAAATTTAAAAAAATATAACATTCAAGTACCTTTCCAAACAATAAATAGCTAAAAAAAATTATACGTCGCGCGCCGTCAATATTTTATATAGCCAGATTGCTATACGAATTAAAAGAATATTTTTTATGCCCCCTATGTAAGATTTTGACGGCGCGCGACGTTTAAAATATTTTTCACTATTTATTGTTTAAAAAGGTACTTGAAAGGTATATTTTTTCGAATTCGCATTAAATGGGCTTTGTTAAAATACTTTTTGTTTACAAATAAAAACATCAGTGTAATGTGTATGGTGACTTTAATTAAAAAAGGATAGTTAAAAATTTTAGTTATTGTCATTTATTGAGTAATTTTTTAAAAACTGTTCAATAAATTAAATTTTTTATACCTTAAACAAATTCTAAGTTATTGATTTATTCGAAAATGATTCCAATATTGTCATAGTAGCTTGTTTGGATCTTGTAGATTGTTTTATCAGACGACCGGCGGGGGTGCTTTTCTAGCAAGCCCCTCCCCACCCCCAAAGGTAACTGGACTAAATCAACTTGGTCTTACCCAATGAACATCTGTGTCAAGTTTCACATTCTTATCACGATGCCCTGCAAGGGCCCGTGCCCGGGGACATAAGCACCGTTGCTTATGTCCCCCCTATAAGTTTATTTTACGGTTGTCCATCTTCTTCCCTCCATATCGCATTAAATATTGATCCTAGCGAATAAGTGCATAGAATCTTTTTTGTAGAAAATTATATGATAATTATTTAAATCATAGATCATTTTTTGTTATAGCCCCCCCCCCTTTAGCTCCACCCCCATCCGTCAGTACTTTTTTTACTATGTTGTTTTAGACACCATTCCCTACAACAATGCCAAAAATCGCTCATACACGAGTTATTTCCCCTATGAGGCAGTTTTTGGTGTTCCTTCGGAGGGCTATAAGGTCCGTTTTATCATTGAACGTGAACGATGTATCTCGCTCCTCACCACCCCACCCCACCTCTCAAATGGGAATCAACCATTTGAGAGGTGCTTATGTAAAGTCGGTTCAGTGAGAGCTAGTCCTAGTGAAAATGTCATCTTGTGGTCATACGGATGCCTGTGGGGTAATACTCCATGGATCGTTTTACTTTCGCAGAATATCAAATAAAGAGATACGCTCTATATTTCAATACACATTTCAATACATAACAAAATGGGTTAAAATTTTCAGTTGTCAAAAACGTAGTGGTTATTATAGGTATTATTAACATTTTATTTTGAAAAAACCGGCCAAGTGCGTGTCGGGCCACGCGCAGTAGGGTTCCGTAGGTACATTATACCATACCATATTTTAATACCGCTATCATTTTTCGTCTGAAAAAATAACTTTGTTTTTCACAGTGTTTGTATGAATGACAAAGTTATATTTGCGGTTTTGGAAAATGTACTATATCTCGAAAACTAATTACTGTATCTCGTTCAAACCAATTTTAGTTGAAAGTCTTTATTAAGATCTATAGCTTATATTTTTTTTAGATTTTTCACCTTCTTACTTTGAAAGTTAAAGGGGGGGGGGGACACTCATTTTACCACTTTGGCGGCATATATCTTTCAAACCGTTAACTTTGAAAAAAAAAATAGTCTTAGAAACCTCAATGTCATTTTTAAAGACCTATCTAAAGACACCCCACAAGTATTGGTTTGATGAAAAAAAATATTTTCAGTTTCAGTTCCATGTATGGAGAGCCCCCCCTTAATCTTTTATTTTTTTATTTTTGTATAAAAATCGTAAAGCGGTTCACAGAATACACCTACCTACCAAGTTTCAACTATGTAGTCCTAATACTTTTGGAATAAAGTGGCTGTGACACACGGACGGACAGACAGACAGACAGACATGACGAATCTATAAGGGTTCCGTTTTTTGCCATTTTGGCTACGGAACCCTAAAAAGAAATACTTTATATGTAGCTTACTTCCGCAAACAATAGCAAGATGCACCGCCCACCCGCCCGCATTTTTCTTTCATTCTTTTCTTTTTAGGGTTCCGTACCCAAAGGGTAAAAACGGGACCCTATTACTAAGACTCCGCTGTCCGTCTGTCTGTCTGTTTGTCTGTCTGTCACCAGGCTGTATTTCATGAACCGTGATAGCTAGAAAGTTGAAATTTTCACAGATGATGTATTTCTGTTGCCGCTATAACAACAAATACTAAAAACAGAATAAAATTAATATTTAAGGGGGGTTCCCATACAACAAACGTGATTTTTTTGCTGTTTTTTTTGCTCGATATTAATAACAACAACAGGTAGACAGTTGAAATTTTCACAGATGATGTATTTTTGTTGCCGCTATAACAACAAATACTAAAAACAGTATAAAATAAATATTTAAGAGGGGCTCCCATACAACAAACGTTTTTTGCCATTTTTTTGTACGGAACCCTTTGTGCGCGAGTCCGTCTCGCTCTTGACCGGTTTTTTTAAAATGGTTTGGGAATTCCGCCATGTGACGTCAATCAAAGATTAACATTTTGTTACAATTTTTATACCACTTTTGAAATATTATATGCATGAGATAACTCAAAAAAGAGTCTTCTTACGTTTCTCATCGTACTTCGTTGATTACTTATAAAAGATATCTCAGAATCTTTCAGCATACAAATCCGATCCTCCATTAATTTATAACAAAATCATTTGCATTCATTTGAATTCCCAGATGGACTCGGCTCTGTTTTAACGAAATATTCCAACGAAGTTTTCGTGCCGCCCGCTTGACGTAACGTGATGGCTAAAGTTCCTTTTTCAGCAGTCCTTTGCTGTTAGAAACACACAACTTTTTTTAAGTTTTTTTAAGTTCGCTGGTAAACTACTGGCGCGGCGTTATGACACGCTCAAAGATTGTATCGTAAAAATACTTGGACATCCAAGTAAAAAATATATATATATATATATATATATATATATATATATATATATATATATATGAATATATATATATATATAGTGCGTGATACGTCATTTTCCGACAGTTTTATTTTTAGCGATATTCGTCTTGTAGTCATGCCCGAACATTTTTGAACCCCTAACCATGGTGATACATTATAGGCATCCTAGATATATTGATCGTAATTTACCTATGGCATCGATTATTTAACGTCCTTACAGGATGGACGGTATTTTAGAGTGCGACGTTGCCAGCTTTAGGTTTATTATCTCTTTCTTTTTCTATCGCTTGTCTGTAGTACACAGTTTCAACATTTAATTTGTTCCAATATTCGTAAGGTCTATACATATACGGATGCCCCATATGTCATTTAAAGCTGCTGATGAAACAGCGACGTTCAATGAAAAGGCTAGGCCCAGGGTTGGAAAAAATATGATTTTTACGAAAAAAATAATCACTGATTTTTTGCAATAAAAACGGAAAAATCCAATATTTTAGATTTTTTTGTCTGAACCTTTAAAATCGACCTAAATACAATAAACGTTTGTTTTACTTATTTGACACTTTAATTCGGAAAAACACTAGTAAAGACCAATAAAATAGTTGAAAATATCTTATGGAAGATATAAGGACGGATGATTTAGCAGATTTTTAGGAAAAAAACTGTAAATATTATGTAGTAATTTTAAAACAAAATTACCGTTAACATTCATTTGTATGTGTTCGTTCATCCACGATATAAAATTAATAATTTAATTTTTTTACGCAAATATGAAAGAATAAAAGCAATTTGATTTAATCAGTGATTTTTATTCAAAAAATCACTTGATTTAAATCGTGTATATGTTAGACGACCGTTTACAGCTATTGGGCGTCCATGTATGGCAATTGAGCGTCCTTATACAGCTATTGGGCGTCCGTATATGGCTATTGGGCGTCCGTATACAGCTATTGGGCGTCCGTATATGGCTATTGGGCGCCCGTATATGGCTATTGGGCGTCCGTATACAGCTATTGGGCGTCAGTATATGGCTATTTGGCGTCCATATACAGCTATTGGGCGTCCGTATATGCCTATTGGGCGTCCTTATAGGCGTGGTCGCAGCCTGAAATTCTGGGGGGGTCACTAATAATAATATAATTGCTTTTTTGTAAATTTTTAGATGCTTTTTCTATGTGACATGTACGATTTTGGGGCAGTCATGTCCCTTGTGACACCCCCCTCGGACCGCGCCAGCCGTATACAGCTATTGGGCGTCCGTATATGGCTATAGGGCGTCCGTATACAGCTGTTGGGTGTTGGGCGTCCGTATATGGCTATTGGGCGTCCGTATACAGCTATTGGGCGTCCGTATATGGCTATTGGGCGTCCGTATACAGCTATTGGGCATCCGTAAATGGCAATTGGGCGTCCGTACAAAGTACAAAGCTTTACGTCGGTTTGTTGATACCAAATAACAAATATCAATACCGACACCAATACTGAATATATCATCACAGTCGGCATAGTGGTTATACAAACTTTCACCCCTTTTTACCCCCTTGGAGGATGATTTCGTGGATAAAAACTATCATATATCAGACTATCCTCATACCAAATTTCATTTAAATCGGTTAAGCAGATATATTCCCTATACAAACTTCTACCATGCTATTTACCCCTTTAGGAGATGATTTTGGGGACAAAAGTATCCTATGTTTTCTAAAATCCAATGTTCAATAACTGCACGTGAGTTTATTTGTAAGTTTCACTGATATAATATCACTACATATTATAAAACAAAGTCCCTCGCCGCATCGGTCTGTCTGTCTGTTTGCGATAAACTCAAAAATTACTGAACGGATTTTCTTGCACTTTTCAAGAAATGAGTGATTCTTGAGGTAGGTTAAATGTATAATAAGTTGGGGTTTTATGTAAATTGGCATAATATGACCATTAATGTTGAAGATGTCGCCAAAAAGCCGACTGGGAGCTTGCATCGAAAACGCTACATAAACCATTTTATCTATTACAAAATAATTTTAGATGGAATTGTTCCTTTTTATAGGACTACAAAAAAGACTGCGATGACATATATCTATCTTTTATTATACCCATTTACTTATTACCATTATTACCCATTTATTATTATACCCATTATATCTTCTAAAAAAATGTTCACATGCTATGCAGTAATTTGGAAAACTATTAGAAGAATACAGTATTTTAATCCTTATCAACTTTAAAAGGTAACTAACGTATAGTTTATTTTAACCGTTGTATGCACATTATTTATCCTCTTACACCATACCTTTTAAATGAATATCTTATGAGATATCGCAAAAAAATAAAGCGTGCGGAAATAAATTCAAGTGCGTTTCTTACGCCGATGATGAGACGGGACTCGAACGGGATTGAAACAGACTTTTGGAGCAAATGGGTGACGACTGTAAGGTATTTCTTTTTTTTGATGTTGGAAGATAGCTTTTGTCAAAAAAAGGAAGAAACCGAAGCGAAGCGAGGGCGGGTCGCTAGTATTAAATATAAACAAAACTTAAATTGGGCGCCGAATATTATGCAACGCGTACGTGATCAAAGACGACATATATTGTTTTAATTGCGGTAGATATTATTTGAGCTATTGTCACATATATCATGAGAAAGCTGGCAACGTCGCAATGGTGGACGCCAAATACGCGAACTCGTGGTCAGAAATTTCTCTCGATATACAGTGTGAGATATACGCGCTGCAGCAGCGCCTCACCTGCGCTGAGATTTCTTCGGGAACTTTTCAATATTTTATTGCAGCCATTTTAAACAACTTTTGACTTCCGTCGATATTTGTACTACGGCTAGCTGGGATCAATAGGACCTAAGCGCCACCTGCTAATAAAGTGGCGTCCGGTATGCGGACGCCAAAAGCAGGTGGACGCCAGTTTAAATGCACTTTCGCCTTCAGGGGACGGCCATTTGTTTGCGGGATAAATATATATATATATATATATATATATATTATATATATAATATTATAAAGGCGAAAGTCCGTTTGTTTGTTTATTTGTTTGTTTGTTTGTTACGCTTTCACGTCTTAACTATTGAACCGATCACCATGAAATTTTGCATACACGTTCTTAGGGGTACAGAGAAGGACATAGGGTACCTTTTATCCCGAAAAAATATTGTTCCCTAGGGATAGCAAAAAATCTTGCCACGCAGACGAAGTCGCGGGCGGCCGCTAGTCATAAATATACTTTAGTACAGTCTTTAAAAAAGTAAGATAAACGGCAGACAGGTGGAAGGGCGAACAGGCGGACAGTTAATTTACAAATCTTAACCACAGCTGCTTATGGTGACTGAAAAACGTTTCAGCCACTCCACATTGCAAACTGTTTATATTACTAGTCCATCAGCCATTTTAATGTCCCCACTGCTGGGGTACAGGCCTTCCTTATGGGTGGATAAGGAGGACGGGCCATAACCCACCACCCGGGCCCAATTCGGATCGGTGGGTGTTAATGACCGCAAATGTAGCCGGGACCAACTGCTTAACGAGCCTTCCGAAGCACGGAGGAGCTCGAGATAGTAAATTTTTGGTCACCCATCCCATGACCGACCCTTGCGAACATTGCTTAACCTCCGCAATCGCTGGGCCAGACGCTAAACCACTGCGCCACCGAGCTCCTCGTTATTATTATTATTACTATATTACTAAGTAGGAACTTATTCTTCGTTTATTCGTACGGCAAATAGTAGGTAATTATATTAGAACCAGCCACCAATTTATTATTGTAGTATTAGGTTGCGCCATCTCTTGACCGATAGTGGAACTATTTTTTTTTTCTTCGGTTAGCATGCTTAGGACAGCGCCATCTGTTGACTGGTAGTGAAACTAAGGAATTTTTGTTTGTTTTTTGAATTTCTAAAAAAGTGTGTTATATTGACTCATTATATTATATTTTATTTTTCCTGTAATCTTTACATAAACTACTATCACATAGAATTATTTCAGATTTTTCTCGTTCCAAACTTCGGAGATAAGGGGGGGAACGGTATTTTTTTTTACATTTTTCATCATAAATCGAAAACTATGCGGCCTAAGAAAACAGGAAAAATTGTTTTGAAATGTGCAAATAGCGCTCTTTCATATGATACCCCACATGCTCTGGTCAACTCACTTAAAATTTTTAAGACCCCTTTTCAGTCCCTGTTGTAAAAAAAAAAATTTAATTCTTTCTTATTTGAAAAATAGTTGGGCAAATGTCATCTTAAACTATTCCAAATTTCAAGTTGATACCATTAGTAGTTCTCGAGATATCTAGCTGTGACAGACAGACAGACAGACTTAGTCACACCTTACACCATAAGGGTTCCTTTTTTACCATTTTGGTACGGAACCCTAAAAATTACAAACAGTAAAATAAAATGGTTATCTAAGTACTTTAACAGTTTGCAAATAGGTAGGTAGTTTACCAATCACAAAAAACAATAGCAATCACCAATAGATTATTATCTATGTAGATTAGCGTTTGAATAATCATTATTTTTCAACTGTGGAGCCAACTTTATGCAAGTACGAGATTTTTCTCCTAGAATTTATGTTACTTACTTTCAACTTTTACAAGAAAAACCAACACATAAAACTTAGTCGTGAAATTATTAAACATCACTTTGTACTGCAAACTTCTGTATCGAGCACTCAAATTTTATGTTCAGCGAAATGTATACTTTACAACTATGACAATAAAAGTTTAGATTCCTAACTCCTAGGTCGTTACCGTCACCGCAGACAATATTTCCTGTGGCCGACTTGTAGCGGCCAACTTTCCCAATAACAACCCTACTTTTACCCACGGCACGCCACATTCAGTTTTGAAAGACCGAATTTTTAATAAAATTGATAGTGATTTTCGAGCTTGCAATTCTGCTGAGAGGAACAAATTATGACTACGTGTGCATTCAAAACGAACTGTGAATATTTAACAAGTGCTGTCTGTAAAATTTTTGCAATATTTCTGTTGCATTCGACAGAGTACACATTATTATATATTTTTATTTTATTTTATTTATTTATTAACACCAACAAGATTGAAACAAACGTTAAATTATATAGATATTAAGCTAAGTACAATCTTAATTAAAGGTGTTACACAATTTCATACACTACGTTAACAAATTGAGTAGGTACTTTAAATATATAGATTAATAATAGTTGGTATAATGATAAAAGAAACAAATTAAATTAAATTGCGAATTAAAAAAAATATTATGGATAAAAGATAAGAGTAATAAGGATGAGAATAATAAATTATACAGAGTCAAATACAATTAAGACAAATAATAAAACCGGATGAATAAAAAAATAGATTAAATCAGATTAAGTCAAAATAAAGTGTAATTTGCTTCTTAAATTTAAGTAATGAGTCCGAGAAAACATCAATATTAACGGAGAGAGAGGACGGTTCACTGTTTAAACCACAAATTTTTTTCTTTGTTCTGTGGTTTAAGAAAGAAATTTTACGCCGCGTGAGTGACTTGTGCAAGGAGTTATAAGCAATCATCAACCTATTCAGTGTAGAAAAACGACCCTGGCGAGACCAAGCCAGTTTTTCAGCAAAAGGTGTATATGCAGATAATATACACCTTTTGCTGAAAAACTGGCTTGAATCCGAGATGGTGCGCGAATATTAATGCAAGATAGTAGGTCAGAATCGTCAAGGACGCCACCAACCAGCTTATGCAAAAAGACTAGATCAAGAAGACATCGGCGGTGTTCCAAGGATTGCAAATTAAAGTGACGAAGTCTCTCATTGTAGGTGGGCAAAGTCTTGGCCATGTAGCATCCAAACGATAAATGCCATAAAAACCTTTTTTGGACACGCTCGATTCTCTTTACATATACATCATAGCTAGGGTTCCACACTACACTAGCGTATTCAAAGTTACTTCGCACCAATGCCGAGTACAGAGTGATTTTGGTGCTGGGGTTGTTGAAATTCCTACAGTTCCTCAGTACAAAACCGAGGGCTTTGAAAGTTTTCTTCACTATATTCTCAACATGAGTATGGAAACGAAGCCTAGTGTCCAAAACGACGCCCAGATCGCGTACATGATCCAGTTCAGACAGTACCCTATCGTTTAGAATGTAAGATCTGGACAAACTCTGTCTCTTTCTCGTAAACCTAATCACAAAGCACTTATCATCATTTAGTTCCATATCATTATTCTCACACCAAGGTACCAAACCATCAAAATCAGCCTGAAGCAAGGCAACGTCGGAGTCCGAATTTATAGGTCTAAAAAAGTTAAAGTCGTCAGCATATAAATAAAATTATGAAAAGCGAAAAACTGATTGAATGTCATTAATAAAAACATTGAAGTGTTTTTCAAAGAACAAAGGAAAAACAAAGGAAAAAAGGAAAAACAAAGGCCCCAAGTGTGAGCCCTGCGGAACTCCTGATGTCCTCAATGGGTACAAATGACGCTGATTTGTAACCATTGAAGACAACTGAAGACCTACGCTCACTTAGATTGGATTTGCATCAAAGAAGCAGAAATCCCGAAACACCAAAAGCTTCCAGCTTTTTTTAAGAGAACAGCATGTTTTACTTTTTCGAAGGCCTTACTAAAGTCTGTATATATAGTCTCAATGGAATCACCAAGATCAAGAGCTTCACTAAGATCTTCGACGAAGGAAACAAGATTGGTTGTAGTAGACTAAGCTTTATACTAGCCTCTGCCCGCGATTTCGTCCGCGTGGATGGATATTCAAGAAAATCCATAAGGTACCTTTATCCTGGATAAATAGTACTAGATATATGTTTTAAAACCAGATCATTTTTTACGTGAAGGTGGGTCCTCACCAAGCGCGCTACCCCCCTTTTCCTCGAAAACCCTCCCTTTTTTTCGAAACCGAGAGGATTTCATACAAATTTTCATACCCTATTTCAACCCCTTCAATCCTTATTTCGCAACAAAAGATAGCTTATGTCCTTTGTAGCTCTACTCTATCTCTGTACCAAATTTCATCAAAATCGGTTCAGTATAAACTACTGAAAGCGTGACAGACAGACAGAGTTACATTCGCATTTATAATATAAGTAGTATTAGTAATAATATAGAGTATGGGTATTTCGCAATGTGTCGTTGTCGATTGCTTCTATTTAAATTACTTACTAAGTCTAAAATATTTTTCTGTTAATAGTACCTAATTTAGAGACTATAATACAGAAATGTGGTTACCAGAATCATGATAAAAATTGATAGTTTGCATAATAATTTATACTAGTTCATCGAACGGTCGAAACTCGACTAAGTATACCTGCTCGTAATCTTACCTATTAGAGAAAAACTTAAATGAATATTTTTTATGGAAAATAATATTATGCTCTCGAAAGTGTCTTACATCGCACAAACCGTCTGTACAAAGAGCATAATATTATTATCCATAAAAAATATTCATTTAAGTTTTTCTCTAATAGGTAAGATTACGAGCAGGTATACTTAGTCGAGTTTCGACCGTTCGATGAACTAGTATAAATTATTATGCAAACTATCAATTTTTATCATGATTCTGGTAACCACATTTCTGTATTATAGTCTCTAAATTAGGTACTATTAACAGAAAAATATTTTAGACTTAGTAAGTAATTTAAATAGAAGCAATCGACAACGACACATTGCGAAATACCCATACTCTATATTATTACTAATACTACTTATATTATAAATGCGAATGTAACTCTGTCTGTCTGTCACGCTTTCAGTAAACTTACATCGCACAGACAGTTACTCGAAAATGTGTGCTTTTCATGACAGTACAGCGTGCGGAAAGTTGATTTTACTTCACGCCGTGCGTTTTTGTTTACAGTTTCGTACAGCGTGTGGAAAGTTGATTTATTTTTTCCGTTCTACTCAAAAAGTGGTGTATATTTACACCGAGCAGCACGTGGAAAATACTGCGTTCTATCCTAGGTGGAAAATAATTTCAAAACTAGAACTGTATTTAGTTACGAATTTGGCCATAGAGTTACCTCATCAGAAAAGACAAAGATTACATAATTTAAAAAATATGGTTTAGAGAGAAAAAAGATAAGGTTTAACACGGGTGAAAGTTATCAATTCCATATTCGAACAATAACCTAAATATCTCGTAAAGGTATTGCTTCCTTTCAACCCTTGTATAACAATCTACTATTTATTTATCTTTAAAAAGTAGACAATGTTTGTCGTTTGTTTAATATTCGTTTCGTTTCGATTTTTGGTTAACCACAGTAATAATCGGATTCCTTTTTGGCGCTGACTGGAGAATTCTATCCAGAGACTGAAGTGAAAGGGTCTCAAGGTGATAGATGCGCGTGTTCAATCTCTGTCGGCGCAGATTATTGAGAGCTTACGCTATATGGATGACGAGGCAAAGCTATTTAGTACTGCCCTTCATTATGCATAGTTTTTTTTCAATCTACCTAATTAGTTTTAGCGAATAAAAATCTGTGTGAATCTTTAAAGTGTTTATCCATTATTCAAAAAATTCATTATAAAACTGAATAATTAGTAAATAGTACTTACACGATGGTGGATGTTAAAACACGTATGTTTAGTTTAAACGCGTTTAATACCTGTGTCTAATAAAATGCATTGCGAAAGTTTAAAAGTGTAAATAGCTAGTACATGATTTAGAATAAACATCTACCTTATTTTACTTACCTATTCCACTCTGAATCACTTTCAACATTCTGTAAGATAGTCGACAGTCTTGAAGATCGTACCCAGATCAAACTTTGGCGAACCGTAAATTCAATCATAACTCGTAGCTACCTAAATCATTATTATTACAAGACTTTGGCAACATATCCCAAAAAACACGAACATGTTACGAGCTCTTTAAGCGAGTAAAGCGAGCCTCGAGCGAAAAGGTTAAAAGTCTGCATTTGCTTTTTGCTTGAAGTCGTTAAGCACTTTGGTACTGCGTTTTGCCGCCTCTCGACATGAATGCATTCCATCAAGAGTGCCACTACATCAATGCAAATTAATATTACACTCAAACCACTATTTGCGTAACTTCTGAAAATTTGATTTAATCGGACGCTGAAGATCAGTCTCATTAAAAATATTGCATTCCCTACGAATTACATGAACGCTTTATCTATTTCTTGTATTATGATTACTGAGGATTATGATAAAAATCATCCGTAAATCCGGGTGTTAACACCCACGGATTTACGGATAAATTTTATCAGATAACTCTGACTGACAATAATTATGATATAACTATTAAAAAATGCACTGCAGCAATCAGGGCAATCGGATTTACTTGACTGGTAACCTGATGATTCTATTATGCATTTAAAAAATAACAGTGATTATTACGTAAGGCGATTTAATCAAGAGGATTAATTATATCAACCATATGCATAATTTTCAAATCGATCACTTATTGTGCACTACATTTTTTTCAGTGACGAATAAAGGCAAAAAAATTCAAATTGTTGCCAGGTTTTTCATCGTTCGAACAGTTCACACAGTTTTTATAATAACACAAATAAAAAGTATACTTATCTCATTTGATTAGGTTGCTACTATTTAAAGAACGTAACTATACTTCTTTGGTTTTAGTACTTACGTATAATTTAATAACCCCATTCAGTATTAAATCCCTCAGGACGACTTCGCCTTTTTCTTAAACTTGACACTTTCCTAACTTGTCTCTTTTTTAACTCGGCTCTTTCTTAACTATTTGAGTTAGTATGGCCATGTCATTACATTTCTTTATCTTGGAGCAAGGCTATTTAACGCATTATCATATAAAAATCACATCATTTAAAACGGTGTGATTATTATTACCCATCTTATAACTGTCTGAAGCAAGCTGTACCATAAATCTGGAACTCGAGAAAAATAATGTAACAGAGTGTAATACAAAAACAAATTCCATCAATCAAACGCCGGAGCGGTCCGGGCGCAAGTAGCTGGCAGGAATATCTTTCCTTCCAGTCGAGCTGACATGACACATCATGGAACTGCTTCTCTGAAAAAATATTATACTAGTTGCTCTGTGTGCTATAGACTTCACGTTTGTGACATTTTTGAAAAAATTTCGAAATGGCTGAAATGATTTTTTTTTGAAAAATTTCGAAATGCTGAAAAATTGATAAAAAAAATATCGATATGTACCTAATTATCGAACTTGCTCACAAAATTTCACAAGAGGTGATTGAGAAATGCCACCTGTAGAGAAGACATCCAGACAGACAGACATACGAAAGCATTTTTGCCTAAGCTGAGAAGCTAAACGGGGACGCTTCGCGCTCGCTCGGTCAATGGGGTTGGCAACGCAAAGCTAATTGTAGATGTCGCTGCGTACGCTTGTTCCTAAGATAGTAGACGTTCAGAACAAATCTATGGGAAAATAAGTATTTATTTTTAGCCGACTTCAAAAAAAGGAGGAGGTTCTCAATTCGATTGTATGTTTTTTTATCGTTGTTCGCGCATATCTTCGTCATTTATGGTTAAATTTTGATGATTCTTTTTTTGTTTGATTGAGTTTTCTTGCGAAATGGTCCCATTTAATTTTTTTTCAGATCGGTTCAGTAGTTTTCAAGTAATCCTGAAAATACTATGATTTTGCATTAACTATCTTGACGACTTTTTTATCGTTGTTCGCGCATATCTTCGTTATTTAATGACCTATTTTGATGATTCTTTCTTTGTTTGATTAAATTTTCTTGCAAAATGGTCCCATGTAATTTTTTTCAGATCGGTTCAGTAGTTTTCTAGTAATCCTGAAAATACTATGATTTTGCATTTATTACCTTGACGACTTTGTTATTTATGAACCGAATTGGCTGAATTTTTTTGTTGGAAAAGGGATACCTTAACTGTAGTTCTTTTAATTTCATTGACATTGGACCTTGGACCAACCTTGGACCTCAAAGATATCCAAGGGAACTCCTCAAACTCAAATAGGATATGTATTGTGCTTGAGATATTGGTAGGCTTATGAAAATCCAAAACAAACCGAGCTATGGTCTGTTTGCTACGTTCTGGACTAGACTTGGACTAAGAAGGCACAACGGAACTCTTTTGGAAATTCAGTAATGGGCATTTTGAAGTAAAAGAATATAACACGCTTACATACCACAAAAAAGTTAAAATAAAAAAAGCTTTTTTAAAAAAAAGAAAAACCGCCTTCAAATACCTAAAAATAAAAACGAAAACAGCTTCAAAATTAAAATGCACTAAAAAGCAATAAATATTTTTTTTTTTTTTAAATAAAAGTCCTTTGTTTTCATAGTTCTCGTGGAACAAGTGTACGCAGCGCCATTTTGACAGTTGCCTTCCCCATCCGTATATACTCGTACGTAGTATTGCTGTATGGTCTGTGAGATTACGTACGAGTAGGGTTACCACCTCTTGGCCGTTTGAATCCGGGAGATACGAAACTTAAAAATACATACCACATTTTACTTTTTTTGGGGGGGGGGAGGGTTGTATGGGATGGTAGGATGCCTTTCGAGGATGCACGATTTTTCAGAGAAATGCCTGTCTATAGTTAAAAAAAACCGGTCAAGAGCGAGTCGGACTCGCGCACCGAGGGTTCCGTACCATCATAAATATAAATATTTGGATATGTTACTTTAATACAGTCTTTCAAAAGTAGGATATACGGCGGACAGGCGAAAAGGAGGATGGGCGAACAGGCGGACAGGTGGAAGGGCGAATAGGTGGAAAGTTAATTAACAAATCTTAACCACAGCTGCTTAATAAGCAGCACCATAATATGGTGACTGAAAAACGAGTGGCTGACACTCCACGCACATTGCAAACTGTTTATATTCTTGATGTATTTGACTTTCGCTTCTGCTTCAGCTTCCGCTTCCTCGTCCACTCACACTTACCATCACCGTAACCGTCAATCTTTTGATTTATCTATCCATCGCCATCCCCCCGTCCCCGTCGCCCCTCCCCACCCCTTTCCCCTTATAATTTTTAATCGTCATCGTCAGCCTAAACACAAAATTTGAACATCCTAGCTTTGAAACTAAGAGACCATATAAACTTTCATCCCCTATTTCATCCCCTTAGTGGGTAAAATTTCTAAAATCCTTTCTTAGTGCTCACCTACACCATGGTGTCTTTAATTTCAGCCGTTAGAGCTCTAGGCATATCCCAACAATCAATTACCAATCAATCAATCAATTTAGAGTTTTATATGTATAGATTTTATTTACTAGCAAACCGCTTTCGCTTCGCTTCGGTTCCTTCCTTTTTTGCCAATTTCAACCTTCCAACAACACCCGAAAAGAAAACAAATGCCTTCCAGTCGTCCTCCCTTGGTCCGAAAGTCTGTTTCCATCCCGTTCGAGTCCCGTCATCAGTGTGAGAAACGCGCTGATGGTTAAAATTTACTCTTAAATGATCGATTAGCGATTGGTCTACTGGAATGCACTCCGTGCTTGTTTTACTCTGTGACCCCCTGTCATGCGGCGTGACCATGGAAATAGCACTATAAACCGGAATGAGCGCTTCGCCCCAAAACGAGCCGACAGAGAGGTCAAGTAGATGTATGTGTCCTTTTCTTCATTAGGGTGACCAAACCGTATGGTTGGCCGGAGACATACATAATACTTTAAACTGTTTAATATAAACTTAAATACCTAGGTAGTTCTTTATTTATAATTAACACTTTTTACAAACGATTTTATACTGAATTCCCGATGAGCTAGAGACTTGAAACTTTGAACACAGGTCAGTGGAAGGAAATGCAATATTACAATGCCGTCAAAACTAGTTTTGCCCATCAGCTACCGGCAGACCTAGTTCTGACCTACAGCTACCGGTCAAACTAGTTTTGTCCAACAGCTACCGGCAAAACTAGTTTTGTGCAATAGCTACAGGCAAAACTAGTTTTGTCCTACCGCTGCCGTCAAAACTAGTTTTGTCCATCAGCTACGGGCAAACCTAGTTCTGACCTACAGCTACCGGCAAAACTAGTTTTGTCCAACAGCTACCGGCAAAACTATTTTTGTGCAATAGCTTACAGGCAAAACTAGTTTTGTACAACCGATGCCGTCAAAACTAGTTGTGTCGATGGACAAACTTAGTTTGTCCAACCGCTGCCGTCAAAACTAGTTTTGTCCATCAGCTACGGGCAAACCTAGTTCTGACCTACAGCTACCGGCAAAACTAGTTATGTCCAACAGCTACCGGCAAAACTAGTTTTGTGCAATAGCTACAGGCAAAACTAGTTTCGTCCAACCGCTGCCGTCAAAACTAGTTTTGTGCAGTAGCTACAGGCAAAACTAGTTTATCCAACCGCTGCCGTCAAAACTAATTTTGTCCATCAGCTACCGGCAAACCTAGTTCTGACCTACAGCTACCGGCAAAACTAGTTTTGTCCAACAGCTACTGCCAAAACTAGTTTTGTCCAACAACTACCGGCAAAACTAGTTTTGACCAACCGCTGCCGTCAAAACTAGTTTTGTCCAAAAGCTACAGGCAAAACTAGTTTTGTCCTACCGCTGCCGTCAAAACTAGTTATGTCCATCAGCTACCGGCAAAACTAGTTTTGTCCAACAGCTAACGGCAAAACTAGTCTTGTCCAACAGCTACCGGCAAAACTAGTTTTGTGCAATAGCTACAGGCAAAACTAGTTTTGTCCAACCGCTGCCGTCAAAACTAGTTTTGTCCATCAGCTACCGGCAAAACTAGTTTTTTCCAACAGCTAACGGCAAAACTAGTCTTGTCCAACAGCTACCGGCAAAACTAGTTTTGTGCAATAGCTACAGGCAAAACTAGTTTTGTCCAACCGCTGCCGTCAAAACTAGTTTTGTCCGTCAGCTACGTGCAAACCTAGTTCTGACCTACTAGTAGGCAAAACTAGTTTTGTCCATCAGCTTCCGGCAAACTTAGTTTAACCTAAAGCTACCGGCAAAACTAGTTTTGTCCAACAGCTACCGGCTACACCTAGTTTTGTCCTACAGCTTTCGACAAAACTAGTTTTGTCCAACAGCTACCGGCAAAACTAGTTTTGTGCAATAGCTACAGGCAAAACTAGTTTTGTCCAACCGCTGCCGTCAAAACTAGTTTTGTCCGTCAGCTACGGGCAAACTTAGTTCTGACCTACAGCTACCGGCAAAACTAGTTTTGTGCAATAGCTACAGGCAAAACTAGTTTTATCCAACCGCTGCCGTCAAAACTAGTTTTGTACGTCAGCTACGGGCAAACCTAGTTCTGACCTACAGGTACCGGCAAAACTAGTTTTGTGCAAAAGCTACAGGCAATACTAGTATTGCCCAACCGCTGCCGTCAAAACTAATTTTGTCCATCAGCTACCGGCAAACCTAGTTCTGACCTACAGCTACCGGCAAAACTAGTTTTGTCTAGCAGCTACCGGAAAAACTAGTTTTGTCCAACAGCTACCGGCAAAACTAGTTTTGTCTAGCAGCTACCGGCAAAACTAGTTTTGTCCACCAGCTTCCGGCAAACTTAGTTTAACCTAAAGCTACCGGCAAAACTAGTTTTGTCCAACAGCTACCGGCTACACCTAGTTTTGTCCAACAGCTTTCGACAAACCGAAATTAATAATAATAATCAAATTCATGTTTGTGCGCCTATTTCGATGAAACTCGGTTTCTGGTACTATTTCAACATGAAAATAACAACGCAATGTTGAAAATTTTAAAAATCCAAGATGGCGGCCTACTTTTTTGTTTTTGGGCCGATTTCGATGAAACTCGGTTTTTGGAACTATTTTGACAAGAAAATAACAACGCAATTTTGAAAATTAAAAAATCCAAGATGGCGGCCAACTTTTTTGTTTTTGGGCCGATTTCAATAAAACTCGGTTTTTGGAACTATTTT
Source organism: Agriphila geniculea (assembly GCA_943789525.1). Lineage (NCBI taxonomy): Eukaryota > Metazoa > Arthropoda > Insecta > Lepidoptera > Crambidae > Agriphila > Agriphila geniculea. The sequence continues at coordinate 12,594,640 of OX038875.1, forward strand.
GACAAGAAAATAACAACGCAATTTAAAAAAACTAAAAATCCAAGATGGCGGCCAACTTTTTTGTTTTTGGGCCGATTTTGATGGAACTCGGTTTTTGGAACTATTTTGACAAGAAAATAACAACGCAATTTTAAAAAAACTAAAAATTCAAGATGGCGGCCAACTTTTTTGTTTTAGGGCCGATTTTGATGAAACTCTGTTTTTGGTACGATTTTGACAAGAAAATAACAACGCAATGTTGAAAACTTACAAAATTCAAGATGGTGGCCAACTTTTTTGTTCTTGGGCCGATTTCAAAAACAAATAAGCAGCCATTTTGATCTTTTTTTTATTTTTCCATCAGTTTACATTGAGTTGTTTTTTCTTGTCAAAATAGTACCAAAAACCGAGTTTCATCGAAATCGGCCCAAAAAACAAAAAAGTTGGCTGCCGCCTAAGATTTTTAGTATTTTAAAAAATTGCGTTGTTATTATTTTGTCAAAATATTACCAAAAACCGAGTTTCATCGAAATCGGCCCAAAAACAAAAAAGTTGGCTGCCATCTTGGATTTTTATTATTTTCAATATTGTGTTATTATTTTCTTGTCAAATTAGTCCTAAAACCGAGTTTCATTAAAATCAGCCCCAATCACAAATAAAAGAGTTGGTTGCCATATTTGTTTATATTTTTAACATTTCGTTGTTATTTTTTATCAAAATAGTAGCAAAATCGAGTTTCATCAAAATCGGCCCACGAACAATATAGTTGGCCGCCATCTTGGTTTCTTTTTATATTTTTAACATTGTGTCGTCGTAAATCTCATGCACCCATTTTATTAACTTCACAAGTAAAGAAATTGGTGCAAGAATTTTAGACCTTATTGACATATTTACCAAAATAACAGTTTTTAATGAAACAGCAAAGTAAATGAACAAGTATAATTATGGGAAAAAGCAACCGAATTTCAAAGGTCAATAAAGTCGAAAATCGTTTGCATCTTTTTTTGACTACAGATCACTAGACAATGTTTTCCTACTTTTACTTGTTTTTCCAACATTCATTTGTTTTTCCGAAGTTCACGCACATTGTATTTTTATAAAAAAAATGGAATAAACTTTAAAGTTGCGTAATTATTTACACTTGAACTTAAATTGAATTGAATAAACTAGATTTTGTATTGGTTGAATTACCATATTTAAAAAATAAAAACAAAAAAGCAATTTAATAAAAACGTGATAAATAAATTGTTCCAAATTTTTTTTAAATAAATAATTATTTTCTGTTTTTTAGTTAACGAGCTAAATTAAAAATATACCACCGCCTATCAGAGTACTCGTCAAGACCATTCAAACGAGTCCAAACTCGATGGGGTTGAAAGGTTTTATTACAAAGTTCCTGTGGCCTTCTTCCGGCTTCCTTCATCAGACTCTTGGATACTATTACCCAACAGAGCACTCGTCAAGACGATTCAAACGAGCACAAACTCGATGGGGTTGCATGATTTCAATATTGAGTTCCTATGGCATGGCCTCCAGACTTCATCATCCAACCCTGAACCTCGTCTCCCATCAGAGTACTTGTCAAGACAATTCTAACAAGCCCAAACACGATGGGGTTGTATAGTTTCATTCATCATAGAGTTCCTGTGGCGTTCTTCCGGCTCCATCATCAGATCAGCTCAATGACATTGTAATATTGCATTTCCTTCCATTTCTGACCTGTATTCAAAGTTTCAAGTCTCTAGCTCATCGGGAATTCAGTATAAAATCGTTTGCAAAATTTGTGCTCAAACAAACAAAAGAGCAAGCAACCTAATAAAAACGCGGTAAAAAGTGTTAATTATAAATAAAGAACTACCTAGGTATTTAAGTTTATATTAAACAGTTTAAAGTATTATGTATGTCTCCGGCCAACCATACGGTTTGGTCACCCTAATGAAGAAAAGGACACATACATCTACTTGACCTCTCTGTCGGCTCGTTTTGGGGCGAAGCGCTCATTCCGGTTTATAGTATTATTTCCATGGGACCAGTCTACGCTCTACGCCTACGCTACGAGTAGTGAAGCCATGTGTTCGAACTTTACGAGGACACAAGTTTTTCACAATTGTACTTATTATTAGAGGTGCATCCGATAGTTCCGATACCGATACCGATATCAATATATCGGCGACACTTCGGGTTTTCCGATATATCGGCAATATTTTTAGTGTCGAAAACTTAGCTTAAACTTAGCTTAGCAAAGGCGCAGGTTTTTTTTGTCAATTTCATTGCAAACGAGATTCGAACCGAATTTCGGTTTGTCGAAAGCTGTTGGACAAAACTAGGTGTAGCCGGTAGCTGTTGGACAAAACTAGTTTTGCCGGTAGCTTTAGGTTAAACTAAGTTTGCCGGAAGCTGGTGGACAAAACTAGTTTTGCCGGTAGCTACCGGCAAAACTAGTTTTGTCTAGGAATTGAATTGAATTTGAATTTGAATTTGAATCTCGTTTGCAATGAAATTGACAAAAAAAACCTGCGCCTTTGCTAAGCTAAGTTTAAGCTAAGTTTTCGACACTAAAAATATTGCCGATATATCGGAAAACCCGAAGTGTCGCCGATATATTGATATCGGTATCGGTATCGGAACTATCGGATGCACCTCTAATAATAAGTACAATTGTGAAAAACTTGTGTCCTCGTAAAGTTCGAACACATGGCTTCACTACTCGTAGCGTAGGCGTAGAGCGTAGACTGGTCCCATGGAAATAATACTATAAACCGGAATGAGCGCTTCGCCCCAAAACGAGCCGACAGAGAGGTCAAGTAGATGTATGTGTCCTTTTCTTCATTAGGGTGACCAAACCGTATGGTTGGCCGGAGACATACATAATACTTTAAACTGTTTAATATAAACTTAAATACCTAGGTAGTTCTTTATTTATAATTAACACTTTTTACCGCGTTTTTATTAGGTTGCTTGCTCTTTTGTTTGTTTGAGCACAAATTTTGCAAACGATTTTATACTGAATTCCCGATGAGCTAGAGACTTGAAACTTTGAATACAGGTCAGAAATGGAAGGAAATGCAATATTACAATGTCATTGAGCTGATCTGATGATGGAGCCGGAAGAACGCCACAGGAACTCTATGATGAATGAAACTATACAACCCCATCGTGTTTGGGCTTGTTAGAATTGTCTTGACAAGTACTCTGATGGGAGACGAGGTTCAGGGTTGGATGATGAAGTCTGGAGGCCATGCCATAGGAACTCAATATTGAAATCATGCAACCCCATCGAGTTTGTGCTCGTTTGAATCGTCTTGACGAGTGCTCTGTTGGGTAATAGTATCCAAGAGTCTGATGAAGGAAGCCGGAAGAAGGCCACAGGAACTTTGTAATAAAACCTTTCAACCCCATCGAGTTTGGACTCGTTTGAATGGTCTTGACGAGTACTCTGATAGGCGGTGGTATATTTTTAATTTAGCTCGTTAACTAAAAAACAGAAAATAATTATTTATTTTAAAAAAATTTGGAACAATTTATTTATCACGTTTTTATTAAATTGCTTTTTTGTTTTTATTTTTTAAATATGGTAATTCAACCAATACAAAATCTAGTTTATTCAATTCAATTTAAGTTCAAGTGTAAATAATTACGCAACTTTAAAGTTTATTCCATTTTTTTTATAAAAATACAATGTGCGTGAACTTCGGAAAAACAAATGAATGTTGGAAAAACAAGTAAAAGTAGGAAAACATTGTCTAGTGATCTGTAGTCAAAAAAAGATGCAAACGATTTTCGACTTTATTGACCTTTGAAATTCGGTTGCTTTTTCCCATAATTATACTTGTTCATTTACTTTGCTGTTTCATTAAAAACTGTTATTTTGGTAAATATGTCAATAAGGTCTAAAATTCTTGCACCAATTTCTTTACTTGTGAAGTTAATAAAATGGGTGCATGAGATTTACGACGACACAATGTTAAAAATATAAAAAGAAACCAAGATGGCGGCCAACTATATTGTTCGTGGGCCGATTTTGATGAAACTCGATTTTGCTACTATTTTGATAAAAAATAACAACGAAATGTTAAAAATATAAACAAATATGGCAACCAACTCTTTTATTTGTGATTGGGGCTGATTTTAATGAAACTCGGTTTTAGGACTAATTTGACAAGAAAATAATAACACAATATTGAAAATAATAAAAATCCAAGATGGCAGCCAACTTTTTTGTTTTTGGGCCGATTTCGATGAAACTCGGTTTTTGGTAATATTTTGACAAAATAATAACAACGCAATTTTTTAAAATACTAAAAATCTTAGGCGGCAGCCAACTTTTTTGTTTTTTGGGCCGATTTCGATGAAACTCGGTTTTTGGTACTATTTTGACAAGAAAAAACAACTCAATGTAAACTGATGGAAAAATAAAAAAAGATCAAAATGGCTGCTTATTTGTTTTTGAAATCGGCCCAAGAAAAAAAAAGTTGGCCACCATCTTGAATTTTGTAAGTTTTCAACATTGCGTTGTTATTTTCTTGTCAAAATCGTACCAAAAACAGAGTTTCATCAAAATCGGCCCTAAAACAAAAAAGTTGGCCGCCATCTTGAATTTTTAGTTTTTTTTAAATTGCGTTGTTATTTTCTTGTCAAAATAGTTCCAAAAACCGAGTTCCATCAAAATCGGCCCAAAAACAAAAAAGTTGGCCGCCATCTTGGATTTTTAGTTTTTTTTAAATTGCGTTGTTATTTTCTTGTCAAAATAGTTCCAAAAACCGAGTTCCATCAAAATCGGCCCAAAAACAAAAAAGTTGGCCGCCATCTTGGATTTTTAGTTTTTTTTAAATTGCGTTGTTATTTTCTTGTCAAAATAGTTCCAAAAACCGAGTTTTAGTGAAATCGGCCCAAAAACAAAAAAGTTGGCCGCCATCTTGGATTTTTTAATTTTCAAAATTGCGTTGTTATTTTCTTGTCAAAATAGTACCGAAAACCGAGTTTCGTCGAAATCGGCCCATAAACAAAAAAGTTGGCCGCCATCTTGGATTTTTAGTTTTTTAAAAATTGCGTTGTTATTTTCTTGTCAAAATAGTTCCAAAAACCGAGTTTCATCGAAATCGGCCCAAAAACAAAAAAGTAGGCCGCCATCTTGGATTTTTAAAATTTTCAACATTGCGTTGTTATTTCATGTTGAAATAGTACCAGAAACCGAGTTTCATCGAAATAGGCGCACAAACATGAATTTGATTATTATTATTAATTTTACCGTCTCGCCTGCGACCTCTAGCCATTTCAATAGAACAATTTCGTTTTTTTGGAAATCTGAAATGGTGAAGTATTTATGGTCACACTAGTTTTGTAAAGTTACATTTCCTATAGATTGAAATTCTTAAATTGAAATTCAAGGTCAAAATCGGAGTTGCCAGGATTGACACTTCTATTTATTACCACCTCACCGATGATTGCTGATTAGCATTATTGTAGATATCTAATTAAATCAAAAAAGTTCTGTTTTATATTACAATTATTATGTGTCATTCTAAAATTAATATTTAAATAGTATATATTCGACTTCCCACTCCGAATCATTAATTTTGATACACTACTTGATTGGTAACGTACATATTTTTAGTCCTACTATCGTAGTATTATTGTTTAGTAATGGCAATTGTGCGAACGAGACACCGACCTCCACCTGGTGTTGTCTTATTCACACAGTAGTGCCTTCAGTCAATGTCGTCGATAGAATTTCAACTCTATGAGCAATGCAATAAAGTTGAATTTCTTTTAAACGATAGGTGAAAATTTTTGAAGTGTACTCACTCCCTATTATAAACCTCCTTGGGCGTCACATACCACCATGTTGCGGAAATATTTAGAGCCAAATTTATTCCTTTTTTATTATTTTTAAAAGTAATTAACCATAAACATATTTGAAAGTATCTGATTAATTAATAATAATAAATATTGATATTTAAAAAATATTTAGTGGAGCGATTATCTCAAAGATAAATAAATATTTGTGATTAACGCCATGGCAGATTTAAAGAACTTCATTTATTCTATGAATATAAGATGAATTTATTCATGTGACCAAAATTACTTTTTATTTTAATAACTCGTTTGGTGAATTAAATAATAATGTAATCATTATGGAAAATAATGAAAGTAATTTATAAGTAACCTAACAATTGGTTTTGTTATATCTCAAAGGGATTTTGCAGTGTTTTCGATGGAAGCTCTCAGGTAAGGCGGCTTGACTTTTACAGACACTTCCAATCCAACAAATCGTTTTATTTCAACCAATTTACACAAAACTTTAACAAATTATATTCATAAACCTGCTTTGTTGGTAAAATATACCTTTTAATAAACATTATTACCTCAAGTTTATAAGTCAATTAGAAGTTGAAACTATAACCGCGCATACCATTGTTTATATAACCTCAATGATTGATTACGTACTTTAATTGCTATTTTTTTTATAATTTAATTAAAAATGTAGAGTTTTGAGATTTTTCCATGTAAGTGTAGTATAATACGATATTACTTGCCAAATTTTATAGTTCTAGGTCAACGGGAAGTACCCTATGAATTTTGATTCCTTTGAGAGTATCAAAAATGCGTTTTTTGCAGCATAAACGGCAGTATCTTTTCTTTACGTTAACTTAGAAGCTTGATTTTTTCACAGTTTCAAGGGCCTGTGGACTTTAGTATATAGTTTAAATTTCAATTCGATACCTCCACGCGTTCCTGAGATAAAGGGTCTTGACAGACAGACAGACGGACGGACAGACAGACGGACAACAAAGTGATCCTATAAGGGTTCCGTTTTTTTCCTTTTGAGGTATGGAACCCCAAAAAAAACGGGCGCACATTATAGTCAGTTTCATCCACACTGATCTTGCCTATAGATTGTAAAAAAAAATGGCCGCGTAGCGTGATTTTTGTGTGTTTCAGCCGTTAATCTTGTAATCGTACCTGTCTTTCGCAATAAAACTACCGCGCAGCGCGTTTTTTGTCAGCTTAATACATTAATATTGTACCTAATTTTGCCTATCTTTAGCAAAAAATGGCCGCGCAGCTCGATTTATATTCAAGTTTCATCCACTTATCTTGTAATCTTGCCTGTCTAAAGTGAAAAAAACAGCTTCGCAGCACGATTTTCAGTCAGTTTCATCCACTAGTTTTGTAATCTGTGGTTTCCCGTGTAATTCAAAAATGAAAAAAATAATTCATATGATGCGGACCCCTAGGCTATGTAGCCAGTGCACAAATCGAAAAAACTCTACATTCCATTCGAATATTGACGAATTTGAAATTCCGGGTGTAACGTTGTGTTTTTTCGTTATAGAAAAAACAACGTTTCATTCTCATATTTATTAATATTCCATCATATTTATTTATTTACAAGTCTAAAACACAATATAATTCATTAATTTTCCTTAATCTGTATTTATTTCATACATGCGACCTCATTTCGTCCATACTCCAAATTCAAATTATCAACCTCTTTGTATAAAACTCCTTGGTATCTATGTATTTTATTTTTTATAACTTTTTAATTCATGTTCGACAACATTTAAAAATATTGAAGTATTCTACTACTATCCTTTACTTACACATACATTTTATATCATTCATCCTTTTCACTCTATTACTTTTTTCTTGTGTTGAAGGTTTTCGTTACATTTCCCGCGCTTTCTTGAGAAAATTTTGACTTTTCATGGCGCGAAGCCTATTTTTACTCCGAGCTGATATTATTTTTAAAATAAATGTTAAAATTGTTGATTTCTTGCAAGAGTCACATAAATTATTGTTGGGTAAGTGTTTTTAAAGACAATAAATGTTGATTTTTATCAATTTTGCACACAATTGATGAAATCGTTTGTTTTTAGGCTTTTCATACTACTGTTCGCTTTTGGAAAATTTTGTTGACTCATCAAAGACGCTGTATTATACCATTTTCATGAAGATTGGATTAATAAAGGGTATGTATTTATATTATTTCAAATTATTCTTTGTATTTATTTATATTTTTTTATTTTTTCCTTTTACTAACTCCTTTTCTTTCCTTCGTTTCTAGGAGGGAAGAGGAGGGGTATTAAAGATTCAGCGATATAGATAGATATTAAAGATTCATTGATTAAGATTTTAAAGATTCATTGATTAAGATATTAAAGATTCATCTATAGATAGATATTATTAATACACAGATTCACTAATGCGTTCCCTAATTGCCTGATTTATAATCATTAATAGATTTCATTCGATATTCTATTATTCACATTCAGCCACTGTTTTTTTATATTTGATCTACGATTTGATCAGCAACTGTCATCAATCGGCGAAGTTCTGCAGCTTCAGTCCTGATCCCCTGAAGATTTTTCGTCTGCATCAAGTAAGGGCGTTCTAATTTTTATTACTTTTATTTGGCAAGAAATACTGCAACTTCGGTGCGACGACGACGGTATTAAATCGAACCTTTATGACCACGATTTTCTAGTAAATAATTTTAATTACTCCAACTAAATAATCTTCCATTAGTATTTATTATTTTAAGAGAGCAAAAGATTAGGTACCCACCCCATTCATTTGTTTTACATGGATAAGTAATAAACATTTTATCCATTTGTTTATGTAGTAACTTTAATTAATAATTTGATGCCTAATGGTTTTAATTTGTTTCGAAGTTAATAAGATACACTATAGTTTCTTACCTATTAACGACTTATAGCTGTTAAGATCTGTTTATTGTTAAATACTTATAATTTTGATCCTTAAATACATGTACATGGTTAGTTTTTTTATTATACCTACTTATACATCTAAATCTCATTCTTTTATTTATAAATATTAAATCTGCTCACTCTATTCCCTGCCTTTAGCCGGGCCAGGGAAAGAGGTTGACACGGGATAATTTTGATTATCTTGAAATAATTCCGGGAGACGGGAGATTTTTATTTTCAATGTAATAGTACACTAGCCCGTAGAACATTTAAATCACCAAAAAGGTTACCGTTTGCCGTTGTGATATAGTTATTTATTAAGAAATTATAGATACTTTAACCCATGTTTTACAGATCGCAACCCGCCGTAACCTATATTTGTATATCTCCAAAAATGATATTTTTTTATTTTTCAAGGTTTACCACATGGTTTAGCTATTGTCGTGTTCTACAGCTTTGTTTGATTGCCACTGATAATAGTAAGACTATGGAAAGTGATCATACACAGATTTAAGACCAGATAAAGTCCAACCATTTTCATCAGGTCTTAAATCTGTGTACCTATGGCAACTTTTTATAGTCTTACTTTTATCTGTGGCAATCAAACCAAGCTATAGAACACGACAATAGCTAAACTATGTGGTAAAAAATAAAAAAAATATCAATTTTGGAGATATACAAATATAGGTTACGGCGGGTTGCGATCTGTAAAACTTGGGTTAAAGTATCTATAATTTCGTAATAAATAACTATAACACAACGGCAAACGGTATAATAACCTTTTTGGTGATTTAAATGTTCTACGGGCTACTGTACACAGCATAAAGAATTTCTTACAGTAGGCCGACGGAGACGTCTAGACAGGGCAATCGTGCGGGGCGTGAGGGGGGAGAGGTGAGTCGGACGAGCCCGAGCTGCATACTTCGCCGTTCTATGTAGCTCGGGACACATCTTCTAGGGCTATCTCGTCTTTACCGTTTTGATTTCCTATTAAATTAATAATTCGATTTCGATGAATCTCGGTTTTTTGTTCTATTTTGACAAGAAAACAGCAACGCAATGTTAAAAATATAAAAAATCCAAGATGGCGGCCAACTTTTTTGTTTGTGGGTCGATTTCGATGAAACTCGGTTTTTGGTACTATTTTGACAAGAAAACAGCTACGCAATTTAAAAAATTACAAAAATCCAACATGGCGGCCAGCTTTTTTATTTGTGGGCCGATTTCATTGAAACTCGGTTTTTTATACAATTTCGACAAAAAAACAGCAAAACAATGTTAAAAATGTCAAAAATCCAAGATGGCGGCCAACTTTTTTATTTGTGGGCCGATTTCATTGAAACTCGGTTTTTGGTACTATTTTAACAAAAAAACAGCAACGCAATGTTAAAAATGTCAAAAATCCAAAATGGCGGCCAACTTTTTTGTTTGTGGGCCGATTTCAATGAAACTCGGTTTTTAATATTATTTAGACAAGAAAACAGCAACGCAATTTTAAAAATATAAAAAATCCAAGATGGCGGCCAACTTTTTTGTTTGTGGGTCGATTTCGATGAAACTCGGTTTTTGGTTCTATTTTGACAAGAAAACAGCTACGCAATTTTAAAAATGACAAAAATCCAACATGGCGGCCAGCTTTTTTATTTGTGGGCCGATTTCGTTGAAACTCGGTTTAGTATACTATTTCGACAAAAAAACAGCAAAATAATGTTAAAAATGTCAAAAATCCTAGATGGCGGCCAACTTTTTTATTTGTGGGCCGATTTCATTGAAACTCGGTTTTTGGTACTATTTTAACAGAAAAACAGCAACGCAATGTTAAAAATGTCAAAAATCCAAAATGGCAGCCAACTTTTTTGTTTGTGGGCCGATTTCAATGAAACTCGGTTTTTAATATTATTTAGACAAGAAAACAGCAACGCAATTTTAAAAATATAAAAAATCCAAGATGGTGGCCAACTTTTTTGTTTGTGGGCCGATTTCAATGAAACTCGGTTTTTAGTACTATTTAGACAAGAAAACAGCAATGCAATTTTAAAAATATAAAAAATCCAAGATGGTGGCCAACTTTTTTGTTTGTGGACCGATTTCGATGAAACTTGGTTTGGGGCACTATTTTGACAAGAAAACAGTTACAAATTGTAAAAAAACGACAATAGTCAGATCGCTGCCGACTTTGTTTTTAGGTTGATTTCGATGTAACTCAGTTGAAAAAAGTTGGCCGCCATCTTAGATTTTTCATATTTTTAACAATGCGTTGGTGTTTTCTTGTCAAAATAGTACTAAAAACCGAGTTTTATCGATATCGACCCACAAACTAAAAAGTTGGCCGCCGTCTTGAATTTTATATATTTTTAAAATTGCGTTGCTTTATTCTTGTCAAAATAGTACAAAAAACCGAGTTTCATCGAAATAGGCAAAAATAACAAAAAGTTGGCCGCCATCTTGGATTTTTTTATAATATTAATCTGGTTTCCGAACCCTGCGTGCGACAGTGGCCATCAAGTAAGTTTCGTGAAACTACGAGCGAGTGCGGCAGCATTGGCAGGCTGCTGCACTCACTCGTGGTATAAAGAAAACCATTTGAAACCTTTATGTTATAAAATCTTTATTTAATAATATGTCACCCCTAATTCATTATTTTATATAATTTCACAATGCTTTTATGTACCCGGGGGTCGTAAAAGAAATCCACCTTCCAAATTGTAAATTTGTGACAACCCTTCCGTATTTGCGTAATTACCCTACAGGCGGCGGTATCGCCCAACAATAAAGGCGTCGGCCTACTGTAAGGAAAAAATCTTTATGCTGTGACTGTACTATAATGTCATGTAATTACAGTCGCAGTGGTACAGTAGCATCACTGCATCACCATAGTGTCTGATGAGTAAATTTTTCTTCTATTAAATCTAAAATTTTCAACTCAGGTACATTACTAATTTATCATTTCCATTAATTCAATGAAACGTCCAAAGCAATCCGGGTACAACTAGGCAGGCCGTGGCAGGAAAGTCTTTCCTTTCGATATTGCGTTGAAACTATATAAGTAAATGTTAATAACATCATAAACATTGTTTAAGAACTCTCAAGGCGGTTCGTAGTTTACACGTGTCTTCGTGGCTACTCTCCCTGATTTGCTTTACAATATATACCTACTCGTACTACAAATCCATATTTCTTCAGTACATTTGAGCGTTCCTAAATAAATATTCGAATGGTAAGTATGCTGGAAACGATTGATTGATGTATTTGGCAAATCATGTGAGCATCGCGTACATATATTACGGAATCCAGTAATTGAATACGGCTTTTACTTAGTAACAATATTAACCATCGAGTCACGTTTGTCTATGTACGCACTTTGAATACAAACCAGCAGCAAACGTGTATCATTCTTGTAGCATCTCTGAATATTTTTATGTTTGACGCAATTTTTCATTTCTGTTGCCTTCGCAAATTTGTTTTATGGTTACTTTCGTGTTGCGAATTCTTTCAGCGGATCATCTGTTATCACGCTGTTTATCACCAACCATTTTATTTTTACTGTTGTAAATGGTTCTTATTGTATTGTTAAATTGACGTTTTTTACTTGTACCTTTTTGCATGTCAATCACAAACATTACATATTCTTTTCGAACAAGCATTTTTTTTAAATAGAATATAAGTAACTAAATACCTATACCTACTTATAATAGGTTAAGTAAGTAAATTAGTTAGATTATTTATGATCCCAAACAGAATTTTAGTCTTTTGAAATAATGCTTATTCCATTAGCGTTACAATGACTATGGACTCCTGTGACCGAAATAAAGAATGAAGATAATTAATTATGCGTCCCTCCCATGATGCGGCGCATTTGAGACTCAACTCAACTCAAACCTTAGTAGCGCTAAATAGTGAACGGGATAGCAGTTCAGTGCCATATATCAAGGGCAATTTAGAACATTTTTACTAGGTCTTCATTTTTAGGGTTCCGTACCAAAATGGTAAAAAAGGAACCCTTATGGTGTGACTCAGTCTGTCTGTCTGTCTGTCAGTCTGTCTGTCTGTCTGTCAGTCTGTCTGTCTGTCTGTCACAGCTGGATATCTCGAGAACTACTAATGGTATCAACTTGAAATTTGGAATAGTTTAAGATGACATTTGCCCAACTATTTTGCAAATAAGAAAGAAATAAAAAAAATATTTTTTTACAACAGGGACTGAAAAGGGGTCTTAAAAATTTGAAGTGAGGTGACTAGGACATGTGGGGTATCATATAAAAGAGCGCTGTTTGCACATTTTAAAAATTTTTTTCCTTTTTTCTTAGGCCGCATAGTTTTCGACTTATGATGAAAAATGTAAAAAAAATACCGTTCCCCCCCCCCCCCCCTTATCCCCGAAGTTTGCAAAGAGAAAAATCTGAAATAATTTTATGTGATAGTAGTTTATGTAAAGATTACAGGAAAAATAAAACGATGTCTCAATATAACACACTTTTTTAGAAATTCAAAAAACAAACATAAATTCTTTAGTTTCACTACCAGTTAACAGATGGCGCTGTCCTAAGCATGCTAACCTAAGAAACCTAAAATAGTTCCACTATCGGTCAAGAGATGGCGTGCCCTAATAATAATACTACAATAATAAATTGGTGGCTGGTTATAATATAATTACCTACTATTTGCCGTACGAATAAACGAAGAATAAGTTCCTACGTAATATAAACAGTTTGCAATGTGGGGTGGCTGAAACGTTTTTCAGTCACATAAGCAGCTGTGGCTAAGATTTGTAAATTAACTGTCCGCCTGTTTGCCCTTCCACCTGTCTGCCGTTTATCCTACTTTTTTAAAGACTACTAAAGTAACATATCCAAATATATTTATGATTGTACGGAACCCTCGGTGCGTGAGTCCAACTCGCTCTTGACCGGTTTTTTAAAACTGAAATCGACAGAAAAATTAACTTGAATAAAATAATCACTTTATATTTCTGCTTAAAAAATATTTAATTTTATCAAGATGGGTTATTTCATAGAGCCTGCTTGAGGAAGCGTCAGACAATTTGTTTTTACATTACAATTTATGAGGTCAATAAACACCCCTCCGACGTTACCAAAGCCTCAGAAGTGTCGTAATCTTGTTCCAACAGTAACAATCCTTTGAAATTAAACAACACAACCGTTGAAATTAGGCGCGCATTTGTGGGAATTAAAATAAACGTTTCCTCTCGTGCAAGCACGTGAGTCTTACTGTAAAGAGGGTTATTAGGCATCACGTACGAGTGAAATTGCGAGGAGACGCCGAGTCACGCATCTCCGTCGTCAAGCCCGCAGGACTTAAAGCCGTTCGTCTGGTGAACTGGGCTTAAGCAATGTGGATACGCACGACAAAGTTTCTTAGGGACGCTCATTAAATCCTTTACTAGGTAAGGGTACTTGTTTACGAAGAAATCATTTCGAAAAACTTAAACAAGAACGTACCTTGTTTTCTATTTTACACATAAAAAATCAAAATACAGAAACGATAAAATAGAATTGAAGTAACATTTTAGTAAGGGTGTCAAGTGATAATAAGGTGAGGTTACATAAAGACCTAGGTGACTTAATGGGATTGACTGAAGTAACTGTAAGTTACTGATACCAGTACCTAAGCGTGCTGACGAACGAAGCCAGAATAGTTCCTAAAGCACATTAGCTTTTATCTTTAGAGCACTTTTGTTCAAATCATTAGACTTAAAAAGAACTCACAAAAGAATTTGGTGTTGCATTTATCAAAAATCAATTTCATGAGAAAGATTCCGATTGAATAAATTCAGATTTTATGAATAGACGCGCAAAAAGTTCTTACATAAAACGGTGCAATATTATTGTCGCAGGAGAAGCAAAATTTGAAATTGAAAACAGCAGTTGGCGCTTGTGCAGTGGTATAATAACGGTACTCGTGCAGTTTATTTAGGAGCCACCCCTTTGTTCTAATGTTACGAGATGCAATGCAGGTAAAAGTTTAATAATTTAAATGTGACAACGCCAACTGGTCTGACCTTTTGAGACTTGTGGGCTTGACAGTACCGTAAATTATGATCTATGCTAGGGGATCCACAGACGCTATTTCTCTTTCTGTTTTTGACTTAAATTTGCGCTTGGTAATATTAACAGTTGAAGCAAACTGATAACAACAGCTATGATCTTTATGCGTTATTTTAGGGCTTAACTGCTGAACTCTTTCTTTGACCGGTCGCCGAGGGCTTAAACAGTCAATGAATTAACCATGACACGTTAATGAGCTTAGATCTTATTCTTATGGGCCATATACGGCGGTCAATATCGTTATTAAGAGTTAAAATATTTGCTTTTCAGATAAAGTTGGTCCCATCAGTTACTCATTTTTTAGTCAGCAAACTGTTCTTATGGATTTATGTGTGTGTAACACCTTAGTACATATAGTGAATCAGCTTCTTCATAAAGTAGGTACCATTATCATCCTACTTAGTTTCACTTCAATAGTCCCCTAGATGCTGTCTTAACAAAACGTAATGCCAGCAATCTTCAAATAGTTACTGCACTTAACTACTATACCGGGCGATCTACGTTCCACTGGGCACAATAGCCCAGAGAAATGAGACTATTAATCTGTAAAAGTACAGTCAGTAACATGTCACATTACTATTTGAACTTAAGGTTGGAGAGTCGCCCGAAACACCACGGATTTCCGTGCACAGGGGCTGTATTATGACCTCTTATTTCCAGTCAGTTTTCTGACTGGCTATCAATCTATCTCTTTTATTTGCTATACAGCGAGAAAGAGATGTCACTACAGCAATTTATAAACCTGGCAGGATTTAAGAGCTCGTAATACGGCCTCAGGCAATCCTAGATTAAATCGGAAAATAGTCTGTACTGTCACAGTCACAGTATACAGGGATATTTGTAAAACACCGACAACCTTGCAGGACTAAATTACTAACATCATAAACAACATTTGTTCTACGACTTTTCCAAAAACAGACAAAAAAATATCAACTTTTCATACTAAACTCGATCAGCTGTTCGGGACATTTGTTTGGAAAGTCGATTTTTTGTCGGTTTTTGGAAAAGTAGAAAAAAGTTGTTGTTTATGATGTTATTAATCTACTCCTGCGAGGTTGTTGGTATTTTACAAATAACCCTGTATACAGGCTGTATTTTTATTTCCTCTCCAAAGACGGATGTGTTCAGCCCATGAAACTGAACAACTTTCTCTAAGAAACAGAGCCAAATATGTAAAAAAATACTATTTGAGCTTTTCATACAAATCAAAGAGATCACTAATCAGTTTAGTAAGGGATGACCAAAAAATATTGTGGAGTATTTCGACACATGTTTCTTAGAGGTTTCGTGGACTGAACACATCCTTTAAATTTGGATTATAAAAATGCATGCAGTAATTTGTGTTAGAACATGGACATACGGACTTTAAGTATATTTTGTACTATATACAATTTTTATTTTTTGTATATACGAAAGCCGAACCACGGGTCACATATATTTTCATTTTCAGAATCAGTATAAAAAAATTAGAATGATACTTTAAAAACTCACGAAGTTACAAGCTTTTTGTGTTGTTCCGTTAGTAGAGTATGCGTTAATTAACAACATTTCTAAATTTTTGTCCTGTGTTTTTATATGTTATTAAGAAATGATGAAAACAAGAGACACAACAACAATGCCTAGCTCTCAGTAGTTATAGTTGAGCGGCGAAACAAGGTTTGAGGTTGGTTCCGGTACAGTACAAGTCATCTGGGAAATATGGCGACGATGACATATTTTCGAAAATACTTGTGCTAAAATCGTTTTCTAAGCGTCTTTTCGTCAGTTTAAGGCCCTGCTATTAGCGGCCCTACTATTCCGTGCTCTATATAAGGTCCTTCAAATAGTGCACAAAATTTTAAGGGGTCAATGTACTCATGCATACAGACAACTTTTACTATGGTACCAACGTTGAAATCGCGAAAAAAAATCAGCTGTTCCATAGAAAATTTAAAATCGAATAGATCAAAATGTATGGAACAGCTGATTGTTTTTTCGCGATTTCAATGTTGGTACCATAGTAAAAGTTGTTTGTATGCATGAGTACATTGACCCCTTAAAATTTTGTGCACTATTTAAGAAGGACCTTATATAATAAGAACGTTAGTTTTGCGTGTACCTGGAATGAATTTCATTTAATAGTTCGTCATTTTTGTAGTCTAAATTTTTCCATGATCAATAAATCTAAATGTTTCACAATAAAAATATATTTAGGTAGGTAAATTATTAATTTAAGGGCCAGTTTGACGTGTTCTGCATATTATGCTAGATATCACACCTGACTGATATTTCATACAAATTCTGATCCATTCTTAAATTAAACCATAAGATTTCACCATTAACATTCCTGACAGAACCGACAAAGCACGCTCTTAATATTCCTTACTACTTACCAGATGAAATCTCTAAACAACGCAAATATCACAGGTATTATGAACAAAGTATTATTTCCAGCGCCCCGTCAGTCTTACATTGTTCCCTCCATCGGAACGCAGTCATTTACATAGAAAAATCTTCTGAGCGAACAGTTTTTTTTTTCATAGTGGCCTGAGCAAAGTAGGCCGTGCGACAATTCTCGTGTGGCACAAACGCCCCGTTAGTCCAGCCCGTTTGCGCTTACTACTTAGCAATCTTAGCATTAACTTTTATGTGCTCACTCAGAAACAGCCCTTATGACTTTTGCCATTATACCCCAAATCGAGTTTGGTGTATATTTGTTTAGTGGCCCTTTGCAAGGTTAGTGGTATTTGCTCGCTATGTTTCCGCTTAAGTACAATGCGATATGAACTGAAACCGGAACGTATACAGAAATGAACCAAGGCCCTTAAATAATATGTACGGGTAATTTGTAAATACATGCCTACACAAAAGTTGTGACCGTATCTCTTCCCTTAACTAATAAATAAATATATAATGCAATGCAGTAAAAAGTGACAAAATGTAATAATTAGGTATTCAAGATATTAAGATATTGAGGTTTGTTTGTGTCTCATTAGACTGAATTCGGGATTTATATAAAAGTGAGTTACAAATCATGGAAAGAATTAAAGGCGCGTCTTGCTATTTTTGTGGGTTTACCAATCATCATCATCATATCAGCCGCACGACACCTACTGCTGGGCATAGGCCTCCCCCAAGGATCTCCACGACGATCGGTCCTGCGCTGCACGCATCCAGCGTAGTGATGTAATATGAAAAAAAAACAACTTTATTTTTTTGACAAATTTGAAGAAAAACATAGCACCGTTGTTTTTTTTTTCAAGAATACAATCATTGAAAAATAAATTTTTTATTAAAACAAATTAATAAACTATAGTAAATTTTTATTTTTTGTCGGTGTCTCCACATATAAATTTCAATTTTTCCCCAGATCTCAATCTAATTTTCTCCAAAATGATATCATTTGTATGAAGAAAAGATTTAAAAATATCCCCAAACGCGTTTTTTGTTCCCCAAAATGATACGTTTAGTATGAAGACCAGATTTTCTTTTTTAACAATAATTTATTTATTGTATTTTTTTTTTATTTATAAAATTTATGAAAAAATCTAAGAATAAAAACATTAAAAATACCTATTCATTATTTACTACTAGTAAATATTTTTTTTAGTTTTTTTATAAATTTTATGAATAAAAAAGAATTAGTCAAATCAAAAAAATTTTTTTTTCTTTCCGGACAGCTGTTTTTGTCGTTTGTGCTGTAACTTCTCTTCTTACCTTAATAAAATATTAACACGGACTTAATTTTTACAACAACTTAGATTTATTTTTATTGCGAAACTTAAAATTCAGAAAAAAAAATAGGTCGACAAATCTTTCTCGATTACCTACTCAAAGGGTAGTAGACAAGTTTCTCCGACTCAACTGACAAATTAATGTCAGTTGAAGAGAAAAACTCGTGTTTGTCGACTTTTGACATTAGGGCACGACAAAGAACAATACGAGTCTACTAGTTGTTAAATGCGAGCATGAGTATCTCGATCTCAACCCGACAAAAGTGACATTTCTGTATAGACAAGCCATTGTTCTGTGAGTCGAATCTTATCTCGTTGTTGGTCATGCTACGCGTGCAGATCGTCGTTACACCTTGTAGGGCCTACCCACGGAGCGTCGTTCGGTGCGCGGTCGCCATTCCAGAACCTTTCCGCCCCAACGGCCATCGGTTCTTTTCGCTATGTGTCCAGTGTCCAGCCCACTGCCACTTCAGCTGAATTACCAATACTTAATCATTATTTTTCCAATATCATCAGGAATTGTTTTTTTACTTTTAACTGCATGTACACATTTAGTAAAATGTTCTGAAATCTCCATTTTATTCTATATAATACGTCTATACTATAGCGTCAAACAAGGGATATACTACATTCGTGTAAAGCGTTATTCCCTTCATTCATAAACAAGGTCTTGACTTTATGTAAAGAAAATAATATGAGCATTTCTTAGTCTTCAATCGGTGAAATAAGTCCCAATCACACAACATCCGTAATGGAAACATTTTCCATTTAAAAATGTGTATTATGAATTGAAATCTTATAAAGAAATGTGATTTGGTTATATCAAATAAATAATTATTCTTGGTTTTAGGATCACGCTAATCCAAACAATTATTGTAAACATAAACGAACAAGAAAATAACTAACAATTTGTAGGAATTCATAATTTTTGCCGGAGTTATAATTTTAAATGTTTTTTTCCGTCGTTGTAGATATTTATTTATCCAAAAAAAAAATAATATAAAAGGGTACCCTTATCTTTAAAAACACCTGACATTGTTGTTTTTCTCGAGTTCTTATTACTAGATCAAATACCAATCATACTCCTATCTTATAAAAACTTTATAGGTTACCTGTCGTAAAAACGCGTTATGAATTTCGTTAAAAAACGCAGTAAAGCTCCCGTTCAATTCATTACACGAACTTTACAGCCGGCTCGTTTCACGCCACTTATTGGCCAGGATAAAATATATTGATTGGGAAGTAAAAAGTTTCAGTTTTATAGATGTTGAACATAAAATTCGCGTCAGAGTTTGTGAACAGTTACAGTAAGTGGCTCGTTCATATTCCACGGGCAAAGTGCGATAACATTCATGTGAGCGCATAATTTGAGGGCCAATGCACAGAGTAATAGCGGAATATTCTGAAACTGTTGAGAATATGTTTTACTGAACAGAGCTTTTAGTTAAAGCCGTTGTACTAGCAAAACGTGGTTTTTAGTAGGTTTTCATTCTCTATCTCCTCTTCATTTAATGAATATTAAAACAAAGTAAATATACCATAAGAATCTTCAACATTTTGCCTAAATTAATTACATCTTAGTTTTTCTATTTTTTTAATAGATGTCGGTAATAAATGACTCGCGA
Organism: Agriphila geniculea; assembly: GCA_943789525.1. Lineage (NCBI taxonomy): Eukaryota > Metazoa > Arthropoda > Insecta > Lepidoptera > Crambidae > Agriphila > Agriphila geniculea. The sequence goes on from OX038875.1 coordinate 12,614,733, forward strand.
AGTAATGTAGCGGGTGGCGGGGTGAAGGGAGTCAAATCCTTAGCTGTCATTTTACAAGAGCCGCCTTAAGCTAGGGTTATCTAGAATGACGGTGCCCTCATATCACGGCCGTAATTTAGCGGCGTAGAAATTTGTCTTTGTAAACAGTGCGGCGCGCCGTATTGTTTACATAGGCAACGTTCTACGACGCTAAATTACGGCCTTAATATGACGGCACCGTCATCCTAGGAAACCCTAGCTTTAGGTGTCGAAATAATTTTGATGCTGAAATAATTGTTTAGGTACACACACAGGTCACAGGTGGCATCACCGTGACCATCATAAATCAATATCACAAAATATACAAAATACAGAAGCACGCAATCGAAGCTTCTAAACGTACAGTACGCGTACAAGACTCAAAGTTACGTATTTTTAAGTTAAATTAATTTCCTCTACTAAAATTATTTCTGCACAAGAGCAAGCTGATTTATGTAGTTTATAAAGATTTTTTTATAAGCCAACATTCAAACTGAGTTACAAAAAAAATCGCATGCTATTCACCATGCCTCTCTACTTTACTAAAGTATGTCACTCGAGTCGCCGACTCGCCACGGTTACGCCAAGCGACAACCCCGCGTCGCCACTCGTGATTTAATGAGCAAAGTAAACTACCTCTGTTTAACTCAATGAATTCTAATTAAAAGGCCTCTCGGCATCGGAAAAATCTCTCGACAAATCTTCTTACTCGCTGTCAAACAAAACAATTGTTAATTAGTACCTATTTCTCTTTTGTTTCGTTAACGAACTGTTTTTTTATACTATCTTTTTTCTTAGAAACGTGTTTTCCTAGAAAAAAGTGGACATCAATTAAGGCGCTTTCCTAACCGAAAGCGCCGCGGTGAATTTTATTGTAATTCTAAATACACATATAGCGTAGATAGCAAAACTGCTAAAAGCACTGTTTTTAACACATTTGCTATCTACTTCTACGAATGACTTCCAGAGAATGTAGTGATACCTTCTCAAAATACCAGACTATGAGCCCGAAAAATTCCACGAAAAGTTTTATTTAGATCCATTTCTATGAACAACTTATTAAAAAACCTCTGAGGAGGCCACTTTGGGTCAGGGAATTGCCATATCTGAATGTTGCGTAAGATCTGATGATATGATCTGGTGAAACTTGTAGACTTAAACTATACGCGAATTTTTTTTTCAAATTCACTTTAATACTAAAAAGTCTCATTACCGTTAGTTACATACGGGTTTTCTTCCAACATTAGTAAAATTCAGCTGCACACTGAGAAATTGAGAGTAGATAAACATACGAAGTAATTAATAAAAAAATCTTAACTAAATTCTTTTACTGGAGCCCGCCACCCCAAAGTTTTTTTTCTTTACGAGTTATTAACTATTTGAAAGGTAACTAATGGCCTCTTATCCCACTTAAACATATAGGGAACATTTTAAATTAAATTTGATATTACATCATACTCAATCATTTTCGCACTTACATTCTAAAACGTGGACTTAATTAAGACCGTTTACAGACGTTTAAGAATAAGGGGGCTTACTACACTCGCTGACTGGTCAATGGTTGTATGAAGGTTTATATTAGAATACCGACCTAGCTACTAAGAGTACGAAAAAAAATACAATATTCTTATGTATGTGAACGCGTCAATTCTCACAATTTAATTTCAAGACGCATGCCAATATCAAAAAAATCATCCTGCTGTTACGAGCCACTAAATTTCAGACATTTTATCTCATCTTGCCATACAAAAAGTACATTTGTCGAGATAAAAACAGAGTTCACTGTCGTTTACAATTTACTTTAGAAATGGAAGCTTTACAACAGAGGTCTAATTTAATGACGTATCGTAAACAGATGCTAAATCCCAATAGACATACGAACAACAAAGTCATATTCCACTCGTGTAAATAAAATGATGCTATTCTATAGTCACATGAAAATGTTGAGCATACTTAGGACCCTGTCACATTGACAACTGGTATATACTTACATGTTACTGTCACTCTTTACCTAATCTGTTATTTATTTTGACACTGAACCTATTAAAAGTGCTCAACATTTTCATAGACCGACTGTACAAAAATAATAAATAAAAAAGCTTTTTAATTTGCAATCCGTAAAGATTAAAAATAAATCTACACATTATAAACATAACTGAGCTTTTTCAGAAAAATACGAATAAACTTACTCATCATTTGTCAATAATACAAAACCCTTAACATTTAAGGTGGTGAAATAACTAAATTAATTTCACACATCGTTCGGTAAAAAAACAATATTTTGACCGAAATCATTCATCAAAAGGGCTATAAAAGTATCAGTATTATATCTTTTGAAGACATTGATGACTGTTTCTTTCATCTGCCCATATGTGTTTAAGTAGGTCACTGGGTTTCCCAATCACATAAGCAATTTGACGAGGTAACCCTACATAAGGGTCTAATGTAGTTAATCGTAGTAATAATCTTCAATCCATCTTCACCTAATACCATATGTAAGTGTCAACCTTTTCAGACACCAATGTGACCAATCACCTTACGACCACTTAACTATAACTTGCTATTAAGGCGAGGCCAGTTCTCGATCTGATGAAAAGATTGATTTTTGTGTTTCCAATGTGAAGAACTGATGTAGAATTCTCCTTCAAAAAAATTACTGTATACTGAAAGAGAAACAAAAAAATACAATAAACTAACAGAATTTTGAAAAATGGATTGGTATCTCTGTAAAAAAAATCCTGGGGGTCTATTACGAAAAGTTTAATGCGATACACGCAGCTGCGTCCGTTATTCATTTCGATTGTTTCCTATTACAAATCACTTTCGTGTGCGATATTGCGAAGTGATTGCGTGAGTTTGACAGTTTCTCTCTAGCGTATTCGACATCGTTCATTTAGTAGTCTATGGACTACTATAGCCAACTTCAAAATGTTTGTTATAACTACAACCAACTGCGGACGACTATCGTGGCCAAGTGACTGCGTTACGCAATTGCGTACGTTATTTTCGTAATAGGCCCTCTGAATAACACCATTAAAACTTGATAAAAACTTATACAAATAAACTTCCAATCGTCAGATTTTGTAATTTTGTATTCTGTCGTTGACAGTGATATGATTGTTTTTATGCCTAAAGGTTAACTTTTTTATTGATCTAACACAATAACCGAGTACCTACATTTTTAATAAATGATCCTAATCCTACTAAATTTCGTAAAATTACTGGCGAAGCGACATTTAAAGCTATGCAATATCAACTAAAGAGATAGGTAATGAAAGAGTAGATTTCGTGAACTGTCTTGCCTTAAATAACACTGTTGCTGTTATTATCAATTCCTGTTTGAGAAAAAATACCTTGAAAGAAGAATGTTATGTTAAATTCATAAAGCTTTTTCATAATCCCGTAGCAAGAAGACCACAATATAGCTTATAGTGCTAACAATGTTTCTACGTTTTGCTCGGTCCTTTTTCGAACTGCATTTTTACGTGGGTAATATTAAATTTTAACAAGCAAAGCGCATAAGAAAGATGAACCTTAAGCTTTCAATTCTAGAAAATCTGTATATATGAAACGCTAAGAGACTGACTGATCTATCAACGCATAGGGTTACCAGGACCGAAATTCGGAAATCCGGTCGCAAGAGGTTGAAAATCCTGATTTTTGGACAAAAGTTCGGTCTTAGACACAAATAAAAAAAATGTAGGCCATTTACATTAGGAACAACTTATATTATTATCTGCTGGTAACAGCTTTAAAATCGTTTCTTTTTTGTAAAATTTTACGCTGGTGGGTGGTTTCTTAGGAGAAAATTATGGGCACCTTTCAGGAAACCCATTCATAGAGCCTAGTCGCGGCGTGCCACGCCGCGCGCTCCGTGCTGTGCGGCGATGATTGTTTACACAAAATCATTACAATCAATGATGGTGTAATGATTTTGACCAAGCACGATTGAAAATCCGGTCTGGAATGAAATCCGGGCGGAGTCCGGTCTGAGCTCATAAAATCCGGTCAAGACCGGATTTATCCGGTCAGATGGTAACCCTATAACTACTGGACGGATCGAGCTAAAATGTGGCACACTAATAGTCATCAGGACGTAGACGTCCGCTAAGAAATGATTTTTGAAAATTCAACCCCTAAGGGGGTAAAATAGAGGATGAAAGTTTGTATGAAAATCACATACTAATAGTCATCGGGACTTAGACGTCCGCTAAGAAAGGATTTTTGAAAATTCAACCCCTAAGGGGTAAAATAGGGGATGAAAGTTTGTATGAAAATCCGTCAGTTTCGTAGTCAGAATCTTCAAATTTTGTGTTTAAGCTGAGGATTGAAAACTAATATTTATTTGTCTCAGCACTTTGGATAATTCCACTCCCGAAGGAGTGAAAAGGGAATGTAGTTGTGAATGGAAAGTCATTCATTTTCAAGTAAAACTCACTAAATTTTAATTAGGCCTATATGATTGGAAACTAAACAAAAGTCATTAAACACATTTTCTGAAAATCAACCTCATAAGGCATTATCTGTAGGTATATATAAAACGCTAAGAGACTTATTACTGATCTATCAACCCACAGCTCAAACTACTGGACAGATCGAGCTAAAATTTGGCACACTAATAATAGTCATTAGGACGTAGACGTCCGCTAAGAAAGGATTTTCGAAAATTTTACCTATTGTCCACGAGGCTGCTCGCTTGATGGAGACCCGAATAATCACGTAAAAACGGCTGATGATTTTGATGGGATTTAAACATAGAATACTATTTATCCTGGTTAATGGTTCCCTTAGGAGTTTCTCGAATTTCCACGCGGACGAAGTCGCGGAAGACGAAGCTAGTACTTTATAAGTCTGTTGAGAACACAATATTGTTGCCATTCACTCAGTATTTATTTGAGAAAATACGTAGATAATATTCACAGATTTTCGAGAAGTAGTATCGTTTTTACATTTTGTTTTTAGGGTTCCGTACTAAAATGGTAAAAAAGGAACCCTTATGGTGTGACTCAGTTTGTCTGTCTGTCTGTCACAGCTGGATATCTCGAGAACTACTAATGATATCAACTTCAAATTTGGAATAGTTTAAGATGATCTTTCCAACTATTTTAATAATAACATAGAAATAAATAAATAAATATCTTTTTTACAACAGGGACTGAAAAGGGGTCTTAAAAATTTGAAGTGGGGCTACTAGTGCATGTGGGGTATCAATCAAATGAAAGAGGCCCGTTTGCACGTTTTCAATAATTTTTTTTCGTTTTCGACTTATGATGAAAAATGAAAAATAAATACCGTTCCCCCCTTATCTCCGAAATTTACAAAGAGAAAAATCTGAAAATAATTCTATATGATAGCAGTTTATATAAAGATTACAGAAAAAATAAAACAATGTCTCAATATAGCACACTTTTTTAGAAATTACCAATTTTCTAAAAAGTAAACATTCGTTCCACTATCGGTCAAGAGATGGCGCTGACCTAAAACTGCAATAACAATTTTATTATTCTACTCTGCACTCTGCAGTGTATTTAATATGATGGTACGGAACACTCGGTGCACGAGTCCGACTCGCTCTTGACCGGTTTTATTTTATACTCGTAATATCGCTCAGGTATTCATATATCTGAGCGATATTACGAGTAGTTCATACTATTAAGCATAAGAAATATTAAATAGTAATTGGACTAAAAATACTTTGTTTACCAGGAATCGAACTTGACTACTCCTCTGAGCTATCTGAAAAATCTGGAAATCCGTACATAATTTAACAATATTATAGTCACGGCCACGATGTTTTTTCTTTTTCTAAAAATCGAAAATCACCATCAATGTCAACCATATAAAACCGGGCCAAATCATACTTCGGTAACTTTTAAGATTAAAATTATTATGCTTCCCAAAGCTTCAAAAATTTAGTGAAACTATACATTGTTCTATTTTAGAACAAACTCACCAGAGATTGCGATCTAAAACAGTTTAACAGCATTTTGGGAAAGCCTCGTGCAAGTTAAATATTCATCTAAAGTAGGATTTCAACTCCATTAATTAAACTAATTCACAAGTGTGTCTATTCCATTTAGTAACATCAACAGCAAATTAACAATTTTCTTACCGGTTCGGTTTGTCCAAACCAAACTCTAAATTGACCGAAGTTTAATCTGACCGTTAATTAAAACTTAAACATAATTTCATATTGAGACGTGGTGAAAGTGTACAGTGTTCAATAAACAAAACAACTTGGAACATTGTTTAACCTGGCTTAAGATAACAAGAAGAGGAGAAACTCATTAAAGTTTTATGTTCGGATGGAGGGTGCATCGGCCACTGTTGATCTTATCCGAGATTGTTCCGAGCAAAATTATTGCCGCTGTGTTTTGGCAGATTAATGGTGTTTGTCAGCTATCAAAATAGAGGCCCATGTTATGACGCGGCCACATCGCTGTCGTTCACACACGTAACCTATGTTAATACAATACACTTACAAGACGCAACTAGGTCATCAAAATACACTTTATGACTGCCGACATCGACAGCGCAATCTACTGAAGATTATGAAAAACAAATTTTGTTCATAGTTCTAGTAAAACGTCTATTAATTGACTTTAATAACTATCAGCTAATAATGTATTATTATTTGAAAACAATCTACTCTCATGATGATGAAAATTAAAACGTACCAATTATTGTACCAAAAACTAAAAACTCTATATTTTTTTAACCTCTCCGCCAAGATTTTGAACACTAAAGCTATGATGTAGAGATTTGTTTTTACAAAACAGCGAAATATTTTCAGCTAAGTGACGTTAAAAATTAATAAGTTCAAGGCTCAAACTTACCTATTAAGCAGGCAATAATTACCATACTCAGTATAATAGAGCTAACTTTGAACAAGAAGCACGCACAAACTTGGGCGGAGAAATTCATAATTACAGCCACTGCCTATTGAGGGCCATGACAATGCCCTTTCCCTTTGTATCGCGATACATCGATCTATTTTAAAGTTTAATTAATTGAAGAACATTGTTTTCGCAAAACTTTAGGGCGACGATTGTTTTAGGGCAGGCAATGGGTAAGTAATTTTTGGACTATCTTGTCTCGGCTCTTATAGCGAATAACAAAAGACTAAACTTACATGGCAACACGGCCAAACATCAATGATGTTAATTAATTTAAAACATCGTGAATAAACATACGCATAAATACCAATTTAAGTCAATTTCAAATATTTCCCAAATTCAATAGTAACAAAAGAAAATAAAGGGGAGAATTTTCACAACACATGAAAAGTATAAAATAAGTTTATCATCCAGTTGCAAGCAAATAAACACCTTAGCATAATTATATCGCCAAATTTCTAATTAATATATTAAAAATACATACCATCTAAATAAATTCGATAAGGCCCCTTTTTATCAGACGATTAATTATATCTTGATGGTTGCGGAAAACTTTTTAATACGTGACACATACCTTACTTTCCGCTATGCCTATCCTAATACATTATTTTTAAAATTTGTCACTCAAATACTAATACAGTGAATAGTCGCATTATTTGATAAGAAGATAACTAATTTACAAAAATCCCATACCTACTTATAGATGTGATATAATAAAGCATAATATTTTCATTCATTGTTAGATATTAAGGTGATAGTGACTATGTACTTAAACGACGGTTTATTTGATGTGATTAATTGTAGGTAATCGAAAGTATAGTTATTAGTTTCAGGGATCCACTCAGGTTTTAAAATTTGAATCAAGGAGAAACCGTTATTAATTTTTGAAGGTGGATTATAACTGAGGAAAGAGTTCACTTTTGGTTCAAAACTAAAAGAAATACTTAATTATAAAACTGTGTAAAATAAAAATAATATATTAAAAAAATATTAAAAACACGACTGCCCTGCCAAAAAGGAACTGAAAAGTTAAATAACAAGTATCATTGCAGTCGGGAGACTGTTTTATGGAACAGTTTTTTATCAAAGAGGTCCCCTGACTGCAATGATTTACTTCATTCTGTTTTTAGCAATTGTTGTTATAACGGCAACAGAAATACATCATCTGTGAAAATTTTCAACTGTCTACCTGTTGTCGTTATTAATATAAAGCAAATAACGGAAAAAAACACGTTTGTTGTATGGGAGCCCCCCTTAAATACGTATTTATTTTATTATATTTTTAGTATTTGTTGTTATAGCGGCAATAGAAATACATCATTTGTGAAAATTTCAACTGTCTAGCTATCACGGTGTATGAGATACAGCCTGGTGACAGACAGACAGACAGACAGACGGACGGATAGCGGAGTCTTAGTAATAAGGTCCCGTTTTCACCGTTTGGGTACGGAACCCAAAAAAAAATATTAAAAAGGTCCCCCGACTGCAATGACACTTGTTATTTTACTTTAAAGTACGTTTTTGGCAGGGCAGTCGTGTTTTTAAAATTTTTGAATTTATTCATTTTTATTTCACGCATTTTAGTAACAAATTATATAGTTTTGGAAAGTGCTCTTCAAGGCCTTCATTTGTTGCCCATATTGTGAAAATAGAAGAAAAAAAAATCACATTTGAAAGTGGCGTCGTACAGTCGCCATATTGATTTTTTAAAAAAAAACATACCCAGTGTCACTCAGAACGATATAAGTATTCTAACGATACCCCACACATCCAAATCCGTTAAGGCATTTATAAGTTATGGTGGAATAAAGAAACTCACATACCCACAAACATACATGAACCCTAAACACATATAAGTACACTGCTTTTTGGGCAGTCGTGTAAAAAACTATTTGCATCAAAACCAACAAATTAATCAAACTCACACCTGACTGTTAAGATAGTTAATCGCAAATATGACTGATTGACATAAATAATATGATTGAGTGATAATTACTTACTCTTCTGAGATATTAGAAAAATTAAAGATAACAATTTAGTTCACTGTATAAATACGTGCGCGTCTTATAATAACGCCCATTCTTCATAAATTACTTGACAGGAAATACTTCTATTTAAGTTTAAGCTATAAGTGTGTAAGAGTTTTTAATTTTCTTAAGTGATTGCAAGTGGGAAAAATGTTGGAAGAGATTCATATCCAGCACCGTGTGAACGCTCTCAAATTGAGAGCGGCGCAGAAGTACAACATTGCCCCGCAAAATTGCCACATTGGACATCTCGTTCTCCAGGGCATGTTGGATAACCCTAAGATGGTTCACCAAGTAAGTTGATTTCTGAAGCATTAAATAAATTGGGATATTCCTAATTCTGTATATAATTTAAAAAGTGGTCTGCATTTTGCTGATTCAATTTGTGTTGTGATGTTGACTAATGAATAAAATAACGAAATACTAATAAAAATCGTAAACATATTAAACTTTTAGAGTAGCTTGTATATGCAATATATATACCTCTTGGTTTTATACATATTGCATATTGTTTGTTTTATGACCCTTCAAAGTTGGGTGGACAAGTCCATGTAAAAAGTATAAAATTTATTAAAATAAATGATACCTTTTATTAGTTCGTAAAATGTATAGCAAATTTGTCTAAGAAACCATTTTGATAAACACAATATTTAATATAGCTGCCGAACAAATTTCCTACGCGTTGCATACAAACTACTGAGGCGTGACGTCATAATTCAGTAGCCGTTAGTATGGAGCGTTTTTGGGCGAGTCCATTTGTGTGCATTTCACACTGTGATATCTCGGGCAGTTTTCAAGCTAGCGAAATAATTATTTTACCAATGTTTCTTTTTTTGAGAGGTAATTTATGTAATATAAAATAAAAAAAATGTCAACATCCCAATTGGGCTACGATGGTGTTCAGCTTACGATATAAAATAGTCGATAAATTAATTAAATATCTTCACCAAGTTAAAAACAAATGTAAATTTTCTTAATACTTATTAAAAAGTTTCATGATGCACATTCAGTTGATTAACTTATAAATATTTCAAATTATATTATCACTGTTTCAATAAAATTAATTAGGTATAATATAAATGCATAGTAGATATAAATACAAATATCCAAAGAAATATACAAAAAATGGTTCGTCAATGTACATACATGATAATATCTCATTCTACTAATAATTCTGGATTTATTAATAACACTGAGTATTGAGATTAGAGCAACGCGATTGCCGTCCGGTACGGAAGCCGCGTTGCTCTAACTAAGGTATTGAGTATTAATGTCATGATATTTCCCCTTTCATACATGTTATAAATATGAAAATAAATGAATGAATGAAATGTCAAAGTATTGAATTCGAGAAATTACTAAGGGTATGGTCAGGCTCTTACTGGCTGTGTGTTGACCATGGCCAAAAATATAAAATTTCAAAGTAGCAAGCGTGTCAAATACATACTGTGATGTGATATCGTCTATTGCTTATTTGTTGTTCTTTTGAATATAGTCATGCTAATAATACTTTAATTTTCTCTAAACTTTTTACTTTTAATTCTATAGTTTTATGTTTGGTAAGGTTTATTGGTTGTCCTAGTGGCATCCGAAAATAAAACTTTAATTAAAACGCACTAATAAAAGCTCAAAAGAAAAACGTAAACAACATAATTCAGTTGAATTTCTGCATGATGCCCATTACTTTTCAATATAATTACTTTAAAAGCATTAAATTAAAGCTTCATTTTGCATTGATCAAAATACTGTAGAGTCCACGAGCATTTATATCTTTGTTTCCGAATAAATAAACATTTATTGTTTGTAAATCATCAATCGAGCAATTTATTCAGGTGACCAGCTGTAAACATCCTCTGAAATTTCTGTTTGAGTAAATTCTATTGAAGAGCAAGAATTATTCAACAAATAAATAAGGAGTAGATACCTATCGTAATCATTTGTGAAATTATTTTACAAGCAATGCCTGAGACATTCTTTTGAACAATTTTAATTATAAGCTAAATAAATTAAATTAAATATTTTTATTTCAGATAAATAACATCCTTAAGTGTTAGTTAATCTTAATACTATTGTTAGTAATTTAATTTATATTTAAACATTAACATATTGTGCCAAGACTGGCTATCACATAAAAGGGTAGGTTCCCGTGGCTGTCACTCTTCGAATAAAGCAATTCCACAGTGGGATAGTGTATCGGTTTGCCAGAGTCTTTAGGATGCTATTGGAACTGTCCCTCATTCTGCGGATTAGGGAGGTGGTCTTTTTACGTAAGATGGCTTCGATTACCTAATTATTATTTTTTTAGATTGACGCAGCAACCGACCAGAGAGAGACAAATGCATCCGTGGCAATTCGTACGATGCGGCTGGCCAGTGCCTTCAACAACTATGGTTTAAAGCCAGGGGATACAGTAGTGGTGTCTGGATTCACTCATTTGGATATCGCGATACCTTTCTACGCGTGCCATATCAATGGCCTGCCCCTATGTGGAATGGACCCCAGTGTGACACCAAGTATGTAAATGCTTTAATATGAAATTAATAATATACTTAGCTGCTAACGAAATAATAGTACAAGTTTTCAATAATGGATTGTGAAAACGATTTGGTAACATAATATCGCGTCATAATTTCACTCTCTTTTATTTTTGGGAATCTTACTTATAAACAACAGTTTTTTTAATATATTTGGGCATTATTATGAACGAATTCTTATTAAAATATAAAATCCAAATATACATTTAAATACCGTCCATGAATACTTTTGACTTAGATGAGTTTAAGAATAAAGTTAGTTTTTACTAGACCAAAGACACACAGACTTTTTAATGTTTGACCAAAGTTGGTGGAAAACGTTCTGTATTTTAAGCTAAGTGACAAAAACAGAATTTATTTAATAAAACTTTGCTTAAAACTTGAAAATCATTCGATTTGTTGATTGACAAAACTTACCATCTCGATAAATCTTCAAGACTTGCATAATACGTTAGATTTCAACGGTCGATTGATATCTTCAAAGGAATCAATACAGTTATTAATACCCTTAGGTATTGAGCTCACATTATCATCCAACGGTCTCTCTGTATTTAATCAAACTGGAAATTGAATAGAATCTGCGCATATCTATTGCTGGCATAGATAAATCCGATACAACTTGGAAATAAACATAAGCGTACAAAATCCGATTTGAATTTAATCCCACTATAAAGTAATAATAATATAATCTATTAAAAGGATATTTTTAAAATTTTAACTTAAATCTTCAATATCAATGATGCAAAAAATAAGGTCACAAGAATGTGTTATCAAAATGAATGACCTAAGATTTCAATTTTTTAAATTACGAGAGCTAAATGGTAATATCCAATCCACATTCTTTTCCGAGACCCAAGCGTATAATACCCTTTATCATTCTTTGTGCCCCTTCATGTATATATTCAGCTGATTTAAGCACCTGGAAAAAAAGACTGTTAGGTTGCATTAATGTGGATATCGTATTTTTAACACTGAGAATTGAATCATTTATTATATTGTTTTATTTATTTCATTGATACACACTTGACTTTCGAAAAAAAACTTGACCGCAAAAGATGCAAAATATTGTGAAGACTGATTATCAATAATTTAAATACCTAATTAATTTGATTGATTATGATAATAAAAATGGAACAGACAATCTTTACAATTACTGTTAACATCATATCAGTAAAAAGTTCCACAAAGATTTTTGCAAAAATGGGATAATAGGGAGCTATAACACGTCTACGTAATGCAATAATTTTTGTATGTATGAAATATATACATTTACGTAACATATGCCTCAGTGGAAAGGATATCTGAGCACATTTTTGAGATTTATAATATTTGCAGCGGACCTAAAAGGGCTCTTTCCGGACGTTAAACCGAAAATAACATTCTGTCAGAGCAATCTTGTGGAATACGTTAAAGAGGCGTACGCCAGTTCCAACATCGAAGGAAGAATTATAGTATTCGACGACGAGAAAAACAACATGGAAAACTTTATCCAAGAATATAACGGAACCGAAGTAAATTTCAGGTGAGATATCCATAGGTATTTTGGTATATAAAACAAGGCATTAGGCTAAAACTTATAATGGTGCATAGACTCCTACACGGATTACTTACAAAGGTCGCTATATGTTTTCCTATGAAATAAAATAAAATAATAATAAATAAAATATTTACTGAAGTGATGTCTGTATGTATAAAAGAATACAAGTAATTAATTTGGATTATAAGAGAAAAGTATTTTACAACAAAAAATGCGTATTTACGAAAATTTCCAACTTGATCGGTATCTTAAACTGAAACGTAAATAAGTGGGTAAATGAACCTAAAATATTTTATCAATAAGATTTTAATGGAAATATTCACTCTTTATCAAAAATTTTGATAAGATTCTTTTCTATTGCTAAGAATTAAATACCAAGTTAATCTTTAATAGGCGTTACAAAATTTTGATTTCAAGTGATAGTGTCTTATCGATTGAGACTGGAAATCAGTGCGAGGCCAATATACTTTATATGTGCGTGATATGTGAAGTTGTCCAATAAAAAAATATAATAGGATGATCATGACGGCCAAAACAAATTTTCTTTCTTTTACGTTAAAAAAGGTACCTTATTAGATAAGTGACGCCTTTTTTACTTAGCCGATAGGTTTTAAAATTTTAAAATATTAGCGTTCATGGTTGTTAAATAAATTAAGAAAATATTAGCATATTATACCCAAACCCATTCAATTACCAGATAAGACTTACAAGCGATTTATCAAAAATACTCTTAATAAAGTTTTACTTATTTTTTAAATAAAGAAATGTTTTCTATCAGTAAAATTTGCCACCACCTTCCAACTACCGTCTTTTTTCCACCTTGTATTGGTATATCTAAACATTTATTTCACTAATTGGGATGATGACTAATAAATAAAATAACAAAGTACTAATAAAAATCGTAAACATATTAAACTTTTAGAGTAGCTTGTATACCTTTTGGTTTTATATGTTGCGTATTATTTGTTTTATGACCCTTAAAGTTGGGTGGACAAGTCCATTTAAAAAGTATAAAATTTATTAAAATATACATTACCTTTAATTAGTCCGTAAAATGTATAGCAAATTTGTCTAAGAAATCATTTTGATAAACGAACAAATTTCCTACGCGTTGCATACAAACTAACTACTTAGCGTGACGTCATAATTGAGTATGGAGCGTTTATGGGTTAGTCCATTTGTAAGCATTTCACACTGTAATATCTCGGGCAGTTTTCATGTTAGCGAAATAATTATTTTACCTGTGTTTCTTTTTTTTTGAAAAGTAATTTATGTAACATAAAATAAAAAAATAGTCATCATGCCAATTATGCTGGTTCTGCTTCGATCATTCTGGTTTAATCAGCCCTGCTATCAGCTATCGGTAGCAACCAATATAGGTACTTATAGGTACTTAAAATAATAAAAGACTAACCAACAATATGGCAGAATTAACGTAGTGGTTCTCTGTGAGAGCTTTTTTTTAATTTAATAAAAAACTCAATAAAATAAAAAAGTATTAGACGTTAGTACTATTATACAGGGTTATTTGTAAAACAACAACAGCCTCGCAGGAGTAGATTACCAACATCATAGACAACAACATTTGTTCTACGACTTTTGATAATTCGTTAGATTTTACTTTCATACAAAAAAAAACATATTAATTTACCGTTCGTATGTTCATAACTCTACGCGCGGCGCGCGAACCACCTGGGCCCTATATAATAAACGTGACAATTTGTCACCTGTCATGACATTTTTAAATCCATTGCGTCAATCGATTTGAAAACAGAATAAACTACTCATAGCTACACCGCAATGTAAACCAAATTGTCGCGACAATTTACAAATTGTCACGTTATTAAATAGGGCCCTGGTGCGCGCGACCCGCCCGCCTCGCCACCATCGACGTAAAAAGTGTCGAATAGTACAATAAAAACTTGAAAATTCATTTTTGGTGAATGTATTGAGTTATGATAAAAGTCGAAGAACAAACGTTTTTTTTTTTATTTATTTTTTTTATTTAGGACAACCAACACAATAAACGCTATTTACAAACAATAGAACGAATGCTAGATGTTACATATTAAAGCGCTATCATACTTACAGGTTGCTCGTTGTTGCACGTTGTTGTTTATGATGTTGGTAATATACTCCTTTGAGGTTGTTGGTGTTTTACAAATAACCCTGTATATTCTGTATAATTAGTGTATGCCAGATTCCGCTACAGAACTGATTTTATCAAAATAATTTTGTTGAGAGTTTTTAGATTTGATTTTTGAACTTCGATGCTTTTTTTATTTACCAACATTTATTTGTTTTTTTTTTTAATCGTTCATAGTTCGTGTTAAATAGTTTTTACATTAAAGTACCTAGCATATTAGCATTTTTACCATGAACATTTGCTGTCGCTGCTATTAAAGCGAACATGCATTGCGGCTATCTATGTTTATGGCTCTCCCTCAAAAGTCAACAACACGGAAAATATGACCGGACAGGTTTCAAAACTCGTTCAAACGTGACTAAAACGATGTAAATCCTTGCAGTAAAATAATTCGTGCCATTTAATTCCTTTAATTCCTTTTCTTTATATTGTCGTGCTATTCTTGTTCTTTATTATTACAATAAATAATAATCATGATGTCATTATAAACATTTCGGTATAAAAAAACCTCTTTCGAGCTTGTCATGCTACTATGAAACTATCAAGTAAAAAGTATGACACTTTTTCACACACCAAGTTGAAATCCTATTTTATTGAGATAATCATTGGTAAAAATGGTACCTACCTAACCAAAAGGTATAGTATACTTAGTTTAATCCTTTAGTTAGGTACCATTTCACACCCCATTAGTTAGGTACGGTCAGCTACAAAAGTCACTTAAGACTAGTACGTAGTCATAGCAACTTTTTTGAGTCCCACAGTTTGAAACAATTTAGACAAAGTACTAAAGTGCTAAGCAACTTTTATATTTGTTCCAATGAGCTTGGAAATTGTGCATGCCTCATTAGCTTTATTCTTTTCTAGGCCAGCGGAATTCGATCATTCCGAGATCCCCGCATGGTTGATCCTCACTAGCGGCACAACTGGACTTCCTAAAGTGGCAATCATACCATTCGACAGGCTGCTCAATGGAATCTGTTGTTGGTGGTAAGTTTTTACTATTGACATAGGTAATACGTATGATAAGCGATCACGGTAGCACAAAATAGTCTGTGTGTAGACTTCTATCAGTTGATCTTTTTTTATATACCTATTAAATGGGTTTGCTCTTGACCCCAGTCTAGCCCAAAAGCAAAGAGAGGGCCTACGATGGAGCGAGCTTGCCCAGAAGGTGCTTATTCACTATGGCCTTGAAAATTTTTGAACTTTGTTCAGGATTGCGGCCGGATTTTGAAAATCTGATCTGGATCTGGATGTCCGATGGTAGAAAAGAGAAGGCGGAATGAGCTCATGCAGCTCTTGAGCACACTCACCGAAGTACAATCTATAAAAAACCGATAGGCAAGCGACTTTTCGGTGGTGAGCCAAACTGTGAAGCTTAGCTGCTACCAGTTTTCCTTCGCCTTTTAATCTCTTGGCTCTGCGTTCCATCGAAGAGTGTAGCCTATAGTTTCGCGCGTTTATGCTTTGAATTCAATATTTATAATATTTTTTTAATGATTTTTCACAAATTGTTATTATTAATTTTAGTATAGGTAATTATATTACAAAGCACTATTAATGAAAAAAATATAAAGAAATAATGCCACATTCTGATGCTTATCGAATTTTATAGCCCATAAATACAATACAGGCACTCAAACGGCATTAATTACGAGTTCCAGTTTGACATTATTTTGGCGGAATTATGATTAATTAATTGCATCAATTAGTCACGTGAACAGTGAATTTAATATAACATTCACTAAAAAGGTAAAATGGCGTTCAAAGCATTTTTTTATTTCAGGCTTATTTTTATTATACGAGTATAATTATTGGTTCCTATGATGTTTTAAGGTACAAAGTCGGTCTTTTAGTTACAGCCAATCAAAATAGAATCCCCTTTTTTGTTATAACATTTTCTTATACAGGGTGGAATTTTCTAATGCCACCTGGAGGGAAAGTACCTACTCTAAACAACAGAGATAGCAAATTTCACTCAAAGGAAACATTCCCTTATTTTTAAATGAAGTCTTTCATGGTTTTCCTTTCATTTAATTTACCATGTTTGTTAGAGAGATTTGATCATTATGTTTGACCCTATCGATTGATATCATAAAAGAATAGGGTGTTGCTTTTTCGAATTTTGGCTGGTTCGATTCCTAATAAATTCAATAGTGGGAAGCGTATTTTTAAAAATCTTTGAATGCAGTTTTGTTTCATTTCAAAAATAAAGGAATGTTTCCTTTGAGTGAAATTTGCTATCACGATTGTTTAGAGTACTTTCCCTCCAGGTGGTATTAAAAAATTCCACTCTGTATATTCGAGTACATTCTCCGCAGTGAACAGATTATTTATTATTAGAGCGATTTTTTTCAAAACATCAATTTCTGTATTTAAAATCTGTCATTACCAAAGTTAAGTGCATCTTCTACCACTGCATGAATGACAAAGCTGCGGTCAAACGTTGTGATGACCGCAGCTACCCGGTCTGCTGATTAGATCACGTTGAATATGTAACGTGACAGAGACGTCAATGCCTTGAATATTTATATCCTGGCAAAGCCTAGCTTAGCTCGTCCGAATCTCGCAGCAGAAAAAATCTTTTACCCACCAACCGTTACCGAAGTTACAGAAAAACTGCAGTAAAACTTTTCCCTTTCGATCTTTTTGTGTTAGCCGAGTAAACGAATATCAATTTACAAAACTTACGGATGAGTAAAACAAAAATGGTAGTTGATGAGAAGTAAAAGTATTCTACAAAACATCGAAAATTGTGTATTGTTTTGTAGTATTTCTGGAAAACCGATGTCAAAAGGCCTTACGTATCTTTATAATAAAAGCCACACGACGCATTAACCTTAGCTAAGTAATCTAAGTATAGAATAGGCGTTCCCCAAGGATATCCAAGGTGATCAGTTCTGCGATGTCGCAGCCATCGGCTTCCCGCGATCTTCAGCAGGTTGTCGATCCACCTTGAAGGGAAAATCAAGCTATGGAACGTCGTCGTCCGGAGCGCGGTTACCATAGAGCTAAAAGTCTCAAAGGCCATCGGTTCTTCTTAATATGGCCGCTGCTACTATGTTATTCAGTAACTGTAGCTACCAAAAAACTTAAGAATTTGGGCTTTTTTGCTTTACATTAAAAACACTAGTATTATAAGCTAAAACGGGATACAGTAATCGCTTATCAACACGTTGGCTGTGTAATAATTGAACATTAATTGCTATAACCGAAATACTTAATTTTCTAATAATAACTTACAGGGCACCCTTCACACGTCCCTTTGAAATTGCATTGACGATGTCAACATTCCAATGGCTATCTTCTTTGCTCTATTTTATCTCCGGGCCTTTGAGAAGGTATACGAGGCTACAGTGCTCCCTCCCCTTGACTCCACAACTGCTCGTGACTGTAATCAACAAATACAAGGTAACCGAGTTTCTTTGATAATTAAACTAACAGGGCCTTTGTGATGTACGTTTCAATAATTCCACTTAATCTCAGCGGTACAGACTACAGTCTAGCAAATTACTGTAGCCAATGCTCTTTCAAATATGATATAGTTACTAGGATTCGTTCAATAACATTAATTGCTAATTACCTACTTCTAAATATTACTTTGAAAAGCTGTTATTATATAATTAAACACAATAAAACTAATTATTTTGGGTGAACCTCTCCCAAATTAATGATATAATGTATTTGTAACTAATTACACATAACGTAATGAAATACCTAAGTATTTAACACCCCAATCAATTAAATTACTTTTGAAGAGCTGCTAAAACACGATTCCTTCATAGATTTTGTATGGCAATAGTGTATTGTGACGTCACCCCTATTTGACAACTTTCACTTTTAGCGGTAGATAAAGTGTTGTTTAAAAAAACTTCGTTCGTTCGTTAAAAGGATTTCGTTAATGGTAATAAAACTAAACACACAAGTATTGAGAATCATATTCGAAGTTAATATTTCCGTTAGGTAGTTCTATTATTTATGCTAAAGTTGAACGCCCAGGAGTACTTTTTAAAATCCCATTCACAAGTTCTACATTTAAACATCTATTAATACTTACTCATTAAATTGTCCTCAGCCAAACACCACTGCGTGGACACCACATTTGCTCGGCCAATTTTTGGCGGGAACCGAAAAGATCTGTGATCTTTCCTGCTTCATTTATATCGCCGTAACCGGAAGCCCAATGGAAAGACCTATATTAGATAAATTCAAAGTAAGTAGAATATTGTTCTCCCAGAGCTAGAGCACGGTAATGTTATCTCTTTACAGAATTCTAACATTGCTTTTTCTGTGACTCGACCCTGTCGAAAAAAGTCGTCAAAAGACGATCGTAACGAATAAAAACTATATGCAATAAAAGGAGGTTGAATATACTCCTAGTTATGCAACCTCTACAGATCAAAACAAAACCACAATACTTAAATATGACTTTCCTAAAATGGTGGATATACATAGCTAGCTCGTAGCTAATTATATTATTCAATCTAACACAACCTTATTCAATATATTCACGTCTTTTAGAGTGAGGAAGCTATGACGTAAAGGGCAAAAACAAACACGAGAACGATGGCACTTTTGCTTCGTTATCAAATTATTGAGTTATTTTGGTGTTAGGAATAAGTATTATGCCGTATTGTTTTGCCCTTGGGTGTAATTCCATATCTCAAGAGGTGAAAGTTGCTTTCTGATGTTTGTTTTTACCCAAAATTTCAAACTCCGTCATTATGTGACGTCACACTTTCACGGTCTATTAAGACTTCCTTTAATTAATTAGATTTCCTTTTGTTTGGTGAGGCGAACAAAAACATCTAGGCGATGTTCAACCTCATTCGGAAAATGTTATTATTAACAGAATTAGACTGTCTTTTGTTCGGTTACGCTGGCCAACATTATGTAATTAATTTTAAAGAATTTTATTGTCTTTTGTTTGGATGATATCCAACCTCATATAGAGAAATTGTCAGTCTTAAGTTTGGTTACGTTCGAAATATCGGAATCATTCCGAACGTAGCTAACCCATACAAATCTATGGAACACACACAATACACGCGGTATTTTTCCTTACAGAATTTTCATACATTATCGATATTCCGTTTCGGAAATCCGAGTCTGAATTCTGTCCGAGCCTGCTTATGAAAATTCCGTTCAGAAAAATCCCTGTGTGTGGTAGGTCCATAGATTTGAATGGATTAGCTGCGTTCGGAATGATTCCGTTTCGGAATTCCAAATCGAAATTCCGTTTGTATGTGGCCACTCTAAGAAAGTGAGCGTAGAGGCACAGGATAAAAAAACCGGCCAAGTGCGTGTCGGGCCACACGCCGCAGGGTTCCGTAGTAAAATCTCGGGTAAAATGATGCGTTTTATGCACTTGTTGTACAATCTACTATTGTTAGCGGTAAAGTAAATTTTGTTTTTTATTTTTAATGATTCAAAAGTTCATCAATCAAAACATTTCTGACTGATATTCGAAATTTGAAAATAAATAGGTTGTGACAGAACCTAGGACTGTGTAATATTATTTGCACAGTAAGTTTAGATAATTCTTAATTGTAAAACTAATATCTATTCTGTGTTATTTGTTTTTAAAAAACATACAATTTGCGCTACTGTTTAACGCGAGGTCTACAGCTCACGGAGCCACTAGTTCAATAGGTAGTATTACATAAAATATTAGACAACATAACAAACATTGCTCCGCTTCCAAAGTAGTAGCAAACGGTTCAACTACGAAAACCCAGACCTGAGTCAATATGGAAAAGTTCGTTTTTCTACATTGCCCCAGCCGAGGATTAAACACCGGACCTCAGAGATGGCAACACTGAAAACCGGTATACAAAGCATTCGACCACGGAGATCGTCGATATTGAGTCACAAAAAAAGGAAAACCTCCTTCAAAAACCCTGAAAAAAAACAGCTTCAAAATTAAATACCTCTAAAAAGCAAGAAATAATATTCAAATCATTAGTTTCACCTATCAACATTAATAAAATAAAACACATCTATTGAAGTTGGGTGGGGCTGGAGGACAACTTGATTTTTATTTCTAAACGCCCCACCCGACTTCATTAGACGTGTTTTATTAGGATTCCGTTTCCGTACCCAAAGGGTAAAAACGGGACAGACAGACAGACAGCGGAGTCTTAGTAATAACTAAGACTCCGCTGTCTGTCTGTCTGTTACCAGGCTGTATCTCATGAACCGTGATAGCTAGACAGTTGAAATTTTTCACAGATGATGTATTTCTGTTGCCGCTATAACAACAAATACTAAAAACAGAATAAAATACATATTTAAGGGGGGCTCCCATACAACTGATACAACAAACGTGATTTTTTTGCCGTTTTTTGGTACGGAACCCTTCGTGCGCGAGTCCGACTCGCACTTGGCCGGTTTTTTTATCTTGATATGTGTAACTAATGATTTGAATATTATTTCTTGCTTTTTAGAGGTATTTAATTTTGAAGCTGTTTTTGTTTTCAGATTTTTTGAAAGAGGATTTCCTTTTTTTTAACTTTTTTATTTTTAACGTTTTAGTGGTAGATATGTAAGCGTGTAATTTTTTTTAACTTTATATTATAAAATTTACAATGGTAAAATGCCAACTCAATTTCAAAATTACGCTGTTTGTTTTTGAGGAGTTCCGTTGTCTTCATAGTCCAAGTCTAGTCCAGAACGTTGCATCGCAGACCATGGTTTGGTTTGTTTTGAATTGTCATAAACCTACTAAAATCTAAATCACTTTACATATACTATTTAACTTAGAGGAGTTCCCTTGTGTATCTTCGAAGTTCAAAGTCGAATACCGATGAAATTTAAATGTTACCACTCTTGAAATTTACGTTTCAAACAAAAAAAGAATCATCTAACTAAATCGATTCATAAACAAAGATGTTATGTCCAAAAATCCATAAAAACTCGTGCGATGGCAAGCTAAATAATTGATATTTTTCAGAATTATGAAAAACCTACCAGCCAGATCTTTGTAAATTTTATGGGACTACACACGAACTATGTTCTTTGAGATAAAAAAAGAATTGTATAAATCGGTTAACAACTGACAAAGTTATGTTAATTTTTTTAACATAACTTTGTCAGTTGTTAACCGACATTAAAAAAAATAAAAAAAACCATTCCACTGCATCGGAATCGGAGCGGACGGATTTGTTGCTTTGTATGGATTTCTATGGCACTGAGTGTAACTGCATCGGTATTTTCGCGCCATAAAAATCCATACAAAGTGACAAATGCCGACGCTCCGTCCGCGCCGTGCGCTCTGTGGCCCTACCATGAGTTGATGCAAACTGTTTACGTTACAGTAAACTGTCGGATATACTGCTCACAGTCAATACGAGTGAAAGAGAGAAAACGATAGTTTACTGTAACGTAAACAGTTTGCAACAACTCATGGTAGGGCCACTGATTCCGATGCAGTGGACGCGCAACTTTAGTAGGTAATTGATTTTTATTTAGATTTTCTTTGGTTTCAGCAAAGAACTAATGCATTTCTGTACCTGGTTTACGGTATGACAGAACTACTCGTTCCGGGTTTCCAATATACAGGAGAAACACCCTTCGGTTCTGTTGGTAAACCCTACGACAAATATGAATATAAGGTAAGTTTTAACTATCCTTTGTAATATGTCAGAGATATATTATTTTAAATAAACTATGTAATCCACTCCATACACTTCTCGAATAAATGTTCAGTGTAAGAGAAGAGGATCTCGATGGCGCAGTGGTTTAGCGCCTGGCCCGGTGATTGCGGAGGTTAAGAAACTTTCGCATCGGTCCGTCATGGGATGGGTGACCAAAAATTAATTATCTCTAGCTCCTCCGTGGTTTGGAAGGCACGTTAAACCGTTGGTCTCGGCTGCATTTGCAGTCGTTAACACCCACTAATCCGCATTGGGCCATATAGCCCAGGACTTTTAGCAAAAAACCTGGGACTAATTCCGGCGGAAGGTTTTTTGTTTTTAAAGTGTTCCTTAGGTCCCCTTGAATATATCTGGAAAGTTCCCCGTGAATCCCATGTACGCTCCCCCCTCCCCCCCCTCAAACGTCTCCCTGATTTTAGTTTTTTCTATTTATCTCAGAAACGGTTGAAGATAGAAGAAAGTTGTCAACGTATGATATAATTGTTATAAAATATCCAACCTATCGACACTTCAATCATTTCGATGTGAGCTGTAATCTCTGAAATATATCTACAGACATTTCACCAAAAAATTTTTTTTGCCCAGAAATCATTCTTTGTACTAGTTTTTAAGAAAAGTGAGTGGAGTTGTGGCAAAATTATGTAAGGTCATATGAATCTTGAAACATTGAGGAATAAAACAAGGTATAATACATTGTTATAGCAGCATCAGTTCTAGATTAACACCGAATGGTGTCAGCGCCACGATGTAATTTTTAGCCCAATACTTTTAGATAAAAATTTCGCGATACCTAGGACTAATTCCGGTGGTAAGTTTTTGTCTTTTAAAGTGTTCCTTAGGTCCCTTTGAACATATCTGGAAAGTTCCCCGTGGATCCCATGTCCGCTCCCCTCTCCCCCTCAAACGTCTCCCTGATTTAAGTTTTTCCCATTTATCTCAGAAATGGCTGAAGATAGAAGAAAGCTATTGAAGTATGATATAATTGCTATAAAATATCCGACTTGTCGACACTTCAATTGTTTCGATGTGAGCTGTAGTCTCTGAAATATACCTAAAGACATTTCACCAAAAAAATTGTTTTGCCCAAAAATCATCATTTGTACTAGTTTTAAGAAAAAATAGTGGAGTTGTGGCAAAATAATCTGAGTTCATTTGAATTTTAATACATTGAGGAATAAAACGAGGTATAAAACATTGTTTTAGCAGCATTGGTTCTCGATTTACAGCGAGTGTCAAACACCACGGTATAATTTTATAGTATGAAGACAGCAGAATATATGCAAATGACGTTGCCTTTTAGGATTAAGTTATAGCAATTATATTATTAAACAAAATTAAATTGAAAATTATTCTAGTGGAACACTCAAGATTTATGCTTTTATATATGGCGCCACTTTATCGTCATCATCAAAATGGTTGCTCCGATTTTAATACATAATGGGTCAAACGGTAGGTATCAAGCGATACTACATGTAATTAATAGTCCTAATATCTTTGGACGAATCCTTCGTGTAACTTCACTTACAGGTTAGTTCAATCATGCTCCCTCACTCACCCGCATCGTACATATAAAGGATTTGTATGTATGTATGTTTGAACGAATTAACTCAGAAATTACTAAAGCTAATACTACAATAAATTTATTTGGCGTTTGACACCACTCGCTATAAATCGAGAACCAATGCTGCTAAAACAATGTTTTATACCTCGTTTTATTCCTCAATGTATTAAAATTCAAATGAACTCAGATTATTTTGCCACAACTCCACTAATTTTTCTTAAAACTAGTACAAATGATGATTTTTGGGCAAAACAATTTTTTTGGTGAAATGTCTTTAGGTATATTTCAGAGACTACAGCTCACATCGAAACAATTGAAGTGTCGACAAGTCGGATATTTTATAGCAATTATATCATACTTCAATAGCTTTCTTCTATCTTCAGCCATTTCTGAGATAAATTGGAAAAACTTAAATCAGGGAGACGTTTGAGGGGGAGAGGGGAGCGGACATGGGATCCACGGGGAACTTTCCAGATATGTTCAAAGGGACCTAAGGAACACTTTAAAAGACAAAAACTTACCACCGGAATTAGTCCTAGGTATCGCGAAATTTTTATCTAAAAGTATTGGGCTAAAAATTACATCGTGGCGCTGACACCATTCGGTGTTAATCTAGAACTGATGCTGCTATAACAATGTATTATACCTTGTTTTATTCCTCAATGTTTCAAAATTCATATGACCTTACATAATTTCGCCACAACTCCACTCACTTTTCTTAAAAACTAGTACAAAGAATGATTTCTGGGCAAAAAAAATTTTTTGGTGAAATGTCTGTAGATATATTTCAGAGACTACAGCTCACATCGAAATGATTGAAGTGTCGATGGGTTGGATATTTTATAACAATTATATCATACGTTGACAACTTTCTTCTATCTTCAACCGTTTCTGAGATAAATAGAAAAAACTAAAATCAGGGAGACGTTTGAGGGGGGAGAGGGGGGAGCGTACATGGGATTCACGGGGAACTTTCCAGATATATTCAGGGGGACCTAAGGAACACTTTAAAAACAAAAAACCTTCCGCCGGAATTAGTCCTAGGTTTCTTTGAATTTTTTGCTAAAAGTCCTGGGCTAATAGTGGGTTATGGCCCGTCCTCCTTATCCACACATAAGGAAGGCCTGTGTCCTTGCAGTGGGGACAATAAAAATGGCAGATGGTCAATAAGTTTGAGACGTTCTAAAACACTGGCAAGATACAAAATTTACCTTTTCTTTCTTTCGTTATAATACTATCTAAAAAGTTTTTAATCTAATTCTAATGTGATCATTGCAGTTAGTCGACGACCAAGGACATACTCTTGATAAGCCTTTTAAAACTGGAGAACTCTGGATGAGAGGGGACGACTTCTTTAATGTAAGAATAAAAACATTATTCAGCTTTACACTTCATTGTAAAATTAAATCAAAGTATTTTAGAACAAAGATCGCAAACTCACTACTTAAACAGATTCTCAGTTTTGGTTGAATTGTTTACAGTAGGTTTAAGCTATAGAAATAAGCTGTTAGTTTTAGGTAAAGAAAAAACTCTACAAAAAGCTTAAGGTTTTCATGCCACAGTCTTTATGTAATAGTAGGAACGAAGGAACATATACCTACTCGTAAAAAGTATCATCATAATTACATTATTTTTATTTATACTAGCGACCCGCCCTCGCTTCACTTCGGTGTAGTGTGGAATTTGACACCATGTATTATACAATATAAAACCTTCTCTTGAATCACTTCTATCTATTAAACAAACCGCATCAAAATCCGTTGCGTAGTTTTAAAGATCTAAGCAAACTTGGGACAGACAGCAGGAAGCGACTTTGTTTTATACTATGATACTATGTAGTGATGTACCTGTCCTTTTTCTATGAGATTAAATACTTTCCAGGGCTATTTAAATAATCCCGAGGAAACAAAAAAAATGTTGACAGAAGACAACTGGTTCAAAACCGGAGACATGTTCTATAGAGACGACGAAGACAATTATTACTTTGTCGAGAGGAGGCGGCTTTTGATCAAAAGTTCAGGAAATTGGGTGAGTTTGTTTGTGACACTTAAATTTTAAACAATAAGAATCACGCTTCAGGGGGTAACGTAATAATCAAGTTAGAATGACTCTTTATTAAACACAAAAGGTACTACTTAATAAACACTGTTAAAAAAAAGTTGAGTGTTTTAGAAAGACAAAACCTTTCTTTAACGAAAAAAATATTGATGTCTATCTTAAGTGCACAGTGTGCACACATTTAAGGGAAAAAATAAAACTATTGTCGGCAAAGTGTCTATTTAATGACTGAAAAGAACTTGACGTCGCTTTTCAGAAATTGGTTTGACATACCTATAAAACTTGAAATTGAAAACAATAGGCTTGTGACATGTCATGTCACTCTTTCAATACAATTTGAAAAAAACTAAAATATGTATTATCCAGTACATCGCCGATATAAGGTTGACTAGAGGTTGACTGACAATTTTGTCTTTAGACAATAGACTGAGTGTTACATGAAATTATTCGACGGGAAATTATCTAAACTTATTTTCCTGAGACCTCACGCTTTGATTCATTCAGCGAAGTCTTGAGATATGTGCTGCAAAAATAGGTTGATTTTGTTTGAAAATACTGAATAGTCTTCTTACATAACGGTGAAGAGTTGTTTACATAGAAAACGTGAGAGGTTTTGTTGACGTTGTTAGTAATTTATGCAACGTTCATTTACTGACTAAAGTGTTTTTCACCTCTCCAGCACGAAAAGGGTGCTTTTGGCGCGTAAAAACTCGCAGCAAAATCGACTTTTGCTGCGAGCGTGAGGCAAAGTGCTTTTTACCAAAAACTCGCAGCAAAATCGACTTTTGCTGCGAGCGTGAGGCAAAGTGCTTTTTAGGGTTCCGTAGCCAAAATGGCAAAAAACGGAACCCTTATAGATTCGTCATGTCTGTCTGTCTGTCTGTCTGTCTGTCTGTCTGTCTGTCTGTCTGTCTGTCTGTCTGTCTGTCTGTCTGTCTGTCTGTCTGTCCGTCCGTATGTCACAGCCACTTTATTCCAAAAGTATTAGGACTACATAGTTGAAACTAAGTAGGCAGGTGTATTCTGTGAACCGCTTTACGATTTTTATACAAAAATAAAAAAAATAAAAGATTACGGGGGGGCTCCCCATACATGGAACTGAAACTGAAAATATTTTTTTTCATCAAACCAATACATGTGGGGTGTCTATAGATAGGTCTTTAAAAATGACATTGAGGTTCCTAAGACTATTTTTTTTTAAAGTCAACCGTTTGAAAAATATATGCCGCCAAAGTGGTAAAATGTGTGTCCCCCCCCCTTTAACTTTTAAAGTAAGAGGGTGAAAAATCTAAAAAAAATATAAACTATAGATCTTAATAAACACTTTCAACGAAAATTGTTTTGAACGAAATACAGTTATTAGTTTTCGAGATATAGTACATTTTCCAAAACCGCAAATATAACTTTGTCATTCATACAAACACTGTGAAAAACAAAGTTATTTTTTCAGACGAAAAATGATAGCGGTATTAAAATATGGTATGGTATAATGTACCTACGGAACCCTACTGCGCGTGGCCCGACACGCACTTGGCCGGTTTTTTAATTTCTAACACCTTTTCTCGCTGGTAGAGGTGAAAAGTTGTATGTTTAACACGAGAGCAAATTTTTTGATGTCTCGTGCCTTTAAATCACTCACTGTGCTCAGTAGTCTATATTAGAATCACTCGCTACGCTCGTGATTCAATTCTAGGCTACTTCGCTAGTTCGTGAGTTAAAAGTCAGCCTTCGCAGCAAAAAATGACTTTGCTCTCTTGTATAACAAATAACTGTAGCAGCACATACACGTTCCAGTGAAACAAATAGATATTGGTTCTGAAAAGAACCGTTTGAGGACGTATTGTTGTGTTCTCGTCCGTCGCTCGCCGCTGCTGCTGCTCGCCGGCGCCGTGCGTCCGTCCGCTGTGTCGTCGCTCGGTGAATGAAGACGCAACCGCAAAGCTGCGAGTATTTATACCACGGCATACCTAAACGATAGCCGGCGTGGACCCCACCATCGGCGCGCGCTATTATTTGTAGGTACTTAGTTTTATCGAATGTAAATGTTTTCTATGTAGGTATGTGTAAAGTCTTTTTAATTGGTTATAAATGTATGTATTTTGACTGGCTAAAATAGTATCGCCCAACTGTATAAATACCGTGGCATGAACCATTAAAGGACACATCTCATTCTGCAATCTCGAAGTTTTAATTCCTACCCAAAACCTTCTGATAGGTAGTCCAAATTGCCAAGTACCTCTGTCTGGCAAAGTGGTGACCCTTTCACGAACACCAAGGCGAATACCTTCCCGAAAACGAAATGCCCCAAGAATCAAATCCACCGCTGCAAGGCACACCGCAAGCGCAGGAAGTCTCCGGCATCGCACTCAACATGCGTGTACCACCCTTTTGGCGTGACCGACCCCGCCTATGGTTCATTGCATTCGAATCTGCAGTCAGCGAATTGAAGAAGAGCGACACACAAAAAGCGCAGATGGTCATCGCACAACTCGAGAAAGAAGACGTCGAGCAAATATGTGACATCCTCTACGACCCACCTGCCGAAAACCACTACGCTGTCATCAAAGAGCGACTCATATCAGTCTACGAGGAGTCCGACGGGAAACAGCTACAAAAGTTACTCTCCGATATGGACCTCGGCGATCAAAAGCCCAGCCAGCTACTCCGCCGAATGAGAACGCTCGCTCGCAACAAAGTTCCAGACAGTACGCTCAGACTTATGTGGATGAATTTACTTCCCCCACACATTCGCTCCGTACTCGTAGTAAGCGACACCATAAGTAAAGATACCGCCCTAGATGAACTTGCCAAACTCGCCGACAAAATGATAGAACAAAACCAAATCTCAGCCGTGTCGACCGCATCAATCTCGTCACTATCATCACCGCAACGTCAAGATGACATGAAGTTCTTAATCGACGAAATAAGAAAATTACACCTGGAAATCGCCGAGCTTAAAGACCGCCAAGATTTCCACCGTTACGCAACGCATCTTCCGCGTACACAATGGCGTCAGCGAAGCCGTTCCCGAGCACGATATTCACCTTCACCATCACCGCACAGACGACGCTCGCAAGATTCACCGTCCCCATCACCGTACTGCTACTATCACCGCCGGTTTGGAGCTCAAGCGAGACGATGTACTACACCATGCTCATACAAGTCACCGGAAAACTAAAACGAACGTTGGCAGAGGCGGAAACCGGCGTTCTCGAAAATTCATACCGCTTGTTTGTAACTGACAAAAAAACCAATCTTCGATTCCTGGTCGACACCGGAGCCAACATTTCCGTGCTACCTCGAACAAAAGGCCAACCTACGAAGCCGCTGCCATTCCAACTTTACGCCGCAAACAACACTATAATACCTACTTACGGCGAGAAAACTCTTGAACTCGACCTCAACCTCCGTCGCCCATACAAATGGAAGTTTATTGTCGCCGACGTCTCGAAACCGATCCTGGGAGCCGATTTTCTGAAGCACCACCAACTCATCGTAGACTTGAAAAACAGAAAACTCATCGACGGAATTACCTGTCTACAAATCAACGCTCCGATCAGCACCGCAAATATACCCACTATACGTAGTATCGACATCACAAAGTCCTACCACGATATTTTGGAGGAATTCCCCGGCACCACAAGACTGACCGCGATGCAACTCAACCCCAAGATCGACGTCCAGCACTACATAGAAACTTCCGGTCCACCACTACACTGTCGCGCAAGAGCAATCCCTCCTCACCTGTATGAAACAGTCAAGAAAGAGTTCGAAAACATGATAGAGCAAGGCCTGTGCAGACCCAGCAAGAGCCCGTGGTCATCACCGCTTCACATCGTCCCTAAAAAAAACGGAGACATCCGAGTGTGTGGTGACTACCGCCGCCTAAACTACATCACTAAACCAGATCGCTATCCAGTCCCACGGGTCAAGGATTTCACACATCATCTAGCAGGAAAAACCATATTTTCTACAATAGACCTCAACCGAGCATACCAACAACTTTCCGTCCGAGACGAAGATATTGAGAAAACAGCCATCATCACACCAATGGGCCTATTTGAATTCCCGCGCATGTGCCCGGGACTCAAGAACGCAGGACAAACATTTCAAAGATACATTCACGAAGTACTCAGAGGGCTCAACTTCGTATTTCCATTCATAGACGATCTGCTCATTGCTTCGGAGACCCCAGCTCAACACCGCGAGCACCTCCGCACCGTACTCAAACGCCTCGAAGACAACGGTATCACAATCAACCCGGCAAAATGTAACTTCGGCAAGGCAGAAGTAATTTTCCTCGGCTATACCGTTTCAAGTGAAGGAATCAAACCGCCACAGCACAAAATCAGCGCGATCACCGATTATCCAAAACCAACAAACATCGAAGAATTACGAAGATTTCTCGGTATGATCAATTTCTACCGTGATCATATTCCAAACGCCGCATCCATTCAAGCCCCACTTAACGCGTACCTACACAACGTCAAAAAGAAAGACAAAACAACAATCAACTGGACCGAAGCCGCCACCGATGCATTCCAAGCCTGTAAAGACAGCATCATCAACGCCGCTTTACTCGCTCATCCATCCCATGAAGCAACACTAGCACTGTTCACCGACGCCTCCGACACCGCAGCCGGCGCCGTGCTACAGCAATACATCACTAACAAATGGCAGCCACTCGGTTACTTCAGCAAAAAATTCTCCGACGCACAGAAAAAGTACTCAACATACGACCGAGAGCTACTTTCAATCTACGTGGCAGTGAAACACTTCCGAAAAATATTCGAAGGCCGACATCTCATCATATTCACCGACCACAAGCCGCTAATCTTCGCTATGAATAAATCGCAAACTAACTCGGATACGCCCCGACGAACGCGACAACTATTATTCATAAGCGAATTCACGACCGATATTCGACACATAAGCGGAAAGGAAAACATCGTCGCCGACGCACTGAGCCGCATAGAAACAATAACATGCCCATCTACAATCGACTACGCCGCTATAGCGAGAGCGCAACTAACCGATAGCAATATAGAAGCAATGCGGAAACGAGCCAACATCACATTGAAAAAAGTCACGATACCAAACACCGACATCGAGTTGTACTGCGAAACATCTACCTCCCAAATTCGACCGTACATACCACAAGAACACCGGCAAGCGATTTTCAACTCTATTCACAACATTAGTCACCCCGGCACTCGTACGACCCGCAAGCTCATCACAAAGAAATTCTTCTGGCCGTCAATGAACGCAGACATAAGCAAATTGACGAAAAACTGTATCCAATGTCAGAAATGCAAGATTCAACGTCACACTATTTCAAACTTAGCTTCGTTCCCGCCATCCGAGCGCTTTTTAAGCATTCACATTGACTTGGTCGGGCCCCTCTGTACGACTGCGCAAGGACACCGCTATTTAATAACAATGATCGACCGTTTTACAAGATGGCCCGAAGCGATCCCCACCGACGACATATCAGCCGTAACCGTAGCCGACGTCGTCTACAAACACTGGATTTCACGATTCGGTTGTCCAGCTACACTCACAAGCGATCAAGGACGACAATTCGAAAGCCATCTATTCAAAAACTTAATGAAAACAATGGGAATCAAGAAAAACCGAACAACGCCGTATCACCCTCAGTCTAACGGGATAGTTGAGCGCTGGCATCGCTCGCTAAAAACAGCACTACGTACGAAACTCAGCAATACCTGTAATTGGACCGACGAGCTACCGACCGTGCTAATGGGACTGCGCGCAGCGTTACGCACAGACACCGGCGTAAGTGCCGCGGAACTAACATACGGCCACAACATGCGGTTGCCCTGTGAGTTCTTAGTTCCCGAATCAACCGCAGCGCCACCTTCTATGGACTACGACTATGTACAGAAATTACGATCAACTCTGCGCAACAACAAACCACGTGACATCACCTCGCATCATAGCAATAACAAACGCATTTTTGTGCATCAAGATCTTCATAAATGTACACATGTGTTTGTACGAATCGACGCCGTCAAAAGGCCACTTCAAGCACCATACGAAGGTCCCTTTCGCGTTGTGAAACGAAACGAGAAATATTTCACTGTTCAACTGCCAGATCGACAATCGACAATTTCTATCGACCGTCTAAAACCCGCATACACAATTCAAGATCCACCGCAGGAAGCAAACTATCAGCAAAACCACAACACTACGACCACTTTCATACCGCTACCACAGAATCGAAGCTCCAACACCATCACCGTCGGAAACGCAAATTCGCCATCAACACAGAGCTACGCACCCGACGACGTATCAGCCACCATATTGACGCCACAGCCCGACCCTACGACTACAGACAAAAGGACTCGTTCCGGCCGTGTCGTCAAGCTGCCGGTACGCTTCACTTGAGGGGGAGCACTGTAGCAGCACATACACGTTCCAGTGAAACAAATAGATATTGGTTCTGAAAAGAACCGTTTGAGGACGTATTGTTGTGTTCTCGTCCGTCGCTCGCCGCTGCTGCTGCTCGCCGGCGCCGTGCGTCCGTCCGCTGTGTCGTCGCTCGGTGAATGAAGACGCAACCGCAAAGCTGCGAGTATTTATACCACGGCATACCTAAACGATAGCCGGCGTGGACCCCACCATCGGCGCGCGCTATTATTTGTAGGTACTTAGTTTTATCGAATGTAAATGTTTTCTATGTAGGTATGTGTAAAGTCTTTTTAATTGGTTATAAATGTATGTATTTTGACTGGCTAAAATAGTATCGCCCAACTGTATAAATACCGTGGCATGAACCATTAAAGGACACATCTCATTCTGCAATCTCGAAGTTTTAATTCCTACCCAAAACCTTCTGATAGGTAGTCCAAATTGCCAAGTACCTCTGTCTGGCAAATAACTATTGTCCCCTTTTATGAAACTTTTAAATGTCAAAACTTAAAGAGTCTCACCACCGGTGTATCCACATAATATAATATATTCATACAACCTGAAAGTGTGTTTTTTACGCTCACTACGATGATTATATTTTTTTTCTTATAACTCACTTGTTTGATGATAATCCATTACTATGATAAAAT
Source organism: Agriphila geniculea (assembly GCA_943789525.1). Taxonomy (NCBI): domain Eukaryota; kingdom Metazoa; phylum Arthropoda; class Insecta; order Lepidoptera; family Crambidae; genus Agriphila; species Agriphila geniculea. The sequence goes on from OX038875.1 coordinate 12,648,247, forward strand.
ACTTTCCTAATATACTTAGTAGGTAATCTCATGAACACACAAAATCAGTTTGTAAATATATTAAGATAGTTAAATGCCGAATCAACGATATTTTAAAATTCAATAAAGTTCTTAAACAACTGAACGACTTATACGAAACCAGTAAAACATTGTTAAGTAATAAAAAAAGCAATTAACACAAAGGTAACAGCCCCCCCCCCCCCCCCTCCTTTTTCCCTCTCTTCGTCTTTAATTAAACGTGCAACAGGACAGCAGTCGATTGATTGAAGCCCGCCTGGCATCAGAAACCTGATTAGGTGGTGCGAGGAAACAGAACGAACGGTTGATTAACTTGATTGCTTGCTGTCGATTGCAATAGTAAGAATGGCAACACAGAAACCATTAGTTGTGATTATTTTATTTTAACTCGATTATAATTTGGAACTACGATGGTCGAGTAATTTTAGCAGGCTCCTGTTTGGCAGGAGCTACTGGTTTTAAACCTGGTAGTTTCTACTTTTAATAATTCCATTAATTCATCTATAAATAATTTTCATTACATAATGTTGTCGTAAGTTATATTCATATAAATGCCAAAGGAAAATATATCATAAAAGCAATTACGCAATAAGAAAATTATTCAATTTGTCACGCCTATACAGCACACCTCCGCCGCGAAACCGTACCGGGCACCGCGGTAGTTCCACCATAGTTCCGCTATGAGTTGTCTTCTATCGACGACGAATATATAATGAAGATCACATCTACGTAGCTGTTTCGCGTCATTTGCTTTCGCATGTGTCTGAGCCGATCGGGCGGAATCACTGACGTCTATTATACAGGTACGCTGGACAGGCGAACGTCACTAGTAATTTGTTCCGATTTGAAAATCGCCATATTGGCGTTGAGAGCAGTAGATTCTACTATGACAGAAGTGAGTGTACATGGAACTAATTAGTTCCAAGTACACTCACTACTGCCATAGTATAGAATCTACTGCTCTCAGCGCCAATTTGGCGATTTTCAAATCGGCACAAAAAATTGCTGTCATTTCATGACATTAGCCTGTCCAGCGTACTTTGTATAATGGACGTCAGTGGGCGGAATCCTGCGTGAAAAATCTATGCATTAGAACAGGCTGTTCGCATTTGTTTCGCTTGTCGAACTTGTGGCGGAACCTACTGCGGTGTTCCGCGGGCGGAGGTGAGCTACAGGTGTCAGTTAAAAACTGCAAATATTTGACGTAATTCCTAAAAGCTTTCCCAATATTAAGATGTTCCTCCCTTTTAAGCTTAAATGTCTTCAGATTTTTATAAAAGCTACTTCTTATTTTATTCTAGATCTCTCCACTTCAGCTGGAAGGGATCATCAAGCAGCACCCCAAGGTCGCCGGGGTGGTCGTCGTTGGTATACCTGACAAGGAGAGGATGGAAGTACCCGTAGCGGCTGTAGTCAAGAGGCCCGGAACAGACATACAACCTAACGAGATCTTTGATATCGTCAAAGGTAAAGTAATCTAAGCCAGTGTTTCCCAATTAGTGGTACACGTAACCCCAGGGGTATGCGAGGTTGCATCAAGGATATACGCAGCAATCTCTTTAACTAAGATCTTTATATCAGTAAAAGCTTTTTTATTTATCATTCCTGCAATAAGGGGTACGCGAATTTGAGGTCATTCTTGGAGGGGTACGTAGAAAAAACTAATTGGGAATCACTGATCTAAACTGAGTAGTTAAAGGACTTGAACGGAGAAGCTTTAAGAACCGAAAACCCGGAAACTCAACCTGCTTGTAAGCCAACCCGGGCACGGAAATCGACTAATTAAAGCGAAATTTCCATCAAATATGCAATTAGCTATTTAAATGTTATTTATTTATGGTTGTTGACTGAAGAATACCAAAGCTTCTAAAATGATTTCCATCAAAGTAAATAAAAAACTTCAACTTTTTTGATTTACAGGGTTATTTGTAAAACACCAACAACCTCGGAGAAGTAGATTACTAACATCATATTACAACAACATTTTGTTCTACGACTTTCCCGAAAACAGACAAAAAATATACTTAAGACTTTTTATACAAAAATCAGCTCTCTCGATCAGCGGTTGGAGACATTTCTTTTGAGATTTTTCAATTTTTTGTCGGTTTTTGGAAAAGTCGTAGAACAAATATTGTTGTTTATGATGTTAGTAATCTACTCCTGCGAGGTTGTTGGTGTTTTACAAATAACCCTTATTATACGTATTATTTATGTTATTGTTATATTCTTTTCTAGAATCAATGCCAGAACTGCGACATCTTCACGGAGGATTCTTCTTCGTCGAAGGCCTACCCATCACGCCATCGGGCAAAGTCCACAGACTAAAGATCAAAGAGATGGCTCTATCTGCAAAACGTATAATGCCTAAGACATAAATTGCAACAGCAATGTAATTAAGTAGGTACTTTAATCTGTGAAAGGAACACAGGAATATCACATGCCTCATAGTGAAATCCTGTTTTTCTTAATGGGTTAAAAATGAACTAAGGATCTCTTCGTACGTACATCGATCCCGACACTTCAATTAAATTTTTTAATGGTTCAATTGTAGAAGATAAGCCAGGAAATAGTGTTCAAAATTTGTACCATGTAATTTATAATAATTTATAAACTAAGTTATGCATTTTCATGTGTCATGCTTTTATCAAATTAATATCTAGCTTTCATTGAAAAAGTGACATTTCATATAATTTTGTATGGATCTCTTTGTTTTGTGAACAGTGTGTCGTATTTTTAAGTCATGTGAATTGAAATTATTGTAATATTTTAATTAAGTAGATAATAGTTATATAGAGCCGTGATGTAAAGTATTATTAAATTGTAAATAAATCAAAATAATAAACTGTATGATGTTTATTTAACAACGTTGTTACAATTTTACAAAAAAAAATCTAGTATCTCTTCAATTAATTACAAGATAGTCTGGCCAGCGAGTCGTGTCATCTCCAGCCACCCAAAATGTTAAAGCTTTATACACTTAATACTGCGAAATTATCAATTTTATACTTTCATTACATTTCTTTAATAAATATATATTTCGCAGTATTTAGAGTGTATAAAGCATCGACATTTTTAAATATCGCTGCGGTTTGAGACGACACTACTCGCTGACCAGGCTCTACTTAGATATCTACCTACTTAAAAGATCGTCAATCAACCCTTTTTTAAACACCTTTAAGTTTTCATTTTCATTTTCACATTTTCTCCTTATTAAATGGCACAATTCGTCCAACAATTGTTAATTCCACCATATGAAAATAATTATATCCCCTTTCCTAAAAACAAAAAATAAATTAAGAAGATTTTTAGCAACTATTACTGATTAATCAAAGTTAGCAAAAACTATTGGAAATAAACCATCTTATGGTTTTTACAGCACAACTACATATTGTTCACAAAAACAATGATTTGATCCCGCCGAACAATGTAAATGAAATATTAACTTTGGTAGGTAATTATTATCATTTGATATAAAGCAACCCCTTCAAGTTATACAAATATTTCGAGGTGAAGTTGTGCAGTGTCATTGTTTTACTGAAAAGTTTGCGTAGGAGCCGCTCTGTTGATATAATGGAGAAAATTTGGTGACGGAAGCAACATTCACGAAATTTCATGAGTTTGTTGCGAAAAATGTTTTCAAGCAGTTTGTGTGCAGCTTTATTTTGATAATTAACTTACGCCCGCGACTTTGTCTGCGTTAAAGATCACTTTCTGTGATATTTTCAGTGATCATCACCAACATCATATCAGCCGCACGATACCCACTGCTGGTTATAGGGCTCCCCCGAACAGTATTTTCAGTGATAAATATATGCTATTGGTTGTCAGTCAAAGAAGTGTAGTTTTCATTTACACTTCTAAGGCTTCCGCGCGGACAGTTCACACAAAACACTTTTTACGGACTACAGCGCGTATATTGGTTAATTCAGATGTTTGTATATTGGTCGCAGTCATCCCGTGACCACCCACGGCCCCTGGAAAGGTGTTGAAACGTCGGGAAACCCAAAAAGCCAACAAATCAAAACTAAATACTTAATTAATAACATCTGAATTAACATTACAGCATTTACAACAATAAAGAATTATTATTATTAATATCCTTTTTTATTTTTTCATGACTATGCGGGGTTATTATTATTATTATTAACCAATATACGCGCTGTAATCTGTAAAAAGTGTTTTATTTCTAAGTGTAGTTTTCTAATGATGAAAGTTCATCATTAGAAAACTACACTTGTATAATCGGGTGAGTATTTTCGGAGATTACCTACCTCGTGCATCCAAAGAGCCATTACCATAGTATAATATTACAGGTAGATTAGTATAAATCAACGAAATAAGGTATAAATATACAAGGTGTAACTGAAATAACACAAATCCTTATAGGACTCATAATTACGAACAACTTTTTGTGAGGAAGCAATCCTGAAATTGCGAAAATTGGTAAATTTATTAGCCCTTTAATTAGTTTGAAGGTTATGCGTTAGTTCAGTTACACTACACGTTCTATATAGACAACAGTGGGCGTAATAAGAAATTAATGTAGGTGAATGAATGATTATACTTCAGATTCGTCCTCGATATTAGTATATTAACACATGTAGTACCGCTTGCATGTAGCACCACTTAGCACGTTATTTTAAAGCAATAACCTAAAAAACCTAAAAAGAGAAGGTTTTTGACTTAAAATTGACAGATATTTTGACATTTCCGGTCCAAGTTCGCTCTGTCACTGCTACACGCCAACCACTTCATTCGCTTTTCGTGCTTCGCCACGGACGCACGTATACAGTCTCAAAGTGAGACTTCTTTAGAATTATATTTTTACAGTGAAAATTAAATTATAGTTAAGCATTTACTTCGAGAAGAAAGAAAAAAGTTTTCAAGACGGAAGAGGATAAGAAGAAGAAGTCAAGACGGAGGAACACTTTTAAATGCCGTTTACTTGGTTAAACAGCATAATTGTCTGCTATTTATCTGATGCGAACTTACCATACTGGGTATTTTCTGTCAGTTTTTTTTATTTATCTGATGCGAACTTACCATACTGGGTACTTTCTGTCAGTTTATTTATTTGTCTGATGCGAATTTACCATACTGGGTACTTTCTGTCAAAGCATTGTGTTTAAGACACAATTAAATATCTATTGCACTCGAGATAGTCATACTGGACTATTTCACCGCATAGATACGACAAACAACGCTACTGCAGCAACTCAAAGTGCCGTTGACGACGCGACATTGTAAAAAAGCAGACTACCCTCAAAGGTTGCCACGTTGTTGGAACCGCTGCCGAGCACCAATCGGGTGACTCCGTCGTCCGCTGAATCGCCACCATCCACCTTCCACGCAGGCCGCTGTGCTGGAGCTGCAAGAGCAGCCCTGACAACAGCGTTGCTCATCAGGTATGAATTTTGACATCATGATATCCTTGGTGTTGAGTTAATCTCAACGGTATTATAGTGTACCATCGGTACTAAGATAAATTTATAGTTTACAAAACTGACAGAGTTAGCTATAAATGCTAAAACTTAATAACTTAATGGAACCAGATATTGAGTTATACAGCAAATAGCTCATACCTGATACTTCACACACCTATTATGTGAAATAGCTTAGCTGCTGAAATAGCTAGCTGCTGCCATGCTGATAGAAATTTCAACTAAAAATGGAATAACAGAATCCTTACATTTTATTATCTATAAATGAATCATAATTGCAATGCAATTATCCTACTAATATTATAAATGTGAAAGTTTGTGGGTTTGGATGTTTTTTCCTCAATCACGCCAAAAACTACTGAACGGATTTGGTTGAAATTTGGCACACATATGGTAAGTAGCCTAGATTAAAACATAGAATGCTCCACCCGTGTGGTTCCCGTTCCCACGGGAACGGGAACCACACGGGTGAAAACCCGGGTGGCCGCTAGTAAATCATAAGTGCAATTTATGTTTGTTGGAATACAGTAAAAAAAAATTAATCATTTGCCTTAACTAGGAAACCTTGTATTTCAGGCGGGTAGACCTAACATGTTGAACTTGTTCATTACTAACTATTTAGTATGTTTCTTTCTAAGCTATGGCCTTGTACAAATTATCTCTATTACTTTTCAAATTTAATTTGTGTGAGTGTGTACAAAATAATGATTCTGATGTGGGAAAATTATTAGCTACAAGTGTCAGTGAAGTTTTAGGCAGCTTTCCAATACAAAACTATATACACCTTTTTGTGACAGTATTTCGAATTTTTTACATAATGTGGGGCATTACGACGTTCAATTATACCGTACACGATCAACTCTAGTGTAGCTGAGGCTGCTCACTTAAAAGGCCACCGACAGTTCAGTCGAATATGAATAATGCATTGGCCACAGGCCTGATGTGAACGATATCCATCAACAAAAAAAAACTGTAAGTAAATCGGGCGCAGTACACAGTAAAACAATTTTAAAACTGATTTATATATTTATTTGCCTTAAAAACGACAACAAAAGACGTAGGCAGGTGTGTCACATGCTTTATCTCCGACAGCAAGCAAACAGCGAGACGCGGCGAGGAAGCCCCATCAGCTGTTTGTTTCGTCAGTCACAGCAGACTCGCAGACGGGCATTACGGCCCATCCAAATAGTTGCCGATGATGCATCATCAATTTTTGCCTTCAATCATCATACGTGAAGTAAGGACACCCGTTAAGATAATGTATTCGTGAGGGTGCGTGCTGGTGTGACATCTGTCTGTATTCAGCGAATACAGGCAGTGGTCACCGACTACAGTCGCAAAGGTCCACTTAATCGTTTGCGCCGGTAATCGTCTGGGTGAATATACCATTTAGCCACGCTACACAGGTCACCCAGATTATTATTATATTTTTCTATTATATATAAATAATATAGTATATCATCTCCAATTGAGCAGAATGTATAACAGTTATAATACATACAATACAAATAATAGTTTTGTTACAATTTGTTGAAGGTTCAACGGAAGGTGACATGAGTAAAAAAAAAAAAACAGGTTGTCATATCAGATTTAGTTAAGAACTGTTTAAAATTTAATTTAGCTTTTATAAAAATTTACGTACTCTAAGTACTTAAAAATAATTTTATCACGATTAAAAATGTAACTTATTGTTTTTAAAAACACAGTCTAGACATCCCATCACCTTTAAGGTTTTAATAATTATAAGGAAAGTGATAGTAATATACGAATTCAAAATCATAAATTTTTAGTGCCCATATTTTTATTACAAAACTACCGCCGCCGGCTATAAAGTTTTTTAAATAGCATGGTTTTCCTGTTATTGGACAATATTTACTATTTATAAGGGTCTCAGAACATTTTTTAAAGAAATGAAGTTCATCTTTTTATATAAAATGTTTATTTTTTATATACAGCTACCGTCGCAACTTTCCATTATATTACAGATGTATTAGCAATTATGATCTTTACAAGACAAACGTTCACAAAACTGCAGAAATCACTTAGTTAAATGTCATCGATACTTACACAGAATTCCGCGTAAGTCTAATTAGTGACGACATATTTTCTTTTGGGCCTTTCAACAACGGGGTGGACTAGGAGACACTAGTGGTCACATCAGGAATCACAAATTGCAAAATATTTGCATATCAATTATCTAGAACATGCAGTTCAATATGCTTTCATTGCAATTTTTCTTATTGTATTCAGTGCGGGGTGTTAAGTATTCTAGATATTATTATTCTGATGCTAAATAGAAATTATTCAATTCATAAATTCAAAAACTATTTACCAGTTTTGGTTTTTTTTTCCAGATTGAGATTGAGTAAATTCGAATGCAATGCAAGTCGAATAAAGCAGTGGAGATAAAATGCAGTAGATTTTCTTTTTCTCTATTTCTGCCATTTGATTTCAAAAATATTTATTTTCTAATTTGAGATTATAGCATTCACAATGCTATTTTGGTAAGGTATTGTACAAAGACTATTCTGACACTAAGATACCTATTATTTTAATTCTTTTCCACCAGTTTTTTAAACGTAGGTGTAACGATTGTGCCATCATAATCGTGACAATCTTGAGCCTCGGTTTGGCACCTCTTATTCACATGTAAGGTACTTCTTCGTATATCTTATTCTAATATAAAGTATTAACATTCTATAACTTTTAATTTCAGGGACGGAAATTAATCGCACAAATAAATTGGTTTTCATAACATTATCAAGGTGGTATTATTTTACAGGTATATTATTTATGTTATTACTGAAGCTGCTGTCTGTTAATACTATCAGGAAGTACAGAGTTTGGTAACAGAAACGGTTCGATTATTTAACAAATACTAATATAGACATAATAAACAAATTTTTTTTTACAGATGTGTATAACACAATTATCAGTATTACATAATACTGCGTTCATTATTGAATGGACTAAATTGAGCTAATCTCAAGGTTTGGTAAAGAATTTAACTAAGTACGCCTTTGCGTAGACTTCATTGTACAAATACAATGAATATCTTAGATTACTTAAGACATTTTATTACATATTTTCCAATTTTATTCTTTTTTCATCATTTTTATCTTAAAAGTTTAACTTTGATTACCTTGCCTATTGCACAAATAATGCAAACAATACAAAAAAAAAAAACAAGAATGGATCATACATATTTATATTAAATAAACAGTTCATAATCACTTCTTATTTAGAAAGAAATTAAATTCTATATGTAATGTAAGTAATAGACTGCTGAAATGAAACATTTAATGAAATGAAGTAGACTTGTGTTGTGTCCAACCAGTTTTAGTACTCGACGTATGCCGAAATGCCGATACCTTTATAGCCCTAACAAAAAATGTTACTATAGATGTTCCAGGTAACACGGCAAAATGGTCAATGACTCCGCTATATTTGCAAAATATTAAAACATATTATCACCGATAAACTGAGTTTTCCAAACCAACCTTGTATATTTATATGTATATATGTGCGTGTAAATATATATATATATATATTGTACCAGCCATCTATAGGTACCGTTTTTAGTATATGTAATCATGTAAAACGTTCAGAATGATGTTAAATGGTATTCTTTTCTTTTTTAAAAAGACTAATCGCAAGAAATGATATTTCCATTTTCTTATTATAATGCTTTTAACATCTACATGTGTTAATATACTAATATCGAGGACGAATCTGAAGTATAATTAATGATTAAACGAACTTACCTGTAAGTGAAGTTCTATCATAATTATACGAAGGATTCGTCCGAAGATATTAGTATAGAATCCCACCCTCCCTACTCATTATTGTAAATTACAATAACTGTTTACCCACTGAAGAAAATGAGGAAATATCATAGGATTTGGACTTTAAACTAAATGAAGTGGTTGGCGTGTAGCAGTGACAGAGCGAACTTGGACCGGAAATGTCAAAATATCTGTCAATTTTAAGTCAAAAACCTTCTCTTTTTAGGTTTTTTAGGTTATTGCTTTAAAATAACGTGCTAAGTGGTGCTACATGCAAGCGGTACTACATGTGTTAATATACTAATATCTTCGGACGAATCCTTCGTATAATTATGATAGAACTTCACTTACAGGTAAGTTCGTTTAATCATTAAATCTATCTAATGTTTTCACGCGCGTTATTTTTCTCGATAGCTATTCGTGCTAAGGGTACAGTACCCTTAGCACGAACAGCTATCGAGAAAAAAAACGCGCGTAAAATTACTCGATAGAGAATTATCTATGGAAATTTTAATTTCGCTATTCGGCGGTAGATGGCGCTGTACAAAGTTCCAATACAAAATGGCACTATCGAATGATTTTACGCGCGTTATTTTTTTCGATAGCTGTTCGTGCTAAGGGTACAGAACTAAACTCTGTCTGTTTGTTAGGTTTTTACGCCTTAATCGCTTAATTCATTATGATCAATCTTGGTACAGAAACAGATTGAACCTCGGTAAAAGATTATGTTCCTCTTATGGTAATGTAGCCCGTGGGTCATTATTATTATTGGGAAGCGAACATTTTCCACCCGGATAAAGTTACGGACAAAAGCTAGTTTTAAATGAGCGGTTAAATTAAAATAAACCAGGGCACTATTTAATAACGTGACAATTTGTAAATTGTCGCGACAATTTGGTTTAGATTGCGGTGTAGCTATGAGTAGTTTATTCTATTTTCAAATCGATTGACGCAATAGATATAAAAATGTCATGACAGGTGACAAATTGTCACGTTTATTATATAGGACCCTGGTCTTAAGCTATTATGTATTCTGTGTCTTAAGTAACAAAGAAGACTTTAATTTATGAAGACCTGCATGAAATTCTGAAAATAAACTTATTTATAAGTTATAATCGAAAATGTTGGAAATATTTTCTGAGAAATTCGCGCGTATAATAATGTGCTATTAATTAAAATAATTTATGTTTAGTATTGATAAGTAATGGGTATCTCTGTGTAGATTAGATATAAGTTCACACAATTGCTTCTATAGGGCAGGGCCAGTGGCCACGTAGCTAAGTTCTAACTTCAAACCATTATCTAATAAGTTTTTAAATTAAGATTATTCTACAATAAAGAACTCATTATGTCATCAACTTATGTTTATGAGCTCCGTTAGAAGTAAATTTTGTTCCGTGTTTATGAGTATCCTTCTCAAAGGTGCGATTCTGACATAAACTTTCTCAATTTAAATTTACTGCAATTAAAGCTCATATTCTTGTTACCTACTAAAATTGGAATAATATAATATCATCGCATACATTTTCCCTGACCCATGCATGGAGTCCATGTAGTTTGGCAGAGGAGTGGAGAGAGCGGAAGTGGGCAAGCCAACAGCAAAGCACATTTATAATCACTTTCATAGGTTTATCGACAGGTACGGTCAACGGCACGCTGGGTTTCCACGACAGCGTAATGGTATTCAATCAATTTTATACTTAAATGCAAAGCTTTTAAAGCTCAAAATAAATCACAGATTTTTGACAGTTTTGTATAACCTCATGCTGACTGTACATAAATAGAGGGTCAATTGGCATCAATTCCCAATTTAATGAAGTTTTGGGATATTGTTTGGGGATGATGTGGGGTGTGAAATCTTAGATTTGACCTCGAGGAGCCTGTAGAAACTTATGGGAAGGCAAAAAACCTTGAAAATTACGGACTTTTTTCGAACCTTCGCTTATATCTTCTAAAGCATTAGTTTCTCGAGAAAAGCGTTGAAAGTTGTAAAACATTAAATTTCCTTATATTTTTATGGCAAAAAATATTTTTTACCCACGACGGACGGTACGGAATGGAGGCGGTTTATGCGTTTGGGGTGAGAGGTTGTTTGTTCATCAGCTACTTATCACGATACAGAAGTTCAAATTATGGAACAAGGGCGATACATTTTTGGGAATTCCCTGAATTTGATGGCCAAGAAAAAATGGTACGTTTTGTTAGAACTAGCCATTTCGAGCAATAAATATGCCACAAAAGTTGTAGGTTTCCTCTGAGCTAATAAGTTATTCACGTTCAAAGATTCAGGATTTCAGGATTGGGAATTGTGACCAGGTCGCATAGCCGACGGGACTATTAATAAAGTTTCATGCGTCAAAATCTAAAACCTAAATTGTCATATACAGGGTCATTTTGTATTCAACATCCAAATTTTGAGGAAGTGTTCAGTCCATGAAACTGAACAACTTTCTCTAAGGAACACATGGTCAAATATGTTAAATAAAAATGGACTTTCCATACAAATCAAAGGGATCACGTGATCAATTTAGTATGGGATGACCAAAAAGTTGTTTAGTTTCATGGACTGGACACATCCTTAAAATTTGGATGGTAATTTAAAAATGACCCTGTATTATACTCAGTTCTAATTTATACCAACAAAATAGTAGTAAACCAATAAACCTGCAAAATACAACTGGGTAAATGCGCTTTTTCTATGATTAATATCCAGATAGGGCAACACACACCTACCTACTTTATAGAGGATATATGGCAATGGGTGAGAACCAAACCTAATTCATTTTTCAGTTTAGGAGAATTTTATTTGTTAGTAAAATTATAATAGGGCCAATAGCGATCCAAATCTTAATTGGATGTTAATTAGGAAAATAATGTGGACATGTCGCTATAGGCGACACGACAAAGGGCTGAAAAAGTTAAAAGACGCTTAAAGTGCAACAGACTGTAGTTCATTTCGTATTTTGTACAATTGTATGGACAAAAATACTTTCTTTATATAAAGCTTGATAAGCTCACAATTTATTTTTCACAACAAAATATAGACTTATTAAGATTGCAATTAAATTTTACACGTAAATACTAAAATACTATTGTGTTTTCTGTCGTAGTCAGATTTCAAAATTGTAACTGTTTAAATTAAACGTACACAATTTCCATTGCAAAATGTGAAATACTTTACAGTGATTTCAGACAATAGCATTTTCACAAAGAACAAACCTTGACATTGAATCTGATATTCATTCTATGATGATGGTTGGTACACTGCGACGACAATGAGCGTCGTAGAAAGGCACCAACTTTGGTAATTCCATTTTAGTTGAAATGATCAGAACAAAGAAGCTTCAACAAATGAAACGTGCCGCTGAATTCGATTACCAATCATTTGGAAAAATAATCGTGTAAGTGTACCTTGCTTCGTGAAATTTTATTGCAATACTTTTTAAATAAATACCTCTATCTAGTTACCTCTTAAAATCACTTGCAAATAACAAAACTATTTCGTACTAGCGTCCGCTCTCGACTTCGTCTGCGTGGAAAGTTTATTTGTTATCCCTCAGGAACAATTCTTTTTTCGGGATGAATGAAAGGTACCTTTTTCGGGATGAATGAAAGGTATATTTCCTTCTCTGTAACCCTGACAAAGTGTACGCAAAATTTCATGATGATCGGTTCTGTAGTCAAGGGGCCATCCATAAATTACGATCAACGTTAAGGGGGAGGGAGGGGGTCGACGAAATGTGACAATGTATGACAATGGAGTGGGAGGGGTCCTAAATTTCGTGACGTCAAATTTCAAAATCATTTAAATTGAAATAAAACAAATTTACTCGTAACTCGCCTCTCCACCATGGCACACCTCGAACCTTTTCAGGAAAAAACATCGTAACCGCCATTTTGCATATTTTACAGGAGAAAGGATTTTAAATGTTTATCAAAATTATCAAGTGACAAGTATTTAACTTACGTTGCATAATTTACTATCGTAAGCGCCACGTACGATGCTTGCTTGCATTATAACTAAAGCCTAATTTGATTGTAAACTAGCGACCCGCCCTCGCTTCGCTTCGGTTCCTTACTTTTTTGCCAAATGCGACCTTCCAAAAACACCCAAAAATCTCCAAAAGTCTATTTCCATCTCGTTCGAGTACCGTCCCGTTATCGGTGTAAATGTAATAGAATCGCGCTTGAATTTCTTAACGCGCGCGTAATTTTTTGCGACAACTCCTAAGATATTATTCATTTAAATGATATGGTGTACAGGGTTAAAATAATGTGCATAAAATGCTCAAGGTAACTTAACTTATTTAAATTGATAAGTTCTATTTATATTAGATATACTTTTTTATAGCTCAAAAGGTTTATGCAGCGTTTTCGATGCAAGCTCCCAGACGGCTTAATTTTTGCCGATTTCTTTAACAATTAGCGACAATGTTCTACCAATTTACTTAAAAAAAACTCAACGTATTATACGTCTAAACCTTTCTTAGGAATCACTGTATCTATTGGTGAAAACCGCATGAAAATCCGTTCAGTAGTTTTTGAGTTTATCGCGAACAGACAGACAGACAGACGCAGCTGCCCCTCCCTGCCCGTACCTCGCTACGCCCATGAGGCTCTCTGATTCTTACTAATCTTAATTTAAATTCAGAAGAAAAAATATTGAACCAAATCACAAGCACCTAGGTAGACTTTCACAGATTTTAATTATCTCTTCAATCTGACTGTCAGACGTGTCGTATTACGTTTCACAAGAAATTAATTCGAAAGTAATAAAATAATCCATTTTAATTTAAGACATTTTCGTAGCTAAAATTAGGTCAATATTACATCTTAACAAAGACGCGAGCACTCGCTAGATTAAGAATTCTAATAAATTACCCTTAATGCCCTATCTCGTACTAACGCATCATAGTTGCGCCACCAGTGTGTGATTCGCAGCCCTGAATTTTATTTTACACTGACACCTAAATCCAAATCTTAAGAGATTTTTACACTTCTATACACGTTTTTTTCTAGCTTTCCTCGCCTGAAACTGGATTAAATCGACTATATTCATTTACAGATGTTAGCCCAATTTCCACGCACCAGTTTTCGAGCAAACGGCTTGATATAAACGCGCCATTACATTGTCATAAGCCGGTGATAAATGTAACTACATAACTACAAAGTGTCGAAAATCCCATCACAGAGTTTTATAGCCATGATTTACGATTCACAAATATCACATCTCCACACAATATTACCTCAAGCACTATACTTGGCAACAGTTCGTTCCATTACTGTAATCTGATGCCTAAGCTGAGCGTCCCCAGTGATCCGAAATGCAAGACGAGCGAAACTATAGTAATAAAATGGAGCCTCTATAAACTAAAGTGGGTTGGCTCCAACGAAAAAGGTGCCATCAAAGTTTCGAGTTCGAGATCGAAAGCTCGAAGCTGTGTCTATTATGGCACTGACAGTTTACGATTCTCTCTTCTCGAATTAAAAACTTTAACATTCTTAACTGCAGTATTAACTTTGAGGAATATCAGTTAAGTTGGGTTTTGGGCAGATTAAAATAAAGACAGGTAATGGTTGTGGGCGTTGTGGGTATAAAATGGTTAGGTACTTAGAATCTAAAGTTTAGACGTTAGAGATTAAAAGTTTAAAATACAGATTTTTCGTCAAAATACTTAATATGTGAATTTTAAAAAATTCACATATTTTTTAACGAAAAATATTCATTAAATGTTCTCATTAACCGACTTCCAAAAAAGGAGGAGGTTCTCTGTTCGTCTGTATATTTGTTTTTTTTTTGTGTATGTCCACCGATTACTCAAAGACGGCTGGACAGATTGAAATGATTCAAACGTTATTACATTAGGTAAACTCCCAAATTTGTCCCATTTTTTAAAATTTGGAAAGCGGTTCAGTACTTTTAAAGTAATCTTGAAAAAAGCACGAAAATAGTATGATTTTGTGTAAACTACCTCGACGATCAGTCGTATAACTTCTTTGTTTATGAACTGAATAAGATAATTATTTTTTTGTTGGGAAAGGGATATCTAAGTGTAGTTCTTTAACCGACCTAAAGAAGGAGGTTCTCAGTTTGACCCGTATGTATGAAAGTTTCTCCGCGATTAACTCACGTTTGGCTGAGCCGATTTTTCTACCTAAATTATTATTTTATATTATATTAATATTAATGATAATTTTATATTTACCTACACTACCTAATGCAGAAGGTACCTACACTAAAAATTAAAAAAAAATTGTTTAAAAAAACAAAAAACCGACTTCAAAAAACCTACCTCTAAAAAGCATGAAATAATATTCGTAATAATAAAAACACGTCTATTGAAGTCGGGTAGGGCTTTTAGAATAAAAAAAATGAATTTGTACTCCAGCCCCACCCGACTTCAATAAACGTGTTTTTATGATCACGAATATTATATTTCTTGCTTTTAGAGGTAGGTTTTTTGAAGTCGGTTTTTTGTGTTTTTTGATGTTATGGATTGATGGAAAGTAGAATGTTAATTTAGATTTAACATTCTACTTTCCATTAATCCATAACATCAATTGTGTTAATTTCACACATTATTTTGATGAAAACTCTACGTCCATATATCTCTCTCTATAAATAGATTTAAAGAGAAGAAATCGTTAGAAAGAAGCTGCCAAATCGTTTACTTTTCCTGGGTGACTAATAATAACATCGGCAGTCGAAAAACTCTCGAGCATTTCGTTCAATCAGTTCTGAGTCACAAAAACCATCCAAATACGTCCAATTAATTAGCTGGCAATCGTCTAATCAATCCCTTAATTCCCGGCTAAAAGGATGAACCTCACACTCGTTGTTTTTCGGATTCTGTAACCTCATTTCTTTAATTGTGTTGTACATCTTGGCTACACTCTGAAAATACGTATAGGTACCTTATATGTCGTATAGTATGCGACAATTACTAACTTATCTATCTGCCCTGGCTTTGTCGTAAAGGATTATGCCGGATTTTGGGCCATGATGCGTCTTAAACATACATACCACAAAAAAGGAAATAAAAAATAATAATAATTGTACATAGTACTGACTGTTCACTCTTTGGTAAGATTTAGATGATTAGTCTGTGTCCTAATCTGTGCTTATTCTTCTGTGCTGTGGTCAGACAGACAGAAGCAGTACTATTCTTTGGACAGAAGCAGTTGTTCACTCTTTTTGCTTTTCAACCTAGCTAGTTATTATGTGACATAACTCATGTCATGTCAAAAGGAGTAGATAACAAAATGTCATACCTATTGATAACACGAAAATGTCAAACAATTATAACCTCAAAACGGCTCCTTGAGATTGAGATTTCTCTTTTCTCCCGCATTATATTTTAATGATATTATTCCCACACAATGACAAGAAAATTACTACAGTATATCGGTAATTTCATCAAAGCGCATCGTGGCCTGGCTTGTATAGTAAAATCGGCTTCATCCTTTGGCAACATTACCAAATTTAAAACATAGATTATTTATATGTCTAGCTAGATAGAGTCTAACCCCCTTACTAATAAAGATTGAATAGCAGATGTTTAGTTACACAATGGTTACTCTCTGTCAAACTATTTGAATTTGACATTAAAAAGAAAGTGACAAAACACTGTGTAACTATGCAGCTGCTATACAATCTTTATTAGTAAGGGGCAAGGAGGTTTATAATAGGGAGTGAGTACTCTACAAAAATTTTCACCTATCGTTTAAAAGAAATTCAACTTTATTACATTGGTCATAGAGTTGAAATTCTATCGACGACATTGACTGAAGGCACTACTGTGTGAATGAGACAACACCGGGTGGAGGTCGGTGTCTCGTTCGCACAATTGCCATTACTAAACAATAATACCACGATAGTAGGACTAAATATATGTACGTTACCAATCAAGTAGTGTATCAAAATTAAGGCTTCGGAATGGGAAGTCGAATATATACTATTTAAATATTAATTTAGAATGACACATAATAATTGTAATATAAAACAGAACTTACTCTTTTGATTTAATTAAATATCTAAAATAATGCTAATCAGCTATCATCGGTGAGGTGGTAATAAATAGAAGTGTCAATCTTGGCAACTCCGATTTTGACCTTGGCGCCGAATTTCAATTTAATAAATTCAATCTATAGGAAATGTTACTTTACAAAACTAGTGTGACCATAAATACTGCACCATTTCAGATTTCCAAAAAAACGAAATTGTTCTATTGAAATGGCTAGAGGTCGCAGGCGAGACGGTAAAATTAATAATAATAATCAAATTCATGTTTGTGCGCCGCGCCTATTTCGATGAAACTCGGTTTTTGGTACTATTTTGACATGAAAATAACAACGCAATGTTGAAAATTTAAAAAATCCAAGATGGCGGCCATCTTTTTTGTTTTTGGGCCGATTTCGATGAAACTCGGTTTTTGGAACTATTTTGACAAGAAAATAACAACGCAATTTTTAAAAAACTAAAAATCCAGGACGGCGGCCAACTTTTTAGTTTTTGGGCCGATTTCGATGAAACTTGGTTTTTGGAACTATTTTGACAAGAAAATAACAACGCAATTTTTAAAAAACTAAAAATCCAAGATGGCGACCAACTTTTTTGTTTTTGGGCCGATTTTGATGAAACTCGGTTTTTGGTACGATTTTGACAAGAAAATGACAACGAAATTTTTAAAAAACTAAAAATCCTAGATGGCGGCCAACTTTTTTGTTTTTGGGCCGATTTCGATGAAACTTGGTTTTTGGTACGATTTTGACAAGAAAATAACAACGCAATGTTGAAAATTTAAAAAATCCAAGATGGCGGTCAACTTTTTTGTTTTAGGGCCGATTTCGATGAAACTTGGTTTTTGGTACGATTTTAACAAGAAAATAACAACGCAATGTTGAAAATTTAAAAAATCAAGATGGCGGCCAACTTTTTTGTTTTTGGGCCGATTTAGATGAAACTCGGTTTTTGGAACTATTTTGACAAGAAAATAACAACGCAATTTTTAATTTTTCTTTTTTGATTTTTCCTTCAGTTTACATTGAGTTGTTATTTTCTTGTCTAATTAGTAACCAAAAACCGAGTTTCATCGAACTTGGCCCAAAAAAACAAAAAAGTTGGCCGCCATCTTAGATTTTTAGTATTTTAAAAATTGCGTTGTTATTTCCTTGTCAAAATATTACCAAAAACCGAGTTTCATCAAAATCGGCCCAAAAACAAACAAGTTGGCTGCCATCTTAGATTTTTTAATTTTTTCAATACATATTGTGTTATTTTTTTCTTGTCAAATTAGTACTAAAAACCGAGTTTCATTCAAATCAGCCCACAAATAAAAGAGTTGGCTGCCATATTTTTTTATATTTTTAACATTTCTTTGTTATATTTTGATCAAAATAGTAACAAAATCGAGTTTCATAAAATTGGCCCACGAACAATATAGTTGGCCGCCATTTTGTTTTTTTATTTTATTTTTAACATTGTGTCGTCGTAAATCTCTTGCACCCATTTTATTAATTTCACAAGTAAAGAAATTGGTGCAAGTATTTTAGACCTCATTGACATCTTTACCAAAATAACAGTTTTTAATGAAACAGCAAAGTAAATGTACAAGTATAATTATGGGAAAAAGCAATCGAATTTCAAACGTCAATAAAGTCGAAAATCGTTTCCATCTTTTTTTAACTACAGATCACTAGACAATGTTTTCCTACTTTTACTTGTTTTTCCAACATTTATTTGTTTTTCCGAAGTTCACGCACATTGCATTTTTATTAAAAATTGGAATAAACTTTAAAGTTGCGTAATTATTTACACTTGAAATTAAATTTAATTGAATAAACTAGATTTTAATTGGTTGAATTACCATATTTCAAAAATAAAAACAAAAAAGCAACTTAATAAAAACTTGAAATAAACACTTTAAATTAAATTGAATTGAATAAACTAGATTTTAATTGGTTGAATTACTATATTTCAAAAATAAAAACAAAAAAGCAACTTAATAAAAACGTGATAAATAATTTGTTCTTAAAAAATATTTTTTTTAAATGAATATTAATTTTCTTTTTTTTAGTTAACGAGCTAAACTAAAAATATACCACCGCCTATCAGAGTACTCGTCAAGACCATTCAAACGAGTCCAAACTCGATGGGGTTGAAAGGTTTTATTGCAGAGTTCCAGTGGCCTTCTTCCGGCTCCATCATCAGACTCTTGGATACTATTACCCAACAGAGCACTCGTCAAGACGATTCAAACGAGCCCAAACTCGATGGGGTTGCATGATTTCAATATTGAGTTCCTATGGCATGGAATCCAGACTTCATCATCCGACCCTGAACCTCGTCTCCCGTCAGAGTACTTGTCAAGACAATTCTAATAAGCCCAAACACGATGGGGTTGTATAGTTTCATTCATCATAGAGTTCTTGTGGCGTTCTTCCGGCTCCATTATCAGATCACCTCAATGACACTGTAATATTGCATTTCCTTCCATTTCTGACCTGTGTTCAAAGTTTCAAGTCTCTAGCTCATCGGGAATTTGGTATAAAATCGTTTGCAAAATTTGTGCTCAAACAAACAAAAGAGCAAGCAACCTAATAAAAACGCGGTAAAAAGTGTTAATTATAAATAAAGAACTACCTAGGTATTTAAGTTTATATTAAACAGTTTAAAGTATTATGTATGTCTCCGGCCAACCATACGGTTTGGTCACCCTAATGAAGAAAAGGACACATACATCTACTTGACCTCTCTGTCGGCTCGTTTTGGGGCGAAGCGCTCATTCCGGTTTATAGTACTATTTCCATGGTAAGGGGTTAGGCTTTTGACGTATTAAACAAAACAGGCCAACTTTTTTAAGGTGGTGTGCATTTTTAGCATCATCGCGCCCAAAGAGTATTGTAATAAAAACTATGGCCGGGTCACACTACTGACAATGTGTGCGTGTTTTGGTCACCCAACTGTTGGGATATTTTTTTCGACGCTGTCAAGAAGCTTATATCTCCAATGGAGATTGCGCGGCCAGTGTCATAGTGAAGATTGAAAAAAGGTCCTTAAGTGACGTGACGGCTTATTGCTACCTCTTTCTTTAGTGTTACAATACGTTTTCGTTTCTCACGAACGAACGAACAACAAACAACCAACACGTATTGTAACACTAAAGAAAGAGGTAGCAATACGCCGTCACGTCACTTAAGGACCTTTTTTTAATCTTCGCTATGACACTGGCTGTGCAATCTCCATTGGGGGTATAAGCTTCTTGGACGCTGTCGTAGCTTCGACTGTCTATCTAGACATATAAATAAATAATCTAAGATTTAAAAATACTGAAAACGATTATGGAGTAATTTTACCTATGTTATGAATATGAAATTTCGGATCTGGATACGGATATAGAAATAATATTATATCGGTTTCGGATACAGTTACAGATATGATATTATTTCGGATTATCCGATATTATTTAGTCAGCACAAATTATTTAAAAAGTATATTCTCAGCTTAGATTATTTTAAGATTTTCAGTAAATAAAATTTTAAAATTGAAATGTTCCATTCTACATTCGACATTCGGAAAATCCCTAGGGAACCTTTGACTGGGATAAAAAGTATTCTATGTTTTAATCCAGCCTATAAACTATCTGTGTGTCAAATTTCATCCAAATATGTTCAGCCGAAAGTACAACATCGACTCGACTATAATGTATGGAACAGCTGATTTTTTTTCACGATTTCGAGGTTGGCCCCATAGTAAAAGTTGTTCAAATGTCTAGTGAGCGCGTAAGCTTGAGAAGCGAAAAAGTTGTTCATTTACGTGGTCTGAAATCCCCTTTTCATTTTTAGATATACTTAAAAATTAACGGTGTATTAGTAGGAAGTATGATTTTATCCTTGACAGAAATGATATAACTATCGGGAGTGAAAACGACCGTTGTCCGTTTAGATGACTTTATTACTAATTAATTACATTGGTGCACGCTTTATATATAATATGTATCCATATACGACACCACCGGGGTAATAAAAAAAAACAGAATAAAAAGTTCAATCTATAGGTAACAAAAAAAATTAAACTATAAATGTGCATTTTTCTTAACAACAGGTAAAAAAATACTAACTTGCTACAAACACATTATTAACTAGTAGGTACTACAGAACTATATTATTATTTATTCTTATAGTGTTTACTTTTGTCCAAAATGTAAGTAGTAAACAAACAGGTACCTGTAGTTAAACATATTTCTACTATAAAACATACTTAAAAATTTAAGACAAAAATGACAGTAAAAATAATGATCTTAAAAACTTTTTTCTCAAAAAAATAACTTACGTATTAACTATTTAATTTCTTACACAAATATTTGTAAGAAAAAAATTCAGATTTTTTATCTGAAAAATCTTTTTATCTATTTATCAACTTTTAGTTCATAAAAACATCTTCTGGTTAAAAATATATCCCAGTTATTATCACTTTACTCTATTTGTTTCATCATATTTACTACAAAACATATCTTCTGGTATTAAAAAAAAATAAGTTAATAATTAGTATACGTACTCCATTCGTTTCATTAAACAAAATTATCTTCTGGTATTCAAAATATATCCCAGTTTTATACAATACATTTCACATTGTATATCTTTATTATCGCTTACATGAGTATAAATAAAACAACGAAATCCGCTCGGGTCCAACGTTGTTTATTTTATACTTTATATTAAACATTATCTCAATAACGTTTCCACTTATCATTCATAAGCATTATTATTTGTATAAAAAAAATTCATGTCATTTATTCCATTACTTCTCATAATTATATTTAGTCTCACTTTTTCCTTTTAAAAATCGCTTGGTTTTCTTAATATTTCTGAAACTATGGGTTGGCCACCCCATGTTTCAAGAATATTTCGAGAACTGTTGCTAAGCATAGCATAACTCTTTACGTAACGATTTCCATTCATCACATTGCAAAAAAAAATATTCATTGACACACACTTCCTAATGCAAAGTGGGATGCATTGGTTTGCAAAATCAATTCATTTTCTTCTCAGAAGTCCGGCAAACGTTAAACAATGCCTTATCAAATTAAAACCATTGTCGCATGACTTTGTTCAAATAAACAAAAGTTGTATTCTTTATTGTTGTTAAAAGTATATTGTATAATAACAATACGTTATTGTTGCGAATTTCATAATTAGAGAAGGTTACGAATCTTCTAACATTAAAATTAACCTCTTTTATTTGAGATTTATCATAAATCATATTTTGTTCGATGACTTCCAAAGAAGCTAAAAACAGTTCATGTTTTACAATTAGGTAAATTAACTAAAGTCATAAATGAGTAGTCTCTACAAAAATTAAAATTATAAATTAATTACCGTGACTTAAAATTACACAATGAATTGGAAATAGAATTGAGATAAGTAAACATTATAAGTAGACTATCGTCTTACCTACTTATACAATACCTAGATCATCTTCATCGATCTTATTATTGCGTATTTTTATTTATTACATACGTATTTATTACTCAAAAACTCCTACACAAATAAAAATGATTGATAAAAACATTATGAGAAAGAACAATATTGTCATAATATATTTATATAAGCAAAATTAATTAAGATACAGGTAAAGTTACTTTTACACTACACCAAAAAAGAAAATAAAGAACACAAATTCACTTTAAAGTTTGTTTTCCAACGAATTTACTCACGCACTTGACAGTTTTTATTCCTTTCCTTAATACTATTGACTTTTCTCTTTCTCCGTTTTACTTTCGTCTCGTCCACCTCCAGGACAACGAACGTCTCCCGGAGTCCCGGCTGCATACTTGTCTCCGTTTATTAATACTAGGTAATTGCTACTGCTCCAACCAACATCTTGATCATTTAAGTCCTCGTACACGACACACAATTGTTGACTTTCCGAGAGATTTTTATATTATTTTACGTAACTTTATTTCACTTTTTATTAATTAATGTTAGAGGCTCGCAGCCGTCCACAGCGGCCGCGGCGCAGCGCGCCGGGCACTTGCGCACCGCACGCGTTTACATTGTTGTCTTGGCCGGCAGGGTCGCCATATCGGGAGTGAAAACGACCGTTGTCCGTTTAGATGACTTTATTACTAATTAATTACATTGGTGCACGCTTTATATATAATATGTATCCATATACGACATAACATAATAATTCAGGGATCAAGACGAAACATTGACGTCATTCTCCTGGTGAAAATTTCTAGGTAAGTATCTGAAGGTTGATAATGTATTATTTTTGGAGATCACTTCGCTCGCATATTACTTAACTGTTATTCTCTTTAATATCTCGATGATCGATATTACCCCGATGAGTTGTGGTCTGGTTGGTGAATTCTAAAAATAAACCCATAAAATAAAACACAGTTAAAATCTTGTACATACGTTAAGTACAAATATCATATTTTTTTAAACATTTGAGTTTAATGATTTGATTATATATTGAAGTACCTATAGCTACATAATAAAAATACATTATAATACAATCTCTGTTATCCCTTTAACCAATGTCGTTACTCAAAAACAATGTTTTACATTGTAGGACCATGATTGTATTATCTTTCTTGACATAATTTAACTACATGTATAAGATTAGTAAAAAAAAACATATTGTTTTTCGGTAACTACAAATTTGGTTAGCGGAAAACATTATCTTTAATTAAAACAATAAAGTTACAAAAAAATATTTAAATAAGGGCAGTTTAAAATAAAAAAATTAGAAGAGCCTCTCTAGAAAGGCTCTAGATGCCTATTGTATAGACTTTTTTTACCATACGATGCCCGAACAATATAAATGCAGCTACTCAATCATCGCACGTTACTATACTACACATATCCCAAAGGTGTTGGAGATTTGCCATGCCGCCGTATATGTTTCTAAGACGATGGATTTACTGAGCACAGATGCGCTTGACGCGCAACTTGCAGCAACGAACGATTAAATAATGACGCCACGCGAGTCGCGACGTTGCGTCGTCGGCGCCTGTTGGTGGCGACAGTTTGGGACTTTGTCGTTGTTGATTCGAACTAATCTATTTGTTGTAGGTAGGTACCTCAATTGGAAACTTAGTAAGGAAATGAAGTAAGTAGGTATACCTAGTAAGTATATCTATTTAACATAAACAACAGACAGGGGGGACAGTCCACCACGGGGGGATATCGGGAAGGAATGTATTAAAAAAACTTTTTTTTTCCGATATCCCCTCGTGGCGATCAACGGGCCCTGCACTCATTCGTATGTAATGTTCCAAACGGCCACTCAAGCTCAACCGTTGCATAAATGTGTCTCTCAACGAACATTTTAAATGTTACATTTCAGTTTTCAGCTTCCTGCATTCAGCAGATTTTTTTTTGTAGAGAAACAAGTTGCAGAATTTTTAATGAGGAGGTTGTTTATTTTACTTATTATAGTGCTATGTGTACGCAAAAAAACCGCAAATCTATGTACAGCAAAGCCGTGTGGTGGACAGGTTTGTCTGTTGGAATACACCCATTAAAAAAAAGACAAGTCAACTGAAAAGATGGAAACAAGATTAAATATTAAAGGCAACATTATAACATGCAGTCGGAGGCATGCATAAAGAAAGTGACATTATGAATGATTTGAGTTATATGCCTCCGACTGCATGTTATAATGTTGCGTTTAATATTTAATCTTGTTTCCATCTTTTCAGTTGACTTGTCTTTTTAGGCAGGCGGGTTTTTAATTTTTTTTAATTAATTTATTTATTTTTAGTTATTATTTATATGATATACCTTTTTGAAATCCTTATAATAAGCCCTTTAATTTGACACCCATATTGCAGTATTCTAAAAAAAACATTTTTTTTTCCGCTACGTATAATAGCACCGTACAGCCGCCATGTTGGTTTTTTTATAACGCCACCTTCTTAAGAACACTTGGGCTGGCAAGACAAATCTAACGATATGTTAATCATGGAAATCCGTTCAGCCGTTTAAAAGATATGAGGTAATAAAGAATATTACATACAAACATACAAGATACGCGCGAAAAACATAACCCTCTTGCAGTCGGGTAAAAATGGGCGCAATCAAAATTCCACAAGTGTACTTGTTTTAGAATAACGGGCGTGAACGAAGTAGGAATAATTAATTTAAAAAAATGTTTTTTTTTACCACCAGGTTTATTTATACAAAGAAGTCGTCGCCGAAAAACATCCCTATTTACACCAAACGTAGTTTCCCGGTACTGATTTTAATTACCTATATGGTATAAATTGCGTAGATACACCATTGTATCAAAAAACCCTGTCAGATCCTGAAACAGGTGATAGTGTTGCTAAAACTAAAACTAAACAACTTTTTCCAAGGAACATAGGTTGAAAAAAGAATTTTAGTTTCGCCTTTCCATAGTAAGTCTGTCAACTGACCAATACATTTTGTATGGGAGTATGAATTTTTTTTTTCGTTTTTGGACCTATGTTTCATGGAGAATGTTGTTTAGTTTCAGCAATTCTTTCACCTGTTTCACGATCTGACAGGGTTTTTTGATACATGATGTATATTATCCACATAATTAAAAAAAAAGTGCGAGTCGAGTCACGCGCAGTAGGGTTTCATAGTTACCTTATACCATACCATATTTAATAGGTACCACTATCATTTTTCGTCTGCAAAAATAACTTTGTTTTTCATAGTGTTTGTATAAATGACAAAGTTATATTTGCGGTTTTGGGAAACTTGATATATCTCTAAAACTGCTAACTATAAGTACTCGTTCAAACAATTTTTTGTTGAAAGTGTTTATTAAGATCTACAGCATTTTTTACTCTCTTATTTTAAAAACATTATTTTATATACAACGTGTTAATGAATTAACGCAAAGTGAGAAAACCGTTTCTTCGGACCGTCAAACTGAACAACTTTTACTATGGGACATGGGACCAACTCTGAAATCGCGAAAAAACATCAGCTGCTTCATACATTTTTATATTTTCGTTATTAATTTTGTATCAAACAGCTGATTTTTTTTTCGCGATTTCAGAGTTGGTCTCATAGTAAAAGTTGTTCAGTTTGATGGTCCGAAGAAATGATTTTCTCATTTTGCGTTAATTCATTAACACGTTGTATAGATTTCAAACTGTTTTCAAACTTTCAAATATTATCTTTCAAAGTTTGAGAAAAAATAGTCCTAAAAATCTCAATGTCATTTTTAAAGACCTGGTATCTATAGAAACCCGGCACATATAGATTTGATGATATATTTTTTCAGTTTCAGTTCCCCTGTATGTGGAGGGAGCACCCTTAATCTTTTTTTTTGTGGAAAATCCTAAAGCAGCTTACATAATACCTACATCTACCTTCCAAGCTTTAACTGTATTATCTTAATAGTTTCGAAATAAAGTAGCTGTGACAGACAGACAGACATGACGAATCTATAAGGATTCCGTTTTTTGCCATTAGGCTACGAAACCCTAAAATCTCAGCGTATCATTATAATCTAAGAGGTAGTAAATTAACAAAGGTTAAACTACTCTGAAACGAGCTGAATGGCATTCCTTCAAGATAATGTCGCCGGCAGTTTTCGTTTATGCCATCAAAAGGAGCTCTTTGTCAAACTAGCTGAATCACGTCACCGAGAAATGTAATTACGCTTTGTGTAAGAAACCAGATAACTTATTTTTTGTATTTATCTATACTATTATTTATGTAGAAAGCCTTTCTATCTTTGTAGATAAGATTAATTTAGTGAATAACCTGATTACTTCGTCTATAAAAGTAATAGCAGAAAAATACGCAACACAAACGAAACAAATTAAACCAATTCTAAAAGAAAAGTTTGCGGTATTCTAGCTGTTTCTCGGATCGATCTGAAATGCGAGCAGTAGAACGTTGCAGAACCAAATCGCATCAATTTTTATTTGTAATTCACTCAAGCGGCGATTTAGACTTCTTCGCAATTTAATTTCAACGCATAATAGAATTTTTATTCCCTTTGATTTGATAGACAACGACCTCTCGGGGGATCTCAAATCGAAACTTATTTGAATCTTTAGTCTTGAATGAAGTATTAAACTTCTAATCCGCGTGAAATTAAAACGAATTCTGGACATCTGAGTTGCTTAATTTGCTCTTGAATTGCTGAATCCCAAAAGTTTAAATCGATTAAGTTTGATCGCCGCCGATTCTATTCTATGCATTAGATCGATGCTTTAAGCATAGATAACCAAAATGTTTTAACCAATAACATTTGATACTGTAGTGTAGTAGGTACCACTATTCCAGTGTTTCCACACGGGAGACTCTTCGTCACGGTAAAGAAATGTATCAGCATTCTAACTTAGTACAAACGGTCGAAATCCGAACCACACCTATGCACCTCGAGTTCGGTCTGCACTCGGTTTACAATTACAAACAGTCGCGAATGCGTCGCAGTGACGAACGAAAGATTTCGAACTATTGATTGAAATACAAGTAATCACTATGGCAAAGTGCAGAATCTGGTATTTTAATAACCAATTAATCCAGACATAACATTTTTAAATGCCTGGAAAATCCGAACAATAAGATTAAGTTAAAATTAAGATACTTAATTTTTTTATTATTATTATATAGGTATTACCAACTAACTATGGCCAGAAGGATTTGAAACTAATTTGTTTCTCCCTTTAATAAGTATGTATTTAGCTTTTTTAGTTTTCTGTTTTCACAATATAGTTTTGTCAACCTAGGTATTTTATTGCTTAGAAACTGTTTTTATGGCAAAGGCAAACCCTATAATATGGATTCTAAAATATTTCGTACAATCACAAAACCAGAAGGATACAAAAGTACTCAGAAGAAAATAAAATACTGTAGCCGGGCGGCCCTAGCGCGTGTTGATGTACCGCGCGGCTATCGGTAGTTTTTTCAAGGACAGGGCCGAGTTAGAATACTGGTACATTTCTTTACCGTGTCTTCGTATCGCATGAACTCCATTACCCTAAATCTTCGGGTTTCAGAAATATAGGAATGAAAAGAAAGTGTCTGGAGAAAACCAATTTTTGATACTACTTTCCCGGTTGGTTATGTATCTTATAAAAGTAACAAAGGAGTTTCAATAACCCTCAATATAATATTACTACAATTTTCAGAAACTTCCAATTTTAAAGTTCTGCTGGGATCTGTAAGGTACGGAGCAACTTAGCAAGATATTATAATACGCACATAAGTTATGTAACAGCAGGAAAGTGGCCCTAAAGCATAATAAATGTATTTGGGAAGCGGAGAAAGCATTCTTAGTATAGTAGGTACCTACTTATAGGAAGTGTAATAATACCTAATCATATACAAAATATTATCTAATTTTATCTTTAGAAACCGTGTAGATAGTTAAATAATGTATTATTGGAAACGTTTCGAAGCTTTTGCTAATATACTTTGGGTGTTTTTGTTCGAGCTGAATTTTATTTGACTTTTACGCCAATATTAGATTCTCATAAGAGCGTTCTTATATTTGACTTCTGATACGTGGTAACTAAAACCCTTGAAATGAAAATTTCATTATGTTGTTCCATTAAAGTTTGAAGGTTAAAGATTAGTCATAAAAAATACACTACCTAATTTTGGCTCTTTAATCCTATTAAATTGTAAATATATCTTACAGTTGAGATGATGTACATAGTGAAGGGATAACTTCAAAATGCAAGGAGTGCTGATAGAATAAGAGAGCAATTAAACTTTTAGCTGTTTATTAAAAAATTTGCAAATAACATGTTTTACATGGTTTTACATTTCGCATTTCGGTACAACCAGCAATATTAATGGCGGGATGTCAAAAAAATGCCCTAAAATGCCCTAAATATCGATCTTCTTTTGTTTAAGAAAAATAAACTGATCGTATGAAATGCAAAGAGGTCTTATATCTCTTTGCATTGAGATTTGTTGCAAAGAGGTTTCATATCTCTTTGCATTTAGGTTTGTACATTTTATAAAAGTGACTCGATACAAAATCAATTAGACTTACACCCTTCTTCCCCACGAAACTACTAAGGCGCACTACTGGTAGTACATACATACAATCATACCAAAACAATTAAATATTATTCATTAACACTCAAGTAAATTATAATTAATACGGAATTAGGCTTACTTAATATAATATAGGCTAACAATAGGTATATCATCAAAATTAATGCTTTTGATAATATAGTCATTTTTAATCCACAATAAAAATATATACAAACCACATTTCTTTATAGAGTCTCAGTCAGTAAATATAAAGAGATAGAGAGAAAATACGTTTAGTTATAGTGAGAGATTTGTGTCAAATCAACAAATTCAATCATTTTTTCGGGTTTTGACATAGTTGCGTTCGGCTCTCGAAGTCACAAACTTGGATTATTCATTCGGCCAACATCAACAATTCTGCAAAAAATCAGAACTACCGGATTTGACGCAAAGTACCCCGTACTTTTAGACGACAATTTTACTGGACTAAATAGCACGTAGTGAAAAGCGACAGTCACACGCCCATAGACATCACACGCCTATTATAATTTTAACTGTGTGGCTCTTTTATCATGATTATGAGGAATAAAACAAACCCAAATTATTGTCAAACTGTGCTGATTTGCGCTGGCATTCGCAGCATGATATGTAATGGTTAACATCACAAAGATTGTACTAATCCCAAGATATAAGTACCTATACCTAAATAAATAAGTAGTAGATATCTACTAGTGAACTCGTAATCTGAAACACCACCGGGAACAATCCTTATGGAAAGGGGGTTAGAGATGATCACGCTCAAAATTGTTATGGAAACTGTTATATAGTGCAGTGCACGTTTTGAGCAATTTTGAACATACTAGCCAGAAACTTCAATCAAATACAATCTTATTGCTCACCCCGCTTGGCAAATAAAGGATCATCCTAATAGAACGCGACTACGCGATCATTGCAAGTTCGCGCGAATTTTAGTCGTACGAATCCGCGATCAAACATCTGGATGTCGAATAGGTATCCTAATGGAGGAGGGGCCAGGCCTTCAAAATTGAAATCCCGTCGGACAAGCGAGTGCTCTACCGACAACTGGTATCATTGTCTTCAGCATGATCTCCTGAACAATAATATAGCGGTTGTCGCATTATAAAGTGGTGGAGGGGGGAGGGGGGGAGGAAAAAGGTGCAAAACTCGGTTATCAGAGTTTGGCTAATTTCTCAATAACCACTTGTTCGATTTAAACAAATAAACTGTCATATGATAGGTAATATTCTTAACAACAGATTTTATCATACAATGGTTTTTGTAGATACTATAGTTTATGAAATAATTAGATAAAATATGAATTTCAAATAAATATTTTTTTTGTTTTGTAGAATTGAAGCAGTAAATTGAAATAAACTACTATGTAATTAAAAATATGAAGATTTGCTCCAGAAAAAAAATATCGGTGAACAGCCCAGTCATTCCCTTTTATAGAATAATAAACTTGTTAGACATTTTTGTCTAGTAACTAGCTAAAAAAATTTTTTTTGTGTCGCGTGGCGAAATTTTTTCTTCCATTTTTTTTCTTAAATCCTCTACAGAATTAAAAGTATGAAGATTTGCCTCAGGAAAAAATTAACGGTAAATAGCCCAGTTATCCCATTATATAGAATGATAAACTTATCAAACATTTTTGTCTGGTAATTATGTTAAAAAAAATGTTTTTATTGCGTGGCGAATTTTCTTTATCTCTTTTTTTTTCGAAAATCCTCTACAGAATTAAGACTATCAAAATTTGCCCCATAAAAAAATAATAGTGAATAGTCCAGTTATTTTTCTATATAGAATAATAAATTTGTAAAACATTTTTGTCTAATAACTGTGTTACAAAATGTTTTGTGGTGCGTGGCGAAATTATCTTTACAATTTTTTTTTTCGAAAATCCTCTACAAAATTAAATCTATGATGATTTGCCTCAGAAAAAAATGCTGGTGAATAGCTTAGTTATTGCACTATACAGAAAAATAAACTTATCAAACATTTTTGTCTAGAAATTATGTTAAAAAAAAATATTTCTGTCACGCTACGAAATTTTCTCTAACATAATAATTTTTCCAAAAATCTTCTTCAGAATTAAAACTATGAGGATTTTCTCCAGAAAAAAATATAGTAAATAGATCAACTATTCTACTATATAGATTAATAAACTTATCAAACATTTTGGTCTAGTAACTGTGTTAAAAATTGTTTTGTGTCACATAACACGGTGGACCTGCAAAGTTATGTTTAAATGAGTTTGCACGGCACAAAATATTTTTTAACACAGTTATTAGACTAAAATATTTGACAAGTTTATTATTCTATATAGTGAAATAACTGGGCTATTCACAATTATTTTTTTTCTGGGGCAAATCGTCATAGTTTTAATTCTGTGGGGATTTTCGAACAAATGGTAGAAAAAATTTCACCTCGTGAACAAATAAACATTTTTTTAACATAGTTACTAGACAAAAATGTTTATCATGTTTATAATTTTATATATATTGAAATAACTGGGCTATTCACCAGTATTTTTTTTCCGAGGATAATCTTTATAGTTTTAATTCTGTAGAGGATTTTCGAAAAAAATGGTAGAAAACATTTCGCCACGTGACCCAAAAAATTTTTTAAGCATAGTTAGTAGATAAAAATGTTTAACAAGTTTATTACTCCATATAGTGAAACAACTGTGCTATGTACAAATATTTTTTTTCTAGGGCAAATCCTCATAGTTTTAATTTCATAGTACTTTCTTTCAACTTACTGCTTCAATTCTGCAAAACTAAAAAAGCCTTTGTTTGAAATTCATCTTTTTTCAATTTTTGTAATAAACTTTAGTATTTACAAAAACTATTGTTAAATGAAATTTGTTGTTACGGGTATTATCTACCATATGACACCTTATTTGTTTTAATCGGACAAGCGGTTACTGAAAAATTATCCAAACCCTGATACCCGATTTCCGCATCTTTTCCTTCCCCTCCCTCCCCCCTCAACCACTTTATAATGCGACAACCGCTATATTCTTGTTCAAGAGATCATGCTGAAGACAATGATACCAGTTGTCGGTAGAGAACTCTCTGGTTCGACGGGAATCGTCATTAGACGACTTTCGTTAAAGCGGTTTCCATATTATTCGGACAGTGACCTCCCGCACTATATCGATGATAATTTTGCTGTCTTCCAGCCAAATTTCAAAACTAAAAAACAAACAGCAAGCTAATGACTGTGGCAATTTTACGTAGTACTTTATACTATATGTACTTCTGTACTTTATTTTAATTTACTGCTTCAAATGTACAAAACCAAAAATGATTTTGTTTGAAATTCGACTTTTTTCTAATTATTTAATAAACTATAATATTTACAAAAACCATTGCTAAATAAAATATGTTGTCAAGGATATTACCTACCCTAAAACACCTTATTTGTTTAAATCGGACAAGTGGTTGTTGAGAAAATTAACCAATTTCCGATACTCGACTTCCGCATCTTTTCCCTCCCCCCCCTCCCCCCTCCACCACTTTATAATGCGACAACCGCTGTATTCTTGTTCAGGAAATCATGCTGAAGACAATGATACCGGTTGTCGGTGGAGCACTCTCTTGTCCAGCCGGAATCGTAATTAGACGACTTTCGTAAATGTGGCATCTCCTCTATAATGCCGAATAGCTTTCACGCGATGCGGTCACGCAACTAAAATGTTTGAAATTAATATATTCGCGTGAACTGAGTTCGTATGAATCCGCGATCAATTTGAATAGGTGTCATTATTATTGGCATTCGCGCGATAGTCGCGTCGCGTCATCGGTGCGCTATGGTTGGCGTTCACGTTGTATTAGGACTAGGTTTGCCAACCATACTATATTATATAGTATCCTACTATATGGCCTACTATATTTTTTGAAAAAATATATAGTAGGCAAAGCTACTATATTTTTTCAAGTGAAAAAATTCAACAAAAGCAGAAAAAAATATTACTTATATGCACATAAGTAATTGCATGATAATTTTTGTATTGAAACTCTTGTATAAATAATAATTATGAAAATGTTAAGTAAGTACCTATGAAAAATACAACTTCTTAAAAATCCTTCATACAAAACGGCAACCTACTATACACGCTGAAATTTTAATCATTTTGTTCCCGCCGTGGGGTGGTTCCACTCATGAATACAAGCAACTTTTACTATGGGGCCAACTCTCCTGCTCGCAAAAAAAAAATCAGCTGTTCCATACATTAAGGACAAGGTCGAGTAGGTACTGCACTTTTGTATGGAACAGCTGATATTTTTTTGCGAGCAGGAGAGTTGGCCCCATAGTAAAAGTTGCTTGTAATCATGAGTGGAACCAGCCCACGGCGGGAACCAAATGATTAAAATTTCAGCGTGTATATTTTTTGCCATCTAGGTACTATATTTTTACACATAATAATCTTGAAAATACTATTTTGATGCAAAAGAAAATTGGCAACCCTAATTAAGACAAACATTTCATGTCATCGCGCGAACAAGCAATTGTCGGTCGCTTATTCGCGCGATGATCGCATAGTCTCGTTTTATTAGGACGATCCCTAAACGACTTACCCCGTTAAACATTGCTGAAAACTTATTTGCTCCGTAAAGTCAAATGTGCTTTATTTTCATTATTCCCTGACCGTCTTAATTACTCAGGCATGGCTCTAAGTCTTTAAAAGGCGTCATGGAGAGCCAAAAGGCTTCCACAGACTTAATTGTACCAAATAATTCAGTATCGTGCAGTTTGAAGGACTTAAGTCATTTAAATAATTTAATTAACAAAGAATCCAAGGCCTGGAATTCTCGTTTATTATTTCCTGAGCGTAATAGCGTCGCAAAACTTTGTGTCAGCTGAATATTGTTAGCGTAAAAATATTATATGTCCGTTCCACACAGCGCGAGCGAGTAAAAGTATTTACAAAATTTTGCATTCAAATTCTTTTGTACCGTCTTACGCAGCTACCTAATCAAAGTTAGGTAACTCTTGGGAGCACTCGTATTACGTAGGTTTTCACGTTGTTCTCTCTTTGAATGAACTAGTTTGTATTTTTTCACTTGACTTGCGTTGAGAGACTTTGACTAATGCTGCGTATTCAGAAGTCTTTTAGGGCCTATTCACAACTTGAAACTTAGTAAAATCTAATAACTTAACTATGAATCATTCTCACTAGTTCCATTGGATATAGTTCCATGGAACTACTGATACTTTTTTTTCTGTAGTTCCATATATTGATTCTCACTAGTTCCATTGCCAATGGAACTAGTGAGAATAATCAGTATCAGTAGTTCCATGGAACTATATCCACTGGAACTAGTGAGAATGATATGTTCAATAGTCGAAAAATTGTGGACGTCCTGGTGTCGAACCACGCGCATGTAAAAATTCGATAGAAAATTTTGTACAGGAGCCATTTTCTCTGCAAATGAAATTTACCATGAAATTTACCATAGAGAATTACTCTATAATACAGTACTTTTACGCCCATTTCTTTCTCGATAGCTGTTCGTGCTACGGGTACAGAATCACACGATCACTACAAAGCTTCAAAGCGATTAATTTAACTATGTACAACAGAAGCAGCAACTTCGCTCGAGAATGTATGGTAAATAGTAAATTTTACAGATTAAAATACATCCTTTTGTACCGCAAGCAGCGCTCTGAATTTGGTCACTTCTTTGTACATAATTACTTCGAAATTAAGTATAAGGTTAGTACTATTATTATACAGAGCCTTTGGTCTTGAACTAGCGATAATTTAAAGGCGTGTAATACACCTAATTTTATCGACAAAAAACCCACATGTTGGGGTCTATCCCCACTCCTGTTGGAATGGCCACCATTTTAAATTTGACTTTTTATTTTAGATGACCCTGCAGAAAAATATTAATTTCTCCGGATTTAGAAGTCCTGCAGTTATAACAAAAATATTGTTAGAAAGTTACTAATATCACCTATCAATTTAAAAAATAAAATTTGTAAATTTTTGGTTTAAATACGTCATAAAAAATTACTGAATTAAAATTTTATACGGAATTTGTGCAATTTATTTGAGTTTTAAAAATAACTCTCGAAATATGCAATATAGAGCAATAAATTTTAAAATTGTTTCGTAGATAATATCCCTGTGTATTTGAATAATGCAAAAAAGTGGACATTAATGTCCTAGTTTTTGAGAAATGGAATAAAAACTCAAAAAAATCGCACAAATTTCGTATAAAAATTTACTTCAGTAATTTTTTATGACTTATTTAAACCAAAAATTTAAACATTTTATTTTTTGAACTAATAGGTGATAATATTAGCTTTTGAACAGTATTTTTGTTATAACTGTAGGACTTCTAAATCCGGAGAAATTAATATTTTTCTGCAGGTACATCTAAAATAAAAAGTCAAATTTAAAATGGCGGCCATTCCAACAGGAGTGGGGATAGACCCCAACATGTGGGTGTTTTTATTGATAAAATTAGGTGTATTTCACGCCTTTAAATTATCGCTAGTTCAAGACCAAAGGCACTGTATATTCTGTAGTATGATTTTTACGTTCAACTTTTCTGTGAATATTATTTTACCCGACTGCAAGAGGGTTATGTTTTGCGCGCGTTACTTGTTTGTATGAAATATTCTTTATTGCCTTATATCTTTCAAATGGCTGAACGGATCTGACTAATGGAAAAAACATTTTATATTAGAATACTGCAATATGGGTGTCAAATTAAAGGGCTTATCATAAGGATTTCAAAAAGGTATATAATGACCGTAATATACAGGGTCACTGGTCAGGGGAACTGCATGTTATTTGACTTTTGATGCAGGTGGGTTTTTTATTTTTTTATGGTTTTACCATAGATTTGTGGATTACATTTTAAAGTGTTATGATTTTCTACTTTTTGTCTTCGTTATTACGATAAACTTCGTTTCTAAGATAGTATCGTATCTAAAGTCACTAAGTACGTAAATTACTTGACTTTAAAGTCCGAACTATTTTAATGTCTTGCTTTAAACGGCGTACTTTAAGCGAAAGGTCTTAGACTGAAATCCTTCATTTGGACAAATTGTCAAAAGTTTATTCTTCGAAGTAGTTCTACCATTGCAGAACGAAATTACTTTAACTGCTCAAGTACCTTCCTTTATTTATTTATTTGTGTTCAAATGTACAAATGCGGATTTAATTACTGCGGCAACTCTTGTTAAATGTGAAAACTTATGTCGGTACTTATTAAGTATTTAGTTTGGCATTAAATATTTTACTCTGGTAGATTTAGTGATTTACTAACAATGCTTATATAAAAAAACATATTACTTAACCTTAGATATACCTATTTAAATTGAAGTTTTATATTAATTTATAAATAACTGACCGACTAAAGAAATTGACGGGACGAACCAAGTCTCTGAAAAGTAGTTTATATTATATCAAAAGTAACATGCTTGTAAATAAACAACCGAAATTATTCAACCAATATCCAGTATATCCCTATAGATTAAAATTAAAGACCATCAAGAGGCGCTCGAGCATGCCCTGCAAATCTTCTTATTACAATTTTAGTTTCGCAGTAAAACTTTGGAAGCGTAAATCAGCTGGCTCTTAGATCTGGGCCGTAGTTAGCAAACCACAGGAGAGCCGTTAGGCGAGCCCCGACCAACTGATAATAATAAATGGTCTCCCGAATTTGCACCTTCGATAAAATCACTAAACCGGCTACCCGAATTTCTATGGGCATACTACCGCTTTTATTATTCAACACTTTTGAACGTACGTACCCATTTATTCGTATTGCGAGAAACCATTAATGTTGGATAACTTTTGCATACTTGCCGAACTCGTAAGTTATTTATCAAATACCTCGTTTCAAATTTTACTCGTGTGGAGCTCAACTTCTTGATTCTTCGTACGTAATGAGTGTGAACATTAAGTATTAATTACGAACCTAGCTTAGTACAGCTCGCGTAACATAACTTGACCCAATTTTTAGTACCCACGTGACCTGCGCACTACAATTCTTGTACTGAAAATTGGTACTGCGCAAGCTTGGTTCAAATTATGTTTAACTTGAACCAAACCATAGACAATGAAGCAACAGCGCGAGCACATGTTTTCAATTAGTTAGTTTCTTATTTTGTTAAGTAGATAAGATGAAGCATCCGTATTTCACCCACAGCTGGGTGTACCACGCCTCTTCCGAGGATCGCTACAACGATGGGTCTTGCGCTGCCAGCATCCAGCATCTTCCTGCGACCTTAACCAGATCGTCTCGGTCCACCTTACGGGGCCTACCCACGGAGCGTCATCAACTCGTTCCTAATCGCTATTCTATTTCGCCTTTTCTACTTGTAGCAGTAATCAACAAGTTTTCCCTTTGGTGATATCCCAATCCTTAATACCTGAGAGAGCAGAGATTATGTTATATTTTATAATAGATACCTAACTACAGTAGTAGTTACAAAATTTAAGTTATCATCATCTGACAAAATATTGAAGTCAATGTGCTTAGTTTAGAAATGTATAGTACTTTAAACAAAAATATTCTTATAAATATTTACACATTGAATCACCGCATTATTTGGAATGACTGAAAAAGTAAGATTACTACCGTTTTTTGAACCTTTACACACACACTGAAACTGCGAAGAAGAAAAACCGGCCAAGTGCGAGTCGGACTCGCGCACGAAGGGTTCCGTACCAAAAAACGGCAAAAAAGAACGTTTGTTGTATGGGAGCCCCCCTTAAATATTTATTTTAGTCTGTTTGTAGTATTTATTGTTATAGCCGCAACAGAAATACATCATCTGTGAAAATTTTATCTGTCTACCTGTTGTCGTTATTAATATAAAGCAAAACCGGCCAAGTGCGTGTCGGGCCACGCGCCATAGGGTTCCGTAGTTACCTTATACCATACCATATTTAATACCACCTATCATTTTTCGTCTGTAAAAATAACTTTGTTTTTCACAGTGTTGGTATGAATGACAAAGTTATATTTGCGGTTTTGGAAAATGTGCTATATCTCAAAAACTAATTACTATATTTTGTTCAAACCAATTTTGGTTGAAACTGTTTATTAAGATCTACAGCATATATTTTTTTTAGATTTTTCACTCTCTTATTTCAAAAGTTAAAGGGGGGGACACACATTTTACCACTTTGGCGGTGAATATCTTTCAAACGGTTGACTTTGAGAAAAAGTTGTCTTAGAAACCTTAATGTCATTTTTAAAGACCTATCTATAAACACCTAACACGTGTTGGTTTAAAGAAAAAAAATTTTTTCAGTTTCAGTTCCATGTATGGGGATCTCCCCCTAATCTTTTATTTTTCTTATTTTTGTATTAAATTCGTTAAGCGGTTAACAGAATACATCTACCTACGGCCTACCAAGTTTCAACTGTGTAGCATTAATACTTTCGGAATAAAGTGGCTGTGACATACGGACAGACAGACAGACAGACAGACATGACGAATCTATAAGGGTTCCGTTTTTTGCCGTTTAGGCTACGGAACCCTAAAAAGGCGCTTTTATCGCCAAGAAAAATATGTAAAAACTGTGCGCCATACGCACGCACATCTTTCAAACATATAGAAACATAACGCAAAGATAACAAAAATAAAAAGGCGAATCAAGTTATATAACGGCGAAGCCGTGGCCGTTCGTATAATATAATGCGTCTCTATACTGCTCTGGGTACACAAACTTGCTATCTGTTTTTGATTGGGTCGTAGATTTCTCGTTTGCGAGACGTTCTCGGTAAGTACATGCATCATAGCATATTCTGACGGTATCGAACTCAGCACGGAACAGGAAAAGGAATTCCGTAGTTGAGGGGATATTTACACTTTGATATCCAGGAAGTAATATACGGCTGCTCTGCTAATAACCTTTATAAGAATTCTCTTAAAAAAAAGATTCCTCCTAGAAAAATCAAACATCATTTACTTACTAAGGTTGAGACGTATTTATTTTTTGAAAGGGGATGTAGGGAAATGCATAATTCATCTTTGAACATAAACTAAAACAGGAAATTTAACACATTATACACATTTTAACGGGGCGTGTGGTGGGATGGCACGTTCGAATTAAATTTTGCAAAGGAGCAAATGTTTACAAGCATTTGAATTTTAAGTCATGAATTTGTATTCATAATATCCGCTTTATCTCGTATTAAACTAATATTAAAATGAATAATTCTTTCCTCTTTCTTTATTTTAACGAAATACAAATTCAGCACTCACCATCACTTTTAGGACCCTACTCACTAGGATGTGAGAACAAGTCGTTATTGGTGACCACAGTTGGTGACTGATTTAGATAACATTTAGAAATAGCACTTCTAAACTTTCCTTTTACAAAAATAGTTTTGGCAAAAATTCTTTTGTGAAATTTTGTGAGCAGGTTCGATAAATATAGAAGTTTTCAGTCAAGCCAGTTTTTCGAAATTTATTAAAATGGTGGAGATGTAAAAAAACATATTTCAGCCGTTACGAAAATTTATCAAAAATGGAACAAAACTTTTTTGTTAGCGGTGCAAAACAATTTTTATTTTTTTTTATTTTTATAAAGCCCACCGGTAACGATCAATTGCGATTGTCAATTTTTCCGCAATTGACGCCCATTGACGGAAAAATTGATCGTTTACGCGTGCAATTGAAGCGGTGTCAATTGCTCCAACAATGGAATTGACGGAAAAATTGACAATCGCAATTGATCGTTACCGGCGGGTTTTAGACTTAAAAGTTCATCAATCAAAACATTTCTGGCCAATATTCGAAATTTGAAAAAAAAAAGGTTGTGATTGTGACTTTTTGACAGAACCTAGGACTGCGCTATTTGCACAGAATAGATGGACACTTATTAGTTGAAAAAACTAATATCTATTCTGTTTTATTTGTTTTAAAAAACACAATTTGAGCTATATTTAACACGTTTTTATTATGTTGCTTTCCCGTTTGTTTGTTTGTGTGTTCGTTCGTTCGTTTGTTTCTCCGCAACGTTTGTGAACGATTTTGTACTAGCTTTCCAATGAGCTAGAAACTTGAAACTTTGAACATAGGTCAGAACTGGAAGGCAATGCAATATTATGGTGTCATTGAGCTGATCTGATGATGGAACCGGAAGAAGGCCACAGGATCTCTATGATGGAACCATACAACCCCATCGTGTTTGGGCTCGTTACAATCGTCTTGACGAGTTCTCTAATGGGAGACGAGATCCAGGGTCTGATGATTAAGCTGAAAGGCCATGCCATAGGAACTCAATATTGAAACCGTGCAACCCCATCAAATTTGGGCTTGTTTGAATCGTCTTGACGAGTTCTTTGTTGGGAAATAGTTTCAGGGTCTGATGATGGAGCCGGAAGAAGGACACAGGAACTCTTTAATAAAACCATGTTACCCCATCGAGTTTGGACTCATTTGAATCGTCTTGACGAGTACATTGTTGGGAAATAGTTTCCAGGGTCTGATGATGGAGCACGAAGAAGGCCATTGAAACTCGGTAATAAAACTATGCAACCCAATCGAGTTTGGGCTCGTTTGAATCATCTTGACGAATACTTTAATGGGAAATAGTGTCCGAGGATCTGATGATGGAGCCGGAGGAAGGCCATAGGAACTCTGTAATAAAAGCATGCAACCCCATCGAGTTTGGGCTCGTTTGAATCGTCTTGACGAGTACTTTGTTGGGAAATAGTTTTCAGGATCTGATGAAGGAGCCGGAAGTAGGACACAGGAACTCTTTAATAAAACCATGCAATCCGATCGAATTTGAGCTCGTTTGAATCGTCTTAACGAGTGCGAGTGAGATGGTATATTTTTAGTCTTAGCTCGTTAACTAAAAAGCAAAAAATAATAATTTACTGAAAAAAAAACGTTTTTAAAAACACGTTTTTGAAACGGACCAATTTTTTGACGCAAGGTCTATAGCTCACGAAGCCACTAGTATTATTATCATTTGCCATTGATAAAATATTTTGTTTAGTTTTCCTCGACGTTTTGAAAGCTTCCCATCCCTTTCTTATCGAAATCTTCACTGCAAGTGCCACCCTTGACAGTTTTACCCTTATTTATACACACGTCTCTTCACGATAATGCTACAATAAGTATTCTAGCACTAACTTCAAACCGCCCGAAAATCCAACAAAGGGATTTCTTCGGGCCCCTTAGGACAACAATATGTGACCCTTATATCCTTTACAATATAAAGCTGTCATTTTCATAATCAGGAGATTACCGTCTGAAAATCAATTTTTGCTATGAGGCAATATCA
Organism: Agriphila geniculea; assembly: GCA_943789525.1. NCBI lineage: Eukaryota > Metazoa > Arthropoda > Insecta > Lepidoptera > Crambidae > Agriphila > Agriphila geniculea. The sequence continues at coordinate 12,689,772 of OX038875.1, forward strand.
CATTTATCGCTCACGCTCACACAGTATTAGGGTCGAAATTGATTACGTTCATGGGTTTCTGATATAATCAATGTTTATGTGAATTTTTAATCCTATTGTTTTAAAAATAGCTCTGTCATTAACGACACAAAAAAGGTAAACATTGCAAACGCGCTTGTATCTACGATTTCTTTTTTATATCTTGTTAGGTCCGCTGAGAGTAGTTTATACCAAAAATTGCATCCCTGAAAAACCTTATGCTGCTACCATAGTGCTCGAAAAAGTGCTAAATTCTGGCTCTTGTTTCAGTCAGTATAGGACAAAAATACCTGAAAACGCTTCCTTAATAGGTACTTTTTAAAAAGAATCTAAAACAAGAACCAGAATTTCGCATTTTCGAGCACCATGGTAGCAGCATAAGGTTTTCAGGGTTGCAATTTTCGGTATAAACTACTCTCAGGGGACCTAACATAACAACATATAAAAATCGTAGATACATGCGCGTTTGCGATGTTTGATGTTGATAATGACGCTGGCACTGCTAAATTAATTAACATAGAGAAGAAAATAATGTATACATTATAGCTATCGAACCTTAACGCAACGGAATTAAGAACCATTAAGAAGATCGCTTCTTAATTGTTCTTATTCTGCACTGCAAACAAATGAAATACACTGAAAGCTGACCGAATATGCAGGTGACGCAGGCAAGTGAATTCGAGAGCACCAACTTGTCTAAAGTCTGTCCATCCCAAGGAGGTTTATACATTAAATTCATGGTCCTTCTTACGTCTTCTTCTTTTCTTTCTTATGTCTTATATGGTAAACAATCTTCACCCAACTCTTTATTGAAAAAATCATTTATAAAATAAAACAAATGGTTTTCCACACATAGATTACGAAATAAATTGTTAATAAATTAACAATAATTTCATAAACTTTACTAACATATTTTTAAATAACGATTTAAGTTTAAAAGACGTATGACAACAGCTGTCAAAAACTGTTTACTAAATAAGACAAGTAAGGATGAACAGACTTTAGGTAGGTACTATACCTTCATCTGTGCCTGCTGCACTGCATCTAACTCTAAGCGATGGAAAAATGATCTCAGCTCAAATGATACGTAAGAATGTTACACTATACCTAGTCATACCGTCCCATTCTTTAAAGATTACATATTACTATCCCCGTCAATTGGTAATGCGCCTGGCGGCCATGATTTTAACCTCAAAAACGAAAAACAACTGTAAAATTTTTATATACCTATACCCTATCTTATTGAAAATAATAATTCAATAATTAATATATTAGATTACCTATTAGAATTTTCTTGTTTCATGACATTTTTAGTTGCGGATCACGTCAACGTGGATGTTAATGTGACAAGGTTCCAGCGCATTACCAATTGACGGGGATAATACCCACCCTCCGAAATTATGGAAGGCTTTATTCAAAAGCGAAGTATTTTCTGCTAGCTTTCAGATAGTTTTATCTCTAGCAATATCTGCCTTCAATGTGGCAAAACACATCGAAGTAGGTAATGAGAAGGAAATATTATAAGTAGTACCACATACTTGGAGATGTTCTTGGGCTAAATCGAGAACTCATTAGCAAGTCGAATAACGCTGTCGCAAGTCATGCTTGGTGGTAGAGCCGCGGGGGCGGACGGAATTCCATCCACTATACCATGGTAAATTTTATTGTGCAGTACCGCTGATATACAAGGTTATTTTTAGTTCATACAAAACCTCTCATGGGTTGATCAGACCATCAAACTGAACAACTTTTATTATGGGACCAACCTCGAAATCACGAAAAAAAACAGCTGTTCCATACAAAATTACAATGCCTACCTACTCCATTGAAATGTATGAAACAGCTGATTTTTTTTTCGCTAAAGTTACATAATATTTTTAAAATAATTTTCTAAGTTTTGAAACATGTTTGAAACCAAATACTGAGGACTGTTTTTTTTTTTGTTTTTGCTGCAATAAGTAAAATGTTATTTTTATACTTGCTAACCTGAGACGATCAATTTCACAAATGATTGTTTAACTTCCTTTGTTAATATCCCAATATTGACCCCTAGACTGACCCTTACTTTGAGCTGTTCATCCTTGGTAGTGTGAGGTCATTAAACATCTTTGTGGCTTTGTTGCGCCCCCTTCATTAGCGGTCCTTACATAGAATGTTAGCCTTAACCGACACAATAGCATTCTGTGACAATAGTAAAAGCTGTCAGCGCAAAACTCTAAACAACCGAACATGGGGCAACATATAAATGTGGATCCACCCTAGTTACATTTTGGCGTGTCAAACACCGTGTCTTTATCATACATCGTCTCTTTGATACGTTCCCACAGCGTATGCCCAACCAAACTAACGATGTATGTTAAAAGATACGGTGTTCTCACGTGCCGAAATGTTACAAGTGTCTCTCCACCAAGGCCTACCTACTCAAATCTGACCAGACTCCTGTACCGGTGGCGGTAACAGGATAGGTATGCTATAACGCGCTGTTCAAAGGTATTCCGCAACAGCTGCGCAGCGGTAATGCCATACAAAATAACGGTTGGGATATCGGTCGGGTATACCGTTACCGCCACCGGTACCGGATACCGGTCAGGTTTGAGTAGGCCTTAACTCTGCAGAACACACAATGCCATTAAATTGACAATAGACAGTGATCCGCTGCAACTTCACTCGAGAATGAATGGCAATAGTAAATTTTACAGATTAAAATACGTCGTTTTGTAACGCACCATTACACGGTAGGTTTTGCTGTCAGTTTAACCACAGTCACGGGCTGTGACTGACGATTAACCTACCGTGTAATGTAGTGACTGATGGTTGCATGATGTGATCTGTTCTTTCCATCAGTCAATCAGTCAAACGTAATTCATGACTGATGGAATTTGACTGACGCTTGCATGACCATGTAATGGCTGCCTAACGCAAGCGCTCAGCTACCACCGAAACGCGATATGATTAGGATAGATGCCTCGACGCGACAGAGGACATTTATCCCGCAAAAACTTTGATCGCACCTAGCCGTCCCATGCAATCGCACAGAGACATGCAACACGGTCAACTTAGTTGTAGTTGCAGAGTCTCTCGATAGATAATTAAAATAGCGTGTGTTTCATTCGCGAAACTAGAGTAATTGCAATCGAGGCTACTATACCCCCGAGGCGACTATCCGGGTTTTACCCTACACGTAAAGAAAAAGACAGAGACAAATGTTTTCGCATAATGGAGCCTTAAATTAATCGCATTGTAGATAGGTAAACACTAAACCAGTAGACTGCCCGGCACGTAACTTGGCAAGATAAAAACGAGACAAAAGATGCGCAGTAGTCATAAACACTAAACTCGGCACATCTTTGTCTCATCTTTCTCTTGCCACCTTATATGCCGGCTGTATGTACCTTTCCCGTAGTTGCTACGGGCTACGGCGTAGCGTGCATGCAACATGACACCGCAACACAATTATGATAGCGTTGTATCGATACTTGACTGTCTAAACGTAATGGATTTTGACATACATAATATTTTTGTGATTTTATTAATTATAATAATTGTTAATTAAAATAAGCTCGACAAATCGCTATATTTAAATCATGTATCAGTAGTCACGCTACGAGGAGTGAAGCACGAAAATATATCGATATCGTATCGAGTACCTTCTTAAGAAATTCAAAAGATATTCGTGCTAATGGTATCAAACATAATAATACACTGTGAAATTCTAATCATTTGGTTCCCGCAGTGGGGTGGTTCCACTCATGATTACAAGCAACTTTTACTGTGGAGCCGACTCTAATATTGCGAAAAAAAATCAGCTGTTCCATACATTTAGGTTGAGTAGGTATTGTGCTTTTGTATGGAACAGCTGATTTTGTTTCCGCTATTTCAGATTTGGCCCATAGTAAAAGTTGCTTGTAATCTTGCGGGAACCAAATGACTAAAATTGCAGCATGTATATAATACAAAAGGTTGCGCAGTACCTACAAGCTAAAAAGCGATAAATGTTCTGCAGATGATAGTTAATCTCAGCATAGTCAAAGTTTTACTTTTCTCCATTTATCGTCTATTATTTACCTATACTTACCTAAAATAGTAGCTACTATAGATAAAACCAATATTTTTTTTATAACATATTTGCTCGTAAAGGGTCTCTTATTACACCAATTTCAATATCGTATTGTATCTCATTACGAACTTGTGCGGTAATGTAAAGTAAAACGCACGGTTTCCTTGATAAGCCGTGCGTTTTACTTTACATTACCGCACGGTTTATCAAGATACTTCGTCTAAAACGAACGGTACTTTTTTAAATCTTAGCAAAGAGTTTTTATGTCAGAAAAGAGGTCAACATTTTATGGATAAAATTGACTTTGGGAGATAAAATGTAATAAATAAATATTTAATTATTCAATTTAATTAATGTTGACAATAAATTACAACCATTTATCTGTAACAAAAACACAAAAATATTAATTTACTTTATTAGTAATACTGGCTGTTTTTATGCCTTTGCCTTAAAAAAAACGCTGATGCGCGCGCATTGCTAATTTAATTTTTTTTTGCTGTATTGTTTTTATTTGAAAATGTCGTCAAGTACTGATGAATTTAGTAATTCAACACCGCCAGAAGTCTCAGAGGCAGCGAAAAAGGCTACTCTTGCCCGAAAAATTGACCGATAAGATACTTACAAGCGTATCAAAATTTAATCATATGGAAAACAAGCAAAGGTGCAAAGTCCGAGTTTTATTTATTTCCTCGCAAATATGTTATAAAACGTCGTATGACATACGTGCGCTTTGATAATTACAGCCTCTGCTTTCTTGTAGCCCTCGCCTACGGCTCGGGCTAGCAATATCGCCTCGGCTGTAATTTTCAACGTACCGCACTTATATCATAATGTACTATTACCTAATGTAAATAAATGTCGATCGGATTAATGATTTGTTTACCTATTTATTTAACATTATAGATAGTTCTTTCACTCATCTTGCTACATCATTTATTTCGCCTTTTCCTATAGAATATATTTATGTTTCCAACAAAAACAATTTATTTTAGCAGAGTATTGTACTTTAAAAATTCGATGTTTCAATGGAAATTTACAAGCGAAATCGATTTATATCAGTCATTTATCAACTTGATTTACAACATTCCTAATACGATAAATTGAATAGGATTCACTGCGTGAAAATTGAAATACGGCACCAAAAATTTAGAACACTTTTTTCAGAAGCTTTTAAATAGAAGCTTTCTTTCAAGGATTAAGGGTCTCTTTCACAATCAAAAAGTAAATTCTAAGTAGCTACAGAACTTAGAAATATCAGATGTGAAACAGGCCTTAAGTATTTAATTTATTTGTCAAGAAAAACTGACACCTTCTTCTATAAAATATAATTTTAGGGTAGTTAAAGATAAAATAAATAAGTTTGCAATATTTTTTTTATTTTCTATGAAAATGAGCGGTTTTCTGACAGCAGATAATTTTAGTATAATTTTATGTCGATAGATGGCGCTACTTCAACTAGGTAGATTTTTTAATTATTATTTCCCACTAATGGTCATAATGGTCATAGAAAAGTTCTTCGTAACACGTCAACGGACAACCAATTCACAAAGCAACAAACCACATACTCAACAAACGTATAATAAAAAAATATTACAATTCATAAATTTCATAAAACGCTACCTACTTAGATCAACGACATCTAGTTCTTTTTTATGTACTACTTTTTTTTTCTTAAACTGCCTTTTGAAAACCGCTCATTGTTATTAATCGTATTTTATACATAGTTATGATAGATGACTCTCTCGACACTAAATTATTTTTTTACCAGCGACCGCCCGCGACTTCGTCTGCGTGGACAGTTTTTTTGTTTTCCCTCGGGAACTGTTTTTTCCTCTGGATGAAAGGTTACTCTATGTCCTTTTCTGTACCCCTGACAACGTGTATGCAAAATTTCATGATGATCGGTTCAGTAGTTTAGACGTGAAGGCGTAACAAACAAATAAAAAAAACAAACAAACGGACTTTCGCATTTATAATATTAGCAAAGTTTAGTGATATTAGTAAGAATTGGTAGGCAGGCATTGACCACCATATTGATTCATAAACAGGATGTGGTCTAAGGTGTAGCCTTAAGCGTGTTCCAGATGGATGTAATCACGCCTCCCGTCAGAGGTTACCTTGGTAGTAGCTTGATTGGGACGTGTTTTCTATCCGTGGATTATGCTACGGCTACACGAGTAAGTACCTTGTTGCACTTGGATGGAGTACACTCCATCCAAGTGCAACAAGGTCGCCCTTCATTGTGAATCGCGCTCGCGTAGCAAAATCACGTGCCGTATTGTAAAAATGGCTCCTAATTTTTAAAAGGTGGGCGTTTCTTTAGCGCTTTTGTCTCTAATCCATCTTCAGATGGAACTCGCGCCCTTCCTCCAGAGACGTTGAGGGTCATTTGGATTGGATGGAGTATTTTTTTATTTTTTTTTATTTAGGTAAATAAACAAATTTACATTTTTATCTTAATCTAAATAGTGCAACAAAAACCAGAAAGGTTTATTCGTACACTACACATTCGTCACTGACAATCGTAAATGTAGGTTTATAGACAGTTTTACAACTTAGTTAAAATTATTTCCTAGCATCATCTAAAAATAAAAGTATGCGACAAACAAGTTAGGCTGGCGCGTGTTGCGCGGAAACAGGACAAAAACACACATACACGCACACACGTGTAATTCGACAAAAGATTGCAGTCAGCACAGCTATTGTATGATGCGGTGAGTCAGATACTTTTTTTTAAGTTCAAAGTAAACACGTTTGCAATTCTGCATACAGGGTGCTCCATTTCGTGAATAGTTATGGGCAAAGTAGGTATTACTTATATTTAAATGTACTTATTTTATTTTATATCGTTAAGTTTAGTTAATTAATCTATAAAGTAGGATTAAGTATGCTTTTAAAATTTTAACTATTACTTTTGTTTATTGTATCAATGGGCAAGTTATTTATTAAATTTGAAACAATATATGCCGATGTACGTTTTCCATGTTGGTTATGAAATATAGGTAATAGAAATTTGTTCGTTGTGACGCTTCTGGTTAATTTATTATGGCTAACTTTTTTTAGGTCTGTATTAAAGAACTGTTGTGTTAAGATGTTATATTTATTTTTTTCCTGTACGGGTATCAATGAGCAATAGGAGAACAAAGCCTGGTAATTTGGATCACATCTGTCTACCGTCTAGATGGATGGCATCAAGCAAGGTCACCTCTGATTTCAATGGCATTCCCTATTGGACGTCACACCGAACAAATTCGAACACGCACGTATCTTTGCTGCACGTCACGTCACTACGCGCGTAACCACGCGCGTGACTACGCATTCAGTTGTATTGTATTTGTTTACAAATAGTACCGGTATGTATGTAGTAAGTGGTATTTTATTTTTTCATATCCGTGAATAAATATACAGCTGCAGCTGTTAGCGACTCAACATCCATTTTGAATCTGTCCGCACATTGGCCCGAACCAAAGCATACTGAACGGCCTTCCAACGTGTGGATTAACTCACAAGCGCGTTGGCAAGCGCACCGCCAGTGCGTTGGCGAATGCGCTGGCCTATTAGTGAGATAAGATAATAAAATAATATTCTATTTACTGAAATTATTGAAAGTATTGGATCTATGTTCTTCAATTCCTTTGTCTTCCCAGTAATTGTGAGAAAATGGAAGAATTCCAGCAGGCTAACCGCTGAGTCATTGGGCGCTATAGAGCACATTATTCATCAATGCCCGCCCGGACGCCGCCGGCGGCGTCCGGGCAATGGACAACAATAGGAAATCTGTTGTTTCATTTTCCGAGCGTTGATGGGTTAAGATGATTGGGGTATACAGTGGTGACCGATGACCTAGCCGCTAGGGTGCATTCCAGCAGACCAACCGCTAGGTCCTAGCGGTTGGTCTGCTGGAATGCACCCAATGTATTCTTGTCAAAGTCAAAGTCAAAACTATCACTAGGAGTTTTTTGGCGCCATTTGTCAAGTTCGGTTCGGTGTCTATTTTAATTATTTGCAAATTGATTCATAGTGGATATTGTGTCTTAAAATTGGTGCAGTTTTGTGGTACAAGTGTCTACGCAACTGAACAATATGTGGGATAATTGAAATAGGCGCGATCTTGGTTGTGTGAAGCCGAGACTTTTGCTGTTGTGGTGGCTACCTCGGTAGAACTTACCAAGTAAACTGTGTTGATATACTTGGTGCCAAATACTCCAAGCAGCATTGGAATGCGATGCACCTGCATTTTAATGTAAACTGAAACAATTTATTACTGAAATATTCGTCACAAGAGAGTTTTTTGGCGCCATTTGTCAAGTTCGGTTCGGTGTCTATTTTAATTATTTGCAAATTGATTCATAGTGGATATTATGTCTTAAAATTGGTGCAGTTTTGTGGTAGGTAGGTACAAGTGTTTACGCAACTGAACAATATGTGGGATAATTAAAATAGGCGCGATCTTGGTTGTGTGAAGCCGAGACTTTTATTGTAGTGGTGGCTACCTCGGCTGACCTTACCGAGTAAACTGTCTTGATTATACTTGGTGTCAAATGCTCCAAGCAGCATTGAAATGCGATGCACCCGCATTTTAATTTAAACTGAAACAATCTACCACTGAACTATTCAACACTTGACACTGGCAAAAATTACTTCCAAGGGGAACGTAGATTGCCAAAACAAAAATAAGAAGAAGAAGAAGAAATATTCAACACTTGACTTTGGCAAAAATTACTTCCAAGAGGAAAGTAGATTGCCAAAACAAAAATAAAAAGAAGAAGAAGAACTATCACTATCTGTCAAAGTCAAACTGACGTTAACTAACTAACGATGCGATGCGATTTTGTGTTTTGGTGTGGATGGATGGAAGGAAGTTTAGGAAAAAATAATTAAAATCGATGATAAAACGTATTTAATTACTAACGTGACGTGGGCCAAACATTTCAATTTTTTAAAAAGTCCATTGCTGTAAATAAACTAACATTGGTCAAAATGACCGAGAGGCCGGAGGATCATCGTAGAAAATGGGACAAAGACGAGTTCGAAAGAATAGCTGCGGAAAGATTGAAAGCAGAATTGGAAGAAGAAGAACGTTCCAAAAAGAAAGGTACATCTAAATAGGTCACAATAATTTTGCGTAAAGACGACATTCTTGATCTTACTTAACTGAGGTTAAGACTAGCAATAAAACTTACAGAAGTTGACCTCTGTGTGAACAAGTGTGGCAAGCTAAATTCTCAAAGAGTGGCAGCTTGCAGAACTTGCTCGCTCAAGAAATTGCAGGAAGAACTTGCTAGTCTGCTCCTCGCTTCTTTATATTTAAGTTATCTAACCATTATAAGAAACATTTATATTTTCTGATATCTTAATTTTCCAGCTCCACCTGTCAAACGAGAACTCTTGAAGCAGCGAGACTATAGAGTAGATTTGGATTCAAAACTAGGCAAAAGTGTTGTGATTACTAAAAACACTCCAACTTCCCAATCGGGAGGATATTACTGCAATGTTTGCGACTGTGTTGTCAAAGATTCAATTAACTTCTTGGACCACATTAATGGAAAAAAACATCAAAGAAATCTTGGCATGTCCATGAAAATTGAAAGGAGCAGTTTGGATCAGGTAACTTTAAAAGATTTTTGTCTTATAAACAGAGGTCGGAATCTGCCGGTCATTTCTGGTCCACATTGAATTTTTTAAAGTAACAAATTGTTTATTTCTGAACAGTCATTCTGAAAATAAAGAAATAGAGTCAAGTCAAAGTAGATTAACTAAAAATATGCATCAAATACAGAACCTCCTCCTTTTTTGAAGTCGATTAAAAAGAAAGCCCTAATCATATCACTTAAAGACAGACCCAGTATGACTGGCAGATTCCAATGACAACATACAAGCTGTATTACTTAATTTGGTTAAAATATTGTTAAAATTTACGTTATTTATTGACTTAACGTTAATGTCAAAATTAACGGTAAAAAAAGTAATAAATAACGTTACATTTAAAAAAAAATATCATTCCCTGGCTGGCGCACATTAGGCCACTTATTGTGGCTACAATTTTTGATTGATCAGTATTTTTTTACCGGCTTACTATTAATCTTCCAAATGTAATAAACTTAAAATTTCCAAGTATTTTTTAAAATTAAGATTATTTGTTGAATATTAAAAAACGAATAATGCTATGTTTTTCCACCATTTCATCTTCACCCATAAATAGTAAAATAAATTTTCATTATTATTTCAGGTTAAGGCTCGATTTGCTTTGAACAAAAGAAAACTTGAAGAGAAAAAGAAAGAGTATGAACTAGATACAAGACTAAGGGAGGCAGCTGAAGAGGAAGCGAGGGTCAAAGAGCTTCGGCGTGAAAGGAGGCGGGACAAAAAACGCAAGCTTCAAGACAATGAGGAACCAGACGAGGATACTCCTGCGCAGTCAGAATTGGCTCAGATTATGGGCTTCTCAGGGTTTGGAGCTTCTAAAAAATAGATTTGTAAATTAAGGCAAAAAATGATTTGGTTAAACATAACCATTTGTATACTTTTAATTAAAATAAAACTTGATTATGAATGCAGTAACATTATTGATTTAGTGTCCGTTCTACTCAGTTCAGTTTTATTTATTCTTATGCTTGAACCACTGAATCAATTTTGGTATATTTGGATAAAGACAAACGCTGCCTTTTATGCTTTATGATACTGTGCTTTTACCTTTACCAAAAACTGGTTTAATTATAGAAAGAAGATGATAGGCTAGCTAGGATCCTAGTCACTGTAAAATAGACTAAATGCTCTAATCATACTTAAACTTATAATATGAAGTACCTACATGGTGCAGGTGCTGGTCTGTAGCTATAAAGTAGGCATGGTGCGATCAGAAGTTAGCAATTTTAATAATGTTGTCTTTGTGCTACAGATTGTATGAAATATTGAAAAATTCGGCTAAGAGCGTTAGTAGGCACCCCGCTATTAAATCGCCATGACTACTCGACAAATCTGAACTAGGTGGTCCTTATCTATTTTCTTTGTTCATCAAATGAGTAGTTATACCAGCCACTGTAGCATAACCATGAAACACGATACACTCAACTGTCAAAATCCATAGTCATAGGCGCAGTATACTGCCCGGCAACGGCATATATATTGGCAAGAGAATGAAAGAGACAAAAGATGCGCAGTAGCCAAGCCATTAACTTAGTGTTTATGGCTACTGCGCATCTTTTGTCTCTTTCTTTCTCTTGCCAATATATATGCCGGCATCTGTACCAAGCCATCGATACCGATCCTACTTATAAATTACTGAGAACTTACAGAGCGCGCAGTCTGCACACTAGCGCCGCAATTGAAAAAATAAACCTAGTGCTTAAATAAAGATGAAATTGTGAATTATCTCTCTGTAGTGCACTCCGAAGAAACTTTGGGGTACTTTTTATCACCAAAGGGCCCACCGAGCCTCCACTAGCGCCGCCAATCAAAAAAAAATCATTACAACGAAATAACGATGTTTAGTGAAATTCTGAAAAATATAAAAACTAGTATTAGTTATGAACTATTTTTGTATGCGTTTTTTTCCTAGTTTAAATGTGTTTGTGTAGTTAAAACCTGGATTAACGCCTAAAGTGGCCACTTTGGGCGTTATTCCGGATTTTAATCATCCAAGTTTTAACTACATACTATGCAAACATATTTAAACAAAGAATTTAACGCATACAAAAATTGTTGATAGCTTAGTTTTCATATTTTTCAGAATTTTATTTAACATAGTTATTTCCTTGTAATGATTTTTTCTTGGGTGGTAAAATAAATTGATATCATCTTCAACAATCTTCAAGAATGTATTTATTTGACGTAGCATAAGAATACAATGACAGTGTCACACAACCATAGAGCAGGTATATATCATTCGTCCCCATCCTAACAAGCTATTATCCCCGTCAATTGGTAATGCGCTGGAACCTTGTCACATTAACGTGATCCGCAACTAAAAATGTCATGAAACAAGAAAATTCTAAGGTACTCTTCTCTTCTAGGTAATCTAATATATTAATAATTGAATTATTATTTTCAATAAGATAGGGTCTAGGTATATAAAAACTTTACAAATGTTTTTCGTTTTTGAGGTTAAAATCATGGCCGCCAGGCGCATAACCAATTGACGGGGATAGTACAACAGCTCTTCAATCAGTCGACGTGGCTTCGTGATAGTGCGACCACTGCGCCTTGCTGGGGCTCCTTGCAAGGCAGCCGGGGCCAGTGAGAGAACAGGTGTCTCAGCGCTGGCTTGACGTGAGTCTTGAGTAGCCAGGCAGGTAGCGGAGGATGGTTGAGGCGTTGGATGATTGTTAAGCGAGGATGAAGGTGATCGCTGTCTGATCGGTGAGGAAACGGTTAGTAACTGAGGTGTAGGTGTGGATGGGGGCAAAGGCCGAGAATGAGGTGAGGCCGGAGGTAATGGAGGGAGAATAGTAACAGCTGGACTACTTGGGTCTGCTACGCGGGAACGCACGTGATCTGCATGATATCTCCTCTCTACCCCGTCTGAAGTGTTTACAGCGTAAGAATATCTATGCGTACGCCTTGATATTGTAGCAGGTAACCAACGGGATCCGTCTCGGGCGCGAACAAATACGCTGTCACCTGCTTTAAAAGATGGGGTTAGTTCCTCAGACTCAATGTTTGCCTGTATCTGTTTGTGTTGAAGAGTTCTTTTAGGGTTAGGCCGCGCGTTGTCCAGAGCACAATGCAACCGACGACCAAACAAAATTTCACCTGGACCCTTACCGGTGCAGGTGGCACTATGAGGCGTTATACGGTAGGAAAATAGGAAGTTTTCTAGCCTCCTTTTCAGGGTCATGCCATCGCTCGCATTGCCATTCTAGTTTTGAAAGTACGAACCAGGCGTTCTGCCAAGCCATTCGTCCTCGGATGATATGGAGATGACTTAATATGTATGATACATTCATTTCAATCCTTTTTTAGGGTTCCGTACCAAAATAGTAAAAAAGGAACCCTTATGGTGTTACTCAGTCTGTCTGTCACAGCTGGATATCTCGAGAACTACTAATGGTATCAACTTGAAATTTGGAATGGTTTAAGATGACATTTGCCCAACTATTTTGCAAATAAGAAATAAATAAAAAAATCTATATATTTTTTACAACAGGGAAAGGGGTCTTAAAAATTTGAAGTGGGGCTACTAGGGCATGTGGGGTATCATATGAAAGAGCGCCGTTTGCACGTTTTGCAGTTTATACAGGGTGCATTTGAAATCACTCTCCAAATTTTAAGGATGTGTTCAGTCCATGAAACTGAACAACTTTCTCCATGAAACATGTGTCGAAATACGCCAAAAAATTTTGGTCATCCCATACTAAACTGATCACGTGATCTCTTTGATTTTTATGGAAAGTCAATTTTTTTTTACTTATTTGACCCTATGTTGATATTCTTAGAGAAAGTTGTTCAGTTTCATGGACTGAACACATCCTTAAAATTTGGAGAGTGATTTCAAATGCACCCTGTGTAAAGATTACAGGAAAAATAAAACGATGTCTCAATATAGGACACTTTTTTAGAAATCATCAAATTTCTAAAAAAGTTAACATTAGTTCCACTATCGGTCAAGAGATGGCGCTGACCTAAAACTGCAATACTAATTTTATTATTCTACTCTGCAGTGTGGTTTAATGGTGCAAATATGATGGTACGGAACCCTCGGTGCGCGAGTCCGACTCGCTCTTGACCTGTTTTTTCTTTTTTTTCTTAGGCCGCATAGTTTTCGAATACTTATGATGAAAAATGTAAAAAAATACCGTTTCCCCCCTCTCCCTTATCTCCGAAGTTTGCAAAGAGAAAAAATCAAAAAAATTGCAGAGAAAAAAATATATAAAGATTACAGAAAAAATTAAACTATTTCTCATTAAAACACACTTTTTTAAAAATTATCAAATTTCTAAAAAAGTTAACATTAGGTTCACCTATCGGTCAAGAGATGGCGCATTCCTAAGACTGCAATAATAATTTTATTATTCTACTCTGCAGTGTATTTATTATGATGGTATGGAACCCTCGGTGCGCGAGTCCGACTCGCTCTTGACCGGCTTTATTTTTTATTTTTTTGGATATTTGTTTGTACATGGGTTTTTGGTCCATACTTTATTACCTACATCCCTGCAAAGTTTCATCGACTGAGCATTTTATGTTGAGGTCTCCATACAAAAGATCGCTTCATTTCCTACACTAAGTGAAAGTCTTAAGTACCTACCTACTAAAGTAATACATTTTTCCTGGAATCACATCGCCGCCTACGACTACGACAGATAAAATACATCGCTTTCAAATAAAATTGTGGTGCTGCGCTGTTACAACTCAAGGAAAATATTTGTAACCGTCATCGCATCACGTCACCGAGGAATCAAAGGATAATCGAAATAGAACTGTCTAGAAATTGAGCAGGTAACTACCTACCTATGGTTGGATAGCCCTTCCCTCACTAATAGCAGTGCTTCAGTGAATTGGATTCCTGACAATAATGAATCCAAGCAAAAACTTATACCTTATTATTACGCTAGCGATGACTCGTCTTTACCGAGTAGCCCACGCCTATCCGATCCACCATCGGATTCATCAGAACCATTGTACGTATGCTTTCAGGCGGAACATGCCACTGAATCGACAAGGTCGTTTAATGAAACGACTCATCATCACACTGAATGTAAGTAATGTAAACAGATCTAATTGTGTAGGTAAGTAGGTACCTAATTATTAATATTTTAATATCGGGCTATTATTGATCGAATAGTGATTAATCTTTACTGATTCCTGTGTTCTTTGTTTCTGTGTTATGAACCTATGACTGGTCCCTTATAGCAGAGGTGGTTAACTTGTCTAGGGCTGCGATCTACTTCAAATTTCCTGGCGCATTGAGATCGGCTTTAAGCATTTTAATTTTTGCGGTATTTTTCACTCCAAAACCGCCGCACCCACCTCCCGCACAGTTCGGTTCATAGACATAGAACAATTTTCGCTGGTTCGGTTGCTTCTTGCTTTGCTACCACAAGCAAAGCAGTTTTTGTAATCTATCGCGAGCGATCTACTGCACTGTTTGGCCACCCCTGCCTTAGTTAGAGCAACGCGGTTTCCGACGAGAAGGCGCGTTGCTCTAAGACTGATCCTAAAGAATGGTGTCATAATAGTTCCTACAATGCCTATGTAATTTTTGCTTTAGTGTCAGTTGAATGCAGTTTGCTTCTTTTTGGAAATAAGGGGATGTTTCCCTTGAGCAAAAACTCCTATCTCCTTATTTATAGTACCCTACTACACATTGTACTATTATTAAATGTTTTCTGTGGTACTACTTCCTCTCCAGGTTCACTTTAAAAAATATTAGATAAGTATGCTAGATGTATAGAACTGGCGGCAGGCTATTTTTACAGTAGGTAGGTACACCTATAGATTCTCTACCTACGTCAGTAAGTACATACGCTACTGTAACAATGCGCATGTATCTTCTATAACATTACATACCCTATGTACTGTAGCTAAAGAGCCATTTATGCACTTGTTCAACCTGTGATTACAATACAAACCATGATTTTCCGCTACAATCGAGCAAAACCACGCCTTCGTATAAAATGCAAGTTCATAGTCATGGATATAGTCAAAGCCACCATTGCAACCGGAGACATGAGGCGGGTCAAATTGTGTGTGCTGTTAATTGCTTTTTTGGCGGTAGTTATCGCAAATTCGTGGGGACATTATGTAAGTGTTCGAATCTTTGAATAAGTAGGTACATTAGGAATAAGTGGTAAGCCAAGTGATTTCAAACTACCAGTGTTTACACGACTGCCCAAAAAAGGAGTGTATTTTTAACCGACTTCAAAAAAAGGAGGAGGTTCTCAGTTCGGTTGATTATTTTAATTTTTTTTTGTTTGTTACCTCATAACTTTGTCAATTATAAACCGATTTTAGAAATTATTTTTTTGTTTGAAAGCATAGGTAGGTGTATAGGTAGTTTCAAATTGGTTTCATTGTCATAACGCCAGGATTAGATGATGGGAACTAGAAAAAATCAAGAGAACTCTTAAAAATATTATAGCGATTTTGTTATTTTCTTAAGTAACTTGTGCATTTGTTTTGGAAAGTGTCATTTTGCTGAAGTGGAACTGATGATAGATGATCATCGGAAATATTCAATACTAAGTACCTATTTCACGGGTGCGATACGATTACTTTAATGTGGTTGCAAGAATATTTATGCTCGTTATATACAGTGCTTTTGGTCTTAAACTAGCGATAATTTAAAGGCGTGAAATACACCTAATTTCATCGACAAAAACACCCACATGTTGGGGTCTATCCCCACTCCTGTTGGAATGGCCGCCATTTTAAATTTGACTTTTTATTTTAGATGACCCTGCGGAAAATATTACATTACAAGCACTAAATGGTTATTTTCGAAAATGAAAAAAATCAAATCTCCCAAAAACTAAATTTTATCATTTGATGAAATTTATATTCAGATAAAATTATCAACCTAATTTAAAAATATGTTCATAATGCTTGTAATTATGTCCATTTTCGAAAATAATCATTTTTTGGCTACATAAGGGTCATAAAACAAACAAAAATAACTCTCAAAATATGCAACATAGAGCAATAAATTTTGAAATCGTTTTGTAGATAATATTTCTGTGTATTTAAATAATGAAAAAAAGATATTCGACTTTTTATTTTAGATGACCCTGCGGAAAAATATTAATTTCTCCTGATTTAGAAGTCCTACAGTTATAAAAAAATACTGTTCAAAAGCTAATAATACCACCTATCAATTAAAAAAAAGGATGTGTAATATTTCAACTTATATACGTCATAAAAAATACTGAAGTAAAATTTTATACGAAATTTGTGTGCTTTTTTTGAGTTTTTATTACATTTCTCAAAAACTATTTAACAAAGTCAAAGTCAAAGTCAAATAAGCTTTATTCAAATAAACTTAATTATTAAGTACTTTTGAATCGTCTATATTTTCCTACCACCCGTTCCAGACTTTTTTACAGGTACATAGATGTCCTAGTTTTTGAGAAATGTAATAGAAACTCAAAAAAAGCACACAAATTTCGTATAAAATTTTACTTCAGTATTTTTTATGACGTATTTAAGTTGAAATATTACACATCCTTTTTTTTAATTGATAGGTGGTATTATTAGCTTTTGAACAGTATTTTTTTATAACTGTAGGACTTCTAAATCCGGAGAAATTAATATTTTTCCGCAGGGTCATCTAAAATAAAAAGTCGAATTTAAAATGGCGGCCATTCCAACAGAAGTGGGGATAGACCCCAAGATGTGGATGTTTTTGTCGATAAAATTAGGTGTATTTCACGCCTTTAAATTATCGCTAGTTGAAGACCAAAGGCACTGTATAATGCATATGGTGAAGTGGAGCTGCTAGTGAAGTAACCGGAAAACTCCTCAACAACTAACGCCCCTGCGTTGGGATAAGCAGTATTTTGTAAAAAGTGATGAGCCATTGACATAAGGCTATTATTGTAACTTAGATAATATAGCCGCTAAATAAATATACCTACCACCACCATAGGTACCACAAAAAAGTTTAAAATAAAAACAAATAGGTAGTACTAGATAAGATAATATAAAACTAAAGTAAATATCTACCTAATACAGAGGGTACTTACACTAAAAAGAAAGAACTGTTTAGAAAAACAAAAAAGCAACTTCACAAAACCTGAATACGGTAGCATGGGCGTACCCAGCATCTACTTAGGGGTGGGGCAAAAGTTACGAAACTCGTTAAATAGATGCTTTTTAATAACTGACTTCTTAAGACTTACCTTAAATCAATAATAACCTGCAAGGATTCTGAAAAATTAGGTTAAAATTTGTTTTTTTTTTTTTATTTATTTTGTATAAAATTTATTTTAACTCTTCACCGATTAGTTTTTACAAAATTCCACACATACAACTGGGCTCGTATGTTTCTATCTACTTTTGCAAAAGTCTAGCTGCGCCGTGAGAAAATCATAACAATCAATGATGGTATGGTACACCATACCAGGCTATAGCCTAGTCGCGGTGTGCATCGGGCCCTGTGGCGATGATGGTTTGGATAAAATCATTACAATTAAGGAATTAATAAATAAAAAAAATTGTAAATACCTAGCTTAAAGTCAAGGTGGAGGGTGGGGCAAGCGCCCCACCTTGCCCCAATGTGGGTACACGCCCATGTACGGTAGTACTTATATCTATTCTGCGCCTGAACTTTAAAACAAAAACACGCACCCCCGAGCCTCTCAGAAGACGCCATCAAAATTGTATTTTTCACTGGAAGTTGTTTTTCGCATTTAGCTTCTCTAGGACCCGAGCCGCCCGAGCTGTAGCCTGTTATATCAATGCTATGTTTTACTTACCTATCTTTTGTTTTTCAGATTGCGGATGAGACCGACATTGCTTACAGTAAGTATTATTAAATAAAAAAAAAATTTTTCATGTCAGTGATTATTAAACAACGTACAATAGAACATAACTCTAGTCTCCATACTATGAACCGGCGCTGCGGGTCGCGGGGAGCGTGGCGACACAGCCTGTCCGGCTGTCAATTCAATACCTACAATGTGAAAAACCTATGTAGTAAATAATCCACATCTCATATTCCCTACTTCGTGTTATGACTAAATCGCGTACGATGTCGTGTGTAGAATTTTAAGTTTCAGTTATATAAAAATAAACTTACCTACCTATTTATAGTGTGTAAGTAAACCTATTTATTTTTACAGGTAAATTAAGAGAAAAACGTCAAGTAGAATCTTTTGACGCTGATGATGACTATCCAAGCGCGGCAAGTGAAGATGAGCCCAGCTTTTGGGATAGAGTAATTAAAATAGCAGTCAAACTTTTCAGTAGATTTGTAGAATGGCTTAATTCTTAGTTTATTATTATAATACAGATGTATTTCGTACCTACCTTAAATTAAATACTTAACCCACCACATATTTTTTTATTTCCCCCAACTTTGTAAACCTAGTGGTAGTGAAGTGGGTATGGAGCCATCCATAAATTACGTCACACGAATTTCATGATTTTTGACCACCTCCCCCGTTCTTGTCACAGCTGGTCACATTTGTTGTTGTGACATCATAAAATTTAGGACCCATCCCACCCCCCTGTCACACAATGTGTGACCCCCTTAACGTGCGATATAATTTATGGATAGCCCCTATGTAACTAATGTATTATTAATTATAATCTGGCGCATGATGAACAAGACTCCCAGATGCTAATTCAAACTAGTAGATCCTGCTCATTTTTATTATTAGCCAGTCAACAAAGGCAAGGACGAGGACATAGATAACTAAAAATAAAGAGTTTTATTCAATCATATTTTCTTTATATTGACATAAGCATAGAAAGATACATAACTAATCTGGCTTTATTATAACAGGAGTGGTTAGGTTAGGTCAGATGAAATGACGGCTTAAGATACTCTTCAGGAACATTCAAAGGATTATAATTCCTCTGCACAGCTAAATGTCGAAGTGTTGCCAATTCATTATCTTCAGTCGGTCTAGGAAATACACTTATTTCTTTGTCAGATAAATCCACAGAACCAATGACATGTCTCAATGCACTATTTCTGATGAATGATTTACTAATGTATGCAGTTTCAAGAATACATGTTTCTATTAAATCATTTATAGCAGGGTCTTTTGGTAGAGTTTTGCCTTCAAGAGCATTTGCTAATGCATGATAAACTTGTCTGAAATCAATGTCATTAGTAGACGGTGGAGAGGGGATGTTTTCAAACTCCGCAATCAAACGTAGAGCTGTAGCAGTCTCAGTCTGCAACTCATTATATTGAAATGAATCCATCAAAAACTTAGCCCACATTGATAAAGGCACTTTTGAATTACTATAAATTAGCTTCTTCTCTTTCTTTCTTTCAGTATGTATAGTGTGATGCAATGCTTTTTGTTTATAGTAATCAATTACCTCTTTAATTTCTTCTAAAGATTTTTTTGACAAAATCGATTGGATTTGTTCAATATTATTTGAGCCATATACTTTTAATGCTTGTAAGAGTTCATGCTTATCAAATTTCGTCCATCCTTCGGGAAAGTTTTTCTCATCAAGATTTGAATCTTTACCCATTTTATTTTTATTGAATCTTTCGAACCACCTTTTAAAGGCAACAGTCTTCTTTTATAGTAGTCTTTTCAATTATAGTCAACAAGACAAGCCCCAAATCAGAGATGGTCAGAAAGCACCAAGTGACAGCAACACCAAGCTTCACTTCAAACAAGTCGGCAGCAGGCCAGTAGAAGCAGCACACAGAACACAATTATTCAGCAGCAGTTTTCAATTTTTCATGTTATTTTCATTAGTGGTGTACAGTTTATGATGTAGGTAATAATTAAAGGCCGGATTTGCGGTGGCAGGAATACAAACTTGGTAGTGATTACCAAATTATCGTAAATGTTTTTATACATCGATGTTTTGAAAATATTTTTGAAGTGGAACTTCTTTGATCGCGTCTGTATTTATTTTTTGTATTTTACCAAGGAGGATGTATTTCTTAAAAATTTGACATTCTACTTCACTCACTTTGACTTTGCTAACTTTGCATCAAGAAAAACTGCAGTGAATTTTATTATTTATACATTTCACGATTTTCACTTTTCTAAATGTAGGTAGGTAATTTCTACTATTTCCGACAGTAAGTCTATAAGTATATCACGTTACATAATTATAATTTTTTTATCGATAAATTACACAAATAGATAATCAAGTTGTCCACGCACTATTAAACGTCATTTTATTCGTGCTACCGAAAATCCGGGGTCTGGTAATAATGAAATCAATCAAATGGAAATGAGAATTAAATTAATTTTATTTGTTTGTATTTGTCTTTTGTCTCTACAAGTTTGACATTTGACAGACAGACAGACTTGACATTGACATAGGTGCATTCCAACAGACTAATCGCTGAGTCAGCGATCGATAACCATTAAGTACATTTAATCAGGAACCGAAAAACCCCTTTTTAGGGTTCCGTAGCCTAAATGGCAAAAAACGGAACCCTTATAGATTCGTCATGTCTGTCTGTCTGTCCGTATGTCACAGCCACTTTATTCCGAAAGTATTAAGACTACGCAGTTGAAACTTGGTAGGTAGATGTATTCTGTTAACCGCTTAACGAATTTAATTTTGGTTAACCCAGTTAACCCAATTGATAGGGAAACCCTATTGAAAAGCTTACCATATGATAGGGTTTCCCTTTCGATAGGGTTAGTCGACGTCATGCTTACCGTATTAATAGGGTTTTTGAAAACAAGTCTATGAAATACCTACCCAAACAAAAACCCTTTTAACGGTAAGCGGTTCATGGAATACCCAATCAAAACCCTTAAACGGTAAGCGGTTCCGGTCCTTCGGCCCAGGTGGAACTAGATATAAATTGCTTGAACACGTTTTAAAACCCCTTTATAAAGCCTTCATAGGGTTTTCGTATTCGGTAGGTAACCCTTTCGATAGGGTTACCGTATTGATAGGGTTTTTGAAAACAAGTCTATGAAATACCCAATCAAAAACCTCTTTAACGGTAAGCGGTTCCAGTCCTTGCATTTACTACAATCATGGATTGTAATTTTTTTATGAACGTCATCTCGTATGTGCCTTACTCCTGGCTTGTGGGCAGCGACGTATTCTCCATAGGGTCATTCGGGCGATCGCCCGGGGCGGGCCGACCTGGAGGGCGGCCCAATGGTCTCAACGAGAAATATTAAATACTAATAGATAATAGTCTTTCACCCGTGACTTCGTCCACGTGGAATTAGCTACCGCGCGTAAAGCTGAAACAGGCATTTTAGAATTTTGCGTAGGTATAAATCCAGATTTCCATACATTTGTTTTGTGAATGAAACTGACAAAAAATCGCGCTGCGCGGTAGTTTTTTGCAATAGACAGGCAAGGTTACACGATTTGTGGATGAACGTCGTTTTTCTTACAAGTGACAGATGAGACACAGAATAACTATTAGTACAAGTACAGAAGCAGCACGCCGCGCGCCGCAGTCATTTAAATAAATAGCGACTTTTACTCCGACACAATAAAGTGCATTCCGGTCGCGCAGCGCTTGACCTACAGTTTAATAATTCGCCTTGTAGTTGCCTCTCTTTCTATTAAGTACTCTTACCTTTTCTGACGGCGCAACGTTTAGGGTTGACTTATTTCAAATGTGCGTAGCCATCCTTACTAATATTATAAATGCGAAAGTCCGTTTGTTTGTTTATTTGTTTGTTACGCCTTCACGTCTCAACTACTGAACCGATCATCATGAAATTTTGCATACACGTTCTTAGGGGTACAGAGAAGGACATAGGATACCTTTCACCCTGAAATAATATATTGTTCCCGATGGATAGCAAAAAATCTTTCCACGCAGACGAAGTCGCGGGCGGCCGCTAGTATATAATAATGTGAAAAACGACAATTGTTTATTAGTTTTTTGATTTAGAAATCCGTACACGGCACAGTAATGTCGATTCGACATTGTTACTATTATAAGGAGACAATATCTACGCAGGCAGTAAGATGCCGCGCGACTACACTGGTGGGCGTGTGGCAGCCTTTTGCTCACTTGTGCCCTCGTAGGCACGGCTAGCGGTAGGTGGTTATCACGCGACCTTGAGCGAGTGAAGGAGGCCTGGATGAGATTACAAGATTTATGGATAAAACTAGGTAAACTATCTAAACTAAACTAACTACTGGTATGTGCGGCCCTTGTTGCAGTAGTTCGGTGATTGTGCGGCGTAGGTAGATGCCGCCACAAACAAACGGACAGCCGGAAAGACATATGGACCGCCGGCCAAGAGGCTCATTTTCAATCTATCGCAATTTGGTTTGGGTCCCTATTTTTGAATCGCTCGGCAGGCGTCGAGTGCTCTTTTCGACTGATTTTCGTTCGACATCTCATTCATTTGAGTCATAAGTCGAACGAAAATCAGTCGAAAAGAGCGCTCGACGCCTGCCGAGCGATTCAAAAATAGGGACCCAAACCAAATTGGCAAGATAGCCATTAGTTTGGTGTTATCAAATATCGTCGTCTGGGTTGCGAAGTAGGAAGCTTCTGGGAGATATGCCACCCTGAACATATGGCCCCCATAAAATGATCTCCAATCGCAAAAAATAATCGATCGCATAAATGGTGAACAGGGTCGTAGGTGGCATCATTACAAACATGTTAGACATCGGCTTGGTTAGTTTTCAGGAAGAATGCGCGCAACCAGGGTAGAAATATAGCCTTTTTGCCAAAAAATAATCGACAGTAATTACATCGACTGCACTCAAATTTCAGTTGGCCTTAAAAAGCATTTTGATCACAGTAAGAAATAAGATCGTTTGGCAATAAAAATATTTTGACTTGATTTATCGTTTTTCCGTACAAAATGTATGGGAAAAGTTTTTGGCGATTTCTGTCGTTTCTAATACTCATACCTTAATTAAATGGTCCCGTAGTCTTTTGATCCCCACATGAAATAGGATCGATTGGCATATTATTATTTTTTGTATTTTAGCATTTTTTTCTAACGGCAACTTTTTTCCAAAATCTGTGAATGCAGTTCAGAATATCTCAAAAAGTTATGGAAGGTCTTAAGTCCACGACGGGACGTTTTCCTGAACTATATCGGTTTTAAGGTACCTGCCCTTAATGTACCGTCTCAAAAATCCACCCTCTATATGCTCTTGTGAGCTGATACGATGATATTTGATAACACCAAGCTAATGGCTATTTTGCCAATTTGGTGGTCAATATGCGATAGATTAAAAATGACTCTGGTTGGCCGCCGGTTGAAGCAGAGTTTAGCAGAGACGCTTCGCGCTCGCTCGGTCAATTAATAACTTAAAGTTGACCAAATATTAAATTAAATTGCTGCAAATAATATAGTGATAAAAATGAATACTCGAGATACAGTATAAAATAATATTATTTATTATACTGAATAGTGATTGTGACATAATTGAGTCTGTTATAATAATGTAATTGCTTTTATAATTATGATTTTAAAGGAACCAGCATAATGGCACTATAGTCAATTTGCTCTCACATGCGGTTAAATAATCAACTATTCTGTTAAACAATCTGAAATATAACTTGCCATCTGGAAAAATAAAAAGAGCGCATTATTTCGGCCTTTTTCATACAAACAATCTTTAGTACGTTTATTCTTCTTAGTAACAATAGACGACAATTAGTTATGATGTTATTTTATATATAAATGTAAAAAATTCAGCAGGCGTGTATACCGATGAGTACACAAAACCGATTGTCACGTACCTTTTGATTATTTACATGAATAATCACAAAAAGTCCGTCCAACCAATAACCTACCTACCAATGTTACTTTAAAAACATCAAATAACGCCGCAAAAATAACCAGCTTTATTTATTGGTTTACTTAATGTTATAGCTGTCACCAAATCATGATTAGGATGACGAACGAAATTTGTAACAATAGAGCCTCTAAAGAAATTAATAACTTCGGTACAGAGATGATTATAAATTATTCATAGCTGATTATGAAAAAGGCCAACAGGTAGACAGTGAGTTATGTTAATTAGACTAGTATTTACTTAAAACTGAACATAATTATGAAAACACATCACGTAAGTAAATAAGTTAGCAACATAAGAAATAAGAAAACAAATATCTCTAGAGCGAACAAGGCTAGAACATTTTAAATGCAGTTATCCACAGTATTTATATTTAGTATAATAACAATGGGAAAATATTTGAACATTTTTAAGAAATACTGTAGTGTATCTTTGAGGATTTTTTCTAAATAAGTTTCATTAGATTACAAAATTCAAACGAAAATTAACTTAACCTATTACATAATATTACTGTTGAACATTAACAATTATTCATTATAACAAATAGTTATGTGACATTCGGCTTTCTGATAATAGAGTTTATAATATCATTAAATAATAACATAAATCGTACCGTTTCATTACACGTATAACAACGGTTCTAACGGAAATTAAATGCATAAGACATAAAAATTGAACACAATCATATTTAAGCCTATTTATTTTGCGTGAAATGAGAGAAGACTACACAAAATATGCATCGTTGCTATAGGTGGGATACATCACCAGGGTACACCGATCGCTTAAATTAACTATGGATAAGGGGGAATGGTGCATCAGTCTGAGTTCACTCTAACTATTGTCATAATGTGAGGATGACCAGAAACACTGTTCTGATTATTTAATTAATACAATGTAAATGCAGTATCAGATTTACAGTTCCGTAAACACGAAGTCACACGGTTAGGAAGGAACAATATTACAATTCAACACACTAATTGTTATGGATACCCAAAATGGAAAAGATTCATTTTAATAACGCATCGTACATAACTATTACCTTACAAAATAATATAAATTACCAAGCATTATACCTGCTTACCGCGATAGAGTAATATCTAAAGAGCTTATCATATATTTGCATTAATATGTAAATACAATTGAATTTCTGTTTATAATAATAAGTTACTTTATAACAATACAGTGTCAGGTGTCGAACTCGGCGATCGGAACACAACTTCACACAATGAGAATAAGACTAATAGGAAGTCAAACCATCAATATAATGTATAATTAATTGGTGTAGACATTA
Organism: Agriphila geniculea; assembly: GCA_943789525.1. NCBI lineage: Eukaryota > Metazoa > Arthropoda > Insecta > Lepidoptera > Crambidae > Agriphila > Agriphila geniculea. The sequence continues at coordinate 12,715,529 of OX038875.1, forward strand.
TAACATACGCTATAATTCTTAGGAGGCCTATAATCAGCATACATCATATTATAACAATGAAATTAGATATTGTTTCGACTCAGGGAAACGACTAGTGGACTAATTAGGTATATTTAGTTACACTAAATATAGATATAAAAATCAAAACGCTACATCATCGTGTTTTAGGGGACGATAATAGCTCGATGTACTCAGTACAACATGCGAAGTAACATTGCCTATTCCAACGCACACAGCAATGATTATTGTATTTGTAGATTCGAGCGAGTATAACGGGTGTAACAAGACACTCAACGAAGCCGAAGTCCACGCATTCCGCCCATCATCAGGATCATTTTTGTCTTTTAGACTATACCTGGGAAACCAATAGCTACGAAGTTATTGAAGGCCTAAGTCAAAAATTATTTTTCAAAATTTTTATGAAATGTTATTTTATTCGTTATTTTCTAATTTTTGTCTAAAGAAACATTAACAAAATTTTATGTATTTCGTAACAAACAATGACTTCAAAACGTCATCACTCAATGTATTTCATGAGAAAGCACATAAACATTGCCTTTCAACTCGGCCGCACGCAGCTGTGTAGCATTCACTCGCAGGCGAGGTCTTTTGTACGCATTACATTGCGTGGTAATGTATGCAATGCTTTTTTAATACCAATAAATTAAAATCGTTTCCTAGTAAAAATTTTAAACAGAAATGGTCCTGATGATGGGCAGAATACGTAGATCTCGGCTTCGTTGAGTGCCTTTTTACACCCGGTATACGGACGTCCCCTAACTATTCTAGCCGCGTTATATCTAAACGCTATTGGGCGTCGGTGGTGGGCGTGGCGTGGCGCGCGAGCAGCGCGGCGGGCTCGCTCGTGAAGCACTCGAAGCTAGCATCGAGGAACAGTTCCTGCAGGAATCGTCGCGCGCACAACATGTAGGAATCTCTCGCTAGCAGCGCGCACACGTCCGAGTACACGCACGGACTTCGGAACACGTCCGGGTACCGCTGCTTTAGTGTAAGCAGCGCTGACCGTGTCTGGAAGAAACGAGATGTTGTTTCATAACATAATTCATAATAAAATATTACTGCATGCTGTGTTCTCCTGTAATTAAGCACAAACAACTGTATCCATTAATTTAGTATTTAAGAATGTATAGTGTATTCTTTGGTGGAGATCCTTAAATCTCCCTTATACAGGGTCACTGGAAATATGACGTATTCCTGCTAAGGGGTTATTATAGATGCGGTCAAAACAAATATTTTTTGCCATATAAATTTTTCTCAAAAAATTAATAATTTTTGAGTTAATTGAAATAAAGTATTTTTTTCCCAAAAGTACGTTTTCAGACACAAACATTTAAAATAAAAGATTACTCATTCGATTCCGGATTTTTTACCATTTTGGGATAGCAATAGCCATTTGCAAATTAACCACACCAATTAATAAAAATTGGTGGGAACATTATGAGCTCCTCAAATAAAACCCCTAACCCCAAAAAAACTTTAACTCAGCAGGCATTCCATCCAGGCCTCTTCAACAGACAGCGATCAAACTCGCTAAGTGATGTGCAAAGTCACAGATCGAACTTAGATCCATTGATCAGTAACGAGAAAAACATAGTTGATCTAACCGAGACATCCAACTCCCAACCAGCCTGTTTAGAACAACAACCCCCTCCATGGCAACGCGTTCCAGCATCGAAGAAACGCAAAATAAGGGACTACTCGACATCACCAACTGCTACCCGTACAGAGAACCGATTTGCCAACCTCCCGTTAGACTCCGCCGAACCCGAAAATGAATCCAAGCAATCCACTAAACCTCCTCCGATCGTACTATACGGAATTGATGATCTAAATGAACTAACGAAATTAATAGAAACAGTTGTAAACCCTAGTGACTTTAAGTTCAAAATTATTAATAAAAACCTGATGCGTGTTTCTGTAAATACTGCAGAAAATTACAAAGTAGTGATCGATTTGATACGCCAGAAAGGCTTGATTGGGCATACCTTCACACAGAAGGATACAAAAAGTTACCGAATAGTTATAAAAAACCTCCACCACACAACTCCTCATGATGCTATCATTCAAGAAATCGAGAAGTGCGACAACAAAGTTCGAGGCGAAATTATCAACTGTCGGTATGGACCGGATAAGAAACCAACATCAACATTCTTTGTTAACTTAGAACCCAGCGTTAACAACAAATTGGTCAAAGAAATAAAATATATTTACCACCAACGAGTGAAAATAGAAAATCCACACAAAGCAAAAACAGTTGTCCAGTGCCAACGTTGCCAGCAGTACGGTCACAGTAAAAACAATTGCATGAGACCTTACAGGTGTGTTAAGTGCGGAGAGGGCCATAAAACATCTGATTGTACCAAAAAAGACAGAAATTTGCCTGCCAAATGTGCTCTCTGCTCTAGTGATCATCCTGCAAACTACAAAGGCTGCCAAGTGTACAAAGAAATCTTATCACGAAAGACGAACCCTAAAAGAAATCCACTTAAAGCCAACAGGAATGAACCCATCATAGATCTCACAAAAAAGAACCCCGATACCCAGCATTCTTCATTACCTTCTTGGTCTTCCACGCAAAGAAGAAGTGAGCACTCATACTCTGACGTAACCTCAGGCAGAGTTGTAAAGCCTTTACCTGACAACCAGACACAACAAGACAGCCTTAGCAATGGTCAATGCAAGTCCTTCGAACAACTCTTAAAATCACAGACTGAGAAAATTGACCTACTCCTTCAACAAATCAGCACCCTGATGGGTTTACTCTCAACAATAATTAGCAAGCTCTCTTCGTAAAAGAGCTCCTATTAAGAATTGCAACGTGGAACATAAATGGTTTGTCTCCTAATATTCACGAACTAGAGATACTTATTGCCACCAATAGACTTGACGTAGTCTTAATATCTGAGGCACATGCCACAATAAGAAGCTCTTTTCGGGTCAAGGGCTTTAACATCTATTTCACTCCACATCCTGATGGTGGAGCTCATGCTGGAACAGCATTAGTTATCAGGGCTAACCTCAAACACACGCCTTTGGAGCCTTTCTCTTCGATGCACCTTCAAGCAACAACAGTCCAACTTGAAACACGTCGCGGCACCATCACGCTTTCCTCCGTTTACTGCCCTCCCAAGCATAAAATAACTGCGGAGATGTTTGCGGCATACTTCCAAACCTTAGGTTCCAGATTCATAGCCGGTGGCGACTGGAATGCAAAGCATCAATATTGGGGCTCCCGTCTAGCGACCACCAGAGGGCGTGAACTAAAACGTTGTACAGATAACACACACTTAAAGACGTTATCGACAGGCGAACCAACCTATTGGCCGAGTGATCCCAATAAATTGCCTGATCTTTTGGACTTTTTCGTGACCCAAGGAATATCCAATCTCTATACAGTTGCAGAATCCTGTCTAGATGGATCATCGGATCACACACCAGCGCTACTATCAGTAAGCACCAATGTTATTATTCGGGAAAAAACAGACTCATTGACTAACTTTAAAACAGATTGGGAAGGTTTTAAGAACTACCTCGACGAAAATATTAATCTTAAAATGTCTCTGAAGAACGCTGATGAGGTGGATGAGGCATGTAATTATGTAACCAATCTCATCCAAGTAGCAGCCTGGATCAATACCCCACAGCAAACTGAAAATGCGAAATCTCCTGCATATCCATCACACATAAAGCAAATGATCCTTGAGAAACGACGCCTAAGAAGAAATTGGCATTTATCCCGCTTGCCCGTAGATAAATCCTCATACAACAAGGCAGCAAAGGAATTAAAAGAGGCTTTAAGAAACTCTGTGAATGATTCCGTTACGGAAAACATCCGCAGGCTGTCCCCTACAGGATGTGGCGAGCATTCTCTCTGGAAAGCCACAAAAATGTTAGAGAGGCCTCAACAACCATATCCACCTATAAGAACTCCAACGGCGACGTGGGCTAGAACAGACTTGGAAAAATCTGAAGTGTTTGCTGAGCACTTATCTAGAGTATTCAAACCGAACGAGCAAATATCTGATGAGTCAGATCTGGATGAAATCCTCAATAGGGACCTACAGATGTGCCTGCCGATCAAACCAGTCTCGCCAAAGGAAATTGTACTAGAAATAAAAAAACTTGACCCTAATAAAGCTCCTGGATTTGATCTTATCACTCCTACGGTACTCAAACATCTACCCAAGAAGGTTATTACGTTTTTAGCCTGTCTGTTTAATGCTATCCTCAGGACATCTCACTTTCCAACCCTCTGGAAAATATCTCAGGTGGTAATGATTCACAAACCAGGAAAACCCGAACACGAGACCTCGTCATATCGACCTATAAGCTTGACTTCCATACTCTCAAAACTATGGGAAAGAATATTCCTTACCAGGCTTCTTCCCGCCATGAATGAATGTTGTCTTACACCGGCTCATCAATTTGGTTTTCGAAAGGCGCACTCGACGATTGAACAAGTTCACCGAGTATATCACACGATACGCCAGAGCTTGGAAAGAAAGCGATATTGCTCAGCAGCTTTCATTGACGTACAGCAAGCCTTCGATCGAGTTTGGCACAAAGGATTACTTGTCAAAGTAAAAGTTAATTTACCACACTCAATGTTTCTTCTCATCCAGTCGTATCTGACGAATCGGTACTTCCAAGTTAAGCAAGGAGAAGCTAGATCGAGCCTTTATAAGATAGAGGCGGGAGTCCCACAAGGTTCAGTCCTTGGACCGGTGCTGTACACCATTTTTACGCACGACCTTCCCGTAATGGATAACATCACTGTTGCAACCTACGCTGACGATACTGCTTTCCTATCAGCCGACGCGGTTCCTGAGATGGCCAGTCATAACCTGCAGAAACAGCTCGACGAAACTCATAAGTGGCTCTGTAAATGGCGTATTCGTGCAAGTGCTACTAAATCACACCATGTCACTTTCGCTTTGAAGAAAGGAAATTGCACCCCGGTCAGACTCGGTAGTGACACCTTACCACATACTGACAATGTCAAATACCTCGGATTCCACCTCGACCGACGCCTCACATGGAAGAATCATATCAAAGCAAAAAGAGACGAGATCAACCTTAAATTTCGTAATTTATACTGGCTAATGGGAAGAAACTCGGTGCTGTCCGTAGACAATAAATTACTGATATACAACTCAGTATTGAAACCGATTTGGACGTACGGCATCCAATTATGGGGCGTGGCCAGCAAGTCAAATACTCTCTGCCTTCAGCGAGTACAGAATAGCATACTGAGGGCAATAGTAAATGCGCCTTGGTTCACGAGGAATGACGAAATCCACGAGTACCTTAAAATGCCAACTGTAGCGATGGAGATCGAGCTATATCAGCAACGCCACAAAGACCGCCTCCACAATCACCCAAACCCTCTCATTACAGAGCTGATAGACCCGACAATGGTGGTGAGAAGGCTAAAAAGAGACCACGTAATTAATTAGGAGAAGCGGTGATGACCGCTTCACTATACACGCCCTTTCTTCCTTCCAACAAATTCGCTTATGGTCTGGCGACCGATCGCAAATAGTAAAAACTAAGAAGAAAAAAAAAAAAAATTTGGGATAGAAAACACTCTGAGTGTTGATGATGAATAAAAAACAATTCATAAAATACAGGTGTTTATAAAAAAAAACAATCCTTAAATGCATTTATTTTTTTTATTTTTTCAGATTTTTTAGAAATAGCATCAAATATCCTTATAAAAATCATAGTAACTAAGCGTGCATAATATTTAAAAAAAATCACCATCTATTCAGCTTTCAGTTGAGCTATAAAACTTAATAATAACTTAAATAAGAAAAAGAAATTAAGACTTAACTAAATAGCAGTCCCATTTCATGTAGCAAAAATTTCCTACTTCAAGCGCTTCGGAGGTGGCCGTATTATCCTACTTATTCCATAAATGTGAAAGTTTGCTTATTTAGATGATTGTTAATCAATCACGCAAAACGGCAGAACGGATTTGGATGAAATTTGGCACACAGATAGTTTATAAGCCGGATTAAAACATAGGAGGATACTATTATCTTGGTTAAAGGCTCCCTAGGGATTTTCTCGAATGTAAATGCGGATGAAGTTGCGGGCGGAAACAGGTTTGCCATAAATAATCGTGCTTACTAAAATAACTTCTTCTGAGTGAGTTTGAAACAGGATTATTTGCCGCCGATAAGTCAAAATTTTATACAGACAGCATCAAAAATAACCATGCATATCAGCCATTTTTAATGACTCGCTGCTGGGGAACAAGCCTTCCTTTCCTTTTGGGATAAAGCGGACTGGCCATAACCCACCACGTGGGCCCAATGCGGATTGATCGGTGTTAACTCAGTGTACCTTACATTGAGCGGCTCAATGTAAGGTACATTGAGTTAACACCGATAATCGCTCAATTTGAGCCCTTGGTTCTGGCTGCATTTACAGTCGTTAACACTGAACGATCCACATTGGGCCCGCGTGGTGGGTATGGCCCGTCCGCTTAATCCATCCACAAGCCAAAAGGAAGGCCAGTTCCCCAGCAGCGGGGCATTAAAAATGGCTTATATGCATGGTTTTTTGTGATACAGTTTGTATAAAATTTTGACTCATCGGCGGAAAATAATCCTGACCCAAACTCACTCGGACGAAAGTATTTTTAGTAATAACGACCATTTATGGCAAACTAGCTTCCCCTTGCGACTTCATTCGCATTTACATTCGAGAATTTCCCTAGGGAACCTTTAACCAAGATAACAGTATCCTCCTATGTTTTAATCCGGCTTATAAACTATCTGTGTGCCAAATTTCATCCAAATCCGTTCAGCCGTTTTGCGTGATTGATTAACAATCGTCTAAATAAGCAAACTTTCACATTTATGGAATAAGTAGGATAATACGGCCACCTCCGAAGCGCTTGAAGTAGGAAATTTTTGCTACATGAAATGGGACTGCTATTTAGTTAAGTCTTAATTTCTCTTTTTTATTTAAGTTATTATTAAGTTTAATAGCTCAACTGAAAGCTGAATAGATGGTGATGTTTTTAAAATATTATGCACGCTTAGGTACTAGGATTTTTTTAAAGATATTTGATGCTATTTCTAAAAAAATTGAAAAAATAAACAAAATAAATGCATTTAAGGATTGTTTTTTTTATAAACACCTGTATTTTATGAAATTTTTTTTATTCATTATCAACACTCAGATTGTTTTCTATCCCAAAATGGAAAAAATCCGGAATCGAATGAGTAGTTATCTTTTATTTTAAATGTTTGTGTCTGAAAACGTACTTTTGGTAAAAAAATACTTAATTTTAATTAACTCAAAAACTATTAAAATTTTGAGAAAAAGTTATATGACAAAAATATTTGTTTTGTCCTCATCTGTATAGTGCGGCGGTAATCTTAAAAAAACCGGCCAAGTGCGTGTCGGGCCACGCGCAGTAGGGTTCCGTAGGTACATTATACCATACCATATTTTAATACCGCTATCATTTTTCGTCTGAAAAAATAACTTTGTTTTTCACAGTGTTTGTATGAATGACAAAGTTATATTTGCGGTTTTGGAAAATGTACTATATCTCGAAAACTAATTACTGTATCTCGTTCAAAATAATTTTCGTTGAAAGTGTTTATTAAGATCTATAGTTTATATTTTTTTTACATTTTTCACCCTCTTACTTTAAAAGTTAAAGGGGGGGGGACACACATTTTACCACTTTGGGGGCATATATTTTTCAAACGGTTGACTTTAAAAAAAAATAGTCTTAGGAACCTCAACCTCATTTTTAAAGACCTATCTATAGACACCCCATAAGTATTGGTTTGATGAAAAAAAATATTTTCAGTTTCAGTTACATGTATGGGGAGCCCCCCCTTAATCTTTTATTTTTTTTATTTTTGTATAAAAATCGTAAAGCGGTTCACAGAATACACCTGCCTACTAAGTTTCAACTATGTAGTCCTAATACTTTTGGAATAAAGTGGCTGTGACATACGGACGGACAGACAGACAGACAGACAGACAGACATGACGAATCTATAAGGGTTCCGTTTTTTGCCATTTTGGCTACGGAACCCTAAAAAGACGCTTAGAAAACACTTTTCGTACAAGTCATATCGGAAATATAAAAATTTGGTATCGATGCATTCAGTACGATGCCCTGATCACAAATATATAAGATGACGTGCGAAAGTGGTGGGGGTAGAAACTGTGACGTCATAAAGTTTTCAGTACAAAGAAATTTTTTTTCATACCATGTGGTATATCAATTGAAAGGGCTTTGTGAGTAGATTGCGAATATATAACACACTATAACATTTTCACTACTTGGTCTAACAAATTATTAGCAAATGTCGAAAAATTTCGCAATTCAGAGTCGCCATTAAACAGGTCTAGATCGAAAACGACTGAATTGATATTTACAAAATACATACAAATAACTCTGCACATACTCTTTTCGAATGTCTTAAGGTAATTAACCAAAGATATTTAAAAATAAGAAAAGGACATCAGTTTTAATAACAGCATAATTTTCTGCTTTTTCTAAATTCTCAGATCCTTTAATAATTAATAAAAAAACAAATAAATAAACTTTCGTATGTTAATCATTTCTTGTCCTACTTAGTAAACAGTATTTGACAGTTTCCATGCTTCTTTTAAATTTAAATCACTATAAAAAAATGTGTTAACAATTTCTTTGGTTTTCAATGCGTGGAAAACCATTTGTTGAATTTTATACATGATTATTTCAAAAAAGAATTGAATAAAGTTTGTTTACCAAATAGGACAACTAAGGATAACTAAAAGTAATGACAAATATACATGGAAAACACACACAGTTGCTCGGAGACCTAAATAACCTGACGAAACTCAATAGGCAAAAGTTATTTAGAAAAAATCAAAACAATACACAAAAATCACAGTCTTTTTAATGGGTGTAAAAGGGGGTTAACGGGTGTAAATAATCATTCATAAAATACAACAAATGTTTTACCACGCATAGAATACCAAAAATATTGTAAATTGTTAATAATATTTGATTTAATAAGACAACATATTTTAAAAATAGTGATTAGGTTTAAAAGAAGTATCTAAAGTGTAAAATTTTGTTTATTTAAACCTTCGTCTGTTTATCCTAACTTGTCCTAGTAAGGATAAACATACGAAAGTTTTTTTTTTTTTTTTTTTTATTAATTATTAAAGGAATCTGAGAATTTGGAAAAAGCAGAAAATTATGCTGTAATTAAAACTGATGTACTTTTCTTATTTTGAAATATCTTTGGTCAATTACCTTTAGACATTCGAAAAGAGTATGTGCAGAGTTATTTGTTATGTATTTTGTAAAAATCAATTCAGTCGTTTTCAATCTAGACCTGTTCAATGGCGACTCTGAATTGCGAAATTTTTCGACGTTTGCTGATAATTTGTTAGACCCAGTAGTAAAAATGTTATAGTGTGTATATATTCGCAATCTACTCACAAAGCCCTTTCATTTGATATACCACATGGTATGAAAAAAAAATTTCTTTGTACTGAAAACTTTATGACGTCACAGTTTCTACCCCCACCATTTTCGCGCTTGTCATCTTATATATTTGTGATCAGGGCATCGCACTGAATGCATCGATACCACATTTTTGTGTTTCCGTGATGACTTGTGCGAAAACTAACCTCAAACCTTGTTTTACCGCCCTAATAATAACCCCTTAGCAGGAATACGTCTTTTTTCCAGTGACCCTGTATAAATTAAATACACAAGTGGTAAAATTAGAAATCTATAGACTGAAGATATTAGGTAAAAATGCATATAAAATATTTTTCTGTAAGCCTATTTTGTAAGCGTTATAATGACCGATGAGACGGAACAGTTTAGGAATGGCGACCGCCTACCGGAAGATGCTACGAGGGTAGGCCTTCGACACGCGCCTGCGCCCCGCCCCAACGGCCCTCGGAGAACCGAGGAGAATCTAACTAGGTGTTCAGCCCACTGCCACTTCAGCTGAGCAATCCTTCGAGCGATATCGGTTACTTTACAAGTTCATACCCAAGGCCCTGCCCGTACCTCGCTAGGCCCATGTGCGTACCTGTCGCAAGTGCGTAGGGTTGGACATGTAGTGCACGTGGTGCAGCACCTCGGCGTGCGGCGAGCGCTCGCCGGGCGCGGGCGCGGGGCTGCTCGGCGGGCTGCGGCTCTCCTGCAACGACGAGCCCTCCATTCCTGCAGGAGGACTAGCTATAGTCTGTTTATCCTAACTTGTCTTATTTGGTAAACAACTCTTTATTGAAATAATCAATTATAAAATACAAAAAATGTTTTTTTAAACATAAATTACGAAAAAAATTTCTAATTTATCAGTGACTAACGGTCGCCCGCTGTTTCACCCGCGTGGTTCCCATTCCCGTGGGAATATCGGAATGAAAAGTATCCTATGTTTTAATCTAGGATATTTACTATCTGTGTGCCAAATTTCAACCAAATCAACCATGATAACTTAAAATTTTTTGGCAATCCTAGTATCCATAAAAAACCCCAAGAAAATCGTAATTTAAGGGATGTGCTACAATCTAAGAGACTAAAATGACAACGACAGTTTCACTGTTAAACCGTTTTAAACTTTATCTCCATTGGGTCTCCAATTCTCCAATCTCACCCAAGTCTTCCAATTGATTGATACTATGTAATAACATGTCCATCAGCCATTTTTGATGTCCCCACTGCTGGGGCACAGGCCTTCCTCATGGGTGGATAAGGAGGACGGGCCATAACCCACCACGCGGGCCCAATGCGGATTGGTGGGTATTAACGACTGCAAATGCAGCCGGGACCAACGGCTTAACGTGCCTTCCGAAGCACGGAGGAGTTCGCGATAGTAAATTTTTGGTCACCCATCCCATGACCGACCCTTGCGAACGTTGCTTAACTTACGCAATCGCTGGGCCAGGCGCTAAACCACTGCGCCACCGAGCTCCTCTACTATGTAATAACATAGTATCAATCAATTGGAAGACTCGGGTTGGAAAAGAAGCGAGGCGTTGAGCGTCCACGGGGACCAAGCCATAAGATGCGATTATATGGTGTGATGATTCCTAACATGACCACGAACGATTTTCTTATTTTGTTTGTGGTACATATTCATAAAAATAAATGTACTTTAATGTACTTATGAACAAAAAAATTGTACTCGTCTAGTTTCGACGTTCCGGCATACCTAAAGTGGTCGTGCCTGGGACGAGTTTTCTGGCACGACCACGCTAGATTTAAGGATATTTCGATCAATTTAAGGATATTAAGATAGGTACAAATTATAGAAAATATATGTACTCAACTTTAGAAGTCCAATTACAGGTGAATTAAGCGGTGTCAGCAGTATTTAATTTCAGTACTTTTGATAGGTTTAATGAGCTTCTAATGACATTCACATCAAAAAAATGTCCTGATTAGGTTTTTTGTCCTGATTAAGGAAAGAAGAAAAATTGCATGAAACATGAAAAACTGAAAATAAAGATTACATTTCTTTAGTATATAGGACTTAAGAAAATTAACTACATTCCGTCTAGGGGGTTATTCTGTTGCTCAAATACAACATTTTCAACATAGGACTTACATCCTTATCACAGAAAAGTTCACCTCCCCATACAAACTAGTATCAGCTGATCGGCACTTTAGTATGGGGAAGTGATTTTTTTTTTAGGATTTTGATGTTGGCCCCATACTGAAAGTTAAGCAGCAAAATCTCACAGAATCTCAAAGAAATTAAACAACTAAGAAATGTTGGATAACAATTTTTTTTGTTAGTATACTAGCGCCCAATGTAAGTTAACTGTTGCCTGTTGTACAATTACGGATACAACGATACGTACAATACGGATTACAAGATGGTTATAATAAGCTGGTTGTATAGGACAAATACTGCTAAAACTGCTTAATTTGACTTCTAAAGTTGAGTACATATATTTTCTGAAATTATTACCTCTAAATATTCTTAAATTGATCGAAATATTCTTTAATCTAGCGTGGTCGTGCCAGAAAACTCGTCCCAGGCACGACCACTTTAGGTATGCCGCAACGTCGAAACTAGACGAGTACAATTTTTTCGTTCAAAAGTACATTAAAGTACATTTATTTTTATGAATATGTACTACAAAAAAAATAAGAAAATTCTTCGTGGTCATGCCAGGAATCATCACACGATTATATGCATTACTTATTGGAAATAAACTTTAAAGTAGCTTAAAAGTGAAACCGCCAACTGTTGCGCTGTCAACCGCTGCTATATCGGTGTGTACTCTGCTTGAGCCTTATTCATTTTTTCCATAGAATTTTTTTATTAACATAGGTAAAGATATGCTCCCCTGATAGTAAGCGGTTATCGTTTTCACAGTGTTTAGAATCCATAAAGAACTTGTGAAAAGCAAGGATTTGGCTCTTACCGCACGCTTTATCCTTCGAGTGCGCAAACTAGGGTATTTACATATTTCAGTTATGAAGCATACAAAGACTGGATTCGCTACGAATTAGGTACTAAATCATAGTATCGAAAAGTCAATGCACACTGATTTGGAGCTACTATTGTATTACGATCAACTCTAGTAATTAAATAATATTCTGTGATATATAAATGTCAATGGGACATGGTATTTTGATTGTTTTGCCTACATTCTTTTTATTATAAATTATCACGCAATGTTAAACTAATAATTAGAGTATGTACGTACAGATATATCTCATGCTAGCAGGTTACTGTGTCATGATCGCAATTCGTGCTCAATTATAGTTTAGTTTCCGGTCCAGTCGGAACTAGAGTTGTAAGAACAATAAATTAATTATGTCCTTAACAGCACTACATAGTGGTAATCCCATTTAGGTATACGAGATACAATTTTAGCTTAACTCTAAAACTTCATACCAACTTTTACCCAATTTAACAAGTAAATAGAAACCCTACAAAGGGAAGTGTTGTTAAAATACATATTTTTTTATTGAAAATTGTTTAAAAGTAAAAAAAAAATATTAAAAACACGACTGCCCTGCCAAAACGAACTAAAAAGTTAAACAACAAGTGTCATTGCAGTCGGGGGACCTTATTATGGATCATTTTTTTATGAAAGAGATCCCCCGACTGCAATGACACTTGTTGTTTAACTTTTTAGTTCGGTTTTGGCAGGGCAGTCGTATTTTTAATATTTTTTAAATTTGTTTTTATTTCACACATTTTAGTGACATATTATATAGTTTTGGAATGTGCTCATCAAGGCCTTTCATTTGATGCCTGTATTGTAATAATAGAAGAAAAAATTTTTTTTTCACATTTGAAAATGGCGTCGTACAGTCGCCATATTGGTTTTTTCTAAAAAAAAATATAGCCAGTATCACTCGGGATGCTGTAAGGATTCTAACGATACCCCATTTATCCAAATCAGTTCAGGCATTTAGAAGTTATGGTGGAATAAAGAAATTCACATACCCACATACATGAACCCCGAACACATATACACTCTTTTTGCTTTGGGCAGTCGTGTAAAAAATGAGTTAAAATTTTGACTTACCAGCGAAAAACGCTTCGCGTAATTCGTGCGAGGAGGGCGGTCGAGTGCGAACGCACGCCAAGCAGTCCGTGGCCGAGTGTCGCCATCTATTGCTTTGCCGGGTAACGACTCCAGTGCTCAAACTATTGTCCGTCTCTGTCTGTCCTTTGACGTTTACGTTATCTCCTTCCCCCATCATTATCGATTGATTAATCGCTGCCGTTTCCACATTCGTAATCATTGCATGCGAGACGTTCGTACTAGCAACATTTGATTTAATATCCGTCGCTGCTGCTTCGATTTCATTCTGAGATTGCTCCTCAGCTATGCTATCCGTCGTATGCAATTCGGATAAAACTGTAGTGCTTTCCTTTGTTCTGTCTTTGGCTATTCCACTACTATTATTAGGAATTGGATTACCGATTCCACTAGGGTTTATATTTGTCGTTGCACCGACTAAGGAGGCTGTGAAATAAATATAATCATTACAAAACATAGCAGCAGTGGTCTAAAAAAGCTGCTAACTGTTCTCAGACTTTGTAATATTATAAAGAGATTAATCGAGGTCATTGGCAATGTTTTAAACTAAGAATCTAACCGTGATATTGATAATTGTTGGCCCGGGAAATCGATCCGCGAGGGCATTTACTCGGGTCAATTTTTCGGACACTAATTAGGCGGCTACAGTCGACTAAGGCTTTTTATTGACAATCTCAATTTAACCGCCTCAGTGGTCTAGTGGTTCGCCCACCGGTGTAAAACGCAGGGGTCCCGGGTTCGATGCCCAGAAGGGGGGTACATTTGTACTCGTTTTCGTTGGTGGTAGGTCTTATTTCAATTCCGCCTGGTTAGCTACCACAATCTTACCTAAGTCTGGCGCCATAACAACAATTTAAAAATTAAGATTATTAATATAATTATTATCATATATAATTATTATATTATTATATAATATTATTATTATTATTATAGTCGATTTTTTCTAATAAAATATTAGAAAAAATCGACTCACTCGTAGCAGCTCAGACGGGACGGGTGAGTCGATTTTTTCTAATATTTTTCAATTATATTAATAATCTTAATATAAAAATAGCATTGTGAATGCATAAAATCTAAAAAAAATAAAAATTTAAAAATTGTTGTGTTCCTGCAGTTAGAGGTAAGATAGTCTGTTCCTCAGTGATGAGGATTCCGGGTGTAGTGCGCTTCCATCTTCGACCTTATCGTCACTTAACATCAGGTGGGGTGAAGACCAAGCACTATTCCGTTGTCCATAAAAAAAATGCAATGCTTTTCCAACTGAACTACTAAAATTAGAACGGTCGCTAAGCATGACAATCTTCTGTTATGACAATCCTTTGCGGCCCTCACACTTCAACTGCCAAACTCACGGTAGTGGGGCTGGTTGGTGACCATATAATATAGCCCACATTTAAGTATTTACATAAGTTATAATTATTAGGTCACGATTATAGATGACGATCTTCGTGGTTGAGCGGGCCTATTCCTCTTGTCCCCCACCTTTGTCCACCACTGGGGGATATCGGGAAAAAAGTTTTTACATCTCTCATATTCGGTAAGTAGGTCCTTGTTACCCCCAAATGGGGCTTGTAGGTAACCAATTAGCGCTCTAAGGTAATAATGTAGCTAGAAAAGCCCTAGGGCGGTAAGTAATTAAAAAATCCTATAAGTCTGTAAAAATCCGGTAAGTAATTAAAAAAATCCTGTAAGTAAGTAAAAATCCGGTAAGTAATTAAAAAAAGCCCTAACGCGGTAAGTAATTAAAAAAATCCAGCAAGGTGGCTGAAGGTTACATTGAAGATTCCATACAAAATAAAAGTAAAATTATCAACAAAATAACGGAAATTATTCATCTTTCAAAAAATGAAACATCTTTCTCAAGAGATGATCCGCAACCATCAACTTCTGCTGAAGAAAGCTTCATCCCGTCAGATTTTGT
Organism: Agriphila geniculea; assembly: GCA_943789525.1. Taxonomy (NCBI): domain Eukaryota; kingdom Metazoa; phylum Arthropoda; class Insecta; order Lepidoptera; family Crambidae; genus Agriphila; species Agriphila geniculea. Next base: position 12,731,025 of record OX038875.1, read on the forward strand.
CCATGACCAACAAATATCACAATCTCAAACTATTAACATACTCAAAAAACACCTGTCCCTAAAATTTGAAAATTGTTCTCATTTCACTATAAATTTTAACTAATAAAATGTTTTATTCTTGTAATGCCGGTTTTTTCTACTTACCTCACCATCGAGATGTAAAGCAGAGTAGCTAGCTCGGGTGTAAGCATCAATTGCAGCCCGAGATATTTAGGCGCACGAGCGCATGGCTACTAATCTACTATTATTCTATACATTTCTTCCCGATATCCAGTTGTGGGCAACGGAAATAGACAGTCTATACTTTATTGCCCGATATCCACCACCAGTAGTGGACAAACAATGGGGGATAACGGGAATCGAGTGGCTTAACACCGGTTTTCATGGTGTCCCGTTGCCACCTCTGAGGTCCCGAGTTTGAGTCCCGGCTGGGTCAATTTAGAAAACGAACTTTTCTATATTATTTCAGGTCTAGACTTGAAATCACCCAGGTGTTGGCACCTCCGCGGTCTCTTATTTTCATAACACAAATGTTTTACCTATGTACTTTGAAATCAAACTTACTTATACACTTGTACTTATACAATGCCATTAATTGACAATAGACAGTGATCTGCTGCAACTTCACTCGAGAATGTATGGAAGAAAAAATTTTACAGATTAAAATACGTCGTTTTGTACCGCAAGCGCTCTGAAGTTGCCGCAGATCACTGTCTATTGTCAATTTAAATTGTATAAGTATTGGACAACATATAGCTTGACCATAAAGAGTTGACATAAATTGAGGGCGCTACTTTCTATGTAAATACGTCAAAATCACGAATAATTTGGCAACACTGAGTACATTTAGTACTGAAAATTTTTAGTTCCATTTTATTTAAGGCTGCACAGTCTGCACACTAGCGCCGCCATTAGGAAAAAAAAATCATAGTGCTTAAATAAAGACAAATTTGTAAATTATCTCTCTGGAGTGCACTCCGAACAAGCTTTGTGGTACTTTTTATCACTTAAGCAATATTTTCTAGCCTGTCGTTTAGTTTAATTTACTTTTATTGTTAAAAGTGGCCATTTTTCGCAATAAAAGTCCATATAACTAAACAACAGGCTAAAAAAGATTGCTTAAGTGATAAAAAGTACCGCAAAGCTTGTTCGGAGTGCTCTCCAGAGAGATAATTCATAATTTCTTTTTTATTTAAGCACTCTGATTTTATTTCCAATGGCGGCGCTAGTGTGCAGACTGCACGCTCTTAATTTCAACTCTTTATGGTCAAGCTGTAACATACAATGCGATTAATTAATAGAAATAATACAAAATAAATAAACATACAACGTGTTACAAAATAAACCCTAAAGCCGAATATGTTAGATACAGACCATCAAATAAAACAACTTTTAATATGGGACCAACTCTGAAATCGCGAAAAAAATCCAAATACATTTTTATATTTTCGTTATTATTTTTTGTATAAAACAGCTGATTTTTTCCGCGATTAAAAATTGATCAGTTTGATTGTCCCTATCTACCATATTCGGCTTTAGAGGTTTTCTTGTAACACGTTGTATGGGCCATAATCGAAAGACTAAAAACGGAACAACAAAATCGAAAACGAAAAGTATTTACAGACCTCTATAAAATGCTAGTTTCTGGCTGTCGGGCGTAGCGCGCGACTTATTGTCAGTGCTCGCGTTACTTGATTCCGCCATGAACGAAGGCACGCGAGTACGCCGCGTACTGTCTGGCTTGCTCTCTGCGTCATCTCTTTCTTTGCTTTCCTCGTCCCTGTAATGCAAACGAACTTTCTAGCCACAGACAACATGATCAAATCAAGAGGCAAAAGTCGATATGCCATTTCATCGGACGTAGTAGTTTTGATTGGCTCCTTGTATGTTACGTGTTATGTGATACGTTAAAAATGAATTAGCATAGATATACCAATGATGTTTCAATCACGAGGTTGTGTTTAAGTCGGCTATGCTATCTTATGTTTGTAGCAATCAGGTGTGTGAGTACCTGGGGAACAGCTCCATTAGGTCGCGCGGCAGGCAGATGCCCATGTAGGCGAGGGGCGGCGGGGGGCGCGGCATGGGCAGGTGCGTGTATGTACCTGGGGAACAGCTCCATGAGGTCGCGCGGCAGGCAGATGCCCATGTAGGCGAGGGGCGGCGAGGGGCGCGGCGCGGGCAGGTGAATACCTGGGGAACAGCTCCATGAGGTCGCGCGGCAGGCAGATGCCCATGTAGGCGAGGGGCGGCGGGGGGCGCGGCATGGGCAGGTGCGTGTGTGTACCTGGGGAACAGCTCCATGAGGTCGCGCGGCAGGCAGATGCCCATGTAGGCGAGGGGCGGCGGGGGGCGCGGCGCGGGCGGCGCGGCGGGCTGCCTGCGTCTGCGCGGGGACGCGCGCCCCCCGCCCTCTGACGCCCCCAGCGGCTTCCAATCGTACTCCAGTAAACTACGATAAAGATGAACAATAGTTTTAACCTCAAATTTATAGTTCAATGGAAAGGACTATGAAAATGTCCGTTTAGCCACACTGCTGCTCTAGGCAAAAAGAAAGTAAAGGACGTTAACTGTAAAATTAAGCTTTATAGATGATCAAGAATACAGTGACAAATCTAACGTTATTTTTAACTTTTTTTTTTACTCATTTGGTTTGTAAGCTAAGAAAGGTCATGAGAACAGTAACTACACAAATTTTCAAACAACACAAAGTAAAATTACAGTAACTAACTGCTACAATTCAAAAAGAAAGTATAAGATTGTAGTTGTGGTTACCCGGTAACCACGCAAAAACAAAGCAAACCACAATCATAGAAGATACAGCACAGTTCCTTTTTTATAATGTTGTCAATGTGTTGTGAGTAAAACGTTAGTCTGTTGGAATGCGCCCACTATCATTGGCTGCATTCCAGCAGACCAATTGCTAAGTCATCGATCACCACAGTATATACTTTAATCACGGAAAGTTATTTGTTTTTAATGTTAAAAATGACATTGTGTCCTATTCGCCGTTATTCGAAGCCTTGGTAAACAGATTTGAGAATAGCGGAGCCTTTCTGTTTCCCGTTCAGCATCATTATTATAGGTCTATCTTACCAAATTACGTCACATCCGCATCCGTATGACGTCATACCTCACCCCACCATGTTCACCAGGCCGCCATTGCGGTTTCCCGCGCTCATTGGCGTCCTTTTTTCGCAACCGTTCACATCTAGTCAAACGCTGTTAGCGTTCGAAATTTAAAAAAAAAATCCTAAATAGGTCAAACGCTGTTAGCGTTCGAATTTTAAAGTGTTCTAAAGTAGATCAAACGCTGTTAGCGTTCGTGAAATTCTTAATTCAAATTAAGATTTTATGTGTCATATTTTTTTTTTTCGGTTATTGAAAATGCGTGTGCGTAGAAATTTTAAAACCATACGTAAAATCAGTGTTAGTTGGGTCCGACTCTGTGTCGTCTCCGTTTTCGTCGTCATATTCGCGGAGTAGCAGAGAACGAGGGTGAGAGCATGGATCTACAGCAAATACGAGTACGACGCAGGATTTGAATTGAATTGAGGTAACGAGTCGCCATAATATATAAATTTTTCCATATTTTATAATGGTATGATTCTACCCACGATATGTTGAAAAATATTTTCTGTTAATTCTTACATTCGTTAAACTGCCGTTCATGATTTTTATTTGCTTTTGGCCTATGAGATCATAGATCATAGCAGATGCTAAAAAGGTTATAATTTTGACAAAATTTAATGCTTATGAAAATTTTTACGTTACGGAAAACATGTTTCGTAAGATTCCTATTCATTGTTGGCAAAGCTATATTGTGTTGAATGTGAGCTAAGCACACAAATCCTTGTGTTCCTCAAAATATGAGAAAGTGTATGCTGCTTGGATCCTGGCGCCATCCTGGCGCTATCCGACATTTCGTTTGACTCATACTTGACCAGTGATGAGATTAACCATTGCGCCCTATTTTATTTAGAGATGTTGTTTAGCCGTAGTCGTTTGAACGAGCGTTCAATATTTTTTTTTTTTTTTTTGAATAAAGCTACTGCTTTGTGAATCTGAATAGTGATACGTAACGAGGCGCTTTGAACAAGAATAAGTATTCAGTGGTTTTGCAAAAGAATGTTGCCTTTATATTGGTGTTTAATAAAAATATTTATACAGTCGGATATTGGCTTGATTACGGAATATTACAACAATTGATGGCGTATTTGATGCAGCGACAGTAAACGATATCAATGCGCAAAATGACTCGGGTTCAATTCCTAGTAAAATGATCGTAGGTACTTTTCTTGTGTATAAATAGAAAATGAATGCTTTATATTTGCTTTCTATGCTTTCCAAAACCATTCATTTGATTGTGATGAAACTTGAAGGACCGATTGTCCTGGCCCAAAATGTTCGTGTTTTGTGTGCTCCTTTGATTAAATAAATGTGTGGTATATTAAGCTTGTCGGGTACAGCTAGTTATTAATAAAATAAATTGTAGTAACTGTTTTAAATAACTTGAAATATATGTTTAATTGTTGACAATTCAAAAGTTTATCATAGTAATAAGATACTTTCTATTATTATTATACCCCTCGGTTCCAGCTTGTTCTGCAACTGGACCGAGGAAGGTCTATCGGCTGCTCCTGGCACCGTTGACACAAGTTTATGAAAAGTTGTATCTACGTAAATTAAAACATGCTGTCTACTTCCTCTATGGTAGTAAAGCTCCACATGTTGAGAGCTGTGTGAGTTGTAACAATATTTTTAATATGGATTCATCCGGTTGCTTCTGAGCACCGTTGATTGATACTTTGATATGAACTCTGGCGGTCACTTCTGATAGATACCGTTGATTAAGTATCTTACCATTTAACATAAATTCGGTCGCCCTCTGATGGGCACCGTCATTATAGTTATGTAATGTCAATAAATATATTTACATTCGATAAACATTTATTATGGTTTTAACATAAATTCGGCCGGTCGCTCCGGAGCACCGTCGGTTGATGTTTTGACAATTTATTTGGGTTGTTTTTGATGAGCACCGTCCAGGCACAACTCCTTTTATCTTATTATTTTAGTTAATTATTATGTGTAAACACTTACCTTAATCCCTGAGGGAGAGTGACTTAAAGGGGATCATCCAAGATATTCCCGTACTTCTAGTGGGCACCATGAATGAATGAATGAATAAAATAAATCTTTATTTACATAAGCTCCATGTTTTTAACAACCACTAGTTGCTGCTTACAGAACAACCAGAAGGATTTTGAAAGTTTCTTTGGGGAGTAAGTTATTAATATTAATTTTTATAACCGTGGGCCTGTGGCAACAAGTTATTTTGATTGAAATATTTCAATCAATTTTTTTTTCCTGTTATTTAAAATGATTCTTTATTAAAAATATCGAACCGGCTGCAAAGTCCGGGTATCGCAAAGGAGGTTCACCAACAGTTGCGTTCTGGTGCTTCACTGGCCGCTGCCGTGGCACACACTTTATTTTGCCGTTTTGTGATCAAAAGGTCACAGTTTTAATCTAATTTATTTATTGTGTCCCTTTTGGCTACACTGTAACCAAAATAACTGTAGCAGATATTATGTTTTGTTTGAAAATTTTATAATCATTTGTATTCTTTGAAGACTGGTATTGTCTCATGAGTCCGATGACAGGTCAGATATCCTAGCTAGTTTTAGTTAAGTGGTCACTGCAATGGTTGTGCCTGTTTTACATTTTAAATTTTATGAAAATTTAAGTCTGATGATGTTGGCTTTATTACAAAGTGTATTGATAGCCGATTTGACGGGGGCGTGTAATGTGTGTGTACATCCTACTAATATTATAAATGTGAAAGTTTGTGGGTTTGGATGTTTGTTCCTCAATCACGCAAAAACTACTGAACAGATTTGGTTGAATTTTGGCACACAGATAGAAGATAGCCTAGATTAAAACATAGAATACTTTTTATCCCGATATTCCCACGGGAACAGGAACCACGCGGGTGAAACCGCGGGCGGCCGCTAGTAAATACATAAGTGCTAGTTTTTATTGTACTTTGACCAAGCAGTTATTTACATTAATAGATATGAATTTAAAAATCACTTTCACATGTTCGTGGGGGAATCTCGATTTTACTCAGACCTCGATTGAATCATTCTATATTTTGATTATAATCATAGGTGTAGATATCAAGTTAACGTTTTGTTATACACCTACTTAAGTACTTGTTGAATATTTCAGTAGAATATGAAAACACTTCTATTTAGCTACCATAACATGAACCATATTCTGGAAATAACTTAAAAATAATACACTTAAGCACTTTGACATTAGTCAGTTGTTGTAAACACTGCCGCTCTGATGTTATATTGGTTGGTGTCTGCGAATATACTTTCCTAATCATGGGGAAGCACTGGCAACCTGCTTTTGTTTATTTATCCGGGTGATGATACTTGATTTGTTAGATAACAGAGGTAATTTTCTTGGTGGATGATTCCAAAGTATTTATGTAATTTTAATGGAATAATTAAAAGCAAGTATATTAATTGTAATTAGTTATTATTACTATTATTGTTGATATGCAACATTTTTGCTATATTGTTAGAAATTCAAGTTTAAAACGAATATAAAAAACGAAACTTTGTCAACAGAAAGTTAAGACATGTTGAAATAATTAAAGTCATATTTCTTTACTAAATAATTATTTCTTTCTTTATGCAGTACTGTCATATTTGTTCTTTTAATACATCTTTTAATTTTATATATTTTAGTTTTACCTAGTATTTTGATTCCCAATGTTAAGATGTTATTTAATTTTGCGATGAGAATCAAAAATGTTACAGTTAAGTGTAGTGGGTACTTACTTACCTAAATAAGTATCTACATACTTACCATTTTTTTTGTTTTTGTTTTGGGCTAACACAGCTGCTGTGTGCTGACCAATCGAATACTAACTGCCTTACTAATAAACATTTACCCGCGTTGTGTACGGGTTATACAGCGAAATCTTGACTAATAAACAAATTTTGACAGTTCCGTGACATACGCCTGTTGTAACGAGTGGGTAATTACTATGGAAACTTAAACTGTCACTATACACTCACGGGACCTAGTTTAACTGATGTGTAAATACGTAAAATGGATAAAAATAAAGTTTTATGATTATTTCGATGTTGTTTCTAGAACAATTCGATATGAGAAGTCTTTACTAGCATACAAAGCAATGAAACTGGTCAATCAGCCTACAATTTATATAAGAAACCGTACATTACTGAAGTCCTGTCAAAGTTCCTTTTTATAAATTAAGCAAAATAGATTGATTCTATAATCCCATTATCATTTTAATAAGATTATTAACAAACCAACCGTTGCAATGCTAGATCATAATTATCTAATATGGAATAAAAATGCACTAGTTTTTCACTCGATTTTTTTTTTTTTTAGACATACATAACCTTTAAAAGAAAATAGTTCTTCGTTGTTCTTAAGTTTTTAATCGATGCAGCTTTCTTCAGGTTAGGATAGCGCAAAGATTGAAATCTTTGCGATAGGGTAGGTAGGTATATAAGTTTCCTTCATGTGCTCGATTCCTCGATCTTATTTCCATGATCTTGACTTAGGTATGATCTGGTGCTTGTTAGATTGTTTCGAGTACAAGTTAATAATTATAAATAATAAACATTATTTATAAAATTGGCAAGAATTACATCTCTCCAGCGTTGATTCCATTGGGATGACATTATTATGCAACTCGTGAGCGTAAATCACAAACTGTGAAAATGAGGTGGGTATTCCAAAGCTTGCAAATCTTGGCTATTACTGAGAAAAACACAAAACAACCGAAAATAATAAAAGAAACGCTTAAAATGTTGTGTATTTACATTTTGAACATTTGAAAATATTTGTTTGTTTATTATTGTCATGGCAACGTATGTCATTTCCTGTGATCGTTTAAAAACACGATAGACAGTTCACGAAAAAAATAAGTAAATTAAACCCAAAAAATTAAAAAACCCATTACAATTTAAAGATTTTAACCAAATATGCCTCAATATAAGATTTAAATTATTTATTTATTTATATTTCACTAGAAAATAATTAAAGATAATGTTGTTTTAGAACGTGAGCAGCAGTGTTGCAAGTGATATTCGTATTAACCTTTGTGTAACTACCCAATACAATAAAAGTCTTTATTAGTAACCGACTGTATACGCGATCTATAACTCATCTATCACTGTCATAGTTACACACTTGTAAAACGGGTGGGTTGTAGTTCTTTATTAGTAAGGCGGTAAATGTTTTATCAAGTGTAAAAATTCAAATGGCCTTATAAATGTTAGTTAACATTCGATAGCAATTTATATAACACTAACATCTGACATTAGATAGCAATTTATGTAACACTAACATCTGACATTAGTGCTTGTTCCGAAGTTTATGTTAGATGCAGACAAACACTCTAGCTAGCTAGTCGGCCTAAGTGTGTAACACCAAAGGTAAGCCTACCTTTGGCTTGAATACGTCGTATAACGTCTATTTTTGGGTAGGTATTAGTTAAGTTCAGTTCGCATAAAAGTAATAACTTTGTGACCGCGTTGACAAAGATTTATTTAATTATGATATCCAAATCCAGTTAGGGATTTTATAAAGATTTTTTTGTTTGCAGAGCAAAAGCTCAAAGATTTAGGTTTGTATCTTGAAGTGAATTAATTGTGCAGCAATTGACATCACATTTGTAATAAATAATCTAAAAAGAAAACGTTGTTTTGTCCAAGGTTATTTTGAAGTAGGCGATCGACGCGATTTAAGCTGAGATACACTGTCAGCCAGCAGTCATATCAAACAATAACACGACTAAAATATTATTAGATAATTTATGTTAAATAATTACCTAAGTAAAAAATTAATGTGAATTTATTTAAAGCTGATCTGATTTGACAATGGACTTTATTTCAGTTTTAATTGTTTTTTTTTTTTGTATTATTATTATCATTATTTTCTTCCCTTTACTAATTTAAAGAAAGCTTTCTTTTGATCTTAATTAAAATAAATTTTAAGAGAAATAAACTATTTATGATTATAAGAGTGTCACATTGGCGTCCTGTCCCTGTTCACCAGGCGATAACAAACAATGTCTCAAATCTGTTTACCAAGGCTTCGAATAACGGCGAATAGGACACAATAGGAGCGTTTTACCTACCATTAAAACGCATATTGTGTCTGAAGCCTTATTCGAAGCCTACCTTCAAGGGCTGCCTGGTATGCATTTAATGCTCAATAGTTGTAAAGTATTTTTCAGATTTTGAGACTGCAATGAGCGCGGGAAACCGCAATGGCGGCCTGGTGAACATGGTGGGGTGAGGTATGACGTCATACGGATGCGGATGTGACGTAATTTGGTAAGATAGACCTATAATAATGATGCTGAACGGGAAACGGAAAGGCTCCGCTATTCTCAAATCTGTTTACCAAGGCTTCGAATAAGGCTTCAGACACAATATGCGTTTTAATGGTAGGTAAAACGCTCCTATTTACTTTGTTATTGCTCTGTGAATAAAATGTATTTGTAATTTACTAATTATTTTACTAGTAAATACTGACACTTTTCTGAAATTTAATAAAAAGAAACTGAAATGCTCTTATTCTTACAAAATGCCTAATTTATTTCTTAAAACATAGCTTTCATAGAATTTATTAAAAATATACTTAATTATTGTTACCTTATATTTAAAACGAATTATTTTGATAATATGGTCTTCCTGTAAAATAGCTTTGTGGTTATTTACTTTCTTTTTGGCTAACCAGCGAGAATAGATATAAATACTACCGTACAGAAAGGACACTTTACGCCCCGGCCCAGAATTAATTACCTCACCCCACCCCGCGAGTTCGTGTGCTCATTAGTCGTGTTTCTCAACTGTCAACTTATTTTGATATTAAAAGCAATGCGTCGTAACTTTATTTACCATAAAGTTAGAATTATTAATTGAACGCCTCGCCGCTCATACAGTACAAACTGCACGTAGCCCTAGACTTACACACACAGTTGCGCGTGCACTAAAACGTCATCTGACGTCATCTGTTTATAATGGCGCGGTTGTATGGAGTGTCCGGGGTGTGGTTTAGCTAAAGTGTGTTTAATCTTTGAAAAAAATCTATGAATTTTCCTACCACTCCGAAAAAATAAATGAACTAGCACTCGCTCGTATTTTTCTCTACTTTTTGTTCTTATATTATATTATTATGTTCAGTAAACCCTGCGAGTTAAACGGAGTTCGTACGGGGCACGCCCCGGTCGCAGGGAAAATCTGATTTTATTTTACTTAATAAGCTAATTGTTTTAATTTGTTAATAAAGAATGGGCGCGATAAACTTTTCATTATCAGCTTTAGCTTACCTTAATTTTGTCATTCGTTCTCTCGTAGACTTCGCTCTGTCTCTTAGGGACGAAAAAGGTTTCGTTCTTCGATTGCTTTCAGATAGCAGCCAGTTCAAATCGTCTAGATCACTCGATCCCGTCGCAGCACTTTCAGACAAATGAGGCCTAAACAAACGCAATATTAAATACTCCTAGTTACTATAAGCCATTTTTGTGGATATATTTACGAGCGCGTAGTCAGCACACTAGCGCCCCCTTTGAAAAAAAAATCATAGTACTTAAATGCAGATGAAATTGTGAATTATCTCTTTGTAGTGCACTCCGAAGAAGGTTTTTGGCACTTTTATCGCTTAAGGGGCCATAATAGAAAAACATGGTTTGCGCGGGCCATATTTTTATATAGCAAACGTAAAGTTGTAACCACAAAAAAAACATACGACAAGCTAAAGAGATTATCTAGTTGCTACAAGTATTAAATTGCGTATAAACCTCACAGATGATTGTAAAAAAAATCGTAATATCATCACGGAAAAGCGCTTGACGCGGGCCATATTTTTGGCATAAATAATAGCGGAAACGTATTGCATTCTAAATCAAAATACACTTTAGCGTACTGTGCAGTCGCTCCAATAACTTTTTTTCAAGAAAGATAATCGTGCTAAAGATAATGATGAAAAAATAACCAAAAACATCGAAAAAGTGCAGAAGTGAGGTTATTTTCCATACTTTTTACACGTAAAGAAAAAGACAGAGCCAAATGATTTTACATAATGGATGCTCCGTTATAAACAATATTTTCTAGCCTGACGCCACTTTTCGAAAAAAAAATTCTCGTCTTTATTTAAGCATTATATTTTTTTTCCAATGTCGGCGCTAGTGTGCAGACTACGCGCTCTCAAGAAGCATTTAAGGAATGTTGTGAATGAATATGGATTGAATGATGATATGAAAATAGTCATAGGGGAATCAAAGAGGAATTCAATAGTTTTAGTTACCGTCTGTTCAGAGACTTCAGCGTTGCAAATCCAGTGAGATCCGTTTGGCTAGGGGGAGAACTGGCAACGTCTGGACCAGTAAAACCTGACAGAAAAATAACTGTTTGTATCTACCATGACAACATTAAAAAATTAGCAGTAATGGAAAATAATCAATAAGAATCGATTTCGATACAAGATCATTAATACACACATTCATACTATAAAGACTAATATTAGAATAAAGAAACCATACTTGAGGTAGATGTCCGCCGTTGCAGTTCAGATATCTTAGGTCGATTCGAGCTACTACTGCTTTTCATGCCATATAAACTTGAGGAACTTGGTATTGGACTCAATGTTAAGATTCTATCGCTGCAAGAAAGACAATAGGTTAATTTACCCCATTACGATGATATATTTCACAGGATAATTTCAAATTATATGAAACTTACGGAATAGCATATTTCCCAAGAAATGAATCACAGCTGCTCACGCCGCTCGTACTAGATTCACTAGTATTCCTAACGCGGCCTTCGTGCGCGTGCTCTAAAGAGTTCATCCTACCAACTATCAGTCTATTCTGTCGTTCGTAATTCGAACAGTCTCTCAGTATGTCTACCGTTCTAGACTCGGAGAGCATTGGACGGTCGTGGGAGCTACTGCACCCTTGCGTGGGTAAAGTATGCGATTTTCTCTTATCTTCTCTCCGGCCGTCGTTCGTTAAATTAGTTTTATGATCAACAACATCTTGATCTCTGACCTCTTCCGTTAACAACGTTCCGACTCTGTTCAGATGCTTCGTTACATCTGAATGGAGACTTTCTGCCGTACTTTGGTCTGTGTGGTCTGAATGCTCGCTGATGTCCGCATCGTAGTTGATACGGCGGTCCGGTGACGTCACGAAGTATTGGTTGCCGCTAGAGTCGTATATAGCGGGGTACATCTCTTCGGGTATCATTGGAAATTGGTCATGCCTTGTATGCCTCACACATAACCAACCTATAAAGCATATGTACGTTTTACAAATCACGAAACACTAGAATGTAATAAAAGGATTGCCAGAATAAATATTTACCAAAAGTAAATACAACTAAGCTGTAATGTAACAGTAATGAATCTCAATTTTTTATTTAGCTGTATATAAGTCGTATTTACACAGTGTAAGTTTGCAGATCGTTTTGAAGATAAATAACTCAAGTATTGACTCACCAAGATCAGCTAGAACATTGGCTCCATCATAGGTGCTCCCAATCAGCCCCAGCACGTAAAACGCCGTGGCCCTCACAGAGTACACCGGGCTGTACTTAGCCAAGCGTACTATATGCACCGGTACCGAATCTTCTAAATAGCCGTTGGACAAATTCATAAGTTGCTGCAGGCCTTGTGGCGTAACGGCCGTACTGCCAACTGCCCAAAGCGATGCTTTCAAATCGACTATTTCTTGTTCAGAGCCACACTTTTGTAGTTGTAATATCTGTAGAAAAAGATATAAGATATTAGTATTCGAATAGTGTATAGTAAGTTTGTCGTTGCATTTTGCAGTGATAACAATCGCAAAAATACCGAAATGTAGTCGCAATGTTTTCGCTTTTGTAACCACCATAAATAAAAATTAAGCAACGTTTTTAGACGCGTGTCAACGATGTTATTGAATCGCTGCAATAAAATCGTAGAAGACTTCTATATTTTTATAACATAATCGGTAACGTTTGTCTTGCGTACATTAAATAGTAATAAAGTTGGCGGGCAGCGTGTCAGCACAAAATAGAGAGAGGACAGAAGTCCATTACTATTAAAGCTTACTATTAAATGCGATATAGTAAGAGTGACAGAGCCCTGGTATTACGTTTATAGGAAGTTCACTGTGCGCCGGCCTCTTAAGGCACGTGTAGGCCGTATACAGAGAGAAAGTACGTTGATGCAGTTTGCTATACTAAAATGGAACTTATCCCCGCGCATTATATTATATTTTCGCTATACTAAAATGGACCGGCGCATATAAGCGCTTACAAGCGCTTAGTATAGCGAAAATATAATATAATGCGTGGGAATAAGGTCCATTTTAGTATATCAACCTGCCTCAAACTGCGTCAAGCTGCTTTCTCTCTGTATACGGCCGTACATACCCTGTAGTGCGCAGGCAGCGCGGCTTGCAGCAGCGCGCGGGCGAGGGCGGGCGGCGCGCGCGCGGCCAGGGCGGCGTGCAGGTGGGGCGGGGGGCGCGCGGCGCGGCGCGCGCGGGCCGCCGGCCGCTGCGCGCCGCCCTCCGACAACGTCAGCGCCTCGTGCACGCCCGCCTCCACCAGCCGCACGTATCTGTACACACAATCACTACACTAGTGGCTCTGTACAGCTGTACACCTCGCGTTTGTGACATTTTTTTTATAATTTTTCAACACACTTGCTCGTAAAGTGAGCCCTAATACATCGCTTTTAGGGCCATAAACCGAGCTATAACAAACGCGTGCAATAATATATAAAACACTAGGTTGTTATAGAATTATCCTTACAAAGTTAAATTAGTACCTTACTACAAGTTCTGTGCGAGTAAACAGAGCACTCCCAATTTAACTGGGTTATACAGTTATTTTTTTTAGTTACAACAAAGGGGTTTTATGCCGCTGAAAGTTCATATTCATTTTTGAAATAAATAAATTTGTAAGTCTTTAATTAAGTCAAACAAATATTTATTATTATAAAATTATTCATAATTCATTATATTTTGTTATAAAATATTAAAATATTTGCATTTTATCACTTAAAATTATAGTTTTGAAGTAGGCTGTATGCTCACTCACCCCTTTGTTCGCAAAATATTCTTTCATTGGGCGTGTGAAAAAAACAAAAAAAAACTTACGCGCCTTTTCCCATAATTGTCATATTTTGTTTTTGTCGTATTTGTTGCTGTGTGGTAAATTACTTTGTAATTTCCTCGCAAATGTGTTGAAAAACGTCGTATGAAACTCGTGAGCTTTTACTCATTGCACACTCGGCTGAGTTACGCCCTCGCCTGCGGCTCGGGCTGCAACCCACAGCCTTGTGTGCAATGACCAATCTAAGCTAACTTGTCTCATAATGTACTATTTCGAAATTGCTGAAGTATTTTTCCCATAACTCCGCCATTTCGAAAAACTGAATCGAAAAAAAAAATTATATCATTTTAGAACCTGCTCACAAAATTTTATGAGAATCGGTTGAGAAATGCGACCTGTAGTGGAGAACAAACAGACAGCCGTACAGAGGGACAGCGGAACAGACATACGAAAGCATTTTTGCCCAAGCTGAAGCAGAGACGCTTCAATCGCGCTTTGCGCTCGCTCCGTCAAAAAAATAACGTTATTAACTATATTAGCCTAGGACTGTCTCGCAGCTATTAGCACCCACCTCGAATTTTATCTAACAAGTAACAAATATTTTTAATTCATCTATGCCCACGCCAGCACCGTCAGGACAACAATAGAAAATATATTGTTTCTCATTTTCCGGGCGTTGACCGGTTAAAAGCTAATGTTATTTTTAAATTTACGTCTGCGTGTGTGTGTGTGTGTGTGTGTGCGTGTATGTGCAATGTGTACGTGTGAGAAAGTAGCAGACGCTTAGTTTCTTACAGACATTACTATTGTGCAGCCAGCCTGAAGTGAGAGTGCAGTCATTAGACTGTACGCTGACCGCAAGCGAACTGCGCAGTCAGCTTGCAGTTTCACAAAGACTGCATCCAAACAGCAGCTTTTATACATTTTGCAGCTTGCTGGCACACCTCATGCAGCCCAGATGAAGTCTGTATCATCTACGCCGCACATACCAGAACACACGGTACAACAACGAGTCAGCTCCTTGTTTCACTAGATTTTCACTACTTATTATACTAGAAAGTTATGTGTTACATCATTTCCATGCATTGGCACTTACCTGTAGTTATAAAACTTGGACCAAAACTCGAGGTGTTTCTTTAGGAAGGCCACAGATTTGACGTCGGAGGTGTCTGCAGTGGCGGCCACTTCCAGCCCCAGCCACATCAAGTAGCCGCGGTCACCCACCGCAGAGAAGTCCAGGCTCGAAGGCTCTGCAGACTTGTCTAACCGGCAGTTCTGACATAAGACCTCTTTCATTGACTTCAATTTTTCGAAGTATGCCTGGGTGAACAAAACGTGAAATTAATATCTGGGTCCGAACAGATAGCACAAAGTTATGAAGTTATGTTTCAGTTTCAACTAGGTTCAAATTCATTAAAGCTAGAATCAGGATCTTATCTCAATTGGGCTACACAATGAGTTGCTAACATGAAGTTTATGATCTGCCCCCTAGCATGACCATCGAAACATCGCGTGATATTGCGTTTTATCGACACTCAACTGTCAAAATTCATTGACTTTTGACAGTTAAACATGATAAATCGCTACATAATATTGCGTTTCGGAGTTCATGCTAGCCAGAGGAGGGCTGATATGTATACGACCCTAAGGATCTCTAGATGACATCGTAGAGCACATTAAGTTATGTTAGATGCGTATATCTTATATACAAAAGTAAATTACTTACAGGCACACTGTATGCTTCTTCCAAAACGGACAGAGCACATTTCACGACTTCTTTCGATTCGTCCTTCACTTGTCCAACTAACATTTGCAATATCCACGTATCCATATCCACGCCATGGTTACACTCTTCGTCCCTTTGCGCCGTTTTCAATTGCTCTTGTACATAGTTCATCTTTAGCTTCGTTTTTCGTCTTACTAACTCACGGGACTTTCGAGAGGCTCTTAGTAATACGTTTAGGAACTGTGTCGTGTACATTCTTGAGGCTTGAATGTTGCATGTTAGAGTTTTGGCAAGAATATCGCGAGGGTAGGAGTCTAAAGTGTAGTCTAAACTGGATATCACTAATTTTACGTAGCAGCTATGGTGTGTCTTCGTTGAAAGTTCTAACAGACTGAAAGAAACATTGAGTTTTGTAACAATTGTATTCAAAAATCAATTTCAAATCAATAATATCTGTTGAAAAAAAAAGATTGTATAAAAGAAAAAGAAGGTTTAGTGTAGGTTTAGTATATTATTATAAAAAACAGAAAAATATAGTTTAACTGTTAAAAAAACGGGGAGTTATACCTATACATTTTCATTACAAAAAAAAACAAAGCGCTTAATAATTTACACTACACGTTTTCATTAATAAATTGAGTAATTTAAAGTTAAGAACCACGTTTTAATTAAACTTTTGCTGCCTTGTTAATAAGCGAAGAGTTAGTTTACACCAGACCCCGAATTACGTAACTCTGTTGCTAACAATTCTCGATTGAAATCGCAGTTGAATTGCTGCTTTAAGTAAAATAGTTGTCACATTGATTCTTACTAAAGCAGCAATGTTACTGCGATTTCTGTGAGAGTTGATTGCAACAAAGTTACATAGTCAGCCCACTGGTTTAACAAAAACATTGCTTAGCAATATTACTCGTTACGTTTGACGTTTCAAAGCGTCATAATTCCTAAGCAAACTTTTTGGTTAAACTAGGTGTAAACTTAATCTTAATTTATTAATAAGGGGTTTGTTATTAGACATGGATTAGGAACAGATAACAAATCTTACTCACTTCTCGTACAATCTGGTCTCTTTGAAGAGTCTCAACCCAGTCTGCGAGTGGCATAGCTGTCCAATAAACAGGAAGTACATTTGGCACATAGTGTTGCACATGTGCTGGGGGCTGAACAGGCACCCGTGGGCTTTCAGCCCCGTCTCGATGGCCTCTATCTGACGGCTCACGTCTAGGAACAACTCTTCCAACATCCTTTGGCAGTCCGGCTATAATACAAAATGAGGATCAACGACGATTTTGTTTCGTGGCTTATCAGAAAGCTTATGCCACCACATGATTAACTGCGAAGAAATTTTCACGATATCTCTTAAACCTCAGAAGTTATACGAGCTAGAACGCTGTTATTTTGGGGGTCCTAATGACGCCATCCGCCACGTATGCGAACCGTACGTCGTTCGTAATAAAGCACATGTTGCATTGCGCTTGGTATTTCCTTTAAACCCTTATAACTCAACCATTTCTAAACGGATTTCAAAAATCTTTCACTAGGGTACATAGCTTTGAATATTTTTTTTTATATTATATCAATAAAACTTTAGGATTCAAACCTGTCGCTGATCCTCATCGTCTAAGGGCTGATTTTTTAATCACCGGATAAAATTTAAATCATTGAATAAATTATATCCTTTAAGCTTCGTACAGACTGAGGCGAGCGAATCGCGCGCGTCGCTCATTTTGACAGATTTTGATCGCGTAACTCAAAGCAATAGCCATAGCCATAGCCATTGCCATAGCAATTTCTTTGACAATGGCTATAGCTATGGCTATCGCTTTGAGTTACGTGGTCGCACTCGCGAATTTCGCGCGGAATTCGCCTCAGTCTGTACGAAGCTTTACACTACACTCTAAAGGAAGACTCACAGTACACCGTGCCGGGTACAAACCGCTTCCAAGCTATGATGGTCGCGTCAACGATCTGTATCAGACACCAGTGTTCATTGAGCGTCGGTTGACACTCGGCTTCTGAAGCCATGGGGCTCAAAATGCATTGGATTTCATAAAGAATATTAACACGACTAACGTAGCTTGGACTCGGCTCAGACCTGACACGGTGTACTTTGACTCATCCTTAATATGTCATGTTTTATGCATTGGATATAGTTTATTCTATGGGCTAACTAAATTTTATCAGGCGATTAAAAAATCGGCCCTTAGTCAATCTAATAAAGGTGTGTCTACGTCTACTGAGGTGCGCGTAATAAGCACACGTTTATATTGAAACGAAACTAACGTCAGATTCCATCGTTTCCAATTTCTGAGACATTTTATCTGGGGTTTAACTTAATCGGGGAGGTCAACATTACCTGGTTTTAAAATAATCAAATTAAGTTTTAACAAAAAAATGAAGACCCCTCCGATAAAGTTAAACCTCCGATAACCTTCGATTAAGTACTTTAGAAACCGGGGGGTAAGCAACACAGATAAATAACTAAATAAAAATACATAAATAAAGAAAACACGAACAAAAATTCCCATTTGCTAGCGGCGGGGACGGCGACTGGGAATAACGCCTGTAGCACTCCTTCGCCGCGAAACGATACCAGTGAAACCGTAGTAGTTCCGCTATGATTTATCCGTTGTACGACAAGCGAAACAGATGCGAAATAGCCTGTTCTAACACCTAGATTTAACTAAGATGCTGTTTCTTTCACGCGCGATTTCGCCGATCGGCCCGGATTCCCGATCACTTCTACGTAGCGGTTTTGTGCGTTATTTTTGCGGCGGAGGTGTGCCAACGGTCAGAGCCGATCGGAAAATCGCGCAGGAAAGAGACACATAGTTAAATCTATGCGTGAGAGAGAACAGGCTGTTTCACTTGTAGTACAATGGGCAAGTCATGGCGGAATAACTTGCGGTTTCGCCGCTATTGTTTCGCGACGGAGGTGTGCTACCGGCCTAAGGGTCAGTTCAGACAGAACGGAAAAATGCCCGAGCAATTTTCTGGCTTCATTTTTAATACGGTGCTATTTTCAATGAGCCAGAAAATTGCTCAGACATTTTTCCGTTCTATCAGAAGTGGCCCTAAGTAATAATAATAATAAGTTTTTTACATTGAGTAAGTAGTTTAGTTTTATTAGTGTTCACTTTTTCTACTTACGTCATTGTGTCGCAGCAAATGCCTAATGAGTTGGCAGCCCGCACGCGTGGCTGAGTGGCCGTGTCCAGTGGTCGACAAATCCGTGTGAGAATACTTATTGGAGGAAGGCTTTAGGTAGTTTATAATGCGCCCTACCCACGCTCTATGACCGCTGTCGTTCAAATTTAGTAAAGGAGTACTATCGTTTTCCTGAAAAAAAAATGTCATTCAATAAACTTCATCAAAGTTGCTGAAAGTATAAAAAGAAAAATTCAATAATCTACCTTCAAAATCGTGCGTATTATTTCCCAATTCCAGGTGTTGCCATCTTTGTTCTGCATGACTAAAGTGCAACGTATCAAACTATCACTGTCGCGTTCGAAAAGCTTCAATCTATTCAACTTGGCCGACTTCGTAACTTTACTCACAGCCGCGCTAGTCCGTGAACTGACACTTTTGCTTTTCACTAACGCACTAACGTTCCGATTGGCGACATCAGCGCGGGACCCCACGCTGTGCCTTTGCTTAGGCTCATTTTCGTTGTCGGATTCATCTAGAAACTCGATGCTGTTGTCTTTGTGTAAGGTACAGTCGAGTTTCGGCTTCGCCATATTGGCGTTGTCTTTCTCCTTCCGGCTCTTGGTTGTGTCTTCAACCTTTTCTTTAAATGCACCGCTACAGTATTGTATAATATGGTCTAGGAACAAACTACTGCTCGCTGGCCTAGCTTCGAGCATACAGTGTAGTCTACGCAGAGCAGCAATGGCCGCGAGCGCTTGGGGTTTCCCCGCTGAAGCCTGAGACATTAACGAGGGAAGGGCGGGGGAAGCACTACATATTTGGGATGGTAGGAAAAAGTGTATTAAATGTAATAATTGGCCTAATAACACTGTTGCTCTGACTGATATAAATGTATCACTTGTCACGATCACTTCGGCGAGTCCATCTAATAGTCCAGCCTGTAAATATATTTTTACTTATTTTATCCACACCCATGTTTTAAATCCTGTATAAAAGGTTCTGAAACAGTAAGCTTAAAGCCAACATTAAAACGACCAGTAACCATAATATCCGAACGAGTGGCTGGTCGCGACCCCCGCGAGTTGCATTATGAAATTGAGTTCAACATTATAACACTCGTTTGGATGATATAATCCTAATAACGGCGGCGCGCCAGCCACTCGCTCGGATATTACGGCTACAATGACACTACTGGTTGTTTTAATGTTGGCTATAGCTACTGTTTCAAAACTTTTCATAGAGGAATCATATCAGGTGTAGATAAAGTCTTGTATGCAACTGTACATAATTAGATATTAAAACATTAATACCCCTCATTATACTACAGTTGCATAAATAACTATTAACATGTATTGAATTTGAATTAATACAGATAAAAGGTGAAAACATACCTCAAGGAAGCACTGAAGTAAAAGAGCAAGATGAATTTCACTTATATCTGGTCCAGTAGCACTAAGGTGAGGTAAAATTGCAATGCCTTCGGCGGCAACGAAACCTTCGTTCAACCGCCAAGAGTCCTGCAAAAGTGGACAAAAATAAATTATTTATACAAATTAATTCTTTACTGCTCTATTAGGAACACAATTTAAGTAGCATTCTAATTGCATACTAAGCAATTAGTTAATAAACACGAGCAACTAAGGTGAAAGTGATTCAAGTGTTAGAATCTTGAGCGACGGGAGTGATTCATGGCCTTCTATATAAATTATACCATGACTACGAGAAAAAGAAAGATTTAAGCGAAAATATTATTTGCACAAGGAGTTTGTATCGAGTATTTTTGCGCAAGTAGGTTGTAGAGGGGAGGAGGGGGTAAGTTTTTAGAGGGGAATGGTATAAACAGTTTTGCTCACTTGAAAATCGGAGGGATCAACAGCATCTAAAGCTACAGAAATCTCATCTGTCCACTCGGGTTGTGGCAACCCAACCAATTCGTACAGCAGATCCAATATGGCTTTCTGTAAACAAAATTCAAATTTAGAGATAGGTGTTCTATTTGGATAAACAAATACATAACAAATATTACAATAACTGTCAGTGTGACATTTCTTTGTAATTTACAGCAGCTTCAGGCTCAAGCTGAATCGTCCCAGTGATGAAAGGCAAGAGCGTTTACTCATTAGTCACCTAAAAAGGCACAGCTCGCCTGCGTTGTAGCGATGGAGGGAACGTCACCTGCCCCGCACCCTACCTCATCGTTGCCCCGTCAACACGGCCGAATAACCCTATTAACTAGCAGTAATCATTAGGCTACGGATTTTGAATGGTAAAACAATCCCCGACTTGTACTCACTCGGACCTCCAGCCGCGGCAGGTACAGCGCGGCGACGAGCGCGTGCAGGCCGCCCGAGCTGCGCGGGTGGCAGAAGTGCAGCAGGCCGGGCCAGCTGCGCAGCACGCAAAGCAGCGCTAGGCGGCTGCAGGTAAACCGCATTTCACGCTCATCCCTGACAGACAGTATAACATTAGTGCCAATTCGGTTGTGCACACGACTAAACTAACTTAAAAATTCTCTAATTTTAATCAAGTTTTGGTGTGGCATATCTCCCAGAAGCTTCCTACTTCGCAACCCAGACAATGATTTTTGTTAACACCAAGCTAATGGCTATCTTGCCAATTTGGTCTCGTCCCAATATGCGATAGATCGAAAATGACCCTGGTTGGCCGACGGTCCATTAGGTTTAATATAGTTTACGGTGTAAATCCATTTATTAACATGCGTCAATCCGAGCGGGTCGATCCGTGATGGAGTGAAATCAAATGTAACTGCTCACTTTGGGTTTAAGGTCAAACCGCACTACAGCGGAGCGGCGCGGACCGACGCGGCCATATATTATTTCTATTGATTGCAATGATGCAAACCGCACTACAGCGGCGCGGCGCGGCGCTGCAAAAATGCGTTTTACATACATAATATTTGGCCGCGTCGGTCCGCGCCGCGCTGCGCCTCTGTAGTGCGGTTTAACCTTTAGTGCGCGCTCCACTCCAACACGGCGGTTGCGTTGAGGCCGAGCGCCGAAATCTAAATTTTTACTCACATGTTGTTTATTCATTGTCTTCGCTTTCAAATTAGTTTAAAAAAATCTGTTTAATTAAGATTGAAGGTATTAAAACCGCCGCCATTTTTATGCGTTGGTTTTAACATAAACGAATGTTCTGTTTCCGTGAAATTTTGCAAATAAGACTAAAAACAGGGTCCACGGGATATTTTTTTAAATCAAAGGTTTTTATAAATGCTTTCAATTAAATCTATTATGTATTATTTCAGGTACATTATATTTTATCCATTATAGCTTCACGCGCGTAGTCTTTCAATAATTTGACGCATGTTAACGCCTTAACAGCATTGTCTTTTGATGGTGCAAATCCATCTAATTTTGTGTTCCTAGACAGCCTTTTGACTGGCAATAATTACTGTACATTTAACATTTAACTTAGCAACACACACATCATATACACACAACTCTATTCTTCTTTTTCTTTCTTTATTTAATTTAGGTACTTTGTTTTTGAGAAACACGTCAGTTACATCGAACTGAACAATACAAACAGTACAGAGTCAGTGCATCTCTATTCTACTTTTTATTTGAGCTTATTAAACAATTTCAAATCTGCTTTATTTTTATACAAAGGCAATGTGTATTTAAGAGGCATATTACGTTTCGACTGTGATTTTTGCGTAAAATGGCCAATTTTGGGGTTCTCGATCTCAGAAACAACAATACATTAACAGTTTTGACTTATTGAATAGTGTAGAACAGCTATTGGAATAGATCATAGCGGCCTCGCTTTTTTGAAAATTTGCTTAACTTTATAATTAAACCCGAAATTGCAGAGAAAGATTTTCATAAAATGCGCGAAGCCTCTTTTTTGGGGTCATGGATTGAACTACTGTGCTAAACAAATGAAATAAAAAAATTGAATAATATCTCTTATATAGTCGTATAGATCATAGCGGCCTCGGAATTTTGAAATTATGTATGGAATATGTGAAAAAAAATCCCAATCAAAAACCATAAAACTACTAAAAACGCTCAGAATTAACGCTGTGAATTTCTCCTAGATACATAATTATTATTACTTACGTAAAATTTATATTAGAATAATCTTTACTTCATACGAAAATCAAATTTCACACTTTTATTTGTTGTTTGTACTTGTTTTTCTTTCTGTGTATGTTCAAAGTTGACTCTAAGAAATCGTTCACCAACTTTAATTTTCCTTTCTAACCCTTTAACTTTCCAGTGTATCATCATATTACTTTTTGTCGCGAACACATATAAATGTATTTAGTAGACCCAAAGGTTTCTCTGGGTTGTAGCGCTAAAATCCGTCAAAATCGAAATTTCGACGAAAAAATGTGATAGGGCCCTTATAGTGCGGCGGTAATCTTAAAAAAGACGCTTAGAAAACACTTTTCGTACAAGTCATCTCGGAAATATGAAAATTTGGTATCGATGCATTCAGTACGATGCCCTGATCACAAATATATAAGATGACAAGTGCGAAAGTGGTGGGGGTAGAAACTGTGACGTCATAAAGTTTTGAGTACAAAGAAATTTTTTTTCATACTATGTGGTATATCAAATGAAAGGGCTTTGTGAGTAGATTGCGAATATATAACACACTATAACATTTTCACTACTTGGTCTAACAAATTATTAGCAAACGTCGGAAAATTTCGCAGTTCAGAGTCGCCATTGAACAGGTCTAGATTGAAAACGACTGAATTGATTTTTACAAAAAAAAATACCAAATAACTCTGCACATACTCTTTTCGAATGTCTAAAGGTAATTGACCAAAGTTATTTAAAAATAAGAAAAGGACATCAGTTTTAATAACAGCATAATTTTCTGCTTTTTCTAAATTCTCATATACCTTTAATAATTAATAAAAAACAAATAAATAAACTTTTGTATATTAATCATTTCTTGTCCTAATTAGTAAACAGTATTTGACAGTTTCCATGCTTCTTTTAAATTTAAATCACTATTAAAAAATGTGTTAACAATTTCTTTGGTTTTTAATGCATGGAAAACCATTTGTTGAATTTTATACATGATTATCTCAAAAAATAATTGAGTAAAGTTTGTTTACCAAATAGGATATGTAAGGTTAACTAAAAGTAATGACAAATACACATGGAAAACACACACAGTTGCTCGGAGATCTAAATAACCTGACGAAACTCAATAGGAAAAAATTATTTAGAAAAAATCAAAACAATACACAAAAATCACTGTCTTTTTAATGGGTGTAAAAGGGGCTTAACGGGTGTAAATAATCATTCATGAAATACAACAAATGTTTTACCACGCATAGAATACCAAAAATATTGTAAATTGTTAATAATATTTGATTTAATAAGACAACATATTTTAAAAATAGTGATTGGGTTTAAAAGAAGTATCGAAAGTGTCAAAATTTGGTTATTAAACCTTCGTCTGTTTATCCTTACTTATTCTAGTAAGGATAAACATACTAAAGTTTATTTATTAATTTTTTTACTAATTATTAAAGGAATCTGAGAATTTGGAAAAAGCAGAAAATTATACTGTTATTTAAACTGATGTACTTTTCTTATTTTTAAATATCTTTGATCAATTACCTTTAGACATTCGAAAAGAGTATGTCCAAAGTTATTTGTTATGTATTTTGTAAAAATCAATTCAGTCCATTTCAATCTAGACCTGTTCAATGGCGACTCTGAATTGCGAAATTTTTCGACGTTTGCTAATAATTTGTTAGACCAAGTAGTGAAAATGTTATAGTGTGTAATATATTCGCAATCTACTCACAAAGCCCTTTCATTTGATATACCACATGGTATGAAAAAAAAATTTCTTTGTACTGAAAACTTTATGACGTCACAGTTTCTACCCCCACCATTTTCGCGCTTGTCATCTTATATATTTGTGATCAGGGCATCGCACTGAATGCATCGATACCACTATTTCGTATTTCCGTGATGACTTGTGCGAAAACTAACCTCAAACCTTGTTTTACCGCCCTACTATTAAGAAGGGGTCAACTTAACCTAGTTTCATAACTCTACCAAAGATTAAAAATTGAAAATGTGTTTACCTGCTAGAGTCAGTGCCGGCTGGTCTAAAATGGAAGTCACAGTAGGGAGAACTGAGGCAGGTCAAGTCTATCCGGGCCGCCGTCCTGGAGACGGGGTCGTTGAGCGTGTGCAGCAGGACGCCGCAGAGCGCCTCCGCCATGTGCGGGGTAGCGCACTCGGCCAGCTGCCGAGTCACCGCCGTTACGCCGCCACACGATATGAAGAGCTCCGGGTTTAACACACCTACGAATGTCAATAAGTGTAATGCTAAGATAATTATTTTAATAGAGAAAATACTAGAAAAAAATCACCCGTAGCAGCTCATACGGGACTCGAACCCGCACCCTTGGGATTCCAGCCCAATTATGCTACCGAGTCGCTAGTGGGAGCGGCGAAATCTTCTCGACTCGGTAGCATAATTGGTCAGTGCATTGAGCCGGAATCCCAAGGGTGCGGGTTCGAGTCCCTTCTGAGCTGCTACAGGTGAGTCGATATTTTCTAGTATTTTTTCTATTAAAATAATTAACTTAATATAAAAAAGCCATTGTGAATGCCTAAAATCTAAAAATTCAAAAAGTGTAATGCTACTGCTCCACCTGCGTTAACGTTAATGGTAATGTCCAACTACGCTTTAGCTAAGGCGTTATGTAAATATACTGACTGTCTTTTGTATATTAACACGTTAAAGTCTTGGCCACATCTACGTAACGCCTAGATTAACGCTTTAAGCTATGCGTTAAGACGCAGGTGCAAGCGTAGCATAAGTGGCGTGAAGAAGTGCTGCAGTAGCGCAACTGTGGCGTAACAGCCACTTCACTACAATTTTCAATCAAAACCGAGAAGCGGTTAAATAACACACCGGCGTCCCCTGTATTATAACCTCTTGAAACTTGCCAGTTTTCGGAATGGCTATCAATGCGTCTCTTTTATTTGCTATACAAGTTTTTAGACCCCCCCAGGGGGGATTACAACCTCTTATGACTCCCAGGGGGTATTACAATCTTTTAAGACCCCAGCGGGGTATTACAACCTCTTAAAACTTGCCAGGTTTATGAATCGCTATAGTTACAACTCTTTCTCGCTGTATAGCAAATAAAAGAGATGCATTGATAGCCATTCAGAAAAGTGGAAAGGATTAAGAGGTTGTAATACGGGAGCTGGTCTATAAAATATCAATAAGTGTAAAGGTGCCTTCAAATTAATGGCGTGAAGAAGTGCTGCAGTGGAACAACTGTGGCGTAGCAGCCACTCCACTACTAACTTTCACACAAAATCTAGAAACGCCAAGGACGCGACACTATAGCGCTTCTTTACGCCACTAATTTATAGAACATTGTGATGAACTTCATAAATACATATTCACTTCTCAAGCTTACGCGCTCACTAGACATGAAATAAAACACTTTTTAACTCTTTGAGTCACACTTTCACGTAGATGAGTTTATAAATGAAATAATGAGATATTAGATTTAATTTCGGTTTATAACACAAGAAAAAAAAAAAAAAATTACAACTTAAGGCTTTCGAGGAACAAGGTGGTTAGTTTGCTGACCACTGTGACTTTTGGCATAAAAATAATCAAGATAATATTATTAGATAAACCCAAATTTACAGGAAAAATAAATGAAAATATTTTTTTTTATGGAAATCTGGAAACATGTTTTGCCTTATCGGATGCACAGAGGTACTTCACTGTCTTCCATTTCATGCTGAATTTATTTTCACTACTGTATTTTGCGCGTCTTCGCGCTGTAGTTCGCTCTGGCTGGTCATATCGCTTTCCATTTGTAATTTTATTGAGCCTGATAGTTTATGAAGGTTATCAGAACAGGTTACAGTGAAGTTGGGCCAGAATTTTTATGCCCATCACTAAATAACAAGCAAGAAACACTATCTATTTAGGTATTGTAGGTATATAAGGTGTTTCTTTTTGCGTGGCGTGTAGTATTCCGAAGGTATACCAGTCTTCCAGATGAATATCTTCCATATTACTTTCACTGAGTACTCGTGGTTTCATGAAAATTTAACAGTAATATAATAATAATCACTCTGTGATACAAACAAAATAGTCACAGTGGTTAGTATTAGAACCACCATATTGATTCAGTTGATTATAAAAAAGTATACAAGATAATGCAAATTTTTCATAATAAAATAACGAAACAAACCCTTGATCACAAATAAACACTGAAATCGTAACATAATTGACACGCTTATCTGCAATATAGAATTTTAAAACGTACCTTATAAAAAATATCGCTTTACGGCTCTTTCAACCCAATGCCTGAACCTGATAGTCACACCTTGGCACCAAATTTTATCGAAACACGATTAACGGTGATTTAAAGAAACACAATAGTTAAGAAAATTACCAATAGGAAGCGTTCAAAAAATATAAAAAAATCTTAAAAAGGTGGTTTCCTTTCTAACCACTAAAACTGAAAGAGTTAACGGATACTAGCGCGGTTTTATTGAATGTACTTTGGTATTTAGTTGGTATTTGGTTTGATTTTTGGTTTTCCCGACGTTTCGGCACCTTTGCAGCTGCCGTGGTCACGGGGGACTGAAGCTACCCGTGAGCCTACCCTCAAGCGATGAATTTTTTTGACGTTCAGAAATTAAAATTTCACAAAATTTTTAATTATTTTATGTTGATTTATAATTTAATTTTATGAATTATTTAATGCTAAAAAGAGAGAGAATCTACTGAAACTACCACCATTTCATAAAATTGGGAGGCCCCTGCAAGAAAGAAACGGCGAAAGAAAACTTGGAGAGGAAGCCGACCTCCGTCTTTTGTATTAATTTATTTATTTGCAAAAGGAACTAACCGTATCATTCGATCTTACAGTTTGTGTGAGGGGCTTTAGCTTGTGAATGATGGGGTCCCAAGCTGGTGGAATTTTCCAACCATCATCTCTATTGAAATTAGGATATTTATTTATTTCGATAGCCTCGCGGAGCATTCTAGGGATAAATCTACGTTCCCTAGCAAGGATTTGGGGTTTGTCAAATCTAATATAATGGTTGGGCCCCTCAAAGGCGTGTTCACTCACTGCAGACTTGTTATCGCGCCTATGGGGCGCTGTGGGCTCTCCTACATCGGGCAAACAAAGAGAAGCATAGGGACCCGCGTCAAAGAGCATGTAGCTGACATGAAACATAGGCGCGACAAATAATTCATAAAATTAAATTATAAATCAACATAAAATAATTAAAAATTTTGTGAAATTTTAATTTCTGAACGTCAAAAAAATTCATCGCTTGAGGGTAGGCTCACGGGTAGCTTCAGTCTCCCGTGACCACGGCAGCTGCAAAGGTGCCGAAACGTCGGGAAAACCAAAAATCAAACCAAATACCAACTAAATACCAAAGTACATTCAATAAAACCGCGCTAGTATCCGTTAAAAAGTGTTTTATTTAATTCATAAATACATACATATTTCAGCTAATGCTGCTATAGCTGGCCTTGACAAGCGATCCCCCGTTCCATCGACAGTGTTGCCTGACCGCGTCACCGCGATTAGACACCTCAATAGGCCTTGATCGATGTATAGTGACCTATAACGCTGCGATGGCTGCCCAGCCGCGGCGCCCACCACGGCGACTACTCGACGGATTACTCTCAGAGCTTGCGCTCGCTCTTCTTCATTACGAAGCATTAAATCTATAGATCTAGAAGAAAACAGCAAGCACATAAAGAAAAAAATGTGTTGAGGAGTTACATTTTGTTACTATACTAAGTACAATTTATAAAAAATAATGTATCTGCAGCAGATAGAACTTTTCAGTATACAAAATTCAGTTCAATATTGTCAGAAAATGTGAACATTAAAAATAGTTGTGGTCTTAGTGGTTAGCAAAATATTCGTATTTTGGTTAGCAGAAAAATATATTTGGGCAGTCAAAAGGTTAATTGGTCAGCAACTTTTAGCTAGCAAATATTTCTAAATCTAGTAAGTAACAATTCTGGACTGCTGGAGTGTCACTGAATGCACCTAATTTTTTTTAGGTGCATTCAATGACCGTCAGTGACAGTAAATGCACCTAAAAAAATTTAGGTGCATTCAGTGACCTACGTTTAATAAAATTTTGGTGAGCCACGTTTAAGAAAATAAAAAACGTTGTTTCTTGCGTTTCGCCGGCCGCGGCACGCTCGGCTTGCACGTTTTTTGGTCGCAGTTCTACCCTTTACTAGTGATATTCTTTTCGTGGCTCCCCCCTTTTCCCCCTGATTTTGTGTCTAACTCTTTTTATTACCGTGGGAATAGGGGGTCCCCATCCCTTCCCCCTATTTCCATCCCCATCTCATATTTTGAAATCTTACTGACCAATTAGCTATCTTGCTGACCAATTAAATATTTTGTTCTACAACTGTTTTTTTTAAGATCCGGCGAATAAGCGAAATGGGCAAAACTTAATATCCGATTTGGCGACTGCAATTGGATCTGGTCACACGGCAAAATACAGTATACGGTTCAGTGGCAATAGCACTTTAGTACATGCGTTCACACCAGCGCCGATTCGGTTTTAAAAATCGAATAGCATATTCTCCAAGTATAGTAAAAGCAAAACTGAATGCAGTGTGAACAGATTATTTGGTTCTGCCATATATGGTAAAAATCCAATCCGGTAAATCCATAGAAATAGAATGTCAAAGAACAACAATATCAATAAACAGGTGATCCGAAAACGAATGCATACATTTTATATGGGATACGTAAAATATGTCTTAGATTCATAAAATATGACTATTTATGGCAAAGGAAATTAATAAATTATGTTCCATACTGTTTTCTTCGTCGATAAACGAATAAATGTAGTTAAATTTGGTTTGAGAGAAATGTGTGGCAATATCTTATTTACCTGTGAAAAGTGTGATTACTTGGATTATTTCTTTTTGTTACATCACAATTACTTAGAGCACAAGACACCATGGCTCCTCGACACGTTTATTTTAAATTCTAATTAAGATTAACAAATATTTTAAACAAACTGTAATTGCTCATTTACTAGGCGGGACGCTAGGGGCTCTTACTGTAAAAAATGTTGGCACATGTCACTTGATCTTTTGTCTCTTTTTTACATAGACTGTGCCCGTATGATGTTGACTTCTCTTTTCCACGCTTTGTTGGTCTTCTTGAGCGCAGCGAAAATTTTTCTATGTCTATGGGTAAATCATATCTCCGTGTGAACGTAGCGTAATCACAAAAGTTTTTCTTACCTAGTGACAAGGTATGGCAGTTTGAGGGTGTTAAATGTGGCTACATCACTTTCAGTCTTAATCAAATACCGCAAAACTCTTAATGCTGCTGCTCTGATGACCATGGACTCATCCACTAAACTTATTCGAATGCTGGAACAAACAATGTTACACTATTATACTAATTAAATTGAGAATTTTCGCATTTACAATGCTATTTTGTTATATTAGAAAAATAATATTTACAAAAAGGGTGTAGTTTAAATAGTTAGCAAAATATTCGTAATATATTTATGGTGAGCAGTAAAATATATTTGGTCAGCAACTTTTGTCTAGCAAATATTTCTAAATCAATCAGCAATTAATGTCATTCTGGACTGCTTTAAATATCTGCATTCTGTCACCTACCTAATACCTATATTTAAAAAAAAATTTATGAGCAATTCAGTGATCCATGTTTAATAAAATTTTAGTGAGCCTCATTCAAGAAAATAAAAAACATTTGTTTCTGGCGCTTCGCCGGCCGCTGCCGCGGCACGCTCACTCGGCTCGCGCATTTTTTGGGTCACAGTTAAGTCAATATTGTTGATTAACATTTGTATCTCTCCAGTTCTCTCTATCTCCAGTCCATCTAGGTGATAGTGTAAAGTCAATCGTATTCATTTGACAGTTCATATTGTATCATACTATATGTCATCCCATACAAATTGCATTCGATGGAATACGATATGAACTGTCAAATGAATACGATTACCTTACACAATTGCACCTCAGTTCTGTACACCTATGGCCGAATACTCAAACGCTACTTAACTTTGAGCGGCTCTCAAACAGCATGCTGTCTTTGTCATATCTTTGACATTTAATGTGACAGGACGACGTTTCGGCCATTAGTCTTACTTTTTCTATTATTCCCACAAAATGTCTTAAAACAGCTTATTGAAAAATAGCTATCAATATTACATGTTATAATTTATTTGCTTATTTACTTATTTTTTACTATCCTTACTAATATCTCTACTAGTAGTATTATAAATGCGAAAGTCGTTAGTTTGTTTGTTGTTACTCCTTCACGTCTTTACTACTTACCGATAGTCATAAAATTTTGCATACACATTGTTAGGGGTACAAAAAAGAGGGTACCTTTCATCCGGAAAAAAGGTACAGTTCCCGAGGGATCGCAAAAAAACTGTCCACGCAAACGAAGTGGGTGGCAGCTAAATAGTATCTTATAAAAAAATATTACAAAGTGGGAAATATACAGGGTTATTTGTAAAACACCAACAACCTCTTAGGAGTAGATTACTAACATCATAAACAACAACATTTGTTCGACAACTTCTCCCAAAACAGACAAGAAAAATCAATTTTCCATACAAAT
The DNA here is from genome assembly GCA_943789525.1 of Agriphila geniculea. NCBI lineage: Eukaryota > Metazoa > Arthropoda > Insecta > Lepidoptera > Crambidae > Agriphila > Agriphila geniculea. Next base: position 12,762,712 of record OX038875.1, read on the forward strand.
GTCCAAACAGCTGAACGAGTTTTGTATGAAAAGTTCAATATTTTTTGTCTGTTTTCGGAAAAGTTGTGGAACGTTATTATACAGGAAAGTGTTATTAAAATTGGATGGTGCCACAGGTTAACATGTTAGGGTCGCATGTGTTTAATATGAGTACAGAAATTCTATTTCGATAAACCATGTTTGTGGTTGGTCTTTCCAAAAATCTAGAATACAGAACGAAAGAGAGACTTGTCCCAACTCAGATTAATTAATATTTTCCACAACTGGCGAACTTTGTACAGTTTCTATAGACTAGTAGTTCGAATTAAAGTTTTCAAGTTCAACGGCATTTTGTGAGCTATTTTGGCAACATGACTTTTCCGAAGTAAAAAATCCTGCTGAATTCGGTTTCGAATGTTGCCGGGCCCTATTTTGGCTCCTATGCCCAAAATTCAAGATGGCGGCCAAAATGAAGCCTTTTCTTATTAGAATTCGATTCTGGTCGTGTGAGGTGTCCTGGTATAGGTTTTGGGGGTCGCTGAACTCAATTTTGATAGCCGAAAGTCCATCCGGGTACCGGAAGTATGAGATGTGGCTCGAGGAGAGAAAATTCCACCGCGCGACACTAATTCTTTTTTTAACACAGTTACTAGACAAAAATGTTTAACAAATTTATTATTCTATATAGTGATATAACTGGGCTATTTGCGAGTATTTTTTTTTCGGGCAAATCCTCATAGTTCTAAATCTGTAGAGGATTTTCGAAAAAAACAATTTGAAAAAATTCCGCCGTGCGACACAAAATATTTTTTTTAACAGTTACTAGACAAAAACGTTTGACTAGTTTATTACTTTATATAGTAGGATAACTGGACTATTTACCAGTATTTTTTTTCTTGAGCAAATTCTCATAGTTTTAATTCTGTAGAGGATTTTCGAAAAAATTTTTTTTATAGAAAATTCGGCCGCGCGAATCAAAATATTTTTTTTAACACAGTTACTATACAAAAATGTTTAACAAGTTTATTATATAATATACTAAAATGACTAGGCTATTCACCAGTATTTCTTTTCTGGGGTAAATTTTAGTAGTTTTAATTCTGTATAGGATTTTTTTCTTAAAATGGTTGCGAAAATTCCAACACATGATGCAAATTAGTTTTTTAACACAGTTACTAGATAAAAATGTTCAACATGTTTTATACTCTTTATAGTAAAATAACTGGGCTATTTACCAGTGTTTTTTTTCTGAGGCAAATCTTCATAGTTTTAATTCTATAAAGGATTTTCTGTAGAGAAATATAGAGATATTTTTTTGAATCAAGTCATTATAAGAGCAAAACACGCTTGGAAAAAATAAAATACAATTCGGCTTGGCAACATACAGAATCGAATTCAGCAGCCTTTTTTACATCGGAAAAGTCATGTTGCCCAAATGGCTCACAAAATGCCGTTGAAACAGTAAAGGAAGCAGATATTTAGGATTTTCGTCTAGTCTACTATATTTTTAATAGTTTTGAGTTAAATTCAAATGCAAAAACAATTTACAACACGGCACCAAAGTACTTCTTAAAACCGTCAAAAAGTCACCACTATAACTGTTCACTATAAGTTGTCACTTGAATTAATTAATAAAATAATAATATTTTATCTGACATCAGTTCTGTTAAAAGAGTTTATTGTTAATGTGCCATTCGTACCAACATAATACAACAACTCAATCTTATTTCATAACTAAAAGGTACTTGTGTGTGTACATAGTTACAAAGGCTTTATTATTATTTATTATTGAGTTAAGTATCTCACCATGAAACTGACTACAGTTTAAAAACATCTTACTTTATAACACTTTCATCATCTAATTTGATGAAAGTAAATCCATACACAATATTACTAATACTATTTGATGAAATTGCCTAGCTGCTAGCCTTGCTTTTAACAAAAATGGTTATAATACCTATTAATTGAAACCATAAGCGCTGATTTCACCTATGTATATATTTAACCTATCAAATTAAGTGTTGTTTATATACAATACTACCCATTAAATTTTTCTTCCAATTTATGAGTACCTGTTTACATGATATACTTTACTCACCATGTCATTAGTTCATCACTTGTAAATCCCAAACTGCTTCTATCTTCTTTACAAAGTGTGACTAAGGCATTTAAGTAGGACAATCTGCGGCTGTCAGAACTATTTCTTTGCACACCTCTTAGCCCCAATTTGGTATCTGTTGGTATGGTTTTATTGGTGGGAGAAACATCATTTTGAGTTGCTTTCTTCAGATAAAGTCCTTTGATTATTTCTTTAATATTTTCTTCATTACTTTTATTATTGTCCAACTTAAATAAATTACCGCTTTGTTTACCTGAAAATGTACAGAGTGATACATATTATATCTGTTTACTCTACTGCATTGCCTATTATAGAATTCATGATACTAAAAAATATTAATGTTTGGAAATATTTACCTTTCCTACGATTCAACCAATTCTCGTAGGCCATTATATCATTTTTTTACACCAACCTCGTGTATGTGAAAGATAATAAATAACGTTCAGCTAAAGTAACGTAATAACACATCAATACTTTCCTGTTATTTATAATAAATTAAAGACAGACAAATAAGTTAAAAATAATTCAACCCTGTTTTCCTGTAACTATTTTTTGACATTAGGCAGTGCATGCCGCCACAGATAAAACTAATAACACAGACTAGCTGGAATGATGAGGAAGTAAAGAAAGGGCACTATACACATTGGGCCAACGCATTGCCCCAAGCACGTTGGGCCAACATGTTAGCGTGCCCTCAGACTACAGACTTTTTATCGCCTTAGTTGGCCCGATAGTTAGTTTTGTATGAAGAATCGACCGATACCAAATCGTTGTAGTGTGCGCACTTGCATAGGTACTTCTTCATACTGATTCCAACTATCGGCCGACAGTTTGGTCTGTAGTTTGCGGGGACTCTTAGCGTGCCCTAAAGGCCAAGCCACACAGCGGGCGTGGCGTGACGGGACGGGACGGCGACGTGACGCTGAACAGTTGTAATGTACTAGATACTATGGACGACGTCACACAGGCCGGTGCGTGGCGCGACGAAATTAGCATCTTTCACGAGTTGTTGGCCCACCAAAACACCAACTTTCATTTTTTCTGTATTTAATCCTGGAAACTTTCGTGAAAGAAAATTTTAAACATTTGCCACTTTTGTCAAGCGCCTTCACAAACTGTTTCATTATGCCGACGAGTATATGATACGAGTGGTGGAAGTATGATGCGGTCTTAGCTTACTAAAGACACGTTAATAACATTTTTGGTACCAACTTTTGGTCCGCACTGGCTAAACTTTTTGTTTAGTTAGTGTTGTTTGTCACGACTGTCCCAGAGACACATGAAACGAGGGAACTTCGTACACGTAGGTACACCTACCCCGCTTGTTGACCTAAAAGAAAGTTAACCATTTTCAGATCAACACAAATGACCCATTTGTGGTCATTTTGATACTTAATTTTTTCCATAACCTTTGTATTAATGATACGCAGGTTTTACATAGTCAGATATGCGTTTTCGATATTTTGCAAATACAATACATGTATTCCAAAAATATAGCAAAAACAACTTTGATTAAGCACACAACATCTTCTTGACGAAGTCATATCGAAAACAACAACAATATATATTTCAGTGACCAATAAAAAACACAAATATAAGTAAAAATAGTAAATAAGGGTAGTTAGCTGTAACTCAAAAACAAAAGCTGTTAGAGAAAAATTGTTGCCATATTTAAAAAATACGCGTCAATTTGAAATAGAAACAGAAAAAAAACAGGAAACAAAGAATTTTTTTTTTTGTTGACCAGTTTAATTACTTATTAATCACATTCGTTTTTTTTTCGACAACCCTTGCACATTCGGGACTGATTGCATAAGTACCAATACGGGCGGCGGCATCCTCTGACATCAAAGGCGTTTAACAACTGTATGGATTGTTAAACTGTGGCGATACGGTACGGTCGGCGCGGCGTGAGTATCGCGACACGACACAACACAACACAATAGTATGTTTCTAACGTTACTATGTTGCAATCAACTTATGCCGGGTCCATGGCGCATGTTTTGCTCTAACTACACAATCAACAAAAACATCTCAACATTCAACAAAAAAAAACGTATGTGGCTTTTGTTTCGCGAAACAATGTTTTGTTTATTGTGTAGGGCAAAACACGCACTATGGACCCGGCCTTACTGAAACTGATAGAAATCACATTAATTCTTAGTAAAGCAGCAATGTAACATAGATTTTTGTCCGTTTCAATCAAAAGTTGTTACCTAACAACAGAGTAATAAAATTAGCCCCCAGGGGACCGCACCCTGATTATCTAAAAAGAAACTATTTAGCGACCGGTTTCATTCCACATACATTGCTACTTTTCTTTGGTATGTTTTTTTTAAATCCAAAAAGAAGTAGCAATGGATCACTATCATCTATGAACTGCAACCGGTCGCTAGGTGGTTTCTAACTAGATAATCAGCCCGCTGGTCTATCGGCTAAAAACATTGAAATTCATGTTAACTGTAATTTGACAGATGGATGTGATACATACATTGCTACTTTTCTTTGGTAAATTTTTATTTGTGCCAAAATGAAGTAGCAATGTATCACATCCATCTGTCAAATTACAGTTAACTTAACATGAACTTCAATGTTTTTAGCCGATAGACCCGCAGAAAGCATTTTTGCTCAATCTGAAACGGAGACGCTTCGCGCTAGCACGCAGTCAATAACACTTTTCAAAGAACCACAGGTCAAATGATACACTACCACCCAATTGCACTAAACTTAAGAATCGCCTAAGTCTTTTCTTAACTACAACTCGACCAAGTTAAGTAGGCGAATGACAGCTACATGACCGCTAAGTTTGACACCGTTTTAATTTGGTCGTGTTGTAGTTAGGAACAGGCTTAGGCGATTCTTAAGTTTAGTGCAATCGGGTGTACAACGAACATCTTAGAAAAATAATCTAGACGAACTTTCTCCTTTTTTGAAGTCGGTTTACACAAGGACGCCCTGTGCACGTGGTTGTCTATGGTCATATCCTGTCTTTTTGTCTTTGTCTTTGCCCATGATGTCTGTCATGTCAACATTTCTCCCACAAACAATTTTTTGCTAAAATTAACATGTTGACTTTTGATTGCACAAAATCAGAGTGAAATCCGTAAAATTTAAACGATTTTTAGAATTTTAGTAATAAACAGAGCGGCTAATGGAATAGGGTTTGATTAGTGAGGTGAAGTGAAGTTCACGATACGAAAAGCAAGAAAGTCGTGCGTGGTTTTGTGTATAATAGTGAAGAGAAATAAAAGGAAGGTGATCGTGCAGCAAATCGCAGCATGAAATAGTGGTGGAATTAGGATAAACCTACTGAATTGATACTTCGATATTGTTTGGGTTTTGCCATCACTCACAATTCAAAATGCATAATCCTGAACATGATGCTATCGACATGAAATCATGTCGAATATGTTTATCAAATAAAAAGCCTTTATGCCCTCTTTTCAAATACAAATTATCGGGCAATTACGCCGAAATGCTTACAGCAGTTGCTGATGTGAAGGTAAGAAAGAACGCGATTCCATGTAAGCACCAAAAGGATATATATTTATTTATTTAGGTACCCTTTTATTGATATTCTATCTATCATTCATCTTAGTAAAATCTTTGATGATTTAAAATAAATAGCTACCTAGGTACTTTTGATACATGTTCCAGGTGTCTGCTAATGATGGTTTACCCGAGAAAATCTGTCAGAAATGCTGTGCGGCTTTGGAGAAAGCATATCTCCTCAAGACAGTAGCTGAAAGGTAAATACCATTTACGAGTCACTGGTCTACATGTCCCTTAATCAATTTTAAATGTTAGGTCAAACAATTAAAGGTTCAAAATTAATTGGAGATTGTTGACGTTTTTGTATAATTTGATGTGCTGCTGACTGTACCGTACGTACATTTTTATAATTCTTGCTTGCCTATCAATTTATTCGAATCCATCCAAAATATCAACTGGAGCTAACCTATTTAAGGAAATAATAATTATTTCTTTCACCAAAGTTTACATTTGTCACCAAGGGGTATGCGCAGTTTTATTTTTAATAACAAATTACTACTGCACATACCCCCTCCACATGCTGAGAGCTCTTAACTCACTGCACGAGCTGAACTAAAGGTACAGAAGCTCATCTGCGTGAGGAAAATCAAATAATAAGCTACTCTCGCTGTATGGCAATAAAGTACACTAATTTCACATTGCACAGTGCTGCATGCCTATTATTGTATGCTTCCTTCCTGTTACGTTAGTCGCGTAGCTCTGTTTAAACCAACACACAACATCCCTTATGCGCTGGCTCGATTGAGTGGGCCGCGAGCAGTAGGCTAATTTAAAAGTTTAAGCATGGAGTGAGCCCTGCTGACCTAATTATAATATTTATTTCTTTGGTTCTTCCCAACTAATATTTTTGTCATCAATTAATCAAAACAGTCTCCAAATTCATATCATCAAATTAATTGAATTTGGTATCTAAAAAAAATATTTATTTATAGCCCAATTATAGGATCTGTGGGGGTATTACAACCTCTTAAAACTTGCCAGGTTTATGAATTGCTATAGTTACATCTCTTTCTCGCTGTATAGCGAATAAGAGAGATAGATTGATATCCACTTAGAAAACTGCCAGGAAATAAGAGGTCATAATACGGCCCCTGTCCCCTTTTTCCATTCCAATCAACTAAACCGAACAACTAGTTGTGCTGATTGAGACCCTGTATGCGACTTTATTCTTACGGAAATCAACTATTTGACTTTTCTATTAAATTATATTTTAATACATTGTTTTTCTAGTGGGTTGCTAAATTATATGAGATAACCCCTGCAGATAAAGAAAAAGTACCAGGATCACATAAATCTTCTTTTATACAGGTTATAAAAAGGTTAAATAATTATAAATGTTTTTTTTTTTAAATTCACAGTTTTCAGCCACTTTTTATATCCTAAAAATCTAGGCGAGCACGGGACGCGAGCGGGGGACTCGCGCGAGGGACTCGCGCGGGTCGATCTTTGCGATGCACAAACAGTACGATTTTAATCTTGCAAACAGTAATAACAGTTTCAATTTGTTTAGGGAAAAGTTTGGGGTAAAAAATAAAATTGCTGCATATTGATTCAGTTTTTTACTCATGTATATTGATTGTACTGCTGTTATAGAATGACCTGACAAAATTTGAAAAGGTGTCATAAAATTAACCTGTACCTATAATATCCTCATGTACCTGAAGTAAAAAGTACCTATGGTTTTTATTTTAACTACCAGAGTCACATAAATCGAGAGAAGGTTAACATCTATAAATATTTTCAATATACAAGGCATACAGGGTATCCCAAAACTTCGCCACACAAAGCGAAAGTACCTTAAATATTGAAGGTAGGAAATATTACTGAAAGAAGACCTGTTTGATTTTAAAAATAATTGGCCTGATCAACACAAATAGTTAAGCTATTGAGAAGTAAAATAGTTGATTCATTTGCTTCCCAACCGATCAACCAAATAGTTGAGCTGTTGAGAACTAAAATAGTTGTTCAGTTTCCAGTTGATCAGAATGGAAAAAGGGGATCTGTCTCCAAAATTGTGTTTTCTGACACCAACATTTGTAGATCTGTTGCCAAATAAATAATTTTGTTTCTTAATTAAATTTCATTGTTGACTTGACATAGAGTTTAGGGGTGGGGGGGGGGAATAGGGGACCGATTGATTTTGGCAACATATCTGACCAGGGTTGGAAAAAACAGTTTTTTTTTTAATTTTATGAAACAAACAGTTCAAAATGTTTTAAACAAGTGTTTTTTTGGTTTTTTATGTTATTTTTTACTCTAAAAACCATCAAATTACAATTAGACCTATTAATAGGTACCTATTTCATTGCAAGACTATTTTCAAATTCGATCAGTTGAAAAACATTTATTTTTTGTCTCTATTCAATACTGGAAGCTTTAAATACCTACACCTTGTAAATAGGTACCAAAGAGTATAATTATATATTCAGGAAAAGAGTGCCCTCTTGCCGTCAATCATGGCCAACTTGTTTGACAGCGCCATCTCTCGAGTGTTGCCTCAGCTAAGATTGTAGGGCATTCAATTCTACGCACTTAAACAGCGAAAATCGCCGACGTAATTCACAAAAAATGGAAGGAGCTACAAACACGCGTGTACGCAAGATGCAGTCGCCATTTTCTGTGAGATGTCAAGTGCTATTTGAAGTTTGCTGTCATGAATGTCAATTTAGTTTAGTAGCAACAGATAACAGATGGCGTTAGTTTCTTTGATTAAATATTTTAGAAGAGAACTGTCACCCCCCTGATAGGTACCTATTTGAAAGGGTTCTGATGTTCATTGATACTATTATAGGGGATACCCCAATATATGTATAGGGTGGAGGAACCAGTTTTCGACAAAGGCCAGACTTTGATACCTACTTTTTTAATCAGTGATAAAAAGGCTATTATATTACAAAAAAATTGTCATCTTGGAAAAACGTATCCGATAAAATTACACTTTTATACTGTCATTATATGAAGAGAGAGAGAGAGAGATATGAAGAATGATATTCTGAGATCTGGGGCCCTATTTTCGAATCGCTCGGCAGGCGTCGAGCGCTCTTTTGCGACTGATTTTCGTTCGACATATGACTCAAAACAATGAGATATCGAACGAAAATCAGTAGAAACGAGCGCTCGACTGGCTTCGAGCGATTCAAAAATAGGACCCCTGAAGTTTTAAACATATTTTTGGGGAAAAAAGGGTATTAATTTAAGAAAATCACCATTCATTCTCTAATAAAAGTAGTTTTAAACCTGTTCTTTTCTTAATGTTTTTAACATTGTTTAAAACTTGTTTTAAACTGTGTTTTTAAACAGTTAATAAAAAACATTGTTTTATTTCAAATTGTTTTAAACACGTGTTTTAAAACAGCTTTTAATAATGCCAACGCTGTGTGAGACAGATCTTATTTATTAGGTCATTGAACATGCATTTATTTGACGATAGCTAAAATCATACCCATATTTAAAAGTTAGCTTATTCAGTCAGACAGATAATGCACTTATGGAATGAGCTCTAAATTTATGCCATAATCTCTATTATTATTCAGGACAGACAGAAAACTACGAAAAATGCTTGTAAAAGCTAGAGAAAATGTTCCAAGAAAAAAAATATCTTTCGACTCCTTTACGGACATCAAAAGTGAGATAGGACCCTTGACCGTCAAATCTGAGCCAAAATGGGAAATGGAAGTAGACGTCTTTGGTAATAACAATGGTCAACCTGTAGAAACAATGGAAGTAAAAGATATTGTTATTGCTAACACTGTCATCAGAAAAGTTGATGGTAATTGGGAGGAAATAAAACCCAAGGTGTCTGACGAAGTTGACTTGACTTGGAAATCCAGCAAAATAAGCTCAGATAATGAACTGGAGGTAAGTAAATTAAATATGTGCTATTTTCTATAACTTTTCAATGATGAGTTGTTGATGATTAAATATAAAATTTTGCATCTTTATGCATGCATGCATTGCATCTTTATGTAATTTAAAAGTACCTAATATGGAACTGTCTTAGATTGTTTTTAATTATTGTGATGCTGACATGAATGATGTACCTAAGTATAAAAAATTCTTACAGTTATAGTATCTGGGAAATTATATTTAAATACTCATAATTTTAATTATGAACCATTCTAAAGGCTTTCTTAAGGGAGAGGAGTATTATTTTGTAGACAAACAACTCGTTTTGTTAATAAGATTAAAGAAATTATTTATTTCATTTATCTGAGTAGGCAGGCACTTATATTATAACTCTCTTAATTTTAACTAAAAATCAACTACCAATATATCGTCTTTAATTAACACAACGCCAATTTTGTTTATAAAACAAGACTTTTAATAATATTGAATACTTAAGTAATTATTCATGATTCATGAATGTTTAACTTCATAAAATGTTTGCTTTTGGTTACTTTACAGTTGTTATGTTGTTGTTCTGATGAATAAAAAACTAAAATAATCGTAAATAACTCTGTATCTTACAGAGCTAACTAACAAGCGTCAATTTCTCAGTTACTGCTTGCACGACCGTCGGCGACACGTGTCGCAAGCTGTAGCTGAGAACCTGTCACTTATCTGTAGGCTCCCTTAGTTCAAATTATAAGGGCATAATTATGTAATACTGCAAAAAAAAACCAGATTTACTAAAACACTACCTATTACTATTGCAGACAGAGTATTTAGATGATGATGTATTCCAAGATGACGTTGATGATGATGATTATGTTCCACCTGAAAAACTTAAAACAAAATTCAAAAAACCAAAACTATCCGAAATAAAGGTCTTTAAAGGTAAGAAAACTATAGTGAGAAAAGTAAAAGTTATCAAAAAACTTAAAGACGAACGTGGCAGTGAAGAGGGGAATATTAATGATGGAAATGGAAAAACGACCTTACTTACAACTAAGGATGGTAAAACAAAATCTACCATGATTACTTGCTGTGAGTAATAAAATTCCTTAATTTTATGCCCAACATAGCCCAGCTTAGTTAGGTTGTAGAAGAGGTTTCATTGTTTTTAAATCCGGGTTCACATTACGCGCGGCACGGCAACCCATTGAACATTCTCCCGCGCGCGCGCAGCTTCGAGCAATTTGTGCGAATGTGTCTGTAACTCTGTAGCAGTTCAAACATCACCATCGGCATCGCCACGAGCAAAGGCTATTCAGTATTCGGAGCTCAGTTTGCGCGGAATATGCACGTACTTCACTGTGCTTCAGTTGGCCTGCACAGCAATTTTATTGTTGTGGTCAACAAATTTTGTCAATGGTGTGAAACAATTACTTTTTCTTACTTAAGCTCTGAAATATTAGCATTGCATTTGAAAAAAGAGGTTGTTGGAGGTTCCACATTTCCGTGGCGGTCTGGTGAGTGAACAGTGTTTCCCGCACACTTCCTACTTCCCGCACTGCTCATTAATTTCACGTGGCCACGAGAACTAATTTTAAAATTACATTTTTACACAGAATATTTTATTTCCTTGCATTTCACGAGAAATGCACTATACAAACCTTGTACGGGAAGCTCTGTAATGTACTATTGAATAAAAAAATATCAGTAATTACAATACAAATCAATGAGACAAGATCCTTAAATAGAACTCGGGGTTTAATCAGACTTTTTTAGCCTCACGCCGGCGGCGTATTTACGGTATTATTTGCCGAGTGCATTTACGGTTGTTAAAGCCGCCGCGGCTGTGGGCAGCTCAGTATGTAGGTGTAGGAGTCATGATGGCTGACACGCAGTCACGTAAGTCACGCACACACTGATCGCCCTGTCTTGACTGCCGCGCTATGATGAAAAACTGACAAAATTGGCAGGTTTGCCGCGTTCGAGCGTGACGCGCGTAATGTGGACCGGCTTCCTCACACTCGTTCGATGCAAATAGAGAATGCATGTCAACTAAAGATAAATAATAATGACATGAATAAAAGATAGAAATGAACCTCATTTGCCCTGTTATCAAACGAAATAATTGATTTAAAATTAACAGTAACAAAAAAAATACTTTCCTATTTAGGATAGGACAGCATAACAGATCTTACATAATAATATTAAATCTTATAAGCTAGGGTCACTAAAAAAATTAAAAAGTTCATTAGCGCAATAGCCCTTTCAGTCCCTTTAGTTTAATCTCTTAAATTACGCAGCTGCTTTTTTAAATATTTCTGAACAATTTAAAATTTGAATTTTAGATCCAATTATGAAAAATGGTTCTAGAGGACCACCTATATTATTGAGAAGGCCTAAAGATGCAACTGTTTTAAAAGTACATCCTAACTATAAGGTTAGAGCATCATCATCTTCAGAGTCAAAAGTTGCTCATCGTGAAAAAACGGTCAGAATGGTGAGAATTGAAAAACCCGTAGTGAAACAGAGAGAAAAACTTGTGTGCCCCATTTGTGGTATACTCACATTTACTTTGGGTAATCATATTGCTACACATCAAGGTTAGTATCAATATTGTTACTTGTATGACACTCAAGTTATCACTCACTATTAAGCACATTAAACGCGGCCAACTCTCAAAAATTGGCCGAAATCTGTTTCTGGAGGTTGTGGTCGCGAGTAGACAAGAATATTGTATCAGAATTAGTATAAGTATTTTATTACGCACAAACTGATGACCTGAATCTACTGCTGTGTTGTAAGGATGTAAGTAAATCATGGAATATTGACGAGCGTGGCTTCGCGTAATGTGAATCCGCCTTAACAGTCAGGTCTTTGTTACTTTGGGCATCAGTTATGAATAAATTTTAAATTGCTAAAACAACATTCTCCTTTTGACTGTAAATTACCTACTACTGTAATTTACTTTTCTCACTTATGCTCTGAAATATCATCATTATATTTTAAAAAAATAATGCGGTAGGTTCCACATTTACGTGGTTGTCTAGTTCATTCATCACATTCTAAATTTTAAATTTAATGCGGAAATTAATTTCAATACTTTTTTCCCGCACTAGTGTGGAAAGTATTATTCCAAATTCAAAACGGACGAACTCATCAGCTAGCGTTATTTTTATAAAACTTTATGGTTGCATGACTAGTCCCATACAACAAACGTGTTTTTTTTTTTTGCCGTTTTTTGGTACGGAACCTTTCGTGCGCGAGTCCGACTCGCACTTGGCCGGTTTTTTTAATAAACAACGGTGAAAGCTACAACAAAACTGTCAAAGAACAATATATTTTGTCATTAAATTCTCTATTAACCATTTTTCCTATAATTTCAAATTATGTTTGAGTCTTTTCCGATATTTTTTTAAAAAATAACCCTTTGGGAAACGTATAGGACAACACCGATATTTTTTGCATTAGAGAATGAGACTTGGCACACTTGTTCCTTAGGTGGACCAGAGTGGAAAACGCTCGGGAGACAGCGGAAGACAATGAAACTTTTATTTTTGGAATTTGTATGAATATGGCTTTCTTATCATATTTTTTTCAAGCCGATATCGGTACTCTTTAGAAATTTATCGTCACTGGAAAAAATTTTTTTTTGTAAAATTTTAGATGTTCGGTATTTCAATTACGTCAATTCATTTTTTTGTATGTAAAGGTATTTTTTTATTTCTGAAAATGATTGGCCATCCTTTATTTATCCGAAAATGATACCCGATTTGCCATAGTAGCTGGTTAATAGAGAATTTAATGACAAATATATTGTTCTTTGACAGTTTTGTTGTAGCTTTCACCGTTTTTTATCAAAAAAATAAAAACTGCAAATTTTTTTGTATCAAAATCAAAAGTATAATGCGTGAGAAAATCAACTGTAATATTAAAACTTTTGTCATGCGTTTTTTTCTCGTGATATAGTCACTTGAAGTTAGCACGCTTCAGCTCCCGCCGAAAACGCTCTATACAAAAAGTTTAACATTTGTGACGTCACTCATGTCACGTTTCAGGCGCATTATATGGAGTTAGCCAAGAATTTTCAAATATCTCCCTAAATATTGCGTTTAAGTACATATGTGTCATACAAAATATTATTTCTTATTCGATGTTCTATCCGAATGTTAAGTGCATTATATCCGAAAATGAAAAAAAAATTCGCAATTTTCCCCTGTGTGATAAAACTAAAATATTTTTTTTTCTGTTCCATCATGTTTTTATACGTGTCCGCAGCGACCAAGCTCAAGTTTATCAAAATCGGTGACATTATGCATGTTCCCTGCCCCCCCCAGGGGGGGAAACAATCACTTTACGACTTGTTTCTACTTATTTTTTTGTGTACGTAAAAGCTACATGCATGCCAAATTTCATGCTTTCTGCCGGACGGGACCGTGTTTGCTTGAAAAAAGCTGGACTTTTTTGCGGAAAGCAATCGAATGATTAAAGCCCTCTCCTACTGCTCCGGCTCTAAGCCATCCTCGACAATATAAATGCTAACTTGCCCCGCTCGCCTGTAATGTACTATTATTACCTACTATTTTTTTTACAGATAAAAAGAAATTTTCCTGCCCCCAATGTCCAAAAACATTTTCTCAAAAATGCAACCTTATCGCACATGCCAAGCAGCACTCGGGAATCAAAGACCATATTTGCGAAGTATGTGGTGCTGGTTTTTACAGTCAAAAGTCTTTAGTCAGGTAATTAATAATAAAATAGAAAGTTAGTTATATTTCATATCGACCAAAGTTATAATGTAGGTGTTTAATGTTATAATATTTGTTTTACAGACATAATTTAATCCACAAAGGCGAAAGACCATTCCCATGTAATCTCTGTAGCAAAAGATTCATTGCTGTAAGTATTTTTCACTGTGTACTTCATTTCAGTTAGGTTATAAAGTCCGAAAAACTCTCAACAATAATTTAGTTCTTGTTTGACAAGTTAGCTTGTACAGTGCGATGCAAATTTGATGGCGGCCTGGAACATCGCGCGAGGCGATATGTGCAGAACACAATCTAACTAGATGTTAGTTGGTGAGTGAGGTGTGTGAGGTGGAGCATGGCTACGCGCTAACTTCAAAACCGCCATTAAGTTTACATCTAACTGTACTAAGGTGACCAAATGTCATGACTCGGGTTTATTTAACATTTCTTTTAGCACAGAATAAATAATGATTCTCTTTATAAAATCATAATAATTTGTAACGTAACATAATGTTCCTACAAGATATGAACCCGGGACGCGTAAATTCAAAGGCGGAAGCAACACAGATACCCTGTGCTGCATTATCTTGCGAATGGCTTCGAGCAGTAATAGTCTGTCCGAATCCAGTAGCAACACAGCAGTTTGGAGCCGCATTTGTTTGTATAAGGCAATGAATAGACATAAAAGGGGGTAGACAAAAGCGGGGGACAGGGGCGAATGGAAAGTCTTAAAAAGTTCATGAGGTTAGGTTAGTATTGCGACCAAAGCCGCTCCGCTCGCTCGCCTCGCGGCAGCGGCCAGCGAAGCGCGAGAAACGACGTTTTTGTAATATCAGGCTGTATTACAGAGTGAGTGTAAACTGTATTGTAGCCGGATTCGTTAAAACAATGGCTTACGAAGCCGATCACACTGCATACAATTTTAAAAATTTCTGTGGTGCAGCCGTGATTGTAATACTTTATTCATACGGACGCGGCTGCGTTACAGAGCAGCTACTGTTTGTTGCATTGCCTTTGTATTTACGCACCCGGGACCATTGGTGCAATACGCAGTATCACTTAACTTGCACCAAACGGTTGACCAAGTCATCTGCTGATTTAACTAGATTTATTAATTTGTTATAATTAAATTCTTGTACAAAGTGAATTGTTATAAGTGCTCTGACGTCTATTTTACAACTACTTACTCGTACCTACAAATAAAAATAATAGGTATGGAATTATAATGTACGACATGTGACAGTTATTGTTGTGTTTCTTTATCTAGCCACAGTGTGCTGTAATTTTGGTTATCTTTTAGAATCTCTAAAGATCAATGGCTTAAGGTCATAACACCTAAGGACGAAAGACCTAATTTGAAAAATCCCAACCGTCGTGAAACCTAATCCTTGTGAGACTGTTTATGACTATTGTCATTTGATGGACTATTTATGTTAGGACCTTTGGTAAACAGACTATTGGGTGCGACGTCGAGCGAGCGTAGCGAGCGAGGGGGTGGTTAGTTTCCTTTGCGACCAACAATGCTCGAGCCGAGCGAGCGATGCGAGCGTACTGCAGCAGCGCAGCGGCCGAAGAAGTGCCAGAACCAACTTGCTGGCGTGTAACCCTCAACTTATGATTGTGATAGTTGAGGGTTAACAAGGCTCGTGTGTTGTTGGTCCCAATAGAACCTAACCTCCTCTTCGCTCGCTACGCTCGCTTGTCGTCGCACCTAATTGTCTGTTTACCATATCATGGATCATCACCTACCATATTATCGTCATCTTCTTCATAAAACGGGTTGTTAGGTATTACGAATTTAGAAAAAAATACCGTTGCGTGTTATTTTACTTATATTTAGATGTATATCCTTAGGTCAATCTACTTTAGGTAAACCGTCCATTATGTATTTCAACTATTATGTATATTATGAACTTAGGTATTTTGTGCATTAGATCAAATTAGGTCTTTCGTCCACAGGTGTTATGATATGACTTTAGGCCATTCAACTTTAGAGATTTTAATATGTAACTGTAATTTTTACTGGTGCATGTATTCGGATTCGGAAGAACTCTTATGCCCGTATTCACAAACATGAGTGAGGTCTCACAGTGGCCGCGGACGCACAGTGTCCCAACTACCAATCACACGTAACGTAATACGTAAAACAAACTAATCACAGAGCTCTTTTTCAACGCAGTGTGTTTGCATAGGCAAGGGACGTTTGAGTATTGTTCTTGAATACGAGTGTTATTCTATGAATTAAATAACTTGTCAGGATGTTAGCCATGTTTATCATTTCTATCATATTTTGTATCTTGAGTGCATGCAATCACACTTGGCTAGATGAAAATAGTAAAACGTGCGAATCGCGCACAGGCCTTATCATTAGATATTTAAATTTGTTTTTATAAAGATAGCTTTTAAAATTTTGGTTGATTATTTGATGTATTTAAGGCCATTTGATATGAGATTACATTAAATTTCAACAAGAGCGATTGATGTATTTCAGCGTTGCGATCTGACCCGTCACCTGCGCATACACTCAGGTTACAAACCATACAAATGCGGTACATGCACCATGTCCTTCAACGCTAAGCATCAGTTGCAAAATCACGAAAGAATGCATTCCGGGGAGCGGCCGTACACTTGCCAGGTGCGTTTTAATATTCACTGTTGTATTCCAGCCCGAAGCTCTGCGCCGCCATATGAAAATACATACAGGCGAAAAAACCTTCCATTGTGAATTCTGCTTTAAAAAGTTCACGCAAAGCCATCACCTACAGAACCATCTGCTGACTCACACGGGTCTTAGACCGTTTTCATGCGAGGTCAGTTCTATAAAACTTCTAATTTAGAATTGAGGAGTGGACCAATTTAGCCTTTTTGTTTTGAAACAGATTCATTTTAATAATGCTTTTCCTAATGAGAACTTTTAAAGAATCTCCCAATACATTTGCAAATTAGCATATTGAGTGATTGTAATTAGTAATTGTTGATGGAGTAAAAGTGAATGAAATTATAACTATGATAATATTTTATGTTTTCTGCCGTCATGATAGTGCTATTTTTTATTTTACGAGGCAAACATCTTGACACTTTTTCGACGGAGTGGGGATAAGTTGGCGCATGTGCACTTGTGAGCGACCAATAGCGCGCGCCCCTCTCCCGCCGTCCGCGCACCTCATCGCTACGCATACCCAAAATATGCGTTCTGCGCAATCCCCATCTGATTTCAAGATGTTTGCCTCGTGCTGTACAAAAGCAGCTTAAAGACCAAAACATACAGCTATATCATATTATACAGTATAAACTTATGAGTCTAAAAGCCTTACATTGTACACAACACAACATATTATCCAAACATTGTTAGAAAAGTTCGTAAAGCATTTCTGACAAACAAATCTGATCTATAATAATTGTTTTTAGGTGTGCAACGTGGCATTCAGTTACAAAGTGAACCTAAACAACCACGTGTCGAAAGTGCACGGCATAAATTTGAAGTTCAAGTCCATACACACAGTGACAGAAGACGTGTTACGTCGCGAGATGGGTATGGTGAACGAGACCCGAGTCGCGATCTCACACATCTTGCCGCAGCTGAGCGACGCCCCAACTCCGGGCGCGCACGAAACCGTGTCCATGAGTTCTGAATTCGTGTAACCTGGTAATAATAGTTTTCTTTACATTATTATCGTGTAAACTGTGTTACGTCGCGAGATGGGTATGGTGAACGCATAGAAATAGAATGTCAAAGAACAACAAAGTCAATAAACAGGTGATCCGAAAACGAATCAATACATTTTATATGAGATACGTAAAATATGACTTAGATTCATAAAATATGACTATATTATGGCAAAGGAAGTTAATAAACTATGTTCCATACTGTTTTCTTTGTCGATAAACGAATAAATGTAGCGAAATTTGGTTTTAGAGAAATGTGTGGCAATATCTTATTTACCTTTGAAAAGTGTGATTACTTAGATTGTTTCTTTTTGTCACATCACAATTACTTAGAGCAGAAGACACCATAGCTCCACAATACCTATATTTTAAATTCTAATTAAGATTTAAAAATATTTTAAACAAACTGTGATTGCTCATTTGCTAGGCGGGACGCTAGGGGCTCTTACTGTAAAAAATGTTGGCACATGTCACTTGATCCTTTGTCTCTTTTTTACATAGACCGTGTCCGTATGATTTTAACTTCTCTTTTCCACGCTTTGTTGGTCTTCTTGAGCGCAGCGAAAATTTTTCTATGTCTATGGGTGAACGAGACCCGAGTTACGATCTTGCACATCTTGAGCTGAGCGACGACCCTACTCCGGCTGATATCCATGAGTTCTGAATTTGTGTAACCGTAATTATAGTTTTCTTAAATTATTGCGTAGATTGTCGTAAGATGTGTTGCGTCCCGAGATGTCATATTTTTAATATTTTAAATCTTGGTTCCCTTACCGATGGTGCTGTACTCGTTTCCATATCGCTCGATTTTAATAGATTGTCGTGCTTAAGCCTTCTTTTTGCCTAGTGACTTGCGACGCCTTATCACAAAATGTGATGTCGTAACTGAGTGTATCATTTATTCCACATTGGTAACTGGTTATGAAACTACGATTACGTAGAGTCGTAGACGAAGAGGATATGCCAATCCCCGCCGCGCACGAAACCTTTACTTTATACCTATGTGGCCTACTCATATCTAATAAGGACACATTATAATTTAAATTAGTTATGAGCAATTAGAATTTATTTACACCTACTATAGCTAAATTATAAACTAAATATAAACAAAATAACTTTTACATAGTATGTATAGCATCGGCAACGCTCAATAATAGCTACCGCGCTGTACAAGTAACTTTATGCGAGCCTATTGTACTCCTGTTTTTTGTGCGCATTCCTTCGATTCATTGCAATATTAATTGAATGCACACGCTCGCGACAGTCAGTCGAAATTAAGCCTTCACGCGGAGCGCACGCTGCTCAACCTTGCGCCGCACCCATCTGCACACGCGTTGACGTTTGCGTAAACAGTCGTTGTTTATTTCCTTCCCATTCCACACCTTCTGAACTTCAATCTTGGTGGACTACAACACATAACCACCAAACCTATTCTAAGCCCACAGCCCTAAGGTGGAACGCAGAGCTAAGAGATTAATATATAGGCGATGAAAAACTGGTAGCAAGTCAACTAAGCTTCACAGTTTGGCTCACTGCCGAAAAGTTGCTTGCCTATCGGTCTTTTATAGATTGTACTTCGGTGAGTGTGCTCAAGAGCTGCATGAGCTCATTCCACCTCCTTTCTACTATCGGACATCCAGACGTACTGCGGGTTACCACCCGTTCTTCGTTGATATACCTTTTCTGCGTACTAAGCGCTACTCCACATCGTTTATAATGCGCAAGGCTATAGAATGGAATTCCCTGCCGGCGTCTGTGTTTCCGAGCGCATACAACCTGACTCTATTCAAGGCCAGAGTGAATAAGCACCTTCTGGGCAAGCTCGCTCCATCGTAGGCCCTGTCTTTGCTTTTTGGCTAGATTGGGGTCAAGAGCAAATTCATTTATGATAAAAAAGCCCTCTTACGCACGAAAGCGGTCAACCGCGCGGTTCCATTTTAATATAAATTTTGTGGCGGTTACTCGACCGCAAGTGCGTACGATCACAAGCGGTTGCATATCAAAAGCCAAAACGCACTGTCGACCGGTAGCCGGGCGACTGTCGACAGCGACTGTAATTTCTGCTAGTTTATATGTGTTAGATATTAATATTACAGTTTACGCAGGTAGATGTACGTGCCGGACTACAGCTGCGCCACAAAAAAACTACTACTGCTACGCTAAACTGCTACGACCTTCCGTTCTCAAGATCCAGGTAGAAGGGTCTCCACAGCGTATCCTCACATATCTCCTAAACGCAAGACCGACAAACTCTGGTTCTTGGTGACAAACTCCGACAAACTACCGGCTACACACACGAGTAATCAGATTTCTGTTACGACCTTCCGTTTTTAGGGTTCCGTACCAAAATGGTAAAAAAGGAACCCTTATTGTGTGACTCAGTCTGTCTGTCTGTCTGTCTGTCTGTCACAGCTGGATATCTCGAGAACTACTAATGGTATCAACTTGAAATTTGGAATAGTTTAAGATTACATTTGCCTAACTATTTTGCAAAAAAGAAATTAATAAAAAAATAAATATCTTTTTGGACTGAAAAGGGGTCTTAAAAATTTGAAGTGGGGCTACTAGGGCATGTGGGGTATCATATGAAAGAACGCCGTTTGCACATTTTTAATCATTTTTTCTTTTTGTTTTAGGCCGCATAGTTTTCGATTTATGATGAAAAATTTAAAATTTATACACAAATAGAGAAAATAATTAAATACGTAAATAATAAACACTCTCAAAATAACGTTATTTTAGGCGGCGACTTTAACATTAATATTCTAAAAAACAATAATAAAACTAACCAACTTCTAAATTTAATGAGAGAATATAATTTAACTCAATATATTAAAGAACCCACACGCTTAAAAGCTTGTTTAGATTTAATATTTACAAATTTCAACAAAAAATTTTATACTACTGTAAAAGAATTAGGTTTTTCTGATCATGCTGCAACAATAGTTAACTTCACTACCCAGCCTCAAAATAAAAATAAAAATAAAAAGATAACCTGGCATCGTAAAAAGAGATTATATAACCTTACAAATTTTAACAAATTTAAAACAACATTAATTGAGGTAGACTGGCACGCCATCTTTAAACTAAATAACAACATAGATCAAAACTATATCGAATTTCATAAAAAAATAATAACTATTCTTAACGAATGTATACCAAAACGAAAAGTTAAACTAAAAACTAATGATAAAAAATACTGGCTTACCACAGGTATTAAAATGTCCTCAAAAAATAAAAGATTATTAAAAATTATTTCATTAAAATTTAAAAATAAAATTTTAACGAATCATTATAAAAAGTATGAGAAACTACTCAAAAAAGTCGTTAATAAAGCAAAAAAAAATTACTTCATAAATAAATTAAAAAAATCTTCAAATAAAATCAAAACTATGTGGAATATTGTAAAAGAGCGTACAAATAAAACAAACAAAAAAGAAAAAGCAAATATGAAACTTAAAATAAATAACGATATTATTTCACAGCCCAAACAAATAACAAATATATTTAACACTTATTTTGCATCGATTGGCGAGACTTGTGCAAAAACTGCAGTAGGTCGTCCAGTAATATCCCCCTCTGAAAACTCAATATTCATAAAACCGGTAGATTACCAAGAAATATACAAAATCATCAAAAACCTTAAAAATAAATTAACCAGCGGCTTCGATGAACTACCACCAGCACTTTTTAGGCATTGCGCCTCCGAACTTGCATTACCTTTTACTATTCTTGTTAACCAATCTTTTAACGAAGGTAAATTTCCCGATCTGCTGAAGAAAGCTATTATTAAACCTATCCATAAGAATAACGAAAAAACAGTTCCTAGCAATTTCAGGCCTATAGCTATACTATCAACATCATCAAAGATCTTTGAAAAAGCGATGTGTGACCGCATCTATAACTTCTGTGAAAAATATAAGATCTTTGATGAATGCCAAAACGGCTTTCGCAAAAATAAATCTACAATATTAGCAATTTACAAATACATACAAAAAATTCTAGATGTTATTGACCAAAACCAATATGCGATTGGCATTTTGCTAGATATGTCCGAAAGCCTATGATAAAGTTCAATTTAAAATATTGTTACAAAAATTATACGGGGTGGGTATTCGAGGGAAATGTCACGAATGGTTTAAATCTTTCTTAAAAGATCGAGAACAAATAGTTGAAATAGAACACCTAAATTATGACACTAAAGAAATGGAAAATGTTAGATCTGACACTATAACTACTAATGCCTCTATTCCACAAGGAAGTGTCATCGGATGTTTGTTATTTCTCCTCTATATAAACGACCTCCCGAAAGTAGTGCAAGAACCATGTGTATTATTCGCTGACGATATATCCCTTCTTACATCTTCTAATGACAGCAAAGATGTAACTAATAAACTGAACCTCATTTTCAATAATATTAATAACTGGATGAAAGACCACAACCTTGATATAAATTTCTCAAAAACTAAATTAATACCTTTCCACCCGCATCAAAAAGCTCAAATAGATTTAAATTTCACATATGACAATCATAAAATAGAAACAGTAAATGAAGTTACTTTACTCGGTCTCATATTAGATAGTCATATAAATTGGAAGGCCCACATTCAAAAACTTAAGTCCAAATTTTCTAGCTTTGCCTATGCCTTACGTGAAGTAAAAATAACGACAGATGAACATACAGCACTTACTACCTATTACGCCTACGCACACGCATGGCTTTGTTACGGGGTAATTATGTGGGGTAACAGCACTGATGCTCCCTCTTTACTCACCTTACAAAAAAAACTAATTCGTATAATATTTAACTTAGAAAACATAACTAGCTGCAAACCATACTTTGTCAAATATCAAATCCTCACATTACCGTGTATTTATATTTTAGAGACATGTAAATTTGTCAGAAAATACCCAGAATTCTATCAAACGCGAGAAGAAACAACGACAAGATATAATCTACGCTACCAGAAAAAGTTAACTTTACCTACATCTCGTTTAAAGATGCACTCTACTGGACCACTAGTAATGTCAATAAAAATATATAACAAGTTGCCAAATTCAATAAAAGATTTAACTCCAGATAAAGACTTCTTAACACAATTAAAAACAATATTGATTAATAAACATTATTATAGTATCCAGGAATACCTTAACGATACAAACTTAAAATAATATATTGATAACTAAAATAAACTAGCAAAACAAATAAATCATATAAAAAAATATCTATAAATAATAGGTAAACTACTTACTAATATAAAACTAAAATGTTGTCACATAAAGTGAAAGGTCTCCCCTCTCACCATTGTTGCTGTGCCCGACAGGGTCCATGATGATCTACTATATTTCTATTATATTATTATATTAACATCTTCTGTACATTATGGTCAAAGCAATAAATATATGAATATGAATATGAATATGAAAAATTACCGTTCCCCCCCCCCCCCCTTATCTCCGAACTTTGCAAAGAGAAAAATCTGAAATAATTCTATGTGATAGCAGTTTATATTAAGATTACAGGAAAAATAAAACGATGTCTCAATATAGCACACTTTTTCAGAAATTATCAAATTTCTAAAAATGTTAACATTAGTTCCACTATCGGTCAAGAGATGGCGCTGACATAAAACTGCAATTCTAATTTTAATTTTTTACTCTGCAGTGGGGTTTGATGGTGCAATTATGATGGTACGGAACCCTCGGTGCGCGAGTCAGACTCGCTCTTGACCGGTTTTATTGAGATCTGTGTGGCTCAGCTGTAGAGACGTCTCTACAGCTGCGCCATACGTATCTCCTAAACGCAAGACCGACAAACTCTGGTCTTTGTGCGACAAACTCCGACAAACTAACGGCTATACATACAAGTAATCAGATTTTCGCTACGACCTTCCGTTTTCGAGATCTGTGTGGCGCAGCTGTAGAGACGTCTCTACAGCTAAGCCACATGTATCTCCTAAACGGAAGACCGACAAACTCTGGTTTTTGGCGACAAACTATAGACTTCATCATGGCATAGTCAAAATGTCAGATTTCCAACTTTTTTTTGTGGCGCAGCTGAAGTCCGGCACGTGGTAGATGTGAATCGCTGTTTTCTATGCAATAAACTAGTCTACCACGAGCCTGTGTGTTTGATTGACGTTGCACTAGCGACGAGTCGGTCAGCGAACTAAACTAACGCGTGTGATATTTTTTATTGCCGGTTTCGATATTGTCGTGTATTACGGTGACGCGTACGCACTTGGTCGTCCGGTCGCCGGGCGACTAATATACGGTTCTTATATTCATTTATCTGTTTTTGCAACAAAGGACGTCCCCTTTTTTTCCTCGTTTGTTTATCTATAATTAGTAACGATAATTTCATGCACGATTGTACAAGAAACACTATCCATATTCAAGTTGCTCACTTGGTCGCCGGCATAGTCGCCCATGTTTTTGGTCTCCCGGACTGAGTCGCTCGTCGACCGGTCGACAGTGCGTTTTGGCTCTAAAATGGAAAAAGCCGCTAGCCGCGCTTCCACCGCCCCCGCGGTCAACCACTAGTGGCTACGAGGGCTAAAAGATTGTATTCTTTAGTTTTGCAAAGCTTGGTAAGTATAATCATGGGGTCTCACTAGGAACATCAGATGTGGCTTAGTTAGCAGGTACCGCCATCTAGTGAGGAAAATTAAAACTAATGTTGAAATTAGTTTTTATTTGTTTTTATAATATCCAAATACAGATAAAAAAAGTCGTGAAACTTTTAAATTGTTTCTTAAAAAAATCAACAAATGCAAAATTGTAGTGAACAGTAAAATGACGGGTTTTTTTAACAAATTTCAATAAAAATTGAGTGACACCTATCGGCAATAATTTGTACTAATAAGATTGTTTTGCTTTTTGGGTTTCAAAGATTTTGACGTTTCTTTGAAAATTTGGTAAAGTTTGTTGCTTTCTGTGCTAGGCATGCTGCAACGATAGCGGCGCCATCTAGCATTCTACAAGAAAAAAAATTTAAATCTCCCCGATAGTCTCCTTACGACGGGCCATTTTTTTTAGTGTGGGATGAGGTATCTGTACTATAGTCTGTAATCTGTGGTATAATGTTTCCTCTCCGATTGTGTTTTTAACTCAAGGGACATACTGAGATTGATTATATTTTGTTTCAGGTTCGCGTGTAATTTTGGCACTTTTGAAACATATTTAAAGTTGATGTTTACTTTGATCGACAATGGACAGTTAAAAATGATTCAATGTTGGTGAAACTTTGTCAAACTAAATATCGTGTAAAACAATCTTTACTTAGTTTTGCTCATTAATGTATGTTATCTCATGCATCATACAAACAACATAATTGTGTTTTTCTTTTATTGTAAGAATACATATAGTATTATGTATCTACGTACAGTTAGCTTCAAAAAATATTACACTTTGCGACTCTGACCTTATTCTCTTAACTTAGTTAAAAATGTACTAAAATGCCAATAGTGTTAACATATTAAGTTTGAAGCTGACTGTACTAATGCGTTTAGTTTGATATAAGGTTGAATATTGGTATGTAGGCTATAATATACCGATGTTTAATGTAATTATTTCTTTGAAATAAAACAACTTTAAATTTTATAATGTCTTTAATAATTAATCTTCCCTCAGAATTAACCATGTCATTTGACTAGATTGCGATATAAATAATTTCTTAATGGTACATAATTAATATTTATAGATACTACCGTCGTCGTACTAATGAAGTGGAATGTTTTAGTCTACAGTTTCGTTCGACGTTCGTAGTGATGAGCGATTGCCTAAGGAATAAAGTAAAAAAAAATCGGATGACGAATATTGTCCCGATTATAGAGATTTTTTCACATGTAATAAGTATAGGATCTATAGCATTCAAAAAATGTATGGATCTGCTATTTAAAAAATATTTGTTTAATGAATTTTTTTTCAATCTACTAAATCTTTAATAGCAAAGTTTATTATCGCATTTGTACCTAAATTTTTTGATCGAAATGCATGCGTCGAAAGCTGTAATTTCTATAGCTGTATTGATCGCAGTTACATTGTAACGTGCGTTGAAACCGCTGTCTTTGGGATATTTTCTACGGATTGACTTTACCAAATCTAGTCGTTATGTACGATATAGTCCCTGGTGCACACGCAGCTTGTGACCACGGTCTGGTTGTCCCCAACCCACCGATGTTTCAATTCGCTCGGCAATTCTACGGTCGAACCTTCTGTTAAGCTTGTCCGTCTCTTCAGTACTGTCAACTGCAAATACAAGTATCGTTAAAACGAGTTAAAACTTCAAACAACGAATTTTGACAATTTTTTTCTTATACTTTTAAACTTTCGCGTTGCTTTTTAAGGTTCCGTACCCAAAGGGTAAAAACGGGATCCTATTACTAAGACTCCGCTGTCCGTCTGTTTGTCTGTCTGTCACCAGCCTGTAGGTATCTCATGAACCGTGATAGCTAGAAAGTTGAAATTTTCACAGATGATGTATTTCTGTTGCCGCTATAACAACGAATACTAAAAACAGAATAAAGTTGATATTTAAGGGGGGCTCCCATACAACAAACGTGATTTTTTTGCTGTTTTTTTGCGCGATATTAATAACAACAACAGGTAGACAGTTGAAATTTTTACAAATGATGTATTTTTGTTGCCGCTATAACAACAAATACTAAAAACAGAATAAAATTGATATTTAAGGGAGGCTCCCATACAAAAAACGTATTTTTTTTTGCCGTTTTTTGGTACGAAACCCTTCGTGCGCGAGTCCGACTCGCACTTGGCCGGTTTTTATTATTAAGAACACAGGTATTAAACGCGTTTAAATAAACATAGGTGTTTAGTTAAACTAAAAAAATATTTTCTGGTTTAGTATTACTACAAAACATATTGCATTTAATGCATAATTATAGTTCTCTGAATTGTAATCATCATCATATAAAATTGTTTTGTATATTGTATCTTGTTTGTGATGAAAATAAAATAAACTATTATTATTATTATTATTATTATGAGATAATTTTGCTTTGATTAACATAGTTCATTGGCTGTCGGAACACGCTAAAATATATTGTGTAAAAGATTAAGTCCAGGGACCCTATTTTTGAATCGCTCGACTCCAGTCGAGCGCTCGTTTCTACTGATTTTCGTTCGACATCCCATTGTTTTGAGTCATATGTCGAACGAAAATCAGTAGAAAAGAGCGCTCGACGCCAGTCGAACGATTCAAAAATAGAGCCCCTGGAAAACCACGTTATGTGCCAACAATAGCGAATCATTTGCTAATGTTTACCCTTAAGTATAAAATCAACTGACTCGGGATCAGGGGCCCTATTTTTGAATCGCTCGGCTGGCGTCGAGCGCTCGTTTCTACTGATTTTCGTTCGACATCTCATAGTTTTGAGTCATATGTCGAACGAAAATCACTCGAAAAGAGCGCTCGACGCCTGCCGAGCGATTCAAAAATAGGGCCCCAGGATATTCATCACGAACGAACGATTCCTGGCGGGATTCGAACGATCTTTGGCGCATAATCAGCCGCGCGACGTGTCAGGCGACTGTAAAAAAATATCTATTAAATTATGTGGCTTTAACTGAAATACTTCTACGTTATTTTATTTATCTTCTAAACTTACCTCGTAATATATATTAGGGTGGCACTGTAACGGCGGTCTGCAAGAATACTGATTACAAGTTCGATTTTCTAAATATCTGGGAGTAGAATTCTCGCCGAGGTCAATTATTTCGATCTGAAAATAAGCAATAAGTACTCGTAAGATTACAAATAATAATTCGTGGTAATAAGATCGAAGGCGGTTGTATGACCGAAAGTGGCGCCCTCAGAGGCTTTTATTTAATAAGTTATAGATAGAAAAGATTTTAATAATGATTTACGTAGAGTTTTTAGGGCCCTTGATGGTTTAGTATTTTTAAAAGGTATCATTACATGTCCTTGTAGTCATTCGTAGAAGTAGATAGCAATCTCTAGTAGAATAATGTACTCTATGGATAGCAAATGTGTCAAAAACGGCCACTTTTAGCAGTTTTGCTATCTACGAGGGGAGGTCAAAAAGTTCGCGGAATGGAGGGTAAGAAGTAAGAAATAAAAATCAAAATATTTTTTGTTTGCAATATGTATTCTTCCTTAACTCTAATACATTTATTAGATCTAACAATTATTGATACCGTCGAAGAAAAATGTTTTGCATCTCTGGTCGAATTATTAAGAATTGCGGTCTGCACCCGTCACCACTGGAAAATGACTTCTCTCGAAGCTCTTTTTTTATTTTATTTTTATCAAGTCAAGAGTCCCCATGAACGAAAGACATATTTTCCAATTAAGTCTGAGATGTTTTCCTCGGTTGGTAAGGCATTAATACGCGAAACTCGAATTGCAAACTGCGCTCCGGTTTGGTTTGTTTATTGATTTTTATATCAGTAAATAATGACCTGATTTTTATTAAACTTTGTTATTATACTCCTAACGAGTGTCACAAATTAGTGTACGTTAAAAAAAGTGATCCTTTCTCCACCATACCCTTCGTTCCGCGAACTTTCTTCCCTAGGCAGAGGTTTTCACCTTCACCACTTCATCACTGGAAAAATTTCTTCTGTTAATACTCTTTTTTTAACCGACTTCAAAAAAAGGAGGAGGTTCTCGATTCGATGTTTTTTTTATCGTTGTTCGCGCATATCTTCGTCATTTATGGATAGATTTTGATGATTCTTTTTTTGTTTGATTGAGTTTTCTTGCGAGATGGTCCCATTTTTTTTTTCAGATCGGTTCAGTAGTTTTCAAGTAATCCTGAAAATACTATGATTTTGCATTAACTATCTTGACTACTTTTTTATCGTTGTTCGCGCATATCTTCGTTATTTTTGTACCGATTTTGATGATTCTTTCTTTGTTTGATTTAATTTTCTTGCAATGATTTAATTTTCTTGCAAAATGGTCCCATTTAAATTTCTTTCAGATCGGTTCAGTAATTTTCAAGTAATCCTGAAAATACTATGATTTTGCATTAATTACCTTGACGACTTTATTATTTATGCTGATTTTTTTTGTTGGAGAAGGGATACCTTAACTGTAGTTCTTTTTAATTTCATTGACATTAAACCTTGGACCTCGAAGATATCCAAGGGAACCTCAAACTCAAATAGGATATGTATTGTGATTAAGATATTGGTAGGCTTATGAAAATCCAAAACAAAACCGAGCTATGGTCTGTTTGCTACGTTCTGGACTAGACTTGGACTAAGAAGGCACAACGGAACTCCTTTGAAAATGGAGTAATGGGCATTTTGGAAACATATAAAGTTAAAGAATATTACACGCTTACATACCACAAAAAAGTTGAAAATAAAAAAGCTTTTTAATAAAAAGAAAAACCGCCTTCAAAAACTTAAAAATAAAAACGAAGACAGCTTCAAAAAGCAATAAATAATATTCAAATCACCAATACGCATATCAATTTTAATAAAAAAACGTCTAATGAAGTCGGGTGGGGCTTTTAGAATTAAAAAAAGTTGTCCTCCAGCCCCACCCGACTTCAAAAGACGTTTTTTATTAAAATTGATATACGTATTGGTGATTTGAATATATTTATTGCTTTTTAGTGCATTTTAATTTTGAAGCTGTTTTCGTTTTTATTTTTAGGTTTTTGAAGGCGGTTTTTCTTTTTATTAAAAAGCTTTTTTTTGCTAGGACAAGAGTCCCTATAAACAAAAAATATCTCTTCCAAAGTAGTCTGAGGAGTTTTCCTTTTCAGCGCGAAACTCGTTTTTTTCCTCACGATATTTTTTTTCTTCCGGGTTCGCTTGTTTATTGGTTTGTATCTCAATGAATAATGACCCGATTTTTATAAAACTTTATATGTACGAGGGTGGTTTGATAAGTCCGTGACTTTGTGAAGAAGAAAAAATTTTTTAAAGAATATTTTGTTTTATTTTTCTACATAATCTCCTTTCAGCTCTATACACTTCGACCAACGATGTTCCAACTTCGTCAACCCATCCAAAAAATAGTTTTTATCAAACCCTGAAAAATAGGCTCCTGTTTTAGCTATCACTTCTTCATTGGATGAAAATCTTTATCCACCAAGCCATTTCTTCATGTTTGGGAAGAGGAAAA
The DNA here is from genome assembly GCA_943789525.1 of Agriphila geniculea. Taxonomy (NCBI): domain Eukaryota; kingdom Metazoa; phylum Arthropoda; class Insecta; order Lepidoptera; family Crambidae; genus Agriphila; species Agriphila geniculea. Next base: position 12,792,731 of record OX038875.1, read on the forward strand.
AGTCACACGGGGCCAAATCTGGTGAAAACGGGGGGTGTGGCAATAGGTCGTATCGCAATTCCACAAGTTTTGATGTTGCGGTTGCCGACGAGTAGGCCAGAGCACTGTCGTGATGAAATAAAACTTTTTTCTTTGCTAGATGCGGTCTTTTCTTCAGCAGCTTTATATTGAATCTATCCAACAAAGCAACATGGTAAGCTCCGGTAATTGTCTTGCCTTTCTCCAAAAAATCGATGTAAATAACACCTTTGCTGTCCTAAAAGACAGTGGCCGTCTCTTTACCAGCCGAACAAACAGTTTTTGCCTTCTCCGTGGCACGTTCACCGGTAGAAGTCCACTGTTTTGACTGTTGCTTCGTCTTTGGCGTATATGGTGGACCCACGTTTCGTCAAGTGTTACGTACCGACGAAAAAAATCACTTGGATTGCGGTTATACAAACCTAGCATTGTTTAGAAGTTGTTACACGAGTTCGTTTTTGGCCGACTGTCAGCAAACGCTGCACCCATCTTGCAAAAAGGTTTTTCATGCCGAGAACATCGAGCAAAATATGAAAAATTCGTTCGGTAGAGATGTGAATAGCATCAGCTATCTCGCGTATCTTCACTTGTCGGTCTGCCATAACAATGTCGTGGATTTCCTAACAATATCTTCAGTGGTGACCTCAATCGGCCTTCCTGGGCCGTCGGCGACAGTTGTGGTAGTACGACCACAACGAAATTCAGTAAACCACTTATGAACCATTCCATGAGATGGAACAGAGTCCCAATAATATTTTTTCAGTTTATCCTCCGTCTGCTTAATGGTTTTACCACGTAAAAGTAGTATTTTATCAATACGCAAAATTAGTTTTTCTCTGTTATAAAAGAATATCCCGACCTCACTTGCATAAATCCTTCCATTTTTTTAATTTCGCGCCAATTTAAAAAATGCAACAGCATAAGCTCAGCAAAGAGTTCTAAATTAAGACAGGAAAATTGAATTATGAAAAAATATTGTATTCAACCTTAAAGTCACGGACATATCAAACTGCCCTCGTATACTCTCAATAGTGGCAAAACTAATGCAAGTATTAAAAATCATCCTTTGGCCCCCACAACTCCTCCATTCCGCGAACTTTTTGACCTCCTCTCGTACTTCTAGCAGTGACTACGAGGGAATGTAACGATACCGTCTAAAAATACTAGACTGTGTGCCCTAAACATTCCACGTAAAACATTATTAAAATTGTGTATTAGAATTATTGTAATATTAAATAAAATTCACCGCGGCGCCACTTTCGCTCAGGGTGCCACCGGGTGCATCGCGCGTCCACTAGCGCCGCCAATCAATAAAAAATCATTAAAACGAAATAAGTATGTTAAATAAAATTATGGAAAATATAAAAAGTGGCCACTTCGGGCGTTAATCCAGGTTTTAACTACGCGAACACATTTAAATTAAGAATTTAAGGCATACAAAAATAGTTTATAACAAATACTAGTTTTTATATTTTCCATAATTTTATTTAACAAGGTTATTTCGTTGTATTGATTTTTTCTTGATTGGCGGCGCTAGTGCTAGGCTCGGTAAACCCTTTAAGGTAAAAGTGACGACTTACATCATAAGCGCAACTACAGGCATCTGGTATTGCTTTCTGTAAAAAAAAAATAGAGGACATAGTGTATTTAACTTGTCATATAATTTCATGGCTATGCGTAAATAGTGATCGAGAAAAATGGACTATAATATAATGTCTTACGTTGTGCTTTTCCACTTTGACATTGCCTCTTTTACGCGTTCTGGTTTCCACAGAATTGTCCAAAAGTATGATATCATTTCTGATCGAGTTTGCGTAGTCAACGATGAGAGCTGGTAACTCCTCTCTGTTTCCAGTAATGCCTGACTTTATTAAGTATGGTGGACTTATCTCAACATTATCGTACAGTTCGTTGTCCAAAGCCATTTTCTCCACGTAATTTTGTCTTCTTCGCGTGCGCTGTTCCCCAAACATGTACTCTCTTACATCGGTTTTCTTTAAAGCAATAGCTTTAGGAATCATTGATTGTAGAAAAATAAAAAATCCACAGCACATGATGAACGTAAAGACAGATCTTGTTATCTGGAAGAGACATCGTATATAAGTAAGCGCACTCAGTACGACTGCACCAAATTAGATAATTCTTTTTTTGTCGTGTTTGTTATTATCAGGACAAGGTTTGTATAAAAGATAATTCTCAACAAAAAATGTACGGAAAGATGTAATTAAAATATTTTTTCTCTTTTCCGTCATATAAAAATGAATCGCCGGAATGTAAAGCGCATACTTAACTGCAGAATGACTGCAACAAATTAGATAATTATTTTTTTGCTGATGTTTGTTATTATCAGGACGAGATTTATATAAAAGATAATTTTCAAAAAATTGTACGGAAAGATAATAAAACCATTTTTCTCTACTACTACTAGATGGCGCCACCCGTGCGAAGCCAGGGCGGGGCAGATAGTTTTCTATAAAAATGAACTAGACAAATAATGTGAAAAGTAACGTAAAGTACTTACCATGTCGGCAACTAGTTTAAACGGATTCTATGGCATTACTAAGACCCGTCTATTTTCCGTTCTCCTTATATATCGTCCACCATAGGAATGATTGACGTGTCGAAGAAAAGACCCATTAGCGTGAAACACTACACTTGCTTCGTTATAAATAGTCGTCGCTTAATATCAGGTGAGGTAGCATTATAGGACAATACCTGTCAATCCCAGGGGGACCATTACGCTGTTCATGGGTGGTGTTTAAAAGGGGTGGGATAAGGCAGATATTCATTATTTGTATAATGTATTTATTTCAAGTTAAAATATGAATTTCGTCCCGAAATTAAAGATAAATTAGATACTTACCTACTAGATAATATAACATTTTAAAGTACAATGGTTTACCTAAAATAGTTATCGAGGCATGGACATCGTTTTCTACGTAGGAACTCTATTGATACCTAAATTGTTAAAGAAAACTTTATAAAAGGTTACTGTTTTCCGAAAGCCGGCGTCAGCGCGGGCATTGATAAATTAAAACGGACTAAAAACTATGAAAAAGGACTAAAAAGCATAAAATAATTTCCCCCTAAAAATTCTTTTTTTTTAAATGGAAATGAGTGTTAATATAATATCAAAAATAATAAAATTTTATGTAAGTATTTCGCCAGTGTCATCTCTGAAGTTCCAGGTTCGATTTCCGCTCCGTCTCAGGTAGTTTTTCTGATTTCCTTATCATGGTTTAGAATTTCGAATCAGAGCATGGGTTATTTAGGAATTACCTGAATAGAATATAAACTCATCAAACTGAATTTAAGTAGGCAAGTAATCAACCATCGACGTATGACTGTTAAGTAATTTGTCATCGCTATAACTTTTTCACCTGTTCGGAGAAACCCCAAGGTCCTAAACCACAAAATTAAAGTAGACAAGAGCCGGCCGCCGCGCCGGTCGGAACATACCTACACTTGGCGTCAGAAAAATTGCACCTTTTCAAAAATTTCTTCAAAGTTAATTTAATCCTATCTAATTTAATGGTCTGTGTTGTTATATACTTTTTCCCCTTCAGACATAGCCAACAATCTCTAGAAACCGTTGGAATACTCGTCGAACGGAATCGATAACTGAGATTCAGTTTCTGAACAACATTACATTGCCTCATTTTTTTGCAATAGTTGAGCAACTTCATGGGCCTCCATCCTCGGTTATTCCTTTTTTTAATTGAACTGTTAAAGCGTGTTTTCTCCATCATTTCGATAGCGAATTTACCCGTTTTCCTGAATTGAACCCTTTTATTGCCCTTTTATGGCGGCGCAAGCAATAATGCTTTAAGCGTTTAATTATGGTAACTGTTATGTTAATTAAATCAAACAATTATTAATTGAAAGTGTACTTTCAATAGATATCAACATTTACACAATAAAACGTTAGCTAACAATAGCAGGTGGCCAAACCTAATCTTATTTTCGAAGAGGTGCGATTTTTCTGACATCGAGTTTATATCGTGATTTTCCGAGCACACAGCACGCACTCGTAATAGTAACTCGTAACACAAATTATTACCTCAGTGGATTAGATATTACTATATACGTCCATACTTAAAACTTTCGTACAGGCAACCTCAGCCCCTCAGACTATATTCAGAACCTCTGTAGCATTTACCAAGGAGTTTCTAGCACAACAAAGTAATATTCGGTCTTTAAAACAGTATTTTCTGCCAAAAATCTCAAACCCAAACTGTCTATTCTAATAAAAGCTAAGGTTTATATGTAGACGACGCGATGGCACATCACTGTCCATGTTAGGCCGTCTTTATGCCCATTTAGTACCTACTTAATAAAAGCTGTTTTCGAAGTTCAACTGTCATTTTGATGTGCTGTCGTGTGTACCTACCTACCTAACAAGATCTCACAAAAAGAACCTATTTTACGTTGAGTATATCCTGTTCATATATGGCACTTATTTGTCTTTTTTTGCTTTAAATCAATATCATGGTGTTCTTTCTCTGAATATTTTTTTATTTTGGTAGTAGGTGGAACTGTATGACACAATAGTTTGCTAGTAGCCTGTCTACAAACGAATTATGGCATAAATAATGTAGTCATGAGCAATACAATATGCAATATATGCGCAATCACTAAGTTTTGCTCACATACGCGCGCACACGATTTTTTCTGCAAAATGGTAAAGCACATTACTACTTATTTGCGTTTACAGCCATAAGTTACTCAGCTACATTTTTACGTTAGCAACTTACAAGCGTAAAGGCGGCCTAAAATCAAGAATGTATCAAGGTCTTAACTTCAATTAAATTCTAGACTTTTGCTTTTACAATGCTATTTAAATATATTTATGTTAAAAATTAAAAACCCGCCTGCATAAAAAGACAAGTCAACTGAAAAGATGGAAACAAGATTAAATATTATAGGCAACATTATAACATGCAGTCGGAGGCATGCATAAAGAAAGTGACATTATGAATGATTTGAGTTATATGCCTCCGACTGCATGTTATAATGTTGCCTATAATATTTAATCTTGTTTCCATCTTTTCAGTTGACTTGTCTTTTTATGCAGGCGGGTTTTTAATTTTTTTAAATTTAATTTTTTATTTATATCTTTTTAGTTATTATTTATATGATATACCTTTTTGAAATCCTTATAATAAGCCCTTTAATTTGACACCCATATTGCATTATTCTAAAAAAAAAAATTTTTTCCCACTACGTATAATAGCACCGTACAGCCGCCATGTTGGTTTTTTTATAACGCCACCTTCTTAAGAACACTTGGGCTGACGAGACAAATCTAACGATATGTAAATCATGGAAATCCGTTCAGCCGTTTGAAAGATATGAGGTAATAAAGAATATTACATACAAACTTACATACTTACTTACAAGATACGCGCGAAAAACATAACCCTCTTCCAGTCGGGTAAAAAACGAAATAAAACGACTTACTAGAAAAAAAAGAACTCGTCAACGAAGACATCACCAGCTCCTGTGGGACTCGAACCTACAACCTTTGGATTATTTACAAGGTGGAATTTTACCTATACTGCCGTGTATAAGCTATAATGCCGTTAACTGCAAAAATGGCATTTCGAGATATTCGCGTTTTAATTTAAAATCGACGCTGTTTGAAAACTATGTAACCGATTTCAAACTTTGATATATCATTAAATAGGTATATTTTTAAGAAATTTTAGGTGAACTTATTTTTAAAACTATCTAGAGCTATACCCTTGACTACAAAACGTTTAAAATATTTTAACTACACGAAAGTTTGGTAGAATTAGTTAACGGAAATTAAGATATAACTTAATTATAAATTACGGGGAAGGTTTAGTGTACATTTGTTATAAAATGTTAACGGCGTTATAGCTATGGAATCCTAATTAACGGCATTAAAGCATTGTATTCCTAAAAGTTGATCATATAACGGCGTTTTTCGTGTCGCAGGTAATTAAAAATATAGAAAAAAACGGGTCAGATAGTTCGATGGCGCATTTTTCCTGTGTCAAATGGTATTAAAAAGTCAAATTCGACTTCATGTCGGTTAACGGCATTATAGCTTTATATGCCCGACAGTATAGACATAGTAGAACCAAATAAGTAAGTCATCTTACTCTTTATACGCATGAACGCGGTTTGTATGTGAGCGGGCCCGTACGTATGCGTCGTCGCACGCACACACTGACAAAATTTAAAGGTGATAAAGGTGCAACAGTCATGGCTGCACCGTACGTAATCCCGCCCGCGCTCACGCACGCTTCACGCCGCCGCGCCGTTCGTAATAATTTCAACGTGTACCTACCTACAGTACATACCATGCTTTCCAAAGATATTATTGCAAAAAGATTTGTGAGAATGAGGATATATTTTACATTAACTTTAAATAATAAGGCATTTCGTGCTTGTCGAAACAGACGAATTTTTTTTTATATCAATTGTGTAATATTGTTATAAAATCACAAATTCCTATAGAAAAAAGCCTATTATGCATGCCTATTATGGAAAGTAAACAATTTCCGAATTTAAAGATTATTATTTTAATAAGTGTAGGTAAATGAAAAAGTAAGAAACAGTTAATAGTGTAAAAAATAAAATTTCATAATCATTTTATTTTATTTGAATAAATACATTATTTAGTAAAGCCACGTTTTAATTAATCCTATTTCGTTTGTAAGTTTTCAAATCACATAACATGACGTAGGTAATGAAAACATTGTAGTCAGTTCCTGAAAACAATGAATTTAATGTAAATTGTAATTTGACAGATAAATGTGATACATTGCTACTTTTCTTTAGTAAGTTTTTATTGGTGTCAAAACGAAAGAGCCAATGTATCACATACATCTGTCAAATTACAATTAACATTAACTTCATTATTTTAGTCGATAGACCCGCTGGTCTACGTACAAAAAAATATAAAAAAAAAACTTTGAATTATAGATCCCTGATGCTTACCCTATAAGAAAAAAATATTTTGTATAGAGATTGACTATGCATTTTTTGACGACTGAATAAACTAGCGATGTGACAGCCCTACGTGTTTAAGCTGTATCGCTCGCTCGAGGCTCGAGTTGGCCTACTTATTTGGTTCTACTATGGTATAGAGGTCCTGACATTCACACGGAATCGCATAAATGCCATATCTGCTATCGCGAGCTTCTGCGTACAATCGTCGTCGCTTGACCCACATCTGTCAGCTCCGTCAGTCGTCCGTGATAGAAGAGAATAGGAGCAAAAAAAATGATATTCCATACCTACCTGATAAGTGGGGTTCAACCCTAAAGCTTTCGGAATCACAAATGCGAGGACAGTTTGGCTTGGTGTTGGTATTAATTGACTACAGGAATGGCGAACCAATGGCACGCGTGCCATAAATTGCACGCGACACAATGTTTTGGGCACGTCACCGATCACAAAATTCATTACGCGACCATTTGATGGCACGTCTATGACCTCATTAAACATTAACGTTTAGAAAAATGGCACGTTGGCACGCACCTCATTGGATCAAAAATTGTTCCATAAAACGGTCCCCCGACAGCAAATTACACTTGTTATTTAACTTTTTAGTTCGTTTTTGGGAGGGCAGTCGTGTTATTATTTTTTTGTCTTTTTGACAATACATGGGAAACCAATAGCTACGAAGTTATTGAAGGTCAATTTTTTTTATTTATGTAATATTTTATTCGTTATTTCCTAATTTTTGTCCATTACATTTTTTTTTATTTTGTAGAAACAATGGCTTCAAAACGTCATCGCTCGATGTATCTCAAAATCACGCACATAAACGCTGCCTTTCAACTCGGCTGCACGCAGCTGTGTAGCGTTTGTAGAGTTCATAGCGCGTGTTTTGTGCTCTACACAGTACACAATAAACTAAAACATCTCAACATTTAACAAAAAAAAGTATGAGGATTTTGTTTTGCGAAACAATGTTGATTGTGTAGGGGAAAACGCGCTATGGACCCGGCCATATACTCTCGCAGGCGCGGTCTGTTGTACGCGTTACATTGCATGGTAATGTAGGTAGGTATGCAATGCCTTTTTAACACCAAAAATTAAAATCGTTTCCCAGCTATAATAATTTTGAACAGAAATGGTCCTGATGATGGGCAGAATACGTAGACCTCGGCTTCGTGACCCTCAACGAAGCCGAGGTCTACGTATTCTGCCTTATTCTTGTTACACCCAATAAATTTTAAAAGTGCCAATCAAATCCTTTTATTTGAAAACCACCACGACATCATTAGAAGTTTTTTTTTAGTTCATGACTTTGAAGTCCTCTAGAGGGCGCCATATTCAATTTCATGTGACGTCACATAACCTATAACCAGTGGATGGACGCTTCTAACGACACCTCTGTTTCTGGGGCCCTACCGCCTAACTCAAAGCTTTAGCCAGAGCGATAGCAATGCTCTGTCCATCAAAACCCATCGATTTGCATTGCCGTACTCCGGTAAAAATACATCGCTGTGGCGATAGCAATGTCCAAATACTTATGTAGGTTTTGAAATGAAACAAAAATGTTAAAGATAATCAACAACAATGTATTTTTGGCGTTTAGTTATTAAAATCTATAGGGATATTATTAGATTTCAACGCTTTAACAGCTTGTTCGAAAGCTAACGCCGCTTGAGGTCCTTCAAATTCAAATGGATTCAGAGGTTCGCCCTCTCTAGTGATCCCTTGCATTTTGAGCATCAAGTCTCTCATCAGAGCTCGCTCTCTTTTTAACACTTCTTCATTCATGACGTTCACAGATCTCCGTTTGAGGAATATTCCGTGCTTTTTTAAACAATGCCGGTTGAAGTCGTGTTTGTAACTGTATGGTTGAGAGCAGAGCTGAAAAGTAGTTTTTAAAGATTAATGAACATATTAAGCTCGATTCACACATCAGTGAATTCACAGTTCCGACTACGACACAGTACCGCCACCACCCTGATAATTATTCTTTCACTAGCGACCACCGCCGACTTTGTCTAAGTTGGCAGTTTTTTTTCTATCAGGAACAATTATATTTTTCAGGATGAAAGGTACCCTATTCTGTACCCCTGACAACGTGTATGCAGTGTACGCAATTTCATGATGATCGGTTGAGTAGTTAAGACGTGAAAGCGTAACAAACAAATAAACAGACTTCCGCATTTATTATATTAGTAAGGATAAGGATACGTTCTCTGAAGGCGTCAACGCCTATCAGTGTCAGTGACGAGACAGTGCTCTCAGTGTCAGTGAACGCATGTTCATAGAGAATCTATGAAAAAAAAATTATCAGGGTGGGCGGTATTGTGCCGAAACTGTGACTTCACTGATATGTGTGAAACATGATTTATTTTGTATAGGGCAATGTTAAGAATAAATTTGTTTTTTTATTATAAAATATTACCTCGCAATTATAAGGTCGTTCCCCCGTGTGTATTCTGAGATGATGTCGCAAGCTGTACTTGGTAAAAAACGACATGTTACAGAGGTCACACTTGATACACTTGTTAGCCACATTGTGAATCAGCTTGTGTCGCAAAAGAGCACATTTCTGAAATTAGAATCATTCAATTAGCACTATTTAGTAGGTTTATAAAGTACATCTTCTTATAATCAATTATGTGAGAAACGAAACTGATAAATGTTATAATCTTGTACTGACCACATTTACAGCAATAAAGAATGATTTCATTTCATATTCGACATCAAATTCGTATTCATCTTTTAACTTTTAATTAGTAATTGTATAATGTTACAGTAAGTAGTGCTAGAAACATACCATGGGCAACAGCGTCGCTTAACCACTCCTAAAGCTTTGTCCAGACTTGTATTATTTTGGCGTATCAGATCACCGTCTCTTTACCATACATCGCTAGTTTGGTTGGGTTGGGCGTGCGTTGATATTACTATGATACAAGTCTGGACAAAGCTTAAGGTTAAAATCGCTTGCACGCCGCGCCGTCACAACATACGTTTAATTCGTGCAGGGGCGATACGCGCGCACACGATTGTAGTTGCTAACTGGTTAAACGACACTGTTGCCTCATAGTACCTCTTCTAATTTCAAATTTTGATTCAACTAAATTAGTCTATTTTGAACGGTTTAAATAACAGTTTTGGATAATCTGATGATGACAAACTAGAATAAATCTTACCCTTTTAAACGATTTACTACAAATATCGCAAACAAATTTCTTTTCTTCTAGGTGGCTTATATAATGGCTGAAAAAAAAACAATACTTATTAATAGGTACCTATGCTCAATAAATTTACACACACTTTACCAGATTTTCATCCAACTAACACAGAAATTCTTATTCTTTGTACATATCTGAATATATTAAATAACCATCAATTGCTTAGATGAATATGATATTTTGGATCTCCATTGGTCCATGCCATCTCTAAGGTCTCGGGTTCGATCCCCGGCCGGGTCAATTTAACAGGCGATAGAAACTCACTATGTTGTTCAACAAATGTACTATGGGCAACAGCGTCGCTTAACCAGTTAGCAACAGTTAACCAGATAGCACATTTTTTCGACGGAGTGGGGATCAGTTCGCGCATGTGCTCATGTGACTCATGTGAGCAACCAATAGCGCGCGCCCCTCTCCCGCCGCCCGCGCCCCTCACCGCTACGCATACCCAAAATACGCGTTCCGCGCAATCCCCACCCGATTTCAAGTTACATGCCTCGTACTGTAGTGACGGCGCGGCGTGCAAGCGATTTTAACCTTAGGAGTAGTTAAGCGACGCTGTTGCTCATGGCACCAAGCTACATATAAGAAGGTTTAGACGCATAATTTCACCTTTTAAGTGTTGTTGCCGAGGCAAAAGCTGCTACACATTTATCACATTTGAATTTTTTCTCAGCGACATGTGATTTTTTGTGGTTAATTAGACCCCCAGACGATATGAATGTTTTGGAGCAAATATCACATGAATATGATCTTTCACCTAAAACAAGTAAATACATCTGCATAGTTATAATCGTGCATCTCCCTCGTGTACTATACATGTTGTTTAACTTTTGTTTGAGTCATAGTTATATGCCGGGAGATATGATGCGTACAGTAGTTGTACCCATAGCTAAAAACAAAACGGGTGACTTGTCAGATAGGAACAATTATAGGCCCATATCGTTGGCAACTGTGATCTCGAAGGTATTCGATAGCGTGCTTAATACACAGCTGAATAGATATATAACACTACACGATAACCAATTTGGTTTCAGACCAGGTTTGTCCACAGAGAGCGTTATACTGTGTGTTAAGCACGCTATTACATACTATACGAAGCGTAAAACGCCTGTATTTGCGTGTTTCTTAGACCTCTCGAAGGCTTTTGGCCTGGTTTCCTACGACTTGTTATGGAGAAAACTTGAGAAAGTCGGATTACCAACACAACTCATAAATATTTTTAAATATTGGTATGGAAACCAGGTCAACAGTGTAAGATGGAATGGTATTCTCTCAAGGCCATATGGATTGGAGTGTGGGGTGAGACAGGGGGGTTTGAGCTCGCCCACCCTCTTTAATCTATATATAAATGAGCTGATAGACGAGCTCAGCGGCACCAGGGTCGGTTGTTATATAGACGGAGTCAGTTTAAACAATATCAGCTACGCGGACGATATGGTGCTGCTGAGTGCGTCTGTCTGTGGCTTGAGAAAACTAACTTCTATCTGAGAAGCATACGCCGAGTCGCATGGCCTGGCTTACAATGTAAATAAGAGCCAGATTATGCTCTTTGAGGCTGGGAGTCGACGGATCGACAGAATGCCACCGGTACGGCTTAATAAGTGCGAACTCAAAAGAACGTACTCTTTTAAATATCTTGGTCATTTGTTGACGTCCGACCTCAAGGACAACGATGACATAGAAAGGGAGCGGAGGGCGTTATCAGTGAGAGCGAACATGTTGGTCCGCAGGTTTGCACGCTGTTCACGTAAAGTTAAGATTACATTGTTTCGAGCTTTTTGTACATCCTTTTACACATGCAGCCTGTGGTCTAACTACACACAAAGCGCTTATCACGCCCTCCGAGTAAAATATAATAATGCGTTCAGGATGCTTTTGGGGTTGCGTCGCTCCTGCAGTGCATCTGGGATGTTCGCAGAGGCCAGCGTCGATTGTTTCTACGCAACTATGCGCAAAAGATGTGCTTCCCTGGTGCGCAGGGTGCGGGGGAGCCCCAACAGCATCCTGAACATGATTGCGAGCAGACTTGACTGCTCGTATATCAATCGTTGCTGTGCCATATCAAGTGGCATGGCAAAAACATAGTAATCCAAATCATAAATACTAACATAGTTTATAAGAAACATTGTTACTAACAAATGAGTTATCTTAATTACTTGAATAAATAAATTATTATTATTATTATATTATAACAATACATAATGATGATCGTAAATACCTAATGATAAGTGAGCAATTCTTTCAATAATGTTTTTATAATGTAAATAAAATATTAGCAATAAGTAAGTTAGGAACCTGTATGTATCAGCAGATGTGATTTTATCGATGTCATCATTTTCCCACAGTAATTGCACATCTCCCTCTTCTCCTTTTTCTTGTATTTTTTCTTCTTATCAGACTTTTTTCTTGGGTGTTGAGTAGGCAGTACTCGAATGTGCTTCAAGACTTTTGGCCTGATAGGCTTGGTAAAGTTTTTCTTTAATTCACCATTTTCTGTAACTGATTAAAATCAGTTACCAGATACAGGCCTCGACATGGATCTTGAGCGGCGACAGTTAAAGGTCTCTGCCCACGCCCCGTACCATACAATGACCGTGCTAGAATCGTATCAGGCAAAAAATTTCTTTGTATTCAAAAGTATGACAAGTGCATGGCCAGTGATGGTGACAGAACTGACGGAATAGTGTCATACTTTTGAAAACAAATAATATTTTGTTGCCTCATACGTTCCTAGCACAGTCATGGTATGGTACGGTGTAGTGGGCAGAGACCTTAATGTGCAGATGTCATTTTTAGGTCTCATTGGCGGGGGATGTGGTGCAGGGCTAATGCAAACCTGCACAGTAATTAATCCCCTCCCAACTTCTCTCACCGCTCGCGATTCGCGCCGGTGGCATCTACAATAAGCTCGTTTTACTTGTAGGTAGCGCACGTTTGAAATCTATATTATTGAAATGAAACTTTTAATGGATGCCAGCATGGTTTTATTTATTCCCTCTGGTGATTAGTTTGGTTTTGATTAGATTTTTAAAACTGGGCTAATCTGATAAAACCATGTTAAAAGTGTTTTCAATCAGCTGCTGAAATCTATTTGAAATAAACTCGATAATTTTATGCTAGAAAGAAATAATGTTCCATTATATATAAGTTATAACTTGACTTGTGTATTATCTAACCTACCTGTATTCCCATCATTATTTTTCTGTTTTCCTTTTTTGCTTTTAGTTTTGTTTTTAGTTTTTCTCATAGACAAAGCTAAAGTGTACTCAGGATCCTCGTCATCAGAAGGTTGCACATAATCGTCATCATTATTATTATCAAACTGAAATAAACATAAAACAATAAGAAATATTTCAATTGCCATAGTTTTTTTAAGTCTAATTTATTTTTGGGGGGTAAAGTTGTTCGCGTCCGTAGGAGCTACCTAACCACAACCCTACACGTGCCCCCCGGGTGGTGCTAAAGAACAACAAACGCCGAGTCGTAGGCGGCGGTCAACTAACTCTACTAGGCTGGCTTAGCGGCTAGCTCCCGTAGAGGTAGGAAATGACTTCTACAAACCGTAAACTTGCGGTCATGTCTCGTGAGAACGGTGGCCTTGGCTTAATCGCCTGGGCCAAGAGGAAGACAACCTCCATAAAAAATAACCCCAATCCTAAGGTGTGGACCGTGCCGAAAGGATGAATGGCTGGGGGGTATCCCAGTCACCAGCGCCAACCACGATGGACATGGCAAACATCGTGAGTATCGCCTTCAGGTGAGGATGGGCGTAACCTCACCTGCGACCTTATAGATCGACCCTTTTCGTGGGAACAAAATGAGTGAAGAACAACCAAATAAAACAACAAACAAATCTTTAACTTCCTCGGAAGAACAGTCCACTGGAGTGAGAAACCAAGCTCCCGTGATAGAAAATTCTACAAGCCGAAAATTCTTGTACAACAAGCCTTCCACCCTGGCCTATTCGTACAAAGACCTAGATCTGCGTCAATTGGAAGTTGTCCAACACAACCACCTAGTGAAATCCTGAAATCCAAAGATGCGCCCTTGACACCTACAGATTCACCACGTCCTCCTCCGTGGCAGAAAGTACCCTGTAATAGGAGTAAAAAAAGAAAATTATCTGCCAGCCCTCCTGTAGATACGACGACCAAAACATCAAATCGCTATGACGGGCTACCTACTGATATAACTGATGAAATGGATAAACCAACGAAACAAAATAAACCACCACCAATCATACTATATGGAATAGAAGACCTAAAAGAATTGACAAATCTCTTAGAAACAGCAGTCGACAAAGATCAATTTACATATAAAATTGTCAACAAAACGCAACTTAGGATAAGTACTGCAGATATAGATGTCTATAAAAAACTTATCTCCCTGGTTAGAGAAAAAGGCCTGATAGGGCACACTTTCAACAGGAAGGATAATAGATGCTCCCGAATTGTAATAAAAAACCTACACCCATCTACACCAGTAAACATTATCAAAGAGGACATAGAGGCAACAGGAAACATAGTAACTGGGGAGATAATAAATGCAAGGTATGGACCAAACAAGAATCCGACATCTACATTCTTTGTTAACCTGATTAGTGGTTCTCACAATAAAGCTATTAAAGACTTGAAGTATATTTACCACCAAAGTGTCATCATAGAAGAACCAAGAAAAAAGAAAACAATAGTACAGTGCCAGAGATGTCAACAGTATGGCCATACCAAGAATTACTGTATGAGACCACACAGGTGTGTAAAATGTGGGCAATCACACAAGACATCCGAATGTCAAAAACTTGATCGGAGCACTCCAGCGCTATGTGCCCTATGTAATGGACCACATCCAGCTAATTACAAGGGATGCGAGGTCTACAAGGAAATCGAAGCTAGAAAACAAAAAAATATATCCCTCCAATAGTAAACAAAACAACATCTAAAACACCTGTGACGACTGAACTGAAAACGAATACAGAGCCAAAGAATCAAGAACAGCGATTGTCCTATGCAGAAACCGTCAAACGAGCCCACACAGACACCACCTCTCACAACACTCTTGATAATATTCACAGCACAGGCCAAATAAACGCGACCCTAGAACAAATCATTATAAGACAGACTGATAAGTTTGATATCATCCTTCAACAAATGAGCACTCTTATGAGCCTAATAGCTAAACTCGTCGACAAATTGACAAAATGACCTCATTATGGATTGCGGCCTGGAACATCAATGGCCTTGCCCCTAATACTCATGAAGTTAAACTATTCATGTCTCAAAACAAACTAGATATTCTCCTTATCTCTGAGGCCCACTGTAAAGCTAATTCTATAGTAAGGTTTCCGGACTACCACTGCTATATTACAAACCACCCAGACGGTACAAGTCATGCGGGATCAGCCATCATTATAAAAAAAGTCTATTAAACATCATCAAATGCCTAACTATGAAACTGAGCACATACAAGCTACCACGATTACTGTTCATGACAAAACAGGAGACATGAATGTATCAGCAGTGTACTGCCCACCTACACATAATATGACTGAGTCATTGTACTCCAATTTCTTTGACACACTGGGACATCGCTATATTGTAGGCGGAGATTGGAATGCCAAACATACTTCCTGGGGCTCCAGATTATCGAATACTAGAGGCAAACAGCTGAAACTGAGCGTAGATAAAAACAAATTAAGCACCATATCCACAGGAGAACCTACTAATTGGCCAACTGATCCCAAGAAGGTGCCAGATCTAATAGACTTCTTCATCGCCAAATGTCTAACGAAGTTGTATATGAAACCTGAGTCCTGTTATGACAGTTCCTCAGGTCACACTCCGGTACTCTTGACAGTTAGTACCAACCTTATAGAGGTGGCAAGATCAATAAGGCTGTGTAATAAACACAGACTGGAACATATTCCGAGAGCACATTGAGGAATCAATAAACATGAACATGGCCCTCAAAACACCTGAAGATATAGATGAAGCAGCTAAATATATAACGACGCTCATACAGGAAGCATGCTGGATAAGTACTCCTGATATCCAAACCCGCAACAGCCGTGGAGTAAATAACTATCCTCTAGAAATAAAAAAGGCCGTTCTAGAAAAGAGAAGACTTCGAAGAGTTTGGCATTTGAGTAGGCTTACTGAAGATAAAACTAACTTTAACAAAGCTGCAGAACATCTCAAGTCACTATTGCAAAACTGGCATGATAACTCATTCCAAGAAAAGCTAGAAAATCTAACGGCTACAGAGTCTACAAACTATTCGCTCTGGAAAATAACCAAGGGTTATGACAGACCACAAGCTGCTAAACCACCTCTGAAGTGCGCTGAAGGATGGGTGAGAAAACCACAGCAAAAAGCAGACCTATTTGCTGAACATCTAGCAAAAGTGTTCCGCCCAAATGATTCTATGGATGAAGATTTTGATGAACAAGTGGATGCTACTCTAAACCAAGACTTCCAAATGGATCTACCGCCAAAACCTGTAACACCACGGGAAGTGTGGAGAGTAATAAAGGAGCTAAAGGATAAAAAAGCGCCGGGCTTTGACCTAATAACCAAAGAAATAATTAAACAATTGCCCCGAAAAGCTATAACTTACATCACTATATTATGTAACGGGATATTAAGAGTCCAATATTTTCCTGCAATATGGAAAGTATCCCAAATAAGTATGATCTATAAAGATGGAAAACCACCAAGTGACGTCACATCCTATGGACCTATAAGTCTGCTCCCGATATTATCCAAAATCTTCGAAAAACTCCTTCTCCGACGAATTCTTCCTATACTTAGAGAAAATGGCATCATACCTAGCCATCAATTTGGCTTTAGACAGCAACATTCTACTGTGGAACAGGTTCATAGAGTCTGCGACAAGATAAGAAAGACACTGGAAGAAAAAGAATACTGCTCTGCAGTCTTCTTGGATATACAACAGGCCTTCGACAGAGTCTGGCACAAGGGCCTGCTATGCAAAATTAAAAGTTGCCTTCCACACAGCTATTTCCTAATATTTAATTCTTATATCTCAGAAAGACTGTTCCAGGTCAAAGAAGGTGAAACGACATCGATTTTTTTTGAAATAGAAGCTGGTGTTCCTCAGGTGTCAGCCCTGTACTGTACACTATTTTCACAGCTGACCTCCCTTGCTCGAATACCACAACTACAGCTACATTCGCCGATGATACCGCAATCCTGGCGAGTCACAGAGACCCAGTAGTAGCCTCAAAAATCCTACAGGAAGGCCTGGACGAGACAACTAAATGGCTTCGAAATTGGAGGATTAGGATTAAAGCTAGTAACTCAAAATCAGTGCAGGGGCCGTACCGGCTAACGAATCGATTATCGAAAAGTCTGCTGGGTTTCAAATTAAAACAGATAAATCGAGCCCCACTTGGGCGAAAATGGCGAACCCTAATTCATGATGTCACACGAACATCGTTATCTTCCAAATTACGTCAACAAAAAGTACAAGACGAAATTCCTTACTTTGATTTTTCTGTTTTAAGTTGAAACCCAGCAGACTTTTCGATAATCGATTCGTTAGCCGGTACGGCCCCAGGTTACTTATACCCTACGCAAAGGCAATTGCCCCTCGGTGAAACTAGAACATGCCACCCTTCCTCACCAGAACTCTGTAAGATACCTTGGTCTTCATCTCGATTAGAGGTGGTTAATATAGCATCTAGCGCCATATTATAGCGCGCTATCTGTACATAGCGCACATAGCGTGCTATATAAGTAGACGCTGTGGCGCTATTAATATCGCGCGTGGCAACAAGTAGCGTCGTCGTTGGCTGGACGGGGGCGCGGGCATTCGTTATAGTTAAAAAATATCGCGTGCGCGCTTTTCTCTCGCAACACGCTAGGTACGAGTATAATATCGCGCGCGACCTTCTATTGTGTTAGTTCGATTAGGAAGTTTATGACACAACTAGTCAATAAGTTCGTATTATGTAAAAACTATTTAGCTAAGCAAAGTTGAACGAGAAATATGGTAAAAACAACCGAATTTCAAAGGTCAATAAGGTCGAAAATCGCTTGCACCTGTTCTTTTAACTAGAAAACATTGTCTAGTGGTCACTAGTTAAAAAAAAACCGGTCTTGAGCGAGTCGGACTCGCGCACCGAGGGTTCCGTACAATCATAAATATATTTGGATATGTTACTTTAGTACAGTCTTTAAAAAAGTAGGATAAACGGCAGACAGGTGGAAGGGCGAACAGGCGGACAGTTAATTTACAAATCTTAACCACAGTTGCTTATGGTGACTGAAAAACGTTTCAGCCGCTCCACATTGCAAACTCTTTATATTACTAAGTAGGAACTTATTCTTCGTTTATATTCGTACGGCAAATAGTAGGTAATTTATATAAGAACCAGTCACCAATTATTACTGTAGTATTAGGTTGCGCCATCTCTTGACCGATAGTGGAACTATTTTAATTCGCAAGTTAGCATTCTTAGGTCACCGCCATCTGTTGACGGGTAGTGAAACTGAAAAAAATATTGTTTGTTTTTTGAATTTCTAAAAAAGTGTGTTATATTGAGACCTCGTTTTATTTTTCCTGTAATCTTTACGTAAACTACTATCACATAGAATTATTTCAGATTTTTCTCTTTGCAAACTTCGGAGATAAGGGGGGGGGGGGAACGGTATTTTTTTTTACATTTTTCATCATAAGTCGAAAACTATGCGGCCTAAGAAAAAAGAAAAAAATGTTTTAAAATGTGCAAACAGCGCTCTTTCATATGATACCCCACACGCCCTAGTCACCTCACTTCAAATTTTTAAGACCCCTTTTCAGTCCCTGTTGTAAAAAAAATATTATTTTTTTAATTTCTTTCTTATTTGCAAAATAGTTGGGCAAATGTCATCTTAAACTATTCCAAATTTCAAGTTGATACCATTAGTAGTTCTCGAGATATCCAGCTGTGACAGACAGACAGACTGAGTCTCACCATAAGGGTTCCTTTTTTACCATTTTGGTACGGAACCCTAAAAAATGAATGCAAGCGATTTTCGACCTTATTGACATTTACCAAAATCACGGTCTTTAATGAAACATCAGAATTAGTAAACGAGAATACGGCAAAAAACAACCGAATAGCAAACGTCCATAAGGTCGAAAATTGCTTGCACCTGTTTTTTTTTAACTAGAAAACATTGTCTAGTAATCACAAGTTAGAAAAATGAGTGCAAGCGATTTTCGACCTTATTGACATTTATCAAAATCACGGTTTTTAATGAAACATCAAAATTAGTAAACGAGAATACGGCAAAAAAACAACCGAATTGCAAACGTCAATAAGGTCTAAAATCGCTTGCACCTGTTTTTTTAACTAGGAAACATTGTCTAGTGATCAAAAGGTAGAAAAATGAGTGCAAGCGATTTTCGACCTTATTACGAAACTTATTTTCGAACTTTAGACAGTTCTAAGCCCGAAAAGTATAAGATAAAGTTCATTAGTTTACATTACTGCTTTATTTTATTTAAGACTAAAATGTAACGTATTAATTAATAACGTTTTTGTAAAGCGCGCGATCTGTCTAACGAACGACGTGTGAAGTAACGTGTTACGAAATCTAACGTGCTGCATCTAACGCGCCAGCCAGCCGCCCGCATGCTACCTGATAAATAGCGCGTTATAACATAGCGTATTTAATAGCGCGCTAGAAATCAATAGCATATAGTCTGTAGCGTGCTGTTGCTTTATAGGCGTTATGAACAACTCTAATCTCGATATGCGTATGACATGGAATGAGCACATCGAGAAGAAACGTGATCAACTGAACATTAAATACAAAAGCCTCCTGTGGTTGTTAGGCCGAAACAGCAAACTGTCAGTAGACAACAAATTACTAGTGTACAAGTCGATCCTGAAACCTATATGGATGTACGGCCTTCAACTGTGGGGTAGTGCTTGTAACTCCTCCATCATGCGAATATAAAGAATGCAGAACATAAATCTCCGAACAATCAGTAATGTCCCCTGGTATGTGACTAATGCTGAAATCCACGAACACCTGGAAATGTCCACAGTGAGAGAAGAAATCACTCAAATTAAGACCACATACAGGAAACGGCTAGAAGCCCACCCCAATACCCTTGCACGACAGCTCACAATATCCAGCTATGTTAAACGCCTTAAAAGAAAAGACATCCTATAGCTAAGAGAATTATGAGTAGATGTTCTTGCTGGAGGACACACTCTGAATGAGAGAAGCTTGGAACACATCTGCTTAAAGTGTATGCACTGATTGCAGATGCAATGGAAAAGAAAAAAAATATATTTTATACAAAAAAAAATATGGTTCTGATATCCATCCATTGATTTAAATGGCTAGGCAAATGACTTTGTTCAATAATGACTTGCATAGTGCTTAGGCAGGACATTAACTTAATCACACTGTCATATCATATCTTTAAATATTAATGTTATTTGGTAGACTGCCTAAGCATCTGCCAGCCTGTTAATAAAATGATGTATTAGCATAAGAATAAATAAAACCGGTCAAGAGCGAGTCGGACTCGCGCACCGAGGGTTCCGTACCATCATAATTGCACGATCAAACCACACTGCAGAGTAGCATAATAAAATCAGTATTGCAGTTTTAGGTCAGCGCCATCTCTTGACCGATAGTGGAACTGATGTTAACTTTTTTTAGAAATTTGATAATTTCTAAAAAAGTGTGCTATATTGAGACATCGTTTTATTTTTCCTGTAATCTTTATATAAACTGCTATCACATAGAATTATTTCAGATTTTTCTCTTTGCAAACTTCGGAGATAAGGGGGGGGGGGGGGGGGGGGGGGGGAACGGTCATTTTTTTACATTTTTCATCATAAGTCGAAAACTATGTGGCCTAAAACAAAAAGAAAAAATGATTGAAAACGTGCAAACGGCGCTCTTTCATATGATACCCCACATGCCCTAGTAGCTCCACTCCACAATTTTTAAGACCCCTTTTCAGTCCCTGTTGTAAAAAAGATATTTATTTTTTTATTTATTTCTTATTTGCAAAATAGTTGGGCAAATGTCATCTTAAACTATTCCAAATTTCAAGTTGATACCATTAGTAGTTCTCGAGATATCCAGCTGTGACAGACAGACAGACAGACTGAGTCACACCACAAGGGTTCCTTTTTTACCATTTTGGTACGGAACCCTAATTAGGAGCATTGGCTAAACGGCAAAACGGCACCGTTTAATAAAAAGGCTGGGACGTTAATTCATTAAAAGGCAAGTGGCCACATGAGACCTCACAACAATGGAAAATCGATTGTCTCATTTCCATGTGCTGACGGGTTAAACGGTTGATTAAGCCAGTTGTCTGCAACATTTACACCAACCAGCATACAGAAGCATTTTTGTTATATTTTAGTTATTAAATAACTATAAAATATATAAAAAACCAACTTACATCATGTGAACTAGAATCATCTTCAGCTTTAAAAGTATTCAAAAAATCTACAACTGACATTGGTTCATTTTCTTCATTTATTATATTATCACCATCTATTTTTTGTATTGTAGTGCTCTGATAAACTAAACAAGTTTCCCCATCCTCAAATCTATCAGTAATGTCATTGTTATATTGTTGAACAATTTCTTTACTAGTGTCTATTTCAATTTTAATTTTGTCTTGCAAATTTGTGAAATATATCCTTTTGAAACCCGCTGAATTTCGCAGAACTTCATCAGAACTAAAATGATATAGGTATAATGTACATGAATTTAGTATTTTACTGTTAATGAACACTACAGTAATTTTACAAAGAATTTTGAAGATCACCTTTCTATTTGTAGTTTGAAATTATATGCTTCAATAAGCTTCTCACAGCATGTCTTACATATTTCTTCAGTAATTGTTTCATTTGCAACTATCTAAAAAATACATAAAACATTTAAAACGCTTCAATGGACATTATTTTCAACAAATATTATTATATTAGACAGTAAACAAATTCATTGTGTAACCTCCAGGCCTGCGAAACATACAAATTTTCTTTTCATTGCGTGGTGAATATGATCACCATACAGTGATTGGGTTGGCTTTAGAAACAGGACACCTAATTTTGGAATTGAAATATATCACATTTTGTAGAGTTTCAAAAAGCTTTCAAATTCAAAATACTATACTCCCAACGGAGAAATTAGTATTTTTATTTTTATTATTATTTTAGTGTTTGTGAAAAGAAACAAAATTTTGTATGACACAATATTGTGTGAGAATATTTGTGTAAGTAGAACATGTTTACACAGTTATTAAAGACCTTTGGTAAACAGACGAGCGAGTGTAACAAGCGAGGAGGTTAGGTTCTATTGTGACCAACAATGACAGAACTGACCTGCTGGTGTGTATGCATTATGCCACAAGTTGTTATGGTAATAAACGATATGATGAGCAATTGTTATGGGTAAAAATGTATGCAATAATAGTGTTTTTATGAGCCTGCTGTAATGAAGCTCAGAAACATGTATGAGCCGTAGCTCGTAAGGGTTTGTTACGTGCTTTGTTACGCAAGGGCGGAAGGGCTGCACATACTACAGCGTCTGAGCCGTGACAGAAAAAAATTAGATGTAAGAAAAGTGGCGTTTTGAGGTTAAGATTTTTAAAACCATATTATCTCAGTAATAATTAATTTCCGCGCGGCGGGAGTGGTACTAAGGGATTTCCCTCTCCCCCCTTACCCTCATATCTATCTTTATCCTCCTTTTAGGCGCCCCGTTTCTAAAGACCGTAAGGTAAGTTGTAACTTAGCGTCGCGGATGCTACAAACGACAAAAGTTGAACTTATTATAAAGGTATGTACTTACTTACCTTAATATTAGTCAAAGACATCATCATAGAGGCAAAAGAATTGCCATTATTGCACTCAAAAATAGATTGCAACTTTCTTTTACTCGTTAAACATATTCGACATTGAAGCATATTTGTATCACAAGCAGTAGCAACAAACAAATTAAAAAGTGTTTACGCCCGACGTTAATTATAGTAGGTGGGCGTTATAAAAAGAAATTTAGAGAAAGATCATAGAAAATATTGAGAAAAAATGATTATTGTTTTGAAATTCTTATTTTTGTTGTCTTGTAGGTAGGTAGTGATGCTCGATTTCGATTCGATTAATCGATTTTTCCTTGTAAAATTATTAAGAGTTAATCGATTTATCAAAGAATTCAAATAATCGATGTAATCGATTATTTTACGCCGATTAATCGATATTTGCAACATCCAGTTGAGTTGAGGTATACAGCCTCTGTCGGCCGTTAAGGAGCGAGGGCGGGCAGTTTTTGCTATTGACCCTTGTTAATGAGACGGCTCTCCACCGGATTAAGGCAAGGTTTTAAACCATATCTACGTTCATGGAACATACGACGCGTGGAAAATTGTTTGTAAAAATGTTTTCTTGTAAAGATGTTTTCTAAAAAATACTTCAAATTAAATGCGAAACCCGATAATATTCAAACAATATAATTTCTTTTTTACTCACTGTATTACCATACAGACATCATTTTATACAGACCGATCCGTTTTCATTGTGGCCCAATATTTATTTTTGTTTAAAGAATATGCGTTTTGCCATGGCAGTTTGCTCTACCCTGTTCGGATATGAAATAATCGGCGAAATTAGTACGAATGTCATTAGCGACTTAATGTTTTTTGCGGTATGGTAATGGTCTTATTTAGTATAATGTAACATGAAAAAAAAACCAATTTTGTTTCAAGAATATAAATTTTGGAAAATAAATGTTATATTTATCAATAAATTATATTTGTTTTTTATTCTTCGTCAGTGTCGCCAGATATGAATTTATTTTTTCCTTGATCTTATTTTATTTTTTCCCAATATGATACATTTGTATGAAGATAAGGTTATTTTTTTCCCTAACGCGATTTTTTGTTCCCCAAAATTTTACGTTTTGTATGAATAACAGATTTTCTTTTTTTCCCAATAATTAAAATTTTCCACACAATGGGGAAACCCCCCAATCTGGGGACACTGTTCTTCGTTCTAACTAAGTCCAAAGGTAGGTACTTCAAAAAACATAAACCGAATGAAGATTTCATCCTTTGTGTCTTTGTATTTAAGTTTAAAATTAATTGAAACTGATTACCCTGTCGTGGAAGCCCAGAGCTTGCCGTTGTTGTACATATTGTATGCTTGATGCTCGCAGTATCCATCTTATAGAAGCCTGGAAAACTTGAACTATTTTTCTTCGATTAATCGATATCATGAGGGCGATTAATTGAAATCGACTCAGTTGAAATAATCGATTATCAAATAATCGATTATTTCGGCATCGATTACATCACTACTTGTAGGTACCTACTGTACGTTAGTACACATAATTTGACACATTGGGTGTATTCCAGTAGACCAATCGCTAGGTCATCGATCACCACAGTATATATTTTAACCATGGAAAGTAATTTGTTTTATGCTGGGCAATGATTGATGCTGGGTCCATACTGAGTGTTTTGCTCTACACAATCAACAAAAGCATCTCAACATTAGCGTATAGTTGGCAGCCTCACCATGGAATTAGAAGGTTTCGACTAGGTCAAAAAATTGTTAATAAATAGTGATAAATAGTGAACTATAGCATATAAATAGTGATACTATGGTTCAAAAGATATTTGAGTATCTTGGTGAGGCTGCTAACTTGACGTCAAGCTGGCAGACACCTTAAGAAATACAGTTCGTATCAATGTGATTTATATGCCAAAAAATTGTTAGAAAATAGTGAATCATATACGCAAAATTTCAATAATATTGCTTCAATACAAGCCGAGATATTACGGTCTCAAAGTGGGCTGCTAACTTGACGTTTCTGGCGATGGCGATTCCAGAGAAACGGGTACAAGTTATAAACAAATAATTATATCAAAAAATTGTTAGTGAAATTGTGATTCTTACGATATAAATAAAAAAATAATTCTTCATTGCTATTTTCTATAAATCGAATGTTAACTTCTAGATAATACTCTGAATATAGGCTGTCGATCAATATTGAACTTTGCTCCACAGTAATAAGGTTTAAACTTGATTGCAATCATGAGGTAAGTACTATCCAGCAAAAAAGTGAAATTTATATTTTTTGACTGTCAATAGTCATATCCTCGGTTCAATGCTATTGATTTGGTATAAACAAATATTTTTCTACCCACTTTTTCTATTTTTTTAGAGTATTGACACAATCAAAAAATGTTTGATTAAATCTCATAAAAAAAATTTGGTCGTTTAATACTCTACTCTCAGTTCGTTTATTTAGTTATTTATTCGGAAAAAACTACTAATATTTAACTACCAATTAGGTACCTAACGTTAAAACTATAACTTAAAGGGAGGAGTCCAATGAAATATACCCTAACCTGTAATTTTTTTAAAAATAAATATTTTGTATTTTTTTTTAGTAACTGTAATTTTAACGTTAGGTACCTATTGAGATTTATAATAAAATTAGTAATCAGTAGGTAGGTAAGTAGGTAGGAAGTGGATGATATAAGTAGAAAATATTAATAGTTTTTCTCGAATAAATAACTAAATAAATGAACTGAGAGTAGAGTATTACACAATCTTTTTTTTGATGAGATTTAATAAAAAATAAAATAAAAAAGTCGGTAGAAAAATATTTGTTTAAACCAAATCAATAGCATTGAACCGAGGATATGACTATTGAACAGTCAAAAAATATAAATTTCACTTTTTTGCTGGATAGTACTCACCTCATGATTGCAATCAAGTTTAAACCTTATTACTGTGGAGCAAAGTTCAATATTGATCGACAGCCTATATTCAGAGTATTATCTAGAAGTTAACATTCGATTTATAGAAAATAGCAATGAAGAATTATTTTTTTATTGATATCGTAAGAATCACAATTTCACTAACAATTTTTTGATATAATTATTTGTTTATAACTTGTACCCGTTTCTCTGGAATCGCCATCGCCAGAAACGTCAAGTTAGCAGCCCACTTTGAGACCGTAATATCGCGGCTTGTATTGAAGCAATATTATTGAAATTTTGCGTATACGATTCACTATTTTCTAACAATTTTTTGGCATATAAATCACATTGATACGAACTGTATTTCTTAAGGTGTCTGCCAGCTTGACGTCAAGTTAGCAGCCTCACCAAGATACTCAAATATCTTTTGAACCATAGTATCACTATTTATATGTTATAGTTCACTATTTATCACTATTTATTAACAATTTTTTGACCTAGTCGAAACCTTCTAATTCCATGGTGAGGCTGCCAACTATACGCTAATATCTCAACATCAAACAAAAGAAAAAAAAACAAAAAAATAAACGTATGAGGATTTTGTTGAATGTTGAGATGTTTTGTTGATTGTGTAGGGCAAAACATGTGCTATGGAGCCGGTATTACTGTCTCCGCACACGGGCCATTAAGGCTTTAACATGCCTCAATCCGAGCGGGTCGATCCGTGATGGTGTGAAATCGAACGTAACTCTACTCACTTTGGGTTCAAATCAGTGCGCGTTCCAACGCGGCGGTTGCGTTGAGTACTAGCACCGAATTCTCAATTTTTACATGTTTTTATTAAATTTCTTCGCTTTCAAGTTAGTTAAAAAAAATCTATTCAATTAAGATTGAAGGTATTTAGATGGCCGATTTTTATATGTTGGTTTTAACATAAACGAATGTTCTGTTTCCGAGAAATTTTGCAAATAGGACCAGAAACAGGGTCCACGGAATATTTTTTTTACATCAAAGGTGGTAACTATTTTACAAATGCTTTCAATTAAATCTATTGTGTATTATTCCAAGTACATTATATATTTTTTCCATGATAGCTTCACGCGCGTAATCTTTCAATAATTTGAATTGAATATTGGGATTTGACCCTTCTTAGCGCTTTAACCACAGCCACAAACGCCGCGCCCCAGATTTCATACAACGTGTGGCGGGCGACTAGCAACTACAAGCGTTTCGTATAAAACGTTTGAAAACTACAGGAAAGAGAAACCAAAATGGCAGCGTTGTGTGGTTGTGGTTAGTGGCCCGTTTGCGAAGATTCTTTAAGCCCACCTGTAACGATCAATTGCGATTTAAAATTTTTTCGTCAATACCATTGTTGGAGCAATTGACAATCGCTTAATTGTACGCGTAAACGATCAAGTTTCGCATTAATGAGCGTCAATGACTTAAAAATTGACAATCGAAAATGATCGTTACCGTGAGCACTTGAACTTTATAAAGTTCAATTTTATTCTATGGTTAAAATGTACTTAATGGTGAACAATGACTCAGCGAAAAAATTTTTCAGGTCAATGCTCGCTCAGCGGTTAGCCTGCTGGAATGCACCCATTGACATTGACAGACAGCTGTCACAGTGAGTAACAGGATTGCCAGATGCGATATCAGAAAATTTTCTAGATTCAAAGGTCATCATGATCATGAGGCATTTTGTTCGAAAGTTTGACCTATGGCGTACACAAACGAAATAGGTCTAGATATGTAGATAAAATATCGTCGGTCTAGACGTGACACCTCGTATATGCAAATTGACCAACTTTACAGGAGAGACAAAAAACGACTTCCTTGCTTGAGTTTACTACAAATCTTCAATTATTTTACTCATTTAGTCATAAAATACTATTAAGTTTGTTAAGAATAATCAAAAAATATATATTTTTACATTTTAAATTATGAATTTGTATTTACGAGGTAACACTACTATGTATCTTAATATTAGGCATTACTTACGTGGAGTCACAAACTCACGAACACGAAATTCTTAAAATACAACCTAATTAAACACCTCTTTTTCGCATTAAATCTGTATTATTAACTCTTATATGAAACTGAAGGGGTGAATGATAGATCATCGCCAAGCCCAAACCACTGGACTTAGAGACTTAAAATTTAGTACATTCAGCGTAAGCTACTAAGCTTACGCTGAATGTTCCAAAAATCCTTTCTTAGTACTTACTAAGAAATTCTACCCCTAAAGTGGGGGTTCAAAGTTTGTATGGATAAAAATAAAAAAATGACATGTTGACTTGAAACTTCGTAGGAGTACTTCGTGGTACTACTGGTAGTAATACTGGTAGTACCACGGGCAATAAAGGCTTTTGAAAACTAATAAGCAAATACGTGTTTCGTAGTTTTCCAAAACTCAACCCCGTAGGGAATAAATGGGGAAAATGATATAAAAATATGGGATAAAAAAGCCTAAAATCGATATGGATGTCGTTACTGAGGTTTTTTAGGAAGTTCATTGCGAAAATGGCATTTCTTTCGAAGTCCAACACGGTGGACATGATTCAACTCTTAAAGGACCTTAAATGGGGGCTCT
Organism: Agriphila geniculea; assembly: GCA_943789525.1. Lineage (NCBI taxonomy): Eukaryota > Metazoa > Arthropoda > Insecta > Lepidoptera > Crambidae > Agriphila > Agriphila geniculea. The sequence continues at coordinate 12,821,294 of OX038875.1, forward strand.
AAATTTTGTATGGAATATACGGGAACGGGGCGAGAACGGGGACAAACAGGTACGGAAAATGGATATCCCACAAATATTATAAGTGTGCAAGTTTGAATGTTTGGATGTTAGTTACTCAATCCCGCAAAAACTATAGATTTAGAATGGCACACAGATAGTTTATAGCCTAGATTAAAACAAAGGATACTTTTATTTACTTAAAATCTAAAACTTCGGAAGAAAATCTTTGGAGGTATGTACGTGTTGCTTATATAATAGTACCTACTTAATATTGCAGTTGAAATGTATTTATTACTTATTTGAAAGTCTTTGATACATTACTCAACAAATTAATTACTTATTAAACTTTGTTCTGCAATTCCTTATGACGCTATTTTGAAATACTGTGCAGTTCCGAGTTCTCACCAAGTATTAAATGAGGTAACAAAGCGTAGATACTAACGTACATACGTGGTCTCACTATAAACTAGATGTAACTAGGAAATTTAACGAGGTAACACCAGAAAAAATGTTATCAACGTTTGTTACAAGATGCCACTAGGGGTCGTTTTTTCGGCGTTTTAAGACATAATTTGCAGTAAGCACTTACAAGTTCCCACCAGAAACACCGTGTTAATCTTTCTGCATCAAAAACAAAAAATAGTAAAAATTGCAGTTACGAGGTGTCACGTCTAGACCGACGATATGTGTCTGCTACTCAGTGATATGGGTCGCATTCTTGCAAGATATGTTTCATTTTTTATAACAATATAATAATATCATAGAATTGCAATGATAAATAAAATAAAATAAATAAATAAAGACAATACAAACGTTTATTAAGCTTGTACCACACATTTTCACAATGCTGAAAGCAAAAACTTCTGTTTTATTAACAAAAGTGTAATAACATTATACATATATTTATTTATTTTATTTTATCTCTTTATTGTATTACAATAAATTAATGTACACAAGGCATTAATTAATTACTTAATGCTAAAAGCATTCTCTCTTAATCAACCCTTAGGAAACAGATAGCCACGAATGCGGTACATTAAATAGTATATAATAAAATACATACAGTATAATAAATACAAACACACATAATATATAAATACGCCTACAATAATACATATAAATATATATTATACAACAAATCAAAATAATTATATAATAAAAAGAGAAGCAAAATTGATGATGATGATTTTCACATTATGCTCATTATAGGCCTTCTAAAAGAAAAGCGCGAACCTTCTTTTTAAAGGAAAACTTGCTGGGTGATCTCCTGATAGCTTCAGGAAGATTGTTCCAGAAACGCAAAGCATGCAGAGTGAAAGATTCGGACATATACTTGGAACGAAACAGAGGAGTGGAGAGAGTGAGAGAATTGGTAGGACGAAGTTGGCGATCATGAGAGTCGCAGAGATGTTGAAACTTGCATTTAAGATAATCGGGAGAATGAGGACTATTTAAGATAGAATAGAGAGTGCAGAGCAATCTTTGCTGTCTGCGCTGACGTATGGGAAGCCTTTTAAGCTGAGACCGATAAGAAGAAACGTGATCAAACTTGCGAAGGCAAAAGACGAAACGAATAGCGTTATTAAGAAGGCGGTCCAGCTTATTGAGTAGAACCTCATTCAAGTCTGGAAAGCAGACATCAGCATTATCAATGAGTGGGAAGATGAGAGAAGTGACAAGAGAGAAGAAAGTTCCTAAAACGTGAATCGTTTTCGCGAAGAGAAGATGTAACGGCCCGACTCACCTCGGCAATTTGCGGTATCCAGCTGAACGTCGAATCAATGTGTAGGCCAAGATTTTTAATGCTGGAGCTGAGAGGGATGATAGTATTATCCAGCACAATCAACTGGACGAAACTGATATCTACTTTGGCAATCTGCTTAAAGCCCCCGACTATGATAGCCTGGCATTTTGAGGGATTAACCGCTATACCGAAATAGGTGGACCAGGTATTAATGCAACCTAGAACACTGTTTAGTGATGTGATGGCTGGTCAATTTCATCGACTGGCAACTGTACGTAAATTTGAAGGTCATCGGCGTAAAAGTGGTAAGAACAGCTAAGCGATGAGGAAAGGGAGTTAATAAAAGATGAAATAATTTACAGATTTTTTTTTAAACACGTTTTTAAAACGGACTAAATTATTACAAAAAAAAATTGGACTAAAAACATTAAAACGGAGTAGTAAAAACAAACTAAAAAGTAAAAAATAAATTCTTCTGTAAATATTTATAACCCTAATACCCTATACCTACAGAAATTTTAAACCTAAAAATTTTAAACATAAAAATTTTAAACCTAAAAACGTGGGGCGCATGCTATAGAATATAGATTGACAATATAGATGATAAATTTTACAAAACGCCACTGCTGCTTTGGCACCATATCGACACAAATTTCCAAAAAGGTGTACCTACTCAGCCGAACCGGAATAGGGTGACGGAGATGAAGCCAAAATTTTGTACGGTATTCCACCGCGCAAATATATAGCAACACCACCACCACCTTTACCAATACGATCATTGCGAATTAGGTCATACCCAGGAAGTGAGTAGGAGTATGAAGAAAGACATGGCTTGAGCCACCATTCGAATACTAAGATGGCATGAAAAGAGGAAGAGGAGAAGGTGTCAAGGAGATCAGAGTAGCTAGAAGGTATACTTTGGGCGTTGATATGACAGAAATTAATATACTCGAACACAGCGAACTAAAATCTATGGAAGTTGCAAACAAATATTGCTTAAAAAATGGCACCACGGGGCCGAAAAAGTACAACCCACTCAGCTTTAGTCGGGCCAGCCACGCACCCGGTAACTGACGTTAGTGTTCTTTTCAATAAATTGCAGTTTATATTGTAGAGAAAAGATAGAAAGGGAGAGTTTATTAGAAATGACGTCCTTTATAGTCAAATGGTGTAAAAGATGCAAAGAAGGCAGTAAAAAGATGCAGAAATGGGCAGTTCTCAAAAAACTTGCAGATCCAGTTTTTTAGGTTGTCCATAGCATAAATTATTTTTTTTAGGAAATTTGGGATACAATTTCCGTAAAATAACTGTTTTAGATTATTCTTTAAGGTTTTGGCCACCCCATCTATATTTTTAAAGTAAGTATTACTGTTGCCATCAATTTAAAAAATCCACTTAAAAATTGACAAATTTTTCTCCCCATACTGTCCAAAAAAAAATTTCACCGTGTTTTTAATAAGGTTAATTTAATATTTTGCTTCTACCACCTCAAGGGTGATGGTTTTAATGTACAATTCCATTAAAGAACTATAATAAAACATAATAATATTGCGAAAACAAGCGTTTTTAGGGTTCCGTACCTCAAAAGGAAAAAACGGAACCCTTATAGGATCACTTTGTTGTCCGTCTGTCTGTCCGTCCGTCCGTCCGTCTGTCTGTCAAGACCCTTTATCTCGAGAACGCGTGAAGGTATCGAGTTGAAATTAAAACCATATACTAAGGTCTACGGTCCCTTGAAGCTGTAAAAAAATCAAACTTCTAAGTTAGCGTAAAAAAAAGATACTGCCGTTTAGGGCAAAAAAAACGCATTTTCGATGCTCTCAAAGGAATCAAAATTCATAGGGTACTTCCCGTTGACCTAGGACTATGAAATTTGGCAGGTAATAGCGTCTTATACTACACTTACAGGAATAAATCTGAAAACTGTATATTTGTAATTAAATCATAAAAAATATGATCGTTAAAATACGTAAATCATAGACTTGTAATTATTAATCATTTTTGTGAAACAAAATATGACCGCGCATACCGTTGTTTGAAACAACGGTATGCGCGGTCATATTTTAACTTCTAATTACTTTTGTGATAATCGCGCCACTAGTTCTTTTTAAAATATCAATATTTATTATTATTAATTATTTAGATCCTTTCAAATATTGTTATAGTTAATTACTTTTAAAAATAAAATTACAAAGTAATAAATTTGGCTCTAAATATTTTCGTAACATGGCGGTATGTCACGCTGCATGACAGGGGGTCAAAGAGTAAAACAATCAACGGAGTGCATTCCAGCAGACCAATAGCTATCACCACAGAGTAGGTATATAACAATTAGCGCGTTTTTCACACCGATATGACGTGACTCGAACGGGATGGAAACAGACTTTCGGAGCAAGGGTCTTGTTGGAATACACCCATTTTCTCTAATAACATTGCGTAGATAACACCATTTCACAGAACATTATACAGTGTACTATTGATATACAGCGCCATCTTTTGACAATTAGCAGTACTTGTATTTTGTATACGCGGTGGGTTTGTAATTATTTTATTTTTTCTCAAACATGCTTGGAAATTCGAACATTACTTTGACAAACTTCTTCGTGCTAAATCGGAGTTTACGGACAGACCTAAACCGCGCCGTCAATATTTGTATGAGAATCCATTACTAACGTGTAATAATGGATTTTCATACAAAAATTGACGGCGTCTGTACGGCAATGTTTCTATTAAAACTCATTACACACGTGTAATTCAGATATGGAGCGAACTTTTCAATGAAACACAAATATAGATATCAAATGTCGCCTTGATGAGCGAGCACATTCCAAATTTTTTTTTTAATATTCGGTATACTGGTATCACGTGAAAGGCCTTGATGAGCACATTCAAAAAAAAATAATAAAAAATAAAAACAAAAAAAATGTTTTGGTGCAATATGGGTATCAAATGAAAGACCTTGATGAGCAGCGCATTCCAAAAAGATGAAAAAAAAAATAAAAACTAAATAATTTTTTTTTTCAATATGGGTATCAAATGAAAGGCCTTGATGAGCATATTCCAAAAAAGTGAAAAAAAAAATTAAAAACGAAAGAAAAAATGTTATTTGCAGTATGGGTATCAAATGAAAGGCCTTGATGAGCACTTTCCAAAAAACTGAAAAAAAAATTAAAACCTGGAAATAAATGAAAAGAAACCAGAAAATTTTTGTTTTTTTTTTTCAATATGGGTATCAAATGAAAGGCCTTTATGTGCACATTCCAAAAAGATTAAAAAAATCTTTCCATTTTCTTTATTCTTTCCATTTTCACAGTTATTTAAAATAAAAATAAAAAGCTTAAAACTTTTAAAACTAAAAAGTTAAAAGTTTAAAAGCTACTTGGTTTGAATTTCCGCGCATTATTTGAGAAAAGTATACTATACAAGTCTTGATGGACTCACGTATGTTCTTCAATGCCTGTCTTGAGTGCCGCTGCAGTAATGTACTATTCCATTTCAAACCTTCGCCCGTGGTCAATTCTTTGTCGTAATCCCTGGAAGGGTTATTTTCTTCGTGGCGACAAAGGATTTCAAATGGTTATCTATATATAGCAGTCAATTCTAAATGTTTTTGCGCGAATCACTTAAAAACTGCTGAACGGATTTTGATGGTATTTTTTTACAGTTTGGTAGCTTTGAGTCCAACTTATAATCTAAGCAATTTTTCACATAATTCCGGTAGGTAGAACCTGGGATGAAGCTTGAACTCTCCGTAGTACAGTTTTCATATAAAAAAACTAATAACTACCAACCACTTTTTTTCAAAATATTTCCTTTGTACCGACACAACTTTTCTATAGCTTTATTTTATGTATAGATGTAGGTCTGTACGGAACCCTCGGTGGGCGAGCCCGACTCGCACTTGTCCGGTTTTTTTCATATTTTAATTGAATTTTAAAGTCTGTCACGGAAAAACGCTAATCCTGACATCGTCCACTTAGTTACGTTAATAATTCGTATTAGATCAAGTTTTTGCTTGATTTCGGGTATTTTTTATGGAAATAGCAACATTTTGATCATAGAAAACGTGACGTATGGACAGTATTTTAAATACTAACTGTCGTAGGTCCCACGATACGAGCGGCACTTGGGTAAGTTTAGATTTGTCACTGTTTTTTGTCAATATAGTTATGCTAATTTACGTAAAATTTGAAAAGTTGTGGTTCCTGTGATCACTGTAATTTAGACCTGCATGTCTGTGGTTTAAAATCCCATCAAAAATATCTAGGGTTATATGATAATAAAATAAATATTTCGATTTTCTTGCGTCGAGACCCCACTGCGTTACGTCAGGATCGTTATGATTTGAGCTGTAACGTATAGCCTGACAAGAAATGTAACTAGCCTGACAGCGTAAAGTTGAAGGCACACTGTACTAATTATTTTTAATAATGAAAAATTCAGTTATGTTGTTTTAATTTAAAAAAAAATATTATTAAAAATGACATCAGAATCAGATATATACACAAATAGTAATATTTTTTTGGCTGGTACTTTCTATTTTGAACCAAAATATATAAAACCTGGGTGTTGTTTTTTCAGTTATTTAACATTGTAAACGTTTCAGTTTTGTTGGATTAGAATCTTAAATTTTTTTGTAATGTTTATGTTATGATAATAAGCTCATAGTCTGAAAGTTTGATTCCATGTTTAATATGCTTAGTGTGTCCTAAACCTTGGCTTGTCAGTCTCGTTACTAATACGTCAGGGTGAGTTACTGTCCATTATGCTTCAGGATTCTTCCTTCGATATTAGTACTATTAACACATGTAGTATCGCTTGCATGTATCACCACTTAGCACGTTATTTTAGAGTAATAACCTAAAAAACCTAAAAAGAGAAGGTATTTGATTTAGAATTGACAGATATTTTGACATTTCCGGCTCGAATTCTCATCGCCGCCATTCGGCGCCAACCTTTTCATTCGCTTTTCGTGCTTCGCCACGGACGCACGCATACAATCTCAAAGTGAGAATTCTTCAGAATTATATTTTATGCAGTGAAAATTTAATTATACTTAGTTATAAAGCTTTGTGCAGAAAGGAAAAAAGTTTTCAAGACGGAAGAGGGCAAGAAGAAGAATACAAGATGGAGAAACACTATTAAATGCGTAACTGCCATTTTGGGCTTTTACCGTTTACTTGGCTTGAACGCGTAACTGCCAGACTGGGCTTTTACCGTTTACTTGCCTTAACTGCATAATTGTTTGCTTACCTTTATGAATGCGTAACTGCCATACTGGGCTTTTACCATATATATTTATTTTACTTTAATGTACATGAGTACAAAAAGAGCGGACTTAATGCTAATAGCATTCCCTCCCAGACAACATTGTTTGCTGAGATTTAAAAATGCGTAACTGCTACACTGGGCTTTTACCATTTAACTATTTAATTTGTCTGACACGAACTTACCATACTGGGTACTTTCTGTCATAAGGCATGTGTCTAATAAGGCATGAACCAAATATCTTTTGCACTCGAAATAGTCACACTGGACTATTTCACCGCATAGATAGGTCAGACAACGCAACTGCAACAAGTGCAGCAACTCAAAGTGCCCCTGATGACGCGACAGTGTAAAAAGCAAGCTGCCCTCAAAGGTTACCATGTTGGAACCGTTGCCGAGCACCAATCGGGTGACTCCGTCGTCCGCCGAATTCGCCACCATCCGCTTTCCAGCCAGGCGGCTGCTCTGCTGGAGCTGCAACAGCAGCTCTGACAACAGCTTAGTTCATCAGGTATGAATTTTGATATCATAGATATCCTTGGTGTTGCGTTGATCCCAACGGAATAATAGAGTACCATCGGTACTGAGATAAATTTCTGGCTTGCAAAATGTATATAATATAATTATGTATGATTTTATTATACACATTGTTACAACTGTAACGAAAAACTGCCAGTCTAACGTTCATAAGCAGAGCTATAAATAAATGCTAAAATTTATCAACTTCATGGAACCAGATAATAAGTTATACAGCAACTAGCTGATACCTGATATTTCACAATTTTTATGTGAAATAGCTTCTATTAATATAGGTACGCCTAACATGAGCCTGCTGATAGAAATTTCAATAAGAAATTGAATAATAGAATCCATACATTTTGTTATCCATAAATGCAGTTTTAATAAGTAAAAACTTTAAACATTTGCCTTAACTAGGAGATCCTATGTTTCAGGATTATTATTTATGTTTAATCACTAACTAATTAGTATGTTTATTTCAAAGCTATGCCCTTGTAAAATTTAAAAATTACCTGTCTATTAATTTTCAAATTGAATTTGTGTGTGTAAAACATAAATTGATTGATCTTAATGATAATGATTCTGATGTGTAGAAATTATTAGCCAAGTGAATATATTATAGTGATAATGAAGCTTAAGGAGCAGCTTTCCAATATAGAACACCTTTTTTATGACAGTAATTTAAGACAGTGTTTTGCACTTTATACATTATACAATGGGGCATTGTAACATTCATTTGTTGTGCACAACATACATTTTATTATAAACAGAAGGTATATGGTCAATTCAAGTGTAATTGATGCTGTCCACTTAAAAGGCCACCAACAGTTGAGTCGAATATGAATGATGCATTGGCCACAGGCCTGAGGTTAACGATATTGATCAACGAAAAAACTGTAAGTAAATCGTGCGCAGTACTTAAATAAAACATAAATTTTAAAACTGATTTATTTGCTGGTACATTTTGTTTTAAAACAATTTAAACTTGAAAACAACAAACGAAACATGCAGCCAGGTATACCATATGCTTAATTCCGACGGCAAACGAATATCCAGACGCGGCGACGAAGCCCCATCAACGATTTCTTTCGTCGATAGCAGCAGACCCGCAGGCGGCCGTTACGGTCCATCGAAACAGTTGCCGAGGAATCGAGGATACATTCGTCAACATTCACATTCGATCATCGTACGCGGGGTAAGGATACTCGTAAGGATCTGGTGCAGCATTTATCTGTATTTAGCGAATACAGGCAGTGGACGCCAACTATAGGCACATAGGCGTCCACATAGTTGTTTGGTCTAAATTCGACATGAGTAAAAATACTATTTTCACTGCGCTAGGAGAGCACCAAGATTATTATTATTTTCTTTTATACTCACTCGTACTCACTTGTGCCATCTCCAGAGATATATATTAAATTCTAACATTAATTTGACTAAAATTCGGGCGAAATACATAACAGCCACATAATACGTATGTATTTTAGTGACAGACAATAATTTGTCAACTACACATTAAGTTGAAGGTTCAACATCTCTGTTCGAGAAAAAATGTTTTATCAGGTTGTCATATCGGGTTTAGTTAAAATCTAACAGAAGTCATATTAGTATAAACTGTAAAAACGTTATCCTATAATAAGAATAAAAAATGCTTATTGTTTATAACAAAACACATTCTAGAAATCCCAGAAGTCGCATTATTATAAACAGTATAAAAGTTAACCTATATTGAAAATAAGAAATGGTTATTGTTTGTAAGAAAACAAGAATACAACATAGAAGTCTTTGCATTTTAGAAATCCCATCAACTTTATGGTTTTAATATTGGAAAAGTAATAGAAATATACGAATTTAAATTCTTAACTTTTGGGTATTGTAGTGCCCATATTTTTACAAAATTTATGCCGCCGGCTACGACTTCTTAGACAGCATTATCTCCCTGTTATATTGGACATAATATTTACTCTAACAATGTGTCTCAGAACATTTTTTAAAGAATTGAGATACACAATAAATTTAAACACATTTTTTTATACAGCTACCTTCACACCTTTCCATTAAGGTCTTTTACAAGAAAAACATTCACAAAACTGCAAAATAAATTATGACTATTATTCATAAAATATTATGTATTAAACCTGTAGATACCGGTATAATATTATATTTTACTTTATTTAGTTGAATGTCATCGATACTTACACCGAATTAGAGAAGACATAGTTGTGGAAAAATTTTCTCTGGTACCTCTCAACAACGGGGTAGACTGGGGGACACTTGTGGCCAGGAATCAAAACATTGAAAAATAATTGCATATAAATTATCTAGCTAGAACATGTAGCTTATTATATTTTCATTGCCTTTTTTATTATTGTATTCGGTGTAAAGTATTCTAGTCGTTATTATTTGATTCACATATTCAAAAAATTATTACCAGTTTTGGTATTTTCGGATTGAAATTGAGTAAATTCGAATGCAAGTCGAATAAGTTGGAGAAATAAAATATAGTAGAAATATTTTTCTTGATTCCTAGCATTTGGATCCCAAAGCGATTATTTTTTAATTTTAGATTTTAGCATTCACAACGCTATTTTTGTTTAGTGCCTATTTTATTTACAAAGACAATTCTGTCACTATCAATCGAACAAGCTATTATTTTTATTCTTTTATACCAGTTTCTTAGTGTTACAATTCTGCCATCATGATCGTCACAATTTTAAGCCTTGATACCCATTGTTTACATGTAATATAGTGTCTATTAAAGTACTAACATCCTATAACTTCCAATTCCAGGGACGGAAATTCATCGCACAAATAGACTGGTTTGTACAACATTATCAAGGTGATATTATTTTACAGGTATATTACTATGTTATTTAAGCTTGTATGTCTGCTGATACTATCAGAAAGTACAGAGCTTGGTTATAAAAATGGTTCGATTATTCACCAAATAACAATATATACATAAAAAACACAGAAGTGTGTAACACAATTATTAGTATTATTTAATATTGGATTCATTATTGATTTCACAATACGAGCTAATCTCAAGGTTTGGTATCGAATTTAACTACGCCTTGGCGTAGACTTACATTGCTCAAATACAATGGATATCTTAGATTTCTTATTACTATTTATTAAATATTTTCCAAATAGTTTTTTTCTAACTTTTCTAACTTAAAAAAAAAAAAAGTTTCACATTGAGGTACCTTGCCTATTGCACATAGAATGAAAACAATATAATCTATTAATTATTTGTTTACTTCAAGTATGAAACATGAATTCTTCTTAGTTTGACATAAACCATTCTATAGTTACCTTCTTTTTCGAGAATGCTACATATTATTATTATAATAAACATTTCATAATCACTTCTTTTTATTTATAAATATAAAATAAAAATAGTAATACATATTAAAAAAGAAAAAAAAAAAAAAAAAGAAATGAAATTCTTATATGTAGAATAGATAATGGATTACGGAAATGTAAAATTCAATGATAGTGGAATAGACTCTAATCCATGGTAACCAGTTTTAGCACTCGACGTACGCCGATACCTATATAGGTATGTTATGGCTATGTAGCCATAACATTTATTTTTTATTATAGAAATTCCACGTAACACGGCGGAATGGTAGATGATTTCACTATCTTTGCAAGATATCATCGATTAATGATAATTAAACTGAATTTCCCTAAAGAATCTTGCTTATTTTTTTTTGGTTCCTTTCGTTCATTAAGAATTATGTTAAATGTGACTAATTTTCTTTTTTAAATTTAAAAGATTACACAAGAGATGATATTTCCATTTTCTTATATAATGCTTTAATCTACATGTGTTAATAGTACTAATATCGAAGGAAGAATCCTGAAGCATAATTAATGATTAAACGAACTTACCTGTAAGTGAAGTTCTATCATAATTATGCGAAGGATTCTTCCGAAGATATTAGTATAGAGTCCCACCCTCCCTACTGCTTATTGTTAATTACAATAAGTGTTCACCCACTGAAGAAAATGAGGAAATATCATACGATTTGTACTTTAAACTAAATGAAAAGGTTGGCGCCGAATGGCGGCGATGAGAATTCGAGCCGGAAATGTCAAAATATCTGTCAATTCTAAATCAAATACCTTCTCTTTTTAGGTTTTTTAGGTTATTACTCTAAAATAACGTGCTAAGTGGTGATACATGCAAGCGATACTACATGTGTTAATAGTACTAATATCTTCGGAAGAATCCTTCGCATAATTATGATAGAACTTCACTTACAGGTAAGTTCGTTTAATCATTAATTATTTATTTCACAGAAAAAAGTTAATAAATAGACGATTACTGAGCTAAAGTAATAAGATTTAATATATTTAGGTACATATTTTTAAGCGCTATAACTTGGTAGTGATTACAAAATGTTGAACTAAGAATAAGATAAAAAAAGTTAAAGTTAGACTAAAATTTATTACCATCGTAACGAAACGTATTTCTTTGGTGATTTATTTATTATTTGTAAGAGAAAGTGAGTTTTTTTTGTATTTAAATTGTTTAATATTTTAATATATTTTTAATTAAACCGAATTTAGCACTTTAATGTGTGTATTTTATTTACTACAATAAGAAACTCTTCGTAACGACCTGACCTATAAATTGTCTCTGATGATACAAAAACGTGAATTTACTTAATAAAACTATAAAATAAGTGTGAACCTTTATGCAGACATTAAAATTAAATATATTTTACACCTACTTAAGTAGAAAAAGCAGTCATATCTCATCATTTTTATTTTTGCTTCATATTTGAAAGTATCTGCAAGTTTTTTGAGAACTGCCCAAATAACTTTTTTTATATATAACATTTTATATTATTTTATTTTTTCGTTTATGTACAGAAAAGATCTATAATTAAGTATACAAATTATGGTCGCTAATAAGCAACCAGTGTTCAGACGCTTTGTGCTGCATAATTAAATAAGAATTAACCCTGTCAGGGGCCCTAGGCAATGTAATTCTCGGTACCCCTTTGCTATATCCTTTTTTACGGACGCGCATCGCGATTTTTAGTCAGTTTCATCCACTACCCTTGTTATCTTGCTTGTTTACCTGCAGAAAAAAAACAGCCGCGCAGCGCGATTTTTAGTCAGTTTTATCCACTTATCTTGTAATCTTGGTTGTTTACAGTAAAAAAAAAACGACAGCGCCGCGCGATTTTCATTCAGTTTCGTCCACTAGTCTTGTAATTATCCCAATTATCCCCTGTTTATAGTAAAAAAAACTACTGAGCAGCACGATATTTGATAAAGTTTCTATGCTTGTAATCTTGCTTGTTTATAGTAAAAAATAAATTTAAAAAATATTAAAAACACGACTGCCCTGCCAAAAACGAACTAAAAAGTTAAACAACAAGTGTCATTGCAGTCGGGAAACTTTATTATGAAACAATTTCTGATGAAAGAGGTCCCCCGACTGCAATAATACTTGTTGTTTAACTTTTTAGTTCGTTTTTGGCAGGGCAGTCGTGTTTTTAATATTTTTTAAATTTATTTATTTTTATTTCACACATTTTAGTGACATATTATATAGTTTTGGAATGTGCTCATTGAGGCCTTTCATTTGATGCCCATCCTACTAATATTATAAATGTGAAAGTTAGTGGGTTTGGATGTTTGTTGCTCAATCACGCAAAAACTACTGAACAGATTTGGTTTAAATTTTGCACACAGATAGTAGATAGCCTAGATTAAAACATAGGATACTTTTTGTCCCGGTCAAAGTTTCCCTAGGGACTTTTTCTGAATATCCACGCGGACGAAATCCCGGGCGGAAGCTAGTATTGTAATAATAGAAGAAACATTTTTTTTTTACATTTGAAAATGCGTCGTACAGACGCCATATTGATTTTTTCTAAAAAAAAATATAGCCAGTGTCACTCGGGATGCTGTAAGAATTCTAAGGATACCCCATTTATCCAAATCAATTCAGGCATTTAGAAGTTATGGTGGAATAAAGAAACTCACATACCCTGAACACATTATACACTCTTTTTGCTTTGGGCAGTCGTGTAAAAAAAGGCGCGCAGCGCGATTTTTGGTCAGTTTCATCCACTAATCTTGTAATGTTGCTTGTTTACAGTAAAAATATATTAGTTCGATGAAAACATTTGTTTTTCTTGGTGCGTGCACGGGGCCCCTGGTGGAGTCGGGGGCTCGGGGCCCCTGCTGGAGTCGGGGCCCCTAGGCAATTGCCTACTCTGCCTTATGGTTAATCCGGCTCTGATTAAATGCCAGCATTTTTAGCTCTATCCACTTAGTTGAACTTTTAGTATGGTACCATTTTTTGAGCGGAATCTTATTCCATAGCTTTAGTTCGCTGCTCGCATTTTTCCTCCACCTGCGTTTACTTTAACGTTAATGGTAATCTCCAACTACGCGTTAGCTAAGGCGGTATAATATAATAGGTCTTTACCTATGAAATTGCCGATATTTTGTCACATACAGAGAAAATAATAACTTCTATAATTTAAAATTTTAACAAAATCGTGAATATTTCATCGAATTATGATCATGATAGTTAACTATCAGTAAAAATAAAGTCCATATTTTAGCTTTCGTGATATTAAAAAAAAGATCTTGAAAGTGACTCTTTTTTTGTGAGCAAAAAAAAGGGTGACCGAAGGGGTTGTAACTTAACCAAAACTTATTTTTTCTCTTATCTTAAATGGAAATAAGTTAGCATAGTGTTCAAACATTAGTACATAAAAGTTTTGTTACATGAGTGTTCATGGTTCTTAAATGAACAAAGAAAATGCTATTATGAAAAATGCAACTTCTTGAAAAATTTCCATACAAATCGGCAATTTCATAGGTAAAGACCTATTATAATTAGTACAGTAGTTTGTACATTAACACGTTAAAGTGTTGGCCACATCTGCGTAACGCCTAGATTAAGGTGTTAAGCAACGCGTTAAGACGCAGGTGGAGCCGTAGCATGAGGAATTCCATCAATTAATGTTTTTATTTCCAAAGCTGTCAAAATATTTATTCTCTACTCTACATGTTCTACAAGAATTAATGGCATTACCATTACTCCTGCGCTGCGCTGCGGCTAGTTAAAACAAACAATTTTTACTGCGAATACTTTGTAGCTGCATCTGTTTTACATAATCCAGATCAGCAGTTCCTAAACTTAAGAGTTATACTATTTTTAATAGGTACTTTCAGATTTTTGGTGAAACACTTAAAACGGATTTTTGATTGAATCAGGCGTCACTTGGCGAAAGTCCCAAACCATTTTGAAAAACGAATTGTTTGTATGAAAATTACGTTACGTTATTTGTATAACGTTACGGGCGGTTACGTAGTGAGTGGCGTAAATTATTTAAGATTATTCAGATTTTATTGAACGACTTTTCTTATTTGGCGCCCAACGTGGGGCTCATGTTGGGCGTAGCACTTTTTATTTTTAGTCATTTAGTGACTGAAATACCACAAAACCATTTTCCTTCTCTCTTTTATGTTAAAATTAAGCCCTACCTAAGTAGAGTTTTTCAGCGACTGCGCCCACTTTTTTTACTGGACCCACGAGCGGGCGCAAAATTCTCGCATTGGAAATCTTATTAGGTAAGAATGACCGGTCAAATTTTGAAAAAAAAAACTGGATCTGTACGATAGATTTTTCAATTTATATGGTTTAAGGTGATCTTTTTGAGATTTTATTTTTACTTAATAAACATGTTACTAAAGATTTGCTTGATCAAAAATATTTACAACTTGGGCAAAATTACAAAATAAATGATGATATCTATAGTATGTAAACTTAGAAAAAATATTCTGTAGAATATCTAAACTTATTCTTTGTGGCTGAAGAAGCCATGATCATTTTGTCCTAGGTACTTCAGCCGGGCATATACTACTTCTTCTTAACTTAAGAGCCGCGCTCTTGTCTGTGCAGCTTCCTCCACTCGTCTCTGTCCAAAGCTAATTCCTTGGTTTCTTGATAAGACACGACGTTCACCTTCTCTTTTATCTGTTCCATGTAGGCTCTTCTTGGTCTTCCTCTTCCTCTCTTTCCTTCTATTTTTCCTTCTAAGATGTTTGTAATAAATTTGTCGTGTCTTATCAAGTGACCGATCATTCTACCTCTTCTGTTCTCTATGATTTTCAATATTTGGCGTTTTTCATTTACCCTTTTCAATACTTCCTCATTCGTAACCATCTCAGTCCAGCTTATCTTCTCCATCCTTCTCCAACACCACATCTCGAATGCTTCCAATCTTTCTCTATCTTTTTGTGTCATTGTCCAAGTTTCACATCCATAGAGGGCTATACTCCATACGAAAGTTTTGATGCACCGTCTTCTTATGTTTTTAGCGATTTTTGCCTTGAATATACATCCTTTCCTGTGGAAGGCTTGTTTTGCTATTGCTATTCTAGTTTTGATGTCCAAAGCGCATTTAGCATCATTTGTTATTATACTGCCTAAATATTTAAAGTTATTTACTTTTTCTAATGGAGTGTTATTTAATTTAATGATTTGAGAGTTGTGTTTTAGAATTTTAGAAACTGTTAAAATTTTGGTTTTATTAATATTAATTTTAAGATCAAATTTTTGAAAAATTGTATGCATTGTGTTAAGTAAAATTTCTAGTTCTTTTTCATTTTCTGCTACTGCTGCAATATCATCTGCAAATCTAATGCTGGTTATTTTCTGTCCATTAATTGTTATTCCTTTGCTTTTATCAGATATTTCTTTCATGGCACCCTCTATGAATATATTGAAGATGAGTGGAGATAAGGAACATCCTTGTCTCACACCTTGTTGTATTTTAGCTTTTTTCTTCACTTCTCCTATTTGTATTATGGTTTCTTGATGTTTATACAGTTCATATATTATCTTTCTGTCTCTATAATCTACTCCCACCTCTTTTAGTCCTTTCATCATTTTCTTCCAGTTTACCTTGTCAAATGCCTTTTCTAGGTCTATAAATGCCACGCTGGTGTCCATGTTTAAATCCAATCTTCTATCTATTATAAGTCTTAGCGCTAGTATTGCTTCTCTCGTGCCTTTCTTCTCTCTGAATCCATACTGGTCGTCTCCCAGACATTCTTCAGATTTAGGTCTAAGTCGGTTTTGAATAATTTTAAGAATAATCTTTGATGCTTGTGAAACTATGCTTAATGTTCGGTGTTCTTCACATTTTAAAGTATTTGTTTTCTTTGGTATCGCCATAGTTTTGCTTATTTGGAAGTCTCTTGGTATTTTTCCAGTTGTGTACATTAAGTTTGTGAGTTCGTAAATTTCATTTAATACTAATGGATCTGCTGATTTTATTAATTCTATAAAAATGTTGTCTTCTCCTGCAGCTTTATTATTTTTTATACTTTTTACAGCTTTATCGAATTCATCTCTTAGGATGTCTGGGCCACGACAAGCTTCTTCTAGATTATTTTCGTCTTCTATATCTTCTTCATTCAGTCCATCACCTTCATATAGGTTCTCTATGTATCTTTTCCATCTGTTAGCTATATCTTCACTGTCAATTAATATTTTTCCTTCTTCATTTAGTATTGTTTTGCTCGATGTTTTTCTCTGCTTATTCAAACCTCTAATTATATTATATGCCATGTCCATCCTGCCTGTATTCATGTAATGCTCAATAAGTTCACAGTCTTTCTCTATATCTTTTTCCCTAGCTTTCCTGCATTCTGTTGTGATTCTATTAGTGAGTTTTCTATATTCCTTAACACTATCATCATCTGTCTTATTTCTCAAGCTTCTTCTCTTAAGCATAATATCAATTATCTGTTGACTTAACCATTTCTTTCTAGGAACAATTTTTTTTCTTTTTCTAAACATTCTTCTGCTGTAGTTCTTAAAATGTCTCTAATATTTTCATATCTATCTTCTATATTATTAAACTCTATATCACATTTCTTCTTATATTCTAGATATTTATCTTTAACTTTATTATTATATTGCACTTGATATTTGGTACATCTTAACTTATTGAGATCAATATTTTTATTTTTAAACTTTTTCCTGGTGAAGCTTTTTCTTATATTAAATTTGCTCAGTAGGAGATTGTGGTCTGTGTTCAAATCAGCCCCTGGATACGCTTTACATGAAGTGACTTGATTTCTATTTTCTGTTTGTACTAATATATAGTCTAATTGGTATCGTCCAGTATCCCCTGGCATTTTCCATGTATAAAGTCTTCTTTTTGGCAACTGAAACTGTGTGTTACAAATGGTCATGTTTTTCTCCTTGCAAAATTGTACTAATCTGTCACCTCTGCTATTTCTCTTACCTAACCCATAGTTACCCACAATATTTTCTTCTCTTCCCTCTCCCACTACTGCATTGAAATCGCCTATTATAATTAGATTATCAGTTTTCTTTGTAGAATCTATTATAGTATCCAATTGTTCATACATTATTTCAACTTCTTCATCGTATTTACGGTCTCCTGTTGGCATATATACTTGTATTATAAAAAGATCTTTTGGGTCTGCTTTAATTTTAATCGCTGTAATCCTATCACTGTGATGAATGGTATTTTCTATTCTACTTCCCCAAGATTTGTTCAAAATTATTCCAGTTCCATTCCTTCCCTGTTTTTCCCCTGTGTAAATTATTCTATAGTTGTCGCTCCAGTAGTCTCCACTTCCTTCCCATCTCATTTCACTTAGGCCAAGTATATCAATCTTCATTCTTCTCATTTCCATCTTCACTTCTTCCATTTTTCCTTCTTCTAGCATTGTTCTCACATTCCATGTGCCTATGGTGCAAGGGTTTTGCATAGTGACGACTGAGGCAGCCTTGCAAGGGCGTCTGCCACCGCCGGACTCAGACCGCCACGGGATATGACATCGTGGAAGCCCGTTGTCAAGAACGTTACTTTTGTTTTTATGACCTTCCATGCTACTAGTTTAGGGACACTAGAGCGGTGGTTTCCCTCTTGCCTTCCGCCCCGCAGTACTCTGTCTAACGCATGTGAGTCGGCGTCCAGAGAAGTCTACTTCAGAGCCGTGCTAGGCCTCCTGCCCTCCGCCTCTGGGTAGTACTGACAGTTACTGCTGCCCTCTGTCAGGATCCAGGTTTTAGTCCCTGTGACTTGCCCCTTCCGCCTGCATTACCGTACTGATGGCTTCCATCTCCGCTTCTGCAGCCGTTGAGGTCTTCACCCGTACCCTGGGCAAGGGTTCTACGATATACCCCGTAGGACTGGGTCCCCATCCGAACTTCGCCACCATCTCACTTCATCTACTGAAGTGAGCGGTGCCCACCCCCGCGACGTGGACGCGCCGGACGGGAATTGCCCCAGTGGGAGACAGAGAAGGTGACTCTGTCCCTCCTGAGGCCGGGTTAATGGTTTTGTATGAAGCCAAAACCAAAGGCAACCAAAACCAAAGGCTTGCTACTACAACGTGTTACAAAATTAATGAAGAATATGGTAGTAGGGACCATTAAAGTGAACAACTTTTACTACAGGATCAACTCTAAAATCGCGAAAAAACCGGCCAAGTGCGTGTCGGGCCACGCGCCGTAGGGTTCCGTAGTTACCTTATACTATACCATATTTAATACCACCTATCATTTTTCGTCTGCAAAAATAACTTTGTTTTTCACAGTGTTGGTATGAATGACAAAGTTATATTTGCGGTTTTGGAAAATGTGCTATATCTCGAAAACTAATTACTATATCTCGTTCAAACCAATTTTGGTTGAAAGTTTTTATTAAGATCTACAGCATATATTTTTTTTAGATTTTTCACTCTCTTATTTCAAAAGTTAAAGGGGGGGGACACACATTTTTCCACTTTGGCGGTGTATATCTTTCAAACGGTTGACTTTGAGAAAAAGTTGTTTTAGAAATCTCAATGTCATTTTTAAAGACCTATCTATAGACACCCAACACGTGTTGGTTTGAAGAAAAAAAATTTTTTCAGTTTCCGTTCCATGTATGGGGAGCCCCCCCTTAATCTTTTATTTTTCTTATTTTTGTATTAAATTCGTTAAGCAGTTAACAGAATACATCTACGTACCAAGTTTCAACTGTGTAGTCTTAATACTTTCGGAATAAAGTGGCTGTGACATACGGACAGACAGACAGACAGACAGACATGACGAATCTATAAGGGTTCTGTTTTTTGCCATTTAGGCTACGGAACCCTAAAAATCTGCTGTTTTATACAAAAATTGATAACGAAAATATTAAAATGTATAAAACAACTGATTTTTGTCCGCGATTTCAGGGTTGGTCCCATAGTAAAGGTTGTTCACTTTGATGGTGCCTATCTACCATGTCTGCATTAGGGGTTAATTTGTAACACGTTGTATAGCAACTAGCGGAGTAGAGGTGGTTTGTGATCCAGGTCACGATCAAAAATTGTAGGTTTCGGCGAGGTCAATGAACAGATAGCTAGACAAAAATAGTGACTGGAATAATAAAAACGATGGATCTCTTTCTCGTTTCGGAAGTCACGTATAAAAAGCCTATGAAACTAACACGGTGAATGACAATTATTTATCGTTATTTCCACAATGTCAAAAGTTCATAGTTCTCATTATACTTACCCTTAGTTATACAAATAAAAATGCCCTCAAAGTGAAGTCATAAAAATACTGGTTAACTGGTAAAATAAAATACTACAGCATTACAAATGCTGCAATATTCAACAACGACCTCCGTATCTGTACAGTAACAGGTTCTCGGAGGTTTCGATCGATTCCGTAGTCCCTTGGGCTTGGGGTCTATCATCTAGAAAAACTTACTTTTTGACTTCTGTGGCCCTACCATGAGTTGTTGCAAACTGTTTACGTTACAGTAAACTATCGGATATACTGCTCGCAGTCAATGCGAGTGAAAGAGACAAAACGATAGTTTACGGTAACGTAAACAATTTGCATCAACTCATGGTAGGGCCACTGTAGTCAAGTCAACGAGGAACTCTTATAGTGTCCATCTGTCTTAGGGTTTCGGAATTCCCCGGTTTTCACGTTTCCGGGACCCGGGAAAAAATATCTACAATTCCCGGGAATTCCTGGGTATCGGGAATTTTAGGTATTTTTATGAAAAACTCATGAGAACTTAAATTTTTTAATAAAGTTCAACATACATACCTACAGGCTGTAAAAAGACCCTTGACAAAGCCGAAGTCTATGCATTCCAATCAAAACAAGAAATATACCTAATCAAATGCTGTGAAACGATTTTCATTTTTTGGTATTTAAAAGTGTTTCTTAATTAAGAAATAACTTTTAAATTTTTTAAATTGTTTTTATTTCTTAATAAATCTGGAAAAGAATTTTTGACTTTGGCCTTCAAAAACTAGCTATCGATTTTCTAGGTACAGTGTAAATAACAAAACTACAGAATAACGTAAGTCCCGACAAGGATCGTTGTACACTATCTTGTCATCTCAAGAAAAGCTTTTGTTTTTCACTCTGCTACAATTTACGGCTACATTGTCATTGATATTTGCTTGTTTTAATGTAAAACTTAGCGCATACCTTTATCAGTTATTTAACTTTATAATCGAAAACTTTTAATTCCCGTCACTCCACGGGTGCGGGTTCGAGTCTCGTCTGAGCTGCTAAGGGTGAGTCGATTTTTTCTAGTATTTTTTCTATTAAAATAATTGTCATAAAAATAGCATTGTGAATGCCTAAATTAAAAAAAATCATAATTATATAGCTGTTTAATCTTGATAGATTTTCTGACATCTGTAAAGGTGTTGCATTCGAATGTTGAAGGTAATTCTTCACATTGATGAAATAACGCTGGCTTACAGCGTGAACGTAAAAAGTACTAAAAAATTTCGCCGCTCCCACTAGCGACTCGGTAGCATAATTGGTCAGTGCATTGCGCCGGAATCCCAAGGGTGCGGGTTCGAGCCCCGTCTGAGCTGCTACGGGTGAGTCGATTTTTTAATTCTATTATTTTTTTCTAGTATTTCAAAAGCCCGTCTGTTTTATAGCACTATCTATTATAGCACGGGCCACCAATTAGTTTCGTTTGCGGTCCGTTTTAAGAAATGAAATGAGCATCGCGGTGCGCACAATATTTTATAAAAAATAATATTTATTACAGAAATGTAATTATTGGGTTTTATGGGCTGCGGACAGTTTGTATGAAGACGAATTACTGTTCTGTAGTGTCGTACCACCGGCCGTTTTGGTGTTGACGTCAACAAAGATAATGCGATAAATTTTTTGTCAAGTTACGTATTCTGTACCTTGTGTAAGTACTAGTGTTCTCGCGGTCCGCACAAAATGGGTCGGATGCGGATGCGCACTACGGTCCGCCATTTGGTGACCACTGATCTATAGATTTTACACGAGAAACAATCATGCGTTTTAAATTTCCAATGCATTCAACGATATAAGAAAGCCTTTTCAGACATGAAAATAATCGCCATTTTCACAGTTATTATAATAAATTAAAAGTTCGCCGTATTTTATAAAATTATATCACTTAAAGCACTAAAAAGCAAAATAAGTTTTTAATTTTACTTCACTAAGATTAAATCGAATATCTGCAATTAAATATAGAAGGTTTTAATTAGGTATTAGTAGATTTGGTGCATGATAGGAAAACATGGCTTGAGAGGGATATTTTTTATAGAAAACGTAAAGTTGTAGCCACAAAAAAAAACATACGACAAGCTAAAGAGATTATCTAGTAGCTACAAGTTATCATCTGTGAGGTTTATAGCTATTAAATTACGTATAAACCTCACAGATGATTGTAAAAAAAAATCGGGTTGCACTCCGGGAGTGCCGGCGCAAAGGATTAAAATTATTTCTTTCCTATTACTATACAGTCACACAATTCAATCAGTTTGTAATTAGAGAAAAATTCTAAAGATTTCGCGCCAGTGGCCTTTTTAATCTCTACATGCACGCATTCTACGATTTAAACTTATAGTCACAGAGTATAAATAAGTCTATGATTTCACCGAAGAGATCGCTGCTATTAGTTCCATTTTCAAAATTAGCGCGTTGCTGGTGACACAAGTGTTTACGTCTTAAAATGACGCGCCGCCATTTTCAACGCGCCCCGTAGAAAGAGAGGGGGATACTTCCGCCGCCAGCTGCTGTCTTCTATCCATCCGTCACATCCGTCTTACGCATTTTCGATCAGCCACGTGATTCTTACCGACGCGAATTTAGCATTTTTTCCCCATACAAAAAAGCGTACACGCCGCTAAAGAAGTTTTCACTTCAAAAATACCTCTAAAAAAGCGAGAAACTTCAAAAAACTTGAAACAAAATCAGCTTCAAAATTAAATACCTCTAATAAAGCGAGAAATAATATTCAAATCATTAGTTCCGCATAACATTATTAATAAAACACGTCTATTGAAGTCGGGTGGGGCTGGAAGACAACTTTTTTTTTATATTTCTAAAAGCCCCATCATATTTTTTATATTCATTATATTCATTAAGAAAGATAATTGTGCTAAAGATAATGATGAAAAAACAACGAAAAACATCGCAAAAGTACAGAAGTGATGTTATTTTCCATACTCTTTACACGTAAAGAAAAAGACAGAGACAAGTGACTCCGCATAACGGAGTTTATTTCTTGATCTGAAGTTAACCTACAAGATATATATACTAACCTAGGATCTTGAAGTCAATGTTTAAGACTTCTGCAAAACCACATTCTTAAATAGGGTTAAAGACAGCTGGAATTCGTCTACTTGCCTTTAAGATATCTACAATTCCTTTTTAAGACATTTGTTTGCTTCTTGGGTACAAAACTTTGGTAACTGAAATGTTTGAATGAGAACTGAAATGTTCTCTACCTAGTTCATGAATGCCAAATTTTCGCATCGTAGCCTTCGATATAAGCAAAAAAGGGCGTAGGGCGGGCGGCCACAGGCGTAGCCTTCGATCATATCGTAGCCTAGTAATATAATAAGTCTATGATCGTAGCTAAAAAAGGTCGTAGGGCGGGCGGCCACGGGCGTAGCCTTCGATCATATCGTAGCAAAAAAAGACGTAGGGCGGGCGGCCACGGGCGTAGCCTTCGATCATATCGAAGCAAGAAAGGTCGTAGGGCGGGCGGCCACGGGCGTAGCCTTCGATCATATCGTAGCAAGAAAGGTCGTAGGGCGGGCGGCCACGGGCGTAGCCTTCGATCATATCGTAGCAAAAAAGGTCGTAGGGCGGGCGGCCACGGGCGGCATAAATGCAGGGCGCGTTTCTTCCTTTACCTCAGGTAGAGATGCGCTTGCGGCGGCTATGTCGCTGCGAGGCGGTGAGTCAGCGCCGCGGGGCGGAGGACGAGGGGCGTTCCTCATGGCGCGGCGGCCGGCGGTGGCGACGTGTGCAGTGTAGCACGCGCCGCCTGCGGCCGCACATCGCTCGCCGCGCTACGCCGCCGCCTCCCCGCTCTGCCGCACCACGCGTCCGCTGGGCGCGTCGCGCGGGCCGCGGGCCAGGCCCGCGAGCCTGCTGCTGCTGGCCGCCTGGCTGGCAGCCGTCGTCGCCGACCTCGCCTGCCCGCAGGACCCTCCCACCATCGACGCGTGCGCCTCCTGCCGCTCCTTCGAAAACGCACGGGAGCACAGCCTCAGAGTGATACGCGAGAGCCTTCTCGCGAAGCTCGGCTTCGCACAGGCTCCCAATACGACCGGCCGGGAGCTGCCGCGGGTCCCGCCCGATCTCATGGAGCGCTTCGAACGCCAGCCGCCGTCTCTGGGCGTGCAAGCTGATGCACCTATGCCTTCGCGCGCTTTCGTAACTCATACCGAGCAAGATGACTTCTTGGCTCGCACCGACAACGTCCTGGTTTTTGCTCGTTAGTATTGATTATTCTTATTGTTTACAGAATTTAATCTGAATACAGTTTTATCGCACGCAGATTGTTAAATGTTGATGCTTGAGACTTAGTTTACTTACAGCTCAACTTTTTTGTCCTATCATAAAATCAAGTGTTTACAGTGAATCAACCCTATAACTTTGATATTTAACCACTCGGATCCTAAGTTTTTGTTCACTAATCATCACATATTTATTGAACGATAAAAGTAATCAAGTTTTAAAGTTCTGGTGTAGATGTCCACGTGGTAATGATTAGTGGTTGACCGTTGCTACTTTACTTAATGCGGACAGCAGACGTTGTTTGCAAGTTCATTGACAGGCACGTGTGCATTTTATATGTAAGACAGTTCGCGATCGTGTCACGCACCACAAATTTTAATTAAGCTATGATTGGTAGGACGTCTACGGGCTACGGGTACGCATCATTGTCTTTAGAACCACGACCACGCTCCTCGAGATTACTATCAATATCGTCGGCGATAGCTCCTGAATACTAATTTGTTAGTTTGCATTACCTATCGTTATTGTATAAGTGATTGCTAATAAGACAGTAAAAAAATATAACTAGCTGTTAGGTAGTTTTTTGTTGGTACAGTTTAGTCATCACTTTTCACGATGGCCGAAAATTAGTGACCATAATCTTGAGTTTTCCTGTGTATTCGAATAGTTTGCATGGTTAATCGCCATCAATTCCCAGCTAGCAAAAATGTGATAATAGGCCATCTTTTATCACTAAGTAGTGATATTAATATCGTATATAAGTAACGCTTATCACTGCTAGTTGTATATCTGTGTTTGAAACACTTATTAGCTGTATAAGGATATACAGCTAAATTGTCGTATTAACCTATTACATAAACGTTTACTCAGCTGCTTTATACAACATATATAACACAGCTACAAATTGATACTCTTTAACTTGAATATGGAGCAACTATGTTGTATAGTAGGATTTATGATGCTATTAAAACACTTGTGCTAAATAAATGATAAGGGGATCCTAATAGCACTCATAAGTTGTAATGAAGCTTTGTGCGCGCTCACATATCACCAAAATATAATTTATCGTAATGGCCGCCCGATGTTGTATATCGTCTTAGTAGCAGCAACACTAACACTAATTAATCATATATTGGTATCTTCACAAATAATTTGATAAATTAAATACTACGAATTCGAAGGGGGCACTAAAAAAACAATAACATTATGCTACTAATTTAACAATAGAATTGCAACCGCATGTGAAATTGCACTTACACTAATCTTTTTTACACACATATATTGGATAATAAAAATGGAGCACATGATGGTGACATAAAAATATTACTTAATGAAATATATGAATATTTTTCTTTCTGATAAAATAACCAGTAACACGTTCAATTATTCACGTTATTCAAACAGTGTTATTGTAGAATCACAATCACTAATATATCACTATATTGTGTTGCAACTGATTCGAGGTCACTGATATGTATCTGATTAGTCCTAAGTGGAGCTACAATAGATATACTGTATCACTTTATAGTGATAAAAGTGGGGCCTTTTTCCAATGATAGAAACGTTTCTGTAACACATATGCGACTTTTTATATCACCGATATACAGCTAAATTCTGTGTCGTTTTGCTAGCTGGGTTATCATTGAGGTAGATTGGACCTCCTACTGGATTGCGGTCCATTCTTTCTTTGCCCTAGGCCAGCAATAAGACTTTAGGTTGATGAGTAAGTTGTTAAGTGAAAACGAGGCTATCTTAGTTCATACAAGTACATATAATCTGGTATCTAACGTAAGACAAGGGGCTTCGACCGTTGATAACGTTAACTCCAGACTGCGACTCTACCGACAACGAGCAATTAGACATCGTCCGCAAAAAAATTAAACGAAGTGCTCAATTCATCTTTATATTTCGTGTTACTAAAAATAAAAAATGAAGATAAGTGTTTATGTCATCGTATAATTACAAATTCCTACACAATTTATCTATATTAACTGCGAAGTACCCTGTCCCAGAATAAGGTTAACATTTCATCGTAAATAAACAATTTGATGCTGACTTAAAATAGATCTGCACTTATGATTACGCGATAAACCGACACTTTGTAATATAAATTAATAGTACGTACTGTATTAGCTATTGATTATTAAACAGTTATAAGTATAATGTGATAGTTAATTACTTAGTTTGACAAAAGAAAAAATCTCATCAAATGTAGAGACAGTGTTGGTTATTGAAGGTTGAAGATAACAAAATAAAATATTGTAATTGCATTTGATAATTTTGGATTAAAATAAATCAGTGGGAGGTAGAATTAACATAACAGATAAATAATCAAAGTATACAGATAATAGTAAGAAAACTTTATTGTAATCATTCTTGAATGTTCCCACGTACCTACCTATATGTCATCGTGCGTGACCTATGTCGGTCAGCTACTTAATTATTATTTTTAGCATATCAAAGTTGATAGTGTGGTATTCACTGAGAACGCTTGATATCGGTAAAATAGTTGCACCTAACTGAGATATCAGTGCTGTGCGCATTTTTTAAGTATTTTGTAAATTTTATAAACGCCATTTACACGTAACCATTGGTAACCGACTTATAGCAGATGAATCGCTAGACTGTCTGCGAACTAGCAATATTAGCTATTGGGCTGGGGAGTCAATGGCCGCCACCATGAAACTTTTCGCCTAATTGTTTTTAATTGCTAATTGTGTCCGAGGATGAGTGAAAGGTTATATTGTAAGCTTGTACGTAAGGTGCTAAAAGTACTCTTATTATGGTTATGTGTAAGTAATTTAATTGAACTTGCATTTTACGCGTTTGATATTTTAATTCATCGATGCCCGCGCGGACGCCTCCAGACAACAATAGAAAATCTATAGTGTTGTGTCTCATTTTTCGGGCGTTGATGTTTTCATTTTGATGTTTCATCATGTTTTTCAAATCATGTTTTGTTTCGCGTTAATAATCTTGTGTACTAAAAAGTTCATTAAACAGTGTTGCATAGTGATATATAATTAAAATTAGGCAAACGTAATCGTAAGTTGGAGGCGGTGCCGTTATTCGCGAATCGTGAGCCGACTGTCTACCATTTGCATGCTCAAGAACACTGCCCTCGACTTGTAATCTACGTGCAAACACACCGCCTCCGTACAAGTGAGTGACACAATTCCCGACGCATTACCCAATCTCATCGTACGGAACTCTGATTTCTCTACATCAAGCTCATCTGATTAGCCTTGTTCCGGCGTCCATTCTGATTTGGAGTACCTAAGCAGAGGACTAGGCCTATTGGGGATACCTCTATAAAAAAAGCGCACCTCTGGTTCTTACCTCTGAGGTGGTGTGGAAAAAGAACCATTTTTTTTAATAACAACATCTACAGCTACTGCATGGATGGGAAAATGCTAGAATGGAGATGTAGAGAAGCTGAGACCTTGAAGGTGGGTAAGTCATGAAACTTTTTAAGTAGTTATTTAAGTCTTTTAAGAGTTATTAAAGTCTGAAATTGTAGAGCAATGTTTAATAGTCATCTAAACCGATCTCGTTAAAATACGTGCTTGACAGACATTAAGGCACAGACAGAATACATAAAAGTACAAGTATTACGGCCGGTTTCTGAATTGAGAAATTGAAGTTGAGCACTACTTAAGTACAAATTTTGTATGGGTGAGTAAGGTTTGAGTAGTGCTCAACTTCAATTTCTCAATTCAGAAACCGGCCGTTAGTAAACTAAAGTTAAAGAGGAAAAGCATATACCGCTTCAGAATGTAAGTAAACTAAAATTAAAAAGTTATAACCAAAACTAATATTAAACAAACAGCCTGTATCATTGTGAGTTGTCAGTTTTAAAAATAACCACTTTCTTATCAATAAAAGCAAGGACGCGATAGTGTTTGCGCATAAGACAACAATACTTTTAACTATTACAGTGTTTACATCTCGTCATCAAACGGTAAATAAGCAATAGTAGTTAGTTGTTTAAAAAAAGAAATCGGTTGAGTTTCGTCTGAATAATGTTACTAAGTATGTGCGCATACGCGTTCGGGGCCGCGTCTGTCTCTCGTCGAGACGGACCATTTGCAGCGATCGATTGTTTTGGCTGCTCGTAGCCACCTTAATTGCTCATGAATCAAGATCTCGAGCATTTTGTATAAAACTACTGCCATAAGATTATTCTTATGCTACTGCCAAGATTGTCTGATTACTACAATATCAAGTAAACATATTATTAAGGAACGGATAAACACCGTTTAACCTAATCCTAATTGACAACATTTCGTTTCGAGAGTCTAATACTAATCTATAAAATGTTGTAATACTTAAATCCTACTAATATTATAAATGTGAAAGTTTGTGGGTTTGGATGTTCAGATGTTTGTTCCTCAATCACGCAAAAACTACTGAATGGATTTGGTTGGAACTTGGCACACAGATAGTAGATAGCCTGGATTAAAACATAGAATACTTTTTATCCCGATATTCCCATGGGAACGGGAACCACGCGGGTGAAACCGCGGGCGGCCGCTAGTAATACATAAATCTAGGTAATACTCAACAGAATAAGTATAGTCATAGAGTGTTAAATAGTTAAGAAAGTTATATTTATGGTTTTAATAAAACTGAATAAACGAAAATTTTTCATCATCTCTAGGTTGTAATAGTTTGGCGTAAAGGTATTTCCGAATAACTTTCTTTGTATAATATAAATTAACTTAAAATTTCATCATGATCGGTTGAGTAGTTAAGACGTGAAGGAGTAACAAACAAATAAACAAACAAACTTACTTGATAGACATAGATATTTAAAATTTAAAGATAAATTACGTGATATTCCGCCATAATCAGTGAAAATTTGTGAAAATTTTAGACATTTCTCAAAAGGTAAATGTAGATAAGAATAGCAAAATAGTAGCGCTTGTGATCAAAATGTATTCGCACTAATTAAGAAGACCATTCCATTGCTTGCTTAACCCTTTCCAGGCGATAAATTTGTCTAGTACTTAATGATAGGAATTCTAGATGTTGCTCTCGAGATATAAAAAAATAGCTAAAGGCTAGGCAAAGTTGGGTAAAATCAAAGTCATATTTTGTTAAAAGTAGAGCCACAAAGTAAGTAGTTTTGTGGTAGAGCTACCGAGAACAGGGCCTCGATTCCGCTAAATGTAATGTAGTCCAATTGCACGTCGTCAGCATGGCAATAGCCTAAAATGTCACTTTTGGTATTCTGCTCCTGTTATGAGAGTCGAATAGCGGCTACATGGCGGCTACCCAGCCGCTATTGATACAATTCGGGATTCTATTAACCAATGGCGTCGCGATAGCACCAGCATGGCCACATAAAAGTGTATTCTACTCTTATTTGACGTTTGTGCCGATAGCGTTGGCATCGTCGCCGTCTGTCAAAATTGGCCATCGAGAAGCAATTGTGCAGCCATACCTTTTCTCTTACATTCTGCAGATAAAAGTGATATGAAACAACAATGCTGCATCACATTTTAAGATGGGAGGTATTTAGAATTGGCATACAGGGAGGAACAGCGTCGGTACGAGTACGAGAAGCTAAAACGCTGTCGAACGCGAGCTTTACTGAGACGGAATATCGAACCTATGGTTGTTTTACCGGACACAGAGTTTATAAAAATGTTCCGCCTCAGTAAAACCGTAGTCAAAGATATCGTGGAAATCATATCTCCGTTTATTCCCAACGAGCGTAGATGTGATGTTCATTTAAGGTGCTTTCCTGACCGAAAGTGGCGCCGGCGCGCGCCACGGAGTTTATTTAATATTGTAAGTCTAATACACAATTTTAATAAAAACTTCTCATGGAATTTTTAGGTCCTATAGTTTAATATTTTTAGACGGATCATTAAACTCCCTCATAGTCACTGGTAGAAGTAGATAGCAAAACTGCTAAAACGGCCGTTTTCATTTACTATCTACTTCTACAAATGACTGCAAGGGAATGAAGTGATAACTTCTAAAAATACTAAACTATGAGCCCTAAAATCTCCACGAAAAGTTTTATCATAATCCTTTACTATTAACTTATTAAATAAAAACCTCTGAGGGCGCCACTTTCGGTCAGGGAATCGCCTTAATATTGGCGCATTTCACCCATAGCTGTTTTAACAAACTGCGTCCTTCTTTGGTCCAGCTGGATCTCCTTGTTCTCTGTGACGCTCTGAGAACTCTATTAGAGCCTCTTGCTGATCCAGCGTCCCTGTTTCCGCTGACATGTTTTCAAACTTAGTCAGGGTGTACAGTCACGAGCAATAAGAGTACACACCATCAAACAAGTTTTGCATAACCTAGGTATAACATTATCACACTGAGATATATTGATGGAATGTGACATAGTTCTAAAGTGTATACATATTATTGCTCGTGACTGTACCAAAACTTTGCCACACAAAGGGAAAATAACTTAAATATTGACAATAGGAAAATTTTACTGAAAGCAGACTTCATTTAGATTTACTAAAACTATACTATTTGTAGGGGAGCTATTTTAGTACCTATAAGGAAATAAAATCTCAATGATAAACTGTTTATTTTATTTCAGTAAGTTAGTAACAAAATTTATAAAACCATTTAGCTAATAGGCACCACTCAGACTGACTGTCTGACTTCTTGGTTATGACTCTTTGATCAAAAATATCCTAGACAACGCTTCACGAACTAAAACAGCACGCAAAAACTAAAAAACAGAGCTATTTTAGTACCTATAAGGAAATAAAATCTCAATGATAAATTGTTTATTTTATTTCAGTAAGTTAGTAACAAAATTTATAAAACCATTTAGCTAATAGGCACCACTCAGACTGTCTGACTTCTTGGTTACGACTCTTTGATCAAAAATATCCTAGACAACGCTTCACGAACTAAAACAGCACCTCGAAATAGCTTTCCACGTTCCACCGTCCAGCGGGAGCTTATTTTGTGCATATTCACTTATTATTTTGTAAAAACTTAGATCTTATATCACTTATTTTGTACAAAATCACATCTTTTATCACTTACTTTGTACAAAATAAGATCCCAGTTTGGAAGTGAGACCACACCCCAGGCACTCCATACAATAGTCGCAATTCAACTACCTATTACACAAACGCTACACAGTGACATACATGTGCAATTGTGTGCGAGCTATTGAATGAGCACACGGATCGGCACACGGAACTCGCGCGGTGGGCGCCGGTGGGGTGAGGTAATTGACTGTGAGGCAGGGCGGAGAGTTTTCTTTCTGTATGGTAGTACTTATATCTATTCTGTGGTGAGACACTATTTTGAGGTGACATTTTTGAGACTCTGCCGGACAAAATTATGGTATTCTTGATTAAAGTTCTGACTGCGTTCAGTCTCTGCATTGGACACCGTTGCATTTTGAGTTCCAATTTCAATTTTATCAGCAATTTCATCTTCCATTAATTGTCAGGAACATTTACTGAGACACCGTATAAATCACCATGCTTGGCCCTCAGTCTTCTTCGCCTCACATCACTTTCTCAAGTCCAAGCAAACACTGAGGGCACAACTTTCTTATCGCTTGACTGTGTATGGTAATCCTGTAAATAGAACAAGAATGTTGAAGCGACAGTATTGTATGATTGTGGTTAAGTAATTATCACACTTTTTAGGATTTCACAGAAAGAAAAGGGGCACTTGAACGCATTACAAAAGCACAGGTACTTATATTGACAAAAGCAATCTAATATCTTTGGACAAAAGGTGTCTACAAAATTCCATTAACCAATCATAAAAATATTAAGATTATGTGAAACAAACCTATAAAAATTGATTCCGTCGTGGAATCTTTTGGTTTGAAGCAAAGACTTCTATGTTGTTTGAAGTTATCAAAACCAAAATTAGCCCTGAACTGAAGATTGCCATGCAATTTTCATGAGGTTATTGCATCCATATAGCTTCTTGACATTGTCTTTGTTCACGGTTCACCTTTTGGGATACAATAATTTTCTATATTTTTACAGCCCAAGACGTAAGTCTGTACATTTTTCGCAGATTGATTAACAGAATTGAAAAATGCAAATAATGATTAAAAAATATTCCCAAAACTGCCCAAAAGATTTTTTACAAAGAGTAGAATAGAATTAGAGACATCGTTTTGAAAGGCCACTAGCGCCACTGGAAATCGATGCGGAACTACTTACATGAAATTAAAATCAATGAAAAGCTGTTTTTTTGTTTCTTATTATATGTATTTATATGTCTTTTTTGAAATATTCTTTGTGTAAACAAAAATATTAATAAAAAAGAATAAATCGGAACAAAATACACGAAAAACCATTTATCTTACCTTTTTTAAAATATTGACTTGATTGACGAATAATAAAAATCAATGTATTGGCGGCGCTAGTAGTGGGTAGTAGGACGCCTTAAATTACTAGTTAAGAAGGCGATTTTTATTGTATTTGACCTATTGTACCTTTCACCAACTTAAATCTATTTGTGCTTTTACTTCTTTCTTACTTTATTTTGAGATATTTATTTTATAAGCCCGACTGCAAAAGACATCTTTTGGCAAACTTGAAGACTTTGTTGTGGAAGTTAGAGTGGTAGATTAAACACGTAGGTATATAGCAAGAGCAGCAAATGCTACGGGCCCCGCGCACCAATGCTTCTGATCGTAAAACAGTACCAATTTAGATGCATTTCTAAAAGTGAGCGCTGGTAACATCACTAAATATATTTTACACTTACACTGAGCGCAAGTTAGCAACACTGCAAACGGGGGATTCCTTGTCATCTAGCTAGTCACAAGGGTTACCATCTGACAGGCATTTTCCGCATTTGACAGTCATTTTTGGTTTAGACAGGCGTGCGGCCGGCGCTAAGCTGAGACAGGCATTTTTGCATTTCGTGGGTCTCGCTGAAAGCCTACATACATGCCTCCAACTCCAATCACGCAAGCCCGCGGCCTGCCCGCCCACCAGGATAAAACACACGCAGTCATTACTTAAATTAATAGTGAGATAGTAAACCAAACTGACTAAAAATCACGCTGCCCGGCTGTTTTTTACGACTACTCTCTAGTAATATAGTAATAATGATATAGTAATATCCTTTCTCTAAAGGAGAAATTAAAACAGTAGATAGTGGATGAAATTGACTAAAAACTGAGCTGTGCGGCCAATTTTTTTACTAAAGAAATAGGCAAATGACAGCATTATTGAATGAAATTGACAAAAACTGCAAAGCGCGGATGTTTTTTTACTATAGACAGTTAAAATTACAAGAGTAGTAGATGGAACTGACTGAAAATCGCACTGCACCGCTGATTTTTTTTCTAACGCTGGGCAAAATTACAAGATTATTGGATGACGCTGACTAAAAATCGCGCTGCGCGGCCTTTTTTTTACAAGAGACGGGCATTTTTCTGAAAAATCTGGCATTATGAGCATCCTAGATAGGCATCCTCCCTTACGAAGATGGTCTAGTCGTAATACCACCATAAACTTTTATTGATATTGATAATTGATATTAACAAAAAATTGCTTCCAACATACAAAAATTGAAAGTAACACATAGAAAACAACAAAATGACAGATCTACATCTACACTAGCGCCATATTAGTGGTAGTGCGCCGACTGGTGGAGGATTTGTGAATCAGCAAAATTATCCTGCCATTACTTATGAACGGAATTCCGAAACGGAAATCCGTCCGTGTGTTGCCACTTTAATACAATCCACTCTGTGTAGTTATTGTTTTCTTTATGGTTTAAAGCCAAGCTGATGCGATGCTGACGACATGCCAGCGATATGCTTGACGACGTTCTTCTCAAAATAGGAGAATACCGTTTTTAGATCAATGGCGTTAGCACATCAATGGCGTGTCTGCGACATAGCAATTTGTTGTAAAATAGCGGAATTGAGGCCCAGGCTGACGGTAGGATTATTTAAACGGAGTTTAATTATTGCACATTACACGCATC
The DNA here is from genome assembly GCA_943789525.1 of Agriphila geniculea. Classification (NCBI taxonomy): domain Eukaryota; kingdom Metazoa; phylum Arthropoda; class Insecta; order Lepidoptera; family Crambidae; genus Agriphila; species Agriphila geniculea. The sequence goes on from OX038875.1 coordinate 12,855,610, forward strand.
CTTTGTTACTAACGTTCGATCTAGAACATAAGGTTAAGAATGGTTAATTAAGATCAAGTTATTAGGTGACACTTTTTTGGCCAAATTGTATACTTAAATGTCATTCCACAAAAGCTTAATAGGTAATAAAGTTAATAACCGACGTTAACGAACGCTATAACGCTTATCTGTTGCATTTATATTTATAAATACAATATTAATTATAATATTAAATAAAAACCTACTTGAGTACCTAACTTTGTAACAACTTTCAGTTTAGGGAAAATAATTACTAGATACGTTGCAGTTGGTAGGAATTATATGAAGCTTTTTATAGTAGTTTTTGTAATTTTCTTCTTACGAAAACAACTTCAAAATCTCAATGAAAATTTTCAGAAAAAAAAGAGTGAAATAATGGTGTAAACTAAACGGCTCTTAGTATAGATTTTGTCCTCTTGTTACCAAGAGAATAATTTTCAGACCTCACAAACGTAGCGTCGCCTTGACCTATAATTTTAATCTGTTATAGAGAAGTTCTTGTCAGAATCATCATAGACTGTAGTCATGCTTTTTGCCAGCCAAATAAAGTCGTGACGTCATGTATCTATAAAACTTATCTACTTATATTTGACTAAAAAATAACAGGTAATATTAAAAAGGCCATAAGGAAGGCCTGTGCCCCCGCAGGCAGTAAGGACAGCATCGGAGCTAGGGTAATTTTGCGCCCCAAGATTTATAGACTTTTTTCTAGCTATGGGTCAGAAAAGTGCGCCCCCCTGAGGTTTGCGCCGCTGGCAGCCGCTCTCCTTGCCAGCCCCTAGCTATGACGCTGTGGGGACAATAAGAAATGGCTAATGATCGACATTTCTTGCCCAACATCATATTGTGGGCTCAGTTGGTTCAAGACTCTTGCTACTAATCGGCCAAGACAGAACGGTGAATCAAATTAGTGAGGTGAAGTTAAATAAATAAACTGATTGTACTTTAATATAAAAAGCTCGTGATAAAGATAGTGATTTTGTTAAAGAATTTTTATGATGATTTATGATGACAGCAAGATCTTGCTTTATGTACAGTCATTCAACGATATAAATCGAACATAATAAAGGGTTAAGTGAAGCAATATAAAAGCTATCATTTTGCTTTTTAGTAAAGCAAAAAGTCGAAGTATTTATTACTGAAAAATAAAAAAATAAATTTAAAACGAACCAAAATGTACAAACATTGGGACTAAAAACAAAAATTTTCTAAAACAATTTAAAAATTCTTTAGATCTCGTGCCTTTCACGACCTTCTGGTACATTGAAAATGAATTTAATGAATTAACTAAAACAAAATTTATTCGTAAACATTCTTTATTATTATTAAATATACCTATGTAAGTACTATAACTAAAAACATCTTAGAATTTCTACAAAAAAAATACCTAATAAAAAATTCTAATCAAAATCAAATGCAGTCCGTTGTAAAAAATCATTGGGAATCGTAGCGTACTAAGAAAAACATGAGACATGCCCGATCGAGTAATTTTAAATCTCAAAATTGAAATAACAGCAACCCACGAATATACAGCAACATCTTTAACATTAACATAGGTACCTATTTATTTCCTTTTTTACATGTTTTGAGTGTATTATCTTAAAATTTCTAACCAATTAGTGAAAATGCTTTTCTGTATCTAATATCTACTACTAAGTATAGAAACTACAAACTCTCTTCTATTCAACCTTCGCTCAAGATTCGTTAATTCGTTTGCCTATACAAAAAACCGGCCAAGTGCGTGTCGGGCCACGCGCAGTAGGGTTCCGTAGGTACATTATACTATACCATATTTTAATACCGCTATCATTTTTCGTCTGAAAAAATAACTTTGTTTTTCACAGTGTTTGTATGAATGACAAAGTTATATTTGCGGTTTTGGAAAATGTAGTATATCTCGAAAACTAATTACTGTATCTCGTTCAAACCAATTTTCGTTGAAAGTGTTTATTAAGATCTATAGCTTATATTTTTTTTAGATTTTTCACCTTCTTACTTTAAAAGTTAAAGGGGGGGACACACATTTTACCACTTTGGCGGCATATATCTTTCAAACGGTTGACTTTGAAAAAAAAAATAGTCTTAGGAACCTCAATATAATTTTTAAAGACCTATCTAAAGACACCCCACAAGTATTAGTTTGATGAAAAAAAATATTTACAGTTTCAGTTCCATGTATAGGGAGCCCCCTCTTAATCTTTTATTTTTTTTTATTTTTGTATAAAAATCGTAAAGCGGTTCACAGAATACACCTACCTACCAAGTTTCAACTATGTAGTCCTAATACTTTTGGAATAAAGTGGCTGTGACATACGGACGGACAGACAGACATGACGAATCTATAAGGGTTCCGTTTTTTGCCATTTTGGCTACGGAACCCTAAAAACCGGCCAAGTGCGTGTCTGGTCACGCGCCGTAGGGTTCCGTAGTTACCTTATACCATACCATATTTAATACCACCTATCATTTTTCGTCTGCAAAAATAACTTTGTTTTTCACAGTGTTGGTATGAATGTCAAAGTTATATTTGCGGTTTTGGAAAATGTGCTATATCTCGAAAACTAATTACTATATCTCGTTCAAACCAATTTTGGTTGAAAGTGTTGATCTACAGTATATATTTTTTTTAGATTTTTCACTCTCTTATTTAAAGGGGGGTGGGGACACACATTGTACCACTTTGGCGGTGTATATCTTTCAAACGGTTGACTTTGAGACAAAGTTGTCTTAAAAATCTCAATTTCATTTTTAAAGACCTATCTATAGACACCCCACACGTATTGGTTTGAAGAAAAAATTTTTTTTCAGTTTTTTATTTTTGTATTAAATTCGTTAAGCGGTCAATAAAATACATCTACCTACCAAGTTTTAACTGTGCAGTCTTAATACTTTCGGAATAAAGTGGCTGTGACATACGGACAGACAGACAGACAGACAGACATGACGAATCTTTAAGGGTTCCGTTTTTTGCCATTTAGGCTACGGAACCCTAAAAAGTGCCGGGTATCACGAAATCCCACGGTGCGGTGCAGGCAATGATCAGGAAATATAGCCAAAACAATAGAAACAGATGCGCCGAAATAGTTTTTTCGATGCTCACGTGCAACTGCAAGGCAAAGCCCGGCCTTTTGCATAAGTATAATAGGGTTAATAATCTCATCTCCTATTGGAAGACTTGTTAAGACGATTCGAACGAGCCCAAACTCGATGGGGTTATGTGGTATTACTATAGAGTTCCTGTGGCCTTCTTCCGGCTCCATCATCAGATCCTGGAAACTCTTTCCCGAGAGTACTCGTCAAACGAATTAAACAAACCCAAACTCAATGGGGTTGCATTGTTTTATTACATAGTTCCTGTGGTCTTCTTCCGACTCCATCATCAGACCCTGGAAACTATATAGTTTCCAAATCTCCGAAAAAGTTTTGGGAGATCCCAACTGAGTACTTATCAAGGCGAATTAAACGAGCCGGAACTCGATAGGGTTGTATGACATTATTACAGAAATACTGTGACCTTCCTCCGTGTCTATCACCATGACCCTGGACATCGTCTTTCAACAGAGAACTTGTTAAGTCGAATTAAAAGAGCCTTAACTCTCATAAAAGTACTTTGATAATAATAATCCACTATATAGTATTTTCCACTGCTATCAACGAAAGATTAAATACCTACCTTACCTAGTTACCTAAGTACTAAATTCAACACAAACGTTTTGCAAAGAAATTAGTATTCCTATACATTTTCCGAATTCGAGACACAAAAAAAGTAGCTACAGAATTCTATTAGCTGAAGAAAAATTTAATTATGAAGTTTCTTTATTACACAACACAAGTTTTGCAGGTCTTGTGAATTATTTCGAAAACACGGATATGTGTACGGTAGGTTTACGAGATATTTGATTTTTAAATTTGAGGGTCCACCAAAATCAGGTTTGTGGCCACCGAAATCAGATTGTATATGATTTTATAGGAGAAATAAATAAAATTAACGAATGCTGAGTAAATACAAAATCTTAAATCAACATTAACAATGCTTTTTCATAACAGTTATTAATTATTTCGTATCAACACAGCCATAATTTAACCTCACAAAATAAATTAATAAACTAAAAGCTGCAACTTATCAGTTAAATATTTACCTTCAAAGGTGGACACAATAAATATTTTGCTTTAGAAGACGTAATTCTCTTTAAGAAACAATACATATTTCCTATTTCGAGCAATGAAATCTGATTTCCGTGGGTCTTTTTCTGATTTCGGTACCATTTTATCCACTGAAATCCACCGATATCAGAGCCACCGAATTCAGAAAACATCTATTTTTGCCAATTATCTCAAATAATAAAATATATACACAATTTTAATATAAAGCGTTGGAATAACATCCTTATGGCTGTATCTTACAATAAACAATGAAATGTTGTTGGGACCAAATTCATGATAAATCATAACCAGCGAATTTAGAAACTGCCCTGACCCAAAACCCACCGAAACACAGACTTAGCTTCATATTTTTTCAATCTCAAAGCATGGAGGCCGTGTGTCCCATCCAGTAGCACGGAGAACACTGAAGCAAGCAGTCGATCGTTGTGGGAACTTGCTAAAACAAATCAGTTGTGGTGTGCAGCGTGGTTTGTGAGTGGCACGGAAATCATGTGAAAGTCAATGACACGTTAAACAATGCTCAATATCTTTAGAAATTAATATACTATAATTCATTTGTAATAGCTAAAGTGAATACCAACTACTTAGCTTGCCAGGAACATATAAAACAGTGTCGGGAACTTAATAAGTTTCAAGTTATTGTTTGTGATGTGTTTCATTCTGGGAATGGAACACGCCACCGTCGTCACGAAAAGGAGCCTTTTCTAATTTTGGGATTTTTTCACTGAAAATCAGTAAGTGCTGTCATATTTTTTTTATGCTCTCCAGTTACCGTAAGGCACAAAGAAGCCCTAAAATTTTTTTTAGAAATTTATCTTAACGTTTTCTTCAAATTTAAAGCCTGAACATAAAAATCAATCACCTCGGAGAACTGCCCTACAACGTTTTTCCATTTTACGGTCCCTGGATCGTAAAATCTGATAAAAAGTATTAATAATGAACTAATAAAACGTAAAATGTTGTTTTGTGTTTTGCTATCCATAACAGAGATTTTTTTTTTACCAATGATCTAAGTACGATAGTAGGCATCCTGCTACGAAATCCATAAAATCTCGTTGATGTCTTTGTTTTTAATATTATTAACAAACTATTACAAGCGTTATAAAAACTTATATTTACTTAAATAAAATGTTGTATTTTATTTGCAATATTTAATTTGCAATTATTTTATAATGGGTGTCCCAGAAGTAAAGAGACTATAATTCAATGTTCATACTGGTTACAAAAAAAGTAAAGGAAGAAGGAAAAAACGTTACCATCTTAACCACGGGTAACTAATTTGTTCAAATAGCAGCGTTTTACAAATTTCTGCTTATCTTTAGAAACTGAAACGAAACAATCAAGAATCGTTTCCTTAATGATGTTATTCATAACTATCGACGTAATGAGAAATCGGCGACAGTTCATAATTTTATTCAATAAGAAGTTACAAGAATAAGTATCTACAGAATCAATACCTTATGTAGAAACGAGTAAGACTAATTTAAAAAAAAATCGGAAAGGTGATGTACAATAGCAACTAATTGAAATATGAATACGGGAAAAAAGGTTTTTGTGGAGGACACCTTCAACATCAGTGAGGATTACGGTGGATGTAGGAAAAATATCTTAATCAAATGTGGATGTAAATTATAGTTCGATAGTTAGGCTTGAAAACCTTTGGGAAATTAACCACCCCCAAATAAGTTAAAGCGCGTCAAAAGACAAGTTGCTCACTCAAAATTAGCAATTTTTTGATGTCGAATTTATTCTAATCTACCAAAACAATGCTTAAATATGTTCCTTTTAGCTCTAGGTATCAAAAAGTTTTGGGTGTTGTCTAAAAAGTAATGAATAAAGTACGCAGAAAAACCAAAAACATTGACATCTTTCAAACATAGATCGGTAAGATTAACCAAAAGAGGTAGCCGCAGCTTCATGAAAAGCTGAAAAGCAGTAACAAGATAAGCTTATATTATTGATTAATTTTAGAAAAATCGGCTGCAAAGTCATTGAACGAGTAAATTTAATTTAGATTGATAAAATTCGTATATTTAACGTTAATTTGTATATTAAACTAAACAGTCTTTATTTCATTCTTTGTACAAAAACATTAATTTATTTGGTCTCTTTACTTCTGGGACACCCCAGTACCCTACGAAATTGTAGTCAGTACCTATATAGTTTGGCAGTATGGATGGATTTGTACAATATAAATTTGAATTTTGTGGGTAGATAAGGTCGAGAGAATTGAAAAATTCCTATACAAAGTTGACAAAATCAACGTTTCGTTGTCCCCTGTTTCCTCCTCGAAAACCAGACCGATTTAAATACTTTTTTCATTTAAATTTAAAGAAAGGGTTTGGCTGTGTTCCTATGTTTTCTTTTTTTTTCATAAATTAATTATTAAAAGAGATATTAATCACCAAAAAACCAAAAAATTGCCATTGTTTAGACATCTAGCAATCAAATTTGATGAGTTTATGTAAAAAAAGGAAAACATAGAAACACAGCCAAAGCATTGCTTTAAATTTTAATGAAAAAAGTATTTTAATCGGTCTGGTTTTGGAGGAGGAAACAGGGCACAAAGAAACGTTGATTTTGTCAACTTTGTATGGGACTTTTTCAATTCTCTCGACCGTGGTGTTTCCTCTTAAGCATTTTTCGAGAAATTTTTGATCAAGTTTTAGACTACGTGGCAGTAATTTGGGTTAAGTTTATGAAGAAAATATCTGTATTCGATGTGCGAATGGCATCGTCTTACTATAATATTTCAATGTTATTTACAATGTTAATTGTGTAGTTAATTATAAACTCCCTGGAAAAAACTAATGACAGTGTGGATTTGATACCCCCGAAAATGGCGCCCTCAAAGGTTTGGTAATAGAAAAGGATTTTATATATTTCTTATAGTTTATTTTATTATATTTTTAGTTTCTTCTTTTTTATAATATCTTTAATTTTTTTTCTCTACCAGAATCGTGAGAAACAACATTAATCGTACGTAATAAAATTTTTAAATAATTATTTTTAAGACTTTTTGTAGAAGAAGATAGCAAAAGTGACAAAAACTTGCAGTTGTGGCCAAAGGCCAAAATATTTTGTAAATCCTTTGATTATATACCTATGTAAATCATATAATAATGACAATCGGAAATCATAAATTGAAACAGCAAATTTAATGGGATGCATCCTCAAAAATCTTTCTGTAACTGTTGTTGTAGGCCTATGGGCCTTTGTTTACCTTTGTTGCCTTTGTTCTTACAAGAAGTTATTTTAATGAAAAATGAATTTATTAGAATTAATTTTGATAAAAATCTATTGAATTTTTTTACATTAAAAAAGTTGAAAATAAAAAATTAAAAACTAATAAAATTTTCAAAAACCTTAAAAACCTGGCAAAAACAGCTTCAAAAATAAATAATATTTATGTCGCAAAAAAGCATATCTCTACACTCTCAAGGGAATCAAAATTCATAGGGTACTTCCCGTTGACCTAGAACTAGGCAAGTAATATCGTCTTATACTAAGTACAAGTACAGGGAAAAGTTGGACAACTATAAATTTGTAATTAAACAATAAAAACTAATAGGTTTTCATGTAAGTAGGTAAGTACCAACAAATTTGTACGGATCCCGCGGTGGGCGAGTCCGACTCGCACTTGTCCGGGTTTTTAAATATTAGACGTACCTACTTACGAGTTAGTAATGCAGAGTTGAAAATTTCATTTCTTGCTTTTATAGTACGAGAGGTCGTGAAAATTACTACAAGAGTTATCTCAAGGTCCTTCTCTCAATATGATAAGAGTGTTTAGGGTGTACATGAGTCAGCACCTACTCCCAGCGCCAAAAAGTGGAACACCTGGCGTCAGCACGCTTCCGGGACCCGATTAATGAGAATTCCCTGGAAACACATAGTTCCCGGAGTCGGGAAATATTTTGTAATATCCCGGGTTTTTTCAAGTAATTTTCAATGCGATACTAATGCTCTAATACCATACCATAGTGAATACCACTAACATTTAACGTTTTCAATAATAACTTGTTTTTCATAGTCTTTGTATAAATGACAAAGTTATATTTGCGGTTTTGTAAAATGTGCTATATCTCTAAAACTGCTAACTATATCTCGTTCAAACCAATTTTCATTGAAAGTGTTTTTTAAGATCTACAGCAAATATGTTTTTTTTAAGATTTTTCACTTTCTTATTTTAAAAGTTAAATGGGGGGAAACGCATTTTACCATTTTGGAAGTGTATATCTTCCAAACGGTTAACTTTGAGAAAAAATAGTTTTAGGAACCTCAATGTAATTTTTGAAGAGATATGATATGGGTTTGTTATTTTTTTTTAAATTTCAGTTCCATTAATTATATAGATTTTTTTACTTTTGTGTAAAAATCGTAAAGCAGTTTACAGAATACATCTTCTTACCAAGTTTCAACTGTGTAATCATATTTTGTAACACGTTGCAGCTCCAAACAGCTTGTTTGGACTCTACCCTTTGAGCGACTGCTGACTGCCTATGTTCCATGACACTGTGGTCTGACTGTTATTTTCGTAGGTTATGCAGTATACGAATTTTCAGCCTTGAGATAGCTCTTGTACCGACCTCGAAATTCATACAACTTACGTGGCGTGCTGACTCGGCATGTTCCATGACACTGCGGTCTGACTGCCGTCTTATTTTTTTTTGTGCAATTCTCTACCATTCTGCCAAATTTGAACCTTGAGATAACTCTTGTAGAGCATGTCGAAATGCTACATGTTTGAAAGCGTGCTGACGCCAGGTGTTCCACTTCCTGGCACTGGGAGTAGGTGCATGACTCATGTACACCCTAAACACTCTACCATATTGAGACAAGGACCTTGAAATAACTCTTGCAGTATTTTTTGCGAGCTCTTTCTCTATTAAGAGCCGTTTATTTTTTAAGAGCTGTTTTTTAAGTTTTTGTCAACTTGAAAGTTTGTAAAGAATGCCAATACGACGTTAACGCTCAGAAAGGCTCGTAAGCTCTTCTAACTCCAAATCTTCGTCTTAATAAGCAAGTAGGTACTTATATTGAATAATACACCGAGGATATCTCAAGTACGCGAAGTGCATCCGCAAAATTGAGTGTCAACAGCGTGCGAACTTGTGCGTTTGCGCCGCGTGGTTCGTGGCAGCTGAGCCCGCATGCCACCCGCGCTCAGCCGCATAGCCCACATCTCCTGTGGCCCTACCATGAGTTGATTGCAAACAGTTCAAGCCACCGAACTATCACCAAAACTATCATTTTCTCTTTTTATAGTTCCGATCACGAAAGATGACCACAAATGGCGCCCATCTTCGCGTCATAACTCATGAAAATAAGACTTTAGACAAAATAATATTTTATATATTTAAATAATATCGATATATCTATATGAATATGAAATATTATTTTGTCTTAAGTCTTTTCTTCATGAGCCATTTGTGGTCATCTTTCGTGATTCGAACTATAACTCGAATTGACTGTGAGCAGTATTATCCCCGTCAATTGGTAATGCGCTGGAACCTTGACACATTAACATTCACGTTGACGTGATCAGCAACTAAAAATGTCATGAAACAAGAAAATTCTTATAGGTAATCTAACACATTAATTTTTTAATTATTATTTTCAATAAGATAGGGTCTAGGTATAAAAATTTTACAATTGTTTTTCGTTTTTGAGGTTAAAATCATGGCCGACAGGCGCATTACCAATTGACGGGGATAGTATTTATATCCGATAGTTTACGGTAGCGTAAACAGTTTGCTTCAACTCATGGTAGGGCCACATCTACAACATTTTGACACTTTGACGTGCTATTTTATCCCTCACATGATTTATTTATTATTTCCTCATCAAAATGCTACGAGGGTCTACAAAATTTTGGATTTCGGGATATGAGAAATTTAAAATACATTTACTGGCACTTTCATAGTTTTGTGTAGATTGTTATTAACTGTTTGTAAATTAGCTCGTAAATCTATGTATACTTATGCTACCGTCAATTTGTGTAAAATAATGCAATGTGTGAAGTTTATGTATCCATGTATCCAATACCTAGATTACTAGATTACAATAGATTAGTATTGTATCGTTAGAAAAAAGTAAAGAACACTCAACATTTATTTTAATAATATTTTTACTAAATTATCTTTAAGTTAAATACCTACATGCAGCTATCTTGTTGTGTGCTGATTTTTAGTATAGGTACCCACCCTTCGTTTTCATTTCATTTGGCGGGTTCGATTCCAGGTTCAGATTATTAAAATCAAGATTAAAATCAAAATAACGTCAACTTTCAGTAAAAATTCCAATTTTCAATATTTAAAAGGCTAATTTGATTTTTTTAATTTATAAATGTTTAATATGATTTTAAACACTGATCTTATAGTTAAACTTAGAGCAACGCGGTCGTAAGCAGATAAACACTGTATTTCTATAAGTTTTAATGCATAATATAGAAGATGACCTACTTAATGTATATATAAGCTACTTTTTTTATTTAATATCTTATACCTTTAAACGAGCAATTCTTGTATATTTATTTATATATTTCTGTGATCTCGGAAACGGCTCTAACGATTTCGCTGAATTTTCGGGGGTATGGTATTGGTATTGGTATTGGTATTGGTGATGGGCTCTTTTCTCCGCATTTAGACTCTCATTTGGTCCGTTATGCGTGAACACAGCATTGGTGTGGCTAGTCAAGCCATCCCAGCTCCTTCCAGAAGCGCAGAAGCCTCCTGGGGCGTTCACAGGCTTCTAGGAGCGACCTCACGTCTTTGAGGATTTCTGCCCGGTGTGTGGCCAAACCCACGCACTCCAGGATCACGTGGGCGGCTGTTTCTTCTGCGTCCAGGCATCCTCTACATAGGGGACTGTCCGTCGCATTCATGATGAATAGTTGTCGGTTTAAAGCTAGATGACCTGTAAGTGTACCTACAACTATTCGGAGGTCTGGACGATTAAGGCTGAGCAGTCTACAGGTCAACCTCGGCGAGACTGCGGTCATCGCCAACTTGGACTGTCTACAGCTTGTTAGATCTACCCAACGAGTATTATGTGCAGCACGAGTACGTTGTCTTACCCATGAGCGCAGTTGGCTGAACGGGAGTGGCAGGATGGGTATGGGTCCTGCCACTATTGTAGAAGATCCCCTTCTAGCCAGCTCATCGGCGGCGTCGTTCCCGTGTGATCCACTATGCCCTTTAATCCATTGTAGGATTACTTTGTTGTTGGATGCTAGACGATCCAAAACTCGGTGGCATTCGTAGACGATACTGGAGTTGATCGTGTTAGCCTCCAGTGCTGTTAGGACGGCCATACTGTCGGTCAGTATGCGGATGTTTAGTTCCTTCATACCTCTAGACAGGGCCGTGGTAGCGGCATTTATTATTGCAACACATTCGCATTGAAATATCGAACTGTGTTGGCCTAATGCTTGTGATATTTTGATATTTAGGTCTTGTGAGAATACTCCAGCTCCAGTACCAGTCCCCATCTTGGAGCCGTCCGTATAAATTCGGACCTCATGTATGCCGGAGTAATCTCGGTCACTTTCTACTAACTGTATTCGGTATTTCTTTTCGAAAATGTATTGTTTAGGGATCCTGTCGCATGGGGCAGCGATTAGTGGCTCATGTTCCACTAGATTATTCCACAAAGTGGAGTGAGGACCCTCTCGGTTGTACCACAGACCCAGGTGTTTAAGCCTTATAGCAGCCATGGAGGCTTCCTGTTGTATAAACAGGTCCAGGGGTGCCAGATCCAGAGCTACTTCTAGGGCGGCTGTGGGGGTAGTTCGCATGCAGCCGGTTATCGCAGAACATGCCAATCTTTGGAATTTCTGCAGCTTGTTGATGACGGTGCTTTGCTCTGTTTTGGACCACCAGGCAACGGCTCCGTATGTAATTATGGGACGTATAACAGTTTTATACAGCCACATCGTTATTTTCGGTGATAGCCCCCAGCTTTTGCCAAGTAGTCTTTTACATTGGCAAAAGATGATGGTGGCTTTGTTTAGCTTTCCTTCGAGATGTCTATTCCAGAGGAGTTTGTTGTCTAGTATCACTCCTAGATACTTGACTTCCTTGCTAAGGGACAGACTGGTATTGAAAAGTTTAGGAAGTTTAAGATTGCCTAGACTTCGTTTGTTTGTGAACATGATCATTTCCGTCTTTGTTGGGTTCACTGTTAGATTGTGTTTATTGCACCACTGTTCGACGACCTTCAATGCGGACCTCATTCGGTCACATATTACACTCTCAACTCGTCCGCTGATGAGTATGGTCAGGTCGTCTGCATAGCCTACTGTGAGGAAGTAGCGGTCGTTGAGCCAACTAATCAGCTCATTGACCACAATGTTCCATAAGAGAGGTGAAAGGACACCCCCTTGGGGACATCCTTTAGCTACTACCCCTCTGGTAGTACCATTCACAGTAAATTGTATAGCTCTGTCTCTCAACATGCTGTCGATCCACCCGGCAATAGTGGGATCGACACCATGTTTAGAGAGGGCCTGGCTTATGCTGGTAAAATTGGTTTTGTCAAAGGCTCCTTCGATATCGATGAAGGTGCCTAGTGTTGATATTTTGTGTTTGAGATTGCCTTCTATATAAGAAACCACCTTATGTAGGGCAGACTCTGTTGATTTGCCTGCAGAGTAGGCATGTTGATTTGGATTTAAGGGGTTCCTGACTAAAGCAGTGCTCCTTATCTCTTTGTCTATTAGTCTCTCCAACACCTTTAAAAGAAATGATGTGAGGCTAATTGGTCTGAATGATTTAGGTTGAGTGTAGTCTCCTTTGCCGGGTTTAGGAATAAAGACTACTTTGACTTCCCTCCATTTCATAGGAATATAGCGGTGTGCTAGGCAGCTTCTGTAGATGGCTACGAGGTGGTCAATAAGACCACCGTCGCTCCACCTCATCAGCCCTGGAAAAATTCCATCTAGTCCCGCTGATTTGAATGGGAGGAAGCTGTTGATTGCCCATCTTACTTTCTCCGGGTTGACGACCTTGTGGGCGGTGGTCCAGTCGGTTTCAGCAGGTAGATACTCAACTTTTTCTTCCCATGTGCGACTTTCCGTTATACGGCATCCGGGGAAGTGAGTGGTCATTAACAGTTCTGAGGTATCTTGATCTGTTTTGGTGTATGTTCCGTCAGGCTTTTTCAGGAAACCAAGATTGTGTGTTGGTTCGCTGCACAGAATGTTTTTCACTCTGTTAGCCTCGTTGTTGGTTTCAATGTTGGTGCAGTAGCGTCTCCAGCATTCTCTTTTCTTGAAGCGAATACGCTTTCTGTAGTTGTATTGGGCTTGTTTATAGGCCTCCCAATGGTGCGCTTCTCGAGAGTTTTTTGCTTTGTTGAACAACTTTCTTACCTTGCGGCGTAATTTCTCCAAATCAGGTCCCCACCAGTGACACTTGTTGCCTGGCCGGGAGCTGGGAGTAGAAAGTGGGCATGTTTCTTCAAAGCTGGTGGTTAATGTTGTTGTTATGCGATCAACATGGTTATCAATATCCGCTTTTACCGCGTGAGTTGTAGGTGTCTCCAAACACCTTAGCTTCTCGGCGGTCAGAAGCTCATACTTACGTCGGTCCATCTTGCGTGGATTACGTCGGGGCTTAGGCGGTGTGAGAGTCATATTTAGGTTGTACTTGACCCAGCGATGATCGGAGCACGACGCCTCATCAGATACATGCCAATCGGAGATGTGATGAGACGCGTGTTCACTCGCTAAAGTAAGGTCAACGATTGTCTGGGCTCGTGACGTTACGAAAGTCGGTTCGGAGCCCCTGTTAATTAGGTTCATATTACTCGCGAGTAAGAAAGAAACGAAATCCTCACCTCGCGTGTTGTTTTCCTTGCTGCCCCATAGCACATGATGTGCGTTGGAGTCAACTGATATGATCAGCTCCAGTCCCTCGCGCTCGCAGTGTTGCACCAGCGCGGCCAGTTCAGGGGTGGGGATATCCGCGTCGCCCGGCAGGTAGGCAGACGCAATCACCACGTCAGGCAGGCCTGGGGAGGGATCATTCCGGAGCCTAATGGTGGTCAGGTCTCTGCAACAGAACTCGGTCATTAAGGTTGTGTTTGCGTGTTTAGGTGTGAAAATACATGTACGCGGGTTGTCAGCGGTAGTGTCTAGGAGTAGCTTACCTCCGATGTTGCTTAGACCGCATATTCTGCCCTTCCTAATCCACGGCTCCTGGATTAAGGCTACGGTCTTGGGATTGACCTCCAGCATTCTGCGTAGGTTAGCCGTTGCAGTCTGGCTGTGCTGGAGGTTGGTTTGGAGGACGGGGAGGTTATTGCTGGGGGGTGCTGGCAGCGCCATCGTCGCTGTCTAGCATGACCTCCACGTCAATGTCGCTATCGCCGTATACGTCACTTTTATCCATAGGGGCATCCCCTTTCTCCTCCTCCTGGGCGGCTGCCCTGGGATCCCCTTTGGGCGGATCAGTGACGTCGGTGATTTGTAGTGGTGGTGGTTGTGGCGTGTTTGGTTGTGCGGTGTGGTGTGCTGTGCCGCTGCCTAGGTCACTAGTGACCTCCCCAGGTGTATTGGGGTTCGGCGGGGGCGTGCTCGTGTTGTCAAGGAAGCGGGCGTAGATGTTACCCAGCTTGTAGTAAACTCTACGCTCGCTTGCCTTGAGTTTCTCGACGTCTTCCTCTGGGACACCAAGCACGAGGAACAGGCATTGTTTGTCCTCCTGCTCCTCGGCGTGGTAGACGGCCCAGTTGGAGACGTTAAGATGGGTGTTCTGGCACGTGAGGCGCTTGCGTACCCGGTCTAAGGTGTCGTCTGGTCCATACTGTGGCACCAAAAGTCCCGTTTTGATGCGCTTGGGGATCTCTAGTTGTCTCTTGACAACCAGTTTGGTGCCAGGACGCGGTGAGACAATTCTCGCAGTGCTGCGACGGAGCCACTGGAGCGAGAGGTCATCCTTGCACCAGAATTTAAGGACGCCGTCACTATAGAAAGCGTTTGCCTTAAAAGCTGGTGCGACATACGGATGGCTTGATGGTCTTGGAGAGAAAATCTCGTCGTCCAGCAAACCATCCACCTGTCCCTTGATGACCTCAGCCTGCTCCTTGGTAAGGTCATAGTATGGCTCCAGCATGATCGCGACGCTAAGATCCGATTTCAGAGCGTCGGCGTATGCGATGGAGCTGGTAGTGGTGGGATGGGGTTTGCTGCGCTTGCCCCCTCCTTGCGGAGTAAAGGAATCGTCGGGGCGATTCCTTTTCACGGGCTTGGCGGGTGTGGCAGTGTTCCCTTTCCCCCGGTGACCCCGCCTGGCGGGTTTGCGTCGCTCGGGAGCGCTGGCGGCAGCTGGCTTCGAGGCGACAGATGGTGCCCCCTTAGGAGCAGCTTTCTCCTCAACAGGACTATTGTCCACATGGGGAGTCGGCGCATCACTGTGGGGGGCGTCGTGGGGCTTTTCAGCCCGTTCGGCAACTTCACGCGGCCTACTACCATCCGTCGCCTGTCGCCGCGCCTTCCTCGCTTCCCTCCGCGCTTCCAACCGTTTGGCGTTGCGTGACTGGCCAGGCGGGTTGGGTGGTTGGTTGGGTAGTTGTTTGGGCTTCTTCTTCTTAACGACCACCTCGTTCCAACTGGATTCCTCCTGTTGGGGCTCAGTGGTCGTCGGCATTGCTGCCTTCAGAGAGGAGAGGTCCAAAATCTGTTGTGCTGGCGGCGCTACACTTGGGTTATGCACCCGAGGAGCTGCCTGTGTGTTTTGTGGCGCTACACTCGGGTTGTGCACCTGAGGAGCTGCCGGTGTGTTTTGTGGCGCAGCACTCTGGTTATTCACCTGAGGTGCGGCCTGGATGTTGGGCGCGCCGCCTGGGTTTTCACCCCGGGGTGCAGCCTTGGTATGGGTGTTTTTATTTATCGATGCCATGTGTAGTGTAGTAGTTGTTCGTCTTTGCTGTTTTCCACCCTCCATGGAGCCCTCATGTGGGGACGTTGCGGCAAAAGGCACGCAAACGCCAGAAATACAGCAAAGATATAGAGCCCTAGATATAGCAGGAAACAGGCCGAACATGGCAGGAAGACAAAGTCGTCCCGCCCGCCGTCTGCCCCTACCATATTAGGACTCTCGCCTGACAGCCCTCTTACGGGATGTCTCAGCCGATTGACCTTGGGTGGCTAGTCCTAGGCCTCCCGTGTGAGGGGAAATCCGGGCCAAAGTGATGTGTTGTCTCAGGGGTGTTTATACAGCCTACACTCCATCGACTCAATCACCAGGACACCTTCATCCCCCCGTACGAGTCCCCGCGCACAGCACAAACACGCGGGTGGTTGTTCCCCCTCTCCCCCTCACCCTCAGTCATGTTTGATGATGAGGCCGCAAGTACCAACCACATAATACCCGCAGTAAGGTGTTGAGATAGGATGGAAGGATGGGAAAGGTCGGGAGAAGAATTGCGTCCAGCCGTTTCGGTTTCGTCTGTTTCAGAGGGAACCAGACCAATAACGGGCAGCAACCACGGGAAGGATAATCAGCTAGACTTGCCATGGGGATCAGCGACTGTTGCGCTCCTCCCATGACCATTCGCCATGTCTGCTCTCCGGACAGGAGAGCCGACTAGGGTTGGATCTGCTCTCGGCGATCAAAGGCCATGGGACCAAGCCCATAAGACCACACCCAACCCCGCCCAAAATTTTCGGGGGTAAACAATCGATCTAGATTAGTCTTATGTTTAGGAAAACGCGTGTTTTCGAGTTTTCATGCGTTTTTCATGTGTTAGAACAGGTCTTAAAGGATATTTTTGTGTAGTCTTACTCCATCTAGCAAAGACTTTTGAAATAGGTGCTTGGCTAGCATGCTATGCGGCAAGCAGAGGCTGAACAGAATAAAATGTACACAGCACTCCTCAATCTCATAGATTTTTACCTACTAACAATTAGTTTTTTAGTTTTTGGAAAATAAAAAAGAAATTATAACTACTTTTACTTCGTTTTATAACACCACCATACTTAGTGCCAGGGGCGGATCCAGGATTCAAGTTTGGGGGGGGCCCTTGGAGCCTCGGGTCTAGGGTTACCTTACATAGATATTGACATATACTTGACAGTTGCTTGGTTACTCATTGATATTGATTTCAAATTATGAGAATATAGTTTGCTTAATATAAATTGAATATTTATTAGATATCTATGTAAGGGAGGATGCCTTAGGATGCACAAAACGCCAGATTTTTTAGAAAAATGCTTGTCTATAGGAAATAAAACGGCCGCGCAGCGCGATTTTTAGTCAGTTTTATCAACTAGTCTTGTACTCTTGCCTGTCTATAGTAAAAAAAATGGCCACGCAGCTCAATTTTTAGACAGTTTCCTTCACTAATCTTATCTGACTTTAGTAAAAAAACGGCCGCGCAGCGCCATTTTTAGTTAGTTTCATCCGTTATACCATTTTTAGTCGGTTACAATTACAACTGTTATACTTGGACTCTTGCTTGTATATAGTAAAAAAAAGCGGCCGCGCAGCGCGATTTTTAGTCAGCTTCATCCACTAATCTTGTCTGTATTTAGCAAAAAAAACGGTCACGCAGCGCCATTTTTAGTCAGCTTCATCCACTAATCTTTTCTGTATTTAGCAAAAAAAAACGGTCACGCAGCGCCATTTTTAGTCAGTTTCATCCGTTAATCTTGTACTTTTGACTGTCTTTAGTAAAAAAACGGCCGCGCAGCGCGATTTTTAGTTAGTTTCATCAATTAATCTTGTCTGTTTACAGTAAAAAATGGAGCCCGCGCTGCGCCATTTTTATCCACTAATCTTGTAATATGTGGTTTCATCCGGACAGACGGGTAGCTTGCGCAGCAAGGTTTGCATGATTGGAGCATGTACGCAAGATTTCACAGCGAGAATCACTAAATAAAAATGCCTGTCTCTGCTTTGCTCCAGCCGCAAGCCTTGAAACCGTAAAATGCTTGTCAAATGTGCCAAATGTCTGTCAGATGGTAACCCTACTCGGGCCACGTTTTATGATTTAAAAAATAAAGATAGAGGCACTGACACTAGATACATAAAACAATAAGACTTAAAAAAAAATTAATGCAAGTTCAATGTTATCCGGAGAGGTAATCGGCTTCGTGGGGGGGGGGGGGGGGGCCATGGCCCCTTTGGCCCCCCCCCCTGGATCCGCCAATGCTTAGTGCAACGCTGGCTTCTAAGCCACCATTTTTTTTTTCATTTATTTGTGGCAACAAACAGTCGTACATGAGATATAGCAGTATATTATATGAAATATATTATTCTAAGTAATAGACCTAATAGTGCCAACAATATTAACTATTTTTATATTACTAGTTAGACAATAATATGACAGAACTTAATTACTAAATGGTTATTACATTAAAGGTGCTTACAAAGCTGTAATAAGCAATAACATATTGTTTTTTTTAACTGTCGTTAAAAAATAAGTTTGTCATTTTTTTCTTTAATGAACTAAGAGATGAACTGAACAAATCAATGTAATTAGTAAAATTCTTATTATACATATTGGTGGAGCGGTGAACAAATGAGTTACGTGTATATAATTTATTACGCGGAGGAGGAACAAATAGAGGTTACCACCATATTACAATAAACTAACCGAGAGAAGCTCGGTCGCCCAGATACAATATTTTATTACTATACTAGCAAACCACCCTCACTTCGCTTCGGTGTAACTGTAAAGTTTTTTACTAAAGATTAATCATTAAGTAAATATTTTCCTCCTAACCTTTAAAAAGCGATACCCTAATACAAAGTTCCTCTATTTTCCCATAAATTTGAATTTAAAAAATAAATAAATTTTGGTAGATGCTTATTCAAAGTAGACCATTAGTTAGTTAATTTTACCTGAAAATAAATCAAGGAGTTTTGATTTCTTGTGCGCTTTTAATAATAAATTAAATTAAATAACATAAATTAATTAAATTAGCGACCTTGAAAATAAAATAAATTAAATTAAATTAGCGACCTTGAAAACTGTGTGGAAAAAAAACCTAAAAATGTGATCGAGCCCTTGAATATTTGACAATATCGGAACGATTAAAACAATTCTTAAAAATAAAAATAGATAATAGGAAAGTAAAAAAATTGCAACAATTTATCATCAGCGAAATTTTTCTATGTCTATGGATACAATACACTCTACATAAAAAAAATTGAGTTGCACTCCGGGAGTGCCAGTAGAAGTGAAAACTTTTTGCACGAATTGCCGTCTTACGAATTTACTCTGCATTTGAATTTACGAAGAACAGTATTGTACGAAAGTCTTATCTATAGCTTGACAGAAAATCTAGAGTATAGGCATTGAATTAAAAAATTTGCGCGTTGCTATGGTGACTGTGTGACAAGTGTTTAAATATTATTACTCCAATTTTCGATCAGGGTCACGTGATCCTGATTGACTGACGCGAGTTCAACATTTTTTCCCCATACAAAAAAGCGTACAACGCCGCTAAAGAAGTTTTCACCAAAGAGAATGTAAAAAAACTAGCGTTTTAATTTTCACTCCAAAAAACCTGAAAAGTGAGAGTCGGACTCACACACCGAGGGTTCCGTACAAATTTGTTGGTACTTAAATTAAGACTATATTTTTTCAACACGTTTTTATTAGGTTGCTTTCTCGCTCTCTATGAAGCTGAAAGGCCATACCATAGGAACTCATTATTGAAACAGTGCAACCCCATAAAATTTGGGCTTGTTTGAATCGTCTTGACGAGTACTTTGTTGGGAAATAGTGTCCAGGGTCTGATGATGGAGCCGGAAGAAGGCCACTGGATTTCTGTAATAAAACCATGCAACCCCATCGAGTTTAGGCTCGTTTGAATCGACTTTACGAGTACTTTAATGGGAAATAGTGTCCAAGGATCTGATGATGGAGCCGAATGAAGGCCATAGGAAGTCTATAGTAAAACCATGCAACCCCATCGAGTTTGGGCTCGTTTGAATCGCCTTGACGAGTGCGAGTGCGAGAGTAGGAGATGGTATATATTTTTTTAATCTTAGCTCGTTAACTAAAAATCAGAAAATAATAATTTACTGAAAAAAAACTTTTTTAAAACACGTTTTTATAACAGACTAATAAAAACAGACTAAAAAGTAAAAAATAAATTCTTCTGTAAATATTTATAACCACCTACAGAAATTTTAAACCTAAAAAGGTGGGACGCATGCTAAAGACAATATGGATGATAAATTTTACAAAATGCGCCCCACGTTTTTAGGTTTAAAATTTCTGTATATATAAGGTTATAAATATATACAGAAGAATTTATTTTTTTACTTTTTAGTCTGTTTTTATTAGTCTGTTATAAAAACGTGTTTTAAAAAAGTTTTTTTTCAGTATTTGTTGTTTTGTATAGTTGGACTATTAAAATAGTCCGTTTTAATATTTTTAGTCCGATTTTCTTTGTAATATTTTTTTAAGTATACTTACAAGTTTGTTTTTTTCACAGCTTCAAGGAATCGTAGTCTTAAGTAAAATGAGATAAAGGGTCTTGACAGACAGACAGACAAACGGACAACAAAGTGATCCTATAAGGGTTCCGCTTTTTCCTTTTGAGGTACGGAACCCTAAAAATCCACTGTTTCATACAAAAATTTATTACGAAAACATCAAAATGTATGATACAGCTGATTTTTTTCGCGATTTCAGAGTTGGTCCAATAGTAAAAGTTGTTCAATTTGACTGTCCCTATCTACCATATTCGGCTATTGCCTATAACCAAACACTTAGTTTAATTAAACACAATCAACATTCGTAAGTGTTACTGATGTTGGTACAATAAGTTGTCACTCTTTAATTAGGTATAAATAGTATCAAAATGTAGTAAAATATTTTTTATTTTTAAGAAATTATTTATTTCATAGTTTAGATATTATCAAATTCAAGAGTTCGATCACTTTTTTGATTTTTTTAAACTTCTACACAGTTTTCAAGGTCGCAGATTTAATTAATGATTAAACGAACTTACCTGTAAGTGAAGTTCTATCATAATTATACGAAGGATTCTTCCGAAGATATTAGTACTATTAACACATGTAGTATCGCTTGCATGTATCACCACTTAGCACGTTATTTTAGAGTAATAACCTAAAAAACCTAAAAAGAGAAGGTATTTGATTTAGAATTGACAGATATTTTGACATTTCCGGCTCGAACTCTCCCCGCCGCTATTACGCGCCAACCCTTCATTTAGTTTAAAGTCCAAATCGTATGATATTTCCTCATTTTCTTCAGTGGGTGAACACTTATTGTAATTAACAATAAGCAGTAGGGAGGGTGGGACTCTATACTAATATCTTCGGAAGAATCCTTCGTATAATTATGATAGAACTTCACTTACAGGTAAGTTCGTTTAATCATTAATTATACTTCATGATTCTTCCTCAATATTAGTACTATTAACACATGTAGATGTTTAAAGCATTATATAAGAAAATGGAAATATCATCACTTGTGTAATTAGTCTTTTAAATTTAAAAGAGAAAATCAGTTACATTTAACATAATTCTTAAAGTTTTGGAAGCAAAGATGGTACCTACAGATGGTTGGTACCAAAAAATAAATAAGCGAGATTCGTTAGGAAAACGAATCTTGTTTAGTTTAATTATCATTAATCGATGATATCTTGCAAAGATAGTGAAATCATCTACCATTACGCCAAGTTACGTGGAATTTCTATAATAAAAAATAAATGTTATGGCTATATAGCCATAACATACCTATATAGGTATCGGCGTACGTCGAGTGCTAAAACTGTTTACAATGGACTTGAGTCTACTCCACTATCATTGAATTTTACATTTCAGTAATCCATTATCTATTCTACATATAAGAATATTTTTATTTTATATTTATAAATAAAAAGAAGTATATTATTATTAATATACTTATTATAATAATAATATGTAGCATTCTCGAAAAAGAAGATAATTATAGAATGGTTTGTGTCAAAGTAAGAAGAATTCATGTTTCATACTTGAACTAAACAAATAATTAATTGAATATATTGTTTTCATTCTATGTGCAAAAGGCAAGGTACCTCAATGTGAAACTTTTTTTTTTTTTTTTAAGTTAGAAAAGTTAGAAAAAAAACTAATTGGAAAACATTTAATAAATAGTAATAAGAAATCTAAGATATCCATTGTATTTGAGCAATAAAAGTCTACGCCAAGGCGTAGTTAAATTCGATACCAAACCTTGAGATTAGCTCATATTGTGCAATCAATAATGAATCCAATCCAAATCCAATATTAAATAATACTAATAATTCTGTTACACACTTCTGTGTTTATTATGTATTGTTATTTGGTGAATAATCGAACCATTTTTATAACCAAGCTCTGTACTTTCTGATAGTATCAGCAGACATACAAGCTTAAATAACATAGTAATATACCTGTAAAATAATATCACCTTGATAATGTTGTACAAACCAGTCTATTTGTGCGATGAATTTCCGTCCCTGGAATTGGAAGTTATAGGATGTTAGTACTTTAATAGACACTATATTACATGTAAACAATGGGTATCAAGGCTTAAAATTGTGACGATCATGATGGCAGAATTGTAACACTAAGAAACTGGTACAAAAGAATAAAAATAGTAGCTTGTCCGGTTGATTGTGACAGAATTGTCTTTGTAAATAAAATAGGCACTAAACAAAAATAGCGTTGTGAATGCTAAAATCTAAAATTAAAAAATAATCGTCTTTGGAATCCAAATGCTAGGAATCAAGAAAAATATTTCTACTATATTTTATTTCTACTACCTAATTCGACTTGCATTCGAATTTACTCAATTTCAATCCGAAAATACCAAAACTGGTAATAATTTTTTGAATAAGTGAATCAAATAATAACGACTAGAATACTTTACACCGAATACAATAATAAAAAAGGCAATGAAAATATAATAAGTTACATGTTCTAGCTAGATAATTTATATGCAATTATTTTTCAATGTTTTGATTCCTGGCCACAAGTGTCTCCCAGTCTACCCCGTTGTTGAGAGGTACCATAGGAAAATATTCCACAACTATGTCTTCTCTAATTCGGTGTAAGTATCGATGACATTCAACTATATAAAGTAAAATATAATATTATACCGGTATCTACAGGTTTAATCCATTCATGAAATAGACATAATTTATTTTGCAGTTTTGTGAATGTTTTTCTTGTAAAAGATCGTATTGGAAAGTTGTGAAGGTAGCTGTATAAAAAAAATGTGTTTATATCTCAATTCTTTAAAAAATGTTCTGAGACACATTGTTAGAGTAAATATTATGTCCAATATAACAGGGAGATAATGCTGTATAAGATGTCGTAGCCGGCGGCAGTAATTTTGTAAAAATATGGGCACTACAATACCCAAAAGCTAAGAATTTAAATTCGTATATTTCAATTACTTTTCCAATATTAAAACCATAAAGTTGATGGGATTTCTAAAATGCAAAGACTTCAATATTGTATTCTTGTTTTCTTACAAACAATAACCATTTTTTATTTTTAATATAGGTTAACTTTTATACTGTTTATAATAATGCGACTTCTGGGATTTCTAGAATGTGTTTTGTTATAAACAATAAGAATTTTTTATTGTTATTATAGGATAACATTTTTACAGTTTATAATAATATGACTTCTGTTAGATTTTTACTAAACCTGATATGACAACCTGATAAAACATTTTTTCTCGAACAGAGATGTTGAACCTTCAACTTAATGTGTAGTTGACAAATTATTGTCTGTGACTAAAATACATACGTATGATGTGGCTGTTATATATTTCGCCCGAATTTTAGTCAAATTAATATTAGAATTTAATATATATCTCTGGAGATGGCACAAGTGAGTACGAGTGAGTATAAAAGAAAATAATAATAATCTTGGTGCCCTCCTAGCGCAGTGAAAATAGTATTTTCACACATGTCGAATTCAGACCAAACAACTATGTGGACGCCTATGTGCCTATAGTTGGCGACCACTGCCTGTATTCGCTGAATACAGATAAATGCTGCACCAGATCCTTACGAGTATCCTTACCCCGCGTACGATGATCGAATGTGAATGTTGACGAATGTATCCTCGGCAACTGTTTCGATGGACCGTAACGGCCGCCTGCGAGTCTGCTGCTATCGACGAAAGAAATCGTTGATGGGGCTTCGTCGCCGCGTCTCGATATTCGTTTGCCGTCGGAATTAAGCATATGGTATACCTGGCTGCATGTTTCGTTTGTTGTTTTCAAGTTTAAATTGTTTTAAAACAAAATGTACCAGCAAATAAATATATAAATCAGTTTTAAAATTTATGTTTTATTTAAGTACTGCGCCTGGTTTACTTACAGTTTTTTCGTTGATCAATATCGTTAACCTCAGCCCTGTGGCCAATGCATCATTCATATTTGACTCAACTGTTGGTGGCCTTTTAAGGGGACAGCATCAATTACACTTGAATTGACCATATACCTTCTGTTTATAATAAAATGTATGTTGTGCACAACAAATGAATGTTGCAATGCCCCATTGTATAATGTATAAAGTGCAAAACACTGTCTTAAATTACTGTCATAAAAAGGTGTTCTATATTGGAAAGCTGCTCCTTAAGCTTCATTATTACTATAATATATCTACTTGGCTAATAATTTCTGCACATCAGAATCATTATCATTAAGATCAATCAATTTATGTTTTACACACACAAATTCAATTTGAAAATTAATAGACAGGTAATTTTTACATTTTTACAAGGGCATAGCTTAGAAATAAACATACTTATTAGTTAGTGATTAAATATAAATAATAAGCCTGAAACATAGGATCTCCTAGTTAAGGCAAATGTTTAAAGTTTTTACTTATTAAAACTGTGGTACACAGTAATAAACACTTACTGCATTTATGGATAACAAAATGTATGGATTCTATTATTCAATTTCTTATTGAAATTTCTATCAGCAGGCCCATGTTAGGCGTACCCATATTAATAGAAGCTATTTCACATAAAAATTGTGAAATATCAGGTATCAGCTAGTTGCTGTATAACTTATTATCTGGTTCCATGAAGTTGATAAATTTTAGCATTTATTTATAGCTCTGCTTATGAACGTTATACTGGCAGTTTTGCGTTACAGTTGTAACAATGTGTAAAATCATACATAATTATATTATATAAATTTTGCAAGCCAGAAATTTATCTCAGTACCGATGGTACTCTATTATTCCGTTGGGATCAACGCAGCACCAAGGATATCTATGATATCAAAATTCATACCTGATGAACTAAGCTGTTGTCAGGGCTGCTGTTGCAGCTCCAGCAGAGCAGCCGCCTGGCTGGAAGGCGGATGGCGGCGAATTCGGCGGACGGCGGAGTCACCCGATTGGTGCTCGGCAACGGTTCCAAGATGGTAACCTTAGAGGGCAGCTTGCTTTTTACACTATCGCGTCATCAGGGGCACTTTGAGTTGCTGCACTTGTTGCAGTTGCGTTGTCTGACCTATCTATGCGGTGAAATAGTCCAGTGTGAATATTTCGAGTGCAATAGATATTTGGTTCATGCCTTATTAGACACATGCCTTATGACAGAAAGTACCCAGTATGGTAAGTTCGTGTCAGACAAAATTAAATAATTAAATGGTAAAAGCCCAGTGTAGCAGTTACGCATTTTTAAATCTCAGCAAACAATGTTGTCTGGGAAGGAATGCTATTAGCATCAAGTCCGCTCTTTTTGTACTCATGTACATTAAAGTAAAATAAATATATATGGTAAAAGCCCAGTATGGCAGTTACGCATTCATAAAGGTAAGCAAACAATTATGCAGTTAAGCTAAGTAAACGGTAAAAGCCCAGTCTGGCAGTTACGCGTTCAAATCAAGTAAACGGTAAAAGCCCAAAATGGCAGTTACGCATTTAATAGTGTTTCTCCATCTTGTATTCTTCTTCTTGTCCTCTTCCGTCTTGAAAACTTTTTTCCTTTCTGCACGAAGCATTTTAACTAAGTATAATTAAATTTTCACTATATAAAATATAATTCTGAAGAATTCTCACTTTGAGATTGTATGCGTGCGTCCGTGGCGAAGCACGAAAAGCGAATGAAGGGTTGGCGCGTAATAGCGGCGGGGAGAGTTCGAGCCGGAAATGTCAAAATATCTGTCAATTCTAAATCAAATACCTTCTCTTTTTAGGTTTTTTAGGTTATTACTCTAAAATAACGTGCTAAGTGGTGATACATGCAAGCGATACTACATGTGTTAATAGTACTAATATTGAGGAAGAATCATGAAGTATAATGTATGATTAACAGCCCTTAATACTACCTGACGCACAAGAAATCAAAACGCCTTGAATTATTTTCAGCTAGAGTGAAGCATATCAATCTGACTACTGGGATATAGAGGAAAGTAAAAAAAAAAACTTGACACACTGTTTTGCTCATAGAACTAGAATGTCAAAGAACAACAAAGTCAATAAACAGGTGATCCGAAAACGAATCAATACATTTTATATGAGATACGTAAAATATGACTTAGATTCATAAAATATGACTATAAAATGGCAAAGGAAGTTAAAAAACTACGTTCCATACTGTTTTCTTTGTCGATAAACGAATAAATGTAACAAACTTTGGTTTTAGAGAAATGTGTGGCAATATCTTATTTACCTTTGAAAAGTGTGATTACTTAGATTGTTTCTTTTTGTCACATCACAATTACTAAGAGCAGAAGACACCATAGCTCCACGATACCTTTATTTTAAATTCTAATTAAGATTAAAAAATATTTTAAACAAACTGTAATTGCTCATTTGCTAGGCGGGACGCTAGGGGCTCTTACTGTAAAAAATGTTGGCACATGTCACTTGATCCTTTGTCTCTTTTTTACATACACCGTGTCCGTATGATGTTAACTTCTCTTTTCCACGCTTTGTTGGTCTTCTTGAGCGCAGCGAACATTTTTCTATATCTATGGTTTTGCTAGTGGTGTTCGTAACTCTATGGCTATTATTCAAATATATTTTTTACCATCTTCAAAATAGGAGGAGGTTATCAATTCGACAGTTTTTTTGTATGTTCCTTGATATCTCCTCGAATTGTGAACCGATTTTCAAAATTATTTTCTAATTCGAAAGGGTTTATGCTCTAGAATACTCTAAGTCTAGATGGTTCCATTTAATTTTCATTCTAATCGGTTCAGTGGTTTTCAAGTAATCCTGAAAAAAGTCGGTAAAATACATCTGATAGAAGGTAAAGTATATTAAGGTAAATTATCTTGACGACCTGGGGCTGTATTATGACCTCTTATTTCCAGTCAGTTTTCTGACTGGCTATCAATCTATCTCTTTTATTTGCTATACAGCGAGAAAGAGATGTCACTACAGCAATTTATAAACCTGGCAGGATTTAAGAGCTCGTAATACGGCCTCTGGTCATTTTTTATGAACCGATTTATATTAATGTTTTTTGATGGGAAAGCCACATAAAGGTTGAAAATAAAAAAGTTAAAAAAAAGAAAAACCTCCTTGAAAATACCTGAAAATAAAAACAGAAACGCTGGCAATGACCGCGCTGGTCCAGCTTGAGCAGGGACAGAAGCATGATGGCCTTCACCCTGTGCTCGAGGGCGTAATTAAGCAGATGGTGGTTCACTCATTTTTGCGTGAGATAGGTACTTTAGACCTGCAAAGGTCAAAAGCGCTGCGCCCATAGCCTGCAGTTAAAACGCAGATATGGTAATATAAGTTTTAATAAAGAAAAAGAAAAACCTCCTTCAAAAAGTCTGAAAATAAAAACAGAAACTTAAATAAGTACCTACTTACCTCTAAAAGCAAGAAATAATATTCAAATAATCAATTTTAATAAAACACGTCTATTGAAGTCGGGTGGGGCTGGAGGACAATTTCTTTTTTTTTATTCTGAAAGCTCCAACTTCGAAATTGGAAGGACATTCTAGTTACGGATCCTAGAGTTTCAACATGAAATGTTCCTAGTCGATTGTGACTTATGGAAGTGCGTTCAATCACTAAGTTCCTCACTGATGAGGATGCAGGATGTAGTGCGCTTCCACCTTCGGCCTTATCGTCACTTAACATTAGGTGAGATGAAGGCCAAGCACTACTCTGTTGTGAAAAAAAAAAATTTTTTACCAACTCTAAGTTCTGGGCTGTTATACTTATGTGCCGCTTGGGTAAATCCTAATCATGTTACTTAGTATTTTAAATTTTACTTATTTATTTATTGATGTTAACATTATTAAGGAACAACATCTGTCTAAATTCATATACCTAATGGTAACTAAAACAACAGTATTTTCAGGATTACCACAAAACTACTAAACTGATTTTGAATAAAACCGGTCAAGAGCGAGTCGGACTCGCGCACCGAGGGTTCCGTACCATCATAATTGCACCATTAAACCACACTGCATAGTAGAATAATAAAAATAGTATTGCAGTTTTAGGTCAGCGCCATTTCTTGACCGATAGTGGAACTAATGTTAACTTTTTTAGAAATTTGATAATTTCTAAAAAAGTGTGCTATATTGAGACATCGTTTTATTTTTCCTGTAATCTTTATATAAACTGCTATCACATAGAATTATTTCAGATTTTTCTCTTTGCAAACTTCGGAGATAAGGGGGGGGGAACGGTATTTTTTTTTACATTTTTCATCATAAGTCGAAAACTATGCGGCCTAAGAAAAAATAAAAAAATATTTTAAAATGTGCAAACAGCGTTCTTTCATATGATACCCCACATGCCCTAGTCACCTCACTTCAAATTTTTAAGCCCCCTTTTCAATCCCTGTTGTAAAAAAAATATTGATTTTTTAATTTCTTTCTTATTTGCAAAATAGTTGGGCAAATGTCATCTTAACCTATTCCAAATTTCAAGTTGATACTATTAGTAGTTCTCAAGATATTCAGCTGTGACAGACAGACTGAGTCACACCATAAGTGTTCATTTTTTACCATTTTGGTACGGAACCCTAAAAATGGGACCACCAAACCTTTATAACATTTCTATCGGTCAAGCTGTTTATGAGTAATCGGTGTACATACATTTAAAAAAAATACGCGAGGAATAGATAATCTCCTCCAGTTTTTTGAAGTTTGAACACGATTTGGAATAACTTCTGGGGCCTATTTAAAAACATTACAGTTTGTAATTTACTACGGTAATTCGCATACATTGCGGTGTCTGTGAGTGGGTAGTTTATTTTCTAGTTTCAAATTGAAACAGGGCCCTGTTCAATGAATAATTTAACTCTGACCTGTGAGAGAAGGAGACGGCAATTCGTGTCATCAGCATCCTCGGTGCGCATTAAGACTCTAGTATAGTGATCCTGATCTTAGTTTTGGAACTTCCTTTCTTCAAATGCAAACAACAGCAGGCACCTTGACACTAGAGGTTGTTAACCGATGCATTAGATGGGGCACAACACAATTGAGGCCAGTGTGTGAGCGAGTTCAAGAGCAATTTAGGTTCCCTAGGTCAGTTCGCCGAAGGTAACCTTGACATTGACCACAATAGTCACACCTGTTCTGCACTGGTATTTCGACTAAAATTTACTAGTAAAAGTCAGAACAATATATGTTGGCGGACAATGATTGCGCATCAGGTCACTTCTGAACGTCATGAAGCGTACGTGTTTCTAAGTACTTAGTTAACTTTTATTAGAACTGTCCGTAAGTGCAGTTTTTTGACATAAATGCCTGTGATAATAATACTTATACATTGCCTTCCCTTTTAGATGCACAATATCACCTATGCAAAACACCACCTTTACGTAATACACCATATACGCAAAATACCACTTACGCATATTATCAACTAAGCAGAACACCATTTAGTTCATGATTAATTATTATCAATGTCTGCAGTTCAGCTCACTGATGTCTGCTATTTTTTACTAATGTTATCGTTAGGCCATTTTTATCCTTGCCGGAGATGGCAGTTAAATGCTAATTTCACAACATCTCATTATACGAAAATAGCTCGAACGAAGGCATAAAATAAGAAAACAGTAAGTTGGTGAAAATGGTTATTTTATTATATGTAGTATATAATATATTATATGCTAGAAAAACAAGCCAACCAAGTCATAAAATATAAAGTTTGGATGTAGGTAAGTAAGTACTTTTGTGGAAAGTTAAAGGTTAGAATTAAAACCAAGACTTTTTTTATGTGAGAAACAATAAAAAACTTTTCATTTGTCTAATCAAAATGAGGTAATCATAAAATATCTAAATGTTATAAAATTATTGCCAGGTAAAAAGATTTTAAATTTTCACCATTTCAAATGCCAGTTAATATGATTACTTATATGAACGACTTGCCTGACTTTAAAATAAAAGCTCTTAATTATCTAAACGACGACGCGAAGTTATAACAAGAGGAAAATTTTAAATATCTTACATATTGTAAATAGAGAAATGTATAATGCGTGCTTGTCCTTCCTTTAATGTTTGAAAATAGCATTGCGTAAAGCGTCGCGACGGATTTCCAGGAGACACCAGCAGGACAGACAAAAAACGACACGCTGTAAATTAACCGACCGGACCGGAGACGCGTTCGGTGCACTCCTTATGGTGATGATGATTGATGCTGCTTTCATTCAGGGCTGTATACAGCGTTATTTGTAAAACACCAACAACCTCCCAGGAGTAGATTAGGTACTAACGTCATAAACAACAACATTTGTTCTACAACTTTTCCAAAAACAGACAAAAAAATTCAGACTTTTCATACGAAACTCGATCAGCTGTTAAGACATTTATCAGGAAAGTCGATTTTTTTTTGTCTGTTTTCGGAAAAGTCGTAGAACAAATGTTGTTGTTTATGATGTTAGTAATCTACTCCTGCGAGGTTGTTGGTGTTTTACAAATAACCCTGTATATTCTAACCTCTTTTTTGTTTACTTTTACTTATGTTAATGACATAATAATTCATTCATCAGCCTTTAATAATAATATTAATAACTTTAATAATAATCCATTCATTACAAATAGCCCTGTATAATAAAATAATAACACTCATTTTATATTTATTTTATTCACCAAACTAGGTACACGTAGGTACAGTCAAGGGGCCATAATAGGAAAACATGGTTTGCGCGGGCCATATTTTTATAAAGAAAACGTAAAGTTGTAGCCACAAAAAAACATCGACAAGCTAAAGAGATTATCTAGTTGCTACAAGTATTAAATTGCGTATAAACCTCACAGATGATTGTAAAAAAAACAACAGAATATCATCAAAAGTGCTTGTTGCGGGCCATATTTTTGGCGTAAATAATAGCGGAAACGTATTGAATTCTACATTTAAATACACTTTAACGTACTGTGCAGTTGCTCTAATAACTTTTTTTCAAGAAAGATAATTGTGCTAAAGATAATGATGAAAAAACAACTAAAAACATCGAAAAAGTGCAGAAGTGAGTTTATTTTCCATACTCTTTACACGTAAAGAAAAAGACAGAGACAAATGATTTTGCATAACGGAGCCTTAAGTAATCGAAAAACTGCAAGAATATATTTAATTTCAATAGGTAGGCTTAGAATAATAACACCTAGAAACCGTGTCCGCGTATGCAAAGTGAGGCAACTTATACCAAGCCAGAATGGCTTAGTTTTCAAATTTATATGCGTTAACTAATCGTAACTGAAACCCAATAATATAGTAACAAGTCTTATAAATGTGCGAAAATTGAAACTGTTTTGTACTTAATCGGTATGATTAGGTCATATGTAGGATAACAATTTGAAAACGGAGCCATTTTGGCTGTTTTAGTTGCCTCACTTTTGACAGTGCGCTTTGTAGAGAACTATCGTTCTAGGTGTTATTATTTTAAGTAGGTAGGTACTTTCGAAAGTTTTGTAACGTGATTACGAGAAAAAGTTGCATTTGATGATATAATGGCGACCTCTAATAAGTTCCTTAGTCGTCGACTCGACGTAGGTACATTTACCTACTTTTACAAAGAAGATAAAATACCTACGATTTGAGTTTTGGTTTGGAAATTAAAATTAGGATTTGGTTTTTGCAGACTTGCTGCGTTATCTTCTTGCAGTCTTAGATATATTTTTTAATCAATTTGTGATTATTTATAGAATCTATTTAAAAAATTCCACTGTGCCACATCCTTACAAAATCGGCCAAGAAAAAGAGGATGTCAGATAATGCATGATTGTTGATTGCAAAAAGCAGCTACTTTGCATCAATGCAGTGAGGACGTCGATTTCAATTTGACTAAGTACATCCTGCTTTCTCAAGACATTGTTAAGAGGGGCAGGTTTTTTATAGTCACCTTTTTATAGCAGGTCGTCCGTGATTTTAACATGTTTTTATTAGTTTGCTTTCTCGTTATTTGTTTCTTTGTGTCCACAAATATTGAAAAGGTTAGGAACCACTGAGTTAGAGACTTAAATTTTTTAACAGGTCAAAACTGGAATGATTGAATCATTGAGCTGATCTGATGATGGAGCCGGAAAAGCCCACAGGAAATCTGTGACAAAACCATACAACCCCATCGAGTTTGGGCTCATTTCGTCTTAATAAGTACTCTGACGGGAGACGAGATCTAGGACGAGGTCATGACAGGCGCATACAAAAATAACTGATGATAAATCTTACAAAATGCGCCCCACTTTTTTTGGGTTAATTCTTCTGTAAGTACCTAGGTTCATGAGATTTAAACCTAAGATTTTTTTAGACATAAGATTTTAAATTTTTAACCTATACTAGTATAGCGATAAATCCACTGACATGAAAAAAATTTTTTTTATATAACTGGACTGGCTGTCTGTATGATTTGACAGCTAAGTTTTTGTGCCTATTTGAAACGCCACTAGCGTGCGTCTTAAGAACTAATTTTGACATACAATATGAAAATCCAGACTCTCCAGACTTCAAACTTTAGTACCATGTACGCACGCTATGCTCACGCTACGTCCTACAGCGCCAAAATGGCGGAAATCAAATAGGCACAAAAACAGTTTGACATAAGCTTGTCCAGTGTAAATATATGCAGGTCAGTGGATAAATCTTTACGAAAGAAATTATTTTATACTTTTTAGTCCGTTTTAAAAAATACCCCAGGCATCTTAAACATTCTAGGTCGCAAAAAATTGCAAGGTTCTGCATTTTTGGGATGTTGTTAGGATAGATACCAGTAGTGTAAATCCAAATTTGCAACCCTGAAAGACCTGTGCTAACTTCGTAGTGCTCGAAAAACCTCGACCATTTTCAGTTTTTGGATTACAACTTCTAAAAAAATAATTCTACGGCAAAGTTGTCTATGACACTTTTAAAGAAGATAAAATTACCAATAATTTGAGTTTAATTTCAGCTCTGAGTGTAATATATATCTCGATA
Source organism: Agriphila geniculea (assembly GCA_943789525.1). Taxonomy (NCBI): domain Eukaryota; kingdom Metazoa; phylum Arthropoda; class Insecta; order Lepidoptera; family Crambidae; genus Agriphila; species Agriphila geniculea. Next base: position 12,889,157 of record OX038875.1, read on the forward strand.
CACATTTAAAAAACGGTCCATTTTTGGCAAAAAGTTATAAATTTGTAGTAAAGCTAGTCTTTCGAACAAAACGACGTCTAATATACTCATTCTACGAGGAAAAGCATAAGTAATAAAATTGTAGAACAGCTATTAGGTAAGCTTTAATTTAAGATAAAGATAGACTCTTTAGGACTAATAATAATTCTCTTGTTATCAGATAAAAAAAAAAATAGGAAATCGGATTTTTCAAAAAAAATAAGCCTGACGAGTGGTAGGACTCTTTTAAAGAATAAGAATCATGTCAATCAGCGGAAAACTGTTTGTCATGCAAAATAAAATTAAATACAATTAATGTTAACGTGTAATCACTACACATTATAAAACAAAGTTCTCCGCCGCGTCTGTCTGTCTGTTTGCTATAAACTCAAAAACTACTGCACAGATTTCCAAGCGGTTTTCATTAGTAGATAGAGTGATTTATGAGAAAGGTTTAAATATATAATTTGTTAAGGTTTTATGTAAATTAGATAAAATATAACATAATCCGAGCGATAACCCTCCTATAATAAACAGATTTTGGGCGCCAATGGAGGTGCCCACTACAAGGTATTTGTTTTCTTTTAGGGGTGATGAAAGGTTGCAATTGGTAAAATAAAGGAAGAAATCTAAACGAAGCCTGAGTAAGTTGCCAATTTCTTAATAATAAAGAGATTCCTCCATCATTTCGCCACTGTGCGAAATAATGGAGGAATCTCGAAATTTTCAGAGTTTTTTCAGATTTTGCCTTACTATTTCTAAAAAAAGCACACTACGGCATAGTTATCGAAAACACTTTTATAGAAGATAAAATTAACAACAAATTGAGCGTAACTTTGGCTCTGTATGTACTATATATCTTGAAATACAACACCTCAAATTGGGTATTTTTTTCAAAAAAAGTTTGATATTTATAGTAAGCTAGTTTTGTGAACGAAATACTGTCTAAACTACTCATTCTACGAGAAAAGACATAAGAAATAAAGTTGTAGAGCAGTTATTTAACTTTAATTTAAGACTAAGAAAAACGCTTTAGAACTAATAATAGTTCTCTTGTTATCAGGTAATTTTTTTATAGATAATCGGAAATTTCAAAAAAAGAAGCCTGACGCATTGTAGGACTCTTTTAAATGGTAAGAAAAACATCAATCATAATATAATTGCTTATCCTGTAAAATAAAATCGAACTCAATTAATATTATTGTGTTATTTCTTAATAATGTCACAGTGACGAAGTGATGGAGAGACCTCAACTTACATCTGCGACAGAAACACGCAACACGTCAATTACCTACTATTTATTAATCAATTACAACAAAAAGGTACATTATTACATAATAAATTAACAATTAATAGATAACTGTGCAATGTTGATAACAATTTACATTCAAAGCTCAATTTCTTGGTCCTTAAGCATTTTTCTTAATGCTAAATTAAAGTTAAATAACTGGTCTACAACTTTATTTCTTATGTTTTTCCTCGTAGAATCAGTATTTTAGACGGTATTTTGTTCGAAAGACTAGCTTTACTACAAATTTACAACTTATTGTCAAAAAGGACCGTTTTTGAAGTGTGTGTCTCTAGGTATATATGACACTCAGAGCTGAAATTAGATTCAAATTGTTAGTAATTTTATCTTCTTTAAAATTGCCATAGACAACTTTGTCGTAGAATTCATTTTATACAAGTTGTAAGCCAAAAACTGAAAAACGTCAAGGTTTCTCGAACACTACGAAAAGGTCTTTCAGGGTTGCAAATTTGGATTTACACTGTTGGTATAGATGCCGGCATATATATTGGCAAGAAAATGAAAGAGACAAAAGATGCGCAGTAGCCATAAACTTAGTGTTTATGGCTACTGCGCATCTTTTGTCCCTTTCTTTCTCTTGCCAATATATATGCCAGGCAGTATATCTATCCTAACAATATCCCAAAACCTCACAACCTTGCAATTTTTTGCGACCTAACGCGATTTTTGTGTCTACAACGACCTAAAACAACTCTCTAGGTAGATAGGTATGTAAGTACTGTAAGTACTGTAGGTACTGCACGAATTTTGCTTCGTAAAATTAAAGTTTACATCAATAGTAATGCTTTTAATCTTTATTAATTAATTACGTGGTTTTTTCGCTAATACTTATTAGCGATGGGCGATTACTACTAAAAGTAATTGAATTAGTCGATTGTTCAGTTTAGTCGATAAAAGTCGATAGGTAACAATGACAATCGATATCAGACGATTGTTATCGACTCACGGCGCGCGGCATGCAGTCATAGGCACCCATTACACACACAATCCAGACCGTGCCAGACTGACAAAGATTGACAGAGATTGATTGTGTAACGTTGTTCGCGATCTGTTTCAATCTGGCGCGGTCTGGCGTGATCAGATTGTGCTGGATTGTCAATCTACGTCAATCTGGCTTGGTCTGGCTTAGGGTTGGCACCTTTTTTTCGAGGTAATAGTATTATTTTCAAAACAATTAAACATTTTATAGGGATATTTATAAAAATGTAGTCCACATTTATTTTTAACTAGCTTCCGCCCGCGACTACATCCGCGTGGGTGGACATTCGAACAATAATTAAAAAACAAACATACAAACGAAGTACGAACAGAGAACTTGCAGTCTGCTCATCGCAATCTACTGCTGCTATCGTACACATGTTTTTTGAAGGCTGAACTGATTTAGATGAAATTTAGCGCACAAACTGTGCGCTAAATTAGCCTAGATAAAAACATAGGATACTTTTTATCTCGGTCAAAGGTATCAAAGGTATTTTTATTTTTTAAAACATTGAAATTAATATTAGGTCTTTACCTATGAAATTGCCGATATTTTGTCACATACAGAGAAAATAATAACTTCTATAATTTAAAATTATAACAAAATCGTGAATTACATCGAATTATGATCATGATAGTTAACTATCAGTAAAAATAAAGTCCATATTTTAGCTTTCGTGACATTAAAAAAAAGATCTTGAAAGTGACTCTTTTTTTGTAAGCAAAAAAAGGGTGACCGAAGGGGTTGTAACTTAACCAAAACTTATTTTTTCGCTTATCTTAAATGGAAATAAGTTAGCATAGTGTTCAAACATTAGTACATAAAAGTTTTGTTACATGAGTGTTCATGGTTGTTAAATGAACAAAGAAAATGCTATTATGAAAAATGCAACTTCTTGAAAAATCTCCATACAAATCGGCAATTTCATAGGTAAAGACCTATTATGTAGTACTTTTGGGGTAATTTATAAAAACATATTACAGCCCATATTTATTTTTAACTAGCTTCCGCCCGCGACTATATCCTGTTGGACATTCGAAAAATCCCCTTAAAAAAATAAACATACAAACGAACAGAGAACCTTCTCCTTTTTTGAAGTCGGTTAAGAATATCGGATCGCAGTAGATTGTGATTGTGTGTAGAGTGGAAGATTGTCAATCTACCACGGTAGACTGATAATCTAGCAGAATCTACTGCGATCCGATATCTTTAACCGACTTCAAAAAAGGAAGAGGTTCTCTGGTCGTTGTAATTTTTTTTATGGAGGTTGAACTGATTTAGATGAAATTTGGCAAACAGTTTATAGTCTGGATAAAACTTATGATATTTTGTATCTCGGTCAAAGGTACCCTAGAGATTTTTTAAATCACTGAAATTAATTTGTAGTTCTTTTGGGAAATTTAAAAAAAATATAGCTCATATTTATTTTTAACTAGCTTTCGCCCGCGACTACATCCGGGTGGACATTTGAAAAATACCCTAAAAAAACATACAGACGAACAGAAAAATAACCTCCTGCTTTTTTGAAGTCGGTTAAAAATATCGAATCGCATTAGATTGTGGTAGATTGTCAGTCTACCACGGTAGATTGTCAATCTACCACAATCTGCTTGCATCGGATCGCGGTAGATTGTGGTAGATTGTCAATCTACCATGGTAGACTGACAATCTAGCACAATATACTGCGATCAAATATTTTTAACCAACTACAAAAAAGCAGGAGCTTGTTTCTCTGTTCGTCTGTATGTTAGTTTTTAAGGCTGAATGATTTGAATGAAGTTTGACACACAGTTTATAGCCTGGATTAAATTATAAGATACTTTTTATCCTGGTCAAAGGTACCCTAGGGTAAAATACTTTAGTAAGTACTTTTGGGAAATTTATAAAAAATATAGCCCACATTTATTTTTAACTAGCTCCCGCCCATGACTACATGCTTAGAGTAAGACGGGCTTCTACAGACGAAACGACGCCTTTGTTGCTCGAAGACTACATGCAAAAAAATATACAGATGAAGAGAACAGAACGCTCCTTCATTTTTTAAGTCGGTTAAAAAAATTGGATTGCAGTGAAAGATGATGAAATTTGGCATACAGTTAGTTTGGTGCCCTAGGAAGTACCTACCCTATGTACCCTATTTTTATTTTTTAAAGGAAGCTAGTTAAAAATAAATGAGGACTTTATTTTTTCATAAATTTTTCAAAAGTCTACTTACTATATTTTTTGCAATGTTTTGAAAAAGACTTTTTTACCTCGATATTATTATTACTATACCAGGCTATAACTGTATATGTATGTGTGCCAAATTTCATCAAAATCAGTTCAGCCTTCTGAAGCTGAACTGATTTGGATGAAATTTGGCACTCAGATAGTTCATAGCTTGGTAAAATAGTTTTATAAATATCGATATTTGATTTTACACACACAGCGCCATCTAACCCTAAACTAACCAAGGCATAAAATGGGTGCTTTTGGGTTTTTAATAGGTACTAACTTTTCGAAATAGATATGTACTTATTATACGCAGACCCGTCACTCAGAAATTAAAATTTATTATTTCGATTTCGTCCGGGGATCGAACCCGGGACCTCTTGCGTGGTAGACTGGCATGTTGAATACTGCACCACTGAGGTCATCGATCGATATCACGCGAAAATTAATGCAAAAAGTTGGCAACCCTACCAAAGACCACCGTGGATCGTGGTAGATTGTCAATCTACCAAGATCTACTGCGATCCAGATCTTGCTGGATTGACCGTGTAACGTCGCAAACCAACCGCATCAAATTCCATCAATCTGCGGTTTTGATCAGATTGAAACCAGATTGACGTGTGTAATGGCTGCCATAGTCGACTGCGTGCGTGCGGTGCGCGTGTCAACTTTTTAGCTACTAATTAAAAAACGGACTAAATTATTATAAAAAAAAAATCGGACTAAAAAGTAAAAAATAAATTCTTCTGTAAATATTTATAACCCACAGACCTACAGAAAAGAATTTTATAAAGTTTATCATCCATATTGTCTTGTATGCGCCCCACGTTTTTAGATTTAAAATTTCTGTATTTCTGTAGGTCTGTGGGTTATAAATATTTATAGAAGGATTTATTTTTTACCTATTAGGGTCCCCCCAGATCTACCGGTTTCTTTTCTTTGCTTTGCTGTTCTACCTTGCTGTTTAGACCGCCCCGGCCAACAGGGTCGTTTTAAATCTATCACATATTGGGACCAGACCAAATTAGCAAAATAGTCATTAGCTTGGTGCTATCAAATATAATCGTCTGGGTTGCAAAGAAGGAAGCTTCTGGGAGATATGCCACCCTGAACATGGTCTCCGATTGCTAAAATAAATCGATCGCATATTTATATAAATTGTGAACAGGGTCATGGGTGGCATCATTACCTACCTGAACAATTTTTTGTGTTTTCTTAACGATCGTTTAAGGAACAAAGCTCACATATGTGAAATGTACTTAGATTGAAAATATGCGATAAATTGAAAATGAGCCTCTTGGCCGGCGCTCCATTGCCGAACAGCAAAGCAAAGAAAAGAAACCGGTAGGTCTGGGGGACCCTTAGTCTGTTTTTACTAGTCCGTTCTAATGTTTTTAGTCCGTTTTTTTGTAATAATTTAGTCCGTTTTAAAAACGTGTTTTCAAAAATGATTTTTTTTCAGTAAATTATTATTTTCTGATTTTTAGTTAACAAGCTAAGACTAAAAATATACCATCTCCTATCGGAGTACTCGTCAAGACGATTCAAACGAGCCCGTACTCGATGGGGTTGCATGGTTTTATTACAGAGTTTTTTTTTCAACAGGGACTGAAAAGGGGTCTTAAAAATTTGAAGTGAGGTGACTAGGACATGTGGGGTATCATATAAAAGAGCGCTGTTTGCGCATTTTAAAACATTTTTTCTTTTTTTCTTAGGCAGCATAGTTTTCGACTTATGATGAAAAATGTAAAAAAATACCGTTCCCCCCCCTTATCTCCGAAGTTTGCAAAGAGAAAAGACTGAAATAATTCTACGTGATAGTAGTTTATGTAAAGATTACAGGAAAAAAAACCGGTCAAGAGCGAGTCGGACTCGCGCACCGAGGGTTCCGTACAATCATAAATATATTTGGATATGTTACTTCAGTACGTAGGATAAAGGCAGACAGGTGGAAGGGCGAACAGGCGGACAGTTAATTTACAAATCTTAACCACAGTTGCTTATGGTGACTGAAAAACGTTTCAGCCGCTCCACATTGCAAACTGTTTATATTACTAAGTAGGAACTTATTCTTCGTTTATTCGTACGGCAAATAGTAGGTAATTTATATAAGAACCAGTCACCAATTATTACTGTAGTATTAGGTTGCGCCATCTCTTGACCGATAGTGGAACTATTTTAATTCGCAAGTCAGCATTCTTAGGTCGCCGCCATCTGTTGACGGGTAGTGAAACTAAAGAATTCTTGTTTGTTTTTTGAATTTCTAAAAAAGTGTGTTATATTGAGACCTCGTTTTATTTTTCCTGTAATCTTTACGTAAACTACTATCACATAGAATTATTTCAGATTTTTCTCTTTGCAAACTTCGGAGATAAGGGGGGGGAACGGTATTTTTTTTTACATTTTTCATCATAAGTCAAAAACTATGCGGCCTAAGAAAAAAGAAAAAAATGTTTTAAAACGTGCAAACAGCGCTCTTTCATATGATACCCCACACGCCCTAGTCACCTCACTTCAAATTTTTAAGACCCCTTTTCAGTCCCTGTTGTAAAAAAAATATTTTTTTTTTATTTCTTTCTTATTTGCAAAATAGTTGGGCAAATGTCATCTTAAACTATTCCAAATTTCAAGTTGATACCATTAGTAGTTCTCGAGATATCCAGCTGTGACAGACAGACAGACAGACAGACTGAGTCACACCATAAGGGTTCCTTTTTTACCATTTTGGTACGGAACCCTAATAAAACGATGTCTCAATATAACACACTTTTTTAGAAATTCAAAAAACAAACAAAAATTCTGTAGTTTCACTACCCGTCAACAGATGGCGCTGTCCTAATACAACCTCATATAACTCTAAATATCAATTAAATAACTGTGGTGTTCCGCAAGGTAGCGTATTGGGACCACTTTTATTTTTAATATACATAAATGACATTCCCAACATAACCGACTATCAGTGCGGACTATTTGCAGATGACATTTCCGTTGTTATACCTGATGATAATAAATCTATTGACCATGACAATACATTAAGAATAACAATTGACTTATTTAAAGAATGGATGACTAAAAATTACTTGACATTAAACGTATCGAAAACAAAGATAGTACAATTCAATAATTATAAAAATACAAGACAAAAAATTAATATCAAAACAGACAATGACGTAGTTGAAGACATAAATGAAATTAATTTCTTAGGCATTACATTGGATAGTAATTGTAACTGGAAGGGACATAATAATATAAGTAAGTTATGCACAAAGTTGAATAGATTCGTTTATGCACTTAAAATGATACGCAAAACTTCAGGTGAAACAACAGCCCTAATAGCTTATCATGGTTACGTAGGTTCAGTACTACGGTACGGAGTCATTTTATGGGGTAGCTCACCAATATTCAATAAGGTTTTTATAACACAAAAAAAATGTGTAAGAGCTATTTGCAAAGCTCATCCAATGGATTCGTGCAGACCTCTATAGTAGGTATGAACCTCTATACAAAAAAAAGTCGTGATAAAGTTTGGCCACATGATAGAAACTGATCTGTAGGCTGTTTCTAACTAATATTGAGCTGGGCCAAACTATCCTTACATACAGTTCCAAACGGCGGCGGGTTGAATACAAGAAGATTATAGGTAAAGTATGGAGTTCAAACTCTAAATACCTATTTAAGGCAAATATCTACTTATCGCTATCTCACTCATATCTTTCTTTTCACTTACTCTCTGGTGACTCTGGGGATAACAGCATGAAACAAAATGTACCCACAAATTGATATTGATAGGAAATAAAATGTCGACCTTCTTTTACCTATAGTCCATTTCAATCCGAATTTATTAAGTTACAGGTTACAGGACAGTCATACATAACTTTTTAGCCCCGCACCCTGATTATCTAAAAAGAAATTATTTAGCGACCGGTTTCATTCCACATACATTGCTACTTTTCTTTGGTATGTTTTTTTTAATCTAAAAAGAAGTAGCAATGGATCACTATCATCTATGAACTGCAACCGGTCGCTAGGTGGTTTTTAATTAGATAATCAGCCCGCCGTTCCCGTTCCATTTAATATAAATCAAACGCCTTGTTCAAACAAAATAAATCAAAGATCGGCATTTTGTCATCAGTCCAGAATTTGAAATTCAGTGCGGAGAATTAATTTCAATACAATGTAATTAAATTGATAATAGACAGCGTTTTACAGAATAAAATAATTCATTTTACAAAATGACATATTTTATTTTGTAAAATGTTGGAAATTTTGTGGCAAAAAAAAATACCTACGCCAAAGATCAAAACCGCTTGTCAATCATTTACATTGCATCGGCTTGTCAATCATATCTTGATCGTTTAGGAGCGATGCTTGACAAGCACGTAGGGGTTTGCCGCAATGAGGGCTTTTCACAATGACAAAAAACTGTAGGCTTGGTAGATGGCGTTGATAAAAATGTGTGTCGATGTGATTTTTTACTAAGCTTCGAAGAGTATCAACACCATCTAGTGAGACGAATAGTTACTATTTTTATTTTTTAAATGTCACTTTGAAAAGCCCTCATTAAGGCGGGTCCATAGCTCGTGTTTGCTTTACACAATCAACAAAAACATCTACACAAAACATTGTTTCGCGAAACATTTTTGTGTAGAGAATCAATGTTTTTGCTTTCCATGCCCGGTGGAAAACACGCACACAAAACATTTTGCGCGGGTCGAGGGGCAGGGTATTGTCATAGTCTGTGGTCATATTGGGCGCATTCTGCCAGACAAGCCGCTAGGTCATCGATCACCTGACCGAATATTTTAATCGATGCATTATGTGGAATACGTTTTTTGGGGTGTTTTTTTAAGTCGGTGGCGTACATTGCCGCTTTTGTAACAAATGTGTCAAAGAGGACCTTACCAAAAATATCAACTAACTATAACGAGGTTGGCGAACGTTTGGAGGCGGTATTACAATCCGATTACTAATCTCCTAGCAAAAATGGAAACAAAAAAATGTCGCGCTCAAACTGAGCTTGATAGTTACATTTTCAGATATACCTAAACCTTTGGTCACTTATAAAATTTCATACATTTTCGAGTCATGATCATTTTATTAAATTTGCTGTACTGTAAATAGCTGTACTTACAGCTTGGCATAAAGAAATAAAATAAAATAGAAAAAATATTAAAAACACGACTGCCCTGCCAAAAACGAACTAAAAAGTTAAATAACAAGTGTCTTTGCAGTCAGGGGACCGTTTTGTGGTACAATTTTTGATCAAAGAGGTCCCCCGACTGCCAAGACACTTGTTATTTAACTTTTTACGTCGTTTTTGGCAGAGCAGTCGTGTTTTTAATATTTTTTAAATTAATTATTTTTATTTTACACATTTTAGTGACAAATTATATACTTTTGAAATGAACTCATTAAGGTCTTTCATTTGATGCCCATCTTGTAATAATTGAAGAAAAAAAATTTTTTCACGTTTGAAAATGGCGTGGTACAGTCGCTATAGTGACTATTTTAAAAAAAAATTATCCAGTGTCACTTAGAATGATGTAAATATTCTAACGATATACATACATCCAAATCCATTAAGCCATTTAGAAGTTACGGTGGAATAAAGAAACTCACATACCCACAAACATACATGAACCCTAAACACATATACACTCTTTTTTGGGCAGTCGTGTAAATACACTTCTTTTTGGGCAGTCGTGTAAAAATGGAACTAAATTTTTTAGAATGTCAGTCTTGCCAAATTATTCGTAGTTTTGACGTGTTTACATACAAAGTGGTGCCCTAAATTTTTGTCAACTCTTTATGGTCAAGCTGTTATAGGCTAACATAAAATGCTAAATTGGCAACACTGAAGTTTTGTCTACACAAGCCACGCAATCGCTGTGGACGGCGTGTGTAGAGAAACATGTTTCATAAACGATGTTTTGTGTAGACGTTTTTGTTGATTGTGTAGAGCAAAACATGTGCTATGGACCCGCCCTTACCAAACATCGACCACAATCACCCAACACAAACAGGTGTCCTGAAGCTTGGCGAACGTGCTAGTTTATTCCGGATTGGCAAATATGGCGGTCGAGAACAAGGAACGAAAAAACCGTATTTTTTTTTAATTAATTATATTTACTAATTCATTTTTTACAGTAATTAAGTTAAAGTCTTCATAGGCGTAGCTAATGATTTATTAATGATTTTAATTAATAATAACTGATGGCTTACCAAGCGTGTGGAGATTTCACAAAATGTTTGCCTGAATGCCGGGTCCATAGCGCATGTTTTGCTCTACACAATCAACAAAAACATCTCAACATTCAACAAAAATACAAAAACATGAGGATTTTGTTGAATGTTGAGATGTTTTGTTGATTGTGTAGGGCAAAACATGCGCTATGGACCCGGCTTAATATTCTATGGCTTAACACTGGCCAACAAACAAAAACAGGCAAACATAAACACCTATCCACATTTTCGCGTTTGTTGTTTGCCGTTTACCATTGTTTGGCTAGCGTGTGGAGGCGGCTTCACTTGATTATCGTGGCCTATCAAAGGTAAGCCAGGCCCACAAATAATAGTTGTGGTGGTAATGCAATGTAAATGATTGACAAGCCATGCTTGACCGTTTAGGGTGTACAGTAGAACTCATCAGCTAGCGGTTTTTTTTCAAAACTTTGTGGCATAGTCATGCAGCAAATATTGAAATTGATTCAGGTTACCAGAACCAATCGGTCACATGAATCAATTTAAAAATTACATTTTTACTAAGAAAATTTTATTTCCTCACACAAATAAACAGACTTAAAATCAAACATAAACAATAACAATGGGAACTGGTAAAATCCTAGTACTTAAGGGGCGGTAATAGGAAAACATGGTTTGCGCGGGCCATATCTTTATATAAAAAACGTAAACTTCTAGCCACCAAAAAAATCATACGAAAAGCTAAAGAGTTTACCTAGTTGCTACAAACATTAAATTGCGTATAAACCTCACAGATGATTGTAAAAAAAAAACAGAATATCATGAAAAGCGCTCGTCGCGGGCCATATTTTTGGCGTAAATAATAGCGTAAACGTATTGAATTCTACATCAAAATACACTTTAACGTACTGTGCAGTTGCTCCAATAACTTTTTTTCAAGATAGATAATTGTGCTAAAAATAATGATGAAAAAACAACGAAAAACATCGAAAAAGTGCAGAAGTGAGGTTATTTTCCACACTCTTTACACGTAAAGAAAAAGACAGAGACAAATGATTTCGCGTAACGGAGCCTTAAGTAAACATAATATGCGATTATTAAATAAATAATCACGGCGGCGGTCAGTCAGTCAATACGTACCTATGATGAGGCTATAAGCGTAAACGCTCATGATCACGGGCGACTTTTTGTAGCTGCGATAATTAGCGGCGTTAATCACCCGCGAAATGACACGACAGTGGTTTTACTTAACCAGCGACAAAAAAAGCGTCGTGATTATCGCCGCGATTAACGTCGTGTTTATCAATATTTTCACATTATTTTATTTTATTAAAACTCCATATTTTCTATTCTCAGCAACAAAAATCGCTCAGCGATTAATCGCCCTTCAGCGGGGACGCTTATGGGACGGAACTCTTACACCCGATTGCACTAAACTTAAGGATCGCCTAAGTCTATTCCTAACTACAACACGACCAAATTAAAACGGTGTCAAACTTAGCGGTCATGTAGCTGTCATTCGCCTACTTAACTTGGTCGAGTTGTAGTTAAGAAAAGACTTAGGCTATTCTTAAGTTTAGTGCAATTGGGTGTTACTGTCTTATTCAGAGATGTTTCACAAAACTGGGGTGCAAGACTGTTCTAACAAAACCTCAGGCTGATTATCTAATTTAAAACCACCTAGCGACCGGTGATAATTACGAAATAGTCGCTGTCAAACTCGATTTCGTACCACCGATCGAGTTTCTACGAGTGCTGCCTCCAACGGACAACTAAAGTACTAAAATATACGAGCACTTGCAAGGAAATGCTCCGAAATTCGTATTATCTAACTCAGAAACCGCGACGCGACCGCGACGATTTCGCGATTTCTTCTGTCAAACAGAAACCAGACAAAACGTAATTTCTGATTAGTTTTCGTTAAACTCTTAGCCTTACCTTTGACCAAAATTAAATAAAATTGCTATAATGTAAAACAAAAGGCCTGTCCTTTAATGCCTACACGGAATTTGCCATTTTGAAGACGAAAAAATGTAAACGAAATTCGAAGCGAAAACAAAAAGGTTATGTTCACAGAGCACATATAGTCAGACACATACACAGATACAGACTACTTTCCGTAAAAGGACTTTTCAGTCGCTGCCACCGGTTGCTAGTGGCGCTAGTTTCTATGGAGATCTTAACGAGCATAAACTGGAGCATAAACTAATCAGCGATCGCATACATAATACCAAATCAGTGACTCGGTCGCGCGACGATTTCCAAATAATTCAGGAATCGAGTTCGGTCGCTCATTTTAGATAATCAGCCTGCTGGTTTATTGCTTGTAAACCAATCACGATGCACCTTTTAATCCTTAAACGGTGGGACTAGACGTTAAACTGTCACCCTGAATACGATTTGCGCTAAAATGGCGTTAGTCCGCAGTCTAACGCCATGTTAACTTTGGCCCTAGTTTAACGAACGCACCCTGAATAAGACAGTAATAGAAAATACCCACTTCTAGGGTAATAATAAGTATAATAACGCGGCAACACTGAGTCTTGCTTATTGTTTGTTTACATGTCGACTCGTGATTTTAAGTGTGATTTTAAGAAAATTGTATGAGAAAAACAATAAAAATGATTGATAAATGTGTTGTTCGTGGTTGCGGGAGTACATGGTATCCAGGATTCTACGTATCCTTTCACCTATAAGTGTTAAACGACGATTTCCCATTATTTCGGTTTTATGAGGTTTTCATCGAAATTCGTTACTAAATCGTAATTAAAAGAAGCTAACAGTGCCTTTTATTAAATAAATGATAGTTTTTTGTGCTAATTACATTACGTTTTTGTTAAATTCACTCGATTTTTAATACCATTGAAACTGTACTGATGTGACCACGAATTTTGTTTTCCGTAGGATTTTCTCACATAATAGTAGACAATACTAAGTTAGATTAAAAAAAATTGTTTGTGGAACATAGTGATTTGTTTTGGTGCCTGATAATAATTGAATGTTATTTTTATTGCACATTACCTACATATTTTGTTTGATTCCGTTACATATTTTGTTGAGGACTACATATAACTGATTGTTACATGCTTAGCTTAGCTTAAAGTTGAATGGTTTTACATAAATCAAATCATTAATATTGTCCAACTAGACAAATATAAAATAAATTAATTTTTCGTTCAGTGATATTGCCTAGAAACTTGTAAATTTTTAGTTTTACCAAGTGAAATTCTCAGAGTGTTTCTAAAGTATTCAATTGCATTGAAGTTTTTTTATGTTTGTAAGTCATATTAAATGCAAAATTATGTAAAAGTTAGGCTGGCATAACAATAGAGTGATTCTGTTATAAAACAAAGCAACATCATTGAGCTAAAGCTTATTTGATTTATCTTTACAAGTATGAGAGAAATTAAAAGATGACTAATTGTTTATTGACCGATTTTACGGGAGTGACATAGGCTATAATTTTTTTTCAATATTGCGCCTGCGTTTATAAAGAGGGATGAGAGGGCGAAGTTTATCTATAGATAAAATATAGGTAGAAGCTTCTAGTGCTTGTCTAGTGTAAATGTAGGAGAGATATTGATACTGAAATCATATACAAATTTATTTTCAGATGGAACAATCAATGACAGCATTAGATGCGCCACCAGTTAATCTTCCGATAGTCGTCGTTGTCTTGCACCGATTCTATCTTTGTCATATGGTGGTCCATCATCATGCCCTGCAATGGTTGTATTCATTTTATCGTAAATAAAAATACGATTATAAAAGAAAGTGTAAAAAATGTGCGTACAGCTTAAACTCAAAAACGAGTCTCGGTACGATCAAGGGAATTATATGGTGTGGTATGGTAGCCCTCCAAAAGGCGTGTTTTCAAGGTATATGGGCTGGAAAATTTGGTCTCTAGCAACAACAACATTAAAAATGTTGTTTCTAAACAATGATTGCAATGTAGTTAGAATAATAATTTCAATAAAAAAAATACCTACCTCTGATGTTTTTATTCCAACTACCTACCTACGTGGTATATCTCACATAGTAAGTCATCATCATTATCATCAATCATTTAATGTCCTCATCACTGCAGAGCCAGAGACGAAGAGTTAAGTAAGTCCAAAATATAAGCAATATTCCTCTTTATAAATTAATAAAGTTTGACTTTTAATTGAGAAGTAAGAAAAAATAGGTGTAACGGTTCGGCCACAGCCCGCCGTGGTGGGCGGCACGGCTCATCACTAATGTTGAACTCATCGTCACGACCGCTCAGCGAATGCAATATTCCCTGCATGCTATCTCGGTGCCGGTCTCAGCCGAGAAGCCGACATCGAGATAGCGCATAATGAATATTGAATTCGCTTGTAATTGCTATAATTTAGTGCTATAATTTAACTTTACAAATATACGAAAGCAACAGCAGAATGGAGATTATACATTTGCCACCACCTGCCATGGTATTAAAAAACCACAACCACAACATGGTATTAAAAAAAGTTTCAATACAAAATGTCAAAACTTTTTTTTAATACGTGTTGTGTTGTGGTTGTGGCAGTTAGCAGCAAAGGCATAATCTCCATTCTGCTCTTACTTTCGCACATTTGTGAAGTGGAAGGGACTTTAATGTTTTTATATTTTTTCACGCAACCGAAAATTCTGAAACTTTTTCTTTTACTATGAGACCTTATTCCTACCTATAAAAAAATATTCAACCGATTTGATTTTTTTTGGGTTTTTTTCCCATTCGAATCCTCCTTTCTTAGGAAAACAATAGTTTTCCGATCTTCCTTAGGAAAACAAAATATACGGTCACCCTATATAGAAAGAGAGGAGGGGGTCTCCAGTAGAGGGAGAAAACGATAAAAACGATATGTAGGTTTTTGCCTTAAGTAGGTATTCAGAGTTTGAACTCCATACTTTACCTACAAACTTCTTGGTTGAATAGCGCACTTTTCCCGGCTCATTCTAAAAACTATAACAATTCAGGTTTAGCTAATAGGTCGAATGTGGTATCATTTTCGGATAAAACAATAACGTAGAATTTATTTCTGGTATAAAAAAATGCAATTTATTACGCAGTTTCTGAAAAATTACACAATAACCAAAATTTTTAAACTTTTTTATTTTATTTTAGGTATTGGCACTTGTTTCAGTATTTTCAAAAAAACTACCTTAAAGAAGCGTTTTTAGGTTAATTTGTTACATGCTTTTGTTATGCTAACTATATTTTGTACAATTTGCGCCTAACTCAAGTAGTTGTAAGTCTATTTTTTGCGGACACATAGCTAGTCAAAAATATGCATTTTTTCACGAAATAAAAAGGGTTACCGTTTAGTTCGGAAGCATTTCTCAGTTTTTTTGTTTATATTTCTGTAAAGTTAATTAAATTTTCTACAATTTGAGCCTAACTTAAGTAGTTTAGGTTTACTGATTGCAAAGACACAGCTAGTCAAAGATAAGATTTTTTCAATTAATTTCAATAAAAGGCCCATTTTAACCAGCTATGTCTCTGCAACCAATAAACCTAGACTACTCAAATTAAGCTCAAATTGTAGAAAATTTAATTAACTTTACAGCAATATCAACAAAAATCCTGAAAGATGTTTCTGAACGAAACGGAAACCTTTTTAATTTCATGAAAAAATGCATATTTTTGACTAGCTGTATGTCCGCAAACAATGGACCTAAACTACTTGGGTTAGGCTCAAATTGTATAAAATATAGTTAGCATAACAAAAGCATATTACAAATAAACCTGAAAAACGCTTCTTTAAAGTAGTTTTTACGAAAATAGTGAAACAAGTGCCAATACCTAAAATAAAAAAATGAAGTTTAAAAATGTTGTTTATTGTGTAATTTTTCAGAAACTGCTTAATAAATTGATTTTTTTTTATATCAGAAATAAGTTCTACGTTATTGATTTATCCGAAAATGATACCACATTTGACCTATTAGCTAAACCTGAATTGTTATAGTTTTTAGAATGAAGCCGAGAAAAGTGCGCTATTCAACCCGCCGCCGTATGGAACTGTATGAAAGGATAGTTTGGCCCAGCTCAATATTAGTTAGGAACAGCCTACAGATCAGTTTCTATCATGTGGCCAAACTTTATCACGACTTGTAACTCCCAACTTTTTTTTGTATAGAGGTTCATACCTACTACTATTCAAAAAGTTAAAGTTGCTGACGTTACCATCCTTGTTCATCCTGGAGTCTGGGCTATTTGTAAAAAAGCATCCAGAGATATTTAAAAAGGCAAAGGAATACAAAAAGTATGTGTCCAGAGATCCTACAAAATTATTAGTGCCTGCTTCAAACTCGAAACTATATCATAAAAATTGTTATTTTATGACTATTCAAATATACAATAAGATACCAAAATACATTCGTGAACAAAACTTTAACATGTTTAAAATTAAATTGACGAAATGGCTAATGGATAAATGTTTTTATACTACATATCAATGAATTTTTAAATGATAAAACTTGACAATATTAAAATACCTCAATTCAATTTATTTATGTAACTTTTTTGACATTTTAGAGATTATTTATATTTTACCGTCTTTGCTAGAAAATTTTACACGAAATAATCTAATGAACATACATTTGCATGCCATTAGATTTGGCAAAATATATGAAACTATATTTAGGATATTAAGATCTCAATGTACCATATTTTATGCAAATAAATTATCTTTATCTTAATCTTTAAGAATGCTAACCTAAGAGAGAAAAAATAGTTCCACTATCAGTCAAGAGATGGCGCAACCTAATACTACAATAATAAATTATTGGTAGCTGGTTCTAATATAACTACCTACTATTTGCCGTACGAATAAACGAAGAATAAGTTCCTACTTAGTAATATAAACAGTTTGCAATGTGGAGTGGCTGAAACGTTTTTCAGTCACCATAAGCAGCTGTGGTTAAGATTTGTAAATTAACTGTCCGCCTGTTCGCCCTTCCACCTGTCTGCCGTTTATCCTACTTTTTTAAAGACTGTACTAAAGTAACATATCCAAATATATTTATGATTGTACGGAACCCTCGGTGCGCGAGTCCGACTCGCTCTTGACAGGTTTTTTATTTACATAAATTACCTCTCAAAAAAAGTAACATTGGTAAAAGAATTATTTCGCTAGAATGAAAACTGCCCGAAATAAGTATCACAGTTTGAAATGCACACCAAGGACTCACTCAAAAACGCTCCATACTAACGGCTACTCAATTATGACGTCACGCCTGAGTAGTTTGTATGCAACGCGTAGGAAATTTGTTCGGCAGCTATATTAAATATTGTGTTTATCAAATTTTTTTCTTAGACTAATTTGCTATACATTTTACGGACTAATTAATGGTATTATTTATTTTAATAAATTTTATACTTTTTAAATAGACCGACTTGTCCACCCAGCTTTGAAGGGTTTATAAAACAAATAATATTATGCAATATATAAAACCAAGAGGTATACAAGCTACTCTAAAAGTTAAATATGTTTACGATTTTTATTAGTATTTCGTTATTTTATTCATTAGTGATCATCCCAATGGGGAACATGCATCAATTTTTTTTTGTATTAAAATCAAAAGTATAATGCGTGAGAAAATTAACTGTAATATTAAAACTTTTCTCTTGTGTTTTTTTCTCGTGATATAGTTACTTGAAGTTAGCACGCAGCAGCACCCGCCGAAAACGCTCTATACAAAAAGGTCAACATTTGTGATGTCACTCATGTCACGTTTCAGTGCATTAGTATGGAGTTAGCCAAGAATTTTCAAATATCTCCCTAAATATTGCGTTTAAGTACATATGTGTCATACAAAATATTATTTCTTATTTGATGTTCTATGCGGCTGTTAAGTGCATTATATCCGAAAACGAAAAAAAAAATCGTTATTTTCCCTTGTGTGATAAAACTAAAGTTAAAAATTTATTTTTTATTTTTCTGTTCCATCATGTTTTTATACGTGTCCGCAGCGACCAAGCTCAAATTTATCAAAAACGGTGACTTATGCATGTTCCCTATTACTTTTTTATTTATTATACGTTTGTTGAGTATGTGGTTTGTTGCGTTGCGCGTTGGTTATCCGTTGGCCTGTTACGAAGATATTTTCTAAGACCAATAAATCAATAACATGACCATTAGTGGGAAATAATATTTAAAAAATCTACCTAGTTGAAGTAGCGCCATCTATCGACATAAATTTATACTAAAATTCTCTGCTGTCAGAAAACCGCTCATTCTCGAATGAAAGCGCAGTTACATTGATGCTTTAATTAATATGTCACATTGGTTCTTACTAATGCAGCAATGTAACTGCGATTTCTGTCTGAGTTGACTGCAACAAAGTTACATAATTAAGCCCCCCAGGGGGCTGGTGTCCAATTTAGGCCGGCCACACACAGACGGAATCACGCAACGGAATTCCGTACGTACGTGATTCCGAACGCAGCAGCTGCATACAAAATCTATGGGCTGCCACACACAAGCGTGTTTTTTCCGTGCGGAATCTTCATACATTGTCGAAATTACGTTCGGAATTCCGTTACGTGATTACGTCTGTGTGTGGCCGGCCTTAGGAACCCAATTTATGGCGGGTCTAAAGCGCGTATATACACTATTTCCATGGTATATACAGACAGCCAGTCCTGTTAAATAAAAAAAAATTTTTTCATGTCAGTGATTCCCGGGCGTTTTTTTTTTTCAAGAAAAATGGGCACCCCAGTAATGTGTTGTCCACAAAAATCAACAGTAAACTGAGCAACCTTATAAAATTTCACTAGCAAGAGTAATATTTCTGCTACAAGAACAATTAATAAATACTTTTAATCAAAAATATCATTAAATTGCATTGTACTACCTAATTAAAATATTGGCAAAAATGTATTGCAAAAAAAGCACATTTTCCTATGTCCACCATACACCCTGTTAACTTTACAGTCTTTAAAATACCCCCAAATTAATTAAATTCTTAATCGAAGCTTAATAGGGATGTTGACTTATGAATAAAATAACGAAATACTAATAAAAATCGTAAACATATCAAACTTTTGGGGTAGCTTGTATACCTCTTGGTTTTATATATTGCGTATTATTTGTTTTATGACCCTTCAAAGTTGGGTGGACAAGTCCATTTAAAAAGTATAAAATTTGTTAAAATAAATAATACATTTAATTAGTCCGTAAAATTTATAGCAAATTTGTCAAAGAAACCATTTTGATAAACACAATATTTAATATAGCCGCCGAACAAATTTCCTACGCGTCGCGTTGCATACAACGTAGGAAGGCGTGACGTCATAACTTGGTAGCCGTTAGTATGGAGCGTTTTCGGGTGAGTCCAATTTTGTGCATTTCAAACTGTGATATCTCGGGCAGTTTTCATGCTAGCGTAATAATTCTTATACAAATGTTTCTTCTTTTTAGGGGTAATTTATATAACATAAAATAAAAAAATAGTCAACATGCCTATTGTTAATATTTTTGATCATTTTAAATTATTATAATACTTTAAAAAGGACTTCGAATAAATAAAATAAGTAATTAAGTTTGTCCACCAAAAACGGAGGTGGTGGAAATTACACCTGACTGAGTAACGACGAAAACTAGGACTAGAAAACGAAAAATTACCCTATATTCTAATATTTTTTTATTAAATAAGGGCACCGGTGCCCTTATTCGCTTCTTTAAGACAGATTAGCTTTACGGCAGATTCGCTTTAAAACAGAAAGTCGATGGAGAATGTTACTTAAATGTTTTCACTTTTTATTACAGTACGAGGCATGTATCTTGAAATTTTTTCGACGTAGTGGGGATAAGTTCGCGCATGTGCTCTTGTGAGCGACCAATAGCGCGCGCCCCTCTCCCGCCGCCCGCGCCCCTCACCGCTACACATGCCCAAAATACGCGTTCCGCGCAATCCCCACCCGATTTCAAGATATATGCCTCTTACTGTATTGATAGTGGGGACACATGGTGTTTTTTGTTTTTGTCATTTTGTAGCAAGCAGCACTTTAAAATTTACTCTATGGCGATCGATGACTTAGATATTTGTCTTTTGGAATGCACCCAATGTCAAAATAAATAACCTCTGGCTGTCCTGTGGATGGTTTTTGTTGCGATTTATTTTTTGCTATTTCTTTTATTCATCGATTTCATTAACAAAAGTGTTCGCTAATTATCATGCAACAAAAAGGTGATTTATATTTGCCATGTAAATTATGAATTGAAGGTTATATAATGTTAACAATTTCCTTGGATTACTCAGTCAGCTGACAACGAGCGAAATGTTCGCACCGAAAGAATGTGTTTTCTCCTTTGTACAATGTCACTGGAAAACTTGTAGTCAGTGTATAAAATTATTTTCATCTCAAGTGAAACAACAGCCAATACAAGTTGAAGGTCCTTGGCAGTTGTACACCGACAAGGTTACAACTGGCGCTTTAACTAGAGATATACACCAGGAAAAAGTTGTACAAAACTTACAAAATGTATACCAAGAGTTAGTTATATATGACCGACCTGAACTACAAAGCAGGACTAGCAGTTCATTTTTTAGTTTTTTCAAAAGAAATGAGCCTCAAAAAATTATTGCACCAAGAGGGTTGTATATTTATGGAAGTGTCGGAGGTGGGAAAACAATGCTGATGGATTTATTTTACGACACAGTACCAGTAAGTTATTAATGATAATGCCAAACGAGTATTTTTATGCACTATGTATTTGTGCTTCTTACGGATCCATTTAATATTCTTAACTGTTTTAGATTAAAGAAAAACTGCGTGTTCACTTTAATTCTTTTATGCTAAACATTCATGCTCGTATTCATGAACTGAAGATAAAGTCTGGCAAAGGAGCTAGTTCATTTCGAGATGAAGGATCTAAACCATTTGATCCAATACCGCCTGTCGCTGCAGATATTACCCAAGAGTCATGGGTTATTTGTTTTGATGAGTTTCAGGTAAGTATCATATTTATTTTGGTAGTTTGCTTAAAAAGAAATAAATAAATAATTATTTATTAAAATACCTGGACAATTTCACATAGTGCTATCTGGCCCCAAACTAAGTACATAAAGCTTGTAATATGGTTGCTAGACAACTGATATACTACTTATATACTTTTTAAATATATACTTATTATACATAGTAACACCCAGACTTCATTTATATTTCTGCCCGGCTGGGAATTGAACCCGGGACCTCTTGCGTAGTAGACAGCATGTTGACGACTGCGACACTCAGGTTGTCAAAAAATAATATTATTTTTATTAGTTAGGTTTATTAGTTATTCATGAAATATCTTTCATCTTTTAATTATTTATTGCTGATAGTAGTTTTCCCCCTACTACAGGTTACAGATATTGGTGATGCCATGATTTTAAAAAGATTGTTCACTCAGTTATTTGATAATGGATGTGTAGTAATTGCAACGAGCAACAGACAACCTGATGACTTGTACAAAAATGGATTACAGAGGTGTAACTTTCTGCCCTTCATACCGGTGCTCAAAGCACATTGTAATGTAGTTCAGCTAGATTCCGGTGTTGATTATAGATTAAGAGGTATGGGAAACAAGTATAGCAAATATTTTCTGTAAGTAATACTATTTTACTATAAAATTTATGTATCTTTAAATATATTTAGCAAATATAATCAAACCTTTATACAAAATGATATCTATTTACATACTAGTATTCTTTTAAGTTGTTCAATATGAAATTTTAAATATTTCAGGAATAGTGAGATAACTCCAGAAAATAATGCAGTAGAAAGTTTATTCAAATTCCTAGTATCTAAAGAAAATGATTCAGTCAGAATGAGGGTTATAAATATCATGGGAAGAAATGTTAAGTTTGCGAGATCTTGTGGACGAGTGCTAGATTCTACTTTTGAGGAATTGTGTGATCGGGTAAGTTTTAAGATCACCTTTAAAACAGTTCAACACAGATATATAAAATCTGTTCAGCCGTTTGAATATCTTCAGCTCATCAAGTAGGAAACAAACTGAGACTAAGAACCATGCCAGCTTTCAAATAAAAAAAAAACGCATCAAAATCGGTTCATTCAGACAGAATCAGATAGACACATGTCAAACTTATAACAGTCTTATAGCGCTGAGGATATATGTATTTTTAACCCCTGTACAGGTGCATGGACTGATATTGATGCAGTTTTTAGGGTATAAGCTAATTTATATTCAGTACTTATCTATTTCTATACCTATCTATAGTTAAGTCACTGTTACATTAGATAAATATTTATCTGTAGTTAATTAAATTCGCATTACTCATCTCCCAGCAAAAATGTAAACAAAGAAACGTCACTGTCAAATTGACAAACTGACCCTGATAGTGACATTTTCAGATATTGACACTTTTATAACTTTTTAATTTGTTTATTATATTTTGAGTCATGATAAATATAATGCCATCCAGGGTAATTTTAAAGTAGGATGGTAATTAGAAATTTTAACTTTATAACCTATCATAATTTTTGATGTTAAAAGTTCTTGAAACGAACTGATAAGAAAACTTTACTTAGATATTGACTGTATGTAAACTATCAAAAATACGTAGCATCTTCGCCTGTTCCCCCCCAACACCAAAAGACAAAAATGTTACTTTACTACTACAGTACAGCTACTACTCGTAATATATTTTTTATGAAATTTTATAAAATGACCAAAGGTTGATGTGTACGGTTTGCAGTTGATGTGTGCACAGCATCATAAAAATGTTTTCTACTATAAAACTGTTATTATGAAATATTAAATTATATTACTGTTTTTGCTGCAAAACTCATGATTCAGAATATTTATCTAATCTATTTTTGTTAGGTTTGTGATGAAAAAACATGTAAGTGTGTTTATTTCTTGACTTAGCAATATACTATTTCTTTTTGTGTTGTTTTGTTCTGGCAACACCTTTGTTTACATTTTCGCTGGGAAATGAGTAATGCGACTTTTTACACCGCTGTCATACTTCAAATAAAAAAATAAAAGAAATGTCATTTGGATAAGAATGGGCTATCAAATTTTATGATAGATATATTATATGAGTATTTCTCAAAAAATATGTACGTAACGAAAAAGTTGTAACGAAATATTGTTACGAAATAGGTGTGTACACTCAGTGTTAGAGGACGTAAGGTTATTATATTAAAACTATAGTATAGTATTTGAACATTTATTCATATTTAAATCAAATAATTAAAGGAAAAGCAGCAAAAAAAATTTTTTGTCTATACAATACTATTTCGTTACGTAACGAAACGTTACGAAAAAGTAAGAGAAATATAACTTTAAAATGTTTTAGAAGTAGATTTTTGTTTAAAATGTGATTAACGAACATAATATCATTAAACCACTATACTTACACTATATGTTTATTTACTTGATATAGAAATTCAGAAGTAAAAGTAGTACGAAAAAGTAGTCCCACTAAACAGCGTACGTTTTTACCGATTTTCACAACATGTCAGGGCGGAGACGTCAGATCAACAACTAATCAGAATGCACTTAGTGTTGCCCGTGTAAAAAAATAACGGATGCGTTCAGAAATTACGTAGAAGTAGAAATATAACGTTACTAAAGAGTAATTACGAAAAAGTAAATGAATACGACTCATTTTTATTTTTGCATTAAATTATTAATTTAGTATGAAACCCCATAGATAATCACTTTGGAATTGAGACTACAATTAATTTAGACCGAAAATATACAAAAATGTATAATAATTATACGACTTATCGCATTTTATGAAGTAAAATTTCATAAGGTATGCAGGGTGGCAAATTTATTTTGTATGAAAGAAATGGAACGCTATTTTGAAAAAAATCTAAATAATTGGTAATTAATACGATTCTACTAGTAGTTTTTCGTTATTTTAAAAGAATGATATTTTTCCTACGTAATTGTATTGTTTTTTTTTAAATTAAAACGTTTAATTTTTTCACCATTTCCTGGCACACTTTTTTTTCAAAGAATGTACACTTATTTTGATAAATACTCATATAGATTTGAAAAAGTAGCTTTTAATTAACTACCAATCTTAAATAAGTGATTATCAA
This sequence comes from Agriphila geniculea, assembly GCA_943789525.1. Lineage (NCBI taxonomy): Eukaryota > Metazoa > Arthropoda > Insecta > Lepidoptera > Crambidae > Agriphila > Agriphila geniculea. The sequence continues at coordinate 12,913,943 of OX038875.1, forward strand.
TCTCGACTTTTCTAAATACTAATATTAAATTATATTCGTTAAATAGTTATTCAGTATAAAGCCCAGCGTACACCTGCGGAGGAGGTGTAGCGAAGAGACTGATTCAATTATTAATCGAAATTAGACCTTGGTTACTTTACTATAGCATACGGTTCGTTCACGCCGCGTGGCGACTGCATGCTTGGAGAACCGTATGCTAATGCTACTAAAGCCTACTTTCAATTTGGTAAGAGACTAAATGTTCTTCGCCGCAACTCCACAGGTGTACACTGGGCCTATCTTAATATATAAAATCGTAAACTGAATGACTGACTGACTGACTGATCTATCAACGCACAGCCCAAACCGCTGGACCTAGAGACTTGAAATTTTGCACACAGATACCTTATACAGTGTAGGCATCCATTAAGGAAGGATTTTTGAAAATTCTATCCCTAAGGGGATGAAATAAGGGATGAAAGTTTGTATGAAAGTCCCTCAGTTTTGAAGCTAGGATCGTTAAATTTTGTGTTTAGGCTGATGATTGAAAATTAATAAATACGGGTCTCAGCGTTTTTCAAAATTCTACCCCCGAAGGGGTCAAAAGGGGGATGAAGTTGTGTAATGAAGAAAATCCTTTATTTTCGAAGTCACAATTGCTAAATATATATTTTATGCTTATGGATGGAAATCTAACGCAACGTATATTGTTATTGTTAGTATTTCAACCCCTACGGGGATGAAATGGGGGTGAAAAGGGGTAAATAAACCTAAAATATATATGGATGTCGTTATTGGGGTTTTCTGGGATGACGATTGCAAAAATGACATTTATTTTGAAGTCCAAAACGGTGGACATGATTTGACATGATGAAAATGGGGTTCAAATTTTGTATGGAAAAATAATATTAAATGGACATTACAACTTTAAACTTCGTAGGAGCACGTCTAAAAATAAATAAGCAAACATATTTTGTGATTTTGAAAGTAAACCCCTTAGGGGTAAATGGGGTGAGTAAACCTAAAAATAGATACGGATGTCGTTATCGGGGTTTTATGGGATGGTGATTACGAAAATGAGATTTATTTTGAAGTCCAACACGGTGGACATGATTTAACCCCTAAAGGGGTGAAAATGAGGTTAAAATGTATGGAAAAAGAATATAAAATAGACATTACAACTTTAAAATTCGTAGGAGCATGTCTAAAAATAAATAGGCAATCACATATTTTGTTATTTTGAAAATCGTCCCTTAGGGTGTGAATGGGGTAAGTAAACATGAAAATCGATGTGGATGTCGTTCTTGAAGTTTCATGGGATGGTGATTGGGAAAATGACATTTATTTTGAAGTCCAACACGGTGGACATGACACATCATGGACCTGTACCTGGATATGCACATCCAGGTAACGGGAACGAGAACAGGCACGGGCACGGGCACGGGCACGGGCACAGGAACAGGAACGGGAACGGAAACAGGACGAGAACGGGACGAGAACGGAACGGGCTGGAACGGAAACGGAACGGGAAGGGAACGGGAACGAAACGGGAACGGAAAAGGAACGGAAAGAGAACGGGAACGAAACGGGAAAGGAACGGGAAAGAGAAAGGGACAGGAACGGGACGGGAACGGTACCGGGAAAAGGAACGGAAGAGTAAGGAGTACGGGACAGGAATGGGACGTGAACGGGAACGAAACGGGAACGGAAAGGGACGGAACGGAATGGAAATGGAACGGGAACAAAACGGGAACGATACAGGAACGGAACGGGAACGAAAACAGGACGGGAACGGTAAAGGAACGGAGGGGAACGGATCGGGAACGGAATGGGAACGGAATGGGACGAGAATGGGACGGTAACGGGAACGGGAATGGAACGGGAACCGGATGGGAACGGGAACGGGACGGGAACGGAACGGAACGGGACGGGGATGGGAACGGGAACCGGAAGGGGTACGGGACGGGTACGGAACAGAAACAAGAACGGAACGGGACGGAATGGGAACTAAACGGAAATGGAACGGGAATGAAACGGAAAAGAAACGGGAACTGAACGGGACGAGAACGGTACGGGAACGGGAACGAGAACGGGATGGTAACGGGGCGGGAACGGGAATGGCATCGGAAGGGGTACGAGAACGGGACATGAAAGGGACGGGAACGGACGGGAATAGAACGGGAACCGGAACCGGAAACGTAAAAATGACTAGTCAGATCCTGGTTGAAGGTTCTCTAAGGATTTTCTCTAACATCCACGCGGACGAAGTCGCGGGCAGAAGCTAGTGTATACATATAAATTATCTATTGAATTTGTTCCATACCCGAGTATGGAACAAATTCATTGGTCTGGACCAAATAGAACTGAAATTCAGTTACTTAAGCCTATTGTTACTGTAGGTACAAAATGTCCGTTAATATGTGTATAATTTATTGTTAACTAGCAACCCGCCCTCGCTTCGCTTCGGTGTAGTGTGGAAATTGACATACCATGTATTTTACATACAAACCTTCCTCTTGAATCACTATCTATTAAAAAAAAACTGCATCAAAATCCGTTGCATAGTTTTAAGGATCTAAGCATACTTAGGAACAGACAGCGGGAAGCGACTTTGTTTTATACTATGTAGTGATATTTATTAATATTTTTGCAAGATGAAATCTCTATTCTCTTTTCAGCCTCTCGGTGCAAGTGATTATATAGTGATATCAAAAACGTTTCATACAGTGTTTATAAGAGATTTGCCTCAGTTGTCCATAACAAAGCATAGATCTCAACTAAGAAGATTTATTACCCTTATCGATACTTTATATGATAACCGAGTTCGGGTAAGAATTAAAGAGACTATCCTTCAATAATTAATTTCTAATTTAATTTATACTTAACAAACAATATTTAAAGTGGCTATGTTCGCTTATTTTTATTTACTAATGTACCTACTTAGGTGGTGATAGCTGCTGATTGTGAACCAAAAGATCTTTTAAGAGCTGACGACATTCATGAAATAGCAGATTCCGATAGAGCTCTAATGGACGATTTGAAAATAACGAAGGGCTCGGTAATTATTAATTTCACAAGATATTAACGCCTTGGCTACGAGATCACCGCGCGCGCGCGTCCAGGGGCACTATTTTTGAATCACTCGACTGGCGTCGAGCGCTCTTTTCTACCGATTTTCGTTCGACATCTCATAGGCACCCATTACACACACAATCTGATCACGCCAGACCGCGCCAGATTGACAGAGATTGATTGTGTAACATTGTTCGTGATCTGTTTCAATCTGGCGCGGTCTGGCGAGATCAGATTGTGCTGGATTGTCAATCTACGTCAATCTGGCTTGGTCTGGCTTAGGGTTGGGACCTTTTTTTTCGAGGTAATAGTATTATTTTCAAAACATTTAAACATTATAGTACTTACTTTTGGAATATTTATAAAAATGTAGTACATATTTATTTTTAACTAGCCCGCGCTTCGCCCGCGACTACATCCGCGTGGGTTGACATTCGATAAATGATTAAAAAACAAACATACAAACGAATAGAGAACTTGTAGTCTGCTCATCGCAATCTACTGCTATCCGATACATGTTTTTTTAAGACTGAACTGATTAAGATGAAATTTAGGGCACAGTTTATTAGCCTAGATTAAAACATAGGATACCTACATAGGTCCATGGTATCCTAGGTATATTTAGATTTTTATAAAAAAATATAAGTCCACATTTATTTTTAACTACCTAGCTTCCGCCCGCGACTACATCTGCGTGGACATTTGAAAAATCTCATAAAAAAAAACAATTATAAAGACGAACAAGAGAACCTCCCCCTTTTGTGAAGTCGGTTAAAATATCAGATCCCAGTAGATTGTGGTAGATTGTCAATCTACCACAATCTGCTAGCATCGGATCGCGGTAGATTGTGGTAGATTGTCAATCTACCACGGTAGACTGACAATCTAGCACAATATACTGCGATCTAATATTTTTAACCGACTTCAAAAAAGCAGGAGTTTGTTTCTCTGTTCGTCTGTATGTTGTTTTCAAGGCTGAACTGATTTTAATGGAGTTTAACACACAGTTTATAGCCTGGATTAAATTATAAGATACTTTTTATCCTGGTCAAAGGTACCCTAGTGTAAAATACTTTAGTAAGTACTTTTGAAAAATTTATAAAAAATATAGCCCATATTTATTTTTAACTAGCTTCCGTTCGCGACTACATCCGGGTGGACATTTGAAAAATACCCTAAAATGATACCCTCCTGAACTGATTTGGATGAAATTTGGCACTCAGATAGTTCATAGCTTAGTAATATAGTATTATAAATATCGATATTTGATTTTACACACACAGCGCCATCTAACCCTAGACAACTGATTTTACTAGGTAGGTACTTACTTTTCGGAATAGATAGGTACTTATTATACGCAGACCCGTCACAGAAATTAAAATATTTCATTTCAATTTCGTCCGGTCATCGAACCCGGGATCTCTTGCGTGGTAGACTGGCATGTTGAATACTGCACCACTCAGGTCATCGATCGATATCACGCAAAAATTAATGCAAAAAGTGGGCAACCCTGCCAAAGACCACCGTGGATCGTGGTAGATTGTCAATCTACCAAGATCTACTGCGATCCAGATCTCGCTGGATTGACCGTGTAACGTCGCAAACCAACCGCATCAAATTCCATCAATCTGTGGTCTTGATCAGATTACACCAGATTGACGTGTGTAATGGCCGCCATACATTTGAGTCAAATGTCGAACGAAAATCAGTAGAAACGAGCGCTCGACGCCAGCCAAGTGATTCAAAAATAGGGCCCCTGTGTCTTGCGTCTCGGCAACCATTGCGTGCTGTCTCGTTGTCGGCTTCTCAGCTTGTCGTCGCGATCGCGCAGTGGTTGCTGAGACGCAAACCGCAGGACACGCGCGGTGATGTCGTGGCCGAGGGGTAGGATCAAATAACAAATCAGTTCCATTTGTCTGTATTATTTTTTATGTAACAAAAGGGCTTATAATGCCTTATCAGTAAAGAAAAGACCTACTGATGGAAAATGCATTTGTGAGGTCTGACTGGACTCTACTAATACCACTGAATAAATAATTCCTTCAGGTTCAAAATGTACACTTCCTATAATGTACACCGGTCCCAAAAGGCATTTCCCGATGATACATCTTGGGAAATGTACATTACGGGAAAGATGCATTTTGGAAAAGGTACTTTTCGGGAAGTGGACATTTCGATAATGTACCTTTTGAAACCGGTGTACATTATGGGAAGTGTACATCTTGAACCTGAAGGGAATAATAATGTCACTGACATTTTCAATTAATTTAATGACTTATTTTTTCGTAATTCTAACAAAAATATGTTGTCTAGGAGGATGCAAAGGCAGCCATTTTTACGGGCGAGGAAGAGCTATTCGCTTGTGATCGATGCTTGTCAAGAATAATGGAAATGCAAACGGAAGAATATTGGGATAAGTGGGGAAAACACCTGAATTAATCTAAGTAGGTACCTATTATTTACTGACTTCATTTCATAAATAAGTAGGTATAGTTAAAATGACTCTTAAAAATTATCTCGATTATATTAAAGTTGAGTTGACTTTCAATAACAAAAACATTGTGATAGGTACCGGCATGTGAGCATAATCGAATAGTTGCAATATAATGGGCATAATATAAAATATAACATTACTTATCATTGAATTTCACAGTCCCAAGTACTTGAAGTTTTTTAATCATAAAGATTAAGATAAGATTATGCGATTGGTCTAAGAAAAGTTCTATTACTTACTTGTACCATCGGTTACTATAGGTATCCTTTATAATTTTATAAAGATATTTGAGTATGTTACCTTTTTAAAATTGACTCAACGTATTACAAAATTTTATTTCACGATTTAATTTATGATATTAATTTAAATATTAAAGCAGTAATAGCTTATTTAATATTTAATGACTCGGCCCTTCAGTACACGAAGTGTAGTAAAGTGGTGATAATTACATTATTATTTTCATGTATTTTAAGTAGCAGTCAGTCATATACATTCATAGTGCATTAATTTATGATATCGAACACGAACGACATAATTTAACTTACAAATCGTTTAGCATTATTAACGTTTACCTAGAGATGGGCAAAGGACCCGATTTTGTCCCGACTGCTGGGTTTAAACCCAGGTAATGCCCAGAGACAACTTTGTTGAACTTAGCGTGCCCGCAGACTACAGACTTTCTAGCGGCCGATAGTTGGTTTTGTATGAACAATCGGCCGATACCAAATTGTTGTAGTGTGCGCACTTGCATACTTCTTCATACTGATTTCAACTATCGGTCGACAGTTTGGTCTGTAGTTTGCGGGGACTCTTAAAAATCCTTAGAAATAAGAGATTTTTCGTCCTTTGAATATTTTTCTGTATTGATTCAACAAGATATTGTTTCCATAGCAACGTCATATTTGACATATCAATAGAAATAAAAAAAACTGTAAAAAGTTTCTATAACATACAATGTGGGTTTTTATTAGGTTTAAACCCAGTGGTCGGGTTTAAACTGGGTCTTTTGCCCATCCCTAAGTTTACCCGTGCCGGGGCCGTGCATAGAATTAAGAGATATTTGTATGAAGTAAATATTAAGTAGTTACGGCCCGGCCACAGCCCACCGCGGTGGACGGCGCGGCAAGCGAATTCAATATTCACTGTGCGCTATCTTGATCCGCCGCGGCGTGCTGTGGCCGAACCGTTGTCGACTTCTGAATACACCCGTTATGTATGGTCACGGCCGAGGCACGAGTCGTCACTGTCAAGAATTGCCCCGGGCCCAGCCACACGGTGTAGTAACGTATTTTTTATTGTCAGTATTAGAAACATTGTCATTAACTACGCTTAGTTCAAACCGTAATCAAGTGTTTATTGTAATTTAATAATCCTAGAATTTTTCTAGCAAAAAAGTTAGGATATAGCACAGTACAGATGTATGAAAACGGGCGCAAGTACTGGGGCCCTATTTTTGAATCGCTCGACTCCAGTCGAGCGCTCGTTTCTACTGATTTTCGTTCGACATATGACTCAAAACAATGAGATGTCGAACGAAAATCAGTAGAAACGAGCGCTCGACTGGAGTCGAGCGATTCAAAAATAGGGCCCCTGGTTGAAAAAAAAATGTTCGTTTAATCTTGTTGTTTAGGGTCGCCGAAAGAGAAAATATATTTATTAAAAATAATCTAAATTCATAAAATGAATCATAAATAAACTTTAAGCCCGCTACATACAGACGGAATCTGATTCGAAATTCCGAAACGGAATATCGATAATGTATGAAAACGAACGGAAAATTATCGCGTGTATGTGGTGGGGTCCTTATAGATTTGGATGGATGTGTTACGTTCGGAATGATTCTGTTTCGGAATTACGAATCAAAATTCCGTCTGTATGTGGCGGGCCTTATTCACAATAATTGATTAATTGACGGTCATGCCACTTCTACTCGATATTTTATCTTTTTTGATATTATCTTGGTCGTGAATCGTGATGACTTGTTTTTTAAAACTAGCATTATTATTATTAACATTAGCCTTTAACTTGTTGTAGGCTATTTATTTTTCTATAAAATATTTTGTTTCCAATTTTGTTAAACTATATCGGGCCATTTTGAACTTACCATTCAAATTTTAAGGATGTGTCCAGTCCATGAAACTAAACAACTTGCTCTAAGAAACATGTGTCAAATTTCGCCAAAAAATTTTGGTCATCCCATACTAAATTGATCACGTGATCTTTTTGATTTGTATGGAAAGTTGATTTTTATTTTACATATTTGACAATGTGTTCCTTAGAGAAAGTTGTTAAGTTTCATGGACTGAACACATCCTCAAAATTTGGATGGTGGATACAAAATGACCTTGTATAATATGTAAATTAGATTGTTGTTGTTATTTTTTTAGCAATAAAAAATGTGTCATTATAATTATGTAAAAGGAGGTACTTACCAAATGAGTTTGTATTTTGTTATTTATTTATTATTTACAAATAAATCATGTGTTGAATTAAAAATGGTTTATATTTATAAGTTAGTGCCGAGTAGTTAGTTAAATAAAGCAAATATTAACTTGGGTTCAACAACTAAGGGATTGACTATTTTACTTCTACTAATCATTATTGAGGAGCTCGATGGCGCAGTGGTATATCGCCTGGCCTTGCGATTGTGGAGGTTAAGCAACTTTCGCAAGGGTCGGTCATGCGATGGGTGACTAAAAATTTACTATCTCAAGTTCCTTCGTGCTTCGGAAGGCTCATTTAGCCGTTGGTCTCGGCTGCATTTGCAGTCGTTAACACCCACCAATCCGCATTGGGCCTGAGTAGTGGGTTATGGCCCATCCTCCTTATCCATCCATAAGGAAGGCCTATATTGTATATAGGCCCTATGAAATTAAAATGATGTCGACTGCAGATATGGCAATAAGCGCAGAATGCCTAATAGTATCTAGAGCATTGGTTCCTAACCTGGGGATAATTACCCTCGCAGGGGTAAAACAGGTATTCTATGGGGGGTAACAGAGGTGGTACCAGTAAGAATGAATAGAATAGAGATGCTGACACTATTTGCTATGCACTGTGAATGTGATACGGCGGCAACACCAACTCCCAAGCCCAAGCTGAGGGTAAAGTATGCTTCCCTACTAGGTGATATGGGTAACAATATTGAAAAGGTTAGGAACCACTGATCTAGAGTAATCTAGACTACCTAGGGATAAAAGTCCAAAAAAACCTCGCATAAACTGTTTTAGTATTTATTATTATCAAAAGCTAAAGTTTGCTTACCTATCTAGTAATTATAATCTAGTCGTACATATGGCTGTAGTACTCCTGGTAGATCTGTATGTAGGTCTCCTTCTCGGAGGGGGTCATCTGCGCGATGACGTCATCGTCGATGCTCGTCAGTGGGACGGCCTTGCCGTTCACCAGGACGGTCGGGGCGTTGTCATCGGAGTCCGAATCTTCGCTCTCCATTTCGGCTGATGAATGAATTAATTAACATATTAAGTAAAAGTAAACAAAAATAAACCGGCCAAGTGCGAGTCGGACTTGCGCACGAAGGGTTCCGTACCAAAAAACGGCAAAAAAATCACGTTTGTTGTATGGGAGTCCCCCTTAAATATTTATTTTATTCTACTTTTAGTATTTGTTGTTATAGAGGCAACTCAAATACATCATCTGTAACAATTTCAACTGTCTAGCTACCACGGTTCATGAGATACAGCCTGGTGACAGACAGACAGACGGACAACGGAGTCTTAGTAATAGGGTCCCGTTTTTACCCTTTGGGTACGGAACCCTAAAAAAAGGGTTTGGATGTTTACAAAAGCACATTTTTTTAAATTAAAAAACATGATAAATACGTCGTGTTACAAAACAATCCCTAATTCCGAATATGGTACACAAGGAAGGACCATAAAACTGTACAACTTTTACTATGGGACCAACTCTGAAATAGCGAAATATCTTGTTTTATACAAAAATTAATCATGAAAATATCAAAATGTATGCTGATTTTTTTACAGCTGATTTTTTCGCGATTTCAGAGTTGGGTCCCATATTAAAAGTTGTTGAATTTGATGTTCCCCATCTACCATATTCGGCATCAGGGGTCGTTTTGTAACACGCTGTATAATTTATTGTTTTAAATTTCCATGGTTATTAACGTTATTATAAACTATATCGGGATTTTCACCATGTACCTTTTTATTATTGAGACTCCGATATTTCGGCGCAGTTGCATGCGCCATGATCACGGAAGAACTGAAGTACATGGTGAAAATCCCAATATAGTTTATTTTAATAACGCTGTATAATGATCAGAAGTAGCGACGGCAAATTTTTTAAAAGATTTAATGAACATCTCTGAAATGTGGTCGAAAGAGAGTAAAGGTGCGGGCACATTTGTTTGACGCCACGTGTTAACACGCCGTATTTATATGGACGTGTTATAAGTGTGATCCTAGTGCATACATTTACTATGAAAACCGATGTCATCTGGCGGCGTGTCAACACGTGTTAACGCGTGACGTCTCTATCAGCTGCACTACATACAAAACTGACAAAGAAATCTCTTAATTGATTTTGAACCTTAAAGTTGATAGTTAAGTCCAAAATCGATTGAGGAACATTCAGATTCAAAATGTACCATGGGCAACAGCGTCGCTTAACCACTGCCAAGGTTAAAATCGCTTGCACGCCGCGCCCGCTGTCACATACGTTTAGTTCGTGCAGGGGCGATACGCGTGCACACGAATTTTGTTGCAAACTGGTTAAGCGACGCTGTTGCTCATAGTACATAATGTACACCGGTTTCAAAAGGTACATTTCTCGAAATGTCCAGTTCCCAAAAAGTACCTTTCCCAAAATGCACCTTTCCCATAATATACATTTCCCAAAATGTACATTCTTAGAACAGATAGGAATAACTGATTGGATTATGTATTTTAAAGTACCAGGATCACATAAATATAGAAAAGGCTAACTTCTATTATGAATAAAAAAAAAACTTTTTTATTTATTTTTTAATTTAAAAAGAAAAAAAATAGGCAGAAAAGATTTTTTTATGTACTTTTTGGGAAGTGGACATTTGGGGAAATGTACCTTTTGAAACCGGTGTACATCATGGGAAGTGTACATTTGAACCTGAAGGGGATTTTGATATGATGTTGCTGCTCACTAAGTAAAAAGTAATTCGAAAAATCTCAAAAGAAGATTCGAAAAATCTTCGCGTCCGACTTACCTCAGTGTCTCAAGACGAAAGTCTATGAACAGTGTGTTGCCAGAGATGACTTACGGCAGTGAAACGTGGTCGCTAACTATGGGTCTCATAAGGAGGCTCAAGATCACCCAGCGTGCAATGAAGAGAGCCATGCTCGGCGTTTCCCTGCGTGATCGAATCAGAAACGAGGAGATCCACAGGAGAACTAAAGTAACGCGACATCGCTCAAAGGATTGCTCAGCTGAAGTGGGAATGCGCGGGACACATAGCGAAAAGAACTGATGGCCGTTGGGGCGGAAAGGTTCTTGAATGGCGACCGCGCACCGGACGACGCTCCGTGGGTAGGCCCCCGACAAGGTAGACCGACGATGATCTGGGGCCGTACCGGCTAACGAAACGAACTTCGAAAAATTTGCCGAGTTTCAAATTAAAAAAGTTAAATTGAAGTAATGAATATCGTATTATATCTACTATTTGTTGAAGTTATTTGGAAGATATGGATGTTTGTGTGACCTCATGAATTATAGGGTTCGCCATTTTGGACCAATTGGGGCTCGATTTATCTGTTTTAATTTGACTTTTCGAAGTTCGATTCGTTAGCCGGTACGGCCCCTGGTGAAGGACCGATCGTCGTGGAGATCCTTGGGGGAGGCCTATACCCAGCAGTGGGTGTCGTGCGGCTGATATGATGAAGTAAAAAGCAATACTCACCAACGGCAGCTAATTCATCCTTCAGTTTGTAAGGATCCTTGGATTCGTTATCGCTCGAATCAGAGCCGGAGTCAGGTTCAATTCCTTTCAAGGCATTTGTTGTTGCATTATTGCCTGTAAACACGTTTTAAGAATGATTTCCAATCGTTGTAAAAAATAATTAATGAAAAATGCACAAAATGGGATCATCACACAGGCACAGCTCAGTCACGTCAACGGTCAGTCAATCAATAGGTACAAGTTTGGGCTTGCTTACCCGTTGTAGACTTAATTCACCTGGGTGAAATAAGTATACTAATTGGTACACTTTATTCACCCAGGAGTTGCCGGTGACTAAGAGCGGCGGCATATTGTAAGAAAAAATCTGACGGTCGCCGGAAGGCACTCGGTGCATATGTTACGGCTAATACCCGAAGTGCGGCTAAACCTAGTTTTAGCCGATTAAAACTAGGTGTAGCCGATAGCTGTTGGCTAAAACTAGGTGAACCGATTTGTTTTACCCCTGTAGGTCCCGAATATAGGTTAGAAATTTAAATTTCGAGGTTATTTTTTTAACAGACCACAGAAATAACTTTCTTAATACCCCACCTGCACCCCAATGCTACACCTAGTTTTAGCCGGCTACATCTAGTATTAGCCGCGAGCAAATCGGCTACACCTAGTTTTAGCCAACAGCTATCGGCTACACCTAGTTTTAGCCGGCTAAAACTAGGTTTAGCCGCACTTCGGGTATTAGCCGTAACACATACATTTTGTATTAGACCCCGCCCACTGTTACTAATTTTAGAAAATTTCTAACTTTAACGCCGTTAGTACACCGACGCATTCGCATGCGGCGACGAATCTCTGCGAAACCAATGCGGTAGCGAAACGCTAGTACACTGCAGTTTTTTCGCAAAGAGGTGTCATTGTAGATTTCGTCCATCCGAATAGACATAGGGCAGACATAGCGGCGTTTAATGTTAGAACACAAATTGTAAACTATTTTATAGAAAATTAAAACAAAAATAAGTAATAATCAGTAAGCAATAAAATCTACCCCCGTGTTTTCTTGAAATTTTTTCCATGCCACTTCTTTTTTGAAGATATTTTTGTAATCCTGATGTCCAACTGCATATATTTCTGGATAATTTCGAATAAAATTTAACATTAAATCTATATTTTCGGCATCCATGGTGCGAAAATCTGTCCTCCCAGACAGAACGCTTGCATTCGCATTGCGAAATGAAACACCACTTGCGAAGGGTCTGCGTCTGTGTAACGAGCATTTCGCAGTTATCTGCGGAACAGGAACGACAAGGACGCGACTATCTCATATCGCTAATAGTAGAGTGAGACATAAGCATATGTATGCGAAACGCTGCCTACAACTTACAATTTTGTCGTTGTTTCGTCGCCGCATGCGAATGCGTCGGTGTACTAACCGCGTAACAGTTAGAAAAATTATAATTCTAGAAAATTTCTAACTAACAATGTGCGGGGTCTAATACACAATATATGCACCGAGTGCCTTCCGGCGACCGTCAGAATTTTTCTGACATAAATTTCTTACAATATGCGGCCGCCCTAACGCGTCACGTGACTGTTGACTGACCGTTGTCATGACTGACCTGTGTGAAGGATCCATAAAGACTCAGTCAGTGGCTGCGATTAACGACATTTATTCTACCACCAGCCCCCCTAGCATGACCGACGAAACTATGTATCGCGTGATATGACATTTTATCGACACAACTGTCTTGACAGTTAAACGTGATAAAACGCTATATCACGCGATATAATATCGCGTTTTGATGTTCATGCTAGGCACAAAATAGAGAGACTAACAGAAGTTTAGGTTAGTACTACGGGCGCTCGAGCATCGCACACACACAGAGACAGCTCTCGCCGCTGCGTCACGTACTCGAACTGTTTTGAGAGTGGTATGAGATTGCAGTTATACAGTGTCGGTGAGAGATGTTTACGTGTGCGTTGCTCGAGCGCGCAAGTGCTAAGCTCAACTACTGTACTCTCTCTATATTGTGTGCTAGGCCTACTGAGTGGCGGTGAACAGAATTGTTTTTCTAGCATATAATTTAACATAACATCTATTATACGAGTATTTTGTCTACCCTGAGTACTTACTATTATTAGTTGTAAGTACTTACCAGTGTTTTGTTTTTCATGTGCTAGTAGGACGGACATAATATCGTCGGTTTTTTCCTTGCTCTTAACATTGCCAACTGCAGCTTCCGTAGATTCGGTCTGTAATGATTGAAACCGCATAAAGCCTCGGTCACACATAGCGAATAGTCGTGGCGAGTGCGTGCGATATTTCGCTGCTCGCTTGTCACATAATAGCTAAATCGCGACGAAACGACCTGTAGCACAGAGATGTAGTCTAAAGCAGGGATTGAAATACCGTTAAAAAAATAACGATACAAAAAATAACGTTAAAAATACCGTTAAAACATTTTATCGGTAAATTTACCGGTAAAAATAACGTTACAATAGTCCCGGTAAAATATCGGTAAAAAAGTAACGTTATTAATTGGAATAACGTTAATTTTAAAGTTACGGTAACAAAAAGTAAGAAATAACGTTAAAATTAACGTTATTTACTGAAATAACGTTAATTTCCTTAAAATAACGTTAAAATTAACGTTACTTACTGAAATAACGTTAATTTTAATGTAAAGTTATTTAAAGTAACGTTATTTATTGAAATAACGATAATGTTAAAATTAACGGTAAAAAAAAAGGAAGAAATAACGTCATCATTCCCTGGTCTAGAGCAGCGAGCTGAACGGAATAGGCTATTCGTAGCGAATACCCTATCCTATCATCAGCCCCGGATCTACGTTTTCAAAAAGGGGGGGCAGACGGCCAAATTGACGCCGTCTAGCAACAGTAAACCCCCCCCCCACCCCCCCTCGCACGCATTTAGCTAGGGTTACCATCTAAAGATGCATGCCAGTATTTTCAGAAAAATGCCTATCTTTAGTAAAAAAAATCGGCCGCACAGCGCGATTTTTGTCAGTTCCATCCAATAATGTTGTTATTTTGCCTGTCTGTAGAAAAAAAATGGCCGCGTAGCGCGATTTATAGTCAGATTTGGCTTCTGATCTCACTAATCTTGTAACATGTGTGTGTTTTATTCGGGCAGGCGGATAAAGATTCTGGCACCCCCTTGAGTGTGCCCCCGTTTGCCCCCCCCCCCCCCCCCCCCCCCCTAGATCCGGGGCTGCTTGTCACACACAGCGAATTCACGCGGCATTCGCAGCGAGTAAAATTGAACATGCTCAATTCTAATCGCGGTGAATTCAGCTCGCGACGAATGACACTAACTGATACAACTACACAGGCACTAATACAACTATCTGTGCCATAAGATTAATACAGCGGGGTTCGTATGTGGGTAAAGCTTCGGTGTCACGTAGCAATTTATAGCTGCTATTTACGCATGCAATTACTATCAGCTATAAATCGCCGCTACCGTGTGGCCGCTGTATTTTTAGATCAGCGATTTTTAGTTCATGCACGCTCACACGAAGCTAATTTTCGCTGGCGGAGAATAGCAGCTATAAATTGGTACGTGAGACCGAGGCTTTAGGTAAGGTAAGGTTACTGGGTCGTTGGTGCCGACGGTGCTCTCAACCATCCAGCTCCTTGCGCGCGGCGGCGGGCTCGGCGGCGGCGTCGCCCTCGCTGATGGTGACGTCGACGCGCGTCTCCTCTACGCGAGCCCAGTGTGTGTCTTAGGTAAGCTAAGGTAGGTATGTTACCGGGTCGTTAGTGCCGACGGTGCTCTCGACCATCCAGACGGGGCGCTCCTTGCGCGCGGCGGCGGGCTCGGCGGCGGCGTCGCCCTCGCTGATGGTGACGTCGACGCGAGTCTCCTCTACGCGAGCCCAGTGTGTGTCTTAGGTAAGCTAAGTTCAGTCGTCGTCCGGACGCGATCTAGGTTGCACGCTGCTCGTTTGTCTATCAGTTGCCAGTGGTTTTCAATCTCGGGGTCGCTTCGCATAATTATCAAGCGATAATGTTTACATGTGCGCGGTGTGGAAATAATGCCACTGACGGTCCGTCATGCAGTTCATGCAAACGTCAGCTAGATTTTCCCTGTGCTGGAATATCGGAAGTTAATTTCCGTAAGCTCGGCGATCGTAAATCCGCCTGGCGGTGTAACGAGTGTAAAAATAGTCCAACTCCTGCATCTAAAAATATTCCTGATGTGGCAGTACAACTAGCAGAAATGAGGGCTGTCCTGGCGAATATCACGAAGCAACTTACACCTTTAGCGTCACTTGTTGAGGATGTCAAGACTATTAAGCTAGAAATATCAAACCTAAAGAGTTCAGTTGAATTCGTTCACGAAACTTCAAACCGGTTATCTACCACAGTCAAAGAACTGGAAACCAGAATTTCACAAGTCGAGGAACATACTAATCTGATTAATATGGTAAGAGCAGATATGGACAAGTTCAAGGAAGATCTTCAAGACAAAGAGCAATGGGCAAGGGCAAACAATGTGGAGATAAAAGGCGTTCCAATCAAAAAGACTGAAAACCTTTACAATATTGCACTGCAGATCGGCAACATTATTCAATACCCTATACGTAAAGAGGACATCAATTACATTGCTCGGGTCCCCAGCCTCAAATCTGACTCTCATAAGTCCATTATAGTGTCACTAAACAATCGTTACTGCAAGAAAGAGTTTGTGGCAGCTGCGCGTAAGCATAAGAACCTACCAATTACACAATTGGGGTACACCGAAGGGGGTAATGTGTATATAAATGACCACCTCACACTTCACAATAAATCCCTTCTTAAGAAAGCGAAAGACCTGTCCAAAGAAAAAAACTTCAAGTACGTGTGGGTAAAGCATTGCAAGATTTTGGTCAGAAAATCCGACACATCACCAACGTTTCGAATAAAATCAGAAAAGGACCTCTTAAAACTCACTTAAAACTAATTAAATATTTAATTTCTACAACAAATACATATTGTTTAAACCTTAGTTCTAATTTCTGGAAATCTTGTAATAGTTACGACCGCGGTGTGGGAAGCCCTGACTCTTTTGTATTGCTTACTGCCACTCGCTACCCGCTTTTAACGATGGTCACTTGTGAATACTTTTTTGTCGATAATTGCCGTAATTGTATGAACTTAGAGCTGACTTTTCGTTGCACATTGTGTATTATCGAATATAATATTTTAGCTGCAAATGAAACTGTGCACTTTGCTTGCGTGTTGCAAATACCTACTTCGGTTTGTACCGATTATAGATGCCGATGTTACTGTGTTTATACTATCGTTTTTTTAATGTGTCGACTTGCATCTCGTTTTCGTGATACGTTCTTATTTTTTATGCGTGAGTGTTGTGAATCTCAGACCAAAATACAATCCAATTATAAATCTAATGTAGTATTCGTTCATTTAAAAATTCGTTTTTAATATTTTCTACCAAAATGCTAGAGGACTGCGCACGAAAACTAACATATTTAAAAGAAATGTAGCATTAAATAGTTTTGATATAATATGTATAACGGAGACATGGTTATTGGATGGCATTGAGGATAGTGAACTTTTTGACGAGCGGTACATAGTGTGGCGGCGTGACCGCGACTATTGTACAACTCGGCAGCGTTATGGCGGTGGTATACTGGTGGCCGCCCGTCGTGAGCTCGCCGCCTACGACCAGCCTGCTTGGCGCTCGTCCGCTGAAGATATTTGGATCACTCTGTCCTTCCGTACGCGAGGTGAGCTTCTCACTTTACACTTGTGTACGATTTATCTATGTAATCAAGGATGTGGGAACTCGATCAATACGCAATTAAATAACTTTACGAACAAACTTGGAGAAAATTTTCAATCTGCTCCCAATGATACTTTTGTCGTTTTAGGGGACTTTAACATGTCGAATATTAATTGGGAACTACAGGATAATGGCAAATTAGAGCCCACGGGTATCTTTAGCGAGAGTCGAGTTATTTTTTTGGATACGATTATTGAATGTAATCTCAGCCAATACAATACCGTGCGGAATATTAATGGTAGATTATTAGATCTTGTGTTTTGTAGTGATCATATAATCGTACACCCCAGTGACCATCCCCTAGTACCAGAGGATTCTCATCATAGATCAATTTGTATAGAATTCAAGTGTGACATACCTAGTTATTTAACATCTAATAAACGAACATTGTTTAACTACAAAAAAGGAAATTATAGTGAAATCAACTCAAGCCTATCAGAAATAGATTGGAACGATGTCTTATTACCTGGTTCTATTGATGACTGTGTTAATAATTTTTACCGTGTTTTAACTGAACTCCGTAACAAATTTGTACCGCATAAAATTGTATCTAATAACTCATTTCCGATTTGGTACAATTTTGCATTAAAAAAATTGTTAAAGGAAAAATTTAAATATCTCCAAAAATATAAAAAATATGGTAACCAATACGATTACAACACTTTTTCATCTCTAAGAGACCGTGCCATAAAGTTGGAAAATGATTGTTATCACTCATACATCGATAAGGTGGAAAAATCTGTGACTGAGAACCCCCGTTTGTTCTGGTCTTATACAAAGTCGCTAAAACGTAACTCTCACGCCTTACCTTCTGTAATGAAATATGATGATCAGTCTGGTGATACCGGGGAATCTGTTTGCAACTTATTTGCTGAATATTTCCAATCAACTTTCCTCGCTCCCAACGCTGACAGTTCAAAGCCTAATCTTGATAATGAGTTCCTAAGCAGCTCAGGTATATGCAACATTAATATCAATCCTAAAGAGATAGAGAATTTGCTGAAATCAATAAATCTGAACAAAGGCGCTGGGCCTGACAGTGTAAGCCCCTTTTTCATAAGGAATTGTGTAGATAATTTGGTCCCTCCTCTATACATAATTTTTAAACGATCCTTAAGTGAATGTACGGTGCCAGCAGTATGGAAGTCTGCTTTTGTGACGCCTGTGCATAAAAGTGGTGACCGATCGAATATAAAAAATTATAGACCCATATCCAAATTATGTATCTTTGCCAAAATATTCGAAAGAATAGTTTACCGTCAGGTCTATGCTGCTTTAAAAGCGTCTTTTACTCCTGAACAACATGGATTTTTAAGTCAAAGGTCAACCACAACCAATCTTTTGGTCTTTAATGATTATACTTCGTTATGCATGGACTCGGGACTACAGGTAGATTGTATTTTTACTGATTTCAGCAAAGCTTTCGATCGAATTGATCATCTGCTGCTTCTTGAAAAACTATATAGGGCTGGTGTACATGGTGACTTGTTCAGGTGGTTTTCATCGTATATCAGTAACAGATCCCAGGCGGTTGCGATAAACGGTTTTACATCTGCCTGGATGTCGATACCGTCTGGAGTTCCCCAGGGATCATTGTTGGGGCCATTGCTGTTCATCGTATTTATCAATGATGTCGCCTAGTGTTTTAATTACGCCAGAGTCTTATTATATGCAGACGACACGAAAATTTTCATGTCTATCAAAAATGCGATGTACTGTAATCGGCTACAATGTGATCTTAATAATTTTGTACTATACTGTAATCAAAATAAACTCGATTTAAATGTATCCAAATGTAACGTTATGACATTTTCGCGTAAACCTAACCCTATAAGTTATCATTACACCATCTGTGATGAATCTCTCACTAGAGTAACTTCGATGAAAGATTTAGGGTTGATCCAAGATTCAAAACTGTTATATGAAAACCACATTGATTACATTGTCAAAAAAGCTTCTAAATCTCTTGGGTTTATTATAAGATCTACCCGTGATTTTAAATCTATTAAGCCGATAAAAGTACTCTTTTGTGCTTACGTGCGCAGCATCCTTGAATATGCTTCAGTGGTCTGGAATCCGCAATACAACGTCTATATTTCACGAATTGAATCTATTCAAAAAAAAT
Source organism: Agriphila geniculea (assembly GCA_943789525.1). NCBI lineage: Eukaryota > Metazoa > Arthropoda > Insecta > Lepidoptera > Crambidae > Agriphila > Agriphila geniculea. The sequence continues at coordinate 12,933,324 of OX038875.1, forward strand.
TTCTAAGATATTTACAATTTAAATGCAAGGTTAGGGACCATGGTTACGAAACGAGATGTGTTAGGTATCACTTCCTGCCTCTGGAAAAGAGACGGCAGGTTTCTGACATTGTTTGCCTGTTAAAAATTGCTAGTGGTGCTATTGATTGCCCAGCTTTATTAAAGCAAGTTAACATCTGGGTGCCACGCAAACTACCAGTAAGACGTAATCAACCTTTAGCCATACCTAGATGTAACTCAAATTATCGTCGTAACTCTTTTTTCATCCGTGCGAGTAATCTTTTCAATGACCTATCAAAAAGCAATAGCGAGTTAGAACTGTTTCGAACTAATCCCAAAAATATAACTAAACTTTTTATCTCCGAGTTTTTCGGCCCCCACTCTGAAAGTGACTAGTTCAGTTACACATTTGATAATGATAATACTTAATTGTAACTTATGTTGCCCTAAATCTATTCTGCAAATAGCTTAATGTGGTCTATGTACATCTTATAATCCATATGCGAATACCTGTTAATAGTTAAGTAGATTTAAGAAATTGTTTCCATTCAATGTATAATTGCTGTTGGTATTCCGAACATAATAAAATAAAATAAAATAAAATAAGGTAGGTATGTTACCGGGTCGTTAGTGCCGACGGTGCTCTCGACCATCCAGACGGGGCGCTCCTTGCGCGCGGCGGCGGGCTCGGCGGCGGCGTCGCCCTCGCTGATGGTGACGTCGACGCGAGTCTCCTCTACGCGAGCCCAGTGTGTGTCTTAGGTAAGCTAAGGTAGGTATGTTACCGGGTCGTTAGTGCCGACGGTGCTCTCGACCATCCAGACGGGGCGCTCCTTGCGCGCGGCGGCGGGCTCGGCGGCGGCGTCGCCCTCGCTGATGGTGACGTCGACGCGCGTCTCCTCCACGGCGAGCCTAGTGTGTGTGTTAGGTAAGCTAAGGTAGGTATGTTACCGGGTCGTTGGTGCCGACGGTGCTCTCGACCATCCAGACGGGGCGCTCCTTGCGCGCGGCGGCGGGCTCGGCGGCGGCGTCGCCCTCGCTGATGGTGACGTCGACGCGCGTCTCCTCCACGGCGAGCCTAGTGTGTGTGTTAGGTAAGCTAAGGTAGGTATGTTACCGGGTCGTTGGTGCCGACGGTGCTCTCGACCATCCAGACGGGGCGCTCCTTGCGCGCGGCGGCGGGCTCGGCGGCGGCGTCGCCCTCGCTGATGGTGACGTCGACGCGCGTCTCCTCCACGGCGAGCCTAGTGTGTGTGTTAGGTAAGCTAAGGTAGGTATGTTACCGGGTCGTTGGTGCCGACGGTGCTCTCGACCATCCAGACGGGGCGCTCCTTGCGCGCGGCGGCGGGCTCGGCGGCGGCGTCGCCCTCGCTGATGGTGACGTCGACGCGCGTCTCCTCCACGGCGAGCCTAGTGTGTGTGTTAGGTAAGCTAAGGTAGGTATGTTACCGGGTCGTTGGTGCCGACGGTGCTCTCGACCATCCAGACGGGGCGCTCCTTGCGCGCGGCGGCGGGCTCGGCGGCGGCGTCGCCCTCGCTGATGGTGACGTCGACGCGCGTCTCCTCCACGGCGAGCCTAGTGTGTGTGTTAGGTAAGCTAAGGTAGGTATGTTACCGGGTCGTTGGTGCCGACGGTGCTCTCGACCATCCAGACGGGGCGCTCCTTGCGCGCGGCGGCGGGCTCGGCGGCGGCGTCGCCCTCGCTGATGGTGACGTCGACGCGCGTCTCCTCCACGGCGAGCCTAGTGTGTGTGTTAGGTAAGCTAAGGTAGGTATGTTACCGGGTCGTTGGTGCCGACGGTGCTCTCGACCATCCAGACGGGGCGCTCCTTGCGCGCGGCGGCGGGCTCGGCGGCGGCGTCGCCCTCGCTGATGGTGACGTCGACGCGCGTCTCCTCCACGGCGAGCCCCAGCCCGCGCGTCGCCTCGCCCGACCACTGCTCGCCGCCCGGACGCAGTGGCTGTTGCTTCATTGTTAGACTAAAATACACACCAATAATGTCATACTTCTTACTCTCAGTGAGAGCTAGGGTTATGAGCGCTCCTGGCAACCCAAGGTTTATTTCTAGTATCATGAACGCCTCTGGCAAGATTTGAATTTTGCGGTCCAAGGCTTATTTCTAGGATCATGAGCGCCCCTTGCAAAATTTGAACTTTGCGCCCCAAAACATATTTCTAAGGATAATGAGCGCCCCTGGCAAGATTTCAATTTTGCGCCCCAATTTCTTTTTAGGCATGGGTCAAAAAAGTGCGCCCCCCTGAGGGGTGCGCCCCAGGCAGCCCCTTGCCAGCCCTTAGATTATGATTATGACCCTTACTTAGTAAGTAATTAATTTCGCAATTGAAGAAATGGGTCTGGCTGGGTGTACAATTATGCGTTTGTAATGATGAGGTAGGTAAGTAGGTACCTATCTGGATATATGTAGAAAACACATATGATTTTGCCTCACTCACTTACGACGTACTTTCAGTTATTTTACTAGTAGATTGGTCGTTTTGCTTTCGTGTCGTTCTTGCCACAAAGACATTTTACTAGATTGTTATTCTGATAAGGATGGAATTACTTACCCTCTGATTGTATTGATATCTACTGGCTCTGGCTCCAATATCTCTGGTGCCAACTTAATTCCTTCAACTTCTCGTAACAGTATGAAAAGTGTTTCCATCTGTTCATTGAATTTAGCCAGTAATAATCTGGAGTCTTTCTTGGGCAATGCCGACTGATCCTCCTCAACTACTTGACTGCAAAATGTACAACGGAATTCCTGAGTCATCATATCATATAATTGGTCGGCCTGAAACAAACAATTTATAAATAGTATTTTTCTGCAATAATTATTATATTAAGAAGGTTTATTACTTATGGGTCAGACTATAGGTAAGTGTATAGTATCTTATACAACGTGTAAAGCGGGCTCTACATTCGCGCCGTGAACACCCGTGAAAGCCGTGAACCGCGAGTGTGGATGGTTTTCGCGCCCGTTCACGCCTTGTTCCCCGTTCCGTGTCAGTATTTGCGCCCGTGTCAAAGGGTTCGCGGTCCGCGAACCTCCCGTGAACGCGAACGCATCCACACACGCGCGTGAAAACAGTGCCGTGCCGTGAGGTTGTTTATTTATTTGCGGAGTACGGTGCGTCAAAACAAGCGTCACTTGGACGAACGAGCAGGAACTTGTGTTGGTTGAGTGTTATCATGCCGAACCCATTTTATGGGATGCTAAACACAAAGATAGCGGTACATAATTCGGCGTCCATTTTCGACGAGCGAACTACACTGTGAACGATAGCGAGTGTGGTGGGATGTAGGTCATGGTTTTCACGCCGACTTTATGGCGTGAATCACACAGGAGTATGGAGCCCGCATAACAGAATTAATGGCTAAAATTTATAGGTAGGGACCATCAAACTGAACAAATTTTACTATGGGAAATCTGAATACGCGAAAAAAAAATTAGCTGTTTCATACATAAATTAATAGGTAACGTAAATATGAAAATGTATGAAACAGCGGATTTTTTTCGCGATTAGTCCCATACCTAGTAAAAAAAAGTTGTTCAGTTTGATGATCCCTATCTATCTATACCATATTCTGGTTTAGCCATTACAATACTTACTAAAAAGATCTTCAACGAAGCCGAGGTCGGCGTATTCTGCCCATCATCATCAGGACCATTTTTGTTAAAGAAAAATTAGGAAATAATTTTTGTCCAAAGAAACGATTATATAGGTATATTAGGTACTACTATTATTTATTCTGTGCCTAAGTATAAAATTACCAAATTTTCATAAAAATCATGAAAAAATTTTTTTGACTTTGACCTCTAATAACTTCACAGCTATGGATTTCCTAGGTATAAGTAGTCTAAAAGAAAAAAAAATAATCCTGATGATGGGCGGAATGCGTGGACTTGGGCTTCGTTGAGGGTCTTTTGACATCCTTTATAATATTTTATAAATGTTATATTTTTATATTTATCCTTTATAATATTTTTCTAAATCTTACTTCAAGATCCGTGAATGTTTTGCTGCACCCGGGGCACTTGAAACTCGCCCGGCTTGTAGCGTCGCGTTCCTCTGTCTCCATGCGCTTACGCATCAGATCTAATTTGTACTTTACAACGTTCACAAACGTTTTATAATTTATGAAGTAGTAGTTAACTTTTTGTGCTTTTCCGTCAGGACCTGAAAACGTTGGTAGTTAAGGAGTTATTACAATGCAGTGGCCACCGCTAAACCCTACAAGAAATATCGAAAGTTTGCTGTTCTTTTTAGGGTTCCGTACCCAAAGGGTAAAAACGGGATTCTATTACTAAGACTTCGCTGTCCGTCTGTCTGTCTGTCTGTCTGTCCGTCCGTCTGTCTGTCTGTATCCCATGAACCGTGATAGCTAGAAAGTTGAAATTTTCAGACATGATGTATTTCTGTTGCCGCTATAACAACAAATACTAAAAACAGAATAAAATTAATATTTAAGGGGGGCTCTCATACAACAAACGTGATTTTTTTGCCGTTTTTTGCTCGATATTAATAACGACAACAAGTAGACAGTTGAAATTTGCACAGATGATGTATTTTTGTTGCCGCTATAACAATAAATACTAAAAACAGAATAACATTATTATTTAAGGGGGGCTCCCATACAACAAACGTAATTTTTTGCCGTTTTTTGGTACGGAACCCTTCCTGCGCGAGTCCGACTCGCACTTGGCCGGTTTTTTTATTGAGTCTATCCTACTAATCCTACTAATATTATAAATGTGAAAGTTTGTGGGTTTGGATGTTTGTTCCTCATCCTCAATCACGCAAATGATCTGAACGGATTTGGTTGAAATTTGGCACACAGATAGCCTGGATTAAAACATAGAATACGGGAACCACGCGGGTGAAACCGCGGGCGGCCGCTAGTAGGTACTTATTATAAATGTGAGTTTCTGGGTTTGGATGTTTGTTCCTCAATCACGCAAAAACGGCTGAGCAGATTTGGATAAAATTTGACACACAGATAGTTTGTAGCCTGGATTATAACATAGGATACTTTCTTATCCCGTTCAAAGGTTCCCTAGGGATTTTCCGAATGTCCACGCAGACGAAGTCGCGGGCGGAAGCTAGTTTGAAATAAGTGTAAGTAGGTAACTACTCACCTGTTTCCATTTTTAATCTAACTTGAATAAACTTGTCATTTTTTAGAGTAGCTATTCTGGCCCGCAACATTTTCCTTTCAAATTTGAGCAGTTCACAAATATCATCTTCCTTCATGCCTGTGAAATTCAAAAAACAAATGACATTTAAAAGTAACATAATGTTATTAGACTGATCTGTTGATCAATTAGGTACATTTACTTACAAGGGTTTCTAACCAACATGTCCACTATAAGTGCATCTTCTATGGTATAGAAGCCTCTAACTACAAGTCGAGCTAATTGTTTTAAGCTGCTTGGAACCTCGGTGACCAGACGTTCCTCCGTCATATCTGCTTATTTCCTGTAATTTATTTATTGAACAGTATAGTAAGTACATACAGCCGCTAATTCTGAAGGCAATGCCCGTGAAGATGAGGTACTATGCAACAAAATTCGTGTGCGCGCGTATTGCCCCTGCACGAACTAAACGTATGCGACAGCGGGCGCGGCGTGCAAGGGATTTTAACCTTAGCAGTGGTTAAGCGACGCTGTTGCCCATGGTACCTAGGTAGAAAACGGTGAAGGAAGTCTTCACAGATGAAATAGGTAATCAATCACTGGTCTTGTTTACGATGCAGAAGGTATAAGTAATATAATACCCGGCATGGGATAAGTAAATAAAAACGGTAGTTTTCTGTTTATATAATTTTATTTTCTTAAATAACGACAAAAATCAAAATTTTAATAATTAGAAATCATGTACAGATGCCTACCTACTACTATGATGAAGTATAAAATCATACTTACAATGAATTCAGTATAAAGCTATGTCTAACTTGCGTTACGAAAAATATATATTTGTACATATAGATTTTCATTTGGCAGTGTGATTCGTTTATTTTTTCGGGCCGTTTTAATCCTTATGTTAAATACATAATTACATAGTTCTAAGATTAACAACATCTGATTAATCATCTTAATAATTTACAATATATTCGTCATTTTCAGCTCCAATCGCTAAATAAAATCTGGTTACAGATTTTGTGCAATTTGTTTAAATAAAATACATTAACTAAATAAAACCAGTAGTAAAAAATTTCAAGATTGCATAAAATACCTATTAGGTATACTTACTAATCACATGTTTGTGTGTTTATGAATATAAATACTACAAAACAATCTAATACTATTTTTAAATAAATAATAGATAGCAGGTATCACAAAAAAGTAGATAGCAAGATTTTCAAGGAACTAAATTGATTAAGCATTAATTCTACTTTTAACCATTAATTCAAATCAGTCTTTACAAAAAGTACTAATATTGGTAAGTATCACTAATGTAAAAACATTTAAAAAAACAAGTTCTTCCTTAATGTATAAAAAAGAAAATTTAAAATAAAAAGGGGTTACTACAGTTCATTTGTTACAGAAAGTTGGAAATTAACGACTAATAAGCATAATAAAAAAAGTCATTTGAACTACTTTGAAAAAATGCAGTGTGTCTTAGTTCACAGTCTGGATTCAACAATAACTCAGAATCTTAGATTAAAACAAAAATGATTGACATAGGACATAACTAATGAATTAGACATTCAAACAATTAGAAGTACTTTGTTCATAAATAAATTACTAGCAATATTAAACTATGGTACAAATTTCATTCTTAAATCTAATAAAACTTAGTTTACTTCAACATTTCATTCATTGTGTTGTGTTCTTTCAAGAATTAACTGTACGTTATCTATTGTTTGATAAATGACCCTAAAATTGGGACGATCGCTTGGATGATTATTCCAACACTGCTTCATTAGATCATAAACACATCTAGGGGTATTGTCAGGGCAGGCAAGGACATTACCATCTTTTAGAAACCTTACTACTTCTTCATGAGTCATGCCGAAGTAAGGTTGCAGAGCAAATGAGAATATTTCCCATAGGCACACACCATATGCCCAGACATCAGATTCTAAGGTATACTTATTATAAAGAATACTTTCTAATGGCATCCATCTCACAGGGATGGCATCATGCTCATCTCCTTTATAATAATCTTGTAAGTAAATTTTATGTGATAAGCCAAAATCTGCAATTTTGACAACCATATCATCATTGATCAGACAATTTCTAGTTGCCAAATCTCTATGAACAAATTTACGATCTGAAAGATAAACCATTCCCGAAGCAATCTGTCTCGCTATATGTAATAGATCCAAGTGGCTCAGAGGCATTACAAGTAGCCTCAAGTCTTCTCGGTTTTCAACAGCAGGAGCAAAGTTAGGTGCAGTACTGCAAGCTCTCAAGTATTCATTCAAATCCCCTTTCCCCATATATTCAAATAATAAGCACATTGGACGTCCTATAGCACAAACACCCAATAATTTCACTATATTGGGATGATCGAAGTCAGCCAATAAACAAGCTTCTCTCTCAAAATCCAGTTGCAAATCATGAGATGCTTCATCTTTGAGCATTTTAACAGCGACCAAAGTGAATTCTTCTTCTGGAACAAGTCCAGGTGCCTTGGCTTGAAATACTCTCCCGAATGCCCCTTGACCTAAATCACGGATGTAGATAATATTATTTCTTGGAAACTCCAACTTTTCTAGTTTTGGATTCAATTGTGCTCCAGTAGTATGGTAGGCTAAATTGCTAGGAAGCTTATCCAAATCAATATCCATGTTCTGTCCGTTTCTACGGTTGGCAATATTACATTTCGAATAATGATTTTTTAAGAAGTAGTGACACAGTAGAGCCACTGAAGCTACAAGTAAAATGCAACCAAGTCCACCGACAGATAGTAATAAAACAAAAGATGGAGTAAAATAATTTTCCATAACTATATTTGGTCCACTGATATTGTCAAATTCATCAGTCGAATTGGCACATGCTGGTATATCACAATGCTCCCATCGCACGTTCGGATCCATGGTATAGCACCAAGGCTTCCTTTCTTCTCCACCTGCATTTCTACAGTAATTTGTAGAATTCTGGACTTCTGGAAAGACAAGAGGCGGCCTGGTGTGTTGATGGGGTGACTGAGATTCCCAAGCTTGACATTTTAGCCCAGTCTCTGTCATATTCATAGTGCCCTGATAGTATCGCCCATTTCCCCTTACACAGTTAGTTGTAACTTCACTATATTCCATTTCTGTAATACCAGTGTTATGGCATGTCACCTGTGTCCCTTTACCTGCAAATTTAGGAAGTTTCTCACACTCAGGAAATCGGAAATGGCCTCTTGATTCGAAGAATACTCCACGCCGTTTTTGTTCTTCGATAACAATCCAATCATTGTAACAAAATTGCATTTTAACAGCCATGCAGTCTTCATAACACAGTGGTAGAGCAAAATAACCTACCCCATCTTTGTCAATGCACTTGGGGAAAGCGTAAGCACAAAGTAGTTTTTCAGCTCTGCTTCGACATGGTTCTTTCAGTGTAGATATCATCTCCTTCCACAATCCCGTTGTAATTTTCTCATTATCTAAGCCTCCAGTATGATTGTACCATACGTATCCTGTAGAGTAGCTCTTACATATTTGCCCATTGTATGGACCACAGTAAAGATGCACTGATTTTATAAATAGGAGTACCGCAAATACTTTGCAATGGATGTCCATTGTTTTAAATGTAAAGCTTTTTTAATTCGATAAACAGCTTAGATCGTTGCATTTTAGATATTCAATACAAAACACGATACAGATTGTACAATGGCGGACACATTATTTATTATTGATTTTACTTTTCGTGTCGTGTCGGTCGTGTGAAATGAAATTCCAAATTTGCAAGAAGCAAGCAGTCAGTGAGTCACTGACAGACAGACATGTTTGGATTCCTAAACGTAAAAGTAAATAATTCTTGGATACAGACAGCGTACTAAATATTATGTATTCTGTGATTCAGCGAAATATATCTAGATTTTTACTCATGTGATATAATTATGTTTTCTTTCTTTTTAATGTAAATGTTATAGCCGTCGTAACAAATCTAATTAGAAAAAAAAACTTTTTATAATTAAATGATAAACGTTTCTAAACGGAGATTCACTAAATGAAAGTTGGCAATAGCCAGCCTGCCTGTCAAAGTTGTCAAACGTCAAAATAATTAAACTTACCAAGATACTGTTCGGCAAAAAATATCTTGAAAATGGCAGCAATTGAGAAAGTTAAAGTTGTTGTTCTTGGTGATTCAGGTAATTATAACATCTTGAATGTTTCCGACACTTTTTATATTTTTTAATGAAGGTAATTAAATAATATTTCGAGGTTTATAGTTAGTTACTTGTTGTCTGCCAACTTGACGGCGGCCATGACACCTTATACAGTAGGTGCAACATTCAGATAATTAAAACAACACCACAAGCACTGGCGCGAAATTTTTTTTTTTTTTGCCATATTGTATTGATACAAGTTATTGATAAAATGTTTGTTTACAATTTTCAGGTGTAGGAAAAACGTCCTTGACTCATCTTATAGCACACCATAAGCCACTTCTATCGCCCGGATGGACTGTGGGTTGCTCAGTAGAAGTAAAGTTGCACAGGTACAAGGAAGGCACACAGGCGCAAAATACATTTTTTGTCGAACTTTGGGATGTTGGAGGATCTAACGGTCATAGGAATACCAGGAACGTATTTTATCAACCTACACATGGTGTGTTGAAGATGAATTTTAGCAATAAGTTATATTAATAAACTACGTAAGTAATTTGTACTGAAAAATAACTCGGACGGGACGGAGGACATAGTGACACAGTCAGTATGTATTCTGTGACAGTAGTAGTTGAATGGTTAAAACCCACTGACATGAAAAATGTGTAATAAATAATATAGAGGTCAATGTTAGAACCACATGACATGAGTAAATTAGATCGACGAGTATGATGTTTATAATCCCGATTAGAACATCATAATTATCATCATAAAAAACTAGTGATTTTGTATCATTTTTCATTTTCTGATTTCCATAGAACAGTCACAAGCATAGGACAGTACTTACCTACCTACCCTACCCTATGTTATTATTAGTACTATTTTTATTCTGTGTTATTTTATAATCTAGAAATCGTGAAAAAATAGCGGTGTTAAAATATTGAAAGGTATAATGATACATATTAATCTAATCTAAAGTTTTGTTGTAGGTATTATTTTAGTTCACGATTTGACAAACAGAAAAAGTCAGATCAATTTACAAAAATGGCTTTCTGAAATCTTGAATCAGGACAGCTCCAATCCCACGCTGCAGCACGTCGATGTGGACCCTGAACAGTTTTTGGGCTCCACACAGGTATTTTGTTTGATGACTAGCTTCCGCCCGCGACTTCGTCCGCGTGGATATTAGAGAAAATCCTTAGGGAAACTGCAACCAGGATCCGACCAGCCGTTTTTAGGGTTCCGTAGCCAAAATGGCAAAAAACGGAACCCTTATAGATTCGTCATGTCGGTCTGTCTGTCTGTCTGTCTGTCTGTCTGTCTGTCTGTCCGTCCGTATGTCACAGCCACTTTATTCCAAAAGTATTAGGACTACATAGTTGAAACTTAGTAGGCAGGTGTATTCTGTGAACCGCTTTACGATTTTTATACAAAAATAAAAAAAATAAAAGATTAAGGGGGGGCTCCCCCATACATGGAACTGAAACTGAAAATATTTTTTTTCATCAAACCAATACTTGTGGGGTGTCTATAGATAGGTCTTTAAAAATGACGTTGAGGTTCCTAAGACTATTTTTTTTTAAAGTCAACCGTTTGAAAAATATATGCCGCCAAAGTGGTAAAATGTGTGTCCCCCCCCCCTTTAACTTTTAAAGTAAGAGGGTGAAAAATCTAAAAAAAATATAAACTATAGATCTTAATAAACACTTTCAACGAAAATTGTTTTGAATGAGATACAGTAATTAGTTTTCGAGATATAGTACATTTTCCAAAACCGCAAATATAACTTTGTCATTCATACAAACACTGTGAAAAACAAAGTTATTTTTTCAGACGAAAAATGATAGCGGTATTAAAATATGGTATGGTATAATGTACCTACGGAACCCTACTGCGCGTGGCCCGACACGCACTTGGCCGGTTTTTATGCGATTAGGTGGGTCCCCACCAAGCGCACTGCCTCGCGAGGCATCAATATTGGGCCCATTGCTGTTTCTAATTTATATAAATGACCTTCCCAACTACGCGAATAATTTATGTGAGACAGTACTATTTGCGGATGATACTTCTTTAGTCTTTAAAGTAAACAGAGGTAGTAACTGTTCGGACGAAGTAAATAGTGCCCTCTCTAAAGTTTCATACTGGTTTAATAGCAATAATTTAGCACTTAACCCCAATAAAACTAAATGTGTTAAATTTTCATTACCTAATGTTGAGCAGACAAAATTAAATATTAATTTGAATGACGATGAAGTCGAGTTTATTGAGAGTACTAAATTTCTAGGTATCACACTAGATTCTCGACTGCAATGGGATCCACATATTGAAGCCTTGTCAAGTAGACTTAGTTCAGCGGCATTCGCTGTTAAGAAAATAAGGCTTTTAACTGATATTGAAACGGCAAGGTTAGTATACTTTAGTTATTTTCATAGTGTAATGTCGTATGGACTGCTATTGTGGGGCTCAGCTGCCAGTATTGAAAATATTTTTATACTCCAAAAAAGAGCTGTTCGCGCCATATACAATCTACGGCGGAGAGATACATTGAGAGAATTGTTCAAAGAAATAAATATTTTAACTTTGGCAGGCCAATACATTTATGAAAATTTAGTTTATGTAAGAAAACACTATGATTCATTTGCTAAGAACAGCAATATTCACCAGTTAAATACAAGAAATAAAGATAAACTTGCCGTTCCAAGATTTAGGCTTGCAAAAACTAGAGGTTCATTTATGGGGAAAGGCATAGCCTTTATTAATAAAGTTCCACAACAAGTGATTGATCTTCCTTTGCATGAATTTAAAAACCATGTTAAAAAAACGCTCATGAGTAAAGGTTATTATAAAGTAGACGATTATCTTAAAGATCAAAATGCGTGGAAATGATGTAACACATAACTTGCTACTATAAGTACTTTGTTGAAGTAATATAATAAGTCTATGTTGTTGCCAATAATCCTGTCACCCTGTTGTAATTATCTGGTAACGATATATTCAAGATTGTAAATATCGTTACTTATGGCTGTTACAGCTGATAAGTTTCTTGCGCCCGTTCTTCTTGTCAGCTAAAAAAGTCTAGAACGGGTGGTAGGAAAATATAGACGATTCAAAAGTACTTAATAATTAAGTTTATTTGAATAAAGCTTATTTGACTTTGACTTTGACTTTGAGGCAAGCCGTTTGCCGCATGTGGCAGGCCTCGCACGAGGCTGTTTGCTCATTCATCCCCGTAGGGTTTGAAATACTAACAATAATGATATACAATGCGTTAGATTTTCATCCATTAGCATAAATTATAAATTTAGCGATTTTTACTTCGAAAATGAAGGATTTTCTATACACAACTTCATCCCCCTTTTCACCCCTTCAGGAGTAGAATTTTCAAAAACGCTGAGACATGTGTATATTAATTTTTAGTCGTCAGCCTAAACACAAAATTTGAAGATCTTAGCTCTGAAACTGACGGACTTTCATACAAACTTTGGACCCCCGTTTTACCCACTTAGGGGGTGATTTTTGAAAAATCCTTTCTTAGTGCACCCCTAGACCTTATAAGGAACCTATGTGTCAAATTTGGTATCTCTAGACTCAGCGGTTTGGGCTGTGCGTTGATAGATCAGTCAGTCAGTTTACGATTTTATATATTAAAGATTAACTAAATACCTACACATAGTAAAGGGCCTTATAGACGGTACAATCGGTCGTGACGTGAGGAGAACACTAAACGCATGATAAATACTGTGCTCTATCAGTATTTTATCAGGGGCCTATTTCATAAAATAATGGTAAAACTATGGTAAAACTTACCATAGTTGTTTATTGGGGTAGCATTATGTTTCTTGTTTATTATGAAATAATTTTACCCCAATAAACTACTACTATGGCAAATTGTTGTAGTTTTAACATTATTTAATGAAATAGGCCCCTGATAAAATACTGTTGGATCACAGTATTTACTGTGTGTGTAGAGTTCGCCTTACGATGAATGCTAATGTTTTTAAAGTACCCATCATCACAAACATTAAAAAGGTACCTAGGTATTTTGAAAAATAACAAAAAATACGTAGCAATACTTACCACTAAAACCATTTCGAGGCTGTCTTTCTTAATAGATTTAATTATATTTTATCATTTTAGATACCAATACTTGTTATTGGCACAAAATATGATTTGGCTGAAGAGACACAAAAGAAAAATCAATATAGACGATTGGCTAGCAGCATAGCGGAGCAGTGTGGGTCCGACGAGATATTCGTCAATTGCCACCAAGTCAGGTAAGGCTGACCCCAGACCTACCGTCTTCATTTCTTTGCTTTGCTTGAGGCCCGTTCAGAACCTACGAGTGCAACTTACATTCTAACGGCGTTCCAAACATTAGTGCGTTGCAACTTTTTAACCATCAAAATCGGTCGTTGAAAAACGCTCTGACGTTTATCTATACAAAAATTGTCAATAACATTTGACATTATTTTGTATTTTGATGTTTTGTGTCGAAGTTTCAAAAAGTTCATGGTTGCTCCTAAAAAAACAGATTTTATTTCATTTAGTGAATAAGAAAGTTTAAATTATCCGTTTTCTAAATGGAAAACGAAGACTTTGTATTACTAATGGTCTAATGAAATCTAAAGTTAAAACAACCAAACAACCGCACTCTGAACCTCGGAACGCAGCCTTGTTCTAGTAGAACGGCAGCAAAGCAAAGAAGTGAAACCGGTCGGTAGTCTGGGGCCACCCTAATACTTTGATACTCGTAACCCCGACCCCGAATTACGTAACTCTGTTGCTAACAATTCTCGATTGAAATCCATTGAAATCACAGTTGCATTGCTGCTTTAAGTAAGATATTTGTCACAATGGTTCTCACTAAAGCAGCAATGTTACTGCTATTTCTGTCGTAAATACGCGAACCCACAAGTGTAGGACGGACATTCGCAGACATTCGCACGCAAATGATTTTCCATACAAAATTGAAAATATTGAAAACATTCCATTCAACAAAGTGGTATTTCCATGACTACGACAACGCGTTCTGGGCGTTTTTATAAGAGCAACGACACGAATTTCGCGTTGTGGCGTTTTGGCAGTGCCCGGACCGCCTATCGCTTTGACTCTGGCTTTGGTTTATGACGTCAGTGCACTGTCCGTCCTTGTCATCGTGTTATATTAAGACAAGGACGGATAGAGCATATAGCTATTGCTCTAGCTAAAGCTTTGAGTTAGGCGGTAGGGCCCCTGACCAGGCATCCGTCACTCGCCCATACCTACCGCGATAAGTACCTACAGCGCGCGAGAACTTTAAGTTGCAAATCAGTCAGGGTTGCCGCCGCGCTTGTGAGTACACGCGTGCGTTATTCTGTGCCTCTATGACGGTCAATCGATCATTGTTTATTGCTCCCAGCACTGTACTGTACCTACCTACTATACTTTTTTAATTTTGTAAATAATGGAGAATCGTAATACTAATAATTGCTGCGTGGACGGCTGTCGCAATAAACAGAAGGATTCAAAGTTTTCATTTCAAACTTTACCGTAAGATTCTAAAAGGTAGAAAAAAAATTATTTTGTTTATTTTACTCGTAATTTTTATAAGTACTTACCTATTTTAGATAAGTAGGTGTAACAACTACCTACTATTATTTGAAACGTATTTTTTTCACATTATAAACACAAAACTTGTAATAAAGTATTTAATCCTTCAACACACAGCACAGAAAATGAGACAATAGATTTTCAATTGGTTTGTTGAGCGTTGAAGGAGACAACCCTGAAGTTGTTAGAAGAGGTAAGAGCTACGCGATAGAAAGAGAGGCAACCTGTAGGTGAATATAACTGTAGGCAAGGAAGCGGTGTGCGATCTGAATTGCACTTTATTGTGTCTGTGCAAGAGTCGCTATTTAATTACATGACTATGCGGAGTGAATTTTCTGTACTTTGTACTATTATCACAGAATACATAATAGTACAAGTACAGAAGATCCACTCCTCAAAGTCATTTAAATAAATAGTGACTCTATCCTAGACACAATAAAGTGCAATTCAGGTCGCACACCGCTCCCTTCGCTACAGTTATATTCACCTAGAAGTTACCTCTCTTTCTATCGCGTAGCTCTTATCTCTTCTAACGACTTCAGGGTTTCTTCTTTTAAATAATAATGAAATAATAGCTTACAATACTTTATTACAAGTTATGTGTTTGTGAACTAAATGCGTAGGTACTTAAATACGTTTCAAAAAACCCTAGGCTAGATACAGTCAACGCCATATCAGACTATACATACTGATTTGAGGCAATTTGCTTTCTCATTGTTTAAGTCTGAGTCATTAATAATTAAGTTTATTTCGAAAGAAGATAAGTACCTACCTAAATAGGACCTAAGAATAAACAAATACTAAATACTAACTAGGTAGTAGATAAGCACCATGTCGTTTGGAACTATTGAAAGTGTGAAAAACGTGAGGTTCGGATCCTTTTTATTACTATTAAGGCAGCCCATTGCGATGCAATATGCCTTCATTTTGGTTAAATATCATAAATATACGAACGAACGACGCGACAATACGCGAATGCGGTGCGTGAGGTGAGTGAGTGAGTATCGAAATCGAATTGCTAACGTGCGTCCCAGCCGGCACGCGGTAGCCCTCTGAAATTAGTCCGTCCGGACGGACCCGCCGGCTACTTGTAGCTTCGTACCTAAAGCGCGGAGTGCGCCTAGCCTGCTATTATGTATTCTCTGTGCCCTGACCCCCTAGCCAAAGTACCTAACATTTGCAAATCTTCGTTATCGCTTCGCTTTCGAAACATGTATGGGATTGACATAACGTTTCGTTAACAAACGAATTTTAAAACTTCAATTCCTTAACTACATTTTTCGGAGCGAAGTGATGGCAAAAATTTGTACATGTGACATTGGCTACAGGCTCAGGGGCCCTATTTTTGAATCGCTCGACCGCTGTCGAGCGCTCTTTTCGACTGATTTTCGTTCGACATCTCATTGTTTTGAGTCATATGTCGAACGAAAATCACTCGAAAAGAGCGCTCGACGCTAGGCGAGCGATTCAAAAATAGGGCCCCAGAACGCGTTGTGAGAGCGTTTTTTCGCTCAAATACCGAAATCGATCTTTGAGCCTAACATACGTATATATATTTTAGTAGGTATGTATTTTGTGTTCTGTGTCACTGCGCGGTCGTGACGTAAACTCGTAACAAGACTTAAGACAACTATCCCAATCGCTTTCATTTGTAGAACATTGATACTTCTTTTTGGCACAAATAAAAACTTACCAAGAAATGCAGCAATGTGTCACATCCATCTGTCAAATGAAAGCGATTGCGATAGATTTTAGCCCCCTGATAAAGCGGCAAGCTAATTTAAATTTATTAATGAATTCGATTGCCGCGCAGTATGTGCATTGTGCAGAAAGACTCAATTTATTAAAATACTTTCAGATCGTTAGCACCTGGTACCAGTAATTCAGTCAAGCTTACGAGGTTCTTTGACAAGGTAAGGAATAACAATATTATATTACAGTACTACTTATTATACAGGGTCATTTTGTATTCACCATCCAAATTTTGAGGACGTGTTAGTCCATGAAACTGAACAACTTTCTCTAAGGAAGACATGGCTAAATATGTAAAAAAAAAAATCGACTATCCATGCAAATCAAAGAGATCACGTGATCAATTTAATATGCGGGATCATCAAAATTTTGTGGCGAAATTTGACACATGTTTCTTAGAGAAAGTTGTTTGGTTTCATGGACTGGACACATCCTTGAAATTTGGATGGTAAGTTCAGAATGAATTGTTTCCCAAATAAAAATAGAAAAAAAATAGGCGTAGATAAAGTCTTGTATGCAACTGTACATAATTAGGCATTAAAACACGAATGTGATAGGTACTGTAGGCGACGCACACATACATTCTCTCATTCACTCACGCATACTGTGTACGGTACGGCCACAAGCTTTAAGTTATAATAATTATTAAAATACAAACTTTACAAATGTAAAACAAAAAAGGTACCTAAACCTAATGTTAAAATAAGTAAATAATACAATACATACATATACTAATGTCATAAATACTTTATTTATTTATTTATATATATACTCTTTATTGTATACACACAGAACAAACAATTAACAATACAAACATAAAGGAGACATACAAATGGCGGCCTTATCACTAAAAAGCGATTTCTTCCAGGCAACCTTGGGATGGACAGGAATTCAGAAAAATGTGATGGGGTAGTTGGACGTGTGCAAATTCAATAAAGTAATAAATAACTTTATTGAATTTGCTTTGATATAGGTATATAGCTTAATAACGTGATTTTGTAAAAAAAGAAAAACCTTCTTCAAAAAACCTGAAACAAAATCAGCTTCAACTTTAAATACCTCTAAAAAAGCGAGAAATAATATTCCAATCATTAGTTACGTTATGTACGCATAACATTATTAATAAAACACGTCCAATGAAGTCGGGTGGGGCTTTTAGAAATATAAAAAAATAGGTTGTCTTGATTTGAATATTATTTCTCGCTTTTTTTAGAGGTATTTAATTTTGAAGCTGTTTTTGTTTCAGGTTTTTTGAGGGAGAGGGTCACGGGATGGGAGTCCGTTTCTACGCAGTGTGATAGTGGTTGCGGTAGAGCTGTCCTAATTCTATCGCAAATAGTGAACCCAATGTGCTCCGAGGTATAGCCGTTGTGGTATTCGTTGAGCAGTGCGCCTTCGGCCTGGGGCGACTGCTAATTCAGACGCTGTGTCGTCATGAGGGAAACCGCCCAGTGTACCCACACTCAGTGGTAATCAATAATTGATGCAAAAACAATATCTTTCAATATACTTCCACACACTGACTTAGTCTGTGCTTCCACATAATAAGATGGTAAAATAAACCCCGAAGTCCAGGCGCTCCTAGGATTGCCTAGCAGTGGCGGATACAGGGGGGGGGGCGCAGGGGGCGCGCGCCCCCCCCATGCGTGACCCGCGTCACTCACATAATATAAATAATAAAAATAAAAAGAATTTATTTACGGCTAGTACACTTAACTAACCAGTCTAAAACAATCAAAAAACAGAAAACAATAATGCGGGACGCGGGTGGCAGGCGGGCCTGCAACCATCAGAATCAGAACACAATAAAACAAGACAATAGATAAAGAATTTGCCTGCAATCCTTATTGAAAATAAAAGTTGGGGATTTTTGTACAACATCGCATCTGTGGAACATCTGTTTACGAAAAAGCAGCATTTCTTTGTAGCATGTAGCATGTTGTTAGTCCGCGTCATTGTATTCTTTCTTTACCTATGAAATTGCCCATATTGTTTCACAAACAGAGAACCATCTAGCTTCTTTGATTTAAAATATTCATCCATTTTATTGAACTATGGCCATGATAGTCGATAGTCAACTATCAGCAATAATAAAATCCTTATTTGAGTTTTCTTACCATTAAAAAATTGCTCATTGATTCCTTTTTTGTTAGCAAAAATAAACAAAAATGACCACTTTACTTGTTGTTATTTATCTAAAACTTATTTTTGGAGTAAGTAATGTACTTACATAAAAGTTTTGTAACATAAGGCTTCATGGTATGAACATTTTGTATGAAAAAGCATTTAAAAAAACCGGCCAAGTGCATGTCGGGCCACGCGCAGTAGGGTTCCGTAGGTACATTATACCATACCATATTTTAATACCGCTATCATTTTTCGTCTGAAAAAATAACTTTGTTTTTCACAGTGTTTGTATGAATGACAAAGTTATATTTGCGGTTTTGGAAAATGTACTATATCTCAAAAACTAATTACTGTATCTCGTTCAAAACAATTTTCGTTGAAAGTGTTTATTAAGATCTATAGTTTATATTTTTTTTAGATTTTTCACCCTCTTACTTTAAAAGTTAAAGGGGGGGGACACACATTTTACCACTTTGGTGGCATATATTTTTCAAACGGTTGACTTTAAAAAAAAATAGTCTTAAAAACCTCAACGTCATTTTTAAAGACCTATCTATAAACACCCCACAAGTATTGGTTTGATGAAAAAAAATAGTTTCAGTTTCAGTTCCATGTATGGAGAGCCCCCCCTTAATCTTTTATTTTTTTTATTTTTGTATAAAAATCGTAAAGCGGTTCACAGAATACACCTGCCTACTAAGTTTCAACTATGTAGTCTTAATACTTTTGGAATAAAGTGGCTGTGACATACGGACGGACAGACAGACAGACAGACAGACAGACAGACATGACGAATCTATAAGGGTTCCGTTTTTTGCCATTTTGGCAACGGAACCCTAAAAAAGCAAAACCTACTTCAAAAACCTTAAAAAACAGCTCTAAAAAAGCAAAACGTCTATTGAAGTCGGGGGGCTGGCGGTAATTTGTTATGTACTTTTTATATGTGTTGGTTTCTCAAGTAGGTATTGTAATTTTTTATTCTAAAAGCCCCACCCGACGATATGTAAGTAAGTAAGAGATTCTATTATAAATAAAACGTTTTAATATTTCACATTTTTCAATGGTATACCTACCCCTAGTAACTTAATTTCCACATTCCACGCTGGTTATCGCCGATTTAAAAATTTCAAAAAAAGGGACCAACTTGGGGAGAAATCTGTGACGTTATAACGTTTAAATCATTTCAATTGGTTCAGCCGTCTTCGAGTGATCGGTGTGCATACATATAAAAATATATTATATACGCGACGAATAGCTAAACTATAACCTTCTCGTTTTCAAATTTTTTAATTCGGTTAAAAATTGCTACTTCTCGTTTTTAGAGATCCTGGAAAAGATGGAGAAATTTCAAGAAATTGAAGGGATTTTTAATGTTTTTAATGTTAAGGATTTTTTTATTGCTGATAGTTGACCATCAGCAAGCTTGCTTGCTGCCGAGATCGGAATCGTACCTTCATGGTCAGTATTCGATAATAATATAAACCAATCGATGGATAGGAAGTTATGACATTCTATGTTTGTGAAAAAAATATCGTCATTGTCATAGCTAAAGACCTTAGATTAGAGTAACGTGGCCTTCGTCCGGAAAGAAAAATATCTAAGATTTTACTAAATGGTAATGATCACAATATCCCGGAGACCAACCAACCTTTGAACCTACCTTCCTACAGTTTTAGGTATTATACGGAAGCCGCATTGCTCTAAAGACCTAATAATTTCAATACAAACAAAAAATATGTCTAGTACCTATTTAATTTACATGCCCAATATGCCCATAGCTCAAGCCATCGTCCACCCCCCCCCCCCCCCCCCCCCGTCTGTGCCCGGGCCCCCTTGCGCCCCCCCTATGATTTTTTTCTGTATCCGCCACTGTTGCCTAGCTAGTTAAACCTCAGGTTTGACAAGAAGGCTTAGTCAAAGTCAAAAACTAATAGCGAGTTTCGGCCTTTGACTAGCCAAACCTAGTAGGTGGGTGTTAACGACTACAAATGCAGCTAGGACCAACGGTTTAACGTGTTTTTCGAAACACGAGGAGCTTGAGACGATGTTTTTGGTCCCATCCCGTGACCGACCCTTGCGAAAATTGCTTGACCTCCGCAATCCCTGGGCCAGGCGCTAAACAACTGCACCATCGAGCTCCTCATATGAAAGTATTAAGTTATTGGTAAATGCTAAATATTGTTTTTACATCAATTATAATTGGGCTTCCGCAAGGTAACGCCTGAGGAGCTATAAAATATTATTTTGTTTAAGGTGATAGAGCGAAGATACTACTCGCGAATAAGCCCGTTCCCGGACAAAAGGAGGCAGATTCCTTCATACATGATGTCGACATCAACCCCTCTGTCCAGCAACAAACCCCCTCAGTATATGAGTCCGCGATTTTATCATATGGACTAATATTTCATACGATTGTGGAGATAACTAAATACTTATGCCTTTATGAGCAGAGATGTGCAAAATACTTTATTAAAAGTATTTAAATATAAAATACAAATACTTGGCTATTTTTTGTATTTCAAATAAAAATACAAAATAGTTTTCAAAAAAAGTATTTAAATACAAAATACAAAATACGTATTTTCAAAATACTTTTTTCAAATAAAATACCTTTTTTAGTATTTTATTTTTTATCATTGTTATTATTTTTATTAACAGTTACAAGTGTACTACCACACTAGGTACTACACAGTCCAT
This sequence comes from Agriphila geniculea, assembly GCA_943789525.1. NCBI lineage: Eukaryota > Metazoa > Arthropoda > Insecta > Lepidoptera > Crambidae > Agriphila > Agriphila geniculea. Next base: position 12,954,758 of record OX038875.1, read on the forward strand.
AATAATTAATTAGAAGACGTTATCTTTATCTTTTGCAATAAACAAAAACACAAAGTGTCAGAAAGCGTTATAAATGTTTACACAGTGCCTTTGGTCTTGAACTAGCGATAATTTAAAGGCGTGAAATATACCTAATTTTATTGACAAAAACACCCACATGTTGGGGTCTATTCCCACTCCTGTTGGAATGGCCGCCATTTTAAATTTGACTTTTTTTAGATGACCTTGCGGAAACATATAAATTTCTCCGGATTTAGAAGTCCTACAGTTATAACAAAAATACTGTTCGAAAGCTAATAATACCACCTATCAACTTAAGAAAATAATGTGTGAACTTTCTACTTAAATATGACGTAAAAAATTACTGAAGTAAAATTTTATACGAAATTTGTGTACATTTTTTGAGTTTTTATTACATTTCTCAAAAACTAGGACATTTGCATTATTCAAATACACAGGGATCTACAAAACGACTTCAAAATTTATTGCTCTACGTTGCATTTTTTGAGAGTTATTTTTGTTTGAATTATGACCTTAAAATGGCGGCCATTCCAACAGGAGTGGGGATAGACCCCAACATGTGGGTGTTTTTGTCGATAAAATTAGGTATATTGTTATGAAAACAACTGCCTCCCTCATGCATAACATAAAAAAACAAAGAGCATGACCGTGGCCGACACTAGATCATTTCATGAACTTTCTTCTAAAGTAACAATAATTAACCGCAAAAAATACGGTTTCCAAAAAACAACGCAATTAGACAATGCAACTGTTCCACTCTGTTCCCTTGACCTGTGGCCCGATATTTAATAAAGTATGATACAGAAATGAAACTTTTTTCCAAATATAGATATTATCAATATCATTCGGGTTGTCTTTTTTCAACAGACTTCAAAAAAGGAGGAGGTTCTCAATTCGATTGTATTTTTTTATAGTTGTTTGCGCGTATCTTCGATATTTATAGACCGATTTTGGTGGTTCTTTTTTGTTTGATTGAGTTTTCTTGCGAGATGGTCCCAATTTTTATTATTTTTTAAAACATTCCAGTACTTTTCAAATAATCCTGAAAATACTACGATCTTGCGTTAACTACTACTTGACGACTTGGTTATTATGAACCGATTTTTTGTTGGAAAAGGGATACCCTTAAGTGTCCTTTCAATTTAATTGACATTGGACCTTGGACTTCGAAGATATTCAAGGGAACTCCTCAAACTCAAATAGGATATGTATAGTGATTGTGATATTGGTAGATTTGTGACAAGTTATGGTCTGCGACGTTCTGGAATAGACTTTGACTACAAAAGCACAATAACTCTTTAAAAACAAACAGCGTAAATTTAGAAATTGAGTTATGGGCATTTGGAAAACATATAAAATTAAAAAATATTACATGCTTAGACACTTACCACAAAAAAGTTAAAATAAAAAAGCTTCTTTTAAAAAGAAAAACCTTCAAAAACCTAAAAATAAAAAGAGGATTTTAGAATAAAAAAGTTTTCCTCCATCGAGCCCCCCCCCAACCGACTTCAATAGACGTTTTTTTATAAAAATTTATATGCGTATTTGTATAATGTACAATATTATTTCATGGTTTTTAGAGCTATTTTAAACGATTTTTGTTTTTCTTTTTAGGTTTTTAAAGGAGGTTATAACTTTTTTTCACTGGGATACATTTTTTTGGTGCCATATTATAAGTCAACCCCAATGATAATAATATCTAGAGAAAGAAAATTTTAAATTTATCGTGGGTTTGAGATGACACGACTCGTTGGCCAGACTCTATACTTGGAAACAAGTTTCGTTTCTGTACCATACTTTTTTTTAAATTGGGCCAATAACGGCAGACTAATTTTTACAAACACTCTAACTTGGGATCTTTGTAGCTTTAAAAAATATTAGTGTTAAAACTGGTCAAATAAATAAAATATGGTATAAAATAACTTCATATTATTTCACTGATTTTTAACACTAGCATTTGTTCAAAGAGATCATCCTTAATATTATACGAAGATCGGCATACGTGGCCCACGTCTGCCTAGTGTAGAACTCTTTAGCGATTAGTCTGCTGAAATGCACCTATTAGAACCCATTGGTATAGATAGATATTAAACGAAGTGTCATGACAAATTACCATGGAAATATTACTATAAACCGGATTGAGTGCTTCGCCCCAAAACGAGCCGACAGAGAGGTCAAGTAGATGTATGTGTCCTTTTCTTCATTAGGGTGACCAAACCGTATGGTTTGCCGGAGACATACATAATACTTTAAACTGTTTAATATCAACTTAAATACCTAGGTAGTTCGTCATTTATAATTAACACTTTTTACCGCGTTTTTATTAGGTTGCTTGCTCTTTTGTTTGTTTGAGCACAAATTTTGCAAACGATTTTATACTAAATTCCCGATGAGCTAGAGACTTGAAACTTTGAACACAGGTCAGAAATGGAAGGAAATGCAATATTACAGTGTCATTGAGGTGATCTGATAATGGAGCCGGAAGAACGCCACAGGAACTCTATGATGAATGAAACTATACAACCCCATCGTGTTTGGGCTTATTAGAATTGTCTTGACAAGTACTCTGACGGGAGACGAGGTTCAGGGTGGGATGATGAAGTCTGGATTCCATGCCATAGGAACTCAATATTGAAATCATGCAACCCCATCGAGTTTGGGCTCGTTTGAATCGTCTTGACGAGTGCTCTGTTGGGTAATAGTATCCAAGAGTCTGATGATGGAGCCGGAAGAAGGCCACAGGAACTCTGCAATAAAACCTTTCAACCCCATCGAGTTTGGACTCGTTTGAATGGTCTTGACGAGTACTCTGATAGGCGGTGGTATATTTTTAGTTTAGCTCGTTAACTAAAAAAAAGAAAATTAATATTTATTTAAAAAAATATTTTTTAAGAACAAATTATTTATCACGTTTTTATTAAGTTGCTTTTTTGTTTTTATTTTTTAAATATGGTAATTCAACCAATTAAAATCTAGTTTATTCAATTCAATTTAATTTCAAGTGTAAATAATTACGCAACTTTAAAGTTTATTCCAATTTTTAATAAAAATGCAATGTGCGTGAACTTCGGAAAAACAAATAAATGTTGGAAAAACAAGTAAAAGTAGGAAAACATTGTCTAGTGATCTGTAGTTAAAAAAAGATGCAAACGATTTTCGACTTTATTGACGTTTGAAATTCGATTGCTTTTTCCCATAATTATACTTGTACATTTACTTTGCTGTTTCATTAAAAACTGTTATTTTGGTAAAGATGTCAATAAGGTCTAAAATACTAGCACCAATTTCTTTACTTGTGAAGTTAATAAAATGGGTGCAAGAGATTTACGACGACACAATGTTTAAAATATTAAAAAAAACAAAATGGCGGCCAACTATATTGTTAGTGGGCTGATTTTATTAAACTCGATTTTGTTACTATTTTGATAAAAATATAACAAAGAAATTAATGTTAAAAATATAAAAAAAATGGCAGCCAACCTTTATTATTTGTGGGCTGATTTGAATGAAACTCGGTTTTTAGTACTAATTTGACAAGAAAATAATAACACAATATGTATTAAAAAAATTAAAAAATCCAAGATGGCAGCCAACTTGTTTGTTTTTTGGCCGATTTCGATAAAACTCGGTTTTTGGTAATATCTTGTCAAGAAAATAACGCAATTTTTAAAATAATAAAAATCTAAGATGGCGGCCAACCTTTTTTGTTTTTTGGGCCGATTTCGATGAAACTCGGTTTTTGGTACTAATTAGACAAGAAAATAACAACTCAATGTAAACTGATGGAAAAATCAAAAAATATCAAAATGGCTGCTCATTTGTTTTTGGGTTGATTTTGATGTGACTCGGTTGAAAAAACAAATAAATAATTTGGCTGCCATCTTAGAATTTTTTTATGACATTCCGTTGCTGTTTTCTTGTCAAAATAATACCAAAACCCGAGTTCCATCAAAATCAGCCCATGCAAAACAGTTGGCCACCATCTTGGATTTTTTGTATTTATAAAATTGCATTGTTATTTTCTTGTCAAAATAGTACCAAAAACCAAGTTTCATTGAAATCGGCCCAAGAACAAAAAAGTTGGCCACCATCTTGAATTTTGTAAGTTTTCAACATTGCGTTGTTATTTTCTTGTCAAAATCGTACCAAAATCCGAGTTTCATCAAAATCGGCCCAAAAACAAAAAAGTTGGCCGCCATCTTGGATTTTTAGTTTTTTAAAAATTGCGTTGTTATTTTCTTGTTAAAATAGTTCCAAAAACTGAGTTTCATCGAAATCGGGTCAAAAACAAAAAAGTTGGCCGCCATCTTGGATTTTTAAAATTTTTTGCATTGTGTTGTTATTTTCTTGTCAAAATCGTACCAAAAACCAAGTTTCATCGAAATCGGCCCAAAAACAAAAAAGGTGACCGCCATCTTGGATTTTTTAAATTTTCAACATTGCGTTGTTATTTTTTTGTCAAAATCGTACCAAAAACCGAGTTTCATCAAAATCGACCCAAAAACAAAAAAGTTGGCCGCCATCTTGGATTTTTAGTTTTTTAAAAATTGCATTGATATTTTCTTGTCAAAATAGTTCCGAAAACCAAGTTTCATCGAAATCGGCCCAAAAACAAAAAAGTTGGCCGCCATCTTGGAGTTTTAGTTTTTTAAAAATTGCATTGTTATTTTCTTGTCAAAATCGTACCAAAAACCGAGTTTCATCGAAATCAGCCCAAAAACAAAAAAGTTGGCCGCCATCTTGGGGTTTTAGTTTTTTAAAAATTGCATTGTTATTTTCTTGTCAAAATCGTACCAAAAACCGAGTTTCATCGAAATCGACCCAAAAACAAAAAAGTTGACCGCCATCTTGGAGTTTTAGTTTTTTAAAAATTGCGTTGTTAATTTCTTGTCAAAATAGTTCCAAAAACTGAGTTTCATCGAAATCGGCCCCAAAACAAAAAAGTTGGCCGCCATCTTGGATTTTTTAAATTTTCAACATTGCGTTGTTATTTTCATGTTGAAATAGTACCAAAAACCGAGTTTCATCGAAATAGGCGCGCAAACATGAATTTGATTATTATTATTAATTTTACCGTCTCGCCTGCGACCTCTAGCCATTTCAATAGAACAATTTCGTTTTTTTGGAAATCTGAAATGGTGCAGTATTTATGGTCACTCTAGTTTTGTAAAGTAACATTTCCTATAGATTGAAATTCTTAAATTGAAATTCGGCGCCAAGGTCAAAATCGGAGTTGCCAAGATTGACACTTCTATTTATTACCACCTCACCGATGATAGCTGATTAGCATTATTTTAGATATCTAATTAAATCAAAAGAGTAAGTTCTGTTTTATATTACAATTATTATCTGTCATTCTAAATTAATATTTAAATAGTATATATTCGACTTCCCATTCCGAATCCATAATTTTGATACACTACTTGATTGGTAACGTACATATTTTTAGACCTACTATCGTGGTATTATTGTTTAGTAATGGCAATAGGGAATTACACCATTTTTTGAAAACTGTTTTAAATTAATCCTGAGGTCGAAATAAGCCAGCAGAATTTTTAATTTAATTTTATAAAACCATTAAATGCCCTAAAACACGTTTTTAATTTATGATTTTGAATTTTCGCGCGGAAACACTAGCCGCCATGCTGTTTAGGCTCGTGACGTCACTCCGTTAGTAAACAAACAATAGTGCGAAAGACCAAGTATAAAGTAACAAGAATTAATGAGTTATAAAATATAAATCTTTGGTGTCTTGTGCCTGAATCCAATAATACAAGTGTAAAAACGCCACAAAATTGTGGATTCAAGTGCCAAGTGATAATAAAATGAGAAACACTAAACTGGCAAGAGAGATAATAGTATCCAAATTCATTGTCCCCAAAAACTAGACTAGAATGTATTTCTGTGAAGACCACTTTGATGTAAGTACCTATGCGCTAGAAATGGTAAATTAACTATGGAATAAACAAAATAAATCATCATGTTAGTATTACAAAACAATCGTCATATTTTGTGACCTATGTATTTATAGGTTATGTTTTGCTATATTGTGATTTGAAAATTTCATAAATACTTATTATATTCTATATTTTAGCTATAAAAAATGGTGTGAAGAATTATACACAGTATAAGGTAGTGGGTTCTGCTTAACTCAGATGAAACCAAACTGCGTACCATCCAGATTTGATTGCCAAGCTATAGGAAACACAAGTCCACTCCAAGTGAACATCCGCATGCCTTTATTGAAAGGCAAAGAATGTCTACAATACAATTAAGGAGATTGAAGAGACCATACAAAATGAAAATTATGGTAATCAAAGTACCATCTTGTAATCAAGGTAATTTATTTTTTAGTATTTTATGCAGTTGTAATAAATTATTAACATTATCACTAGGCTAGGACAGGTATTATACTAATCATATTGTACTATTCTAGATTTTTTGACACCTGAATTTAAGAAGTGTGATGGATGATAGAGCGGTCCGAGTAGTACAAAGCTGAGTGCGGCAGGCGGCAGACGAAACAAATAGCCAGTTTTATAGAGGGTCATTCGAATATTGAGAGAGTTTGCCATGTTTTAAAGATGCATTCAGTGATCTGGTGACTTATTTTAAGTAAAAATTGTGTTTCTTTTTGTTGATATTTTTAAATGTGTGTGTGTGTACGCCTGCAAAGTTAGAAACTAGTGATACCTCTATTTGTAATTAACAAGATCCATTTTTGTAACCTTGTTTCTATGCACAATAAAGCATACTTACCTACTCACCTGCCTCGCTCGGCCTAGACCAGCTACCACCACCACACACATTATAGTCAAAATATCAAAACATTGATTTTATAAAATGTAGTTATTATTAATATAGCGGTCAAATAAATATATCAAATATTATGTACAGTTTTTTTTATTTCCATTGCGCACTGTATAAAATATGATGTTGGTGAACACATAGCCGAGTTGATTTAAAGAATGTAATAGATGTGTATTTATCTCATGTGCATGAGTGCAAAATATGTGTAAAAGTACCTACATAATATGCATTATCTTTACTATACATAAGGTAGGGTAGGATACTCAGAAGCAAAACTCATTTCTTTGATCTGTGGTAGGATAGGAGTAGAGTAGGTAGGCTTAAATTATAAAAAAACTGTTATTTTTATAACATGAAAAGTGTATTTTCAGTAGTTTACAAACTTTAAAGTTGGAAAAATAGTCCTGTGCTTTTTTTTCACTAGACGGACACTTAATTTCAAAAGTAGGGTTGTTATTAATTTGTAAATGTTAATGCCTCAGAAATAATATATAGACTGCATTTTTCTATCTTCATTCCATTTTCTTTTCCACTGTTTTCCTGACTTCCTCCAGTTTCTTACCTCTTGATATTGCTGAAGTTCCTGGAATTTTTGCACAAAAATCATAGCGACCCTCTGGTCGCATCTGGTACCGTCCACTGTTTTGCACTGGCTCACTAGCATTTCGAGGCTGTGATTCTGTCATAATTTTAGTTAATGCCACAAATAAAAGCCACTTTTATTGTTGATCTCTAGTTTTAATTTCTAGGAATGATTGGTTTTTTGATTGAAATGATGGGAGATCTTACTTATAAAACATCAGTCTTCATCATTATTTTAATTATTAGGTGATACAGCGCTAAAGTTGACTTTCTCCGTCCTCCCAGGACCTGATAACAAAAAAATAGGTTATGTTAGATTGTTATAGATAACACAGGGTATCATCGTGTTGTATTGTTATTGTGATTATTGTTAGACAAAACTTGATATATGCTAAGTACTTACATTGCTGTTTTAACATTTCTCAACTCTGCAGAACAGAAATCGGGATTGGATTGGTTGGACGCAAAAAATTTCGCCACCATGAATGAATGTATTTATCCTTGGTAGATTTGTACTTTCTGCTTTAACAAAACTGTATTTCATGATGCTATTTAATAAAATAAAGGATAATAGTCCACAGATGTAGTAATCACTTTTAAGATTTCAATATAAATCGATGAAAATCTAATTTGTTTAATATCACAATCACAGAGAGAAGAGAGCTGTCATGTTTGTTTACTATCGGAGTGACGTCACATCGTAATCCAATATGGCGAAGGGCGTTTTTAACATTTGATGAATAGATTAAAAAAGACGATTTTTAAAATTGAATTATAAAATTTATATTGCATTTTTATGAATAAATATCGACGTTTCTCGTTTAATATTTATGAAATCTATCTTAAATATGCATTTTTATACTTTATCTTACATGGTGTAAAATAGCCTATTGTGCGAACGAGACACCGACCTCCACCTGGTGTTGTCTCATTCACACAGTAGTGCCTTCAGTCAATGTCGTCGATAGAATTTCAACTCTATGACAAATGAAATAAAGTTGAATTTCTTTTAAACGAAAAGTGAAAATTTTTGTAGAGTACTCACTCCCTATTATAAACCTCCTTGCAAATTACCGAGCTATTGGTTGTTTTGTTTTGTTTGACATTGACATGACAGTAGTAGTAGATGTTTTGCCCTTTTCAGGACAGGCGAAGGACTATGCCATACAGCCAGTTCTTGCGTGTTGGTTTCTTAGTCTTTTTTTAAAATAAAGGCAAAGCCAAATCTTGCGTCTTATTAGAATGCGGGTGCATCACATTCCAATGCTGCTTGGAGCATTTGGCAGCAAGTATATCAAGACAGTTTACTCGGTAAGGTCAGCCGAGGTAGCGACCACTACAATAAAATTCTCAGCTTCACACAACCAAGATCGCGCCTATTTCCATTATCCCACATATTGTTCAGTTGCGTAGACACTTGTACCACAAAACTGCACCAATTTTAAGACACAAAATCCACTATGAATCAATTTGCGAATAATTAAAATAGTCACCGAACTGAACTCGACAAAATCCCGCCAAAAACTCCATTGACATGACATACCTACCTATACCACAGAATACATATACCAATAAGTACACAGAAAAAAGTAATTTGTATTTTAAAAATACTAAATACCTCATAAAAAGTATTTCAAATAAAATACAAAATACATTTTGAAAAAAAGTATTTCAAATACAAAATACAAATACGTATTTTGTATTTTGTATTTGTATTTTAAATACATGTATTTCAAATAATTCACATCTCTGTTTATGAGATGATGTCGAACCGATTAGCATTTTAAAACAAAAGCGAAATTCCAGGTGGGTAATAATTCATAGCAGGCCTTGTGATATAATGTGTATTGTCGAGTGCCTTTAGTTGCAGTAGTTCGGTTGGTAGTCCGGTTAACCGAACTAGTGCAACTTTATAGTTGCATTGGTTCTGTTGATTTAATTAATTCACCGAACTGTTGCAGATTGGGCTTATACGTAGTACGAGTAGGTCACCAAAGTACCAGGATCACATAAATATGGCGAAGGTTTACTTCTATTATTTTCAATCACTTTTGGATTATGAAGAAAAGAAATAAAACAAAAATGGGGAGATGGTGTTAGAGCATATATCAAAGAGTTCACAATTATGCCACAGCATAAAGAATTTCTTACAGTAGGCCGACGGAGACGTCTAGACAGGGCAATCGTGCGGGGCGTGAGGGGGGAGAGGTGAGTCGGACGAGCCCGAACTGCATACTTCGCCGTTCTATGTAGCTCGGGACACGTCTTCTAGGGCTATCGCGTCTTTACCGTTTTGATTTCCTATTAAATTAATAATTCGATTTCGATGAATCTCGGTTTTTTGTTCTATTTTGACAAGAAAACAGCAACGCAATGTTAAAAATATAAAAAATCCAAGATGGCGGCCAACTTTTTTGTTTCTGGGTCGATTTCGATGAAACTCGGTTTTTGCTACTTTGACAAAAAACAGCAACGCAATGTTAAAAATGTAAAAAAATCCAAGATTGCGGCCAACTTTTTTGTTTGTGGGCCGATTTCGATGAAACTCGGTTTTTGGTACTATTTTGACAAGAAAACAGCTACGCAATTTTAAAAATGACAAAAATCCAACATGGCGGCCAGCTTTTTTATTTGTGGGCCGATTTCATTGAAACTCGGTTTTTTATACTATTTCGACAAAAAAACAGCAAAAAATTATTAAAAATGTCAAAAATCCAAGATGGCGGCCAACTTTTTTATTTGTGGGCCGATTTCATTGAAACTCGGTTTTTGGTACTATTTTAACAGAAAAACAGCAACGCAATGTTAAAAATGTCAAAAATCCAAAATGGCGGCCAACTTTTTTGTTTGTGGGCCGATTTCAATGAAACTTGGTTTTTAATACTATTTAGACAAGAAAACAGCAACGCAATTTTAAAAATATAAAAAATCCAAGATGGTGGCCAACTTTTTTGTTTGTGGACCGATTTCGATGAAACTTGGTTTGGGGCACTATTGACAAGAAAACAGTTACAAATTGTAAAAAAACGACAATAGTCAAGATCGCTGCCGACTTTGTTTTTAGGTTGATTTCGATGTAACTCAGTTGAAAAAAGTTGGCCGTCATCTTAGATTTTTCATATTTTTAACAATGCATTGATGTTTTCTTGTCAAAATAGTACTAAAAACCAAGTTTTATCGAAATCGACCCACAAACAAAAAAGTTGGCCGCCATTTTGAATTTTATATATTTGAAATTGCGTTGCTTTATTCTTGTCAAAATAGTACAAAAAACCGAGTTTCATCGAAATCGGCAAAAAAAAAAGTTGGCCGCCATCTTGGATTTTTTTACATTATTAACATTAATCTGGTTTCCGAACCCTGCGTGCGACAGTGGCCATCAAGTAAGTTTCGTGAAACTACGAGCGAGTGCGGCAGCATTGGCAGGCTGCCGCACTCACTCGTGGTATAAAGAAAACTGTTTGAAACCTTTATGTTATAAAACCTTTATTTAATAATATGTCACCCCTAATTCATTATTTTATATAATTTCGCAATACTTTTATGTACCCGGGGGTCGTAAAAGAAATCCACCTTCCAAATTGTAAATTTGTGACAACCCTTCCGTATTTGCGTAAATACCCTACAGGCGGCGGTATCGCCCAACAATAAAGGCGTCGGCCTACTGTAAGGAAAAAAATCTTTATGCTGTGATTATGCCATGGAAGACCGTAACATTTGAGAAGTGCCACGGGAGCCTTTCGGCATGTTACCTACCTACGGAACTATTTCTACACTACACTTAATATAAATAAAAAACTGTATAAAAAAAAATAGTAGCAATAACAGTTCGGCCATTTAAATCACCGAACTAATGCAACTATAAAGTTGCATTAGTTCGGTTAACCGGACTAAAAACCGAACTACTGCAACTAAAGGGTCGTGTGTCTGTTCTCTACGACAAATCTATCTATTATAATGATAAGAAATTGGCTCAAGTTTGAAATGTTAATCAATTTGAATATAATAGACATTTGTTAATATAAATATGATTCATATTACAGTCTTTATTTTACGGCCATCTTATTCCTGGTACCCACCTATTTAGTGTTTCTGTCCTTTCGTACTAATCTATCGTCTTCTCTCTCGTCTCTATTCGCTCTTCCGGCGTAAGAAAAAACAAGAATTACTTGGTGTTAAGTCTTATTATTATTACATTCAGTAACATTCTACAGAGCCCACACTCGAACGTAGTCAACCTGAAGGGATGCGTCTCTGCCGTCGTTGACGTTGAGGTTCCAAGTCGGCAGCCAGTTGTTTTGCGCGCGCCAGAAGTCAGCCGGGGCCTGGAAATTGAGAGTTGGTTATGCTTTGCTATAGGTAGGTAGGTCCTGCCTACCCAATAAACTTTTATAATGACAAATACGACATCAAGATGAGAAAATAAGATACGAAATTGGTAAAAACTGCCGAGACTCAACGTCAAACCTATAAAATGTTCCACTTTTTAAGAGTAAAAAAATATTGGAGTGAAAAATGAAAATAATAAACAGTTTGGTTCATGTTCTCAAATGAAAATATCCAGGAAGTTCTCACATCAGATATTTTCAAACATTTCAGAAACTAATTATATTTCTATTTTGGTTCTTCGAATACCTACCTATAAAAAAGATAAATATAAATAAAGTAGGTAAACAAATACCGTTGGCGATCCATTCCACCATGGCTTGGGAGTAGGATTGGTGACTCCGTCGGGGAAGAAGCCGTTGGTGCCGCCCACGGCCACGTTCATAATGAAGTAGAACTACAAAAGCATAAGTAGGTATATACTACAGAACAGTTATTAGATAAAAAATAATAAACTAAACAAAGCAATATAATTAACTAGGTATATTAGTATGTAACTACTACAACTTACAACTAGGTAGGTTAGTAAGTAGATAACGGATAGAAATACATAGAAGATATGATTAGAGATAGAGAACAAAATTATGAGCACAAGATAGGCTCATCAGTCATCACACTAAAATAATTATATGCCCCACAAATAAGTATTTGGATTCACGCAACTCTAGGAAATTCAGTACCTTGGTAACACTACTCTGCTATAGGTACTCACTTTCTGGTCAAAAGGAGCCATCCTGCTTCCGAAACGCCAAGGGTTCTCAACGTTGTGGCTGTTGAACCCACCGAAATTCCAGAACCCACCGATGGGAGGGGTCACGCGACCCAACTCCACGTTGTCGATACTGAATCTGATGAAAGCTGAAATAGATGTAAAGAAAATTAAGAATTTAATCGGTAGTTTTAATTATTTTTTATAAAAAGTAAATTAAAAAAAAGCCGCTTGGATTCACTTTGATAGCCACTAAGTTTTTCCACTACTTACTGGGTGTCCACTCCAGCTGATAAAGGTGGAAGTTTCTGTCATATCCAGTAGGGTTTCTTCTGAGCCAATGTGCTCTGTCCCATCCGTTGAGCCCAGGGTAGGGTCCGTAGTGGAGAGTGGAGCCGGCCTCTTGAGTGCCGATGTGGGCTCCATTGAAGAACATATTACGGTTTCCTCGTGATTCCACCAGGTCGATCTCACCGGACGCAGGCCATGTACCGTACACATTGTACGCTGGCATCAACCAGATAGCTGAAAGAGCAAAATGTTTGTCATAAAGTGCTCTTACTCGTAGGTAAGTAATACATAAAAAAACATCTTCATTATAGATATAGGTAAGGTATAGATAGACGAACGACGAGAGGTACCAAACCTAGCTCTCTGTTTTAGCAGTTAAAAACCATCACTAAGCTCAAAGTGATTTTTGACTTTTCAAAATGAATGTGCTTTATTTTATCTCTTCCAGTAATCATTGAAGACAAGTATTACAGCATTAGTTATATAAAGCTTATAGAAATCTGACGCCAATATTGGGTACCTGGCCAAAGCCAATCTCCAGCAGGCATTCTTGCTCTGACTTCAACTCGTCCGTAGCGGAAGCTGAAAGAGTTGACAGTGCGTAGACGAGCGCTCTTGATCGGGTTGAGAATGTTGTTCGGGGTGCCGCTGCGCTCGCATCCAAACCATTGGGGGTTGGTGCACCTGAAGTAAAGAATCTATTTGAACCACAGATAATATTATAAGTACTAGTAATTTGAACAAATCTTACATCTTCTAATGGTGCCTGTCCATAGAGGCGGAGCTAGGCGACAAAGCGGAGAAACGAGGAAATATTAACCAATAGGATTGCATAAAATATCCGCACCGCAATCCTATTGGTTAATATTTCCTCGTTTCTCGGCTCCGCCGCCTGTCTCCTCGATAGAAATACGTGGACAGGCATCCTAAAAATTAAAAAAAGTTTTTCCATCAGTTGCTAATAGTTTACCTTTACTTTAGTACAGTACGAGGCATATTTAACTTGAAATCGGGTGGGGATTGCGCGAAACGCGTATTTTGGGTATGCGTAGCGGTGAGGGGCGCGAACGGCGGGAGAAGGGCGCGCGCTATTGGTCGCTCACAAGAGCACATGCGCGAACTTATCCCCACTCCGTCGATAAAATTTCAAGATACGTGCCTAGTACTGTACAAAGACTGGGTTTAAAATAATTAGGTCTACTAAATAAAAAATATTCCTAATAGATAAACTTGTTAATTTAAGTACCTACTACAAAATAATCTTTTTAATAGTTTCTTATTAAATTAGTTTGCAAGTTATTAATCAATCAAATTCTTTCTACAGGGTGTTATTAATATGGTAGATAGAAGGGTACCGATGCATACAACCCCGAACGCATAGTGCCAACCCTAGAACCAAATTGTCTCAATATTTTATTTATTTTATTTTCATCTAGGGTTGTAATGAAAATAAAAAACAAAATTACTTTCTCTGTCTCCACTATCTACCATATTCGGCTTTGTAAGGGTATTACTGAACAGCCTGTATACCTGTCAGCAGGGGCTCCACCTTCGATGTTCAAATGGCCACTAGTCAAGAAAGCAGTTCCAAACTGGTCGGAAGTGAGCGAAGGTCGGATGAAGAGCACCCCATTGTCAGTGAATGAATTGGTGCGGTTGTTGTTGTAGTACTGGAATTCCCAGTTCTGGAAAAAATATATTGTCGTAAATAACTATCTAGGTAGGTATTAGATTTAGATTTGTTGCTTTTTTAAATTCAAAGTTGATGTAGGTTCGTAGACAAAAGTTTTACAGCTGATTGTCCAGTTCAGGGGAGGTATTACAACCTCTTAAAACTTGCCAGGTTTATGAATTGCTATAGTTACTTACATCTCTTTCTCGCTGTATAGCAAATAAAAGAGATAGATTGATGTCCAGTCAGAAAACTGCCAGGAAATAAGAGGAGCCAGTAATTGCTCTGGTCTGGTACACAGTACTGACAGCTAAATGTTATCACATTAATGAAATAGCCTTCCGTTTAAGACTTGTAAACTTAGTGCTTTTCTCAAGAAATGCGAGGAAATAAAATTTTCTTAGCAAAAATGTAATTTGGTTCGTGTGGCCATGTCGAATGATCAGTGCGGGAAGTAGAAAGTGTGCGGGAAGTAATACTGAAATTCATACCTCCAGCAATATTTTTTTCAAATGTAATGCTAATACTTCAGGGCATAAGTGAGAACAAATTACTTACTCCACCACCAGCAAGGGTGTTCTCATGCTGCCACTTCTCCAAGTCGAACTCGTTGAACTCGTCGGAGAAGATGAGCGCTCCCGAGCAGACCGTGGCCGGGGCGTGAGTGCCGCTCACTGTGGTCACGCTAGGGGCGCACGCGGCGCTCAGGGACGCCAGGGCTGCCAGGCCCAACAGTATCGGCCACATTTTGCTAAACGAAAAGAACAAATCTATAAGTAGGTACTTACTCAAATAAAAAAAAAATATGTCATAAAGTTTACGTGGATATTTTTTTACAATTTTCATTCTCATCGTTTGGGGATTATTTTTTTAATAAATGGATTGTTTCGTGTTGTTTTCCAAGTTTCCAAATTATAACTGAGTTTCATTTGTCAAAATGTTATACCTATACAGGTTGTTTCTAAGGCTGTTAGCCTTACAAAGCCGAATATTATAGATGGATGAGGGTACCAAACCAAGCATACAAACCCGGAAAATTATTATAAACTCTGAAAACCGCCACTTTTTTCTTTTTTCTTTTTATGATAAACTGCATAGTGGCAATGGCAACTCTAGACAAGAAATTATGTTTTGGCTTTGCCCATTAATGGGATTGATTAACAAATGCAGTGGGGAATGTCTGAAAAATCTAATTGGCTGAATATTTGTTTATAGGTGGGAATAAACTCCCTTTAATAGAAAAAAGTTTCAGAATTTTCGGTTGCGTGAAAATAAAAATAAAAAAGTCATTTCGACTTCACAAATATACGAAAGCAACAGCAGAATGGAGATTATACCTTACTTAGGTACCACCTGCCCAACCACAACATGGTATTAAAAAAGTTTCGATACAAAATGTCAAAACTTTTCTTTTTAACACGTTTTGTAGTTGTGGCCTGCCTGCCTAGCATGACTGATTTATATCACGTGATATAGCGTTTTATCACGTTTAACTGTCAAAAAGACAAAGGAATTTGACAGTTAAGTGTCGATAAAATGCTATATCACGCGATATTAATCGGTCATGCTAGGCAGGCTGGCTGGTGATAGGTATAATCTCAATTCTGCTGTTACTTCCGTACATTTGTGAAGACGAAGTAACTTTAATTTTTATTTTATTTTTTATTTTTACGTAACCGAAAATTCTGAAACTTTTTTCTATTACATGCAGGGAGCTTATTCCCACCTATATATTTTTTTCAGACATTCCCCAAAGTCTATTTGTCTAGGGTTGTCATTTTGCACTTTTCCATATAAATAAAAAACAAAATTTCTCAGCCATGTGGCGGTTTGCAGGGTTTATAATAATTTTTCGGGGTTGTGTGCAAGGTATCCTTTCTACCATATTCGGCTTTATAAGGTACCACAGCCTGGAAAGTTCGTCCTAAGTAAGTAGTCAGAAACACTCGTACTTAGTCGTAGCATGTTTTTATTGGGAATTAATTGATTGGGTGACTGGAAATAATTAAAGGCGACTGTTAATGGGATACTGAAATACTAAACCTGGCAGTGGTTTATTTTTAGGGTGTCAAAATAATTAAATGGGCTACAAACAGTGTATTACAAAAAATACGTAAAACGGGCAACTACATAAGAAAGATAAATAAATTGAAGTTAATTGAACCCTTAATTACACCCAACTGATCTGATCAGCATTCTAAAAGATTAATGGGTTAGAGTTCGCAGTTTGGGGATTTCCATCCATTTTCATGCTATTTTCGCGGTTTTTTTAAACATGTCCATTACGTTTTTAGAATGCTGGTCAGATCAGTTGGGTGTGTATAGCGATCTGAATCTCCTCCATTCACTCCCTGGATAGCCGTCATTTTTTTCTAGAAAAATAATTGTGCTAAAGATAATGAAAAAACACCGAAAAAGTGCAGAAGTGAGATTATTTTCCATACTCTTTACACGTAAAGAAAAAGACAGAAACAAATATTTTCGCATAAGCCATAAGTCTACGTTGACAGAATTGATCACAGCACAGTACATCCCTGGCAGAAAACCAAGGCTTCAAAGTTACCTCGTTTGTATGAAAATAACACCTGGTATCCCTAGACAAAGTTGATGTGTGTATATAACTGATTTAAGCTGCCAACATGGTATTTTTGTCTTATCGAGTAGGATAATAGTCACCTTTTTTAAATAACATAAATGCCAAATTTTAAATGTTTGTTGTCGCCCAAATAGTGATTTGATCGCCCGATCTAAATAACTAGTAACACAATTTGTATTTTAAAGTCACCCATTTTCAGCATTTGTAGTCGCCCACAGTTCGTCGCCCACTTAGTATTTCAGTATGATATATTCAGTAATACCCAAAATGGGAATTTATTGTTACCCGATTAAATACAACCCGTTTTTATTTAAGTATGCAATATAACTTAAAGCAAATTTATATTATTATACTTAAAAAAATAACTTACCGGCTCAGTATAAGAAACAAGAATGTATTAGTGTTTAAGCGGTCTACTGTATTTATTACTTCATCATTATCGATTCAGTTATCTCAGACGGTTATCAACTTTATTGATTTATGTTTTAATCTAGTAGGTACACTAGGTGGCGAAAACAGTTAACAATAATTAATCTTATTAATTCCTAAATCCTGAAATGCATCCAATTAGTAAGTGATAAGAGCTACTATCAGAATTGTTGCATCGGCGCTTCATAAATATTTTTTTAATAAATAATGAATATTTAAATAAAAAAATTAACGCACTAGGTACCTATTTATTTAATAGAAATAAATTTTACCCTTCAACGATGTAGGGACCTTGAGACCACACACGGTGAAGATCTATGGGCCTCGTTCTGTATAGATGGTGAAACTGTATTTATTTGTGTAGTGTACATAAGTCCTAGTTCCAGAGATGATGTATATTTTAACTGGTTCTGTAAAGTAGAAAGTATTATAAATAATTTAAAGGGTCACGTCATAATTTTAGGGGATGTCAATTTAAATAGTGCCTCTGTCAATGTGAATAATTATTATTGCTATTTTCTGTCATATTGTGGTTTGAAAGAGATGAACGATTAATAAACGTGTAAATTAGATATTATTCTGGTCCATGAGAGCACTAATAAAGCTAAAGTCAACACATCTCATACAGATGGTATAGTTCCTGCAGATGCATATCATCCGCCGTTAGATATTTATTGTAAAATTTCTTTACGCACTTCTTCCTCTCCTAAGCTCGAACCAATCTTAGGAGAGTAATATCTGTTCCTCTAGACAGAGATTGGAATTTTGCAAAGGCTGATTACTCCCAAATTTCTGAGCTTCTCTCAACCACAGATTGGGAGTCTGTCACAAATGCGAAGGATGTCGGTACTGCAACGAACAACTTTTATGAAATTATGTACAAAATATTTGATTCCACTGTACCTAGGAAAGTAAGGTCGAATAAATCCAGCAACCGCTATCCTTATACGAGATGTCAAACGCAAAATAGAACTTCACCGTGCCTGGAAACTAGATAAGTCAGACAACACAAGAAAATCCTTTTCTGATATTAGAGCTAGTCTTAAAAAGCGCATTGATGAAGCTTATCGATCTTATATACGACGTATCGAGAGTGACTTAAAAAATAACCCAAAACAATTTTGGCAGCACGTTTCTAGTCTTAAATGTAAAGGTGGATTTGAACCTGAAGTATCGCGTGATGGTGTGACTTACAGCGGAGTTCAAGTAGCTGAAGCTTTTGCTGAGTTTTTTTCTAGTGTTTTTCAATGTAGTAGCCCTAAATTAGATAGTAATAATATTGATCGTACAACAAACTCAACAAATCAGCTAGATAGTGCTTACATAGATATTGCCTCTTTTAGTGATCATGATATACGACATGCCATCAATAAAATTAAGGTGAATGGTTTTCCTGGACCAGATGGCATTCCACCGCTTCTTATAAAAACATTTGGAAACGAACTTGTCAAACCTCTGTGCCATATTATTAATATTGCTATTCAAACTGGAGAATATCCTGCTCAATGGAAAATATCACGCGTGACGCCTATTCCTAAATCTAACTGCAAATTGTCTATTGAAGACCATCGTCATATAGCCGTCTTACCAGTTCCAGCTAAATTATTTGAACGCGTAGTGCATGACGAAATCTATAGGCAAGTCAGCACTTACCTTTGCAATGAGCAGCATGGCTTAAGAAAAGGAAGATCAGTTGAAACTAATCTTCTGTCTACTGTTGAATACATTTCAAATAGTATGGATAATGGCCATGAAGTCGATGTTGTATACTCTGATTTCCAGAAATCGTTTGATAAGATTGATAACAATATTCTCTTGGGCAAACTGAATGATATTGGTTTTTCTCCGCGTCTCTTACATTTATTTGCACACTATCTCAGTGATCGTCAACAATATGTAAAATTTGGCTGTTTCATTTCTAAACCTTATCACACGCGTTCTGGAGTCAGCCAAGGTTCTATACTAGGTCCTCTTTTGTTCTTGATCATGATAAACGACCTTGTAAAAGCTGTTAAAAATGCGAAATGTATTATGTATGCAGATGACCTTAAGTTAGCCTTAGAAATTTAGAACGAAGAAGACTGTCGATTACTGCAACATGATATTGACTCTGTGTTTGAATGGACTAAAAGAAATAAGATGCTATTTAACAATAAAAAGTGTTGTGTCTTGACCTTTGGAAGAAAGCAAGTAAAAACATGTTACCAATATGTACTGGGAGACGAATTTCTTACACGTGTGGAGTCAACCAAGGACCTAGGTGTGATGTTCGATTCCAAATTAACATTTCATGATCACATAATATCCGTAGTAAAAGAAAGTTTTAGACGCTTAGGCTTCGTCCTACGAAATTCTCGTGATTTTAAGAGTCCTCAATTAATTAAGCTTCTTTATTGCGCACTCGTTCGTAGCAAACTCGAAGCTGGTAGTTCTGTCTGGCACCCTCATGAAAGCACTTATACTTTGATGGTCGAGAAAGTCCAGAAGGCTTTCCTCAGATACTTGTATAAGCGCAAGTACACATATTATCCCCATTTATATCCGACCTTATTTCTCCTAGGTACCCTTGGCTTAAATTCCCTTAGAACTCGCAGAGCAACCAACCAAATTTTAACAGGATTAAAGGTTCTACGTGGCAGTATTGACAACCCTGACCTGCACAACCAGCCAACTATACGTCCCCGAACGGTACACACGGCGGCGCGCCGGGCGTCCTCGTCTTTTGTTTGTTTGTGACGCCGCGTACGCGTACAGGGGCACGTGCACAGTCACCACTCTGCCGCATATTGACTGATATCAATAAATTCCTGGCTAACCAGTCTGAGTGCGATGTGTTTGCGGATGAGTGGAAGTTAATCTCAAGAATTTGTTTATTGTTTACAACTAGTAGGTACAGAGAAGTTATTAAAAAAAATCGGGTCGCACTCCGGGAGTGCCGGCAGAAGTAAAAACTTGAATATTAACGTCGTGCATTTTTGATATTTTATAATTTTGCACGAATTGCTGTCTTACGAATTTACTCTGCATTTGAATTTACGAATACAGAACAGTATTGTACGAAGGTCTTATCCATAGCTTGACAGAAAATCTAGAGTTTTGACATTGAATTAAAAATATTGCGCGTTGCTATGGTGACACAAGTGTTTACGTCTTGAAATAACGCGCTGCCATTTTCACCGCGCCCCGTAGAAAGAGAGGGGGATACTTCCGCCGCCGGCTGTCTACTCTCCATCCGTCACATCTGTCTTATGAATTTTCGATCAGGGTCACGTGATTCTTACTGACGCGAGTTTAGCATTTTTTCCCCATTACAAAAAAGCGTACAACGCCGCTAAAGAAGTTTTCACTTCAAAAATATTAGAGACATTATAGGTATGCGGTCATGGTTGTTTATTTCTTTTTCTGATATTGACAAAAATCTTTTTGAGTCTCAATCCCAATAAGCTACCTATTGGCTAATCAAATAAACTATAATTATGTATCTGATTTCGGTGATATATATTTAATAGATAGGTAGGGGAAGGTGGGGCTCAGTTTATTTTGTATTGTACCGCTATATTATGACACGTTTTAACACTAGATGTTTTGGCTGAAATTATAACTTATAAATTTTGAGCAGGTTTGTTTTTAAACTTTGATACCATGGGGTACAGTGTAACGGGGTACAGTGTAAGGGTGTGTCTCCACTTAGGTTCGCGAACCTCGCGCTCCGCGAACATCTGTTGCAGGTTCGCGGAGCGCAATGTGGACGCGCGGAGCGCGGAGCAGACGTCCGCGCTCCGCGCTCCGCGCTCCGCGAACCACGCTCCGCGCTCCGCGAACCACCCTCCGCGCTCCGTTCCCATGATCAAATAAGCTTTATTCATATAAACTTAATTATAAAGTACCTTTGTCTCCACAGTACTATTATTGTGTAATTCATAATGAGTGGCTAAGAAGGAGTAAAACTTTGAATAGACCATCAACCATCATGCTTATGTACAGTCAGTAGCACGTCAGGTTGTACAAAGTGTCAAAAATTTTCAATTTATTTTGAACCTTGTCTTCGCAATGAGGGCTTTTCAAAATGACAAAAAACTGTAGGCTCGATAGATGGCGTTGATAAAAATGTGTGTCAATGTATTTTTTTTACTAAGCTTCTCTTTCCATTAACGCCATCTGGTGGGGCAAATCGGGACCCTATTTCTAAGACTCCGCTGTCCGTCTGTCTGTCTGTCTGTCGGTCTGTCTGTCTGTCACCAGGCTACAGCCTGGTGACAGACAGATACATCTCATGAACCATGATAGCTAAACAGTTGAAATTTTCACAGATGATGTATTTCTGTTGCCGCCATAACAACAAATACAAAAACAGAATAAAATTAATATTTAAGGGGGGCTCCCATACAACAAACATGTTTTTTGCCGCTTTTTGGTACGGAACACTTCGTGCACGAGTCCGACTCGCACTTGGCCGGTTTTTTAACTCACTCTAATGTTCGAAACGACCAAAAACTTTAAATGTCATTAATAGTACAAAGTCTTCGTTTTCCATTTGGAATACGAATAATTGAAACTTTCCTTTATTTTGAATCAAATAAAATCCGTTTTTTGAGGATCTACTATGATCATTTTAAAAATTAAAATTACGCTCTAATGTTTGGAACGCCGCCGTTAGAGCGTTTGGTTGCACTCGGAGCGTAGGTTCGGAACGCAACCCTGCCGCGCTCCGCGCTCCGCGAACCGCGCTCCGCGAACCGCGCTCCGCAAACCGCGCTCCGCGCTCCGCGCTCCGCGAACCGCGCTCCGCGAACCACGCTCCGCGAACCGCGCTCCGCAGTGTGGCCAGATTAAAGTTTACGAAAATAACGAAGCACCTCAAAAAAATACTGAAACATACCAAGTTGCACATGGAAAATAAACCGATAAAAATACTGATTTTCAAAACAGGTTTTATTCATTTATCATCAAATGAATGTTTAAATTATATTTTAACATTCTATTCGAAGGCAAAACTAAACATATTTTCCGGATGGATGCGCCAAGTACAATAAAAACGAAAAAAAAACACGTTCTACTTATATAACGATCCAAAGGTAAGGGCAAACTACTTTAGGGAAATTCCCGAATTAGCGAAAGAAAAACCTCAAAGATAAAGTGAAGTGCAAAACAGAAAATAATTTTATTTAAACGTATTAGATGACTTGATACTATTTATAATTCTACTATGGCGGCTGCCTGTCATTTCTTATCTGTAACTTAGAGTCTGTTAGGAACTTTTTTGTTTGTGGGCCGATCTCGATGAAACTCGGTTTTGGGTACTATTTCGACAACAAAACAGCAACGCAATGTTAAAAATATAAAAAAAATCCAAGATGGCGGCCAACTTTTTGTTTGTGGGCCGATTTAGATAAAACTCGGTTTTGGATACTATTTCGACAACAAAACAGCAACGCAATGTTAAAAATATAAAAAATCCAAGATGGCGGCCAACTTTTTTGTTTGTGGGCCTATTTAGATAAAACTCGGTTTTGGGTACTATTTCGACAACAAAACAGCAACGCAATGTTAAAAATATAAAAAATCCAAGATGGCGGCCAACTTTTTTGTTTGTGGGCCGATTTAGATAAAACTCGGTTTTGGGTACTATTTCGACAACAAAACAGCAACGCAAAGTTAAAAATATAAAAAATCCAAAATGGCGGCCAACTTTTTTGTTTGTAGGCCGATTTAGATAAAACTCGGTTTTGGGTACTATTTCGACAACAAAACAGCAACGCAATGTTAAAAATATAAAAAATCCAAGATGGCGGCCTACTTTTTTGTTTTTGGGCCGATTTAGATGAAACTCGGTTTTGGGTACTATTTCGACAACACAACAGCAACGCAATGTTAAAAATAAAAAAAATCCAATATGGCGGCCAACTTTTTTGTTTGTGGGTCGATTTAGATGAAACTCGGTTTTGGGTACTATTTCGACAATAAAACAGCAACGCAATGTTAAAAATATAAAAAAATCCAAGATGGCGGCCAACTTTTTGTTTGTGGGCCAACTTAGATAAAACTCGATTTCGGATACTATTTTGACAACAAAACAGCTACGCAATGTTAAAAATATGAAAAATCCAAGATGGCGGCCAACTTTTCTGTTTGTTGGCCGATTTAGATGAAACTCGGTTTTGTGTACTATTTTGACAACAAAACAGCAACGCAATGTTAATAATATAAAAAAATCCAAGATGGCGGCCAACTTTTTTGTTTGTGGGCCGATTTAGATGAAACTCGGTTTTGGGTACTATTTTGACAACTAAACAGCAACGCAACTTTAAAAATATAAAAAAATTAAAGATGGTGGCCAACTTTTTTGTTTGTGGGCCGATTTAGATGAAACTCGGTTTTGGGTACTATTTCGACAACAAAACAGCAACGCAATGTTAAAAATATAAAAAATCCAAGATGGTGGCCAACTTTTTTGTTTGTGGGTCGATTTAGATGAAACTTGGTTTTGGGTACTATTTCGACAATAAAACAGCAACGCAATGTTAAAAATATTTAAAATCCAAGATGGCGGCCAACTTTTTTGTTTGTGGGCCGATTTAGATGAGACTCGGTTTTGGGTACTATTTCGACAACAAAACATTAACGCAATGTTAAAAATATAAAAAAATGCAAGATAGTGGCCAACTTTTTTTTGTGGCCCGATTTATTTTATTCATTTAATAACATGAACAAGATTAACATTAAATCATTCACAGCAAAAAGAAAATGAATAACACTTTAAATGCAATCTCAATTATAGATGTTACACATAAGCAAATCAAAATTAAACATAATTATACTTATATATAAAGCATGCAATACAATTCCAATTGATCAAACATTTTAAATCAAAATAAATCATTCAGAGAAGAGCACGGTTACAGTTGTCTATAAAGTGTGACAAAATATGCTTTTTTAAAGGAGGAGGCGGGTAAACACCGCAAATGTTCAACTTTTCAGAATTAACTCCATCACTTCCGACACGCACCCACAAGCCCTCGCAGTCATCTACTCAGTGCGCCTTTACTCTTGTGAATCTTCACAAGAGTAACGGCGCACTGAGTTCAATCTTTTGGAGACAGCAATGAACACCCCTCCACCATCCTTTGAAGGATGAAACCCACTACTCTGACGGTCTCGCTTCGCCTATATACGTTGTATCTGTCATCACAGATTTCCAAATCAAAAACGCCATCGTTTAACCACGTTTCTGTCAAGATTATTACATCATAAGAATTACAAACGATATTATTGAGAATGTCAACAGTCTTCCTCCGCAATCCTCTTACATTCTGGTAGCATACAATTATATCATTCAAAGAGCCCGTTACTTTATAACCTTAGAAAGCTGCAGAATTATATTAACCAAATTTTCCTGCTTGTTTTCTGGGACGCATTGTATTTCAATATTTGTTGCACGTGTCTGTAACTCAAGCTGTGCCAGTCTAGAAGAAACTTTTTGATTAGCTGAACGTAGCGACTCATTTTCCTTGCGGACATCATTCAAAGTGGCCAACTGGGCGGCGTGTTGCGTTTTTATGCTATCCAGATCCTGGCTGAATGCCGAGAGAGATGATTCAAAGCCAAATATCATATTTTGCAAAGCATCAATTTTTGGATTAATAATAATTAAATCATTTATTCAAGCGACCATGGGCTCACATTGTGTTAGTATACTTAACTTATGTTAGTAAAAATTACGTACAAATTAAATTAAAATTGTCTTTCAATATGAGGCACTGGTCCATGTAAGGATAGCCAGTGCCCCATAAAGTGACCATCCACGCGGCCTGCGACCACGGCCAGGAGGCTGTTGCCGCTGTCGCGCGTCCGCCGCGCCATTGAGGCCGCTCTTTTTCGCATGATGGCGAAAAAACCATCTACACCCGCTTCGGCGAACATTGCCGACGCGTTACAGAAGCGAGGCAGCCGCAACAACGCCCTAAACGCGTTATTATATTGAACGCGAAGGGTTTCTAGCGCTCGACGTGTGTGTTTAACCCACAGGCTGCATGTGTAAAACGAGGTGCAGTAGGCTCGAAATAGTGTTATTTTAACTGGAACTGAACACCTGGCGAACCTGCGGGCTATCATATTCGACCTCACGGACTTAATAACATCCTCAAAAGCATTGTAAATCTCCTCTCTAATAATGTTCCTTAAATCATTGGCCGAAGGGCAGGAACAACTCGTTGGCGCAGGAAAACTTGACTTCAGGTGCTGGGTAACGAAGCTATCATTGGAGGCAGTGGGTAATTTAGCTCTCGTTGGTGTAATCATGTTATTACCCTTTTTGGTGGATCAAATCACAAATCCAGGCGTTTTTAGTTTCAGCTGTCATCACATTGTAATCTGCGGTGCAGTGCAAATGATAATTGTCTTTGCAACGTTTATAACCCGGTCGAGTTAACTCGGCACCTGAAGCTCGATAGACCCCTCTCGTTTTTTCCTTTCCTCACGCCACCGTCGTCAATTTTTTTTAAATTTTCGATAGATTATCGATAAATTATCGCTAACAAATGAACTAACGCTACTGGTATGACGACAGTGGCGTGAGGAAAGGAGAAAATGAAGGGGTCTATCGCGCTTCAGGTACCCTCTTGGCTTGCTGTGTATTTTGGTAGTTAGAGGTAGAATTTTGTTCCAAAATATTTGGCGTAGTGGTGTTGGTTGGGACGACACTATCACCGCGGATGATCAGCAGAGTTGGGAAAAATGGATGCTTGACTTAAAATCCGTTTCTGAACTGAAAATCCCGCGGTGGTATTCCACTCACGTAGAGTACGAGAGTTGTCAACTTCACGTTTTTTGTGACGCCAGCGAGCACGCTTATGCTACTGTTGCATACTGGCGTTACGTTTTTCATAACGGAGAGGTGAAGTTGACGCTCATCGGAAGTAAGGCTCGCGTGTCGCCCTTGAAGTCGACCTCAATCCCAAGACTTGAATTGCAAGCAGCTCTCATTGCTGCTCGATTTGCTGATACCATCACTCGTGAACATAAGAAAAAGCCAAGTAGAATTTTCTTTTGGTCAGATTCCAAAACCGTACTTTGTTGGCTACGTAACGATGCTAGAACCTTCAAGCCGTTCGTTTCTCATCGCGTGGCTGAAATTTCGGAGTTGTCTGTGGTTGATAACTGGCGTTGGTGTCCTAGTAGTATGAATGTAGCTGACGATGCCACTCGCTATACTTCAGGATCTCTGGCTTCAGACCACAGATGGTTTGTTGGCCCACCTTTTTTATATCTTCACGAGTCTGATTGGCCCCAGGAGGCCTTAGTTAATTCTCTTAACGACTTTCCCGACATGGAATCTTTAGAATTAAAGCGTAAAGAGTTAGTATCGGTACAAATCGAGCACCAATATTTTTTAACTGGTGTTTGCGCCGACCCCAGTCGCCTTTCAAAATATAATCGTTTATTACGCGCGACAGCTTTGGCACATAAGTTTATCAAAATTCTACGTGCTAGGGTTAGGGGTAACCGAGATATTGTTCCAGATCTCACGGTTGACGATTTACAACTGGCAGAACGTCATATCCTTCGCCTAACTCAAGCTACGTCATTTAGAGAAGAGATTGATCAACTTATGAATAACAAACCTGTCCCACCAACAAGCAAACTGTTCAATCTTTCCCCTTTCTTGGACGATCATGGCTTGATACGCCTGGGTAGCCGTATAGGTTTAATACGGGGCGTCGATAATGATGCAAAGTTCCCCGTTATTTTGGACGGCCGAGCCTCTGCCGTACGACTATTAGTCATGCGATACCACGAGAAAGCCGCACACGTAAACCACGAAATGGTAATAAACGAGCTCCGCCAAAGATTCTGGATTCTTCCCCTCCGGAGTACAGTGAAAGCTGTTATTAGACTCTGTCGGACCTGCCAGTTACGACGAACGAAGACGTCTGTTCCACCAATGGGAGATTTGCCTGCCCAAAGGCTGCAGTACGGTCAGCGCCCCTTCACTTGTTGTGGCCTAGATCATTTTGGGCCCTATAATATTACCATCGGACGCCGTCACGAAAAACGATATGTCGCTTTGTTTACGTGCCTTACGACAAGGGCTGTCCATTTGGAAGTTGCATCAAGTCTGTCTGCTGATTCCACCATTATGTGTGTACGTCGGTTTATTGCCCGCAGAGGATGTCCCAAAGAGATTTTGTCAGACAATGGCACCTCCTTCGTGTCTGCAGCGAAACAATTGGGAGACTTTGCCACGAACGCTGGCATTCAGTGGAAATTCATCCCGCCATCTGCTCCTTCAATGGGTGGGGCCTGGGAACGCTTAGTTCGGACGGTCAAAGCAGCGTTGAACGTAACTCTCAAGGACTCATCGCCTAAGGAAGAAGTTTTAATCACCTTACTTCTGGAAGCCGAAAACATTGTGAATTCACGGCCCCTTACCTACGTATCCAGTAACCAAGAAGACGCTGAAAGCCTTAGTCCCAACCATTTCCTGATAGGCACTTCATCGTCGGCGCTTCCAAGCACTAGCCTAGATGATAGAGACTTGAACTGCAGAACGTTGTGGCGACAAGCAGTCCGGTTGTCGGATCATTTTTGGCGCCGATGGCTCAAAGAATACCTTCCAACGTTACTACCACGACGTCAATCTAAAGACAGCCATAAAAACTTGGAGGTTGGAGAGTTAGTTTTTGTAGTAGATGGGAATCTACCTCGAGGAGTTTGGCCTCGGGGTGTTGTTACAAAC
Source organism: Agriphila geniculea (assembly GCA_943789525.1). Lineage (NCBI taxonomy): Eukaryota > Metazoa > Arthropoda > Insecta > Lepidoptera > Crambidae > Agriphila > Agriphila geniculea. The sequence continues at coordinate 12,982,989 of OX038875.1, forward strand.
ATTTTCCCAGGCCGAGACGGCATCGTAAGGGTGGTGGAGCTCCGTACGGCAGGAGGTATTTTGAAGCGGCCAGTTAGAAAGGTAGTGCGCCTCTGCTGCACGGAGGGGGGAATGTAACGGAACGTTATGCTCTTTTTTGGCCTACTGTTAGGAGAGTAAGGTGGTGGTTGTCAGACGGGCAGCGGTGAAGACGTAGTTTTGGTTCATTATTTTATTTGTAATATAACACATTTTATTCGCACTAATCTTTCATTCCACTCAGTCCATTTGCTTTCATGTTACGATGCCGTCTCGGCCTGGGAAAATGTTTGTAACAACACCCCGAGGCCAAACTCCTCGAGGTAGATTCCCATCTACTACAAAAACTAACTCTCCAACCTCCAAGTTTTTATGGCTGTCTTTAGATTGACGTCGTGGTAGTAACGTTGGAAGGTATTCTTTGAGCCATCGGCGCCAAAAATGATCCGACAACCGGACTGCTTGTCGCCACAACGTTCTGCAGTTCAAGTCTCTATCATCTAGGCTAGTGCTTGGAAGCGCCGACGATGAAGTGCCTATCAGGAAATGGTTGGGACTAAGGCTTTCAGCGTCTTCTTGGTTACTGGATACGTAGGTAAGGGGCCGTGAATTCACAATGTTTTCGGCTTCCAGAAGTAAGGTGATTAAAACTTCTTCCTTAGGCGATGAGTCCTTGAGAGTTACGTTCAACGCTGCTTTGACCGTCCGAACTAAGCGTTCCCAGGCCCCACCCATTGAAGGAGCAGATGGCGGGATGAATTTCCACTGAATGCCAGCGTTCGTGGCAAAGTCTCCCAATTGTTTCGCTGCAGACACGAAGGAGGTGCCATTGTCTGACAAAATCTCTTTGGGACATCCTCTGCGGGCAATAAACCGACGTACACACATAATGGTGGAATTGTAAAGGCCTTCGTTGATAAAAAATATGCTGAAAGGTGTAGCTCAGCGCCATTAACCCGTCGTTTCTGGTATTTACCGCATTTTGCCGTAGTGCACCCACTCAAGCCGGGAAAGGTTCGCGTTGTGCATGACGCGGCTGCAAGGGTACAGGGAGTTAGTCTGAACTCTATGCTACTAACGGGTCCGGACCTCCTTCAGCCGCTTATTGCATTACTGTTTAGGTTTAGAGAGGGTCGGGTAGCGATTACGGCAGATATACGTGAGTTTTTTATGCAAATTAAAATTATAAAGGAAGATCGTGATGCGCTACGTTTTCTGTGGCACGAGGATGGCCCGGATTCAAAGATAGTGGAGTTCAGAATGACGTCTGTAATTTTTGGGGCCGCGTGCTCACCTTGTGCTGCGATCTATATTAAAAATAAAAACGCGGAAGAGTTTCGTGACGATTATCCTAATGCTGCTGAAGCTATTATTAAAGATCACTATATGGATAACTATATAGGCAGTTTGGATGATCCTGCTGAGGCTTCAAAACTTGCCGCCCAAATCATTAAGGTTCACGCTAGTGCTGGTTTTGAAATAAGAGATTGGGCAAGCAATAGTGTCGAAGCTTTAGCGGATATTCCATATAATCTCCGCTTACCAGAATTTGCCACTAAAGATATGTGTCACAATGTGTCCATTGACCTTAGGATATTAGGTTTAATTTGGAATCCTCATGATGATACATTTAGTTTTAAGTTTGATTTCCCTGTTTTAGTTAATTTCACTAAGCGCAATATTTTGAAAAGTTTAATGCGAGTGTATGACCCTCTTGGCTTGCTGTGTATTTTGGTAGTTAGAGGTAGAATTTTGTTCCAAAATATTTGGCGTAGTGGTGTTGGTTGGGACGACGCTATCACCGCGGATGATCAGCAGAGTTGGGAAAAATGGATGCTTGACTTAAAATCCGTTTCTGAACTGAAAATCCCGCGGTGGTATTCCACTCACGTAGAGTACGAGAGTTGTCAACTTCACGTTTTTTGTGACGCCAGCGAGCACGCTTATGCTACTGTTGCATACTGGCGTTACGTTTTTCATAACGGAGAGGTGAAGTTGACGCTCATCGGGAGTAAGGCTCGCGTGTCGCCCTTGAAGTCGACCTCAATCCCAAGACTTGAATTGCAAGCAGCTCTCATTGCTGCTCGATTTGCTGATACCATCACTCGTGAACATAAGAAAAAGCCATCACGGCCCCTTACCTACGTATCCAGTAACCAAGAAGACGCTGAAAGCCTTAGTCCCAACCATTTCTTGATAGGCACTTCATCGTCGGCGCTTCCAAGCACTAGCCTAGATGATAGTGACTTGAACTGCAGAACGTTGTGGCGACAAGCTGTCCGGTTGTCGGATCATTTTTGGCGCCGATGGCTCAAAGAATACCTTCCAACGTTACTACCACGACGTCAATCTAAAGACAGCCATAAAAACTTGGAGGTTGGAGAGTTAGTTTTTGTAGTAGATGGGAATCTACCTCGAGGAGTTTGGCCTCGGGGTGTTGTTACAAACATTCAAAGAAGCACCATCTTCAAGTACACTGTCGTTGGCGTCAATAGCAGCAATCTCGGCGGTCAGCTCGGCGCGCGCTAGCTCGCGCTCCACCTCGGCGATACGTCGCGCGTAGCGAGCTTGGGCATCCGCTTTCAATGAAGATTTTTCTGCGACCGACAACTTGGACGACGATGATCGTGAAGAATGATGCGATGATTGCGATGATGTCATGGCGATACGTGATTTCGAACGCGTAATCATCATGAAAAAAATATTATGAATACTTACGATGAAAAATTCCGAAACAAAAACGTAATGACACTTTTGACAGATGGTGAAAAATTTTCAAAATGAATTATGGAAAAACTACGGTAAAATGAAAATACTTCGGCGACAAAGGACCATGAAAGCAAATGGACTGAGTGGAATGAAAGATTAGTGCGAATAAAATGTGTTATATTACAAATAAAATAATGAACCGAAACTACGTCTTCACCGCTGCCCGTCTGACAACCACCACCTTACTCTCCTAACAGTAGGCCAAAAAGAGCATAACGTTCCGTTACAGCCGCCATCATGGATTTTTGACATTTTTAACGTTGCGTTGCTATTTTTCTGTCAAAATAGTACCAAAAATAAAGTTTGATAGAAATCGGCCTACAAACAAAACAGTTGGCCGCCATCTTGGATTTTTTACATTTTTAACATTGTTCTGCTGTTTTTTTGTCGAAATAGTACCAAAAACCGAGTTTCAATAAAATCGGCCCACAAACAAAAAAGTTGGCCGCCATCTTGGATTTTTGACATTTTTAACATTGCGTTGCTGTTTTTTTGTCAAAAAAGTAGCAAAAACCGAGTTTCATTGAAATCGGCCCACAAACAAAAAAGTTGGCAGCCATCTTGGATTTTTGACATTTTTAACGTTGCGTTGCTGTTTTTCTGTCAAAATAGTACCAAAAATAAAGTTTGATAGAAATCGGTCTACAAATAAAAAAGTTGGCCGCCATCTTGGATTTTTTACATTTTTAACATTGTTCTGCTGTTATTTTGTCAAAATAGTACCAAAAACCGAGTTTCAATGAAATCGGCCCACAAACAAAAAAGTTGGCCGCCATCTTGGATTTTTGACATTTTTAACATTGCGTTGCTGTTTTTTGTCAAAAAAGTAGCAAAAACCGAGTTCCATTGAAATCGGCCCACAAACAAAAAAGTTGGCAGCCATCTTGGATTTTTGACATTTTTAACGTTGCGTTGCTGTTTTTCTGTCAAAATAGTACCAAAAATAGAGACATATTTCTTTTAAACTCGCATAAATCTCTATTTAAAAATGTTGTACTATTAAATAAAATTGTTATTAATAATTAACAATATCTTTGGTATTCTACGCACGGAACACCATTTGTGAATTTTATAAATGATTATAATAATTTTAAATTAATTCAATAAAGAGTTGGGTGAAGATTGTTCAAATAGGACAAGTAATTACCAACTAAAAGTAATGACAAATACACATGGAAAAACACACACAGTTGCTCGGAGACCTAAATAACCTGACTAAACTCAATAGGCAAAAGATATTATCATAAAATCAAAATAATATACAGAACACAGTCTTTTAATGGGTGTAAATAATCATTTATAAAATACAACAAATGGTTTTCCACGCATGAAACAACAAAGATATTGTTTAATTATTTGATTTAATAAGACAACATATTTTTAAATAGTGATTTATGATTAAAGAAGGTATGGAAACTGTCAAAAACTATTTACTAGATAGGACAAATAAGGATATACTAAAAAATATTTTTTTTAAATTATAGGAATCTGAGTATTTAGAAAAATCAGGAAGTTATACTGTTAAAAACTGATGTACTTTTCTTATTTTTAAATATCTTTGGTAACTACCTTTAAACACTCGAATAGAGGATGTTCAGAGTCATTTGTTATGTATTTTGCAAAAATCTATTCAGTTGTTTTATCTAGAACTGTTCAATGGTAACTCTGAATTGTGAAATTCAACGTTTTCTAATAATTAGTTAGATCAAGTTGTGAATATTTTATGTTAGGTATATACGAGTATTTGCAATTTACTGACAAAGCCCTAAGCATTTTGATATACCATATGTCATGTTTTCAGTCCAATGAAAAGATAATATTTTTTCTTTGGTCTGAAATCTTTATGACGTCACAGTTTCTACCTCCACAATTTTTGCGCTTGTCATCCTTAATATATGTGATTAGAGCCTGTAGCCAATGTCACATTTACAAATTTTCTCTATAGTTTCGCTCCGAAAAATGTATGAATATGACGTTTTAAAATTCGATAGTTAGCGAAACCTTATGTCAATCCCATACATGTTTCGAAAGCAAAGCGATAATGAAGATTTGTAAATGTTACTTTGGCTAGGGGGTCTGGACGGACATCGTACTGAACGTTATTTTTACATTTTCTTATATTTCCGAGATAAGTTGTGCGAAAACTAAACTCACCGACCAAAATAGTTCAGTTTGTTACGTATACAAAAATATAGTTTTATAAAGTGTAAATTATGTTGTGCGCAGTTACCAATGTAGAAGGTATACAAGTCAAGTCCTGCAAATCATCAAAGCACTGCCAAGTCTTTGCTAATTTTCGGTAGCACCACGATCTGTAGTGCCCTATGCCACCAGAAATATATTCAATGACAGCTAACACTGTGTATTTCTTATTTTTAACTGTTATGTTAATTGGAACATTATTAATATCAATTTGTTGCACACCTGTTAATTCTATAAACAATATTTCAGACGGATAATACTTAAATTTCACAACACTCCCACAATCATTACATTTACCTTTATCCTTGTCAATTGTTGATTTTATTGCCTTACTTAACGATTGTATACCTTTTTGATTTATTATATTAATATTAATCGGTAAATACGCACATTTTTTTAAAACTAATGATTTGTTTTGACATTTTTTATTTGCACATATCTTTTGGCGCATTGAGCTATAAAACACTGGGTATAAAATTTGTTCAATAATTTTTGAGGTATTGCATTCACAATTAATCAATTGAAGCTCATCAGCTTGATCTTTTTGAGAGGAAAAATGTTCTATTAATATTTCTGTTCTCTTTTTATACACACACGTCTTGTCTTTATCTCCACTTGTTAACATTTTAACGAGATTACAGTGATCTTTGTCTTCATTGTTTAGAAAAAAAATCTTAGCCTTTGGTCTGTCAATGTAGGCCACTGCCAAACTCTGGAAAATGCTATCAAATGCACATGTATTAAACGTTTCTACATTTAATACATGCGCATTAGAAATAGATCCATTTTTTAAAATATGAACGTCTTTAGGATTATTTTTCTTTGGGGTCATTAGACCTTTCCAGTTTTCCGTTTTATCTGGATTATCTACAAATATTGACTCTTCGGTAAAAGATTTTGAATCGTCGGATTTTAAAATAGTGTTATGAGATTGGGTTAAAGTGTCGGTTTCCATGCAATCGCTGATAGCCAATCTTAAAGCTCCCAAAAGCTGATGGATGTGGCCTTGAAGAAATTCGTCAGCTCGAACTCTTTCGGTGGCTACATTAAATAAAAGGGTTTTGATGTCTTTAAAATAGCTCTCCACGTTAGAACTTGATGGATTTGGTGTTGCTAAAGGATAATACAAATTCATAACTTCACCCCACAACGAGAGCTTTTTCAAAAGTCTTTTTAATAGAGGCAGAAATGACCGAAAGTAATATAGGTTTTGATTATCAAAATTTGGTTTAATCTCTTCACTGTATTGCGTTTCTCTCCTTTCGATCAAATTACATAATTGTATCAATGGATTTTCCACTAAATTTTCGTCGTCGTTAAAGATCTTATTTTCCGATGATTCATTTTCATGTTCACATTCTTTATGACTAGTATTATCTATGTTTGCCAAACGGGTCTGTAATCGCATCAACGAGTTCGTACATCTGGATACACGTTTTTGTTCTAATAAACCACTGTACCTATTGCAGGCAACAGTTACTATATCCTCTAGTATGCTTTTAATTTCTTTATAACACACAGTTTCCCTGATTAACAAAATGCATTTTATGTAAAAATATTTAACCCTTTTGTCAACGTGCTCAAAGCACGCCTGTTTATATAAATTTCTTATGAAATGTGATTTATCCAATCGAATGTAGCAATTCGGAACTGTATTTTTTTTTTCTTCTAGCAAGTCAAAACAATTTTGTAAATATTCATTTGTTGAAGTAAATCCATTAAAAGTTTTGGAAACTGCACCAAGGATCGCAGCAGAGTCATCAGATATGCATTCATTGGGAACAACGCGTTTGCCCATCAACCAGTCTTTTAGGAAATTCTCTATATTTTCCAAGGTATTCAATTCCGAAAGCATATGACATAACGGAACGCTGCTGCCCTCTGATCGATAACACATTAAAGTATATAAAAATACATGTTTTCTATTTTCATTTTCTATTTCATTATAAATGTTAACAGAAGGGAGAGAAATTTGTTTAAGTAATGAGCCGGTTGCATCAATTGATACTTTTATGTATGTTTTCGTTGTTGAATAAAACTCGTAAAGTTGGTTCTGTTCCATAGTCCAGTATAAGACATAAAACGGAAACAAACAGATTTTCTTAATTGCTTTATCATAGGGTGGGGTAAAAGCCAATGACCATAGTGAGAGTATGACAGAAGGATGAAGCCACTTCTTTTCCTTTGTTCGGGTTTTTAACTTTTGTAGTGAACTCAATTTTGGGATGATAGAAGGCTCTTCATCTCCTGGTTGCATGAGTTGAGTTGCAAGCAAATTTCTTACTATAGATGGTTTTTTTTTCTCTAAAGCATCACCCAGTTTTTGTGATTGATAATTCGTTAATTTTGACTTTATTTTCTTATCATGTTTAAAAGTCTCATCCATATTTGATACTGTGCATTGCATCTCAAAAATGTTATCTGTGCACAGAGATGATGCGGAACGACAGATACGAATAATAGCATTGCATTGTTTGCAAAATCCTGTACATCTAATATCTCCAAATGAATTAATTTTATTTTGTTTGAAAATCCATGTACATTTACTTTTAATGCATCTCCATATTTTTTCTCTAAGTATGCAGGTCCATTTATGTTTTTGCAGCATATTTCGAGACCTGTATTTCACAAGTGGTCGTGATGGATCATTGCGATGATGGAAATATTGTATAGGGGCAATGTCTCCCCATTCGTACTTATCGAAAAAAATTGAAAACTCTTTTGAATTATGTGTATTAACTGATCTGGCGTCTGAATAACATTTTTTACGTTCTTCACTCGAGTCTCTTAGAAGTATTGAATTGTCTGTCTGTCTGAAGTCTGAAGTTTCTTCGCTCGGGTCTTTTTGTTTTAGAACTGATAAAACCGGTTTTAAAATATTTTCTTTGTCTTGTGATAGTTTATCTACTCCAAAAAAATACTCGTAATTCCTTTTTATTGAGAAGTATATTGCATCTTTACTCATTTTCTGTTCCATTGCATCATGCAATGTTTTATATATCGGATTAATTCGACGTGGTAGTACTGGAAAAAGTATCTGTTTATATTTCAGATAGATTTCTTTTTGTTTTTCTAAAGTAATTTTACCTGGCCTGCCACGTGCCATTTTGCCTTTTTTTAGCTGAATGAGTATATTCCTGAAAACATTTATTCTAAAATTACTTATCTTAAAAATGTATGTTACGCTCACACATTATGTATTTTGTTAAGTTCATAATGTTTGGCCCCTTTTAAAACAAAAATAGATAATTGTTTTTTTTTACTGCAATATTTTCACCTCTCCAGCACGAAAAGTGCGCTTTTGGTGCGTAAAAACTCGCAGCAAAATCGATTTTTGCTGTGAGCTTGAGGCAAAGTGTTTTTTTTATTTCTAACACCACGTTTAGAAATAATAAAGAAAAAAGAAATAGAGTGTAAAGAAAGAGACTTGTGAAATTGATATGTGAGAAAAGGATAGATAGAATGTGTTGTCGGACATAGATATAAAGGGCTCATGTTTAATTTAACACCAGATATAGTAAAATATAACGCCAAAAAACACTTTAATGTAAAATTATAACCAAAGCTTTTACATCTTGCTATCCTATTAAAGCAAATTACTCCAAACTAATAATTGTTAACCCAAAAATAGATGACAACCAAAATTTTAACCACATTTTGAATTCAAAATGTCATATCTACAAATATTTAACATCTCGTTATCTTATTTAAGTACGCTAGAACAATAATAACTATCCCAAACATAGTAAATAAACTCCTAAAGGTTGACCCCGGGAATAAAACAAAAACACTTTGCTCTCCAAAATTAGTAAATGATCACCAAATCCTAAACTAAACTTTAGAATTGCCCTGAAATATCCTGGCGGTCCCGGCTACCTTATACTTAATTTGGTCTACTTAATTTGGCATCATTGTACTTTATTTGGTAATATGCCTACATTTTATGGAAATCATAGTGGTTTATTTAAGCAGAAATAACGCATTAATTTTCTTGCTAAGATTTGGTGATTAATACAATTTAAAGTGCAGTCGTGACTATTGTAATATTAGACTTTATTTTTTGGTGTTTAGTATACTTTTTCTGTAAGAGAGCGTCAAAAGATTATTATTAGACAAAGAGAGTATCTAAGTATTTTTTGGTGGTCATTAATATATTTAATACCATATAAGTATAAAAAATAATTTACACAGAACGGATATAATACGAACCAAAAGAGTATTCGGAAATGAGATCGCATGTATGAAATAAATATAAAATAAGAAAAATTAATTAAATATAAAATGATATTATAGGTAATATAAATTTAAATAATAACAAATTAGTGTTTTAAGATTGTAAATAAATAAGATTGAATACCTATTAATAAATACGAGAAAAAAACAACGTAGTGTAAAACATAGTGACGGGACGGGAATCTACTTTACTCTTTACTCTATTTTTTTCCGCATAGGTTTGATTGAACTATTTTTGTGATATATTACAAAAAAATAGTGCGTCCAGCGTAAAACTCCAAAAGAGTTGAGTGAACAAGCTTTTATTGCTGAATTTAGCTTTTTACCAGAAAAGTCACGTAAAAATAACTTTTCTTACCAATAACGCTTTTCTCGTTGGTAGAGGTGAAAAGTTGTATGTTTAACACGAGACCATTGTAATGTCTCGTGGTTTTAAATCACCCACTGTGCTTTCACTCACTTCGCTAGTTCGTGATTTAAAATCGACAGTCGGCACTCGCAGCACTAATTACTTTGGTCTCTTGTATAACAATTAACTAATCTTTATCTATAAACTGTGCAACTCGTTCTCAGAAAAGTTTTAAGGCACGCGTAAAAGGGCCTCTCGCGACAAACACTGACGTTCCCATTGTTATTTTAAAATTATTTTAAATAATTCTTTTTTGCAGTGCCCGTACAGGGTTCTTGTGTGAACTTGTTAGCTCAAAGATAACTGAAATCACCAGTCAGTCAGCAGTCTCACCACGAGAGTATAAACAGAAAGCTCATTGACCATCGGTCACGCGAAATGCAGGCTGAGACACGAGACGAAGCACGAGGCGAGAGTGTAAATCTAAACAAAGGTATTCTAAATTGATTGATTGTTGGGATACGCCTAGAGCCATACGGCTGAAGGTAGAAACATCATTTTTGAAGAGTGTAGGTTTGGTGTAGGTGAGTTCTCTAAGAAAGGGTTTTGGAAAATTACCGTTGTACATGGTGCTACACAGGGTATTCCAGTTTGTAACGACTGAAGGTAGAGACACCATTCCTGGAGGGTAGATATACCTTTCATTATGTAGGTGAACACTAAGGGTTTTGGAAATTGGAAGGGGAAGGGAAACAAATATGTCTGGACCCAATTCTGAGTGGGGACGGGGATGAGAGCGCCTTCTACCAGCCTTTTGATTAGGGATGAGAAAGGGGGGCGACATATAATTGAATGTCGCACCATCATAAAACTTGCCTCGGGCCGACCCTGAAAATACTTCATTCATGGACACGTACTCACACGCCCTATAATCCGCCCAAGTGCAGGAGTGTCCTGTTACGCGTGGGCGATTCAGTGCTAAGTTATAAATTTCGTGTGATTTTGTGGTAAATTTTCGCTTAAAATTACGCTGTTTCAGTATATACTTTTCTTAGTAATTGTGGTTTAGGCGCATTAGGGCTAATTCTCATTATGGCAACCGACTCGCTAATGGACTACTTCTCATTATGGCCACTTCTCATTTTGGGTACTTCTCACTTGGGCTACTTCTCATTAGGGCTTCTTCTTAAAATTTGGGAATGTTTATTGAAATAACTACTGGTTGGCTTTATATACATATTTATTCATTCATAAGAGATCAATGACATTATTTTAAGAATAAATCAACATTAATTTGTTCAGCTGATGAGCATTTTTGTTGGGGTATAAAAATCGAAGATCTGGAATAGCTGATGCAGAACCATAATGGTCCAAATAAACTATTAGAAATATAAAAATGACACCTTAGCAAAAGTTGTTCAACCTGATGAGACTTTTTTGTTGAGGTATAAAAATCGAAGATCTGGAACACATGATGCAAAACCATGGTCCTGCTAAACTATCCTTACTAATATTATAAATACGAAAGTTTGTTTGTTTGTTTGTTTGTAACGCCTTCACGTCTTAACTACTGAACCAATCATCATGATATTTTGCATACACGTTGTCAAGGGTACAGAGAAGGACATAGGGTACTTTAATCCCGAAAAAAGTTATGTTCCCGGATAGCAAAAAAACTTTCTACGCAGACGAAGTCGCGGGCGGAAGCTAGTACAAAATATAAAAACCGGCCAAGTGCATGTCGGGCCACGCGCCGTAGGGTTCCGTAGATACCTGATCCCATACCATATTTAATACCACCTATGATTTTTTGTCTGCAAAAATAACTTTGTTTTTCACATTGTTGGTATGAATGACAAAGTTATATTTGCGGTTTTGGAAAATGTGCTATATCTCAAAAAATAATTAATACATCTCGTTCAAACTAATTTTGATTGAAAGTGTTTATTAAGATCTACAGCATATATTATTTTTAGATTTTTCACTCTCTTATTTCAAAAGTTAAAGGGGGGGGGGGACACATTTTACCACTTTGGCGGTGTATATCTCTCAAACGGTTTGAGAAAAAATTGTCTTAAGAACCTCAATGTCATTTTTAAAAATTTTCAGTTTCAGTTCCATGTATGGGGAGCCCCCCTAAAAAAAATTATTTTTATTTTTGTGTTAAATTCGTTAAGCTGTTAACAGAATACATCTACCTACCAAGTTTCAACTGTGTAATCTTAATACTTTCGGAATAAAGTGGCTGTGACATACGGACAGGCAGACAGACAGACAGACAGACATGACGAATCTATAAGGGTTCCGTTTTTTGCCATTTAGACTACGGAACCCTAAAAATGACACCTTATCAAAAGTTGTTTAGCCTGATAAGCATTTTTTGTTGAGGTACAAAATCGAAGATCTGGAATACCTAATGCAGTGCGGAACCAAGACTATTTATTTGCATAAACATGTGTTTACAAGAAATCGAAGATCATCTGATGTGGAAATCTAAGAGATCAGGTTAAAGATGTTTAGCATAATATAATAACATAAGCTGGGAGTACCTCCACGTGGTGAAAGCGGTAACAATTTGGGCCTAATTTTTGATATCGACTTACCTAAATACGGGTCAGACGCTTAAAGCCGTTGGTGTCGATCTAAGGATTGGTTGTTTTTCGCATGGCTAACTTTATGTGGCTTTTTTCAGAAGTAGTAACGCTTCAGGGGGGGCTACTCAAATGGCCACTTTTCTATTCGTTCGCTTACTTAAAAATTAAAAATAAGCCATAAACACCAAAATAACGTGTCGTAGGCTTGTCAATTCCATACAATAAAACAATGTCTGTGATTTACATAAACTTGCGACCGTCTGACTTGATCGTTTAATTGCTTATTTTTAAGCTTTAAGTTAGTGAACGAATAGAAAAATGGCCATTTGAGTAGGGGGGCAGGTCTTTTCATATTGATTCCCGAAGGAAAGACTCCGAACATAGTTTATAAAGAAATTCCCTTCCGTCGCTGAACATGTTATTCGCTCTTATGTAACTACATTAGTTTATATTTATATGCATACGCGCCGGAGTCATAAAGTCCACGCGTACAAAGTCGCGGGCATCAGCTAGTAAATAAATAAATGTTAGTTTTAAACCATACTAAAGTAATTACAAGAAGTAATACTTATAATATTACTTACCTATTACATTGGTTCAACTAATGTTCTTAAAATAATGTCACTGATCTCTTATGAATGAATAAACATGTTTATATACATAATAAAGCCAACCAGTAGTTATTTCAATAAACATTCCCAAATTTTAAGAAGTAGCCCTAATGAGAAGTAGCCCAAGTGAGAAGTAGCCCTAATCAGAAATAGCCAAAATGAGAAGTGGATATAATGAGAAGTAGTCCATTAGCGAGTCGGTTGCCATAATGAGAATTAGCCATAATGCGCCTAAACCGTAATTGGGTAATTGTTTCTTAATATTTATAATTAGCTATCCATGACCTTGATTTGTACTTTTGGCTTTAGATGCATAAATTATATATTTTTTTAAGACAATAAGGTACTTGATACTATAAGGCCTACCTAATTTGAAACGCTTTTAATTAAATAAATATTAATTGTAACTAATAAAAACATGGTTAATTCGCTTCTTTCATTCTTAGTTTTGCGATTCTTACACCGATGACGGGCACGGGACGGGACTGAATGATGACGACGGGATGGAACAGACTTTTAGAGATTGGACGTGACGACTGTAAGGTATTTGTTTTCTTTTTGGGTGTTGTTGGAAGGTGGCATTTGACAAAAAAGGAAGGAACCGAAGCGAAGCGAGGGCGGGTCGCTAGTTTATTATATGTATATGCTAGTTTATATATTACCGGCAATGTGTATAATCCGGCATTGTTTACAATATGTACCTAGGCATTGTATACAATGCTTGAAACGATCAGGCAATGTATGAAATATTATTCATTTTATACTTTGCCTAGGCATTGTATACAATGCCTGCTGGTCCACCGGTAATGTGTAAAAGGAGTATATTTCTGTTGTCTGTTATAAAAAATAACCTCGAAATTTAAGGCAAGTGGAGCTCGGGAAAAGCTCGAGCCCTCCTCGAACCCGCGAGCCCACCCCAGAGCTTTAGTGTCTGCCCTCTAACCAACTAAGATCAAAATATTTTTATTTTACACATTGCCGGTGGACCAGCAGGCATTTTATACAATGCCTAGTCATTGTATACACTGCCTAGGTAATGTGTGAAATAGACAATAATATTCATTCTATTTCATACATTGCCTAAAAGGGCCAGGCATTGTATACAATGCCGCATTTATCATACTGGCAAAGGCTGTTTTTACTGATTTTATGGGAATATCTGTGTCTTTCGATCTTCTGTCATTAATGTGTTGTGTAATCCTACTATCCTACTAATATAATAAATGTGAAAGTTTGTGGGTTTGGATGTTTGTTCCTCAATCACGCAAAAACTACTAAACGGATTTGGTTGAAATTTGGCACACAGATAGTAGATAGCCTAGATTAAAACATAGAAAACTTTTTATCCCGATATTCCCACAAGAATGGGAACCACGCAGGTGAAACCGCGGGTGGCCGCTAGTTATTGATATAATACAAGAACATGGGACTGCGTATATTATTTGCACAGTATAGATACTTATTAGTTGAAAAAACTAATATCTATTCGGTGTTACTTTTTTAAATGACAAAATCTTTTTTTAAATAATAACATACAATTTGAGCTACTTATCTACTTTTGAACGCGAGGTCTACAGCTCACGGAGCCCACTAGTATTAAGATAAAATCCATTGATTTATGTAGTCTAAGTATACATAATATATGTTTAACTACTTAATTTTGAGTAAAGGTTACAAATACCTATATAAATAAATAAATATATTCACATGTTATTGGTTAAAATATTTATCATTAAGTACAAGTCATTAGTATTGTTTTAAAAAAAAATATTACAAAAGGCACACACTTAATGCCATAGGGCCATAGGCAGTGGCACTCTTGAAAAAAGTACTAAGTGCAGTATTTATAATTATCATTAATTTAAATTGATTGTTGATTTATTTGTGGATTATTGAACAATTAATAAGCCTTTTATGTCATAACTAAGTCATTAATTATGCAAGTTGTTGATAATCGAAACTGCTGACATTTAGAACCATTTATTGTTTATTTGTTTTCATTATTAGATGCACACAGGTCGATTGGGTTACCTATTACCTATATTGGGATACAATCATGGAAATAAATAATAATCTGTTCCAACATTGGCCTGAGACAATGAGTTGCTCAGTTTATAGAGAAACAACCACTTAGGTACAGCTAGGGTTGCCAATATTTTTTGGATTAAATATAGTAGTTTTAAGATTTTTAGTGTAAAAATATAGTAGATGGCGAAAAAGTCCAAAAAATATAGTAGGTTGCCGTTTTGTATGGAGGATTTTAAGGAAGTTGCATTTTTCATACTTTAGTACCTAAGTACTAACATTTTCATAATTTATTCAACAACCATAAAGACAAGTGTTTAATCACAAAAAAATATTATGTAATAACATAATTATGTGCATATAAGTAATATTTTTTGTTGCTATTGTTTAATTTTTTCACTTGAAAAATATAGTAGTTTTGCCTACTATATATTTTTTCAAAAAATATAGTAGGCGAGCCTTCAATATAGTAGGATACTATATTATATAGTAGGGTTGGCAACCCTAGGTACAGCAGACGGCACGCTGGGCTTCCACAAAGTGTCAATTTTTCTCAATCAATTTCAAACTTAAAAACAAGAGTTTAAGATTCAAAATTCATTGGAGATTATTGACAGTTTTGTATAGCTTGATGTGCTGCTGACTGTACTATAATAATGTCAAAGTAAAAGTATCAATTTTATTTTCATTACACAACGTACCCATAAATCATAAATCATAAATCATAAAATCTTTATTTGCATAAAACACGGTAACAAAGATGTAAATTAGAGTGTAGTGCCATACATGTTTTATCGATCTGTCGATATGCAAATATTTCGTCGTCATGCTTTTGATAAAAATTATTAATTAGGTACATATATAAATTTCTAAATTTACTAAAATTATAAATTACAAAATTTACTTACATTAAATGTGACAATGTCATTAACAATTTATAAAATTATATAACAAAATTAAAATTAAATTAAAAAACATTAATTATTAAATTCAGGATCAAAGCCATCGTCCACAAAGAAATAATAATAAGATGTCAATAATAAATAATAGTATTTAAATAGCCAATTTCATAACTTTACTTGAAGCCGAGGTAAAGCTGGAAAGTAGAAAATGCTTGGTATTGTTTCTTCTTGTATCACAAAAACGCTGACATACAGCAGAAGTGTCAATTTTATATTGTTTGGTATTCTTAGTGACCATCCTGAAATATTACCAAAGAAATTATTTTGTGATTAAGTACACTTTGAGCGTCTTTCTACCAAGGGTGCCGGCACAAATCATTCCCAGGGGAGCAGCTTATAATTTTTCATGTGGATTACTTAGTGCCATTCCATAGAATAAACAATTCTTCAATACATTGATCCCAATATTCTCAAGGGGTGCAAGTGCACCACCTAGCACCCCCCTGCCGGCGCCCATGAATACACTGTAATACACTATTATGAGTTATTGATGGATAATTTGAGATATGTCGCTAGGACAAGTGCGAGTTATATTTGAATCAGAAATTTGGTCAGAGTCAGGTTCAGGGTTTTGGGAAACTGTTGTAAACCGAAAACAAACTAGACTTCAATTCAATTATTAAGAACAAAGCTTTACATGTCCTATAACAACGATATCTACCCATTATAATAATTTGAAATTATAATATCGTTGTGCTACTTATTAAGGTAGGTATATGTATGAACTTAGGATTCACAATCACAATAACAACAAAATAGGCAACGACAAGGCAATGACCTAGACATATAATCTACCGAAACCGCTCCTTTCTGTAAGAAACATGCATAATTAACTTGTTTTCATTGCAAAAATCCAAATAAATTATTATTCTTTCGGCTTACCTGTTGATTTTTTGTAAAAACAATAAAACAAATTTGAACTTATCATCACAAATCCGTCGTTATAAAAGCGGTTTTCTCACAGAACAATGTGAACAAAATTTACTCCTCCACAGATTATTTTCCCATTAGTGAGTTGCCATCTCATATATTTATCCATATGCAGATATTAGACGGTTCATCAAATGTGCTTCATTTTCGATGAATAGTGACCAGTGAACGACTTTTTGTATTCAGAAATGTAAAATAAATGTAGTATTTCTCATTTCTCACAAAATTTCGCAACAACAGGTTGTGCGTGATAATTTTGATTAAAGAATTAAGAGTTACATAATTAAAGAGAAAAAAAAATGCTTGCAAGCACTGTGTTGCATGATGCGGGTTGAAAAAAGTCTAAAAATGAAAAATAAAGGAATTTTAAAATAAACACAAATAAGTTACTGACGACGTGACGACATGCCGTTTACTGCAGTGAATGGCACTGTTTACACGCTTCATCAAGGAAATTATAAGTAGGTACTTGCGCTTCATTTATTGTTCATTTCCGATACGATGACCGATGCCCGGCGCGCCGGTGCGTTTTCATCGGGCATCGGTCATCGTATCGGAAATGAACAATAAATGAAGCGCAAGTACCTACTTATAATTTGTGTAAACTGTGTGGCGCCTATAATTTATAATAAAATTCCATTGGCTATCAGATCAATCAATGACAATAAAAGATTTAAAACTGCACTCAATGGCTTTCTTGCTGAAAAAGCTTATTATGACATAAGAACATTTTTAAATAATAAAATAGATACAATATAAGTAATGACTTAAAAATAATTTACTAATAATAGATTTAAAATACCTACTGACATTTTGCATTTGCTTCCTTTAATTTTATTAATTATGACTGTAATTAATTTGATATAATTTATTAATGATAATGAGCAATATAAATTAATATTAATGATGAATAATATTTTAGCATTACATGATTACGTATGTTCATATACCTGTAAGGTGAATCATGGCTGTACTTATCGATACTCTTACTTAACTAAAATCTTGTAATACCCATGTTTATGAACAAATAAATGAATTGAATTGAATTGCAAGTACCTACTTATAATTTCCTTGATGAAGCGTGTAAACAGTGCCATTCACTGCAGTAAACGGCATGTCGTCACGTCGTCAGTAACTTATGTGTGTTTATTTTAAAATGCCTTTATTTTTTAAGAAAACATCATGAAACTGACTTAGCATGCATGCATGCATTCATTAAAGTAGTATAATTATTTAAAACACGGTTGTACGCGAATGTACATTAAAACAGGTACACTCAAATCACATATATCTCATAAATGTAAGGCGATCATGCTCTGGTATTTGGCGACAAATTCGGTCGATGTACCGACTACACAGAGGAGTTATCAGGTTATCGCTACGACCTTCCGTTCTCGAGATCCAGGCAGAAAGGTCTCCACAACCTATCCTCACATATCTCCTAAACGCAAGACCGACAAACTCTGGTTCTTGGTGACAAATTTCGACAAATTACCGGCTACACACACGAGTAATCAGATTTTCGCTACAACCTTCCGTTTGTGAGATCTGTGTGGCGCAGCTGTAGAGACGTCTCTACAGCTGCGCCACACAGATCTCCTAAACGCAAGACCGACAAACTCTGGTTTTTATGCGACAAATTTTGACAAATTAACGGCTACACACACGAGTAATCAGATTTTCGCTACGACCTTCCGTTTTCGAGATCTGTGTGGCGCAGCTGTAGAGACGTCTCTACAGCTGGGCCACACGTATCTCCTAAACGCAAGACCGACAAACTCTGGTTTTTGTGCGACAAATTCCGACAAATTAACGGCTGCACACACGAGTAATCAGATTTTCGCTACGACCTTCCGTTCTCAAGATCCAGGTAGAAAGGTTTCCACAGCGTATCCTCACATATCTCCTAAACACAAGACCGACAAACTCTGGTTTTTGTGCGACAAATTTTGACAAATTAACGGCTGCACACACGAGTAATCAGATTTTCGCTACGACCTTCCGTTTTCGAGATCCAGGTAGAAAGGTCTCCACAGCGTATCCTCACATATCTCCTAAACGCAAGATCGACGAACTCTGATTCTTGGTGACAAACTCCGACAAACCAACGGCTACACACTCGAGTTATCAGATTTTCGCTACGACCTTCCTATCTTAAGATCCAGGTAGAAAGGTCTCCACAGCGTATCCTCACATATCTCCTAAACGCAAGACCGACAAAATCTGGTTCTTGGTGACAAACTCCGACAAAATACGGGCTATACCCACAAGTTATTAGATTTTCGCTATGACCTTCCGTTTCCGAGATCTGTGTGGCGCAGCTGTAGAGACGTCTCTACAGCTGCGCCACACGTATCTCCTAAACGCAAGACCGACAAACTCTGGTTTTTGTGCGACAAATTTCGACAGATTAACGGCTGCACACACAAGTAATCAGATTTTCGCTACGACCTTCCGTTTTCGAGATCTGTGTGGCGCAGCTGTAGAGACGTCTCTACAGCTGCGCCACACGTATCTCCTAAACGCAAGACCGACAAACTCTGGTTTTTGTGCGACAAATTTCGACAAATTAACGGCTGCACACACGAGTAATCAGATTTTCGCTACGACCTTCCGTTTTCGAGATCTGTGTGGCGCAGCTGTAGAGACGTCTCTACAGCTGGGCCACACGTATCTCCTAAACGCAAGACCGACAAACTCTGGTTTTTCTGCGACAAATTCCGACAAATTAACGGCTGCACACAGGAGTAATCAGATTTTCGCTACGACCTTCCGTTTTCGAGATCTGTGTGGCGCAGCTGTAGAGACGTCTCTACAGCTGGGCCACACGTATCTCCTAAACGCAAGACCGACAAATTCTGGTTTTTGTGCGACAAATTCCGACAAATTATCGACTTCATCATGGCATAGTCAAAAAGTCAGATTTCCAACTTTTTTTTTTGTGGCGCAGCTGTAGTCCGGCACGTTCAAAATATGAAGCCTTCTTTTTAACACATATGAAAAATAAAAATGACACAAATCATAATCATAAAATCTAATATACAGCATGTTCCAAAACTTTGCCCCACGGAGGGAAAGTAGGTACCTTAAATATTAAAGATAGGACTGAAAGAAGACTTTGTTTTTGAAAATAATTAGAACTACATTCAAAGATTTAACAAAAATAGCATAACCACACGATACCATACAAATTCACACAATGCATAATAATGAACATTTCAATGTTAGATTTCGTGGTCTTCCTTTTGTATTAAGATGCTGTATTATTTAAGAAAAAAAATTCTAGCGAGTAATCCTTTCGATCGATATCGTAAAAATAAAAGATTGTTTTTTATATCTGGTAGGTTAGATTGCTGCTAAAGACAGGCGATTTTTTTTTAAATCTTTGAATAGGCATGATGACAATTTTTTTTATTTTATGTTACTTAAATTACCTCTCAAAAAAAGAAACTTTGGTTAAAGAATTACTGCGCTAGCATGAAAACAGCTGCCCGAGATATCAACGTTTGAAATGCACAAAAATGGACTCACCCAAAAAATAAATAAGTTTAAAAAAAATTAAATCCACCACTGCCCTGCCAAAAACGAACTAAAAAGTTAAAAAGCAAGTGTCATTGCAGCCGGGGGACCGTTTTGCGCAACAATTTTTAATCAAAGAGGTCCCCCGACTGCAATGGCAGTTGTTATTTAACTTTTTAGTTCGTTTTTGGCAGGGCAGTCGTGTTTTTAAATTTATTTATTTTTATTCACACATTTTAGTGACAAACTATAAAGATTTGGAATTAGCTTATTAAGGCCTTTAATTTGATGCCCATATTGTATATAATTGAAGAAAAAAAAGACTTTTTTCACATTTAAAAGTGGCGTTGCACAGTCGCCAAATTGACTTTAAAAAAAAAAACATAGCCAGTGTCAATCGGACTGATGTAAGGATTCTAACGATACGTATCCCATACATCCAAATCCGTTAAGCCATTTATAAGTTATGTTATGATAAAATAAAGAAACTCACATACCCACCCACAAACATACATGAACCCTGAACACATATACACTCCTTTTTGGGCAGTCGTGTAAATAAAAAACGCTCCATACTAACGTCTACTCAATTATGACGTCACGCCTGAGTAGTTCGTATGCAACGCATAGGAATTTTGTTCGGCAGCTATATTAAATTTTGTGTTTATGAAAATGGTTTAGACAGCTATACATTTTATCCGGAAAAATAAACTAATTAAAGGTATCATTTAGGTATTTTAATAAATTTTATACTTTTTAAATAGACTTGTCCACCCAACTTTAAAGGGTCATAAAACAAATAATATGCAATTTATAAAACCAAGAATTATTTTATTTATTAGTCATCATCCCAATTCAGTTCAAATTATTTTTATAATCTAATTCTAAACGAAGTCTTTTTTCAGGAACCGCTATCTTCAATATTTATGGTACTTTCCCTTCGTGAGGCAAAGTTTTGGGACACCTGTATATATACAGTGTCAGTATCAACAAAACATGTCATTTGGCGACATTTATTGTCAAATGGTGGATCATAAATACATCATTTGAACCTTAATAGAAAAAAATGGAAATTTTTTGGAGTAATTTTAATTAGGAACAGCAAAATTGCTAAGTAAAATTGTCGAAAACTTGGAAATGGGAAATGCTAAGTCGAAAACTAATGAGACATTTAGTATCCTTTTACACTTTTCATCGTCAGTAGCTATGTACCTAATAATCTAAGGTACCTAAGAAGGCTAGTTTACTATCCAACATCCTTTTAACTAAGATAATGCAATTGTCTTCAAGTCAGAATATTTTTTAACTTAAATTGTAGATGCAAAAAATCTACAGGTATAGCAAAATAGTATGGTAGAGTCGACAGTTTAACATCATAGAAATAATGTCAATTTTCAGATGGCGGGAACGATTAAATTACTGGGAGGACGTGGTTTGCCTGCGGCACCATTTATATCCAATGTCATAAAAAACAAGTTTATCAGTTTCAACCAATTGCTTTCATTAAGCTCATCACGTCCCTCCCCTGTCCGAATTATTTCTGCAATCAAAGATAATTTTGACCCACTTAAGTTTCGACAATTCCACCCACAAAAAATTGATGGCCCTAAATTATTACAACCCAAGTTGAATAACTTTGATATTGTGAACGGTTTCCCAAAATCATTTTTCTTTAGAGAGAGACGTAGAGGTCCGAATGAACCAAAGAGAAGAGTGCCCAAGTTAATATTATTACAGAATCCAATTAAATGGTTGTTGATCAAAATTGACTTTTGTGTATTAAGACGTGTTTGGGATTCTTCGTTTAGAGAAAAAGAATTCAAGTTTGGAACTAAACAGGTATTTCTTCCGTGTAAAATATCCTTCATTGTTTTTTGTTATTGTTGGTCTTATTTTTAATATTTTCTTTGTAAAAGGCAATATCTAGAGTTACTCAAATGATCGCCGAAGGCAAATACGCGGAGCTTAGTGGTCTCATGACCAAGCCCGCGCGCACGAGCCTGGTCCACGAGCTGGAGCGGAACTGGAGTGATCGACAGCGCTCGTTGCTCGTTTTGAATAGAGATGACATTCAGATAACTTCGCCCAGGAAAGTCTACTTCATTAGGATCGCTGGTAAGTCAATATAACTAGTAAATAAAAAAAAACCGCTACATTTGCTTATAGGTAGAGATATAAAATTGGTATAAAAATTATGTAATCTTAATAAGTAGATAAAAGCGGGTTATTAGAAGCAACGGGCAACATACAACGCAACATGTTTCGGTAACATATTGATTCTCTTACCCAAAGATATTTTAAGAAATTGAAACTACACCACTATTTATAACTTTCGCAAACAAACATTAAATGTTAGGAGAACTGAGGATTCGCCAATGATCCGGCAACTGAGTATGCCAAGCGCTAGGTAATAAAATTAATTTTCTTTTATTACCTAAGTATATTATTATGATTGATTAGGAATTTTTTGATCACAAAAAAGTTAAGCTGAGCAGGGCTTCTAGAATATTTTTGTCAATCGTTGCTATATTGCAATATTACCTCACGTCCCGAGTTTGCGTAAATTTTGCAGATAAGAAATATTGTGACATCGACATGGGGTTCCTAGCACTCAAATAGATACCGATCAATGACTTAGACATGTTGGTGTTCACAGAAATATTTACGAGGTTCCATCGCGAGTACACTCCAAATAGTATACCCGAATAGATGATAGCCGTTTCCAAAGTTACACGATTCGAGAATTTGAGGAGTTCCTAGCTATATTTTTTACTATAGAGCTCGATCAAACAGCATCCTTTCAAATGTAGGCACATCAAATTGAGCCTTTCAAACGTAACATTAGGGTTCAATTTGGAGCACACAGCACTGCTGCGCAGCAGTGCTGCCGACATCGGAATCATACCTTAACAATCATGTATTTGTACACGTCATCAAATAAAAATGGCTAAACAAGTTTTTGTTTCAATTTGATTTTTATTGAGATGGCTATCATAGATCTAAGAGGAGTGTGTAGGGATTCTCGAGGTATCTCTTGAGGGAGTTAGAGAAGCGAGCCAATGTGACGCCGTCGATGACGCGGTGGTCTGCCGACCAGTGCCCTTAGCACGAACAGCTATCGAGAAAAATAACGCGCGTAAAATCATTCGATAGTGCAATTTTGTATTGGAAATTTGTACAACGCCATCTACCGCCGAATAGCAAAATTAAAATTTCCATAGATAATTCTCTATCGAGTAATTTTACACGCGTTTTTTTTCTCGATAGCTGTTCGTGCGAAGGGTACAGCTTGCCGTCAAAATGTGCGCTTTCACCACGTTCCGCGAAGAGTCAAATCTTGGTAAAACCTAAAAAATAATAATAAAAGAACACAAGCTGATGAAGTTATCTAGAAAACAGACCAAACTATTGGCACTTTGAATTTTTCAGGAAATGGTGAATTTGAGATTTTTTTTACGAACAACGGGATAGTGCTTGGCCTTCATCTCACCTGATATTAAGTGACGATAAGTCCGAAGTTGAGTTGGAAGCGCACTACTCCCGCAATCCTCATTACTGAGGAACTGGCTCTATCTTACCTCTAACTGCCGGAACACAACAATTTTTAAATTGTTGTTATGGCGTCAGACTTAGGTAAGATGGTGGTAACTGGCCAGGTGGACTTGAAATAAGCCCTACCACCAACCCGGGACCATTGCGTCGTACACCGGTGGGCGAACAACTAGTTCACAGAGGCGGTAAAATATATTATTAAATAAATAAAATACTAAATAGGTCGGCCCTCAGAGGTCCCCTTGTTACATACCATACCATACATACCATGATACCTTTATAAATACCATGATTACATACCATACCATACCATACATGATGATACCATACAAATTCACACAATACGTAATAATTTAGGAGAAAATCCTAGCATTGTGATCTTTTCGATCGGTATCGTAAAAATAAAAGATTCCTTTTTAGGGTTCCGTACCTCAAAAGGAAAAAACGGAACCCTTATAGGATCACTTTGTTGTCCGTCTGTCTGTCTGTCCGTCCGTCTGTCTGTCAAGACCCTTTATCTCGGAAACGCGTGGAGGTATCGAATTGAAATTTAAACCATATACTAAGGTCTACGGGCCCTCGAAGCTGTAAAAAAATCAAACTTCTAAGTTAACGTGAAAAAAAGATACTGCCGTTTAGGGCGCAAAAAACGCATTTTCGATACTCTCAAAGGAATCAAAATTCATAGGGTACTTCCCGTTGACCTAGAACTATGAAATTTGGCAGGTAATAGCGTCTTATACTACACTTACAGGAATAAATCTGAAAACTGTATATTTGTAATTAAATCATAATAAAATATGGTCATTAAAATACGTAATTATTAATCATCTTGGTGAAACAACGGTATGCGCGGTCATAGTTTAACTTCTAATTACTTTTGGATTAATCGCGCCACTAATTATTTTAAAAATATCAATATTTATTATTATTAATTATTCAGATCCCGTCAAATATTGTTATAGTTAATTACTTTTAAAAATAAAATTAAAAAGTATTAAGTTTGGCTCTAAATATTTTCGCAACATGGCGGTATATCACACTGTATGACAGGGGGTCTTCTTCTTCTTATTTTTGTTTTGGCAATCTACTTTCTTCTTGGAAGTCATTTTTGTCAGTGTCAAGTGTTGAATAGTTCAGTGGTAGATTGTTTCAGTTTATATTAAAATGCGGGTGCATCGCATTCCAATGTTGCTTGGAGCATTTGGCACCAAGTATAATCAAGACAGTTTACTCGGTAAGGTCAGCCGAGGTAGCCACCACTACAATAAAAGTCTTGGCTTCACACAACCAAAGGGTCCTGTTGGAATACACCCATTTTCTCTATTAATATTGCGATAGATAAAACCATTTCACAGAACATTATACAGTGTACTATTGATATACAGCGCCATCTGTTGACAATCAACAGTACTTGTATTTTATACAGGTGCGGTGGGTTTGTAATTATTTTATTTTTTCTCAAAAATGCTTGGAAATTCGAACATTATTTTGACAACCTTCTTCGTGCTAAATCGGAGTTTACGGACAGACCTAAACCGCGCCAATATGTGTATGAGAATCCATTACTAACGTGTAATAATGGATTTTCATACAAAATTGCCGGCGTCTGTCCAGCAATGTTTCTATTAAAACTCATTACACACGTGTAATTCAGAAATGGAGCGAACTTTTCAATGAAACACAAATATAGGCATATCAAATGTCGCCTTGATGAGCGAGCACATTCCAAAATTTTTTTTAATATTCGGTATACTGGTATCACGTGAAAGGCCTTGATGAGCACATTCCAAAAAATTGAAAAAAAAATAAAAACGAAAAAAAACTGTTTTGGTGCAATATGGGTATCAAATGAAAGGTCTTGATGAGCGCATTCCAAAAAGATAAAAAAAAAATTAAAAACGAAAAAAAATTTTTTTTCAATACTATGGGTATCAAATGTAAGTTTTTTGAAAAGTTTTTTGGAATATGCTCATCAAGGAGCATATTCCAAAAAACTGAAAAAAAATAAAAACGAAAGGTAATTTTTTTTTTGCAATATGGGTATCAAATGAAAGGCCTTGATGAGCACTTTCCAAAAAACTGGAAAAAAAAATTAAAAACTGGAAATAAATGAAAAAAAAACGGTTTTTTTTTTCAATATGTGTATCAAATGAAAGGCCTTTATGTGCACATTCCACTTTCCATTTTCTTTTTTCAATTACTGTAAGTAATTTAAAATTAAAATAAAAAGCTTAAAACTTTTAAAACTAAAAAGTTAAAAGTTTAAAAGTACTACACAAGCCTTGGCCGCAACTAGGCATTGATGGACTCACGTATGTTCTTCAATGCCTGTCTTGAGGGCCGCTGCAGTAATGTACTATTCCATTTCAACGTTCGCCCGTGGTCAATTCTTTGTCGTAATCCCTGGAAGGGTTATTTTCTACGTGGCGACAAAGGATTTCAAATGGTTATCTATAAATAGCAGTCTGCTGAACGGATTTTGATGGTATTTTTTTACAGTTTGGTAGCTTGGAGTCCAACTTATAAACTAAGCAATTTTTCACATAATTCCGGTAGGTAGAACCTGGGATAAAGCTTGAAATCTCCGTAGTACAGTTTTCATATAAAAAACTAATAACTACCAACCAATTTTTTTTCAAAATATTTCCTTTGTACCGACACAACTTTTCTATAGCTTTATTTTATGTATAGATGTAGGTCTGTACGGAACCCTCGGTGGGCGAGCCCGACTCGCACTTGTCCGGTTTTTTTTTATATCTGGTAGGTTCGACTGCTGGTTAAGCCAGGCGATTTTTTTAAATCTTTGAATTGTAATTATTTTTAAAATTTAAATGAAGTCTTAATTGTTTGAGTAACCAATTTTCAATATTTAAGGTACCTACTTTCCTTTCGTGTGGCAAAGTTTTGGGACAACCTGTATATACTGTGTCAGTATCAACAAAACGTGTCACTTGGCGACATTCATTGCCAAATGGTGCATCTATAAATACATCATTTGAACCTCAATATAAAAAAATGGAAATATTTTGGAGTAATTTTAATTAGGAACAACAAAATTGCTAAGTAAAAATTGTCGAAAACTTGGAAATGGGAAATGCTAAGTCGAAAACTAATGAGACATTTAGTATCATTTTCTCACACTTTTCATCGTCAGTAGGTATGTTATTATTCTAAGGTATGTACCTAAAAAAGCTAGTTTACTGTCCGACATCCTTCTAACTAAATTAATGCAATTTGTCTTCAAATCAGAATATTTTTTATAACTAAATTGTAGATCAAGTAAAAATAAAAAAAAATAAAAAAAGTTAAAAAAAGGGAAGGTACTATAGCAAAGTAGAGTCAAAAGTTTAACATCATAGAAATAATGTCAATTTTCAGATGGCGGGAACGATTAAATTACTGGGAGGACGTGGTTTGCCTGCGGCACCATTTATAACCAATGTCATAAAAAACAAGTTTATCAGTTTCAACCAATTGCTTTCATTAAGCTCATCACGTCCCTCCCCTGTCCGAATTTTTCTGCGATCCAAGACAATTACGACCCACTTAAGTTTCGACAATTGAACCCACAAAGAATTGATGGCCCTAAATTATTACAACCCAAGTTGAATGACTTTGATATTGTAAACGGTTTCCCAAAAACATTTTTCTTTAGACGGAAACGTAGAGGCCCGAACGATCCAAAGAGAAAAGTGCCTAAGTTAATATTATTACAGAATCCATTTAAATGGTTGTTGATCAAAATTGACTTTTGTGCATTAAGAAATGTTTGGGATTCTTCGTTTAGAGAAAATGAATTTAAGTTTGGAACTAAACAGGTATTTCTGCGGTGTAAAACACCCTTCATCGTTTTTTATTATTGTTGATCTTATTTTTACTATATTTCGTTTGTAAAAGGCAATATCTCGAGTTACTCAACTTATCAGCAAAGGCAAATACGGGGATCTTAGTGGTCTTTTGACCAAGCCCGCGCGCATGAGCCTGACCCGCGAGCTGGAGCGGAACTGGAGTGATCGACAGCGCTCGTTGCTCGTTTTGAGTAGAGATGACATTCAGATAACTTCGCCCAGGAAAGTTTACTTCATTAAGATCGCTCGTAAGTAGTGTTGTAAAAGAACTGAGTCATTTAGTCCTAATATTGAGACTCGAGTCTTTTTGTGAAGACTCAAGTCAAAATATAATAAGTAAAAGCTCAAGCCTCGCTGAGTTTTTAGTCTTCTTAAAATAGACTCCAGTCTTGCCAAAGAGAACTAGAGACTGAATCTTTTAAAAGAGCTCACTCTTTACAAAAAGAACTCAAGACTAAGTCCTATAAATAAAACCTTAGCTTTCCTAAAAAGAACTAGCCAACTTTTTTGTTTGAAGGCGGATTTAGATAAAACTCGGTTTTTGGTACTATTATTATGACACGAAAATAACAACGCAATGCTGAAAATATTAAAAAAATTAAGATGTCGTCAAACTTTTTTGTTCGAGGGCTGATTTAGATAAAACTCGGTTTATGGTACTATTTTAACACGAAAATAACAAGGCAATGTTGAAAATATTAAAAAAACCCAAGGTGGCGCCCAACTATTTTGTTTGGGGACCAATTTCAATTAAACTCGGTTTTTGGTACTATTTTAACACAAAAATAACAAGGCTATGTTGAAAATATTAAAAATCCAAGATGGCGGTCAACTTTTTTGTTTGGGGGCCGATTCCAATGAAACTCGGTTTTTGGTACTATTTTAACACGAAAATAACAACGCAATGTTAAAAATATTAAAAATCCAAGAGGGCAGCCAACTTTTTTGTTTGGGGGACAATTTCAATGAAACTCGGTTTTTGGTACTATTTTGACACGAAAATAACAACGCAATGTTGAAAATATTAAAAATCCAAGATGGCAGCCAACTTTTTTATTTGAGCGCCGAATTAGATGAAACTTGGTTTTTGGTACTATTATGACATGAAAATAACAACGCAATATTGGAAATATTCAAAAATCCAAGATGGCTGCCAACTTTCTTGTTTGGGGGCCGATTTTAATGAAACTCGGTTTTTGGTACTATTTTAACACAAAAATAACAACGCAATGTTGAAAATATTAAAAAATCCAAGATGGCGATCAACTTTGTTGTTTGTAAGCCGACTTAAATAAAACCCGGTTTCGAGTACTAAATCTAAAGAAAGCGGTAATGTAATGTTAAAAATGACAAAATATCAAAAGGGCGGCCATCTTTGTTTTAGGATTGATTTCGATATAATTCGGTTGAACAAAAATTCTTCTTGCCGGACTAATATATCGGAAACTATGAACCTCCGCGGGGTGGCATTGAACAGAAGGGGACTCCACTATTTTCTTCCTCCCCCCCCCTGAGGGGGGGAGGAATGAATTTTGGGCTATGGTTTGGACCATAGCCCAAAATGCAGTGACTTATATTCTAAAGTTTACCCTGTCTAATTTTGATCAGTAAAAAAAATTTATTAGTTTTGCACGAATTAATTATTATGGGGGTAGGGGCTAAAGTGGGGGGTTTCAACATTGCGTTATAATTTTGGTGTTACAATAGTACCAAAAACCGAGTTTCATTTCATCCATCTTAGATTTTTTAATATTTTCAACATTGCGTTGTTATTTTCTTGTCAAAATTGTACCATAAACGGAGTTTCATTGAAATTGGCCCCCAAACAAAAAAATTGGCCGCCATCTTCGATCATTTAATATTTTTATCATTGCGTTTTTATTTTCGTGTCAATATAGTACCAATAACCGAGTTTCATTGAAATCGGCCCCCAAACAAAAAGGTTTGGCCGCCATCTTTGATTTTTTTAAATTTTTAACATTGCGTTGTTATTTTGGTGTTAAAATAGTACCAAAAACCGAGTTTCATTGAAATCGGCCCCAAAACAAAAAAGTTGGCCGCCATTTTGGATTTTTTTATATTTTTAACATTGCGTTGTTATTTTCGTGTCAAAATAGTACTGGTAACCGAGTTTCATTGAAATCGGCTTCCAAACAAAAAAGTTGGCCGGCATCTTGGATTTTTTAATGAAAATATTTAAAAAATCCAAGATGGCGGCCAACAATGGCGTTGTTATTTTCATGTAGGCTTCATGACACGAGTCTTTTTGATTAGACTGCAGTCCTGCTATAAAATTCACGAATCATAAGACTTGAAAGAACTTAAAGGACTCAAAGAGCTCAAAAGGACTGAAAAAAACGAAAGGACTTAAAATAAATCTAACGACTC
The DNA here is from genome assembly GCA_943789525.1 of Agriphila geniculea. Classification (NCBI taxonomy): domain Eukaryota; kingdom Metazoa; phylum Arthropoda; class Insecta; order Lepidoptera; family Crambidae; genus Agriphila; species Agriphila geniculea. Next base: position 13,012,992 of record OX038875.1, read on the forward strand.
GATAAATTTTAGGACTGAATGAACTGAAAAGACTCAAAAGAACTCAAGACTCAGGACTCAGAAGACTAATTAGTCGTGAGTTCTGCAAAAAGAACTCATAGCCGCAAAATGAGGACTAAAAGACTTAGTTCTTTTACAACACTACTCGTAAGTTTGTATAACTAGTAAATAAATAAATACCGCTACATTTGCTAAATAGATAAAGAAAGATATATAGTAAAGTATAAAAATAATGTACTTAATCGTCATAAACAGATAAAAGGGCTGTTGCCCGTTGCTTTTAAATAGGGTCCTGTTTTTATTACCCTTTGGGTACGGAACCCTAAAAATTATATCTACTTTCCCGTATAAGCGAAGAAGGTTTTTGAACAGTTTAGCCAATTGAGCCATCCTAAACACAGAAGCGGACTTATCAAAATCTCATAATTATGATAGCGTCGTTTACGAATTTTTTAAACCAATTTGTGCATCGCAAAATCATTTAATTTTTTACCTAATAAATATTATTTACAATCTTTTTTATGGTTTTTTAAAATAGTAATAAAAATGGTTTTTTTTAATTGACCGAGCGAGCGCGAAGCGCAAGCGAAGCGTCTCTGCTTCAGCTTAGGCAAAAATTCTTTCGTATGTCCTTCCTTCCATCCGGATGTCCTTCCAGGGGCCGTACCGGCCAACGAATCGAACTTCGAAAAGTCTGCCGGGTTTTAAATTAAAACAGATAAAGCGGTGAGCGGTTTTCTGACAGCAGAGAATTTTAGTATAATTTTATGTCGATAGATGGCGCTACTTCAAGTAGGTAGATTTTATAAATATTATTTCTCATTAATGGTTATATTGGTCATAGAAAAGTTCTTCGTAACACGCCAACGGACAACGCAACAAACCACATACTTACTCAACAAACGTATAATAAAAAAGTAATTACATTTCATATTTTTCATAAAAAGCTACCTACTTAGTTCAACGACATCTAGTTCTTTTTTATGTACTACTTTTTTTCTTAAACTGCCTTTTGAAAACCGCTCATTGGGCCAAAATGGCGAACCCTAATTCATGAGGTCACACAAACATCCATATTTTCCAAATAACTTCAACAAATAGTACAATACGAAATCCCTTACTTCAATTTATCTTTTTTAATTTGAAACTCGGCAAATTTTCCGAAGTTTGATTCGTTAGCCGCGGTACGGCCCCTGCTGTCCGTTTGTTCTCGTATACAGGCATTTCTCAACTGATTCTCGTGAAATTTTGTGAGCAGGTCCGATAATTATTCAGAATTTTTCAGTCGAATCAGTTTTTCGAAATGGCGAAGATATTGTATAAAAAAACCTTGGACGAATCAAACACAATAGCCGTTTCGAAAATGATTAAAAAATGTAACAAAACTTTTTTGTTAGCAGTGTAGAGCAAATTTTGTTTTTTATGTTTAGAAGACTCCAAGAAGCTTATACCCCAAATGGAGGTTGCACGGCCTAGTGGCATAGTGAAGATAGAAAAAATGTCCTTCAGTGACGTCACGGCGTATTGCTATCTCTTTCTTTAGTGTGACAATACGTTTTCTTTTATCTGGAACACTTCAATAAAAGAAACAATGCACTCTGATTTTGTAACTTTGTTGCAGTCAACTCTGACAGAAAATCGCAGTTACCAGACCCCGAATGGGGAATGTCCGAAAAAAATCAAATTGGCTGAATATTTTTATATAGGTAAGAATAAGCTCCCTTAGTAGGTAATAGAAAAAAGTTTCAGATTTTTTGGTTGTGTGAAAAAGTTAAAAAAAAGTCTCTTCGATCTCTTCTTCTTCTTCTTATTTTTGTTTTGGCAATCTACTTTCCTCTTGGAAGTAATTTTTGCCAGTGTCACGTGTTGAATATTTCAGTGATAGATTGTTTCAGTTTACATTAAAATGCAGGTGCATCACATTCCATTGCTGCTTGGAGCATTTGGCACCAAGTATATCAAGACAGTTTACTTGGTAAGTTCTGCCGAGGTAGCCACCACTACAGTAAATGTCTCGGCTTCACACAACCAAGATCGCGCCTATTTCAATTATCCTACATATTGTTCAGTTGCGTAGACACTTGTGCCACAAAACTGCACCAATTTTAAGACACAATATCCACTATGAATCAATTTGCAAATAATTAAAATAGACACCGAAACGAACTTGACAAATGGCGCCAAAAAACTCCTCTTCGATCTCACAAATATTAAAAAGTAACAGCAGAATGGAAATTATACCTTTGCCACCACCTGCCACAACCACAACATGGTCTTAAAAAAAAGTTTAAAAAATGACAAATGTCAAAATGTCAAAACTTTTTAGTTTTTATTCTTGTTGTCGTAGTGGCATGTGGTGGCAAAGGTATAATCTCCATTCTGCTGTTACTTTTACACATTTGTAAAGTCGAAGAGACTTTATTTTTTTTTATTTTTTTACGCAACGGAAAATTCTGAAACTTTTTTCTATTACTAAGGGAGTTTATTCCTACCCATAGAAATAAAATGTCAAAGAACAACAAAGTCAATAAACAGGTGATCCGAAAACGAATCAATACATTTTATATGAGATACGTAAAATATGACTTAGATTCATAAAATATGACTATATTATGGCAAAGGAAATTAATAAACTATGTTCCATACTATTTTCTTTGTCGATAAACGAATAAATGTAGCGAAATTTGGTTTTAGAGAAATGTGTGGCAATATCTTATTTACCTTTGAAAAGTGTGATTACTTGGATTGTTTCTTTTAGTCACATCACAATTACTTAGAGTACAAGACACCATAGCTCCACGATACCTTTATTTTAAATTCTTAAAAAATATTTTAAACAAACTGTGATTGCTCATTTGCTAAGCGGGACGCTAGGGGCTCTTACTGTAAAAAATGTTGGCACATGTCACTTGATCCTTTGTCTCTTTTTTACATAGACCATGTCCGTATGATGTAAATTTCTCTTTTCCACGCTTTGTTGGTCTTCTTGAGCGCAGCGAAAATCTTTCTATGTCTATGTTCCTACCTAAAAAAAAATATTCAGCCAATTTGATTTTTTTCGGACATTCCCCATTACGTAACTCTGTTGTTAACAATTCTCGATTGAAATCCATTGAAATCGCAGTTGCATTGCTGCTTAAAGTAAGATAGTTGTCACAATGGTTCTCACTAAAGCAGTAATGTTACTGCGATTTCTGCCAGTGTTGATTGCAACAAAGTTACGTAATTAGGGGGCACTGGGGCAGGTATTAAAAACCAATGTGACAACTATCTTACTTAAAGCAGCAATGTAACTGCGGTTTCAATCGATTTCAATCGAGAATTTTTAGCAACAGGGTTACGTAATCCGGGGGGTAATTATCTAATTTTGTTGCAATCAACTCTGACAGAAATCGCAGTTACATTGCTGCTTTAGTTAGGAACCAATGTGACAACTTTTTAACAATGCAACATGTTGCGGTAACATATTGGTTCTCTTACCCAAAAATAACTTAAAAAATTGAAAGTAGACTAACTATTTATAAATAACGTTCGCTAATAAAACATTTCTTTTATTAGCTACATATTAATAATAATATTATTATGTAGGAATTCTTTAATCACAAAAGTGTTAAGCTGAGCAGGGCTTCAAGAATATTTTTCGTCTATTGTTGCTAGTTTGTATTTGTATGAGTTTTACTCGATATTACATCTAGGGCTTGCAAATATTCGGTGAAATTCAATATTCGAATATTCTATATTTTTAAGTAGGTATTCGAATATATTCGAATATTATTCGAATATTTCTCTAAAGTAAAACAAATGGTCGTAATTACTAAATATTGTTTATTTTCCAAATTAAACTAAAGTGAAATGCTTCGTTTAATAGGGCGCATTCTGTAAGATTAATTATCAACTTACTTTTGCATTCGCCCCATGTTTTAGGTTTAAAACATCTGTATAAGGTCATATAATAAATCTTTACGGGGGATGTTATTATTTATTACCTATAAAAATAGACTAATAAGTATAAAATAATTTTCCCCCTAAAGATTTATGCCCAGGTGTGATTGAGGACAAATGCTCACTTATTTTAAATTAAAAAAAATGAGTTCCTGGGCCTTTCTTCCGGCTCCATCACCAGACCCTGGACTTTATTTCCCAACAGAGTACATGTCAAAACAAATCAAACGAGCTGAAATTAAATGGACTTGCATGTTTTTGTGGCCTCCTTCCGGTTTCATCATCAGACCCTGGACACTATTTATTTTCACCACAGAGTACCTACTTGTCAAGACGAATTAAACGAGCCCAAACTCGATAAATTTGTGTGGTTTTATTAAGGTCCTGTGGTTTTCTTCTGGCTCCATCATCAGACCTTGGATACTATTTCCCAATAGAGTACTTGTCAAGACGAATCAATCGAGCCCAAACTCGATGGATTTGTAACGTTTCATTACAAAGTTCCTGTGTTTGTCTTCCGGCTCCATCATCAAACCCTAGACACTATTTCCCAACAGAGTACCTACTTGTCAAGACGAATTAAACGAGTTCAAACTAGATAGTTTTGTATGGTTTTATTACAGAGTTCCTGTGCTCTTCTTCCGGCTCCATCATCCGACTCAGGCCACTATTTACCAACAGATTACTCATCAAGACAAATTAAACGAGCACAAACTCGATAAGGTTGCATGGTTTTATTAGAAAGTTCCTGTGGCCTTCTTCCGGCTCCATCATCAGACCTTGGAAACCATCTCTATTAAGAGTACTAGTCAAGACAAATCAAACGAGCCCAAACTAGATGGGGTTGCATGGTTTTATTACAGAGTTCTTGTGGCCTTCTTTCGACTTCATCATCAGACCCTGGATACTATTTCGCAACTCAATACTTGTCAAGACGAATGAAACGAGCCCAAATTCGATAGGTTTGCATGATCTTATTACAGATTTCTTGTGGCCTTCTCCCCTTTTCATCATCAAGTCAGCTCAATGACACTATGATATTTCATTGACTTCCAGTTCTGACCTATGTTTTAAGTTTCAAGTCTTTTGCTCATTGGGAAGTTAGATTAAAATCGTTTGCAATTTGTGGACAAACAAACAACATACCTACGTAAACAAAAAATAAATTGACGAGAAAGTGAACGTTAGACGCTTCATTCTATGCGCTCAAAAGCTGTTCTGGTATTTAATGAACGACATTTGCTTAAATCTGACAAAGTAAAAAATATTCGAATATCACCGACTTAAGTATTCGAATAGCAAAATATTTAAATTGCAAGCCCTAATTACATCACATCCTCGGAGATGTGTTTAATTTTTATGTAAATAATTTATTTATTAACTAGGGTTAATAAACAAATTATATACATTTGAAATTTTTGCAATTTGCAGATAAGAAATATTGTGACATCGACATGGCGTTCCTAGCACTCAAATGGATACCGATCAATGACTTAGACATGTTGGTCTTCACAGAAATATTTGCGAGGTTCCATCGCGACTACACTCCACATAGTATACCCGAATGGACTATAGCCTTTTTCAAAGTTACACGATTCGAGATTTTAAGGAGTAAGTAGTAAGGAGCTATATTTTTTACTAGTATAGAGCTCTATCAAAAAGCCTCCTTTCAAATGTAGGTAACCATAACAATCATGTATTTGTACACGTCATCAAATAAAAATGGCTAAACAAGTTTTTGTTTCAATTTGATTTTTATTGAGATGGCTATCAAAGATCTAAGAGGAGTGTGTAGGGATTCTCGAGGTATCTCTTGAGGGAGTTAGAGAAGCGAGCCATGGTGACGCCGTCGATGACGCGGTGGTCTGCCGACCAGCTTGCCGTCAAAATGTGCGCTTTCACCACGTTCCCCGAAGAGTCAAATCTTGGTAAAACCTAAAAAAAACAATAACTGAATACATAAGGTGATGAAATATCCAGAAATCAAATCAAACAATTGGCACTTTGGATTTTTCTGTAAATGGTGAATTTGAGATTATTAAATAGGTCAGTGAGGAGCTCGGTGGGGTAGTGGTTTAGCGCCTGGCCCAGCGATTGCGGAGGCTAAGCAACTTTCGCAAGGGTCGGTCATGGGATGGGTGACCAAAAATTTATCATCTCGAGCTCCTCCGTGCTTCGGAAGGCACGTTAATCCGTGGGTCCCGGCTGCATTTGCAGTCGTTAACACCCACCAATCCGCATTGGGCCCGCGTGGTGGGTTATGGCCCGTCCTCCTTATCCATCCATAAGGAAGGCCTGTGCCCCAGCAGTGGGGACAATAAAATGGCTGATGGACAAATAGGTCGGCCCCCAGAGGTTATCCCCTGGTTTTATCTCCTATGTCGAAACATTTGGGTATTCCTTGTGGCCAAACAAAAATGCCGAACTAATTTGGCCACGAAAAAAACTTGATTCCTCATAGCCGAACCGTAGTCATAGTTTAATTATCATCCTGTATGGAGGAAAACTTCTTAGACACTATACGTACAAACGAGTTTGCATTACGTCTAGCTAGTACTTATTAATAAAACAATGATTTCCTTAAATTGTCAGTCCGATAATAATGAATATTACGTGTATGGATATGAGGAACTCCGGTAGAGATTCATAACTTGTTGAAAACAACTCTGTACGTCACGTTGTCGTTCGTTTAGTTCGCAAACAAATAACACCTAGGGAAAACAGTAGGGTACAATAAATATCCCTGTCCCTCACGAGATTTGATAAGAGACAATATATGTACTTGCCTGTATCTTTCCTAGTGCACCAATCGCTACTTGTGGTGGGAAAATTACTGGTTTCGTATATGTTCCTCCGATCTGAAATTTATAAGAAACATTAAGTATGTAATGAATACTTTAAGGATTTTTTATTTATTTTCTAAGTTACTCTTTAGAATACTTGACAAAACATACGTAAGAGCTATGTTTACTTACTATTCCGACGTTAGAAATCGTGAACGTTCCACCAGTAAGTTCATTGAGACCTAATTGTCCTTTTATACCTTTCTCTTGAAGTATATTCAGTTCGCGAGCTATTTCCAATATGCTCTTGTTTTGGACATTCTAAAATTAAAAAGTATATTTTTTATTATACCGGCTCCACACCTTATGATACGATCAGGGCCCTATTTAATAAACGTGACAATTTGTCACCTGTCATGACAATTTTATATCCATTGCGTCAAGCAATTTGAAAATAGAACAAACAACTCATAGCTACACTGCAATGTAAACCAAATTGTCATGACAATTGACAAATTGTCACGTTATTAAATAGGGCCCAGCTTTATCGGACTAAACTTACGCCGTGTTATTCTTATTACACAAGATTTTTTAACACTGTTTAACTAAACACCTGTTTAAATGTGATGCTGTCACTGTTTTAACAATATTGCTTGACAGAGACAGCATTACATTTAAACAGGTGTTTAGTTAAACAGTGTTTTAAGAAAAATCGGGTTGCACTCCGGGAGTGCCGGCAGAAGTGAAAACTTGAATATTAACGTTGTGCATTTTTGATATTTTGAAATTAGCGGCAAAGGATTGAAATTATTTCTTTCCTATTACTGTACAGTCACACAATTCAATCAGTTTGTAATTAGAGAAAAATTCTAAAGATTTCGCGCCAGTGGCCTTTGTAATTTCTACATGCACACATTCTACGATTTAAAATTATAGTCACAGAGTATAAATAAGTCTATGATTCCACCGAAGAGATCGCTGGTATTAGTTCCATTTTCAAAATTAGCGCGTTGCTGGTGACACAAGTGTTTTCGTCTTGAAATGACGCGCCGCCATTTTCACCGCGCCCCGTAGAAAGAGAGGGGGACACTTCCGCCGCCAGCTGTCTACTCTCCATCCGTCACATCCGTCTTACGAATTTTCGATCAGGGTCACGTGATTCTTACTGACGTGAGTTTAGCATTTTTTCCCCATGACAATAAAGCGTACAACGCCGCTAAAGAAGTTTTCACTTCAAAAATCTTTTGTAATAACAACGAATGTCTTTAGGACCAATAAAGTATTTAGGGAACGTACCCACACTACGTGACCCGTTAAGGGGGGGGAGGGGGGTCTTTAAAATACCACGCTTGGTCACAGGGGGGGGAGGGGGGGCCTATGTTTTGTCACGTAGTCAATATTGTCAATGGAAATCTGGTTCTTTTTTTTCAAGTTGTATTCAAATATGGCACGCAGCGAAATTTTTTTTCTTCTTGATACATTTTTTCACTTGTAATTGTATGTAAAATTATAATACACACTCTTGGCATTACGTGGCAAGCGCCTTACTAATGAAAAGCCAAAAATGAGCAAATTTTTTTTAGATTTCTGTTGAAAATGATGTAAAACCATTATCTATGAAATACTACGTGAAAACCAGGGGGGAGGGAGGGGGTCTTGGCATATACTACGGGTGATCACCGAGGGGGGGGGGGAGGGGGGTCAAAAATGGTAAAATATGGGTCACGTAGTATGGGTACGTTCCCTTAGGTGCAAAAGCACTAAACTTAAGAATCGCCTAAGTCTTTTCTTAACTATAACAGGCTAAGTTTAGTGCAATCGGGCGTTAGTGTCATCATCATCTCATAGTTATGTTCGTAGGTACTATAGTGTTAATGTTTCATTTGGGTGCCTGTTTCGCAACTTCTAGTTGGGCACTGGTTTAATTGGGAACGGAGCAGAATTCATATGAAATTGCTCGTCATGTGTGTTAGTTTGAGCTTGGCCGGACTTTGTGAGACAGTCCCTTAGTTAAGTACTTGATATTTTTATAGACAATTATACGTCCGTATTATAAGGCATGTTGTGGCTGCCTTCAATAGAATTTTGTATTCTCCATGTTATAATGTAAACACCTACTATGTAAGACTCAATGTAATTTTCTCTGGCGGTCCTAATAAATAATAAAATAAAAAAAAAAAACATCACAAAGCGCTGTTTTCTCGTGGTACCATGATTTTGTCCCATTAAACCCGGGCCACACTGTTGCAAACAAGCTTTCCACAGGGTTGATCTTAGTGGGAGGCTTGTGGAGCCCACGGTTGGTGTTTGCGTCCACACTGTTTACAACAAGGCTCCCACCTCAGTGTGTTGTCGACTCGTCGCCGTCGTTACAAACGGCGTCGCGTCCACAGAGGTTGTGGAAGGTCAAACGAATTTTGGTTGCAAACAAGTGTTTACACTGTTGCACACCGCCGGTGGACACCGATGTGGAGGGCTTGTTTGCAACAGTCCGGCCCGGCTTTAATGGACCACGAAGGATAACTATAGGTAGTATAGTAGCTTATAGATTGATCTCGAGTCAGCAATAAAGCGATTAATAATTTAATAATAATTACCTTGATAACCGGCACAACTAAACCATTAGGCGTGTCCATCGCAACGCCAATGTTATGGCTGGCCCTGAAGGTAATGTTTTCGCTAGTGCTGTCCAAACTACTGTTGAGGATTGGGAAGGCAGAGAGGCTGAGTGACGCCGCCTTGATGATGATGGGCATGTACGTCAACCTGACGCCGTGCTCCTCCGCTAAGGTCTTCAGGGCTTGCCGCGACTCTACCAGCCTCGTCACTTCATATTCGTCACTGAAGCCGAAGTGGGGAATTTTCTGCAATAAAATTATTGGGGTTTAACTTACGAAATTATGCTGAAGTTTTCTATATTGTTTGTTATTGTTTTTCATTAATCTATACATAGAGGTTGGACACATAAGATTGTCTCACTAGATATTTAGCTGGCAGTCGAGAAAAGATCGTTATCATAGACTGTTGTTGCCCTACAACTCCTACAAGATCCTAGCCAGTAGCACATATTATGAGGTTAACAGGAGCACGATCAATATTCTGTGAGATGTAAGATACTAATTTGCCAAATCGCTATTGTGACATATGTATGTACTAGCTTCCGCCCGCGACTTCGTCCGCGTGGATATTAGAGAAAATCTTTAGGGAACCTTCAACCAGGATCCGACCAGCCATTTTTACGCGATTAGGCGGGTCACCACCAAGCGCGCTGCCTCGCGAGGCAAGACGTTTGCCAAGACACAAGACGCAAGGCGTTTGTCGCACGAGGCTCGCTCGCTCGGTGGGGACCCGCCTAATCGCGTAAAAATGACTGGTCGTTCCCGTTCCCGTTTCGTCCCGCTCCCGCTCTCGTTCCCGTTACCGTCCCTCCCGTCCCGTTGCCGTCCCGACCCGTCCCGTTTCCATTCCCGTTCCCATCCCCGTCCCGTTCCGTTCCTGTCCCGTCCCATTCCGTTTCGTTCTCGTCCCCGCTCTCATTCCGTTCCCATCCGATCCCATCCCGTTCCGTTCCCGTTCCCGCTCTCGTTCTCGCTCCCGTTGCCGTCCCGTCCCCGTTCCCGTTCCCGTTCCCGTTCCCGTTCCCGTTCCCATCCCCGTCCCAACCCGTTCCCATCCCATCCGGTTCCCGTTCCCGTCCCGCTCCCATTCCCGCCCCGTCCCATTCCCGTTCCCGCCCCGTCCCATTCCCGTTCCCGTTCCCGTTCCCTTTCTCCCCGTCCCCTGGGGCTGAATCATGCTTGTCCACCGAGTTGGACTTCAAAATGAATGTCATTTTCGCAATCACCATCCCATAAAACCTCAAGAACGTCATCCATATATAGTATTTTATGATTACTTACCCCATCTACCACATAAGGGGTTGATTTTCAAAATCACAAAATATATGTTTGCCTATTTATTTTAAGACGTGCTCCTACGAAGTTTAAAGTTATAATGTCTATTTTATATTATTTTTCCATAAGTTTTCCATTTTTTTTTTATCTTAAATGGGTTTGCTCTTGACCCCAGTCTAGCCCAAAAGCAAAGACAGGGCCTACGATGGAGCGAGCTTGCCCAGAAAGTGCTTATTCACTCTGGCCTTGAATAGAGTCAGGTTGTATGCGCTCGGAAACACAGACGCCGGCAGGGAATTCCATTCCATAGCTGTGCGCATTATAAACGATGTGGAGTAGCGCTTGGTACGCAGAAAAGGTATATCAACCAAGAACGGGTGATAGCCCGCAGTGCGTCTGGATGTCCGATAGTAGAAAGGAGAAGGTGGAATGAGCTCATGCAGCTCTTGAGCACACTCACCGAAGTACAATCTATAAAAGACCGATAGGCAGGCAACTTTTCGGCGGTGAGCCAAACTGTGAAGCTTAGCTGCTACCAGTTTTTCATCGCCTATTAATCTCTTGGCTCTGCGTTCCACCGAGTCCAGTGCAGCAAGTTGATATTTCGCTGAGCCGTCCCAAAGGTGGCAACAGTATGGAGTACTGTTGCCACCTTTGGGACCACAGGATCGGACTTGAGCTTTATAAAGGGTTAAAAGCTCTAAAAGCCATAAAAAATTTGAACCCCATTTTCACCCTTTTAGGGGTTAAATCATGTACATCCTGTTGGACTTTAAAATAAATGTAATTTTTGCAATCACCATCCCATTAAACCTCAAGAACGACATCCATATCGATTTTTATGTTTACTTACCCCATTTACCCCCTAAGGGGTTGATTTTCAAAACTACAAAATATATGTTTGACTATTTATTTTTAGACGTACTCCTACGAAGTTTAAAGTTGTAATGTCTATTTTATATTCTTTTTCCATACAAAATTTGAACCCCATTTTCACCCTTTTAGGGGTTAAATCATGTACATAGTGTTGGACTTTAAAATAAATGTCATTTTCGCAATCACCATCCCATAAAACCTCAAGAACGATATACATATCGATCTTTATGTTTACATACCCCATTTACCCTCTAAGGGGTTGATTTTCAAAATTACCAAATATATGTTTGCCAATTTATTTTTAGACGTGCTCCTACGAAGTTTAAAGTTCTAATGCCTATTTTATATTCTTTTTCAATACAAAATTTGAAACCCATTTTCACCCCTTTAGGGGGTTAAATAATGTCCACCGTGTTGGACTTCAAAATAAATGTCATTTTCGCAATCGTCATACCAGAAAACCCCAATAACGACATCCATCTCTATTTTTAGGTTTATTTACACATTTCACCCCTATTTCATCGCACTGGGGGTTGAAGTACTAACAATATCAATATACGTTGCGTTAGATTTTCTTCCGTAAGCCTATATTATTAATTAAGCGATTTTTACTTCGAAAATGAAGGATTTTCTTCTATACACAACTTCATACCCGTTTTCACCCCTTCGGGGGAAGAATTTTGAAAAACGCTGAGACCCGTATTTATTAATTTTCAATCGTCAGCCTAAAGACAAAATTTTAACATCCCAGCTTCAAAACTGAGGGACTTTCATACAAACTTTCATCCCTTATTTCACCCCCTTAGGGATAGAATTTTCAAAAATCCTTCCTTAGTGGATGCCTACATTGTATGAGGTATCTGTCTGCAAAATTTCAAGTCTCTTAGTCCAGCGGTTTGGGCTGTGCGTTGATAGATCAGTCAGTCAGTCAGTCAGTCAGTCAGTCATTCATTCAGTTTACGATTTTATATATTACTAGCTTCCGCCCGCGACTTCGTCCGCGTGGATATTAGAGAAAATCCTTAGGGATCCTTCAACCAGGATCCGACCAGCCGTTTTTACGCGATTAGGCGGGTCACCACCAAGCGCGCTGCCTCGCGAGGCAAGACGTTTGCCAAGACGCAAGACGCAAGGCGTTTGTCGCACGAGGCACGCTCGCTTGGTTGGGACCCGCCTAATCGCGTAAAAACGACTGGTCGTTCCCGTTCCCGTTCCCGTTACCGTCCCGTGCCGTTGCCGTCCCGTCCCGTTGCCGTCCCGTCCCGTTCCCGTCCCAACCCGTCCCGTTCCCGTTCCCATTCCCGTCCCGTCCCGTTCCCATCCCCGTCCCGTTCCGTTCCCGTCCCATTCCGTTTCGTTCTCGTCCCCGCTCTCATTCCGTTCCCGTCCCATCCCATCCCGTTCTGTTCCCGTTCCCGTCCCGTCCCATTCCGTTTCGTTCTCGTCCCCGCTCTCATTCCGTTCCCGTCACATCCCATTCCGTTCCCGTTCCCGCTCTCGTTCTCGCTCCCGTTCCCGTCCCGTCCGATTCCCGTTCCATTCCCGTTCCCGTCCCCGTCCCGTCCTGTTCCCATCCTGTCCCGTTCCGTTCTGTTCCCGTCCCGTCCCAACCCGTTCTGTTCCCGTTCCCGCTCTCGTTCCGTTCCCGTCACATCCCATCCCGTTCCCGCTCTCGTTCCCGTCCCATCCGGTTCCCGTTCCCGTCCCGCTCCCGTTCCCGTTCCCGCTGCGTCCCGTTCCGTTCCCGTTCCCGTTCTCTTCCGCTCCGTCCAGTTCCCGTTCCCGTTCCCTTTCTCCTCGCCCCTGGGGCTGAATCATGCATGTCCACCGAGTTGGACTTCAAAATGAACGTCATTTTTGCAATCAACATCCAATAAAACCTCAAGAACGTCATCCATATATAGTATTTTATGATTACTTTCCCCATTTACCACCTAAGGGGTTGATTTTCAAAATCACAAAATATATGTTTTCTTATTTATTTTAAGAATTAGCCTAAACACAAAATTTGAAGATCCTAGCTTCAAAACTGAGGGACTTTCATACAAACTTTCATCCCTTATTTCACCCCCTTAGGGATGGAATTTTCAAAAATCCTTCCTTAGTGGATGTCTACACTGTATGAGGTATCTGTATGCAAAATTTCAAGTCTCTAGGTCCAGCGGTTTGGGCTGTGCGTTGATAGATCAGTCAGTCATTCAGTTTACGATTTTATATATTAGGATTAAGATTATGTGACTACGAGATATTATGCCCAATTCTGAAAGTGTCCTAAAACTAATGTTGCTTTTCGATAAACTAGCAAACTTCTCATGTGACGAATCGCGAAAGTGACTTATATCGCACAAAGGAACTTCTTGAGTGACAATATCAAAAATAGGGTATTTCCATATTTTTGAAAACTGCTTATATTTAAAGATTGGGACGAACAATTTAACAGTTTTAATAAGGATAAATTATATAATGTCCTTTTTTCTCCAATAAACCAATTTTTTTAATGGTTTTGAATTTACCGCCAAAACGCTTGGTTCGTTGATGTCTACTGTGTGACGTCAACTTTGTGTAAACAATTTTAACAGCTTTGTAGTCTGTCTGTGCTACAATTTACTTTATGGTTTACACAAAGTTGACGTCACACAGTAGACGTCATGGAACCGAGCGTTTTGGCGGTAAATTCAAAACCATTAAAAATAAATATTTTATTAATTTATTTTTATTTTTCTGTTAAATTTTTCGTCCCAATCTTTAAATATAAGCAGTTTCCAAAAATTTGGAAAATACCCTATTCCCCGTAGCTAAGAAATTCACTTCTACTCTTCACTTACCATTGCTTCTGTCATAGACTTCACCATAGCTTTAGTGAAACCGGTAACCGGCACCGTTTTGTCATCGAGCATCACTTCTGTCTTGGCGTGCGCAGTCGTCAACGGGATGGAGACTGCCCTCACTGACGATGACGTCACATCCGGGACCTCATTAGATTTGTCTGCGGATATGTTCAGGTAGGAGAGCACGTCATCTTTCATGACCCTTCCATTCTTTCCAGTGGGCTTAATGCCACTAAGGTCTACCTTAAAATTAAATAAGTGACTTACTATTTAAAAATATTTTTCTATGGGATAGGTACAGAACGTACCTATATCGTCGATGGGCGTGCAAGACAGTGCAAGACCGCGCAAAAGCAGTTTGCAATACCGCGCTTCGATCATCTAATACCATACCGCGTATCAATTTTTTTTATTTTTACAGGGCGCAAAAAACTTAATATCTTGGCCATTTAAATGCATTTTTTTGATTGAACTTAGAGTTTCTTTTAAGTTTTTTAGAGTGGGTATTGTTTAATAGGAATGTGAAATAATTTAATGAAAACCGATAATTTCATAAGATTTTTCATGTGATGTAATATATCCCCTCTATCTAAGCCCTTTTTGGGACTTACGTATTTACGTAATTTACGCGGTATTGCAAACTGCTCTTATAGGCGGTCTTGCGCGCCCATCGACAATATTATTGTTTCTGGTGTTATTTTAGTATTATTTAGTTTGGATTTACTTTTTGTTTTTTTTTATTTCCCAACTATGAACGTTTCGACATATAATATACGCGCTGTAATCACTAAAAAGTGTTTTATTTCTAATGAACTGTACGGAATTAGAAGTATGTAAATTATAGGACAAGTAAATGAAGTGCATAACAATAACAGTATAAGTTTCGCGATCCCGGAGCACAAGGTATATCCACAATTGTAAAGACTAGAAAATAGGGCATAAATATTTCTCACTTGAAATTGTGAAGCGAGCCTCCTAACTGCTGGTGTGGTTAATACTTTCACCCTTTGTTTTGATTCGGAGGTGGCAGTAGTAGTGCTGATTTCTTCTGTGTTTGTACTTTGCGGTGAGTCTGTAAATAATATGAACAATCGGATAAAGAATGCCTGAAAATACTTTTTCAATCAGACTACGTAAGGACGGAAGGAAGGTACGAGTACGTAACGAGAAAACAGGGAAATTATTACCACCTACTTAAGGTAGTGATAATTTCCCTGTTTTCTCGTGGTCTCAGAAATTTGTTCCATTAATGGGACCATTAGGGAGAACTGTTTCTCGTGTGTTTTTATTCATAACCGTCATAGTGCTTGACCTTCATATCACCAGATGTTAAATGACGATAAGGCCGAAGGTGGAATCGCACATAATTTTTTTTTGTTTGTGTATAGTTTTCTTTTTTTTTATTAATTCATCAACATCATAAACTGCATTCCTAAAAAAACTCGACAAAAATGATCACCTCCATTTTCCGAACCCTCAACCTCAATATCGACGAGTGGTTCCCCCACCAACGCTGTTTGGTCCACTTGGTGGTACAGCTTGGTGACCACTCCGTCGTACCTACTGCTGATGGTTACCGCCGCCTTGTCGCTCTGCACCTCACAGATGTTGTCGAAC
Organism: Agriphila geniculea; assembly: GCA_943789525.1. Classification (NCBI taxonomy): domain Eukaryota; kingdom Metazoa; phylum Arthropoda; class Insecta; order Lepidoptera; family Crambidae; genus Agriphila; species Agriphila geniculea. Next base: position 13,028,931 of record OX038875.1, read on the forward strand.
TGTTGCACTTTGTCGCCCACCTTCACGAACCTGGAAATTTTACAAAAATGTTACGTATAAAAGACATCAACGATCGTTAGTAGGAGGGCTTACAGTCTTTAGCTTTTTCTAAGGTAAAGGTTTTATTTAGTATTTCACTGTAAGTGCTGAACTGGGAGTTGTGATTGTGAATTAACAAAATTGATAAAGGAGTTTTAAAAATCTTTGTTTTGATATTGTTAATACACAAAATGATAACTAAATATATACATATACCATACACAAAATAGGTAGGTACCTACTACAAGTATTTACTTAGCTTTGGATATCTTCGATGTTAACGAGTCCAATGGCTTAGCTTTTAAATTTGAACTGCCCTAACAAAAGCAAATTTAATTTGTTTACAAGTTTTTGTTTTGTAGGTACCTCATTACAGTTAAAATTAAGTATTTTGGGACTACAAAGTTAAATAAACTTGAGTACGTACGTAATAAATGAACTTATTACCATTCCTTGATGACGACTTCTCTGATGCCTTCGCCGATATCAGACAGTTTAAAGGCGACCGTCTTGTGAGCCACTGTGCTCGTATGGAATTGTCGCCATTTGGGATGTGAACTAGTGGTATTTATTTTGACATTTTGTACGCTACACGTCCATGAATTATTTCTTTCCTGGAAGAAAGTCTTAAATGAAAAAAGCATGTATGCCTAAAATCTATCATGGAACAATAAAATATAGAAAAAAAATATTACTACTAATATTTTCGTAAGACTTAATATTCATCATCAAATTAATTTATTATTAAAATCTGTCGTACCTAATCAATGTGATTTTTATTCGTAGGCTCAACCGACTCAACGATAACTATGATAACAAAATTCTCGCATGATGAACATAAATCAACATTAATGACATAATAATAAGTACAGCCACGGTTTTTTATAAGTAGGTCGATAAGAATTCTGTTTGTCAAAACCTTATCTTATTACTAAAGCAACAAGAAACAATTCATGATAACTTGTTTAGGTTAGGTATTATTCTGCATAAGATATGAACACACCTTAGCAAAAACAGATTTAAGTAGGGCTATTTATGAATCGTACTGTTTACACATTGAAAAGAAAGTATTTTTATTCTAATTAAACATATAATTTATGTTCCATGAATACTTAACACGATCAGAATATCCAACAAAAAAGGTGAACGTATTGTTCAAATAAAACTTACAATATGCGTCAACATCCGAAACTTGCGACACCGATTCAAATTCTTTAAGTTCATCACATATTTTCTCACTACAAATGCCATTTTAATAATTAAAAATAAATCTTAAATCTATTTTATAAGACTAGTATTAAAGAGTTATTTTGTATAAAATTATCGAGCGCGGCACATGTCGTCAGGCGTTGCCCGAGACCGACTCGTGCGCAACTGACTTATCGTCATTATCACTATCACAGAGCCACGCATTGATTAACATTTTCCAACTAAATTATACATACATCATACTTTCATGAGTCAAACGTCACTGGAGGTCAACGCTTGGATACGTAACATTACGTTATCTTTACCGCACTTCAATTTTGTACTACTAAACTACTTACTGTTTAAATGAATGAAAAATATTTATTGCTTATGTATATGAAAATGCCACTGTTATCGTTGTAATTAAATAAAAAATCATAGATCTGAAGCTAAACATTCAAGAGTTTTATATCCTACTAGTTTCCGTCCGCGACTTCGTTCATGTGGATATTCGTAGAATCCCTAGGGAACCTTTAATTAGGATAAAAAAACAAATATCGTGTGTAAATCTATGTTATAAATATGTGACCACGATCTCTCTGCCCAGATGCGAAACAACAAATAAGATGTTATATTAAATAAATAAAATGTTTGTTTATTTTCCCATCACAAATAATAGAACTTAAATCTAGAAGCAACTTGGCAACGCAATGTTATGAACTGCCAGTGCTTTTTATACAAGGTTATTTTTAGTTAATACAAAACCTCTCGTGCGATTGATCAGACCATCAAACTGAACAACTTTCATTATGGGACCAACCTCGAAATCACTAAAAAAAATCTGCTTTCATACATTTTGATGGAGTAGGATTGTACTTTTGTATGGAACAGCTGATTTTTTTTCGTGATTTCGAGGTTGGTCTCATAATGAAAGTTGTTCAGTTCAACCCCACGAGAGGTTTTGTATTAACTAAAAATAACTTTGTATATGTAAAAAAGTGTAAGTAAATAAAACCCAAAGTTAAGCAATTGTTTTATTAAAGACATAATAAACATGTTATAAAGTGAATAAATATTATTATAATCGATAACTGTAATGTCATGCATGACGAGACGCAGGGCAACCCATAGTAGAAATAACAACATGATTGCGATACAGAGTACACGATTATTCAACTGACTCCTATACTATATCTAACACGTATCACAGGGGCGCTCGTTCACTAGTCTGCTGGCATTGTTTTAAGGCTATTTTGTATTAAGGCTGCGCAGTCTGCACACTAGCGCCGCCATTAGAAAAAAAAACATAGTGCTTAAATAAAGACAAATTTGTAAGTTATCTCTCTAGAGTGCACTCCGAACAAGCTTTGTGGTACTTTTTATCGCTTAAGCAATATTTTCTAGCCTGTCGTTTAGTTTTATGGACTTTTATTGTTAAAAGTGGCCACTTTTCGCAATAAAAGTCCATATACAAAACGACAGGCTAGAAAATATCGTTAAAGTGATAAAAGTACCACAAAGCTTGTTCGGAGTGCACTCCAGAGAGATAATTCATAATTTCTTTTTTATTTAAGCACTATGATTTTATTTCCCGTGGCGGTGCTAGTGTGCAGACTGCACGCTCTTAAGTACGTATTCGATATTATAATCGATAGTCTCTGGTATTGTGAACATTTTGAGACTAAGCTCAAACCGATAAAATAATAATTAATTAAGCTCATGCAAAAATCTTTGCTAAACATAAGTGAAGTTTATTCGTTTATTTACAAGTAAACGGATAGTAAATGTTACATTAATAATAATTAGGTACTGTTGTCATTGTTATGGAAATTCGGGTACCATTTCGCTTCCCTTCGCTCTCAAAAACAATGCCCATACAAACTTTACATTATACGCCTTTCTCAAGTCTATGAATATGCCGATATTTTATCACATCATAACTGTCTACATGTATCTAAATGTATTGAAGAATATATATTAACACTTAAAATGTTCTTCAAAAGAAAGATGCCTATAAACATATTTTGTACATAGAAAGTGTTATTAAAATCTAAATCCATTTACATCTTGAAGAACATTAGTATGTCTCATGCAATAGCGGCATTCAGTTTTGTGATTTGTACGTAAATTTTATTTAGCTTAATTAGATCATTATTAGCATTTATTACTTTAGTTCTATCCAGTCAGGCAGCCAAGTTTGCTTCGACATAAAGTATTTCTAGCATAAAAAAGCAGAAAATCATATGAGTCGTATAAAATCAAAGGCGGCAATGTAGGGTTTTACTAATTTTTGGTAAATCGAAAAAGAAAAAATCAAGATGGCGGAATTTCGTGGATTTTGTATGAAAGAATGCCGTCTTTGATTCTAATAAGAGATTTGTAATCCAATTTACTAGAGGAAATGACCGCTTTTGATTAATAATCGGTTGAACAGTCGATGACGTTTAAAATTTGCAATGCTGCTGTATCAATAAGTCATTTTTGACAAATACCCTACATTGCCGCATTTGATTCTATATGACTCATATAATACATGAAGTTGCTCCCATTTTTGTACAATAGCTGAATAGTGAAATAAGTTACAAATAATGCACTTTTGTAATCTGGGATTTTTATTGCATTATAAGCCCATATTTATAAACTGCTCTCAACGTTGAGATCTGTTTATAAATACGGGCCTTAAATTAAAGGCATGCATGATGCACGTTTATGTATTCTGTGATAATGCTTTGATAATATTTTAAATATTGTATTTTACATTTTTACTTTCGTAATTGTATGGTATTATTGCATTATTTATAATAAGAATAGATAGAGCATATTCTAAATGATTATAAACAAAATGGAAGACAGATAAACATTGGCAAATAAATGGATATTTGATTTAAGTATTCGTTATAATTATCCGTTTATTGCTACATAATAATGCTACTCAGTATAGCGTAAAATGAAGTAATGGTAAACGTCTGACCACAAAATAGAGAGACAAATCTGAGAGAGTTCTGCCGTAAGACTACCCACAGTGCAAAGTGGTAGGTAATTTTTTGATTAACGTGATGACTAAAAGTACTTAATTAAAGATTTTATTGGGTTCGTAAAGAACTCATTTATCGTAAGAGCTATTGCAATTCCTGTTAAATATATTGTTTATTTCTTCAATTCCACTGATCGAGCCATCATCGCGTGTTGTTCTTATTATTTTAGGTAAGTAGGTAAGTAAACTAAAAACGAGCAAAATACAATATTATTTTTACAAAGTTCAAAAAGCCAATGAGTATGAGGTCGTAACACTGAACATGAATGTCATATACCTTATCAATTTATAATTTTCAAGTCTAGTTGTTTATTTAGTTATCAAAATTTCACTAGCCTTTTACAATGTTATTTTAACACATCATAAGAGCAAGGCCAATTTTATTTGTAGTGCAAAATGACTTTAGAGAAAAGTGCGATATTGTCTCCAGCCTTAATTTTACAGTTTGATTCATATGTAAGTTAGCGTATGCAGTCGTGGATACGTTGTGTTGTGTCCGTTTTATTGACAATTCGCATATTTCCCTATGCCGTCTTTTGCTGTTAGAAAAGATAGTAAAGCGTTTGAAGTTCATGTTAAGGAAGTTTACTGGAACCTACCTTTAAATAAAAGCAGCCCACCGAGATACTACTAGTAACTAACGAGACAAGACAATACAAAGGACGATATGTATTCGTAAGAGACAGCGTACAACCAGGAATCATCACCAAATACACGACACTCAGAAACGATTCATTGCTATTTCAATAACATGCAAGATTTCAATAAGTCTGTAAACTTACTATTGCAGCAATTATCTAATGTATTGCACCCGACTATGGCAAATCTGTGATGTAAAACATATAAACTATTGTATAAGGAGGTTTTTGATAAAATTAAATTAAAATGTTGACTAATAGTTTATCCAGAAGTAAAAATGACATAAATAAATAATTAGTAGATACTGAAAAAGGAACAAATCAGAAATTTCAGTGATCAGCAGGTTTCAATAGTTTTCTTCCACCTTTGTATAGTAATATAGGGAAAATTATTTGATATATTATTATTGGTCAGAATCAACAGTCAAAAGCATCGTGATTAAAAAAATGTGATCCTATACAATTAGTCGGATCCTAATTTTACGGTCTCTTTATGTAACGCACTTATCAAAGCAACAGTCTGACAATATTACGAACACTACTTGCTCATCTAGTCCGACACGCACAGTAACGAAGCGACAACATCAACTAAACATCGACGTGAAGTAGTGCTGATGTGAACATACACCTAAGTTATGCGAGAGTTAGACGAACAATCAAATGTATAAGTTCACTTCTGCAAGTTATTTTCGTTACGGAGTTGAATCTTTATATCTGTTTACTTAATGAAAGTCTTACGCGGAAATTAACTTCTGAAAATTGCTAGTCTATCCCTCGCTTTAGGGCTGACTAATGATCCCTTTTAAATAGGGACCTTCAGCATCCCTCTAAAAGCACAGTCAATATTAAGTATTATTCGAACAAACATTAAGTGAGATTATAAACAAGTGTGCATTCGATTAGATTCAACAACAACTTTGCTGCTGGTAAATTATCTAGACACTAAAAAATGACACTTTTGATATTGGAACTTTGCTCTGACGTGATTAGTCTAGTTATCTTACCATATAAAAGTATATAGTAAAGTTTACAATTTCACAATTGGCCATCCGTCGCCCCGGACTTAGCATTCGTTGTAGTAACTCTGTTAACTATTTTCTTTTTTAAGAAATACTACCGAAGAAATTACTTTGGCAAAAAAATACACGAAGCTCTGTAAATGGAAAATTACTATATAGGAAGAGAAGTTTGAGGCTGGTGGTAAGTGCTGTAAGTGTTTAGGCCCCACAAACAGGCAGAATTTTAGTGAAAGTAGATTTTTGTTGCGCTATTTGGTTGCATTAAAATATCGCTTCTTCTGCGGACATTCGTACCTTTTACGAAAGTACACAATTTTTAATATAATCTTGGTGTTCAGACGTCGAATATATAAAGAACCCACCGACACCTCAAGGTAGACAATAAATTGGCCCTAAATATAACATGATCATTATAATGTCATCATAGAACAAGGAGCACGAAAATAGGTACATCTTTACTGAACAATATATTCGAATATAAACCCTTGCAGTAACTTTTTAAATATTTTATCACGAATTTAACACATCTTATTACTATTAAAAAATAAATAATTTAACATTAAAATACTTTTAGAATTCCACATCTGAGTTATAGTTTGCTAAAAAATTATAATTACAATTCCATAACTATGTAAGTAGTATCAGCATTCAGTGCTAATCGCTATAAACTCATCAGATTCCTATACAAAATTGCGTTCATCACTGCTGGAGCGTTCACGTTGCAGCTTAAAATAACTATTATACTTATTCTATTTAACGTTAAGCTATTCTACTGTTCTCATGGTAATACCATAGTCCGACACACTCGTAGTATCATCAAACCGTTACACTTAACTCATTATGTCTGTCACTTTATTAAATTTTATTATGAGCGAACGTAAACAGAAGGCTCCGCGCACAAACGTAAAGTGCAGTCAAAGGAAGCTCTTTTGTAACGTGTATCGAGTCACTAATAGTAGCCGCACTCGCAGAAGCTCTGTCATGGAGAGTTCAATGATTCCTCTGGATCTGAGTCTAGAAGTCAGTCGTGTGCGGTGGCATCGCTCGCTCGGGCTCCGGTCAGGTGAACCTGCAATAAACAATACGAGTAAAGAGCCTGAGTTAATTCTAATACGATAAATATTTAGGATTTGGCGTGGCCTGGCCATACTGGCCATTGGTGTAAGTCAGCCTAATGTTTCCAATCGTAGCCGTAGCAATCGTAGCATCATTTATTCGAATGCCTTCACCATGTTCCTGCCTTTGATTTCGTTTCGTAGCCGTAACATTATCTTAGTAGAAGAACACGTAGTCAAGAGCCTTGTAGCTGCCTTAATTATTTGAATGCCTACAAAGTTACTCTCGTTGTGTAGTTTGTAGTAGTCATAGCAACCGTAGTAGTCGTAGCAATCATAGTAGTCGGAGCAACCGTAGTAGGCGTAGCAATCTTAGTGGTCGTAGCAATAGTAGCAGTCATAGGAATATTAGCCAGCGTCGCGAGTCGCGACTCAGCAACGCGTCGCTGAGTGCTGGTATTCTCGTTTCGTAGTCGTAGCAATCGCTGTCGTAACGCGTATTCATGAGGCGCAGTGCCACCAGCTTGTGCTGTGGGACTATAGATGTGAGGCTATGAGGCACATACCTCGGCAGCGGGGGCGGTGAGCCCACGGGCGTGGTGTGCGGCGGCGGGGGCGCGGGGTGCGCGGGGGGCGGGCGTAGTGCCGCCAGCTCGTGCTGTGGGACAATAGATATGAGGCACACACCTCGGCAGCGGGGGCGGAGAGCCCACGGGCGTGGTGTGCGGCGGCGGAGGCGCGGGGTGCGTGGGGGGCGGGCGCAGCGGCACCAGCTCGTGCTGTGGGACTATAGATATGAGGCTATGAGGCACACACCTCGGCAGCGGGGGCGGTGAGCCCACGGGCGTGGTGTGCGGCGGCGGGGGCGCGGGGGGCGGGCGTAGTGCCGCCAGCTCGTGCTGTGGGACTATAGATATGAGGCACACACCTCGGCAGCGGGGGCGGTGAGCCCACGGGCGTGGTGTGCGGCGGCGGGGGCGCGGGGTGCGCGTGGGGCGGGCGTAGTGCCACCAGCTCGTGCTGTGGGACTATAGATATGAGGCACACACCTCGGCAGCGGGGGCGGTGAGCCCACGGGCGTGGTGTGCGGCGGCGGGGGCGCGGGGTGCGCGGGGGGCGGGCGTAGTGCCACCAGCTCGTGCTGTGGGACTATAGATATGAGGCACACACCTCGGCAGCGGGGGCGGTGAGCCCACGGGCGTGGTGTGCGGCGGCGGGGGCGCGGTGTGCGCGGGGGGCGGGCGTAGTGCCGCCAGCTCGTGCTGTGGGACTATAGATATGAGGCACACACCTCGGCAGCGGGGGCGGAGAGCCCATGGGCGTGGTGTGCGGCGGCGGCAGCTCGGCAGCGGGGGCGGTGAGCCCACGGGCGTGGTGTGCGGCGGCGGGGGCGCGGGGGGCGGGCGTAGTGCCGCCAGCTCGTGCTGTGGGACTATAGATATGAGGCACACACCTCGGCAGCGGGGGCGGTGAGCCCACGGGCGTGGTGTGCGGCGGCGGGGGCGCGGGGTGCGCGGGGGGCGGGCGTAGTGCCACCAGCTCGTGCTGTGGGACTATAGATATGAGGCTATGAGGCACACAGCTCGGCAGCGGGGGCGGTGAGCCCACGGGCGTGGTGTGCGGCGGCGGGGTCGCGGGGGGCGGGCGTAGTGCCGCCAGCTCGTGCTGTGGGACTATAGATATGAGGCACACACCTCGGCAGCGGGGGCGGTGAGCCCACGGGCGTGGTGTGCGGCGGCGGGGGCGCGGGGTGCGCGGGGGGCGGGCGTAGTGCCACCAGCTCGTGCTGTGGGACTATAGATATGAGGCACACACCTCGGCAGCGGGGGCGGTGAGCCCACGGGCGTGGTGTGCGGCGGCGGGGGCGCGGGGTGCGCGGGGGGCGGGCGCAGCGGCACCAGCTCGTGCTGGAGCCGCGGCCCGCGTCACACCGGCGGCCCCCCCACCGCGCCCCCCTCCGCCTCCGCGAACTTCACCTCGCGCCCGCGCCGGTACGACGCCGACCGCCGCGGGGGGCTGCGCTTGCGACTCCCTGCTGCTGCTGCAATACCTGCCAAACAAAATAAAATTTTCAGAAAGCATACATTTGACAGCGATTTTTTAATACAAAAATAAGCTTTTCTTAAATCACAAAGACGTGTGATCAATCGCTACTACAAAGACTTCTATGTTGTGTGATTGATGTCTATGCGCTACCATCATTTATGTCATTATCAGTGTGAAAACGTCACGTATAAAAATATGTATGCAGTTTTGAACTTATTCATTGTTAGTTGTCATTGATTTCTGTTCAAAAAAGTAATAGCTAAGAGTGACAAAGTTCTAAACTGTATACATATTTATAAGCGTGACTGTACTTCGCCTCCTACGCTATTATTTAATCATAACCCTCCTTCATGCTTCGTTGTAGTCGGGAAAAAATAGGCTTTCTCGTATTCTCCTCTAATGAGAGGAGAATAAGAAAATGCAATGGCATTGCCAATCTCATCATTCACTCCCTCTTCCTTTCCTACCTCTTTTATTTCTGATTCCATTCATTCAGGTACCTAATAGGGCATGCTCCCGGGAATTCCCGGTACCGATTTTTCCCGGTATTTCCCGGGAAATTGACTTTTTACGGTACTGAGAATTGATTCCCGGGAAATTCGGTACTTTCGGTACTTTTGTTATAACTTAAAATTAGGACAATAATTAAACGTTTATTAGCTTAAAATGCCGCTATATTTCCCTTCGAACGAAAATAAATGAATGACGTGCAAAGTAAGCCTAGTTGATACACACCGGGCTTTCGTCTTGAGTCATTGAGGTAAGTTGGACGCAAAGATTTACTAAAGCTTTTCGAATGCTGCCCATACGAGCTGAATTCGACGAGAGATATCCTTCTTGAAATTTTAATTACCTAACTGGACTGTCTACCTACCTCTACTCTGTCCAGGTATTCATAATGGTCAATAAGTACAAGTGTAGTGTTCTCAGCATAAACTGGAGCGGGTACATAAATATTCAAAATGATTTTCGTCTTATCATCCTAAGTCCCACTCTTTGGAAAGCACTACGGAGATCTTCGAACATTGTGTTCAGGTCTTCCAAGATATCAGCATTAAGAACTACATCATCGGCAAAAAGATGATGTTAGATACTCGTCCTAGATTTTGATGCCGAATCCTTTCCAGTCAATGATATTAAGGCTGTATATTTGCATTTCAACGAAATTCGTGTTTTTTCAATGAAGTTATCTAAAGAATAAAAGCATTATTATTGATGTAAACTTTAGTTTTAGGAAGCAAAATTCTTAAATTAGTGCCGTATAGAGAGAAAAATATAATAAATTGTCAGGTATTTTAAACCGAAGACAATCTGTTCAAGTGGAATTTCAAATTTGCTTGTCAGAGGTATTTTTCAAAAACGTTTCAGCTGTAACAAATAAGAATACGACTCATATTTATTTTTTCACTTATTGTTTGTATTGTCAAGGAGTTCCCTATAGAGATAAAAATTAAAAAAAATGCTTTTAATCACAGAGAAATAAAATATAAAAAATGCTCAAATTGGTACACTTTGACATGTTTTTTTACTGGTATTTACAGAATCTAAAGTAATTTTTAATTTTTCTTAGGAATAATGAGGTATTTGTCTAATGTATTGCGTGTTTTGTATATACTTATATCTGTTTAATAATTTAATAGGATTTTTCAAAGTTCGCCCTCATTACGGCTCGCGCAGAGTTGTTTTGATCATTTGTATTGAACATTTAAAAATGGAACGTGATGCGAGTCTACAGCCTTAAAAATGTTCTCCAAGCTCCAACGCAGCGGTGAACCGTTTCTGAGAATTTTCGTCTTCCTGTCTCACACCTTGGATGGCCATTCAACATGATTTTCATCTTATAATCCTTCTACCTTTTTTTGGAAAGCACTACAGAGATCTTCAAGCATTGTGTTCATGTCTTCGAAGGTCTCAGCCTTAAGAATTGGATCGTCGGCAAAAAGAGAGTAAGTTAGCCCTAGATTTTGATACCGAATCCTTTCCAGTCAATAAGATTAAAGATGTTATCTAAGCTCCAACGCAGCGGTGAACCGTTTCTAAGAAATTACGTTTTCATGTCTCACACCATGGATGGACATTCAACATGATTTTCATCTTATAATCCTTATCCTACTCTTTGGAAAGCTCTACGGAGATTTACGAGCATTGTGTTCAGGTTTTCCAAGGTTTTCAGCCTTACGTCTTCCTGTCTCAATTAATTAATGAACTACATCGTCGGCAAAACGAAAGTACTCGCCATAGGTGTTGATGCCGAATCCTTTCCAGTCCATGAGATTAAAGATCTCCTCCTCAACGCAGCGGTGAACCGTTTCGGAGAAATTACGTCTTCCTGTCTTACACCTTGAATTGGTTCTGGAGAACCGACATAGTGGCATTTTCGTATAGGTTCTCAGCACTTGACTTCGATATACCTGTAGTCCACTTGGCACCTTTGCAAAGACCGCAGCACCAATAACTACCTCATTAAGGCATTGGCTGCTAAATAACTCTCAAACAATAGAATTTCTATTAAGTGTCTGGTGTCCGCGGCATTATAGTTTAAATTAAAGGATTGTTCAAGCTTTTGTAGTTACTTATTTACCTACTACTAATTTGTTCTGTTAAAATCAAAAGAATAGGTATATTCTTTACAGTGTTTGTAAACCAAATAATTATAAAAAATGAAATTTAAGAGTTAAAAGGAGAAGTTCGTATTCGTAACGTAAGTAAGGTTCCTATGAGTTACTTATTTTATTTTATTTACGATACAGTAAAAAAAATCTTAGTACCGAAAAGTCTCGAAATTTCCCGGTATTCCCGGTACCAGAGTTAGCGCAGTACCGGGAATTCAGTTTTCTCCTCAGTACCGGGACTGCAACCCCTAGTACCTAACCTCCATAAATCTATTTCAGCATTATACGCTACATGTAACTACTCGTAAGTAGGTACATTATAATATTAGTATCGTACTTCCTTTCATCTGAAGGTTTTATAATACTGTGTCACTGTTGAAATATAAATGCTACCAATAAGGATGGAAGAACATTTTCTATGAATACTGGACCTAAGATGCCAGGCTGCAAACTAGCCGACGATGCCTGCGGCAGTAGCCGCGGCTGCGTCGCGCTGCGGCCGAACGGCGACTTTTGCAGGAACTGTCGCGCCACCATTGGTTGCCAGTAGGATTTCCCTGAAACAGAGAATCGTTTGATTGTTAAATAATAATCTTTTAAACTTAATTACTTGATGTCGTCATGCAATTTTTGATTTTCTTGTTTAAGTTGAGCTCTCTTTTCTGGTTGAATACACCAGACAAATGATGTAATTAAAATTCTAATCAGCTATTAAACCAGAAGTGAGAGTTAAGTGTAGTGCAGGGCCGGACTCGGCCAGGAGCCAGCTGACCGGAGCTGGAACAATTCCTTAATTTTTTTGGGTCCCAGACTAACGCTGCTGTAGTGGACTATGATCAAGAAATTAGAAATTCAGTGTGAAAATATCAAAAGCACCTTTGTTGGTCGTAGTCCTGGCCCTCCAAGCCAGGCTGCGCAGCTTGCCGCGCGCGCCCTCGTGCACGGCGTCGACGCTCGCGGACCGCGTGAGGTGCGCCGGCGGGCCGGGCTCGCTGCCCGCACACGCGCTCAAGCCTTCGCTCACCGAGTACAACTTGTGGGTTATGTCCTTACCTGAAATGTTTGTAAAACTTTATTACTTTGTGTTCAGGTGAGGTATTGACAAAAATAACGTACGCAATTGCGTAACGCAATCACTTGGCCACGATATTCGTCCGCTGTTCGTTGGTTGTAGTTATAACAAACATTTTGAATTTGGCTATCGTAGCCCATAGATAGACTACTGAACGAACGATGTCGGATACGCTCTAGAGAGAAGCTGTCAAACTCACGCAATCACTTCGCAATATCGCATACGAAAGTGAATTTGTAATAGGAAACAATCAAAACAAATCACGGACGCTGCTGCGTGTATCTCACTAACTTTTCGTAATAGACCCCCAGATCATTGAAAATTTCAGGACGAAGCATGCACGAAAAGTTATCCAGCCTCAGTTATCCAGCACCCAGAAATGTTAGACACAAAAGTTATTGCAAATAAAAATTTACAGATTTCACGCTCCACGCAACTATCAGTCCATTGAAAATGAACATCAAAAATAAAAAGTATAACTATTAACTAGCTGACCCGACAGACGTTGTCCTGTCTTAGTTATGAATATTGAATTCGAATTGGTATAATTAATCAAAAGTTGCTTGCCTATCGGTCTTTTATAGATTGTACTTCGGTGAGTGTGCTCAAGAGCTGCATGAGCTCATTCTACCTTCTCCTTTCTACTATCGGACATCCAGACGTACTGCGGGTTACCACCCGTTCTTAGTTGATATACCTTTTCTGCGTACCTACCAAGCGCTACTCCACATCGTTTTTAATGCGCACAGCTATGGAATGAAATTCCCTGCCGGCGTCTGTTTCCGAGCGCATACAACCTGACTCTATTCAAAGCCAGAGTAAATAAGCACCTTCTGGGCAAGCTCGCTCCATCGTAGGCCCTGTCTTTGCTTTTTGGCTAGACTGGGGTCAAGAGCAAACCCATTTATAATAAAAAAAATGGGTTCAGAGATATTAGTAGGTACCGTTCCGTTCCCGTTCCTGTTTCCGTTTCCGTTCCCGTTTACTTTATAACCCAACAGCTTTATAACCAAGTATATTATATCACTTGTTATGTTAGTAACGTGTATGTTAATCTATCCAAAGTTACCAATTTAATATTAGGCATGTTGGCTTTGAACTAACCGTGATGAGCACTAAGAAATTCAGTTTTCTTAGATCTTTTTTGTAAGAAATAATAAATTAATTATTTTACATGTACCTATTTCATCAATAAAATAACTCCGACCCATTGATTTCAAAATAGTAATATAATAAGTCTATGCTCCGACCGAAGCATCTGTTTTAAACACTGACATGAAAAAAAAATTTTTTATTTAACTGGACTGGCTGTCTCTATGATTTGACAGCTAGGTTTTTGTGCCTATTTGAAACGCCACTAGCGTGCGTCTAAAGAACTAATTTTGACGTACAATATGAAAATGGTTGCGTGATGGTCTCTCCAGACTTCAAACTTTAGTACTATGTACGCACGCTATGCTCACTACGTCCTACAGCGCCAAAATGGCGGAAATCAAATAGGCACAAAAACAGTTTGACATAAGCCTGTCCAGTGTAAATATATGCAGGGGCTGTATTATGACCTCTTATTTCCAGTCAGTTTTCTGACTGGCTATCAATCTATCTTTTTTATTTGCCATACAGCGAGAAAGAGATGTCACTACAGCAATTTATAAACCTGGCAGGATTTAAGAGCTCGTAATACGGCCTCAGGTCAGTGGTTTTAAAAAGGTTTTGAACGACATTCAGTTTTTATTTACATCCTCTTTGACGATATTTGCAGCACACAATGTCAAACGTCGTAAGGTTACATCTCTAAGGGTTACATTAAAAAAGTTTATATAGTCCAAAATAATTATTCTCATTCTTAAATTTTTAAAGTCATAACATAAGGTTACATTAAAAAAAGTTTTTATGTCCAAAATAATTTTTATATGGTCGTTAAGTATTCTTAGATTTTCTAATTTTCCGCACAATTTTCTTATTTTTTTCTTTCATAAGAACAATCTCCTGATAATAACAAACACAACAAAAAAGAATTAGTGAAATCGGTCCAGCCGTTCACGCATGATGGCTTGACCACGCGAAAATTTAATTTTTATATAATATATAGATAGTCTCTAGTTCAGTTATCTGCTCGTCTATTGAAATCAGAGAGAGTTCATTTTTATAACATTTATTATTGAAACATTTTCAAGTTGCTGTGTGGAAGTACCTTTAATTAGTGCATTTATCTTAATATATAAAATCGTAAACTGAATGACTGAATGACTGACTGACTGACTGACTGACTGACTGACTGATCTATCAACGCACAGCCCAAACCGCTGGACCTAGAGACTTGAAATTTTGCACACAGATACCTTATACAGTGTAGGCATTCACTAAGGAAGGATTTTTGAAAATTCTATCCCTAAGGGGATGAAATAAGGGATGAAAGTTTGTATGAAAGTCCCTCAGTTTTGAAGCTAGGATCGTTAAATTTTGTGTTTAGGCTGATGATTGAAAATTAATAAATACGGGTCTCAGCGTTTTTCAAAATTCTACCCCCGAAGGTGTCAAAAGGGGGATAAAGTTGTGTAATGAAGAAAATCCTTTATTTTCGAAGTCAAAATTGCTAAATATATATTTTATGCTTATGGATGCAAATCTAACGCAACGTATATTGTTATTGTTAGTATTTCAATCCCTACGGGGATGAAATGGGGGTGAAAAGGGGTAAATAAACCTAAAAATAGATATGGATGTCGTTATTGGGGTTTTCTGGGATGACGATTGCAAAAATTACATTTATTTTGAAGTCCAAAACGGTGGACATGATTTGACCCCTCAAGGGGTGAAAATGGGGTTCAAATTTTGTATGGAAAAATAATATTAAATGGACATTACAACTTTAAACTTCGTAGGAGCACGTCTAAAAATAAATAAGCAAACATATATTTTGTGATTTTGAAAGTAAACCCCTTAGGGGGTAAATGGGGTGAGTTAACCTAAAAATAGATACGGATGTCGTTATTGGGGTTTTCTGGGATGACGATTGCAAAAATTACATTTATTTTGAAGTCCAACACGGTTGACATGATCTAACCCTCAAGGGGTGAAAATGGGGTTCAAATTTTGTATGGAAAAAAATATTAAATGGCCATTACAACTTTAAACTTCGTAGGAGCACGTCTAAAAATAAATAAGCAAACATATATTTTGTGATTTTGAAAATCAACCCCTTAGAGGGTAAATGGGGTGAGTAAACATAAAAATCGATGTGGAGGTCGTTCTTGAGTTTTTATGGGATGGTGATTACGAAAATGAGATTTATTTTGAAGTCCAACACGGTGGACATGATTTAACCCCTAAAGGGGTGGAAATGAGGTTCAAATGTATGGAAAAAAATTAAAATAGACATTACAACTTTAAAATTCGTAGGAGCATGTCTTAAAATAAATAGGCAATCACATATTTTGTTTTTGAAAATCGTCCCTTAGGGTGTAAATGGGGTAAGTAAACATGAAAATCGATGTGGATGTCGTTCTTGAGGTTTCATGGGATGGTGATTGCGAAAATGACATTTATTTTGAAGTCCAACACGGTGGACATAACACATCATGGACCTGTACCTGGATATGCACATCCAGGTAACGGGAACGAGAACAGGCACGGGCACGGGTACGGGCACAGGAACAAGAACGGAACCGGAACAAGGACGAGAACGGGACGGGAACGGAACTGGCCGGAACGGAAACGGAACGGGAAGGGAACTGGAATGAAACGGGAACCGTAAAGGAACGGAATGGGAACGGGAATGAAACGGGAAAGGAACGGGAAAGAGAAAGGGACAGGAACGGGACGGGAACGGTACCGGGAATAGGAACGGAAGAGTAAGGAGTACGGGACGGGAATGGGACGCGAACGGGAACGAAACGGGATCGGAAAGGGACGGAACGGAATGGAAATGGAACGGGATCGAAACGGGAACGATACAAGAACGGAACGGGAACGAAAACGGGACGGGTACGGTAAAGGAACGTCACGGGAACGGAGGGGAAAGGATCGGGAACGGAATGGGAACGGAATGGGACGAGAACGGGACGGGAACGGGAACGGGAATGGAACGGGAACGGGAACCGGACGGGAACGGGAACGGGATGAGACGGGGACGGGAACGGAACGGAACGGGACGGGGATGGGAACGGGAACGGGAACGGGAACGGGAACCGGAAGGGGTACGGGACGGGTATGGAACGGGAACAAGAACGGAACGGGTACGGTAAAGGAACGTCACGGGAACGGAGGGGAAAGGATCGGGAACGGAATGGGAACGGAATGGGACGAGAACGGGACGGGAACGGGAACGGGAATGGAACGGGAACGGGAACCGGACGGGAACGGGAACGACACGAGACGGGGACGGGAACGGAACGGAACGGGACGGGGATGGGAACGGGAACGGGAACGGGAACGTGAACCGGAAGGGGTACGGGACGGGTATGGAACGGGAACAAGAACGGAACGGGACGGAATGGGAACGGAACGGTAACGGAACGGGAATGAAATGGAAAAGAAACGGAAACGGAACGGGACGAGAACGGTACGGGAACGGGAACGAGAACGGGACGGTAACGGGATGGGAACGGGAATGGCATCGGAAGGGGTACGAGAACGGGACAGGAAAGGGACGGGAACGGACGGGAACAGAACGGGAACCGGAACCGGAAACGTAAAAATGACTGGTCAGATCCTGGTTGAAGGTTCTCTAAGGATTTTCTCTAACATCCACGCGGACGAAGTCGCGGGCAGAAGCTAGTTTGGTACATATATCTTTATACACTTTATAATACTGAGACCTCACGACAGCGTTTGCGCCATATAGACTGCATCAACACGGCCAAACTATAAATCACTCGCACCTTTGGGAACCTCCGCAGCCCACATCTGTCGTCCGACCCAGTAGGTTTATTTTGTAGCCCAATTCCATCTTCTGACATATTTTTTTCCGAATTTTAATTAAGGCCGCCGAAAAAAAGTTATTCTTAATTTTATACGACAAGTCGGAAACATTTTTAATTAACTTTTTTTTTAATTTCTCAAAAATTACCCCACCCATTGTCAAAATTCAAGCGTACGATAGATGTCCGCACCTTGCACATTTTGACACCTTTCTCATAGAGATTATTTCTAATTTTAACAGATCTACGGCCATGCCGCACTTTTGGCTGAACATCGGGCACATACACTGGTGATCACATAACATTTTCAATGTTAAAACAAAATATCTCAATAAAATATCAGCCACTTGCAAAGTTTATTCTGTAACTGTAATCTTAGAATAATTGTCTGTAAGTAACTCAAATCGATTATCCCATGAAATTATTTTGTCCCTTATAAGAAAATCAATTCAAACGTCGTAGTTTGCAGGTCGTTTGCCTTTCATAAATGAAACAAAAGGCAATCATGTTGTTGGTCTGCAAGATTTACCTACAGATTGGCTTACAACCCCGTGAAACTTTTAATGTTATGCTACGGCTACCACCAAGGGTTCGCTTTGTGCGTACTCAAAGCGGGAAGTCTATTTAGAATTGTAGATTTCACTATCAATGGCTGGCACGTTCAATGGAGGTCGGTTTCAATAATCAAGTATTTGACAATTTGCAGATTCATTTCATTTGCATACCGTTCGTATTGATTTGACTGCGTTATCATAGACTGATATAATTCGGGTCAGGGGCTCTATTTTTGAATCGCTCGTATGACATAGTTTTGTCGCATGCGACTTAAGTCACACTCGTCTTCTAAGTCGCATGACGCCGATTTCCCTATTTTTGAATCGTTCGTTTCCGGTGCTGCCAATATAAACGAAATGTTGGATTTTATTCGTTCCACGCAGAATCTAGAGAAAACTGGTAACTACCGCAACGAAAACGAAACGTACTATCCATTTTTCTATTGGCTGTTACATAAATATCTTTGTTGTTAGTAGAAAAGAATATCGCTCGCCGTGCCATATCGCTCGACTGCAAACGAGTGCCCTCACCCACTCGTTGCGGTCGAGCGATTCAAAAATATGGAAAGTCCAATGTCGAACGAAAATCAGTAGAAACCAATCGCTCGACGCCAACCGAACGATTTAAAAATAGGGCCCCAGGACGTTTTGTTTCCGTGATCACTAGATCACGGTACAACACCCAAAGGCAGATTCTTGATAATTTATAAGGAAGTATGTACAATCCTATTTATGAAGCTTACCACAGATCTGATAAACATGTTTACAGGTATACTTATTTATATTTCTCTATGCTGCAACGTATGCTATAAACGCAAAGATATAAATAGAATTTGATTACAGTTTTACTCACAGTTCAGGCCAAAACGCTAAGTCATTGACGTATAATCAAAGAAGAAGTGGCGGTGATTCCATCAGTGAAATTGTTTGGGGACCGCTATTATTTACGAATAAGGGGCATTCCTACAAAGGTAACCATTTATGGTTACAAAAGCCACACAAATGAGCGGCAAAATGCCAAGTAGATGCCTATTCAAATTTATTAAAACGAATTCAAAGTGATAGTGGAAGTGAGACTAACCAATGGCTAAAAGTGGGGTGACGATTTTATGATCCGTTCGCCTATGTATTTTCGCTGCTTAGTTAGTTTGTGCCTTTAGACGCATAATACCACAAACGCAAAATACCAACTCAAAATTTTGCGGTGTTTTGTGGATTTGTAGAAAAAAATACGTAAAATACCAACTACGTATAATCCCATAAAAGCAAAACACCACCTGGGACTTAGAATTATTTTGTCACTAAAGTGGAGTGGCCGAAGAAACTATTTCGCTAAGGTTACTTAGCCCTTTAGACGCATAATACTCAGCTATCATAGCTAGGTTATATCTATTCTGTGACTATGCTTAAAAGGAACCAGGCTATCAGGAATGTAAAGGAGCTAATCAAATGGTCTAACAGGGCAATCAGTCTATTGAAAAGTACCAGGCTAGCATGAAGGTAAAGGAGGCCTTATCATACCTGTTCATCAGATTCGGTCAGCATATTTCCCACAGCCGTCATTTGGAGTCCTTACTACTGGAGACTTCGACTTTACTGGTAGCAAATCAAAGTACAGAAAGTATTTTTTTTTCAATCAGTCAATTACGAAAAAGTTGGTGTTATGCGTAGTTGGTATTTTGTGTAGGTAAATCAAAGTTGGGATTTTGCGTAAATCAAAGTTGGTGTTTTGCTAAGTTGGTATTTTGCATAAGTGGTATTTTGCGTTTATGGCGTATTGCGTAAAGGTGGTATTTTCGTATGTGGTATTATGCGTCTAAAGGAGTTTGTGAATATGAAGGTATAGGTATCATCTCTTGGTAAAGCTCCGTTAGTGAGTGATTGAGTCTGTTCTGTTGCCAACCAACATAACAAGATTGATAGATGGGCCGGGCCTACTCTTCTAGCAAAGGCTAAGTAGGTCCGATCTGTCAATCCAAACTCTTGGCCTTAAACAATATAAAATCTAAATCCTATTACTGGGAAAGACAGGGGAATAAAATTCAGAGAGATTTGGATGATGCCCAATTTAAATCTTGAACGGAAATGAAACCTTGTCCCTACCTTACCTACTAAGTATATAACTTAGAGAAATGAAACTTCCCCATGAAGAAGGTTAAGGTTTACAGTTTTTGTCTTGGACTTTTTATATTTATTTACAACTAAATTAAGTTGTATTATAAATCTTATCAATCTTAGATTTTTATGGTTATACGGTAAGTAGTGAAAATTTTGTCGTTGTATCTGGGACACTGACATGATGATTTGGGATCATCAAGCTTATTTTCCGACTTACGAATTTTCTTTAGCTACATACAAGTTGCGGACAATTTCAATATATATTTTAAATGTAATATAACCGTAGCAAGCAATTATGAATAATTGGCGATGAACGAAACCACGGGAAATAAATTAGGGTAGAGGATTAATGTTATTAGCTGTAATGTAAGCAAAGAAAAAATAGGTAACAGCTGCCTTCTTAATATTATTTGTGTAGATTAATGAGATTAGCGAAAAAATGATTCAATTAACAAGGTGAACTAGGGCTATCCTTTGATTATAATCAAAGGGCTATTATCAACACAATACCTACTCGTAATGGGAAATGTATGAAAAAATCAAATAGGCTGAAAATTTATTTTAAAGGAATAAGCTTCTTTAATAATAGGAGAAATTCTCAATTTTTTACCGACTTCAAAAGGAGGGAGGTACTCAATTCGACCCGTTTTTTTTGTTTTTTTTTTGTTTTTTGTATGTACACCGATTACTCGAAGACCGCTGAACCAATTGAAATGATTCAAACGTTATTACATTAGGTAAACTTTCAAGTTGGTCCCATTTTTTAAAATTGTGAAATCAATTCAGTACTTTTCAAGTAATCTTGAAAAAAGCACGAAAAAAGTATGATTTTGCGTGAACTACCTCGATGATCAGTCGTATAACTTCTTTGTTTATGAAGTGAATAAGATAATTATTTTTTTGTTGGAAAAGGGATATCTTAAGTATAATTCTTTAACCGACTTAAAAAAGGAGGTTCTCAGTTTGACCCGCATGTATGTATGTTTCTCCGCGATTAACTCACGTTTGGCTGAGCCGATTTTTCTAACTAAATAATAAATATACCTACACTACCTAATACAAAAGGTATCTACACTAAAAATAAAAAAATAAAAAATTGTTTAAAAAAACAAAAAACCGACTTCAAAAAACCTACCTCTAAAAAGCAAGAAATAATATTCGTAATAATAAAAACACGTCTATTGAAGTCGGGTGGGGCTTTTAGAATAAAAAAAGGGAATTTGTACTCCAGCCCCACCCGACTTCAATAGATGTGTTTTTATTATTACGAATATTATTTCCTGCTTTTTAGAGGTAGATTTTTTGAAGTCGGTTTTTAGTTTTTTTAAACAATTTTTTATTTTCCTTTGGCAAATTCTGCCGAATCACCTTTACGTATTTATAACATGACTAACAGTAATAATACTCATATTCGGTGAACCGGTGACTTGCTTAGAACCGGTGGGTTGTATCTTCTTATCTCGCTACGGGTCGAACCCTTTGCGACGGATGGTAACAGAGGTAGTTGCATAAGGTATCGGGTATAGGTAGGTAATAGGGTATCTTTATAGAATTTTTCAGTGTATTTTCATGCTACATAAGGCTGTCACTTAGATCTGCGTTCTGATCTAGTCATAGTTGAAATGAAATGACATTCATAAAGGAGTACGAGCTTCACGGAATTTCGGCATGGATAATTTGGTGGGCGTAATGTCATTGAAAGTGTATGATATGACGTGACGGTACACAACTGGTAACGCTTGCCAATGGATCTAAGACAAAGGCCCGTATTTATAAAAAGGTCTCAACGTTGAGAGCTATCTTGAGATCATACTTGAGATACTCTTCTTATAGGAACAGCTATGAGAAGAGCATCTCAGCTCATCTCCTTAGAAATCTCCTATAGGTCTTAGGTTACCTATGAGACAGTCAAGCACGACCTTGAGAGCGGGCCGGTGACGCAGCACGCGCTCCAGGCGCATGCGCGGCCAGCACACGCACGTGCTCACCTCCTCCGCCACCACCGTCACCTGGGTAACACAATCAAGATAAATATGTAAAATAATAAGCTTTTCCTATAAACAAACGGTCCGGTTGATGGCAAGACCATCGATCCTTGGTTCTAGTCTAGACTAACTAGATCAATGGGCAAAACATAATGATGCAACTTTCAAATTCAAATGAAAGTAAATAATCATCTTAATGATTATAAACACGGACTAAAATCGAACTGCAAACTTGAAAATGTAACGCAGGCAGGTCAGACAAAATTGTAAGTTTTCACATTTTCTTTCACATTTGTTTTCACCATAGACATAGAAAGATTTTCGCTGCGCTGTTTTCACAGACTATAGTGATTGTATTTCGATGTATTTTCATGACAACAACGAAATACAATATTAGTACTTGTTGTGCTAGTATTTTTTAATCGAAGCATTATTGATTTATTATCCCAAATTGGTGGCTTATCAAAAAACTTTCTTATGCAAATTTCTTAATATTGGCTAAAGAATTTTTTGAAGATTTTTTCTTAGAAACAATGTGGGCATATTTTTTGTTAAACGCCCCGTGCCATCTTAACGTGGAGGGTAATGAGACGTTGAAATTGGCCACCTGCTGCCACCGACCACTCCTAGCCGACCGGAGAGTGGCCATTATTAGCATTCACTTTGGACCATCGTAATTTTTTATTAAAATTTAATAAGAATTTCATGATACTTCACGGCGGCGATTATAAAAAGGCATGGAACATATTTTAATGATTAAGAATTATTATCTTCATAAAGCTGCTTTGGATATTTACAAAAATGTAAATTTAGATGTAGTTAAACACTTCTTTCCACTTTTCGATTTGGAAGATTTATATAACAATTACCAACTAAGTTTATCTTTTTATTTATAACAGTATTTGGAGTGGTTAGAATGCCTTATACATATTTACGGCTAACTCGCAGAATTATTTAGCGAAGTATTTTTGCGGACGGATGAAGCAGTTACGGACTCATTGCAATGAGTCCGTAACTGCTTCGTCCGACTGATAGCCATCTCCCCGCCACCGTTTCTTAAATGTAATCTTGTGAGTGAGCACTATTTGTGGATATGAAAGTACCTAAACCGTAAGCTTCCCGTCAAAAAAAATCTGTGATTGTAGGTACCTAATTCTGTGATAACTTGTTAAAATTACCCTAACTAATCAACTCTTTGTAGTATTTTGACTTATTGAAACTTGTGAGTGCGCGCGAGTTGACACCTTCCGATTTTACCAATTTTTTTTGTAGTCAACTCGCATGCACATTATAGAATACAGTCAAATAAAGCGGATTGAGACCAAAAACTATAAACATTTTCATGATCCAGCGAGTTGGCTAAATAAAAAACCAGCCAAGTGCGTGTCGGTCCACGCACTGTAGGGTTCTGTAGTTACCTTATTCATTTTTTGTCTGCAAACATAACTTTGTTTTTCACAGTGTTGTATGAATGACAAAGTTATATTTGCGGTTATGGAAAATGTGATATATCTCGAAAACTAATTACTACATCTCGTTCAAACCAATTTTCGTTGAAAGTGATTATTAAAATCTACAGCATATATTTTTTTTGGATTTTTCACTCTCTTATTTCAAAAGTTAAAGGGGGGGGGGGGGTACAGTTACACAGTTTAACATTTTGGCGGTGTATATCATTCAACAAAAGGTTGACTTTGAGAAAAAATAGTCTTAGGAACCTCAATGTCATTTTCACCTATCTATAGACAGCCCGCACGTATAGGTTTGATGAAAAAAATTTTTTTCAGTTTCAGTTCCATCCATGTATGGGGAGCCCCCTTATTTTTTTTTTATTTCTATGTAAAAACCTTAGGCGTGAAATACACAGAAGAGATGCGGCGGAGATAAGGCGCAGATACGGCGGCGATGCCGGCGATACGTGTATTTGATTGGCCGAAAGCATCCGAAAGTCTCACCATCTGCACCGTATCGCCGCCGTATCCGCGCCGCGTCGCTTCTGTGTATTTCACGCCTTAGAGCGGTTTACAGAATACATCTACCTACCAAGTTTCAACTGTGTAATCTTAATAGTTTCGCCATAAAGACATGACGAAACTATAAGGGTTCCGTTTTTTGCCATTAGGCTACGGAATCCTAAAAAAAGATTCAATTGGAAAGTGCCAACTTGCACGCATTCGCGAGTTTCAGACTCGCCAGTTGACGAATAAGTTAGTATTTTTTATGAGGAAAATAGCTATTTTGTTATTTTTTAAGCCATACATAATCCACGCTTTCAATCATTTCTAGTTGAAAAACGTTAATACTGTGAACTGTAATTTTTGCCACAATGGTAGCAAAATGGTTGGATATTAATGAAAAGGTAATCACTTATCAACGTATAAACCGAAAACGGTTGGTTTGTACTTTGAGAAGTGATTTGCATGTTTGCTATTTAAAAATAAATACTAGAAGCCGCCTGCGACTTCGTCCGCGTGGAATGATTTTTTTTCTATCCCTCGGGAACAATACTTTTTTTCGGGATGAAAGGTACTCTATGTACTTCTCTGTACCCCTGGCAACGTGTATGTAAAATTTCATTATGATCGGTTCAGAAGTTAAGACGTGAAGGCGTAACAATTATAATATTAAGTAATTGGATAAGGATAATATGGAACTTAAAGAACAATAAATAATATAGAATAGAAGCTAAGGGCGACTGCTGAATTTATGCAATTTTGTGAGTTAATAGCGCCAAATAGAAGTAAAAATTCATGCTGAATTTGTAAAAGCTTTTTTATCTGAATACAATACAGGGGGCCTATTACAAAAATAACGTACGCAATTGGCTTTGGTTAAAAAATAAAAGGTATTTTTTTATATTTTTTTACTACAGATTAGGCCAATTTAAGAAACTAATTTGATTATTTTAACATTTGGTCCCGTATTTATTTTTTTATAAATATATTTGTCGAGCGGATATGGTCAACCGGAATGACGTCATTAGTGGCATGAAAGTTTAAGAAGAAAACCTTTGCCATCTACTTATAGAAAAAGAAAGGCCAAGTGTCATTAACTGTCATAATGACTTTATGGTTGTTTGTAAACAAATAAGTTATAGTTAATATTTCTTCTATTTTATTCATTTAATCCAGTTGTGACGGTTCTAGCCTACCTTCTTAATTTGCTGCAATAATTTTTGAGGTGGTAAAATTATAATAAAAATGCTTACCAGTGGAAACTGCCGAAAAACTTGAGTCTTAAAAATCATCGTAAAATTCGTCAAATCGAGCCAAAATTTCGCGTAGGGGTTTATTTTGCTATTTTTTATGTTTTACAATACCTTAAAATTAGAATCCATTACTTAGTCATCGTCCAATTTCATCCCATTTTTTTCTGAGAAATATTACCTATATCGATATTTTTTCACTTCCACCATCCCTAATGCCAAGTTCATTGTCAAAATTGTCTTTGCACTTTTTTCTTTTTTTTATTATGGCTGGGAGATCTGTATGTGATGACGTCATATGAAGGTCATTTGAAGGTTAAAGCTTTTTATTGAATATTATAAATATCTTTAAAAATATAGACTTATTTTTAAATTTAATTAGTAGACACTGTACCGAAAGCTTATTCCTCGAAATGGTTTTGAGATTTCCAGTCATGTTCAAAAAGTTATCAAAGCCAATTGCGTAACGCAGTCACTTATAGCCACGATAGACGTCCGCAGCGCGTTGGTTGAAGCTATAACAAACATTTTGAATTTGGCTATCGTAGCCCATGGACTACTGAACGAACGATGTCGGATACGCTAGAGAGAAGCTGTCAAACTCACGCAATCACTTCGCAATATCGCATACGAAAGTGATTTTTAATAGAGTACAATCAAAACTAAAAACGGACCCAGCTGCGTGTATCGCATTAAGCTTTTCGTAATAGAATCTGCTAAAAATTCCAGCAAATGTTACAGTTGTGAAACGCCCACTAATGCCTTTAAAATATCTAGCTAAGCTAGACTTATGTTTGTTTCTTCTTAGTTAGGTTATTTATTAGGTACGAAAATGAAGTCAGTATAAAATAAGTTTGAGTTCACCCTATTTTGGGGGTTTTTTTTAATTCTTTTTAGTTTCTCTTTATTCTCCGATGCTATCAGGCTTGTTGGGTTCGCTTGTATCGACGTTATCCGCTATTTACGGTTCCACGCTCGTCGATTACATTGATCAAGCCGGTTATCTGATTCGGTCGCCTTGCGCTTGACATCTGTCCACGGAGCACACCAATAAACAGTACGCGGAAGAATAATGTGAATTGTTATGTAAATAAAATAAATATTTCGGACGAGTCACACCAATCATTATGTCCTATAAAAATAAAGTAAGCTTGTACTACATTAATAAAAGTTAGAAAGAGAGACAGAAATAATAACATATAGGTACTTAAATATGCATAACCAGGAACGAATTATTATGCCCCTTTCCTTAAATTTCAAATGTGACTAAAATGTTTAATATATTTTTTTAACTTGAACTCTTTAATATAAAAAGTAAAATCCTTGTTAGTTGTACCTATATGATTTCCATTTTTACTGTGATTACACCAGGCATAAAAACTGAACCAGTTTCACCATTTCCGAGTAACAACAGCTATTGCGATTCGCATGGGAATAAGAAGTAAGAGTTTTATGCAAACAAAGTTGCAGTGTTGTAAAATGAAAAACTATACGTCTACACTTTACACATGCAACACTGAATAAATTTTTTGACCACTATTTTGGCACATTGGGTTGGATTAAGTATTATCATAGACATAGAAAAATTTTCGCTGTACTCAAGAAGACCAACAGAGCGTGGGAAAGAGAAGTTTACATCATACGGACACGGTCTATGTAAAAAAGAGACAAATAGGATCAAGTGACATGTGCCAATATTTTTTACAGTAAGAGGCCCTAGCGGCCCGCCTTGCAAAGAAGCAATCACGATTTGCTTAAAATATTTGATAATCTTAATTAGAATTTAAACTAAAGGTATCGTGGAGCCATGGTGTCTTGTGCTCTAAGTAACTGTGATGTGACAAAAGGAAACAATCCAAGTAATCACACTTTTCACAGGTAAATAAGATATTGCCACACATTTCTCTAAAACCAAATTTCGCTACATTTATTCGTTTATCGACGAAGAAAACAATATGGAACATAGTTTAATAATTTCCTTTGCCATATATAATCATATTTTATGTATCTAAGTAATTTTTTTCGTATCTCATATAAAATGTATGCATTCGTTTTTCGGATCACCTGTTTATTGACATTGTTGTTCTTTGACATTCTATTTCTATGAGTATTATACACGCTGAAATTTTAATCATTTGGTTCCCGCAGCGGGGTGGTTCTACTCATGATTACAAGTTACTTTTATCACATGAGTAAAAAAAACGTAAACTTATCTACTCATGTGCTTTTACTACGGGGCCAACTCTGATATCTCGAATAAAAATCAGCTGTTCCATACAAAAGCGCAATACCTACTCGACCTACTCTCGATATCTACTCGATATACGGCGCAGATATAGACCAGTCAAGAATGGAAAAAAGTGAAGCAAATCATATTACTTATTGGGAACTGATATTTTCTGACTAATTCGACCCCGCTGAATCAAAAAGTGGCCACCATCTTATACGTCACAGCTCCCTTTCCCATATCCTTAGGAAGCCATAACAACAATTTAAAAATTGTTGTGTTTCGGCAGTTAATTCCTCAGTGATGAGGATTCCGGGTGTAGTGCGCTTCCGCCTTCAGCCTTATCGTCATTTGTACTGCCCGGCACGTAACTTGGCAAGATAAAAACGAGACAAAAGATGCGCAGTAGCCACAAACTTTAGTGTTTGTGGCTACTGCGCATCTTTTGTCTCATCTTTCTCTTGTCAACTTATATGCCGGCATCTGTAACATCAGGTGAAATGAAGGCCAAGCACTATCCTGTAGCGCATAAAAAATACAGAACAACCATCTCACCTGGAAGACATCGTCAGACTGCTCGCGGTTGGCCTCCCACTCGGGCGAGTCCACGAACTGGTAGGGCTGAATGAAGTGCAGGTGCGTCTCGTCGCAACTCACGCGCATCCTGGACAAACGAATTATGATGTTAGAAGCTAGTGAGACGAAAAAATAGACTATCAGCCATTTTTTATTGATTAATTAATTTTATTTATTTTTTATAAACATGGTATTAACCATTAGGTTTAAACTTAGAGAGAAGGAGATAACGGTGATGAAATTTATTGTGTTTGGTCAAAAGTAAGCTTTGACTACATATTATAGTTGTCTGGAAGAGATCGCTCTGAGCGATAAGGCCGCCTTTGCTCACCATAGTTTTAAGTTTTATGTTACTGTATTTCCTGTAATGTGTGTGTGCAATAAAGTGTTTATCTATCTATCTATCTATAGTATTTTTTTATTATACAAATAACAGTTTTCTTTTTGCAAATAATGATTAGGATCATCTACATACGTTCTTGGGTAATAAGTACCTACGCTTGGACGTATTAAGTACCTACGGTGAAGTCTGACATCGTAGTCAATAAAACATTAATGCCATATGTATTAAAAGCAAAAAGAAATTAATACTAAAGCAAACGACGATATTGCTCAATGTCAGAGTAAATAACGCATTTGTATCCTGTCAATGTTGATATACATTCAATGCTTTTTGAGATAGAGTCGCTCTGCATCTTTATGATAAAAGGGAAACGTCTCTTTGAATGAGAAAATCATTGGGCGCGTTTCGGTCGTTATCGAACTCATTCGATTCGCAATCGTTATGATATGACGTGAGCGCTTCAGCTCAACTTATTGGGACTGAACATTCAACTCGCTATATTTATTTTAGGAACGCGTTTGTTGTGTTCTATTTTTAGCTAATCGGTCGATGGTAGTTCACAGTGCTATTCGCAAAATAAGTGTCGTTACAAACTTAAACCTAAAAGTTTTTGCTGAACTATAAAAATGCAAATTTCAAAACACACAGCGCACTATCATCACTGAAAACCTTAGTCGTTGTTTGTTTGAATGAATATCGTTAACACTTATCAGTTTTTTAATCAATAAAGGAGGCGGATTTTACGATAATTCTAATAAAAGATGGAGATAAAGTTCCAGAGAGTATTTAAGTAAGAGGTGTTCTTCGTAATTTACATTCAACGTCATTAAAAATACGTCGTTCCCTGTCTTCTCCTACTATTATTTTTAACGGTGTTTTAAAACCTTGAAATAACGATATTACAAATAGGGAACCGTAGGAAAATGTTTTGTCCGCAAAAAATCTTGAATTTTCTCACCTCGCTCCTTTATGGCCTCGTTTCTTCACATAGGAGCTGGCTTTATCAGATATTCCACCGCCTTCCGCTTTCACATCGTATATTTCCCCTTACCGTGACTTTTTGCCTTCGTCCATCACGAAATGTACCAAAGATTTCAGCCATATGTTGAAATTACACTTGCTTTTTCATTCGAACTGCGCTTTTTGCATAGGTAGTTTAGAAAATTACGTATATAATGAAAAGAGATAAGTTTTCATCTTATGTGAAGATCTTTTAATAAACACATTATTTAATAATAGGTTTACCATATTGATTCGCTTCTAAAAGTAAAGTGAATTAAAAGAATTTAAAGCCTAGCACTTATTCGAACCGCATTTTTAAGATTTTAAGAAATCATTATTAAAGAAATCGGAGTTTTATAGAATTGGTGTCAATAAAAATAATATACTTATTGACCATTGAAACAGTCTGCATAAATATAGGATAGGAATGAAGCCAACTCAATAAGTACTATTTCTCAATCCGAATGCAGGAAAACTTTTCTTGTATCGTCTTTATTTATCCGTTTGTATCCAATAAAAGCCAAGCGCTTGGTTTTGTGTCGTCATTGTGTAATAAAGTGGGCACATTGACTTCTAATATTACTGTCTGCCTACGGACTCTTCAAGGTAGAGTAGCCTTTTTGTTTATAACTACAAACAAATTATTCCTCAACAAGATTTAATTTGGCATTAGTCTTATGTGAGTTACAATAAAGTTCTATTTTGTTTTTTTATTTAATTTAGAGATACGTATTTTACTTTCTGACAATATAGGTATCACTGTTGTTTCAAAGTTTAACATTTATTCCTCCATTGCATCATTATTTTCATTATCAATTCATACTTAAATAATAAAACTCAAAGAAAATATTGTATGTACGATTCATACTAAGGCCGGCCACACACAGACGGAATCTCGCTACGGAATTCCGTACGTACGTGATTCTGAACGCAGCAGCTGCATACAAAATCTATGGGCTGCCACACACAAGCGTGATTTTTCCGTACGGAATCTTCATACATTGTCGAATTTATGTTCGGAATTCCGTTACGTGATTACGTCTGTGTGTGGCGGGCCTAACCGGCCCGCGTCGAAGCGCCTTTTACCTCAACCAGAAAAAAAAATGGAATTAGCTGCCTGTCTGTATAGATGCTTTACTTTCCTCCTCCGGCAGAGGTAAAACACGCTCCGACGTGGGCCGGTTGGTTTGAATTTTAAATGCTTCATTTTTCTTCAATGTAATACATACTATACTTCTACTTTAAACTAATTGCGTATCAATAATGATATTGCTCATGGGAATTGTCCACTGTAGGCTATAGACCCTTCTTTATGTAGCCAAGCCCACTACACTAGCTAATTACGCGACCGATTAGTTGGATAATAGGCATGGTGACTATTTTTTTATTTTATGTTACATAAATTACCCCTAAAAAAAAGAAACATTTGTATAAGAATTATTACGCTAGCATGAAAACTGCCCGAGATATCACAGTTTGAAATGTACAAAATTGGACTCACCCGAAAACGCCAAGTTATGACGTCACGCCTTCCTATGTTGTATGCAACGCGTAGGAAATTTGTTCGGCAACTATATTAAATATTGTGTTTATCAAAATGGTTTCTTTGACAAATTTGCTATAAATTTTACGGACTAATTAAATGTATTATTTATTTTAACAAGTTTTATACTTTTTAAATGGACTTGTCCACCCAACTTTGAAGGGTCATAAAACAAATAATACGCAATATATAAAACCAAGAGGTATACAAGCTACTCCAAAAGTTTGATATGTTTACGATTTTCATTAGTATTTCGTTATTTTATTCATAAGTCAACATCCCTATTAAACGATGCATGTCTAGACTAATGGATGCTCTAAGGTCTTTATTGTTAGTTTAATCATATTAAACAATATTTTTATGCGTAAATTACTATTTAAGATACTATGCTGATTAGTTGTTTGACAATGTGATTGTTTTTAGATCAAAATTATCTGTTGTTTTAAACTCCTACTTTGAAGCACATCCAAATAATATTACGATTTTTTTGGTTGTTTCCAGCCGTAACTAAAAGTAAAGTCTGTCCATCCTTACTTGTCTTATTTGGTAAACAATCTTCACCCAACTCTTTATTGAAATAATCATTTCTAAAATACAACAAATGGTTTTCCACACATAGATTACGAAATAAATTGTAAATAAATTAATAATAATTTCATAAATTTACTAACATATTTTTAAATAACGATTTAATTATAAAAGACGTATGACAACTGTCAAAAACTGTTTACTAAATAATACAAGTAAGGATGGACGTTTATAGTACTATTTCCATGGGATGGACAGACTTTAAGTAGGTACGTACTTATTTTTACATGAATGCTATTTTGATGTAGGTACCTAAATAGTTCTTTATTTTTATACTAATTGGTCT
Organism: Agriphila geniculea; assembly: GCA_943789525.1. Classification (NCBI taxonomy): domain Eukaryota; kingdom Metazoa; phylum Arthropoda; class Insecta; order Lepidoptera; family Crambidae; genus Agriphila; species Agriphila geniculea. Next base: position 13,060,983 of record OX038875.1, read on the forward strand.
GTTCTGCGTAATATATTACGAAAGCATTGAGTAGGTATTTGAAAGTATACAAAAAATGCAAATATAGCCCAGTTCATACATTGAAACAGTCGCCAGTTGGTGAAACATATGTGGACGCATATGTTTCACTTCGATATATTTTGCTACTCCTCAGATGGTACAAGGATTGTTATCTTTATTGCTGTACCTCTGCAATACGTATTCATGTTCGATTTTCCTGTTAAATTTCTTACGTTGTTTGGTCAGTGTAGCTACAATTTAACCTAAAAATTGTTGTGTAAATATTGTTTTCATTTTCTTATTGAGATATAAAACGAGGAAACATTTTGTATATTATTTTTAATACAAACGTGAAAATATAACTACCTACTTTGCATATAATGTTAAATAGAAATACCGTCAACTTCGTTAAAAACAATTAATTAAAGAACTTTAACTTACAAAACCCAACCAACAAGCTTAGGCAATAATATTGTGTACAATTGTTTGCCTTTTTTACTGCGTATACTCTAACACTTGGACATACCTGCCATCATCGTACCATACCTACCAGTCAAACAAAAAATACTTAGTACCTGCCTACATAGAAAACATTTAAGAATACTGACAGGACAGAAACCGAATTATGTATTTTTTTTACAGGGTTTATCAGAACAAACTACGAAAATAATTGTTGTCAAAAGACCAGAATCTTTGTAATAGGAGGATATTATCGTTCGATTTGTATAATTTTGGTACTTATTCCTCATAATACATCACGAGCGAAGCGGAACAAACGTCGTCCGATTATACTGGTTTCATTTTAATAACTCTAGTATATAAACGAGTAAGTAATGATGACATGAGCAAAACTTGCAATTTTCAAAAGCTTCTTATATTATATACACGTGCAATTTACAGTATAATTCATCTTAAATGAAGTTTAAGTGCAGATTTGGTGCATTTAAAATTAATTATACTCTACATTGCATGTGAATAATATACAACGTTTTACAAAATAATCCCTAATGCCGAATATGGTAGATAAGGACAATCAAACTGAACAACTTTTACTATGGGACCAACTCTGAAATCGCGAAAAAAATATCAGCTGTTTCATAAAAAAATTAATAATGAAAATATCAAAATGTATGAAACAGCTGATTTTTGAAGTGAAAACTTCTTTAGCGGCATTGTACACTTTTTCTGTAATGCGTAAAAAATGTTAAACTCGCGTCAGTAAGGGTCACGTGACCCTGATCGAAAATTCGTAAGATAGATGTAGCGTAGACAGCCGGCGGCGGAAGTATCCCCCTCTCTTTCTACGGCGCGGCGAAAATGGCGGCGCGTTATTATGGCGTTCGGTGGGTTGATTTTTCTGAGAGATAAACTTTTTAATGTAATATAAATTGTCATGTTTGTGTACGATAGCGCAATAAATAAATATTGTATTCTACCTTATAAATGATAGTACTTTTATACTGATAATTAAAGCAGTTCGTGCAAAATTATTCCCTAACCATTCCAAAATATCAAAAATGCACAACGTTAATACTTATTCATGTTTTTTTTTCTTGATTTCAGAGTTGGTCCCATATAATAGTAAATGTTGTACAGTTTTTCATTAGGGTTTATTGTAACACGTTGTATAATATTAGAACCATCTGAAAATTCTAAGTAGGTATAACTCAAGTCATTACTTACTCGACTTACGAGGGTAAGAGACTTACTTTCCCTTCAAGAGTATTGATAGCTTCTCGTCCGCCGGGGTGACCTCTTCAACCGCATAAGCCTCCCCAGGCTCGAACTTCACCACGCGAGCCTCGCGCGTTAGCTCTTGGAAATGTTTCTTGTTCACTTTGAGTGGCTTGAACAGCTTCAGGTATAGGTCAGTCAGTTCCAGCGACAACGCTGGGGGGAGGAACCTGGCCAAAGAAACTAGGGTTAGGAAATCATTTATAATAATGTGATGTGAGGTAGTAAATGAAATGTAACCACAAAGAATCACAAAAGCATTCGAATTATTGGAGCCGAGACTAACGGTTAACGGTAAGAGTTAACGGTTTGTGTTTAAAAATATTTTCAGTAAATAAACGCTGCATTGCACAATCAGCCTCTGCTATTATACAATATAGTACATAGTGCGTATCAGCTAGCGCCACTATTTTCGCCCTACGCTTTCGTTCGAAGTTTAAATTTTTACGAACACTATCGCGAGGCCTCCACGCCCTGCTAGTTCACGTGCCCATCATCTAGTATCTAGCCTTCATTGCCCCAATGATTTCATTCGAGGCTTATATCTAACCTTATTATTAAAAACACCGAGTGTATAGAGTTGACGAGCACTGTCGCAAGGCTCCAGGTGAGCACATAGGCGCGCACACCTCCACGCCTTGCCAGTTCACATGCCCATCAGCTAGTATCTAGCCGTCATTGCCCAAAGGTTTTCATTCGAGGCTTATATCTAACCTTATTATTAAAAACACCGAGTGTATGGAGTTGACGAGCACTGTCGCAAGGCTCCAGGCAAGCACATAGGCGCGCACACCTCCACGCCTTGCCAGTTCACATGCCCATCAGCTAGTATCTAGCCTACATTGCCCCAATGATTTCATTCGAGGCTTATATCTAACCTTATTATTAAAAACACCGAGTGTATAGAGTTGACGAGCACTGTCGCAAGGCTCCAGGTGAGCACATAGGCGCGCACACCTCCACGCCTTGCCAGTTCACATGCCCATCAGCTAGTATCTAGCCCACATTGCCCCAATGATTTCATTCGAGATTTGTATCTAACCTTATTATTAAAAACACCGAGTGTATGGAGTTGACGAGCACGAGCGCGAGGCTCCACACGAGCACGTCGGGCGCGCACACCTCCGCGCCCGCCCACATGCCCATCAGCACCGCGCCCGCCGCCGCCAGCGCACGCAGTACTAGGATGCTTTGCTTGAAGCTCTTCGGCGCAAGAAATGCGATTGCGAAACATAGATTCGCGGCCTGTTACAGAATTAAAGTTGATTAGTAAACAGCAATCGCATCTTTTGGTAGAATACTCGTAAACAATAGTACATTATGAGTCAAGTTAGCTTAGGTTGCTCATTGCACACGAGGTTGTGGGTTGCAGCCCGAGCCGCAGGCGAGGGCGTAACTCAGCCAAGTGTGCAATAAACAAGAGCTCACGAGTTTCATACGACGTTTTTCAACACATTTGCGAGGAAAAAATACAACAATTTACCACACAGCAACAAATACGACAAAAACAAAATATGAAACAAAGAGTAAAATAATATAAATGAAAATTGTGGGAAAATTCGCGCAGTTTTTTTTCACACGTCAATGCACAACAAAGGGGTAAGTGAGCATACAGCCTACTTCAAAATTATAATTTTAAGTGATAAAATGCAAATATTTTAATATTTTATAAGTAACTCTAACCGTGTGAATCTATTATTAGCTTTTCAAGTTTATACTTTGTAATTTAAAGATATTGTTGTGTAAGCTGATGATTCACCGAATAATAAATAAATAAATAAACAATTGCGATTAATGAACAATTTGATAATAATAAATATTTGTTTGCCTTAATTAGGGACTTACACATTTATTTATTAAAAAAATGTATAAGAATTTTCAGCGGCATACTTAAAACCTCTTTGTTTTTACAAAAGAAAAACTGTATTACCCGGTTAAATTGGGAATGCTCTGTTTACTAGGTAGATAGAACTAGGATAGAACTTGTAGTAACGTACTAATTTAACTTTGTAGAGATAATTCTATAACAGTTTTATATATTATTGCACGGTGTTTGTTATAGCTCGGTTTATGGCCCTAAACGCGATGTATTAGGGCTCACTTTACGAGCAAGTGTGTTAAAAATTATTAGAACGCACGTGTACGTTACAAAAGCTTGCCTATAATTACGAGTAAGTATATGAACTAGTAAGCGGATATTGAAATGACTTTTTAAATGTCGTATTTTTTACAACAACGCACTAAATTATAGAGAAATCATATACTTAGTAAAGAATTGGAAAACGTTGCATGTTATTGCGCGCTATTAGAATACCTGAAAGAGGTCTTGTTGCGCATTGGTCCACTTAGCGCAAAACCAGTGGTTGTCGTGTTCGTCCGTGGAGCTGGCGTTGAGCAGGTCGTAGTCGGTGTCGAAGGTGAGGTTGAACCGCGTGGCGTTGAACGCCAGCGACGCGTTGAGCCAGGGCGCGGCGGACGCCGGCGCGGGCGCAGGCGGCATGGTGCGCTCGCGCCCCGCCGCCCGCGCGCCTCCGCCCCCGCCGCCCTCGCCTGTACGTACAATAACAACATCACAATTTTTATGTTATACAATTTTATTAAACTAGTGGCTCCGTGAGCTGTGGACTCGCGTTATTGTAAGTTGTTTAAAAATTTAAAGATGTCGCCATCGCCACGAGGTTTTCAAAGCACATGTTTTTTTAAATACGGTTGCCGTAGACGGGAATCGAACCGACACTAAAGTCACGAAAATTGCACCCTGTCTTTATTTTTACAGTGTACCAACCGATAGGGTCCATAATTATTAGAATCAAATCTCTCTATGAAAGATATTATCTTAAATTAAAGGAAGATCATGAAATGTGTTTTTGGTCTTGTAGTAGCGATAATTTAAAAAGGCATGAATTACACCTTATTTTATTGACAAAAACACCCACATGTTGTTGGAATGACTGCCATTTTAAAAATGACTTTTTTATTTTAAATGGCCCTACCGAAAAATATTAATAACTCCGGATACAAAAAAACTATTTGCAAGCTAAATAATACCACATCACCTATCAAATAAAAAAACGTCATAAAAAATTACTAAAACAATAATTCATAATTTGTGTGCATTTTTTTTACTTTTCTTACATTATGTTAAAAAATTTGTTAGTCATGTGTATTTTTTCCATTATTCTAATACACACAAATATTATCTACAAAACGAAAACGATATTAAAATCATTGCAAGCATCATTTCGAGAGTTATTATTGTTGGAATATTATTTATTATTTTATTTTATTTCATAGGAAAACATACAGTGACTTATAGCTTTATTAGTAATCCATGTAGGAGTCTATGCACCATTATAAGTTTTCGCATATAACATGTGAGTTTTTCATATTAACCAGCAAGCATTAGATCTAATGCTTGCTGATTAATATGAAAAAAAACCGGTCAAGAGCGAGTCGGACTCGCGCACCGAGGGTTCCGACCAATCATAAATATATTTGGATATGTTATTTTAGGACAGTCTTTAAAAAAGTAGGATAAACGGCAGACAGGTGGAAGGGCGAACAGTTAATTTACAAATGCTGCTTATGGTGACTGAAAAACGTTTCAGCCACTCCACATTGCAAAATGTTTATATTACTAGTCCATCAGCCATTTTAATGTCCCCACTGCTGGGGCACAGGCCTTCCTTATGGGTGGATAAGGAGGACGGGCCATAACCCACCACGCGGATGCGGATTGGTGGGTGTTAACGACTGCAAATGCAGCTGTGACCAACGGCTTAACGTGCCTTCCGAAGCACGGAGGAGCTCGAGATAATAAATTTTTGGTCACCCATCCCATGACCGAACCTTGCGAACGTTGCTTAACATCCGCAATCGCTGGTCCAGGCGCTAACTAAACCACTGCGCCACCGAGCTCCTCGTTATTATTATATTACTATATAGTAATATATATAATTACTTAGTAAAGTATGAACTTATTCTTCGTTTATTCGTACGGCAAATAGTAGGTAATTATATTTGAACCAGCCACCAATTTATTATTGTAGTGTTAGGTTGCGCCATCTCTTGACCCATAGTGGAACTACTTTTTGCCCTTAGGTTAGCATGCTTAGGACAGCGCCATCTGTTGACTGGTAGTGAAACTAAAAAAAAATTGTTTGTTTTTTGAATTTCTAAAAAAGTGTGTTATATTGAGACATCATTTTATTTTTCCTGTAATCTTTACATAAACTACTATCACATAGAATTATTTCAGATTTTTCTCTTTGCAAACTTCGGAGATAAGGGGGGGGGGGAACGGTATTTTTTTTTACATTTTTCATCATAAGTCGAAAACTATGCGGCCTAAGAAAAAAAAAAATTGTTTTAAAATGTGCAAACAGCGCTCTTTCATATAATACCCCACATGCCCTAATCACCTCACTTAAAATTTTTAAGACCCCTTTTTAGTCCCTGTTGTAAAAAAAATATTAATTTTATTATTTCTTTCTTATTTGCAAAATAGTTGGGCAAATGTCATCTAAAACTATTCCAAATTTCAAGTTGATACCATTAGTAGTTTTTGAGATATTTAGCTGTGACAGACAGACAGACAGACAGACAGACAGACAGACAGACAGACAGACTGAGTCACACCATAAGGGTTCCTTTTTTACCATTTTGGTACGGAACCCTAAAAACATGCATTAAACACTAAATACTAAACAATAACAAAGCAAATAAGCAATAGAGGTCAGTTAAACATAAGCGCAGATACAACACAAATTAAGAACGGACAGTCAGAGAACCATCGAACCACTTCTGCACCATAAGATTTTGAATACTTCGCGAGCTAGAATTAAATAGATCAAAATCAGTAAAGTCTACAATTTTATTATATTTTACAGCCGATCTAATGAAAAAAGATTTACGGCGATATTTAGTCGCAGACCGAGGCACGGCAAGATATGCCGGTCGTCTTAATGTAGTTCTCGCTGGTACTTGAAGCTGAATACCTATTGGAGAGAAGTTCCGATGAGTCTATTTTATTTAGAGCAATATTCAAGAGGGTTTTCAAATCTGAAATATTACGCCTTATTTTCAAGGGTAAAATATGGTGCCTACGTACGACATCTATCTTCATAGCTCGGGTCAGTGCTTCTACATTTATATTGCAAAAACTTAAGGAACCTGCGCTGGACTGATGAAAGTCTTTTGATTGCATATCTAAACATACTGCGGGTTCCATATGCTGAGAGTATATAAAGATTGTAGTGCCTGCCAGCCACGTCCTAACCAAGGTGGCCTTGGTGATTTACAACCGTGTAGTTGGAGGTTTATAACCAAATTTCGAAACAAGCTCTGTTAGTTGTCAACCAAGGTCACCTTGGTCAAGACATGGTTGGCAGCCGTGTAGCAGACACTAGGACTCATCTTGAGCATGTGCCGTTCACAGCGTATGCCTCTTAAAGTCTGGTAATACAGGTTGAACATTAGCTGTGGTGGTGCTAAGCATCATAATAAATAATATGTTAAGCTCACCTGTCCCCTCGCGCGGACCGCCTCTCGCACGCTTCTCCGAGGACAATAGACGATTGAGTTGGGCCCGAGCTTTCAGTATTACCAACTCCATCACCGCGCGCTGCGACCCACTCCGCAGATGAGCTGCGCGCTTTTTCTACCTGCACCAAAAAGAAATTTATTGGGCAACATGGCTGGGAATCTGTAAGGCAGCCATTACATGGTCATGCAAGCTTCAGTCAAATTCCATCAGTCATGAATTACGTTTGACTGATGGAAAGAACAAATCACATCATGCAACCATCAGTCACTACATTACACGGTAGGTTAATCGTCAGTCACAGCGCGTGACTGTGGATAAACTGACAGCAAAACCTACCGTGTAATGAGTGCGTAAGAGACAGGACAGAAGCCGTTTACCGATACGCGTTGAGCATTCAATAGATTTCTATTGCACGCCACGCTAACGGTCGCTCCTTCGTGTGGCCAGGCCGTAATGCTGCATTTCTATCTGCCAGTAAACCTTTGCAATAAGTGTGCGACAGTCTGTCAGACAGTAGTTTGTTTCATTGATATCATTTATACAGGATTGTTTGTTAAACACCATCACCCTTGCAGAAGAAATTTGATGTTCTAAGACTTTTCCGAAAACAGGCAAAAAACTACTTTCCATACAAATGTCCGAACAGCTGATCGAGTTTAGTGTGAAAAATCGATTTCATTTGTCTGCTTTCGGAAAAGTTGTAGAACAAATGTTGTTGTTTCTGTTGTTAGTAATCTACTCATGCGAGGTTGTTGGTGTTTTAAAAATAACCCTGTATACTAAAAAAAAAATAGATTTTTTATCAAAAGTTTAGATGACAATCCAGAATAAAAAAATCTACAGATCACACACTACGCGCTACTATCAAAGGCATTGAAAATGTAATTTAAAAAAAAGCACACGATAAAATTTGACTTTATCGTACTGACGATAAAGTGAACGGAGCGCGGACTGACCTCGCGCAAAAGGGAACTGCTACATCCTACAGTTTTTATCCCCCCGCCTCCTACGATGGATCAAACTGTAGCTTAATTCAATCCCGAGATATTTTTTTTCTGTTTCTTGAATAGCGAGCTCAAAAAAATAGTTATAGGGAAATTCTCGATCCAAGTCGGCGAAAAAATGTGGAAATGTCCAATTTTGAATTATCTCAATATGATACCGACCGATTTTGGAAATTCAAATTGGGCAGACGCAAGGCAGACGCATATTTTGACATTATGACCTATCCGCCTACCTTTCATATTTGCGAAACTACAGGCAAAATGTCTAAAAATTGGGATACTATACTCGATCACTAAAACATAAACATTTTCAATGTTAAAATGAGTTTTATAAAAATTATGTGTCCCTATACATTTATCACTACTTTCACTTTGTCATTTCAACCATTTAAAGGTTAAATTAAATTACTTGTTATATACGCAATTAGTAGTTTTCGAAATTGCACACTTAGTAAAAAATATAAGTAAATACAAAGTTTTTTTTATCTTTATAGTTACTTCCTAGCTTTAATGTTCGAGGCACTAAAGTTTGTAAAAAAGAAAGTGGCCTATAAAGCAAAATACTTGTATGTAATCAGATCGACCTTGAACTTTAATATCAGGGGGATGGTTGTTGCCCTCCATCGCTATTTTAATGTTCTTGCCATGATAATATGAAAGGCAACGTTTTTAAGAATCGTGCACGTTCTCAAAGGTAATTTTAGGCATAAGTAAATCTCTTGATTTAACCGGTCCACTGTTTAATAAAATTTCACCTTCTTGGGTACTTGCATATCAGTATTCGGAAAAAATACATATATACAAAAATACAGTATTCGGATACCTAGCTACCTACTCGAACAGAGATTCGAGTACTAAAGTATTCGAATACCAAAACGGGTCAATAATCAGTTGTAATGCTAAAAAAAAATTTTTTTGGGAACAGTACATATCTACCTACTAGACGTGTGCGCCGATCGGCGTGGCGCACGCCGCCGGTCATTTTAGTCACGCCGCCGCCGCCGAATTTTTCGTCGGCGTCATCGGCGTCAAAATCCCAGTGTAACATGTGTAAGAAACAAGTACAAAAGCTAAAATAACTTGCATCAACATATCTCATATATTCTTTTCCTCTCTTTTTTGTATAAGTTTGATTGTTGCTATAGAGGTCTTTTTATTGTGATTTTATAATTTAATCATTATCATATCAGCCGCACGACTCCTACTGCTGGGTACAGGCCTCCTCCAAGGATCTCCACAATGATCGGTCCTGTGCTACCCGCATCCAGCGGCTTCCCGCGGCCTTCACCAGATCGTTGGTCCACCTTGTCGGGGGCCTACCCACAGAGCGTCGTCCGGTGCGCGGTCGCCATTCCAACCTTTCCGCCCCAACCGCCATTGGTTCTTCTCGCTAATGTGTCCCACCTACTGCCACTTCAGCTGAACAAGCCTCCGAGCGATGTCGGTTACTTTAGTTCTCCTGCGCATCTCCTCATTTCTGGTTCGATCACGCAGGGAATGCCAACCATGGCTCCCTCCATTGCACACTGGGTGACTTTGAACCTTCTTATGAGACCCGTAGTTAGCGACCACGTTTTACTGCGGTAAGTCAACACTGGCAACACACACTGGTAGAAAAATCTTAAATGGCGGTCATCTTTTTTGTTTGTGGGCCGATTTCGATAAAACTCGCTTTTTGGTACTATTTTGACAAGAAAACAGCAACGCAATTTTAAAAATATAAAAAAACCCAAGATGGCGGCCAACTATTTTGTTTGTAGGTCGATTTCGATGAAACTCGGTTTTTGGTATTATTTTGACAAGAAAACAGCAACGCTATGTAAAAAATATAAAGAATCCAAGATGGCGGCCAACTTTTTTGTTTGTAGACCGATTTCAATGAAACTCGGGTCTTGGTACTATTTTGAGAAGAAAACAGCAACGCAATGTAAAAAAATATAAAAAATCCAAGATGGAGGCCAACTTTTTCGTTCGAGGGCCGATTTTGATGAAACTCAATATTTGGTATTATTTTGACAAGAAAACAGCAACGCAATGTTAAAAGTATAAACAATTCAAGATGGCGGCAATCTATTTTGAGAATTGCATAGCTGTTTTCTTGTCAAAATAGTACCAAAAACCGATTTTTATCCAAATCGGACCTCAAACAAAAAAGTTGGCCGCTATCTTGGATTTTTTATATTTTTCACAAAGTGTTGCTGTTTTCTTGTCAAAATAGTACTAAAAAACCGAGTTTCATCCAAATCGGCCCTCAAACAAAAAAGTTAGCCGCCATCTTGGATTTTTTTTATATTTTTCACAAAGTGTTGCTGTTTTCTTGTCAAAATAGTACTAAAAACCGAGTTTCATCCAAATCGGCCCACAAACAAAAAAGATGGCCGCCCTCTTGGATTTTTTTATATTTTTAAAATTGCGTAGCTGTTTTCTTGTCAAAATAGTACCAAAAACAGAGTTTCATCCAAATCGGTCCTCAAACAAAAAAATTGGCCGCCATTTTGGATTTTTTATATTTTTAAAATTGCGTTGCTGTTTTCTTGTCAAAATAGTACTTAAACCGAATTTCATCGAAATCTGCCCATAAACAAAAAAGTTGGCCGCCATCTTGGATTTTTTAATATTCTGAAAATTGCGTAACAGTTTTCTTGTCAAAATAGTACCAAAAACCGTGTTTCATCGAAATCGGCCCACAAACAAAAAAGATGGCCGCCATCTTGGATTTTTTTTATATTTTTCACATAGTGTTGCTGTTTTCTTGTCAAAATAGTACTTAAAACCAAGTTTCATCGAAATCGGCTTACAAACAAAAAAGTTGACCGCCATCTTGTTTTTTTTTATATTTTGAAAATTGCGTAACAGTTTTCTTGTCAAAATAGTACCAAAACCGAGTTTCATCCAAATCGGCCCTCAAACAAAAAAGTTGGCCGCCATATTGGAATTTATATATTTTTTTTTTCAAGAAAAAAGAAAGAAAATTTTTTCTAAGAACGAAAATTCGTCGCGCTCTTCCAGCTTGAATAATTATTGTCCCTAAAGATTTTTTCACTATTTCTGAGAATCCCCTTTGATATGTGTATTCATGTCTTTTAATGATATCATAAAAAAAAAATACACGAATTAAATTTAATCTTTTTGCAAATTCTATCTAATTTGACTATACTATTCACTATTCACTAGTCACGACCTGCGCACGCCGCGATCACGTCCAGACTACCACCGTACCGTACCTCCGTTCCGTTTTTCCTTTGAACGGGGCGAAAAAACCGACACGCGATGGATCGGCGGGCTGATTATCTAATTAGAAACCACCTAGTGACCGGTCGCAGTTCATAGATGATAGTGATCCATTGCTACTTCTTTTTGGATTAAAAAAAACATACCAAAGAAAAGTAGCAATGTATGTGGAATGAAACCGGTCGCTAAATAGTTTCTTTTTAAATAATCAGGGTGCGGAGCGTACCTATCGGCGATCGAGACGGCGTACCTCCGCACCGTTCCGAACATGCGTCCAGACTAGCGTTCTTTGTTCGCGACGCTCAAGAGCGAGAGATACGGTACGGGCAAAAGAGCAAGAGATTCGAGGTGGATCGGAGCGTACCTGTTCGGCGAACGGAACGGCGTACCTCCGTACCGTTCCGAACATGCGTCCAGACTAGCGTTCTTTGATCGCGACGGCGATCGGAACGGAGGTACGGAACGGGCAAAAGAACATATCTGGACGCACCTTTATGCTCTATTAAAACTTAAATAAGCCTGACCGATGCTTCTCTCCAGCCATTGTAATACCAAAGGCTGTATAATTTGGGGCCCTTTTTAGCTGTTTAAGCGCTTAGACAGCTTTAGTGCAGCCAAATTGGTATACCCTTAAACAGCTTTAATATTCGATGGCAGCATTAATTAAGCACTTATGCAGCATTTGTGTGCTAATTGGGTAGGGCTGCTACGTGTAGCACCCGTTACCCGTAGCTACGGGTGCTACGCGTAGCTCGAAAAACTATCAAAGGATAGTTGAATTCATATCGAGCAGACAACGAACTAATCTTTAGCAGAGCACAAAATATTAAATACTAGCGGCCGCCCGCTACTTCGTCTGCGTGGACAGTTTTTTGCTATCCCTCGGGAACAGAACGATTTATCGGGATGAAAGTTACTCTTTGTCCTTTTCTGTAGTCCTGCAAAAGTGTATGCAAAATTTCATGATGATCGGTTCAGTAGTAGTTAAGACGTGAAGGCGTAACAAATAAACAAACGGACTTTCGCATTTCTAATATTAGAGTAAGGATAGTAAAAATTAAGTAAATTAGTAAGGATGTAAAATTATATTAAAAGTACAGCGTCAGCGTCACCTACCACGGACAAGCTCCGGCCAAGCCTGTGCGTCAGCGAAGCGGGATGCGCTACGCAAGGCCTAAATGCGATATCAAAATTTACTGAAATAGTACATTATGATATAAGTGCGGTAAGTTGAAAATTACAGCCGAGGCGATATTGCTAGCCCGAGCCGTAGGCGAGGGTTAGAAGAAAGCAGAGGCTGTAATTATAAAAGCGCACGTATGTCATACGACGTTTTATAACATATTTGCGAGGAAATAAATAAAACTCGGACTTTGCACCTTTGCTTGTTTTCCATATGATTAAATTTTGATACGCTTGTAAGTATCTTATCGGTCAATTTTTCGGGCAAGAGGCCTAGAATAGCCTTTTTCGCTGCCTCTGAGACTTCTGGCGGTGTTGAATTCATAAAGTCATCACTACTTGACGACATTTTCAAATAAAAACAATACAGCAAAAAAACTAAATTAGCAATGCGCGCGCATCAGCGCTTTTTTTAAGGCAAAGGCATAAAAAACAGCCAGTATTACTAATAAAGTAAATTAATATTTTTGTGTTTTTGTTACAGATAAATGGTTGTAATTTATTGTCAACATTAATTAAATTAAATAATTAAATGTTAATTTATTATATTTTATCGCCCAAAGTTAATTTTATTCATAAAATGTTGACCTCTTTTCTGATATAAAAACTCTTTGCTAAGATTTAAAAAAGTACCGTTCGTTTTAGACGAAGCATCTTGATAAACCGTGCGGTAATGTAAAGTAAAACGCACGGTTTATCAAGGAAACCGTGCGTTTTACTTTACATTACCGCACAAGTTCGTAATGAGATACAATACGATATTGAAATTGGTGTAATAAGAGAGCCTTTACGAGCAAATATGTTATAAAATAACTTTTCAATACAGTTGCTCGAAAATGTGAGTTTACGATGACAGGCCAGCGTGCGGTAAGTTGATTTTACCGCACGCCGTGCGTTTTTGTTTACGGTTTAGTACAGCGTGCGGAAAGTTGATTTTACCGCACGCCGGCGCCGTGCGTTTTTGTTTACGTACGTTTTTTTTTTAATTTCTACTAGCTTCCGCCCGCGCCTTCATCCGCGTAGACAGTATAAAAATACAGCGACCAGTTTAAAATGACCTCTTTAGTGTATGAAAGCTAGTACTACGGAGAGTTCAAGCTGTTTTCCTGGTTCCACCCACCTGAATTTGATGAAACATAGCTTAGATTTTTAGTTGGACCTCAATCTACTAAACTGTGAAAAGCCCATCAAAATTCGTTTAGCGGTTTTTGCGTAATTCGCGCACAAATATTTAGAATTTACAGTGTTATTATATGTATAGATTACAATTTCAGTGGTACCTATAATGTTTTCTCGCAAATGTATTGAAAAACGTAGTATGGCACACGGTTGTTAAGGTTTTTTAAAACTCGTGACGATTATAATCCCTCGCCTGCGGCTCGGGCTTATAAAACGTCAACTCGTTTTAAAAGCCTCCTTACCAACCTTGTATCATAAACTACTATTTTTTAAAACACGTTTTTAAAACAGACTAAAAATTATAAAAAAAAGCGTGCGTGTGGTTTGACAGCCACTTCCTCGAAAGTCAATAAAATTAATCGATTTTGTGAAAGTCATCTTCACAAAGTTTTTAGTTGAAGAGTCGGGCCCTCAGTTCTCACATGGAGGATTGAGGGCCCGGCTGTTGCGAACAAACTATTAACATTACAGTAAAAGTTTTAACACTAAAGTCTAAGTTAAGCCCCAACAAAAATTGTGGAAGTAAGATTTATCGCAAAACGTTTTTATTACGTTTTTTTTTAACTATTTCCCATAGTTGAAAAAAATGCGAATTGAATTTTTGTAAGTTGGAGGATTGAGGGCCCATTTTGAACTAAGATTATACAAAGTAGAAAAGCGTTTTGCGATAAATCTTACTTCCACAAATTTTGTTTGGGATTAACTTAGAATTTAGCGTTAAAACTTTTAGCGAAATGTTAATAGTTTGTTCGCAACAGCCGGGCCCTCAATCCTCCTTGTGAGAACTGAGGGCCCGACTCTTCAACTAATAACTCGGTGAAGAAGACTTTCACAAAATCAATTCCAAGTTGCACATTTCTTTTATAATGTTCACTCATCACGTCATCGCTCATCAGTATAAAGACAATTTTAACGAGCCCAAACACGATGGACTTGTATTGTTTCGTCATAGAGTTCCTGTGGCCTACTTCCGGCTCCATCGTCAGATCAGCTCAATGACATCATAATATTACATTGCCTTCCAGGGTCCGTACCGACTAACTTACATGGCTATCGTAATCGCTTTCATTTGACAGATGTCATGTGACACATTGCTACTTCTACTCAAAGATTTTAATAAAAACTTACCAAAGAAAAGTAGCAATGTACCTATCACACAGTTCTGACCTTATGTTCAAAGTTTCAATTTCAATTCTCTAGCTCATCGGAAAGCTAGTATAAAATCGTTCGCAAACTTTGTGGACAAACGAGAAAGCAACCTAATTGTGTACAATAAGCACGAGCTCACGAGTTTCATACGACGTTTTTCAACACATTTGCGAGGAAAAAACAAAGTAATTTAAGTACCACATAGTAACAACTACGATGAAAACAAAAAATAATAACTGTATTACCCGGTTATATTATGAATGCTCTTTTTACTCGCATAGAACTTGCAGTATAAGGTACTAATTTAAATTTGTTTGTAGGGATAATTCTATAACGCACTAGTGTTCTATACAAGGTGTATTTGTAACGACTCTCCCAATTTTAAGAATGTGTTCAGTCCATGAAACTGAACAACTTTCTCAAACATAGAGTCAAATATGTAAAAAAAAATAATGACTTTTCATACAAATCAAAGAGACCACGTGACTAGTTTAGTATTGGATGACCAAAATTTTTTGGCGTATTTCTGCACATGCTTCATGGAGAAAGTTGTTCAGTTTCATCACAGATAATATAATACTATACTAGTAGTTTCATGGACTAAACACATCCTTAAAATTTGGAGAGTGGTTACAAATACACCTTGTATATTACGCACGGTGTTTGTTATAATATAATTGTAAGAACATATATTAATCATTTTCACCTGGTCATAAACATTTGTCTTCTGAGGTAAGTTGGACGCGAAGATTTGTCGAAGCTTCCCGAATGCTGCCCATCCAAGCTGGATTCGATGAGAGATCTCTTTTTCAAAGTCGAACTTACCTAACTGGACTGTCTGTCCTAGGTTTACGTAATGGTTAACAACTTCGAGTGTAGTGTCCCAACATGTGCTGGAGTGGGTACAACATGAGCACTCGACATGATTTTCGTCTTATCCATCTTCATTCTAAGACCCACTTTTTGCGAGGCACTACGGATATCTTCGAGCATTGTGTTCAAGCTTTCCATGGTTTCTGCCATAAGAACTATATCATCGGCAAAACGAAGGTCTGTCAGGTACTGGTTATTAATGTTGATACCGAGTCCCTTCCAGTCCAAGAGCTTAAAAATGCTCTCCATCACAGCTGTGAACAGTTTCGGAGAAATAACGTCTCCCTATCTCACACCTCGCTGTAGTTGAATGGGATCTGTGATCTGATTTTGTACTCGGGCCGACATGGTGGCATTTTCT
Source organism: Agriphila geniculea (assembly GCA_943789525.1). Lineage (NCBI taxonomy): Eukaryota > Metazoa > Arthropoda > Insecta > Lepidoptera > Crambidae > Agriphila > Agriphila geniculea. The sequence continues at coordinate 13,077,241 of OX038875.1, forward strand.
TATAAGTGCCTTAACACTTCGATATATCTAGTCCACTTGGTGCACCTCTGGAGACTGCAGCACTGCCCAGGTCTCAATCGAATCAAAGACTTTCTCATATACCACGAACGCCAAGCAAAGTGGCAGACTATATTCCTAGGTCTTCTATATAACCTGCCGCAGCGTATGGATGTGGTCTATGGTGCCAAAGCCTTTTCAGAACGTGGCTTGTTCGGGAGGAAAAACACAAGCGTGTCTATTGAGCGCCAAACGGAGTCCATTTAACCTGACTCCGACTTTTCAGAATGTACCTATAGACATTAGTGACCATCTAGACCTCCTTGGACTTGATTTGTCACCTGACCTCAATTTCGGCCGTTCCATAGAACATAGAGCTAAAACCGCAGCCAAAAAGCTGGGTATTCTCTCCAGGGTGAGACGGTATTTCACGCCGGGACAGCTTTTAACTCTATATCAAGCTCAGGTCCGATCGTGTATTGAGTACTGTTCTCACCTCTGGGATGGATCTGCCAAATACCAGTTGGCTGCCTTGGACTCTATCGAGCGTCGAACAAAGAGGCTGATTGGTGACGATGATCTGGTCCACCGAAGGCTTCAAAGTTTAGAGCACCGACGTAGGGTAGCCTGCCTATCGGTCTTCTATAGGTTACATTTCGGGGAGTGTGCTCAGGAGTTACACAGCCTCATACCTCCTTCCCCGTTTCATCTTCGGACTACCAGACGCAGGGCGGCTTTCTATCCCTATGTTGTTGACATTCCACATACCCGCACGAAACGCTTCGGTTCCAACTTTTTAATTCAAACAGCTAAGATGTGGAATGACCTCCCTGCGTCTGTATTCCCCGAACAATATAACTTGAGCGTCTTTAAAGCCAGAGTAAATAGGCATTTACTGACTGCGCGTGCTCCATATTAGTCCTCCTTATCACTTTCCATCAGGTGAAAATGAGGTCAAACGCGCAGACAGTCCATATATAAAAAAAAGGTTGGAAGACGTCAAGCGCGACGATTCGTAAGACTCGTATTCTCCAAGAGGGTCTTTTCATCCTTTTTAAAGAACAAAGAACAGAATCACCTCTCTTTCACCTCACTTATGTTCCATGTCTTCGGCGTTCTGCCCTCGACGATGACGGAATTGAAAAGCTTCTGGAAGTCTTCTATTCTACTTATTTTGACCATCCACGCTGATTACGCCGATGACGCCGCCGCCGCCGACAATTTAGACGCCAGACGCCGCCGCCGGTCAAATGATCATCAGCGCACATGTCTACTACCTACATAAAACCAGTGTCATTTTGTGGAACAATACAAAATGCATGTTTCACTAGGTGCCGAAATAGTATTCGAGTCAAATTGAGTACTCGAATACCCAATGCGAGAACCTGACTTGAATACTAACTCGATTTTTCAAAACTAATACTAAAATACTCGAATCGGACTCGGCCCATAGTGTATGGCGGGCGCACAAGAATGCGTAGTATTTATAGTGTATTTTCATCACGCCCGTAGCCGTAGCCTCTCGTAGCAGCCGTAGCAGCCGTAGCCCGTAGCCATTTCAACGCGGTGCACGCTCAGGCTTCCCCCGTTATTACTTTTGCTTCGTCCCCAAACTTTTTCCAGAATATTTTTGACGAAGGCTCTATTTCATTCTATGAAAATGTTATATAAGCACACAGCAACTAGCAAAGTGAAGACTTTTTTATTTAAAATAGTAAAAGGCCTGGCATTACGTCAGTATGCAACCTCTTTTGAATATTTATTTGTAGTAATCACAATATGATGTTCTTTTGATTAATTAAGGCTCTTATTAACACCAATGACCTTGCTGAATGACCTTGAGATGTCTTGAGCTTACACGTATCGCGGATAATCGCGCGCCTCGGCCACAGAAAAGAAAATAAGTACAGATGGCCTACCAAATAAAGAACTATGTAATCTAATTACAGCCTCTTCCTTAATATCAGCCTTTATATTTTTTTAAATAAGGTTTCTTTTTTCTAAGTCTAATCGGTTACATATTAGAATGGTCTAAGGTCATAATACCTATGGACGAAAAACCTAATTTGAAAAACAGTGCACAAAATACCTAAGCTCATAATATATAATAGTTGAAATGCATAATGTGCGGTTTACCTAAAGTCGATTCAGGATAATACATCCCTTATGTCTGTGGCCTAAACTTTAGAAATTCTAAAACATAAACATTTTATATGAGTAGAGTAGGTATGTTAATAAAATCTTGACATCATGCCTAGAATCTACTTTACCAAATGGGAAACAATGCTATAAAAAAACAGTAATAGTGAACCAAAACCGGTAATGTGTAACCGTGTAGGTGTCGGCCATCTTGGTCTCACGTTAATCTCTACGTTTGAACATCAATATTACCTCGTCACGCCACCCAAAATTTACTCAACGAGCATTATTTTTCACAAAGACTGAGTACAGAGTGTCTGTGTTCGAAAAACAGCATTAGAGAACGATCAACGCAAGCGAACTTTGGGAAGTCTGTTTACGAAGGCAAGATGTTATTTTTATGGTTTTAATAAAACTTCAAATTCAAATTCATAACGTTTTAAGATTATCTACTTATTTGTAATTAAATTTAGTAATGTCGGAAAAATTAGGGGGGGGGGGGGGGCTGGAATTTGGTGAGTTATTTTCCATAAATTCCTTTAATCAGCCGCGGGCTGATATATAATGGGTATTTAACTTTCGTTTAACAAATTCAATTCATCTTAATTTGCTCGTCTTAAGGTTGTAATTTGTAGTGCTATTAACCTAGAATTACTAATCCTGCACACAATGGCCTAAATACAGCCAGGTAAATAATGTGCAATTCCTAAGATATTTGTCCTGCAAATGAGGAACTTATATTAAAAATATATTTGAATCTAACATCAGCCGGTCATCAAAACTTTGAAAACAGGAACAGCCTGTATATACAGGCTGTTCCGAAATATTATTTTGATAATGTTTTTATGTATTTGTTTATTGAATTTCACTTTTTGAAAAGTAAACGCCTCAAAGATTTCAATCCTTACTAATATTATAAATGCGAAAGTCCGTTTGTTTGTTTGTTTGTTTGTTACGCCTTCACGTCTCAACTACTGAACCGATCGTCATGAAATTTTGCATACATATTGTCAGGGGTACAGAGAAGGACAAAAGGTATCATTCATCCCGAAAAAAAGTATTGTTCCCGAGCGAAAGCAAAAAAACTTTCCACGCAGACGAAGTCGCGGGCGGCCGCTAGTTTCAAATAATTAAAACGATCTCGTACTCGTTGATTATTACATACAACGTCTTATAAAAAAATCACAGATCTCGTGCTGTACCTACAAGTCTTGAAAGGGCATTGAAAATGAATCGACCTATTATAGATTATTCAAAAAAAATAAAAATCATAATGCGTATTTTTCGGTCGAAAATTTTAATTTTTTTTTTCATAAACAAAAAATTTTGTATTTAAAAACAACTTTTCTAAAATACTTTTGCATCATCTTCATTTGTTAAAAACTCCTAACTAATGCGCGAAATAAAATCAGCTGTTTCATACAAAAATTAATAATGAAAATATTAAAATGTATGAAACAGTCGTTTTTTTTTCGCGATTTCATAGTGAAAATTATTCAGTTTGATGGTTTTGTTATTCCATTTTTCATATATTTATATTCTAAGTTGTTTATTATTTACAAGAGATGTATAAATTTCAAAGACTTAAGCTAATAAATTGAATAGAAAAAATACTAGAAAAAAACGACTCACCCGTAGCAGCTCAGACGGGACTTGAACCCGCACCCTTGGGATTACGGCCCAATGCACTGACCAATTATGCTACTGAGTCGCTAGTGGGAGTGGCGAAATTTTCCAGTACTTTTTACGTTTTCGCTGTAAGCCAGCGTTATCTTATCAATGTGAAGACTTGTTGAGGGAATCATAATTTTAGAGCCTTTAAGTGTTTTATTATCATTATTGATAGTTACAAAATTAAATTCATACAAACATGGTTGTTTTATTTTTTAACATCATGAACCGGGTTGGAATTAGGGAACAAATTGGCTAATGTTAAAACAAAGAACGCCGAAATTAGGGTTTCTCGCCCTTCCTGCAACATTGGTGCCAAATTGCTCGATGTCATGTTTTTTTAACATAAATAATATGTTGATTATTAGACTAATATAAATCTTAAAATCGACAAAACGCAAGGGCTGTTATTAGGGGTCCTATCTAATTGGCATACTGGAGAATTGCGCACTCTGTGGCACTTTAATGTAATATTTGTCAATTGCAAACGTCAAAAAATTGCGCAGCGCGACACAGGTCCATTCAGCAATACGCCTCCTCCCCCACTGATTTTTTAGACGAGAAAATGGCGCGACGACATGTGACCGTGCGCGAAATGGAATATAACAATATTGAAATTATTTTTGGCTACTAATCAAAAATCTAAAACAACCATGCCCTGCGTCTTTTTTTGTAGAATATTAACAAAGAAAAAATAATTATTTTCGACTGATATTAACCGAGCGAAATGGATTTAAAAATTATAATGGAGATAGGTTCAGGATTTTTTTTCCATAACTTATAATAAAAAAATTAAAAAAGTAAAACAACTATGCCCTCAGATATATAATGTAGTTTAACATATATTTTTTTGACTGCTGTAACTATAATATTGATGGAGAAAAATGCATTTAAAATAGATGGAAAATCATGCTTTGAGATATATATGAGCCTTAAAATATTTTTTACCATCCGAAATCATATTATTTAAAAAGTTACTTCAAGTACCTACGACATCAAAGGAATCAAGCGCCAAATATTCCAAATTTCTTTAGTCCGATCTCAAAATTCTTTCAATAAATTATGTCGGGATTCAACACACCTTAATTAAGGGCCTAAATTTCACAAACTACCAAACAAAATGATAAACACCAGGTTTAATACGGATTTACCGCACTCGGGGGCTTGTTATCGCCACATTTGCATTAAATTGCATTAAGGCTGGCTAGCACGGTGCATTTACGACCCCTTTTGACGAGCTGCGGGAATTAGCCACACCTTTTGACCTAGCCTTAGTGAACGCAAAAAACCTTTTAGAAAATTATTTGCTGCATCACTGTAGAATATAAATGGCATTTCGCTTCCTATATGTAGGTAAAAATAATAGTACGTACTTACTACGATAACATAATTAACAAAATAAAAGTAGCGAAAAACGGACAAAAGAAAATATTTATTTTGACTTAAATCAGAGATAAGATAGAAAAGGTTAGATTAGAAAACTTTTACTCTAATCAACAATAACATTGGATAGATGTTTTTTGTTTGTAACGTTCTCAAAGCTTTAAACTTTGATGAGTTTTGAAATGAAACTGATTGCAACTACGAGAAGCAAAAAAAATTTTCGACCAAAACACGAGCAAAAGCTAGCTAATTTAAAATAGGTTTGAAATAAAAAAATGAGGAACAATAAGAAATATACGAGGTATGTTTAGATATACCTGCACTATAAATGTTTTGTTTTTCAGTTTACAGCTGCATTATTAACGCCGTTGACGTAATGCACTGAACACACCATTATTCTATAAAAGGTGCACCTTTTAGCCCAGCCTTTACGAATAAAAAACACATTCAAAGTTGCACATAGTACGGCAAAACTGTCATAAGGCGATGTTAATTTGATGGTCATTTCATGTTATGATTCAGTTCCTGTTAAGCCTGGAGAATATGGCAATATCCTTTTATGATAGAGGTCTCATTTAATAGAATATGAAAGGCAGCTCTATGATGACGATGATATGTAAATAACTTCATAAAATTTCCTATGTGATACTAATAGTAAAGAACGCAAAAACCAACCCCCAAAAATTAATAAACTCATTTCGAATTTGGGCAATAGAGACAAAACATTACAAAATTCTAAGCTAATTCTACGTATGCTCTACGTTTACTGTAAAGTCACTAATGTTTTATTCCGTGTCACCTCTCATAGTGACGTCCAATGCGTAGCGTACGTGACTGAAGTCGTGAAAATTTCTAGTTTATTTCTGTATAAACAGTTTTACACCGGTTAAATTATTACCCTCTACGCCATTTCTCCTACGTTACTTTATAGGTGCCAGGTGTCTGCGGGACGATAGCACGTTTTAGATATTTTATCCCGAGTTGCACCACCTACACTGGTACGGAACTCTTCGCGAGATCTCTTCAATTTCTTAAAGTGTAACTGTAAAAAAAAGTTCCTACCTACATCGTACGTCGTGATCTTTATTACTTAGTAGGTATCGGGAAATAACTACTTAGTGAGTACACAAGGCAAAGACAGACTTACTCAAGTTTTTTTATGGATAGCTCACGCCCTCACTCATCAAGCTTATTCCAAGGTAGACCAACAGCTGTAATCAAATGTTGGTTTTACTAAGACAAGAACAGAAAGGTAAATAAAATGATAAACGTGGTGGGCGTTAATCTTATGTAAGTTGTAATGTTACCCATTCTCAGAGCAAAGCACAGTAAAACAAAAAACTGCTTTCACTGCCCCTTTTCCTTTATTAGTTATGATACATAACGTATTTTCTGAAATAAGTAGATATATCGTAATTAAGTTTATAACAAAATTGTAAATATTTTTTTTCTAGCAATGAACTCCGGACGTGTGTAGACTATTGTACGCAGGGATGGGAGCGACGCGACGGCACCCAATTCATGTTATGTAAATGTGTCTGTATTGTTGTATTGTGCTGGAATGTATAAAACAGTTGGCCATAACCTCTGTCGCAGGCAGTTAGCATTACAATACAGCTGAAACCACTAAGCATAACGTAAATAAATAAATCTTCGTCAACTCACACAAGTGATTCAGTCCATAATAAGTCTTCGCATTTTCACTACTCTCATTTCATTTTTCCCCAGTCTTTTTTCAACTTTGTCAACAAGTCGACAAAAACTGAATTAAAAAAAATAACTATCGAACCTACTCACAAAATTTCACGAGAATCGGTTGGGACCTGGGGCCGTATTATGACCTCTTATTTCCTGGCAGTTTTCTGAGTAGTTATCAATCTATCTCTTTTATTTGCTATACAGCGAGAAAGAGATGCAACTATAGCAATTCATAAACCTGGCAAGTTTTAATAGGTTGTAATACCCCCCCTGTAGATGAAAACAAACGGACAGAGATACGAAAGCATTTTTGTCCAGGCTGAAAAGGAGACGCTTCGCGCTCGCTCGGTCAATTAACAATGTGTGTTATCAAATTTTACCGACATTATTTTGTACCGCCATACCAATAATATACCAATATATTCATACAGGTAATCCTACTTACCACTAATAAATATCTCAAATCAGGATAGGTACTAATGGAAAATCGATTCATCAATATGAAATGCGTGACATTCGGCGTTTGCTGCCATGCTTGTTTTGACTTACAATTTTACTATTGACTTAATACGACATAAAACTTGTGGTGAACACACAAATATCATGATATGGAATCGTTGAAAGCCTTAGTATTATATTGGAAGGGTGCCTCGACCTACTTGTCCAAGATACAGCCGACCAGAAAGCCTTTGCTTGTCGCGAGCGTTCCATTTGAGAATGAATCAATTCATATAGGTACAGCTATAACTGCATAGCAGCTGCGTGGAAGATCAATGGGAGACTCGTTCGCCGTTATGTTAAGCGATTTGTTTGGCTACACTTTGCTTGTAATTAAAAAACTCCCACATGAATGATGAAAATAAATGCTCGCTCTATAGATATTATTTAAGTAAGTAATTCTCTGTGGTAATTATGTAAGTCTCATCTTCACATTCAACACTGAAATAGCAAGATGTTCTCTGTTCCAACTGAAATTATGTTGCATAAGTCTTAGCCTTAATTAGATGTTAATATAATATTCCTCCTAGTGCAGCCTTTGTAGAAATGTAATGATTGTTAACTATTCACCATAGTAATTATGTTGCAATAATGTACATATTCTCAGTTGCAGTTGCTGCAAATTGGAATTTAATTATTAATACATTACAGATATGAGTATTCTGTAGATACAAATTTAAACAAATGCCTTGGCCTTGGTGATGAGTTTCAATAAGTATTTTATCGAGACAAAGACTTTGTATTTTGCATTACTAGTTAGGGCAAAATTGTGAAGAATTGATTATGAACAATAAGAAAATTGTAATATACTGTAACGGATAATTTTATTTAAAGATCTATTTAACACTACACAAACATTTGGTTAATCTGTACAAAACGTCACGAAAATGGTTATGGAGGTTTTTCAAAAGCTGAACGTGCAAACAAGTTACACAAAATTCTTTATGCTGCAAACGTGTCAAAAAGCTCGCATGGTCATTTATTATCGGCTTCTATATGTTCCAGATTTATATGGAAAAGAGCGAGTCATCGAATTTTAAATTGCATTCGGTGTACTAGCTGCAAAGCACTGCCGTTCTGTAACGTTTATTAAAAGCTTTTAGATTTTTGCATTCACAATGCTGTTTTATAAGCTAAATTTTATACTTGAAAAAAATAGTAGATTATACAACAAGTGAAAAAAAGAGATTTAGTTCGAGGGACTAAGTTGGATCTAGGGCTTCCACTCTCGGGCCTATTTCACAGTCTCGGGTCGAGACGAGACTATATGGCTGACTCTCGGGACTCTCGAAATTTCGAGACTCTCGAAATGATGATATGACGCATTTTTTTATGATAGATAGGCAAGCGCTTGCGCGATATAACGCCTGATGGTGAGCGATGACGTGATTTACGATGGAACGCGTTTGCCTAGAAGATACCTAATCACTCGCGACTTGAAGGCCCCCAGATTGTACATGTCGGGAAATACAGACTTATGCAAAGAGTTCCACTCTCTGGCGGTACGGATGATAAAATTTGAAGCAAAATGCTAATTCGTATCTCTGGTCGTCCGATGGAAGAAAGGAGATGTGGAATCAGGTTGTGCACTACTTTACCACCTTACACTCGCCGAAATGTACCCGATAAAAACCTTGCGAACTTGCGTCTATGCTCGAGACTTCGGAGCTTATTACAGAAAAGATTATCGTTGCCGATGAGCTTCCTGGCCCTCCGCTCAGAGGATTCAAGCGTCTGGAGCTCGTATTTGGCGGAGCCATCCCAAAGATGACAGCAGTACTCCATACACGATCGAACTTGCGCTTAGAATGAGCAGCTGTTCCGGCGTGAAGTAAAGTATTTTCTCACCTTTGCGGAAATCCTAAGCTTTTAGATGCCAATTGTACTTTATTCCAATTATTAGCGACTCGCCCTCGCTTCGCTTCGGTGTAGTGTGGTATTTGACACCATGTATTATACATATAAACCTTCCTCTTGAATCACTCTATCTATTAAAAAAACCGCATCGAAATTCGTTGCGTGGAAAGATTTAAGAATACATAGGGATATAGGGACAGAGAAAGCGACTTTGTTTTATTCTATGTAGTGATAATGATACTTTATTCTCGATGAAAGAGCCAAAATTGAGAGCCAGAGTTAATGATATGCCGAGAAGGTCAGTTGTTCAGTAATCGGCAATTCGGCACGGATACACCTCGGAAAGTGACTCAGGTCGAAACTACTCCCTTTAGCAGAGAACAGACACACATGGGTTTTTGATGGATTGAACCTGCCTGACCTGATTGGCATCGCCCCATTCGGAGACTGCCTGCAGTGACAGGTTCTTGTTCTGACCATTGCCTCCCTAAGACACTGGGCTTGCTTTGCACTGACTCGAGCATCAGATATGTAGCTCTATACAACGGTGTTGTCATGTGTGTACCCCAAAATACCGGATATTAGCAAGTCATTAATATGCAGCAGGTGTTCCTGTTTAGTCCACCCCTGAGCGACCAATCCCTAACTCCGGCATTGATAGCCAACTGGTCGGATGAGTAGCCATCAATGACAAGACAACTCGACTCGACCGATCCCTCTGGATGTCCGATATTCAGAAACAGAACCGGTGGGAAGTGCGTATGAAAAAAGCATGCAATAAGGCTAACATGCCTCACCCTGTCAAAAGTCTTCGAGTTATCAAGAGTAACAGCGAGCGCCTCTCCATACCTCTCGATGGCTTCGCTCCATTTGCAAGTGGTGTACTAATGCTAGAAGATCTCCAGTGGACCGGTTTCGGCGAAACCCGTATTAATGGTCACTGAGGAGGTCGTTTGCTTCTGGATAAGACAGGAGCCTATGGTTTAGTAAATGTTCCTTTATCTTACAGGAAAATATATCAGAATTGAATTAAATTGAAGGACGATTAAAACAAAAATTCAGATCTTAGATGTAAGATCGTATTGTGTTTGTTTGTTTGTTCTGTTTATCTTAAAAAGGACACGTTATAATATAACTACTTATTAACACGCGCAACACGCACCTTTATATGAAATATATTATGTAGTCTACCTAGCGTTTGAATAAGTCTCGAAAATCTCGAAAATCCCGAGACTGGAAACTAAAACTCTCGGGACCAAATATCATTCGAGACTCTCGGGAAATCGAGACTCTCGAATCCCGGGATGGAAGCCCTAGTTGGATCCCGAGAGCAGCGAAGCTGAGCTTGCTGAGCGTTGCGAGGGATACAAAGGACCGAGATGACATTTTTTTTCACGAGTTGTGTACTCTACTTTTTACAATTGACCGCGAGAAAACAAATAGCAGTACTTATACCTATAGTATCTATAGTTATAACATTTTATTATTTAGGTAATCGGTAATATTTAAGCATTAGAAAATAGTGAAATTAGGTGTTTTCCAAAGACATAAAACAACCACGCTAAGAGGGAGATTATATGATCAGTCTGGCATCAGTCCATCATTTTTATTTAGTTTGAACTTTTTGTTTTATTTTTAAATTCATTTTAGTACATACAAAATTAACACAAAACTTTAATACGGCACACACTTGGCACTCACAGCTCAAAGTCACAGAGTTAGGTTGGGTTTCGCGCTAATATTAATTTAACACGCTGCGTCGCCGGCCGCTCCGCTCAATATTTTTAATTTTGCACTGGCTGTATATACCATGTTTCATTGTTGTTCGTGAATGCGCCGTACCTATTTTTTTTTTATCTTTACCGATCACTGACATATAAATATTTTTTTTATTAACTGGACTGGCTGTCTGTATGATTTGACAGCTAAGTTTTTGTGCCTATTTGAAACGCCACTAGCGTGCGTCTAAAGAACTAATTTTGACGTACAAGATGAAAATGGTTGCCGTGATGACACCTCCAGACTTCAAACTTTAGACGTGCCGGACTACAGCTGCGCCACAAAAATAAAGTTGGAAATCTGACTTTTTGACTATGCCATGATGAAGTCTATAGTTTGTCGGAGTTTGTCGCCAAAAACCAGAGTTTGTCGGTCTTCCGTTTAGGAGATACATGTGGCTCAGCTGTAGAGACGTCTCTACAGCTGAGCCACACAGATCTCGAAAACGGAAGGTCGTAACAGAAATCTGATTACTCGTGTGTGTAGCCGTTAGTTTGTCGGAGTTTGTCACCAAAAACAAGAGTTTGTCGGTCTTGCGTTTAGGAGATATGTAAGGATACGCTGTGGAGACCTTTCTACCTGGATCTTGAGAACGGAAGGTCGTAGCGATAATCTGATTAGTCATATCTATAGTCGGTAGTTCGACCTTGAAACTGAACAACTTTCTTTAAGAAACATAGGGTCAAATATGTAAAAAAATTACTTTTCATACAAATCAAAGAGATCACGTGATCAGTTTAGTATGGGATAACCAAAATTTTTTGTCGTATTTCGACACATATTTCGTGGAGAAAGTTGTTCAGTTTCATGGACTGAACACATCCTTAAAATTTGGAGAGTGGTTACAAATGCACCCTATATATATGAGTAGTAAAATGATGTTTTCAATATGCGGGGGAGATCCATGCAATTAACGTTTAGGTATATTTACCTCAGTGGTCTCAGTAGGTAAACAAGGTCTTTCGTTTGAAACTATTTATTCAAGTTGAACTGGACCCCACAAAAAAATTATACGAATTTCCAGCATTGCATAAACGGCAACTATTTGGTTTGTTGAGTGGAAAGCACAGTTTTAATTAACTTTCTCCTCGTATAGTTCTGTATAAGTTTGCGTTTTAATGTTGCTTAATGTAGAGAGGCCCCTAACTGTTGTTCAAGTAAGTACTTTTGTGCGGAAAAGTGGAGGGTACTTTCAACTGTATTAGTGGAAAATCTTTTTCTATTGGCAGTAATTTTCTTAGTATCATGAGTAGGTATCGTATTTACAATTTCTTTAAAAGATTTTCGATCGATTGAAGTACTTAATTACGTAAAAATCTGCAGTCTTGTGTTTTCAATTTTACGGATCAGTTTCTTATGTTAATATGTAATAACTAGCTTTTGCCCGCGACTTCGTCCGCGTTGACATTCGGAAAATCGCTATGGAATCTTTGACCAATATAAAAAGTATCCATGTTTTACCACAGGCTATATAACTATCTGTGTGCTATTCCAAGTCCGTTCAGCCGGTTTTACATGATTGAGTAACAAACATCCAAACATTAAACTTTCATATTTATAATATTATTCCCGTTCTCATTCCTGTTCCCGTTCCCGCGAAATACATGTTTGATCATTTGTTTATAGAAGTACTCATACGAAGTTTCAAGTCGTAATGTCTATTTTATATTTTTTCAATACAAAGTTTGAACCCCATTAACCCCTTTTGGGGTTGAATAATGTCTACCACTTAAAAATAATAAAATCAGCTGTTCCATACATTAAGGTCGAGTAGATACTGCACTTTTGTATGGAACAGCTGACTTTTTTTTCGCGATATCAGAGTTCTCCCCACAGTAAAAGTTTCTCGTACCAGCCCAAAGCAGGAAAAAAAAATTTTACAACTGTATACAATTATTTCTAATTGATGTAAGATGTAATGTGGATTGGATATACTCGTATGTAACACTATTTATCCTAAGTAGGTATCTATTTAGTACTTGCAACCAGTTGTAACTGAATAATGTAAAGGTGGCATTTTGCTCCGTAGTAGAGTGCAGTGCAGGAGTAAGTTTTCGATACCGTCGTCCTTTGGGATTTTGTTCAAGAAAGTACTTTGGTTATATTGTGGAAGTACTATGTTTAGTAGAAGCTATATATATACAACACTCACCTTTGAGCTTAGAGTTAGCCATACATATTTTAATGAACTGTCAAAGGCGCATACATATTTTTGAATTCGACTGTACATAGTTTCCTTTCTATGACATATTATTATCTAGGTACCTACATAATACTTATAATAAGGCTATAAAAATAAGAATAGGTACTTATCTAAGAAAACGTATTGCAAAGAGAAAGTTGAAAAAAAACGTAAGAAAATAATTCGCAAATATGAATCACGTAATAACGGCTGATTGGATTTTAATAAAATTAAAACATAATATTACTACTATACTATTTACTCTGGTTAATAGTTCCCTAAGGATTTTCTCAAATATCAACGCGGCCGAAGTCGCGGGCGGAAGCTAGTGGTAGAATATAGATATAGAGATCATCAAACTGAACAACTTTTACTATGGGGCCAGCTCTGAAATCATGAAGAAAAATCTGCTGTTTCATACAAAAAAATAATAAAGAAAATAACAAAATGTACGAAACAGCAATTTTTTTCATGATTTCAGAGTTGGCACCATAGTAAAAGTTGATCAGTTTAATGGTGTCTATCTAACATATTCGGCATTAGGGGCTTTTTGTAACACATTGTATAAGCTCGTGAACTATCCCTTAAATATTTGACCGAGCGAGCGCGAAGCGTCTTTGCTTCAGCTTGGGCAAAAATTCTTTCATATGTCCTTCCAACTATCTTTTCGGGGCTGTCCTTCCATATGTCCGTTTGTTCTACTCTACAGGTCGTATTTCTCAACCGATTCTCGTGAAATTATGTGAGCAGGTTCGATGATTATTTACATTTTTTCAGTCGAACCAGTTTTTTGAATTATTTCGAAATGGCGGAAATAGTTAAAAAATCACATTTCAGCCGTTTCGAAAAATGATCCAAAATGTAACAAAACTTTTTTCATTTCTCATATTCGGAAAGTGATGTATATTTAAACGAGGAGACTTTGACACAGAGTTTTTGGCGCCATTTTGTCGGGATCGGTTTGGTGCATTGACCTGCATATATTTACACAATTTTTTTCATGTCAGTGGTTTGGTGACTATTTCAATTATTCGCAAATTGATTCGTAGTGGATATTGTGTCTTAAAATTTTGTGGTACAAGTGTCTACGCAACTGAACAATATGTGGGATAATTGAAATAGGCGCGATCTTGGTTGTGTGAAGCTGAGACTTTTATTGTAATGGTGGCTACCTCGGCAGACCTTACCGAGCAAACTGTCTTGATATACTTGGTGCCAAATGCTCCAAGCAGCATTGAAATGCGATGCACCCACCCGCATTTTAATGTAAACTGAAACAATCTCCCACTGAACTATTCAACACTTGACACTGGCAAAAATTACTCCTTAAAGAGGAGAGTACATTGCCCAACTAAAATAAGAAGAAGAAGAGCAGCGGGTCCAAAACTCTTCGTTCCATCCTAGGGTGTAAAAAAAATTTAATAAAAATAGAACTGAATTTGATTACATCAAGAAGGTTCATATAGGGAGTGAGTACTATACAAAAATTTTCACTATACGTTTAAAAGAAATTCAACTGTATTGCCTTTGTCATAGAGTTGAAATTCTATCGATGACATTGACTGAAGACTCTACTGTGTGAATGAAACAACACTAGGTGGAGGTCGATGTCTCGTTCGCACAATTGCCATTACAAAACAACATTACCACGATAGTAGGAAAAAAAAATGTACGTTACCAATCACGTAGTGTGTCAAAGTTAAGAATTCGGAGTGGAATATTGAAAATATACTACTTAAATATTAATTAAGAATAACACATAGTAATTGTAAAATAAAACTGAACTTACTCTTTTGATCTAATTAGATTTCTACAATAATGCTAATCAGCATTATTAAAGTTGTATAAATTCAAGTGTCAATCCTGGCAACTCCGATCCGATTTTGACTTTGGCGCCAAATTTCAATTTTAGAATTTCAATATTCGGGAAATATTCCTTTACAAAACTAGGGTGACCATAAATACTAAACCATTTCTGATTTCCCAAAAACGAAATTGTTCTATCAATTGAAATAACTGGAAGTCGCAGGTGAGGGGTAAAGTTTATATTAATAATCAAATTCATGTTTATGCGCCGATTTCGATGAAACTCGGTGTATGGTACTATTTCGACAAGAAAACAATAACGCAGTGTTGAAAATATTAAAAAATTCAAGATGGCGGCCAACTTTTAAGTTTATAGGCCGATTTTGATGAAATTCGGTTTTTGGTGCAATTTTGACAAGAAAATAACAATAGTAGATTGTACAACAAGTGCATAAAATGGGTTTTATGTACGAGTTATACACTCTGCTTTTCACTTCGATTGTGAGGAAATTAAACAACAATAATGTAAAAATTAAAAAAAAAAACTTGAATTTTAGTGACAAATTATATATTTTTGGAATGTGCTCATTTTTGGACCTTTCATTTGATACCAATATTCAAAAATTGAAAAAAAAACTATTTTTTTTTATAAAAAAATATAATTTTGGAATGTGCTCATCAAGGCCTTTCATTTGATACCCATATTCAAAAATTGAAAAAAAAAAAAACTCATTTTATTATAAAAAAAATATAATTTTGGAATGTGCTCATCAAGGCCTTTCATTTGATACCCATATTCAAAAATTGAAAAGAAAACCTCATTTTTTTATAAAAAAATAATAATTTTGGAATGTGCTCATCAAGGCCTTTCATTTGATACCCATATTCAAAAATTGAAAAAAAAAATTATCAAGGCCTTTCAATAAAATTGATACCCATTTTCAAAAATAAAAAAAGTATTACAACACAACAAAAAATGAAGATACAGAATGAAATAACAAGTTAATTCAACAAAGTTTAATTGCGTGAGTGGCTGTTTACCTGACGACCTTTGTCTTAAAGTCTGAGACTTAGACGAAGATTTTACTTTATGCACTAGAGCATAAAAAGCGATTTTATGCAGCCTATACCCAACACAAAGACGACGAACTTTACGAGCATGAGAAGTGAAAAGTAATTTTTAAAGTATATAAAATTCAAAATGGCGGCCAACTTTTTTGTTTGTGGGCCGATTTCGATGAATTTCGGTTTTTGGTACTATTTTGAGAAGAAAATAACAACGCATTTTTTAAATATTAAAAAATTCAAGTTGGTGGCCAACTTTTTTGTTTATGGGCTGATTTCGATGAAACTCGGTTTTTGGCACTATTTTAATAAGAAAATAACAACGCGTTTTTAAAATATTAAAAAATTCATGATGGCGGCCAACTTTTTTGTTTATGGGCCGATTTCGATGAAACTCGGTTTTTGGCACTATTTTGATAAGAAAATAACAATGCATTTTTAAAATATTAAAAAATTCAAGATGGCGGACAACTTTTTTATTTATGGGCCGATTTCGATGAAACTCGGTTTTTGGCACTATTTTAATAAGAAAATAACAACGCATTTTTAAAATATTAAAAAATTCAAGATGGCGGCCAACTTTTTTGTTTATGGGCCGATTTCGATGAAACTCGGTTTTTGGCACTATTTTGATAAGAAAATAACAATGCATTTTTAAAATATTAAAAAATTCAAGAAGGCGGCCAACTTTTTTGTTTATGGTCCGATTTCGATGAAACTCGGTTTTTGGCACTATTTTGATAAGAAAATAACAACGCATTTTTTAAATATTAAAAGATTTAAGATGGCGGCCAACTTTTTTGTTTATGGTCCGATTTCGATGAAACTCGGTTTTTGGCACTATTTTAATAAGAAAATAACAACGCATTTTTAAAATATTAAAAAATTCAAGATGGCGGCCAACTTTTTTGTTTATGGGCCGATTTCGATGAAACTCGGTTTTTGGCACTATTTTGATAAGAAAATAACAACGCATTTTTTAAATATTAAAAAATTCAAGATGGCGGCCAACTTTTTTGTTTATTGGCCGATTTCGATGAAACTCGGTTTTTGGCACTATTTTGATAAGAAAATAACAACGCATTTTTGAAATATTAAAAAATTCAAGATGGCGGCCAACTTTTTTGTTTATGGTCCGATTTCGATGAAACTCGGTTTTTGGCACTATTTTGATAAGAAAATAACAATGCATTTTTAAAATATTAAAAAATTCAAGATGGCGGCCAACTTTTTTGTTTGTGGGCCGATTTCGATGAAACTCGGTTTTTGGCACTATTTTGATAAGAAAATAACAACGCAATTTTTTAAATATTAAAAAATTCAAGATGGCAGCCAACTTTTTTGTTTGTAGACGATTTTGATGAAACACAGTTTTTGGTACTATTTCCACATGAAAACAACAACGCAGTGTTGAAAATATTAAAAAGTCTAAGATGGTTGGCAACTTTTTTGTTTGTGGGCACCGATTTCGATGAAACTCGGGTTTTGGTATTATTTTGACAAGATAACAGCAACACAATGTTAAAAGTATTAAAAATCCAAGGTGGCGGCCAAATTCTTTTCTTGTTCTTCTTTTTTTTCAACCCAGTAATATCAAAATCAACCCAAAAACAAAATTAGCAGCTATTTTGACCTTGTGACATTGTTCACGTTGCATATTACCATATTTACCATATTTATAAATCAAAACAAAAAAAAACTTAATAAAAACTTTTGAATATTTTGAAGAAAAAAATATTTTGTTTAAATAAAATATTTTTTTAATAAATTTAGTTTCTGCTTTTTAGTTAACGAGCTAAACTGAAAATATACTACCTCCTATCAGAGCTCTCGTCAAGAGGAATCAAACGAGCTCAAACTCAATGGGGTTGCATGGTTTTATTACAGAATTCCTGTGGCCTTCTTTCGGCTTCATCATCAGACCCTAGAAACTATTTCCTATCAGAGTACTCGTCAAGACCATTCTAACAAGCCCAAACTCGATGGGGTTGCATGATTTTTTTACAAAGTTCCAATGGCCTTCTTCCGGCTCCTTCATCAGCCGGATATTATTCCCCAACAGAGTACTTGCCAAGACGATTCTAACGAACCCAAACACGATGGGGTTGTATGTTTTCATCATAGTGTTCCTCTGGCGTTCTTCCGGCTCCATCGTCAGATCAGCTCAATGATACCATAATATTACATTACCTTCTAGTTCTGTGTTAAAAGTTTCAAGTCTTTAGTTCATCGGGAAGTTAGTATAAAATCGTTTGCAAAATTTGTGCTCAAACAAACAAACGAAAACACTAACAAACGAGCAAGCAACCTTATAAAAACGTGGCCAAAGTATTAATTGTAAATATAGAACTACCTAAGTACCTAAGTTTATATTAAACAGTTTAAAGTAATAAGTATGTCTCCGACCAACCATACAGTTTGGTCGCCCTAATGAAGAAAGAGATACAATTATCTACTTGACCTCTCTGTCGGCTCGTTTTGGGGCGAAGAGCTCAATCTGGTTTATACCGAAGGGATGTGCTACATCTATGGGTTACATAGTCAACCATAGAGTTACCTTATCGGTAATGGTAGGTAGGTAAAAATAGGTAGGGCGCATTCAAGAACAACTACGAAACATGGTATAAACAGCCAGTGTTAAATTAAAAATATTGGGCTGAGCGGCCGGCGACGCAGTGTGTTCCAAATTGAAATTAAGAAAAACTATAGGTAAGTAAATTAATATTAGCGCGATACCTAACTCTGTGACTTTAAGCTGTGTGTGGCAAGTGTTTGCCGTATTAAAATTTTGTATTGATTTTGTATGTACTAAAAATGAATTTAAAAATAAAACAAAAAGTTCAAACTAAATAAAAGGAACAATAAACCTACGCTCTAATTTGCCTCAAACAACTACTTCAGGAGAGTCTCTGTCATGGACTTCACCGTCTAATCAAAGACCAAAGAACATCTACAACTTTTACAGGCATCCAACAAAGTCAAATCTGTCATCATAATATATCAAACTGTAAATATTCCAAGCAAGAATTTAATTTTACACAAATTTGTTCAAATTTTTTAATTAAATTTAAATGGGTAAGGTAGGTAATTTAGTATAATAAATATAAGGTCTACCTATGTAGTTACTAAGTAGGTACATGTTTTTATTAATAAACATTTTGGAAAATCTAAGACTTTTGTTACTTTCTTATATTATTATTCGAAATGAAAAGTAGTGTTAAACACGGGTAAAAGCTTGGTAAAAGTCATCAATTCCATACTCGAACTATAGTAAATATTATCTCGTATGGGAATTGTTTCTTTTATTTCCCTTTTATGGTGGCGCAAGCAATAACGCTTTAAGCGTTTAATAATGGTAACTGCTATGTTAATTAAATCAAACAATTATTAATTGAAAGCTCATTAAATGTACTTTCAATAGATATCATCATGTACCTACGCCTAAACTTATTTTCGAAGAGGTGCGATTTTTCTGATGACGATTGTAGTATACTTACTGAACTTACTTCTTGTTAGATTCTTTACTACGAATCTAACAAGAAGTTTTCGAAGTCATTGAATTACTTCCAAGGATCATTAGCTGAGAATATAAGTAAGGATCATTGCCCATTGCCGACCACAGCCAATGTAAATTTCAGAGATTAATCTTGGTAGTTTAAGTGTAAATATATTTGAACTGGTTGGCACCGCCTCGCAGCGTGGCGTCGCGATGTCGCGCCCACTGCCGCCGCCCGCCCAATATTCTCTTACTCATCAAACACAAATCCACTTACTGAGACAAATCAAAAATGGCTATGCAGTCTCATATGACTCATGTTTACGTTGCGCAACAGCCTTCTCCAACTCTATAACGGAAATTGGGTCATAATTTTTCTTTAACCCTTTATAGACACGATTATATCACCTCATCAACGCGATACGCATTCAGAAAGATTCACGATATTCAGAAAATAATGTTTGATATTTAAACTAATCGTGTAATTTCACCATATATTTCATTGTATATTGAATCAACAGTATTGATAGGATTCATTATTTTAATTTATTTGAATAATCTTTAATGGCATTTCAAATTATTTCAATGAACATGTAAACCTATCGAATTTTACCCAATCACTCACTGAAAGGTAGGAAAACATTTCAATGTTATTTGAATATTTGCATCCATATAACTACTAAGTGATATAATGAAATGAAAATTAAAGTGTTTTATTTATATCATCAAAAGTATTGAATGTAATATACTAAGTATAGGTACACCGATGTTTCGACATCCCGTGAAACATATAGCTTATCTCAGCTGTCGTGTTCAGAGGCCTAAGATTGATGACGGTGGCTCGAAAGCTTGCCGACTCAAAGATAAGCTGTATATCGATATTGCGTGACGTACCAAGTTACGATTCACAGCACTTCACTGAAACTTCAGAATTTTATTGACTTCTTACAAGTGCTACATTCGGTTTTATGATGATTAAGTTTTAGAGAGACAAACTTACAAATATATAAAAAAGACGCAATATTTATCACCCATTTGAACAAGTTCGCTTTAAATTTTCCTAGCACATTATATCACGTACTTGTAACTTTATAATCTGCGAACTATTCCCAAAGACTTCTATGTAGTATACCTGCTATTTATCATGGTACCACACTTTTTTTCATTATTGACCATGGTGTTATAACAATTGTAGTAAAAAAATTTTTTTTCATTTTATAACCATACAAAATCGTCCCATGATTAAAAACAACAAATGCTGTTTGGGGAAAATGACGCTTTTGTGGAGGACCAACCCCTGTTATTTATTACGACGCGTTTGTTACAATGAGTTTTTAAAAACTCTTATGATTTTATTCGGGCACCAATAAATGCTTTGTTAGGTGAGTGTCTTATTTAGAAAGTTTCATGGTTAGGCTTGTATTTTGTTCTCGAAGGTTTTTCTCGATTCAAGGTCAATGCATCTTTGTTATTATTATGTTACCTCGCGTGAAAGTTCGGATGTATGTTTGTTATTCGATCACGCAAAAACGGCTGAACGGATTTGAATTGGCACACAGATAGTTTTAAGCCTGGATCAAAACATAGGATACTTTTTATCTCGAACTAAGATTCCCTAGGAATTTTCCAAATATCCACGCGGACGTAGTCGCGGGTGAAAGCTTAAAAAACAAAATCTCAAATTACAACTAGAACTCCCGAGCTGTATTGACTTTTGCATAATATTTTTCAGTCCAACGACTTTCAAACCCCACGCAAACCCCGTCAATTTTATTGTCGAAATCCAGATTGTAGAGAGCTGATAAGAAACATTTTTTTTCTAGAGAAAGCACGTAAGGGTATGGAATTTAGACACTTAGAAAGAACATGTTTAAATTAAAGGCGAATAATTTGCTATCGACCCCGAGATCGGCGTCTTTACCCAGCGTGCAACGGTGTGAGATGCGACGAGCTGCTCACCTGAGCAGCTGAGGACGCGTCCCGTCTCTCCGCCCACTTGTGGCGGTGGTGAGTTCGGAGCGTCGGTCACGGAACGTCCGCATATCTCGCACTGTCATACCGTACCATCATAAAGCACCACAACACGAGTGAGCGCGGCACGCGAGTTGCATAGTAGGATACGGGGCACGCTTGGCGCGGGCGGCGGCGCTGGCTGGCGTGGAGCGCGCCACTACTGACTGGCGCTCACTCTCCGCTGCCGGAGACGGGCGCGGCGCGGCGGCAGGCAGCAGTGCACGCACGCGCGCCTCGCTCGCACCCGCCGCCCTTACTCCCATCTCGCTACTACCTACCTACTTAGATATTATCAATAAAATTATTGTACGACATGAACTCGTCGATAGCCGCAGCCTGTCAAATGTTTCGTCTATCGACCGTGAAATCGAGTGGTTGCGTTCCGAAATTATCTCATTACATCCGGAATAATTTAATTACCTAATTGTATTTTTCACTTAAGTATATTATTTTCTCTACAAAATAGAATCAGTGAGTTAGCAGACTGTTTGTAATCGTAGTGATGGGGTTTTTTTTATTTTTGTTTATACTCCGCAAGATAGTCGATATCCGAAAGTGCTATCTATAGCGCCATCTCTAGACTTTTAATTTAGACGTACGTGGAAAGCGTCTAAAGTCATCTTCGATGTCTCTACGGACTATAAAATTTTACGAAATATTCTGTTTTTATAATAAATTCATGGACGAGTGGGCCTCGTCCTGCGATTGAATGTATAACTGCGTGAGGATTAACGGCTGGCAGCGGTCCAGCGTTTAGCAGCGGGACCTTGCAGCGCAGCCAGCCCGTCTCGCACGCTAACGACTTTTCTCGGCGGGTTACGGCCCTCGGGAGGACCGCGGCTCCACGCTCAAGCATGACACATCAAATATGAACCGGGTCACGTGAAGAATGATCGTGGTGCCTGCTACTGACTTACCTCGCATACTCTTTTAAGATATATGATCGTTACCCTTGCCTTTTAAATTATTTCTCATGCAAATGTAAATACGAGAGCCAATTTTAAAGGCAAGCAGGTAAAAGTACCCTTTTTTGACATTTTGACCGTGTTTCACGGCTGTGGTTACAAGCTGAATTATCAGTATACTACTTAAGTCGGTTAAAAATAAAGAAAGGAATATTCATTTGTTTTAAAAAAGTGTTGCGAAACATGAAAATAATAACAATCAGCCAGCCACAGCTTCCTTAAAAAGGTTAGCCTAAACCATAAACTTAATATTCTTGAGCGTAGCGAAATTTTTTTTAAGTCTATGGCCTAAACATATTTATTAATTATTTCTGTCAATTTGAATGAAAATAAAATGTTCGTTGTAATAACAGCAATACAACCGTCTGAAGGGAAGCAAATCTCTTGTATATAAAATAATGAATCCATAAGAAACGCATTAGTGTTGATTAGAAAATTGCCGCAGAAGCTCCTAGAAGTGTGATTACCTTACCTCCGACCGACACTATAATAACGTACGGAAACTGAAAAGCTTTACCTATTTATTACTAAAATGAAGCAAGGTAAAAATTTCTAATGCGATATATGAATAAAATATTTGTAACGTTGCATTGTTCAGTGTCTTTAGAAAGTTACACAGACGAGTAACAAATTTTTCACCTCTCCAGCACGACAACCACATGAGTAAAAAAACGAAAAAACGGTGCTTTTGTCGCGTAAAAACTCGCATGAGGCAAAGTGCTTTTTAGGGTTCCGTAGCCTAAATGGCAAAAAACGGAACCTTTATAGATTCGTCATGTCTGTCTGTCTGTCTGTCTGTCCGTCCGTATGTCACAGCCATTTTATTCCAAAAGTATTAAGACTACACAGTTGAAACTTGGTAGGTAGATGTATTTTGTTAACCGCTTAACGATTTTAACACAAAATAAAATAAATAGAAGATTAAGGGGGGGCTCCCCATACATGGAACTGATACTGAAACAATTTTTTTTTCTTCAAACCAATACCTCTATAGATAGGTCTTTAAAAATTTGACGTTTTTAAGAAAATGTTTTCTCAAAGTCAACCGTTTGAAAGATATACACCGCCAAAGTGGTTTAATGCGTGTCCCCCCCCCCCCCCCCCCCCCCCCAATCTAAAAAAAATATGCTGTAGATCTTAATAAACACTTTTAAGGAAAATTAGTTTGAACGATATATCTCGAAAACTACAAAATATATGTTTGTAGTTTTCGAGATATAGTTTCATTTTCCAAAACCGCAAATATAACTTTGTCATTCAATACCGGCACTGTAAAAAACAAAGTTATTTTTGCAGACGAAAAATGATAGTGGTATTATGGTATGAGGTATAACTACGGAAACCTACGGCGCGTGGCCCGACACGCACCTGGCCGTTTTTTTTTTTATTTCTAACACCAACTTTTGAAATAATAAAGAAAAAGAAATAGAGTGACAAGGATGAGACTTCTAAAATTGATATGTGAGAAAAGGATAGAGTGCTTTATGTTGTCATATATGGACACTGACAAGAAAATTTTTTTTTTATTTAACTGGACTGGCTGTCTGTATGATTTGACAGCTAAGTTTTTGTGCCTATTTGAAACGCCACTAGCGTGCGTCTAAAGAACTAATTTTGACGAACAATATGAAAATCCAGACTCTCCAGACTCAAACTTTAGTACCATGTACGCAAGCTATGCTCACGCTACGTCCTACAGCGCCAAAATGGCGGAAATCAAATAGGCACAAAAACAGTTTGGCATAAGCCTGTCCAGTGTAAATATATGCAGGTCAGTGTATATGGATTAAAAAGTATAAAAAATAAAATACACGGATATACCAAGGAGTTTTAAACAAGGACTGTTGAAAAAGAATGAATGAAATGAGGTCGCATATATGAAATAAACATAAAATAAGAAAAAATATGAAATAAGATAACAAATTAGTGTTTTAAGATTGTAAATAAATAAATAAGATGGGATATTAATAAATAAGAGAAAAACACAACGTACCTAATGTAAAACAAAACCATGGGGATCTAGTTAATTCTATAAGAATACATTTTTTCTGTAAAGGTTTGATCTAACCAGCGAAAATTTTTCTAAGTCTAACTTTTTTCTAATATTACAAAAAATTACTGTGTCCACCCAGCGATAAAGAAAGTTGTTTAACTCCAAAAGAGTTAACTAAAGCTGAATTTAGATTTTTACTTGGAAAGTCACGTGAAAATAACTGTTCTCATCTATAACATTTTCTCGCTGGAAGAGGTGAAAAGTTGTATGTAACACGAGACCAAATTTTTATTCTGTTTCGCGCCTTTAAATCACTCACTATGCTCAGTATTCTACTGGGTTATTTGTAAGACACCAACAACCTCGCAGGAGTATATTACTATCATTATAAACAACAACATTTGTTCTACGACTTTTCCG
This sequence comes from Agriphila geniculea, assembly GCA_943789525.1. NCBI lineage: Eukaryota > Metazoa > Arthropoda > Insecta > Lepidoptera > Crambidae > Agriphila > Agriphila geniculea. The sequence goes on from OX038875.1 coordinate 13,102,203, forward strand.
AAAACAGACAAAAAATATGACTCTCCATACAAAATATCCGAACAGCCGATCGAGTTTTGTATGAAAAGTCGATTTTTTTTGTCACTTTTTGGAAAAGTCGTAGTACTTGTTGTGTATGATGTTACTAATCTACTCCTGCGAGGTTGTTGGTGTTTTACAAATAACCCTGTATATTAGAATCTACTTCGCTAAAGTCGCATTACTCATCTCCCAGCAAAAATGTAAACAAAGGTGTTGCCAGAACAAAACAACTCAAGAGGAAATAGTATATTGCTAAGTCAAGAAATAAACACACCTACATGTTTTTTCATCACGAACCTAATAAAAATAGATTAGATAAATATTCAGAATCATGAGTTTTGCGGCAAAAACGTTAATATAATTTAATATTTCATAATAACAGTTTTTTGTAGAAAATATATCAACTGCAAACCGTGTACATCAACCTTTGGTGCATTTTATAAAATTTATTAAAAAATAGTAATAATAGTAGCTGTAGTAGTAACATTTGTCTTTTGGTTTGGGGGGGCGGGGGACGACGACGACGACGACGACAGGCGAAGATGCTAAGTCATTCTGCCAGTTCTCGATTAAGAATGTATGTAAAAGATTATAATAATTGTCTTAAAATAAGTTCAGTTTAACTTAGATCCAACATTTTAATAAGAATACCTAAATAATCTTTACATTTATTTCTTATTCAAAATAGTTTAACAAAAACCATAAACATTTAATTCGTAGGGGAGATATAGGAGGGTATAGTGACATTTTTTTATTAACCGACACAAAACATGTGGCTTATAAGGGTATTACCAAACACTGTGAATAGATAACTAGTTATTCGTTGTAATTATTTTTTCTTGAGGCGGCGCTAGTGGATGCACGATGCACCTTTAAGTATTTGGTTACTAATTTTGTTGTAATTTATTTGCATTTGCGTAGGAAGGGGGGAGCGTGCGCACTCCATAACAGTGTGGTGCCACCCCAGACTAAAAACCTGATTAACCTGATATATTGCCCTTCTATACTGCAACGAGGCTCTAGCACGCACCCCCCTCCCCTATTAGTTTTACCTCCGAACTGGGGGCCAGCCCCCCCTCCCTGGAAAAATCTCTAGATAGGCCAATGTATATTTGGTAACGATATATTTAAGTTTGTAATATCGTTACTTATCCCTGTTAAAGCTGATAAGTTTCTTGCGCCCGTTCTTCTTGTCAGTTAAAAAGTCTGGAACGGGTGGTAGGAAAATATAGACGATTTTTTTGATTTCGACTTTGACTTTTATTGTAAATAAGGTTAGTTGAAACAATTATAATGGGGAGGGCAACTGTCAAAATGGCGCTGCATACGCTTGTTGCAGGAGAGCTATGAAAACAAAGGACTTTTACTTAAAAATATAGTTTTTTTAGCTTTAAAATGATTAAATTCTGTGAAGTAAATCTGGATATAGAAAAAATGCATAAGTTCTGTAAGAATAAAAACGTCTTAATTTGGCTTTCAATACCGGCATCTCCATTTTCTTTCTTCCGTCTTTTATATCCATTTTGGGTCAATGGGTCTTTTTCGGTAAAAAATATACCACAAAATAAATAACTATTTTCCCATACATTTTGTTCTGAACGTCTACTGTCTGAGGAACAAGCGTACGCAGCGACATCTACAATTAGCTTTGCGTTGCCAACCCTGTTCTGTCCTGTTACCTACGTATTTTTGATAGTTTAGGTACATACAGTCAATATCTAAGTTTAGTTTTCTTATCAGTTCGTATCAAGAATTTTTAACATCAAAATGGTTATGATAGGTTTTAAAGATAAAATTTCTAATTACCATCATACTTTAAAATTACCCTGGATAACATTATATTTATAATGACTCAAAATATAAAAAACAAATTAGAAAGTTATAAAAGAGACCAAAGATTTTCAATATCTGAAAATGTCACTCTCAGGGTCAGTTTGTCAATTTGACAGTGACGTTTCTTTGTTTACATTTTTGCTGGGAGATGAGTAATGCGACTTTAGTTCGTGATAAAGTCGGCACGGCACTCGCAGCACAAATTGACTTTGGTCACTTGTATAACAAATAACTATTATGATAGTATTCTCAAATGTACAAACAAAATTTTATAAGTAAGCCCTTGCATTGTAGCCATATAAATAAAATTTTGTTATAAGTAGACGAACAAGTTTTCTGCAAAGACCTAAACTACCCTAAACTTAGATAGATCAATCTATTTTCTAGCTTTATTTTCTTAAATGCTTAATTCTAGTTGATTGATATAGTTACTACAAAACGATATTCGATCCAAACCCCTTTCCATATTGCATCAGGTGCATTTTGCAATTCACGTTATTATGAAAGGTTTTTTATTCGATAGAAAACCTGGGTATTAACTCAAAAACATCGGACGCGACCCAGATATTACAGTAGATTAATACTAGAACAACCAAACATTATCGACCTCACTACAGCATTAGCCCGAGCCTTTGTTAGGAAAAGCATAGGCCATCAGATAAGGCTTAAAGTGGTAAATCGCACGTAATGCTTAAGAATAGTGCGGCGTGGTGGCGTTGGAACAAAGTGGCATCGCTACTCCAGCCTTGACCAAGTGGCAGAATTAGTAAGTATAACTAAAACAGTCGCAACTGCATAAAACGTCCGAATCAGAGCAACCGCACAGACACGCGTCGCTACAAAAGCTCTAAGCGAGGTTCGCGGTGCAGCAAAGGAGCCAACCAATGGTGCCTGCCTGCGTTGCATGTCTCGTGTTACTCCTCGGCCACGACATCACCGTGCGTGCGTTCTGCGTCTTTCATCTCGGCAACCACTGCGATCTCGATGTCAGTCTCTCAACTCTCATCTCGTCGCGACCGCGCAGTGGTTGCCGAGGCGCAAGACTCTGGACGCGCGCATGGTGATGTCATGGCCGAGGGGTTAGTCAGTTCTGTACTGTCAAGCTGACTCCGCCTGCCCGCCACTCACCGCCATACGCACTGAGTATTCAACGCTTTTGGCGTACGAGAAAAAGGGCTTTGTTGAGATACTGCTTTAGCTATATGGACAGTGACCGTGGCATGACGAGCTGACCGGTGGTGATACCATCACACTATCGCAACGTAAACGCCTACGTTCAGTAACAGTGCCAGCTCATTTACTTAGATAAGGAGGAACGCTGTAATTAAGCAGTTGATTGATGCAACTAAATTGTACAATTTGGAGTTCGCGGATTGGAAAGTCCATTATTTAGTTTTTAAAAAAATCGGGTTGCGCTCCGGGAGTGCTGGCAGAAGTGAAAACTTGAATATTAACGTTGTGCATTTTTGATATTTTAGAATGGTTAGGGAATAATAATTTTGCACGAATTGCCGTCTTACGAATTTACTCTGCATTTGAATTTACGAATACAGAACAGTATTGTACAAAGGTCTTATCCATAGCTTGACAGAAAATCTAGAGTTTTGACATTGAATTAAAAAAACCGACCAAGTGCGAGTCGGACTCGCGCACGAAGAGTTCCGTACCAAATTGTTGTATAGGAGCTCCCTTAAATATTAATTTTATTCTGTTTTATAGTATTTGTTGTTATAGCGGCAATAGAAATACATCATCTGTGAAAATTTCAACTTTCTAGCTATCACGGTTCATGAGATACAGCCTGGTGACAGACAGACAGACAGACAGCAGAGTCTTAGTAATAGGGTCCCGTTTATACCCTTTGGGTACGAAACCCTAAAAATTAGCGCGTTGCTATGGTGACACAAGTGTTTACGTCTTGAAATGACGCGCCGCCATTTTCGCCGCGCCCCGTAGAAAGAGAGGGGGACACCAGGGGGGTGACAGCTTTAGTTCCATGTGATCCGTTTTGGCGCTGCTATCGCGACGTCACCAATATTTCCACCAATAAAATCGTCGACTTCACGCAAATCGCGATTTTATTGGTGGATATGTCGGTTACGTACTGTCATGTCATATTGTTCATGTGTGCGTGTGTCGATAAGTAATTATATAATTGTGAATTAATATTTTCCTCGGTTTATAGCTTGAATTGAGATCCTTGTGACGCCTATTTATCTTCAGTTATTTCCTCTCTTCGAACAAAGTAGTTCGTAAACAAAACTTTTCATCGTGGGGCTTCGGAAGTGCTATGTTGGTTGGTGGTTGCACTGCTACAAGTGAAACTCGCCAGAAGAGGTTTAGTTTCCCCAGGAACGATTTAACTTTCTAGGTGAATGTCTTTCCTAGTGCATAGTAAAACCTTCCCTCTTAGGATTTAAGTACCAAAGAAAAGCTTTTGAAGACCGAGTAGATAGGTAAATTTTGACGAGCACCAGTTCGACATGGAAAGACGAAGAATTCACTTTTTCCTACCCTTGCCTGAAGCATGAATAGCTCATGGAGTTCCGCTTGTCGTGAAAAGTAAGCTACTTTTATTATTTTGAAAGTCTTCATTGTCTTACATAATACTTGCTTACTTAATAAAGCAATAGGTATCTAAAAACAATTATAAAGTCACATCTACTGGTTAGGTTCTTTTAGTTACTCTGATAGCATAGTGACCCAAGGATCTTGGTCTGATGGCCTCATATATTAAATAGCTTAATTTTTCTAAATATTATACTTTGCCCGACAAATCTGCGGCTCTTAAAGTTGATGAAAGAATACTTTGTTACTAAATGCATATCATAAGTTAAATTTTCTTTTACTTGCTAGGTATTGTCTTGTTACAGAAGATTTTGACTGTATGGAAATATGAAAGTGTTATAATTTGCTCTAAAATAAGTGTTTCTTTTTTGCAGTACATAACATGATGAACGAACATGATTAATTTCAAGATCAAAATAAGATGGACATCCCAGGGCCTTCTTATGCTGAGAGATCAGGTAAGTCAAATGGAATCAAAGAATACTAATTAAACACTATGTGGAGGAAGGTAAATGGATAGTCTCGCTCTAAATAATTGAAGACTCAAGAAGAACAAGGAATATTTTTATTTTTTTTTTACATTTTGTGAGAAAAAAACATTTATTATTCCTTGTTTTTCATTGCAATAACAGGAATGTCCTACTTAAGGCTCCAGTTCATCCAAATGTGTAACCTAAATAATTATATAGATTTAAACTGCGCTATGTAACTTTGTTGGATTTTTTCAAATTATTTATATTCTAACTTTTCATTATTGACGTTGAAATATAGTCAATATAAGAGTTAAGGCCATTACAGAATCATATTTCCATAATAATAAAAGTATATAATTCCATATCTGTCGAATGAATGAATGATTTAATAGATTGACTATGAACATAATTGAACGCTTGCTTGTCAACTAGGATCTCATATCCATGATCATACTATATTGCAGTATCTTAAGTTTCTCCTATAAAAAATACTTGTAGATCTCGAATCATATTTCTATGATAGTGTATTATATGACTCTAGCTCTTAATTTAATATTTTTTTAAATTTATAGATGGTGCTGGCTCGGAAGAACTTGGAAACAACTTGGAACTTGCTTTGAAAAAATATTATTCATTCAGATTTGAAAGAAAAAGTTTGTCAAAATTGAAACCTTTATTAAATTGATAATCAATGCTTTCTGAAAGTGCTCGTTTTATTTCTGCCGATAACCTATCAATAAATTTACTAAAAACGCTAAGGGGCTACCAAAATTTTGTCGATATAGATGGTACATCACTATTTATCGATATCAATTTCGACGACAACCTCCGTATTTGTCATCCCTACCTGTGTGCGATAGCAGTGCCAAAACGGAGCACATGGTAAACTTACGACAAAAAGCCACTGTCACATCTGTTTTAACTAGTATATTTATCTGTGGGGGACACTTCCGCCGCCGGCTGTCTACGCTACATCCATCTTACGAATTTTCGATCAGGGTCAAGTGACTCTGACTGACGCGAGTTTAAAATTTTTTCCCCCTTTACAAAAAAAGTGTACGCCGCCGCTACAGAAGTTTTCTTTACACTTACAGCTACAACTAATATCTTTGTTTGAGACATAACATCATTACAAATACTTTAGGAGAGTGTGATTACCTAAACGGTTATCGTCAAACTTAAAGACTCACTAAGTCTAAAGTGTATGATGAAAAACTTTGGAATAAAACCGGAAATTAATCAAAGTCAGGTTATCTTGATAGGTAAAGTTTGATCTAGGCCGGCTGGGTAGTAAATGTGAAATCGATCGTTTTAGCAAGCAAAGAACTCCGCGTTTGCACACCTTTAACAGGTTTACTTTGCCTACATTTCAGCTACAGAACATTTTGCACTTGTTTGTTCTTAATAGTTGTTATTTCGAATCGCGTGGCTCATGTCACGCATCAAATCGTACCTGTAAACGGACATTTATTTGAGTAATTTATTTATTTAATCACCTTAATTTACTTTTTAATATATTTTCCAAAAACATTATATTCTTATATTAATGGAGTCACTTTCTGGTAGTAACTACAGCAAATTGATAAAGGTCAAACTTGTAAACGAAAAAAAAACTTATAAACAGAGAATTGATCTTATAAACTTATAATAATGTTGTTTATGCAAAGGTAAGGTGCCTACTCTTTGCCTACCTCATCAATCAACTGCGTTAGCTTACTCGGCGGCGTTATGATAACATTGGCTTCTAGCTAGTGGAATGATAAAATAAGTTTGCAGCAACTGAAGGAATATGATCTTATTATAATTTGCAATGACCTACATTATTATGGCGTGTGTGATGTGAAACAGTCAATAAGTTTAACTTGATAATCAATGATATACATAAATAATTATCCTAATTTTAAATATATATTTTTAATTAATTAAGGTATTTTATCGGTTTTCTCTAAGAATATAATTTGACGTAATTAATTCTTTACACTTTTTGTCTGAAAACTCAATTTCCAGTTTAATAAGTAGAAACTTTCTATTTAACGGTAACAGCGGTAACAGCTATGTTTTAAGACAAATTGGATGCGTGCGACTTCGTTATAAAACTACTGCCATTGCCACTACCTAGAAAGTCAGAGATTCCCTTAATTGCAAAATATACCTAAGGTCGTAGTTAGCTAAGTTAGAGTGTAATCATCGTGAATTTCGTTAAAGGTATAATAAACATAATTACCAACTGAAAATATCTTACACTGGCCAAAATGTGGCGCGCCAATGCTAACTTAGATGGGCTTCATTTGGCTGGAAGACCTGATCTGCGGTGTTTGGCAGACGGGGACGGATATCTGCTGCCTTTGCTGGCACCACAGCGGCGTCCGAGCGCCAAACGACACCAATTTGTGTTTGATTCGACAGTTGGTAAAGGATTAGACGTGTGGCTCGGACGGAATTTTAGTACTTTTTACCGTAACTTAATTTTGGCTTGCTACGCTGCCAGAATCTGGCAGCCAGATTGCTTATTGCAAGAGATATTGATGTATCTAAGGTTTTTGTCACACCCTCTGGCGGTAGGCTCACAATCAAAAATCTTATCAAAACCAAACTAATCATAAATAAAAATTGAATAAAACCGCGCTAGTACCTATCCATTATTAAAATGTTTTATTACAGTAAGTATATTCTTTAGAAAAGTCAAGTTATTCGCTGTCTCCTTTGTGAAGAGTAAATATGAAGTTTTTCTAAAACCACAGAATAGATATAAGTACTACCGTACAGAAAGGAAACTCCGCCCCGCCCCACAATCAATTACCTCACCCCACCGGCGCCCACCGCGCGAGTTCGTGTGCCGATCCGTGTGCTCATTCAGCAGCTCTAGACTTCACGCACACAGTTGCGCGTGTGCAAAAAGGTCACTGTGTAGTGTCTGTGTAATAGCACGTAATAGTTAGTTGAAACGCGACGCTTGTATGGAGTGCCCGGGGTGTGCTAATACCTAAATATTAAGTATGAGAAATACGAGAGTGATCAGGGACTTTTATTCAAAGTGCTGAAGAATATCGAAAGTAAAATCCACAATTCATTTTAAGATTTTATAATGATTGAGTAGGTGTAAGTTTGTAGATCGAATTAACGCCTGCCTTACGGCGTCGAGCGCTCTTGACTGATTTTCGTTCGACATATGACTCAAAAAATGAGATGTCGAACGAAAATCAGTCGAAAATAGCGCTCGACTGGCTTCGAGCGATTCAAAAATAGGGCCCCACGAGGATATTATTATTTTATCCTAATTCAATCTACAAACTTACACCTACTCAATCATTATAAAATCTTAAAATGAATTGTGGATTTTACTTTCGATATTCTTCAGCACTTTGAATAAATTTGAGTCAAAATGGACGTTCAGTAGGTAGGTACTGAGATATTTGATTTGTTAAGTTTTTACAATACCTACCCCATTTTGATAATTCTTCATTTTCTAAAAAAAAGTCAAACAATTCGGTACTAATTTGAAGTAGATAATTTGTGTCTATATTACTACACCCTACTCTTTCGGTTAAAAAATTGTACTTACCTACTTACACATTTATATTACATCTTTCTATATTAAAATTATTCATTTATAACTTTACCTGACAATAATAGGTAGAAATAAAAAAAACATTTACATTATAATACATTTATTGAATGACATAGTAACACTTATATGTAACAAAATTCGATATATTTTTATAGTTATACAACGATATAATACCATCATAACACTCACGCTGGGTATAACGACTCTATCAAAAAATTATGAGTATGCTGCAGCCTGTCGTAACTGCACGAAATGAGTATATTTTATTTACGCAACTCCGGTTAAACATTTATGTACACTTACATTAGTAGTTACAACAGAATAAAATTGAATTCCAATAGATTTAGGTACGTTTTTTATTTTGTTAGGTATAATATACCTATTATATGCCCGGACCCTTGATTACGTAAGTCTGTTGCTAACAATTCTCGATTGAAATCGATTGAAAGCGCAGTTGTATTGCTGCTTTAGTTATGATAGTTGTCACATTGGTTCTTACTAAAGCAGCGATATAACTGCCATTTCTGTCTGAGTTGATTGCAACAAAGTTACGTAATTACCCCCCTGTTATATGAAGCACGCCTAGTTTTTAAGCACAAAAAATATAATGGATGCAAAAACAATATTTAGCAATAACTTCCACACAATAGATGGTAAGGGCGTTCGGTGCGTCAAGCGGGACACGCGTGCTGGTCGACATAGATTAGAGATTACTCGTGCACTGCGAGCATCTGTCCGTCAGAAAACCAGCAATCTATATCGACCCGCGCGTGTGTCCCGCTTAACGCAGAGAAATCTATGCTCCGGGCGCCGCCCGCCCCCAAATAAATGTACACGCCAATAAATAATGCATTTCCGCAAGGTAAAAAGTAAAAATATACCTATATTTAAAGACGGTTTGATTAATATGACTTAACAAATTGAAGACCTCTTGCTTGAAATCTTTTAATGCAAAATATTGAATTCAGATGTCAACTTTGTGATGGTGAAGGGTCCATACAAGCCGATTTCCATCGGGTTACCTTTTATATCCCACCGATCCACTATGCAGATCAACATTTTTGTAGTACGGCTTACTTTCGCCATAATTTCACTCCTTGCCACTGTATCTATTGTTAAATATTATAATATCATTTTCATTTAGTCTTCCTTCTTACACAAAAACATCCAACGCCATTTCGATAAGTATTATGTAAAATTAAAACTAAGGTAGGTAATGCAGGCACAGACAGACTATACAACAAGTACTAAATGCAATCATTTTCATACAATCTTCTCGTTTGGCGACACTCAGCAAAGTTATTTGTTATTTCCATAGATAGAGAACATTTCAAAAGTACTTAATAATTGAGTTTATTTGAATAAAGCTATTTTTGACTTTGACGTTGACTTTGACTTTGATTTATTGTGGTAATATCATTAACTTGGTGAATATTGTTCAACATCAACACGAACCCAACAAGCAAATTACTTACTTATTTTATTTGTTACTCATCTGGTACCTATTTCACGAAAAGTAATTTCGATATTATAAACGAAAAATGATTTGATGTTAACGAAAGACTTATTTATTACATTTTATAGCATTTTCTCGCCAACATAAAGAATAAAATAAAAAGACAAGTAACTACTTAATATTAAATCTTTTTATGTTCACTATTCAACATTTTCATACCCCTGAAAGAAATATTGTCTGCACAAAGGGCGGGTCAATAAGTCCGTGACTTTTTGAATGAAACACCGGTTTTTGGATAAAAAAATATTTTATATTTCGACGTAGTCTCCTTTGAGCTCTAAACGCTTTGTCCAAACGTGTCTCAATTTTTTTATCCCTTCAAAAAAAAAGATTTGTCAAAATAGGTATTTTTTGTGAGATGACTTCATCGTTGGAGTCAAATCTCTTTCCGCCGAGCCATTTCTTCAGGTTTGGAAATAAGAAATAGTCACTCGAGGTTGAATCCGGAGAATAGGGCGGATGAGGGAGCAACTCGTAACCTAATTCATGGATTTTTGCCATGGAAACTGCACAATATGTTTGCACCCTTGCATTGTCCTGGTGGGAAAAAAATGTTTTCTTGGCCAAATGCGGTGGGTTTTTTATTTCAAATTCTCATTGAATCGATCCATTAAGTTGGCATAATATTCGCCATTGATTGTTTTACCCTTTTCAAGGCAGTCGATGTGGATTTTACCGCGTGAATCCCAAAAAACGGTCGCCATGACTTTATTGGCTGACCAAACGAAACTCACCCTTAGAAACTTACTGCCTTGACTACTGATTGGTCTCTAGTGTGTTGTGGTGAATCCACGTTTTATCCACGGTTACGAAATGGTGCAAAAACTCGTCCATATCATAGATAATACACTATAATACACTATATAATTCAAATAGATAGGCAACTTTAAAATTAAAAAAATATATAAAGAGAATTAGTTTCTTGCTCGGAAATCTAGATGGCGCTGACCTTTGGCTCGTTTTTCTGCATCGCGTTTTAATACGTAAAATTGAAAATAAAACTATTATGTTTTGAATTACGAGCGGCGCCTTTAAAAACAGTAATTAAGCACCGATTATAAATAAGCGTTCAAAACACTTTTTATTATGAATCGATGCCTAATAATGTTTTATAGGCACCGCTCGTAAATCAAAACATAATAGAATAGGTTGTAAAATACCTACCTACTTACCTATCTTTTTGACCTACCTCACTTTTATTATTATGCTAGTTTGGCAAAAATCTTCTACATACTACCTCACTTTTATTATTATGCTAGTTTGGCAAAAATCTTCTACATACAAGTAATAATAAATAACATCATAAAGAAAAAAACAGACAATGATTTATTTCACTGATTTATTACCTACCATATGTCAAATAGTCACAATTCACAACACTTACTTAAATAACAATATGTATTTAGTGCCTCAGTATATTATATACCCTATCCGTTCGAAAATAAATAATTGAGCAAAATATCACTGCAGAAAATAAAAACTGCATAAAACTCAAAAATATCAACAATATCAGATAAACATAGTGTTTTAAAATTGATAAACTGACAAAAACAAACTCCATAAAGAAATGTCAAAAATCATAGAGATTATAACTCAGTCAGTGTTTCCACAACCAAGCTTTAGTTTTACCCTAAATAGTTTCGATAATTATTTCAAACGTTGTAGAACATTTTTCAGTACAAAATTTAGTCAGTGCGATTTTGACGTGTTTGCCTATGCAAACTTTCTATAAAGTGGCGACCGACCTTTTTTTTGTCAAATCTTGCGAAATATGACTTGACTTTTCTTGGATTGACCAATTTTATTATTCGTAGACCAAGTCAATATTTAACTTTTATTAAATTTTTTGAATAACTCTTCAACAGTTTTCATTCTTTCTATAAGGTTTATAATCTATTCTAGGCAAAAGTGGCCGCTTTGTACGTTAAGAACCCGTAGCGATTTTGCCGCTGACTGCACCTCTCTCGCTCGCACATTTCATGTTTTCTCAAGATTTCTTAAATCTGAGTGCGTAATTGAAAAATGTGTTTCGTGACTACGTAAAACAAGGTATTTTTTGCGTAATAAAGAATAATCAACCTACCTAAACCTGTATCAACAATATTTTTAAGACAGCAATCGCGGCACCAACAGAGATTCAAAAGTTTAAAAATCCTTTGGGGGGGGGGGGGGGGGGCTGGTATTAGTAATTATTTTTATGATCTACCTACGTTGCAGAATTTTTTGACAGTAATGTAATATGGCGTAATAGCCCAGCGTGCCGTAGACTGTACAAAAAATCTACTCGATGACTCTACCGTGGAGGTCGTTAACCATCACGTCACTAAGTAATCACCCCAAAAAAGGGGAAATTTTGGAAAAGTAGAACACTATCGCACTAGCGTCATCTACCATGATATTGAGAACTAATCACCAGTAGGTTGCATGTTGTAAAGTCAAGATAGCACCACCTTTCATACATTGGAAATTTTGTCTACGCTGACACTAAGTTACACCCCCCTGGTCCATATTGCGGTTGAACAACGCCAAACACTCCACGAAGTTGGCACAAGAAATTCACTTTTTTCCATTTTTTCCACAAATCACGATTTAGTCTATGGCTATTATATAAATGGCTATCAAATACAAACTAAATGACGCAGCTATTTCAAATTTTGATAGGAGTCAACTGAAAGATGACAGGAGCAGTGTTGTCCTTTCAGTAAAGTCACGGGATATATAGAAAGTCACGGACTTATTGACCCGCCCTAGTAACTTTATTCGTCCAAGAAATTAACCAACATCATAATCATTATCCGACTAATTGCGACAGTTGCACAATAAGGAAGCACAAACTTCCGTATCATCTGATGGCGAAGTTCGTCATCGGTCTCCACAGCCTCGTAGCTTCATAGCTACGAGGTAGCCACTTCTTTATAGCCACTTCGTCTAAGTATCATCTTAGACGAAGTGTCAGGGCAGCTGTCAGCAACGGACAGGTCGTCGGAGGAGGCCGCGAGCGGGAAGCACAAACTTCTCCGTATTATCTAATGACGAAGTTCGTCATCGGTCTCCACAGCCTCGCAGCTGTGGTATTTAGACGAAGTGTCAGGGCAGCTGTCAGCGATGGACAGGTCTTCGGAGGAGGCCGCGGGCGGGAAGCACAAAGTTCTCCGTGTTATCTAATGGCGAAGTTCGTCATCAGTCTCCACAGCCTCGCAGCTATGATACTTAGACGAAGTGTCAGGGCAGCTGTCAGCGACGGACAGGTCGTCGGTGGTGGCCGTGGGCGGGAAGCACAAAGTTCTCCGTGTTATCTAATGGCGAAGTTCGTCATCGGTCTCCACAGCCTCGCAACTATGATACTTAGACGAAGTGTCAGGGCAGCTGTCGGCGACAGATAGGTCGTCGGAGGAGGCTGCGGGCGGGAAGCATAAACTTCTCCGTGTTATCTAATGGCGAAGTTCGTCATCAGTCTCCACAGCCTCGCAGCTATGATACTTAGACGAAGTGTCAGGGCAGCTGTCAGCGACGGACAGGTGGTGGCCGTGGGCGGGAAGCACAAAGTTCTCCGTGTTATCTAATGGCGAAGTTCGTCATCGGTCTCCACAGCCTCGCAACTATGATATTTAGACGAAGTGTCAGGGCAGCTGTCGGCGACAGATAGGTCGTCGGAGGAGGCCGCGGGCGCCTCGTGGGCCGCGAGAGGCATCAGTTCCTCGTCCCCGCCTGAATAAAGCGCCGCAGCCCCGTTACGTTTCACAGTAGTTATTAGGGGGTCGGTTTCGCGTGACCAGAAATCTGTTGAAAAAAAAAAATTAAATGGGCATCTTTCGAAAATATAATGTTGTAATTTTTTACATAGATTTTTTTTATTTGTGTTTGGTACTGCGTGTTTATAATTCCTTATTTGCCGTATTTATACAACGTGTAACAGAACTAATGTAAACCAGAATGTGGTAGAGGGACCAGGGAGATGGTCCGTTGTAAAAGTTATTTAGTTTGATGGTCCCTATCTACCATATTTTGGTTTAGCCATTAATTCTGATACACGTTGTATATTTGTTTTTTTTTTCACAAAATCAAAACAACTTGTCGACGATTATTTTCCCAAATAGATATTAAACAATTCAATTCATATTTTATATTAACAGTAAGTTTGATTTCCTGCCATGAGATGAGCTCTAAATTATTATTTTTTGTTTTCTTGATGTTCCACCTTCAAAGTAACATTATAGTAACATTTATTGGGGATATAGTCTAAGTTCCTGTGAATATGTTTCCAGCATTACTCGAAGAAGTAAAAAACACCAAGCTGTATTTTAAGAAGATTTGTGACTGGAAAATGGGTCCCGAGTCTTTAGAATAAAAAAGAACACTCTTGAGAATTTACTAACGCATTTAATCTTAACGATGCGATTTAACTAATCTCTCTTTTTCAAATGTAAGTATACCTACCTACCTATTCTCCAAGTATTTTCCGACAAAGTAGAAATCATATAACCTTAATTAATTTTGATACACATTGGATTGGATTGTTTTACTTATCATTCGCTTTAAATCTGTGTCGTTTCAGACTTGCGTTCGTGAAGATAAAGAACTTTTTTAAAACATTTGAATTCACTGTTCACAGCTCAAATCAGTAACTCTATTATTTGAAACACTTTTGTACACTATTCAAATTAAGTATACGTACTGGGTCTTTTTTCAGGAGGCACCGGTTGAACGGTAGTAGGCGGCGGAGGCTTGCAAGCAGATCTCAGTCTTCTGGGACTCCGGGCCAAAGCGTGTGAGATACTCGGCAGCCTGATGTCCAAGTGAGAGCCACTCTCCGTTATTATTTTGTTGTTCATCGCGTACAGCTTGGTGGTGATGTCGCGAGCTATGAGAGTGGTCACGACGCTCGCTAAATATGTCTCTTTTATGAATAAATACTCTAAGGAAGTGCGTTGCCAGTATACGTAGCGACAGGACGACGCTGCCACTATTGATACCTGTTAAAAATATTCAAAAATAATCACAGCTCTACTTATCTAATTACATGTTCATAATTCTGTAATATTTTCATCACGAATTTGAGATTAATTTATCATCCGTCTGTTCGAAACTCTATATATCTTAATATATAAAATCGTAAACTGAATGACTGACTGACTGACTGACTGACTGACTGATCTATCAACGCACAGCCCAAACCGCTGGACCTAGAGACTTGAAATTTTGCACACAGATACCTCATACAGTGTAGGCATCCACTAAGGAAGGATTTTTGAAAATTCTACCCCTAAGGGGATGAAATAAGGGATAAAAGTTTGTATGAAAGTCCCTTAGTTTTGAAGCTAGGATCGTCAAATTTTGTGTTTAGGCTGACGATTGAAAATTAATAAATACGGGTCTCAACTTTTTTCAAAATTCTACCCCCGAAGGGGTCAAAAGGGGGATGAAGTTGTGTAATGAAAAAAATCCTTTATTTTCGAAGTCAAAATTGCTAAATATATAATTTAGGCTTATGGATGGAAATCTAATACAACGTATATTGTTATTGTTAGTATTTCAACTCCTACGGGGATGAAATGGGGGTGAAAAGGGGTAAATAAACCTAAAAATAGATATGGATGTCGTTATTGGGGTTTTCTGGGATGACGATTGCAAAAATGACATTTATTTTGAAGTCCAACACGGTGGACATGATTTGACCCCTCAAGGGGTGAAAATGGGGTTCGAATTTTGTATGGAAAAATAATATTAAATGGACATTACAACTTTAAACTTCGTAGGAGCACGTCTAAAAATTAATAAGCAAACATATTTTGTGATTTTAAAAATAAACCCCTTAGGGGGTAAATGGGGTGAGTAAACCTAAAAATAGATATGGATGTCGTTATTGGGGTTTTCTGGGATGACGATTGCAAAGATGACATTTATTTTGAAGTCCAACACGGTGGACATGATTTAATCTTCAAGGGGTGAAAATGGGGTTCAAATTTTGTATGGAAAAAAATATTAAATGGCCATTACAACTTTAAACTTCGTAGGAGCACGTCTAAAAATAAATAAGCAAACATATATTTTGTGATTTTGAAAATCAACCCCTTAGGGGGTAAATGGGGTGAGTAAACATAAAAATCGATGTGGAGGTCGTTCTTGAGGTTTTATGGGATGGTGATTACGAAAATGAGATTTATTTTGAAGTCCAACACGGTGGACATGATTTAACCCCTAAAGGGGTGAAAATGAGGTTCAAATGTATGGAAAAAGAATATAAAATAGACATTACAACTTTAAAATTCGTAGGAGCATGTCTAAAAATAAATAGGCAAACACATATTTTGTTATTTTGAAAATCATCCCTTAGGGTGTAAATGGGGTAAGTAAACATGAAAATCGATGTGGATGTCGTTCTTGAGGTTTCATGGGATGGTGATTGCGAAAATGACATTTATTTTAAAGTCCAACACTATGTACATGATTTAACCCCTAAAAGGGTGAAAATGGTTTTCAAATTTTGTATGGATAAAGAATATAAAATAGGCATTACAACTTTAAACTTCGAAGGAGCACGTCTAAAAATAAATTGGCAAACATATATTTGGTAATTTTGAAAATCGACCCCTTAGAGGGTAAATGGGGTATGTAAACATAAAAATCGATATGGATAACGTTCTTGAGGTTTTATGGGATGGTGATTGCGAAAATTACATTTATTTAAAGTCCAACACTATGTACATGATTTAACCCCTAAAAGGGTGAAAATGGGGTTAAAATTTTGTATGGAAAAAGAATATAAAATAGACATTACAATTTTAAACTTCGTAGGAGTACGATTAAAAATAAATAGTCAAACATATATTTTGTGGTTTTGAAAATCAACCCCTTAGGGGGTAAATGGGGTAAGTAAACATAAAAATCGATATGGATGTCGTTCTTGAGGTTTTATGGGATGGTGATTGCGAAAATTACATTTATTTTAAAGTCCAACACGATGTACATGATTTAACCCCTAAAAGGGTGAAAATGGGGTTCAAATTTCGTATGGAAAACTTATGGAAAAATAATATAAAATAGACATTATAACTTTAAATTTCCTAGGAGCACGTCTTAAAATAAATAGGCAAACATATATTTTGTGATTTTGAAAATCAACCCCTTATGTGGTAAATGGGGTAAGTAATCATAAAATACTATATATGGATGACGTTCTTGAGGTTTTATGGGATGGTGATTGCGAAAATGACATTCATTTTGAAGTCCAACTCGGGGGACATGCATGATTCAGCCCTAGGGGACGGGGAGAAAGGGAACGGGAACTGGACGGAGCGGAAGAGAACGGGAACGGGAATGGAACGGGGCGGGAATGGGAACGGGAACGGGACGGGAACCGGACGGGACGGGAACCGAACGGGACGGGAACGGTACGGGACGGGGATGGGAACGGGAACGGGGACAGGATGGGACGGGACGGCAACGGGAGTGAGAACGAGAGCGGGAACGGGAACGGAACGGGATGGGATGGGACGGGAACGGAATGAGAGCGGGGACGAGAACGGAGCGGGACGGGACGGGGATTGGAACGGGAATGGAAATGGAAACGGGACGGGTCGGGACGGGAACGGGACGGGACGGCAACGGGATGAGACGACAACGGAACGGGACGGTAACGGGAACGAGAACGGGAGCGGGACGAAACGGGAACGGGAATGGGAACGACCAGTCGTTTTTACGCGATTAGGCGGGTCCCCACCGAGCGAGCGAGCCTCGTGCGACAAACGCCTTGCGTCTCGCGTCTTGGCAAACGTCTTGCCTCGCGAGGCAGTGCGCTTGGTGGTGACCCGCCTAATCGCGTAAAAACGGCTGGTCGGATCCCGGTTGAAGGTTCCCTTAAGATTTTCTCTAATATCTACGCGGACGAAGTCGCGGGCGGAAGCTAGTTATGGTATATGCCGCTTCCTTTCCTATAATATTTATATTATTTCATAAATTAAAATTTCATAAATTTTACACTTCCATTCCATATATATTTTTAGCTCTCTGAGTGGCCTAAGGTTGATTCAGTGTGTACACATTTCTTATAAAAGAGGCAAAACAAATAATAAAACAAATTTTATTAAAAACCAGTCACGGATGTAAACTAATAAAGATCCCCTAAAGAAAATGTACGAGTTACAGTTCCGAAATCAATTCATTATCATTAGTAAGTTGCCATAAGTTTAGGCGAACGTTTTACCATTTTGGCAAAGAGCCATTACTTTAAAATTTTGTTTGCTTTAGGAGAAAATGGAAAACTTTAATCAGTGAGTACATTAATTCGATGTATTTATGTCATAATTGTTAAACTTCTTTGAATCACATAAATGGAACCCGGTTCACAGTTTCAATATATGTGCTACGTTTTAATCATGGGAACTTTATGTCTATTTCTGAGCAACTTAATCGCGCATTTAATCAGGGCGAACGTTACAGTAACAGCGTTTAGACTTCATCGATATTTAACCCAGTTTCTTGCATTTATAGCCACTTTGGCTGTTGTATACCCATATCAGACAACAATTAGGTCACTGGAATTGGGTAGGTAGAAAATGCCAAAACGCGGTGTGACATACCAAAGGCCATGCACTGAAAAACGAGGAAAGTGAGCCCAACTTTAAAGTAAGTAATTCATTATACCACAGTTTTTTAAATTACCAGAGTGTTTTCATGACAGTATTTTTAATTTTGTTTACAAGACTCATGTTCCCTATAAGTATCTCCAATTAGAGTAAAGCAAAGTTTCGCTGAATAATTAATATCTACGATGTTTTCGCTTCGCGTAAGTATGTTAGTGTTCACATTTGCCCAAATGTTTCTGGAATACTTACCTACTAACCCTACTAAGTGTTATTTTATTCTAAAATCTTGAAAAAATAAACTTTATACATATAAATTAATTAATTTTTCAATAACATCAATAACATTATTGATGTTATTGAAAAATTAATTCTGAATAGGTACTTAGGTACCTACTAACTAATTTCAAAATTAACTTTTTATTAAGTAAAGAAAGTGTTACTGAATTGAGAAACCTTCCCCTGCAAGGAACCAATTAATCAAATAAATTAGTTTCAAGAGCTTATGAAAATTTAAGTGTGCAAGTAGTCACGAGTCACGATATAGTTACAAACTTCCGACAAGTATTTGCATTTTGTAAGCAAATTAATCGATTAATAGCGAAGGGGAACGTGAAAATAATAGTTTCGTGAACTTAACCTTGCATGGCAAGTAAACTATAGGCAAGTAGATAAAGGATCTGTTTTTCCTTTCGTCGCGCGTCGGTTTCCTGCGGTCGGAAAACAAATGCAGTTGGTATTCAGAGTTCGTCCATTCATTACGTCAGAGATCAAGGGATCTGCCATGTGTGACAAATGTGACGTGGGGAAGTGGAATGAGCTTACAATGTGGATAGACAGTGATCCGCTGGAACTTCACTCGAGAAGTGAAAATTTTACACTTAGAGCATAGTTTTAAATGCTCTAATCTAAGATTGTACAGATTAAAAACGTGTTAAAATACGTAGTTTTGTACCGCAAGCGCTCTGAAGTTGCCGCAAATCACTGTCATTGTCAATTTAATCGCAGTAGGTACACTACCACCACAGCTTTACCATTGTTAAACTGTGATACTACTGTGCGTAGTTATAATCTGTGAAATGTTTCGTAGTGAGTTATTTGTAACTAACTTTGTTAAATAGGCACACCCACTTTTTGAAAATGTTTTATTTTGTTTAGCTGTTTCTATATAGGTAGTAAAGGTACTTTGTAGGATTGCATACGATTAAACACGTTTGATTACTATTCAATGTATATTGTGTTCACCGTAAGGGTGGGTACTCACTTAGGTTCGCGAACCTCCGCGCTCCGCGAACATGCACCGAAAAAATCGTTTATCCTCTGCTGGAACAGGGCGCCCAGCCCCCCTACTCAAATGGCCACTTTTCTATTCGTTCGCTAACTTAAAGCTTAAAAATAAGCAATTAAACGATCAAGTCACACGTCGCAAGTTTATGTAAATCACAGACATTGTTGTATTGTATGGAATTGACAAGCCTACGACACGTAATTTTGGAGTTTATGGCTTATTTTTAATTTTTAAGTTAGCGAACGAATAGAAAAGTGGCCATTTGAGTAGCCCCCCAGGTGTGTACGTGAGCGAACACGTATGCGAACTTGGTTCGCACAGGTACATACTGTAGCCAAAGTAAAAATATTTGTTTTTGCTATGGATCACTGTTCGAGGTTCGCGGAGCGCGGAGGTTCGCGAACCTAAGTGGGTACCCACCCTAAGATGAAGTATTTTTAAGAACTTCGAAGTATTGAAATGCAAAAGAAACTCAAAATAGGTAGCATTCACCTCACGTGCACGTCACCTATATAGGTTAAGGCTCACGTCTTGCTTGTAGAGTGTTCCTTGAATAATGAACTCATCAACAAAGGGGCGCCGTCCGTTAGTTAGCCCCATTGCCTTAACAGCGAAGCCTTCACCAGGGCGTTTTTGCGTGAAATGAGGGCCATTCAAATATAAATTAGAGGCAACTGGGGTGCGTCCAGGCGAGCAATATCTCATTTAATTTTTTTATTAGGGTGTGAAGCACTTTGAATAAATTGTCACAAATGGATCT
Organism: Agriphila geniculea; assembly: GCA_943789525.1. Lineage (NCBI taxonomy): Eukaryota > Metazoa > Arthropoda > Insecta > Lepidoptera > Crambidae > Agriphila > Agriphila geniculea. The sequence continues at coordinate 13,122,812 of OX038875.1, forward strand.
TTGCCCTATAAAATGTTTATTAAAACCAGAATAGGACATAACAGATGAGGAAATGTAAATAGCTTCCAGTACAAGGCTTGTGTATAATGCTTTTCTAAAGAAATGCTATTTTTTATGATTAGGTACATTTCAGACCATATGTGAAAAAAATAATTTTTCAGTTTTTCCTCAAAAATACAAGAGAGTGAAGTTAAAATATCTATCTATCTAGATAAGACTATAGAAGAAAATTGTATACCTTGAACTTTTCATCAATCGTGGCTCTACTCGACTCAAACTCGGGCGAGTCCAGAAACTCGCAGGGAAGGATCGGGTGCAGAAACTGATGGCCGCTCATTACGTTCACCTGTCAGCCAGAAGTGAATATTAGTTACCTACACCTACGCACCGTAACAAAAACTCTAAGACAGTCACAGTAGTAGATGATCGAAGAAAAAAGTATTCAAATATTTTCGACAATACTTTGTTATTTTAAAACACTAAGTAGGTATTATGTTCATGTCTAATATTTCAATTTTTCACATGTATTCTCATTAAAAACATCTACTAAGTAAACAAACTTTACTTTTTGTTACGGGTAAACAGGAAAACGGGACGTAACCTTTAGAATTAATTCTCGTGAGTTATTGTTTACCTTCAAGATGAATGACGAACACTTTTATTTAGACCATCTAAATATTTATAGAATAGGTACGACATACAGACAGACGACGTTTACAAACTGATGTATTTCTGTGTTTTTGTATACCTGTTATATGCGATAGATACTTATCATGATTAATGGTACCTACATAAAATAATGGTATAATAAATAATATAGAAATATAAGAAACCAAAAAAAATATTTCAGCTATGCTTCTCATACGTCGTAGATGAATATAGCAACATTTAATGCAGATACTTCAAAAAACCAACACCATCCGATAAAATTTATTGCCGATATATAAAGCGGTGAAAGCACGTTTTAAGCGTTTAGGCAGGCGCAGCATCGCTATAGAAATTCACTACAAACATTGGCACGTGTTCACACAAAAATTGTTTTAAACTCCCGCACTCTGATACGAATTATATTACTTTATATTTCCATTTTATTCAACAAGGATAAATGTAGTTTTACTTTATGGATTTCCCGAGCAAGTGCGCTTCGGAATTTGTAAAATTATACTTATTTGATCTGAATGCAGAATCACAAAACAACCAAGTTACTGATCATTTTATCCTCATATCTGACTCACTTTACAGATTCAAATTGAATTTTTAGTAAGAACTTAGCTGTTCAAGTATTTTCCACTTTCCATTGATGTTTCAATTATAATAATAATAATACTAATTGCGTGGTAATTTAAGCATATCGCTGTAAGTGGAAAATAACGATCGGTATAATAATAAAGGCGGGAATTAATTTTCCCATCATCATCCGGCCTATTGCATTGGCATTGGCACATTGCCCATTTCGCTGCGCTGTTGTGCACGATAGTTTAAGAAGTTATTATTTTAATTTTTCTCAACATTTTCATTTGGAAATAATGAAGCGTTCGCGTAACGAACCGATTTTGAAAATATATTTCTGTATTTGAAAGAATATATGCTCTAAATGGTCTCATTTAATTTTCATACTAATCGGTTTAGTAGTTTTCAAGTAATCCTGAAAGAAGTCGGTTAAAAACTATGATTTTGTATGAACTACCTTGACGACTTCTTTTTTTTATAAACCGATTTAGATCAATTTTTTTTTTGTTGGGAAAAGGATACCTTAAGTGTAGCACGCTTACATGCCACAAAAAGTTGAAAATAAAAAAGCTTTAAAAAAACCGCCTTTAAAAATCCTGAAAATAAAAACTTACCTCTAAAAAGCAAGAAATAATATTCAAATAATTAGAAACTCATAGGTTTTTTAATAGAACACAACATGAAGTAGGGTGGGGCTTTTAGAATAAAAAAAAAAGAAGTCCTCCAGCCACACCCGACTTCATAAGACGTGTTTTACTAAAATTGATACCTATGCGTATCCAATTATTTGAATATTATTTCTTGCTTTTTAGAGACAAATATTTAAGTTTCTGTTTTTATTTTCAGGTTTTTTGAAGGAGGTTTTTTTTAAATGTTTTTTTAAATCGAATTAGAACTAAATCAAAGGAAATTGTGCGTACCTTTCCCGCCAGTAGTAGACCCAGTCTGTCAGTTTTGGTGAGATTTTGCATGGCGTAGGCTTCTCCTGCATGTAGAGACATTATGTGTGCAAAATCAGGAGACACCATCCTTTTGAACTGTAGCCGTGAGACCTGTAGGAAAAATAGGAAATATACTAAAATAAGACTTCATTTAGATTTTCAAAATAATTGGAACTGCATTCAAAGATTTTTGAAAAGTCGCCTGCTTTTAAGCAGAAATCGAACCCACCATTCCACCAAATACGAAAAAAATACTTTTATTTTTACGATACCGATCGCAAGGATTACTCATTAGGATTATTTTTTCTTGAATAACACAGCATCTCAAACAAAAGGAAGACCATGTTTATGGTATCGTTCGTATGCGATTTTTTTTTTAATCTTTGAATGCAGGCAGTTCCAATTATTTCTTTTTTAAACAAAAAGTGACTTTATGATGTGTTAGTTTATCAATAAAAAATTGGGGTGCTAGTTTATACAGCTAGAGCTACTAGCTAGGTAGTAGGTAATATCGGTAAAATACGTATTTCCAGTAATATAAGTACCTTCTATTTGTGTGTGTTAGCAATGCGACGGGAAAAGACAATTCCGGGGTGTCTCTTGTCAAATAACTGTATGAATTCCTATTGGGTACCTACGTAAACTCCCAAGAAACAATACACCCTCTATACCTTACATACTTATAATACGTTCCTCAGAGTTCGTTTCCTTTTGTTCTAGAGTGGAACGGAACAATGAAAAAAATATAAATATTAATTACGTAGCTTTGAACTTTTATGAAAACTATAAAAATCAATGGGACGAACCGCTGAAAGAAAAATAGACATTCTTTTCAATTCAGTATTTCGTCTTGTTGGGACAATAACGTAACTACACTACGATACGCACTTCCCTGGACTTTGATAAGAACTAAACCATACTCAACTCACCCTGAAAGGTTCAAACAGCGTGTGGTAAACTTCTTCAAGCTCTGGGTCGAACTTGACGGGCCGCATCTCGTACACCAGGTACACCACCTGCGCGAGGTTCAGGAACACGAAGCCGAAGTTCCAGGAGAATGCGTCCGGCGAGCATATCACGTGCCACGCCCAAATTGAGTACAGCATGAAAGCTACACAAAGTTTTTACCTATTCATCCTCCTTATCCATTGATAGGAAGACCGTGCCCCAACAAAGGGGAAATTAATAAGGCTGGTGTTGGGAAAAAAATACAAAAGTATAAAAATTAGCAATATTTATCACATTTAAAGTATTTTTTTTTTCAAAACATAACTAATAAAAACACAAACACCAACTGAAAGTAGCTATTTAGGCTTCAAAGCATCGTAGACTTTTTGAGCGTTATTTTTTTACAATTGAAACCTTGTGAAATCGGTAAATTAATTTTCTATTAATTTTCCAATTCAAATACAAAGAATAATGAAAGAGAAACAGCTATAGGTAATTAATTAGCTTACTACATATTATACATAGGTGTTTTCATTTTCTCTGAATCCCTACTGGAATTAGTTATCGATATTACATTGGGCTTTTTCGTAGAAGTAATTTTTTTTCTTATCACTTTTCTGGGACAAGCAGCTAAATATTAGTTTTGAATATAATGCCCAAAGAATTCCAACAACAATACACGTTTACGAATACAGGGTAAACTACCGTTTATTTCAAAGAGAACCTCAGGAACTATAAACAAATAGGAAATGAAAAATGAAATATGTGCCCAGTAAACCGATACAGAGCCAAGTTCGTTTCCAACTTAGCAAAATGCCAGGAAATGCTACGCTACACTTATTTGATGTAACTTGTAGGTACCTTACGCGAAGCAAATTCAAAGTTATGTATATTACTAGGTACTATATAGGTACCTACTCGTACTTAGGTGTAGGTACCTAAATATTTTTAACGTTAAAGCGGATTTTAAAGCCTTCTTAGTCTTAGTTACATAAGAAGAGTTAGGTCCACGAACAACCATTACTGTAATTCATTGCATCTTTGTAAAAAATACAAAAATTAAACAAACACTATTAGTTTTAACGCGTCATTAAACACAATGGAAAAACAAAAAATCTTTATAGGTACTAGGTCACTTTCTCGTTTTTTTTCTGTTTGGTTTCTTAAGTAGGTAATTGACTTGGAAAAAATTAAAGTATTTTAACACGTTTTTAATAGGTTGATTTCTTGTTTATTTGTTTGTTTGTCCACAAAGTTTGCACACGATTTTTATTATTTATTTGTTCGTTTCTTTGTTTGTCCACAAACTTTGCTAACGATTTTATACTAGCTTTCGGATGAGCTAAAGACTTTAAAAATAGGTCAGAAAATGGACGGAAGACATATGCTATATTATGGTGACATTGAGCTGATCTGATGATGGAGCCGGACGAAGGCCACATATACTGTAATAAAACCATAGCACCCCATCGAGTTTGGGGACTCGTTTGATTCGTCTTCACGAGTACTCTGTTGGGAAAAAGTGTCCAGGGTCGGATGATGGAGCCGGAAGAAGGCCACAAATAAAACCACACGACCCCATCGAGTTTGGGATTGTTTTATTCGCCTTCATGAAGTACTCTGTTGGGAGATAGTGCCCAGGATCTGATGATAGAGCCGGGAGAAGGCCACAGGAATTCTGTTATAAAACATGGAACCCCTTCGAGTTTGGGCACGTTTGATTCGTCTTAGCAAGTACCTACTCTAATGGGAGACGGTGTCCAGAGTCTGATGTTGGAGCCGGAAGAAGGCCACAGGAATTATGTTATAAAACCATACAACCCCATCGAGTTTGGGCTCATTTGATTAGTCATGACAAGAACTCTGACGGGATATTGTGTCCAGGGGGGTCTGATGATGGAGCTGGACGAAAGCTAGTTTCAACTACGTCATCAGGGGGCAGTACTTAATCAAATCATTTGACAGCAAATTTTTAGTATTTACGATGACCATGATCAGACCATGATAGAGATCGATCACTTACAAAATGATGAATCATTAGTAGGTACTATAAAAAAACCTTTTATACGTCGAAGGGGAGTGAAGATAAATTATTTTGCATCCTTGATAGGAAGTAAACTTTGAAAGATCAATAAAGTGCGAGCAAAGCGCCTTCGTTTCATATTGGGCAAAAATGCTTTCGTATGTCCGGCTGTTTTCAGCAATATCGAAAAATGTCCCAAGCGCGAGGAGGGCGCTTCATAGGTCGACCATAAGGAGTTGACAAAAATTGAGGGCGCCACCACTTTCTCTGTAAACACGTGAAAATCACGAATCATTTATTTCATTTTATTTTATATGGCAACACTGACTATATTTTGTAGGTAACTACCGAAAAATTTTAGTTCCATTTTATTTAATTTCAACTCTTTATGGCCAAGCTAGACCTTACCTATTATTTTTTTAATATTGCGCATGCGCATATCCATAACCAAATACCTATATGTTAGTTTTATCACGATTATCAAATACTAGCGGCCGCCCGCGACTTCGTCTGCGCGGAAAGCTTTTTTGCTATCCCTCGGGAACTATACTTTTTTTCGGGATTAAAGGTACCCTATGTCCTTCTCTGTACCCCTGATAACGTGTATGCAAAATTTCATGACGATCGGTTCAGTAGTTAGGACGTGAAGGCGTAACAAACAAACAAACAAACGGACTTTCACATTTATAATATTAGTACTGACAGCTTCTTTAACATACCGTATCGTACTTACAGTTAATTAGAAAAATATTTTTAACGTCTTTTATTATAAGTATATAATTATCTCTTTCACCTAACCTATGTCAAGTCAAGTCAAATAAGCTTTATACAAATAAACTTATTTAGTAAGTACTTTTGAATCGTCTATATTTTCCTACCACCCGTTCCAGATTTTTTTAGCTGACAAGAAGAACGGGCGCAAGAAACTTATCAGCTGTAACAGCCATAAGTAACGATATTTACAAACTTTAATATATCGTTACCAGATAATTACAACAGGGTGACAGGATTAATGGCAACAACATAGACTTATTATATTACTTCAACAAAGTACCTACTTATAGTAGCAAGTTATGTGTTACATCATTTCCACGCATTTTTATCTTTAAGATAATCGTCTACTTTATAATAACCTTTACCCATGAGCATTACTATTTACTATTAATTTATTTACTATTAAAAATAAATAAAAACATATAAAATAGTATTAGATCTACAAACAGGATTTAGTTACCTAAGAAAAGAACTTTAGTAGGTATACATTTTCACGATGAACAAATTGGTTTACAGGTAAAATCGTAACTGGACTGTTTATATTTTGATGAAAATTCGTGGAGAAACAAACAAAGAAACAAATACCTAAATAAACAAGAAACTGACCTAATGAAAACGTGGTAAAAATACCAATGACATCAATATGAGAACTTTGTTGATTTGATTAAATACTACCAAGGTGGATAATAATGAAAAACACTTCGCTAGCATTAAGTTGGTAAGTAAGCAGTTTGAAAAAAAGGCAAGATAATTAATTCTTACCAAAAATTAAAATTGTGTGCATCCAGAGTTGTCCCTTTTTAGTACTAGGAGCGCAGTAAGATGCGACAAAAAGCATGTTTGAGAGCTAAAAATAAAAAACTTATTTCGTAACATCACATTAATGAAATTATTGTTTATTAACTTGCATAGTTAAAAAATAAAACACCACTCACTTGAAATAAAGGATGCTGCGATATTCTCCATAGTGGACACCACGGCCAATACCATGGACCTATTTTTGTAGAAACACATTTTATTGAACTGTTTGATTAATTGTTTTTAATAAAATTAGGTAATATCATAATACAACTTACCAGACGGCATTGTATAATTCACCGAACCGAAATCTTGGAAAGTACCATTTTCACCTGGCCACGAAAAATTATATTCGCCAATTTCCAAATATTCCGATTTTGCAATAGAGAGACCTCTCTGAGACATAATTTATTAGATAATATTTAGTACTTAATGATATTAAACTGTTTGTTTTGACGGACAAATCACGTTTTCCTATACCATATGACTACTTCGCGCCAAATCAATAACATCCGCGCTTTTCACACAGCGGAAAACTCGAAACTCGCTCGCTCGCAGTGCAGAACGCCATCTATCCGGCCAAGATTGTAACAAAGTTAAAACATTTAATTTTGTCTATGGGTGCATTCCAACAGACAAATCGCTGAGTCATCTATTGGCATAGAGTAAATTTTAACCATGGAAAGTAATTTGTGTAGAATGTTCAATATTTTACTTTCTATGGTTAAAATATACTCTATGGCGATTGAGGACTCATGTATTTGCTGTTAGAATGCACCCTTTAATGTAGCTTGTTAATCGATGAAAAGTTCGTGAAAATATGTGAAAATTCGACAAAAAACTAATGTTTATGGCACAAATATTTGATCACATCACGTGAGATGTAAGTGCTGAATCGCAAAGCCGTGATGACAATTTTGACATTGGGTACATTTCAGTAGGCTAATCGCTGGGTCACCGATCGCCGTAGAGTGGATTTTAACCATGAAACATAAAATAATATTTTTATACCATCTCCGCAAATTGATAAAGAACTTGGTGGCCATTTTTTTATCTTCAAAAATTAAAACAAAAAATTATCTAACTAGACCCTACATTATTGAAAATAATAATAAAATTGAATAATTTGTTTATTAAATTACCTATTAGAGTTTTAAGAAAGAAAGAAGAAAGAAAGAAAATAATTTTATTCAGCACAGAGTTACAGAATATTAAATAAAACTAACTTAGATTTACATGAGCTAAAATGGCTCCCACTCAGCAATCTCAGCATTATGCCACAGCACCCTATAGGAGCACCATGACGCTGATTTTCAGTGTTCACCAGTGTTTTATAGTTACATGTCATTTTTAGTTGCAGATAACGCGACGTCAACGTAGTTGTTAATGTGATAAAATTCCATCATATTAGCAATTTGCGGGGATTATAGAAATAAAATTCTAATAAATAAAATAACAATCCATGGTTATTTACTCTGGCCGTAACCAATGACCTAACGATTAGTCTGCTGGAATACATCCATTGACAGTGACAGTTACTGGACTAGTCTTGTTTGTCTGTGGTTTTATTCATTCATAAAAGGTGTGATGTGAGTAGTGCGGTTTCATTTAGGGAAATCTTTTACAATTAAATTGCAATGAGGTAGCATCGGTTTAATCAATTTATATAACATCTAAGTAATATGCCTTAAGATATTTGTGTTACAAGGGTTCAACAAAACACTACGGGAATGCCGAACACGAACAGTACCATCATCGCCTGTGGTAAGCGTAATGTGCACTTGATTAAATATCTCATGACTCACTTTTACCAACTTATTCTACTTCTTGTGAATTATAGAAACATACAGACACTCTTTTTTACTTTAAAATTCTACTCTATCGCTGATCTCCACTGAAAATTACTTTAGAACCGACTTTTTAGAATACCACATATTTGCCAATTCCTAGCAGATTTTTTGTTTAAAATACAGCACAATAGTTTTAATTTATCATAGAATTTGTGTCCAACACCATACTCGTTGAAAGCATATCAATTTAATTAATGGTTTTAGGTTAGGTACCTACCCAAAGTATTATTTTCAATTCTATCTAATGTCATAATTATTGATCAGTATCAGCAATTACCAAATAACTAGATCCAATTTGATTGCTTTTCGTGACGTTTGGCATAACTTCTGGTATTTGCCAATTTACCATTGTTTAGTTTATATAAAATCAATTTTATCTATTTTATATAAACTTAAATTTATTTATTTTCTCAACATTCTTATTCTAAATTTTTAAGGCATTTCAAACTTTCTTTACAATGTTATGCAACAATATACCAAATTGTTTGTGACGACTCAATTGACTTTTTAAATGACTAATTGAGCCCTTGAATTGAGCACTCGTATACATTGACTTCATAACTTTGACTAGCCTCAATGTGATTGGATTTGTTTTGTTTAGGTACTAACTAACAGTACCTATATTTTATTATGTATTTATGTTCTATGTGGGATATATTCAATAAAATTGGTGTGCTTTACACTATACTGTAAGAATTCAAAATTGTTTCACATTCGGATGACCTGAGTGGTGCAGTAGCCAACATGCTGGTCTACCACGCAGGGTTCACACACGACGGGTTCGATTCCCGGCCGGGCAGAAATTGAAATGATGAATTTTTATTTCTGTGATGGGTCTGGTTGTTACTATGTATATTAAAAAATATGTAAGTAGTATATCAGTTGTCCAGCACCCATATTACAAGCTTTGCTTAGTTTGGGGCTAGATGACGCTGTGTGAAATTGTCCAAGCATTATTTACTATTTATTTCATTATGATGTTGTAGACCTTTGATTTCATTCATTCATTCATTAATAAATTATTTATTCAGCTTTTCCGGGGATCCTGTTGGAATAATAATGAACACACATAAGCTTTCTAGTAGTAAATGATTTCAATTGTTAATAACATGATTTTATTGACAGTGATTTGTCAAGTCATGTGGAACTTATTCCAGACCTCTAGCATGATTACCAAAATGTGATATGATATAGTGATTTATCATTTTTAACTGTCAAAGACAATGGATTTCGACAGATGAGTGTTGTTAAACTGCTATTATGTTTCAGTGGTCATGCTACAGTGGCAGGACTTAATAAAATCTTGGCAACTGCCCCAAAATTTCGAGTTTCTTTTCAGTAATATTGATACCTATGTATAATTTGTAAAAAAATGTGTGTCTATTATTATTATTTGTGATGACTGCATTTGTGTTTGCTAATAAATATTATGTGCACCACCTGATGGATGTTCACGAATTTGCTTATCCAATTTCTAATATGTTATAAGTAATATGTAAGTATATGATTTCATTGCATTCACATTAATGCACATAAAATATAGGGAAAATCTGATAAAGCATTACGTTAAGTTACCTAATCTCAAGAAATCAAGAACGTAAGATGCTTCCTTGTGTATCAACTATGATATGTTTTAAAGTATTTTTCTAGTGCTCAAAGTGGTACAATCAATGAAAATATAAGTTCAGTAGTATTAAAAAGAACAGTTATAATTTGATTGGTCAAGCTTGACCTGCATGTACACTAACTCATCGCTATGTATACTCAAAATACGCATTCTGCGCAATCCTCATAAATAAATGCTATTAATGGAACTGAAGCAGACAGGGTAGCCGGCATACATCTTGAAATTGGGTGAGGATTGCGCAGAACGCGTATTTTGGGTATGCATAACGATGAGGTAGTGCACATGCGCGAACTTATCCCCACTCCGTTGAAAGAGTGTCAGGAATTCCTACACAATGTTTAGATGAACTAACCAGTCCCAATTAATAATGCACATGTATTTACTTACACTCAGCTTCTGTTTGCTTACTATTAAAAAAAATATTACAGGTATTATGTAATAATTGCATAATTTTGCAACATTTTTTTATAATTAACCAATCATTCATTAGTCATTACATTTCAAAATATTATATGCTTTCAGTCTTTGTAATGTTTGTTTTCTAAAACATTTAAATACACAACAATGTAGACATAATAGACACCTATCAGGCCATATTTATGAATTTATTGTATTGAAATAGATACCTGCTAACTGAATTGAAATTTTTGATGTCAGGCACATCAACATCATCATCAACTAATGTGTGTGTTTAATGAATATGGCAAAAAAGACTTCATTTTTATTTAAGGCACAAATGTTAAGGAAAATCTTACAATAAATGCTAAAGGGAAATTTATAGATTGGCTTTTCCATTCTAACAATAGTTCAAGTGTATTTTGTACAGAGATATAGTTACTTTTTTAGTTTTCCTAAGAACCTTTATATTTGTATCATTATCATCAGCTACTTTTATGTCGTCACTGCTGGAGCACTGGTCTTTCTTATGGTATCAATAATCTCAGAGATATATTCATTCATTCATTGTTAGATGTTATCGTCATATCAGCCTTCCACCTGCCATATAAATAAGGTTACGTGCAAAAAAGTCACATTTGAGTATATCCAATAAATAGATAGAATAGATGTATTTTTGTTAAAAAATATTAACATCATATATTTTGTATTTAACAATATACAATATGTTTGGTTAGCGATGTCGGAGCTTTTAAAGGCAGATAATATGATCAATTTTATCGACAAATCCCCCACATGTTGGGGTCTATCCCCTCTCCTGTTGGAATGACCACCTGAATGACGCGACTAAAAAATTCTATTTAATTTTCGAACCTGCTCACAAAATTTCACGAAAATCGTTTGAGAAATGCGACCTGGGGGGGTTATTCACGATTGTCGGAAACAAACTTTCCGAATCGAATAGTCAAGTCTCTTATTTTCTACCTTATGCTACCAAACTTTGTAAATGTATTGCGCTTTCCCGTCGAAAAGTGAATCAAATGCCAGTTGAACCTGCTCACGAGAATCGGTTGAGAATTGCAACTTGTAGAGGAGAACAAACAGCGCCGGAAAGCCGGCTGAAATATATTTTTATTAAATAAAAAAAAACTGGCTTGACGAAAAAATTCTATATATTTTTCAAACCTGCTCACAAAATTTCACGAGAATCGGTTGAGAAACTGTAGAGGAGAACAAACATACAGCCGCCGGACATACTAAAAAAAAATTTGTCCAAGCTGAAGCAGAGACGCTTCACTTGCGCTTCGCGCTTGCTCGGTCAATTAAATCGGTACCCTGAAAAAACTACCACACACCTAGAAGTCAGTCCAGTAGGTACATACCTAATTCTAAAATATGCTGATAACAGAAATAGTTCAACACAATATCTAAAAGCGAAATCTGTATTTGATTTATGGGTTCATTAATGTATTTTTTTCATTACTTATGTTGTTGACAACTAATGAGATACATACTAGATACCTAAATGCAAACACAATGTTGCCACCACAACCAACAGTGGTCCCCGGTAATGTATATGAACTGTTTGCTGTATGTTGCAGATGAATATGAAGTTATTGGTGAAGGTCAGTGGCAGACTCTTGAGAATAGCGGCGATGAGCAAGTCATCAAAATATATGGTTTCCAATATTCAAAAATACGTGCCATTATATTTCATAGCACTTGCATATTACTATGTGGATTACCTTACTTTGCTTTGGCCTATTATCCATCTTACAACAGGTTCAAGTACCTAAAATGCAGTTTGAAAACGGCTGAACATGTTTGTGGTGAGTAAATACATTTTATTTCGCCATAATTAAGTGTTGGTTTGACCATTTGATTACGTTAATGAAAGTGACTAGATCATAAAATCATTCTGGGAATATACAGATCCTGACGCTTTACTGCATCATATTTTGGTCTTCACATTTAACTATCGCAGACACAAAAAATCCATTCCTACTCATCTTTAGAAAAATCTTCAGATCTTTTCGAACTCATGTGTCTCCTGTGGCTGAAATATAATGTTCATCAAATTAGATTAGAAAGCTGGCAAGCTCACGCAACGCAAGTTTTCTCTCTCTCTTATATAAACTTATCTAAGAATGTCCATTGTTGTGTCTGAAAGAACACTATTAATCGTTTCATCAGGGAAAAATCTATTGATGTTTAACTGGCTTAAACAATCCGATCATCATAAATTGTTGTTAATAAAGATGGACATTCCTCAATTAAAGCCAACAAATCACCACATACATCAAATCAAGATACTTCATGGCTCAAGACACGTGACGTGATGGCCTTATTTCTTGTTTTATTTTGTATCGATAACTTTTTTAGGATTCTGGTAGGGAAAGGCCATATATTTAGTACGGCGGATTTTACTTCAGCTCCTGTATTCTCTCTAGCTGTGTGTTTTATAGCTTGGATGTTTATTTATAATACTCGTACTTCTGGATACTCTACCTATACTTTTTGTGATTCCTCCGCAAATTAAATGACCCCTTTTCAGAGACTCTAATTAATAATCTGTTTTCATAGTGACGGACGCTGATGGTCTCTTCAAAATCGAGAAAGTGCAAGACATCGACCTCAATATCTCTAATCACCGGGAAAACAAGTTACGTTATTTCATTTACCAACATTCGCGGTTTATCTGGCTGAATGACCAGGGAGCCTTCACCAATGTCCTGGCACTCAACGAGAGACTCACTATCAGTCTGTTGATGGAAAATGTATCTGGCATCAACAAACGGCAGCAGAATGAGTTGTAAGTAATTATAGTTAAATCGATAGATAGAGAAGTTTTTAATACTTATTATTAAAAAATATATAAACATGCTATTTGTTTCATTTCAGGATTAAGTTATATGGCAGCAATTCTGTAGAAGTTGAAGTCAAGAGCTACTGGACTCTGTTTGTAGATGAAGTCTTTAATCCCTTCTACTTATTCCAAGTATTCTCTATTATTCTGTGGTCGCTGGACGAATATTATCAATATGCATCATGTGTTTTCATACTGTCTACTCTATCTTGTATGTTGGCCCTGTATCAAACAAAACAGGTATGTTTTGCATTTTTACCAAATATAAACTTAAATATCTAGTTATTCAAAATATGTTGAACAGCTGACTTTTGCAACATTACGGAATTACATACTTAAACAAATTACTTGTTGCTGTGTGGCATCCGGGAGAGAAGATTATAGATGTAGTTATATAGTTCGAATCACGAAAGATGACCACAAATAGCGCCCATCTTCGCAATATAACTCATGGAGAAATCATATACAGGGTCACTGGAAATATGACGTATTCCTGCTAAGGGGTTATAGATGAGGTCAAAACAAATATTTTTTGTCATATAACTTTTTTTTAAAAAATTAATAGCATTTGAGTTAATTGAAATTAAGTATATTTTTACGAAAAGTACGTTTTCAGACACAAAAAATAAAAATAAAAGATAACTACTCATTCGATTCCGGTTTTTCATTATTTTGGGATAGAAAACAATTAAGTGTTGATAATAAATAAAAAAAATTACAAAAAGTACAGGTGTTTATAAAAAAAGCAATCCTTAAATGCATTTATTTTTTTATTTTTTTCAGATTTTTTAGAAATAGCATCAAATATCTTTTAAAAAATCATAGTAACAAAGCGTGCATAATATTTTAAAAACATCACCATCTATTCAGCTTTCAGTTGAGGTATAAAACTTAATAATAACTTAAATGAAAAATGAGAAATTAAGACTTAACTAAATAGCAGTCCCATTTTATGTAGCAAAAATTTCCTACTTCAAGCGCTTCGAAGGTGGCCGTATTATCCTACTTATATCATAAATGTGAAAGTTTGCTTGTTTGGATGATTGTAAATCAATCACCCAAAACGACTGAACGGATTTGGATGAAATTTGGCACACAGACAGTTTATAAACAGGATTTAAACATAGGAGGATACTATTATCTTGGTTAAAGGTTCCCTAGGGATTTTCTCGAATATAATTGCGGACAAAGTCGCGGGCGAAAGCTAGTTTGCCATAAATGATCGTGCTTACTAAAAATACTTTCGTCCGAGTGAGTTTGAAAAAGAATTATTTTCCGCCGATGAGTCAAAATTTTATACAGACAGCATCAAAAATAACCGTGCATATCAGCCATTTTTAATGACCCGCTGCTGGGGAACAAGCCTTCCTTTCCTTTTGGGATAAAGCGGACGGGCCATAACCCACCACGTGGGCCCAATGCGGATTGGTCGGTGTTAACTCAATGTACCTTACATTGAGCCCCTGGTTCTGGCTGCATTTACAGTCGTTAACACTGACCAATCCACATTGGGTCCACGTGGTGGGTATGGCCCGTCCACTTTATCCATCCACAAGCCAAAAGGTAGGCCAGTTCCCCAGCAGCGGGGCATTAAAAATAGCTGATATGCATGGTTATTTGTTGTGACACAGTTTGTATAAAATTTTGACTCATCGGCAGAAAATAATCCTGTCTCAAACTCACTCGGACGAAAGTATTTTTTAGTAAGTACGACCATTTATGGCAAACTAGTTTCCGCCCGCGACTGCATTCGCATTTACATTCGAGAAAATCCCTTGGGAACCCTTAACCAAGATAATAGTATCCTCATGTGTTTTAATCCGGCTTATAAACTATCTGTGTGCCAAATTTCATCCAAATCCGTTCAGCCGTTTTGCGTGATTGATTAACAATCATCCAAACAAGCAAACTTTCACATTTATGGAATAAGTAGGATAATACGGCCACCTCCGAAGCGCTTGAAGTAGGAAATTTTTGCTACATGAAATGGGACTGCTATTTAGTTAAGTCTTAATTTCTCATTTTTTATTTAAGTTATTATTAAGTTTTATACCTCAACTGAAAGCTGAATAGATGGTGATGTTTTTAAAATATTATGCACGCTTAGTTACTAGGATTTTTTTAAAGATATTTAATGCTATTTCAAAAAAATCAGAAGAAAAATAAAAAATAAATGCATTTAAGGATTTATTCTTTTATAAACACCTGTATTTTATGTTTTTTTTTTATTTATTATCAACACTCAGATTGTTTTCTATCCTAAAATAGTAAAAAATCTGGAATCGAATGAGTAGTTATCTTTTATTTCAAATTTTTGTGTCTGAAAACGTACTTTTGGTAAAAATGTACTTAATTTCAATTAACTCAAAAACTATAAATTTTTTGAGAAAAAGTTATATGACAAAAAATATTTGTTTTGACCTCATCTATAACCCCTTAGCAGGAATATGTCATATTTCCAGTGACCCTGTATATCTATAGAATCATATTCTTATACATATATCAGGTAATTTTGAACTTACCATCCAAATTTTAAGAATGTGTCCAGTCCATGAAACTAAACAACTTTCTCTAAGAAACATGTGTCAAATTACGCCAAAAAAATTTTGGTCATCCCATACTAAATTGATCACGTGATAATCTTTGATTTGTATGGAAAGTCAATTTTTATTATACATATTTGACCATGTGTTCCTTAGAGAAAGTTGTTCAGTTTCATGGACTGAACACATCCTCAAAATTTGGATGGTGAATACAAAATGACCCTGTATAATGAAATATTATTTAGTCCGAAGTCTTTTCTTCATGAGTTATGATGCGAAGATAGGCGCCATTTGTGGTCATCTTTCGTGAAACGAACTATACTTGAAGTTAGCACGCAGCAGCACCCGCCGAAAACGCTTAGAAAAACGAGTTATTTATTTATTTATTTTATTTATGATTTATTCAGAAAACTAACAGCTATATTAGGTACAGATTGAGTGATTACATATAAGTCTTTAAATAAGCCAATTATAGGTTTCCATAGCTATAACAAATTTATATCATCATTACAAAATGAATGTTACAGATATCGTTATAAATACCAGAACATGAAAAGAAAGAAACAAAAATGTTAGAAAGTATTTTTCAATTATCTCCCTAAATTTTACGTTTAAGTACATATGTCATACAAAATATTACTTATTTTAACTTATTTATCGATCTTCTATCTGACTGTTAAGTGCATTATATCCGAAAATGAAAAAAAAAATCCCTGATGTCATCGTGTGATAAAACTAAAATGATATATATTTTTACCGACTTCAAAAGGAGGGAGGTACTCAATTCGACCAGTTTTTTTTTTTGTTTTTTGTATGTACACCGATTACTCGAAGACGGCTGAACCGATTGAAATGATTCAAATGTTATTAGATTAGGTAAACAACCAAGTTGGTCCCATTTTTTAAAATTTTGTAATCGGTTCAGTACTTTTCAAGTAATTTTGATAAAAGTACGAAAATAGTATGATTTTTACCGACTTCAAAAGGAGGGAGGTACTCAATTCGACCAGTTTTTTTTTTTTTGTTTTTTGTAGGTACACCGATTACTCGAAGACGGCTGAACCGATTGAAATGATTCAAATGTTATTACATTAGGTAAACACCCAAGTTGGTCCCATTTTTTAAAATTTTGTAATCGGTTCAGTACTTTTCAAGTAATTTTGATAAAAGTACGAAAATAGTATGATTTTGTGTGAACTACCTCGATGATCAGTCCTATAACTTCTTTGTTTATGAACTGAATAAGATAATTATTTTTTTGTTGGAAAAGGGATATCTTAAGTGTTGTTCTTTAACCGACTTAAAAAAAGAAGGTTCTCAGTTTGACCCGCATGTATGTATGTTTCTCCGCGATTAACTCACGTTTGGCTGAGCCGATTTTTCTACCTAAATAATATATCTACACTACCTTTGTATTACAAAAGGTACCTAAACTAAAAATAAAAAAATAAAATATTGTTTAAAAAAACAAAAAACCGACTTCAAAAACCTACCTCTAAAAAGCAAGAAATAAAATTCGTAATAATAAAAACACGTCTATTGAAGTCGGGTGGGGGCTTTTAGAATAAAAAAAGCAAATTTCTTTTTACTCCAGCCCCACCCGACTTCAATAGACGTGTTTTTATTATTACGGATATTATTTCTTGCTTTTTAGAGGTAGGTTTTTTGAAGTCGGTTTTTTGTTTTTTTAAACAATTTTTAAGATTTTTTTCTGTTCCATCATGTTTCTAGACGTGTCCGCAGCTATCAAGCTAAAATTTATCAAAATCGGTGACTTATGCATATTCCCTATTGCGTTTGCGATTGTATCAGAGCTAGAGACGCTATTTATTTAAATGATCTTGCGGAGTGTCCCTTCTGTACTCGTACTATCAGGTATTCTGTGGTAAAAGTTAAAATCCTGGGAAACCACTTGAGATTTTTGTATTCACAATGCTTTTGTTGATGATATAATTTTTTTCACAGATGAGTATAAATCTGCACAAAATGGCCGGGTCGACGAGCGCGTTCACGGTGACCGTGCTGCGGCCGTCACGCGCAAGCCGCGAGGAGTGCGTGGTGAACGCGAGCCGGCTGGTGCCCGGCGACGTGCTCGTGCTGCCGCCCGACGGCTGCGTGATGCCGTGCGACGCCATGCTGCTCACCGGCACCTGCATCGTCAACGAGAGCATGCTCACTGGTCAGTCACTTATATGGATTACTATTTACAACCCTCGCAGATAAAGAATGGGATTGAAAATGGCTCACCACGCTTACCACAACAATCATCAACGTATCCAAAGGGGCTGGGCCCGATGGTATACCGTCCATATTCAGACTTTGTGCCTCTGCGCTTGCTGGACAATTAACTTTTATATTTAACTAGCGGCCGCCTCCAACTTCGTCTGCGTGGAAAGTTTTTTGCTATCCCGCGTGAACAATACTTTTTACCGATTTCAAAAGGAGGGAGGTACTCAATTCGACCCGTTTTTTTTTTGGTTTTTTGTATGAAGGTACATCGATTACTTGAAGACGGCTGAACCATGCTGAACCGATCGAAATGATTCAAACGTTAATAAATTAGGTAAACTCCCAAAATGGTCGCATTTTTTAAAATTTTGAAATCGGTTCAGTACTTTTCAAGTTATTTTGAAAAAAGCACGAAAATAGTATGCTTTTGTGTGAACTACCTCGATGATCAGCCGTATAACTTCTTTGTTTATGAACTGAATAAGAAAATTATTTTTTTGTTGGAAAAGGGATATCTTTAGTGTAGTTCTTTAACCGACTTAAAAAAGGAGTTTCTCAGTTTGACCCGCATGTATGTATGTTTCTCCGCGATTAACTCATATTTGGCTGAGCCGATTTTTCTACCTAAATAATATACCTACACAACCTAATACAAAAAGTACCTACACTAAAAATAAAATAAATAAAAAATAATTAAAAAAAAAAAAAACAGACTTCAAAAAACCTACCTCTAAAAAGCAAGAAATAATATTCGTAATAATAAAAACACGTCTATTGAAGTCGGGTGTGGCTTTTAGAATAAAAAAAGGAATTTGTACTCCAGCCCCACCCGACTTCAATAGACGTGTTTTTATTATTACGAATATTATTTCTTGCTTTTTAACCGACTTCAAAAAAAGGAGGAGGTTCTCAATTCGTCGGAATCTTTTTTTTTATGTATGTTACTCGATTACTCGAAGACGGCTGGACCGATTTGAAAAATTATTTTTTTGTTTGAAAGTATATACTTCCAAGTTGGTCCCATTGTAATGAAATCAGGATCTGATGATGGAATCCTGGAGAAATCGAGGGAACTCTTCGAATATTGAAGGCACATCTATAGTGATTTTAGTATTTCCTTAAGTAACTTGTGCATTTGCTTTCGAAAAGTACCATTTCGGTGAAGTAGAACTGATGATGAAGACCAGCATAGATGATCATCGGAACTATTCAATACTAAGTAGTTCACTGGTACGATACGATTACTTTAATATGGTTGCTAGACTATTTATGCTCATCATAATTCATATGGTGAAGTGGAGCTAATAGTGAAGTACCAGGAGAACTCCTCAACAATAAACGCCCCTCAACAATAAAAAGCAGTACTATGTAAAAGGTGATGAGCCGTTGAAATAAGGCTATTGTAACTTAGATAATTTCATCACCTTAGATAATTTGCATTTATTGCAACTTCGATGACTTTCTCCTTACATTGTCAAACTTTAACTTTGATGTAGATATCATAATTCTAACAGAGTGCAGACTACATAGTAACAAGCCCATCCCTAAATTACCTAACTACAACTCCTACTTTACTACAAATCAACTAAATCAGAACGATGGGGTAACAGTATATATTAAGAACCGATTAAAAGCAAAAGTAAAAGAGATAAAGCTGGTTCATGCATCTTGTATTCAAGTAGAAATATTCAATAACTTACTATTATGTATATACCGCTCACCATCAAATAATAACGCAGAAAACTTTCTAACTTCCCTTAACTCACATCTTGGAACAGTCTCATGTAATAAAAATATTATAATTGCTGGAGACATAAATATAAATCTTTTACCCAAACATGTGGAATCATCTTATGAATACAGAAATAGAGTTTCTTATCTTAACACGCTTGCAGAATACGGTATACTTCCTGGACATACGTTACCCACAAGAGAAAATACATGTCTAGATCACTTTATGTTAAAAGTAAATAAAAAAATTGTTTCGGCATTCATTGCAGTTTTACACACAACCACTACAGATCACTATACCACATTCCTATGTCTGACAAAAATTAAAAAGAAACAATTAACTAATAAAACCATAACAAAAATTGACTTTGAAAAAGCACAAAAATATCTGCAACAAAAAGATTTAGCTCAGTTATTGTTCTGTAGCGACCCTAATACGTTAACAAAATTACTTTTGCAAAAGTTATCTGATTCTTTAAAAAACAATATTATTACTGTAAATATCCCAAAGAATAAACGTATCATTAAACCGTGGATAACAACTGGTATTTTAAAGTGCATTAATAATAGAAATAAATTACAAAGAAAACTAAAAACTGATCGATTTAATGAAATTTTAAAAATAACTTATTTAAGATACAGAAATTACTGCAACAATTTGATTAAAAAATTGAAAAGAAAATATGAAAATGAACTTTTAGCTAAATCGGTCTCTGACAATAAGTTACTCTGGAGGAATATAAAAAAAATAACATACACAAATCAAACTAAAACACAAAACACCGAACTATTAAATATTAAACCTTCCCCCTCTGATTCAGCAAATTTTGTTAATGAGTACTTTATAAATATTGGCAAACAGCTTAATCAACAGATTCCACCTACTTCATCTCATGATCTCAATAACCTGGCAGATTTAGTACCCACTCAGTTAAATTCGTTTGTACTTCTTGACACAGATCACGATGAAGTAGATAGTGTCCTAATAAGCCTAAAATCTAACAGCGCTCCAGGCTGGGATGGAATTACTACAAAGTATTTAAAACTTGTGAGAATTGAAGTCGTTCCTATCATAACTCATCTTGCCAACCTTTGCTTCAATACGGGTATCTTCCCTACCCTCCTGAAACAATCTATTATCACTCCAGTACACAAGGGTGGGGATAGAGAGGACGTTAATAATTACAGACCCATATCTGTTTTACCCTGCTTATCAAAAATCTTAGAAAAACTATTAAATTCTCGGCTACTTAAATTTCTTAATAAATACGATATATTGTCTACTTCCCAATTTGGCTTTAGAATGGGAAAGTCAACTGAGGATGCAGTAACTGCCTTAACTTCTTTAATAACAGAAAATATGGACCAAAAGAAAAATAAATGTTTAACTGTATTTCTCGATATCAAAAAAGCATTTGACACAGTCTCTATCCCTGTCCTTGTGAATAAGCTGGAAAAAAGTGGTATAAGGGGTACATCGTTAACTCTTCTTAAAAGCTACCTTACTAATAGGACTCAAAGAGTCAAAATAGAACAATATTCTAGTGAAGACGCAGAGGTATCATATGGTGTTCCTCAGGGAAGCGTGTTAGGCCCTACTTTGTTCTTAATTTATATCAACGATCTATGTAATCTAAAAGTCATTAATGCCAAAATCTTTTCGTATGCCGATGATACCGCTGTCGTCTTCTCTGGAAAATCCTGGCAAGCTGTTAAACACAGTGCTGAAGTAGGGATGGCCCAAATATCCACTTGGCTGAGATGTAACTTATTGTCACTGAACACGTCTAAAACCAACTATATGTGTTTCAGTATCTACGACAATAATCAGCCTGCTGATAACTTCAATATAAGGGTTCATAACTGTGGTAACACTCTGGATGAAAATTGTGTTTGCTCAACCATTAGTAAAGTTACTCACATTAAGTATCTGGGCGTTATATTAGATCAGAGACTGTCTTGGTATTTCCATCTTGAACAAGTGTCTGGAAGAGTCAGAAAACTTATATGGATATTTCGAACCTTGAGGCACGTGGTTCCGGCAAATAGTAAACATAATACGGATCAAGTTTCTCCAATCAATAATGTACTAAAAAATATATACACTGCCTTAGTGCAATCCGTTTTGGTGTACTGCATCCCTGTTTGGGGAGGTGCAGCAAAAACTAAATTTATAGATGTTGAGAGATCACAACGTGCCCTTATAAAAGTCATGCTCTTCAAAAGCATTCGATACCCTACTGAACAACTTTATATTGACTGTGGTTTGCTGTCGGTGAGAAAATTATACTTAAAACAAATTATTCTTAAAACACACAGGAGTTTACCTTTTGTTGAAAATAAAAAAGAAAGTAGAAGAGAAAAAAACGTCGCTAAGGTTATTATAACTAGAACTAAGTTTGCAAGATCACAATATAGCAGTCGTTCAGCTCGAACTTACAATATCGTCAACAAAGAACTTGACATTTATAATAAAAAGTATAATGTATGTAAACAACTCATAAACACATGGTTAGAATCTATTGATTATGAGGAGACAGAATCGCTTCTACAATAACACACACACACACACACACAAACACACACACACACACACACACACACACACACACACACACACACACACACACACTTCTTTTCAAAAGCATTACATATAACTTTAGTAGAAAGTAAATGTCTAGTTTAATTTTTAAATTAATCTGTACTGTTAAGCTTACCCATAAATGTAGCACAGCTAAATTATAAATATGTATGTAATGGAAGAGCGGAGTCATCTGGTACAGGCAATAATTGCTTAAAAGATGACTTCGGTCACAAACTTTTGTATAAACATGCCTTGAAATGAAATAAACTTTATTATTATTATTATCACCAAATATACTTACCACAAAAAAGTTTAAAATAAAAAAGTTTTTAATAAAAACAAAACCTCCTTCAAAAAACTTGAAAATAATCTAACAAAAAACAGTTTCAAAAATAAATAAATGGCTCTAAAAAGCAAGAAATAAAATATTGAAATCTGCATAATAATTAACTCGAAAGTTTGTATGCATATCTTATATTAAACAACGTCTTATGAAGTCGGGTGGGGTTTAAAACCCATGATTAAAGTTTAGATATATTAGTTAAAATAAAAAATATCCTTCGTTATTATCCTTAATTAATTTGGTTTTCGAAAATATTTGAGACTTTAATGTATCTACATCTTTATAACCACGTCAAACCTCTCCGTCAAAAACAGCATGGATTTGTTGAGAGTAGGTCTACTGAATCCAATCTGCTAAGCTATACCACTTTTTGTGTGATTCATTCAACGATCGCAAACAAGTTGACGCTACACATACACACAGATTTTGCGAAAGCATTTGATCGTGAGAGTCACTCTATCCTTATCAAAGCGGATTATATGGGCATCTACGGAAACTTATTGCGTTGGCCTGCATAAGCAGGCTTAGTATTTCATGAATCATTCCCAATTGGTAGCGTTGGGCGGTTACGACTCTCTGCTATTCATCCCCGGCTCGGGTGTACCACTGGGATCCAATTTGGGGCCGTTTCTATTTTTAATATTTATAAATGATCTTCCTAACATCATTGAATACGACTGTCTTGCCTTCGCTGACGATTCAAAAATCTTTAAGCATATTAACTATTGCTATTGATTGTGAGGTGTTACAGAAAAATCTAGATGCAGTTTCTAAATAGTGTGACCTCGTTGCCAAATGTCAGGTTATTTCTTTTATAAAAAACAAAAACTCCATTCAATTTGATTATCGCATAAATAACTTTTTATTGAGCCGTGTCAATATAATGCGTCACTTAGGAGAACCTATATTTCGACTCATCTTTATCTTTTCGACCGCATTTTGATCATATTTGCAGTAAAGCGAATCAAATGCTGGTCTTCATAACTCGGAATGCTAGACCCTTTAAAAAATTACTTCATGGATAATAATAATAATATAATAATAATAATAATATAATATAATATAAGTTCTTCTTGTCAGTTAAAAAAGTCTGGAACGGGTGGTAGGAAAATATAGACGATTCAAAAGTGCTTAATTAGTAAGTTTATTTGAATAAAGACACTTTGATTGACTTGACTTGACTATGTGTAATTTCATGATGATCGGTTCAGTAGTTAAGACGTGAAGGCGTAACGTAACAAACAAACAGACAAACGGACTTTCGCATTTATAATATTAGTAAGGATAAGTCGCTTGATGAGGGACGAGCATTTTCATCCTTATGGAAGATTGCTAATATCACTCCAATATATAAAATCAGGAGACATTAAGGATGTTATGAATTACCGACCCATTAGTAAATTAATTTGGTTTTCGAAAATATTTGAGACTTTAATGTATCTACATCTTTATAACCACGTCAAACCTCTCCGTCAAAAACAGCATGGATTTGTTGAGAGTAGGTCTACTGAATCCAATCTGCTAAGCTATACCACTTTTTGTGTGATTCATTCAACGATCGCAAACAAGTTGACGCTACACATACACACAGATTTTGCGAAAGCATTTGATCGTGAGAGTCACTCTATCCTTATCAAAGCGGATTATATGGGCATCTACGGAAACTTATTGCGTTGGCCTGCATAAGCAGGCTTAGTATTTCATGAATCATTCCCAATTGGTAGCGTTGGGCGGTTACGACTCTCTGCTATTCATCCCCGGCTCGGGTGTACCACTGGGATCCAATTTGGGGCCGTTTCTATTTTTAATATTTATAAATGATCTTCCTAACATCATTGAATACGACTGTCTTGCCTTCGCTGACGATTCAAAAATCTTTAAGCATATTAACTATTGCTATTGATTGTGAGGTGTTACAGAAAAATCTAGATGCAGTTTCTAAATAGTGTGACCTCGTTGCCAAATGTCAGGTTATTTCTTTTATAAAAAACAAAAACTCCATTCAATTTGATTATCGCATAAATAACTTTTTATTGAGCCGTGTCAATATAATGCGTCACTTAGGAGAACCTATATTTCGACTCATCTTTATCTTTTCGACCGCATTTTGATCATATTTGCAGTAAAGCGAATCAAATGCTGGTCTTCATAACTCGGAATGCTAGACCCTTTAAAAAATTACTTCATGGATAATAAACAAACATCTTACCAATGAGTTGTATAGAATTATTATTAAATTCAAAGTACCGACTCGATCTGTGCGTAAGCCACTATTGTTTTGTGTACCTCTCTACACTAACAATGTTTCTAGAAATAATCCTTTGGATAGAATGTGTTCATATTATAATAACATCTGTTTAAATTATGTATTACATATTTAATTGTAGTATCCTTTCTTTCAAGAAATTACTGTTGACACCTTTACAGTTTAATGACTCATCCAACACAGTCATCAATAAAAAAAACTTTATATTTTTCTGAATTTTGTATATTTATTTGAGTATTTTTTTGTATTTTAGACCTCTGGGTGTATAATTATTCTCATTTCTATAAATGTTGTGCTCAATTGTAATTGGACATGGATGGGCGTGAACTTAGTTGAAATTTTTTCTTCATTGTAAGTAATTTTGTCTGATATCTGTTATTGTGCCGTTCTAAATAAAATAAAAGTGTGACTGAAAGAGCGATAGGTGTAGCGTTTAGTGTGCGAGCGAGAAGTGAATATGAACGACGCCATTTCTAATCCTATTCTTTATCTGCGCAGGTTGTACGTTCATTTATTAGCTATTTCAAAGACTATTCCTCATTATATGATATTTTAGTAGAATGATTGAAATAATCAGAAAACATTTTAACATCCATTTAAGAAAGAAAATTATAAATACAAAATAAAGCTCATTAAAAAATGATTTCTTATGTCAATTGCTCTTATTTCTCATTAAATAACTTACAATTTTGCTTGTTCTTGCAATTGTAATATATATTTTTAAAGAAAAATCTAGTAAAAATAGTATATGAGTACCTGTTTATTTATCATATTTTCTTCTGATTATGCTTAAATAAAATGTCTAAAATAATATAATCTTCCTTCACCAGGTGAAAGCGTGCCTGTAATGAAAGGACCACCATGCCCTTCCGCGGAAATATACTCAACTGACGGACACAAAAGGCATACGCTATTCGCAGGCACCCACGTTATACAGACTAGATTTTATGGCAATAATCAGGTATTGTATGGATTACTGTATTTCATATAGATAGATGTTTAGACATTTTGTTGGCACCAATATTACCCAAGGATTGAGATTGAGGCCCATATTTATAAACCACTCCCACAAAACGTTGAGAGCTATCTTGAGATCATATCTGAGTAGCTGATTCTTATAAGAACGCATCTCAAGTATGATCTCAAGATAGCCTCTAAATACAGTCCCCCGACTGTATTTATAAACAACTCTTACCGTTGACCGTTGGCCTAGCATGACCAACGAAACGCGATATGATATAGCGATTTATCACGTTTAACTGTCAAAAGACAATGGATTTTGACAGTTGAGTGTCGATAAAACGCTATATCACGCGATATACAGAGTAATTTTGTATTCACCATCTAAATTTTGAGGATGTGATCAGTCCATGAAACTGAACAACTTTCTCTAAGGAACACATGGTCAAGTATGTAAAATAAAAATCGACTTTCCATACAAATCAAAGAGAACACGTGATCAATTTAGTATGGGATGACCAAAATTTTTTGGCGAAATATGACACATGTTTCTTAGAGAAAGTTGTTCAGTTTCATGGACTGGACACATCCTTAAAATTTGGATGGTAAGTTCAAAATGACCCGATATATCGTGTTTCGGTGGTCATGCTACGAGGGCAGGCCTAAGATCTTTCTACAATTTATCCATAGTACAAAAGATGAGAGAGTAATATCTATCTCTCTCTCTTATACGGATTCAAATATAAATGGTAATAATTGTTTTTTTTAGGTATTAGCAAAAGTAGTACGAACTGGCTTTTACACAGCAAAAGGCGAGTTAATAAAAAGCATACTGTTCCCGAAGCAACTCGGCTTCCAGTTCTACAACGACGCTGTCAAGTTCGTTATGTTCATGTTCTGCATTGCCGCTGTAGGCATGGCGTATTCCATCTGGTTGTACCTTCTTAGGGGGGTAAGATATTTTTTTTACTATACAGTTTTCTTTCGTAGCGGCAGGGGGTCTCACTCCGCGCTTAAACTTTTATATTAGCCTACTGCACGCGGCTGACTCAGTCGAGCCAGCGCAAGAAGGATGTCATGTGTCGGTAACTGAATCAGCTATAAGTACTTAACAATACTTCTTCTTGTCAGCTAAAAAAGTCACGAAAGAATAAGCAATACAAATATAGATAATTCAAAAGCACAAACCTAAAATAAGTTGTATTTTTTATCTGTTATTTGAACTGTCAGAAACGATAACTTTTTTACTTCAGCAACACGAAACTGAAATATATGTTAAAATGTCCATCTTATTGCGAAAAGTAGCCGGGACACATTTTTTAATTAAGCAGTTAGATTTAAGAAAACATGAAATGTGCGAACAGCGAGACAGCTGCAAAACGTGGACGGCCTCTTAATTTCTAAGTTTATTCGAAACAATATTTTTACTTGAATAATACGTTTCCAGAGTGCAGTGGGCACCATAGTGCTCCGCACGCTTGACATAATCACGATCGTGGTGCCGCCCGCGCTGCCCGCGGCCATGACGGCTGGCATAGTATACAGCCAGCAACGCTTGCGCAAAAACAAAATATTCTGCGTGTCCCCGCCGAGAATTATCATCTGTGGGAAACTGCAAGTCATGTGCTTTGATAAGGTATGCCAAGAATTTAGTTTACTATAGTATAAAAATAGCATTGTGACTGTCTAAAATCTAAAAAACTGAATAGAATATCTTTACTGCTTTAAACTGTGTTAAAAGATGTAAGAGATAAAATTAGAGTAGGTATCAACAGTTTACCTTATCAGGCATGCAAATCACGATTCAATTTGTCTTTGACTCTAAAAATTCTATAACTTAGTTTACGTCAACATTTCTTCTTTAGTATGGTTTAACACGCATAGTGTGATATCATAATACTCGTATGTAATACGTATTTTACTAGTTGCACAAATGTCGTATTTCCAAGTTCTCTGACTCCTTACAAAACATCAGATAATCAGTATAATTGTAATATGTTTTGTAAGTCTTTATTTTTTATTGCGTTAAAATTGCTACTGTTCCTCATGGTATACATTTTACGATGCAAATGTAATATTGTGACACTTGCAAAATTTTATACGAATACTTGCGTTATACATGTCTGAATGTAATCTTCTGACTGACAGTATTGGCCTAGTATGTTAATTATAACCACCCAATGATTTACCTTAATAAACTTATTTTTTTCTAAGGTTCATTGATCACATAAAACTTTCTAGACTGGTACTCTAACCGAAGACGGCCTGGATTTCTACTCGGTGATACCCGCCCAGTCGGACGAGAAGTTCGGCAAGTGTGTCGTGGACGTAAACGCGCTGCCAGCCAAGAGCCCCATCGTGCAGGCCCTGGCTTCTTGCCACTCGCTCACCAGCATCCAAGGGCAGCTCAAAGGAGATCCTCTTGACCTTAAAATGTTCGAATTCACTCAGTGGGTATGTACTTATTCACATTTCCTTTGGCGAACAGTTAGCTTCCCATACAAACGTAATACCAAAATGATTTGCAATTTGAACATAATTAACTCTTCTTGTGATGGATTTAAACAGCATTTGTCTAAGTTTCTATTAAATAAAAAATCCAAAGTACCGAACCAAATAAAAAATATTGCGTATTTTAGTTATGTATGTATGAAAAAAAGTAATTGGCATTTATTTTGAATTGGGTAAGTATTTTTTGTAATAGAACCCTTGATAAATATTGTCTTAACCCGAATAACATCACAAGAAGTGTTAATTACGCTCAAATTACAAGTTTTTTTGTTATTACGTTAGTATAGGAAGCTCACGGTGACGGCCTCTTAATTTTATCCCAAATAAAATGCAATGCAAAATGTAGTTTGAAATTCAAACTTCGTCACTGATTAATATTTATCAACGAAACATCGAACAATCAAACAATGTTCACCAACATAGTTATATACCGTAACTTCTTATCTTTCCCATTTACACATAACAGTGATTCATAACTTACGTAAACTTAGCTCACCAATTAGTCGCGTAGTGTGTCGTAAAAAATATTACTATCAGAGGTGTACAACTGTGTAAAAGAAACGTACTTATTCACTTGACAGTTCAAAACGTACGATTTCATTTGTCAAACAGAAGAATTCTAGCCGATAGACATGTGAAACTGTACGTTTTGAACTGTCAAATCAAATATTGCCTACCAGATTTCTTAATATGTATGATGAGATTTCATTGTTTTTTTAGGTTCTTGAAGAGCCAGGCCCAGAGAATACTAGATATGATAATTTAACACCTGCTATTGTAAAACCAGCTACTGCTCCCGACGCAGACCTACAGAATTTGGATAACTATGATCCTTACACTATGGAAATTCCGTATGAGGTGAATACATAGAATCCCAAAAACTGGTATATACCAAAAGAAAGTTCTCAACTTAAGTGAAAGACATTAATTCAAGATGTGTAACTTCCTTAGATTGGTTTGTTGCGACGGTTCCACTTTTCATCGTCTCAACAATCGATGGGCGTGATCGCGAGAGTGCTCGGCCAACCACAGATGATATACTTCGTCAAGGGTGCACCTGAAAAGGTAAATCAGAAATGTTTTTCAGCTGTACTCTTGTTTTACTCGTGTCTGTTTTATCCATTGGCATTCCTAAATAGTTTCCCGTCTAATTATTGTCTATCTTTTTGAGAGCCAACTCGAATCTTTACCCTTTTCAGCTCCCTGAGAAATGGGATGTTGACAACTTTTTTTTATTTTATATTACATAAATTACCTCTGAAAAAAAGAAACATTGGTAAAATAATTATTTCGCTAGCTTGAAAACTGCCCGAGATATCAGAGTGTGAAATGCAATGCACACAAATGGACTCGCCCAAAAATGCTCCATACTAACAGCTACTGAATTATGACGTCACACCTCAGTAGTTTGTATGCTACGCGTAGGAAATTAGTTCGGCAGCTATATTAAATATTGTGTTTATCAAAATGGTTTCTTAGACAAATTTGCTATACATTTTACAAACTAATTAAAGGTATCATTTATTTTAATAAATTTTGTACTTTTTAAATGGACTTGTCCACCCAACTTTGAAGGGTCATAAAACAAATAATATGCAATATATAAAACCAAGAGGTATACAAGCTACTCTAAAAGTTTAATATGTTTACGATTTTTATTAGTATTTCGTTATTTTATTCATTAGTCAATATCCCAAATGAGGATCAGTCACTATTTTTTTGTTTAATGACTTATCCAATAGCCCTATGTACGATGGGCAACAGCATCGCTTGACCACTCCCTAAGGTTAAAATCGCTTGCACGCCGCGCTGTCACTACATACATTTAGTTCGTGCAGGGGCGATACGCGCGCACACGAATTTTGTTGCTAACTGGTTAAGCGACGCTGTTGCCCATAGTACGTACCAGATAAATAACTGTTAAGTTCATAAGTTATTTATTCCATAAGACAATAATACATTGTGTCGGAAATTGAATTTTAAATAAGCACATACATAAAATTACGAATTATTGTTACTAACAAAACAATAAAAAATTAAATATTTCCATTATTAAACATTGAATTAAATTAAATTATTATTATTATTATACAGGGGCTATCGGGAAAACTTTATTTAGGTACAAAATTAAAAAACCGAATTCACATAATCTTCTATACTATAAAAAATTTTCTCCAGTAGATAGGACCTCAGTCTAGATTTAAAAATATTAATGTTTGAGATGTTCTTCAGTCCAATTGGCAATTTATTGAAAAGTCTAACTGCTTGATATTTTACACTATGTTTGACTATTTGTAATTTTGGCTATATTATGTTGGCTAAGTCTTTCCGCCGAGTGTCATGACGTTTTATTTAAGAAATGTTCACCATATATCTTAAACCTGAGAATATAATATAGACTACACTGTTATTTTGGTGTGAATTATGACGTCTTTATACACCCGGTACCTTACGTATGACGTATTAAAGCACATATTTCAGTGCGCTTGGGATTTCCTTAAAACCCTTATAACTTAGGCATTTCAAAACGGATTTCAATAATTCTTTCACAGGGTTTCATAGCTATGAAAATGTATTCACACTGTATCAATAAAACTATAGGACTCTACCACATGGCTGATCCTCATTGCCAATGTTGTTTTTGCGAGCGAGTATTTCCGTAGTCTTAACTTTTCCATATCACACCAATAGTTGTTTTAACATAATTCATGGCATAGCGAAAGCCTCCACACGAGGATTCATATGCACCTCGAAAATGTTAAAATTCAAACACTGTTTAAGGTTGCAGGTATGTGCAAGCCAGAATCTTTGCCGGAAACCTTCGCATCTGTACTTAACGAATACACTTCCAATGGGTTCCGCGTGATCGGGCTCGCGCACAAGAAACTCGACCGTAAAATGAAATGGGTCGACGCGCAGAGAATCAAGCGGGATACGCTTGAGTGCGAAATGACCTTTTTGGGCTTTCTAGTCATGCAAAATAGCCTGAAACCGGAGACCACTCAAGTGATCAGGGAACTACATGAAGCGCATATTCGTCAGATCATGGTGACTGGTTGGTATAATTGTTGAATCGCTCGATAATTTCTTTTTTTTTGTTGCTTATTTACACTAAATGTAATCAAAACTCGCTTGCAACATATATAAAAATAATGTTGTGTTTTTACTAAATAACACTGCTAAAGTGCCTGCTACAGGGATGCCAACCACGTCCTAGCCAAGGTGACCTTGTTGGTTTACAGAGGTGGAGATAGAGATTTATACCATAATAAAATTGTCAATAGGTATTACAGTAAAATTATTTTTCAATGTCTAGATAATAGTAGTTTGTTACACAAGGGATGTAAGTGAGCTATTACAGAACAAGATCCAATTTGGCGCCCGTGCGAGCGCAGCTCGCATAGGGCGCTAATGGATCGAGTGCACCCGAGATATTTAGACGCACGAGCGAGCGAAGCGAGCGAGGGCGAATATAGTTCGAGGGTGTAATAGCTACTTACAACCGAGGTAAGCATACTATTTTACATCATTCATGCGAGGTAAATTTAATAAAAATAAAAATAAAAATAAATATAAAAATAAAAATAAAAATAAAAATAAAAATAAAAATAAAAACAAAAACATTAAAACAAAAATAAAAATAAAACGTTAAAGGGTTATTTCATTGAAAACTCGTAGGGTTGATTAGACCATTAAACTGAACAACTTTCATTATGGGACCAACCTCGAAATCACGAAAAAAAATCTGCTGTTTTTGCTTTGCAGAATTTTGCATACCTAGCTTCAACTGAAATGCCGCCATTATCATTGTTTTTTTTTCAGCCAAAAGTTTCGTCAGTTTATAATAAAAGAAATGAGATTGGTTCACTAAGGAGTTTTAAATGCTTGAATTGTAAAGTAACTTTACAGTTAAAGCATTCACCATCCTTGAATTGTAAAGTGATTTGAAAATGGAACGTTCTATCTAAACAATGTACTGTGTTGCACATGCCAACTTACACAGCCTCATACTATATAAGTAAATCCTAGTTACCGAGTAAGTATGATGTAATAGTAGTTTGTTACACAAGGGATGTAAGTGAGCTATTACAGAACAAGATCCAATTTGGTGCCCGTGCGAGCGCAGCTCGCAAAGGGCGCTAATGGATCGAGTGCAAATCAAATCAAATCAAATCAAATATGTTTATTGTGAAACACAGGTAAATAAGGTTATAATAAAAAAAATATAAAATGTTCAGCTGGTTTCCGCCGTTATGGCATACAATTAAATACAATGTCAATATTTTAAATAGTCAAACAAAACAGATTTCAATTCATATAATATAGCTATTTTCACATTACACAATCATTTCAACCAAATTTATTATTATTAATTAAATTGGACATAATTTACAACATAAATAGCTTAAGGATAAATATTAAAAAAGTTATATAGTACGGTCAGTTAAAAAATCATTAAGCGTGTAGTAACATTTGTCGAT
Source organism: Agriphila geniculea (assembly GCA_943789525.1). Taxonomy (NCBI): domain Eukaryota; kingdom Metazoa; phylum Arthropoda; class Insecta; order Lepidoptera; family Crambidae; genus Agriphila; species Agriphila geniculea. The sequence goes on from OX038875.1 coordinate 13,155,913, forward strand.
AAGAAATGTTTTCAGTTTATGCTTAAATGCAATTATATCAACATCACCATTACGTATTGATACCGGGATTTTGTTATATATACGCGATGCATTACAGAACACGCTATCTCTCAGCAATTTTGTTTTATTTGGAATCATGCGAAGTTTATCTTTATGTCGAGCTCCAGAGAAGAATTCAAACATATCTATATTTTCTCTAGTAAAGACAGCACATTCAAATATATAGAGACATGGAAAAGTCAGAAGTTCATATTTTTTAAAGTATGGTTTGCAAGAGTCCCTTTGTTTCAAATGGTACATTGCCCTAATACAGCGCTTTTGTGATTTGAACACTTTTTCTTTATTTATTGTTTTTCCCCAAAATATAATGGCAAATCTTAGTGTCGAGGAAACATAACCATGATACGCAGTCAGTAGAGCATTCACATTAACGATCTTACTTAAATGATAAAGAGCATAGGAGTACTTACTTAACTTATTGCAAACATGGTCTATGTGCGAATTCCATTTAAGATTACTATCAATGTATAAACCTAGAAATTTTGTCGTTTTTGTGTCACTTATTCTTTTGTCTGAGTAGGTTATATTTAACTGTGTCTCATTCGCACTGTTGACATTACGTTGTTTAAAAACCATTATTTTAGTTTTATCTAAGTTGGCTTTGAGATTATTAGACTCAAGCCACTTCATGATAGTCCCTAAAGTAACATTTATATTTTCTTCCAATGTATGCATTGTATTGCCACTAAACAAAACCGTGCTATCGTCTGCAAAAAGTGTTACATGATTGTTAGTAATTGCTGGTAAATCATTAATATAAACTAAGAAAAGTAGAGGTCCCAATATGCTACCTTGAGGAACTCCAAACTTTACTAATCTCGCTTTGGAATGATAAGCGACTTCAGTTTTCGTAGTCTTGTCGATTTTTTCTATAACAGTCATTTGTAACCTATTTGTTAAATATGATTTGATCAAATTATTAACATTACCTCTAATTCCATAGTTGTGTAATTTTTGTAAAAGAATATTAAAGTCTACATAATCGAACGCCTTTGTCATATCCATATAGAGCGCAACGGTTGGAATTCTTTTATCAACATTTTTTGTCACTTTTAGCAGAAAGTTATAAACTGCCATGTTAATGGACTTATTCTTCCTAAACCCATATTGCTCTGGTACAAAGATTTTATTACTTTCAAGAAAAGAGTAGATATATTTATAGAAAATCTTTTCGAATATTTTGGATAGAACTGAGAGTAATGCCACTGGTCTGTAAGAATTCAAGTTAGAGTGATCACCTTTTTTAAATAAAGGTTTAATTAAAGATCGTTTTAGTTTTTCTGGGAAGATACCTCCCACAATACACAAATTGACTATATGGCTAAGTACTGGCGCAATTATATCTGCAACATCTTTTATGACTGACGTTACAAATCCATCAAATCCTGAACTATTAGTGTTCTTCAAAGATTGAATTATTTTAATTATGTCAAAAGCTGTCGTAGGACCTATGAAAACTGAATTCGAAATATCAACTGTAGTTTTAATTTTGACATTCTTAGAAATTGTTCTTTTGACTTCATCAATAAAATGATCGTTGAATGTATTGGCAATCTGCATCGGGTCCGTAATTGTTACATCTTCAACTATAATTTTCTTAATACTATCCCTTGGAAAATTTGTTTGAGACTTATTTACCCGAGATATTTAGACGCACGAGCGAGCGAAGCGAGCGAGGGCGAATATAGTTCGAGGGTGTAATAGCTACTTACAACCGAGGTAAGCATACTATTTTACATCATTCATGCGAGGTAAATTTAATAAAAAAATAAAAAATAAAAAAAAATCTAAATAAAAATAAAAACAAAAACATTAAAACCAAAATAAAAATAAAACGTTAAAGGGTTATTTCATTTGAAAACTCGTAGGGTTGATCGGACCATTAAACTGAACAACTTTCATTATGAGACCAACCTCGAAATCACGAAAATAAATCAGCTGTTTTTGCATTGCAGAATTTTGCATACCTAGCTTCAACTGAAATATAATGCCGCCATTTTCATTGTTTTTTTTTCAGCCAAAAGTTTCGTCAGTTTATAATAAAAGAAATGAGTTTGGTTCACTAAGGAGTTTTAAATGCTTGAATTGTAAAGTAACTTTACAGTTAAAGCATTCACCATCCTTGAATTGTAAAGTGATTTGAAAATGGAACGTTCTATCTAAACAATGCACTGTGTTGCACATGCCAACTTACACAGCCTCATACTATATAAGTAAATCCTAGTTACCGAGCAAGTATGATGTAAAGTTTTATTCGTTTGATAACGTATTATGCCGCCAAATTGAAAATGATTGTCATATGTTTGTTTGTCAAGTTTTTTGAATCACTTGTATGTTATTCGGATTATAATTTAACTGACTGATATCTGTTATCTGAGGATTGAAAAATCAGCCCTAAAAAAATTATCTTCGTATATCTCCAAAAGTATACATTTTACGGGGTATGCATTACAATGCCGACAATTCATAATACATACGACCGTAATATCGACACATAAAACACCTATATTCAAAATACCGAACATTCTAAATATCGATATCCGATAGACCGAAACTTGAAAGATCGATTATCAAATGACCGAAAGTTCGAAATCCCGAAAGGTCGAAATCCCGAAAGGTCAAAATCCCGACAATTAAAATGTCGAAACTTACTTCACCTACACATACATTTATGAAGGTAGGCGTTGAAGTTAATTTGTTTTACTCAAAAATGCTGGTAAAATGGTCATTTTTTTGACAAATTCCACCAATCGAGTTTGAAATAGTTTTTTTTCTGGCGCTTCGCCGGCCGCTGCCGCGGCACGCTCGCTTCGCTCGCTCGGCTCGCGCGCTGGGTTCGTGTCAACCTAACATGCTCGTCGCTACGCTCCTCGCACCTATTTCATCCCAGTCCCAGTAGACTAGTTTAGACTAATTTTCGGCAGCTAAATTTACTATAAAGCATTTCAGGCGAAGCCCAAAGACACCTCCACAGCCAATTCGGTATTAAGTAGTTCGGGATATAGAACTTAGGTATATTAACCTTCGGTATTTTAAGCTTCGGGATTTAGTATTTTAGGTAAAATGTCCTTTCGTGATTTTAAACGTACAGCCAAACAACCATTCGGCCTTTTAATTTTCGGGATTTCGTCCATAGGTATTGTAAAATTCGGTCTTTTCTACTTCGGCATTGTAACACATACCCCATTTTACGACAATATGACCATCAATAAATAATTTGTGTTTATTTTGACGTTTCCTATCGATTGACACTACTTTTATCAGTTGCGCAGAATTTCCGGTTTTTTTCAAAATGGCGGGTATGCCAGAATGGTTACATGGTCTTTCGAAACCAGCTGTGTCGGTAACCAGCCAAGGTCACCTTGGTCGGGATGTAGTTGGCAGCCGTGTAGCAGGCACTTAAAAATGACAGATTTTCAAGTCGTGTCATCGTTTATTTAATTACATATTGATTTGCAGGCGACAATATAATGACAGCTATGTCGGTAGCTCGAGGCTGTTTCATGGTGCAGCCGCATCAGAAACTGGTGTTGGTTACTGTAGGACATCAACAAACCGACGACTCTAGGCCTCCGCTGTCGATGGAGGTAATCAGAATATAGAATAGTACCACAGATTACGTAATACTATAGTACAGATACCTCATCCCATACTAAAGAAATGGCCCGTCGTAAGGCGCGGGGCGATTTAAAATGTTTTTCTTATAGAATGCTAGATGGCGCCACTATCGTCGCAGCATGCCTAGCACAGATAGCAACAAACTTTACCGAATTTTTAAATAATTCACTACAATTTTGCATTTGGTGATTTATTTAAGAAACAATTTAAAATTTTCATGACTTTTTTTATCTGTATTTGAATATTACAAAACAAATCGAAGCAGGTACCGCCATCTAGTGAGGTGAATTTAAACGAATGTTGAAATTAGACACTAGATGGCGGTACCTGCTAGCTAAGCCACATCTGATGTTCATAATGAGACCCCATGATAGTACTTAACGTTCGGAAGTCCATCCGCGAATAAGCTACTCTCGCTTCACGGCAATAAAGTACAATTTAAAATTGCACAGAGCTGCGTGTCTATTATTATAGGCACCTCCGAAGCGCTTCTCTTTCTGTCGCGTAGCTCTGTCTCAACTCAACCGACACATGACATCCCTCGTGCGCTGGCTCCACTGAGTCAGCCGCAAGCAGTAGGCTAACATAAAAGTTTAAGCGTGGAGTGAGACCCCCTGCTAATACACAAAGTGGCTGTTCAGTAAATAATTGAATTTAGTAATTAATGATGTTAATCAAAAAGTATGTACCATTTAGAGGTCACGTTAAATTAACGAAAGTAGTATTTATTTTTTATTTCTTTAACAAAATTCGCATTTACAATTCTATGAAATTAATACAACTTTTTCTTTGTCCGTGTAGGTAGTGGGTGAAGGATGTCCTCCAAAAATGTCGATGGATGGGTATGTGCTCGCACTGGAAGGGAAAACTTGGACGGTCATCAGGAGCCACTATCCGGAATTGTTGCCTGTAGTGCTCAGCAGAGGTAATGATATAATCATATTAAAGTATCTTCTTTACTAGAGTATTCTTATATATTAGTAGATAAGCAAGTTGTAGATTATGGACAGCATTTTCTTTTATTCATGTGTTTATTCGATTTTCGTGTCTCTTGTTTTTTTAAGGTGTTTCTGATTGATACACGCCGGTCGAGGTACTTTGAATAGACGCTAATGACACTTATCTTTGTGCCGCCTTTATGCTTATTGTTTAACGGATAAATCGTGAAACAGACTAAAGGCTGCATTACAACTTATACGTTAGCATTCTCATTAAAGATTTTACGAGTTTTATAAATTGTTAAAAAATTTATTGTGTAATTATGGCGTTGTTTCGAGTCCGTAATTAAAGTTTCCTCTTCTTCGTATCGAAACGTTACAAAGGCTTTACCATCAAATCAACACAACTATATTACGTTGTATGTGGATAATTCTTCAGAAGCAACAAATCCATAGTGATGTCTTTGGTTTAAATGTTGTCTTAACCAAACAATTATTTTTAAATTTAATTAAAGAAACATATTCTGGAGATGAACGTTATTCCTTGCAAAGACAAAGTTTTGACAAAGTCTACTAACTGATCTTGACTTAACTCGAGAGTCACCCATGTATAGATCGCGTTACGTAAAAACACCGCTGAACAACACGCGAATGTATGAGCGTCAGTAATCTTTATACGTTACGCCTACTATATTATGTTGCGTTTTATTCAGGCATGGTGTTCGGTCGTTTCGGGCCAGACCAAAAGACGCAGCTGATAACCGCGCTGCAAGGGGAGGCGCTCATCGTGGGCATGTGCGGCGACGGCGCCAACGACTGCGGCGCGCTCAAGGCCGCGCACGTCGGCATCTCGCTCTCTGAAGCGGACGCCTCAGGTTTGAGTACAGTTTGTATTCGATATAACCGCGCTGCAAGGGGAGTCGCTCATCGTGGGCATGTGCGGCGACGGCGCCAACGACTGCGGCGCGCTCAAGGCCGCGCACGTCGGCATCTCGCTCTCTGAAGCGGACGCCTCAGGTTTGAGTACAGTTTGTATTCGATATAACCCCGCTGCAAGGGGAGGCGCTCATCGTGGGCATGTGCGGCGACGGCGCCAACGACTGCGGCGCGCTCAAGGCCGCGCACGTCGGCATCTCGCTCTCTGAAGCGGACGCCTCAGGTTTGAGTACAGTTTGTATTTGATATAACCGCGCTGCAAGGGGAGGCGCTCATCGTGGGCATGTGCGGCGACGGCGCCAACGACTGCGGCGCGCTCAAGGCCGCGCACGTCGGCATCTCGCTCTCTGAAGCGGACGCCTCAGGTTTGAGTATAGTTTGTATATGATATAACCGCGCTGCAAGGGGAGGCGCTCATCGTGGGCATGTGCGGCGACGGCGCCAACGACTGCGGCGCGCTCAAGGCCGCGCACGTCGGCATCTCGCTCTCTGAAGCGGACGCCTCAGGTTTGAGTATAGTTTGTATATGATATAACCGCGCTGCAAGGGGAGGCGCTCATCGTGGGCATGTGCGGCGACGGCGCCAACGACTGCGGCGCGCTCAAGGCCGCGCACGTCGGCATCTCGCTCTCTGAAGCGGACGCCTCAGGTTTGAGTACAGTTTGTATTTGATATAACCGCGCTGCAAGGGGAGGCGCTCATCGTGGGCATGTGCGGCGACGGCGCCAACGACTGCGGCGCGCTCAAGGCCGCGCACGTCGGCATCTCGCTCTCTGAAGCGGACGCCTCAGGTTTGAGTATAGTTTGTATATGATATAACCGCGCTGCAAGGGGAGGCGCTCATCGTGGGCATGTGCGGCGACGGCGCCAACGACTGCGGCGCGCTCAAGGCCGCGCACGTCGGCATCTCGCTCTCTGAAGCGGACGCCTCAGGTTTGAGTATAGTTTGTATATGATATAACCGCGCTGCAAGGGGAGGCGCTCATCGTGGGCATGTGCGGCGACGGCGCCAACGACTGCGGCGCGCTCAAGGCCGCGCACGTCGGCATCTCGCTCTCTGAAGCGGACGCCTCAGGTTTGAGTACAGTTTGTATACGATTTACATACGTTTACTAAGGCCTACCTACATACATTACACTAGGACTTCGATTGCAAATGTTTATTTTATTAAAAGTAAGTCACATCAATTAAGCACATGAATGAGATTTAACAAAATGATATACTAGTGACTCTGTAGAGCTGTAGACCTCGGATTTGTGTCATTTTTTAACATTTTAAGAAATGGCTGAAATATGATTTTCCACATATCTCCGCCATTTTGAAAAAGTTCGAAAATCTGAATCGACAAAAAATCTACATAATTATAGAACCTGCTTACAAAATTTCATGAGAATCTGTTGAGAAATGCGACCTGTAGAAGAGAACAAACGGACATCGGGACAGCCAGACATACGAAAGGATTTTTACCTAAGCCGAATGAAACGGAGACTTCGCGCTCACTCGGTCAAAGGTATAACTTCTCTTAGTACAAGATGTATGTTTTAATGCTATAATTTGTTTCCAGTGGCGGCACCTTTCACATCTCGCGTCCAAAACATAAGTTGCGTGAAGCTCCTCGCGCTAGAAGGCCGATGCGCTCTGAGCACATCATTCGCTATCTTCAAGTACATGGCGCTCTATTCTCTGATTCAGTTCTTCTCCATATTAATTCTTTATAACGTAAGTTACTTTTATATAATTTTATTTCTATCAAAAACTCTCATAAGTGAGAGCATAAATCTCGTAATATTATTGGACCTTATCTTTATTACTATTATTGATCCCTATCTGACCTTAATTACAGACCATTGTTGTTTTAATATAACATGCTTGTTGTTGTTTTTAATCTCAATATATGAAAAATGAATGAAGTCAAACAAAATAATCTACCTACAGCATACAAAATGTGTTTGGATTGTGACTAGAGTTGACATTGCAGATCATTTTTTCATCAAGTTTTCTTTTTATTTAGATACCAAAATATTAACATCATTATGCAACACTAGCGCCACTACTCTAGTAAAAAATAATAATACTCAATTTATTACAAATCCAAGCCGATCGTCTCCTCGCTAAATATCAATTGATATTTTTAAACACACAAACTCAGTAACAAATAATTGTTGCAATTTTGTTGATAAAAAGCGAAAAAGGTGCTATATTAACCACCTCTGGTAGTAACCAGACCTGGTTACTACCAGAGGTGGTTAATATAGCACCTAGTTATATAGCACCTAGCTAGCACCTAGCACCTACCTACCACCTCTGGTAGTAACCAGAGGTGGTTAATATAGCACCTAGCGCAGGACGTCGTACTACCTACTGGTAGTACGGCGTCTTAAGGTGGCTTTTTAATGATTTCCCCAGTTCTACTCGATCTTGGGCAACAACCAGTTCCTGTACATAGACCTGGTGCTGACGACCCTACTGGCGCTGTCGCTGGGCCGCGCGTCGCCCGCGCCCGCGCTCACCAGCCAGTCGCCGCCCGTGTCGCTGGTGGCGATGTCCAGCATACTGCCGCTCATCATGCAGGTCTCTCTCGTGCTGGTGATGCAGCTCGCGCCCATATACCTCCTCTATACGCAGCCTTGGTAAGTGTTACCAGTTCCTGTACTTAGACCTGGTGCTGACGACCCTACTTGCGCTGTCGCTGGTAGAAAAATCTAATTGGCTAAATATAAACAACGATATTTTGAGCAATGGAAAGAAATTGAGTTAAAAAAAAGCAAAGCCGTAGCCAGTGCGGTGGTCCAATAAAACTTATGGATTAAGAGCTAACCCCGGAAATAGGTATACAATTTACAGAGCGACGAAACCTCTTTTGTTAGTGTGCCGTACTATCAATAATAGTGATGCAGCAAACCTTAATTATACCGGACCGCCGGGTCGCGAACCGTTCAGTTCCAAAATACCGAACCGTTCGCGACCCGGCCGAACCGACTCGGTATTCATTTAGACCGTTTGCGCGCTAGTCCGTGTATTCGGATTCGGAACGTCTGTTTTCAGAAGCTGGGTTCGTTGGTTTGATCCCAATCGCGCAGAATGTTTTTAGTCCGATTTTTATACTTTTTAGTCGATTTTACAAACGTGTTTTTATAATAAAAAAAATCTTTTCTTCAGTAAATTACTATTTTCTGCTTTTTAGTCAAGGAGCTAAAACTTAAATAAAAATACACCATCTCCTATCAGAGCACTCGTCAAGAACGAATCAGACGACCTCAAACTCGATGGAATTGCATGGTTTTATTAACTACAGCGAGTTCCTGTGGCCCTCTTCCGGCTCCATCATTAGACCCTGGACACTATTTCCCCACAGAGTACTCGTCAAGACGATTTTATTACAGCCTGTGGCATTCTTCCGGCTACATCATCAGACCCTTGGACAGTATTTCCCAAGAGATTACTCATCAAGATGATTCAAACGAGCCTAAACTCGATGGGGTTGCATGGTTCCTGTAGCATTCTTCCGGCTTCATCATCAGACCCTGGACCTCATCTTCCATCAAAGTACTTGTCAAGACGATTCTAACGAGCCATCTCGATTGGGTTGTATGGTTTCATCACAAAGTTCCTGTGGCCTTTTTCCGGCTCCATCATCAGATCAGCTCAATGACACCATAATATTGCATTGCCTTTCAGTTCTGACCTATGTTCAAAGTTTCAAGTCTCTAGCACGTCGGGAAGCTACATTAATTCGTTTGAACACTTTGCCGACACACAAACAAACAAGAAAGCAACCGAATAAAATCGTGTTAATAAAATGTGGTTTAATAATAAATAAAAATTTCATATTATTTCGAAATTTTGGCCTTAATTTAACGACCAAATCATCATTTTTGAAAGGTTCGGAGGTTCGGCCGAACCGCGGGTCAAGGTTCGGTACCCGGCCGAACCTCGTAAAAAGTGCCGAACCTGCCGGGTACCGAAACTTTTCCAGGGCCGGGCCGCAACTCTAGTTAATAATGATAGTATGGCACACTATCAAAAGGGGTTTCGTCGCTCTGTAAATTGTATACCTATTTCCGGGGCTAAATCTTAATCCATTAACCCTTATTAGACAACCTACATTTTTTCCTAGCAGTATACAATAAAAAAAAATATTTTATGCAAGTATTGATTTTAACCATGGACGTAAATATATTTTCGTACTTATGAGTTCCGTAAATAAAGTTCAATACCTCCTAAATGAGAAAATCATGTATTTTATGGTTAACTAGTTTTATAATTATAATTAAATTAAATTTCAGGTTCACCCCCGTGGTTGGTGGTCCAGATGTAGAGCAAGTGTTGTGTTGGGAAAACACAGTAATATTCATCGTGTCTGCATTCCAGTATTTGATAATGGCGTGCGTCTATGCCAAGGGGTGGCCCTTCCGACAACCGTTCTGCGCTAATTGTAAGATTCATATGAGTACAGTACAGTACGAGGCAAACATCTTAACATTTTTTCGACGGAGTGGGGATAAGTTTGCGCATGTACCCTTGCGAGCGACCAATATCGCGCGCCCCTCTCCCTCCGCCCCCGTACCTCATCGCTACGCATACCCAAAACACGCGTTCCGCGCAATCCCCACTCGATTTCAAGAATTTTGCCTCGTACTGTAGTGTATATTTATTTTAAGATAATTTACAATTGCTAGCAATTGATTTTGTAAATCAGCCCTCATAGCATGACCCTCGAAACACGATATATATCACGTGATATAGCGTTTTATCGATACTCAACTGTCAAAATCCATTGTCTTTTGACAGCTGTTAAACGTGATAAATCGCTCTATCATATCGCGTTTCGGTGGTCGTGCTAGGGGCTGAATAACAGTATTTCTGCAATATAGATTAGTTTTTGTGACTCCATTTGTTATACTTACGAAGCTTGAGAACACGTATTTAAATATTGACAAAATACTCGTATTACGAGTATAGTTTTTCTATCTAACGAAGTCTGTACGCTCTCGGATTACGCACACTAAAACAATGTGTATGTGCACTAGGGTGGTCCTTATTCTTAAGAAAAAAAAAACGTTTCTTTATTTTCACGGGGCACCACATTATTTGAATATATACCTTATGAAACTATTTTAACCTACTTTAACCTACTACCTTATGAAGCAATTAAAAAGGTGCCGCGGTGATATTTTAAAAGTTGAAAAATAAGGACCACCCTAATGTGCACGCTAACAACATTCATAGTAAAAGGGTCTTCGTGAGCTAAAACAATTACTATAATTATCTTGCTGACAAATGTCTTGCTTGAAACTGTCTAAGGCTGGTTTACTTTTAGTAATACGATGTCCCGTAATAATGCACCTTATTGTAAGGACGTACAATTAATTTTAGCGTAATCATTTTTTTAATTATCAACAGACTACATGGTGATCACATTGCTGACTCAAGCGGTGTTCGTGACAGTGTTACTACTTTGCCCGTGGATATGGCTCGCAGAATTAATGGAAGTGATACCCATGGACTTGGCACAAAAGGAACATAGTTTGTTCCGAGTCTATCTACTCATCATACCCTTGCTGCACCTTATACTGGCTATTGGCATCGAGGTAAGTTGCAACACAGATTACTTATCTTTTGTTAGGGCTGGTTTACATTATCTTAGCTGTTAGTAGAGAATAGGCGTACATTGCCTGCTGTGTTTGACATTCTTTTAAAATCAAAGAACATGCTAGGCAATGTAACTCTACTCTCTCGTTGTGTTGCAATTAAGATTTGTCCATTCGGTATTTTTTATTCCAATAAGGGTCGAAATCAATTTCAAAAATACTTCACAAGTTTTAAACCCATCGGATCCGTACGCGTAGAACTAAGCACTCCTGCGCGTACACATCACGCAAGCGGTTTATCGCGTCTCAAAGAGTTCCATATAACAAACGCATTGGAACGTGCAGGTACACGTGCACGACTACGTGTACGTATACAGATCCAAGGGGCATTTGTACTCTTGTACAGTCAGCAATTAAAGTTACTTAACACTTTAGTACTTAGCCATTGGAACTTTTTTGATTAATGTTTCAAACTATGAGACATTCTGTCCAAGTCATAATTTTGCATATTCTTGTTCTAATACGATAGTACGGTGAGCAAAAAAATCCGCTAAACACTTGCATTTTGTTATAGAAACTTTTTTGATAGAATGTCTCATCCACTTAGCCAATCGAAAGTGGGCGGTGGGTGGTGGAACGTGTTTCATTTGTCATTTAAGGTGCGCGTCCACCGCATCTGAATCCGAGCGGACGGATTTATTGCTTTGTACAGATTTCTATGGCACTGCGTGCACTGCATCGACATTTTGGCGACATAGAAATCCATACAAAGTGACAAATCGACTGTGAACCGCCAATTTGTCCTATCTTAAAATTTTAATTCTTCTTCTTAATAGCATTCCTATTATTTATCGTTTCGAAATGTAATATCTACTAGAAAATTTAAATTTACCGCCATAATCTAGCTAGTTGATTCAACTTATACTAGCAGCGCTCCCGCATAAACTGCAAGCAATTAATTTGAAAAGAAAGCAGTGTTTAGCTTAAAATTTTAAGATAGGACAAAATGTTGGTTCACAGTGGAAATGCCGACGCTCCGTACGCTCCGATTCCAATGCAGTGGACGCGCAACTTTATTCATATTTGTTGTCACTAGGCAACCTTCTCAGACGTGGACAAATTCCGTTCGTTATTCCGAATGGCGCGGCGGCGCTGCGTGGACGCGGAGGAAGCTTCTGCGGACGCCGCGTGCCCGCTGTGGCCGCCGAGATCTCCCACGCACGTCTGCTGACGAGAAACCAAGCTTAAACCTTGTGAGAACCAATACTTAAAGTTTAAGTTAAACATAACAATTTTTAGTCTCAATAAAGCCGTGTGGCTGCTGTGGCCGCCACGATCTCCCACGCACGTCTGCTGACGAGAAACCAAGATTAAACCTTGTGAGAACCAGTACTTAATGTTTAAGTTAAACATAACAATTTTTAGTCTCAATAAAGCCGTGTGGCTGTGGCCGCTGCGCTCTCCTAAGCACGCCTGCTGACGAGAAACCAAGATTAAACTTTGTGAGAACCAATACTTAATGTTTAAGTTAAACATAAAAAAATTTAGTCTTGATAAAGCCGTGTGCCCGCTGTGGCCGCCGCGATCCCCTACGCACGCCTGCTGACGAAAAACCAAAAGCCAATATTATTTACGATGTACTATCGACAGCACTTCCGCTTTACCACTCTTAAGGTATACGTTTAGTTCGTGTAGGGGCCATACGCGCGCACACGTTTTTTTCTGCAAAGCGGTAAAGCTTGTGAGCTGCCGATCGTACGTACAATCTTTAGGTGTTTTCATACTTACTACCATTTGATACAGACGCAGAAAATCAATTGGAGGTTAACGAGATTAGCGAAAATGATTCAACTTATCAGTAATAATCACGAATTAAGCAGTGATAAATAATGTATGTTTGTTTTACATAAATTATTTATAGTTTAATGTTATTTCCGGTCAACATCGGTAATATCGGTATCGAAAACTTGAATTTTTACGCTATTGATTTAAACCTGATTACAGAGATTTGACAGATTTTATGTAAGTAGGTCAGGGGAAAGATAAATATTCTGTAAGTTATTGACACCTAATGATTACCCTTTCCACCTGTTAATTCAATTACATGGTTGAACAAGTAATACGATAATAGATATAAGTGGGTTCGATTTTGACTGATAACATTCACTAAAATTACACTTTAGAACTTCTCAGTGCATCATTTATGTACTGCCATAATGCAATTTAGGTATTGAAAGTCCTAAAACATGCACTGTAAGCTGTTCGATAAAGTCGAAAATTAAATGTATTCACGAGAGTAAAAATATATGTAGAAATAGGTAAATAGTGTGTGTCAAATTCGAACCCAATGTGCCAGGTGCCAACATTTACTAGGTACGAGATACTTAATGTATACAGGATCTCATTATCATTTCTCTAATCTGTAAGGAAGAAAACTATTCTGATGAAATATTTTCTTAAGTTAAAGGATTATAAAATGTGTGACAGGCTATAAGTATAAAATTAATACTATTTAGCTAAGATGAGGCTAATAATTGAAGTTAAACTATATTGTCAGATGTAGGTATTATTACAAATGTCCAAACACGATGGACATCCTATTTGAATGTCTATGAGGAAAAGGTTTTACGTCACGTCGGTGATATGTGCTATAAGCATAATTCCCCAAGATCAATATAATATTTGTAATCTAAGTTTAGGTGTCAGTGTTGCCGTATAAAAGTGTATTTTCGTTTGCGCTGAAATCTCTCTTTTAGATACTAAGTTCGCTCATATTCTTTAAAGAATAATGAACAATGTTATCACCCAGTTTAATGTGCAATTTCATTATATAATGTCACAAACGAATGCTGAAATAATTAATTTTACTTCTTAAGTTGTCGGTGACAGTCACACTGTTACAGATCAAATAACCCTGTAACAGTGTGACTGGTTGGGAAATTTCTAATAAAAAGTTCCCATCGAGTAACAGATGTGACTCGTTGGGAACAAAATATGGTTCAAATAACTTTCAGAAACGACAACTTTTTGTTCTTCAACATCACTGTCCATATTCTTATATTGCGAAAAGTGTCCGGAACACATTTTAGATTACGCACTCAGTTTTAAGAAATCTTGAGAAAACATGAGATGTGCGAGCGATAGAGCGTCATATCGTTTACGGCCTCTTAAATCTAGAAAGAGCCTGTGGTCTCTCCATTCTGTGGTACGGCCTTCCGGCCGGGCCTGCGCATGTGTAGGGCCCATTCAGTACATTTTTAGTCAGTCTATTACTACAAAACTTACAGAAAAGATTTGCAGCTTTTTTGTTAAAATAAAACTCTAATTAGAGCAGTCAAGTAGTCGAAATGATCAGTTTTATTTTTATTGTACCTTCTGATTTTTTTTTGTTACGGTGCAGTACCCCCTTGTCAATTTGTCACCAATAATAATTCCGTTTATCGGTCGTAGTTTCTGTTTTGAAAATTGCTATATGAAAATAAGAATTTTCATTTCATTTTAGATCTAAGAAGATCGCTTCTTCTTTCGATCGAACTCTTGCAGATCAGTTTAAGGTTTTCAGGTTGTAGTACCTTCTTCTCTTTATAAACCGGTACTCATACACAGTCCTTAAGCGAAATAGTATGAGTAAAGCATGCATAATGAATTGTTAATTTGTATCGTGTTAATAATATGTTTTAGTCATTGAATCTAACTTTGTGTGCATTTAGATTGCTTTTTTGTGCTTTTCAAATTAATATGACATTCCCAGCTTAAATATTTTAACATTTAATAATATGGCCAAATTATAGAATATTCCGATGGAAATTAACAATTCATTTTAAAAGTCCTAAGTATGCAATATATACTTACTAGCCAATTTTACTTAATCCCCCTAAATTATAATTTTAGAATAAGTTAGTACTTAGGTATTTATAAGTGATGTCCTACTTCGTTGTAAATAAATAAATCAAACTACTTAGCATATTATCGAAATATTGTTTATTACTGAAATTTCTCTAAACAGTACTTATTGTTTTACTTCTATGAACTAGTAAATTAGATAGAATCATTATTTTTATATGGTTGTGTAGTAAGATATGAATGATATGTTGCTTTTATTTTTAGCTTTGTATGTACAATTCGGAGGATAATTCAAAACTTTAATGTAGTATTCATATTTTGTAAAGAAACTAAGAAAGGCACAAAGTTAATGTTACCCTTCGATTAGGAACTCGATGGCACAGTTTATATACCTATCTATCGACGTCAAGGTACAAACAAAACCTTGCGACAAGAAAATTGATAAAGTCTGTCCATCCTTACTTGTCTTATATGGTAAACAATCTTCACCCAACCCTTTATTGAAATAATCATTTATAAAATACAACAAATGGTTTTCCACACATCATTACATTATTTGTTAATATTTAATAACAATTTCATAAAGTTACTAGCATATTTTTAAATAACAATTTAAATATAAAGCGCGTATGACAACTGTCAAAAATTAATTACTAAATAAGACAAGTAAGGATAGACAAACTTTAGGTATCAATTTCTTTCGTACTTAGAAACAAGCACTAAGGCACACACATGGCCACTGTGTCCTATGAAATTGAGGACATTAGAAGCTCCACATACCTAACGGGGTGTAGCGCGGTCTGGTGATTTAGTGAAGTTAGTTTGTGTGTTGTCTATAGACTAAGAACATACAAAAGTCGACTTTTATCAACAGCCGCAGCTATCGCGTTAGGTCTCGTGTATGAGCTGGGGCCCCTTAGTCCCGGCTGCTATTGCAGCACTATAATGTAATGTGATTGTAGATGTGCCGTTGCCGGGAATATTGCCTCAGGGTCGGGAATATTCCCAATATTGCCGGAATTATCCCCACCCTAAAGCAATAAAATCTTAAATTAAATGTGATCAATCAAGAATGATTTGTGAAAATCTTGGGATTGATGAAATCCTTCAAACTACTGAACTAAATATACATGTATTTTTACTTCATCGTGTATGTATACATATATGATGAAGTAACCATGAAAATCATTATTTGTATATGAATGATGCAATTATATTCATTTGCAAGATTGTGCATAAATACTGTTTTCATTTTATGTTAACAGTTTTTATAAAGTTTTCAGTTACCAAAGTGTTATAGTAAACATTACTTATTTATTTTTCAACTTAAGTACTTAATTTATAATTATTTGAAGCTGGATTCCTAAAATGTTTAAACAACATGTGAGGTCAAAATTGGTCTGTGTTTATAAAATAACTTAAGTTTTTGTACTTATCTTACGGTCAATCATATTCTGAAAAAAAATATCTATTTGTACCTATGATGACTGTAAAATATTTTTAAGCCCTAAAAATCCGGTAAATGATAAATAAAAGATTAATGCATTGATTTGTAAAAAATGTCTAAACGTGAATAAGAAAACACGGCATATAATCTAGATTATTAAAAAATGTCTGTGGACATTTTTCAGTATGTGTTTTTCCTAGTGGTACAACTTAATAATTGTATTTGTATTTTTAGATTTTGATGCGCGTATTTTGTACTCGTTAATTTTTTGTATTACTAGCTCCACTCAATGCTAATATTGGTAATGATAGAGCCATATTTGCACCGAAACTCAAACGAAACCGGGCCGGAGTGCAGTGCAGCCGTACCACGCCACACTTTTTTCACTCTTATTTGTTATTATGGAAACGGGGTGTTACTATGGCAACGGGGCCACCATTTTACTGCGGTCGAGCGCTGTTGAACTTCGGTCCGGTTTCGGACGAGTTTCGGTTGCTCTTCGGTCGATTTCCGGTGTCATGTACACACACAATCACTTAGACGGAGCTTACATGATCAGTCTGGGATCAGTCCATTCAGTATGTATAGATTTTGAATTTTTACCAGACTAATGATCCAAAATTTGTACCAGACTGATGGAATGGACTGATGCCAAAATAAACATCGTGATCTCCATCTTAGGTGCCACATCCGTGCGCCAGTCTTTTATCGTCGTGTAATCTCCACAAAACGACAATTATTCTGCTCATTGTATCTTGCATCGGATTGCTGCGTACGCGCAACGACTTCCCTAGTCACGGCGTCCCAGCAGCAGTTCAATGACAGGTAATAGCGACTCGTGGCGGCAAACGTACTCTGAGCAACGCCGGGTGTCTACGTCATCGCGTCGTGATTATTAAAAACGATTACGAAGAGATAATATTCGTGGCAGTTTACTCGCTAGTGGATGTGGGGCCTTACCTTAGTATCGACTGTGTAATTTCGTTATCTCAACGTCTATACTAGAAGGAAGCTCTCGTTCCCCACGGGGATTTTTTTCCTTCTGCACTGCTAGCCCAGTAGAGTCGTAAATGTTTTATCTTTATTTTATTTACATGTTGTCACGAAATTAAAGGTCATTGGGCATATTTGACCTACTTTGATGAAAGTTCGCGTATCAACCAGTAACCAAACCAGTTTGTAATTAAGAATTCAATCCCACTTTTCAAAATATGTCGGTATTATATATAGTTTTTTTAAAAAAAAGTTATTTTATAGTATGTATGTGAGTGTAGGTATGTGTTTAATGTTATTAAACTTTTGTTAATAAAACAAGTTTATACTTTCAGCATTGTAGAAATGTGTGGTACTTATTTATTATTGAAATGCTATGATATAATGATAATAAATGTAACTTGGCCTGCAAGATTGCGACCCACACCATTGAGTAGCAGATACATTTACCTACATACCTAGCCCTATTTCGTTTGTGTACGCCGTAGGTCAAATGTCCGAACAAAATGCCTAATCACCTTTGGTGGTGTTATGGGGAACGCATACGTATGCATTTTTACATTTACCTACGACACTACTGGGCCAGTAGTGCAGAAGGGAATAAAATCCCCACGATACTAACAGTAGTGCGGCTTAATACTGCCGCGGGGAAGGAGGGGAAGGAAGCCTACGCTACTGTAAAGATGAATCAACTTTTAAAAATCCAAATAACTTGTCTTTGTTAACCAATATTTAGATAACCCCCCTTGCAAATGTTTTACGCAAATTAGATCCAGTGTGCTATTAGGAGTGTCGTCGTAAATAATTATTAACATTAGTTTGAAATAATTTAAGCTTTGCAATAAAAAAAATAGAATTTCCCAAAAAACTTTAATTTTTACACCAGTGTATTAAAACAACTTAATTCCATTCCTTTATTAAGTCCGTACTTATTTGTTGGTGCTATAGCCTCCGGGCACTAGGATTCCATGACTTCGCTCCCATCCCATGGGATTCGCCTCTTGACTTCCATGGGATCCTCAAATTTTTGTGACTGGTATTTTTTTTTAATTATTATCTGGCATACTTTTTACTCCAGGATAGTAGATTATGAAACCGCACCACAAACCATAGATATTACAATGAGCACATTAAATTAAAAAGTAAAAGTGTGCTATAAAAAAAGGTATTTTAGGTTGTTGGAAAACCGAAGGAACATGTTGCACTGCACTGTAATGGTTTTTTTTTATTTTACCTATCCATGAAAAAAAAGTACTTGTATAGTATAATAGAGGTCAGTGGTGTTTAATACATCTTTTTTGAATCCTATTTGGAACATTACGTTGTGAGTGTAGATAAAATACCTTCTCTATATTTATGTAATCCTGGTACTTTTTTAAATAATTGTTAGTCAATCCTATAATAAAAAAATTACCAGGATTACATAAACCCAAGAAAATGAATATAAAATTCTTGCATAAACCTAGAGAAGGATAACTTTCACTGACCTCTATTATACAATAGAAGAGATCAGTGGCAAATTTATAATTTTTTATTAATAAATAATAATTTTAAATTTAAAGTAGGTACTGGAGGTCACATAAATCTGAGTATCCCATGGGCGTCAAGAGGCGAAAAAAATACCTGGATCCCATGGGAGTCTAGTGTCTGGAGGGTGTTTTATTCAGTTTATACGATACATTTCAAATGTCATCATGAAAAAAATATGTATTATCTTTTTGAACTTGTTATTCATTGAACTGCATTATTGTGATTGTTTTAGACTTGTGATTGTCTATGTTTATATTTCTCCAATATTTGGAACCTTGTTGACTGTTTTGTATCCAATAATATCACGATAATGTAGTTCGATCCTAGTTATACTAATACTACGACATTTTAGATCAATGTGACCATCAAAAATAAATGGTTCAAAACAAACATGCTTTTTATTCCACATGATAATCGACGGTTTTTTAGTGAGTTTGATTTTAGAAATAGTATTACTATTTCAAAAGCCTAGATCCAAGATGATATCATGTTTACCTAGGTATTTTCCCAGAATGAATACTGCATCAACACTGCCAATAAAAAACGGGATATTTTTAACTGAGTGACTGGAAATAATGAAGAGCGACTGTTATTGGGATACCTTAAATACTAAACCCGGCAGCAGTTTATTTTGTTGGCGACAAAATAACTAAACGGGCAACAAACTGTGGATTACAAAAAATACGCATAACGAGCAACTACAAGTTTTCAAGGACCCTTCGGTGCCGTGTCTCCCCTAGAGGAGACAAAGGGATGTTGCTAATGGCAGTAGCTCCCCTGAACGGGGGAGACAAAGCCCCTCCATTTATTCAGTAATTTTATGGTGGTTTTGTCTCCCTCATGTTTGAAAATGACAGGCCAGTGAACTTTGTAATGAGTTTCAAGCACTCATTCCTCGTGGTTACACCACCATATACTTAAGTGGAGTGACCTTCGATTATCGATTCAAACAATGCGATAAGCTAAATATTCGAAATCACATTTCTCCGAATCTTCCATTGAAATAAAGTGTGTTATGATAGGATAGTTATCAATAAATAAGCAGTTGACAGTTGGGGGCACCATTTTATGTCCATTGTGCGAGTGAGACAGATATATCGTTTAACAGGGTACGTATCAGAATGTCTAAAGTTAAAATGACAAAATTCAAAATGTCAAAAATTAAAATTTAAATGGTTCAAAATGTCGAAAATCATTATGTCTAACTTCAAAATAGCAGAATTCAAAGTATCAAACGTATCAAATACTTGAAAGTTAAAATATCAAATGGTCATTAAGTCTAAGTTCACAATGATTTATTTGAATTGGGTAGATCTTAAAACGAATCGCCTTCTTTGAGGTTAATTGAGTCTGTGGAGGTGTCTTTGTGCTTCGCCTAAAATGCTTCAAAGCAAATTTAGCTGTCGGAAACGAGTCTAAACTAGTCTACTGGGACTTAGAAACCGTAGACCGCAGGTCACGAGATAGGTGCGAGGAGCGTAGCGACGAGCATGTTAGGTTGACACGAACCCAGCGCGCGAGCCGAGCGAGCGAAGCGAGCGTGCCGCGGCAGCGGCCGGCGAAGCGCCAGAAAAAAACTATTTCAAAGTCAATAGGTGGATTTTGTTCGCCGGCTACTAAATCAGTGACTGGCACCGGCTACCGAATCAGGGAGTGGCACGGCTATGTTGATGTGCGGCGGAGGCACAGAGGTTAACACGCAGTTATTTAACCTAATTAATAAGATACCTAAATGAAAGAAAATAAGTAAATTCTATACGTCATTATATGTATTTGGACTATTAGACATTTTAAGTTTTGATCATTTGAACTTAGACATTTTAATTAAGGACTATCTGACCGTTTGACATTTTCGTTTTTGACATTTTGAACTTTTTACATTTTAATCGTTAGACATTCAAATTTTTTACATTTTGAACATTTTAAGTTTAGACATTCTAACTTTAGACATTCTGATACGTACCCCATTTAACAAATTATGGTTGTCGATCGCAAGCGGTTTTCTGATAGTTTTTGCCCAGCAAAGAGACTTATCGTATTCGACGAAGAAATTGTGAATGGAATCTCTTTGCTTTTATGTGAGCCTGGTACTTAAAAAAATTGGTTAGTAGCTTCTCTATTATCTTAATAAACGATATACCTAGAGGTAGGGCCTGTTTGAAAGGTCCCGGATAGCACTATATCTAGTTAATTTATAAAAAAATGGAATTTAAAAAATCTACCGGTCTCATACTACGCGCAACTATCAGAGGCATTGAGAATGTAATTTAGAAATAAAGGCCTGGGCACACCGGCTGCGTAGACACGCGCGTAGTGACGCGCAGCAAAGATACGTGCGTGTTCGGTGTGATGTCCAAAATAGGGAATGTCATTGAGTACATCGTCACGAGCTGCAATGCGTAAGGTTACGCATCAGTCTACGCGTTACGCAAGCGGTGTGCCATGTCTCATAAAGTTTCAGACATTAGGTCATGGTATTTCTACGTGCACGCTTATGCATACGCTTACGCATCCATGTGTTCGCACTTAAAGCACACGGCGCTGTTATCAATTCCGCGTAGGCTCCATACATAGTTAATACGAATTCATTCTTTATCGTACTGACGTTAAAGTGAACGGATCGGAGCGCAGACTGACCTCGCGCGTAAGGGACCCGCTACAGCCCAGCCTACAGTTTTTGTCCGCCCGCTTCCTCAGATGGACAAGTACTCCAATAAGAGTTTATGTACTTTTAGTTTTAGCTCGTTGACTAAAAATACACCATCTTTCGAAAATAATAATTTAGTTTCCAGACCCTGAACTTCATCTTTCGTCAGAGTACTTGACGATCATCAAGACGATTCTAACGAGCTTAAACTTGATGGGGTTGTGAACTAATGGTATTTTTGTCACCTCGATTACGTTAATCGTCGCCTTTTATAAATAAAATAATATTATGCTAAATTTTAAATGCTTCATATGCCCAACGGTTCTCGCCCAAATAGAAATTTGGTTGCCTGTTCTAAATAACTAGTTACCTCAATTGTATTTTAAAGTCACCCATTTTCAATATTTTGTAGTCGCCTTGAGTCGGTCGCCCACTTAGTATTTTAGTACGCTATATTCAGTATTTCTGATACCCAAAATGGGAATTTATCGTTACCCGATTAAATATTACCCATAAAAAACGACCAATAGGATGAAAACAGATTTATTGATTTAAAAAAATACTTATCGTGCATAATTCTAAGGTAAGTAGGTATTATATCCTGGAGGCGGAGAATACTGTGGTGGTTGTATATCTTTAGGACGCACAACTATGGGCCGCGCAGTTTTAGGAGCCGGCGGCTTTTTCCACCTGAAATAGATACGTATACAATAAGGTACAAAATGAAATCGAAACATAACGAAAACGATAATGTCCGATCCAAACGTTGGCCCAAACCTTGACCAATGTATCGTTCGTTGATGCTTTTGAAAGAACCTCTTTCAAACATTTGTTACAAAACCGACAACGTACGATGAATTGTGGCCAACGTGCGGAGCCGCCACAAAAAAATAAATTTTAAAGATATCAAATAGCTAAGTTTGTTGCAAGTACAAAACATTTTAAATAGAATAGTATTACTGATATTTTAAATAAGTACATTGTTTTTGTTGAAACTTTATATATAAATGTAGAAAAGCTATAAGTACCTAGTTCAATATTTTATTTTTTTGGGTTATTTATGGAAATTTTCGTGATAAGTAATATCCTATCGACGACACTGATGTCCATTATACAACTGTATAATGGACGTCAGTGATTGACGATGTATTTAAAACATTCACCAAAAATAAGTCTTTTACCTATTATCTAAAAAAAAGTTGAAATTGTGAGTTAGGGTGCCCGCATAAAGAAAGTAAGTACTGGTCGGTACCGGTCGGTATAGGTCTGTTGCGCCGCGGATGTATGCGCAAACCGGTACCGGCAACCTGTTTTCTTTATGCGGCCTCCCATAGAAAAGTATGGGGCTATATGCCTGCACCGATCGATACAGACCTGTACCGACCAGTACCTGCTTTCTTAATGCGGGCACCCTGAGGCAGCTGCAAAGAGGAGCTTTAAATAATATTTTTTGTCACTTATCGATTGACTACCTCGCGAAACTTGCTTAACCTCTTCAATCGCGGCTCGGGCCGGAGTGCGCTATAGGTAGGTACCACTGCACCATCGAACTTTTTCCAAAAGAGAAACTGAGGCAGAGTTCCACTATGCCCCCAAACTATACCTACAATTCAGCCACCTTAAGGTTTTTATTTAATAAGTTTGTTAATAGAAAAGGATTTTAATAAAACTTTACGTGGAATTTTTAGGACCATAGACTAGTATTTTCTGATTTTTTTTCGTTTAACTATAGAAAATAGCTATGAGTATATTGAGTATACAGATTACGGTCGCTATTATGCAACCAGTGTTCAGTCGCTTCGTGCTGCATAACTAAATGCCAGCATTTTTTAGCCCCGCCCACTAAGTAGTAATTTTGTATGGTGCCAATTTTTGAGCGGAATGCTCTTTCCATAGATTTTAGTTTGCTGAAGTCGGTCGAGTCGTAGAGTGGTCCAAGTATACTGACCAGGGTGTAAGGCCCAGGTCGTAGGGCGGCTTGGGGCGCGCTCGGCGCTCGGCGCGCTCCCTGCGCAGCGTGGCCGCGTCGCGCGCCACCGCGCACCACGCGCGCAGCGTGAAGTAGTACACCAGCTCCACGCCCGACAGCAGCGAGAAGCCGAGGAAGAGGCCGGCTATGCCCCCGAACGATACTGGAAAACGTTTCCACCTTTTTTATGTGGGCTATGCGCATGGGCGTAGCGAAGACTTTAGCTTCATTTACGCTCCTGGACACCATACTTAGTAATCTTAATAACAACCGACTAACTACAGGACTATTTTTCGATCTGTCTAAAGCTTTCGATTTCGTTTCCCACAGCTTATTATTAAAAATACTGGAAGCTGTAGGAATAAGAGGTGTAGCACATCAATGGATATCGTCATATCTATCAAACAGAAAGCAGTTTGTCACTATTGACAAAGTAATTAAACGCGAAATTGTCACATTTTCTTCAAAAGATCGAGAAACTAATAAAGGCGTTCCTCAGGGAAGTATTCTAGGGCCGATACTATTTTTGCTATATATTAATGATATAACTGACGTAACAAACCATAAGTGCATCATGTACGCTGATGACATCTCAATTATAGTGACATCAAATAAAAATGTGAATAATTCAATCGCTAATCATGAAGATGACATAAATAAAACGGTTGACAAAATCAAAGAATGGCTAGAAAGAAACAATTTGACTTTAAATTTAAGTAAATCAGTATTTATTCAATTTAACAAATCAAAGCACGCTAAATACAATTTTAAATTAAACATTAATAAAATCAAACAAGTGTCTCATACAAAATTTTTAGGAGTTACTATTGACGAAGATTTAAATTGGAAGCACCATATCGATAACACATGTAACAGAATAAACAAATTTGCTTATGCTCTCAATCAAGTAAAAAAGGTCACGAATAAAAAGACGGCGGTTATGTCCTATCAGGCTTACGTAGAATCGATATTGCGGTACGGTCTTATTTTGTGGGGCAATAGTACAGACTGGAAAAGAGCTTTCATAGCTCAAAAAAAATGCATCAGAGCAATCTGGGGAATTCCGCCAGATGAATCGTGTAAACCATTGTTTAAAGATCTTGGTTCATTGCCGCTACCCTCACTGTACATTTTAGAAATTTGTAACTTTGTGGTCAGAAACAGACATTTATTTAAAAAAGCTAGTGACTGCTCAAACTCTAGACAACGTAGATACCCTCATACATTAGTTCCGAATGCAATTAATAAATATGTTCGTTACGGGAAAAATTGTTTGGCCATGAGTGTCAGAGTATTCAATAAAATTCCTAATGAATTCAAAGCATTAAGACCTGAATCATTTAAAAGGGAAATATTTAAGTGGCTTATTAATAAGAATTTTTATAGCGTTAATGAGTTGTTTGACCAGAGACGTTTTTGACTATAAGTATGAAAACGATATTTGACTATAAATAGAATAAACTTAATAGTAGGTATTGTATAATGTTACTGATAATAATTTTAATACGAAATATGAATTAATTTGAATTATTTTATTTGTGAAATTGATTTCTTTTTAGCTTCATTATAATGTCATTTGCTTACCATATTAAAATTGGTAAAACATGAGTCCATTTTAAACAACTTAACACCTTTATACCATGTTTTGTGCAAATAAAGATTTCTTATTCCAGGAAGGGGCAGCTGCCCCCCTTAGAAGAGCGGTCTCTCGCTTTTGTCTGCTCCCCCACCCCCCTCCTATATACAATCCTATTAGTACTATTAATTAGAATTACTACTACTTTTTACTAATAGGATATTGAACAGAATCAAGAATGAAGTCATTTCAGTCGAGTTAAGCAGCGTTGACATGATCAAAGTATACTTAGACCAAGTAGTTAGGATACCTACTGGAACGCTACTTGTATAGTGTAAACGAGCATTCAAAGCGCACTTGGATCAAATTTTTTGTCAAAATAAACTTGTGCCATGCTCTACTTTCATCCAAGACTGCTTTTAGACCAAATAGTTTTGATGACTACTTGGACGCTACTTGGATCATGTAAACGAGCAATCCAAGTGCACTTTGACGACGCCTTATACAAAAAGATACCTTGTCCAAGTTACTTGGTCCAAGTATACGTTGATCGTGACAACAGGTATCCAAGTAAACTTTGATCAAAGCTACTTTGTCCACTTCTTAGTCCAAGTATACTTTGATCATGTCAACGCAGCTTTAAGAACGATAATTTTCGTGGAATTTGTGGTAACATCTTTATTTTCCATTACAGTGTGCCCTTTATTATGCCAAAATGATACGCAATTCTCAATGTGATCGGGTGGAAACTAGCGTCAATAATACACGTTGCCACGTAACGTATATCTACTACACTAACTATACAAGTTGCCTGGCACAAGGTACCGAATAAAAAACGTCACTAAAATAGTTAGCTACCTAACAAATCAACCCAACCGAAGAGCACCTCGCGCTTGTATCGCACCATCGGCCATGACACGAACTCCGTTTCTAGCGCACTTGTGGCGCTTGATGCCTTCAGAGAACTGAAAACGAAACATTCATTTTATGGGTATTTATCAGAATAATTGTACCTATGAGTCAAAATGCTTGTCCAACACCTTCATTGCGTAATTGTGAGAAAGATTTCAATTCGGAACTGTTTTATGAATATTTTTCCAGCAGCTTGGTTTACTTATTATAACTTAAGCTTATAATTTTATTATTTAATCAAATAGTTATGGAATATGAGCTAAGAAAACAAATTATTATTTTTTCATCTCATACAAAATAAGGATGTCCTTTTGCTACCTTTGTCTAGAAAAATGTGAACAACTCTTTTATAAATACACGTACAGGCAAATTATAAACTTTGATCTTTAGATTAAAGGACAGACTAACCGTGACTTGCGTTGAGGTCGTATTCAGCTTATTGTTTGTTTTTTTTACATTTATTTAAAGAGATGTCCAAGGTTTTGTAACATGAGAGTAACAATGCGTGAGTAACGGTATTTGGGACTTTAACATTGCAAAAATTACCGTTGAAATGTTTTTTTTCGGTTCTGGCAACCCCGGACTTCCATTTGGTGTTAAAAATAAAACAAAACGCCTGTCTTTGCCAGAGTTAAGTGAGGTTATGTAAATGAGGTCGTAAAATTAACATCGAAAACCTGTGAAAAACGACAGGATTATAATATGTAAGGTAAGTGAAGTTGTATATTAATATAAGTGTATTCGAAAGAATTAATTGTTGTGATTAAAATGCCAATTTTACATTGTTTGCAGGCTTTGTGGTTATGAGGTTATGTTTACTGAGATGTAGTAAAACATCAATATTTACTTACATGTGAATAACGTTACGTGTCTCACCATGGTAAAGACTCACATGTTTGTTACTCATACAGTGGTATTCACAATTTCGTAACTCACAATGTGCGTTTTTAATCGACTTCAAAAAAAAGGAGGAGGTTTTCAATACCGGATACATTCCAAAAGTTATCCCTATCCCTTTTCCCACTAATATTACTTGTATTTTGTGTCTGTGTGTGTGTGTGTATGTGTGTTTGTTACCTCTTTAGGTACGCCTAAACGGTTTTAGATGTTTGGCATTCAAATGGATTAAATAAAACTTATGACTTTTTACCCTTGTCCATGATTCTCTACGGTCCACGCAGACGAAGTCGCGGGCAGCCACTAGTTTTAATACGATGGGAGAATATTATGTTGTGAGAATCAACCTTTATGTTACATGTGAGTAACATTTTCAACATGTGAGTGACGTTACATGTGAATGCCATGTGAGTTATGGTACAATTAATTTGAAAACAACCCTTATAGCGATTATTGCATTAGGATCATATTAATTTTCATAACTGAGTTATGATATAATAATAATTTTATAGCTCCCGCAGGAGTGTCTTTGCTTTTTAACAGCCCATCAATAATTAATCACTAACTAGCGACCGCCTGCGACTTCTTCTGCGTGGTCAGTTATTTCTCTAACCCTCGGGAACATTGATTTATTCGGGGTGAGATGTGCCCTATGTCCATCTCTGTACCCCTGACAACATGAATGCAAAATTTCATAATGATGGGTTCAGTAGTTAAGACGTGAAGGCATAACAAACAAACGGACTTCCGCATTTATAATATACTAGTGGCCGCCCGCGATTTCGTCTGCGTTGACGGTTTCTTTGCTATCCCTCGGGAACTGTTATTTTTTCTAGATGAAAGGTATCATAAAACATGATGATACTATAATCACACAAGACGAAGCCGAGTATAAATCCACATTCGTGTTTTAATACCCCTCATTATAGTACAGTTGCATAACTATTAACTCACTCGACTTCAGACAGCTTCTCAACTTCGTACACCGTGTGCGTGCAGCCGAGCTCGCAGGCGCAGCGCGAGACGTCCGTAATCTGGTCCACGTGCTTCGCTATGCACTCCAACTCCCGCACGGTGCACATCGTGTAGCCCTCTGCAGGAGGAATAACAAATGAGGATCAGTAATCATTTTTGTTTAGTGGCTTATCAGAAAGCTTATGCCACCACATGATTAACTGTAAAGAAATTTTTACGATATCTCTTAAACCTGAGAAGATATACGAGCTAAAACACTGGTTTTTTGGGGATCCTTATGACGTCATCGCGACGTACGTGAACCTTATGTCGTACGTAATAAAGCATATATTGCATTGAGCTGGGCATTTCCTTGAAACCCTATTAACCATTTCTAAACGGATTTCAAAAAATCTTTCACTAAGTTTCATAGCTAGGAATAATATTTATTATAATATAAAACATATTATGTTTTTATATACCAATAAAACTAGGATTCAAACTCATTGACATGTTTAAGGGTCATTACAACGTCAAATACACCTTTTTGAACAAAGATTTAGCACACTAAGTATTAAAGGTCATTCTGATAGAGGGCCTCTATTATCGGCCTCAAAAAAATAATGTAGAAAGTAGATTATAGTACTCAGTTTTGTGATTGACAGAAACATGATAGCTAAAGCTTTTCTCGAAAGAGAAAAATCGTAAAGTGACTTCCAATTTTGTAGTTTTTCACTGATGTGCTAACCAATAATAAACCATAATAAAAATAAACCTTTACTATTACCTCTCTAGTTTTGTGACTGACAGTTTTCCAAAAGAAGAAATTTTTAGTAAATTGAATACAATAAAATTGTCAAAAATTTCGATAATTTTTTACTATGAAAATTACTTGCAGCGTTGTTGATCCTTCAGGTTTAAAATATACACTTCCCATAATTTAAACCGGTCTCAAAAGGTATTTTTTTAAAATGTCCACTTCCCAAAAGGTACTTTTCCCGAAATGTCCACTTCCTAAAATGCCATCAGTTATGGAATACGTACCTGTACCTACTTATTAAGAGGATTACTGCGCTACGAGTAGCTACACTAGCGCCGCCAATTGAAAAAAAATCGTAGTGCTTAAATAAAGGCGAAATTGTGAATTGTGTTCTTCTAGTGTACTCCGAAGAAGCTTTGTGGTACTTTTTATCGCTTTAACTATGTTTTCTAGTCTGTCGTTTAGTTTCATGGACGTTTATTGCTAATAGTGGCCACTTTTAGCAATAAACTAAACGACAGGTTATAAAATATTGTTTAAACGATAAAAAGTATAACAAAGCTTCTTCGGAGTACACTAGAAGAACACAATTCACAATTTCGCCTTTATTTAAGCACTACGCTTTTTTTTCAATTGGCGGCGCTAGTGTAGCTACTCGTAGCGCAGTAATGCTCTTAAGTGCTTAGTAAATATTGTAAATTGTTTCTATCGGTGAGGACCTGTAATTGGCTTTCAAGTGTTATTTAAGCTTCCTAATGTTCCATTTGAAACAAAGGGACTCTTGCAAACCATACTTTAAAAAATATGAACTTCTGACTTTTCCATGTCTCTATATATTTGAATGTGCTGTCTTTACTAGAGAAAATATAGATATGTTTGAATTCTTCTCTGGAGCTCGACATAAAGATAAACTTCGCATGATTCCAAATAAAACAAAATTGCTGAGAGATAGCGTGTTCTGTAATGCATCGCGTATATATAACAAAATCCCGGTATCAATACGTAACGGTGATGTTGATATAATTGCATTTAAGCATAAACTGAAAACATTTCTTATCGACAAATGTTACTACACGCTTAATGATTTTTTAACTGACCGTACTATATAACTCTTTTAATATTTATCCTTAAGCTATTTATGTTGTAAATTATGTCCAATTTAATTAATAATAATAAATTTGGTTGAAATGATTGTGTAATGTGAAAATAGCTATATTATATGAATTGAAATCTGTTTTGTTTGACTATTTAAAATATTGACATTGTATTTAATTGTATGCCATAACGGCGGAAACCAGCTGAACATTTTATATTTTTTTTATTATAACCTTATTTACCTGTGTTTCACAATAAACATATTTGATTTGATTTGATTTGATTATGTATTAAATTTAGCTGTTGGTCTTCCGAATAAATAAAATAGAAAAATAGAAAAATAAAAAAAAATAAAAATAAAAATAATTGTAACATTCTGACAGTGCTAAAGCAAGGCTAAAACAAACGAGCGAGACATAGAGAACTGTGTAGCTGTCAGTGGGAGCATACATAAGGACAAGTGATATTTTGGAAAGTGTACATTTTGGGAAATATACTTTTTGGGAAACGGACATTTCAGGAAATGTACTTTTTGGGAAGTGTACATTTCAGGAAATGTACCTTTTGGGAAGTGTACATTATGGAAAGTGTACATTTTGAATCAGAAGAATAAAACTTACTGGTAGGCGGATAAAAGTGTGGTACACATTTGCAGTACGCCCGACTCCTGCGCATCCGACACTGCCTCATGCAAGTGGAATACGTGTAGATAGCTGACGTCTCCAACTTCTGCTCGTCGGCAAACACGCATCGTCGCTGTCGAATGGACAACTGCCGAGCGTCCTCTGTAGTGTATGTGTGTTTCACAGAGAACGAAACTTTTTCCACGCGACGATCCCATGAATGTTGGGCACTTTGTTCTAGACCGGCGACCTCTTCAGTAGAATGTATGTAGATCTGAAAATATTGTATTATATACATTTCTAATATTGTATTATTTGTAGAATGAAATTCAAATGATTGAATTTTTTAAATTCTTTTACCTAGATCGAATTTTATGTTTCAATTGCATTAAGTAGGCTAAAACTTTATTTTTTACTCAAATATGAGACAAGAGTCCCGCGCAACACGACTAAGGTGCAAACATAAAGGATGCAGGATTGGGGGGTCAGGATCCGGTACCGACATACACGTTTCAGGCTGTTTTCTTTATGCGGCCCCCATAGAAAAGTATGGGGCTACTTTACCGTTAGCGTGCCCTCAGACTACAGACTTTCTATTTAATTATTTCTATTCTAAAATGAAAGTGTTCCTCAACGGACAGCAATTTAGTTTTGAAAGCATAATGCCTGCGCACGCGGTGTCTCACAGGGCAGCGTGGGAGATAGTTCAAATAGCGAATATGCTAATAATGGTCCAGTTTGTAACATTGATGAATCACGGGGCCTGCAAGTAACCCGATCTTCATAAAACAATAATCTGACTGTACTCACATCAATTGTAGTGTCGTTACGAAATGAGTTAAATAGGAAAGACCATTTCGCATCTGTTTCGTGTATAAATGATTCTGTAAAGTGTTCCGGTTGAGGTTGCGCCTGCCTAAAAAATATAAACATATTTTTTATACTATTTCGTTTCGTATCGACCATAATTAGGTAATAGGTAGGTATAACACATATTATAGAACAAAAGATTCTTAATTCTTTCTTTTTTATCGTATGAGGATTAGTGGCCACCTCTGATGTTAGAGTTTATCAAGCCACCTGAAAGGCCTCTAACTTGGCTTAAAGACTGTTATCAGATGACAGAAGCCGGGGCCGACGGTTAAACGTTCTCTCCAAGGCACGGAAGCGCTCAGCTGTAATGCCACTTAACGGTCACCCATCCAACACCTGGCCGAACCAAGCGTTGGTTAACAAACATGATCGAGTACGATGGGCCTATTGCATAACAAATTACGTAAATTTCTATGGAAAATTACTAACAATATTAGCTTGTATTTTGTTATGCAATAGGCTCCAGTCTGACAAGAGTCTGTCATGAGCGCTTCACAGGGTAATTGTAAAAACATACCAAGGCCACGACTTCTCAGCATGTCGGGAATTAAACGCGTAACAGAATCCCATCTCAGTAAATACTGGCACTAGTAAGTCACAGCACTCTTCCAAGTCGCCCTTCCATTCACAGTCATAAAACAGCGACTCGCAACGACGTACAATCTGAGAAATTAGGGACATCAAAACCCTATCAATTTCACTTTCGGAAAATGAGTAAAATGTCAAATGCTAATAAAATACTACAAGCCTCAACGTAAGTAACTTACATTACTTATTTATTTACTCATCATTTTCTCTAGCCACATGGCCACGCGATGCGGCAAACAGCGACGCGACTAGCGAATTCTCTCTTACCACACAACACAGTGCAGTTAGATCAAAAGCAATTCACCATGTGTTATGAACTCGCTCATCGCATCGCCCGCGCCGTTTGCCGGTTCTCGTGGCCAGGCTGTAAATAAAATGAATCAACTTACACTGAAAACTGCCTCCTTTGGATTGACTAAAGCCGCCAACGGGTCAGACTTGCTCATCAGATCAGCGTCTCCTAGGAGTTGTTTGGAGTTATCCGCTATGGACTGGTAGCTGAGCGTAGCTAACCAGCGCAGAACCATGTCGATGTTATCCGGTGGATTTGAGCCCCAAACACTGTTAATCAGAGAAATCATTTTAAAACGAACCGAAATAGAGTACCAAGTTCCTTCTCATATATCAAGTTATCTCTTTACTTATTTCTTCTACCTACTGCAAATCTCTGCAAAGCCTTACTAATATTATAAATGTGAAAGTCAGTTTGTTTGTTTGTTACGCCTTCACATCTTAACTACTCAACCGATCAACATAAAATTTTGCATACACGTTCTCAGGGGTATAAAGAAGGGCATAGGTACCTTTCATCCAGAAAAAAGTAGGTACTGTTCCCGAGGGACGGCAAAAAACTTTCCACGCAGACTAAATCGCGGGCGGTCGCTAGTCAGGTTATAATTTCTGAGTGGGAACAAACGAGCAGATCCATTTTCAATGTTACTTACGTTTGAATATACTCTTGAAGCAATTCCTCATCCACGGGATTTAAATCACACATAGTAACAGCGGGAAACGGAACATCCCAGTTATGAAAGTCAGTATCCAACCCTAAAAAAATATGCACATAGTAAGTAAACAGTTACAAGGTTACGACCCGATAAAGAGCAGTATCTTACCAGTAATAGTGGGATTCGTTTGAAACTTCTCCCACAAACTGACAATTATAATGCAGGTTGTTACAGCACCGACGGCCGTAAAACTAAACCACATAAATCTAAAAAAAAATACAAAGATAAGAGTTTTTTTTTTATTTTTTACACTTTTACATCGTTTTTTTTTAAACTTGTTCATCAGCCATTTTAATGTCTCCACTACTGTGGCACAGGCCTTCCTTATGGGTGGATAAGGACGGGCCATAACCCACCACGCGGGCCCAATGCGAATTGGTGGGTGTTAACAACTGCAAATGTAGCCGGGACCAACGGTTTAACGTGCCTTACGAAGCACAGAGGAGCTCGAGATAATAAATTTTTGGTCACCCATCCCATGACCGACCCTTGCGAAAGTTGCCTAACCTCCGTAATCGTTGGGCCAGACGATAAACCACTGCGCCATTGAGTTCCTATTTTTCTGAATAATTCCTATAATTCTGAAACTTACTTTTCACAAAAAGGCCTCTCTTTCTCGGCGATGTAGCGTACACCATGCAAAGTTGAATTGTTGAAAAATTCCGTAGTTTGATGACGTAGACTCGTAGCGAGTAAAGACAGGGTGCCTCCGTCCGAATCAGACTCTTTAGTAGCCTGAAAAGCATTTCTTACACGAGGCCTACTATCGGGGTGAACTTTCATCCTGTCACTTTCACATTCTCCTATCAAATCGGAACATGATTTACCACAAATCCTCAACGTATACTAAACAACCCAAAGATTGTATCGGGGAGTATCGATCACAGGTTGCGTGACATAATAAATTATAATTGTTGCATTAGCCATAATAGTATCGTGTGTCTATCGGAATTATCGAACAATGGCGTATGAGTGTAAAACTCCACGCGTTCTACATTATGTGCTCTACTTGGTGATTTACACAAAATGTGGGACAACATTTTCAGACTTCCTGTAATCACGACATCAGATATTATTAAAACAATAAAACAATAATTAAAAGCACATTTCAATAGTGTGAAAGTAATTTAAAATAAAAAAATACGCCCCGTTTTGAAAATTACATTGAGAAAATACTGATATGATTCTGATAATGTAAGTATCAATAGAACTTAAGAACATAGAATTCAACGGAATTAACTGAAGTTTTCTATTTTTCAAATAATTACGGTGAAACTGATAAATAAGCGGCAATAAACATACCTATCAATGTAGGTATTATCTTTTATTCTGTGTCAATGAAGTAATCAATATCTGGGCGACCCAGCTTTGCTCGGTTATTACTATTTATTGTAACATGGTGGTGTTTAGGTGATAATCTACATTGTTATCTCAAACATTAACTATAGGTACCTAAAAAAAAAATAAAAAAAATATATATAAACTTGAACATATAAAAAAACAAAAGTAAGTCACCGAGCGGGCTTCGAACCCGTAACACTCGTTTCTTAACCCGCTGGACCAGACGGACAGTGGCCGGCCGGACGAAATTAGCGACCATATTCTGCGTCGAAAGAAAAACGCATGATAATTCGAAAACACGCGTTTTCTCAAACATAAGGCTAATCTAGATCGACTGTTTACCCCCGAAAACCTCCATTTACCAAATTTTGGTGAAAACGTTAGAGCCGTTTCCGAAATCACAGAAATATACATACCTATAAATAAATATATAAGAATTGCTCGTTTAAAAGTATAAGATATGTTTACCTATTCAAACATGAATCAACAGCAATACTAGAAAGGATTTGATAGACATTTAGACAAAAAAAAAAAAAAAAAAAAAAAAAAACTAGTTAGTACCTATTTCTTTTACTCCAACGTTTAATAAAGTTAAAAGTGTTCTCGTTGTGTTATAAAGGTGAAAAACTAAATCAGTGCCATCCGATTACTCAGGATTATTGTTATCTCACTGTGAAACCATCGCAAACTAAACATTTTAACCAAAATACGAGTGGGCTTGCGGTGAATATTTTACCTCTACCGCCAACATTGTTCACATTATTACTTTGTCAAATTCAACTGACGGGTGTGTACGTCAAGCTCAATTGACACAAAGTGTCACCACCGTTTTGTGGCCATAGACAATTAGTGTTGCCAGCATATAAAGTTACCAATAACTCTGGGGAAATTGTGTCAGTGACACCTCTTTGCTATTGAGTGCTTAAATTGCCTACGAACATGAAATATACTTGTTGCAAATCAACAACTGATGCTGCAGGCGGTGCATTAACGTGTACAAAATGCAAACAGCATTTTCATATTGCTTGTTTATATACGGACAAGAAAAAAACTATAACCTCCGAGTTTAGGCAGTCATGGGTTTGCCTTGATTGTACACAGAATCAGCCAAAAGATGCAAAAAAGGTTAGTACTCCAATAACGCAAAACCCAAATAATATAAAATCTCAGCAGATGGAGTCGTTGAATATAAATACCCGCAGAGGTGGTACATGTTCCGATTCACCACCGTCGCCAGTGCAATCTAAAGCCACTCCGCCTCTCACTTCCCCTGTCACAACAATGGAATCGATTCAAAATTTCATAGCCTGTGAATTGGCAGCGATGAAATCAGAGATGCGGCAAACAATAACCGAAACAATTTCAAGAGAATTAAAACCTATTCGTGAT
Organism: Agriphila geniculea; assembly: GCA_943789525.1. Taxonomy (NCBI): domain Eukaryota; kingdom Metazoa; phylum Arthropoda; class Insecta; order Lepidoptera; family Crambidae; genus Agriphila; species Agriphila geniculea. The sequence continues at coordinate 13,191,500 of OX038875.1, forward strand.
GAAATCTCCGTTATTAGGGAGTCACTAACATTTATGACCAACCAATATGACAGTCTCTCAAAAAGGGTCACTGATCTTGAAAAGGAGATTAAAATTCTATCAAAAGTTAAATCTGATGTCGGTGCCATAAATGAACATATTAATAAAAATGAGATAGAACATAATAAGAGAGAACAGTGGTCTAGGCGGTCCAACGTGGAGATCTTTGGTGTTCCTGAAAGAAAAGGAGAAAATTTACTGAAAATCTTAGGCGAAATTAGTAAATGTGGTCAACTTACTTTAAACCCATCTAACGATATCGATTTCGTTACCCGGGTGGCACCCAAATCAAATGAAAACAAAAAAATTAAACCGATCGTCGTACGGTTTCTATCACGCTCGAAAAAGGATGAATTTTTATCTGGAACGAAGAAATTAAGGCTCAAAAGTAGTGATATTGGCATCCCAGGAGACTCTTTCATTCATATGAACGACCATTTAACTAGTTCTAATAAAACCCTGTTACATCGAGTCAAGACAGTCTGTAAGGAAAAATCTTTTAAATATGTATGGGTGAAGAACTGTTGCATTATGGCAAGAAAATCGGATACGTCTCCAGTAATACATATTTCGGGCGAATCAGATTTAAACAAGATCAAATAGGGACTATACTTTGTTCTCTTTACTTCTTTGGTTTGTATTGTGTATTTTTTATTTATTGTTTTTGTTGTTTTGATTGTTTTTGTTGGACCAGCTTGACCGGGCTTTCTGATCTACTTCGTTTTCCATTGTTTAGTCTTGCACTCTCAGTTATGAATTTTTGTTGCGTTTTGATGTTTCTTGAGTCAATGTGTAATCCAGCAGATCGTTATAGCGGTGTATATGTACTTATCGTGGGCTGTTGTTGCTGTGCTTTTAGTTTTATTTGTGATATCTATAATAATTATAATAACTTTTCCTATGTCAATGTCTAATGAGAAGTTATCTGTATACTACCAGAACGTTCGTGGTTTACGAACGAAATCTAATACTTTTTATCGTAATCTGATGCATGCGGACTATGACGTTATATGTTTGAGTGAAACGTGGTTGTTACCGGGAATCTATGATTTCGAGTATTTCGACAATCGCTACAATATCTATAGATGTGATCGAGACTACGCTTCTCGTGGTGATACCCTAGGTGGAGGAGTGCTCATAGCAGTACGTCGCGAATTTACTGTGCGCTCTTGTAGAATTGTAAGTATGCCCGGTGCTGCTGCGGAAGTAGTTGAGGTGGTAGTTGAATATAGCAGCAACCATAATTCTAAGTCACTTCATATCTTTTGTGGCTATTTTCCCCATTGCCCTTTGCAATTCGATTGTCTTTGTAACTTCTATGAAGCTTTGTCGGATGCTATTGTTGGTAGTGCAGATGATTGTTACCTTGTAGTCGGTGATTTTAATATTTCATCTGCCCAATGGAACCGCACAGGACCTGTCGTGGCTCTTATGGATTGTGGATTTGTTTTCGGTAGTTTGGAGTATGCTTTACAGAATTTTTCGGCATTTACTGACTTAAAACAATATAACGACATTAGAAATGGGAATAACAGAATATTGGATCTTGTAATAAGTAGTTGTGAGTGTACAGTAACCCGTAATAAAGAACCTTTGACCGATGAAGATGTTCACCATCCTGCACTGTACATACTTGTCAAGTCGTCACTCCCTCACACATTGCAATCAGTGTCGCGTACTGTGCGTCTGTATAGAGTTGCTGATTATGATTCCTTAAATAGCGAACTTGCATCCATCGAATGGCAAGATCTCCTCGACGGTTGTGATGTTGATACCGCTGTCAAAAGGTTTTATTCCGAGCTAAATAAGGTTATCTCCAAACACGTCCCAACTAAAGTAGTAAAAGGCGTTCTTCGGTATCCTCCCTGGTTCTCGGCATCTCTTATTAAAATCACAAAAGAAAAACTTAAGTTTCATATGAAATGGAAAGTTTACGAAAGACAAAGTGATTATGATACTTTCAACCTTCTGCGTGAACGACTGAAAAGAGTCCAATGTGAATGTTATAATAATTTTGTATGTAATGCTGAAAATATGATAAAAACTAATAGTAAATTTTTTTGGTCTTTTGTCAAATCAAAAAAAACATCTTCTGTTATACCTGACGCATTGTTTTTAAACAGTATCTTTTCAAGTGAAGGGGATAAAATTTGTTCAATGTTTAATGATTATTTTAGCTCTGCCTTCGAACCTCGTACAGATGTTTCCCCACGCTTATCACCAACAACAGACACAAGTACAACTTCTGTTGGATCTGTTAATATCAATTTAAAACTGGTTCAAAGCTATCTAAAGAAACTTGATATTTCGAAGGGCTGCGGGCCGGACGGTATTCCCCCATACTTTCTAAAAATGTGTCACAAAGTACTGGCTCTTCCTTTGTACTTATTGTTTAAACTCTCTTTGGACTCAGGTATAATGCCTCTAATTTGGAAGGAGTGCCATGTTGTTCCCATTTTCAAATCTGGGGATAAACATAATATTCAAAATTATCGACCTATATCTAAAATTATTGCTATTCCTAAGTTATTTGAAAAAATTGTCTATGATATTATTTATCCGTTACTGAGACATATAATTGCGAATGAACAGCATGGTTTTATAAGTAAGAGATCCACCGAAACTAATTTGTGTGAGTTTGTTCATCAGGTTGCCACGACTATGGATAAGGGTTGCCAGGTAGATGTAGTGTATACCGACTACTCCAAGGCTTTCGACAAAATTCCGCATTCTATCTTATTACAACGACTTGGTGAAGTCGGTATACATGGGGACTTATTGCGCTGGATAGAGTCCTACCTCAGAGACCGCAGTCAAGCTGTTACTGTAAAGGGGTACTGCTCATCTTTTGTTCCGGTTACTTCAGGGGTGCCGCAAGGATCGCATCTTGGTCCCCTTCTCTTTAATTTGTTTATAAATGACGTAGTTTCTGTTCTGAAATATTCTAAAGTTTTAATATACGCTGACGATATGAAAATTTTAAAAAAAGTTGCAACCCCCCTTGATTGTGCCTTGCTGCAGAAGGATCTTGACAACCTTTGTAGTTACTGTCAAAAAAATCATCTTCACCTTAACCCAAACAAATGTAATGTAATAACTTTCACCCGTAAGTCAAACGTTATCAAATATGACTATCAGTTAAATAACAATAATATCAATAGAGTTACTGAAGTTAAAGACTTGGGGGTGATCCTTGACAGTCAACACAGACAACTGACGTTCGAATCGCACATAAATAATATCACGACTAGGGCTTTCCGTATGCTTGGTTTCATCATTCGAATAGGCAGAGATTTTAGGCACTGTTCTACTTTGGTACTTCTGTTTAACTCCTTCGTCCGTTCTATCTTGGAGTATGCATCCACAGTATGGAACCCGCAATTTAATGTACACATAAATTCAATTGAAGGAATAAATAATAAATTTTATAAACATCTGAACTACAGAGCACACCGCTCTAACGTACCTGTTCCAAATATCCCTTCATTGGTAGATCGCCGTATAGAGAGAGATCAATTATTTCTTTATAAAATTTTAAGAAATATTATTGACTCTCCCTGTCTTCTGGAAAATATAGGTCTGAGATGTCCTCGGTCAAGCTCGCGTCTTAAAAGTGTGTTTAGTTTGCCCACTACTAGAACTAAGTATGCTGGAAATACTTTTCTGCACAGGTCATGTGATGTTCATAACAAGAATTTTACGTCAGTGGACATATTTAATTGTACTCCTCCTCAATGGAAAAAATACATCCATGAGCTGATAAACAGCGATAATAGTAATAGCGGTGGGTAGGTAGTTCATTTCTATAGTTTAACATTAACTTTCTTAAAATTAACTTAGTTTTTTTGTTTTCTTACCTATTTTAGCTCAATTAATTGCTGTAATTTTGTCCCTTTGTGCCCGTTATTTGATAAATTTTAGGTACTTTGTATGTGTTATGTAACAGTGGAAACTTTGCTGATATATGTGTTAAAATTTAAGTTTAGTTAACATAAATCTTATAAAATATTGTATGTTTCCCTAATAATAATAAACAAATAAACAAATTCATAGATCACGATGTTGATATAAGACTAGTCTAGTCTAGTATTTTATCTGTGATATAAGTATTCATTAATCCCACGCAGCCACATCACATGTGGCCGGCCAACAATGAAATATCTATTTTCCTGTACCTGATGGGTTAATCTTGGACATAGAAAAATAATAATACCTACCTACTTATCTACATTGAAACCACGATGTTATTTAGGAAGACAAACATTATGGCCAACTATTTAACGCATTTATTATTAAGTAGGTACCTATTTTTTTATTTTTAAATTGAATCTTTTACTTTTTATACAAAAAGTATTGATAGCAATTCCGTCTAATAATACGAATAGTTAAGTAATTTACAGGGCACTCATTTTCGAAATATCTTTCTTTGCAGTAGCTTCCTGTATTTCGTCTTCTGGAGGAAGTAGAGGGTCTATTTTAATGTCCAGATCTTTCAAAGCATCGTCAAGTATTTTAATCTTCCCCAGTAACTTCTCTGCTTGCAGATTGTAACCTGGCTCTAGCATTTTACCACTAGGATTCATCTTGAATAAATATTCCGCCTACAATGACAATAAAATAGGGTAACGATTTAACAAAATATGGGTTTACATTAAATTATACCTAGGTACATACAGGAAAACGTTCTATGAAGTTATTTCTGACACAAATGCTCATGTCAAGCCTTCAGATTCAAAATCTACACTTATATCTGTTCTAAGAGTGTACATTTTGCGAAAGATACATTTTGGGAAATGTACATTAAGGGAAAGATGCATTTTAGGAAATGTACATTTTGGGAAAGGTACTTTTTGGGAAGTGGACATTTCGGAAAATGTACCTTTTGAGACCGGTGTAGGTAAAGTATGGGAAGTGTAAATTTTGAACCTGAAGGATGTCAAGATACTTTAAGAAAATTTCACAAAGGTGGTAATAACCTAAATTCCGTCCTAAGAATGAAAGATCAAATAATAACAAATTAAGAATAATTATTTAGACTTTTGACGGCACATAGTAGTTTTAGAACAGGCAGACATACCAAGAAATCAACAGGATCGTGCGGCCGCAGTTTCGCAACTTCGAGCAGCGCAGGCGTCAGTGTCGGGAATATGTGCTGCACCAGATAGTTCCGCATCGGCTCGCCAGCCGCTGCCAGCGCAGCCTCTTCTTCTTCACGCATTATAGAGTAGAGCTCCGACTGAAGCAACAACAATATCGTCATCACCGTTTTGCATCTACCTAACTACATTATGCTTGCGTCACTACGCTACGACCCATCCTCCTTATCACGCATTATAGAGTACCTACCTATAACTCCGACTGGAGCAAAAACAATATCGTCATCACCTTTTTACATCCACCAATCTGCATCGGGCTTTCGTGGTGAGTCGGCCCATCCTCCTTAACCATTCGTAAAGAAGTCAGCAGTACGGATATTAGATACATCACAATTCTAATAAATATCTACTGGTATTTAGTCTTTATGGATAAATATATTGTAGGTAGAGCGAGTCACTTTCAATAGGTAAGAGTACAATTAGTATCTACACCACCTTCATGTAATGTAAGTACGTACCCAATACTCCATTTTTTCCTCACGTTCCTCTTTCAACTTCTTTTGAAGTTCCTCCATGGCCTTAGCTTCTTTTGCGCGTAAAGTTTCAATCTCTTGTTTTTCTTTCTTTTCAGCAGCTTCGATAAAAGCTGATTTAATGAAATTTCTTTAAGTAATTAAAAAAAATCTACATTATCACTGTTTTAAAGCAAACAAGTCAAAGTTTAGTAAAAATAGAAAAGCATCTGACCCATAAGCTTTCCGTAGCGACAAGGCCGACCCATACGAAGACTGGTCGCAGCGTACGGTCCTTTCATACTGTAGTCAAGGTGATCTTTCACCGGCACTACCAAGGGATGTATATCCAGCTCGTCGAAAAAGTTCAGAGGAGTGACGTCACGAGTATCTCCAGACCTAAATTCCCCAAGCCTTTTCAACACTGTTTCCTCGTCCAGCCGCGCGTCACTCTCGGGTTGGCGCATGGCTTTCTCACAGATGAAATCATCGGTCGCATCCAGAGATACTACCACATCTGTAAATTATTCCTTAAAATCACTTTTGTATTCTAATTTAAAATACAATAATAAATGGAAAATTATGTGAACAAACAGCATAACTTTACACGCTCATATTTTATTCATTTCTTATAAAAGGTAGGTAAGTAAAATTAACAATTTCAAGCAACACAAAGTTAAAAAGCTAATGAAAATGATTTATTAAAATAAATAAATAATAAGTGTAGGTGGCAATATAAAATCTCAATTTTGTGGTAGGTATGGCACTAACTATACTTACCAGGTAACAATTTTTTCAAAACGTTGCTGTACAAATCTTGGTCCTCGTCAAACTGATCATCATTATTCTCTTCTTCCACCTCAGAGTCCTGTTCTTCACCCTTCTCGAAAACTACCACGAGAAATTATATGAGACTGTAAGTTTTAAATAAATAGGCGGAAAATCGCCTAAGAGTTGTCAGAAGAAACTTATCTATGTAGTACAGTACGAGGCATATATCTTGAAATTGGGTGGGGATTGCGCGGAACGCATATTTTGGGCATGCGTAGCGGTGAGAGACGCGGGCGGCGGGAGAGGGGCGCGCGCTATTGGTCGCTCACAAGGGCACATGCGCGAACTTATGCCCACTATGTCCAAAAATTTCAAGATATATTGCCTCGTACTACGAATTATCTTCTGTAAACCCACGCCCATACTATGCCTGTACCTACTTAGGTACAAATACACTTTAAGAAAATAATTGTATCCACTCAAGTTCATCTCTTTTACTTCATCATATCAGCCGCACGACACCCACTGCTGGGTATAGGCCTCCCCTAAGGATCTTCACGACGATCGGTCCTGCGCTGCCCGCATCCAGTGGCTTCCCGCGACCTTCACCAGATCGTCGGTCCACCTTGTCGGGGGCTTACCCACGGAGCGTCGTCCGGTGCGCGATCGCCATTCCAGAACCTTCCCGCCCCAACGGCTATCAGTTCTTCACGCTATATGTCCTGCCCATTGCCACTTCAGCTGAGCAATCCTTCGAGCGATGTCGGTTACTTTAGTTCTCCTGCGGATCTCCTCGTTTCTGATTCGATCACACAGGGAAACGCTGAGCATTTACTTATACAATGTTAATTTTGATTTTTAGAGCGGTTATTTGTCGACATTTTTTTATAATAATTCGTTTAACAATGCCCGGAAACGAAGGTCACGACGTCTTCTGTTAAGTGCGATTATACAACAAACCGTGATTCACCGATCTTACATCGATCATAACGGTAGGTAATTAAATTATCGTAATATTTTTAGTCATCTCACTGCATTATCGACCTTAACAGTAAAATCTTATGACTTACGTTTTCTAAAATTGTTGTGAACAAAAGACATCAACGAAATCAAAAAATTGCCAAATAGGTAAGATTAAGAAATCAGCTTGATTTTTTTTTCATTCATAAGATTCATTATTATTATCAATATTAGGATGTTATTTAAAATTCTTTATAGATATATCTAACCACGAATAAGTCTCAGGTTAGCTAATGACGTTTTGATTATTCGAATCGATGGAACCGCGATATCGACATCTTTCACGCTTCTGACCGTGTATTCAAGCGAATGTGTGGCAAAACTTCAAAATGTTCGTAATAATGTTTAATTTAATCTCATATACACATCAACTTTGTCTAGGGATACAGGTATTATTTTCATACAAACGAGGTAACTTTAAAGCCTTGGTTTTCTGCCAGGGATCTACCGTGCTGTAATCTGATGATGGCCATCCAGGGAGTGAATGGAGTAGATTTAGATCGCTATACACACCCAACTGATCTGATCAGCATTCTAAAAGATGAATGGGTCAGAGTTCTCAGTTTGAGAATTTCCATACATTTTCAAGCTATTTACGCGGTTTTTTTTAAACATGTCCATTACGTTTTTAGAATGCTGGTCAGATCAGTTGGGTGTGTATGGCAATCTGAATCTCCTCCATCCACTCCCTGGATAGCCGTCATCAGATCACAGCACAGTACATCCCTGGCAGGAAACCAAGGCTTCAAAGTTACCTCGTTTGTATGAAAATAACACCTGTATCCCTAGACAAAGTTGATTACGTATTTATATTGTGTTCTTAAATACATCCTAAACTAAACTAACCTATTTCTTACTAGTAACCTTAACTATTATTTGTATTCTTCGAAAAAGCTGTATTTACATGTAAAGGCATATCTTTTAGTTCGGGCTTTTTGTATATTTATTGTAATGTGTAATGATATGTTGTTGGTAATCTTTTGCAATAAATAAATAAATAACGATAAATAAGTAATATACAACGTGTTACAAAATAACCCCTAATGCCGAATATGGTAGATAGGGACCATCAAACTGAACCACTTTTACTATGGGAGCAAATCTGAAATCGCGAAAAAAAATCAGCGTTTCCATACAAAAATATTGAAGAAAATATTACAATGTATGAAACAGTTGTTTTTTTTTCGCAATTTCAGAGTTGGTCCCATAGTAAAAGTTGTTAAGTTTGATGGTCCCTATCTACCATATTCAGCATTAGGGGCTATTTTGTAACACGCTGTATATTAGAGTAATTTTACTTTGATCGTTGAATGTACAACAGGTTTGTACTTAGCTAATGTACTTAGCAATAAATACCTAGTACTACTAAATCGTACATGACACACTTACGAGAGGCACATTGCGCCAAGTTAGTGGGAAACCCATCAAGAACCCAACCTCTGTTCGCCGATTCGCGACACAATAACTTCTGTCGTAGAAATCTGAGGAAGGAAAGTATGTATTGTTAGGGAAAAACGTACATAAAATAAATTTTAAACAGCTGATCGTTTAATAGACGTCAATTTCTTGGATTTAATGGATTCGTAACAATTTAAGGGGGATACGCGAGCACGCGAATTTTTTGCAAAGTGTAAAAGCACGCGAGTTGCCGATCGTACGTGAGCTTAAAAAGATTTCCAGTACTAACTAAATCTGTTTAAAATTTATAATCCTACATCATTTGCATATCAACGTACCTACTCGTCTAACGGTCTAACGGTAGTGTCTATCTGTATCCCTCGTACGGAACAGAGAATACGCGATAATAAGCTTATCTTAGTTGTGCTTCGGGAGGCGCGTTAAAACGTAAGTTTCCGGCTGTTTGGTACCAAGATAAGGTGGTTATCTTTAAAACCGAGTATTGTTCAACACAGTTCGACTAGACATTTTACTACCTGCATGGATATTATGAATGCACCAGGCAATTAAACAAAAGTAATTCTCAAAATAAGTCTAGCATTGGCGCCATCGGTCGATGGTGTGTTAGAAATACATTTGCATTTAATAGCTCCCTTAAGTTTAGTGTAAAGACACTCACCCGATGGTAACTATATAAAAGAACAATTACCTACCCTGTCTCTTGAGCATCGCAAGCATTTTTTGACGTTATTTAGATTTTAGACACGTTAAGTCACTTGAGTCAAGTTATGCATTCCACGTTAGCATTAAAATCCTCAACGTAGGTCTAAAAAAATAGCATCATCACCCCATAATCTCATCATCAGTCAGCGGCCTGCCGGACCGCAGTATGGCCAGGGTTTGGCGGGCGGTCTCCTGGACCCCCTCCTCGTCTCCCATGTCTTCGTCCGCGTCGCCAGCATGCGGGTCCACTTCTTCCCCCGTGGGCATTGGTAAGTCGGCAGTTTCACCGACCTCCCAGTGGTTTACACGCCAAGTCTATCAAATAGTGATTGGCTCAACGTTGACTTTATTTCTTCTGTCTAATAATGGTGAGAAACACATATATGTCTGTGGTAAGAAAGGACATGAAGCAAAGAGCAAAATTTGGCCTTCAAAATACCGTCTAGTGTCTAGGCCGAGTCGCGTAACCGCGTAACGCGTTTCACCTTGTCAATCAAAAAAGTCTCAGATCTTGTTTTCTTGTTAAAGCTTATCAAAATTTTACCTCTATACAGCGATTTAAAGTAATTGGAACATTGGAAAACTACTTCCTACTCGAATGTAGTGAAAAAAAATGAAATATGACTTACCAAATTTTCCAATGTGTCTTGAGCAATCGTCTCCGGGGAAATATAGACGAGACCGTAAGCCTCAGCGATCATCTTAGAGAGGGTCGTCTTGCCCACTATTGGAGGCCCGTACACTATTATCTACAAGAGGCAGATCACCATAAAAGCAATATATTTAGTCGATTCAAAAAACTTAAACCAAAATCTGTTTTAGTTAGTTATTTTTCTTTTATTTTATCAAACACTATAATCACTATGGTTGGTGTGACTTAATTAATGTTACTATGTAGGTACTATTCTTACATGTTATACTATTCTTACATTACATTTGTTACCCAATTATAATTATTATATCTATTGTAATTTTAATTACATTTATTCTTTATTATTGATTCCACTTAAAGGAGTATATACCTACTTACGTGATAATTAGCTTAACTTTCTAAAGACCGAAGACAGAACATATATTTTCAAACTACTAGGTACCTACTTAAAGCATACTGACTACTCAATTACAGAAGCCTTTTAAATAGTCCGGCAGCGGGCTATTGTAAGACATCACCTTAAAAGGCTTCAATCCCCTCTCCTTTTTAAATTGTTTCATAAGTACAGGGATATTTTCAGCGAAGGTCAATTCCGATGTCCATTGAAGTCCCATATTCTCTACTATGAACGTCGGCTCCAGGTTCAAATTCAGAGTCATTAAGTCGTATATTCTTTGCTATAAAAGCAATACAAGAATATAATTAGGTAGCAGCCTAAGGTGAAAGTTCACCAACACATAAAACAGCTGATTAGTTTTAACCGTCTGTTTTTGACGTTTTTATGTATGGAGAAAATGTCAAAAACTATGATTAAAAATTAATCGGCTGGTCAAGTAGTTGCTGAACTTGGGTCTAATTTCCAGAATAAGTAGTTGAAAAATCAAATTGTCATTGTTAATCAAATTACATCAATATCAGGAATCAAAAATGCATCTTCTTTTGGTATACATTTAAACATTCCAGACCCTACGATGCGGCCGAGTGATTTCACTATCTGAAATGCATAATATTATGATAAGATTAAATCATCGATTATGTTATCATCAACGTAAAAATAAGTACAACCTCTCGTTGTTTTGAAATATTCTGCTCTACCGCCAAGATATATAGCTTCTTTGGGAAGTCAGATACCAAATTGTAAACTATTCTGAAACAATACGCAAAGAAAATCTTACTAATTATCAAATCACTTAAAATAGAAACAATCACAATTACCTACATTCTTCTGACTGTTAATCACTTACGTCCGTTTAACAACCGGAAATGCAAATTAATCAGGATAATACCGAAATAAACAATAACTTTTTGAATATTATAAGTACCAGATTCTATACAGTTTTACTTATCATTACTGGGAGTTATAGGTAAAAGTTACTTAAAAGAATATATAGATCACATACACCTCGTATATTTAAATATGGATGAAGATTGGTAGATTGTTATGTAGCTCTGTTGACTTAAATTTTACAATTATGGGAACCAATAATAAAAAGCGAAATCAGCAAGGAAGTATCCGAATAACTAACTGAGCAAGGTCCAGTACATTGATGAGTGGTACCACATTGTTACCACGTCCAAGAATGGGCAGTAATTTTTCACATTCCCAGGCCTTTTGGAACCAATAAAACAGAATATCTTCGCGCCCTCCATAAGTAACACCCGTTGTTACCACCGTAGCTCTGAAAAATGGTGAAAAACAGCTTGACCACGTAAAAAATGTGAAAGCCATACAAACATAATTATACCTGCCTTATATTTGACATTTTTGTCAGTAAGAACAATAAATGAGTCAATGATAGCGATAATAGTACGTAAATAATATAGATTTGTTTACACTGGATGTGTCATATGATCAGATTATAAACTTAATTGTATTCGTGCGTGCCACACATTGCTGTCCTACACGAAATTAATCCAATTAAAAAATTAAGCTCAATTAAACCAAAACTTTATGGCGATACTTTACATATTTCATTCATTCATTCATGTCTTATTTATTACACGTTATTCAATACTAACCCTATTTGTGATCTATATTTTCTGGCTACTAATATGACCTCGTTTTCTATATCATAGTGCAACTTGTAATTGGGGTGAGGCTTTCTTTTACGAAAATCAGTTTCTACGAATGGCATATCCGGCGTATCCTGTATGAAGAAAAAAATAAATTATAATACATATGTGGTATCCGACTAAAACAACTAAAGAACTTACTCTTATTAGAAATATTCTCCAGTAGATTTTTTAAAACGTATATGAAGTGAGGGGTATCAACTTCATTATTTTCACTTACAATAGATTGCAAAAACCTACGATCAACTGGGGTTGATCTGGGGATCAACCCAAAGGGTCAACCGATCAACTAGAAGCCCCAGCCAAACATGGTATGTTATAATTACCGGATCCAGTGGCCGGGTGCTGGCCCAAGTCATGACAGTTGATATTAGTATCAAGTATCGCTTTTTAGATTCACCAGCCCCATCATCGACATCGGCATCTGCACCAGCTGGCGTCTGCTTTTCTAATAATTCCTTCAAGACTGGACACAGGAAGAATAATTACTTATATAACTTGATTCCTATTTGTACAAATATTATTATATTAAAACTAATAAAATTTCCTCCTTATCCACCCATAAGGAAGGCCTGTGCCCCAGCAGTGGGGACATCAAAAATGGCTGATGGTCTATAAAAATAAAATTGTCTCAAATACTTATCGTCGACGAAATGACGTTTAGTGTATCATCAATCCATGGCTACTAACGTTTCATGTAATCCATAGCGATCTGAAGTTCTTCTCGGCTAGAACTAATGTCGAGCACGACTGTGCCACTCGTCAGCATGTGCGGGAGACATTCGGGTTTGGGTATGATCCTGGCAACGTTGTCAATGCTCTTGATTTTCGGGTCTGATATTGTCCCTGAAGCAATTACGTCATACAATTCTTTGTTTTTGTGTTGTATTCTTCGTATTTTCCCCGAAAAATATTTTGAAAACCCTTCGATTGTAAAGGTTTATGGTGAAAGTGTCACAAACAGTACGACTCCCGTGGTCAATCTGACCACACTGATGGGATAGCTAGTGTGTCCATGTGTCTAATAAAATAACGAGTGAGACCAAACTGTTGAATGCGAGCCATTAACCTGTTATTTAATTTGTGACTTAAGATCACCAGTGCTGATGTCATGTCTGATGGTAAGGTGCTGATTCAGCACCAACACTTGGTGAACAATGGTTATTTGTTCTTATACCTATCCGAACTAAACATATCTACAAACTTACCTATAATTTCATACAGCTGTTCAGGAGGAGGTGGAGCTGGAGGCTCGGCATCCTCCGCTACAACTGTTACAGATTGTGGTTTCGAGGATAAAGCCGCATTCTTTTCAAGAATTTTAGACAACTCTTTCAAAATGTATTCGCCATGATACGAATCCAAATTATTCACAAAATAACGTTTAAACGAAAATAGATTTTCTTGCGACGACTGGGTCTTATCTAAAGACATTTTCGTAAGGTTATTTAATAGTAAAAAATTACATACAGCGCAGAGAATGTAATGTTTTAATGTCAAGTTATTGCTTTCTCTGTGTTGTCAAGTGTCAAGATCCAAAAGTCAACCTCCAACGGTGTCAGCTAGGTTTTTTATTTTAGTTTATAGACATGTGAGCAAGAAGTTTACCTTAATCGTCAGGTTCTCTTTGGCTTTGAATAATAATAACCACATGAGTTAAAAAAACGTAAACTGATAATAACTCTCTTTCATCTCGGTAGAATAATCCCTGTCGAAAAATTCGTGAAAAATGTAATGGTAGCTGATTTGCAGCAAGAGCCAAAGGTCTTAGGTTGAAACCACGATCGTGACAAAAAATCCAATTAAATCGAAAACCATTTGATTTTGGTGTGGCATGCAGTGGTATTTGTGTAATAGAAGTTTGTTGCAATTGGCTTGCATTGCATCTCAATAATACATCAAATAGGTACCGTAATCGATGGACGGAGAATCGCTTTATAGGAATAAATTACGAGCACATATTGTAATAATAGTAATATTTTATTGTCCAGCATGATTATTAGGTAAATAGATTACAGATTGTAAAGGCACTTACATTTATTGATGTACCTACTAAAAACAATAAAAAATACGAAATTTGTATACAAAGTTTCATTCATAATCATGAATTACTCTCAAATAAGTACATAACTATTTTAAACCACGTACAATCAATATACGGAAAAAAATCAATTAAAATAAAATCGTTTCATAAATCAGTTGAAATTGATAAGGAATGTTTAAGTGATTGCATTTTCTTATTGTACTAAAACATTGAAATATAATTCGTCATAGATTAACAATTTTACATAATCGATTAAGTACAGTTGTATTTCGAGAAATTAGAGATTTTCATCATATTATCTAAACTGAGCGTCAAAAATTCATTAAAAACAAAATATACTTATTGTACTTAAGCTACTTAAGTCGATACGTAATTGAATGAATTTATTTTTTTCTTGACAAATTAATTTAAAGGTAAGCGATCGTGTACATATACAGGCACCGAAGTTTAACCTGAAATCGCCCGAAACTGGACCGGATCCGGGTTGCAGGGCAACCAAAGCACGCCTCACTTTTTAATTTCATGTTACTTTTTTTAATATTAAATGGGCTTCCTGTTAAAGGCTAAAAAAGGGGCCGAAAATGGAGCGAGCTTGCCCAGAAGAAGCCTATCTACACTCACGAGCAAAAATAAATAGTATAAAGGCCTATTTTCATACAAAACAACGAGATAATTCTCGCCCAGGATTAAACGGGGTGCGATTTGATGACGGCCATTCAAAGAGTTAATGGAGGAGGCCCAGATCGTTAAAGAACCCCAATGGATTAGAAAAATCGTTTACACCAGAGACCGTGGGGACTTTTTAATGTTACATTTTCCATACTTTTGATGTAAAGCTTGTTTTTTTTTTAAGTTCAACCCTGAGCTAAGCCACTCTTCTAATCTATTGGGTTTCTTTAGCGATCTGGGCCTCCTCCATTTACTCTTTGAATGGCCATCATCAAATCACACCCCGTTTAATCCTGGGCGAGAATTATCCCATTGTTTGTATGAAAATAGGCCTATTTAATTTATTTTTGCTCGCGAGTCACCCTTTGTCATTGTAACAACTCCGTTGCCATTAACATTCCTGTATGCGGTGTCTCGGTCTTGCTCGTCCAGATTCGGTCGAGTTTCAGTTGAACTCCGGTCGAACATCGGTGTTTACACGTAGATTAGGAGGCCATAACAAATTTGGTAACGATCGCGTAAGTGGCTGACACTGGGTTTGGATGGAGAGGCACTCTCTGATGCTAAATATGTCAGTCTGTTTGCGTGAAGTGGTAGCGTTCTTTTTATATGCAGGCTGAAAAAAGGCTATAATTTTTTTGAAAATAAATTATAGCCCATGTTACTCGCTGATGTTGAAAAAATTTTCAAAATCGGATCAGTACTTTTTGAATTTATACATTACAAACAAACAAAAAGTTAATCGCTTATACCTACGAAACGCAACTGAATTTTGGTCAGTCCTTACACAGTTCACGTGAGTACAACTAGTAGTTACTTGCTGTACTATTGTCAGCCATTTACCTTATCGTTTTTTTTTTTCTGGTAACGATAACACATTTTTACCCTGCATATAAAAAGAACGCAAACAGACTGACATATTTAGCATCAGAGAGTGCCTCTCCATCCTGTGAACCCAGAGTCAGCCACGTACGCGATCGTTACCAAATTTGTTATGACCTCCTAATATAACGATTCTATCACTTGAGTTTCACATTCACTATACATCAGTTATAATTAAAGGCCGGATTTGCGGTGGCAGGAATACAAACTTGCTAGTGATTACCAAATTATCGGAAATGTTTTTATATATCGATGTTTTGAAAATATTTTTGAAGTGGAACTTCTTTGATCGCGTATGTATTTTTTTTTTGTATTTTACCAAGGAGGATGTATTTCTTAAAAATTTGACATTCTACTTCACTCACTTTGATTTTGCTATCTTTGCATCAAGAAAAATTGCAGTGAATCTTATTATTTATACATTTCACGATTTTAACTTTTCTTAATGTAGGTAGGTAATTTCTACTATTTGCGACAGTAAGTCTATATATCACGTTACATAATTATAATTATTTTATCGATAAATTACACAAATAGATAATCAAGTTGTCCACGCACTATTAAACGTCATTTTATTCGTGCTACCGCAAATCCGGGATCTGGTTATAATACCCCAAATAGAGATGCCAGTTATTGTAATTAATTTACTTAAAAACTATTTATAAAGTATATTTAGTATATTTATTGGCTAAATGTAAATTGTTCCCAACAATGTTCCCAAGCACCGTTATCTTAATACATACTTAAGCCAAATAAGGCATATTGGCACAATTATTATACTTACAGTTACAATATTCCTTTTGACGTTTCGATTTTCTATCATGAAGTTCCGGGTCTGTCTTTTTTAAAATATGGCACCCTGTTCCTAAGTTGATTTTTTTAATACTGCTTGGTTATTGAACTTATTCTAATTTAAAATATGTGCTCAAAATGATGTTTAGGAATGTTAAATACTTAAACTTATAATTATTTTAGAAAGAGTACAAGGCGCATGTAAGACGTAGGTACCAAAAATAGCAGACTAATGATGGCACAGTCTGTATTGTTCACTAGGACATACACAATAGTTGAACTGCGAACAGCTTTTTAATACGTTTTTTATTAACTACTTTTAAATTTAGTATTTTAGTACGTACCTAGACCTAGGTACATGAACGCCTATTATTTTGTTGTTCTTGAAAGATAAAAGCCTACGTTCATAAATTTAGACAAAACTTTTCTTTGTGATAACAAAAGTACAGCACAAACAGTAATCAATATTTTACCACATTGTGTACATGTGTTTTACAATACAATATTATTAAATTAATCAAAATACTATCATTGCTTATTTATGATGCTTTAGTTTTATAATGGCGACGCGTTATCACAAATTATGTCAAAACAAAACATAGGAAATCGGGTGTTTGTACTTTTTAGTCAAGCAAGGTTGTCAGTCAGATTTATATTTTAAGCACAGTTTTTTTTCAGTTTTTTCGGTTTCAGTATATAAATTAGTTCCTACTTTGGCCACCCACCATGTGCCAGCCAAGTTAACCCAACTTACAAAATAGGTAAGTACATTTTGTTTGTTATTAGCTCTCTGTGAGACAGTTCACAGTCTTTTAACATTGTGGAATGAACATAGGTTTAAGAATATGTTAGGAATGAATGGAAAAAACTTTTTTTTCCCAGCAACTTTCCTTATATCCTTAAATTACTTACATAGGGACGGATTATTGTTAAATAAAATTTCATTAAGTAAATCATAATAATTGACTAAGTAGAGATTTTTAAGTACATGTGCAAATAATTACTATAAAAATATAATTAACATTTTCAAAATTATATTAAATCACTATTCAAATATATTTCATTAAGCAAATAAGTAGATAAATAAAAGATATCTCACTTATAGTTTCTTTCGAAACTTAAAAGCGAAATGATAAAAATATGCAGAGAGCAAGCAATATATATGTATTTTTTCTTGATTTGCAAGTAATAAAAGTGGAACTGAAATTACAGATATAACTTCAGAGCACCTTATGCAGTAATATTTTAAGTTATTAATTAAATATTGTTATTTTTTTAAGTAGTCCAGCCAACATTTAAACATAAAATTGAATTGATCCATTTTTCGGACAGATAGACGATATAAAATTAATCATATAATAAGGAAAGTAATATTTTTATATTAAAGCAGATAAAACTAAAGTTGTGTCGTGATAACAGATTTTCGATGGATTATTGTTATATCTTTTTCCCCAATACCGGATGGTGAACTTGGCTCCGATGTAACCAACCACGGCGACAACGACGATATTGGTTGAGCCTTCGGAGCTATATCTTCTTTACGTTCAACAGGTTTTGGAGAAGCTAGCTTAGCTTGAGAGTGGGGAGGTTCCACAACCACAATGGAAACGTATTGAGAGTTAGATGTTGCAGGTTGCGGTTCATTTAATATTTTCGGCGAAGGTGTAGATGGCAAGGTCAAATTAATATTTGGAGATTCATTAATTATCTTCACTTCATTTTCACGCGCTTTCAAAATATTGTTACATTTTAACTGACCAGGGGGTAGCGCTTTGGTCGTAGATAAGAAATATTTAGCTTGGTTATTAGGCACTTCTTTCTCATTCACTGAATCTAATTGATCTTTCTTTGCTTCATTCTTAGATTCATCGTTATTCAATTTTTCCTTTACTAGACTCATGAGGAGATCGTTCAACGGATTCGACTCTGTGACAGGTGAACAGTTACAAGACGGTTTGTTAATAACAAGTTGACTTAAATTGTTTTTCTTTTCTTCCACAGATATTTGTTTCTCTACTTTGAATAAAACTTTGTTGCTTATAGCGTCGTCTTTAGAGATATGTACTTCTTCGACTGGATCATCGGTAAGTAGGTTCTTAGCAGAAGACTCGCCAATATCATTAGGCTTATATTCAGTTTCAGCAGTTGATTTTTGTGACTTAGCACTACTTTTCCTAGATAGTGTTTCAATTTCAGGCATCAGTAATTCAGTATCTCCTGATGTGCTAGGTATTTCATGAGTTGCTTCTGATGAAGCAGTAGGTTCAGGTTTTGCAGCAGTGTTTTGTTTTTCACGTTCTCTGAGAACATGACTTTGCCTTCGAGCGAAACGTTGACTAGGTCGTCTTTCAAACTGAACTGTGCGTCGGGCTCTATTCTGCTGGGTAGTTTGATATTCTGTTTTACCTGAATACTGGAACCTCGATCCCATTCGGAAGAAGTTTTGTCTGGCCGACGGACCTTTGACTGGAGCTCTTAAACGGAAGAAAGTATGGTGTTCAACAGCACATTTCCACAAATGCTTACAGGCTTTTTCGTTGTGTAGTCGAAACACAAATGTATGTTCTTGTTCACGACCTTGATCATCGTCTTCAACTACAATTAATGTTAGTTTCTTCTTCTTGAAATCCAATTTGCTGATTTTCGGCCAAAAAAATAGTCCAATTTTCTGAGGACCCTCAAACACTAAAATACCCGTAGGTGTTAATCCAAGATGGTATTCACATCCATCTTTACCCAAGACAATGTGCATATCAACACCATACATTTCAAGCCATTTAGCTTTATTGAGGTAATTTACCTCAGCTTGAGCAGGTGTTAATCCTTTGCATTTCTTATATTCCTCCAAAATTTCAATTTCCATTTCTTCTGTTTGATTTGGCACAAATCGAAATTCTGATACAGTGGCTGGTGTATGAATAGCATCATCAAAATCTCCCAACTCTGACTGTAAGGCCAGAGCTGCTAATTCAACAGCTGTAGAATGTGGACATTCTAGTTTGCTTTCTAAAATGTCTTTCTTCAGTTGCAAGAAAAACTGGTATCGAGTCAACTCCTCCCTAAGGTTATTTGGTTCTGATGAATAGAATTTCACTTTTAACCTTAATGTATATGGAGGTCCTATTTTAACCTGCTTTTTTATAGTTTTTGTGGGATCTAGCCAATGCTTTACATTATTGGTGTCAGTAAATTGAAGACCAAAATAGTCCTTCTCAATTAAATCCAGAGAGTAAAACACTTGCTCGTAAAGATCAGCTGCACTTGCTTTCTTTGACAAATTAATAGATAAATCGGTATCATCGAGTAACATTACCTTGCATTGTATTAAATTTTTGTTGACAGATGTCTTGGCGCCTTGCTTGTTGCGGTTTTGGCTAGAAGAGCGCCCCCTCCTGCTAAGGAAGCGCAACATTTCCAAAGCTTAGAGAGTACCTGCAAATAGAAACAATAAACTTTTAATTTTTATCGTTGATTGGTAGATTTGAAAAAGATAGAGTAAGGCGGTTTCTATTCTTCACACAGACATGACAGACACGGCGCGCCCCGTGCCCTCTGAGTAAGGAAACTAATGGAGTTGCCATAAACTGCAATACCGACAAAATACAAAGCATTCGTGACGTCAAGCGCGTGCGGTGTCCGCCATATTGTGTTGCGTTTACATGTTACAATTTCGACCCTATCTATGCTGTTTACATAAGGTGATTTGTAGGTCCTAAACAATGCTGAGTCCTTTTTAGGGTTCCGTAGCCTAAACTGCGAAAAACGGAACCCTTATAGATTCGTCGTGTCTGTCTGTCCGTCCGTATGTCACAGCCACTTTATTCCAAAAGTATTAGGACTACACAGTTGAAACTTGGTAGGTAGATGTATTCTGTAAACCACTTTACGATATTTACTCAAAAATAAAAAAATAAAAGATTAAAGACATTATTTGATCAATAATTGTTTTCTACTAAAAAACTAACCATTTCTCATATTATAAAATTAGCGTCATTCTATCTGAACTGTTTACATGCCAGTATCTGGAGCATCACATGAGCACAAGCCATTTTATTTTTACAACTTTTTGTACTGTGAATGCTTGCAGAATAAAATATTCTTATTCTTCTTAGTCTAAGGGGGGGGGGGGGGGGGGGGGGGGCGCCCTATACATGGAACCGAAACTGAAAAATTTTTTTTTCATCAAACCAATGTATGAAATGCAGGCATTGTACACAATGCCTGGCCCTTTTAGGCAATGTATGAAATAGAATGAATACTGATATTCTATTTCACACATTACCTAGGCCATAGTAGAACCAAATAAGTAGGCCAACTCGAGCCTCGAGCGAGCGATACAGCTTAAACACGTAGGTCACATCGCTAGTTTATTCAATCGTCAAAAAATGCATAGTCAATCTCTATACAAAATAGTTTTTTCCTTGTAGGGTAAGCATCAGGGAACTATAATGCAAAGTTTTTTTTATATTTTTTTGTACGCAACCCAGCGGGTCTATCGACTCAAATAATGAAGTTAATGTTAATTGTAATTTGACAGATGTATGTGATACATTGGCACTTTCGTTTTGACACCAATAAAAACACTAAAGAAAAGTAGCAATGTATCACATCTATCTGTCAAATTACAGTTTACATTAAATTCATTGTTTTCAGGAACTGACTACAATGTTTTCATTGCCTACGTACTTGTACTATTATTCTTATTCTGTGCCTACGTTATGTTATGTGATTTGAAAACTTACAGTCGAAATAGGATTAATTAAAACGTGGCTTTACTTAATAATGTTTATTCAAATAAAATAAAATGATTATGAAATTTTATTTTTTACACTATCAACTGTTTCTTACTTTTTCATTTACCTACACTTATCAAAATAATAAATCTTTAAATTCGGAAATTGAAAACTTTCCGTAATAGGCATTAAAAGTACTTTTTCCTGTAGGAATTTATGATTTTTTAACAAAATTACACAATTGATATAAAAAAAAAATCGTTTGTTTCGACAAGTACGAAATGCCTTATTATTTAAAGTTAATGTAAAATATATCCTCATTCTTACAAATCTTTTTTGCAATAATATCTTTGGAAAGCATGGTATATGTAGGTACTGTAGGCGGCGTGAAGCGTGCGTGAGCGCGAGCGGGAGTACGTACGGCGCAGCCATGACTGTTGCACCACAGCATAAAGATTTTTTCCTTCTTTATGCTGTGGTTGCACCTTTATCACCTTTAAATTTTGTCTGTGTGTGCATGCGACGACTAGAGGTGGTTAATATAGCATCTAGCGCCATATTATAGCGCGCTATCTGTACATAGCGCACATAGCGTGCTATGTAAGTAGACGCTATGGCGCTATTAATATCGCGCGTGGCAACAAGTAGCGTCATCGTTGGCCGGACGGGGGCGCGGGCATCCGTTATAGTTAAAAAATATCGCGTGCGCGCTTTTGCTACCGGACGCGTTACGCGCGTTTCTCTCGCAACACGCTAGGTACGAGTATAATATCGCGCGCGACCTTCTATTGTGTTAGTTCGATTAAGACTTTTATGACACAACTAGTCAATTAGTTCGTATTATGTAAAAACTATTTAGCTAAGCAAAGTTAGTTGAACGAGAAATATGGTAAAAACAACCGAATAGCAAACGTCAATAAGGTCGAAAATCGCTTGCACCTGTTTTTTTTAACTAGAAAACATTGTCTAGTAATCACAAGTCAGAAAAAAGAGTGCAAGCGATTTTCGACCTTATTGACATTTATCAAAATCACGGTTTTTAATGAAACATCAAATTTAGTAAACGAGAATACGGCAAAAAAACAACCGAATTGCAAACGTCAATAAGGTCTAAAATCGCTTGCACCTGTTTTTTTAACTAGGAAACATTGTCTAGTGATCACAAGGTAGAAAAATGAGTGCAAGCGATTTTCGACCTTATTACGAAACTTATTTTCGAACTTTAGACAGTTCTAAGCCCGAAAAGTATAAGATAAAGTTCATTAGTTTATATTACTGCTTTATTTTATTTAAGACTAAAATGTAACGTATTAATAAATAACGTTTTTGTAAAGCGCGCGATCTGTCTAACGAACGACGTGTGAAGTAACGTGTTACGAAATCTAACGTGCTGCATCTAACGCGCCAGCCAGCCGCCCGCATGCTACCTGATAAATAGCGCGTTATAACATAGCGTATTTAATAGCGCGCTAGAAATCAATAGCATATAGTCTGTAGCGTGCTGTTGCTTTATAGGCGTTATGAACAACTCTAGCGACGACGCATACGTACGGGCGCGCTCACATACAAACCGCGTTCGTGCGTATAGTGAGTAAGATGACTTACTTATTTGGTTCTACTATGCCTAGGCAGTGTATACAATGACTAGGCATTGTATAGAATGCCTGCTGGTCCACCGGCAATGTGTATAATAAAAAGATTTTCGAGAATAGGTTCGAGGGGGGATCGAGGGGGGCTCGAGGAGGCTCGAGGGGGGCTCGGGGGCGGCCCGAGTGGGGCCCAAGGGGGGCTCGAGGGGGGGGCTCGAGGGGGCTCTTTGAGTTTGGAATCGAACCTGTTTTACTCCTGTAGGTCCCGCGTATAGGTTAGAAATTTAAGGCGAGCGCGGAGCGTGAGCGGAGCGTGAGCGGTGAGTGAGGTAATTTTTTTATAACAGACAACAGAAATTTGAGTTTGGAATCGAACCTGCTTCACTCCTGTAGGTCCCGCGTATAGGTTAGAAATTTAAGGCGAGCGCGAAGCGCAGCGGAGCGTGAGCCTTAAATTTCGAGCTTATTTTTTTATAACAGACAACAGAAATATACTTATTTTACACATTGCCGCTGGACCAGCAGGCCATTGTATACAATACCTAGGCAAAGTATAAAATGAAATTATATTTCATACATTGCCTGATCGTTTCAGGCATTGTATACAATGCCGGATTATACACATTGCCGGTAACATATACATAGATAGGCACTGACATGAAAAAAAATTTTTTTATATAACTGGACTGGCTGTCTGTATGTTTTGACAGCTAAGTTTTTGTGCCTATTTGAAACGCCACTAGCGTGAGTCTAAAGAACTAATTTTGACGTACAATATGAAAATAGTTGCCGTGATGGTCTCTCCAGACTTCAAACTTTAGTACCACGTACGCACGCTATGCTCACGCTACGTCCTACAGCGCCAAAATGGCGGAAATCAAATAGGCACAAAAAAAGTTTGACATAAGCCTGTCCAGTGTAAATATATGCAGGTCAGTGATAGATAGGTCTTCAAAAATGACATTCGAGGTTCCTAAGACGCGTGCGTGTGGTTTGAGGGCCACTTCATCGAAAGTCAATAAAAATATACTGATGATTTAGTAAACATTATAAAAGAAATGTGCAACTTGGAATCGATTTTGTGAAAGTCATCTTCACCGAGTTATTAGCTGAAGAGTCGGGCCCTCAGTTCTCACATGGAGGATTGAGGGCCCAGCTGTTGCGAACAAACTATTAACATTATAGTAAAAGTTTTAATGCCAAAGTCTAAGTTAATCCCGAACAAAAATTGTGGAAGTAAGATTTATCGCAAAACGCTTTTCTACTTTGTGTAATCTTAGTTCAAAATGGGCCCTCAATCCTCCAACTTACAAAAATTCATTACGCATTTTTTTTTTAATTATGGGATTACGGCTGTTGTAAGTTGTCCAGTGGGGTACGTAATAAAATGTGAAAAAATGTGAAACAAATAGCTGGCTTCAACTCCTCCTAGTTTTACAGTTATTACCTTCTGAAAATTCGGGCCCTCAATCCTCCACATTTTCTACTTCTTGATTTATTACGCACAAAGTATGGAATGTAAAATTAACATGAAGTTATCTGTTTATGTGAAAAAAAATGTGCAACAAGTTGGTATTATTTATTATTAATAAGAATTGGAATAAAAGTATAAATTAAAAAAAAACCGAAATCGACTAGTTTTTTCACCTTGTACGTACGTAGGGTAACCATTATTTTTTTTATTTCTCATACTCGGAAAGTCGATGGAAATCACTGCTTTACACCCTAGGGCGGAAAATAATAATTAAAATAAATGAGATATGTACAGTCAGCAACGAATGTCGTTTAACATTGAAGTACTTTTTCGACACGCTTTTTTGACGAATGCCACAGTTTGAAATATTAATCAAAAATATTGCTTTGACAAAGTGTAAAGCTACTTTCGTTGCTAACCGTACTAGAAAAATATCTCGCATGAAAATTGCTCTCTTTTGACCCTTGCTTTTTGTTGTGTGATGTTTCAATAACTGGCTGTTCTTGCCGTTTGCAAAATTTTCGTAGCTCACTAGTAATATAAAGTCCTGATCACAGCCACACCACATTACATGTCATGAAAGTCGCCTGATCAAATATGACATTTACTCAACGTAAGCACACACAGTATAGGTAAGTATATATTAGCTTTTACTAACTTGTACTGTGGGATACGCGTGGTACTCGCTGCCGTGTCGTGTGTGTCATAGAGGATTAAAAAAAATGCCGTGCCCGAGATGAACGCAGGGGCTCCCAAACTATTTTAGACAAGAGACCCTTTTTATGCCAATGGACGGGTAGTACGTACGTACGTTATAACACAACAAATAACTGATCATACGACTATTGTTATGTACATTAAATAATGTTGATTAATAAAAAAGTTGACTTGCAAAAGTAAGTTTAACGTAATTCTTTTTTCATCAAATTGTTGGTTTCGGGGCCGAAAGTTCGGTTTTGGCTGGAATTCCAGTTTCGGCCGGACACTAGCTTTCGTTTATGTCGACCCTTGAGAAACCGATTTCGACCCCAGGGGGTCGATATCGACCACTTTGGGAATCCCTGCTTTAACGCAAAGAGAAAATTTGATTTTACGTTTGTAAGAAAATCCGGAAAATCTATTGTGATTTTACTAGGGAAATTGCAGTTTTTCCCAGTGAAGCGGTCCTTTTTCTTAGAAATATTTTAATTCACTATTTGTGATGACCTATAATTGGCTTTCTGATACTATGTAAGTTATTTTATCTGTTTAATATAGCTGTTGGTCGTCCGAAAATAAATAAATAAATAAATACATAAATTCATTTGAGTTCCGAAACTATGAAAAAGCTTTTGTTTCGATTCGATCCGAGAGACCTGGGCGGTGCTGCAGTCTCTCCAGAGGTGCCAAGTGGAGGTATATCGAGATGGTGCTGAGATACTCATATGAAAATGCCGCCATATCGGTCCAAGTACCGAAAACTTGAACACAATGCTCGAAGATCTCCTTTGTACTTCCTCCAAATATAAACAATATTTTTTTTACAGATATCCGTAATCGATCATGACACGACATTCTCTCGCGTTTAGCTGAACCAATTTTGATGCGGATTTCAGAAAAGTATTTGTTACACTTAGGACAACGTTTTGGTATTTTAACCGACTTCAAAAAAGGAGGTTCTCTTCTTAGTTTGACCCGTATGCATGGTTGCCCGCGATTATCTCACGTTTGGCCAAATCGATTTTTCTATCTACCTAGATAATATATCTAATACAAAAGATACTTACACTAAAAAAAAAAAGAAACAATTGTTTTAAAAAACAAAAAACGGACTTCAAAAACCCCACTCTAACTCTAAAAAGCAATAAATAATATTGAAATCACTAGATACGCATTTTCATTGCAATAAAACACGTCTATTGAAGTCGGGTGGGGCTGTTAGAATAAAAAAAAGTTCTCCTCCAGTCCCACCCGACTTGACTAGACGTGTTTTATTGCAATGAAAATGCGTATCTAGTGATTTCAATATTATTTATTGCTTTTTAGAGGTAGAGTGGGGTTTTTGAAGTCGGTTTTTTGTTTTTTAAAACAATTTTTTACCCCTGAAAACCCCAATATACCAAATTTTAGCGAAATCGTTAGAGCCGTTTCCGAGATCACAGAAATAAATTTATAAACATACATATTAATAAATATACAAGAATTGCTCGTTTAAAGGTTTAAAGGATTTAAAAGCCCAATCTAAAATTTTCAATTATTTAATTAAATAAAAATTAATAGGCACAAAGGGATATATTTCGAAAGCGCCTGGGTTTTCCCTATTCCTCATAAGTATTGGATAAAAAACGTGGTCACCCTATTTCATACTTTAATGGGATAAAAATAAAATTGATATTCTTCTTAATAAATGGGTCTTTTATTTTCCCTTTGATATCAACTTATTGCACATTTTTTTTCACATAAACAGATAACTTCATGTTAATCTTACATTCCATACTTTGTGCGTAAAAATCAAGAAGAAGAAAATGTGGAGGATTGAGGGCCCGAATATTCAGAAGGTGATTACTGTAAAACTAGGTGGAGCTGAAGCCAGCTACTTATTTCACATTTTTTCACATTTTATTACGTACCCCACTGGACAACTTACAACAGCCGTAAATCCATAGTTTAAAATAAAATGCGTAATGAAATTTTGGAAGTTGGAGAATTGAGGGCCCATTTTGAACTAAGATTATATAAAGTAGGAAAGCGTTTTGCGATTAAATCTTACTTCCACAATTTTTATTCGGGATTAACTTAGATTTTGGCATTAAAACTTTTACTATAATGTTAATAGTTTGTTCGCAACAGCTGGGCCCTCAATCCTCCATGTGAGAACTGAGGGCCCGACTCTTCAGCTAATAACTCGGTGAAGATGACTTTCACAAAATCGATTCCAAGTTGCACATTTCTTTTATAATGTTTACTAAATCATCAGTATATTTTTATTGACTTTCGATGAAGTGGCCCTCAAACCACACGCACGCCCTAAGACTATTTTTTCTCAAAGTCAACCGTTTATATACAATGCCAAAGTGGTAAAATGTGTGCCCCCCTCTAACTTTTAAAATAAGAGAGTGAAAAATAAAAAAAATATACGCTATAGATCGTAATGAACACTTTCAACGAAAATTGGTTTGAACGTATTAGTCATAGAAATAGAATGTCAAAGAACAACAATGTCAATAAACAGGTGATCCGAAAACGAATGCATACATTTTATATGAGCATATACATACATTTTTTATTTGTCCGCGTGGATATTAGAGAAAATCTTTAGGGAACCTTCAACCAGGATCCGACCAGCCGTTTTTACGCGATAAGGCGGATCACCACCAAGCGCGCTGCCTCGCGAGGCAAGACGTTTGCTAAGACGCAAGACGCAAGGCGTTTGTCGCACGAGGCTCGCTCGCTCGGTGGAGACCCGCCTAATCACGTAAAAACGACTGGTCGTTCCCATTTCCGTTCCCATTTCGTCTCGTTCCTTTTCTCGTTCCCGTTACCGTCCCGTTCCGTTGCCGTCCCATCCCGTCACCGTCCCGTCCCGTTGTCGTCCCGTCCCGTTCCCGTCCCGACCCGTCCCGTTCCTATTCCCGTTCCCATCCCCGTCCCGTCCCGTTCCCGTCCCGTTCCCGTCCCGTTCCGTTCCCGTCCCGTCCCGTCCCGTCCCATTCCGTTTCGTTCTCGTCCCCGCTCTCATTCCGTTCCCGTCCCATCCCATCCCATCCCGTTCCGTTCCCGTTCCCGCTCTCGTTCTCGCTCCCGTTCCCATCCCCGTCCCGTCCCGTTCCGTCCGGTTCCCGTTCTCGTCCCGCTCCCGTTCCCGTTCCCGTTCCCGCCCTGTCCCATTCCCGTTCCCGTTCTCTTCCGCTCCGTCCAGTTCCCGTTCCCGTTCCCATTTCGTCTCGTTCCTTTTCTCGTTCCCGTTACCGTCCCGTTCCGTTGCCGTCCCATCCCGTCACCGTCCCGTCCCGTTGTCGTCCCGTCCCGTTCCCGTCCCGACCCATCCCGTTCCTATTCCCGTTCCCATTCCCGACCCGTCCCGTTCCCGTCCCGTTCCGTTCCCGTCCCGTCCCGTCCCGTCCCATTCCGTTTCGTTCTCGTCCCCGCTCTCATTCCGTTCCCGTCCCATCCCATCCCATCCCGTTCCGTTCCCGTTCCCGCTCTCGTTCTCGCTCCCGTTCCCATCCCCGTCCCGTCCCGTTCCGTCCGGTTCCCGTTCTCGTCCCGCTCCCGTTCCCGTTCCCGCCCTGTCCCATTCCCGTTCCCGTTCTCTTCCGCTCCGTCCAGTTCCCGTTCCCGTTCCCTTTCTCCCCGTCCCCTGGGGCTGAATCAGGCATGTCCACCGAGTTGGACTTTAAAATAAATGTAATTTTCGCAATCACCATCCCATAAAACCTCAAGAACGTCATCCATATATAGTATTTTATGATTACTTACCCCATTTACCACATAAGGGGTTGATTTTCAAAATCACAAAATATATGTTTGCCTATTTATTTTTAGACTCCTACGAAGTTTAAAGTTGTAATGTCAATTTTATATTCTTTTTCCATACAAAATTTGAACCCCATTTTCACCCTTTTAGGGGGTCAAATCATGTCCACCGTGTTGGACTTCAAAATAAATGTCATTTTCGCAATCGTCATACCAGAAAACCCCAATAACGACATCCATCTCTATTTTTAGGTTTATTTACACATTTCACCCCTATTTCATCGCCATAGGGGTTGAAGTACTAACAATATCAATAAACGTTGCGTTAGATTTTCTTTCAAAAGCCTTTACTATAAATTAAGTGATTTTTACTTCGAAAATGAAGGATTTTTTCTATTCACAACTTCATACCCCTTTTCACCCCTTCGGGGGTAGAATTTTGAAAAACGCTGAGACCCGTATTTATTAATTTTCAATCTTCAGCCTAAACACAAAATTTGAAAATCGTAGCTTCAAAACTGAGGGACTTTCATACAAACTTTCATCCCTTATTTCACCCCCTTAGGGATGGAATTTTCAAAAATCCTTCCTTAGTGGATGCCTACACTGTATGAGGTATCTGTGTGCAAAATTTCAAGTCTCTAGGTCCAGCGGTTTGGGCTGTGCGTTGATAGATCAGTCAGTCATTCAGTTTACGATTTTATATATTAAGATACATAAAAAATGACTTAGATTCGTAAAATATGACTATATATGGCAAAGGAAATTAATAAACTATGTTCCATACTGTTTTCTTTGTCGATAAACGAATAAATGTAGCGAAATTTGGTTTTAGAGAAATTTGTGGCAATATCTTATTTACCTGTGAAAAGTGTGATTACTTGGATTGTTTCTTTTTGTTACATCACAATTACTTAGAGCACAAGACACAATGGCTCCATGATACCTTTATTTTAAATTCTAATTAAGATTAACAAATATTTTAAACAAACTGTGATTGCTCATTTGCTAGGCGGGACGCTAGGGGCTCTTATTGTAAAAAATGTTGGCACATGTCACTTGATCCCTTGTCTCTTTTTTACATAGACCGTGTCCGTATGATGTTAACTTCTCTTTTCCTCGCTTTGTTGGTCTTCTTGAGCGCAGCGAAAATTTTTCTATGTCTATGGTATTAGTAGTCGTACGAAGTTAGCAGTTTTTGAGATATAGCACATTTTCCAAAACTGCAAATGGGTCATTCCATGTCAAACGCTACCATGCCAATTTTTTTAAAGTACTCTTATTTTACATAAGTAGTTGCTTAGGTAAGCCTTAATACATTGAATCATATGAATTGACTGAAATTTCCAACAAAAAAATTTTTTTGCCATTTTTTTTCTTGTTTGAAGTATGAGAAAATAATCGCCTAGTGTTACAGATTTTGGAGCTAAAAATGGTGACACTGTAAAACTAAATATAACGACATTGTTAAAGCTAACTTCAGGCCATATAGAGTAGTGTAGTCATTGACCTGCATAAAAAAATTTTTCATGTCAGTGAGTGTAGTGATACATAAACTGCTTGGTAGACATAAAATTTTCAGTAAATCGGTAAGTTCTACTTTGTTTATAGTAGTTTTTATAACGGACATCGCCATGTTACGCTCGTTACGAAAATAAGGGAAAAGTTTATCTGTAGCTTACTTATTGCCCTAACAGCTTCATGGCTTTGGGAAAGAAGGGTATGTTTGCAAGCAAATGGTTAATGTCTTATATTTTAAACTGAACCTTGTTGATTATGATTTAAATTAAATTCAAATTACGTTACGCCCGTTACGTAACGGGTGTAACACTGTTTTGGTGAGGCTTTACGACAGGTTTTTAGAGCAAATTTGTTCTTTTTAAAAGGAATAATATTAGTAAAGTCGCCTTTAGTAACATTTCATAGCATAGGATTTTTTTTTCATTTTGGACCATTTGTGGTGAACTCAACTTATAGTTGCTATCATTTAACATTGTTTGCGTTTTGGGTGTTTTGAATATTATTTTATATTTATGGCCAATGTCTTAGATTTTATACTCAACTTTTAAATACATTTCGTTACGCCCGTTACGTAACGGGTGTAACGAGTGCAAAAATGGCTTATGGTTTGCTCAAGGTACATTCAATTTAATATTTTTTTACACTACTTGAGTTCTTACATCATTTTGTGTGTTTTGTGTATCAAAATGCTTTTGAAATTAAAAGTTTTTCATAAAAATTTGTTTTTAATTCGTACGGGTTACGCCCGTTACAAAAGCCTGTTACGCCCGTTAAATGTCGGGCCATCCGGAAATAAGATACAAAATCAAGTTACGCTCGTTACGGTACTTGCGGTTGATTTTCTCAGAATCTATAAAACTTTTAGGAAATTTTAATAAATGTTAAATTAATACAGGGTAAATGGCTATCAATTAAGTTATAAAATGAATATGCTTCACTTATAAAACATAATTAAATCATCAGTTTAAAGTGTACTACCTGTTACGCCCGTTACATGGAATGACCCAAATATAGCTTTGTCATTCATACAAACCCTGTGAAAAACAAAGTTATTTTTGCAGACGAAAAATGATAGTCGTATTAAATATGGTATGGTATAAGGTAACTACGGGACGTCACTGCATGTGGCCCGACACGCACATGGCCGGTTTTTTTTCACAATATCAGACTTATGTTCATACTCACTGCAACTTTTTTTTAAATTGTGTTGGAGGATCATTTAGGAGGCTGCTTACAAAACATACTGAAATTGTTCCCTGAGTATCATAATAATATGTAATTAGATGCTGGCAAAAATCATGAGCGGTGAGAGAAATTGGAGAAAATGTTTGCACCTCGCACCACATCCTCCGCCTACGAGACCTAAAAAATTTACTTTTGCGCATTAAAACGTCAGCACTCATGATCCGTGTTGAAGCCTATGCTTAATCCCAGTTTAACTGGCAAATAAAGAAACAGTCACTTCCTTCACTCATATCACTCTGGACACCATCCTGGGGCTGTACCGGCTAGAGCATTGAACCTCAGCAAGTCTGCCGGGCTTCGAATTAAAACAGATAAATTGAGCCCCAATCAGGCCAAAATGACAAACCCCAATTCATGATGTCACACAAACATCAACATCTTTCAAATAACTTCAGCAAATAGTACAATACGAAATTCCTTTCTTCAATTTATCTGTTTTAGGTTGAAACTCAGCAGAACTGCTGAAGTTCGAAAAGTTAGCCGGCAGCGCCCCAGATATATTTTCTGCACTAAATATCAATGATCATCAATGCATAAAATAAGGAATTCATTTTATCCATCAATGATCATTGATATCTATCACTCTTCTAGCAATATACAGATGCCGGCATATATATTGGCAAGAAAATGACAGAGACAAAAGATGCGCAGTAGCCATAAACTTAGTGTTTATGGCTACTGCGCATCTTTTGTCTCTTTCTTTCTCTTGCCAATATATATGCCGGGCAGTATACTTAACTACATTTTATTGATAAAACTATTGGAGTTTGAACTCCAACTCATTTACTCCACCTAGGCTATTTTACAAGCACTTGTAAATGCCAAAAGAAGCTTCACAATTTGTTGGTTCGCATTGTTGCAAGCACTAAGCGGGAGACTTTGTGTGCCTTTGCTTCGCTTCATCCCTTTCTTCCCTTCTCATATACCTTCAAAACTATTATTACAGAACCTTAAAAATTGCACATAAAACTGCAATAATTATGCGATGGCCACTTAAGTATTAAAATAGAATAAAGGTTCAATAAAATATAGGTGACCTAGGGTAGAAACAGATTGTCATTTAAATTTTTTGCACATTTTCTTACTATTGCTCCGTAATTTGATACGAAGAACTAGAAGAAAGTTCAGCTGATTGGTAACTAGATTTATGAAAGAAATAATACATATGTTTAGATGATAGTAACATAATGATGTACCTAGCCCAAAAACACAATTAAATCTAAACACAAACGATGAGAGCCATCCACTTTCATTCTCCACTATCTAAATTCAGCCGTCCTAACTTTGGGACCACTCTGTCTGTCTGCCGAGAGGCCGAGCGAGCCAACACAAAAACTTGATTGTGCAAACCTACATTGCAATCAAAAGTATTTTTAAGTTTATTCCCTCATTTAATGTATGACAATAGTTGCAAAACATATACTTACACTGAATGCTGAATCTCCTAGAGATAATTCAATTCACAATTAGAAAGTTTTCACTGAATTTATTTACGAAACAACAAAATCTTTCACTCCGCCCATCCACATCTTTAAACCAAAAAGCACAGACTAGACTAGACTAAATAATAGAGCGAGTCTCTTGTCATTTGTCATTGCATTGCATGCGATGCGACCCACACCACAACATACTACAATGATGCTAAAGAGTCGTTACACGGGTCAAGTTGTTAAGTAATGTTGTTAAAATGAAGTTGTCGCTAAATTTTCGCGCTACAATGATGCTAAAGAGTCGTGACAAGGGTCAAGTTGTTAAGTAATGTTGTTAAAACGAAGTTGTCGTTAAATTTTCGCGTGTAAACAGCCAATTAAGTAGTAAGTTGCTCATTAAGTGGGAAAGTGATTAAGTAAATAGAATCTATACTCCGACCCATAATTCAATGCAGTAGATTGACAGTGTAACCACTTTAGGACAAAATAAAAGTAGTGATGCGACAAAATAATAGTTCATTCAATTAACATTCAGTTAAAAATCGGTTAATAACTATTAAATTTACTATTTAGAATAGAAATAGTGTAGGTATTCTCATTCGCTCATTACTATAGTTTTATCGGGTATATATTGGAATCCCTATTTTTTTGTCCTAACTGTCTTTGGCACACTAATTATTGGCCTAAAAACTTTTCGCACAATTTTCATTTGACCTAAATTTGTTTAGCCTATTTTCACTTCGCCTAAAATTTTTTCGCCGCATGTTTAGTTCCCAAATTCATCATTAAATTCATAATCCCTAATGTTTAAAAGTACTAAATAATGATTTGCACAATTGTGTAGCGCCTAATAATTTTTTCGCCGAATGTTCAGTTCACTTAATCATTATAGGAATAATTCGTTTACTTAACTACTTGTAAATTGAAAATTACTAAATTTAATTAAACACTTTTGTATGATTTGATCAACAAAAAAGGCATACATACTTGCGTGCAAGCAAGAGCAGGCATGCATGCATGCAAGCAAGCATGCAGCATGCATGCAAGCATTAAAGTAGTCAAAACACTAACTATGATAAGATAATACACGTGCATAGGTTTTATAACATGATGGAACATAACTGAATTTAAATTGCTAGGTGTTTTTTTAACTGAGCTATTTTAACAAGTTTATATTAGGTTGCTTTCTCGTTTTTAGTAATAAGAGAACTAAAATATGGCCAATTTAATAGATCACATTTGAAATTTCTTCAAAATTCAATTAAATTTTTAATTGCTATCTGTAATTCATACTCAAAATTAACAAACAATCGTATACTTACGTCAAATTAGTTTTATGTAATATTATGTATTTTCAACATCATAAATAATTAGACATTAAAATAAAGCAACATCATTGTTTCATAATATTTGGCAACTATTTAAATTAAGCAAATAAATGTTGCATTTTGTTTTACGTTAATAATCAAACTAACTAAACTACTACTACAAATTAATTAAAATAAAAACCAAAAAAATTACTACATCAAACCAATTAAACACGATTCAATTGGTTTTTGTTCACATCACTAGTAGACATGAGGTGGCAACATAATTTTACGAACTGACAGTTGGAAGTGTCATTCTACTGCATCGAATTATGGGGCAGAGTATAGTCTACTTTTTGGCCAAGTTTGTAACGCCGCCCGCCCGTACCGCATGTTACAAACGGATGCAAGCATTTTTAGACCTTATTGACGTTTGAACTTCGGTTGTCTTTACCTATATTCACGTTCACTAACTTTGCTGTTTCGATAAAATCTGATATTTCGATAAATGTTAATAAGGTCGGTAATCGCTTGCACTCGTTTTTTGACTAGGGAAGTAAAAAAACGTGTGCAAGCGATTTTAGATCTTATTTACGTTTGAAATATATAATCTCGTTTCTCGTTTTACATACCATTCAATATTTCATTAAAATATTCAAATACCCATAAAGTCCCGAATTAAATCAATTCCCGATTTAATCACGATTACGGCCCATATTTCCTGAAATCGAGAGAAATCCCGTAAATCGGTGGTAGCAAGTGGCAAATACATACGGTGAGGGCGGCGCGGTTACAAAAATAGACTAAATTCTATTTACTTAATTACGGCTTAGGTTATCACCAGATATAATGCAAATAATGCAATATAACGCCCAAAAAATCGTAAGTACTTACCAGAATTTAATCCCCATTTTAATATGAAATTATCACCAATAAACGTAAAGTCTGCTAACCTAAAAAACTGATCAAGAACGAGTTGGACTCGCGCACCGAGGGTTCCGTACTATCATAAATATATTTGGATATGTTACTTTAATACAGTCTTTAAAAAAGTAGGATAAACGGCAGACAGGTGGAAGGACGAACAGGCCGACAGTTAATTTACAAATCTTAACCACAGCTGCTTATGGTGACTGAAAAACGTTTCAGCCACTCCACATTGCAAACTGTTTATATTACTAAGTAGGAACTTATTCTTCGTTTATTCGTACGGCAAATAGTAGGTAATTATATTAGAACCAGCCACCAATTATTATTGTAGTATCAGGTTGCGCCATCTCTTGACCGAAAGTGGAACAATATTTTTTTCTTAGGTAAGCATTCTAAGGCTGGTATTATAGAATCAAACTCAGACTCAAATCTCTGCTTAGTACAGTTAGAAAGGGATGGCGCTATATGCGATGAATAGCACCATCCCTTTCTAATTGTACTCAAGCAGCAAACAGTGCTTGAGTTTCGTTCTGTAATACGAGCCTTAAAATTCAAAATTCAATTCAAAATAATTTATTCAGTCTAGGCTGTTACAAGCACTTGTGAATGTCATAGAAGCTACGCCATCGGTTCGCATACCCTAAGCGGGAGACCTTGTAACGAAAAGAACCGGCAAGAAACTCGTCAAGGGCTGCTTTTTTCTCCCTGTATATTTCATACAGAGTCGTCAACATTGAAAAATGAGCTCCACGTTTAAAGTGAGGTCATTTTCCATCACAATAATTAACAAAAGTTTGCACACAATGGGTAGGTAGGTTAAAATTAAATATATCTACTACATTCAGATAGGTAAATGTGAGAGTAAATAACTTTCAACTAGTTGAGAAATCACTCTGTCTGCTACTCGAACCAAAAAACACTTGATGCAAGACATAAAAAGTAAAAACGGAATTCTTACAATTCAATATGCGTTAAGATAGGTACTCAGAAGCAGACCCATTCCCACTGGCAGCACCCGTTCACGAGCATGACGCATGGACCAGCCATCGCTTCGCTCAACCATATTTGAGGGAACGTAACGACCCGCCCCACACGACACCACCGCAGAAATGATTAAAGAGAGCATGACATACTTAGGCTACCCATCCTAAGGCACGGAATTGAAAACTAATATCCAAAAGCTTTTCATAGGCCTTTATAGTCCAATCAACGGGGCTTATGCAACCCGAATAATTCTTCCGTCTATGAAATTTGGCATGTGATGAAGTTAGGTAATACAGATTACAGATGAACAATAATCCAATAAATTTTGTTACGAGAAGTTAGGTATTTTTACCTAAACATGAAAATCGCTTATATCTCTCTGTGAATATTTCCTCGGGCTAAAATACTTTCTGTATACGTACTTGTGTATTAGTTAGAATAAGTATGTAAAAGAATCCAATATTTTTTCGATTTCGGAGATACTCCAAATTTAAATTTTAATATTTTTCAATATATATTTTCTTGATAAAAATATCTGCTGATTATTATTTTTAATATGTTTTTATATCCTTAAATATATAGCTTTGTTCAGTAAGTCAATTAATTTTCTTCTTTAATCATATTTTTTTTATTTTTTGGTCTTACGAGGTAATGTGAAAAATAGTCGGTCCATTTTCATACATTTATGTATAAATATGATTAAAGAAGAAAATTTGTTGGCCTACTGAACAAATCTATATATTAAGGGTATAAAAACATATTAAAAAATAATAATCAGCAGATATTTTTATCAAGAAAAGATATATTGAAAAATATTAAAATTTAAATTTGGAGTATCTCCGAAATCGAAAAAATATTGGATTCTTTTACACACTTATTCTAACTAATACACAAATACGTATACAGAAAGTATTTTAGCCCGAGGAAATATTCACAGAGAGATACAAGCGATTTTCATGTTTAGGTAAAAATACCTAACTTCTCGTAACAAATTTTATTGGCTTATTGTTCATCTGTAATCTGTGTTACCTAACTTCATCACATGCCAAATTTTATAGACGGGAGAATTTTTCGGAAGTCGCCATACAACAAATATGCTCATTGATTGGACTATTTACTTACAAAACTATAGACGAAAAAATACGAAAAAATATTACGAAAGCAAAATAATAATTTTAGTCATTAGCAATAAAAAAATGAGAAATCAAAACAAGGATTAGTTATAAATTTTATGTATTGAGTAAGAAGTGCCATACAGATTGATAATATTAAACATGAAGAAAATAAATAATATATGCGATGCCCTTAGTACAAGCAGACAGAAGCAGACCCATTCCCACTGGCAGCACCCGTTCACGAGCATGACGCATGAACCAGCCATCGTTTCGCTCAACCATATTTGAGGGAACGTAACGACTCGCCTCACACAACACCACCGCAGAAATGTTCAAAGTGAGCATGACATACTAAAGCTAGCTTAGGTCAGCGCCATCTGTTGACTGGAAGTGAAACTAAAGAATTTTTGTTTGTTTTTTGAATTTCTAAAAAAGCGTGTTATCAATATAACACGCTTTTCGCAGTCAAAAGATTACAGGAAAAATAAAACGATGTCTCAATAGACATCGTTTTATTTTTCCTGTAATCTTTACATAAACTACTATCACATAGAATTATTTCAGATTTTTTATTTTGCAAACTTCGGAGATAAGGGGGGGAACGGTTTTTTTTACATTTTTCATCATACGTCGAAAACTATGCGGCCTAAGAAAAAAGAAAAAAATGTTTTAAAATGTGCAAACAGCGCTCTTTTATATGATACCCCACATGCCCTAGTAACCTCACTTCAAATTTTTAAGACCCCTTTTCAGTCCCTGTTGTATAATTTTTTTTATTTCTTCCTTTTTTGCAAAATAGTTGGGCAAATGTCATCTTAAACTATTCCAAATTTCAAGTTGATACCATTAGTAGTTCTCGAGATATCCAGCTGTGACAGACAGACAGACAGACTGAGTCACACCATAAGGGTTCCTTTTTTACCATTTTGGTACGGAACCCTAAAAAGGTCACGCATGCACCAAATATGTACTCGCATTTTATTTAAAAATTTCATCCAAATAATGTTACACAATTTTATCCTCATCAAGTAAATTAATACACAAAAATCATTGTTTACCCAAAAAATATAAATGAAGTTCTAAAGGTTTACCGATACTACCTACTGTAAAATGTTTACTAAAGGCTGAGCTTCTTAGAGCTTTCAATAAAATGACGGCCCCCCAAAAAAACATTAGTTTGCATTCATTTATTAATGGCTACCATTTAAAGCGGCAGTTTACATACAAATAAACTTACTACTTAATAAGGCAGTCCTTAGGGTAATTTTAAAATTTTAATGAAGAGTGGATCTTCAAAAAACATACACCCGATTGCACTAAACTTAAGGATTGCCCAAGTCTGTTCCTAACTACAACACGACCAAATTAAAACGGTGTCAAACTTAGCGGTCATGTAGCTGTCATTCGCCTACTTAACTTGGTCGAGTTATAGTTAAGAAAAGACTTAGGCGATTCTTAAGTTTAGTGCAATTGGGTGTTAATCTTAGTGATAAATGAGTTTTCAAACAACCAACATTAAAACAGTCATTTGTATGTTCATAATTATTTAAATAAAAATTGGTGCACAACGTGGTCTTTTTGGGTTATGAAAGTTTTTGTAATGCAGGCATGACTTAAATAGCCCGAAAGATTTTGGTACAGGTTTCATTTATTTGTACATATTATATTTTTTTTGGATGAGGCTGTTTAGGGTAATGTTTGTTTTTTGGTGGTCATTAAATTTCATCCCCTTAATTACTAGCCCACTGGATTTAGTGCATGACTGACGGTGAACGCGTACCGCCAGCGCTGACGACACTCAGCGCCGCCGATAAAAATTTGTGTGTTACACTGACAAAAACTTACCAAACGTGAACCCGCTTACAAAACAGAAAAATGAATAAACGCTTAGTACAAAAAGTTTGGTACAAGTTCTTGACAGATTTCTGTCCAAGCTTTTATTTTGCATCCCGCAGGCTGATTATCTAATTAGAAACCATCTAGCGGCCGGTTTCATTTGACAGATAAATGTGACACATTGCTGCTTCTTTTTGGGGTAAAAAAAACAAACAGAAGCAGAGTAGCAATGTATCACACTCATCTGTGAACTGAAACCGGTTGCTAGGTGATTTCTAATTAGATAATAAGCCTGCCGATCTTTATATAAATTGCGAAAAACTTGTTGCAAAATTCTCGTCGCAATACTACGCATGCGCGTGCGCTCGGTCGCTCCGTCTCGGCGTGACTCTGAACTCATGCAAATAGCGCCATAGCGCGTCAGCCAACCGACGACGTACGCCGCGCGGACGAGCTCGAAGGATGGTCCCCATCAGCGCAACATAGCTGTACGCGCGTAGGTAATCATCGGCGTTGCACTGAAGCTGTTCATAGATTTTAATGAATATAGCTACTGGTATTTTAGATTCATCGTAGCGTAGATTTAATTACTTTCACATCACTTAAAATTCAATTCAGACTTGTACCGATGCTACAATACAATCTCTAAACCCAAAATCTACCCTCATATCATTTTTATTCTTGATCCTATGGGGGTAAACCAATACGTGGGGGGTGATTTTGTAATTTTGTTGCAATCAACTCTGACAGAAATCGCAGTTACATTGGTGCTTTAGTTAGAACCAATGTGACAACTATTTTACTTAAAGCAGCAATGCAACTGCGATTTCAATCGAGAATTGTTAGCAACAGACTTACGTAATACGCTGCCCAGTCACGTCGGCCATATTTCAACACTTCGCGCAACACACAAAACACGCGCTATGGACCTGGCATTACACGCGAAAATTTAGTTAACCGACAACTTAATTTTAAATAAAGTTTTAATTTTAACTTTAGTGCTTTTTTAAGAAAAAAAAAAATACTTCCAATTTCCTCACTAGATGGCACTATCAAAAAGTATGATGTCAAAAACTAGCGAAAAATTCTAAGGCCGCGTTCAGAATCACGCTTACAGTGCGCTGACGCTCTGTCCGATTCATGCTTACAACGCTCACGTAAGTTAATTTGTGGTTATTATTTGTGATTTTTAGAAAAGATGGCTGAATTTATTGATCTGCAGGTGTTTTTGTGAAGCAGTATTATTTCTTCAGACAAGATAGATAGATTTTTTGGGCATGTCATGTCAGGGTTGACAAGTTGACATTGACATCATATTTTTGCATAACGCCATCTACCAGGGAATGTTAACGTTATTTTTAAATATAACGTTAATTTTAACGTTAATTTGAGAAATAACGTTAAATTTAACGTTATTTACTGAAATAATATTAATTTTAATGTTAATGTTAACGTTAATTTTAACGTTAATTTAATAACGTTATTTTTTTACCGATAATTTTACCGATACTAAATTTAACGCTATAGTTAATTTTACCGGTAAAATATTTTTAACGTTATTTTTACCGGTAAATTTACCGATAAAATGTTTTAACGGTATTTTTAACGTTATTTTTTTTTTATCGTTATTTTTTTTAAACGGTATTTCAATCCCTGCCATCTACTCATAGTTTCCTTTTTTTTTTAATCTGTCATTGAAAACCGCTCATTCATTACTGAACAACTCGACCTGTGTAAACGGCTTTTAAATAAAGGCTGGTCTATGTCTATATCTCTACCTTACCTACTCTTTGATTTACCTACTTGACATTGGCTAATGCACAAACCGTGCGAGCCAAAGAAAAAAAAAAGAAAAAGACTCTATGATTTAATTGCGTGGCTGTGTGTGTTTTCTGTCAAATAAAATAATAGGTTATCTATAAAAAATAATTATCAATTTATAAACTTCCCTTTCAATATAGGTATTGAGTAACTTAAATCGTAAGTATGACAAACAATTTTAATATAGCGCGTAACTTATGACATCAACAGATAATCTAATCTGGCTTTGATTTATGCATTCAGCACATCTCGTTTCCACCCTTATTTAAATATCTTTTTATTTTGTAATCATGTAATTACCTACTGTATTTGTTAGATGCCAGTCGCTGATGATATTCAATCTTCGTGGGCTGATGAAGTGGAAATCGACCAAGGTGCACTACCACCGCCTTCGGAGGTTGTTGAAAATGGCCTGAAAGTCGTAACAGAATACAAATATGACAATGACAATAAAAAGGTTAAAATAGTCCGCACATATAAAATTGAAAAGCGTGTTGTTTCTAAGGTTTGTACTATTAATGCACCAATACTTTGTTTACTTTTTAATCATGATATATAAAAGTAGCTATTTTCTTATACTATAAGTGTACCTCTGATCAAATATTTAAAATCTTTGCCTCATATTTTAGAGTATTGCCAAACGTAAGACTTGGAGCAAGTTTGGTGACTCGGCCAATGATAAACCAGGTCCAAATCCAGCCACTACAAATGTTTCTGAAGATGTTTTTATGCAGTTCATTTCGAGTAAAGAGGAAAGTCAACGTCCTGATGATGGAGATTTGGATGGTCTCAAGGTAATTATTTGTACCTTTATTCTTTCATTAACGCTATAACAAATAAGGATACAAGTTGATTTTCATACAAACGAGGTAACTTCGCGAGGTTTGCCCAACATTGATTGTACTTCCAGGCACCTGCTAGCCGTGTAATCTTCAAGTGTCGTACTTGCCAAGGAGACCACTGGACCCTTAGTTGCCCGTTCCAGCACACTGAACTGGCTCAATCCAAGGCTAGTGAAGCTGCTAAAACTACAGGTAAATTATAGTTTGTATGACTTTTAAATGCATTTCTGCAATTTAATGAAGTTTAATGGAGTGGTGGCCCCTGCAGAATAATTAGAGAAAATTTTTGACATTCATTAGTGCCCGTTTCAAATAGTTGGTAGTTTGTGTAATGTTGTCACAAATGTGTCCTCATTCAAAGTCGGCCAAACCATGAGCTTCCCATATAAACTAGTGACCGACCGACCGAAGTTCCGGTCTCAGTTTACGGCCATTTTCGTTCAAAAAATCTAGTTTCGGCTACAGTTTCGGTTTCGGTCATTATTTGGCCGAAACTTTCGGCTCAGCCGAAACTCGGTTTTCCTGAATTATCGTGTGTCAATCAGCTAATTTCGGAGTTCGCCAACTGACGTAAATCGGCGCGTAGAAATAAATAATCATACATTCAACTATTGTTAAACAATAAATAAAATATTTAAATAGTTGACTTACAAAAGTAAGTTTAATAAAAATTTAATATTTGATTATTTTGATATCTTTTGTTGAATGTTTTTGTTACATACTTTAATTATTGTTTTTTTAATTTTATTTAATTGGTGGACAGATAATTAGAAACACCAGTAGATTTTCATACAAATGGGGTTCTATGCGCACCACGGATTGATAGAGCTGTCATATCCCGGGAATGAATAAAGGAAATCCAGATAGCTATTTTAAACTTAACCAATCAGCTCTTAGAATGCTGATTAAATCAGTTGGGTGTGTATAGCGATCTGGATCGCTATACACACCCAACTGATAGCCATCATCAGATCACAGCTCGATCAATCCCTGGCAGAGAACCAAGGCTTCAAAGTTATCTCATTTGTATAAGAGTCGACTAGTGTTTCTAATTATCAGTCCACCCCTAGCGTGCTAAAACAAACCCCACCACCAACTATGTATGTGTAAAAAAACACGTCAACTTAATGTGAGAAAATAAGTTTCGGTTTCGGCCGGAACTGGCTGGAATTCCAGTTTCGATCGGACACTAATTTAAACCCAATTCAAATTAAATGCCAAATACATTTTTTAATACAAAACTGTAAATCGCATTAAACTTTATGACTTGGTATTTTTGATTTTATTTAAAAGAAACCTAGGCAAATACTGTCTTAATCCGAATAACATTATTTTGGTATTATGTTTGTATGGAAAGCTCACTGTTCGCCAGACTCAAGATCAAGTTAATATATTTATTTTCTTTACCTATCAAATTTTGCAGATTCTAAAACTGCCACAACAAATAAATATGTGGCGCCGTACCTGCGCGAGGGCGGCGCCGGGCGCGGCACCGGCCGCGAGCCGCCGGGCGCGCGCCGCGACGACATCGCCGCCATTCGTATCTCCAACCTGAGCAACTTCGCCGTTGAAGCTGACCTTGAAGATCTCGTCAAGGGCTTTGGACCAGTACAAAAGCTTTATCTTGCTAAAGAAAAGGTATTTTTTACAAAATATATTACCTCGATAAAAAAAATCTTTTCAGGATTTTTTTTGTAAATATGCTTGCTCAGATAGCATACTGTTCTTTAACATGCCTGTAGTTTTAACGTGCCAGACTACAGTTGCGTTGCGACACAAAAAAGAGTGGGAAATATGACTAACTATGCCATGATGAAGTCGATAGTTTGTCGGAATTTGACGCAGAAAAACCAGACCCCTAGCATGACCGACGAAACACGATATATATCACGTCACGTGATATAGAATTTTATCGAGACCCAACTGTCAACATCCATTGTCTTTTGACAGTTAAACATGATAAATCGCTATATCATATCGTGTTTCGGTGGTCATGCTAGGCGGGCAGAATTTGTCCGGCCTTGTGTTTGTTTAGGAGATATGACACGTATCTCCTATACGCAAGACCCACAAGTTCTGGTTCTTGTGCGGCAAATTCCGACCAACTAACGGCTACACATAGGAGTAATCAGATTTTCGCCTCGACCTTTTGTTCTCGTGATCCAGGCAGAAAGTTCTCTACAGCGTATCCTCACATATCTCATAAACGCTGGACAGACAAATTCTGGTTTTTGTGCGACAAATTCCGACAAACTATCGACTTCATCATGGCATATTCAAAAAGTCAGATTTCCAACTTTTTTTTGTGGCGCAGCTGTAGTTCGCCACGTGTAGTTTTAATCTATTAGTACTTACTGTAATGCAATGCTTGTTTTAATATCCCAATTTTAATTTCTGTTTCTTTTTCAGAGTACTGGTCACTGCAAAGGATTTGCCTACGTTCATTTCAAGTTCCGCGCCGATGCTGCAAAGGCCATCCAGACACTCAATGGCCATGGCTATGATCACTTGATTTTGAATGTGGAATGGTCTAAGCCACCTCAGAACAATTAATATTAACTTTTTTCATATGTACACAAACTGGAAAAAGAGTACCTACCTATTTGTAAAAATATCCTAATAAAGCTATGGATTAAACTTGACCTATTTCTATACAGAAAACTAGAAAAAATCTATCTCTCCATTCAATCATGAAATGATGCTGATATCTTATATGCCAATGCCAAGGCTTTGAACTATCTGTGTACCACCAAGTTTCATCCAATTTGTTCAACTGTTTAAGTGATTGACTAATACCGGTAACTCACCTCACATTCGCGCAAATACGCGAACCCACAAGTGTAGGACGGACATTCGCAAATGATTTTCCATACATAATTTGAAAACATTCGT
Organism: Agriphila geniculea; assembly: GCA_943789525.1. Classification (NCBI taxonomy): domain Eukaryota; kingdom Metazoa; phylum Arthropoda; class Insecta; order Lepidoptera; family Crambidae; genus Agriphila; species Agriphila geniculea. The sequence continues at coordinate 13,236,345 of OX038875.1, forward strand.
ACAGCGTCAAAATGATCTGAGCGTTCAAACCTACCAAAATATCTTCAGCGTCAAAATGATCTGAGTGTTCAAACCTATCAAAATATCTTAGCATTTGAATAGATCAACCTTATCCTCAAGACGGTGTTCTTTTGTTCTCAGACAACAAATGAAAATGCGCCTTAGTGTCTTGAGTTAAGTAAGGTTGATCTATGTCAAATGCTAAGATATTTTGGTAGGTTGAACGATCAGATCATTTTGGCGCTGACTGTACAAATCTAAATCTAAATGTTTAGTTAGAGATACCTATTTATTGATTTAACTATTATCACATGCCTAAGACAGAAATAAGTTAAAAAAAACGCAACATTAGCATAAAAAATGAAGGAAATCCAGAAACTGGAAACTGATCCTTATATCTCTTAGAATGCTGATAAGGGGCACTACTCAAATGGCCACTTTTCTATTCGTTCGCCAACTTAAAAATAAGCCATAAACTCCAAAATTACGTGTCGTAGGACTCGTAGGCTTGTCAATTTCATACAATAAAATAATATCTGTGATTTACATAAACTTGCGACGTGTGACTTGATCGTTTAATTGCTTATTTTAAAGCTTTAAGTTAGCGAACGAATAGAAAAGTAGCCATTTGAGTAGGGGGGCAGTTCAGTTGGGTGTGTTATTCTTATACTTATTGTCTAATTTCAAAATCTATCGCAATCGCTTTCAGGATGTGTGATACATTGATATTTCTTTTTGGCACAAATAAAAACTTACCAAAGAAATGTAGCAATGTGTCACATCCATCTGTCTAATGAAAGCAATTGCGATAGATTTCGAAAATTAGTCAATAAGTACCGCACCCTGATTATCTAAATAAACTATTTAACGACCGGTTTCATTTGACACACATTGCTATTTTTCTTTGGTATGTTTTTTTTTCACCCCAAAAAGATGCAGCAATGTATATTCATCAGTCAAATGAGACCAGTCGCTAGGTGGTTTCTAATTAGATAATCAGCCATCATCAGGGGGCTGATTGTCTAATTTCAGAAATCTATCGCAATCGCTTTCATTTTACAGATAGATGTGACACATTGCTGCATTTCTTTGGTAAGTTTTTATTTGTGCCAAAAAGAAGAATCAATGTGTTACATCCTGAAAGCGACTGAGATAGATTTTTAAATTAAACAATAGAAAGGCAGGTCACAGCTAGGTCAATCCTTAGTGTGGAGAACCAAGGTTTCAGTTACCTCGTTTGTATGAAATTCGACTGGTGTCTTTAATTGTGACCACCACTGTATTTCTTAAAACAACTTCACCATCTCCTCACTTGGACAAATACTAATATGTGCACACTTGTGAAGGATTTTTCTTTGAATTGAACAATAAAGACCTATCGGCCTATTGAAGGGTAGTGTTTTAATAGGATTAGAAAAAAAAATAGTTTCTTGTGCCTGTTCTTATCATCAGAAAAAAAGTCTGAAATGGGTGGTAGAAAAATATAGACGATTCAAAAGCGCCTAATAACCTAAGTTCATATGAATAAAGATATTTTGACTTTATTGCAATATTTAGTAGTAAAGTATGGACAGTATTTAAAGTTGCTCCTTGTACAAAATCATATCATGGTCTTGTTAATATTATACAATATTTAAAGAATAAGGAAATTGATTAAAACAATTATTTGCAACATCAAAATTTTATTCAAGATTTTAGTGCAAGACTAGACAAGATAATGTAGTATATTTTTCGATAAATTACTCACAAACTGGAGGTGTGGTGAACCCCAAAGACAATTTTTACATTCCATAGAATAAATCAATAACCTTAACTTCTACCAAATAATATAATAGTATCCTTATAAATCGTGCTCTCTCACATGTCCCATATTTACAATGTTAAATATTAAGCAAAGCCTAGGTGTTCTCAAATTGGTTACATATCAATATCATATTTTTCATCATCACTATTGGGAGAGTAAGTTTCTTCTGGTAAATGAACTTCACCACAGAACATTAGTTCTACATAATGAAAGTAGTCAAGTGCAATATTGGTAAGCATTGCTCCTGTTGTAATTCCTAGAATAGTGCCTAGGACAGGTCTTTGTCCAACGGAACTCCTTAGAATAGCCCATAAGAATATGGAACCTAGCGGCCAAAGACATCCTCCAAGGAAAGCCCAAGAGAACCGCCTAGCTGGTACTGCAGCAGCCATGTGGGGGCGTGCCCACAGCCATAGCCCTGCACCTGCACCAGCTGACAGGAATAAGACGTCTGTAATATCTCGCCGAGGAAATAATCTGAAAGAATATTTTTCACATGTGAATATCAATCAATGCTAATAATATATTGCCTTTAATTTCCCATGCAAAAGATAAAATTGTGATGCTTGTCATGTCCACTAGCCATTTTTAATGTCCCCACTGCTGGGGCACAGGCCTTCCTTATGGGTGGATTAGGAGGACGGGCCATAACCCACCACACGGGCCCAATGCGGATTGGTGGGTGTTAACGATTGCAAATAGCCGGGAGCAACGGCTTGACGTGCCTTTCGAAGCACGAAGGAGCTCGAGATAATAAATTTTTGGTCACCCATCCCATGACCGACACTTGCGAACGTTGCTTAACCTCCGCAATCACTGGGCCAGGCGCCAAACCACTGCGCCACCGAGCGAGCTCCTCAATGTGATGCTTACAAAATGATAATTCTTACCTGACCATCAAATGAGGGTTCATCACACTCACTGACAAAGTTGTGTAACTAACAAGACCTTGCATTGGTAAATAGTAGTACAATACATTGTCTCTCGTAAATGGTGGTACTCTCAGTTTGCTCACGGATTTATTGATGTAGTCAACAGTATTTGGTATATTCGCCGGCAGTTTCTCTACCCTTCCTCTTAGACTTCGGTAAATACTTTCCAAGATTTCCATTGTGTGAAACGTCTATTAAATCAACGCTACACTCTAAGATATAGTTGCATTGAATATAGTAAGGATGCTACACATTATTTGGCAACTGATAAGGTTCGCAATGGTATTTTTAAACTATATTATATTTTAATCATTATAGCTGCACTTTTAGAAAGTGAGAAAACAGACAACAGATGCTTGCAATTCAGGGTTGCCAACTCCTGAAAATGTTTCCCCCTAAGCACATGTCAAATACACAGGGTTGCCAACGCCCACGTTCTGGATTACCCAAAATCCTGACTGAAAATCCCCAAATTCCGAATCAAAATTCGCCACATTTTCCCCACAAATTTTTATCAACGAAATAAAAGTTCTGTTCATATAAATTAAACATATTTATTAAAATCTTCTTCTTAATATCCAAAAAATAAAACAAAAAGTAGATTAAAATAATTAAATAACACTTTTAAACACATTTAATGATTTTAATCTACTTTTTGTTGTAGTTCTTGTTGCAAGTTTTTACAAGTTTTGATTTGTTTGGTTAACGAAATCACTAATACAAGGGTGAAAACGTTTTTGGTAAATAAACAAAAACATTTGTAACGTTTAATTTAACGTGTTTTGATAAATTGATTTGTGGAATAATAATTTTCATAAGGAAAATGCGTACTTTTAATAAGTTATGAATATGGCTCTGATGGTCATGCATGAATGTTGCTATCAAATAAACTCTAAAAAACCTTCCTACCTACTGAATAAGCTGAAGCAGAGTTCAACTTGATCTAGATAAACATAATTTAGAAATAATTCTAACTACTTTTATTACTTCCAAGTTCAGTTCTAATGTAAATGTCTAAAAACCCTAATTCCCCGCATTTTCCCCACATTGACGCTCTCCCCACTTACCCAATCGACTGAAAATCACCGCATATTGGGGAATTCCCCACAGATTGGCAACGCTGCAAATACCCCTAAAATCGCCAAAATTAATTGTAAAACCCCCTAAAAGAAACAATTATTTCTTCACCGGCGGCGTCGGCGTCGTAGAGAGAAGCGGATCATCGTGATGCTTTGCAGCATTTCAATTGAAAGTCTATTAGGCAGCTTATATTTTATAATAATATTATAAATTATAATGCCCCTAAAATTACCCCTTAAAATATCAGGCCCCTAAAAAATCCCAATCTACATGTTCTCTCTCCCCCTAAATCTAGGGGGAAAACCCCTAAGTTGGCACCTCTGTGTCTGACATCTTGTGTCTTGTCAAGACCGACAAACACTGGTTTTTGTGCGACAAATTCCGACAAACTATAGACTTCATCATATGGCATAGTCAAAAAGTCAGATTTCTAAATTTTTTTTTGTGGCGCAGCTGTAGTCCGGCACGTGTGTAAAGGCTGGCATCCATTAGGCGCGGCGAGTTGAATCGCAATTTACTATGAAACTGAGTCCATTGGCTGGCGTCGATTCGGCGCGGCTCGGTTCTTCGTCAATGGACGCAGTTTCATACAAAGATTTAAATCTTTGGTTTCATAGTAAATGTATAGAGGCGAATTATTGCGATTTGATTCGGCTCGACTCGACCAGCCTAGTGGACGCCAGCCTTTAAAGTTGGGCATTAAGTGGGCAAGTGATAAGCTATATATTATATAATCTTGACTAGATTAAATATAATTGGCATTGATTGGCATAAAAAAATTTTTTTGGTATTTTAGCATTTTTTTTGCTAACGGTAACTTTTTTCCAAAATCTGTGAATGCAGTTCAGAATATCTCAAAAAGTTATGGAAGGTCTCCCAAGAACGTTTTCCTGTAACTATAATGGTTTAGGTACCTGTCCTCAATGTACCGTCTCAAAAATCCACCCTGTATACCGTTCTTTCGGTTACAAATTGCAGTTCGGAACTGCATACTCTGAAATGTATTATAACGTTGAGGAATGTTTATGAAGAATGAAGATGAGGCATACATTAACGTTTATTAAAAAACTTAATTTGATTATACATTTTAATACTGGTGTTGGTTCCTAAAGATAATTAGGATTTTATATTATTAAAAAAATTGGTATGTTTAAGCGCCTAAAAACTAGGGGTGTACGTTACGATTTTTTAAATATCTATCATAAATTTTGAAATATTTTCAATTTCCTGATTTCATACAAAACAAAAAAGGGCCAACATTTTAAAATCTACAGTAATAGTTAAAAAATCAAAACATACAGTCCTAGTTTTTTATGCATTTTAAAAACATACCGAAAATTCAATGCTATAGGTTAAGGTTTAGAGGGTGGGAAACGTTATCGCCGTTTTTATGAAGATCGTTTGCTAGACAATCCTCTTAATCTTTTTTTATTTTGATAATAAATAATTGGTAGTATTGGTACATCAAAATTCAACACCGTAACCTTCTAACGGCAGACACACAATAGCTGAACCAGGATGGTAGATAAAGACTAAAACACTAGATTTTTTACATTCTCTTTGATAGAGACCATCAAACTAAACCAACTACTACATCAATATTCGGTAATTATTCGGCAAATCAACCGAATATTCGGCCGAGTACGAACATGAAAAAATATGCCGAATGTGCCGAATACGAATATTCGGCCGAACATTCGGCGTATCTCTACTATTTAGTACAATTTATTTGGTACCATATAGTACCATTCGTTTGTAACTAATTAGTACCATTCATTAGGTACTATTTAGTACAATTTATTTGGTATTATATAGTACAATTTATTTGGTACCATATAGTACCATTCGTTTGTTACTATTCAGAACCATTCATTAGTAGTACAAATTATTTGGTACCATATAGTACCATTCGTTTGTTACTATTTAGGACCATACATTAGGTACTATTAGTACAAATTATTTGGTACCATATAGTAGCTGCCGTGTATGTGCCGGCCTAGAATAGCACTACCCCCTATCATCCCGTGGGTGTCGTAAAAGGCGACTAAGGGAGCATAGCCGGGCAGCAGCGTCTCCAAAAAACCTTGGCCTACTGCGATCGCCAACCCGCCTGCCAAGCGTGGCGATTATGGCAAACCCCCCCTCATGCACAATGGATTGAAAACTCGGCACCCAGTCCCCGGCAGCCCCGCTATTCCTAGCTACGGTAGCGGCTACGGTAACGGCGGGGCAGGGGGTGCTAAGAATCCCCGGGTACGGCTCGGCTACCAACAACGACGACAACTGCACCTGGCAACTTATAACACGCGCACACTGAGGACCGACGCGAAGCTAACCGAGTTGGAAGAAGCTGTCAGCAAGTTACACTGGGACATTATCGGGTTATCTGAAGTCCGAAGAGAGGGAGAGGACTCGATAATCCTTAACTCCGGTAACTTGCTGTACTACCGGGAGGGCGACCAACAGTCCCTAGGTGGTGTCGGGTTCATCGTCCACAAGTCCCTTGTCAACAACGTGATTACCATCGGAAGTGTGTCGACCAGGGTGGCGTACCTTATACTCAGAATATCCAAACGGTATTCGTTGAATGTCATACAGGTTTACGCACCGACCTCGACGCACCAAGATGACGAAGTGGAAGCTATGTATGAGGAGATCTCTAAAGCCATGCATAGCTACAAAACCCACTACACTGTTGTGATGGGGGACTTCAATGCAAAGTTGGGGAAACGATGCGGTGATGAGCTGAGAGTGGGGCAATTTGGAGTTGGGCAACGGAATGACAGAGGCCAGATGCTGGCCGACTTTATGGAGAAGGAGAACCTCTTTATGATGAACTCCTTCTTCAGGAAGCCGGAAAGCCGGAAGTGGACCTGGATGAGCCCAGACGGTAAAGTCAGAAATGAGATAGATTTTATCATGTCGACGAAAAAGCAAGTATTCAATGATATCACTGTGATCAACGCTGTCAAGACGGGGAGCGATCACCGATTGGTACGTGGCACATTGAATATCAACCCAAAGCTGGAAAGAAGTCGACTGATAAAATCTACGCTCCGACCATTACCGGCCCAAACCCAAAACCCCGAAAGCTTTCAACTCGAACTCCAAAACCGCTTCGAAGCCCTTGAGAACAGCATAGATGTGGACGATCTAAACAACATGGTGGTGGATACTGTTCGTACGGTAGGGTCCAAGTTCTTTAAGACCCGCCGTCCCAAGCTAAAGAAACTCTCCGACCACACACTCCTACTCATGGATCAGAGACGAGAAATGAGGCTCCAGAGTTCAGCGGATGCTCATCGTTATCGGCAGCTTAATAGACAGATATCTAAGTCTTTCACGAGCGACCTTCGCCATTTAATACGAATCGTATTAAAGAGGCCATCGAGCGGAATAAAGGCTCCAAAGTGTTCGCGAGAGATCTGTCTATTGGGCAAAGCCAGATGACGAAGCTGAAAACTGACGACGGACGCATCATCTCATCGAAACCTGAAATCCTGAGGGAGATCGAGAGTTTCTATGGGCAGTTATATTCCACGCAGACACCTGTTGAAAGCAAGGCTAAAGACCCCAGAGCCAAGCTTACTCGACACTATACCCAAGATATCCCGGACGTCAGCATGTATCTCTCAAACAGCTGAAAAACAACAAGGCGGCGGGTGACGACGGAATCACTACAGAACTTCTGAGAGCGGGCGGTAAGCCGATACTTAAAGTCCTCCAAAAGCTTTTCAATTCCGTCATCGTCGACGGCAGAACGCCGAAGGCATGGATCATAAGTGAGGTGATTTTGTTCTTTAAAAAGGGTGATAAGTCCCTCTTAAAGAACTACAGACCCATCTCACTTCTGAGCCATGTCTATAAGTTGTTTTCGAGAGTCCTTACGAATCGTCTCGTTCGCAAGTTCGACGGCTTCCAACCTCCCGAACAAGCCGGATTTCGAAAAGGCTTTAGCACCATAGACCACATCCATACGCTGCGGCAGGTTATACAGAAGACCGAAGAGTATAATCTGCCACTATGTTTGGCGTTCGTGGATTATGAGAAAGCCTTTGATTCGATTGAAACCTGGGCGGTGCTGCAGTCTCTCCAAAGGTGGCAAGTCGACTATAGGTATATCGAGGTGTTGAGGTACTTATACAAAAATGCCACCATGTCGATCCGAGTACAGAACCAGAGCACACGTCCTATCCAACTGCAGCGTGGTGTGAGACAGGGAGACGTTATTTCTCCGAAACTGTTCACAGCTGCTTTAGAGGACATCTTTAAGCTCTTGGACTGGAAAGGAACTCGGCATCAACATTAATGGCCAGTACCTAACACACCTTCGTTTTGCCGATGATATAGTCCTTATGGCTGAGACCATGGAAGACCTGAACATAATGCTCGAAGATCTCCGTGGTGCTTCCCAAAGAGTGGGTCTCAAGATGAACATGGATAAGACGAATATTATGTCAAATGGCCATGTTGTACCCTCTCCAGTTCATGTTGGGAACACTACTCTTGAAGTTGTTGACCACTACGTATACCTAGGACAGGCAGTCCAGTTAGGTAAGTCCAACTTTGAGAAAGAGATCTCTCGTCGAATCCAACTCAGGTGGGCAGCATTCGGGAAGCTTCGAAAAATCTTTGCGTCCGATTTACCTCAGTGTCTCAAGACGAAAGTCTATGAACAGTGTGTGTTGCCAGTGATGACTTACGGCAGTGAAACGTGGTCGCTAACTATGGGTCTCATAAGGAGGCTCAAGGTCAGCCAGCGTGCAATGGAGAGAGCCATGCTCGGCGTTTCCCTGCGTGATCGAATCAGAAACGAGGAGATCCGCAGGAGAACTAAAGTAACCGACATCGCTCGAAGGATTGCTCAGCTGAAGTGGCAATGGCCAGGACACATAGCGAGAAGAACTGATGGCCGTTGGGGCGGAAAGGTTCTGGAATGGCGACCGCGCACCGGACGACGCTCCGTGGGTAGGCCCCCGACAAGGTGGACCGACGATCTGGTGAAGGTCGCGGGAAGCCACTGGATGCGGGCAGCGCAGGACCGATCGTCGTGGAGATCCTTAGGGGAGGCCTATATCCAGCAGTGGGTGTCGTGCGGCTGATATGATGATATAGTACCATCCATTTGTTGGTATTTAGTACCATTCGTTTGTTACAATTTAGTACAATTTATTTGATACCATATAGTACCACTCCTTTTTTTAGTACTATGCATTAGGTAGGTAGACTAGGTAGGTACTATTCTGTGCACGCGATGCGACGGACGTAAGTTCGATGAAAACGGTGTAGCACCGTGTATAGACAGCGAGACTGGCTGGTGGAGTGGATCAGCCCAGCTCTTAGTCTTCGCCACCCGGGGCAAGTACCCCCCACGCCCCCTGGATCTGGGCCTACCCATAAAGTTAATATACCTAACGGAATAGAGAAACAAAGGGCTGAGCAAGCGAAATGTCACTAATTGGCAACACTGTGTGTTGAAAAGAGATGCGTGATGTGACGTGACAAAATCCTTTTCCGCAACTGATTGACAGTTTGTCGACACTTACCAGCACGCTGAGAATTTGAGTTATGTGAATATTTCTCAGTTTGCATGGTGACTTGTTCAATGATTGATTGTTATACAGCCCCGACATGATCATTTCACTGGTGAAAAGGGTTGCCATTGCCACCTTTAGGAACACAAAAGCCGGGACAAGGGCGGCGGCGAGCACGAAGCGCGATCCGCGAAAAATTGTTTGGTCTATTTTCTAAATGCAAACGTTGAAATCATTAAAACTGGTAAAACTACTGTCAAGACTGGTAACTGGTAAAGTGGTAAATGAAGGACATGTTGAATTTATGTGGATGTTTATAATAAAAATAGGTACTCAAAATGGAAGCAAACGGGCGGGTCAGTAAAGTAAGAGGTAAAAATAGTGAACTACTTAGCTAAAGGGAAAAAAAGAGACTTGTTTCAATGTTTTATTTTTTTGACTATGTTTCCATGCATATTTTGTATTGCTAAGGGCCTCTTCTATTAATTCCGCGTCATTTTTAGGGTTCCGTACCCAAAGAATAAAAACTGGACTCTATTACTAACACCCGATTGCACTAAACTTAAGGATCGCCTAAGTCTGTTCCTAACTACAACACGACCAAATTAAAACGGTGTCAAACTTAGCGGTCATGTAGCTGTCATTCGCCTACTTAACTTGGTCGAGTTGTAGTTAAGACAAGACTTAGGCGATTCTTAAGTTTAGTGCAATTGGGTGTAAGACTTCGCTGTCTGTCACCAGGCTGATGCTTATGAACCGTGATAACTAGACAGTTGAAATTTTCAAAGATGATGTATTTCTGTTGCCGCTATAACAAAAAATAGTAAAAACATAAATATTTGAATGTGGCTCCCAGACAACAAACGTGATTTTTTCCCCGTTTTTTGGTACGGAACCCTTCGTACGAGTCCGACTCGCATTTGGCCTGTTTTTCATACTTACTTACGAATTCCGAATAAGGCATGTCTTTTGCAATTCTGTTTTCATTTAATCTACAGAGCAACGATTTCTGACATTAGATCATTTTAAGCGTCATATTATGGGAAAATACTCGCTCCACATAATTATTTGAAGGGATACAACGCAAAACAAGGCATTTAACTTGTTGTCCTTTATCTTTTAAACATTTGGACCCGTTTTTATCAACACTTTGATTTTGATCGCGTGTTATCATCAAAAATTGGGACAAAACTGACGGATCGTCGGGACGCGAGAAAATATCATCGAAATCGGGGCTATCCTGGCGAAATCGGGACGGGTGGCAACCTTATTCCAAATCGACACCACCTAATCCTTGGGTTTATTTTTGCCGATGCACTCCAAATTTTTTGCACTGAGCATGATTATTCTCTTCTTTAAACATTTATTTAGGTAAGAGCAACGACTAGACATAATGCAAAACTTACGAATATTTTGTGTAAAGAAATAATTTTCATTTTACACTGGGGCTGCATTAAGTTATCGATATTTTTTGTCGATTGTTTATCACTACGTAATCCTTAGAGTAAGACGGGCTTCTACAGAAAGAGAAGCCATACGAAGCGTTCCCCTCTGCCGAAGTACAAGCCCAAATGGGCATACGCATTAGTAAAACCAGTTGCGCCCGGATTTCTTTCTAGACCGAGTCCAGTCGCGCATGTGAACGCTGCTGTGTTTAAAATGTCGAATTTATGAGTTTTTTGCTGTTAAAAGAGGTCTTGAACATCAAGTATACAAAAAGACGGTGTTACATTTCACATAAAAGTAAATTTTTATCGTATTATTGCTATTTGTTTACATTTAAACATTAAATTCGTATATTTTATTCTTGATTAGTTGTCAAATTTGTTCAGTGACATCGGGTCTGCTAGTCCATGGCTTGTCCGTACAAATTTCAGATCTGTCGCTAGATAAATCCGAGTTCTCGCCGATGGGCAACTTAGTGATGTTACCGTTAAATAATGTTTGTCGATAAAGTGTTGGTCAATCTGGCCCTGATTATGCGTCAAATACATTTGCGAGATGTTTGCATGATTTGCTTTGCACTGATGTGAGCGCGACGCGACAGATATCGCGAAATAAATGTCGAAATAGTAGATTATACAACAAGTGAATAAAAAGGTCATTTAGTTCGAGGTATACAAAGAACCGAGATGAAATTTTTTTTCACGAGTTGTGTTGTGTACTCTACTTTTTACCATTGACTGCGAGAAAGCAAATAGGTACCTAACAGTACTTTATACTTAGTATTTATAGTTGACCATCAGCCATTTTTAATGTCCCCACTACTGGGGCACAGGCCTTCCTTATAGGTGGGAAGATGGGCGTTAACCCACCACGCGGGCCCAATGCGGATTGATGGGTGTTAACGACTGCAAATGCAGCCGGGACCAGCGGCTTAACGTGCCTTCCGAGGCACGGAGGAGCTCGAGATAATACATTTTTGGTCACCCATCCCATGACCGCCCCTTCCGTGAAATTAGAAGTTTTCCAATGACATAAAACAACCACGCTAAGAGAGATGGATGGTAGGTACCCCCCCTTGGCAGGTAAGGAGGGGTGGCATTCAAAGTTTCGCGCCGCCGCACTTCAGAAAAAAATCATATTATCTCCTTCAATATACCTACCACCTCGAATGAGGTATCATATTATGATAAATCAGGGATGATGAAGCCATTTTTGAGACATTGAATGTACAGTTTCTTAAAAAAATAATGATATATTTTACTATATTGACGACACTATCAAAATCAGTTTGCTATTTTTTTATTCAACAGTCGGTCGGTATCTTTCAAAATTCAAATTGTTGGGTGTGCAGATAGCAGTACTGTCATGGAGCGATGTTCAGTGTCAGCAGCCTGAGCCTAACTTCCCTGGGTATACATTAATCCCAACCCAATCACTTACACTCTCAAGATTTTTGTATAAAGCTCGAGCGTATAAAAATGACCTCTTTGTTGTTATTCACCCCATCGTAAAATGATTGAGTTTGTAACCTTTATTCCTTTTTCCGTATCGATATTGCTGCATCGACAGTTGAGCCCAGCCCTTTATGTCAAAAACGTGTCATATTTTGATGTGTGACTCATCCGTACACAAATTTTTGCTGTTTTGTTTTATTTTTTATGTGTGAGCGTCGTCATTACAGTGTTGTTTTTGTATGTGGGTATGCAGAACTGCACTTGTGTGCATTTCCCTCCCCCCGCAAAAAATGCCAGAATAATTTGAATAGAGTAATAATCGCTAAGGCTTCTCCCTTTGTGACGAAACGAAGCCTTTGTTGCTCGAAGACGTAATCTAATTAAACGAGATAAATGTTAAATTAGTGATTTTAAATATATTCTGATCTTTTTTTTAACAGTCATACTTCACTCCACCCATGCAAAATTCCATCCAATCCAATTATAACTCTATTAATACTATTACTGTTATGTACTAATTTATACTACCAAAACCATAAGGGGTCCCGCCATCTTGTCGTTCACGAAAAAAACTGTTGTTTGATTTCTCAGAAACTACTCAATTAATCGAGCAAATGTATTTTTTGCCTTGAGGTACTTTTTAGGTACATTTTTTTGATGAAGTTATATTTTATGTATAATGGTTCAATATTGATTTATTAAGATACACCCGCCATATTGACATCAAGATGGCGGGTGTACCTTTAATTTCGCTATAACTTCGTTCTAGTTTAGGTACTTATTTTTTTGATCCAGGTACTAAATAGTACATTTTAGGTAATTTTTTTTGGTATATGAGACATTTCAATTCGCCATGATACACGTCATTTTGACTCTCATTCAGAAACTACTTAATTAATCGAGTATGTGAATTTTTTGCCTTGAGGTACTTTTTAGGTACATTTTTTTGATGAAGTTATATTTTATGTATAATGGTTCAATATTGACTTATTAAGATACACCCGCCATATTGACATCAAGATGGCGGGTGTACCTTTGATTTCGCTATAACTTCATTCTAGTTTAGGTACTTAGTTTTTAGATCCAGGTACTAAATAGTACATTTTAGGTACATTTTTTTGATATAGGTATGAGACAGTTCAATTCGCCATGATACACCAGCCATCTTGACTCTCATCCGATTTGCAGGATTTCTCCCGATTTCGGGAAATATGGACAGTAGTCGGGATTGGCTTAGTCAATAAATGCCAATAGTTTAAAACGCCCGATTCTACAAATGCCCAATTCTACAAATGCCAACATTTAGTTGTAATATTTTTAATCACTTTTTGGTATACTTACCTATATTTTTGGGTTTATCTAGTGTTTTTGATCAATTTTGGAAATTGGATATTTTTGTTTTTTTCTTTCCTTCGTAATAAAAACGTCTCCAAAGTACCAGGATCACATAAAATAATGGAGAAGATTAACTTCTGTGATATAAAAAAAGGTTTTTGTTATTTTATATATTTTATTTTCAATTAAGTACTTTCCGATTAAAAAAATATATAAAAACGTCTCCAAAGTACCATAGGTATAAAAAATTATATAAAAAAACATAAAGTAATTAAAAATTATTTTCCATAATTATGTGAACCTGGTACTTTGGTAACCTTTTATATTACGAAGAAAAGAAAAAAAAATATAAAAAATTATTAATGACAATTTTCTCCATAATTCTGTGATTCTGGTACTTTGGGAGACGTTTTGGCTCATCTTTCCATTAGTTGGTCGCGAATTTTGAGTTCATATTTTTTTATGTAAAGAACTAGAGTGAGTCCCAATCCCAACCACCCCGGTGGCTCTGTCCCGGTGCCGGGACCGATGGGAAAAAAAGTTCCATCCGCCCAGGTGAATCGTATCTCGATGTTTAACGGGGTGGATGGCACTCGCAAAGTATCAGCCGCCCCGGTATTTTATTTAACGGGACGGATGGCACAAATCTTGTACCATCCACCCCGGTATTACGTTTAGCTTTAGGAGAATATAAAAATAAATAATTTACTTTTATTTATTCTACACTGTTTAATTAGACCCATTAAAAAACATGATAATTTTTATGTAATAATCAAGTTTAAATATGACAAGAAATATATAATGTTAATATCCGCGGTTTCTAAAAAAGTCTTCACTATAAAAGTAGAATAATAAATTATTCTACAAAGCTAAATAATACATATTCGTAGAAAGAAATGTTTATTTAAAATAATCAGATATATTATAACGGGTATATATTGGAATGCCTATTTTTTTTTTGTCCTAACTGTCTTTGGCACACTAATTATTGGCCTAAAAACTTTTGGCACAATTTTCATTTGACCTAAATTTGTTTGGCCTATTTTCACTTCGCCTAAAATTTTTTCGCCGCATATTTACTTCCCAAATTTATCATTAAGAGCCATATCACAGAATACATAATAGTACAAAGGCCATATGACAAATCTGCGCTCTGCGTATATTCACAGACTAGTAAAACATACTGAAGCGTTAACGACAACTCACGAGTTCACGATACTGTGTTGAAACTACGACCAAGCGATTTTGATACTTTGCCCAAAGTTATATGTTTTAGTACTTCTATGGAGTAATTTGCTATCGCTATGCCGCACATTTTCAGAGTGCCATCTGTATGTGGATCTGTATGTGAAGAAACAGATTATAGGAAGATGATACCATAAATGAGACAGATGATTATATTTGTTAAAAATAAAAATTATTTTATTCCCTAGTTTTTTATCTAGCAAAGGAAGTTTTTCGTTTTAGATTAAAACTATAGCTTAGAGCATGCTCTAGGGTTTGTAAAAGTTTGGCGACCCATGGGTCGCCAAACTTTTTAGCCTAAGGGCCAGACCACCTCTTTCGGCCCTTTTTTGTAAATGTACCTATTCGGTGCTAAAACCACAAACTAGCTGTCACCTGGAGCCGGGTGGGAAAAAGGGTGACCTTCCCTCTTCCGCCTTTTAATGTTCCGATGTATGACACTTTGCGATTACCTATTACTAGTAACTTTTGAAAAATACTCACTCATGGAATAGGGATTAAAAAAATTCCAAAAAAATACTTTATGTTGATATTTTCAAAATTGCCTCCATGATGTAAGATAAGAGTATATTACAAAATATTTGGCGTATGTTTCATAAGAATTCATTTTCTCCCTGCAAGCGCAAAAAAAAAAACAGCTGTTCCATACATTAAGGTCGAGTAGGTACTGCACTTTTGTATGAAACAGCTGATTTTTTTTGCGAGCAGGAGAGTTGGCCCCATAGTGAAAGTTGTTTGTAATCATGAGTGCAACCACCACACAGCGGGAACCAAATGATTAAAATTTCTGCGTGTATAAAAAAAACAAAACTAAGTCATCGAGCGGGATTCAAACCCGGTACACTCGTTTTTTGCCGTCCCCGTCTTAACCCGCTAGACCAGACGGACTTTGGCCGGTAGGACGAAATTAGCGACCATATTCTGCGTCGAAAGAAAAACGCATGAAAAAAGCATGAAAACTCGAAAACACGCGTTTTTCCAAACATAAGACTAATCTAGATCAATTGTTTACCCCTGAAAACCCCCATATACCAAATTTCAGCGAAATCGTTAGAGCTATTTCCGAGATTACAGAAAAAACCCGTGTAAGACGCAGAGGTCCCGGGTTCGATTCCCAGGGGGGGTACAATTTGTACTCGGTTTGGTTGGTGGTAGGGCTTATTTCAAGTCCGCCTGGCTAGCTACCACCATCTTACCTAAGTCTGACGCCATAATAACAATTTTTTGTTTGCAGGCGGATTTCGATGAAACTCGGTTTTTTGTAGTATTTTGGCAAGAAAACAGCAACACAATGTCAAAAAAAAATTAAAGTTGGCGGCCTACTTTTTTGTTTGTGGGCCGATTTCGATGAAACTCGGTTTTTGGTAGTATTTTGGCAAGAAACAGCATCGCAATGTTAAAAATGTAAAAAATTCAAGATGGCGGCCACCTTTTTTGTTTGTGGGCCGATTTCGATGAAACTCGGTTTTTGGTAAAATCTATATTTATAAATTTTAATCACAAAAACAGGAAAAATTATTTAAACTGGAATATTATTTTAGTCTGGCTTATATTTTTTTTATTTAGTCTGGCTGAGAAAAGTAGAAAATAAGTAACGTTGTTACAAGTCAAAGTCAAAGTCAAATAAGCCTTATTCAAATAAACATAATAATTAAGTACTTTTGAATCATCTATATTTTCCTACCACCCGTTCCAGACTTTTTTAGCTGACAAGAAGAAACTTATCAGCTGTAACAGCCATAAGTAACGATATTTACAAACTTGAATATATCGTTACCAAATAATTACAACAGGGTGACAGGATTATTGGCAACAACATAGACTTATTACATATATTACTTCAACAAAGTACTTATAGTAGCAAGTTATGTGTTACATCATTTCCACGCATTTTGATCTTTAAGATAATCATCTACTTTATAATAACCTTTACTCATGAGCGTTTTTTTAACATGGTTTTTAAATTCATGCAAAGGAAGATCAATCACTTGTTGCGGAACTTTATTAATAAAGGCTATGCCTTTCCCCATAAATGAACCTCTAGTTTTTGCAAGCCTTAACTATCTTTATTTCTTAAAAAGTTTATATTTATTTCTTGTATTAAACTGGTGAATATTTCTGTTTTTAGGAAATGAATCATAGTGTTTCCTTACATAAACTAAATTTTCATATATATATTGGGCTGCCAAAGTTAAGATATTTATTTCTTTAAACAATTCTCTCAAGCTATCTCTTCGCCGAAGATTGTATATGGCGCGAACAGCTCTTTTTTGGATTACAAAAATATTATATTATTATACAAAATTATTTTCAATACTGGCAGCTGAGCCCCACAATAGCAGTCCATAGGACATTACACTGTGAAAATAACTAAAATATACTAACCTTGCCCTTTCAATATCAGTTAAAAGCCTTATTTTCTTAACAGCGAATGCCGCTGAACTAAGTCTACTTGACAAGGCTTCAATATGTGGATCCCATTGCAGTCGAGAATCTAGTGTAATACCTAGAAATTTTGTACTCTCAATAAACTCGACTTCATCGTTATTTAAATTAATATTTAATTTTGCCTGCTCAACATTAGGTAATGAAAATTTTACACATTTAGTTTTTTTTGGGTTACGTGCTAAATTATTGCTATTAAACCAGTGTGAAACTTTAGAGAAGGCACTATTTACTTCGTCCGAACAGTTATTACCTCTGTTTACTTTGAAAACTAAAGAAGTATCATCCGCAAATAGTACTGTCTCACATAAATTATTCGCGTAGTTGGGAAGGTCATTTATATAAATTAGAAACAGCAATGGGCCCAATATTGATCCCTGCGGCACACCCATAGTGGTGGTAGATTCAGTTCTATTAATCACTACTTTCTGAGTTCTATTGTACAAATATGATTTCATAAGGCTAACTGATTTATCAGAGACACCATAATGTTCTAGCTTCTTTAATAGTGTATGGTGATCAACGCAATCGAATGCCTTAGAAAGGTTACACAAAATGCCAATTACATCTTGCTTTTCTTCCCAAGTGTCAAGAATATGTTTGAGAAGTGCAATTCCAGCATCAGTAGTATTTTTACCCTTGGAAAATCCAAACTGATTTTTATGAAGAATGTTATTGGATGTGAAATAATCTAATAATTGGGAATATATAATTTTTTCAAATATTTTGCTAAGTGCTGGTAGTATAGATATTGGCCTAAAGTTAGCTGGGTCACTTTTATCCCCAGATTTAAAAAGAGGAATCAATTTACTATTTTTCATTAGATCAGGAAAAACCCCTTCATCAATACATTTGTTAAAAATAAAAGCCAAGTAAGGGGCTAGTATATCAATTATTGATTTAATAATGCTTGTTGGTATGCCTCAAAGATCTTCTGTTTTTTTGACATTAATTGTTTTAAAAGCTTTAATAATATCTTCACTATTTATATATTTAAAGAAAAAGGTTTCCTTGCACTTATCAACACTAGACTCTAGGAGGGAGACAGCGATGTTGGGACAAGCACTAAGAGTACTGGTAGTTTCTATTGGTATTCGAGCAAAGAAATCTTCAAAGACTTTAGCGACCTTATCGTCAGATTCAATAGTTTGATCACCAATTTTTAAACAGAAGGAATTTATATTGGATTTTGATTTGCCCGTTTCATTGTTAATAATGTTCCAAGTAGCCTTAATTTTACTATCGGCTGATTTAATTTTATTTGAAAAGTACTTCGACTTTGCTAGAATACAAACTTCTCTGAATGTTTGTGAATACTTCTTGACAAATTCAATGAAGTTAGGATCACAGGAAGTAGCTTTCTCTGCATAAAGTTTGTATAATTTCCTTCTGCTTTTATATATACCGGGTGTGGCCCAGTCACTAAATTTCGTACTATCATTACTCATGATGACTTTTTGTTAAAAATTTTCACTAAATTCAGTTTCAAGTAAAAATTAAGTACCTAGCTAGACTAGACTTTTATACTAGAATTTTATAACTAAATAAATGAAACTTCTCACAATTATTTACGCTCAGAAAATATATGATCTCAGACAAACATACCTATTATCTATATTTAAACGATCGAGATCAAGCTGCAAGCAAGCAAGCAAGCAAGAAACTGAATGAAAAGTTTCTTGCTTGCTTGCTTTATTGCTTGCTTTGCGTTTATTGTGTTGGTTGTCCTAAATAAAAAAAAAAAAAAAAAAAAAAAAAGGAAGATGGAAGGAACTGAATGTGAATGAATTCAATGAAAGTAACATTCATTGTTTTACATAAATGTTTTTTTATTAAAATGTTTTAATGTTCGTAGTTATATTTACAGTTTTACGAATGAAAATTACATTTAATAAAAGAAATATGAGTACATTTTTACAGTTACATTTTTAAGTAACAAAATTAAATTTATACATCAGATTAAACATTGCTCCAATTCCATTCCAAGTAAGCAGCTGAAGCACTTGTGTTGTAGACATGGGTTGTAACAGGGTAAATTGCCTACCTGTTACAACTGTTCCTGTTACATTAAAATAACAATTCCAACACCCTGTTACAAAAATAACAGTCGTAACAATTTGCTTCCATTGTTCCTCCTGTTCCGTCCGTGGAACAAGCGCTTCTTTACTCTAACCTTAAGACTACTTACATAAAGAAAAGAGACGAAGCTTGTTATTTTTATCTATAACGATCATAAACTGTTATTTTTTCTGTTAAGCAAGACTAAACTTTATTACAATTAAGTAAAATCTAATATTATAAAATATGTTTTCCATTACGGCAGTTACGGCACACATGCGACATCTTGTTTGTATTGGGTGAACCATCATGTCACCTAATGAAGTTGCTTGCAGTATTACTTTCATTAAGCTTTTTACTTAAATTGCGATAGATGGCAGTAATTATCATAAATTTACTAAATAAGTTCAAATAATAAAAATAAAAATAGATTGTTGTTAAAAACAGGAGCAAGCGATTTTCGAGCATATTGAAGTTTGAAAGTCAGTAAGGTCGAAAATCGCTTACACCCGTTTTTTAACGAATGATCACTAGTGAAATGTTTTCCTACATTCTCTACATCATTTTGTTCTTCCGGTCATTGCCTGTGCCCCAGCAGTGGAGACATAAATGGTGATGATGAAATACCAGGTGAATTAAATCTGCTGAAAGAAAATTTTCAAGGAAATTTTTACTACAAAAAACCCCCAATCTGGGAACCATGATCTTTTCCATAACTCCCTGGCAGCACTAGATATCCCATTTCCTACCCGCACATCCTAATTTGCTTATAAATGCATCCATTCCACGTAAATAATAAAGTGCTAGAATCTAAATAAAAATAAAAAAGTTTTATTTAATTCAGCCTGTTTACCTACCTTATAACATTGGCAAAACAGCCACTCTATTGCCACAAAAAACAAAAAAGGCCATAAACAAACACAGGAACAGATAACACGACTAATTTACAAAGTCGAATGTATTTTTGATACGGTCGGTTTATATAACAGATAAAAATAACAAGCTTTGTCTCTTTTCTTTCCATATATGTTAGAGTAAGAAAGCGCTTGTTCCACGTTACAGGCGGAACAATGGCAACAGGTTGTTACTCTGATAGCTCGGTACAGGGAACAGTGAAGACGGCGAGAACAGTCTGTTTCGCCTGTTCCTTTGAACAACAGTTATTTCATAGCGCTCGTAACAGGGCGAAACAGTTACACTTAATTATCTGTTATTTTTAACTGTTACAATAAATACGCCTCATGTCTATGTGTTATGGAAATGGGAGACAACGGTGGCACCCAGACATGAAACTGTTAGTGGGTAGTTCGGGAGAAGCAATCAAACGCGGGTTACTCAGACTAGCCGTGTATTCCAACTGCCGACTTCGGGGTGCGTCGCAGCGCATCCGCAACTAACTTAATAGCTAACAGAAACAATACAGAAAATATCGTTTTGGCTCAGCTGGCAATTGAAACCTGGTCCTCAGAGATGACAACACCTAGAAAACTTGTACACAAGCCACTCGACCACGAGTTTCATCGAAATCAGCCTACTAACAAAATAGTTTGGCAAATTTTTTACTTTTTTACTTTTTTAACATTGCGTTGCTGTTTTCTTGGCAAAATACTACCAAAAACCGAGTTTCATCGAAATCGGCCGGCAAACAAGAAAGTTGGCCGCCATCTTGAATTTTTTTACATTTTTAACATTGCGTTGCTGTTTTCTTGCCAAAATACTACCAAAAACCGAGTTTCATCGAAATCGGCCGGCAAACAAAAAAGTTGGCCACCATCTTGAATTTTTTACATTTTTAACATTACGTTGCTGTTTTCTTGCCAAAATACTACCAAAAACCGAGTTTCATCGAAATCGGCCTGCAAACAAAATAGTTGGCCGCTATCTTGAAGTTTTTACATTTTTAACATTGCATTGCTGTTTCCTTGTCAAAACAGTAGCAAAAACCGAGTTTCATCGAAATCGGCCCGCAAACAAAAAAGTTGGCCGCCATCTTGAATTTTTTACATTTTTAACATTGCGTTGCTGTTTTCTTGCCAAAATACTTCCAAAAACCGAGTTTCATCGAAATCGGCCGGCAAACAAAAAAATTGGCCACCATCTTGAATTTTTTACATTTTTAACATTACGTTGCTGTTTTCTTGCCAAAATACTACCAAAAACCGAGTTTCATCGAAATCGGCCTGAAAATAAAATAGTTGGCCGCCATCTTGAATTTTTTACATTTTTAACATTGCGTTGCTGTTTTCTTGCCAAAATACTACCAAAAACCGAGTTTCATCGAAATCGTCCTGCAAACAAAATAGTTGGCCGCCATCTTGAATTTTTTACATTTTTAACATTGCATTGCTGTTTCCTTGTCAAAACAGTAGCAAAAACCGAGTTTCATCGAAATCGGCCCGCAAACAAAAAAGTTGGCCGCCATCTTGAATTTCTTACATTTTTAACATTACGTTGCTGTTTCCTTGTCAAAACAGTAGCAAAAACCGAGTTTCATCGAAATCGGCCCACAAACAAAAAAGTTGGCCGCCATCTTGAATTTTTTACATTTTTAACATTGCGTTGCTGTTTTCTTGCCAAAATACTACCAAAAACCGAGTTTCATCGAAATCGGCCGGCAAACAAAAAAATTGGCCACCATCTTGAATTTTTTACATTTTTAACATTACGTTGCTGTTTTCTTGCCAAAATACTACCAAAAACCGAGTTTCATCGAAATCGGCCTGAAAATAAAATAGTTGGCCGCCATCTTGAATTTTTTACATTTTTAACATTGCGTTGCTGTTTTCTTGCCAAAATACTACCAAAAACCGAGTTTCATCGAAATCGTCCTGCAAACAAAATAGTTGGCCGCCATCTTGAATTTTTTACATTTTTAACATTGCATTGCTGTTTCCTTGTCAAAACAGTAGCAAAAACCGAGTTTCATCGAAATCGGCCCGCAAACAAAAAAGTTGGCCGCCATCTTGAATTTCTTACATTTTTAACATTACGTTGCTGTTTCCTTGTCAAAACAGTAGCAAAAACCGAGTTTCATCGAAATCGGCCCACAAACAAAAAAGTTGGCCGCCATCTTGAATTTTTTACATTTTTAACATTGCGTTGCTGTTTTCTTGCCAAAATACTACCAAAAACCGAGTTTCATCGAAATCGGCCGGCAAACAAAAAAGTTGGCCACCATCTTGAATTTTTTACATTTTTTACATTACGTTGCTGTTTTCTTGCCAAAATACTACCAAAAACCGAGTTTCATCGAAATCGGCCTGCAAACAAAATAGTTGGCCGCCATCTTGAATTTTTTACATTGCGTTGCTGTTTTCTTGTCAAAACCAAGGAGGTTCATATAGGGAGTGAGTACTAAACAAAAATTTTCACAATTCGTTTAAAAGAAATTCAACTGTATTGCCTTCGTCATAGAGTTGAAATTCTATCGATGAAATTGACTGAAGACTCTACTGTGTGAATGAAACAACACTAGGTGGAGGTCGGTGTCTCGTTCGCACAATTGCCATTACAAAACAATAATACCACGATAGTAGGAAAAAAAAATGTACGTTACCAATCACGTAGTGTGTCAAAGTTAAGGATTCGGAGTGGAATATTGAAAATATACTACTTAAATATTAATTTAGAATAACACATAGTAATTGTAAAATAAAACTAAACTTACTCTTTTGATTTAATTAGATTTCTACAATAATGCTAATCAGCATTATTGTAGTTGTATAAATTCAAGTGTCAATCCTGGCAACTCCGATCCGATTTTGACTTTGGCGCCAAATTTCAATTTTAGAATTTCAATATTCGGGAAATATTCCTTTACAAAACTAGGGTGACCATAAATACTACACCATTTCTGATTTCCCAAAAACGAAATTGTTCTATCAATGGAAATAACTGGAAGTCGCAGGCGAGGGGTAAAGTTTATATTAATAATCAAATTCATGTTTATGCGCCGATTTCGATGAAACTCGGTTTTTGGCACTATTTTGATAAGAAAATAACAATGCATTTTTTAAATATTAAAAAATTCAAGATGGCGGCCAACTTTTTTGTTTATGGGCCGATTTCGATGAAACTCGGTTTTTGGCACTATTTTGATAAGAAAATAACAACGCAATTTTTTAAATATTAAAAAATTCAAGATGGCGGCCAACTTTTTTGTTTATGGGCCGATTTCGATGAAACTCGGTTTTTGGCACTATTTTGATAAGAAAATAACAAAGCATTTTTAAAATTTCAAGATGGCGGCCAACTTTTTTGTTTATGGTCCGATTTCGATGAAACTCGGTTTTTGGCACTATTTTGATAAGAAAATAACAACGCATTTTTAAAATATTAAAAAATTCAAGATGGCGGCCAACTTTTTTGTTTATGGGCCGATTTCGATGAAACTCGGTTTTTGGCACTATTTTGATAAGAAAATAACAACGCATTTTTTAAATATTAAAAAATTCAAGATGGCGGCCAACTTTTTTGTTTATGGTCCGATTTCGATGAAACTCGGTTTTTGGCACTATTTTGATAAGAAAATAACAACACATTTTTTAAATATTAAAAAATTCAAGATGGCGGCCAACTTTTTTGTTTATGGGCCGATTTCGATGAAACTCGGTTTTTGGCACTATTTTGATAAGAAAATAACAAAGCATTTTTAAAATATTAAAAATTCAAGATGGCGGTCAACTTTTTTGTTTATGGTCTGATTTCGATGAAACTTGGTTTTTGGAACTATTTTGACAAGAAAATAACAACGCAATTTTTTAAAAACTAAAAATCCAAGACGGCGGCCAAATTTTTTGTTTTTGGGCCGATTTCGATGAAACTTGGTTTTTGGAACTATTTTGACAAGAAAATAACAACGCAATTTTCAAAAAACTTAAAATCCAAGATGGCGGCCAACTTTTTGTTTTTGGGCCGATTTTAATGAAACTCGGTTTTTGGTACGATTTTGACAAAAAAATAACAACGCAATGTTGAAAATTTAAAAAATCTAAGATGGCGGTCAACTTTTTTGTTTGTGGGCCGATTTTGATGAAACTCGGTTATTGGTACGATTTTGACAAGAAAATAACAACGCAATGTTGAAAATTTTAAAAATCCAAGATAGCGGTCAACTTTTTTGTTTTTGGGCCGATTTCGATGAAACTTGGTTTTTCTTGTCAAAATCGTACCCAAAAACCGAGTTTCATCAAAATCGGCCCAAAAAAACAATAAAGTTGGCCGCCATCTTAGATTTTTAGTATTTTAAAAATTGCGTTGTTATTTTCTTGTCAAAATATTGCCAAAAACCGAGTTTCATCGAAATCGGCCCAAAAACAAACAAGTTGGCTGCCATCTTAGATTTTTTAATTTTTTCAATACATATTGTGTTGTGTAATACATATTTTCTTGTCAAATTAGTACTAAAAACCGAGTTTCATTCAAATCAGCCCACAAATAAAAGAGTTGGCTGCCATATTTTTTTTTATATTTTTAACATTTCTTTGTTATATTTTGATCAAAATAGTAACAAAATCGAGTTTCATAAAATCGGCCCACGAACAATATAGTTGGCCGCCATTTTGTTTTTTTTACATTTTTAACATTGTGTCTTCGTAAATCTCTTGCACCCATTTTATTAATTTCACAAGTAAAGAAATTGGTGCAAGTATTTTAGACCTTATTGACATCTTTACCAAAATAACAGTTTTTAATGAAACAGCAAAGTAAATGTACAAGTATAATTATGGGATCGAATTATACAATCGAATTTCAAACGTCAATAAAGTCGAAAATCGTTTCCATCTTTTTTTAACTACAGATCACTAGACATTGTTTTCCTACTTTTACTTGTTTTTCCAACATTTATTTGTTTTTCCGAAGTTCACGCACATTGCATTTTTATTAAAAATTGGAATAAACTTTAAAGTTGCGTAATTATTTACACTTGAAATTAAATTGGATTGAATAAACTAAATTTTAATTGGTTGAATCACCATTTTTAAAAAATAAAAACAAAAAAGCAACTTAATAAAAACGTGATAAATAATTTGTTCTTATATTTTTTTTTTAAATAATTATTAATTTTCTTTTTTTTAGTTAACGAGCTAAACTAAAAATATACCACCGCCTATCAGAGTACTCGTCAAGACCATTCAAACGAGTCCAAACTCGATGGGGTTGAAAGGTTTTATTGCAGAGTTCCTGTGGCCTTCTTCCGGCTCCATCATCAGACTCTTGGATACTATTACCCAACAGAGCACTCGTTAAGATGATTCAAACGAGCCCAAAATCGATGGGGTTGCATGATTTCAATATTGAGTTCCTATGGCATGGAATCCAGACTTCATCATCCGACCCTGAACCTCGTCTCTCGTCAGAGTACTTGTCAAGAAAATTCTAATAAGCCCAAACACGATGGGGTTGTATAGTTTTATTCATCATAGAGTTCCTGTGGCGTTCTTCCGGCTCCATTATCAGATCACCTCAATGACACTGTAATATTGCATTTCCTTCCATTTCTGACCTGTGTTCAAAGTTTCAAGTCTCTAGCTCATCGGGAATTTGGTATAAAATCGTTTGCAAAATTTGTGCTCAAACAAACAAAAGAGCAAGCAACCTAATAAAAATGCGGTAAAAAGTGTGAATTATAAATAAAGAACTACCTAGGTATTTAAGTTTATATTAAACAGTTTAAAGTATTATGTATGTCTCCGGCCAACCATACGGTTTGGTCACCCTAATGAAGAAAAGGACACATACATCTACTTGACCTCTCTGTCGGCTCGTTTTGGGGCGAAGCGCTCATTCCGGTTTATAGTACTATTTCCATGGTCAAAACAGTAGCAAAAACCGAGTTTCATCGAAATCGGCCGGCAAACAAAAAAATTGGCTGCCATCTTGAATTTTTTACTTTTTTAACATCGCGTTGCTGTTTTATTGTCAAAATAGTAGCAAAAACCGAGTTTCATCGAAATCGGTCCAATAATCAAACAAAAATACACAAATATCAACAAATACATCAATGTGCGGCCGCCATTTTGAATTCCAAATCTAATATCAAAATCGTGCCAAAAACACTTTTTCATGAATCATGACACCCACATCAAAAAATTGCAAATACTACTTTCAATATAATATAGTATAACCCAATCAGAAGCGTAAGCCCTGACGGGATAGGGCCCGAGATGCATACATTGCCAAAGTATGGGCTCTCAAGCCCTCCCACCCCCCCTTCTATACCGCACCACCCCGCACGATTGCTCTGTCTAGACGCCTCCGATGGCCGACTGTATGTAGACTATCTCTCGGCTGTGCCTGTACCATAGTAGAACCAAATAAGTAAGTCATCTTAGGCCGGCCACACACAGACGTAATCACGTAACGGAATCTCGCAACGGAATCACGCAACGTGATTCCGTACGTACCACCACACACAGACGTTTTTTTTCGTTCGGAATCACGGCTCAGTCAGGCGCCAGACTTTGATGAGTAAACATTGAGCGAAGGTGAATTATTTTGACTTTTAATGATTAATTGAAGATGAATAATTATAGACTATTTATTATTTATATTACGCTTAGGTCAATTCAATTGTTTTCTGTTTTTTTTTGGTAAAATAGAACTAATAACTTAAGCCGGGTCCATAGCTCGTGTTTTGCTCTATTTATTTATTAGGCACAGAAACAAAATACAATTAACTCTAATAAAGTTGATTACTACTAAATACTAAAATACACTCTACACAATCAACAAAAAGATCTACACAAAACATTGTTTCACGAAACATTTTTGTGTAGAGAATCAATGTTTCTGCTTTCCATGCCCGGTGGAAAACACGTACACAAAACATTTTGCGCGGGTCGAGGGGCAGGGTATTGTCATAGGCCAGCCGCACATACGCAATAATATTGGCCACAATAATTTTGAACAATATGATTTAACACTGAGGCTAACCGCAAAAAAAAAATTGCGATTAGCCTCAGTGTTATTAAAAATTTTATCTTTAAAAATCATTTAAAAAATTTCAATTGAACCAGGTTTTTCAAAATTTTTCGAAAAGGCAAGGAAAAGAGATATAACAGTTATAACAGTTACGAAAAATGATCAAAATGTAACAATTTTTTTTTGTCACCGATGCAAAGTAAATGTTGTTTTTTTTATTTTTAGAAGACTTAAAAATTCACCATTCAAAACTTTTTTGAAAATTATTAAGGTTGTGACTTTGATAGAACCTAGGACTGTGTATAACTATTTGCACAGTAGATACTTATTAGTTAAAAAAACCGGCCAAGTGCGAGTCGGACTCACGCATGAAGGGTTCCATACCAAAAAACGGAAAAAATACGTTTGTTGTATGGGAGCCCCCCTTTAATATTTATTTATTCTGTTTTTAGTATTTGTTGTTATAGTGGCAACAGATATACATCATCTGTGAAAATATCAACTGTCTAGCTATCACGGTTCATGAAATACAGCCTGGTGACAGACAGACAGACAGACAGACGGACAGCGGAGTCTTAGTAATAGGGTCCCGTTTTTACCCTTTGGGTACGGAACCCTAAAAACTAATGTCTATTCTGTGTAAGTTGTTTTAAAATATTTCAATTCCAGCTACTTTTCAACGCGAGATCTACAGCTCACGAAGCCTAATAGTTTATGCATTTTTACATTTGCAAAAGTTACATTTTCAGATATACCTGAAACTTTGGTCACTTTTAAGTTTATTTCATACATTTTCGAGTCATGATAAGTAATAGGCTAACATAAAATGCTAAATTGGCAACACTGAAGTTTTGTCTACTCAAGCCACGCAATCGCTGTGGACGGCGTGTGTAGAGAAACATGTTTCGCGAAACAATGTTTTGTGTAGATGTTTTTGTTGATTGTGTAGAGCAAAACATGCGCTATGGACCCGCTCTTAGCAAAATAATTAAAAAGTAGGCCAAAAGTCTGGTATCCAGAGCTGTAATAAAAAAGTTAGCATTCCGTACGTACGGAATAACGGTTGTGTGTGGCGACCAATACAAAATCTATGGGAGGCTTGCGTTCGGAATGACTTTTTTCCGTGCGTGATTCCGAATGCACGAGCCCTCATGTGGAATTCCGCACGGAAAAAAATAACGTACGGAACGTTGACGTCTGTGTGTGGCAGACATCGATTTTGTATGCAATCGCTGCGTTCGGAATTCCGAATCGGGATTCCGTTGCGAGATTCCGTTACGTGATTACGTCTGTGTGTGGCCGGCCTTACTCTTTATACGCACGAACGCGGTTTGTATGTGAGCGCGCCCGTACGTATGCGTCGTCGCACGCACACACTGACAAAATTTAAAGGTGATAAATGTGCAACAGTCATGGCTGCGCCGTACGTAATACCGCCCGCGCTCACGCACGCTTCACGCCGCCGCGCCGTTCGTAATAATTTCAACGTGTACCTAGCTATAGTACATACCATGCTTTCCAAAGATATTATTGCAAAAAGATATGTGAGAATGAGGATATATTTTACATTAACTTTAAATAATAAGGCATTTCGTACTTGTCGAAACAGACGAATTTTTTTTTATATCAATTGTGTAATTTTGTTATAAAATCACAAATTCCTACTGGAAAAAGCCTATTATGCATGCCTATTATGGAAAGTATTCAATTTCCGAATTTAAAGATTATTATTTTGATAAGTGTAGGTAAATGAAAAAGTAAGAAACAGTTAATAGTGTAAAAAATATAATTTCATAATCATTTTATTTTATTTGAATAAATACATTATTTAGTAAAGCCACGTTTTAATTAATCCTATTTCGTTTGTAAGTTTTCAAATCACATAACATGACGTAGGCAATGAAAACATAGTAGTCAGTTCCTGAAAACAATAAATTTAATGTAAATTGTAATTTGACAGATAGATGTCAGTGATACATTGCTACTTTTCTTTAGTAAGTTTTTATTGGTGTCAAAACGAAAGAGCCAATGTATCACATACATCTGTCAAATTACAATTAACACTAACTTCATTATTTTAGTCGATAGACCCGCTGGTCTACGTACAAAACAATATAAAAAAAACTTTGTATTATAGATCCCTGATGCTTACCCTATAAGGAAAAAATATTTTGTATAAAGATTGACTAGGTATGCATTTTTTGACGACTGAATAAACTAGCGATGTGACAGCCCTACGTGTTTAAGCTGTATCGCTCGCTCGAGGCTCGAGTTGGCCTACTTATTTGGTTCTACTATGCCAAAATTCCCCATTTTAACCAAAACTCACAGTCGATACGTCATAATATGGCTCTTAAGCATAACTATTCATAATCCCTAATGTTTAAAAGTACTAAATAACGATTCGCACAATTGTGTAACACCTAATATTTTTTTCGCCGAATGTTCAATTCCCTTAATCATTATAGGAATAACCGTTCTTAATCCATTTTGTTTACTAATTTATTTATTTATTTATTTATTTATGATTAGGTACACTGACAGATAATTGTCTCTAAAATGTCAACTTTTAAGGTAAGATACAGCTGGACTAGACAATAATCCACTAGTAGTGTACTCAGCATGATTAATGTAGCAACTTATTATATAATGCAAAAACTAACAAACACTCAAATTAAACCGAAGGTAGGTTAACAATACAATAGGTAGGGAACAACTTAATTTTAACAAATCAAATGAGATTAATATTAGAAAGATACAAAGTTAAATCTACAAGAAAATACTAAGCAGGTATAATAAAGTTTTGGGGTGCGATTGATTCCTGGTCTTTAAGGAGGTCAGTAATAGTCTTTTTATACCGCGCGAAATTAGGGTTAAAAATGTCAATGTCTTTGCTACTACGCGCTACTTCATTATAAGTCCGACACATCCTAACTACAGGGTTATAATAAGACGTATTGTTTTTGTAAACTTGGATCGCAAAAGTGTTGGGATGGCGGGACCTGTATCGTGTGTTAATGCTCAATGATGAAAGTAGATCAGGTGCATCAATGAATGCATGAAGTATCTTATGGAGACAAAGAAGATCATATCTTTTACGTCGGGTTTCCAAAGAAATGACTCCGAACTTGGATAACCTTTGACTGTAATCTTTGAGAGATCGACCGAGGTTATGTTTGTAGGAAAGGGATTTCAGGCATCTTTTCTGAACCCTTTCCAGGTTATCGACATGAACCTTATAATAGGGAGACCAAACAGGACAGCAATATTCCAGGACACTTCTAACTAAGCTGTAAAAGAGACATAGAGTGCTTTGCGGTTTTTTGAATTCTTTTGTAGTCCTCAATACAAAGCCCAACAGTCGGCGACTCTTCTTTATGACATGATCATAGTGAGGACGGAAAGACAGCTGTTCGTCAAATATCACACCCAGATCCCTAACCGTATTTGTTCTCTTTAAGATATTGTAATTTATGTAATATGATTGGGTGAGTTTGTTTTTCTTTCTGGTAAATGAGATGACGCAACACTTATCCACATTGAGATTCATGTCATTGTCGTGACACCATTGCGAAACAACCTCAAGATCTTTTTGAAGGGCCATGGCCTGCCGCGTATCTTCAACATTAGTAAATATTTTAAGATCATCAGCATAAAGGAGGGCGGGGCATGATAATCGACTAGACAAATCACTAATGAAGATGATGAAAAGTAGAGGTCCGAGATGCGATCCCTGAGGAACCCCTGAAGACACGGATATTGGAGCAGAGGAATAACCCTTAACTGTGACAAGTTGTGAACGGTTGCGCAGATATGATTCTATCCACCTCAGCAGACATCCATGAATTCCATAATGTTTAAGTTTGAGACATAGCAAAGAGTGATTAACTTTGTCAAAGGCCTTACTGAAATCTAGATATATAGCATCCACTTGGCCCCCAGTTGCAAAAACCCTGCAAAGATAGTTTTTATACTCCAGCAAATTACTAAGAGTAGACCTTTTTTTCACAAATCCGTGTTGACTGTTCGATATAAATTTAATGAAGTGATTATAAAGATAAGGATATACAAGAGATTCGAAAAGCTTAGCCATACACGAGAGTATACTGATTGGGCGATAGTTAGTGCACGAGTTTCTATCTCCAGCCTTAAAAACAGGTGTAATGTAAGCATTTTTCCAACGAGAAGGAAATGTGCCGGAAGATATCGACTTATTGAATAATAAGGCTAATGGTCTAGAAAGTTCTTCTGAGCAAAGTTTTATAAATTTTGGAGGAATTTCATCTGGACCAGAGCCCTTGCCCACATTCAGCTGCTTAATTTTAAGACAGATATCATGTTCACTTATCTCAAACTGCTGCAAAGGAAAATTATGAGCATGAGGTGAATATGTTGGTTCATTTACATTACCTGGTGCATTATAAACTGAGCCAAAATACTCGGAGAATAATTCGCAGATTCCTTGACCATCTCGGCAAGTCTTGTCTTTATATGTCATTGTGTCAGGTATAGAAACTCTGCCTTTCTTTTCATTCACATATCGCCAGAAAGCCTTAGGATTCTCAGTTAGCGAGTCCTCAATCGAAGATAGGTAGGATTTGTAACATTCCTCTATTAAACGCTTACTTCTTTTGCGGAGTACTGAAAAATCGTCGTAATCTCTGGGATTATCGTACATTTTGTAGAGTTTGTGCGACTCAATTTTTTCCTTAATACAGCGAATCAAGGCCGGGCTATACCAAGATGGATACTCATAAGTGGTGGGTCTAGTATAGGGTGTATGACGAGATATGATTTCATTTAATTTATTATAAAAAATATCGACACAGGTGTTAATATCTGCCAACGACAGTAACGCGTCCCAGTCGACACTACTTAAATCAGATCGTACTTTAACGTAATCGCATTTGTTGAAGTTGTAGCGTTTTTTATGTTTGGGTTTCACAGGTTTGTCCAATGTTACCCTAATGATGTCTATTTGATAAGCTAAATGGTGAGCATCCAAACGACAAAGAGGTTCAGCTACTTTTACTGTAACGGATGCAGCAGGTAATGTAGAAAATACCAGGTCAAGAAACCGATTGTTATTGTTGGGAATTGAATTCAGTTGAACGAGATTACATGTATGCATTGTTTCCATGATCAAAGTTGCTTTACGATCTCGAGGATTCGACGGTGTAAGGTGAGTTGATATATTACTTTGCTCCCACGTAATATTAGCGCTATTGAAATCTCCTAAGAGGAGAATATGATCTCCGTATTCCGAGTTAAGTATCACCCTCTGGCTATTATTGTGAAACGCATCAACATCAGCGTTTGATATGTCAGGCGGTAAGTAGCAAAGACAAATGTGCAGAGAAGGTTTGTTAGGTTTACAGGAAAGAATCGTAAGCCAGATATCCTCGACCCCACTTTCCCAAGAAGCCTGACGGATAACATTAATACATTTTTTAATGGCAATAAGAACGCCTCCTCCAAATTGCTTTTTAGAACATGAGGTCTCACGGTCTCTTCTGAAAACATTGTACCTATTATCCATTGATTCGCTATCGTAAACACCACTGTCAAAATTGGTTTCTGTCAGACAAATAACATCATAATTATTGTTCTGAATATTTAAATATAGATCATTTAATTTAGATTTTGCTCTGCCTAAATTTTGATAGAAAACACTATACATTAACAAAATTAAGAAAATACCAATTATAAAAAAAAAAACACCAAATATAATTATTGCAACTTGGCTAGAGAATCAAAATTATGAATGAGAATAGCACCAGCTGAATCATTTTTTCGTACATAGATCTGACCGTATTTTATCCACACATATTTAAACCCTTGTTCTTTGGCTGTTTTTCTAGCCGCTGCATGCAATGTTTTTTGCTCTGGAGATAAGTGCTCAGTGGCGAAGATCCTACATGATTCACCGGGGATGTCCAGGTCAGAAGACATCAAACCGTTGCCAGACTGAGTTTTGGTATACCGGTGTGCAGCTGATAGTACCAAGTCTCTAATCCGTGGCGAAGAAAATGTTACCACTATATTTCGCGGTCTCTTAGAGGAAGCATTAACTTTTGCCACTCTCCGACATGCGCTAATATGTCCGTCTTCTAGAGGAACCTTCACAACATCGCAGAGCTTTTTTAGTATAGCTAATGTGTTTTCATTCTTACGTTCTGGTACCGCTTGCAGCTCAATATTGCAGCTGCGCGAGATCTTCTCGATTCCAATCAAGCGGCTATTAAGCCTGGTCACTTCCTTCTGAAGCTTGGATTTTTCGTTCTCAAGTTGTTTTATGATTTCAGTACTCTTTTCGATACCCAGCTGCATCGTCTTCTGCTCCTCGCATATATAATCCGTAGTAGCACTAAAGTCATCCTTTATAGTTTTCAGAGCAGACTCGATTTCAATCTGAACCATCTCTCGAACATCATCCCGTAAAGCTTTGCGAAAATTTTCCATAAACATCGTCAAGGAAGCACTAAGCTTTTCATCCAGGAGTGCACTGATTTTATCCATAGTAGATAAAATAATTGAAAATTCCTCAATTTAATTAAACACTTTTGAACGATTTGACCAACAATTAATAACAATTACACATGATTTAGAATACGAAACACTAAAAATTATGTTTTTGTTAATTAAATATAAAAAATGAGTGAATTAACCTGTCGTTGTCTTTTTAATTGCCTATCTTATATTTTTATTACACTCAAGAATGCAAGCATACAAGTGAGCAAGCATGCACACATACAAGCAAGCAAGCAAGTATGCACACAAGCAAACATGACAATACAAGTACAATTAAGATCAAGTAGCATGCTTGCATGCATGCAAGCAAGAGCAGGCATGCATGCATGCAAACAAAAGCATGGAATGCAAGCAAGCATTCAGCATGCAAGCAAGCATGCAGCATGCAAGCAAGCATGCAGCATGCAAGCAAGCATGCAGCATGCAAGCAAGCATGCAAGAAAGCATTCAGCATGCAAGCAAGCATGCATAAAAGCATGCACATGCAAGCATGCAACACGCATGCAAGCTTGCATGCAAGCATTATGGAAGTGGTCAAAACACTAACCTAACCTAACCTAAAGGTCTTCGCATTAAAAGTTTTTCTTCATAGCGGCCCAAGTAACATTTAAGCGGAAACATATTATGTATATTTACCAGCGCATTACCAGCTATAAGCTTAATAAATGATGTACAAGAGTGTAAAAATATGTTTAGGACTGTACTAAAGTATAACTGTACAACTGTATACAGTATAGCTGATTAACGGCTGTATAGAGCCTAAATTTTTACCTTTAGCTTTTAAATAGCATTGGAAAACGCTTAAATACAGACCGCGGCGTAAAAAACTGCGTTCAGCAACTTTATACGACAATAACTGTATATTGCTTTCGAATTATACTTTTGTATAACCTACTTCTGTACAGGAGCATTAAATATTGTTATAGCCTGAATATTGGTGTAAAATTACTCTATTGTTCAGCCTTCAAGTTAAGCTTGATAATAGCTGTACAACGGAAATCTAGGATACTCTTATCAAGCAATTCCCTTTATAATAGTGTAATACAATTCTATCTCATGTAGAAGAAATTAGATTTACTCTTTTTTAAAGACTTATGCGATTGGAGTGAGTCCCAACCACCCCGGTGGCTCTGTCCCGGTGCCGGGACCGATGGGAAAAAAAGTTCCATCTGCCCCGTGGAATCGTATCACGATGTTTAACGGGGTGGATGGCACTCGCAAAGTATCAGCCGCCCCGGTATTTTATTTAACGGGACGGATGGCACAAATCTTGTACCATCCACCCCGGTATTGCGTTTAGCTTTAGGAGAATCTAAAAAATAAATAATTTAGTATTATTTATTCTACACCGCTAAAACAAGGTATTTAATGTAATAATCAGTTTTTTTTTGTAGAAAGTCAAGCGTTTGACCAATATCACGCCTGGTGGTAAGCGATGATGCGATCTACGATGAAACTACGTCAAGAAGTACCTATATTAGCCGCGGTTCTAAAAAACAGTCTTCATTATAAAATCTGAGTATTATCTCAGATTTTATTTGGTCTGAGAGTATTATATTATTCTATATAGTTCACTATGTGGAATAATAGGTAATACATAGACAAAAAAATATATAATTTCTGAAAGATATGTAAGCAATTGTTCACATACCTTTAAAAACTAATAATCATATTTTTTTTAATATAAATAATCATGTGTGAGTGAAGTGATCTTTACTTCCATCAAAATTTTATTAGTAAGTTTATGGTACCATATACATACTTTGTATGATGATTTGTTTATATAAAGGGAATTTTCAGAACAGTTAGTAAACGGTACTTTGGCTTTACGTGATTGTTAAATATAATTATATAATAGATACAAATTATTATAAATGATTCTCATTTTTAATAATTTGTATCTAACATGAATTATAGTAATAAACTATATTAAGCATGTGTAATCTTATTGCTGAAAAAAGTTAATTATGATTGTTTTTTCAAAAATAAATAAATAAATTGCACTTTTACACTTACTTAATTAAGTACTCACTTTTCTTCTTTTTGAGGTAATAAAATAATAAAGGTAAATCGGATTTACAAAAAAAGCAGTCGAAACAACGTTCACAGCATAGTTGATACAGATTTACAGTCACCACTTGTATGACATTTGTAGAATCTGGGCATTTTAACTAAGTTGGCATTTGAAGAAGTTTGCACTTGTCAACTAAACCTTTTGTTTGTATGGGCATAGAATTAAAATGAAACAAAGCACTAGTTATCTTGGTTGCTTTATTTTTAAACGTTTCACTGATAACTTTGCTTGTTTAACTTCTGTAATGAGACTTGTACCTAATGGACTAGCTGCGTTAATGTCCAATGTATGAATTTCATTTACTATATCAATATTTTTCCTCCATTTCTCTAAGCCGTTCCAAGCTATCATAACTCCATTGTCTGTACATAGCTTAGGAGGTGGTCTGAAAATGCTGTAGCCATATTCTTTGCAAAGCATCATTAAGGTACTGAAAATGTAATTGTTACAAGCAACACCACCTGAAACTACCAATTGCTTATTTTCTTCTGGTATCAATTTATTTAAATGGCAAAACTCCATAGCCCTTTGAGTTCTATGAACTATATGTCTAGTTGTTGCCATCAATGCAGCAGCACATAAATCATTAATCTCTGGTATTATTTTGTTTGCAACAATATCATGTTCTTTTTCTTTTCTGTAAAGTTGATAAAAAACTGATGTTTTTAAGCCGTTTAAACTAAAGTTGCAATCCTTATAATCAGCTAGTGGCAAAGGAAGTTGAAACATATCGGGATCGGTTGCCTTTGAAGCGGCCAATTCAACAGCTTCTCCTCCAGAGATTTTAGAATATTCTGGTATATTTCTCAATTTCATTCTTCTTGCTATTTTGTCAAATATTTCACCTGGAGCACAGTCTATACTTTGGCCTAAGAGTTTGAACTCCTTTACATCTTGTACAACAGCTAAAAGACAGTGTCCACCTGATATTAAAAGTACTAAAAAAGGAAATTTGATATCGTACTGCATTCTAGCAGTTAGAGCATGAGCTTCCATATGATGGATGGGAATTATTGGCTTATTATGGCGACGGGCTAAGTGTTTTGCATACTTCATACCTACTGCCAAACTAAGCGGTAGTCCAGGTTCTAAAGTAACAGCAATAGCAGAAATATTTTCCATTTTGAGATTTGCTTTGTCTAAAGTTTCTGCCACAGTTGGTTTGATATAGGCGCGATGTAAGTCCTGAGCGACGTCGGGAATAATACCTCCATTTCTGAGATGTATCAGATTTTGAGATTTTATACACTCTGAAAGTATTTCGCCTTCATTGTTAATTATTGCACACCCAGTGTCATCACACGAAGTTTCTATTCCGAGTATTAATGTGTTATTTGTGAAGAAGTTTTTCTTTTGTTGAATTATCGATTTCCATTTCAAAAGACTACATTTTAAGCGTGAGCTAGTCATACGATTTAAAATCATAATGCTTGTATGTGAGATAAACAATTTATAATATTTCAGTGTCGCACCATCAAAAACTTCTGTAGGTTTCAATGAAAATCTAACCAACTACAGAACTTTTTACAAACACAATCACAAAATGAGACTTAATTAATTTAACATGTTACTTATCATCATAACATTAAATAAAATAGGTAGTGCGTAAGTAAGTTAAAGATAATAAATAACCGTAAATTAAAAACTAGACCTTTGAAACTATACCTACCTACTAAATAAAGAAGGAAATTAGGAAAATAATAGTAAAGCAGACTTGATCTGTCAAAGTGTCAATCAATGTCAATGAGTGCATTCCAGCAGACCAATCGCTAAGTCGGTCCCCACAGGTTACATTTTAACCATGGAAAGTTATTTGTTTAAAATGTTAAATTTTTAGGGTTCCATACCCAAAGTGTAAAAACGGGACCCTATTACTAAGACTCCGCTGTCCGGCTGTCTGTCTGTTACCAGGCTGTATCTCATGAACCCTGATAGCTATACAGTTAAAATTTTCACGGATGATGTATTTCTGTATGCCGCTAGAACAAGTAATACTAAAAATAGAATAAAATAAATATTTAAGGAGGGCTCTCATACAACACACGTGATTTTTATGCCGTTTTTTGCTAGATATGAATAACGACAACAAGTAGACAGTTGAAATTTTCAAAGATGATGTATTTCTGTTGTTATCAACAAATACTAAAAATAGAATAAAATGAATATTTAAGGGGGGCTCCCATACAACAAACGTAATTTTTTTCCGTTTTTTGGTACGCAACTCTTCGTGCACGAGTCCGACTCGAACTTGGCCGGTTTTTTACTTACCATGGTTAAAATGTACTCTATGGCAGTCGATGACTTAGTGATTAGCTTGCCGGAAAGCTCCCATCTATTAACTGATTCTTCTTCTTATTTCTACTCTCCTCATTTAGGGAGTAATTTTTGCCAGCGTCAAGTGTCGAATAGTTCAGTGGTAGATTGTTTCCGAAGAGAAAAAAAAACCGGCCACGTGCCGTAGGGTTCCGTAGTTACCTTATACCACACCATATTTAATACCACTATCATTTTTCGTCTGCAAAAATAACTTTGTTTTTCACGGTGTTGATATGAATGACAAAGTTATATTTGCGGTTATGGAAAATGTGTTATATCTTGAAAACTAATTACTATATCTCGTTCAAACCGATTTTTGTTGAAAGTGTTTATTAAAATCTACAGCATATATTTTTTTTCGATTTTTCACTTTCTTATTTCAAAAGTTAAAGGGGGAGGGGGGACACACATTTTACCACTTTGGCGGTGTATATGTTTCAAACGGTTGTATTTGAGAAAAAAATGTTTTAGAAACTTCAATGTCATTTTTAAAGACCTATCTATAGACACCCCGCAGGCCCCTCACGTATTGTTTCGAAGAAAAATTTTTTTTTTTAGTTTCAGTTCCATCTATGGGGAGTGGGGAGCCTCCCTTAATCTTATTTTTTTTATTTTTGTGTTTAAATCGTTAAGCGTGTTGAATAGTTCAGTGGTAGAACGAACAACGAAATCGCGGGCAGTGGCTAGTAATTATAAAACTACTAGCTTCTGCCTGCGACTTCGCTACGTGGATATTAGAGAAAATCCAGGAACCTTTAAAAAAATATATGTTTTAAGTAACTTCATCAAAATCAGAATCTTTACGTGATTGGGCGGGTCGTCACCAAGCACGCTGCCCCCCTTTTCCTCTCCCCTCCCTCTATCTCGCCCCTTTCCTCTTCCCTCCCCGTCTTACACTCCCCCTCCCCCTCCCTCTCAATCTCCCCTTCCCATCTCTTCCCCTCCCTCTCACTTGCCCCCTCCCACTTCCCTCCCCGTCTCACTCTTCCCCTCCCTCTCCTCACTCTCCCCCCTTCCCCTTCTTTAACCGTTAGCCTCAACACAGAATTTGAAGATCATAGCTTCAAAACTGAGGGATTTTCATACAAACTTTCATGCCCTATTTCAACCCCTTTAACCCTTATTTTGCGTTAGAAGGTAGCCTATCTTCGTTGCGCGTGCTGAAGTCGCTGTGTTTTTAGGGTTCCGTAGCCTAAATGGCAAAAAACGGAACCCTTATAGATTCGTCATTTCTGTCTGTCTGTCTGTCTGTCCGTCCGTATGTCACAGCCACTTTATTCCGAAAGTATTAGGACTACATAGTTGAAACTTGATAGGTTCTGTGATGATTGATGTATTCTGTGAACCGCTTTACGATTTCTTCACAAAAGTAAAAAAAATAAAAACTTAAGGGGGGGCTCCCCATACATGGAACTGAAACAGAAAATATTTTTTTTCATCAAACCAATACTTGCGGGGGTGTCTATAGATAGGTCTTTAAAAATTATATTGAGGTCCCTAAGACAATTTTTTCACAAAGTCAACCTTTTGTAAGATATATACTGCCAAAGTGGTAAAATGTGTGTCCCCCCCCCTTTAACTTTTAAAGTAAGAGAGTGAAAAATCTAAAAAAAATATATGCTTAAGATCTTAGTGAATACTTTCAACGAAAATTGGTTTGAACGAGATACAATAAAAAGTTTTCGAAATATAGTACATTTTCTAAAACCGCAAATATAACTTTGTCGTTCATACAAGCACTGTGAAAAACAAAGTTATTTTTTCAGGTTAAAAATGATAGCGGTATTAAGATATGGTATGGTATAATGTAACTACGGAACCCTACTGCGCGTGGCCCGAAACGCACTTGGCCGGTTTTTTACATACTTTAATTTACAAGATAAGAGAATTCGCTCAACAAATGCAACATAAAAATGGGTGACTTTAAAATACAAATTCAGTAACTAGTTATTCAGAACGGACGACCAAATTTCTATTTGGGCAACCACCTTAGGACACACAAAACACTTAAAATTTGGCAAAGGTATATTTTATTAAAAAAAGTCACTATTAACCTAATCGAGGTAACAAAAATACCATTTTGGGCAGCTTAAATCAGTTAATCAGTTATCTACTTGGTTATAATAATAGACACTCAGTATTTATCATTTAAATTACTTATTTATCTCCCACATGTAGTTACCAGTTTTACGTACCTATTTTTGTAATCCACAGTTAGTCGCCCGTTTAGTTATTTTGTCACCAACAAAATAAACCGCTGCCGGGGGGGTGATTATGAAACTTTGTTGCAATGCAATCAACTCTGACAGAAATCGCAGTTTTATTGCTGGTTTAGTAAGGACCAATGTGACAACTACTAAGCAGCAATGCAACTGCGATTTCAATCGAGAATTGTTAGCAACAAAGTTACGTAATTCAGGGGCGGGTTTAGTATTAAACTATTATTATTTTCAGTCACCCAACTGTAAATGTCCCGTTACAAAATAACCCCTATTGCCGAATATGGTAGATAGGGACCACCAAACTGAACAACTTTTACTATGGGACCTACTCTGAAATCACGAAATAATATCAGCCGTTTCATAGATTTTGATAAGTATTTTCATAATTAATGTTTGTAAGAAGCAGCTGAATTTTTTTTCGCGATTTTAGAGTTGGTCCAGGGGCTGTATTATGACCTCTTATTTCCAGTCAGTTTTCTGACTGGCTATCAATCTATCTCTTATATTTGCTATACAGCGAGAAAGAGATGTCACTACAGCAATTTATAAACCTGGCAGGATTTAAGAGCTCGTAATACGGCCTCTGTAGGTAGTAAAAGTTGTTCAGTTTGATGGTCCCCTCTACCATATCCGGCATTAGGGATTATTTTGTTAAAGTCCGTTCGCTCAGATAGTGTCGCCCTTTTATCTTGCCGCCTTTGCACGTGCCGCTTCTTGTCAAAGGATGCCGCCGCATAAATAAAAGATACCGCGTGCGGCGTATACCCGCAAGTCAATTTGGATTTTGGCAGTTTACATAGAAGTGCCGTAGTGAAAGATTGTGTTTGTTACCAGTATTCCTGTCTCTGAACACAAGTGCTTGCGGGTGTACCGACACTATCTAAGCGAACGGACCGTACACGTTGTATATGCGGTGCCGTTATCTACAAGTGCCGAGTGGAAATATTTAACGGTCTCTTAAAGTGTCATAAACCTTAACGTGCAGACTCACAAATATGCCTATCTAATCGACTCTTAACCGATTGTTATCCTTTGATAATGTTCCCATACACAGGCAAATTGAATGTAACAGGCATGAAATGCATACTTAAAGAAATTATCAGTTTATTTCACACTGAAGAAAATATAGCCTTAACAAATAACTCAAATAAAACAAAAAAACAAAAAATAAATTTTAACTCTTTTCGTTTATAATCACAGGCTGGTGGTTATATACCATCGAAAGTGTCGTCCTCAGAGGTTTTTATTTAACAAGTTGTTAATAGGAAATGATTTAAAAAATCTTTGCGTGAAATTTTTAGGGCCTATGGTCTAGTATTTTTAACCGACTTCAAAAAACAAAAAAAGGAGGTGCTCTGTTTCACCTGTATGTATGTATGTATGTATGTATGTATGTATGTATGTATGTATGTATGTATGCATGTATGTTTCTCCGCGAATATCTCACGTTTGACTCAGCTAATTTCTACCAAATAATATACCTACACTACCTAATAGAGAAGGTACTTACACTAAAAATAAAAAAAATGTTTTAAAAAACAAAAAACCGACTTCAAAAAACCTGCCTCTAAAAAGCAAGAAATAATATTCAATCAAATCATTAGATACGCATTATCATTGTTATAATAACAAGACGTCTATTGAAGTCGGGTGGGGCTGGAGTAAAACTTCCTTTTTAGGGTTCCGTAGCCTAAATGGCAAAAAACTGAACCCTTATAGATTCGTCATGTCTGTCTGTCTGTCTGTCTGTCTGTCTGTCTGTCTGTCCGTATGTCACAGCCACTTTATTCCGAAAGTATTAAGACTACACAGTTGAAACTTGGTAGGTAGATGTATTCTGTTAACCGCTTAACGAATTTAATACAAAAATAAGAAAAATAAAAGATTAAGGGGGGGCTCTCCATACATGGAACTGAAACTGAAAAAAAAATTTTCTTCAAACCAACACGTGTTGGGTGTTTATAGATAGGTCTTTACAAAATGACATTAAGGTTCCTAAGACAACTTTTTCTCAAAGTCAACCGTTTGAAAGATATTCACCGCCAAAGTGGTAAAATGTGTGTCCCCCCCCCCTTTAACTTTTGAAATAAGAAAGTGAAAAATCTAAAAAAAATATATGCTGTAGATCTTAATAAACACTTTCAACCAAAATTGGTTTGAACGAGATGTAGTAATTAGTTTTCGAGATATAGCACATTTTCCAAAACCGCAAATATAACTTTGTCATTCATACCAACACTGTGAAAAACAAAGTTATTTTTGCAGAAGAAAAATTATAGGTGGTATTAAATATGGTATGGTATAAGATAACTACGGAACCCTATGGCGCGTGACCCGACACGCACTTGGCCGGTTTTTTTTATTCTAAAAGCCCTACCAAATATGCGATAGATTGAAAATGAGCCTGGTTGGCCGGCGGTCTAAACAGCAAGTAGAACAGCAAAGCAAAGAAACGAAACCGGTAGGTCTGGGGGGACCCTAAAAGTGAAGGGGTGACTGACAGACTATTGCCCTGCCCAAACCACTGAACCTAGCGACTTGAAATTTTGCACATAGATACTTTATACAGTGTGAACGAACACCCACTAAGAAGGGATTTTTGGAAATTCTACCCCTAAAGGGTTGAAATGGGGGTACAAAGTTTGTATGAAAAAAATATTAAATGGACATTTCAACTTGAAACTTCGTAGGAGTACTTCTAAAAACAAATAAACAAACACTCGTTTCATGGTTTTCCGAAACTCAACCCTTTAGGGGGTAAATGGGTTAAAAAAGCCCAACATCGATATGGGAGTCGTTATCGAGGTTTTATGGGATGTTGATTGCAAATATTGCATTTATTTTTTAGTGGTAGACATTATTGATTACCGGGGTTCAAATTTTTGATGCAAAATACGATAATACGGGAACGGGAACAGGAATGAGAACGAGGACGGGAACGGGAACTAATAATATTATATTATGTGAAAGTTGAATGTTTGTTACTCAATCACGTAAAACCGGCTGAACGGGTTTGGAATCGCACACAGATAGTTATAGCCTGTTGTGGTAAAACATGGATACTTTTTATCTCGGTCAAAGGTTCCATAGTGATTTTACGAATGTCCACGCGGACGAAGTCGCGGGCAAAAGCTAGTAGTACATAAAAAGGGTGATACTGAAGATATAGAAAATTATAGACCTATCGCCCATCGCTCTTATAGTAATCCTATCAACATTTTTTGAAAGAATAAATATAACATAGTCTACTCATTTCTTGCAAAAAAATATATTTTTTCTTCCCAACAGTTTGGCTAGGGAAATTCACAAACTTAGCTATTTTTAACTTGCTAAATGACTGACTCTATCGACAAAAGGGTAAACGTGTTGTGTGCGTCTGTTGCCTTGACATGTGCGGTAAGTATGAGGCACGTATCTTGAAATCGGGTGGGGATTGCGAAAAACGCGAATTTTGGGTATGCGTAGCGGTGAGGGGCGCGGGCGGCGGGAGATGGGCGCGCGCTATTGGTCGCTCACAAGAGCACATGCGCGAACTTATCCCCTCTCCGTCGAAAAAATTTCAAGATACGTGCCGCGTACTTATATCTATTGTATTGGGGGTGGTCTGCGATTCTAAGGCCCGTATTTGTAAACCGCTCTCAACGTTAAAAGGTTGAGAGCTATCTTGAGATCATACATGAGATACTGTTAGAGAGAGTTGGAGTGATATTATCCTTTATTGTATTAAATTTAATTAAATAAAGGCTAATACGTGCAGGTTCT
Organism: Agriphila geniculea; assembly: GCA_943789525.1. Lineage (NCBI taxonomy): Eukaryota > Metazoa > Arthropoda > Insecta > Lepidoptera > Crambidae > Agriphila > Agriphila geniculea. The sequence goes on from OX038875.1 coordinate 13,280,506, forward strand.
TATCAGAATCTGTTCTATCAGTTTTTCTGACCCTTTTCAAGATCCATTAACCCTCATCCTGGAATCTGGATCACGCCAAAAATACCAAGTCCTTACACTTTTTTTACATATTTATACTAAATGCGATTCATACCTCACTTCGCATTCCTTATGCGTTATTTATGGGAATTGTATTTTAAACAGGCAAAGAGGCCCCTTCGATTGAAGAGGGTTTTTTTATAAGAATCTTTGTTTTGTTTATGTATAAGTGCATAATTTCTCGCTGAAGCGTTATCGTAACATGATCTTAGTGGCGTATTGCATTTCATACGGTACGCTGGTGTTCTAGACGCTTTGTTAAAATGATTAAAAGTTTGAAATATAAAAGTTTTTTCAATATTTCTGTGCGTCATTACTGCGCAAAAGGTATAAGTGAAAATGTGAGGGTGCTAAGCTTCGAAGATATTCCTGGCCCAAAGTGTTACCCTGTTGTTGGAACATTGCATCAATATTTGCCATTTATAGGTAAGCCCTAAGCACGGTAAAAGGACTCCTTTTAATTTTCCCTAAGCTAGAGATCGTGTGTCTTCTTTATCACCGTCACAGACAACATAGTTAGGTACTTACTTAATGCGATACGGTTTCGTCTGCGGCCGAAGGGGCGCCTAATACTTAGCATCGCCAACACATAATTTTATGACAAAAATAAATAAAACCGGTCAAGAGCGAGTCGGACTCGCGCACCGAGGGTTCCGTACCATCATAATTGCACCATCAAACCACACTGCAGAGTAGCATAATAAAAATAGTATTGCAGTTTTAGGTCAGCGCCATCTCTTGACCGATAGTGGAACTAATGTTAACTTTTTTAGAAATTTGATAATTTCTAAAAAAGTATGCTATATTGAGACATCGTTTTATTTTTCCTGTGATCTTTATATAAACTGCTATCACATAGAATTATTTCAGATTTTTCTCTTTGCATACTTCGGAGATAATGAACGGTATTTTTTTTACATTTTTCATCATAAGTCGAAAACTATGCAGCCTTAGTAGTTCTCGAGATATCCAGCTGTGACAGACAGACTGAGTAACACCATAAGGGTTCCTTTTTTACCATTTTGGTACGGAACCCTAAAAAGGAAATAAATAACCAAGTTTTCTAAGTGATTTTCCTACTAAAATCTGAATGACTGAGCGTGGCGGGTGTGTGATCCGTTTGGAAGGTTATGTGAGTTCGTCAGGTCGAGTGACACTCCGGTTTTCATGGAGTCAACATCTCGGAGTTCTGGGTTCGATCCCCGGCCGATCATTCAAAAGAAGAACTTACCTTGCTCCGAGTCTGGGTATCTAACAGTCATATCGTTTCTGAACACTGACAAATGTCACAGAACTAGCTACTTATAGACTTTAGGTTGAAATGTATATTATTATTAGGTATGTCTCAATAAATATTTTCACACTACCAGAGCCAAAACAAAACTTTACCTAGTTTTCTTTAACTCCATAAGGTAGCTATGACGCAGAGACACTGGACAAGAATGCTTGGCTTAACTGGCGTCGCTACGGGCCCCTTGTCCGAGAGTACCCTGGAGTGCGGCTGCTTCATGTGTTTGATCCTGATGATATCGAAGCCATTTTTCGTCACGATGACCGGTACCCAACAAGAAGGAGCCATCTAGCTATGTTGAACTACAGAATGAAGAAACGGAACATTTACAACACAGGGGGACTTCTTGCTACGTAATTATCTCTCTTAATTTTTCTTACGAATTGTACTTAGTTTTTCACAGACAGAATCCTGAGATAGTGTCTGGTGGCCTGAGGTCATAAACAACGATTTTTCTACAAAACATGAACTTGCTAGAAAACTTTCAGCAGTTTAATTTAGGGTCACCCCAGACCTACCGGTTTCGTTTCTTTGCTTTGCTGTTCTACTTGCTGTTTAGACCGCCGGCCAACCAGGGTCATTTTCAATCTATCGCATATTTGGACCAGACCAAATTTGCAAGATAGCCATTAGCTTGGTGTTATCAAATATCATCGTCTGGGTTGCGAAGTAGGAAGCTTCTGGGAGATATGCCACCCTGAACATGGTCTCCGATTGCTAAAAATAAATCGATCGCATATTTATATAAATTGTGAACAGGGTTGTGGGTGTCATCATTACCTATCTGAACTATTTTTTTGTGTTTTTATAACGATCGTTTTAAGGAACAAAGCTCACAAGAACATTCTTATATGTGAAATGTACTTAGATTGAAAATATGCGATAGATTGAAAATGAGCCTCTTGGCCGGCGGTCCATTGCCGAACAGCAAAGCAAAGAACGGAAACCGGTAGGTCTGGGGGGACCCTTAAACTCTGGTAAAACAGTTTGCTATATATTTTAATTTAAGCTTTCAGCATTTACAATACTATTTTTATACAATGCTAAATAATATACTAGAGAAAATTCGATTCGCCGCTGCTCGAGAAATTCTCGCCTGAGAATATGATTTAGTGCGAGTCGAATTTTTTCTAGTATATTATTTAGTATTAATAAAACATGTTTTTTTAATGCTGTGTAATGTTGAAATTATTGGTTGAGATAAAAATATAAATAAGGGGAATTAATACTTTAATTAGCATACAAAAAAACATTTTGTTCTCCAAGATTAGTAAATGCTCACCTAATACTAAAGCAAGAAGATTTAGTGAGCATTTACTAATTCTGGGTTAGGTTAGGTTAGAATGGTAATCATTGACCTAAACATATTTAAGCCATACCTATATAAGTACCTACAAGTAATAAGACTTAGGAAATTAATATGTTTTAAGGAATGGAGAAGAATGGTGGAAACTCCGTAGTACGTTTCAAAAAAATTTCACTGCACCCAAAAGTGTTAAGTTGCACGTCGAAAACACGGACAAAGTTGTACGAAAACTCGTGACCAGCGTAAAAGAATCATTTTCTGCCGGCGAAGATTTCTTGAATTATTTGAACCGATTGAATTTGGAGAGTAAGTATTTTAATATTAAATAGTAGTTGACTTTAATGATGGTTTAAACGTAATGTAGGAAATATTAAAAATCAGGAGTTATATTTACTTGTCACTATTAAAAAAATCAATTTTCAATTAAAAAAAATGGATTTTTTACTTAGACAAGTAATTACTCCTCTATTCCGAAACTTCCGAATAGAACGTACTTACAACGTGTTAAAAAAACCCCTTAAGCAAAATGTGGAGATAGGGTACCATGCAGACAACCCCCGACAATTATTATTAAGCATTAAAAGAAAAAATGATTTTAAAAAAGTGGCTTTTTTTTCTTTTTTTTTTCTTTTCATGATAAACTGCATAGTGGCAACCCTAGACCTAAATTGTGCTTTGCTTTTGCCCATTATGCAGTTTTCCATATAACTAAAAACATAATTTTACGGGTTATTAAACACCCTGTATACAGTACAGTAGTGGTTAATGCACAGAACATAGAAGTAGTTGGGGGGAAAACTTTTTTCTTTGTTCTGTGGGTTCATGGATAGTTAGATTAGAAACATCAGTCGATTTTCATACAAAAATAGCTGTAAGGATCAGAGTTCTCAGTTTCAGGATTTCCATACATTTATTGCTATTTTCGCGGTTTCCCAAAAAGCTCTTAGATGTTGATCTGGTTCTCCTAAATTCACTTACTGGATAGCCAACCACAGCTCGACCAATCCCTGGCGGAGAACCAAGGCTTCAATGTTACCTAATTTTTATGAAAATCAACTGGTGTTTAAAATTATCCGTTCACCACTAGAGCAGAAAATTTAATGTTTTCGTGCGTGTATAGGTAATGTGGGTCGTGTTGGATGGTGTTAGGAATTGAATAACATAAAATTATAATGTCGCTGATAAATGGATAGAATAGAAATAAAAGGAAGACCATTTTTTTATATTTTAATCTTTTCAGTAATTGGTGTTGTAGCATTCAATGAAAATTTTGATAGCTTCTCGCCAGAAGAGCAACATCCTGAATCTCGTAGTACTAAAATTATAGCAGCAGCATTTGGTTCTAATGCCGGTACTATGAAGCTGGATAAAGGATTTCTTTGGAAATATATCGAGACGCCCTTATACAAAAAACTTGTAAAATCGCAAGAATATTTAGAAAAGTATGTATTTATTGTAATTTTTTATAAATTTTGTAACACACAACCATTCACTAAGTCCGAAATTATCAGAACATAAATTCTTATATTTTATTAAAATGATTTCGATTATAATTTAATATTTAAAATATAACATATAAGTTATTTTATTTACAGAGTTGCTAAGGACATCTTGACTGACAAAATAACTTTTTTCAAAAAAGAGGGCCTTCAAGAATATTGTTTATTACAATCTTTTCTTCAGGAACCAAATGTGGATTTGAAGGACATATTAGGAATGATGGTGGATATTTTGATGGCTGCCATTGACACGGTATTTGTTTTATTTGTAGCTAGTGACCGCCCGCGATTTGGTCTGCGTGTAGGTTTTTATTTCTATCCCTTTATTATAAGATATTTTTTTAATTAAAGGTACCCTATATCTTTTTATATATCCCTGACATGACAGCGAATATACCTATGCAAAGTTTTATGATGATCGGTCAACGTCATGGTACGTCTACGCGTACGTGCACGCTTACGCTTACGCATCCGGTGTTTTTCGCTTCTTAAGTTTAACAAACAAACTTATTTTCACGGTTATACGTGTTACAAATAAACCCCTAATGCCGAATATGGTAGATAGGGACCATCAAACGATCGCGAAAAAATCTGCTGTCTCATATATTTTAATATTTTTGTTATTATTTCTTGTATGAAACAGCTGATTTTTTTTCGTGATTTCAGAGTTGGTCCCATAGTAAAAGTTGTTCAGTTTCATGGTCCCTATCTACCATATTCGGTAATAGGGGTATTTTTGTAACACGTTGAAATTACATAAGGAATTAAGGATAGTTAGGAAATTTGTAACGAAGTTTGATAGTTAAGCTCAAGTAATATAATTTCAAATTGTCATCGTTTCAGACTGCGAACACAACTAGTTTCGTATTATATCACTTAGCACGAAATAACGATTGCCAAGAACGGTTATTCGAAGAAGTTCGAACGTTGCTACCGACAAAAGATGCGGTTATTACGCCTGAAACTTTAGCAAAAGCAAACTATGCGAGAAGTTGTGTTAAAGAGAGTTTGAGATTGAACCCTGTCTCTATTGGTGTAGGCAGGGTTTTACAAAGTGATATTATGCTAAAAGGATATCTTATACCGAAAGACGTAAGTTATCATATGAAAACTATTTCTGACGGGTTTCCTATGGGTATATTTTACAAATACAACACAGGGAAGATGTAAAAGCATAGCGCGAATGTTGACTGGCATTCAAACGCTTATTGTATTTACACTAAACATACATTTTTATTTTTTCAGACTGTCATAGTGACCCAAAATATGGTAGCTTCTCGCCTTCCGCAGTACGTTAATGATCCGTTGACATTTAAGCCTGAACGGTACCTAAGAAATTCAAATAACTATGAAAAACTTCATCCGTTCCTAAGTTTACCTTTTGGATTTGGTCCTCGGTCTTGCATTGCAAGAAGGCTTGCTGAACAAAATATATGTATTACTCTAATGCGGGTAAGTATTTCTTAATCACTATAAAACAAAATAACATTAAGAATAGAGTGACAATGTATTGAAATAAAATTGTACCTATATTTATATTTTTCAGCTGGTTCGGGAATTTGAAATTGGCTGGATAGGAGGAGAGTTGGGTATTAAAACTCATCTTATAAATAAACCCGATAAAGCAGTAACTTTAACTTTCTCGTCTCGTGACTGAAATTATACTTAGAGAATAAAAAAATAGACATAATTAGTAAAAAAGCATTTTATTTAATTTCCTTGGCCAAATTAAGTTAAATAATTTAATTATTCTTTTACAATTCTTATTTATAAGGAACTAAACTTGGAACTGGCATTGCTGAATGAATTGAATATACACCTTTTTCCATTTTAGGCAGCACACGTTCTACTATTATTTCATTTTCGCAATCTTTGGTTTTAGTGAAATCGGGGATTGATGAGACCATCAACTGTGGTACTTCAGGTATATGTACAGCCAATTTTGATGCTTCTGGGTAGGGCAAGCCAACAGGAAGAACGAAACGGTTTTGTTCCATGTAAGCATGCGGTTGGATTGCTGAAAACGGTAATGTTGGCACTTCTAAGGCTGACAGAAGAGGCGCAGATGGCATCACGTGGATTGGCTTTTCGGCATATAAAGGTTCTTTGACCACAACAGGAGCGGATGGCATTTCCAATGGAGGTAATACAGGCGCTGGAGGAATTGGTCTTTCCACTTCTACGAAGACGGGAGCAATCGGGACTGGATGTTCATATGGCAATTCCACAACTGATGACAAGTTTTCTACCATCACGGGTAACTTTGGTAACTCTATTGGAGGTAGCACCGGGCCAGGAGGAATTGCCATTGATAGCTCGGGTGCGACTGGTACAGCGTGGACATCAGCGATGAGTGGGGTTTCTTCTACTAAAACGGGTATGTTTGGCATCGCAATAGGAGGTAAAACTGGACCAGGTGGAAATATAACAGGTACTTCTACTACCTTCTCCTCTAACTCTAGAGCTGGTGAGACAGGAACAGAGTGCTCACATGGAACTTCAGCTTCTACCAAGACAGGTAATTTTGGTAATTCAATAGGAGGTAGTACAGGGCCAGGGGGGATTGCAACCGGTACATTGATTTCTTTAGGTTCTTCTACCCCAAAGAAGACAGGAGCCATGGGAGCTGGGATCCCAAACGGTATTTCAGCAGTTAATGGAATTTCTTCTACCATTAAAGGTCCTTTTGGTGGTTCCATTGGTAGTAAAACAGGAGCTGGAGGAGCCATAACCGGCATTATGGGTTCAGGTAACGTTAATGCTGGTTTGATTTCTGTTATGTGTTCAATTGTTGTGATGAAAGGCCCATTGATTTCTTTTTCTACTACACGGAGTGGCTCATCTACTATGACAGGAGTGACTAAGGGATAGGTTGTTTTACAATCATCCTTTTCAATAGCAGCGATCAGAGGTTGCAGTTGCGGCGGCATTTGCTCCGACGATAAAACGAATTGTGGTTTGAAGAAAACATTAGTCCCGTGTTGAATGTAATTCTCTATGGTCGATGAATGACTTGAAGATGGTGGTACAATTGTTACTTTGTCTGCTCCATGCTTATTTTTTGTTATAATAAGCTCCTTTGGCAAAGATGGGGGGAATGGACTAGCGGTGGCTGATGCTGCCAAGAGGAAAAGTAGGGCCCCTGTCACAATCTGAAAAAGAAAAGGAATTCTTAAAAGTTACAATAGCTAATCATACTTTATGTTATGAACTGACAAATCTTGTAAAATATTGGAGGTAAATTCTTAAAAGTTTTAATTTCTTATCAAACATACTACTCTACCTACTCTATCTTAATGCAATATGATATTTGAATTATTTCAAGAGAGTTATTAATTTTTCTTGCAAGTTAGAAACAAATTAAATACATTTATGTACTTATTGGATGACACGATAAAATTACTTACCATCTTTGCAATTTGGATGATTGCAAGTGAATGATATTGTTGATCAAAAATTGGGTTAATTTATATGGCAAAATGATACAAATCTTCCAACTGGTTAATCGGGATGTGCTGATGTTGCGGACTTGTTAATTATAATTAATTACTACTTAGTAGCAATATAATTATAATACTCATTTTAAGTCAATATAGACCCTTCACTTATTTAGTAGTTAATTGAACTGGGTCATAATTAAAACTCAACCTGTTACCTGCATGCGGTGACAAAATTATGATTTAAAAGTTGGTTGTTGGTTGAAAAATCAGCATTTCTGATAGGTACAGCAACTAAGCCACAATGAATAAGGTAAGACAATAATTTTGTTCTTATGATTTAAGGATTGATTAGGTTTTAGTACTGAACTAAAGTAAAAACATATATAAGGTTATTTTTAGTTAATAAAAAAAACTCTCGTGGGGTTGATCTAGGGTTGCCAACTCTTTTTGGATAGTAGTTTCAAGATTTTTAGTGTAAAAATATAGTAGATGGCGAAAAAGTCCAAAAAAATATAGTAGGTTGCCGTTTTGTATGGAGGATTTTAAAGAAGTTGCATTTTTCATTCTTAAGTAAGTACTAAAATTTTCATAATTTATTCAACAACCATAAAGTCAAGTGTTTAATCACAAAAAAATATTATGTAATTACATAATTATGTGCATTTAAGTAATATTTTTTGTTGCTTTTGTTTAATTTTTTCACTTGAAAAAATATAGTAGTTTTGCCTAATAAGTATTTTTTCAAAAAATGTAGTAGACGAGCCTTCAATATAGTAGGATACTATATTATATAGTAGGGTTGAATTTCATTGAAACCATCAAACTGAACAACTTTCATTACGGGACCAACCTTGAAACCGCAAAAAAATCAGCTGTTTCATACATTTCGAATATTTCGATGGAGTAGGATTGTACGGACGGCGCGGCGGGCAAGCGATTTTAACCTTATGAGTGGTGCCCATGCTACCATGGGCACCACTCATAAGGTTAAAATCGCTTGCCCATACTAAGATGTACCTACGTACATCTTTAACGCTATATAAAAATTACAGTGACTATGTTTTACAGTGTGTGGCATTCTTCGTTCTCCTCGCCGTCGCGTGCGCGTTGGCGGCTCCGTCCGATCTCCGTCGGTTGCCGGCCCTGCACCACGAAGAGATCCACGACGACTTCGGCCAGTACGCCCTCCGGTATTACACCGCTGAAGGCACCTTCGTCTCTGAACGTGGACACCTGATCCCTTCTGCTGATGGCACAGGACGCGTGATGGTCGTTGAAGGCGAGGTATCCTACATCGGTGCTGACGGCAAGACCTACCACACTAAATGGATAGCTGATTTGGATGGCTTCAGGGTTATCGAACCTGTCCCAGTTGCAGCTGCGTAGAATAGAACTTCTAATTATAAATAAATGCTATCTCAGTACATATTTTGTATTTTTATTGATAAACTCCTTTAAGTATAGGGGAATTAATTAATTGAGTGACTGAAAATAATTAAAGGCAATTGTTAATGGGATACTTAAATAGTAAACCTGGCAGCGGTTTATTTTTTGGGCGACAAAATAACTAAACGGGCGACAAACTGTGGATTACAAAAAATACGCAAAATGGGCGACTACATGTGGGAGATAAATAATTTAAGTTGGCAGTGAAAATTCTAAATGAGTGACAAAATAATGAGTGGGCAACTATTGGTAACTATATAACTGATTTAAGCTACCCAACATGGTATTTTTGTCATATCGATTAGGATAATAGTCACCTTTTTTAAATAAAATATATGCCAAATTTTAAATGTTTTGTGTGCCCTAAGGTTGATGCCCAAATAGTAATTTGGTCACTCGTTCTGAATAACTAGTTACTCAATTTGTATTTTTAAGTCACCCATTTTCAACATTTGTATTGGCTCTCAGTACATCGCCCACTTAGTGTTTCAGTACACTATATTCAGTATTTTTGATACCCAAATGGGAATTTATTGTTACCCGATTAAATACTACCCAAAGTATAGTACCTAAGGGAACTTGCCTATAGTGCGTGACCCATTGTTTTTTTACATTTTTTTCAGCTAAGCGCCGGCCGCGCCTGTCTAAACCTAAAATGCGGCAATGGAGAATATCCGAAAAAAAACAAATTAGCAAAATATTTTTTTATAGGAGCGCAGGCGACGCGATCAAGAAGACCCCTAGTGTTCTATAATTTATGGGTAGAATATTTTAGTTTATTGATTTACAAGTGCCATCTATTGGTGGCAAGTTGGTGCTCATACGCACAGATATGTCTGTGCTCATACGTACCATAAATAAAACGGTGTAGAACTTTTTTATGCTTTAAAACATTAGTAGTTAGGTATGTATATTATGCCTTTCAAAATATGCTTACTGACAATATGCCAATTGAAATTGGGAATTGTAACCATTATGCTTGGAAATATTACGCTTTTTAAAAGTTATGCAATACAATGGTTATGTGTATCTAAATTTATGCTAAATAAAATTGTATGCTTTGTGATTATTATGCCAATCGAGTTATGCCAAGTGACTTTAGGACAATCGAAATTATGCGATTCGGGACACTCAAAAATAACTATTCATGTCCTTTCGATTAATAGGTACGAACGCAGCAGCTGCTGAATTTTGTTTACCTCCAACTAACTATCTAATTTGTTATCGATAAAAGTTCTTATTTGCCATTTGCAATTCAGATAACTTTAAAAAATCGTGCGGTGCGCCCATTTTAAACTGACTAAAATTGCGCTGCCTGGCCCAAGATTAGTGCATAAATCGCGCTGCGCGACCGTTTATTTACAATAGACAGGTAAAATCATAAGACTAGTGGATGAAACTGAATAAAAAATGCGCTGCGCGGCCGTTTTCTTTCTATAGACAAGCATTTAAATTCCATATATATTTTACTAGCTTCCGCCCGCGACTTCGTCCGTGTGGATATTAGAGAAAATCCTCTGGGAACCTTCAACCAGAATCCGACCAGCCGTTTTCATGTGATTAGGCGGGTCCCCACCAAGCGCGCTGCCTTGCGAGGGAAGACGTTTGCCGCGTTTGGCGGGCCTCGCACAAGGCTGCTCGCTTGGTGGGATGGCAACCCGCCTAATTGCGTAAAAATGGCTGGTCGGATCTTGGTTGAACGTTCCCTAAGGATTTTCTCCAATATCCAAGCGGACGAAGTCGCGAGCGGAAGCTAGTTTATAACAACAAATTACCAATAGAGTGAAAATGTATTGAAATAAAATTGTACCTATTTATATTTTTCAGCTGGTTCAAGAATTTGAAATTGGCTGGAAAGAAGGAGAGTTGGGTTTACTCATGTGGTTGGGTATTACAACTCACCTTATAAATAAATAAACCCAAATAAAGCAGTAACTTTAACAGTCGCGTCTCAAGACTGAACTTATCACTACATATTATAAAACAAAATCCCTCGCCGCGTTTGTCTGTCTGTCTGTTCGCGATAAACTAAAAAACTACTGAACAGATTTTTATATGGTTTTAATCAATAGATAGAATGATTCCTGAGGAAGATTTAGGTGTATCATAAGTCGAGGTTTTATGTAAATTGGTAGAAATATGACAATAATTATTGAAATTAAGCCGTCTGGGAGCATGCATTGAAAACGCTGCATAAATCTTTTGAGCTATAACAAAAAAAAAATACTATGGAAGTGTTCCTCTTTTCCTTTCCTTCTCGAAAAAATCCACTATGGCGTATTTATCTATCTTTTAAGAATAACTTACTATACCCATTATGTCATCAAAAAAATTGGTCACGTAAGTACAATAGGGTAATTTGGAAAGCTATTTTTTAGAAGGATACAGTACCTATTAATCCTTATCAACTTAAATACGGTTAGCATTTTACGTACATTATTTTAACCATTTACTTACACTATTGCATTCAAATAAATATTATAGATTTGTAGCAAAAAAAACATGCGTGCGAAAATAAATTGAAGCGCGATTCAAGGGATATTACGCCTAAAATGGGATAAGACTCGAACGGCGGGATGGAACAGACTTTTGAAAATTGGAGGTGACGCTTGTAAGGTATTTATTTGTTTTCTTTTTGGGTGTCGTTTGAAGATCGCATTTGGCAAAAAAAGAAGGAACCGAAGCGAAGCGAGGGCGGGTCACTAGTTGAGAATAAAAAATAGACATAAGTAAAAAGCATTGTATTAATTTCCTTGGTCATATTAAGTTGCTATTATACACATCATAAATAATTAAATTATTAATTTATAATTCTTATTTAAAAGGAACTAAACTTGGAACTGGCATTGCTGAATGAATCGTATAAACACCTTTTTCCATTTTAGGCAGCACACGTTCTACTATTATTTCATTTACGCAATCTTTGGTTTTAGTGAAATCGGGGATTGATGAGAACATCAACTGTGGTACTTCAGGTATATGTACAGCCAATTTCGATGAATCTGGGTAGGGCAAGCCAACAGGAAGAACGAAACGGTTTTGTTCCATGTAAGCATGCGGTTGGATTGCTGAAAACGGTAATGTTGGCACTTCCAAGGCTGACAGAAGAGGCGCAGATGGTATCACGTGGATTGGCTTTTCGGCATATAAAGGTTCTTTGACCACAACAGGAGCGGATGGCATTTCCAATGGAGGTAATACAGGCGCTGGAGGAATTGGTCTTTCCACTTCTACGAAGACGGGAGCAATCGGGACCGGACGTTCATGTGGCAATTCCACAACTGATGACAAGTTTTCTACCATCACGGGTAACTTTGGTAACTCTATTGGAGGTAGCACCGGGCCAGGAGGAATTGCCATTGATAGCTCGGGTGCGACTGGTACAGCGTGGACATCAGCGACGAGTGGGGTTTCTTCTACTAAAACGGGTAAGTTTGGCATCGCCATCGGAGGTAAAACCGGACCAGGTGGAATCATAACAGGTACTTCTACTACCTTCTCCTCTAACTGTAGAACAGGTGCGACAGGAACAAAGTGTTCACATGGAACTTCAGCTTCTACCAAGACAGGTAATTTTGGTAATTCAATAGGAGGTAGTACAGGGCCAGGGGGGATTGCAACCGGTACATTGATTTCTTTAGGTTCTTCTACCCCAAAGAAGACAGGAGCCATGGGAGCTGGGATCCCATACGGTATTTCAACAGATAATGGAATTTTTTCTATCATTAATGGTCTTTTTGGCGGTTCCATTGGCGGTAAAACAGGAGCTGGAGGAGCCATAACCGGCATTATGGGTTCAGGTAACGTTAATGCTGGTTTGATTTCTGTTATGTGTTCAATTGTTGTCATGAAAGGCCCATTGATTTCTTTTTCTACTACACGAAGTGGCTCATCTACTATGACAGGAGTGACTAAGGGATAGGTTGTTTTACAATCATCCTTTTCAATAGCAGCGATCAGAGGTTGCAGTTGCGGCGGCATTTGCTCCGATGATAAAACGAATTGTGGTTTGAAGAAAACATTAGTCCCATCTTGAATGTAATTCTCTATGGTCGATGAATGACTTGAAGATGGTGGTACAATTGTTACTTTGTCTGCTCCATGCTTATTTTTTGTTATAATAAGCTCCTTTGGCAAAGATGGGGGGAATGGACTAGCGGTGGCTGATGCTGCCAAGAGGCAAAGTAGAGCTCCTGTCACAATCTGAAAAAGAAGAAGAATTGTTAAAAGTTACGATAGTAATCATACTTGTTATGAACTGACAAATCTTGCAAAATAACTCGTCAACGCCCGGAAAACGAGACAATAGATTTTCTATTGTAGTCCGGACGCCGGCGACCACTCGGTTTTTGATGAAATAATATTGGAGGAAAATTCTTAAAAGTTTTAATTTCTAATCAAACATAAGTACTTTTTAATGCAATATGATATTTGAGTTATTTCGAGAGTTATTAATTTTTGTTGCAAGTTAGAAAATTCTATTTATTATTAAGTAAATTAAAGAAATTTAAGTATGTACTTATTGGTGAAATTACTTACCATCTTTGCAATTTGGATGATTGCAACTGAATGATATTGTTAAACAAAAATTGGGTCAATTTATATGGCAAAATGATACAAATCTTCCAACTGGTTAATCGGGATGTGCTGATGTTGCGGACTTGTTAATTATAATTAATTACTACTTAGTAGCAATATAATTATAATACACATTATATGTCAATAATGTCAATATAGACCCTTCACTTTTTTAGTAGTTAATTGAACTGGGTCATAATAAAAACTTAACTTGTTACCTGCATGCGGTGACAAAATTCTTATTTAAAAGTTGGTCTTTGGTTGTAAAATCATCATTTCTGATAAGTACAGCAACTAAGCCACAATGAATATGGTAAGACAATAACTTTGTAGTTAATTAAGGATTGATTAGGTTTTTCACTTAGTATCGAACTTAAGTAAAAAAGTATATGTAGAAGATTAGAATGAAACAAGTAGGAAGCACCTCAAATCAAAGAAGTTCCGAGTGAAACGACCAAAATTATAAATATTTAACCGTTTTTCTTGATGACGAGTTGTTTGATAAGTTAATTTGTACTATTATGTTTTTGATTTGCACTTTTAAATATCACATAGGTATGTACCTAAGTAGGTACTAACTATGGGCAATGGTGTCGCTTTCCCAGCTAGCAACAAAAATCGCACACGAATTTTGTTGGGGCGATCCCCTGCACGAACTAAAGGCAATTATGTTGTGACGCCGCGGTGTGCAAGCGATTTTAACCTTAGGCTTTCCTAAGCCATGGTGGTGCCAATGGAATATCATTAACGTTATGTCCATCAGCCATTTTTTAATGTCCCCACTGCTGGGGCACAGGCCTTCCTTATGGCTGGACAAGGAGGACGATCATAACCCACCACGCGGGCCCAATGCGAATTGGTGGGTGTTAACGACTGCAAATGCAGCCGGGACCAACGGCTTAACGTGCCTTCCGAAGCACGGAGGAGCTCGAGATAGTAAATTTTTGGTCGCTCATCCCATGACCGACCCTTGCGAAAGTTGCTTAACCTCCACAATCACTGGGCCAGGAGCTAAACCACTGCGCCACCGAGCTCCTCAAGATTAACGTTATAGCACAGAATAAATAATAGTACTAGTATAGAAAAATTATAGCGACTATATGTTTTACAGTGTGTGGCATTCTTCGTTCTCTTTGCCGTCGCATGCGCGTTGGCGGCTCCATCCGATCTCCGTCGGTTGCCGGCCCTGCACCACGAAGAGATCCACGACGACTTCGGCCAGTACGCCCTTCGGTATTACACCGCTGAAGGCACCTTCGTCTCTGAACGTGGACACCTGATCCCTTCTGCTGATGGCACAGGACGCGTGATGGTCGTTGAAGGCGAGGTATCCTACATCGGCGCTGACGGCAAGCCCTACCACACTAAATGGATAGCTGATTTGGATGGCTTCAGGGTTATCGAACCTGTCCCAGTTGCGGCTGCGTAGAATGGAACTTCTAATTATAAATAAATGCTATTTAAGTACCTACCTATTTTGTATTTTTTTTAAACTCCTTAAAGTATTATGTTATCTGAGGTAATAGGTTAATAATATTTTATTATAGTGGTTAATTGAATGGGCCATCAATTAATAAGTAACTGTTGTTCGAAAGTTGCTAGTACGAATTAATAATATCAAGAAAATATTCTGAAAATAAATAAATACTTAAGGTAACCCCCTGAGTGAAAGTTGCGCCGTGGTGCATTTTATTTAATGTTATAATTCTAATACCAAATTTTAATAATGTTTTACGTGGAATTTTTAGGGCCCACAGTCTAGTATTAGGGTTCCGTACCAAAATGGTAAAAAAGGAATCCTTAATAATCTTAAATCTTAAATAAATCTTAAATACTTTTACTAGATTTAAAAGTAAAATAATGAACTACTAATAGTTTTTCGTTTAAATAATGTAATATCGTTTAAACGATCGATGGTTCCATTCTATATTAGATACTATTCAATCCATCTATTGATAAATTAATTAGTATAAAAACCGACTTCAAAAAACCTACCTCTAAAAAGCAAGAAATAATATTCGTAATAATAAAAACACGTCTATTGAAGTCGGGTGGGGCTTTTAGAATAAAAAAAGGAATTTGTACTCCAGCCCCACCCGACTTCAATAGACGTGTTTTTATTATTACGAATATTATTTCTTGCTTGTTAGAGGTAAGTTTTTTGAAGTCGGTTTTTTGTTTTTTTAAACAATTTTTTATTTTTTATTTTTAGTGTAGGTACCTTTTGTATTAGGTAGTGTAGGTATATTATTTAGGTAGAAAAATCGGCTCAGCCAAACGTGAGTTAATCGCGGAGAAACTTACATACATGCGGGTCAAACTACGAACCTCCTTTTTTAAGTCGGTTAAAGAACTACACTTAAGATATCCCTTTTCAAACAAAAAAATTATTATCTTATTCAGTTCACAAAGAAGTTATACGACTGATCATCGAGTTAGTTCACACAAAAATCATACTATTTTCGTGCTTTTTTCAAGATTACTTGAAAAGTACTGAACCGATTTCAAAATTTAAAAAATGGGACCAACTTGGAAGTTTACCTAATGTAATAACGTTTGAATTATTTCAATCGGTTCAGCCGTCTTCGAGTAATCGGTGTACATGCAAAAAACAAAAAAAAAAACGGGTCGAATTGAGTACCTCCCTCCTTTTGAAGTCGGTAAAAATCATCAATGTATGTTCATTTTTATTGTCTACTCTATCATCATATCTTCTTATCTATAAACAAAAAAAACTATTGAGAATATTTTAATTATCAACGCCTGAGCGGTCCGATTGGGCCACACAACAATGGAAAATCTATTGTCTTATTTTCCGGGGCTTAAACGAATAATAACACGATACTTACATCTGCTTCAAGTTGGTGAGGAGTTGGGTTCCTACCTTTCAGGTGATGCTGCAGCATCAGGTTAAGGTGATCATGTTTTGGCAATAAGTAGTACCTACTACTAGTACTCCCTAGTAATAGGATACATGGTCGGACCTGTGGTTGCTGCTGTTGCGGTTGCTTCTCCCTTTAACAACAAAAAAGCGATTTCTTGCAACAAAAATTTAAGAAAACTTTCTACTCCGGTCGTGGCGCAACATAAATTATGTAAACTCTAAATTAAAAAGTCATTGTAACTATTTAATTAGCTTTTTGAAATTGTAAGTTTGTATTATAATCAAATAAATAGACATAGGTACCTATACTAAATACCAGACCCGATTGACATACAACAATACAACATTATTTTTTGTATATACGAAAGCCGAAACACGGGTCACATATTTTAATTTTCAGAATCAGTATAAAAAAAATTATAATGATAACTTAAAAACTCACGAAGTTACAATACAAGCTTTTTGTTTTGTAAATATTATTTAGTCAAAATATAACATGATATAAAAAAATATTGCAATCGATTCTATGACTGATTCTGAACGAACAGTTTTCAGGTTTCGTATAAATATTATACTAAAAATAACCTTGTATTATGTAAAAAAAACAAACTTTTAAAAATAGCTTAGAAATCGATATATCTATCGCATCACAGCTAAAATAAAAATATAAGGTAAACAATTACTGGCGACTAAAATTTTCGATCAAGTACTATGGGCAACAGCGTCATAGTGCAAGGGATTTTAACCTTAGCAGTGGTTAAGCGACGCTGTTGCCCATGGTACATTAATTCAACAACTAGGTACATCAAAATTAGTTAATTTATTTGGAACTACAATGCCACAGACAGGCCTACATATAACATCCCACTGTTTTTACTGAAGAAAGACTAAACCTTATGGATCAATATAGGGGATGAGCACCCGCAATTCCAATGTCTATTGTTTGCATCAGATGCCTTGTGTAGCTTCAGAAGCACGAAGAAGATCGAGATCAGGGCTTCAAATACCGTTAAAAATTAGTAACGTTATAAAAAACAACGTTAAAACTGGAAATTAATAACGTTAAAATTGATAACGGTAAAACAGAATTTATCGTTATTTTTTCGTTCTTTGATAACGTTATTATGTTACTGTATAAAAAATATTTAAATGTGTAATTGACGTTGACGCCGCCGCCGTGACGTGATCAGTCTCTGCGGTAAGTAGTAGAGGTACCTACCTACAATAAACAATACTTATAAAATTACCATTAAAAATATCGTTATTTATTAACGATATCTGTAACATAACCGTATTATAACGTTATATTAATGTTATGTTACTAGGTATCGTTAAAAAAAATAACGTTACCAATTAACACAAAAAATAACGTTACGTAACGTTATTTTTTCTGTTAATTGGTAAATTATAAAGCCCTGATCGAGATAGGTAAAAAACGTTTGATCCCCATCCAATGACCAACCCCAGCGAAAGCTGCTTTACCGTCGCAATCGCAGTACGATTGCGTTATGCCCCTGCGCCCGCTCATTCCAGTTCCTCCTATGATCTACTTGTATTGGTTGCTTGTTGATTACGTTACATTATTATCAACTTTGGAATGCAATTAGCGATTCATTGTATTCCATAATACAAGTTCTTTAATTGACGCGAATGGCGGGATTGCATGAAGTTTTATATTCGAACACCTGCGGAAAATTACAGCAAAGGAATGATATTAAAATATTTTTTTTTAAGTATTAATTTAATGATGAGATGTGAGGAAAATAGAAGAAAATTGTTCTACCAATCGTAAATTGTTAAGATGTATTATTTTTATTACAATTTCGTACTAACACTATTTCATTTATAATAAAAAATATAAAGCTTACCTACATAGAAGTAATTTGATGTTTTTTGCAATGGAATATCTCATACCTAATAAGTTTGCACCAAGTTGTTTAGCGCAATAGAACCTCGAGAACCGACAAACTAACAATTCTGATAAACTCCAAGGAAACCAATCTGCTACAGCTGTTCTTAGCATTCTATTTTGCAAATAATTGAATTTCCACAAATCTACACATCACACTATTTTTAGATTTAGGTTTATTCGTATTTACTTCGTACTAACATCAATAAAAAAAAATGATACAGAAATGTCGATTGCGACTTCTCACCCTAACGAAAAGAAAACTTGAGATAAAATCTTTTTTTTACCTATGACCGAGAAAGCGAAGCGTCTCAGTTTCGAGATTGGCCAAACATGCTTTTGTCCGTCTGTCTGATATCATATCAGCTATCACCCAAAGATTTGCTATCACCTACAAGTCGCATTTCCCAACCGATTTTGACGAAAATTGGCACATCCACAATTTAAATAAATCAAGAAACTTGTTCTTGATTTATTTAAATTCATTAGTCGGTCGCGATTTTTGATTAAGGAGAAAATAAGGGAGAGATGGGGGAGTTTGCTGTAGCGTTAATTTTGTACTGGATTAAATATAGTCTTTTTTCGATTCAGTTTTTTGAAATTTTTCGAACAAATACACATAATTCAGCAGTTTTGAAAAATGATCAAAACCACGAGATCTACACCTCTTAGACTTACTAGATAACCTATCAGTGTAAATGCTCTCCAAAATGTGACACAGCCTGACTTGATAGTTCACACTATATATGATAAATAAGTGCGCCTAGTAATCTAAAGAGCAATGTTTATTTTTGAAAAATCGTATGGCGTTTGGACTAAAAGTTTTAGGTTTTCTTTCATATTTATACGTTTATAGTTAATGGGATGACGGGATAGGATGACCTGCAAAATATCAATTTTATTGAGAACTATTGTTTCAAGTAATTAACAAAATTTCCGAAGAAAATTATTTTAGAAGTCTAATTTTATATGTTGTTATTGTATTGTGTATATATGTTTTCAAATTTCAACAAAGCGGCGACCTTGTTCAAGTATAACTTGACTATTTCAACAAAAAAAATATACACTGCCAATTTGTTTTTTTTTCAGACATTTCCCATTCTGTAAATGTATTGGGGTGTTAGGAAAAGGTTCATAAAGGCGATTATATTTTGAATGTGAAATGTTGCCAAACCAAGAGTGGAGGCTGTGAGTACAATATAGCTGTGAGTGTGAAGTGAAGTGGACAGATATCATTAGATAAGAACCACAAATTACTTATAAATGAGTTGTTCATCTACACTTGATTTCTTTTAGATTATTTTTATAATTACTACAGTAGACAATATTCATATATAAAGTGGTATCAGTTTCCATATCTTCATCAGAGTTTAGCTGACAGCAAACAAGGTATGGAATTATATATTTTATTTCAAAATATTAGTATTGCCGTTTTGTTTGGAGAATTTTAAAGAATTTGCATTTTCCATACTAAATTGTCTTAATAAATTTAACAACCATGAATGCTAATGTTTTAAACCTTTTATGCATAATTGTTTAAACACTCAGTTAACTAATGCCACATGTGTTAAGTGAAAAAAAAAAGTATCGGCTAAGTTACAACGAATAAAGTGGTCTGCTAACGAAAAATGGAGTCAATATATAATATTTTTATTGCTGAATAGCGGCCGCCCGCGACTTCGTCTGCGTGGAAAGGTTTTTGCTATCCCTCGGGAACATAACTTTTTTTCGGGATGAAAGGTACCCTATGTCCTTCTCTGTACCCCTGACAACGTGTATGCAAAATTTCATGATGATCGGTTCAGTAGTTAAGACGTGAAGGCGTAACAAACAAACAAACAAACAAACAAACGGACTTTCGCATTTATAATATTAGTAAGGATTATATAAATTATATAATTATATATATTATATATTATAGTAAGGATAGTGTGCCGTCATGAAGTCATGATCATAATTCGAATAATCAAGTTACTGAAGCATCTTTATCATCATAGCCTAGTGTGTGAGAAAAAAATCGGAATATTTACAACATTTCAAAATTTTCGTCCTGTGTTTTTATTTGGTATTTAGAAATTACTTATGAAAACAAGAGACAAGTATTTTTCTTTTCCAAAATTTTTAAGTGTGCATAAAACATGCTAGAAATGAAAACATGTCATTTTCATATTTAACCCCTATTATTTTATTTGTTTTTTTAAACTTTAAATTTGTAGTAAGGTCTGTAATATATGAGAATTAATATATAAGAATACTACCCATAGTATATTGTTAACTTAAAGTTTGTTCTTATTTCTTGTGATTTTTCAGATGATGTTCTTCGGTGTTTTATTCTTGGCGGTGGGTGCTTTAGCCAGTCCCGCTATCTACGTCCCCCGGGCCCCGGCGGCGGCATGGTCTTGGCCACTACGGTCAGTGACAATAATGGACGTTAAAGACAAGGTTGTCGGCATACCTGGTGCTCCCATATTGGAGCCATTGCCTCTAGTTAAGGCTTTTGAAATCGAACCACTACCAGAGCCTGGCAAAGAAAAAGAGGAAGGAGAAAAAACCGAAGAGAAGGAAGACGGGGAAATGATGGAAGGTGAGATGGATATAGAAAAGGAAAGCGAAAAGGAGGACGAAAAAGAAATGGAGAAAGATGAAGAGAAAACCACTGAAGACCCGAAGAAGCCCGTTGTTGAAAAGAAAATTCCCGAGTTTTTCACCAACTTCTGGACTAATTTACAAACATATTTCCCCAATTTCAATTTCCCGCAAATAACCTTCCCACCTATTTTTACCAAGCCTCCTCCCCCAGGGTCACCCGAAGCGGATATTTTAGCCAGATATCGCCTCGCCTATGATTACCCATTTATCAGCCCTGCCCAAGTTCGTATTATTGGAAAGAAGTAGGCTCACAATCAATGCCTATGTAACTAATATTTAACTTGAATAAACAGAAGCAAACAGTGTTTAAAAACCAAATTATGCAAATTATAACGAAATAAAACTGTTCTGCAAACTAAATGCCTTTTCATTGTTTTTTCCTTAAAGAAAAATTTGCAATAGTTAACCTAATTCGTTCATAGAGTAAAGCAGATATAGATGGTTCATCAAAAGTGCTTCATTTTCGATGAAAGGCAGTGAATATTGAACAGTGAACGACTTTTTGTATTTAGACACTAAATGTAAAATGAATGTTGTATCTCACAAAATTTCGCGGCAACAGGTTGTGCGTGATAATTTTGATTAAAAAATTAAGAGTTAATTAAAGAGAGAAAAGATGCTTGCATGCATTGTTTGTATGCATGTTTCATGATGCAGGTTGAAAAAAGTCTAAAAACGAAAAATAAAGGCATATAAAAATAAACACATATAAGTTAATGACGACATGCCGTTCACTGCAGTGAATGGCACTGTTTATACGCTTTATTTATTGTTCATTTCCCATGCGATGACTGATGAAAGACCGATGCCCGATAAAAGCGAACGGCCTTCTAGTGACTTTTATCAAAAAGGCGCATCAGTGATGAAAGATGAAACTTCATAATTAGACATTTCATTTTCGATGCTTCACTGAAATGAATTGAAAATGAACGTAAAAATGAACCGTCTAATATCTGCATAATTGTTAAGATTATTAATCTGTCTCTCACCTCGTCTTAACCTGATCAATTGTTTTTTTGGTTGAACCTAAGCACCTAAGAAGTTAAACTTTCTTAATATCGCACTGTCCCGCAAAGAGAGTGATTCGTCAACTCGTCCTACATGCTTACGGCCCATTTAGTCCGAGTTGAAGAAAGTCAAATTGATTAATATTTCTATTCTGCAACTCGTCCCACTTTTTTTTTGTACAGAATTTTAAACGTTATAAACGTTTGGTACAGTTAGCAAGACAAGGTTTGTTTTTGTAAACTGACAAAGTTACGTAATACAAAATAGTCCTAATATTTTTAATGACAACCGTTTATTTTTGTACTTTTAAAAGCAAACGCCCAAGTTCAAGTGTTACCCAAAATTAATACCACGGGTATACATGAGTAGAGTCATATTCATGTTATTATATTAATTAGTAATTTATGACTTTTATATATTTTTTTACATTCAAAATGTTTAAGTTTTTGTGATCGAGCATAGTGCCCCGATTTTTGAAATTGTGTCATTTGCCTGTAGTTTCGCAGATATGAAAAGTACGCGGATGAACCGTATGTCAAAATGTGCGTCTGCCAGACGGCTTCAAAGTGCAATTTGAATTCCTAAAATCGGTCGGTAACTGTTAGAGATTTTCCAAAATATTCCAAAATTTCGAAAAAATTTCGGCGACTTGGTTCAAGAATTTCCGATATTTTTTACGGAAAAAATGGATCACGGGCTTGAATTAAGCTACAGTTTGAGCCATCTTAGGAGGTAGGCGGACAAAAAAAGTGTAGGCTGTAGTGTAGAGTCCCTTTCGCATTCACACTGGCATTTCCACACGACATAAAAGTGCAATATACGGCGTTTGGTGATCGAGGGATATCCTTTAGCAGGGTGAACCTTCTGAACCCTTAGATCATTTTAAGAAGGGGAGCCATCTTGGATTTTTGTATGAGAGGGAGTTATAATACAATCTTTGTTTTGTATGGAATAAGATTTTTTTTTCCAAAAACCACCGTGTGGGGTATCGAGTGAAAGGTATTTTTGAGCTGATTTCTAATATGTACAATATTATGACATTGCAACTACTAGTTTAAAAAAAATCAGAAAAATATTTTCCAAACATACCAAGTTTTGGCTCTTGCAGGGAGAAAACGGCTGAATGAATTCTTATAAAACATACGCCTAATAACTCGTAATATACTCTTATCTTACATAATGGAAGCATTTTTGAAAATATTAACACTAAGTATTTTTTTGGATATTTTTTAATCCCTATTCTATGAGTTAGTATTTTTCAAAAGTTACTAGTAATATGTAATTGCAAAGTATTATACATCGCACTGGAACATTAAAGGCGAGAGAAAGAGGGTAGACCACCCCTTTCACCCCAACCCCTCCTATCTAAACTATCACGTCGAGCCAGGTGGGAAAAAGGGTGACCTTCCCTCTTCAGCCTTTTAATGTTCCAGTGCGATGTATGACACTTTGCGATTACCTATTACTAGTAACTTTTGTAAAATACTCACTCATAGAATAGGGATTAAAAAAATTCCAAAAAAATACTTAACTTTTCAAAGCTGGCCGTATAGCTTAGAATAGCTTAGAGTACGCCACTAAAAAAAGAGAAAAAAATAGAAAATAAAAGAAATTGCCTTTTTTTCCGAACTTCCCTATATTTTTCCTCATAACTTTGCAATTACAATACATTTATTCATCTGTAAATTGTGTCTTATTACTGAATACATCTGAAAATTTAAAACTATAACATCTTCACTATTTAGTTTGACGCAATCTAACCGTGGTCAAATTTTTCGAAAAAAATACTTGATAAAATTTCGATGAAATTTTATAATACATCACTATTCATCATGAAACTGAATGAATCACTGTTAAAAAAAATGTTGATATTTTCAAAATTGCTTTTTTTTTTTTTTTTTTACATTAAATGGGCTTACTCTTGGCCACATTCGAGAACCATAAGGCTAAGAAGAGGCCGAAGATGAAGCGAGCTTGCCCAGAAGAAGCCTATTCACTCGTGCCTTAAATATCGCTGGGTTATATTCTTTCGGGAATACAGACGCAGGCAGGGAATTCCACTCCTTGGCTGTGCGCATTAAGAAGGAAGATGAAAAACGCTTCGTGCGCATGCATGGAATGTCAACCAAATAGGGGTGAAACCCCGCCGTGCGTCTGGATGTCCGATGGTAGAACGGGGATGGCGGAATGAGCTCATGCAGCTCAAGAGCACACTCTCCGAAATATAGTCTGTAGAACACCGCCAGACAAGCTACTTCACGGCGGTGGGAAAGACTGTGAAGCTTGGTTTTTAATAGCGCACTATCCCCTATGAGTTTTCTGGCTCTGCGTTTAACCGAGTCGAGTGCGGCTAGCTGGTACTTTGCGGACCCATCCCACAGGTGGCAGCAATATTCCATGCACGACCGGACTTGCGCTTTGTAAAGAGTTAGAAGCTGTCCCGGCGTGAAATATCGCTTAACCTGGTTCAAGATGCCTAGTTTTTTGGCCGCAGTTTGAGCCTTCGACTCGATTGTGTCACCAAAGTTGAGATCGGAAGTCAACTTTATGCCAAGGAGATCGAGATTGTCGGTGACAGGTATAGTTACACCTCGGAAAGTAGGAGTCAAGTTCAGAGGACTCTTCTTTGCAGTGAATAGACATGCCTGCGTTTTGGTGGCGTTAAAAGTGACTAAATTGTTGTCGCCCCATTGGGAGACAAGACTCAAAGTCGTATTCGTCCGCTCCACCATGGCCTCTCTCAAGGAACCAATTTCTTCCTTGCTGGCCTTTGCATTAGACAAATACCTCTCCGCAATCGTGCTGTCGTCTGCATACCCAACAATTCCGGGCATGAGCAGATCGTTGATGTGCAGCAAAAAAAGCGTTGCGGAAAGAACGGATCCTTGAGGAACTCCAGCTTCTATAGCCATGAGGTCAGAGGAGCAGCCGTCAATAACCACTCTTATCGACCGTTTGCTCAAGAAATCCGAAATCCAGCTGCAAAAGTCAGCAGGTAAACCATACGCTGGAAGCTTGCTCAGCAAACTAGCGTGCCAGACCCGGTCAAAGGCTTTCGAGATATCAAGCGACACTGCAAGTGCTTCGCCATGATTCTCGATTGCTTCACCCCAGCAATGCGTAACGTACACTAGGAGATCCCCAGTTGAGCGTCCCCGGCGAAAACCAAATTGACGGTCACTGAGTAGATCGTGGTTCTCTAGGTGCGATAGCAGCTTGTTATTCAGTACCGTTTCCATAACTTTACAGAGTATGGAGGTAATAGCAATAGGTCGATAGTTGGTGGGGTCGGCACGGTCACCCTTTTTGGGTACGGGTTGCACATTCGCAATCTTCCAGGACTTGGGAACTGTTTTAGTCTTAAGAGAGAGGCGGTACAGGCGTGTAAGTACAGGAGACAACTCAGGAGCACAGATTTTTAGTAGTCTAGCAGGAATGCCATTCATGATGTATAAGAGTATATTACGAGTTCTTTGGCGTATGTTTCATAAGAATTCATTCAGCCGTTTTCTCCCTGCAAGAACCCAAACTTGGTATGTTTGAAAAATATTTTTCTGTTTTTTTTAAACTAGTAGCTGCAATGTCATAATATTGTAAATATTTGGAATCAGCTCAAAAATACTTTTCATTCGATACCCCACACGGTGGGTTTTGGAAAAAGAAAATTCAAATTCCATTCAAAAAAAAGATTGTGTTATCACTCCCTCCCATACAAAAAGCCAAGATGGCTCTCCTTCTTAAAATGATCTAAGGGTTCAGAAGGTTTACCCTGCCAAAGGATATTTCCGATCACCAAACGCCGTATGTTTTACTGAGCACACCCGACTACTGGGGCTCCGTTCACTTTATCGTCAGTACGATAAAGAATAAATTCCTTTAACTATGTATGGGGCCTACGCATTAATAACAGCGAACCTTGAACTATGATTAAAACTAAAAGTACCAGGCTAGCATGAATGTAAATGAGCTAAACAAAGTACCTGTTCATCAGATCTAGGCTAGCATGAATGTAGAGGAGGTCCCAATAACTTTTTTTGAGCTCGCTATTCAAGAACCGGAAAAAATAAATTCTAAATTGCATTTTCAATATCTTTGATAGTTGCACGTAGCGTACCTAGTGTGAGATCTGTAGATTTTTTCTGTGTGTGTGTCACTACATTATGATGATTAAATATTTAATCAAACAAATCAGTTTTCACACTAACACTTTTGCTGCAGATTGTACCTTTTCTTATTAAGATAATAAAGTGGGACGAGTTGCAGAATGAAAATTTAATTTATTTTTATTTTCTTCAACTCGTACTAAATGGGCCTTAGGCATGTGGGACGAGTTAACGAATCGCTCCGCAAAGATATCCCAATCTAAATTGGTGATTTCTTTCTAACACACTAGGATCTATGATCTAACGTAAACAGTTTGCAACAACTCATGGTTAGGGCTACTGAGATCGTAAATAATTTTCTTACATTACATTTAACTGCCTCTGTGGTCTAGTGGTTCGCCCACCCGTGTAAGACGCAGGGGTCCCGGGTTCGATTCCCAAGAGGGGGGGGTACAATTTGTACTCGGTTTCGTTGGTGGTAGGGCTTGTTTCAAGTCCGCCTGGCTAGCTACCACCATCTTACCTAAGTCTGACTCATGGAGTCACAACAGTTTATTCATTGTTCATTGTTGTGTTCCGGCAGTTAGAGGTAAGATAGCCAGTTCCTCGGTGATGAGGATTCCGGGAGTAATGCGCTTCCACCTTCGGCCTTATCGTCATTTAAAGAGATGAAGGCCAAGCACTATCCCGTTGTGTATAAAAAAACATCTAAGTTCAAAAATATTTTGGAACACAAAAAGACGACCTAAATTATTGTCAGTTCACATGACGTGGCATTTATTTTTTAAGAACAGTGCAGGTAGAGCTCACAAACACATTAAATAAAACAGGTAAAACTGAATCATATAGCATTTCATTTCCTCAGCAGTCCAGGACAATTTTTTTGACTAAATAATATTGTATCTCTTAATTCTTTTTTCTTTCTTTTCCAATTCCAAGCATTTAGATTGTGTGGAAGTTTATTTGAAACTAGCAGCTCACGACTTCCGCGTAGACATTAGTTTGAATGTGTGATGCTTAACAATCTTAAAAAAAAGCCAGATATAATTTTTACTTGTTATTAGACTTAAAACCATAGACATAGAAAAATTTTCGCTGCGCTCAAGAAGACCAACAAAGCGTGGAAAAGAGAAGTTAACATCATACGGACACGGTCTATGTAAAAAAGAGACAAAGGATCAAGTGACATGTGCCAACATTTTTTACAGTAAGAGCCCCTAGCGTCCCGCCTAGCAAATGAGCAATCACAGTTTGTTTAAAATATTTTTTAATCTTAATTAGAATTTAAAATAAAGTTATTGTGGAGCTATGGTGTCTTCTGCTCTAAGTAATTGTGATGTAACAAAAAGAAACAATCCAAGTAATCACACTTTTCACAGGTAAATAAGATATTGCCACACATTTCTCTAAAACCAAATTTCGCTACATTTATTCGTTTATCGACAAAGAAAACAGTATGGAACGTAGTTTATTAACTTCCTTTGCCATAATATAGTCATATTTAATGAATCTAAGTCATATTTTACGTATCTCATATAAAATGTATGGATTCGTTTTTGGATCACCTGTTTATTGACTTTGTTGTTCTTTGACATTCTATTTCTATGCTTAAAACACATCGGACAGCCCAAAACTGGGGGACACTTAATTTTGGAAACGCTTACACACCATAGAACAACTATGTCACCTAACATTTATGAATTACTTCTTTGATAAGTGTATTTTATGACTTCGTAAGACAAAACTGCCGATCAACAGGGACGCGACAGTTTGTCACTGTCGACGAAGCCTTGGTGTAGGGACCATGGTACACTTACTTTATAGTGGTGACTGTATTGTTCTTGTCGGCTAAAAAAGTCTTGAATGGGTAGTAAGAAAATATAGACAATTCAAAAGCACAATATCTTAGTTTATTTGAATAAAGAATTTTTCATTTAATTTAATTTCATTGAAGCATCAAACGGTGTTTGCATTCATGGTTATAGTTAATCTATCTTCTTTATGCTACGGCTCCACTTGCGTCTTAACGCGTAAATTAACACGTTACTCTAGGCGTTACGCAGATGTGGCCACCACTTTTTACGTGTTAATTTAGAAACGACATTACTAAATATTAAAAATGCCTTAGCTAACGTAGTTGACCGTTATCATCAACGTTAACGTTAACGCAGGTGGAGCCGTAGCATTAGAAATAAGAATTAATCGCTGAAATGTATGTAAGTTACAAGTGTTACAACGACTGCACCAAATTAGATAATCATTTTGTGTTCTGTTTGTTATTATCAGGACAAGGTTTGTATAAAAGAAAAATTTCAAAAAATTGTACGTAAAGATGTAAAAAGAATATGATTTTTCTTTTCTGTCAAAGAAAATGAATCGCCGAACACCTTAGAACAACCGCCTCAAATTAGATAATTATTTTTTTTGTTAGGTTTGCATAAAAGAACATTTTCAAAAATTGTACGATGAAACGTAAAAAAATATGTTTTCTTCTCCGTCATTTTACATCGCAATATAACTAGTAGATGGCGCCACCCGTGTGAAGCGGGAGCGGGGCAGCTAGTAATTAAATCAATATTTTGCTAGCTGGCAGCATAATAAGAAACTTTAATAATGGGGTTGGCAACGCAAAGCTAATCGCAGATGGCGCCAGCGGCGATCGAACCGCTATCAATACTTTGATTGGTTAAAATATGCCACAAATGACATTTGATATTTGAAACAACCAATCAAATGTTTTGGTACAACCGCTTGTGGCGCCATTAGTTCCTCAGTTTCCATCCCCATTGGTATTAGGTATTTTAGTCACCTCACCAATTAGATTTGTTTGTTGTTTATTGTCGAAAAAAATGAATGAATGAATTGTAATTCTTCTATTTTATCTAAATGAGATTTGAATGTAAATTCATAAGCATGTGTCGAGACTTGAGTTAGAAAACTGTATTATTAGAAAATACAGCCTCTACTAGTATTTTAGTAGCAATCATAAACATAAATAATAACAAACAGTTCTAAGAAACTAATAATTTATTTATCATGGTCTAAGAATAAAATGTATCGATTTATTTATTCATTTGCCAAAACCGTCGTGCCAAGGTGACAAAGTGGGAAATGAAGGCGGTGGATTGCGGTTTTGCATTGGGACGCTGGCAACTGTAGTGGTTGAGAAGACTGGCTCGGCTTTCACGTCAGACCAGGCGAATTTATGACTACCCCTTGGTTTCTGGCTTTCTCTTACGGGCTCAGCTGTCTGATACATGTTTGTGCTGGGCTGAGGTTGATACTGTTGAGCAGGACGGTGATCCCATTGATGCTGTGTTGGGGCACTTGGTCCGTAATACTCCGAACGGTGTCTGCTTGGCGTTTGGTGCGATTGATGCTTCAGGCTATCATCAGAAAGGTCCATCCATTTAGGCATATCTGGAGGTGGAGGTAATGTTGCTGGTAAATGAGAGCCCCATTTGTTAGAATCGCTAGCTATCGGTGCAGCGGGCGACACAGGTGCTCTCATATCAGGCTGCCGATGCATATAGTTTGAGTTAACATTGGGTACCTGAGCAGTTAGGTCAGGGAATCTAGTAGTGATCGGCTCAGGTGTAGTAGTTTTAGGGCGCCCCATATACTGCCTGAGGTTTTCATCTCTTACTTCGTATTGCGGCGGTTGATCAATGCGTCTTTGCTCGAAATTGAATAGAAGTCGATCCGTCGGAGGGCCTCGCATATCTTTGTTGTAGATATCGTCATTGAAGTCTATTGGGAAAGCAGATGGGTGTTTGCGCTCTTCATAATATTGGGCGAAAACAGCTGTTCCAAACAGCAAAAACACAATCGGGCGCAACATCTGTGAAAGAATTTTAATATTGAGATTTTTGCATTCACAATGCTATTTTTATAACGGGTGGCGCAAAAGTAAAGACCCTATTTGGTTCAGCTATAACATTTTTTCTAAATTAGAAAACTAGATTTAGGTTTTTTTAAATGTATATTTGTGCCATTAAATTTCGTACCATTAGGATTTAAAGATGATGTCTTTTAAATGGTGACCTCCAGAGTTGATACACATTTGAGCCCTATTTATGACATTTTGCATAACTTGCCGTAACACTTCCTGCGATATGTTCGTTATTTCTTGACGAATGTTTTCTTTTAGAGCTGCGAGAGTCTGTGGCTTGTTCACATACACCCGAGATTTCAAAAAACCCCAAAGAAAGAAGTCTGGACTGGTCAGTCCTGCCGGACGGTGGGGAAATCGTCGACGAAATTCACGTTGTGTTCTTATCACTGATGAATTATTCCGTAAGAACATTGACACAATTATTCCACGTTCTTGGGGAGTAAAACGGTCCATGTTTATTTTCAGTGTATTTTATATTTGTTCACTACACAATTTTCAACAACAGAATGACAGAAAATGTCATATAAAAAAAATAAAAGTATTTTCTTTAGTGCCAGTACTTTTGCGCCACCCGTTACAATCGATGCTAAATAATATACTAGAAAAATAAATGGTCTGGTGCGAGTCGTATTTTTTTCCTAGTATATTATTTAGTATCTGTGATTTTTTTTTTATTTATTTGAATGTCAATAATTTTAAAGTTATTTCTTTGTAATAAAATCAGATGCTTACCTTATTGTATAAGTACTACTACTGTGCGGTTTGCGATACAAAATTTGACTTTTATAGAAAATAATTAGCTGCTAATGTTAATAACGTGCGTATTGAGTAATTTGTAGGAATTTGGCAAGATTAAATGATTATTACCTACCTGTTTATTCAAAATTGCGGACAAGCTAGATATAATTAAACAACAGGACCTTAAGTGATTGCATTTGGATAGTATTTTTTTGTTATAATTATGACAGAATGAGAACTGATTGTTAAAACAATTAATTTATTACTCACAAATTATTAAATAACAATTAGTACACAATACACAGTGCAAACATAGATACAATATGGAAGTAAAAGGTGAAATAAATTATAGAATTATACTAGTTTATATTTTACACTACAATGTATTAAATTAATACCCAAGGATAGTCACTGCAACAAGTTGACATTAAAAATGACATCACACACATATAAAAAATATTATTATTATGTCGAATATGTAAATGACAAGTTATTCGCAGTAACTACAGAACATCCACCTCAAAGTTAGAATTTTAACGTAAATTTTAACTAGTTAAATACTTTTAAATTTAATTCTGTGTAGGATCAAAATACCGAAAGGAATCTGACATAAAAGTTCACTTGAACGTACAGACTTAGAAACAGTTTTTTTTTAATACGAAATAGGTTTGGTTAAATGTTAAATTTGGACTTGAATCCTTATATCTTTAATTAATGTTGAGCCTTATTTTATCCGTAAAAGTCTTTACCAGTACTATAGCACCTACGCTCAACTTTTAAGGAGATCATTTTATGAGACCTAATCTTAAGTTCAATGTCCGTTTTTAAGTAGGCTAGTAATATAGTAATAACCAGTTTCCTAATTTGAGATTTTATTGTTAATTCTGTGTAGTATAACGGTATATTCCATATTAAAATGAAAATATGCGTTGAGGTATCTTAACGATATTTGGGTGTCTATAACTTACAGAGGTATTTCTTACTTACAACTATCTATGTAACTGCACAATGGCACTGAACTTGATGGTCTGTATCTTTAGATACTTAAAGTAAATTGAGATAAAGATTAATAAATAATATAAATGTAAGTATCTATATCATAAATATAAATTATAATTCATATCCACTTAGGTCAACATGGCTAAGAAGTTCGCTTCGTTCGATTAGAATAAGTCGTTTTGTCTCCTTGTAACACGATAACTAGAAAATACTGATCAGCATCTTAATAAATAGGGTAACTTCATTGTGAAACCGCAGGAAGACTGGATTCAATTTATTGGTCTTGGATCGTATGGAGTCGCATCATGCCCAACGTATCTGTTGTTTTTGCGGATTTGGAAGCCTTCGCCGGGCACAGTGTTGTAATAAATCACTCTTCGGATGCCAAACGGATCAACGTATCCGAAGCTACCCGTTCTATCATTTGTTGCGCTAGTTTCTTCTTCGTGATATTGTTTTGGTAGATAATAGCGGAAACCGTTCCTTCTAAAGGCTACGCCGTCGTATCCAGAGAACTGCGGTGTGTAACCATCGCCAATGCGTACTGAAGGTTGCTGTCGTTGCCGCCACGCATCTGCATGTCTGTAGGAATTTGGATTGTATACGTCGTACCGCCTGCTGTCACTGGCATAATAGCCGTCATCAACGGTATTTGTATTTGATGAGTCAAAGTCGTAAGGACTGGATGACGGTGTCGCTTCACTGGCTGTGATGGGCGGAACTGTAGGTCTGAAGTCGTATTTTGGCGTGGAAGAGTCGATAGAGTTGGGAGATACGTAGACGTTTGGAGTTGACGAAGGGCTTGAGTATGAGCGGGGTGGTGGAGTAATGGATATTTCAGATGGGTAATGAGGTGGAGCTAGTGTGGATGGAGGCAGATAAGATGTTTGAGTAGTAGAAGTGACGCGTGGTGGAGCACGTGTTCGATGCACCGCTGGCGCAGGAGTGACACCAAATCCTGAATCGGTTGGCGCTGTCTTAGCTATCTTTATGGACTCCTGAAAACAAGAAAAAATATCTTTATACAAAATGTTAATTTGCTCTGGAATAAAAGACTGGTAAGGTGGTTGATATTAATATCAATAAGATTTTTTAAATTTATTATTGGTACAAATATTTAAATTTTTAAATCTTTTTCAAATCACTAGCTAGGATTTATTTTATAGTTCCGATCTCTTCTAATTTAATATACAAAATAAAGGTGGTAGTAAAGTTACTGATAATAAAGATAAACATACCCCAATTGGTCGGTTTTGTCCCACGTATACAGTTTTAGATTTGTATATTCTGTAGCCCTCATTGTCTGCTATGTAGTCTTGAAGGCGAAGATATCCGTCGGCTCCAACCCATCCTGACGTGCCTGGCAGAAACAAATAAAGAATAAATATATTAAATTGGAAAACATTACATACATACATTGCTCCGATTCCGAAGTAAGTAGCTAAAGAACTTGTGTTATGGAAACGAGAGACGACGGTGGTAACATAAACACCCAGACCTGAGACAATATCCTACTAATATTATAAAAAGTGAAAGTTTGTGGGTTTGGATGTTTGGATGTTTGGACGTTTGTTCCTCAATCACGCAAAAACTACTAAACGGATTTGGTTGAAATTTGGCACACAGATAGAAGATAGCCTGGATTAAAATATAAAATACTTTTTATCC
Source organism: Agriphila geniculea (assembly GCA_943789525.1). Classification (NCBI taxonomy): domain Eukaryota; kingdom Metazoa; phylum Arthropoda; class Insecta; order Lepidoptera; family Crambidae; genus Agriphila; species Agriphila geniculea. The sequence goes on from OX038875.1 coordinate 13,313,997, forward strand.
CGATATTCTTACGGGAACGGGAACCACGCGGTTGAAACCGCGGGCGGCCGCTAGTCCTACTTATAAATGTGAAAGTTTGTGGGTTTGGATTTTTAGATGTTTGGATATTTGTTCCTCAATCACGCAAAAACTACTGTACGGATTTGGTTGGAATTTGGCACACAGATAGTAGAGAGCCTAGATTCAAACATAGCGTACTTTTTATCCCGATATTCCCACGGGAACGGAAACCACGCGGGTGAAACCGCGGGCGGCCGCTAGTATTATATATTTAAAAGTTTGAAATAATGTGCTTTTATGTATGAGTGCATTGAAATTGTAGCTTTTCGAATCGATGGCCTAGGTTCTTAAATTTTCACATAGTTTTCAAAAATAAAAAATGTAGTTAAGAAACTAAAATTCGTACTCAGCGTAGTAGTAGCTCAAGTAGTCAAAAGACCGGCTACGATGTCTTTTGAAGATACTTCAACTTGTGTTACTACTTATTTTAATACAGCTAGATCAGCCATCAGTACCCTTAGCACGAACAGCTATCGAAAAAAATAACGCGCGTAAAAACTATTCGATAGAGAATTTTGTATGGGAAATTTGTACAGAGCCATCTACCGCCGAAGAGCGAATATAATTACTTTAAGGCCCTCCGCTGCCTTGAGCGGGATCCCGGCGCGGGCGTCCGCCCCGGTGCTGTTTCTTGTATATTCATAGAGCAGCGCTGCGTGTGGCGGAGTGCCTCGCGGGTCACGCGACGGAGCAAGGCGCGGGTCCCCGCGACGACGGGCTGTTTGTCCGCGACGGGCTCCCGCACCGTGTACCCGCGCCGGGATCCCGCTCAACGCAGCGGAGGGCCGCAAGGCTGGTTTACATTATCTTAGTATTTAGTAGAGTGCTTAGTAGCGTGCGAGTAGATTCGAATGCGAGTGCTTTAGTAGTTTTGGTGCCTTTCCAGTGACCGTTCACACGCTTCCAGTAGAGTGTCATTTTCGCCATACCTAATACCTATTATTTAATTCAATTACACGTCACGCGTTCACCGGCAAATGCACTCTACTAAAGACGCTACTAAATTGTCGGTTTACATGCTTCCAGTGCGAGTGCGAGAAAAATATCACGCGGGGGGTGAGCGGGCGCGCAGGGGGTGCTACTGGAAAGCGAGTAGAAAGGCTACTAGAACGTTACTCTCTTTAGTCATAAGACGACCGTTTACATGTTTCCACTAAAGCACTCTCCTGCTTGCCAATCGGTCTTCTATAGATTGTACTTCGGCGAGTGTGCTCAAAAGCTGCATGAGCTCATTCCACCTTCTCCTTTCTTCCATCGGACATCCAGACGAACTGCAGGCTACCATCCGTTCTTGGTTGATATACCTCCTATGCGTACTAAACGCTACTCATCATCGTTTATAATGCGCACAGCCAAGGAATGGAATTCCCTGCCGGTGTCCGTGTTTCCGAGCACATACATCATACAACCTGATTCTTTTCAAGGCCAGAGTGAATAGGCACCTTCTGGGCAAGCTCGCTCCATCGTAGACCCCGTCTATACTTTCGGGCTAGACTAGGGTCAAGAGCAAACCTATTATAATAAAAAAAAAACTCTACTAAAGACTAAGATAATGTAAACCAGCCTTTACGTGCTTTTTTTTCTCGATAGATGTTCGTGCTAGGGGTACAGATATTCCAGTCGATAGCAATACTAACCAACAACAGAGCCATCCTTAAGTCTCCTCTCCTTACGGTACTGGCCGTTGTGTGTCTGGTAGAGGAAGTACCTCTCGTCATCCTCGTCTGTCTGGATGTGGAACTGGTCTGGGTCCTGCTGAGCGCTGTACCCGTCGAGCGCAGCTAGCGCACCACAGGCCCATACCTGTGACCACAACAAAAAGGTTTTAATCGAACTGGCATGAGGATTTTTTTTTAAATTTTCACCAAAAGTAAAAAACTATACGGCCTAAAAAAAGAAAACTTATTTGAGAATGTGCAAACATAGCTTTTTCATTTTTTAAGATCCCCTTTCAGTCCCTGTTGCAAAAAAAATATTTCTTATTTGAAACGTCATCTAAAACTATACTAATAAAATTGATAGCATTAGTAATTTTTGAGATATCCAGCTGTGACAAACCGACAGACTGAGTCGCACCAGAAGAATTCCTATTTACTATTTTAGTACGGAACCCTAAAAAGCAATAATTATATATTTTGGTTGTTTTAGCACTTTACTAGCGTTAAGGGTTGCCAGAGTTCACTACAATATATAATTATTTAATTAATATATAATATTAATACATAAATAATTCCTTTTTCTAGAGTTCGAATTAATAGCATTAATCGATTGTCATTATTGTATGAATGAAGTTTTACAATTAATCTTAAGTGCCTGGAACTTAAAAACCCAAGCATGAAAGTAAACAAGAGTCTTTTTCATAATTACAAGGTTTGTAATACTAATGTGTTGGCTTCATAAATTGCACGTTAGGCCAGTGTGGGAGTAGGAATTGTTCGTAGCTTGTTCACAGCAACCGTTTATTTGCTGCTAAAGTGTCAAGGGCTATAAAGGCAATGAGAAACCTGCATATATCATTATAATGATTATTGGCTAGATGAGTTCGTAATAAGATTATATATAATGAAGTAAACCTGCTAGGTATTTGGGGACAAAACGATCGTTGGAAATTCCACCCAAGATTATGAAATAATGCGCTATAATTAAGTGTTAAACGCAATTTGCTGACAAACATTAATTGTTGAAATATACGGTACTAGCTGTTAATCATAATGAACAATTAAATTAAGTTTAATTTTGCTTTTTCAATAAAAATCAATAAATCAGCTAGCGTATTAACTAGTGTATTGGACTAAGAGCTATGGCCCCGGAAATAGGTATGCAATTTACAGAGCGACGAATTGTATACCTTCAATTGGTCTTTCAGCCCCATTGTTACCCAACCCCTCCCACCCACACCACTGAAAAGCTATTTTCTTCCAACTATGCTTTAATTTTATCACAATCACACTAAAAACTCAGTACAAAGCGAGTCTTCAATGCTCTAGAACTATAAAAATGTATGAAATTTCATTATTGCACAGTTTTTTTATCGCACCAAAAGGTGCCAATCTCAATGGCTTAGCTCTATTCAGCCAGCCGATATCAATACTTTTTTTACGTACGTATTATTCGTTTCTATCCTACTTGTTCCAAATTTAAAAAATGATTGCTGCTAACTCCGATTTAAAAATGAAAGAAATTTAAAAAAGTGATTTGGCTGGAACTTTGTTAATTTTGCTTGACAATATTTTTGAAAAAGTGTAATGTTATCTAACAACAAATGTAACAAACAAATATAAATTTGCCCAACAAAACTCTTAACCTTACGTTTAATAATTGTTCAAGCATAACTTTTAATTTCAATAATTAAACTTCTATTTAACTGTTTGATATGAGTTTCTTTTATCTACTATTCCTATAGGTAATAGTTGAAAGAAAAGCAGATTATGCACCTCGCCTTAAGTAATTTATATTGCCCTCGTGCCTGTTAGATTAGAGCCGTCGCTAACGCTTGGGCTCTAAATCAGGCACTCGGTGCAATAATAAATTACTTTGTGCTCGATGTAATAATCTACTATTATCGATCTATTAATAATGATAGAATGGCACAACAAAAAGAAGGATTTCGTCGCTCTGTAAATTGCATACCTAGCTATTTCCGGGCCACCTCTTTGTATACAAGTTCTTTTTCAGTTTCCATGGATCTCCTAATGGTTTTTCTTTACCTGATAAGCCCTTGTTAATATTTTGCCGTCTTTCACGACGGGGTTTCATCTCTATCTATTTGGTCGACATTCCACGGATTAGCACGAATCGTTTTTCATCTCAGCCAAGGAGTAGAATTCCCTGCCTGCTTCTGTATTCTCGCCAGCATACAATGACACAACTAAGTAATATTTAAAGCTTGATAGTGAACAGGCTTCATCTGGTGGGCCCATCGGCATTCTTAGCCATGGTTTTTGAATGTGGCCAAGACCATTAAAAGAAAAATAAAAACCTTTTATGTCAAGAAATGTTTTGAAAATCGATAATAATTTATCTTTGCATGATTTTGCAATTTATTAATTTTCTGTTTTCTTGTTCGCTAAATTGCCTTGAAAACAGGATAATCCTAATCCGATAGCGTGGCAATCTTATTTTAAGTATATTGTTATCATTAGCTTACATAACTAACAACTTGTAAAATTAGTTGGCTGTTTAAATATTGTCGCACAGTTCCGGTATCTGCCCATCGCGTGATGGAAAATGAGTATGCATTTGCGTGCATTTAAGTATTCGATGGTCAAAGTGTTTGTTAATTTAAACACTGCTAAATTTATCTAATCACGAGGTAATACTTATGGTAGACTTTTTTAAGATGTCAGCTTTCCGGTGTGCATTACCGTAAAATCGGGCACTTGTGTCTATGAAACAATGGGCTCTGCCATGAATTAGTTGGGATTTGTAATTTTCTGAACAATAGACGTTAGCTGAGCCCTGAAGGCCGTAATGTGGCAATACAAACCATGGGTCTACCATTAACACGGACAATTTTATGGGAAAAATTCAATGTGATATTGATTGTGCCTAAAAAAAGATTCAAATCAAATGTTATAGAAATATGTATCAACACTATGTAAGGAGTTCTGTGTAACATCAGTTTTATTCAAGGGGAATATTCATGTGATTTGTCATTGTGTTCTTATGGAATAACAATTATTATCGTGCGACCGATAGTGACATTAGCATAAACCTTCGCAACCTCGGGAGTAGACGTGGGCAGACTGTGGACCTACACGGAAATGGAACGCGTGATTAGGCACACCACTGACAAAGCTAGTGATTCCGTAAACGCAAATGTACATACAACGGCAGCAAGCAACAAAAATAAACGAGAAGAATTGAGTTCCTCCTCTTTTTTGAAATAATTTAAAAATACTGTTTTTCTCCTAGAAATGTATGAGTAACTACTGACTAACTAACGTTGCACGCATTTAGAGTAACAATTATAATGTAGGTATTTAGTTTACATACATACGAATACCGTGACTGATGTTAGGTGTCAGCGTTTCCTTATACGAGTTCAACGAATATGTTTTACAGACGATGTGTTATTGTACCTATTTCAAGAATTTACAGTTCCAACGTATTTCTAGGTATGACAAATACTAATAGACTGAATAAGGAACTGAATAAGCACTAAAAGGAAGCCTTTTGGGACATTTTGTTCATAAGTATTTACTTAAAGAATTTTTAAAACATTCATTGGTCGAGCTTAGAGGACACATTACTTCGAACTTTATAAGTTCTTACGAAATACGAGTGGTCAATGAAGACCACTAAACTAATAAAAGTTTATTGCTTATTTTTGCTGTTGCCATACTTAAACACCACATAATTTAAACACACAAAATGTGTTATGTACTATTTATTACCTAACACCTTTTTAAAATTTGAGATTTTAGCATTCACAATGCTATTTTAAACAATACTAAATAATATACTAGAAAAAATCGACTCGCACCATCATATTCTCAGACGAGAATCGAACTCGCGACCTTTGTATGTCAGGTCCAATGCTCTTCCACTGAGCTATCGAGTCACACACAAAGTGAGAAATGAAGTCATGTTTTCTGTATTAAAAATATCGCACATCAGCAAAATCAACATCAACAAAATGCAATTTCAGATAAATCCTTGAAGATGTGCAATAGCGCGGAAACAAAACGCAGTTTTTGTTAAAAAAATAATTAAATTAAGGAAATGACTACAATGGCTAATGATAATAGCGAACACGAATGATCAAATTAAGTACGGTAACCATGATCAAGCGATTTACAGTTACATTGTCTCTTTTTGGGTGTAATTTAAAAAAAATGCTTTGTCAGCTTAAGTTCAAATAATATTTTGTTTGCAAAATTTTACGATTTTTTTAAAATTAAAACTATTCTGAATGATCGGCTGAGAAATCAAAAAATCTTCCATTTTACATGTTTTTACGTAGATTAACTTATCCTCCTGCTTACTTAGCTTTTTCTGAGATAACATATTGTTTAAGGGTTTGTTTCTTAATTCTTGGAAAAAATGTGCTCGTGCTATGGCTTAAACCAGCGCTGCAGCGGTACCGAATTCTTTGGCTACGGAACCCTTTTTGGTTCATAGAGCGGCGGTAATCTTAAAAAAACCGGTCAAGAGCGAGTCGGACTCGCGCACCGAGGGTTCCGTACAATCATAAATATATTTGGATATGTTATTTTAGGACAGTCTTTAAAAAAATAGAATAAACGGCAGACAGGTGGAAGGGCGAACAGGCGGACAGTTAATTTACAAATGCTGCTTATGGCGACTGAAAAACGTTTCAGCCACTCCACATTGCAAAATGTTTATGTTACTAGTCCATCAGCCATTTTAATGTCCCCACTGCTGGGGCACAGGCCTTCCTTATGGGTGGATAAGGAGGACGGGCCATAACCCACCACGCGGGCCTAATGCGGATTGGTGGGTGTTAACGACTGCAAATGCAGCCGGGACCAACGGCTTAACGTGCCTTCCGAAGCACGGAGGAGCTCGAGATAATAAATTTTTGGTCACCCATCCCATGACCGAACCTTGCGAACGTTGCTTAACCTCCGCAATCGCTGGTCCAGGTGCTAAACCACTGCGCCACCGAGCTCCTCGTTATTATTATATTACTATATTACTAAGTAGGAACTTATTCTTCGTTTTTTCGTACGGCAAATAGTAGGTAATTATATTAGAACCAGCCACCAATTTATTATTGTAGTGTTAGGTTGCGCCATCTCTTGACCGATAGTGGAACTATTTTTATCCTTTAGGTTAGCATGCTTAGGACAGCGCCATCTGTTGACTGGTAGTGACACTAAAAAAATTTTGTTTTTGAATTTCTAAAAAAGTGTGTTATATTGAGACATCGTTTTATTTTTCCTGTAATCTTTACATAAACTACTATCACATACAATTATTTCAGATTTTTCTCTTTGCAAACTTCGGAGATAAGGGGGGGGGGGGGAACGGTATTTTTTTTTACATTATTCATCATAAGTCGAAAACTATGCGGCCTAAAAAAAAAAGGAAAAATTGTTTTAAAATGTGCAAACAGCGCTCTTTCATATGATACCCCACATGCCCTAGTCACCTCACTTAAAATTTTTAAGACCCCTTTTCAGTCCCTATTGTAAAAAAAATATTAATTTTATTATTTCTTTCTTATTTGCAAAATAGTTGGGCAAATGTCATCTTAAACTATTCCAAATTTCAAGTTGATACCATTAGTACCCATACAGCCATTTTTGGTCACAGATTTTCAACAGATGTAACAAGTCGCTACAGTTTCGTAACTGATACGACACATTGCGACTATTTGCGACTGTGTAGGGTTTTGTTTAAAGGTGTTGTAACAGTTCAGTAACAATGTTACGGAAACGTGTTTCAGTAACTTTGTGTTGTCGCTGTGTCGACATAATACACAATGATCTGTGTCCATACATTGTATACACTTTGTGCTCAGTTTGCAACTAGAGTACAAAGTTGTAACAATGTGTGGTAACGGGATGGTAACGTTACAACACATTGTGTTGTAACGTTACGACAATGTTCCGGAATATCAGATAACCTAACTTAAACAAATGAGCGTCACCAAATCCAATCACTCTCAAATATTGCCTTTGTTTTCTGCCCCCTAGCATGCCTACCGAAACACGATATAATATAGCAATTTATCACGTGTAACTGTCAAAAGACAATGGATTTCGAAGCTAAATGTCGACAAAACGCTATATCACGCGATATTTATCATGTTTCGATGGTCATGCTACGGAGGTGAGCCTAAAGTTTGATCATGCCGATCCAACCAACTAGGTATTGACTTATTAGCATGACATGACAACATTAGGGTTAAATGTAAAATGAGAAGCTATAAGAAAAAGGTATAATTTTTATTTCAGTTTAAATAAACAGCCCCTTTACTAATTAAATAGGTTTTGCAATCTGCAAACGAGTACATCTTACGAGTTGAAATAGTCAATTATTCCACTTTTATAAGTAGCATAGTTTATTTTTCTATGTTCTAACTGCGAGCGCCTGTTCCAGAAATGTTGGATTTTATTGACCCTGCAACAAATATCGAAACTTTGAGAAACACTGGAAGAAAAAAAATTGAGAAACCATTTTTAGATTCCTGTTACTTTGTGACGACTTTACGTAACCATGTCGACGCATAATGGTTACTTTGTGACTAGTTGTGACGAGAATATTTCACGTAACAAAAATGCTTTTCTTTAATATTTATCAATTTTACTGTTTAATATTGCTAAAATATATTATTTTTCGTTTTGATATTAACTATTATGAATAATCAAAAGCATTTGAGCACTCGGTGTGTACAAATAAATAATGTTTACTTACCACCAAAATACTAAAATTGTGATAATAATGTGGCGCGTTAGTAAATTTCATTCTATTTGATGAAATTACACAGTCAAATTTTTTTCCCATTACGATTTGAGCATTAAAAATATTATTAAACAAAATCTGTATATAAGTATTACTTGTCTGGAAAAAGATGGCGCTACCTTTTATTTTAATTAATAGTTCATGTCACCATATTTGTCACTTCACGAGTCAAAGGAACTGCTGAACGAATGAACGAATGAATTCCTGATAGAAGTGAGCACAAATACGTCGCGATGTGACAACGTGGCGACAGCGCAGTGCGACTAAAAGTTACTGTTACCAAATGTTACAAATCGTCCCCACTTTTCGAAACGGCGACGGAACAACGGTCGACACGGCTACTCATTGTGACGGAACAAAGTTACTGAAAAAATACGTTTCGACACAAATGTGTGCACTCTAAGTCGTAACCGCTACCAGAATGGCTGTATGGGTAGTTCTCGAGATATCCAGCTGTGACAGACAGACAGACAGACAGACTGAGTCACACCATAAGGGTTCCTTTTTTACCATTTTGGTACGGAACCCTAAAAAGACGCTTAGAAAACACTTTTCGTACAAGTCATCTCGGAAATATGAAAAATTGGTATCGTTGCATTCAGTACGATGCCCTCATCACAAATATATAAGATGACAAGTGCGAAAGTGGTGGGGGTAGAAACTGTGACGTCATAAAGTTTTCAGTACAACAAACAAACAGTTTCAACAAAAAGTAAGGATAAACATACGAAAGTTTATTTATTTATTTTTTTATTAATTATTAACGGAATCTGAGAATTTAGAAAAAGCAGAAAATTATGCTGTTATTAAAACTGATGTACTTTTCTTATTTTTAAATATCTTTGGTCAATTACCTTTAGACATTCGAAAAGAGTATGTGCAGAGTTATTTGTTATGTATTTTGTAAAAATCTATTCAGTCGTTTTAAAATTAAATTAAACCTGTTCAATGGCGACTCTGAATTGCGAAATTTTCCGACGTTTGATAATAATTTGTTAGACCAAGTAGTGAGAATGTTATAGTGTGTTATATATTCGCAATCTACTCACAAAGCCTTTTCATTTGATATACCACATGGTATGAAAAAAATAATTTCTTTGTACTGAAAACTTTATGACGTCACAGTTTCTACCCCCACCATTTTCGCGCTTGTCATCTTATATATTTGTGATCAGGGCATCGTACTGAATGCATTGATACCACATTTTTGTATTTCCGTGATGACTTGTGCGAAAACTAACCTCAAACCTTGTTTTACCGCCCTACTATCACTGTTTATGGTTGGAATCCTAGCTCAAATAAGAAATAAACTAACTGTAATATTTTTTTTTTTACGTAAAATCACACCATACTGAAGTTTTTCTTGTAAGTCAAACTATACTTACAAGATGCGAGCACTAAGCCAAAAAGCTTCAGTATGGTGTGATTTCACGTAAAAAAAGAAAACTTTAAACTTTAAAAGAAGGATTTTTTAAATAAAATTATTTATTTAGTTAGAACAAAAAGATATTTACGTCGCGGAACCAAACGAACGAGGCTCTCAGCCTCTTATGGAACCCCAGGGTTACGCGTAACACCATTCGGAAACCACTGGCTTAAACTTTTCTCGATTGAAAAAAATCGATTTTCACTGCTGGCCAAACTTATTTTGAAAGTGTAATAAAAAACATTAGCTAACTCTAGTTTTGTGATAGATAGTTTTCCAAAATAAGAAATAGTTTATTAATAATCAACTAAAAACGATAAAGTTTTCAATAATTTCGACTATAAACATTTCTTAGTGTTCTGTGTCAAAAGTTACTTTAATTCCCGCTCCCCATATTCGTTGTTTAGTAGAAATGTTATCTAATTAGCGAAAGCAAGGAAATCCTACAGGTTTTTAATGTAATAAATAATTAACTATTAAAAGAAATCCAATTCCAATTTCAGCTTTCATTTCCTATACCGGAATTTAAAAAAATACATTGACTAAATGAGTAACTATTTAAGTTATTACTTTAGTACCTATAATTATTAGCTGTAAGTACTAATCTGATTATTTCGAAATTTTGGCATAGTCTCATTATTTAATTAGAAAACTGTCAATATTTAAAGTTCTTGGTGGGATTTTATACTGCACTTATTGATTTGTAACAACAAAGGCAACACCTAAAGAACATGAAATTGGTAAGTTTTATTGATTACTGTTCAAAAACAATAAAAAATATATTTTATACTCAAATTAAAAATACTTAGCTCATAAGTACTTGATCAATATTCATTGGTATTTGTATATTTTTTAATACGATAATTCTTTTAATAGATTTTTTCAATAATTTTAATTATAGAGTCGTGTATAATCTCTACATAACCTAGTGTCGATTTTCATAAATCAAATAAGTTAACGTGATTATTATCGTCTTGTATTGTAGGCCAACAACAGCTTATGTTATTGCTTCAAATCGAAAACTATTTTTTGTTTTGTTTTACAGTTTATTGTTGCCGTATGCCTATTCGCCGTCGCGTACGCTGCACCGCCCAGCGTCGCCACAGCGATGCGTCGAGCTATGCCAGCCTTGAGGCACGAAGAAGTCCACGACGAGTTTGGACAGTACGCTCTTAGATACATAACCGCTGAAGGCACATTCGTGTCAGAAAGAGGCCACCTCGTGCCTACTCCAGGAGGCAGGGCGTACGTACTGGTGGTAGAAGGCGAGACATCATTCATTGGCGATGATGGGAAGACTTACGTCACCAAATACAGAGCGGGTCCTGATGGCTCTCACTTCGAGGGCCCTCACATCCCAGTTGAACCAGTCAGAGCTTAATGATTAAATAAAAGTTGAAGCTTAATACAAAATATTTAAAGAAACAAAATGTGTGTTTGTATTTTATTTCAAAATGTGTCGGACTTGTTCACGTATTTCTGTAGGTGGCGATTTCTCAGAATCTTTGTGAAATTATCCTTGGACGTTGAATGTATGTATGATTCACTTTTAGTTCTTGCTGATTGTTTCAATATCCCTTCTAACGTTTCCAAAAGATCTGGCACAACCTTGCGTTGGTATAAAACCGTTTAGCCGCCATGTTTAATAATGGATTACAGTGCCTTAGATAACACTGTTTTAATTACAAATTAAAGGAGTTTAGCGACTTGATTACTTGAGATTAGTCATTACATGAGTGATGCCAAGCGTTTTGTGATTCAGATACATACGTCCGTGGCGCGCCGTTGACCATATAAGGAAGCATTTAGTCCTGGAGTAGATAGCCGTGCGCTGGCGCAACAACACCCACGCGAACCACTTGGCGAAATTCGCATTAGGGTCAAAACAGCCATCAGTGCTATGCCGCATACGTAATATATTGTATAGACAACCGATTCTACCCTTTGAACTAGCTGTCGAAATAAGGCAACAAAGAGTTAATTTTATTAGAAAGTAAGTAATTTAGGATAACGTGGTTTTAGTAAACTTTGGTATAATTTGGTTAAGGGTTGGGAAAAACTATGTATTGTATATTGGATCTAGTGCGATATTATGTGTTATCCTCAACAATAGTTTCATCTTTTGTGCTTGTTTAATATCTCTGCCTTTACTTTCTTTTTATTTTTTATTATTCACAGACAATAATAAAAAATAATACACAGTAAGATGTTAAAATATCAATAGGATACCAATTTAGATTCATTGGTACAAGTGCTGTAACTTTTTATCAAGTATTATCACAATAAAATTATGTTTTCAATAAATAAATCCAAAAATTTTGAAAGCTGAAGTTGCTTTTATTTCCTTGCAGTGTGAGAAGACTGAGCAATAATCGTAGTAGGTAGGCTATTTGTAGTCTATTTTAAGAGTGTTTTGAAAGAAACTTTCGAATTCGATTTGTTGTTCAACGTATTAAAAGTATTACTTTTAATACTTTTTACTGATCAATACGGCCAATAAATTGTGTAATAAAACTAGTTGGGAGTAACCTCCAGTCATAAAACATTAAATATTTCAATGCTCTCCGCCTCAATAAAAACGCAGCCAAAATCCATCAAATGAGTAGGTTCACATAAAAGGATTATTGTTACGGTAAAGAAAGAATAAACTTCCGCATTAATGCTCAAAGTTTTTGCTGTGTTTTGGAGTTAATTAATATAGAGGTAGCTACAATTAAAATATCAATCTATTGAATAATTATAGTTGTGACAGGAGCAAGATATGAGATCAGCAATCATGTATATGCGAGTGGGCGAGTATCCACGGATAATTGTTGAAATTTGCAATGAAGGTGTTTGGGAGATAAGTTACTGCTGAGTTATTCTGTATCGGACGATTTCAACGTTCGAGTGAATTTTGAATTTTCTTACAAAACTCGACATCTCCGACGATTGTGGTAGAGAGATCTAAGTTGGGTGACATTGTGATATGACAGCACTAAAAGTTGAAAGAATTTTCACGGCCCGAACTCAATTATAATTGTGTATCGTTTTTTCAAAAGTCGTCCGAAAAAAGTTACCTACCATTATCATTATTATAGATAGATTTTTATTTTTTTAAAGTCTTATTCTGTAACAAAAACAAAAGAAAAGCCATGATTAAGCTGACTGACGAAATGTTTATGAAGGGTCGTACAGAGGTCAAAGAATAGAGCGCAAATACAAACTTTACAGCCGTACTGTATCACTACAGTGTAACGACTTCGTGTTTATTTCTTACAGAATAGCCCTGTAAGTTTTAGTTGTTTTGAGTACCTTGGTCGACGATGTGGGCGACACCCATGGGCGGCTCGGGGTACAAATCCGCATTGCACGGGCACGGGTAGCCTTGTAAGTCATACTTTATAGAGGCAATTTACATGCCTTATAAGATATTCATTTAGATCACCCACAGATATCAGCAACGTGCTTCACTTTAGCCGCTAGCAATGTTTCAAAGTTAACGTGATAATATTATCAGATCTTTTTATTCATGTTTGTTATTTGAAAAGTGTTTTCAACGGGATCCCTTGTTTTCGCATAATGGTTTTATACCTAATTTGATTTGGCATAACGGATTTGGCATAATCTTTTTTGTTATTATAATACTCTGGCATAATTGTTTTTTGGCATACTATTTATATTAGCATAATTATCATTTAGACTAATTTGTTTTCGCATAACGTTATTAGGCATATTGTCTATTCGCCTAATATTATTTAGACATAAAAATCAAAAACAATAAGAATATATATTTTTACGCACTTATTTATTTTCATGCTCAAGGGGTAGGTATTGTATTAAAATGCCAAAAACTCATAACACATACGACCAAAATATCGACTCATTAAACACCTATCACACCATTAAATCCTGAATGTCGATATCCAATTGACCGAAACTTGAAATATCGATTATTAAATGATATTTCGAAACCCTGAAAGTTAAAATGCCGATAGTTAAAAATCCCGAAAGTCTGTTTAGGTCTATTAGGTGCGACGACGAGCGAGCGTAGCGAGCGAGCAGGAGGTAAGGTTCCATTGCGACCTACAACGCACAAGCCGAGCGAGCAAAGCGAGCGTGCCGCGGCAGCGGCCGGCGAAGTGCCAGAACCGACCTGCTGGCATGTAACCCTCAATTAACCTTCGGTTTTTCAAGCTTCGGAATTTTGTATTTTAGGTAAATGTTCTTTAGTGATTTTAAACGTCGTGATTTTTTGTTTATAAAAATATGCGTTAATAACATTATGCGTGTTTAAATTTATGCTAAAGAATATTATGCTTAAGCATGATTATGCATAAAGTAAGTTATGCTTAAAAAAAATATGCATAAGCTGTTATGACTAAATAATATTATGCGTAAACATCATTCGGCGAAATCATATTATGCTATGACATATTAAAATGCCTTAAAATTTTATGCAAATACATAGGGAACCGTTTTCAACTCGAGATTTATATAAATTAGCCAGCCAACCAGCCCCAAACGTGTTGAGTTAAAAAAAGCTCTTAATAATTAGTTACACTTTTTTATATTATTTAATATATAGTAGGTACCTACCTACAATAAAAGTTCAATGTTTTGTTAGTAAATTAACACTACCCGGTGCCATCTTTGTGACGTCATAGATACTTGTTCTATAACTTTAGAGAGTGACAAAATAAATTTGATAATTGGTAAACCACACTGACTCCAACGGTACAATTTGACAGTTTAAAAAAATCAGTTCCACGGGAATCAATCAACTAAACCCGAATGTCGGTAATTAATTACTAGATGAATACTTATTTATGTACTTACTGATATTACAATTTCACGAATGTCATCACAATTCTTTCAATAATGACATAAAATTCTAATTAATGAAATATTATATAACTATATTTAATTAATCTGATAACTGCATTAGTTGGGCATTGCGATAACATTACATTATTGTCGTAATAATCTAGGTTACTGGGTGTTGCTTAAGCAATCGAGGTTCTCAACTTATAAAATGTCTGAAGCGCTTTACATTGACCGGTTTTAAATTGAAGATGTACTCATTATCCTTAATTAGACCTTTTCATTTTTCACTTCAACCTGTCCACTCGATTAAATGATGTGAGTTGTTAAAAAACTTTAGTTTCACGTAACAAGGAAGGAAACATTTTTGGAGATAAAAGATCTTTACGAGTCTGCTTTCCATCCATTTTGTCGAAGAATGTAGAGATAGTGTCTTTGTAAGTTCATGACAATAACTTTGCATTCATCTTTCAAAAGAGACCATTAGATGTCTTGGCTAAACGGTTCACTGCAGGGCTATCAAAAAAATTTAAATGAAGTGGGACTCATATTTCATTTTAATATTTTTGCATTAAAGATGAGTATGTAATTTTGGTAGGTAATTACAATTTAATAATGTGGCAGGAGTTAACCAACTCAAAAATATTATTTATAAAAAATTGTTGATTGTTATACAAGGGTCGAAAGGAAGCAATGTCCATGTTTAGAAGTCAGAACTCGTAAGGGCGGTTAGTTCGAGTATGGACGACTTTCTCTACTTTTAATTTCGAATATACCTAAGTAAACGAAAAAATTTTTTAATGAAAAATTACAAAATGAACTGTATTTCGGCACCACTCACAGAGTAGGTATCAATGTCAAAGTCTGTCAAATTATAATTTAGTTTTAAATTTTAAATATGCCCAATGTTTTTAATTTGCTTATAAGTATAACAATAAAGGCCACAACTGTTTTTAAACTCTGAACCATATATTTTTTAAGTTATAACGGGTGGCGCAAAAGTACTGGCACTAAAGAAAATACTTTTATTTTTTTTATATGACATTTTCTGTCATTCTGTTGTTGAAAATTGTGTAGTGAACAAATATAAAATACACTGAAAATAAACATGGACCGTTTTACTCCCCAAGAACGTGGAATAATTGTGTCAATGTTCTTACGGAATAATTCATCAGTGATAAGAACACAACGTGAATTTCGTCGACGATTTCCCCACCGTCCGGCAGGACTGACAGGGTCCAGACTTCTTTCTTTGGGGTTTTTTGAAATCTCGGGTGTATGTGAACAAGCCACAGACTCTCGCAGCTCTAAAAGAAAACATTCGTCAAGAAATAACGAACATATCGCAGGAAGTGTTACGGCAAGTTATGCAAAATATCATAAATAGGGCTCAAATGTGTATCAACTCTGGAGGTCACCATTTAAAAGACATCATCTTTAAATCCTAATGGTACGAAATTTAATGGAACAAATATACATTTAAAAAAACCTAAATCTAGTTTTCTAATTTAGAAAAAATGTTATAGCTGAACCAAATAGGGTCTTTACTTTTGCGCCACCCGTTATAAACTTTTCGTTTGAGATGAGATAACTTTTTGCCTGAGATGACGTAACCAAATTCAGTTCTGTTTTTTAAAATACTTACCGTCCTAGGGTGAAAAGCAGTGTTTTCCCACCAGCTCGGTTTAAATATACATCACTTTACGAGTATGTATAAATAATGAAAACATTTTTTTCTTAGTTTAATTGTCGGTAAAGTAGCATCAATATAACTTTAGTAAGATAGTTAAAAGAGTGATATAAGGCTACTTTATGGCTCAATTAATTTCAATGTTATACATTAAGGGTAGACACAAAATGTAAGCTTACACAATATTTTATTTGGAATTTTAGTGACTCGGGATAATTTACGCTCGTTCTACTATTAAAAAGTAATGTAAAGAATATTATGTGGATTTGACGTGACGTAACTTTGAACGCATAAGATTTGAAACTTGTTAAAAAATTTGTCTGACTTACAATATTTTTTGATTTACCTATTGCTATTTTATTCATATTTTCGTAATTGAAACATTGGATCAATAATTATTAACACTGAAAAAAGTTTCTACGTTGGTCCTTATGCTTGGAACATAGAATTTCTTCAGCCCTACACAAGCAAAGTCGCATTGACATTCCCCGCTATGTGTACCACACTAATGTCTTTATTATAACTGTACTCGAATGCAGTTCACAGTGTATGCTACTATGGATGCCTAGCAACACCTCGCTACAATTCTGTCTATTCATATGCAAATGTGAATAAAGATCTGGGCAAAACCGTACATAAATAAATGCAGTATTCTAACTGAATAGAAACGTGAATATTGGATTAAATTCCAACTTGTTATTCATGTTTAGAAAATTCCTGATTGAAAAGTTGTAGAAAAGAAAAGTTTAAAGAAATAAAGAGCCATCCAATATTAAAAACTTTTTATTTTTATTTAGCCAGATATAATATGAATAATCGTTGAAAAATTTTGTTTTCTATTAAATGGGTGACCATCGCCGTGTCTGATTGCCATGCCACAAGTTTTGCTAAAACAAACCTTGTTACAAACTGAACTTATCTGTAAGTACTCTTGTTATTCTTCAAACAATTTGGTTTTGTAATCAACTCTGATATTTGCTATTTTTTCTGTCTGTTCCGTACTCCTTATACCATTCCGTCGACGTTACAGTGTGATTGACATTTATGATATTATAATAAACAAGGAACTAATTAAGTGCCAAGTTCCGTCGCATTAGGGCGAACGTCCGTGCGTCGCGTGCCGACAATGAAGATGCGCGAGCGCCGTCAAATACCACAACAACAATGAAAGTGAAGTGCGCAACGCAGGAACGTTTCCCACGCGAAAGCGCGTGCCGGTGACGTAATACATCCCTATTAGAAGGCAAGATAGCTGTTATCAGTATATCTAAACAGGTTGCTTTCTTTCTTTTTTACAACATACTTATAGTTATAAGAGGCCTACCACCGCTTTATTTGTAGAAAAATCGAGTCATATGATATGAACTTGACCATTCATATTTTTCGTTAGATCGGGACACTTTTTTTATACCGAGAATAAATAAATTTATGCATCATGGCGGAACTGAAGCGCTCATGGTGGAACTTGACAGACTGATCGTACTCGATCACGTTTGTTAAGCAACGCTCGATCCGGCCAGGTGTCGGATGGGAGACCGTTAAGTGGCATTACACTGAGCGCTTCCATGCTTCGGAGGGCACGTTAAACCGTCGATCGCGGCTGTTGTCATTGTGATAACAGTCTTTAAGCCAAGTTCGAGGAGGCCTTACAGGCGGCTTGATAAACTCTGACACCAGAGGTGGCCACTATTACTCATTCAATAAGAAGATGAAGCCAGGAGGAGACCGCAACATTCAACGTTGTGGCTCCCTCCACGACCGCCTCCCGTTGTCCCACCCAGGCAGTGGTTCGATGGGACCCCGGGAGGCTTATAAGCAAAATATTACTCCTGAGTTTTGATAGTGATCTCTTATTGGTCAAAAAACTTTTTTGACTAATCAGAGATCATTATCGAAACTCAGGAGTCAAATTTTGCTTATATGCCACCGGGAGGGGGGAATACCCACTAAAAATCGGGTACTTGTCCTCATGCGCTGTCGGTTGGCCCTGAGTGTCCCTTGTGGGAATCGCCACATTAAGAGCGGGACACCTGCTGGTTGTCTTGGTAATCAATAAGGCTTTCAAAATAGCTACACTCGTGCCTAAAGCTAAAGCGGGACATTTTTGTTCTTGCTGGGGACAGCGGGACAGACAGTTTGAAAGCGGGACTGTCCCGCCCACAGCGGGATGCATGGTCACGTTAGTCTTATCGCTACCGGCTGGGGCTTCTGAAGATGTTTTCAAAGCATGGCACAAAAAGAGACTAATAAATTTCTATGTATTGCCATCTTCATTTCAATGTCCGTTTCTGCTGGGGCACAAGCTTACTTTAATAAATGGATATGGATAAGGATATTGGGCCATATATAGACCATCACGCGGGCCCATTACGGATTCGTGGGTGACGTTACTATATCTCTTTTGTGCGAAGACACAATTGTTATGCGTAAATGTTATCCTAATCCGATGAAACCGTTACGTTAATGTTTTTTTTTTATAGAAAGTCTACTTTAAAGTAAAGTAACACACAAAAACGTTTTAAAATGCCATGACATGAGTCACTAATTACTTATATCATCACAGAATCAAGATAGATTTGCATGTGATATTTAAGATATAGAATAAAATTTTTTGGAGATTTATTATGTGACTGATATTTGAATCTCTTAGTTAATGTTATGAAGTTTAAATAGAAAAAGAAAAACAATTCCGTTAACAATATCTGGGGTTTCTTGTATGACAGCGTTAACCTTTTGTAATTCCTTCCCATTTATGTGTAAAATGAATAGAGTGAAAAAATATGAGGAATACTGATAAACGATAAAAAAGTTTTAATTAAAGGTCATTGAAAAGAAAAATCAATTAACGTACATATCAAAGAAAATGTTGCAATATTAAAGATATACCTATGTACTATGTGAATATTTGTGCTGAGTGTACTAAATACAATACGACATAGTGAAAGGATATCCACGTGGCTATTGAATTGGTCAACTAAATACAAGTTAACAGATTTATTCGTCCGGTGCTTAACAAAACTTACGAAATATTGGCAATATGATAGATGTGTGCAATTTAATTTAGTAATTGAATTTTTTTTTTAATTCACGACGGGATAGTGCTTGGCCTTCATCTCACCTGATGTTAAATGACGATAAGGCCGAAGATGGAAGCGCACTACACCCGGAATCGTCATCACTGAGGGACTGTTATGTACTGTACTGAGGAACTGTTATCTTACCTCTAACTGCCGGAAAACAACAATTTTTAAATTGTTATTTTGCCGTTAGGCTAACTACCACTATCTATCTTACCTTAGAGGTAGCTAGAGTCAGCCAGGCGGACTTGAACCTAACATCAACCAAAAAAAGTATTCAATCAAGAGACCGATAAAATCACATCTATGAACGTACGTGTGTAAGGGTACTAAATGGGTATGGCGCTTACCTACACATTTACTCTCCTTCATACATAAATAATAAACTCAATGGTTTAGTAAAATTCAAAAGCTTTTTATAAAATATAAGTTATCTGAGCTAAGTGTACGAACAAAAAATTAAAATAAATTGCCAAGGCGTTGGCGATTGCTCTACTAACGCTTTAAGAAATAAATTGATATCTATATCCGGTTAGAGTTGGAGCATGCGCAGGTGCAGTGGTGGAATTTTTGTGCATGTTCGTTCCAATTGTAAATTTCTGCGTCTGCAGCTCACCCAGTTTATGTAACAAATGTGAACGGCGCATTTCGGTAAGTACCTACGAATTACTCGCATGTGTTTGGACAAAATTATGTTTCGTAACTAAATCGCAACAGGTTCTCGTTTAATCCAAAAGTAATAAACTTTAAACGAGCTCGGTGATGCAAGTATTCGAAGTTCGGTTTGATCTTTATAAAGCTTCCTGTATTTTTCAACTTTCAAACACCTAATGTTTAGTTTTAAACATTTCTTGTTCTATAAAAACATAATATTTTAGCGATAAGTCGTTTATAACAACTGTCAAAACATTAATATAACTACTTCCTGGTATATCTGTCGATATTTTTTATAGCAATCTTAATCTTATTGTTATAAAAAATATTTTTTTAATTCGAATGAATTACCTGTTGGGGTGGAAGCTTAACCTAGAAAATAATGGTAAGTGAGAATACTAAAGTGATTCAAAGGTCATAGATTCTTGTTCTTTCGGTTATCTTAAGTGATTTTAAGCTCCTCAATTGTGGAGCTCGGTGGCGCAGTTAAGCACTTGGCCCAGCAATTGCTTTCGCAAGGGTCGGTTATGGATGGATTACCAAAAATAGGCTAGTTGACAAAATTTGGAAAATAGTTTAAAAATAAAGTTTGGTATCTATTTTACCCCAAAAATATATTATTTTAAGAAATATAAGTCATTTTACCTATGAATTTTGCGTTTTAAGCAATGAACTCAAAATGACATCGAAAAAGGCCAAAACTGTCATGGCGTCTTGAATGACGTCACGCCTCGCGAAACATTCGTGTTTGTTTATGACCGTCAATTGTTTTTATTCGAAAACGTCGTCGTCGTCGTTATCGAAAATGACAGCAACAACAAATGTTTCGCGAGGCGTGACGTCACGCGTCTCTGATTGGTGTTCAATGTCACGTGATTAAATAGCCAATTTTGCCGATTTTATTTTCCGTAAATATTGGTAATCTTTATTTACTTTAATGAAAAAAGTGTTTTATTGGTTATTATTTAATATGACTAATCGTTAGAAACCTTATGCTAGCCGATTTATTCTTAGTGGAAACAAGCCTTTTTTATTATCTCGAGCTACTCCGTAAATCGGAAGGCACTTTAAGCCGTTGGTCCCGGCTGCATTTGCAGTCGTTAACACCTATAAATCTGCATTGGGCCCGCGTGGTGGGTCATGGCCCATCCTCGTTATCCACTCATAAGGAAGCCCTGTGCCCCAGCAGTGGGGACATTAAAAATGGCCGATGGTCAAAAGGAATAATTAAGACCACATATAGTGATGAATAAAAATTGTGAGTTTAAATAAAGTAGCTCTAATACTGAAAAGACATGCAAGTGACAGACTAAACAAGTTGTTATTATATAACTATCACCATCGCTGATGCCATAATGCATTAAATACACCATTACGGTCTGGTTAACAGAGTCAACACAATGTTGGATGACTGTTACAGATAATTTGACCGTGTTAAACTAAAACAAAGCGATGTTAAGCCGACACGTCCCATCCCATCGGAAGTCGATTATTAGCATATTGTGTTACACAACTGTGTATTACACAACGCACTGCGACACATCGGTATGCGCCAAAATCATGCGCTTTCTAGTTGAATTCTAAAACTTAACTAAACATACATCAAAACAAGATTAGATAATGCTTACTCCAGTATTTTGTGGTGATAAATTATCGTATCCGCTCTCATATGACAACTAGTTTTACTAAAGTGTAATTGGCAACACCTTGGTCATCATTAGTGATTGCCTATTGCGTCAGATGTATAACGGAAGCTAGGTACCTTACCTGTGCCAACTATCACAAAACAAGATAGAATAAACTCGCATTGAATCGAAGCGGTTCGCCTTATTTGATTCAGATTAAATGAATATAAATGAAATAGGAAGGTATCATGTACATACTAAGTAGCTGATCAAAATTAACTTTTTGCGTGCTCCCTTCCTTTTTAGGAACAACAATCTGTTTGACAATAAAACATTCAAAAAAGGAATTGGAGTTGTTGCATGTAATGATTTATGCAATCAATAGCTAAATGCCCATTTAAAAGGTATAATATTTACGTAGGATATATAACTTTTAGAATCACCGATAACCGGTGTAGTTTAAAACAAATAGAAAAGAGGTCATAATTAACAGAACTTCAGCTAAAAGCAATGT
The DNA here is from genome assembly GCA_943789525.1 of Agriphila geniculea. NCBI lineage: Eukaryota > Metazoa > Arthropoda > Insecta > Lepidoptera > Crambidae > Agriphila > Agriphila geniculea. The sequence continues at coordinate 13,336,279 of OX038875.1, forward strand.
GAATTCAATTATCGTATTTGCATAAATTGACGCTGTCGATAACGTAAGAACTGTTTAAGTGTTAACTGCACAGACTCGATTTCTGTAAACAGTATATTACAGAAATCGAAAGTAAAGGGCAAGAAAAAGTGGTTTGAGCTTCGACGCTTCCCAGTGATGGGTGAAAGTGGTCAGTTCCTCGCGTTCCACCCCGGGCATCCTGATTCGGAAACTTGTCTGGCTAAACGTGTATCGTGCTGATCGATGATACTTGACATTTTGCAGTTTTTGCACGTCCAACGTACTTTTCTCTATGTTACGACAGGCATTTCATTATGTCGTAGAAGTTTCAAAGGCATTTTAAGAAACTGAGGTGGGTGAGATGAATATACTTTAACCATAGAATAAATAAATAGTACTAGTCCTGTGAGATTTATTGTTAGAAACTGCAGGTGTCTATGAGAATGACCTCGTCTGCGCCATAGAAATCCTCCTCGAACCGCCTCGATAGCAAGAGGTTTTCTTATGTGTCTAAATAAACATAATACTTATTTGATTGCAAGTTCAATGTCGATAACAATATTGGTATGAAATAATCACCGTAATGGATTTTAGAATAAACTACCATGATAAAGGCACTCGGAATCCGAAGCAAGTAATTATTAATTTACTTATTATTTACTTATTAATCAACGTTGACAATGACTAAAATTATTTCTGAAACCTATGCATTTAATTCTTAGGCAACACTTTTAGTTTCTTAAGGAACAATCACAGCAATACAATATACAACTAACATCCACTATTAAACAAATTAAATACTTGTAGCTACACTCACGAGCAGTCACGACTGCGTTTCGTATCTCGTGAGTCGCGAGAAATGCACGGTGCTTGCTCCAATTAGAGCAATCGCGATATAATATTACTGCGATTACAATTTTGTAACCAACTCGGTATTGTAACGTGTACCGTACTGTTGGTTAATAAATCAGAGATGGAGAAATAGATACGTATAGCTATTACAAGAGGCTGAAGACAAATGACTTCAATTTTAATATTCTGCTTTCGCAATCTTCTAAAGTTTGAAACGAAGCGTTATCCTGGGATTTCTATTTTTTATTATGATAGCAGCTAGTAACAAAACAACAAATAAACAAATCTTTGTTATTATACTTTCTTGTGTATACTGACACATTTACTCTTTGAGCTTTAGCTTTAAAAGCTTTGTGACATTTAACGGTACTGTTAGTAAACAAAAAGCTCTTAAATTAATTAGAAGGCTGCACGATAACGGAATCGTTTGAAATCAAATAATACGTTTAATTATCGAGCATGCGGTGATTAGTTCAATCACTCTAATCCAAGGAGACAACATAATGAGAGTTGTTTGTCTGTTTGTCTCACTGCTGACACTACCATGTAAGCGCTAACGATTAGTTTTGTCTAAATGACATTGAAACGGCTCACAGGCCTTGTGTGGCATATGGGTGCATTTATGAATAACCCTTCGGCGGTCATTGTTACAATGACCTTAAATGATAACATTGTTCTTTTTAATTTCAACAATGTGACTTTCCGGATTTTTGAGAGTTATCTCGATGTGTTTTGGGATAGAGCGTTATTCGTGTATGGCAAGTAAAGTATGTATCTGTTCATTACCATCTTTTTGTTATCTGAAGGTCCACCCTGAAAAATAAATGAGTGTAATACATACAACTTGTGACAATATTTGTTTTGTTTTTGACATTAGCTCGTTGAATAGAATAGAAACACTAATAAAAGACTTCTCAATGAAAATTGGATACTCAACTCAATCCAATTATTTGGTGTTGTTTGGTGAAACAACGAATTAAATCTATTATTTTAAAATGTTTGCTTACGTTTTAGTGAATTTATTTTGTTAGGTATATAAACGTATGTGGAATATTGTGGAATAAATTAATATGAATATTTTTAGGTAAACAAATATTTTTGTAGGTACAAACTTTGATAGTGAGTCATGAAATCAAAATGTTTTGTTGTACGCTTTATCTCACAATACCGAGCCATATGGTATTGTTTATGTAGGCGATAAGTTATGCAATACATATTACATCCATATAGAAAAAAATACGAATAGCAGACCTGTAAAAGGATACTCATCTGTTTTGTTTGTAATAGAACTCTCGCTCATGGAAAATTTTAACGAATTGCACTCTTTACAAATTTCCGGAAATAAATAGCAATTCTAGATTATATTTAACGTGAAAACTACCTATCTATAGTGATGACTGGTCGTTAAATTTTTTTGTTATTTATTTTAAGTTTTAACGATAAATTACCATGTCAAAAGAAGCAATCATCATTAATTTCAATAAATTCAAGAAAAAGTATAAATATTTACCTGCGTCAGGTTTTGTTAAAAATTTAAGTAATCTGCCGGGAAAGGGAGATACCCTTTGCAGACTTTTAAACTGTCGGTAATTCTACATGTCCTCTTTCAAGTACTACAACATAATTTTGTGGGCGCTTGTAAATTGCATCTGTCTGGCTTCCATTGAACGTGGGCACTTTTGGCGTAGACCTTGTGCAAATAATCCATTGTGTAAGTATACGATCCTTTGTCGAACAGAAGATGGAGTCAATCTACAAAACCGCAATCAATCAATGTTTAACCTTAGGCAAAAGAGCTATCTTTTAAGAATCACTTTAAACTATGAAAAATGAAACTATGGTTGCCTGCGGGGGGTTATTTTTCGTTAACCGCGAACTTGCGCCATATACTCTAAATTCAGTAGGTACCTACCGACCATAATTTAGTTTTTCATAAAAATACCCATGAAATTTGATACCTAATATGACAAACTTTAGGTAGGTACTTGTAGCGCAAGTTCCCGGTTATCGAAAATAACTTCCCGCAGCCCGCAGGCAACTACTCATAATTTAGTTTTTCATAAATATAATTTCATGGGTAAGACACTCAGTTGCGGATAGGATTACCATAATAAAGCAACGAGATCAGTAACAAGACAAAAATAAAAAAGCTTATTCTTTGGTATAAAATATTATAATGTTACTACTTAAACTAATTGATTTAAAAGCGTCTCCGATCTTAATTCTTCTTCTTCAATTAAGAGCCGTGCTCTTGTCGTTGAAGTCTTTATACATAAGCGTGTTTTTTTCCTTTCTTATTACCATTTCATTTACAGATTATCTGATTTCGCAGCTGATATCATACCCATGCGAAGCTGTGACAGACCAGTTGTAGTTGTTCTATTATTTTATTTGTATTCATTTCTCTGCCTGTTAGATACGCTGGCCCTAGGCCTTGACTTCATTGTCCAAACACGTCATCTTACGAAAAACATTGTTTTCTGTCCGAATAACCACGCAATGTTTTTGTATCTTAATTTGACACTGCGCGTGAAGGTAATTGAAAAATATTAATATCAGCCACTCGACGAGACAACTCGTTTAGTGACTGATATTAATATTTTTTAATAGGTAAGTCTATTTAGTCCATTTAGTTTTAAAATATAGGTATTTTTGTTGTGTTTTCAATTAGAATTTGTAGCCATAGTTGTGGTTTCCTAATGACAGAAGTTTATTTCACAGTATTAAGTGAACATGCATGATATTAGCAGGAAATGCGATGACCACAGGTTTACACAATTATTTTGGTTAATTATTACAAGTTGGCTGTGTTTACCGGATCGTATTTTAACAGGAACCTGTTTTCGATAATTCTATTCCTGTTTCTCAACAAATCACTCAAAACTTCATGTTAATTTATCAAAGATGTCTATGTGTTAGAAGTCTTTGTAATTTATTAACTATTCACTGAAGTTATAAAATCCAAAATTTTATTAAGTTATCGAAACGAAATAATCCAAAAGCATTTAATAAAAATAAAACATTACTTGAAGCAAAAAATATATGGTAGGTACAAAGATTATAAAAGAGAAAAATAAACCATTTATTTTTCTCGGAAAAAGAAAAAGGCAACTCAGTCAGGAGACAAAATGAGATAAAAGAAGCTTTATAATGTATCAATGTCTTAAATTTTGTACTCTAGCTAGAGGAGACTAATGTAGCCTAACATAATTGTTCAGACTTATAATTATGCGTTGTAGGTGGCCTCGCAGCATTCCTTTCAGGTCCCTAACTTGTCCAAACAGTACCAGTTGTTAGGTGCGTTTCTTTTGCAACTTATTATAAAGTTCAAGTCATAAGAGATGCAGTTGGAAACAGTGCATTGGGACCGAACTATCCCAGTCAAATCCTATGGAAGAAATAAAATTACTTTTTTGCAATACAACGAAATCTTTATGACAAAATGTTATTTTTACGGTAGTCGTAATCGACTGAAAATCTATACTCGTACAAGTTGTTACAAAAAAGCCCCTAATGCCGAATATGGTACTTTAGGACCATCAAAATGATCAACTTTTACTATATGGGACCAACTCTGAAATCGTGAAAAAAGCTATCAGCTGTTTCATACAAAAATTAATAACTAAAATATCAAACAGCAATTTTTTTCGTGACTTTAAAGTTGGTCCCATAGTAAAAGTTGTTCAGTTTGATGGTCCCTATCTAGGGGTTTTTTGTAACACGTTTTTGTAACAATTTTTTTTCAAAATTACAACTGAAGTTACGAAAGAAGATCTATTTGTAAGGTTGTGTCTACAAGGTTTCTTCATAAAAATGGTTACAGTTAGCCAGCAGCTATGTTAACTAATCTGCGATGATGCTGTTCACGCTTCAGTTGGTGACTTGCGCAGGCGCCGGTGACCTAGACCGCCGGTCTTCGCTTTCAATTGATATAGGGACGTCAACTCGACTTCAAGTGCAAGTTTAGTAGCGTGCATTGGCTAATGTTCAATGGCTCTACGTGCGTGCAAATACTATTAGATGGTCACAGCTTGGCATTTATTACGTTGCAAAAGGAAGTTTCCATTTTTTTTATTTGATTGTAAAATTAATTTTAATAATTATACCTTTTCACATAACAGTAAAACATATATATATTTTTTAATTTTAATTACTTGCATTTTTGATACAAAATTTTACGGAATTTGTGACGTCAAATATATTATGACTCAAAATATAATTTAAGATATTGAAAATCTATTTTCAATATTTTTGATTTTATTTCTCAAAATTTGACTTGAGTAAACTTCCTTAAATTTTTACTGTTTTAGTGAAATATAAGTAGAGGGACTTTTCTCAGACTTTGGGTCATTAATAACTGACTAGAATGAATTTTCCTGTCAGGATAAAGTAAAAAGACCTACGGTCAATAAGTAGTTGCAATTATTTTAAGTTCAAAATACTAAGCTAGAGTACGTAATTGATTACTACTTATAATAACTGATAAGAGTTCACTTGATCTATTTCTCACGGATGCAGTATGAGTCACGATTAAATAAGTGAGTCGTAATTTATAAATATTAGCAACATTCCTACCTTATTTTAGCAGAATGAGTTAATCGAAACAGATGTGATGTCACTATATTTTACAGTGTTGAACTTTTATCTGACGAAAATTGTAATAGGGTATCGAAACTTTCGCATTCTCGAGCTATTATTGTTCATTCTTGTTTATTATGAACAGCATCTCAATATTTATTTCAGCTCTTATTAAGCAAGCAATAATGAAATATGTAGAATTTCGGTTTCTCATTAATTAGTGACAGAATAATGGTGATCGTACTTTCGCAATGCGTTAACCACCTGCGTTATTCTAACGGGTTTCATTTGAAAAAAGTGGCCCTGAGAAAATTTGCCTGTTATATTGCAACTAACGTTTCACTCAAGTCGTCACTTTTTGTTCAAAGATTTCATACCATGAATAAAATGAGCGTTGACAGTCACAATTCAACATAAAGGAAATGAAAGTGAGAAAAGAAACTATGTATTCACACGTTGTCGCTGTATTCTTTAGTTTGTTTTATATTATTATCTGGGGTTTAATTAGATCTCTTATAAAAAATTTATTGTTTGTTGATGATCCCTGTTTGAATGTTTTTTGAAGTGAAAACTCCTTTAGCGGCGTTGTACGCTTTTTTGTAATGGGAAAAAAATGCTAATCTCGCGTCAGTAAGAATCACGTGACCCTGATCGAAAATTCGTAAGACGGATGTGACGGATGGAGAGTAGACAGCCGGTGGCGGAAGTGTCCCCCTCTCTTTCTACGGGGCACGGTGAAAATGGCGGCGCGTCACTTCAAGACGTAAACACTAGTGTCACCATAGCAACGCGCTAATTTTTTAATTCAATGTCAAAACTCTAGATTTTCTGTCAGCTATGGATAAGACTTTCGTATAATACTGTTCTGTATTCGTAAATTCAAATGCAGAGTAAATTCGTAAGACGGCAATTTGTGCAAAATTATTCTCTAACCATTTCAAAATATCAAAAATGCACAACGTTAATATTCAAGTTTTCACTTCTGCCGGCACTCCCGGAGTGCAATCCGATTTTTTTTAACATTCCTGTTTGACTTTGATTATGTCTCCTTATCCTGTTATTCCTATAAAAATAACAATACGTACCATTGACAAAACGTAGATCTTTTTTACAAGCATTTAATTTCATTTTGTTCTTATTTTAATTTTGTTTTTTATTTTTTGACATTAACTATTGCTGATATTCTAATAATCTCATTTCATTCTTATTTTAATTATGTTTTAAAAATTATTTGTTTTCCTTAAATTGTATTAAGTATTTGCACGTCGAAACAATCGACAAAATATGCTAGAAAATGTATTTATAACATATTGTATGTACCATATTTCGCAAATAAATAAAAATTATAATTATTATAATTATAAGCGCATTAGTTCAATTTATTTATAAACAAGAATAATAATAATTTTATAGCCCCGTTACCTTCCATTTCGAAGATGTTAAGAATTATTGAAAATGAATTAAATATAAGAAAAGAAACTAAATTAATCTGATGTCATGTTGTTTCTAAAGACGATAACGAGAAATGACGTAATTTATTATAAGCTTGACATGATTGCTACTCATAGAATAAAATGGCCATTAAAAGTAGGTCAGTAATACGCCCATGGGTATAAGTTTACGTGAAATTAGTAGGTGTATCCTAATTTGAGAGACCGCTGCGCTGCTGCCAGGCGTGCCGCGATAACCATTCATAGGGTTGACAGTTCTCAATAACAATATTCTTAGTTAACATTAAAGGAAAAAAATAATTTGCAATACTAACAAAGTTATTCAAAAACGATGCTGTCACTTTTATTTGCAGAAAATAAGGCAGAGATAGTATCAGTTTAAAACGTTTAATTATTAGCCCAAGTCGTCGTCATCATCATATCAGCCGCACGACACGCACTGCTGGGTATAGGCCTCTACCAAGGATCTCCACGACGATCGGTCCTGCGCTGCCCGCATCCAGCGGCTTAGTCCACGTATTAGAAGAATAATTTTCATTGGCTAGTCATTTAGTACCATTTCATGAAAGCTTTCCCAATTTATTTATTATTATTATCCTAAGTCTACCACTATCGTGAGGAAACGCTTTATGATACTCATTAGCATTGATCAAACTTAAGTATCTACTTATATGCAGCTTTTAATAAGGTTGTCAGCCCTTCGAAAGCAGCCGGGGGTTACGCAACTTCAGCCGTACCTCAATAACTTGCTCTACATTCGCTCTTTGTCTCTACAACTGTGGTTAAGTTGCTGCCCTTTACTGACCAACTTGCCTATCCGTCTATCAAGACTTTTATTCCGAGATAGTGGTAGACTAAGTAGCAGGCGTGTTAGAGTTGGTATATCGTGAATAAAACTATTGCTCTCTGTAGTAAGAGACAGTATATGAAATATACTTCCACTTTCCTGCTTTATAAATATAATTTCATTTCACAAAGAATAAAACTAGCGACAGCTTAGTTTGTCTTGCGGAAAAGAATCTCGCGGGCTCAAATTCCCGAATTAATCACAAAATACGAGTATGAATCTGATATGAATAGACTTTTACATGCTCTGCTTAGTTGGGCATCCAATAAGATTGATAGTTGTTTGATGTTTTTATTTGTTGAGTGTTGAGTGCACATCGAGAGTAGAAAGGCTATATAATATCGACATATCTTTTTCTAATTGTTATGAATAAAAACAGAAAGAACTCAAAGCGAAATCCTGTCACGCTCAGTATATGCAGATCATCTAGCAAAACAGACAAATCGATTTGCAAACTTTATTTCTTATTTACGTGTTTGTAACATTATGTTGGGTTGAAATTTCTAAACTGACGATACGAGTCGATGGTAGATATCGATAGCAGATGTCTGTAATAAAAAAAAAATGTATCCTAGTTTAAGCATAGATTAGTATCGTCTTGCATTTAAGATGGTAATCTGCCAAATAAATGGTTGTAGTTATCGACCCTACAGGTTACCCAACGATTGTGACGAAATCTTGCGGATGCAGTACATGCTAGTGAAATCGATTAAATCCAGGCTCACTCGTAAGGCTTGTGTTGTCACGTAACGGCTGATTGACGAATAGGACGTTTAACAATTCCAATTACTGTTGGATGATTTGATTTGCCTTTCATTTGTTCACTAGATCACATCGAACCAGCTGAGAGGTTCACGAAAATTTTATTATTATTGTTATTGCAAAGTTACTTTATGATTTAAACTTATTAGAATAACCACTGTAAGGCATGTATTAAGATTTGAGGAGACCGTGGCAGCGAGGGTAACTGGAATAGATTATCGTGTGATTTTGGCATAAAAAATGAAATACGTATCAGCCTGATTGACATCCTTATTTTTTACCAACTTTGAACATTCAGTGTGTCATATTTCTGTTGGATCTTTCGCATTAATTTCAATACATAAAAATAGTAATTGCTAAATTCAATAACTTTCCTCATTGTATATTTTACTAATGTCATTTTAACTGTAGGTGTTATAAGAACGTTTCCTGGTTGTGGTAACTTAGAAGTAACTTTCTTGGAATACATCGAGGTCAACGGACGTAAGGGCATGGCTAAGTCTTAAAAGATTACACCTATACCACATCTATACGTAATGGCCAACGACTAATTCAACACTAAGGATATATTAATTATGTAATTATAAATACTATGATTTATTGGTATTCCACCCACTATAGTACCCTGACTTCGGCAGGCACGTAGGTAGTTTACTTCAATCAAGTGTATTGTAATTTAGTTGCTCAATAATGTTGTCCAAAATAGAATAGCTATCCATATACGAAATACGTTATAACTATAGATTTTGAAAGTGATTTCCATAACTGCTTTTCTTATTTCTCAATATCTCCATGTTATAAGAATCCTTTTGGGTTTATACTATCAACCTTCAAAAATATTTTGATTGTAAAGTAATATTTTCCTTACTTAAGAGTTGGTAGAAAACAAAGTTCGAATATGGGTCATTATCTGCTGTAGAATATAAAAAAACTACTTGGTTCAAGAAAAATGGCATAACCAAAAAAAAACCGGTCAAGAGCGAGTCGGACTCGCGCACCGAGGGTTCCGTACCATCATAATTGCACCATTAAACCACACTGCAGAGTAAAATAATAAAATTAGTATTGCAATTTTAGGTAAGCGCCATCTCTTGACCGATAGTGGAACTAATGTTAACTTTTTTAGAAATTTGATAATTTCTAAAAAAGTGTGCTATATTGAGACATCATTTTATTTTTCCTGTAATCTTTATATAAACTGCTATCACATAGAATTATTTCAGATTTTTCTCTTTTCAAACTTCGGAGATAAGGGGGGGGGGGGAACGGTTTTTTTTTACATTTTTCATCATAAGTCGAAAACTATGCGGTCTAGAAAAAAAAAGAAAAATAATTAAAAACGTGCAAATGTCGCTCTTTTATATAATACCCCACATGCTCTAGTAGCCCCACTTTAAATTTTTAAGACCCCTTTTCAGGCCCTGCTGTAAAAAAGATATTTATTTTTTTATTTATTTCTTATTTGCAAAATAGTTGGGCAAATGTCATCTTAAACAATTCCAAATTTCAAGTTGATACCATTAGTAGTTCTCGAGATATCCAGCTGTGACAGACAGACAGACAGACTGAGTTACACCATACTGGGTTCCTTTTTTACCATTTTGGTACGGAACCCTAAAAAGGATATAACTTTATTGTAAGTTCTGAATTAATACTCTTGAATAAATATAGGACTATGGTATGAATTTGTTCGTTCCCATCACGGACAATCTAACAAGAATGCGCATTGTTAGCAAAACCGCTTGTTTGGACTTCCGAAACTACGTAAGAGGAACTATTTATGAATCGATCGAATGCAATTTTACGCTCGACGTATTGATAACATGAGAAGCGTGACTTTAATCAACAGTAAAAAATCAATTTGTGAATCTTGTGCATAGCTTCAAAAATCTTTTAAGAAACCTATAATATACTGTACTTTAAACTATAATTAATCCACTGTGAACTTATAATAAAGGTGTAAGTATAATTCGACATCGTAAATTCATATTTAATGCAAATAAGGTTTTACGATCTAAAATAAATTGAAGTGCAACAGTGTATATTATCATATTACTAAGTTGATGATAGCGCTGTATTGAACTACTTCATAACATAAAGATAAGCAGGTAACATTATAAGAAAAGTTGATATGTGGTTTTTGATATTTATTTCGCCTCTTATGAGATTAATAATAACAAAAGAAGAATAAACAAAGTTGTGAAATCATAATATCAATATGATTGCAACTATATTATCGAATTCGTAATCTGATATTATATTTTAACTTAGATAAACCTACATTATTTTGCTGTCACGATTTTTTCTTTAACATCCTTTCCTTGTCGACTGTTAGAGAATGCCTTAAGGCATTAAGACCACCAACTGTATTTTCTTATGCAATGAAGTTTAAATAAATATAAAACTGCACTGTATTATAAACTACTTCAATTTATTTTGAATCGTAAAACTTTATTTGCATTAAATATGAATTTGCGATACGGTCCTACAAATAGCAAGCAAAGGTTTTAAGTTCAAAATCAATGCTAGCGATTCTCGGATGTGAACTGAAATTGAAGGTGTTTTTATCGTCTATTGTTTGCTCTTGCATTGAACAACGCAAGTAATTGGATCCAATCATACCAAATATTGATCTTTCAATCCAATAGAATCACACGCTCTGTTGAGGACGAGGCCGATATTAACCAGTATTAATTTAGATTTTAAAATGCCGTTTGTTTTAATTTTCAGATTATTGTTAGACCATGAGTTTTTTTACTTAATTGCAAGACACTGTTTTGTATTTTTTCGTTTAATTATTATTTATTGAATATTCAGTCTGAATTAGGTCAACTTTGTAAAACATAACTGAACGTTGGTTGTAAGCGACAAAAAAGTAATAGAGTTATATGCAATAGATCCAATTAAGTGATGGAGTAACCATACAATAGGTTTATCTTAAGTATATATCTTTAGACGTGTTGTGTTATGTCATTCAGCGTATTGCATTTGTGGTGTATTACCACAGATATATTAGTTTTGTATTACTTTCCAAGGTATCGTATTACGACTTCAGGGAATGCAGTTATATGTAATTATGGGTGAAGGTATATAATAATAAAGGGAATTAGATTTTGTTTCGTGGCAGTTTAATTTCAAAGCTGGATTAATAAAATTGGTACTCGAAAGCTATAAGTGTTTTTTTTAAGTTATACTTTAACATTAAAGAAGTCTGTTTTTTTAATTAATTTTGTTACAGTTACTATTTAGCGTTAGGAATTATTGTGATTGATCTGATTTTTAGTTCCTACACTACAAAGAATGATCGTAGAGTTAACAAAGGCTTACTAAAAAAATCCTCTAAGAGGATAATTAAATAGTTTTTTTTCAATAATTGTTTGCTTAGAGAAATTTGTCAGGGTAGATATGAATATTGCCGTTATACCTATTAATTTTAAAATTCCGTGTTTTCAATGCTATTTAATTAAATGATAATGTTATGGACAATAAAAGTAAAGTTTTCTGATATTTATTTATTTTATTTTATCACTAAATAAGATCTACAAATTATATCATAATATCACTAGAAAACCAATAAAATATTGATATATGATTGTGAATGGCCTATAGTTGTATAAACAACATTTGTATGACATAATTACAGTTAATAATAGTTATCTACTGTCCTGTACATTATTGTGTGTACCTATTGTAGCGATTGGAACTTAAACTACTTTCACCCAGGAACGAGAAACGAACTGTTTAAAAACCCCGTTTGTTTCTAAAATCGATATCATTGTATTGAGTCTGTTTATGAGTAGAGTACAGCGGTTGACAAATTTGCTGCTTTTTAGCGTAATGACATTGATACACCCACCCGCCTGGTGGCTCATAACGATCGAAGCGTCGTGCTCCTCCTTTAACGAACCCACTGAATCCACACCAGCTTTCGATGCAGTTCTTATTCAAAGTAACCACGTAGTTGCCAGTTTTTAAAAGTATATCGCCTTTGACTTCCACTGACTCCTTAAGTCGGAGCCCTTCGACGAATGGAACGAACGGATTGAGATCGCAATTTATTTGCCCATTGTCCCCTTCTTCGCACAAAAATTCGTCTTGGGAAAGAACGTTCGGTTCATTCGGCCTCACTATAGTTCCAGTGTCTACCAATTTGGTGTGTGTATTGACGTCCTTCTTATGACACACTCGCCCACGGTCTGCATAAACTAAGCAATCTACTAAGTAAAAAATCTTCTTGTCTATATTATTTGTTAAGAATAATAACTTGTCAATGTTTTTCAAATGGTTATATCTTATTGTTTCGAATAAGTACGTGTCTTCTTGGGGGTAGCACGACTTCAGCTTGAGATCTGGCGAAGTGACTTGGGTCATGGAGTCGATTGTCATTGGAGTACATTCTGTCGATGAACAGTTGTAGAAGATTGTATTCGCCCTTGGTATGTAAGGATCATGTGATGGTATGTTGTTGTTTTTCAAGATCACGTTACGGCGTGCATTTGGTACAACTTCACATTTTGGTGTTTTGTTCTGAAACATTCGTGTTTTTTTTATTATATAAAATGTAATGTTTAGAAAGGTTTATTGACCTATATTAATTGATGGATATGAAAAATCCCAATTCGCAGTTTGTCAAAATATATTTAGATATCCAGAAATTAAGGCTCGACTTAAACTATAACAAACAGGAACAGGCTTAAATGCTATGGCAATTAGATCATCGTTGTTGTAAAGGCTCATGAGTCAATTAACTTATCATATTTTTTTTATAAGTTAGGTACCAGTTTAGTCAAGAATGTTAGTTGTTTCTAATAAAAATCGTGATCAATATGGACGTCACATCAACACATTTGATGATTTTAATGGAGAAATAATTAGCAAACATTGGTATTTATCATTGTCATTTTTTACTTAGTTTGTGGGACATGGTTCGATGCCTACTCATTTAATTCTAACTTAATCATCATCAAAAATAGTTATTACTTCAAAACTTTAAGATTTTACCTTGTCAATCACACACACGACGTCTTTATTATATCGCTGTGAAAAAATATGATTAATTAATAATGTAGGAAGTAATTTTAGAGGATATCAGTCTATCGTAACTACCAAAATAATTCAGTGTTTTTTGCGAAATTCCATCCTCAGATGAATGACCTAATCTTCTACCTAATCTTTTAAGTCTACATCTAGGTACTAGTGGATTAACCCCGCGAGGATGTGGTATAAAAAGGGTAAGTCAAGGATATAGAGGGTCAATATGACCCTGTTCTCTAATTTTGTTTATTACGGTGTTTTTTTATATATTTTTTAAATGGTTAGCCATCGAATTTACGAAATAGTTATTAATTATTGACAGAAAAAAAAACACTCTTAAGCTCATACGTTCTTTATTATTTATATTTTACAAAACGTCTAATATAATGTGTTTAAAGCCGAATTTGGTAGGTAGGATACCATCCCCGGAAAATTATTATAAACCCTGAATACCGCCACTTAAAAAAGTTTTACTTCTCATGATAAACGGCATAGCGGCACGGCAACTCAAGACTTACATTGTTAACTTTTGTGTTTGCTTTTGGCCATTAATGGGATTGTTTATCGAAAACAATTACCTATTTGCGTCTAGGGTTGTCACTTTGCAATTTTCCATAGAAATAAAATTTGACAGGTTAACATCACAAAATCAGTAATAACGATATCGATTGAAAAATCCTCTGAGCAAAGTCCAAAAATCCTGAGATCTCCGGACAAATCCTGAGATATGGTAACCCTAGTTGCATCCGGATCCGGCGAACAACGGATCGCACGCAGAGGGCACGGGAGGGAAAAACCGCAGCTACTGAGAGATTCGATTGTTATCCCAAACAAAGTCTGACTGAGTAGTAGACGACGAGTACGACTTTGGGATATCAAACAGTCCAAAGCAAAAATGCAAGGTCAAAATAATAGACCCTTCCACATCCACGCTGGGTTAAGATTTTTCAAGAAACTTAATATTAGGTATATTGATACCAATGTTATTAGAAAATTACTGATTTATTCTTAATTTAAAAATAAAATACAATATGAAAATATAAAATTTTTTTTGCATCTGACTGAATTATATTTTAGGGATACCTAATATTATAAAATGTCAGAGGAATTTTAGTACAGATTTATTAAAGGAAGTTTAACCCACTTACCGCCTCTATATTTTTAATAGTAGGGCATTGAATAATGACTAAACATAAAAAAACGAGATTCATGACTGCGTCATTACATCACGCACGCGAAAGAAAGAAAGAAAATAGGAAGCGCGTAAGACGCTATAAAATGTTAACTTCGAGTGTCGGTTCGTTGGAACTTAATCGACAGATAAATTGGAAAATGAAAGTAATGCTCGCTCGTAAATCACCTTCCTGTTTAGGGCTGTCCAATTTTTCGATCGTGTGACCTGTAGACGTGGAAATTCAGTGAACATTTCAAATATGCCTTTAATTGTAAAGGAAACTTATCTACATTTTGTAGTTAAGTTTGCTGTCATTAATGTATAGAAAATAAAGTTAAAAAAATAGTATGAAGGCGTATTAATTGATTTCTCGTTATTGTATCAAAAAAACCTAAACCTCCCTACATCTAGACTGAATGTAGAGTTTTATTATTGAGAAATATGGAATTATTAAGAGTTTTATAATAAACTCTGAATTTTTATAAATAAAACTAAATGATCATGAGTATTTCAAGATAGTTTGGTTTTATAAAGAAGAGTGTATTCCAATGACTCTCTTTTGGTTGGAGAAAAACGCAAAGGTGAATTTTTAAAACTACATAACTTACATAAAAAATAAAAGAGTAAACTATATAGCTTACCAATAAAAGTAACTCCTGTTTATACATTTTTCATTACAGCCGCTGCGACACTGGAAAAATAAAGAAAATGATTAGTACTTATTTATTATAAATTATTATCATTGTAAAAATAGTCAACAAAATCAGGGAAAAACTACCAAAAATAATTAGCATGTGCTTAACTATATTAGGGTGGGTACTCACTTAGGTTCGCGAACCTCCGCGCTCCGCGAACCTAGAACAGTGATCCATAGCAAAAACAAATATTTTTACTTTGGCTACAGTGTGTGCCTGTGCGAACCAGCTTCGCATACGAGTTCCCTCACGTACACACCTCGGCGCCCTGTTTCAGCAGAGGATAAACGATATTTTCGGTGCAGGTTCGCGGAGCGCGGAGGTTCGCGAACCTAAGTGGGTACCCACCCTTAGGGACAGGTACGAGTGCATATTACATGATTAAGTTCATTGTTTAATAAACTGATTAAATATTTACGTAACCAACACTCCTTAAAGTTATTACGATTTGCAATTAAATACATGCATGCGAATTTATATTAAAAGAAACGTCAAGTAAATTGGTTACTAGATCATAATGATGATCACATTATTGAACTTCATTGCATCCTACATTATGTAATTGAAATGCAAGTTATAAATTTTTGCGCGATTTTTGTAAGTTTTCGTCTGATTTTAATGTATCCATGTCCGTATTTTATTTAAGTTTTAAGCTTAACCTTTTACTAGAAAAAACAAACTCGTCTCTACTATATAGTACTCAAGTGGGAATCGATTATCGAACCCAAGATCTTTTGCAATAGATTTAAGGTGAACTTTTATTTATACTAAAGAATTTTAAGATGCAGATGAAGTTTTATTTATACTATAGGTTTTTAAGATACCCAATGCCCATACAAAGTGGCCAGTAAACTGGACAGTCACTTCAAAGCCAATGTTGCAAATAATTTACAGCTATGTTAAAAAAGTTCAGGTGGGCGTAAAAGGGTTAATATGAAAAATAATGAAGGTTACATAATTTAACTCATATTGATTCTTGAAAGAGCGTCAAAGATTTTTATGAATATTTCTTTAGCGTTTAATTAGTAAGAAGTTCAAATGTTTTATTTTTATCAAGCTAGAACTAAAAGTATTGAACAAACTGATTTGTCACAGTAAACGTCTAGTTACAATTTATAGCTGCCGTGATCAAATTGCGAATAATTTCGTACAATGCTGTCGTCTATTTAACTGTAGCATAGTGAAAAACACCATTGTTATTGAGCTCCGTAACTAATGTGACTGAACGAAACTTAATGGACATATCGTGATAATCTGATTCTAATGCAATGGTACACACAGCAGTACATTGGTTTACGACCACAAACAAAAATATTCCGATTTTTGTAATTATTTTACTTCTAAAAACAAAAAAGTAGTGTACTTAAATTCAGTGGGTAATTAACCATGATTATAAGTTTACCACATTGGATTACCACTATTTCCAGCATTTTAACACATCTTAGTAGCAAAGTTTGTTTTGTTAGGGCCCTATTTAATAAATGTGACAATTTGTCACCTGTCATGACAATTTTATATCCATTGCATCAACAGATTTGAAAATAGAATAAACTGCTCATAGCTACACCGCATTGTAAATCAAATTGTTATGACATTTGACAATTTGCCAGCACATAACGTCACATGTTGGTGTAGGTATTACTATACTGTTGATGTTTCATTGGTTTGCATTTTGTAAAATATAACGTTAAGGCGCTTTCCTGATCGAAAGTTTATTTAATATTGTGATTCTAATACATAATTTTAATAAAACATTTCGTGGAATTTTGAGGACCCATAGTATTTTTAGATGGATCATTACATTCTTTCAAAGTCACTGCTAGATGTAGATAGCAAAACTGCTAAAATTCCCTAGTGCCAATCGACCATTGAGCAAATTTCATAAGAGACATTTTTATAAGTTAATTATTGATATTATTAGAATTTTTAATAATCTTTTCCGAATTAGAAACATGCAGTATTTAAGTTAAATCTAAATAAAATTAAAATAATTATAAATTTTGGTAAAATTGGTCGGTTGGCCATTCAAGCACTAGGGCGACGATTTGCTATCTACTTCTATGAATGACTGCGAGGGAATGTAGTGATACCATCTAAAAATACTAGACTATGAGCCCTAAAAATTCCACAAATCCTTTTCTATTAAAAACTTATTAAATAAAAACCTCTGAGGGCGCCACTTTCGGTCAGGGAATCGCCTTAAATAAGTACAATTGGAGATTTAACAGTCAAGTGAAGTTTGTGTATGTGCCTGTACCATGTCTTGCTCTAGTTTTGACAAGGTTGGCTGTGGGCTGTGGGCGTAAGCACAGGCATGCGATGTGGCTGACGTGCCACATAGCTTTGTGACATTGAAACTACATTTGAATGACGTCGACGGGCGATGCGAAATAATCAATTATATCAGATATTAGGTAGGCGTACATAATGTTTGTTAAACCTGTTTACTTATAAAAGATCGCATACTTCGTACTTGAATGTTGTATTCGAGTGCATGGTGCAATAGTATAAGCAATTATTGTCGTTTTGTATGGAGATTTTTGAAGAATTTGCATTTTACGTACTAAGATTGTCTTAATTTATTTAAAAACCATGAATGATAATGTTTTAAAACTTTTGTGCACAAATGTTTACACACTCAGTTAACTAATGCCTCAAGTATTAAGTGAAAAAAAGTGTCGGCTATAACAACAAATTAAATAAACATTACCGCTAAAGAAAAAAAAATCAAAAAGCACGACTTCCCTGCCAAAAACGAACTAATAAGTTAAACAACAAGTGTCATTGCTGTCGGAGGACCTTACTATGGAACAATTTTTGATCAAAGAGATCCCCCGACTGCAATGACACTTGTTGTTTAACTTTTTAGTTCGTTTTTGGCAGGGCAGTCGTGCTTTTAATATTTTTTAAATTTATTTATTTTTATTTCACACATTTTAGTGACATATTATATAGTTTTGGAATGTACTCATCAAGGCCTTTCATTTGATGCCCATATTGTAATAATAGAAGAACTTTTTTTTTTTACATTTGTAAATGCCGCCGTACAGTCCCTATATTGATTTTTTCTAAAAAAAATATAGCTAATGTCACTTAAAAAGCTGTAAGGATTCTAACGATACCCCATTTATCCAAATCAATTCAGGCATTTAGAAGTTACGGTGGAATAAAGAAACTCACATACCCACAAACATACATGAACCCTGAACACATATACACTCTTTTTGCTTTGGACAGTCGTGTAAAAAAGGAATACTGTTTTTAACGTTCAGGGAAAAACAGAAATATTTTTATTGCTGATAGTGGGCCGTTATGATCATAATAATTTGAAATAATAAAAAGTAACTGAAGCATCTTTCACATCATAGAAGATGACAGCCTCTGTGTGTGAAAAAAAAATCGCCAATTTTATACTTCGACACCTATGATTATATTTTTGAATTTGGATAAGCTGCAATTTCATTAACTTTAGTACAATTTTGTTACTATTTTTAAACAATACAAAATTTTCATTTTACTACTTACAGTAAAAAAAATCCTCTGTAATAAGATTTGACAATATAAGTTATAAATAAAAAAAACCGGACAAGTGCGAGTCGGGCTCGCCCACCGAGGGTTCCGTACAGACCTACATCTATACATAAAATAAAGCTATAGAAAAGTTGTGTCGGTTCAAAGGAAATATTTTGAAAAAAAGTGGTTGGTAGTTATTAGTTTTTTTTATATGAAAACTGTACTACGGAGAGTTCAAGCTTCATCCCAGGTTCTACCTACCGGAATTATGTAAAAAATTGCTTAGATTATAAGTTGAACTCCAAGCTACCAAACTGTAAAAAAATACCATCAAAATCCGCTCAGCAGTTTTTAAGTGATTCGCGCAAAAACATTTAGAATTGACTGCTATATATAGATTGAAATCCTTTGTCGCCACGTAGAAAATAACATCCGTGGTCCCTTCCAGGGATTACGACAAAGAATTGACCACGGGCGAAGGTTTGAAATGGAATAGTACATTACTGCAGCGGCACTCAAGACAGGCATTGAAGAACATACGTGAGTCCATCAATGCCTAGTTGCGGCCAAGGCTTGTATAGTAGTAGTAGTATACTTTTCTCAAATAATGCGCGGAAATTCAAACCAAGTAGCTTATAAACTTTTAACTTTTTAGTTTTAAAAGTTTTAAGCTTTTTATTTTATTTTAAATTACAGTAATTGAAAAAAGAAAACGGAGAGATTTTTTTAATCTTTTTGTAATGTGCACATAAAGGCCTTTCATTTGATACCCATATTGAAAAAAAAATTTTTTTCTGGTTTTTTCATTTATTTCCAGTTTTTAATTTTTTTTTTCAGTTTTTTGGAAAGTGCTCATCAAGGCCTTTCATTTGATACCCATACTGCAAAAAAAAAATTTTGTTTCGTTTTTTTTTTTTTTTTCCAGTTTTTTGGAATATGCATCAAGGCCTTTCATTTGATACCCATATTGAAAAAAAAATTTTTTTTTCGTTTTTAATTTTTTTTTCATCTTTTTGGAATGCGCTCATCAAGGCATTTCATTTGATACCCATATTGCACCAAAACATTTTTTTTTCGTTTTTTTTTCAGTTTTTTAGAATGTGCTCATCAAGGCCTTTCACGTGATACCAGTATACCGAATATTAAAAAAAATTTTTTTTTGGAATGTGCTCGCTCATCAAGGCGACATTTGATACCTATAAGTATTTGTGTTTCATTGAAAAGTTCGCTCCATATCTAAATTACACGTGTGTGATGAGTTTTAATAGAAACATTGCTGGACAGACGCCGGCAATTTTTGTATGAAAATCCATTATTACACGTTAGTAATGGATTCTCATACAAATATTGACGTCGCGGTTTAGGTCTGTCCGTAAACTCCGATTTAGCACGAAGAAGTTTGTCACAATAATGTTCGAATTTCCAAGCATGTTTGAGAAAAAATAAAATAATTACCCACCGCACCTGTATAAAATACAAGTACTGCTAATTGTCAACAGATGGCGCTGTATATCAATAGTACACTGTATAATGTTCTGTGAAATGGTGTTATTTATCGCAATGTTATTAGAGAAAATGGGTGTATTCCAACAAGACCCTTGCTCCGAAAGTCTGTTTCCATCCCGTTCGAGTCACGTCATATCGGTGTGAAAAACGCGCTGATTGTTATATACTTACTCTGTGGTGATAGCTATTGGTCTGCTAGAATGCACTCCGTTGATTGTTTTACTCTTTGACCCCCTGTCATGCAGCGTGACATACTGCCATGTTGCGAAAATATTTAGAGCCAAATTTATTACTTTTTAATTTTATTTTTAAAAGTGATTAACTATAACAATATTTGAAAGGATCTAAATAATTAATAATAATAAATATTGATATTTTAAAAAGAATTAGTGGCGCGAATATCACAAAAGTAATTAGAAGTTAAACTATGACCGCGCATACCGTTGTTTCACCAAGATGATTAATAATTACGTATTTTAATGACCATATTTTTTATGATTTAATTACAAATATACAGTTTTCAGATTTATTCCTGTAAGTGTAGTATAAGACGCTATTACCTGCCAAATTTCATAGTCCTAGGTCAACGGGAAGTACCCTATGAATTTTGATTCCTATGAGAGTATCGAAAATGCGTTTTTTGCGCCCTAAACGGCAGTATCTTTTTTTTACGTTAACTTAGAAGTTTGATTTTTTTACAGCTTCAAGGGCCCGTAGACCTTAGTATATGGTTTAAATTTCAACTCGATACCTCCACGCCTTTCCGAGATAAAGGGTCTTGACAGACAGACGGACGGACGGACAGACAGACAGACGGACAACAAAGTGATCCTATAAGGGTTCCGTTTTTTTCTTTTGAGGTACGGAACCCTAAAAAGGGTTAATAAAAGGGTAAATAAAATGGCTTAAAGGGTTGGTACCAGAGTTGCAGAATAAGCATAATACCTACCTAATAAACAAATGCCTCTACTCACAAAAATTGCATCAGGATATTTGAAACTTTTCTGGCAGATCATCGAATTAAAACGAAATTAAAAATTTTTATACGAAAATGGCGTTGATTTGGCAAAATAATAACGTCATTCCAAATGAATTCAGTGAATTAAGTCTCTTATAGAAAGTGTCAACACAATGGGACGTTGAATGATAGTGAAAAGAAGCGCGCCCTTTGCATACTAAATAGACCCATCATAATATGACTGACATATGGCTGGACAAGGCAGGACGAAACGAAAATTCCACGTACGACAACAAGTTAGGATGTATACTTAATGTCAGATTATCATTATTGTATAATTCATCAAGGTAGGTAATAATATTATGTAATGCTACATACCATAACAAAATACTTTAGTAAAACATTTTCCGGAGTATAGACTGACCAAAAGAAATAAAACTTTCGCTCGTGTATACTTATAAAATTATATGAAAATGTCATATGAAACAAAAAATCAAAAAACGAAATATGACATTATAGCATTTTTTTAATGATGACTGGCAAGCGCTCGCTCGCTATCACGCTTGATGGTAAGCAATGATGCGATCTACAATGAAACGCACTTGCCACTTTACCACAAATAAAATAGGTAATGAAGTTACGTTAGATCACGTTAGTCATAAAGCGGGAGGCATCGGATGCTGTGGTTTAAGCCACAGGAATCCTGATTATGTTCATTTTGAAACTCAATCTCATGATTGTAATATTACGATCTTAATTATCGAGATTCCTGAAAAGTTGATTCCTGAATTAGTTGTGTACTTTAAATATCCAATAACTTCGCTTTCGTTATTTTTAAGTATATCTTATTTATCGTAAGAATCAACTTTGGTAAATGTGCGCTTAAGTAACATTTCAGTTATATTTTTTTTTTTAAATTTGATTGCGGACTTTTAATAATTATACTAGAGTCCTTAAATAAAATCGGCATATTTCTATTTCTATTGACAATAAATATGCAATTTATTACAAATACCTATTGTTGCAGTAAACATACGTAATTAGGTATCACATATTTTTTATGCAACAACTGTGTGTAAAACAAAACAAAATATTGGTCAAAACATGTTAATGTATAGTGGGCATAAATTCACATTTTATGTAATCGGATGATGTGAATTTTGCGATAACGATTCTGTTAGAATCCGAAAGATTTACATAAGAATTACATAAAAATTAGATTAACCTCCTTAGCAAAAAATAAAAAAAAACTTCAAAAGCTTTATTCTCCAAGGGTTATTAAACAGTCGTAATTCAAAGCGGAAGGCAATAATTAAATGTTTTTGTTTTTATTTTTACTATATCCCGAGACTAATGAACTTAGTCACATAGTTTGGAGTTAAAGTTTAATATGTGAGAATCCTGTTTGGATTTTAATTGGTGTCCATTAGCCATCGTATTTCTTTCGTTTATTGCTTCAGAAGATGTTCTAGTTAAAATTTAAACCAGAAATGCTCAAGTTTTTTTGCACAATAAAATTTACTTTACTAGATTCAGAGTTTGATTTGGCAACGAATGCTTGACGTAAGCTACAATTAAGAATATTATATGGTTTAATTTTTTTAACTTACAACATAATTGTCAATACTTTATCTTTGACACTGATGGTAGTATTTATTCAATTGCGAATAATTATCGTTTTTGAATTTTTATGTCTGTCCGCCATATTATTTTTATGTACTTAATTAACAATAAAAAATATAAAAAAAGAATCCCGTCAGAGGTGCTACGGGTGAGTCGATTTTTTCTAGTATTTTTTCAAATACCTATATAAATTATCTTAATATAAAAAAGAATTGGATATTTGATGTTTTTGCTAAATTATTATTTATTGATAGAAAATCAACTTTTTACCAAAATTATAGGACATTTCGAATTCAGAATTATTACCACGTAATTTGCATCAGTAAGTAATTGATATTAACAAAATTAAGAGTATGTTTCTATTGGATACGTATAATCTACTTTTAAAATTGTTCGTTCATGAACTTATTATTCCAGTCCACATTTTTTTGAAATAATTATGATGACCTATGTGAGTTAACAAAAGTAAAAAAAAACATTTCAGTTTTAAAAGAAGCTGATCTCAAATAAGTTTTTGTGTTATTAATTTCAAAGTACTAAATGATATGAAAACTTAACCGTTTTCATGCTTTCAACTTAACCATGCTTATATACAATTTAAAATGTGACACGATTAAACGTGGGTCAACTAAAAAGACCAAAAATGCTTGTGTTAAAATACTGCGGTTTTGTTGTTGCGTTATAAGCATTCCGTTTTAGTTATTGTTACATACAAGTAGAATAGGCCTTGGTGGTAAGATTGAGTATTTCATGTGGTTTCGTTTCTTTAATCAAGTATGAAGAAATATTGCGCTAAATAAAAAAAACTCTTATTTTTCTGTTTATAATCACTGCTGAGTAGACAACAAACGTGATGTTCTTTATTTCATAAATAACTTCGACTTTATAGCTTAGATTTTTTATAATTAACTTGAGTACATGCATAAAGTTTAACTTTGTAAAACAAGATCTGTGGCATAAATAAATATCTACAATTAGGTACTTATACAATTTTGCAGGTATGCACGCGAGAATGAATTCAAAACATTTAAGAATACCTAATTAACGAGGAGAATCAAGTGGTTTTGCCTTTGCAATAAACATGGAAATAATGCGATCAATGAACTTTGCATCTATTTATTTTTATTCTTTTAATTACAAAATTCAAGTTCACCGTTCAAGGTATAATACATATAAGCAACAAATTACCTACTACAGGTGAGTTTGTACATGTATTATTTTATTTATAAAAATGTTAATTTCGTTTTAATATTCATTCATTTATCAATGCGAATATTGATCAAAAATAAGTATTTATATTTTGTATTAATTTATGTAAGAAATACTCCCCAATACAAAACAAAACAATTCACACATACTTACGCACAAAAGTTATATGAAATGAAATAACAATTTTCTTATTGTGTGTGTGTGTCAAATGATCGGTAACTTCCACAGATCACAGAAATCAGAAATAAAAACTTTGTTTCTGTGTTCTGAGGTAACTGCCAAGTTTATTAAGATTAAGTTTAATTTGCTGACATAAAGTTTGACATTACTGTTGACTTAGAGCAACGCGGCTTCCGTACCGGACGAAGCCGCGTTGCTCTAAGACTGATGATGTGTCATGTATCTTAGTTTAGCATTATGCAAAGCTACTATTAATTTTAATGAAAATAACATAAAACCTCACCGTTAAGAAAAAAATCTGAACTTTTGTGTCACCTTTCCCCAACCAGGTTTAAAAATGTCCGTGCAACTTTTATAAACTTACTTTTTAAGTGTATTGTACTGTATTATTCGATGGAACTAAAACCTTTTTTAAGATCTTATTTTCATAAATTATATTTATTTTCTACTAAAAACAAGGTTACTTCCAGTTTGCCGACATTGTAAAATTACACGGTAATCGATAACAGCGAGCACTAGTAGTATCTATTCATGTGTAAAACGAGCAGAACAAGGTTGCTTTGCTATATTTTCCTTAAACTGTATTTCCACTGCACGAAAATTCACGCAAGTTACAGCTCGGGCTGACGCGACGGAATAGGATTTCAGACTGACTCATGAAGTCCAAAAACTGTACAACATAGGGAAGGAAATGTAGGATAATCTACATAATATGACGTTGAATGTGTCATACATTCAAAACAACATGTACCTGAATAGAATTTCAGACGCTCTTTGTGTTAGAGAAGGACAAAGAATTAAAATAGGTTACATTTAAAATTAAATATAAATATTAGTGCATTTTGCCGCATCTATACGAATTTAATTTAATATCTGGTAAAAACTTGCTAAAATACGTAAAGAATCAGAAATGACATCATTGGGGTGTGAGGTGATTGAATTTCGATTCGATTATTATAAAAAAAATCGGACAAGTGCGAGTTCGTCCGAGGGTTTCGTACAAAGTTGATACATATTATAAATACTTCAGGAATCGAGTCACGCAGTTCTTTCCAGAGCTTTTCCCTAAATTCATTTTTCAAAAATAATAATTACACCTCGATGATTAAAAAAGTCTATATTTTTAAATAATTTAATTACAAATGTATAGTTTTCAGATATTTCCCTACTTGTAGTATAAGACAATATGACTTTCCAAATTTCACAGTTCTAGGTCAACGGAAAGTAGATGCATTTTGATTCCCTTGAAAGTGTCGAAATAGTCGTTTTTTGCAGCATAAACGGCTTTATATCTTTTATTTACGTTAACTTAGAAGTTTGATTTTCACAGCTTCAAGGGGCTGTAGAGCCCAGTATATGTTTTTAATTTCAACTCGATACCTCCACGCGTTCCCGAGATAAAGGGTCTTGACTTGACAGACAGACGGACAACAAAGTGATCCTAATAAGGGTTCCATTTTTTCCTTTTGAGGCAAGGAACCCTAAAAACTACAATAAGTGTCATGGAAATAACATCAAACTTATGTTTTGATGGCCGATGTAGGAGTTTTGTTGCAATATACCTATAATTGTTTATTTGTTTTATTTGATAATCTGACTCTTTAGGTAAATGGTATCGAAGGAACATCATCAAGAGAATGTAAGTTACATATTTGGGTAGCTAAATAAGATGTAAGTAAGAGGAATAATACTTAAGGCGAAATATTGGCTAAATGTTTGAATAAAGTAATTGGCAAGAATGAGTTCAATAAGAATAACTACTTAATTTTTAGGGTTCCGTACCCAGAGGGTAAAAACGAGACCCTATTACTAAGACTCCGCTGTCTGAAAGTTGAAATTTTCACAGATGATGTATTTCTGTTGCCGCTATAACAACAAATACTAAAAATAGAAAAACAAAATATTTAAGGGGGGCTCCCGTACAACAAACGTGATTTTTTGCCGTTGTTTGCTCGATATTAATAACGACAATAGGTAGACAGTTGAAATTTTCACAGATGATGTATTTCTGTTGCCGCTGTAACAACAAATACTAAAAATAGAATAACATAAATATTTATGTAAATTGGTGTGGAACCCATCATGCGCGAGTCCGACTCGCACTTGGCTGGTTTTTTTTTAATTACTTTCAAAACTATTTGATTATTATCCATTTGAGATTAATGATTAAGCTCATCACCATATTTGGATGTAAAGTTTTCTGTTAAGATTAGTCGTTCAGAGGGTTAAGTTGGATGGTTAACTATACTTGAAAACGAACGTTAATATGAAAAGATAGGTAGCATAGTACAATAATTATAATAATTATTAGCATAATGAAAAATGAGTAATGAGCTTATTAGCAATTGTTAATATAGCAAAATATTCTAAAGTTTTAGTCTTGTTTTCGCAGTGTAATAGAAATCATACACCAGTCCATTATTTCAATATTGTTTGTTAATTGTTACAGGATTGTTGTCGATCCAACTTACTTTAATTTCGAATAGTAGTTTTTCAGTCCGTCATACAGTTTTATTCAAATTTTTTATTCACAATGTATTACGTGTAGAATTTAAGAAAGTAGAACTAACACACGTTTTGTACAACAACAAAGCATATTCACAGCATGTTAAAGAGAATAGTTACAATGTGAAATGAGGTGTGACCTCAATTCTTGATCTAAACAAATTGTTAAAACAAAAGGACTAGGAGACAAAACGTCGCGGTCGCGATCGCATAGGGCTGGAGAGCAGAATAACGGACGCGTGTTGCGCACGCGCCGGTCCACTATCAACTGGTAGGGGTTTCCCGCCACAACCACGCGGAGATAGTATCTGCCGCTTGCAATAATATTCATTCATAAACACGATGTTTATGTAATAAACTCCTTGTTATGAACAACTATTGTATTATTTTGCTGGGGTCACGAGAATCTGGCTGATCTTTGTCAAGAAAACTAAGCAGGTAGATCTTTGCAAGGCTTACATAACTTTCCCTAGAGCATTGATTGAAAACGTTTCCTTGCTTTGCAAATATTTTACTCTTCTACAAATATTTTTCAACATAAGACACAAGTTTTTATTAATATATTGATCAAAACTTTAATTAATTTGACTTAAAAAAATTGCAGGGATTTGATAATACATGTTTTACAAAAGTTTATACGGTGAAGTTAGTTATACAGTCTGTAATCCCCTAAAAAGGCTGAATATGGTATATAGTATACTTATACAACGTGATACAAAGTATCCCCTAATACCTAATATGGTAGACAGCAGTGGCGAGGGGTGAAATTATGGCGAAGGTAAGCCGCTCTACAAAAAAGTTATGATCAGCTTAGTAGATCGGTGGGGTGGGATTTCTAAGAGGTAAGACGATGAGAATCGGCTTGTATGGACCCTTTGCCACTGGTAGACAGAGATCATAAAAACTCAACAACTTATATATTTTGAATTTTTAGATTTTAGGCATTCCCAATGCTATTTTTATATTAAGAGAATTATTTTAATAGAAAAAATACTAGAAAAAATCGACTCCCACTAGCGACTCAGTGCATTGGGCCGGAATCCCAAGGGTGCGGGTTTGAGTCCCGTCTGAGCTGCTACGGTTGAGTCAATTTTTTTAGTATTTTTTATATAAAATAATTCTCTTAGTGATAGCATTATGAATGTCTAAAATCTAAAAATTCAAAATTATATAGCTGTTTCATTTTATCGATTGTCTGACTCTGTAAAGGTACGTGTTGCATTCGAATGTTGAAGGTAATTCTTCACATTGATGAAATAACGCTGGCTTACAGCGTGAACGTAAAAAGTACAAGAAATTTCGCCGCTTCCACTAGCAACTAGGTAGCATAATTGGTCAGTGCATTGGGCCGGAATCCCAAGGGTGTGGGTTCGAGTCCCATCTGAGCTGCTAAGGGTGAGTCGATTTTTTCTAGTATTTTTTCTATTAAAATAATTCTCTTAATATAAAAATAGCATTGTGAATGCCTAAAATCTAAAAACAAAATTATATAGCTGTTTCATCTAAATCGATTGTCTGACACCTGTAAAGGTGTTGCATTCGAATGTTGAAGGTAATTCTTCACATTGACGAAATAACGCTGGCTTACAGCGTGAACGTAAAAAGTACAAGAAATTTCGCCGCTCTCACTAGCGACTCGGTAGCATAATTGGTCAGTGCATTGGGCCGGAATCCCAAGGGTGCGGGTTCGAGTCCCATCTGAGCTGCTAAGGGTGAGTCGATTTTTTCTAGTATTTTTTCTATTAAAATAATTCTCTTAATATAAAAACAAAACCTCCTTCAAAAACCTTGAAAATAATCTAACAAAAAACAGTTTCAAAAATAAATTAATGGCTCTAAAAAGCAAGAAATAAAATATTGAAATCTGTATAATAACTAACTCGAAAGTTTGTATGCATATCTTATATTAAACAACGCCTTTTGAAGTCGGGTGGGGGGGGGACGAACGATATTTTTTATCTAAACTAATATATCTAAACTTTATTCATGGGTTTAAACCCCACCCGACTTCATAAGACGTTGTTTAATATAAGATATGCATACAAATTTTCGAGTTAGTTATTATACAGATTTCAATATTTTATTTCTTGCTTTTTAGAGCCATTAATTTATTTTTGAAACTGTTTTTTGTTAGATTATTTTCAAGGTTTTTGAAGGAGGTTTTGTTTTTATTAAAAACTTTTTTATTTTAAACTTTTTTGTGGTAAGTATATTTGGTGATGATATTATCTAAGTTACAATAGCCTTATGTCAACGGCTCATCACCTTTTACATAGTACTGCTTTTCCCGACGCAGGGGCGTTTATTGTTGAGGAGTTATCCTGGTACTTCACTATCAGCTCTTCTTCACCATATGAATTATGATGAGCATAAATAGCCTAGCAACCATATTAAAGTAATCGTATCGTACCAGTGAACTACTTAGTATTGAATAGTTCCGATGATCATCTATGCTGGTCTTCATCATCAGTTCTACTTCACCGAAATAGTTTTTTTCGAAAGCAAATGCACAAGTTACTTAAGAAAATACTAAAATCGCTATAGATGTGCCTATAATATTTGAAGAGTTCCCTCGATTTCTCCAGGATTCCATCATCAGATCCTGATTTCATGACAATGGGACCAACTTGGAAGTATATACTTTCAAACAAAAAAATAATTTTTCAAATCGGTCCAGCCGTCTTCGAGTAATCGAGTAACATACATAAAAAAAAAAAAAAAAAAAAGATTCCGACGAATTGAGAACCTCCTCCTTTTTTTGAAGTCGGTTAAAAATTGCATTGTGAATGCCTAAAATCTAAAAACAAAATTATATAGCTGTTTCATATAATCGATTGTCTGACACCTGTAAAGGTGTTGCATTCGAATGTTGAAGGTAATTCTTCACATTGATGAAATAACGCTGGCTTACAGCGTGAACGTAAAAAGTACTAGAAAATTTCTCCGCTCCCACTAGCGACTCGGTAGCTTAATTGGTCAGTGTAATTAGGCCGGAATCCCAAGGGTGCGGGTTCGAGTCCCGTCTGAGCTGCTACGGATGAGTTGACTTTTTCTAGTATTTTTTATATTAGAATAATTCTCTTAACTTTTATATATATGTTTTTCTTTTCCTTACTTTCCTCCATATCCTGACATCATCTTCCATCAGAGTACTCGATGTGGTTGCATGGTTGTATTACAGAGCTTTTGTGGCTTTCTTCCGGCTCCATCGTCAAACCCTTTACACTATTTTCCAACAAAGTACTGGTCAAGATGAATCAAACGATTCCATACTCGATTGGGTTGCATGGTTTTATATATTACAGAGTTCCTCTGTTCTTCTTACGGCTTCATCATAAGACCCTGAACACTATTTCCTAACAGAGTATTCGTCAAGACAAATTAAACGAACCCAAACTCGATGGGGTGGCTTCCGGCTTCATAATCAGACCCTGGACCTCATCTTCCATCAGAGTACTTGACAAGATGAATCAAATGAGCCCAAACTCGATGAGATTGTATGGTTTTATTGCAAAGTTCCTGTGGCCTCCTTCCGGCTCCATCATCAGATCAGCTCGAAGACACATTAATATTGCGTTGTCTTCTAGTTCTGACATATGTTTTAAGTTTCAAGTCTTTAGCTCATCTAGGAGTTAGTATAAAATCGTTTAATTTTAATTATGCTCAAGTTGTATACTTTTTAATTATTTTTTTATCTGTGATTCATAATCGGTTATATTTACGTTTCACTTATTAGTCTGTGGTATCTGTCAATCAAATGACTGCTATCAAGAATCTTGAGAATCTTATATGGTTTTAAATTGGTTTTAAACAAGATATTAAGGTTCTTGGTTTTAAACAAGAACCTTATATTCATATGTCATATATTAGGTTCTTGGTTTTAAAATTCTTGTGACTGATCAATGCCAAATTGGAAATCAAATTGCCATTTCGTTTTTTTAATTTCGAAAAAAGGATAATTACAGCGAAAATTTTTCTAAGTCTATGCTTATTATTATGGCTTATGCAGCCAATGACTTTTCTGCCCTTTGTTTAATGTGGTTAACGGAACGTTTTTCAATGACTCGCTGTTTCTGTAGTGTTTCGATATCAAAAAATTATCGTAATTAAATAACTTTTTTCTACATGCGTTAAAAATAATATAGAACTTGATCCATGAGTGTGTCTCCAGCTTCCTCATAGGCGATAGAGAAATGTTAAGCATGCCACTAGCAGCAATTAAACTTCCAGTCATATAATATATTCGACGCGCATTTTTAGACCCGCCACATACAGACGGGATCTGTAGCATGAACAGCTAAAGAAAAAATAAGCGCGTAAAACTACTCGATATCGATAGAGCATTAATGCATGGAAAAATTGATTTCACTTTACAGCGATAGATGGCGCTATACAAATTTCCCATACAAAATTACTCTATCGAATGTTTTTACGCGCGTTATTTTTTTGCCGACTTCAAAAAAGGAGGAGGTGCTCAATTCGACGTATATTTATTTTCGGAAAGGGTCACGGCAGGATGCTAAAAACTACACGGGATCAGTCTTCTCAGCATTTTCAGTAAATTGTATGCAAAGGTACTGATTATAAGAGTGATGCAAAAAACTGATCAGAGTATTTGGGATGTGCAAGCGGGATTCAAAAAGGGAATGGGATGCACGGATCACGTCTTCTCCTTGAAGTGTTTAATCGAAAATCACCTGGCTAAGCACAAAAAGGTTTACTGTACCTTTGTGGACCTAGAGAAGGCTTACGATCGAGTTGACAGGAATGAGCTATGGAAGGTGTTGTCCGAATACGGATTGGAGAGCAGATTGATTCATGCACTGAAATCTCTCTATGAGGATTCCCGTGCATGCGTCAGGATTGACGGCGCATACACTGACTGGTTTGGCATCTCTAGGGGTATCAGACAGGGATGTGTTGCGTCACCATGGCTCTTTAATCTGTTTTTGGACAGTTGTATGAAAGGTCTGAAAGAACGTGACTGTGGAGTTATCATGAATGGGACTCAAATCAAGTGCCTCCTCTACGCTGACGACCAAGTTATACTTGCGTCTTCTGCGCAAGAGTTGCAAGAAATGATGTCTGTTATGAATGATGATTTTGTGAGAAAAGGGATGAAAGTGAATGTAACTAAGACGAAAGTGATGGTGTTTGAGAGAGATGAAGAAATGACTGATTGTACGGTAATGATAGGTGGCGAAAAAGTGGAACAAGTCTAAAAGTGTTGTGTATACTTGGGGAGTTTGTTCACAAGGGACGGAAAGTGTGAGGAAGACATAGAAAGAAGAGTGAAGAAAGGAAATTCGGTGAGTGGTGCCATACACTCGATTATGAGTAGCCAAATCGTTTCTGCAGAGGTGCGAATGGCTATTCATAACGGAGTGCTGGTACCGACACTGATGTATGGAAGTGAATTTGGGTATGGCAGAAGAAGAATAAAAGCAGAATAAATGCGGTAGAGATGCGATCGTTGAGGAAAATATGTGGAGTCAAATTGAATGATGGCAAGGCATGTATGAAAAGATTGATGAATGTGAATGAAGCGAAAGAAGTGTGCAAGGATCGTAGCAGGTGGCGATCCATAGTCTCTGCCTACCCCCATGGGAAACAGGCGTGAGTGTATGTATGTATGTATATTTTTTATCGTTGTTTGCGCGTATCTTTGACATTTATGGACCGATTTTGATGATTCTTTTGATAATTCTCGAGTTTTGAGATCGTCGGAGAACATGACGTTAGAGATACCCAAGTACTCTACTAAATTCCTCGGCAAGCCGTTCTCAATTCAAGCTGCCCGAATGTGGAATGCATTGCCAGAGGAAATAAGACGTGCACAGTCTTTGGAAAGTTTTAAACGGCTAGTCAAGGAACACTATCTATCGCTATAATCTTGTTTTCAAAATTTTATCCGATATCTGTTATTATGGAACTGTATGTATAAATATATATTTATATATTGTATATGTATATATCATTCTTTTTATATTTATAACATAATATAATAATAATTTATGTATGATGTATATATATTTATGTATTTTATTATAAGTACTTCTATGGAACACCATAAACTACCCATTACTATCTAGTATTTTTATCCAGCTCAACTTATGGTTGCCTGGAAGAAATTGCTTTTTAGCGATAAGGCCGCCAATTGTTCTTCTTTGTGTAATACTCTGTAAATTACTATGGTGTACAATAAAGAATATTTTATCTTATCTTTTATCTTATTCTTTTTTGTTTGATTGAGTTTTCTTGCGAGATGGTTCCATTTTTTTTTTTTTTCAAATCGTCTCAGTAGTTTTCAAGTAATCCCAAATATTTTAACATTAAGATTTTGCATTAACTACCTTGACGACTTTGTTATTTATGAACCCGAATTAGATTTTTTTTTTTGGAAAAGGGATACCTTTAGTGTAGTCCTATTAATTTGGACCTTGGACTTCGAAGATATGCAAGGGAACTCCTCAAACTCAAATAGGATATGTGTAGTGATTGATATATTGGTAGGCACAACAACTCCTTAAAAACAAACAGCGTGAATTTGGAAATTGAGCTATGGGCCTTTTAAAAATAGATAATGTTAAAAAATATTACACTCATAAGTTAAAAGTAAAAAAGCTTTAAAAAAGAAAAAGAAAAACCTCTTTCAAAAGCCTTAAATTAAAAATAAACAGCTTTCAAAAGTAAGAAATATTATTAACATCACCAATACGCATATCAATTTTAAGGCGGCTCTTGGTAAAATGATAGCTAAGGATTTGACTCCTGCACCCCGCCACTTTGCCACCACCTGTCACAACCACAACATAATATTAAAAAAAAGTTTCAATACAAAATTTCAAAACTTTTTTTTAAAACGTGATGTGATTGTGGCTCTGGCTGGGAAAGGCAAACGTATAATTTCCATTCTGCTGTTACTTTCGTACATTTGTGAAGTCGAAGAGACTTTAATTTTTTTTTTAATTTTTCACGCAACCCTAAATTATAAATCTTTTTCTCTATTACTAAGGGAGCTTATTCCTACCTATAAAAAATATTCGAACATTCCCCATTTACTTGATACTAAATCTTATTAGTGAGGCAAAAGTGCCACGTTGTTAAACGAATATCGTACGCTTATCTCGATACTTTTTTGTAATAGTCCTTCAGTTCGAAATGAATTTTCAAAACATAATTGTAACATTCTGACAGTGCTAAAGCAACGCTAAAACATACAAGCGAGACATAGCTGTCAGTGGGAGCATGAGCGATACGTGTTTCCCGTCCGAGCGCCGGTGGGTAGCGTTCTGCCGCCCGCTCCCCGCAAGGGCACCCTCTGTCAAAAATGTATCTGAAAATTGTCGCAAAAATCCCATAAATAATCTTTTCGAAAATATCTTTCGCGGAATTCGTTGCATTTTTTCTCTTCTATCGATTGGTGGTAACGATATTTCCATAGGGCTTGTAGTTATGGAGGAGATGCACAGAAACAAAAGTGTTAGTCGATTTTATTTATGAGATTTTTGGCATTATGTAAAATATTTATAACAAATGTTAATCGTGAAATCGATAGGCAAAATGTTGAAGATTCTTATGGTATATTTACTTTGTTTTAATATTCTTTAAATAAACAGGAGATAGAGAATGAAAACCTACTAAAAACCACGTTTTGCTAAACAACGGCCTCAACATCTTTTGAAGTCGGGTGGGGCTGGATGGAGAACTATGTATTTCTTGCTTTTTAGAGCTATTTGATTTTAAAGCTGTTTTTGTTTTTAATTTAAGGCTCTTGAAGGCGGTTTTTCTTTTATTAAAAAAAGCTTTTTTCGATAGCTGTTCGTGCTAAGGGATTCTGACTGATTCGGGATTCTGAAACGGAAAATCGATAATGTATGAAAATTTCGAACGGAAAATAACCGCAATTATATGGTAGGTCCATAGATTTGTATGGATTAGCTGCGTCTGGAATGATTCCATTTCGGAATTCCGAATCAAAATTCCGTTTGCACGGAATAGTATGGAGATCGCTTCTGTTAATTTATTAATCAATATATTAAATCGTCCTTGTGTTACCTACACCCTTAGAGTAAGACGCGCTTCTGTCCCAGAAAGAGAAGCCATACGAAGCTTTCCCCTCTGCCGAAGTACAAGCCCAAATGGGCATATGCGGTTGATAAAACCAGTTGCGCCCGGATTTCTTTCTAGACCGAGTCCAGTCGCGCATGTGAACGCTGCAGTGTTTAAAATGCCAAATTGATGAGTTTTTGCTGTTAAAAGAGGTCTGGAACATCAAAGTTTACAAAAAGTCGGTGTTACATTTCACATGAAAGTAATTTTTTGTCGTATTATTGCTATTTGTTTACATTTAAATATTAAATTCGTATATTTTATTCTTGATTAGTTGTCAAATTTATTCAGTGACATCGGGTCTGCTCGTCCATGGCTCCTCCGTACAAATTTCAGATTTGTCGCTAGATAAATCCGAGTTCTCGCCGATGAGCAACTTAGTGATGTTACTGTATCACAATGTTTGTCGATAAAGGACATGGCCTGGTCCTGCTCCAGGCATTCTCATAAATGTGATATACCCAAAAATTCTTAAATATTTATTAATTCTTTTTAACTTCTGACAGACTCAATTTGGTCTTTGCAGTTTTGCACTGTTACATTCTGCGTCAAAGAGTAAAATAATATCACAGCATAAATTAATTGGTTCTCTCACAGAATAAATAATCTTTTTGATACATCTTATATTATTATATAAAAATGAATGGAATCAGATCATTTATAATAGAAAAACGTCATAAAATGCTCTTAATACGTATATGAGACTTGACAATAAGACTGAGTGTTCTTGAGGCCGTATTAACTTTTTTAAGACTAATTTAAGAACGATGACATGTCACAAAACAATTATAAGAGCCCTGTAAGCCTACTACTCTAATAACGTACGCATCCTGAGACTTTTTTGCTCCTTCCGGACCATCTGACCACCAAATCCTACCAACAGTGGTTGGTTGGAACTCCAATTTCTCAACTGACTACCCGTTATTAAATAACACCATCTTACTCCCATTTCACCACTGGTGTGGTGACCAAACCAAAAATATTATATTTATAAAATATTCAAATCTGACTGCGATATGATTATTTCCCAACTTCTGCTGACAAGGAGTTTCAGTCTTTTATATATTTTCAATCACTTGCATCTCCAAATTACCAGAATCACATAAATATGGAAAAGGTTAACTTATGGTGGTTAAATTATGATTTATTGAAATAGGCTTACATAGTTTTCAAAAGGTCATCCGTAGTCAGTTGAAACAAAAAAACCCCCATTTCATCAGTTTCATCATTGGTGATGAATTAGGGATAAATTGCTCCCAATTCACCTCCAGGGCCCTGTTTCATATAAGTTACTAATATTATTAGCTAATTTTATTAGACTCATAAAATAATTTTATTAGTTGGCATTTTTCTGTTTCATAAACTTTTCTATAACACTAATAAAAAAAGACTCTTTGATTTTACTAATATTATTAGACTACCTGAAGGCTGATTGTCTAACTTTGTTGCAATCAACTTTGACAGAAATCGCAGTGACATTGCTGCTTTAGTAAGAACCAATGTGACAACTATCTTACTTAAAGCAGCAATGCAACTGCGATTTCAATCGATTTCAATCGAGAATTGTTAGCAACAGAGATACGTAATCGTTGGGCTGGTATCTATGGTCTTTGGACATACGTGCGAACTGTTTATCCTCTATTTAAAAACAAAACGTGTTCCGTTTCACTCTAAAATACGAAGTACTGACATTTTGTCACACAAGATTCTGTTTCTTTTTACGTACACTAAAATAACAATAAAAATAAAAGTACGCAATTCCGCGCCGAGAGTGGGATGTCATTTGAAAGGCTTTTCAAAGTTCTATAAAATGCGATAAATTTCAATACCAAAATCAGGTACCTCGATTTCTCAAATTCTAACCAAAATTGTTCGTTGATTTCGTATGTAAATTCCATGACTGTATGAAGAGTTCTCCTCCTGAATATCCTCGGGCATCTCACAATAACATTATCTTCTTCGCTTGATTCTGAATCACTCATTTCAAATGATTTTCCAAAAACTAATAATAAATTTATTAGACTAGAAAGACTTATGAAAAGTAACTAAGTTTATTAGCTGATAATATTAGTTTATTTTGTTTATGAAACGGTTTACTAGTAAAACAAATAATATTAGCTAATATTATTAGACGCTACGCTAATAACTCATTTTATTAGTTTCTACTTTTATGAAACAATATCTTATGATTTAAACTAATATTTTTAGTCTAATGCTCATAATATTAGACTAATATTTTATATGAAACAAGCCCCAGTGGTCAGATGAGAAATTCATTTCTCAACTGGTGATGAGATTTAGTGGTCAGTTGGTCCAGAAGGTTTTTGCTTGTTGGGCTCTTTGTTGTTATTCACCCCATGTAAAATGTTTGAGTTTGTTACCTTTATTCCTTTTTCCGTATCGATATTGCTGCAACGACAATTGAGCCCAGCCCTTTATGTCAAAAACGTGTCATATTTTGATGTGTGACTCATCCGTACACACATTTTTGCTGTTTTGTTTTATTTTTTATGTGTTGGTGTCGTCTTTACAGTGTTGTTTTTGTATGTGAGTATGCGGAACTGCACTTGTGTTCACGTTCCCCCCCGCAAAAAATGCCAGAAAAAACTGAATAGAGTAATAATCGCTAAGGCTGCTCCCTTCGAGACGAAGCCGCGATGCTCTAAGCCTACATACACCCTTAGAGTAAGACGCGCTTCTGACGAAGCCGCGATGCTCTAAGCCTACACCTACCTTAAACTTTTTTATTGGTAGGTAAATTTATTTTTTCTGAAACCGCGGAAAGCAGTACTTGGCAACGCAAGCTAGACAAAAACTTGAGCCGTTCAGTGGACTTAAATTTTATTAATACCACTGCCATCTATCTTTAAAATACTAAAACACTTTTCATTTTATCTGCAAGCTTTTCGAACGGCACGTTGCACGTACAATACGGTAAACGCCATCTACAAAACCTCCTAATACTTTGAATAAACTTCTCATCGCGTGTGGGCAGTAGGCGCGTTTTAAGGTGCCTTCCCACCGGTGCGTCTTAAGACGCACGAGAGCGCACCAGACCGAACCGACACACCGTGGGAAACGACCGTGCGCTGCGGTGCGTCGTCGTGCGTACGATCCATCGAGCGTCGGTAACTTCAAAGGATCGGTGCGTGGCGGTGCGTAGCGCTGTGCGTCCGCGTTCGTGGCGGCTCGTCGCCTTTGTCAATATGCCGCGCGTCATAGTATGATATCTATCAGTAGTCAATCGGCCCTGGCCTTTAAATAATTACCTACAGTATTTTAATTTCATCTAAGTACTTTCGTATCTTTCTAGTTTTGTGATTGTACGTATAACGTAAATTGCTTTTTAGCAATAAGGCCACTTTTTTGTGTGCTTTGCTGTTTTTCTTTGTATATGTCCTGTCTTAGTGTGCAATTAAGTGTTTTTATTATTATTATTAATAATAATATTTTAGAATCAATATTATATAGGGTCTACCTTCAATGCGAAATACTTTCTAAGCAATAAAATACCTAGGTTAGCAAATTACAAAACTAATAGTAAAAAAACAAAAAACAAAAAATTGCGTAAAACCTATATAGGGTTTTTAGTTAGCCTAATAAAGCCGAATATGGTAGATAGGGACCATCAAACTGAACAACTTTTACTATGGGACCAACTCTGAAATGCGAAAAAAATCAGCTGTTTCATACAAAAATTAATAACGAAAATATGAAAATGTATAGAATAGCAGATTTTTTTCGCGATTTCAGAGTTGGTCCCATAGTAAAACTTATTCAGTTTGATGGTCCTTACCTACCATAATTATTCGGCTTTATAAAGCTATTACCAAACAGCCTGTATAAAAAATTAGTTACAAATCCTTTTGGCCATAGTTAGTAGGTAATACCTATATACTTAACAGTATTTAAAATACTTACTTGTATTTAATCTTATATTTCGGAGCTTTCGGATTTTTTATCTCTGAATTAATTGGTTACCCACATAAATATAATAAAAACAGCACTATCTGCACTTTACCATAGTAAGTACAGGTATTTCAATCAATAAACAAATAGTACCTACGTAAATTTTTCTTTCGTTACTAAACTCGAGGCGCGTAGGTATGGCTCGCTTTTCGACTATTTGTACTGTGCCATCATCACTCGTGCGTCGTTGCACGGACGCGGGCGCACCGTGGGAACAGTACAGCGGGCCGTGCGCCGAACATGGCCGAACGTAGCACGGCCCGTGCCAGCGTTTCCCACGGTGCGCACGTGCTCGCCCTCGTGCGGCTCGGTGCGGTGCGTGGTAGCACGCACCGTGGGAAGGCACCTTTAGAAGTGCTTTAGGAAAATAACACTTTGAAGTCGGATCTATTACGTCAGTATTATCAGGTTTATCTCATAGATGTCGTTACTTAAATTAAAATAAGTAATGTTTTATTGACTTATCACAATAATCTTATATTCATATTATGTCTTTTCAGCTTCTCCGTTTCAGTCACAAAAATGCTTTTTTCCTCTCGACATTTTATTAATTTATGTCCCTACTGTTGGGGTGTGGTTGGGGCACAGGCCTTTCTTGTTGTTGGATAAGGAGGATGGCCCATAAACCACCACGCGGGCTAAAACAGGTTGAATTTGCAACCGATTTTCGTGAAACTTTGTGAACAGGTGTGATAATTATTGAGATTTTTTCTGTCGATTCAGTTTATCGATTATTTTAAAAATGACGGAGATATGGGGTTTAAAAACGCTAATAAAATATATTTCATCCATTTCGAAAATTCCAAGGGGTTGGGGGTGTGAGGGGATGGAAAATAATAATAAAAGAAAATTTCCTACTAGTAGGTAATGTCATTTCAGCTACGTGACGGTATTTTGTAAAATTAAGCGTAAAAAAGGAATAGCAAACTTTAAACTTACTTCAGAATTATCGGTTTTTTCGATATCGATATGGTTTACGGGCGGGTCTCGGGCAATTTCAAAAAAATCCAAGAAATATAAGTATTTCTTGGAGACATTAGACAACAAAAAAAAAACACCTCTGGTATGCCAAAAACGAACGAAAAAGTATATAAGTAACAATCAGAGATGTGCAAAATACTTTATTAAAAGTATTTAAATATAAAATACAAATACTTGGCTATTTTTTGTATTCCAATAAAAATACAAAATAGTTTTCAAAAAAAGTATTTAAATACAAAATACAAAATACGTATTTTCAAAATACTTTTTCAAATAAAATACCTTTTTTCGTATTTTATTTTTTATCATTGTTATAATTTTTATTAACAGTTACAAGTGTACTACCACACTAGGTACTACACAGTCCATTTTAATTAATTAGAAGACGTTATCTTTATCTTTTGCAATAAACAAAAAACACAAAGTTTCAGAAAGCGTTATAAATGTTTATACAGTGCCTTTGGTCTTGAACTAGCGATAATTTAAAGGCGTGAAATATACCTAATTTTATTGACAAAAACACCCACATGTTGGGGTCTATCCCCACTCCTGTTGGAATGGCCGCCATTTTAAATTTGACTTTTTTTTTAGATGACCTTGCGGAAAAATATAAATTTCTCTGGATTTAGAAGTCCTACAGTTATAACAAAAATACTGTTCGAAAGCTAATAATACCACCTATCAACTTAAAAAAATAATGTGTGAACTTTCGACTTAAATATGTCATAAAAATTTTTGAAGTAAAATTTTATACGAAATTTGTGTACTTTTTTTGAGTTTTTATTACATTTCTCAAAAACTAGGACATTTGCATTATTCAAATACACAGGGATATTATCTACAAAACGACTTCAAAATTTATTGCTCTACGTTGCATTTTTTGAGAGTTATTTTTGTTTGAATTATGACCCTTAAAATGGCGGCCATTCCAACAGAAGTGGGGATAGACCCCAACATGTGGGTGTTTTTGTCGATAAAATTAGGTATATTGTTATGAAAACAACTGCCTCCCTCATGCCTAATACATAACATAAGAAAACAAAGAGCATGACCGTGGCCGACACTAGATCATTTCATGAACTTTCTTCTAAAGTAACAATAATTAACCGCAAAAAATACAGTTTGCAAGTTCCCTTGACCTGTGGCCCGATTTTGAATAAAGTATGATACAGAAATGAAACTTGTTTCCAAATATAGATATTATCAATATCATTCGGGTTGTCTTTTTTCAACAGACTTCAAAAAAGGAGGAGGTTCTAAATTCAATTCTATTTTTTTATAGTTGTTCGCGCGTATCTTCGATATTTATAGACCGATTTTGGTGGTTCTTTTTTGTTTGATTGAGTTTTCTTGCGAGATGGTCCCAATTTTTATTATTTTTTAAAACGTTCCAGTACTTTCCAAATAATCCTGAAAATACTACGATGTTGCGTTAAACACCTTGACGACTTGGTTATTATGAACCGATTTTTGGTTGGAAAAGGGATACCCTCAAGTGTCCTTTTAATTTAATTGACATTGGACCTTGGACTTCGAAGATATCCAAGGGAACTCCTCAAACTTAAATAGGATATGTATAGTGATTGTGATATTGGTAGATTTGTGACAATCCAAAACAAATCAAGTTATGGTCTGCGACGTTCTGGAATAGACTTGGACTACAAAAGCACAACAACTCTTTAAAAACAAACAGCGTAGATTTAGAAATTGAGTTATGGGCATTTCGAAAGTATATAAAATTAAAAAATATTACATGCTTAGACACTTACCACAAAAAAGTTAAAAATAAAAAAGCTTCTTTAAAAAAGAAAAACCTTCAAAAACCTAAAAATAAAAACAAAAACAGCTTCACATAGCTCTAAAAGGCAAGAAGTAATATTAAAATCACCAATACACATATCAATTTTAATAAAAAAAACGTCTAATGAAGTCGGGTGGGGATTTTAGAATAAAAAAAGTTTTCCTCTTTCGAGCCCCAACCGACTTCAATAGACGTTTTTTTATTAAAATTTATATGCGTATTTGTGATTACAATATTATTTCATGGTTTTTAGAGCTATTTTAAACGGTTTTAGTTTTTATTTTTAGGTTATTTAAGGAGGTTATAACTTTTTTTCACTGGGATACATTTTTTTGGTGCCATATTATAAGTCAACCCTAATGATAATAATATCTAGAGAAAGAAAATTTTAAATTTCTCGCGGGTTTGAAATGACACGACTCGTTGGCCAGACTCTATACTTGGAAACAAGTTTCGTTTCTGTACCATACTTTTTTTTTAAATTGGGCCAATAACGGCAGACTAATTTTTACAAACACTCTAACTTGGGATCTTTGTAGCTTTAAAAAATATTAGTGTTAAAACTGGTCAAATAAATAAAATATTGTATAAAATAACTTCATATTATTTCACTGATTTTTAACACTAGCATTTGTTCAAAGAGATCATCCTTAATATTATACGCAGATCGGCATACGTGGCCCACGTCTGACTAGTGTAGAACTCTTAGCGATTAGTCTGCTGAAATGCACCCATTAGAACCCATTGGTATAGATAGAAATTAAACGAAGTGTCATGACAAATTACCGAGCTCTGTGATTGGTTGTTTTGTTTTGTTTGACATTGACATGACATACCTATACCACAGAATACATATACCAATACAGAGAAAAAAGTAATTTGTATTTTAAAAATACTAAATACCTCATAAAAAATATTTCAAATAAAATACAAAATACATTTTGAAAAAAAGTATTTCAAATACAAAATACAAATACGTATTTTGTATTTTGTATTTGTATTTTAAATACATGTATTTCAAATAATTCACATCTCTGGTAACAATGGTGTCATTGCAGTCAGGAGACCTTTAGGCGCATAATACCTTAAACGCAAAATAGCCAACTCACAAAAAATGACATTATTATGATAACAGATTCTAAAAATAGCCAAAGTACAGTTGATGATAAAGAAACTAATATTATGGGTCATTAATAAGTTTATGGAACTATTTTTAATCAAAGAGGTCCCCCGATGTGATTGCATTTTTGGCATTCGGTTCGTTTTTGGCATGGCCG
Organism: Agriphila geniculea; assembly: GCA_943789525.1. Lineage (NCBI taxonomy): Eukaryota > Metazoa > Arthropoda > Insecta > Lepidoptera > Crambidae > Agriphila > Agriphila geniculea. The sequence goes on from OX038875.1 coordinate 13,379,306, forward strand.
TCGTGTTTTTAATATTTTTTAAAATTATTATTTTTTTCCATACATTTAAGTGACCAGTTATATAATTTTAGAATGTGCTCATCAAGGCCTTTCATTTGATACCCTTTGATACTCATTTACTTGTTATACAATATTTATATCTATAACTATGCTCTAATGGTAAAATTGACTATAGTAGCGTGTCAGTACCGCTAGATGGCGTGACCTGTTTAATAGTTTGATACCGTTGCGTCTAAATCAAATTGCACTTTGATTGCATTCTCCAAACCTGCATTTTTGACTTAGATCAGGTTATTCATTTTTGTATTCATAAAAAAAGAAATATAACTAATTATTTTTTTCAGTATTAAGTAGAAGCATCTAGTTTCAGTGACTTTTTGTAATTTTGTAGACATTTACTTTATTACTTAACATTGTTATAGCTCAGGGATATAAGTACCTATTCATAGATGTGGTTGGCATTAGAATTAAATATTAAAAAAAAAACTATATTTAAATAACGTATTTTTTATTTAAAAAAACGCACAATATTTACAATGAAATGGCAGTATGAACGGCAGTATAGTATACAGTATAAAAGTAAAGCTTATACGTTATGATAATACTTTTTAAAGTCATATATCTACGAGTAAATTAATCTAATTAAATACATATTTATTTTATTTAAGGTATACTTCATCTTAAAATAAATCAGTAAATTGTATTTATCGCGAACTAGATTCCACAGGGTAATATAGCCATTTAAATTCGTATCCTTTAAGACCGTACTTGTCGTCTTTCTCAGTTTCAGGTTTCGGAACATCATCTGATAACAAATCGAGTACTTCTTGAGTAATTTTTGGGCGGAATCCTTTTTCATCTGCGACGTAATCCACTCTCGTTCTAACACCATTTCTACCAGTTACGTAGTAATAACCTTGCTTGGCTCCATTTGTGTACCCTTCTTCGAAATGTCCATGGAATCCTACGGTATAATTAAATGTGTAAAGCAATTGCATCATATCATTTTTAGTCAAACCATCTGGCAGGCCCTCTTTTTCTCCAGGCTTTCTCTGGTAAATATCGGTTCTTTTATCTACAATTTGCATTTGCGCTGATATAAGCGTAGGCTTATTCGGTCCTTGAGCTCCATCGGGTCCAAATTGCCCGTTGCCTCCATTTGCACCCCCTGGACCAAATTGTCCGTTATTCCCACTTGTTGCTCCTGGTCCAAATTGCCCACCAGTACTACTTGGTCCTCCTGGACCGAATTGCCCTCCACTACTACTAGGTCCTCCTTGACCAAATTGACCGCTTCCACCTTGACTTACACCAGGTCCAAATTGTCCTCCACTTCCTCCTTGGTTTACATTTCCGGCAGATCCTTGTGGGTAATCAGTAAACTGTTTAGGGCTTCGTTCCCCGCTAGTGCTTCCAAATGGTGCTTGTAACGTCTTACCAGGAGTTTGTATCGCATCTTGATCACCTTGTTGCGGATATTGTGCTCCTTCATTACTTTGGGGATAATTTTGATCAGCATTAGAAACTCCTTGAGGATAGTTCGGTTCGGATCCTCCTTGAGGATAATTTTGACCTTGATTGCCTTGAGGGTAATTTTGTTGAGAGCCTTGTGGGTATTGTTGGCCTGCTCCTTGGAATCCTTGGCTGTTTGGTTGATCTTTTGAGACGACAGCTATATCTGTAAGTACTGGTCTTTTGGTGGTGGTGGTTGGGATACTGCAAGATGAGCAAGATTTCGCTGGTGCAGCTTGTGAAGGCCCTGTTGGTCCCGTAGGTCCTGCTGCTGCGGCCTGGGGTGTCTGGGGTACTGGTCCTTGAGTTTGGGGTGGATTTTGCGATGGTGGGAATGGAAGTGAATGCCCTGTCCTTCCAGGGCCCGTGGGATCTAAAATATTTAAGTTCAGTTAGTTTTTATAGAGACTATAATTTTTATCTAGTTTAAATTCTTCAGTTCTTCAAAGTAGTTAAATATTAGAGTTACAATTTATAATAAGGAAAAATAGTGAGATGTTGTTGGGGATGTTTAGTTAGTTTTAATTGCAAATAAGATTTCATCAAAAAATATATTTAAAAAACTTTAAACTTACATGGTTTGACTCTGATATTTTTCATGGATAATATCTTAAAGTTGCCATTTTCATCTGTAGCGTATACAGTCACGTGGTAGACACCGTCGGCAGTGATGAACCCGAACTCTCCCATGATAAGTCCATTTTCATCTGAAATGTAAATAAAGGTTATAATCAGTTCAAGTAATAAAAATGTTAGATTCTTTCGCACTATCATATTATTCTGTTCTGTAGTACAAACAGCCAAAAAGTGATATTTTGATTGGATTTAATAAGGGTTCCGTAGCCAAAGGGTAAAAACGGAACCATATTACTAAGAGTATATGGACCCTTGGAAGTCTGAAATAAACAAATTTTATTTTATTTTATTTATTTATTATTTTTTAAGACTCAGCTATCCATAGACTAGACATAGAAAAATTTTCGCTGCGCTCATTTCTATGCCGCTATCCATCTGGCTGTATCTCACGAACCGTGACAGCTAAACCGTTGAAATTTTCACAGATGATGTATTTCTGTTGCCCCCAGCGAAAATTTTTCTATGTTTATAGTTGCCGCCATAACAACAAATAGTAAAACGTGTTTTCTTTCCGTTTTTTGGTACTTTGTGCGCAAGTCCAACTCGGACTTGGCCGGGCTTTTTAAAATTCTTTTTAACTTTTTATATGGCCTGGGGGTAATTTTTGTGTGCTGACCAAGTCATGGACATTCATAAATTCTTATTTTATTTTTTTTTCTTAATTACTTAGTCATCTGTATGATTGAATGCTTTCCTGAGTTGCGGACAAAATGATTGGTGGGACTTCTTGAGAATATTTTATAGAGCGAAGAAGAGATAATGTGGTAGTTAATTTTTTCTATTATTTGAAAGTGTTGTCGAAATCTAATCATTTAGCTATTGGCACAGATATGATGAATTATATAGGATATAATTGCCCTGCCCAGATGAAGATGTCAAGGCTTTTTGCATCCGTTCTCCTACAAAATAATCTGGAAATAATCATTCTTAATGACTGATATTTTTTTATACTCTTTCGTCTACGACCGTGGATTAAATGAGTTTCTAATTAAAACAAGGTGAGGTTCTTTATGTATTGAACATTTTGTTGTTATTAAAACCTTAACATAGAGGAAGTGCGTTAGTGGTCATCTCTCAAAGTGACGCAATATATATTTGTTTAAGCTTTTGAGATTAAAAAAATGCCAAATCAAGCATCTGCAGATATTAAGCGAATGTCAAGTAAATCATCATTAGTACAATGATGTCATTAACATTTTGGTGGAAATATGAATATGTTAGACCTTCACATGCTTGTCGAAACATGGTTATATTCAAATTTATATGCGAGGTGCCAGCAATAAATAAAGATGTTAATTTAAAAATTAAGTTGACATTGTCTGTGAATTGAACATTAAATCCAAAATACCAATATTTATTTTTATAATTTTCAATCATCCCGATCCTTATGTATAAAAGAAAACAGTTGAAAATATAAAAAGCGAGCCTCAGTAGTTAAGTATTAATGAAATCAATTGGCGCAATTCGTTTGTTGCCTCTTTGTTTGAGATCCTTTTAATGAATTAATTTTAACGATCACATAATCACTTTTTATCGGCGCAATTATAGTATAAGTACATAAAGAGGCTTTGACAAAATATGTGTAATTCTACCTTGGTATAAAACAAAAAGTGTGTTTGTGTGTCCACGCTGTCGAAGTCGCGGTGGGCCGTTAGTATTTCATAAAACCAATAATTTATTTAAAAACATAGAAAATCTAAAAGGTTTACTTCTTAGAGTAAGACGGGTTTCTGTACCAGACGCCCAGGGCGGCGGCTTCGGGATGAAGCCGGCGATGCTCGAAGGTTTACTTTTTCAATTTTAATGTAATAAATGCACTTTTACTTTTTATCAGACATAATAACTGGCTCCATTACTTTTATTACAAAACAAACGAAACAGTTGACAACTGATATTCAAATTTAAAAAATAAAGAATTGATTAGATGCATCAATAAGCCATCAGACGTTATTTGACTTGATTGGTTATTTAAATATTGTAACTATAAAATACCGATTTGATCAATGATTTTGTGGTAATTTGGTTCATAAAAAAGATGTATAAAAATATCTTACTTATTTTTATAAGAAAAGATTTTATTGAATATATCACTAGAAACTGGTACCTCACCCAGTTTAGATAAAAATCCTTAAGATCAATTATATTTTCTATTATACAATTTTTATTCCATGCAAATCAGCGATATTCGATATAAAATCGTAAACTGAATGACTGAATGACTGACTGACTGAATGACTGACTGACTGACTGACTGATCTATCAACGCACAGCCCAAACCGCTGGACCAAGAGACTTGAAATTTTGCACACAGATACTTTATACAGTGTAGGCATCCACTAAGGAAGGATTTTTGAAAATTCTATCCCTAAGGGGATGAAATAAGGGATGAAAGTTTGTATGTAAGTCCCTCAGTTTTGAAGCTAGGATCGTCAAATTTTGTGTTTAGGCTGACGATTAAAAATTAATAAATACGGGTCTCAGCGTTTTTCAAAATTCTACCCCCGAAGGGGTCAAAAGGGGGATGAAGTTGTGTAATGAAGAAAATCCTTTATTTTCGAAGTCAAAATTGCTAAATATATAATTTAGGCTTATGGATAGAAATCTAACGCAACGTATATTGTTATTGTTAGTATTTCAACCCCTACGGGGCTGAAATGGGGATGAAAAGGGGTAAATAAACCTAAAAATAGATATGGATGTCGTTATTGGGGTTTTCTGGGATGACGATTGCAAAAATGACATTTATTTTGAAGTCTAACACGGTGGACATGATTTGACCCCTCAAGGGGTGAAAATGGGGTTCAAATTTTGTATGGAAAAATATTATTAAATGGACATTACAACTTTAAACTTCGAAGGAGCACGTCTAAAAATAAATAAGCAAACATATATTTTGTGATTTTGAAAATAAACCCCTTAGGGGGTAAATGGGGTGAGTAAACCTAAAAACAGATACGGATGTCGTTATTGGGGTTTTCTGGGATGACGGTTGCAAAAATGACATTTATTTTGAAGTCCAACACAGTGGACATGATTTAACCCTCAAGGGGTGAAAATGGGGTTCAAATTTTGTATGGAAAAGATATTAAATGGCCATTACAACTTTAAGCTTCGTAGGAGCACGTCTAAAAATAAATAAGCAAACATATATTTTGTGATTTTGAAAATCAACCCCTTAGGGGGTAAATGGGGTGAGTAAACATAAAAATCGATGTGGAGGTCGTTCTTGAGGTTTTATGGGATGGTGATTAAGAAAATGAGATTTATTTTGAAGTCTAACACGGTGGACATGATTTAACCCCTAATGGGGTGAAAATGAGGTTCAAATGTATGGAAAAAGAATATAAAATAGACATTATAACTTTAAAATTCGTAGGAGCATGTCTAAAAATAAATAGGCAAACACATATTTTGTTATTTTGAAAATCATCCCTTAGGGTGTAAATGGGGTAAGTAAACATGAAAATCGATGTGGATGTCGTTCTTGAGGTTTCATGGGATGGTGATTGCGAAAATGACATTTATTTTGAAGTCCAACACGGTGGACATGACACATCATGGACCTGTACCTGGACATGCACATCCAGGTAACGGGAACGAGAACAGGCACGGGCACGGGCACGGGAACAGGTACGGGAACGGGAACAGGACGAGAACGGGACGGGAACGGAACGGGCCGGAACGGAAACGGAACGAGAATGAAACGGGAATGGAACGGGAAAAAGAAAGGTACAGGAATGGGACGGGAACGGTACCGGGAAAAGAAACGGAAGGCGTACGGGACGGAACGGAATGGAACAGGAATGAAACAGGAACGATACAGGAACGGAACGGGAACGAAAACGACCGGAACGGTAAAGGAACGGCACGGGAACGGAGGGGAAAGGATCGGGAACGGAACGGGGCGGGAACGGGAACGGTAACCGGACGGGAACGGGACGGGATGGGGACGGGAGCGGGAACGGGAACCGGAAGGAGTACGGGACGGGTACGGAACGGGAACAAGAACGGAACGGGATGGAATGGGAACGGAACGGGAACGGGATGGGAACGGAACGGGAATGAAACGAGAACGGAACGGGACGAGAACGGTACGGGAACGGGAACGGGAACGAGAACGGGAATGGCAACGGAAGGGGTACGAGAACGGGACAGGAAAGGGACGGAAACGGACGGTAACAGAACGGGAACCGGAACCGGAAACGTAAAAATGACTGGTCAGATCCTGGTTGAAGGTTTCTAAGGATTTTCTCTAACATCCACGCGGACGAAGTCGCGGGCAGAAGCTAGTACTAAATATTTATATTATTTTATAAGCACTAACTCGGTTTTTACATAATTGTCTGAATGATAGACTGTCCGTGAAATGAGTCCATTCAACTGATAACTGTTTGGCTATTCATACAGTCACCTAATGAAATATGGAAAACTGCCTAGAACCAGTTCCATTCCATATTTTATTAAAACGTCTTCATTAATTTTATTCATTGTTAATTTCTGGTTGAAGAGGAAAGTAGTTAGTCTTAGTAAGACAATAGTCCCGAGAAGTCGTTCATGTATTGTCACTTCCAATCCGGTATTTTACAGCTCTTAATAAAAACGCAACAGAATTTAAATTCTGGAAAAATACGCAATACCCCTATTATACTTTAAAATGTTTTTTTAAGAACGTGTGGGACCAACTTATGTGTATCTAGTCTCGTTTTAGATTTTGAAGTTTGAAGCTTATTAACATTGGCCACTAAAATCCACAAAATTATAAAACGTGTTAATTTTTCGCTGATATTTAAATAAAGATCACATTTATGAACTGTTGAATTAAAATTTATATATCCCATTAGATGATACTTGCTTCTTTATGGATTTCTTAAATAATTACTTATTTAAATAATAAAAAAAAAACCACGAATATTTATTTTCAAAACACGAATGAAGTTTAGTGAGAATAAACTAAATTGTTTATAGGATTGTGTAGGAGGTTGCAAAACCAATGTTTATGTTACTATGACTTTCTTGCCCAGGACCCAGGTGGTAATTATCTAAGTTTGTTGCACTCAACTCTGACAGAAATCGCAGTTACATTGCTGCTTTAGTTAAGAACCAATGTGACAACTATCTTATTTAAAACAGCAATGTAACTGCGCTTTCAATCGATTTCAATCGAGAATTATTGTTAGCAACAGACTTACAAAATTAACTGGCTGGTGTTTCACGCAAGAAGCAAACACAATATTTAATATCATTTCGTGCGTGATGTTCTCAAACAAAATAAATTTATACAACTGGGACATATACCTACTAAGGATATGTTAGCTGACGAATTAACTAAACCATTGCAAAGTGTAAAACATTATAATTAAGACGTGAAGGCGTAATAAACAAATAAATAAACAGACTTTCGCATTTATAATATTAGCAAGGCTAAGGATTTAGATATTAATATAATTGTATTACCGAGCCGCCAGAGACCGCCCATGCTGTAGTATTTTTAATGCATTTTCAAATAATTTCTTTATTGGTTGACAATAATTTCAAGTTCATAAGAATAGAAAAATCTTCTTCACACAAATAAAATCAGCTTTAAAATAAAAAGTCGGTGGTCAGTCAGTTATGTTATGATATTAACTAACTCTTAATTCGATCATATCTCTCACGGTGTATAGTCCAAACACTGTTATTTACTGAGATACTTACTTAAATTTACCAAATAACATCAGTACATCATCATACACTTATGTCTACATACCTTTTTTTTCATGCCGGTGCTGTTCGCCGTCGATTTTGAACCCAAATTCATAAGGTCTATTTTCGTCCGTGTATTTGTCAGCACCTTGCGCCTGGAGAACGCAAGTTATAGCCATAGCCATGAAGAACCCTCTCCGTTGTAACATCTGAAACATTTCAATTTAATCGGTGTTAATTTTTTAATTAGAAAAATCACTATTACCTACTTTTGAATACGTAGGTCTTAAGTCCAAATATCTAGTCAAATTTTAACTCAATAATCATTTTGAAAAACCTATTATGGACTCGCTTTCTTTAGTTCATTCATAATATCTAAAATATCGTACTAAAATAATTATTTTTATTATTTCTTTGATTAGGATAAGCAGTGTGGTATAAAACCATGTTTTAGAAGAATGTGAATCAAACTATTAAATGGTATAAAATGTTTCACTTTACTACTGTGCAGTGATCAGAGATTGTAGACTGAGCGGTCGCGGGATTTTTGGTAACGATCAAGGAAAAGGTTAGATTCATTTTCATGGGTTGTAGAGTGGTCCCTTAATGTGAATGATGTCGGTCTGCCTGCTCTCAGTGGTTGCAACTTCGAATTATAGCGCTTACAAGAGGCTTCATGGTGACGAAAAAAAAACGATCAGAGAAATGGGTAGTTTTAGTATATATTGAAAGTATGTCGTCTCTGCAGATGAAGCAAGTTGGTCTGCCAGCTCATAGTGGTTGCATTTCTGAGCTATGACGTGAACAAGTCATGTCATTGTTACGAAAAAAAAACGATACGGGAAATGGTCAGTTTTAGTACCTATTCAAAGTATAGTATCTCCACGTGTGAAACAAGTTGGTCTACCGGCTCTCAGTGGTTGCATTTGAGAACTATCATTGTGTACGCAAGACGCTTATTTGTAGAGAAAGCCTAAAAAAACTTTGAAAAACGGGACAATAGGCGAATTTTTAAGTGCACGCCGGCCGCTTGCATATTTGTGACTGTATGAGTCCCCTCCCCACCTTAAGGCATCTCTACACTCGCGCGCGAAAAGCCCCAAACCTCCCGCGAAGCAGTGTGCGTAGTGTGGAACCGATTTGAATCGAATCCACACACCCGCGCGTGAGTATGGAGAGGTCTTGCCATGCCTGTGCCACCGCGCACCCCCCATCCCCCCCACCACTTCCGATTTTAGCGTCAATAGAGATGTTCGATCCGGGTGCCTTGTATCGATATTCCGGATCGCCATGGATCGTAATTCACTGTATCGATCCAGATAATAGAATCTGGATTTATAGCCATCGGCTACACGCTCGGTAAATACTGTGGCCCAGCGCCATGAAGTAAATTTCAACCATGGAAAGTAAAATATTGAACATTCCATGCAAATTACTTTCCATGGTTCAAATTTACTCTGTGGCGATGGATCACAGTTAGTCTAAGCGGTCACGGGAGTTTTGGTAACGATCAAGGAAAAGGTTAGATGCATTTACATGGGTTATAGAGTGGTCCCCTAATGTGAATGATGTCGGTCTGCCTGCTCTCAGTAGTTGCAACTTCGAATTACAGCGATTATAAGAGGCTTCATTGTTATGAAAAAAACGATCAGAGAAATGGTCAATTTTAGTACCTATTCAAAGTATGGCGTCTCCGTAACTGAAATGATGTGGTCTGCCGGCTCTCAGTGGTTGCATTTCAGAGCTATGACGCGCGCAAGTTACAACAAAATTTTTTTTCGTCAAATTGTATTTTTAAAAATACTAATCGATAGAACTCTTTATTATAATGAAAAAAATGTCTTAAGCCATTTTTGTCTAAAATGAATAGATTGGTCGGAAAAAAATACTTTATGTTTTTTTTTTGGATGGAGTGAGATATTCAATGTGCTCTTTTGGCCAATTCCTAATTGTTTCTGCCTCAAAACTACTTCTGCGTCAATATTTTGTTGTTATTTTAAACATTTAAATAATCCTACACTATCAACCAACGCGCGCCCAAAATTGTCCGTTTAATACCTATTGGATTTCAAAACAGTATCAAATCGTAATTTTTAAATAAAAACTGATTGTTTTGTCGTTATTTATTACTTTCTCATCAATTAAAACACAATAAAAGCCAACAAAACTTTCGGTCACTATTATTACTATGGATGACTTTTTTACCATAGTAAATCAAATAAAACCAAATAACATAATGCAGTGGGATGTTAAGTAAGGCCCAGGCGGGTTATTACAAACTAAAAAGTATTATTATTTTACAAGGAAAAAGAAAAAAAAAGAGAAAAGGTTAATTCAGATCAATGATTAATGTCATATTCAAATAAATGAAGTTTTTAAAATATTAACGATAGATACTAAATTTTATTATGATTTTTAAAAACCTTTATATGGGCTTTACTAAAAAAAAATAGGCTCGTTTATAAGTAATTTATAACAAAAGTAAAGATTTTGAAGATAATATATTATTAAGATCAAAATTGTATTTATGAACATTGATAGAAACAAGCAGAAACTAAAATCATCAATATTTTATTATGCGACAGATAATAAGAAGCACCAGTTAATTCATTTTCATACATCCTCCGTCAGAGATTGATCAAACTGTGATTTGAAGACGGCTATCAAGAAAGTAAATGAAGGAGATCCAGATCGCAATATACACACAACTGATCTATCAGGATTGTAAGATCTGTTTCGATAAGTTTAAAAAAATCACGTAAATAACATTAAAAGGTATGGAAATCCTGAAACTGAGAACTTTGGTACATACAGCTCTTAAAATGCCGTTCAGATCACTTGGATGTATCATCATATCAGCCGCACGACACCACCTGCTGGGTATAGGCTACCTCCAAGGATCTCTACGACGAACAGTCCTGCACTGCTCGCATCCAGCGGTTTCCCGCAACCTTCACCAAATCGTCGGTCCACCTTGTCGGGGGTCTACCCACGGAGCGTCGTCCGGTCCGCGGTCGCCATTCCAGAACCTTTCCCCCCCAACGGCCATCGGTTCTTCTCGCTATGTGTCCAGCCTACTGCCACTTCAACTGAGCAATCCTTCGAGCGATGTTGATTACTTTAGTTTTCCTGCGGATCTCCTCATTTCTGATTGGATCACGCAAAAAAACGCCGATTATGACTCTCTCCTTTGCCCGCTGGGTGACCTTGAGCCTCCTTATGAGACCCAGAGTTTGCGGCTACGTGTTACTGCCGAAGTCATCACTGACAACACACACTGGTCATAGAATTTCGTCTTGAGACACTGAGGTAAATCGGACGGAAAGATGTTTTCGAAGCTGCCCGAATGCTACCAATCTGAGTTTGATTCGACGAGAGATCTCTTTCCCGCAGTTGGACTTACCTAACTGGACTGCCTGTCCTAGGTACTTCTACGTAATGGACAACAACTCCTAGTGTTCCCAATATGAACTGGAGTGGGCACAACATGGGCATTCGATATAATTTTCGTCTTCTAAATGTTCATCTTGAGACCCACTCTTTGGGAAGCACTAACGGAAATCTTCGAGCATTGTGTTCAGGTCTTCCAAGGTTTTCGCCATAAGAACTATATCATCGGCAAAACGAAGGTGTGTTAGGTACTGGCCATTCATCTTGATTCTGAGTCATTTCCAGTCTAAGAGTTTAAAGATATCATCCAACGCAGCTGTGAATAGTTTCGGGGAAATAGTATCTCTCTGTCCCACATCTCGCTGCAGTTGGATACGATTTGTGCTCTGGTTCTGTACTCGGATCAACATGGTGGCATTTTCGTACCACATCACCTCGATATACCTGTAGTCCACTTGGAAACTTTGGAGAGACTGCAGCACCGCCCAGGTTTCAATCAAATCAAAGGCTTTCTCATAGTCCACGAACGCCAAGCATAATAGCAGATTTAATGGATGTGGTCTATGGTACTAATGCCTTTTCGGAACCTGGTTTGTTCGGGAGGTTGAAAGTCGTCGAACTTACGAGCAAGGACCGGAATTGCTTTCCGTTAAAGGGGTTTTTTGATTGGGTATTTCATGGACTTGTTTTCAAAAACCCTATCAATACGGTAACCCTATCAATACGGTAACCCTATCGAAAGGGTAACCCAAGAAAGCATTTACCGAATACGAAAACCCCCTCGGGGAAACCTTATGAAGGCTTTATGAAGGGGTTTTAAAACGTGTTCAAGCAATTTATACCTAGTTCCTACTGGGCCGAAGGACCAGGGGGCCTATTTTTGAATCGCTGGCGAATTTTGAAAACAAGTCTATGAAATACCCAATCAAAAACCCTTTTAACAGTAAGAGGTTCATGAAATACCCAATCAAAACCCCTTTAACGGTAAGTGGTTCTGGGGCTCTATTTTTGAATCGCTCGGCTGGCGTCGAGCGCTCTTTTCTACTGATTTTCGTTCAACATTTGACTCAAATATATGGAGGTTGAGTTAAATGTCGAACGAAAATCAGTAGAAACGAACGCTCGACGCCAGCCGAGCGATTCAAAAATAGGGCCCCAGAACAGCTTACCGTTAAAGGGGTTTTGATTGGGTATTTCATGAACCGCTTACCGTTAAAAGGGTTTTTGATTGGGTATTTCATAGACTTGTTTTCAAAAACCCTATCAATACGGTAAGCATAACGTCGACTAACCCTATCGAAAGGGAAACCCTATCATTTGGTAAGTTTTTTATTAGGGTTTCCCTATCAATTGGGTTAACCAAAAAAGGGGTTTTCCGGTCGCTGTTAGCGAGCGAAACGATCAAGGCATCAAAGTTACTTTGTTTGTATGAAAATTAAATGTTTTTCTAATTATCCATATACATATTTAACATTATACATTGGGTCTTATTGTATGTCTCTAGTTAAGAAGCTATGTGTACAAAGCCCTGTAAATTTTGGTAATCTTTATTTAATTTTAATTGTATTAGGTAGTCTATTCTTTAATATTAGTTAAGTCATGTTACGTGTGGTAATAAAAAGTTAATTTTCTTTAAATAAGGTGATACAGTTATTTTATTAAGTAAATCACTTAAAATTTTAGGTCTTCTTTGTTTCATTAAAATAAATGTAAGGACATCAGATAATGGTATTGAAATTAGCTTTGTAAATTGGCTTACTATATTCGTTGTGTTTTTGGATGAGTTGTTTAATGGTGATGTGATATATTGTATTGTAGTTTTTTCCTGAGCCCAGCCTGTTTGATTGGTTGATTTTCATCAAAATTACCAGATACTATAAATAAATAAAAATAAATATTTCTAGTAATGCCTTTGCAAAGACTTTGTATGTGTTTGAAATCAGTGAAATGGGCTTGTAGTTTCCTATTTCCTTCCTTGATCCTTTCTTATGTAAGAGTATTATGTGTGACTCTGCCCATTGTCTAGGTATAATAACTGTGCGTAGTATTTCGTTGAAAACTTTACCCAGTATTGGCCCCATCTCTTCCGCAATACCTCTTAAGAGTTCGTTAGGAATTTGGTCAGGTCAAAACTATTAATGAACAATTACAACTCAGATATTTATGGTTTTTTGTTGAAAATATTTTAGCTTTATATTTTAGTTGCGTTGTAATTATGGTAAAAACAATTGTATAATAGACCTTAACTGAACGTTTTGTTGGCTTTCCTAGTGTTAAAATTGATGAAAATAAAAAAAATGGCAAAAAAAGTTTTTACTAAAAAATACGATTTTATACTGTTTAAAAATCCAAGCTGTGTGAATGTACAATTTTGGGCGCGCGTTGATAGTGTATGATTATTTTAAACGTTTGAAATAGTGACGCAGAAGTAGTTTTGAGGCAGAAAAAATTAGGAATTGGGCGTAAGAGCACATTGAATATCTCACTCGATACAAAAAAACATAAAGTTTTTTTTTTTCCGACTAATCTATTCATTTTAGTCAAAAATGGCTTAAGACATTTTTTTCATCATAATAAAGAGTTCTATCGATTAGTATTTTTTTAAATACAATTTGACGAAAAAAATATTTTGTTATAACTTGCGCGCGTCATAGCTCTGAAATGCAACCACTGAGAGCCGGCAGACCACATCATTTCAGTTACGGAGACGCCATACTTTGAATAGGTACTAAAATTGACCATTTCTCTGATCGTTTTTTTCATAACAATGAAGCCTCTTATAATCGCTGTAATTCGAAGTTGCAACTACTGAGAGCAGGCAGACCGATATCATTCACATTAGGGGACCACTCTATAACCCATGTAAATGCATCTAACCTTTTCCTTGATCGTTACCAAAACTCCCGTGACCGCTTAGACTAACTGTGATCCATCGCCACAGAGTAAATTTTAACCATGCAAAGTAATTTGTATGGAATGTTCAATATTTTACTTTCCATGGTTGAAATTTACTCTATGGCGCTGGGCCACAGTATTTACCGAGCGTGTAGCCGATGGCTATAAATCCAGATTCTATTATCTGGATCGATACAGTGAATTACGATCCATGGCGATCCGGAATATCGATACAAGGCACCCGGATCGAAAATCTCTATTGACGCTAAAACCGGAAGTGGTGGGGGGGGTTGGGGGGTGCGCGGTGGCACAGGCATGGCAAGACCTCTCCATACTCACGCGCGGGTGTGTGGATTCGATTCAAATCGGTTCCACACTACGCACACTGCTTCGCGGGAGGTTTGGGGCTTTTCGCGCGCGAGTGTAGAGATGCCTTAAGGTGGGGAGGGGACTCATACAGTCACAAATATGCAAGCGGCCGGCGTGCACTTAAAAATTCGCCTATTGTCCCGTTTTTCAAAGTTTTTTTAGGCTTTCTCTAGAAATAAGCGTCTTGCGTACACAATGATAGTTCTTAAATGCAACCACTGAGAGCCGGCAGACCAACTTGTTTCACACGTGAAGATACTATACTTTGAATAGGTACTAAAACTGACCATTTCCCGTATCGTTTTTTTTTCGTAACAATGACGTGACTTTTTCACGTCATAGCTCAGAAATGCAACCACTATGAGCTGGCAGACCAACTTGCTTCATCTGCAAAGACGACATACTTTGAATATATACTAAAACTACCCATTTCTCTGATCGTTTTTTTTTTCGTCACCATGAAGCCTCTTGTAAGCGCTATAATTCGAAGTTGCAACCACTAAGAGCAGGCAGACCGAGATCATTCACATTAGGGGACCACTCTACAACCCATGAAAATGAATCTAACCTTTTCCTTGATCGTTACCAAAAATCCCATGACCGCTTAGACTATTGACGTCTGACGAGATCACGTCTTAAAATAAGTTCGTACTTTAAATAGATCTACTGTCATATACCTAAAAATATCGGTTATTTGACGACATTTACAACATCATATAATGCCTCATCGATTCGTTCAATTAGCGTTTTTTTTTAATACAAACATGTCAGATCCTAGTTTTTTTTAACCACGAACTCTTTTAAAAAGGTCTGTGTGCCGCTGCCGAGAAATAGAATAAATATTACTTCGTTATTATGAGGAAATCTTTACGTTACGGTAGTATTTTTTACAAAGATATCCATTTAGCAGAAATAATTTTAGCATTACTAATACGTTTATTCAAAGTTATCATAAGCCAATAGTGTAGTGTTAAGCAAACTGAAACACATATTCTTGTTTTTATGCTATTTACCTAATTGGTGAAGTTATTAATACGGGTATACCTATAGTATACCGATGAAGTATTTTATCTATCTTCACATACAATGTAGGTAGTGCTTTATAATATTAAATTAATATATTTTTTATTGATTTCACAGTGGTTGACTCTGTTTGAAAATATATTTAATTGCTTACAAAAGAAATTAAAAGTAGCCTTTGTACGTTTTATATGCTAATAAATAAACAGGTACCTACGTATTGTTTACGTTTATTTATAATTTTCAGTTAGCAAATGACAGGAAAAGTTAAATTATTTAAGTTCGTTCTTCCAATGTGATTGGATTAGGAAAAAAACCGGCCAAGTGCGAGTCGGACTCACGCACGAAGGGTTCCGTACCAAAAAACGGCAAAAAATTACGTTTGTTGTATGGGAGCCCCCCTTAAATATTAATTTTATTCTGTTTTTAGTATTTGTTGTTAGAGCGGCAATAAAAATACATCATCTGTGAAAATTTCAACTGTCTCACTGTTGTCGTTATTAATATCGAGCAAAAAACGACAAAAAAATCACGTTTGTTGTATGGGAGTCCCCCTAAAATATTAATTTTATTATGTTTTTAGTATTTGTTGTTATAGCGGCAACAGAAATACATCATCTGTGAAAATTTCAACTTTCTAGCTATCATGGTTCATGAGATACAGCCTGGTGACAGACAGACAGACAGACAGACAGACGGACAGCGGAGTCTTAGTAATAGGGTCCCGTTTTTACCCTTTGGGTACGGAACCCTAAAAAGAGGCGTTAAATCATAACTTTTACCTTTAATTCATCAGATCTTTAGGGTGGGTACAAAAACTAATACATTGAGTCTAAACAGTGTCATATAAAAAGACAATTAATTTCAAAAGTAAAGTTTATATAATATGCAGCACGAAATAATTTTAAAATGAATTTTTAAAACTTATACTGCTAGACTAAAAAGCACAGAATACATAATACTAAATGTTCGGATAATTCTTTGATAATGGTTCAACAACATTGAACTGAATGGGAAATATCAAAGGAATTGAAAGCAGGTTTCCATGGCGAAAAGTTAATGGTATTTCGAGTAATAATTTAACGTGGGTCGGTGTGACACTCTTTGATACAACCGGATATTTGCTAAATCTGTCTACGCTTTTTCGGGTTTATTATATTAGAAGTGGTCACGTTTCATTAGAAGGCTCTTAATTTTTTTTTAACAATAATAATTGAGCCGGATAAAGTAACGGTTTTCTTCCAAACGGTCGCAAAACCTATTTTTTACCCGAGCGACTGGGGAGGAGGTAAAAGAAGTGTTATAAAATTGCTCTCTAATATTACTACCCTTTTACTCTTTGTGCATGTCTATTATTTTTTTGGTATATTAGATCGAAGCGTAAACAACATTGTTGGCACCCAAAGTTCACACAACATGAACTTTAAAGTAGTAATTAATTTATTATTATTATTAAGAGACCGGTTGAACATGAATTAAAATAAATATTGTTAATTAATTAATTAGGAAACCAAAACTTTGTTATACATATTTATATGAATTAATGTTTTGATCTTTATCAGTCATAATCTTGGGCGGTCGTTTATGATAACTTAAGGCTTCGGCACACCAAACGCGGGTCAAAAGCAGAGCAGATCAGTAGCAGCGCGGGAGTCGGCACACTGATCGCAGAGGCAGTTTCAAAGCAGTTGCAACCCTGGACCTCGTTCATAACGCGTTTAGTATGACGGGTTTCACAGGTAGTTAGGCTGCAAGATGTCGAACGACACGGACTCGAATGAAGAAGAATTCGTACTGCTTTTAGCTCTAAGGCGAAACAAAAGAATTTGAGTTCATTATATCAATACAAGAAGAGAAGAAAATCAGGAATTATTACTGTCTATGCAGGGAGCTGGAAAGTCATAAGATTAATTTTTCACATATTTTTGAATGTCGAGAAGTTCTTTTTACACGACTGCCCAAAAAGGAGTGTATATGTGTTTAGGGTTCATGTATGTTTGTGGGTATGTGAGTTTCTTTATTCCACCATTACTCCTATTAACGGATTTGGATGTATAGTATATTGTTAGAATCCTTACATCATCTCGAGTAACACTGGTTGAGGTTTTTTTGAAAAAATCAGTATGGCGACTGTTAAATGTGAAAAAAATATTTTTTCTTCTATTACAATATGGGCATCAAATGAAAGGCCTTGACGAGAACATACCAAAACTATGTAGTTTTGGTATGTTCTCGTCAAGGCCTTTCATATTTATAATTACAATTATAAAATAAGTCACTAAAATATGTCAAACAAAAATAAATAAATTTAAAAAATATTAAAAATACGACTGCCCTGCCAAAAACGAACTAAAAAGTTAAATAACAAGTGTCATTGCAGTCGGGGTACCTCTTTGATCGAAAATTGTTCCATAAAACGGTCCCCCGACTGCAATTACGCTTGTTATTTAACTTTTTAGTTCGTTTTTGGCAGGGCAGTCGTGTTTTTAATATTTTTTAATTTACTATTTTTTTTAAGATCTGCATCAATTATTGCGGTTGGAATTGATACAAATTCTCGATCTTTTTTATTTTATCATTTTTACGCACTAATTCGATAATCTTTTCATTCATATCCATCTTACGGTTGTAAAAAAATACTACAGTCGTCAACTGCTTTCGACGCGCTGCGCTGCACTGCGAACGCCCTGCCCCCGGTGTGTCATGCTAACATGGTCGCCATAGTTATACAACAGCGCGGGCCCGCGCTCGAACTGCTCTGCGTCACGCATGCACTGCTTCTGCCCCGCTCCCGCGCCTCCTGGTTTGTCGTCCAGCAGTTGCAGTGCGGCGTGGCGCAGAGCAGTTCGAGCGCAGGCACGCGTTCAAATTTGGTGTAACGTGGTTCAAAGAGTTTTTTGTATTACAACTTGCGCGGGCCCGCATTTAAACAGCGCTGCTACTGTCCCGCGTTTGGTATGCCGAAGCCTTTAAAGTTGAAGTGTCCGAGCCACTCCGGGCGTGTGCTACGTGCGTATTTGGAAGTAGGTACCCCTCCACCCAAAAGTTTCGTTTTACGTTTGTTTGTAGAAATAAATTGTTTATAACATTGAAAATATTTTTTCGTTCGCTCCAGTAGGCCCCCATTTTCGCTGAAAGTGAGATTCGCCCGTGATACCATGAGGTTTAGGGCCACGAGGACGTATGAGGGCTCAAAACACGTGAAATTTGAAGGGCTTTAAGAAAATGTAAAAATTATTTTGAAAAAGTCAAAAACTTTGTAGGAAATCGAAAAAAAACTACTTTTTTCATCCGAGAAATCCGAGAACGGAGCCGAATTTCAAAAATATAAAAAAAAGCACCTCGGCAATGAACCAAGGCATATTTTAGGTCATTACACTTTTTTCGATATTGGTGACGGTTGAGGCTGTAGAGGCCCTTAGCCGCGATTTTTGCGCGGCGCGACGCGAGGTGCGATGTCACGCGGCGGGCGGCTCGCGTGCGGCCACGAGAACGTATGAGAGCTTAAAAGACGTGGAATTTGAAGGGCTTTAAGATGATGTAAAAATATATTAGAAAACTTGGTTTCGAAAAAAAATATTTTTGGTTTTAAAAAAAAAATCGACCGAAAAATGACGCGTTCTTACTGAAAATTTAAATCGAAGGGTTTCAAGATAATGTGCGCGTGATTTCGGGAAGCGCGCTCCTTAGATGCGCGTCGCGTCGCTGAGTTGCTATGGAGGTTTGGTTTGACGTAGTGAAAACAAATCTTAGAAAATTTTATATTTAGTTCAATAAAATAGTAGGTAATGTTTATAACAAATAAATATTTTTATATGAATTTCATACACACGAATCACAGAAAAGTAGATTCTAAAGTGTTCATGGATTTACTATGTGATTTCAAAGTATTGTAAGTACTAAACCAAACAAAAGAATATAAGTCGTGTAAAGCACGAGATCTGTGAATTCAGTTCTAATCTTCTTATAGAGTCAAATTACGGTTCTTTGTAATATGATGTGTTAATAAATAAGTCATCTGCTTTTCAGTTTTTATGTTATTAATTAGTTTGATAGGTCCTACAAATGTCTTAATAAGGTTTGTCCCTGTAAGGTTTGTTTAAAAATACCATTTGAGCTCTGTTAAGGTCAATATTTAATAAGAATTGTTTCTTAATTATTATTATAAACGACTTTTGCTGCCAAAACAAATTAAAATAAATTCGTAATTTCTTTTTAACCATTCTTATGCACCGGAAGTACTATATGTAGCACTCGACTATTAGGAAAGTCACTTTATTTCTTACTTCCAGTATCTAGCTAGACCACTTATTGTACCCTAAAAGTGCTTATTTTCTTTGCTTTTATTTGTACGTTTGCTAGAATTAATAAATTTGGACAGAACTGTGAATGATATTAATTTGTAAGGAATAAATTTTAATTTACCAATTTAATTGGATGTCTTCAATTGATCATTAGATTTTCGTTGATATCATTTTACTAATTTTGTTTTTAGAATTAGCAATGATAGATTCACAAATATCATAATACTACAAAATCAATCCGTATTATTGATTAAATTATATTTTTAATTATTAATGACTCTATACGTAGGTGTTGATAACGTAATTAAATATTTACATAAAATAATTATAATTAAAATGCAGATATCGAATAGAATTGAATTTCAATTAAGGTAAACGCTTTTTGATCTTTCAAACATAAGTTTTTTGCATTCTTGTTGGGTTCTGTAGCAAATAATTAAATGATTTTTTTGTGTGATAGTTCGTGGCCCGGCCACGGTCTGTAAAAAGACTGTGGTTATGTCAGTATACTGTACGAGTACGTACTTTATGGTACCCAAAAGGAAAAAACCAATACCACTGTATTTCACGAGTTATAGTACATTTTTTGTGGCCCGGCTACAATCCATGGGTCCTGGCTCGGCCACGCTTCTATCACCAATAATAGCTAACTATATAACATTATTTATATGAGGGATTACTGTACGGGTTGCGTAACACAGAAAAATCGTATTATTTCTTTTAAAAAGTTAGTTAAATGCAGTTTAAACACAAATTTAATTTTACGAGAAACTATACAGCCGACTATAGCGCCTGTACATAAACTCGTAAACGTAAAGTAACGTTATTCCTCTATAATAATCACCAGGTGCTTTCTCTTAAAGTTAAAGTGTTTAAACTGCATTTAACTAACTTTTTTTTTTACAGAAAAAATATTTCCAGCAATTATTGGTGATAGAAGCGTGGCCAGGCCAGGACTCATGGGTTGTAGCCGGGCCACAAAAAATGTGCTATAACTTGTGAAATACCACTGTATTTATACTGAAAAAACCAGTACCACTGTACTGGTTTTTTCCTTTTGGGTACAATAAAGTACGTACCCGTACAGTATACTGACATAACCACAGTCTTTTTGGCACCGTGGCCGGGCCACGACCTATGAAACATTATTTTCTAAAGTATTGTCTGATCTGCCAAGGCAAGGCTTTTCTCCTTACCATAAGTTAAGGTATGTTATTTCCTATGTTTTATAGATCGGAAATATCAATATCTAAATATAGATTTTTATGTCAAACTTATAGGCGGATTTAACGGTGAGTCAAAGTTGTCATTAACGCTATATTATACAATAATGGAAGTGAACACGTTTATGTGTAAAATGATTTACGAATGAATTATAATTGGCTGTAGGTAGTAACGATGGCACCTGTTAATCCGGTTCTGCCAAATTACTTATGTGACACGTGAAAGTATGGCGTTGACATTGAACCTTGAACGAATTCGTCCAAGCATTGAACTCTACTACTAGTCCATAACTAAGTGATTCCTTCAGAAGCTTGCTTAGGGAGTGAACATACTAAAAGTCCCCTCTAGGAGGTGAGCCGAAGTGGAGGAGTTAAAGTTTGAAAGTTTAAATATCTCCAAAACGGGGCGTCCGTAGAGGAAATAGTTCTTCTACCGAATTAAAAGCTTATACAATTTTCTACAACCTCCAACACTGCAGCTCTCCTCCTAGACGTGGGTACTTTTAGTATGTTTACTCCCTAAGCACCCTAAACAAGTTTCTGAAAGAATCGCTTAGTTAGCCGCTCGCGCACTCTATAACTCAATTTTTTTTCTTTGTTCTGTGACACCTAGGTCTAGAAGTTAACTATAGATCTGTTTAATGATAAGGTAACGGGTGGTTTTGGCAACTAAATAGACTTTACCAAACATTTCTATTGCCTGCACATTTTTAGGGTTTCGTACCCAAAGAGTAAAAACGGGACCCTATTACTAAGCCTCCGCTGTCCGTCTGTCTGTCTGTCTGTCTGTCTGTCACCAGGCAGTATCTCATGAACCGTGATAGCTAGACAGCTGAAATTTTCACAGATGATGTATTTCTGTTGCCGCTACAACAACAAATACTGAAAACAGAATAAAATAAATATTTAAGGGGGGCTCCCATACAACAAACGTGTTTTTGTTGCCGTTTTTTGCCCGATATTAATAATGACAACAGGTAGGCAGTTGAAATTTTCACAGATGTATTTCTGATGCCCCTATAATAATAAATACTAAAATCAGAATAAAATAAATATTTAAGGGGGGCTCCCATACAACAAACGTGATTTTTTTGCCGTTTTTTGGTACGGAACCCTTCGTGCGCGAGTCCGACTCGCACTTGGCCGGTTTTTTTAACTTAGCAATATATTTTTGTAACTGTATCCAATGATTAAATTATTATGTTTTCTTTCATTAGTAATGCAATAGTTAAAATGGGAAATAGTGTATCGAGCTCATAGCGTCAACAAAGTTTCATACTTTTAATGTAACGATAAAAGAAAGTTAAATAACAGAATATACTTAATGTAGTATTTTTAGTAAACCTGGGTAGGGGCTTTTTTATTAATTTCCAGTTATGCATTAGTAGGTATAAATAATCTAAGATACTCGTAATAATTAGATTTCAGAAATGGTATTATTCCATTGTGACAACCAGTTACCAAAACGACTTTTTAAAAGGTCTGATGTGAATTGTGTTTATTAAAAAATGATCACTTAAAATGATACCATACTAAAAACAAAATTCACCAAAAATTATAATTTTATTGAATAAATATATTCAGCTGAAATGATAATTTGATGCTTTTTATGGTAAGCTTATGATTTTTTAAAATCTATTGACCTATTTGAATTGAGTTAATGCATTTTGGTGGGGACTTTCTTTAATTTTTAACTTTTGATATAAGTACTCCAGGATAAATGACATGCCGAGGAAAGCACGTACGGAACGGCTAAATGTAGACAAACATTTTTAGAATATTTTCTCATGAAATAGAATTTTTTTGTTGCTGTATAGTTTTGTATGACGTTTATGAATATTTTGCTTGACATTACTGAACTTACACATACAGCTACCTACCTACATGGCAGTAAAAGACTGCGGTTAAAGTCACTAAATAAAATGAGTACATTTTTCTGTGATTTTTTTGTTAAAGTTAAATTTTTATCTATTTACTATTTCAACATTTAAAATAAGAAACTTTTTTTTATTAACTTCATCAAAATTTTTTGCATTTTACGATTTTTATTTGAGATTGCTCTACTTAACTGAAAAAGGAAATTTGTAGTTTAAATCAAATTATTTTCAGAGGTTCAACTGAACGCAAAGTTCACGTGGTTCAATGCTCATGAAAATGCTAACAAATTAGGTTTAGTCAAGAGATTTTCAAGTAATTTACATGTGCGCCATAAAATATTTTAAAATCATAAACTGTTACTTGACATAAATATTGCTTTGAAATGTTTATCATATTCATAGAAAAGTTTCTATTGAAAATGTATTTAATTTTATAGTATTGATTTATGAATTGGGTTCTTAACCTAATCGTCATTTAGCGAGCTAATTACACAATGGAATAAAATGTAAGCATCTCAATCTTACCTTGTTTTTTTTTAATCCCGGTGTTAAATGAGGGCGTGTTAATACGGCCTTAGCGGCCTGTTGCGCAAGCGTTCGCACGAGACTGTGCCAATACTATAGACCACACACGTAATTTATTAAAACTCTAGCATAGATAATATGTGTACGTAGAATCACAAGGATTCACTATTTTACCTATATATAAACAGCTGACACTGACCGTCTCCGGCAAACTTGTAAAAAGTTACAGCAGTAGAATTTATAATTAGCTATGTGATTCTATTGATCATGTTATTGTAAACTGTGATTGTAAGTGCTTGTAAGTAAATTTTGCCTTGCTTTAAGGTTTTTCATTTATTGTAATAGATTTTACGATCATTTTGTATAGTAAAGAAATAAAACATTGACAATGAAACAACCAAGAGTGTGTTAAAAAAGGTATCTTTATTATAAATGTAGAATTAGTTGCATTTTTTGTTAGCACAACAATTTATCCACTTACAAATAAGTTAAATCTAAAAAAAATCATTAATAATATGAATAATAATAGGAACAATATCTTTATTTTGTTAAAAATTAATGTTGCATAAAATGTAATTTGACATCGCTGATATTTAATTATACGTGTAATATTTTTAACTTAGAATAACTAATAAACTTAAGAAATAGCATCTCAGAGAAACCATAACAGAGCATCTCAGAGAACTATCGTTGTACAGGTAAATTTCAATTCTGCTAAATATTTAATCTTTTTTTGATATTCATCCTTTCGCAGGTTGTGTTTGTTTAGTCTCGTGTCAAATCCTTGTGAGCGTAGAAGCGGAAAAGCATCAAAGTTTATGGAACGAAAAATTGTTCACATACATTTTATAGCCCTGGTTCTGGACTCTTTTTGGTCGGTTAATCTATATCAGTGGTTTAGGTCGGTTTTTATCTCACGAGGGTGCGGACGGGCGCTGATTCCCTTCGCACGCAGCCAACTTGCAATGCTTCTTTTCCGGATTAAAAGTACTAAGAAAAAACCAAAGCGGACCAACCGCACGCGTCTGGAATCTGCACCCACAACCGCACACCCGCGCAATAGAAACCGCCCTTATTCAGACAGTTGGAAGTTAGAAAACTCGACAGGTGCCCGTAGAAATAAAACCTAATCTTTTTCTGTCTAGAATCCGATCAATTTAGAGGTAACTTCCCTTCCTTGATAATTTTCAGCTTTCCATAGCATTTCATTCCTGGTTCCATAATGATTTATAAGGATGTTATATAAAACTTTGTCATTTTATTGTCAATAACGATAAATAAATGCGGATATTATGAAATAATCAATTAAATAACGTTGTGTTTTTGTAGAAATTAATAGTCTCTTTAGTTAAATAATATTGCCATGGGGCGTCACTATTTAGACCTTTTTAAATGTTCCACCTTTAATTTGTAATGTGATGTATTATGCAAAAAAATCATTATCAATAAAGAAGGTTGTCTTTTGTTTTGAACGACAAATTAACATATTATTATAAAAATATATTTTCCGACCAAAAGTGTAGTCGTTAAAAATATCGTCATAAAAATAATTATGTTTATTTACCACTGAGTTTATTATTTATGTTAAATGCGCAATAGCGAAATTCACAGTTTTTCAAACTATATAATACTTAAAGCATTTAAAGTGATCTTAAAGTAATATACTTGAAGAATGAGATTAATAAAGAATATATGGATAAACTAGTGTTTAGTTTTTTCTATCCCTCAGGAACAGTATTTTTTTCTGGATGAAAGTACCCTGCCATTTTCTGTACTGTACCGTTGACAATGTGTATGCAAAATTTCGTGATGCTCGGTTGAGCAGTTGACGTTAAATCGTAACAAACAAACAAGCAAACTGACTTTCGCATTTATTAATTATACTAGTCTCCGCCCGAAACACCGTCTGCCTGGGCAGTGGATAAATATGTAGACCAGTTTAAATGACCTCCTTAATGTATGAAAGCTTGTACTTCGGAGAGTTGCACACTGCATTGCTTCCATCAGGCTAACTGTAGGTGCCTACGTCTCACACGGTGCGTAATATCACGGTCCCGTAGGTCCTGTGTGTAAGTATAAGAAGCAGGAGGGGGTTTAGTGGGCCTACCCACTAAACCCCCTACTGCTTTTTCTACCCCAGGGCCCTAGCCCTGGCGAGTCCCACATACCTTCGAAATGCATATTTTTTTTATGCACTTCGGGATAATCTTGACCTTTACCTCACCTGATGTTAAGTGACGATAAGGCCGAAGGTGGAAGCGCATTACACTTGGAATCCTCATCACTGAGAAACTGGCTATCTTACCTCTAACTGCCGGAACACAATAATTCTTAAATTGTTGTTAAAGCGTCAGACTTAGGTAAGATGGTGGTAGCTAGCCAGGCGGACTTGAAATAAGCCCTACCACCAACCATACCGAGTACAAATTGTATCCCCCCCTGGAATCGAAACCGGGACCCCTGCGTCTTACACGGGTGGGCGAACCACTAGACCACAGAGGCGGTTAGAAACGGTTGCATAAACGCTTTCCCCCTACTGTCTCACAGTACGTGTCTGCAATATGTTCTCGCTGTAAAACTATTATCTCCGAAAGAAGTAAGGGCTAAAGTATTTAATTTTGTATACGTACCGGAAACGTTTCTCATCATAGGAATCTCATAAAACTGCTAGGTAGTTCTAATAAAAATTATGTTGATATTTTGAAACAATAATGGTATAGCACTAAATTTGAATACATGATTATGGATTAGAAGTCAGTTTTACGACCGATGAAATATATAATAATATGTGCGCTTCGACATGTTAATTGTATTTAAGTTTTAATTTTTATCTCGAATACGATTAAATTAGATTTTTATAACAACAACATGAGCAAATTTAATGGACGTGCTATCAAATTATTCTTTTTTGTTAGACATTTTTGAAATCAAATTCGAGAGCAAAGCTTTTAGATCTTGAATAAAGTAACTGGAAACACAAGAAGTCGTGATTTATTTTAACTATGCAGAGTCTTTTTGTTAAATTTTTTGATCTTTGTTACTACTATCTTTCATCAAAAAACCCTCACGTTGCATCCTCCGTCCCGTCGCGTCGTCGTTAGGAACTATGAGTTAAACTGTACTTCTTCTTGTTTAACAAACAATGTACAAAAAACCTGAGAAAGGAGGAAAAATAATATGCTCCAGATAAACTTACATTATTAATCGAGGAAGAATTAAGGAAATCGGCTTTTTAGTAACATAACATTAAAAAATTACTGAATTGCCGAATACCAAAAATAAATGAACTCTTCACAAAAAGCAATAAATATAATCCCACCAAAATCATTTTCATGAATAATGTTGCCAAGACCTCGCACTGTCAAAAAGTTATCAGACCTCATGAAGAGCCAAGCTTCTAACTCCACGCGCCCTAACTCTGCAAGTCCTAACTTCAAACACTCTACACCTTGGTCAAAATATGTGGCTAGTTTAAGGGGTTAGGGGCTAAAAGTTTCAAGTTTTATAATTTTTTTTTCAGTTTGTGTACTAATACTAGCTTACATACCAAATTTCAGCTTTCTAGGACTTCTGGAAGTACCCTAGGAATTTTGATGATTATCAGTAAGTTCTGACGATATCGAGGTTTTTTAGACATCAATAAAATCCAAAGTTTAAGAGCTATGCAATTGAAACTTTAAATGTTTAATAAGTCTACTACAGACATCATATCCTGAGAATTTTGTGCTTCTGGAATTATCCAAACCCAAGTTATGTATGAGGGTTAAGCGGTTGGGGGGTTAAAGTCCAATTTCATATTTTTTTTGTTGTTTGTGTCCTAATACTAGTTTACATAACAAATTTCAGCTTTCCAGGACTTCTGGAAGTACCCTTTGAGTTTTGATGATCATGAGTGAGTCAGTGACGAAATCGGCGTTTTTTAGATATCAATAAAATCTATATTATAAGAGTTTTACAATTAAAACTATATATATTTGATAAGTCTACTTTTGACATCATATTCCGTGAATTTTGTTTATCTAGTATGCTCCAAACCCAAGATATGAGGGTTCAAAAAAACGACGAAGCACTTCGAGAAAAGGTAGGTAGTGCCCTTGCGCTTCGCTTTCTCGTCTTGGCGGGGGCACTACCGTGCCCCCCCAATTTGTATGAGAAACAAAATTGCTCTTTGAGGTGGAAAATTAGCTTTGTCCCATTTTATGCAGTTGCAAGGTTGATCTTGAGGAATCAAATAAGATACTCTAACAAATAGCCGAAGGTTATAATTAAGAGATACCTATATGTTTATTTAACAATTACCACCAAGCGATCAAGGCAACTTGATGTATATTGGACGACACAATAAAATGCTACACGTTTAAAAATGTTGGTAAATAAAGTTTTTCTATTTAAAGACAACAGCTAAATTAAAAATCGCTATAAAAGAGGATTAAAAATTTTCCAATATGGGATTTATCATCTCATCAAACATAACTCATAAGATTATTTCCGAGCACTTGCTGGGAAATAATTTTACTTTCATAATGAATTTGAATATTTTTTTCTGAAAATAAATGTCATTGAGCTACGAAAACGAGTATTTACAAGTTTTGAATTTTGACCATTTTCGAAAATTAATATTTAGTGCTTGTAAAGGTCATATTCAAACAACAATAACTCTCAAAATATGCAACTCAGAGCAATGAGTTTTATTCACTTCTCAAGCTTACGCGCTCACTAGACATGAAATAAAACACTTTTTAACGGATACTAGCGCGGTTTTATTGAATGTACTTTGGTATTTGGTTTGATTTTTGGTTTTCCCGACGTTTCGGCACCTTTGCAGCTGCCGTCGTCACGGGGGACTGAAGCTACCCGTGAGCCTACCCTCAAGCGATGAATTTTTTTAGACGTTCAGAAATTAAAATTTAACAAAATTTTTAATTATTTTATGTTGATTAATAATTTAATTTTATGAATTATTTAATGCTAAAAAGAGAGACAATCTACTGAAACTACCACCATTTCATAAAATTGGGAGGCCCCTCCAAGAAAGAAATGGCGAAAGAAAACTTGGAGAGGAAGCCGACCTCCGTCTTTTGTATTAATTTATTTATTTGCAAAAGGAACTAACCGTATCATTAGATCTTACAGTGTGCTTTAGCTTGTGAATGATGGGGTCCCAAGCTGGTGGAATTTTCCAACCATCATCTCTTTTGAAATTAGGATATTTATTTATTTCGATAACCTCGCGGAGCATTCTAGGGATAAATCTACGTTCCTTAGCAAGGATTTGGGGTTTGTCAAATCTAATATAATGGTTGGGCCCCTCAAAGGCGTGTTCACTCACTGCAGACTTGTTATCGCGCCTATGTTTCATGTCAGCTACATGCTCTTTGACGCGGGTCCCTATGCTTAAAATACACAAAGACAATGCTCCGCTGCGTCCGATTGTAAGCCAAATTGACTCACCAACTTATAAATTGGCTAAACACGTAGCAAAAACACTTACACCACTGAGAGGTAACACATCAGCCTTCGTAAAGGATTCCTACCAGTTTGTCAGTGAGATACAACATCTACATCTCGCTGATGATGAAACTATGGTTAGTTTTGATGTTCAGTCCTTATTCACATGCTTACCAGTACAGGACTGCATTGATATCATCAGGAAAAAGCTAGTTGACAACAACATGCCCATTGAATATGCAGAACTACTAGAATTATGCCTAACATCTGGCTATCTGTTATGGAACGAGGAGTTCTACGTGCAAGTGGATGGCGTAGCAATGGGCTCTCCTGTATCCCCCATCGTTGCTGACATTTTCATGGAGGATTTTGAGGAGAAAGCACTAGCCACAGCACCAGTGACTCCCCGGTTCTACAAACGGTACGTAGATAACACTTTCACAATACTACCTAGAGACAGTGTCCCTGCATTTCTTAACCATCTTAACTCCATAAACTCCAACATACAATTTACTATGGAGTTAGAGGCAGACAATAAACTAATTTTCCTAGACATTCTCATTATTAGGAATCCGAACCAAACCTTGAGCCACACAGTGTATCGTAAAGCAACCCATACAGACAGATACCTTAATGGTGACTCTCACCATCATCCTATACAGTTAGCTACCGTAGGGAAATCTTTGTTTCAGATAGCCCGCGGAATCTGTGACAAACAACACCTGACTGCTGAGCTTCAGCACGTCCAACAAGTACTGCGTAACAATAAGTTGCAAGTACCACACCTCAATCACAGAAAACGCACCAAACCAGCCACAGTATACGTCAACCTGCCATCCTACCATACTTGAAGGGTGTCACTGACAAGATTGGAAACATTCTGAAGCGAGCGTCAATCAAAACTTACTTCAAGACGCCGAAGATCAACCAATTCTTACGACCTGTCAAGTGTAATATCCCCCTTCAAGCTGCAGGCGTCTACAAACTAGATTGTGACTGTGGACTCTCCTACATCGGGCAAACAAAGAGAAGCATAGGGACCCGCGTCAAAGAGCATGTAGCTGACATGAAACATAGGCGCGTTAACAAGTCTGCAGTGACTGAACACGCCTTTGAGGGGCCCAACCATTATATTAGAATTGACAAACCCCAAATCCTTGCTAAGGAACGTAGATTTATCCCTAGAATGCTCCGCGAGGCTATCGAAATAAATAAATATCCTAATTTCAATAGAGATGATGGTTGGAAAATTCCACCAGCTTGGGACCCCATCATTCACAAGCTAAAGCCCCTCACACACACTGTAAGATCTAATGATACGGTTAGTTCCTTTTGCAAATAAATAAATTAATACAAAAGACGGAGGTCGGCTTCCTCTCCAAGTTTTCTTTCGCCATTTCTTTCTTGGAGGGGCCTCCCAATTTTATGAAATGGTGGTAGTTTCAGTAGATTGTCTCTCTTTTTAGCATTAAATAATTCATAAAATTAAATTATAAATCAACATAAAATAATTAAAAATTTTGTTAAATTTTAATTTCTGAATGTCTAAAAAAATTCATCGCTTGAGGGTAGGCTCACGGGTAGCTTCAGTCCCCCGTGACCACGGCAGCTGCAAAGGTGCCGAAACGTCGGGAAAACCAAAAATCAAACCAAATACCAAAGTACATTCAATAAAACCGCGCTAGTATCCGTTAAAAAGTGTTTTATTCAATGAGTTTTATGTTGATTTGTAGATAATATTCCTCTGTTTTATAAAAATGCAAAAAAATGCACATTAATTTCCTAGTTTTTGAGATCTGTGCGAAAAACTGAAAAATAGCACACTAATTATGGATTAAATTTATTTTAGTATTTTTTTATGACGTATGTGTAATATTATTAGCTTTCTAAAAGTATTTTTTTTATAACTGTAAGACTTTTGAAGCCGGAGAAATTAATATTTTTCGCCAGGACCATCTAAAATAAAAGTCAAATTTAAAATTCTGGATTAAATTTATTTTAGTATTTTTTATGACGTATTTAAGTTTAAAGTTCACATAATATTTTTTTAAATTAATGTGTAATATTATTAGCTTTCTAAAAGTATTTTTTTTAACTGTAAGACTTTTGAATCCGGAGAAATTAATATTTTTCGCCAGGACCATCTAAAATAAAAGTCAAATTTAAAATTCTGGTCATTCCAACAGAAGAGGGGATAGACCCCAACATGTGGGGGGTTTTCTTGATAAAATTGATCATATATCTGACTTTAGAAGCTCCGACATCGCTAACCAAACATATTGTATAGACCCCCTCAACAACTCAACAAATATGGGATCCACCTTTGGGAACCCTTCGCAGCCCACATCTGTCGTCCGATCAATTCTAATCTATCAATTTCAAATCTACTCAGTAGGCTTATTTTGTAGCCCAATTCAATCTTCAGATGGGTTTTTGTTCGGCAAGTCGTTCTTTTGGCTGAACAGATCACAAACATTTTCAACGTTAAAATCTTCTAACTTGAGTTACTTGTTTGCTGAAAGATCTCTAAGTAGAGCTTTTATTTGCTCTTTTGGTATTGGACTGTACACAATCCAATACAAAAAGAGCAAAGCCTGACGACATTTGACAAATTTGGTGAGATTTAGGTACAATATCTCGCCAAATTTTTCAAATGTAGTCAGGCACGGAAAAAAAAATATTTCTTCTTAACACCGTGTTTGATTATATCGATTGTAAGTAGATTTACGATATTATTCATGACCTACGGAATGGTTGCAGTTCAGGAACAGAGTCAGTCACGATTGATGACAGCCACCCGTAACTCACGGGAGACAATCTCGAGGCGATTCTATCTATTGTGTTCGAATGTCGTGGAATTAATTACTTAGTACTTATCGTAGGATGTGTAACTTTGTTTACTTACCGTACAATAAGTTGCGTTAATGATATTAAGTAGTTTCAATAAATAATTGTGAATGCAACATTATCTTGCAATTGAATATTTTTTTACGGGACAAAAAACATCATCATCATAATTATCAATCAATAGCACGACACTCACGGCTGGGCATAAGCTTCCCTCTAAATTATACAAAAGCTTTAAAGTACCTCTAAATATAGATGTGTGTGATAAATAAATAGATAAGGGAATTAAATAATTGGGTGACTGGAAATAAGTAGACTGTTAATGGGATACATAAACACTAAACCTGGCAGCCAGCGGTTTATTTTTTGGGTGACAATAGTACATTATGAGACAAGTTAGCTTAGGTTGCTCTTTGCACACGAGGCTGTGGGTTGCAGCCCGAGCCTTAGGCGAGGGAGTAACTCAGCTAAGTGTGCAATAAGCAAGAGCTCACGAGTTTCATACGATGTTTTTCAACACATTTGCCAGGAAAAAACAAAGTAATTTACCACACAGCAACAAATACGACAAAAACAAATATGACAAAAACAAAATATGAAAGTTATGGGAAAAGGCGCGCAGGTTTTTTTTTCCACACGTCCAATGCAAGAATATTTTGCGAACAAAGGGGTGAGTGAGCATACAGCCTACTTCAAAATTATCATTTTAAGTGATAAAATGCAAATATTTAAATATTTTATAACAAAATATTGTGTCTCACGAATAATTTGATAATAATAATAATTTGTTTGACTTAATTAAGGACTTACGTGCGTTTATTTATTCAAAAATGTATATGAATTTAAGCGGCATTAAAACCTTTTTGTTGTTACTTAAAAAAAACAACTGTATTACCCGGTTAAATTGGGAATGCTCTGTTTACTCGCATAGAACTTGCAGTAAGGTACTAATTTAACTTTATAGGGATAATTCTATAACGCACTAGTGTTTTATATAGGGTAGTATTTAATCGGGTAACAATAAATTCCCATTTTGGGTATCAAAAATACTGAATATAGCGTACTGAAATACTAAGTGGGCGACGGACCGAGGGCGACTACAGATATTGAAAATGGGTGACTTTAAAATACAAATTGAGTAATTAGTTATTCAGAACGGGCGACCAAATTACTATTTGGGCGACAACCTTAGGCACACAAAACATTTAATATTTGGCATTTATTTTATTTAAAAAAGGTGACTATTATCCTAATCGAGATGACAAAAAACAAACAAACAAAGGAGAAAGCAACCTACTAAAACATGTTAAAAATACCAAGTTGGGCTGCTTAAATCAGTTATATAGTTACCTACTTAATATAATGGTTGCCTACTCTGTATTTTTGTCACCCATTTAGAGTTTTCACTGCCAACTTATATTATTTATCACCTACATGAAGTCGCCCGTTTTAAGTATTTTTGTAATCCACTGTTTGTCGCCCGTTTAGTTATTTTGTCGTCCAAAAAATAAACCGCTGTCCGGTTTAGTATTTAAGTATACCATTAATAGTCGCCTTTAATTATTTCCGGTCACCCAATTAACTGATTCCCTTTTATACATTACTAGCTTCCGCCCGCGACTTCATCTGCGTGGAAAGTTTTTTTGCTATCCCTCGGGAATATAACTTTTTTTTGGATGAAAGGTACCCTAAGTCCTTCTCTGTACCCCTGACAACGTGTATGCAAAATTTCATGATGATCAGTTCAGAAGTTAGGACGTGAAGGCGTAACAAACAAACAAACAAACGGACTTTCGCATTTATAATATTATAGTAAGGATTGCACGGTGTTTGTTATAGCTCAGTTTATGGCCCTGTAATGCAAAGCGATTTATTAGGGCTCACTTTACGAGCTAGTGTGTTGAAAAATAACTAAACGGGCGACAAACTGTGGATTTTAAAAAATACGTAAAACAGGTGACTACATGTAAGAGATAAATAATTAGCAAAAATTCTAAATGAGTGACAAGTACTGAGACGGCGACTGTTATACCAAGTAGGTGGCCCAACATGGTATTTTTGTCATCTCGATTAGGATAAAAATAAAAATTTTAAATAAAAGGATTTTAAATAAAATATATGCCAAATTCTATAAATGTTGTGTGTGTCTTAAGGTTGTCGCTCAAATAGAAATTTGGTCGCGCATTCTAAATAACAAGTTACTCAATTTGTATTTTAAAGTCTCCTATTTTCAACATTTGTAGTCGCTCTGAGTCCGTCGCCCACTTAGTATTTCAGTACGCTATGTTAAGTATTTTTGATACCCAAAATGGGAATTCGTTGGTACCTGATTAAATACCACCCAATAGATAAAATTATAGTCCTAGCATTGTAATAAAAAATACAAGAAACACGGGTATACTTTTATCAATATAAGTTAATAAAGCTAAGCACACAATACAATTTCGTTTAATTTCGTTTTGCGATGATATTTACTACGTCCTAATGGGCTGTAATGGTGATAATGATTATCTAAAGTCTAAATTACTGAAACATCATGTGAGACTTTACTTACCTCGACTTCTATGGTAGGTTACTTTTCGATCTCGATAACTATGATACGCTGGCGCGTTGTTGCACCTTTTTTATGGCTGGTATTTTCAACAGGATATGTTTTGCTGAATGAGATATAAGTAGGTACCCGAAATTTAATTTTCCTATTAAAAATACAGAATTGATCATTACTAATTTTCCCCCCACTTCATTAGATTTTTTTGATTCTTCCATAATAGAAAATGTGGAACAAATAAAGTATTTTCCTTAACTAAGAATTACGCCTTGTATTATTAAAGTTGTTAAATAGTTAAACGAAAAGATTGCTGAGCGAATCATTGTTTTCGATTCTTGCTTATATTTTTTTCCTTTTTTTGAACATACCTACTAGAAAAAAGCAACTCATCTATGTTTTATTTAGTATTAAAGAAAACATAAATTAGTTGCTTTTTTCTTAGCTCTGTTAGTTTATTTTTAGACTCTGTATTAGGTTCTTTTCTTCTTTTTTCTTAGCTCTCTTAGTTTATTTTTAGGCTCTGTAATGGAAAATGTTCAAATAAACAACGGCCTTTTTAAAATTAGTGACGCAACGTCAGAAAAATTGCACATCCGCGGTCTTAAGAAGCCCATAGCTGGACATAAGTCTCCCTCGAGGATTTCTATGACAACGATCTCGCCTGACTGCATCTAGCGACACCATAACAAAATACTAGCAAGATTACATGATTACGAGTCTGTGCTCATAATTTACACGATCATGTAAATTATGTAATTTTCCTCATTTTACCTTTGAGTTGGATTTTAAAATTATTCAATTTTTATCTTTAACATTGGTGTAAAAACCAGTAACCAGTAAAAGTTATCGTCTTGTGACGGCAAGTTCACTCAGCGATGTGAATGCTATTATGTTTTGTAACGTACTCTAAAATATAAAAGTTTAATAGGTTTTAGTTAAAGTTTCAGTTGAATAATTTGAAAGTTAATATTATAGAAACTCTTTCCCATTTTAAAATTAAACCAGTTACATAATAATGACTGTAGTATTATTAAAATGAGTTTGAATAAGAGCTATGTATGTTTTACATGCTTGGAATGCAGGAATCCTGGTTTGACAACAGTGAAAAAATATTATATAAAGAGCGATTTTGCTGACACATACTTTTAACACTTATACTAAACATTTGACTAAAAAACAACACGTAATGTTTGTCTTTAAGTGGGAATAAAAAAGACAGAGTGCGTCAACTAGAAGCCCTCCCTCCACTTGATTGAATCCACCGCCAAGCTCCACCGATGGATCGAAGGATACAATTTTTTCCTCTTCAATCCACCAACGAGGGGATTCAAATATAAAAACATTTTTATATGCCACTTAGATCCACCAATTAGGGGATCTAAAAATAAAGATATTTTCGTCAGTAGCCTATGGTCCACCATTTTACTTTAGCTACCTTACATTGTTAATCGCTCTGAACTGATTGCAATTGCAATACATTGCTACTTTTCTTTGATAAGTTTTTATTTGACCCAAAATGAAGTAGCAAAGTATCACACACAACTGTTAAATCCATAGACATAGAAAAAATTTCAAGGTTAAATCACTTTACATTTTACATTTTACTTCATTGTTTTTAGCCGATAGACCCGCAGATAACATAATAGGTATACTGATAAATAAGTAAGTTAAAGCTCGCTGTTTTACAACTTCACTATTGTCTTTGGATCAGGAGCTTTACTACATACCTAATGTATTAGTGCATCTATTGATAATAAAATAGGTCTTTACTTATGAAATTGCCGACATTTTACAAACAGAGAACCTCATAACTTATATGATTTAAAATATTCCTCAATTGCTTGTTATTATATCGCATTATGCACACAATAGTCAACTATCAGTAATAATAAAATGCTGATTTTAGATTTCTAAACTTTATAAAAAAAATCTTGTGACTTCTTTTTTTCTTAACAAAAATGACCACTTTATTTGGTGTAACTTATTCAAAAGTTATTTTTTTCCTTTAACCAAAATGAAATAGCTTAGCTGTTCAAACTTTAAATTATTCACCATTTTGAAATGATTTTTTAAACGTTATATAAATGATGTTTAACAAAATATAAATTTTGTATTTTTTAATTAAGATTTTAAAAACGTATAACCTACTTACCTATAATTACATACTCGTATTTGAAATTTGAGAAGGCAAATTCAATTTGGGGAAATCTGGCAACCCTGCAGTGCTGTGATTTTTTAGTAGGTATATTGGAGTCTAACAAACAGTTTAATAAT
Source organism: Agriphila geniculea (assembly GCA_943789525.1). Taxonomy (NCBI): domain Eukaryota; kingdom Metazoa; phylum Arthropoda; class Insecta; order Lepidoptera; family Crambidae; genus Agriphila; species Agriphila geniculea. The sequence goes on from OX038875.1 coordinate 13,415,856, forward strand.
GTGTGCAATGAACAGTTTAAGTAACATAGGAAAAATAGTAAATATATAAAGTAAAAAAATAGGAAGGAAAAGTAGTAAAAATATAGGAACCAACATCGTTAATCACTGATTACACATAGAGTATGGGAATATTTTAAAGTTTTGATACAGTTTTATATATTTTATCTTTGTTAAGGTTATTTAATTTAAGTAGGTAAAGTGTCGATCTCATTCAACTTATTTAAAAGTAATAGTAAGAGCCAATATTCGTTACAAATATATCTTTATCCTGAAAATATTTATTATAAGTGTCAGCCATTCGCCATGAAACATTCATTTTGCGGAAGTAAGCTACATATATTTCTTTTTCACAATCATCCGCCATGATTTTGGATGGCCTATTACAAAAGCAAAGAATCGCGGTAATCTGACTTAATCGGACGATGTTCGTCTGTTTGATTTAAAAAGTTGCCTACGAGACGATGAATACTAAGCATCAATAAAAAAATATAGTACGTCAAGATAAAGAATGGGCATCGTATTTTTGCTTTTCATATAAATGACGTTGACATTTATTTCATTGCAATAAATGACTTTTAGGGCCAAACTACTTTTTGTTTCTTTGTTAATGTCGAACAAATGAACCTAGGCCACAGACTGACTATTTTGCACTATGGCCGGACGGTACATGTGACGACACAGAAAATTTAACCCATGCGACTGTGAAAACTTGAATAACTTCACTTCTCAAGCTTACGCGCTCACTAGACATGAAATAAAACACTTTTTAACGGATACTAGCGCGGTTTTATTGAATGTACTTTGGTATTTAGTTGGTATTTGGTTTGATTTTTGGTTTTCCCGACGTTTCGGCACCTTTGCAGCTGCCGTGGTCACGGGGGACTGAAGCTACCCGTGAGCCTACCCTCAAGCGATGAATTTTTTTAGACGTTCAGAAATTAAAATTTAACAATTTTTTTTAATTATTTTATGTTGATTTATAATTTAATTTTATGAATTAATGCTACTGATTCGGAACGATGTTCGCGGATTAGACTCACGAGCAACTTTTTGCTTTCCTGTTGTAGGATCTTGCCTGAGTCTAATCCGCGAACATCGTTCCGAATCAGTAGCATTAATTCATAAAATTAAATTATAAATCAACATAAAATAATTAAAAAAGTTTGATAAATTTTAATTTCTGAACGTCTAAAAAAATTCATCGCTTGAGGGTAGGCTCACGGGTAGCTTCAGTCCCCCGTGACCACGGCAGCTGCAAAGGTGCCGAAACGTCGGGAAAACCAAAAATGAAACCAAATACCAACTAAATACCAAAGTACATTCAATAAAACCGTTAAAAAGTGTTTTATTTCTTGAATAACTTCGTAATTTTTCAACATATCGGAATAATTATTATGAATGTATTTTGTTTAATTAAAGTCTACTGTAAGGGGAGAACGGCTGACGCAGCGGTCGTCGGGCGCGAGAGGAAGCTGCTGGCTGGCTGGAGCAGAGCAGCGTCTTAGGGACTCGGGTGCGAATCGGTCGTGTGCGCGTGCGAGCTTAGGCGTGACGTAGTTAACTTGGTGGACTTTGTTAATTAATTCGTTTTATTGTATTAAAGACTATTCAGTGTTATTAGGTGTTTTCTTTTATTAGTTTCACTTCTGATATCAATTTCTACTCTTTCCTTATATCAGAAGTGGGATTATGAAAGAAAAACTCACGGCCTTATAATACGCTTCGGGCTATCTAAGTTTTTATTTAGACTTTTGTATTTTATTTTTTTGGTCTAAGTAATTAAGTGAATGTGATGATGTTATCCGTTTAGTGATTCCTAGATTAGGATTAGGTAGTGAATAAAGTATAGTGCGTACGTAGTTAGAAATAGAAAATAATTTTAAATATCAAAGTTGGACTATTACTCTCTCGGTTTAAGTGATTAAGAGAATTTTGTGATATCTGTGACATTATTCGTTTTTAGTGATTTCCTAAAGTAATAAGTTTAGTTCACGGCGTATTATCAAAGCCAAATATCATAGTTGGACTATTTACGCATTCCTTTGTTCTAATTCGTGGAACAAGTGCGACGCGATCAGCATGCCGGGTAATCCGAGCTCGCAACGCGGGCGGCGGTCGCGGGGAAGGCCCCGAAGTCGTCATTCCCACGATAAAGATCGGGAACGTACCTCTCGTAGACTTCGGTCACCATCTACGCCTCGTAGCGTTCGTAACGCAGATAGACGCCGTAGCACGGATTCAGTTCGGGATATGTTAGGCGCTATTCTAACACGATTAAATAATCACGAAGTTGATAATGGAATCAATTTATCGAAAACATCACATTCTAATATTCCAGTTGTGAAAAGTAGTGACAAAATTCGTGAAAGTAACGATAGTGATACACCTTCGGGCACGCCACCGCGAAACTCTTCGCATGATTATCATTGTCGCCAGTCGTATGATAAAGTAGATGCGGTCGCAACAGATATGCAACCCGTGTGTAGTGCATCACCGTCGTCGTCGGGTCAACTATTGACAAACGCCTTTAGTGACGCTATACGTTCGATGAACACTGCCGTACGATCTAATCAGCCTTACTATGTTTCGAGTTTTGACCCATCAATCCATAACATTGAAGTTTGGTGTCAAGAGGTAGACCGCGCTAAAGAAATAAATAATTGGAGCGATAATGAATGCTTTTCTCGGATCGGTAATTGTTTAAAGGGTGACGCTCGAACATGGCTAAACGAATGGGTTACAAATGATCGTAGTTGGAGTAATTTTAAAAGGGAGTTTAAGCCATTGTGTCCGAAAAACATTAACGTAGCTGACATTTTGTTCGACGTAATGAAAACCAATTCTGACCGATATTCAACGTACGCTGATTATGCACGTCGCTCATTACTTCGTTTACGTATTGTAGCAGGTTTAACTGACGAATTAACTTCTGCAATCATAATTCGGGGCATTACTGACCCACAAATCAGTGCAGCTGCAACTAATGCCAATTTATTGCCCAATGATTTGGTTAAATTCTTTTCTATTTATAGTAAGCCTAAATTAGAATCTTATAAGCAGTGCGATAATCCCAAGATTGTTAGAAAACAGCGATTCGAGGACAACACATGTTTTTCGTGTGGGCAACCGGGACATATTTTAGCTAACTGCTATAAAAGAGCGAAAGTAACTCCGGATACTCGTAATTTATCCACGGCTACACAAGTGTCTAGCACTCAGGTTACATCTCATTTTAAAGCAGACTCCTGTTCTTTTTGTAAAAAACCGGGCCATAAAGTGGATACTTGTTTTGCCAGAATAAAATCTGAATCCCGTAATAAAAACAACGTCAACGTTGACTAAGCTGTATCTTCTCTAAATTTAAGAATATGTTCATTTTTAGCCACTAAGTTTGAGTATTTGGGTTGTTTTATCAGCAAGTATCAGAAACCAAACCCATTTCATTGTGTGCCCACTTTCAAGTGAAAGCTCTAGTTAAAGTAGTCTCTTATAAAATGATTCTTTTGTTTTGTAATTTAATGTTAAGGCAGGATGCGAGCGGGTTAAAGTGACATTTTTAAATGCTATTTCATTATTTGGTTCACCAAAGTTAATCGTCGCCAATCGAGTTTGGGTGTCTCAAAATACTAAATTTCTGCTATAAACGAAACAAAATGTTTTATTATCAAAAGCACACAATCTACAAGAAAGCTTGACTCAGGCATGCGCGGTCCTACTACCGCGTAATGAAGATTGTACCTCAAGGGAAGCACGAACGAGGTGCAGCTTGTTGGTGACTGCTATGAGAAGTTAACCCAAGCAGCAGTACAGTCCATGATGATGCTGTGGCAAGGAGAATTGACTCCAGATTCATGTCTGGCTTTCTTTTAAAGTAAGCTCATTATGTTTAATTTTGTGTGTTTAGTAAGCAGATTTCACCAGGGCCGTGCTAGCACACCTCGCAGTTGTTTGGTGAGCAGACCTCACTGTGGCCCTGTGCGAGCAGACCTCGCATGACCACCGTGACCCTGTGCTAGCAGACCTTGCAGTTGTTTAGTGAGCAGACCTCACTGTAGCCTTGTGCGAGCAGACCTTGCAGTTATTTTAGTGAGCAGACCTCACTGTAGCCTTGTGCGAGCAGACCTTGCAGTTATTTTAGTGAGCAGACCTCACTGTGGCCTTATGCGAGCAGACCTCGCAGTTATTTTAGTGAGCAGACCTCACTATGGCATTAAGCGAGCAGACCTCGCAAGTGAGCAGACCTCACTGTTGCCTTAAACAAGCAGACTTCACAGTTATTTTAGTGAGCAGACCTCACTATGGCCTTAAGCGAGCAGACCTCGCAAGTGAGCAGACCTCACTGTTGCCTTAAACAAGCAGACTTCACAGTTATTTTAGTGAGCAGACCTCACTATGGCCTTAAGCGAGCAGACCTCGCAAGTGAGCAGACCTCACTGTTGCCTTAAACAAGCAGACTTCGCAGTTATTTAAGTGAGCAGACCTCACAGTCGTTTATTTTCCACACAGATGCAGAACAAAACGAGTCCGAGGTTGCTGGAGCCCCGACGAGTCGACACCTGCTGACGTGCCTCAGGAGAACGAGAACGTTCTTCTGTCAGGAGAGGCCGTGTAAGGGGAGAACGGCTGACGCAGCGGTCGTCGGGCGCGAGAGGAAGCTGCTGGCTGGCTGGAGCAGAGCAGCGTCTTAGGGACTCGGGTGCGAATCGGTCGTGTGCGCGTGCGAGCTTAGGCGTGACGTAGTTAACTTGGTGGACTTTGTTAATTAATTCGTTTTATTGTATTAAAGACTATTCAGTGTTATTAGGTGTTTTCTTTTATTAGTTTCACTTCTGATATCAATTTCTACTCTTTCCTTATACTACATATACAACCAACACATGAAAGTTTCACAAAAGTGCGTTCGTTAGGTTGTTGATCATTATGAATTCTTACTCGTATTCGTAGGTAAACTACAAAAAGTGTTGGTTTCCAACGGATGTTTTTGGATTCCATTGCAGATTTTTGATTCATGATTTTATATTAGTAAGATGAGAAGAAAATATGCTTAAGTTTTAATTCTACTGGACTGGTGTGTGTATATAAAGTTATTATGCAAAACCATAAAGTGTTTAGGTACTTCACTTGCCCACTATGCAAACACGCCCAAATGTATGATATTTCCAAACAAAGGGCAGTATATTTAAATTGTGCAGTCCATAACATATGACTATACCTATACGTTTGCGTACAATAGGTTATACGTCGTCACGTCACAGTTCGGTTTTGTAACCATATTAAATAAAACCTGACACAAGATTTTCAAACACTCGTTTCAATGGTACGACGGACAATGCTTGGGCATTGCGTAGGCTTATGCACATAAATCTCGATATGGCAGATTTATCAAACGTTGAAAACTAAGATTAGAGAAATCTTTTCGTTAACCAGGCTGCAAAATAAAAAAGTCAGTCACAAGAGCACGTTTCTCGGCCACTACTCAATTTGGCCAGTACTTTCGTGAACCCTGATGGCGATTATGTATTCTGTGGTTAGGGTGGGTACCCACTTTTTATGTAATCGCAGGGGTACTCTTTTATTGACTTCTGGACTGGCAGGAACCAGTCCGGCGAGATCAGGATTCTCCCTAGCACAGGTCCGGCAAGTCAATGCCAAAAGCTTTATATTCATCTCCCGTTGTGAAATACGAATGTAAAACAGTCAAGGCCCATCGGATCTAGGCAGGGTGGTACCCACTTTGGTTCGCAAACCTCCTCGCTCCGCGAACCTGGAGGAACAGTGAGCTGTGGTAATTTTTTTTTACTTTGGCTATAGCGTGTACGTTTGCGAACCAGGGGGTCTATTACGAAAAGTTTAATGCGATACACGTAGCTGCGTCCGTGCTTCGTTTTGATTGTTTCCTATTACAAATCACTTTCGTATGCGATATTGCGAAGTGATTGCGTGATTTTGACAGTTTCTCTCTTACGTACCCGACATCGTACGTTTAGTAGTCTATGGACTACGATAGAAAAATTCAAAATGTTTGATAAAACTACAACCAACGAACTGCGGACGACTATCGTGGCCAAGTGACTGCGTTACGCAATTGCGTACGTTATTTTCGTAATAGGCCCCCAGGTTCGCATGTGTTCGCTCATGTACATACATAACACCATGTGTTATTTTTATAAAAACAGGGCACCCTGCAGTACAAGGTGATTAAAAGGTGCCCCAATAAGAGTGCACTTTTTCATTAAAAAATACATCACGTTTTATGTAATTATTTCATTTTTATCAGTAAATATTGCTTGCCGCCACAACTAAGCTGCTATCCATCTGTATAAAACAAAGTTTTCTTTTACAATAATTTAACTCTGTTTGGATAAGGTCAAAACTAATATTGTTACAAACGCAACTTTTCTCACTAGCTTCTTATTTATATTGGTTGGATCACACTGGAGCCCATGACCTGTGAAAAGAGTGAAGGTTAAATTAAAAAAATAATAAATACCAGCATTCTATGATTAATTACTATACTCGAAATCAAAGGTTGTATGAAGATTATTAGTCCCTGTGTATTTGTTGAATTCCATGTTCGTATATCGTAATTTTATGAAACATATGGGTCATGCGTGCTTTGACATTTAACCAGGTTTGCGAAATACCTTGGTGTGTTTGCCGAGAAACTAAAGCCTAATGTGTTACACCTAAGTGTCAATAATTTTTAATGGCTAAATGTGGGTGTGGAGTCAAAGTGCAACTCCCAGTGCGTTTATCAGTCTTTAGGTAGGTACTTGAAAACGAAAGGAATTGTTCGAAACAAATAACTGTACAAAAAATATATATGTAATAGGTACTGTAACTGTACCCTTAGCACGTGCTTAGCACGAACAGACAGGTATCGAAAAAAATAACGCGCGTAAAAACATTCGATAGAGTAATTTTGTACGGGAAATTTGTACAGCGCCATCTATCGCTGAAAAGCGAAGTGAGATTTTCCATGGAGAATTACTCTATCGAGTATGTTAGCGCGCATTTTTGTCTCGATGGTTTTTTGTGCTAAGGGTACTGAAAAGGGAAAAATACTCATTGTAGTTACCTGTAAAAAAATATAGGGCCGATTTTTCCCTTTATTGCCCGTGGTACTACCAGTATTATTGCCAATAGTACCACGGGTAAAAAAAAAACCCGTAGTACTACCAATCGATCCAGTGTAGTACCACGGGAAATATTTTTTTACCCGTGTTACTACTACATTTTTAATAATAAATTTACGGGCAACAAAGGGATTTTTCAATGTCTAGATCAAACAGAATGTAAAAATAACTAGCGGTCTAGATACCTAAACATTTACACACGTTTTTTTACTCATGAAAAGTTTGTTTTTCAAATTTTTTTAATTACTTTTTTTGGTTAAAAATTAAACTGACAGTTACCTGCCTGTTATTCTAGAATTGAAAAATCACTATGTAGTTAATTTTAACTAGGTAAACGATTCCAACTACAACTTTAGATTTAACTTGACTCACAATATGGTGTGTACTAGCTAGTACATTACCGAATGTTCCATTTGTCGACAACAAACTGAAACTGAGCTACTTTTTGTAGCTTTGAACTCCGAATGGTCTATACTTAGCGACAAAATTTGCTCAGTGATTAATCGCTCGTGGGCGGGAACGCTTATTTTATACAGTACCTTATTCTAGACATTTAAAAGGAGATATTTTTTTAGAGTACCTAACTGTCTAGTACGTGAATTTAGAAAAAAAAAAACTAAATCTTTCATTATCATAATTATGAATATTCATTGTGTTTATTACGTTTCACACAATATACTGCTTACCGATGTTACCGTGGCAAAGATCTTATGTTGTGTAAGAGTTTTTGTGAGATATCGTTAAAGATAATTGACTGATGGTGCTAATTGCAGGTTTGTGGGGTTTTATGTTATAGTTCAGCTTCATCAGATTTGATTTCGTTTCGGTTCCTGGTGATGAACTGGTCGTCCTTGCGAACGTGTTTAAACTTAATTTATATAACAACAAAATAGTTAACAATGGTTATACTGTAATTAATTTGTGGTTAAAGTCGTAACGCCATCATAAATGATTCTTCTTTGGACACGGTTTAGTGTGTTTTTGAATATTATGGTAATTTCGTTTTTTATTTCATTCCATTTATAGGATTGTGCGTTAAACAACTATTTTAAAATCATTCTTGTTTTTTTTCTTATTTTACCTACTAAAATTGCTTTACTTTTCTGTTCAACATAACACGGGGTTTTAAACTACAAAAATAAGATAGTCTCAAGGTAGGCCTATACGTATCATTGTGGTCTATTGTTTCCGCATCATGATCGAGTGACTTGTAGTGCGATGAGCAAATTTGTAAACATGGCAAGTTATTGTGATGCCAATTAAATCGCTGTGCGTCTTAACCACACAATGAAAAGGGAATTCGATCGCTGCGCCCTGCCACTTTGTGTGGCTAGACCGAGATCCCTACCCCCCTAGCATGACCACCGAAACGCAATATTATGATAAATTGATTTATCACGTTGGACTGTCAGAAGACTTTGACAGTTGAGTGTCGATAAAATGCTATATCACGCGACATAATTATATCGTGTTTCGATGATCATGCTAGGGTGTACTAGTGTGACACCTTATTTAGTGTTCATATCGGCGGCGGTCAGGATAATATGCGTCGGTGCAACGTGACGGGGAGATATGATACACTATATTGTACAAGCGTAGATTCACCAACGAAGTGAATCCTAGTCATCTCATAACATTCTATGTTATTATAAAACGTGGATTTGTGAGTACACAAATAGGAAATTATTTACGCATACCTTGACTGGTGCAATGAGTCGTCGCTCATTGAGAATAAAATATTTTAGTGACCATAATGGGAACTTCAAAGAAAAATTTGAATGGGCGAAAGCCTGCAAACCTGATAAGTGTAGACAGGAGACACTGAAGAGAAGGATCTTACAATTATTTTTAAATTTTGTTACCATTGCCAATAATATATTTTGTCATATTCTCTTATGATCAATATTTATGATTATTGGTTCTCACTTCTCTCATAACATTATTTCGAAAAGTATAAAACTAACTAATATTAAATTATGATTACGTATTAGTTCACAAACTACTATTGGATTCAGGCACAATTAAAATAATATTGCTAGTCGAAAGTTTAACAGTCATATACCATGTTGTGCTTGATTGATATTCTTGTTAGTTTTTATTAGTAAAATAATATTTAGTTTTCGTTTTTTACGTTTTCAGTTGTCACATCTCTGTCTGTCATTCTTCCAAAAATATTGTTGAGTATCTACATACCTATTGCTGTACATATACAGCCATGTACTGATAAAGTTGATATTTTTAGGGTTCCGTACCTCAAAAGGAAAAAACGGAACCCTTATAGGATCACTTTGTTGTCCGTCTGTCTGTCTGTCCGTCCGTCTGTCTGTCAAGACCCTTTATCTCGGAAACGCGTGGAGGTATCGAATTGAAATTTAAACCATATACTAAGGTCTACGGGCCCTTGAAGCTGTAAAAAAATCAAACTTCTAAATTAACGTAAAAAAAAGATACTGCCGTTTAGGGCGCAAAAAACGCATTTTCGATACTCTCAAAGGAATCAAAATTCATAGGGTACTTCCCGTTGACCTAGAACTATGAAATTTGGCAGGTAATAGCGTCTTATACTACACTTACAGGAATAAATCTGAAAACTGTATATTTGTAATTAAATCATAATAAAATATGGTCATTAAAATACGTAATTATTAATCATCTTGGTGAAACAACGGTATGCGCGGCATTGCGCGGTCATAGTTTAACTTCTAATTACTTTTGGATTAATCGCGCCACTAATTCTTTTAAAAATATCAATATTTATTATTATTAATTATTAAAATCCTTTCAAATATTGTTATAGTTAATTACTTTTAAAAATAAAATTAAAAAGTAATAAATTTGGCTCTAAATATTTTCGCAACATGGCGGTGTGTCACGCTGTATGACAGGGGGTCTTCTTCTTCTTATTTTTGTTTTGGCAATCTACTTTCTTCTTGGAAGTAATTTTTGCCAGTGTCAAGTGTTGAATAGTTCAGTGGTAGATTGTTTCAGTTTACATTAAAATGCGGGTGCATCGCATTCCAATGTTGCTTGGAGCATTTGGCACCAAGTATAATCAAGACAGTTTACTCGGTAAGGTCAGCCGAGGTAGCCACCACTACAATAAAAGTCTCGGCTTCACACAACCAAAGGGTCCTGTTGGAATACACCCATTTTCTCTAATAACATTGCGATAGATAAAACCATTTCACAGAACATTATACAGTGTACTATTGATATACAGCGCCATCTGTTGACAATCAACAGTACTTGTATTTTATACAGGTGCGGTGGGTTTGTAATTATTTTATTTTTTCTCAAAAATGCTTGGAAATTCGAACATTATTTTGACAACCTTCTTCGTGCTAAATCAGAGTTTACGGATAGACCTAAACCGCGCCGTCAATATTTGTATGAGAATCCATTACTAACGTGTTATAATGGATTTTCATACAAAATTGCCGGCGTCTGTCCAGCAATGTTTCTATTAAAACTCATTACACACGTGTAATTCAGAAATGGAGCGAACTTTTCAATTAAACACAAATATAGGTATCAAATGTCGCCTTGATGAGCGAGCACATTCCAAAATTTTTTTTTAATATTCGGTATACTGGTATGAAAGGCCTTGATGAGCACATTCCAAAAAATTGAATAAAGAAAAAAAAACTGTTTTGGTGCAATATGGGTATCAAATGAAAGGCCTTGATGAGCGCATTCCAAAAAAATAAAAAAAAAAATAAAAACGAAAAAAATTTTTTTTTCAATACCTATGGGTATCAAATGAAAGTTTTTTGAAAAGTTTTTTGGAATATGCTCATCAAGGAGCATATTCCAAAAAACTAAAAAAAATAAAATAGAAAGGTAATTTTAATTTTTTTTGCAATATGGGTATCAAATGAAAGGCCTTGATGAGCACATTCCAAAAAAACTGAAAAAAAATTTTTTTTTTTGCAATATGGGTATCAAATGAAAGGCCTTGATGAGCACTTTCCAAAAAACTGGAAAAAAAATGAAAAACTGGAAATAAATGAAAAAAACCGGATTTTTTTTCAATATGTTGAAATTCAATTTCAATACTTATTGATGATGTGCTTATTTGCCTAAATGACAATAAAAAAGTGGCAGGAGTTTTCCTGGATTTGAGTTCGGCATTTGACACAGTGGATCACGATATACTTTTACACAAACTTGAGTATTATGGTATACGAGGAAACACTCTTAAATTATTCAAGTCCTACTTACAAAACAGACAACAGTACATAGAAATAAGATCTAAAGAAGGTAACCAAGAACAGACATGGACATCTAAAATGACAGTAATGAAAAGAGGAGTTCCACAGGGCTCAATACTAGGTCCAATATTGTTTATCATATTTATAAACGACTTGATTGAATATATCAATAACTCTATTGTAGGTGTAAGGTTGGTTGTCTACGCTGACGACACTAATGCTATAGTCTGTGCTGAAAATATGAATGAGCTTACTCAGAAAGTAAATAGCCTACTAACTTTGTTCGAAGAATGGTTCACTGCTAACAATTTGAAACTGAATAGAGAGAAAACCTGTGCCATGATGTTTAAATCAACTACCAGAAATAGGGATGTTATAGATGTCTGCATGCATGGCAAGAAACTTGATATGGTGGATAAGGTGAAATTTTTGGGTGTACATATAGATTCGACTCTTAACTGGAAAACTGAATTAGTTTCCTTAACAAAATCAATCAGTTCTGCGTGCTATGCTCTAAGAAGTTTACGAGACATTTTAACAGTGGAACAGCTTAAATTAATTTATTATGCACTAGTAGAGTCAAAGTTGCGATACAGTATTAAACTGTGGGGAAATAGCTATAATTATAATCAATTGACAGCATTCAGGCTGCAAAAAAGAGCCATAAGAATTATTGCACGTATACCACAGTGGCAGTCTTGTAGATATTATTTTGCTAAGTACAACATACTTACCGTACCTAGTCTATATATACTGATTGTTCTAACAGAATTTATAAAAATTCTGACGCAAAAGGAAACTGTTACAGACAGACAGTTACGCGAAAGAACAAGGAGGATGCACCTACATTATGACATCATCCCTAAATTAAAAGTAGTCCAACACGGCGCCAGGTTCCAAGCTGTTAAGCTCTTTAATAAACTACCTAATGACCTTAAAATAATTAACGATTGGAGAATTTTCAAAAATAAACTGCATGCCTATTTGTTGAATAAGTGTTGTTATTCTATTGACGACTTTTAGAAACTATGATTATCTGTGTTAAAATGTCTAATAAAATAAATCTAAAAATCATACAGGGCAGAATTATGTAATTGTATATTTTAACGTCGTAGTAAATTTAGAAATTAATTGATTGATCGTAATGTATGTAATATAATGTTTGTATATAATGTAATGCTATAAAGTTTAATGTTTCTATATAATTTATAATGTAATATTCAACACAATGTAAAATATTGTTCAGAATAAATTGATTTGATTTGATTTATGTGTATCAAATGAAAGGCCTTTATGTGCACATTCCACTTTCCATTTTCTTTTTTCAATTACTGTAAGTATTTTAAAATTAAAATAAAAAGCTTAAAACTTTTAAAACTAAAAAGTTAAAAGTTTAAAAGTACTACACAAGCCTTGGCCGCAACTAGGCATTGATGGACTAACGTATGTTCTTCTGCCTGTCTTGAGTGCCGCTGCAGTAATGTACTATTCCATTTCAAACTTCGCCCGTGGTCAATTCTTTGTCGTAATCCCTGGAAGGGTTATTTTCTACGTGGCGACAAAGGATTTCAAATGGTTATCTATATATAGCAGTCTGCTGAACGGATTTTGATGGTATTTTTTACAGTTTGGTAGCTTGGAGTCCAAGTTATAAACTAAGCAATTTTTCACATAATTCCGGTCGGTAGAACCTGGGATAAAGCTTGAACTCTCCGTAGTACAGTTTTCATATAAAAAACTAATAACTACCAACCACTTTTTTTCAAAATATTTCCTTTGTACCGACACAACTTTTCTATAGCTTTATTTTATGTATAGATGTAGGTCTGTACGGAACCCTCGGTGGGCGAGCCCGACTCGCACTTGTCCGGTTTTTTTATTGTTGAGTAAAACTATGCGCGAGGAAAACTACGTCAGTTATTGTAAGTATAAAATTGACATAATACTATTACCACAGTATTTATATTTGCTACTAATTTTTGCCCGTGACTTCGTCCTCGTGGACATTCGGAAAATCTCTAGAGGGAAACTTTGACCGGAATAAAAATAACCTCTGTTTTAAATTAAGTATCTGTGTGCCAATCCAAAGCCGTTCAGCCATTTTTGTATGAATTTCTCGAGAAATTACTTAGTAATAACTTTTAATCAAGTAATTTACAGTTACTGAGTTCTTCGCTTTTATTTTATAAATATTTAGGGAGGTAAGTAGGTAGGTATTGGAAGGTTGAATGAAACTAAATATTTTTTTATCATTATTTTTTATAAAATCAAGTGACAAGTGTTTTTACAAAAATAAAAAAAGTACACAGAGAGTATTATGGCACAAGAATTTAGATGCGATTTTCTCCATTCAGGGCCCGTGGACCTACCGATTTGCCCTACTAGTAGGACCACGGTATACTCATGCTTGATGCTAATACACAAGGGTGACCACGTGTTGGGTGACTGAGATCTTGTTCAAAGAATAAACTATATTGGAGCACGTGCCCCCTACTCAAATGGCCAACATTCTATACGTTTGAACGCTACGCTTACTTTTTAAGCTTAAATATGAGCAATAGACGATTAAATCACATGTCGCAAACTTATGAAATCACAGACTTTGATGTTTTGTATGGAGAAGACAAGCATACGGCACATAATTTTATAGTTTACTGCTTATTTTAAAACTTTAATAGTAAGCGTAGCGTTCAAACTTATAGTATGTTGGCCATTTGAGTATGGGGCCTGGTTTTGCATTTTTCCGTAGCTTTATTTTTATTCGCCGCACAAAACGAACATGGCTTGTCGATGCAGAAAAGCGCAGGAGCAGCCAAATTCTCGTTCTATTGAACGAACAATGTTTTCGAGGGATAGAAAGATACCTAGTGCTATAGAAAAATGCAGTACCGGGCAGCCCATTGCAGCCTACTCTAAAAGATGGTATACAAACTTTTATTTTAAGCCACCATAAAAGGAGTATTTACAGCAGAGTTATCGTTTTTTTATTATTTTACTGGCCGAGGGAGGTCTTAGGTTGGAAGCCGTTGGGCCCAGCGGTGAAGGTCACAGTGTAATGTTTGCCATCAGGGCTTACGTAAGAATATTGGCCAGTTACGGTGAGCGCTGCGTTTTCTGAATCAGGGTTGTCGATTTTGCCTTCTTCTTGTCGGGATGTGCCATCGCTAGTCTCGTACCTGTGTGAAGAACAATACGTTTTAAAAACTACTGAAGACTATATGAAGCAAACACATAGGACGCGTACTTGCTAAACTTCTTTGTTTATTAGGTTTTTCTTAAATAATTTCTTGAAACCTTCAAGGGTTACCTATAGTGTCAGAAAACTGAGTAGTTTGCGTTATAAAGTAAGGTTTCAGAAAAAAATATAAAATTAAATATGCGTATTATTTGGACTGTGACATTGATGATTAATGTTATGATTTGTAAAGATAAGTAGGAATTATTTTTACGTAATTTTACAGAAAAAATGCTCTGTCTATAGACATAACATTTTACGATGCTTGTTAAGTATTACTTTGTTTGTGCTATTACAAAGTTTCTATGCTGATTAACTTTTCAGTTTCAGAAACATATTTTATATTTATTATTATCGTTTAGAAACCTATAGTGCCTAATCGGTGAATAAAATTCAAAATTTTAAAGGGATAAGTACGTACGCGAAGTTGTAGCCGTCAATATTAACGTTGTTATCGTAGCGTGTTATCTGCACATCCTGGGGGTTCTGCTGAGGTGCGCCGGCGCAGAGCGCAGCCACCACGGCGAGGACTGTCACCTGAATGCAACGAATAAATAATAAAAGTAAAATCAATTTCTCTCTTCCATTCGATAAGGGTCCAGTAAAATGTGGGTGCAGTCGCCGGAAAACTTACATTGAACATACATGGATTATAGTTATTAAAATTAAACTAATGTTGGAGAAAACTGGTGCTTGAGCAAGGGTTAAACCCCCTGTATAACAAGTCCAGTCTCACGCGCTTATACACGGTTAATTTTTAAGTATATCTAAAAATGAAATGGGGTGTTCAGACCACGTAAATGCACAAATTTTACTATGGGGCCAACCACGAAAACGCGAAAAAAAATCAGCTGTTCCATACATTATAGTCGAGTCGATGTTGTACTTTTCTATGGAACAGCTGATTTTTTTTCGCGATTTCGTGGTTGGCCCCATAGTAAAAGTTGTTCATTGACGTGGTCTGAACACCCCATTTCATTTTTAGATATACTTAAAAATTAACCGTGTAGGTATATATTATATAACGCCCTTATTATAACGTGTATCCTCTATGTTGATTGGGGAAACTAGGGAAATTCATCTTGATTTATCGAACCCTACGTGTGTGTATCCTACGTATCTTTAAGATATGGAACATCCATTGTCTCAAACAGCCGAAGTCGTCACGTGACCATCAGCCAATTTTATTGTCGCCACTCTGGGGCACCGGCTTCCTTATGGGTAAATAAGGAGAATGGTGCATAACCCACCACGCTGGCCCAATGCGCCAATTGGGTGTTAACGACTGTAAATGCAGCCGGGACCTACAGCTTAACGTGCCTTCCGAAGCACGGAGGACCTCGAGATAATACATTTTTGGTCACCCATCCCATGACCAACCCTTGCGAAATCGCCGGGCCAGGAGCTAAACCACTGCGCCATCGAGCTCCTCAAGTCAAATCGTCACGTAAAGATCACCAAACACGACACACTTTTGCAACTTGTTGTAATTGCAAGTATTCATTACGGATTTAACATCAACGCACAAACTGCGACCTTTCTTGTCAAACGCAATATTTTTTAACAAAAGTTTAAATATTGAAACTCACGTATTTGAGCATGGTGCTTAGTATTCGTGTTGAGCACAAACTAACGAATGAGTAAGTAGTGTACATCGTTCATTTTATATATATCCCGAAGCTGAGATCTTGCAAGCTGACATCACGAGAAGATGCGCGCACACACTTCACTCTGTTTTAGACCTCCGATTTTTTGTCAACTTTTGACATGACTATTAATCAATCTCTCATTGAAAATTTTATCAATTTCTGCATGTTACACAATTCAATTAATATCTCTGGTTTAAGAAATACCATTAACATTTGATTTAATAAAATAGTTGAATAAGAGACGCGTTTTGATATAAGGTTGATGTTTACTAAAGAATTGTATGATTATAATGGTTAAAAAATAAAACTATTTAAAAAAACCCCCCCTTTAACATGTTCATATATTTTGGTTTTTGATAATTTTTTTCAACATATTTAGTTTTTATACAATAATGTGATAATCTTATAATATTCTATCTACTACTTGAGCAAAATGTACGAAGCATCTTAGTCGTTACACGATTTATTTATAATACAGTTCGTTATTATAATCAAAATTCATTATAAATGCAAAAATATATAAATAATTAATGTAAGTACATTTAATGATGATAATAAATCGCATATATTTTATTTAATGACCTATTTACCTTAGCATGCTGATGTTTGTTAAATAATAATCTTATGTGTATTCAATACTATTATTATTACCTATTGAAGTTGAACCATTCATTTATTTACTTAATTCCCTTTTTTGTTCTTGCTTGCTCAACCATGAGCAGAGGTTTGAATACAGGGTGTTTTTAATAGCATTATAAAGCCGAATATGGTAGACAGGGGCCATCAAAATGAACAACTTTTACTATAGGACCAACTCTAAAATCACGAAAAAGAAAAATCAGCTGCTTCATACAAAAATTAATAACGAAAATATCAAAATGTATGAAACAGCTGTTTTTTTTGCGATTTCAGAGTTAGTCCCATAGTAAAAGTTGTTCAGTTTGATGGACCCTATCTACCATATTCGGCTTTATAAGGCTTATTATAAAACACCCTGTATTGTTATACAGGGTGTTTTATAATAAGCCTTATACAGGGTATGCAGCTATTCATTGCGAAAATTCATGGCAACCGATCGGTAATTTTTGGGTTATTTTTACATAGTTTCTAACTGCATTATATTATATATTCATTCAGCAGTCATCTTCCCATAGACGCCATAACTAAATATGTGATTTATTTTTCCATCTTGCGCATAATTCAATTTTTATCGCCACAAGACCAGCATGTAAGTGCAGTGATATTGAAAATATGCAATTATTTTGGTGGTTTTATAATTAAGCAATAATTGCATTTAACTCTATCATAAAGTTTGCAACTAAGATTAGGCAACGGTACGTGAGTGAAAACACAATACGCTTATTCGAAAGGTTTATATCATTGCCATCAGTTGACACGCATTTACAAAAGCTTGTGTCAACTGTCTGAGTGGGAAAAAAAAAAGGTACATAATACAAGATTTGCATAACTGTGTTCATCAAACATTTTGGAATTTCTTTATAGCTCATTATGCCATTTATTATTATTATTATTAAATTCTTTATTTCAGGCAGAGCCCATATAAGTGTTAGTAACAATTATCACTATAAAACTAGGGTTAGTAACTACATCATACAACTCCTAATTACATTAAAATTTTAAATACAAATTGATAATTAATTAATAATTTGATTAGTTAATTAATAATTAAAATTTTAAATACAATTAATAATTTTCAATTTACAAAAATTGACAATTGAAATAAATGGAAAATTTATGGTAATAGGAACAATTAAAAACTGATTATTTTATTGATAAAATAAGTTTGATAAAATAAATATTTTGCCAATTTCACACTCAAAACGCAGAATTTATTCATAAGCTTTTGATGAAGTTTTTTTGTATGGACCTGACTAATTTTATAGGAATACTTTTGTCCAAGAGATTTTATACTTTACTAGCGACCACCCGCGACTTCGTCTGCGTGGAGAGTTTTTTGCTATCCCTCGGGAACAATATTTTTTTCGGGATGATAGGTACCTTATGTCCTTCTCTGTACCTCTGGCAACGTGTATTTAAATTTCATTATCGGTTCAGTAGTAAAGATGTGAAGGCGTAACACTAACAAACAAACGGACTTTCGCATTTATAATATTAGTAAGGAGTAAGGATTTGTCAATTTCAACCAAGTCTGGACGGAAGTCGGAACGTTTTGGTACAATCAAACGACAGCGAATCAAAGATATTAGAATTTTTTAAAAAGAGGCAGCGAATGGGAAATTGTAAGACAAATGAAAAAGGTCAATGTTTTTTATTGATCATATAGTTAAGTTGTTTTTTAATAATTATAATAATATTATTTTCTACAAAAATTAAGTATTACCAGTCTATATGGATTCGTAAACTTGACCTAACTTCTTTAGATTTGCAGAGATATGGAAGCTAAACAAAGTTACTCAGGATAAACAATTCGATAAGCTGGTTGTATAATAAACTCAGCACTTTAACGTTAAGGTGAATGTCAAAACCACTCAAACTTAGCGTGTGAGAGAGCTTTTCTGTACCCTTAGTACGAACAGCTATCGAAAAAAAACGCGCGTAAAATTACTCGATAGAGAATTATCTATGGAAATTTTAATTTCGCCATTCGGCAGTAGATGGCGTTGCACAAATTTCCAATACAAAATTGCACTATCGAATGATTTTACGTGCGTTATTTTTTTCGATAGCTGTTCGTGCTAAGGGTACAGAAAAGCTCTCTCACACGCTAAGTTTGAGTGGTTTTAACCATACCATATACCATAACAATTGCTTATTCAGAAACAGATCACTTTGGATACGACATGGTGCTGAAATGTTTGGAAGCTGTTTTTTTTATTTCATTTCAGAGTTTACATCAAAAAGTACTGTAGTAACTCCGCATTAGTATTTTATTTCAATGTAGTACGCGCTATGTTGCATGCCTACCTAGGCACTCTGTAATAAAAATCCATCTGTCGTTATTAAAATAATAGTACATTATGAGACAAGTTAGCTTAGGTTGCTCATTGCACACAAGGCTGTGGGTTGCAGCCCGAGCCGCAGGCGAGGGCGTATCTCAGCCGAGTATGCAATGAGTAAAAGCTTACGAGTTTCATACGACGTTTTTCAACACATTTGCGAGGAAAATACAAAGTAATTTACCACACAGCAACAAATACGACAAAAATAAAATATGACAATTATGGGAAAAGGCGCGTAAGTTTTTTTTTGTTTTTTTCACACGCCCAATGCAAGAATATTTTGCGAACAAAGGGGTGAGTGAGCATACAGCCTACATGAAAACTATAATTTTAAGTGATAAAATGCAAATATTTTATAACAAAATATTGTGAATTATGAATAATTTTATAATAATAAATATTTGTTTGACTTAATTAAAGACTTACACATTTATTTATTTCAAAAATGAATATGAACTTTCAGCGGCATAAAACCCCTTTGTTGTTATTAAAAAAAATTACTGTAAGTATAACCCAGTTAAATTGGAAATGCTCTGTTTACTCGCATAGAACTTGCAGTAAGGTACTAATTTAAGTTTGTAGGGATAATTCTATAACAACCTAGTGTTTTATATATTATTGCACGCGTTTGTTATAGCTCGGTTTATGGCCCTAAAAGCGATGTATTAGGGCTCACTTTACGAGCAAGTGTGTTGAAAATAATATTACGTAGATATTTTATGTACTTAGAGAGGAACGTGGATTTCCTCAATGCTGTATGCAGTTTGGAGGCCACGCTGCATCGCCTTTAAGTATATAGATTTTACAATCAATCTATATAGATTTACATAGAAGAAAGGAAAATAATATTACTCAGATTTGGAGATTTTTATCTTATGCAAGCTTAAAAAGAGTCTCTTTTTCAAACACGATTAGATGTTTTGAAGTAAAATATTTTTTTCTTGAAATAAATTATCCAGTAAACATAGCCTTCAGAAATAAATAAAATATATACAATACTATTTTTACTATATTAAAAGCTATAGCATTCTAACTAAACAATTTTCTTTAGTGTGTACTTACAATTTACTATATTTTGAAGTGTTCTTGTATTAATCCAAGTACTATTTTACTACAAAGTTATATTTGTGATGAATGTTTATGTAAAGAGTTAGGAGTGACTAGAGGCCAACGGTAATAATAATATTACGTAACTGCAAATGACACACGCAGTGTAAATTGATGCGCAGCTGATTATAAATTAGTCAACAAGTAAATATTAGTTGACAAAATAAAAAAATAAGATTTACTTTGTAAGCCATCCGCGGCGTGAAGTAAAGTTTCTGTTAAAAGTATGTAAGCTCAACAAAATCATCAATACATTTTTTGCTTTGCGATTTTTGTAAGTATTGAGCTGAACAAAATCAGCGATGTAATGCGCCACCACGAAATAATCCAATAATTATCCAATAATTTTTGGGTCTAACCATAAACGCCAATTTGACATTAGGGCGAGTTCTCATGCCTGGTTTTTTACCGACTTCAATAGGAGGGAGGTACTCAATTCGACCCGTTTTTTTTTTTTTTTGTTTTTTTTTGTTTTTTGTATGTACACCGATTACTCGAAGACGGCTAGACCGATTGAAATGATTTAAACGTTATTACATTAGGTAAACTCCCAAGTTGGTCCCATTTTTTAAAATTTTGAAATCGGTTCAGTACTTTTCTAGTAATCTTGAAAAAAAGCACGAAAATAGGATGATTTTGTGTGAACTACCTCGATGATCAGTCGTATAACTTCTTTGTTTATGAACTGAATAAGATAATTATTTTTTTGTTGGAAAAGGGATATCTTAAGTGTAGTTCTTTAACCGACTTAAAAAAGGAGGTTCTCAGTTTGACCCGCATGTATGAATGTTTCTCCGCGATTAACTCACGCTTGGCTGAGCCGACTTTTCTACCTAAATAATATACCTACATTACCTAATACAAAAGGTACCTACACTAAAAATCAAAAAATAAAAAATTGTTTAAAAAAAACAAAAAACTGACTTCAAAAAACCTACCCCTAAAAAGCAAGAAATAATATTCGTAATAATAAAACACGTCTATTGAAGTCGGGTGGGGCTTTTGGAATAAAAAAAAGGGATTTGTGCTCCAGCCCCACCCGACTTCAATAGACGTGTTTTATTATCACGAATATTATTTCTTGCTTTTTAGGGGTAGGTTTTTTGAAGTCGGTTTTGTATTAACTATTACCTATTTAAATACTATTTGCCAATTATACACATCAACTTTGTCTAGGGATACTGGTATTATTTTCATACAAACGAGGTAACTTTGAAGCTTTGGTTTTCTGCCAGGGATGTATCGTGCTGTAATCTGATGATGGCCATCCAGGGAGTAAGTGGAGTAGATTCAGATCGTCATACACATCCAACTGATCTGATCAGCATTCTAAATGATTAATGGGTCAGAGTTCTCAGTTTGAAGATTTTCATACATTTTCATGCTATTTTCGCGGTTTTTTAAACATGTCAACGTTTTTAGAATGCTGGTCAGATCAGTTGGGTGTGTATAGTGATCTGAATCTCCTACATTCACTCATCAGATCACAGCACAGTACATCCCTGGCAGGAAACCAAGGCTTCAAAGTTACCTCGTTTGTATGAAAATATCACCTGTATCCCTAGACAAATTTGATGTGTGTATTTACTTGAACGAATTTTCTTATAGTAGGTTTATATAAACGTGTGGTGTAACGTAAACATTTTTTTATAAGTATTGTTTGATTAAATGTGATTTGCGAATTTTTCAAAGTTGGTTTCATCGAATGGAATGAATTTTTATTACTATATGTGCATATCAAAAATAGAATCAACGTTTATGTTTGTAGTTTAATTATAAGACGTGTTTACATTTCTAAAAAGTTAATTTTAAAGAACGGCATTCCCTTCCGTGATTGAGGTCTATAAATAGAACTTAAAAATGTTGTGACGTCAAATACTGTTCTGCAACTTTTTTCCTCGCAAAAAAGAACAACTTTTCAAGAGTCATCCAATCATTGATGTAAACACAGCTTATGAACTGAGCTGTTGCGTTGTTCGTTAGTTGTTATTGCAAGTTTTTGTGATATTGGTTTTCTTTATTCACAATTTGATTGGTAATTTCGTTTTTATAAAGATGGTATCGTTACCAAGGTCACATTTATATTTCAAGTTCATAAAATCGCTGGCTTTTAATGCGTTTACTTAAAACAATTTTAAGTTTTAATTGTATATTAATGTTTTATGTATAATTTTATATTGATATTAATCTTATCTGATGTTATCTCATTTTAGATAGATGCCATCAATGCACAATTTTGTAGTTAAAATAACTTTATGACCAATTAACGTTTATCTCCCCTAATAAAGCTTAAACAAAACATTTTAATAACCAACTACACATTAATAGCTGAAAACATTCTGTATATATTTTTTGTAAATTCGATATCAGTACCTATATAATTATCGGTATCTTATAGAACACATCCCCGTAAAAGTACTTCAAAGTTTTCTTTGTAATATCAAAGTTACTTGGAAATCATTTAATTAGTTTGTACAAAATTCCACAATGCAAAGTATATGGTAGAAATTTACTTCTTCTAGACAGAAGAAGTGGATATCTACTATATACTTTGCATTGTGGAATCTTAGCAAGTAGACACTTGTTACGTATCGCATTGCATATTTCGTTACATATTTCTTTCATTCAATCTACTTGCCACTTAGCGCATATAAAAGACTTCAACGCATTTCACCAATATTGAACAAAGTGACCACAGAGTTAATTTGGTGTTTGTTAAGAATTAGTTTGTTTTCGAATATATTATTCGAAGTACATACAATTTCCTTGATAATATTTTAAGAATTACGGTCCTCAAACGAAAACACAGAATCTGTTGTCACTTGGTTGTCATCTGCTCATATCAATGTCAATTTGAGTCAAGACCATTTTTGTGAGGAAATTGAGGCATTAGGCTTAACACCCACGTGCAACTTTTTGTAGCTGCGATAATCGCCGGGAAATGATACGACAAAGGTTTAACTTAACCAGCGACAAAAAAGCGCTGCGATTAACGCCGCGTTTATCGCAGCTATAAAAAGTAGCTCGTGGGCGTTTACGTATTGAACTCTGTATGTTCTACCTATTCTCGGTGACAAAAAATCGTTCAGCGATTAATCGCTCGTGGGCGTATCCCTTTAATTGGACCAAATACTTAAGACATTATGGAATAGATATAGGCTTTAGAGTAGATTCTATTGTCTCTGAGATTTGTGAGAAAATCAATATATATTTTTTTTCACAAGGGCTAACAATGTTAAGGGACGATAGGGCCGAAGGTAAAAGCGCACTTCACCCGGAATCCTCTGGATATCTTAACTCTAACTGCTGGAACACAACAATTTTTAAATTGTTGTTATGGCGTCAGACTTAGAAAAGATGGAGGTAGCTAGCCAGGCGGAAATAAGCTCTACCACCAACCAAACAGAGTACAAATTGTACCCCTCTTCTGGGAATTGAACCCGGGACCCCTGCATTTTACACGGGTGGGCGAACCATTGGACCATAGAGGCGGTTAAAAGCATTCAGAAGATCGTCCAAATATGCTGCATATTTTCAAACCTATAAGTACTCTTACAAATTGGCAAAAATCAAGGTGTCACAGCACAGGTAGAGGAAAATATCTGAAAATTCTCAAGAATATAAGCGCTATCGCACACGGGCAACTTAGTCGCCCAGCAACTGTTTTGTCTCTCACTTGGTTTGTATGAAAAGTTGCCGACGACCGCGTCGCTTTGTGTGCGCGCTTCCATATAAACCCGTGGACTTGATGTGAGAGACAAAACAGTTGCTGGGCGACTAAGTTGCCCGTGTGCGATAGCGCTAAGTGTGGAACCCTCGGTAGTTACGCGAGTCAAACGCATTCTGGTCGGGGTATTTTATTTGTTGTATTTTTATTTAATTCGATTTTAACTGTTTTTGTGCGACTTGCCTTTAATAGCACAAATTTTGTCTTTGTAAAAAAGATATAACAAGCGACCTTCGTTTAGTGTAATGTTTAGCACGATGAGTTTTATAATATCAGGGCCATAGTTCACGACGTTAAAGCCTACAGTACAAAGAGTTTTAGGCAGAAGCTCCACTCTGATCGTATTCGAAAACACTACCATTTGGTACCTGCTATAGTATTGAATAAAACCCGGTTCCCAGATTACCTCATAGGAAACCGCTATTTATTCCGAGATACTGTGTGTTTATGTCCCAATTTGTTTGAAATATTAATGGTTCCTAAACTTTATGAAGATTATTATTTGGCTATGAGAAATGACGTTTTGTAGACTATACTTGGCCATCATTGTTTTTTAAGTATGATAAATATTTTACTCACCAATCAAATAATTAACCATTAAACGGATGTGTGTATGTGTGTGTACGATCGGCAACTCTCGTCCCTTACCACTTTGCAGAGAAAAAATTGGGAGCACGAATCGCCCCTGCACGAACTCAGTGAGGGCGCGCTTTGCGGCGTGCAAGTGATTTTGACTTTAGGAGTGGTAAAGCGGAAGTGTTGTCTATAGTATATATTACGCTGCACTGCACCATGACATAAGTTTCTCATTTATATTATTACGGATTACAGAAGAATATCGATTAAAGTGTATTTACGATGCATACTAAACGAACCGTCTGAAAAAACTGCTTATCTTGACCTATGACTCAAGATGCATACAAAACAAAGGGTCAAGACACACCGAAATGACAGCGTTAGGCAGCTCAGTGGCCGATCGTTCGTTGTCAAACCATTTTAAACTTTATTTCCATTAGGTATAGCATAAAATCACGTCCAGAAGATTCGACCTCTTGTGGACGTCCGACAGCGCGGTGGTGCGGCTGCGTATCCTACCCAAGTCTTCCAAGGTTCCGAATGATTTATACATTCCCCAAATGAGAAGTAATTTAAGATGGTTTGACCACAGCCTAAAGAGGCTGTGGTTTGACACTGAAACTGTTGTGGCCTTTTCTGTGTTAAATAGACAAGCGTTTGCCCGCTATCACGCCTGATATGATGGTAAGCGATGATGCGATCTACGATGAAACGCACTTGCCTAGAAGATACCTATTCAGTCGCAACTTGAAGGATCCCAGATTGTAGCTATCGAGAAACACAGACTCAGGCAAGGTGTTCCACTCTCTAGCGGTACGGTACGGATAGTAAAATTTGAAGCAAAACGCTTAGTGCGAGTCTGGAATATCCACCAAAAACAGTGGCGCTGATTCGTACGTCTGGTTTTCCGATCGAAGAAGGGAGATGGCGGAATTATAGGTTGTACACTGACCTCTGGCATTTCGGTGTGTCTTGTCCCTAATTTTGCATCAAAAATGTTGTGTAGTTATAAGGGACACTTTCATTGGTTCCGGAGAGCCTATCCTTTAAATAATAAAATATGGAACAGAATGTGTATGCAGTTATCTGACAGGTATCCGGAAACTGGGCCTAAAACTTTTGCAGCCGGTCAATTATTGGTTTGATTATCATCAGGCTTTAGATGATATCTTGGTGCAAGTAATTCGTATATGTATACCGATTTGCAAGACATCTACTGTATTTAACATAAACTCTGGAATGAGGAAATCTTTCTTTGAATATTATTTAATCTATATTTTTAGACTGACCTTTTTAGGCTTAGGTCATAGAAATTTCCTGAAATTCTGATGAGAAGGGAACTGAAGAAAATACGGGTTTAATGTAAGTGAAGTTACAAGTACCTACCCATTAGCTAGTATTTAATAAAATAATGTTTTAAACAAGGCAATGAAATGAAATAAACGTTACAAACAAACTTATCGGATAGAAAGTATTCAAGCGAATCTAAGCCTTATTTCTTGCGACAAAGGAAACAAATATGCTGTTTCGTGGTTTAACCTAGGTCAAATGATATGATCGCTAGACGAAGATGTTGCAGAATAACACCGTTGTAATTAGAAGGTTTTCTTTATTTTAAAATGCACGTGGCTGTGTTTGCATGTGCATGAATAATGAGCTGTATTGCAATAGAAATAGAGGCTGTGATTTAATTTAGTATTTATGTGTGAACTGGTATAATACCGTATCTGCAGAAGCTGTTACATAACCTTTGTTTATGTGATGCGAGCGGTGAACTTTAGCCGTATAACCTCCTTAAACTACTTGTTTACTTTAAAATATGTGTGTACTCCCATCGCATATAGATAAAAATTAGTTTTGAAAGTGGGGGAGATCGTATCAAAAAACTCGGTTCTACTTTTCTGATGATAAGCAAAAGATTTTCTTTTTCATAAAAATATACAATGTCTTTGGTCTTGGACTAGCGATAATTCAAAGGCGTAAAATATACCTAATTTTATCGATAAAAACAAACACGTGTTGGGGGTCCATCCCATCTCTTGTTGGAATGACCGCGGTTTTAAATTTTACTTGTTTTTTGGACGACTTTGCAAAAAATATTAATTTCTACGGATCTAGAAGTACTACAGATAAAAAAAAATACAATTTGGAAGCTAATAATACCAAAAATCAAGTAAAAGTCATAAAAAATACAAAATCTCAAAATTTTAATCAGAAATATGCTTCCTTTTTTTGTCTAGCTATTTGTACAATTTTTTACAACCCTAGGGTTGTAAAAAATTGTACAAACGCAAATAGAATATTTACTATTAGTTATTCTGTACTTTTGCTGTTGACAATAATCAATCCCATTAATGAGCAAAAGCAAAACACAATTTAGGTCTAGAGTTGCCGGGTATGAGTTAACGGGTATGCAATTTGAGAGTTACATAAGTACCTAATAATATTTGTATAATTTATATTTAAAAATATTATTATAGTAACACGTTGAGTCAGTGTTTGTGTCAATAAAATAAGGTATATTTTATGCCTTTAAATGATCGCTAGTCCAAGTCCCAAGATGGGATGCTGTATTATGTTACTGAGATTAATTATGCGTTACTGAGATATAGTCGTAAAGCAATCCTTCCCCATGAAGTTGGATTTTTATACTTACTCGGAACACCTTTAATTTTTTTAAAAGAGTAGTGTCGGTCGGTAGTTAGATAATAATAGCTCTGTTATTATGTAAAGGCCTGTGAATGGTAATACTATAAGAAAACTATAACTAATCGGTAATGAAATAAAAAAACTGGCCAAGTGCATGTCGGACCACGCACAGCAGGGTACCATATACCATACCTTATTTAATACCACTATACTTTTTCATCTGCAAAAATAACTTTGTTTTTCATATTGTTTGTATAAATGACAAAGTTATAATTGCGGTTTTAGAAAATGTGCTATATCTCTCAAACTAGAAAGTGTTTATTAGGTCTACAGTATGTATATTTTTTGATTTTTCACTGTCTTATTTTAAAAATTAGAATGGGGGGGGGGGGAGCACACACATTTTACCACTTTTGAAGTGTATCCCTTTCAAACGGTTGACTTTGAGTAAAAATATTTTTAGGAACCTCAATATCATTTTTAAAGACTCTATTTTTTAGTTTTTAGTTCCATGTATGGGGAGACCCCTTAATATTTTTTTATTTTTGTGTAAAAATCGTAAAGCGGTTCACAGAATACAAATACCTACTAAGTTTCAACTGTGTAATCTTAATAGTTTAGGAATAAAGTGTCTGTGACATACGGACGGATTGACAGACAGACGGACAGATACACATACAGACATGACGAATCTATAAGAATTCCCTTTTTTGCCATTTAGGCTACGGAACCCTAAAAATGGCAGTGGTAAACTGGTCCTTAGGAGGGTGTTTATTTCAATTATATTTTTTATTTAGCTTTGTATCGAGTTGAAGGGATTGAAACTTCAAAATATATCTTTGGACACTACAAAGGTCTCCAAACACAATGTAGGTTAAGCAGCACGCGCGACAAGGCAACGGGCAAACAATTTACACAATACACAAATCTTCGTAACGTTTTCTTGAATCATCCAAAATAAACTTTACATGATTGTGATTAACACCTTGCCTCCCAATGAACTTCGAAACATTATTGTCAATACTTTGAAATGATATTTATAGCTCAAGTTGTCACTACAGTGCATAGACGTTCAGGGTTCGTCCTGCAATCAACACATTCCTTCAGATTCGCCAAATCTATCCCAACATCATCATGATGAAAATTGTGAGTGATTTTTGAAGTGTTTTGTTCAGGCTGCATAATTAAAAATATTAAGTCTTTAATTTTATTGTGAGAGCTCTTTCCTATTAATTTCTATATAAATAAATAAAATAAATACTGGCCTTAAATCTAAACATACCCTGAAAAGAATATGATAGTTTCGGAATAAATTACAACTAGCGACCCGCCCTCGCTTCGCTTCGGTGTAGTGTGGAATTTGACACGATGTATTATACATATAAACCTTTCTCTTAAATCATTCTATCTATTAAAAAAACCGCATCAAAATCCGTTGCGTAGTTTTAAGGATTTAAGCATACATAGGGATATAAGGACAGAGAAAGCGACTTTGTTTTATACTATGTAGTGAAGAGGCCTTTTAAAACAGAGATTTTTGGTTTACGATAATTATTTTCAAATTTTTATTTCAGACTTTATTCGCTCTGGCTATCTTAGCTCTAACCTGCGCTTTGCCTCAAGACGCGGCACCCGCCCAGCGCGCCCAACCAGCCCAGCCCGCCGTTGAAATCGTGAAGCAGGACTCTGAAGTCGATGTTGATGGTTATCACTTTGAGTAAGTCTTCTTATTCAATAAATTGTTTCCAAATTAATAATGGCCGGTGTATATCCCCTATGGTTATCCCCACTTTGTTCTGTGGTTATCCCCGTACCTATGAGGATAAGCACATCCTTCATTTCATCATCATCCTCATAATTTCACCTTCATCATCACCCTAACATTTTTCGCTTCACGTACTCTCTCAGCAGAGCTTGAGAGTGCGTGAAACGAAAAATGTTAGGATTGCAGAAAACGGAAAGAAGTATTTCTGCCGTGTTCTTTGATTGATATTTTAGGTCCTAGGTCCGTGTCTTAAATTTATCCAGTGTCTAAGTTGTCTGGAAGATATCTTTTTCAGCGATAAGATCACTCGTTTTTAATACTAGAATAACTTTCATGGTTTTTAGGGTTCCGTACCCAAAGGGTAAAAACGGGACCCTATTACTAAGACTCCGCTGTCTGTCAGTCTGTCACCAGGCTGTATCTCATGAACCGTGTTAGCTAGACAGTTGAAATTTTCACAGATGATGTATTTCTGTTGCTGCTATAACAACAAATACTAAAAACATAATAAAATACATATTTACATATTTAAGGGGGGCTCCCTTACAACAAACGTGATTTTTTTGCCGTTTTTTTGTACGGAACCCTTCGTGCACGAGTCCGACTCGCACTTGAACGGATTTTTTTTTATTTTATGTTTTTCTTGTTGTGTGCTGTTAAATCATAAAGTGTTATCTAATGCTATTTTTAGATCCAGCTATCACATTTTTAACATGTGATAAAGTTAGTTCATTAATCTTCACATTTTGCAACATTTGTAGAAAAGATACGCTCATTATTGATTACCCATTTACAGAATAAAATGCAACTAATTTATCAGAATTAAATGCCAAGTCATAATATCAGTATATCATCACTGAATATCTTTCAGAATTGGATTGTGATTAATCATTCAGGCTCATATGATAAATTGTTAGTATTAGTAGAGTTTATTACAAATTTCAATTAAATAATGGGAAGTAGGTTTTTTTTAATAAGGTTTATACTTAATTATCTGGTCAACACAAGGTTCTAACCTATTATAATCAAAACAATTTTGTTTATAGTTAGTGTTCGGAATTGTTAACAAAAAGAAATAGATAATTTTAGGTTGAAAGTAAAAGAATACCTAATTCATAAATAGCGAGTTGCCACCTCACTGCTGAATTTACCATCGTTGCATTTTATATCGTTTATGTTTAATTTTATCGCAAAATATCGTTTTTAGGGTTCCGTACCAAAATGGTAAAAAAGGAACCCTTATGGTGTGACTCAGTCTGTCTGTCTGTCACAGCTGGATATCTCGAGAACTACTAATGGTATCAACTTGAAATTTGGAATAGTTTAAGATGACATTTGCCCAACTATTTTGCAAATAAGAAAGAAATAATAAAATTAATATTTTTTTAACAACAAGGACTGAAAAGGGGTCTTAAAAATTTTAAGTGAGGTGACTAGGGCATGTGGGGTATCATATGAAAGAGCGCTGTTTGCACATTTTAAAACATTTTTTTTTCTTATGCCGCATAGTTTTCGACTTATGATGAAAAATGTAAAAAAATACCGTTCCCCCCCCTTATCTCCGAAGTTTGCAAAGAGAAAAATCTGAAATAATTCTATGTGATAGTAATTTATGTAAAGATTACAGGAAAAATAAAACAATGTCTCAATATAACACACTTTTTTAGAAATTCAAAAAACAAACAATTTTTTTTTAGTTTTACTACCAGTCAACAGATGACGCTGTCCTAAGCATGCTAACCTAAGGGACAAAAATAGTTCCACTATCGGTCAAGAGATGGCGCAACCTAACACTACAATAATAAATTGGTGGCTGGTTCTAATATAAATACCTACTATTTGCCGTACGAATAAACGAAGAATAAGTTCCTACTTAGTAATATAATAATTACGAGGAGCTCGGTGGCGCAGTGGTTTAGCGCCTGGACCAGCGATTGCGGAGGTTAAGCAACGTTCGCCAGGTTCGGTCATGGGATGGGTGACCAAAAATTTATTATCTCGAGCTCCTCCGTGCTTCGGTAGGCACGTTAAGCCGTTGGTCCCGGCTGCATTTGCAGTCGTTAACACCCACCAACCCGCATTGGGCCCGCGTGGTGGGTTATGGCCCGTCCTCCTTATCCATAAGGTCCATCCATAAGGAAGGCCTGTGCCCCAGCAGTGGGGACATTAAAATGGCTGATGGACTAGTAATATAAACATTTTGCAATGTGGAGTGGCTGAAACGTTTTTCAGTCACCATAAGCAGCATTTGTAAATTAACTGTCCGCCTGTTCGCCCTTCCACCTGTCTGCCGTTTATCCTACTTTTTTAAAGACTGTCCTAAAATAACATATCCAAATAGGTATATTTATGATTGTACGGAACCCTCGGTGCGCGAGTCCGACTCGCTCTTGACCGGTTTTTTTAAATTCAGAAATCTATCAAAAGTTAGTCGTGATTGTTGAAATATTAATATAAACAAAGCGGCGATTATTACGGTAGAGATCGCGCACATTTATATTACAATAATGTTATAATAATTAACACATACCTCAAGCATTGTTTATATTATAACAGTTACATCAACATAGTAGATGAGTGATTTATAATGACTATCACCTTGAGGAACAAAGATTCCATAATCATCCTTAATATCAAAATGACAAAATTCAATGACATACACAAATATTCCGTAAATATTCTAATACCAAATGTTTGTTATGAATACACAAATATTCCGTAAATATTCTAATACCAAATGTTTGTTATGAATTTAGACCTTAGATATTAATAATTATTATGATAAGTTTAGTTTGAAGTATCCCTAAAGATCTTTGCATTTTTATTGCGAACAGAAAAAAAGTATTTATTTTAATACCGCGATGTTTCACGCTCTGCATTCCTGGTGTTACTCAAAAATGGTTACATCCTAAATACAAAAAATTTTCTTTGCCATGCCAATTCATCTAAGTGCTTTATTTTACAAATTACTGAGCAAGATTAAACTAGAAGTATCTAAATTCTAAAACCTTACTAGAGACATGTAGTCAACCAAGGTTTGCGTATACCAGAATCTACACGCGGACATATCCTATTCCTATACAATAATATACTGCGCCAGGTAGGTATAACACTCCCATGCCAGAAGGGTCACGTGGTCTGCACGCACAGTGCTACGTCATTTCCGCTATCGGTATTGAAAATAACGTCATTCATAAGAGAAACAAACCACAATTAAAATGCACGATAATAATTTTGTAATGGGTGTGACAGAAAAAAAACCTCCATTCTTTCCGTGTATGCTTGCAAATAAAGTGCCGTTGTTATTATTATAAGCGAAAGTCCACGTATGAATGTATTTTTATCTACATCATACTAGTATGATCGTATGTCCTTGTTATATTTGTTACTTATTTGATACTGTACTTAACTGTTAAATAATTTGACCTCTTTCCCAGTTTCGAGACAAGCGATGGCACGGCCAGGCAAGAGCAGGGTGACTTCAAAAACGACACAGACCAACAGGGCCTTCTGGTGAAGGGTAGCTACAAGTACGTGGCCCCCGATGGACAGCAAATACAGGTTATTATGTTTTTATACTTTAAATCATTATCGTTGAACACATCAGTTGGCACATGTTTCATAAGATGTAATTTAAACAGCGTTGTCAGAGGTTATATAGATTTGTCAAATTGGCAAAATAACTGTGATAAGTGGATTTTCTTATACATAGGTGGATAAATATATCTTCTTTAACATTAATTTTCTACTTTAAAGCTGGATAAGGAATCATAATACAGTTTTTAAGTGTTTGACAATTAGTTTAGTATTCCGATTTAATCGTCAAATTTCCTGATACAGGGCTGTTTTGCTTAGCTCAGCTTTGAACAGTCTGTTTTACTTATTTATGTACTTACCTATTCATAATTATCAGAGGGCCTAACATGTGGCAAACGTTTGGCTTTTCGATTGTTCAAATAGAATAGAAGTGACATTAAGTGTATGATGTATATTGACATTAATAAAACGTCGTGATTGTATATGGTAAGCGATATCCAACGTCAATCACATACAAATATCTTAGTACCTATTCTATTCGAATTGTAGAAAGCCACTTGTCTATAGGGCAAGTCATTTTTGATGTCCCCCAGTGCTGAGACACATGCTTTCCTCACTGGTAGATAAGAAGGATTTTTAAGTTTATTTATGTACTTTCAATAGTGCATTAGATTTATATTTTCAAAATGAATTTTCAGGTTACCTACGTCGCCGACAAGAACGGATACCAACCCACCGTCGACAACGGCACCCAGCCAGCGGCGCCTGCGCCTCAAGCTTAAGTTCCATGTTATTAATCCGCTGTTACCAAATTTACTTTGTTATAATTGTCTAGTCGTATATCGTCAACTGTATTATCTTATTTAAAGTGCCATCTCAGAAATTTGATTTTTATTAACAGCTATTGAAATACTTGACACACGTCAGCAAGATATGTTTAAACACAATAAAACATTTATTAAAAAAAATTGGATGAAGATGCTTGCTAAGAATGGGATGTTATTTAACACCAATTCCTTCTTTTTTATCATCACCTAACTAATAGTTTTATGACTTGAGGATAGACACAGCGACGCTAAGGTTTGAGATTCGATTCTAGTCTAATTGAATTGATGTTCAAATAATGCAACGCAATCAAAGCAGTGTAAAAACAATCTCTAAAATATTTTTTACTAGTTGCACAAAAATACTGTGTTCGGTAGTCGAATTTATGACTATCCTCAGTAATTGAGAAAAAAATAAATATTTGTAGCTTATTTTTAAATTTATTTAAGTATTTCATTTTTCCATAGCCTTCTCTATGAACATACGTTTGGCAACGTCTGCTACTGTCAGTTCGTGGTCATGTCGTTGGCCAGTCTCCATACGAAATGTATGGGAATATTTCAATTTTCAGAGGTCGATATTAGATTATATTATACTATATTATATTATTTTATTATATTATATTAGAAGGCCTAAATCATAATGCTCATCGTACTAAAAGACCCCCGAAAAGTTCAAACAATTTGGCTCAAACCATAATGTCGTAATAAATAAATAATAATAATAAATACAAAATCTTTATTGAAATAATCTTACATCACAATTTACAACTAGTTTAAACATAGATAATATAGGAAAACAAATAATAAATAGTAATTATAATAATATTATACCATGTGCTTGACCACATGCGACGTTGCCGTTCCGCTCACTTCAGGGCTTGGAAAGTATATAGAAGGCTATGATTTTTAATTTTTCACAATGGTTTGGGTTCACAGACCATACAACAAGTACTTGGTTATAAGGTCTGTGTTTGGGTCTTTCGCCAAGTTAGTGACGCCTGATTTAATAAAATATCCTCAGTAAAAAAGGTCTACAATGGAAGAGTTTAAAAAAAATAACGGTTGTTATTTTTTTTAATAAAACCACAAACCTTTAGTAGACATATTATCTCTTACCTAGGGCACAGAATATATAATAGTCCTTGGGATTGATTTATTGATAAGATAAGTTAATGTATGTTGCAATTTAATTCCTATTATTAGGTCTACCTACATTGCTATAATGTACAAACTCACTCTTAAAATACTTCCAGGCGTTATACTAACGTAAGTAAAGGTGACAAGGCAACTCAACTTAATTTACTAGTCACATAGTATAGTCAAATAAGATCGAATTAGCAAAAGGATTGGAAGTAACTCGTGTAGTCGCAATTTTTTATGCAACTACTTATAGGAAGACATGAATGTAAGTTTCCTCTGAATTTGCATCATTCTTGTTATGTTTTACCCTTTGTTATGTAGGTAACAGGTTTTACCCTGAGCATAAGAATAAATAAAATTGTTTAAAAAAACAAAAAACCGACTTCAAAAAAATTACCTCGAAAAAGCAAGAAATAATATTCGTAATAATAAAAACACGTCTATTGAAGTCGGGTGGGGCTGGAGTACAAATTCATTTTTTTTTTATTCTAAAAGCCCCACCCGACTTCAATAGACGTGTTTTTATTATTACGAATATTATTTCTTGCTTTTTCGAGGTAAGTTTTTTGAAGTCGGTTTTTTGTTTTTTTAAACAATTTTTTATTTTTTTATTTTTAGTGTAGGTACCTTTTGTATTAGGTAGTGTAGGTATACTATTTAGGTAGAAAATTCGGATCAGCCAAACATGAGTTAATCGCGGAGAAACATACATACATGCGGGTCAAACTGAGAACCTCCTTTTTTTAAGTCGGTTAAAGAACTACACTTAAGATATCCCTTTTCCAACAAAAAAATAATTATCTTATACAGTTCATAAACAAAGAAGTTATACGACTGATCATCGAGGTAGTTCACACAAAATCATACTATTTTCATACTTTTTTCAAGATTACTTGAAAAGTACTGAACCGATTACAAAATTTTAAAAAATGAGACCAAATTGAGAGTTTACCTAATGTAATAACGTTTGAATCATTTCGATCGGTTCAGCCGTCTTCGAGTAATCAGTGTACATACAAAAAACAAAAAAAAAAAAGAACGGGTCGAATTGAGTACCTCCCTCCTTTTGAAGTCGGTAAAAACTGACTAGAACGGACACTCCCGCTCAAAGTCACGATATTAGCCTACACGTTAAACGGGAAATTCAGTCGGGCTGTTACAGCTGGCGTCGCTGCACGCGCGTTTACCTGTTTGTGCGTTCCGTACGATCTTGGAAACAAATTACAATGGCGTCAAGTTATTGTGGTGTGTTTGGTCATACAACCGCCTTAAAGTATAATAAATGCAGTTTCAGTCATACCCAGCTTTATACAATAAGTACTACTTCGTATCTATTCTGTATATTTCGTTACGTGATGAAACATAACGAAACAGTAAGATGATTAAAACCTAAAAATGTTTTAGCAGTACATTTTTGTTCAAAATTTAATTTAATTTCCATACTAAATGTTTATTTACTTTATTTATACAAACTCAGGAGTAGGTAAGTACTTACCCAGAAAAAGTGAATATTTTATTTTCGTATCTACTAACTAGACTAAAATAATGATTTCAAACTAAAGAAAAACTCATATTTTAGCGATATTATCTTTAAACGTAAGCAATATTTAACAGTAACCAACCCTGGCAACAGGCCTGAACGACAGCGGGGCGTAGCGACGTGAAGGGGGAAGTAGTTATATAAATGGCGGCATTTGGGACTCGGACAAAGAAGAGTCCGTTCTAGTCAGTTTTATTTATTCTTATGCCCTGAGTTCCAATTTATTTTACATCATACTGCTCGGTAACTAGGATTTACTAGTATGGCAAGAGGCTGTGTAAGTTGGCATGTGCAACACAGTGCATTGTTTAGATAGAACGTTTCATTTTCAAATCACTTTACAATTGACAACATTTCATTTTGAGAACGCACTAAAATTAGAAAACCATTTCGAGATTTTTAGTGTTCTATCTAACTCATATATTTTTCTTAGAATTTTTAGATCAGTATTTTTTACGTTTATTAATAAAACCTAAAGTCTAATCCACATAGGGAGTTTGAGTTGAGTCTCTTTGCCTTCTATTAAAAAAAAATTGAATTCAAGTTTTGTTTCAGTTCAAGCTGTGCAAAACTTCTTGGTCAAACAATTTTTTTCATATAAAACAATATTTTTCATAAAATGATAAGAAAACTGTTTTTTACTGTAAAAAACAATGAAAATGGCGGCATTTCATTTTAACTAAATGTTTGTTCACTTGCGACGACTATATTAAAATTTAAAATAAATACACGATTACAAGTTTTTGCTAGTTAAAGGTGTTAGTTCATCATGTCAAGTACTTTATCCGATGAAGAACGGTTTGGCACGCCTGATTTCTGTCATCTTGAAGCTGAAGATGTCGTACAAAATCTTTTACCGAACAAATCCAGAGATACCTCGCATGAATGATGTAAAGTAGAATGCTTACCTCGGTTGTAAGTAGCTATTAAGGTCATGGCACATATAACGGCACCGCAACAGCACCGCTCCAACCCAGCAATTAATTTGTCATTCAAATTAGAGCTTTAAATCATGTGTCGTAAAATATATTTCATAATGTCAATAAGAAAAAGCCAACGGCGAGCCAACGGCGGGCGGTCGGCGCGCTTAGCGCTACCATACGACTCGACTCGCCGCCGGCTCGCCGCAAGCGAGCGGACCGCGCGCCGACCGCGTGCTTACCGCGCGCCGACCGCGTGCTAACAGCGCGCTGTGACTCCGAGTCGCCAGCGAAACAACATCATATGCAAAATAGCTTACACCTCGCGGGCGGCGCGCGGACGGCACGCGGTCCGCGCGCTTACGGCGCGCCGACCGCGTGCTTACGGCGCGCTGGTGGCTAGCCGTAGCCTAAATTCGAGGTGACGCCGTGCTGTTGCTGTGCAGTTGCGGTGCCGTTATAGTGTGCTGTGACCTATACACTCTCGAACTAGATGTATTAGCGCCCTTTGCGAGCTGTGCTCGCACGGGCGCCAAATTAGATCTTGTTATGTAATAGCTCGCTTACGTCCCATGTGTAACAAACTACTATTATTATTCATAATAAGTACTTATAAAATAGGTTGGTCAAGTTAGAACTGAGATCAGCAAAAGAAAGGCAAACGACTTGTACTAGGTTGGTATTGTGTAATCTAGGTAAATCTTATAACAATGTAGGTGAATCCCGTCTGAGCTGCTATGGGTGAGTCGATTTTTTCTATTATTGTTTCCAATATAATAATTATCTTAATTTAAGAATAACATTGTAAATGCTTAACCCGGCGTCATTGATGCAGGGTCAACATGACCCTGCATGTTTTGCATATGAAAAAATGCTTAGAAATATTTGCCACACACAACTGTCTGTCTCAGTAGCTGCAGCTAAGGATCACCCCTCCCCGCCACGTACTTCACTTCATTCGTCCATCACCCGCGCAAGGAGCAAAACGTGTGTAAACCTGCGACAGGGTAATTATGACCCAGCTCAACGGTGACGTTGCTGTTTTGGTGCCATATACTTTTTTATATATTTTATATAAAGATTATGTTAGTGTTCGTAATCTTCTAATGATAGAGAGGTTAGGTAGTATAAATTTGATTTAAGTATCATTTTTGTTAGAAACGATATTGTTTTTTGTTGATAAAAGAAAATTAAGAAAAGAGTTACAGTTTTGTTGTATAATTAACAGTCTATAGGAAAAATTAAAAATAAAAATTATTTCACTCATTACCAATGTGTTTTATTGCTGCTACTGATTATAAATACAGTATTTATAATAAATATAAAATGTTTAAAATAAAAAATTATTTTATACTATGCCAAATTTTAACAATTGTAACCAGGGTCA
Source organism: Agriphila geniculea (assembly GCA_943789525.1). Taxonomy (NCBI): domain Eukaryota; kingdom Metazoa; phylum Arthropoda; class Insecta; order Lepidoptera; family Crambidae; genus Agriphila; species Agriphila geniculea. Next base: position 13,454,243 of record OX038875.1, read on the forward strand.
TAATGACCCCCCTCAACGTTAGTGTAACTTTTTTCCGCCACAATGACGCCGGGTTAAAATCTTAAAATTGAATAACCATTATGTTATTTTTAAACCAATGCCAAAAGTTTTATTAGGTATACACTTAGTTAGATCATTCAATCGTGGTGTAAATACCTAATCACTTTTTTTATCAGATCAGTTTTGGTTTGAATACATAATCATTTCAGTAATAATTAAACAAAAAATCTCCTTGAGGATAATTTGTTACCAATGTCAGGTTTAAAAGCGCCATTCTATAAGGAATTACTAAATACATTTTAAGATAATTTTCCCTTACATTTTTATGCGCCTATCTTTTAAAGATACTCGACGAATGTTTAGAAATATTTAGTACTTTATAGGGTGAATTACTCATTTTCCCAAGATGGTGATAACACAGTAAAAGTGAAAAGTCACGAAAGGTTAGTATTGGTTGCAACTGTTGCCCAATTTCGCCATTGTGCGTACAATGTCATACTAATAGAGTATAAAATTGTACAGACAGACAGGCGGATAACAAAGTGATCCTATAAGGGTTCCGTTTTCTCCTTTTTAGGTACGGAACCCTAAAAAAACATTTATATAGTGGACAATTTATTGCGCCCCGATGACTCGGATGGTGGGTTTGTAGCCCTTGTCCCTTGTGAATGACACCTCGTATTGCTGGTCGTCTGGAGCTGTGTACGAGTAGCTCCCTTTCACGGCAATGCCCTGGTTCTCACCGCACCGACGATTATCAGGGCCTGTTCTTTAAAAATACTGTTTTCACACCACATGCTCGACAATGCCGAATTATATGTCATGTAAACCTTACCGAAAGCAAGACATTATATCTCTTGGCTTTAGCTGGGTTATAATGTTCTATTATAACCCGCTGGTCAATAATGTAATTTTCACTTTCATAATTCTTATTGCTATGTCCATAAAGTCTAATTTCACTAAACAGAATGTGTCTTCAGCGGGCGCGGCCAACTCGATTTTCGAAGACCGAGGCCGTGGCCCACTAGATTCGCACTGAGACGAACTTCATTCGTTTGTCAAATCGAGTAGGCCACGCCAGCTGAAAGAAGTTGCTATAGCCGTAGCTAGTAGTACTACTAGCTTTAGAAGATTCTATAAATATTTAAAAAAAAATGTCGAGTGATGAAAGTATTTTGACTCCAGAAGCTATTAAATTAGATGCCATAGGCATTGTCAATAATCTACTCCCAGAAAAGTCAAAGGAAAAATACCTGAAAGCCTATAAAGATTTTGACACATGGAAAACTGCAAAAGGCGCAAAGTCTGTGTCTGAATCAGTGCTTCTAGTCTATTTTGAATATTTATCAGCTACAAAGAAGTCAAGCAGCTACAACTCAAATAAACTCTAGCTCAACCTCGATAAACGTACCAAATAAAAATATAACGTTATCTTTCCATAATTGGACTAATGTCTCCAATATCAATTTTCACTTTTGATATGCTGTAATAAACACTATCTACTAAGCCTGGTTTTTTATTGTCTCGCATAAAGTGAGAAAAGTAGAGGATACACCATCGGGATAAAATTGTTTTTTTCTTGGGCGCTTGAATCCCTCACTGCACTCAGGACTCAATCTTAATTCCCTCGCTTTGCTCGGGAATTAACTTATAACGCCCTCGCTGCGCTCGGGAGTTAAATTTGGAGTCCTTCGTTACGTTCAGGATTCAATGTAGCGCCCGTGACATAAAACAGTGCTTTATCCCCTTGGTGTATAATCTACTATTTCGTGCTATTCTACAAACTGATGTCTCGTTTTCTATGAGTAATACAATTATTATTGCACTGCAGTGAAAATATACTTTTTGGGTCAAAAAGTTTTCAAATAAATAAATAAACCATTTATATTGTGGACAATTTATTGCGCCCCTATGACTCGGATGGTGGGTTTGTACCCCTTGTCGTCAGCGGTGAAAGACACCTCGTACTGCTGCCCATCTGGAGCCGTATAAGAGTAGCTCCCTTTCACGGCGATGCCTTGGTTCTCACCAACGGTGATTAGGTGGGCCTCCTCCTGACGGGACACGCCATCGCTGGTTTTGTACCTGTAATGGAAATAAGATAAGTTTCCGTTGCACATACAGTTCGGTACGCATACATAATTTGGGTACGACGACTTTTTAAAGAAACTGGCAAATAATGTAGGTTCTTAAAAAATAATTCAAATAAGGAGAAGAATAACTTTTAAGATTTAATGTAAGAGCAAGGCATGGATTTGGTACTTCTCTTCGATCTAGGTGAGTATAATATTGTAATAGTACATTATGATATAAGTGCGGTACGTTGAAAATTACAGCCGAGGCGATATTGCTAGCCCGAGCCGTAGGCGAGGGCTACAAGAAAGCAGAGGCTGTAATTATCAAAGCGCACGTATGTCATACGACGTTTTATAACATATTTGCGAGGAAATAAATAAAACTCAGACTTTGCACCTTTGCTTGTTTTCCATATGATTAAATTTTGATACGCTTGTAATCTTATCTTATCGGTCAATTTTTCGGGCAAGAGGGTTAGAGTAGCCTTTTTCGCTGCCTCTGAGACTTCTGGCGGTGTTGAATTAATAAATTCATCAGTACTTGACGACATTTTCAAATAAAAACAATACAGCATAAAAAAAGCAATGCGCGCGCATCAGCGCTTTTTTTAAGGCAAAGGCATAAAAACAGCCAGTATTACTAATAAAGTAAATTGATATTTTTGTGTTTTTGTTACAGATAAATGGTTGTAATTTATTGTCAACATTAATTAAATTGAATAATTAAATGTTTATTTATTATATTTTATCTCCCAAAGTTAATTTTATCCATAAAATGTTGACCTCTTTTCTGACATAAAAACTCTTTGCTAAGATTTAAAAAAGTACCGTTCGTTTTAGACGAAGTATCTTGATAAACCGTGCGGTAATGTAAAGTAAAACCATAAACATAATATTCCACTGGAATAGACGAACAGAGTTCGCTTGGCTGCAACACCAAAAGTGACATGAGCCAGTGTGTGAAAATTGTAAACGTGTGCGTGAATTTTAGAGATGCCTTGAAGTCCATTTTAGGTTGTCGATAACCTTAATGTATTATTGCTCTAATAAATAAAACACAAACAAAATTTTGAACAATTTTATTTAAAAAAATTCTTAAAGTCTCCTTTAAGGGCTCCCAGTCTATTCTATTTATGACATTTTTCCAGTAACTTAATCACTGGATTTACCACTAGGAAACCTGGAAATATTGTTAAATTAGTACTTAAGTAGGTATAATTTACCATTTGAAAACTGTCGGTTAAAAGCAGCTTTAGATAAAACTATCAGTGTTCACTAAGACAAACAAAGTTATACTGACCTGTGGCACAGGTTCTTTTAGATACCTATATCGGGCACCAGTCTCTCACAATGCAGGTCATATTGTAACATTGTTGTTATCAACATTCTAGTTAAGAGTACCTATTGTGATGAAAAAATAAATTGATTTATTCATTATTCATTATTCATATTGGAAATCATCGACATGAGTATCGATATCAATAATTTTTGATCAATCTCTACGCCTTATTTTGTCAAGTTCACGGACATAATATCTTTTTATCTAACACATAATGTTTACAAATCAGCCTTTATTTAGAAAATAGGCGGTTAATAGCATGATATTAGTGTATTACTTAGTGTGTTTGGGAATATATTCAACTAAAATATGAAATATGAAAATGGTACTTGTACAATCTTATTTACCTGTGAAATGAGTGTTTATTTGGGTTTTTGTTGTAAATAACATTACAATTCAACACAGAACACGACTCCATTATAGATTAATGTAGTTATAAGAGCCAAATCGACCCGATCGCGATCAAAATCACATAATAATCGAACGGACGCTTTTCCCCAAGATGATAAAAGATGATAAATGAAGTCAAACTAGGTTCTGCTGTCATTTTCTTTTAACTCTTTCTCGCACATCGCATAAGCCGTAAGAATCGGTTTCTCACTCGCACCATAGTCCGTCTACTTGAGCGTAGCGAAAAATTTTCTATGTCTATGAGTAAAACGCACGGTTTATCAAGGAAACCGTGCGTTTTACTTTACATTACCGCACAAGTTCGTAATGAGATACAATACGATATTGAAATTGGTGTAATAAGAGACCTTTTACGAACAAATATGTTATAAAAATAATTTTCTAATTTTGTCATTTAGGTATGTACGTTTATTCTTTTTTTTAAAGTAACAAAAAAAAATTTTGAATGTTCCTTTCATTGTATGCCCAACTTTATAGGTCAAGTGTGTTATGTAATATCTAAATAAACAAATAATACATTGAATGAGGTTTTGAAGTATTTGTTTTACTTATAGGTACTAGGTTACAATATGAAATAGAAGATTTCCACTTGAACTGAACGATCTAAGAAAACCTTGAACAATAAATGGATGTTCACTGATTGCTGTACTTAGGAAAAGATTAAAAGGAAATAATTGTTGCGGTTTATTGTGTGTAGCTCATGAAACCGAGTTTATGACTAAAATTACGCAAAATTTATGGGAAAAGAGCAAATGTCATGTTATTGTGCAATGGTTATAAAATCAGTTACAAAAGCCGTACCTAATTCTGACCATCAAATGCTTAGATTATTTGTAAATCTAGATAGAGCGTCGCGTATTTCACGTACTGTCTACGTACCGTCTACATACACAATTAAAGATCAAAGTATATACTCGTATATATTTAAAACGAGGACATCAGACTAAAATACTTTCACAGTTAAAGTTGTTATATTTTTTTATCGGCTCTGAAAGAAACGAAAGAAAGATCTGTTTTTAAGCGAGTTAATTTCTACCTACCTACTTACATACATAATTGTTTCGTAACATAATGTCATGAAATTATTTATAATTAAATAGGTACTTTAGTAAATCAAATTAGTTTATAAATGTGACTCTCAAGACGTTTACGTTAAATAAGTTAAAGTTTACGTATTGTCAATAAATATTATTAAATCCATTTTGAAGAAAAACAAAGCACAGACAATAATAACAATTTACATTATCTTTGTTATGAAGTTGTTATGATATTATAGTTATTTATGCAACTGTACTATAACGAGGGGTATTAAAACACGAATGTTAGTATCACATGAGTGTTTTAATACCTAATTATGTACAGTTGCATACAAGACTTTATCTACACCCATTTTTTTATATTTTCTTATTTTTATTAGGGAAACAAACAATATTTTAATACACATGGATTAAAAAGACCCATGATATTTATCTAAACTCATGATATGTATCATCTATAAAGGTTTTGACTTTGACTTTACTCTGCCTTCTCGTCATTATGTCTTCCGCAAGAGTGTTATAATGTTGTACTGAATTTCATAATGCAACGTTCGCGCGTGGGCGCGCGGCGCAGCACCACCAGCTCTCGCTCGGGATACTGTAATGATGGCGGTAAGCTAACTGTTTCAGAACCCCTTACAGAGGATTTAAAGCATGGGTGTAGATAAAAGACGTTTAAATAACTTACACGAAGTTGTATCCGTCGAGGCTTACGTCAGTTTTTTCAGTAAGAATTTCCACTTCAGGCTTGTCTGGTGATTGTTGTGCTGAGATAGCCACCACCAACAGGCTTAATGTGAAGAATTTCTAAAATAAATGGCGTTAAGTAATATTTATCAATTTAAAACAGTGGTACTATAGAGCATCTATATATTAATAAAATATGATGTCGAAGAAAAACGAAACAATTACTGCTTAAATTAAACCTTATGTAAGATTAAGTAATAAAAAAACGATATATCTTTTCGATATAGATGAAACTTGGTACATAGGTAGATCAAGGCCTGGACAAAAAAAAAACAGGATAATTTTGATCCAGTTGTATGTTCCCGTAAATTCAATTCTATAGACCGCGCGGGTGGATGCTAGTAAATTAGAAAACGATTGTACTTACTTAATACTATTTAATTATGATAAAAAAAAATACTCTTACCAAGTTGAACATTTTGATTTATTGATAACACTGTTGGTAGTGAACTGTGGAGTGATAAAAAAATTGGTACTTGTCATCTTAAATACCTACGGCGAATGTTTGGCGAAGTTACTGAAATTGACAGAATGCACACATTTTGTAATGAAGTGATAGATAACACAAATATACGGTTAAGAAACGCTAATGTGACAACACATCACACAATAGACTTTCATGCGAAAAGTTAAACGTTTGTACAGTTAGCGTCAATATGTGTATGGAGACATAGGTAGCCTTAAAAACATCCAAAATTACTGTTGAAAATATCTAAACAACCAAAATCATAGCGAAAATTTTTCTAAGTCTACGGCCCTAATTATATAGTCTGTCTAAAAAGTCAGTTTACATGGGTTATTTCAAAAATAATTTTAATACCCACCTAAATCCCCAACCACCCCACCAATACCCATCTAAATAAAATTGAATAAAGCTATATTTACAATTAGAATTTTGACAGCACCAGCAGGGTTACCAGTATAAGTTTTTATAAATAATTTAATAATTTCTCATGTAAACTGACTTTTTAGACAGACATTAAAGTGTCAGACGTTTGTGAATAAGGGCCCTGTCCTAAAACTGCACATTTTTTTTCTCTGTGATGAGTAGATTTTAAAACTGTTAGCAGATTCTGTAACTTTGTTGCTCGAACCACAGAATAATATTTTTAAAAGTTTTGAACTTCTAATGTGGTAGGGCTTGTACTATTATGTATTTTAAGGCTATATATTCGCATTTCAAAGAAATTAGCGTTTTTCCAAAGAAGTTATCTAAAGAATGAAAGCATTACTATTGAAATGGAACTTTAGTTTTATGAAGCAAAATTCTTAAATTAGTGCCGTATAGACAGAAAAACGTAATAAATAAATTATCAGATAAGTATTTTAAAAAGAAAACAATCTGTTCAAGTGGAATTTCCAGAGGTATTTTTCACAAAAGTTTCAGCTGTAACAAATAAGAATACGACTCATATTTATTTTTTAACTTACTGTTTTGTTTGTATTGTCAAAGGAGTGCACTATAGAGACAAAATTTAAAAAAATGTTTTTAATCACAGAGAAAATAAAATATTAAAAAAGCTAAAATCGATACACTTTGACATGTTTTTTTTATAGTATTTGAAGATTCTAAAGTCATTTTTTAGGAATAATGAGGTATTTGTTTAATGTATTGCGTGTTTTGTATATCCATCTATTTTATAATTTAAAAGGACTTTTCAAAATTCGCCCACATTAAGTTTGCGCAGAGTTGTTTTGATCATTTGTATTGAAAATTTAAAAATGGAACGTGATCCGAGTATACAGCCTTAAATTTTGTTCTCAACTCTAGTGCAGGGGGTCTTACGCTAAATGTTGGCCAGTTATTGCTATTCTGTCGTAGTCAATGAATTGTTTTTCCTTCTTCTTTCTTTCTTTCTAAACGCAATTACCCGTTGATCAATCAGTGGGCCCAAGGATAAACAAAACCAGCCGGCAATTTGAATTTCACTAAATAGTCCAATATGTAGCAAACTGTCTTAATTTCAATAGGAGCGGTATTTAAATAACTGAACAACATTTTTTCTACCATCTTTAATAAATAGTTCTTAAATATGTTGACAATAATCATCATCATCTCCCTGTACTTATAATAGAGGGACTAACCGTAATAATTCAAATTAATTATTAAGCTCATAAATATTTTCATTATCGACACGCAAATACGTCATCAATAATATAATGCTCAAAAGATAGAGACCATCCACAGAACAAAGAAAAACTAATTTTCTTTGTTCCGTGGGGCCACCATATGATTTTTATACAAAAGAAATAAGATCTGAAAGGTATTTTTATGATTAATTTAATCTGATTTTATTTGAATTTGATTATATTATTCGAAAGCTGTAATAGTCAACTTGCTGACTTTACTGTATAATTTCTCCCATTCACCATGTCTCAGTTAAAATAAAAAGAAATTGGAGTTTCATACAAAGATACGTGAAATTTTATGGCACACGACTAATAGGAGAAATTACACAGTAAGTTCGATTTGAACAAATTTAAATAAAATCAGATTAAATTTATTATAAAAACATCTTTCAGAACTTAACGTTTTTGTATGGAAAATCATATGGTGGCCCCTATTTTCTTTTGAGCAGTATATTATTAAGTCTGTTGGTCCATCATAATGTATGAGATTCTTATTCATAAACAGAAGGCATATTTAATTAGCTTGTTATATGGGATTTTACATAGAGGAATTTATTAGATTTTGTAAAAATGACGCATTAAAATTAATTGTTGTCTCTGACTGCAGCAAAATTGCAAGACGTTTCTAATATATCTTAGATCTATATTTTTAAAACTTGATTACAATAACTGAAATTGTTACATGAATGATATAAGGTCGAATGGAGCAAGAGAAACATCGAGGCAAGTAAAACACCCAACTATAACAAAGAGACTATCATAGTTTATATCTATAGCGACGTGTCGAGAAAGCAGGAATGACAAATTAGTTTCCGTATTACAAAACAAATATCTCTACGATAAGTTAAACTAGCTAGTAAACAAAAAATTAATTCATTGACATTTGCCATCTCCCGCCTTTTAGCTGGAAAATTTTGACAATCATGTAAGTACAGCATGTAAAGTAGTCGAACGAAAATGTTTATCTAAATCTTTTACGAAGTTGAGTTTTTCTGTAGTGAAAATTTTAACATTCAAAACTGCTAAAAGAAGGGAAAAGAAACAGTCATGACGGCAGAAGAGAAACATATGGCACACTTGCCCCTATCATAAATCACAAACATTTCTTCTTTATGTAAGTAATAAAAAATATTATTATTTATACTACACCTAAACAGAAAGCACTCAGATAATATTGTCACTAAATATACCTACCACAAGAAAGATTCAAATAAAAAGGTTTTTTAAAAACAAAACCTTCTAACACCTTAAAAATAACCTAACAAAAACAGCTTAAAAAATAAACGGCTCTGAAAAGCAAGAAACAAAATATTTAAATCTGCATAATAACTAACTCGAAAGTTTGTACGCATATCTAATATTAAACAATGTCTTATGACTATTAAATAACGGTCTCACAAAAAAAATATGATATACTTAAGGATATTACTTAATGAATGTACTTATTTATTTCAAGATAATGATGTACTTTACTCGATCATATTTAATTCTGAAAACAGGGTAATATAAATGTCTAAAATAAATAAAATGTTTAAAATTACTTTATATTACTTTACTAGCGGCCGCCCGCGACTTCGTCTGCGTGGAAAGGTTTTTTTACTATCCCTCGGGAACTATACTTTTTTTCGGGATGAATGGTACCCTATGTCCTTCTCTGTACCCCTGACAACGTGTATGCAAAATTTCATGATGATCGGTTCTGTAGTTAGGACGTGAAGGCGTAACAAACAAACAAACAAACAAACAAACGGACTTTCGCATTTATAATATTAGTAAGGATATTACAAAATCCTTTGGTAATAGAATGTTTAAAATTTCACGTGATTTTTATATAAATGTATTTATTTTTAAGTAATAGAGTGCACCTAATAATTTAATATTTTAACTGTAGCCCTTAATTTAATTAATTTGTATTTTTTCCTAAAATAATGAACGATGACCAGCGATCTGTCAATACGCCCTGCCGCCTCTACTTCCAGACGCGGCCGCTGGGCGCTTGCGGACGTAAACAAACTTTTACATCCAAAAAGAACTTAAGACGGTAAATTGTAATGTTACTACAATATTCCGATAGATGTTAAAACGGTTCTCATGATTTATTTTACGGTGACACATTATACACCTACCATATATAAAATTGATTCACGATAATTTCATGGCATGGCCATATGAGATCTAAAATAAGAAAACTTTTCTACTAATCTGCGATAAGATGAGAAAATAAAATGAAAAAAAAAACCCTTGGAAGTCGAATCCTACATTAGCATGAAAAATATTATTAGACTAGAATCCAAGTGTGTTTTCAATATAATAACGAACAATGATTACGGGTCAATGTATGCTAAAAAAACCGGCCAAGTGCGTGTCGGGCCACGCGCAGTAGGGTTCCGTAGGTACATTATACCATACCATATTTTAATACCGCTATCATTTTTCGTCTGAAAAAATAACTTTGTTTTTCACAGTGTTTGTATGAATGACAAAGTTATATTTGCGGTTTTGGAAAATGTACCATATCTCAAAAACTGATTACTGTATCTCGTTCAAAACAATTTTCGTTGAAAGCGTTTATTAAGATCTATAATTTGGATTTTTTTTAGATTTTTCACCCTCTTACTTTAAAAGTTAAAGGGGGGGGGACACACATTTTACCACTTTGGCGGCATATATCTTTCAAACGGTTGACTTAAAAAAAAATAGTCTTAAAAACCTCAATGTCATTTTTAAAGACCTATCTATAGACACCCCACAAGTATTGGTTTGATGAAAAAAAATATTTTCAGTTTCAGTTCCATGTATGGGGAGCCCCCCCTTAATCTTTTATTTTTTTTATTTTTGTATAAAAATCGTAAAGCGGTTCACAGAATACACCTACTTACTAAGTTTCAACTATGTAGTCCTAATACTTTTGGAATAAAGTGGCTGTGACATACGGATGGACAGACAGACAGACAGACAGACAGACATGACGAATTTATAAGGGTTCCGTTTTTTGCCATTTTGGCTACGGAACCCTAATAAAAAACAGAATTCCTTCATAGTATAGTTGAAGTGGCGCTTACTAAACCCATGGTTATTGGAGATAATAACTCTGCATCCTCTGCGCTTCCTCACCACGTCATAAAGCAATCAAAAATACCTACCATAATATTTTTCAAATATGATTTGTAGTCTCCTATTCCCTCAAGACAGTATGGTAAAACAATAATCTCGGTATTCATGTCATACGTGTCGTTATACGTGTGTTTATATACCTACCTACTCCTAAAATAATTTTGAAGACATTGAACTCCTAATCGGCGACCTAGGAATATTTGATATAGCAATGCGGACTATTTTATGAGCTACTTGTCGTCGGCCTTATTCAAAAATGATCATTTTCACCCTTCGGCCGATGTAAAAACTTAATTAGCCTTTATATTGGCCTTTATGTACTGCTTGGTGACAATGGCAACCGAAATCAAGATTTTGACTTGTGCTGTATTGACTAACACAGTTTTTTGGTGGCCGATGTTAGGTTTTACATTAAATAATCAATCCTTAAGTCGGCCATGCAATTTTTAATTGAAATAGAAGTAGAAAAAAATAACAAATTAAATGCTGCATTTAGGTACACATCTACTCCCAAAACTAATAAATATCGTCAGGTTAGAATTGTAAACTACGGGGTTACCCCGTAATCTCGAACTTATCGATGTTGACTACAAAATCGCAAATTTTGGCACATTTTCACAGGTCAGGATCGCGCGTCTACTGCATTGTCAAATAAACTTTGACCGCTGCCGTTTATAATTTCTTGAGAACAGCAAAATAATATTAATTTTGGAGCAAAATATGTGCAAGGGAAGCGGATATTTATTTAATAATTTAAAATCCAATTAGCATTCAATGGCGGATACTATAGGACCTGATATAAGATTTAGTCAAATTCATAATAATTGTTAAGTTTCATCGGTGAAACAAAGTTTGGATTGTGTGGGATCTAAAGTAAAAACAGTACAATTAATCTATATTTAAGTACCTATTTATAAAGCAATTTTATTAAAACTTATCTGATACAGTAACTATTTGTTATATTTTTTTTTATAATAGGTACTTACTTTTTGTATTAACATTACATTTATCATAGTTGAACCATGCAATGAAATATTTTATACTGTGGCGTAACGCCAACGAGAAACAAACAACGCGTAGAACAAAGAGTTTAAGTCATTTGGGAGGCGCTGTTACTGTTTAAAGTCATTGGAAAATAATCTTTATTTCAATTGCGATAAACATCAGGGACTTTTTACTATAAGCGAGCGGGTTGCGGGAGGCGGGTGTAAGTGAGCCCCTCTGACTCACCCCCTCTAGTCTAGGTTTTCGTTGAAATAGACCGCCTTAAATCAAAATGCTTTAGGAAATTGTTCGATTGGTTAAAAAAAAGTTTGGGGAATAAAGCGAATGGAAATTAAAATACTAGGGAAAAATAATTTTGGGGAATCCGCCTCAACAGTCTTCTGAAGGTTAACGACCTTCAGAAGACTTAAAAGAGGTTCTGCTTTACATAAATGGACAAAATATTTAAACCTATTTTGGCCACTGTTTCACTTCTCCCTTGTCAGGTGCAACTTTTCAGGATTTTGCTCTTAGGGATTTTGTTGCTTAATGCGGCAATAATATATACCTATATAATATACGGCTTGCATATTATATACCTAGATATTTTATACCGTAAAAGGATGATAAGGAGTATATTGCCTAAACAGCTACTAAACCTCTTTGAATAAAAAATAATAAAAGAAGTACATTCCTCTTGCCCCACTTGAAGTTAGCTTTTACGATTCAAACTTTTCTTTTTCTCTCATAAAATTAATAATTTCAAACAAATTAATACAATCCATTTAAAGAATTTTACTCTATATAATAAATATTTGAGATTTCTCTTTTAAAATTTCAATGAAAGTAAGAACTACTAAATTATTTCCATTTTCAATCAGTCTCTGTCTCGCTAGTTCTTCAATACAAAAGTCCCCCACTATGAGATCTTCTTTATAATCGTTCTGTAGCCTCTCTTCCCTGCTTTGTAAGTCATTTCGTACAAGTGTCCTTTGTTGTCGTACCATCGTACAGCCCCTTGTACATCCAGCGCTGCGTCGTCAGTGCCAGGGTTAAGAATTGTCCCTTGCTCCGTCCTTGAAGAGCCATCGTCGGCGTCGTAACTGGAATAAAATTATGTTCATAATAAAATTCAAATATTAATTTAGCTGTCAAACCAGTGAAATATGAGCAGTAGATGAAGAATATTGTGATTTAGTTTTTTTTCTTATAAATCGGTGCACTCAATAAATGTTCAATAATTCTATTGTGTGTTTTTTTTTATTTAATTCATTCGATCATCCTTTAAAAGATGCAACATTGTTCTTTTTTAAGGAATAATTTAAATTATCTTAACCCTTTACATATATTCAAGATTATTTATGAAAAGTATGATTAAAACTCTAAATATTTATTAATAGGTTTCAATTTGAAGCTTTTGCTCGTTATTCAATTTTGATATTTTGATCGGGACAACTAAAAAGTATGTTTTTTTCCTTTAAATATAATAATAATAATCTTTATTACCACACACTTTATTATAATATGTTGTTACATAATATAACATTTTCAGTACCTATAAAAATGAGAAATAGTTACAGAAAGTTTATAAAGATTCATATATAATGAATCTCTTTTATAATTTTATGATATTTATCATTGTATTCTATAGGTATTAAGACATATTTTGTGTTTTAAATATTATCTAAAAAAATAGAGGACTGGATTGTAAATCTAATAAAAATTAACATAAGTGGAGATTCTAGTGACCTACTCCCACGTAACAATTTAAGGACAATGTTGCAGACGAACTAATTTAATGATCATGTTTTGTTCATGTTTAAGATTTTGCAAAATGGTCAAATATTATGCCATAAATCTAGTATCTCATACTTAAATATAATTTAATGATGGAAAATGTAATTACAAGGTAGAATAAGGTTGTACGGTCAACGGAAGTGGCTTAACACTATTTAGTACTTTGTCATAGCAACTTTTTGACAGATATCTCACAATTTGAAGCATTAGTAAAAAAACGTGAATACGCCAAAGTACTAAAATGTTGTGCGACTTTCGTTGCTGTCCATACCAGTACATTTTTTTGAGATCATTGGATGGTTTTAATAATGGATAAAGAGACAAAGTTAATTCAGGACGTGGCTCATATTATAACGGGGCGTAGGATATTGGTCCACAGACGGACGTTCAACTCATAAAGCTAGGTTCACATTGTTAGCGTTTTGACAGACGCTTTGATTGACTGGTGATAGTTAAAACAGTACCTAAATAAAAAATCTACAGATCTCACACAACGCGCAACTATCAAAGGCATTAAAATGTCATTTTTCATTCTTTATCGTACTGACCTGACGATAAAGTAAACGGAGAGCAGACTGACCTCGCGCGTAAAGGACCCGCTACAGCCTACAGTTTTTGTCTGCCCACCTCCTAAAGATGACTCAAAATGTAGCTTAATTCAATCACGAGATTTAAGTTTTTCCGTTTCTTGAATAGCGAGCTCAAAAAAGTTATTGGGAAATTCTCCATCCAAGGCCGTGAAAAAAAATTGAAATTATGACAAATTTTGAAAAATCTTAAAAAGTTAATGACCGATTTTGAAAGTTTAAATTGCACTTTGAAGCCCTTTAGCAGACACACATTTTGATATATGTTTCATTTGCGTACCTCTTATATCTGCGAAACTACAGGCAAATCTCACACTTTCATAAATCGGGGCACTATACTGAATCAAGAAAACATAAACATTTTCAATGTTAAAAACAATAATATAAAACATACATCATCAATGTGGCTAAAGCTTTAGAGGCAGGCTCGGCTCATTCCTTGTTTTGTTTTTGTCCGGTGACATGCGGTAATTACCATTGTATGATGTTTGCACGTACCTACGTTAACAGTTAAGTAAAAGTTACCTAACTTTTTTGTGCTATGCTATAGGTATTTGGAATACAAAAAACGATGTTTCTAAAAGTCAACGTTATTTTTAACGAACGCACCTTGAATTACGTTCAACATCGATTACGAATTTATGTTATTTACAACTTTATTTCTTCTCTAACAAACAACTGTCATTGTGATATAAATACAAAGAGTTTTTCTAAAAAAAGCATGTCTTATAAAGACCTTTGCCGCATGCTCGTATGAAATATTTTATGCAAATCTAACATACCTAGTTATGATGGTAAGAAAAGGCATTGTCCCGTCACACAAAGTTGTGCGATCATCATCATGTTATTTAGATTACAGTTTATTGACACTGAATCGATAAAAAGTTAACAAAAAGATAGATACAAATACATATTATTATTATGTTAAGGTTGATCAATTTACACTTTACTTAAAAAATGTTATTAATCTTGAAACACTATATCTAGAGTCAAATAAAGGCTTGGTCCAATAATAATGTATTCATATAAAACACATAAAAATAATTCACGCAAAAAGTTGACAACTATGTCGATGACTAACGTGGTTAGTTTTTTGAAAGCAGTAAAAACAGCTATGTGTCCCCTATAAACCTAAAAGCTTACATATATTTATGGCAAGGAGCCAGCAGCCCTAATTTGAAGGCTTATACGAAAATGTTTACTTTCTAGAATAATGTGTATTACTCGTCACGTACTAAGCTAATCGGATTGCAACGGGCTTGTTAGGGCAATAAAATCTATTTACATAAACATTACATGACTTAGAATGTTTGTTCGCAAATATTTTCGGTCTACAAATTAGGGTTGACACACTTGTGTAAATCTTTAAAATAAATATACTTATAGTTTTTTGTTTTTCAAACACTGTTTATAATAATTTTTTTGGATATATTAGTTGGTTGTACGAAATGTTTTGAAATTTGTTGTTTACTGTTGAACTTTTATTCGAAGGTGTATTCGTAATTTTTTTTAAACCATTTGCTTCTAACGGTCTTTGGAAAAAACGTTTACTCGTCTAGATTTGCAACCCTGAATATGGCATGACTCATGTCACATAAATAGCTTTCCTTTTCATTTAGAATTCCAAAATGTGAATAGAATTTAAATTAAAACTATTTGGAAACAAACAGGAGTTGACGATATTTTGATTATGTATTTCAGCATGTTTAGTACCTATTTTTGTAAAGATGATTGGTGATAACATGACAACCTACTTACTACCTTGGTGACATCATGTAAAACTAATGTATATAACACAAAACAAGTGATGTAGTATGACAACTCCTGTAGTTACAGTTATAAATGTGTCAACAAAAACATATAATGTACTTAATTGTACACTAATTCATCATAATGCCATAAAATCATATTGGTAGACAATAGTGCGTTTATATCTAAAACCATAGTTATCTTCTTAACAGCTAAAAGAATATAAGTAAAGAATAGGTACGCTAAAGTGGTTTTATAAAGTATTTATTAATGTATCATTTATTATGTGCTATAATTTCAGGGCAAAGGTACGGACAACAGATGCATAAAGATTGATAGTTTAATCTTAGGTAAAGTACGAGTATAAAGTTAACACGAAGTAGAAAATATATTTATGACCTAAGAAAAAAGCCATACTAGGAACTTTTTTGTCTTCAAGATCTCATGTATAATAAAATAGACCTTGCATTGTAAATATAGCCAAAGTATAACAAAAACAATATAATATGAAAAAGTGATTTGCATTGAATTAATTTATCGCTGCGATTGGGGGTCATGAATGTCATGATAATAACGTTTTTATATCACTTTATCGATTTGATTAAGCTTATAGTATTCTGATGTTAACATATTGTTTTTGCTATGATTTGGCTGATATTATTAAGACCCAAACAAAATAATATACAATTTCATAAAATAAGTAAAACACTAGATATTTATTCTATAAGTATTAACAAAACTCACGAAAATTTGTATGAATTCGGCATATCATCAGTGTGAATATCATTTCGTATGACCTGAGGCCTCGGCTGACTCTCATAGTACGGGTTGGCTGCGACCAGCCCGATTATCACAACGCCAAAAACCTGTAATTGTAAAAAAATATGTTGAATAACATGTTCCAATTTGCAATTAGGTATTAGGAAACAAAATTACATACATGATTATGGGCTCCATATAAATATCTAACTAACTCACTTATATCAATCAGAATCAATAATTGATTATAAGCTCAAGATAATACTTAATCAACCGTAAATTAGAAACAATGAGATTGTATAGAGAATTACAGGCTTAATTGAAGCCTAAAAACATTTAAACATTTTTATTATGCCAAAAGGTAGGAAGTCAAAGCAAGGAAGCAGTAGGAACAAGGATTTGACCCTAGGAGATTTAAAGATGGCGACACCAAAGATAGTTTTTCACAGTTAGACGATGAAAATGGAAGCGATATAAAAAGAAGTCGTTATTAGTAGCTTGGTTTTGATTAGTCATTGCTGAAATATATTCAGTAGAAAATATAAATAAGGTATGTCATGTCAGTAGCAAACATTTCAAACATCATTTTTTAACCGTATTCTGTGACGCAACCATTGATTTGAAAAAAAAAAGAAATTAGGTCAGACTGGAAGATGGTGCTTATTGTGTTTGTTTACGAAAACTTTTTGCAACTTTCAATGTGATTATTCACGGCAGGCAAACAAGTGTGCTTTCCAAAACATACTTCATTTTAAATGGACCGACACACGAAACCTTTTCCTCGTATTCCATTCGATAAAAAGAAAGGTTGTAAAGTATCATTAATCGATTTATCTCTCATTTCAAGTTTCATTAAATCTTGTTATCGAGTGCTACAATGAATGCCTTTCTTTTTATTGTACCGTATGATTTTGTTTATTGCACTTTTATACTGCTTTACAACTAAAGGTTGAAGGAATCGAAAAACTTGAATATTTTTAAAGAAATGAATGTTGATGTCGTAAAAGTTATGTGGTTTTTGAATTATGATTCGCAAAGTTAATAATTATTCATAATAAAACGTTTTTGAAAAACTAGTTTGTCATATTTGCATGTAACATATTTATTTTGTATGATACATTTGTTCAAGTTAATATATGAGATTAATTACTTACTAACGGTGGATTTTAACGGCTTCAGCCTTGATTAGAGTGTCTTTGACCGCATGGTTAGAGTTTCAAATCTCGTTTGTGTACAAAAACAATTTTGTCACAAGTTTCTTATTTTCATACTTACTCCTACAGACATAGTTTTAACATATTTGTATGTTTTTTGCACGCTGACCTTTGGGTTGTTTTTGCTGATATGCTAACTAATATTTTATTCGTTGCTTCATTTTATATAAAAAAAAGTTTTATGCAGTATAAATCATATGAAATATTTTCACTTGTTACCACAGTTTTTTTTTTATTTCATAACTCGCGTATTAATTTAATGTTAGCCTAAGTGGACTCATTTATAATATTACAAATTGTGTTACCAAGTTCCAAACTAAATATTTTTTTATTTAAATAGATGCAAGAAGGGGTACTTCAAGTTATTTATAACACATAAGTAATAAGCTATGTTAAATTGTATAAGTACCACAGAAGAGACATAAGTAAGTACTACGTACTAGAAATAAAATACTCTTCTCTAATCACCCAGGCAAGAAAACGAACCCGCAACCGAGGCAAATGTTCGGCCACTAAGTTACAGTGACAGCCTAGCACAAAAGTTTTTCCGCTGTAAGCCAAGGTGGCTTATAGGTTAATGCAGAAATCAATATTTCAATTTAAAGACTTAGTAGTTACCAACACACGTTCATATCGATATCATTTGCATAACCTTTTGACGACAGACTAACATGCATAGTACACCATATATGAATCAGACACAGTACATATAAAATATCTACAATTTTAACCGAGAGGTCAACATAAAACAAGTGATAGTCGGACTCTACTAAACTTAACATAAGATTTTGCAATATTCACTTTAGTGATTGACAACGATGCTTTGCATAATAATTATAATGCAATATCAATGCAACTACAAAGTTAATTTAACAACAGTTTTGTTTACTACTTGTCAAAATACCAAATGTCAGAAACAACAATAATGTACATAATTATTTTATGGTTATAAAGTTTAAAGATGAGTAATTATTGGATCACATTTAGCACTTTTGTTAAAAAGGATAAAGGAACTGTTTTATCTTGATTAAAATTGTAAGTTATTTACCACTGTGAGTTGCATCTTGCGGTCTTCGTGTGCCAAAGGAGCAGCAACTTCCTGGGCCACAACCTGGCCGAATGTGCTAACGGTTTCGTAAGATCTCTTTATATATAATGTGTGTCCAATGTATGGACCACGTACGACGCGTGCTGTGTACCGGCTCATCTGAAACTGAGCTAATTCTATTTAACCATTTAGTTAGATAGACGTCTGAATAGGGCCACACCAACTTGTGACGTTATACATAATTTCCCAAATAGTCAACATCCTATAAAGAAACAATGGAAACGTTAAAGTTGATTTAAAATAAACAGTTACAACGATTCATCGCAAAAGTATGTTTCAATGTTTCTTGAGAAAAGTTTAAGAGAGTATTTACCTATAATGATCACATTAACGACCTTGACATTGCACATTTAGAATTCATACATTATAAAGGGTAGTATTGAATCGGGTAACAATAAATTCCCATTTCGGGTATCAAAAATACTGAATATAGCGTACTGAAATACTAAGTGGGCGACGGACTGAGGGCGACTGAAATGTTGAAAATGGGTGACTTTAAAATACAAAGTGAGTAACTAGTTATTCAGAACGGACGACCAAATTACTATTTGGGCGACAACCTTATTATTTGGATTATTATTTAGAAGGCCCCCCCACGAAGGGGACGCCAGCGAAGCCGGACGGGTGATCAGTCACCCTGGTCCGGACCATTTCACCTATTTCACCAATGGGCGACAACCTTAAGCCAACACAAAACATTTTTCAACACACTTGCTCGTAAAGTGAGCCCTAATACATCGCTTTTAGGGCCATAAACCGAACTATAACAAACGCGTGCAATAATATATAAAACACTAGTTGGTTATAGAATTATCCCTACAAAGTTAAATAGGTACCTTACTGCAAGTTCTATGCGAGTAAACAGAGCATTTTCAATTTAACCGGGTAATACAATTATTTTTTTAGTAACAACAAAGAGGTTATATGCCGCTGAAAATTCATTTGCATTTTTGGAATAAATAAATGTGTAGGTCCTTAATTAAGTCAAACAAATATTTATTATTATCAAATTATTTCTTATTTACAATATTGTGTTAAAAAACATTAAAATATTAGCATTTTATCACCTAAATTTATAATTTTGAAGTAGGCTGTATGCTCACTAACCCTGTATTTGCAAAATAGTTGTGCAAATGTCATCTGAAACTATTCCAAATTTCAAGTTGATACCATTAGTAGTTCTCGAGATATCCAGCTGTGACAGACAAACAGACAGACTGAGTCACACCATTAGGGTTCCTTTTTTACCATTTTGGTACGGAACCCTAAAAATTGACTATTATCCTAATCGAGAAGACAAAAATACCATGTTGGCCAGCTTAAATCGATAATATAGAGTTACCTGCTTGGTATAATAGTTGCCCAGTCAGTATTTTTGTCACTCATTTAGAATTTTCACTGGTAACTTAAATTATTTATGTCCCTCGTTAAGTTGCCCGTTTAGTTATTTTGTCACCCAAAATAATAAACCGCTGCCAGGTTTAGTATTTAAGTAACCCATTAACAGTCGCATTTAATTATTTCCAGTCACCCAATTAATTCCCCATTATAAATGTTACCTGGAAGTTTTGTAAATATGGTAGTGTGTTAGTATCAAACTGTCAATATTAAACCGATACTTTGTAGTTCGAACGCGTTTTACCCATTGTGTAAAACATGTTATTTTGGGAAAAGCGTTATTCTGTTGTAAACACAGAGTTCGATGATTCTTTAATAGTACTTTCCCTTTTTAATTATTTAAACTTGAAAAAAATTATAATATACTTAGTTATTTGATTCGGAATAGTTCTGCCTTTATTTACATACCTTTGGTCAGTATTTAGGTTGAGCACGGTGTTCACCTTTGCTTAAACTTCTCGTATATGATTACTGTACCTACCATATACATCCTTTAGGTCTATGTACTATTATCTATTCTGTGCTATTATAAATTGCAGTGAATTATTTGTTGAGACTAGGTCTAGAAGTAGATTTATTCAATTGTCAACCCAACGACAGTCAACCCTTACTTCGACGGAAGGATAAAATTCAGATTTTCAAATGAGAACTTTTTTGTTATAGACTTGCCTTGGATAACTACCTAATAGGTTTTTTAGATTTTGTTATTAGATTTTTTGTTTCTTGTAAATATCACTAAAATATTTCAATACTTGCATGTAAAAGAGTATTGTTTATTTATTTTAATTTCTGACTACTTACAAATAAAATAGGCATGATTTTCATGCCTCATACCTATCATTTGACATTTCTAAATGCTTCAAAGTGCCTGTATATATGCAACAGCAATCTAAAGTAAACTGTAAAAATATAGGAAGTAACCATAGGTACCTTTAAAGCATTTAAACCTAATTAATTAGTTACCATTTGAAAATATTTTTGGAAGCAAATTCTTAATAAGCTTATACTTACTTATTAAGATTTTGTTTCCAAAACTAACAAAAGCTTGCACAAAGTAGGTACTGACTGACGACTGACCGTATACAGCGCATTTGCTACCACAAAATATTAGATTCCCTTATCAAAAATACAAACAGTCACTTAAAAGTTACTAGTCATGTTGCAGAAATAGATTTATAACCATATCTGTGCCTATGGCAATTAAGGGACGTATATTTACCTCCCTACGCGCGCCTATACTAATATCAACGCAATGGATTATATCTCCAAATTCTTATTGGATATTTTGAACAAAGATAAAAAAAACCGGCCAAGTGCGTGTCGGGCCACGCGCAGTAGGGTTCCGTAGGTACATTATACCATACCATATTTTAATACCGCTATCATTTTTCGTCTGAAAAAATAACTTTGTTTTTCACAGTGTTTGTATGAATGACAAAGTTATATTTGCGGTTTTGGAAAATGTACTATATCTCAAAAACTAATTACTGTATCTCATTCAAACTAATTTTCGTTGAAAGTGTTTATTAAGATCTATAGCTTATATTTTTTTTAGATTTTTCACCCTCTTACTTTAAAAGTTAAAGGGGGGGGGACACACATTTTACCACTTTGGCGACATATATCTTTCAAACGGTTGACTTTGAAAAAAAATGGTCTTAGAAACCTCAATGTTATGATCTATTCCTATCGAGTACCAAAAACTAATACCAAATGGTATTTGTTTATTGCCGTTATAAAATTCTATTCCCAACGAGTACCACTCATAAACGAATCCTAAAAGAAGTTAAATGCTATGAGGTACAGTCAGTAATAAAAATGATTTTAAATGTGATTTTGAGTAGTGTTTATCTAATAAAAATCTGTCTCTCCAAACATATTAAAATGTAGTATGGAAACGTTTGGTTCATTATTATAATAACAGAGATACTTAATTAGATAAGTACCTACAGATCTATATTTTTTACTTTCATCAAAATGTAACAATTAAAGAATATCACAAACAATCGACTATTATATACTTATTTACAAAAAAAAGTTTTTTGTATACTGGTGGTTACTAGTATACAACAAACTATAGTATATAGAGCTGGTTAGCTCTCAACAGCACTAAGCCACCATTTCTTTTTGTAAAAGTCAATCCTCCAGTGTTTTCTGAAATTGTGGGAGGCAGAGTAACAGCTTCTTTATCAGACATTTCTAAAAAAATAAACGCATAAACTAAAACGGGGATTTGTACTTGGACTTTAAAAAACACGTGACTTTAATTGTTATCTTTTAAAAAATCGACTAAGTAATACATTATATAAATACACATCATATTGAATAAAAACATAGGAATACTAAAAGACTGATAAGTAAATCAATATAAAATTACAAATTAATAAGTACTCACTGAATAAATAACACTTTCAATTTTGTTTCAAGTTATTGCGCGCACGCCACCACACACAGAAAAGTACTAAGGAATAGATAACAATATCCCTTAAAATTGACCAGTTTAATAGAAATAATAATAATTTATGCAAGAACAAAAATATTAAAAAAAACAGTCCTTATTTCATTAGTCTTAGCGTTTATTCCAACAATCAATAAAAAAAATCGTTTGCACACGGCGCTTGGATTTTGAAACTATAAAGTAAACACCTTTTTCGCAAGAAAAAAAAATGGCAAGTGATACACTTAAGCTACTCATGTCGTGAGTAAAAATGCCGGAATGAAGTGAATTTAGGATTGTATTAATCATAATAAATTATGATCATCAGATCATAATATTAAATTATTAAAACGCAAAATAAATTGTTTCGGTGACTGTACCAAATGTTATGTTTTGGTATTCGTTGGGAATAGATTTTGAGCTTCTTTTCAATATTTAAGAATTGGGACTCGTTGGGAATAGAATTTTATAACGGCAATAAACAAATACCATTTGGTATTAGTTTTTGGTACTCGATAGGAATAGATCAATGTTATTTTTAAAGACCTATCTATAGACACCCCACAAGTATTGGTTTGATGAAAAAAAATATTTTCAGTTTCAGTTCCATGAATGGGGAGCCCCCCCTTAATCTTTCATTTTTTTTATATTTTTATGTTTAAATCGTAAAGCGGTTCACAGAATACACCTACCTACTAAGTTTTAACTATGTAGTCCTAATACTTTTGGAATAAAGTGGCTGTGACATACGGACGGACAGACAGACAGACAGACAGACAGACAGACAGACAGACAGACAGACAGACAGACAGACAGACAGACAGACAGACAGACAGACAGACAGACATGACGAATCTATAAGGGTTCCGTTTATTGCCATTTTGGCTACGGAACCCTAAAAATGAAAATAGCAATACCATATTTAGGCTTCTTCACTTTTTTAAAAGCACGGACAATATTTAGGGTTTCATTTTGCAAAATGACAAATGATCGAAATAATTCAACGCAAGCTATTTTAAAGGTGAATTTGTAAGACTAACGGGTGCTGATGCCGTGTGCACTTTCGGTGTACCTCAAGGCAGCACCCTGGGTCCAACCGTATTTTTATTGTATGTCAATGATCTTGTCAGTAAAAACATAAAACGTTCAGATATCGTGATGTTTGCGGACAATACAGTTCTTTTGTTCTATGGAAAATCATGGGAGGACACTTATTCTTTTACGGAGGAAGGTCTGAAAGAGATTTCCGCATGGTAAGAAGACTCCGCTTACTCTCCTTCAATACTAATAAGACTAAATATATGTGTTTCAGTGAAACCACTTAACTTGATACTGAAACAAAATTCAAACTTCAACACTATCCATGCAATCTTTTCACTGTTACCCTAAACAATTGCTGCTGTCTTGGTTTAATTATCACGAACAGACAAAATCAAATGATGGGTAGTCAGAAAAGTTCGCGGCCATTTTTAAGGTCTTTTTCCGGCGGGAATGTGTATAGGTAATATTGTTTGATAGCTGTCTTTCTGGTAAGTAGAATTTAAAAAAAAATGATAAGTATGGTCTTGCTATTTCATTTTTAATAATTTTTATTAGATATGTTTTGCAATTATTTTTGATTGGCGTAAGTGAATGTTACTAGTGCTCAAAGAAAAAATTGAAATGTTAATAGAGAAGATGCTTTGTTGAAAGTATTCAAAAGTATTCAACAAAGCATCTTCTAGTAGTAAGTAGTAAACTTCAAAAAATGGTTCAGCAGTTTCAGGTCTTGTAATTTTGATGATAAAGATGTTCCTCGCTGTGGTGTATTTATTATTTTTAGTACAAAAAGGCCGCGAACTTTTTCAACTAGCTAATATCTTGGCATCGTAATCGACGACAAGCTCTAATGGAGCCTACAGTCATTAGCGTTAGCTAATCGATGTCAAAGCTCATATATGTTTTCAAGGCCTTTAGAGATATTCTGGACACGAGAACACAATTGAAGGTAAATGTATAACCTACTGTATTTGTGCCTGGAGAGGGGCAGCTAAAACCAAAACGAGCCGAACCCTGTGTCACCTTCCATACACTCATCTCATTATACTGCTACAAAGTTCCTCCTGACGACCAGAGACGTAAAAGTTGGAGTTTCTTTGTGTAACTTTCAAAAAAATATGCATATGACGTGAGTTTCTCTGGAAAAATAGAGAAAAAAATCCTGACTCGGAAAAATCTAGATTTTCCTTATGTACTACCCATAGTACAGGCGAAGCCAATTCAGTCAGTCCTTCTAGTAGTATATAAAGAATTACTAGACATTTAAATAAGATATTGCCAATAGTTTTCAGGAAATAAAATACAGAAAGTATATTCAAAATGTACTTCTTAATCAGACTTTCAAAAATGTAACAAAACATAACATATCTTTTAACTTTTCATTAAATTCTATGATTATTATCACACTTTTGAGAATCAGCCTTGCGTTTTGATTAGAAACATTTATTAACAAAATTATTTTCACACTTGCTAAATGTCAAAATAATAATACTCATCGTCGTATATTTGACGACTATGTATCATGCACCTGATCCCTATCATCTTGATCAAGTGGGCTTGGGAATGAACGTCCTCTTCTACAACTACGACTTCCTCGACCTCGTTGTGCTCTAGTGTTAGTTCTTCTACCACGTGCTCGTTCTCGGGATCTACTAATAATACTTGTAGACAATGCCGGGGAAGGAGGAGGGTGATCACCAGTGACCTGTCTGGCTACTCAAATGGCCACTTTTTTATTCGTTCGCTAACTTTAATTGTAAAAATAAGCAATGAAGTCCAAATTTACGTGTCGTAGGCTTGTCAATTCCATACAATACAACAATTTTTGTGATTTACATAAACTTGCGACGTGTGTCTTGATCGTTTAATTGCTTATTTTTAAGCTTTAAGTTAGCGAACCAATAGAAAAGTGGCCATTTGAGTAGGTGGGCTGATCAGTTGAGCTAGAATCTGAACTATTTGTCTAATCTAAGTTGACTGGACTACTATGTACTGAAGATAAAATTGCAGGATCATCATCAGAATGGTCCCCTGAGTATTCAAACATTCAAAAGGTCTTGTATTGCTTCATCAGTCATTACTAAAAATAAAAAAACGCCTAAGAATCGGCTATGTTCTACACATAGAACGTATGGATTCGTAGTTAATAGTTTGAATTGGTGACCTTTGTACTATGTGTAGTACGTAAAACATTTCGAGGTTATGAGTGACACATTTTTGAACATTTCGATAAAACTCTATCGCAATATTGAAAGATCACCTCTAATTAGTAAATATTTGCAAAAATAATGCATAATTTTCGAAAAAATCTGAGGATGAATTAGGATTAAATTACGTATGCACGAGCGTGATGCATTTCGACTTTCTTCGGACTCCATTTTTATGAAAGTGACAGATGTCATCCAGTTCGACAGTGACGTAAGAGCTTCACAAATATGTCACAGATGGCGCAGTGATCGAATATTGATGTTATCACAGAGCATTTCTGTGCAAGAATTTTTGAATTATTACGTTCTACCAGTAGGACGAGTGTCGTCAGGAGGTTAAAACAGATGCAACGTTCTTTCTGTAAGGAAACTATCCACCGAATTCTAAGATGTCACCCACCACCATTACATAGTGCCTGCCTACTCTTTCTACTGACATAAGAAGGCGAGTCTGTGTCCCTATGCCTTTAGCGTAAAAAGTGCATTTGCCTGAAGATTTGTCTGAATGCTCTTATACTAGATACTTATACTTATACAACAAAATCAAAGGAAAGAATTATAAACAAATTATATTTTAGACTAAGAAAATACCGAAAATCTGTTTGCAATTATAGTAAGTATACTAATTTAGCTCAATTGTCCAACGCACACACAATCACACACACATACATAAACACCCAACAGACACGCACACATAAAATAAAATAAGTAGTAAGAAAACAAAAGAATTTGATTTTTATATTTTAATTTGTAATTTTTCTTTTCCTTGATTAGATTTACATGCAAGATTGTACGTCATAATTGAGGAAGTCACTGGCAGCATGTAATACGGTTTTACTACAACAGACCGCAGAGGTTCATAATGGGTACTTACATGAGTGATATAAGTAATAAATAAAATATTATTATTATAAAAAGTAAATTATAATATGCACTCAGATCAACGAGCAAAGTTCAAGTCTGATTTTGGATTACCAGTTAATGTTACCATACTCGTACAATCATGGCTTTATGATTTACAAGGTAAAGTATGGTTACTTTAACATCCGTTGTTTAATATAACAAAAACTATACAATGGTAAATTAGTTCTCAAAATGATAAAAAATATAATGATGTCCACACTTATAACGAAAAAGCTAATCTATTGAGCATGCACGCATGTGAGCAAGTACCTACCTGCATAACTGTCAATACAACGTCAACATTTTTTTTTTGGTGGTAGAGCTTATTTCAAGTCTGCCTGGCTAGTTACCACCATCTTACCAATTTTAAAAATGTTATTTTCCGGCAGTTTAGAGGTAAGATAGCCAGTTCCTCAATGGTGAGGATTCCGGGTGTAGGCGCTTACACTTTCCGCCTTATCTTCGATCAAGAATACCCTAGAGATGTCCGGTCAGAGTTTCAAAAATCACACCTCAAAATAGCGTCCCACTTAGAAACTGGGCGCTAGGAACAAAGTAAGTGATAAAAGATGTGAGTTTGTACAAAATAAGATGTGATTATGTACAAAATAAGAGCTTAGTTTGTTAGTGGTACGCTATTTCGAGGTGCCGTTTTTGCGTGCTGTTTTAGTTCGTGTAGCGTTATCTAGGATATTCTTGATCGAAGCTTATCATCGCTTAACATAAGGTGAGGTGAAGTCCAAGCACTATCCCATTGCAAAAAAAAACCCATAACTAAATTGATTAATTTTGCAGAATTTGATTTCTTCATTATTAATTACTCCGCGTTGGGCTAATTGGTTGACTGCAGCTAACTGAATAATTGGAAAGCCATGGTTTTAATTTCAGTTAGCCGCTGTGGTTCAGTAGGTTATTCAGTATTTATGAATATGAGAATTATTGTTTGTTAAAACTAAAGTATTCACGTGGAGTTAATAGTAAATTTAATATATTTCAGGCTTTTTATGAATGTTTATGTAGGTAGGTACAGGAGTTATAAGTTTTTTTTTATAACAAAGAACAGTTCTATAATAGCAATCATTTGATCGATAAATATTATCATCTATGTGATAAATTCTCAATTAAATTATGAGAATTCATAGTATTTTAATATTTCAAAAAAGTATTTGCATTGACGTAAAACACTTTTTACGGATACTAAGTTCACTACCATGCGCGGTTATATTAGTTGTCTTTTGTTGGTTTTTTTAATTAGATTTTCGGCTCTCCCGGCGTTTCAACACCATTGTGGATGCTGTAGTCAAGAGGGGACTGCATTCCCCTCCCCCTGAAGGCCTTTCAAAAAGTGTTTTATTTCAATCTATAGTACTCGCATAAATCTCATTTATGTAGTAGGAGATGTATTTTTCTACATTTGAAACAAACAACGATCTCTAAGTTTACAAACGAATTAATTAATACTGTTGCAGACAAAAGAAAATCAGTGAAGAAGAAATAATTTTCTCTTGACGATCGACACTCTTCAGAGTTTTATTTGGAAAAATAGTTTTTGTTATATTGGACGAGGCGGGGATTATGCAGATTTTCCATCTAAGTTAGTTACAAAAATAATGTTTTTGTCAGTCAATTCATTCATCAACACTTTTGTAAGTATATTATTTTATAGTCTTAGTATTATTATCTATGAGTTTTACAAATAAAATATATTGGATTTCATCATTGTACTTTTCTGGCAGAAAAAAAGAATAAAATATTTTGTAATTTTTCAGGTGTTTTGTATAATATCAACTTTACTCTTTAGTTGTAATACTACTTCAAATGTCACCCAAACAATAATTATTGTCAATAGGTATGCATTTTTCATCACTGACATGAAACATTTTTTTTCTTATTAACTGGACTGGCTGTCTTTATGATTTGACAGCAAAGTTCTTGTGCCTATTTGAAACGCCACTAGCGTGAGTCTAAAGAACTAATTTTGACGTGTACAATGAAAATGTTTGCCGTGATGGTCTCTCCAAACTTTAGACTTTAGCACCTACAGCGCCGAAATGGCGGAAATCAAATAGGCACAAGAGAAGTTTGACAGCAGCCAGTCCAGTGTAATAATATAGAGGTCAATGATTTTTCATAGTAAAAAATAACAATCATAACACCTATTATTTTCGTATAAAAAAGGACATTCACGTTTCCGATTATTTAAAGGGAGAGTTTTTCTCTTGACAAAGTTATTCTGTGTATTATAAATTTATAAATCTGTTCAAAATTTCGGCAGATTTAGTTACATTATTATTGTTTTTCACATTTTTCTTCCAAACTATTTTATTTGAAAAGTAAACTTAATATTTTATACCTAGTCTTACATTTTAAACAACAAATCTTATATAATAATAATTTATATAATTTTAGGAACTCAAGCAGCATCAATAGTACTGTGCAAAAAAATGAATCAAAGCCTCCATTATTTAAGTTGATGCAAAAAGGTTATTTGATTGTTAAGAACGACACTGGTTTACGTTCAAGAGAGAGTTACCGCATTGATAGCCTTTTGTATGTGGAATATGATGAACATGGGCAAATAATCAATAGGTTTCCAATGCGAAATCTAGCGGATGTCGCAAGTTTATTCCACAGTATGCCAAATATTGAAGTCTGCTATGACCATTGTGAGTGGGAAGCACCAGTTGGGAGGTCTGGCCCCCAAAACTCTACTGATTCGGTTGTTCAACCAAGCAGCGCTGCTACTATTGGAGGAGGCAATCGAAAAGAGATATCGTCGTCGGTCTGAAAAAAACATTTGATTGATTAATGTCTTTTAATTTGCCTCATACACTTAACCTAATACAATTAATATGTTGATCATCGGGCTGCTTATGGCCTTGACTTAGCGTAGGTACAACGATCTGGTTTTTGCCATAAGACTGGAATGTCTATCTAATCTGGTTACTTATATACACCTATATGTCTCTATGTTTAATCGTTATATGGAATTATAATGTATTTTTGAAATGAAGTTGGTTATTTTATTAAAACAAAGGTATCGCTAGAAAAAGCGCCACTCAGAAAGTACGAGTATATTCTCAAATTACAGAAAACGCAGTCAAATAATTAAACATTTTGATAGTATTACGTTCCTGTTGTTAAGATAGTATGGTGCTATTGCTATTTATAGTACAGTCAATTGTATAAATATACTAGGACAAAAAGTATTTTTTTTATTTCACTTTTATGTTGTACAATTGTACATTTAAACTTTGTTGTTTGGTTATTGATGTAACGGCCATCAGAAAGGCAGTACACCAGCCTTTTATTCTTTAGGATATTATATTGTTTTAATCTTAAATAAATAAAATTCCTTTTAATATCATGAACAAGTATCAGATGATTCCGGACGAATAGCCAATATCTATCGCATAGATATTGGCTATTCGTGTATGGGCAACCTTATTTCATTGATAAGCCTAATAAATTTGTAATACATAATAGCCTGATTGCGGAATTATCGGGGATCTCGTGAAAGACGGCATTTTATTTTCATAATCCCAGCCAGTACCGGCTGGTTCGCTTTTTAATACTATGCGGTAGGCGCAGAAAGGATATAGATATAAAGGTAAAGAAAACCTACAAAAATATATTGTAAATATTTACCGATGTGTCATAGTCATCTGTTGTAGTTTCTTCATTGCAGTTGCAGACAAGATAATCATTCACATTTTTGTCCTGATTCCCCTGAACAACTTTATCATGTCCCTCGCCAATTAAATTGTCTTTAGTGCTGTCCTCATTCCTTTTATAAGTATCAATATTACCGAAGAAGTCGTGTATGAACTTTTCGTATTCAGCACATTGTTTGTCACTTAGCGTAGAACAGTCAATCTTTGGTTCGCTTGTTGTTGCTTTCTCAGTATTTCGTAACGTAGCCGGCAAGGTATGATAATTTCGGATTTTCAAATCATGTACTGAATCCGTGTGTGTGTTTAAAGCGACATGGTTTCTTTCTGTAGATCTGTAAAAATATAAGTGTAAACAAAATTCCATAGCACCCAGTTTTTTTACAAAAAAATCAAACCAACAAAGCTCAGCATAGATGTTGATAATCAAGTTGTAGATTGTAAAAAATTGATATAAATAATTATAATAAATCTACCTGAGGCGGAAATACTTACGGTTCATGGTTAACATACGAGTAATATGGTAAGTCAGGGAAGTATATAACGTCTTGGAGTTTATATCGATGGTTGTTTTGAAAGTTACTGGCAAACAGTTGTCGGTTATCCAAAGGTTGGCAAGTTACTATTATTACACTTTGATAAGCTATTGACAGTAGCAAAATCTGAAAATATAAAAATAGCAGCTGTTATAATATAGTTACAGATGAACTGCATACAATTTGCGTTCTTATCTTAGTATTTTTTTATCTAATTATTTCGCATTCGATCTATCATAGTAACATTGTAGCTGTTTAGATGTAAGTACGAGATATATATATCACATCATATAAGATAGTTGATAAGTTAGGTGTTAGATAAATCCTTTCTAATATTATAAATGGGAAAGTCCATTTGTTTGTTTGTTACGCCTTCACGTCTTACCTACTGAACCGATCATCATGTAATTTTACACAGAGAAGGACATAGGGTGGGTACTTCATGAAAAAAGGAGTTGTTTTCGAGGGATAGACAAAATACTATCCACGCAGACGAAGTTGCGGGTGGTCGCTAGTATGTAATAAAAGAAAGTGCGCATTTACGTTGAAATATTGCTGCAAGTTCGATTTCAAAGCAAGCGGTATTATTTGTACAAGAGCCTTTCTTGTTCAATGAAATTCATGTTCAAGATGTGTCCAACTGTTTTTGATTATGAGTTCCACAAAACACAATTTTCAGTTTTTATAATTAAGTTAAAATATCCACAATAATAACTCCGAAGATGAGTTACTTACTTTACTTAGCTTACTTAGCTTTCCGCCCGTACTTTCGCCCGCGTGGACTACAGGTTATATCGTGCGGGTGTCGGAGATCCATGCCCAACAGTAGGATATAAAGTAGCCTATGTCCTTCCCCAATGTCCCATCAATATCCGTACCAAATTTCGTCAAAATTGGTTCAACGGTAAACGTAACAAACAGACAGACTAGACCTACTTTCGAATTTATAATATTAATAAATATAGTAACTATGAATTGCGGAAATGATAATTTATTTCCATTATCGGTTGCTTAAACAGCTTTTGTTTATACAAATCGCCAAGTTAGAAAATTTAATTTGGACTAGACTTTAAATTTAACTCTTGGAAATACCTTCCATTAAATCGAAACTATAATGTTGATTACCTACATGGTTTTAGAGGTTAATTTATCTCTTTATAATCTGGAAAGACCTTGATAATTGCGACAATAACCAAAATATAAATAAAAAGTTTTGCTTACCTTAACGATGAGCGCCATTATAATGTATGCAAAAAATGGAAACGCTGACAATAACAACACAACACAAAACCCACACAAACGATTTTTGTTTAAATGTTTTTGTTAAAACTTTTCGAAATACTTTGAACGTTGTTCAGCTCGAATGGCTAGTAGTGTTATGACTGATATACATAATGTCGACAAGTTTTCTTCCTCAAAGGCAATGTTGTTGGTTAATACGTCATGACGTTTTACTAAACAACTTTAAGAACGTGACAGGAATTTACGCATGATAATGTAAACATAATCGAAATCTTGGAGTTCCAAAGGAGACCCGGCCTTTTATGCTGAAGTAGTACAATTTTTTTTTTTTTAATCTGTGACTCATAAATTGTCAAGCCGCGATTACATATTCCGATCTAGCATCCTAGTTAGGAACCAATTTAGAGTTGCCACCCGTATAAATAAGTTAAATTTTAACAGTAAATTTGCACAAATAATGGAAAAGTCAAATTTTTTTGTGATATTTTATTTTAGATTCTCATCTCCAATCTTAAACAATGATTACCTTTCCGTTATAGTGTAAATTCACTTTTAAAATCTAGCTTATTTACAATATTTTATTGTCAAGTACGGGTGGCAACCAAGGATCGGAAACCCCTTTTTTGGTTAACCGACGTTATAGGGTTAGTCGACGTTATTCTAATTGTATTGATAGGGTGTAACGTTGTGTTCTGACAATCCACAAGTTTAAATCTTGGCGCGGAAGCGCAATGGTAGTTTTCAGTATTTTGCAGGAATTGGCACCTCCCCTTTAATGTCATTGGTTGTTTTTTGTAGCAGTCGCAACTTTAATAAATGTCTTTTCGAATTTTTTATTATTTGCATAAGGCTTTGAAAATAATAAACATTGAGAATCAGAGCAAAGTCTCTCAAATTTCGCTTCAGTACCCTTAGCACGAACAGCTATCGAGAAAAAAAACGCGCGTAAAATCATTCGATAGTGCAATTTTGTATTGGAAATTTGTACAACGCCATCTACCGCCGAATAGCGAAATTAAAATTTCCATAGATAATTCTCTATCGAGTAATTTTACGCGCGTTTTTTTTCTCGATAGCTGTTCGTGCTAAGGGTACAGTTTAGCAAGGAATTAGACGATAGAAGATGGCGCGTGCCGCGCGTGATGATTCTGACCAATAGCAACAACGCCCAATAGGAAGGCAGATTTCGGAGCTACGGTGTTGCCATCTCGTGTCACGCTCTTCCATCTGACACTTTTGTTGAAGTTATGCGCGAACACCTTTTTGCTAGCTGAAGCGTCGATTGACAGTTCTTTGCGTTTTGTCCAAAAGTTTTATAGTCAGGAGACGCACAGATATTTATTTCTGTAGGTTAAATTTTGTTTGCAAAATATTTGGTAATTTTATTTAATTTCCAAGTGTGTTCGAATTTCGGAAAACGGAACGTTTTGGAAGGAGTATCGAAGCGGGTTAGGGCAACACCAAGCGAGCCTTCAGTTTTCAGGAAAAAGGATGACAAATGTGTTGAGAAAAGATTTGGATTATTTTATTTAACGCGGCCGAAGTCGGTCGATTAATTTATAGAGAGAAAAACGCTACTGAGGTAAGTGGAGTGATATCTGTTTCAAGGCAGACTTCGTAAGACGCCATGAACATTTTCTGAGGTGGTGTTTATTACAGGTAAAACCTCAAGTTGCAGACCATCATTTGTTTCTGGTCGCTGGCCTGAAGGTTTGCCAGGATCTTCGAGGTTACTTGCCGTGGCTTGAGGAGTCAGCCAGGCAAAATTTCAAACGGGTGGAGGGAGCAGGCGGTTTGAAATCCTGCTAATCAGGATTGCTGCTTTAGCAAGACCTGGTAAGAAGTTGAAAACATTTTTTCCCACGCCACGCCGCCATGTTGCATAGCCACAACGTGTTCAAAGTCTATTTTTCAGTTTGGTTAATCCTACACGTTTGTTTCAGCTATGGGAAATTAATTTCATTGATAGTCTTTGGGTCTACCACGTGCCACGTCATGTGCTGATGAGTTGCTGTCCACAACTACATGATAATCCTCCAGGGAGTTCAGAGGTCTAAATAATCCCACATTAGTAAATACAGGACACACGAGGTCGGTGCTTTTTTACCCTTTAAATATTGTGAACCGTGGTATTTTCCAATTAGGGATGATAATTTAATATAAACTGTAACTTTTACTCTTTTTTTGCGACCCGACACACACCAACCAATAGAATCCATGTAGCGACCCCTGTCGCTGAGCTAGATTTGTGAATTTTTTCTCATGTAAGGTGTAAACCAATTTTTTAGTAATATAGACTGTTTCAACCCATACCATTTTTTATTTTTTTAACCTTAAATTTATTCTTTTTGTCTCGTGGGTCCCAGCGGGCAATATTCAAAGGGAACCACGTGGCAAATGGCGCCCAACGTGGGCTCCAGGGAGTTCAGAGGTCTAAATAATCCCACATTAGTAAATACAGGACACACGAGGTCGGTGCTTTTTTACCCTTTAAATATTGTGAACCGTGGTATTTTCCAATTAGGGATGATAATTTAATATAAACTGTAACTTTTACTCTTTTTTTGCGACCCGACACACACCAACCAATAGAATCCATGTAGCGACCCCTGTCGCTGAGCTAGATTTGTGAATTTTTTCTCATGTAAGGTGTAAACCAATTTTTTAGTAATATAGACTGTTTCAACCCATACCATTTTTTATTTTTTTAACCTTAAATTTATTCTTTTTGTCTCGTGGGTCCCAGCGGGCAATATTCAAAGGGAACCACGTGGCAAGGGTTTTTGGAAACAAGTCTATGAAATACCCAATCAAAACCCCTTTAACGGTAAGCGGTTCTGGCCCTTCGGTCCAGGTGGAACTAGGTATAAATTGCTTGAACACGTTCTGAAAATAAATCCTGAAAATAAAGCCTTCATAGGGTTTCCTCGATATGGTTTTTGTATTTCGTAAGTGCTTACTTGGGTTACCCTTTCGATAAGGTTACCGTATTGATAGGGTTTTTGAAAACAAGTCTATGAAATACCCAATCAAAAACCCCTTTAACGGTAAGCGGTTCCGGTCCATGGTGGCAACCCGAAATTGGTTCCTAACTAGGATGCTAAATCGGCGTATGTAATCGCAGCTTCATACCTACTTTCGGAATTCGAATCAAATTGACATTTTGTTTTCTTAATTTCGATGCAGCCATGCTTTTACATTTCATAATGACTTTCTGGCCTTTGAAAATTGAATGTGGATAACGGAACGTTTTTCAATGACCCATTGTTTCTGTAGTGTTTCCATATCAAAAAATATTCATAATTTAATAACTTTTTTCTACATGCGCTAAAAATAAGACAGAACTTGATCAATGTAACAAAATTAAATGTTATTGGCTTTATTTTAAGATCAAAATAAATCGTAAACAAGTTAAGATTTTTTTCTATGGCAAGGGCCGCTTCTCCTTTCAAAACAATAGTTTTTATGCTTAAGAATGACTTTAAGTAACTGTTTACAAAAAAGATTGCCATCAATGCTGAGCTTCTTTGCAATTATATTGTAATGTGATGTAAAAAAATTAAAATGAAAACCGCCAATCTAGTGCAGGGGTTTAAAATGAACGCGATTAATAATATTAACACTCTCATTATGTTTGATACAATCAGTAAAAGGTTTCTGATCTCGATGATTATGCAGAAAGCATCAATCAATCAAATTTCCTGACATTTCCAATTTGGACTAGATTTTTTTTTAATTAACGTAATAAATACTGAACCAAACATTCTGAAAAAAATATATGAGCTTAAAACACTAAAATTTCGATATTGTTCTCTAATTTTAGTACTTTCTCAAAATTAAATGTGAAATTATGATTCTAATAAATAAACACTTCTCATTTTTTGAGAAAGTTTATCAGTGTAAATTGAATACCGTGAGTAAAAAGCTGAAGGAGGTTTTTGTTTCCATTCCTTTGAAAGTATCTTCATTTGGAAATTACAAATTTATGAACAGTTTGAAATTATTTGTATACTTAAGAATCCAATTAAAACTTTTATCATGAATGTATTGGACTTTCCTTATTTTAAAATTTCTATAAATAGATATAGTGATCGATTGCATAAAATGTATGTTTAATACATATATTATAATCGTCGTTTCGATTTTCCCAGTTAAGTTTTCCGCATGTAGACTCATGAATTTAGAAATACCTAAGTAAGTAGGTACCTACTTACCAAAATCGTACAAAACCGGCTATGGAAATTCATAACCGGTATTGTAAGCTTTGCCGCCCATATTAAACTGTACTGTTAAATCCCATGGTTTGAGGAAAAATATGATTGGTATCACTTTACTATATTTAACAGGGAAAAACTTAAATAAATTATGAATCACATCAAAATTTAATCCATGAGTAACGTTTGCATAAATCTATCCGTAAACTAAAACAGATAGTGAAATTTCTTTCCTTTTGTATTTTTTTATTTAATTGATTACCAGAAACAGTGTAAGTAATAAATACTTTTTATATTTTACAAAAAAAGTACTATTTTAACCTCTAGTGTTTGAGTATAGTACCTGGAAGATTCATACACGAACAGCTTGACCATAAAGAGTTGACTGGAGTTTTTGGCGCCATTTAGTCGAGTGCGGTTCGGTGACTATTTTAATTATTTGCAAATTTATTCATAGTGGATATTGTGTCTTAAAATTGGTGCAGTTTTGTGGTACAAGTGTCTACGCAACTGAACAATATGTGGGATAATTGAAATAGGCGCGATCTTGGTTGTGTGAAGCCGAGACTTTTACTGTAGTTGTGGCTACCTCGGCAGAACTCACCGAGTAAACTGTCTAGATATACTTGGTGCCAAATGCTCCAAGCAGCATTTAGAATGCAATGCACCCGCATTCTAATGTAAACTGAAACAATCTACCACTGAACTATTCAACACTTGACACTGGCAAAAATTACTTTCAAGGGGAATGTAGATTGCCAAAAAAAAATATGAAGAAGAAGAAGAGTTGACAAAAAATGAGGGCGCCACTTTCTATTTAGTTTCATTTTATTTAATTTCAACTCTTTATGGTCAAGCTGTAGACAATAAGGGTCAAAATTATTAAGTACTAATCATCATATCAGCCACACGACACCCACTGCTGGGTATAGGCCTCCCCTAAGAATCGTCACGACGAATGGTCCTGCGAGTACTAATAAAAACTGTAATATTGACTGAATAAAGATAATCTGAGTACACAAACAAACACTTACATACAAATAGAGACAATACTATTTCAAAGATTTTTAAATTTTTTATTAATTTTATTAAACACTATTTCTTTATCTTTTGAATTCATGAAAAATACAGCAAAATTGTAAATCAATATCAACGATTGATATATATCAATCGTTGATATTGATTTATTTTCAAAAAGTGATAAATACATCAATAACATCATAGTTATTATTTTAAGAACCAAGGCAGATACTTTTTTGTATAGAAAAAAAATGTCTTCTTTATAACCACAGAACAAAGAATTTTTTTTATGTTCTGTGTTTATAACAAATAACTAAAGTTTTGGGAACAACAGCTGGTCCAAATATAATTGACTAGCGGCTGCCCGCGACTTTTATCTACGTGGAAAGTTTTTTGCCTCGGGAACAATCCTTTTTTTCTAGATGAAAGTTACCCTTTCTATACCCCTGACATCGTGTATGTCAAATTTCATGATAATCAGTTCTTTAGTTAAGACGTGAAGGCGTAACAAACATACAAACAAATGGACTTTCGCATTTATAATATAAAAAAAACCGGCCAAGTGCGTGTCGGGCCACGCGCCATAGGGTTCCGTAGTTACCTTATACCATACCATATTTAATACCACCTATAATTTTTCGTATGCAAAAATAACTTTGTTTTTCACAGTGTTGGTATGAATGACAAAGTTATATTTGCGGTTTTGGAAAATGTGCTATATCTCAAAAACTAATTACTATATCTCATTCAAACCAATTTTGGTTGAAAGTGTTTATTAAGATCTACAGCATATATTTTTTTTAGATTTTTCACTCTCTTATTTCAAAAGTTAAAGGGGGGGGACACACATTTTACCATTTTGGCGATGTATATCTTTGAAACGGTTAACTTTGAGAAAAAGTTGTCGTAAAAACCTCAATGTCATTTTTAAAGACCTATCTATAGACACCCAACACGTGTTGGTTTGAAGAAAAAAAATTTTTTCAGTTTCAGTTCCATGTATTTTTTTCCTTAATCTTTTATTTTTCTTATGTTTGTATTAAATTCGGTAAGCGGTTAACAGAATACATCTACCTACCAAGTTTCAACTGTGTAGTCTTAATACTTTCGGAATAAAGTGGCTGTGACATACGGACAGACAGACAGACAGACAGACAGACAGACAGACAGACAGACAGACAGACAGACAGACAGACAGACAGATAGACAGACAGACAGACAGACATGACGAATCTATAAGGGTTCCGTTTTTTGCCATTTAGGCTACGAAACCCTAAAAACTGGCCAAGTGCGAGTCGGACTCGCGCACGATGGGTTCCGTACCAATAAACGGCAAAAAAAAATAATACGTTTGTTGTATGGGAGCCTCCCTTAAATATTTATTTTATTCTGTTTTTAGTATTTGTTGTTATAGCGGCAATAGAAATACATCATCTGTAAAAATTTCAACTTTCTAGCTATCACGGTTCATGAGATACAGCCTGGTGACAGACAGACAGACAGACAGACAGACAGACAGACAGACAGACAGACGGACAGCGGAGTCTTAGTAATAGGGTCCCGTTTTTACCCTTTGGGTACGGAACCCTAAAAACTAGCGGCCGCCCGCGACTTCGTCTTCCTGGACAGTTTTTTGATA
The DNA here is from genome assembly GCA_943789525.1 of Agriphila geniculea. Classification (NCBI taxonomy): domain Eukaryota; kingdom Metazoa; phylum Arthropoda; class Insecta; order Lepidoptera; family Crambidae; genus Agriphila; species Agriphila geniculea. The sequence continues at coordinate 13,493,599 of OX038875.1, forward strand.
TCCTTTAGGAACTGTATGATTGGTACCCTACAACCTTTTCTGTACCCCTGACAACGTGTATGCAAAATTATTTCACGATGCTCAGTTCAGTAGTTAAAACGTGAAGGCGTAACAAACAAACAAACGGACTTTCGCATTTATAGGTATAATATTAAGTAAGGATAAGGATATTACTAAGAATAAAACGGATAAAACGCTTTTGTACAAGTATTCTTGTATTATTATTCAACAAATGTTTATAGACTCTATTTCTTTTAAAACAGAAGTTTTTTTTTCCGTGAACCAATGATCATAGCGATTTCTGGTAAAAGAGTCAAAATAATAGATAGGTTACTTAGCATACAGATAGTTTATACTTTTTATGGCGCCGATCAAAAGTTCCCCAGAGATTTTCCGAATGTCCTCTGTTTTTTTTTTGTATCTACTTATAAGTGACGTTAAGAAGTTTGTCGTGATATTAAAAAAGATCAACTTTATTGTTCAACTTACCTACGTAAATGATTGCGTTAACAGGTGTGACGAGTTATGTCCAAAATGCATTGTCAATGCAATCATTTAAGAATGCAAATTTTGATTTGATAAAAACATGATATTGCGTATGATTCTAAAGTACCACAACAAAAAAAAAAAACATGCAAAAATGCAACATGTAAAAAAGTGTTTCAATACGCAACTCACTCCCTTGAAAAGTGCCCCATTTTACAGATTTTCTAAATTTTCAGGAAAAAGATACAAGTTATGACAAAATAATCTATGACTAATAGTACATTATGAGACAAGTTAGCTTAGGTTGGTCATTGCACACAAGGGTGTGGGTTGCAGCCCGAGCCGCAGGCGAGGGCGTAACTCAGCCGAGTGTGCAATGAGTAAAAGCTCACGAGTTTCATACGACGTTTTTCAACACATTTGCGAGGAAAATACAAAGTAATTTACCACACAACAACAAATACGACAAAAACAAAATATGACAACTATGGGAAAAGGCGCGTAAGTTTTTTTTTTTTTTTCACACGCCCAATGCAAGAATATTTTGCGAACAAAGGGGTGAGTGAGCATACAGCCTACTTCAAAACTATAATTTTAAGTGATAAAATGCAAATATTTTAAAATTTTACAACAAAATATTATGAATTATGAATTATTTTATAATTATAAATATTTGTTTGACTTAATTAAAGACTTACACATTTATTTATTTTAAAAATGAATATGAACTTTCAGCGGCATAAAACCCCTTTGTTGTTACTAAAAAAAATAACTGTATAACCCAGTTAAATTGGGAATGCGCTGTTTACTCGCATAGAACTTGCAGTAAGGTACTAATTTAACTTTGTAGGGATAATTCTATAACAACCTAGTGTTTTATATATTATTGCACGCGTTTGTTTTAGCTCGGTTTATGGCCCTAAAAGCGATGTATTAGGGCTCACTTTACGAGCAAGTGTGTTGAAAATTCATATTATTAGTAAATTACCTACAAATAAATTAACTTATTAGCCTGGTTAACTACGGTAACTGTCAACAGAACGTCAACTTTTTTTTGTTTGGTCGTAGGGCTCGGCTTATTTCCAGTCCTCCTGGCTAGCTACCACCACAACAATTTAAAAAAATGTGTTCCGGCAGTTAAAGGTAAGATAGTCAGTTCCTCAGTGCTGAGGATTCCGGGTGTAGTGCGCTTCCACCTTCGGCCTTATCGTCACTTAGCATCAGGTGAGGTGAAGTCCAGCCACAATCCCGTTGTGCATAAAATATAAAATTTTGATACGAGTTATAGTTTCTAAGCTAAGGTCCGTCAAAGTTGACTGAATAGGAGATTTCGGGACATTTCTGAGAGTGCCGACCAACAAAATAAAACCAGTCAAGAGCGAGTCGGACTCGCGCACCGAGGGTTCCGTACAATCATAAATATATTTGGATTTAGAGTTCTTCAGTCTTTAAAAAAGTAGGATAAAGGACAGACAGGTGGAAGGGCGAACAGGCGGACAGTTAATTTACAAATCTTAACCACAGCTGCTTATGGTGACTGAAAAACGTTTCAGCCACTCCACATTGCAAACTGTTTATATTACTAAGTAGGATATTCTTCGTTTATTCGTACGGCAAATAGTAGGTAATTATATTAGAACCGCAGCCACCAATTATTATTGTAGTATTAGGTTGCGCCATCTCTTGACCGATAGTGGAACAATTTTTTTTCTTAGGTCAGCATTTTTAGGACAGCGCCATCTGTTGACTGGTAGTGAAACTAAAGATTTTTTGTTTGTTTTTTGAATTTCTAAAAAAGTGTGTTATATTGATACATCGTTTTATTTTTCCTGTAATCTTTACATAAACTACTATCACATAGAATTATTTCAGATTTTTCTCTTTGCAAACTTCGAAGATAAGGGGGGGGAGGATGGTATTTTTTTTACATTTTTCATCATAAGTCGAAAACTATGCGGCCTAAGAAAAAAGTTTTTTTTTATGTTCTTTGACACAGAATATGGATATTTTTGTGTAGTCTAACGCCATGTAGCAAAGACTTTTGAAATAGGTGCTTGGCTAGCATGCTATGCGGCAAGCAGAGGCTGTGCAGTAAAGTAGCACCACAGAGTAAAATGTACACAGCACTTCAAAGATGGCGATACTCCGACTATTACCAATTAGTTTTTAAGTTTTTGGAAAATAAAAAAGAAATTATATTCTAATCATTAGTACCTTTTTAGGGTTCCGTACCAAAATGGTAAAAAAGGAACCCTTATGGTGTGACTCAGTCTGTCTGTCTGATTGTCTGTCACAGCTGGATATCTCGATCACTACTAATGGTATCAACTCGAAATTTGGAATAGTTTAACATGACATTTGCCCAACTTTTTTGCAAATAAGAAAGAAATAAAAAATATTTTTTTACGACAGGGCATGTCATGTGCCCCCCCTCCCCTTATCTCTGTTATGCTGTAATTATGAGTTATGCTCTGGAACTCCTTGCCTGTGTCCATTAGGCGTGCCCAGTCCTTGAACACCTTCAAAAGCCAAGTAAAACAGCACTACCTGTCACTGTGATTTTGTCTAATAAATTATTACTTACTTCTCCTAAACTGCAAATAAGTTGTTTTTTCCTTATATTTTTAAGTGTATGTATGTTTATGTAAGTTTATCATGTTATATTATTTTATGTATGTTTATGACTTTAACTTTTTAATTAATTACTTTGTTCCGTCCAAGCCATTTTACACCCCCCTCTTTATTCATCTTCTGTCAATATCTCCATGTCTCTGGTTGCCTGGAAGAAATCGCTTTTAGCGATAAGGCCGCCATATTTAGCACTGTAAGTTTTATTGTAATTTTTTTATATGTATGTTTCTCTTGGTGTTAAAATAAAGTATTATCTAATCTAATCTAATCTCTGAAGTTTGCAAAGAGAAAAATCTGAAATAATAGTAGTTTATAAAGATTACAGGAAAAATAAAACGATGTCGCAATATAGCACACTTTTTAAGAAATTATAAAATTTCTAAAAAGTTAACATTAGTTCCACTATCGGTCAAGAGTTGTCGCTACCTCGACCTAAAACTTCAATAATAATTTTATTATTCTACTCTGCAGTGGATTTATTATGATGGTACGGAAACCCTCGGTGCGCGAGTCCAACTCTCTCTTGACCGGTTTTTTTGTGTGATACTTCCCAGCAACGCCACCATGGCGTAGAGATTTCTAAATACCCTCAAATAAAAGACCATATAATGTACCTAATTGTATCATAACTCAAAAAATTGTACCTTTGATAGTTTCAGAGAAAAACGCACTTGATTGTGGCGTTGCCAGGAAGTATACTTCCTGGCAACGCCACGCTGTACTAGATTCAAATTGATCTTATAGTAATAGCCAGAAATTGTACTTAATATGTACCCCATCATTGAATTGAAACATGCTGAGTTTCGATAAAAAAAAACATTTTTAAATTTACTCTTACTTGATCCGCAATACACTCAACGCACGTTGGGAAGTATACTTCCAGGCGAAGTGTGCTAACAAAAAGGAGATACTTTTTTAACGAAATCAATATTTTAACTTTGGCAATTGTTCAAAGAAATAAATATTTTAACTTTGGCAGGCCAATACATTTATGAAAATTTAGTTTATGTAAGGAAACACTATGATTCATTTGCTAAGAACAGCAATATTCACCAGTTTAATACAAGAAATAAAGATAAACTTGCCGTTCCAAGATTTAGGCTTGCAAAAACTAGAGGTTCATTTATGGGGAAAGGCATAGCCTTTATTAATAAAGTTCCACAACAAGTGATTGATCTTCCTTTGCATGAATTTAAAAACCATGTTAAAAAAACGCTCATGGGTAAAGGTTATTATAAAGTAGACGATTATCTTAAAGATCAAAATGCGTGGAAATGATGTAACACATAACTTGCTACTATAAGTACTTTGTTGAAGTAATATAACAATAAGTCTATGTTGTTGCCAATAATCCTGTCACCCTGTTGTAATTATTTGGTAACGATATATTCAAGTTTGTAAATATCGTTACTTATGGCTGTTACAGCTGATAAGTTTCTTGCGCCCGTTCTTCTTGTCAGCTAAAAAAGTCTGGAACGGGTGGTAGGAAAATATAGACGATTCAAAAGTACTTAATAATTAAGTTTATTTGAATAAAGCTTATTTGACTTTTGACTTTGAACGTTAAGGTAAGAAAATCTTTATTTTTATTGCTGATAGTAATTGGGATGTTGACAACTTTTTTTATTTTATATTACATAAATTACCTCTCAAAAAAAGAAACATGGGTAAAATAATTATTTCGCTAGCTTGAAAACTGCCCGAGATATCACAGTGTGAAATGCACACAAATGGACTCGCCCAAAAACGCTCCATACTAACGGCTACTGAGTTATGACGTCACGCCTCAGTAGTTTGTATGCAACGCGTAGGAAATTAGTTCGGCAGCCATATTAAATATTGTGTTTATCAAAATGGTTTCTTAGACAAATTTGCTATACATTTTACAAACTAATCAAAGATATCATTTATTTTAATAAATTTTATACTTTTTAAATGGACTTGTCCACCCAACTTTGAAGGGTCATAAAACAAATAATATGCAATATATGAAACCAAGAGGTATACAAGCTACTCTAAAAGTTTAATATGTTTACGATTTTTATTAGTATTTCGTTATTTTATTCATTAGTCAACATCCCAATTGGCCGTCCGTCATGATCATAATAATCATAATTCGTAATTATAACAACAACTGCATCTAACGTCATAGAAGATACTTTAAACTTAAAAAAAACCTTTTTTGATAAAACAAAAATAAAGGTTAACTTAAAGTATCTATTATGACGTTAAAGATGATTTAGTTGCTTTTTATCATTACGAATTATGAATATCAATATCATGTCGGCCAATTACTACCCGTTATAAAAACTGGACATTTTCATAATTAATACAGCTTATAATCAAAGTTCGTGCTGCCGCAAAGTTGTTGTGACATCTGAAGGTATTTACCTGCATGTTTTGTGCTCAACCTTCGACTTTATATCAGGCGCAAACATTATTTTCATGTAAGCAACTCCGCAACTATTTTATCTCTCACATCAAGTCTACGGGTTTGTATGAAAACGCGCACACGTAGCGACGCGACGTAGTAGTCGGCATCTTTTCATACAAACCACGTGAGAGACAAAATAGTTCCGGAGACAAAAGTTAGGGAGAGCGTTCGTTTGCGCTCTCCCTAATTTATAAGTAAAAAAAGTGAAGATATAAGTAACTAGCGGCCGCCCGCGACTTCGTCTGCTGGAAAGTTTTTTCTATCCCTCGGAGACAATACTTTTTTTCGAGATGAAAGGTGACATACATTTCATCCTGAAAAAAGGTTTTTCTCTGTACCCCTGACAACGTGTACCTATGTAAAATTTCATAATGATCGGTTCAGTAGTTAAGACGTGAAGGTATAACAAACAAATAAACAAACAAACTGATTTTAGCATTTATAATATCAGTAAGGATATATTAGTAAGGATTTGTTTGACCGTATAGGAAATTCGTGAATTAATTTTTAGTCATTGCCAAGATCTGCTGCTCCATTGGTCAACAGCGTTACTTATTAACCACTTCCAAGGTTAAAATCGCGTTTCTAGCACGCCGCCGCACCGTCATTTAGTTCGTGCAGGGGCGATACGCGCGCACACGAATTTAGTTGCTAACTGGTTAAGCGACGCTGTTGCCCATAGTACCTTAAATATTAGACTTCAAATAATTGCATTTGCTCACGACATAAAAGTGAAATATACGGCGTTTCGTGATCGAGGGATATACTTTGGCAGGGTGAACCTCCTGAACCCTTAGATCATTTTAAGAAGGGGAGCCATAAAGGAGAGTTATAAACTTACAATACAATATTTTTTGCATGGAATTTGAATTTTTTTTTTCAAAACCCATCGTGTGGAATATCAAATGAAAGGGCTTTTTGAGCTGATTCCAAATATATATACAATACTGACATTGCAGCTACTGGTTAAAAAAAACAGAAAAATATTTTCCAAACATAAGTACTAAGTTTGGGCTCTTGCACGAAGAAAACCACTACATTATTATTTATGAAACTTACGTCAAATAACTCGTAATATACTATCTAACATCTTGGAAGCATTTTTGAAAAAAAAAATATGTTGAAATATTTTGATCCCAGTATTCTGGTACTTTAACTCATAGAATATGAGTTAAAGTACCAGAATACCAGTATGAGAATCGCTAGTAATATAATAAGTCTATGATGAGAATACAAAAATCCAAGTGGCTCCCCTTCTTAAAATGATCTAAGGGTTCAGAAGGTTCACCCTGCTAAAGGATATCCCTCAATCACCAAACGCCGTATTTTTATTGAGCACACGCCACTATAATGGTAAAGTTGTGGTCACTATTAAGATTGCTTTGAGAGATCTTATTAGCAAACAACATCGTCCAGCACTGCAGGTGGGAGGATGTTGCGATAGTCTTCATGCTTGGCAGTTGGGTTGGAGATCAGAAGTGCGATTGCGTAAGATTGTTCATGGATGGACAATCGATACAATTGATCATCGATCGTATAATGCAAATTCGAATTGTGTAAATCTGTCCATTCCATGAAGACCTAAAAGTGACCGGTCGCTTTAAAACGTATTATGAAATTGCGTTTCATTATGCAAAACATCCAGTAAATTACCATGTTTTTTTTTTCAATATAATATGGAATATTTAAAAAAATGCGTCTTTTTTATCATTTTTTTCTATTTCACCTCATAAATAAATTTTTATCTAAAAAAACATTGAAATCATACTAAAAATATGTCTATGCAACCCAAGTAACCAAACGCAACGAGCGAATGAAAACAGAGTTTCGGCTACCCGTCCCTAGGTGGCGGGATAAGTTTTCTACTACTCCACAAGAGATGGCGTTAGTGGGCTGAATATAGTGTTCTGTGGGCTGTCATAAATGTCAAGTAATTGTCAATGTTACTTAAACGTTTTATAACAATTAAGCAACAAATAATCAAATAACAGGAAACGGTAGCAGATCGTCATGGATCAAGTAATCAAATCAAACAATTTTAATAAACTTAGCAACAAATAATGATTTAAATATTACATAAACTTACAAACAAATAATAAACTTTACATCAATCATTGTAACTATGACATTACATTATTTTCTATAGTTTCATTTTCACTATATCTATTACGGCCAGACTGACAGTACTTCGTCCTCGAAGGACATAAAAATATATATTAAAATATAGAAAAGAAAAAAATTACAATGTTTGTTTTATTCTTCATAACCTTATTGAAATATACATATTTAAGTATGTTTTGAACATTGTTTCATAATGTCAAGTAATTTGGTACTTCGATAAATCTCACGAGTTCCGGCCACTTCCGGTTAGTAATTAATACCAACACTTTGAATCTAAGAATTAAGAAAATTAAAAAAAAAAATTAAAAAGAGAAAAAAATAAATAAAATTAACTATGAAATTATTTGTTAAGAAACTTAACAGGAACTTAACCGGAATCCGTGAGACACTTTCTTTTATCAAATACGTTACTCCACTTTGCCTTTTTATTAATTAATAAACATTTTATTCCATTTTTATTTAACAACACAACATTTTTAGTAGGTATTGCCAGACACCTAGACATGCCAATAACATTCACTCGCTGCTGGTGAGAATAACTGACACCAAGCATCTGACCGACCAGCGAATACCATGTTTCTTAATATCAACATAACTTATAGGTAGGTATTGCCAGACACCTAGACATGCCAATAACATTCACCCGCTGCTGGTGAGAATAACTGACATCAAGCATGTGGCTTAACAGCGTTTTAAATATTATACAAAATGGAATAAATATAACTGCCAAATCATACATAGACATACCGATCACATTCACCCGCTGCCAGTGAGATGATTCGGTACCAAGCATGTGGCTTATCAGCGTTTTAAATATTATTACAAAGTGGAATTCACGTAGACTTGAAGACAGGTAAGGGTATAATTTGGTTCTATCGCTATCAGCAATCGCAAAGGTATTAAAACCAGTGGATTTTTGAACAGTGCTCTGTTGTACTTTACACAAACCGTTTGGCCAATCTGACTTTAAACAATAGTACCTAGGTTGGATATTATAATAATAAAATATAAATAGTCCTTAAAAGAACATAATGAAACAGTTATATGACTGTCTTGTGTCTATATTATTATCAAAACCACTACCCATTCACAACAACAGACAAAGTCAAACCCTGGACTGGGCAAAAATAGTTAAAATCAACATTTCCACACCTAAAAATAGTCAAAGCACTAGACTAAACCACTATAGATAGGTACTTATTACTAATATTTACAATTAAAATCAATATGTATAATTAGAAAACGGCAGCGGAGCGGAGTCATCTGGTCGATCACATCAGCATCCACCCTGAAAATTATTAGGAAACGGTGTTAATATTTTGTAATGGACAGAGACTATCCCACTTCTGATGATAGATTTTAAAAGATAGAGCAATATTTAACCTAAAACTAACCTATCGTCTATTATATCTTTTAAGTTTAAATTGCAATTAAGGTAAACTATTGAACTGAGTCTAGACTATTTAACTGAATGAACTGAACTATTTAACTGAATGTAGACTATTCAACTGAATGTAGACTAACTAAATGTAGGAAAACTAAGGGGAAATACCATTTAATAAAACGTAAGAAGTCTTTCAACAATTTGTTCAAATAATTTATTATTTTAAATAATTAACACAATCGGAACATTCATTAAGCAACAATTCTATAAACCAACTCAGATAAGTAACACATTTACCATAAAAGAACGTTCATTAAGCAACAATTCTATCAACCACTTCAAATAAGTAACACAATTAATTTAATAGGAACGTTCATTATGCAACAACTAATCGACCAGATCAAATAAATAACACAAGCAATAATGGATTATTGAATGAAATATAATAGTCTAAACAGCAGAAATAAACATGTTAGAATAACACTTAACTTTCTGTTCCACAACCTTTTCACTTGACTCACTACAGCAGAATGTGTCTAAAAATATGCTATGCTCGGCAAGAGCAAGAAACATCCCGCCATTTTTAAACAACCAATCAGCATTTCGCATTACAGAAAACAAGTCTGCCACAATGGCGCCAAACGATCAAATCAATACTTTTATACAAATAACTATTAATTTAATAAACAACCTGTGACAATTAAAATTTAATATTATTAACATTATTTATCATTGAATTAATAATAAAGATATCTATTTTATACACATTTTAAAATGATCATTGAATAAAAGGAAACTGTAGCAAACGGACATGAATCAAGTAATCAAATCAATTCCTTTTTATAACAATTAAGCAACAAATAATCAAATAACAGGAAACGGTAGCAGATCGTCATGGATCAAGTAATCAAATCAAACAATTTTAATAAACTTAGCAACAAATAATGATTTAAATATTACATAAACTTACAAACAAATAATAAACTTTACATCAATCATTGTAACTATGACATTACATTATTTTCTATAGTTTCATTTTCACTATATCTATTACGTTCTATCAAAAACAGAAAACACCAAGTGTAAATTATGTAAAAACAACCTAAACTTCACCATAACAGTCTTATTTATCCTATAATCTAATGATAACTTCATATCAAAAAATACATTTAAATTTCAGTGCCAAAGGCAAGAATAGTGTCCCACGCCCAAGTGGAGGCATTACTAGTGTTGAGGAAGGCTTTCGGCCTCCGTGGTTTGGCATCTATGCTACGTTCGAAGTTTAAGCTTTGACAATCTGCTCTACATATGACAGGAGTGTCAAGCATTGACACACTCCAGCTTTCACCGTCATAGAAATAGGTAGTCTCGATGTAAAATAAACTTAAGAAAGTATGTAACTTAGTTGTGTGAATAAAGCCTCTTCACAAGTCTTCTGGGTTTCACTTCAATAGGGCCTACAGTTCTTCAGGTTATGGGCCACAAAAGTTGTAGCCCTATATAGACCAGAAGTGAAGAGAAGTGGCTTATAGAAAGTGATTCAACTTTTAAACTTTTCAGCTTGATTTATGGACATGCCAGAGTCCAAGAAATAACCATAGCAACCAAAGCTATTTATATTATAACACATAGCAACCAAGGGTAAGTATGGCGAAGAAAAACAAATGAGTGTCAAAGAATAAAAAAAAATAGAAGTGAATAAGTACAGTAAATAAAAGGAAAAGGAAATTAAATTAAATAAATAATACCTAATGAAAGAAAGTTTAAATTTCTGAAATGAAAGAATAGCCGGTGGAAATTTTTTTTTTTTTTTGCTGAAACAAAGTTGAAACAAAATGGCCGAAAAACAATAGAACGTCAAGAAAAATTTACTTGAATTTGAATTTTAAATTTTTGCTACTACACACTACTAAACTACACTTTTGGCCATGGAAAGTATTAACAAATTGAAGGACCCTCAAAATTATAAAAACTGGAGAAAAATAACTAAATTATTTCTAGAATCAAAAGGGCTTATTGAAGGTGCAAAAGAGTTCAACGACGCAAAGGCACGCTTTTTCGTTCTAAACACATTAGATGAAAAATACCTACACTATGTGATAAATTGCATCTCAGTCAAGGAAACATTCGAAAAATTAGATCTGATATTTAACTTTGAAAGAAAAGAGGACAATCACGAGAAAATCATTAAATTTTACAGCTACGTTCCCACCGAAAATAATATAATAGAGGATATTAGTCACCTACAAAATCTGTGCTCAGAAATAAATATGGTGGTACCAAATATCATTACAGAGGAGATGCTAATGAACAAAGCTCTAACTATCCTGCCTGAGAATTTAAATTATTTTAAAACAGTTTGGGAGATAACCCCAAAACCGGAAAAAACAATCTTCAACCTTATCAACAAACTACAAAAACTCAGTCCAAACATGCCCACGTCTTCAGGAATTAACAATCAGGCCTTCAAATCGGACGAAAGGAAATGCTATAACTGTGGCCAACAAGGACACATCGCCAGGGTCTGTAGAAAAGGCTGTTCCATCTGCCACAAAACTAATCACAATACGAAAAATTGCTTTTTAGAAAAAATTGCAGGAATTGCGGAAAAAAGGGCCATGTTGAAAGGTTCTGCCGAAATAACAACTTTAACAACTCGGTAAGTGAACAGTTCCAAATCCGGGTCAAAGCAATAGTTGACTCAGGGGCCTCATCACAGTTCGACGGCAAGGTTCCAAACTATCTGTGGGGTGAAGCACTGTTAACAGCAAGTTTCCTGCTCAACAGAAGCCCAACAGAAGGCAGAAACAAAACATCAGCGGAAATGTGGTTCAAGATAAAACCCAACCTATCGAATATCAGAAGATTTGGATCTACAGCATACTACAAAATAAATTTTGGCTTACGAAAACTTGACGAAAGATGCGGCAAAGGAATACTCATCGGTTACGTTAGAAACGGCTACAAAATTTGGGTGGATGACAAGAGACAGATAATAAGAGCAAGGGATGTAAAGATAAACGAAGAAGAACAAGGAATATATTTAGATGATGAAAAAAATATGGTGAAAATAAATGGACTCTGGCAGCAGTTGGTGGAAAATGAACAAATGGAAGAAGAGGAAACAAGTCAAAATTCAACGGTAAGTAATGAAGAATTTCGAGAAGATGGAGAAAGCAGAAATAGAAGTTGTAGAGAAACAAGAGATGGTAGAACAAATGATGATCAAACAAACGAAGGTAGAACAAATGACATTCGAATAAATGAAGACAGAACAAGTGACGGTGAAACAAATGATGGTGAAATAAATGACGGAAGAACAAATGAAAGTAGAAACAATTTTGAAAGTAATTTAAATTTTGATAGCATTATACAACCTGAAGAAAGTGAAGATTTTTTCGATAGTGAAGAAATTGAAGAAAATCTGAGTCGAGCAGTAGAGATTGAAGCAGAAAATGGAAATAATAATGAAGAAACTGAGGGAAGTCGAGTGGTGGAAGATAATAGAAGAAGAAATCAACCTGCGAGAGAACGAAGGTTACCAGAAAGATTTAAAGATTATGTCATGGAGTATGATACGGAAGTTTCCATGTTAACATACGAGGAGGCGATAGAATCAAGCGAAAAAGTTAATGGAAGAAAGCAATAGAGGAAGAAATCAAATCGTTAGAAGAAAACAATACGTGGACCTTTGTAGATAAAAAAGAAGCGGAAGGAAGAAAGCTAGTAACAAGCAAATGGATCTTCACGGTAAAATCAGATGGAAGATACAAAGCAAGACTAGTCGCAAGAGGATTTCAACAGAAATATAAAATAGATTATGATGAAACGTATAGTCCAGTTGTAAATACAAATTCTTTGAGAGTACTATTGTCAATTGTTGCAAATAAAAAGTTGAAAATGAAACAGTTCGATATTAAAACAGCGTTTTTACATGGAGATTTAAAGGAATGTATTTATTTAAAAGTTCCAAAAGGTTACAGCAACAAAGAAGATAAAGTATGCAAATTAAATAAGAGTCTTTATGGGTTAAAACAAGCTCCTTTAATGTGGAACATTAAATTTACAGAACATTTAGTTAAAATGGGATTCAAGCAATTAAAATTAGATCAACGTATTTTTGTAATGGAAGGTGAAAGAAGAATGATTCTTGCGATTTATGTGGATGATGGACTAGTAGTTGGTGAGAGAGAAGAAGACCTGGTGCATGTAGTGGAGACATTAAGAAAAGGTTTTGATCTAAGAATCTGCGAAGAAGTATCAAACTATATCGGTCTGGATATAACACAAGAAAAGGAAGGAGTGAAAATTTGTCAGAAAAATTATATCGAAAAAATCTTGAAGAAATTTAATATGAATGAAGCAAGAGAATGCAAAGCCCCAACCATTTTGATAGAACAACACCCAAAGCTGAAAATAGATACAGAGAGCCATGAACTCTATAGGGAAATGATAGGATCTTTACTATATTTGGCAAATAAAACAAGGCCAGACATAAGCTTCCATGTAGGGTATTGCTCGCGTCAACAAATGCTCCAAATTTGAATGATTTAAATAATGCAAAAATTATTTTAAAATTTTTAAAAGGTTCGAAAAACAAAGGTATTCATTTTGGTGAAGGTGATAAAGTGCTTCGAGGCTACTGTGACTCAGATTTCGCGGGGGATCCAGACACTAGGCGTAGCACGTCGGGTTACGTGATTTGGCTGAACGGTGGACCAGTGGCATGGAGCTCAAGAAAGCAGCCGATCGTAGCGTTGTCAAGTACGGAAGCAGAGTTTATAGCCGCAGCAGAATGCTGCAAAGAACTTCTGTTCATCAGAGACTTCATATATGAAATGACCAATGAGAAATTAGAAATAGAAATGAAAGTGGACAACCAGTCAGTTATTTGGCTTATGAAGAAAGGAATTATGAATAAAAGAAGTAAACACATAGATGTGAGATACTATTATCTAAAAGATCAGATTGATGCAAACAGGATAACGGTCAAATACTGTCCAACGGGTTCGCAGATAGCAGATATACTCACAAAGTGTTTGCCACCTGTGAAGTTTGAAAGGTGTCAAAGAAAATTCGTATCAGAGTGAGTGTTTAGTGATAAGTGCGGGCAAAAGTGAACTTAGTGCGTTTTCGGTCAATATGTGGGGAATTAGTATGTAAGTTTTATAGGGGTGTGTAATATTTATATAAGAAAGATGTAAAGGCGTGATGTAAACTTAAAAAGCCCAGACAATTCACATTATCAGTTAAAGAGTTAAGGGGGTGCATACGTATAATGCTTAAGGGGGTGCATACATTAATTAAGGGGATGTTGGCATATAATGTAATGATTCATTTAAGGGGGTGTGGAAATATTTGGGGAAATATTTGAAATAAATGAATCACTGTTTCCAAAACGCAAAGCAAACAAACAACGACGGTGAATAAGAAATTGTGAACTTTGAGATTGTATTACTTTTACAAAACTATTTGGAATTAAGTGGCGTTAAGTTTTTATCACACATTTACTTTTTATAATTGATTGTAGTTGATAGTTGTTAATTTGAATTTGTACTATATTTGTATTTTGTATGTCGTGTTAGTAGGAATAATTGTAATGAGGCAGTAGGTTAAAAAGGTAGAACGTGTAATAAGAGAGGTCGAGTAGGAGGTAAAGTGAGTTGAAGTTTGTAATAAGAGAGGTCGAGTAGGAGGTAAAGTTAGTTGAAAGTTTGTAATAAGGCAGGTCGAGAAGGAGTTGAGCTAGTTGAAGGTGAAATGAAGTTAGTAGCTCGAGAGGCAGAAAGTTTTGCAATGTGTTATGTTATGTCATGTATATGTAAAGGGGTAGACAGGGGTAAGAATGGGTAGGTAAACTTTAATATGTATAAACTTGAGATAGGTTAGTGGAATGTAACTGTTGATAGGAAGCTTTCTTAGTGAGGAAGTCTATAAGTTTGGCAGGTAATTAAAAATTTGAGAATAGTGTTGTTCTGGAGGATAGTTAGTTAATCTTTTTGTCTTATTCAGGATGGTCAGCATGTGCAGCAGATTGAGGGGGTGTGTTGAGGAAGGCTTTCGGCCTCCGTGGTTTGGCATCTATGCTACGTTCGAAGTTTAAGCTTTGATAATCTGCTCTACATGTGACAGGAGTGTCAAGCATTGACACACTCCAGCTTTCACCGTCATAGAAATAGGTAGTCTCGATGTAAAATAAACTTAAGAAAGTATGTAACTTAGTTGTGTGAATAAAGCCTCTTCACAAGTCTTCTGGGTTTCACTTCAATAGGGCCTACAGTTCTTCAACTAGTGCTGTTGGAAAGCAACGAAGATATAGTGCGAGGCCGCGTGATGGGGGGCGCCTTGGCCGGTCAGCGCGTAGACGAATTTTGGCGCAATACGGCCAGAACCCTCAACAGCATGGGAGATGGGGCCACAAAAGAGGCCCAAGCATGGAAAACCGTAAGGCGTGTTTTAACTGGGATTAACCAATAAAGTGATCAACACAACACAACAGTAACTAAGCTTTATCACATTTTTTCAGTACTGGCACGAGTTAAAATACCGGGCGCGGAAGCGGGACACGGAGATCCGGCAACACGCCCGGGGGACTGGGGGAGGGCCAGCTAAGAAACCTCTCACTTTAACTGAGAGCCGCATACTCCAGTTACTGGGGGAGGTTTCTTATGCAGGACACCCAGAGGTGCAGATTCCATTAAATGTAAGTAAAAGAAACAAAAAATATACCTAATAAACATGATTAATGTTAAATATATTTGTGATGTAGGTATGTGTTGCTGGCAGGCATGTTTTAGCTAGCAAATGCGCATTCAGGACCTATGCTACGCATGCAAGATAGCGTTCCAAACATTAGAGTGTGGTGTGTGTCATTCGGTTACACAACTTTCCCGTTCCAAACGCCAGAGCGTTGTAACTTTTTAACCATCATAATCGGTCGTTGAAAAACGCTTTGATATTTATTTATACAAAACATTGACAAAGTCAATTGACATTATTTTGTATTTTGATGTTTTTGTGTCTAAGTTTTAAAAAGTTCATGGTTGCTCCTCAAAAAAACACATTTTATTTGGTTTAGTGTATAAGAAAGTTTAAATTATTCATATTCCAAATGGAAAAAAAAAAGATTTTGTATTAGTAATGACATCTAAAGTTCTTCGGTCGTTCGGAACCTTAAAGTGAGTTAAAAAACAACTGCACTCTGAACCTCGGAGCGCAGCCCAGTGCCTTGTAGTTATCAATGTGGATCTCATTTTTTTTTGTTTTTGCAGCTGCCAAATTCTGGATATTCAGCACCTGCTGTCCTGCCAATCAGCTCTCCACCAGCCGCCAGTCCTGTACGCAATGTAAGTATAAAAGGGAACAAGTAATAAGCATACTACTGGACCAAGACAGGCATCGGCACGGTTCTTGAGTGGTGAAATTTAATGCATAATATTTAGGTCTCATTGGCAGGGAACATGGTGTGGGGTGACTGCAAACATGCGCAGTGATCCCTCTAATTTTCTCACCACTCAGGATTTGTGCCAGCACCTATATAATTAGGTGCATGATAGCTAACTTCATCACACAATGTATAAGTAAACACAACTAAGTACTTATTATATTACATTGTAAAAGTATTTATATTTATACAAAAAATTTACAGGCTTATAAAATACTCCAAAACGACAGCAAGTCCAGTCAAACTTATCTAAAAATTTAAAGATTACAATAGATAGAATTTGATAGGTATATTATAAATTTAATAATAGAGTGGAAAGTTATTCACATTTTTCACATTCAGCTGAAGTCCTATACTGTTGATGCATGCCTTCTAAAATTTACCATTAAAAATCATATACCCTTCTTTTTGCTTCGACTATGGGTAAATAAATATAATATGTGGACAAGACACTACTATAGTGAAGCTACATGAGTCATTCAGCTACATGGCACATGGATCTAGTTTGTTTCTGTTTTTCAGCTCCTAAATGCTGGATCCTCTGGTTCTGTCCCGCTTCGGCAGGAACCTCTACCATCTACGTCTTTATCAAGGGGAATGAATCTAGAGGTGCAAATTACTTATTATTATTATATAACGTGGAAGTAGCAATGTTTTGGGTGTTTAATCCATTTTCACTCAACGGCTTTAGATAAATAGACGGGAAAAAATGAAAAGATGCACTTTCAGCTAAAGTCTTATATTGTTGATGTATACCGTCCATGGTTACTGAATTATACATTATAATGTAGCTAGTAGTGCCACATCATAGGTGATGGGCACTACTAGTAAAATGACAAGATCCATGGATCTATTTTTTTCTGTTTTTGCAGCTCCTAAATGCTGGATCTTCTGGTTCCGTCCTGCCGAACCCTCCACCATCTCCACCTTTGTCACAAGGAATAAATATAGAGGTGCAAATTACTTATTATTATTATTATACAATATGGAAGTAGCAATGTTTTAGGTGATTGTTCCATTTTCACTCCTCAACGGCTTTAGATAAATAGACAAGGCATTGGACTGATCCAGTGCCTCGTCTATTTATCTAAAAAATAGGTTCAGCAAAAAGTGGCCTGTGCCAACACATAGGCCACTTTTTGCTGAATCGATTTTGATATATCGAGTTAAATCAATATAGCACCCTTACTAGCAGTGCCCTGCACTTTAAGATGCGAATCTTATTTTTTTATTTTTAGCTTCAAAATGCTGGTTCTCCTGATCCAGTACTGCCAGTAAACCCTGCATCACCTCCTCCTCTGTCACCGTCGGCTGGCTCTTCTGAAGATTCGGTGCCAATCGGACCGAGGCGGGGTCGAACGGGTGCTCAAGTCCGCAACCCTCGTCCTTGTAAGTACTAATAAAACTATACATACAAACAGTCCACGACAAAAGAATAGCTATTTGTTTGTTAGTAAGTATTGTATCGTTATGGTTTTTAGGGTTCCGTACCCAAAGGGTAAAAACGGGACCCTATTACTAAGAGTCCGCTGTCCGTCTGTCTGTCTGGCATCAGGCTGTATCTCATTTTCACAGATGATGTATTTCTGTTGCCGCTATAACAAAAAATACTAAAAACAGAATAAAATAAATATTTAAGGGGGGCTCCCATACAACAAACGTGATTTTTTTGCCGTTTTTTGCTCGATATTAATAACGACAACAGGTAGACAGTCGAAATTTTCAGTTATGATGTATTTCTGTTGCTGCTATAACAACCAATAATAAAAACATAATAAAATACATATTTAAGGGGGGCTCGCATACAACAAACGTGTTTTTTTGGTACGAAACCCTTCGTGCGGGAGTCCGACTCGCACTTGGCCGGTTTTTTGGGGATTATCGTCAGCCAGTCAGTGTTCACTGTTTAGACACAGGCCTTCGGGTGCTGGTACCTGTAACCTGTTTTTTTTATGTAAGCACCCTTCTTGCGAAGACTTCTATAGGGTACATCTAAGTCTAGATGCCTGATAGTCTTAATGTAGCTATTAAGGGTGTATAAATATAACCTACATTAAAGAACTATCAATAAAAATAATTATCTTTTCAGACCGTAGGCATCGTTATGATGACCCTCCTGTGTGGGCACGACGATACGAAGAGGAGCGCCTTCGAATCGACAGGGCTAGACTGCGCGTGCTCGAACGCATACTGGAGATCGCGGTACAAGCGCTCGAGCTATACCGAACAAGACAGGAGCGTTAAGAGGGCTTGTGCAACTTACATTCTACATAAAAACTTAGGGCCTTATTCGGTAATTCTATTTTAGTATCTAATAATATCTAATCCCAATTTATCTTTATCATTTTGTCACTTTATCTATACCTATGCTTTAAATCCTCTATAAAAGGTTCTAAAGCAGCTTACAGCAAACATTAAAACAGTGTCATAGTAACCACAATATCCGAACGAGAGCATGTCGCGCTCCCCGCGCCCACGCGCGACGAGTTACATTATGAAATCCAGTACAACATTGAAACACTTGTTCGGATGATTTCATTACGAACACGCGCGTGGCAGGCGCGATCAGCCCCCGCTCAGACCTTACGGCTACCATGACACTGGTTGTTTCAATGTTTCCTTTCCTTTTCACAGGATACATAATTATCATGGGTGTAGATAAAGTCTTGTATGCAACTGCACATAATTATGTATGAGTTTAATACACCTCATTATACTACAGTTGCATAAATAGATATTTTAAGCCTCCTACAACTTTGCTTGGTTTTATAAATAATGCTGCGGCCCCATTATCACGGCGCGACGCGGTGCGCTGCTCGAAAGTCTGTTCGTATTTTGCAGAATATGTCTTTCACGGTCCATATCAAGTCAAAAAACTTACAACCCGGTCAAGTTAACTCGGCACCTGAAGCGCGCGCGACCCCTCTCCTTTTCTCCTTGCCTCACGCCACCGTCGTCATGCCAGTAGCGTAGCGTCGATATCGTAGTATATCTATCGAAAATTTTCAAAAACTTGACGGTGGCGTGAGGAAAAGAGAAAAGGAGAGGGGTTGCACGTGCCGAGTTAACTTGACCGGCAGGTTGATTATGTAATTAAAAACCACCTAGCGAGCGGTTTCAGTTCACAGGTGAATGTGATATATTGCTACTTTTCTTTGCTATGTTTTTTTTACCCCAGAAAGAATAAGCAATGTATCACAGCACAGTCATCTGTCATATGAGACCGGTCGCTAAATAGTTTTTAATTAGATAATCAGCCTGCGGGATGTATGTTTGGAATGATAGTCAGTTTTTTATCTTGATATTGGACCGTGAACGACGTATTCTGTATAAAACAAAATACACGGTATACAGCGCCGCGCCGCCGTGGTGATGGAGCCGCAGCCTCAAAGTCAAAACGCACTTCAGCGGCGCAGCGCGGCGCGAACCAACGTGGCCAAATATTTTGTATGCAAACCGCATCAAAGCAGCGCCGCGCCGATTTAATGCGGTTTGCATCATTGCGATTAATATAAGTAATATTTAGTCGCGTCGGTCCGTGCCTGCCCGCGCCGCGCCATGCCGCTGAAGTGCGTTTTGACTTTTAGGCGGTTAGTTCCATATCATTTACAAACGACATGTCAGTTCGAAATGAAACTCCAAATATGAAATAATAGCGATTTGAAATTTTTCACACAAAATTGAAATCGCCAAAAATTTATTCCGTTTTATATTTCCATAAAATCACCATCTTATCATGTTTACAAAACTAAATTTCAATTCGACATGTCATCTGTAAATATTATGGAAAATTGAGTAATCAGTACCTATGCTGTGATTAATATTTTTAATAAATAATTATTTATCTTGTAAGTTAAATTTAAGCTTAACCATTTGTTACAGAAACTATTGGTGTGAAAACTGTGATTATAATGTTTAAATAAGTACTTATTTATTTAGTTTGTTAGTGTAAGTTAAACTAGAGATGAAGACTGCATTACTATTTGTTAGTAAATACTATTAGGACAAAATAAATGAGAGGCTGTGATTAAAATATCTAAATAAATAATTATTTATCTTGTAATTGAGTATGTTTTCGAAACTATTCGTGTGAATTCTGTGATTAAAATGTTTAAATAAGACAAGAGCTGAAGACTGCATAACTATTTGTTAGTAAATACTATTAGTACAAAATAAATGAGAAGCTGTGATTAAAATATTTAAAAAAGACTAGAGATAAAGACTGCTTAAATACTCGTTAGAAAAAACAAAATATACGCAGGCTGTCATAATTTCTTTAAATAAATAATTATTTATCTTGAATTGAGCTTAGCCATTAACTGTTGCATGAAACTATAAAAGTATGAATGCTGTGATTCAAATAAAAAAAAGTATTTATTTAGTTTGTAAGTGTCAAGTTAAACTAAAGCTAAAGCTTGCTGCCAATTTTTGAAAGAAACTATTAGTACAAATGCGTAAGCCAAGATTAAAATATTTAAATAAATAATTATTAATCTTGTATGTGTAAGTTAAAATTGAGCTTAGTCATTTGTTGCAGGAAAGTAAGTTCAAATAAGTAGGCAGAAAATGTTATTTTTTTTAAATAAATATTTGAGGTGTTTAAGGCTAACTACATTTTAATAAAAAAATGTGTATATTTATACAGAGTTTTATTTAGGCTGTTACAAGCACTTGTGAATGTCATAGAAGCTACGCCATCGGTTCGCAAACCCTAAGCGGGAGACCTTGTAACGAGAAGAACCGGCAAGAAACTCGTCAAGGGCTGCTTTTTTCTCCCTGTATATTTCATACAGAGTCGTCAACATTGAAAAATTACCTCAACATTTAAAGTGAAGTCATTTTCCATCACAATAATTATCAAAAGTTAACATACAAAGTGTAGGTATTGAAATTAATTTCCTAGGTATGTACATATTGGATAGGTAATTATGAGAGTAAATAACTTTCAACTAGTTAAGAAATCACTACTGTTACTCGAAAGTGCATCTAAGTATGCAATACCTATTTACTAAAATCACTTGATACAAGAGATAAAAAACCGCAATTCTTACAATTCAATATGCGTTAAGATAGGTAGTCAGAAAGCAGACCCATTACCACTGGCAGCTCCCGTTCACGAGCATGACGCATGAACCAACCATCGTTTCGCACGAACACGACACCACCGCAGAAATGATTAAAGAGAGCATGACATACTAAGGCTACCCATGTTAAGGCATTGAATAGAAAACTAATATCCAAAAGCTTTTCATAGGTCTTTATTTACAAAACTACTGACTATAGAAAGTAAAATGATTGCAATTAAAAAAAGAGAAACCAAAACTAGTATTATTATTGATTTTATGTTATGGGTGAAAAGTGCCATACATATAGATAATATTGAACAGAAAAAAAATACGACGCTCATAGCCCTTGTTCCTTGGAGATAACCTTCAGTATAACTAGTGATCTCTTAGGAATAGATTTTTCTTATAGGTAACTATTTATTTTAACAGTTATCTGGAACCCACCTAAGGAACCTTAAGTTACCTAAGGAATAAGTAGTTATCTCACAGGATTTTATTTTCCTTGCAGATGACTGTTAAAATAAATAGTTATCTGTTAGGAATAGTAATTGCACCCAAGAACGGGAAGTTATTCGAGACAATGTAAACTGCTTTTTGTAGAAGGCTTGTATTGTGCTTTTCTCAGGAAATGCTTTTTTTCTGGAGGAAAAAAGAAAGAAAACAGAAAGAATGAATAAAAACCAAATAAAAAGAAAAATCTTTCTTTTTTTGTTGAAAGTTTTTTCTAAAATTCCTAGCATTTCTTTGTGAAAAGTGCTATACAAGCCTTGCACGAGAAGTAATTTACATAACCTCGAATAATTTCCCATTCTTGGCTGTAATGTACTATTCCTTATAGATAACTATTTATTTTATTATCTGCAAGGAAAATAAAATCATGTGAGATAACCAGTTATCTCTCAGGAATAAATTTTCCTCGCAAATAACTGTTAAAATTAATAGTTATCTGTGAGAAAAATCTATTCCTAAGAGATAGCTAGTAATACTGATGGAAAAAAAATCTTCACAGGTAACCAGTTATCTGGCCATAGTTATATCCAAGGTAAAAGGGCCAGTGTTTCACTCAACAAATGAGCTTTCAATCAAATTTGTTATCTGCGGCGGCGACTATCCCTCCACAATCGATCCACCAACGCTTGTCGCGAAGTGGCTCCGTCTCTTACATGAACTGGCTGCATCGGTTGCCTTCTCCCGTCTCTTCTTATATCATACTCATCTAGAGCAGGTACTACTATACGAGCACGGTTGCACATGTTGTGTAATACAACACAGGCATTAACGATTTTCCCAGCTTTGACAGGATCATAGTGCAACGTCCTGTGTGCTAATAGACAGCGCCACCTTGCTTTCAACACTCCGATGCAGCGCTCCACTGTATTGCGGGTGCTGCAGTGGAGATCAGTGTAGTGCTGTTCTGGGGTATCGGGATCCGCTCGCAGAATCGGTGTCATCATCCACTCCCGCTGGGCGTATCCAGAATCCCCTAAAAAAAATTAATTAGGTATACTGCACGATAAAGACTGTTTTTAATTGGTGGATATAAATAACACATACATACAAATCTTTGGGAAATAATAAAGAGCTGAATGAGAGTGTCCATGGATCGTGTTCAGCGGTGTACATTGGGAGAGACACATATAAGCCTATTTCTGGTGGATAACCAGCCTTAGAATAGTTGAATATCATTCCATGTCTTACCTAACAGCCAGCAAACTTCCCCGTCTTCATTCAGGCCTCGCATGTGTGCCTCCAAAGGGCTCCTATTCCACACATGCGAGTCATGACTGGCACCTCCATATGAAGCGTCAACATGTAGGATGTATAGATCCACATCACAAATCTAAAACATTATAAAAAAATATTGTATTTAGACAGCTAAGCACCTAGTTACCAAATTTTAAACAGCATTGAAGTTCACGTGTATGGATGGGAGTTACAAAGTCACAGACAGACACATGGGCATAGTTACAAATAAAAACTTACGATCATTGCATTTAATGAATGATAGTGCTTCCTGTTAAAATAAGCTTCTTCATAATGGTGGGGCCGTATGACGGCTATGTGCGTGCCATCGACAATTCCCACAGTTCCCGGAAAGCCGAAGACATCCATGAATCTGTAAAAAGAATATTAGTTACCTAATGCACCTATTTGTTAACTAATTATTTTATTCTTATGCTATACTATCAGCTTACTACCCTTTACCTACCCTCTCATAACAGCCATTCTCTCTTCACGGTTGCCTGGGAAAGTGATGTGCCGTGTTAAAATTTCCGGCTGATTGAGGGCATCTGTGACCTCAGCCACACACTTATGGACGGCAGTCTGGCAAAGCCCCAAATTAAAATCTTTCCCAACCCGTCTTTGGTAGCTGCCCCCAGCATAAAAATCTAAGGCAGCCATGATCTACAATATTAAAAGTAAGATTAAAAAACAGTAGGATACGCTTTACTCACATTTACAAAAAAGGAGGAGGACTTACTTTGAGCTCAACAGAGAGCCCTGTGGATCTCTGCCTTTGTGGCATAAAAGGCGAGAGTTCATCAACAAGCTGTTGGAACAACGGCAACGACAGCCTGTAGTTGTTGATGAACTTGCCTTCTGGCATGTCCCAGGGCACCGACGCTCTCCGCAGCTGTCGCCTCCTCATCCGCGAGCGTTTCATGCGATGCTCGCGCTCAATCATACTCATCATGTAGGCGTGCGCCATTTTTTTCTAAAAAATCACGCGTAACACTAAATTGTGGTAAAAAAGGATCTCTAAATAAACTTAATTTTATTTCAATCAATTTACTTTTTAAACACTCACCTCTAACCTATAATAACCACACCAAAACACCCACAATTACACTAAATTCTAAATTAAAAAACGAATATCTAAAAGTATTAAAGTTATTAAAATCTACAAACTACAATTACAACAGTTAATAAAATAAATAAACTAATTCCACTTTAAACAAGTTATCAAAATGGCGATCTATTGTTTATTTACGATTGTCATGAGCCACGAGTCGCCGCAATCATTTGACATTAGCAATGAGCTCAAAAAACATACACAATTCGAATTATCTGTCAAAATCGTGAGATCGTTCACTCATCGTTTAAAATTGACGATCTAATCGTAAACCATAAATGAACTCCGTACACAATTAGAATTAGCCGTTTGACAAATTATACTTCAGATTCGTCCTCGATATTAGTATATTAACACATGTAGTACCGCTTGCATGTATCACCACTTAGCACGTTATTTTAAAGCAATAACCTAAAAAACCTAAAAAGAGAAGGTTTTTGACTTAAAATTGACAGATATTTTGACATTTCCGGTCCAAGTTCGGCCTGTCACTGCTACACGCCAACCACTTCATTCGCTTTTCGTGCTTCGCCACGGACGCACGTATACAGTCTCAAAGTGAGACTTCTTTAGAATTATATTTTTACTTTTAATTATAGTTAAGCATTTACTTCGTGAAGAAAGAAAAAAGTTTTCAAGACGGAAGAGGACAAGAAGAAGAAGTCAAGACGGAGGAACACTTTTAAATGCCGTTTACTTGGTTAAACAGCATAATTGTCTGCTATTTATCTGATGCGAACTTACCATACTGGGTATTTTCTGTCAGTTTTTTATTTATCTGATGCGAACTTACCATACTGGGTACTTTCTGTCAGTTTATTTATTTGTCTGATGCGAATTTACCATACTGGGTACTTTCTGTCAAAGCATTGTGTTTAAGACACAATTAAATATCTATTGCACTCGAGATAGTCATACTGGACTATTTCACCGCATAGATACGTCAAACAACGCTACTGCAGCAACTCAAAGTGCCGTTGACGACGCGACATTGTAAAAAAGCAGACTACCCTCAAAGGTTGCCACGTTGTTGGAACCGCTGCCGAGCACCAATCGGGTGACTCCGTCGTCCGCTGAATCGCCGCCATCCACCTTCCAGGCAGGCGGCCGCTGTGTTGGAGCTGCAAGAGCAGCCCTGACAACAGCGTTGCTCATCAGGTATGAATTTTGACATCATGATATCCTTGGTGTTGAATTAATCTCAACGGTATTATAGTGTACCATCGGTACTAAGATAAATTTATACTTTACAAAACTGACAGAGTTAGCTATAAATGCTAAAACTTAATAACTTAATGGAACCAGATATTGAGTTATACAGCAAATAGCTCATACCTGATACTTCACACACCTATTATGTGAAATAGCTTAGCTGCTGAAATAGCTAGCTGCTGAAATAGTTAGCTGCTGGCATGCTGATTGAAATTTCAACTAAAAATGGAATAACAGAATCCTTACATTTTATTATCTATAAATGAATCATAATTGCAATGCAATTATCCTTCACGCCAAAAACTACTGAACGGATTTGGTTGAAATTTGGCACACATGTGGTAAGTAGCCTAGATTAAAACATAGAATGCTTTTAATCCTGATATTCCCACGGGAACGGGAACCACACGGGTGAAAACCCGGGTGGCCGCTAGTAAATCATAAATGCAATTTATGTTTGTTGGAATACAGTAAAAAATTTAATCATTTGCCTTAACTAGGAAACCTTGTATTTCAGGCGGGTAGACCTAAAATGTTGAACTTGTTCATTACTAACTATTTAGTTTGTTTCTTTCTAAGCTATGGCCTTGTACAAATTATCTCTATTACTTTTCAAATTTAATTTGTGTGAGTGTGTACAAAATAATGTTTTTGATGTGGGAAAATTATTAGCTACAAGTGTCAGTGAAGTTTTAGGCAGCTTTCCAATACAAAACTATATACACCTTTTTGTGACAGTATTTCGAATTTTTTACATAATGTGGGGCATTACGACGTTCAATTATACCGTACACGATCAACTCTAGTGTAGCTGAGGCTGCTCACTTAAAAGGTCACCGACAGTTCAGTCGAATATGAATGATGCATTGGCCACAGGCCTGATGTGTACGATATCCATCAACAAAAAAAAAAAAAAAAAAAAAAAAAAAAAAAAAAAAAAAAAAAAAAAAAAACTGTAAGTAAATCGGGCGCAGTACTCAATAAAACAATTTTAAAACTGATTTATATATTTATTTGCCTTAAAAACGACAACAAAAGACGTAGGCGGGTATGTCACATGCTTCATCTCCGACGGCAAGCGAACAGCGAGACGCGGCGAGGAAGCCCCATCAGCTGTTTGTTTCGTCAGTCACAGCAGACTCGCAGACGGGCATTACGGCCCATCCAAATAGTTGCCGATGATGCATCATCAATTTTTGCCTTCAATCATCATACGTGAGGTAAGGACACCCGTTAAGATAATGTATTCGTGAGGGTGCGTGCTGGTGTGACATCTGTCTGTATTCAGCGAATACAGGCAGTGGTCATCGACTACAGGCGCAAAGGTCCACTTAATCGTTTGCGCCGGTAATCGTCTGTGTGAATATACTATTTAGCCGCGCTACACAGGTCACCTAGGTTTTTATTATATTTTTCTAATATATATATATATATATATATATACTATAGTATATCATCGCCAGTCGAGCAGAATGCATAACAGTTATGATACATACAAATAATAATTTTGTTACAATTTGTTGAAGGTTCAACAGAAGGTGACATGAGTAAAAAGAAAAAAAAAATACAGGTTGTCATATCAGATTTAGTTAGGAACTGTTTAAAATTTAATTTAGCTTTTATAAAAAATTACGTACTCTAAGTAGTTATTTTTTTTTTATCACGATTAAAAATGTAACTTATTGTTTTTAAAAAACACAGTCTAGACATCCCATCACCTTTAAGGTTTTAATATTGATAAGGAAAGTGATAGTAATATACGAATTTAAAATCATAAATTTTGGGCATTTTAGTGCCCATATTTTTATTACAAAACTACCGCCGCCGACTATAAAGTTTTTTAAATAGCATGATTTCCCTGTTATTGGACAATATTTACTATTTATAAGGGTCTCAGAACATTTTTTAAAGAAATGAAGTTCTTTTTATATACAATGTTTTTTTTTTTTTTTATTTTTTTTTTTTTATATACAGCTACCGTCGCAACTTTCCATTATATTACAGATGTATTAGCAATTCTGATCTTTTCAAGACAAACGTTCACAAAACTGCAGAAATCACTTAGTTGAATGTCATCGATACTTACACAGAATTCCGCGTAAGTCTAATTAGAGACGACATATTTTCTTTTGGGCCTTTCAACAACGGGGTGGACTAGGAGACACTAGTGGTCACATCAGGAATCACAAATTGTTAAATATTTGCATATCAATTATCTAGAACATGCAGTTCAATATGCTTTCATTGCAATTTTTTTATTGTATTCAGTGTGGGGTGTTAAGTATTCTAGATATTATTATTCTGATGCTAAATAGAAATTATTCAATTCATAAATTCAAAAACTAATCACCAGTTTTGGTTTTTATTTTCCAGATTGAGATTGAGTAAATTCAAATGCAATGCAAGTCGAATTAAGCAGTGGAGATAAAATGCAGTAGATTTTCTTTTTCTCTATTTCTAGCATTTGATTTCAAAAATATTTATTTTCTAATTTGAGATTATAGTATTCACAATGCTATTTTGGTTTAGTATTGTACAAAGACTATTCTGACACTAAGATACCTATTATTTTAATTCTTTTCCACCAGTTTTTTAAACGAAGGTGAACGATTGTGCCATCATAATCGTCACAATCTTGAGCCTCGGTTTGGCACCTCTTATTCACATGTAAGGTACTTCTTCGTATATCTTATTCTAATATAAAATATTAACATTCTATAACTTTTAATTTCAGGGACGGAAAATAATCGCACAAATAAATTGGTTTTCATAACATTATCAAGGTGGTATTATTTTACAGGTATATTATTTATGTTATTATTGAAGCTGCTGTCTGTTAATATTATCAGGAAGTACAGAGTTTGGTAACAGAAACGGTTCGATTATTTAACAAATACTAATATAGACATAATAAACATTTTTTTTACAGATGTGTATAACACAATTATCAGTATTACATAATAATTCGTTCATTATTGAATGGACAAAATTGAGCTAATCTCAAGGTTTGGTAAAGAATTTAACTAAGTACGCCTTTGCGTAGACTTCATTGTACAAATACAATGGATATCTTAGACTACTTAAGACATTTTATTACATATTTTCCAATTTTATTCTTTTTTCATCATTTTTATCTTAAAAGTTTAACTTTTATTACCTTGCCTATTGCACAAATAATGCAAACAATACAAAAAAAAAAAAAACAAGAATGGATCATACATATTTATATTAAATAAACAGTTCATAATCACTTCTTATTTAGAAAGATATTAAATTCTATAAGTAATGTAAGTAATAGATTGATGAAATGAAACATTTAATGAAATGAAGTTGACTTGTGTTGTGTCCAACCAGTTTTAGTACTTGACGTATGCCGATTCCTTTATAGCCCTAACAAAAAATGTTACTATAGATGTTCCAGGTAACACGGCGAAATGGTCAATGACTCCGCTATATTTGCAAAATATCAAAACATATTATCACCGATAATCAAACTGAGTTTTCAAAACCAACCTTGTATATTTATATGTATATATGTGCGTGTATATATATATATATATTGTACCAGCCATCTATAGGTACCGTTTTTAGTATATGTAATCATGTAAAACGTTCAGAATGATGTTAAATGGTATTCTTTTCTTTTTTTTTTTAAAAAGACTAATACGCAAGAAATGATATTTCCATTTTCTTATTATAATGCTTTTAACATCTACATGTGTTAATATACTAATATCGAGGACGAATCTGAAGTATAATTAATGATTAAACGAACTTACCTGTAAGTGAAGTTCTATCATAATTATACGAAGGATTCGTCCGAAGATATTAGTATAGAATCCCACCCTCCCTACGCATTATTGTAAATTACAATAACTGTTTACCCACTGAAGAAAATGAGGAAATATCATAGGATTTGGACTTTAAACTAAATGAAGTGGTTGGCGTGTAGCAGTGACAGGCCGAACTTGGACCGGAAATGTCAAAATATCTGTCAATTTTAAGTCAAAAACCTTCTCTTTTTAGGTTTTTTAGGTTATTGCTTTAAAATAACGTGCTAAGTGGTGATACATGCAAGCGGTACTACATGTGTTAATATACTAATATCTTCGGACGAATCCTTCGTATAATTATGATAGAACTTCACTTACAGGTAAGTTCGTTTAATCATTAATTAAACCGTAAGTTATGAACTGTCAAATTAATACGATTGCTTTACACAATCGCACCTCAGCAATGTTGGAACGATGATGTCATTAGAAAACTCTATTTTCTCTTTAACTGAGAAAATAAAAAAAAACGAAAAAAATATCCAAAAATGATTGAAAATACTATAAAAAAATACGTCAAAAAGTGATTGAAAATATTATTTCTCCAAATCAACTAAAATCTGGCATTTGTAGATTATTTCTCCATATCAACTAAAATCTGGCATTTGTAGAATGTGGCATTGTCGACTAAACGGTTAAAAATACCATTGATGATGGAAGCGGCGTAAAGGTATGTCAATAGTACCATCAACGGTACATGGTACTTCTGACGGTAAAAAATTATAACACAGTGTGGTTATAATAAGAGGTAGTCCTAAATCGCTTAATTAAGAATAGGTGCTTATTCGACGCTAGACGCTTCACGGCTTACGGCGTTTTTGCTTTAACTAATAATCAGGCGTTCTTATTTTTAAGTGAAATTAACACCTTATAATAAAACTTTTACAACAGTAACAATGACATAAACATATTTATCTAACGGGACCTAAAAAAGCTTTTTTAAGCATGGGCGGCATAAATTATTTTCACAAGTTGGCTGAAGTATAGTCATTAATTAAAAAAAGGAAAACCTAACAAATTCTAAAAAAAAGTAATAATTTAACATTATTTTCTGATTATATTCAAATGAACGAGTTTTCTATAGTATATTGATATAGTAATCCCACCAAAAATATTTTCATATATAGTGTTGCCAAGACTCCATTATGGCTTGTACTGTCAAAAAGTTCTCAGACCTCATGTAGAGCCAAGCTTCTAACTCTACGCGCCCTAACTCTACAAGCCCTAACTTCAAAAACTCTTCACCTTAGTTAAAATATGTGGCTTGGCCATTTCGCTACATGGAAAAATATATTCACTGTTTTCTGATTATGATTAAATTAAAGAGTTTTCTATAGTATATTGATATAATAATATTTAATATAAATTCTCAATATACAATATTGAGATTTTTTTGCAAATAGGAGAGAATTTACTATCTTCTGTCGCTGTCTCTATCGGAGGAAGGCGTCCTACTTCGAATATACAGGGCTCTTTCTTTCAGCCTATGTCTCCTTCTTTCTTGCTGCTTGCCTGCCAGTCTTCCTCTATAGTACTGCTGCGGACGCATCCTGATCTTACGGCTGCTGACGGGACGCACAAGTTTGGACAAATCGTTGAGTCTGTAGCGACCCCGGTCCACTTGTAGTAGACCTAGTCTGACACCGCGTTTCAGCGCTCTAAATGCAGAAAAAAATAATAAGTAAAAGAAAATTTAGGAAATTCGAGTGGAGGCTTTTTTAATTTTTTATGCACACCGAGATAGTGCTTGGTCTTCACCCCACCAGCCTGTCGATTCTGTAAAAAAACCGGCCAAGTGCGAGTCGGACTCGCGCACGACGGGTTCCGTACCAAAAAACGGCAAAAAAATACGTTTGTTGTATGGGAGCCCCCCTTAAATATTAATTTTATTGTGTTATGAGTATTTGTTGTTATAGCGGCAACAAAAATACATCACCTGTGAAAATTTCAACTGTCTACCTGTTGTCATTATTAATATCGAGCAAAAAACGGCAAAAAAATCATGTTTGTTGTATGGGAGCCCCCCTTAAATATTAATTTTATTCTGTTTTTAGTATTTGTTGTTAAAGCGGCTACAGAAATACATCATCAGTGAAAATTTCAACTTTCTAGCTATCATGGTTCATGAGATACAGCCTGGTGACAGACAGACAGACAGACGGACAGCGGAGTCTTGGTAATAGCGTCCCGTTTTTACCCTTTGGGTACGGAACCCTAAAAACTCGCATCTCACTTCGAACCTCACTTCACTTCGCGTGAATTTGTTATTAGCAATTAGCTGAATATAAGCCATTTTACCGATTTCAAAAGGTTTTAGGTAGCTACCGTAGCTATCTAAAATCTTTTGTGATAAAAAAATAGCCTATCATTATCTCATTACCGACTTCAAAAGGAGGGAGGTACTCAATTCGACCCGTTTTTTTTTTTTTTTTTTGTTTTTTGTATGTACACCGTTTACTCGAAGACGGCTAAACCGATTGAAATGATTCAAACGTTATTAGATTAAGTAAACTTTCAAGTTGGTCCCATTTTTTAAAATTTTGAAATCGTTCAGTACTTTTCAAGTAATCTTGAAAAAAGCACGAAAATAGTATGATTTTTGTGTGAACTACCTCGATGATCAGTCGTATAACTTCTTTGTTTATGAACTGAATAAGATAATTATTTTTTTGTTTGAAAAGGGATATCTTAAGTGTAGTTCTTTAACCGACTTAAAAAAGGAGGTTCGTAGTTTGACCCGCATGTATGTATGTTTCTCCGCGATTAACTCACGTTTGGCTGTGCCAATTTTTCTATCTAAATAATATACCTACACTACCTAATACAAAAGGTACCTACACTAAAAATTAAAAAATAAAAAATTGTTTAAAAAACAAAAAACCGACTTCAAAAAATCTACCTCTAAAAAGCAAGAAATAATATTCGTAATAATAAAAACACGTCTATTGAAGTCGGGTGGGGCTTTAAGAATAAAAAAAAGGAATTTGTACTCCAGCCCCACCCGACTTCAATAGACGTGTTTTTATTATTACGAATATTATTTCTTGCTTTTTAGAGGTAGATTTTTTGAAGTCGGTTTTTTGTTTTTTTAAACAATTTTTTTATTATTTAAAATTCCCGCGAAGTGAAGTGATGTTCGAAGTGTGATGCGAGTTTTTTACAGAATCGACAGGCTGATGTTAAGTGCCAAAAAGGCCGAAGGTGGAAGCGCACTATACCCGGAATCCTCATTACTGAGGAACTGGCTATCTTACTTCTAACTGCCAGAACACAACAATTATTAAATTGTTGTTATGGCGTCAGATTTTGGTAAGATAGTGGTAGCTAGCCAGGTGGACTTGAAATAAGCCCTACCACTAACTAAACCGAGTACAAATTGTACCTCCCCTGGGAATCGAACCAAGACCCTTGCGTCTTACACGGGTAAAGGAACTACTAGACCACAGAGGCGATAGATTTTTTTTTTTTTAATTTATTCAAGGCAACAAACAGTCATGTATACAAGATAATAACATTGTAAATGTGATTACAGATATAGACCTATAGTGCCTGTAAATAATCTATTATATCATATTTTGTTACTTAATGAGCCACTCTCAGGACTAGACGATATTACATTGATATTCTGTTTCACAGTCTGTGGTTAGGCACTAATAACTTCTGGTTTAATTTTAAGATGGAATAACATTTTTAAGAATTATTCGTACTAATTTTAATTTTAACTTAATCGGATTCTGTGAAACAGGTCCTAATCTAATACTTATATTAAACTAAGTATGAAAGATAACTAGTTAACAACTTGATGTACAATCATTGAAAAAATATAACAATAACAAATTCAAATAGCAAGTTGAGTGCTGCATACGACATTTTTAAATTTTTCAATAATACACTACTCACAACACAATCTCTGAAAAAGAGCGGATTTGAGCTTTGGCAATGATATATTAAATAAATCAATATCTGTAAATTCATTATTGTAAACGTTAGTGGAACGATACATAAACGAGTTACGTGTATAATTCTTTCGATATCGTGGAGTAACGAAAAGTGGTTTTGAACGTGAGGAGCGCACTGGGATCCGGACACGAGAAACAAAGGACAATCTGCTCAGCAATGACGAGGAGTCGACTAAGTTATTTAGAATTTTATAAAGAAATACTATGTCAAACATTTTGCGTCTATGACGTAGAGATAGTAAATTTTTCTTTTTTAACGAATCAGTGTATGACTGATTTAAAATATATTGACGGTAATTTAAGGATTTAATAAAAATTTTTTGGACTCTTTCTATTCTTTTAATATGAACCTCATAGCAAGGACTCCATACAGTGCTACAAAAGTCTAGAAAAGATCTGACAAAGGAGTAGTACAAGATTTTTAGTGTTTCTGGTCGTTTGAAGGGTTTACTTATGCGTAGTATGAAACCTAAATTTCGAAAAGCCGAAGCCAGTATGTGATCGATATGTGGAATAAATGATAAGGTCGAATCCATAATTATACCTAGGTCCCTAATTGTGGTTACTCTCTTTAATGCCTTTTGATTTATGTGGTAGTCGTAAGTAACTTGGTTTTTTTTGCGAGTATAAGATATTGTGTAGCATTTGTCACTGTTAAGAAATATTTGGTTAGACTCACAGTAGGCATGTAATCCATTTAAATCTTCTTGGAGTTTATAGCAATCACTAACTGATTAGAACTATTAGATGTGGATAGAAATAAAGTAACGAGCGGTTAACTACTATATCAAAAAAGAAAAAGAAAAATTATTATTAAAGGAAAAATATCACCAATAAATTAAGATGACCATAGACAACACGATACTACTATAACGGGTGTAAAAAGATCCTCAACGAAGCCGAAGTCCACGCATCCAGGACCAGGATCATTTTTGTCTTATATTTTTGTCTTATATACCTGGGAAACCAACTACACTACGAACAATAACAGCTACGAAGTTATCGAAGGTCAAGTCAAAAAATATTTTAAAAATTTTTATGAATCTTATTTTATTCGTAATTTATGTCTAAAGCAACATTATCAAAATTTTAAGTATTTCGTAACAATGGCTTCAAAACGTCATCACTCAATGTATCTCATGAGCACGTACATAAACGCTGCCCCTTAACTCGGCCGAACCGCACGCAGCTATATAAGAAAACGCACTTTTGTACGCGTTACATTGCTTGGTATGCAATGCTTTTTTAACACCAAAAATTGAAATCGTTTCCCAGCAATAATTTTGAACATAAATGGTCCTGATGATGGACAGAATACGTAGACCTCGGCTTCGTTGAGGGTCTTGTTACACCCGGCATTAAGGCTGTATAGCCGCATTTAAAAAAAAAATAGCGTTTTTCCAATGAAGTTATCTAAAGAATGAAAGCATTACTATTGATCTATATTAAGTTTTAGGAAGCAAAATTCTTAAACTAGTGCCGTATAGAGAGAAAAACATTATAAATTATCAGGTATTTTAAAAGGAAGACAATCTGTTCAAGTGGAATAATTTCAAATTTGCTTGTCAGAGGTATTTTTCACAAACGTTTCAGCTGTAACAAATAAGAATACGTCTCTTTCACTTATTGTTTGTATTGTCAAGGCATTCTCAATAGAGAGAAAATTAAAAAAATTGTTTTTAATCCTAGAGAAATAAAATATTAAAAAATGCTCAAATCGGTACATTTTCACTTGTTTTTTACTGATATTAACAGAATTAAAAGTAATTTTTATTTTTCTTCGGATTAATGAGGTATTTGTTTTGATCATTTGTATTGAAAATTTAAAAATGGAACGTGATGCGCGTCTGTACTAAATACTATTCTGACGCAGCCGCTAGAAGGGACACGCCCGCACCGCACGCGTGTTGTTTTGTTGCTCGCTTCAACAATCTACATATTCCTGTAATGATTTTGGCCAATTTTTGTAATCAAATTAGCTGAAATTAAAAAAAAAGCTTTATTTGAACCATAGGTTCATAGTGCTAGACATCCATTATGTCTAGCACTATGAACCAAAAAAAATGTGTAATTTTGGATAAAAAGAGTTAGGTACTTGAAAAGCGTATCAAAATGTAATGTGTGTAATAAGTGAGTATTACCACCGCACTGTTGTTTCCAATTTCCATAACACAAGTGCTTTAATCACTTATTTGGAATATATGACTAGGGGGTCTAAAAAGGGTTCGGACATTTATGTATGAGGACTGGCATACCTACTTGTCCGCCATTTTGAAAAAAGTCGATTTTGGCAGCCTGTGATAAAAGTGATGTCAATCGATAGAGTAAGTCGTTATAAACAAAAAGTTATAAGAAAAAATCTCGTAAGTGATATACTTACTAAGAGATTTGAGTTTAAAGTTGAATAAAGGCAATTTAAAATTATGCATTTTTGCATTGCTTTATACATGTTTATTTGTAAAACACCAACCACCTCGAAGGGGTGGATTAGTAACATCATAAACAACAATGTTTCTACTAAAAATCGGCTTTCCGTACAACTGTCTCTGTAAACAAGTCTATTCCATACTCATAACTGGAGCACACTTTGTCAGCTGAGTCATGGACGCTTTCTACATACATAAATAGCTTAACAACAATATGCATTGACATATTTGATCAGCTAAATCCAGAAAATACTGATTTTGTATGTTAACTTCAAACTCAAATATCTCAGTAAGTATATCACTTACGAGATTTCTTTACTAATTACTTTTTGTTTCTAATAATTTTCTCTATTGATTTACAACACTTTTATCAGAGGCGGCCAAAACCGACTCTTTTCAAAATGGCAGACAGGTAAGTATGCCAAAAGGGCCTGATGCTCTTCTTTGTTTATTACTCAATGTCCACTTTGTTCAAAATTACCTTGAGATTTTCCCGCCTAGATTAGGGTCGGGCAGCTTATACTCCATTTTGATAAACTTGATGATAGTCCGTGCCGTCCAACCGGTATTCTTCGTAAGCTTCTTAATGGCAGACAAAACGATTTCTCCGGTGTTCACGGTAGAAGATGACGGTTTCACCATTTTTATTGGTTATAATCTGTAATAGGGTTAGAAACAAATAATCTATAAAATGTTTATTTAGAAGCTCATAGTCGCAACGACCACTTTGCGATTGTGGAGGTAAAGCATCTTTGGTAAGATTTTCCATCGCATGAGGGCAAAAAATATTAGACAAAAGCACTAAGCTAGTATATGTACTAGAGCAGAGACCGCGAGGATAATTTTTGCTCAACTATCACTGCAAATGGACCGCACTTCATACACCCTTAGCACGAACAGCTATCGAGAAAAAAAAACGTGCGTAAAAGTACTCGATAGAGAATTATCTATGGAAAGTTTAATTTTGCTTTACGGAGTTAGATGGCGCTGTACAAATTTCCCATACAAAATTATTCTAGCGAATGTTTTTACGTTCGATAGCCGTTCGTGCTAAGGTTACTGAGGCGGCTGCGCTCCATTTTAGGTAGCAATAATTTCTTTCTCGAAGTCTGTTCTAGTATACGTTGTACATAATATACTTTGGTGGAAACAAGTATCGAAATAGAACCAGCCCATTACCCTTCGGATCATAAGGTCTTAAACCACAGAATATAGTACTAAACGTACAGAAGCCCATCCTCACGATGACACTCAAATAATAAGCTACTCTCGCTGCACGGCAATAAAGTACAATATCAGATTGCACAGTGCTGCGTGGTGCCTATTATTATAAGCACCTCCGAAGCGCTTCTCTTTCTGTCGCGTAGCTCTTTCTCAACCGACATGACATTTCTCGTGCGCTGGCTCGACTAAGTCGGCCGCCACCTCCTAGCAGTAGGCTTTTATAAAAGTTTAAGTGCGGAGTAAGACCCCCTGGTAAAACAACAAACAGCATGCCTAAACAGTCGCTGGCTACATTATAACATTGAAAAAAATATTGCTCTAAAAATCAGGTCTAGATTAGACTCATAAGTTGTAGGAGTGTGAGCAGTCCTCACGTTCGGTCTTGGTCATAGCCCCATAACACGTTCTCCGGGACTTTACTTGGGATTTCGAATCTTCTTATCGAATACCTACAAAAAAAAATGTTACTGTTAGGGAATCTCTAACTAGATATCCAACATGGTTACCTAGTAAACACCCAATTTGTTCTTAGAACTTACAAGCTCGCGCCACTAGATAGGCCTATCAGGCCATCCTCTATATGAGAATATGACCAACCAACTTAAATAAATACCAACCTTGGTTGTTTCAGGAAAGCGCTCAGGGTTTAGGAACGAATTTAGAACTATACTTCGCTATGCGTAGGTAGACCATTTACATATAAATAAAAATAATGTGTAAATAAGCAAAGAAAAAATGTTAAATAAAATTCTGAAGTTTGAAAATAAAATTTTCAAAAATGACATTCTGCAAGGAACATCTGCCAAAAACATAGACAATGCACAATCCTGTAGACGTAGACCAGCCAGTACACAAAAAAAAAATTGTTCTGTGAGCCAGTACCTAAATATCCGTAGCTGTGTGGTTAGGCATTAGCTAGGGTTGCCGGGTATTTATTCAGAAACTCGGATAAAAAAATCGGTCCAAAGCATATTGACGCGGGACATTAAGAAATAAAATGCTAAGAAAATAAAAAGTATATTTTTAATGAGCTTTTTATGGTTTTTTTGATAACATGTTATCTTTTAATAATGTTGTATGTTATTACCTAGGTATATTTCAATTCACATTTGGCTTTTTTCAGCAATGGCGGGATGTCACAAAATGTATTCCACTTGGTGGCGCTACAGCTGCTGGACTGGAGACCTTTGTACGGGCATTTTGGTAGCAAATCTCGGCTGCCCTAGACCAAATTGAAGTATCTCATTCCAGACGAATACAAGAGAGCCTAAAAACGTTTTTTAGTGTTTTGATTGAAAAAATGTAAAATTATGAACACAAAAATGTTAAAAAATAATTGGTATTTAAAGTAACAACATATTATGTATGTAAAAAAAGTAAGTTCTTATACCTACCTACATTTTGACTAACGAAAGTAGTTTTTGGCATAGAAATATTCAATAATATTCTACGCTATGTACGCTATAAACAAGCAACTTGATAGCGCTTTCAATCAGTGTGCCGCCAAAGCGCGGGTAATTTAAACCAACTAAAATGTATGTTCGGTGAAATATTACTCTTTGATTGTTTTGTTTTTTGTCTAACTGAAAAATATCATAATGTGGGACACATACCTGTCCCAGCGGGACATAATAAAAATCGACTGTTCCGCGGGACGTCCTGCTAAAATCGAGACACTAGGCAACGGGATTAGTACTGATCATCGAAAATCAATTCATCGAATGCCATATTCTCGACCGCCATATCATTGAAGATCCACTTCTTCGATGGGCTATTTCACCGATGGGTCATTTCACTCACAAGCCATTTGACGGAAAACTTATTTCACCGATAGTAAAGTTCTTCGAACACCATTTTATCGAAAGGGAAATGGCGACAAAATGGCGTTCGAAGAAATATACTATCGATGAAATAAGTTTTCCGTCAAATGGCTTGTCGGTGAAATGACCCATCGGTAAAATAGCCTATCGATGAAGTGGATCTTCGATGATATGGCGGTCGTGAAAATGGCGTTCGATGAATTGATTTTCGATGATCAGTCCCTTAGAGTAAGACGGGCTAAACGAAGCCTTCGTTGCTCGAAGATCAGTCCTAATCCCCTAGGCAACGCATTTATAATATTTTAAAGTTCTTGATCATCAGACACGTTGTGTATGTCATCTTCTCTTCTTTGCTGTTTTGTTTTAGTTATCTCGTGTATTTTAGCATTCGAAACGTCTGTTCTCTTGTATTCTCTTCTTTTCTATTGTATATAATACGACGTTTCGGTGGTTATGAAATATATCTAGAACAAAGCAGTAAGATCAGAAAGGGTAGTGGATGCTAAAAAAATATATTTTTGACGTCAAAGAGATGGCGCATCAAAACGTATAGGTCTAAACCATAAAAAAATACCCTGTGCCTAAACACAACGTGAGGGGCTCTCTATACCCTACCTATATTTTACTAAGGTGGTTTTTATTTACAAATTTACTTTTTAGGGTTCCGTACCAAAATGGTAAAAAAGGAACCCTTATGGTGTGACTCAGTCTGTCTGTCTGTCTGTCTGTCACAGCTGGATATCTCGAGAACTACTAATGGTATCAACTTGAAATTTGGAATAGTTGAAGATGACATTTGCCCAACTATTTTGCAAATAAGAAAGAAATAAAAAAAAAATCTTTTTTACAACAGGGACTGAAAAGGGGTCTTAAAAATTTGAAGTGAGGTGACTAGGGCATGTGGGGTATCATATGAAAGAGCGCTGATTGCACATTTTAAATTTTTTTTTTCTTTTTTCTTAGGCCGCATAGTTTTCGACTTATGATGAAAAATGTAAAAAAAAATACCGTCCCCCCCCTTTATCTCCGAAGTTTGCAAAGAGAAAAATCTGAAATAATTCTATGTGATAGTAGTTTATGTAAAGATTACAGGAAAAATAAAACGATGTCTCAATATAACACACTTTTTTAGAAATTCAAAAAACAAACAAAAATTCTTTAGTTTCACTACCAGTCAACAGATGTCGCTGTCCTAAGAATGCTAACCTTTGAAAAAAAATAGTTCCACTATCGGTCAAGAGATGGCGCTTAGGTTGCGCCATCTCTTGACCGATAGTGGAACTACAATAATAAATTGGTGGCTGGTTCTAATATTATTACCTACTATTTGCCGTACGAATAAACGAAGAATAAGTTCCTACTTAGTAATATAAACAGTTTGCAATGTGAAGTGGCTGAAACGTTTTTCAGTCACCATAAGCAGCTGTGGTTAAGATTTGTAAATTAACTGTCCGTTTGTTCGCCCTTCCACCTGTCTGCCGTTTATCTTACTTTTTTAAAGACTGTACTAAAGTAACATATACAAATATATTTATGATTGTACGGAACCCTCGGTGCGCGAGTCCGACTCGCTCTTGACCGGTTTTTTCCTTTAAGGTTTAATTCAAGAATTTTAAATTAACTCTTTAGTTTGATCAAACGGCAATCATTGAAGAGTTGTATATGTATGTTTTAACATAACAACATAACAACCTTTTAAGGTTGGATATGTTCTGTGGAAGTTATAAACATGACGAAATTATCGTTTCTCAATTTTGCAATTCAGTTATTATTTTTAACCTTTGAGTATTGCTAACACTTTAAAATTGAGGATGTGGTTGTATGTTAAAGAAGAACCAATTTGAGGAACGTTAACTAACTCTTGCCACTGATTTTGTCTGCGTGAATGAAACACAGAAAAGGTCAAGATTTAATTAATGATTTGCTCATAATGAACTTTGAAGAGGTGAACACACATGGGTACATGTAATTAGATGGATGGAAGGAGATTTTTACACATCTAAGACAAGTGTTACGTATTAGGTACATACCTACCAGATTACTGTGTTAACTAATACATTTAAAAATTTAATATATTTCAGACCGATGTTCTACTAATGGAAATATCTAAAATTATAACGTCCATTATGTGTTTGTTGCATTTTTGTATAATGTTACTTAGATTTAATATCCGTCATTTTAAATCTAAGTAGGTACTCAAAGGTACCTAACCTTCTGTAAATTATTCCAAGTTGTAAAAAGAAAAAATATGACTTGGAACACCTTTTTAGCTTACAGATAAGTCAGGAGAGTAAAAGAAAACAAGAAAATAAAAAAATAATATTATAATTCGACTAGGAAGTATTGACCTAATTTTGGTTAAGTTTAACCAAGGAGTGACGCGACTACTCCAGCGGGTACCGCGCCACCGGGACCCTGTTCGATGGTCGGTTGGAAACCGTTCTCATCGGCGACGTAGTTCACTTTGTAGGGGACCCCATCAGGACCGATCCAGGAGTAGGAACCGCGCATCACAACGGCCTCATCGTCTGTGCCAGCGTTGATCAGCTCTCCTGTTTCTTCACGTGCAGATTTATCACTTTGTTCATAGCTGTTGAAAAGAATATAATGAATAAAAATACTATTAAAATTATTAATGAATCATTTGGAGAGGTGGTTGAAAAATATGTGTTTTTCCAACTGCTTTTCTTTTTTCTTCCTTTTTAATAAAAGCTTTTAAAAAACCACGTAGGTAACAAAATAATATTTATTTATAATAAAGCTTATTTAAAACCGCATAACAAAACAATATCATATTTTGCTGCTTTTTAACTTCTTTGATTTTTAATTTGTACATATTTTACGATTACGTACCATGACCTAACAGAGAGGAAAATAATCTTACGTCTTTTATTTAGGAATCGTTTTGTCTTTATTGTAATCATATTATATAAGCTTCGTAATTTGTCTTGTTGACTTATTAATTATCAGCTAGATTAACATTGACAGTTTTGCCCGAAGCACCGGCCATTAACTAATTGCCTATCACTTTAATATCTCGTCAAATCTCTTCTCCTTCGGTGGAGTGAACTACGCGAGTGTCGTAATACTTAATTTCAATGTTATAAAAATGTTATTCGGTGAAAGGTCGAGGTCGTAC
This sequence comes from Agriphila geniculea, assembly GCA_943789525.1. NCBI lineage: Eukaryota > Metazoa > Arthropoda > Insecta > Lepidoptera > Crambidae > Agriphila > Agriphila geniculea. The sequence continues at coordinate 13,535,629 of OX038875.1, forward strand.
ATCGTACCATCACTGTGTAAATGGTGACGATTATTAAAATTTTATGGCACCGTGGGATCGTAGGTCTTTAACAGATCAAAAGATTAAAGGGCATTTAGTTAAACAACAATAAATTCATTAAGAAATAAAAAATAATACACAAAAATATTTTTTTGTTAATCCTCTCAAACATCTAAAATCCCAAATTTTGGTTAACCCTCTTTAATAATTTTATAATGCAGTTCAAAAAAGAAATGAATAATGTTAATGAATTTTTACATTTTACAGCTTTAACATTTTAATATTTTTAGGTAATATTTGATTATTTTATATTTGAAAATCTAATTACAATCAAGATTTTTAAAAACTGTCTTTTCAAAGTTTTATGTTATTAACGAAAATAATTTAGCATTGTAAGCTCAATAAAGACTTAAAAGCTGGAGTTTACTTAATACTGATTTTATCTAGAATTGTCGGGCAACATTATATGGATGGGATGGAAAGCTTTATAGGTAGGTATACTTACGCAAAGTTGTATGTTCCCAATCCATCGTTGTCGCTGTCAAACCGTATAATTTGGACATCTTCCGGGTATGAGGACTGTGGCGCAGGCGCAGCAGCGGCAGCCGCCACAAGAGACAGGATTACTAACTATTTAGGAAATGTAAAACATGGAAATAAAGTTTAAAAAGAAAATAATGTTAAAAAGCAAAATAATCATTTAAAATGCCAAGTAGAATCCATTAGGTATACTGTACTGTACAGCATTGAACAAACTAAAGTTAAATTAAAACCGAATTATATTTTATTAAACTTGAAATATCTTAAAATACTTATTCAATATAAAGCACTTTAAACACCATCATGGGTCAACACTTAACACAATACGTACCAGTTTCATGATGTATAATCTAAGTGTTCGGACCGAGATATCTCGTAAATGTGTTTGCATGCTAAAAGTTAACTGATGTTTTATACTATCGGGAATATTATATTGCAACATGCAATAGTTGACGTACGGAGCTCGTTACAAAGTTTTTGTGTTTGACCACTCCTACGACACGGCGAAGGTGAGCGCATCTTCTCTGAGGACACCCATCAAAGGTTTTCGTAACGTAATTTTTAATTATAATATGCATACCTTAGTTTTTATTGCCGTAATTGGTTCTATGAGGGAAGATTACGAGTTGACTGTTATTTAACTGTTAAACCAATACCAGTCCAGTATCAATAAATTTACTAGGACCTAGGACTTATAAAGAATATACCTATATGTCATAGTGCACCACATAGTGAGTGCACTATGACACATAAGTTATGGATAACGTTGTTGGCCCAATTAATTCTAGCGTAAACTGTCTCATCTTGTATGAGTTGGCTGTTTTTAACCCTCATAAAATAAAATAAATAGAATAACGGTAAACATTGTACGTTTATCGCCAAAATAAATTATATTTTCAATACTACTTCTTTAAAGTAATAATACATTAGCTATTAAGTTGCATCTTTCTTATTTATTCTCTTTACTTTGTGTATGTAGGGACAATGCAACAAATCTTTTGGAAACAAAAGCTTCATTTTATTCGATTACCGATATTTTCAAGTAGACATATAGTCTGTGAGCCCGCGACAGTATTGCCTACGTCATATGACATCACGATGAAATGCATGGCACACGGTTGGAAAAGTTGTGCTGAACGAGGATCAGAAGATTATCGCAAATAAAATTGACCGGAAGCTTGAGAAAATCTTCCACTTCCGGTCAAAATTTTAAGATTATATTTAGGTCGTGTGACATCAGTAAGAGACCCGTGTCATCATTTAGTTTTCAATCGTAGAGAGAGTAAACATAAGTCTGTCAGTTCTGAAATGACTAAAAAACAAAATTTTTATTGTATGCCGGCCATTTCAGAACTGACAGACTTATGTTAACTCTCTCTACGATTGAAAACTAAATGATGACACGGGTCTCTTACTGATGTCACATGACCTAAATATAATCTTAAAATTTTGACCGGAAGTGGAAGATTTTCTCAAGCTTCCGGCCAATTTTATTTGCGATAATCTTCTGATCCTCGTTCAGTACAACTTTTCCAACCGTGTGCCATGCATTTCATCGTGATGTCATATGACGTAGGCAATACTGTCAAGATTCTTGTGATTCATACTATCGTATACATATGGAAGAGAAAATAATAAATTATTACTATTTAGTATTTTATTTTTTGATCAAATAAAACTGAGAGATAATCAGGTTCATGTACTAAATATACTTAAAAAGGTATTTACAATATCTTGTGTCTTCATTTATTGCTTTGCCTTATTATTACAGACGAAGTAAAAACTTTCAATCAACTGCACTTTTTCTCCAGCTTTAAAAATGGATCAGTAACAATGGAAAATCTAGTGCTATTGTTATTATTATGGGAGAATCTGAACATCATTTGGAATTTTACATTTGAAATATAACAGAGATCTTATCTAAATATAACTTTACTACAATATAGTCTTTGTACATTGGCTTTTATTCTAAGGCTGTATTCTATTTTGACTTTAGCCTAAAAGGGCGGCGACGATAGGCGCGGGGGCGCCGGGTGCCTCTTCAACTTCTGGTTGGTAGCCGTTCTCGTCAGCGATGTACTTGACTGTATATTTAATGCCGTTGGGAGCAATCCAGGTGTACACACCAGACACAGCCAAGTATTCGTCCTCGCGACCTTCATTCCTGACCTCACCTTGGCTTTGGTGACTCGTGCCGTCAGATTGTTCGAACCTGCCATAAAAAAAATATGTAAAGTCAATGTTAAACATTTTCACAAGGAGATTTTGATACTGTAAAAACAAAAGCTGACGTAAACAAACTCTTTCATCAGAGGGAAACATTTCATAAAGGGGTCTATCACCAAAATTAAAAGATAGCTTGAATTTTTTTACGTCAACAAACGTTGACGTAAATAAAATCTTGTAAATATCATCAATGTAAAATAATAACACAATGGTTCATCACCAAAATAAAAATTCCATTCGACTATTACAAAATTATAAAATATTTATTATTTCCACTTCATTAGTAAAAGAAAAATATACAATCATTCCATTATCCCACACAAGTTGTAAAATCAAGTGAAAGATTTGGGTTACGGTGTTTTATGCGTAGGCGCCGTTGGTAACTTGACACATATTTTGGTGCACTCTATCACTTACTTAAAAGATTTTTAGTATATCGAAACTTTGTAGGTTATAATATTAAAAGGGTGTGAACGCGCTAATAAAGGGAATCTGGAGAGTTCTAAGTATCAAATTCATGTATCTTGTTTATTACAGTACTTATAGCAAAGTGGTTCCCAATTAGTTTTTTTTTACGTACGCCTCCAAGAAAGACCTCAAACTCGCGTACCCGTAATGACATGTAAAAAAGGTTACCGATAATACCTTACTTAGGTAAGTGATTGTCCCGAGTACCCCTTCACATCGCGTACACCTTGGGGTACGCGTACCACTAATGGGAAGGCAACTGTCAAAATGGCGCTGCGTACGCTTGTTTCAGGAGAACTATCAAAACAAAGGACTTTACTTTAAACAATCGTTTTTATAGCTTTAAAATGATCAAATTCTGTGTAATAGGTTGTAAAGGTGTTGGCACTTACAAATTTCCGAAAAATCCAGATATTAAAAAAAATTAAGAATAAAAACGTCTTAACTTAGCTTTCAATTCTGGCACTTGCATTATAGAATAGTCTATTGTATCCATTTTGGGTCAATGGGTCTTTTTCGGTAAAAAAAATACCACAACATAAATATCAATTTTCCCATACATTTTGTTCTGAATGTCTACTGTCTTAGGAACAAGGTACGCAGCGACATCTACAATTAGCTTTGCGTTGCCATCCCCATTGGGATACACTGGTATAGCACAAAGTATATCGTAAGTCACTCACGCGTATCTGTATCCACCAACACCGATGTTTTCGTTCTCGTATCTCAGGAGTTGAGCATCTTGCCCGTACTGAGGTGGAGCTGCTACTGCGAGGGCAGCGAGGCACAGGACGATCAACTGAAAAATATATAATTTGCTAATAAATTTTATGAAAGTACTTAAAACAACTAAATAAGTAATTAATTAATCAATGCCAGCGCGGACGACGTTGGCGTACAGACAACAGTAGAAAATCTATTGTGTCTCATTTTCCGGGCCTTGATGGTTAAACAATGACAACCGTGTCTGCCCCTCTACTCAAAGGCTATTTTACTAAAATTAACGATATTAAAATATAATTACAATGTATGGCAATGACACAAGCTTACGCTTATCTCCTGCCAATCCCATACATTGTCATTATATTCTACTAGGCTTAATTTTAGTAGAATGCCCATTTGAGTAGGCCCTCTGAAGAGCTATAAATTAATAATGAATAAATACGATTTTATAATGATGATTGACTTGCAGTTAATGTACCTACCTGAATATCTCTACATTATATCTCTCTACTTACAATTTCTAACTTATTTACATACTGATACTAGGCTTTTACTGTAAAGAGTCAATACAAGGTTTCTGCTATCGTAGATTTAGTCCACTATAATGCAAATAAATGCTCCTATTTCGGGGTGAATTCATACCCAGTGGCCTAAAATTAATAACTTCTGAAGCAACCATAAAAAAATCGAAGTCAACATTCGATTTCAATTCAAGTTATATGACGGTCACATTCCTCAAAACTTGCTTATCTTTTGTAAAACTATTCATTTCTGTACTGAAACTTTTTTCAGTAACTTCCTTTTATTCAACACTTCTGTATTTTTCACTTTTTATAATTGGCTGTGTTAATTACGTGGCACCACTCTTTGATTAAATTTCTCACAAATCTAGTTTAGGTGATTAACAGTTAACTCTAGTTGTGAATAAAAATTAACACGATACTCAATAAAATACACTGCACTTTGAAATCATCTTTTTTATATACATTCATTCAATTAATGTAATCAAAAGTAATTGCTAACTTAACATCGCTAACAGTTTAAAAACTACTGACCAGTTTCATGTTTGAATGCACGAGTTTACTCCAAAAAACAAAAAAATGAATGATGATCTATGGCCTCCATTGTGGCTTATATATCTGCACCGATTTCTTAATTTTATTCTAATTCGAAGCCTCTCCTAAATACCAGGTATAAAGGTCAACCAGTTGATTTTTCGGAATTTTACCATATTTATTATGTCTTGATCACGCACCTACGTCTATTCTACCTTTTAAATATTGCGCTATGATAAAACAAAGATATATTTTCACCTTTTACATATGAAAATGCTAAATATTGTTCATGTAATATCCATCGCTTTTACATAGTAAAAATAACGTTCAGTTATAATTTTTATGAAGGTCAAGGACTTGTTACTCTTTTGTAGTTTCTGGCAGAACTACCTATCTATCCTGGATATGACATTGACGATGCATAACTATTTCATCAAAGAGAACCTCGTTATATATTTATGAGGGCATCTTAAGGAGGTATCGAAATTAAAAAGGATTTTTTAATGTAAACTTTGTTCTCTGATAAATATTTCAGATTTTACAGCAATATGTCAAGCTTTTCATTATTTCTCTTAATAACTTCTTCTGTTAAGTAGATGAAAATGGCAATTTATCAAAAATCTATTAAGTTTTTCTTCCATTCTTATTCTAGGGAAAATCAACATGAAATCTCTTAACAGTATTGATAAAAAAATATCATGATACATATTAAACACGTAAGTTCGGTAATTGAACAATCGTACAAACTAGAGTCCGGCGAACCCTGAGCTTCCCATACAAACATAATACCAAAATAATTTGTAATTTGAGCATAATTAAGCTTAATTAATATATTATTCGGATTAAGACATTATTTGTCTAGGGTTTTATTAAATTAAAAATTCAAAATAACAAACCAAAAAAAAAATGCGGTTTACAGTTTTGTATGAAAAAATGTGATTGCATTGCATAATGCATTTATTTTGAATTGGATTGGTATTTTTATTTAATAGAATCCTAGACAAATACTGTATTGATCAGAATAACATTACAAGAAAAGTTAATTATGCTCAAATTGCAAATCATTTTGGTATTACGTTTGTATGGGAAGCTCACGGTTCGCCGGACTCTTTCGATTGAAATTATGCACCTTGTTGTTTCGTCCAAATAATCAATACTTTGATATTTATCAGCCATTTTGGGGCATAATAATGTTAGGACACATACAGGCTTTTCTTTGGTTGGAAACGGAGAATAGGCCATAAATAACCCACCACGCGGACACAATGCGGATTGATGGGTGTTTACGACTGCAAACGCAGCCGGACCAACGGCTAAACGTGTCTTTTGAAGCTCGGAGGAGCTACAGATAATACATTTTAGGCCATCCATCACATAACCGACCCTTGCGAAAGTTGCTTAACCTCCACAGTCGCAGGGCCGGATGCCAAACCACTGCGCCACTAAACTTCAATAATAATAATCGTAAATCCTCGTCATAGAGGACGAGACAACAATGTGCATATTTGGTACACTGTCGCGACTGCACTGTGGTTATACTGCAGGTTGCTTAAAGCCCACTTCTCGGAATGGAACCTTCATGATTCATTGACTTCGTAAGTACACATGACACCTAATATTTACATTTCTCTTACTATCATCATTATTTTGTCGATAGTATACAGTTCTACACGTATCGACAACTGCCGACCTTTGCAGACAAGTGGTTGTAATCCGACTGGTATCGATTAGTTATTATTTTTTCAATACCAGGTCTTTTTATATATTATGTTAATTTATTATACTAAATTAAGCGAGCAGTTTTTTCCTTGCATATTTTATTAATACACAGTGGCCGCCCGCGACTTCGTCCGCGTGGAATTTTTTTTGCTATCCCTCGGGAACTATACGTTTTTTCTGGATGAAATGTACCCTAAGTCCTTTTTTGTACCCCTGACAACGTGTATGCAAAATTTCATGATGATCGGTTCAGTAGTTAAGACGTGAAGGCGTAACAAACAAACAAACAAACGGACTTTGACATTTATCATACATAGTAAGGATATTGTTTAGAAGGATTATGAATTTATTATATTTAAAATGTCATCTACGTATCTTTTCAAATATTAAGTTCATAAGTTCAACCTACTTGATACTAAACGTATTTTTTTATAGGAATATATTTAAACTATCGGCCGCCCGTGACTTCGTCTGCGTGGAGAGTTATTTAATAATAACGTAATTGTTAGTTAATTAATTGTTCCCGAGGGATAATTCCCTTGGGAACAATACTTTTTTTCGGGATAAAAGTTATCCTATGTCCTTCCTATCCTATGTCTCTGTACCCCTGACAACGTGTATGCAAATTTTTAGGTGATCGGTGAAAGCGTAACAAACAAATAAACTATTGTTAGAATTAGGATAGTATTATAGTAAGGACGAGCGAGGAGCTAAAGAGCTAGATAGATGAGCTCAATGGCGCAGTGGGTTAACATATCACTCTGCCATTGTGGCAGTTATGCAACTATCGCAAGGGTCGGTCATGAGATGGGTGACCAAAAACTTATTATCATGAGCTCCGTAAGCCGTGCTGCGAAAGGCACGTTACATTTGCAGTCTTAACCAAAGTGGGCCCAATCTGTTTTGGTCACGAAAATTAATTTGGTGGTGTTGTGGGGAATGCATACCTATTTAATATTTAGCTCGATATAAATATTTTTTTTTGCCTTATTAATTACGGTAGTAAGATTGGTAGAAGCACGGGCAACAAAGGGTCTTATCCACCCATAAGGAAGGCCCCAGCAGAAAATATAGTGGTTGATGTTCTATAGCAACAATAAACATCAGTTCAATATTGATTAATATTGTTCATTGACCGAAATTATGAGGTTAAGGTTCTTAGAATATTTTGCATAATAAACAAGGCTAGCTTATCATATCAAATACATTTGTGAATATTTAAAGCTTTTAATCGTAATATATTCTCATTTTATAGTGTTCTAAATATCATTTAATGTCAGATATCAGCAATTAAACTCTAACTAACGGCCCTGTAAGTAAGTAGGTAAGTTTTCACCTATCGGTATAATACACTTCTAAAGTTTCCGTGCGTATTGTTCATCGAAAATAATAGTATATTTCATTACGAGTGCGGAAAGCCTGTCATTGCAAAGAGTTCTGACAAATGTCTACCCGTGCCGAGGCGCAGCCGAAGGTGAGGGTTGACAGTCGGAACAAGTTGCAATGACGGTTCCGCACGTGTACTGAACAACTATTTTTAATACAGTTGCGAAAAAATGAAGCAAAAAAACACAATAAACTCAACTAACTAATCATTTATTTCTTATAAAAGTTTTAACCGTCTGATTGTCGTTTTAAGAAAGCATTTAGTTTTGGGTATTCACTTATATCCACGTTGTTCCTTATTTTCAGCATACTTTTTATAATCGAAAACCTCGATCATAACGTAGAAGGTTTTAATTTTGCTGAGAGTTCGGAGAAGTATGCCAACATAATATTTTCTGAAAAACTATTTGCTTTTTTCTCTTCTCTCCACGCAATAAATTCGTCGTATGTAGATATGTAGTGACTTTTTGACTTTTCCGGCAAAATGTTCTTGAAGCATTTTGTGCAGTTATACTGAGTTCCGGTGGTGTTAATTCAAATAAAATATCGTCGAAATTACTCATTTTGTGCAACAAACAACAAAACTCGCAACTCCAAAAAATTTTTGGAAAATGGCGCCAAACCGTAAAAGAAAATAAGCAGAGATTTTTTTGTTTTCTTCACCCATTCTGGGTAGGCAAAGGAAACTTTGCCCATACAGCCAAGTCTTCAGTAGATTTTTTTTATAGAAAATTAAGAAATAAGGTCCTTCTTTTTCTTTTCACTTACCAGCGCAAACTCCTATAAGCAGAGACTATTGCTGTGCACGTCATACAGCCAACTTTTTTATATTTATAAATTTAATTTGGCCGATACTAATATTAATTTAATGTTTAAATCACTTTTTAATACAGTTGCTCAAAAAGTGGCGCCACTTTTTGAGCAACTGTATTAAAAAGTGAGCGCTTTTAGGGCCATAAACCGAGCTATAACAAACGCGTGCAATAATATATAAAACACTAGGTTGTTATAGAATTATCCCTACAAAGTTAAATTAGTACCTTATTGCAAGTTCTATTGCGAGTAAACAGAGCCTACGAGATACGTGGTAGCAATACGGAGTAAAAGATATTCATCGTCTAAATGAAACATTTTACATTGAGAAAAAAAGATCATCAAATCCAAAATACTTATATAATTATTCAATAATAGATCTATTACAAGAATCAAATCATCATCATCATATCAGCCGCACGACACCCACTGCTGGGTATAGGCCTCCCCTAAGGATCTCTACGACGATCGGTCCTGCGCTGCCCGCATCCAGTAGCTGTCCGCGACCTTCACCAGATCATCGGTCCACCTTGTTGGGGGCCTACCTACGGAGCGTCGTCAGGTGCGCGGTCGCCATTCCAGAACCTTTCCGCCCCAACGGCCATCAGCTCTTCTCGCTGTGTCCTGCCCATTGCCATTTCAGCTGAGCAATCCTTCGAGCGATGTCGGTTACTTTAGTTCTCCTCGTTTCGTTTTCTCTCCTCGTTTAGAATTAAATACAAATACAAATTCTTTATTGCGAATTTAGTGTAGGTATAGAGGAGTTATAAATAAAAAGAACTTAGGTAAATACTTAATCGCCCTTTTCGGACACAGCAATTTAAAGGAATAAGTTTCAAAAAACTTAACCACATAGAAAAACTAAAGTAACTTAAACCTAAAACTTAAATCTAAATAAAATAGGTTTTTTTTGAGATCCTAGCATTCCCATGTTTATAAACAAATGTTTTTATTTATAAGAAATAATCAACTACCATACTAGATTAGACACTAATCTAAACATCGCCCATCCTTTTGTTTTACTTACACAATATTTTATTCGCTATAGGTATAATTTTAATAAAAGGGAAAACTACATTAAAAAGGGCAGGTATTAAAAGATAAATAATCATTCACGATCACTAGACATTAGAAAATGGCTTTAAAATCATCAGTTTTAAAATATAATATTATTTAAATATTTTACGGTTTGTAGGAAAATCTTTTAGGAAATTGCATTTGCAGTTTTAGCCCACATGTGTCATAGAAAAAAACAACAGTACTATAATTTATTTATAAACAATAGTAAGTAGTAGTAGTAAAAAAGTGGCAGCCACTTTTGGCATTTGTGAACTATATTGTAATAGTAAACGTTGGAAATAAAACACTTTAACATTTTTAAGCTCGTATTATTATAAAGGCAGATTGATAACGTCGGCTTAACTGTCAAACCTCGTAAGTCCATCAGATCAAATTTTTCAGCAAGCACAAAAAACTTTTCACCACGAAAAATTTTGTATGAAAGTTTGTTTTGATTTTATATGAAATTCCTTATTAAAATTAATAGAAATAATATTCCGTTACAAAGTTTGAAAAAAATTAATGGCTTACGCATTAAAATGGAGTTACGAGATTTTCCTAAAAAAAGGTAAGATAATTGCGGAGATTCGAGTTTTGCTACAAGAAATACACGAATAATGGAAAATATTTTTATTAAAAAAAAATAAAAAACGTCCTCCTCTGGCCTCAAAAAATTCATCATCATCATTATTCATTATTCAGCTGCACGATGCCCACTGCTGGATATAGGCCTCCCCTGACAGCCGCTGAATAAGTTTGGAGTTATTGATATTATATTATTTTAGAATAACACCTGAATTAATAATATACGCACTGTAACCTGATATTATGAGACAAGTGAGCTTAGGTTGTTCATTGCACACATTTGCTGTGGGTTGCAGCCCGAGCCGTAGGCGAGGGCGTAACTCAGCCGAGTGTGCAATAAGCAAAAGCTCACTAGTTTCATACGACGTTTTTCAACACATTTGCGAGAAAATTACAAAGTAATTTCCCACACAGAAACAAATACGACAAAAACTAAATATGACAATTACGGGAAAAGGCGCGTAGGTTTTTTTTTTGTTTTTTTCACACGCCCAGTACAAGAATATTTTGCGAACAAAGGGGTGAGTGAGCATACAGCCTACTTCAAAATTATAATTGTAAGTGAAAAAATTCAAATATTTTAATATTTTATAACAAAATATTATGAATTATAAATAATTTGATAACAATAAATATTTATTTGACTTAATTAAGGACTTACACATTTATTTACTTTAAAAATGAATATGAATTTTCAGCGGCATAAAACCTCTTTGTTGTTACTAAAAAAATTGTAGGGATAATTCTATAACAACCTAGTGTTTTATATATTATTGCACGCGTTTGTTATAGCTCGGTTTATGGCCCTAAAAGCGTTCACTTTTTAATACAGTTGCTCAAAAAGTGGCGCTACTTTTAAAAAAACCTATTTTATTTAGATTTAAGTTTTAGGTTTTTTTTAAAGTAGCGCCACTTTTTGAGCAACTGTATTAAAAAGTGAACGCTTTTAGGGCCATAAACCGAGCTATAACAAACGCGTGCAATAATATATAAAACACTAGGTTGTTATAGAATTATCCCTACAATTTTTTTAGTAACAACAAAGAGGTTTTATGCCGCTGAAAATTCATATTCATTTTTAAAGTAAATAAATGTGTAAGTCTTTAATTAAGTCAAATAAATATTTATTGTTATCAAATTATTTATAATTCATAATATTTTGTTATAAAATATTAAAATATTTGAATTTTTTCACTTACAATTATAATTTTGAAGTAGGCTGTATGCTCACTCACCCCTTTGTTCGCAAAATATTCTTGTACTGGGCGTGTGAAAAAAACAAAAAAAAAACCTACGCGCCTTTTCCCATAATTGTCATATTTAGTTTTTGTCGTATTTGTTTCTGTGTGGGAAATTACTTTGTAATTTTCTCGCAAATGTGTTGAAAAACGTCGTATGAAACTAGTGAGCTTTTGCTTATTGCACACTCGGCTGAGTTACGCCCTCGCCTACGGCTCGGGCTGCAACCCACAGCAAATGTGTGCAATGAACAACCTAAGCTCACTTGTCTCATAATATCAGGTTACAGTGCGTATATTATTAATTCAGGTGTTATTCTAAAATAATATAATATCAATAACTCCAAACTTATTCAGCGGCTGTCAGGGGAGGCCTATATCCAGCAGTGGGCATCGTGCAGCTGAATAATGAATAATGATGATGATGAATTTTTTGAGGCCAGAGGAGGACGTTTTTTATTTTTTTTTAATAAAAATATTTTCCATTATTCGTGTATTTCTTGTAGCAAAACTCGAATCTCCGCAATTATCTTACCTTTTTTTAGGAAAATCTCGTAAGTCCATTTTAATGCGTAAGCCATTAATTTTTTTTCAAACTTTGTAACGGAATATTATTTCTATTAATTTTAATAAGGAATTTCATATAAAATCAAAACAAACTTTCATACAAAATTTTTCGTGGTGAAAAGTTTTTTGTGCTTGCTGAAAAATTTGATCTGATGGACTTACGAGGTTTGACAGTTAAGCCGACGTTATCAATCTGCCTTTATAATAATACGAGCTTAAAAATGTTAAAGTGTTTTATTTCCAACGTTTACTATTACAATATAGTTCACAAATGCCAAAAGTGGCTGCCACTTTTTTACTACTACTACTTACTATTGTTTATAAATAAATTATAGTACTGTTGTTTTTTTCTATGACACATGTGGGCTAAAACTGCAAATGCAATTTCCTAAAAGATTTTCCTACAAACCGTAAAATATTTAAATAATATTATATTTTAAAACTGATGATTTTAAAGCCATTTTCTAATGTCTAGTGACCGTGAATGATTATTTATCTTTTAATACCTGCCCTTTTTAATGTAGTTTTCCCTTTTATTAAAATTATACCTATAGCGAATAAAATATTGTGTAAGTAAAACAAAAGGATGGGCGATGTTTAGATTAGTGTCTAATCTAGTATGGTAGTTGATTATTTCTTATAAATAAAAACATTTGTTTATAAACATGGGAATGCTAGGATCTCAAAAAAAACCTATTTTATTTAGATTTAAGTTTTAGGTTTAAGTTACTTTAGTTTTTCTATGTGGTTAAGTTTTTTGAAACTTATTCCTTTAAATTGCTGTGTCCGAAAAGGGCGATTAAGTATTTACCTAAGTTCTTTTTATTTATAACTCCTCTATACCTACACTAAATTCGCAATAAAGAATTTGTATTTGTATTTGATTCTAAACGAGGAGAGAAAACGAAACGAGGAGAACTAAAGTAACCGACATCGCTCGAAGGATTGCTCAGCTGAAGTGGCAATGGGCAGGCAGGACACATAGCGAGAAGAACTGATGGCCGTTGGGGCGGAACGGTTCTGGAATGGCGACCGCACACCGGACAACGCTCCGTGGGTAGGCCCCCGACAAGGTGGACCGACGATCTGGTGAAGGCCGCGGGAAGCTACTGGATGCGGGCAGCGCAGGACCGATCGTCGTGGAGATCCTTAGGGGAGGCCTATACCCAGCAGTGGGTGTCGTGCGGCTGATATGATGATGATGATTTGATTCTTGTAATAGATCTATTATTGAATAATTATATAAGTATTTTGGATTTGGTGATCTTTTTTTCTCAATGTAAAATATTTCATTTAGACGATGAATATCTTTTACTCCGTATTGCTACCACGTATCTCGTAGGCGTATTTTACCCAGTTGATTAGGTATGTCTTGTAAATTTAGGAAGGAGTGCTGGAAATTATTTACTGTGGCATACCTATACATATATTGACGGCCTCAGTGGTCGAGTGGTTTGTAAGCCGCTTTGTGAGATTATGCCATCTCTGAGGTCAGGTTCGATCCCTGGCTGGGTCAATTTAGAAAACGAACATTCCGGGTGTAGTGCGCTTTCATCTTCGGCCTTATCGTCATTTAACATCAGGTGAGATGAAGGCCAAGCACTATCCTGTTGTGTATAAAAAAAAACTATATTGGCTCAGGTCAGGGTGTTGGTAGTTCCACCGTTGTCTCTAATTTGTCACCGTTGTCTAATATATATTATTATTATTTATTTATATAAAAATTTTCTGGTTCAATTGTTTGGTGCAATGCTGTGGGTAACAATTTTTGTTTGGCGAGTAGCGGATTTGATGACTTCCGTGGTCGAGTGGTTTGCATGCCGGTTTCAATGGTGTTAACATCTCAGAGGTTCCAGGTACTAAGGTTACAGTATGAAATTGACGATTTTTTTTCACACACAGAGGCTCTATGTGAAAGATACTTCGGTTACTTGTTATTATTTCTATTTATGATCATAACGGCCCACTATCAGCAATAAAAATAGTTCTGTTTTTTCGTGAACGTTAAAAAAGTACCTAAAAGTACGTATTTTAAAAGTGACTCCTTTTTTAGGGTTCCGTACCAAAATGGTAAAAAAGGAACCCTTATGGTGTGACTCAGTCTGTCTGTCTGTCACAGCTGGATATCTCGAGAACTACTAATGGTATCAACTTGAAATTTGGAATAGTTTAAGATGACATTTGCCCAACTATTTTGCAAATAAGAAAAAACTTTCTGGTAATAGCGGTAAAACTGAGACAAATTGGTAATTGTCTTGCTTTTTCGTATCTTTAATATTTTTTATTAGATAGTTACGTTTTGCAATTTTTTTTCGTTCTGAATGCTGCTTGTGCTCAAAGATAGATTTGTTATGATTGTTAATGGAGAAGATGCTTTGTCGAATACTACTGCAAAAAAAATTGTTCAGCAGCTGCAGCAGGTCTTGAAATTTTGATGATGAATTAAAGTTTTTTTATTGTGGTATCTTTATTTTTAGTACAAAAAGGCCGCGAACTTTTCCGATTACCTAATAATTTATAATTGTGTAATTAATTCTGCCACTTCTTTTTAACCGACTTAAAAAATTTTAAAAGGAGGAGGTTATCTATTCATCGCGTATATTTTTTTAGGGTTCCGTACCAAAATGGTAAAAAAGGAACCCTTATGGTGTGACTCAGTCTGTCTGTCTGTCTGTCACAGCTAGATATCTCGAGAACTACTAATGGTATCAACTTGAAATTTGTAATAGTTTAAGATGACATTTGCCCAACTATTTTGCAAATAAAAAATAAATAAAAAAATTAATATCTTTTTTACAGCAGGGCCTGAAAAGGGGTCTTAAAAATTTGAAGTGGGGCTACTAGGGCATGTGGGGTATCATATGAAATTTGCAAAGAGAAAAATCTGAAATAATTCTATGTGATAGCAGTTTATATAAAGATTACAGGAAAAAAAAAGATGTCTCAATATAGCATACTTTTTTAGAAATAATCAAATTTCTAAAAAAGTTAACATTAGTTCCACTATCGGTCAAGAGATGGCGCTGACCTAAAACTGCAATACTAATTTTATTATTCTACTCTACAGTGTGGTTTAATGGTGCAATTATGATGGTACGGAACCCTCGGTGCGTGAGTCCGACTCGCTCTTGACAGGTTTTATTTATTATTAGTAACCATATAGCTCTACGTTTTTATGGAAAAGGATTAAAAAAATAACACACTTTTAAATAAAACTATAACAACAATTTATTATCCTAACGATTCCGTACATAAATATTATATACAGTCTCAGAATTTTCTATTTACAGTCCTTGCCCCCTACTCAAATGGCCAACATTCTATACATTTGAACGCTACGCTTACTATTAAAGATCTAAAATAAGCAGTAAACTATAAAATTAGCTTGTCAATTCCATACAAATCAGTTTGTGATTTACATAATATGTTTGAAGCATATGATTTAATAGTCTATTGCTCATAAGCTTTGAAAGCGAGCGTAGCGTTTAAACGGATAGAATGTGGGCTATTTGAGTAGGGGGGCTTATAAATTAACTAAAGTGTTTGGTTAACCCAAGAATGAGGCGACCACCGCAGACGGGATAGCGCCACCAGGTCCTTGTTCTATGGTCGGCTGGAATCCGTTCTCGTCAGCGATGTAGCTGACCACATACGTCACTCCATCAGGACCCACCCACGCGTAACGTCCCTGGACGGCGATACCCTCATTCTCAGTACCTTGGTTCTTCAGCTGACCTTGTTCCTCGTGCTTGCTTCCGTCTGACAATT
The DNA here is from genome assembly GCA_943789525.1 of Agriphila geniculea. Taxonomy (NCBI): domain Eukaryota; kingdom Metazoa; phylum Arthropoda; class Insecta; order Lepidoptera; family Crambidae; genus Agriphila; species Agriphila geniculea. The sequence goes on from OX038875.1 coordinate 13,551,776, forward strand.
CCCACCTGTTAAAAACAATTGGTGTCGTTTAATCTGATTCGTTATATAACATATATTATTCGCAAATTATGTATTTCTTACGCAAAGTTGTAAGAGTCTAGTCCTCCATTGTTGACGTCATATCGAAGGATTTGCACATCCTGTGGGTTTTGGGGAGCGGCGCAAGCGACAGCCACAAGGGCGAGAACCACGAACTGAAACAAAATCTGATTAAACACTGTATCCAATAAAGGCACTTCTTATCACTTACACTTCACTGTTTAAATACACTTTAATACTGACCACTTTCATTTTTTTATTTTTGGCTACGACTGTTCTCCACAAAGAGTACTTTGTTAGTGGGATGATTACGTACCTATGCTGTTGTCTTATATATTTCTTCTAATACATGGTTGCAACACAGCTGCTGTGTCCGCTTTTCTCACTGCAGTGGGACAAGTCGGTTCCACTATTCCCATTACCCATTGCAATGGTAATACTTAGACTTCACTTTTTTTCAAAACAGTCCCGTTATAACCTTTGATTTAAGAATTGACCAATGACGTCTATAAAACGAAATGTTAACCACTCATCCCTCAACGTCCGAGGGTGCGGGGGAACCCTTTCGAAACGTCTATTCGCTGATTTTTTACGCATTCGATGATAAGTTAGTGCCACTTATTATCATTAATGGTGATCTCAATTGAAATAGTGGGACCGACCCAGTGCTACAAATTCTCCTGCATCTGCTTTGAGGTGCGAGTACATAAACAATGTTCGCAAATTCCATGTATTATCAGAAACATTATCTTTGGCTATTTTCTCAAATAATCAGAGTACAAAATGTTAATGTTAATTGGGATTTCAAAAGGTAATAATCATCTATAAGAAGCGTTTACCACATAAAATAATACAGTGACGAATAAACTTATTACTGCAGCTATACTTAAGACATCAAACAAAAGTTCAAGTTTAATTCAGATGTGGCTGCGGAAGTGTGTTCATTACGGTAGGAAATAAAAGTAAACAATTTATTAAAATAGTTTTGTGTTTGCATAATTAATAATATTATGCTGTTCGCTCGGAGCATTTCTTTTACAATAGAACAATTTTATGTGTTATTCAACTTATGATAAAGTTTTTCTTAAATTCATTCAATGGTTTGGTAATTGTAATGTATGATTTCTTTTCAAGCGAATGGACATTGATAGGGTGGAGTACAAAGGCTGTTTATGTAACTAGAACGCTACAGTTGAACTGGTTCGTTCTATATTATTGTCTGTAAGTCAAAAATAAATGCGAGACAAGTTTGAGCTTAACCGTTCTCAGAAGTAGGTAATTAATATTGATCTCTTAACTGTACGACGCCTGATACAATGTACACAAAGCTGCTTTAAGTTTCATTATTTTGCTGTCATACTTTAAAGAACTAGTTGTTTTAACAAGCTAATTAATGCCTAAATATATTCTAGGTAGTAAATAAATAGTTTAGTTGTTGCCCATGCGAGAATAACCTAAATAGAAGAAAAATACACTACAGAATACGACAATCTTCTATTAACAAACTACTAAGTTAATTGTTTTGAGGTATCGAACCATTATTTCTCATATTTGCCTATGATTGATTCTGTTTTGATGCAAGTTTTTATTAGGTTATGGAAACATCGACAACTTCAACAATACGGTAAAGTAGCCTTAAGCATTTTCATTCACTTATTGTAATTAGGAGGAGAACGAATAATTCTCTCAGTACATAATAAAATAATTCTTATACAAGTCGTGTTAAAGTACTATTCTGTATTATTTGCATGCTTGTAAAGTATGTTGTAAATTATTATCAGTATATGCCGTGGAATCTCTACAAAAAGGTCAAGGTATATGCATTTTGCGCTGGATTATTTTGTGTCCAATTGATTTCTGATGAGTGTTTATGTTGAGATTGTTCCCACAGAATTGCTACGTGTACAATGTACATGACAATAAAATATTTATTCAGTGTTCACAGTAGAGTCTAACTTAATTAGCAGATTTGATCCTAATCTTTAGTAGTCTAAAGTTTCACACACCTTACAATACAATTCGAAATATTATTCTAAGTAGGTAGATATATCCTGTAAGCACCTTTATATTGTAATTGTAAAGCATTTTTTATCTGCCATAAAAAATTCAAATCTTCTTTTGTTATAAGAAACAAAGCGCATTTCCAATTACTATTTTATATATTTTACTACTTCAAACATACGTTATACGTAGGTCTTGTTATAAAATTTAGTACTTGCGCGGAGTAATTAGGCAATATTTGTTTCTATGAAGAAAATTCTAAATTTACAATTAAATAGCTGCTGTAATTACGCAATGTTTAACCTATTTTAGAATACTTATTGAAATTGTATAGCAACTGTTTCCAAATTATGATAATGTATGATTTGACTTCTGACCTGTTACTAATCAACGTTTCATAAAACTTCAATATTATATCACATTGCATAATGGGGTTTTGGATCTTGTGTAGTTGTGCTATAATTCGTTGTAAGTTTAGTTTATTTATGTCCGAATATTTTTGGGACACCGGGCTCCCTTTTGGATCTAAAGACAAGGAAAAAGATTAATAATGTTATTTTACTTAACAAGACACAACATTTACTTACACAAAGACGACACTGAGAACGAAACATAGCAGTGACTGTGTAATGATACCAAATCCTGAGCTCAGCTAATTAAAATCCACTGGGGATTCTGATGAGTAAATTAATGACAATACTTGATGATGATGAGATGATGTTGTGATAATACTAGCACAGAAAATGAATTAAAAGTATATACAATATTATGTTGATGATTGCTAAAACAGTCAGGCACAGGACCAATGGCTTAACATTTGAGGATTGTTTATTTGTTTATTATTATTAGGGAAACATACAATGTTTTATAAGACTTATGTTAACTATACTTAAATATTAACGCATATATCAGCAAAGTTTCCACTGTTACATAACACACACAAAGTACTTAAAATGTATCTAATAACGGGCACAAAGGGACAAAATTAAAACAATTAATTGAGCTAAAATAAGTAAGAAAACAAAAAAACTAAGTTAATTTAAAGAAAGTTAATGTCAAGCTATAGAAATGAACTACCTACCCACCGCTATTATTATTATCGCTGTTGATCAGCTCATGGATGTATTTTTTCCACTGAGGAGGAGGATCCCAAATAACGTTTTATTTTCTCGATATTTGCCAAATTTCCGCAGTCTTCGAGTGCATGCGCTAACCACTGCGTCATTTAACTCATCGAGGATAATTATTTGCTTTTTAGGGTTCCGTACCCAAAGGGTAAAAACGGGACCCTATTACTAAGACTCCGCTGTCCGTCTGTCTGTCTGTCTGTCTTGTCTGTCTGTCTGTCACCAGACTATATCTCATGAACCGTGATAGCTAGAAAGTAAAAATTTTCACATATGATGTATTTCTAATGCCGCTATAACAACAAATACTAAAAACAGAATAAAATAAATATTTAAGGGGGGCTCCTATACAACAAACGTGATTTCTTTGCCGTTTTTTGCTTTATATCAATAACGACACAAGGTAGACAGTTGAAATTTTCACACATGATGTATTTCTATTGCCGCTATAATAAAAAATACTAAAAACAGAATAAAACAAATATTTAAGGGGGGCTCCCATACAACAAACGTGATTTTTTGGTACGGAACCCTTCATGCGCGAGTCCGACTCGCACTTGGCCGGTTTTTTATTACCTTACTCAAGTCTATGAAACTTCGGTCAATATTACGAGATCCCTCATCTTGGTAGCTAAGTAGTGGTTTTAGATAAGACACTGCTTATTTGGTTGCATTACAAAATTCAATGAATACATTAGATTTATAACCCACAATGGCTAGTTGCATCTTGGTTCCCAACCGGCCAGCTTATGTCACGGCTTCAGAGTAGGGTTACCTTCTTGCACACGATTTTTTTATAAGTTTCATTAATCTTTCTGAACTAGATTTCTTATATTCCCTAAGAGCTCGATGATGCAAGTTCGTGCGCGATCACTGATTATAAATCATTGAACGGTTGATTAAAATTATTTTTGGGTTCGTGTGTTACGCCTCCAATGTGTTTCGCCCCCGTGGTGGATGAGCCCGATTTTCAATTAAGTAAAAAGTTATTTGTAAAAAAATCTGGTGCATTCACCACGGGGGCGAAACACACGGGGGCGTAAGATACGAACCCTTATTTTTTATTTCCCATTCCTTTCTTTTGGCTACTGTGATACTAATAAAATAATACCAAATCGTTCAGTCATAACGCAAATGTATTGACTGTTAGTCATGATTTTCATTAATTTATTAATATTTTTGACGAATTTTATACATTTCACACAATTACTCTCTTTATATAGCCAGGGGCCGTACCGGCTAACGAATCGAGCTTCGGAAAATTTGCCGAGTTTCAAATTAAAAAAGATAAATTGAAGTAAGGAATTTCGTATTGTACTATTTGTTGAAGTTCTTTGGAAGATATGGATGTTTGTGTGACCTCATGAATTAGGGTTCGCCATTTTGGCCCAATTGGGGCTCGATTTATCTGTTTTAATTTGAAACCCGGCAGACTTTTCGAAGCTCGATTCGTTAGCCGGTACGGCCCCTGGTCGTCATCATCATGTTAATTAAACCATTTTGTAATATCGCCACTGCTGGGGCACAGGCCTTATTCCTTATGGATAAGAAGAATCGTCAGGCTTATAATATGAATTGGTAGGTGTTAAAAACTGCAAATGCTGCAGTGTTGCACCAACGGGCTATAGTGCCTTCCGCAGCATAAAGAAGTTTGAGATAATATATTTTTTTGCCACTTGGTTCCATGACTGACCTTTGTAAATGCTCTGCTTAGAGACTGGATACTGTAATTTATTTATTTTTATAAGATTTAACTTGTTATTACTTCATTATTTTATGATTTTATATGTGTACCCGAGGTTTCAAGCGGTTGGAAGTTACGTATACACCGTTAATTTTAAGTATATCTAAAAATGAAATGGGGATATCAGACCACGTGAATGAACAACTTTTACTACGGGGTCAACCACGGAATCTCGAAAAAAAAAACAGCTGTTCCATACATTATAGTCGAGTCGATGTTGTACTTTTCTATAGAGCAGCCGATTTTTTTTTTCGAGATTCCGTGGTTGACCCCACAGTAAAAGTTGTTCATTCACGTGGTCTGTAATCCCCATTTCATTTTTAGATATATGTAGTTAAAAATTTACGGTGAATAAATTATCTACTCGTACGTTGTTGTCGCTGTTCCAATCTAGAACAGTCATGTAACTTGATACTGTCAGCCCTATAAGCTCCGCCCGTACGACGACACGCGCGGTGACCTCCGACACCCATCACTGTCTTGGCAAACAAGTCAAAGCGGCAGCCATTTTGGGCCAGCATTAAAAGCTAAACGACAACTTTTAAACATCTTATCATTATGAATAATTAATTGTTTATCTTCTTATTGAGTTCAAGGTTACGTGTGACATAACCTGACGTGACAGTTATCGAAATATTTATTTATGTAACATTTGTTGTGAACATACATCTGTCAATGTAATCCCACCAAAAACATTTTCATGTATAGTGTTGCCAAGACTACGAACTGTCAAAAAGTTATCAGACCTCATGTAGAGCCAAGCTTCTAACTCTACGCGCCCTAACTCTACAAGGTCCAACTTCAAAAACTCTACACATTAGTCAAACTATGTGGCTTGGACAAATGTCCAGTAACGAAATCGTTACTACAAGAACTATTGTACATCAGAAAGGTTTCCATGTAAAGAAATGGCCAAGCCACATATTTTGACTAATGTGTAGAGTTTTTGAAGTTAGGCCTTGTAGAGTTAGGGCGCGTAGATTTAGAAGCTTGGCTCTACATGAGGTCTGATAATTTTGTTACAGTGCGAAGTCTTGGCAACACTATACATGAAAATGTTTTTGATGGGATTTCACTTCTTTTTGTAAGCAACTATCCATAAACCGGAAAAGCAAGGTGGGGTCAGAATTGTAGTCAAAAATTGTGTAAAATTTGATCAAGATTAACCAGCGTACTTATAGGTACTATTATTTATTTTATTCTGTGGTAGAACTAATTCATTTATGCAGTGATATTTTTTTACTCTTTTTTTTTCTTTGCACTGTCACATTCTAATGTGACAGTGCAAAGAGCAGAAAGAAGTAGTTATGAAATGAACAAAATCTGGGGGCACTGCCAAGACGAAGCGCAAGGGCACTACCTATCTTTTCTTGAAACGCTTCGTCGTTTTTTTGAACCCTCATATCTTGGGTTTGGAGTATGCTAGATAAACAAAATTCTCGGAATATGATATCAGTAGTAGATTTATTAAATATGTAAAGTTTGAATTGTATAGCTTTTATAATACAAATTTTATTGATATCTAAAAACCCCGATTTCGTCACTGACTCACTCATGATCATCCAAATTCAAAGGGTACTCCCAGAAGTCCTAGAAAGCTGAAATTTGGTATGTAAGCTAGTATTAGGACACAAAAAACAAAAAATTATAAAATTGGACTTTAACCCCCCAACCGCTTAGCCCTCATAACTTGGGTTTGGATTATACCAGAAGCACAAAATTCTCAGGATATGATATCTGTAGTTGATTTATTAGACATATAAAGTTTCAATTGCATAGCTCTTAAACTTTGGATTTTATTGATATCTAAAAAACCTCGATTTCGTCAAAACTTACTGATAATCATCAAAATTCCTAGGGTACTTCCTGAAGTCCTAGATAGCTGAAAGGACATCAGGCACATGAGACCCAAAAGTGTATAAACATAATTCTGTTATCTATAAACACTTTATGTTACTAGAATCATAAAACAGTAGCAACATTATTTTTAACTCCTTCATTTAGCTTTAATTAATTATTAAAAAAAAACTAAAGCATATCAATGAAACGGACATCTTTGTTAGCGATTTCACAAGTCTCCCCTGAGTATATTTGTTCTGTGGCACAAGTGATTGCGCATTAAAAAAAAAGTCTGCCGGATGTCAGTCAGCTCAACTGTCAAAAGCGTTTTGTTACGTGCGATTTATGCACAGATTTTCCGTTTGATCTGGATCCAACTCGTACATTGTGGCGCTAATCTGTATCACTAACGCAGCTAACGAAACGTATTGTCGTGAAACTGGTGTTGCTATTTAGTGTCAGGGTTACCAAAAAAAAAACTTTCAAACGTAAATAACTCTTAAAACATAAATCTTCGTAAAAATCTGAATATTTTCTATGACTTACTAATTACATGCCTACATTTTGAAAGAAACAGAAACGTTATACATTCTTTGGTTTTTTTCTATGGGACTCTGCCTGATGTCCTTTGGTATGTAAGCTAGTATTAGTACACAAACTGCGAAAAAATTATAAAACTTGAAACTTTTACCCCTTAACCCCTTAAACTAGGGGATGAAAGTTTTTACTTCAGCAAATTTTGATGCTGAAGGTCTGAAAAAATGAGATATATGAATCTGAAAAATCTTTAAATATTTAGTAATTATTTTTAAGCCTTAGTAAATCACTGTTAAAGTAATGGGAAAAAAGTAGTCATAACACAACAATTAAGAGCTATGCAACAGAAACTTTATATGTTTAATAAGTCTACTACAGACATCATATCCTGAGAATTTTGTGCTTCTGGTAATTATACCAGATATTTGGATTACCAAACCCAAGTTATGAGGGTTAAGCGGATGGGGGTTAAAGTTCAATTTCATATCTTTTTTGGTTGTTTGTGTACTAATACTAGCTTACATACCAAATTTCAGCTTTCTAGGACTTCAGGAAGTACTCTATGGGTTTTGATGATCATGAGTGAGTCAGTGACGAAATCGAGGTTTTTTAGATATCAATAAAATCTATATCTAAAAAAAACTATGCAATTGAAACTTTATATATTTTATAAGTTCACTACTGACATTATATTCCGAGAATTTTGTTTATCTAGTATACTCCAAACCCAAGATATGAGGGTTCAAAAAAACGACGAAGCGCTTCGAAAAAAGGTAGGTAGTGCCCTTGCATTTCGCTTCCTCGTCTTGGCGGGGGCACTACCGTGCCCCCAGATGCTTGGTTTTTATCGGCAAACATAAATGCTATGTTTAAAACCATGAATATCTATATGTAGTTTAAACGTATTCAGACTCACCAATCAATTAGGCATCAGGGGGGTTATTCACGATTGTCGGAAACCAACTTTCCGAATCGTATCGGAAAGTCTATAGTCTTTGATCTTATTTTTTTCTACCTTATGCTACCAAACTTTGTAAATGCATTCCGCTTTCGCGTTGGAAAGTGAATCGAATGCCAGTATTTTATAGTATTTGTGAATAGCTATATTTTCGTAATGTCGGAGGATACTGATTCGAATCGAATGCTTTTGAAGTAGATTTCCGATAGTCGTGAATAATCCTACAGAACAGAAGCATGTCCCCTAGCATGACCATCGAAACACGATAAATATCCCGTTTTATCGACACTCAACTGTCAAAATCCATTGTCTTTTGACAGTTAAACGTGATAAATCGCTTTACCACATCGCGTTTTAGTCATCATGCTAGGGGTGCTGAGTGTTGAGATACCGGCTCAGAATACTGAATAACCAGAACCCGCGTGAACCCGCCCTTTTACGCGGGTTGTGAAGCCAGTGAAGCCAGATTATACTCGTATGAACTATTTAGGAGAAGTTATTACCAGACCCCGGATTTGCGGTAGCACGAATAAAATGACGTTTAATAGTGCGTGGACAACTTGATTATCTATTTGTGTAATTTATCGATAAAATAATTATAATTATGTAACGTGATTATAGACTTACTGTCGCAAATAGTAGAAATTACCTACCTACATTAAGAAAAGTTAAAATCGTGAAATGTATAAATAATAAGATTCACTGCAATTTTTCTTGATGCAAAGATAGCAAAATCAAAGTGAGTGAAGTAGAATGTCAAATTTTTAAGAAATACATCCTCCTTGGTAAAATACAAAAAAAAAAAATACATACGCGATCAAAGAAGTTCCACTACAAACATATTTTCAAAACATCGATATATAAAAACATTTCCGATAATTTGGTAATCACTAGCAAGTTTGTATTCCTGCCACCGCAAATCCGGCCTTTAGTTATTACGTTTTGGTCCTGCTAAATTCTAAATGCAGGAGGTTTTCTTTTGTGGATACAAGCAGTACCTAGTTCTTTCTGACTTGCCAATCTCAAAAAGTTTTAAAATCCTACCTGAGTTAGCAATATTACAGCAAGTAAAGGGAAGGAGGGCAGGAGCAGGGTTTTGGACACTGCGCGTGTCATACTTTTCTTACTATACGTGTGTTCCTGGTTTGTTCGTATTCAATGCGTTAAAGCAGTAGGCATAAAATCTGCCTTTAAAAATTTAGCTAGTTACAAGAGCAATTCGCATGATCACAGAATTGGCAATAATTATACACATCAACTTTGTCTAGGGATACAGGTGTTATTTTCATACAAACGAGGTAACTTTGAAGCCTTGGTTTTCTGCCAGGGATGTACCGTGCTGTAATCTGATGATGGCCATCCAGGGACTGAATGGAGTAGATTCAGATCACTATACACACCCAACTGATCTGATCAGCATTCTAAAAGATTAATGGGTCAGAGTTCTCAGTTTGAGGATTTCCATACATTTTCATGCTATTTTCGCGGTTTTTTAAACATGTCCATTACGTTTTTAGAATGCTGGTCAGATCAGTTGGGTGTGTATAGCAATCTGAATCTCCTCCATTCACTCCCTGGATAGCCATCATCAGATCTCAGCACGGTACATCCCTGGCAGGAAACCAAGGCTTCAAAGTTACCTTGTTTGTATGAAAATAACACCTGTATCCCTAGACAAAGTAAATGTGTGTATATTAATTCTTATGCTCCGAATTCATCGTTGTAACATCGTATTTTTCAAACCTGCCAATGAAAAAGTAATGGTTTCAATTTACTGAAAAAAATCGAATCTAGCATAACAAGAGTTAACGAACCATTAATGTCGATTCACGTGTGATAATAAACAAATAACCTTTTACCTAACATGCCTCACCTTTCTCATAACAATGCACTTTGTACAAGATAAATGATTCTTTCGATTGTATAATATTATATATGCTTTGTAATGCCAATTGTAAAACAATAAACTTATAATAGATTTTCTTCCGTTGAAAGAGGAACCTCTGATAACAAACAATGGTCATTTAATTCTATAAATAAAATCGCTACCGGCACTAGGGTTTTATTATCGCAAATATAAATATAGCAATAGCTTTAACAATTTAGGTTATGCAATAGTTGTAATAAGTTCTGTCAATTTTATAATGGTCCATTTTACAGACCGCCAATGTTATGGCACGTTGTCTTTTCACATTGCACGAATAGTGATTGCTACATACAGTTCTTTGTAGGCGAGTTAACGAGTGCGATTTATTGGTCATGAGAAACTGAGGATCGATTGTAACAGATCGCTATCTGATCTTCGAATATGGCGAAGATATTATTCGATAGAATGAAAGAGAAATTACGAGGAACTTTAATGGGCTAGTTTGGTTACATAATGTGCATTGTTTTATGAAGCAATTAGGCTTGATATGATACCAATATGATGCAATGTGATATCCATTTAGGGAAACAATAACTTAAGACTGCTAGTCGGATCCTGATTAAAGGTTCCCTAAGGATTTTCTCTAATATCCACACGGACGAAATCGCGGGTGGAAGTTAGTTTATTACAATAATCAGAATTGGTTTCAGATATATTAGTATCCCGTTCTTCTTTCTTCTCTAAGAAGAGAAGTATCCCGTTCCTGTTGCCGTTCCCGTTTCTCTTTCCCGTCCCCGTCCCCTCTGCCTTTCCCTCGTGTAATGTCTATTTTTTATTCTTTTTCCATACAAAATTTGAACCGCATTTTCACCCGTTTAGGAATTAAATTATGTCCAGCGTGTTGGACTTCAACATAAATGTCATTTTTGCAATCACCATCCCATAAAACCCCAAGAACGACATCCGTATCGATTTTTATGTTTTCTTACCCCATTTATTCCCTAAAGGGTTGATTTTTAAAATCACAAAATTCTATATGTTTGCCTATTAATTTTAAGACGTGGTCCTACGAAGTTTAAAGTTGAAATGTTTATTTTTTTATTATTTTTCCATACATAATTTGAACCCCATCATGTCCATCGTGTTGGACTTCAAGATAAATGTCATTTTTGCAATCGTCATCCCAGAAAACCCCAATAACGACATCCATATCTATTTTTAAGTTTATTTACTCCATTTCACCGCCATGTCATCCCCATAGGGATCGAAATACTAACAATAACAATATACGTTGCGTTAGATTTCCATCCATAAGCTTATATAATAAATTTAGCTATTTTAGCCTTGAAAATGAAGAATTTTCTATACACAACTTCATCCCCCTTTTCACCCCTTTGAAGCTAGAATTTTTGCAAACACTGAGATACGTGTATAATTTTTAATCGTCAGCCCAAACACAAAGTTGGAAGATCTTAGCTTTCAAACTGAGGGACTTTCATACAAACTTTGGACCCCCGTTTCACCCCCTTGGGGAATGAGTTTTGAAAAACTTTCTTAGTGCACGTCTAATCTCATAAGTAATCTATGTGCCAAATTTGGAGTCTCTAGACCCAGCGGTTTGGGCTGTGCGTTGATATGTCAGTCACCAATCAGTTTCTTCTTTATTTAGATGTAATATAGATATATTTAGTTTATTATTATTTAATACTATATACTCGTAAATGTTGTTTCAAATTATTTTCATCAAAATGGAGGGTTTCTTAATACGTCATAAATTGTGTTAATATTTTTAGAAATGTAGAGGTAAAATAACTAAAATCATTACTTGTGCTGATATTATTGGAGGTTTATTTAAAACGACGCCACTACTCTATCCAGTTCGTCTTCCGTGAAGCACAGCAGCAGTAGGCAGTACACCCGGCGCCGGTCCACGTGGCTCTCGTCTAGTGGTGACATATAGTAAGTGTCTTCGTCCGGCGAATATCTGTCCACGTCAACCCGGCAAAGCTGCAAGAGAACCGTGAAGGTTTCAAAAATTTTGTTATAGCTTTATTTCACCATGACCATCAGCCTTTTTAATGTCCCCACTGCTGGGGCACAAGCCTTCCTTATGGGTAAATAAAGAGGATGGGTCATAACCCACCACGCGGGTCCAATGCGGATTGGTGGGTGTTAACGACTGCAAATGCAGCCAGAACCAATGGCTTAACGTGCCTTCCGAAGCACGGAGGAGCTCGAGATAATAAATATCTGGTCACCCATCCCATGACCGACCTTGCCAAAGTTGCTTAACCTACGCAATAGCTAGACCAGGCGCTATACCACTGCGTCACCGAGCTCCTCATAGCTATGTTACAAGTCAGAAAATAACTAAGAACGAGTAATTATGTTGCATTGTTAAATATACATTGCATTTTTTTTGTAGAACGATTTTCATATTTCTCCATTTATTATAGTGGGATAGTAACTTCCGTCAGCGTCTGCATCCAAGTGGAAATTCAATTCCTCCTTTATAATAAACTATTTATGCCACAAACCGATCCGCCTAGCGGTTAGAGCTGTGACAGTCAGGATGTATTTTAATTTTCGGAAATTGCAAATCAAATATATTTTCCTTCCTACCTACCTAAGTTTAGTATCTTATATTGCGATATTTCATTAAGAGATTAAAAGACAGCTGATACAAAAAAAGGTAAAAAAAATGCACATAGCGCATGATGATACTAAATGGTAGTAAAATCTTTTCCTCATTAACATTCCGAATAAAAATGATGGTTGCATAACTTTCGATCTTAATGAAACGGCGAAGCAGGTCAACCGTTATTAAAAAGATAAGTATTTAATGTTTGATATATCACTATTATATCTTGAGATTGCGTAATAATTAGTCTTTGCAAAAAGGGAATAATTGATATTACGTCAGAATTTTCTTTTTCATTAATGATGATATGGTACTTGCTTATTTGACAATAATCTGTTGGATGTTCTCAGTGTGGAAATCCCACGTTTTGAAATATATAGTTTATTTGTATAGTAATATGCCTTCTTTTGGAGTTCAAGTGGAACTTCTGGGTACGGTAAGGCAAGGCAATGTCAAGTACAGCTGTTAGACATATATTTTCTAGTGAAATATTAATAATGACAAGTATGTTATAATAAGTTTCTTATTATTTGTGTACCTCTTAAAGCAATGGTTCCTAACCTTTTCAATATTACCCATATCACCTAGTAGAGAAGCCGACTTGAATTGAAGAAATGTCAAAACCATAGTGCCATCTCTCTATTCTATTCATTCTTACTGGTACCACCTCTGTTACCCCCATAGAATAGCTGTTTTACCCCTGCGGGGGTAATTACCCCCAGGTTAGGAACCAATGTCTCAAAGATTCATTCGCTTTTTACCATCATTTCACTAACTTTCTGATGTAATGCATAGTAAAGATTACAGGCCAGAAACTCAGCAAGGCGTTACTCATTTTATTGTTAAAAAATATTCATGAGATGAGTAGATATTAAACTTCGTAATAGTTGATGAAGTCATTTAAGTGCTCATATTAAATTAAGTACCTACTGAACTTAACATAATTAATTACTTACCTTTTTCTTTCCGTCCAGAAAACATTCCAATTCTTCAAAATGACTGTTCAGTTGGGCTTTTGGAAATTTAAAATACCTTTTTAATTCATTGTAACGGCCTAAGTGCTGGAAAATAGCATAAGTATTTTATTTTATACAATTTTATTTTATACATTTATGTTACTAGAAGTTTACATTTAATTTAAGAATTTGAATTAATTTGTTACTTTATTAAATGTGATTATTAGAAGTTGTATATTATGCTCCCTTCTTAATACAAATTGATATTTCATTAAATACAGTAACATACTTCAGGATCTATACTTCCACTTCTTCTGATGGTATCCTGTGGGAATTCTTTTGGAAATATTCTTCTTAGCTCGACATCCTCGCTAAAAAATATTAACATAAGTCTATATTTTTAAAGCATTTAGATATAAACATAAGTAAGTATATATTTTAAAAGTTTTTCTCCCTAATTTCAGCTTCTTTTTCTTATGATTTTACCGCATAGAGCCTAGGAAGCATGAGTGACAAGATATAACAAAAAAAATTAAAATGATCAACAGGGTGTTTAAATAAAAAGTCCATTAAAATGATTAATTTTATCAAACTTACTATGTATAAATCACACCACTACTCAAATCGAATAAGCTTTGCAGGACCTAAAAGGTTACAGTGGGTTAAGTTAAATTCAATGATAGTGTTGACATTTTCTTTATGTAAATAAGAATATTAACAACTTACAACACACGTTGTTAAGAAAACTGCTTTTACCATGTTTTAAGGTATTTTTCTTGACGTTGACATAAGAGCGAAGGAAATCTTTATAAGAACAAAATCGAAGTACTATAAATGCTCCGATAAAAAAGCAATATATTTTATTCACAAATAGTCGAACGATAAATTTTTATTGTGTTTTGTAGTTGTTGGCAGTCTTTACTTTCCACTAGAATAACAAGAAGTAAGTAGGTAGGTACTTAAGTTTTTTTACATTCTTTCAGTAACTTAGAAAACATTGACTGATTTACATTAATATTTTCCCAAAAGCAAACTGGTGACTCTACAGAATTATGCTCAATCTTTTATTTTATGTTTATTGTCTAGTCACTACCTTGAAAACATTGACCACTAGGTTTACAAATCGTTATTAATAAAAAACACTGTATTGTTAATGTCTTTAATACAATAACATCATTACAATGCGATAAAATTGAGAAGAGACAGTTGACCTGCGGCCAGAGATTGAAATACCGTGAAAAAAATAACGATACAAAAAAATACTGTTGAAACATTTTATCGGTAAATTTGTCGGTAAAAGTAACGTTAAAATTATTGTACCGGTAAAATTACCGTTAAATATAGCATTACCTAAACTTTACCGGTACAAGAGTACCGGTAAAATTATCGGTAAAAAAGTAACGTTATTAATTGGAATAACGTTAATTTTAAAGTAACGGTAACAAAAAGTAAGAAATAACGTTAACATTAATTTTTATAACGTTATATATAATGCTAACTCAAATTTGAGTGCAGAAACTGTTTTTTTTAGATCTAACGTTGTAGAAGATTGTGCCTGCGTGTGATGAAGCCGGTGTTGTGATGTGACTTACTGTAGTTTCTGTACTCAAATTTCAGTTGGCCTTAAAGAGCATTTTGATCACAGTAAGAAATAGGATCAATTGGCAATAAAAATATTACGAGTCGATTTATCGTTTTTCAGTACAAAATGTATGGGAAAAGTTTTTGGTGGTTTCTGTCGTTTCTAGTACTCATACCTTAGATGGTCCCATAGAGTATTTTGATCCCCACACGAAATAGGACCGATTGGCATAAAAAAAATTTTTTTGGTATTTTAGCATTTTATTTGCTAACCGTATTTTTTTCCAAAAATTGTGAATGCAGTTCATAATATCATAAAAATTTAATGTACCGTCTCAAAAATCCACCCTGTATATTTATTGATATAACGTTAATGTTAAAATTAACGGTAAAAAAGTAAGAAATAACGTTACATTTAAAAATAACGTTATCATTCCCTGCCAGCGGCAACTTCACTCGAGAAAGGGCAGAGTTTTTACA
This sequence comes from Agriphila geniculea, assembly GCA_943789525.1. Lineage (NCBI taxonomy): Eukaryota > Metazoa > Arthropoda > Insecta > Lepidoptera > Crambidae > Agriphila > Agriphila geniculea. Next base: position 13,567,546 of record OX038875.1, read on the forward strand.
GAATACATCGTTTTGTACTCTCTGTTGTATAAAGTTAAATTAATCTCATTGTAATAAACATACAAACAAGGGTTACCCAAGCAACGTAAAGACAGGCAATAATATTTAAAATTTTATTTCATCATGCTATTTTCGTTATTTCAACTATACAATAACAATAAACTAATACCCATGTTAGCTAAACAATATTTCTATCATTGAATCTCGTCTCATCATCCGTAAGCGGTTGAAATCCATTAGAGTCAGCAATGTAGTGCACAGTGTATAAGCGCCCCCTAGGATCTATGTAGCCAAACTCTCCTCTAACTACTAGCGATCCATCGATCACGCTTCTTCCACCCTCTTCTCTCCTGAAGCTGCCATCATCCGTGTTATATCTATAAAGTAAAGTATTTATGACTACAAATAGGTAAAAAATCTAAATAGCAAAATGCTAAGGTTTTCGAGGATAAGCGTCCCCGCTGACAGGCGATTAATCGCTGAGCGATTTTTTGTCGCTGAGAATAGAACATACGCCCACGAGCTACTTTTTGTAACTGCGATAAACGCATTGCGGCGATGATCGCGGCGCTTTTATGTCGCTGGCTAAGTAAAACCTTTGACGTGTCATTTCACGGGCGATTATCGCCGAGATTAACGCCGCGATTATCGCAGCTACAAAAAGTCGGTCGTGAGCGGTTACGCTAATGCACAAAGTTCTCCCTCAAAACTACAGGGTGATTTTTTGAACTGTCGACTGTGATGTGGCCTAGACCGTCAAACTAAACAATTCTGTCTATTTGTACATACACGTACTACACTAAACATTTACACACTCATATAAACACATACTTTATTATATATTTTATACTTTACATACTTTATTAACTACACTAGCAGCAACATAAACTTTGTACTTGTATTAAAAGCTATAGCTCAACCCGGGAAGTGAGGACCTGGTGTCTTGTACTACAGGTTGCAACCCAACCCATTTGAAGCACCAGTCTTCACAACTAATAATCTAAGACTGATATTGTTTATATTTACTGTTGCTTGTTACTACTTACTATTTGTGAACAAATAAATAAAGATTTATTATTGTTATTATTTGACCAACTTAATCAGTACAAAAAATAATCAGCTGTTCCATAGAAAACGTCAATATCTACTCGAGCAAAACGTATAGAACAGCTGATTATTTCCTTGCTTTAATTAAGTTGTTCCCATAGACAAAGTTGTTCAGTTTGACGGTCTATGCCACACCACATTTGTCGACTGTTTTCGATTTCACCCTGTAATTGAAGAATATCATTTTATGGATGATGTCAAACAACCCTATTACCTCAATACATACAGACGGAGCGTTGTAGCCGAATAATCTATTTTATTTCGGGACCTCCACCAACGTTAGGTATGTTAACAAAACCAGCAAAAGTATTTTCCTTACATGAATAGATACTATCACTGAATGTTGTTACATCGTGAGCCATTTACAATGTCCCCATTGCTACTGGGGCTTGGACTAAGTGGTTGATTCGTCCAAGTACTGGGGACATTGTGATTTTGGGGCATAGGTTTTCCTTAAGGAGGGATAAGGAGGAGGGGCCAAAGGTGCAGGTGAGGTGAATGAATATCAAGTTCATATTATAATATTAGCTCTCTGACCTCTAACATGGCAACTAGTCTTAGTATGCAAAACAATGGAATAAAAAATTTGAAATTACTTAGCTACGAATGATTGTGGTTTTTACTCCTTTAAGCAACACTGCTTAATCAAAATAATACTATCCGAATGGGGTATACTATACATATCAGATATTAGGTTTAGCACAGTTTAACAAATGTGGTATTAGTAACTTAATAAGTACTTACGCAAAACTATAAGCACCAAGCCCATTGCTATTGTAAATCAAATTGTGAGTCGGAACATTACTGCTTTGTACTAAGTCAAATATATTTGCAAATACATTTACAAATACGATAAGCACGTATATATTTTCTTGAATTTTTACAAACCGCATCTGAAAAATAGGAAAATATTTTACAGTGTTTTCATAATTTGATTTTATTAGGTATGGGTTCATATCTAAAAATCCTTAATGTTTTTGTTGATAGTCAAAATTATATTAGGCATTCAAAAGAATTCTACACTATTCAAATAATTCTTTAGTCCGAGCTAGAATATAGTACTCATTTAATGTTTATATTTTTAATATATTAACATTATTTAGAATCCTGGTACCTAATGGATTTTTTGTGACTACGAATAAATATTTTTGTCAATGTTAATAATTTATTATACTAACATTAAAGGTTAGCCAATATCACCAAAAATGACATCACTAATCGAAAGATGACAAAGCTTTGAATGACAGCCTCTTCAAGGTAAAATAAAACTAAAATTTTGTAATATGATAAGTATTACAGCAATCTTATTTTTTTTAAATGATATCGTGCAGTGTCATTTATTTCTCTATCACCTCAACAAAAACTTAACTAATTTTTGTTATAAAAACTAGTCAATTTAAATTGCACACGTTTAAATAAAAACTTCGCAAAAGGTAAGAAGGTAAGGAATAATACCACCATATTTTCCACTGTACTTTTCATTTATTTAATGCGTTCTACGGTACTGTTTTTCCTTAAGCCCTAAAATCCAATAATATTGTTTTTTTTCATTCCTTATGATTAGACATCGAATTTTATGAATTTGCATATTCAAATGCTTATAGCTCTCTAATTACGGCGTCAATGCATATTTTAGCCTTTTCCCCCAATCGTGCATATTTCGTTTAGTAGCTGGAGTTATGTATAGGGAGCCATCCCCTATTTAAATCAATAGAAATACTGGAAACAGTTATTGAAATCGCCAACGCCATCCCTAATTCCATAGCAGAAAAGATTCGTAAAAAGTTAGACGCTATTTTGCGTAAAAACCAGAGTCTTGTAGACATGAAGAACATTAGTGCCTACATCAACAGCACAGGTCGTATCCTGCCTAACAGGTATCTCCAGAAATGACACCAAATTTTAAATTTTGTTCAATGACGTCAATTGATGTAGAGGGGTCGTTTTCGGCGTTCAAATTGATACTAAATACTTATAATATATTTAAATAATTGTATATTGTCACAAAAACTATGCATAATTTTAAGAATATCTCGCTGTCTTTAATTAAAATATATAGATATGAAAATGGTTTTTAGTGTATATTTCGGCACTTTGTTAGTGCGTCTGAGATTAAAGACAGTTTTACTGAGTAGCTAATTGATTTGGCTTATCTCAGTCAACATCCTCCATATTGTCTAGTATCTAGCTAACCTCAAAATACTACTGAAAATATTAATAAATAATACCAGGAAAAGAAAAGACAAACTTATTACTAATTATTATAGCTTAAAACCTTTCCAGTTACTAAATTGCACAAATTATTTACAGTGGTATGTTTTGCCCTTAGTAAATGGTCAATCTCTTTTGTAGCTGCATGTAAGTTTAAAAGTATAATCAAGCAGACAAATAAGTGTAGAGACGCTGATCAAGTAATCAATAACCGGTTACGGTACTCACCATAATGGTGTCCCTCACCAATGGGTATCTAAGAGTACTGCGGGGCAGGATCACTTCCCACACTTTATATCCAGTTCCTCAAGTATGTCATGTCAGGACTTCATTCCTTATTTAACAATGCGTCGCCAAGGACTTGTATAAGTCATTGACACTACAATTTGTTCTTTGGTGAAGACAAATTTTATAGTTTGCTGTTAATTAATACCAATATAACCAGTTCAGCAACAGGTTGAACACAAAAAAAGATTTCTATTTGATTCTAAACTATTGGAGGAAGCATTGGACTATTTTGAAGGTAGGGTAGGATGTATGGGATTAAAATGAAAATCTACGATCTTTTTTATTTCCACTTATTGAGACGTTTGTTATTGTTCTTTAATGTGTATAAATAGTTACTTAATGCTTATTTCTGATTCAGCCAAGTAATGCTGCAACAATTTGTGGTGGTGATCCAAAGCTGACGCCAGTTGGTAATCCTGGTAATCCTGGTAGTGGATAATCCTAGAAAAAAAACAACACAATTTGTTATGTTACTTACGTTGTTGATACACTTGAAGTGAGAAAATTGTGTGTGTTCGGCGCATACATACTTCGATCTACATACATATTATTAGGTTTACCCATCATTGTAAAATGCAATATAAATGTCGCAGGCAAATTGTATGATTCCGCGTTTTACAAACGGCGTCGTCCGTTTACGAACGCTCGCTATTTTGCAAAATGCCGAAGGCAAATTGATGACTCGATCAATTATAAAAATTTCAATTGATTGTTTTAGTCGGGTGATAATCATAAAACATAGCTCACACTCGCTCATTAAAATTTCGAGCTATATTGGTTTAGTTACAATGCCTTTCTTTGGTATGTTTCTCTTTAATTCGCGGATAGGACATAATGACTTGCTTTTTTTACAATAATAAATCGGTCTTTATGTTTGTACTGAATTTTGTCTCGACCACCTTATCCACAGTTTTTATGAATATCTAACAACATCATAATGTCCATGTGTCCGTGTAATACCATTCTTCTAAGGGTATTACACGGACGGACTCTTAGGGCTTTCTTTTTCAAAATAAGATGGTTCATATCGCCAATACTCATCACATCATACCTTTTGTACCAGTAATATTCCTTAGGAGTCCTCCGAGTACCAGACTCCATAGACACCTTAGCGTTTTTAACGTGCCGGATAACCTCAAAAATCTTGTCATTTGTCCACGGCTTTTTTACTGCACCTACTTGTGAATCGTAAAATTTTTTTAATTCACTAAATAAATGCCAAATATACACCGCCAAAAATTTGTTTTTGAGATATAGCACATTTTCCAAAACCGCAAATATAACTTTGTCATTCATACCAACACTGTGAAAAACAAAGTTATTTTTGCAGACGAGAAATGATAGGTGGTATTAAATATGGTATGGTATAAGGTAACTACGGAAAACTACGGCGTGTGGCCCGACACGCACTTGGCCGATTTTTTTTTGTTCTGATTAACAGCGCCGCGCGTAGTAAGAAAAAAAACTAAATACGGCCATCAGTTCTTCTCGCTATGTTAATACAGTAGCCCGTAGAACATTTAAATCACGAAAAAGGTTCGTTTGCCGTTGTGATATAGTTATTTAATACGAAATTATAGATACTTTAACCCAAGTTTTAGAGATCGCAACTCGCCGTAACCTATATTTGTATATCTCCAAAATTGATATTTTTTATTTTTTGAGGTTTACCACATAGTTTACCTATTGTCGTGTTCTACAGCTTGGTTTGATTGCCACAGATAAAAGTAAGACTATAAAAAGTAGCCATACACAGATTTAAGACCTGATGAAAATGGTTGGACTTTATCTGGTCTTAAATCTGTGTATGATCACTTTCCATAGTCTTACTATTATCAGTGGCAATCAAACAAAGCTATAGAACACGACAATAGCTAAACCATGTGGTAAACCTTGAAAAATAAAAATATATCATTTTTGGAGATATACAAATATAGGTTACGGCGGGTTGCGATCTGTTTGATCTGATCTATCTATAATTTCGTAATAAATAACTATATCACAACGGCAAACGGTAACTTTTTTGGTGATTTAAATGTTGTACGGGCTACTGTACTATGTGTCCTGCCTATTGCCACTTCAGCTGAGCAATCCTTCGAGCGATGTCGGTTACTTTAGTTCTCCTGTGGATCTCCTCGTTTCTGATTCGACCACGCAGGGAAACGCCGAGCATGGCTCTCTCCATTGCACGCTGGGTGACCTTGAGCCTCCTTATGAGACCCATAGTTAGCGACCACGTTTCACTGCCGTAAGTATATTATAACCATACCAAAGAATAAAAAAAAACACGACTGCCCTGCTAAAAACAAACTAAAAAGTTAAATAACAAGTGTCATTGCAGTTTGGGGACCGTTTTATGGAACAATTTTTAATCGAAGAGGTCCCCAATGGACTGCAATGACACTTGTTACTTAACTTTTTAGTTTGTTTTTAGCAGGGCAGTCGTGTTTTTATTTATGTTTTTAATTTATTTATTTTTATTTCACACATTTTAGTGACAAATTAGATATTTTTAAAATGTGCTCTTCAAGGCCTTTCATTTGATGCCCATATCTTAATAATTGAAGAATTTTTTTTTTCACATTTTAAAATGACGTCACACAGTCGCCATATTAACTTTAAAAAAAATATAGCCAGTGTCACTCGGAATGGTGTAAGGATTCTAACAATACCCCATACATCCAAATCCGTTGAGCCATTTGGAAGTTATGGTGGAATAAAGAAACTCACATACCCACAAACATACATGAACTCTGAACACATATACACTCTTTTTGCTTTGGGCAGTCATGTAAAAAAAAACCGGTCAAGAGCGAGTCGGACTCGCGCACTTTTAATCATTTGGTTCCTGCCGTGGGGTGGTTCCACTCATGATTACAAGCAACTTTGATGCCTCATTTAGATTATCGGCGAATATACTCGCCGAGTAACTCGCCGAGTAATTGGGGCACGAATACAGACCCGTTTATATGTTCGTCTATAATCAGTGAGCATAGAACTTTCAGAAATGGATGACGTGCGACTTGCTGCTTCGGCTTCACGCATATTAAATGTATATCGACTTATAAAAGTAAAACTTTAACAACATCATTAGCGAATCTCTTCTTTACTTAATTCTGCAATGGAATACCTTCATTAAACGGACCCAAGCATCGTTAATGAATTTTTAATCTTTATTCAACCGATGTTTATGGTGACAAAGTTCGTGAACAATGACGATTATGTAAACACCGCTGCGAATACGTACGAATAATCCTTTGATCCGCGTCAAAAAACCGACACCACACGGAGAACAGACGAATATTCGTGGCGAGTACAGAATATACCCGAATATGATGTTTACATACCGTCTTCGTGCCTATTCGTCTGTACTCGGCGAGTATCTAAACTAGGCATGAGATTGAGGTCGAGTAGTTACTGCACTTTAGTATGGAACAGCTGATTTTTTTTGCGAGCAGGAGAGTTGGCCCCTTAGTAAAAGTTGCTTGTAATCGTGAGTACAACCACCCCACGGCGGGAACCAAATGATTAAAATTTCAGCGTGTATAAGAAAACCATAATAATGTAGATACAAAAACACGCAGAGAGACAGCACAATCAAGTGTTATTTTTTCCTGATTTTAAAAGATAGTTGAAAGCTTTATTTGTTTTGGTATTTTGAATTGGAGGTGGTATTTTATTCCAGCATTTCGTGGCAAGATATCTGAAGCCGACACGAAATACAGCTGTTGGTCGTTGCCGTCGGTTCCAGATATGCGGCAGTTTGGAGTAATGCGGCTTGCGGCTTGCGTCATGCGGCCTGCAACCCACGCGGCCATGCGACTGTACTTTGCATTGGAAGAAGCACCGTGTCACATGCGGCCGTGACAGATCGCTGGGATTGGGTTCCATACACTCCTATAATTTAAAGTACAGTCGCATAGCCGCGTGGGTCGCAAGCCGCATGTCGCAAGCCGCAAACCGCATTGCTCCAAAGGGTACCTTAAGGTTCTGCGTGGTGAGTTAATGCTCATCTCCCTTATCTATTCATAAGGTAGGTTGATGGCAAGGAATCATAAATATTCAAGCTTTTGCTTGAAATGTGCTTGAATTGTAATGATAATTATAAAAAGTTAAAAAAGGGATGAGATATGTCGAAGGAGTAAAATAGATAATGTGATTCATAAAAGTTAGTTACTGTTATTCTGCCATTCAGCCAAGCAACGAAGCAACAAGTTGAGGAGAAGCAATACGATTTCCGGGGCGTTTACGGGGTGGCTAAAAACAATAAAATATATATAACACAGAAAAAAACAAAATACAATTTCTCATAATATCAATGACAAACTGCGAAAACGAATTGTGCAATGTACGTTTGTAAAAAACAACTTTTGCGCGATGACCATTTTAGAGAAACATGATTGTGTAATTTTTGCGAAATAAAGCTTATGCGACGAATTATTATTCGGGAAAAATTTAAAAAGGATGCAACTGAGAATCAAATGGTTGAGACTACTTTAAATTCTGAAAACACGAATATGATAACAGAAAAAAACATTTTTGTAAAATATACCAAAATGTTTTACTCTTTAATTTTCGAAAAAATAATTCGTGGTACCATTAAAGCATTCTTTCGCACTAACGTGGTTTCGAACAAACGTTCATCGCACTGTGTCGTTCGGCCTTTCCATTACGCTTGCTTGGATGGTGCCTACTCATAAGTAATCGCAAAATGTTTGTATCAAAATAGAAGTTTTTTTTACTTACTTAATTTAATAATATACTATGAAATCATTGTTTACGAACAGTATTTTTTTTTAAATTTCTCTTTTGATTTACAGAGACAGAACGATCCAGCTGTTGATATTATGATAGATTCCTCGTGTGTTAATTCGTTAATATCAGTATCGAATTATTAGTATTCACAAATAAAGGCGTATGTTATTCTAATTGATAACTAAGTAGCTTCAGAGGAAGATGGAATTAATTTATTGTATTCTCTACTATGTGACAGTGGCCCAAGTCTGTTATTGTTAACGTCATGATCGTGTTTCAATTGTGTTTCGGTTTTGGGTTTAAAAACAAGAACTGTATCGAAAAGCATTACAATTCAAACACAATTATGACGTAAACAAGGCAGACTTGGGTTGGGCCCCAGGTATTGTCATACCTTCCTGGGTGGGAGTGGGTGGTAGCCATCTTTGTCCGCGGTATACTGGACGTAATACGTCTGACCTGAATCATCCACGTAAGAATAAAACCCAGAAACTACGTAATTTCCAAGGACATCAAAGCCTCCAGATTCTTCTCTTACAGTGTTATCAGGTGTACGGAATCTGCAATTCAATAAGTTTATAGTTAGTACCATATATAAAAATATAGGGTTCATTTCACTACATAATAAAAAGTTATTTATTATAGAAATCAAAAAATCTTTCGAAGAAAACTTTTTATAATATAAAGTATAACTATAAAACTTTACGAAATATGTAGGTTAACCAATAATATGAAATATAAGATGCAGCCTAAATAAAATCATGCTCTTCACCAAATAGATAAATATTTCAAAGGATATGAAAAAAGTGTAAAATTAATAATAAATCTTATTATTATTAATAATATATACACGCTGAAATTTTAATCATTTGGTTCCCGCCGTGTGGTGGTTCCACTCATGATTACAAGCAACTTTTACTATGAGGCCAACTCTCCTGCTCGCAAAAAAAAATCAGCTGTTCCATACATTAAGGTCGAGTAGGTACTGCACTTTTCTATGGAATAGCTGATTTTTTTTTTGCGAGCAGGAGAGTTGGCCCCATAGTAAAAGTTGCTTGTAATTATGAGTGGAACCACCACACGGCGGGAACCAAATGATTAAAATTTCAGCGTGTATAATACAAGGTTATTTTTAGTATATACGAAACCTGAAAACTGTTGGTTCAGAATCAGTAATAGAATCAATTGCAATATGTTTTATATTATGTTATAATAATTTTGACTAAATAATATTTACAAAACCGTAATTAACGCACACCCTACTAACGAGAAACCCTACTAACTAAAAGCTTGTAACTTCGTGAGTTTTTAAGGTATTATAATATTTTTTTATACTGATTCTGAAAATAAAAATATGTTACCCGTGTTTCGGCTTTCGTATATATAAAAAATAATGTTGTATTAAAATGAAATCAGTGATTTCACAGAGACATAAGAATAAAACTTACCTAAAAGTGTATGCACCATCAGCAATATTATTAGTATCAAAGAAAATTGGCGACTCTGGCTCCTGGCTTTGACCAACGGAGTTTTGACCGTTTACTAATTTTAGAACTATTAAAAACATAATTTTCACAGCAATCATCTAAAAAGAAATATTTAAAAATTAAAATCCCTTGTCAATCCTTTATCAAGTATTTTCTCTATATTTGTACTCACTTTGTGAAACATTTTTAATTATTAAATCAAAATAAAATAATAATTGGTAATGGATACAGATATTTTCGTTTTATTAACACACAATCACTCAATGATTAAATATAAACCGGTAAAATTCGCTTAACAGAATACACAACAACAGATTTTGAAAAACCAGTCAAACTGCAACGTTCTTGCGGATGATCAGTTTATATATTTAAATTTAAAAGCTCTAGACAGGCGTTCTATCACGAAATAATAATTTGGTAATTATGTGTTGATGCGTTTGGTTTAGTTCGTCCTTGGGTGGGTAAGTAAGTGACCAAAGCTAATTAATTACCACTTTATTGGTACTACAAAATGTGTATTATATGAGAAGTTAAAGTACGTAAACTGTGACTCGATATAAATATCACGATATTAATCACTAAAATTTCATAAAATCAGAAATAATTAATTATAAAAAAAACCTTCCGAACTAGTCACACCAGTAATTTACTCCCAAACTAAGCAAAGCTTGTACCTACTATGGTGAATAACGGATAGAAATACATAAATAAGAAGGTATACTTAATTATATCTGAACAAATGGTTATGTTCATTCATACCTTTTGGCAGTCCAAGAAGCATCGTCGCTGTCGTTTTGAGAAACGCGCGTCAATTTGGAAAATGGATCTACGACCACAACTTATGTAGGCATAATAAAATTCAAGGTGAAACAATAGCCTAAAATGTACCTTTTGATAACCAGTCAAGGTATGATTGAAATCTTTACCTATATAATATAAAAACCTACCCGGAATCAATTATGTTTGAACTATGAAGTTAAAACATCTTTTAAGGTCGACATGTAAATTTTCGTGCTTGTATTTTGTATTAATTTTTTTTTTAAAGCATACGATTAAATAATACATTAATATTTAACATTTAGTATAATCAAAAAGGTGTGTAAATTACAAACAATCAACATTATAAAATCTAATAAATTTGATATTCATATTATAAAAAACAATGTCTTACCGATTAATATTAATTTTGAATACAACCGATGATTAACAAGACAATGTAATTGAAAATTTAAAAACAATTAACATACTTCGTGAAGTCGTGTACATAATTTAAGTGTTCTGCATCATCATAAAAACCTATAAACACTGCTTCAAGTAAAAAAGGAACAGCTCAGACTGCACAGTATGAAACTCGCATCGTAATAATACCACAAAACATATCTCATGACCATCTAACAGCACATAATATTGATAATGACCTTACAAGAAGTCGTATTGCAACCAGTCGTTAACATACAAATTACAGTCAACGACATACACGCTTTAACGTGGGATGACCGTTTCATTTAAAAAGCCATTCATAATTAATGCAGCTGTCACGGTGTTATACAACATTCCTCTAAAGTTCACGAACACAGTTTGTGAAGAAAACCAATATTGCTGCGGCACATTTAACAATTGATTTATGGCGTGTCACAAATATGGTGAAAGCCCTGATCACGATGGCTATTGTTGCATCATGTGACGGATGACACATCGGATCATAGGTAACTAGCCCAAAGTCTCAATGCAACCTACGATTGCTTAGTTACATAATTTGGCCCCATTGCCTGACCACTTAATTGGAATCATTATAGTCCCAGAAAAATAAATGTTTGTGACATTTGCATACAAAGTATTGTCTAATAACAGAGTTGTGTTTCTGAGCTTGATTTAATTGTTACAGTGCGCGGTGTAAAATAAAGCAAAAAGCTCAAGTCACAAGCGTTATCCAGAAAAAAATATACAAGTTACTTTATATTGAATTCAAACTTAAGAATCTTCACTGAACATGCGTAAAAAAATTAAGTTAAGATTTAAAATTATTCTTATATCTACCCATGTGCAAAATAAAATGACATAAAATATTAGTGAAGCTGAAACCGCTATAAAAAAAATCTGGTCATGATTTTCTATTACTCGTTAAGGTAATTGATCATTAGATAAGAAGAAAAGTATGATAGAAGGAATTACAACAAAGTAGTCGTAAACGGAAACGTGCTAAAAAGGTCGAAGGTTGTGCATCTGTTACCGTTAATGTGTGTAAATCAGTTAGAGTGCAGATTAACTAGTTAAGCTGCTGGCGAAGCGCCAGAAACGACGGTGCTTATGTAAAATTTACTATCAATAGATGACTTTAACGTAAATTTCCTGAAGACTTGGCTATTTCACTCACTGTCTTCCGCGATTTGACGGTAGAGCATCCATTAATATGCAGATTAACTAAACTAACGTTAATATGCAGGTAAAGTACAGAAATCTGCAGACTTCCTAGTTAATGCGCAAATTAACGTATTCCGTACTCTAGCGGTAGCATATCTATTAATAAACTATTAAAACTTTTAACTTGTAGTAAAAGAAGAGAACTAAGGGTTAGAAAACTTTAAAGCTAAAGTAGGTATCGAGTTTGTTACATAAATAAGGAATAAAAACTAAATATGTAATGTAATTAATAATTATCGTACAAAACCTAAATAATACAAATAATAATTAATTCAAAACGTCAAACGTCAAACAATGTCTGTGTAAAACAATAATTTGCAGTTTAAATTACAGCAAAAGGTCCATCTATCGAAAACTTGGCAAAACATAAGCTTGTCTGTATAGATTGTGGTGATTTTTCTTGTTGCTTATGCTGCAACTTTTGAAGCTCAGTGTTTGCTTTCGAGTCCTGCACAGAGATGTCGCTTTTAAAATATTAATGTTTATGAATAAATTTTATTCGTATTAGTTAGAACATTTGTCTTGCATAATAACAAGTGTTTTGGGTGACTGTTAGTAAAAATAAATAAATTATAATCACACATTTTTAATATTTTATGATTTCTGGAAAAGTAATTTAAAAAATTTTCTTTTTTACTGCAAAAGTTACTTGAACATTTTGGTTACAGGCAACAGCCTTTTTTCTAGTAGACAGTATAATAAGTTATAAACGAGTTTATAAAGCTCATTGACAAGAATTACCCCATTAAATACGATTTGAAAAAGGATTTTGAACAAGCCAATAAAGAAATAACAAATCCGGTGAAAATGATGAAGATGAAACTTTTCTCCTTCAAGTGACCATAACATTAAACACTCAAAAAACCGTTTTTTTTTTGGTAGACGAATATTATGATTAGTGATTTGCATATTATAGGTGCTTGTTAAGTGACCGTATAACGTCAAAAAGACATTTTTGAACACCGATTTCACACAGTATTAATTGATTTATCAGCCCAAAAAAAATGTAGCAAGTAGATTATAGTAGGTACTCACACTCAGTATGATAGACAAAAACATGGTAGCTGAAACTTTTTTCGGTAGAAAAAAAATCGTAAAGTGATCTCCAATCTTGTATTTTTAGGGTTCCGTACCAAAATGGTAAAAAAGGAACCCTTATGGTGTGACTCAGTCTGTTTGTTTGTCACAGCTGGATATCTCGAGAACTACTAATGGTATTTTGTAATTTGAAATTTGGAATAGCTTATGACCCAACTATTTTGCAAATAAGAAATAAATAAAAAATAAATATCTTTTTCTTCCTACAATGCTTTATTATGCAACATCACAATCACACTAAAAACTCAGTACAAAGCGAGTCTTTAATGCTCTAGACTCTAGAGCATTAAAGACTCGCTTTGTACTGAGAAATGAATTTTCATACATTTTTATAGCTCTAGAGTCTAGAGCTATAAAAATGTATGAAATTTCATTATTGCACAGTTTTTTTTAATCGCAGCAAAAGATGCCAATCTCAATGGATTAGCTCTATTCAGCCAGCCGATATCAATACCTTTTTTTACGTACCTACGTATTATTCGTTTCTATCCTACTTGTTCCAAATTTAAAACTCAACCTTACGTTTAATAATTGTTGGAGTATAACTTTTAATTTCAATAATTGAACTTCTATTTTAACAGTTTGATATGAGTTTCTTTTATCTACTATTCCTATAGGTAATAGTTGAAAGAAAAGCAGATTATGCACCTCGCCTTAAGTAATTTATATTGCCCTCGTGCCTGTTAGATTAGAGCCCTCGCTAACGCTCGGGCTCTAAATCAGGCACTCGGTGCAATAATAAATTACTTTGTGCTCGATGCAATAATCTACTATTTTACAACAGGGACTGAAAAGGGGTCTTAAAAATTTGAAGTGGGGTTACTAGGGCATGTGGGGTATCATATGAAAGAGCGCCGTTTGCACGTTTTCAATCATTTTTAGGGTTCCGTACCTAAATGGTAAAAAAGGAACCCTTATGGTGTGACTCAGTCTGTCTGTCTGTCTGTCACAGCTGGATATCTCGAGAACTACTAATGGTATCTATGGTACTAATGGTACTAATGGTACTAATGGTACTAATGGTACTAATGGTACTAATGGTATCAACTTGAAATTTAGAATAGTTTGAGATGACATTTGCCTGTCAACTATTTTGAAAATGAGAAATAAATAAAAAAATAAATATCTTTTTTACAACAGGGACTGAAAAGGGGTCTTAAAAATTTGAAGTGAAGCTACTAGGGCATGTGGGGTATCATATGAAAGAGCGCCGTTTGCACGTTTTCAATCATTTTTAGGGTTCCAAACCCGAAGGGTAAAAACGGGACCCTATTACTAAGCCTCTGATGTCCGTCTGTCTGTATGTCTGTCTGTCTGTCTGTCTGTCACCAGGCTGTATCTCATGAACCGTGATAGCTAGACAGTTAAAATTTTCACAGATGATGTATTTCTGTTGCCGCTATAACAATAAATACTAAAAATATAATAAAATAAACATTTAAGGGGGCTCTCATACAACAAACGTGATGTTTTTGCCGTTTTTTGCTTTACATTAATAACGAAGATAGACAGTTGAAATTTTCACAGATGATGTATTTCTATTACCGATGTAACAATAAATACTAAAAACAAAATAAAATAAATTTTTAAGGGGGGCTCCCATACAACAAACGTGTTTTTGCTGTTTTTGGTACGGAACCCTTCGTGCGCGAGTCCGACTTGCACTTGGCCGGTTTTTTTCTTTTTGTTTTAGGCCGTATAGCTTTTGATTTATAATGAAAAATGTAAAAAAAATACCGTTCCTCCCTCATCTCCGAAGTTTGCCAAGAGAAAAATTTAAAATAATTCTGTGTGATAGCAGTTCATATAAAGATTACAGGAAAAATAAAACGATGTCTCAAGATAGCATCCTTTTTTAGGGTTCCGTACCCAAAGGGTAAAAACGGGACCCTATTACTAAGACTCCGCTGTCCGTCTGTCTGTCTGTCTGTCTGTCTGTCTGTCACCAGGCTGTATCTCATGAACCGTGATAGCTAGAAAGTTGAAATTTTTACAGATGATGTACTTCTGTTGCCGCTATAACAACAAATACTAAAAACAGAATGAAAGTAATATTTAAGGGGGGCTCCCATACAACAAACGTGATTTTTTGGCCGTTTTTTGCTCGATATTAATAACGACAACAGGTAGACAGTTGAAACTTTCACAGATGATGTATTTCTGTTGCCGCTATAACAAAAAATACTAAAAACAGAAAAAAAAATATTTAAGGGGGGCTCCCATACAGAAAACGTATTTTTTTTTTGCCGTTTTTTGGTACGGAACCCTTCGTGCGCGAGTCCGACTCGCACTTGGCCGGTTTTTAGAAATTAACAAATTTCTAAAAAA
The DNA here is from genome assembly GCA_943789525.1 of Agriphila geniculea. Taxonomy (NCBI): domain Eukaryota; kingdom Metazoa; phylum Arthropoda; class Insecta; order Lepidoptera; family Crambidae; genus Agriphila; species Agriphila geniculea. Next base: position 13,583,241 of record OX038875.1, read on the forward strand.
GTTAACATTAGCTCCACTATCGGTCAAGAGATGGCGCTGACCTAAAACTGCAATACTAATTTAATTATTCTAATCTGCAGTGTGGTTTAATGGTGTAATTATGATGGTACGGAACTCTCGGTGCGCGAGTCCGACTCGCACTTCACCGGTTTTACTTCTTTTTGTTTTAGGCCGCATAGTTTTAATTTTATGATGAAAAATGAAAAATAAAATACCGATCCCCCCTTATCTCCGAAGTTTGCAAAGGAAAAATCTGAAATAAATCTAAGTGATAGCAGTTTATTATAAAGATTACAGGAAAAATAAAACGATGACTCAATATGGCACACTTTTTTAGAAATTATTAAATTTCAAAAAAAGTTGACATTAGTTCCACTATCGGTCAAGAGATGGCGCTGACCTAAAACTGCAATACTAATTTTATTATTCTACTCTGCAGTGTGGTTTGATGGTGCAATTATGATGGTACGGATATGGAACCCTCGGTGCACGAGTCCGACTCGCTCTTGACCGGTTTTATTTTTAATGCTGTGCCAACCAATAAAAAACCTATTATCTTGAAACTATTATGATAAAAAAACCTTAGCTCTATCTAGTTTTGTAATTGAAAGATTTTTCGTTATTCATTAAAGACGATAATGTTGTCAATAATTTTAATTACCATGAGAATTTCTTCCAGCGTCGTAATCTAAAATTAATCTTCAAGTAAAAATCTGTAATCAACTTTCGAAATTTTTCGGGATTTTCCGTCAAATCAAGTTTAACTTCATTTCTAGCCTTTAGCTTTTGTACTTAAATCACAGAATACATAATACGAGTAGTACTAACGTCTTATATGCTAGGGCTACATTAGGCAATGCCATTAATGATCGTGCTAATTTTTCATAAGCCCATGTGGCCCATGTCTTACTTACGCTAGGGTTACACTAACGGCTTATCGTCGATAATTTTCTCACTGATGACCCTTATATTTTTGGAAAACAATAGATCTGGGTACCTTTGGTAATAACCCTACTTTGGTACGCGACATCACTATATATTATGTAGTATAAAAAAGTCGCTTCCTGCTATCTGTCCCTATGTATGCCAGCTACCCTTATTTAAAGTAATGAAAATTATGCCTCTTTACATTTTTGAAATAGCAAAATTTTTTAGGCAAAATCCACATTACTTCAGTCAAGCCAAAGATGTTTACTTGCGAAATACCAGAAATTCATGTAGATTGGTCTCTGAAATGTATCCAAAGAGTGCGCGTTTCCGAAAAAATTGCTACTGGATGTGCATAAAAATATATTATATATAAGATACCAGAACCCATTAAAGTTTTGCCTAAGAACAGATTCAATAAAGCCCTATACAACTGGCTAATGGAAAAGTGTTTTTATTCCGTAAATGACTATTTAGATTTAAATAATTGTTGACCTTTTGTTATTTGTTGGTTTTTGCATACATATTAATTAATTGACTTCTTATATATGTTACCAATTAATTCACTATTATTCTTATTTCTTTTGACATTATGTAAATTTAGTAACCTATTAATATATACTTAAGAGCTATCCTTACTAATATTGTTAATATATAAATGATAATAATGTTAAAATTTGATTAATCCAATGATTTTATTATTAGCTATAATTTTCTCTTTTTAAATTTGCATACTATTTGTTGATGGCTGAATAAACTGAATCTAATTTATTATGACCATCTTAAAATGTAACCTTGTTCAAATGCAAATAAACGAATTTCTTTCTTTCTTTCTTTCTTTCTAGCAATAGCAGGTGGCCAAGTCTAAACTTATTTTCGAAGAGGTGCGATTTTTCTGACGTCGAGTGATCTTTAAAACTACGCAACGGATTTTGATGCATTTTTTTTAATAGATAGAATGATTCAAAAGTTTATTATTATACATGGTGACAAATTCCACACTACACCGAAGCGAAGCGAGGGCGTGTCGCTAGTTAAAAATAATAAATCATTTTCTTTATTTAAAATATTTTTTTAGATTTCATGGACCCGCTGGGAAAAGAAGAACAAGTGGTTCGTGGACCTTTGGGAATAACCCACATTATTGGCAACTGCACAGAACAAAGAAAAAATTTTCCCCCCTAGGGCAACTGTGATAAAATATGTCTCTTTTCAAAATTCTTGTCGCAAACTATTTGCATAGTCTTGGATCCTTATTGCGATCTCGCCCACAGAAATGCTAGCCTTACCTAAAACACGATTAGGTTGTAGCTTTCTCACGTCATGCTTGTGTAATCAACCTATCAGCCGATATGGTAAAATTAAGTACATTTAGCTTATAGCTCCAGTATTGTATCAACCAAAAGCAAGTAACCAATACACTCGGCGTCAGAAAAATCACACCTTTTCAAAAAAAATTTTCAAAGTTAATTTGATGCTATCTAATTTAATAGTGAGTGCTGTTATATACTTTTCAACACACTTGCTCGTAAAGTGAGCCCTAATACATCGCTTTTAGGGCCATAAACCGAACTATAACAAACGCGTGCAATAATATATAAAACACTAGTTGGTTATAGAATTATCCCTACAAAGTTAAATAGGTACCTTACTGCAAGTTCTATGCGAGTAAACAGAGCATTTTCAATTTAACCGGGTAATACAGTTATTTTTTTAGTAACAACAAAGAGGTTTTATGCCGCTGAAAATTCATTTGCGTTTTTGGAATAAATAAATGTGTAGGTCCTTAATTAAGTCAAACAAATATTTATTATTATCAAATTATTTCTTATTTACAATATTTTGTTAAAAAATATTAAAATATTTGCATTTTATCACTTAAATTAATAATTTTGAAGTAGGCTGTATGCTCACTAACCCCTTTGTTCGTAAAATATTCTTGCATTGGGCGTGTGAAAAAACAAAAAAAAACCTGCGCGCCTTTTCTCATCATGATTATCATTTTGTTTTTGTCGTATTTGTTGCTGTGTGGTAAATTACTTTGTTTTTTCCTCGCAAATGTGTTGAAAAACGTCGTATGAAACTCGTGAGCTCTTACTTATTGCACACTCGGCTGAGTTACGCCCTCGCCTGCGGCTCGGGCTGCAACCCACAGCCTTGTGTGCAATAAGTAACCTAAGCTTACTTGTATCATAATGTACTATTTTACCCTTCGGACATAGCCAACAGTCTCTAGGAACGGTTAGAATACTCGTCGAACGGAATCAATTATTGAGATTTAGTTTCCGAGCAACATTACATTGCCTCATTTTTTTGCAATTTCATGGGTAATAGTATCCATCTTGGGTACTTATTCCTTTTTTTAATTGAACTATCGAGATTTATCTCTAACTTTTAACTAATTCGCTATCGAGATGATGGAGAAAACACACTTCAATGTGTTTTCTCCATCATCTCGATAGCGAATTTACCCGCATTTCCTGAATTGACACTTTTTATTTCCCTTTTATGGCGGCGCAAGCAATAACGCTTTAAACGTTTAATTAGTAATGTTATGTTAATTAGATCAAACAATTATTAATTGAAAGCTCATTAAATGTACTATCAATAGATATCAACATTTACACAATAAAACGTTAGCTAGCAATAGCAGGTGGCCAAGTCTAAACTTATTTTCGAAGAGGTGCGATTTTTCTGACGTCGAGTGTATAATGAAGTGGGAAATAGAGATGGAAAAGATTATGAAAATGGCTAGAAGTCATTTTATGGTTTGGTTATTTTGTATTAAGCAATTTTTATGGATGCTGATCCCCAGGCAAACCGATGAGTCTATTTATTTAAAACTCTACAAATCACTACATATTATAAACAAAGTCAAACTCATACACCGAGTGACTTCATGCTGTCGCGACCCTCAGTCATGAGGATACGAGGAAGAAGAAGAATAAACAAAGTCCCTTTCCACGTCTGTCTGTCTGTCTAAATAAAATCTTTGACTTGATGATCGTTTTATCTTGACTATTTCTTGTGTGATTGATTAGGTATAAAATGTAGATTTAAGGCAGATTTAATATGTTAAATTAACAGTTTAGAAATTGTATCTAAAACATTACTCATAAATTGAGTTGTAAAATTAAATAAATATTGTTTGTCAAATATTAGAAATCCTCATTTTAATAAACACTTATCATACGCAGAGGAGGTGTAGTAAGGTACGTTACTTGGTAAAATGCTCTAAGTAGTAAGGGGTTCATTAATAACTGAGGATATGACATGTCGTGGTTTTAAGGATTTAGAATCTTTATCCGGAGGTGTGTGTACAGTGATTTATTTTTAACTATAGTTAAAAATTAATCACAGTAAAATCTCACTATGACACTCAACTAGGTGTGATGTATCACATCAGTTCATCAGTTCTATAAATTAGTTCGTGGGTGGTTATTGCTGGGTGGTGTGGTTAACCGCAAAGGGCTTGGCTCTGATAGGTTGTATATTATTAAGCACTTAATTGAAATACAAATACGAATTTAAAATGTTTTTATAATAATCTCAATAATTCCTTACAGTTAAAAATAAATCACAGTAACATCTCGCTATGACACCCAACTAGGTATGATCTATCACATCAGTTCTATAAATAGTTCGTGGGTGGTTTTGGCTTGTGTGGTGTGGTTAACCGCAGAAGGATTGTTTTTGATAGGTCGGATATTGTTGAGCATTCAAATGAAATACAAAATATGAATTTAAAATATTTTCATAATAATCTCATTAATTCCTTACAGTTAAAAATAAATCACAGTAATATCTCACTATGACACCCAATGATCTATCACATCAGTTCTATAAATTAGTTCGTGGGTGGTTATGACTTGGGTGGTGTGGTTAACCGCAGAAGGATTGTTTTTAATAGGTCGGATATTGTTGAGCATTTAAATGAAATACAAAATATGAATTTAAAATATTTTAATAATAATGTCATTAATTTCTTACAGTTAAAAATAAATCACAGTAACATCTCGCTATGACACTCAACTAGGTGTGACGTATCACATCAGTTCTATAAATTAGTTCGTGGGTGGTTATGGCTTGGGTGGTGTGGTTAACCGCGGAAGGCTTGGTTCTGGTAGGTCTGCTGTTGGGGCTGTTGAGGCTGGGAGGCGATGTACTGTAGGGCGCGAGCGATAGCCTCAGGAATGGGGGGAGGGGTGGGGAGGTGAGCTCCCTCAGCACGGAAACCTGGAAATAAACAAATGACAGTCAGATAAAAAGCTTATTGATTAAAATCTGATCATCTATATTAATACGAGAATTATAAATGCGAATGTGAAATGTCGATTTGGTACAGACGACTAAACTAAATTGATAGGACTTAACTTAAGTTTAGCTTTCTGTTCTTGTTTTTTCGATACGGAAAGAAAAGGATACAAACTTTAGTTTAGTCCTGTCAATTTACTTAAGTCGTGCTGCACCGAATCTACAACCTTAACGCTGAACGAATTTCAATTATTTTGGCAAAGAAACAGATTGGACATTGGAAAAGGATAAGCTACTAATTATCCTCAAAATTTAGGAATTTTATAGATGATGTGATGTATAGATGATGTGGTGAAAGTGATGATAATAATTTCATGTTAATCAATACAGGTCGATTATATGATGAGAAATGTATGTAGGTATGTATTTCATAATGTGTGCAGCACAAAGGTGACCAATCTCAGTCAACACAGCATCACTTTGATGCGATATAAGCTTCGATACTTTAATACTTCAAGACTTAATTGTCTTTAATTTCAAAATGAAATACGAGTAATAATCTAAAAGACTATCGGCGAATGTAATTACAATAAATTGTATTTGTACTTGTTGACATAGTAAAAAGTGTAATAAATCAACCATGTTATTATTATTGAATCAGTATTCGTTCATTTATTTATGTCGCAGTAAAAATGAATTAATTAAAGGTTATTACCGTTCTCGTCAGCAATGTAAGATAAAGAGATGGGAATGCCTTCAGGGGAGGTGTACGCGAAGTTTCCTTGAGCGACCTGCGCTTCGGCATCTTTCACTCCTGCGTTCTTCAGATAACCCTGCTCTTGTGCGGCAATGCCATTTCCAGTCTCGTAGCTGTGAGAAAAAGAGTTCAAATATAATTTTGGTGCTTACATATAATATTCAGCTAAAATATAAAACTTTTGAAAAATGACGATCAATAGAATATAAAAAATGTAAACAGTCACTTTTAAACGTTAATTGCATTATATTTCAGTGGAATTTATCGTAGCGTTAAAAATTAAGTGACTTTTCACGTAAGATTCAACTGTGATTTTTATATCCATACTATGCATTACAAAACCACAGACTACTCTTATTCTGATATGTTGGTAAAGGTTCCAGAAATAACAAAGAGTGTATCAAATAAGCTCTCGGGGCAGACTTCCACACGCCCGAAAGATCAAATATAATGGAAGGTTCTTCTAAAACGTTTTCAGGTCACGCTATGATGCATTGTCAATCTATTGCTCTTGGGAATCTTTGTTTTTTATGCACCAGCTGTTGCAAAATTACACGTTTTGCATTTTTTAAACAGGATCATTCTTGAAACATTTTAGCGGTGTCATTATTCAAATTAAAAATCTTCTGAGAAGTAGGAAGTATCGTCTGTTCTATTTTTAATTGACTATTAGCATTCGTAATCAAAAGTATTTTGCAAATCCTTGAACTAAAAAAGCATAACAATGCTTTTAAATTTAATTCCAATCAGATTACTAATTCCACGAAAAACGATAGCTTGTTATTTACTAACACACGTCGATGATTAACTTAACTTTATAGTCAATGGCTCTAGGTGTGTCTAAGATTAATTGTGGCATAAGCGTTTGATGATTTATTGTACAATTTACGCTTTATAGAATGACAAAATGTCAGTGACATGACATGAATATGAGTTGACTGAGCCTTATAGGTGAATCACAATTAAGTTATGGATTGCACCTGAGCCAATTTTGTTGCGCAAGTGGGGCTGGGCGGTATCCGAGATGATACTACAAATTCGATGGTTAATATACTTGACACCAAAGGAATTCCCATTTATATTTCCTTTCACAATCTCACTGATCTGGATGGTGACGATACACCAAAATATTTTAATTAGTCTTTTAGTTACACAATCGAAGCCCAATAGTCTCTTTTGCCTGCAACAAAGACTTAAAAATGCTTTTTTATTAGTGGACCAAATTAAATAAATATCATATGCCAATATTCAATTCAAGCAATAAACTTGAAATCTGTTGTGGCACATCGTAAACTTGTCAATAATTTATATTTAAATTGTTGTTGTTGAGATTTATACCTTTATATGCTCATTTTATTCGCATTGTTACCTAATGGATTCGTTTTGTATGAATTTGTTATTTCAACTTTTTTCCTTTCAAACATTTTGCTTTCGGAAAATGTAATTTTGGTCATATCATATCGTAGATTTTGTACCTGTATTGGTAGGATCCATCGTAGTTGACTTCTTGTTGCTGCTTTAGAATAGGAATAACCTGTCCTTGATATTGCTGCTGCTGTTGGTACTGATTGTATTGGGGAGCTGCGCACGCGACGGCGACCAAGGCAGAGAAAACCACGAACTGCGAATATAAATAATAATTATTTATGGCATGCTTGACGATTCATGGTGCGTTAAAAATCCATACGTTTTTCTTGAGTAGGTATTGTATTTTTGTTATTTTATATTCTCATTGTATCAAAGTTTCTGGGTTGTGTCTTTAGCTAACGACTAGAGATTTATGCAGAAGTTGTGTTCAAATATTGCCATCTCATTAAGTAATAGACAGACTAGGCAAATGAGGATAAGTTTATATTGTTTCTTGTACAGTAAATCAGATTATAAGCTGACCTCGGTTGCAAAATGTATCACAAGAAGATCTGGGGTTTTAAAATGCCAAATCATTTACATTTTATGCCCACAATTCATGTTGCAGAACGTGGAATCAACTGTGATCTATCTGCTGTCGTAACGTCCGTTAACACAATTATAAGACGACCATTTCTTCAAAATATTGTTCTTCTGTGACTCAAAGGTCAGTTTCATAAATAAATAAGCGTATTGGCAAACATTGCTATGATCAGGGAAAATAAAATTATGGGCGGTAGTCATAAATAACACCTTACAAAAGTAGTTTTTTAGCTGTAGATAATTAATCTGTACGAATTGGTGATTATACTGTTCACTTCAATAAATATGGTGATAAAAAATATCTCATTGTTTACGAGCAAGGTATATTCGAAAACAAATTGTGAGAAAAAGTAAGAGATTTGTATTGAAGGTGGCCTTTGTTAGGCGTATCGTAGCATCGCTATTGTTGCATGTGCATGACGGCACGGGAAAGACATGCCATTGGCGACCGCGACAAGTGACAATCATCAGTTACTTTACTGCGCCGCTTAAAATGGGTAATATTGTACTATTTGCTATTATGATTGAATCAAATCGGTATCAATGGGGTTGGCAACGCAAAGCTAATTGTAGATGTCGCTGCGTACGCTTGTTCCTAAGACAGTAGACGTTCAGACAAAATGTATGGGAAAGTAGGTATTTAGTTTGTGGTAGTTTTTACCGAAAAAGACCCTTTGACCCAAAATGGATATAAAAGACTATTCTACAATGCAAATGCCGGAATTAAAAGCCAAATTAAGACATTTTTATTTTTACAGAAATTATCAATTTTTTCAATATCCAGATTCTTCGGAAATTTGTAAGTACTAACATTTTTAAAGCCCATTACACAGAATTTAATAATTTTAAAGCTAAAAAACTATTTTTTTAAGTAAAAGTCCTCTGTTTTCATAGCTCTCGTGGAACAAGCGTACGCAGCACCATTTTGACAGTTGCCTTCCCCATTGGATTCAATTTTGCCCTTTTTATTAATTTATTAAAACAAACGTTTTTCTTGATTCAATAAGTATAGGTATCTACTCGTACTTTAATTTTTTATTATCGTGGGGCGAATTATTCCGCATTCAACCGGCAAATATTTTTTCCACTTTCGACCAGTCAGTAAAAACATTCCACGTTCAATCGGTAACTTGGATAGTGAGTAAGGTATAAAATTAAATTTACTTAGAGGAACCTATTAATAAAATTAGTGGCTCTGTGAGAAGTAGACCTCGCGTTTATGACATTTTTCAAAATGGCTGAAATAAATATCTCTACTATTTAGAAAAATTTCGAAGTGAATCGACATAAAAATAATTATCGATCCTGATCACAAAATTTCACGAGAGTCAGATTACTATCCCCGTCAATTGGTAATGCGCCTGGCGGCCATGATTTTAACCTCAAAAACGAAATACAATTGAAAAAATTGTATATAACTAGACCCTATCTATTGAAAATTATAATTCAATAATTAATATATAAGGTTATCTATTAGAATTTTCTTGTTTCATGTCATTTTTAGTTGTGGATCACGTCAACGTGGATGTTAATGTGACAAGGTTCCGGCGCATTACCAATTGTCAATAGAAATGCGACCTGTAGAGAAAAACAGACAGACAGCCGGAAATCGGGACAGCCGGACATTAGAAAGCATTTTTGCCCAAGCTGAAATACTTTTTATGTACATTTTTTTATAGCGGGTTGAAAAAGGATGAACTGCCCTTTGAAACTGGAAGTAATTTAAAATAATAAAATTTGACAGTAGCATGTGGAATGAGAACCGTTGAAAATGGTAAAATATTCACCGATAGGAAAATCGCCGGTTGAATATGGAATCACCGAACTCTCAACTGAGCCATGCGCATTACCCACGGTGGATATTAAGTATATAATTATATGAAGTGTTGCATAGGGATTACGCCCCCGGTGTTTTTTGCCCCCGTGGTATGAGCCCCAAATTTTTACTAAGAAATAAATTATTTCTTCAAAAGACACCCGATAGTGGCAATTAGTAGACAAACTGTAGCGATCCCAGCAACTGTAATTTAACGTTATGATTGCAAATAAAGTTTAGATTTCAAAATGTTTTCAATAATGTTTCAGTAATTGATTACTGTAGGAGCCTAAATAGTTGGAAAATATATTTATAATATGTTATTATTAGGTATAATACTTATTGATATTAAGACAACAAAAAATCAATGAAATAGATTTTTATAAGATTTAAATAATGTTATTGATTGATATTGATAAAAACGACACTGATTGTTAATCCTAAATTTTAGCACATCATTCAACACTGAAATGTCCTTTAAAGCAATCCTTTGGGTTATACGAAATCCGTTACACAAAAACACTCACCGATTTCATTGTAGTGATTATATGTTTAAGTGAATGGTAGAACTGATGATCTTCGTTTGAAGTGTGATGCGAGAATGATTTTTCAGTTTACCACCGCCAGCTTTTATACGAAACAGCGACGGTGTAACACGCAGAATTGGAGTATGCGCGGACGCACCCAACATCAAAGCACGCACGCCGCCTCCACCGCCCGCCCGCCCGTGAGCTATAAGAAAATAAAAATTAAATTATGTTCAAGTACTGAAATTTATTACTACAATATTTAAATAAAAAGCATAATTTGTCTTTGTAAGTCTTGTTCAATGTTGTTCAGTAAATCGTAGGTGTGTCAACGAAACTCGTACCAACTTACATTGAAGGATAAAAAAATATTCACTTTAATATTAATCCACTTATTGTTTTATAAATAAAGTTTCAATTTACTTATTCATATTATAAGAATAAGTAAGTGGTTCATAATCATAACGCTACCAGAGAATATTACTACATTACATAAATATCAAATTATATGAAGAAAACCATGTTGCTTTTATTTTTTCCCGAATTAATAGAAAATCTTTTACATTCGATTTCATTTTAAAATTAACAAATGCAAACTATTTAGCTATAAAGTTTTGTTTCCCTGCTTTTTCTTCATGTTTTGATTTATTCTTAGAACTCGCTTCATTTAAAAAATGGTACAGCCATTATGTTCGTAGAAAATGACACTCTTTTTCTTTGTCTTGTTATTTTTAATTATGTAGGTAGATATCTTATAGTTAAGATACAGTAACCAACGATATTTTAACCTACTTTTTATTTATGATACATATTCGTCGGTCAAGATGTGAAACCTCGTATATGCCGATTGACCAACTTTACAGGAGAGACAAAAAGCTGACTTCCAATGCTTGAGTTTACTACAAATCTTCAATTATTTTACTCATTTAATCATAACTTACTTTGCTGATGATTGTTTTATTTACTCCTATGATTACTGAATAGGAAAAAATTTAATTCTGTAAGTATCAAAATTGACATCAACTTCTACCTATATTCATGAAAGTAATTCTCTGGATTTAACTATTATCTCCAGACAAGCTGACTCTAGCATCTTACTACAAAACTACCTGCAAAAGATATATAAGCCAATGTATTGTCGACCTGGGGCCGTATTATGACCTCTTATTTCCTGGCAGTTTTCTGTCTGGCTATCAATCTATCTCTTTTAATTGCTATACAGCGAGAAGGAGATGTAACTATAGCAATTCATAAACCTGGCAAGTTTTAAGAGGTTGTAATACCCCCCCTGAGTGGTGCAATGGCCGGTCTACCATGCAAGAGGTCCCGTGTTTGATTCGATTGCCGGGCAGAAATTCAAAAGATGAATTTAAGTTTCTGTAACGGGTCTGGGTGTTACTATGTATATTTATTATATATTTAAAAAGTATTTAAGTAGTATATTAGACGTCTAGCACCCATATTACAAGTTTAAAGTTGCAGCTTAAGAGTTGTATCTGCGGTTATGTTTAACTGATCTTTATTACTTACTAGCGGACGCCCGCGGTTTCGCCCGCGTGGTTCCCGTTCCCGTGGGAATATCGGGATAAAAAGTATCCTATGTTTTATTAATCTAGGCTATCTACTATCTGTGTGCCAAATTCCAACCAAATCCGTTCAGTAGTTTTTGCGTGATTGAGGAACAAACATCCAAACATCCAAACCCACAAACTTTCACATTTATAATATTAGTAGGATTTGCCTATTTGCTTATTGTTTTGTTATTGTTTAGTATTTAGTGTATGAATGCATGTTCTTTTTTCATATCAATCAGCAAGCATTAGATGTTATATGCGAAAACTTATAAAGGTGCATAGACTCCTAGACGGATTACTTATAAAGCTATTAAGTCACTGTATGTTTTCCTATAAAATAAAATAAATAAAATAATATAAATTTGGGGCCAGATAGCGCTGTGTGTGAAATTTTCCAAACATTCATTTTTATTAATATTAATAATAAAATATGTACAGGGAAATTCGGTGGTAGTTCAGTGTTGGTAGCACCTGTGGCGTTAGCACCGGCCTATCTTTTGTCTAATTTCAAAATCTATCACAATCGCTTTCAGGGTGTGTTTGGCACAAATAAAAACTTTTCAAAGAAATGTAACAACGTATCACATCCATCTGTCAAATGAAAAAGATTGCGATAGAATTTGAAATTAGACAATTAAGCTTCCGGTCAGTTTAATTTGATTCAGTACAATTTTTAATCAAATCAGAATTTATTCGAATCGGGTGCTAACGTCACAAGTGCTACCACCACGAACCCGGAAATTGGAAATTAACTTCAATGTATGGATAAATTGAGTTTGGGCTCGTTTTAATAGTGCTCAATGTAGACGGCAAATATGTAGTTTAACACAATATTACTTTTTATTTACATGTTGCCGAGTCTAACATTATTGTCTCACAAAAAGAATATCATTACAGATTTCCATCTTCTTACGTTCTTGTCAACTAAACTTTTTTTTAAAGAAAACAGGGAATAGTGCTAATTTTCTATGATAAATCCAAAGCTCAATCGTGCCCGTTTCAGTTTCGTTTACAGAAAATACTCGCTTAAGTTTTGGTAAAATTGTTGAAAGTTATGCCAAGGGAGCCTAGGATGCTAATCCCCGGCAATTTAAATGAAAATAATTCTAAAGCTAAATCAAGGATTAGTAGGTGTAAATATAAGTAACGGTTTTGGTTTTATCGTTCATAATTAACGCGATTTTGCCCCTGTTCGCAAATGCTGTGATGAGAACCTTATTGACCGAGCGAAGCGTCTCCGTTCAGCTTGAGTAAAAATGCTTTCGTAGGTTCGTCTGCTCTTTTCCACATACAAGTCGCATTTTTCAACATCTCTCGTGAACGTGTGCAGGTTTGATAAATAAATATTTTTTTTGTCGATTCAGTTTTTAGATATTTTCAAAATGGCGGAGATATGTGGAAATATCATATTTCAGCCATTTTAAAAATGTCACAAACGCGAGGTCTACAGCTCACAGAGCCACTAATATGTACTGGTGCCTTTGTATTATTCAGCTACATAATGTTACAGTTTAACCAAGTGAATTTAATCTATGGTTCTTCTAAGTTAATAAACATAGTATACGTAATGTTTTATACGTAATAGAGTAGGCTTACAAGATGTGGTTAATGAGATGATATGTTGGCAAGTAGTCCGTATGAATTTTAATATTTTGTGCCACATATCGCGATGCCACAGCCTCAGACATCATTTTCATTTAAATTGGCCCTTCTAAGTACATTGAACACATGGTATTGCAAGTTGATTTCGTAGTAACTTTACACAAAAGTGAAGTGGTTGGTAATATGAAATAGTTCCAGCAATGATGTTTAGTTTAAATTATTCTGTTCTTAAGCACAGAAATAAAATAAAAAACAGTCAAGAGCGAGTCGGACAGTTTCCTGCATTAAAAGAGTCATAATAAATACACTGCAGAGTAAAATAATAAAATTATTATTGCACTTTTAGGTCAGCGCCATCTCTTGACCAATAGTGGAACTAATGTATTTTTTCTTAGGTCAACGCCATCTCTTGACCGATATTTGAACTAATGTATTTTTGTTAGGTCAGCGCCATCTTTTGACCGGTAGTGGAACTAATGTATTTTTTGTTGATAATTTCTAAAAAGTGTGCTTGAGACATCGTTTTTTTTCCTGTAATCTCTACTTAAACTACTATCACATAGAATTATTTCAAACTTTTTTTCTTTGTTTGGCAGTTTTCATCATAAGTCAAAAAAGAAAGATATTTTTTTTATTTATTTCTTATTTGCAAAATAGTTGGGCAACCGTCATCTTAAACTATTCCAAATTTCAAGTTGGTACCATTAGTAGTTCTCGAGATATCCGGCTGTGACAGACAGACAGACAGACTGAGTCACAACATAAGGGTTCCTTTTTAACATTTTGGTAAGGAATCCTAACTTGATGGAGTTGCATGGTTTTATTATAGAGTTCCTATGGCCTTCTTCCGGCTCCATCATCAGATGACTCGGACACTGTTTCCTATAAGAGTACTCGTCGTTAAAAAGATACGGCCGTTTATGTCGCAAAAAATGCATATTTCACTCTCTCGAGGGAATCAAAATTCATAGGGTACCTCCCGTTGCCCTAGAAGTACAGGGAAAATACAGTCTTATAGGTACTACAAGTACCTACAGAGAAAAGTCTGAAAACTATATTTTTTTTAATGCATAGCTAGTTAATGATACCTTTAGATATATTATATAACTCGTTATAATGACGCTCATTAATTTTACAAATTAAAGTGTATCATTTTAACAATAACAATAATGTTATCATAGCGTTGTATCTATAAAATGGCATAGTTAATTTACCAGGTATTGGCATTTGCAGCCTGTATAAACGCATCCACAATCGTGTAGAAACCATCATAATGCTGATCGGTTATTAGAGAATTGAGTACTAATTTCAATTCCAAGCTAGATTTATGCTAGTTACTTACAGATACAATAAACGAACCTTTAATGCTTAACAAATTACGTGTGTTCGTAATTGTAGTTTACCATAACTTCAATCAAGTTGACTCATCATTTTCTTAGTGTTTATTGGTTTAAGAAGACCTATTCCCAACATATGGCATTATTGGTATGATGATTTAACCTACAGCTGCTGCTCAAAATCTTTCACTGAGATCTAATTCAAAACATCAATATACCTATATTATATACTTATTCTTATACCGCCTGTTATATAATAATATATTCCAGTAAGTAACTTATCTGAAAACTCATCACAAATCATTTAATTCAAATTCAAATTGTGTAATTCCAAATAATATTTTTTGTCAAGCCAGTTTTTTTTTTAAATGGCGGAGATAATGTAAAAAAATCATATTTCAGTCCGGATTTCCGGCGCTGTCTGTTCTCCTCTACAGGTCGCATTTCTCAACCGATCCCGGTGAAATTTTGTGAGCAGATTTGATAAATATATAGAGTTTTTTTTGTGGAGGCAGTTTTTCGAAATTTATTAAAATGACAGAGATATGTAAAAAAAATATTTCAGTCCAATTTCCGGCTGTTTGGTCTCCTCTACAGGTAGCATTTCTCAACTGATTCTGGTGAAATTTTGTGAGTAGGTTCGATAATTATATATAACTGTTTAGTCAAGCCAATTTTTCCAAATTTATAAAAAAAATATTCACCCATTTTGAAAAATTATCAAAATTAGAAGCACCATCTAGCTGCGAATACTCACGTACCTACTGTGCGTTTTGAAAACTTCATGGCGACATTTTATTTTATCGCGAGGTCTACAGCTCACGGAGCTACTAGTAATATATAAGAATTGTTCCTTCCCTTCTAAATAATAATGGTACCAATTCTGAAATCGCAAAAACAAAATCACCTGTTTCATACAAAAATTAATAACAAAAAATATCAAAATGTAAAAACAACAGATTTTTCGGCATTAGGGGTATTTTTGTAACACGTTGTGTAGTGATTAGAAACGAGTATTTTTAATATTATTTACGGCAATTAACGCTATAATCTAACTGAAGGCAAGTCTCTCAAATGTCCAAACCGTATCCAATATCGATAAATAACGAAAAGACATAAAATTTTATAACTTACACTGGAAATGTCAAATAGTAACAGAATTGTATGTGACCCTATCGATGAACTATTAGCCACCTGCAATATCTTTATATTAGTTTGCCATAAAGCTTTATTGGCAATCATCCATAGTATTTCCCGGGCACGGTTGATTTATACAACCTAAACTTTTAACTTCTAAAAATGAAATGGTGCCATCAGACCACGGTACTAAATAATGTATGATTTATTGTTTGGAAATATCGGATAAAAATATTGATTAATCAGCAAACTCCTAAAAATAGCAAGTCTATGAATGAGCTCTAAATCCAGAAATTAGTAAAATTTTTGGGACAAAAACAAACGTCAGTATTTTCACTAATTATTAAATATTGAAGCTTTTAATTGCACATACTTGATAAGAGAGGTTAAAGGTACGCCTATTACTTCTTTAGATATATTTACTTAAAAATGTACCATGAAGAGAATATAAGCTGTAATGCACCTCCTAAAGTACACATTTTGTTTTATTACTAACTAGCGGCCGCCCGCGGTTTCACCCGCCTGGTTCCCGTTCCCGTAAGAATATCGGGATAAAAAGTATTTTATGTTTTAATCTAGGCTATCTACTATCTGTGTGCCAAATTTCAACCAAATCCGTTCAGTAGTTTTTGCGTGACTGAGGAACAAACATCCAAACATCCAATCCCACAAACTTTCACATTTATAATGTTAGTAGGAATAGTAGGATATTAGGACTAGCGGCCGCTTGTGACTTCATCCGCGTGGACCCTAGGGAACCCCTTAGGGACGAAACAAGGGTTTAAGAAACAAGAACTGTGTCAAAAAACATTACCATTCAAATACCATTGAAACACTATTTTGACGTCAACATTAGCAGACTTGACCCCCCGTTGTCTGGTATCGTAATTAAATAGTGTGTTTAAGTAATGTGTAATTAAATAGTGGTATAAGTATTTTTCTGTAGCTCCATCTTTTACCGTCACTCAAAAACATCGTTCAAACGTCATCAAAACCATCTCAGCCGCGTCCGCGCACTTTGACATTGGCAAGCTGTCGTCGATGAGCAATACTCTTGCTTTCACGAAATGAGAAATGACTGAAAAAATAATCTAATGAGGGCTTTTCAAAGTGATTTTAAAATAAAATTAGTAACTATTCGCCTCACTAGATGGTGTTGATACTCTTAGGCGTGAAATACACAGAAGCGACGCAGCGCGGATACGGCGGCGCGGCGATACGGTGCAGATGTGAGACTTTCGGATGCTTTCGGCCAATCAAATACACGTATCGCCGGCATCGCCGCCGTATCTGCGCCTTATCTCTGCCGCATCTCTTCTGTGTATTTCACGCCTTAGAAGCCTAAAAATAGAAAAATAGCAACTATTTGTTCACAAAATGATGTTGATACTCTTTGAAGCTTAGTAAAAAAAACAACTTTGACACCCATTTTTATCAACGCCATCTATCAAGCCTACAGTTTTTTGTCATTGTGAAAAGCCATTGTGGAATGGAATAAGCTCTTATATTTTGGTTGCGTAGAAAAAAATATAAAATTAAAAGATACTTAATTTTCGCACGTACAGAAGTAACAGCAGAATGGATTCCCTAATTACCACATACCTATTTAAAAAAATGTTAACAGTTACTGTCAACTGCACTTTGTCATAAAAAATGGCTATGCAGATTTGTCATTTTATCAGTTGACTTTTGTAATACGTGGTGATTAGATTAGGGATTAGCAAAGTTCTCCATTCTGCTGGCATGTTACTCAAGTTTACGAAAACGAAGTAACTTTTTTTCCACGCAACCCGTAATTCTGTTTTTTTTTCAACCTATATAAAACAGATTTTTTATCTTTTTTTTGAGACATTCCCCATTATCGCTGGTTGGCAGTGGCAGAAAGAGTTAGCTATGAAAAATGCGGTCCAACTTATTCTATGTGACTGGGCAAAGCAAAGTGGCAATTTAGCCCATATTTTTTAAAGATTCTATACCAGCGGATTTTTTATAAATAGTGAGTAAGAGTTTTTAAAGATGAGGACGTCTTAAACTACTCAAGCGCCTAACACGTTACTTAAAATAACCTATAAGCATTCATCCTGAGGTATGACTAACGTGACCATACATCCCGTTTTGAACGGGACCGTCCCTTTTTACGGTTCTTCGTCCCGGTGTCCCCGAAAAAAGCTTCAGGACGCAAAATTGTCCCATTTTTAAAAACCGCGCGAAAATTAATGGTTCTAATGAAACACAGTTACAGGTAATTCCGGTCCTTAAGACAATGTTGATAATTAAGGTAAACATAAAAAATGCGATATTTTTTATTCTTACTTAAAATCATCACCAGCTGCATTAGAACATTTTTTTTTCATCTGAGCATTTGTGTAATCACTTTTTTATTTTGTAATACATACTATTTGGCTCCGTGAGCTGTAGATCTCTTGTTAAAAAGTAGCTCAAATTGTACCTATGTTGTTTAAAAATTAATCTAAAAGATGTCGCCAGCCCTTTTTTCCAAACTGCTCAGGTGTCCAAAAGGAGGTTTTCAAAACACAATCTGTTCTGTATATTATTCGGTAGGTTTATTCGCAGCTAGATGGCGCTTCTAATTTTAAACATTTTTCGAAATGCGTGATTTTTTGATAAATTTCGAAAAACTGGCTCTACTAGAATTTTATACCTAATTAATTTCACAAGAATCACAAAATATTACGAGAGCTTCGCTCGCATTTTGTGTTGGCTCGGTCAATAAAACCTAATAAGAAAGTTTTTTTACAATTATACCTAACCTAAACCTATGTCCCGTTTTGAGTAAAAAAATAAATGGTCACTATCGACGGAGCCTAATAAGTCGAAATTCCTTAGATCACTAAGCTCCGCCTATTGGTCGCACACAAACACAACTCAAAATAGTACCTATTCATAATCAAGTTGTACGTTTCTTACATTTGATTCATACACGACACACGTATACAGACGGTCGATTATGATTCCGATTGTGCACTTGACGTCAATAGGTTCTGGGATTGTTCTCATATTATAAGATTGATAGCTTTTCATATTCGCTTATTATTACTTTAAGCCCTATTGCAGTGTTTCTTCAGAGTTTCTGACGTAGGTTGCTCAGCTCACTGTATAATTTCCTCTTTTGCTAAAAGTCTCTTAAATATTATGTTGCCAGCAATAAAAAATATTGCCACGTTTGGGAGTTATTTGAATTATCCGATCTTTACCCGATCCGTTCTCACACCAACGTACCTTTACCCTGTTTGTTGCATTTTTTTATTTCAGTCGTAATACATTTAAATGTCTTTCTATAATAAAATGTCACAGCCTTGCTATTTAATTTAATGTTAATATATAAGTAAAGTAACATAAATAAATTATGGGTCATCTCGCACAAGTCATACTTACAAACCAATAGTTACAGTTCGTACTACTTATGTACAATACTGTAAGTACCGAATAGAGTAAATAATCGTAAAAACGTAATATGTCTCTACCGGAATACATAGCGCTACACTGTCTTCTTTACTCCAGGAAACATGGTCTCTACCATACCATGGCACCAAATAATAATTATAAAATGTAACTGATTATTACGCAAAATTTGACAACTCGGTCAATTAATAAGCTTTGAAAAATACGCTTCGAAGTTTCTTATAGTCTAAGCTCTTCTAGACAAAGTTGCGCCTGCTAAAACGATGACGAACTTTGTTTTTATAATGTAAGAATTCTAAAAATCTATTGTTAGCGGAAATTTATGTCAAACTCACATACAAACATCCCTTATACATATTACATACATCTTTGATAGTGACGTTCGTTATCGCTTTTGAAAATATGATATTGATTACCTTAGAGCATTTAAGTTAAATGCTCTAAGTTGATTACAGTACAGCCTCCCTAGCTAAAATAACATCTGCAAATCTTCGTTATCGCTTTGCTTTCAAAATATATATGGGATAACATAAGTCCAAGTCAAGGAAGTTCTAACCGTTAGAGTTTGGCTATACGATTCAGGCCAATTTCTCAAGATTCTGATAAAAATGCAAAAAAAGTGTTTTGTTACTGTTTGTCAAGTAATTTAATTTGAACTTATCCAACACTAGCAAAAGTGACAGACATTTTAAATCATGGTTTGACCTAAAAAAAATTTCTGCTGAGGTTGGGATGGAGATTGGGAAGACAGATCTAACTATTTTTATAAATACATATCTAACCATAACTACTTATATCTATATCTTTTGATATTATAAATTGTGTAAACACGTTTAATCATAACCGTGTTTTTTACTTTATGTTTAAAAAATGATTGATTAACACTTTGGCTTTTTCAAAATTGTTAGTAAATTAGAAGTTTTCTTTTAAAACGTGTTTAATCTCGAAGCCTACTGTGTCTGATAATCGAATTGGTGCCCACAACACAGAAGTGCATTCTAGTGTGGATGCCGCAGATAAGCAAACCTGAGAAAAACTCACAACGGGGTTACCCCTCTGTAATTGTTTGTTACTATTGCATATTCTGTTCTGCATTTTTGTGTAAGGTTTGTTGAGGTAAGCTAGAACGGTTTTTCAGTTAGTTGAAGAGGTTGCAGCAAATGTTGTTCCCTCATTTCCTAAAAAAGATGTTCAAATCAAATTGAGCTTCTGTTGTTAAGGAATTTAATCCTTAACGTAAAAAGTACTATCTATGAGCATTTTTTTAAAGTTTCTTTTACGTAAGCGATTGCCAAGTTATACCTTTGTGAAGATTAGGATTGCTAATCAAAATACTAGGTAAAGACCGAACCATAGTGGTGCAAGTTCGGACTACTATTTAAAAGCGTATGTGTGGCTTAAAATGAAAGGTTGTCATTATAGAAATATCTCTTTACAAAATGCGTTCTTTTATGATGACTAAAAATAACTTTAAAGCTGTGTTAAAAACTGAATAAACAGTTAAGTGCCATAATAATTCACAGGTTGTATGCCAAGTGTTGAGAATCAAGATGGTACGTTAGATAAGAATTTGTGTTTTAATTATCCTGATGTGTATCTCAAAATTTGTCTCATACCATTCTACATTGTTCATATTTCAATTGTCGTGAGAAATGTGCGATGATATATTAAATGTCGCCACTATAACTAAAAGTTTTGTATGCGTTTGTGACGGTTTGTGGCATTATACAGTTTAAAAGGCTTAATTGTTTAAAGAAACTTATACTTGCATTAAGTGCAATATGGCGTGAATTATCAAATACTAGCGACCCGCCCTCGCTTCGCTTCGGTGTAGTGTGGAATTTGACACCATTTATTATACTTATAAACATTCCTCTTGAATAATCGTACCATAATCCGTTGCGTAGTTTTAAAGATCTAAGCATACATAGGGACAGACAGCGGGAAGCGACTTTGTTTTATACTATGTAGTGTTATTTAACTGTTCTTATAAATTACGACATTTTTGTATCTTGTCACTTTATATTTGTTCTTTATTTTTGTGTAATTGTACCAAATTTTAATATTACTTAGTTTTTAAATTTTTTTTTCAATGCGCGGAAAAATTTTGCTAGCCTAATAAACTAGTTATACCTATTTTTAGGGTTCCGTACCTCAAAAGGAAAAAAACGGAACCCTTATAGGATCACTTTGTTGTCCGTCTGTCTGTCCGTCCGTCTGTCTGTCAAGACCCTTTATCTCGGAAACGCGTGGAGGTATCGAATTGAAATTTAAACCATATTATACTAAGGTCTACGGGCCCTTGAAGCTGTAAAAAAATAAAACTTCTAAGTTAACGTAAAAAAAAGATACTGCCGTTTAGGGCGCAAAAAACGCATTTTCGATACTCTCAAAGGAATCAAAATTCATAGGGTACTTCCCGTTGACTTAGAACTATGAAATTTGGCAGGTAATAGCGTCATATACTACACTTACAGGAATAAATCTGAAAACTGTATATTTGTAATTAAATCATAATAAAATATGGTCATTAAAATACGTAATTATTAATCATCTTGGTGAAACAACGGTATGCGCGGTCATAGTTTAACTTCTAATTACTTTTGGATTAATCGCGCCACTAATTCTTTTTAAAATATCAATATTTATTATTATTAATTATTCAGATCCTTTCAAATCTTGTTATAGTTAATTACTTTTAAAAATAAAATTAAAAAGTAATAAATTTGGCTCTAAATATTTTCGCAACATGGCGGTATGTCACGCTGTATGACAGGGGGTCTTCTTCTTCTTATTTTTGTTTTGGCAATCTACTTTCTTCTTGGAAGTAATTTTTGCCAGTGTCAAGTGTTGAATAGTTCAGTGGTAGATTGTTTCAGTTTACATTAAAATGCGGGTGCATCGCATTCCAATGTTGCTTGGAGCATTTGGCACCAAGTATAATCAAGACAGTTTACTCGGTAAGGTTAGCCGAGGTAGCCACCACTACAATAAAAGTCTCGGCTTCACACAACCAAAATCTCGCCTATTTCCATTATCCCACATATTGTTCAGTCAATATTTGTATGAGAATCCATTACTAACGTGTAATAATGGATTTTCATACAAAAATTGCCGGCGTCTGTCCAGTAATGTTTCTATTAAAACTCATTACACTCGTGTAATTCAGAAATGGAGCGAACTTTTCAATGAAACACAATTAATATAGGTATCAAATGTCGCCTTGATGAGCGAGCACATTCCAAATTTTTTTTTTTAATATTCGGTATACTGGTATCACGTGGAAGGCCTTGATGAGCACATTCCAAAAAATTGAAAAAAGAATAAAAACAAAAAAAAACTGTTTTGGTTCAATATGGGTATCAAATGAAAGGCCTTGATGAGCGCATTCCAAAAAGATAAAAAAAAAAGAAAACAAAATTTTTTTTCAATACCTATGGGTATCAAATGAAAGTTTTTTGAAAAGTTTTTTGGAATATGCTCATCAAGGAGCATATTCCAAAAAACTGAAAAAAAATTAAAAACGAAAGGTAAATTTTTTTTTGCAATATGGGTATCTTATGAAAGGCCTTGATGAGCACTTTCCAAAAAACTGAAAAAAAAATAATGAAAAACTGGAAATAAATGAAAAAAAACGGTTTTTTTTTTCAATATGTGTATCAAATGAAAAGCCTCTATGTGCACATTCCACTTTCCATTTTCTTTTTTCAATTACTGTAAGTAATTTAAAATTAAAATAAAAAGCTTAAAACTTTTAAAACTAAAAAGTTAAAAGTTTAAAAGTACTACACAAGCCTTGGCCGCATCTAGGCATTGATGGACTCACGTATATTCTTCAATGCCTGTCTTGAGTGACGCTGCAGTAATGTACTATTCCATTTCAAACCTTCGCCCGTGGTCAATTCTTTGTCGTAATCCCTGGAAGGGTTATTTTCTACGTGGCGATAAAGGATTTCAAATGGTTATCTATATATAGCAGTCTGCTGAACGGATTTTGATGGTATTTTTTTACAGTTTGGTAGCTTGGAGTCCAACTTATAATCTAAGCAATTTTTCACATAATTCCAGTAGGTAGAACCTGGGATAAAGCTTGAACTCTCCGTAGTACAGTTTTCATATAAAAAACTAATAACTACCAACCACTTTTTTTCAAAATATTTCCTTTGTACCGACACAACTTTTCTATAGCTTTATTTTATGTATAGATGTAGGTCTGTACGGAACCCTCGGTGGGCGAGCCCGACTCGCACTTGTCCGGTTTTTTTTTATAGTTTGGCCGTATCCGTTCTATTTGAAGCTACACAACATTAAACACGAATAAGTAGGTAAATGGCTAAGAACAGATAACAGTAAGATTTGTAGACAGATTTATTGTTATGGGCCCAGAAAAAAAATATGTTCCGTATTGCTCCAACGACCTTCACCTGAGCAATTTAAGAGGTTGAATCTGCGAAGTATTTTTGTTTACTTTTGTTTTCATACCTGACCTTTATTGTCGTATTTGTCGAGCGAACATAACTAATGACTCCATTATATATCAATTGCAAAAATATATCAGTACGTAAGAATAGTTTTATTTCTGACATTGCGTCATTTGATTGTTATCTGTTTATATATCAGCTATGAGCTGACAGCCACAAGTTAGCTTGCCTAATGGATGCACGAAATAATCTACATGTGTCATTATTTACGTGAGAAAATGGACAGCCAGAATATTTATTTGCCCAATAAAAACAAGGTTAAGTTTCAATTTAGCATCTTTAAAGATTGGTTTTGTAAAGATGTCAGTTAATATTTCAATAGTCCCAAATTGGAGAGTCGTTGTCAAATTAGCTGAAGTATCCGTAATGATTTTTCGTTTTTCTTTATTGTTAAAATTTAGTTCCGGAAAAGTTAAAAAATTTCTATGCGGAAACCTGAAAGGTTTTCTTTGGATAGGTGGGCAGTTAACCTACAATTTGATTGAACTATTCTTTGCAGTGATAGTATAAGTACCCATTACTTATATACTCAAATAACAGGTGCATGGTCACAAGAACGTTGTTATATACGTTTTGTTGTCGCTTGTACAAAGCTCTTGAGCTTCTGTCTGAGCAGCCCACACTTACTTTAAGAGGAGGCTCCCAGAATTTGGCAATATTTGAACTCAAATAGTGACGTCTGTACAATCTCAATGAATGTCAAATTCAGATAATATATGCTTTTATGGACCTTTATTTAGTGGATGACGGCAGGATTTCAGAAATTATTGAGTTTGGCTCGATAGTTTTTTATTCTGAAAACATGTTCTTTTTAGGGGAATTTTTAAAATATCTCTTTAATTATACATCGTTTCTGAGCAAAATTTATGTAAATCATAAGCAACTTACGTGTTCCAGTGACTGACGGCACAAAAATCGTATATATTAATTATTACTATTGTTATTACCAAAAAGAGATTAAATACCAGCGCGCTGCGGGCGCCGCCTTCGTTAGTACTGCGCAGTGCGCCGTCGAGGTAGGACGTGTGTCGCTCGCGCATCGAATTTTTTATCAGTACGAGCATTGCTTTGCAATCTATCTATACAGTTGTTTAACGTATGTACTTGCGCAGAGCAACGGAGGGGATTTCGCGAGGGCTAGGGCGGTTTCCCTCAAATTTCTATGATAAAGATTGTATAACTGTGGTATGGGTAACAAACAGCAAAGCGCGCGTGTTCATCGTTCTGGCAGCGCCACGGTCTCCGATTTGCGTGAATTAAATACATCACGAATGTCAATTTTTTGCCAGTCGGGAGCTCGGGAGAAAGTAGGTTTGATCGCCCCCCCACTGGAAGAGGTACATCCGAAGATGTACGTATATGTCCATTATTAGGTTTGAGGAGCCACGTCACACCATTATTTAGCAGCAGAGTAGGTTATTTTGTAGCACAAATCCTGAAGTTAGCATCATAATATATCGCGAGAGGTATCAATGCAAAGGTGGCTCCTCAGTCTAAACATCAGGTTTGAGGAGCCATTCTGGAACTCGCTAAGTACCCGTTGAATACTTTAGAAAATTAATGCATCGTTTAGCAGCAAATGTGTAAAGTACTTGCTATTTTTTTAATTTTAGCTCAGTAGTGCTGGAGAACGCAATTTGTATGGCTCCTCAATGCTGACGTTTTGCATATAAACAACTTACTTACTGTACCTACCTCAGATAACAATGGAATTTAAAACCAGATACGCTTACATTTAGCAAAAATTTCTGTTATATATGGCTTTTTTTCGTTTCCACAACGCGATGTGGTCGTTTGGTATGTTGACCACGACGCGAATTTCGCTTTGTGGTATTTCCATGATTACAACAACGCATTCAAACAAATACACGCATACAAATAAATAAATAAATAATGCTTGGACAATTTTTCACACAGCGCCATCCAGCCCCAAACTAAGCAAAGCTTGTAATATGGGTGCTAGACGACTGATATTACTTATATACTTTTTAAATATATCCTTATTATACATAGTAACACCCAGACCCGTCACAGAAATTGAAATTCATCATTTCAATTTCGGCCCGACCGGGAATCGAACCCGGAACCTCTGCGTGGTAGACCGGCATGTTGACCACTGCACCACTCAGGTCGTCTGATATGATGTCAAAGTAAATAAAAAAAACTACTTGTCCTGGTTTCATTCATATAATATGGTTACCTTTCACAGCGAATTCTTAAGGAATATCGAAAAGTATTGTCACCGGAAGAGATACAGTGCTGAATTTTATAGATGTACTTAGCCGACATTTCTGCTAAATGTTAGTGTCTCTTGTTTTGTACAGCAAAATTCAGGGCACCTGTAACCAAACTGAGCATGCCAATATTTAGTTCTACCTTAGCAAACCCGGAAAATATCTGTAACGAGTATAACACAGCTACTTTCCGAGAAATAAGCCGTTGATTCAATATGCCATACAATTGGTACATCGAGTAGAAAAGTTTGAATTTAAAAATAACATCATTATCGTAAATTAATTTTCTTGAGACATTCTCTGAATGTTGCTCACCACAGCAATACACACACACAGTGTCTTTATTTGTGCCTTGTTTTACCAATTTTATAGTCATTAAGTAATTTTATTCTTAAATTTTATGTTTTATACTTTTAACTTTGACGTTTTTTATGTTACCGTAAATGTAGTGACGGGGATAGTAATATTTTGAGACTACTATTTAATTTGGTCGGATTCGCGCTAAAACTCGATTTCATCGCCATGCGGACCGCAGCCCAAAACAAAGAGTATTTCTTTGTTTTTTGACACTGACAAAGAGTATATTTTTATTTTATTATTTTTTAACTAGATCAAACTGTCATAGGAGAGGCAAAGAGACCTAATTCCATGCAGCCAAATAGATATTATTTTTTTTACTTCCTCTTGATATATATATTTTTTTTGTTTGTGCATGTAGAATCGATGCTTGTTGGTATTATCTTCTTCTTAACGTGTCGACTCGGTATATGTATAATTATATTTGTGAGGACCAGAACTCAGCCACTGATATCGCATTATCGCGTTGGTATTATTATTATGTAGGTATTATTGCGTTGAAATTGTCTTTTCTGTATTTTATAGGAAGTAGAATTGTTTTTTTTTGGTTTGTCTGTCGGTTGTCGTCACCAAGTAGGCTCCTCCAGAATACTAGCGTTGCAGTGGTATGCTCCGGTATGCCACTGTAGCATTGCTGAGGTTGGAGCCTAGTTGGCCGCACACAAATTAGTTCGTGTAGGTACATTGTTTTCTTTTTTTTGCTTTATAACTTTTATTTTTAATTACCTTACTGTCTATAATGTCTTACGGTCAATAAATAGTTTTTCTTTCTTTCTTTCTTCTTTCTTTCTTCTTAGTACCTAACTAATAATATGTGTATATACTGAATGGGGAATAGTAAAAAGCATTTTCTTTAATTTTCTTTCTTTCTTATTAAGCTATGTAAGCTTGCCACAAAAATATAAATACTTATCTATAGTTATATTACTTACTTTTATACTTACCTTTATAATTCTAATGAGTGTTCTCAGAACAGATCAAGCCTTGTTTGCAGGCAAAAAGATACATAAAAATCATATAAAATATATATTTTAAATCAGTTGAAAATTTTGCACTTTAAAAATCGGAAACCGGGGCGCTGCCAGAACGATATGGACACAAAGCGCTCGGCCGCGCGATAAAGTGCGGGAGCGAGACAGTTGCGAGTAAAATAATTGGGTGGGGGGCAGCGAACGCACGTAAAAATTTTGCAAGCGGACTCTTAATGAGCGTCGCATCGGTCAGTGACTCATTTACAAATTGTTATGCTTCGAGATTAGCTGCGAAAATAGTCGTATATATAAAACACTGGACTGTATATTTAATCTTGAAAAATTACATCACATACCACTACTACGTTTCTATTTGACACATGTACTTTAACATTATTTGTTCACACTATCTTCTATTTTCCAGATGTAACATACGGAACGTCATTTATTATTTACTAAATAAAATACTTCACCCCATTTAATTTTTAATGACCAACAAAAGCATCTTATGTATAACTAGTTAAAACTGAGTCATAATAACTATGTCTTCTGATTTGACAAATTAGAATATGATAATAAAAACTTATTACTTTAGTAACTTCTACTGTACTTTAAGTATCTGACTGTTTTATAAGTATACCTCATATAATCTATAAATAGTTCTCTATAAATAGAAATCGGACGGAGCATCACTTGAGAACAGCTCAACCAATTCGCTGATTCTTTTCTTGTGTTCATAATTATTGTCGGGACAAGGTTTGTAAAAAACATAAAGATTTTGGAAATTCCTCGGAAGTTTATAATACAAATTATAATACAAATTAATTCGTAATTGATATATGTATTTCTTACTGCAAACAGATAATATTAATATTTTGATCTAATTTAAATAACACATCTTTTAACGTAGATTAAATGTGTCTATATACTTCATAAATCATCAAATTTGTTATGCATGCATCATAAAAGTGCACGATTAAGTCAAAATTAATCTTGTATTAAGGGGTGACGAAACCAATTTTGGATTTTCGAACATTACTTTTTAAGCCCATAAATTCGACACGTTGAGAAACTCAAGCGAGGTCGGTGGCATATGTAAGAATGTGTCGATATTCTCTATTGGTCAGGTTTTGTAAGATTTGACAAAAACATCACATTATCTCACTGCCACTGATCTAGTTTTTAGAACATCAGTCACCGTTGTTAGGCATTTTTATGCATAATGCATTACGACCCGCAACTTTAGATCGTATTTGTTTTGAGGTGTGAGATAAATATCAAGGTCCTTATTTATCTAAGATGTAATGGTACTTAACTTTTTTAAAGTTGTTTTTAAATATATCTTATTCCCGAAGGTACATTTCTTATCGAGTCTGGGCGGATAATAGGTAAAGTACCAATAAAATTGCCTCTTTTGTATCATGGTAAATGTGTAGATTAATATTTTTTTTATTCATATAATTCAAAATTCGAATATCATTTTGAATATATGTAGATATGACATTTCATTTTTATGTAATTTTGTATTTTTTCCGACGTTTGTTTTTTCTTTTATGTCGTTGTTTCTGTGACCATGGAAAAATAAAAATGCGTGGCCATTTTATTACGAGTTTCATAGTGGAACACAACGCAGCACAGATGACACGTAATATATTTATGATGGCATGTATAGACCAAGTATCGCAAGTGAACGAACAGTGCGTTTTTGGTTTAGGTAATCGCTTCCGTTCTGGAAATTTTGATGTCAACAATGAGCCCGGTGGCAAACCAGAGACGAGGGTCGATAACGATGAATCGAAAGCCATTGTGAATGCATATCTCAAAACACGTCGACTAAGCACTGGCATTGCACATAAGTGAAAAAATTAAATTGATATTCGTCAAACTGTAAAAATAAAAAATCGAGTTGCACTCCGGGATTGCCGGCAGAAGTGAAAACTTGAATATTAACGTTGTGCATTTTTGATATTTTGGAATGGTTATGGAATAATTTTGCACGAATTGCCGTCTTACGAATTTACTCTGCATTTGAATTTACGAATACAGAACAGTATTGTACGAAAGTCTTATCCATAGCTTGGCCCCTACTCAAATGGCCAACTTTCTATTCGTTTGAACGCTACGCTTACTATTAAACCTTTAAAATAAGCAGTAAACTATAAAATTAAGTGCCATAAGCTTGTCAATTCCATACAATATATCGTAGTCTATGATTTACATAAGATTGCGACATGTGATTTAATCGTCTATTGCTCATATTTAAACTTTAAAAGTAAGCGTAGCGTTCAAACGAATAGAAAGTTGGCCATTTGAGTAGGGGGGCTGGACCGAAAATTTAGACTTTTGACATTGAATTAAAAAATTTGCGGGTTGCTATGGTGACACAAGTGTTTACGTCTTGAAATGACGCGCCGCAATTTTCGCCGCGCCCCGTAGAAAGAGAGGGGGATACTTCCGCCACCGGCTGTCTACTCTCCATCCGTCACATCCATCTTACGAATTTTCGATCAGGGTCACGTGGTCCTGACTGACTGACGCGAGTTTAAGATTTTTTCCCCATTACAAAAAAGCGTGCAACGCCGCTAAAGATGTTTTCACTTCAAAAAGCTCGGAAAGTGGGTATACAGAGAACAGAACTCTCTAAACAACAAAAATAAAATTGCATCGAAGCTTGCCTTAATCTGTTGAATAGAAACTTAATGGGCAGATTTTAAAACTAATCGCAACTTGAGATTGATGAATTTAGATTCCTTTATTGATAATTGATAACATTCGTGGTGTTAGCTAGACATAACGGAGGCAGCCAAACCATGCCCCAAACGCAAACTGAGTCAAAAGAAGCTGCTTGGGAGTGTATGGTGGACCTGTGCCAGGATTATTAATTACAGCTTAATAAAACTAGGCTCAACAACTGCTGCCGAGGTGTGCTGTGATGAATTGCAAATGATGATGAACAAGCCCGCTATCAAACAATCGAGAATTTTGTCATTATTGTTCTTGTCCACTACTTTTTCACTACAACGCTCATCTACAAACCGCACAACTTGCCATCTCAAAAATATAGGAAAAAATCAAAAGTATTGCATGAGAAAATCAACTGTAATATTAAAACTTTTCTCGTGATGTAGTTACTTAAAATTAGCACGCAGCAGCACCCGCTGAAAACGCTCTATACAGAACGAACGGTCATGATTTGTGACGTCACCGGTCACGTTTCAGGCGCGTTTATTATAGAGTTAACCAAGAATTTTCAATTATCTCCCTAAATTTTGCGTTTAAGTAAGTATATGTGTCATACAAAATATTATTTCTTATTCGATATGCTATCTGACTGTTAAGTGCATTATATACGAAAATGAAAAAAAATCCGTTATTTTCCTCTGATTTCATCGTATGATAAAACTAAAATAATAATTTGTTTTTCTATTTCATCGTGTTTTTATACGTGTGCAGCGATCAAGCTCAAATTTATCAAACGTATTCATTATTCCCTATTTCATAGGAAAAACACCCACTATTTATATCGGGTATTTGTTCTTATTCCTAACTAGGGATTAGAAACAGATCAATAAATGTGATAGTTTTATTATTTTATTTACAATTTATTACATGAAAAAACTTATATTTCAATACCGCATTTTTCAATACATTTTTAATAATTTAGTTCAAACAACTCTGAAGTTGGAAAATTATACATTATTTTTCCTTATCTTTACCTCACGTGCAGTTATTCTACAAGACTACTCTATCAGCTATTATTGCACAAGACTAAGGGTACGTTCATCTGAACGTTCGCGAATCGCTCAACGCTTAGACGCGTTGGACGCGAATTTTTGAATAGTGTTCTCATGGTGCGCGCTTGTCAGGCGTTGAACGCGCGTTGCCGCGGTCGTCGCCGCCTTGATGAGTTCTACATTTAATTTTGTCGAATGAAGATGGACGTAGAAATAGTTTTAACTGTGATTTTAAAAACCGAATATGAGAACGAGTTCTTCCCAAGCCCGTCTTTTTAAGTTCTTATGTGAATAAACGATACTTCATGTCCCATATCGCAGGACGTTTCTCTATTTCATCTATAAATAATTCGGTATTAAAAGCTTCCGATTCCATTTCAGACGATTTCTAAATAAACCAGGGGCCCTATTTTTGAATCACTCGACTGGCGTCGAGCGCTCGTTTCTACTGATTTTCGTTCGACATCTCATTGTTTTGAGTTCATATGTCGAACGAAAATCAGTAGAAACGAGCGCTCGACTGGCTTCGAGCGATTCAAAAATAGGGCCCCAGAGCGAAAACGAAAACTCGTCTACTCGTATCCAAAGCGCGCTCAACACGCGCTCATCTGAACGTTAACATAGAAAAAAGCTTTTTTTTTTTTAAATAGAAAAACCGCCTTCAAAAACCTAAAATAAAAACAAAAACAGATTCAAAATTAAAAAGCACCAAAAAGCAATCAATAATATTCAAATCACCAATACGCATATCAATTTTAATAAAAAAACGTCTTTTGAAATCGGGTGGGGCTGGAGGACAACTTTTTTTTAATTCTAAAAGTCCCACCCGACTTCATTAGACGTTTATTTATTAAAATTGATATGCGTATTCGTGATTTGAATATTATTTATTGCTTTTTAGTGCTTTTTAATTTTGAATATGTTTTGTTTTTATTTTTTGGTTTTTGAAAGCGGTTTTTCTTGTTTTTAAGTTTTTTTTTTATTTCAACTTTTTTGTGGTATGTAAGCGTGTAATATCTTTAAATTTATATGTTTTCAAAATGCCCATTACTCAATTTTCAAAGGAGTTCCGTTGTGCCTTCTTAGTCTAAGTATAGTCCAGAACGTAGCATACAGACCATAGCTCGGCTTGTTTTGGATTTTCATAAGCCTACCAATATCTCAATCACAATACATATCCTATTTGAGTTTGAGGAGTTACCTTGGATATCTTTGAGGATCAAGGTTTAATATCAATGAAATTAAAAGATCTACACTTAAGGTGTAGGTTAGTTTCATTGCTTTAGGTGATTGGGCATGAACCTGTGCCCCCTACTCCGTCATCAGAAGTTGGGATGCAATCCAAACGTCCAACGAGGTGAAAGAAGTGAATCAAACGATATGAGGTGTGATAACGAGACACGTGCTTCGGAAAATAAATTCCTTTTCCAACAAAAAAAAATTGGTTCATAAATAACAAAGTTGTCAAGGTAATTAATGCAAAATCATAGTATTTTCAGGATTACTTAAAAACTACTGAACCGATCTGAAAATAAATGGGACCATCTCGCAACAAAACTCAATCAAACAAAAAAAAACCGGCCAAGTGCGTGTCGGGCCACGCGCCATAGGGTTCCGTAGTTACTTTATACCATACCATATTTAATACCACCTATCATTTTTCGTTTGCAAAAATAACTTTGTTTTTCACAGTGTTGGTATGAATGACAAAGTTATATTTGCGGTTTTGGAAAATGTGCTATATCTCAAAAACTAATTACTATATCTCGTTCAAACCAATTTTGGTTGAAAGTGTTTATTAAGATCTACAGCTCATATTTTTTTTAGATTGTTCACTCTCTTATTTCAAAAGTTAAAGGGGGGGGGGACACACATTTTACCACTTTGGCGGTGAATATCTTTCAAACAGTTGACTTTGAGAAAAAGTTGTCTTAAAAACCTCAATGTCATTTTAAAGACCTATCTATAGACACCCAACACGTGTTGGTTTGAAGAAAAAAATTTTTTTCAGTTTCAGTTCCATGTATGGGGAGCCCCCCCTTAATCTTTTATATTTCTTATTTTTGTATTAAATTCGTTAAGCGGTTAACAGAATACATCTACCTACCAAGTTTCAACTGTGTAGTCTTAATACTTTCGGTATAAAGTGGCTGTGACATACGGACAGACAGACAGACAGACAGACATGACGAATCTATAAGGGTTCCGTTTTTTGCCATTTATGCTACGGAACCCTAAAAAGAATCATCAAAATCTATCCATAAATGATGAAGATATGCGCGAACAACGACAAAAAAAACAATCGAATTGAGAGTCTCCTCCTTTTTTTGAAGTCGGTTAAAAACCAATGATTTCAAAGCATGCATCAACGCGCGCTGACAACAGACGAGCGCTAGCGAAGCGTTCAACGCGCGTTAGCATGGTGTACGGTCTGAATAAAATATATGTAGTTGTAAACGCGCGTTAACAAAACGCGTGTTAAGCGCTTGTCATGTGAACCTGCTCTAAATCCCGTGGGCCACAGGATTCAGTCTTGTGCAATAACTGATAGAGTACCTAGTCCTTTTGTTGTATGGTCTGTGTTTTGTCCAGAGTCGGACAGTTTGCATACTAGAGCGAGATTACCTCTTTGCTCTTCTAAAGAAATTACGATCGTCCCTTGTTTGGTGATAATAATCGACGTTACAACATTCCAAAATGCAGTGTAGATTGATATATCTAGTAGAGACCTTGTAACGATAAGAACCTGAAAGAAACTCGTCGAGGGCAATTTTTTTCTCCCTGTATATTTCATACAGAGTCGTCAAAATTGAAAAGTGATCTCAGCATTTAAAGTGAGGCCATTTTCCATTACAATATTTGACAGAAGTTTACATACAATGGTATTATTTGTTATGACTTTATAGAGCAATATCATATTGCTAGTATGCAAACTGCATTTTACCTTTGAACTTTTAACCGATGAAACAATTTAAACTTGTTGAAGTCAGATAGAAATAACATTTAAATACAATCAAACTGCAACAGTTAACTAATTAATACTTCGTACATTTATTATTATACTTATATTTATGTTACAAAGTAAAATGTCCAACTTAAAAAAGCTCGTAATATTCTTATTATTGCATTGAAAAACCTTCTTAAGATGCTACTCGTACTAAAACCGCCCCCTTGCTTTAAACGGTGAGGTTTGATATTGAGGTTGGATGTTTGAAGATGCTCCAGTGGCTGAAGGCGGTAATGTTTTCAAGTAGTCCAAAGCTTTCTGAATCGCAGGTGGAATCGGCGGCGGGGTCGGGAGATGATCACCCTGAAATCAAAAACGTTGAGCATATCCATTAAACAGTTCTTTAATGTAGAATTTAGGCTAATATGGGGCTAGGTATTAAGAGAGATGAACTTTAAACTATGCTCCCTTTTTGAACAGAATAGTAAAAATGCGGAATTTACGAGGCTGGCAATTAGAGCATTTTTAAATTTCAAATTGATACACGTATCGTCATTTTTCTATTTTATTCAAATTGTCGTTAGACCACTTGGCTAGGGGGGCAGACACATAAGTCACGGTAGGCAGACCGTTGGACTGTAGTTAGTATTCTTTGGTTGGACTGACTGCTGCTGAGATGATTCATGCTAAACAAATGCCGAGACTGAAATCGGCTAGGAACCGATGATGAGCGTTCATATTGCTGTGACATTAAGTAAAAAGGCGAACGAGTGTAGCCTCTCTTTGCATAGTTTTAATTTTTGTAACATCGTTTTCTAATACATCATCCTTACTAATATTATAAATGCGAAAGTCCGTTTGTTTGTTTATTTGTTTGTTTGTTTGTTACGCCTTCACGTCTTAACTACTGAACTGATCATCATGAAATTTTACATACACATTGCCTAGGGTACAGAGAAGGACATAGGATACTTTTGATCCCGAAAAAACTATTCTTCCCGAGGGATAGCAAAAAACTTTCCACGCAGACGAAGTCGCGGGCGGCCGCTAGTATGAAATAAACGTAAGGTTAGCAAACAGTCGTAGCAAAAAATTTAAAATCATCAATTAAATTTTACCTATCTATGTTAATTTCGTTTCTTAGTCTGGATGTATTATGTGGTAGGTATCATATCAGAATCATAAAATGGTGCAAAATAGGGCATACACCAGGGGGGCTACTCAAATGGCCACTTTTCTATTCGTTCGCTAACTTAAAAATTAAAAATAAGCCATAAACTCCAAAATTACGTGTCGTAGGCTTGTCAATTCCATACAATAAAATAATGTCTGTGATTTACATAAACTTGCGACGTGTGACGTGATCGTTTAATTGCTTATTTTTAAGCTTTAAGTTAGCGAACGAATAGAAAAGTGGCCATTTGAGTAGGGGGGCAGTTCAACTTCGAAACTTATTACTGAAACTGTAGGTAAGTACTGAAAATATTTGGGAACTGTTTTATTACACAATTAACTACTACTACTACTACACTATTGACTTGTAACTTTGTTAATAATTAATATGTTCAAGATCACCTTGCTATGCTAAATCAAATGTCACCTTATTTAAATCACATGATTTATATAAACTCAACTCCATGTTTTTATTTAGATGTGGTAGATGTTTTAATTTTAAAAATGTTTTATTTTATAGGTTGGTGGTTCACAATGGACTTCATATTATAAAATTTAATGGTATTATCGCAGTACACGTAACGTTTTAAAAAGATTACAAATCTTAATTTTAACGTCGATATTAATACGTATGCCATTTATGAAATTATATTGCGTTGCTTACATTAAGTGCAACAAGTTGATTCTTCAAGCTGATATGAATCTGGCATGCTTATCGTGTCAACAATAGGTTAAATTGATTTTCCTTAAATAGAAATGTTTCTTACAAAAAATAGTATTGATTGGCCACAGTGGGTCACAGGTCAACGTCTGATATTTTGCCGCGACATTTTGCTCATGCGTTGGCTAACACACTAAGCTTCGCCTATCTAGATCTTCTTAAAATTTGCGCAATACCGATTCGGGCTGGATCCATAGTTTCCAGGAGAACGAATAATCAGTTCCTATCCGCGTTAATAGCATAAGACAACGTGGGTATTTCAATTCTTTTATTTTAGATTCGCAAAATTATGATTTTATGAGACTTGCTGTATAACTTATATGAGAGTTTACTGAGAACCTCTCCTTTTTAGCCTCGGCATTATTATTTTAGGAGCTATAAATGCTAATTTAATATGTTACTAGTGTTTTATTGGCGGGCTGATTGGTAACGTTGTATATTATCTAGTTGCTTTAAATCGAACATTACCTAGCACTTAAACTTGAAATAAAATAATTAATTTTTAAACTTTCATTCTAGACAATTATATTTGGATATAATTTACTTCGCAATACTGTTTGCGGTCAACCGAACAAATGCAAGGGGTGGTAGCAGTAGGTGTTCATCATGCATTATAATAACTTGACATTTACGTAACTTGTTGGAAGTGCGATCAATCTTCACATGAACTATTGGCTAAACAATAGAGTGGTCACAGATTACTGACGCATAATTTACTTATGACACCTGATAGGCTGTGGCAACGGGCAACGTAATCAAAGTAAGCAATCAGTTGGAATGTAGAGCGCCTTTTTTCTTAAGAAACAGTGAAGAATCACTTAAGAAGCTCTTAGCAAAGTCAACGATCATAGAATAACGAAAGTAATCATCGAGATCGATGCTCACTGGTAAATGTTCTCAAAAAACATTCCTATTTTGCCCATAGTATTCGACTGAGATTCTTCTTTCACCCCACATTTTGTTGGTTTCCAAAAAGTCACCATTTCAAAGTTTTTTTCGTATAATAAATTGTTTTGAAGCGAATAAGTTTATTAAATGATTATTTGATCTTCAACTCTATTGTTTTAAACATTTGTTGTCAGTCTGTTTTTCTTGAACTAGACAATACATATTATTATATGATTTTTATACGTATCTTTATAATATTCTTTCCATTTGTAGGTCAATGTTGATTACGTTTGCATTGTCTAGATTCAGACTAACGTTTATCCGAGGCTAGACAGACAAAGTGCAACTTTTATGGTTGAGTAATTTATTAAGGGATTAGTACGCGTGGGATAGAAAAAAATATGAATTTCAAAATCGTTTGTAAGTAATATGAAAATACATGAATTAGTATCAATGAGGCCTTGATGTCAACGGATTTAGATTAAATTTTATAAATAAAATTGCAACTGTGTCTAGATCTGTTTCTGGTTAACATAAACCAAGCTTTAGCAACAGTTATTGGCAATGGAATTAATCTGATAATTTTTGTCTACGTTTTCATAATGTGTGTGGTAAAATTATAACAAATATCTGTTTTTATTGATATTTATATGACATTAATTAAATTTGATCTAGTGAACTGTTTTAAAACATTACTACTTTTAGTTTTAGTGTTGATTTTTATTTTTCTTACTTTTTATGTAGTTGCTTAAATTTAATTTATACTTTTCGGATTGGTATTCCTGAAAACTAGAACCATTTGTTTTTCATGCTAAAGATATGAGTGCTAATAAGGTTCTAGAAAATCTCCTTCTAAACTTAGTTTTTTTAATAAAATACATATTACTAACCGTTAGATCAAAACAAATAAATCTATATCATTCAATTTAATAATAGATAAATAAGAATATAAACAGAGATTCTAAAACGAAGATGTCAAGGTTTTTCCAGTCGGAGGGCGTGTAAAATGAATTTGAGCGAGGTTTGTTGAGCCGTTCAGTTTTATGAGTTATTTTATTAGTGATGCAGTAATTAAGTACCATCCTTATTAGGAATACAACGTGTAACAGAAAGGGGGTATCAACCCGAAAGGAGGTCAATGTACTCGTGAAACTGAACACCTTCCAACAGGAAAAAAAATCAAATTAAAAATAATTGAACTCTCCATACAAAATGTTGGCGGCAAATTCAAATTTTCTATGGAGAGTCCAAAGTTTTTTTTTCGATTTGATTTATTTTTCTGTTGGAAGGTGTTCAGATTCCATTGACCTCCTTTCGGGTTGATACCTCCTTTCTGTTACACATTGTATATGTATCTATATGGGTACATACTCATTTTCCATATAGATACATATCTACATGGTCGAAAAATCCAGACAATCCCTAAATGACTATTCTAAATAAGATTTTAATAGATTTTCTTCAGTTCCATTCCATCACAGAAAAAAAATCAAACAGGTGTGTATTCTACAGTGGCGATGGGTCCATACAACCGGTGTGTTTTGCCCCCGTGGTGGATGCACCCGATTTTCAATTAAGCAACAAGTTATGACTTAGTAAAAAACCTTTAAGATCAGTGTACCTAACACACCGGGGGCGTAACACATGTCATGAACCCAAACCGGGGTTAAGCCGGGGTTCGTGTGTTACACCCCCGCGCCCCGGTGTGTATTGCCTCGTGGTGGATTCCCATCGGCTTATCTTTAAGAAATCCCATCCCACCCCGATCCACTATGCAGATCATAAAATGTTTGTACAACGGCTTACCTTCACCATTATTTCACCCCTCTCAATTCTTTGCGATAGATACATTATAGGCCGGTGGGTAGCCTATAATGTATCGCAAAATAAATTGTTTGTGTCGGTAGGTAAATTTTAATTAAACCATCTTTTTAACCGACTTCAAAAATTTGAAAAGGAGGAGGTTATCTATTCGTCGCGTGTTTTTTTATATATGTATGTATGTACACTGATTACTCGAAGACAGCTTAACCGATTGCAATGATTCTAACGTTTTAATATTAGGTTTATTCCCAAGTTGGTCCCATTTTTTAAAATTTTGAAATCGGTTTAGTAGTTTTCAAGTAATCTTGTAAATACTGTCATTTTTGTTACCATTTTATATGAATTTAGACGGATGTTCAACCATTACTTTTTTTGTTTATGAACCGATTTAGATGATTCTTTTTTTTTTGTAAGAATACACCTTAAGGATGATACTATATTAATTTCATTGGTATTGAACATTGGATTTTGAAGATACACAATTGAACTCCTCAAAATAAATAGGAACTGTACCTACTGTGGCTACAGTGAATGAAATATTAGTAGGTTTATGACAATCAAAAAGAAGTTAAGTACCTTAGATTATTTTAATCTAAGTTAAGTACCTATTGTCAAGGACGTTCTTGACTAGAGTTGAACTGCGAAGGCCCTACGGAACTCTTGTGGAAATTGAGTTACTAGGGGTATACCATTGGAAAATGTGAAATATTAAAACGTTTTATTTTACAAAATCATTGCTTACATACCTACCACAAAAAAGTTTAAAATAAAAAAGCTTTTTAAAAAAGCAAAACCTCCTTCAAAAACCTTAAAAAAACAGCTCTATACAAAGCAAGAAATAATGTTCAAATCGATCAATTAAAACAGGTCTATTGAAGTCGGGTGGGGGCTTTTAGAATATAAACAATACAATAAGTAAAAAAAATACTTCCAGCTCCACCCGAGTTCAATTGACGTGTTTTAATTAATCGATTTGAACATAATTTCTTGCTTTTTATAGAGCTGTTATTTTAAGGTTTTTGAAGGAAGTTTTGCTTTTTATAAAGTTTTTTTGGAGTGAGAAAACTCAATCATTAAAAGAACTACAAAATGTTTTCATATTTTAAATAACTTCTAAAAAGTTCACAACTCTGTCTCACTGTTCATATGTTCCTACTTTGGGGGATTATAATATCATCACTTGTTATATCAAAATGTTGTATCAATACGTTATTTAAAAAGATATTAACCTTCAAAATTTATTCAGTTACCTTGCAACTCAAATATGGGAACCGCTTTAATCCATCAAATGTTTAAAACTGTTAAAAATTCGATATGCGTCACATTTAATGGAGCATGTTATAGCGCTTCTTTAAAATGTTTCAAGTTATGGACTAACGTGTGTTTCGTCAGTACATTAAAGTTGGTAAGGCGTCAACATGATATTTTTTTTCAGTATTGTCGAAAATTTACATTAAACACAACTGCAAATAAGACTTAAAATATTAGTGCTTACAATTCTCTACTTCCTAAAAGATCTCTAGCAAGTACAAAACCATATTTTTATCTATGTAGAGTTTTTCAAATACAATTATCATAACTGTTGTTCAAATATCAGCATAACATCTAAATGATAAACGTCTCGTGACTTTGAAAAATTATAAAACATTATACAGATAACTAAAATGTGGACATAAACCACTTTATGAGTTATTTTAAAGTTAAAACGCAAGTAACGCGTTGAAGTCTTTTCCTCTTGTTATCTGTGAGATGGCGATCTGACACTGGCTGGTGACTGGGTAGGCTGACAAGCTCAAAGCCATTTCTTGTAAATATTTAGGCATTCGACATCAATTTTAAAATTGTAAATGTTTCCTTTTAACCTCCTTTTGATCTTTACGTAAGTACTTTTGTTTATAGTAATAAATACCTAGTGTAAAAGTTTTGCTAAAATGTAGGTTTCACAGATTGACAAAAAAGCTGCATTCACTATCTTAGTATATGATTTGTTAAGAACTTTGGTTTCCAACAAACAGTAGTCCGTCTATCCGAATTTGTTGCTTCCACAATAGGTACGAGTACATACCTACTGCATACGAACTTACCAGACCACTACTACGCAGACCAACCAACAAAGCAGAGGGACTGTCTTCTCAAAAATGTCTAATAAAGAATTGATTTATTGGTCACATCACACCACAGTATCCATGGGCGTAGGGGGGGGGGGGGGGTTGGGGGCAGGGAGGGGCGGCTGCCCCCCTGGATTTGCCTGGAACCTGGGTACGCCCATGACAGTATCGAAATCATATAAAAGTGTCTTTAAAAAAGAAGACACGAAAAAATGTGCTTAAACACTCGCCTGTGGCTGGAAACCATTCTCGTCGGCGATGTACGTGAGTGCTATAAGGTTTCCTTCAGGCGACTTGTAGCTGAACTTGCCTTCTGCGACTTGTACCTCCTCGCCTTCACCTTTGCCAAAGTTTTTAACATATCCTGACTCTTCCGCGTTTATTTCGTTACCAGTTTCATACCTGAAAAAAATATTGTGATTTAACATTGACTCCTTTAATATGTCATATAACATAAACTGTATCTGCAGGTATCGCATGACAAGTTATTCGATGTTTCAACCAAAGCTATTTTTAATTTTTTTCTCACTTTAAATAGTATCAATAATCTTATTGTAAGTAATCACAAAACTATAATGAAAATACGCAGGTACCTATTTTAACCTACTTGTAGGAATGTAGGTTTGGAATAGTATGGAGAAGGTAGCCACTAGTAGGAAGGCCAAATGGAAGATCTTCCTCATGGCATTAGCCCGGGGACCGCGGTCCAACCGATGATGGTTGGACGTTGTATTATGCTGAGTCGCTGAGTGAACTCCGTTAGCGAGATGTTAGGCGTGAAATACACAGAAGCGACGCGGCGCGGATACGGCGGCGATACGGTGCAGATGTGAGACTTTCGGATGCTTTCGGCCAATCAAATACACGTATTGCCGGCATCGCCGCCGAATCTGCGCCTTATCTACGCCGCATCACTTCTGTGTATTTCACGCCTTACATTCTTTCATTAAAAAGTTCATTGGTTAATATTCAGGAGAACATTTTGATTCGAACATAAAACTACAGTTAGAACATTTTGATGCTAACAAAAAAATTACAGATATAATATTTTTAAAGGTGTATAAATAAGTTTAAATCAGGTTATATCAACTTACAGCCATTTATATGAGCCATCAGCATTAGGGCCATCTGTTTCAAATCGAATGATAGGAATTTGATCTCCAGCCTGCTGTTGTTGAAGTTGGGCTGCCAATGTTCCCGCGAACAATGTTATGAATATTAAGGAGATCTGAAACATAAGATTACATATTTTCAAGGTATGAAAATCTTCCAAATTAGCATTTTTATTACGACTTAGCAATTCTATTTCAATTTAGCTTATTCTGTAATTATTAAAATAATGCTATTATTTAATTTACACGACTGCCCAAAGCAAAAAGAGTGTATATGTGTTCAGGGTTCATGTATGTTTGTGTGTATGTGAGTTTTTTTATTCCACCATTACTTCTAAATGCCTGAATTGATTTGGATAAATGGCGTATCGTTAGAATTCTGACAGCATCCCAAGTGACACTGGCCAAAGAGAATGTAAAAAACCGGCCAAGTGCGTGTCGGGCCACGCGCCATAGGGTTCCGTAGTTACCTTATACCATACCATATTTAATACCACCTATCATTTTTCGTCTGTAAAAATAACTTTGTTTTTCACAGTGTTGGTATGAATGACAAAGTTATATTTGCGGTTTTGGAAAATGTGCTATATCTCAAAAATTAATTACTATATCTCGTTCAAACTAATTTTGGTTGAAAGTGTTTATTAAGATCTATAGCATATATTTTTTTTAGATTTTTCACTCTCTTATTTCAAAAGTTAAAGGGGGGGGACACACATTTTACCACTTTGGCGGTGAATATCTTTCAAACGGTTGACTTTGAGAAAAAGTTGTCTTAGAAACATTAATGTCATTTTTAAAGACCTATCTATAGACACCCAACACGTGTTGGTTCGAAGAAAAAAAATTTTTTCTATTTCAGTTCCATGTATGAAGAGCCCCCCTTAATCTTTTATTTTTCTTATTTTTGTATTAAATTCGTTAAGCGGTTAACAGAATACATCTACCTACCAAGTTTCAACTGTGTAGTCTTAATACTTTCGGAAGAAAGTGGCTGTGACATACGGACAGACAGACAGACAGACATGACGAATCTATAAGGTTTCCGTTTTTTGCCATTTAGGCTACGGAACCCTAAAAACTATATTGAAAAGTATGACAAGTGCATGGCCGGTGACGGAACGGTCTAGTGGGAATAGTGTCATGCTTTTCAATACAAAGATTTTTTTGCCTGGTACTAACACTGGCTATATTTTTTTTAGAAAAAATCAATATGGCGACTGTACGACGCCATTTTCAAATGTGCAAAATTTTTTTTTTCTTCTATTATTACAATATGGGCATCAAATGAAAGGCCTTGATAAGCACATTCCAAAACTATATAATTTGTCACTAAAATGTGTGTAATAAAAATAAATAAATAAAAAAAATATTAAAAACACGACTGCCCAGCCAAAAACGAACTAAAAAGTTAAACAACAAGTGTCATTGCAGTCGGGGGACCTCTTTGATCAAAAATTGTTCCATATTAATGTACCCCGACTGCAATGACACTTTTTGTTTAACTTTTTAGTTCGTTTTGGCAGGGCAGTCGTGTTTTTAATATTTTTTTAATTTATTTTTTATTTTTTAGATATATTGAAGCAAAAGATTGTATGTGTAAATTGCCTAAAACTTTGATTAGGCACTTTAATTCTACTTGTTGAATGCAATCCTGTTTTATATATTGAATGAATAGGAGCTACCTAAATAAATAATTAAAGAATAGAGTACCTAATCCTATTTTTATTTTTATCACGTTTTATTAAGTTGCTTTCTGGTTTATTTATTTGTTTCTTTATTTAGGTATGTATTCAATATTTTCGTTTAGCTGAGAAACAATGTTAACTTTTATGCTTATGAACTGATCTATAATTTATTCGAAGCCGCGTCGTAACAATATAGAACTAGGAAATGCAGTTCAACATGGCGGAAGAGCGAAAGTCGAAAGTGTTTCATCAACAATGAAATGCCTATAAAGGAATCGTGGCGAAACCACACGTTATTTATGCGACAGCATTTCAGACCTAGGAACATCACAAAATATAGAGTGCATAGAAGGTGAGTTCGGAACAAATCGCAGTTTTCCGTGCATGCACACATAGACATTACGTACAGGCAATCTCAGGCCAAATCAGGCCACATTCTGCACTCCAGCAGCGGTTACCAAGGAGATCCTAGCACAATAAACCAAATGCAGAAAGTGTTTTTTCGAATACAGCCAGAACGGCGCTTCTGTCTATGTAGTAACTTTATATTTTAGTTTTAGCCTACGGTGCGAGTCAAAATCATCAAGGATTGTAGAACCTTTTAACAAAGTAGGCGGAAAATCAAAAGTTAAGGAGCTTATAGCCACTAGCACGTGCTAGCACCGCCAATTTATTTATTTTTATTATACGTAAACAAGGTTGATATTTAAAAAAAGGAAACAGCCATGCCCTCTTAAATTGATTCTAATATTCTTTGAATAACTCTTCAAAAAATTTCAATTTCAAACCAAAACTGCCCACCGTCGTTTCGATTGCATTTTAAAAGAAAAATAATAAAGAGTTATTAAAAAAATAGAAGCAATTTAAGAGGGCATGGTTGTTTCCTTTTTTAATATTGACTTAATATTTGGTGACTACGAGTAATAAAGATAAATGTATTGCGCCGCTATAAGCACCTTAAATGTAACAATATTTTTTCCACCTACACTGAGGTAGGTATTATTATGCTCAAATGCATCAATGATTCCAAATTATAGAATGCTTAGAAATAACTGTGAGGGGTCGTAGGGTCAAACTACAAATCTTGGCAAGCGAACTCTAGCCGTCTTCAATTTAATAATATACAGGTGGTCCTAGAATAGTACGAATTACTAAAATACGTTTAATTTTCAACTGATAAAAAGTGTTTAATAATAGTCTCGCCAAGTCATATTATATTAGTTGACATGGGT
Source organism: Agriphila geniculea (assembly GCA_943789525.1). NCBI lineage: Eukaryota > Metazoa > Arthropoda > Insecta > Lepidoptera > Crambidae > Agriphila > Agriphila geniculea. The sequence continues at coordinate 13,628,015 of OX038875.1, forward strand.
TGCAGCTAGAGTCCTAATCCTTACTTAGATTGTATGCTTTCACGTTTTAACTACCTACTTTTATAACCATCATCATTAAATTTTGCATACACATTTTCAGGGATACAGAAAAGCACGTAGGGTACTTCAAGATAAATAACATCTTGTAAGCAATCGACTAAAATAACAAAGACAATTAACAAAAAGTAGTTTGGCGGCCCTAAAAGTCATTTGCAGTTTTAACTTTATTGCAATAAAATAAAGAATCATTTCTAAGAAAAGCAAAAACACGAAGTTCAGTCACCCATTCTATATCTTGAAGTAGGTACTGTACCATTCACCCAGAAATAAAGTACTGTTCCCGTGTGGTATTAAAAAATAACTTGACGCGTACGAAGTCGTAGGATGTGCCACGTTTTACCAGCCTCAATGTTGCACTGACAATACATTTAATGGTGTCATTAAAAAGTACCTACTAAATATTTAAGTAAAATATAAATATTATAATAAAACATAACAAATAAGATTTACAGATGTGACTAACTAACAAGTAATGATTAAGTCAAAGATAAGTACCTAGTTAAGTTCCGTTTTTTAAGTAAAAAGTATATCACTATCAATCATCAAATGTTACACAATTCTTTTGTCGACATTTTTGTTCCTTTTAAAAAAAAAGAAATAAAAAAAAGAAATATAATAATCTATTGGAATCCGTAAAGGTGTTAATTCAATGAACTGTATGCACCGAAATTTAAAGTGTTTAGAGATAGGTATTAATTTGGTGCATGATCAATTACGTAACCTGAAAATAATTTTATAATGTTTAATGCAAGGCAATCGTTGTAATAAAATGAATGGTTATCATATTACTTCCATATGAAAAGTATTCTCTACTTATTTTCGCTCTATCTATATTAGCTCTATCTAACAATCAGGAATGTTATTGAACCGACTGACAATGACAACAACGAATGAATGAGTTCCATGCAACTTAGCTGACATTTTCTTTGATCGCTTTTAACATGATTACGGCTAGTCATCTTAACGTGTGTGTAATGCATTTAATAAGCATATTGCAAATTTCAAAGTTCGTTGTAAGATACCTATTTTACATACACGACAGATTAGGAAATTACGATTTGGAACGGTAAATTTGTTATGCTATGACGATGCTTAGATTGTTAGTGCTGTTTATAATTTATTGTTTATGCTACTTTAATATATTGTAAATGTTTCTGAAAATAAATAAAGGTTTATTTACATTGCTATTCTAGAATAATAAAATATCTACGGATAAAACACGCATGCATTTCTCGTTATGGTATCCTATACATTCAATGTTTGTATTACACCATATTTTGTTTTCTTGTATTTTATTTTATTTAATGTGAAGTAAAATATAAATGTTTAACCATTACTGGCTTCAGTAATTATTTAAAAAGTATCTTCATGGCAATAAGCAACAAAGTTATAAAGATCTTATCGAAATGACAACAAATCATAAAGCACTTTCATCTTCCTTGCAAAGTCCTTATGTGAGGAAAGGAAACCGCAAAGTGTTTAAATATTTATCATATCTGGCAAAACGTGACAAGGGAGTGTAGATGATATGGACGGAAACGTAAGAATAACAGTTAACGTGACTTGACAACAATCTCAGACTAACTGACAAGCTTTGTGCAAACTGCAATTGGTTTTGTGCACGACCTATCCGTACGAAAGTAAAAGAAATTGGCAACGCTGGATCTTTACTTTGTAACAACAAATACACGCGAAGCTGTAAAAAGCAACGTTTGCTCAACTCGGCCGAGATGTTTCCAAATAGGTTAACTGGGGATACCTACTAGCGACTGCTCCGCGAAAATAAGAGGTTACAGGCCTATTTTCATACAAACAAGGTAAGTTTGAAGCCTTGATTCTCCATCAGAGAATGATAAGGGGGTTACCTGATGATGGCAATTCAGAGAGTAAATGGAGAAGCTCCAGATCTTATAAGAAACCCAACTGATCGCATGATCCGTTTGTCCCATAGATGATCTTGAAAAAAGATAGCGAATATGACGATGTTTCGTATGGAAAATGTGGCATTAAGAATTCCACGCGGTTTATGGGCTGAACGGCTCATCCGATCAGTTGGATGTGTTTTAAGACCTGGACCTCCTCCATTCACTCTCTGAGTCTGAATTGCCATTATCAGATAACCCTCCGATCAATCCCTGGGGGAAAACCAAGGCATCAAAATTACCTCATTTTTATGAAATGAAAATAGGGCTGTGACTTCTTATTTTTGATTGCGAGTGTATGATATTTATCGGGCATAAGTTTTGTGTTACTTTAAGGGCTTTTTAGGGAGGATCAAAGCTTATACTTTATATAACCAATTTTGGAAATGAATATTAATAATTTTAATACCTATAAACTGTTTTCAATATAATTATAAAGGGTGTAAGAGCCAGGTAGAGATACTGATTCTAGTTAAGAAAGCATTAAAAAAGTTTTTTTTTTAATTATTTATAATTATACAGATTTTTTTCTTCTGCAATGGTGTAAAATAAGTTTATTACGATTTTTTTGAAACTACACTTAATGTATCGAACATAAATATGCTGATAAGTTGCTGTGATTACTGACCCGCGTGGGACTTATGTAGGTATATGCGTATGTTTCAGCTCTCTAAGTACCACAATATGTGACTGTTTAAATTAATTGTAACATAAACATTACATCACAAATCATAATGAGACAAATAATACTATTTGTTAAAACTTTTGTGAATTAAAGTTTTATAAACTAACTAAACTTTTTCAAAGTAAAAAATATTCGGAGTTGATTGAAATCAAAGGCATAAATTTAGTTATCTTCTAGACTAAATGATTTTTAATATTATCAAGACGTTTCAATTTGACACCCTTGGTCAGGGGCTAAGGTCAATAATTGTTTCAGTCTTTGAAAAAATTAAGCGGTATTTGTTAAATTGTTATACCTTATGGTTTTTAATAATTAACTAATAGAATCTGTATGTACAACATGAAAGTGCAATAAAGAATATTGTACTTATTACTTAAATAGAAAAAAAAGGATCCGATACTTTCTTAACTTTAATCACAAACTTTTCTTTATAATACTCAGTTATTTGTAATCCACTTTAACTAATAGTAAACTTGTATCTCACCATATTTATGTAATATGTGACACTTTCAGGGAAGCGGCCTCAGGCACCGGCAGTATAAGTATGTGCTCGGTGACACTGCATGGTGTTTATATAGCCACTTGTTTACCTATGAACTTCGTGCGACCCCGCGCAGGCGCATCCCGGCGATTCATCTCGTTACTCACACTGATGCACCATGCACCAAACACAGGCAAGTAGCCAATTGCAGCTTGTGTTTGAGCTTTTGTCCCATCTTATGCTTTTTATCTATCACAATAATTGAGAAAGAAAATATTGCCAAAAAGAGGTAGGAGTTTCCCATAGAAAGATCTTATCTGGATTTTTTATTTTATTTTAAATTTTACCTAACTTGTCACTGGCGAAAGAAAAAAGGGGTTTTTAATGTAAGTAGTCAATAATTTGTTTTCATTAAACTTATACTCAGTCAAGTATTACGTTTTAAAACGATCCCGTATAAAATTTCAGAAATTCAAGGGTTACTCTTATTTCAGAACTTCAACCATCCTACTTATAGCTATAATAATAGGGGAAGACCAACCATTTTATGAAAAATAAATTAAGACATACCTTCTTGTAATCAAATCTGTCGAAACTGTTGTGCAACATTTTGTATCTATCCTTACAATAATGCAATTAAATTTTAAAAAGAGTAAAAAATACACCTAGGATATGTATCAATTTATCTAAAGAGTTATGTTGTGCCAAATTATCCTACTAATATTATTAATATGTTAATTTTAGATAAATTCAAGGGATAATTAGGTAGTACCTACATAAATATTAAAGGTCAAACCGCACTACAGGGGAGCGGCGGCGCGGCGCGGACCGACGCGGCCAAATATTATTTCTATTGATTGCAATGATGCAAACCGCACTATAGCGGAGAAGCGCGGTGCGGCGCGTACCGGCGCGGCGCTGCAGACTTGGGTCCGAAAGAATATTTTGTCGCGCCGCGCCGCGCCGCTAGTGCGGTATAGCTCGCGACACGGCGCGGCCGAATATTCTTCATAATCGAGCTTCTGTCTACAGAGGGTATTTGGAAATATCTATTTCTACTGATATTTCAGTGTACAAATTTTGATAAATTCACAATCATCATAAACATAACTCATTATACTTAAATAAATAAAAAAATATATAAGAATGTGTTGCTAAATCGTTCCTTGGAAGTTCGTTCTAGGCAACGCGTGACCGAGCGTTCCCTTTTCGTTTGTGCGTCCAACTTCAATGAAATCTTGCCACGTCTGGCATTTTGCGCCGCTCCGCTGCCGCGATAGTGCGTTTAGGAGAGGCCGCGCCGCTCCGCTGCAGTGCCGCGCCGCGCAGCGCCGCCGCTCCACTGAAGTGCGGTTTGACCTTAATTCCTATATTTGAAGTAAGGTTTCAGAGCTAGGGAAAGGAAGATGACTAAAAAGGCGATAATCATGCTAAGACTTATCTTTAAACGGGTTTGAATTATTTTTACGTGCATTAATTTCAGAAATGAATAGGTAGGTTAAATTTTTTATTTTTGATTTAGGCTGCCTTATTTTCTGCCATTAAGTGCGCTTACACACTGGGACGCCATGGCGACGTCGCTGGCTACGCAGCCATGGGTACCTCTGGCTACCTACCGTAGTCAAATAAGGTTGCTAAATAAGTAGCCAGTGGCAAGACTCTAGCGCTCTCGGCCTGCATCAGGATGGGTGACCATCATTTATTTTATTATCAACTGAGATTTGAGGGCAAGAAGAAACGCTAGTGAATGCTTAGCAATAACGCCTATTTGACCATTATTATATTTGAAATTAACACTGACTTTAACTAACGATGTAGATTCGTATAGGCAATAGTTATCGGGAACGGATAACGATTCAAACAATTGAGATTCGATATAGATATCGAATCTCAATTGTTTTCGCACAAAACACAAACACAACCAGAGTCGCCAGAGTATCCAGTCTACACTCCACGTAGGAGTCGTGGCTATGCTTCCAAATTGGCGATGTCACCAAACTGTTATTCATATATTTACGTACGGTTACGTATCCAAACAATACTAATTGTTTGGATACGTAACCGGTACGTATCCAAACAATTCGAAATGAAATGAATAACAGTTAACACAGTTGGTTAGGGTTTGGTGACATCGCCAATTTGGGAGCGTGACGTCGCCATGGCGTCTCAGTTTGTTAGCGCTCTAAGAGTTAAGGTACACAGACATTCCTATACATATTAAGCCTACAAGCAGAAACAGCCTTTTCCTTTAGAATCATCAAGATCTATGATATGAATGAACTGGCATGAATAAAGTTCATGCCCCTGTCAATAATCAACTGCCTATCTAGCTTGTATCAGGAAATGATATCTTTGTCGTCATAAGTTAACATAGTGTCATTTATATAGTTCATAAACATACTTGTTCGTACATTTTTTGTTCTTCTTTTCAGTTAAAAAAAACGGGTGATAGGAAAATATAGACGATTCAAAAGTGCTTAAGTATTAAGTTTATTTGAATAAAGCAATTTTGGCGATGACTTTGATTTTGTGTGATTATGAAAACATCAAGGTTGGTAATCATATTACTGTACCTAAAAATTTCAAATGTATTTAATCAAATCACCGTTTTCAGAATTTCTTAGTAGCATATCAATGGCAAAATAAGATTAGTACTCGGATAAAGTTAATAATGTATTTTTTAGGGTTCCGTACCCAAAGGGTAAAAACGGGACCCTATTACTAAGACTCCGCTGTCCATCTGTCTGTCTGTCACCAGGCTGTATCTCATAAACCGTGATAGCTAGACAGTTGAAATTTTCACAGATGATGTATTTCTGTTGCCGCTATAACAACAAATACTAAAAACAGAATAAAATAAATATATAAGGGGGGCTCCCATACAACCAACGTGATTTTTTGCCGTTTTTTGGTACGGAACTTGGCCGGTTTTTTTTATATTTGACAACAACACATACATTGGTCCGATTCCAAAGCAAGTAGCTGAAGCACTTGTTTAATGGAAATAAGAGACCACGATGGCATCACAAACACCCAGACCTGAGTCAATATACAAAAATTCATTTTTAGGGTTCCGTACCTCAAAAGGAAAAAACGGAACCCTTTGTTATAGGATCACTTTGTTGTCCGTCTGTCTGTCTGTCCGTCCGTCTGTCTGTCAAGACCCTTTATCTCGGAAACGCGTGGAGGTATCGAGTTGAAATTTAAATCATATACTAAAGGTCTACGGTCCCTTGAAGCTGTAAAAAAATCAAACTTCTAAGTTAACGTAAAAAAAGATACTGCCGTTTAGGGCGCAAAAAACGCATTTTTGATACTCTCAAAGGAATCAAAATTCATAGGGTACTTCCCGTTGACCTAGAACTATGAAATTTGGCAGGTAATAGCGTCTTATACTACTTGTAATTAAATCATTAAAAATATGGTCTTTAAAATACGTAATTATTAATCATCTTGGTGAAACAACGGTATGCGTGGTCATAGTTTGACTTCTAATTACTTTTGTGATAATCGTGCCACTAATTCTTTTTAAAATATCAATATTTATTATTATTAATTATTCAGATCCTTTCAAATATTGTTATAGTTAATTACTTTTAAAAATAAAATTAAAAACTTATAAATTTGGCTCTAAATATTTTCGCAACATGGCGGTATGTCACGCTTTGGTCACGCTGCATGACAGGGGGTCAAAGAGTAAAACAATCAACGGAATGCATTCCAACAGACCAATAGCTGTCACCTCAGAGTAGGTATATAACAATCAGCGCGTTTTTCACAATATGACGTGACTCGAACGGGATGGAAACAGACTTTCGGAGCAAGGGTCCTGTTGGAATACACCCATTTTCTCTAATAACATTGCGATAGATAAAACCATTTCACAGAACATTATACAGAGTACTATTGATATACAGCGCCATCTGTTGACAATTAGCAGTACTTGTATTTTATACAGGTGTGGTGGGTTTGTAATTATTTTATTTTTTCTCAAATATGCTTGGAAATTCGAACATTATTTTGACAACCTTCTTCGTGCTAAATCAGAGTTTACGGACAGACCTAAACCGCGCCGTCAATATTTGTATGAGAATCCATTACTAACGTGTAATAATGGATTTTCATACAAAAATTGCCGGCGTCTGTCCGGCAATGTTTCTATTAAAACTCATTACACAAGTGTAATTCAGAAATGGAGCGAACTTTTCAATGAAACACAAATATAGGTATCAAATGTCGCCTTGATGAGCGAGCACATTCCAAAAAATTGAAAAAATAAAAATAAAAACGAAAAATAAAAATGTTTTGGTGCAATATGGGTATCAAATGAACGGCCTTTATGCGCGCATTCCAAAAAGATGAAAAAAAAATTAAAAACGAAAAAAAATAAGGCCTTTGCCTTGATGAGCATGTTCCAAAAAACTGAAAAAAAAAATTAAAAACGAAAGATTTTTTTTTTTTTGCAATATGGGTATCAAATGAAAGGCCTTGATGAGCACTTTCCACTTTCCATTTTCTTTTTTCAATTACTGTAAGTAATTTGAAATAAAAATGAAAAGCTTAAAACTAAAAAGTTTAAAAGTACTACACAAGCCTTGGCCGCAACTAGGCGTTGATGGACTCACGTATGTTCTTCAATGCCTGTCTTGAGTGCCGCTGCAGTAATGTACTATTCCATTTCAAACCTTCGCCCGTGGTCAATTCTTTGTCGTAATCCCTGGAAGGGTTATTTTCTACGTGGCGACAAAGGATTTCAAATGGTTATCTATATATAACAGTCAATTCTAAAATGCGCGAATCAATCAAAAACTGCTGAACGGATTTTGATGGTCTTTTTTTACAGTTTGGTAGCTTGGAGTCCAACTTATAATCTAAGCAATTTTTCACATAATTCCGGTAGGTAGAACCTGGGATAAAGCTTGAACTCTCCGTAGTACAGTTTTCATATAAAAAACTAATAACTACCAACCACTTTTTATCAAAATATTTCCTTTGTACCGACTCAACTTGTCTATAGCTTTATTTTATGTATAGATGTAGGTCTGTACGGAACCCTCGGTGGGCGAGTCCAACTCGCACTTGTCCCGTTTTTACATTGACCCAGCCGGGGATCGAACCCGAGACCTCGAAATGGCGCCACCTTGAAAATCGGCGTGCAAACCACTCGACCATGGAGGTCATCAATAATATTAATAATACTTAAATGACACAAAGTGTCTAATTCATTCTTCGAAATAAATTAATAATTATTTTTTTTCTCGACAAAATAATTAATCGTTGAAGACATGCAAAAACACAAAACTGGAAAATAATACTTACTTTTTTTTCAATTTAGGGTAACGTCGCCGATTGGCGGACGGAAGGCTGGCTACGTCACTGCGGCGAGCGCGCTTCTTCCCGTGCGTGGTCGGCGACACTCTGAATTAAAAAGTAATATTTTCCACTTTTATTTGTTTTGATTCATTGACGTCCACTATACAAGTGTTTTGTTTACTCGTCTTCGCCCTTTAATTATTTTCTCAAGGGTTTCCCTAAATTGGCCCGCCCAGCACCGCAGTTATTCGTATTCTCTTCTCTTCTCTTTCCGTCATCATTCGGCCACTTCCGCGCTGTTCAGCATCGGTGAGCCAGTCGTTGCCGTGCGTGCGGGTTATTCTTGCTCTAGCTATGTATATAGTCAAAAACGATTGACCTACGGTAAAATGCGGAGCCAGATGGTCCAATATAGTTCAGCCCTTATCACTTGCGAAGGTTCTATACAAGCTGATTCCCACCGGCTTACCTTTAAGAAATCCCACCCCACCGATCTACTATGCAGATCACAACATTTTTGTAGAACGGCTTACCTTCACCATAATTTCATCCCTCGCCGCTGTCCTTTATATAATTAATATATTATTAATAAAATTGATCCCGTTATTGATATCTATATTATGAATTTCAAAGCTGTGAATCATTTTGCTATCAGATTAAAGTACTGATATAACAGTGGTTAAAAAGTTCTGTTTACTCACGATCTACGTAGTCTGTAAGTTCTTACAGGCAGAACTTACAGAATACGTCTCATATAATAATCGTCTAATATAACAATATAATCATTTTATGTGTTGAAGGAAAATTGACAAGTTGCATTGATTTCGATATTCAATAGGAAGGTAGTAGTTATTGAAACTACGCCAACAAGAAACATCTGTTGACGTGTCTAATGATACGTTATCCTCTCCAATTTCCAAAGAAACGATAAATAACGTATTTAAGTCATACAGTGCGTAATTCCTATATTTACTTTTTTAACCATTATTAGGAAAATTTTGTAATAGAAATACTAGAAAAAACCGGTCAAGTGCAAGTCGGACTCACGCACGAAGGGTTCCGTACCAAAAAAGGCAAAAAAATTACGTTTGTTGTATCGGAGCCCCCCTTAAATATTAATTTTATTCTATTTTTAGTATTTGTTGTTATAGTGGCAATAGAAATACATCATCTGTGAAAATTTCAACTTTGTAGCTATAACGGTTCATGAGATACAGCTTGGTGACAGACAGACAGACAGACGGACAGCGGAGTCTTAGTAATAGGGTCCCGTTTTTACCCTTTGGGTACGGAACCCTAAAAACAGATGCATAATTGAGGACTTCTCCCAGAGTACCTTTATGTTGCATTTGCTAAAGGGAATTGTAGTTTTGATATACTTACTTAGTTAAATAAATTCGTATTGGCATTTTTAGATAGCTTTAAGACGATTCCTGATTGGAATCTTCACCTGTTAAAACATTTTTAATGCGATTGAGTTATTTAATTACAAAATTGGTACCATTCAATTCTCCAACATCTTTTTCCTTAGTAAAACGAGTAAAAGGGGAGAAATATAATTATTTTTCGCTAAAAAGAATTCAGTACACAAAACCAGTGGCGTCTCCAGCCGTCTTGTGGTTAAAATAATCTTCTCTCACCATTTGAGAGTTGTTTTTAATTTTAATTTAAGTTTTTTGATATTTAATAACCAATTGTTCCCTACAGAACTTCAGACTATAAATGAATGTGCTTATTCAATAAAAACTTATTTATTACCTATTTGTTCAATGTTAAATCAATAAATGATTCCGAACTGAGTACCTAGTTAAAAATTCTATTACAAAGTCATTGCGGCACCACCGGCCGGTGTGTCATACTAAATAATAAAAAACTATGTTCGTATGACATCATAGTAATGTGGAATAGGCGTTTAGAGTCAGTATTTATTAAATAAATTACACTGTAAAGTTAATAATTTAATAATCAAGTAAGTAAATAATTACAAGAACCATTTTTAACAGTTTATTTTCAAGCTTCAGCCATTAGCATTATCGGTAAATGCAATAATCGTATAATTACAATAAACATTAAAGACATAAACACAAATATCTATTGCTTATATTATTAGACTTTATCATGACGATATCTCTCAAGAATTGCTAAGTCCTTGCATAAGCATGATGTGTATCTACCGCGGCGCCTACAAAACTTCGCAAATAAGCAGGACACCTTTAATTATGCTTGCGTAAATCGATCAAGTACCAAACATTAGGGAGACAGAAAATGGACGGATTGGCCTAAGAGGGGGGATAAGTTGTGAAACATACGGGGCATCTTTAGCTCTGACCCTTGTGAAGCGGGTTCTGCGTGTGGCATTTGAAGAACTAATGAAATATTCACCAATAACACACGTAATTTATTTAATTCATACTCTATGCATGGATTTCTCATTTGTTTCGAGTATATGGGTAATACAATTTAATGAAAATAATAATCTAAACGATAGATTAGCTTTGATAAAGGCAGCATCAAATTATTTAAAGTTTGAGTACAACTGGCTGTATTTCAATAACTTTATAGGTTGTATTAAATTTCGAAGAATATTTGGAATCAAATAATATTTGTAACTTATGGGTCATCAGCAATAAGAAATACAATTATAAAAAAGAGTAGCTTTTTAGCTTTTGCTTTTATTTGAACAAAACATTTCGTAATTAAGTATATACTGAAATTTTATCAAAAATAAAATAAAATAAACTCTTTTTGTCAGAAACACACCGTGACAGATTTGCATTACAGCAATGTGAAATACGAAAATAATAATAAAAAATCAAACCGTTTCTCATGATGACATAAGTGGGACGTAGAAATTGATTAGAGAACATTAAAAATATATAAGTATTAAATCTAAAAATAAAAAATAAAATCTTATAAAAGGCTATGAATCTAGACTCGAGAAAAGTAAATAGGTAAAACTTTTATCAATAAAATTATGTAAGTGCTTGAGATAATTACTTAATGTATACCTTTTCTAAATAATGATTACCATTTTGAATTGTCTAATGTAGGCACTAAGCATATCATAAGGTGCACTTAATTTTTTTTTATAAATATCAATCCAATAATTTTTGATTTGTCACCACCTAGTACTAGCAGTACAAATAGAGTGTTTCTATCTCTTAATAAAACAAATAAAGGCATTATACGATTTTCGGATGTTATTCCCTACCCATCTCGTTCGACGAAAACAAATAAACTGAAAGTAGAAAAGATTCGGGTGCCTGAGGAAAAAGTAGAAGCAAAAAGTTCGATATCATGTACGATTATTTATTAATTTTGCCGAGTGCTATACCCTCAGTCTTGTTCTTTTATTACGCTCGATATTGACAGTTCTTCCGTGATCATGGCGCATGCAACTGCACCGAAATATCGGAGTCTCAAAAATAAACAGGTACATGGTGTAAATCCCGACATAGTTTATTCTAATAATGGCAATAACCATGGAAATTTAAAACAATATACGATGTTCACACTGAAAATTTTGCACAACTTATAAATAAAACAATGTATATGAAAACTTAAAGGTATATTTATTGCGTGTCACAGTATTCTCCATTACATTTAAATGTTTTTAATTCGTTCAAACTATTACTTATAACATAAGCATCATTAAAATTTGTCTGAGGGCATGTTATTCATACGCTATCACGGCTTCCTCCGGCCCCTTAAATGTGAAATTTCTCATCGTATCTTAAAATTGCAAGATGTAAAATCTAAAATTTATGTAGAATGGATCATGAGCTCCAACTTTTCAGAGCCGAAAACGGCTTTGTCCTCATCGCGGTATGCACTGAAAAATTGTCAACGGTCATTTCTTGGTCGTTTATCCTTACATTTTTTGAGGACAGTTGGGAACCAAATAGTACTGTTCTACTCATCATTAACTGTGTTTTGTTCTTCAAGTATTTCTTATTTATTTCAGATAGGACCCGTCTGGGAGAAAAATAATGCAGTCAAATCCTTGCCCACGATTTTCGTCAGTCTAATTTTGCCGGTTTAATGTCAATATAAAAGACTGTTGCTATCTTTGTGTTTCCGGAACAATATGTCAATATTTTATCTTTTATCACAATATGAAACACAGCATTCGAACGACCGTGTTCGCACTTTACATATTTTTTACACCAATCAATTCGAGCCCGTTTTTTTCATGGTGAGTACATGAAGAATATAGCGGCAACAAAGTTTCTTAACTTTTGAATGCTGATGAATATTTTTTTAAATTTTGTGTCATACCAATCCCCAAGTATCCTCAAATTATCCAGCAGGTAATATGCCGGTTGCCTTCAATTAATCATGTGACAATAGTCTTCTTTTGCACAGTGATCGCATTTGAATGCCGATCTTCACCAATTTCATCATAGGAGAGACAAGAAAACTATTACATTCTGCATACCAAAGTTCTACGATACATAAATAAGGGGCTTTCTATACTTAAACCGAAATTTCAAAATCATTAAAAAATTTCAACTTAAAATCTTTTCGCGTCCTTTTTGCTATGGGCGACGAACTTCTCATTGTGATATAAAACAAATGACTCGCAACTTCTGGTAAATTTTTATTTTAATTTCATGAATGAGTTATTAGGTAAAAAAAAAACATAACATTCTATATTCAAATATTTGTGTGTTGCCAGAAGTGCAAAACTTTCAGTGTGCCCTAGGTATTATAGTGACTTGATAGTGCTATAATGAGATAGACATTGAAATTGGACGCTGTAACCATTATGTGACTTGCTGTTTATAATAGTATTCGTATCGTATTATATAGTTCTATTATTGTCGTACTAATTACTCCTTTCATTTCTATGAAGTTGTTTCTTTTAGATTTTTTATTCCGTTACTTTGTATAGAGAATTTCCTGTATTGTGTAACTGAAGCTAAAATCCAGTAAGTACCTAATACTCTAATTTTGATTTCCGTGGATTAATAACACTGTTATTGATACAAATCCTCTGAAATCATGAACATAATTGACTTTCTATTCTATCCATTTCCTGCTTTTTTTCTACTACTTACCTTATGTTGAAATAGAGGATGGAAAAAAATGTCTCAGATTGAAAAGCCTTATAAAACTATTATAACATTTTTATTCGTACAAAAATAGAGATAAATTATAAGGGTATGTACAAAAGTAAAGAAATAAGTACACCTTAACACTAGTCTTGTAGAAACCTGAAGACAGTACACGCGGGTTACCATACAAAAAACAGACATTTATAACAATGGAACACTAGAAAGTCAAATCAATAGTAACCCGAGGATACTCTCAGTGGTTCATTAAACTAGTCCTAATTCAGCTCAGTGTTTGCTTTATCACATTTTAATAGACGTATGAAATAACTACTTAAACAACAAAGACGATCAGTTCAATTTGATGTTGTTTTTTTGATGAATCATGCACAAAATAAGATTTAGTACATAATTAACTCTATACAGGTTATAACTAACAGGCATTTGTTTTCATCCATGAACTTTAGGTTAAAGCCAAAACTAACTTATATCACAAACGTAAATGAAATGTAAAAGCATCAGATTTTTCTTCACTGGCTTTTAGATATGGCTATGTATAACTTCACAGAATACTGTCCATTTAAAATTAGATAACTCATAGAGCATTACCAAACTAGTTACAACAACTTTCTTGTAGCTGTTATACTCGTACCACTTGTCTTAAAACTCACATTTGAATTAAATTTTGTCATTATCGTTACTTATGAACATGTTTGGTTTTGTACATAACTTTAATTCAAAGGAGAGTATATCTTAGTTCTTGGGATTTGTTCCGGGTTTACTGTTGGTAGTATTGACCTTTGTAGTCGAGAGCTGCCTTCTCTTCATTATTTCTAGCCGCCTCGGGGTTGTTCTTACCTTCTAAAGCAGCACGTTCCTGAAATCAATCAAAACACAATAAGTTTAATCTTTTAAAAATGTTACCCCAGACTTTGAAAAACTTATTCTCGCATGTGTTTGATACCTTTTATATTCTCCTTAAGTTTTTAGGTTATCTCAGCATTGTTACAAAGAACAATGTTTTCTCTACGTATCACAGATAAAACAGAATTTACCACCGTCTTTCATGATACTGTTGTTAAAACTACTCACACTTGCAAAACCTTAGCTAAACAATAATTTCTTTAAAGGAGGTATCGTTGTAAGTTGCACTCTAGCAAAAATCTAGAGTCACGATTCCTCTTCAGAGTCCGCATTGAAACTTTCAGTTTACGCAAGTGTCACACTTCCAAGGCAAACTAGGCTACAAAATGCTTCACCTGATTGGCTTTGATGCCGGCGTAAATGAGGTCAAGTCCCTTCTGGATTTCGGGGGACACTGGAGGAGGGGTGGGGATATGGTCACCCTTGACTTGGAATCCGAACTCATCAGCAGTGTACTCCACAGTGATGACTTGGCCGTCGGGAGCGGTATACGAGTAGGATCCCGACTGGACTAAAGCGTCGTGCGTGTCGTCGACTGCCCTCAAGTACCCGGTTTCCTCAGCTTGGATGTTGTTGCCCGTTTCATACCTGGAATAAATTAATGTGGGACTTAGTTTGCTTAAACTGAATTCTGATTCAAAGTTAAATTAGATCGCGCAAATTTAACGATAAAACCAAAGTAAATCTTTATCGTATCAGTTCTGTTTACAGAATTCTGTTGAAACTTGTGGCCAGATGATCTTAAATGCTTAATTTCATTGAAATAACTAAAAGCTAAAGCAAAGATTTTTATAACCTAATTACGGTTTTGGTTTTATGGATATACATTAGCGCGATCGGGCCCCAGTATAATTTAAGTATAAAGTACTCTTTAACATATTATTTTTACTATTACCAATGTTCACACAGTTGTGTAGAATATTCGATTCGCTGCAATAATGTAAACAGAATCATAATCTCTTTAGATTTACCGGCACTTACTAAGTGCTTAATATGTATGTAACACCGCACGTTACGATAACTCATCAAAGTCGCGGTGAATGTAAAAAAAGTCATGTAACGACGCGGTTTTTACGACGCAAAGACCTTGACTTATGTTCGCCTTGTCTGATGTACGATGCGCTCGATTCGAAACTTGTTTAAAGGTTCTGGAATTTAGGTGCTTTATGCAATTTATGATGTCACCAAAAACATTTGTCTTGTCAACGTGTTACGTGTATTTAAAAGGAAGTTAAAAAAATATGTGTACTTAAAATACAGGGATTTTTTTTTCTCAACTTCCTTTCTTCTTTCTTAACTTTCTCCAAGAAAGTTAAAAAAAATATGGAAACAAAATTAATTTTTCGGTTTGAAATTATATCCGAAATATTGATTAAACTTTAAGGCTGTATATTCGCAATAAAAAAAAATAGCTTTTCCAAAGAAGTTACTATTGATGTAAACTTTAGTTTTAGGAAGCAAAATTCTTAAATTAGTGCCGTTTAGAGAGAAAAACATAATAAATTATCAGGTATTTTAACACGAAGACAATTTGTTCAAGTGGAATTTCAAATATGCTTGGCAGATATAATACGACAATTTTTTCACTTACAAGGAGTGCACTAAAGAGAGAAAATTAAAAAAACATGCTTTTAATTACAGAGAAAATAATATAATAAAAAATACTCAAATCGGCACACTTTGACATGTTCTTTTGCTGGTATTTAAAGATTCTAAAGTCATTTTTTATTTTTTTAGGAATAATGAGGTATTTGTCTAATTTATTGCGTGTTTGAATATCCGTATAGGTATATGTTACGGCTAATACCCGAAGTGCGGCTAAACCTAGTTTTAGCCAGCTGCTAACACTAGGTGTAGCTGATAGCTGTTGGCGAAAACTAGGTGTAGCCAATTTGCTCGCGGCTAATACTAGGTGTAGCCGACTAAAACTAGGTGTAGCATGATGTATTAAGAAAGTTATTTCTGTTGTCTGTTAAAAAAAATTACCTCGAAATTTAAGGCGAGCGCGAAGCTATATTCGGGACCTACAGGAGTAAAGCAGATCGGTTCACCTAGTTTTAGCCAACAGCTTTCGGCTACACTTAGTTTTAGCCGGCTAAAACTAGCCGCACTTCGAGTATTAGCCGTAACATATATATTTAATAGTTTAATAAGAATTTTCAAAGTTTGCCCTCATTACAGCTCGCGCAGAATTTGATCATTTGTATTGAAAATTTAAAAATGGATCGTGATCCGAATATACACTCTTAATATGAATTTTCTTCCGCGTAATAAATAACAAGTGTATAAAAATACTTACGAAGTTTTGTAGCTTCCATCAGTGCCTTGTTCCTTATCGAAGCGAATGATAGGGATGAAGGTGGTGGTCTCCAACTGGACCTTAGGCCTGAAGTCATCGATGGGCTTGGCCTGTCTGAACTCTTGAGGTTGCTGCTGTCTGTACTCCTGAGGCTGTTGTCTGTATTCTTGCTGCTGAGGTTGGTAGTTCTGGTAGTTCTGCTCAGCGGGCTGCTGATCCTCCGCTATTTGCTGCTCGGGTTTCAACGACACTCTCCTTTGGGGGAGAGCTGTCGCAAGAGACAGCACAGAACAAACGGCGACCTTAAATATTGAGAAAATAAATTGTGTAACAGCGATGCTATAAAGTTTCTATTTATGTTTATTTATTCAATAACAAATATTAGAATAACATTGCGGAATCATGTCACAGTTTTTGTCTTTGCGTAAGGTGCGTTGGGTGACCTTTGAATTGATGAGTTTTTATTTTCATAGTGAAAACTTAGTTTCTTGTACAAAATTATCATCGTTAATGAGTTTTCTAATGCGTGACTAATACATATTGTGTATTACATATTTGGTAAACAGTTACTGTATATTTTTAATAATTTTCGGAGAAAGCTGGCAAATACAATGACTTATGCATCTATGACCGCATTCTAACTTTATTTATTTCAACATACCTAAGTTGTCACATTTGATATGGAATCATTAACTTCTGCTTAGTATTGTTACAGAATGTGTAAGATTACATGACCGATATTAATCCAATGATCGATCAATGGATGAGACCAATTTTGTTACTCAATGTATCAAAATTGCCTATACAATATTGATTGGACAAGTTGTGGCCCACACAGGCCTTTTATAATATTAATACTCTCAGACAGAAGGCTTAATCATATTCGTTATGTCGCAAGATAAGATGAGGCGGCACAATAGACTGCATCTTGTGAAACCGGCTCATTCGACACGCAGGTTGGGCGAAAGTGGGCTCCAACATAACATACATTGCCACTCGCATGTCCACAAATAACCTATTGTTTTCATTGAGATCTACTTGACTTTTGGTTATGGTTCGTTAGCAAGCCGAGTTCACGGTAGTACACGTAACATAGTTCGCAATCAATTGAAAGAATGCACCGGTAGCTACGCAGTCCGGTCAAAATTTAACTACCTATTTCGTTATCATGACTGTAAGGAGATGTAAGACCATAGAAATAGAATGTCAAAGAACAACAATGTCAATAAACAGGTGATCCGAAAACGAATGCATACATTTTATATGAGATACGTAAAATATGACTTAGATTCATAAAATATGACTATATACGGCAAAGGAAATTAATAAACTATGTTCCATACTGTTTTCTTCGTCGATAAACGAATAAATGTAGAGAAATTTGGTTTTAAAGAAATGTGTGGCAATATCTTATTTACCTGTGAAAAGTGTGATTACTTGGATTATTTCTTTTTGTCGCATCACAATTACTTAGAGCACAAGACACCATGGCTCCATGATACCTTTATTTTAAATTATAATTAAGATTAACAAATATTTTAAACAAACTGTGATTGCTCATTTGCTAGGCGGGACGCTAGGGGCTCTTACTGTAAAAAATGTTGGCACATGTCACTTGATCCTTTGTCTCTTTTTTACATAGACCGTGTCCGTATGATGTTAACTTCTCTTTTCCACGCTTTGTTGGTCTTCTTGAGCGCAGCGAAAATTTTTCTATGTCTATGTGTAAGACATTGTAGATGAAGATTAAGACGTCGACACAATTTTTGTTATGATTGTTATCTATATCTGCATTTATTGACCTAGATATTTTATTCATAACCAAAATAATTTCAAGTTGATAAGAACTTTATTTAAATAAAAATATTGATGAGTATTTTTTATTTATTTATACTTTCTGTAGGGTCCGTTAAGATACATTATAGCTGTTTGTAATTTTTTCCATTAACCAAAAACTTTTTTCTGATTGGTAAACAAAATAGGGTCAAAATTTTAATAAAACTAAAGAAACGATTGCAAGATCATTTAATACAAGGCCAAGTAAAACATTAAAACTGATTATCAAAATAAGCTTTTATTAGAAATTGAAATATCGACCTAACTCAATACGTTATGAGTAAACATTCACTTAACGCTTCGTGTCTATATTACGTATCCTGGAGCCGGGAAGATGAGCTAACCGCATTAACACCGTATCGGGCAATTACCAAACCGATCTAAGTTACGTTTCAATCGCATATATTCCGTGATTATTACTGTTTTTACAAACAATGTTCCAGTCAGTTATTCGACTTGTCAGGAAACGTCTTTACTGCAATTATAAACTTCAACATCTTTGTTTAAAATATATGTTTGATATCGAGAAATTTTCAAAAATGGTACACGATAAACCCACGGCACATCTATTATGTAAACAAAGTAAAGACCTAGGTAGCTGTAACAAATATGTTATAACTTTAATAACCTTTATCATTGTACTGAGGAGAAAATGTTTAACAAAACAACACCAATACAAGTCGAGACTAAATCTTGGGTAGGTCATTCAGAAAAAATAAAAAAGTAATTATGCTGAGAGAGTTCAAAACTACCCAAAAACTTATGTAATGCATATGCAATGATAAATAATGTTTGTATAACTGACAGCGTGTATTGAGGTTATATCACTTGCAATAAATATACTGGTTCAAATGAATGTTATTCACAAGTGCCTATATAATGACTGTAATAGCATGTTTTTACACGATCATTAGCATAGTGTATTTATATGTTGTACTAAGAGTTAATACACTTATATAAAATATAACGGTAATAACAGAAATCACTAGCATTATTGCTTTTATAGTAAAATCCAAATATGTAAAACCAAAGTAAAAAATCACGAAAATAAAAAATATTTTTTACCAAAAATTAAAACTTTACTAACAAGTCGTCATTACACATACCAAAAGTCAAGTAGTCGACTTAGAAATAAGGTCAAATGATCCTCCAAATATCAAAGTTCGACAACCGCTGCATCCTTGCGATCGAACTCCTGTCACAGGAGTCCTGTGTGACTTTCCAACTTTTTTCAAAAAGGATGCGTGTATCCTTTTTAAAGTAGAAGCCAAAAAGAAATGCCATTGAACTTTGTTTTTTAGAACTTACCAGCAGTTTCATTGTAGTTGGTGTGAGGACGTGCGGCGAGAGGGCACGTGGAGATTGTGAACTATGTCGGTGTGGTAGTAAGCCGCACACTTATATACGGCACCCCTGCCACACCGAGCGATGCTTTGCCTCCATACTTTCATACACGGCTGCAACTAATCTACGCTCCTCGCACTCTCGTTTGATTTCAATTTCGATATCACAAAATCATTGACATTGTACGGGATCAGTATTGTTCGAGCCACCATTAAATTGTATTAAATCATTCAAAATGATATCTGATTTATAGCTTTCTATTAGACTGGAACCAATTGTCACTGGTGATAAGATTTAAGCCACTGCTATATTCTCACGTTATTCGTATACATACCTACTAAGTATCACATTTTGAAAAATAAGTTTTAAAATTGTTGTTACTTTTTTTAGGGTTCCGTACCCAAAGGGTAAAAACGGGACCCTATTACTAAGACTCCGCTGTCCATCTGTCTGTCTGTCACCAGGCTGTATCTCTGGCTCTGTGATAGCCAGACAATTGAAATTTTCACAGATGATGTATTTCTGTTGCCGCTATAACAACAAATACTAAAAACAAAATAAAATAGATATTGATGGGGGCTCCCATACAATAAATGTGATTTTTTTGCCGTTTCTTGCTCGATATTAATAACGACAACAGGTAGACAGTTGAAATTTTCACAAATTATTTATTCCCCCGTGACCACGGCAGCTGCAAAGTTGCCGAAACGTCAGGAAAACCAAAAATCAAACCAAATACCAACTAATTACCAAAGTGCTTTCAATAAAACCGCGCTAGTATCCGTTAAAAATTGTTTTATTTCATGTGTAGTGAGCGCGTAAGCTTGAGAAGTGAAAAAAATATTTATTTCTATTGCTGCTATAACAAAAAATACTAAAAACAGTATAAAATAAATATTTAAGTGGGGCTCCCATACAACAATCGTGTTTTTTTGCCGTTTTTTGGTACGGAACCCTTCGTGCGCGAGTCCGACTCGCACTTGGCCGGTTTTCATTTATCAATATAACTAGCAATAATGCAAACTATAAACAATATAATTATATTATTTATTTGAATCAATCTGAAAAATGTAGTGACAATGTTAAATCCACTTTTGGGGAAAAAACATTCTTAGATCATAATACAAAATACAATAAAATAGGTACTCGTATAAATGATAATATTTTCATTTTAACATTATTTAGCAAAACCTGTTAGAGGCCATAACAAATTTGGTAACGATCGCATAAGTGGCTGACTCTGGGTTTACAGAATGGAGAGGCACTCTCTGATGCTAAATATGTCAGTCTGTTTGCGTGAAATGGTTGCGTTCTTTACTTCACGCAATCAGACTGACATATTTAGCATCAGAGAGTGCCTCTCCATCCTGTGAACTCGGAGTCAGTCACTTACGCGATCGTTACCAAATTTGTTATGACCTCTTAATATATGTCATAAATCAGCATACAAAGCGACTCAAGGACTACGAAAATAATTTTCCAAAACATCACGGATGTTCATTAATGGTGATTATGAAAATGAATCAATAAATTCCTTATAAAAGATCGATAAAGTAGGTAATCCTATTAGGTAATAAAAGTATCTGTCAAGGCCCTCATATTATGATTGATTTTATTTCTCAACGTATAAAATGAAACGATGGGCTAATCTAAAACATAATTGGAAGCATCTTTTCGGTAAATATCAAAGTCAATGAACTCAGCATTAAAAGCAGTTGTCCAAAAACATTGCATGATAACATCATTAATATTACTTCCATGATTGCCAAAATAACTTTTCATCTCTTCACATTACGGTTAATAACCATAGTAAATACTAACACTAGCCATAACGATGTTACTATAAAATTTGAATTGTTCATGAAAGTGAAATAAACGTTTGGTTAGTCATAAGACGTTCAGTATTCGGTGGTTACATAAAACAGCGTACGCGCATCGACAGTGTAGCAACGCGTTAGTATCAGTTATCAAGCCCGCTTGTGCAACAAGTTCAAAAGGGTGCGAATCTTGCCTCTGACTGAACTAATGTGCTTGAATTTAATATTGACTATTTCAACAACAATGCGAGTAAATTAACTATGTACAACATAAGTTAATAACTAGCGCTTGCGGTACGAAACTATGTATTTTAATCTGTAGAATTTGTACAATACAAAATACCTAATATACTTACGAGAAAAAATACGACTCACTTAAGAGTGGGATATATAGAAGAAATACGACGATGCTACTAGTGACTCGGTAGCTCAGCGCCCAGAGCATTGGATCGGACATACAAAGGTTGCGGGTTCGAGTCCCGTCCGAGAATTGATATCAAATCTCAAAAAAAAACTGTAGAACGTTGTTTGTTATCCAGTGAAATTGCCGCTTCTGTTCAATTAAGTTAAATTAATCGCATTGTACCTAGCTCGATGGCGTGATGGGTGACCAAAAATGTCTCTCGAATTCGTCCGTAAAGGCTGGTTTACATTATCTTAGTATTTAGTAGAGTGCTTAGTAGCGTGCGAGTAGATTCGAATGCGAGTGCTTTAGTAGTTTTGGTGCCTTTCCAGTGACCGTTTACACGCTTCCAGTAGAGTGTCATTTTCGCCATACCTAGCTATCGCGCGGTGCCATCGCCTGAGCGGCTTACCTTTATTATTTAATTCAATTACACGTCACGCGTTCACCGGCAAATGCACTCTACTAAAGACGCTACTAAAATGTCGATTTACATGCTTCCAGTGCGAGTGCGAGTAAAATATCTCGCGGGGGGTGAGCAGGCGCGCAGGGGGTGCTACTGGAAAGCGAGTAGAAAGGCTACTAGAACGTTACTCTCTTTAGTCATAAGACGACCGTTTACATGTTTCCACCAAAGCACTCTCCTAAAGCACTCTACTAAAGACTAAGATAATGTAAACCAGCCTTTAGTCCCGGCTGCATTTGCAATCGTTAACACCCACCAATCCGCACACGACCCGCAGGCCCGTCGTCTTTATCCACACAAAAGGAAGGCCTGTGCCCCAGCAATAAGGACAATAAAAATGGCTGAAATGCTACTTACCCACTTTATATTAAATCTCGAAAGATTTATCATTTATCTTTTTTGAAGCGTAAAGTTACAGACATTATAGTACCTAGGTAATTAGTGGATAGTGAAGTTGGATGTATGTACAATAACTTAGTATGTTATGATGTCACTTGTACCACACAAGTTTTTCTGTCCTAAATAAAATAAAATTAGGAATATTTGATGGCGTTAAAAAATTGAAGAAGCAAAATAATAACAATTACAAAAATTGTTATAAATATTAATTTAGTGATAATATCTTTGTAGAGAAAAACATCAACGAGTTACTGAAATACAGCTTTCTGTGTTCTTATTATATCACTTAATTTAATATTTATAATGTTCCTTCTTTTCCTAAAATACTGAATCTTTAGAAAACGGGCATAAAATCTTTTAAGATATATTATGATACTAGTTTTCGTCCGCGACTTCATCCGCGTGGATATTCGGAAAATCCCTAGGGGACTTTTGACCGGTAAATATGTGTCCTACTTTTATGTTTTAAGTGAGGCTATAAACTATCTGGGTCCGAAATGTTTTCACGTGATTGAGTAACAAGCATCTAAATTTCTAAACATTCAAACTTTTACTTTTATAATAATAATAGTATATCCATATTCCGTTCCTGTTCGTCCTCGTTCTCACCCCGTTCCCTTACTCGTTTTCTTTCCTGTTCCCGTTCCCGAATTATTATTCCATTCCATACAAAAATATTTCTATTTTGGGCCCTTTTATTTTATGTTTATTTAACCCATTTACGAAATATTATATATTATGTAATATTGTATGAAATACTTACCTACGTGTTTGCTTAGTTTTTAGAAGTCACTCATTTAGGGGTTGAATCATTGCCACCGTGTTGGACTTTTTTGCATTCAACATTCCATAAAACCTCAATAACAACATCCGTATTAATTTTTGCGGTTAATTTACCCAGTTATCCCCTGAAGGGTAGAGTTTCGGTAAACCTCAAAATACCGGTTTGCTTATTTGTTTTTAGAATTACTCCCACGAAGTTTCAAATCTACATATCTATTTAATATGTTTCCCCTTACAAAACTTGAATAGCCATTTTACCTCTTTAGGGGTTGAATGAATCATGACTCCGTCAAAATAATGCCATTTTTGCAAATCTCATAAAACCTCAGTAATGACATACATATCTCAGTAGCACACATGTCGGCTGTCATATTGGGGGAGTTTGCCTTAATAATATTAGCTATGCGGACGACATGGTGCTGCTGAGCGCCTCTGTAGGCGGTCTGATGACATTGCTTGACATCTGTGAAAGGTACGCTGACGATCACGGCTTGGTTTATAACGTGAAAAAAAGTGAATGCATGGTCTTTCAGGCCCGGGGAAAGCGTCTGGATAATATACCACCCATTAAACTAAAAGGTTGTCCTCTGAAAAGAGTTGATACATTTAAATACCTTGGGCATATACTAACCCCGGACCTGAAAGACGATGCAGACATAGAGAGGGAGCGTAGGGCGCTGTCTGATCGTGCGAATATGATAGCCCGCAGATTTGCTCGTTGTTCAAGTGACGTCAAAATCGCTCTTTTTAGGGCATTTTGTACGTCCTTTTATGCGAGCAGTCTGTGGGTGAGTTATACGCAAAAACAGTATAGCGCACTACGTGTCCAATATAATAATGCGTTTAGGATGCTTTTGGGGCTGCCCCGCTTCTGTAGCGCGTCGGGGATGTTCGCCGAGGCTCGTGTAGACTGCTTTTATGCGACCATGCGCAAGCGGTGTGCATCCCTGGTGCGCCGGGTGCGGGCCAGCCGCAATGGCATCCTAAGCGCATTTACAGAAAGATTTGACTGCCTGTACTTGAATCACTGTAGTATGATTCATGCACTGACTAATGTTAAAATATTATTCTAAAATGTGAAAATGTAAAATTCTATTCAATTTAATTTAATTACTAATTTTAATTTTGTAAATTTTAATCTAATAGTTTTATTAATGTTAAAATATTATTCTAAAATGTAAAATTCAATTCAATTTAATTTAATTACTAATTAATTCTGTACATTCTTATCTATTAATTTTGTATGACCCTGTGTTGGTTGAATAAATAAATTTTATTATTATTATAATTATTATTATATCGATTTTAGGCTTTTTTAACCCATACATCCCCTAAGGGGTTGATATTCAAAAATTTACGAACTACGTGTTTGCTTATTTGTTTATAGATTAATGTCCTACGAAGTTTCAAGTCGAAATGTCTATTTTATAATACATTTTAACCCCAATTTCATTCCTTTAGGGCTTGAACCATGTTTACCATGTCGGATTTCAAAATAAATGCCATTTTGCTATCAACATCCCATAAAACCTCAATAACGACATCGATATAGATTTGTTTGCTTATTTGTTTTTAAAAGTACTGATACGAAGTTTCAAGTCGAAATATTAATTTAACATTATTTTTCTATACAAAAAATCAAGCCCATTTCACCCTTTTAGGGGTTGAATCGTGGCACCTTGTTAGATTTCGAAATAAATGACATTTTCGCAATCAACATCCCATAAAACCTCAATAACGACATCCATTATGATTTTAGACTTTTTTTACCCCATTTACCTCCTAAGGGGTTAATTTCAGAAATTCACGAAATACGTGTTTGATTATTTGTTTATAGAAGTACTCCTACGAAGTTTTAAGTCGTAATATCTATTGTATTTATTTTCCATACCTTTTTTGAACCCTATTTCACCCCTTTAGGTGTTGAATTATGTCTACTATGCTGGATTTAAAAATAAGTGCCACTATCGCAATTAACTGTGGAAATAGCCCAGGACTTTTAGCAAAAAACCTAGGGCTAATTCCGGCGGAAGGTTTTTTGTTTTTAAAGTGTACCTTAGGTCCCCCTGAATATATCTGGAAAGTTCCCCTTGAATCCCATGTACGCTCCCCCCTCCCCCCCCCCTCAAACGTCTCCCTGATTTTAGTTTTTTTCTATTTATCTCAGAAACAGTTGAAGATAGAAGAAAGTTGTCAACGTATGATATAATTTTTATAAAATATCCAACCCATCGACACTTCAATCATTTCGATGTCAGCTGTAGTCTCTGAAATATACCTACAGACATTTCACCAAAAAATTTTTTTTGCCCAGAAATCATTCTTTGTACTAGTTTTTAAGAAAAGTGAGTGGAGTTGTGGCGAAATTATGTAAAGTCAAATGAATCTTGAAACATTGAGGAATAAAACAAGGTATAATACATTGTTATAGCAGCATCAGTTCTAGATTAACACCGAATGGTGTTAGCGCCACGATGTAATTTTTAGCCCAATACTTTTAGATAAAAATTTCGCGATACCTAGGACTAATTCCGGTGGTAAGTTTTTGTCTTTTAAAGTGTTCCTTAGGTCCCTTAGAACATATCTGGAAAGTTCCCCGTGGATCCCATGTCCGCTCCCCCCTCCCCCTCAAACGTCTCCCTGATTTAAGTTTTTCCCATTTATCTCAGAAATGGCCGAAGATAGAAGAAAGCTATTGAAGTATGATATAACTGCTATAAAATATCCGACTTGTCGACACTTCAATTGTTTCCATGTGAGCTGTAGTCTTTGAAATATACCTAAAGACATTTCACCAAAAAAATTGTTTTGCCCAACAATCATCATTAGTACTAGTTTTAAGAAAAATTAGTGGAGTTGTGGCAAAATAATCTGAGTTCATTTGAATTTTGATACATTGAGGAATAAAACGAGGTATAAAACATTGTTTTAGCAGCATTGGTTCTCGATTTACAACGAGTGTCAAACACCACGGTATAATTTTATAGTATGAAGAAAGCAGGAACTATGCAAATGACGCACCACTTTATCGTCATCATCCATCATCATCAAAATGGTTGTTCCGATTTTAATACATGATGGGTCAAACGATGGGTCTTTGGACGAATCCTTCGTGTAACTTCACTTACAGGTTAGTTCGTTTAATCATTACTGATCATGCTCCCTCACTCACCCACGTCGTACATATGAAAGATTTGTATGTATGTATGTTTGAACGAATTAACTCAGAAATTACTAAAGCTAAGCTACTAATATTATAAATGTGAAATTTTGTGGGTTTGGATGTTTGTTCCTCAATCACGCAAAAACTACTGAACGGATTTGGTTGAAATTTGGCACACATATAGAAGATAGCCTAGATTAAAACATAGAATACTTTTTATCCCGACATTCCCACGGGAACGGGAACCACGCGGGTGAAACCGCGGGCGGCCGCTAGTACTACAATAAATTTATTTGGCGTTTGACACCACTCGCTATAAATCGGGAACCAATGCTGCTAAGACAATGTATTGTACTACGTTTTATTCCTCAATGTATCACAATTCATATGAACTCAGATTATTTTGCCTCAACTCTACTAATTTTTCTTAAAAATTAGTGCAAATTA
Organism: Agriphila geniculea; assembly: GCA_943789525.1. Lineage (NCBI taxonomy): Eukaryota > Metazoa > Arthropoda > Insecta > Lepidoptera > Crambidae > Agriphila > Agriphila geniculea. The sequence goes on from OX038875.1 coordinate 13,655,411, forward strand.
TGATTTTTGTGTAAAACATTTTTTTTGGTAAAATGTCTATAGGTATATTTCAGAGACTATAGCTCACATCGAAACAATTTAAAAGTCGACGGGTCGGATATTTTATAACAATTATACCTTGTTTTATTCCTCAATGTTTCAAGATTCATTTGACTTTACATAATTTCGCCACAACTCCACTCACTTTTCTTAAAAACTAGTACAAAGAATGATTTCTGGCAAGGATTTGGAACTAGCAAGGAGGAACGTAGATTTATCCCTAGAATGCTCCGCGAGGCTATTGAAATAAATAAATATCCTAATTTCAATAGAGATGATGGTTGGAAAATTCCACCAGCTTGGGACCCCATCATTCACAAGCTAAAGCCCCTCACACACACTGTAAGATCTAATGATACGGTTAGTTCCTTTTGCAAATAAATAAATTAATACAAAAGACGGAGGTCGGCTCCCTCTCCAAGTTTTCTTTCGCCATTTCTTTCTTGGAGGGGCCTCCCAATTTTATGAAATGGTGGTAGTTTCAGTAGATTTCTCTCTCTTTTTAGCATTAAATAATTCATAAAATTAAATTATAAATCAACATAAAATAATTAAAAATTTTGTTAAATTTTAATTTCTGAACGTATAAAAAAATTCATCGCTTGAGGGTAGGCTCACGGGTAGCTTCAGTCCCCCGTGACCACGGCAGCTGCAAAGGTGCCGAAACGTCGGGAAAAACCAAAAATCAAACCAAATACCAACTAAATACCAAAGTACATTCAATAAAACCGCGCTAGTATCCGTTAAAAAGTGTTTTATTTCATGTCTAGTGAGCGCGTAAACTTGAGAAGTGCGCATGTAATATGCCTATTGATTGAAGAAAAAATGTATGTCAGGAATATTCAAATATGACTGTTGTTTTTGACTGTCACAAAAGGGCTTCTGTCATAACAATACCTGAAGAAATGTTGTGCTAAAATAATAAACGGTTGACGAAGAAAATCCTATTTTTATGTTCCACTGGAGCGCTGCTTACTGCCCCCTACATTAACATCTCATAAAACCTCAATAACGACACCTATATCGATTTTGGGCTTTTTTACCCCATTTACCCCCTAAGGGGTTGAGTTTCGGAAAATCACGAAACACACGTCTGCTTTTTTGTTTTTAGAAGTACTTCTACGAAGTTTCAGGTCGAAATGTCCATTTATTTTTTTTCTTATGAGAAAATACTTTGAACACCCTTTATGGATGGATTTTCCGAAAATACTTTCTTAGTGGGTGTTTTCACTACATCGGGACAGCTTGACTAAAACTGAAACAGTAGCTTCAGACCATCATTTATGATTGAAAATAGCTGGAATTTTCTGACTTTTTTTCCATTTAATCTGTGATGTGTTGATAACTTCGGAAAAAAAGTCGGAAAATTAGAAAATTTTCCTGAGGAAAATTCCAGCTATTTTCAATCATAAATCATGGTCTGAAGCTACTGTTTCGGTTTTGGCCAAGCTGTCCCATACACCCGGTAAATAAAGTATCTAGGAGCAAAATTTCAAGTCTCTAGGTCTTGTGGTTTGGGCTCTGCGTTGATTTGTCAGTCACCCTTCATCAATAACAACACCCATCGATTTTGGTCTTTTTTGCCCCATTTACCACATAGGGGGTTGATTTTCAGAAAACCACCAGACACGTATTTGCTTATTTGTTTTTAAAAGTATTCTTAGGAAGTTTCAAGTCGAAATGTCTTTTTAATATTATTTTCCATACAAACTTTGAACCACCGTTTCCTCCCATTTCGGGGGTAGAATTTCCAAAAATCCTTTCTTAGTGGATGCCTACATTGTGTAAATTATCTATGTACAAAATTTCAAGTACCTAAAGTCCAGTGGTATGGGCTGGACGTTGATATGTCAGTCACCCTTCAGCTTAACGTTTTAAAACAGAAGTATAAAATGTAAATAAAGTATGTAGATAATTTAGTGGAGTTGGTTATTGTCATTTTATCTAAGTAGATAGGTACACTATATTTTATTACATGATCAGCAGCATATAGATGCCTACATTTCTGGAGTACTGTATATAAATAAAAGTTCACCCATCAGGTGACCCATTTGTTACATAACTGTAGAATCCGCAATCATAGTACCTATCAATTTATGCTTTTGGCTCGGAAATGCACCATCACATCCTCACCCTGATGCTTGCCATGACAGACTGTGTGTGTCTCTACCACACACAAGACAACGCCGCCGACTGTGACGTTGGTATTCACAAGAAGCAATATTAACATAATTATTGTAACAATACACTACAATAACCAATTCTATACGCTTACTACTACGTCAGAGAACTCATCACTCCTGGACATCAAGGAAATTATTCCTAATATTCTAAATTCTATTATTAATTTTGTTTTCTTTATGTTACTAACTCAAAGATGACCATAATATGGTTATTGTTTTGAAGTAAATAAAATAAGTTAATGATGGTACAAAATACATAAAAGTATTTTGTTGATTACATCATTATCTATTCATGACATGAGTCCTAAAATTATCGGTTTATTGGTTATCCTCAAAATACTTGCTTAGGTAATCTAATAAAAATCTGATGTTGTTTGCGGAGATATTTAATGAGTATTTACTAAAAATCTATTCATATTATGTAGTTTCATTTGTTGGTAGCGCTGTTGGTATATGCAAGAGGATTTTCACGAAATAAGAAATAAAAATATCAGCTATAGAACTTTTGAGCTATTCTGTCAATAAAAAAGCATCGTAGCGTTGTAAGACAACTTTTCTTTATGGGTTTAAAATACCTGATTATAAACGTAATGTACATTGAATTCGGTTTAACATTTTAACTGACTCTCATATGAAGTAAACGGTTGCTAGAAATGACTATCGTTGATTAAAGTGTGTTATGTAGTTGTAGGTATTTACACGGGTTGACTTTTCCTGGCAACTTACTGGTCGGTTTTAGTCAATTAGTGCTTTTTATCGACATCGCTTGAAAAATCGAATTGCTACCTCATCGAAATTAGATTTGTGATTAGGTTTTACAAGTGATTGTCGATAAAAAGCGTTGGGTGACTAAAATAGACCAGCAAATCGCCTGAGAAATAGACCCGGTGTAAATATCACATAACATCTATCGACCAATAATGATTTCTGTAACTTCACCGATACAAATAATTATTATATAGTTGTAATCAAACACATAGGCATTTATATCATTAACACGCCTTATTTTGGTATACTGGCGTCCATGCCGTTTTTTTTTAATTTCAATTATAATATTGATACCAAAGCGATTCTATATTATTTAATGATGAAAACTCCTAGCTCCTAGGTGACTACTGACTATCATATGTTATCAAAACAAATAAAAGTTCACTGAAATAATTATTTAATAGCTATGTGTTAAATTCATAGATCTAGATCATTAAATTAACATTTTAATGATAAGCTAAATATGGTTCTAGTGTTATGTGAGTAATCAGAGTGATTCTCCCCTGTGGCCGGCACGCGCTAGTGTCAGCGAACTCAACTCAATTACGTAATAACTCATCAACAAATGCATTATTTTGTAAGTCGATACTAGTAGAGTTGCGGCAAAGTCAAGCGTAAAAATGATGGACAGCTGATTAAATTTCAAATGGTAGAGCTAAAGTAGATATGAACAAAGCTGGTTCTATCTAAATTTTAAACAGACTGTTTCAACGTCCTTTCAAATTGGTAATATGAGGAAGGTATATACCATTATAGAGTGTCAAGAGAACGTCTTATTTTAGTTTTTATTATTTTATACAATTCTAACTTAAGGTGAATACCCCACCGAAAATGGCGCCCTCAGAGGTTTTTATTTCATCTTATACCTTTAAACGAGCAAGTCTTGTATATTTATTTATATGTAGGTATATAAATTTATTTCGCTGAAATTTGGTACATGGGGGTTTTCGGGGATAAACAATCGATCTAGACTAGTCTTATGTTTGGGAAAACGCGTGTTGTCGGGTTTTCATGCGTTTTTCTTTCGCTAATTTCGTCCTGCCGGTAACTGTCCGTCTGGTCAAGCGGGTTAAAACGCAGACGGCAAGAAACGAGTGTTATGGGTTCGAATCGCGCTTGGTGACTTACTTTTTTTATATAAATATGTTCAGGTTTTTTTTTATTTTTATTGTTTTTAGACAAGTTTAAAAAAATGTAGTTAATGTTTGAGATAACAATAAATAGTAATAACTGAGCAAAGCTTGGTTGCCCAGATATTAATTTGTTAATAGAAATAATTTTAATAAAGCTTTTCGTGGAATTTTTATGGCTCATAGTCTAGTATTTTTAGGCTGCGTTCCGAATCACCCTGAAAGCGCTCTGTTAGCGCAAATCCAACCAAAAAATAGTCACATATGGGGCCATCCATAAATTACGTCACACGAAATTTATGATTTTTGACCTCCTCCCCCGTCACAACTGGTCACATTTGTGAGACCCCCTCCCTAGTGTGACGTCACATATTTTACAATTTTACATCTAGAAGTAATTATTTAATTAAAACAGCAGTTACAAAATTTGTTTTAATTCAATTTTAATGATTTTGAAATGTGACGTCACGAAATTTAGGACCCCTCCCTCCCCCTTGTCACACACTGTCACACTTCATCGACCCCCTCCCTCCCCTTTAACGTGTAACGTAATTTATGGATGGCCCCTAATATTATACAAAATAGGATATTTGTGTACCTACCTATTAAATTTATATGGATTCGCGCTAACATTGTTGTTGGCGCGATTTGGAACTAAGCCTTAGTAGCTACCAAATGAGTCAAAAACGGCCATTTTTAGCAGTTTTGCTATCTTTTTCTAGCAATGACTACGAGGGAATGTTGTAATGATACCGTCTAAAAATACTATACTATTGGCCCTAAAAATACTACTAGAAGTTTTATTAAAATTGTGTATTAGAATTACAATTTTAAATAAAATTCACCGCTGTGCCATTTTCGGTCAGGAAAGCGCCTTAATATACATACAATAAACTAACAGTCAAAATTAGTACTTCTTTATAAATCGTAATCATTGCCTGGAAATTATTTGTTCCGTCGAACCCACCCTGGCAATGAGGGCTTTTCAAAATGCCAAAAAACTGTAGGCTCGATAGATGGCGTTGATAAAAATGTATGTGTCAATGTGATTTTTTTACTAAGCTTCGAAGAGTACTCAGGTAGACAGGAGATATAACCCTAAAATGTTTCTCTTTGGACAGAAGTCAGCCAGCGAGCGCTTACTTTCCTCTTTGGTACAGGTCCTTTATTTTTAAAAGCCAATTTTGACACTTCTCTTTCCAGGAATTCCATCTAGTGAGGCAAATAGTTACTATTTTTAACCGACTTCAAAAAAAGGAGGAGGTTCTCAAGTCGTCGGTATTTTTTTTTTATTTTTTTTTTATGTATGTTTTACCATAACTTCGTCAGTTGTTAACCGATTTATACAATTCTTTTTTTATCTTAAAGAACATAGTTTGTGTGTGGTCCCATAAAAAAATTACAGAGATCTGGCTGGTAGTTTTTTCATAATCCTGAAAAATGACAATTATTTAGCTTGCCATCACACGTGTTTTTACGGATTTTCGAACATAACATCTTTGTTTATGTACCGATTTAGATGATTCTTTTTTTGTTTGAAAGGGTATACTTCAAGAGTGGTCACATTTTAATTTCATCGGTATTGGACTTTGAACTTCGAAGATACACAAGGGAACTCCTCAAATTCAAATAGTATATGTAAAGTGATTTGGATTTTGGTAGGTTTATGACAATTCGAAACAAACCAAACCATGGTCTGCAATGCAAGGTTCTGGACTAGACTTGGACTACGAAGACACAATGGAACTCCTCAAAAACAAACAGCGTAAATTGGGAATTTGAGTTGTGGGCATTTTATCATTGAAAATATTTTATAAAGTTAAAAAATATTTACATGCTTACATACCTGCCACTAAAAAGTTGAAAATAAAAAACTTTTTTAACAAAAAAGAAAAACCTCCTTCAAAAAACCTGAAACAAAAACAGCTTCAAAGTTAAATACCTCTAAAAAAGCGAGAAATAATATTCAAATCATTAGTTACGCATAACATTATTAATAAAACACGTCTAATGAAGTCGGGTGGGGCTTTCAGAAATTAAAAAAAAAAATCTTGTCTTCCAGCCCCACCCGACTTCAATAGACGTGTTTTATTAATAATGTTATGCGTAACTAATGATTTGAATATTATTTCTCACTTTTTTAGAGGTATTTAACTTTGAAGCTGTTTTTGTTTCAGGTTTTTTGAAGGAGGTTTTTCTTTTTTGTTAAAAAAGTTTTTATTTTTTAAATGTCACTTTGAAAAGCCCTCAGAAACATCGAGAGCACTTAATTTCCTTGTGTCACCATCACTACTCCTATGGTGCAAATAATTATTAATAAAGCAACTCACACTAATGACAGTCGTTCTCGTTCTTCACAACATACGATAAAGCAAGGCAATTTCAAATGTAAATAAATTGTACCTTTTATTGCTATACAAAAAGATATTTATTTCAATGTGATTTAAAAACAATGAGATCCGTACCCAAGGCAAATAATAATAATTAAAAAATCGTTTATAGGATATAGACGATTTTGAAAATCACACGAACACGCTTAGGCAAACTGAAAAATTTTCAATGCAAGTTTAAACTTGTTGCTGAGACGAATATGGAAAAAATGAATAGCTATCCATATCACCCTTTCAAGCCAGGGGGCTTATCCATTTTTTCCCGGGGAGTCGGGAAAACGGATAATATACCTAATTGTTTTTGAATAACCGAATTAGAAGATTGTTTATGTTTTAAATATTTAATAGCTTTTTCCAAAGATTAGTATATAAGTATGAAGATTTAATTTGATTAACAATTGTATTTTACTCAACCCTTTTATGATTTCTTTTGACATTACCGTCTCTCTCGGCCTTCTTCTACTCATATTTGAAGCAAACTTGTACACACAAGACAATTAAAATCAAAGTAGAGACAATAAAAATACACTAAGTAGTACATATTGTAGTAAGGCACGTCATTGGTTTCCTAATAAAAGTGAGAGGAAGAATGAACCCATCTCCACGCGCCATACGTTGGGCGCATGACCTGATCTTGACATTTGATGAGAAATATTTCAATCTGCATGAACTTGAGCGGGATTCTTTATACTTTCAGTTTATTGTTACTTGAATTTAACTTTATGAAATCGGTAGAAAGAAAAATAATAAAACATTTCATACATGTTTACTGAGTTACGATTATTAAATGAGCAACGATTATTTTGTTTGCTACATTTAATTACTACTTTACAAAATAACTGAGCTATCGAATATTTTACTAGCCGCGAAAGAATTGAAGCAACACTATTTATTTCCTACCTATAGACCCTTAGAGCAACGCGGCTACTGAGCCGGAAAGGAAGCCGCGTTGCTCTAAATACCTATAGGAAACTACAAACAGCCGATGTTAATCTTCCTTTTTTAAAGTCATAAAAAAGTAGATCGTACCAAATCTAAGGAAAACTTTATGTTTTCTTTCTTAATCAACCTAAAAAAATAGCGAGCGTGGAGCGCGAGGGAGACGTGTCTCAGCTTCAGCTTGGGCAAAAAATCTTTTGTATGTCCTTCCGGCTTCCGGCTGTTCGTTTGTTCTCCTCCCTCTGTTTGCATTTCTCAACCGTTCTCGTGAAATTTTGTGAGCAGGTTCGATAATTACTTATATAAATTTTTTTGCTCGAGCCAGTTTTTCGATTTTTCCAAAATGTCGGAGATATATTTAAAATATATTTCAGCTGTTTCGAAATATGATCATAAATGTAACAAAACTTTTTTATTAGAGGTAGAAAGCAAATTTTAAATAAATAAATAAAATACATTTTATTTCGGACAAGAATACATCCATATTTAGTTTGTTAGTTGTTAAATATCTTATTACCTAATGTTAGTGTCATCGCTACTTAGACACTAGTTTTGTGCCCGTAATACATCTCTGGAGACAATTAGCTATAATAGGAGAATCATATCGATTCCCTATTACTTGCAGAATGGAGTTGGAGCTGGCCCGCACCCTGAAGAGCAACGAGGCAGTTTTCTTTCGCATGATATCGTAGAAATCGTCTATATGCATCTGCGCAAACATACCCGACGCACTGCAGAAACGGGGCAGCCCCAACAACACTCTGAAAGCATTATTATATTGGACACGTAGCGCGTCGATGGCCTGCTGCGTGTGCCTGGTCCAGAGGCTGCATGTGTAGAACACTTGACAGAAAGCTCGAAATAGTGTTAATTTAACTGGGATACTACAACGTGCAAACCTCCGTGCCAGCATGTTACAGCGAACCGCCAGCGCCCTACGCTCCCTTTCAATGTTTTTCAATTTTGCTTTTTATTTTAATGCTACGGCTCCACCTGCGTTTTAACGCGTACCTAGCTTGCGTTAATCTAGGCGTTACGCAGATGTGGCCAAGACTTAACGGCGTTAATTTACAAACGATAGTACTGAATATTTATAATGCCCGTTCTTGGACATTACCATTAACATTAACGTTAACTCAGGTGGAGCCGTAGCATTAGAAGACTCAAAAGTTCATCAATTAAAACATTTTTGACCAATATGAAAATAAATAAGGTTGTGACTTTATGACAGAACCTAGGACTACGACTAGGCGTACACTGACGTCCATTATACAAGCGTACTTGTATAAAGGACGTCAGTGACTGCGTATATTATTTGCACAGTATACTTATTAGTTGATAAAACTAGTAACTATTCTGTGTTATTTGTTTTTAAAGAACATACAAATTGAGCTCCTTTTTAACGTGAGGTCTACAGCGCTCATGAAGCCACTAGTTTATAAAGTTTAACTAATTACTGAGATTTTAATCGCATGTTAGACTAGCTTTCAGTAGGAACTGTATAAAAAACCCTCTGGAATCGTTTATGGTTATGGGTATGCTACTTACGAATCTAGCAAATGCAAATGCGTTCGTAAAAGGCTCGCGATTGCGAGAACACGTACGCGCATTCACACTTGTGTTACATTGCTGGCCTCGGGCAATAAAGCGATAATCGCCGGTTACGCCCTTTTTAACGTTATTTGATTTTTTGCTTCTCAGAATATCAATCTATCACGCTCATTTTTTTAGATATTTTCAAATAATAATTCATTAAATTAAATGACATTCAAATATGTTTTGCTCGAACTATTATCTACGTATAAGTTATGTATTGTTGCATTACTCTATGTAACATGAAACAAAAACCTGTGAACATCTTTACACTAGATTTCCAAACAAAGAGATATAATAGTACAAATAATATTCCAAATAATATTCCAAATAATAGTACAAGCTGTTACGCCTTTCTTCCCATAAATTTATTGTAGGCCCGGTGACGTACTGTCGTATTACGCTAAGCCGCATTCACACAAAAAACAGTACTGAACCGTCGGCCCAGAAGCTCATTTTCAATCTATCGCATATTCGTACCAGACCAAATTGGCAAGATATCCATTAATTTGGTGTTTTCAAATATTGTCGTCTGGGTTGTGAAGTAGGAAGCTTCTGGGAGATATGCCACCCTGAACATATGGCCTCCCATAAAATGATCTCCGATCGCAAAAAATAATCGATCGCATATTGATATAAATGGTGAACAGGATGGTAGATGGCATCATTAAAAACGTGTTAGACATCGGCTTGGTTAGTTTTTAGGAAGCATGCGCGCGGCCAGCGTAGAAACATAGAGCCTTTTTTCCAAAAAAATAATCGACTACATATTGGCATGTAATTACATTCAAGTGGTGGGGCAGGTCCCAAGCGAATATAAAATCATAGTCTTGCGTCGCTTTCAGGAAGCGTCTAGGAGGTCAGGGCAGGTAAGTACATTTCACATATATGCTCTTGTGATCCTTGTTCCTTATTCGATCGATATGAAAACACAAAAAATTGTTCAGGTAATGATGCCAACCAGGACCCTGTTCACCATTTACGTAAATATGCGATCGATATTTTTTAGCGATGGGTGACCATGTTCAGGGTGGCATATCTCCCAGAAGCTTCCTACTTCGCAACCAGACAATGATTTTTGTTAACACCAAGTTAATGGCTATCTTGCCAATTTGGTCTCGTCCCAATATGCGATAGATCGAAAATGACTCTGGTTGGCCGACGGTCCATACAAGCTATTACGCCTTTCTTACCGTAAATTTATTGTAGGCTCGACGACGTATTGTCGTATTACGCTGAGCCGCATTCACACAGCGTACCATGACAAAACGATAAAACGTAATAGATTTGATCTTTATTCATTGAACTTTAAGATGAAAATCGTTTGACCGACCGACGTTTTCCTTTGTCCACCAGAGAAAATGTCTTACGGACAGGTGATGACTGGTGGTCAAATGATTTTTAGCCTTAATTCCAGTGAATAAAGATCAAATTTCCATACGTTCTACAATTAACAATTGATTAATTTGTTAGTCTCACAATAAACAAAAAATAATAAAATAAAACACAAGAAACTTTCAATTGCTGTAGTTTATTGACAATTAATTTATTGTTTTATGTACCTATATTAGTAGGTCACTAACAATTGCGTTATTTTTATGGGTACAAATGGTTTATGTTGAGAATAAACATACTATTTAATACATTATATTAATATTCTATTGGGGTTCCGTTCCTCAAAAGAAAAAACGTAACCCTTATAGGATCGCTTTTGTTGTCCGTCTGTCTGTCGAGCCCCTTTATCTTGTGAACAGATGAAGGTATCGAGTTGAAGTTAAAGCCATATACTCAAGTCTACAGTTTCTTGAAGCTGTAAAAAATCAAACTTTTAATTTAACTGAAAAAAGATACGGCCGTTTATGTTGCAAAAACGCATATTTCGACACTCTCAAGGGAATCAAAATTTGTAGGGTACTTTCTGTTTATCTAGAACTATAAGGCAAGTATCATCGTCTTATATACAGGAAATATCTGAAAACTATACATTAAATTGTAAATCGAATAATTTCAATCGCAATAAAGTACCTAACTGTAATTTCTTTTTTATCAATATGTTTTGATTGATTAATGCCTAACACTGTAAGAAGGTAGGTTCGAAGGTTGGTTGGTCTCCGGGATATTATGATCATTACCAGTACTTTGAAACCAGCATAATAGGACCTACTTACAGGGATAAGCAGAATGTATAGTTACTTTCATTTACATCGATCATAGAGACCTTTTTAATTTTATTTAAAATCAGTCATAGACTTTTCATGCATTCTCCCGATTTAAAGTGTTTCATAATTATCGATAATTATTATTTTCATAAAATCACGCTTCCACATAATAAAAATAAAATTTGTCTTAAATAGTGAAAATATAAATAAATTACAATATAAGGTCAGGCTGTTACATTGGTTATATAAAAATATGTTTCACTGATTCGATTACAAATAGCAATAAGTGGTTGATACAGCTACGATTTCCTTATAAAATTTTCCTGAAAAAGATGGTAATGGTTCAATACGCTCGAGATCTAAAGTGGAAATTACGTCGTATTATATACTTACGTTCCTGAAGTGGACAGCGTGTTTATAAAGTCGTTAATGATGTTACATTTAAAACGTATCGTTTATAATTTGTATTATACATTATCTTCATTATTTGATTTGACATACTTGTTTAAAATAATACATAATATGGTCGATGCCCCATTTCTGTTAGAAGAAGTTAATTTTCGTATACCTCGCAAGCAGGAAAGAAATTGTCGCAAGAAGTCACTCTTTTTCATCAAACCTAGTCGGACTGGCTATGGCAGAAATAGTTTTTTAAAAAGATCGTGTTCCTTATAATAGGTCTTTACCTATGAAATTGCCGATTTGTATGGAGATTTTTCAAGAAGTTGCATTTTTCATAATAGCATTTTCTTTGTTCATTTAACAACCATGAACACTCATGTAACAAAACTTTTATGTACTAATGTTTGAACACTATGCTAACTTATTTCCATTTAAGATAAGCGAAAAAATAAGTTTTTGTTAAGTTACAACCCCTTCGGTCACCCTTTTTTTGCTCACAAAAAAGAGTCACTTTCAAGATCTTTTTTTTTAATGTCACGAAAGCTAAAATATGGACTTTATTTTTACTGATAGTTAACTATCATGATCATAATTCGATGTAATATTCACGATTTTGTTAAAATTTTAAATTATAGAAGTTATTATTTTCTCTGTATGTGACAAAATATCGGCAATTTCATAGGTAAAGACCTAATATGATAATAAATACAGAACTGTGGAAATATTTGATAAGTCATTGAATGGATTTAAAAACCGCATCACTGAACTACCCGACACTGCAGAGTAGTATATATTGTAATTAACCCTATTTGTCTTTTAATCTGTATAGTAATATTTTTTATATTATTTTTTATTTTGTGCATTGTTTTTGTACTTACTTATAGATAAGTTTTTTTTCCATTTCATTAAATTAAGTTAAGTAATTAAGATGTACTTATATTTTAGAAAGTGTTTCTTTTAAATTGTATAGCTTGTCATATTTTTTGTTATTATTACCTAAAAAATTTATATATTTTTTTAAATAGTTAGGGAACTAAAGGTTTATTTTTAGCTCTTCGTATGTAACAATTTATGTAAGTAACTGTTTGTTCCTAAATAAAAGGAAAAAAAATATTTTATTCACTATTTAATCCATGTCTACTATTTTAATTGTGTTAAATTGGTCAAAAATTAGCTTTTATTTGACATATTTAACGCCTGTTTTGGATCACTGTACGCTGAATTAAAAACAAATTAGCTTCTTTTATATCTCCTGCACAATTTGATTTTTGATTTATCCGCTTTCTTGCCTGGGACCAGCGACATGGTGTGCGATGGGTATTGGTGATGCTTCTACGCCACATGTTTGCAAGCAACGCAACACGTGAGGACAGCACTTTATCACTGAGAGGTATACTAAGCGAAGCGAATTGGCTGCACGCAAGCGGAGCACGCGTACTATGCGAGGAGAGTTGCGCTTAGCGCGTCTATATAGACGGCGGAAATGTGATCATCTTACGATATCGACTTTTTGTTGACTGCCCAATAAAAACTTACTAATATATTTTTAATGCGAACGTCAGTTTGGTTTTTAAACTTTTAGATTTTATGCATTCACAATGCTATTTTTATATTAAGATTATGAATATAATTGAAAAATATTAGAAAAAATCGACTCACCCGTCACGTTTCCGCTGTAGGTGAAAAGTATTGGAAAAATTTCGCATTGGTTATTGCATTGGGCTGGATTCCTAAGGGTGACGGTTCGAGTCCCGTCTGAGCTGCTACAGGTGAGTCGATTTCAGTTTGGTTGTTTGTTACGCCTCTTCGCGTCTTACTACTGAACCGATCATCATGCATGACATTTTGCAAACACATTGAAGAGGTACAGAAAAGGACATAGGGTACCTTTCATCCAGAAAAAACGTACAGTTCCCGAGGGGTAGCAAAAAAATTGTCCACGTAGACTAAGTCGCGGGCGGCCGATAGTCTCTTAATAAATATTAAGGGTACCTAAAATATCAAGGCCCAGCCCAAACCTTTGGACCTAGAACGTTCCCGAAAGTCAACCCTTTGGGTGGAAAAAGGTTAAAAATCTATATGGATGTCGATTCGATATTGAGGTTTCATGGGATGTTAGTTGCGAAAATGGCAGTTATTTTGAAGATCAACCACGGTGGATATTATTCAACTCTGTAAAAGGCTGAAATGTTTACAGAAAAATAATACGCAAATGGGATATGGATACCATACTAATTTTATAAATGTGAAAGTTTGAATATCTAGCTAGATGATTGGATGTTTGTTACTCGATCACTCAAAAAGGTAACGACTGCACGAATTTGGAATAGCTCACAGACATTTTATAGCCTGGATTAAAACAAAGGATACTTTTTTATGACGGTGATAGGTTCCCTAGAGATTTTCCGAATATCACGAAGTCACGGATAAATAAATAAAAGTAGATGATAGTTCACTAATGCACTATTGAACACAGACATAGTAAAAAACATATTAGACAAAGAAGAAATATATTGAAACATCGTCAAGAAATAGTATTTGTCTTTTTTATCTATTTATAGGAAACATTTGATAATAATTTAATCCACCCGTACCGATAGCGCATTTTACTTAATATATTCATACAAAAGTATTATTTACAGGTCGTTATCGCTAAACTTTAAATTTATGGCGAAGTAGAAGAACTGGCTTCTTCTGCAGTAGTAGAACTAGAAGATTCACTATTGCAGTGCTGGGCTAGGTTCAACTTCCGCTGAAGTAGCCACTTTTGTAGACGCAGCCCCTAAAGCTGGTGATGCTTCTGTCGTTGGTACAGCTGTTGTCTTTTCAGGTGCTTCCTGAGTCACAGCCGTGGTAGCTGCTTCAGTGGTTGATACTGCTTCTGTGGTTGAAGCGACTTCTGTGGCAGTTACTGTAGTAGAAACAGGAGCGTCTTTGGCCGCTACCGTAGTAGCTGCTTCTGTAGCTGACACTGCTTCTGTAGTTGAAACTGAGGCGGTTTCTGGTTCAGCTTTTGAGGTTTCTTCCCCCGCTGTAACAGTTGATTTATCACTTTTTTCTGGAACTGCATTTGCAGGTGCTTCTGCAGACGTTTTTTTTGAACTACCTGCATTTTCTGAAGCAGGAGCATTTACTTTTTCTTCACTTGATTTTTTTTTTGGTGTTTCTACCACTTTAGATTCGGCGCTAGACTGATCTTCCTTGATTCTTGGTTTTAGAGCACGTCCTGATTTTTCACCATTGTTATCTTGTGATTGTGGTACTAAAACTGGTGCTCTGGGTAGATGATCACCAACGGGGCGGAAGCCATTTTCATCAGCGATGTACCTTTTGAAAAAAAAAAACGTATTATGTATTATGAACGCTCAACCAACCAAAACTTCTAATTTGATTGACAGTGTTAACAAATCCGACAAAAACATCAAATAGATTTTTATACGATGAGTCACTATCAAATTCACGTGTCATAATTACATCTTGGGTGATCTATGTTATTTTGTTTACACTGGCACCTATATTTGTTTTTCCTTACTAATATTATAAATGCGAAAGTTCGTTTGTTTGTTTATTTGTTAATCCTTCACGTCTTAACTACTGAACCGATCATCATGAAACTTTACATACACGTTGTCAGGGGTACAGAGAAGGACATAAGATACCTTTCGTCCCGAAAAAAAGTATTATTCCCGAGGGATAGCAAAAAAAACTTTACACGCAGATGAAGTCGCGGGCGGCCGCTAGTGAGGTATAAAAATGATTGTGATTAACTAGCCAAAACAAAATTATATTAATTACACTTACTTCACAGAGATCACAGTGCCATCAGGTGCAACGTAGGAGTAGGAGCCTTGCTGGACGTGGATCTCATTGCTTTCATTACTGGAATCGCCCTCCTTGCTGTCACCGGATCGTGCAATCGGTATTACTTTCTCATAAGAGATTTCTTCACGTTTAATACCATTGCCAGTTTCGTAGCTGAAATATTTTTCTTGTGTTATTATCTATCTTCTATGTATGTATTAAAATAAATGCTGTCCGTTGGTAAGCGCATCACTTGAGAACAGATCGACTAATGTGGCTAATTTTTGTTTTAAAATATTTCTAATAGTTAAAATTAGTCATTTATATTTTATATATTATATATATATTAATAAAGGAAAAATAATCTTTTTCCATGGAATTTTTGTATGAACTCTAACCAAACTCACGAAACAAACAATCGTGCGTAGTTATTTACTTATTTGTCGGATCAGCTAGTTTTAATCAAAATTTGAAAAATATGGTACAAACTTGGTACAGATGGAAAACATTGCGATGTGAACCGACAGAAAATGATAAACAACAATCCTTGAATATAAATAAAAAATACTGTTATGAGATAAACTAATTTCTGTAATAATTATCTGTTCGGATTTTTTGTGGTATTATTGAACTAACTATTAACTTAATCTTATAATAGTCTGTTCAATAAATCCCTACAAAAAATGTAGGAGAAGGCAAAACAGTAAAAATATTGAAAGAAGGATAACATATTTATTTTTAAATATTTATTGTACATTTGTATGTACATAAAATAAGGTACGAATTAAAAGCTTTATCTATCAGTCAAAGTCATCAAAGAATGAATTGAACATTTTCATGTTGATATGTGCTTTCATTTGTTTTGAATATCATTTTGTAGAAAAGTTATTTTGCTTGAAAACCGAAAATATTAGAAAAGACCAAATATTGATCTTCGAGATAAAAATAATAAAATATGCCTAGTTTGGTTGCTATCTGCGTATACATTTTCATGAATACACTGCTTTGTTGGGATGCATTCTCTATGACTGATCTTTTTGGTTTTCAAGCAAAATTACTTTTCTACAAAATAATGATTGTTAAATAAATGAAGGCATTCATGATATTTTAAATTATCACAAAAAGTGTAATTTACTATATGAAAATAATTAGAAAAAAAAGTGTCGAAGTTGGCAATAATTTATTAATCTCACAATTATTTTAAAACTAATAACTTACCTAAATTTATAAGTTCCATTTGTTTCCAATTCTTCTGACTGAGACACAATAGGAATCACGGTGGGCTGTTGTTTTTCTAAGGGCACTACATCCGTAGCTGCTGGTGCTGCGAGCGCGCAGCTCAGAATCGAGCACAATAAAGCTAATTTGAAAAACATCTTCACCGTCTTCCTTCCCGAAAAGGACTGCTATGTGACAACTCCAGACTTCATGACCACTTATATGTAAGACTCACCTATTTACACTACCCTCCCCCCGCCTGCTGACGAAGCCTTAGTGGACGCTAAATATTTCAACCTTAGCGCTTGGTTGGTGTGTTCTTCGGAAAATTGCACAATAGCCGAAGTGTCAATAATGAGACATGATATCGGATAGTCCATGACGCGATGATCTAGACACTTGAGGCAAGCCAGCTTGAGCTAAAAGTGCATGTTTGTATGACGTGCGTGTTTGATGCGTGAGTTTTCGGTAGGTGAAGGTTGCCAAATTTATATGAGATTTTACACGACTGCCCAAAAAAAGAAGAGTGTATTGTATTCAGGATATGTTAGTATGTATGTGAGTTTCTTTATAATTACTATATGAGTACCTATAATAGAATACCCGGTAAGGAAAGCTTCAAAAATTTACTATTACCAGTATCATCAGACATGGATAACGCATGCATGTATCTATTTATACTCATTGCACAATTATATTATGTTAATATGCAATGGTTTTTTCGAAAATTTAAATATTTTATAATATTTTCTCTATTGATATTTTCTTAAGGATATTATCTACTGTATAACATTTTGTTTTGACTGTAGTCAATTCTAATTAAACATTTTATATTAGACCTAATATTAGCTTATTATTAACTTCCTGGTTTTTTGAGTAAACGTTGATGTCATGACTTTAACAAAAATTATTCAACTATAAACAAACGAAATAATTAATTAATTCATTCCTGTCAAACTAGTGTTTTGATTTAAAAGTCGAAACCGCCTTACTCTATGTTGAATGATTAGGTCATCATCATTGTACTTTTAAGCGCGCCTTAGTTCAGTAATGTGGTAATATTTTAAATGAAAATGGTTACGTTGAAATTAATAAGCGTTATTGTTTTATGTATTTATTGTGCCAAATGTAGTGACGTGAATGAGAAGACGGTTGATAAAAAAGTTTCGAACACAGTTAAAATACCAAGAACACATTTCAATAACCGCCCACCGTCAGTGGTAGATAGTATACCTGTGGATGTGGTTTTTGAAGAAGAAAATCGCAAAGAAAAGTCTGTGGATCTGAGTGTGAGTGAAATAAAAAATAGTAAAAATTCAACAAACCAGAATGGCTTCGAAACCTCGACAGAATTCAATAACAGTGAAAATAAAACAAAACAAATACTTTCTAAATCCGAAGATCCGCAAAAACTAAAACCCAAGTTAAGCAAATCTACAGTCGAATCAGTGGATGTAAAAGACATAATTACTGTCAATGAGACTAAAACATCAACAGAAACCGTTACAGTGAAAACAAATACGAAACAACATTCAATTACAACAGTAGAACTACAAATTCCTGTACCTGTTATATATGATCCCGTGCCTGAAGTTGTTGTAAATAATGATAATTTGAAAAGAAGGCGTCAAAGCAAGAGGATAGAAAATTCTGATAGCAATAAACTCAATATACAGTCAAAAACAGCTGAGAATAATAAAGCCAATAAGACAACAAATAGCAGCCGCAATTTCCGTAACAAAATTCAAGTGCCAATACTTCATTCAGAAAACTTTGTGTATTCCCACAATGGTGACTTCCATTACAGGTATTTTCCAGACCTTATTGATTGTTACTACAAAATTTTGTATCGATTAAATATCCATATACAAATCCATACAATAATAATAATGCTTTTTCTCAGTTATGAAGGCGGAGATGGTACCAAAGCTTCCGAAAGCGGTAAACTAAAATCAGTCGATGACAATACAGGTGAAGCTGTAGTTGGTAGCTTCTCTTACGTTGTAAGTATACTGCATTTTGTTCTTTGTGTATTGAAATATAGCAAAAGTCATACGACTTTACATACATTATCGATTGGAAGAGGAAATATTTGGAAGAACTGGTAAACTAGTATTCGATTGGTAAATAAAATCTATTGTTTTATGGAAATTATAAATACTTATTAAATAGAAGTTTAATATTGACTTAAAGGACACAATTTTCTAGTTTAGATATTGGGATTTGTTAACGATTTCAATTACTTTTTACATTTGATATTTTAGCATTCACAATGCTCTTTTTATACAATACTATAGAATATACCAAAAAAAAATCGGTAGCTCAGTGGTAAGAGCATTCGACCAGACTTCCAAAGGTCGCGCTTTCGATTCCCGTCCGAGAATATGATCTGGTGAGAGTCGAATTTTTTCGAGTAGGTATATTATTTAATATTCATTTCAATTACTAAAAAAACAAAGTATAACCCTTCATTGTAAGAGGTCAAGTCAAAAAAATCCAGTACTGAGATTTGTAAAAATGGATATTTATTGTTCATTTTCATTACCATGAGGCTTTTAACATGCACACTAGATGTTTAAATATTAAATTTTAAGACATTAGTATTATCAAACTTAAACTTACGTTTATATTTTGTCATTGTTTATTTAGTTAAGTGTGTTTTTTTCTTTGTAGATAATAGTTGAAAGTTTATTAACTACCTAGACAATGGGGAATGTCCGAAAAAAATCAAATTGGCTGAATATTTTTTTATAGGTAGGAATAAGCTCTCTTAGTAATAGAAAAAAAAAACAGAATTTTCGGTTGCGTGAAAAAAAAAAAGTCTCTTCGTCTTCACAAATATAGAAAAGTAACAACAGAATGGAGATTATACCTTTGCCATCACCTGCCACAACCATGGCCACAACCACAACATGGTTTAAAAAAAAATCAACACAAAATGTCAAAACTTTTTGTTTTTAATTCTTGTTGTCATAGTGGCAGGTGTTGGCAAAGGTATAATTTCCATTCTGCTGTTACTTTCCTACATTTGTGAAGTCGAAGACTTTAATTTTCTTTAAATTTTTCCACGCAACCGAAAATTCTGATTTTTTTTTCTATTACTAAGGGAGCTTATCTATAAAAAAATGTTCAGCCAGTTTGATTTTTTTCGGACATTCCCCATTAGCTTAACTGATAATTAGATAAATTAACAACAAAGACTCAATGCTTACTGAAAAGTGTATTAACTGGGATGAAAAAAAAAAACATGTAGATCATTGATTAGACTTTCCTGGACTATAATATTGTCATATTCACTTCTTAGGTGTATCAGATATTCAATCATCAATTAAGTAATTGAATCTAAACAAAAATAAATGGTAGTACAACTTTTGCACTAGTCACTTCACTGATTCAACGCTAATGAAAAAGTGAAGAGAATTAGTATGAAATTATTTATGAATGGGTCTGATAACTGAAACATATTCAGAATCTGTGAAACTATTTAAAGTTTTTAATGTTAAGTACCGCTTTTTAGTATGCCATAATGAAATAAATACAACCAATAAATTCCGATTTCAGGGCAAAGACGGTAATGACTACAGTCTTACCTACACTGCGGACGAAAACGGCTACCGCCCGGTAGGAGCTCACCTGCCCACGCCGCCGCCCATACCGCCAGCAATAGCTCGCGCCTTGAAATACCTCGCCACTAAAACTACCCCTGAACCAGTTACAGAACCTTCGAAGCCGTAGAGTGGTCATAAAGTGGCTGCAATGTGTAATACAGTATTTTAATAATAATTGCAAGGTTTCCTGGTTTTCTAAGAAATACATCTACAGTATTTTAATATGTATTTTTAAAGATAAGTATATCTTTTTTAATAAATGGCATTGTCCGATTTATAATCCAATAGTATCTTTTTCTATTTTTAATCTAATATTTTTCAGTAGGCCTTACCTTTACTTGAAAATGCCGTAATCAGCTTTTTATTAACCTTTATGAAATTCCTTAAACACAGAAATACAATCTACACCTATGCTTTTAATCCTCTATAAAGGGTTCATGGTCAGCTTACTGCCAACATTACAATATCCGAGCGAGAGCATGTCGCGCTTCTTCGCGCGCCCACATCCGACGAGTTACATTTTGTAATTCATACAACATTATAACACTCGTTCAGATGATATAATGACGAGGAGAAGGTGGAAAGTCAAAGTCAAAACCCTTTAAAAGGATACATATCATGGGTGGCTGTAGATAAAGTTGCGTATGTAACTGTACATAATTAGGTATTAAAACACTCATGTAATACTATTATAACACGAGGCGAATACCCCTTATTGCATAAACAACTATTATTCTATTCGATTGAGAGCAGTGGGATCTTACATTTTTAGGCACAGTGCTAGAAGAGATAGCCTGCAATTGACTAAACAGTATCTCCTGTATCAACGAAATTACTCTGAAACTTGGTGGTTGCCTTGCACTCATAGAGTTTTACAATTCTGAATCAATAACTCAACTCAATGGGCAATGAAACACGATTTCAGGTGGCTAATCTCAATAAACACAGACAATGTAATACCCTTGTCAAAGTTGGTATTACAAAATCGATAAACATCCTTTGCTTGCACACGGTTACAATATACTCACACTTCTTGACAATGCAAATTTAAAGTGCAAAATAAGAAAAACTGCAATGTTTAACTCACAAAGAATGGTAATTTTATGAAATGGAGATTACACCGAATAATTTTCATCGAAAAAAATGAATTAAAATGTTCAAATGGCAAATCTATTCGTTTTCACGCTTAGCTCAAAGCTTTATAGTAAGAAACAAACAAAAAAAATACGAGTCATAATCTTTTCAGTTTAATATGTAGAAAATTAACTATTTTAACACTTATCTTAATACACATCCGCAAACTAGAAAATATAACGATTCATTTTATTTTATACGTACAGTTTCTCACTAATTATTATAAAACAAAGTCCTCAGCCGTCGCATCTGTCTGTTTGTTCGCGATAAACTCAAAAACCGGCCAAGTGCGAGTCGGACTCGCGCACGAAGGGTTCCGTCCCAAAAAATGGCAAAAAAATTAGGTTTGTTGTATGGGAGCCCCCCTTAAATATTAATTTTATTCTGTTTTTAGTATTTGTTGTTATAGCGGCAACAGAAATACATCATAGATCTGTGAAAATTTCAACTTTCTAGCTATTATGGTTCATGAGATACAGCCTGGTGACAGACAGACAGACAGCGGAGTCTTAGTAATAGGGTCCCGTTTTTACCCTTTGGGTACGGAACCCTAAAAACTACTGCACGGATTTACATGCAGTTTTCACTAATAGATAGAGTGATTCATGAAGAAGGTTTAGATATATAATTTGTCAAAGTTTTGTGTAATAACGATAATTATTGGAAGTCGGTTGGAAATGGTACCTGGCCATAAGATACTTTTTCCCGTGGAATGAAATGTTAAAATGACATCAAAACAACATCATATTTTGTAAGCATAATTGGGCAGCTGGGAGCTTTCATCGCACTTGAGATATAATGCGGCATCTACACTACACGGTGAAGTTCTTCGCCGAGCCGAAGCAATCGCCGCAAGTTACCCAAGTACAAAGTGCGTCACTACACTACTCGCTCAACTTCAGAAGGACCTTAATCGCTCACTTGTGCTATGCAGGCAACATGGATGACGTCCAAGTGGCAGCCGCGTTAGTATTGTATACTCTGACTTATTTCAATGTGCATGCATACTTACACATAGTACAAAAATAATTAAAAGTGGTGGAAGAGGATACCTGAAGGAGAAGGAGAAAGATGATACGATGTTACCTGATACTTAGATGCTTTCGATTCATCAGAACAGAACCAGGTAGTTAAATTACGTTTTTACTATATAAATACCAGTTGCAAACAAATATTTTTTTATAAAAAAACAAACGTTATTGAAAATACAAAACACAAATCAGAATCTATCTAGGTAAGTCAACAAAACACTAAAGTTAGCCGAGTATTGTGGTAAGTCACTTCGAATACGCGCGACTCTGACCCTTAAGACTCGAGCCCAAAAAACTGACAATGATCGGAGGTTGCCCGAGGCAAGGTGAGGATGCACGAAGTTATTTGAAGTGCCCTCTCACCTACACTCTCGTCTTTGCCCAACTTCGCGAATAGTGTAGAGACCGCATTACAAGACAATGCATGGCTAGCATGGCATGGCATAATAGATTATATCGGGTCATTTTGAACTTACCATCCAAATTTTAAGGATGTGTCCAGTCCATGAAACTAAACAACTTTCTCTAAGAAACATGTATCAAATTTCGCCAAAAAATTTTGGTTAGCCCATTAACTAAATTGATCACGTGATCTCTTTGATTTGTATGGAAAGTCGATTTTTATTTTACATATTTGATCATGTGTTCCTTAGAGAAAGTTGTTCAGTTTCATGGACTGATCACATCCTCAAAATTTGGATGGTAAATACAAAATGACCCTGTATATAGCGGGCTCTACACTACTCGCGAAGCTGATCGAAATTGGGCAAAGACGAGAGTGTAGAAAGGCACTTCGAATAACTTCGTGCTGCCTTGGTTCGCCATAGGTGACTTCCGCTCATTGTCAGTTTTTTTGCTCGAGTCAAAGGGACGGAGTCGGGCGAATACGAAGTGGCTTACAACACTACTCGGCTAACTTCGGTCAAAAGAAAACAGCTCTGTGACAAGACGTATATTTCGTGATTATGTTTTTGTATAGATTTTGGGTTTTGGCCATAAGTTGGTTACAGGAACAAACGCTATTATTATTAATTTCAGAGTCCGTAAAACGGGACCCAAAGCTTAAGGAAAATATATAAAATATGACGTTTGGATTCGCTAAAGAACACAGTGCAAACGTGGCTGCCATTTGCACGTCATCCATGTTGCCTAACACGTGAGAAATTGAGGTCCTCCCGAAGTTGGGTGATTAGTGTAGCGACGCACTTCGTAATCGGGTAACTTCAACGATTACTTCCTCGAAGAACATTTCGCCTTGTAGTGTAAAGGCCGCTTAAAGAATAGCTTACTATACCCATTATATCTTCTAAAAAATTGGTCACGTTCAATGCGGTATTTAGAAAGCTATTTAGGCGGATACAGAATTAATCCTTATCAACTTACATACGTTAGTTACCTTTATTAACTTAAGCGTTTCATGCACATTATTAGGTAGGAAAATATAGACGATTCAAAAGTACTTAATAATTAAGTTTATTTGAATAAAGCTATTTTTGACTTTGACTTTGACATTATATTTTTTATAGGAGTTGTCGCAAAAAATTAATGCGCGCGGAACTCATGGTGTCAAATTCCACACGCTACACTGAAGCGAAGCGAGGGCGGGATGCTTGTTAGAAATAAAACACGGATTACAGCGCGTAGGTATTAATTAATTCAATTGTTATGTTGTTATTTTTGAATTATTTCGTTTTTTATTTGATACTCTTTAGTATAATCGTTTTATATAAACGTTAAATATAATCGTCGTTAGGAGCTCGGTGGCGCAGTGATTTAGCGACGTTCACAAGGGTCGGTCATGGGGTGACCAAAAATTTATTATCTCGAGCTCCTTCGTATTTCGGAAGGCACGTTAAGATGTTGATCCCGGCTGCATTTGCAGTCGTTAACACCCAACCACATTGGGCCCGCGTGTTGGGTTATGACCCGTCCTCCTTATCCACCTATAAGGAAGGCCTGCGCCCCAGCAGATTAAAAATAGCTGATGGACAATATAATCGTTAATCTGTGCTAATGCGTCGCTTTTATTTCAAACAAAAACATTAATGTGTAGTGTTAAGCCATATTTTAGTGAGAAAATGTTTTACTTTATTTCACCCAGTTTTCTCGCAATTGGAAAAAAATTACGTTATATTTGCCCCCTCTCTCCTACGTGAGATCAGTGTAATTCGGCTTGACCCTCTCCCCCCTAGATGCCTCACGTAATTAATGGACGCCTCCTAACAGGAAGACGTGGAATTATTGTAATTATTTTACACGAAAAGATTCTTGTAGGGACACAGCTTAATGCCATAGGTTATAGTATCAGACGTTGATGATTTTACTTGCAAAAGTACTACGCTTACCGTTCCAATTTCTTTATTAGTCATCTCTTTCTAATCTATTGTTACGTCTGATATCGGTATTTATTTAAATCTTCCTACGTGAATGGGTTAAGGCATTACGTTCTCATCTGTGACCTTCAGCCTACGCTCACTTAAAACCAGTTGCTGGTAGGTTAAAGAGACTGGTGTAGCTTCCCCATTAAGTTACGAGTTCGAGGAAAATATTCGGATATTGCTTAAACAAGTGGGATGGGTGGCTACGCCCAATGAGGCATAATACTCACTGTCATTATCGAAATTAATATTGTTGTGCTAGTTTGGAGACCGGTGAATTCTCAGCGATTGTGAACAGAATAAGGAATCAGAGGATTAAAATATATGTAACATAATATTTTCACCTCTGTTATCGAATAGTCAATGGATATGAAATGGTAGTTTATAAAACTGATGCTTAATGAGGGGTATTAAAACACGAGTATGTGTTTTCACGTGTGCTGTTCAGAGCGCAGCGACTGCATAAACTAAAACCAGCGAAAATAGAGAAGTGTTGTTTTCTATTTCCGCTGGTTTTAGTTTATGTGCTCCTTCCAACTTGTTATTCCCTCATCCATTTGGTTGGTTGGTAATATTGAACTAAAACATTCTTCTATTGGTAAATAATAATATACTTATTTTGAGAAATAATCAACTGTTGATTATTTGTCAAATTACAAGTCGCTTATGTAATCGACGTAAATTTAACGGATTCTCTCATTGTTTTCTGGAAACGGCATTAGAAATGACATCACAACTTAACACATTTGCGATATTTGATAGGCAATTTGTAATGCTAATCAAAAAACAATGTCACGACATCACCAATTCACTAGTTACGATAGGTGAGAAAATAAACAACAATATACAATGCGTCTTTGGCACTGAATATGCGTTTTATTAATAAAAACTAAATAATAAATAA
Organism: Agriphila geniculea; assembly: GCA_943789525.1. NCBI lineage: Eukaryota > Metazoa > Arthropoda > Insecta > Lepidoptera > Crambidae > Agriphila > Agriphila geniculea. The sequence continues at coordinate 13,681,088 of OX038875.1, forward strand.
TACAAACTTTTTTTCAGTTACGTAACTCATCCATCACGTCTATCACAGTTCAGTCATTAATGTACATTCATTTTTATGTTGTTTTTATTGCTTTATACTTTGTTAATGTTGAGTAAATCCTTTGTAAACGATTGTTAGTGTTTTCAAAAACTTCAATATCCATACTTGTGGATATTTCCTGAAAGTTCGCTTTCGGCTGCATTTGCATTTACTGATTTCAACAATGAAACAGTGGACTTAGTGATAATGCTTGAAACCTTAAAAAGATAAGTGGTTTTACAAATATGTGTAAGCTGAAAAAGATCTGAAACGATTTGTTTACATCACTCAAGCATCATTTTAAATTCGAAAATGGACATGCAACAAATATATTCTAAGGCTAAGCTATCCTGCCGTTCATTAAACCACAAGTATAGAAAGATGATACAAAGCCTTCTGTTCGATATTGTTTACAAAGCGTAGTTCGCGTACGGTGATCAGTAAGTGGCTTATAGGTCTGTTGGTTCGATCGCTAGGTATTTAATTCCTTCCTGGCGGAGGTGGTGGCAACGTGGCGAGGAAGTCGAGGGCTTTCTGTATAGCTGGTGGTATCGGCGGCGGGGTCGGCAAGTGCGCACCCTGAAAAAAATATTTGAAATCATATACTTACATCGCTCAGGGGGCCTATTACAAAATAACGTACGCAATTGCGTAACGCAGTCACTTGGCCACGATAGTCATCCGCAGTTCGTTGATTGTAGTTATAACAAACATTTTGAATTTGGCTATCGTAATCCATAGACTACTGAAGGAACGATTTCGGATATGCTAGAGAGAAACTGTCAAACTCACGGAATCACTTCCCAATATTGCATACGAAAGTGATTTGTAATAGGAAACAATTGAAACGAAGCACGGACGCAGCTGCGTGTATCACATTAAATTTTTCGTAATAGACCCCCTGATTCCAATAACAAAATAACTATAGCTTTTATGTTATTGAATACCCACCAATAATGGTATCACAATCAATGAAAGTACATATAGAAAAAATATCTATGTTGACTAGACCGGATAATGAAATATATAATGGATCTGTATTATGAAGTAAATGTTAACCCACAAAAATACTAATCTTATAAAAAGCTCTCTATTTCATATTTTAGGGCTACTCAACGTAAGAAAAATGACCCAGTTCTATAACTCAATCAATCATAAAGCCTATGTAAATGTAAAGTGTGTATTTTTAAGCATTTTTGCAAATCGCTTTGAGTTTTTTCGTACGGCTTTTGGGGGTTAACTCATTATTTCTTAACATGGTTCAACTATAGGTACTAATGACTTATGTACAAAAGTGTAGAAAAATGTCAATTGGTAGAAAGTGAGATTCCAGATTTCCTTAATATAAAAAACCGGCCAAGTGCGAGTCGGACTCGCGCACGAAGGGTTCTGTACCAAAAAAGGCAAAAAAATACGTTTGTTGTATGGGAGCCCCCCTTAAATATTATTTTTATTCAGTTTTTAGTATTTGTTGGTATAGTGGCAACAAAAATACATCATTTGTGAAAATTTCAACTGTCTACCTGTTGTCGTTATTATATCGAGCAAAAAACGGCAAAAAAAAATCAAGTTTGTTGTATGGGAGCCCCCCTTTAAATATTAATTTTATTCTGTTTTTAGCAACAGAAATACATCATCTGTGAAAATTTCAACTTTCTAGCTATCACGGTTCATGAGATACAGCCTGATGACAGACAGACAGACAGACAGACAGACAGACAGACGGACAGCGGAGTCTTAGTAATAGGGTCCCGTTTTTACCCTTTGGGTACGGAACCCTAAAAACATACGTGTATACCTAAGACTTGATGGTAAGCGGTCATTAACTATCAAAGGCCCATTTTTAGGGTTCCGTACCCAAAGGGTAAAAACGGGACCCTATTACTAAGACTTCGCTTTCCGTCTGTCTGTCTGTCTGTCTTTCTGTCTGTCACCAGGCTGTATCTCATGAACCGTAATAGCTAGAAAGTTTAAATTTTCACAGATGATGTATTTCTGTTGCCGCTATAACGACAAATACTAAAAACAGAATAAAATTAATATTTAAGGGGGGCTCCCATACAACAAACGTGATTTTTTTGCCGTTTTTTGCTCGATATTAATAACGACAACAGGTAGACAGATGAAATTTTCACAAATGATGTATTTCTGTTGCCGCTATAACAACAAATACTAAAAACAGAATAAAATTAATATTTAAGGGGGGCTCCCATACAACAAACGTATTTTTTTTTGCCGTTTTTTTTACGGAACCCTTCGTGCGCGAGTCTGACTCGCACTTGGCCGGTTTTTTAAGTTTCAACTTTTCGTACACATCGATTATCAAATATTGAGTAATATTGTATTGTGTCTGCCATGAATTCCAATTTAATGTATCAAATCCGACGACTTGACCAAATAAGTAGGTACGTATATTTTAAGTAAATTTTACTCAAATAGAAATTCGTAATCTTTACATCCTTTATCACGATTGACGCATTGGCTCAGTGGGACATTGAACAGCCTTGAATGCTCATTATTAACCAAACACGTCTACAGGCCAGAGTAAACTAGACAAAAATCATACATTCATATTTTGACTATAAGAAAGCCTATTTTATGTATAATGGTTATATATTTTTATCAATAATTTCTCTCAATCTTATTTGTAGACAATTTGCAGACATACTATTTCATCGAGTCAATATTTAACGCCAACACTCATTTATGTGATTAAAATAGTACCAAGAATATTAAATTCTTAGAAATCTATTAGCGAACTCAAGAATTTTTCAAGTGTTTTGAATTAAAATAGGTATACCTTTTATATCTGGTAAGTACTACTTCGTCACTCACACAAGAGATGCAAACTTATGAACGTTGATATTTATGGCGATTATAATTTCTTTCTTATGATATTAATATTAATTTTATTAATATATCGTCATTGTTACACTGGTAGCCTGGTAGTACCTACCTTTAATTTTACCCACCCTAACAAAATATAGGTACAGACTTTTACGGTTTATCTGTAACCAGCAAAGTTGTACTCTAGCATGTTCTATACTTACTATAGTATTATATATTATCTGTGATACTATACATAGATTGATACTTATAATTTTATAGTTGTATTATCACAAGCCCCCTATACTCAAATGACCATTCAACTTAAGAGCCCGTACACATTTTGCCACTGACTGCCACTCTCTCGCTTGCATATTTCATGTTATCTCAAGATTTCTTAAATCTGAGTGCGTAATTGAAAAATGTGTCACGGCCATTTTTCGCAATATAAGATTAGGGAAATTTTAAAATTTATTTTTTGTTACTTAAGTACAAAAAGTTATCGCTTCTAACAGTTATTTGATCTGTGAAAAACGAAAACTTTTTGTACTTCACCAACTCGAAACTGAAATAAATGTTGAAATGTCCGTAATCCTATATTGCAAAAAGTGACCAAGACACATTTTTACACGACTGCCCAAAAGGAGTGTATATGTGTTCAGGGTTCATGTATGTTTGTGGGTATGTGAGTTTCTTTATTTCACCAAAACTTCTAAATGGCTCAACGGATTTGGATGTATGGGGTATCGTTAGAATCCTTACATTATTCCGAGTGACACTGGCTATATTTTTTTTAAAAAAGGCAATATAGCGACTGTACAAAGCCATTTTTCAAATATGAAAAAAATATTTTTTTCTTCAATTATTACAATATGGGCGTCAAATGAAAGGCCAAAATGAAGGCATTTCGAAAATATATAATTTGTCACTAAAATGTATAAAAATAAATAAATTAAAAAAATATTAAAAACACGACTGCCATGCCTAAAACGAACTAAAAAGTTAAATAATAGTGTCATTGCAGTCGGGGGGCCAATTTGATTAGAAATTGTACAACAAAATGGTCCCCTGCAATGGACTGCAATGCCACTATTATTTAACTTTTTAGTTCGTTTTAAGAATGGCAGTCGTCAATATATATATATATATATTTTTTTTTTTTTTTTTTATTTACGCACTCAGATTTATGAAATCTTGAGAAAACATGAAATGTGCGAGCGAGAAAATGGCAGTCAGCGGCAAAATGTGCACGGACTCTTAAATACATCTAAGTACTAAATACTTCTACTAAAATTAACGCTAGTAGAATAGAACAATGTATGGAAATGACATATAAGCTAACGCTCAGCTCCTGTCAATCCCATACATTGTCATTCTATTCTACTAGCGTTAATTTTAGTAGAATGGCCATTTGAGTAAGCCCTATGGTTAGAAAATATTCTTCATTCAACTACTTAATAAAAGTTATTTGAAGTGGTCCCCCGAAAAACCATATTAAGCAACGTTTTTTTTAATGAATGAATCCGTCCGTTGACAGTATAAGGCCGCGAATATACCTGCAAGAACTTCTGCGAGAACTTGCACTGACAGCTTGTGAACGCGTGATAAACTGTCGCCAGTGCATTTGCTATTAGTTAACACTCGTAAGCTACTGTCTGACAGGCTGTCAGTGTAAGTTCTCGCAGAAATTCTTGCAGGTGGAAACCCGGCCTAAGGCTTGTATTATAGAATCAAACTCAAACTCAAATCTCTGCTTGAGTACAGTTAGAATACAGTTAATAGAGATTTGAGTTTGAGTTCGATTTAATAATACAAGACATTGAGCGTTATTCCATCACAAAACCTGTTTCGATCCCCTTTTTTGATGGTTACAACGTTTTTTGGGGGACCCCTTCATTTATGAAAGACTTGTGAAATACTTCACCTCAGGTTTGAACCCGCCGTCGTCATCAGCGACGTAGTTGAGGTTGATGACGGTGCCGTCGGGCGCGGTGTAGCTGAACCCTCCTTGGGCCACGATCACGTCGGACGCGTCCGGACTACTTGCTTTCTTCAGGGTGCCGGTTTCCTCCGCCTTGATGCCATTCTCCGTTTCATAACTGGAACGTTTTTATATCTTATTTTGCAGTACTTGATATTGAAGAAACGTAAGTAAAAGTGAAAGTGAAATGTTCTTTATTTAAATATAAGCTCACATAATAAGCACTTTTAAATCGTCAATTCTTTTACCCTACCACCCATTATGACGTCTTTTAGTCCAATCAATGAGCATATTTGTTGTATGGAGACTTCCGAAAAATTCTCCCGTCTATAAAATTTGGCATGTGATGAAGTTAGGTAACACAGATTACAGATGAACAATAAGCCAATAAAATTTGTTACGAGAAGTTAGGTATTTTTACCTAAACATGAAAATCGCTTATATCTCTCTCTCTGTGAATATTTCCTCGGGCTAAAATACTTTCTGTATACGTATTTGTGTATTAGTTAGAATAAGTATGTAAAAGAATCCAATATTTTTTCGATTTCGGAGATACTCCAAATTTAAATTTTAATATTTTTCAATATATCTTTTCTTGATAAAAATATCTGCTGATTATTATTTTTTAATATGTTTTTATACTCTTAATATATAGATTTGTTCAGTAGGCCAACAAATTTTCTTCTTTAATCATATTTATACATAAATGTATGAAAATGGACCGACTATTTTTCACATTACCTCTTAAGATCAAAAAATAAAAAAAATATGATTAAAGAAGAAAATTAATTGACTTACTGAACAAAGCTATATATTTAAGGATATAAAAACATATTAAAAATAATAATCAGCAGATATTTTTATCAAGAAAATAAATATTGAAAAATATTTAAATTTAAATTTTGAGTATCTCCGAAATCGAAAAAATATTGGATTCTTTTACATACTTATTCTAACTAATACACAAGTACGTATACAGAAAGTATTTTAGCCCGAGGAAATATTCACAGAGAGATATAAGCGATTTTCATGTTTAGGTAAAAATACCTAACTTCTCGTAACAAAATTTATTGGATTATCGTTCATCTGTAATTTGTATTACCTAACTTCATCACATACCAAATTTCATAGACGGAAGAATTATTCGGGTTGCATAAGCCCCGTTGATTGGACTATTTTAGCTCACAAGAAAAATGGGCGCAAAAAACTTGTCAGCTTTATAACGAACGATATTTACAAATATGTATATCGTTTCCAAACTTTATATTAACAAAGATTTACAAATAAATAACATTATTTAATTAGCTCATTACTTAATGAATTTCAAATTTCTTAATCAATTTACAGGGTTCAAGCTAAATTCTAAGTTTGAAGTTATTATTCAGACTAGGCTGTTACAAGAAAAAAAAACCGATGCAATTAGATATTTTTTATGTACAACGGGATAGTGCTTGCCTTATAAGGTCGAAGGTGGAAGCGCACTACCCCCAGAATCCTCATCACTGAGGCTATCTTACCTCTAACTGCCGGAATACAACAGTTTTTAAATTGTTGTTATGGAGTAAGACTTAAGAGGTGGTAGCTAGCCGGACAGACTTGAAATAAGCTCTTCCTCAGCCTACTACCAACGAAACCGAGTATAAATTGTATCCCCCTCCTGGGAATCGAACCCGGGATGTGCGAACAACTAAACCACAAAGGTGGTAAATGATATAGTAAGTAGGAGAAACTCGATAGTGAAGTGGCAGTGGCTGTAAGTATTTGTGATCTAATGGATTATTACATTCGTAGTCATTAGGTACATCTTCATCGGGCCTACAAAATAAAGTAAATAATTACAAGGGCTTATGAAAATGTTTCATGATGATAAGATTAATATGGTGATTATGGTGAGATTAAACTTATAATTTTTGTAGAGTTTTGAAAGTAAAACGTCCCTTTCATATTTAATTGGTATAAATATACAAGGTCATTTTGTATTCACCATCCAAATTTTGAGGGTGTGTTCAGTCCATGAAACTGAACAACTTTCTCTAAGGAACACAAAATGACAAATATGTAAAATAAAAATCATCTTCCCATACAAATCAAAGAGATCGCGTGATCAATTTAGTATGGGGAGACCATAATTTTATGTCAAAATTAGACACAATGTTTCTTAGAGAAAGTTGTTTAGTTTCATCAATCAATTAAATCAATCATCATGGTAAGTTCAAAATGACCCGATATATTAATAATAATAACACAAGAACTGGAAGTTCCTGTAATAAAGTCTGATAACTACTTCCGTCCTACTTTGGAGTTTTGGACGTAGTATAGTTCTGTGAGATTGATCGTGTATTGAAAAAAATCGGTTGGCACTCCGGGAGTGCCGGCAGAAGTGAAAACTTGAATATTAACGTTGTGCATTTTTGATATTTTTAAATTAGCGGCAAAAGATTAAAATTATTTCTCTATAAGTCATATAGTCACACAATTCAATCAGTTTGTAATTAGAGAAAAATTCTAAAGATTTCGCGCCAGTGGCCTTTTTAATTTCTACATGCACGCATTCTACGATTTAAACTTATAGTCACTGAGTATAAATAAGTCAATGATTTCACTGAAGAGATCGCTGCTATTAGTTCCATTTTCAAAATTAGCACGTTGCTGTGTTTACGTCTTAAAATGACGCGCCGCCATTTTCAACGCGCCCCGTAGAAAGAGAGGGGCATACTTCCGCCGCCAGCTGTTTACTCTTCATCCGTAACATCCGTCTTACGCATTTTCGAGCAGCCACGTGATTCTTACTGACGCGAGTTTAGCATTTTTTCCCCATACAAAAAGCGTACAACGCCGCTAAAGAAGTTTTCACTTCAAAATAGAAGTTCGATGAATTGTAAGTACTTACAACCTTTATTATTTTGGAAAAGAACTAAGCTATTGGGATTTTAAATATATTCGCGTATTTGATTGCAACTCAAATAAAGCTGGCGTCTGTGACAAACATTACTTCATAATGTACACATCCGAATCCTACTTACCGTGAAACACATGATGAATTTACATACTAATTTATTTGCTTTAATTAACCTGTGAAGTCTGCCGCCATATATAGTATGTATAAAAAATAGGTTTTACTTGAAAAGTTCAATTAGTTGCATTTCCACACGAAATATACAGCGGCGTTTCGTGATTGAGGGATATCCTTTGGCAGGGTGAACCTTCTGAACCCTTAGATCATTTTAAGAAGGAGAGCCATCTTGGATTTTTGTACGGGAAGGAGATATAATACAATCTTTTTTTTTTGTATGGAATTTGATATATTTTTTTTCAAAACCCATCGTGTGGGATATCGGATGAAAGGATTTTTTATGCTAATTCTTAATATATACAATATTTATTACATTGTAGCTACTGGTATAAAAAAAATCGGAAAAACATTTTCCAAACATACTAAGTTTGGGCTCTTACAGGAAGAAAACCACTAAATGAATTCTGAAACATACGTCAAACAACTCGTAATATACTCTTAACTAAATCCTGGAAGCATTCCTGGAAGTAACCAAGAGAGTTGAATGTGACATAGTTCTAAAGTGTGTATCTTATTGCTCGTGACTACCACTTTATTCTTCCTGTATCATTTGTAAATATTTAGAATCTGCTCACCCTTTTTTCTGATTTAGCCGGGCTAGTGAGAATAGTTGACAATTTAACTTCGAGCATTTAATATTTGTTGTCAAATATTATTTTACATTAATTCATTTATTTTAAACAGAGTGTTTCATAATAATCCGTAATTTTTTCACTTTTATTTGTATGGAAAACTGCAAAGTGACAACTCCAGACGCAAATAGACTATTTAATTGTTTTCGATAATCATTCTAATTAATAGGCAAAAGCAAAACACAATTTAGTCTAGGTTTTTCACTTACAGTCTATGATGAAAAGAAAAAAACTGGCCAAGTGCGAGTCGGACTCGCGCACGAAGGGTTCCGTACCAAAAAACGGCAAAAAAAAATTACGTTTGTTGTATGGGAGCCCCCTTTAAATTTTACTCTTTTTTTAGTATTTGTTGTTATAGCGGCAACAGAAATACATCATCTGTGAAAATTTCAACTTTCTAGCTATCACGGTTCATGAGATACAGCCTGGTGACAGACAGACAGACAGACGGACAGCGGAGTCTTAGTAATAGGGTCCCGTTTTTACCCTTTGGGTACGGAACCCTAAAAAGAAAAAAGTGACGAATTTCAGGAGTTAAAATAATTTTCCGGGGTTCGATGCATGGTACCCTATTTACCATATTCGGCTTTAGGCGTTCTTTCAAACACTTTGTATAAATACCACAAAAAATACCTGTATCTATATGATCCATCTGGTTGTTGATCGAAGTCCTGTTTGACGATAGCAATCACTTGATCTGAAGGCTTCTGAGGCGCACAGCTCACTAGCGCCACGAAGCACAGGAAAATTATCGTTTTCTGAAAAACATTAAAGTTTGCCTTTATTAGCTGACCTATCTAGAATAGTAAAAGCATAAAAAGTTAAAATACTAAGTAGTGCCACATCAGAATCTGCGGATTTGGTAAAATAAGTGGGTCTTGATTCAGGCCAGCCATGAATCCGAGTTCGAAACATCTGAAGAATTCCCATTTAAGCATCTATGCAAGTCGGGTGGAGTTGAAAGTAATTTTTACTTATTGTATCGTTTATATTCTAAAAGCTCCACCCGACTTCATTAGACGTGTTTTAATTAATCGATTTGAACATAATTTCTTGCTATTTTTTTTGAGGGGTATTTAATGTTAAGTAGGTTATGCTTTTTTTAAAGCTTTTTTTTAATCTGAAGCTGTCGAAAAGTTGAGAAAATTTAAAGTATAAGGTCGTGAAAAATATACTTCTACTGCGAAGTTACGAAATGATTGATACCAAGCAAATATCTAGGTAGGTAGGTAGGTACTAATTAATAAATAAAAAACAGATAGGATACGATAAACGATTTTGTTCTTTAATCATTTATCAAATTCAATCGATCAATGTTAAACATCATAAACGCCTTCTAGAACCACCGAGCAATTGCCGACAAGCCAAAACAAACTATTATGATTCGTAAAGTACTTCGACTCCGACTTCATAAATAAGGAGGAGGGAGGTTATCTATTCGTCGCGTATATTTTTTTACTGGTTACTGGAAGATCGATGAACCAATTGAAATGGTTCAAAGGTTACAACATTAGGTTATCGGTTCAGTAATTTTCGGGAAATCTTTAAAGTATTGTCGTTTTCGTTACCATTTTATATGAATTTAGAAGGATGTTCAACTATAACTTTTACAAAAAAGAAGTTAAATTCATTCATTATCGAAATTTAAAGAAATTAATATTTTTGTTTAATAGAAGATACATTTACAATTATATCTAATTAATTTTATTGGCATTGGATCTTGGATTTTAAAGATACATAAGGGAACTCCTTAAAATCAAATAGGAACTGTATAGTGATTGAAATATTCGTAGGTTTATGAACATTAAGTGTGAGTTGCACCGAAACGATGTCAAAGTTAAAATTATCGTCCAATAATAATGCTACCTATTTGTCATGTCAAACTTGTCAAAGGACATCATACTGGTTGGCAACCTCTTTTTCTGGCTAACCTATGCTTAACCGGTACTATAACAAGCTTGTTATTGTTAAGGTAAGGTGGTGCAACTCAGCCTAAGAAAAAGTAAGGTGCCTATCTATATCTATGGTCAAGAACGTTTTGGACTAGACTTGACATGCGAAGGCTTTTTGTATTGGTTAAATGCTCTAAGCTTTTTGTCTTTACGTATTTTTTAAAGAGATGGCTAAATACTCTTTTATTTCATAAGCACCCTATAGGCCGCATCAAAATATAGAACTAAAGTTACTTTTACCAATGTAAGATATCTGAAATACCTCATTATAAATCATTTAAAGGTCTTCCCGTTCTTGACCTTGAATGGCTAGATATGAAGCTTACAGTCATTGACTGAAGTCACACGCGTGGTAAATGTCGCGCCATTTGAGCGTGAACGTCCCACAGATTTGGGTCACCGGTCAGGCATGCACTCGGATGTACAAAGGCCTGATGCCCGCTCGCTTATTGTGTCCATAAAACAAACTTTAGGCTACTGTACAATATTATGACAGTAGGTATCTTTCTGATCTGACTTTTGGAAAAAGGAAAATGATCATAAAATATTTTTCAACACACTTGCTCGTAAAGTGAGCCCTAATACATCGCTTTTAGGGCCATAAACCGAACTATAACAAACGCGTGCAATAATATATAAAACACTAGTTGGTTATAGAATTAACCCTACAAAGTTAAATTAGTACCTTACTGCAAGTCCTATGCGAGTAAACAGAGCATTCCCAATTTAACCGGCAGCCTTATTACCTAAAATTTAGCAATCAGCAATAATCGCGCAGTTAACGCGCGATAGACGCGCGATCGATTGCTAAACGTCAAAAAAAATCGTATTACGTATGTGTTTGCTGGCTAATCGCTCGCTGATGGATTGAATGCACTTTTTGCTGCGACACTAGCGCCAACAACAATTTCGTGGCAATCACTGGAACTAAGAATGTCAATGGGTGCATTCCAGCAGACCAACCGCTGAGTCATCGATCACCACAGTATACATTTTAACCATGGAAAGTAATAATAAAATTTCTTACTTTCTATGGTTTAAAGGTACTCTATGGCGACCGATGACTCAGCGGTTAGTCTGCTGAAATGCACACATTGTCATTTCCTTCAGGCAAACAAACATTTACTTATTTATTTTCATAGAATCCAACTATAAATAAATATTTTAAGTCTTTCTTCTGAAAGGGAGGGACTGGCCAAAATGCGCCAGAGGAATAAGCTATAATAAGCCCTAGTACCTATCAAGTCTTTCTTCAGGCTTAAGGAGTCGCCTGACTAAGTAAGGGACTACCGAACGAAATGCACCAGAAGAAAAGAATATGAGACAGTTCGAGTCCTTTAGCTGCTAGCTGCAAGAGTCGAGGGTGTGGACCGTCCGCGGGAGTGGGTTGGAGAGTCAGGAAGTGCCTGGGGCGGCGCAGGCAAACTGCGGCATGGCCATGGTTGTGACCAGAGGATTGCATAGTGGCCGCCAGCCAAGAAACAAACTGCAAGCATTGTCTTGTGCTGGGCCTCCGTAATGTGTTTAGAACTTTTGATAACAGTGACCACGATGATAGTGTTCAAGTGAACTTGCTTGTACCACATAACTTTAAGTTTTGTGTGTAGGTTCTGATGTTGTTTCTTTGAATTTAGCTGAGTTGTAACTTGGTTTCACTTTGTGGAACTGGTATAGACATTTTTATGGAGGAAATGATTAGTTAAATTAAACTGTTGAAACTTAGCGTGTACGCTCCAGTCAACTTGTCCACAATGTTGTTCGAAGTAATTATATTATACCTACTCTTTGGTGTTGTTATTATTTTAGTCAAGTTGTATATGTATTAAATACCTAGTTGTTGGTTTAAGCAGACTTTTATTTAACTGGAACTGTTTAAAGCAAATACTTATGTTTTCCAAAATAAGTATTATTTTTCAAATTTGAGCACCTAATATAGGTAGATACCTACACAATAAAATTAGTCCTCAGACATATTTTATCCTCTTACCGTCACAACCTAAGCAAATCATTATACTATCATGATTAAGTAGATACTTAACTTTATTATTTGACTGCTCACAAACAAAGTACGGTGATAATCTGTAATAATGCAACAAAGTTTATTTTGTATAAAAGTAATGATTTGCTTAGGTTGTGACGGTAAGAGGATAAAATATGTCTGAGGTGAGGACAGACTAAATGGATGGCTAAATGTGGGAATGGTATGTAAAGGAAGTTATAAATTGATAGGAATAAAAATAATTACTAATAAACAAATTGTGAATCAAACGGGGTTTACAATAGATACTGTATTAATAAATTTATTACCAATCATTATATAAAAGTTATTTCTACACACACTTGTAACATTAATTTGATCTCGTAGTAAACCATAATCTTTGTACAATGCGAATGAATGATGAAGAATTTGATTTTGCTAAACTCCCCGAGTGTCAGCACTCGGTGATTGTGGTACGAAGCCGATATCTGTTGCAGATGTTACTTAACACAGCACAGGCATCAATTTTTAATGGCCACTGTGCAACGGTCATAATGCAACACTCTGTTGCTAGCAAACACCTCCGACGAGCTTCCAGAACACCAATTTAACGCTCCAGTGCATTCCTTGTCAGGCGGTGAACATTGGTGTAATTATCTTCTGCACTAACAGGTTCAGCACTGATAATCACAGTCAAAAGCCATGGCCTTAAGAGGGAGATATCCAGAATCACCTGTAAATTAATGTCAATCAAATTTTATTGCATTTTGATATATAATCAATGATATTAAAAGTATAGATACGTTATACGCGCACTCCAAAATGGCAAGACGAAAGTCAGGTAATTGCCCGACTTTCAATTAGTCAGACACAGGCTCGCGACACGGAAACACACGCGGCTCTCGTCAGTCAGACGCGATAAAATTGTGAAATTCCATTAAAAAAATGTCTCCTTGCGTCTTTAGACGATGTACAAATTATACAGCAACAGTCAGAGATCGGAAAAATGCTTAATTTCACACGTAAGTACTGTATTTTATAAAAATATGTATTTTCTATTACTTTATTCGGCCATATTGTACAAAGAGCGCGCTGTCTGCTTTACGTGTGTGAGTGAAGGAGACAGCTGACGCGCTTTCAATTCACGGCCAACGCGCATGCAGCGGTCAATGTGTGTATCTATAGTACCTTTGCGCTGTTTTAAATAGCAATGATGTTGGCGTATAACTCATCTTTACTTAATATCATTGTATATAATGGTAATCTGCTCAATACTAAAATAGTAAGTTAATACCGCTACATACCAAGCAGCAAAACGGCCTCTCAACTATAAAAGTGTCAGATATGTCCTTGTATATCTGACATTCTCTAAATATGGGCATCATGTGTAGCTCCACCAAATGAAGCGTCTACATTAATTATATTTAAATCACTATCACAAATCTGAAATAAAAACAAAATGTATTTAATTTATAATAATATTCATGTTTATGGAGGTTAGTGTTCAGAATAAATGTAACTCCTTACTATTTGTACATTTCTTGGAATAGAAATGTTTCCAAAAATGTCTTCTTAGACTCCGTTGGACTCCGTCAGAGCGACATGAGGGCCATCGATGAAAAGCTCCAATGCCTTGGCTTCGTCACGAGAGCTACGCCTCAATCGTGGTGTGTTGCTGGTGAAATCTCTTCTACTCTCATAATTTAACGTTGCTAACAATAATAAAACACGAACCATGTCGATACAAAAGCGTAATGAACTATCAAATACGCAGCGATAGTGAAGCAATTGAAAAAAATCACCTTTTTTGTAATTGTTATCTGACAGCTCAATTTGCTCGCAGATTGCTTTCGCTTTGCTGTCAAAAAGGATAGCTAATACGAAAATGACACAATTCCAAAGAGTAGAATGCAGTTGAATTCATATTTTAGTTCATCTTTTGTTCGGTAGAGGCAGCACTGTCGTTAGTTTGCTATGGTTCTGTTTTTGCTGATGCGTAATACGAATTTGCAGTTTTAAAGCAAAAATTGCGCAATTTTCGCTATCGCTTGGCTTTTGCAAGTTAGGTAATAAGGCTGCGGGTAATACAGTTATTTTTTTTAGTAACAACAAAGAGGTTCTATGCCGCTGAAAATCCATATACATTTTTGCAATGCATAAATATGTAAGTCCTTAATAAAGTTAAACAAATATTTATTATTATCAAATTATTCATAATTCACAATATTTTGCAATAAAATATTAAAATATTTGCGTTTTACCGCTTAAAATTATAATTTTGAAGTAGGCTGTATGCTCACTAACCCCTTTGTTCGCAAAATATTCTTGCATTGGGCGTGTGAAAAAAACAAAAAAAACCTGCGCGCCTTTTCTTTTTATTATTATATTATATTTATTATATATACTATTTTGTTTTTGTCGTATTTGTTGCTGTGTGGTAAATTACTTTGTTTTTTCCTCGCAAATGTGTTGAAAAACGTCGTATGAAACTCGTGAGCTCTTACTTATTGCACACTCGGCTGAGTTACGCCCTCGCCTGCGGCTCGGGCTACAACCCACAGCCTTGTGTGCAATAAGCAACCTAAGCTAACTTGTATCATAATGTACTATTATCTACTCTCATATCGTAAAATTCGAATTACGAATTTCAAAACGGAATTATATTGACATACTTTATACACGCAATACCGAAAAAAAATTAAAAAGTTATTTTATAACATACCTTCGTTAACTACAGTATGCTATAAAATAACTTTTTTTCTCATTACGATACAGGGCAAATCCAAGAAGATGCCAGTGCCGCGATATTAAAAAAAAACAATGAATTTCTCACATACTTTCTATGATTAAAATGTACTCTATGGTGATCGATGACTTAGCGTAACGATTATTCTGCTGGAATGCAGTCATCTCATTATTATTCTTTCTAATAGAAAACGCGCCATTTTTTAGATTTTAATTTTTCTTTTGCTTATTAATATCTGATAGTAGTGAGTGAGTATAGATATTTTAGATGCGGCGACGGAAAAACGTAATACTTTACCAAGGTAATTACGTAGAGTTTCTAAGTATTTGGTACAACCAGCTACCTAAAGCAAAGTCGAGTAACTACCTACTCTTTTTATCATTGATATTTTATTTTGTAGGTTCAATCACAATAATTGTATGAGAGTAGATAAAGTAGTGTATGAAACTGCACATAACTAGGTATTAAAACACTCGTGTGATACTGTTAAAAACCTCGCCTCCGGCTCGGTTTTTAAACACACACTCATGTTTTAATACCCCTCATTATGCATCAGTTTCATAAACTACTATTATGTCATTCATTACTTTAAGGGATTCCCAAAGATTAAATCGACCCCTTGGGATCGAATTAATCGGTTTTCCAGGGGTCAACATAAACTTATAATATAATTATTAGTAATTTCACTTGATGTTTGATAGGATTTTTAAAGTAATTTGGCTATGGGGGTCTGCGGTATCAGTTCATTTTGGAAAAGGGGTCTCTAGCCCCTGAAATGTTTGAGTATCTCTGTAGCTCATCTGTTTACGTTCTCAGGAAATCTATTTATTTCAATAGGTATTTAAAATTAACCGAAGAACTTTTTATTATTTACATTATTATTTCTTAACTACCGCTTGGTTATACGAAATATTACTAAATAGTACATACATACATACACTCACGCCTGTTTCGTAGGCAGAGACTATAGATCGCCACCTGCTACGATCCTTGCACACTTCTTTCGCTTCATTCACATCCATCAATCCTTTCATACATGCCCTGCGGTTTTGTCATATATCTATTTGGTGCGCATAGGTTTTTCTGGGACGCCCTTGCGCAATCGTTCTTTCCACATTCGCACAATATATCTCTTTCGTGGTTCCCTTTCATTCATCCTCTCTAAGTGACCAAACCACCGGAGCATTCCTTTCTCAATTCTTGTCACTATATCATCTTTCAGTTCAGACCACACCTTTCACGAATCACAACATTGCTCACTTTATCACTCAATTTGACTCTACATATTTTCCTCAACGATAGCATCTCTACCGCATTTATTCTGCTTTCATTCTTCTTCTGCCATACCCAAGATTCACTTCCATACATCAGTGTCGGTACCAGCTCTCCGTTATGAATAGCCATTCGCGCCTTTGCGGAAACGATTTGGCTACTCATAATCGAGTGTATAGCACCACTCACCGAATTTCCTTTCTTCACTCGTCTTTCTATGTCTTCCTCACACTTTCCGTCCCTTGTGAACAAACTCCCCAAGTATACAAACTCACGGACTTGTTCCACTTTTTCGCCACCTATCATTACCGTACAGTCAGTCATTTCTTCATCTCTCTCAAACACCATCACTTTCGTCTTAGTTACATTCACTTTCATCCCTTTGCTCACAAAATCATCATTCGTGTTATCTTAATGAAAAGTATTTTCACGTAGGTACCTATAAGTATTTTATCATGAAGATTTAATATGGCACATCACATCAACATGAACATAAAAGGCATCGCATTAACTGTATAAGGTTACCCGATTTTTTTATTCAGCTGTTTTCCATTGAAGCATAGCGGTTTGAAGAAAAATCCAAATACGGTTTGAAGATGTGCTTTATTTATTAGCATTTTTATGTTGCAAAACCAATGCATTACCATTAAGACTACGTAATGCTGGACTAGGTTAAGTATTCGTTAACGCAGAAAACATAAACCTTTTAACGTTAAGCCATTGTAATAAATTATATAAGCTGAAATGAATAGAACATTCTGTCTAGTAATTCTTTATGGCAGTGGCGTGTGTCCATTTATGGCATTCGGCCTTCGTGTGATCACGCGATGACCGCACGCGCAGGTGTCGTCTTCCTAATTCCCTTTCATAATTATGTCCTTAAAACGTTTTTAATATTTTTTTGTGTCGATGAACAAGATTCATGAAAACCCAAATAACCATGTTAGTGTACAGTAAGCTCAATGGGTGTTATTATTCTAAGCTTTGTGCTGAGAGAGTTAAGTAACTGTTTATTAATATTAGGTATTATATTATTATTATTTATTTGTTACTACTATCCTGTCATGATTAGCAGATTTTATTTAACGTTAAGGTGTTTGATGCTATAATTGAATTAGAAAATAATAAGTACGTATGTAATATTAATTGTGAGTATCCAATCCAATAAATTAATGAATCCACATATCTAAGAATCCTCATGGTATCGATTTCATCGAGCCTATAACACGACCTTTTAGGTATTATAATTATGCGATATGCGAGCCAGGATAATGTTTCAAAGGTCGCAATCTCATCTCATCGCCGCCGTCTATTAGTCACGACAAATAACTATAGTGTCATGTTTCAATTATATAACCGTTTTCAAAAGCTAATAGATTAAATTTGTGATTATTGATTTTGTTTGGATTATTTACCTAAAATAAAATTGAGGTTTAAATTACATTGGCCTGTTTGACACAGATTTTTTCCATAGCTTCATGTCTTTTCGTCACACAGAAACATCGTTCATAAAAGCGAGAAAAATTCTCATACACGTCCACGTCCACGTCCTTCGGCATCGGTGAGCTTTACCCTTAAAAATCATGTAAAACTATATCTAAGTTATATTAAACTAAAGGTCTAGAATGTAAACCTAAACCAAGATTAATAATTTTTATTGAGACCGTTTGTTTCTTAACTATAAATAAATAAAATAAAACACTCCATATAGGCATACATTATGTTGTATGGGAAATCTTAGTTCGTTTTACGGCGGTAGGTGGCTCTGTACGTATGTTTTTTCTTGATACTCATAGAAGCAAAGGCAGCAGCATCCAGTTTTTGCAAAATGGCGGAAAACAATGTTTTTGGATTCCAAGCAGTGCAGTTACTATGGGCTGAAGCTGATTTCTTAGCAGCAGTGTTGCTGCGTTTGCATATATGACTCCGTGCTAAGTGTAGGTTAGGTTACTGGACATCGGAAATTGGTATACTCGCTCTATCAAACGATATT
Organism: Agriphila geniculea; assembly: GCA_943789525.1. Lineage (NCBI taxonomy): Eukaryota > Metazoa > Arthropoda > Insecta > Lepidoptera > Crambidae > Agriphila > Agriphila geniculea. The sequence continues at coordinate 13,699,580 of OX038875.1, forward strand.
TCTAAGTGGCTGAATGAGATACAGCAATGAAAAACGCGTAGGCTTACAGACATAACAATGTAATAAGATCATTGCTGAAAACCGAACTTTCACGGCGAGTAGTGTAATAAAATAATGATGTCACTATACTTAGTAAGAAATAATATTATTACAGGTGAGCCAAGAAAAAACCCCTCAGGACGACTTCGTCATTTTCTTAAACTTGACACTTTCCTAACTTGTCTCTTTTTTAACTCGGCTCTTTCTTAGTTGGTCTCTTTTGCAAACGTCGTTATGAGAGTAAGGTGGCTTATGAAGAATTTACTGTATCCATTTTACTTTATCTCATAGTATTAATTAATCTGGTATTATATTTTAATTTTTGTAACTAATTTGTCTTTTTCCATATATCTGTTAATATAAAATAGCTGCAACCAGTAAAACTGAAAGAACTTGACCATGACCATTAGCCATTTTAACCTCCCCACTGCTGGGGCACAAGCCTTCCTTATGGGTAGATACGGAGGATGGGCCATAGCCTACCACGTGGGTCCAATGCGGATTGGTGGGTATTTAACGATTGTAAATTCAGCCGGGACCAACCGCTTAGCGTGCCTTCCGAAGCACGGAGGAGTTCGAGATAATACATTTTTGGTCACCCATCCCATGACCGACCCTTGCGAAAGTTGCTTAACCTCCGCAATCGCTGGGCCAGGCGCTAAACCATGCAATCGTGCTCCTCAACGATAGAAATTTTAATTTTCTGAAAATCATTAGATATCAATGTATTCATACAACCCCATTTATACGTTTCAGCACCCGGATAATTACTACATTTATGCAAATAAGTCTCATAATCACCTAAATACCGTATGAGCATGTATGCAGATGCTGACACAATCGCATTTCACAATAGTATTGAGCTGTGGGAATATAGTTTAGAATTTGCGTGCTGCTCGGAAAGACAATGTATTTAACGCAAAAACAAAAGGCATGCGACTAATCGCACGCTTAAAAAAGAACAGGGATGGACTTATCCTTATATCCCCAAAAACAAACGCTTTTAAATAGACACATTAGTATTGAAAAGGTGAATCTTCAGACGTGTCAGATCTATGGGCTACAATGTTTTATGTTTAAACGCTGTCCTTAAAATAATTATCTCCAAAATGCAATTATAGAATTTTCAAAATTTTCTGAACCAAGTTTTTTTTAAAACGTAGCACATGAATATAACCCATCTAAGGAATCTAATAAATGTTTACCTAGATCAAATACATTTTTTTTATTGTACTTGTAATGTCATACTTGTCACTAGCTAAACTATTGGTAAAGGTTAGGTATTGTGGTTGCAATAAATGCAGGATTGTTGCATAAGAACTACGACGAACCTATGCCCTATGCACTTAGTGCCTTGATGGCCTTAAGAAATAGAGAAGAGAATTGCATCTGTCGATAAAACTTTACGCCCTCAAAAATAAAATCCCTTCGGCCGATTCATCAAACATTACTTTTAAACCGGTTGCAATTTATGACAAAATTGTTTCCAAGATTGTATTTTAAAACTGCTTAAAGATAATTCTTAATTTATAATCAAATCATTTTCATAGGTCATCATTTTAGATTTTTAATAAAACTGGTATTAAATGCCTAAGGCTCTTAAATACATCAAAATGTAATCCGTTTCTTAAATCATACTGCCATATAAAATGTTTAATTGATTGAAATAAATATCTCATTATAGAGCTCTACAGTTATAATATTGATTATATTTGCTGAAACTGTAATAAATATATTTATGTCACAACTAAGCTACTCCTTTTCTCATGCGTTATCAACAACCAAAAGTCAAATAATATCGATATTTGAGAACCTCTTCACATCATGGAATCTCTACCGAGCGGCTGAGTTATTTCGTTATTGATTTAAACTTATTTGCGATGCTTCTCAACTGTACATACTTTATAATCTAATGGCATTTGGATGAAAAGGGAATCTTGATTGCATTATGTAGAGATCATCCAAGCTTATTTTACAAAGTTTAAATTTATTTATGTTAATTTAATGAAGGTCCACAACCAAAATAGAACTTATTTTATTTTGTGGTTAAAGTTTTTACTAACTTTATTTTTTATCCTTTGCAATAAATATGTCAGTCCATAATCTAACCTTTTATGTATGTCATTCTATTTTATTTAAATATTGAAATCTACTCAATAGCATTAGAAAAAGGTCAATATGTTTTTGTCATAAAAATACTATTATGATTCATCATTGTATATGTAAATAATACATTCTGACTACACCCACATCCCATAAGTCAAAGAGTCAAGAACAAAATAAATTCAATAAAATGAATTGATAGATTACGCTTAACTATTTAAACTTAATTATGTCAATTTTCAATGTCAGTTTTACACGTTACGTAACGTTTAAAATTTTCAATGTAGACTAGATACACACTAGATAACGGTTATTTATGTTTATGTTCCTAATGGTGACCTTTTTATTATCAATGTATTATACAGTAATAAATCACTTTTTGTCTGCTTTTCATATTTTTTAATCGGTAGAAAAATACCAAAATGACTTCCAGCTGATTATTTTTCACTGATAGCACTTTTAAGATTAAAATTATAAATTTTCTCACATTCATTTTCAGTGCCTGAAATTATGAGGAAACTAAATTAATTAAGGATAACAGACACATCGAGATTGGAGTAAAGATTCAATATAACAACGATAACTCATTAGAAATAAAACACTTTTTTACGGATTACAGCGCGTATATTGGTTAATTCAGATGTTATTTTAGAATTACTTTATACTTCAATTACTTCTAATACTTTTTACTTTCGTCGTCCCGTGACCACGGCCCCTGTAAAGGTTTTAAAACGTCGGGAAACCCAAAAAACCAACAAATCAAAACTAAATAATTTAAAATAACATCTGAATTAACTAATATACGCGCTGTAATCCGTAAAAAAGTGTTTTATTTCTAATGATCTGTACGCGCGGAAGCCTTATAAGTGTAAACGATACATAACTCATTTCAGAGAACAACATGCGCGTTTACAAAAACTCTACCCTTACAAAAGTTAACCCTAAACTTGTTCACTTGTTCAGACTTACCATGTTGGCGTCGAAGGGTGAGTCGGGGTGGCGCGGTGGCCGCGAGTGCGCCGGATTGTACTTAGCCGCCTAATCACCTGTCCCTTTTATAGAGTCGCGGGTTTGTCTAGCCATTGCATCGCCGGGGAGCTGCATCGCACAGAGACGGACTAGGTGCAATGACATTATATCACAAAAATGTATAAAAAATCAATAAATTTTACGATGAAAAGTTAACCTTTCTATGTGATATAGTAATGTAGTGAGCTATTTTTATTGAATTAGGAACTGTAATGTAAAAGTTTTAGGTAGCTAATTATACAATTTTACAATTATGCAATTTCATCACCCTAATGTCTTGCTCTACAACAAATTGTAAAATGGAGAATTACTAACAAATGCCTAAATTGGAATAAGTTATGGTGTAAGTAATTAACATTTAAGGTTTATCTAAATAATTTGTCAGTTACTATACATAAAAAGTTTGTTACTTTGCAGATTTTATGATACAAGAAAATAACTAAATAGATAAATCATCACTTTTGTTAACATGCCTCTAATACCGACCATTTACTAACTAAATAACATAGTGGAAACAGTCAAACCAAACTCTTAACCGCGCCATAAACGTCATAGTCAATTATTTGTGGTAGGGTCATAAAATGTCCTCAGACACATAAAGACGTTTCCATGTTGGAAATGATTTAACGGGCATATTAAATTCAAAATGGTCGTTACCTTTATATTGTTTTGCTTATACTACAATTATATCAATTCCTAAAAAAACTAAAAGTTAACTAATAAAAAACGGAGGTCGGTTTTCCGCTCCAAGTTTTCTTTCGCCATTTCTTTCTTGGAGGGGCCTCCCAATTTTATGAAATGGTGGTAGTTTCAGTAGATTCTCTCTCTTTTTGGCACTAAATAATTCATAAAATTAAATTATAAATCAACATAAAACAATTAAAAATTTTGTTAAATTTAAATTTCTGAACGTCTAAAAAAAATCATCGCTTGAGGGTAGACTCACGGGTAGCTTTAGTCCCCCGTGACCACGGCAGCTGCAAAGTCAAAAACAAAAACCAAAAATCAAACCAAATACCAACTAATTACCAAAGTACTTTCAATAAAACCGCGCTTGAGCTTGAGCTTGAGAAGTGAATAAAAGTTAACTTTTTTTATTGTTTCTGAATTTCAGCCGGGACCTGAGTGCCGGCCCGTCTAGCAACATTATATCGTTGTAGATAGCAAAGAGGAATCTAGTAAACGACGTTCCAAGTCAACTATTATAATGTACGTACGGATTCTGTCAATTGCAACGCAAAGAAGACGTCTGTTTTACTACTTTGTAATGACCCAAACTTGAAATGTATAGGTGGGTACTGGGTACTGTATGATTTGATGAAGACTAACTCATCGTTCGGAAGTGAAATAATTAGTAAATTATCTGTTATTTACATTTTGGTGTTAATTCATCAATGCCCGCGCGGCCGCATGCGGCAGGACAACAATAGAAAATCTAATTGTGTCTCATTTTCCGGGCCTTGAAATTTCAATAATTAAAACAGGGTATTTAATGAATAGTATATCTGAAATAGTAATGTACTGAAACGTAAAGGTGATCGGTTTGTCACCAATGAGTTATCACGAAAGTCTTCTGTACCCTTAGTACGAACAGCTATCGAAAAAAATACCCTTAGCACGAACAGCTATCGAGAAAAAAAACGTGCGTAAAAGTGAGTACTTTTTGTTTTTTTTCCATCGAGTGATGGAAAAAAAACATTTCGCAATTCGGCGGAAGATAGCGCTGTACAAAATGTTGATACAAAATTAAAGTCCATTCGCTTAGATAGTGTCGGTACACCCGCAAGCACTTGTGTTCAGAGACAGGAATCACAACCTTTCACTGCGGCATTTCTATGTGAACTGCCAAAATCCAAATTGACTTGCCGCACGCGGTATCCTTTGTTTATGCGGCGGCATCCTTTGACAAGAAGCGGCACGTGCAAAGGCGACACATAAAAGGGCGACACTATCAGAGCGAATGGACTTTACTCTATCGAATGTTTATACGCGCTTTATTTTTTTCGATAGCTGTTCGTACTAAAGGTACAAGTACCCTTAGCACGAACAACTATCGAAAAAAATAACGCGGATAAAAACATTCAATAAAGTAATTCTAAATGGGAAATTTGTACAGCGTCATCTAGCGCCGAATTACGAAATGAATTTTTTTCATAGATATTTACTCTACCACGTACTTTTACGCGCGTTTTTTTTCTCGATAGAAGTTCGTGCTGAAGTTACTGAACTTAAAACTTTACGGTAGATATCACTAAAAAACATCTACATAGGTATAATAGCAGTATGTAGCAGCAGAGGCTAAGAATATTGCAATACAAAAAGGTTACTTGTTTCTATAAGAATAAGTAAAGATTTTTAATTCTTGAACATGGTAATGTGGTAAAAGACACAAACAAATGATCGCTAAAAGTGTGTCAAAATGCTCTTTCTTGTTAAGCAAATTATTGTCATTTATATAAATAAATAATAATCAACATCACACAGATTGCTACAATTTCGAAGTATCTAAAACACTTGTGTTGAAATTCTAATGGTGGTAACACAAACACCCAGACCTGAGGCAATATTTTAGAAAAGTTCATTTTCTAAAATGATCGTTTCTCTAGACCACGGAGAACGTCATTCGTAGCAAGCAAGTTAACATTTTTCAACCATCTGTGTTATACTGGACTTGCCTTTGGAAAATTATTAATTAAAAAATATTAATCAAGCAAAGTAAACATTTCCCACAGAACAATAGGGAAAAATGACAAATTGTAGTGAGTACATTAGTGGTTTTTAATGATTTGATTGCACTCACGCAAATATGACACAATGCTGTGACGTATAAATTATTTGCACTGAAAAATGACGGAATTTGTTCTCATAAATACAATGGCGCAACTTCACGTAGCAACAAGCCACAATATTTTGGTTATTGCTTTTTGTATTTTTTTTGCAAATTGTGAAATCATGATAATTTGCTTGTCTCCGTCTGGCAGATTTCATCAGCATATTTCTGTATGTGGAAAAAATTGAATACTTTAGATTATTTTTTGTTGCAAACGGTTTGATTCTATTCTATTACCTAACTAAAACTGTCTGAAAAAGCATGATGGCAACAACCAACCTTTACGAAAAATACGACAAAAATTAAAAGATTGTTCCTGACTTAAGTTATTACTTCAATTTGCAGTTGTGCTTAACTTTATGAAGCATAACACAAGTATTATATAGATCACTAAGGAGATTATTGGCTACCTAACCTATCGTTTGCAACAACTCACGGTTGAGATAGCGAAGAGGTCATTATACTAAATAATAGGCATGTCTTATTAACTCCGGTTAGTAATTTGTATTTTGTAACTATATCCTAGAACATTTTCGGTTTAACAGGTCATCAGTCCATATCTTAGACAATAAAACTATTATGGTATTGTTTCCTACACAAAAGGCAATTATAGTAAGCGCCTGTGCGAAATCCTACCGCAGAGGTTAATCTGATTAGTTAGATAGATGATTACAAGGATCTTTAGTGTGAGACGATTTCGTACAACTTGTAGCTTGAACCGTTAACGATTAGGGTCAATAATTACGATAATATAGATTTACTAAAAGTTTTCTTTTTGTATATATTATAAGTAAGTCAATAAAGAGAACAGTCAGAATATGATTGTAGTTGAAACGTGATTAGTTTTATTTATAGTAAAAACTCTCTCTCTTACTGAATGCTACTTAGGGAACGTACCCATACTACGTGACCCATTAAGGGGGGGGGAAGGGGGTCTTTAAAATACCACGCTTGGTCACAGGGGGGGGGGGAGGGGGGCCTATGTTTTGTCACGTAGTCAATATTGTCAATGGAAATCTGGTTCTTTTTTTCAAGTTGTATTCAAATATGGCACGTAGTAAAATTTTTTTTCTTCTTGATACATTTTTTCACTTGTAATTGTATGTAAAATTATAATACACTCTCTTGGCATTACGTGGCAAGCGCTTTACTAATGAAAAGACAAAAATGAGCAAATTTTTTTTAGATTTCTGTTGAAAATGATGTAAAACCATTATCTATGAAATACTACGTGAAAACCAGTGGGGAGGGGGGGGGGGGGTCTTGGCATATACTACGGGTGGTCACCGAGGGGGGGGAGGGGGATCAAAAATGGTAAAATATGGGTTACATAGTATGGGTACGTTCCCTTACTACCTACTGACTTAAATACATTCACAATATAAATATTTCATATTCTTGATTCACTGTTGTTATATGTCCCTTAATAACAAGTGAGTTTTTAACGATAAAAATGAATTTCGATGTAGATTAATGTGCGTGCACCTAACTATCGATTATCCCATTTTCGTACTTTATCATATTTATTAGTACTGTCGCAATATATATAACGGCATGAGTACGCACGATATTTAGCAAAATGTTGACATTTTGGTGCGACTTGTATCGGACGAGCGACGCAAGCACAGCTATCGTGGCATTAACTTTACCTACATAGGGTTGGAGGACAGTGTTAACCGCTAGCCGCACATCCTTTAACGTTTTATACATTTGAATAGTTTCATAACATACTTGACAAATTAAATTTTCAGGTTATTAAATAGTGAGAAAGACGAATTTCGAAATTGAATGTGGAGGGCCTCTGGACAAATCGCGCCGCAATGCCCACAGACTAGTATTTTTAGACGGTATCGTTACATTCCCTCGTAGTCACTGCTAGAAGTAGATAGCAAAACTGCTAAGAGTGGCCGTTTTTGACACATTTGCTATCTACTTCTACGAATGACTACGAGGGAATGTAGTGTGATACCTTCTAAAAATACTAAAGCATGGACCCTAAAAACTCCACTTCAAACATTATTAAAATCTTTATCTATTAATAACTTATTAAATAAAAACCTCTGAGTGCGCCACATTCGGTCATACAACCGCCTTAACAAGTTCTAAAGCATTCATATCAATTTCAGTTAGGTTCACCATTCTATTTTTTTTTTAATTTAGATATTCATGTTCTGGTATCTACTATAAAAATATTTGTCACGAATGACAAAAGTATTTGATTGGGAAAGAACTTGAAACTAGGGTAGAAATACTAAAAAAATGAGACTTAACGGTCGGCGGTCCTGTTACAAAGATTTAGAATAAGGTACCTATTGCTTTTTTATTCAAAACTAGCTTCCGCCCGCGACTTTGTCCGCGTGGACTTTCGGAAAATCCCTAGGGAAGCTTTGACCGGGACAAAAGTATCCTGTTTTAATCCAGGCTATAGACTATTTGTGTGTCAAATTTCTTTTTCACCCCTCCAGCACGAAAAGGGCGCTTTTGGCGCGTAAAAACTCGCAGCAAAATCGATTTTTGCTGAGAGCGTGAGGCAAAGTGCTTTTTTTAATTTTTAATACCTACTTTTAAAATAAAAAAGAAATAAAGTGACAAGGATGAGACTTGTAAAATTTATATGTGAGAAAAGGATAGATAGAGTGCTTTATGGTGTTATACATGGATTAAAAAGTAAAAAAAAAACACGGATATACCAAGGAGTTTTAAATAAGGATTGTTAAAAAAGAAGGTTAATAATTCAAAATAATGAGTATGGACGAAATGAGGTCGCATGTATGAAATAAATATAAAATACGAAAAATTTATGAAATTTATTAACAAATTAGTGTTTTATGATTAAAAATAAATAAATAAGATGGGATATGAATGAATAAGAGAAAAGCACAACGTAATAATGTAAAACAAAACGGCGGGAATTTACTTTATGAATAAAATATTTCAGCATAGGTTTGATCGAACTATTTTGTGATAAATTACAAAAAATGAGTGCGTCCAACGATGAAGATAGTTATCTAACTCCAAAAAAATTGAGTTAACAAGTTTCTAATGCTGAAATTTAGCTTTTTAGCAGAAAACTCACGTAAAAACTTTCTCGCTGGTAGAGGTGAAAAGTTGCATGTTTTACACGAAAACATACCCAAAATTTTGATCTGCCTCGTGACTGTAAATCACTCACTGTGCTCAGTAGTCTATATTAGAATCACTCGCTACGCTCTTGATTCAATTCTAGACTACTTCGCTAGTTCGTGATTTAAAGTCGGCACTCGCAGCACAAATAGATTTTGGTCACTTGTATAACAAATATGTAGACAGGGGCAGTGATTGATAACTCCGGATAACTGTTTTCAGGTGGTTTATTTGGTAAATTAAAGATCAAGTACATACACAGCAGTCAATATGCACAGAAACAGAACACAATATGGCGGGCGAAAAAAAAAGAGGGAAAAACGGTCAAGCGCGAGCCGCACAAAAAGCGCGCTAAATTCAAATAACTGTCAGATTATTAACTTTGTACTTTAACACCCTCCCTCAATGTTAATAATCCTAACATACAACGAAATTTAACAAATTTAATTTTACCCAATGGCTTAGTTAAAACATCAGCTGGTTGTTCATTTGTTCCTACATGCTTCAGTACAATTTTCTTATCAAACACTTTCTCTCGGACAAATAAAACTTTAATGTCTATATGCTTAAGTTTGTGATGAAACTGGGGATTTTTACAAAGGCTAATCACTGGCATATTGTCTTCAAATAGAACAACAGCTGCACAGATACCAGACAAATTACAGAATAAATTACTAAGCCAACAGGCTTCGCTTGCAGCCATACTCAAGGCTATAAATTCTGATTCCGTTGATGACAGAGAAACAGTTGGTTGCTTTTTTGACACCCAGCAGACACTACAACCATAAACTTTGAAAAAGTAACCCCCTGTAGACTTCCGGTCCACTCTGTCACCAGCCCAATCCGAATCAACGTATCCTACAATGACATCATCACTACTACTTAATCCTTTCTTAGTATATACCAAACACAAATTTAAAGTTCCTTTTATATAACGTAACACATGCTTTAAAGCGTTCCACAAATCCGTACTAGCACAGGTTTGGTATCTACTGAGAATGGTTATGGCAACACAAATATCAGGTCTAGAGCATAACATTGCATACATCAATGATCCTATTAATTTCCTACATCTTGTCTCTAGGTTTACATTTTCAGACTTTTCTCTTTTCAATATACTGTGATCAAAATTTTCTTCCATAGGGGTCAATGCAGGATTACATTCTGACATATTAAAATCTTTTAGAACTCTTTCTAAATATGCCCTCTGACTAATAGTAATAGTTCCCTCCCTTAAATTTTGCACAATATTCATTCCTAAATAGTTTCTTATCATACCTAAATCCTTCATCTTAAAATTCTTATTTAACAAGATTTTCAATTTCTCTATTTCGCTTTGAAGAGTTGAACAAATTAACAAATCATCAATATATAACAGTAAATAGGTTTTACAATTTTTCTCTACTTTAGTATACAAGCAATATTCAAAGTCGCTTCTATTAAAACCTAAACCAGTTATCACATTATGAAATTTAACATTCCAATTTTTAGGAGAATCCTTTAATCCGTATATAGCCTTTCTAAGTTTACACACTTGTCCCTTTTCAATATTACATAACTCCTCAGGTAATTTAATGTAAAAGTCACCTACTATATCTCCATACAGGAAAGCACTACAAACATCTAGTTGAGAAATAGGAAGGTTATTTTCATTACAAAAAACTAAAAACAGTCTTACTGACGTTAGCCTTGCGACTGGACTATATATTTCGGAATAATCAACCTTTTGCTGGAAACCTCTAGCTACTAGACGTGCTTTGTAGGAAACAACATTACCTTTTTCATCTCTTTTTCGCCTGAAAACCCATTTAGTGTCAATTACATCACAATCATTTGGTTTACTAACATACTGCCAAGTATCGTTCTCTTCTAGGGCTTGTAGTTCCTGAGCTATTGCAATCTTCCAGTACTCAGCGTCACTACTAGTCATGGCTTCAGAATAGGAGCTTGGATCGTCGTCGTTACTCAATACAGAAGATATCAAACCCAAATCATAGTCTTCCAAGTGACGTGGACGTTTAATTTCTCTTCTTGGTCTCAAATTATATTGCCTCTCTTCTTCCAGCATCACATCTTCTGTCACATCTCTTTGGTGTGTGTGTGAACTATCTTCAGCATCCTCAAACCGATCCTGTTCTTTTACCTGTTCCTCTTCCTGGACCTCTTTCCTCTGGTTTCCATTTTCGTCTAAAACCTCTATGCTCTCTTCTTTCTCTAGCTCTCGTTCTTCAAATCCTTCATTTACATTCATGATTTCTCTTACTAATACAGACTCTTCTTTTCTTTCAGGTTCCGCAGGTAAGAAGATTACATCACTATGTATCTCAACTTTCTTCATAGCAGTTAATATCCTGTAACCCTTCACATTATCATCATATCCCATAAACTGTCCAAATTTGTTCTTAGCATCCAGCTTCAATCTCTTTTCTTTCGGTATAAGGACAGATACTCTTGTTCCAAAAACTTTCAAGTCCCGAAGACACTCAAAGTCTTTGCCATAAAAGGCTTCATAAGGAGTTTTTCCTCTGACAGGACTAGGGCCAGTTCTGTTTAAGACATAAGCTGCCGTATTCAAGGCTTCTGCCCATAGATATTTAGGCATGCCTGATATCATGGAACGAGTAGCTTCGACTAACGTTCGCATTTCTCTTTCAGCCCTTCCGTTCTGCTGCGGCGTGTACACAGTACTTCTTTGATGGGTTATACCTTTTTCTTCCAAAAAACTACCTAAATCTTTGTTAATGAATTCTAGCCCATTATCACTCCTAAGAACTTTCATTTTTGTACCAAGTTCTCTCTCAATCTTAGCGATAAAGTTCTTGATATGTTGCTTAGCCTCATCTTTACCTTTCATGAAGAATACCTTCCGATAACCCGAGTGGTCGTCTTTCAACAACAAAAAATACTTTGCTCCTCCGAGTGAAGCGGTCTCCATGGGACCACAAATGTCGGCATGTACCAAATCAAGTGGGTTACTAGCCCTCGAAGAGCTGGAGGGAAAGGGCAGACGATGTTGCTTGCCTGCCAAACATTCTTCACATGCCACAAAGTCGTCAACAAAATCCACATGCATACGTGTCAATACTTCTTTCACATGAGCAATATTCTGATGACACAGTTTTTTATGCCAAACACTCAATTTTTCAACACGTTTAGATAAATTTACCAGTCCAAAATTCTCCACAACACAATTTTCATCTTCACAGATGTCAAAGTCTAACTTGTCACAAATGTCACGTTCGGATACACAAGATGCTAGGGAATGCGTTTTATTTTCACAACTCGAGGTGACCATAGACAGTTCAGATTGCGTTCCGTTCAACGAAAACAACATTCGGTACATTTTCTTAACACGTTTCGCTAGTACACGAATCTCACCTTTACTGTTCACAAATTCACAATATTGTTTGTTTGACACTAAAGAAATACCTTTGTCCAACACAGTCCCTACAGAAAACAGATTGAATTTAAGTTCTGGCACAAAAAGCACTCCACTGAGCACTGTTTTAATAAACTTTGACCCATTCCATGCATACAGTTCAACAGTTCCACGCCCAATAACATCAAGAAGTTTACCATTACCCACAGTAACCTTCATCAAGCTTTTCACTAAGTCCAGTTCTTTAAACAACTCTTTCTTGCTACACATATGCTCGCTGGCTCCCGTATCCATATACCAACAGTCCACTTGGTTATTATTTTGACTGTCACACATAAAAGCATTCACCTCAGGTTCTTTCCTGTCTTCTCTAGCTTTTAACGACTTACAAAATGCCTTCAAATGTCCTCTCTTCTTACAATAGTTGCAAATCCAAGTCTCTTTCCTCACTTTTTCTTTACAGTCTCTCGCAAAATGGCCTTCCTTACCACAAGTGTAACAGGTCAATTTAGGCTGCCTGCGTACACTGGCCAAAGCTACTTCTAGCTGTTCTGACTGATCATTTCTCTCCTCTTCAATTTGCAATCTAGAGGTCAATTCATTCAGAGTTTGCTTTTCAATGGGGACAGACTCCCAAGCTGAGCGGAAATGTTTATACCTTTCCGGCAATGACATCAACACTTTTGTAATAATCATTTTCTCTGAAAGTGGTTCACCCGCTTGCATTAACTTAGTGTTGATCTCTTCTAATTTTGACATAAAGGTCACTACCGAGTCATCACCGAACTGGAGCGTGAAGAACTTTTGTTGCAATAAATGTATGGACACTGCCGATTCTTTTTCATAAACAGATTTCAGTTTGCTCCACATGCCAGCCGCAGTAGTACATGAAAGTAAATGAGTGAGCGGCGCTGCTTCCAGTCGTGTTACTATAAGCTCTTGTGCTCTTGCATCGTTGTGCAACCATGCTTTTGTCAGCTCAGGTTTTGCTTCATCTTGAGGTTGTTGATCTTGGCCACAAACGATATTGTGCAGGCCTCTTCCTCGAAAGATCACCTCCATCTGGAACTTCCATATCGCCCAGTTGTCCCCTCCGGTTAACTTCAAGACATGCTGCGTAGACTGCTCCATCACGCCTCACAAAGACGCCTCGCCGCGTCGATAACCTCCAAAACTTCAATTCAGTCGACTCGAAATAAACGTTGCCACGGCCTGAAAACAGATTTATAGGACTGGGCCCATAACCTGTAGACAGGGGCAGTGATTGATAACTCCGGATAAATGTTTTCAGGTGGTTTATTTGGTAAATTAAAGATCAAGTACATACACAGCAGTCAATATGCACAGAAACAGAACACAATATGGCGGGCGAAAAAAAAAAGAGGGAAAAACGGTCAAGCGCGAGCCGCACAAAAAGCGCGCTAAATTCAAATAACTGTCAGATTATTAACTTTGTACTTTAACAAAATAACTATTAAACTGTTCAGCCGTTTCTTGTGATTGAGGAACAAACATCTTTTAGTATCTTTTCATCAATTAGTAGGATGATTTTGATGATAAATGATTTAATTGATGATTATGAATTTTAGTCTACAAATAAGCAGTTTAACCTGAAGTTTTCATATCGGATTGTTATGATTAAAATTTTCGAATAACATTTTAGGTTGTTTTATAGAAATTCACCTGAATATCATGGAATCGGGAGGTATATTGACCTCTGCACTTTGGTGTCGTAGGTGTACCTACATGGGTAATGTCTGGCGCCCGCGCCGCGCGGAGCAACGAGATGGCAGCAACTTCATCGTTCTAAGCTCGATGATTTAAAATTATTTTGCTCATTTTATAGTCGTGAACACGACGTAGGCATGATAAGTGATAACTTGACATTATCATTTTAGTAAAAGTATAAAGTAGGTAAGTAAGTTTGGCAGTTATTTTATATTTCACACTAGCGGCCGCCCGCGACTTCGTCTGCGTAGAAAGTTTTTTTACTATCCCTCGGGAACAATTCATTTTTTCGGGATGAAAGGTACCCTATGTCCTTCTCTGTATCCCTAAGAACGTGTATGCAAAATTTCATGATGATCTGTTCAGTAGTTAAGACGTGAAGGCGTAACAAACAAACAAACAAATAAACAAACAAACGGACTTTCGCATTTATAATATTGGTAAGGATTTGCATGAAAATTTATTTTTCACTTATCATGCTTGTGAAGTTCGTCTTTATGTTGGGTATAGGCTGCATAAAATTGCTTTTTATGCTCTAGTGCATAAAGTAAAATTTTGTCTAAGTCTCAGACTTTAAGACAAAGGTCCTTTGCAATTTAACTTCGTTGAATTAACTTGTTATTTCATTGTTTCTTCATTTTTTGTTGTGTTATAATACTTTTTTAATTTTGAAAATGGGTATCAATTTTATTGAAAGGCCTTGATAAAAAATTCTTTTTTTCAATTTTTTAATATGGGTATCAAATGAAAGGCCTTGATGAGCACATTCCAAATAATATTTTTTTTTTTTTAAATTAGTTTTTTTTCAATTTTTGAATATGGGTATCAAATGAAAGGCCTTGATGAGCACATTCCAAAATTATATTTTTTAATAAAAAAAATTAGTTTTTTTTTTTTAATTTTTGAATATGGGCAGGCCTCCATCACTCGCTCAAGGTCGCGCGATAAGCACCTACCGCTAGCCGTTCGTTCGAACGAACAAGTGAGCGGAGGGGCGCCACACGCTCGCCCGTGTAGTCGCGCGGCATCTTAATGCCTGCGTAGGTATTGTCTCTTTATAATACTTACAATGTCGAATCCACTACTGTGCCGTGTACGGGTGTCAAAATCAAAAATCAATAAAAAAAATATCGTTTTTCACGATATATGCTATGCAGTTCATTTAAAAGAAGACAACCATAACGTTGCGTCATCAGAAAAGGTAAGAAGCACGCGATAGAAAGAGAGGTATACAACTGTACTGTAGGCCATTAGCGCGACCTGAATTGCACTTTATTGTGTCGGAGAAAAAGTCGCTATTTATTTAAATTACTATGCGGAGTGCTGATTCTGTACTTGTACTATTAGTTATTCTGTGATATGGGTATCAATTGAAAGGCCTTGATAAGCACATTCCAAAAATATATATTTTGGCACAAAAAATCAAGAATAAATTTTTTTTTCAATTTTTTAATATGGGTATCAAATGAAAGGCCTTGATGAGGACATTCCAAAAATATATATTTTGTCACAAAAACTAAGAAAAAAATGTTTTTTTCAATTTTGGAATATGGGTATCAAATGAAAGGTCTTGATTAACATTCCAAAAATATATAATTTGTCACTAAAATTTAAGATTTTTATTTTTTATTTTTACATTATTGTTGTTTAATTTCCTCACAATCGAAGTGAAAAGCAGAGTGTATAACTCGTACATAAAACCCATTTTATGCTCTTGTTGTACAATCTACTATTTTTTGTTGAGTTAGAGTTATAAAAATACAAAAGGCGTTTTCTGTACCAACATATTAAATATTTATGTGATATTTGATTCTTTCATTTAAAAATACTATATTAATTTTATTAAGAGTTTTGATTTTTCTATTGAAAAAGTATGATCTTGGTTTCGAAGTCAGTTTAAATTTAATTAGCCTTCAGCACTTTTTATAGCATTATTATTATAAGGATATAATAATAATGCTATATACAATATAGATATAATATAGCATTATTATTATATCCTTAAGTAATATTATAATTAATAAGTTTCTGAAGTGACCTAACATTGTTTGCCTAATCTTAATATATAAAATCGTAAACTGAATGACTGAATGACTGACTGACTGACTGACTGATCTATCAACGCACAGCCCAAACCGCTGGACCTAGAGACTTGAAATTTTGCACACAGATACCTTATACAGTGTAGGCATCCACTAAGGAAGGATTTTTGAAAATTCTATCCCTAAGGGGATGAAATAAGGGATGAAAGTTTGTATGAAAGTCCCTCAGTTTTGAAGCTAGGATCGTCAAATTTTGTGTTTAGGCTGACGATTAAAAATTAATAAATACGGGTCTCAGCGTTTTTCAAAGTTCTACCCCCGAAGGGGTCAAAAGGGGGATGAAGTTGTGTAATGAAGAAAATCCTTTATTTGCGAAGTCAAAATTGCTAAATATATAATTTAGGCTTATGGATGGAAATCTAACGCAACGTATATTGTTATTGTTAGTATTTCAACCCCTACGGGGATGAAATAGGGTGAAAAGGGGTAAATAAACCTAAAAATAGATATGGATGTCGTTATTGGGGTTTTCTGGGATGACGATAGCAAAAATGACATTTATTTTGAAGTCCAACACGGTGGACATGATTTGACCCCTCAAGGGGCGAAAATGGGGTTCGAATTTTGTATGGAAAAATAAAGTTAAATGGACATTACAACTTTAAACTTCGTAGGAGCACGTCTAAAAATAAATAAGCAAACATATATTTTGTGATTTTGAAAATAAACCCCTTAGGGTGTAAATGGGGTGAGTAAACCTAAAAATAGATACGGATGTCGTTATTGTAGTTTTCTGGGATGACGATTGCAAAAATGACATTTATTTTGAAGTCCAACACGGTGGACATGATTTAATCCTCAAGGGGTGAAAATGGGGTTCAAATTTTGTATGGAAAAAAATATTAAATGGCCATTACAACTTTAAACTTCGTAGGAGCATGTCTAAAAATAAATAAGCAAACATATATTTTGTGATTTTGAAAATCAACCCCTTAGGGGGTAAATGGGGTGAGTAAACATAAAAATCGATGTGGAGGTCGTTCTTGAGGTTTTATGGGATGGTGATTACGAAAATGAGATTTATTTTGAAGTCCAACACGGTGGACATGATTTAACATGTGAAAATGAGGTTCAAATGTATGGAAATAGAATATAAAATAGACATTACAACTTTAAAATTCGTAGGAGCATGTCTAAAAATAAATAGGCAAACACACATTTTGTTATTTTGAAAATCATCCCTTAGGGTGTAAATGGGGTAAGTAAACATGAAAATCGATGTGGATGTCGTTCTTGAGGTTTCATGTGATGGTGATTGCGAAAATGACATTTATTTTGAAGTCCAACACGGTGGACATGACACATCATGGACCTGTACCTGGACATGCACATCCAGGTAACGGGAATGAGAACAGGCACGGGCACGGGAACAGGAACGGGAACAGGACGAGAACGGGACGGGAACGGAACGGGCCGGAACGGAAAAGGAACGGGAAGGGAACGGGATTGAAACGTGAACGGAATAGGAATGGGAACGGAACGGGAACGGAACGAGAATGGAACGGGAAAGAGAAAGGGACAGGAACGGGACGGGAACGGTACCGGGAAAAGGAACGGAAGGAGTAGGGGACGGGAACGGGACGCGAACGGGAACGAAACGGGAACGGAAAGGGACGGAACGGAATGGGAATGGAATGGGAACGAAACGGGAACGATACAGGAACGGAACGGGAACGAAAACGGGACGGGAACGGTAAAGGAACGGCACGGGAACGGAGGGGAAAGGATCGGGAACGGAACGGGAACGATACGGGAACGGGAATGGGATGGGGCGGAACAGGAACCGGACGGGAACGGGGACGGGACGGGGACGGGAACGGGAACCGGAAACGTAAAAATGACTGGTCAGATCCTGGTTGAAGATTCTCTAAGGATTTTCTCTAACATCCACGCGGACGAAGTCGCGGGCAAAAGCTAGTCTATTTATAGATTACTAGCGGCCGCCCGCGACTTCGTCTGCGTGGAAAGTTTTTTTGCTATCCCTCGGGAACAATACATTTTTTTGGGATGAAAGGTACCCTATGTCCTTTTCTGTACCCCTGACAACGTGTATGCAAAATTTCATGATGATCGGTTCAGTAGTTAAGACGTGAAGGCGTAACAAACAAATAAACAAACAAACGGACTTTCGCATTTATAATATTAGTAAGGATTTATACATTTATAAATGTTTTTTATTCATTACTAACCAATTCATGATTACTTATTCAACGATGTATGACAGAAAACCTAATTCTCAAATAAACATTTACAATTTATTGGACATATATTCATTTCTACATACGTTTGGCAACCGCATTCTAATAAAATGTAAAACTATACATTAAGAATTCAAAACATTTTGTTATAAAAACAATAAAAGTGTTGTCAAAATTTAAATTGCTTATAATATTCTTGAATACGTAAGTAATTCTATCATATTTGAATTTTATGTCTTTTAATAAAAAAAAAAACACTGGTTCAACCCTAGAATATCCTAAAATAAACTAGATGGCAAGACCATGTAGTTTATTTTAGGGTATTCTAGGGTTTCTAGGGTTTAGGGTATTCTTACGAAATTTTGAGAAAATTCACAGAAATATCAGACACTCGACGCTTGTTAGGAAAGCAAAGTATGTATTTTAGTTACACTTTGATAATGTAGTAACAAAATAAATTGTCAAAAACTTCGTATTTGTTACGAGAAACTTGACTGTGTCTGTATCAAATAAACTACGTTTAAAAACAAATCACCCTCTGAAAATTTTTGTTTCATTAGTTAAACGTTTAATTAATTATGCTAATTATTATTATTGCAGTCATAAACTTAATTATGGGTTGTAAACTATGATTTCTGATGATGTATTGACATTTTCAAAACACGATAGCTGAATTATAAAGATATAGAAATGCCCACCAAATAAACTTAATTAGCATTAGGCTGATATTTTTAATGTGTGAAATAGTCATTGGGCCAATTACATAAACTGTTATTTATGTTCAATACGGCATTAGGTTTAAATGCTAAGGCCACGATGAGTTCATGCGCAGAAGCCTAAAGATGCTCCCTAACCTGGAACATCCGCCTGTTATGTAACATTTTCAGATCAGATTTTGAATATTTTATTTGTTTTTTTATCAGTCGTAAAATACTCTCCTCTGAATAACGATTATCTGTTGAATGGCTAGTCAGCTTCAGAAATCTGCCACTGATGGTCTTCCGTTGCATTGTTAAACTACGAGTAACTTTAATTCCAAATAACTTAAATTATAATCAACATCAATTGATATTATAAAATATGTTTACCTGTTTTTTCTAATCTATAATGATTCGGAATTGTAACATCAGCTTAATGGTAAGGAAATCGCTAATGATATTACACAATACCAACTTAGAGTTAATCCCTTTCGGGGTCAATTAATTAAAGAAGGCATATTATTATGACATTGAACTTTATCTCAATTTGAATAATAACTGGTTCACTTTGTAAGCCACAAAGTTATTTACGTAAACGCAGTGCCTCACGTCGTTTCTTTTGATAGAGTCATAAATTTAGTTATGCGTTCATAACAATTATCATAAACTCATAGAATGTCTATATGTTGAAATTTGCAGAAGCTTAACAAACCAATCAAATAAAAAGATGATCTAAACAGCCTCTTATCACAAAGTCATTGAACACGAAGTAAAATGTAATGGGAATTAATTAATCGGGTGACTGGAAATAATTAAAGGCGACTGTTAATGGGATACTTAAGTACTAAACCTGGCTGTGGTTTATTTTTTGGGTGACAAAATAACTAAACGGGCGACAAACTGTGGATTACAGAAAATACGTATAGCGGGCGACTTCATGTGGGAGATAAATAATTTGAGTTAGCAGTGAAAATTCTAAATGAGTGACAAAAATACTATGTGGGCAATTATTATATCAAGTAGGTAACTATATAACTGATTTAAGCTGCCCAGCATTTGTCATCTCATTTAGGATAATAGTCACCTTTTAAAATAATATTCGTTTTTCGAGTACCTATTCCTTAGCTTTATCTTATACAATAAAGATCATCGTCCGATGAGTCAACATACAAAAACAATAGCAAGCACGTAAAATGTTGATAAATTTCTTTTTAATAGAACTGGTAAGGTCGAATCGACCATCAATCTTCGAAAACCAGTTGTTTGGAAGATATCTTATTGCGTAATCTACTCATCAGTTCACAATCGCGTGGGCACAGTCTTTGGTATAACGCGATACCAATAAAAACCAAGGACTCGAAACTGGGCCCTGATGTGATCGAAGCTCGATTTATGATGCTATTTGCACCCAAATGGTTCCTAAGCTTATTTAAAACAGAGTATCATCAATGTCTAAATTAAAATAAATTAGCCCATCGTCCATTTTGCGTTGAAGAAATAATGGTTTCCTAACGAAGCTTTATTGAAAAAAAGAACACTAAAATAGACGAAAGACCTATTTGGTACACTAATTTCTGTACATCAGAGCCAACAGGTCGGATGTCCAATTTTTACGAAAATCACTTTTGTTCTAGAACACACTTAATTTTTTGTCCTCTTTCGGGCTCTCTTATCATTATTTCGCTATCTCTTTTATTCACAAAGTTAAACTTACAAAAAAAAGTCGGATGTCCACATGACTTTAGAGCAAAAACAACTAATGTTTAGTTGAGACTTTTTACCTTTAGTAAATTTGAAATAACGGTTTAAAAGTAGGTCTTATGTTCATATAAGACATATCGTTTCTCAAATTTTCTTTAGAGCGTAGCGTCTGAAATTAACATCAGACCTTTTGGTTCGGGAAATCCACACAACTTCCAGAGTGAAAGAGATAGTATTATTTTATAATGGGCGTTAGAAAGAGACAAAACGATAACATACGCTCGACGAGCGCCGACAACCCGCGGCCACACACGGCCAGTAGCGACGGGCAGTGAGTGTCATGTAAAAACAAGTTTGTTCGTGTTGCGATCGCGGGTGGAATAGTTTGGTGCAAATAAATAATTATTCATGTTTATTATCAAATGCAGTGTTTTAAACTTTACAGCATGAATCCTCGTGTCAATAGGATATTCCAGGAGTTAAGAAAAGCTGAAAATATAAGTATGAAGGTGTCATATCGATTTTTATGTTTACTTACCCCATTTACCCTCTAAGGGGTTGATTTTCAAAATCTCCAAATATATGTTTGCCTATTTATTTTTAGACGTGCTCCTACAAAGTTTTAAGTTATAATATCTATTTCGTATTATTTTTCATACGAAATTTGAACCCCATTTTCACCCCTTAGGGGGTTAAATCATGTCCACCGTGTTGGACTTCAAAATAAATGTCATTTTCGCAATCGTCATACTAGAAAACCCCAATAACGACATCCATATCTATTTTTAGGTTTATTTACCCATTTCACCCCTATTTCATCGCCGTAGGGGTTGAAGTACTAACAATAACAATATAAGTTGCGTTAGATTTTCTTCCATAAGCCTATATTATAAATTAAGTGATTTTTACTTCGAAAATGAAGGATTTTCTTCTTTACACAACTTCATACCCTTTTTCACCCCTGCGGGGGTAGTATTTTGAAAAACGCTGAGACCCGATTTATTAATTTTCAATCGTCAGCCTAAACATAAAATTTGAAGATCCTAGCTTCAAAACTGAGGGACTTTCATACAAACTTTCATCCCTTATTTCACCCTCTTAAGGATGGAATTTTCAAAAATCCTTCCTTAATGGATGCCTCCACTGTATGAGGTATCTGTGTGCAAAATTTCAAGTCTCCAGGTCCAGCGGTTTGGGCTGTGCGTTGATAGATCAGTCAGTCAGTCAGTCATTCAGTTTACGATTTTATACAGGGTCACTGGAAATATGACGTATTCCTGTTAAGGGGTTATAGATGAGGTCAAAACAAATATTTTTTGTCATATAACTTTTTCTCAAAAAATAAATAGTTTTTGAGTTAATTGAAATTAAGTATTTTTTTACCAAAAGTACGTTTTCAGACACAAAAATTTAAAATAAAAGACAACTACTCATTCGATTCCGGATTTTTTATTATTTTAGGATAGAATAGAATTTGAGTGTTGAAAATACATAAAAAAAAATTCAAAAAATACAGGTATTTATAAAAAATTCAATCCTTAAATGCATTTTTTATTTTTATTTTTCCAGATTTTTTAGAAATAGCTTCAAATATCTTTAAAAAAGTCCTAGTAACTAAGCGTGCATAATATTTTAAAAATATCACCATCTATTCAGCTTTCAGTTGAGGTATAAAACTTAATAATAGCTTAAATAAAAAATGAGAAATTAAGACTAAACTAAATAGCAGTCCCATTTCATGTAGCAAAAATTTCCTACTTCAAGCGCTTCGGAGGTGGCCGTATTATCCTACTTATTCCATAAATGTGAAAGTTTTCTTGTTTGGATGATTGTTAATCAATCACGCAAAACGGCTGAACGGATTTGGATGAAATTTGGCACACAGATAGTTTATAAGCCGAATTAAAACATAGGAGGATACTATTATCTTGGTTAAAGGTTCCCTAGGGATTTTCTCAAATGTAAATGCGAATTAAGTCGCAGGCGGAAGCTAGTTTGCCATAAATGATCGTGCTTACTAAAAATACTTTCGTCCGAGTGAGTTTGAAACAGGATTATTTTCCGCCGATGAGTCAAAATTTTATACAGACAGCATCAAAAATAACCATGCATATCAGCCATTTTTAATGACCCGCTGCTGGGGAACAGGCCTTCCTTTCCTTTTGGGATAAAACGGACGGGCCATACCCACCACGTGGGCCCAATGTGGATTGGTCGGTGTTAACTCAATGTACCTTACATTGAGCCCTTGGTTCTGGCTGCATTTATAGTCGTTAACACTGACCAATCCACATTGGGCCCACGTGGTGGGTATGGCCCGTCCGCTTTATCTATCCACAAGCCAAAAGAAAGGCCAGTTCCCCAGCAGCGGGGCATTAAAAATGGCTGATATGCATGGTTATTTTTGATGCTGTCTGTATAAAATTTTGAGTCATCGGCGGAAAATAATCCTGTTTCAAACTCACTCGGACGAAAGTATTTTTAGTAAGCACGATCATTTATGGCAAACTCCATTCCATCCGCGACTTCATTCGCATTTACATTTGAGAAAATCCCTAGGGAACCTTTAACCAAGATAATAGTATCCTCCTATGTTTTAATCCGGCTTATAAACTATCTGTGTGCCAAATTTCATCCAAATCCGTTCAGCCATTTTGCGTGATTGATTAACAATCATCCAAACAGGAAAACTTTCACATTTATGGAATAAGTAGGATAATACGGCCACCTCCGAAGCGCTTGAAGTAGGAAATTTTTGCTACTTGAAATGGGACTGCTATTTAGTTAAGTCTTAATTTCTCATTTTTTATTTAAGCTATCATTAAGTTTTATACCTCAACTGAAAGCTGAATAGATGGTGATGTTTTTAAAATTTTATGCACGCTTAGTTACTAGGATTTTTTTAAAGATATTTGAAGCTATTTCTAAAAAATCTGGAAAAATAAAAATAAAAAATGCATTTAAGGATTGAATTTTTTATAAACACCTGTATTTTATGAATTTTTTTTTATTCATTATCAACACTCAGATTCTATTCTATCCCAAAATAATAAAAAATCCGGAATCGAAAGAGTAGGTATCTTTTATTTTAAATTTTTGTGTCTAAAAACGTACTTTTGGTAAAAAAATACTTAATTTCAATTAACTCAAAAACTATTTATTTTTTGAGAAAAAGTTATATGACAAAAAATAATTGTTTTGACCTCATCTATAACCCCTTAACAGGAATACGTCATATTTCCAGTGACCCTGTATATTAAGCTACGGAAAAACCGGTATCCTCTGTCAAATACAAAGATATTATGACACTTTTACAATAGATACCGGCAGAATTCCATAGTTTTTACAAAAATCTGCATCACGACAGCACTGCAAGCGATGGTCACTGCGAGACCGATCAGACAGGCGGCGACGAAGAATCAGCTGCATTCTAATGATAATTATTGTTCTACTTATTACATTTATTTTAATAAACCTACCAGTAGGTAGGTTATCAAGTATGATACATTTTATTTTTCTTTGGTTTAATCCAATTCTTGCTTCTGCGTTTCTTTTAAAATGTTACTACCTATCTCAAAAACTTAAATGTTCAAGGAAAAGTCGGATGTGTATTTGTAAGAGCAGGTCAAATATCCCCGGACCAAAATATCTTATTTTCACATACTATTTATTGGATTCATGTTTGTTTTCGAACCATTTGGTTTGATCTTAATATGAGCCCTAAAATTGTTAATCAAAGTTAATGTTTTTTAGAACCAAAACAGCGGATGTTATTATCCGACCATGTCATAAGAAAATACCCTCATTTTTATGGTCGGATGTTGCTACTTTTTTATAATTCAGATTTAATTGCGTTGCTGTTCTTGGAGAAATGATGAAATAGTATAGCGAAAAACAATCATTATTAAATATAATTTTACTCACCTAAAGATTTTTCGTAAACTTAGTAGTCTAAGTTAGTAATCAACGTTTATAAGTTAAAACTCCTTCTCCTGTAAAGTATCAAAAATGGACATCCGACCAGTTGGCTCTGATGTACAGATTTGTCTTTCGCAATTCGTTTTAACTCGGACTAACAACTTTTTTGCGATCAGAAAAATTTAACCTTTTAATCTATTGGCAATACTGATTTACAAGTGTTATCCTCTTCCAAGTTAATAATAATAATTTATGAGCATATTAAAAACTAGCAATCGATAATTATCATAAATATTATTAAGACTGTTTAGTATAATTCATTTAACGTTTGAGAGTACTTAATTGGATCATATAAAAACCAGATTCCAATACGCTACAAAATATCGGGTCATTTTGAACTTACCATCCAAATTTTAAGGATGTGTCCAGTCCATGAAACTAAACAACTTTCTCTAAGAAACATGTGTCCAATTTCGCCAAAAAATTTTGGTCATCCCATACTAAATTGATCACGTGATCTCTTTGATTTGTATGGAAAGTAGATTTTTATTTTACATATTTGACCATGTGTTCCTTAGAGAAAGTTGTTCAGTTTCATGGACTGAATAGATCCTCAAAATTTAGATGGTGAATACAAAATAACTCTGTATATAAAATAAATAAAATAATGATTAGGGCATTGTTTTGGTACTTTGAAAATTGGAAAATCAGTGTGGTCAACTCGTGAGTAATATACTACCTGTCCCCTACTCAAATGGCCAATTTTCTATTCGTTTGCTAAATTAAACGTTAAAAATAAGGCATAAACTCTAAAATTACGGGTCGTAGGCTTGTCAATTCCATACAGTAGGCCAATGGGGGCAACGGCACGGCACACATATTTTATGATGTTCCGATGTTCCCACTATGGGGACAAAATTATGGGGACAATGGGAACAGGGAACAATGTCTGTGATTAAAATAAACTTGCGACATGTGACTTGATCGTCTAATAGGGTATTTGATAACATTGAAAATATACTACAAATTGTGGTCATCCTAACAGATATTGGCGTAAAAAAACATATTTAACTGTTATATAGACTAAATCAAGTCTAATAATTGATAAATTTCACCTAGAAAAATGCAATAATTTTTGATTTTTTTTCTGTGGCGAAAACGCTCTGAGATTACTGATGACGTCACTTGCCTGTAAATAAATAAGGCTTCAGGCGTTTGACACGCCCATAGACTAAGGATCCGCGATTGATGGCTGTCAAATGGCTAAGGATATTACAATGTTTACAGGCTTGTGACGTCAACAAGTCACGTGTCCAGCGCCATAGCGTTTTTGGCGCGGTTTTAAAATTTTAAACTTTAACACTGTTTTTTTTAATGAAATACATTGATTTTTCCTGAAATATCAAAGTGGTGCGCTTATTACGTGATAAGGAATAATTTAAAATGGTTTTCTAAAATAGTCAAATAAAAATAAGCCTATTACTTATTTTTAAGCTTTAAGTTAGCGAACGAATAGAAAATTAGCCATTTGAGTAGAAGAACTGTTATTATTACAAACTTATCATAAACACTCTGACCGGCTTTTTTGCAACTTGGTAAAAAAACTTTTTTAAAAGTGTACCTTTTAAAAGTGTATATAACTTTTTAAAACCTTTAAAAAACCTTACCATCGTAACCGTAGTGTGTATACAAATTGAAAACTAGATAAAATTATTTGAATGATACATTGACACATGCTATCTTGACCCTTGCGCTACTTATTGCACGTGTGACGTCAAGGTCATTCACGTTTTATTTCAAATATTGACTTATATATATATTTTTGGTGACAAAAAAACGATCTATGAGTACTCATAAAGTTATTATATTATAAAAAATTGTAAATGAACTATGCATTTTCTCTATACCTACTCTTCTAGATTTTTAGTTTCAAACAATACTGTAATTTAGACCTACTCTTGGAAGCCTATGAACTTTAGACTACTCTACATGTGTTTCGCCCCAACCCGGGGCATCCTCAGCAGTTAGATCGTGCGTGATCTTGTTGGTTTACGCACGATCTAACTCCCGAAGAAGTAAGTATTTTTCTTAGTAACGGTAACCCCTCTCTTTTCCGTTTCCTTATTAATATCTTTAATTCAGTTTGAAATGTGAAAAGTGTACCTAATTAGTTGCTGCATCACCATTTCCTCAACCAGTGCGAGAAATATTATTGTTTATCATTACGCAGTGCTTCAACAAATTGAGGCAAATTCGCGCGCGATGCGGCAATTTTGACCACCTAACTCGAAGCGATGATAGCCATAGCCATTGCCAAAGCAATTTCCTAGCAATTGTTTTGGCTATGGCTATGGCTATCGCTTTGAATTAGGTGGTCAAAATTGCCGCATCGCGCGCGAATTCGCCTCAGTTTGTACGAAGTTTTATGCAGATAGCAAAAAAAAATAGAAACGACACTGTTTTTTTATGTACCTAATTATTTAGTTAGGTTGTTTAATCTGACATGGATGTTAATAATGAAGTAAACATTTATTTTTTAATATCGTAACAATATCGGCATTGTTTTGCAAATACGCCTTTAATCTAACTGATAGCAAATTTATCAATGTAAGGAAAAGCCTAACCGCAAGCTTTGTACTGAAAGATTGTTTTCAGTTGAAAATATTGCAGTTGTAGGTCAGCGCCATCTCTTGACCGATAGTAGAACCTACTTAATTTTTGTTGATGATTTCTGAAAAAGTGTGCTATTTTAGAGACACTGTTTTATTTTTCCTGTAATCTTTACCATAGTAGAACCAAATAAGTAGGCCAACTCGAGCCTCGAGCGAGCGATACAGCTTAAACACGTAGGGCTGTCACATCGCTAGTTTATTCAATCGTCAAAAAATGCATTGTCAATCTCTATACAAAATATTTTTTTCCTTGTAGGGTAAGCATCAGGGAACTATAATACAAAGATTTTTTATATTCTTTTTGTTCGTAAACCAGCGGGTCTATCGACTAAAATAATGAAGTTAATGTTAATTGTAATTTGACAGATGTATGTGATACATCATGGCACTTTCGTTTTGACACCAATAAAACTTACTAAAGATAAGTAGCAATGTATCACATCTATCTGTCAAATTACAGTTTACATTAAATTCATTGTTTTCAGGAACTGACTACAATGTTTTCATTGCCTACGTCATGTTATGTGATTTGAAAACTTACAGTCGAAATAGGATAAATAAAAACGTGGCTTTACTAAATAATCTTTATTCAAATAAAATAAAATGGTAATGAAATTTTATTTTTTTACACTATTAACTATTTATTACTTTTTCATTTACATACACTTATCAAAATAATAAATCTTGAAATTCGGAAATTGAAAACTTTCCATAATAGGCATTAAAAGTACTTTTTCCTGTAGGAATTTATGATTTTTTAACAAAATTACACAATTGATATAAAAATAATTCGTCTGTTTCGACAAGTACGAAATGCCTTATTATTTAAAGTTAATGTAAAATATATCCTCATTCTTACAAATCTTTTTGCAATAATATCTTTGGGAAGCATGGTATGTACTGTAGGCGGCGTGAAACGTGCGTGAGCGCGAGCGGGATTACGTACGGCGCAGCCATGACTGTTGCACCTTTATCACCTTTAAATTTTGTCAGTGTGTGCGTGCGACGACGCATACGTACGGGCGCGCCCACATACAAACCGCGTTCGTGCGTATAATGAGTAAGATGACTTACTTATTTGGTTCTACTATGTCTTTACATAAATTTCTATCACATAAATCTGAAATTATTAAATTCCAGATTTTTCTTTATGCAAAATTTGGAGATTTATAGCTTATTTTAATTTTTTTATCAAGAGTCGAAAACTATGTAGCCTATAAAAAGGAAAAATGTTTGGGAATGTGCTAATAGCGTCCTTTCTTAGGATACCTCACATGCCCTAGTAGCCAACTTTGTAACCCCCTTTCAGTCCCTTTTCAGTTCTTTCTTATTTGCAAAATAATTGGGCAAACATCATCTAAAACTATTGCAAATTTCAAGTTGATAGCATTAGTAGTTCTTGAGATATCCAGCTGTGACAGATGGACAGACAGACAGACAGATTGAGTTAAAGTAATAAGACTCAGAATATCTTTTTATATGGATAGCCGTATTAGGATTTAACTTTATTTTTTTTATCCCATTACGGCATTATTTTTATTTTTATTTTTACAAGTATCTGTACCCTTAGCACGAACAGCTATCAAAAAAAATAACGTGCGTAAAATCATTCGATAGCACAATTTTGTATTGAAAATTTGTACAACGCCATCTACCGCTGAATAGCGAAATTAACGCGTAATTTTTTTCGGTAGCTGTTCGTGCTAAGGGCACTGAATATGCAGTAAGTATAAATATAGAAACAAGCTATTTATGACATATTATTTATGAAAAATTTAAACGATTTAATCATATAAAAAAATAGTAAGTTAATGTCACAATAGTCAGTATGTTAAGTCCTAAGTCGCTCCGCGTTTATAAGAAGATTGTGGCAGCGTCGCCACTGTCACTGATTAACTGATTTTAGTAATTTGCGTCTGTGTTATATTTTCAAACTTAAATATTTGATGCAGAAAAAGGCTTTTAATGAGAAAACTCTATATAAAACTCTATATTTCTGAATCGAGAGTAAAACATGAAAAAAAACACCGCCGTAATAGAAGGCTTTATCTTTATTCATTCGAATAAGAACTGTCTCCATAATAAGTGTATCTACTCGTAAAGGTTCATTTAGGAAAATATTTCAAAGAGTCGTTTAAGTTTTTAAACATGTAAGAAAGGCTAAATTTACTGCTTATAATGTCTGAGTAGTAATTTTTGTACGTATCTTATTTATTCTTCCAAACATTGTTTTTATCCATTTTTCTGACGAATGACGACGATCAACGACGCTCGCCGTTGTCGAGAAGGTAGTTAAATGTGTTGTAGGCAAAGAGAAAAACAAAAATATAAGTATTTAAAGCTTTTTTATTCTAAAAACATAAATTGGCACACTAATGAGTCATCGCTCTAACAATGAGCGATTGTCGATTGTTTATTATACTGTAACAATTAATTATCACAATTAATTTTAAACTTCGAACATAGTCCATCGGATCTGCTTACTGTCTGGGGGCGTTTCTTGCGATGTATTCCAAAGCCCTGGCGATTTGAGGGGGGACTGGGGGAGGGGTGGGGATGGCAGAACCCTGGAACAAATATACATATTAGTTTCGAAAACTTCACTTGTTCAAACAGAAAGATTAAAAAGTAATAAAAAATATATTTTTTAAAATTCATAGTAGGACTTTACGCCTTATGCTTATGGAGCAGACAAACTTTCTCTTTTTTTCTAAGAAATAAAAGTGTTTTCTCACCTGAGGTTGGTATCCGTTCTCATCGGCGACGTAGGTGATGGAGACCACCTGGCCTTCGGGAGAGGTCCAACTGAAGGAGCCCTGGGCTACGTCAGGGACCACGGGGGGGTTGCCACCGAAGTTGCGGGGGGTGCCTTGCTCCTGGGCTGCGATGCCGTTGTCAGTTTCGTAGCTAAAAACAAATTTTAATCACGCTTCTGCCTGCGATTTCTTGCGGATGGGATTTCGTTCTCTTTGGAGTGTTGGGGAATAATAAAGGCCTTTAATATCCTTATCGAAGGTTCAATCTAAGGGTATCTTTAAAACAAAATCCATAAAATTGGTTCTGCGTTTTGAGCGTGAAATCAGTCGAACAGCCCAATAAATTTTCTTTCGCTTTAAGGTGGCACCCTGAATTTTATTTGATATTGTAATTCTGAAACACAATTTTAATAAAACTTTACGTGGAATTTTTAGAGCCCATAGTCTTGTATTTTTAGACGTTATCATTTCATTCCCTCGTAGTCACTGCTAGAAGTAGATAGCAAAACTGCTAAAAGTGGCCGTTTTTGACACATTTTTTGTCTACTTCTACGAATGACTACGAGGGAGTGTAGTAAAAATACTAGACAATGGACCCTAAAAATTCCACGTAAAGTGTTATTTTTATCATTTTTTATTAACAACTTATTAAATAAAGACCTCTGAGGGCTCCACGGTATAGCCACCTTAAGAATATGTATGTACCTAGGTACATTAAAGGTAGAGATGGTTTGTGAAAACCTACTTCATAGACTATGCTTAGGTAAGTAGTTAAATTGTAAGTGTATTAATTTCACATAAAATTTATGCTATCGCTTTACTATGTATTAGCAATAATAGATTCAATGAAAATTGTTTTTTTAGGGATGGGCTTTTTTTACATACTTATTACCTAATTTGTTTAATTTGGCTCTAAATCAAACTATATAGTCTAACATAGTCATAAATAACAAACTATTTGAATTGATTTAAACGTCATCGATACTACCCGTTTCAATAAAGCCAATAATAAAACGATCATAATTTACATAATTTTAAAATTTATGCTTCCGTAAATAATTTGATAATCGTGTTACGATATCTACCTAATCAGTTTTCTGATGATTTTAGAAAAAAAAAATAGATTTTTACTTAAGCTTAAAGCTTTTACTAGGTGATGGTAGCTAAAAAAACAGCCAAATATCTTCATTATCTTTTATTAGATATAAAAGAATTGTTTCATTTCAAGCACGCGAAACTAATTTTGTTTGTGCGTTAATAATAATAATTAATTATTATACTAACTCTTAATTTTTTTTATTATATTTCAGTTCTATCAATGGTAGTTTCTGCGTGCGCTAATTGTTCTCTAACATAAGCCTAGTCTGTAAAACTATTCTGTAGCTTAAGAACAGTGAGAAAGTAAGCGTAACGGTGAGAAACATACAGGGTGATTTTTTTTGGTTTGATTAAGTTGGTCCCATAGACAAAGTTGTTCAGTTTGACGGTCTAAGCCACACCACAAAATTTGTCGAGTGGTTAAAAAATCACCCTGTATGTTTCTCACCGTTACGCTTACTTTCTCACTGTTCTTAAGCTACAGAACAGTTTTACAGAATAGGCTAATGTTAGAGAACAATTAGCACACGCAGAAACTACCATTGATATAACTGAAATATGATAAAAATTGTCTATGGGATCTTAATCAGAGCAAATAAATAATCAGCTCTTCCATACATTTTGGTCGAGTAGATATTGACGTTTTCTACGTAACTGCTGATTATTTTTTGTTGGTCCTATAGACGAAGTTGTTCAGTTTGACGGTCTAAGCCACACCACTAAATTTGAGAAGTATTCGAAAAATCATCCTGTATTATACACATAGACATTTTATTGCATGCTCTTTAAAATTTAAATAAAACCCATCACATTCTGCACAGTAAAACCACAGGTAAAATACCGTCTCATAACCTAAAACACTTTTACACGTTTGAAGTCATTGCCCTATGGAAGATTTGCGGAAATCTTTTACACGCAATCTGCGGCGTTATTGACATACGATCGAAATGTGACGATAATCGCAGTAAAATAATAGTCATATTAAATTTTATAGAAGTAAGAAATTATTTATCTAAAAAAATATTTAAAGCTCTGGGTTTAATCACTGTCAATAATTCATCAATAATACGCCCATCCAGTTGTCTTTATGGAATTATAACATGTCTACGAGTGCATAAATCACGAATCTACATACATTATAGGTCAAACAGAGCACCATCTGATTTGAAGTCGGTTAAAATAGTATATAATTCACAATTTGAAAACAAAATGATAAAATGAAGGCTAATGAATGAAATGAAGATATTAAAATAAAAAATATTTCAAAAAGGGGTGAAGGAGATTCAAGAATAAGTAATTTGAAAGGGACATAACGATGATGTTTGAGATCTAAATGGCTTATGTTTGACTGACTCACTATACTATTATTATCCTAACCTAACCACCAGAATGATCACCAAACCACTTGGTTGTTTAGAATTTGGTGATCATTAACTAACTCTGGAGAACTAAAAATCTTTGGTGTGTTATAAAGTATTATTATCCCCGCCAATTCGTAATGCGTCTGGCAGCCATTTTTTTTAACCTCAAAAAGAAAAAGAGTTGTAAAAATATTATATTCTAAACACTATCATAATGAAAGTAATAATTTAATAATTAATACATTATTATTACCTATTAGAATTTTCTTGTTTCATTTGCGGATGCGTTAACGTGGATGTTAATGTGACAAGGTTCCTGCGCATTAGCAGTTGGCGGTGATATTCCCAATTTAAGTATGTACTTACTAATAGCTGTAGCTGCCATCAGGGTTGATTTCGCTGCCAGATTTCAAGATTTGTGCGTTGCGGGCATCAGATACAACTCTTGGGGCTACACGCACTACTGGCTCCGGGAGCACCACGGGCCTCACGGGCCGGGGTGGCTGTGGCGACACGGCGCGGAACGGAGACCCAAAGGGTTGAAACTTAGAGGGTTGAAAGCTTTGGAAACGGTTGTTTCCAAAGGAGGCGGCGCTGGTTGCGGCGACCACGCAGGCTAAGACGACCACCTGTATAATCATGGATATTGTTTTTAGGTCTAGATTTTTCACCAAAGTGATTTCTTTTAATAATTGGATATAAAACTTTTTGGACTACTACTTACGGCGAATTTCATTTTGATTAGTTTGTGTAGCTTCGATGAACTAGTTCGAATGCGATCCAAAAATTCCGCGCTAGCTTTATATATCAGTGATGGATCCACCCACTTTACGCGTCAAACTGCAATAACATTTAAATAATTTGACGCCGTCTGAGAAATGTTTCAAATAACACTGAGGCATTAAACTATGGTATTAAACATAACACTTCATAATATCGTTCTTGAAGTCATTAATCACGCTAAATTAACGAGGAAATAAAAATTTAGCTTTTAATCTTGATAGTGCTTATTTATTAAAGCTTTTTTAATTCGAACCTCGTTAAAACTTGAAAAATAAAGATGTAAAAAATAATCATTAATTCAATCTGGAGCGTTGTTGAACCTTATTTTTAGGGTTTTTGTATTTCATTAAAAACATTTAGAAACATACAATACAAGTATTTCTTTTTACAAATAAACTACTTACATAGTAACATGGCGCTACTATCATAAGGTGTCCTAGTGAAATAGAGCCCTTATAGCCCAGGACTTTTAGCAAAAAATTCAAACAAACCTAGGACTAATTCCGGCGGAAGGTTTTTTGTTTTTAAAGTGTTCCTTAGGTCTCCCTGAATATATCTGGAAAGTTCCCCGTGAAACCCATGTACGCTTGGGTTTTGTTGATAAACAAATGCCTGTCAATCTAAATGCCATAGCACCGTGTTAATTTTTTAATTCAATGTCAAAACTCTAGATTTTCAGCCTAGCTTAGATGTAAACCTTTGTATAATACTGTTCTGTATTCGTCACTGACAAGTAAAATTTTTTTTTATTTAACTGGACTGGCTCTCTGTATGATTTTACAGCTAAGTTTTTGTGCCTATTTGAAACGCCACTAGCGTGCTTCTAAAGAACTAATTTTGACGTACAATATAAAAATAGTTGCCGTGATGGTCTCCCCAGACTTCAAACTTTAGTACCACGTACGCACGCTATGCTTACGCTACGTCCTACAGCGCCAAAATGGCGGAAATCAAATAGGCACAAAAACAGTTTGACATAAGCCTGTCCAGTGTAAATATATGCAGGTCAGTGGTATTCGTAAGTTTGAATTGTAGAGTAGAGATTAAAAATAAAATAGCGACGATTTAAAAGGGGGAGCGGCAGCACAAATGACTCAGTCTTCCTGCGAGCTTGTCCTGATGCACTATTATAAGACACAAATGTAATTCTACTCTGACAGTAGCTAAAAAATTAATAAGTTCTTGACAAGCGCATCTTCGTATCACACGAGACACGGATCTCGTACATCGGCGCAAACACCTCGGACATTGTGCGGCTGCCCATCTGTCCAGCAGAAGGAACTCTTCCCGGGACTTCGGCCATTGCCGTAGGGGTGTCAACGTGCTCATCGGCTACCACGATGCCACTACTTGCCACCGGGGCGCATCGCTGCGAGCCACCCCTGCACCGTCACCTGCGCCGTCACCTGCGCCGTCACCTGCGCCGTCACCTGCGCCACTCGAACCACGTGTCTTTCCTCTGCTCCGTCGGGATCTGTACCTGCCTGCCTGCTTCGTACCCCTGCTACCGCGACGTCCCTGCGTGCCTGCCGCTCCAGTCTGCCCCTTGGCTAGTCCTACTTTTGTTAGTCGTACTTAGTCTTAATTTTTTCACTCTAAATTTCTGTACTTGTGAACCAATAGGACGTGACATTTTAAAATGAACTTCTGAATTTCAGTTCTGTCGTTTCATTTTCTTCCGAATTTTGCTCCGTTACCTTCCGTAACGTGACAAAGTTTTTGTCTTTTAAAGTGTTCCTTAGGTTCCTTTGAACATATATGGGAAGTTCCTCGTGGATCCCGTGTCCGCATCCCCTCCCCCTTCAAACGTCTCCCTGATTTAAGTTTTTCCCATTTATCTCAGAAATGGTTGAAGATAGAAGAAAGCTATTGAAGTATCGAAAGTGTTAAGCATATAGCTATTTTTTTATAAATTAGCATGGAATATTATCGAATCTGCCACTTTCGATAAAATTCCAGATTTTAAAAGCATAGAATACTATAGAATCAGCCACATCCGATAAAATTCCAGATTTTAAAATCATTGAATACTATCGAATGTGAAATATCTTGAAAAATAAAAAAAATATATAAAATTGTTATTAAGCAAAAAAAGACAAAAATAAGCTATCATTTAGTAAAGAAACTTTTATGACACAATTAAAAATTACGATAGTATGATAAATTTTGTGTCAAACAACCTTTAAACAGCTCTACCGTAAAGTAAGTGATTTGCAGTTTCAAAACTATTCATTGCGGCAGTCGAATTATGAATTTGATGTTAACGTTAAAATTATAGTTAAAAATATTAAATTATAATTAAATTATCAGTATTAAATTATAATTAAAAACTTTTTTGCATGTCAAAACTTGACAAAATACTTTAATGCTAGACCTTTATTTACACCGTGTTTTATGGCAAATAAATAAATTTTATTCATTCATACGTTTCGACAAAAATAATCTATATAATTATGAACCTTTTTATAAAATTTCACTAGAATCGGTTGAGAAATGTGCCCTGTAGAGAACAGTCGGACCGTCGGTCGTCAGGAAGAATTTTTGGCAAAGCTGAAACGGAGACGCTTCGCGCTCGTTCGGTCTAGTATAAGTCGGTAAAGTGGCGCATGCCACTTAAGTTGCATAACAACCACAGTTATTAGTGTAGGAAATGAAGCGATCTTTTGTATGGAGACCCCAACATTAAATCCTCAGTCGATGAAACTTTGCAGGAATGTAATATAGTATGAATCAAAACCTATGTACAGTCGAGTTCCCTAATATCTGAGCACATTCATGAATCAAAAATATCTATGCAATGTCAAATTTCATAGATATCCGACAACTTTGCGCTATCATTAAATTGTAAACAATCTTTGACATCATAGGTATGTGACGGCAAATAATTATCAGTGCAGATGCAGACTCAAAAAATTGTGCGCAGTCCGTTGTTCATATCAAAGAGAATGTAAAAATAACTAGCGTTATAGTTCATATTATTGAGTACAAAGTAAAGTTCATAAATATCTATGCATTTAGGTGCGGAATAGATTAGGGGCCTACAATTTTTTCAGTTCGGTGCCAGTATAAGAAAATTGTTTGCTGAGCTGAAAATAAAAAATAAAAACTTTTTTTACATTTTGGAATATTTATAATCCTATGCCCACCAATATATTTTTTGGTCTTTACTAACAAAAAGTAAGTTAGTAAGTAAGTATAGTTTATATTCGATGATGACTTTGCTAGTACAGACCTCAAAAATTGTGGACCCCTGTTTTATTTCGTTTTTACCTGACTACTTTTGATTCAATTTTTGTTGGTTAATTTAGCATAGATACCTATGTAATTATTTAAAAAATAATTTTAAAATTGTAAGTAAGTTATTGCATATTATTGTATTTTTAAAATGTTAGATTTTATTAAGTACTAAAAAAATACAATAACTTCTTTGCACACGTAGTTTTTAAAACCATCTGAATAAAAGTAGGTATAGAAAAAAAATCTGTATTTACCCTAAGATTTCCTAAAACCATGGAAATAGTACTATAAACCGGATTGAGCGCTTCGCCCCAAAACGAGCCGACAGAGAGGTCAAGTAGATGTATGTGTCCTTTTCTTCATTAGGGTGACCAAACCGTATGGTTGGCCGGAGACATACATAATACTTTAAACTGTTTAATATAAACTTAAATACCTAGGTAGTTCTTTATTTATAATTAACACTTTTTACCACGTTTTTATTAGGTTGCTTGCTCTTTTGTTTGTTTGAGCACAAATTTTGCAAACGATTTTATACTGAATTCCCGATGAGCTAGAGACTTGAAACTTTGAACACAGGTCAGAAATGGAAGGAAATGCAATATTACAGTGTCATTGAGGTGATCTGATGATGGAGCCGGAAGAACGCCACAGGAACTCTATGATGAATGAAACTATACAACCCCATCGTGTTTGGGCTTATTAGAATTATCTTGAGAAGTACTCTGACGGGAGACGAAGTTCAGGTTTGGATCATGAAGTCTGGATTCCATGCCATAGGAACTCAATATTGAAATCATGCAACCCTATCGAGTTTGGGCTCGTTTAAATCGTCTTGACGAGTGCTCTGTTGGATAATAGTATCCAAAAGTCTGATGATGGAGCCGGAAGAAGGCCACAGGAACTCTGCAATAAAACCTTTCAACCCCATCGAGTTTGGACTCGTTTGAATGGTCTTGACGAGTACTCTGATAGGCGGTGGTATATTTTTAGTTTAGCTCGTTAACTAAAAAAGAAAATTAATATTTATTTAAAAAACATATTTTTTAGGTACAAATTATTTATCACGTTTTTATTAAGTTGCTTTTTTGTTTTTATTTTTTAAATATGGTAATTCAACCAATTAAAATCTAGTTTATTCAATTCAATTAAATTTCAAGTGTAAATAATTACGCAACTTTAAAGTTTATTCCAATTTTTAATAAAAATGCAATGTGCGTGAACTTCGGAAAAACAAATAAATGTTGGAAAAAAAACCGGACAAGTGCGAGTCGGGCTCGCCCACCGAGGGTTCCGTACAGACCTACATCTATACATAAAATAAAGCTATAGAAAAGTTGTGTCGGTACAAAGAAAATATTTTGAAAAAAAGTGGTTGGTAGTTATTAGTTTTTTATATGAAAACTGTACTACGGAGAGTTCAAGCTTTATCCCAGGTTCTACCTACCGGAATTATGTGAAAAATTGCTTAGTTTATAAGTTGGACTCCAAGCTACCAAACTGTAAAAAAATATCATCAAAATCCGTTCAGCAGACTGCTATATATAGATAACCATTTGAAATCCTTTGTCGCCACGTAGAAAATAACCCTTCCAGGGATTACGACAAAGAATTGACCACGGGCGAAGTTTGAAATGGAATAGTACATTACTGCAGCGGCACTCAAGACAGGCATTGAAGAACATACGTTAGTCCATCAATGCCTAGTTGCGGCCAAGGCTTGTGTAGTACTTTTAAACTTTTAACTTTTTAGTTTTAAAAGTTTTAAGCTTTTTATTTTAATTTTAAATTACTTACAGTAATTGAAAAAATAAAATAGAAAGTGGAAGTTGCACATAAAAGCCTTTCATTTGATACACATATTGAAAAAAAAATCCGGTTTTTTTCATATATTTCCAGTTTTTCATTTTTTTTTCCAGTTTTTTGAAAAGTGCTCATCAAGGCCTTTCATTTGATACCCATATTGCAAAAAAAATTTTTTTTTGTTTTTTTCAGTTTTTTTGGAATGTGCTCATCAAGGCCTTTCATTTGATACCCATATTGCAAAAAAAATTACCTTTCTTTTTAAATTTTTTTTTTTAGTTTTTTGGAATATGCTCCTTGATGAGCATATTCCAAAAAACTTTTCAAAAAACTTTCATTTGATACCCATAGGTATTGAAAAAAAATTTTTTTTTCGTTTTTTTTTATCTTTTTG
The DNA here is from genome assembly GCA_943789525.1 of Agriphila geniculea. Lineage (NCBI taxonomy): Eukaryota > Metazoa > Arthropoda > Insecta > Lepidoptera > Crambidae > Agriphila > Agriphila geniculea. The sequence continues at coordinate 13,738,532 of OX038875.1, forward strand.
GAATGCGCTCATCAAGGCCTTTCATTTGATACCCATATTGCACCAAAACAGTTCTTTTGCGTTTTTTTTTTTTTAATTTTTTGGAATGTGTTCATCAAGGCCTTTCACGTGATACCAGTTTTCATTGAAAAGTTCGCTCCATTTCTGAATTACACGTGTGTAATGAGTTTTAATAGAAACATTGCTGGACAGAAGCCGGCAATTTTGTATGAAAATCCATTATAACACGTTAGTAATGGATTCTCATACAAATATTGACGGCGCGGTTTAGGTCTGTCCGTAAACTCTGATTTAGCACGAAGAAGGTTGTCAAAATAATGTTCGAATTTCCAAGCATTTTTGAGAAAAAATAAAATAATTACAAACCCACCGCACCTGTATAAAATACAAGTACTGTTGATTGTCAACAGATGGCGCTGTATATCGATAGTACACTGTATAATGTTCTGTGAAATGGTTTTATCTATCGCAATGTTATTAGAGAAAATAGGTGTATTCCAACAGGACCCTTTGGTTACGTAATAATTACGTATTTTAATGACCATATTTTATTATGATTTAATTACAAATATACAGTTTTCAGATTTATTCCTGTAAGTGTAGTATAAGACGCTATTACCTGCCAAATTTCATAGTTCTAGGTCAACAGTAAGTACCCTATGAATTTTGATTCCTTTGAGAGTATCGAAAATGCGTTTTTTGCGCCCTAAACGGCAGTATCTTTTTTTACGTTAATTTAGAAGTTTGATTTTTTTACAGCTTCAAGAGCCCGTAGACCTTAGTATATGGTTTAAATTTCAATTCGATACCTCCACGCGTTTCCGAGATAAAGGGTCTTGACAGACAGACGGACGGACGGACAGACAGACAGACGGACAACAAAGTGATCCTATAAGGGTTCCGTTTTTTCCTTTTGAGGTACGGAACCCTAAAAACAAGTAAAAGTAGGAAAACATTGTCTAGTGATCTGTAGTTAAAAAAAGATGCAAACGATTTTCGACTTTATTGACGTTTGAAATTCGATTGCTTTTTCCCATAATTATACTTGTTCATTTACTTTGCTGTTTCATTAAAAACTGTTATTTTGGTAAAGATGTCAATAAGGTCTAAAATACTTGCACCAATTTCTTTACTTGTGAAGTTAATAAAATGGGTGCAAAAGATTTACGACGACACAATGTTTAAAATATAAAAAAAAAACAAAATGGCGGCCAACTATATTGTTCTTGGGCCGATTTTATGAAACTCGATTTTGTTACTATTTTGATAAAAATATAACAAAGAAATGTTAAAAATATTAAAAAATATGGCAGCCAACTCTTTTATTTGTGGGCTGATTTGAATGAAACTCGGTTTTTAGTACTAATTTGACAAGAAAATAATAACACAATATGTATTGAAAAAATTAAAAAATCCAAGATGGCAGCCAACTTGTTTGTTTTTGGGCCGATTTCGATGAAACTCGGTTTTTGGTAATATTTTGACAAGAAAATAACAACGCAATTTTTAAAATACTAAAAATCTAAGATGGCGGCCAACCTTTTTGTTTTTTGGGCCGATTTCGATGAAACTCGGTTTTTGGTACTAATTAGACAAGAAAATAACAACTCAATGTAAACTGATGGAAAAATCAAAAAAGATCAAAATGGCTGCTAATTTGTTTTTGGGTTTATTTTTATGTGACTCGGTTGAAAAAACAAATAAATAACTTGGCTGCCATCTTAGATTTTTGTCATTTGCTGTTCTTGTCAAAATAGCACCAAAACCCGAGTTTCATCAAAATCAGCCCACAAGCAAAATAGTTGGCCGCCATCTTGGATTTTTGGTATTTATAAAATTGCATTGTTATTTTCTTGTCAAAATAGTACCAAAAACCAAGTTTCATTGAAATCGGCCCAAGAACAAAAAAGTTGGCCACCATCTTGAATTTTGTAAGTTTTCAACATTGCGTTGTTATTTTCTTGGCAAAATAGTACCAAAAACCGAGTTTCATCAAAATCGGCCCAAAAACAAAAAAGTTGGCCGCCATCTTGGATTTTTAATGTTTTAAAAATGCATTGTTATTTTCTTATCAAAATAGTGCCAAGAACAGAGTTTTATCGAAATCGGCCCATTAACAAAAAAGTTGGCCGCCATCTTGAATTTTTAAATATTTAAGAAATGCGTTGTTATTTTCTTATCAAAATAGTGCCAAAAACCAAGTTTCATCGAAATCGGACCATAAACAAAAATGTTTCCCGCCATCTTGAATTTATTAATATTTAAAACTGCGTTGTTATTTTCTTATCAAAATAGTGCCAAAAACCGAGTTTCATCGAAATCGGCCCATAAACAAAAAAGTTGGCCGCCATCTTGAATTTTTTAATATTTAAAAAATGCGTTGTTATTTTTTTATCAAAATAGTGCCAAAAACCGAGTTTCATCGAAATCGGCCCATAAACAAAAAAGTTGGCCGCCATCTTGAATTTTTAATATTTTAAAAATGCTTTGTTATTTTCTTATCAAAATAGTGCCAAAAACCGAGTTTCATCAAAATCGGCCCAAAAACAAAAAAAGTTGGCCGCCATCTTGGATTTTTAATATTTCAAAAGTGCGTTGCTATTTTCTAATCAAAATAGTGCCAAAGACCGAGTTTCATCGAAATCGGACCATAAACAAAAAAGTTGGCCGCCATCTTGGATTTTTAATATTTTAAAAATGCTTTGTTATTTTCTTATTAAAATAGTGCCAAAAACCGAGTTTCATCGAAATCGGCGCATAAACATGAATTTGATTATTAATATAAACTTTACCCCTCGCCTGCGACTTCCAGTTATTTCCATTGATAGAACAATTTCGTTTTTGGGAAATCAGAAATGGTGTAGTATTTATGGTCACCCTAGTTTTGTTTACAAAAATATTCCTTTAGGAATATTTCCCGAATATTGAAATTCTAAAATTGAAATTTGGCGCCAAAGTCAAAATCGGATCGGAGTTGCCAGGATTGACACTTGAATTTATACAACTACAATAATGCTGATTAGCATTATTGTAGAAATCTAATTAAATCAAAAGAGTAAGTTCAGTTTTATTTTACAATTACTATGTGTTATTCTAAATTAATATTTAAGTAGTATATTTTCAATATTCCACTACGAATCCTTAACTTTGACACACTACGTGATTGGTAACGTACGTTTTTTTTCCTACTATCGTGGTATTATTGTTTTGTAATGGCAATTGTGCGAACGAGACACCGACCTCCACCTAGTGTTGTTTCATTCACACAGTAGAGTCTTCAGTCAATGTCATCGATAGAATTTCAACTCTATGACAAAGGTAATATACAATAGGTTGAATTTAATTATAAGTTGAATTTCTTTTAAAAGAATAGTGAAAATTTTTGTGTAGTATCCCCATATGAACCTCCTTGCCTAAAACCTAATTGTTCAAATACCTTCAAATACTTGGACGAATGTGAGTTCAAATATCACATCTCCTTGACAACGTTGCCAGGCCAGACTGATGTGCAGTCCTATTAGTGGCGTCAGTAGGGTGAAAAATACGGCGTTTTGTGAACGAGAGATTTCCTTTGGTAGGATTGGTCCTTAGGACCCTAGGATGGATATAAAAAGTGGAGCCACCTCGATTTTTGTAAATTTTTTGAAGTTTTGGCTTTTTGGCTTTCAAACTCGATAGATGTATTAGTTTAGCTGCTATGCCCAGTTTGATATCATATTTGTATGAATTTAGGGTGTCGGATTCATTTTTGGATTCACATTTGTACGATTCAATTGTTAAACTATTTAAAAAAAATAAAAACAAAAATAAAATACGCGCCTGATTAAAGAAAAAAATTCCATTAAATACACGAATTGGAATATCTGAAAAATAAAAATACCTCGTAGGATCTCTATTATCCTTTTATTTTTAAAATAATAATAAAAGAAAATATTCTTGTTTTGTTAATTAAAAAAATACTTCATTACCGTCGTAAGGAAGTTATTTTTTTTTATTAAATATTTTAAAAATCTTATCGAAACTTGTTTGTGATAAGTCAAATTGTAGCAAATTTAGTTAGCTTTATAAAAGTATAAAATAGAGATACCTGAAAAACGCTTCCTTAAGGTAGTTTTTTCGAAAATACTAAAACAAGTGCAAAGTTTTTCCAGCAATACAGTTTCCAAGGGTTAAAACTTGGGTAAAACTACTCTCAAGGTACGTGACAACATCTGAAAAAATCATAGTTACATGCGCGCTTGTGATATTTGCCTTTTTTTTGTCGATATTGACTGGGATTTTTTGTTTTTCTAATAATTTACTAATATTTTTTACTTCTGCGTTATACTTTTTAAGTTTCTTTCAAAACAGTTACATAAAAGTATTATAATGTATATATATTTGGAATCGGCTATTTATTACCTTTCGTTTGATACCCATATTGTTATAATTAAAAATAATATATTTCCATAGATGTAAAAGAAATTGACGGCACGCGACAGTGAATTTTTTTTCGCTATTTATTGTTAAAAAATAAATTTGTAAGTTTTATCTTTTAAGTCTTCATTCTATAAGCTTTGTCAACATATTTTTTGTTTGCAAATAAGAACATCAATTTAATATTTACGGTGACTTAAAGTGTAATGTTTAGGAAACTTCTTAATAAATTGCTTTTTTATACCAGAAATAAATTCTACGTCATTGATTTATCCGAAAATGATACCAAACTTGGCTTAGTATCTAAACTTAGGCAGTTATTAATCTCGGACTTCGTTAAGGCAGAATTCCCCCCTCCCCCCACCTGCTTGAAAACTCCAGGTGGCACCACTTCGTAAACCCATTTTAGGAACACAAGGATCAATCCAACCGAAGGAAATCTTTGGTTCACGTATAGCCGTATTCTTCATATCTTTGGGTTGTACGAATAGGGCTATGTGCGAATTGGCAACATTGCTTTCATAAAGGCAATTAAATTTAAGTCAAATGTTAAAGGACATAACGCTCAATAATATAGATGCACATATATTTATGAATCTTTGGTTGTGCAGAAATTATTGAAATCTAGAGTGTATCGATATTTTTGCTGAGAAGAGTAGTCAGATATTATTGTCCTGCACTGCCGTCATATATTAATGAACCGTTTATATGTTCACATATTATTGATGTCTAAGTTTGCATAGATATTTATGATTATTTTATTGCTTAAAATATTTTGAACCATTGGTCCTGCCAATATATTTATGAACTCGCCTGTACAAATATTCAATAAAACAAAAAAACTACGATTCGGATAATTTTAAAAATATATTTCATTTATGATACATCACACTGTAAAGTTTCGTTTACTGGGGATTTACTGAGGGGGTCCACTACCTTCCTTTCCTACACTATATTCTTTAGAATTTCGAACTCGAATATTTTCTGGTATCGTACTTTTCAGAATGCATTTTTTCCATAGTTTGGTTTTAGATTTTTATCTTCTTTTTTATTATTATTAAATCAGATGGTGCGTTTACAGATAAGTAGTATTTTTTTACAAATTATCAAATTATGCCTGTTATCAAAAAATGATCCACCATAAAAAGACACAACAATAATATAGAAATAATTATTAAATCATCAAAGCTCAATTTAAGCTTGATTTATCATAATCGTATCTGACAGTATGGCATCGAAGCAGTAGGTCAGCTCATGTTACGAAAAAAAATCTGCGGCACGGCATCATCACGGGCAATCTTTATTATATATATATATATATATATATATATATATATATATATATATATATCTTTATGTATAGCACCACACCTGCTGATCATTCTTTTCGAAGTGGTTTTGAAATAGCCTTTGACACATCGCATAAAGATTCTATCTTTCAAGCTTCCGATGTTGTGTGTAAAGAGTTTATTTTAAAGTGTTCTAGCTAATTTCATAAAGTCACTCTTAAGTTGCGAGCAGAATAATTTTAGATATTAATTATGATAATTGGTAATGTACGATATGTGTACGTTGTGTTCCTAAATGAATTAATAAAAAGAAATCAACACTTACGAAAAAAAAACTATTGAGCTGATTATTCGATCGTTTGAATATTCAGCTCAATATTTTTAGGGTTCCGTACCCAAAGGGTATAAACGGGACCCTATTACTTAGACTCCGCTGTCCGTCTGTCTGTCTGTCTGTCTGTCTATTTGTCTGTCTGTCTGTCACCAGGCTGTATCTCATGAACCGTGATAGCTAGAAAGTTGAAATTTTCACAGATGCTGTATTTCTATTTCCGCTATAACAACAAATACTAAAAACAGAATAAAGTTAATATTAAGGGGGGCTCTCATACAACAAACGTGCTTTTTTTTTGCCGTTTTTTGCTCGATATTAATAACGACAACAGGTAGACAGTTGAAATTTTCACAGATGATGTATTTTTGTTGCCGCTACAACATCAAATACTAAAAACAGAATAAATTTAATATTTAAGGGGGGCTCCCATACAACAAACGTATTCTTTTGCCGTTTTGTTTTTATTTTGCACTCTGCAGCATCGGACGCTGCCGCATCTCCGTGCGAAGGTGTTGCGCGCGCGACAATACAGCATTCCCGGACGGAGATCAAGGGCCTTATTTTTGTATCGCTCGACTCACTCAAGCGCTCTTTTCTACAGATTTTGGTTCGAAATCTGACGCAATCTCATTCATTTGAGTCAAATGTCGAGCGAAAATCAGTAAAAAAGAGCGCTTGACGCCAGTTGAGCGATTCAAAAATAGGGCCCCAAATCTGTTGAAAAAGTCGAGATACTAAAAGTGAAATATCTACCTATTTGGTCCAGTAGTAGTGAACTCTACTTATGCGTTTCTGGGTCTATTATTTGCTACAAACACAATTTTAGAACGACCTTTATGAAACTGTTGAAATAACACGCATCGGAGTTGCATTTAAGAGGACATTACCATTAGCACAAACATACATTGAGAAAAAAATGCGCGTAAAATAAATCGAAAGTGTGATTTTGTATGGTAAATTTGTACAGCGCCAACTACCGCCGAAAATCGAAATGAGATTTCCCATACAAAATTACTCTATCGAGTACGTTTACAGGCGGTTTTTTTTTCGATAGACGTTCGTGCCAGGGAAAGCGATTCTTAACCTCGGGTCGCGACCCAAATTCGGGTCGCGGGAGGTATTGGGTTGGGTCGCGGGCCCCCAAACGACTTAAAAAAGTGGTATAATTTTACGCATTAATTGCGAATATTTTTATTTTTATTGATAGGTCGATCGATGTCATTACACAAAGTATTCTCAAATTTATTACGCTAGTAATATAATAAGTCTATGATTATTACTCACAGAACAGAGACTAATGCTGTGTTACTGCCATCTTCACAATCGCGACATGTTAGTTCCCAGTTTTAATTTAATATACGGGCGGGAGCACGCGGGGCGCAAAGAGTTAAGTGCGCGCCATCGGCATCCTTACTAATATTATAAATTAAAAAGTCCGTTTGTTTGTTTGTTACGCCTTCACGTCTTAACTACTGACCTGATCATGGAATTTTGCATACACGTTGTCAGGGGACAGAAAAGGGACATTCACCTTTCATCCAGAAAAAACAAACAGTTCCCGAAGGATAGCAAAAAATCTGTCCACGCAAACTAGTAAAAAATAAATAACATGTCATTTTAGTACCTGTCACTGGAAAATAGAAAAAATATTAGGATTAGGGTCGCGGACTTCAAATATATTTCTACTTTGGGTCGCCAGCCAAAGGTTAAGAACCACTGTGCTAGGGGTCTTCCCCTAGCACACAGACTCGTATAAAGCAATTTTGTAGTTTCACCCGTGTAGCGTAATGCTTTACGACGAAAATAATATGCCGTAGAATTTTCGAATGAAAATAAATTACGAAATGAATTTTCAGTGCTGTTCATAGCTTTTAAAAATGTTGATACATAATTGTAGTTGTAACGCCAAAGTTGGCCGTTATGGCTGGTTGACATGATGCGAGATTTCACGCCGAAAAGCATGCCTGCCGCCTTCTCGAACGAAAAAACTCGCTTTCGTGAAGCGTTCGTCAAAGAGTTTACACTATTCCACATTTTGTTTGAGCTCGTCTGTGTTTCTCTGACTCGTCAGTTGCAAAAAGGGAGTGTATTTCGTGTTTTTGGCGCAATTTTAGCGTTTATTATAGCGTGACACAAAGATGAGTTTTCTTGATATAGTTCGGCAAACTTAATCATTTTGTGCATCAGTCTATTTAGTCATGGTTCTGTAGAGAACCAAAAACCACAAAAAATACTAAAAGAAAATTTTATCGCACTCCTGCGGAACACCTCTCGAACGCCAACTATTAAACATTCGTGAAACTCGTTCCCCCGCAAACAAAGCTGTGTGTTCGTGCATGCATGCGAGCTTTCGAGAACCGTCTATACGACACGTGAATGCATTCGAGAAGTACTGACTTCTCGTACGTGAACTTGCATCATGTCAACCAGGCATTATTCAAAACTTTAATAATATAAGTGCTTGGACAATTTCACACAGCGCAATCTAGCCCCAAACTAAGGACTAGATGGAAATGAAAGCTTGTAATATGGGTGCTAGACAACTGATATTATATAGTACATACTTCCCAAAACTTTGCCGCACGGAGGGAAAGTACCATAAATATTGAATGCAGGTGACTAAAAGAAGACTTCATTTTGTTTTTACAAAACAGTAAGGCTGCGTTCAAACGATAACGAACGACTCGCCCTCAACCCGAACTCAACTCAAACTCAACTCAACCGGAGCCCACTCCTTGAAATACAGCGCTTACAATTTTGAGTTTTATAACACATTAATAAGCTCCGTTATATTTTGTGGATGCAATTGCACACGCCTCGCCCTCAACCCGAACTCAACTCAAACTCAACCCAAACTCAACTTAATCTCACCTGAACATTACACAAGAGCTTATTAATGAGTCATAAGACTCAAAATTGTAAGCGATGTATTTCTAGGTGGGTTGGTGGGTGGCTGCGGTTGAGGTGAGTTTGAGTTGAGTTCGGGTTGAGGGCGAGTCGTGCGCTATCGTTTGAACGCAGCCTAACACCCAAGTTTTCATAAAGTTGGTATTTGACTTATAAGGTTTATTAATTTTAAGTATTTAAAAACGACGAAAATAATAATTAAATAATTTTAACAACTCATCATGATTATAAAGGATACCGGCTCCGATTACTGAAGAACGTCATATAAGAATCATTAGGTGTCACAGTAAATCATAAAAGCCTAAGAATGTCTAAATTGACCTTCAAATATTAATCTTAAACGTGGCTGTTCACTTCATTCTTCAAGATATTCATCTTGCGAAATAAGATTGAACTTTACTGCTTTGATTGAGCAAATAATTTTATATTAGTGAAACAAAAACATCGTTTGTTATTCGAAAACTGTGGTATTACTTCTGAATTAACAGTTTTTTTTGTATTTGTTATTCATTCTCTAATTGAAAATTGTGAATGATGTATTAGCTACCTTTAAGAGCTCAAAGAAAGTACTTATTAATAAAAATATTGCTTTGACTATTTTTTCAATTATATCCTAATTATATTAGTCTACACACACTATTATTATTAGTCTATTCTAGGTACTACTATCAGTATCATTTCCAAGACGTTTGCTCTTTTCACCCACGGTTCGACATTTAATTTTTTACTCCTATTTTGGACACTCGAAGATGTACGAGCACACCTTTGGCCTTTACAAACAATCCCACGAGTTTGAATTATTTGATATGTATTCAAATCCTTGTTTTATAGTCTCATGATAAAACAAGTTTCTTTGTTGCAAACAACGGATCGAGAAATATACTCTAAATTCTTCTGAAAATAGACTCTTGCACAGTAAAACACGTAAACATGTTAGACAATCCTAAAGTAAAAAAAGAGTATTTTGGGAAACGTAATTTTTTATTGATATTTCATTCATTTCATCATTAACATTCGTTTATTTTACAACAAGAACATTGGGTGTTATTATTTAAACCTATATCACATATTAAATCGTTATTGCACATACTTTGTTATTACTAATCTTAATTTACTTCTTGGGTCCTACTCTGGCGAGGTACTCCAGAGCTCTGGCGATCTGAGCGGGTACTGGGGGAGGAGTTGGGATGGCATCACCCTAGAAAAAAAGTATAGTTTGCTGAACTCCAAATGTAAATCAGTGAAACTTAGATTAAACGTTAAATAGTAGGTAAACGAATTTTGTAATTTGCGTGTATGTGTGATGCATAAATTCACAAATTTACGAGGTTGACATTGCAAAATCAATTTGCCAATATATTTCGTTAACCACAGTTATTTTTGAGCAGTATAATTTCATCAAAGCAGATCATTATAGATAGTTCACTGTAGGGATTCCCACAGGATTGCTTCTCCCGTTATCATAATCTTCACGCTTGACAAGTAAGTTGGAGTTTGCTGTGATGGTCGGTTTTTAACCGAAAACGCTGCTGCTATTTTATCAAGTCATTTATTATTAATTTATTCTACATACCACAGGTTGGAATCCGTTCTCGTCAGCGACATAGGAGATGGAAATGGGCTCGCCTCCTGGGGCGGTGTAGGAGAAGGATCCCTGGGCAACAACGGGTACAGCTGGAGGGTTTCCACCAAGGTCACGGGGGGTGCCTTGCTCTTGCACTGCTATACCGTTGTCGGTCTCGAAACTAAAATAATAATGGGAAGTGTTAATATGTCAAGTCTTCAACTTCTTATTTATGTCCAACTTATTCATATTATGACGATATAAGACGTACGCATAGTTGTAGCTGCCGTCGGGATTGACTTCGTTGTCGAAGCGCACGATGTTAGCATTTTGGTCGCTGCTGGAGGCACGGACAGGGGAGGGAACGGAGGGTCGGCTGGGCTGTCGTGGTGGGGATGAGAACAGTCCTCGTGAAGGAGCCGGAAAGGCGGAATGGGCTACAGCAACCAGGGCAGCGAGTACAAACTGTAAAAGAAATTATTTAGATTAGATGTCGCAGTTTGAGACTTGACCCACATCTGTAAGCACGGAATTGCATTTTTAACTTTGATTATTGACGGTTAATAAAAGCCCTCCCCTAAACTAACAAAAATGCTAAAGAAACAAGTGGTATTGCAGTCGGGGGACCGATAAGTGGAACAATTTATAATCTAAGAGGTTCCCCGACTGCAATGTCAATTTTGTTCTTTAACTTTTTAAAAGTAAGTTTTTGGGAAGAGAGTTATGTTTTTAATATATTTTTAATTATTTATTTTTAGAAGTTAAGGTGGAATAAAGACACTCACTTACATACATACATGAACACTGAACACAATACACTTTTCATTTTGGGCTGTCGTGTAATGTTCCAATTTGGATAGGTACGTTTCAATAGTGTTAATTTACTCAGTATGAAATAGAATTGATTCATAGAACTCGGCACAAACTTTAAACTATTTAATTGCCAGATTCGTTGCTAATGAGATAGCATCAAGCTAATAATTATGATTTAAATATTAATTAAATATATTAACTCACCAAGTATTTCATTTTTAGGTTTTTAAGTTGTTTTAGTGTTAACTGGAGTACACAGATGACTGATGCAGTTTACAGATCGCCTAAATCTTTTATACTTGCTCATTTTCGCAACATGTCATTGATAAATAAATGTCATCCGTATTATGAATGGTTAATTAATAAAGATGCGACTCTAAGAACTAATACATACAATAATGTCAAGCCAGTTTCATATTAGTACTAGGTGTGTTAAGCTACTTGCTTGCCTTTCGACTTTGCCTTTCACAAAATTATCGTTTCTAAATCAGAATTTTACCGTAAATTTTTCTTTTAATTTCCAAGGATCTAAAAGAAAATATACCTATTAACTAATGCTTTAAAGCTAGAACTTAAACTAAAAAGGGTTTTAATAAAATGTATGCTAACATCTTATTTTTTTGTGTAATTATGATAAGTACTCGTAGTATGTATGTAATGACCTAAATTTTTCTTTAAGCAATCACTTAGTTGAAGAAATGTTCGCTTCTTGTTTTGAATTCTTTTCTCAAGTTGTGACAAACCGACAAACGTATTTGCTATTTTATATAGTACAGAATGTTGATGTTGATAGATTCGGTTCTGCCTTTTGAATAAATCTTCACTTTACATAAATTAAGAATACATAAAAATTGACTGGAACGCATGTTTTCCGTAAAAAACCGGACAAGTGCGAGTCGGGCTCGCCCACCAAGGGTTCCGTACAAATACAATGATTGATTACGTAGTATTTTAAATAAAGACTATCTTTTTTATGCTTTAATTACAAATGTATAGTTTTCAGATTTTTCCCTGTACTTGTAATATAATACAATATTAATTGATAAATTTCGTAGTTCTAGGTCAACGGGAAGTACCATAATATGAGATATACTTAAGTTTGTAAATATCGTTAGTTATTGCTGTTATAACTGATAAGTTTCTTGCGCCCGTTCTTCTTGTCAGTTAAATAAAACCGGTCAAGAGCGATTCGGACTCGCGCACCGAGGGTTCCGTACAATCATAAATATATTTGGATTTGTTACTTTAGTACAGTCTTTAAAAAAGTAGGATAAACGGCGGACAGGTGAAAAGGCGAACAGGCGGACAGTTAACTAACAAATCTTAACCATAGCTGCTCATGGTGACTGAAAAACGTTTCAGCCACTCCACATTGCAAACTGTTTATATTACTAAGTAGGAACTTATTCTTCGTTTATTCGTACGGCAAATAGTAAGTAATTATATTAGAACCAGCCACCAATTATTATTGTAGTATTAGGTCAGCGCCATCTCTTGACCGATAGTGGAACTATTTTTTTTTCTTAGGTCAGCATTCTTAGGTCTGCGCCATCTATTGACTGGTACCTGGAACTAATGATTTTTTGTTTAATTTTTTTAGTTTCTAAAAAAGTGTGTTATATTGAGAAATCGTTTTATTTTTCCTGTAATCTTTACATAAACTGCTATTACATTAAATTATTTCAAATTTTTCTCTTTGCAAACTTCGGAGATAAGGGAACGGTATTTTTTTTTACATTTTTCATCATAAGTCGAAAACTATGCGGCCTAAAAAAAGAAAAGAATGTTTTAAAATGTGCAAACAGCGCTCTTTCATATGATACCCCACATGCCCTAGTCACCCCACTTCAAATTTTTAAGACCACTTTTCAGTCCCTGTTGTAAAAAAAAAATTTTTTTTATTTCTTTCTTTTTTGCAAAATAGCTGGGCAAATGTCATCTTAAACTATTCCAAATTTCAAGTTGATACCATTAGTAGTTTTCGAGATATCCAGCTGTGACAGACAGACAGACAGACTGAGTAACACCATAAGGGTTCCTTTTTACCATTTTGGTACGGAACCCTAAAAAGTCTGGAACGGGTGGTAGGAAAATATAGACGATTCAAAAGTACTTAATAATTAAGTTTATTTGAATAAAGCTATTTTTGACTTTGACTTTGACTATGAACTAGCTTCCGCCAGCGACTTCGTTCGCGTAGACATTGTGAACGTGCCTGAACGTTCGTCTATAAATCCCCTACACGCACAGGTTTCATCGGGCGCCGCTATATTTTCGGAAAAATAAAAAATATGGTCACCACTGTGCCAGCCTCTCATTCTAAGAGGTTCAAACTCTTTTCATAGTTCTAAGTTAACGGGAAGTACCCTATGAGTTTTGGTTCCCTTGAGAATGTTGAAATTTGTGTTTTTCGTGGCATAAACGGCCGTATCTTTTTTACGTTAACTTAGAAGTTTGATTTTTTTCACAGCATCAAGGGACTGTTGACTTCAGTATATAGTTTTAATTTCAACTCGATACCTCCGCGCATTTCCGAGATAAAGGTTCTTGACAGACAGGTTTCATTTTTTCCTTTTGAGGTACGGAACCCTAAAATATACCATTGTGTTGTAAACATAACTTCATATTACCTTTCAGAACTTAGACTTTAAAACGATATAAATTTCAATGTCTGTCTGTCTGTTTTCGTAACTACGTTATTACGAAATAAAATAATTTGAACAGTGGAAATAAATTAAATTAGAAGAAAATCATTACTCGCCATCATGGGATAAACAAAAAAATCTGTAAACTGTAGTTTTATTGTATTGATTAAACAACACTTAGTTCTGAGATATAATCTATAGCTCAATATTTAAATTGCCTGTTTTTAGAAGGTGTTTGCCAATTTCGTAAGTGTTTTTGATCAAGTGGACGTCATTAGATAAGGACAATCGGTTTATTCCAAGTTCATGAGCTCAAAAGTTATGTTTATTGCTTTATGATGGACCTGCACTTCGTCGTAAAACCACCATCCTCTCCAGGTATACGATCGTAAAACCCAAAGTTTTGTAAAAAGGTGGCTTGAAATCACAAAAAAGTTGCAATCAACGTCGATTTTTAACACTTTACGTTCGAAAGTAAACATCGTCTTAAAATATAAGAAAGAAAAGTAATGAAACTCGATATCTCTTTATTTTATTTTCAATGTTTCGATAATACTCTACATAATTAAAATAGCCTTTTTTTCCTACAAGCTAAAATTTCATCAATCCAGTTCTACTTTTTAGGCAAATGTGCACCACTCGGCCGGAATCCATTTTCATCAGCAATATAATCTACTCTGTACTTCAGTCCATCGTCACCAATATATTCATAAAAGCCTCGGGCCCTGGTACCACCACCGTTCACACCCGGGTCGACAACTCCTGCCTCTTCAGCATTTATTCCGTTTTCGGTTTCATAAGAGTAATGATAACCGTTAGCATCAATCTCATTTTCCTGTTTAAGAATTCTTGCGTTAGCCTCATAGTCTTTGAAGTTCTTAGCGTAGACTGGGTAAGAGTATGCTGAACTTGCAGATTGTACATAAGGCTTAGCCGTCGAGGAGTATACTATAGGTTTTATGCGTGATGAGAACACTGGTTTTGGAGCAGACGCGTATGCGATGTGCTCGAATGGCGAAGCGAATACAGGCTTAGGTGTGGATGCGTATACGATCGGTTGGGGTGTTGATGAGTATACGATAGGGTTCCCCGATGATACCACAGAAGGGCGGTAAGTTACAGTAGCCACCGGTGATGAGTAAGGATCTTGCACGTAACTGAAATTAATAAAAAATTTAAGTACTTAAACCAATAATATAAGTTAACTATGTATACTGTACCTATACCTTTGGTGTGTGAAAGATCATGAAATTTTTATCCCAGAACTTGTTATTTATTTAAAAGCTTTATATTAAATCATTGTTTCTTTATCATTCATCTTAATCATTTTCTAGCATCAGATTCCATGTATTTTATTAAAGATTGAATTCACCTGAATAAGACTTCAACTTTTTAACTTTGTAAAGAAAACAAATAAATATTTCAAAAAATCTCGTAAATGTTATGTAGGAACCAAAATGTGTGAGAATAAAAAGTAAGAACAATGTCGTAATTTGAGACTCACCTACTATGATCACCATAACTAACAAATGGCGTCAAAAGCTGATGCTGTTGTCTATAGGGATCGTATTCCTTAACATAAACTGGTTGATACGCTGCGTAGATCGAATCATATTTGCCGTTTCTCGCGAGCAGGCTCTTGTATCTATTATCAGTTGCCGAGTTATACTTGTAAGTTCCGTCCGTTGGGTCGTAGTAGAGACCCTCTTGGCTTCGTCTGTAGCTGCCATCGTCTCCACCGTATCGCTCTGGACGATACTTGCCGTCATCTTCAGCGTTGCTGAAGCTTAAAGCAGCAAGTACTAAAACAGCCAACTGCACAAAACAAACCAAATTAAAACCACGTCTTACTCTCACAATCAAATGTTACACTTTCTCATACCACTCACCACGGTGGACTTCATCCTTTTCAGAATCTAATCGAATGATGAAACAAAACTACGATCAGATCTTTTTATACAATCGTCAGTATCGAAAATGGAGTATTTATTGCAAGAACATTATAGAGCTAAATTGCAGAAAATGTAAATTTTATTTGTTAGTTTGGCATTCATAGCATCTTATTTGGTCGGCCTGGTGATATATCGCTTCTTGGCCACACCCAAACCAAAAATTAGATCATTCTAGTGGTTTGTCCTTCCGACAACATGTTAACTTGTAATATTTCATAACACGGCTATTTTAAAAGCTGTTAACAATACAATAGACGTGTCACATTAATTCAATTAAGAGGATTTCGAAGGTTTTCATTTTAACACGTTTTTAGGGTTCCGTACCAAAATGGTAAAAAAGGAACCCTTATGGTGTGACTCAGTCTGTCTGTCTGTCTGTCTGTCACAGCTGGATATCTCGAGAACTACTAATGGTATCAACTTGAAATTTGGAATAGTTTAAGATGACATTTGCCCAACTATTTTGCAAATAAGAAAGAAATAATAAAATTAATTTTTTTTTTACAACAGGGACTGAAAACGGGTCTTAAAAATTTTAAGTGAGGTGACTAGGGCATGTGGGGTATCATATGAAAGAACGCTGTTTGCACATTTTAAAACATTTTTTTCTTTTTTTTTAGGCCGCATAGTTTTCGACTTATGATGAAAAATGTAAAAAAAAATACCGTTCCCCCCCTTATCTCCGAAGTTTGCAAAGAGAAAAATCTGAAATAATTCTATGTGATAGTAGTTTATATAAAGATTACAGGAAAAATAAAACGATGTCTCAATATAACACACTTTTTTAGAAATTCAAAAAACAAATTTTTTTTAGTGTCACTACCAGTCAACAGATGGCGCTGTCCTAAGCATGCTAACCTAAGGGACAAAAATAGTTCCACTATCGGTCAAGAGATGGCGCAACCTAACACTACAATAATAAATTGGTGGCTGGTTCTAATATAATTACCTACTATTTGCCGTACGAATAAACGAAGAATAAGTTCCTACTTAGTAATATAGTATTATAATAATAACCAGGAGCTCGGTGGCGCAGTGGTTTAGCGCCTGGACCAGCGATTGCGGAGGTTAAGCAACGTTCGCAAGGTTTGGTCATGGGATGGGTGACCAAAAATTTATTATCTCGAGCTCCTCCGTGCTTCGGAAGGCACGTTAAGCCGTTGGTCCCGGCTGCATTTGCAGTCGTTAACACCCACCAATCCGCATTGGGCCCGCGTGGTGGATTATGGCCCGTCCTCCTTATCCACCCATAAGGAAGGCCTGTGCCCCAGCAGTGTGGACATTAAAATGGCTGATGGACTAGTAATATAAACATTTTGCAATGTGGAGTGGCTGAAACGTTTTTCAGTCACCATAAGCAGCATTTCTAAATTAACTGTCCGCCTGTTCGCCCTTCCACCTGTCTGCCGTTTATCCTACTTTTTTAAAGACTGTCCTAAATAACATATCCAAATATATTTATGATTGTACGGAACCCTCGGTGCGCGAGTCCGACTCGCTCTTGACCGGTTTTATTTTAATTTTAACTGACTTCATTGTTTATTCATTAGTTGTTTTCTTTAATTAGGTAGGTACCTAAGTATAAATAAGTAATATGTATATTTTCTCAATTGTCTATTTAAATTATAATTTTTCATAGTTATCTACACAATATTTTAGTCTTTAAAAACAAAACTTTTTGCCGCATTCGTTTTAAAATGTTGAGCTTATTGCTATAAAAGTTGCTTGTGGTTGTGGCCCTACCATGAGTTGATGAAAACTGTTTTCGCTACCGTTAACTATCGGTTTCTCTCTTTCACTCGCATTTACTGTGAGCAATATATCCGATAGTTTTCGGTAGCGAAAACAGCTTACATAGGCTCATAGTACAGTAGCCCGTAGAACATTTAAATCACCAAAAAGGTTACCGTTTGCGTTGTGATATAGTTAATTATTACGAAATTATAAATACTTTAACCCAAGTTTTACAGATCGCAATCCGCCGTAACCTATATTTGTATATCTCCAAAATTGATATTTTTTTTATTTTTCGAGGTTTACCACATAGTTTAGCTATTGTCGTATTCTACAGCTTGGTTTGATTGCCACGGATAAAAGTAAGACTATAAAAAGTAGCCATACACAGATTTAAGACCTGATGAAAATGGTTGTATTTTATCTGGTCTTAAATCTGTGTATGATCAGTTTCCATAGTCTTATTATTATCAGTGGCAATCAAACAAAGCTGTAGAACACGACTATAGCTAAACCATGTGGTAAACCTTGAAAAATAAAAAATATATAATTTTTGGAGATATACAAATATAGGTTACGGCGGGTTGCGATCTGTGAAACTTGGGTTAAAGTATCTATAATTTCGTAATAAATAACTATATCACAACGGCAAACGGTAACCTTTTTGGTGATTTAAATGATGGAGCTAGAAGAAGGCCACAGGAACTCTATGATGAAACCATACAACCCCATCGTATTTGGGCTCGTTAAAATTATCTTGACAAGTAATCTGATAGGAGATGAGGTCCAGGGTCTGATGATGAAGCCGGAAGGCCATGCCATAGGTAGGTACTCAATATTGAAACCATGCAACCTGTACCAAACCCACTGATATGATATATCAGACTTAACTAAATCATTGCAACTATAATAACAAAGAAATCAGCTGACTCAAGGTATCTGGTAATAAAGACATCCCATTATCATCTGTTCATCGTCAAAGTTCAATGACCCAGCTAGAGTTGTACTTAATAATTATCTCCATGCATTTATAAACTATAGCGGTTTATAAATTCATGAAGGGTTTAGCCATAATAGTGATCATCTAGTGTAATTAGGACCCGAATACGTTGTGTAAATCATTGCAGAACCCAGCCCCTCATTTGGTATGTTTGAGTTTAGGTCGAAATGTATTTTAGCAAATGCACTGTCATTGAACTCGACCTATAGCTAGAATATTAAAATAACAATTTTTTAATAACACCTTTATAACTAACATTTTATATTTACAATTAGGAAGGTACATAGATAAATAATATAGTATGGTATATAGTATAGTGAGTTTTATGTAAAGTTAATAAATAAGTATATGGGATCATGTTTTAAGAAAACTATATAGTTTAGTAGAATCTTATTTAAAGAAGGTGGAGCGCATCCTCCATGCTATTACAATATATATCTCTATAGGTCAGAGGATTTATACTGTAATAGCGCCCCTGCTCCATTCCAATCCACACCGGCGCAACGAAGCGCAAGTCCCGATATTTAGCACACAACTGAGGTGTTTCAACAACGGCATGTAGGTGGTCAGAAGGTATGAGTACACTAATTTAACCAGGTTAATTCAGGTGCAACTGCACTCAACCCGAAGACACTGTTCAATGCCATTACACCACCGTGCACATACAAAGACCATGATTTTGGTAACAATTTGGATGGATCATACAGATTCCATACCAAATGGCTACATGAGTTGGTGAAGGTACCATACCGCAAGCAGTAGGTACAAGTGAAATTTCCTTAGGTACAATTAGGCGGACGAATCGACCATCTTTGACCTTGAGGAAGATGTAAAGTGTAAAATTCCCATTAGAAGAGCTGGAGTAAGGGTCCAATAGTAACGCTTTCTGTGGAGCATGTCCAGCATTGCTAAGAACAATGACATCCATTACTAATGTATTCAAAGGGACGCAGACTTCAAGCATCTATCTAATCAGGGGAAAGTATTTAGACATGGATTAGAGTGACTGGTGTAACACCCGCCACTATGTACAGTTTGTGAATGTATGGAGGTCCATGTATGTTACACAGTACCAGCAACTACACAAAACAGAGTGAGTGGAAAAATATAAAGCGTTTAGGTAATTAACTAAATAGTTAAATTAGGTACTCAATAATAAATAGGTTAGGAAATAGGTATAGAAAATTGTTTTGAGTAAAATGAAACATACATTTTTACTTAGTAGTCATTTACTCAGAACCTGTCAATACCAGCCAAACTTCCATTATTAAGTTTTTATAACGGCTTTAAAATATAGAATGCAGTCCAATCAGAGGGTTATAAATATTTATAACACCAGGGACTTATATTGCCTTGCCATACTAACAGTTAATGGAGTTAGTCCAAACTACCAGTATTTCAAGAACAAGACTTGAACAAGAGGTATCACAAAACTTGGTTAGTCCCATCAGGGGAACAAATCCAAGACAAGCTTCTTGGCTGAAGGTTACTCAGTGAGGATATGAAAATGTCGTATCACCAATGAGAATATCGGTGGCTGGTCGGTCTACCCCGACGAGACCATGGTGTCACGCCATCTAATCATATTCCACAAGCCACCGCCAGTCAAGGTGCTAAACTCACCGGACCCACTGGAGATAAACCGTAGTTAATGCCCAGTAGACCGGATGAATTAACCAAAACACTCAACATTCACCAAAGATTAACACACATTTGATTATCCTGGTCAATGCAAGGATTCTAGTCATAGCGTAGCCGGCGTTTACCTCAGGGGAAACCTAAATTAAAGAACTCAAGGTTATAATCCTCTGCTGGAACGCTACCAAATCTCAGCCTTGTAACATTATAAACTTTGGAAGTTCAGCCATGCTAAACTCACAACCTTAGTTACCTCATCTTGAACTTCATAGATCGGCATGTAAGCTAACTCTATTCCATTCAAAACTACACTAGGGTGTTAGATGTTGTGTAGTAATGTGAATAGAAATGTGTTATGAAATACATAAATACAATATAAAAAAATGGAATAATTAAAATTTATAAATGGGACTTTGCAAGAATGAAATAATAGGTATTTTATTCTCAAACAAGTATAAATCCACAACTAAAGTTTAGTTTTGGTAAGTACCTGTCTAAAGCAAAATTATTATGTAAGAATAACTTTATTTCATTCATACCAAAGCCAGGGAAAATACATGAAGTTTACTTATATCAATGCGAGCATCAATATTACAAAACTTAAAATCAAGGAGAATTGAATAGAATTCTATTCAAAATGACATTATTTCAGGATGTTTATATCTATCTATCTATTATAGTAACTTAAGTTTCACTGAAAATCAATCAACATCCAAGGAAAAATATAGGGCCTAAATAATTAATCGCACAGCCAACATATATAACATATTTTATAGTTTTCTCTATTAGTTTGAGTACTTTGAATTTAATTAATCAGATAGATAGGTACTAAGTCTATTTTCTTTAAATTTCCCAGACAATATAAGTAGGTAATTAGAAGTAATTAAAAGTTAGGTCTTAATTTTGGTCCTAGACAGTCAAACAAAACACTAGCGATGTAACACCTAGAGAAATTAAATACAGATTTGGACTTAGAGTGCCTAAAAACATACGCACAAACTTGGTTGTGAAATACCTAGAAAGAAAAAAAAACATAGATTTGGTCGTAGAACCTTGATCAAGGTGAATATAAAAAATCATGCAACTTACCTTAAAATGCACTTACGCTACAAGTACATTTAAATAATACTCCCAGGCAAAGATTCCTTAAACAGAGCACTAAACACTAGTAACACAACACACTTCACAACACTCACTTCGCGATTTTATGAGCTGGTTTCGAAAAAGCAACCGGCGAAAGCTTCTTCAGAAACCACGAACTCAACTTCTAGCAAATTTTGGTGAGCCATCCTGACAGCGGTTCCCCCAGTCAAATGTGACGATTCGCCACAATCACCCAGACGTTCCCCACCCCGTTCATAGCCCAACGTCCTCACGAGTCAGTTCATGGCTTCCCTGCAAAAAACGCAAAACCCGGGACAGCCAGATATGATCGCGCCAAACCCTCTGTCAGATTGACTTTCCATCCTAAAAAAAATCGGCCCGCACTTCCGATTTTACTACCCATCGAAATTAAAAACACACTATTAACTTTATAAAATTGGGCATGGTGACCCCCTAAAAATAATAACTAACTAAGTACTTTTTCCGGCCCGACGCGCAGAGTAACCACACTCTTCCAATTTGTCCAAAAAAACTCCCCCTTCCACCAAATTCCAGCCTATTTATATGCCTCAAGGCCGAATTTTCTCGAAGAAGTCCACCTAGCCGAACTTATTCTAGCGTTTTCCATAACTCAGGGTTGGCGATCATAATCATATGAATATTTTCTTCTCATTTTATCAATGAGTTTCTATTAATCAAATAATTATCACCCAATTCGTTTAACAACTAATCAATTATTAAGATTGAATCGCTGCCCTAGTGAAATTTTCTTTCTTAATTAGTTATCTTAGGTTATAAAAGGACATGGATGGTTTTTCCAAAGGCCCATCAAATCCATCTGCTACGAAACTTCTACGGCTTATTGTATATATTATTGTGGATTATTTGACAAAAACTAGAATATAAAGTACTCCCATTCTTTTGAAATAATTATTTATTAATTAAAAATAAAATAAAATAATCAAGTTGGCAACACACAGAAGTACGACGAAATGCACACATGGGTGGGCTCCAACAGGTCAATCGCCAGGCCATCGATCGCCATAGAGTAGATCATGGTAAGTACAATATTTTTAACCTCTCCACTGACGTGCGCGGTTCAACCATGCGTTGGAGACGCCGCGTGATTCCGCTTGGGACATCCGTTCCAGTACGTTGTGTATTAAAATACCTTTAAAACAGTATATCATTAATTGTACATAGTCTCAGGCCTCGAATACACCCGCAAGAACTCCCTTATAAAATAATAATTTACGTGCAATGTTATAAATAAATGGTACACCCATTTTAATGGTGCAGTCCTAACGTGTTTAGCTCTCTTTACATTTAATTGTTTTATGGTTTTAAATTAATCGGGAATAAAAAATTTAAAAATTGGTAATGTAAGCTTATTAAGTAAGCTTTCAGGGGATATAACTTTTGTAAGAGATGGTTGCCAAGCACCGTTTTTCAACCGTCTTCTTTGTAAGTCATGTAAATTGATGTTATAATAGTATCTTCCCATTCTTATTTGAAACCTGAGCATTTTAATTAACGAATACTACACTTTTTGTTAGTATTATTATGACTTTAAACAAAATATGAACCATCTTTTCCATTAATTTCATCACAATAAACATAGTCATTTGAAAGTTAATCTTTTTTTTTTTTTTAAATCATTTTATAGTCTTTATTTTAAATTTTCTAGTAGTTAATTTCCAATTTAATAAGTGTAGCATTTATAATAATAATCAACATAATAACCATCGCCAACCCTAATAAAACAATTATTTTCCTCTCGCCACCAGAGGGCGTAATTTCGCGCCCCGTTTTCCCGCCATGTAAAACCAAGATTCAAATCTACGCATATACACAATGTAATGACTTGTATTAGGCTAATTCAGTTGTTGAAACATCCCGCGGTTTGTATAAGATTCTTTACAACACCAAAATTGCGTGAAAAATACGTTTAATTAATGATTGAAATAACATCCCAACCGCGCGTTGAGAAACCAGTCCAGTTAGATTTTAACTTTTGATCTACTCCACGCTAGATGGCGCTATTTATATGAAAACCAACAATCAAATCTACGCAATTACACAATGTAATGACTTGTATTAGGCTATTTCAGTTGTTGAAACATCCCGCGGTTTGTATAAGATACTTTACAACACCAAAATTGAGCGTAAAATACGTTTAATTAGTGATTGAAATAACCTCCCAACCGAACGTTGAGAAACCAGCAATCCAGCTAGATTTTTAACTTCAACCCCTGCCGCTAGATGGCGTTGCTTTCTATTTGCAAATTTTACAAATGTATTTATCTATCAGTACAAATAAAACTCCTCTTTAAGTATTAAAATATGACGTTAAACTAATAATGCATTACTAATTGTTTTCCGGCAATAATATCAACATGTCAATTCGACTTTCAAAGAAAATCTTTGTAATGTAGATTTCGGTATTACATAAAATACGATAACCTTTTCTTTTACTATAATCACCGTATTATAAGCTGTAACTATTGTTATAACATAAAACCCGTCAAGCGCGAGCCAGACCGCGCACAAAGGGTTCCGTATCAAAACGGCACAACAAAAAAAAAGATAAATTTTAAAAATGAGTTATATGGTGGTTAGATCGGTACAAACCCCATCGAGTTTGGGCTCGTTTGATGCATCTTGATGAGTACTCTGTTGGAAAATAGTGTTTAGGGCGTGATGATGAAACCAGAAGAAGGCCACAGGAACTTTGTAACAAATTTAATTCATTTCGACGACTACTCAAGGAAATAGTGTTCCCCTGGATACTATTCTGATGATAGAGCCGTATGAACGCCACAGGAACTCTGTAGTAAAATCATACAACCTCATCTAGTTTGGGCTCATTTGATTCGTCTTGACAATTACCTACTCTGTTAGAAAATAGTAATAGACCAGAGTCTGATGATGGAGCCGGCCGCATGTGATAAAAATCAATCGATAGAGTAAGTCATTGCAAACAAAAGCAAGTACCTAATAAGTAAAAAATCTAGTAAGTTATATTAATATGCTTACTGAGATCTTTGAGTTTGAAGTTGAAAGAAAATCAGTAATTTTCTGGATTTACCGGATAATCAACAGAACAAGCATTACAAACACAAAGTATTGTAGTAAAAAAAATCTCGTTAGCGATATACTACTATACTGAGATATTTGAGTTTGAAGTTGAAGAAAGGGAAATACACTTTAAAAATATTGTTTTACTTCAAAATATTTATCTTTAAAATTATTTGAGTGAACTATAAAAATAATGGTTTCCACTATAATTCTTGGCTTTCAAATTAATACTTTGCACTATACAATTTGATTTTATAACTTTAGTATTATTACTTTAAAGTGCTGTTATACGATTTTAAAGCAGTTTTCATCTGTAAAGTGCTATTAAATACAACCAAAAAAAAAATACTTACCTCGTAAAAAATGTGTCAACTCTACTTGTAATAAACTGAGTAAAAGATTTTGTTTTTTATAATTTTTACAGGTTCT
Organism: Agriphila geniculea; assembly: GCA_943789525.1. Taxonomy (NCBI): domain Eukaryota; kingdom Metazoa; phylum Arthropoda; class Insecta; order Lepidoptera; family Crambidae; genus Agriphila; species Agriphila geniculea. The sequence continues at coordinate 13,763,435 of OX038875.1, forward strand.
TTTCAATGTTTGTATGTTTTTTATCTAAAATTGTTATGCTCAAATAAATGCTTAGAAAACTATTATACGTTTGGTTTGGTTTCTACCTACTTGTTGTACATTGTATACCCATAACTGGAGCACACTTTGTCAGCTGAGCCATGAACGCTTCCTACATATATGTATAAATAACCTAACAACAATCTGCATTGACATTTTTTGATCCCCTAATTCCAAAAAACGACTGATTTTGTTTTTAAACTTCAAACTCAAAGTTATCAAGCTATTTTACCACTACTTCAAACTCAAAGGTATCGTTAAGTTTATCACTTACCAGATATATTTTTTTGTAATGATTTAAGTGCAAAACACACTGGATGCGTAAGCGTAAGCGTGCACGTACGCGTAGAGGTATCATGTGTTGTAATGTCTGAAACTTTTTGAGACATGGCACACCGCTTGCGTAACGTAAGCGTGCACGTAGACTGATGCGTAACCCTACGCACTGCAGCTCCCATGAGATAAACAGGCTGCGTACCTACGCAGAGTGGAATGCATTGATACGTGCAGTAATGACTTTGTACTCAATGGCATTCCCTATTGGACGTCACACCGAACAAATTCAAACACGCACGTATCTTTGCTGCGCGTCACTACGCGCGTCACTACGCATATTGAATTAGTGCGAAAAAATTTGTTCATTTACTCAAACAATAGACAACTTATTGATTTAGTGCGAAAAAATTAGTCCATTTACTCAATCTTCGTCTGCCATTGCGCACTAGTGTCGCAAACATCGCTGTCGCAGCGGCTGGGTACGCAAGGGACAGGTTGCGTTGCGTGCCCAGCACGTATGCGTAAGCGTAAGCGCAGACGTAAACCCGGCGTGTCAGGGGCCACGTTCGTTACTACGCGCGTGTCTACGCGCGCGTGTCTAGAGCCGGTGTGCCATTGTTCTCGTGCCTTTATTCTATCGATTGACACCACTTTTACTACAACTTTTTCAAAATGGTGGACAGGCAGGTTTGCCAAAGGGGCCCAAATTCCTGTTATTTTCATTACAGACGCCGAAAAGCATACCTGATGGCTCAAAAACATAAATGGTATTTTTATTTAACTTTTAAATTCAATCAAGTAAGTAGTAGAACAAAAATATAGCGCATCCATTTTGTGTAAATACATTTTTTTATTATTTATACTCTTCAAGATTCGTACTACTGAATCTAAACTTTGAGTTTCTTATCGTTAATGAAGGATGCCTTAAAAGAATTCTAATCAATTGATTTATTGATCAATTCATTATTGTATTTCTTGTTTTGGAAGGCAAACCCCCCCACACAAAATTCCGCTCCATATAAACTTACAGGTTTGATTGTGTGCTACTTTATTTGATACTTACCTTGGCCTTGTGACGTTTTAGGTGAATTTGTGGCATTTTCCGGTATAATAAATAGGTACCTTCTTCTAGTATAAAAGAAAACTGTTGTTTTAACGATATATTTGAAACTATCTTTCGTTTTCTGAGAATAAAGACAGTTTTATTGAGTAGTTAATTGGTTTTTACCGACTTCAAAAGGAGGGAGGTACTCAATTCGACCCGTTTTTGTTTGTTTTTTGTATGTACACCGATTACTCAAAGACGGCTGAACCGATTGAAATGATTCAAACGTTATTACATTAGGTAAACTCCCAAGTTGGTCTCATTTTTTTAAATTGTGAAATCGGTTCAGTACTTTACAACTGAACCGATACTTACTTTTCAAGATTACTTAGTACTAATCGGTTCAGTACTAAGTAATCTTGAAAAAAGCACGAAAGTAGTATGATTTTGTGTGAACTACCTCGATGATCAGTCGTATTACTTCTTTGTTTATGAACTGAATAAGATAATTATTTTTTTGTTGGAAAAGGGATATCTTAAGTGTAGTTCTTTAACCGACTTAAAAAAGGAGGTTCTCAGTTTGACCCGCATGTATGTATGTTTCTCCGCGATTAAATTAACTCACGTTTGGCTGAGCCGATTTTTCTACCTATATAATATACTTACTTACACTACCTAATACAAAAGGTACCTACACTAAAAATTAAAAAAATAAAAAATTGTTTAAAAAACAAAAAACCGACTTCAAAAAACCAACCTCTAAAAAGCAAGAAATAATATTCGTAATAATAAAAACACGTCTATTGAAGTCGGGTGGGGCTTTTAGAATGAAAAAATAGTAGATTATACAACAAGTGAAAAAAGAGGGAATTTAGTTCGAGGGATACAAAGGACCGAGATGAATTTTTTTTTTCACGAGTTGTGTACTCTACTTTTTACCATTGACTGCGAGAAAACAAATAGCAGTACTTATACCTATAGTATTTATAGTTATTGCATTTTATTATTTAGGTAGGTAATCAGTAATATTTAAACATTAGAAAATAGTGAAACTAGATATTTTCCAATGACATAAAACAACCACGCTAAGAGGGAAATTACATGATCGGTCAGGCATCAGTCCATTTCATCAATTTGGATTAGAGATGGGAAAGTGTTTCTGCCCGGGCGGGAAAATTGGGAAAAAACCCAGGCACATTGGGCATAAATCTTTTATGCCCAAATAAATGCCCAATCTGTGGGCAGAAAAAAACGATTGTTCAACAACGAATAAATGAAAAAGTTTTAAGGAAATAAAACGAAATATTACTTGTTTAACAAATATTTATTATAATTTGACTTTTGGGTATATATATTTTACTAATAAGTCTAAGCAAACAAAGGTAAATAGAATCAACATTTTTTAAAACTCGCTAATATTCGCCTTCTATCCATTCCGTGTCGCCTGTCGGTATATCAAAGGGTTCTCGGGTAGTTTCAACAAGTTTTATGTATAGTAGGCGAACTATCTCTCCAGATTCCCGCTGTCCCTCGTGCCAGTTGGCGACATTCACCGTAATGAGCCTAATAAAAGCTTTTAAAAATGTCGGTAAATTGGACACTCGAACTATTAGTGTATTTATTAGGAACTATTATTATTTTATTTCGAACCATTATTATGAAAATATTATTATTTTGAACCATTATTATATTCAATAGCTTATCTATATATAAATAAAAAATAAAAATTCATTTATTTCGGTAATCTTAGTTACAAAAAATTGCTGAGACTTCCCTATAAGTAATCTGACGATACTTGTTTTGGGAATGACCCGCTACTTCCCTATGGATAACAGTAGATTACAAAAATAAAATATATTTCAACAGTAGAAAAAAATAAAATAAAATAAACAAAGTTAATTAAATTACAAAGTTTTTAAATCTAGCTAAGAGGTGTGTGTGTGTCTGTGTGTGTGTGTTTTTGTTGTTAAGCGACTCTAGTTAAAAGATTTTCGACTTCATCATAAGTAAGTGTTCCTAACCATAGCGTTAGACATTTTTTACACATATACAAATGCATAGGATAAATTTTAAGTATTTTGTTAAGTTTATTGTATATAAATATTGATTGGGATGAGTACTGTCTTCTAGCAAAGGCAGTACGTACAGGGGGTAGGGGGGCAACAATGTCATTTCTTCTTTTTCTTTGAATTGATTCTCTGAACGGTAAGGATTTATGGAATTTTAGGGTCAGATTAAGTATATATAATTTTCGAACTGAAAGAAGTTTACTAATTTTGTACAGGCTGTCTGTAGAGAATCTGTAAGGTTTGGAGTACATGACTTTTATCAGAGATCTTTGTGCCTTTTCCAGATCTAAGAAGTCAGTTTTATTTGCATATATATTTGGGTTTAATTAACGTTATAAAGAATTAATGCAATGTAAAATTTTATGCCTAGGTACTAGGTACGGCATAAAGAATTTTATTGCGATTATACCCTACCTTTTTTCTACCTACCTAATAAGAATAGTAGTAAGGTAGTATCTTGCATTACGGATGTCAGCATCGCTACGACCTTCCGTTCTCAAGATTCAGGTAGAAAGGTCTCCATAGCGTATCCTCACATATCTCCTAAACGCAAGACCGACAAACTCTGGTTCTTGGTGACAAACTACCGGCTACACACACGAGTAATCAGATTTCTGTTACGACCTTCCGTTTTCGAGATCTGTGTGGCTCAGCCGTAGAGACGTCTCTACAGCTGCGCCACACGTATCTCCTAAACGCAAGAACGACAAACTCTGGTTTTTGTGCGACAAACTCCGACAAACTAACGGCTATACATACAAGTAATCAGATTTTCGCTACGACCTTCCGTTTTCGTGATCTGTGTGGCGCAGCTGTAGAGACGTCTCTACAGCTGAGCCACATGTATCTCCTAAACGGAAGACCGACAAACTCTGGTTTTTGGCGACAAACTCCTCCACGTTACTTCTATAAGTATACCTAGTATCCCCGTAAATTACATAAAAATCAGGCGGCCATTTTTTAAATCCAAAAACGAAAAACAATTGTATTTCTTATATATTTTGTTTCCTAGACCCTATCTTATTGAAAATAACAATTAAATAATTAAGCGGATGACGTTAACGTGGATGTTAATGTAACAATGTTCTTCGTATTTCCAATTTGGGGGATAGTTCTCACAATGAGAGTAAATTATTAATTTACTTCTTTGATTAATAAACCATTTATACCGACCGACTCGTTTACTGGTAGACTTATGATAAGATAATACAGATTTATAAACAAAGCTTATGCCGTAATTTCGAACAAACTCGCCGCTCTCGCTATTCGCCAAAAGTTTTGCCCATCGGCGAACACCGGGAATGTAGGGAGCCGCTCTCGTGTGCTCTCGCCAATGCCGTTGACAAAAGTTTGATTCTCGGCAAAAACGATGAATGGCAACCTACTAGTATTAACTTTACCGAGTGGTACGGGGTGGCCAAACGAGTTTAAATCGGGAGAGTCCTTCTCTACTTGTATTTTCATATGATTATTCTCCTTTAATATATTTTTTACCAATTTCGAAGATTTTGTGACAAATATATACTTACGTCTACGATTCACATACAAAATTTTGATTAGGATATCCAAATTCATGAAAATATTAACTTATGAACGATAATCTTAACTAATTTAATTATAATTAACTATATTTTAATGTTTAAATAAATTTTGTAGATCAATTTTGTAACAAAAAATAAATGCCCAGATAAATGCCCAGTGGGCGGGAATTTATGGGCATTTATTGGGAATATTCCCAATCTGCCAAAAATGCCCGGCATTTTCCCCATCAGTAATTTGGATAGACTTGGAATTTTGACAGTCTGAAGATCTTACCAGACAAGACTGATGGAATGGATTGATGCAATGCAAGACTGAACATCTAATCTCCTTCAATTATATAGAAAAGAACCCAAAGATAAGACACCAAATAGAACCTAATTAATTTGGCGGGATATTTTTTAGAAAATAACCCAAAGATAAGACACTAAAAAGAACCTAAATAAAATTAGCGGGAGCAATATTTCCATGGGCGGGAGGCTTTATCTATGGAATAGCTCCATACTTTCAGCAGGTTTTATTTTTTTTGTACATTGTTCCAAATTCAAAATATTTTTATTCACTCGGTGAATAAAACAGCGTTTTATTCACTCTTATCGTTGAATTAAACGGACTTTTTCGAGTGGCGATGGTAAAAAGGAATTTGTACTCCAGCCCCACCCGACTTCAATAGACGTGTTTTTATTATTACGAATATTATTTCTTACTTTTTAGAGGTAGGTTTTTTGAAGTCGGTTTTTTGTTTCTTAAACAATTTTATCTACTGGGTGTAGATAAAATTGTTAAATCGTAAAATTGCTTTAAATCCTCTGTAAGGGATTCTGAAACAGTTAGCTTACTTTTACAATATCCCGAGCGCGAGCAGGTCCTTCAGCGCCGCGCGCCCACGCGCGAGCGTTGCATTATGAAATTCAGTACAACATTATAACACTCTTGCGGAAGACATAATGACGAAGAGGGAGAGGAAAGTCAAAGTCAAAGACAAACTTAAAGTCAAAACCTTTATACAGGATACAAATCATGGGTTTAGACAAATATAATGGGTGTTTTTAGTCCATACGTATTAAAATACTGATTGTTTCCCTAATAAAAATTAGAAAAAATAAAAAAATGGGTGTAGAAGAGAAAGTCTTGTATGCAACTGTACATAATTAGTGTTAGAGTTGATTATAAATCAAACACCATGTTAACAGAAGTAATATTTTATTTCACGACCAGTTCAGACGACAGATCGAGCAAAAGAGAGCACAATTTACAAAAACCAACGCTTTTATACGCTTTACCATAACTATTATCGAATTGTCCATAGACTTGCAACTGTCAAGCATAAACGCACGTGGAGCATAGACTTAAACCGGAAACACACCATTGTGCCGTGCCGCGTCGCGCCACGGCACGTCAATCAATCTGTCAGTCTTTGCTCCACGATTCACAGACTAGCATTAAATGTCAGAAGGATGTTTTGTCTGCGAGTGATTGCCGACAACTGCATGGACTATGGCAACACTAATACACTGTCAAGTAATATCAAGTTGACATGTGACACTCAAGAAGCAAACAGCCGACAAATATTAGGATTGAAAAACAATTGATTTACAAAACCTTAATTACTAACAGTCGGCCTTTCCTGACAAATTATTATTACGTCCTCGTAATGTCAGACGTTTATAAATTCCATGTATTAATGATATTGGAGTTATAAAAAGAAAAATAAACTCATTTAAGTTAAAGGTAAGACATTTTTCTTTATTTTTCTTTTCATCGCAATAATTATTCACGATCGAATCTCTGTCATTGTATGTCATAGATTCGGCCATCCTGATAAACAATTACGTCCTCGTAATTTTCATAGCATCTATGTAGAAAAACTAAAATACAATACTATAAGAACGAAGTATTGATCTTTTGTAGGGAATTAATTATTCATGTATTTTTAATAATTACTAGGTGACCGACAGACGTTGTTCTGTCTCAGTTATGATTTATGAATATTTATTTCGAATTTTTAACGACATTCAGTTTTTTTTTTGCAGCCCGCATTCTGTCAATTCTATGTCAAACGTCATGAGGTTACATTAAAAAAAAAGTTTATAGTCCAAATTAAATTTTATATGGTGGTTAAGTATTCTTAAATTTTCTTATTTTTCGCGCAATTTTCGTTTTTTTTTCATAAGAACATTCTCCTGATCATAACAAACACAACAAAAAAAAAGAATTAGCGAAATCGGTTCAGCTGATCTCGAGATTTGTGCTTAGTAAGACATTCAGCGATTCATTTTTATATTGTAGATTAGTTATAGTCTTATTAAATAAGATGGCGTTCAAAGTTTTTTTTTTGTACCGAACATGGGTAACAAGGTCTCAAAACTCGCTCAGACTTTCATTATTTATACTGCTGGACACACCAAAGCAGTTAACGCATTTATAACCATATTTAACCACCGGACACACCAGGGTGGATTGAAGCTACTGGACACACCAAAGCAGCTTGTTATACTGCTGGACACACCAAAGCAGTTAACGCATTTATAACCATATTTAACCACCGGACACACCAGGGTGGATTGAAGCTACTGGACACACCAAAGTAGCTTGTTATACTGCTGGACACACCAAAGCAGTTAACGCATTTATAACCATATTTAACCACCGGACACACCAGGGTGGATTGAAGCTACTGGACACACTAAAGTAGCTTGTTATACTGCTGGACACACCAAAGCAGTTAACGCATTTATAACCATATTTAACCACCGGACACACCAGGGTGGATTGCAGCTACTGGACACACCAAAGTAGCACTCATAAGAAGCAAAATCAGCAATAATGCTTCTAATATTATAATAACTGTAAGTTTTTATTAATTAGTGTTTAGTATAATGTACAGAGCATTCATGTATATTTTGTGATATTGCATTACTCTTATTTATATCAAATAGATAATCCGCGAATAAATCTTATATTCATCTAATAAAATATTATAATCTTAATAAAAACAACAATTTATGATTATATTTTAGAATCAATCTAATTCAACTAAGTGATTACTAAGTATCCAGATTTTCTTTTATATTGTTACAATTAAGTATCACACAGAACTATAATATTTTTTTATAATTAACTATTGTATTTAGTTTTATTGATAGTCATTAGATTAATTATCAGTACATTCCTATGATTTATATATTTTTTTTTAATTGTATAGTCCATAATATTGAGTTAAGATAATATTGAGATAATTACCAGAATTATGTAAATAAAGACTATGGTTGTTTTGGTTTTGATTTAAAAAAAAATACATGCCTTTAGAGGCTACTCACTAGTATAATCTTTTTAATTTTATTGGCAATTAAATTAAAACTATCGTGAGGTAGTTCCGGTAGTCTATTTCCTATTATAAATATTTTAGTATCTTTCTTATTTTAGGCTTGGGCTCGTTATTCAAGGAAATGAAGTGCATTTCTTGGTTACTGGGTTAATGTCAAAATCTAGATTTAAATCTATTAACTAGTCTGAAACTTAGTTTTTGTGTATTACTTTTTAATGTGGTGTTGATATAATCTTAGTGACTCTGCAGCAAGCTGACTTTGGAATGTCAAATTATCAACTTTGTAGGTATATTATAACTATTATCGTCAAATCAGTCCAGTAAAAACTAAATATCGTAAGTATTCTTCCGTTCTTAAAGGATGCATCTTGATAATCATCTTAATTAATCTTGACAATGAAGCACGTTTACAATAGAGTAAAAATGTTTGTAAAACGCCATGGAATCGAATTAAATCAAATGAGCAACCAGATTGGAATAATAATTGCATAAAAATTAAGATAGACAATAAAATTATTACAGATCCCATTGACATTTGCAATTTTTTTTTTGTCTAATATTACAAATTAATCATCTAATGCTAACATGATCGTCATATCAAAATAATTTAAAATCTAACAATAATATAAAACCATGTTGGACGCAAGCTTGTATCTTTTTAGATCCGGCCGACGAAATACTTAAAATTATAAGATCACTCGATAACACAACATTGGTCGGGTTGATAAAATACCCACAAAAAATATTTATTAAGTACTGTTCACTAACTCAATTTGACATTAGTCAACCTATCAATGACTAAAGCCATAAAGTCAAAGTCAAATAAGCTTTATTCAAATAAACTTAATTATTAAGTACTTTTGAATCGTCTATATTTTCCTACCACACGTTCCAGACTTTTATAGTCATATTCTCGGAAGCTAATATTTTTTCCAGGCATATTCTCGGAAGCCCTTAAATATCAATAATTAATAGGATCAGATGGACTATTACAGACCCATTGCTATAATTTCAGTACTGGCTATTTTGAAAAGGCAACGCATAACATTATTTATAAATTTCTAGAAAAATTTAATCTACTGTCTAAAGATTAAAATTGCTTTTGGGAAGCAATACAGCTTTCTTAGCAGCTTTTTATTTAACAAAAATGTTATTGAGAACACTTTCAAGAATATTGAAACAATAATATATATTTTTCGACATTAACAAAGCTTTTGGCTTTGTCTCAACTGATAAATTGTGAGAAATCGCTAAAACGGCCACAAAAATCCTTTATAATCGTTTTCAATGTATTGAAATTAATCACATCAATTAAAATAAGAAATAAGTTCCAGTAAAATATCACTTGTTAGAAACAATGTAGGTAGTTGTTCCACAAGGAACTAAACTAACTAAGGCCACTATTATTTATAATTAACCACCTACTTCATGACTACTCACTCATCAGTGTAATTTATTCTTTGACGATAAAATTTGTAGTAATACCAAAGAATGGCCAAAAATAAATAAATAAAATATGTTTTTATAATAGAGATCCTATGGACCATGTTCTGACAATACTTCATAATAATGAGCTCGTATTGGAATCGTAATAAAAAAAAGTAAGAACGTGTCAAGGACAATATGCGCTAAAATAAATAGATTTGCTTATGTGTTGTAAGTCCCAAATAAACCAAAAGTCCTCTTTGATGGCATATCATGACAACAACGTAGCTTCAAATAAGCTTCTTATCTTAAATACGGTTTACTTTACTATTTTGGGGTCTTATAACGTAAACAAAACATTTATATCCAATTAAAATTTTCAGAGCAATATGTAACGTTCCACCTATGACGTCGTGTAAGCAAACCTAAACCTATTAACTCTTCCTTCATTATATATCTTCGAGTGCTGCATATTCGTCAAAACCCATCCATATTTAATTGTGCATAGGGATACATTTTATATAATGAGAAGTATTAAGCATCGCTAAAAAAGCTATTATTACTCAGAATGCGGACCGTCCTCTACAAGAGGAACTGTTACATAAGATGTGTTAGGATCATTAATAAATTGCCACATTCCTTACTAACCTTACACCATGATGACCTGACCATATCTAGACAAAAACTGTTTGAAAGGCCTAAAACAATTTTTTTTTACTTATTTGAGACATATTTTACTTGTAAAATTAATCTAACGGAATCAAATGATAATGACATTATGTGTAAGTTGTTTCTCTAATTGTACATCTAATATTAACTAATATTAATTTTGACATTAACACTAATTATTAAATTGTTTTTTTTTTTCGATTCACATGACCTATATTGGCGAAATAGATGGACTACGAATGTAACAACTGAATTGTACACACGACAGCACCATAAGTTGATGTGCCGTTGACTGTACTCTATTTTCGATGAATCAATTTCATTTTGAATCAAATATTATACATTTTCAGGGTTCATTAGTTTTTTTGGGGCTAAATAAGAATCGATTGCCGCATCGGTAAGATAATTCAATAATACACGTCTATCCTTACAACCTACACCATGAGACCACGAACCCCTGCCTCTACCAATGGATTAATGTATAAATTATAAAAACACAAATATCATTAAGCACATAAGATTAACCTAGCGCCGCCACCAGCTTCTTACAATAAAAGTCTATTTACCCACTCAGCACGGTACGCAGTTATGTAGGAGACACGAATAGAATAGTCTTGAAGACGTTTCTTCCACTCGTCCCACGTCAGGTCTGATGTCTTGTTGGTGTCCAAACCACGAACGCGTTGCGTTCCAGGCCACCCGGGTCGTGTGGTGGTAGGTGGGTGTTTTCTCATCCCAGCCGTAGATCTTCGCCAATGACTCCAATCGATGCAAACATGCGTGAACAGACAATAGCATTAGAATTTCCTACGAATTCAGGCATGTGTTCAGGTTTTCAAATTATGTAGCAAAGATAACAAAGTAATTAAAGGGTCCATGATAGGAAAACATGGCCATATTTTTTTATACATATATCGTAAAGTTGTAGCTACACAAAAAAACCATAAATGCAACAAGCTAAAGAGTTTATCTAGTATTTAAAGGGTCCATGATAGGAAAACATGGTTTGCGCGGGCCATATTTTTTTTATACAGATATCGTAAAGTTGTAGCTACACAAAAAAAACATAAATGCAACAAGCTAAAGAGTTTATCTAGTAGTTACAAGTATTACAATGCATATAAACCTAACAGATAATTGTATGAGAGAAAAAAAAATCTGAATATCATGAAAAACGCATCATATTTTTGGCGTAAATGTATTGAACTCTACATCAAAATACACTTTAACGTACTGTGAATTTGCTCAAATAACTTTTTTCTTCAAGAAAGAAAGTTGTGATAATGATAAAAAAAAGGAAAAACATAAAAAAGTGTAGAAGTGAGGTTATTTTCCATACTGTTCAAATGTAAAGAAAAAGATAGAGACAAATGTTTCCGCATAACTGAGCCTTAAATCTGCTTGTCTCACAACAGGGTTGTGACTTGCACTGGTATTAACTTGGTGAGATAAATTGATCAGTGATAGAATAAGGTGGGTACGGCAGGCACGTTAATTTCAACAGAAGGTTGTGGTTTTAAGGCGGAAACATTGATTGGTAAAATTATTAATATCAGTGGACGTACCTGGCATAATACATTCCTCATTGGGGACTTGGGGCGCTGGATGTTGCTGTGGCTGTAGTCTTATAATTTGTTTCAGCAGTGGGTCCAGCCGCATAATTCGGTCGGTATTATTATCAGTCGCCTCGGAGCTCTCTTCGGTTCTTCTTCATCGTCTCTCGAAGTAGGATGCCGTATGCGTCGGTTGTTCAACGTGACACGTGGTAAAAAAAAAAAACGCGCACTTCTGAAATGTTAGAGTTGATTATAAATCAAACACCATGTTAACAGAAGTAATATTTTATTTCACGACCAGTTCAGACGACAGATCGAGCAAAAGAGAGCACAATTTACAAAAACCAACGCTTTTATACGCTTTACCATAACTATTATCGAATTGTCCATAGACTTGCAACTGTCAAGCATAAACGCACGTGGAGCATAGACTTAAACCGGAAACACACCATTGTGCCGTGCCGCGTCGCGCCACGGCACGTCAATCAATCTGTCAGTCTTTGCTCCACGATTCACAGACTAGCATTAAATGTCAGAAGGATGTTTTGTCTGCGAGTGATTGCCGACAACTGCATGGACTATGGCAACACTAATACACTGTCAAGTAATATCAAGTTGACATGTGACACTCAAGAAGCAAACAGCCGACAAATATTAGGATTGAAAAACAATTGATTTACAAAACCTTAATTACTAACATTAGGTATTAAAACACTCATGTGATACTATTATCACACGAGGCGAAGTGTTTTAATACCCCTCGTTATAGTACAGTTGCATAAATAACTAATAATTTATCTCAGTCAACGTCCCCCATAGGCACTGTTTTCAGCACAGCCTAGAGCATAGAGAAAGCAATAACTACGGAAGAGCCTAGATAGTAGTCTTCATACTGTCGGTCATCGGAGGCGTCTAGACAGAGCAATCGTGCGGGGTGGTGCAGTATAGGAGGGGGGGTGGGGAGACCAGAGATATTATTGAGTAAAAATTTGTTAAGTAGTAGGTAGTGTGTTTTCGCAAAGAAATTCTTATACTTAAAAAATACTATCCTTTGATTGAGCAACATACACATACTTTTATTTATAAGACGTCAATTGATAAAGCGAGCACGAAGCGCGAGCGAATCGACTCCGTTTCGTATTTCAACATTGCTTTCGTATTTCTGGCCGGCTGACCGTCTGTTCTCCTCTACAGGTCGCATTTCTCGTGAAATTTTGTGAGCAGGATCGATAATTCTATAGATTTTTTAACCGACTTCACAAAAAGGAGGAGGTTCTCAATTCGATTGTATACTTTTTTTTTTATCGTTGTTCGCGCGTATCTTCGACATTTATGGACCGATTTTGATGATTCTTTTTTTGTTCGATTGAGTTTTTTTGCGAGATGGTCCCATTTAATTTTTATTTCAATCGGTTTAGTAGTTTTCAAGAAATCCTGAAAATACTATGATTTTGCATCAACTACCTTGACGACTTTGTTATTAATAAATCGAATTAGATGTTTCTTTTTGTTGGGAAAGGGTACTTTTAGTGTAGTATTTTTAACTGACTTAAAAAAAAGGGTTCTTTCTCAGTTTGACCTGTATGAATGTATGTGTATGAGCCAGTTTGACCCATACACTTTGGAATGCTGGATAGTTAGGTAGTTGTAGCACGCAGATAAAGAAGTCACCGAAGTTAAAGTTAAAGCAGTTGTTTATTGTAAATGACTAAAATATTACAGTAATTATAAGTTGTAGGTAACTCTTTGCTCGACCGTCTAGTGCAAGCGCTATTGCGTACTCAAACACAAATTAAAATATAATTAATAAAGTAAACAATTGACGCGCAACTAAAGTGTGTCGCGAGTCAGCAAAAATATGTGCGGTGTTGAGACCGTACATGTTGGCAACCAGAAAAGGAAGAAACAGTCGAGATAAAGAGGAATCTGTACAAAGTATTTAAATAAATCAATTTTCAAAATTAAACGAGACGTTGCTTTTCCCAGCTACGGGTTTGGCGTAGCCAGCACGCTCGTCACGCAGCTTCATTGCGCTCGATATCTTAGTCTTGGATCTCTCTTCACGTGGTTGGTTTTTCTCAGGTACTGGTTGTAGTTCGATGTCTTCATAAACTGGTTGGTCGACTGTGGTCTTCTTTTTTAACCATTGAGGGTATGAGCAAGCTCCACATCTTCTTAAGGCCCATATGCTGATGATTATGATAGCCAGTACCAGTATTGCGTAGCAGATGACATATTGGTGAATGTCATGTGAGCTGATAGTCGTCGGCAGATGATCCTCCTGAGCGCGAAGAGAAGTAAGTTCCTCGTCCACTTTCCGCAGCTTCAAATCTTCTTCAGATAATTGTAAGTGAGACAGGTTGAAGTTGTAGTGTTTCACGTTGACTATGTTGTTTATGGGCGAATTCAGTGATGGTGTCATGAAGCTGTAGTTAAGTCTCACGTTACTGTAGTATTGGTTGTGCGAATGAATGATGGACTCCTCCGTTTGTAGCACACACCCTTGGGCTAAGGTCACAATCCCGGAGCTATTCATGACATGTGACGTCATTACATCATTGTCACATATAGTACGTAATGTACAAGTCTCGCAACAAATCGTCAGCCAGCTGTTCGGTGCATGTAATTTTATCCATGCGTCCTTGCATTCGATTGTTTTTATTCCACAGGGCGAGGCCGAGCGATGACCTAATAATTTTGCTTCGCAAGGCGCATTGTTATTGTGTAGGTCCGAGACAGGTAGGTTCTTATTACAAATAAAATTATCAACTTTTATTTGTATGCACGAGTTTATTTCGCCTTCGGTAAGCGAAACATAAGTGCTCTTCTCTAAGTCCACCGCAATGTATTCGTAACTCAGTTGCATTGCGTATTTTCCTGTGTCCGTAGTGACTGGTAATGGAATCGCTCGATATAATTTGAAGTCGTCGTTCGAAGTCAGTGGAATATGGACTTCAAATAAGAAGAAAGTTTTTGTTACACGTGCCTTTACGTATAACGTCTTGTACAAATCTTTTATATCTCCTCTAATGTCTTCTATAGGTAGGGCGAGTGACCTTGGCAATTTCCCAGAAATTTCAGTAATCTGCTTCACAAGGTTAGCCGGAGTTATCAAATGCACATCTATCTGTCCTTTGTATACATCAGTTAATGTTTTGAAAAATAGATCTTGAATTTTCTTTAAGTTATTAATCAGTAGATAACATGCGAGCGATTCCGTACTAAAGTAGCTTGTAGCCATTGCAATTTCTATCTGTGATTCCATTTTAACCAGGTTCGACTCCGTTTGGTTGACAAAATCATCCAATAAGTTTAGTTGTCGATTAATGTTATCTTCGCTCGTTTTCAAAATGCTGTTTTGTAGCTCCACAATCGACGTTTGATTTCTTATCAAATCTAGTAGATGTTTTTCGTTATTCTGTATCGACTCTATGTCATTGTTGTATTTTTCGGCGAAATCTTGATCTAAAATTCCAAATAGGCTGTTTGCTATCGAGCCTACTCCGTTGATTAGTCCTCGCTTCTTGCGGTCAGTAAGATGTTTCTGGGGGGCCAGCAGGATACTGTTGTAGTAGCCAAGCACTTCCAACTCGTGGTATAGTTGTTGCAGGGTGGTTTTGCAGTAACGAGGGTCTGTTTTTTCACACAAACTGCTGACGCCGTCCAGATAGCTTTGTACTCGTTGTATTCCATCAAAATAGTTAGTTAAGTTGTAATACATGAGAAGTATCCATTCGTCATGTATGGTTTGTATTTTTCCGATAGAGTCGTAGTAAATTGGGCGTCCGGCGTCGATGTTTGAAATCTGAGCTCCCGGCGGCGCCACGCCGCTGCCGTATGTATGGGCGCGTGCGCTTGTTGTCATAACAATCATTGTAAATAAAGTTGTAAATAATGCAGGTAAGCATTTCTTCGTTGTTTTCTTTGTAGTTAACTTCTCGGTTTTATTTTGTTGTGGTTTTATTGTTTCAGGTGGCTTATCTATGTCTTGATTTTTCAGGTTTGCGGTATTGAGTATTGGCAGTGGAGATAGTTTTATTATAGGCCTCTTGAATGTTCCAGTTTGAGTTTTTATTGTAGTTACTCTCACGTAGCCGTCGGATCCGGGATGTAGTTGGATAACCCGTCCTAAGGCCCATTTTCCAGGGGGTAGGTTGTTTTCTTTAACCAGCACAATATCACCCTCTTGAATGTTCGCCTTTGGAGTGTTCCATTTAGCGCGTGTTTGGAGTTGAGTTAAATAGTCACTGCTCCAGGTTTTCCAGAATTGCTGGAACATGTGCTCAGTAAGTTGCCAGCGGCGTCTTATATCGATGCTGTTGATATCTGTGTAATCAGATCTTGGAAGTGACGTTATCGGGCTGCCGGTGAGGAAGTGGCCAGGAGTTAAGTAGTTATAAAACTCCTCAGGATCTTCGGTCAACGAGCATAGAGGTCTGGAGTTCATACAGGCTTCAATCTTGCTAAGTAGAGTTGTGAATTCCTCGTATGTGAGTTTCTGTTCTCCGAGAACGCGTCGCAGGTGATATTTGAGCGACTTCACGGCCGCCTCCCACAGACCCCCAGCGCTGGGCCAGGCAGGAGCGTTAAAATGCCACTCTACTTCCAGCTTCGCAATCTCGTCAAAGAATTCTGGTGACAGCAGTTGTTGGAACTCTTCAAATTCGGTGCGTAACAGTTTTGAGGCTCCGATAAAGTTCGTTCCGCAGTCGGAATATACGTGCTTCGGGGTGCCGCGTCTAGCACACATCCTTTGAAATGCACCAATAAAGGTTTCCGTAGTCAGGTCTGATACCAGCTCAATATGTACAGCCTTCGTGGCCATACACACAAAGATAGCTATGTACCCCTTAGATGTACGTACGCCTCTTCCTTTGTTTAGCTTCACCTCGTAACCCCCCGTGTAATCAACAGCTGTGTGGGTGAAGGCTCTAGTTGGATTCACACGAGATTGAGGCAGGTCGCCCATCAGTTGATGATTTTGACTTGCTTTGAAGCGATGACACTGGACACAGTTACGTAGTTGTGACTTGACCGCTCGGTTTCCGCCAATAATCCAGTATCTTTGCTTGATGTATGCCAAAACCAGTCGAGCTCCGCCGTGCAGCATCTTCAGGTGGGCTTGCTCGATTAGAAGTTGAGTGAATCGTCCTTTATGTGGTAGTAGAATGGGATGCTTGGTTTCGAATGGTAAGCTTGAGTTTTTCAGTCTTCCACCAACGCGAACAATGTTATTTTCATCTAAGTAGGGATTGAGTTTGTGCATGGCACTCTTATTTGTTACAGGCTCCTTCTTGATAAGATGTTTGTAATCGTCACCAAGTTGCGATTTCTGTACAAATAAAATTATGTTTCTATTCGCGTCCGCTATTTCCGCTGAAGTTAGGTATGGCGTGTCTTGTTTCGTCATATGGCGTGTTTTGCAGACGAAGCGCAAAATCCAGGCCGTTACTCGCTGTACTCGAGTTAATGAACTGCAATTATTTAACAATTCATAAATAAAGTTATTTCTCCATTTGTTTTCTAGGGTTGTCGATTCTGGTTTAGCGACAACATCTGTTTGAGTTGTAAATAAACAAGATATATTTTCTTGTACTTGTTGTTCGTGTTTCAGTTTGAGGAATTCTGGACCATTCCACCAAAGTTTGAAGTCAGCAAGTTTTTTCGGATGCATTCCTCTGGATGCACAATCCGCAGGGTTCTGCTCGGATGGCACATACTGCCATAGTTTTGCAGGGATGACTTGTTTTATTTGTGTGACGCGATTAGCTACATATCTCTCCCATCTAGATGTTTCACCTTGTAACCACGCCAGTACAACTTGTGAGTCACTCCATGCTCTAATAGAGATGTTGTATCCAGGAAGCGAGTTTGTGATTTTTTCCATGAGTTTGGCCAAAAGTAATGAACCACACAATTCGAGACGGGGTAAACTGGCTTTCTGCGATAAGGGGGCAACCCTAGTCTTCGCAGTGAGTAGCTTTATAGTCGGTGTTCCCTGTTCACTGATAACGCAGCTGTATACGACACAAGAATAAGCCTTTTCGCTTGCGTCACAGAATCCGAGTAATTGTATATCATGGCGCGTGCCGCCGATCCACCTGTCGAGTTTCATGTTTCTTATTATCGGTAGTTCCAGTTTTAAATTATACCATTCATTTTGTATTTCTGTTGGTAATTTTTCATCCCAGCCGATGTTATTATTAATCCAAACCTTTTGGAAAAGTAGTTTAGCTGCCACTGTTATTGGCGATAACCATCCCAAAGGGTCGTAGAGTCTTGATATTTCAGAGAGTAGCTGTCGCTTAGTTAGCGTTTGTTTATTAGTTGTTTCCAAGTTCCAGTTAAATAAAAATGAGTCTGTTTTCGGATTCCAACCAAGTCCGAGCGTTTTTGTTGATTCTTCATTTTTGAAGTCGAACACATTCTGTGTCGAAACTTGATTTTCTTCCAGGTTTGCCAGTAAAGCAGAATCGTTAGATAACCATTTTCGTAGGTTCATTCCAGCGCCTCTCAACAGGGTAAGTAAGTCTTGTTGTAGTTTTAAGGCACCGGGGAGCGTGTTATGCCCGTACAAGACGTCATCAACGAAGAAGTTGTTTCTTAAGGCCTCTGCAGCTTCAGGATATAGGTGACCATCATCATTAGCTAGCTGCTTCAGCGTTCTCAGTGCCAGCCAAGGAGCACTTTTCATTCCATAAGTCAGGGTGCCGAGTTCAAATTCTCCGAGACGCTGGTCTGGTGAGTCACGCCAGATGATCTTTTGTAAGGGTTGTTGTTCATCAGCTAGCCAGATGCAGCGATACATTTTCTCCACGTCAGCAGTGAAGGCGTATTTGAAAGTTCGCCACATCAAAATAAGCGCTATTATCTCTTTTTGTAGGTTAGGCCCTTTTTCTTGTAAGCTGTTTAGGCTATAACCGCTTGTAGTTTTTTGAGATGCGTTGAACACCGTTCTCAGTTTGGTGGTAGTTGAACTCTCTTTCAGGACTGCATGATGGGGAAGAAAACACTGTGTTCCCGAAGTTTTCAATGAAGTGGCTGGTTTCATGTGATTTAGGCTGATGTATTCCCTTATGAAGTCCTTGTACATAATCTTGAGTTTTTCATTGCGTTCTAGTCTTTTTTCAAGTTGTAAAAATTGAGACACAGCTATCGATCTCGAGTTTCCAAGTTTTTTCTCAAAGTCGGCAATAAATGGCATCTTTACGATATATTTTCCGTCCGACGCTCTTTGAACGGTTTGGGAGTAAAATATTTCGCATTGATCGTTTGTAGATACATCGTTGTTTCCAGGGTTGATATCTTCATTTTCCCAAAACTTAGTTAGCTCGTTCAAATCGATCAAAGTCACGTGACAGTTGTATGTTTTCAGTTTGCCACATAAGATCCACCCAAGCTTTGTTTGTTGCGCAATAGGTGATTGAAGTTGAGTGCCCTTCAGGACTCCATCCAAAATGACTTCTGAGTATATGTCTGCTCCCAATAATAGATCTACTGGGTTAGCGATGTTATACTGTGGGTCAGCAAGTTTCAAGTTTCCAAGATGTGACCAGTCGCCTTTCTTGAAAGTAGCGTTAGGTAAGTTATTAGTCAATTTCTTCATTATTAAGGCTTGAAAGTTAAGGGTGTAGTCTGAATGTATTGACTTGCAGGTAAGTTGCAGCTGTCCCTTGCAGTTTCCAGAGACAGATCCCACTCCAGTTACCGTAGCATTAAGGTTTTGCCTAGGTAATCTTAGTAGTTGAGCGGCGTTCTGTGAGATCAAGTTAACTTGCGATCCTTGATCTAACAAAGCTCGAAGCGTGATGTTGGTCCCGTCTGCAGACAAGACATTGAGCTGTACAGTCGGCAGCAAAACTTCCATTTCATCCCCTGATAAATGATTAGAGCTCTGCTGCTGTTGTAAGGGTTGCGAGGTGGATGGTGATGATCTCTGGCTTGAAAGTTTTTTGAAGTTATTCTTAGTTTCCATAGGTTTGTTTACATTCGAGTTATGCAATAATGTATGATGATTTAAGTTGCACTCTTTGCATTTTTTCGTCGACTGACATTCTTTGTTTCCATGACTAAATAAGCAGTTTTTGCACACATGCAATTTCGCAACAGTGTTCGCGCGCTGCGCTGTGTCCATTTCGATAAAACGTGTGCATTGCATGAGCACGTGATTTTGTTCGCATAGAGGGCATTGGCCGTAGGCAGCATAATAAACTTTGGAGTTTTCGTTTCTTTTCGCAAGTTGATAGTTAAATTTTTTCGGATGAAAGTTCTTGTTGACAGGTTTCGGAGTAATAAAGTTAGTTGATTGCTTGTTTGAGTCTTTTTTTGCATTTTTCAGGCTCTCGTACGCCATGAACTTGCTTTCCAGGAAGTAAAGAAAATCATTCAAAGTAGGTAAGTCTCTGTGGTTCGGAAGCTCCTTCACATATTCATTGAGAGTACTGGAATCAAGTTTCAAAGTCATGAGATGAACGATCAGTGGATCCCAGCCAGATGTGTCCACTCGTATGTTTGACAGTCCGTTCAAACATTCGTTTATGACGTCATGCATTCGTTTCAGGTTGTAAGCGTCAGGCTGTTGAATAGTAGGCAAATTAAGTATGCTGTTAACGTAGGACGTAAATTGTAACCTCGTGTTATCATAGCGCTGCATAAGTATCTCCCAGCACGATGTATAGTTTTCTGCACTTATGCTTAGATGCTGGACCAATCTCTCAGCTTCACCACGCAATCTCGTCTTCAGGTGTTGCATCTTCTGTGCTTTATTAATCAGCGGGTTGTTGTGGATGGTTTCCAGGAAAAGATCCTTGAAGGAAATCCATTGTGTGTAGCTTCCAGAAAACTCAGGCACCTCAATTCGTGGCGTTGACCTTTCGTAGTGGCCGGTCGACCATATTCTGCTGTTAAGCGTTTTCTTCAATTCGTCATACTTATCTTCGATTTCAACAAAAGTAGCGTAGTATTTTTCACAGTTTTCTCCCTGTAGGGATGACTCGACGTCCCAGTGATACTTTTCAATAAGTTCCCACTTGGATTTTAGTGTGGAAAGATGATCTTCAAGCTCCCATTTTTCAGTAATTTTCTTCAAATCGATTTTAGACATAGCTCTGTCAATGGCTTTGAAGTTATTCTCTTGTTTGCTCAGCAAAGTTTTGATGTTTTCAGTTGAATCTTCGCTTACTAATCCCGTCAAATCAAACTTGACATCCTTGGTGAATCGGTCAAGTAAAGCTCGCATATTTTTCATGGTATCTTCATACATAACCTTAGTTTTTTCGAAAACGCTGTCCGAGAAGTAATTTATGTTTTTATCACCAATTTCTTGCAATAGAACTTCATGTCTCTCTGCAAAATCTATCCACTGCGAGTCAAGAGAGACAATCCGTCTAGTTAAGTAATCTTCCGTCTTCCGTACCTTAGGATCCTTTTTGTAGCTCGCACACAGTGTTTTGATGTTTTCAAAGCATGCTTGCTGGAGTTCTAGTTTGTCCATGTTGATGTTGGCTAGATTTCCGCGTTGCTCACGAAAACCCAGAAGTATAAGTTGAGTCCCCTCACACGCAGTTCACGTAGAAGGAGATGGAAGTTCGTAGTTGTGTGGCTGTGTTAGTTTAACACAAAAGTTGACCTTCAAAGTTCCCAGTTAGTTTCGCAGTCGGTGTTGTAGACACTCGATCGCTGGTGGTCAGTGCTCAGTGCTCTTATCAACCACAACAGTATGTGCGCTCGTCTCAATTCAACTGGTGAGACCCGCTTGTGGGAGGCCAGCCAAACCGATTCGCTACTGTCACAGCCGAAAAAAACACCAAATCACTAATAATTCTCGAAGGACCACAAAAATGTATGAGCCAGTTTGACCCATACACTTTGGAATGCTGGATAGTTAGGTAGTTGTAGCACGCAGATAAAGAAGTCACCGAAGTTAAAGTTAAAGCAGTTGTTTATTGTAAATGACTAAAATATTACAGTAATTATAAGTTGTAGGTAACTCTTTGCTCGACCGTCTAGTGCAAGCGCTATTGCGTACTCAAACACAAATTAAAATATAATTAATAAAGTAAACAATTGACGCGCAACTAAAGTGTGTCGCGAGTCAGCAAAAATATGTGCGGTGTTGAGACCGTACAGTATGTTTCTCCGCGAATATCTCACGTTTGACTGAGCCAATTTTTATACGAAATAATATACCTACACTACCTAATAGAGAAGGTACTTACACTAAAAATGAAAAAATAAAAAATTGTTTTAAAAAACAAAAAACCGACTTCAAAAAACCTGCCTCTAAAAAGCAAGAAATAATATTCAAATCATTAGATACGCATTATCATTGTTATAATAACAAGACGTCTATTGAAGTCGGGTAGGGCTTTTAGAATAAAAAAAGGAAGTTGTACTCCAGCCCCCACCCGACTTCAATAGACGTCTTGTTATTATAACAATGATAATGCGTATCTAATGATTTGAATATTGTTTCTTGCTTTTTAGAGGCAGGTTTTTTGAAGTCGGTTTTTTGTTTTTTAAAACAATTTTTTTGTCGATTCAGTTTTACGAAATTTTTCGGAAAAAAATAAAAAACTTTTTCAGCCATTTCGAAAAAAATATCACAAACGCGATGTCTACACAGCTCCACTGGTTATGTCGTTTCTTTTTTATTATATAAAAAAATATCCTAACATCTGAGTTGTGCATAGCATTTAAAATAATTTCGTTTCGTTTTGTTGTGAAAGAGAGTTAAATAGTGATCTGATAATCCTTATGATGAGCTCATTGACGAGTTTCAAAAATACAAAAATAAAACACGTACTCATTCAATTGTTGTTATTCCATTAAAACAAATACAATCCAAGTATAATTATCGTAATAATATCTTAAAGTACCTAACAATAATATAATATAAATAATATTCAGTTAAATCCTAGTACTTATCAAAATTACATGCATATATAGAGCAACTTATTTTCCATAAAATCACTCGGTCACCTCATCCACGACTCGTACATAAACTTCGTACTCCAATTTAATTTTGTTTGTGAGTGCATTATCAACTCTGTTCAAAACTTTAGTTCCCTTAAAACTGTAATATGAGCCTAACTTCTCTCCATCGGCTATTTCCATCCGAGGGGGATATCTGAAATTAAAGTAAATTATAATTTAGATTTGGGTAAAAATTTTGTGTTTGCTGTCATCACTATTTATTTCTTTCAATGATAAATTGTTTGAAGGGGCTTTAAATCCAGGATGCCTATTACAAAAATAATGTACGCAATTGGCTTTGGTTAAAAAATAAAAGGTATTTTTTTTATTTTTTTTTACTACAGATTAGGCCAATTTAGGAAACTAATTTGAATATTTTAACATTTGGTCCCGTATTTATTTTTTTATAAATATATTTGTCGAGCGGATATGGTCAACCGGAATGACGTCATTAGTGGCATGAAAGTTTAAGAAGGAAAACCTTTGCCATCTACTTATAGAAAAAGAATGGCAAAGTGTCATTACCTGTCATAATGACTTTATGGTTGTTTGTAAACAAATAAGTTATAGTTAATATTTCTTCTATTTTATTCATTTAATCCAGTTGTGACGGGTCTAACCTACCTTCGCCGCAATAATTTTTGAGGTGGTAAAATTATAATAAAAATGCTTAACAGTGGAAACTCAGCTGAAAAACTTTGTAAAAACTGACACGCCCAATTTACCCAAATTGCGAAATGAAGGAAGAAGCGAAGGAAATATTGTATGTATTGTATCTATTTTGGATGTAGGCAACATGGATGAAATTGTAACGATTGCTTGTGGACTGATAAATTTGCAGGATAACATAATAAACATTGTGAAAATATGAGCAGACTTTATTTCTATTTACAAACATTTAATAGTAGGGATGTGGAAAAAATTACGAGATAAATTCATCGATATTTTTCGGGCGATATTAAATACTCTGATATATTGATAGATGTTTTTACAATAATTTTTCCAAAACATTTTTTTTTGTAATTACGAATGGTTTCTAATAGTCGACACTATTTTGTGACTGGAGCATTTTGATTTTTTCCAACTTTTGAGTCTTAAAAATCATCGTAAAATTCGTCAAATCGAGCCAAAATTTCGCGTAGGGGTTTATTTTGCTATTTTTTATGTTTTACAATACCTTAAAATTAGAATCCATTACTTAGTCATCATCCCATTCCGTCCCATTTTTTTCTGAGAAATATTACCTATATCGATATTTTTTCACTTCCACCTTTCACCATCCCTAATGCCAAGTTCATTGTCAAAATTGTCTTTGCCCTTTTTTCTTTTTTTTATTATGGCTGGGGGATCTGTATGTGATGACGTCATATGAAGGTCATTTGAAGGTTAAAGCTTTTTATTGAATATTATAAATATCTTTAAAAATATAGACTTATTTTTAAATTTAATTAGTAGACACTGTACCGAAAGCTTATTCCTCGAAATGGTTTTGAGATTTCCAGTCATGTTCAAAAAGTTATCAAAGCCAATTGCGTAACGCAGTCACTTGGCCACGATAGTCGTCCGCAGTTCGTTGCTTGTAGTTATAACAAAAAATTAGAATTTGGCTATCGTAGTCCATAGACTACTAAACGAACGATGTCGGATATGCTAGAGAGAAACTGTCAAACTCACGCAATCACTTCGCAATATCGCATACGAAAGTGATTTGTAATAGGAAACAATCAAAACGAAGCACGGACGCAGCTGCGTGTATCGCATTAAACTTTTCGTAATAGACCCCCTGACGTTGTCGATAAGATAAATCATTGACAGATTGAAAATTTTGTTATAGGTATTGAAAGATAAAAAACGTTCATATTTCGAAACAGAAAAAAAAAGTAAAAGTAACGAAAGTAAGAAAAGTGCGAAGTCAGTCACTTTCTGTAAGTACTCTTGGTTAATAAATTACCCGAAATAACAATAGGATAAGTAAGGTTCGCTTTAGGTGTGTTTCGCATAAAAAATACTTTTTCAATACAGTTGCTCGAAAATGTGAGCTTACGATGACAGGTCAGCGTGCGGTAAGTTGATTTTACCGCACGCCGTGCGTTTTTGTTTACGGTTTAGTACAGCGTGCGGTAAGTTGATTTTACCGCACGCCCGTGCCGTGCGTTTTTGTTTACGTACGTTTTTTTTAATTTCTACTAGCTTCCACCCGCGACTTCGTCCGCGTGGACAGTAGAAAAATAAACCGACCAGTTTAAAATGACCTCTTTAGTGTATGAAAGCTAGTACTAAGGAGAGTTCAAGCTGTTTCCCTGGTTCCATCCACCTGAATTTAATGAAACATATCTTAGATTTTAAGTTGGACCTTAATCTACTAAACTGTGAAAAGCCCATCAAAATTCTTTTAGCGGTTTTTGCGTAATACGCGCACAAATATTTAGAATTTACAGTTTTATTATATGTGTAGAATACATTTAAGTAGTACTTATAATGTTTTCTCGCAAATGTATTGAAAAACGTAGTATGGCACACGGTTGTTAAGGTTTTTTAAAACTCGTGACGATTATAAACCCTCGCCTGCGGCTCGGGCTTATAAAACGTCGACTCGTTTTAAAAACCTCCTTACCAACCTTGTATCATAAACTACTATTTCAATATAGTTGCTCGAAAATGAGAGCTTACGATGGCAGTGCAGCGTGCGGTAAGTTGATTTTACCGCACGCCGTGCGTTTTTGTTTACGGATTAGTACAGCGTGCGGAAAGTTGATTTTACCGCACGCCGGCGCCGTGCGTTTTTGTTTACATACGTTTTTTTCAATTTCTACTAGCTTCCGCCCGCGACTTCATCTACGTGGACAGTAGAAAAATATAGCGACCAGTTTAAAATGACCCCTTTGGTGTATGAAAGCTAGTACTACGGAGAGTTCAAGCTGTTTCCCTGGTTCCGCCCACCTGAATTTGATAAAACATAGCTTGGATTTTAAGTTGGACTTCAAGCTACCAAACAGTGAAAAGCCAATCAAAATTTGTTCAGCTGTTTTTGCGTAATTCGCGCACAAATATTTTCAATTTACAGTTTTATTACATGTAAAGATTACAATTTCAGTAGTACTTATTATGATTTTCTCGCAAATGTATTGAAAAACGTAGTATGGCACACGGTTGTTAAGGTTTTAAAACTCGTGACGATTATAAGCCCTCGCCTGCGGCTCGGGCTTATAAAACGTCAACTCGTTTTAAAAACCTCCTTACCAACCTTGTATCATAAACTACTATTAAACTTTAGGTAGGTACAATAAACATTTCAAATAAGTGTAATGAAATGGAGAAAATACGCTTTATTTGATAGAATCAAGCGTTACCCAGAGGAACTCCATAGTGGCTGTCAAAAATTAAATACTATGGGTGCAAAGATATCTTGCATATTTTAACACATTATGGTAAAATAATCTTTTCACTTCTCATGCTCGTAAAGTTCGTCTTTATGTTGGGTATAGGCTGCATAAAATCGCTTTTTATGCTCTAGTGCATAAAGTAAAATCTTCGTCTAAGTCTCAGACTTTAAGACAAAGGTCGCCAGGTAAACAGCCACACACGCAATTTTACTTCGTTAAATTAACTTCATATTTCATTGTTTCTTCATTTTTTGTTGTGTTATACTTAATACTTTTTTATTTTTGAAAATGGGTATCAATTTTATTGAAAGACCTTGATAAAAAAAATTTTTTTTTTTTTCAATTTTTGGATATGGGTATCAAATGAAAGGCCTTGATGAGCACATTCCAAAATTATATTTTTTTTATAAAAAAATGAGTTTTTTTTAATTTTTGAATATGGGTATCAAATGAAAAGCCTTGATGAGCACATTCCAAAATTATATTTTTTTTAATAAAAAAATGAGTTTTTTTCTTCAATTTTTGAATATGGGTATCAAATGAAAGGCCTTGATGAGCACATTCCAAAAATATATATTTTGTCACAAAAAATTAAGAAAAAACATTTTTTTTTTTCAATTTTTGAATATGGGTATCAAATGAAAGGCCTTGATGAGGACATTCCAAAAAGATATATTTTGTCACAAAAAGTTAAGAAAAAAAATTTTTTTTTTCAATTTTTGGATATGGGTATCAAATAAAAGGTCTTGATGAGCACATTCCAGTAATTTAAGAAATTTAAGAATTAAGATATAAAACATTTAAGAATTTTTTTTTTTAGATTTTTACATTATTGTTGTTTAATTTCCTCACAATCGAAGTGAAAAGCAGAGTGTATAACTCGTACATAAAACCCATTTTATGCACTTGTTGTACAATCTACTATTGCACCGCCAGCCCACAAATAAAAGCACATTACAACCGGCAATTAAATGTTAATACCCTTAGAGCATTATGTTAGCACGTGTTAAATTACTGACAGTAACACAATTATTCTACAAGTATTTCGCGCTACTTACAAAGATGTGTGGAAGTTATTGCTAAATATTTTTTGGCATCCATTAAAATACGCTTTAGGGTTGGTAGGGTATCCACTTAGGTATTTCGCGCTCTACGAATCTGGAACAATGCGCTATAGCAAAATTTATTTGACCCCGTGGCCATATCGTGTACTATAAACCAGGTTTACATACGTTCACACACACTATGGCGCAATGTTGCAGCATAGGGCAAAACACTTTTGTGGTGCAGGGGCCCTATTTTTGAATCGCTCTCGACGCTGATTTTCGTTTGACATTTGACTCAAATGCATGAGATGTCGAACGAAAATCAGCGTCGAGCGATTCAAAAATAAGGCCCCAGGTTCACGGGAGGCGGATGTTCGCAAACCTAAGTGGGTACCCGATTCAATTCGAAAATCTAAAAAAATTAGAGATATTTCGCGTCTATTCAGTCGCTACCAAAAATAATCTAAAACTTACTGGGTGACAAAATCCTTTGCAATGTCATCTTTATTTTTCTCACTAAAAATGTTTTCTCCGGGCGATAGATAGTGACACTTCACAGCACTCTCCTTGTCAGCGTAAACCTTGCTGTAATGCGTCCTGCTACCTTCTGGCGTCTCACCAAATAGAACATCCGTAGAAACATATTTAGCGATCAACGCCGTTATCAATTTGTGAACATATGGATATCTTTCAGCATATATTCTACTTCCTATGTATTGTATTCTGTTTGTCTCGTCAAATTCGCCGTTCGGTCCTATTGGTCCATTAGGCCCATTTGGCCCATTAGGCCCGTTCGGTCCAAAACCTCCTTCTCCGCCGTATCCACCTTCTCCTCCAAATCCTCCGTTACCACCGAAACCACCATTCCCACCAAACCCACCATTCGGTCCCTCTTCGTGTATGTATCGAAAAGCAGGATAAAGATTATTCCTATAAATATACGTATATTTTCCTTCGTCAGAAGGGGTGTATTTACCCTCATCTATAGGTCTGTAATATTTTCCATCATCATTTACATTATACTTTTTAGGGTCGTATTTTCCATCGTCAAAGCCTTTGCATTGAATTGCAAACAATAGTAGAGCTACGAGTTTCTGAAACATAAAAGATTTGTTTATTTAATGTCATAATATCTTTATGCACTAAATATTTTTTTATAACTTTATGTAATAAATATCAGTACATAATCATATACATAGATATAATCAATGAACTAAAATCTATAGAACAAGCATTCCACTCAAAAATAGCACCACGCGAAATTACAACCAAGTGGGCGGGGCTAAATATAACTGGTATTTAGTTATGCAGCACAAAGCGACTGAACACTGGTTGCACTTTTACACCATTTGACTACACTGGACGTCTTTTTAGGGTTCCGTACCCAAAGGGTAAAAACGGGACCCTATTACTAAGACTCCGCTGTCCGTCTGTCTGTCTTTCTGTCTGTCTGTCTGTCACCAGGCTGTATCTCATGAACCGTGATAGCTAGAAAGTTTAAATTTTCACAGATGATGTATTTCTGTTGCCGCTATAACAACAAATACTAAAAACAGAATAAAATTAATATTTAAGGGGGGCTCCCATACAACAAACGTGATTTTTTAGCTATTTTTTGCTCGATATTAATAACAACAACAGGTAGACAGTTGAAATTTTCACAGATGATATATTTTTGTTGCCGCTACAACAACAAATACTAAAAACAGAATAAAATTCATATTTAAGGGGGGCTCCCATACATTAAACGTATTTTTTTGCCGTTTTTTGGTACGGAATCCTTCGTGCGCGAGTCCGACTCGCACTTGGCCGGTTTTTTAGGGTTCCGTACCCAAAGGGTAAAAACGGGACCCTATTACTAAGACTCCGCTGTCTGTCTGTCTGTCTGTCACCAGGCTGTATCTCATGAACCGTGATAGCTAGACAGTTGAATTTTTTACAGATGATGTATTTCTTTTGCCGCTATAACAACTAATACTAAAAACATAATAAAATACACATTCTCCCTCTCCCATACAACAAACGTGATTTTTTTGCCGTTTTTTGGTACGGAACTAGGGTTGGGTAAATTTCACGAAAAATTTCAGTCTGTGAAATATTTAGAATAAGTTTCATTTTTGTTTGAAATATTTCACTTTAGAGTGAAATTTATTTTTGAATTTTAACTGGCCTAAGGTCAATATAATCATCATAATTATAGAATAAAACAACAAACAAGTAAGTTGAACTGAACTTTGACTCAAATTTGAACAATAACGGACCATCACCTTTAAAATTATAATAAAAAAAAACCGGTCAAGAGCGAGTCGGACTCGCGCACCGAGGGTTCCGTACAATCATAAATATATTTGGATATGTTACTTTAGTACAGTCTTTAAAAAAGTAGGATAAACGGCAGACAGGTGGAAGGGCGAACAGGCGGACAGTTAATTTACAAATCTTAACCACAGTTGCTTATGGTGACTGAAAAACGTTTCAGCCGCTCCACATTGCAAACTGTTTATATTACTAAGTAGGAACTTATTCTTCGTTTATTCGTACGGCAAATAGTAGGTAATTTATATAAGAACCAGTCACCAATTATTATTGTAGTATTAGGTTGCGCCATCTCTTGACCGATAGTGGAACTATTTTAATTCGCAAGTCAGCATTCTTAGGTCACCGCCATCTGTTGACGGGTAGTGAAACTAAAGAATTCTTGTTTGTTTTTTGAATTTCTAAAAAAGTGTGTTATATTGAGACATCGTTTTATTTTTCCTGTAATCTTTACGTAAACTACTATTACATAGAATTATTTCAGATTTTTCTCTTTGCAAACTTCGGAGATAAGGGGGGGGGAACGGTATTTTTTTTTACATTTTTCATCATAAGTCGAAAACTATGCGGCCTAAGAAAAAAGAAAAAAATGTTTTAAAATGTGCAAACAGCGTTCTTTCATATGATACCCCACACGTCCTAGTCACTTCACTTAAAATTTTTAAGACCCCTTTTCAGTCCCTGTTGTGAAAAAAATATTAATTTTATTATTTCTTTCTTATTTGCAAAATAGTTGGGCAAATGTCATCTTAAACTATTCCAAATTTCAAGTTGATACCATTAGTAGTTCTCGAGATATCCAGCTGTGACAGACAGACAGACTGAGTCACACCATAAGGGTTCCTTTTTTACCATTTTGGTACGGAACCCTAATATACAGAAAAGTAAGTACAGCCTCGTGTACAAGGGTGCTTTTGAGGAATCCCGACCGCAAAACAACAATAGTAAAGTGTATTTTTATCTCATTCATAACATACGTCTCATGACATTACAAAATAGCTACGTGTAAAACATAATTCTTGTGATATTACTAAATAGGTTAGTTAAAATATCTAAAGATTTAGCTCGATAAATAGTTTGATGAATTTGCTCAACAGTAAAATCTAAATTATGTCTTTCATTTTCATTTAATACATTAAAATATTAAACTTATTCAGAAAATAAGGGATTTCTAGTACTAAATAAATTTCACTCAAAACTGAAATATTTCAACCTGTTTTGAAAGATTTCATAAATTTCATATAAATTTAATTTTCATTTCATTGAAATTTTCACTGGACCCATCCCTATACGGAACCCTTCGTGCGCGAGTCCGACTCGCACTTGGCCGGTTTTTTTTAATCAACTCATTCTTTTCTGTAAAATACAAACTGAAATCACTGTAAAAACGCTAACGTCTGTCACCGGGTTCGTAACTAGCTCGACTAAACGCTGTGTGAGTTGTCATTTTTTACCCCACCCAGGGTGCTATTTTTAAGCAATATTGGTTTGCAATTACACTTCCATAGATTTTAATTCGCTGGATATAATACACTATTTTAACAAAGTGATAGCTGTTAATAAGTTGGTGCTGGGCTGTTGAATAACAAAATCTATGACTCAATATGTGATACACAATAAAAAAAAACATTATTTTTATCCTTAGAAAGAGGTAAGGTATGACGTTAAACATGAAAATAATAATCGGAATGTACGAGTAACATTCAGAACCATAAATTCATTTCCGTGTGCAACTAAAGCATAAGCTTAATTTAAAAAAGTCGAGCTTTGAACCTTTGAGTACAAAAAGCAGGATTATTAAATTTTACGAGTCAAATTCGAAAATAAAAATATCCCTTTGTTCATTGTGCAGTAAAACTTCTTTATCGTGCCAGAACCTGTCGTAAATTGTGATTAGTTGGGATTTTCCGACATAATTTTTTAATTTTTAGGGTTCCGTAGCCTAAATGGCAAAAAACGGAACCCTTATAGATTCGTCATGTCTGTCTGTCTGTCTGTCTGTCTGTCTGTCTGTCTGTCTGTCTGTCTGTCCGTATGTCACAGCCACTTTATTCCGAAAGTATTAAGACTACACAATTGAAACTTGGTAAGTAGATGTATTCTGTTAACCGCTTAACGAATTTAATACAAAAATAAGAAAAATAAAAGATTAAGGGGGGGCTCCCCATACATGGAACTGAAACTGAAAAACTTCAAACCAACACGTGTTGGGTGTCTATAGATAGTTCTTTAAAAATGACATTGAGGTTTCTAAGACAACTTTTTCTCAAAGTCAACCGTTTGAAAGATATACACCGCCAAAGTGGTAAAATGTGTGTCCCCCCCCCTTTAACTTTTAAAATAAGAGAGTGAAAAATCAAAAAAAAATATATGCTGTAGATTTTAATAAACACTTTCAACCAAAATTAGTTTGAATGAGATATAGTAATTAGTTTTTGAGATATAGCACATTTTCCAAAACCGCAAATATAACTTTGTCATTCATACCAACACTGTGAAAAACAAAGTTATTTTTGCAGACGAAAAATGATAGGTGGTATTAAATATGGTATGGTATAAGGTAACTACGGAACCCTACGGCGCGTGGCCCGACACGCACTTGGCCGGTTTTTTTTTATCGATGGACATGCGCAATCGACGGAATTAATTTTGTTGTCTTACGTAAAGATTGAAGTAAATAAAATTAACTATATCTATAGTACAACTGTTTTTTTTAAATATACGTGTACGTGCTGTTTAATGTATTGTATCTTGCTAGTAAAACGAATCGATCATCCAGAGAAATTATGCGTCTTTAGACTTTTTTCTATGTTTTTATATTTTTATCTGAAAATTTTAAGTACATCGGTTGAGGAAACCTTCGGTCATGACTGAAAATCGAAGCATTTTTCCATGATTTCTACATTACTAACTATTATAAAGCTTACACTACACGTGCCACAATAATCAAAAATTATGAAAATGATAAACAAATGGGTACTTACAAATTCCACAGATTCAATCATTTTCACTGTCACAAATTCTGAAGATGTTTTTTCTATAAAATGTAATATTTGCAGCCGGTTCACAATCCGATGTTGTTTCCTCCGCAAATTTTCGCTTAGATCTGCATCTACAACACAGGAAGTGTCAGAGGTTAGCGGATCAATTCTCGTAAATCTTACATTATATCCGCCGTTATCGTCTAATTCTAAGATTGCATATGATTAACATTTAGCTATCCAATAAATTTTGTTTGAAACATACCGAAAAGTAGAACAGAATCCTTATAATGAAGGCGCGCCGAGGTCAAGAGAAGATATTAACATAGTTGAAAATTATTATGGTATTGAAACACGTCTAAATATTGCACTTTGTCACAATCGTGTAAGTATCACTGAGCTTTGCTGAGTGGGATTTAAGACGACCGAACCCGCATGTGAGTCGTAACTCTCTTATGGAATGCACAAGGATCCACTTCAAAATATGTCGATTTGCATAAAACAAAAATGCAGATTCCAACGTTACAATATATGTAGGCACCGCATTCCATGCGCCTTATTTTATTTACATTTAAATTGAGATGACACAGAAAATTCTCGTCCTTAGAGTAGCGTTCTTAGAAAAACATGGTCATTCAGGATATTAAAGACTACACTGCATTCAATCATGTGTCTTTATCTGCCATATTATACTGATGAGGAAAAAATTACAAGTTAGTAATCAGTTTTACCACAATATTGAATCGGAAATATCCAACAACGCAATCAAAATTAATCTGTTTAAGCGTCCTCGCAGGCTACAGACTTTCTATGGGCCGATAGTTGGCCGATAGTTGGTTTTTATATGAAGAGTCGGCCGATACCAAATCGTTGTAATGTGCGCACTTGCAAGAGTCCCCGCAAACTACAGACCAAACTGTCGGCCGATATTTGGGTCGGGCCTTTAATCAGTATGAAGAAGTATGCAAGTGCGCACATTACAACGATTTAGTATCGGCCGATTCTTCTTATAAAACCAACTATCAGCCGATAGAAAGTCTGTAGTTTGCGGGCACGCTAAAGGCCCTATGCAACCATCGGCCGAGAGTTTGGTATGTAGGTCTGTAGTTTGCGGGGACTCTAAGGGTCCTCGGAGACATGCTACTTCTATAGCATCAGCGATTAGCCTCGTTGCGATATCATCGCATCTGCATCGCGTTTTGGCGATAGTCTGCGTTCAGTTGCAGTATCAAAAACATTTTATTTTCAGACAAACGTACAAAATGATCAAATTTGTTTGATGTTCAAGGTGACAGTATCTAATGTTAAGTCATTGTGACCTTGTTGTTTTCCCTAGCAGTCCAAATATTTTATTAAGGTCATTTTTTTTTAGTTTCATATAAATTGGAATAATAAATGTCGTAAACCGCTCTATATCAAGGGCTACCACATTCATATAAACTTTACCAATTATTTAAAAAATAAAAATTATTATTGACAAATTGATACAAGATGAGCAATACCTTGTATTATTATATTGTGTATCTTACTTATGTATCTTTCTCTCATTCAATTATATGAATTTCAAATATTTTTCCGGATCTGGGTATTACCTATCTAGGTACTTCTATAACTTGAAGGCTCAGATGTTATCAGGTTTTGCGGGTTTTTGGTCAGTCTATCTGTTTTCTCAGAAGCCACACAACACTATTAAAACGATCAAAATGTGGTCGATATTGATGTTTAACAATATCGACAGTGGTGGGGTTTAAATGAGTAAAGCCAAACCTAAAAATGTGACTCAACGGACACGGACCGTCCCCTATGCAGAGGATGCATGGAGAAAGAAAAAACAGTCGCCCACGTGCTGCTGGAATGCAGAGGGGTAGCCCCTTACCGGGCGAGGTACCTCGGCTCGCCGGGCAGCGTCCAGGAAGCGATCACGAATGTGAAAGCCCTTGGAGCGTTCCTGGCTGAGCTGGGCTGGCTGGAGTGATCCGGCCGCACATCCTCTGACGCAAAATAGGCGCAATGGACGTCGAGTTGCGGAAACCGCCTGCACTGATAAGAAGAAGAAGAAAAAATGTGACTCAAACTCGATTCGGAGAAAAATTTCGCAAGTTTGAAAAAAGTATAAAATATCACATATCTAACTATAAAACTATATATCACACCTGAAAACAAAATATTACATGAAAATAATCAATCCAAATACCTACTATCAAGTTAAACGGTAAAATAACTACAGTAAGCTACATCCTTGCGTTATACTTAATATTGTTGTTTATTCTTTTATTTTGTCACTTCAATTAAAGTAGTATTGGGCTATTTACATGGATCAGTTTTAATGACCTTTGACGCAAAGAGAATGTAAAAATAACTCTTTGACGGTCGACTTTAGTCACCTAGCAAGTCGCTTCCAAAATTGAATCGCAGACAGGTGATGGCGTCGCTGTTGTCTTTATACAAGTAGTTGACTCTGTTAAGAGTAATTTTTTTCTATGGTTGACAGCGTAACCCAGGTAACGAGGTAGATAGGTTACTTGCGCCTTAACAGTGGCAGCCATAATTTTTTTTTTCATGTCAGTGGTGGCAGCTGAAAGTTGAGCTAATTAGCACACCCTGAGCATAGTCTCGCGAAGCATTGACAGTTTGGATTGCTCCTGAGAAACTTAATAAAATGCCGTCCTATGTTATGTGAAACTGTAGAAATTTCACAAGTAAGCTTCCATAAAATCTAAGGATCACATTTCATGAGTGTGTTTTATATTTAAATTGTTTTTCGTTCATATTTGTAAATTAGAAATACAAAATGTCAGTAAATATTATTTTAAAAATGTCTGTCATGTATTATAAATGTACAGAACGGAACAATGCTACGATAGTGCTCAAGCATTCGCTCCCATTAATCTAGAGAAGAATTATTATTTATATCATAAATAAACATTTATTTAATTAAATTAAATAAACTAGTGGTTCCATGAGCTGTCGACCTCGCGATAAAAAGTGGCTCAAATTGTACAAAAATAAAATGTCACTATGAAGTTTTCAAATCACACAGTACGTGAGTTATTCGCAGCTAGATGGTGCTTCTAATTTTGATCATTTTTCGAAATGGATATTTAAATTGCTAGTGGTTAACTGGCACTATCTTGTCCCAAAACTAATAAAGCTTGTCTATGGGTGCTTTTACTACCTATACAATATGTTTAGTTTGCGATGTTGGAGCTTTTAAAGGCAGATAATATGATAAATTTAATCGACAAAACCCCCCACACGTAGGGGTCTATCCCCTCTCCTGTTGTAATGGCCGGCATTATAAATTTGACTTTTTTTAGATGGCCCTGCCGAAAAATATTCAATTCTCCGGATTTAAAAGTCCTAAAGTTATAACAAAATACTATTCGAAAGCTAAAATATATAATATCACCTATCGATTATAAAAAAAATGTAAACTTTCAGCTTTAATATGTCATAAAAAAATACTAAAGTAAAGAATCCGAAATTTGATTTTCTCACATATCTCAAAAACGAGATATATGTTTATGTTGTTGGTTTTCTGATACATAGGAAAATTATCAATAAAACGACATCAAAATCATTGCTCTGAATTGCATATTTAGAGATTAATTGTTGTTTGAATGACCCTTACGTAACCAATAAAAAAATATTTTCGAAAATAAACTGATTCAAAATCATTTTCATCATTTCTGAATATAAATGACATTGAACGATAAAAGCAGGTATTTTTATGAGTTTTGAATTATGACCATTTCTTAAATTAAATTAACTTAAATGCTTGTAAGGGTCATATTCAAACAACAATGACTCTCGAAATATGTAACTCAGAGCAATGATTTTGTTGTTGTGTTGTAGATACTATTTCTGTGTAATTAATAATGCCAAAAAATAAAACATTAACATTCTAGTTTTTGAGATATGTGAGAAAAACTAAAAAAAATATTTCTAAATTAAAATCTATCTAGTATTTTTTACAACGTATTAAAACTAAAAGTTTACACAAAAATTTTTTTCATGATAGATGATATTATTAGCTTTCAAAAAATATTTTATTTATAACTGTAGGACTTTTAAATCCGGAGAAATTTATATTTTTCAGAAGGGCGGGCCATCAAAAATAAAAAGTCAAATTTATAATACCGGTCATTCCAACAGGAGAGATGATAGACCCCAACATGTGGGGGGGGGGGGATTGTTGATGAAATTGATTAAAGTATCTAACTTTAAAAGCTCTGACATCGCTAACCAAACATATTGTAAACTTACACCCAGACCCGATCGAGGAAATTAAAATTTATCAAAATGAAGCGAGGTCTACAGTTTATAGAGCCACTAGTTTTATCGCTTGAAATAAAAGGATTCATTATTTTATTTAGATTATTTTATTTTTATTATCATTGTAAGTACATAGGCTTAGAGTAAGACGCGCTTCTGTCCCAGAAAGAGAAGCCATACGAAGCTTTCCCCTCTGCCGAAGTACAAGCCCAAATGGGCATATGCAGTTGATAAAACCAGTTGCGCCCGGATCTCTTTCTAGACCGAGTCCAGTCGCGCATGTGAACGCTGCAGTGTTTAAAATGCCGAATTGATGAGTTTTTTACTGTTAAAAGAGGTCTGGAACATCAAAGTTTACAAAAAGTCGGTGTTACATTTCACATGAAAGTAATATTTTGTCGTATTATTGCTATTTGTTTACATTTAAACATTAAATTCGTATATTTTATTCTTGATTAGTTGTCAAATTTATTCAGTGACATCGGGTCTGCTCGTCCATGGCTCCTCCGTACAAATTTCAGATCTGTCGCTAGATAAATCCGAGTTCTCGCGGATGAGCAACTTAGTGATGTTACCGTATCACAATGTTTGTCGATAAAGGATATGGCCTGGTCCTGCTCCAGGCATTCTCATAAATGTGATATACCTAAAAATTCTTAAATATTTATTAATTCTTTTTAACTTCTGACAGACTCAATTTGGTCTTTGCAGTTTTGCACTGTTACATTCTGCGTCAAAGAGTAAAATAAAATCACAGCATAAATTAATTAGTTCTCTCACAGAATAAATAATCTTTTTGATACATCTTATATTATCTTATATACATCAATTCGAAAAGACACGTAAGCGTCATCTGTATTTAAATATCTACCATGGATAAGTTAAGTAAATAACTAATTTTACCTAGAGAGTTCTTGCTTTGATAGATAATTTCAAGCAGGTTCCAGAAGTCCTATCTGTTGTTGTTTAATCTTTGAAATCGTGTTTGACTGCGGTCGTGTCCGCGGACACGTCCGCGGTCATGACCGCGGACAAATATCGGCATCACACAAAGCATCAAACGAAGCCGCCGCGACGCGCGCTAATGTACAGTAAAAAAATGTCAGTAGTCTTAGTTGTTCCGTTTAGTGTAAAATTCGTTAATAGTTTTTATTGTATTAAAATATCTGTAGGTGCAATGCGATTAATTTAGCTTTGTACAACAGAAGTGAACACCTTCAGAGCGCTTGCGGTACATAAGGATGTATTTTAATTTGTTGAAATCTGTGCACACCGCACCATAGCTACATTCTCGAGTGAAGTTGCCGCGGATCACAGTCTATTGTCAATTTAATCGCATGTTTAGTATTGATAAATTCATTTTTTTACCTTTCGGGATTAGGGGTATTTTTGTAACACCTTGTATAAAAATGAATGGAATAAGATCATTTATAATAGAAAAACGTCATAAAATGCTCTTAATACGTATATGAGACTTGACAATAAGACTGAGTGTTCTTGAGTCCGTATTAACTTTTTCAGAAAGGTTTTTGCTTGTTGGGCTCTTTGTTGTTATTCACCCCATGTAAAATGTTTGAGTTTGTTACCTTTATTCCTTTTTCCGTATCGATATTGCTGCAACGACAATTGAGCCCAGCCCTTTATGTCAAAAACGTGTCATATTTTGATGTGTGACTCATCCGTACACAAATTTTTGCTGTTTTGTTTTATTCTTTATGTGTTGGTGTCGTCTTTACAGTGTTGTTTTTGTATGTGAGTATGCGGAACTGCACTTGTGTGCACTTTCCCCCCCCGCAAAAAATGCCAGAAAAAATTGAATAGAGTAATAATCGCTAAGGCTGCTCCCTTCCGCGATGCTCTAAGTACATAGGTAACTAACTCATAGGCATCAAACTATCCAAATGTCTCTTCTGTGAACTACTTAACGATATTCTATGATTAGTA
Organism: Agriphila geniculea; assembly: GCA_943789525.1. NCBI lineage: Eukaryota > Metazoa > Arthropoda > Insecta > Lepidoptera > Crambidae > Agriphila > Agriphila geniculea. The sequence continues at coordinate 13,802,300 of OX038875.1, forward strand.
GTGACATTCGGTTGGGGACAATTTTTGATGTCGCATGGTACTGACATAACCAAGAAGCTTATACCCCCAATGGAGATTGCACGGCCAGTGTCATAGTGAAGATCCAAAAAAGGTCCTTTAGTGACGTGACGGCTTATTGCTACCTCTTTCTTTAATGTTACAATACGTGTTCGTTGTTCGTCGTTCGTTCGTTCGTGAGAAACGAAATCGTATTGTAAAACAAGAAAGAGGTAGCAATAAGCCGTCACGTCACTAAAGGACCTTTTTTCAATCTTCACTATGACACTGGCCGTGCAATCTCCATTGGATGGAAGGTATAAGCTTCTTGGACATAACATATCTTTTCATTTCTCATATTCGGAAAGTGATGTATATTTAAACTGAGCAGCGGGTCCAAAACTCTTCGTTCCACCCTAGGGAGTAAAAGAAATTTAAAAATAGAACCGAAATTGGTTACATAGTCAACCATAGAGTTACCTCATCGGTAATGGTTTAAAAAAAATAGATAGGGCGCATGTAAGTACTTGTTGTTTGGTCTGTGGGGCGCATTCACGAACAACAATGAAACGTGGTATAAACGCGGCGTGTTCCAAATTCAAAATAAGAAAAACTATAAAATATTGGCGGGATACCTTACTCTGTGACTTTGAGCTGTGTGTGTTGAGTTGATTTTATATTTACTAAAAATGAGTTCATCAAGCGATTTTGAAGTATTGACCCCGGATTCAATAACAAACGAGGCAAACAAAATAATATAAAATCTTTTGCCAGAAGTTTCGAAGGAAAAATACTTAAATGCGTACAATGATTTTATGAAGTGGCGAGCAAACAACAAAATAAAATCATTTTCAGAAAAAGTATTTCTCACGTATTTCAGTGGATTATCAAAGAAAATACTGCCTTCCACTCTATGGAGCAAGTACTCTATGCTCAAAAGCACATTAAGTGCTAAACACAATGTAAACACTAATTGTTCTAATTTTTCGATTAATTTTAAATAGGTATAATAAGTATAAGGTACCAGCTACATGTTATTATTAATAAACATTTTGGAAAAAAACTACGATTTTTTTACTTTCCTTATATTCGAAATGAAAAGTAGAGTGTTAAACACGGGTCAAAGTCATCAATTCCATACTCGAACTATAGCCGGGATATATCTCGTACGGGAATTGCTTCCTTTGGACCCTTATATAACAATCTACTATTTTAATTCTAATATCATGTAACAATATGTAATAACTTAATTCCAGTTTTGGCCACCGGATCAAATATTTTTTTCACCTTCGGCCTCAATATTATTATTAAAATAATATACATAATGTAATTATTAAAATAATTATATATTAATAATTATTCGAATAATATTATTGTAGCATTTCATGCTATTTACACGGTCGATTTTCGCCGTGCGGTGAAAGTTGTGCGGCTTTAGTCATCCATGTAAATACCCCATATGCAATAATTTAAATGAGCTTGCCAATTACTGGCCTGGCAGCATATAAACAAAGGATAGTATTTCGATGGAAATGTTGATCCTGAACATAGCATAATACTGATCTGATAAAAGCTGGTAGCTGAATGCAGATTTAAGATCAAAAACAAATAAAACCGGTCAAGAGCGAGTGGGACTTGCGCACTGAGGGTTCTGTACCATCATATTTAATACACTGCAGAGTAGAATAATAAAATTATTATTGCAGTTTTAAGTCAGCGCCATCTCTTGACCGATAGTGGAACTAATGTGAACTTTTTTTGAAATTTGATAATTTCTAAAAAGTGTGCTATATTGAGACATTGTTTTATTTTTCCTGTAATCTTTATATAAACTGCTATCACATAAAATTATTTCAGATTTTTATCTTTGCAAACTTCGGAGATAAGGGGGGGAACGGTATTTTTTTTACATTTTTTATCATAAGTCGAAAACTATGCAGCCTAAAAAAAATGAAAAAGTGATTGAAAACGTGCAAACAGCGCTCTTTCATTTGATACCTCACATGCCCTAGTAGCCCCACTTAAAAAAATTTAAGACCCCTTTTCAGTCCCTGTTGTAAAAAAGATATTTAATTTTTTATTTCTTTCTTATTTGCAAAATAGTTGGACAAATGTCATCTTAAACTATTCCACATTTGAAGTTGATATCAATAGTAATTCTCGAGATATCCAACTGTGACAGACAGACAGACTGAGTCACACCATAAGGGTTCCGTTTTTACCATTTTGATACGGAACCCTAAAAAGAACTTCAATTAAAGTTACTGAAACTTCAGCTCTTTTTTGCAAGTGAGGTGCACTTGAAGCTAAAAAAAACAGTTCTAAAAAGAGCAAGAAATAATGTTCAAAACATTTATTTAAATTATAAGTCTATTTTTAAGTCGGGTAGGGTAGTTTGAACACCAGTTGGATTAGTTTTGTTCAAAGACCTTTATTTTTTATTCTAAGAGCCCCACCCGATTTCATTAAACGTTTTTTTTAAATAATTAATTTGGGTAGACGATCCAACTAATTTTGAACTTTCCGCTCTTAGTTTTTATGGTTTTATATTATAGTGGCATTAACAACATACTCGTTATTGAAAGGAAAAGATTTTATTTCCAATAAGCAAAAAGTTATTCGACAGTGTAAGTCTATCATGGGCAGTTTTCGATATATTTAAGTTTTTGGCGATGTCGCTTCCAAAAAACTGTTTCATCGCAAAGATTTTATCCCAAAAACCAAAAATTATTCTGCAGTATAAGTATATCATCAGTCATTATTTGGTACCACCCACCCAATTAGGGCTGTCACAGGATGATGACTACGTCACTCTTTTCCGGCCACTTGTCTTATTAAGGAATCACAAAGCTAAATTTTTGTGAAAAAAGAGTGAAGACTGAAGTCTCGCTGAAGCGAAAGTGCATCAAGAGACCATCTTGAATCTTGTTCTGAAACCTCTCAACAATTCACTTTTTTTTTAATGTACTGTGGACTTTCCAGCAAAACTGTACCTGGGGATAGTCACCCTGCACCATAGATAGATACCCTGACACTTGTCAGGTTTATGGATGGCTATCAATGCCTCTCTTTCTCGCTGTATAGCAAACAAAAGAGACGCATTAAAAGCCATTCAGAAAACTGACAAGTTTTAAAAGCTTGTAATACCCCATTGGTCACAACACGCGAACTGCTCAAACCTGGGGGCCTATTACAAAACAGCATCGCGATAAGCGTACGATGTTCGTTCCACTCCGTGGCACTATTACCTCACGAAAAAGGTTCAATATCAAGTAAATTGAACGACGAACTGCGTCCGACTATCGTGATTCTTTTTAGTAATAGGCTTTCTGGCTTAAAGAAAACATTCCGGATTTTAAAAGGGCTACTGGCCCTCGTCTAGCCGAGACCTGCCCCCCTACTCAAATGGCCACTTTTCTATTCGTTCGCTAACTTAAAGCTTAAAAATAAGCAATTAAACGATAAAGTCACACATCGCATGTTTATGTAAATCACAGACATTGTTGTATTGTATGGAATTGACAAGCCTACGACACGTAATTTTGGAGTTTAAGGCTTAATTATAATTTTTAAGTTAGCGAACGAATAGAAAAGTGGCCATTTGAGTAGCCCCCCTGAACCACTTGAACTGCAAATTATGGTTTGTTCTAAGCGACACGCCAACAATGAGCTAAAGCCAAAGTTCCCATGGAAACGGTGCGTAATGTCATTATATGTTAATTTGTTCAGACCATAGACATAGAAAAATTTTCGCTGCGATGGTTCACACAGTTTGTATTTATGTATAGTTATTGCTTTCTCGGTGGCCTGATGTATTAAAACTAAAGGTAGGTACTATCTGAGCACAACTCTTTTATCACACCTTCCGCTCATATAATCCTAGTTGCTTGTTGTGAACTTTTGTTCAATAATGAATATGCACCGATTTTGATTTTGAGCTTGATCGCTGCGGACACGTATTAAAAAAAACATGATGGAACAGAAAAAAAATGTATTTTATATTATCTCGCGCATCCGTAGATATTGTTCTAGAATATGAACTAGAACTTCACGTTGACGGAAATTCATCACCAAACTTCAACATCAACAAACATCACAAATGCTTATAGAAAGTATTTTTTACGCTTGCTTTTTTACACCAGTAAGTTACGACTATCGTATTGACAATAAAATCTCATACGATACGCTTACGTACGCTGCCTGCGACGCCGTGTGCGGACTTCTTTGAACATGTACATGCTCGTATTGCTCTCGAACGCGCGTATTACGATAAGCTTAGGCTACGAGACGCCGTGTGCGGAGGGGCTAACAGCTCTCCCGTCACCAATAGCTGTCGGAAATGAATCCGCAAATTCTATAATTTGTGTGGAATCGAAACTATCTGATCGACTATGAGGAAAGATTAGAAAAATTCCACATGGTGTCTTGGATGTTGATATAAATATTTTTGACTGTAGCTTGCTGAGATTCAAGAATAGATTAAGAAATTGTCTCAAGTAATAAGGATTTTATTATAAATTTTGATTTTAATTAGCATTGCGATTTTATTTTATTATTAGGTTTTTTCTCTCTATTATATTTTTATTGTGATAAAATGTATTGATACGATTTATTTTAATTCTGATTTTAATTTTATTTTAATTTGTATTACGATTTTAATTCATCAGTAGGTTTTTTCTATCTGTGTTGTCTTGTTATTGTGATATTTGTCGTGAAATGTATAGATTTAATTTAATTTTTATTTACTGAATTACTTTTTATTTCATGATTTCAAACAGTAATCACTTTTTAGATAGCACAATATATTCACTGCTAGTAGTTTCCAGTAGTATGTACATATTTAAGGGTTTCAACCTAGCCTTTAAGTTATTTATCATTTCTTGTACTGTTCTAGCTGTCACCTGTTGTGTACATCTAAATTTAAAAATAAAAAAATATCTAACTATCGAAAGTTATGGTTACGGTAGACCCTACCTATAGTATTTCTAATTGTAATACAACTGTTGAAAACTATTTAAAACTAAAAACAACAGTTTAAAACCTGAAACCCTACGATAAGTATAAAGGCGGTCTCAAACTCAACATGTTACTTCTGCTGTGCTGTCGTCTGTACATGCATATAAAGAATTATTGCTTATAATTCCCATGGTTTCTGAGCCTTCTTCACTGACAAAGTAAAATCATAGATTATGTATAGTGTGGAAAACTGCTCATGTATGGCTTTCTAGTTCAGGCAAAGATAGCTCAAAAAGATATAGAGGGAAATGCTTGGAACTGTTCCAATCATTTCTCTCTACACCTTTTCGTTTACTGGGCTACTCACCTAGTTTTAATTATGTTAACACATTTCGAATTGCAACATTTTTAATTTTTTACTAAAACCTATGAGTTAGGTACTTACAATGATGGTGTCTGAATAAAATAATGAATCCTTTTACTTCAAGCGATAAAACTAGTGGCTCTCTGAACTGTACCTCGCTTCATTTTGATAAATTTTAATTTTCTCGATCGGGTCTGGGTGTTACATGTAAGTATAATAAGTATATAATATGTTTGGTTAGCGATGTCGGAACTTTTAAAGGCGGATACTATGATCAATTTTATCAACAAACCCCCCCTCCCCCACATGGGGTCTATCCCCTCTCCTGTTGGAATGACCAGCGTTCTTAAGTTGTCTTTTTATTTTTGAAGGCCCTGCTGAAAAATATTAATATCTCCGGATCGGAAAGTCCTACAGTTATAAATAAAATACATTTTGAAAGCTATTAATATCATCTATCAAGTAAAAAAATATTGTCTACAAAACGACAGCAAAATCATTGCTCTGAAGTACATATTTAGAGAGTTATTGTTGTTTGAGTATAACCTTTAGAAGCACTTAATGTTAATTTTCGAAATGGTCTAAATTCAAAACTCATAAATACCTGCTTTTATCGTTCAATGTCATTTGTATTCAGTAGCTCTACCATGAGTTGGTATTGGCTCCGTGCACGCTTTTAACGCCACCTAGCGTGTTGCAACTTTGTTGGCTCTGACCTGACCGTTTTGACGTTTTGATATGTAATGGCGGCATCGTGACAAAATGTTAAAAAATACTATACATATTGTGTTATTAATGTAAATTTCAAAATTACTATGATTTGGGTGGACAAAATGTTGTGAAATCATTTTTGGTCATTTAAATTAAATATGGCAAGTAAGATCTATTCAAAAAGAGTGTTTTATTTTGGTGATATCAGGGTTTGTTTACTTCTTTTTTAGTTGTAGATTTTGTAAAACAAGAGGATAAAGCTACTTTAATAATTTTACTAAGTGATAATAAACATATATTATTATTCCTGTATCGCTAGTAATAAATTAAATATCGTTTTCAAGCAGATTACAGAGCCTTCTTTATTTCTACTTTTTGCCACCATGAGCGCTGCGATCGATTATAATACCTTCGCACCCTCCCAATAGTAAACTACAATAGTTTACTATACTCGCTAGCGAGCATCGAGTAACGTTTTGGCCTTTTTCATAGCAATTCGGTACCATGAGTTACTAATTGACAGATGGTATCGAGAAATACCATAACGATAGTAGTAAAGTTACTCACTTGCGTTTTGAGGTGTGAGATCAATGAGTATACCTTTTACTATCCTCTATGGCATAGAGGAATGTAAAAAATAGGAATTACACGCATAATGACACATCTATGTCTTTGACGCAAAATGACATATTATGACTACGCGGAATGACATACGCATAATGACATATCTCGGACTTGACGTATTGTGATCACGCAGAATGACATACGCATAATGGCATATCTATGACTCTGACGCAAAATGACATATGGTGACTACGCATAATGACATCTCGGATTCTGATACAAAATAACATATTGGTGACCACGTTATCTCTTATACAGGGTAATTTGTAATATTATGCCAAAATAAACCACTGTGATTGCCCTAAAATGTAACAATGATGCCCAATTAAGTTACAAGACTTCGGCCAACATCTTGATGCTCTTTCGATGCAGTGGGGAAAGTTCGCGCATGTGCACTTGCGAGCAAATTATGTGGGCTCGGATTTAAAGGATATCATCCACGTTTCATACATTTTTGGTCCAAATATGAAAGTGCCGGCCAAAAGACAAAAGTGCTTTATTCTGATAGATTTTGTCCATCTAAGCATTTTTAATTATGGCACCGAAGCTGTACCACCGCTTCACATTTGTGTCAAAATGTATGAAAAGACCGACTTTTTGAACTCAATTAAAATCAAGTGCAGCGGTGCTACAGCTTCGGTGCCATAATAAGAAATGCTTAGGTGGACAAAACCTATCAGAATAAAGCACTTTTGCTTTTTGGCCGGCACTTTCACATTTGGATCAAAATGGATGATGTCCTTTTAATGTAAAATAGATGGACTATTTTAGGCACAAAAAATATTTTTTTTTGACGTTATATTTTACTATATCTGGTGATAATTTAAACATAGCCGTTTAAAAATAACCCTGTATAATAATTATTATGACAAAATATATGGAAAATTTGTTATGCCAAAGCAAATTAGGAATGAAAATATCATGCAAAAAATGGTTCTCATGCCACAAACTATAACCGTTGCAATGACACTGACACGTGGGTGTTTATTACATATCTACGCGCAACTCAATTTTACGTCTTTAATTCATGTTATTTCGCGTATGTGTCAATTCGCCTATGTGCCGTTTTGCGTATGTCATTTCGCGTATGTGTCCTTTTGCGTATGTGTCGTTTTGCGTATGTGTCATTTTGCGTGTGTGTCATTTCGCGTATGTGTCGTTTTGCGTATGCCATTTCGCGTATGTGTCATTTCGCGTATGTGTCATTTTGCGTATGCGTCATTTTGCGTAATCAAAATGTGTCATAATGCGTAAAATTGAAAAATAGGTACAACAAAAGAGAATGTAATCAAACCGCGGTACAACATAGTCATTGGCGTGAATACTTCTATTTTAATTTAATTTAGTATTTTTTGTGTCTAAAATAGTCTAAATAATGTCTTTCAGAGCTTATTTAGCATAAAATATGTGCGCCACAGCTGCATAATGCGACGAAATCAAGGGCAAATTATAAACCGATAAATATGAAAACCCGTGTTAGAAATCCTCTAGTCAGGGGGTGGGTCAGGTTGTGCCCAACGCTGAATAGTGGCCCTTCTAGGTGGGCCCTCCATTCAGTGGGCTTACTAAGGTCACCATTCAAATACGCCGTAACGTAATGCATTCCTCCACTTTGAAACTAATATAAAAAAGTTTAATAAGTACTTTCCCATCAAGCATATTACAAAATTAGAAAATGTTGTGTTAAATCTAAATAATAATCTACTTAGTTGCAAATATGTTAATTCCGTCCGTATCAAGGTAATAAGTACTTGATACAAATAAGGCCTATTTAATTTTAAGTCTTTAAATATTATTTAATTGATTATTTAACAGTAGGAATATAAGAAAACAGTTCTAACTAAATGTAATTTTCCGAAAACTTGACTTTGGCCGTAATAAATCGATTACACTTATTAAATTAAGGCCTATAACTTTTTTATGTTAAATTGAGGTTAAATATGAAATCATATTAAATAAAAACATCTTATCAATAGAATATTTATTATAACAAAGTAAAGATTCATGTTATAATATATTCTAAAAAAAGATCTCACTTTAATATCATATTTGAATAAGGCACAAAAAAAACGTAGGTATCTGCCGCATGTCGCTCTGCCAGGTTGTATTTCGTCCAATTTGTACGTTTTTATTAATTTGGAAGGAAAATTTGATATTTTGTCGATTGTTGGATGATACACACATTATCTGTAATGAAATAAGTAAATCATAAGTTGTATAAGTTGCGGGATTCTCATTAAGCTCTACTGTGTTGAAATAAGACCTAGGCTATTATCGTAACCACGCTCTGTCCCCCCTACTCAAATGGCCAACATTCTATGCGTTTGAACGCTACGTTATTACGTGCCGTAAGCTTGTCACACAATATCAAAGTCTGAGATTTACATAAGCTTGCGACACGTTATTTAATCGTCTATTGCTCATATTTTAAGCTTTAAAAGTAAGGTTGGCCATTGGAGCATGGGGGCAGGTCGTCTTTAAAAATTGCAATAAATGCATCTTTAGCCAATAGTAAAAACAAATCAAGGTCATGGATAGCTAATCATAAATATTAAGAAACAATTATTAAGAGAAGCTTAAACTAAAACAGCGTAAGTTTTTTATAAACTTTCATAAATGTATTTTTCTGGTTGGATTTAGGTTTATCTGAGTTTTCTAATGATTTGTACTTGGACGGATCGTCCAAGGATTTGTATCAAGTACCAACCTTTTATTTCACCTTTCCATAAAGTCCTCTAATCGACTGCTTCTAATTTTATTCTTATCAATCTTAACAAGCTAGCTATTGCACAACAAAATACGCAAAGAAAACACAAAATAAATAATTATTAAAACGTGAAAATTACATTTGACATCTTCGATTTGACATAAATAGTAACCATAGAGGAAAGTAAAAAGATAGTAACCAACATAAATTCAAAAGTCACTTACATTCGGTATACACGCACTAACTAGTGTTTTTTTACTTAGTCGGATTATAATTGCAAATTACACCAACTAAGGTAAACGACCAATATTTCGTGTTAGTACGTTATTTCGTTTAGTTTTTTTTCTGTCGCAAATTATTAATTATTACACCTACATTAGTACAAAATCTATACCACATAAACATTTTGGTAACTGAACTGAGACACGGTTACGGTATCTATCCATTACCGTGACTGAGGGCAATGCGACGTTCAAAACTCTCAGTCGTCGGCACAGACAGCTTTATGGCGTGTATTCCTTGTCACCACCATAAGATTAGCGCTCGTATGTACCTACTTCTTAAGCTCACAGAAAGTAAATTTGAATAAAACTTTAAATAGTACAACTGATCCCGTATGCCCGTAGTAACTTCTAAACGAAAGGTTCGATTAGAATAATTTAAATAAGAATTGACATGTAAATAATCAACCTTGATTATTTTAAATTATATAGTTGGATAAGGATTAATATCATGAAACAAAATATGTAATAATTTTTCGATTCTACTCCAGTTTTGATTGACTAATTTGAACAAAAAGTGGTCATTGCGACTACACTATAAAAATTAGATATACAGGGTGTCCCAAAACTTTGCCACATAGAGGGAAAGTACCTTAAATATTTAAGATAGGAAAATTTATTGAAAGAAACTTTGAACAACCCTCGAGTAAGGATTGCAGCCAAGGCCTGTTTTCTGGGGTGTACTATTCAATAAAAATCCACTTAGTACACGACAGGTGTATTGGAATAATTAATTTTAACAAAATTGTCTCATGCCTTATACTTCTAACAGTACAACTCAATAGCACGATTAATCTAACAGTGCCATCTTGCCATTTTGTTTTTAAAAAGAAACCGAACTGCATTCAAAGATTTTTTTAAATCGCTTACGTTTTGATACAAATTGATACAAATTTGTAATAATGATAATTTAAATGTTAAATTTCATAGTCTTCCTTTTGTTTAAGATGCTGTCTCACTTAAGAAAAAAATAATCCTTATAAATAACCCTTTTGATTGGTATCGTTAAAATAAATTAAAAAAAAAACGTTTTTGTTGGGTTCGATTCCTGGTTAAGGCAGGTGATTTTCCAAAAATCTTTGAATGCAGTTCCAATTATTTTTAAAAATAAAATGAAGTCTTCTTTCAGTAAAATTTCCCATCTTCAATATTTAACGTACTTTCCCTCCGTGTGGCAAAGTTTTGGGATACCCTGTATAGCCGCGCGTAGGGTTACCAGATGACAAAATCAAAAGTCCGGAATAAAGGCCCGATATCCATTGAAAAATCCTGAGATTTGTAGCAGTTTGAGAATAACGTACGGGGGGGGGGCGGGGGGGGGGGGGGGGGGTTGGCAGCGGCGAACTGATTAAATAATAGAAAGCTTATTTATCCTTATTAGGGAATTCTCGATCCAAGACGGCGAAAAGAATTTGCAATTTTCGAAAATTTTGGAAAATCTCAAAAAGTTACTGACCTATTTTAGGAATTCTAATTCCACTTTGAAGCCCTCTGGCAGACGTACAATTTGACATATAGCCCATCCGCGTTCCTTTTATATCAGCGAAACTACAGGCAAATGTCACAATTTCTTAAATCGGGGCACAATACTCGATCACGTAAACATAAACCTAACCTAAGATGGCATTTTTGAAATCAAAAATTAATTCTACGTTATTGATTTTTCCGAAAATGATACCAAACTTGGCTTAGTACTATACTTAGGCAGTTATTAACATCAGACTTCATGAAAGCTGAGCTCTCCCCTCCCCCCCACCTACATGAAAAATCCAGGTGGCTCCACTTCGTAAACCCATCTTAGGAACATAAAGATCAATCCTGGTGAAGGAAACCTTTGGCTAAGCAATAGCCGGATTTTTATTATTTTTGTCGTGTACAGTACAGTCACTACCATAAACTTTGACACACCATAGCTTGGAAACTATAATTTGTATCAAAATGAACTTATTTGTAGGTAATTTATCAGTAAATAATTGAATTATTGACCATTTTGTCCTAGATTGTATGGTTTTCCTGAAAATTTAGAAAATCTGTAAAACGGGTCACATTTCTAGGGGGGAGGGGTGACGTGGTAGAGGGGAGAGGGGGAGAGTTATTTTTATAATGTACTCACCTAAAGGTATAACATAGCCTCATTAAAACTTAACTATTAATTTCGCCATCTTCCCCATACATTTAGAATGAATATCCTAAGTCTTCATGCCGAAATATGGGACATTTACCCCGTATCGAGTTCACATGTGCGAGGATAGTAAAATCGTGGATGGTGAGCACATTTACTATAGATTTTAGTTCTTCGCATATCCGCTAGAGGCTCTGCTTCAATTTCCCATACAAATTGCTAACGCGGTCGATATCGAGAATGGTTTTTGTAAACTCATGGTAGTGCTACAGATTAATTTAAAAATGATAAAAATGATTTTGAATTTGTCCATTTTCGAAAATATTTTTTTATTGGTTACGTACGAAGGTATGATTCCGATGTCTGCAGCACTGCTGCGCGACACTGCTGCGTGACACTGCTGCGCAGCAGTGCTGCGCAGCACTGCTGCCGAGCTCGGAATGTAGTCTCATATAAACCTATAGAGAATGTATGGGGACCAGTGGTGTTGCGGCAGCAGTGCCGCGCAGCAGTGTTGCGCAGCAGTGTCGCGACGCTTCTCCGCTCACTTCAAATTGAGCTTTTCAAACGTAACATTACGATTCAATTTGGAGCACACAGCACTGCTGCGCAGCAGTGCTGCCGACATCGAAATCATAAACTGAAAGTTATATTTTTTTTATAATCGATAGGTGATATTTGATTTTAGTGTTAGTGTAATTTCTACAGTTTCACATATCACAGGACGGCATTAAGTTTCTCAGGAGCAATTCAAACTGTCAATGCTTTCGCGAGATTGTGCTCAGGGTGTGCTAATTAGCTCAGCTTTCGGCTGCTGCGAATGTGAAGGCGCAAGTAACCCACCTACCTCTTTTAAAAAAAATCTATTATCTTTGTAAGACTCAATGAATATGTATGGCAAAGTCAAAGCTCATAACCGGTCAAAACTACTTTTGACTGCAAAAATTGTTTAAAAAAAACAAAAAACCGACTTCAAAAAACCTACCTCTAAAAAGCAATAAATAATATTCGTAATAATAAAAACACGTCTATTGAAGTCGGGTGGGGCTGGAGTACAAATTCCCTTTTTTTATTCTAAAAGCCCCACCCGACTTCAATAGACGTGTTTTTATTATTACGAATATTATTTATTGCTTTTTAGAGGTAGGTTTTTTGAAGTCGGTTTTTTGTTTTTTTAAACAATTTTTTATTTTTTTATTTTTAGTGTAGATACCTTATGTATTAGGTAGTGTAGGTAAATTTATCATTTAGTTAGAAAAATCGGCTTAGCCAAACGTGAGTTAATCGCGGAGAAACATACATACATGCGGGTCAAACTGAGAACCTCCTTTTTTAAGTCGGTTAAAGAACTATACTTAAGATATCCCTTTTCCAACAAAAAAATAATTATCTTATTCAGTTCATAAACAAAAAAGTTATACGACTGATCATCGAGGTAGTTCACGCAAAATCATACTTTTTTCGTGCTTTTTTCAAGATTACTTGAAAAGTACTGAATTGATTTCACAATTTTAAAAAATGGGACCAACTTGGAAGTTTACCTAATTTATTTTACGTTTGAATCATTTCAATCGGTTCAGCCGTCTTCGAGTAACCGGTGTACATACAAAAAACAAAAAAAAACGGGTCGAATTGAGTACCTCCCTCCTTTTGAAGTCGGTAAAAATAAGTTAAAAGTGGTTTTGACCAACGTCCTTAGTCAAAATCACTTTTGCATTATTTAAGCAGCTAAAAGTGATTAATGAACATGTAAGTTTTAATAAAATTACATTACTTCAATTTTCATTTGTAACAAAACTTATGGCAGGACTAGTTTATTTATGCAAAAAACAGCAGAATAATAGTCGTATTGTTTCTATATCTATATTATATCCAATAATATTCATTTCTATCCATCTTCCATCTTTCAAGTAAATAATGTGTTTTATAATTTATCAATTTAAATTCACAGAATTGATTAATTTTGACATTAAGAGCAAATTATTACTAATGAATAATTCATCATAAATGACAACATATTTTTGACAAACTGTCATGTTCATGACTAATGAATAAGTAAAAAAAATGTTTTTATTATGAGCTTATTTGAGGTTGATAACGAGATCATAATTTATACAATTTTCCATAGAAATAAAACACAATTTGCACTCAACATTATTATTTACACTAATATAATCTCATAGCACTCGACGAAAAAAACAAGGTCGAACTATAGTGCATATAGTTTGAGCTGATTTGATTCGTTCATTTATATCTGGAGCTTAGGCGTATAGATCAAAGTTCCTTTAAAGAAGTTGACTAACACTTATTTCATAAGGAAAAGGTACGAGTAGTATAGACTAGCTTCAGTTTACTGGGGAAGATGGGCGCCACTGGGTTGGAAGCCGTTTTCATCAGCGATGTAGTCCACTCTGTAGGTGACACCGTCAGGGCCGATGTACTGGAAGAATCCCTTGACTTTCATAGCATCATTTTCGCTGTCGATCTTCTCAAGTTTGCCGGCTTCTTCGGCGAGGATCGTGTTCTCGGTCTCGTACAGGTAGTGGTAACCATCGGGGAGGACGTCGTTCTCCTGGCGGATGATGCCATATTTGTAGTCGTAGCTGCCGTCGTGCTTGGCGGCGGCGCTCGCGGCGCTGCCGGAGGAGCTAAAGCTGCTTGCAGAGGAAACCTTGACGGAACCAGAGCTGGAGCCAAAACCGGAACCAGCACCGAAAGCACTTCCGGATCCAGCACCGAAAGCACTTCCAGATCCAGCACCAAATGCGCTTCCAGAAGAGGAACCGAATGCGCTGCCGCTCACTCTGCTGCCACCGCTGCCACCGCTGCCACCACTGCCGCTGCCAGCACTACAGAAAAAACAACTTAGTTTTTGAACCCGATAATAATATAGGTATAGTGTAGTCAAATTAGGTCGAATTTGCAAAAAGATCGGAAGTAATTCGTGTAGTTGTAATTTTTTATGGAATCATTAGAAGACAGGAATATAAGTTTCCTCTGAGTTTGCACCATTCCTGCTATGTACGGAACATGGTTTAATGTTAGGTATTAACATTAAAGTCCCAATATTTTTTGAATATAATACCTACAATAACAGTTTCTTTTCATGTTTTGATACAATTTTAATTACCTATCAATGCATACCTATTTTACGAGATAATTAACAAAATCTAAACCTAGGAGTGCCACCTTTGTGACGTCGTAGGTACTTGTTCCACTACTTTAGCGAGGAACAAAAAGTGATTTGATGATCAGTAACGCATACGCAAAACAAAAACATTGGAACAAGTACTTACGACGTCACAAAAGTGGTGCCTCTTAAGATTAGATTTTGTCAATTATCTAACTTTTTTATATATCTAATTTTTTATCTGATTTAAGATAGGTAATTAAAATTGTAACAAAACATGGAGAGAAGCTGTAGGTATTTTCAATATATTTTTAATAAAAAAAATGGGACTTTGATTTTAATACCTAACATTAAACGATGTTCCGAACATAGCAGGAATGGTGCAAACTCGGAGGAAACTTATATTCATGACTTCTAATGATTTCATAAAAAAATACAACTACACGAATTACTTACAACTTTTTTGCTAATTTGACTATACTAGTAGGTATTTCCAATGAAATAAATTCATTAAATCAACAGTAGGAATTTAGTCACCAAAAATAAGTACTAGATTAAGTTACCATGAATGTTAGTATTGATAAATATTAATATTTCTCACCTGCCGGCATTCTTGTCGGGCTTGTATTTGCCAGCGTCATTGGCTTCAGGGGTGTAACCACTGCCTGGACCTCCAGGACCCCCAGGTCCACCAGGGGCACCCCTGTCGCTGGACCCGGAGTAGAACCCACCAGGGCCTCCCTTGTCGCTGCTGCCAGTGTAGAATCCACCAGCTCCACCACGGTCGCCACGGTCACCGCTAAACAATAAATATTCAGTTATAACTCGTACTTATAATCCGAGCTGTTTTGTGAATTTTAAGAATATATTTATTGTTCTTTTGAGAATATTATTATTTGTCTTCTCTGTTCTCGTAGCACGAACATCCATTAAGAAAAAAAAAACGCGCGTAAAAAAACTTGAGGGAGTAATTTTGTATGGGAAAGCTTGGCTCGCTTTACGGCGCCGGCGGTTCAAATTTCGATACAAATGACTCGATTTTTTTTACACGCGTTTTTTTGCGATAGGTGCTTTGTGCTAAAGGTACTATGGAATAAAAAGGGGACGTAACGTCCAGAGTTATCACAGCCAAAATCGTAACGGCCACTGTCATCGTAGCGTCCAGGGTTGTATCGGCAGGTGTCGTAGCAACTGGGTGTTTCTCTTAACAACACTAATTTGTAGTTTAGTGGTCGGCGTACGAGCTCAAAATAATGAAAACCGCAAATTGATATACGGCATTTGGTAGACGTATACTTGAGGGCAAAAACTATTTTGTACCCGCAGTTCTTAAAAAATATTTCCTTAAAAGAGGAATTATGGTGTCATCTTTTTTTATATTGGGAAAAAAAATTGTTCTATAACCTATCGTATATAGTAGCTTTCTGAATCAGTTCTAAAAATGTATCACATCGTTACATTTCAGCCACTTGTTTAAATTAAACCAAAAAACATTTTCAAAACAAGTTTGGGCTCCTTCAGATCCGATGTGGTTAAAATATTTTTTTTAAAATACACCACAAGAGATAAAGAATATCCTCGAATCAAACCACAAGAAATCAATTTTGAAAATATTTGTATTTAGTATTTTTTTCTAATTTTTGCCCAAACTTATGTTTGTATGCAATTGATTTTTAGTTTAATTTAAAACAAGTGCTGAAATGTAATATAATTATGTCATTCGACACCATAGAAAAAAAACCCCCATACAGAAAAAAGATGACACCATAACTAATTTCCTATGGGAAGATTTTTTAGAACTGCCGGTCCAAAATATTGTTTTGGCCTCAAGTATACGTGTACCAAACGGCTATGCTGTACATCGATTTGCGGTTTTCCAATCCACGGTTCTAGCGGCTGCATTCAAAGCAACTGCGATCTTCCTCATAACAATACTAACTTGTATTTGCCAGATTCATCAGGGACGTAACGTCCAGAGTTGTCACGGCCAGAGTCGTAACGGCCACCGGCGTCGTAGCGTCCAGGGCTGTAGCGGCTGGCGTCGTAGCGGTTAGGGTCGTATCTGCCAACGGTTGAAGCGGACGCAGTCGCTTGAACTACATTGACCCGCTTGGGGCTGTTGAACTGGAAGGGGGTGAATCTGGTGGGAAAAGGGTTGAAAAGATAAAATAGTTGTCATAGATCGATTTATTAAAATAAATCACTTTGGGGTTGCTACCTGTAATTTACTATTTAGCTGTTGTTTAAGCAATATTAGTTTGGTTTAGATCGTTTGATTTATTGCTTCAGGATTCTATGTAGTTTTTGGTAATATAAAATAAAATAAAAAACTATTTTTTTTTAATCAAGTAAGTTAATTAAAAGTTTTCAGAGTCATTATGACATCTACTAACCTTCCAGTTTCAGCCGCTAAAGCCACTGTCACGGACAGGCAGAGTACCTGAAAGAAATAAAATACATTTTAATATACAACACAGAACAATCAAATTAATTTAACTGCGCAGTTATTATAATCCGAACGTCTTCACTCAATTTGACATTATTTATATTCACATAATTTAATACAGTACCATTTAAAATCTATTAGCTTGACTTCATCATTATTTTTATAATAATTAATTTTTAAAAATGTAATCTTGATTGATTTCAGCACTTTCTCACATCCCACTTACCAGAAGAGCTTGCATAGTGTTGGTTTCTAACACGCAGCTACCTGAATGTGGTCTTTAAAAGATAAAATCCTTTTTATACCTTTTTTGTATAATTTTATATATTAGTAATTCTTATCTGTCATCCTATTATAAATATGTTGTTTGATGTTACTCACGCGCCAGTGGTTCTCAATCTTTGCGACATCGGCCTTTTTTAAGTTGAGATCCGACACTTCAATGGCATTTAATTAATTACCAAAGTAAGATTTGTGGAAGAAAGATGCGATAAGCCAAACCTCTACAAGTTTAAATGACATCACCTTGTAGTTTAATTTTGCAATTGTTTAAACAAAACGTTGGCATTTTAAAAATGGATGTTTTAGAGGTAACTGAGGTTCAAATCGAAAAAAGTGTATGCCGTCGGTGAATTAATTTGAATTAAATCTCATTATATTAACATGAACGGAATAAAAGTAATATACACGGACTTTAACTAAATAACAGCTCTTGAAAATCAAATGCAAATATAAAGAATTGAGTTCTAATTAAATAAAACATATTTTAAATACTGGTGCTGGTTAGGGTTGCCAACTTTTTTTTTCTCGACGTAAAGGGACAAACGATCATGAATCTAAAAAACACGGGATTTCTCTGTATCACTCGGGACAAACAAAAGTTATTTAGTGTATTTTTACTTAAAACTATACTTCTATACAGATTTAACATATTTTTTTGTGATTAAACAATGTTTATAAAAAGAAACAACCAAAACCGTAATTGAATGCGTTGTGACTTGTGCGTGTGTGTTGCGCGGTCGCCGCCCGGTCCGTAGATTTTTGTAAAATACGGGACATGGGCTGTTCCGGCGGGACATTGATATCTATAGCAAAAATACAGGACGTCCCGTGAAATACGGGACGGTTGGAAACACTAGTGCTAGTACGAGTAGATATTTTTTTTAAACGCAAAATACAAAAAACAACTCTGGAATCCTGAAAAAAGCTACACCTGTTTTAAGATTTTTATTTGAACAACTAAAACAGTATTTTCGCGATTTCAGGATTGTTTCCGTACAAAAAAAATATGTTACTGAATATTTCTACTTTCATGGTTAAAAACCATCAAAGTAGAGACCCCTGTCCCTATGATCAACAAGGATTTTGAGTCGATAAAAATATAATATGATTTTTGAATAATTCTAACCATCTTCAGGAAAAAAACTGAAGTTTCAAAATTATGAAATTTTAAAAAGAACAATTATTGTGATGTACCTGATAACTTATTATAGTATTATTTTATTTGTGCTAAAAACATAAGTAATAGATTGGACGAAAATCCTAAATATCCGCTTCCTTTACCGTTTCAACGGCATTTTGTGAGCCATTTGGGCAACATGACTTTTCCGATGTAAAAAAGGCTGCTGAATTCGATTCTGAATGTTGCCAAACCGAATTTAATTTAATATTTTTCAAGCGTGTTTTACTCTTATAATGACTTGATTCAAGAAAATATCTCTATATTTCTCTACAGAAAATCCTCTATAGAATTAAAACTATGAAGATTGCCTCAGAAAAAAAACACTGGTAAATAGCCCAGTTATTTCACTATATAGAGTAATAAACTTGTTGAACATTTTTGTTTAGCAACTGTGTTAAAATAGTAGATTGTACAACAAGTGCATAAAATGGGTTTTATGTACGAGTTATACACTCTGCTTTTCACTTCGATTGTGAGGAAATTAAACAACAATAATGTAAAAATCTAAAAAAAAAATTCTTAAATTTTAGTGACAAATTCTATATTTTTGGAATGTGCTCATCAAGACCTTTCATTTGATACCCATATCCAAAAATTGAAAAAAAAAATGTTTTTTCTTAATTTTTGTGACAAAATATCTATTTTTGGAATGTGCTCATCAAGGCCTTTCATTTGATACCCATATTCAAAAATTGAAAAAAAAAACTCTTTTTTTTATAAAAATAATATAATTTTGGAATGTGCTCATCAAGGCCTTTCATTTGATACCCATATTCAAAAATTGAAAAAAAAAAAACCTCATTTTTTTATTAAAAAAAATATAATTTTGGAATGTGCTCATCAAGGCCTTTCATTTGATACCCATATTCAAAAATTGAAAAAAAATACTCATTTTTTTTTATAAAAAAAATATAATTTTGGAATGTGCTCATCAAGGCATTTCATTTGATACCCATATCCAAAAATTGAATTTTTTTTATCAAGGTCTTTCAATAAAATTGATACCCATTTTCAAAAATAAAAAAGTATTAAGTATAACACAACAAAAAATGAAGAAACAATGAAATATGAAGTTAATTTAACGAAGTAAAATTGCGTGTGTGGCTGTTTACCTGGCGACCTTTGTCTTAAAGTCTGAGACTTAGACGAAGATTTTACTTTATGCACTAGAGCATAAAAAGCGATTTTATGCAGCCTATACCCAACATAAAGACGAACTTTACGAGCATGAGAAGTGAAAAACTAATTTGCATCATGCGGCGGGATTTTCTCAGCCATTTTTTTTTTCAAAAATCCTCTACAGAATTATAACTATTAAAATTTACTCCAGAAAAAAAATTGGTGAATAGCCCAGTTATTTTACTATATAAAATAATAAACTTGTTAAACAATTTTGTTTAACTGTGTTGTAAGTAACTGTGTTAAAAAAAAATAATTCGCGCGGCGGAATTTTCTATAAATTGTTTTTTTCGAATATCCTCTACAGAATTAAAACTATGACGATTTGCCCAAGAAAAACAATATTGGTAAATAGTCCAATTATCCTACTTTATAAAGTAATAAACTTGTTAAACATTTTTGTCTAGTAACTGTTAAAAAAAATATTTTGTGTCGCAGGGCGGAATTTTCTCAAATTGTTTTTTTTTTTTTCGAAAATCCTCTACAGATTTAAAGCTATCAGGATTTGCCCGAGCAAAAAATACTAGTAAATAGCTCAGTTATATCGCTATATAAAATAATAAACTTGTTAAACATTTTTGTCTAGTAACTGTGTTAAAAAAATAATTAGTGTCGCGTGGCGGAATTTTCTCTCCTCGAGCCACATCTCATACTTCCGGTATCCGGACGGACTTCCGTTATAAAAATTGAGTTGAGCGACCTCCGAAACCTATGCCAGGACACCTCACACGACCAAAATTGAGTTCTAATAAAATAAGGATCCATTTTGGCCGCCATCTTGAATTTAGGGTAAAGGAGCCAAAATTGGGCCTGGCAACATTCGGAACCGAATTCGGCAGGCTTTTTACTTCGGAAAAGTCATGTTGCCAAAATAGCTCACAAAATGCCGTTGAACTTGAAAACTTTAATTCGAATTACTAGTCTATAAAACTTTGAGATGATACTTTAACAGTAGGTACCTACAAATACAATAATAGACAGCAATGGATAAAATATCTTATCATTTTTTCGTTATAAAAAGTTGTTTGTAATTTGTAAATGTCCAGCGCAACAATGTTTTTGAGCAGGCAACTGTCAAAAATTATCGCGGTTATTTTTCAGTCTAGGTTCAATACACTCCAACTAGCTAGACTAACAAACCGTGCTTTTACCGGAGCGGCGGCTCAACGAATTTTGTTCATACATGTTATTTGGTGATAAAACTATAAGGAAATTGGAAAGTCAAAAGCTTCCATTCTTTGAACAAAATGACGAAATATAACTTTGTGAATCCTTTGATAAAAATGTACCTAACGATTTTTTTTTCATCCATGTTATTTGGTGATAAAACTAGAAGGGAATTAGGAAGTCAAAAGATTCCATTCTTTGAACAAAACGACAAAATCTAACTTTGTGAATCTTTTGATAAAAATGTATTGAAAAAGCATAATTGTATTTTGTTACACTTTCTGTGACTAAAGTTACCATTATTATGAAAACACTGAGTTATTACAAATTAATGTTGGACCTCCAGACCTCACCTCACCTACACAAAAGTTATATAAGTAAGACTTGTATCATCGGCTGAAAATCAATCTCAACAAAAAAATATTCAATTTCCTTTAATGTTTCAAGGGTTTATGAAATATATTACCTATATTAAAAAAAATTAGTTACATGATATTATTCTTATTGTCTTCTTTTCTCGTTTATTATTCAATTTTTTTTTTGCTACAGTGCCATCTGAAACATAAAAGCTCTTAAGTCTTGTAATCTTTCAATCGAAGAGTCGTAAATGTGGATAAACATTTGTTGAATATTTTAGTAAAGTTTGGTATAGGAGAATGTGTTTTGAATTAAATAAATTAAAACAGCTTTTAAACTTTGAGAAACAAACTTATTTACTAATTAATTATGTGTTAAACCGTATCCATTATGTATAAAAGATGAACCGAACATTAAAATATATAAAACAAGAACAACGCCAAAACGATACCAGATGTGCCCAAGGCCACTAAGACGCTTCCGAAGTTAAATTTTACTTTGAAACAATATTATGTAAATCATTATACATTTTCTTATAGGTTGGTATACTAAATCACGACACGTCACTTAAAAATCACAAAATTTAACCTTTTACGGTGAGCCGGATGCTTAAACCGATTCTATTTTGAGTTTGGTATAGTTATGTCACTACATCGGGTCATTTTGAACTTACCATCCAAATTTTGAGGATGTGTTCAGTCCATGAAACTGAACAACTTTCTCTAAGGAACACATGGTCAAATATGTAAAATAAAAATCTACTTTCCATACAAATCAAAGAGATCACGTAATCAATTTAGTATGGGATGACCAAAAATTTCTGGCGAAATTTGACACATGTTACTTAGAGAAAGTTGTTTAATTTCATGGACTGGACACATCCTTAAAATTTGGATGGTAAGTTCAAAATGACCCTGTATAAGCTTTATACGTAGCATTTTATAAATTTAATTAGGTATATGCACCGTTAATTTTTAAGTATACCAAAAATGAAATGGGATATTAGACCACGTTTCTGAATATGAACGTGCAGTCAAAAGTTAAAAATTAATAGTTTGAAAATATCGGAAAAAAAGCTTGATTAATCTGCAAACTCACAAAAATAGCAAGACGCGTGCGTTGATTAATTCTTTTCATTATTTGCGTATATAAATAAAATAATCTCTTTTGATTACGCGCGTTTAATTCTATGAATGAGCTCTAAATCCCGAAATCAGTAAAATTTTGGGACATAAACAAACCTCAATATCTTGACCAACTATAAAAAAAATATCTTTTAACTGTACATACTGGGAAGATACACACTCATTTTATTTTTAGATATATTTAAAAATTAACCGTGTATTTTATGTACTTACAATAATTTTATTGTATAGGTCGGTGATAAATAACATGCCACCAAATTTTTTTTTGTTCAGTTTCAAAGCTTCAATCATTTTTTACAAGCACTTTAAAATCAAATTTTAGCGGACTGCTTACAAAACTTCGGATTTTCTATAATCGCTGATAAATAACTCAACTTACCAAACTAAACCAACGTTCCATAGTCGAATACTGAACTCAAACAGAAGACCAGTAGCCACACAATATTCAGACTTACGATTGTGTGCAATAATGTAACATCTGCTTCTTTATACTAGATCGATGCTCTGTCTGTAAGTGTACACACTTATGTAATACACATGTCTGTGATATTGAATCTATCTATATTATCATTAGTTAATACCTATATTAATGTGCCATATCAAAAAATTAAAAAATTCTTAACAAAATTCTTAACATTTTCTAAACTTATTTATAAATAAGCAAAATATATCAACATACACAAACAACATAAACATGATAAATAGTAAGAAATATCTTACTAAGGTTTTTATTTAAATTAAAAAAAGTAGCAATTTAATCTAACATTTGAACCAAATCTCATATACAACATGTAACAGAAAGGGGGTATCAACCCGAAAGGAGGTCAATGTACTCGTGAAATTGAATACATTCCAGCAGAAAAAAAATCAAATAAAATAAAAAATAAAAAACTCCATACAAAATGTTGGCGGCAAATTCAAATTTTCTATGGAGAGACCAAAATTTTTTTTCGATTTTAAAATTTTTTTCTCGTGGAAGGTGTTCAGATTCACGAGTACTTTGACCTCCTTTCGGGTTGATACCCCCTTTTTGTTACACGTTGTATAAAAAAAATTACAAACCTCAATATGAACTTGTCCAAAAGTTTACCATCAAAACGGAATGATTAAAATAATGTAGTACTTATTGAAAATGATGCCAGATTTTCTGTGTCTTGGAAAGCTAACCATAAATTTTGAATGTTATGGAGTAAACATTTGCTTCATACATGCTAATTTTCAGATAAAAACATATCAACATGTAATTTTACGAGCTGTGCAGGAGTCATCATCGAGATACAAGTCTTAATTATGATTATGATATCCACCTTAAAGGATATAATTATGCTTCACTTACTACATAGTAGGATTATGAACATTTTGCATCATCTGATAAGTAAGTAGGTGTGCATGATGAGTAATACATTGTAACAGCATGTTTAACATACCTAAATTATAAGGAATAGGCAGAGATGTGAATTATTTGAAATACATGTATTTAAAATACAAATACAAAATACAAAATACGTATTTGTATTTTGTATTTAAAATACTTTTTTTCAAAATGTATTTTGTATTTTATTTGAAATACTTTTTATGAGGTATTTAGTATTTTTAAAATACAAATTACTTTTTTTTGTGTATTGGTATATGTATTCTGTGGTATGGGTATGTCATGTCAATGTCAAACAAAACAAAACAACCAATTACAGAGCTCGATAATTTGTCATGACACTTCGTTTAATTTTTATCTATACCAATGGGTTCTAATGGGTGCATTTCAGCAGACTAATCGCTAAAGAGTTCTACACTAGGCAGAAATGGGCCACGTATGCCGATCTGCGTATAATATTAAGGATGATTCTTTGAACAAATGCTAGTGTTAAAAATCAGTGAAATAATATGAAGTTATTTTATACCATATTTTATTTATTTGACCAGTTTTAACACTAATATTTTTTAAAGCTACAAAGATCCCAAGTTAGAGTGTTTGTAAAAATTAGTCTGCCGTTATTGGCCCAATTTAAAAAAAGTATGGTACAGAAACGAAACTTGTTTCGAAGTATAAAGTCTGGCCAACGAGTCGTGTCATCTCAAACCCGCGACAAATTTAAAATTTTCTTTCTCTAGATATTATTATCATTAGGGCTGACTAATATGGCGCCAAAAAAATGTATCCCAGTGAAAAAAAGTTATAACCTTCTTCAAAAACCTAAAAATAAAAACAAAAATCGTTAAACATAGCTCTAAAAACCATGAAATAATATTGTAATCACAAATACGCATATAAATTTTAATAAAAAAACGTCTATTGAAGTCGGTTGGGGCTCGATGGAGGAAAACTTTTTTTATTGTAAAATCCCTACCCGACTTCATTAGACGTTATTTTTTATTAAAATTGATATGCGTATTGGTGATTTTAATATTACTTCTTGCCTTTTAGAGCTATGTGAAGCTGTTTTTGTTTTTATTTTTAGGTTTTTGAAGGTATTTATTTTTTTAAGAAGCTTTTTTATTTTTAACTTTTTTGTGGTAAGTGTCTAAGCATGTAATATTTTTTTAATTTTATATATTTTCAAAATGCCCGTAACTCAATTTCTTAATTTACGCTGTTTGTTTTTAAAGAATTGTTGTGCTTTTGTAGTCCAAGTCTATTCCAGAACGTCGCAGACCATAACTTGATTTGTTTTGGATTGTCACAAATCTACCAATATCACAATCACTATACATACATAATCAATATACATATCCTATTTGAGTTTGAGGAGTTCCCTTGAATATCTTCGAAGTCCAAGGTCCAATGTCAATCAAATTAAAAGGACACATAAGGGTATCCCTTTTCCAACAAAAAATCGGTTCATAATAACCAAGTCGTCAAGGTAGTTAACGCAAAATCATAGTATTTTCAGGATTATTTGAAAAGTACTGGGACGTTTTAAAAAATAGTAAAAATTGGGACCATCTCGCAAGAAAACTCAATCAAACAAAAAAGAACCACGAAAATCGGTCTATAGGTATAAATATCGAAGATACGCGCGAACAACTATAAAAAAATACAATCGAATTGAGAACCTCCTCCTTTTTTGAAGTCTGTTGAAAAAAGACAACCCGAATGATATTGATAATATCTATATTTGGAAACAAGTTTCATTTCTGTATCATACTTTATTAAAAATCGGGCCACAGGTCAAGGGAACAGAGTGGAACAGTTGCATTGTCTAATTGGCTTTGGTTAAAAAATAAAAGGTATTTTTTTATATTTTTTTACTACAGATTAGGCCAATTTAAGAAACTAATTTGAATATTTTAACATTTGGTCCCGTATTTATTTTTTTATAAATATATTTGTCGAGCGGATATGGTCAATCGGAATGACGTCATTAGTGGCATGAAAGTTTAAGAAGAAAACCTTTGCCATCTACTTATAGAAAAAGAAAGGCCAAGTGTCATTAACTGTCATAATGACTTTATGGTTGTTTGTAAACAAATAAGTTATAGTTAATATTTCTTCTATTTTATTCATTTAATCCAGTTGTGACGGTTCTAGCCTACCTTCTTAATTTGCCGCAATAATTTTTGAGGTGGTAAAATTATAATAAATATGCTTACCAGTGGAAACTCTGCTGAAAAACTTTGTAAAAACTGACACGCCCAATCTACCCAAATAGCGAAATGTATTGTATGTATTGTGTCTATTTTGTATGTAGGCTACATGGATGAAATTGTAGCGATTGCTTGTGGACTGATAAATTTGCAGGATAACATAATAAACATTGTGAAAATATGTGCATACTTTATTTCTATTTACAAACATTTAATAGTAGGGATGTGGAAAAAATTACGAGATAAGTTCATCGATATTTTTCGGGCGATATTAAATACTCTGATATATCGTTAGATGTTTTTACAATAGATTTTCCAAAACATTTTTTTGGTAATTACGTATGGATTCTAATAGTCGACACTATTTTGTCACTGGAGCATTTTGATTTTTTCCAACTTTGGTTCTTAAAAATCATCGTAAAATTCGTCAAATCGAGCCAAAATTTCGCGTGGTGGTTTATTTTGCTATTTTTTATGTTTTACAATACATTAAAATTAGAATCGATTACTTAGTCATCGTCCCATTTCATCCCATTTTTTTCTGAGAAATATTACCTATATCGATATTTTTTCACTTTCACCTTCCACCATCCCTAGTGCCAAGTTCATTGTCAAAATTGTCTTTGCACTTTTTTCTTTTTTTTATTATGGCTGGGAGATCTGTATGTGATGACGTCATATGAAGGTCATTTAAAGGTTAAAGCTTTTTATTGAATATTATAAATATCTTTAAAAATATATTTTTAAATTTAATTAGTAGACACTGTACCGAAAGCTTATTCCTCGAAATGGTTTTGAGATTTCCAGTCATGTTCAAAAAGTTATCAAAGCCAATTGGAAAATATACTTTGCCATCACCCTATCAACCTAATCTATGGACGGACGCTAATGACATTTTTTTGTTTATGTTTTGTTTTAAGTTGTACTTTTTCTTTTATTCTCGCTATTTTTGCCTGGAACTATTTTTACCGCTAATTTGATTTTGTAGTTCCTGTCTGCAAAAATTTTAATACTGTGACGAAATGCTCAAACCTTGGGCCATAGAAATAGAATGTCAAAGAACAACTAAGTCAATAAACAGGTGATCCGAAAACGAATCAATACATTTTATATGAGATACGTAAAATATGACTTAGATTCATAAAATATGACCATATTATGGCAAAGGAAGTTAATAAACTATGTTCCATACTGTTTTCTTTGTCGATAAACGAATAAATGTAGCGAAATTTGGTTTTACAGAAATGTGTGGCAATATCTTATTTACCTTTGAAAAGTGTGATTACTTGGATTGTTTCTTTTTGTCACATCACAATTACTTAGAGCAGAAGATACCATAGCTCCACGATACCTTTATTTTAAATTCTAATTAAGATTAAAAAATATTTTAAACAAACTGTGATTGCTCATTTGCTAGGCGGGACGCTAGGGGCTCTTACTGTAAAAACTGTTGGCACATGTCACTTGATCCTTTGTCTCTTTTTTACATAGACCGTGTCCGTATGATGTTAACTTCTCTTTTCCACGCTTTGTTGGTCTTCTTGGGCGCAGCGAAAATTTTTCTATGTCTATGGCTCAAACAAACTTTTTTTTGTGTACCAAAGACTACACTTAAACGGTGGGGTGTTGCTTTTTGTATTTTGTTAAACTGATTCAAACATTATCAACACCGATTCTTTTTAAGCAGAAGAGCTTCAGCAGCATCATGAAGTCCACTTTGGGAGGTTTGCGACTGTCTGTTATTGGATCCTTCATAAACCTTGATATTATATTTAGAATAAAGTTAAAATTAACTAAAATACTAGTAATTGAACTTAAAACATTTTCGATAATATGGTCCTACACGGAAAGATTACAGGAGAAGGAATTGAGTGGGCTAACCTGGTTCGATCGTTGCTCCTGCGTGCTGGCTGTGGTGGACGCGCGTCTCACTTCTTCTTAGAATCTCCGACGTTGATTATTATTTGAGTAATCACAATAGTCTTCGGATAACTCGCGGCGATCACCTTGTAGGTATTCAAACTTGACCGCAATAATGAGGAGCACGAAAACTCGACTCAATGCTCTGGCATGCAGGCAGGCTGGATCGGCAGTGTCTAAATATGGCCGACGCGACCAGATACCAGATAGGATCATGGTCAAAATGATATGAGGGTAGATTTTGGGTTTAGGGATGTAGCATCGTTGCAAGTGTGAATCGAGTCTAAAGTGATGTGAAAATAACAATCTATGATTCACCTAAATCTACCGGGTACCTTGTAAAAAAACACTATTTTTTTTCTGAAACATAAACTTTAATACGGAGAAGGTAAAGTTTAGAATGTACCTAAATAGCTTAATCTTATTTTGTAACTACCTTTTGCAAACTGGATCATTTTACAGATAGACCATCATCTTTGTTGGCTTTAAAAGTTTTCGCCGTTTTGAGCTTATTGTATTCTATGTTTTTTTAGCTGAACAAAACGAATTTTTTTGAATACAAAAATTTTATAACATTACTGTTGGAAAACCTCTTTTGATTTTATCCAGTTTTATATATAGTTTTTATACTTACTTATCCAAACTGACTGCAAACTGAAGTTCTTTAATTTGAAATAAAAATGTCACTTGTTCACCGTCCACTGCTTCGTTAATTACATAATCCTCAGCATACATCACTTAGTTTTCTTTACAAAAAAAAAACATAAACAAAAAATAAAATAAAAACTTTTAATTCCTCTTTGACATTCATTGTTATTAATTTAGAAATAGTGGCTGGATACATTTTTCTGATCACAAAAATACTAATAAATGTACTTTGCTAACCATTTAGATGAAACGTGTGGATCCTAGTCGAATAGTGGAACCTATAAGAACGTGAGTTCAAAAATTAATTTTTTTTAGAACTTGCATACCTACTATTATTGTTTATTATTGTTACTTATTTATTAACGGTGCAATGTCTTTTGGCCTTCGATGGTCATAGATTTCTGGATGTGCCGATGACGCCAAAAGTAAGTATTTTCCAATTGGCTTTGATAACTTTTTGAACATGACTGGAAATCTCAAAACCATTTCGAGGAATAAGCTTTCGGTACAGTGTCTACTAATTAAATTTAAAAATAATTCTATATTTTTAAAGATATTTGTAATATTCAATAAAAAGCTTTAACCTTCAAATGACCTTCATATGACGTCATCACATACAGATCCCCCAGCCATAATAAAAAAAAAGAAAAAAGGGCAAAGACAATTTCGACAATGAACTTGGCATTAGGGATGGTGGAAGGTGGAAGTGAAAAAATATCGATATAGGTAATATTTCTCAGAAAAAAATAAGATGAAATGGGATGATGATTAAGTAATGGATTCTAATTTTAAGGTATTGTAAAACATAAAAAATAGCAAAATAAACCCCTACGCGAAATTTTGGTTCGATTTGACAAATTTTACGATGATTTTTAAGACTCAAAAGTAGGAAAAAATCAAAATGCTCCAGTGACAAAATAGTGTCGACTATTAGAATCCATACGTAATTACAAAAAAAAATGTTTTGGAAAAATTATTGTAAAAACATCTATCGATATATCAGAGAATATCGATGAACTTATCTCGTAATTTTTTCCACATCCCTACTATTAAATGTTTGTAAATAGAAATAAAGTATGCACATATTTTCACAATGTTTATTATGTTATCCTGCAAATTTATCAGTACACAAGCAATCGTTACAATTTCATCCATGTAGCCTACATCCAAAATAGACACAATACATACAATACATTTCGCAATTTGGGTAAATTGGGCGTGTCAGTTTTTACAAAGTTTTTCAGCTGAGTTTCCACTGGTAAGCATTTTTATTATAATTTCACCACCTCAAAAATTATTGCGGCAAATTAAGAAGGTAGGTTAGAACCGTCACAACTGGATTAAATGAATAAAATAGAAGAAATATTAACTATAACTTATTTGTTTACAAACAACCATAAAGTCATTATGACAGGTAATGACACTTGGCCGTTCTTTTTCTATAAGTAGATGGCAAAGGTTTTCCTCTTAAACTTTCATGCCACTAATGACGTCATTCCGGTTGACCATATCCGCTCGACAAATATATTTATAAAAAAATAAATACGGGACCAAATGTTAAAATATTCAAATTAGTTTCTTAAATTGGCCTAATCTGTAGTAAAAAAATATAAATAAAATACCTTTTATTTTTTAACCAAAGCCAATTGCGTTGTTTTTTGGAAACTGTATTTTTTTGCGGTTAATTATTGTTACTTAAGAAGAAAGTTCATGAAATGATCTAGTGTCGGCCACGGTCATGCTCTTTGTTTTCTTATGTTTATGTATTAGGCATGAGGGAGGCAGTTGTTTTCATAACAATGTACCTAATTTTATCGACAAAAACACCCACATGTTGGGGTCTATCCCCACTCCTGTTGGAATGGCCGCCATTTTAAGGGTCATAATTCAAACAAAAATAACTCTCAAAAAATGCAACGTAGAGCAATAAATTTTGAAGTCGTTTTGTAGATAATATCCCTGTGTATTTGAATAATGCAAATGTCCTAGTTTTTGAGAAATGTAATAAAAACTCAAAAAAAGTACACAAATTTCGTATAAAATTTTACTTCAGTAATTTTTTATGTCATATTTGAGTTGAAAGTTCACACATTATTTTTTTCGGTTGATAAGTGGTATTATTAGCTTTCGAACAGTATTTTTGTTATAACTCTAGGACTTCTAAATCCGGAGAAATTTATATTTTTCCGCAAGGTCATCTAAAAAAAAAAAGTCAAATTTAAATTGGCGGCCATTCCAACAGGAGTGGGGATAGACCCCAACATGTGGGTGTTTTTGTCAATAAAATTAGGTATATTTCACACCTTTAAATTATCGTTAGTTCAAGACCAAAGGCACTGTATAAACATTTATAACGCTTTCTGAAACTTTGTGTTTTTTGTTTATTGCAAAAGATAAAGATAATGTCTTCTAATTAATTATTATGGACTGACTGTGTAGTACCTAGTGTGGTAGTACACTTGTAACTGTTAATAAAAATAATAACAATGATAAAAAATAAGATACGAAAAAAGGTATTTTATTTGAAAAAAGTATTTTGAAAATACGTATTTTGTATTTTGTATTTAAATACTTTTTTTGAAAACTATTTTGTATTTTTATTTGAAATACAAAAAATTGCCAAGTATTTGTATTTTATATTTAAATACTTTTAATAAAGTATTTTGCACATCTCTGGGAATAGGTTATAAATAGTATACATTACAGGCAATGTAAACTGCTTACAGCACACGGATTGTATAAAACTTTCTCAATATTCAAAATTAAAATAAATTTATTCAGTCTAGGCTGTTACAAGCACTTGTGAATGTCATAGAAGCTACGCCATTGGTTCGCAAACCCTAAGCGAGAGACCTTGTAACGAGAAGAACCGGCAAGAAACTCGTCAAGGGCTGCTTTTTTCTCCCTGTATATTTCATACAGTCGTCACATTGAAAAAAACCGGTCAAGAGCGAGTCGGACTCGCGCACCGAGGGTTCCGTACAATCATAAATATATTTGGATATGTTACTTCAGTACAGTCTTTAAAAAAGTAGGATAAACGGCGGACAGGTGGAAGGGCGAACAGGCAGACAGTTAATTTACAAATCTTAACCACAGCTGCTTATGGTGACTGAAAAACGTTTCAGCCACTCCACATTGCAAACTGTTTTTATTACTAAGTAGGATAGTATTTCTTCGTTTATTCATAGTGGGTAATTATATTAGAACAAGCCACCAATTAATTGACCCAGCGAGCACGAAGTGCGAGCGAAGCGTTTCTGCTTCAGCTTCGGCAAAAATTCTTTCGTATGTCCGGCTGTCTGTTCCAACCTGTTGTAAGCAGGTTCGAAAATTATATAGAGTTTTTTTTGTCGAGCCAATTTTTGAAATTTTTCAAAATGGCGAAGATATGTTAAAAAAACTTGTTAATAAAAAAAACGGATTTCAGTCCGACTTTCCAGCTTTGCCCGTTCTCTTCTACAGGTCGCATTTCTCAACGGATTCTCTTAAAATTTTGTAAGCAGGATTAAAAAATGTATAGATGTATAGATCAAGCCAATTTATTGATCTTTTCTAAAATGCCGGAGATACGTAAAAAAATCATATTTCAGTCTGGCTTTCCGGCGCTGTCTGTTCTCCTCTATAGGTCACATTTCTCAACCGATTCTCGTGAAATTTTATGAGCAGGTTCAATAATAATAAATAAATTTTTTGTCATGCCAGTTTTTTTTAATTTTTCATAATGACAGAGAAATGTCAAAAAAACATATTTCAGTCCGGCTTTCCAGTTCTGTCTGTCCTCCTCTACAGGTTGCATTTCTCAACCGATTTATATGAAATTTCGTGAGTAGGTTTGAAAATTATATAAATTATTTTTGCCGAGCCAGTTTTTTGAAATTTTTCAAAATGGCGGAGATATGTTAGAAAAACATATTTCATTCCGTCTTTTCAGCACTGTTTGTTCTTCTCTACAGGTCGCATTTCTGAACCGATTCTCGTTAAATTTTGTAAACAAGTTTGAAAATTGTATAGAATTTTTTGCCAAGCCATTTTTAATGTTTTTTTAAAATGGCTGAGATATGTAAAAAATACATATTTCAATCCGGCTTTCCGGGCGCTGTCTGTTCTCGTCTACAGTTTGCATTTCTCAACCGATCCCGGTGAAATTTTGTGAACAGGTTTGATAAATATTTTCAATTGTTTTGTCGAGACAGTCTATTGAAATTTATTAAAATGACGGAGATATGTAAATAAAATACATTTCAGTCCGAATTTCCGGGTGTTTGTTTTCCTCTACAGGTCGCATTTCTCAACCAATTCTGGTGAAATTTTGTGAGCAGGATCGATAATTATATATAACTGTTTAGTCAAGCCAGTTTTTCCAAATTTACCAATCTTAAAATATTCACCCTTTTCGAAAATGATCAAAATTAGAAGCACCATCTAACTGCGAATAACTCACGTACTGTGTGCTTTGAAAACTTCATGGTGACATTTTATTTTTGTACAGTTTTAGCCACTTTTTATTGCGAGGTCTACAGCTCACGGAGCCACTAGTTGTAGTATTAGGTCAGCGCCATCTCTTGACTGATAGTGGAACTAATTTTTTTCTTAGGTCAGTATTCTTAGGTCAGCGCCATCTGTTGACTGGTAGTGGAACTAATGATTTTTTGTTTGTTTCTTTGAATTTCTAAAAAAGTGTGTTATATTGAGACATCGTTTTATTTTTCATGTAATTTTTACATAAACTACTATCACATAGAATTATTTCAGATTTTTCTGTTCGCAAACTTCGGAGATAAGGGGGGGGGGGAACGGTATTTTTTTTACAGTTTTCATCATAAGTCGAAATCTATGAGGCCTAAAAAAAGAAAAAATGTTTTAAAATGTGCAAACAGCGCTCTTTCATATGATACCCCACATGCCCTAGTCAATCCACTTCAAATTTTTAAGACCCCTTTTCAGTCCCTATTGAAAAAAATATATTAAGAATTTTTATATTTCTTTTGTTATTTGCAAAATAGTTGGGCAAATGTCATCTTAAACTATTCCAAATTTCGAGTGGATGGTATCACCATTAGTAGTTTTCGAGATGTCCAGCTGTGACAGACAGACAGACAGACTGAGTCACACCATAAGGTTTCCTTTTTACCTTTTGGTACGGAACCCTAATGACCTCCACATTTAAAGTGAGGTCATTTTCCATTACAATAATTAACAAAAGTTTACACGCACTGGGTAGGTAGAAATTAATTACCTACTACATATCGGATAGGTAATAGTGAGTGTAGTGCAGTATTTAGTGGCATCAACCTTGCAGATCGTCAACAAAGGAAGCCGCTTGGCACAGGCGTACTTTGTGGTCATCTGAGCTGATTTAGCCCTGTACCCACGTGGTACCACCATGGTGGTAGCCAGGGGTGGGGGGAGAGGTGTCTTTTACCACGCTGCACTTTTACATTCATACCTCCATAGGTTTAGCAAATAGGTCGTGTTTGGTATCATTTTCATATAATTCAAGGACGAGGAATTCATTTCTGGAACAACTTTTACACTCGTTCATATAAAAAATAAAAGTTCTGCGCAAAAACAGAAAAATAAGAAAACAAAAATCTTACAAAATCTATGCCTACAAATAAACCACGAGATTGTGCTTTATAAAAAAAATATGATTAAACAGCCCTATTTGTATAGAATATATAAACATCAACTTTCTCGTACAAATTATATTTTATAAATGTGTCAAAAAAACATTTGCGACGCGCGACGGTATTTTGGCGCAGTATATTTGGATAGGATTGATCACTTATTGTTTAATAATGACACAAATTGGTCGTGTTTAGTATCGTTTCCGTGTAATTCGAGGACGGAAAATTCATTTCTGCAACAACATTTTTACTCGTTCATAGAAATAAATTAAGTTGAGTGCAAAAAAAGAAAAATAAGAAAAAAAACTTACAAAATCTATGCCTACAATTAAACCACGAGATTATGCTTTATAAAAAAATATGTTTAAGCAGCCTTATTTATTTTAAATATAAGGTCCTTCTTAAATAGTGCACATAATTTTAAGAGGTCAATGTACTCATGCATACATAAACAACTTTTACTATGGTACCAACATTGAAATCGCGAAAAAAAAATCAGCTGTTCCATATTCTTCTTTTTCGTGAATAGCACTTTTCTGTATTGATTAATATCAAGGAGATGCATTCCAACATTTCCAACAATAACTTAAATCACAAAAGTCAATCACCAGTAACTTACTTGTCCTTGTCATACAAAGCAATGACAATTGTTTCTAATACTTATTGGCAAGTATTGCCACTGTTCCACTCCTTTTCCGGGTGTGGATACCGTATCGACTTTTGCTGGTAAAGGGAAAAAAGCGCTTTTGAAGTTTGGGGCGCTTATCCAATTGCAACGGAAGTATTTAAATACGGTAAAGAAGGAAATGTGGAGCAGGCTTTGCCAATAAGTTTAGAAAAAAATGTTATTGCTTTGTATGACAAGTAAGTTACGTGGTGATTGGCTTTTGTGATTTAAGTTATTGTTGGAAATGTTGGAACGCATCTCCTTGATATTAATCAATGCAGAAAAGTGCTAATCACGAATAGGGACAGGCAGCTGGAGAATCTACACCAACCAGAGACCTGCTGTGCCACCAAATTTTGCGAGCGATTTATCAGGGAGGAAGTTTGGGAATCAATCCAAAACCTGCCATGGCCTGCAGATTGGGGTCGGGCCAAAAATAATAGGTTATAGGAGCCTATGTGGACCACCCTTCTACCAGCAGCCACAGCTTGCATGGATTAAATAAAGTGTAAGTGTAAGCAAAAATGCGCAGGAAGGTGCAATTGTTTTAAAAGATAAATAAAGTGGACCGAACTATGTGGATGCAACGGAAACTGCCAGTAAAATTTGTTATAACTAAACTAAGTAAATAAAATAATTATAACTTTAACTCTCTTTGAAAGTAAAAATATTGGACTACCAATACTAATCCGTGTCATTATTAAACAATAATTGATAAATCCAAATCAAAAAATACTTCACCTAAATACCGCTGCGCGTCGCAACTGAATTTTTTGACACATTTATAAATATAATTTCTATTGAAAAGTTTTATGTGTATATATTTAAGATAACTAAGGCTGCTTAAACATATCTATATATATAAAAGGGAAAATCACTCACTGACTCATCACGAAATCTCAGAAACTACAAGTGCTAGGAGTCTCAAATTTTGCATAAGGTTTCCTTTTAGGGTGTAGGTGCTCACTAAGACGGGATTTTGCGAAATTCAATCCCTAAAGGGGTGAAACAGGGTGGCAAAGTTTGTATAAGAGAATGCGATTCCTTGGCCTGATTGACTTGCAATTTGGCATAGACATTTTATCACAAAATTAATTGAACACGTGTTTCGCATTTTTTTGAAATGTATCCCCTAACAGGGTTGAAAAAGGGTAGAAAGCTATTTTTAGGGTGATTGATTTCGATATCGGAATCAAAACTTCTTAGTGCATTTGAATGATTAAGAAAAATAAATGTCAGTTGTCAAGTTGTCACCTCCCCTGAGACTGTAATTATGTCACGCACGAGCTGACATTTCATGTCGTATAAGGTTTTATCCTGATTTTCACTATTTTACGAAATATTAGTCTACTTATAAAATGTGGAAAAATCTGGCAAATATCAGATATCTAACGTGACAAGGAATGTGGTGTAAATTGTTGAAATTGAGAGCCGGATAATAATGCACAACATTAGTTGCACCCGACATAATTTGCAATGTCACGTTATTTTAGCCGGGAACCTTTTCAGTCATAAGCAGAAATTCAACAAATATTTATTATAAGAAGATTATAAGCGTACCAAAGTTTCATCATAATCGGATGTGAATGGTTTAGGAGTGCATAGGAAACAAAATAATAAACATACATAGATTTTTATTTAAAAAGAAGATACCTACCAAACTATTAAGTATGAGTATTAAATGTTACATAATATTATTATACTTATTTTGTTATATTACTGCTAAGAAATTTTATTAAGTACCTACCTACCTACCTAATACAAAATCGTGAACAGTACGGCGTCTCGGTTCTGTAACCAAACTCGAACCCCACTTCGAATCTCACTTCACTGCACGGGACGGGAACTTTAAATCATAAATAAGATAATGATAAGATTTTTTTTTCATCACAAAATATTTTAGATAGCTACCTAAAATTTTTGTAATCGGTAAAATTGCTCATAAGTTAGCTAATTTCTAATAACTAATTCACGCGAAGTGAAGTGAAGTGTAGTGAGATGCGCGTTTGGTTACAGAATCAACAGATTGCGCAGGTAAAACCGCGGGGTGCAGCTATTACCTATATATCACAAAATTGTAAGAATGTGAAAGTTTTGATGTTTGGATGTTGTTCATTTTGTTACTCAATCACGTCTGAACGGGTGAACGGATTTAGACGAAATTTGGCACAGGGATAGATTATAGTCTGGAATACTTAACACAGGCTTCTTTTCATGCCGATCATTGGTTTCCAAGGGAAGACTTACAACGATTACCGACTCCCACGCGGGCGGAGCCACGGGCAAAAGCTAAACATAGTATAAAACAAAGTCGCTTCCCGCCGTCTGTACGCTTCTCTTAAACTATACATAAAAATCGCAATAAAATCGGTCTTTAAGTTTGGGAGCTAGGTTGCCTCAGAGTCCTCAGACAGACACACACACACTTCAATTATATTTTAACACCCCTTGCGTACGTCGTATATATGTAGATATCCTGTAGTATAATCAAATAACTTCACACTGACACCACATTAGCACAGTTTTACATTAGTAACTACATTGCACTGCACCCGTGCGAAGCCGGGGCGGGCCGCTAGTTTTTTTATAAAGCATAATCTCGTGGTTTAATTGTAGGCTTAGATTTTGTAAGTTTTTTTTCATTTTTCGTTTTTTGCACTGAATATTTAAAAATGTTGTAGTAGAAATGAATTCCCCATCCTTGAATTATACGGAAACGATACAAAACACGACCAATTTGTGTCATTATTATTAAACAATAAAGTGATAAATCCTATCCAAATATACTGCGCCCAAATACCGCCGCGTGGCGCAAATGTTTTTTTTGACACATTTATAAATATAATTTGTATGAAAAAGTTGATGTTTATATATTTTATATAAACAGGGCTGTTTAATCATATTTTTTTTATAAAGCACAATCTCGTGGTTTATTTGTAGGCATAGATTTTGTAAAATTTTTGTTTTCTTATTTTTCTGTTTTTGTGCAGAACTTTTATTTTTTATATGAACGAGTGTAAAAGTTGTTCCAGAAATGAATTCCTTGACCTTGAATTATATGAAAACGATACCAAACACGACCTATTTGCTAAACTTATGGAGATATGGATGTGAAAGTGCAGCGTGGTAGAAGGCACCTCTCCCCCCCACCCCTGGCTACCACCATGGTGGTACCACGTGGGTACAGGGCTAAATCAGCTCAGATGACCACAAAGTACGCCTGTGCCAAGCGGTTTCCTTTGTTGACGATTTGCAATGATGCCACTAAATACTGCACTAGTGAGAGTAAATAACTTTCAACTAGTTGAGAAATCACTTTTGTCTGCTACTCGAAAGTACACCTCAGTATCCAATATTTACCAAAAACACTTGATGCAAGATACTCAGAAGTAGACCCATTCCCATTGGCTGACTCATGAACTAGCCATCGCTTCGCTCAACCATATTTGAGGGAACGTAACGACCCGCCCCACACGACACCACCGCAGAAATGATTAAAGAGAGCATGACCACAGTTTAAACTGTGGCATGACACCTACTAAGGCTACCCATCCTAAGGCACTGAATTAAAAACGAATGTTCAAAAGCTTTTCATAGGCCTTTACTTACAAAACTATTGACTATAGAAAGTAAAGTGATTGCAATAAAAAAAATGAGAAATCAAAACAAGGTTTAGTTATTAATTTTATGTTTTGAGTAAGAAGTGCCATACCTAATGATAATATTAAACAGAAAAAAAAATTCGATGCCCTTAGTACAAGCAGACAGAAGCGGACCCATAGATAGACAGAAGATAGACAGAAGCAGACCAATAAAAGTTAGATTCGTTACTTTTTAAAAGGATTTTAAATGAAATATAGCAACTTATTCGCTAAAATATTTATACCCTATTCTGAATCACCTTCTCTGCGGGCAGAGTCATTAGCAACGATACACTGTTGAAAAATCCCTAGGGAACCCCTAACCGGGATAAAAAGAAGGGTTTTTCACAAAAACTTCAAATCAAATCAAATCATTTATTAGTTCATAAGCATGGGTATTACAAGATGTCATATAAAAAAAGGTACAGCCATGATTCACCCTTAAGGTATACGAACATTGAACATTAAAAATTTTATTATTATTATTACTTAGTAATTCTAATTCATTAGATTCATTAAATTATATTAGTCATTTCTTAAAGAATATATCGGGTCATTTTATCCATCCAAATTCCGAGGATGTGTTCAGTTCACGAAACTGAACAACTTTAAGGAACATATGGTCAAATATGTAAAATAAAAATTGACTTTCCATACAAATCAAAGAGATCATCAAACTTTATAATAGTAGGGCGGTAAAACAAGGTTTGAGGTTAGTTTTCGCACAAGTCATCACGGAAACACAAAATTGTGGTATCGATGCATTCAGTACGATGCCCTGATCACATATAAGATGACAAACGCGAAAAGGGTGGGGGTAGAAACTGTGACGTCATAAAGTTTTCAGTACAAAGAAATTTTTTTTTCATACCATGTGGTATATCAAATGAAATTCAATTCAATTCAATTCTTTATTTGCATTAAACAGGGCTTTGTGAGTAGATTGCGAATATATAACACACTACAACATTCTCACTACTTGGTCTAACAAATTATTAGCAAACGTCGGAAAATTTCGCAATTCAGAGTCGACATTGAACAGGTCTAGATTGAAAACGACTGAATTGATTTTTACAAAATACATAACAAATAACTTTGCACATACTCTTTTCGAATGTCTAAAGGTAATTGACCAAAGATATTTAAAAATAAGAAAAGTACATCAGTTTTAATAACAGCATAATTTTCTGCTTTTTCTAAATTCTCAGATTCCGTTAATAATTAATAAAAAAATAAATAAATAAACTTTCGTATGTTTTTCCTTACTAGGACAAGTTAGGATAAACAGACGAAGGTTTAAATAACCAAATTTTGACACTTTAGATACTTCTTTTAAAAATAATCACTATTTTAAAATATGTTGTCTTATTAAATCAAATATTATTAACAATTTACAATATTTTTGGTATTCTATGCGTGGTAAAACATTTGTTGTATTTTATGAATGATTATTTACACCCGTTAAGCCCCTTTTACACCCATTAGAAAGACTGTGATGTTCGTGAATTGTTTTGATTTTATGTAAATAACTTTTGCCTATTGAGTTTCGTCACGTTATTTAGGTCTCCGAGCAACTGTGTGTGTTTTCCATGTGTATTTGTCATTACTTTTAGTTATCCTTACTTGTCCTATTTGGTAAACAAACTATACTCAATTCGTTTTTGAAATAATCATGTATAAAATTTAACAAATGGTTTTCCACGCATTGAATACTAAAGAAATTGTTAACACATTTTTTATAGTGATTTAATTTTAAAAGAAGCATGGAAACTGTCAAATACTGTTTACTAAATAGAAAAAGTAAGGATAAACATACGAAAGTTTATTTATTTATTTTTTATTAATTATTAAAGGGATCTGAGAATTTAGAAAAAGCAGAAAATTATGCTGTTATTAAAACTGATGTACTTTTCTTATTTTTAAATATCTTTGGTCAATTACCTTTAGACATTCGAAAAGAGTATGTGCAAAGTTATTTGTTATGTATTTTGTAAAAATCAATTCAGTCGTTTTCAATCTAGACCTGTTCAATGGCGACTCTGAATTGCGAAATTTTCCGACGTTTGCTAATAATTTGTTAGACCAAGTAGTGAAAATGTTATAGTGTGTTATATATTCGCAATCTACTCACAAAGCCCTTTCGTTTGATATACCACATGGTAGGAAAAAAAAATTCTTTGTACTGAAAACTTTATGACGTCACAGTTTCTACCCCCACCACTTTCGCACTTGTCATCTTATATATTTGTGATGAGGGCATCGTACTGAATGCAACGATACCAAATTTTCATATTTCCGAGATGACTTGTACGAAAAGTGTTTTCTAAGCGTCTTTTTTAAGATTACCGCCGCTCTATAACTTAATTGCTATAATTTTTCTTGCAACTTTATCATTTCATCACAAATATGTGCAAAGTATTTGTAAGGCAAATATATATTAAAGATTTTATTCTATATAGAATAAAAATCACAATCGAGAACATTATTATCTACTAGCGGCCGCCCGCGACTTCGTCTGCGTGGAAATTATTTTGTCTATCCCTCGGGAACAATTCATTTTTTCGGGATAAATTGTAACCTAAGTCCTTTTCTGTACCCCTGACAACGTATGTGCAAAATTACATGATGATCATTTCAGTAGTTAAGACGTGAAGAAGTAATAAACAAAGAAACGGATTTTCGCATTTATAATATTCGTAAGGAATACTAATATTCCAGAAATTGTGAAAATGTAAGTTAAAATAATGCAGTTTTTGTAAAATTTTATAAGTTATGCTGTTTTTGTTGAAAAAATCACAAGATCATGGTAACAATCTTCCTAACTTATTATTACACTAGCTTTCGCCCGCGACTTCGTCCGCGTGGACATTTGGAAAATGGTCCCATATCAGTTTGATGGTCCCTCATATTCGTAAGGCCTTTGTAAGGCTATACCAAACAGTTTGTATTTGGCTATTACCAGTTTGTATTTGGCTATTACCAGTTTGTATTTGGCCATTACCAAACAGTTTGTAATTATTGATGTCATATTATTAGTCATCAACTTGGCTATCATTAATTAATTCTTAAAGCTAGCTTTTGCCCGCAACTTCGTCTGCGTGGACATTAGAGAACCTTTGACCAGGATAAAAAGTAAAACTATCTGTGTCTTATTCCAAATCCGTTCAGCCGTCTCCAGACAGAACGCGCACTTGCGTAGGGCGTGCATAGTTTCATATCAAACACAGCGCCAGCGCAGCGCTGCGTACTGCTAGCGCCTACAACACAATTCAGCGCTATAGCGCGACGTCAGTCAGGGTAGCGCTCTAGCGCGCGCTAAGTACGCGTTCTGTTTGACAAAGCCGTCTTTCACATTCATAATACAACGTGTTCCAAAAATTAAACAATTTCAGAATTGGTCCAATAGTAAAAGTGGTTCAGTTTGATGGTCCCTATCTACCATATTCGGGATTAGGGGTATTTTTGTAACACGTTGTATAAGTAGGATATATATTCCGTTACTTTCACATTATTATAATATTAGTACGCTTAGAGTAAGACGCGCTTCTGTCCCAGAAAGAGAAGCTATACGAAGCGTTCCCCTCTGCCGAAGTACAAGCCCAAATGGGCATACGCGGTTAATAAAACCAGTTGCGCCCGGATTTCTTTCTAGACCGAGTCCAGTCGCGCATGTGAACGCTGCAGTGTTTAAAATGCCGAATTGATGAGTTTTTTGCTGTTAAAAGAGGTCTGGAACATCAAGTTTACAAAAAGACGGTGTTACATTTCATATGAAAGTAATTTTTTGTCGTATTATTGCTATTTGTTTACATTTAAACATTAAATTCGTATATTTTATTCTTGATTAGTTGTCAAATTTGTTCAGTGACATCGGGTCTGCTCGTCCATGGCTCGTCCGTACAAATTTCAGATCTGTCGCTAGATAAATCCGAGTTCTCGCCGATGAGCAACTTAGTGATGTTACCGTATCACAATGTTTGTCGATAAAAGACTTGGCTTGGTCCTGCTCCAGGCAGTCTCATAAATGTGATATACCTGAAATATTCCTTAAATATTTATATATTCCTTAAATATTTATTAATTCTTTTTAACTTCTGACAGACTCACACTCAATTGCAAGAAAGATTTTTATCTTTTTAATGCTACATTAAACCCTAATGTTTCATTAAAGAATTGTAGGAAGGAAAATTAGATGCATTTTAAAGCTCCTTTAAAATTTAAATATGGAAATGTCAAATTTATCTAATAAAGTGTCAAACCGCCCATTTACCGGTATTTTGTATTGCACGAAGCAACTTTAGCACATCAGAGCTCATTAAATTACATTTTAGAGGTATAATTTTTAATGGGGCGATGACGGGCCATTAAACCAATTTCACATCATGTTTACTTTGTATTTTCGCTGAATATGTCGTTGACTGACCAGCCTATCGTCATTGTCGGATCCAAAAGATGTTCCTTGTTGCCACCATATCCCAGACAGAATAAATTTATTTGAAAAACATGACGAAGAAAAATCCCGGGTGCACTACCGTTTTTCATAGAAGGCAGCGCTCCTGCTTCGAGACCGCCTCAATCTGGAGCCACAAACACTGAGTAGTAAGGCCATTTGTGGTCTTATCTAGCTTCTGATCTGTTTGCGGTTCTTCGCGACAGGCTCCTTCCAGATGGTACTAGCTGATCTGGCGAACATAGACAGCTCTACCTACTGTCCCCTTACATCACATCAAAATGAAACATCTGTTCGATCAGCCCTTGTAAACACAAGAACACGCAAGATTGTATGAGACTAGACAATAAGACTGAGTGTTCTTGAGTCCGTATTAACTTGTTTAAGACTAATTTAAGAACGATGACAAGGTACAAAATAATTATAAGAGCCCTGGGGCCCTATTTTTGCCAGCCGAGCGATTCAAAAATAGGGCCCCTCTAAGCCTACCACTCTAATAACGTGCGCATCCTGAGACTTTTTTGCTTGTTGGGTCTTTGTTGTTATTCACCCCATGTAAAATATTTGAGTTTGTTACCTTTATTCCTTTTTCCGTATCGATATTGCTGCAAAGACAGTTGAGCCCAGCCCTTTATGTCAAAAACGTGTCATATTTTGATGTGTGACTCATCCGTACACAAATTTTTGCTGTTTTGTTTTATTTTTTATGTGTTGGTGTCATCTTTACAGTGTTCTTTTTGTATGTGAGTATGCGGAACTGCACTTGTGTGCACTTTCCCCCCCCCGCAAAAAATGCCAGAATAATTTGAATAGAGTAATAATCGCTAAAGCTGCTCCCTTCCGCGATGCTCTAAGTTAGTACGATATCCATAACCCGTTCATGCCCCGTTCCCGTACCCGTTCTTGTTGCCGTTCCTGTTACCGTATTATTTCAGCCCTTTAGGGGTTTTAAGCATTTCCACCCTGTTCAACTTCAAAACAAATGCCATTTTCGCAATCAACTCCCATAGAACCTCATTAAGGACTTCTATATCGATATTACGCTTTTTATACCCCATTTACCCTCCAAAGGGTTGATTTTCAGAAATCACAAAATATGCGTTTGCTAGTTGTTTACAGAAGTACTCCTATAGTTTCAAGTCGGATTGTCTATTTTATATTTTTTTCATATAAAGTTTGAACCCTGTTTTCATCCCCTGAGGGATTGAATAATGTCTACCATGTTTGATTTTAAAATAAATGCCATTATCGCAATCAACATCCCATAAAACCCCAATAACGACACCCATATCAAATTTGGGCTTTTTTTACCCATTTAGCCCCTAAGGGCTTGAATTTCAGAAAACCGCGAAACACGTATTGAAAACCAAATAAGCATTTGGGTTTAGAAGTACTCCCACCACGAAGTTTCAAGTTGAAATGTGTATTTTTTTATTCCATAGAAATTTTGAATCCCCATTTTACCCCTTTAGGAATGGAACTTCCGAAAATGTTTAGATTGTATAAAGTATCTATGTAGGTATGTACAAAAATTACAAAATTTCAAGTCTCTAGGTCCAGTGGCTTGAGCTGGGCGTCAGTCTGTCAGTCACCCCTTCATTTTTATATTAGAGAAAATGACGCTCGGGGTCAGTAATTTATTTTTAATAATTTATTTAGAAATGTAGCTTTATCAA
The DNA here is from genome assembly GCA_943789525.1 of Agriphila geniculea. Classification (NCBI taxonomy): domain Eukaryota; kingdom Metazoa; phylum Arthropoda; class Insecta; order Lepidoptera; family Crambidae; genus Agriphila; species Agriphila geniculea. The sequence continues at coordinate 13,847,162 of OX038875.1, forward strand.
GATACTTAGTACCGGCTCTCCCAGTTAGAGTTTATAACAATAATAATTTAATATTCACTCAAGCAAGATCGAAGTACTCAAGACACAATTTAATTTTATATAAGAAGCGCATTCTAGCTTCAAATAGATATATTAAAATAATACCAAAGCAGCAGATACAGATAGTGCTGTTTTTGAAAACCTCGTGGTCAAGTTCAAACTCTCAAACTGAATGTTGTTTAAAAATTCTCATAATAGATGTCTATGATGAGAATTTTAAACATAATACAATTTGAACTAATTATTTACCTATTTATTTTATTTATTTCTACAAAACCGACGAACTTAAATTATGTACGCGACAATCTTAAAAGTATCTCCAATCTAACATAAAAAATTGAATGAAATCGGACTACGCGTTGATGAATAACAACCAAGTACACATTTTGACTTTCATCCCCTCTCCCAAGGGAACGGTGCTGAATTTCGGGATAAAAAGTATACGTTGACCTTCCTCGTAATATGAACTCAACTCATGCCAAGTTTCATTTGAATTCATTCAGTAGTTTCGGGGTCCATAGCGGACGTGAAACAGACAGAAAGACAGACAGACAGACAAAAATTAAAAAAATACAGTTTTGGCTTTAGTATCGATTCTAGAGAGCCCTCCAAAATTTTTTTTCAAAATATCTTCAATGTACAGAATTGGACCTGTTACAGTTTTATTATAAGTATAGATGTCTTGTCTTATTTTGCTACACTATTAACTATTATCTTCATAGTCAATTTCTACATCATCTATTATATATCTTGTTAAAATGTATTTTTTTATAAGATTAATATCAGCACCAATATGTGATTTTTTTTTCAAAAACTACGTAAGTATTGTCTAGTTACATTAGTTATGTAAAAAAAATCCACGGCTAAGTTGTTTTTGCAAAAGTACTAAAACTTCGACACTTGATTTCAAGTTGAATACGTAGTTTTGTAAATAAATATTCCAGTAGCATATATACCATTTTTTATAAAGAATATTTTGATACCATGAGAAAAAAATAGTAAAAAGTGTCAGTTACATCGTTTTTAGGGTTCCGTAGCCAAAATGGCAAAAAACGGAACCCTTATAGATTCGTCATGTCTGTCTGTCTGTCTGTCTGTCTGTCTGTCTGTCTGTCTGTCTGTCTGTCTGTCCGTATGTCACAGCCACTTTATTCCGAAAGTATTAAGACTACACAGTTGAAACTTGGTAGGTAGATGTATTCTGTTAACCGCTTAACGAATTTCTTCTTTTCGCTTAATGAGTTTCTAAGACAACTTTTTCTCAAAGTCGACCGTTTGAAAGATATTCACCGCCAAAGTGGTAAAATGTGTGTCCCCCCCCCTTTAACTTTTGAAATAAGAGAGTGAAAAATCTAAAAAAAATATATGCTGTAGATCTTAATAAACACTTTCAACCAAAATTGGTTTGAACGAGATATGGTAATTAGTTTTCGAGATATAGCACATTTTCCAAAACCGCAAATATAACTTTGTCATTCATACCAACACTGTGAAAAACAAAGTTATTTTTGCAGACGAAAAAAAATAGGTGGTATTAAATATGGTATGGTATAAGGTAACTACGGAACCCTATGGCGCGTGGCCCGACACGCACTTGGCCGGTTTTTTTGTTAACAAAAAACCTTCAAATGTATATATCCTATGGTTTAATCCAGGCTATAAACTATTGTGTCAAATCTCCACAAAATCCATTCAGCCGTTTTTGCGTGTTTCATCCAAACTTCCACATTTATATTTTTTTATGCACAACGGTATAGTGCTTGGCCTTCACCTCACCTGATGTTAAGTGACGATAAGGCCGAAAGTGGAAGCGCACTACACCCGGAATCCTCATCACTGAGGAACTGGCTATCTTACCTTTATCTCTAACTGCCGTTTTTAAATCGTTGTCATGGCGTCGACTTAGGTAAGATAGTGGTAACTAGGCGGACTTGAAATAAGCCCTACCACCAACCAAACCGAGTACAAATTGTACCCCCCTGGGAATGGAACCCGGAACCCTACAAATAAGAACATCAGTTAAATATTTCCGATGACTTAAAGTAAAAAAAACATATAAAATGTTAGTTATTTTGTAAATTTTAAGAAACTGCTTAACAAACTGCATTTTTTATAACAAAAATGAATTCTTTGATTTATTCGAAATGATACCAAACTTGGCTTAGTACCTAAACATAGGCAGGCGGACATGAAGGCAGAATTCCCCCTCCTCCACACCTGCATGAAAAATCCAGGTGGCTCCACTTCGTAAACCCATCTTAGGCACAAAGATCAATCAGTACTGTATGCTTACTTACCGTATTTAATATACGCCGAGGATTGTTTTCTCAGTTATAAATAATTATGTTTTGTAATCAATTCTGGTTTGTCAGTTCTAATGATACAAAAGTTTAAACATGGTTTTCTTTCATAATTTTAGTGAAAACATATTTACAGATTTCACCACACAACTATCAGAGTACATTAAAAATTAATATCAAAATTAAAAGTATCAGCTATAAATCGAAGACAGTTACACTTTTAAGAATTTGTTTTGAAAAATTTCTAAGTTTTTTTATATTACTAAGTTAATACTTTGAAATCATAGGTAGTAAACCCATGAACTTTATTGTAAGGTACTATAACCTAAAACTTTTAAAAAATTCTAAGATTTGTTTTGAGGCACGAGGCGAACCTTTTTCCACTCTAACTTTGTTTTTCTCTCTTTGTTTTTTTTTCAGAATTTTTATCAAGGCTCCTGAAAAAAGTTATTCTAATTTTTGTCCGGAAAGTCGCAATATTTCTCAAAAACTACCTTCAAACATCTTTTCAAAATTCATCAAGTGCCATACGATAGATCTTCGCGCCTTGCACAATTGAACACCTCTCCCACAGAGATAATATCTCCAATTTTGACCGATCTACGGCCATGTCGCAACCCGGGAACCCCATACAAGCGTCGCGATTCAACTACCTATTACACAGACGCTACACAGTGACGTTTTTGCACACGCGCAACTGTGTGCGAGCTATTGAATGAGCACACGGATCGACACACGGAATCCGCGCGGTGGGCGCCGCGCCGCCCCGGTGGGGTGAGGCAATTGATTGCGGGGCGGGGCGGAGAGTTTCCTTTTTGTACGGTAGTACTTATATCTATTCTGTGGCCATGTCGCACTTTTGGCTAAACAGCTAGCACATACACTGATGATCACATAAACATTTTCAGTGTTAAAACTTTTTTGTTTTGTAGTACATTGAAATTTCATTTATTACAGGTTAAATAGGATACATGTTTCTACTATATGTACCTGTAGTATGATAAGCGTGTAATAAATGCAGATACAACCTGAATATAAATTTCATACAAACGTGGCTTTACTGTTTTGTAATTGTGGTATTAGTGTTAAAATTCTAAACCACTCAGTGTTAGCATTGACATTTCAACTAAGACGAGCCAAGTTTATCACCAGTATAATGTTTTAGCGGACATCAGGTTTTTATTTATTGTCCGTTATATTATAGACGTTTATTACTATAAGATGAATTTAAGATTCCAAAATAATTATCATAATCATAAACTTTATAACATCATCATATGGCACAGTATCATGTTAAATACCTACTTATAGTTATTTTATAATTTGCATATTATATATATTTGATCTATAATGTCCCAGTTAATATTTAATACATACGAGGAAGGTACTTTCATTGGTCGATGATAAGCAAATGGATGGGTGACACGGCACTACGATTATTACCGTCAGCAACATGTCAAGCTATACAAAACTGTTATAAATCTCTTATTAATTTTAAACCTCAATGTCTTCGCATTTCAGTTTTAAATTGATTGATGTTGATTAACCCTGTTGCGAAATCCCAGCGTGTCGTTGACTGTACCTACGAGCTTAGAGCATCGCGGAAGGGAGCAGCCTTAGCGATTAGGTATTACTCTATTCAATTTTTTCTGGCATTTTTTGCGTGGGGGGAAAGTGCACACAAGTGCAGTGCCGCATACTCACATACAAAAACAACACTGTAAAGACGACACCAACACATAAAAAATAAAACAAAACAGCTAAAATTTGTGTACGGATGAGTCACACATCAAAATATGACACGTTTTTGACATAAAGGGCTGGGCTCAATTGTCGTTGCAGCAATATCGATACGGAAAAAGGAATAAAGGTAACAAACTCAAACATTTTACATGGGGTGAATAACAACAAAGAGCCCAACAAGCAAAAACCTTTTGGACCAACTGACCACTAAATCTCATCACCGGTGGTCAGTTGAGAAATGAATTTCTCATCTGACCACTGGAGGTGAATTGGGAGCAATTTATCCCTAATTCATCACCAATGATGAAACTGATGAAGTGGGGGGGTTTTTTTGTTTCAACTGACTACGGATGGCCTTTTGAAAACTATGTAAGCCTATTTCATTAAATCATAATTTAACCACCATAAGTTAACCTTTTCCATATTTATGTGATCCTGGTAATTTGGAGATGCAAGTGATTGAAAATATTTCATTTTGAACCAAAGCGAAGCGAGGACACGTTGCTAGTTAATTATAAAATAAAAATGACACAGAAAATTATAGAAGTTAACCTTCTCCGTATTTATATGATCCTGGTACTTTGGAAACGTAAGTAATTAAAAATATATAAAAAAAACTGAAACTCCTTGTCAGCAGAAGTTGGGAAATAATCATATCGCAGTCAGATTTGAATATTTTATAAATATAATATTTTTGGTTTGGTCACCACACCAGTGGTGAAATGGGAGTAAGATGGTGTTATTTAATAACGGATAGTCAGTTGAGAAATTGGAGTTCCAACCAACCAGTAAAGCCAGTAAGCTTAGAGTAAGATGCGTTCAAGACGAAGCCGCGATGCTCTAAGCCAATAAGTAATCCTCTCCAACTTAACTCAATGCTCAAGATCCGTGCCGGCACAGCATTTTTTTGTTTTTAATAAGACAGCTCACCAAAATTATATTTAGAAATCGTTTATTATTGTCATTTGATATCAATGTCTAAAAACGAATTTAACAATGTTTTTTCGTTATTGATTTGCATAAATAATTATATATGCTACTGTAAAATCCCGTACTTCGAGCAACAAAGGCTTCGTTTCGTCACGAAGGGAGAAGCCTTAACGATTATTACTCTATTCAAATTATTCTGGCATTTTTTGCGGGGGGAGGGAAATGCACACAAGTGCAGTTCCGCATACCCACATACAAAAACAACACTGTAATGACGACACTCACACATAAAAAATAAAACAAAACAGCAAAACTTTGTGTACGGATGAGTCACACATCAAAATATGACACGTTTTTGACATAAAGGGCTGGGCTCAACTGTCGATGCAGCAATATCGATACGGAAAAAGGAATAAAGGTTACAAACTCAATTATTTTACAATGGGGTGAATAACAACAAAGAGGTCATTTTTATACGCTCGAGCTTTATACAAAAAGCTCGAGAGTGTAGGTGATTGTGTAGGGATTAATGTCTACCCAGGGAAGTTGGTCTCAGATTGCTGACACTGAACATCGCTCCATGACAGTACTGCCATCTGCATACCGTGAAAAAAAAATTTCATCTCGGTTCTTTGTATCCCTCGAACTAAATTCCCTTTTTATTCACTTGTTGTATAATCTACTATTTCGATATTTATTTTACGATATCTGTCGCGTCGCGCTCACATCAGTGCAGAGCAAATCATGCAAAAATCTCGCAAATGAATTTGACACATAATAAGGGCCAGATCGACCAACACTTTATCGACAAACATTATTTAACGGTAACATCACTAAGTTGCCCATCGGCGAGAACTCGGATTTATCTAGCGACAGATCTGAAATTTGTACGGAAGAGCCATGGACTAGCAGACCCGATGTCTCTGAACAAATTTGACAACTAATCAAGAATAAAATATACGAATTTAATGTTTAAATGTAAACAAATAGCAATAATACGATAAAAAATTACTTTTATGTGAAATGTAACACCGTCTTTTTGTATACTTGATGTTCAAGACCTCTTTTAACAGAAAAAAACTCAAAAATTAGACATTTTAAACGCAGCAGCGTTCACATGCGCGACTAGACTCGGTCTAGAAAGAAATCCGGAGGCAACTGGTTTTACTAATGCGTATGCCCATTTGGGCTTGTACTTCGGCAGAGGGGAACGCTTCGTATGGCTTCTCTTTCTGTAGAAGCCCGTCTTACCCGTCTTACTCTAAGCCTACGAGTATCATGGTCCAAGAAAACAAGATCGGGCAATCCGGGATACGGGAGTAACAAGGCTTACGTCACTATCCAATTGCGCGACTTTATAGTAACAAGCAAAAAAATTAAAGATTTCTTCTGTCACTCATTACAAAATTATTAAAGTGCAATTTAATTATTGTGGTTTGTTTCTCTTAGCAAACGAATAGCGTAGATGACGTGAGCCTGTGTTACCCACATGACATCCTCTGCCTCGGAATACTATACTTGCCTGACGCAGTATATCTTTCGGTACCATGGTACCGAAAGAATGTAAAAAGACCCTCAACTAAGCCGAAGTCCACGCATTTCGCCTATCATCAGGATCATTTTTGTCTTTAAGACTATACCTGGGAAATCAATACCTATGAAGGTATTGAAGGTCCAAGTCAAATTTTTTTTTAAAGATTTTAAAACTGTATAAAAAACAAAAAACCGACTTCGAGAAACCTGATTTAAAAAAAACGGTTTATAATTGACAAAGTTATGAGGTAACAAACATAAAAAATAACTGAACTGAGAATCTCCTCCCTCTTTTTTGAAGTCAGTTAAAAACTAATATTTATACTAAAATTAATACTTTATACCTAGGTAACTACTAGGTTTTTACTAATAATATTAATACTTTATACCTAGGTACGTTATTTTTAGATTTTGCCCAAAGAAACATTATCAAAATTTCAATTATTTTGTAACAAACAATGGCTTCAAAACGTCATCCCTCAATGTATCTCATGCGCACGCACATAAAGGCTGCCTTTCAACTCGGCCGAATGCGGCTGTCAAAGAAAAAATATACACTACGCGAAGAAAACCGACACTTACGATAAAAGTGCTCGTGACTATGAGTGGCCGCGCTAATCATAGCCACGAGCACTTTTATAGCGAGCGCGAGGGTGCCGCGGAGCCATCCAAAAATTAAAATCGTTTGGGTTTGACTTTTGAATCTTTACGGAAACTTAATAGTAGCCCAACTATACATATAATTACAGACTTAGGCCTCGTACGCACTGTCCGTTTAGCCGCGTTGCGGCTGTCCGTTCGGCTGGCCGCAGGATGCGGTAGCAGGTGCGGTTAACCGAGCAGCGGCTAGCCGTTACGGCAACCGGAAAGTGCGGATAGGATAACGTTGCGGTTTCATCGAATCATTTCCAAGATAGATGCTGAAGAAGTTGCATTTCAAAATTTCAATTATAAACCGTTCTACATCGAAATCCATGGCTGAGAATTATGTTATCTGTCGCGAGCGTAGGTACCTATATGTACGCCTTCAATGGCGAGCAACCGCAAACTAGCAAACCGCAGTGCATCCGCGTAGTGCGTACGGCGACCCTCCGATTAGCCAACAGTCGGCCTAGCCGGAGCTACGAGCGACCGGTGCGGTTGGGCGACAGCTGTATCACAGTGCGAATAAAAACTATTTTTTCGTACATATTTTTGATTGTGGTACACCGGACGGACAGCCGCAACGCGGCTAACCAGACAGTGCGTAGGAGCGCTAATGTGCTACAGATACTTATCGTTTTGTAGGTTTCTAACAAAAAAAACGGAACCCTTTCTCTCGCTAACGCGTGCATAGTTGAAATAATAGTACATTATGATATAAGTGCGGTACGTTGAAAATTACAGCCGAGGCGATATTGCTGGCCCGAGCCGTAGGCGAGGGCTATAAGAAAGCAGAGGCTGTAATTATCAAAGCGCACGTATGTCATACGACGTTTTATAACATATTTGCGAGGAAATAAATAAAACTCGGACTTTGCACCTTTGCTTGTTTTCCATATGATTAAATTTTGATACGCTTGTAAGTATGTTATCGGTCAATTTTTCGGGCAAGAGGCTTAGAGTAGCCCTTTTCGCTGCCTCTGAGACTTCTGGCGGTGTTGAATTAATAAATTCATCAGTACTTGACGACATTTTCAAATAAAAACAATACAGCAAAAAAAAAATTAGCAATGCGCGCACATCAGCGCTTTTTTTAAGGCAAAGGCATAAAAACAGCCAGTATTACTAATAAAGTAAATTAATATTTTTGTGTTTTTGTTATAGATAAATGGTTGTAATTTATTGTCAACATTAATTAAATTGAATAATTAAATGTTTATTTATTATATTTTATCTCCCAAAGTTAATTTTATCCATAAAATGTTGACCTCTTTTCTGACATAAAAACTCTTTGCTACGATTTAAAAAAGTACCGTTCGTTTTAGACGAAGTATGATAAACCGTGCGGTAATGTAAAGTAAAACGCACGGTTTATCAAGGAAACCGTGCGTTTTACTTTACATTACCGCACAAGTTCGTAATGAGATACAATACGATATTGAAATTGATGTAATAAGAGACCCTTTACGAGCAAATATGTTATAAATAATATTACGTCATGGATTCCGGTAAATACTAGTGGCTCTGTAGAGCTGTAGACCTCGCGTTAGTGACATTTTTGAAATTACTGGAATAATAGGTATTGTAAAGGTATTGTAGTCGGAAAAGTTCACGAACATTTTGAAGCATGAATTTTGCATGAATGCGTGTTATATTTCTGGCAATACTAAATTTAGGCGGGAATGTAATATATTGATTGACAACTGACTTACAGGTAATAGCGGTAAAATTGAAACAAATTAATAATATGGGTTTTTCAAAGTTGTAAAAACTGTTGGCTCGATAGATGGCGTTGATAAACAGGCAAGTGACAACTGTAGAAAAAGTAGGAAAGAGAAAATACAATTCACATAAAAACACCGAAAACACCGCTAACAACCAACAAACGCCAAAAATTTAAATGCCTTTTTTTAAGCACAACCGTTTATTTTTAACTGACTTCAAAAAAGGAAGAGGTTCTCATTTCGAATCGTTGTTCGCGTATTTACGACATCTATGAACCGATTTTGATGATTATTTTTTGTTTGATTGAGTTTTCTTGAGAGATTTATTTATTTATTTATTATTAAAACACAGATTACGACAATGTTTTCTTACATTTAACAGTGCTATATAAACCTCTTTAGGTTTTACCAAGCACCGGGATTCATCCTCTTATCAACAAATTACCGTCGTAGAACTTTGTTTATGAACCGTTTTTTTTTTTTTTTTTAAAGGGATACGTAAGTCCTTTTATTTTCATTGGAATTAGACCTTGGATACAGAATAGATATAAATAAGTACTTTGGACTTAAAAGAAACCCAAGGGAACTTCTTAAAGTCAAATAGAATAATGTATTGTGATTGAGATATTGGTAGGTTTATGATAATCTAAAACAAACCGAGTTATGGTCTGCGACATTCTGGACTAGACTTGGACTACGAAGGCACAACGGAACTCCTAAAAATTGAGTTATGGGTATTGTACTATTGAAAATATTTACACGCTTCATACCACAGAAAAGTTGAAAATAAAAAAGGTTTTAAGAAAAAAAAAACCTCCTTCAAAAACCTGATAATAATATATTGAAATCGGATGGGGCTTTTCGAATAAAAAAAAAGAATATGTCACTCAGCCCCACCCGACTTCAATAGACGTTTTTTTATTAAAATATATATGCATATCTAATTTGAAAATTATTTCTTACTTTTTAGAGCCGTTTTTGTTGTTTTTATTTTCAGGTTTTTGAAGGAGATTTTTCTTTTTTTTTTGCAAAAAGCTTTTTTTCAGAGTCAATTTTTTGACACTTCACTAATAGTCCATCAACCCCATTTAGTGATAGTGAGGCAATTAGTTACTACTTTTTGTACTCAAATGTCACTTTTAAAAGCTCTCATTTGTCCAAAAAACCTTCTTTGAGCAAAGTCAAAGTTGTTGCGCTCCTCCGATGGTGACGCAGCAAAGTTGTATGGGATTTCATTATTGTCGAGTTATAGCCACCAGCAATTTCCTTAGAAAATCCATTATTGTCGAGTTTTTATTCCAAACATACTTAGGTGAAAAATCGTACACTGTACAACCCGCGCAGATTAGAAATAGGAATAGAAATGGCGTCGCCGTTCATATTCACTTTTCGCTCGCACACTAAACGCCTCGCCTATCTCCTCCTCCTCCCTCAGTCACACTCGTTGTGGTAAGCGCGGTGTGCCGCCGATTTCAATCCTATTCTTTATCTGCGCGTGTTGTACACACAACAGCAGCTCAGGTTATACAGTCAAACTGCGAAAACTGCTTTTATTACGTAGTCTATAAAGGGGTCTCATGGTCGACATGTATAGTCAGAGGTGCCGACATGTGTACTTCGAGAGTAACCCTATTACACAGATAACGTTTTTGTACTTTTATATTATGGAAGTATTCTGTGCTTTTATATAAAATTAGTATAGAGAAATATAAAAAAAATTGCACACCATTTTTTTACATTTCATTAAGTACCTTTTATCTACTTTTGAGTCACTAAATAGGGTCGAAAAATACCTTATTTTTTGACTCCGACGCACCGTTTCTGAGATATTAGCATTTTTGTAATTTTTTTTTTTCGAACTTAGGATAAAGTACTATAGTATAGTAGGTAAGTAGTACTCGCATTGTTTGAGTAAAGCACTCTACAAGCCTTGGTCCATATTAACTGCACTGCTGGCCACGTTATGATGGCCTCGAGCTAAAGCTTAACTACGCTCACTGCAAACCTTGATGTCCGCGCTTTAGAGGCTTGTCCGTCAAGGGCTGCAATGCTGGCCGCGCTGTGACGGCCTGGACCTGCGCTAAGCTCCGCTCTCGGCCATCATCATCGCTGCCAGCAACGCAGTCATTATAGACCGCGTCAGTAATGTACTATTATTTAGATATCTAGGCACGTTTTACAGTTATTTTTTTCGTATAGGGTTCAGACCCTTTATAAAAATAATTAATGCTACTTAGTGCTTAGCTTACTTAGCTTTGAAACTACTGCAAAAAATAATTCAGCAGCTTCAGGCCTGGTAATTATAAAACCTGCTCAGAAATTTTTACGAGAATTGGTAAGCCTGTCCGGCTTTCCGTTTGTTCTTTTCTTCTAGGACGGCCGGACAAACGAAAGCATTTTTGCCCAAGCTGAAACGGACCAATAAGATAGAAATGGCAGCAGTTTTAAACTAGATTTAAGTTCATGTTTTGGAATAAAAGAAAACTAAAAGATAGCAGCGTCTATTTTAATAAGTAATTATCAATTAATTACCTATACTTATTTTGAGAGCAAAGTAGCCAAGTTTGCCTTATGTTTTTGTCATTTAATGAAACGTACCAAATGGCTGATACCAAACCTATAGGCGTTTAAATAACTGAGTAGTTGTAGTTGAGTCTAATATCTATAATTAAAGAATCACTCTGATTTTTACGATAATTGCTCGTGAGAGAAATTCTTCTTCTAGTTTGAACTTATAGCTATACTTTTCTCACTGTCATATCTAATTAATATTCAATGTGAACACAACACAAAAGATACTGTTTGCTAATTCTACAACTCAATGAGTACTAGTGGTGGGCAACTCGGGTCAAATAACTCGGTTAACTCGAGTTACTTCTCCAACCCGTCAACTCGGGTTGGTTTTTTCCTAGCCCGGGTCAACTCGGTTGACGCGCCAAGCGGGCCGCCCACGTGGTGCGTACGTGTCTTACCAACCGAGTCAACCCGGGCTAGGACAAAATCAACCCGGCGCGCGGGCCAACTCGATTCGGTGTGTGGCATTGTATTACTGCTCTCTCGCACTCGCCTCGCGGCCCGTCGCTCTCCCCCCGCCCGCGTTATATCACCTTTTTAATGATGTTTAGAAGTTCCTAAGTATTTTTGTTATTAAATTTTAATTTTGTAAAAGAAAAACTTTAGTTAAGTTAAGCGTAACTTGTGCCTCTCTATTACATACTCTGAGATATGTAAATTTTTTGTAAATTTTTTAATTCCTAATAATTGGTTTAATGATGAATAATGAATATTTAATATTAGAAGTAATAAGCGCTAAGACTGATAATTAAGTTAAATTATCAGTCTTAGCGATATTTAAAATTTTCATTATAATAAAAAGCTTCATTTAGGTATTCATCTCTGTACCTAACTAATGCGCATTTGTTAATGACTAACAGTTGATTGATTAAAACTATTTGCTATTACTATAATTCAAATCCTGGTCTCTTTGACTCTTTTACTTTGCAACTTGCAAAGGCAACCGAGTTGGTTCGATTCAATATTTTATCAAATACAAACAAAACGAGTTGAAGCCCGGGTCCGCACTCCGCATAGATTTCAACTCGGATAACTCGAGTTGAAAAAAAATTGCGACTCGTCGGCGCTCGGCGGCCCATATCGCTGAACCGAGTTGACCCGAGTTGAAGCCCGGGTCAGCATTAATTTCAACTCGGGTGACCCGAGTCGAAAAAATAGCGACTCGGCCCATCGCTATGAGTACTCAATATTTTATCCAGAATCTATTGCAAGTGGTTTTAGTGTCCACTGCTGCCGCAATACAAATTATTTCTTAGACAACTCGATTTTCGTGAAATATACGCTAAAATAATGCGATTAGGCATCTGGTTCAAAAAAGTTATTTATTCGCTAGTCTTAATGAAAAGTAATTCCCAAAATATAATGATTTTTTTTACACGTCTATTAAAATACTCGTACCATACCTATTTAAAAAAACCGGACAAGTGCAAGTTGGACTCGCCCACCGAGGGTTCCGTACATTCCGTACGTTATATTCTTTATTTAAGTACCAACGTACCTACTTAAATAAAGAATATATGTTTTATGATTTAATTATAAATGTATAGTTTTCAGATATTTTCCGCTACTTGTAGTAAAAGACGATATTACTTACCAAATGTCATAGTTCTAAGTCAACGGGAAGTACCCTATGAATTTTGATTCCATTGAGTGTCAAAATGTGCGTTTTTGCGGCATAAACGGTCGTATCTTTTTTTACATAAACTTACAAGTTTGATTTTTTCACAGCTTCAAAGGACTATAGATATAAGTAGATATATGGTTTTAATTTCAACTCGATACCTCCACGTGTTCCCGAGATAAAGGGTTTTAACGAGTCTACCTTTTTTGGCAGAACTTTTTATATCATAATTTTACTATGCATAACAACTATTGGCATAAACTTCATGTCGCAGAAAATCGTTTGGCATACACTCATTTATCATACACTTAAAACGCATAATTTTGTAAGCCAGAATCATCTTTTGGCATACATTTCATATCCATAATAATTAAATAGTAGAACCATCATATCGCAGAAAGTTCACAGTCAGAACCATCATATCGCAGACAGTTTATAGTCAGAATCATCTTTTGGCATACATTTAATAGAAAATTCATATCTAGAATAATTTTGTATTTCTTACACGCATGTTTCATGCATTTCATTACATGCAGACAAATAAACATGCATGCAAGCAAGCATGCAGCATGCAAGCAAGCAAGCATGCAGCATGCAAGCAAGCATGCAGTATGCAAGCAAGCATGCAGTATGCAAGCAAGCAAGCATGCAGCATGCAAGCAAACATGCAGCATGCAAGCAAGCATGCAGCATGCAAGCAAGCATGCAGCATGCAAGCAAGCATGCAGCTTGCAAGCAAGCATGCAGCATGCAAGCAAGCATGCAATATGCATGCAAGCATTGTGGAGCTCCGCTCGCTTCGCTCGCTCCGCTGCGAGTGGTCAAAACACTAACCTAACCTAACCTACTGGTAGGTGCAATTAAAGTTTTTCTTTATAGCGGGGGGCCTCAGGCCCCCCGACCCCCCCGAGCAGGGGGGCCAGCCCCCCTGCACCCCCCGGCATGCAAGCAGCATAAACAAGCATTCAAGCATGTATGCATGCAAGCAAGCAAGCATGCATGCGAGCAAGCAGCATGCATGTCGGTTTTGCAGCGATTCGTTCTGTCGTTGACTTTTGTAGCACAACATGATTGTAGCACAAAAATTCAACATATTGACTTTTTAAGACAAATATTTAATTGAATTTAAGGTTAAAATGCAATTTTTTTGAAATCACAATATGCCTAATGACATTATTCTTAATGAAATTCTGCCATATTCGTAGTATACCATGTGAAAATTATGCCAAATAATTGTCGACTAAATAAACGTTATGCCAAACGAAATTCTGCGAATAAAAATTTTGCCAAAGGTATTTATGCCTAATGAAATTCTGCCATCTGAATAGTATGCCATTGTTAATTCGGACATGTAAACATTCTGCCAAACAATAATTATATTAAACAATTTTTATGCCTTAAAAATATTCGTTTAAAGAAGATTCTGCCAAGTGTGTTCTGCCAAATAAATTTCGGAGTATCAAGTTTCTGCCAGATAGACGTAACCCGGTTTTAACAGACCGATAGACAGACATACAGACAGTTTATGATTTAATTAATAATGTATAATTTTTTGATTTTTCTCTATATAATTATAGTATAAGACAAAAAGACGATATTACTTGCCAGATTTTATAGTTCTAGGTCAACGGTAAGTACCCTATGAATTTTGATTCCCTTTAGAGTGTCGAAATATACGTTTTTGCGGCATAAACGGGCCGTATCTTTTTTACGTTATGATGAAGGGTCTGACAGACGGACAGACATACGGACAACAAAGTGAATAAGGGTTTCGTTTTTTCCTTTTGAGGTACGGAACCCTAAAAAACATGGGGTTATACAAAATACGGGTATTTTATTTTTCTAATCCTTAGTATATTACTAGATGTGATGTTCATACCGCATTTACCGGACCGTTTTTTGGATCCGTTATAGATACAGTACTCATACGGATCCGATGGTCACAACCCAGTATGGTTGTGTGTGAACACGTTCATACATCTTTTTTTTTACCTACATATTTTTTTTTGTCCGAGTGTAGCAGGTACATATTTTAGCCGTTGTTTTCCTATCCTACATGGACCAACCGCATTGCACAACCAATTATACCACTCATGCTTCGAAAATTCTGTCTCCGTGACTAGATGTAATTGATTCATGGATACTTTACAAATTCATTGATTTCTATTACCTTTTACACAATTAAATAGGTTACAATTATATAGTTTTAATTAATTCTTAACCTGTTTTAGTTATACGCAGTAACAGTCGTTCTGGTCGCGGTCTCCTAATTTATTTTTCCTGAATGGTATCATTTTATTTTTATTAATTTAATTGATTATATTATGTTTTTTATTTTTATTTATTTCTCTACTAAACAAAATTATTATTATATTATTACAATTTTATTAAATATCAATACAATTAATTTTATTCTTTTATATTTTATATAAAGACATCAATTTCCATGTTTTTTTTAATTTTAATTTTTGTAACAATTTTTTAATTTTAATTTTCGTAACAATTTTGTTTTTCGTTTTTAGGGTTCCGTAGCCTAAATGGCAAAAAACGGAACCCTTATAGATTCGTCATGTCTGTCTGTCTGTCTGTCTGTCCGTATGTCACAGCCACTTTATTCCGAAAGTATTAAGACTACACAGTTGAAACTTGGTAGGTTGATGTATTCTGTTAACCGCTTAACGAATTTAATACAAAAAAAAGAAAAATAAAAGAGTAAGGGGGGCTCCCCATACATGGAACTGAAACTGAAAAAAAATTTTTTCTTCAAACCAACACGTGTTGGGTGTCTATAGATAGGTCTTTAAAAATGGTTATTAAGGTTCCTAAGACAACTTTTTCTCAAAGTCAACCGTTTGAAAGATATTCACCGCCAAAGTGGTAAAATGTCTCCCCCCCCCTTTAACTTTTGAAATAAGATAGTGAAAAATCTAAAAAAAATATATGCTGTAGATTTTAATAAACACTTTCAACCAAAATTGGTTTGAACGAGATATAGTTATTAGTTTATGAGATATAGCACATTTTCCAAAACCGCCAATATAACTTTGTCATGCATACCAACACTGAAAAACAAAGTTATTTTTACAGACGAAAAATTATAGGTGGTATTCAATATGGTATGGTTTAAGGTAACTACGGAACCCTATGGCGCGTGGCCCGACACGCACTTGGCCGGTTTTTAATACTTTCTTTTTATCACGGCACGGCCGATTTTGTCAATGCGTCCTTGCGTCTACAGGTGACAGCTGAAAACCAGTGTTTTGCTTCATCATCGGGGCAAAGTTATACGCTGAGCTTTTACCTACTTGCATCGCTGTGACACACAATTTAACCAGTATTATTTAGTTGCCAATATGCAGTTTTGATTGTTGAAATTATGTATCTTTTCTTTAATTTTAATTTAATTTTTCTGTCTATGCGCATGTGTGTTGTGATGCTAATAAATCATCTATCTATCTTTTAGTTAAAGTTTTATTGCTGGTTTGAGATCATGACGCTCTAACGTGTCATACGTTGACATTGACAATATAGTCAGTTGTAAATTTTTGGTTTTTATTGCATTAGGTAGTCATAAATCACCATTCATTTTTTCATTTATTATAAAGGGCTAATGGAGTTAGCAGATATACATTATACAGGGTTATTTGTAAAACACCAACAAACTCGCAGTTATAGATATACTTAACTAACATCTTACAACAACGTTTGTTCTAAGACAAAACTCGATCAGCGAAATATGGGTATTTGTATGGAAACTCGATTTTCTTTTTTTTTCGGAAAATCGTAAAACAAACGTTGTTGTTTTTGATGTTCTAATCTACTTTTTCAACACACTTGCTCGTAAAGTGAGCCCTAACACATCGCTTTTAGAGCCATAAACCGAGTTATAACAAACGCGTGCAATAATATATAAAACACTAGGTTGTTATAGAATTATCCCTACAAAGTTAAATTAGTACCTTACTGCAAGTTCTATGCGAGTAAACAGAGCATTCCCAATTTAACTGGGTTATACAGTTATTTTTTTAGTAACAACAAAGGGGTTGTATGCCGCTGAAAGTTCATATTCATTTTTGAAATAAATAAATGTGTAAATCTTTAATTAAGTCAAACAAATATTTATTATTATAAAATTATTCATAATTAATAATATTTTGTTATAAAATATTAAAATATTTGCATTTTATCACTTAAAATTATAGTTTTGAAGTAGGCTGTATGCTCACTCACCCCTTTGTTCGCAAAATATTCTTCATATTCTTGCATTGGGCGTGTGAAAAAAACAAAAAAAAAAACTTACGCGCCTTTTCCCATAATTGTCATATTTTGTTTTTGTTGTATTTGTTGCGGTGTGGTGAATTACTTTGTATTTTCCTCGCAAATGTGTTGAAAAACGTCGTATGAAACTCGTGAGCTTTTACTCATTGCACACTCGGCTGAGTTACGCCCTCGCCTGCGGCTCGGGCTGCAACCCACAGCCTTGTGTGCAATGACCAACCTAAGCTAACCTGTCTCATAATGTACTATTACGAAGTTGTTGGTGTTTTACCAAAACCCTGTATATACACGTACGAGTGCCTTAGCATGACTTGACAGTTTAGGCCAAATTAGCTAATATAGTGAAAAGCACAGCCAATTTTACACACAGTAGATTTAGTGATCCAATTTCGTGCCACTTTTTAAATATCGTTTCTCGCAAATGCGAGTATTATTGTTATTTTGTTACTATGAGGCTGCTTTGAATAATGAAGAAGACAGTAAACCAAAAATACTCACAACCAGAATAACCTGGTTTAGTTCTCGCCAATCACGACTATAAATCAGATATCACTTTTTTACGAAAATGACCCTTATGTAATACTTATCAATCTATGGGAATAGTTAAAGCAGAACGAAAAAACTCAAGGACGCCATTTACGGGTCGATAATCTCCTAATATACGAGTATTTGCCAAAGATATTTTCGTATAATATTGTAATTCAATTCCTGTCAATATATAAAATGAAGAGAGCACATATCATGGCACCTGTTGTTTCTGGACATTGGACGGACACAGATCTCAATCAAAATGAAATTCGTGGTAAGTTAGTTATAGTTTTTTACATCAGGTAGTGTAGTGATTAATTTTAAATTTTGTGCCAAAAGTAAAGCTAAAGTTAAGAGGATTTTTGAAGAAACTTATATTTGTTTCTGTGCCAATTTTTTTTTTCTTTTCTTGAATGCGCTTGATAATTTTATCATTTTTTCTTCTTAGGTATTAGCTCTCTGCGTGTACGCCGTAAGCGGTGCATCTTTCAACAACAACCGCTTCGGCGTCAAGCCCTGGCAACAAAGTGGCGTTCAAGCTGGCAACTACGCCAGAGCGACCGCGCAAGTCTCCGTACCAGTCACCCAGACTGTCGTGGAACCCAACTTCCCGGTTGTAGATGTAGTCAAGACTGTTGAGCCCGTACAGGTGTACACGCCCGTGGTACAATCCAGATTGGCCCCCGTGCAGGTTGCTAAAGTTGCTGCCTACGCCAGGACTAACGTTGACGAGAAGGACGCCAAAGCCGAAGTTGTCCGTTCTGACACCGAAGTCAACCCCGATGGATTCCAATACGCGTGAGTTTTGTACCTTTTACATTTTGGTATTTTTAAGTAAGTTTCATACTATTGTGATTATGCCACACCTGTAATATTACTTTAAAAAATGTGATTAGATTATTCATATAATAGATACGGTTATTAAGTACATAAATATCTTTAACGATAATCTTGCTAGAAACATTCTACCCTGACAATTTGATTTTCAAATTTTAAAATTATCCTGTTGTCATGAATTAAATGATAGTTTTTATGACTTGAACCGTAACAATTGATGAAAATTACTTAATTTTATTAATCTAACGTTAATGTCTGAGCACAATTTGCCCAATAATTATGTCATACAAGCTTTTCGACTATGAAGATTGTGTCAATAAAAGTACCTTATATCCTTAATTGTTGTTAAGTTGTCGAGTGTAGTTAAGTCGTGAAAGCGTTACAAACGAACTCACTTTCGCAACAATAATATTAGTAAGGAAGGATATAACATCTTATTTTTTCATTTCAGTTTTGAGACCTCCAACGGCATTGCCGCCTCATCCTCCGGTGAACTGAAGAAAGTCAACAATGTTGACACTCTAGTAAGTAGTTCATTATAATAATCTTCCAATGACCATTTCTCTTCTGTTCTAAAACTAAAACGGAATATCTAGATCCAGACTTACATTATAATAACACCACGTTGTATTTTATTATGCTTAATAGGAGTAGATAGATATCCATATTTTTTCCATCATTAGGATATTATGAAGATCAAAGAGACAAAAATAATACAAAAATATTTTAAGGTGGCACCCTAAGCGAAAGTGGCGCCGCGGTGTATTTTATTTAATATTATAATTTTAATACACAATTTTAATAATGTTTTACGTGGAATTTTTAGGGCCCACAGTCTAGTGTTTTTAGACGGTATCATTACATTCCCTCGTAGTCACTGCTAGAAGTAGATAGCAAAACTGCTAGAAGTGACCGTTTGTGACACATTTGCTATTCACTTCTACGAATGACTACGAGGGCATGTATGATACCTTCTAAAAATACTAGACCCCTATGGGCCCTAAAAACTCCACGTAAAACTTTGTTAAAAACTTTTTCCATTAAAAAACCTCTGTGGGCGCCACTTTTGGTCAAACAACTGCCTTAACTATTAGCTGTATACATGTATCTCCGTAGAAACCAACTCAAATGATACGATTTTAGGCCTGATTTTTTACGCATGCGTAAAAAACGATATGCATGCGTATCCTCAGATGTGAACATGTTCATTTACTTTTAGATCGTACGTGGACAATACCAGTACTACTCTCCCGAGGGTGTGCCGATCACCGTGACGTACGTCGCTGACGAGAATGGATACCAGCCCCAGGTGAGAAACACAACTATTTATATTTTATTTATTGCTAACTGGGCAGGCATTTGACCACCATCTTGCTTGGTAAACCAGGACGTGGTCTAAGGTGTAGTATGCTTGCCCAGGAAATACTTATTCACTCTTGCCTTAAACGGACCAAGTTTGTAACTATCGGTGAACACATGAGTTTTGCATTCCATTTTTAGCAGTACGCATAAGAAATGTATTGGCAAAGCGCTTGGAGTATCTACTAAAGGTGATATGCTTACTTGCATCTGGTATCCCGATGGTGGAAAGGGGCTGGAGGAACAAGGTCGTGCAGTTCCACAACTAATTCTTTTCTCGTTTAGTGCAGAGCACCTAATAATTGCGCTAAAATTCTCGCAATCATACAATACAACTCAACCCAGTGTTTTTTTTTTAAGGCCCGAGTGAATAGGCTTCTTCTGAGCCTTAAGGTTTTCGAATGTGGCTAAGAGCAAGCCCAATAATATTAAAATAAATAAAGGGATAAGAGTAAACATACATACTGTGTCCGTCGGAAACATCGTTTTTTTTCTCCCGGGAAAAATGCCGTTGCATACCACCCCTCTGCGGGAACACGGGAGTGGTTATGTGGTGTAGCCACTAAAAACCACGGGGTGTTCCTACCACGCATTGGACGGGGTTAGTGGGACCGTTCTCTCCAACGCACCTGCCAATTACCGTGAAGATAGCAGGCCACAGGAGAGCCCTATCTCAATGCAGGACTATGATGGACTGTTTTATGAAATTATCTACGTATATTTCGACTACCTTATCATAATACTGGCAAAATTAATGTTTTTTCAGAGCGATGTCCTGCCGGTAGCTCCTCCGGTACCCGTCGCCATCGCTCGTGCTGTTGAGTACCTCCGCACCCACCAACCAAAGGAAGTCAAGAACTACTAATTCCAGTTAAAACGCAGGTCAAATTACCCTGATTATAACCACGAATGCTACTCAATCCGGACCTGAAACGATTATGTTATAAGTGTTGAGAAATGAATAAAAAGTGAATAAATATTTATGTGGTAAATAGTTATTTGTCGTATTAATTTGTCCTATATTTAATAGAAAATCGGATTTATTGAGATAAACATAAATAAATTACCTATTAGTAGTCGCAGTATAACAGTCGTAACGTGGTCATTCTTCGTGTATATTTTTATTTTAATGTCAATGTACCTAGTGAGTGAAGTGAACTCATAACTTTTTCCCAGGCGTTATCCTGAGCTTGAAAAAGTAATTTGCTAACTTATTGTATTAAGCTCGATAATTTTCTTTTTGTGAAATTATTTAATACAAATCTTCACATTGCCTTCGATTTTCTACTACAAACAAACTTATTTAAAGCTAGAGAATATTTTCTATCAATGCATTTGGTATTAACAAATTTGTAACTATACACAAGTTGGTGAATTTTCCTATCAGGCTCAAAGCTAAGTTAGAACTTAACTAACAGGCGAAAATTCAGTAAACTCTGCATTTATTGTTATAGAATGGCATTACATACAGTTATCGTAATTACATTAACTTTTTTTGTATCATAAACTTTAAAAGAAAAATCTTGAAGTAAATGTAATTTACAAATGAAATCACTAATAATAATTAAATGGGTTGCTAGTTGCTACACACTGGGCCATAATTCAGGCCAAACGATCCGAGTTGAAAATAATCATCGACACGATGAAGAAAAAGAATGAGATATTGTACCCCTAGCACGCACATGACACATCTATGAGTAGTTTAGTGTGGCAATAGAAAAGCGTCCTTTGTATGGAAAATTTATACCACGCCATCTACCGCCGAAAAGCAGAAATTAAATTTCTCATAGATTCTGTCACTAGCGCCGCCAATTGAAAAAAATAAAACCGGTCAAGAGCGAGTCGGACTCGCGCACCGAGGGTTTCGTACAATCATAAATATATTTGAATATTATGTTACTTTAGTACAGTCTTTAAAAAAGTAGGATAAACGGCAGACAGGTGGAAGGGCGAACAGGCGGACAGTTAATTTACAAATCTTAACCACAGCTGCTTATGGTGACTAAAAAACGTTTCAGCCACTCCACATTGCAAACTGTTTATATTAGTAGTCCATCAGCCATTTTAATGTCCCCACTGCTAGGGCACAGGCCTTGCTTATGTGTGGATAAGGAGGACGGGCCATAACCCACCACGCGGGCCCAATGCGGATTGGTGGGTGTTAACGACTGCAAATGCAGCCGGGACCAACGGCTTAACGTGCCTTCCGAAGCACGGAGGAGCTCGAGATAATAAATTTTTGATCACCCATCCCATAACCGACCCTTGCGAACGTTCCTTAACCTCCGCAATCGCTGGGCCAGGCGCTAAACCACTGCGCCACCGAGCTCCTCGTTATTATTATATTACTAAGCAGGAACTTATTCTTCGTTAATTCGTACGGCAAATAGTAGGTAATTATATTAGAACCAGCGCGTGATCCTCAGTGGCCGGACCACATTTAAGTACTCAGATGGTTTAGTTCCATATAGTTGCTACCTGAAATCTACCTTCACAGGAATATATATCATAATTAATAGTACCTCGACAGATAAATAAATATTAAACAAATAATGTGGTCCGGCCGCAGAGCAATGCTCTCTGGCCGCACCAGCTCAAATTTTAAAAAGTGTGATACATTTTCCAGAAATTGATATCCCAGTAAATACTACCTAAATAGTACCTTCCACACGACAAGTTTCGTAAAATAAAACTCGTTGGCTTAGAAGTTACTAGCCGTAGTTTGTGGTCCGGCTGGAGAGCATTCTCTGCAGCAGGTCAATATCGTAAGTGTGATACATTGTCAAGAAAGTGATATGCCAAAAAAGGCTACCTAAATAGTACCTTCCACATGACAAGTTCTATAATATAAAACTCATTGGGTTAGAAGTTACTAGCCGTAATTTGTGGTCCGGCTGGAGAGCATTCTCTGCAGTATCGTAAGTGTGATACATTTTCAAAAAAGTGATATGCCAAATAAAGCTACCTAAATAGTACCTTCCACATGACAAGTTCCATAATATAAAACTCATTGGCTTAGAAGTGACTAGCCCTTGTTTGTGCTCCGGCTAGAGAATATTGCTCTTTTATTTCATCAAACTATTAATTTGTATAATTAAGCTCAAAGTATTTAATCCGGCTAGGTAGGACTTCTGTTCAGCTAATGGAAGCAACTTAAACTTTCGCAACGGTCGGTCATGGGATGGGTGACCAAAAAACCATGCTTCGGAAAGCACGCTAAGCCGTTGGTCCCGGCTGCATTTGCATTCGTTAACACACACAAATCCGCATTGGGCCCGCATGGTGGGTAATGGCCCATATTCTTTATCCACCCATAAGGAAAACCTGTGCCCCAGCAGTGGGGACAATAAAAATGCCGATAGTCATATTTTTTTTTTGTGGAATAATCGTTCCATAAAAAAAAAGTATCATCTATTCAAATTAGATTGCACTAGTAACTTGTTAACAGAAACAGATTGTTCTCTATTTCTTATCTATATATAAAATATTAAATATGTTTCTTCCTCATTATTCCTCAGAAACAAAATGCACGTGCATACAGCAAAATCAAAGCCCGCTCTCTATTATATTATTTTCTATTAAGCACTAGCTTCCACCCACGACTTCGTTCGCATGGACATTCAAGATAATCCTTAGGGAACCTTTAATCAGGATAAAAATAATTCTATATTTTAATGTCCTGCCTCTCTAGGCAGCGCATAGAATACTACTTATCGTGATTAAAGGTTCCCTGAAGATTATCTCGAAGGTCCACGTGAACGAAGTCATGGGTGGAAGCTAGTACTTTGTAGAAAATTGTATAATAGAGAGCGGGCTTTGATTTTGCTGTATGCACATTGCACGTGCATTTTGTTTCTGAGGAATAATGAGGAAGAAACACATATTATGAATAGATAAGAAATAGAGAACAATATTTTTCTGTTAACAAGTCACTAGTGCAATCTAATGTAATCATTCCACTAAAAATTTTAATTATTTATGACCATCGGCCATTTTTATTGTCCTCACTGCTGGGGCTCAGGCTTTCCTTATGGGTGGATAAAGAATATGGGCCATTACCCACCATGCGGGCCCAATGCGGATTTGTGTGTGTTAACGAATGCAAATGCAGCCGGGATCAACGGCTTAATATTCTCTAGCCGGAGCACAAACTAGGGCTAGTAACTTCTAAGCCAATGAGTTTTATATTATGAAACTTGCCATGTGGAAGCTACCTACATAGTACTATTTAGGTAGCTTTTATTGGGATATCACATTCCTGACAATGTATCACACTTACGATATTGACCTGCTGCAGAGAATGCTCTCCAGCTGGACCACAAACTACGGCTAGTAACTTCTAAGCCAATGAGTTTTATGTTACGAAACTTGTCGTTTGGAAGGTACTATTTAGGTAGTTTTTACTGGGATATCAATTCCTTGAAAATATATCACACTTACGATATTGACCTGCTGCAAAGTATGCTCTCCAGCTGGAACACAAACTACGGCTAGTAACTTCTAACCCAATGAGTTTTTTATTATGAAACTTGTCATGTGGAAGGTACTATTTAGGTAGCTTTTATTGGGATATCACATTCTTGACAATGTATCACACTTACGATATTGACCTGCTGCAGAGAATGCTCTCCAGCCGGACCACAAAGTACGGCTAGTAACTTCTAAGCCAATGAGTTTTATGTTACGAAACTTGTCGTGTGGAAGGTACTATTTTGGTAGTTTTTACTGAGATATCAATTTCTTGAAAATGTATCACACTTACGATATTGACCTGCTGCAGAGTATGCTCTCCAGCCGGACCACTAACTACGGCTAGTAACTTCTAACCCAATGAGTTTTATTTTACGAAACTTATCGTGAGGAAGGTACTATTTAGGTAGTTTTTACTGGGATATCAATTTCTTGAAAATGTATCACACTTTTAAAATTTGAGTTGGCGCGGCCAGAGAGCATTGCTCTGCGGCCGGACCACATTATTTGTTAAATATTTCTTTATCTGTTGAGGTACTATCAATTATGATATATTCCTGTGAAGGTAGACTTCAGGTAGCAACTATGTGGAACCAAACCATCAGAGTCCTTAAATGTGGTCTGGCCACTGAGGATCACGCGAACCAGCCACCAATTTATTATTGTAGTATTAGGTTGCGCCATCTCTTGACCGACAGTGGAACTATTTATTTTTCTTAGGTTAGCATGCTTAGAACAGCGCCATCTGTTGACTGGTAGTGAAACTAAAGAATTTTTGTTTGTTTTTTGAATTTCTAAAGAAGTGTGTTATATTGAGACATCGTTTTATTTTTCCTGTAATCTTTACATAAACTACTATCACATAGAATTATTTCAGATTTTCCCTTTGCAAACTTCGGAGATAAGAGGGGGGGGGGGGAACGGTATTTTTTTTACATTTTTCATCATAAGTCGAAAACTATGTGGCCTAAGAAAACAGGAAAAATTGTTTTAAAATGTGCAAACAGCGTTCTTTCATATGATACCCCACATGCCCTAGTCACCTCACTTAAAATTTTTAAGACCCCTTTTCAGTCCCTGTTGTTAGAAAAATATTTTTTTTTTCTTTCTTATTTGCAAAATAGTTGGGCAATTGTCATTTTAAACTATTCCAAATTTCAAGTTGATACCATTATTAGTTCTCGAGATATCCAGCTGTGACAGACAGAAAGACAGACAGACAGAGTCACACCATAAGGGTTCCTTTTTTACCATTTTGGTACGAAACCCTAATATCTTAGTGCTTAAGATGGTTATACCACCGAAAGTGGCCCTCCTCAGAGGTTTTTATTTAATAAGTTGTTAATAGAAAACTATTTTAATAAAACTTAACGTGGAATCTTTAGGGCCCATGGTCTAGTATTTTTAGATGGTATCACTGTATCCCTCGTAGTCATTCATAAAAGTAGATAGCAAAGCAAATATGTCAAAAACGGCCACTTTTAGCAGTTTTGCTATCTACTTCTAGCAGTGACTACGAAGGATTGTGATGATACCGTTTAAAAATACTAGACTATGGGCTCTAAAAATTCCACGTAAAGTTTTATTAAAATTGTATTGTATTAAAATTACAATATTAAATAAAATTCACCGGGGCGCCACTTTGCTCATTCATCCACCTTTAAAGACGAAATCGTGAATTATCTCTTTGTAGTGCACTCCAAAAAAGCTTTGTAGTACCTACGTTTTATCGCTAGAACTATCTCCTAGCCTAGCGTTTAGTTTAATGGAGTTTTATTGCTAGTAGCCACTTTTCGCAAAAAAAAATCGATTGCGTTGATCACCAAACACTATTAAAGAAGCTAGAACATTATGGTGTCTCTGATAAATCAGTTAGCCTTATGAAATCGTATTTGTACAATAGAACTCAGAAAGTAGTGATTAATAGAACTGAATCTACTGGAGCCCTCATCAATATGGGTGTGCCACAGGGATCAATATTGGGCCCATTTCTGTTTCTAATTTATATAAATGACCTTCCCAACTGCGCGAATAATTTATGCGAGACAGTACTATTTGTGGATGATACTTCTTTAGTTTTCAAAGTAAACAGAGGTAATAACTGTTCCGACGAAGTAAATAGTGCCCTCTCTAAAGTTTCATACTGGTTTAATAGTAAGAATTTAGCACTGAACCCCAAAAAAATTAAATGTATAAAATTTTCATTACCTAATGTTGAGCAGACAAAATTAAATATTAATTTGAATGACGATGAAGTCGAGTTTATTGAGAGATCAAAATTTCTAGGTATTACACTAGATTCTCGACTGCAATGGGATCCACATATTGAAGCCTTGACTTAAGATAATAAGGCTTTAAACTGATATTGAATCGGCAAGGTTAAGGTTGTATATTTTAGTTATTTTCATAGTGTAATGTCTTATGGACTGCTATTGTGGGGCTCAGCTGCCAGTACTGAAAATATTTCTGTACTCCAAAAAAGAGCTGTTCGCGCCATATACAATCTTCGGCGGAGAGATACCTTGAGAGCTTAAAGAAATAAATATTTTAACTTTGGCAAGCCAATACATATATGAAAATTTTGTTTATGTAAGGAAATACTACGATTCATTCGCTAAGAACAGCAGTAATCACCAATTTAATACAAGAAATAAAGATAAACTTGCCGTTACAAAGATTTAGGCTTGCAAAAACTAGAGGTTCATTTATGGGGAAAGGCATAGCCTTTATTAATAAAGTTCCACAACAAGTGATTTACCTTCCTTTGCATGAATTTAAAAACCATGTTAAAAAGACGCTTATGGGTAAATGTTATTATAAAGTAGACGATTATCTTAAAGATCAAAATGCGTGGAAATGATGTTACATATAACTTGCTACTAAGTACTTTGTTGTCAATAATCCTGTCATCCTGTTGTAATTATCTGGTAACGATATATTTAAGTTTGTAAATATCGTTACTTATTGCTGTTAAAGCTGATAAGTTTCTTGCGCCCGTTCTTCTTGTCAATTAAAAAAATCTTGAACGGGTGGTAAGAAAATATGGACGATTCAAAAGTACTTAATACCTTATACAAATAAACTATTTGAATAAAGCTATTTTTGACTTTGACTTGCGTTTTTTTCTCGTGATATACATAGTTATGCATAGTTACATGAAGTTAGCACTCAGCAGCACCCGCTGAAAACGCTCTATACAAAACGGTCATGATTTGTGACGTCACTCACAATGATTTCAGGCGCGTTCATATAGAGTTAGCCAAGAAGTTTCAATTATCTCCCTAAATTTTGCGTTTAATTACATATGTTTAATTACATACAAAATATTATTTCTTAAAATATATTCTATCTGACTGTTAAGTGTATTATATCCGAAAATAAAAAAAAAACTTAGATTTCCCCTGATTTCTTCGTATGATAAAACTAAAATAATACATTTTGTTTTTAAATTTTTCTATTCTATTATGTTTTTATACGTGTCCGCAGCGATCAAGCTCAAATTTATCAAAATCAGTTACTTATGCATAGTCCCTATTGGATGGAAAGAAACGAAGATTATGGCACTTTCATTAATTTATTCATATTATTTTCTTGTAAGGCACAATCCATAATAATTTATTTCTTTCGATCGGAGTCCGTTTTTCTTCTATTGGTAGTCGTAACAACCGTTTCATAACTTGTCAATCCAATTTTGACCTTACGCCCTCTCTTTGGAGTGAGTAGCGATGTACTGCAGGGAGCGCAGAATAGCTTCTGGGACAGGGGGAGCCACAGGCAGGAAGGCACTCTGGAAAACAAACGCAGGTTTAAATTAATTAAAAATATTCTTGTCTGCCAGTACCTGTGGGAATAATTTCGCTATGACACGTGTTTATTTTGACCGTGCGTCTTATAAGTACTTATTAAAAAACCAATCAAATATTGGACGATAGAGTTTTTATGGCCAGAATGTTCGAAACACTCTATTTCTTTATGTGTGAAGAGTAATAAAAATAACCTCAATTTTTCTTTTTTCAGTGTTTTGTTGTTATTTTGAGCTTAAAGTCACTTTTTGAAAAAGTAACCGTTGAATATTCTTCTATATTATGTCATTACCCATTTTTTTTAATTATTCGTGAGTTAGAGATGAATCAACTATAATAAGTAGGTAGGTATAATTATCTAAAAAGTATAAAAAAATATTTTCTTTGCCGTTGCATATTTTTATAGTCGAGTTAAAATACGAATTTGATTATTTTAATCGTAAAATAATCAAGATCGTTAATGAAACTACAATATACCTATATTTTTTCTGCTCAAAATAAATAATATTTGATTGTTTACCGTTGAATCAAAAATAGATTAATTTCGAATATACTGGCCAGAAAAGGACCTTCAATTATACGCTATCTATCCGCTGTCTCTTGACAGAAAAAGTGGAGCTTGCTGTTATTATTTAATGACAAAGGGCAATAGGTATTTGATAATAATGTATTAAAGTAAAAATTTCATAACATACCTGGGGCTGGTATCCGTTCTCATCAGCGACATAGCTCAGCTGGAAGGGGGTGCCATCCTCTAGGGGGAACTGGTATTGACCTTGGACAGTCTGTGAAAAAAAACCATACATTATAATTCTTCATTACATCTGCGAGATTTATTAATTTGTTACTATAAAAAATATACACAACCCATTACCACCCTGTTCATTTGAAATGCTGAGTCTTAAAAAGTATTTTTATAAGTAAGTTACTTTATTTTACGCACCAAAACATCAACTTGGTCAACATTCTTTAGGGAACCAGATGAAGAGGCAGAGATACCGTTTGAAGTCTCGTATCTGAAAAAAGATTTTTTTATTAGTGAGCATGTTTTTTTCACTTTTTCATCATCTCACTTTTTTTGGAAAGTACATATTTAAAGATTTTATGTAACGATCTCGGTACGAAATTAAACTTTTTACGAGAGTTTAAGAGGATCAATAGACCTCGCTCGACTGCGCTGTTGAGTGTGTTATGTGCATCGCTAATCGCTTATAGCACTTACATGAGTCACTTGCCTGCATAAGTTGCGATAATAGTACATTATTAGACAAGTTAGCTTAGGTTGCTCATTGCACACAAGGCTATGGGTTGCAGCCCGAGCCGCAGGCGAGGGCGTAACTCAGCCGAGTGTGCAATGAGCAAAAGCTCACGAGTTTCATACGACGTTTTTCAACACATTGCGAGGAAAAATCAAAATACAGCAACAAATACGACAAAAACATAATATGACAATTATGGGAAAAGTCGCGTAGGTTTTTTTTTTGTTTTTTTCACATGCCCAACGCAAGAATATTTTGCGAACAAAGGGGTGCGTGAGCATACAGCCTACTTCAAAATTATAATTTTAAGTGATTAAATGCAAAGATTTTAATATTTTTTAACAAATTATTTTGAATTATAAATAATTTGATAATAATAAATATTTGTTTGACTTAATTAAGGACTTACACATTTATTTATTTCAAAAATGAATATGAATTTTCAGAGGCGTAAAACCTCTTTGTTGTTACTAAAAAAATAACTGTATTACCCGGTTAAATTGGGAACGCTCTGTTTACTCGCATAGAACTTGCAGTAAGGTACTAATTTAACTTTGTAGGGATAATTCTATAACAACCTAGTGTTTTATATATTATTGCACGCGTTTGTTATAGCTCGGTTTATGGCCCTAAAAGCGATGTATTAGGGCTCACTTTACGAGCAAGTGTGTTGAAAATACATATACTCAACGATCTCGAATTACTAATGCCCGGTTTCTAAGGTTTCTAAAGTTTCTTAAGTAGGTAATAAAGTTAACTTTAAACCAGGATAATGTAGTGCACAACCCTTGTTGTACCTCCGATGAGTACCTATGAAACTAGGCATAAGTATGGAATGAATACGATTTTCGTCATTTTTCATACGATTCTTCCCACTACCTAAAGACATAGAGATAAACTTTTTTTACGAATTAAGGAATAAAATTTACATTTCATAGTACAGTCATAAATTATTTTATTATTACGACTTTAGTACCCGTAGCACGAACATCTCTCGAAAGAAAACGCTCGTAATAGTACTCGATATAGTAGTTGTCTATGAAAAATTTAATTTCGCTTTTCATCGGTAGATGGCGCTGTACAAATTTTCCATACAATTTTTTTTATCTCCATTGATGTTCATGCTACGATTGCAGATTGTTATAAAATTTTTTAGAACTGCTTAAGATTAAGATAAGTAGGAATAGTGTGGAGCTCGGTGGCGCAGTAATTAGCGCCTGGCCCAGCGATTGCGGAAGTTAAGCAACTTTCGTAAGGGTCGGTCATGGGATGGGTGACCAAAAATGTATTATCTCGAGCTCCTCCGTGATTCGGAAGGCACGTTAAGCCATTGGTCCCGGCTGCATTTGCAGTCAGTCGTTAACACCCATCAATCCGCATTGGGCCTGCGTAGTGGGTTATGGCCCGTCCTCCTTATCCACCCATAAGGAAGGCCTGTGCCCCTGCAGTGGGGGCAATAAAAATGGCTGATGGACAGAATAAGTAGGTCCGCACAATATTAAAACACTGTAGGTACTCAAAAATGAAACACTTACGCGTAGTTGTAGCCATCAGGGTTGACAATGGACTCTTGTCGGAGGACGGTGGCGTCAGCATTGGGTCCGCTGATGACTTGCACGTTCTTGGTGTAAGTCTGTTGTACTGGGTCGACGGCGACCCTGCGCGCGGGCGCGGACACCGAGGCGTACGCCTTGGCTCCGGCCTGCCATGGCTTGACAGCGGCGGAGGCTGCACTCACGAAAAGGGCGAGAATCTGAAAAAATCTGTTATGTTAGTTTTCGGTAATTCGAGATTAGGTAGAGTTTTAAGACAATAAAACAAAGAGAGTATAGTAGAGGTAGAATAGAGACATAGAAGTATAGTTTTAAGACAATAAAATATAACAAAGAGAGACAATGAAGTCGACATCTGTGAGCTTTACGCAATGCGATTTATGGTTTACCGAACAAATCGTAGTTTATTATCATAGCTTGAATATTAGGTAGAAACAAATCCCGAAAGATAAAAGTCGCGCAGTGATTCTTGAGAAATCATAATTGTATCAATTAAAACGAGAAGTATCGAATAAAACGACAAAAATATAATTAAAAGTTAATTGTAAGTTTACTATAAATAATAACTATGTATAACAAAGAATTTCTATTCGAAATGTACTAGTAATATAATAGTAATATAAAAATTTAAGATACCCACCAAGAATTTCATTTTGAGAGATCTTTGTCAGTTCGTTAGCTAGAAACAACAGATGAGGTTGCTATAACGAATTTCCTATTTATATTAAAACTAGAAAACTAGATTGCATTGTACAAAAACTATTCTAAGGGCATTGACACGCGAATAAGCCTTGAACCTTAAAGACACAAATTTATTTATTCCTCCAGTCATTTTTACGGCGCTCGTGATGCCATAATATTTTAAATTATGTCACACGTTTTAAAAGTGTGATCGAATACAGCATTTCTAAATGGTTCTGTACACTTTAACACAAAAATCGCACTTGTTGTTGTTATAAAAGTACTGTAACTTTTATAATTAAGAGTCATAGATATAAACCGCTACTTCAAGAAGTTTAAAAAAATCTAGAGCAAACTGTTTTTACAGATTTAATTATTTCTAAAGAAATAACACTGACTTTACTACAAGAGTGCTGTTATTCTATCGAGAAGAGTAATTAATATTTTTTTTATGATCGCCACTCGAAAAAGTGCGTTTAATTCAACGATAAGAGTGAATAAAACGCTGTTTTATTCACCGAGTGAATAAAAATATTTTGAATTTGGAACAAGAGCGCATCGTATGAATTATGTACAAAAAAAATAAAACGTGCTGAAAGTATGGAGCTATTCCATAGATAAAGCCCCCCTAAAAGAAATTCTATGGAATTTTTCATTTCACTTTTCGGCAAAATTGACCATTTTCTAAGGGTAAAACATAGCGCTGTAAATATTTTTGTGCCCTAGTGATTGTATTTGAATTTAGTAGCTGAAAAGGCCAGCCATACGCTATAACCAGTAGGTAGTTAGTTTTTCTCTTCTTTTCCTGGTATTATTTTTTATATTACATTTTCTGGGGGCCTATTTTTGAATCCTTCGGCTAGCTTCGAGCGCTCTTATCTACTGATTTTCATTGAACATAGCAAATCCGTATTTATGAATCGCTCGTTACAAACTTATCTGACCCGGTGGCCAAAACTGGCACTAAGTGTACATACATTACATATCAAAAACTTAACAATAACCAATTTTTTTATGCTACGGGTACTGTAATTGGTAATAATTCTTTGGGTCAATGAAAAGGATCCCTAATCCTGTCACACTTTTACAATTAATTTTGATTTATCAACATTGTTAAAATCCTGGTTGACCTTGGCAACCTCGAATGAATCTGGATAATGGCTAATTTAATTCATAGGTGCCTAAAGTATCGGAGATACGCCTGTTGAAACAAGTTCTGTATAAATGTCAACGGCTATTATTACCTACTGCGGGTCACTCAGGTCGTAAGTCCCTTCTATATTCTTCTATCTCGTAAGACTTTTAAATAGATAACGATTTTAACGACTCGATCGACCGACTATAAATTAACATCGACTTTTTACAATATTTAATTGAACCGTGGTACAGTAGTTTAGTAGAGTTCGTCTATATGTTTACGCCCTGCGAGCTGGCCATCACTACCGTTGCTGGCTGAAGTTAATTTGAATTATTTACTTTAAAAAAGAGAAGATTGGATAAAACACACGCCATGCATAGGCATGAACTACTTTAGTATGATAACTACCTATATAATAAGGCATTGGAGTTTTTAATATGAAAAACATATATAAAACCTTAATAAATCAATTTAAAACGTCCTTTAATTAACATCTACGCTCCCATACACTTTATAGTACCCAACACACCCAAAATATATCTTATTATTTTCTCATAATATGTATTAAGGGTATATAATACTGAATATTACAAAGATTTCGTTTATGATTTACAATCCCTGCTGCCTCGACCTTGTACTGATTTTTCGGCGAAATTCTTTAGATTAATGATCTTAACCACAATGTTCCATGAGTATTAATGAGTAAAGTTATATTAACCAATCAATCACATTCATAACTGCATAATATCCTTATCTTACTATAATATTATAAAATGAGAAAGTAAGTCTGTTTGTTACGACTTCACGTCCTACTCAACCGATCATTACGAAGTTTCCTTCCCACAGAGATTGTCAGGGGTACAGAAAAGAACATAAGGTACCTTTTATTCAGAAATGTTGAAATGTTCCCGAAGGATAGAAAAAATCTTTCCACGCAGACGCAGTCGCGGCCGGCTGCTAGTAACAATATAAACCCAGTACCCTTATCACGAACATCTATCGAGAAAAAAAAAGCGCCAGTTATCGATACAGTAATTATCTATGAGAAATTTAATTTCGCTTTTCGGCGGTAGATGGCGCTATACAAAGTCACATACAAAATTAATCTATCGAATGTTTATAGTTTAAATTATGTTTTGTGGTTCACTGGGAAGGCAAAAGAATTGAAATTCTTTCAGCCTTTATGTATAGTTTTAATTTGTGTTACTTGTATTTATTTTGCTTAGTTTTGTTGTATTTATGCCATGTTCGTCGATCCAGGGGCACTATTTTTGAATCACTCGACTCCAGTCGAGCTCTCTTTTCTACTGATTTTCGTTCGACATCTCATTGTTTGGAGTCATCTGACGAACGCTCGATGACAGTGCAACCATGTGACGAGGCAACGAGCGCTCGATGCCTGCCGAGCGATTCAAAAATAGGGCCCCTGTTGTCATTGCTGTGCTCAGCAGAAGTGCAGGCCTAGCTTGCTGCTTATACTGAGTTGAGCACAGTTTTGGCATCACAACGTTGCACAGTGTGTTATTTTACTGTCTTTATGATTTGTCTCTTTTATATACTGTCATGTTGTGTGTTCGTTGTGTATGTTCCAAAATAAATATATTTTCTTTCTTTCTTTCTGTAAAATAAAACAGCACATAGGGAGAGAAAAAATGAGCCCAAAGAAAATCGATAAAGTAATTTTGTATTGGAAATTAGTACTGCGCCATCTACCGCCGAAAAGCGAAATGAAATTTCCCGTAGAAAATTCTCTTTTGAGTACTTTTACGTGCGTTTTTTTTGGTATAACTCTGTATGCTTCTCCGGTATGACTCTTTTCTAAAATACAATCTTGCATATTTTATAAATAGCTTCCATGTATGATTTTCTTTGGTAACTTACTTCCATTGTAGGTATAATGCTAATACTATATCTATTCTGTTCTAATAACACTAATATTACCTACTTTTATTTTCAGATCCAGAGGGTTTAATACTGCATAATAACACACATGAAAATCAAATCGCTAACTACCAGGTAACATTTTGATAACGGAATCGCAAAGGAAATTTTGAGACGGTGTATTCAAATCTTGCATCAAAATAGTTGATTTTCATGATGATAGGGGGACTCGTAAATTATACACAAAAGTAAGTATGTAAATTTACATTAGGTATAAAAAATATGTACAAAATTCGTTATCAAAGATCACAACATCAATATTAATTTCTAAATAATTTCGAACATCCAAATTATTTAGGAATAAATATTGTGTTTTTTTAAATTAACCTATCTCACATAGTGAATATGGAACTGCCGATTTACCATTAAGTAAGTTCAAGCAGGGTTTTAGCGCCTTCCGTTTTCTGGTTGGGGTGGAGCGGTCGCGAGGTAAGCAAGGGCTCGCTGGATGGCCTCGGGTATCGGGGGGGCGGTGGGGAGGTGGGCACCCTGGGGCTGGAATCCATTTTCATTAGCGATGTACGTCAGCTGAATGTTACCACCTTCTTCACTGGGGTACTGGAATTGACCTTGGACCTCCAGAGCCGGTTCCTCAGCACCGATGTTCTTCAAAGCTCCCTTCTCCTCGGCGGCAATGCCGTTACCAGTTTCATAGGACCACTGGTATGAACCATCGGGGTTAATTTCACTCTCCTGTCGCACAATCGGGATGGGCTCCGTGGGAGATTGAGGCGCGGCGACGGCGAAAGCCACGAGTCCCAAGAAAACCTGAAATGAAATATTTCTATTATTAAACTTCTTCACTGTACACACACTGGAAAAGTACTTTCACTAGAAAAACTGTTCCCCGCACGCTTTATGGGAAATGACGAGACGAATCGCACTTTACTGTTTATAAATACCGCACACTATCACTGACACTTACAATGGTCTTCATGTTTGTTGTTTGTTTGTCGGTGAAGGCACTAGACAATGTTTTCTAACGGAGCCATATCGGTATATATACGGATGGGTCACTGAGCCGCCTACCACCGCTGGGTGATGTTGCACCATTACCACGTCACAATAAATTCAACAAAATATGTTTATAAGCCTACTGTAGTCATGCATTTGCAATATGTCGACAGCATCAGTTTAATCGATCTATTGAACTATGTCATTCACACTTACAATGGGTATTGTATTGATTTTTATTGTTAACAACTTACGTTTGAACTTAACTCAGAAATGTCGGCAATATCCAAAAGCTTAAGAATTTCTTATAATTATGTACAAACATTTACGTCTATAGTTTTTCTAAGTCCTGTGTTGAATTACTATTTTTATACAGAAAATACACTATAAATACATAAAATATTATTATGATTAGTTATTTATAGTGCAGTGCATTCAACATTTATTAATAATTACGTTAAACAGATAAAATAAATTATTGAACTTATGACGTCAATCAAGTATTGAAATTTTAATATTGTCATTGAAATTATCCACACCTAATGCAATTATCACTTCCAAAATTAATGTATGCAACCATTCCCTAGGATATTTCTTAAAAATTATAAAACACAATAGTTTTACGACATAGACCGGTCCAACAAGGTTATATGATGTTAATATTATAATTGCTAACTAATAGATGAATATTTTTTTAGACACGTAATGGGCAAATATTAACATTATTTATAACCACTTTATTATAATGTTTGATCAAATGAATATATTGATTTAATCATCAAACGTCACCAAAATAATGTGCTTCATCATCATAACAAATTTAATGGCACTAGCACAAAAATTAAATTTAACTATTTTTTTCTATGTAACTTTCTTTAAAACAGCTAAACATCAGCTCTTTATGAATGAGTAACCTAAAAATTGACAAAGAGTTTCCAACGGCTATAATATTTCATAACTTACGTAGGCAAATAATCCTGACAATATTTTATTCTGAAAATGTATACCATTTTTTATCTTTATTTATTTTAGGGGCTTTAATCCATATTTATACGCCAGTCCTATTGTATCTTCTTACACTACGATACCAACATGGTCGTAACTTAATATTTAAAGCGTAATTGGATTAGGTACTATGGGCAACAGCGTCGCTTAACCAGTTTGCAACAAAATTCGTGTGCGCGCATATCGCCCCTGCACGAACTAAACGTATGTGACAGCGGGCGCGGCGTCCAAGCGATTTTAACCTTAGCAGTGGTTAAGCGACGCTGTTGCCCATGGTTCATGTGTACTTATACACAATAAAATTATGTTTCAGAAATGGAATCAATGTTTCACCTTTTTACACGAACGCCTAAATAAAGAAGAGGATATTGTGTTCAGAATTCATGTATGTTGTATGTATGTGAAGTTCTTTATTCCACCATTTCTTCTAGATGCCTGAACAGATTTGGATGAGTGAGGTATCGTAAGAGTCCTTACATCACCTCGAGTGACACTGGTTTTTGAAAAAAAATCAATAAATGTCGGCTACATAACGCCATTTTGTAATGTCAAAAACAATTAACCAATAAAAAGTTAAATAACAAGAGTCATTGCAGTCGGGGAACCTCTTTGAATAAAAATGACTCCACATAAAAGTCCCCCGACTGCTAACTATGACACTTGTTATTTAACTTCTTAGTTCGTTATTGGCAGAGCAGTTGTGTTTTTAATATTTTTTTTACTTATTGAAGTGATAACTTCTTTAGAGGCGTTGTACGCTTTTTTGTAATGGGGAAAAAATGTTAAACTCGCGTCAGTCAGGATCACGTGGCCCTGATCGAAAATTCGTAAGACTGATGTGACGGATGGAGAGTAGACAGCCGGCGGCGGAAGTATCCCCCTCTCTTTCTACGAGGCGCGGCGAAAATGACGGCGCGTCATTTCAAGACGTAAACACTAGTGTCACCATAGCAACGCGCTAATTTTTTAATTCAATGTCAAAACTCTAGATTTTCTGTCAAGCTATGGATAAGACTTTCGTACAATACTGTTCTGTATTCGTAAATTCAAATGCATAGTAAATTCGTAAGACGGCAATTCGTGCAAAATTATTCCCTAACCATTCCAAAATATCAAAAATGCACAACGTTAATATTCAAGTTTTCACTTCTGCCGGCACTCCCGGAGTGCAACCTGATTTTTTTTTTATTTATTTAACCTTACTGTCTTTAATAATTATTATTATTATTTATTTATTCAAGTAATTAAAATAACTCATCTGATTTTTGCCGCATCTGATTTTGTTATTATTTAAAAATGCCAAAATACTTTGAATTAACAGTTTTCGTTGTCTTTGTTTGATATAATCCAAAAGCGAGTTGTACGTCTTCAACCTTCCTTAATACATTCGCTGCAAATCTAAGTTAAAATTTGTGTATATAGTATTTTTATTTAATAAATCAAACAGTAAGTGGTTACATAAGTTTTATAAGGACTTCATAATAATAAAAAAACTTCAATACGCACAATGACAGGAAAATTACGAAAAGAAAAAGAAACCACACAAAAACCGACCTTATTCCTAAGAAGGTAGCAATCTCAAAATCTTGAGTAGAAGAAAAGTGATAGTAAATAAAAGGGGACAGAGGATTGGGTGTAATTACAGCAAGGATTACAGATATATTAGGTAGAAAGATACCTACAAAAATGTAAATGAAACATAAATTAATGTTTAAAGTGATTAAAAAGTAAGGAAATAACAATATAATAAGATAAACTTCTACCCGCCACTGTTAGCCAGTTTTTCGTTTTTGAGAAAAAACATGACTTTTGATTGCAGAAAAAGTCCCAATAATATTGTCGTTAAATTAGGGAGATCAGTAGGCCGTTGGAAAGAGAAAAAAAAGAGGCTAAATTAGTTAAGCGTGATGTAGTAATGCATTTTTTGTTTGGTATGTTGTATGGGTCTATTAGGGTAGTGTGAATTCAAATTTTTACTTCGAAAAACCTGAGAAAATCGAGAAAAGCTTGGACTTTTTTAACTATCTGTTTTGTACATTTACAAATTGTGTCACGGGGAGCAATGAAACACGCCGTTGACGCACGGCTACGACAATTGTATTAAATTACCTACAATTTGAGCCTAATTGCAGCTCTATTGACTCCATAGGAACCAAGCTATGGCACTTCGAAGATAAATTTTTTTTCTCAAAAATTGAAATTTTCAGATTTTACTCACGTATTTCGTGAAATATTGGCAAAACTTCATTGTCATTAATTTTTCTTCATAGGGCAAGTGCCTATGAAGAAAAATTAATGACAATATATTATATTAAATTTATTTAGCTTTTATTAAAGCCCAAAACAAAGACTGTGAAACTTGCAGCTCACTGACAATCTCAAAAAAACGAAAAGAAGGTGAAATGAGTTATAGAGACAAAATACTAAATATACAACGTGTTACAAAAAATCCCTAATGCTGAATATAGTAGATAGGGACCATCAAACTGAACAACTTTTACTATGGAACAATTCTGAAATCTCGAAAAAAAATCTGCTGTTTCATGCTTTTTGATATTTTCGTTATTAATTTTTGTTTGATATTTTTTTTCATATTATACACATCAGATTGTAGCGCAAAACTGGGTGCCTATTACGAAAATAACGTACGCAATTGCGTAACGCAGTCACTTGGCCACGATAATCGTCCGCAGTTCGTTGGTTGTAGTTATAACAAACATTTTGAATTTAGCTATCGTAGTTTATGGACTACTAAACGAACGATGTCGGATACGCTAGAGAGAAACTGTCAAACTCACGCAATCCTTAGCAATATTGCATACGAAAGTGATTTGTAATAGGAAACAAACAAAATGAATCACGGACGCAGCTGCGTGTATCGCATTAAACTTTTCGTAATAGACCCCCTGACGCCTGAAAATGGGAGACACAGTAAGTACAATATAGTGTTGGATATGCTTCTTTTAGTCTGCCCGCAATTTACAATTTAATTTACAAAGGCCTAACATATATACCTACCTACCTACAGTTGGGTAAAGTTAAATAACAAATACCAGTATTCGACTTACATAGGCAGATAGAAATTTAAATACCTTTTATGTAATACCTACAATGCTAACATGATCAATTACCATCTTGTCAATTTTTCGGAATATAACAAAATACTACTTTTACTTTGGAACTTAAGATGTCATCTAACGGCAGAAGGAGCTTAGTGATTGCGTAATAAACGACCAAACCAATTTGCTTTAACTGCAAAACTCATGGCCGCGGGTTCAATAAAATCTAAGTATTTAGCAGCAAATCTTTGTGTGATAAATAAAGCATTTATTGCCGAGTGTCGTTACACACCCGAACAAGGTCACCCATACAAACATTATACTTATCGACAATGATGAATGTACAGTCAACCAGTACATCAGTTTATATAAAACCGTCCAGCTAATTCGTTAATAATATGTTGGATATTAAGATCAAAATAGATTATGATTTGATATGTCGTGGTAACCTAATGTGTAGCTGCCTGTACGTACTTTCGAATTTGTGTGCAAAAATAAACTTTAATAAAAAAGAGATATTTAACTATTCAATATATTAAATTGACCTTCGATATTGACTGTTTAGTTAAAGTGTTCATTGAATCCTAATAGGGATCCATCCAAGTTTTAATTACCGCAAAACAATATTTGTAACTCTTCGTTATTAATTCATTTAACACTTCTTATCGGAGTTATTTGAGAATGAACATTTTATTTGTTCGAAACACAATACAAATGGAGAAAACTATAGAAAATGAATTATATTCGTACCCATACAAAATGACGCTTTCAAAAATAAAACCAGGATTTATAAAAAAAATATTGTATTCTTGTATAAAAATAAAAATATAGCATCACTAAAAATGAATTTGTTAGTCACTATGAGATCTGCCATAGGACTTATTGAGAGGCCGGGGCAGGCTGTGGTGGGGCGGTGGCGATGTAGGCAAGAGCTCGCTGGATGGCCTCGGGCACCGGGGGGGCGGTGGGGAGGTGAGCTCCCTGGGGCTGGAAGCCATTTTCATCAGCGGTGTACGTCAGCTGGATGTTGCCGTTCTCACCAGGGTATTGGAACTGACCCTGAACCTCCAAAGCCTCAACATCTCCGACCTTCTTCAAGTCGCCCTTCTGATCCGCGCTAATACCGTTACCAGTCTCGAAGGAGTATTGGTAGGAGCCATCTCCGTTAACTTGGCTGTCTTGTCGGACAATTGGGATGGGCTCTGCGGGGGCTTGCGGAGCGGCGAAGGCAACCGCGACCAGCATGGACACGAACACCTGTAAACGTCTATTTATTAATATCACTTCAAAAATGACGAACACTCTAACATTTTTAAACTGATTTGTATAATTTATAGATCAACTTCGAAACCACTTCCACATTTAAATCAGTGCACAAAAATTTACATTTTTCTGTCCTAACAGACACCATGCCAGACGGATTTGTGTGTTCACTGAACTCATTAATATCACTGTCAAGTTTAAACCGCCTTCACGACACCGCACGTGACACACTGACACTTACGATAGATTTCATTGTAGCGAGCTGATTGATGGATGATCCACAAAGGATTGTAGGTGTCGACTGATAATGGTACATCCTGACAGTAACAATATTTATACTAAACTCCAAATAGCCACCTCCCTAATTTCACAAATGCGATTTCGTAAAGTCAATGAAATAAGTAAACAGTAGGCTGTAGATACATTACCTCGAAACGTATATGTCAACTAGGCACCACGTAATGGCTGTTAACAAATCTAACGGAATGTCTATTTGTTCGCTATTGGCCTTAGTGCTAAACTCATACCAGTAACTGCACCCGAGCTTGGGTCTAAAGGCGTAAGTTTCGATTATTACATTGGCGTAAATAAATCTGAGGCCCAATCGCGCTAATTTAAAAACGATCAACTACCAAAACTAAATTGTTACTATTTCAGTTTCGATTACTTCTTACTTATTCTTCCCATCGTATCCTCATGACTGAGGTATGTGACAACAGGAGGTGACTTAGTACAAGTGGGTACTCTAGACAGTTCTACCTTCCGCCATCCAAAATGTCGTTTGCATGTTGGCCTTACAAACTTCCCCCATCAGTTCGGTGATCACTTCGTTTCGTTTACAGTTTTGTACAAATACTTGAAACCTACTTTAATTATGCCTTGGGAGCATAGGATGCCAATCTTGGATAGTTCAAATAAGAATACTTTACCAAAGATTTTAGGTAAATCTCACTTAAGTATTGATTGTTATTCAGTCACGCGAAAACGGCGGTATGGATATTTGGATGAGGCACACATAGCATAGTTTTTATTATCCTGATTAAATAACATCCATGGGATTTTTGAATGTCCACGCGGACGAAATCACGAGTGGAAGCTAGTGTATCCTAAATGACAGCGTAGCGGTTTTCGTTTTATCGATCAAGATCAGCGGGGTGGGGCCTAAAGTTTAGTGGAAATAAAGCATATAAACCTACCCCATTACATTAAAGCTCATGGAAATGTGAAAACAAAAACAAAATTAAATTAAATAAGCTTTTTTAACTACTTTACTTAGAAGACGAATGAAGTATGAAAATTACTAATGATAAGACGCTCTTCATAGTCAACAAAGCAAAAAATTCAAGAGCCGACACTTTACATTCAGACAGTCAAAATACATTTCAAACGAAAAACTAAAAAAAACGCTTTAAATTTAAATTTTACTTTATTCTAGGAGCATCATAATAAATACTTTAATACTTTTTATTACTAGTATTGTTAATAGTAGGTACCTACAGGCTTTCAAAGACGCGAGTTTTTTTTGTTATCACACAGGTACCTAAATAAATATTCAAAGTTGTCGAATTACTAAATTATTAAACAAACTATCAAAATACGGTCGATGAAACTATTCATCGTTAAGTTTATGTTGAATATAACAACAAAATTTATTAAGGTCTTTGCATTAACCTCCACTTAAATAGTTGTATAGCAGTTTGTTTGTATGATTTCAATGATACAATGTGATTTGATTAGTGAAATACACTCTTTTTTTATGGTTTCGTAGCCTAAATGGCAAAAAACGGAACAATGGCAAAGAACGGAAGATTCGTCATGTCTGTCTGTCTGTCCGTCCGTATGTCACAGCCACTTTATTCCGAAAGTATTAAGATTACATCGTTGAAACTTGGTAGGTAGATGTCTGATGACTGTTAACCGCTTAACGAATTTAATAAAAAAATAAAAGATTAAGGGGGGGCTCCCCATACATGGAACTGATACTGAATTATTTTTTCTTCAAACCAATACGAGTGGGGTGTCTGTAGATAGGTCTTTAAAAATGACATTGAGGAAGTCAACCGTTTGAAAGCTATACACCGCCAAAGTGGTAAAATGTGTGTCGTCCCCCCCTGTATTTTTTTAAATAAGAGAGTGAAAAATAAAATTTCCAAAACCGCAAATATGACTTTATCATCCTTATTAAAACTGTGAAAAACAAAGTTAATTTTGCAGACGAAAAATGATAGGTGGTATTAAATATGGGGAACAATATTTTTTGTCACCTAAGTTTAGATGTGTCAATAATCTGCAATACCCTAATAATAATATCTATCCCCAAGAAATATATTTGTCATCTATTCATCAAAACTGTCTCTAAGTATAAATCATCAGATTAATATAAATATGTATCTTAAATAATAGTTTGATCACTTTTTTCTATAGCCTGAATATAAGATCCGTCCTCTAAAATGTAATCAACAAACTATTGATATCATTTAATTCATTCAATTATCAAAATAATAGGTCTGTCACTTATTAAATAGATCAGTTCCTTAATTCAAAGAAAAATTACCTAACAGTGGCTGAGTCAAATTGGCGGGCTATGCACTTTGACAATCCTTGGACCGACTTTAACGAATACAAAATTCAGTTTTGGAAGGTAGCTTAGGGAAAGGGGGGCGCATAGGGTATAAGGTTGGGAACCTCTGCTCTAAATCAAAACCGGCACAAGAGTGCGTTTCATCGGTTATTATCTCTGGCGTTATGTTGGTACCCCGTAAATTCATTTAATTTTGAACCTTATTCCATCGCAATAAGATTACAATGACAGTCCTGCCAACATGAC
The DNA here is from genome assembly GCA_943789525.1 of Agriphila geniculea. NCBI lineage: Eukaryota > Metazoa > Arthropoda > Insecta > Lepidoptera > Crambidae > Agriphila > Agriphila geniculea. The sequence goes on from OX038875.1 coordinate 13,891,223, forward strand.
GCAATAGGAAGTAGGTATCCGATGAAACGCATTCTAATCTAATACTGCAGTAATCAAATTATTTACAGATTAAAAATATTTTTCTGGTAAACATTTTTATATTGTTTGGCGATTCAATTTTAGTGAAACTTTTATTATTTTGAAACCCAATATAATTATTAGATGATTGATATTATTTCCAAGTAATTCTTAATTATTATTTAGGTAAGCGTTTTAATATTAGTTGGTGATTCAATTTAGATAGATAGATAGATAAAACTCTTTATTGCTCACACATTAGAGGAATAATTACAAACAATAATATTAAAACTACAGTGGGCAAAGGCGGCCTTATCGCTGGAAGCGATCTCTTCCAGGCAAACCTTTGTTACAGAGGATAACTTATTTATTAAAACAGGCAGTGTGCCAGCAACATATCTACAAAACACAGAACATTACATTTTACACTTAAAAAACAATATATAAATTACATATAAAGATATACAATATGAATACACTACATAAACATACACATATATAATAATTGTTGCAGACTAGGATTTAGTTAGAAGGTATGCGTGCAATTTTTTCCTAAAAACAGCAAGGGATTCCGAGTGGCGGATTTCACTTGGCAGGCTATTCCAGAGAATTGTAGTCTTGACTGTATAAGACTCTTTGTAGTAGCCAGATTGGGTTAGAGGGGTGTTCAGGCGGTTGTCAGATTTGGACCTAAGTGGCAGACTATGGCTGAAGCCGAGAGGTTGGAAACGCTCCTTAAGGTAAGGGGGAGATCTTGGATCATACAGTATTTTGTACAGCAGAGTAAGAGCGTGCTCCTGACGACGCAGCCTGATGGGCAGCCACCCTAATTTTTTCCTATGCTCAGACACATGGTCGAACTTGCGCAACCCATAAATAAATCGAATACACAGATTCTGTAGACGTTCCAGTTTGTTTAGTAAATCCTCATTGAGGTCAATGGCTGAGACATCTGCGTAGTCGAGGATTGACAAAAGGAGTGATTGCGAAAGCTCGACCTTGGTCCTCACAGGGAGCAAATTTCTCCATTTACGTAAGGAACCAGCTGCACCGTAGACTTTTCTGCTCACTTCAGCAATGTGGGGAGACCATGACAGGGTGCTGTCAAAAAGAACGCCAAGGTTTTTGACTACATCACTGTAGGGTAAAGGAATGGAATCGAAAAGGAGAGGTGGGACATTAACGTGTTTTAATTTGGCAATCTGCTTAGATCCACCGATAATGATAGCCTGCGATTTATGGGGATTTACAGTGAGCCCATGGGTTTGGCTCCATTCAAGGATTGTGGAAAGGTCTATTAGGTGACAGATCTACTATTTAAGGAACAAATATTATTTATTGGGTCACTGAAAATGCAATTATTAGGTAATTGATAAAATCATACCCTTAAATATGGTATGGTATAAGGTAACTACGGAACCCTACGGCGCGTGGCCCGACACGCACTTGGCCGGTTTTTTATCGGAAAATATCACTCTCATAATTTTCAATTGTTGCACAACAATATTTTTTCTATTATTTTTCTCATATCATTTAAGTTTACTAAATAAGACTTAAATAAATGGACTTTAATACTATAATAGGCCATTGCAGCCTGTTGTGTTGCGGTTTTTCGAGCGGCTAACAGCTGAATTCAGTTGTATTCAAAACTTCTCTATGCTGAGGTTACATACATCAAGTGTGGATAATATTTTAAATAATTATAAAATAAATTTGCCTTATTTTTAATGTACCAGTTAAATACATTGATTATTACATTAATAATTGATGTTAATGTTATCTGATAATATTTAGATTATCTTTATCAAATTAAAATACCTGTCTGCCTTGGCGTTTATCTTAAGTTTCCTCGACATGATAGGCTGATCATCTTTCTGAGATTTTAAGTCGATAACCGAAAAGCAAAGTTGAGTTGAATCATTAATGAATTTAAATAAAAGTCTAAGCTGCTGTAAGTTTGTTCTTATATATAGTTTTTAGATGATTATCCAAACGTAACATTATAACATTTGGGTAGTGTCAATCAAAATGATTTTCATAAAATCACTAATTGATTAAAGTTTTTTCGTATGCTTGGAAAAAGTCATAAATCTGTATCTAACTCGTATTTAGATTATTATAAAATACTGTTCTCTTTTAAATTTAATATAACTATAGTTTAGAACTATAACATTTCATAACATGACAAAACAATAATAGAAACTTTGCATTTTGTCTAGATCTATCTAAAAGAGTTCATGATAAGATTCAGATCGTAAACTAATATATTTATATCTAACTGCTGTTCATCTTCTGTGACACAATCATTTCTTGTATCAAGGATCAGGCAGAGACGCCTACATTGTGTAGCCTATCGATCGCCTAAACGATTATGCAATTTAATAGACATCTTTTTGAATAGGTATTCAGACAACAAAGGATTTCTCTCGTATGTGTTATGTAAATCTTATCGTATTCTCCTTTACCCAACCAAATGTCTTCAGGCAAATTTTGGTATTGCTGCATTATTTGTTGGGAGTGGCACATAAACGTGTAGGTATGTATGGCTATGATAATGTGGTGAAGTCACATCATATTGACATTTATGTATTGCTCATATGCAAATTTAACTATTTAATGGTAACTTATAGTAAGCATTGTCATTTTCACACATGTCTTATAATATTTACTAAGAATTAAAATATTTAGATCCGGTTTTTCTAATAGGCATGTTAATTAAATTTAATATAGCATCTTCGTAATACATAATTCATACTTAATCACATTGGAATTATACAAATATATGTTCACGAAATTGTCAACATACTCGTATGTCTTTGATTCAATTTTTGTAATAATAGAATGTTTGTTCGTTTAAGCTTTATTATATCATCCGCTTAAAATAGAATAGGTACACTTTATTCCGTTTCAATTATTGTTATGGAACGTTTCTACAATACTAAAGTCATTGAACGCATGCTCACGCATTCAAATGGCTGATAACATCGGGTGGGAACGAATGCATTTGAACATGTCTAACTGTTAGAATAATGTGACGCGAACGATAAGCTGTTCAACGCTGATGAAAAGACCAAACCTAAACCCAAAATAACATTTCCTAATAATTTGTTATTGCTTCGCTTTCGAAAAGTATGTATTTGACTTTTTTTTTAAATCGATTATTAACAAAAACTTATGTCAATCCCATACATTGTTTGAAAACGGAGCGTAAACGAATATTTGCAAATGTTACTTTGGCAAGGCCTTCATACTATTTAATTTTGTAGGTATATTTTTTTATTTAAACTCTACACTTGGCTGTCACACAATACAGGGTGATACAAAAAAACTTGTAATGCCGGATTATATAACTGAATTTTTACTATGAGATCACCTTTGAAATTTTTTTTGTGATTTCAGAGTTGGTCTCATAGTAAAAGTTGTTCAGTTTGATGGTCCCCGTCTACCATATTCGGCATTACGTATTTTTTGTAACACGTTGTATTTATGTTTACATCACATTCACGTGTTCGTCTGTAAATTGGTGACATTTTCTAGAACTACCTACATTTAATTTAATATTAGGTCAAGAGATACATATTTAACTAAATATGCACAAAATTAGGACACGAACATCGGAAAGACTAGACAAGCAAATCTCATGTGAAATATACATCGAATATGGCTGAATGAAACATTAGAAACATTTTCGAATTTGTTATGCAAATACCTAAATGTAAAACGAAAACCATTTACAATCAAATTAATTATAATCATTTTATGCCTAACTTCATAGGTTTCAAAAGAGGTGATAATGTTTCTTGTCGTTAGTTTGGTGTTCTTTACTAATTGGTGTTATTATTGAATTATCTCTATTTATTTCACATAATAATAGTAATCAGATATGAAGTTTACGGCAAAGCGATGGCCGCGCGACCTTGACACGGCTCGGCGAAAGTGTACCGACCGGTTGTTGGGCAACTGGGGTCGGGTCACACTACATCTGCTAAAGATTCGTTGACTCCTCTATGCACGCACACGTCTGGTCGCGATGGGGTTGCCAGTGTAGTATAACGGCTAATTTTCCAAACTTCGGCAAATCTGCCGGGCTTCAACTTAAGGCGAGGTGGTAGTGAAAGTGGCGCCGCCACTACATTTATTTTTATTACTCGTAAACCAAGTTAATATTTGAAAAAAGCACAAGTAATAATCTCTTAAATTGTCTGTAATATTTTTTGAATAACTCTTCAACAGTTATCATTCGTTCTGTAAGTTTTAAAATCCATAATTGCCAAAAGTGGCCAATTTGAGCTAAAATGGATTTTAAAACTTACGGAAAGAATGAAAACTGTTGAAGAGTTATTCAAAAAATATTAGAGACAATTTAAGAGATTATTACTTGTGCTTTTTTTAAATATTGACTTGGTTTACGAGTAATAAAAATAAATGTAGTGGCGGCGCCACTTTCACTACCACCTCGCCTTAAAACAAACTTAAAACGAATTTCGTATTGTACTATTTGCCGAAGTTATTTGGAAGATATCGATGTTCATGTGACACCATGAATCGGGGTTCGCCAATTTGGCCTGATTAGGGCTCGATTTGTCTGTATTAATTTGAAGCCCGACAGACTTTCTAAAGTTCGGGGCGTTTGCCGGTAAGGCCCCAGAACAATATAATGGGAAAACGACATTTTTCCACCCGATCGAATTATTTTTCGTGTGTAAAATATTGCATTGAATCTTCGATCATGATCGAAGCATTGAATTTTAAATGACTTTAGGTCGATTTTATGTAATTTTTATATGATTTTGGTATATATAATATTTTTTTTTGTCTGTATGTATTTTGAGAAAATGAGATCTAGATTAATTTTCTCAAAATACATACTGACATACTAACTGTTGTATATAAGAAAAAATACATATCTTTGAACACTTTGTCAGATTTTATTACTTTTATAGTTTTTAAAGTATTTTTATTTTTATTTGAACTGTATAAAAAAGCAAAATAACATAATAATATACTATCATTTTCATTAATAGCAATAATCTTCTTTCAGTAAAATTTAAGGTTTTTTCCTTCGTGTGGCAAAATTTTGGTACACTCTGTATATAATTTTAGAAAAATATCATATTAAGGGGCACTGTCTGATGAAAAATATATATTTTTTTCTAAACTATACCACTTCTACTATTTCGCCAATACTGTTTTTTCCAAGACGTTAGCTGGCAACTCGTTTTCGATCCAACGTGTAATTAACATGACAACTGAATTAACAATTGCTATCATTGTCTGATTGCCGATGATAAATGCATGTGCCTAGTTAACTATATTTAAATCATTATTTTTAATAACATATCTCGACATTTGGGTCATGGAGCCTATTTTATATAATACGAGCAACTTTATTAGGTACTTATCGATACTTTATTTCGTTTAAATTGATTGTTTACTTGTTAACATACTATTCGTTCCCAAAGATGAAGAGAGGCGGGTGTTTAAAATAAATAAAAATACATTATGACATTTAACAAATTTTTACTAAAAACTATACACAACTTATTTATTTTAAAACTACAAACTTTGAAATATTAAAATAACATTTTTATATCACATAAGTTATTAAATTATAATAAAATAGCCTCTTTGCTGTAAAAACTAAAAAACGAAAACCACTGGCGTTTAAGAATGTGTGTTGTAATATGTGCCAAAATCTCTGTTCTTTGCGTCATTGTCTGCTCGTTCGTTGCTCGGAGGTAGGGTAGCGAGGTAATCCAGAGCCTTCTGGATTTCTGGGGGGATCGGGGGAGAGGTGGGGAGGTGAGCCCCTTGCGGTTGGAAGCCGTTCTCATCAGCTAGGTATTGAAGCTGGATCACCTGTAGAAAAAATGTCTTACAAAGTTGATATACTAGTTATTTTTAGTATATAAGAAACCTGAAAACTGTTTGTTCAGAATCACTAACAGAATCGATTGCAATATTTTTAATATCATGTTATATTTTGACTACGCACATCCTACTAAAATGTCTCGCGCGCACAACACAAAAAACTTCGTGATTTTTTAAGGTATCATTATCATTTTTTATACTGATTCTGGAAATGAAAATATGTGACCCATGTTTCGGATTTCGTATACCTATACAAAAAATCATGTTGTATAGATAGATGAAAAATTGTATTTATCTTGTGAGTGTCATTTCAAAACTACGTACTGATTACTAACTGTAAAAAGACAAAGTTACTTTACTATACATATTAAGTACCGCCGAAAATACACATAACAGTACATTGTTTTTTCTTTCCTATTAACTACGACATAACTTAAAAAAATATATAAATTGCTTCTAAGATGTAATTTGACTGATTGATGATATTGAGTTCAGTATACAATCAATTTACTCGAGCTCTTACGCAGAAGATTGTCAGAACTTTTGGCATATTTAACGGCACTTAGATTTATTCAAGACACTTAAGACATTAAAATCCAAGAAATGTAGGCGTTGCATGGTTATGAAAACTCTTACGCCACGGCATAGTATGCTTCATCAATAATTACTTGACATTGCAACTGAGCGCCGACTGGCGGCAGTGCCAATTAAGTTTTTTTAAAGAAACTTTAAGCTTTAGTCCATACCGCTTGGTAGCTGTTGTAAAATAACAAATTACTTTAATGACTATCTGATTAAGCCTACCTAAGTTATATTTAAAAATAGTGCTTCAGTACTTTTGAATATAAAAGTGCCTAACATAACAAGCTCGTCATCTTATAAATCAAAATCGTATTACTATTTCAAGATATTTAATAATATTTTATACGTACAAGTATTAACGTGATTTAATAGAACTAGTCTCTTGTCTAAGCCTGCCACTGTTTAGTACTAAAGAATATAAGTATCCTCAATTCCAAACAGATAAGAAAAGTCATTCAAATTCATAAACAATTTATAACAAAATACAAGCAGCCAAAAGAAATTCACTATACAGGGTCATTCCAAACTTACCATCCAAATTTCAAGGATGTGTCCAGTCCATGGAACTGTACAACTTTCTACAAGAAACATTGTGTCTGATTTCGTTACAAAATTTTGGTCATCCCATACTAAATTGATCACGTGATCTCTTTGAGTTGTATGGATAGTCGATTTTTTTTTACATATTTGGCCCTGTGTACCGTAGAAAAAGTTGTTCAGTTTCATGGACTGAACGCATCCTTAAAATTTGGATGGTAAGTTTAGAATGACCTTGTAAAAGTATCTCGAAAACGTACGTACCACAACATAACGCGGCAACGTTAAGTTCGAAGACAAATGACTGTTCGAAATTAAATAAGTTAGTTTCGAAATATTTATTACCTAGGTTCTCAAAAGGGGATGACCATAATTACCTGTCCATCAGGTGCGGTATACTGGTACTGTCCTTGAGCGGTCTGCGCCTCCTGTTCGGGTATGCCCTGGTTCTTCACGTAACCTTGCTCCTCTGCTGCAATTCCATTGCCTGTCTCGTAACTGTAACGTGTCAAATCACAACATTTTACTATCCACATCAATCATTATTGGAGAAAAAACCATAAAAAGAATTGAAATGAATGAACAGTACCTCAACATTTCTGTTCCCTAATTACGAGTATACTTAGCATTAAATAACTTTCCACTAGTCAAATCATGTTTGTTGACATTGACATCTTGTTATAATTTAGTTTCAAATAAGTGAGCTAAATGTCTTCTTTTGGTTTGAGAAATCTTTCAAATCGTAGCCCATAAAGCTTATGGGAATTAATGAATTGGGTGACTGGAAATAATTAAAGGTGACTGTTAATGGGATACTTAAATACTAAACCGAGCAGCAATTTATTTTATAGACGACAAAATAACTAAACGGGCGACAAACAGTGGATTACAAAAATACTTAAAACGGGCGACTACATGTGGGTGACAATGACAAATAATCTAAATGGGTGACTAAAATACTGAGTGGACAACTATTATACCAAGTAGGTAACTATATAACTGATTTAAGCTACCTACCCAACATGGTATTTTAACACGTTTTTACCAGGTTGCTTTCTTGTAGTTTGTTTGTTTTTTGTCATCTCGATTAGTCACCTTTTTTATTTTATAAATAAAATATACGCCAAATTTTAAATGTTTTGTGTGCCCTAAGGTGGTCGCCCAAATAGTAATTTTGTCGCCCGTTCTGAATAACTAGTTACTCAATTTGTATTTTAAAGTCACCCATTTTCAATATCTGTAGTCGCCCTCGCCCCATCTCAGTACGCTTTATTCAGTATTTTTGATACCCAAAATGGGAATTTATTGTTACCCGATTAAATGCTACCCAAAGCTTATCTATCTTACAAATAAATTTAACATATAAACACGTTTTGTAACGTTCGTACTAAGATTGAACAAAACCTAACGACATTGTCTGTTGTTATAGACTAGGAATTTGAATTAAAGTTTTCAAGTTCAACGGCATTTTGTGAGCCATTTTGGCAACATGACTTTTTCAAAGTAAAAAAGCCTGCTGAATTCGGTTCCAAATGTTGCCAGGCCCAATTTTGGCTCCTTTGCCCAAAATTCAAGATGGCGGCCAAAATGGAGCCTTATCTTATTATAGAACTCGATTCTGGTCGTGTGAGGTGTCCTGGCATAGATTTTGGAGGTCGCTGAACTCAATTTTGATAACCAGAAGTCCGTCCGGTTCCGGAAGTATGAGATATGGCTCAAGGAGAGAAAATTCCGCCACGCGACACTAATTATTTTTTTAACACAGTTAATAGACAAAAATTTTTAACAAGTTTATTATTCGATATAGTGATATAACTGGACCGTTTGCCAGTATTTTTTTTCTCTGACAAATCCTCATAGTTTTAAATCTGTAGAGTATTTTCGAAAAAAACAATTTGAGAAAGTTCCGCCGTGCGACACAAAATATTTTTTTCAACACAGTTACTAAACAAAAATGTTTAACAAGTTTAATTTTTTATATAGTAGGATAACTGGGCTATTTACAAGTTGTTTTTTTTTTGGACAAATTTTCATAGTTTTAATTCTGTAAAGGATTTTAGAAAAAAACAATTTATTGAAAATTCCGCCACGCGAATCTGAATATTTTTTTAACACAGTTACTAAACATAAATGTTTAACAAGTTTATTATTTTATATAGTAAATTAACTAGGCTATTCATCAATATTTATTTTCTGGGGTAAATTTTAGTAGTCTTAATTCTGTAGAGAATTTTTGAAAAAAAAAACCGGCCAAGTGCGTGTCGGGCCACGCGCCATAGGGTTCCGTAGTTACCTTATACCATACCATATTTAATACCACCTATCATTTTTCGTTTGCAAAAATAACTTTGTTTTTCACAGTGTTGGTATGAATGACAAAGTTATATTTGCGGTTTTGGAAAATGTACTATATCTCAAAAACTAATTACTATATCTCGTTCAAACCAATTTTGGTTGATAGTGTTTATTAAGATCTACAGTATATATTTTTTTTAGATTTTTCACTCTCTTATTTCAAAAGTTAAAGGGGGGGGGACACACATTTTACCACTTTGGCGGTGAATATCTTTCAAACGGTTGACTTTGAGAAAAAGTTGTCTTAAAAACTTCAATGTCATTTTTAAAGACCTATCTATAGACACCCAACACGTGTTGGTTCGAAGAAAAAAATTTTTTTCAGTTTCAGTTCCATGTATGGGGAGCCCCCCTTAATCTTTTATTTTTCTTATTTTTGTATTAAATTCGTTAAGCGGTTAACAGAATACATCTACTTACCAAGTTTCAACTGTGTAGACTTAATACTTTCGGAATAAAATGGCTGTGACATACGGACAGACAGACAGACAGACAGACAGACAGACATGACGAATCTTTAAGGGTTCCGTTTTTTGCCATTTAGGCTACGGAACCCTAAAAATGACTGAGAAAATTCCACCGCATGATGCAAATTAGTTTTTTAACACAGTTACTAGACAAAAATGTTCAACATGTTTATTATTCTATATAGTGAAATAACTGGGCTATTTCCTAGTGTTTTTTTATGAGGCAAATTTTCATAGTTTTGATTCTATAGAGGATTTTCTGTAGAGAAATATTTTCTTGAATCAAGTCATTATAAGAGCAAAACACGCTTGAAAAAAATAAAATAAAATTCGGCTTGGCAACATTCAGAATTGAATTCAGCAGCCTTTTTTTACATCGGAAAAGTCATGTTGCCCAAATGGCTCACAAAATGCCGTTTAAACGGTGAAGGAAGCGGATATTTAGGATTTTCGTCTAATCTATTATTTCACTTGACAGCAACTATTCAGAGTTTCTCAGGAAACCTATTTTATGTGTAAAATCATAATAATTTATGATTAAATTATCCCTAAGGGGCCATTAATAAATTACGTCACACGTTAAGGGGGAGGAAAGGGGTCGATGAAGTATGACATCGTATGACAAGAGGGTGGGAGAGGTCCTCGTGAAGTCACATTTCAAAATTATTTAAATTGTAATAAAACAATTTTCGAAACTGCTGTTTTAATTCAATAATTATTTCTTGATGTAAAATTGTAAAATATGTGACGTCACATTAGGGAGGACGGGGGTCTCACAAATGTCACCAGCTGTGACAAGGACGAGGGGATGGTCAAAAATCATTAAATTCGTGTGAAGTAATTTATGGATGGCAAACAAAAAATACCAGTTCACCCAGTTCATTTATCACCTCAATACCGGCATTACTATAGTGCGCCTATAAAAGACATCAACGCGCCGTTGGCTCAGATTGTTACATTGCTCTGAGCAAACAACAAGTTGTCTGTTCACCGCTCTTAACGCTCTTAGCGTAACAACGGGGCGATAAATTAATACTTTTCATAGATCAACATTCTGTTAAACCATAGCGTCGTGCTCGTTGTTGCCATGCCATTAAGCGTAGTTAGAAAAAAGTTCATATTCAAGTCGTATTTAAATCGGTAATAAAAAATTTCGTATTTAAACTTTGAAGAATTAACCACTGGACGCGAAATGACAGCCATATTCGCCTTTACCCCTCTGCCACTTACTGTGACCGATAGCCCCAGTAAACGATATCGCGTTGTCAGTGTGATGCTAGAGCTCGTGGCGAAACATTGGTACAAAAATGGGCAAAATGCTCCGTATTGTTCAACAAAAAAAATTGCGGGCAATCAAGAAATGTTTCTTTTCACACTTAAGCACAATTTCTACCTACCTATCATAGTAGCTATTTTTCGTTAAATAAATAAAATTTGGTATGTAAACAAAGTAATAACACTGTCATTTTTTGACAAGTGTAATCCCCCCTCATCCCGCAAAAATTGGTCGATCGGGATTTCATACATTTTTCTTACGTCACGTGTCCAGTATTTAAATCTAATATAATAATAGGGGTAATTCGCCCCATCTTGCACCCCAAATGTAGGAAATCTTTGAGGAGCTTTTTTGCAACGTATTGCTTAAAGGGCCATTAATTTGCTAGTTTACATCATATTTTTATCTGACTTCAAATTGAGACTTAGGTATATTATAAGTACCTAGTATTTATTGTAGTAGTTATTTTTTTATTTATTATTATTATTAGTACCAAAAACAATATTAATCTCGATGTAGTATTTGGACACCTTTAAGTCACAAGTATATTGGTTGCTAAAGGTAGAGAAAAAGTAGATTGTATGGACATAATGTATTACCTATTTATTTTTACCATTAAAAACATACTTTTTATTACTTTTGCCAATTTTTCCTCGTTAAGTATAGAGTATAATTACCCCGATATAAAGTACCTATATACTTTATTATAAAGTACGGGTGGCAAACCTAGGCCTATTACAAAAAAACCAGTCAAGAGCGAGTCGGACTCGCGCACCGAGGGTTTCGTACCATCATAATTGCACCATCAAACCACACTGCAGAGTAGAATAATAAAATTAGTGTTGCAGTTTTAGGTCAGCGCCATCTCTTGACCGATAGTGGAACTAATTTTAATTTTTTTAGAAATTTTATAATTTCTATTATTTTCTATTATATTTCTATATTGAGATATCGTTTTATTTTTCCTCTAATTTTTATATAAACTGCTATCACAAAGAATTATTACAGATTTTTCGCTTTGCAAACTTCGGTGATCATTTTTCATTATAAGTCGAAAACTATGCGTCTTAAAAAAGAGAAAAAATTATTGAAGACATGCAAACCCCTTGTTCCTCGGAGATAACCATGGCCAGATAACTGGTTATCTGTGAGGATTTTTTTTCTTCCCATATAACCAGTTATCTCTTAGGAATAAATTTTCCTCACAGATAACTAATTATTTTACCAGTTATCTGCGAGGAAAATATATTCCTAAGAGATAACCGGTTATATGGGAAGAAAAAAATTCCTCACAGATAACCAGTTATCTGGCCATGGTTATCTCCGAGGAACAAGGGTGCAAACGGCGTTCTTTCATATGTTACCCCACATGCCTTAGTAGCTCCACTTCAAACTTTTAAGACCCCTTTTTAGTCCCTGTTGTAAAAAAGATATTTATTTTTTTATTTATTTCTTATTTGCAAAATAGTTGGGTAAATGTTATCTTATATTATTCCAAATTTCAAGTTGATACCATTAGTATTCTTAGTTCTCAAGATATCCAGCTGTGACAGACAGACAGACAGACTGAGTCACACCATAAGGGTTCCTTTTTTACCATTTTGGTACGGAACCTTAAAAAGCATCGCGATAAGCGAACGATGTTCGTCCCACTCCGTGGCATTATTGAATCGCGAATAAGGTTCAATTTCAAGTAAATTGAACGACAAATTTCAATTGAATCCAACTATCGTGATTCTTTTTTGTAAAAGGCCTTCTGTTTCGTGAGACTATGTAAAAGAGTTAGACTAAATATACTGTTTATTTTTATAAGAACCGCCAACAAAAAAAATGTGGGTATAAATTTATTACCTCCACTTGTAAGAACCATCGGGATTGATGACCTGCTCTTGCCTGATGATGGGTATGGGTTCTGTTGTGTATTGCTGCTGCTGATGCTGTTGCTGCTGTTGCTCTCGGATATGGTATGGCTGGAAGCTGCTGACGTCAGCCAGCGCTGCGCCAAGCAACGCTACTAAAGCCAACTGAAATTTTAAATTGACATTGATTATATTATTTTCGGAATAATCATAAAAAATACGTTACTTATTTATGTTAGGTATTAACATATTAACCGCCCAACATAAATCCGTTCCCCTTTTCTATGCTAGTCACAGTTCTAACATAACCAGTTATGCTAACTGAATTTAGCATATCATTATCATTGCTCAAAAATAAATTGGTAATTTTAGGTTAAAACTGTGAGTAGAAAAATAAAAATCTTACTATAGGAGCAGTTTTGATTTGGCATGTTAATACCTTACTCATCTAAAAGAGTCTCATACCCCTATACAAACTACCAAATCTTGACATTAATGAATGGATGTTAGTTAGTGCCCAGCAGTGGCCCTGTCATCGCGGATGATGAAAAAACCGGCCAAGCGCAAGTCGGACTCGCGCACGAACGGTTCCGTACCAAAAACTGGCAAAAAATAACGTTTGTTGTATGGGAGCCCCCCTTAAATATTTATTTTATCTGTTGATGTTGATTGATTTGTAAAACAGTTTTTAACGACTTGGTAGCATAATTTATGTAAGTGCATTGGGCCGGAATCCTAAAGGTGCTGGGGCCCTATTTTTGAATCACTCGACTGGCGTCGAGCGCTTGCTTTCTACTGATTTTCGTTCGACATATTACTTTCCATATTTTTGAATCGCTCGACCGCAACGAGTGCCCTCACCCACTCGTTTGCAGTCGAGCGATATGGCACGGCGAGCGATATTCTTTTCTACTAAAAAGCAAAGTTTTTTTAAACAGCCAATAGAAACATGGATTTCCGTTCCGTTTTCGTTGCGGTAGTTACCGGTTTTCTCTAAATTTTGCGTGGAACGGATAAAATCCAACATTTCGTATTATGTTGGCATTACCGGAAACGAACGATTCAAAAATACGGAAAATCGGCGTCATGCGACTTGGAAGACGAGTATGACATAAGTCGCATGCGCCAACACAATGTCATACGAACGATTAAAAAATAGAGCCCCAGGTTCGAGTCCATTCTAAGTTGATTATTTCTAGTATATTTCTTGCCGAGAGAATGTAAAAATTGCAAAATAGGAATAAAATTATTATAACTTTAATATGAATACAATGTTACTTAGTATTTTGTCGTCAAACACACTATTCAACCAGTTTCAAATATAAATAAGTTTTACACGAACGACTAATAAGAATACCATATTACCTACTTGTGCACAAAACACGAAACAACAAGTTACGAATATAAATAGCTGATTATCTTAAGATATTTGCGAAGTTGTTAGGTATAGCAAAGCAATCCACATTTTTTCCACATTTTTTTCTTCATTCATTCTAGGCAAACGTTAGATCACTTTTTATTGGAAGTAACACAACACTTAATACCAACTTTTCTTGAATAAAGATTATTTTTCTGTTATATAAAAACCAAACTTACAAAGAACTTCATATTAAATAAACTGCAGTTACGAAAAGCTTATGAAAGTACACAAACTTGTGATGAACTTCAAGTCCACCCCCAGTATTTATACGAAAAAGTTTTGTCGCAATTACGCAGCGTTGCAGATTCTTGAGTATTTTATGATGCACTCGACAAAGGACAGTGTGGGGAGTCCCTTATTGAGCTACAGTATGGAACCTTTAAAGCATTCCAAGATCCAACGCAAATGCAACCTTATCATCCAAGCGTTAACCCCCAATTTGGCAAATTGAAAAAAACTAAATATGATAAAAATCTCGTTTTAAAATTCTCATAAGATCCGTTAAATATGACACTTTAAAAACGTCAAAATTTGACAGTATACCAGCAATAAGTCTAGGTAGAGGAAAATAAAGATATTTCGTCATCATTTAGTCATCTCGTATCAGCTTGTCTTGACTCAAGTTTAAGAATAAAAAACCTATTGCCTAAGAATGGTATACATATTTTAAAGGAAAAATAATCACCGAAATGATTTCTGTGAAAAATACAGTTTTGTAGGACACACAAATATAGTAGGTATGTAGTTATAAAAAAAAACCGGCCAAGTGCGAGTCGGACTCGCGCACGAAGGGTTTCGTACCAAAAAACGGCAAAAAAATACGTTTGTTGTATGGGAGCCCCTCTCAGTTATTAATTTTATTCTGTTTTTAGTATTTTTTGTTATAGCGGCATTAAAATTACATCATCTGTGAAAATTTCAACTGTCTACCTGTTATCGTTATTAATATCGAGCAAAAAACGGCAAAAAAAAAATACGTTTGTTGTATGGGAGCCCCCCTTAAATATTAATTTTATTCTGTGTTTAGTATTTGTTGTTATAGCGGCAACAGAAATACATCATCTGTGAAAATTTCAACTTTCTAGCTATCACGGTTCATGAGCCTGGTGACAGCCAGACAGACAGACAGACGGATAGCTGATTTTTTTTGTTGAGTTGCAGAGTTGGCCCCTTAGTGAAAGTTGTTCATATTCATGAGCACAATTACCACCTAAGAAGTTTTGCGTTTATTCATTAACACTTTGTATATAAGCTGTGGTATCGGGCCACGCGCAGTATAGGGCTCCATAGTAACCTCATACATAATCATACCATATGGCTATAAACTGAACTTATATTTACTTTCTGTTTACACTACTATCGACTAAAACTATTCAATAAAATTTGTACCTACGAAAACTTTTGCGTTGATCCACTATTACTCGGCACCTTGTAAGCCTATCTAGCAGTGATAGTTTCATTTTTAAATTCGTTATATGGAACTACTATTGACCTGTGTCCTGTTTTTCACGTATCCAAAAGCAACCGTTTACCTGGTAGAGGGGGGAACACTCTTAAGAAAATTTTGCACTTCAAAGCTTTGTATTTTACAAACGAATCCCTAATTAAAAAAAAATAACTTCACAGACCTACAACATTTTAAAAATACCTATCCAGCGACACGACATCCCACACTATGAGATTGATGAAAAAAAAAACATCCCCACTTTACATGTAAAAAATAAAATCTACCACTTATTTGATATTATTAATATACATTTTCATGTCAAATTATAGCTTGTCAAATTAAGGGCTTCTGAGCTAAGCCGCGGACGGACAGACAAACAAACTAGGGAAATTAGGTTCCTTGTAGACTTGACTACGGAACCCTAAAACGATAAAATGTACAAAAAATATGTCTTATTGTTATCATTAGCGCCAACATTCTCATTAATTTGTAAGCTTTTTTTTACAGGAAACAAAACCTGCCGCATATGGAAAACTTTAGAAAAACCCAGTTTAAAAAAAAACAAAACAGCTTGATTGCCGAATATGTGCCTAAAATTACGGCTGCTATGCTATATACTTGCATAAGTATCTGTCACACCAGCTATACCACATGTCCAGTGACTTTGCAACTCTGCTTCGAAGACAACAGTCAGTGTATCATGGGTCTAAAGTGGTCAGTTAATCATTTGCTGACCGTATCTATTCTCTCATACTAGTTTTTTATATATTGATTAATAATTTGTAAAGAAGATTCAAAAATAAATGTGACATGAACTTGTACACTAAGATCACTAAGATATATCGTGAATTGATGCATGTTGCTATATAGCAACATGCATCAATTCACGATATAACGTCAGGAATAGACGATATCGTCTATTCCTGAAGTTTAATTAATAATGCATGTTAAGAGCTATTAGAACTGCACTTGAAAAATATCATGCATTATCGTAACTAAACGACAAAAAACAACAGACAGTTATTTTTCTATCCCTACCCCAAATTGTTTCCTGGTTGAAATGTATCCTATTGTCCATCTGTACCCCTGAAAATGTGTACCTATGCAAAACTTTATTTTATTTATTAAAATTATAAATTAAATAAAATCTAACATCCACGTTACTGAACTTATTAAATACTTAGTACCTACGAAATTGTTACTATAAACTAACCCTTCTCAATCGTCTGTGATTACATAATAAAAGCTCGCTGATTTGGTCGGTAACATTATGGGCGGATCTCTACAAACCAGTTGTATGAGAATGACATACTTCAGCGAGGCTCTTTAAAATTCTTGAAATTACCTCATCAAGGCTCCGTACACAATAGAGTAAAATAAAAAATATACCTACTTGTAGTGCCGTCTGTAATCACTTTTTTTTAATTTTAAATTATTCAGTAGCTAAATCAACGCGAAATTAGCTGCTATTTGAATTACATTATAGTATCAAACAAGCCACAAAAGAGAGTTATAAAAAAATTATAAAATATATTTCTAAGACGCGTAAACACTCTTAATAATATTTTTTTATTTTACAAATCTTTGGAAAACTTACAGCTATAAATTAGGTAATTTAAACAGTTATCGAAATCCAATTACAAGTTTCCACATAAATATAAAATGCTTCTTCATAAAGCATGCTTCTGTAACTCAAGTTATAACAATTTAATTCATTTGTTGCAATTTGTTCGCTCAACTTCGCTTTCTACGGATATGCAAACTTTTCATTCAAAATATTACAACTGCACCAGCGAGAACGTCCAGCTCTTAATAAAATTTATTTTATAGCACTGGTTTCACTGTAATTTTGCCATGTTCAATTAAAATGGGCTTAACACGACCTGTCACCATTGTCGTTTCACAGTTTTTCTTAAACTTCATCCATTACTTGAAAGTATAATTAAGATTCTTTCTTATATTTATTGTCTTGTTGCGTGTTGGACAGAAGCACCTACTGGTACTCGGGTTCGGTAACTTGTTAATTTTGATAAAAAATGACGTTTAAACAACGGGTTTTTAGAGGTAGTGAAGTGTGTATTTTCAATTTAAATCACAGTAGTTCGTTTCAGAAAGTGATTCCTTTTTATCTTAAATCTCTGTAGACAGTACTATGTCCTTTCACGCTAAAAATACTTTCATTTACTTCAAATAAGCGTAGACTTATACCAAGACTCAATATTTCTTTCAAAATAGTTACAAGTTTTTCAAAAGGTAAACAATTATAGCTACAATTTTGCAAAATCTTCCAAAACATTTCAAAAGTAAAAACATTTACTGTGTTGCTGGTTAAATTGTTAAACGTTATATAAGTAGCATGTCATTACGGTGGTTAAAGTAAATTTTACAAAACATAAACGTGCTTATGTTCAATGTAATCATTTGAAGCGATCGGTTTAGATGTTGAACGGAAAGCTTTGTGAAATTAAATATATTTTTCATTTCAATTTAAGTTAAAATTTGTGCTTAGTTAACGTTGGTGGTCAGACTGGTCGGGGTATGGCACTGGGGCCTAACCTTGTGGAATTTCAAAAATAATAATCAGAATCAAGACGGTTGTATTTATTGTAGTCTTGGTCGAAGATACTGATGTTCCTTCCGTCTACAACTGCGGACATTGGAGGCAACTTTACTGTCAGCTGGGAAACGCATTCCTGATGGACGGAATCCTGAAAGATCGACCTTGTTTTGACGGAAGGTTAACATGCGTGTGCATGAGCTTCTGCGCCGACACACTATGAAAAATGGTAGAACAAGAGCATATCAACTGCTTCTGTGGTCTAGTGGTTCGCCCACCCGTGTAAGATGCAGGGGTCCCGGGTTCATTTCCCAGGGGGGGTACAATTAGCACTCGGTTTGGTTGGTGATAGGACATATTTTAAGTCCGCCTGGCTAGCTACCACCATCTTACCTAAAGTCTGACGCCATAACAACGATTTAAAAGTAGCTGTGCTCCAGCAGTTAGAGGTAAGATAGCCAGTTCCTTGGTGATGAGGATTCCGGGAGTAGTGCGCTTCCACCTTCAGCAGTATCGTCACTTAACACCATGTGAGATGAAGGCCAAACACTATCCCGTTGTGAATAAAAAAAATCTATAAGGGTTCCGTTTTTTGCCATTTAGGCTACGGAACCCTAAAAAATATCATAAATGGTTTTGACCATATCATAATTTGGCTAATAATATATATATAACCTAATGATTTTTATTTATTATTTATTTATTTATTTTATTAGGTTATCTAATAGTCAAATTATAATATTAATTAGGGCTTTTTTCTTAAATAATTATTTTTTATAGGCAGAAGCATATGGAAAACAGAGGTGTTAAAGTCTTTGCGTAACATGTTTCAAAACCATGTTGGGAAAAAAATATTTGTCATTATTGTAGTATTTATAAATTTTTAGAAAGGTTTTTTTTATGCTTCTAACACACTGTTTTTTTTATTTTCAAAGTAGCCACAAATATTTCAGTTTAAGGAATTTAAAAACCAGTCAAGAGCGAGTCGGACTCGCGCACCGAGGGTTCCGTACCATCATAATTGCACCATCAAACCACACTGCAGAGTAGAATAATAAAATTACTATTGCAGTTTTAGGTCAGCGCCATGTCTTGACCGATAGTGGAACTAAAGTTAACTTTTTTTAGAAATTTGATAATTTCTAAAAAAGTGTGCTATATTGAGACATCGTTTTATTTTTCCTGTAATCTTTATATAAACTGCTGTCACATAGAATTATTTCAGATTTTTCTCTTTGGATTTTCAAACTTCGGAGATTAGGGAACGGTATTTTTTTTACATTTTTCATCGTAAGTCGAAAACGCGGCCTAAAACAAAAAGAAAAAATGATTGAAAACGTGCAAACGGCGCTCATTTATATGATACCCTACATGCCCTAGTAGCCCCACTTTAAATTTTTAAGACCCCTTTTCAGTCCCTTGATCCGATACCTACCAAAATGTTCGATAGTGCGACGCCTAGGTACTCACTACATGTCTGAAACTTATTTGTGAATACCAACTTTAGATCAATCTGCTTTTGGCGCCGCATTCATGGCAATATGTCATCGCGGCACTCAAGAGCCACTACTTATCTCGGCGGTAAGTTGATTAATGAGTCCCTGTGACCGTGGGCCGAGTATTTACGCAAGACCTGCATTTTCGAGGTCTCCCAGCAATAATCTTGTAAAGGATATTTGCCGATATTATTCTTATGAAAATCGTTACTCCTTTTACTTTAAATGATGATAACCAATGATTTTCACAATTCACTACATACAGAAGCTTGATACTGTAATTTCTCTCACGGTATGGTAAAAAATATAAAAGCCCATTTTAAGATGACACTGTTTTATTCATTTTCAACACACTTGCTCGTAAAGTGAGCCCTAATACATCGCTTTAAGGGCCATAAACCGAGCTATAACAAACGCGTGCAATAATATATAAAACACTAGTTTGTTATAGAATTATCCCTACAAAGTTAAATTAGTACCTTACTGCAAGTTCTATGCGAGTAAACACAGCATTTCCAATTTAACCGGGTAATACAGTTATTTTTTTTAGTAACAACAAAGAGGTTTTATGCCGCTGAAAATTCATATACATTTTTGGAATAAATAAATATGTAAGTCGCTAATTAAGTCAAACAAATATTTATTATTATTAAATTATTAATTATTTACAATATTTTGTTATAAAATATTAAAATATTTGCATTTTATCACTTAAAATTACAATTTTGAAGTAGGCTGTATGCTCACCTAACCCCTTTGTTCGCAAAATATTCTTGCATTGGGCGTGTGAAAAAAACAAAAAAAAAAAACCTGCGCGCCTTTTCCCATAATTTTCATATTTTGTTTATGTCGTATTTGTTGCTGTGTGGTAAATTACTTTGTTTTTTCCTCGCAAATGTGTTGAAAAACGTCGTATGAAACTCGTGAGCTCTTGCTTATTGCACACAAGGCTGTGGGTTGCAGCCCGAGCCGCAATGTACTATTTGCTAACAGTGCTTTTTGTGATGATGATAAGTCAATTATAATTAAAGAAAAATAAATTATCGTATTTAGAACTAGTATTGTTTTCATTTATGGTCTGTTTTTATACTGTTATTGGAAGCCGTCAGCCGCATTTTACCTTACCTTACTATCAGTAGTAAGAAGTTAAAATCTCCGTATTTTTTTTTTATTATTTATTTGTAATCAGGCAACAATGGCCCATAGATATAGACCTTAAAAAGTAAACATATTATATTAAGATATAAAATACTTAATGTTTTTAGTCAATAACTTAATACTAATGTTAGTAAATAATTAATTTTACACTATTTTCTGTGTCAAATCGGGGGCACAGGGTAATGCCGAAATTTCTAGGTTTCCCTAAAATATCACATATTATATTGAAAGAAAAAATGAAATAAACTCTGTATTTTTATTATTTTATCGTACCTATCTTTATTTTTTGTACAATATTTTCTTATCTGAAAGGTATAAAATCAAACAGCAATATTTCACCCTCATTACCAATTTAATGACATTAATGTATATTACATGATATTTACATTTATAGCACATTCATTTCATTGCATGTTAAATGAGTCGTTATTCCTTTTTCAGCTCCTCTTTATCAACGTTATTGAAAGGAGTGGGTTGAAATGGATTGTACTTATTGTAAGTGGGATATCTTTGATCGAAAGGACGTTTGGGATCATATGGGTACCTAGCATCAAATGGCCGTCTGGGGTCATACGGGTATCTCGCATCGTACGGAGTTTTGGGGTCATACGGGTATCTCGCATCGTACGGAGTTTTGGGGTCATACGGGTACCTCGCATCGTACGGAGTTTTGGGATCATACGGGTACCTCGCATCGTACGGACGTCTGGGGTCATACGGGTACCTCGCGTCGTACGGACGTTTGTTGTCATACGGGTACCTCGCGTCATAAGGACGTCTGGGATCGTACGGTAACTTGGGGTCAAATGGGTACTTGGGGTCGTAAGGGTTGCGGCTGTATGCTCCGAAACGGTTGTATTTGTTGTATTCTTGGTCGAAGATACTGATGTTCCTTCCATCTACAAATGCGGGCAGTGGAGGTAGAACCTTTCCGTCAGCTGGGAAACGCACACCCGATGGACGGAACCCTGAAAGATAATTAGATTTTAATCTTCGTAACAGGCAGGTTCTTAAAGAAACTGTCACGGTCTTTAAATAAGAGATCCCTTTTGGTTGACGTCAATTAAATTGTAAAAAAAAATATTACGAACTATTCGACACCAGCCATTTTTAATGTCCCCACTGCTGGGACACAGGCCTTCCTTATGGGTGGATAAAGTGAATGGGCCATAACCCACCACGCAGGCCCAATGCGGATTGATGGATGTTAACGATGCCAACGACTTAACGTGCCTTTCGAAGCACGGAGGAACTCAATATAATACATTTTTGGTCACTCATCTCATGACCGACCCTTGTGAAAGTTGCTTAACCGCAATCGCAGGGCCATGCGCTAAACCACTGCACCACCGAGCTCCTTTACGCACTATTATTACAATTATAATACATCAGTCACACCTGCGTGTCAGCGAAGCGTGACGCGGGAAAAACGGTACTATGAAAACCATGGAAATCGTTTCCAAAGTACCAAAATAACAGCTTTTTGAAGTATGCGTGCGTCCCGATCTGCGATCGTCCCGCGTTGCAGTCGCAAGGTGCCATAAACAAGGGCAGCAGCGTCCACCGCACGACAGACGCTCCCGCTTCGCAGTCGCTTTGTGTGACCAACGCTTTATGCTATTGTTGGTTGTGTGTATGTGTGTATCAGCAATTTTCCAAAATCCCAAATTTTAAGTTTAACACACAGTAAGGCATGCACATAATAAATTGTATGATAAGGTAAGAGCTATTTAGGTAGAAGTACAAAATTTTCAATAAATAGCTTGAAATCTAATAATTTCAGAGGTAATGTTACATGTGTATATTTGCCACTGAGTCCTCTTCATAATCGTACCAAAGATTGTGTATTCATAGTTTAGGCCTTGACTGTGTTTTTTCAAAAGATATTTTATACATTACCATTTTCATCAGCAACATATGAAACTTGAATTGGTGTTCCTTCAGGAGAAATATAAGCGTAGCTGCCCTGCACCACCTGGACCAAAGAAAAGAAAAGAATCAATGATGTTTGATAAAAAAAAATCTCATTAAAACCAACCGGATTTCAGGAATTCCAGACTCTAATGTTAAAGATTTTTCAATGCCCGAGCGGCTCAATCGGGCCGCACAATAATAAAAAATCTTTTGTGTCTCATTTCCGGGGCTTTTTAAAATCGACTGAAAAAATCAACATTTTGTTTTCTCTTTTGTTCACAGTACTTTTCTTGGGGCATTGTCTTATTTCACACAAGATGAATTTTGGAATAGAAACTGCTCTGTGATCTGTGACATTTTTTTTCCGTCAAGTAATAAATATTATCTGTCATCATTGTTTTAAAAAGTCTCTTAAAAAAAGTCAGTTACCTGTGTCCCTTGAGGCTCGCCATTGTTATCAACATAAGCATCCTTCAAATAACCAGCTTCTTGCACTTGCTTTCCATCAGCAGTTGTGAAGCTGCAATCAAACAATCATTGTTAGGTACTGGCTTACATATTGATAGCGCAAAGTGTTGTGCATTATATGTAACAAAATTAATTGATAACATAAAAAAATATATAATTATGTTCACCTGTAAGAATAGGTTCCAGCAGGACCATGTTCGTTGGAGTAAGTTAGGATCGGAACAGCCGGCCCAGGTGCCACTGGGTTGTATTTATAGTAAGGGTTATTAAGTCCGGGGACATATGGGTTAGGTCCTAATGGGAACGGCGAGGGTCCCACAGTTGGGATGGGCCCAGCTATTGTTGGGATGACGCCATCCACTGTCGAGACGAGGCCGCTGACGGTGGGTACCACATTTGCCTCATCTGTGCTCTGGTCGGATGGGCGTGCTTGGGTCAGTGCTAACCAGCACCCAAGCAAACTTACTAAAAGACGCATCATCTGGAATATTCACAAAGGTTTAGTGACATCGCCAATATCAAATTTGTATGATATAAATCAATAGGAAAATCGGATAATACACCACATTTATCTAAAGATAATTAATGATTGATTAATATACAAAAAAAAATAAAACAAAAAAAAAATAGTGCTCAGCAATATTTTTATGAAGTGTTAGAAGACAAAAATATTTGCAATTTCTCTAACAACTACTAACGTTGCTTCTAAAATATTTGGCAAAATCGATTTACAAACAAACAAAACCTTTATTTATGATGATTAAAACTTAAACTTTAAAGTGCCAATTACTCTATAATAAGCTCATGTAAGTAGTTTCAATTTAGTGGAAACTAAGTTAATTAAATTGCATGTTCTTTGTTACGTCATTCATTATACTGTAAAAACTATAATCTCGATCAACAAACTAATGAAAACAAGTACGCCTTAAATTTAATTATGCATTCTTCCAAAGACCATTCAATGCAAATCGTAAGATTTTGGTATGATTAATTGCTTAATTAATTTTTATTTGCTGTAGCCTAATTTGTTAAAGTTTTTTTGTCACAATATAGTTTGTGTTATGCGGACCGAAATATATAGTTAAAACGGAACTACAAAGCATGGAAATTGAAAAAGTACAGAGATATTGTGGTAAGCATTAGAAAACTAGCTTGTCTCTCAAGCATCGCATCGTACGCGCCTTTTGCTGAAAAATATCTAAAGAAAGCGATAGAAAGCTCTAGATTATTGCCCTATACATACGAGTATTTCATTACATCTGAAGATCAATCTAGATAATTATAATTGGTTATTAGCTTTGAATCCCTGCAACGAAAGCTCTACCTAGTATCTTTGTAATGTCTCCTTCGCTCAAAGGCTCTTAGCCGCATAAAGTCTAATTCCACGTAAGATCATTAGATTTATATTGACAATTACTTATATTTTACTCTCTATTATTGTAGATAGTAAGCAAATCAATAATTTGCTTCTTTGATTATTAAATAAATTGCAAAATTTTAGATTGTTTATCATCAAACAATGAACCGCAACGTTATCAATATAAACACAAGAGAACTAAGAAAGTAAGTTGTATAGTATCAGAACTTATAAAAATAATATGTAAGTAGTTCAACAAAAAATATGTAATTATAACGAAATGTTTACAGCAGACCACACTCAATTTATCACTTTTTTGAAAACACTTTTTTCTAAATTATTTTTTTAACTAACTTTGTTACCTCTTCAGGTTCAGTCACAACCGACTGCTCTCGTTGTTCACCAAGTGCTACTGTTAGCGTGAGATCTAAATATTCCATTTATAGGTAGCAGGGTTGCTTTGTGCGGATATTTTTTGTTGAGGCATCGCTCGAACGTGAGCCTCGTCCCTTCTACCCACCACTAGCTATTAGCCGAGATGTATTGTTTAAAGCTAGTACAGCACGAACACGATGATATTGGAACATTTACCTATTTCAACCCAAAATTGCTGCAAATGTTACAAGTGCTACATAGTTCCACTCAATTACGTTGCAGAAATATTGACAGCACACGAGATTCTTAAACGAAATTGTTTTAAACCTTAACGGAACTGCACCTTCAACGAATCGCTCGCCCTAATGTGCTGACAACTCTTCATTATTTTCTAACCTTATGGATGTATCAATATCAAAAGCATGAGCTACCCATTAACATTTTGGCATTATATTTTATCTCTGTGTTACAATTTATGTAAATAGGTACTTATCCAATTCTAAGACTATCATAATAGTGTAGAAAGAACAAATTATTCTGTAAGGAATTTGTTTCACAAGACGAAGCAATAGTGAATTTGGCTTGAATTCAAATCAAACCTAAATCGATGTAAAGATCATTTTACGTTTTCGTTAGGTGCATTGGATTACTGCTCATAGTCAATACTAGTGGGGGAGAGAAAAGAATTATTTTTGATAGCCAAAATAGTTTGCAGCTACTCATGGCTACACAGGTAAATATTTACACTAGCTTTTTTGAGTAGGTAATCAGAAAATTCAATTTTCTCTCATTCACTCGTATTGACTATGAACAAATAATCCGATAGATATCGATAGATAAAATAGTTTGCCACATTTGTCGCAGTTGTTGCAGTGGCGTTATATTGGAATTAAGTTGCAATGTAGCAGGATGCGTCGCAGTTTTTCTGTATTATAAAAAGTACTATTTGGTCGCAGTTGAGTTCAGTTGCTTTGACGATAATGGCAATCATCTTCTTTAGCATTAAATTTCGTCGCAGTGACAAATTGTCGCGTTAGTGTTAATCGCAGTTTTGTATTTCGAAGTCATGAAATACACGATGCATGTCATGGCATCATGTTCCACCAATATTATATGACAAATATATTATTATTTCATAAAAGTTTTCTATTTATTCGATACTATCACAATTACATAAGTAAAAGGTAAGTATACAAAGTCATTTTGTATCCACCATCCAAATTTTGAGGATGTCTTCAGTCCATGAAACTGAACAACTTTCTCTAAGGAATACATGGTCAAATATGTAAAATAAAAATCGACTTTCTATACAAATTAAAGAGATCACGTGATCAATTTAGTATGAGATGACCAAAATTTTTTGGCGAAATTTGACACATGTTTCTTAGAGAAACTTGTTTAGTTTCATGGACTGGACACAAAATTTGGATGGTAAGTTCAAAATGACCCGATATAGTATTATTATATTTTTGGTAATATATACACCATGCTAATATGACACCTTAATACAGCAACATTTTAAAATTCATTCAGATTGGTACCTACATCACAAATTAGCAATTCAATTCTGTTTAATTGCATTTTTTACTCCAGATTTTTTATCCCAGTCGATATTTGACCAGAAGTAACCATTACAGTAATAAAAAGAAGGTCAGAGCTTTGTCTTTACATCATAACACGAGATAAAAGCATCGGTATAACAATTGTAGTCGCAGTTACATCTCCAACGGCTAATTACATACACATTGTGGTTTCGAATACAGAGGGTGGCTGAGTAACATTACCAATTTTAATTGAGTTTAAGTGACCTCCTTAATTAAGTTACTGTGCCACAGAAACTGCCTATTGCGTACAGAATTGTCTATTGAGCATGGCGTCTCTTTATTAGTCTCTGTTTAAGCTGAAACAATGTCTATTGTTGACAGTCACTGTGTCATTGATAATTATTACGTTAAGAACTAAATAACTTTATGATTTTCTGAGATTAGATAGCATAGTGCTTGTTTTAGAGAAAGTCCCAATATGGTGAGGGATATCATTCCAATACAAATTGGAACGCCATATCCAGTTGTAAAAATAAATAAGTTAATATTATTATAATTTTAAATCTGAACAGAAAAGATAGAAATTGTATGATCCAAAAAATTAAAAATGTAGGCTTCATTGTTTTTCTTGAAACAAAAACTCAGCTTCATTGTTATGAATCCGCATTATGAGGTAAGTAAATTACATTAATGGGTACAATTAATGGTTAACGAACCCTGGAATGGCTGCTTATTAGTGCATTAGCATTTTAACATTAGTATAATCTTCTACCATATCTTGTATCTTCAGAGTTTGACATGCTTCATTCAGCAACGCAAGTCATAGAACACTTTAGAATTTTGTCAGAGCAACATTTTAAACAGATATTATACAGTTTGAAACATTAGCTAGGTACTAAAAAGTTGATAAGACGAAGTACTAAATTATTGAGCGACTTTCTTTGCTGACCGTACATGCTAAGCATAATATAACTTTTGAATGAAAATACACACTCTTATTTCAATAAAAAATGTAAATGACTCCCAACACTAAGCCCAGTTCCTAGAGTCTGTCTGAAAGTCTGTTTACATGAGAAATTATACAATTATTTATAAAAACTTATATACTGGTAACCTTGTTGGTGCTGTCAAAATTGTAATTGTAAACATATTTATTTATTTAGATGGGTATTGGTGGGGTGGTTGGGGATTTAGGTGGGTAATAAAATTACCTTTGAAATTGCCCATGCAAACAGACTTTTTAGACAGACTCTACCCACCACCACCACCAATCATCTTATGGAGTGAACATACTAAATCCTCCTTTCCCCCACTCTGGCTCACCTCCTAAACGAGGGGGGTTTTAGTTTGTTCACCCCTTAAGCACCCTAAACAAGTCCTGAAAAACTCTATCTACAACTCCTTTATTGACTGGACTAATTGGATAAAATAAGTAGATAAGTATGTTTTTTAAATATACGATATTCAAAATATAACGATGTTAAATGTTGAGTGAGTCGAGTAAGTGGTAACTTTTAATACAGTTAATAAATTAAAATTTCTAAAACCAATCGATTAATTTTATTTTTGCTTAGTATATTATCTCTATTTTGTGTACAACTGCCTTATCGGCCATCGATATTAAATTAAATTTTCGTTGATTGAATGCGATCAATAAAATATGAATTAGGTCGAAAATAAGATTGAGAAATAGATTGAAAAGACATAAATTTAAGATTAATTTAGCTTAATTCTGCTAATGATATAATTATGAAATAATTTATACGTGGTCTATGGAACTACGTCATTTTAGTTAACAAAACAAGGTATAATCACTATTGAGTTTTTTTGATATTGTAATATTTTTTTAATCATCTGCGATATGAATCTTTATCATTGTGATAAAAAATCGTATTATGATTATTTATTGCCGTCGTCGGAAGTCATAAACTACAATTTAATAAGTAGTATGTAGTTAAAACTACTTTAAGTATAGACTTATAAAGGTTTAAATTGAAACGTCATTATACCTACAATCCTACACGGAGACACAATTCGGTATTTTTATTGAGTTAAACTCAAATTTTAGAATAACCATTTCAAACACTAAAAATCAGTGAAAGTGTTATTTATCATTTCAAATCTTTTGTTTTGAATTTATACTAGTATACTAGTTAATGTTTTGTTCTTAGACTTATGTCCTAAAGTAAGGTGAGTTTAAGTAACCAGGGCATTTTATTGTGGTAATTAATTTTTTGACCTGATACTTGTGATACAAAAGATCAAAATATTTTTTCTATGGGCCTTTTCTAAAAGTGCTGGCCAAGAAAAAAAATGTTACGTATAGTAAGAACTAGCAAAGTTGTAGAAAAGCTCTGAGCCAAGTTATTCAATTTCGAAGATGCGTAATTTTCATATATTAATAATTTTATTGAATTCTAAAAGTTCTGAGAAACAGATCTAATAATCTGAAGTAATATTTTCATTAATGACTAAAAGCTGTGGGGTATTATCTGTTTTGCCGCTGCCGTGCTATCCCAAAACAAAACTCGCAACTCACTTCAAAAGTCACCTCACTTCGCACGAGTTTGATATTAGAAATAAGATAATAATAGATAATTTTTCAATTGAATAAGTAACCTCAATTTAACTATCTAGTTTCCAATATCAAACTCATGCGAAGTGCGGTCACTTACCAAGTGAGTTGCGAGTTTCATTTCAGAATTAACCGGTAGTTATTTGATGTTGGCCACATAATTAAGGAAACCCAGTCGATTTTCATACAAAAGAGGTAACTTTGAAGCTTTGGTTTTCCACCAAGGATTAACCGAGGTGTGATCTGATTATGGCCATCCAGGGAGTGAATGGAGGAGATCTAGATCACTATACACACCCAACTGATATTTAAAAAAACCGCGGAAGTAGCATTAAAATGTATGGAAATCCTGAAACTTCAAACTTGAATAACTTGGCTCAGAGCAATCCTAGGCCTTTTGTGTCATTTTAATTACTAGCTTTCGCCCGTGACTTTGTCCGCGCGGATATTCGGAAAATCCATAAGAGACTTTTGACCGGTATAAAAGTATCCTATGTTTTAATCCAGGCTATAAACTATGTGCCATTCCAAATCCGTCGTTTTTGCGTGATTGAGTAATAACAAACATCTAAATATTAGTGGGATATCCTTATTCCGTTCCTGTTTATACCTGTTCTCGCTCTGTTTCCGTAACCGTACCCGTATATTCCATACAAAATTTGGACCCCCATTTTGAGCCCTTTAGGGGTTGAATCATGTTGTAATAATACCATACCATTACCGTACCGTACCATTTTTTTCTTGGCTGGCAAATTGCTGGCTTTCAGACAGTGCCCAAAGAAATAAATTTATAGATTTTATCAACTATTTTTTTAAATGTAATTCAATCATAATTAAGCAGCTATTATTAATCATATATTCACCAATTGTTTTCTTTTTCGACATAATTATATTTTTTTTAGTATATTATTTAGTATTATATACAATGAACATTGTTAAGAAATAAATAAACATGAACTAGAAACTATCACCATAATCATATACAACTTAAGAAAATCGCTCGAACGATCGCTCAGCTGGCTGAAGTGGCAGTGGGCTGGACACATACACTAAGAGACAGTACAGCGCTTTGCGAATCCAGTACAATAACGCGTTCAGGGCGCTGATGGGGCTGCCTCGGTTCTATAACGCATCAGGGATGCTCGCGGAGGCTCGTGTGGACTGCTTCCACGCCACCATGCGCAAGCGGTGCGCATCCCTGGTACGCCGGGTCCGGGCCAGCGCTAACAGCGTCCTGGGGCCGTATTATGACCTCTTATTTTCTGGCAGTTTTCTGACTGGCTATCAATCTATCTCTTTTAATTGTTATACAGCGAGAAAGAGATGTAACTATAGCAATTCATAAACCTGACAAGTTTTAAGAGGTTGTAATACCCCCCCTGTACCCTTAACACGAACAGCTATCGAGAAAAATAACGCGCGTAAAATTACTTATTATTTATTATTAAAATTTAAAAGCATGTATGTAGTAACAAAAATTAAATTTGAGAACTATGACAATGTCCACTGAATTATCCACGGGCAATATTACTTAAATTGTTTTCATTATACAAAGAAATTTGTAAAATAAAAATCTATAAATCATATTATGCTTTTTATCATATATGCTTTTAAATTTTAATAATAAATAATACAAAGTCGCTCGAAATGACTCTCACTGAAAAAATGTCAGTGAGTAACTTGTCGATAGCCAGCTTGCGAGTTTCTCGATACCGTATGTCAAAAGTTGGTTCATGCCACCGATTTCCATACAAGTTGTAACTTTACTATTCGAATTCGATTCGAAGGCTGCTCGATATCTTATGTCAAAATGTTTCGTGCTTTGAAATTTTAGTTCCGTTTACGGACGTAGTGGCGCTGTACTAATTTCCATACAAAATTATGAGATTCGAGTATTTTTACGCGCGTATTTTTCTCGATCGCTGTTCGTACTAAGGGTACTGATCGCGAGCAGGCTCGAGTGCAGGCAGGTACATCAACCATTGCTGTGTGGTTCATGTGCATATAAATGTTTAGTGTTGTTACGTCTTTTTTGTATTGTGAGCTCATACTAATATTAGATTTAAGTATCATTGTAACTAAACTTTTGAGTGAGCCTAAGTAGCTCGAAATAAATGAATATTATTATTTTTATTATAATAACGAGAAGAACCGATGGCACAGGACTACGCTCCGTGGGTAGGCCCCCGACAAGGTGGACCGACAATCTGGTGCGCGGTCGCGGGAAGCCGCTGGATGCGGGCAGCGCAGGACCGATCGTCGTGGAGATCTTTAGGGGAGGCCCATACCCAGCAGTGGGTGTCGTGCGGCTGATATGACAAAAGAAAATAGGATCCACTATTATGGTTTCCCATACAAACGAGTTAATTTCTGAAGAATAGACACATTAATGGGTGGATTTTAAATGTAATCGCCACTTGTGTTGAATACTGGATCCTGTGTAATAATCGAAAAAGTTAAACACAACGGAGGCAACCAAACCATGACCCACAAACGCAAATTGAGTCAAAAGAAGCTGTTTATGAGTGTATGGTGGGCATTAGTCGTAGGTGTACTAACCCACCACCACCCATGGCCATATCAACCGTGTGGTTATAATGGCCGAATCACGAGAGATGCGCGCGAAATTTCTCCGCGCGCAATGCTCTCTCAAATCTGGGAGCACGGTAGTGCTCCCGCCAAGACGAGCAAGTGAAGCGCAAGGGCACTACCTACCTTTTCTCGAAGCGCTTCGTCGTTTTTTTGAACCCTCATATCTTGAGTTTGGAGTATACCAGATAAACAAAATTCTCGGAATGTAATGTCAGTAGTAGACTTATTAAATACTAGCGGCCGCCCGTGGTTTCACCCGCGCAGGTCCTGTTCCCGTGGGAATATCGGGATTAAAAGTATTCTATGTTTTAATCTAGGCTATCTGCTATCTGTGTGCCAAATTTCAACTAAATCCGTTCAGTAGTTTTTGCGTGATTGAGGAACAAACATCCAAACATCCAAACCCACAAACTTTCACATTTATAATATTATTATAGTAGGATATAAATTTTCAATTGCATGGCTTTTATAATATAGATTTTATTGATATCTGAAAAACCCCGATTTCGTCACTGACTAACTCATGATCACCAAAATTCATAGGGTACTTCCAGAAGTCCTAGAAAGCTGAAATTTGGTATGTAAGCTAGTATTAGGACACACACCACAAAAAAAATATAAAATTGGACTTTAACCCTCCAACCGCTTAACCCTCATGACTTGGGTTTGGATCACACCAGAAAAACAAAACTTTCGAAAATGTTGTCAATAGTAGACTTATTTAAGTGACACCTCGTAACTGCAATTTTGAGTAATTTATGATTTTGATGCAGAAAGATTCACACGGTGTTTCTGGTGGGAACTTGTAAATGCCTACTGCAAATTATGTCTTGAAACGCCGAAAAAATGACCCGTAGTGGCATCTTGTAACAAACGTTGATAACATTTTTTCTGGTGTTACCTCGTAAAATTTCCTAGTGACATCTAGTATAAAGTGAGACCCCGTATGTACATTAATATCTACGCTTTGTCAGAGTTATTTTATACTTGGTGAGAACTCGGAACTGCACAGTATTTCAAAATAGCGTCAAGGAATTGCAGAACAAATAAGTAATTAATTTGTTAAGTAATGTATCAAAGACTTTTAAGTAAGTAATAAATACATTTCAAGTGCCATATTAGTAATAAGTAGGTCTAACTGTAAAAGCAAAAGTACGTACCTACAAAGATTTTCCTCAGAAGTTTTAGATTTTAAGTCCAAAAAGTATGCTGTTTTAATCTAGGCTATAAACTATCTGTGTACCATTCTAAATCCATCGTTATTGCGTGATTGAGTTACTAACATCCAAACATTCAAACTTTCACCCTTATAATATTTGTGGGATATCCATTTTCCGTACCTGTTTGCCCCGTTCTAGCCCCGTCCCCGTATATTCCATACAAATTTTGGACGTCCCATTTAAGGTCCTTTAAGAGTTGAATCATGTCCACC
Source organism: Agriphila geniculea (assembly GCA_943789525.1). Taxonomy (NCBI): domain Eukaryota; kingdom Metazoa; phylum Arthropoda; class Insecta; order Lepidoptera; family Crambidae; genus Agriphila; species Agriphila geniculea. The sequence goes on from OX038875.1 coordinate 13,924,523, forward strand.
GTGTTGGACTTCAAAATAAATACCATTTTCGCAATGAACATCTCATAAAAGCTCAGTAACGACATCCATATCGATTTTATCCCATTTACCCCCTAAGGGGTTGATTCACAACGAAATACGTTTGTTTATTTGATTATAGAAGTCCTTCTACGAAGTTTCAAGTCTAAATGTCTATATTATATCTTTTTCTATTCAAAATTTTAATCTCGATTTCACCCCTTTAAGATTAAATCATGTCTGCCGCGTTGGGTTTCAAAATAAATGACATTTTTGCAATCAATATGCCATAAAACCTCAATAAAGATTTCCATATCGATTTTTTCGGTTCATTTTCCCCATTTATTCCCTACGGGGCTTAGTTTCGGAAAGCTACGAAACACGTGTTTGCTTGTTTCAAAAGTACTCCTACGAAGTTTCAAGTCAACATGACACTTTTTTATTTTTATCAATACAAACTTTGAGCCCCCATTTCACCCCTTTAGGGGTAGAATTGCCAAAAATCCTTTCTTAGTGAATGTTTACGCTGTATGTACTAAATTTCAAGTCTCTAAGTCCAGTGGTTTGGGCTGGGCGTTGATCTGTCATTCACCCATTCATTTTCATAAAAGAGATAATAAAACAGATTTAATGCGAAAAAGAGGTGTTTTATTAGGTAGTATTTTAATAATATTGTGTTAGTGACTCCACGTAAGTGATGCCTAATATTAAGAGACATAGTAGTGTTACCTCGTAAATACAAATTCATAATTTAAAATGTAAAAATTTATATTTTTTGATTATTCTTAACAAACTAAATAGTATTTTATGACTAAACGAGTAAAATAATTGAAGTTTTGTAGTAAACTCAAGCATGGAAGTCGTTTTTTGTCTCTCCTGTAAAGTTGGTCAATTTGCATATACGAGGTGTCACGTCTAGACCAACGATATAAAGTTTCAATTGCATAGCTCTTATGGTGTGTCCACTTAGGTTCGCGAACCTCCGCGCTCCGAGCTCCGCGAACCTCGGAGCGGATACTTATAAAACTAGTAACTATTTGCCTCACTAGATGGCGTTGAAGCTTAGTAAAAAAAAATACATTGACACATTTTTATCAACGCCATCTATCGAGCCTACAGTTTTTTGTCATTTTGAAAAGCCCTTATTGCGAAGACAAGGTTCAAAATAAATTGAAAATTTTTGACACTTTGTATAACCTGATGTGCTGCTGACTGTACATAAGCATGATTGTCTATTCAAAGTTTTACGAAAAAAAGAAGGGGTAAAACTTTGAATAGACAATCATGCTTATGTACAGTCAGCAGCACATCAGGAAGTGCTGCTGATAGATACTTTATACAGTGTAGGCATCCACTAAGAAGGGATTTTTGGAAATTCCACACCTAAAGGGGTGTAATGGGGGTTCAAAGTTTGTATGGAAAAAAAATATTAAATAGACATTTCGACTTGAAACTTCATAGGAGTACTTCTTAAAACAAATAAGCAAACACGTGTTTCGTGATTTTCCGAAAATCAACCCTTTAGGGGGTAAATGAGGCAAAAAAAGTCCAAAATGACTGACAAATCATTGAAAATCATCCCTTAGGGGATAAGTGGAGTAAGTAATCATGAAAATCGATGTGGATGTCGTTCTTCAGGTTTTATGGGATGGTGCGAAAATGAGATTTATTTTGAATTCCAACACGGTGGACATGATTCAGCCTCTAAAAAGGTGAAATAGGGGTTCAAACTTTTGTTAAGGGGTTGGAGACGGGAGAAGGAGCGGTTATTGTAATAAACTAGCTTTTGCCCGCGACTTCGTCCGCGTGGATATTAGAGAAAATCATTGGGGAACCTTCAACCAGGATCCGACCAGCCGTTTTTACGCGAGTAGGCGGGTCCCCACCAAGCAAGCAGCCTCGTGCGAGGCCCGCCACACGCAGCAAACGTCTTGCTTCGCGAGGCGCGCTTGGTGGGGACCCGCCTAATTGCGCAAAAACGGCTGGTCGGATCCTGGTTGAAGGTTCCCCAATGATTTTCTCTAATATCCACGCGGACGAAGTCGCGGGCAAAAGCTAGTTAAGTATACCCAATCCATACTATACGTTCCCTACCTTATACAGTGTAAGCATCCACTAAGGAAGGATTTTGGGAAATTTTACTCCTATGGAGGTAAAATAGGGTATGAAAGTTTGTATGAAACTCCGACAATTTTGGGAGACGATTGAAAATTAATATTTATGTTTTACAGCGCTTAAGGGTGAAAAGGGGAATTATGAAGTTGTGTTTGGAAAGTCCTTCATTTTCAAAGTAAAAATCACTTTTATTAGTTCGACAACTTAAAACAATTAGGCAAACATTTCACTAATTTCATTTCACTATTTTCTGAATATCAACCACTTAGTGGGTAAATCGATATGGATGTCGTTATTGCGGTTTTATGGGATGATGATTGCAAAAATGGCCTTTTTTTGAACACTGAGGACATAATTCATCCTCTAAAAGGTTGAAGTATAGGTTAAAATTTTGTATGGAAAATAATGTAAAACAGACATTTCGACTGGAAACTTAGGAGTACTTCTGAAATCAAATAAGCAAACATATTTAATTATTACCTAAAAATCTGGAGGCTCTGCCACCTACTTCTGCAAGTGCAATGCAACACTCTTTCAGTACAATACCATCAAGCTCAACAATAGCTAGGAAATAAACTGAATTTTGAAGAGGGGCGTTGGAGTCGTTAAAATGGTGAGGTTCGCAGTACCTTACCACCAGCTCCGGAGGAAATAATGACCCTTAGGCCGTCCGCTGTGTTAAGTGGTACACGCGCGCGGATCGATATAGATTACTGGTTTTCTGATTGACAGATGCTTGCAGTGCATGAGTAAGCTCTAATCTATGTAAAAACTTATTTCGAATGTAAAAGTATATTGACTAACTGGATAAAACCAATACACATAGAAGTTAATATAATGAAAATATTAGAAAAAATCGGCTCACCCGTAGCAACTCAGACGGCCGATTTTTTCTAATATTTTCATTATATTAATCATCTTAATATAAAAATAGCATTGTGAATGCAAAAAAAATCTAAAAAGTTAACACATAGAAGTCTTTGGATAAAACCATTAAATTATGATGATACAGAGTCCCTTTTAACTTGTGAAACGGGCCCTTAACATAATATTAAGTATTTCTGATGTATGATTAATTAATTGCGCACACCCTGCCATTCATGCAACACACACACACACACACACACACACACACACACACACACACACACACACACACACACACACACACACACACACACACACACACACACACCCACATATATATAAATAAAAATAAAAATTTGATTATATTTATATAACTTGCTTAACTAATTTAGTTTGTTCATACATAGTATGTAAGTGTTACGATGGAGCGGGGCTGTCTGTCACAAGTATTGTAATACTCACTAGGCAGTCCCAACCTGCTGTTTAGAAAACCAATGTTTTGTGAACAAAATAAACATTTTTTTTATGTCGACACGCACGCCTGTCCCGCTTAACGCAGTGGACGCCCTTATAGAATAAGAAATGGTAGACATCGATGACGATGGTCTAGCTAGACGATGCTTTCAGAAAATACGAAGAGAAGTCGACATTGAATTTATATGGGTAGTATTTAACCAGGTGATAATAAATTCAAATTCAAGATATCAAAAATACTGAAATAACGTACTGAAATAAATAGGTACTATGTAGGCGACAGACTGAGGGGCGACTACAAATATTGAAATAAAAAGTTGGTTAACTTTGAAATTATATGAGTGGTTAACTTTGAAAGCTCATAGCCAGCGTGTTATTTTAGTGCGTGCATATTTTTTTGTTGTTTGGAAACTAATATGATAAAAATTATTAATAAATGATAAAACTTTGCAGCTCAGCTGAAGTGACAATGGGCGGGACACATAGCGAGAAGAACTGATGGCCGTTGGGGCGAGGCGGTTCAGGAATGGCGACCGCGCACCGGACGACGCTCCGAGGGTAGGCCCCCGACAAGGTGGACCGACGATCTGGTGAAGGTCGCGGGAAGCCACTGGATGCGGGCAGCGCAGGACCGATCGTCGTGGAGATCCTTAGGGGAGGCAGTGGGTGTCGTGCGGCTGATATGATGATAAAACTTTGTGGTATTGGGGGAGAAATTTAGAAAAATTTAGAGATTAATGAAAAAAAGAGTTAATAGAAATGCATTTTTTTACAAAAAGCTGAATTTAAGACATTGTCATCACTTTTTTGTGAATTTGCAATCTATCTAAACAAACAAGTATCTGGCATCACGTTAGTTTTATTTGAACAAAATCCCTGCACTACTTTTGAAGAAATATTATATTTTGTACATAGAGTCCATTATAAAAATTACAAATCTTAATTCTGCAAATAAAAATGAAATTAGATTGAATTTTTTTTTTTTTATTACTCTTTTATAGTCTAGTTTGGCCTCCTTTCGGGATTGCACTTTATCCAGGGACACACTGTATAATACGAGTAGTTGCCCACTCAGTATTTTTGTCACTCATTTTGAATGTATAATGAATAAATTATTGTTATTTTATCCTATTTGTTTCACACGTATAGTTGCTCGCTTTACGTTTTTTTTGATAATCCACAGTTTTTCGCCAGTTATTTTGTCGCAAACATAATAAACCGCTCCTCGGTTTATTACTCTATATATATCTGATTTTACAGTCACCAGTATATTTTTCTGTCGCTCTATTAAAAATATCCCAATTGATATTCGTGAAACTTTCTACTTTATCAGATTCATTATAACATGAAATGAATGTAATATAGTGCATTCACTATAACCCCTGCCCTTATCCCCTCCAGGGGTCCCTTCCAGGGGTCCTACCCTCTGATAGGGCCACTTAATTTTGGGCCAACTCTGTAGATACTTGCTTCTGCTGCCTAGTTCTAATTTTAGGCATAGTTTAATTGATGCACAAATTTTATTTCCGAAATATCCTATTTTTTTGTACCTACTTATGGAATTACAAAGAGCTATTAATTAACGTTAATGCAATTATAAATTGGAATAGAAATAAAAAAGAGGTTTACATGTCGAAACATTTATTTCGATACATGATATCAAAAACGATTAACAAAAAAGTACAAAACATAAAAATGGGGTGTAAGAATCGCTCAAGGAGAAAATTCTCCCTGCATCGTTTCAAGTTATGGCAACATTTCAACTTAATCTATTTGTTAAAGGAGTGACTACAAGTCACGAGTCTGTTGGTAAAGCCGATCGTTTATGTCCATTGGGTCGCGTAGTCGTTAGTTTTTTTTTCTATTAGGATCTACTGAGCCTTAGGGATTGAGTCTCCCTCCGCATGGTAGCCGGTCTCGTCGGCGTAGTAGGAGACACTCTCCTTCAGGCCTTCGGGGTTGGTGTAAGAGTAGGTGCCGCGGACGACGACTACGTTATGGGGCTTGTTCTCTTCATCCAAGGCTTCTTTCAGCTCTCCGTTCTCCTGTCTGACGATGCCATCTTCGGTTTCGAAGCTGCAATTGAAAAGGGTTGTTTTTAACATTACACCACTCTAACCTGATTTAACCTCTTAAACTGCTAAATGCTCACTAAATTACAATCCTTATTCGGTATGATTTGTTTGTTAGGTGGGGAACATAGTAACATTATTTCCCATTAAGAGAAATAAGCGACGAACTAAATTCAATGGTACAAGCATTCCGCTCAAAAAAATAGCACCACGCAAAATGACAACCAAGTGGGAGGGGTTAAAAAATGCTAGCATTACCTATACCTATGCAGCACAAACCGACTGAACGCTGGTTGCATAATAGCGACCATAATCTGTATAATCATAGTTATTTTCTATAGTCAAACGAAAAAATATTTAATAGATGTGGTTCGTTATATAGCTGCATCTTTTTACTGCCTTTTTTGCGTTTTTTACACCATTTGACACAGGACGTCATTTTTAATAAATTCTCTTTTATTTTCTTTAAAATACAAACTGCAATTACTGTAAAAAAAATTGTTTAAAAAAACAAAAAACCGACTTCAAAAAACCTACCTCTAAAAAGCAAGAAATAATATTCGTAATAATAAAACACGTCTATTGAAGTCGGGTGGGGCTGGAGTACAAATCCCTTTTTTTTTATTCTAAAAGCCACACCCGACTTCAATAGACGTGTTTTATTATTACGAATATTATTTCTTGCTTTTTAGAGGTAGGTTTTTTGAAGTCGGTTTTTTGTTTTTTTAAACAATTTTTTATTTTTTTATTTTTAGTGTAGGTACCTTTTGTATTAGGTAGTGTAGGTATATTATTTAGGTAGAAATTAAAATCGGCTCAGCCAAACGTGAGTTAATCGCGGAGAAACATACATACATGCGGGTCAAACTGAGAACCTCCTTTTTTAAATCGGTTAAAGAACTACACTTAAGATATCCCTTTTCCAACAAAAAAATAATTATCTTATTCAGTTCAAAAACAAAGAAGTTATACAACTGATCATCGAGGTAGTTCACACAAAATCATACTATTTTCGTACTTTTTTCAAGATTACTTGAAAAGTACTGAACCAATTTCAAAATTTTTAAAAATGGGACCAACTTGGAAGTTTACCTAATGTAATAACGTTTGAATTATTTCAATCGGTCCAGCCGTCTTCGAGTAATCGGTGTACATACAAAAAACAAAAAAAAAAAAAAAACGGGTCGAATTGAGTACCTCCCTCCTTTTGAAGTCGGTAAAAAACGCGGGCGCCTGGCTGGCCCGACTATAAATGCTGTGCAGGTTGTAATTGTTTAACCCTGTGGTGCTATTTTTAAGAATATTTGTTTGCAATTACACTTCCATAGATTTTAGTTCACTGGAAATAAATTTGTGTAATGAAATCTAGCTAGTCTTTTTGTATAAAAAAACTGAGCATTTCTTTTAACATTTTATTAAATTCATGTGTCTATTGACCTCTAAAATCACTATTTATCAGCAGAATCATGCGTGTAACATACCGTCATATTTTTCATTGCTTAACGTGACAATGTATGGCAATCAAGAATGGCAAGAAAAATAATTAATAAGTAAATATATGCAGAGTCTGATTTCACTAAACACCGGTTTTACACTTTAAAATCGACAAGTAGAATTTTAATTTGTTTTTTTTCAAGGGTGAAATAACATAGACACATCCACGTCATAACCATACCATAACAGTTAGTAAAATGGAAAATGATATTACTTGAAAACATATGCTCCCTCGGGCTGCTGTTCGAATTCACTGCGGAGGATTTTGACGGGCTCCTGTTCGACCGGGAGTGCGGCGGCGATGGCTACGAAGAGGGCGATGGCTACGATCTGCACAACGATAACACATAAAAATCATTAAACAAACTCAAACAAAACTTTTTAACTTTCACAATAAATTAATAACTATCTATGACAGCAACGTACCAATTTCATTTTGATTTTTTGGTATGGTTCGGTAGCTACCTAATGAGCGACTGATGCCTAAGCGGACATGACAAAATCTTTTATACGTGTCGTACGTTACAAAATTTGTACCTAATACTAGATCTTATTATTAGTTTTATTAATGATCCAATAAAAAAGGATCAACTATTATTTCCAAGCGATAGCGATTCCAATAAATATAAATATCAGGCCGTAATTTACATAATTGATACCCATAGCTAATAATTACTCACGTTTCGCCCACAATCACATGTGAAAAAATAGATCTAAGGTTTGATATGTAATTATTACCCGAGAAACATCAATTTTTACCACAATAATATATTTTAAGAAAGAAGAAATAATAATTGAGTAAAGATTATCGTAATATCAAACAAAATATTTTAAACTACAAAACTTAGGTAGATAGTCTGTCTATATTAATCTCCGGGATGCCTCCTTTGTTATTAAATACACTTATTTTTATTTTGCATAATAATATACTGTTTAATATATTAATATTAATGTTGTCACCTTCGAAGTTAACCAAAACTGGAAAAGCAGCTCCATTTCTATTCATTTGAACGCTAACGTTAAATTTAAACTGAAAAATAAGAAATACAATAGCATCCGTTACCTCCATTATTTTTTATCATTTTCTTTTATTTTAGAACTTTAAATATGCCCCCTCGTAGCAATAATACTATCGACTAGTATTTAAATACTCATAACTTTGTATAAGAACCTCATACATGAGATGAGACTATAATGAATTGAAGAAACAAAAATAGTAATCTGAGTACCTATTTAAAATTCCGTCCACAAAAATGTAGATAGATCTGCGATAAAACTTAAAATTAACATAACTATGAACTTAATTTAAAATAAGAGAGACATTGACAACAACATACTTCACGAAAAATAAAACATTTAATTATTCAAATTTCTAAGTTTTTTTTAAATACTTGCAAGACTTCTCCTGAAATACCTACCTATCTAGTATTCGAAACGACATCTCCTGGGGCCGTACCGGCTAACGAATCGATTATCGAAAAATCTGCTGGGTTTCAAATTAAAATAGATAAATCGAGCCCCAATTCGGCGAAAATGGCCAACCCCAATTCATGATGTCACACGAACATCGTTATCTTCCAAATTACTTCAACAGAAAGTACAAGACGAAATTACTTACTTTGATTTTTCTGTTTTAAGTTGAAACCCAGCAGACGTTTCGATAATCGATTCGTTAGCCGGTACGGCCCCTGGTCTGAGAACGGAGAAGTGAGGCAAGTTCTCGATTTAGAAATTATTATTAAACTTAAACAGTGATAAGTTTTATTTAACAATAAAGTATCATACAATTAACAAAAGTGTAGAATCTGCTAATGTCATCTGAGAACTTTGAAGACCCCGTAGACGCACGTGGGTTTACGTCACCATACAGCTGGACATATTGCTCACTCGTTTGATATGCACAAGGTGCAATCAAAGTATAATTTGAGACTAACTAGCAGACCGGCCCGGCCAACGTCGGAACGAATTTTACCTCTGCCAGAGGAAAATAAAGCGTCTATACACGGTTAATTTTTAAGTATATCTAAAAATAAAATGGGGTTTTCAGACCACGTAAATGAACAACTTTTACTATGGGGCCAACCACGAAATCGCGAAAAAAAAATCAGCTGTTCCATACAATATAGTCGAGTCGATGTTGTACTTTTCTATGGAACAGCTGATATTTTTTTTTCGCGATTTCGTGGTTCGCGCCACAGTAAAAGTTGTTCATTTACGTGGTCTGAAATCCCCATTTCATTTTTAGATATAGTTAAAAATTAACCGGGTATACAAGTAGCTTGTCACGTGGAGCAATAAAACAACAGGACTCCACAGTGAAATCCAACTTATATTTCCCAAAAATAAAGAACCTAAAAAGTACAAAATATTTTATAAACAATCCGTCTAAAATACAAATGTGACGAGTCTACCATAAAACCATAATTTTGTTACCTGCTCAGCAGTAGTTGCAGGTTCTACAATACAATTAACATACGGGCATTGCATATTTTATTTCACTTCGCAATATATCTTATTTATATTTGATATTATTTATTATATGTGAATATACAACTATTCTGTGATTATTTCAAGCGTCTATCTGTTGTCGTTATTAAAATATCGAGCAAAATAATCACGTTTGTTGTATGGGAGCCCCCCTTAAATATTTATTATATTCTGTTTTTAGTATTTACAGAAATACATCATCATCATCTGTGATTTATTTCTGTTGCCGCTAATAAAATTTAAACTTTCTTAGCTATCACGGTTCATGAGATACAGCCTGGTTACAGAGAGACAGACAGACAGCGGAATCTTAGTAATAGGATCCTGTTTTTACCCTTTGAGTACGGAACCCTAAAAAGAAGTTACGCATATTAACGTGAGTTATGGTCCTAACCTAAATTCATACTACCCATAAAAAAGTCTTTCCATAAAAAAAGAATATTATGAACTTTATGAACAAAAAAAATTGCCAAATCCCTTCAACCATTCTCAATTTATATTACGAGTTAAACTAAGGGAAGATAGCGGAGTTTGTAGTAACCGTGCTGTTTCATGCAACAAATACCGCAACGCAAATTTCCTACAAAACTGCAATTAGTTTCGGAAAAAAGTGACAAGTTTGTCTTTTTCCCGGAGTCATCTGTTAATCTAGCTAGAGGCATTCACAGTATAACAAGACCACTAACTTGACTTACTAACTACATAATTAGGAACGTCAGAAACTATTTTTTATATTATGTTCATGTCCATTTAATTTCACTGATTATTTAGACAACGTAGCGTTAGGTACATAAAGTTAAAAATAATTTGCATTGTCGCATTATTCTGTTGGCAGTACTTTATTTGTTCTTTTATTGCAAAAATCATAGCAATATTTATAATTGCATAATTACATAAGTACCTACTTTATAATTATAATATATCACTCAAGCTCTGTAAATAGAGTTCTTCACGAGCTCCTTACTCCTTATGTTCATACTTAAAAGTTTTCTATTAATAATCCACATCTATTTATAACATTATATTGTAGTTTTAGTATTAAAGTACCTAATTATCCGGTTCATTGTTTATAATTAATGAACTGAAACCAATGGAGGTGAACAGACAGGGTTTATAAGATTATTCCCGACTTATCACAATTATTTTTTCGGGAGTATTAATAACTATTAACTATTTAACTGCGAATACCTACTCTGGATAAAAATATACTTACTTACATAATCAATGATCACCGGATTACGGAATTAAAAATTCATCTTGATCATTAAAAGTTAAACATACGAGTATAATGTAGGTAACTTAATATAAAGGATAAGAAACGAAAAGAGTGTATAATTATTATGAAATTTTATTTCATAAAATCACATAAAAAATATCTAACAAAAATGTACAAAACGTAAAAAATATGGCAGTGAGCTTCGAAAACAAGCAACAATAGAAGCGAGCACCAGGGGCGTCACTTCTGCAGCAATCCTACATTTGCTTAGATCTATTTGTAAGTAACAACGAAAGTGGTTCCACTAAGTGGAATCACGAACGTCTCTGTGGGTAAAGCCGTACCAGCGCTTGAGTATTTAAATACTTTCAGCAGCATGCGTCATCAGTAGTTTGCTGTCTTTGATTTGGGGAGATTTACTGGGCTTTGGGGATGGAGTCGCCTTCCGCGTGGTAGCCGGTCTCGTCGGCGAAGTAGTTGATGGTCTCAACCTTGCCCTCGGGGTCGGTGTAGGTGTATGAGCCGCGGACTACGACCACGTCATGGGGCTTGTTCTCCTCATCGAGAGCCTGCTTCACTTCTCCAGTCTCAGACCGGGAGATGCCGTTCTCAGTTTCGTAGCTAGAAAAGGAAAAAATTATAAGCACTGTTTTTTTTATTATTTAAAATCTATTTAAATTTTACATTTAGTCACAAAACATACATTTTAGATCAAAAGCCAGTTGATAGTTAAACAGAAGCACTGCGGTAACTGGTTAATTACAACCCATGAGTGTGTTTATAAATCTGTTGTAGGTACCTGGGATCTGGGGTAGATCTATTAATGAGAATAAATTATTACCTGAATACGTATGCACCCTCGGGTTGTTGGTCGAATTCACTGCGGATGATCTTGATGGGCTCCTGCTCAACCGGGAGGGCGGCGGCGATGGCCACGAAGAGGGCGAGGGCTACGATCTGCACAACACAATAAAATCCATTAACTTAGAAGCTATCATTAAGTACACAAACTTCACAAATGTTTTTATTTTTTTGTAGATTATTCTCCAAATTGTTGTTAAGTTATCTGAAGTCTAAACAAAACGGTAGGACAACGTACCAGTTTCATTTTGAATTAGGTATTTGGTATGTTTCGGTTGCTACTGCAGATGAGCGACTGATGTCTAAGCAGTCACGTTAAAATCTTTTATACATTTCTCCAAAGATCTATCGTAATGTCAGGTGAGAACAAATAAGATGTCGATATTCCGGCTCCCCGGATTCGGTCATCGCTGACCACATGCGCGCGCGTGTTTACATATCGTACACATTACAATATGCCCTTGCGCATGTGTGAGTACGTACCTACTCACTCACTGGTAGCCATCTGAAGGTTTTACTGACAACTATTTGTTTAATAATTTGTCACAAAACTAGTGATGGCACATAGTCGTCATGTTGAGCAACCATGTCATTGGGATGATCGTCATCTTCTTAAAGATTATTATCAAATAAAATTAATGTACCTAGATAAGCCATGAGTCGCACGCTCGAGATCTACTTACCGGGTACCTACATCTAGGTAGCTTACTATATATTTCATAATTACATGTCTAATTTTTTCTTCGTTTTTTGCTTGTTTTTCATTAGATATTACATATTAGCATTTTAACATAATGACTCCATTATTAATTTAATAGGCATTAAACAAACATTATTTGCATATCCTACATAACATTTCGGCAATCTAGAAATATTTATTTTTTACTCATACAACATTGGATGAATCTTTTAGAGATCCGTACCTACACCCAAAATAGATTTTGTATCTAAAATGTTATTAAGATGAAGTACCTAACATAACCTAATTATATTTTCTTTTTCCGAGGTTTGTGCTGACATAGGGTAAAAAGAACATTTACTTACTATCTTTAGTAGTTGGCTGTACATTTCTAACAACTGTTTAATTTTCCTTACCCATGTCGTACCCGAGTGCCATCAATTGCTTGGTGCCGTAGGCTCTATTCGGATCATGGTGCAGAGAGCCTGTGTGCTACATAGGTTAAGCCCCTATCTTCGATACACACTATGTGGCTCTGCAGAGCTGCAAAAATCACGGTTGCGACATTTTGATAATTTTTCGAAATGGTTGATTGATATGATATGATTTTCCCCATATCTCCGCCATTTTGAAAAAAAATCTAAAAATTGAATTGACAAAAAAATCTCTATTTATAACACCTGCTCACAAAATTTCACGAGAATCGGTTAAGAAATGCGATCTGTAAGGAGAAAAAACGGGAAACCGGACATCCGGACAAACATACGAAAGCATTTTGCTCAAGCTAAAACGGAGACGCTTCGTGCTCGTTCGGTCAATAAAAGATCATGAATACTCCGGGATAGTTTAAGGGTTGTGACGAGAAGTTTGGTTTTATACAAGGACTGCCAAGAAAAGCTGAAACTTTCTATGATTATACCAAATGACATGGTCGTTCCATAGTCCATCGGTACGTGACGAGAAACATGATCATTAAAATAACATGCCCACCAAACAGGTGAGCATTTTAACAATCGAGAAAAGGGTGATTTTTATAGGGATACCATTTCCAAAAGCACATCACTTTCTGATACCAAGCAAAATACCTCGACTACCTATATCACTAGAGGCTCAGTGATCCCCAATCTGAAGCAGAAACGCTTCGCGCTCGCTCGGTCAATTACATTGTATGATGGCAAGTCTGTATAGTTTGTCTGCAATTGTAACTTTTTATGTGTAACTGCTTTCTTTATTATATTTTCAAGCATTAATCACTTTTAACATCAATTCAGATATCATCAATATCATCATGGACTCATCATATCATAATATCATTCATATATCATATATGGACCTGGCAAGCCCGAGGCCTTTCGATTGGTATACATCAGAAAGTGCTATAGTGGAGGGGACGTTTTGCCCATTATTCTTTATGATATTCTGTCTGCAAGAATGTATTTTCGGATCTCTACCTTTATACCAAATCCAGCTCGTTCTTCACCGTTTTAACACAAACACAAGACTATCAAATTAGTTATCACTTGATGCTTTGAGTAGCAAATAAGATTCAACTCTGAACTTTGCATACTACACTCACACTACTACACTCGAAATTTATTTTCATTTTTGAATCGCTCGACTCCTGTCGAGCGCTCGTATCTACTGATTTTCGTTCGACATATGACTCAAAACAATGAGATGTCGAACGAAAATCAGTAGAAACGAGCGCTCGACTGGAGGCGAGCGATTCAAAAATAGGGCCCCTGTACCTACCTTTATTTCATTCTAATAGACCGACCGAGCATGGAGCATCTCTGCTTCAGCTTGGGCAAAAATTCTTTTGTATGTTCTTCCGGCTGTCCGTTTGTTCTCCTCTACAGGTCGCATTTCTCAACCGATTCTTGTGAAATTTTGTGAGCAGATTTAATAATTAGGTATACTTATAGAACTTTTCTTTTTTCTTTATTATTCTAAAAGTTGGTATTAGAAATTAAAAAAGCACTTTGCCTCACGCTCGCAGCAAAAATCGATTTTGCTGCGAGTTTTTACGCGCCAAAAGCGCCCTTTTCGTGCTGGAGAGGTGAAAAGTTTTTTGTTAGCGGTGCAAATATGATCGAAGGGTGCAAAGTAAATTTTCTTTTTTTTTCTTTTTAGAAGACTCAAAAGTTCATCAATCAAAACATTTCTGGCCAATATTCGAAATTTGAAAATAAATAAAGTTGTGACATTGTGACAGAACCTAGGACTGCGTATATTATTTGCACAGTATAGATACTTATTAGTTGAAAAAAACTAATATCTATTCTGTGTTATTTGTTTTAAAAAGATATACAATTTGAGCTACTTTTTAACGCGAGGTCTACAGTTCACGGAGCCACTAGTAAAATTAGTAAATTACTAGTTAAATTCTAATGGATCATTAAATAATAGATTTCCTACAACATCATTTCAAAAACTGATTTCTTTTACTTCCGTTCTGTTCGTTATTTATTATTTTAATGTTTCATTCCATAACATGTTACATTTCTCAATAATATAAAAAAAACTAAGTTGTTATGTTCAAGCATTAAAGACTTGTGAACTTCAACCCTATTATGTACCTATGCTATATTCAATATACGTAGCAATATAGTAGGTACCTATATTCCTACTAGCGGCCCGCCCCGGCTTCGCACGGGTGCAATGTAGTTAGGTACTAAATGTAAAACTGTGCTAATGTGGTGTCAGTGTAAAGTTATTAGATTATTATACTACAGGATACATAATATACCTAGGAGGACGACATATACCTATACCACGTACATACGCAAGGGGTGTTATAATATAATTGACGTGTGTGTGTCTGTCTATCTGAGGCAACCTAGCTCCCAAACTTATGGATCGATTTTAATGCGGTTTTTATGCATAGTTTAAGAGAAGCGTATAGACGGCGGGAAGCGACTTTGTTTTATACTATGTAGGTATAGCTTTTGCCTGTGGCTCCGCCCGCGTGGGAGTCGGTAATCGTTGTAAGTCTTCCCTTGGAAACCAATGATCGGGATGAAAAGAAGCCTGTGTTAAGTATTCCAGACTTTAATCTAAATCTGTGCCAAATTTCTCCTAAATCCGTTCAGACGTGATTGAGTATGATATGATTGAGTAGGTAACAAATCATGAACAACATCCAAACATCAAAACTTTCACATTTATACAATTTTGTGATTATATAGGTAATAGCTGCACCCCGCGGTTTTACCCGCGCAGTCTGTCGATTCTGTAACCAAACTCGCATCTCACTTTACTTCGCGTGAATTTGTTATTAGACATTTGTTTACTAAATGAGCAATTTTACTGATTGCAAAAAATTTTGGTAGCCTGCGTAGCTATCTAAAATCTTTTGTGATAGAAAAAAAATATTATCATTATCTTATTTATGATTTGAAATTCCCGTGCAGTGAGATTCGAAGTAGGGTTCGAGTTTGGTTACAGAATCGACGCCCTGTTAACGATTCTGTATTAGGTAGGTAGGTACTTAATAAAATTTCTTAGCGGTAAGTAATTTAACAAAATAAGTATAATAATATTGTTACATTTAATACCTTATAGTTAAAAATTCTAATATCTTCGCTTATAGTTATCTTCTTTATAAATAAAAATGGATGTATGTTTGTTTCCTTTGCACTCCTAAACCATTCATCCACATCTGATTATGATGTCTGCTTACTACTAAAAAGATTCCTGGCTATAAAAACGTGACATTGCAACGCATGCCGGGCAAAGATTTATGCCGGGTGGAACTCAGTGCAACTAATGTTGTGCATTATTATCAGGCTCTCCATCGAAACACTTCTCTAATACCACATTCCTTGTCAGATATTTGCCAGATTTTGCCACGTTTTATTTGACTAATATTTCGTAAAGTAGTGTAAATAGGGATAAAATATTATACAACATAAAACGTCAGCTCGTGCGATGACAACTTTT
The DNA here is from genome assembly GCA_943789525.1 of Agriphila geniculea. NCBI lineage: Eukaryota > Metazoa > Arthropoda > Insecta > Lepidoptera > Crambidae > Agriphila > Agriphila geniculea. Next base: position 13,940,727 of record OX038875.1, read on the forward strand.
TGCTTTCTCCGTGGTGAACCAACGAACATAATAATTATACTCTCAGAGGAGGTGACAACCTGACAACTGACATTTATTTTTCTTAATCGTACAAATGCACTAAGAAGTTTTGGTTCTGATATCGAAGTCAACCACCCTAAAAATAGCTTTCTACCCCTTTTCAACCCTGTTAGGGGATACATTTCAAGAAAATACGAAACACGTATTCAATTAATATTGTGAAAGAATATCTATGCCAAATTTCAAGTCAATCGGGCCAAGGAATCGCTTTCTCCCATACAAACTTTGTCACCCTGTTTTACCCCCTTAGGGGTTGAATTTAGCAAAATCCCGTCTTAGTGAGCACCTACATCCTAAAAGTTACCCCCATGCAAAATTTGAGACTCCTAGCACTTGTAGTTTCTGAGATTTCGTGATGAGTCAGTGAGTGATTTTCTCTTTTATATATATAGATGTATAAGTCACTGCTTCCTCCTGAAAAACGTAACTGTATTTCATGATGGACGGAATACTGAAATGTTAATGACCACCATTTGGAAATAACTTTACACGGTGTATTCCACAAATAATTTTTTCTCGCTTTTGGGAAAAGTTAAGCAAGAAAAACAAATCTTTTTTAAATCTTTTTTTTTTCGAAAATCCAAACATAAAGAACCTAGCACGTACAGATTGCCAGACATAATTTCCATATCTCGAATCAATTTTGTTACAAAAAATTCGATAAAAAATAGCATGAGTGTGTAACCTCCGTTTACCTTTACCTAGCAGTTTTATCAGTCGAAAAGGTCAAAGAATAAAAATATTTCTTAACAACACACGACGCGTTACTGAATTCTACAAGTAATAAGAAAAGGTCAATCATAAATAAGCGATTACCAAAGGGTTCTTTTAAAAGATGATTAGGATATTCGACTATGTTTATTTTTTCTCAGAGTATAACGTAATAGTTATCTCGCATTGTAAAAAGTTAAAGGATTTCTACTTGCTACGATCTTGACACACTTTCTTATTTAGAAACATTATTGTTCCTGTAAATATTTGTAATTTGTGATAATTTATTCGAGCTGTTGTAAATAATTTAAAATGAAGTATAAAATGTTGTTTGAATAGAAAAAAAAATTTTAGATACAATGAGCAAATAGGTAGTAGGAAGGTACATCTTTTAATGAAATTTAGAAAAAAAAATGTGAAAATGATAACCATTACGTAATAGCATACCTTGAAAAAGCCATAAAATAAATCATGAATATTATAAAAAATACCTACTAACAAGTAAGCATAAATTAATGCCCTTGACTGTAAGGTTTGTGATCAAAGTTCGAATAATTAACTAATTTAAAAAATTTAGATTATTGCATTCACAATGCTAAATATTATACTTACTAGAAAAAATACGAATCGCACCAGATTAATTCTCGGTCATAGCGTTGGACTGGACCGGACATCCAAAGATCGCGGGTTAAATTCCCGTCTGAGAATTGTTAGTATATGAACAAAAATTAATAGACCTTTATGAACTAGCAGAATACCCTAAAAACTCATACGATAGTTGAAGAAACTTGTCTGTCCCCAATCATTATGCAGACGCAAATAAAAGTGATGTGCTCTTAACCTTTCCAAAGGTCGGGACCACATGTTTTGTGAAAATATAATTCAAGGCCAACCAGTTTTGCCTATGTTTAAATTGCTAATACTTAAACATCATCTCGATTCTTTATCTTTATGTAAATGATACAGGAATATGTGGTGAAGAATATCTACCTGATGAGGCCTAGGAACCTACGAACGCTGTAAGGTAATAAGTCAAATCATGAACTTTATATCTGTAATTAATCACTATTGTAAAATTATAAATTACGCCTTGATATTACCTAGGTTTCATTAAGTTCAAGGATTTTTGGTATATTTTTAATTTAGGTACCGATTTAAATAAAATTTCAATCTTACATAGGAAGATCTCAAGTAGTTTTAATTTCAGGCTTGCCTAAAAAATAAAACTTTTATCTGTGATGCGTTGATGTCTTTCTTATGGATAAAATAGTTTATATTCAGTAGCTAATCGCATGGTAAATAATTATTTCAATAGGTGGGTATATTTTGTATCTTTAGTCTGATCGTGAACAATTTTTATTGTCCCTACTGTTGGGGCACAGGCCAACTTCACGAGAGGATAAGGAGAACAGGGGCCGTACCGGCTAACGAATCGATTATCGAAAAATCTGAATCGGTTTCAACTTAGAACTGAAAAATCAAAGCAAGGAATTTCGTCTTGTACTTTCTGTTGACGTAATTTGGAAGATAACGATGTTCGTGTGACATCATGAAATGGGGTTCGCCATTTTCGCCCAATTGGGACTCGATTTATCTGTTTTAATTTGAAACCCGGCAGACTTTTCGAAGCTCGATTCGTTAGCCGGTACGGCCCCTGGGCGGTCATAATATTATACTTAACCCACCACGCAAACTTTTGATAGGTACTAACGGACCTCTTGGGTGATAATGAATGCAAATGCAGCCGCAACTAACGGCTTAACGTGCCTTCCGAAGCATGGAAGATCTCGAGATAATACACTTTTGGTCACCCATCCCATGACCCACCCTTGCAAGATTACCTAACTAAAGCAAATGCAGGATGATGCGCTAACCTACTGCGAGCTCCAAAATAATTAGTGATCAACGTAATTTTAATAATAATAAATTACGAGCTCTTATTAGGCGTTTCGTTAGTGTATTATTTTATATTGCTTTATAGTGCTTAAAAAAGATTTCTACCTAATCTAATCTGAAATAGTAAAATTTTAAATGCTTCCCTAAAAATACTAGTTTTTGTTACATTAAACTGACGCGTTAATGTCTTTTGTATGAAAATTTGAGATAGGTATTCATAATTCAACGGTCGGATTCATTTTTTTAAACTTACATTTTCAGGGCTTTTGTATGTAATGAACTTTAAATATCTACAAGTTTGTTACTTCGGTATTATTGTTTTATTTTTTATTTCGGAAACTTAATTTGGCTCGGTATGTACTCGTTATAGTTTTGAATGAGAGTATTTACTAAGAGCTGTGTTTACAACTGAGCGCTTCCGTGCTTCGGAGGGCACGTCAAACCGTCGGTACCGGCTAGTGTCATCTGATAACAGTCGTTAAGCCAAGTTAGAGGCCTTACAGGCGGCTTGATAAACTCTAACACCAGAGATGGCCACTAATCCTTATACGATAAGAAAAAAAAATCGGTCAAGGGCGAGTCGGACTCGCGCACCGAGGGTTCCGTATATTCATAAATAAATATATTTATGAATATATACTTACGGATATGTTACTTTAGTACAGTCTTTAAAAAAGTAGGATAAACGGCAGACAGGTGGAAGGGCGAACAGGCGGACAGTTAATTTACAAATCTTAACCACAGCTGCTTATGGTGACTGAAAAACGTTTCAGCCACTCCACATTGCAAACTGTTTATATTACTAAGTAGGAACTTATTCTTCGTTTATTCGTACGGCAAATAGTAGGTAATTATATTAGAACCAGCCACCAATTTTTTATTGTAGTATTAGGTTAGGTTAGGTTAGGATTATCTCTTGACCGATAGTGGAACTATTTTTTTTCGTAGGTCAGCATTCTTAGGTCACCGCCATCTGTTGACTAGTAGTGAAACTAAAGAATTTTTGTTTGTTTTTTGAATTTCTAAAAAAGTGTGTTATATTGAGATATCGTTTTATTTTTCCTGTAATCTTTACGTAAACTACTATCACATAGAATTATTTCAGATTTTTCTCTTTGCAGACTTCGGAGATAAAGGGGGGGGGGGGGGGGGACGGTATTTTTTTACATTTTTCATCATAAGTCGAAAACTATGCGGCCTAAGAAAAAAGAAAAATCTGTTTAAAAATGTGCAAACAGCACTCTTTCATATGATACCCCACATGCCCTAGTCACCTCACTTCAAATTTTTAAGACCCCTTTTCAGTCCCTGTTGTAAAAAAAAAATATTTTTTTTTTCTTTCTTATTTGCAAAATAGTTGAGCAAATGTCATCTTAAACTATTACAAATTTCAAGTTGATACCATTAGTAGTTCTCGAGATATCCAGCTGTGACAGACAGACAGACTGAGTCACACCATAAGGGTTCCTTTTTTACTATTTTGGTACGGAACCCTAAAAAGAAAGACTGAAGAAGACTTAATTTTGATTTTAAAAATAACTGCATTCAAAAATTTATGAAAAATCGCCTGCCTAAAATAGGAATCGAACTCACCAAATATGAAAATAAACCAATCATTTATTTTTATACGATACCGATCGAAAGGGTTACACAGCGCCTTAAACAAAAGGAAGACCATGATACATTTTTTAATTATTAGGTATTGAATCGTACCGTATGTGGTTTTTTTTCAATCTTTAATGGGGAATCTCTGAAAATATCAAATTGGCTGAATATTTTTTTATCAGTAGGAATAAGCTCCCTTTATAATAGAAAAAAAAAACAGTATTTATAGTTACGTTAAATTATTTTTTTAAATTAATGTCTATTCGAATTCACAAATGTACGAACCGGTGTGGTAAAACGGTGTGACCACGGGTCGGTCGTGGAAATGTGTATGTCACGAAAGTAACAGCAGATTGGAGATTACAGGGGTCGAAACTGGTTGCAGTGTCAAAAATACTGATTTTACTGACTGTAGGATTCAATAATACTTAAAAATTACTGACTTTATTTCTATGTTAGAATGTGGTTTAGTAAGTATAAAAAGAGTGGTTCACAATTTTTTATTGAAATTTTTAGCATTTACAATGCTATTTTTACTTAGAGTAAGACGCGCTTCTGTATTTTTATATATAATTCTAAAGTACTAGAAAAAATCGACCTGCCATTAAATAGTCCTCTTGTACAGGCAATAAATAGCCCTATAAAGCTGAATATGTTAGATGAGGTACCATGCATACAACACACAACCCCGCAAAATTATTATAGACCGAGAAAATCACCACTTTTCTGAAAAAATAAGTTGTTTCTTTATGATAAATACACTGAATAGTGGCTAGACCTTAGATCAAAATTTTTAATCAGTTTCATCCTTTTGTAATCTCATCACCACCTTGTAATCTCGCCTGCCCTTTGCAAAAAACGGCCGCGCAGCGCGATTTTTAATGAGTTTCATGCACTAATCTTGTAATTTTGCCTGTTTACAGTAAAAACAAACGGTAATAATAAAAAAGTGTATAAAAATTAACGTAGGTAGCTAAAAAACTGACTTTAAGTACTGTCCATTTTTTGAAAAAACTGACTTTTACTGACCGAAGCCCAAAAAACTGACTTTCACTGACTGACTAGTTTCGACCCCTGAGATTATACCTTTGCCACCACCTGCTAGGCTGCTACAACCACAACACGTACTAAAAAAAGTTTTGACATTTTGTGTTGATTTAAAAAAAATCACGAAACTGAAAATTCTGAAACTTCTTCTATTACTATGGAAGCTTATTCCTACCTATAAAAAAATATTCAGCCAATTTGATTTTTTTCGGACATTCTCCGTTGCAGTTTCAATTAATTTTTTAATCAAAATGAAGTCTTCTTTCAGTAAAATTTTCTATCTTCAATATTTAAGGTACCTACATTCCCCAGTGTTGTAAAATTTTGAGGCACCTGTATGTAATGTAAGGTACGTTAAAATTGAATTCCAACAGAAGAATAATTACTATTAAGACAGTGTAATAAATTTCATCAAATTTGATTCAAAACTGTAGACGCTACGACCGCTGTGACAGACTGGGACGAACAGACAGACAGACGGATCGACAGATTGAACGATTTTATAAGGGCTATTTTTTTTACTACGGAACCCTAAAAAATACTTCAATATAGGTAGGTACTTTTGTTTCGGAGTCTAAATTCATATTAAACATAAAAACATGATCTCATGCACACGAAAGACAATCTTTAAGATAGGTATAAACCTATATTTAATATATTTTTTTATGAACTGATTGAATTCTAAATTTTCAGTTTGTTTGAAGTGTGAAAACAGTAACTTTTAAAATAACTGGGATACCATCATTTAATTATTTTTATAAATAAACAATTACCTACTGAAAGTCAGGCATGAGAACTGCTTTTGGGTAGAAGATAAGATAAAACGAATAAATTTTAAAAATAAACTAACTTTATTAATGCATTAGTATTCTACACAAGCACTACCAAGTTAAACGCATTACGTGATCAGTCTTTCGTTTGGAAGATTTAATAAAACCAAGGAATTGAAGCTCGGCTACGGCTCGCGTGAAACGGACTCTGAAACAGGAAAAAATACATTAAAATCACTTAATAATATTTTATAAAGTCAAGGACATGGAGCAAATCCACACCCCGGTCACTCCATACCACCGCGCTGTTATAAACAGATGACGTCAGATAACTTTTTTGTACACGCGCAACTGTGTGTAAGGCTACCATGCAGTTTGTACCGTATGTGTGCGGCCGGCGTTCAATTCATAATTAGAACTTTTTAGTAAATAAAATTACGACGCGTTTCTTTGAATATCAAAACAAGTTGACAGTTGACAAACATGACTAAAAAGTTATGACGCATCACTTTGAACATCAAAATTAGTTGACATTAATTATTATTATTGACAAACACGACTAAACGAGCACACGATTCGGCACACGAACTCGCGGGGTGGGGTGAGGTAATTGATTCTAGGGCGGGGCGGGGAGTGTCCTTTCTTTACGGTAGTACTTATATCTATCTGTGCTATTAGCTAAACCTGAACAGTTATACTTTTTAGAATGAAGCCGGGAAAAGAGCGCTATTTAACCTGCCGCCGCCGTATGGAATGGTTTGTAAGTTTTCTTCATGCGGCCAAACTTTATCACGACTTGTAACTCGCAACCTTTTTTTTGTATATACGGTCATACCTACTATTTATACTGAAGTAGTAAAGTTTATTCTTGTTCATTATATGTACAGTGTGTTCGACAAGAACGTGTCCGGCATATTTTTGAATATTAGTATGCAGCTTATAAAAATAAATATTAGGCTGAATAGAACAATCATTTTCCTAAAATGCTTTGTAAAAAAACATAAGTTTTCCCATGATTTCTGGATTCTGCAAGAGGATAATGACCCTAAATACCGTAGTCGGCTCTGCACTTCTTGGAAAGCGGAACGTGGTATTGATGTGCTGGATTGGCCCTCACAGACCACTGATGCCAATCCAATTGAAAATATTTGGGCGTGGGTGAAGCCTAAAACAAGGACAACAAATGCAGTAACCGTCACTGACATTACTCGTGAACTGAAATCCGCGTGGACGTCTTTACTGAAAAATTTGCGGAATTTGTGCCGCAAAGTTGCCAAGCGATTATGGACAATAATGGAGATTGGGCACCGTATTAATATTAAAGCATCCAACAGCAATAAAAGACCAAACTGATTATAAATTTACCGTTCGATATTTCTCAGGTTGTCATTGGAATTTGCCGGTCACGCTCTTTTCGTACATAGTGTATATCTTCTTTTATTCAATGACATGCTTAAACGGTAGTTACTAGGTAATCGCTGGTTCATCGATCGCCATAGTAGATTTTAACCATGAAAAGTAATTTAATTTATATTTTATTGGTTAATAAAAATACAATCTATGGTTAAAATGTACTCTATGGCGATCGATGACTTAGCGATTGGTCTGTTGGAATGCACCCACTGTATTTGTGCGTCGTGTTCCCCGGCGTCGCGGTCGGGGCGCAGCACAGCGCAGAAGGCCTGCAGCCAGTCGTACAGGTTGATGTGCTTGCCGCACTCGCGGTGCAGCTTGTACGCGACGCTCACGTCCGGCAGCGCGCCGCTCACGCTCTCCACCGACGGCAGGGTGCAGCAGGAACACTGACAAATGCAAGTTTTAAAAACCTCTTCTTATTTTTGTTTTGACAATCTACTTTCCTCTTGGAAGTAATTTTTGCCAGTGTCAAGTGTTGAATAGTTCAGTGGTAGATATTGTTTCAGTTTACATTAGATTTGGCACCAAGTATATCATGACAGTTTACTCGGTAAGTTCTGCCGAGGTAGTCACCACTACAATAAAAGTCTCAGCTTCACACAATCAATTTGCAAATAATTAAAATAGACATCGAACCAAACTCGACAAAATGGGGCTAAAAACTCCCTTTACAAACCTCTGTTTATAATTGGGTGCATTACAGCAGACCAATAGCTAAGTCATCGATCACCGCAGTACTATACATTTTAATTTAAACCATATGGAAAGCAAATTTGTTTTAATGTTAAATTTTATTACTTTCCATGGTTAAAATGTACTCTATGGTGATCGATGCATCAGCGATTAGCCTGTTGGAATGCACCCATTGTCATTCAGTGTGATGTATTTTTTTACGTTTTGAACTACTGCTTGTTTAGAGCATTTAACTGCTTGACTTGACTCAGAGGCGTTGAACTTAGTTTGGGTCTAACTGGTTGGTGTTGGTGTGGTTTGTCCAGTATTTATTTATTTATTTCCGGCGATATACTACAGTCACTGTCGCTTTGAAAAGAAAGGTTTCATGATAAGTAGATAATTGCAAGTATTATTTTGATTGGTTTCTATTTCTAATTATTATGCATGAGACTTATCCATATTATATTACTATTATATATTTTTCAATATTATAAATGCGAAAGTAACTCTGTCCGCCTGTCTGTCTGTTACGCTTTCACGCCTAAACTACTGAACCGATTTTGATGAAATTTAGTACAGAGATGGGAAAAGATATAGGCTACTTTTTATCCCTCTGCTGGGCACGGATCTCAGCCCGCACGATATAACCTATAGTCCAAGCGTGCGAAGTTGCGGGCGGAAAGCTAGTATAGTAATCATATAAATCTTAGTAATAACCTGCGGAGCTCGGTGGCGCAGTGGTTTAGCGCCTGGCTCAGAGATTGCGGAAGTTAAGCAACTTTCGCAAGGGTCGGCCATGGAATGGGTGACCTAAAACTTATTATCTCGAGCTCCTCCGTGCTTCGGAAGGCACGTTAAGCTGTTGCTCTCAACTTCATTTGCAGTCATTTAACACCCACCAATCCGCATTGGGCCCGCATGGTGGGTTATAGCCCATCATCCTTCTCCAACCATAAGGAAGGCCTGTGCAGCAGTGGGGACATAAAAAAAATGGTGGATACAAGAATTACCTGCAGATAATGTACTGGATTACTGAGGGCAGTGTGTTGAGCGCCACGAGGTGAGCCTACTATTTGTTTCCTCACATTACCCACGTCACTGAAGAAGAAAATCTCGTGAAATGTTTGCGTGTGCGGCGGTCGCAGCCCCTTGGTGAACATGTCCTCCAAGTAACTCACAAATCTAGACCGCACCATTTCGAACTCTGATTGAATTCTATCTACTCTTGTTGCTTTCAGGAGTTTCTGAAAATAATATTAATCAATTAAGGTGTATACTTTAAGATTACTTCAATAAAAAATATATTTTTAAAAATATTAACTGAAATTACCTCTTTTAATTTATATCTATTTCCAGGAACATTTTCAGCATCATTTTCAAATTCTTCGGGTTCTTTTGTAGAGCTAGTAGCTTCTGCATTTGCATGTTCAACTTGCCTCAAAAACATTAGCAAATGTACTCTAACAGTTTTCACAAATGAGTCTCCTAGATCGTTATTTAAGGCAATGTTGTTTAAATTATTCTTAGTAGGCGTTGCTCTAAGAGGTTTGACTGGGGAAACGATTTTTAATGCCGAATTCACGATTTTCAACGAGTTTTTTATGCTCTCAGCCAACTTTACTTGAGATTGAAATTTTATCAACATCATACATTCTCTAAACGCTGATGTAGTTGTTAGGGATTCAGTTGCACATTTCATATAGATTTCCCTAACCTGAAAAATGACAAATATGACTCTGCTGAGGTAGAATATCTAAATTAAATCATGCCGCTATGAGTACATAATTCAGGTTTACTAGTTAATTGGCTGATACAATTTAAATACCTTTATGATATTGTTAACAATTTGAATACTATCAGGAATAAAAACATGAAACATACTATAGCATGTTTAAATGTAAGTACATCCTACATTAGTAAGCCAACATGTTTAATATTATTCATTTAAGAAAACAAGACTCATTTGAAAAACATACTTACCGATTTACCCAATATATTCTTTGGAATATCTTTGACATAACATAATAATAGCCTCACACTCAGGTAAAATGTATACATATACTCATGGAACTTGTGCATCTCTTTCACCAAAACTTCTCTAAAGAAATTGTCATCTTCAAAGAGGCTTATTTTAGTCTGGCAGTCCAATTGTGCTTCAACAAATGGCCGAAATGACATTAATTGTCTTATACTTTCTAGATCATCGGAACTTAGATTCATTACAGCATCTTCGATTTTATCTCTTTCACAGCACAACGACTTGATATTGTCTCCATAATAGTGATCCATCATACAATACTGTTGAAATGGAAGTTTATTTACATAAATGGCAAATAACGTTTATATGTATAATACAGGGTGTAAAAATACCTTTAACGAAACCGAGGTCTATGTATTCTGCCCATCATCGGGACCATTTCTGTTCAAAATTATTGTTGAGAACGATTTTTCATACTTGTATTAAAAAAGCATTGCAAACAGTACTACGCAATATAACGCTCACAACAGACCGCGCCTGCGAGTGTATGCTACACAGCCGCGTGCGGCCGAGTTGAAAGGCAGCGTTTGTGTGCGCATGATATACATTGAGTGATGACGTTTTGAAGCCATTGTTTGTTACGAAATACTTAAAATTTTTATATTGTTTTTGTAGACAAAAATTAGGAAATAAAATAAAAAAATATTGATTTAACAGGTAGAGTCTTTAAGACAAAAATGATTCTGATGATGGGTGGAATGCGTGGACTTCGACTTCGTTGAGGGTCTTATTCCCCCCTTTATAATAAATAATATTGATATACAAAACTTTAACTTACCTTTATACTTTGAATTAATCCTGTTACAGAGAAATCATAGAACAAAAATACATCTGTAAGTAGTTCAAATGCTTTTCCTGATAAATGGAATGGACTAGTATGAGTCAAGAATATCTCTTCTAAAACCTGCAACAATAGACAGTCAAGTATATTAATACCAAGCAAGGGAATGTGGTCTAACTTTGAATTTACTTTTAAATACATAGTTTGAACTTACTTTATTCATGTAAATGGGAGAGGAGTGTGTATTAAAGACTTTGATGAGTAATTTTGAAGAAACATGATACGGAAATAACTTGTGTAGTGCCGAGACAGAAGTTGCAACTCCAAAAACAAACACTATAGGCAACGATGTTACATAGGAACTGGAACAAGAGATAATACAGATAATAACTTATTTACTAAATTCTGTGCATAAAAAAACATATTAGGAAGTTATTATACCTGACAATCATAACAAAGTCCTGCAGAATACTGCAGTTGAAACTTTCAAAATCTGGTATAATTATAACTAACAGTCTACTGGAAACATTTTGTTTCTTTTTCTTTGGTGAAGCATTTGTATAAGTAGCATTATACCAATTCTGTAAAACTTTCATTGTACATTGACTCTTTTTAAGTTTCTTCTTTTGAGTGAAACTATTCTCAGCATCATCATACTCCATGTCCTAAAAAATAAAATTGACATCATTCAGTCACGTAAAATTGTAATTTCTTTAAATTATGTTATAGAAAGAAACATATAGAAATTAAAGTTAAGTAAATAAATACCAATAGTAAATAAAGTAAATACCAATTCCTCAGACCCATATATCAGCTGCCAGACAGCATTTTCAACTAAATGTTTCAATGTAGATGCATCTTGAGAGTTTACCATAGCTATGTGTGGCGTCACTTCATCCCTGTAATTCATAGTTTTCAGTTGTTAATAATAGAAACTTAACCCAACAAGCCAGACAAAATGAGGCACAATAGATTTTCCATTGTCGTCCAGCCTCATGCGGCCGCCTCTCTTTTAATGAATTAATAAGAATAAAGTTTTGAATATTTACTTATTTCAAGTTGTCGTCATATGTCTTTTATAGTTAAATCGTTATTTAAAAATATGTTAGTAGCTTTATGAAATTGTTATTAATTTATTAACAATTTATTTCGTAATCTATGTGTGGAAAACCATTTGTTGTATTTTATAAATTACTAGCTTCTGCCCGCGACTTCGTGACGCGAGACGACGCGAGGCAAGACGTTTGCCGCGTGTGGCGGGCCTCGCACGAGGCTGCTCGCTTGGTGGGGGACCCGCCTAATCGCGTAAAAACGGTTGGTCGGATCCTGGTTGAAGGTTCCCTAAGAATGTTCTTTAATATCCACGCGGACGAAGTCGCGGAAGCTAGTTTTTTACAATAATCGGAAGAATAATCCCCGTCCCCGTCCCCGTCCCCGTCCCCGTCCCCGTCCCCGTCCCCGTCCCCGTCCCCGTCCCCGTCCCCGTCCCCGTCCCCGTCCCCGTCCCCGTCCCCGTCCCCGTTCCCAGGGGTTAAATATTGTCCACCGTGTTGGACTTCAAAATGAATTTTATTTTATTATGTTCGGAATACCAACAGCAGATACTCGATTTTCATGTTTACTTAACCCATTTACCACCTAAGGGATGATTTTCAAAATAACAAAATATGTATTTGCCTATTTATTTCTAGACGTGCTCCTTCGAAATTAAAGTGGTAATGTCTATTTTATATTCTTTTACCATACAAAATTTGAACCCCTTTTTACCCCTTTAGGGGTTACATCATGTCCACCGTGTTGAACTTCAAAATAAATGTCATTTTTGCAATCGTGATCCCAATAAACCCCAATAGGTAACGACATCTATATTGATTTTTATGTTTACTTACCCCATTAACCCCTGAGGGGTTGATTTTCAAAATCACAAAATTTATGTTTGCCTATTAATTTTTAGAATGCTCATACGAAGTTTAAAGTTGCAATGTCTATTTTATATTATTTTTCCATACCAAATTTGAACTCCATTTTTACCCCTTTAGGCGTTAAATGATGTACACCGTTTCGGATTTCAAAATAAATGTCATTTTCGTAATCTGCATTCCAGAAAACCCCAATAACGACATCCATATCTATTTTTAGATTTGTTTACTCCATTTCACTCCCATTTCATCCCCATAGAGCTTGAAATACTACCAATAACAATATACGTTGCGTGAGATTTCCACCCATAAGCCTAAATATGAAATTTAGCGATTTTTACTTCGAAAATGAAGGATTTTCTATACACAACTTCATCCACCTTTTCACCCGTTCGGGGTAGAAATTTCAAATACGCTGAAAAAGCTATACATTAGTTTTCAATCGTCAGACTAAACACAAAATTTAAAGATCCTAGCTTCGAAACTGAGGGACTTTCATACAAACTTTGGACCCCTGTTTCACCCCCTTAGGGGGTGAGTTTCGAAAAATCCTTTCTTAGTGCACCCTTAAACCTTATAAGGAACCTATGTGCCAAATTTGGAGTCTCTAGACCCATCGGTTTGGGCTGTGCGTTGATATGTCAGTCAGTCAGTCACTCAGAGTCTTCTTTTATATATTTAGATTATTTCAATAAAGAGTTAGGTGAAGATTGTTTACCATATAAGACAAGTAAGGATGGACAGACTTTAAGCTTGTGTGGTAAATGGCATGTTATTAATTATTATTTCAAAAGATACTATACAGGACAAGTAAATTCAGACTTAACCAGTCAAGCACAGGAAAATGAGACAATAGATTTTCCATTGTTGCGCAGCCTCATGGTTTGCGTTTAATGAATTAATGATACTTATGGAATAGAATAAATGCAAAACATTTTATACCTTATTTTTTCTATTAAAGACACAAATTGAGAGACATGGTCTGGCTGATTAACACCTGTCAGTAGAGTGGCACTAGGAATGATGCCTTCAATAACATCATACTCATTATCACCATAAAATGATTTCACATAACTGACAATGTCATTGAGGAGCACACTGTAAGTCTTATTATGTAGTTTCTGAAAAAAAACAACAATGTTGATTCAAAATGTACTTATTTAAAACAAAAAATAAATTGAACTTTTACTGGTCTCTTGTTTCACTTTTATTCTTATTCTTACTAATATTGTAAATGTGAAATTCCGCTTGTTTGTTACACCTTCACATCTTAACTACTGAACCGATCATCATGAAATTTTACATACACATTGTCAGAGGTACAGAGAAGGACATAGGGTACCCTTCATCCAGAAAAAAATATAGTTCCTGAGGGAAAGCAAAAAACTTTCCACAGAGACAAAGTCGTGGGAGGCCGCTAATTAATAACTATATTTTGTTTGTATATAACCTTAATTCTATTTGAATTACCTGTATCTCATTTTCGAAGTATTCCCAATTGGATTTGTAAGTGATATACCATGGTTCCTTTGTAAACAGTTTTTGAAAAAGATTTGTTTTCTTTTTACTTTGCTTCGTTTTACTGAAATTGTTGTGAAAGAGAAACACACCCTGAAAGTAGAATTAAAGGAATACTCACACTCTTGTTAACAAAAAGTAGAACACAAAATACCATTACAATAGAAGAAACAAATATGTAAGTAATGTCATGATAACAATTTCATTGTTTTATTTTTAGCCCTTGAAGAAATAAATAAAATAAACGGTCCTTCATGTTTGAAATAGAAAATACAAACCTTTGAGACAGAAACTGTGGATTCCATCGTGAAAATAAGGTACTCCAAATATCCAAATTTGATTCAAGTAGGCTGGTACTAGCACCACTAAATCCTCTCGTTAGGAAAAATCAACAACTCTTCACTAGGCTGATTAGGGCGGAGCGCGAAGTTTACAGTTTACACGTAAAGATAAAAAAAACTTTGAAAATAATATAGGTACATACTATTGGTCCATTACATATTTGAAATCATTCATATTCATATTAAAATTTAAATAATAAAAAACAAGTCAATAGAGTATAAACCGGCGCGGCGCGCAACAGGAACACATTGATTGATTGATGTCTGCAGTGTTGCCAGTGGCCGATAGTCAAAAGTAACACAAGACTGCTCAAAAAGTAACATTTTCACGAAAAAAGTAACATTTTCTTATTTTATGTAGAAATCGACTCTACTGTATTATGGCATTTTAATACGATTATTGATAGCACGTACAACTAGTTTTTTTTACATTCTCTTTGACGTACAAGTCGACAACAAACAAACTAACCACAGTGGTTGGTTTGTTTGTTGTCGAGTGCCGTACCGTAAATTGCCCTTTCTGCGCCCTGTGCGAGCTTCTATAACCCTACAATTTTTTGGGCCATAATAAATGCCCAATTGTCAGGGGTGGCCTGAAGCAAGTCTATAGTAAAGAAATCGGCCACTAAGCGCGATTTTTAGTCTGGTTCATCAACTAATCTTGTAATCTTGCTTGTTTATAGCAAAGAAAACGGCCGCGCAGCGCGATTTTTGGTCAGTTTCATCCAGATAACTTTGTAATCTTGCCTGCTTATAGCAATAAAACGGCCGCGCAGCGCGATTTTTAGTCAGTTTCATTCACTAATCTTGTAATCTAGCTTGTTTATAGTAAACAAAACGGCCGCGCTGCGCGATTTTTGGTCAGTTTCATCCAGATAACCTTGTAATCTTGCCTGTTTATAGCAATAAAACGGCCGCGCTGCGCCATTTTTAATCAGTTTCATTCACTAATCTTGTAATCTAGCTTTATAGTAAATAAAACGGCCGCGCAGCGAGAGTTTTAGTCAGTTTCATAATTTCATTCAGTCAGAGCGATAAAGTAATGTACCAGGGACTTGGTGTTGGTGGACCAATTATTAGCTAATACTTTGGAAGAAAAATATTTTTTCTTCAATTTCATTAGACGTTTTTGGAGATACTGGCATGCACGTATGTGTTGGAACGAGCACTAGGGGCGCAGGGGGAACTTATCAGGAGCAAACCGAACAAATAATTAGTCCAAGTCTGGCCATTCTTGCGCCCCCCTATCGATCGATCTATTGCGAGTCTATGCCCTGTGCCTGAGCACCGGTAGCACCGCCTCATTTACGGCACTGCGGCAACCACTTCACAAAACTCCACTATTCTGCTTCAAACTTTCGGTTGGTTGAAGATTATTTAAAAAAAGTTTTGTCTTCAATCGAAGTTCGAGCTATTGCTATGTTCCTCATTCTTCAAGTGTGAGAACGAGATGGAAAAAGAAAAAAACGACAGACGACAAGACGGCCCAAAATTAATAAGTGTGTGTGCCACACGAACGAAAACTTCCTTTGGTGCGTTCTGTCTCACGATTATTTTTTGTTTGCTGGAAAATATTTGAGTATTTTTGATTAAGTTTCAAAAGTAACGTAAAAGTAACATTTTGAGTTGTGTAACATGGAGGTAACATGAGAAGGTCAAAAGTAACACAAAATGTTACAAAAGTAACATTCTGGCAACGCTGGATGTCTGACTGACATTGACATTGACAGTGACAATGGGTGCATTCTGGCAGACTAACCGCTAAGTCGACGATTGCGAATTAAGCTAGTAATATACTATTGTGTTGTGTTGTGTCGACACACTGTAATAATGTGTTTCTAACCATACTAAATGTATGAAACCGGTACGTCCTGTGTCGCGACATAACACAACAGTATATTTCTAGCTTGATGACGGAATGCTCCATAAATCCGATGACTTTTATTTTTTTATTTATTTATTTTTCCACAGATATACATGAATTTCCTTATTCTAAAACTTCGCCAACCTGTAAGCATCAGGTTGTTGACAAGACAAGCGCTTGTTTACAAATTTTAGTATATCTGTATGTATCAGTATTTATATACAATACATACAATATATAATATGTATGTAACGTATATTTCTTAACGATAACACTTACAAACTTATTTCTCATTTAATAATGCACACTTTAACTTTCTTTTCAGCGTTTCTCTACTCATTTTACTGTTTTTTCTGAACACATCTATTTTGTTACAAATTTTTGGTATGATATATTTATTAGTTCTTTGCCCATAATAATTTCTGGCTATAAGTACCTACAATTAATTTTCTTTCTCTTATCCTTCTTGTATTATACTTATTTTCAATTAAGGTTCTATTCTCTTGATTATAATAGTTTGCTATGGCTATTAAATACTCCACCTTTTTGTGTACTGGTAATATCTTACATATATTAATAGTACATTATTGCAAAGGCAGCGAAATAAGAGGACTTCAATGATACGAGACAGGCAATTGCCATTTCGGCCGAGGCATATATAGTGCTTTTCTTAAAAAGATGCAAGGAAATAAAAAACTGGCCAAGTGCGAGTCGGACTCGCGCACGAAGAGTTCCGTACCAAAAAACGGCAAAAAAAAATACTTTTGTTGTATGGGAGCCCCCCTTAAATAATAATTTTACTCTGTTTTTAGTATTTGTTGTTGTAGCGACAACAAAAATACATCATCTGTGAAAATTTCAACTGTCTACCTGTTGTCGTTATTAATATCGAGCAAAAAAACGGCAAAAAAATCACGTTTGTTGTATGGGAGCCCCCCGTAAATATTAGTTTTATTCTGTTTTTAGTATTTGTCGTTATAGCGGCAACAGAAATACATCATCTGTGAAAATTTCAACTTTCTAGCTATCACGGTTCATGAGATACAGCCTAAAAAGGTCCTTTACATAATAAATTTAATTAATATTAAAAGTTATATTGCTCATGTTAGGTTTTAATATGAACTGTACATTTCAGCATAAAATAAATCGCCCAATATTGTAGATTTTTTGTTTTAGCAATTTCATTGAAATACGCCAAAAACACTGTTTCGGAGAACAATTATGTATTTTTCTCGTTTTTCCAGAACATTAAATTTTTTATATAACTTTCAAATATTTTTCGTTTGATTTCGCTGGTAGCAGGTTTTCCATCGCTAATTTAGCTTCCGATCTTAAATCGGGTGGAGTCACTGACATGAAAAATTTTATGGGTGGAGTGCAGTCAATGTTCATTTCATTTTCACTTTCAGAATCATCGGACCTCATTTTAATTATTTTTTATTAACAAAATAACAGCAAACTCCGCTTTACCGCCAATTTATTATTTTATTTTACAATTTGTGCCGAAAGGTAAACGCATCTGTGGCTATACAGCCACGAGAACGCAATGTGTACGATAATAGATGAAAGAGTTCTAAATTCAAACAGCACGCCGTTTCATACAACATCGCGCTCTTCTTTCCAAATTCAAAGAACGCGCCAGGAAGTGATTTAGGTTTTTCCATAGAAATAGAATGTCAAAGAACAACAATGTCAATAAACTGGCGTAGAATATGATTATTATAAGATTCTTGGGTGATCCGAAAACGAATGCATACATTTTTTATGAGATTGAGCGCAACGAAAATTTTTCTATGTCTATGGGTTTTTCAGTCTACGTAAATATGATACTTCGCGTGTTCTTTATTCAAAAGTAACGACAATATTTCTGCGCATGTTTAAGAAAATAACTGATTATAGTCCTCTTTACATTTTAATTTTCTCTTTTTATCTACTATAAATTTCAATAACCTTATTTGTAATTTTTTTTTATTTCCTGTAAGTATATGTGTTAGCGATTGATGGATGGCATGACAATTACGGACAATATTTTTTCCATGGGCCTTTTTTGATGAGTTTGATTTTCGATTGATCGATTAAGGTGCGGGCACATTTGTCTGACTCCACGCGTTAACAAGTGTTAACATGCCGTCAGATGACATCTGTTTTCGTAGTAAATCTATGCACTAGGTAGGATCACACTTATCTTATAACACGTCCATATAAATACGGCGTGTTAACACGGGGCGCCAGACAAATGTGCCCGCACCTTCACACTTATCTTATAAAGCTTCGTACAGACTGAGGCGAATTCGCTCGCGCCAGATTCGCTCGCGCCGATTGCGTCAGCTAACTTGTATGGACGTGTTCACATTGGTGCGAATAGTCGCATGAGTTGCAGCAAAAACGCGAATCGCCCGCGAATCACGCGCGAATCGCGCGATAGGGTTGCGTTCACAACCTACGTTTCAAGTGCAACCAAAGATCTAACGGCGCGTTCCAAACATTAGAGCGTGCGTGACGTTCGGCAAGCTAATTATCTAATTAAAAACCACCTAGCGACCAGTGATAATTACGAAATTTGTGCATAAATTTTGCAGTATTTGCGCATAATTTGAGCAGAATTTGTGGAGAGCTTGTGCAGAGTTTGTGAACAATATGAGCAGAATTCAGAACAAATTATCTACAAATTCTCTATTAATTCTCACAAATTTCCGCAAGTTCTTCACAAATTCTCTTCAAAATGGCTGTACAAATTTCTTTATATATTGGTAGGTATGTATTATTGTAAAAGAAATCAAAAAATAAACTGTAAACAAAAACGCACGGCTTGCGGTAAAATCGACTTACCACACGCTGTTCTGTCATCGTTAGCCCACTTTTCGAGCAACTGTATTGAAAAATTATATATGAATGATTTACTTAGGTACCTTAAACATATTGCTGAACGCTCAATGGGCTCTATAGGTTCTCGAAAGTTGGTATATTGTTTCCGTATATTTTGTTCGATTCCTGTTACAACTTCGTCATAGCAGTCTTCTGGCATGCGAAAATATTATAAAATCATGTTTATCTTTTCGTAATGTGGGTATCAAAGTGCGAAACTCTCCATATTCTATGTGTTGAGTACTTAAGTACTTATCTTATGGACCTATATTTTTCTTTTTTCCTTACATTCTGAGATTCTTCAGAGAGCAAAACCTCAGCTTCCTTATCAGAAGACATGTTTTCTGATTACATGCTCAGTGATGTTTTCCTATTCAGAAACCAAAAATAATAGACTCATTCTGCCAGACTTTTGAGACATCGATCGCCATACAGTACATTATAACCATGGAAAGTAAAACATTGAACATACTATACAAATTACTTTCCATGGTTAAAACTACTCTATGTCGATCGATGACTCAAAGATTTGTCTGATAGAATGCGCCCAAAGACGCGTGCGATTCGCTCGCCTCAGTGTGGGAGGCTTAGCGAGCGAGCGAATCGCGTAGATTCGCGTCCCGCATGGCGCGAGCGAATTCGCCTTAGTCTGTACGAAGCTTAACACGTCCATACAAATACGGCGTGTTAACACGTGGCGTCAGAGAAATGTGCCCGCACCTAGTCTGCTGGAATCTTGGACGAATTATCCAAGGCTGGAATGCACCCGATTTTCTCAGTTATGTACAGTCCAAAAATCTGTAATTTATTTTGAACCTTAGAACCCATGCATTATCCTTCTTTACCTACTAATATTATAAATGCGAAATCCCTTTTGTTTGTTTGTTTGTTTGTTACGCCTTCACGTCTTAACTACTCAACCGATCATCATGAAATTTTGCATACACGTTGTCAGGAGTACAGAGAAGGACATAGGGTACCTTTCATCCCGAAAAAAAGTTATGTTCCCGAGGGATAGCAAAAAAATTTTCCACGCAGACGAAGTCGCGGGCGAAAGCAAGTTTAAGTATAAAATTGATTCAATATCATTACGCTGTCGTGGAAGCTCAGCGTGCCGTTGACGTTGACCGTACGTTGAAATGGAACGTTCCAGGGGGCTATACCGGCTGCATCGATCTTCGGAAAGTCTGCAGGGTTTCAAATTAAAACAGATAAATCAAGCCCCAATAGGACCAAAATGGTGAACCCCAGTTCATTATGTCACACGAACATCAATATCCACCAAATAACTTCAACAAATAGTACAATACGAAATTCCTTACTTCGATTTATGTTTTAAGTTAAACCTCGGTAAACCCCCCAAGCTCTATGCTAAAAGCCTCGGATAAAAGCGTGGAAGATATCCAAGCTACAGAAGAGGATGAAAGAGATATTATCCTTTGTTTGTTTCGTACATTTGTGAAGTCGAAGAAACTTTAATTAAAAAAAAAAGTTTTACACATCCGAAAATTCTGAAACTTTTTTCTATTCCTACCTATAAAAAATATTCAGCCAATTTGATTTTTTTCGGTTAAATGAAAGCGATTGCGATAGATTTTGAAAATTAGACAATAAGTAGGCTGGTCTTCTCCATGAAGTGCTTTACCGAAAAACACCTGGCTAACCACAAAAAGGTTTACTGTGCCTTTGTGGACCTGGAGAAGGCCTACGATCGAGTCGATGACTGAGCTATGGAAGATGTTGTCCGAATACGGATTGGAGAGCAGTCTAATTCATGCACTGAAATCTCTCTATGAGGATTCCCGTGCATGCGTCAGGATTGATGGCGCATACTCTGATTGGTTTGGCATCTTTAGGGGTGTCACACAGGGTTGTGTTTGTGTTGCGTCACCATGGCTCTTTAATTTGTTTTTGGACAACTGTCCATACAACTGTATGAAAGGGCTGAAAGAACGTGACTGTGGAGTTAGCGCTATCGCACACGGGCAACTTAGTCGCCCAGCAACTGTTTTGTCTCTCACATGGTTTGTATGAAAAGTTGCCGACGACCGTGTCGCTTCGTGTGCGCGCTTCCATATAAACCCGTGGACTTGATGTGAGAGACAAAACAGTTGCTGGGCGACTAAATTGCCTGTGTGCGATAGCGCTTATGATGAATTGGACTCAAATCAATGCCTCCTCTATGCTGACGGACGGGACGACCAAGTTATACTTGCGTTTTCTGCGCAAGAGTTGCAGGAAATTATATCTGTTATGAATGATGATTTTCTGAGGAAAGGCATGAAAGTGAATGTAAATAAGACGAGAAAGGAAAGGAATGGTGCTTGAGAGAGGTGAAGAAATGAGTGACTGTACGGTAGTGATATAGGCGGCGAAAAAGTGAAATGTTTCTATACTTGGGGAGTTTGTTCACAATGGACGGAAAGAATGAGGAAGACATAGAAAGACAAGTAAAGAAAGGAAATGCACTCGATTATGAGTAGCCAAATCGTACCTGCAAAGGCGCGAATGGCTATTCATAACGGAGTGCTGGTGCCGACATTGATGTATGGAAGTAAATCTTGAGTATGGCAGAAGAAGAATGAAACCAGAATAAATGCGATAGGTACCTACTTTAGAGATGGGATCGTTGAGAAAAATATGTGGAGTCAAAATGAATGATAGAGTGAGCAATGATGTGATTAGTGAAAAAAATGTTTCTTTGTTCTGTGACTGAAAAGTGTGGTTAGAAAAACCTAGGCGGAACCTAATAACCCAATAAAAAAAGCTGGTGCCTTTTTAGGGTTCCTTACCCAAAGGGTAAAAACGGGACCCTATTACTAAGACTCTGCTGTCCGTCTGTCTGTCTGTCTGTCACCATTCATCACCAAAAAACGACAAAAAAAATATGTTTGTTGTATGGGAGCCCCTCTTAAATATTAATTTTATTCTTTTCTTCTAGCTATCAAGCTAGAAAGTTGAAATTTTCACAGATGATGTATTTCTGTTGTAACAACAAATACTAAAAACAGAATAAAAATAATATTTAAGGGGGGCTCCCATAGTTGTATATTGTAAAAAATACGTTTGTTGAAACGTATTTTTTTGCATTATCTCACGTTTGGCCAAGCCAATTTTTCTATCTACCTAGATTATATGTCTAATACAGAAGATACTAATGGGCAACAGCGTCGCTTAACCAGTTTGCAACAAAATTCGTGTGCACGCGTATCGCCCCTGCACGAACTAAATGTATGTGACAGCGGGCGCGGCGTGCAAGTATAACCTTAGCAGTGGTTAAGCGACGCTCTGTTGCCCATGGTAGGTACTTACCCTTAAAAAAGAAAAAAAATGTTTTAAAAAACAAAAAACCGACTTCTTAATCCCACTTTACCTCTAAAAAGCAATAAACAATATTGAAATCACTATAAACGCATTATCATTGTAATAAAACACGTCTATTGAAGTCGGCACCCTGATTATCTAAAAAGAAACTATTTAGCGACCGGTTTCATTCCACATACATTGCTACTTTTCTTTGGTATGTTTTTTTTTTAACCAAAAAGAAGTAGCAATGGATCACTATCATCTATGAACTGCAACCGGTCGCTAGGTGGTTTCTAATTAAATAATCAGCCCGCGGGTAGGGCTGTTAGAATAAAAAAAACTTGTCCTCCAGCCCCACCCGACTTCAATACAAACACGTGAATTACAATGATAATGTGATTTTAATATTATTTATTGGTTTTTTAGAGGTAGCGTGGGGTTTTGAAGTCGGTTTTTTGTTTTTTAAAACAATTTTTTTTTATTAATTTTTGTATGAAACAGCAATTTTTTTCGCGATTTCAGAGTTGGTCCCATAGTTAAAAGTGATAAATCGCTATATCATATCGCATTTCAGCGTTCATGCTAGGGGGCTGTGCCTAACAGTGGGATAAAAAGTAGCCTATGTCCTTCGTCCTTCCCCAAGGTGCCATCTATCTATAATAGTTTCAAGGAAGAAATTAAGGTAGATAGTCGATTCATAAAGAAATTAACTGATTGGATACTCAAATAGTTTTTTTTTATTATTTAATAACATTCGTCACATGCATACAGCTGGTAAATATAAATAAAAAGAATTTCCTATTATTCTAACAATTATTTTAATATTTACACACTTTATTCAATACTTCAAAAGCACCTCAATACTGAAAATTCAATGAACAAGTAAGATCTTACGTTAAGATCTCAAAATTGAAATCAACAAAATACCTACCTACATTTTTTATTTTGAATATGATTCTTTCTACTATACCTCTCAGATCTGAGCTATACCTATAGTAGTGCTTTAATAACACATTTACAACAAGTCGGATTTAACATCGTTGCGAAGAAGCAAAAAAATTATCACCGTCTCGTCGTTTGCAAATTGGCGGCGCCCGCCGCATGGGAAGATTGGGAAGGAACGACCAGTGGCGACGCCCCGAGACGCAGCGAGCTTCTTCATTGCGGGGTCTAATCGCGTACCGCTCAGCGGTTTATTCACAATTTCGCATCACTATGGCCAGCGAATTGCTGGCCATAGCCGCCGATCGCCACTTCGCGTGGCCAGACTGTTATGTTGTCTATCTAAATTCTAACACTAGCAAGGATCACTGTGGCGGCGATCTGGGCGGTATAGCGCTTTCTTCGCATGGAGATTGACGATCTTCCTCTGTGCTGAACTTAAATTCTCTTTCTCCAGACTGGTGATCGGGCCCAGGAGGCGACGCCCGACTCTCTCCGGCTGCTTCGATAGATGACCCCGTCGGGAACGGCATTCCTTCTGTGCTATACACTACTTCGCCGGTACCGACGTACTCCGTCGGCTGATAACTGTAACTGATGACAAAAATATGTTTTATTTTCTTTCATTATACTTAATTAAATTGTGGCGACGTTATTATAAAAAAGTGTACTGCCATGACACTGCAAAAGGATATATCGATGCTGTATCCCAATGGCGTCGCGACAATAATCTATCTCTTAATATTAGGTAAATGTAAGACTGTTACTTCCTCACTAAAGCAACCAACTTTAAGTATCACATATAAATTTTATCGGACGCTCCTTTGCAAAGAGTAAACATTCGGGACTTATTTTTAGATTCTAAATAGGACTTTCATGAGCACGTGTGTGACAAGTATCTATCTGTAAGGTAGCGCATAGATTGTTGGGTTTTGTTATGAGAACAGCTGCACAGTTTGACAATATAGGGGTAGCAAAGCGCAAAGGTATTGCACAATGCATACATTTACAGCAAGCTTGAGTATGGTGCCGTAATAATCCATTCCATACGACGAGAAAATATGCTCTCATCCAGCATTGAGATGAGCGAATTTGCAAAAAATCCATCGCAAATTCGCTCGCTGGCTCTATAAAAAATGGTATAGATTATCCCTATTTATAACTATCACTGTTCATTTTGGTTATGGTTGACATGGGTAGAAGGTTTAGACATATTGGCGTAAGAAGGGGGCCCCCTCCTAGCTATGCCCCGGAACTGGAAGCCAGGCCCCCCTGTAAAATATCTTTAGATACGTCCAACCAAAGATTAAAATTTTGCACCCAACGCCCATGCTTAGACACTGATAAAACACTATCTTTTGATAATTCATCACAAATGGTTGACTGTCCGCAGATAGTGGAGAGAACCTGTTTCTTGGTTCCCTATAACATGTTATGGAATTCAGAAAGGCTGGTGGCACCCCACTGCCACCGCCACCGGCCAGCGTCGTAGGTCATGATTGTCATGAACGGCCCTAGCAACATTTGAATTTTGCGCCCAAGACTTATTTTAAGGATAATGAGCGTTCCTGGCAAGATTCGAATTTTGCACCCCAAGACTCATAGACTTTTTTCTAGCTGTTCATAAAAGCTAGAAAAAAGTCTATAAGCCCCCTAAGGGTTGCGTCCCTGGCAGCCCCTAGCTAGGACGCTGCCGGACACTGCCCGCCGCAGTGCGCGGTGCACACGCGCAACGCGCATTGCGTGCTATCGGGGACACACTTGCTCGGCACGACGAACTCGACATTTATTTGTGATAGCTTAGAAATTCTTTTTAATTAAAGGGATTCGTCAAATCAAATCCCATAGAAAAAAACCCAAGTCCAAATTACAGAGTAGGTAGGTACCTAAGTAATAGTAGAAATATTGTAAAGTACCTATCTAGTATAAGTAAAAAACTATCTGTGTACTCACCTATTAGGCCAGTAGGAGATATCTTCAATAGCATGATGTGCATACGGCGCGTAAGCATGTTGGTAGTACGGCGAGTGGTGTTGAGATGGAGCTTCGTACTGAAGGGGGTAGAGAGGCGCCGGAGCTGCCGAAGGGGCAGCGGTACTGGCCGGCGCGGGGGCGTACTCCAGGGGCGCGGGGTACGCGTGGGGGGGCGTCCGGTACGGCCCGGGGGAGGTCGTCGGCTGCGGCGAGCTGCTGCCTTGTGCTGAGCTCCAGTAGCCGCTACCGCCAGCCCAAGTATAACTGCTGCTGTTCGGTGCCGCCGTAGTACGTTCCGAGGTGCTGTAGGTAGCTGTAACAGTTTTTTTAGTTAGGTACTTTAACTATAAACTTTTTGAAAGAATTTGTAGGTATAGTTAATAAAATTTAAATATATTGTCATATCTTTCTAAAAAGTCATTTAATTTGAGCGACATATTTGTATTACAGGATGATGCACATCATATTATACTTATACTCTAGCTATCATTATATTAAGGGTTAAGGTGTAACACCCTTTTTTTCATACCTCATAGGTATAACAGGATTTGATTTTGAAGTACTTTTTATAGCGGGATTCTCGCTATAGTCATGTGGGTTGGACGGCAACATTAGGTATTAGATTTAGATAGGTATTACAAAGCACATCCAGTGTTTTCATATGTTTATTGTTAGTTTATTGCATGCAGATTACTACCTTTGGTTTGAGTTAATTTCCGATAGATTGGCGAATGTCGGCGATTGTACCACACATTCAGGCATTCGGGGCATTCACTTAAATTCATTTTAAAACTTCCTTCACTTAGAATTTTAGTACTTTTTGATAATTAAAATAAATAAATTTGGCACGACTTTCCATTAGTTGACGTGGAATTTAAGGGTGGGAGGGGTGGAAGGGGGGAGGGGGGGTCCTCCCTAACCCCCCCTTAAAATTTGGGAGTGCGGAAATGTATACTTTTATTTTAAATGAATTTTTAATCTCGCACTAAAAAGTAATGATAACAGCCAAATTACTGTTATTTTTCGGCAATTAAAGGAGGGGAGGGTTAGGGGAAGGGAAACAAGTCGAAACAACAACCTCCTCCAATCCCCATCTGCCAGCGATGCGTAGTTTTCGAGAAATATTTTTTTGTGTAAACATAACCTCAAAACAAAAAATATGGGAATTAAGCAGGGGAGGCTAAAAAGACGTGAAGAGAGGGGAGGGGACATACGTACAAGATTTTGCACGTAAAAAAAAAAGTCGTTTCTGGCGCTTCGCCGGCCGCTACTGCGGCACGCTCGCTTCGCTCGCTCGGCTTGCGCGCTGGGTTCATGTGCACCTAACATGCTCGTCGCTACGCTCCTCGAAATATAATGTGTGACCTCACTTTAACCCTTCGGAATGCTCGTTAAACCCCTTATAACCCAATTGGTTTTAAATATTTTTATGACACATTTCTTAACGAATAGTTGTTAACTTTGTGTTAATTATTCGATACGTTAAATAAATGTATGTTTCAACGCAAATCTTGGTTTGATTTATTAAACTCACTTTGTTTCGATCTGTGGACACTTTATCTTTTTAATCTTTTACTTTCATTGATATTAACGGCGCCCAAAATCATAGGTGGTCCATAGATGACTGAGCCACGCGAATCCACATGACCCCTTTGCTCTACCGACTAAGATTTTCAGTGGGGTAAATACCATCAATACCCCGGGGAAAAAAATTTTCATTACAAAGGTATGAAATTGTCGTTTTGTATGGAGAATTTTAAAGAATTTGCATTTTCCATACTAACATTGTCTTAATTAGTCTTAAACGGGTGGTAGGAAAATATGAAAATATAGACGATTCAAAAATTGTTAATAATTAAGTTTATTTGAATAAAGCTATTTTTGACATTGACTTTGATTTATTTAACAACCATGAACGCCAATTAAATTTTTATGCGCAAATGTTTAAACACTCAGCTAACTAATGCCACATGTGTTAAATGAAAAAAAAAATATCGGCTAAGCTACAACGATATAAGTTTTCATTTCTGATACCGAAAAAAGAATGAATTTTAAATATTTTTTTTTAACGTTCAGGAAAGAAAATCAGAAATATTTTAATTGCTGATAGCTTAGAGCATTGCTCTAAGGCTGATAGTGGGCCGTCATTATCATAATTCTAAATAATAACAAGTAACTGAAGCAACTTTAACATCATAGAAGATATGACAGCCTCTGTGTGTGAGTAAAAAATCGGTAAATTCATACTTTAACCATATGAATAAATAAAACTTCGAAAAAGATTTGACAAAGTTAATGCGAAAGAATCGCAAGGATCCTAATACCTCAGCATTAGGATTCTTGCTTCTATGTAGGTTAGGTACTTCAGTACACGTTGGTTAGGCTAGAAATTGCCAATGATATTGTAGAATACCCACATGGTGGCGACAATGTCCTTGGGCGGGAAGGCGGGCGCGGCGGGTAGGGCGCCGCCCTCCGCGACGTCGCGTTACTGCCGCCGTACAGCGACTGCGACGCCACAAACCATCCACCGACTGGAACACGAACGTAAAAAGGATTATAGATTTTAGTACCTAATCTAAATAATTCTAGCACTTTCTATTAGTTTCCGTTCTGGCAAAGTAAAAAAACCGGTCAAGAGCGAGTCGGACTCGCGCACCGATGGTTCCGTACCATCATAATTGCAATAAAATTAGTATTGCAGTTTTAGGTCAGCGCCATCTCTTGACCGATAGTGGAACTAATGTAGAAATTTGATAATTTCTAAAAAGTGTGCTATATTGAGACAGCGTTTTATTTTTCCTGTAATCTTTATATAAACTGCTATCACATAGAATTACTTCAGATTTTTCACTTTGCAAACTTCGGAGATAAGGGAGGGGAACGGTATTCTTTTTACATTTTTCATTATAAGTCGAAAACTTAAAAAAAAGTAAAAAATTATTAAAAACCTGCAAACGGCGTTCTTTCATATGATACCCCACATGCCCTAGTAGCCTAAATGTTTAAGACCCCTTTTCAGACCCTTTTGTAAAAAAAGATATTTATTTTTTTATTTATTTCTTATTTGCAAAATAGTTCGACAAATGTCATCTTAAACTATTGCAAATCTCAAGTTGATACCACAAGTAGTTCTCGAGATATCCAGCTGTGACAGACAGACTGAGTCACACCATAAGGGTTCCTTTTTTACCATTTTAGTACGGAACCCTAAAAATGATCGGAATGTTAAAACGAAAAGTCATGTTTGTTTAAAAGAAACTGGATGGTTTTATGAAACCGATTTTATTCAAATAAAAGTTTAAAGGAAGTAGTAGAGATTTATTGTGGATACAATAGGTACTTGATAAAATCTTAGCCACCTATGTACGAGTAGGTCATTAAATCTCAAAATTGCCAAAAATATAAAATTGATTGTAAATTAATAATATTACATTAGAGATGTTACTTACATTGTGGATATTGATGCGGTGATGAACTCTGTTGTGGGTAGTGACTTCCAACAAAATCTCTCTGGTAGTAACCCTCGGGCCGTTCTTTGGCGTCCAGGAAGGCTTTTGCAAAAGGATTGTACTTAATCTTCAGTGACGTAACCTCTTCATTCTGGTATGCAGTCACTGCTATGAACTGCGTCTCGGGGAACGGGTAGGTCATAATGCGCCGAAGATCGGTGCCTACTTTAACTAGGTGAACTCGGGGCTCATATTTGTGGAGGGAATTTAACATTATCTGTAAATGAAAGAAGAAATATGAAAAAGAAGAACGACACGACCAATAGTCCCATGTTGGGCGCCAATGTCACCACTACCCAAATCATCTTTAACACAGCGAGCAATGTCGATGTCTCACGTGTTTTACAACTCTTAAGTGTATCAAGAAGAGAAAGAAATTAATATATGCATATTGAGAGTAGCATCTAACATATAATGATGTGTAATGTAAACATCGCGCTGAGACAATAATTATTACAAATGATAGTGCGTATAGGCACCCGCTAAACAGTTGGTAAAGCTACAGATTTCACACCGACCCGTCAACATATGGATCTGGATACATCAGGTGTTTGCTCTCATGTTCATTCGCACCACATTCAACCGTGAGAACTGGCTTCTATGAACTAGCGGTAGCTTAGAAACTGTAGCACCTTCGTATCGCAGGTTTCTAACAGTCGAAATTAGTATTCTGTCAATACTGTGAACCAATTATACGAAGCCAAGATGCAAAGACGGTTGAATATGGAGCAGTCTTTACTCAAAATGTTTAGAAATCGAAAATCGAAGCTATCGAAACGAAAGATGTACAAACAAACAAACGTCGACTCAGATTTTTGGTTGCTTATGTCATTGTTTGTCTTTTTGGTCAAACATTATCCAATGTAACTTATCATTCTCGTCTCACCTGACCGTTTCCATTGGTTTTGTTTGTTAGTTTAACTTTAGCGAATGATATTGGCTCCTTCATCCAATGTGCGCCGAAGTTTGGACTTTCCGGATGTATGTATATGGCATTTGAGGGGGGAACTTCAGCTTTTCCACCCGGCACCTGATTTAAAAGAAATAGAGGTGTAATATTAATTTTAAAAATCTAACTAGAAGTAAACGTTACAAGTTCTGTTTTTCAAACATATTACCCATTCTCCATTCACGTATTTCCATCGATGGGAATCCACTTGAACGAATTCTAATAGAACAGTGTACATCGCAGTTGGATCCAATCCGCTGGCGGTCACCTTCACTACTGGAAACATGCGTCTGTAACGAAATTTTCATAATCTAAATAAATAGGGAATAAATTAACTGCCGCTTTGTACTGATTACATAGTACATACATATTTGTAATAGAACTCAAATATTGCCTATTGAATTTTTATGCCAATTGAAAAAACTACTTCGTTGTTGTGCTCTAAGTTATAGGTACACAAATTATTGTTGTTATACACAAATTTTACTTTAAGTCATTGGAAACTACAACTTAGTTAAATCTGGTAAACGACTATAATTATAGAATTAGCTGTAAAGATTATGAGTCATATCATCAGGATTATTTGTAAAACACCAACAACCTCGCATAGCAGGAGTAGATTACTACTTACATCATAAATATAGGTATCATTTAATTTTGTTTTACTACTTTTCCGAAAACAGACAAATAAGTCGAGCGATTTTCTTTTGTCTGCTTTTGTAAAAGTCATAGAACAAATTGTTATTGCTTATGATGTTAGTAATCTACTCCTGCGAGGATGTTGGTGTTTTACAAATAACACTGTTTATTGAATTACACCAAGTTTTTCCAAAATGGCGGAAATAATATTTTTGGTTTCGAAGCAGTGCAGAATTACTATGGGTTATTGATGTTTTTGCTGCAAATCTATAGTTTTGACGGTGAGTTTATATGATGAGATGTTGCTTGCTGCAAGCTGATTTTATATTAGCACACGCTTCAAAGTTATTATCCTTACTAATATTAAAAAAAACCGGTCAAGAGCGAGTCGGACTCGCGCACCGAGGGTTCCGTACAATCATAAATATATTTGGATATGTTACTTTAGTTACAGTCTTTAAAAAAGTAGAATAAACGACAGACAGGTGGAAGGGCGAACAGGCGGACAGTTAATTTACAAATCTTAACAACAGCTTCTTATGGTGACTGAAAAACGTTTCAGCCACTCCACATTGCAAACTGTTTATATTACTAAGTAGGAACTTATTCTTCGTTTATTCGTACGGCAAATAGTAGGTATTTATATTAGAACCAGCCACCAATTTATTATTGTAGTATTAGGTTGCTCCATCTCTTGACCGATAGTGGAACTATTTTTTTTCTTATGTTAGCATTCTTAAGACAATGCCATCTGTTGACAGGTAGTGAAACTAAAGAATGTTTGTTTGTTTTTAGAATTTCTAAAAAAGTGTGTTATATTGAGACATCGTTTTATTTTTCCCGTAATCTTTACATAAACTACTATCACATAGAATTATTTCAGATTTTTCCCTTTGCAAACTTCCGAGATAAAGGGGGGGGGGCGGTTTTTTTTACATTTTTCATCATAAGTCGAAAACTATGCGGCCTAAGAAAAAAGGAAAAAATGTTTTAAAATGTGCAAACAGCGTTCTTTCATATGATACCCCACATGCCCTAGTCACCTCACTTCAAATTTTTAAGACCCCTTTTCAGTCCCTGTTGTAAAAAAATATTTTTTTTATTTTCTTTCTTATTTGCAAAATAGTTGGGCAAATGTCATCTTAAACTATTCCAAATTTCAAGTTGATACCATTAGTAGTTCTCGAGATATCCAGCTGTGACAGACAGACAGACAGACAGATAGACTGAGTCACACCATAAGGGTTCCTTTTTTACCATTTTGGTTCGGACCCTAAAATGCGAAAGTCCGTTTGTATGTTTGTTTGTTACGCCTTCACGTCTTAATTACTGATCCGATCATCATGAAATTTTACATACACGTTGTCAGGGATACAGAGAAAGACATAGGGTGCATATCATCCCGAAAAAAAGTATAGTTCCCGAGGGATAGCAAAATAACTTTCCACACAGACGAAGTCGCGGGCGACCGCTAGTTATTGATAAATAGGATGTTGCTTTGCTTTTGCTTCTTTGACTGATATATTAGCGCAAATATTCCTATTAATTCTAATACATTGTATAAGACACAATCCAATAAACGCGAAAAAATGCAAGAGTTTTCAATGCTAAACTGAATAATATTTTTATATCCAGCAAGCACTTGATTGCAAGTGACACACATCCTCAAGGGAGACCTAGGGCGCAGAGCATGGTGTTTAGCCAAGGCCCGTTAATCAGCTCGGCCCACAGTGCTAATGGCTGAAAACTAGCCGCCCGTCAGAGCCATTTAGCACGATGCAGGTGCCTTGTGCACCTAGCCTGATTTTGAATGCTCGCCAAACTTTCTAAAAAAATTGGTTCAGACGTTAATTGTTTTTCGGCAAACAATATTCGTAATAATAAAAACACGTCTATTGAAGTCGGGTGGGGCTGATGTACAGATTCCTTTTTTTATTCTAAAAGCCACACCCGACTTCAATAGACGAGTTTTTATTATTACGAATATTATTTCTTGCTTTTTAGAGGTAGGTTTTATGAGGTCGGTTTTTTGTTTTTTTCATAATATTTTGTAGAGAAAAGATAGAAGGGGCGAGTTTATTAGAAATCACGTCCTTTATAGTCAAATGGTGTAAGAGATGCAAAGAAGGCAGTAAAAAGATGCAGAAATAACGTATCTTATTTATTCGTTTAAGTACAGAAAAGATCTATAAGTATACAAATTATGGTCGCTAATAAGCAACCAGTGTTCAGTCGCTTTGTGCTGCATAATTAAATCCCAGCATTTTTAGCTCTATCCACTTAGTTGTACTTTTCGTGTGGTGCTATTTTTTGAGCGGAATGCTTATTCCATAGCTTTAGTTCGCTGGTACGGAACCCTCGGTGCGCGACTCCGACTCGCTCTTGACCGGTTTTATTTAACTTTGATTGTGGATTGTTGTTTCTCA
Organism: Agriphila geniculea; assembly: GCA_943789525.1. NCBI lineage: Eukaryota > Metazoa > Arthropoda > Insecta > Lepidoptera > Crambidae > Agriphila > Agriphila geniculea. The sequence goes on from OX038875.1 coordinate 13,973,981, forward strand.
CTTCTATACAGAGATTTACCAACATACATTTATCTAGATCATTTCCTGAAGCTTTTTTTCTTTTTCATAATATTCACTTCTACGAGACGACACTTACTATAATATTTAACCAGTTTGTTTTCGGCCTTAGGGCAGTGAAACATCAACGGTATTCATTTATAAAGTTAAAATGGCTTAACATAAATTATTCAAATTAATTGCATCGGGGTACTCATTTCTGAAGTTAAATAGCTTGACATAAATTATCTACAATGTAATTTTACTGTTTTGTTATAAAGCCAAGATTGTACAGTACAATGATCACTTATTTGCGTCACTCAACAAAACCAAAATGATATTCCCTTTATCATAAAACAAGTATCGTTATATTTTATATCTCTACTAGCGGCCGCCCGCGGTTTCACCCGCGTGGTTCCCGTTCCCGTGGGAATATCGGGATAAAAAGTATTCTATGTTTTAATCCAGGCTATCTTCTATCTGTGTGCCTAATTTCAACCAAATCCGTTCAGTAGTTTTTGCGTGATTGAGGAACAAACATCCAAACCCACAAACTTTCACATTTATAATATTAGTAGGATTACCTTATTATCCAGTGAGCTTATAAAAGGTCTTTTCTTTTTTCTTTCTTACAAAAAATTAAAAAATGGGGTTGTCTTTTACACTGACCTGCATATATGTTAAATAAAAATAAAAAATTCATGTCAGTGATCTATAAGTACCTTTTGTCTATTCTCAACTTTTTTTTCTTGATTTTTCCATGATCATTTACAAAACAAAAAAAATCAACTGTCTAGCTTAGCTATCAAGGTATATGAGATACAGCCTGGTGACAGTGCGATAGACAGACAGACAGACAACGGAGTCTTGGTAATAGGGTCCCGTTTTTACCCTTTGGGTACGGGACCCTAAAAAGACCATCGTTTCAGTCGTGTGTTGTGGTTGTGTGTGTAGATTTCAACTGATATTGTTAAGTAATATAATATGAAAAAAATTTGGAAAATTCTTATGTTTCTTTCTATATAAAATCCTAATTCGGACTATTGTGAACATTTAATAATAAATAATTGCCAAATCAATCCAGCTGTTCTCCAGTGATGTGCTTACCAACGAACAGCATTTCCTTTCATAATATCTGAACTGAAAGACATTGCCCTGTCCAAACTTTAATATTTGTTAGTTTTTAGTTTGTGAAATATTCTCTAATTTCCCAGACAGCTTTTCTATAACCATAAAGAAAATACAAAATACGCCTAAGAAGCTAAGGAGCTCGATGACTCAGTGGTTTAGCGCCTGGTCCAGCGATTGCGTAGGTTAAGCAACTTTCGCAAGGGTCGGTCATAGGATGGGTGACCAAAAATTTACTATCTTGAGCTCCTCCGTGCTGTGGAAGGCACGTTAAGCCGTTGGTCCCGGGTGCATTTGCAGTCGTTAGCACCCACCAATCCGCATTAGGCCCGCGTAGTGGGTTATGGCCCATCCTCCTTATCCTATAAAGAAGGCCTGTGCCCCAGCAGTGGGGACATAAAAAATGGCTGATGGTCACGCCTAAGAAAATGAATTTTCAGTTTTCCTTAATTTGTAGAATTTCCATCGTTTTTTTTTCTTTGCTTAAAAATGATAACTGCATGATACCCTCACCTTCCATTTTTAGTGACGATCATCTCGTTGGTGAGTGTTTGGAAGCGCACCCACAGCTCCCGGTCGTCGAGGGCCACGTTCACCTCCCGCTCGCGGCCGCCTCGGGACCCTCCGCCCCCCACTGTCGGCTCTACGGCACTTAGGATGTGCGATGCCGCCATCCTGAAACAAATATAATATTAAAATGAATAAGTACATCTACATACTAAAATCGTCAAATATGTAAGTACATAGTGCACACAAGGTCTTTAATTTGCTGATTAATCTTACATGTTGTTGTTGGCACCAGCCCCCCTAGCATCACCACCGAAACGCGATATGATATATAGTGATTTATCACGTTTAACTGTCAAAAGACAATAGATTTTGACAGTTGAGTGTCGATAAAATACTATATCACGCGATATATATCTTCTTTCGGTGGTCTGCTAGGCTAGCAGCAGCGGTAACTTCAGTGTCTCTACCATGAGTTATTGCAAACTATTTTCGCTATCGACATCTATCGGATAAACTGCACATAGTCGCTTAACACGAGTGAAATAGAAAAATATCCAATTCGCAAAATGTCCTGCATCGTATAGTCTCAAATTCGCAAGGTGTCCGTTACGCAAAACGTCCAATTTGCAAAATGTCAATTTCGCAATTTCGATAACGAAAACAGTTTGCAACAACTTATGAGTACCTCGTGGTACCTAGAGCCACAGCCCTCTGAGATGTGTCGCTCATTATAGTAGTAGTCTAGTAATATAGTAATAATCTATTATAGTTGGTATCATGTTAGCATAAAGATTGTGCTTTTCTAATTGAACTTTGATAAACCACACTAATCGAGAAAATTCAATCCATTTTCCCAGTAAGTTATTTTCATTTGTCATTTGACAAATTTTTACAATACTTAGTTTGGATGCAGATTCAGAATACAGAACAAGCCACGAGAATCTGTTTAATTATATAATTAACCAGATTTATATAAATGCCAAAATATGGAACACTCAAATGAGCATTGAAAACAAAACAAAACTTTTAATTGCTCTTAATCGAGCACGTTTAGTGTAAAGATTCATAAACTGACTCTGAATCTATAATTTTATTCAGTTAAAGTTGGTGATTTTAGGAACACTCAGTGTGCCGCGTATGTGGATTGAGTGTTTCTAACAAACTGTTATAAAATCCAAATTAACCATGAATAGTTGACACAAATCAATTAAATTTTCGATTAGCTTAGTTTGCAATATCCAGTCTGGATGTTACCTTTGCTTTTACTGTATTTAAAAAAAAGTAACGATGCGTTAAATTCTTCTTTTTTGGACCTTTTAGTAATAGTTAAAAAAAAAACAGACACTTTTCTTCGAACAAGCAGGACAGAAGAGGCAAGGCCGTCGAAGTCCGTAATGGACTTTAATTTTAAACAAACAATCCAATACGTTACGAAACGCAATCTACACTAACCAAACGGATAGGCTCACGAAATCTGAATGCAAATAACATTATTTTATTGTAAGTTTGTCGGAGGCACGATCGCCTAGGCAATATTTGAGGAACCTATTATCGCTTGCTACGTAGGTTCAACGTCCCAACTTGAGTACAATTTATAGATAAGTACGTAAGTTATTCACCATCATTATCCTCTTTGATGTCCTAACTTCTGGAGCATAGGCATTCCTTGTGTATGTGTCTTGAAGAGTGTAGAGTAGAAAGTAGAAGTGATAGTTCAATTGGAAGTTAAAACACTAAGTTTAAAGTTATTTTAGTTTATTCCGTAAATTATTATTGAATATAAATGTAAACAATCATTTCTTGCGTTCTAATAAGTAGCCAAGTTCCTGACGTAGGTAGTTGATTTGCGTTGGCGGCGGCGTTACAAGGCGCACTTTTCACAGCGGTGCAAATTTCGTATATGTGTTCGACGTTTTTTTGGACACGAATCATTAAGTTCCAGTATGTTGAACCAGTCATCGTATATCAGTCGTATCTTCCCGATTCACTTCTCAAGCTTACGCGCTCTCTAGACATGTAATAAAACAATTTTTAATGGATACTAGCGCGGTTTTATTGAAAGTACTTTGGTAATTAGTTGGTATTTGGTTTGATTTTTGGTTTTCCCGACGTTTCGGCAACTTTGCAGCTGCCGTGATCACGGGGGACTGAAGCTACCCGTGAGTCTACCCTTAAGCGATGAATATTTTTTTTTAGACGTTCATAAATTTAAAATTTAACAAAAAAAAATTGTTTTATGTTGATTTATAATTTAATTTTATGAATTATTTAGTGCTAAAAAGAGAGAGAATCTACGGAAACTACCACCATTTCATAAAATTGGGAGGCCCCTCCAAGAAAGAAATGGCGAAAGAAAACTTGGAGAGGAAAAGACGGAGGTCGGTTTTCCTCTCCAAGTTTTCTTTCGCCAAAAATCAAACCCAATACCAACTAATTATCAAAGTACTTCCAATAAAACCGCGCTAGTATCCGTTAAAAATTGTTTTATTTCATATCTTCCCGATTGTCAGGATTTCTCTGAACTTATGGAGAAGGAGTTTTACATAACAAAACAATCTCATTCTGCAAGTTCAAAATCTCGTTTTCAGTTTCTTCACTTCGCTTTTATATTATTATATTTATATTATTTAATAATATTTATCATTAAAGTAGTCTATATTCTTATTTTCTGATGAGCGGTTTTTAAAGGCAGTTTAAAAAAAAAGTATTACATAAAAGACGGCTAGATGTCGTTGTTCAACTAAGGACGTAGCTTTTTAAGAAAAAAGCAAAGGATGAAAGGATTCAATGCCAATTTTCGACCTACTTTTTTGACATACATTTATTAATCTATGGTCTGTCAGCGTGATTCGGAACGCGGCCTGGGGAAAATTAAAAAAATCTACCTAGTATACTAGCCCCATCTATCAACATAAAAATAAACTAAAATTCTTAGCTGTCAGAAAACCGCTCATTGCAAAATTACCTCATGAATCCTCTGGAATTCCTGCCTTAGCAATTTCAAATCACTGAAGTTGGTGCAGATTTGCTTGATATTCAGGAAGTTATCTTGCTGACGCAAAATTAGTTCTTGAGTTTCAGTTGACATGATAAGTACTTGGTAAGTTCAACTAAAACTTTTCCAATAGCTAATGGTTCTTTACGGAAAATATAATTTGAATTTTCTCGATGTACATAATATAATAATTTATGTAGAAAATATAATTCAGAACGAATACCATTTTATTTATTATTTGAGTGTTACCAGTTACGATTGTGACCAAAGTCAATTTGTGCTGCGAGTGCTGACTCGACTGTAGAGCTCTCTACGATATGAAAATGTACAGCGAAAAGATTAAAGCTGCTGGTTTTAGTGGATCTACTCTACGTTGAGCTCTCTAATTCATCCAAGATTCTCTATGATATGAAAAATACACTGCAACAAAGATCAACTCCGCTGGTTTATCATTTCCACAAAACCGATGACTTTGAAATACAGGACAATCTTTAAAGTATCTCCTTTCTAACAAAAACAGATTGAATGAAATTAAACCACACGTTAATGAATTACAACTAATTACATATTTTGATTTTCTTCCCCTCTCCCAAGGGAACCGTGCTGAATTTCGGGATAAAAAGTCTACGTTGACCTTCCTCGTAATATGAACACCAATCATGCCAAGTTTTATTTGAATTCATTCAGTAGTTTTGGAGTCCATAGCGAACGTGATACAGACAGACAGACAAAAATTTAAAAAAATACAGTTATGGCTTCAGTATCGATTACAGAGCACCCTCCAAAAAAATTTTCAAAATATCTTCAATGTACAGAATTGGACCTGTTACAAAATTATAAATATAGATATAGATAAATAGTGGCTTCGTGAGCTGTAGACCTCGCGTTAAAAAGTATATCAAATTGTATGTTGTATAAAAACAAATAATAGACGCAGTTTTATGACAACATATGTTCTGACTTCTGTCAATACCTTATTATTTTCAAACGAATATTGGGCAGTTGAACTTTTGTGTCGTTGAGAGTGAGTACTATAAAAAAAAATCACTATTCGTTTAAAAGAAATTCAACTGTATTGCCTATGTCATAGAGTTGAAATTCTATCGATTCTATCGAAACAACACTAGGTGGAGGCATAAAGTTAATATTCCACTGGAATAGAGGAACTGAGTTCGCTTGGCTGCGACACCAAAAGTGACATGAGCCAGTGTGTGAAAATTTGTAAACGTGTGCGTGAACTTTAGAGATGCCCTGAAGTCCATTTTAGATTGTCGATAACCATAATGTATTATTGCTCTAAAAAATAAAGCACAAACAAGATTTTGAACAATTTTATTTAAATAATTTCTTAAAGTCTCCTTGAGGCTCCCAGCCTACTCTATTTATGACATTTATCCAGTAACTTAATCACTGGATTTACAGGAAACCTGGAAATTTTGTTAAATTAGTACTTAAGTAGGTATACCTATAATTTACCATTTGAAAACTGTCGGTTAAAAGCAGCTTTAGATAAAACTATCAGTGTTCACAATGACAAACAAGGTTATATTGGAAATCATCGACATGAGTATCGATAATATAATAATTTTTGATCAATCTCTACGCCTTATTTTCTCAAGTTCACGGACATAATATCTTTTTATCTAACACATAATGTTTAGAAATCAGCCTTTATTTAGGAAATAGGCGGTTAATAGCATGATATTAGTGTATTACTTAGTGTGTTTAGGAATATATTCAACTAAAATATGAAATATGAAAATGGTACTTGTACAATCTTATTTACCTGTGAAATGAGTGTTTATTTGGGTTGTTGTCGTAAGTTACATTACAATTAAGCCCCCCTACTCAAATGGCCACTTTTCTATTCGTTCGCTAACTTAAAGCTTAAAAATAAGCATTTAAACGATCAAGTTACACGTCGCAAGTTTATGTAAATCACGGACATTTTTGTATTGTATAGAAGTGACAAGCCTACGACACGTAATTTTGGAGTTTATGGCTTATTTTTAATTTTCAAGTTAGCGAACGAATAGAAAAGTGGCCATTTGAGTAGCCCCCCAGTACAGAACACGACACCATTATTGATTTATATAGCTTTATGAGCCAAACCGATCAGATCGCGGTCAAAATTACAAAATAATCGTGTGGACGCTTTTCACCAAGATGATAACAGACGATAAATGAAGTCTAACTAGGTTCTGCTGTCATTTTCTTTTAACTTTTTCTCGCACATCGCATAAGCCGTAAGAATCGGTTTCTCACTCGCACCATTGTCCGTCTACTTGAGCGTAGCGAAATTTTTCTATGTCTATGGGTGGAGGTCGGTGTCTCGTTCGCACAATTGCCATTACAAAACAATAATACCACGACAGTAGGAAAAAAAAATTACGTTACCAATCACGTAGTGTGTCAAAGTTAAGGACTCGGAGTGGAATATTGAAAATATACTACTTAAATATTAATTTAGAATAACACATAGTAATTGTAAAATAAAACTGAACTTACTCTTTTGATTTAATTAGATTCAAGTGTCAATCCTGGCAACTCCGATCCGATTTTGACTTTGGCGCCGAATTTCAATTTTAGAATTTCAATATTCGGGAAATATTCCTTTACAAAACTAGGGTGACCATAAATACTACACCATTTCTGATTTCCCGAAAACGCAAAACGCAAAAACTGGAAGTCGCAGGCAAGGGGTAAAGTTTATATTAATAATCAAATTCATGTTTATGCGCCGATTTCGATGAAACTCGGTTTATGGTACTATTTCGACAAGAAAATAATAACGCAGTGTTGAAAATATTAAAAAATCCAAGATGGCGGCCAACTTTTAAGTTTGTATGCCGATTTTGATGAAATTCGGTTTTTGGTGCTATTTTGACAAGAAAATAACAAAGTAATTTTTAAAGTATATAAAATTCAAAATAGAATAGAATAATTATTTATTTTCCAAAAATTCAGTTTAGTACAATTTACAAAGTATACATTAAAAAAGATAATAATAACATTTGCCTGAACTAGGAAAAACCTGTGTTTCAGGCGAGTATAGCCTACATTTAACATGAATCAATTAATCACTAACATAAAAATAATTTCTATTTAGACATTACACATTACAAATTACGCTTAGAATAACAAATACTTAAATGAAATACAATACTATTTTGTTACGACCAATAGCGTCTCTGTATCGTCATATGACATGCTTTGCAGAGTATTTTTTAAAGTTATTTTACAATTCCTAAAATTAAGTGGATAGATGTTAGCTATCCTATTTATTCTATTGTAGAGAAATGGGCCCAGGAACAGATAAAACTTTGCTGTAAAAGCGTATTGCTTAGAAACTGTTTGAGTGCAGACTATATCTTTCCGTCTTTTATTGATTATTTCAGAGTTAAAGGTGAGGGCTGAGTGCTGTTTTAACACTATGTTCATTATGAATAGTTGTCGTACTGATAATACGTTACATGACTTATATAGAAGGTTAGTAGGAAAGAGAAAAGGGCGGGAAGTTGACACCTTGAGAATCGCTCTCTGTGCTCTCTCTGTGGTTAGTAACAGTGTTTTACATGCACCTCCCCATGACGTAATACAGTAAGTTAATATTGATTCGCATAGTGCAAAATAGACCTGTCTTATTATTGCTGGATCCGCAATTTGTCGTAACTTTTTGAATACAAATATTAACTTACGTAATCTGTTATTTAAAGACATAATATGTGGCCTGAATGAAAGAGTTTCGTCTAATATAATACCTAGGTATTTAATTTTTTCTGTTTGTTTAATTTCAGGACACACACATTGGTTTTCCGTTTGGACTAGGCAACAATGACCATGAAGTGTAGGGTTAGTGTTAGGAAAGCATTGTTTACGCAAGGAGAACTTAATATAATTAGTTTTCTGTGCATTTAATGTCAAAAGATTATTTTGTAGCCAGTTATTTACAACATTGAATCCTCGTTGCGCATGCTTGAAAACTTGTTCTTCCGAGTCGGCCGTAAAGAGAAGTGCAGTATCATCAGCGTAAGATATGATCATTCCATGATCTAGCTTTATATTACAAAGATCATTTATGTAAATCAAAAACAGGGTAGGTCCTAAAATACTTCCTTGGGGAACCCCAAAAGGTGTATTTTCCTGTTCATCACTGAGGACACTGCCAATTCTCACACATTGAGTACGTTCTTCTAGATAGCTCGTGAATAATTTCAACTGTGTGCCTCTAATGCCTAAAATCTCAAGCTTGCGCAATAGGATAGGTATTGACACCGTATCAAAAGCTTTCGCTAGATCCAGGAAGATTCCAACTGTGTGGTTACCTTTATTAAGATTATTTACAATATAATCTGTTAAGTGATGTACGGCATCAGCAGTAGATACTAGAGGTCGAAAACCAAATTGAAACTTAGACAGAATCGCTTTATCCTCTAAATATCTAACTAATCTAATGTTTATAATTTTTTCTAATATTTTTGAAAGAGATGGCAATAGTGATATAGGTCTGTAGTTTGAGATTTGGCTTTTTTTGCCAGATTTATAAACAGGAACAACAACAGCCTTTTTTAAACACTTAGGAAAAATACCTGTAGTTAAACATTTTTGAAAAATATAAGTCAGTGGAGGTATCAAGATATGTCTAAACTGTTTAATTATTTTATTGGATATATTATCCCACCCAACCGCACAGTCGTCTTTCAAGGACATGATTATTTTTTCAACCTCGATTTCGTCAGTGTCAAGCAATGCAAAGGACTTCAAGGAAGAGTCACAGGCAGGAGGGGCGTGCGTTGGAGAATGTAAATGAGATTGAATTTTTTCTGACAGACATTTACCAATATTAACAAAATAATTATTGGCGTTGTTAGCACAATTTAAGAGTGACGAGTGCGCTTGTAGTAAAGTTACTGATGAGTCATGTTGTTTGGAAGTGTAAGTTATATTTTTAATGATATTCCATATCTTTTTATTATTTTTTCCAAAAAATGGCGGCCAACTTTTTTGTTTGTGGGCCGATTTCGATGAATTTCGGTTTTTGGTACTATTTTGAGAAGAAAATAACTAAGCATTTTTAAAATATTAAAAAATTCAAGATGGCGGCCAACTTTTTTGTTTATGGGCCGATTTCGATGAAACTCGGTTTTTGGCACTATTTTGATAAATGAATAACAACGCATTTTTTAAATATTAAAAAAATTCAAGATGGCGGCCAACTTTTTTGGTTATGGTCCGATTTCGATGAAACTTGGTTTTTGGTACTATTTCCACATGAAAACAACAACGCAGTGTTGAAAATATTAAAAAGTCTAAGATATGGTTGCCAACTTTTTTGTTTGTGGGCACCGATTTCGATGAAACTCGGGTTTTGGTACTATTTTGACAAGAAAACAGCAACACAATGTTAAAGCAAGTATTATTAATCCAAGGTGGCGGCCAAATTATTTTCTTGTTCTTCTTTTTTTTCAACCCAGTAATATCAAAATCAACCCAAAAACAAAATTAGCAGCTATTTTGACCTTTTGACATTGTTCACGTTGCATATTACCATATTTACCATATTTATAAATCAAAACAAAAAAAAACTTAGTAAAAACGCGATAAATAACTTATTTATAAAAAATATTTTTTTAACAAATAATTAGTTTCTGCTTTTTAGTTAACGAGTTAAACTGAAAATATACTACCTCCTATCAGAGCTCTCGTCAAGAGGAATCAAACGAGCTCAAACTCAATGGGGGGTTACATGGTTTTATTACAGAATTCCTGTGGCCTTCTTTCGGCTTCATCATCAGACCCTGAAAACTATTTCCTATCAGAGTACTCGTCAAGACCATTCAAACAAGCCCAAACTCGATGGGGTTGCATGATTTTTTTACAAAGTTCCAATGGCCTTCTTCCGGCTCCTTCATCAGCCCATTGGATATTATTCCCCAACAGAGTACTTGCCAAGACGATTCTAACGAACCCAAACACGATGGGGTTGTATGTTTTCATCATAGTGTTCCTCTGGCGTTCTTCCGGCTCCATCGTCAGATCAGCTCAATGATACCATAATATTACATTACCTTCTAGTTCTGTGTTCAAAGTTTCAAGTCTCTAGTTAATCGGGAAGTTAGTATAAAATCGTTTGCAAAATTTGTACTCAAACAAACAAACGAAAACACAAACAAACGAGCAAGCAACCTTATAAAAACGTGGCAAAAGTATTAATTGTAAATATAGAACTACCTAAGTACCTAAGTTTATATTAAACCGTTTAAAGTAATAAGTATGTCTCCGACCAACCATACAGTTTGGTCACCCTAATGAAGAAAGAGACACAATTATCTACTTGACCTCTCTGTCGGCTCGTTTTGGGCGAAGAGCTCAATCTGGTTTATACCGAAGGGATGTGCTACATCTATGTTCTAAACTGGCTCGACCATAGACTTTAATATTACTGGGCTCAACCATAGACTTATACAGTGTGTCCCTGGATAAAGTGCAATCCCGAAAGGGAGCAAAACTAGACTTTAAATGAGTAACAAAAAAATATATTCAATCTAATTTCAATTTTTGAAGTGAAAACTTCTTTAGTGGCGTTGTACGCTTTTTTGTAATGGGAAAAAATGCTAAACTCGCGTCAGTAAGAATCACGTGACCCTGATCGAAAATTCGTAAGACGGATGTGATGGATGGAGAGTAGACAGCCGGCGGCGGAAGTATCCCCCTCTCTTTCTACGGAGCGCGGTGAAAATGGCGGCGCGTCATTTCAAGACGTAAACACTTGTGTCACCATAGCAACGCGCTAATTTTTTAATTCAATGTCAAAACTCTAGATTTTCTGTCAAGCTATGGATAAGACTTTCGTACAATACTGTTCTGTTCTGTATTCGTAAATTCAAATGCAGAGTAAATTCGTAAGACGGCAATTCGTGCAAAATTATTCCCTAACCATTCCAAAATATCAAAAATGCACAACGTTAATATTCAAGTTTTCACTTCTGCCGGCACTCCAGGAGTGCAACACGTTTTTTTTTTTTGCAGAATTAATATTTGAATTTTTTACAATGGACTCTATGTACAAAATATAATATTCCTTTAAAAGTAGTGAATGGATTTTGTTCAAATAAAAGAATTACGTGATGCAGATACATGTCAATTGTCAGTTCAGGTAGAATGCAAATAACTCACAAAAAAAAACCGGTCAAGAGCGAGTCGGACTCGCGCACCGAGGGTTCCGTACAATCATAAATATATTTGGATATGTTACATTAGTACAGTCTTTAAAAAAGTAGGATAAACGGCAGACAGGTGGAAGGGCGAACAGGCGGACAGTTAATTTACAAATCTTAACCACAGTTGCTTATGGTGACTGAAAAACGTTTCAGCCGCTCCACATTGCAAACTGTTTATATTACTAAGTAGGAACTTATTCTTCGTTTATATTCGTACGGCAAATAGTAGGTAATTTATATAAGAACCAGTCACCAATTATTACTGTAGTATTAGGTTGCACCATCTCTTGACCGATAGTGGAACTATTTTAATTCGCAAGTTAGCATTCTTAGGTCACCGCCATCTGTTGACGGGTAGTGAAACTGAAAAAATTATTGTTTGTTTTTTGAATTTCTAAAAAAGTGTGTTATATTGAGACCTCGTTTTATTTTTCCTGTAATCTTTACGTAAACTACTATCACATAGAATTATTTCAGATTTTTCTCTTTGCAAACTTCGGAGATAAGGGGGGGGAACGGTATTTTTTTTTACATTTTTCATCATAAGTCGAAAACTATGCGGCCTAAGAAAAAAAAAAATGTTTTAAAATGTGCAAACAGCGCTCTTTCATATGATACCCCACACGCCCTAGTCACCTCACTTCAAATTTTTAAGACCTCTTTTCAGTCCCTGTTGTAAAAAAAATATATTTTTTTTTTCTTTCTTATTTGCAAAATAGTTGGGCAAATGTCATCTTAAACTATTCCAAATTTCAAGTTGATACCATTAGTAGTTCTCGAGATATCCAGCTGTGACAGACAGACAGACAGACTGAGTCTCACCATAAGGGTTCCTTTTTTACCATTTTGGTACGGAACCCTAAAAAATTTATTAAAAACACGACTGCCCTGCCAAAAACGAACTAAAAAGTTAAATAACAAGTGTCATTGCAGTCGGGGGACCGTTTTGTGCAATTATTTTTAATCGAAGTGGTCCCCCGACTGCAATGACACTTGTTATTTAACTTTTTAGTTCGTTTTTGGCAAGGCAGTCGTGTTTTTTTTATTTTTAAATTTATTTATTTTTATTTCACACAACTTAGTAACAAATTATATAGTTTTAGAACGTACTCATTTCATTTGATGCCCATATTGTAATAATTGAAGAAAAAAATATTTTTTTCACATTTGAAAGTGGCGTCGTACAGTCGCCACATTGACTTTTTCCAAAAAAATATAGCCAATGTCGCTTGGAATGATGTAAAGATTCTAACGATACCCTATACATCGAGGAGTTATGGTGGAATAAAGAAACTCACATACCCACAAACATACATAAATCCTGAACACATATAGGTACACTCCTTTTTGGGCAGTCGTGTAAAAAGCGATAATCATGAATGTAATTCAGCTTTTGTAAAAAAAATGCATTTCTCTTAAATCGTTTTTCCATTAATCTCCAAATTTTTCAAAATTTCGTCCCCAATATCACAAAGTTTTATCATTTATTCATAATTTTTATCATATTAGCTTCCAAATAACAATAACATGCACTCACTAAAAATAACACCTGGGTATGAGCTTTCAAAGTTGGGTAACTTTGAAATTTTGAATCAGTGGTTAACTTTGAAAGCTCATAGCCAGCGTGTTATTTTTAGTGAGTGCATATTTTTTTCTTATTTGGAAGCTAATATAATAAATCCTTACTAATTCTATTCTACTAATATTATAAATGTAAAAGTTTGTGGGTTTGGATGTTTGGATGTTTGTTCCTCAATCACGCAAAAACTGCTGAACGGATTTGCTTGAAATTTGGCACACATATAGTAGATATCCTAAATTAAAACATAGAATACTTTTTATCCCGATATTCTCACGGGAACGGGAACCACGCAGGAGAAACCGTGAGCGGCCGCTAGTATTATAAATGCGAAAGTCCGTTTGTTTGTTACGCCTTCACGTCTTAACTACTGAACCGATCATCATGAATTTTTGCATACACATTGTCAGGGGTACAGAGAAGAACATAGGGTACCTTTTATCCCGAAAAAATGTATTCTTCCCGAGGGATAGCATAAAAACTTTCCACGCAGACGAAGTCGCGGGCGGCCGCTAGTTATAAATAAATGATAAGACTTTTTGGTATTGGCGGCGAAATCTTGAAAAATTTAGAGATTAATGAAAAAAAGAGTTAGGAGAAATGCATTTTTTTTACAAAAAGCTAAATTTAAGTCATGATTATCAATTTTTTGTGAGTTATTTGCAATTTATCTGAACTAACAAGTATCTGGCATTACGTTATTTTTTATTTGAACAAAATCCATTACTACTTTTGAAGGAATATTATTTATTGTACACAGAGTCCATTGTAAAAATTACAAATTGTAATTCTGCAAAAAAAATGAAATTAGATTGATATTTTTTTATTACTCATTTAGTTTCGCTCCCTTTCGGGATTGCATTTTATCCAGGGACATACTATATAGTAAGTGGCTCCGTGAGCTATAAACCTCGCATTAAAAGGTTTTTAAAAACATATAACACAGAATAGATATCAGTTTTTCCCACTAATAAGTAAGTATCTATACTGTGCATATAATTTACGCAGTCCTAGGTTCTGTCACATGAGTAAAAAAACGTTACTCATGTGGTTCTGTCACAAAGTCACAACCTTTTTTATTTTCAAATTTCGAATATTGGCCAGAAATGTTTTGATTGATGAACTTTTGAATCTTCTAAAAATAAAAAACAAAAACAGTTTCAAAATTAAATACCTCTAAAAAAGCGAGAAACTTCAAAAAACCTGAAACAAAAACAGCTTCAAAATTAAATATCTCTAAAAAAGCGAGAAATAACATTCAAATCATTAGTTACGCATAACATTTTGAATAAAACACGTCTATTGAAGTCGGGTGGGGCTGGAAGACAACTAATTTTTTTTATATTCTAAAAGCCCCACCCGACTTCATTAGACGTGTTTTATTCAAAATGTTATGCGTAACTAATGATTTGAATGTTATTTCTCGCTTTTTTAGAGGTATTTAATTTTGAAACTGTTTTTGTTTCAGGTTTTTTGAAGTTTCTCGCTTTTTTAGAGGTATTTAATTTTGAAACTGTTTTTGATTCAGGTTTTTTGAAGGAGGTTTTTCTTTTTTGTTAAAAAAGTTTTTTATTTTCAACTTTTTAGTGGTAGGTATGAAAGCATGTAAATATTTTTTAACTGTATAAAATATTTTCAATGGTAAAATGCCTTGGACGAATCAACCACTGGACGCGAAATGACAGGCATATTGATGGCCTGGTAACTAAATCGTCGGCGAAGAGTGAAAACCTCGTAAATCCTCTTTCTTGTCTAATACACTTTTGCCGAGTTTTTCGTCACTCATGCTTCACCAGCTTCTGTCATTGACGACGTTTTCATAAAACGCAATAGATGGCGTTGTACGCCTTTTAATGGAATTTGAGTGAGATAGAGTCGTGAGATAAGAGATTTTCTGACAAAAACTGCAAAAAAATGTTCTAGACAAAAAGGAGATCACGAGGTTTTCACTCTTCGCCGACGAAATGCAGTTTTGGGAGGTCATTTGCTTTTTGGCCGCCTGGCCGAAAACTAATGTATGAGTTTCACAATCCATAATATTTGGCCGGCAATTATGGCCGAAAACCGGCTTGACATTATTTGACAAGTGTAATCCCCCCTCACCCCGCAAAAATTGGTTGATCGTGATTTCATACATTTTTCTTACGTTACGTATCCAGTGGTTAATTCATCCAAGTAAAATGCCCACAACTCAATTTCCAAATTTACGCTGTTTGTTTTTGAGGAGTTCCGTTGTGTCTTTGTAGTCCAAGTCTAGTCCGTCGTCCGTAGCAACGTTGCATCGCAGACCATGGTTTGGTTTGTTTTGGATTGTCATAAAACTACCAAAATCCAAATCACTTTACATGTACTATTTGAATATGAGGAGTTCCCTTGTGTATCTTCGAAGTTCAAGGTACAATATCAATGAAATTAAAATGTGACTACTCTTGAAGTATACCCTTTCAAACAAAAAAAGAATCATCTAAATCGGTACATAAACAAAGATGTTATGTTCGAAAATCCGTGAAAACACGTGTGATGGCAAGCTAAATAATTGTCATTTTTCAGGATTATGAAAAAACTACCAGCCAGATCTCTGAATTTTTTTACGGGACCACACACAAACTATGTTCTTTGAGATAAAAAAAGAATTGTATAAATCGGATAATAACTGACGAAGTTATGGTAAAACCATAGACTTAGAAAAATTTCGCTACGCTCAAGTAGACGGACAATGGTGCGAGTGAGAAACCGATTCTTACGGCTTATTCGATGTGCGAGAAAGAGTTAAAAGAAAATGACAGCAGAACCTAGTTTGACTTCATTTATCGTCTGTTATCATCTTGGTGAAAAGCGTCCACACGATTATTTTGTAATTTTGACCGCGATCTGATCGGTTTGGCTCATAAAGCTATATAAATCAATAATGGTGTCGTGTTCTGTACTGAATTGTAATGTTACTTACGACAACAACCCAAATAAACACTCATTTCACAGGTAAATAAGATTGTACAAGTACCATTTTCATATTTCATATTTTAGTTGAATATATTCCTAAACATACTAAGTAATACACTAATATCATGCTATTAACCGCCTATTTTCTAAATAAAGGCTGATTTCTAAACATTATGTGTTAGATAAAAAGATATTATGTCCGTGAACTTGAGAAAATAAGGCGCAGAGATTGATCAAAAATTATTATATTATCGATACTCATGTCGATGATTTCCAATATAACCTTATTTGTCTTTGTGAACACTGATAGCTTTAACTAAAGCTGCTTTTAACCGACAGTTTTCAAATGGTAAATTATATCTATTTAAGTACTAATTTAACAATTTTTCCAGGTTTCCTGTAAATCCAGTGATTAAGTTACTGGATAAATGTCATAAATAGAATAGGCGTGAAGCCTCAAGGAGACTTGTAAGAAATTATTTAAATAAAATTGTTCAAAATCTTGTTTGTGTTTTATTTATTAGAGCAATAATACATTATGGTTATCGACAATCTAAAATGGACTTCAGGGCATCCCTAAAGTTCACGCACACGTTTACAAATTTTCACACACTGGCTCATGTCACTTTTGGTGTCGCAGCCAAGCGAACTCTGTTCCTCTATTCCAGTGGAATATTAACTTTATGGGTAAAACATACATAAAAAAAATAAAAAAAAAATACCGTCGACTTGAGAACCTCCTCCTTTTTTTGAAGTCGGTTAAAAATACCGTCGACTTGAGAACCTCCTCCTTTTTTTGAAGTCGGTTAAAAATTTACTTTGCACCGCTAACAAAAAAGTTTTGTTACATTTTTGATAATTTTTCGAACTATTGAAATATGTCTTTTTAGGGTTCCGTACCAAAATGGTAAGGAACCCTTATGGTGTGACTCAGTCTGTCTGTCTGTCTGTCACAGCTGGATATCTCGAGAACTACTAATGGTAACAACTTGGAAATTTGGAACAGTTTAAGATGACATATTTGCTTATATTTTGCAAATAAGAAAGAAATAAAAAAAAAAATTTTTTTTACAACAGGGACTGAAAAGGGATCTTAAAAATTTGAACTGAGGTAACTAGGGCATGTGGGGTATCATATGAAAGAGCGCTGTTTGCACATTTTAAAACATTTTTTTCTTTTTTCTTAGGCCGCATAGTTTTCGACTTATGATGAAAAATGTAAAAAAAATACCGTTCCCCCCCCCCCTTATCTCCGAAGTTGCAAAGAGAAAAATCTGAAATAATTCTATGTGATAGTAGTTTATGTAAAGATTACAGGAAAAATAAAACGATGTCTCAATATAACACACTTTTTTAGAAATTCAAAAAACAAACAAACATTCTTTAGTTTCACTACCAGTCAACAGATGGCGCTGTCCTAAGAATGCTGACCTAAGAAAAAAAAATAGTTCCACAATCGGTCAAGGTCAAGAGATGGCGCAACCTAATACTACAATAATAATTGGTGGCTGGTTCTAATATAATTACCTACTATTTGCCGTACGAATAAACGAAGAATAAGTTCCTACTTAGTAATATAAACAGTTTGCAATGTGGCGTGACTGAAACGTTTTGCAGTCACCATAAGCAGCTGTGGTTAAGATTTGTAAATTAACTGTCCGCCTGTTCGCTCTTCCACCTGTCTGCCGTTTATCCGACTTTTTTAAAGACTGTACTAAAGCAAGTCGGAACGGAACTCTCGGTGCGCGAGTCCGACTCGCTCTTGACCGGTTTTTTTTACATATCTCCGCCATTTCGAATAATTTCAAAAAACAGGTCCGACTGAAAAATTCTTTAAATTTATCAATCCTGCTCACAAAATTTCACGAGAATTGGTTGAGAAATGCGA
This sequence comes from Agriphila geniculea, assembly GCA_943789525.1. Classification (NCBI taxonomy): domain Eukaryota; kingdom Metazoa; phylum Arthropoda; class Insecta; order Lepidoptera; family Crambidae; genus Agriphila; species Agriphila geniculea. Next base: position 13,992,238 of record OX038875.1, read on the forward strand.
CCTGTAGAGGAAAACAGCCAGCGCCGGAAAACCGGACTGAAATATGCTTTTTAGGGTTCCGTACCAAAATGGTAAAAAAGGAACCCTTATGGTGTGACTCAGTCTGTCTGTCTGTCACAGCTGGATATCTCGAGAACTACTAATGGTAACAACTTGAAATTTGGAATAGTTTAAGATGACATTTGCCCAACTATTTTGCAAATAAGAAAGAAATAAAAATTATAATATTTTTTTTACAACAGGGACTGAAAAGGGGTCTTAAAAATTTGAAGTGAGGTGACTAGTGCGTGTGGGGTATCATATGAAAGAGCGCTGTTTGCACATTTTAAAACATTTTTTTCTTTTTTCTTAGGCCGCATAGTTTTCGACTTATGATGAAAAATGTAAAAAAAAATACCGTTCCCCCCCCTTATCTCCGAAGTTTGCAAAGAGAAAAATCTGAAATAATTCTATGTGATAGTAGTTTACGTAAAGATTACAGGAAAAATAAAACGAGGTCTCAATATAACACACTTTTTTAGAAATTCAAAAAACAAACAATAATTCTTTAGTTTCACTACCCGTCAACAGATGGCGGTGACCTAAGAATGCTGACTTGCGAATTAAAATAGTTCCACTATCGGTCAAGAGATGGCGCAACCTAATACTACAGTAATAATTGGTGACTGGTTCTAATATAAATTACCTACTATTTGCCGTACGAATAAACGAAGAATAAGTTCCTACTTAGTAATATAAACAGTTTGCAATGTGGAGCGGCTGAAACGTTTTTCAGTCACCATAAGCAACTGTGGTTAAGATTTGTAAATTAACTGTCCGCCTGTTCGCCCTTCCACCTGTCTGCCGTTTATCCTACTTTTTTAAAGACTGTACTAAAGTAACATATCCAAATATATTTATGATTGTACGGAACCCTCGGTGCGCGAGTCCGACTCGCTCTTGACCGGTTTTTTTTTAGATATCTTCACCATTTTGAAAAATTTCGAAACACTGGCACGAAAAAAAAATCTCCATATTTTTCGAGTCACTATCAGAATATCCACATTGTAAAATGTCAATATAGCCCAAACGTCTTGATATTAAATAAAACGCAATAGTTACTAAATAGACATGAACGCTAAACACCCTAGTAACAAAACGTCTGGATCTTAAAATGTCGTTATTCAAAATACGCTAGTAGCAAATAGTCTTTATATTAAAATGCCATAGTTACTAAATGGACATGAGCGTTGAATGATAGTACTTAGCAAAACGTCTGGATATTTAAATGCCATTAGTTACTAAATGACCTCTTTGAAGAACAAAATAAGAGAATAAATATATTGCTTTTCACAGAAAATATAGGTGGAAAATCACAAAAGAACAAGAAAAATTTAAAAGTATATTATTTTTGACTCTCTCACTTAATGCACGCAAGAGAAGCTATTTGGTATACTTTTTATCGCTTAAACAATATTTTCTAGCCTGTCGTTTAGTTCTATGAATATTTTTGGCTATCCCATTCTGTGTTTTTGTCATCCAACTAATTTGACTTCCGGCTAATAAGGTATTTTAAACATACGGACTTTTGCAATTCCAGACGTTTTGCTACTAGCTCATTCTGCTTGTGTGTCGTCCGGCTGACTCTCTGCTGACTGAGTATTCTGCTTTTATGTCGTGTAGCTGAATTGTCTTTTGGCTATCTTGGTATCTTGCTTTCATGTCATCCAACGTAAATGGCCTTTCAGCGAAAAGGTCAAACTGATAGAGAGGGTAATTTTCGAACCTGCTCACAAAATTTCATGAGAATCAGTTGAGAAATGCGACCTGTAGAGGAAAAAACAACAGCACCAGAAAGCCGGACTGAGATATGTTTTTTTACATATCACCGCTGTTTTAAAAAAATTTGAAAAACTGGCTCGACAAAAAAAATATTATAATTTTCGAACCTGCTCACAAAATTTCACGAGAATCGGTTGAGAAATGCGACCTGTAGAGGAGAACAAACGGACAGCCGCCGGAAGGATATACGAAAGAATTTTTGCCCAAGCTGAAGCAGAGACGCTTCGCTCGCGCTTTGCGCTCGCTCGGTCAATTGAGCTCGACTAAAAAAATTCTATACACCGTAATTTTATAGTCATTTTAAATAACTTAAGAGAGTGTTCTACCAATGAAACTACACATGTTTGCCTGAGAAACATGGGTCGAAAACGACAAATATTTTGGTCCTCCCATACTAACTAGACAGCTAAAACATTGTATTATGTATGTAGTATGGGAAATGAAATCGCGAAAAAATATTTAGCTGTTTCATACAAAAATTTATAAAGAAAATATGAAAATGTATGAAACAGCAGATTATTTTGCGATTTCAGAGTTGTCCCATAGTAAAAATCGTTCAGTTTGATGGTTCCTATCACAACCATATTCTGGTTTAGCCATTAATTCTGTTACACGTTGTGTTCCTATTTGGTTTTGAAGAGTTCCTTTGTGTATCTTTAAAGTCCAAGGTCTAATGGCAATGATTTCATGATTTCATTGGCATAAGACCTTGGACTTTGGAGTAATATATTATCCTTGAAGTGTCTTGTTTCAAACGAAAAAAGAACCATCTAAATCGGTCTATAAACAAAGAAGTTATGCTGGATCATCCATAAAAAATCTTGTAATGGTTACAAAAATGACAGTATTTTCAGGATATCCTGAAAACTACTGAACCGACTTCAAAATTTAAAAAAAAATGGGGCTAATCTGGAAGTATGTTCCTTGAAATAAAAAAACTGGTCAAGAGCGAGTCGGACTCGCGCACCGAGGGTTCCATACAATCATAAATATATTTGGATATGTTACTTTAGTACAGTCTTAAAAAAGTAGGATAAACGGCAGACCACTTCCACCTGAAGGGCGAACAGGCGGACAGTTAATTTACAAATCGTAACCACAGCTGCTTATGGTGACTGAAAAACGTTTCAGCCACTCCACATTGCAAACTGTTTATATTACTAAGTAGGAACTTATTCTTCGTTTATTCGTACGGCAAATAGTAGGTAATTATATTAGAACCAGCCACCAATTATTATTGTAGTTATTAGGTTGCGCCATCTCTTGACTGATAGTGGAACTATTTATCTTTTCTTAGGTCAGCATGCTTAGGACAGCCCCATCTGTTGACTGGTAGTGAAACTAAAGAATATTTGTTTGTTTTTTGAATTTCTAAAAAAGTGTGTTATATTGAGACATCGTTTTATTTTTCCTGTAATTTTTACATAAACTACTATCACATAGAATTATTTCAGATTTTTCTCTTTACAAACTTCGGAGATAAGGGGGGGAACGGTATTTTTTTTTACATTTTTCATCATAAGTCGAAAACTATGCGGCCTAAGAAAAAAGGAAAAAAATTTTTAAAATGTGCAAACAGCGCTCTGTCATATGATACCCCACATGCCCTAGTCACCTCACTTCAAATTTTTAAGACCACTTTTCAGTCCCTGTTGTAAAAAAAATATTAATATTTTTATTTCTTTCTTATTTGCAAAATAGTTGGGCAAATGCCATCTTTAACTGTTCCAAATTTCAAGTTGATACCATTAGTAGTTCTCGAGATATCCAGCTGTGACAGACAGACTGAGTCACACCATAAGGTTCCTGTTTTACCATTTTGGTACGGAACCCTAAAAAAACAAATTGGTCCATAAATGACAGAGTACTCAGGTAACAAACAAAAAACAACCATTGTTAACCTCCTCCTTCAATTTTTTTGAAGTCGGTTAAAAATATCTTCCACTAAATTATGCTTAAAGATGCTCACAAGAAAATAGTTGAAATATGACATGCTTTAGAACACCGTAATTGGTATTTAAAGTTGTCGTTTGCTTTAAAGTACAGGAAGATTTTAAGTTAACTTTGGAACTGTAAAGTTCTCTTCGTTAGAAGAAGTTTTAACGCCTATACTTTATTGAATACTGTTATATTGTAGAGACTCGACCAAAGAATCTAAACTCGTAATTCGTTTTACGTTCATCTCGCAGAATAGGCTATGAGGATACCTTTCGTATTCTGACAACATTTAAGTTTAAACAAGAAAGCACCCAACGTAAATTCTATATAAAAGCAAAATAATTACAGCGCTAGCCCACTCGTCTGCAGTACTCCACAGAGTCATTATTCATCGTTTTACGACTCCATGAAGTATAAATATTAAACTTAAGTCGTATAGGTGAATTGCGAACATTTTCTTTTTAATGACGAGGTTTAATATGGTGTGCGAGTATAGGACGAGGTTTCGTATATCTAACTCTGATGAGGTTCACTACAAAATAACATGACGTGCCCCTAGGCATAAACATTATCGCCTTTTAATTATGTAGGTACTCAGGATTTGTTTCGTCTTTTTGTGTATTGGCCTTCAAACGTGAAGGTGAAGTATAATCAATCCCGCTGGAATGTCTCTTAATCGTCCTAGTGTGCTGACGTTTTACAGATCCCTATAAAATATCAAAGATAACAACGAGCGGCTATGAAGGTGCCCGGGAAGAGTGATTGGAAGTTTATGGCATTCGTTGATAAATGTAAGCTTATGTCGGTAGTGCGAGCGGCTGGGCCATCTAGCGCGAGCCAACTCGATGCGGAGAAGGTGCTAATGATCCAATGCGAGACCGACGGAACCGATATTGAAACCATTGAAACAATACGGTCAGTGTTGTCTTTCCCAATTTCAAAGTTTGCAGAATGGCTGCGTAATGAAGGCCAAGAAGGCTATGCAAATGGAATGACGCCGAAAAGTAAGTATTTTTATCGCCTTGCGTCATCGTTGTTTCAAACTTGAATTTTCATTATCACTTGGCATGTATACAACCGTCAGCCTTGATATGTTAATCAAACAATAGGCAAAAATCAAATAAGCGCAACATTGATCAATAAGGTTCGGCCTTACCTATTAAATTATATTTTGTTTTATTGACGCAATTTATGGCTACTCCGTTTCCGTAAACTTTGGCGCCGATTACGTGGAAACAAACATGATTTGACGTCAGAGCCTTTAAATTATATTCAACACTGTAGGTAGAGAATGAGTGAATTGAATTTTATGAAGGTAAGAATTGTTCTGAACTGTGGAAAAAATATCGAAAGACTTACTCATTTTAGGGATGCAACGAATACGAATACGTATTCGCAGAGTATTTGATTTAATACGAATATTCGAATTCTATGAATATTATTATCACGAGTATTCGTGACTTTGTGTAGATAGATAGTATTAATTTTAATTTAATGAATTTGTTGTGTGAAACGGAACGCAACCGCAACGCGTTGACACTGAGTTGCCATTTTAGCGCATTTCACGCTAGATCTTTCTTCATTTCAGCGCCTATTTTCTCAAAAACAGAGGACAGGAACAGACTGCCACAAAAAAACTTGCAAATGCTTGCAATAGTTCTTAAAAAACATGCCTGTTGTTGATTTTAATGATTAGGCAAATTAAAGTAAAATAAATATATTTTTATCAAAAATCGTTTATTTTATACGTACTCAACGAAAATTTATTTGATATTCGTGTTCATATTCGGTAAAATACTATTTATTGCATCCCTAATTAATTTTATCAGAATGATTGATTGCTCTAACTTATGTGCGTAACAAGAGACCAAATTCGTTTACGAGTACATACCATACCAAACATACCAAGTAATAGTATGCTGTGGTAGTACTTTTTCATAATTAGGTACCTACCGTTATTACCCCTATATGGGCTGCGAAGAATATTCATATAATATCAATGTAAATATTCAAATTCGGAAGCTGATAACCGCAATCAAAGGTTCTTTGGGACTACATTTCAATTAAATTTTATTCCTCAATTCTGTGGTTGTCATAAAACTTTAAAGTTTGACGAGTAAAGCCCATTGAGAAACTCCGAATTGATATTAATTCAAATAACTCGGGTTAAAAAGTCAGGGTTTTATGGGAGTTGTAAAGTTTTATTGTAGGGCTTTGTAGCGAACCGGACGCGCCGATGGTCCGGTGACAGCCTGCGCCCGCGCCGACGAGACGCACCGAGCCGGGAGGCAGCCGCTTTGTGCATTACATACAATTAAGAATACAGTAGAACACGAACTAACCTAACACTAATTCTATTTTAATTTTAAAAAGTGAAGCGATCAAAATTGCTTCACAGAAAGGTGGCTGAATAACTAGATACACTTTTAAATAAGATTTTTTCAAAACTCTAAATCAAAGATGGATGCTAGGTTCTGTAAATGTTCAAGGTCTACCTATTGAAAAACTATTGAGGATTATGAAAGTTTTAGGGACCGCGGTAACAATTAAAAATTTTTTTTTTACTTTCCTTATATTCGACATAAAAATTAGAGTGTTTATAACGGGTGCGATTCGGTTGCCATAAAAACAGTTAATCTAATTTCAATGTCACTAACGTTGACTTCATCTAATTTTTATTTGACCTAAAAATAAATGACATAATTTTTATTTAACCTATTATTCATTTGTCATCATTATTATTTGCCATATTTACATTTGCTCTAACGTTTATATCCCATAAGTATCATTCGATATACATATAATTTGATCTAATTTTACATTTTATAATCAACTTTTACTATAAAATAGAAATAACTAGCTTTTGTTATTATGATGCTTGCTTAATTATCAAATCCACTAATGTTTAATGTACTTACATCTATTAGCATACATATATTATAACATAACAATGACTAGACATGCAAGCAAGCATACAAGCATGCATGTAGCTTACCAGTAGGTTAGGTTAGGTAAGTGTTTTGACCACTCGCAGCGGAGTTCCACAACGCTTGCATGCATGCTGCATGCTTGCTTGCATGCTGCATGCTTGCTTGCTTGCAGGCTTGCTTGCTTGCAAAATGCTTGCCGGGGGGTGCAGGGGGGCTGGCCCCCCTGCTCGGGGGGGTCGGGGGGCCTGAGGCCCCCCGCTATAAAGAAACACTTTTAATGCACCTACCAGTAGGTTAGGTTAGGTTAGTGTTTTGACCACTCGCAGCGGAGCGAGCGAAGCGAGCGGAGCTCCACAATGCATGCATGCATGTTGCATGCTTGCTTGCATGCTGCATGCTTGCTTGCACGCTGCATGCTTGCTTGCTTGCTTGCATGCTTGCTTACTGCATGGCTGTTTGCATGCTGCATGCTTGCTTGCTTGCTGCATGCTTGCTTGCTGCATGCTTGCTTGCATGCTTGCATGTTCGGTGCCTGCTTGCAAAATACTTGCTGGGGGGTGCAGGGCGGCTGGCCCCAGGCCCCCCGCTGTAATACACCAGGTAGGTTAGGTTAGTGTTTTGACCACTCGCAGCGGAGCGATACTGTAATTTTGGCAGTAAGCTAACTGTTTTAGAACCCTTTATGGAGGATTTAAAGCATGGGTGTGGATAAAAATATATAAGTAATGAAATCATATTTTTGGGCTATGCTTGTTTTTATAGCATTTAAATCATAGGTGAAATAAAATTATTTTTAATGTTGAATAGAGTAAATGAATGTTATATGAAATGTGCTTTATATCATCTGTTAATTAGATCAAATGATTATTGTGTCAAATAGTTTTTATATCACATGTATTTAGGTCAAGTGAAATTATATTAACCGTATGTTATATTATTTGATCGGTATGTCAAATGAAATTATATGAAATGTTATTATATCCTCTGATCGTTAGTGCATGTAAATTTAGGTCATACATTACACACCCGTTTATAACACGGGTAAAAGTGGCATTGCATTCTTTCAACCCTTGTATAACGATCTACTACCTACTTATTTTATAATACAAAATTTTATAATGAATATTTATTTATCTTTCATCTTATTTCACATCCAAATCATAAATTTTGCTGCTGGCTGTACCTGATTGCGATGATGCCGACAATAGTTGAGTATTGCAAACAGTTTATAGATGTTATAATATATTGAACTCATTAAGTCACACGTGCTGAAATAAAATTTACAACTTAACTGAGCTTAAGACATCTTCATCCACGAAAAAAATTAAGTTTCTTATTCAGATTGAAAAATGAACGTTGAATTTTTAGCAAGTAGGTACCTTTTACTGAAAAGTTTTTCGTAAAATTTAAAGTCACATAGGTAATCTGTGTGTTACCTGAAATTATGTTTAAATTACCATAAAGGTTTCAGAAAGGTGCAAAAGTGAACACTTTCTGTGCTCTCTCTCTTTATCGTTTCTTCACACAGATCTGAGGGATCACCTATTAGGGGCAAGGGCGTCGCCAAGGGTGGGCAGGGAGGGGCAGCTGCCCCCCCTAGAGGTTAAAAAATTGTAGTCAACTGCAAATTAACCAAGTCCTAAGGCCGTGCAATTGACTTGCTTTTCCGATCTCAAAACTTGAATAAATTCACTAGGTGCTCTTGACTGTACCTACAATTCATTTTTTCTCGTCCTCCCTAATATTAACTTGCCCCATTAAATACACATGTTGGAATATTTGAAAAAGAAAAATACCTTGTGGGAACTCTATTATATTTTTTTTTTCAAATATAATAATACACAAAAATATTATTGTTTGACTAATTAAAAAAAACTTCGTAACCGGCGCAAGGAAGTTTTTTTCTTCAGTAAATATTAAAATTTTAAAAATCAAATCGAAACTTGTTTGTTATAGGTTCAAATTGTAGCAGTAAGCTTTAAAGAAATAAAGAGTAAAGATACCTGAAAAACGCTTGCTTAAGGTAGTTTTTACGAAAACACTGAAACAAGTGCCAAGTTTTTCCAGCAGCACAGGTTTTCCAAGGTTGAAAAATTGGGTAAAAACGTGTGACTCCTGACTCATCCCAACAGCGCTTCGGTTCAGATTGTGAAGCCGTTTAGCTAGAGAAAATGTTCATGGAATAGCACCATTTGTACTCATTTACAAAAACTTTGTACTGTTGTATTTACTGAGTTTTTTAACTATTCTTGTAGCGCTGTTGGGAAGCATCCCTTACAACAGCGCCACCATAAATATACCGTTTATGGTTGATATAAAAATAAAAGAAAACTATGTAAAATATGTACTCAAAATGTACTGTCCAAAAATACAGACCTGAACATGAAGCATGCATTATTGCTAAATTAGTTAAGGTTTTTAAGTTTGGGGCGACGAATGATGAAAGTTTGTGTGTCTCTTCCCAACAGCGCCCCGGCTCAGATTGTGAAACCGTTTACCTAGAGAAAATGTTCATGAAATAGTACCATTTGTACTCATTTATAAAAAAAAAAATACTAAGGTTACTGGGGCCAAGTGCCCTAGCGGGTAAGTGCACCTTCCACAAATATCTCGAAAACTACCGATTGGATACTAGTAGTGACATCTTACATCCATGCTACAAACTAAATCATAGTTTTTGGTAATAGTCACAGATGGCTATCGTCACGCGTTCTTGAGAAATCCGCCTTTTTATTTTCACTGTCATTCAAAGTGGTGAGCAGAGTTGACTATGGGTGTGGTCATCGTCATAAAACTCAAGAAATAGTGTTTTTATCGATAAACTAGTGAGGTATGTGCACAATTAAAAAAAAATGCTTTAAGATTTTGACTCTATTTCACTCCTATATTAATTTTTTTATATTTTTTGCAAGTTAAATATTTTAACTTCATATTTGTATAGTTGGGGAAGCGCGCCATACTGACTTTTTATATGGCGCACTTTGCCGCAATTCCGAGGTAACAAACAGTCCCTTTTTAACGATGATATCAAATAGTTCCTCAAATGATATCAAATATACTTGAAACTCGATTACCACTATTTAGAAAAAAGGTTCACAGCCTCTGATTTTAGATTGTATGGCGCACTTAGCCGAAATTTGGTTTGAATACCATAGATTCTTCTAGAATGTGGCTATGACAAAAAAATATATATTATGCGTTTTGTTGTTTTCTCAAAATAATATGTGTATGTTTTAATTCAAATGCTTCATTATTTTTTTTTATAATACCAGGCGTACTTACCCGATTTATCGGCAAAGTGCGTCTACGGCCCATGATTTCTAATTTTGTGCTAAAAATAGTTATTTTACTGTCAGATTCCAATGACACCACATTGGTTGTATTTGCAAAATATCACAGATCCCTATGGTATCACGACAAGTATCATATGTGAACTTTAACACAAGTTATGTTGCACCAAAGTCAACTATGAAAAAAGTATGGCACACTTTGACCCAGCCACCTTATTTACTGAGTTTTTTAAATATTTTTGTGGCGCTGTTGGGAAGCATATTACAACAGCGCCACCGTTTACGGCTGATATAAAAATAAAAGAAAACTACTTATGTTAAATATCTACTCAAAATCTACTGTCCAAAAATACCGAACTGAACATGATGCATGCATTATTTGCTAAAATAGGTAAATAAGGTTTTTAAGTTTGAGGCGACGAAAGAAGGGAGTTTATCAGGTAGATTGAAACAGAAACATAAAATAAAGTTACAAAATTTATTATACAGTGTCTTTGGTCTTGTATGATATTTTTCAAGTGTCATTTAAAAACATAAATAGTAACTATTTTCCTCACTATAGCGTTGATGGACAAGTGAACTGTCAAAATTGGCTTCATAAAAGTGAACTGTGTTTTCTTTTTCCTACATTTTCTGTGGTTTTCTACAGTTGACAGGCAAGTTTATCAACTCCCCATCTACCGAGCCTACAGTTTTTTGTCATTTTGAAAATCTCTCATTTCCCCCATCAGGCATAGCATAAAAACACCTAATTTTATCGACAAAACTACAAAATATATAACAGTATGACAAAACACCACATGTTGGAGTCCATGCCTGGAGAGGGCATTGTTGGAATGGCCGCCATTGGGCATATTTGACCTACTTGATGAAAGTTCGCGTACAGACGCCAAACAAGTTTTAAATTGAAGGATTCAACCCAAGTAAATTTTTTTTCGGGCCTAGGTTTTAAAAAATGCCTTCAGGTTTTATAAAGGTCGTGAAAAGGTTAATGCTTTACTATCTGGTCATATTAAGTTCTTCAGAATTATTAATAAGTCCTAAAATTAATTGTTTAGTATCACAACCTTGAAGCTGTTCACAGGAGTTTTAATTGCCTTCCCTTAATATTGCCTTAATATTCAAACAACAATAATTCTCGAAATATGCAATTCAGAGCAATTACTTTGATGTCGTTTTGTAGATAATATTTCTATGTATTATAAAAATGCATAAAAATTGCACATAAAGTCCTAATTTTTGAGATCTGTGAGAAAAACTAAAAAAAGCACACCTATTTCGGATTAAAATTTACTTTAGTAATTTTTTACGACGTATTAAACTTAAAAGTTTACATAATTAATTTTTTAACTTAATAGGTGATATTATTAGCGTTCGAAAGTATTTTTTTATGACTGTAAAATTTTTAAATCCAGTGAAATTAATATTTTTCGGAAGGGCCATCTAAAATAAAAAGTGAAATTTAAAATGCCGGTCATTTCAACAGGAGACCCCTCTCCTGGGGCGAACTCTAATATACAGGATGTCCCAAAACTTTACCACATGGAGGGAAAGTACCTTAAATATTGAAGATAGGAAATTTTACTGAAAGAAGACTTCATTTTGCGAATAGAAATATCGTTACGAATGTTCCTGTGCACTGGCACAGGAACATTCGTAACGATATTTCTGTCTGAGGATATGTAACCTTTAAATCATTCATTTCAATTAAAACTATTTTTTTTTTCATTACTCACGAAAAGGGTTACCATCTATGAGGGAGGATGTCTATCTAGGACTAGGATGCATAAAATGCCAGATTTTTCAGAAAAATGCACAAAATGCCTGATTTTTCGGAAAACGCTGCCATTTTTTTTCTATATACAGGTCTATAGAAAAAAAACGGCGGTGCATCGCGATTTTTAGTCAGATTCATTTACTAATCTTGTAGTGTTTTCTGTTTATTGTAAAAAAACAGCCGCGCAGCGCGCTTTTTAGTCAGTTTCATCCAGTATGTAATCTTGTACTCTTGTCTGTCCATGGTAAAAATGTAAAAAAAAAAAACAGGCGCGCAGCGCGGTTTATGGCCAGTTTTATCTTGTAATCTCGGCTGTCTATTGCAAAAAACGGCCGCGCAGCGCAATTTTTTGTCAATTTCATCCACTAATCTTGTACTCTTGCTTATGTATAGTACAACTGTTAAAAAAAAGGCTGCGCAGCGCGATTTATAGTCAGTTTCATCTACTAAATCTTGTAATCTTGACTATATACCTATGACACACTGAAAGTTTTGCACATCTGGCAACACACAAATATTTGAATATAGAATGTTAAGTTTTTTTTAACTTTAGAATTCATTCATGACATTAAAACTAAAATTGACCGGAAGTTCCGAGTCATTTGTTTTTTATCACAACTCGAAGTTCGTCGCCCGTAGCAAAAATGAAATTAACACAAAAAGATTTCAGGGAGATATATTTTTATGATTTTGAAACTTCGCTTTCTCTGCAAGTTTGCACTGCTTCACTTCTATATGTTTTTAGAAAAGAAAGCAACTTATTTGAGTTTCGTAAAGCATTGGTATGCAGAATGTAATCGTTTTCTTGTCTCTCCTATGCTGAAATTGGTGAAGGTCGGCATTCAAATGCGATCACTTTGAAAAAGATTACATTGTCACATGATTAATCAAAGAAATCCGGCATTCCGTCATCCTCAAGTATCCTCAAATTATCCAATAGGTAATCTATTAGATAATTTGAGGATACTTGAGGATTAATATGACATAAAATTTAAAAAAATATTAACCTGCATTCAAAAGTTAGGAAACATTAAGCTAATAAATTTAATTGAAAAAATACTAGAAAAAATCGACTCACCCGTAGCAGCTCAGACGGAACTCGAACTCACACTCTTGGGATTCCGGCCCAATGCACTGACATTTATGCTACCGAGTTGCTAGTGGGAGTGGCGAAATTTTCTAGTACTTTTTACGTTTTTCGCTGTAAACCAGCGTTATCTCATCAATGTGAAGAATTACCTTCAACATTCGAATGCGACACCTTTACAGATGCCAGACAATCGATTAAGATGAAATAGCTATATAAATTTTGAAATTTTAGATTATAGGCATTCACAATGCTATTTTTATATTGTCATATTCGTCTCTGAAAAGTCGGAGTTCATGATCCATTCTGCATTAATTTTAGACCTTACATCTTGCAATTTTTTACTATCCTAGAATTTAAACATACGATGAGTAAATTTCTCATTTAAGGGGCCAGAGGAAGCCGTATAATAGCGTATGAAAAACATGCCCTCAGACAAATAATGCTTATGTTAAAAATAATGGTTTGAACGAATCAAAAACGTTTTAAAATGTAATGGAGAATACTGTGACACGCAATAAATATATAAGTTTACATATTATATTGTTTTATTTATGAGTTGTGCAAAACTTTCAGTGTGGCCGTCGTGTTGTAAAAAAAACAGTAACCCTACTCACGAATAATTTCAAAAGGAGGTCCTGAAGCTCAGAGCCTGGCGCCCTGGGCCATGGCCCCCTTACCCTAGGGTAAATACGTCCCTGTAAGTGAATGACATAAAATCGTAGCAAACCTCGTAACACGCCGCCGCCGCCGCGCCGTGCCGCTCAGAAGAAGTTTTATTTCATGTCTAGTGAGCGCGTAACCTTGAAAACTAAATGCAATCCGCGATTTTAGTCAGATGTTGTTTTACACAAATAAAGATCTAAGTACTTACCTATATTTTTATAATAAAATCATATTAATCGCACGACCTAAGTAATTTATAAAAAAAATCGGTTGGCACTCCGGGAGTGCCGGCAGAAATGAAAACTTGAATATTAACGTTGTGCATTTTTGATATTTTAAAATTAGCGGCAAAGGATTAAAATTATTTCTTTCCTATTACTATACAGTCACACAATTCAATCAGTTTGTAATTAGAGAAAAATTCTAAAGATTTCGCGCCAGTGGCCTTTTTAATTTCTACATGCACGCATTCTACGATTTAAACTTATATTCACACCCCCTTACTAATAAAGATTGAATAGCAGAGGTTTAGTTACACAATGGTTACTCTCTGTCAAACTATTTGAATTTGACATTGAAAAGAAAGTGACAAAACACTGTGTAACTATGCAGCTGCTATACAATCTTTATTAGTAAGGGGGACAGAGTATAAATAAGTCTATGATTTCACCCGAAGAGATCGCTGCTATTAGTTCCATTTTCAAAATTAGCGCGTTGCTGGTGACACAAGACGCGCCGCCATTTTCAACGCGCCCCGTAGAAAGAGAGGGGGATACTTCCGCCGCCAACTGTCTACTCTTCATCCGTCACATTCGTCTTACGCATTTTCGATCAGCCACGTGATTCTTACTGACGCGAGTTTAGCATTTTTTCCCCGTTACAAAAAGCGTACAACGGCACTAAAGAAGTTTTCAATTCAAAAATAATATTGTTGTTCGTAAAATAAATTGAAAACTTGAAAATTTATTAATTTATTTTTTTCTTGTTGATATTTTATTTTATTGAAATTACTTTTTGTCAAAGCTATCACTAATACCAGCTACAATATTCGGACGAGACCACTTTGGCAAGACAGCCATAGTTTGGTCTTATCAAAAATCGACCTCTGGGTAGCGAAGTAGGAAGCTTGGAAATATGCCACCCTGAACATGGCATCCGATCGCAAAAATTATTCGATTGCATATTGATATAAATGGTGAATATAGGATCTAGGTTGCATCATCGCGAACATTTACTACCTACTTACTTTACTGAATAACAAGCTGCTATCGCACCTAGAGAACCAGAAACTACTCAGGAACCGTCAATTTGGTTTTCGCCAAAGACGCTTAACTGGGGATCTCCTAGTGTACGTTACACATTGCTGCTGGGTTCTCCCCAGCTGCGTATGCGATACTCGGTTGCTTCTGCAATCGAGAATCATGGCGAAGCACTAGCAGTGTCGCTGGATATCTCAAAAGACTTTGATCGGGTCTGGTTTTTGGGTCGCGACGGATCGGCGGGCTGATTATCTAATTAGAAACCACCTAGCGACCGGTTGCAGTTTATAGATGATAGTGATCCATTGCTACTTCTTTTTGGATTAAAAAAAAACATACCAAAGAAAAGTAGCAATGTATGTGGAATGAAACCGGTCGCTAAATAGTTTCTTTTTAGATAATCAGGGTGCGGGACTTTGATCGAGTTTGCTGAGCAAGCTTCCAGGCGTACGGTTGACCTGCTGACTTTTGCACTTGGATTTCGGATTTCTTGAACGAACGGTCGATAAGAGACGGTTACTGATAGCTGCTCCTCTGACCTCATGGCTATCGAAGCTGGAGTTCCTCAAGTAACCGCTCTTTCTGCAACGCTCATATTTTTTTTTTTTGTATCAAAATCAAAAGTAAGTGTTATGCGTTAGAAAATCAACTGTAATATTAAAACTATTCTCTTGCGTTTTTTTCTCGTGATTATAGTTACTTGAAGTTAGCACGCAGCAGCACCCACCGAAAACGCTCTATACAAAACGGTTATGATTGGTGACGTCATTTGTCACTTTCCAGGGGCGTTTATTATGGAGCTATTATAGGAGTTAGCCAAGAATTTACAATTATCTCCCTAAATTTTGCGTTTAAGTACCTACATATAATATGTGTCATACAAAATATTATTTCTTATTCGATATTGTATCTGACTGTCAAGTGCATTATATCCAAAATTTAAAGGAAAATATCCTTAATTTCCCCTGATTTCATCGTGTGATAAAACTAAAATAATTCTTTTTGTTTATTTTTCTGTTCCATCATGTTTTTAAACGTGTCCGCAGCGATCAAGCTCAAATTTATCAAAATCGGTGACTCATGCATATTCCCTATTGTAGGGTATCCATACGACAGCACGGTTTCGGAGAGGTGACACAATCGAGTCGACTGCAGGCTTAAACTGCAGCCAATAAACTAGGCACCCTGAACAAGGTTAAGCGATATGTCACGCCGGCCCCCGTATTACGAACGTGAGAAATAGTTGTCACATTGGGCCTTACTAATGCAGCAATGTAACTGCGATTTCTGTCAAAGTTGATTGCCACTAAGTTACAAAATCAGCCCCCGGGACAGCTTCTAACTCATTACAAAGCGCAAGTTCGGTCGTGTATGGAATATTGCTGCCACCTGTGGGATGGGTCTGCAAAGTACCAGCTAGCCGCACTCGACTCAGTTGAATGCAGAGCCAGAAAACCAATTGCAGATAGTAAGCTATTAAAAACCAAGCTTCACAGTATTTTCCACCGCCGTAAAGTAGCTTGTCTGGCGGTGTTCTACAGATTATACTCTCCGAAGTATATATACTTCGGAGAGGTGCTCTTGAGCTGCATGAGCTCATTCCACCATCTCCGTTCTACTATCGGTCGTCCAGACGTTCGGCGGGGTTTCACCCCTATTTGGCTGACATTCCACGCATTCGCACGAAGCGTTTTTCCATCTTCCTTTTTAAAGCGCACAGGTATGGAGTCGAATTCCTTGCCTGCGTCTGTATTTCCGGAAGCATACAACCCAGAGTGAATAAATAGTCTTCTTCTGGGCATGCTCGCTCCATCTTCGGCCTTTTCTTAGCCTTGTGGTTCTCAAATATGGCCAAGAGTACGCCCATTTGATGAAAAAAAATATTAGACATCGTTTGTTTGTTCTCATGAAGCATGCGCGGTCAGGGTAGAGGCATAGAGACATTTTTTCCAAAAAAATATAATCGACTACAAATATTGACATGTGCATGCGTCGCTTTCAAGAAGCGTCAGAGGTCAGCCCCCCTACTCAAATGGCCAACTTTCTATTCGTTTGAACGCTACGCTTACTTTTAAAGCTTAAATATGAGCAATAGATGTCGCAAACTTACATAAATCACAGACTTCGATGTATTGTATGGAATTGTCAAGCTTACGGCACGTAGTTTACTGCTTATTTTAAAGTTTTAATAGTAAGCGTAGCATTCAAACGAAGAAAATGTTGGCCATTTGAGTAGGTACCACTACTGGGCAGGTAAGTATATTTCATATATGTGCTCCTGTGAGCTTGTTCCTTATTTATTCGATCGATATGAAACATGATGCAAAAACACTTTAGGACCGTATTATGATAGGTATGTTAAAATTTTAACACAATTCATAAAGTCGTTTAAATATGGTAACTAAACTTTTAAAAAAATCTTCAAAATACATAAAGAACAAAAAGATGAAAATTAAGAACTTTTTATATTTTAGGATAGAATAGAATAGGGTGATTTTATGTTTTTTTTATTGTTTTCATTCATGTATACTACTAATGTTAAAAATGCTTCTGCACATTTATTTTAGCTTTTTAAAAGTTCTAAATTTCAATCTTTTTTGTTATTTTTTTAAAGCAAAGATGTATATATTTCTGGCGAATAACGTTATATACTTCTAGATAGATTGAACTTAGTTTTTAGGGTTCCGTACCTCAAAAGGAAAAAACGGAACCCTTATAGGATCACTTTGTTGTCCGTCTGTCTGTCTGTCCGTCCGTCTGTCTGTCAAGACCCTTTATCTCGGAAACGCGTGGAGGTATCGAATTGAAATTTAAACCATATACTAAGGTCTACGGGCCCTTGAAGCTGTAAAAAAATCAAACTTCTAAATTAACGTAAAAAAAAGATACTGCCGTTTAGGGCGCAAAAAACGCATTTTCGATACTCTCAAAGGAATCAAAATTCATAGGGTACTTCCCGTTGACCTAGAACTATGAAATTTGGCAGGTAATAGCGTCTTATACTACACTTACAGGAATAAATCTGAAAACTGTATATTTGTAATTAAATCATAATAAAATATGGTCATTAAAATACGTAATTATTAATCATCTTGGTGAAACAACGGTATGCGCGGCATTGCGCGGTCATAGTTTAACTTCTAATTACTTTTGGATTAATCGCGCCACTAATTCTTTATAAATATCAATATTTATTATTATTAATTATTCAGATCCTTTCAAATATTGTTATAGTTAATTACTTTTAAAAATAAAATTAAAAAGTAATAAATTTGGCTCTAAATATTTTCGCAACATGGCGGTGTGTCACGCTGTATGACAGGGGGTCTTCTTCTTCTTATTTTTGTTTTGGCAATCTACTTTCTTCTTGGAAGTAATTTTTGCCAGTGTCAAGTGTTGAATAGTTCAGTGGTAGATTGTTTCAGTTTACATTAAAATGCGGGTGCATCGCATTCCAATGTTGCTTGGAGCATTTGGCACCAAGTATAATCAAGACAGTTTACTCGGTAAGGTCAGCCGAGGTAGCCACCACTACAATAAAAGTCTCGGCTTCACACAACCAAAGGGTCCTGTTGGAATACACCCATTTTCTCTAATAACATTGCGATAGATAAAACCATTTCACAGAACATTATACAGTGTACTATCGATATACAGCGCCATCTGTTGACAATCAACAGTACTTGTATTTTATACAGGTGCGGTGAGTTTGTAATTATTTTATTTTTTCTCAAAAATGCTTGGAAATTCGAACATTATTTTGACGACCTTCTTCGTGCTAAATCAGAGTTCACGGACAGACCTAAACCGCGCCGTCAATATTTGTATGAGAATCCATTACTAACGTGTTATAATGGATTTTCATACAAAATTGCCGGCGTCTGTCCAGCAATGTTTCTATTAAAACTCATTACACACGTGTAATTCAGAAATGGAGCGAACTTTTCAATGAAACACAAATATAGGTATCAAATGTCGCCTTGATGAGCGAGCACATTCCAAAATATTTTTTTTAATATTCGGTATACTGGTATCACGTGAAAGGCCTTGATGAGCACATTCCAAAAAATTGAAAAAAAAAATAAAAACGAAAAAAAACTGTTTGGGTGCAATATGGGTATCAAATGAAAGGCCTTGATGAGCGCATTCCAAAAAGATAAAAAAAATTAAAAACGAAAAAAAATTTTTTTTTCAATACCTATGGGTATCAAATGAAAGTTTTTTGGAATATGCTCATCAAGGAGCATATTCCAAAAAACTAAAAAAAAAATTTAAAGAGAAAGGTAATTTTTTTTTTGCAATATGGGTATCAAATGAAAGGCCTTGATGAGCACATTCCAAAAAAACTGAAAAAAAAAAAATTTTTTTTTCGCAATATGGGTATCAAATGAAAGGCCTTGATGAGCACTTTTCAAAAAACTGGGAAAAAATGAAAAACTGGAAATAAATAAAAAAAACCGGATTTTTTTTTTCAATATGTGTATCAAATGAAAGGCCTTTATGTGCACATTCCACTTTCCATTTTCTTTTTTCAATTACTGTAAGTAATTTAAAATTAAAATAAAAAGCTTAAAACTTTTAAAACTAAAAAGTTAAAAGTTTAAAAGTACTACACAAGCCTTGGCCGCAACTAGGCATTGATGGACTAACGTATGTTCTTCAATGCCTGTCTTGAGTGCCGCTGCAGTAATGTACTATTCCATTTCAAACTTCGCCCGTGGTCAATTCTTTGTCGTAATCCCTGGAAGGGTTATTTTCTACGTGGCGACAAAGGATTTCAAATGGTTATCTATATATAGCAGTCTGCTGAACGGATTTTGATGGTATTTTTTTACAGTTTGGTAGCTTGGAGTCCAACTTATAAACTAAGCAATTTTTCACATAATTCCGGTAGGTAGAACCTGGGATAAAGCTTGAACTCTCCGTAGTACAGTTTTCATATAAAAAACTAATAACTACCAACCACTTTTTTTCAAAATATTTCCTTTGTACCGACACAACTTTTCTATAGCTTTATTTTATGTATAGATGTAAGGTCTGTACGGAACCCTCGGTGGGCGAGCCCGACTCGCACTTGTCCGGTTTTTTTTATAAAAACTCACCTTTCTTCTGAATTTACTTTATCCACAATTTTATCCACTTTAACAACACATTTAATTTAACTAATCTATGTTCACTACATACACCACTTTTATGTCTCGGAAATGTCTGGAAAAATCTATTTTGAGTGTAAAATTAACGAAATCACGAAATAGTTTTTATTTGTGAAAATCTTTTGTCACACGTAACAAATCATTGCTGACGTGCCAACTGCATGACCAACTACCACAAACTCGACCACTCCACTTCATTAGCAGGTACACAAAATAACATACTTGCTACCTCTAACACTATCTAAGCAAAACTGTACTCTAACTACTCTTACAAGAATTTGAAATCATGTAACGGACGCCACATTTGTAATTTTCCTCGATAACCATTTTCAACCTTATCGTGGAAGTGAAGAAGATCATTTCCCTGTATCGCGTAAGCTCGTGTAAGCTCCACCTACATCGTACCGACCAATAATCTGATTGGTGGCGCGCGAGACAACTCTGTCGAGACAATCGTGCGCAGCCTCGAGGCGTTTACTTTTTACACATTTTCCCAATAATATTTTCTAAAGGTTTACAAAAAATATGGATTGCTAGTCACTTTGTCAAAAAGATGAAAATTATTTTATTGGATTTTATTGCAAGTAATGTTTCAACCCCGGTATTTTAAAAGTTTTAGGGTACCTTCTACAACCTGTGAGCTATATAATTTTTATGTATCTTTTTTATTGCAAATATTCTCAGTTCAAAAATGTAAAAAGGGAGAATTAGTCTATCTAACCAGTTTTTCATCGTAAAATCATTAAGATTGGGTAAAATTAGCAAAACCTAAACCTGAAAAAAGCCTTCTTCAAAAACCGGAAAATAAAAACAAAGAAGAGCTTCAAAATTAACTAGTTCTAAGAAACAAGAAACAATTTTAAATCATAGTTTTTTTATTAAAATTGATTTGCATATTTAAATATAAACTAAACGTAAATGCAAAAAAATGTAAGCAGTTCCATGGCAGTAAGACGACAGAATCTTTCACCAGAGCGACGAGGCTAGAATTTTATGTTTTCGCTCTAAATAGTGTAACGAATAGGGTTATAGGAAAGGTAGTTTTAGATAAGGTTATGATGGGGCTGACATGACCTTAAGTGTTAAAAGCCCCCAAATAATAAAAGAATATAAAAAAATATGCATATCAATTTTAATAAAAAAACGTCTATTGAAGTCGGGTGGGGCTGGATGACAACTTTTTAGGGTTCCGTACCCAAAGGGTAAAAATGGGACCCTATTACTAAGACTCCGCTGACTGTCTGTCTGTCTGTCACCAGGCTGTATCTCATGAACCGTGATAGCTAGACAGTTGAAATTTTCACAGATGGTGTAATTCTGTTGCCGCTATACCAACAAATACTAAAAATAGAAAAAAAATATATTTAAGGGGGTCTCCCATACAACAAACGTGGTTTTTAGGCGTTGGTACGGAACCCTTCGTGCGCGAGTCCGACTCGCACTTGGCCGTTTTTTTTTATTCTAAAATCCGACCCGACTTCATTAGACGTTTTATTTAACCCCCGGCGCAAAAACAGGGGTATTATAAATTTGAAGGCAACGCATCTCCTAACTAATGGACCGATTTTGATGCGGTTTTGATTATTTGAAAGCTGACGTGATCTACATGGTTCTTAGCTATGATTTATGAAGATCTATTCTGTCGTTTGAAGATCATCAGCTCATTTCCTACTTGACTAAAAGTTCTCACCAATCACTATCACGCACAGGAGTCAGGACCGATAAATTTGTAAGGTGTTCTGTGACTTCGGTGGTATTTCCTTGACTTGGTAACCTTGAGCTGATGCTGCAACATCCTTAACCCCTTAACGACTCAGAAGAAATAGCATATTTGGGCTCATCGGCAAGGTCTCAATGAGTAGGAGTTACTTAGATGATGATCGAGGCCCTATGGTGGAAAATGTCTATGTATCTGAATCTAAAAATTAACCTTAGGTGTTCAGCTCATAAGTTTGCTGACTGTACATACCTATGAATTTGCATGTTTCTAAAATAAGCTAAGCTCGTCAATAAACAAAAAACAGGGGACAAACAGGGGAGAGAAATGTATTGAACTTTTTTGTCTCTGCCTATTTCTGTACATTATAAATGATGTATAGCGTGTATAGCATACAAAAGACATCAACGCAATACGATAGCACCCTTACTATAATTATATATTTATAGTCAAGTCAAAGTCAAAAATAGCTTTATTCAAATAAACAATTATTAAGTACTTTTGAATCGTCTATATTTTCCTACCACCTGTTACAGACTTTTTTAACTGACAAGAAGAACGGGCGCAAGAAACTTATCAGCTTTAACAGCACTATACTTATTGCTATCGTTACTACGATATTTACAAACTAAATAAATCGTTACCAGAGGGTAGGGTAAGGTGGGAACAGTGAAACACGGGGTACAGTGAAACAACTCCAATATTTCTACCTCTTTCCATAATTTTTTTTTAACTAACAACACTGCTTTATAAAGTGCACGAACCGCCATATTGGCGCAGTTGTCATTTATTAATTGGAAAGCTACCTCTTGATTCCATGTAAAAAAAACTGTTTTTTGAAAATAATTCGTCTCACTTTTCAAGAAAATCTTTTTGATTTTTACCGACTTCAAAAGGAGGGAGGTACTCAATTCGACCCGTTTTTTTTTTTTTTTTTTTTTTTGTTTTTTGTATGTACACCGATTACTCGAAGACGGCTGAACCGATTGAAATGATTCAAACGTTATTAGATTAGGTAAACTTCCAAGTTGGTCCCATTTTTTAAAATTTTGAAATCGGTTCAGTACTTTTCAAGTAATCTTGAAAAAAGCACGAAAATAGTATGATTTTTGTGTGAACTACCTCGATGATCTGTCGTATAACTTCTTTGTTTATGAACTGAATAAGATAATTATTTTTTTGTTTGAAAAGGGATATCTTAAGTGTAGTTCTTTAACCGACTTAAAAAAGGAGGTACGTAGTTTGACCCGCATGTATGTATGTTTCTCCGCGATTAACTCACGTTTGGCTCAGCCGATTTTTCTAACTAAATAATAAATATACCTACACTACCTAATACAAAAGGTACCTACACTAAAAACTAAAAAATAAAAAATTGTTTAAAAAAAACAAAAAACCGACTTCAAAAAACCTACCTCTAAAAAGCAAGAAATAATATTCGTAATAATAAAAACACGTCTATTGAAGTCGGGTGGGGCTTTTAGAATAAAAAAAAAGGAATTTGTACTCCAGCCCCACCCGACTTCAATAGACGTGTTTTTATTATTACGAATATTATTTTATTAGAACATCGTTTACCTAAGGTGAGTCTCCACACGATACAATTTGATTGCCAATTTGATTGCCGATTGAATTGTGTATAATCTGATCGTCCCTCCACACGTACACAAGTAAATCGCCAATTTTACTACCTTTTAGTTTTCTTTTGCTACCTCTGCTGAACGGACTTGTTTGTATCAAGATGCCTCTTACCAGGAAGCAAAAATTTGGATTGATCTTGACTCTAACTACAAATGTAGATGAAAAAATTTAAAAAGAAGAATATGGACAAAACCATGGTTGTTAAAAAGAAAGCAACTGAGTCACGTAAATATAGTTAAAGAGCTGGTCAGTGACGATTTTCGAAATTTCATGAGGATGGATCATGACACCTTTCATGAATTATTGACTTTAGTAAGTCCGTATCTCCGTCCGTCCGCTCTGCACGCCGTTTGCACGGTGACTACGTCATAAAAATTGGCCAATTAGCGTCCACACCATCCAATTTGATTGGAAAATCTCAAATCGATATCGAGGCGATACCGACCACCCAATGACCTTGAATTTCATATTTCCGTCCACATGACCCAATTCGATTGTCAATCTAAACAAATTGGACGTAAAATTGTATCGTGTGGAATGGGTTTTAGAGTAAGACGCGCTTCTGAGACGAAGCCGCGATGCTCTAAGGCTCGCATAGTAGTATTCCTAAACGTATTACACACATCAACTTTGTTTAGGGATACAGACAGGTGTTATTTTCATACAAACAAGGTAACTTTGAAGCCTTGGTTTCCTGCCAGAAATGTACTGTGCTGTGATCTGATGACGGCTATCCAGGGAGTGAATGGAAGAGATTCAGATTGCTATACACACCCAACTGATCTGACCAGCATTCTCAAAACGTGAAGGAAATGTTTAAAAAAAACGCGAAAATAGCATGAAAATGTATGGAAATCCTCAAACTGAGAACTCTGACCCATTAATCTTTTAGAATGCTGATCAGAACAGTTGGGTGAATAAAGCAATCTGAATTAACTCCATTCAGTCCCTGGATGGCCATCATCAGATTACGCACAGTACATCACTGGCAGAAAACCAAGGCTTCAAAGTTACCTCGTTTGTATGAAAATAACACCTGTATCCCTAGACAAAGTTGATGTGTATATATCATAATATATCATACCATCATAATCTTTCACAATTTTTAAAGTCGATATGGAATTGATTGTTCAATCAGGCTCGATCAAATCTGCTACGAATATGTTTATGAAAATCTTGGCGTAAGCGATATTGCCGACAAGTTTCAGGAGAGTAGGCTGCTATAGCATGGTCACATAAAAAGGAGGAATTATTCCACTTTGCCCCACCAAGCGCACCACCAGTGGGAATAAGTCGACTCCTTCAAAATGACGCCTGATTCAATCAAATAGGTAAGTTTGCTCACATTTTAATATTTCTTTGTATAAGTACATACCTATAAATTTAAGTTATAAGTATGTAACTTGACTGGTAGTATTAGATGTGGTACATAGTGTTTTAAATAAAACTAAATAAAACCGGTCAAGAGCGAGTCGGACTCGCGCACCGAGGGTTCCGTACAATCATAAATATATTTGGATATGTTACTTTAGTACAGTCTTTAAAAAAGTAGGATAAACGGCAGACAGTTGGAAGGGCGAACAGGCGGACAGTTAATTTACAAATCTTAACCACAGCTGCTTATGGTGACTGAAAAACGTTTCAGCCACTCCACATTGCAAACTGTTTATATTACTAAGTAGGAACTTATTCTTCGTTTATTCCTACGGCAAATAGTAGGTAATTATATTAGAACCAGCCACCAATTTATTATTGTAGTGTTAGGTTGCGCCATCTCTTGACCGATAGTGGAACTATATTTTTCCTTAGGTTAGCATGCTTAGGACAGCGCCATCTGTTGACTGGTAGTAAAACTAAAAAAAAATTGATTGTTTTTTGAATTTCTTAAAAAGTGTGTTATATTGAGACATCGTTTTATTTTTCCTGTAATCTTTACATAAACTACTATCACATAGAATTATTTCAGATTTTTCTCTCTGCAAACTTCGGAGATAAGGGGGGGGGAACGGTATTTTTTTTTACAATTTTCACCATAAGTCGAAATCTATGCGGCCTAAAAAAAAAGAAAAAATGCTTAAAAACGTGCAAACGACGCTCTTTCATATGATACCCCACATGCCCTAGTTGCCCCACTTCAAATTTTTAAGACCCCTTTTCAGTCCCTGTTGTAAAAAAGATATTTATTTTTTTATTTATTTCTTATTCGCGAAATAGTTGGACAAATATCATCTTAAACTATTCCAAATTTCAAGTTGATACCATTAGTAGTTCTCGAGATATCCATCTGTGACAGACAGACAGACTGAGTCACACCATAAGGGTTCCTTTTTTACCATTTTGGTACGGAACCCTAAAAGTATATTCATCACTACATAGTATAAAACAAAGTCGCTTTCTCTGTCCCTATATCCCTATGTATGCTTAAATCTTTAAAACTACGTAACGGATTTTGATGCGGTTTTTTTTAATAGATAGAGTAATTCAAGAGCAAGGTTTATATCAAATTCCACACTACACCGAAGCGAAGCGAGGGCGGGTCGCTAGTTCATAAATAAAAGGATCATCTGACTACAAATACATTGGTAATTTAGCACTTCAGCTATCCCTCCCCAGTCGAAAACCCAGAGGAAGAGCGATAGTAACATGGGGACGACTCCCAAAAGCCATCGTCGGCAAAGTTACCGAAAATGAGTTCCAGAACAGACCGAAGTAAAATAATAATAATATTAAAATACGTTTATTTTCTCACCACCAACCCATAGAATACATAAAATCAGGATAATCAGGATAAGTGGAGTGGAGAAGCAGAGTAAATAAAGCTGAATGCACCTTCACGTGGAATACATAAGCACCTAGCTTGGAAGAGAGAGGTTGAGTTGATATTTTTCTCTGGTTTTCAGTTTGGATTCACATGTTACGTTATAGGAATAATTTTATCTTACATTATAAGCACTTGGTGGTTTGTTAACCGCCATAACTACAGTTTCGTTGAGTTTGTAGAAAAGTTACAGTATTATTCAATTTCTTCAGATTTTAGACATTTAGTTTTGTTAACCAGAGAAACTACATTTTCATTTTATTATTTTCATTAATTTGAATTGTACCATTATAATTTGAGTATTCTTATCTTTGCGGTTAGGCTGTCTTAACATCAAAAGTAGGTACGTATAACAGTTTATAAAGCTTGAAGAGAAACTTTCCGAAGAGCCAAATGTATTAGGTATTATTATTATTGAGAGTATCGCCTACCTCCAGAGAGCTAGTCAGCATTCCAACGCTCACCCAGTTACGGTCCGCCGGTGGAGTGCTAATTGGTAAAGGAAACGTCGAACAACCCGAGCTCAATGCTCTCCACAGAAATGTTTCATTTTTAAACATTGCCGTCACCGTTATGACCGATCGGTGCAGCCTGCAACAATGTTAGTCTACTCGAAATTAAGGTTTATTTTCAGTACTTACCTATACTTTACAACAAAGAACGAACATGGTATGCAAAGAATATCTTGCTTTTTAGTGTTCCTAGAACTTTTTTCATAGTTAGTAATAAACTCAAAGATTATCATTTACATCTTGACTTTCTATCTACATAAGTAGGTGCCTATGTCATAATTAATATATAATTCTGTATGACTTATATCTCGGTATCTGTACCTAATGCTACACAAGTATTAATTACCAACTTGTTCTTGATATTCCATCATGTCGTAATTAGTAAATATTGTTATGATTTATGGCTGTGTATTTATTGTTTTTCTTTTTAAATTTATTTCGATGTTTATGCCAAAAAGGAATCAAAGCCAGCTTGTTAAATACCAACTGACATCCGAGTATGTATAGGATTCCCAATAAGAGCTTTTATATTATATAATTGTATCCGGAGTATAAATAGGGAATGGACTTTTGGAAATGAACTCCACTAAATCGCTGTTTAAACTTGCCTTGTCCCTTCTCA
Source organism: Agriphila geniculea (assembly GCA_943789525.1). Taxonomy (NCBI): domain Eukaryota; kingdom Metazoa; phylum Arthropoda; class Insecta; order Lepidoptera; family Crambidae; genus Agriphila; species Agriphila geniculea. The sequence continues at coordinate 14,019,469 of OX038875.1, forward strand.
GAAACTACTGAAGCAAAGTGTGCTCATATTTGCTCAGAAATTCTTTTAACAAGTCGTCTTAATGCAACATTGAGTTGGAACTAGTTTTTGAAAGAACGTCTTTTTACAAAATAATGCACTATCAAGCGACTTGAAACAAGCCTACACTGACTGATGAACGTAATAATGTAGACTCATCGCACATTCCAATAAATCTAAATGCTTCTTAAAACATATAAAAACTGTGGTTTTATTATATACCTAACTGTCAAAGCCATAAACAAGCAATCTAGATAATCTCAGTATAACAGGAAAGTGTGATCTGCCCACACCCACCGAGTGTCACCGAGCGACGCACGCGCACGGAGCTGAGGCGGTGCTTGTTTGTTCGAAGCCCCATGCTAACTCTGCCGTTTAAACACTACGTGCTAGCAGGGCATGAATTAACTTTTCATATAAATAAAATTCACGCTGCTCTAACCTCCTGAAATTAACACCTCGACGTAAATACCATTTGGTCTCGTCATCTCGTGCCATACCCGGCTTCCGTGGATTACTGAATGGTCCGCTTTTATGGCCACGAGATTACGCAGCGGACCTGTTTAATTGCCATCAGAGAGATATAAAAATAAAGCCGTCAAAGATACTATTTTTAAACGTGCATGAATGAGATTAATTTCAAATAACAAAGTAAGTATCATTTTGATTTGTTAACTCAAAAATGTGAAAAGCATGTGACTTAATATTAACGAAGAAATAATGTGTACATTTACATTGCATTTGATTTCTATTGAATCATCTGTATCAATAGTGAATTGCTAGACTTGTATAAGAAACATGACTAGTGGAAAAAACTGAATATTCTCCAATCATGATTAAAGTCTCGAATTCTAAGCCTTTACGTAAACTGAATATTACTGGTACAGACCAGAATAGACAGTGCTTAGGTATGTACTTACTTAGATTATTATTCGTTTAACTTCAAATATTTTGCACCAAATATTTTAAAAGATTAGCAAAACGCTAAACTAGCAGTTTCGAAATATCGATGATAGAAAACTAACATTTACACTTCCACATTTTGCTTTACCACAATACCTAGAAGTTAGTAAAATTAGGGTTCCGGTTTACTACCAAGGATATTATTTTGAATAATTATAATATAATAATACTATTTAAATAAAACATCTTTGTAAGCAAATGTCGAAAAGCAACAGCGGCCATTTTTTCTCTCGAATTTTTTAAACATGGAAGGATTTTCACTTAGAGTAAGACGCGCTTCTGTCCCAGAAAGAGAAGCCATACGAAGCGTTCCCCTCTGCCGAAGTACAAGCCCAAATGGGCATACGCGGTTAATAAAACCAGTTGCGCCCGGATTTCTTTCTAGACCGAGTCCAGTCGCGCATGTGAACGCTGCAGTGTTTAAAATGCCGAATTGATGAGTTTTTTGCTGTTAAAAGAGGTCTGGAACATCAAAGGCTCCTCCCTTCGAGATGAAGCCGCGATGCTCTAAGGATTTTCAAAATATTATAGGTAAAGATAAAGTAGGTCGCGTGCATGATGAAGCAGTGAAGCTATTAATAGGCGCTTAGGTACTTACACTTAAACAAAACAATTATTCACTTTAATTTTATTAAGTTCTTTTCTTATAAATTCCCATCACAAATTCCCATACAAAAGACATCAACGCGCTACCTAATTCGAATAAAGTGTCATAGAATCTTTAAGTTACAAAAGTCGAATATAACGGATAATAAAATTAATATCCAGATAAATATAAATATAAATATTTGACAACATCACATACATTGCTCCAATCCCAAAGTAAGTAGCTATAGCACTTGTGTTATGGAAATCAGAAACAACGGTGGTATGACACACACCCAGACCTGAGACAATATTGAAAAGTTCATTTTCTACATTGACCCAGCCGGGGATCGAACCCGGGACCTCAAGAGATGGTGACGCCTTGAAAACCGGCGTGCGAACCACTCGACCACGGAGGTCGTCATATTATACCAGACCAGATATTATGTTTTAATTAATATTTATTTACTTCTAGACAGGTAGGTACTTAGTGCTATTAACTATATTTTGGTGGCAACATTGTACTAATAACTATCTAGTTAAAAAATAAAGTTGATATTTAAATGGTAACATTAATATTTACTTAAAAGTTGAAGTTTCAACTTTAACTGTGTTCTATCTGAAAATAAGCAATGTATTATACTTACCTACCTATACCTATAGGTATAATGCATCTTAATGAAAGAAACGATTTGAGTGGGTACCTACCTAATGATTTATACCTTTCGTCATGATGATTCAGTGGATAAGGATATTGTTTGAATTATTCGAATAATTATGCCTTGTAGTGGTTATACAGACCCCTGGGAACATAAACAAACAGACGCTTATGGTTATTGTACCAAACGTACATACACTGTCTCTGGTTTCTGTTAGCTCTACCTACTGCCTGCCTCTACTTTACGATTCCGTGCGTAAACTTACAAACAAGAGTCGCGTCGTATCCGCCATACTCGTCCACTTTTGTGTGTTTGTACATGTTCAAACATGGAGACATGAAACGTGTTCGATAATTATTGGAAGGATCAATAGGCTACGCCAACTATTCGTCTCTCGGTAAACAACTAACAAAGGTTTATGAGTATGAGCCGGTCGACACGGCAAAGACTTAGCGTTTCTATTTGAATCTAATTTCAAGCGTTTGTTTGTTCTCGTATTCGAAACATTTAAATATTGGATTTAGTAAAAATACAGTTTATTGTTGTTATGGCTATGTCAACAATATTCTTCACATACAAGACGGTTAGGTGGTTATTTTATTTATTAATTATTACAAAAGTATTTATGAAAAATAGCTATCTACAAAATCTTGTAAGCTTTAGAGCTATTTTATTAGATAGATACATCACATTTAAGTAGGTAAGTACCTACTATCGTTAGCAAAGATAATGTAGAGCTTTATAAACGTAATATTTACACTTTTCATATTCACAATAATGTTATAAAATATTAAAACCCATCGTGGGAGGTATTATGCAAATTACTCTACCTGTAACCCTGCAGTCAAAGACAAATATAAGCCTATACCTTGTCAGTGCCCGGTTTGCTTAGTTTTATGACGCGCCTGTAAAATGCTATTTCTTTGACGATTTGAAACGCCGAACGGCGACAACCGCAGTTTCGGCAATCATTTGCATTCAGTGGTAAAAGTATTATTATCAATGTTTACTTCCGATAACACATTTGGGTGTTTAGAAAAAAAACATTAAGTGGGTAGGTACAACAAAAATGTGTTGGTGAATATTTATCCTGGCGCAGATACTGCAAATGTATCCGGGACCAAAACCGCTTAAAAATGTCTTCCGAAGCACGGAGGACACCGTTCACTTTATTAGGTATATCTTTTTGTTTGCAATAAATAAATAAATATTGTTGGAGTGTAAACAACGTGCCGCAGGAAGCCACTGGATGCGGGCAGCGCAGGACCGATCGTCTCGTAGGTATCCTTGGGGGAAGCCTATACCCAGCAGTGGGTGTCGTGCGGCTGATATGATGAAACAACAACGTGCAATAAACAGTTATTTCCTACTACTGACGATAGCTTGTTGCGCTGTGAGCATTATACCTACTTATGTAATATTACAAGGCTGGCTAATAAAATTTACAGGTGAGCAAAATTTTTTACACTGTGGCGGCGTCGGGCCATAACTTTTAGGTTTTTCATCAGGTGGAAGCGGTGCCACAGTGCGCTGGTCAGCCGGCCGATTGCTGGCGGGAAAATTCAAATGTCTTGGTGGACAACTTGGTGGCCCACGGGCCTGGGTATGGCCGGCCTTATAATATTAGTTTATATCCGTAGTTCTGTGCGAAGAGTTGCTTGCTAAAAAAACAGGGCAAAGGCGAGTTTGACTGGCGCACCGAGGCCCAGATTACCTAATACATTATCAAATTATTTTTAAAAAAGGGAACCCTAAAAAGCATAATTTGCAAAAATTAGGAATCAAAGGTGACAAATAAAAGACATTTTATTATTAATGCATAATATACTTCTTTTTATTATAACATTGAAAAAAATATAATGTTTAAGTGAAAATCTGCATAATTGAATCAAATCCAAAGGTTCATTCACTACTCCCATCAGTGTTATCGAACACAACAATACGCCCTTAAGGGCACAACACAACATTCTTAAAATATTTTACATAACTACTCTACAAACATTACATGAAAGTAGTTGAATAAACCTAGTGATATATCAAATAGATTACAATCTTTATTTCGAACTTCGTACACCTCGCGCAGGTGATATTACACAGCCTATTAATAATAAAAAGAAAACCCCATTGCCGTACGTTCATTTAGAAGCAAAGTCTTCAAATATAATTTATGAGATAACTAGCTAGGACTAACCTAATCAAATGCTACAATATCGGCACAGTAACTTGGGTATATCGCCCAAATCACCCCCCTCCATATATTCTTTAAACATGAATTCGGAACGAACTTACTATAACATCTATTTACCCTACGAAAAAAACCTCTTGCTCTGTGTTTCAGTAAAAGGAAGTGAGAATGCCATTTAGAAGGGCAGAGCAGATATGCAGATTAGAACAGACAAGCAATTCTTGAACATTATGATCAAATATATAAACAATTCAACAAAATTAAGCTTTACAGAATCAATAAGGCTATTTACATCAGTTAATAAATCTTTTCCAACCAAAATGTATAATAAAAGTTTTGTAAAAAGTTTGGTTATATAACAACTAGCATGAAGAATTGCATGCCTGTTTGAAGACCAAACAATGTAAGGAGTACGATTATCGTTGTAATAATAAATACGAATAATTGGGCATTTTAACGCGTCGCTTCGCAGTTTACTATATAAATATTGCTGATACTTTCACAATTTTCATGCAATACGATATACAATACCATTGCTTTCGCTCTATAACGCTCTACAACAAATCTTAAAATAAAAATAAAAACTCAAGCCATTCACATATCTGAGCGAAAACAAGAACATGCCTATTCCGTTTATAATTAGTTCACAAATCAGTCCATTGTCAAAATCAACATCGCAAAATAAATTGCCTCGCTTCAAAGATTACGCGAGTTTACTCCAAAGGAAACGATTCATAAACGATTAAGAGCTCTCGCAGACTACAGACTTTCTATCGGCCGAAAGTTGGGTCGGACCGTTTTTAATATGAAGAATCGACCGATACCAAATCGTTGTAATGTGCGCACTTGCATACTTCAGGCCCGACCAAACTATCGGCCGATAGTTTGGTCTGTAGTTTGCGGGGACTCAACTAACTTTGAATTATTATTCAATACCTTTAGGCTAGGGCTAGGATGCTTTCATTCAATATAACTGTAATTATGTTGCACACATTGCTATTGAATATTGCGCCATAAAAGCGTGTACTGGTGGATGGGTTTTATCGGGATATGGATATACCTAATATAATGATTAATCGTAAATATCTATAGGAAAACTGACAATACCATAGGAGAGGTTGATTGAGTTGTTTAAACCGGCTACACGCTACGCTAGCGCATTTGTGTTAGATCAAGCCAAAAGGATATTAAGTACTGCTATTAATTAAGGCGTCTCACAACAATCAGCTTGAGATTGAATACCTACTTAACAATGCAATAGTCAGAAAAGTCCTTATTTTAGCCTTATTTACCGTTTGAACACCTTTTAATGTGAACGACACGCTAGTTGTGCGACATAACTATTGCAATTTTCACCGACGTATTTTACTGGTGTATTAAATCCGCTCTTAGCCTAAGATGATAAAAACAATGCTGATTCTCGCCCAATATGACCATGGACTCGCGTAATAAATGCTCGGGAAGCATGGCTACGGTGATTTTAATGGAACTTAGGGGAATATAACCCTTTCTTGTTTGTACGTAGCAGTGGCGATAACGGTATTCTGCCGTGAAGGTATGAAATAAATAATTGAGCAGAATTTTAAATGTACCACGAGTCATTACAGACTAGTACCGAAAGGCCTTTACACTGCCAGTATATTAATTGCCTTTTAATTGATGAGCGGCAGTAGTTATAGGAAAAGCGAACGTCTTTAGTCGCTCCGCCGCCGATTGCCGCTTATTTCAGGTGCAAGATCGAGACTCAACCAATATATGTATAACGTTTAACACAGTAGTTTCGATTTCAACTCACGAGCTTAAGTTGATCACAGATTTAACTTAGATATACTACGGTATTTAGTTATATATCCGTATCACGTGCAACAGATTTCGCAATAGAATAACATTAATTTATACAAAAAAGATATAATGATTTTATTAGCAAGTAAAGTATCTGGAAAAAAATGGCACGTAGATGTATAGATTCGCTAACTCATCTCAAATCAACTTACAATCTTTGTCGTTTTAATTAGCGTCGTTTCTATGCGAAATAAAAGGTGACAACAAAATACCGCGTGAATCGATGAGTCTCAAATAATCGAGTGAGGATGTATATTGTGTTGAATTAATTAATGAGTTTTAAACTACTCAAGTTAATGAAGGTTTAGACTACAACACTTTGATGTCACATTCAGTTATACACTCGCACCGACCATTATCGAACCGTACATTATGTGCGCACGGAACAAACATTAGTTCGTAATTAATGTCGTAGTCTATTTTCACCGTTAGAAATCAATATAATTCATTCATTCAATGAAGAATGAAGCGCTCATGGCGGAACTTGACAGACTGATTGTACTTGATCATGTTTGTTAAGCAACACTTGGTCCGGTCAGGTGTTGGATGGGTGACCGTTGAGGTGGTATTACAACTGAGCGCTTCACGCTCGGCACGTTAAGCCGTCGGTCCCGGCTGTTGTCATCTGATAACAGTCGTAAAGCCAAGTTAGAGGCCTTACAGGCAGCTTGATGAACTCTAACACCAGAGGTGGCCACTAATCCTCATTCGATAAGAAATGGAAGACCATTAGAATATTGCGGTGAGTCTCCAATTACTCGTGTGAGAAAATCGTAGGTAACGGTCTCGAACTTTTGACGATTTCGAGATCGTACTTTAAAAGGTGTTTGAGCTGGAGAGTCGGTCGGCGGCGATGAGTCTCGAACTATTGAGGATCTCTTTTCGGTCGTTTAGTCTTTGGATGATGTGTCCATAGGGCTCGTGGGCTGCGGCAGGGGCGCGGGGGCGGGGGCGGCGGGGGCGGGGGGCGCGGGCATGGACAAGGGCGCGGCGTCCACCTGCGGGCCCCGCAGTATGGGGCCCCCCGGCACGGCGGGCTTCACGAACCGGTCGCTCGGACGCCATGTCTGAAACAATACGTTTATAAGTAACGTTTTTGTGAAATGCCGACAATGTCATTCAAAATTCAAATTAATTTATTCAGTCTAGGCTGTTACAAGCACTTGTGAATGTCAAAGAAGCTACGCCATCGGTTCGCAAACCCTAAGCGGGAGACCTTGTAACAAGAAGAACCGGCAAGAAACTCTTCAAGGGCTGCTTTTTCTCTCTGTATATTTCATACAGTCGTTAACATTGAAAAATGACCTCCACATTTAAAGTGAGGTCATTTTCCATCACAATAATTAACAAAAGGATCATGGATTTAAAATTAATGGCACTAATCCTTTCTAACTTCCTTATCCTTACTAATATCACAGAATAGATAATAGTACTAGCGTACAGAAGTTGCACTCCGCAAAATCGTTTAAATAAATTGCGACTCTAGTTCCGACACAATAAAGTGCAATTCAGGTCGCACAGCGCTCCCTTCGCTCCAAAACATTCAATTAGTAGTTGCCTCTCTTTCTATCGCACAGGTCTTATCTTTTCTGATGTATGAAATTTATCCTCTCAGAGGACGCCGAGCGGTTCAGACTCGCGCGCGGAGTGACAGAGCCCTGCTAATATTAATAATGCGAAAAAAGTTTGTTAGTTTGTTACGATTTCACGTCCCGATCACATCTACGTAGCGGTTTCACGGAAATATTTTCGATTGGCGAAATCGCACGTGAGCATCATAGTTCGCTGCTGTTTCGCTTGTTTAGATTAAGACAGTATTTGTCTAGGGTTAATTTAAATAAAAAATCCAAAATACTAACCTAATTCAAAATAAATTAATGCCAATTACAGTTCTTGATACAAAACTGTGAATCGAATTAACTTTTGTTTGGTTTGGTATTTAGGATTTGATTTTTAACTAATTATGAAGAAGACACGAAGAATTAATAATGCTCAAACTGTAAATCTTTTTTGGTATTACGTTTGTAAAGATAGTTCACTGTTCGGCGGCCTCTTAAAATGGGATGATGACTAATGAATATAACGAAATACTAATAAAAATCGTAAACATATTAAACTTTTAGAGTAGCTTGTATACCTCTTGGTTTTACAAGGTGCATTTGTAACCACTCTCCAATGAGTTCAGTCCATGAAACTGAACAACTTTCTCTAAGAAACATAGGGTCAAATACGTAAAAAAAAATACTTTTCATACAAATCAAAGAGATTACGTGATCAGTTTAGTATTTCGACAAATTTTTTTGGCGTATTTCGACACATATTTCATGGAGTTGTTCAGTTTCATGGACTGAACACATCCTTAGAATTTGGAGAGTGGTTACAAACGCACCTGTATATTCCGTATTATTTGATTTATGTTATGACCCTTTACAGTTGGATGGACAAGTCCATTTAAAAAGCGTAAAATGTATTAAAATAAATAATACCTTTAATAAGTCCATAATATTTATAGCAAATTAGTCTAAGAAAGCATTTTGATAAACACAATATTTAATATAGCTGCCGAACAAATTTCCTACGCGTTGCATACATACTACTCAAGCGTGACGTCATAACTAAGTAGCCGTTAGTATGGAGCGTTTTTATTTTATTTTATTTTATTTTTTAACACAATACAGCTATATTTACAGGGGTTCCTAATACAATAGTGTAGTCATCTAAAGTTTTGGGTGAGTCCAATTTGTGTGCATTTCAAGATGTGATATATCGGGCAGTATTCATGCTAGCGAATTAATTCTTTTACCAATGTTTCTTTTTTTGGGGTGTAATTTATGTAATTTAAAATAAAAAAATTGTCTTTTTTTTTTAAATTTGAGATTTTTGCATTTACAATGCTATTTTTAAACAATACTAAATAATATACTAGAAAAATACGACTCGCACCAGATCAATACTCAGACGGGAATCGAACCCGCGATTGTATTGATCTGGTGCGAGTCGTATTTTTTCTAGTATATTATTTAGTATTGTTTAAAAATAGCATTGTAAATGCAAAAATCTCAAATTTAAAAATTATATAGCTATTTCATCTTAATCAATTGTTAAAATATCTGGAAAGATATTTCAATTGAATGTCGAGGTAATTCCTCACATTGGTGAAATAACGCTGGCTTACAGCGTAAGAGTTTAGGATATACTAGGAAAAATTCGACGATGTCACTAGTGACTCGGTAGCTCAGCGGTCAGAGCATTGGACCGGATATCCAAAGGTCGCGGGTTCGATTCCCGTCTGAGTATTGATCTGGTGCGAGTCGTATTTTTTCTAGTATATTATTTAGTATTGTTTAAAAAAATTGTCATCATGCCATGGCCAGTGGCAGATGGCAGTCGTACCTGCGAGTTGAGATGCAAGTTGGGGCGCAGGCCGGGCGCGCCGGGCAGCAGCGGCGGCCCGTACGGCGACAGCGGCCGCGACCCGCCCGGCGACGACACGCTGCGGGACATACCTGCGAGTTGAGATGCAAGTTGGGGCGCAGGCCGGGCGCGCCGGGCAGCAGCGGCGGCCCGTACGGCGACAGCGGCCGCGACCCGCCCGGCGACGACACGCTGCGGGACATACCTGCGAGTTGAGATGCAAGTTGGGGCGCAGGCCGGGCGCGCCGGGCAGCAGCGGCGGCCCGTACGGCGACAGCGGCCGCGACCCGCCCGGCGACGACACGCTGCGGGACATACCTGCGAGTTGAGATGCAAGTTGGGGCGCAGGCCGGGCGCGCCGGGCAGCAGCGGCGGCCCGTACGGCGACAGCGGCCGCGACCCGCCCGGCGACGACACGCTGCGGGACATACCTGCGAGTTGAGATGCAAGTTGGGGCGCAGGCCGGGCGCGCCGGGCAGCAGCGGCGGCCCGTACGGCGACAGCGGCCGCGACCCGCCCGGCGACGACACGCTGCGGGACATACCTGCGAGTTGAGATGCAAGTTGGGGCGCAGGCCGGGCGCGCCGGGCAGCAGCGGCGGCCCGTACGGCGACAGCGGCCGCGACCCGCCCGGCGACGACACGCTGCGGGACATACCTGCGAGTTGAGATGCAAGTTGGGGCGCAGGCCGGGCGCGCCGGGCAGCAGCGGCGGCCCGTACGGCGACAGCGGCCGCGACCCGCCCGGCGACGACACGCTGCGGGACATACCTGCGAGTTGAGATGCAAGTTGGGGCGCAGGCCGGGCGCGCCGGGCAGCAGCGGCGGCCCCTACGGCGACAGCGGCCGCGACCCGCCCGGCGACGACCCGCTGCGGGACATACCTGCGAGTTGAGATGCAAGTTGGGGCGCAGGCCGGGCGCGCCGGGCAGCAGCGGCGGCCCGTACGGCGACAGCGGCCGCGACCCGCCCGGCGACGACACGCTGCGAGACCGCGCCTGCACGGAAACTTATCTTTAACCACCTACACCAGGGGTCTCTAACCTCCGGCCCTCGGGCCAGATCCGGCCCGCGAAAGCGAGCCAGATCGTACCAACATACTGTAATTTGCAGTATGTTAGTACGATGAGCTAGCTAGGTCCTGGCCCTTGGGAGCCACGAACTCCCAAGTTTTGGCTAAAAAGTTTGGCGACCTATGACCTACACCAAAGAATACATACGTACAAGTACAAAAGATAGATAGATAGATAACATCTTTATTTGACAACTACAGACACACCACACACAAAGATGCAGTCCGCACAGTCATTTAAATAAATAGCGACTTTTGCTGAGTTTTGCTACGATACAGTAAAGTGCAATTCAAGGGCACTATTTTTGAATCCTTCGGCTGGCGTCGAGCGCTTTTTACAGCACGGAAACTTGTCTTTAACCACCTACACCAGGGGTCTCCAACCTACGGCCCGCGGGCCAGATCCCGCCCGCAAGCACCAACAATCCGGCCCGCGAAAGCGAGCCAGATCGTACCAACATACTGTAATTTGCAGTATGTTAGTACGATGTGCTAGCTAGGTCCTGGCCACTGACATGAAAAAAAATTTTTTTATTTAACTGGACAGGCTGTCTGTATGATTTGACAGCTAAGTTTTTGTGCCTATTTGAAACGCCACTAGCGTGCGTCTAAAGAACTAATTTTGACGTACAATATGAAAATAGTTGACGTGATGGTCTCTCCAGACTTCAAACTTTAGTACCATGTACGCACGCTATGCTCACGCTACGTCCTACAGCGCCAACATGGCGGTAATCAAATAGGCACAAAAACAGTTTGACATAAGCCTGTCCAGTGTAAATATATGCAGGTCAATGGTCCTGGCCCTTGGGAGTTCGTGCAGGAGTTAGTCTGGCCCTTAGGCTAAAAAGTTTGGCGACCCATGACCTACACCACAGAATACATACGTACAAGTACAAAAGATACACTCTGCACAGTCATTTAAATAAATAGCGACTCTTGCTACGACACAGTAAAGTGCAATTCAAGGGCCCTATTTTTGAATCCTTCGGCTGGCGTCGAGCGCTCTTTACAAACGAATTTGACCCGGAGCGAACCGGCCGAACGGTTTTACTGGGTGTTACCATCTTATTTAAATAGAATTATAACCGTTGTGAAATAGAAACAAACTCAAAATTAACCTTATTGCCAGACCAGGGGAAAGGTGATAAATGTATAAATTGTATCACTGTAACCCTGGCATTTTCACTTTTACAATTTAAGGTTAAACATCAGCACTGGACTCGAAACTATAGGCCAAATACATGGCGCTCATAGCGCGGTTTCCCAGAATTTTTCCCAGGCTTTTACAAAGCTCAGTTTTACAATGCTGTCAGCATAGATGATGCTCCATCTGACAATCAGTTGTATTATGAGATAATTTTGCTTTTATAAAATAACTAGCGGCCGCCCGCGACTTCGTCTGCGTGAAGAGTTTTTTCGCTATCCCTCGGGAACTACATGTTTTTTCTAGATGAAAGGTACCCTATGTCCTTTTCTGTACCCCTGACAACGTGTATACAAAATTTCATGATGATCGGTTCAGTAGTTAGGACGTGAAGGCGTAACAAACAAACAAACAAATAAACAAACAAACGGACTTTCGCATTTATAATATTAGTAAGGATTCATAGTAAAGAATTGGTGTTAGCTTTGTCGAACACGCTAAAATATATTGTGTAAAAGCTAAAATCCTGGGAAACCACGCTATGAATAAATCAGCGCCATCTATTTGGCCTATAGTTTCGAGTCCAGTGCTGATGTTTAACCTTGAGGTCAATAAAATAATTATTTGGTAACTTGGTTTCAAACATAAAGGCATTATTCAACTAACGCTTAATGCTTCGTTGAACTGCCTCTCTTCTTCCATTTCCAGGGAAGACTCGCTCTCCGAGAGATGCCGGCACAGAGCTTCACGGCGTTCCACCTCCTGCTGCAGTTTCCGTTGAAGACGCACGTTCTCTTCCCGGATGTGTTTCTCTTCTAAGGCAAAGCGGTGCATTTTTTCCTTGTTTTCATTTTCAGATACCGTCAATTGATTCCTAAACACAGTAAGAACGAGAATTAATGATGTTTTTTGTTAATTAATTTTATAACCATTTTATAACCACCATCCATCATAATTACTTATAGTCTGGAGACGGTTTGATAAGTCCATGACTTTGAAAAAAGAAATATTTTTTTTGCCTAATTTATTTTTGTATCTTGAAAAGAAACTCCTTAGGAATCTTTACACTACATTTTTTCAAAATCGGCAAAAGATTATTACTTTTGGAATCAAAAAGCTGAAGCGACTTCTAACTTTTCTTAATGACCCTGTCGACCCTTTCGGCGGCACTCATGACATCAAAACACATTGAATGAAGATGCGAATCCTTCCTATTCTCTAAATTTCATGAATTAAATTCTCAGTGGTAGCGTATCAGTGGACTACCACTGAGATTTTTTCTCCTACCAAACATGAATAAATGTCTCGGCGGGCAAAGATTTTCATCAAGCCAAAAAGTGGTGTCTGATATGGACCCTCATTTCAGTTACCACAGTTTTCAGGCGATGCAAGAAAAAAAATAATGAGTTAATAAATAAAATATATACATGAAATAAAACAAAATGTCGAAAATAAGTGTTTCTTCTTTACAAAGTCATGGACTTATCAAACCACCTTCGTATATTAATACTATAAAAAAAAATATAACCTTATCTGTTAAGTTCTGAAAACTCGTACATGCTTACCTTAACTTTACCACTTCTGAGCGCAGTGTTTGGATGTGGTTGCTAAGGTTTGAGGCAGTATCGCCATTACTTATGTCCCTGACAAAAAGAGGGGTAAGTGATTAAAATACAATGTATAAACTTTGAAAGCAACAGGAAAACAAGTTGATCTGCATAATTGGGTATTTAACAAAAAAAATCCCTTAATTAAATAAGTGCATCGTAAAAGAAATAGAGATTTTTTTTCTGCGATCTATATTCATTGAGATATGATGCTATTAATGTTGACATCATGGCGGCCACGTGAAAACGCCCCATACAAAAAGTATCAGAATAGTGAAGTCACATTTCACACCGCGAGGCCCATATGTATGGCGCGCAATGGAAATTTTAGTAAAATTCTTAAAAATCATAGTAAAATTCGTCAAATCGAGCAATGAATTTGCATAGGGGTTTATTTTGCTCCTTTTTTGCTCTACTATACCTACCTTAAAAGTAGAATCCATTATCTAGTTCTAGTAGAATACCCAATTATTATTGCTTTACTTTACTGCCTTATACAGCTTACCTAGGACTTGCGGGATCTGACACTGGCTGATCCAGTCGGATCTGTAAAGATCTTTTCTCAGCTTCCAGTTTGTCCATTCTCTTCCAAAGCCTATTTACAAGGGCTTCTTGCTCTTGCTCTAGAGTGTTTTCCAATTCAACCTACCAATCACAAATCAAATAATAAAATTAAACTAATTTATCTACCTATACACCGATGCTAAAAATTAAATCCTCTGTAAAGGCTTCTGAAACAGTTAGCTTACTGCCAACATTACAATATCCAAGCGAGAGCATGTCGCGCTCCTCCCCGCGACCACGCGCGAAGTGTTACATAATGAAATCCAGTACAACATTATAACACTCGTTCTGATGATATAATGAGGAGGAGGTGGAGGAAAATCAATAAAGTCTTGTATGCAACTGTACATAATTAGGTATTAAAACACTCATGTGATACTTTTATCACACTCGGCAATACCCCTCATGATAGTACAGTTGCATAAATAACTACAATACAATGATTTCTTACTTATTATATGTGATTTGTTAATGAACACATTCAAATATGAATTACCTTTTCTCTACGAAGCCTTTCTAAATTAGTCTGCTTTGCAAGAGTTTCGGCTTCTAGCTTTTCAATTTTGCGCATAAGCTTGTTGACCAAGCATTCTTGCTCCTGCTCCAGTGTCTGTTCCAAGCGACATTTTTCTTGACGTAACTACAAGAAAACATATGATTAACCTTTGTTTCTATAACCTTACTTCGTCATATGCAATGTGATAGTAAGGGATAACTGAATGTCTAACTAAATGATGCCTTATGATTATTATCAAACAGCCGGGCGATTCCGAAACGAAACTACGAGTTTCGTTTCGGAATCGCCTCACTACAAGTCAGAAAAAGTTTCATATTGGATATTAGATAATTGTAGGTTACTTTATCAATAGGGAACATGCATAAGTCACCGATTTTGATAAATTTAAGCTTGATCGCTGCGGACACGTATAAAAACATGATGGAACAGAAAAATAAAAAATAAAATGTATTACTTTAGTTTTACCACACAAGGGAAAATAACGATTTTTTTTTTCGTTTTCGGATATAATGCACTTAACAGTCGGATAGAACATCAAATAAGAAATAATATTTTGTATGACACTTATGTACTTAAACGCAATATTTAGGGAGATATTCGAAAATTCTAGGCTAACTCCATACTAATGCACTGAAACGTGACTTGAGTGACGTCACAAATGTTGACCTTTTTGTATAGAGCGCTTTCGGCGGGTGCTGCTGCGTGCTAACTTCAAGTAACTATATCACGAGAAAAAAACACAAGAGAAAAGTTTTAATATTACAGTTGATTTTCTCACGCATTATATTTTTTATTTTGATACAAAAAAAAATTGATGCATGTTCCCTATTGGAAATTAAAATTAGATAACTACAGAAGCAAAGTCTCTTGCAATTAATAAATTAGTATATTATTATTTTATTTTTAATATCGAACTCATGCAAAGTGAGGCGACTTTCGAAGTGAGTTGCGAGTTTCATTTCGGAATAGCACGGCAGTTTGATGCTAAACAAAATTAATTGCAGAATCTACCTGCACAAAATACTAAAAATACTTAATTTTATCTAGGTAAACATAAGACAACACATATTACCAAAATAAGCCTAAAAGTACATTCAGGTTTTTTTTTTAATAACAAAACCACCTACTCACAAAAATATAGGTAAAATGTTATGTGCCATTATTATAGAAAGACTCATTAGCTTTGTTAGCTCCAAATACGGTCCCTTTTATTGTATTTAATAAAATATAGAAGTGGAAACAAGTCATAAAGTGATTTTACCATACTAGGGACCATAATTTTAAATTTTTCAACTAGCCGTACTATTAGATTGATATTGAAAATATTTTCATATTTATATATTTAGATTAAATAATAACCTGATTCAATTTTCTAGAGAGGTCATTTGTAAGACACTCCTCTTCCCTTTCGTAGTGGTGAGCCAAAGTTTCCTTCTCCTTTTTCAAAGCTTGGATCTTCTTCAATAAAGTGTTGGAAATATACTCCTCTTCCTGTTCAGCTTTAGCTTGCTGCAATTTTCAACGAGTTAATACTCGGCATGTTACTAAGACTTATGGCCGGTTGCACTATACTTAAGAATTGCCTAAGTCTTTTCCTAAGTACAACTCGACCAAGATGATTAGGCGCACAGCTAAGTTCATGACACTATTTTAATTTGGTCGAGTTGTAGTTAAGAAAATACTAAGGCGATTCTTAAGTTTAATGCAATCAGCCGTTAGGTCCAAATAACGCCCCAATAGCAGCGTTAACGGGAATTCATATAAATGCAGTAGGTACAGTACGAGGCATTAATCTTGATATTTTTTCGACGTAGTGGGGATAAGTTCGCGCATGTGCTCTTGTGAGCGACCAATAGCGCGCACCCCTTTCCCGCCGCCCGCGCCCCTCACCGCTACACTTGCCCAAAATACGCGTTTCGCGCAATCCCCACCCGATTTCAAGATATATGCCTCGTACTGTAGTAAACTATTAAATTTGGTCAGATTCACGCTAACAGTGGTGTCAGCGTGATTCGGAACGCGGCCTAAAGGTACACATTACCTACCCTTACTTCTCACAACTGACTAACATTTATAAGCATTAATTACAACTCGGATGACCCCGAGTCGAAAAAATAGCGATTCGGCCCATCCCTAGCTCTGAGTGTGAGCAAAACTGCCCCCTGATTTTGTATCATCTTCATCAGAAGACTGTGATTTCTGTCAGTTTCAATCAGAAACTGAAATCACGGTTACATTGCTGCTTTAAGTAACATAGTTGTCACATTGATTCTTACTAAAGCAGCAATGTAACTGCGATGTCTATCAGTTTCAATCCAAAGTTGTTAGCAACAGAGTTACATAATCAAGGGGCTAGTAAACGGCAATATGGCGTCTTCTCCCTGTTTTTTTTATTATATTTTTTTTGACTAGGATATAGGCCATTTTTGCTGCCATTTGATGCATATGTTCATAAAATTCTGCCATTAAATAAATTAAAATCTAAGCTATGCTAAATATCTAAAAATAATAAACAACTCACAATTGAAACTGAAGCTTGTCTCAAAGCACGATTTTCTTCTTGTAGGGCTTTGACACGGAGTTTGTATGTATCAACTTCCACTTTGAGAACTCTACATTTAACAAAAGATTTAAGGGGTGTAACAAGACCTTCAACAAAGCCTACGTCTACGTATTCCGCACATCATCAGGATCATTTTCGTCTTTTAGACTATACCTGGGAAACCAATAGCTACGAAGTTATTGAAGGTCAAAGTCAAATTTTCTTTTCAAATTTTTTATGAAATCTGATTTTATTCGTTATTTCCTACTTTTTGTCCAATGAAACATTATCAAAATTTTGAGTATTTCGTAACAAACAATGGCATCAAAACGTCGTCACTCGATGTATGTCATGAGCACGCACATAAACGCTGCCTTTCAACTCGGCCGCACGCAGCTGTTTAGCATACACTCGCAGGCGCGATCTGTTGTACGCGTTACATTGCGTGGTAAAGTATGCAATGCTTTTTAACACCAAAAATCAAAATCGTTTCCCCGCAATAATTTTAAACAGAAATGGTCCTGATGATAGGCAGTATACGTAGACCTCAGCTTTGTTGAAGGTCTTGTTACACCCGGTATAAAAATGTATACATAAGCACAAAATTTTGATGAATATAAAATTAGAAGTCCCAAAGAAAAATGATATAGGAAGCTTAGACCTTGGAAGCTTTTTTTAAGTACTTATGTCATAATAATCTAGATTTTAGAAAATAAGAATAGTTATTTCGTTAAATCAGTAATGTTGGAATTACCGCTGAACTATAATGATATGAAGTTCATGTAAATGTTGCCACTTGTCCCTTTTTATGTTTTTTTTGTTGATTTGTTTTTTGCAAAGAAGCTGGTTTCGTTATTACGGACGTTATTAAAAACACAAAAAATGCCATAAAAAACGTAAAAATAGGGATATAAAATGTGAACATTTACATGAACTTCATATCAACGTTCTTACACGGTAGGGTGGCAGGTTATGTTAATTATACCTGTGTCTGGGAAATCAGAGAATAGGTTTTCCAGTATAAAATTAAAATTTTTGAAAATAAAATATATTTATTAAAAATAAAGTCTTACTTTTAAACAATGTATTTATATTATTATTGACACTACAAGTTGGGACCTTCCTATTAAGTATTTAAAAATACTTGTTTCAGGAGGCCCTGCTCTTCCTAACTAGGGTTTCTGATTTCTCGACCTTATTTTTTTCTCGAGTTTCGGGAATTCTCGAGGCCAATTCTCGAGTTTTCTCGGGTCTCGAGTCTTTTAATTGAAACTGTTGAAATTTAATAAAAACACAGGAATTATTTTAATCTAAGATACTTTTATTACACCACAATCAATATTTAGAATTTGGTACCTCTTATTTGGGTAAGGATAAGAAAAGAAACAAAAATTAAATTATTACATATTAACTAATAACCAAAACTTTAAATAACTAATAGGAACATTAGTCAAGAATACTAAAATTGACTATTCCTAGACTAGACCAGCCTAAAAGCAACGTTAACTTATTAAATAATTATAAAACTTACTTTTGTCTTAGAAAATAGGCTTTCAAGAATAGAAGAAAGAGTGAACAAATGAATGAAAGAGCACGGAGGAAGAGCGGACAATGTACATTATACATTTATTTTTGTTACTCGTAAACCAAGTCAATACCTATTTAAAAAAAAACTATGCCCTCATAAAACTCTCTTATATTTTTTGAATAACTCTTTAATAATAGCCGGTTTTTTCTCACACACAGAGTCTCTCATATCTTCTATGATGATAAAGATGCTTCAGTTACTTGTTATTATTTCGAATTTATGATCGTGACGGACACTATCAGCAATAACAATATTTCTAATTTTCTTTCCTTAACGTTTAAAAACAGTATTGTGTTTCAATAGCATGTGGGCTGTGGCATCAGTAGCTGAGTGTTTAAACATTTATGCATAAAAGTTTAAAAAAAAATTGGCGCTCATAGTATTGTTAAATAAATTAATTCAATGTTAGTATGGAAAATGCAAATTCTTTAAATTCTCCATATAAAAAAGCAATTTCGTACTTAAACCCTTAATACTTTTTAATTTTTGTACTAGTTTTAAAACGCAATCAAAACGACAGTGGCGACTTATGGTTTAAATTGATTTTAAAACTAACAGAAAGAATGAAAACTGTTGAAGAGTTATTCAAAAAAATATTAGAGACGATTTAAGAGGTACATGGTTGTTTCCTTTTTTATTTAAAGATTGACTTGGTTTACATATGTATAATATATATAAACGAATTGGTGGTACTAGTGGATGGCTATAAGCGCCTTGACAGCGAAAAATATTCGCGCATCGCGTCTGCAATGTTTCAAATTCGAAACTCGAGAATTCTCGAGCTCCGGTCATTATTTTCTCGTCTCGACTGAAGCCAAATTTCTCGAGTTTGCTCGAGTTCGAGAAAGCTCGAGCAGAAACCCTATTCCTAACTTAATGACAATATCTTAGGATTTTTCTTGACTTTATCCATTATAAATAATGAAAAGACCAAAACTAGATAACAAATTTTATAATTATTTTTATGTTAAAAGGTTTATTAAGTATGCATGTGCACATATTTTGTGTATGTGTTTGTGTGTTTGTGCATATGACATGTAAGTGAAAATTATTCTCAGTAAATTAATGTCTTAAAAAAATTAGAAAAGAATAGTAAGATAATTTTATTGTTTATTATTCTTGATACTTTAAGTTAGTGAGCTCTTCACTTGCAGACAAACCATGGAAATGGTTTCACGAGGAAACATGTGAATTGTAGATAAATAACAATAAATTAAAAAATATATACAGGTGATAGAGATAACCAAACACATAGATTATTATTATAATTATTATTCTTCTTTTAATTTGTGGCTCTTCACTACAGAAGGTTAGGCTGTCTTACAACAAGCGAAATAGTTGTAAAACATTGGCAATCTTTGTCCACTCCCAGATGTCCTGACCGAGAGCTCACAAAAGTGATAAAGGTCTATTGTAGGAAACCTAAATGGTTAAAATGCATGACCTTGAGTAGACATAGCTGACTTCTCTCTAATTCTCGTTTTATCTTGTGTGCACCTTCGCATGCAGAAATACCTTTCATGGATTGATCCAAGGCAAAAATTTGATTGATAAGTTTCTAGTACCTAAGTAGTGTAGTTTATACTTTTGGTAAGGTACTAGACCAATGGGAGGGAACTGACTTATTGAAATTTGAAAAGACTTGGGTGTTTTTACAACTTATTCAAACATACTTATTAAAATATTACCTATTTTGTTGTTGTAGAGATTCAATTCTTTTTTGGAGCTGATCACGAGAAATCGTAGTCGGGGGAAGCATAGCTCCGCCATCAAGAGAGCTTGAGTCACTTTCAGACGCCGAATCTGCCATTTTATTACCTAGAAATAATGAGCTCAAATTGAAAATACTATTAAAAAGAGGCATCAGTTTAAATAGGAACTGTAAATCACCTGGAGAAACCACAGAATCATCCATTTGCACGAAGTAACGAGGACGGACCGCAGGCCAAATGAATGTCACAAATGAAAGAAATATTGAAATTTCTTTCGTAATATTGTTTTCTGTATTCACAAGAGGCAATCAATGAATATTTCAGATTAATATTGACCACGCTTCTAAAAATGGAATTCGTAATTTATGTATCTTTCGAGAGGAAAAAGTTTTCCAGTCACTCCAGTCAAGTCCACACCACACCACAAAAAAAACACTTTTTTTTCACACCACACCACAGACAGGACACAAGACAAGAGGACAGGACACACACACGCACAGATTAACTGACCTCTCCGCAGACTAAAAAGAAAAATATTATTGCGGCTGTCAAAATATGGATACTAAAAACACAGACTAACAATACATAAGATCAAGAACCTTATATTCATATTCTAGGTTCTTGCATAAGATAATTCAATTGATAATTAATTGAATACTTTATTTGATTATTTCTAGATGGATAAATCGGCGTATGCACTACGAAACATCACAAATAACGCTAGAAACATACTATTGTGTTGTGTTGTGTCGTGTCGCGACAGAAGCGTATCGGTTGCATACATTTAGTATGACTAGAAACACACTATTGTGTTGTGCTGTGTTATGTCGGGATCTGTTGTGGCGCGGACCGCTCGGCTGCGATTGCAACAGAACCCCCACCACCGATCTGTCACGACACAACACAATACACAATAGTGTGTTTCTAGCATTGTATTGGTATCTGTCGCTGGCGGCGGAAACTCGCAATACGCGCATTGTAATTTTGATTTAACTCAAAATATGAAGATTTAATAGAACTTGTGTGTCAACGTAAAGTATTGAAAGAAAAGAAAGAAAGAAAGAAGAAAGAAAAAGTATTTATTTAGTGACCACTTACATTCAACAATCTATTGCAACTATGTTATACTTAACTAATTATGATTAATATTATAGAGAGAGCGTGGTAACAGTATAACTTAAATTAAATAATAAAGTGGCCCTAAAATGGTATCCATTCAGCATCTGTCGGGAAGCCATTATAATATGGCTCCTCGACGCTGGTCTTCCAAGGACACCAAATACAAAAATTATAAACATCAGTTTATCAGAGCTGCTGCTTGGGAATAGTTTGTAGGTTATAAGTAAACAAATAGATATACGTGTTACAAAATAACCCCTAAACACAATGCCAAATATAGTAGACTAGCGGCCGCCCGCGGTTTCACCTGCGTGGTTCTCGTTCCCGTGGGAATATTGGGACAAAAAGTATTCTATGTTTTAATCTAGGCTATCTACTATCTGTGTGCCAATTTTCATCCAAATCCGTTCAGTAGTTTTTGCATGATTGAAGAACAAACATCCAAACCCACAAACTTTCACATTTATAATATTAGTAGGATTCCTAGGGAGGGACCATCAAACTGAACAACTTCTACTATGGGACCAACTCTGAAATTGCGGAAAAAATCTGCTGTTTCATACGTTCAGATATTTTTGTTATTATTTTTTATATGAAACAGCTGATTTTATTTGTTGTAGGTATTATTATCGTACTGAATTTCATAAGGTTTTTTTTATTCTTTATTCAAAATGTCTGATAGCAGTGAATGTGTTAAAGAATGACTCCGCCCGATATTTTAGATTCAGTGACGGAAATGACTTATAATCAAGATAATTAAATACAAGCACAGTCTCTCACTCTTTTCTAAGGTTGATCTTTTATTAAGTAGGTTCAGTTCCAATTGTATGAGAGTAGATAAAGTAGTATATGAAACTGCACATAACTAGTTGTTAAAACACTCATTATGCATCAGTTTCATAAACTACTATCATGATACCAAATGCAAAAGAACCTTGTCACATAAAATACACGTTGACGTCATCCGCAACTAAAAATGACATGAGCAATAAAGTTCTTATATGTAATTTAATACATTAATTATTATTTTTAATTATTATTTTATTATTAATTATTTTTTTATTATTAATTATTATTTTCAATAAGTTGGGACTAGGCATATAAAAATATTACAATTGTTTTTCGTTTTTGAGTTTAAAAACATGGCCACCAGGTTCATTATTAATTTGCGGGGATACTTAACATAATACGTAAACTAAATACCTATTACCTACTTATTCAGTTTACGTTAATATTTTTTATTTCTTAATGTTAGGTGCAATTCAGTGTATTATTTTTATTTTTCTGAAGAAGTGTCATCATTTTTATAAAAAATTAAGTTCTCTTCTAAATTACTCTCAGAACCTGGTGAAAGCATTATGATCGTGCAAGTGCTGCAAAGCTTCGATTGATACTGTGGAGAAAAAAACGACAGAACGTGCTATGTCGCGACACAATAGTGTGCACACCCACCGCCACGACACAACGCGACACAACACAATAGTATATTTCCGCCTTAATAATTGTGATACAGGCCGTTTATTTTTAAAAGCCAATTTTGAAACTTCTCTTTCCATCACTGACATGAAAATTTGTTTTTATTTAACATCAACGCCACTATGTAGTGCAAATTGTTACTAAATAAATAAGCGATCGTTCATAAGAGGGAGATTACACGATCAGTCTGCCGCAATTCCATTCCGTCAGTCTGGATCACAATTTTACAAACTCTGACTGACATGACGCCAGAATTACATTAAGAATGTTTGAGCGGTTTCATTCTAGACTGACACCAGACTGATACAGGGCTGCCAAAGATCTCGATATAATAAAATAAAAAATGTTTTAAGATTAACAAACATTTTGTTTATCTCGAACATTATGTGGATTATATGGATTTTGAAATGTATATTTCTTAATTTGATGATCATATTTGGTTGAGGATTTTCCTTGATATTTTAAAATTAAATACCGTGTTACAAATACTGTTTTTATAAACCTACCTACCTTTGTCTAAACTCTCTCACGGTATAACAATGATCCCGAACTATTAAGTGAATTATGGGTAATCAATGGGTCCATCCACGATACTAGGAATTGGTGGCCGTAATTAAAATGTAAATAAGTACATAAAGTACTTCATTTTAAAATAATTGTGAATTAAAGGGATAAAATAAAAATGTTATTCCTAAATAGAGTATTTTAGTGCTGTCGTTGATTTTAAAATACACCTTCACAAAATACTATACAATTTTATTTAGAGTAGAGGTGGCAGCCCTACTATACATACAGTGACTGTCGCGACTGGGTGACAAGATCAGAGCATTTAAAATAGAGAGTTTTACCTACTGTCGCGAATTACGGTATCGCGATGTCTCTAACTATCAAAGTAAATACATTGATTAAACATAATAACAATTAAATGGCAACACTAAATCAGACAGACAACTCACCACTTTCGCCCTTCCCTAGCGCGTATGCGCTTGAACTAATCTGTCATTCTAACCTCATAAAATGAATGTGATGATCTTCTTCAACACCAGTGTAATCGTAGTTAAAGGAGGCCGAGTTTGCAGTAGCACCGAGGATTTCACAGCTAAGTCACATACTTACTTAATCTAGATTTATAGAGTATCGAAAGCAATACTACTGAGCCAAATGTTCGATCCTGGTCGTGATAGGATCGACTGAACGTGGCCAGGCCTGATCACGTAGTTCGCCGGTGGTGGATGCCTTAGGCAAGCAGAAACCATCGGCGGCGAGATGTATGCAGTCCCAAGAATAAGCCTTTACCTAAATGTGTTCACCGACGGGTGGCCAGGTCCGGACACTTAAGAGGGAATGAACAACTGCATACTGGAGGCTAAGGCGAATGAGGAACGCAGGGTCCTGATTCGATTAGCTCCTTGATGTAATAAACATATTAGTAAAGTTTGATAAAGTGAAACAATGAAAGAACAGCGCTGGAAGGGGGCTGCCTGTCACAGGCAGCCATCTTCCAGGCTTGATAAGAAAGATTGGCAGTAGTACATGTTTATAAAGTAATATCATAAAGAATAAAAGACATAACAGCGTTGAATGATTTAATAATACATATTAAAGTTAACAGTATAAAGTAAATTGTCTTATTAGTATCTGATAAACTAGAGAAAGTAGGTGTGTGCTTAGCCCAGATAAATATGGGACATTATACTTACAGGTGGGACATAAATAAGATGAAGAGAAGGAAACAGTAACGGATAATACAAGTATACCACTTCAGTGCCCCCGGGACTGGAGAATATGGAAAGGTTGGTTGAGAGGACGACATCCTGAAGGTATGTGTCTACACAGTGTCGCGCTGGATACCCTTTATAACCTTAATGACAATGCGAAGCACCCCATAATAATAAATTACTAAACTATATATTGACTAATTATAAATATGTAAGTAGTTCACTGAGAGAGATTATAAAGGGTCCCGGTCTGGTCGCGACAATGGTGGAGGTGCTGGGATATAGAAGAATCCCGATCAAGCAACCCAAAGCGAAATCTCAACCAAACTTTCCATTGGTAAAATTCTCAGAAACAATTAAATCCTATTCCATTTCTGTAAAACTGAATAGTAGTGACATCTATGAGATATTTTTGGTACTGGTTCCTTATAAGCAAAACCACATGAAAGCTACTTAAAGGCGCCAAAGTTAAATTATACCATCATTGTAAAAGCATGGTATAATTATTCATGTACGGCGCACAAATAAATGCTAAATTGAAAGTTTCTTAAAGATACCTTAAATTGAAAGATTATAAAACGAGTACACATAGAATGTATAGCGTTTGGAATTAATTGAAATGTCCACCTCGTAGTTTGGTGTGTATTTGACTTCGCGCTAACAGCGCTGTCAGCGTGATTCGGAACGCGGCCTTTATTTGTCAAATGAAAATGAACCTTAACCGGAAGTGATGTAAAAGACGTCATCCGTCATGTAAGAGGGCAAATGAACGCACTCTTAATAGATTTCAATTGGAAACTGTATTTGATTTAAGAAATAAACTATGTAAAATTCGGCAACTAATTTACTTAATGATGTTGTAAACAATTACACTGGATAGGTTGAAGTAAACAAGTTACGCGTGGTCTCTTTGAAGACAGGGAAGTTCTTTCGTACTTTGAAGATGGCGTCTTGGGAAGGTGTTGAGAAGTCTGCCTGAAAAGGATAAAATCCTAAATAGTACTGTTTATTTTCCACAGGAGCGTCATAATTCAGTAATAAAATTGTGATTAAACGACAAATTAGTCTCAGGTAGACTACATAACTAAGTACTGGTGAGTTTAAGCAATATTTACTTTGCCAAAATTTGCATAGGGCATTTTGTTTGGAAACATCTAATAAGTAAAT
Source organism: Agriphila geniculea (assembly GCA_943789525.1). NCBI lineage: Eukaryota > Metazoa > Arthropoda > Insecta > Lepidoptera > Crambidae > Agriphila > Agriphila geniculea. The sequence goes on from OX038875.1 coordinate 14,045,363, forward strand.
GTAACTAAGGTTTCTTGTGAAATATGACTCATTAGTGAGAAAAGCAAGTAAGGCGATTGAGTTTTAATGTCTACAATACAATTCACTAACGAGCATAAATAAATATTATACAGAAATAGTTGGATGACAAAATGCATCATCCACCCACAATTGTGAGGAAAATTCGATGAATCTTATAAGAAAGTAGCTCATAGCTTTCCTAACACACAAAACGTATGGAAATTACAGGTTGACGTTGGAAAGGTCACAGTTGTGGCAAAGAAGTAAGAAGATTCCTATGAGAAAATTACCTACCTTTAAGTGCATATTTCCAAATTGAATGAAAGGTCTGATTGAATTGATGATCAGGATCGACAAGGAAGATAGCAAGGTAAACTATTGACATTTTAAGCTGTGGTAGTTACCAAGTCAACTCATATTCTGTCAAGTCTGACAGTAAAATTATTCTAAGGGTTCTGTAGGCAAGCGATTGTGGCATGAGGTGAGATACTCATGTATACCTAACAATAAGGTTGTATCATCTGAGTTTATGTAAAGATTACTAACCTAAAGGTTGATATTTCTAAATAGGTGATCGAATAAATATTAAATCAAGTCGCTGATGACTACATAGGTACTTAAAATTCATAAATAATAAACTAATAGAAAGAACTAAGGTACACATTTTCTTATGTTCATGATAGGTATAGTAAACACAAACTAAATAATATTTGCAAAACAAAATTAAACCAACGGATAAACATGTTTCTAAATGAATATATTCAATTTGATTGTATTTCATGCAAAACAATAGTCCCATTTGACCAAAGTACCTCTAATCTGATTTGGTACTCGTTTAGATAAATATTATGTTAATACATGGGGAACGTAACATTCTTTGTGGATGCATACACAAATAATGTTGGTTCTTCACATGTGTAAGTATGAGTTACAAAAATAATACCAATATTTTCATATGATCTGAAAGGGTATACTGGGGTAAATTGCAGAGCATGAAACACTTTTAGAAATTTAAAGTTTTGAAACTAAACTGATGAAATGAACCTGCTTATCCGTCAATAAGGATGATAACTGATGAAATAAAATCTGAATTCAATTGAATTCTAAAACAATTATAGAAATAATTTTAAATGAAGGAATTTATATTACAATTACAAGTTTATGGATGTGTTCGACTCAGAGAACACACCGCTTTATAGAAAATAACTTATTTCTCACATCTTGATGAAAATTAAAAAATATACAGGGTGTCAGTTTTTGGTATGCTACTTATTAGGGAGGGTACCGACAGCTGACACGCCACAGTGTATACAGGGTGTCAATTGTTGAAATGTTATTTGTTTGTGTGGTTGGTCGACGGTTGGCAGACGGCTCATTTTTGAGGTGCAAACTTTCGACTCGTGTTTTTAACATACAGGGTGATAAATAAAAAACTTTTTTTTTCTAAGAAATATTACATTACGTGTATTAGGCGATTTGAAACTAACACTATATAGGGTGTAGGGTTTTAGAAAATCAAATTATATGGTATAAATTTAAAATTTTTTGATTTCCAGAAACATGGAAAAAATTATTCTAAATAGGCTAGAGTCTATAGCTAACGCCATAGAAAAGCTTACCTTAGAGGCTCTCGAGTACAAAGATAATATTAACCTAAAAGATGCTGAAAACGTAGAAATATTGCTCACAAAACTAGACAATGCGGTAAAGAGGTTTGGTACAGAATTAAATCAGTGTTTGTCGATAAATGAACTAGGATCCTTCGTGGAAGAGATCACTTCGTTCAGTGAGATACAACTACGGGGCGAAGAAACTTTCGCAGAATTAAATATCAAGCTGAAAAGAGTAAAAGAAAGTGCTACACCTGCAGCAACGCCTGGTAGAAGTATCGCATTGACCGGAAAGTTACCTAAACTACAATTAGCAGAATTCTCAGGAGATATACTAGAATGGTACCAGTTTTGGGATCAGTTCAGTTCCAACATAGGGAACCGAGATCTGTCTGATGTGGATAAACTATCCTATCTCAAGGGTTCTTTGAGAGGCGATGCGAAGAGGATCATCGATGGACTTGAAATTACCAACAAGAACTACGAGGTAGCTGTATCTATTTTAAAGGGGAGGTACGGCAAGGAGAGTCACATAGTGGACGCACACTACGCAGCTCTACATAAGATTCCTAAGGCTTCTAAGGGTAGCATAAAGGACCTGAGGGAGACCTTTAGCCAAGTTGAGAAGCACCTTAGAATTCTAAATTCATTAAACCAAAATATCAACCATGATCATCTGAGATTTCTCATCTTGGAGAAGATGCCTTCGGACGTAGTCTACGAGCTAAAGTTGAGAGCGAATACTGAATCTATTGAGGAGATCCGGCAACATTTGGAAGTGATCATTTCGGCAAGAGAAGATGCGCAGAGAATTACTTCTGAAAATGTAGAAGAGTACACTACTCAATCTCTACACGTGAATACGTACGTAAAAGGAGGGAAACCAGGAAAACCCAACCGAAGCCAAAGAGATTTCAAGAGACACAAATTTATACAACAAAGGCAAGATATTAAGAAGGAAGATAGATTCAACGAACCTGGATCATCTCACAAATACAATAACTACAACAGACTTCCATTGAAAAGGAAGCTTCAAGAACGAGAAAATGATAGGGATGCTCCACCGGGAAAGAAAAGGAGAGGGCAATGCGTTTTCTGTCAAGGATCACATTTTAATGATCAATGCGATAAATTCAAAACCATAAAAGAAAGGAAAGGAAGATTAAAGAACAGATGTTATCGTTGCTTAGGTCTCGGCCATAAAGGAAATAATTGCAAGAGATCTACTTTCTGCGTTCACTGTAAAGAAACTAATCTTCACAATAGAGCACTTTGTTTAAAAGGACAAACATCTAACTCTGAAAGTGTCACAACTCTTCACGCCAATTCCATTAACTCCACTATACTGCAAACAGCAATAGTCAAAGCCCGACGTGAAAACGATGATACCAAAGAAGAAACTTGTCGAGTTTTGTTAGACTCTGGCAGCCAGCGTACCTACATCACACAAGAAATAGCTTCTAAACTAAAACTGCCCATAGAAGAAGAAAATACTCTATCAGTTTTCACATTCGGTGCTAAAACTCCTCAAATCATTGAAAGTCCAATAGTTAGGCTACAAATGAAAACCAGAACAAACGATATTCTGGAAATAGAAGCAAACGTTGTCCCACACATATCACATGGAGTTCCTTATTCAAATATAGACTTAAGCAGAAGAGAAGAAAATCTAATTTTGGCTGATGACGGCTCACTGTCACCGAAAGTAGATATTCTAATTGGAAACGACTTCTATTTTTCATTCATACTAGGAAACAAAATCCAACTGGAAAATAATTTATACTTGATTGAATCAAGATTTGGTTACATATTGACCGGAAGAACCACGGCTAAGGATGTGGACCCATTATCGGTGATAACGTACTTCCAAGGAGTAGAGAACAAATTAACTCCGCCTGACTTACCATTATACAATGGAAGCATCAAATGTTTATGGGAATTGGAATCTATAGGGATATGCGATTCACCAAATCTAACTAGAGACGAAGAAGTCATCAATCAATTTAATGAAACAATAGAGTTAATAGATGACCGATATACGATCAGCTGGCCATGGATCGATTATCCACCTGAACTAGAAACCAATTATGGTCTTGCAATCGGTAGACTAGTAAATTTATTGAAGAAACTAGATTCAGAAGCATTAAAGTCATATAACGCCACGTTACAAGAGCAGTTAGAGAAAGAAATTATAGAACGCGTACCCGATCAAGAAAGGTGTGATATTGGTATAGACCATCCTATCCATTACCTGCCACATCATGGAGTAAGTCATCCAGGAAAACCTACACGTATCGTATACGACGCGTCAGCGAAAACAAAGAACAGCAAAAGTTTAAATGAATGCTTACACTGTGGTCCACTCATGTTGGGAGACCTGACAGGAATGTTGTTAAGATTTAGGTCACATCAAGTGGGAATAACCGCGGACGTAGAGAAGGCATTTTTGCAGATCGCGTTACACAAAAAAGACAAGGACGTGACTAGATTCCTATGGCTAAAAGACATAGAAAAGGCAGCCACGGAAGATAATATTCTACATTTACGGTTTTGTCGTGTTCCGTTCGGAGTGATATCGAGCCCATTCCTGTTAAACGCTACTTTGAAACACCATCTACTGCGTTCCAATGAAGAAATCCTGAAAAGGATAATGAACGACATTTATGTGGATAACTTAGTTACGGGAACGGACTCCATCCATGAAGCAATTGAAATGTATGAGTCATGCAAATTTGCGTTCAAAGAAATTTCGATGAATCTTCGGGAATGGAGTTCTAACTCCAGACAATTCTCAAAGGAAATAGATCCAACTGACGTTTGCCAAGACATAGAAGTGAAAGTACTAGGTCTGAATTGGAATACAGAAGAGGACACTATCAGTTTAAGGCCAAAGAAAATAACAGAGGCTAATACGAAAAGGGAAATATTAAAAAACGTAGCTTCAGTATATGATCCATGCGGATATGCTGCGCCAGATCTGCTGCCAGCAAAACTTCTACTTCAAGATCTATGGGTAAACAAATTTAAATGGGACACTCCTTTACCAGAAGAGATAACTAAAGAATGGCAAATTATTAGAGAACGACTAGAAAGAACAAAGAATATTGTCTTACCTAGAAGATATTTCAAACAAAAGGGCAATGAAGACATTCAGCTACATGCCTTTACAGATGCGTCGACCAAAGCATACGCAGCTGTAGTATACATTTCTAACGGAAGAGAGTTAAGTTTCGTGATAGGGAAATCAAGACTAGTACCCATCAAAGATCAAGACAATCTCAAAATTCCAAGACTTGAATTATTAGGACTTCTGATTGGTAGCAGGCTACTGAAGTATGTAAACAAATTTCTGAATTTCGAATCCAAAAAGAATACTATATGGACGGACAGTCAAATAATAATCGATTGGTACTACGGCGGTAAGCTATTACCACCATTCGTAGCGAAAAGAATAGAAGAAATAAAGGGAAATGTGTCAGCAACGATAAGGTATGTACCAACAGAGCTAAATCCAGCTGATGTAGCGACTAGACCCACAGATTCTGAAAAATTCAAGCACAAATGGTTATCCGGACCAGATTACCTGCTAGAAGACTGCAAGAAATGGCCAAAGAGTCGTAGGAGGGAAGTTTCTCCGCTTACTCAAGATGAAAGTGTACTGATTGCCACGCATTCCTCTGTGGATCGTCAATTTTCTTTTCCCATTGGGGAGGGTCTCACGAGTGGAGAACCAAGCTCACAAAATCAGAGACAACAATTAAATGAAGAATTGCAAAAGAATCCCTCAGAGAAATGCGAGGACGATACACTGTCATACGTACAAAAAATCAAAAGAATCCAAGCAAAACATTTTCCTGAAGAAGTAGTAGGTAAAGATACAAATTTAAAGAGAAATTTAAACGTGTTCACTGACGTTGACGGAATCCTACGTTGCAAAGGAAGACTACAAAATGCTGACTGGTCTTATGACAAAAGATATCCAATACTGATTCCAAAGGACTGTGAATTTACTAACACCGTGATCTTAGAAACACATAAAAAGAACTATCACGTAGGTGTTAACCACACTCTAAGTCTGATCAGATTGTTATATTGGATTCCTCAAGGAAGAAGTCAAGTTAAGAAAATACTTAAAAAATGCACAAATTGCGTTAAGCATGGAGGAGGTCCATTTAAACTACCACCACCTCCTGCGCTTCCAAAGGAAAGGGTAAATTATAGCTCACCATTTACATACACCGGCATGGATTACTTAGGTCCTCTCCAAGTAAGGACCGACGGTAAAACAGCAAAACGATGGATATGCCTGTACACTTGTTTGGTAGTACGCGCTGTACACCTAGAAGTTGTCAAAGATCTTACAGCAGAAGAATGCTTATTAGCACTACGAAGATTTATATCTTGTAGAGGCGTACCGGATAGAATAGTTTCAGATAATGCACTACAATTCAAACTGACTGCAGAAATACTGTCAAGCAATTACTGCATCACTAACGAAATAGACTGGAAATTTATTCCACAACTAGCTCCTTGGCATGGAGGATTCTACGAAAGACTAGTTGGACTAGTTAAACATTGTCTCAAGAGAACACTCACAAAGAATCTATTGAAAGATAATCAACTTAACACCATTATAAAAGAAATAGAAGCGGTGATAAATACGAGACCATTAACTTGTGTAGGATCTGATCTGGAAGACATTCTTAGGCCTTCAGATTTTCTAACCTTGAACAAATGCATCACGACAACACCTTCGGATGCTGAATTTCCACAAGAAGGCACGGTGACAAAACAAAACCTAGTAGACGGTTGGAAAATAGGACAAAACATGTTAAAGGAATTTAAAAGGATGTTCATCGAGCAATACCTGCCGAGTTTAAGGGAAAGATATCGTCACGCTCTGAAAGAACCAAGGATTACTAAGTCAGAAATCCCAAAAATAGGAGACATAGTACAAATTAAAGGAGATACGAAAAATAGAGAAAACTGGAAAGTTGGAAGGATCACATCTCTGCTTAAGGGAGCAGACGGTCAATGCAGGGTGGCACGAATAAAGGTGAACGACACGGAATTCACGCGCTCCATCGCTCATCTTTACCCATTGGAAGTTGATGAAGAAGTACCTGGAAGAGAAGAGGTTATGTTTGAATTCGAAAGAGAAGACGTAACAGCAACGTTAGACGACTTACCTCTGTTAGAAGAATTAGACATAACTAGTCTCACCAAAGATATCTCTTCAGCTCCAAGAACCACAGAAGAACTCGTCGACAAACCTGAAACAGAAAGCAGACAAACAAGTATAATAGAAACAGTAGACCAAATACCTCATAGAATACTTACCACAGAAGATGATATCCAATCAGTACATGATGAAGGACGTGATGATAAGAGCACACCTAAAAGCATCAACATTAATGAAAACACACAACCCGAAGAAGTGAGAGAAGTAAGAGATGCGTCTTTAAAGGCTCGTGAAAAGATACGCGAGTGGACGCGTAGATTAATGGAGAACATGTAACTTCTGTCGTCGTCGGGAGTGTCGCGAATTACGGTATCGCGATGTCTCTAACTATCAAAGTAAATACATTGATTAAACATAATAACAATTAAATGGCAACACTAAATCAGACAGACAACTCACCACTTTCGCCCTTCCCTAGCGCGTATGCGCTTGAACTAATCTGTCATTCTAACCTCATAAAATGAATGTGATGATCTTCTTCAACACCAGTGTAATCGTAGTTAAAGGAGGCCGAGTTTGCAGTAGCACCGAGGATTTCACAGCTAAGTCACATACTTACTTAATCTAGATTTATAGAGTATCGAAAGCAATACTACTGAGCCAAATGTTCGATCCTGGTCGTGATAGGATCGACTGAACGTGGCCAGGCCTGATCACGTAGTTCGCCGGTGGTGGATGCCTTAGGCAAGCAGAAACCATCGGCGGCGAGATGTATGCAGTCCCAAGAATAAGCCTTTACCTAAATGTGTTCACCGACGGGTGGCCAGGTCCGGACACTTAAGAGGGAATGAACAACTGCATACTGGAGGCTAAGGCGAATGAGGAACGCAGGGTCCTGATTCGATTAGCTCCTTGATGTAATAAACATATTAGTAAAGTTTGATAAAGTGAAACAATGAAAGAACAGCGCTGGAAGGGGGCTGCCTGTCACAGGCAGCCATCTTCCAGGCTTGATAAGAAAGATTGGCAGTAGTACATGTTTATAAAGTAATATCATAAAGAATAAAAGACATAACAGCGTTGAATGATTTAATAATACATATTAAAGTTAACAGTATAAAGTAAATTGTCTTATTAGTATCTGATAAACTAGAGAAAGTAGGTGTGTGCTTAGCCCAGATAAATATGGGACATTATACTTACAGGTGGGACATAAATAAGATGAAGAGAAGGAAACAGTAACGGATAATACAAGTATACCACTTCAGTGCCCCCGGGACTGGAGAATATGGAAAGGTTGGTTGAGAGGACGACATCCTGAAGGTATGTGTCTACACAGTGTCGCGCTGGATACCCTTTATAACCTTAATGACAATGCGAAGCACCCCATAATAATAAATTACTAAACTATATATTGACTAATTATAAATATGTAAGTAGTTCACTGAGAGAGATTATAAAGGGTCCCGGTCTGGTCGCGACACCTACTAATAAAACTTACCTATTATTTTTCCTGAGATATCGGTAGTTAAGGCAACCGTTTTTCGTGCTTTTCCGTCTTGTCTTACCCTCTTTCCGCTAGGAGTGCCACCTGTTTCCGTATCCTGTTGTCCGTATTTCCGGCAAATGGATGCCTTATTTGCGGCCGATTTCATCATTAACGCGGTTAGTACACCGACGCATTCGCATGCGGCGACGAAACAACGACAAAATTGTAAGTTGTAGGCAGCGTTTCGCATAAGCTTATGTCTCACTCTACTATTAGCGATATGAGATAGTCGCGTCCTTGTCGTTCCTGTTCCGCAGATAACTGCGAAATGCTCGTTACGCAGACGCAGACCTTTCGCAAGTGGTGTTTCGTTTCCCAATGCGAATGCAAGCGTTCTGTCCGGGAGGACAAATTTTCGCACCATGGATGCCGAAAATATAGATTAAATGTTAAATTTTATCCGAAATTATCCCGAAATATATGCAGTTGGACATCAGGATTACAAAAATGTCTTCAAAAAAGAAGTGGCATGGAAAAAATTTCAAGAAAACACGGGGGTAGATTTTATTGCTTACTGATTATTATTTATTTTTGTTTTAATTTTCTATAAAATAGTTTACAATTTGTGTTCTAACATTAAACGCCGCTATGTCTGCCCTATGTCTGTTCGGATGGACGAAATCTACAATGACACCTCTTTGCGAAAAAACTGCAGTGTACTAGCGTTTCGCAAAGGTTTCGCTACCGCATTGGTTTCGCAGAGATTCGTCGCCGCATGCGAATGCGTCGGTGTACTAACGGCGTATACGTCTTAATACCAGGTAGGAATTACTTGGATTCCGGATATCTCAAGAAAAATAATAGGTAAGTTTTATTGGTAGGTAGCTTTAGTTTTATTTTAAATGGGATTACTTTATTTTTTTAATTTTTCGTTCGTTTTTCGATGGATAAAGTTGTTTAGTTTAAGCAACACTATCACCTGTTTCAGTTCAGAGGGCCTAGTACGAGTTGTGTTTCTCACCTCACTTTGCGAATAGTATCGAGTGAAAGAGAGGAAATCATGCGAGTGAAAGAACGAGTGAAAGAGAGAAAACGATAGTTACCTATTCACAAAGTGAAGTGAGAACAAAAAACCAACTCATACTAGGCCCTCTGTATCATCACATCACGTTGTTCCACCTTACTGATTATTAAGAATATAGAGATGTGGCGAGTGTAGTAGTCCAAATTAACGATAACACTTTATAATTTAGTATCTAACATTATTTTATGTCAGCCGCAGGCTGGTAGAGTCTGTCTAGGTACAAAAAATACTTGACACTGGCAAAAATTACTCCCTAAAGAGGAGAGTAGATTGCCAAACTAAAATAAGAAGAAGAAGACTTTTAATATTTTGATAGAGCAACACAGTCAACACACTATAAAAAAAAACAATCGTAAAAAAGTGACACACACGCCATAATGTAAATTGCTTCTAGATTTGGCGTTTGAGTAAAAATCTACATTTTGTTACTAAAAAAATTCGTTTATAATGCATAGATACGACAAATAAAATGTCCCTAGTAAATATTGGTAAGAAACAGAGATATGTAACATTTCTTGGAATGGAAGAAACATTATTTTAACAGTATATAGGTTGTACAGGTGAATCGAAGCCATTTCGTTAAATTCAGGCGACAAGAATCAGAAAAGATTTTCTTGTCTTTATGTGATATTCTCAAACTATATTGTGCTTGTGATGTGGAGGAAGTTGTGAAAAAGTCGTCGGTCAAACGTCGCCATTGAAATTTTAGTGTGATCCACGAAGTAGAGTTGTGCTGTGTTCATGGTGTATGGCATAATAACTGTCATCGTAGCATAGATGTTCGTCGTAACTTCGATCCAGAACCCATCCTCCTGTAAATTCATAACTGCAGTCATACTCATGGTTTGGGAAAATACCTACCACTTATATTTTTCTCCTCTGACTTGTAATGAAGTTTCGATCATTTGTAAACAATACATGTGTGATAATGGTGTTTTGAATAAGATCCTAAACCTAGCATTAGTTCTGGATAAACTCTTTAATGTTGCTCTAAGTCGGGATTACTATTTTTTATACTGTTACTAACTGTCATTTGTGTGTTGTGACTTTCTTATTTTTATTTTCTTTTAGGCTAAGTCTTTGCAATGGCTCAATTTTACCAGATAGTAGGACAGCCACCACTGACACTAGAAGACTTACAAAGATATTGTCCAAATATATGCTTGGATAGAATTATAGTTAACCAAGATGAACAACAATATGCTCAACAGCAGGTAAACTATTGCCATTACACAAAGAACTGGGTTTGCATTTGGTTGCTGCTCATAGAAACATTTTCAGAAAGTACTTCTTTATTCAAAAGTGTAACTAAACCCATCTGCAAGCATAAACAGTTATCTGAATATGATGTACAGTACGAGGCATATAACTTGAAATCGGTTGGGGATTGCGCGAAATGCATATTCTGGGTATGCATATTGGTGAGGGGTGCGGGCGGCGGTAGAGGGGCGCGCACTATTGGTCCCTCACAAGAGCACATGCGAGAACTTATCCCCACTCTGTCGAAGAAATTTCAAGATATGTGCCTAGTACTGTAATAGTAAAACAAAGAAATATTTAATAAAATCTTTAATTTTTAATTCATTGACTCATTAGTACTTTTACACTGCCAAATATGCTAAATATGTATTTGGATCAGTTCAAGAATATTTGCTATCTAAATAAATCGACCACTTGTAGAAGTAATATTTCATGTTGCTATTTTGATGAAATCATCATCAGCCTATCATCATCCACTGCTGAACATAGGCCTCCCCAAGTGCGCACCACCAAGCTCAGTCCACGGCAACTCTCATCCATCTTTTGCCAGTCACCTTGCGAAAATCATTGCCCCACGACGATTTTGATGCAAACCCATTAAATATAACATCACCTCTTTGTGATGACAACGTGACATTTCCAAAATAGCAACCTTCCAGGAGGCTACTTCCAAAATAAAAAAATGTTTTCAACCAGATGTCACAATGTCGTTAGGCACGTTGTCATCGCAAAGAGGCGACATATTTTTAAGTGCATTTTGCTATTTAATATTGAATTCAAATATTTGAAATCTTATTTATATTTGCAAAGGTTGTGGTTCAGCAAGCAGACCAGCCTAATGATATCATAGTGAGTGAAGGAGTCCAACCACAACTAGTTGTTGGGGATGGACTTCAATATCAACAACAATACATCATCCGACATGAGCCGCCACAACCTCCCACACCTCGAGCCGAGTTCCAACAACAACAGCAAGCACAGCAACAGCAGCAACAACAACACCAACAACAAGCCTTACATAGACATCAAGTTAGTTTTTTTTTTATTATTTTTAATACTAAAATTATCCTAAAACTTTGAAATTAATCTGTAAATATAATTTTCACCCATGACTGGCTGGAAATGTTTTAAAAGACTTAATATCACCACTGGGATATTATGGTTAATTTATACAAAGATACATTCTTTAAGGAGTATTTATTTGTAGGTTTACTACACCTCTGATTTACCTGTGGATGCACAGGTTGTGTTGCAACAGGCCCAACAGATCATTGATGCTTCTTTGCAAACACAAATGCAACAGGCATCTCCACAACGCCCACAACATGTATGTTAGCTGATCAGCCATGTGTATTATAATTAGTCCATAAGTCATTGTAATTATAATGCACTTCAGTCAGTTTTTAGATTAACCAGTTTGGTTAAATTATTTTTCTTTATGCTTAGCATGATTAATATATTTTCTGTTTTTTATTCAGTTTGGGCATTAATATTGCTATTCAAATTCATTATAAAATGACAAATTTTAATATTGCAACTTATTATAGTGACTTCCACTAGCATAAAATGTCAAATTTCATTATGGGTCATCAAGAAACTAACAATGTGTTTTCATTGTAAAGCTTTGTAACAACACAAATACCTTTTCCAATTTAATATCCACAACAATTTCATAAAGGTGCTCCCACATTATCTAACTATTCAAAATCAATAGAATTAAATAAACTGTTTTTTTACAAATACACTGAGAAGCAGTTTTACCAAATTCAAGAACTCATTTCACAAGAAAAATGATTTTGTTTGTAAAAAAATGTTGAATACTTGCTGCCTTTTCTTCTTTAAAGTTAAACATTAGCACGTGACTCGCTATAATATTGTAGGGACATAATGTGGCAAATACTTAAGTGTAGTGTATTACACTAAAGTTGTATTCGCCAAATACTACAAACATATTGCATTTAATGATAATTTTCCTTTGCTAACATAGTTCATAGTGAACAATTGCTGTTAGTTGTCAGGAAAATCTATATGTTGGGCTAAAGTATACACCAGTGGCGAAGGGTCCATACAAGCCGATTCCCATCGGCTTACCTTTTAGAAATCCCAGCCCACCGATTTATTATGCCGATCATAACATTTTTGTAGAACGGCTTACCTTCGCCATAATTTCATCCCTCGCCACTGGTATACACATCAACTTTGTCTAGGGATACAGGTGCTATTTTCATACAAACGAGGTAACTTTGAAGCCTTGGTTTTCTGCCAGGGATGTACCGTGCTGTAATCTGATGATGGCCATCCAGGGAGTAAATGGAGTAGATTCAGATCGCTATACACACCCAACTGATCTGATCAGCATTCTAAAAAATTAATGGGTCAGAGTTCTCAGTTTGAGGATTTCCATACATTTTCATGCTATTTTCGCGGTTTTTTTAAACATGCGTCCATTACGTTTTTAGAATGCTGGTCAGATCAGTTGGGTGTGTATAGTGATCTGAATCTCCTCCATTCACTCCCTGGATAGCCGTCATCAGATCACAGCACAGTACATCCCTCGCAGGAAACCAAGGCTTCAAAGTCACCTCGTTTGTATGAAAATAGCACTTGTATCCCTAGAAAAAGTTGATGTGTGTATATTGTGTAAAAGCTAAAATCCTGGGAAGCCACGTTATGTGCCTACAAGTCACGTTCTAATGTTTCACCTTAACCCCTGCAGGAAAGGAGGAATGTTTGTGACCGGAACTTTGATGACTGGTAAATTCCCATTCAAAATCTGAGTCTACAAAATTATTGTTTCTCAGCTTGCAATCAAGTGTAGAGAGCACCTTTAGTAAAATGGGCATAACTTATGGATCAGCTTTTTACTTCTTGTAAATAATGACATGGCTATTACTAACAAGAAATCATCATACATGTATCATAAAAATTGACCTTCAATTTTACTTATCCAAAAAATACAGATACGGATGAAAATGGATGTACCGTTTTCATTTCTGAATCTGCTGATAAAGTATAACATTTAAAAAAAAAAATTATTATGTTTTATTTTGGAATTGAAATGTAAATTGATTTTTTTGTTATTTTAAATCAGTTTACAATTTGTCCTTAATTATTTTTAGCTATATGGAATGCGTTAATGTGGATGTGGTGGTATATGTTATAAATATAAACATACACAAATAAAGTTAATTGTTAATTGATGATAAAAAATACTTTCTCTCCTTGTCTTATACATAATATTTTGAATAAAGTCCGATTCACACATATCAGTGAAGTCACAGTCAGAGGCGGCTTTTCCTAAGGAGCGCTGGTGCAGTGCACTTCCACAAAAACAATTAATTACCTACTTTTATTTTTATAATTCCTTTAATACATATTCTACTATGCCTATATACACTCTTTATAGCATTTTACTAGAAAGAATTACCAACATACAAATATGAAAATGTTCTTTAGGATTTTGTGTCAAGTTGTATTGAGTGGAGCGCCAGCGATTGCGCTCCTATGAAACGGAGTTCAGTACAATGCCTTATGCTGATTTAATACTCATTAAAGCGAAGGAGAAACATCGACCGAGTCCAGCGCGTGAAACAAACGATTTGTACTACGAGAAATTAGCGTAATCTGGAGCGCCACTCCTGAGCTACGTTGCCAGATTGCGTTGTTTTGAAAAATTGATGATTTTGGCGCGGAGATGCGCTGTTGCCGATATTATGTAAACATAAGAACATCGTTGTTGCTTGTCGGACTCGACACGTTTATGTTTTTCTCTATTAAATTAAAGTGGGTTTTAAAATGGTTATTTAATTAAAGTAGGTATTAGATAATAGATTTTCTGCCAGCTCCATTTGTTTTGAAAACGGAACGATACAGTGTATCTTTTATTAAAAACTGTGAAAAAACTCCTGAAATGCGCCTCGAACTGAAAGCAAAGGCCACCACATCCTGAATTGAAACTTACACAAAAAACTTTCATAAGTTTTCTTTTTTTTTTTTTTAGTGAACACCCATAAAAAATGTCACGAGCCGCCGCCTCTAGTCACAGTTCCGGCATAATAATATTAATATTAATATAATAATATTTTTTTCATTCATTCTCTATGAACGCGCCAGCACTGAGCACTAGGCTGTCTCGTCACTGACACTGACAGGTGTGGACGCGTTTATAGAAAATGTATTAAATAATAATTATCACAGGGGCGGTACTGTAACGGAACTGTGATTTCACTGATATGTTTGAATCAGTGTGCGTTCACACAGCGATCCGTTATACAGGACCGTTTTATCGGATCCGTTTTTATTCGGCTATGGCATATGTAGTTGTATAAGCCTGTTCACACACAACCCAGTATATCGGATCCAGTAAAAATATCTATCCGTTTTACAGGTCCGTTTTATCAGATCCGATATTTTTCGGCGATGGACGTATGAACGTGTTCACACACAATCCAGTATATCGGGTCCGTATGTGTGCTGTATCTATAGCAACGAATCCGATAAAACTGTCCTGTAAATGCGATGTGAATATCACATCCATCAGCGACGGATCCGTAAAAAACGGCCCTGTAAATTCGGATCCGCTCTGTGAACGCACGGTCAGGCTTAATTGTACATGCGGGCGGGTGAATGGCGTTACTGTTCTGCCGCCCCCTAGGTCCTTGCCGCCCCTAGGCCGTGGCCTACTCGGCCTATTGACAAATCCGGCACTGGGTACATGAGGCGACCGGTAATGTTTGTGTGTGTGACACAGCTGGTGAGTCCAGCGCACGTGTTGTCTCAGCCCACCGTGATCCACCCCGGACAGCAACCCCCGCCGCAGCCCCCACCCCCGCCCCCGCCGCCGCCTCAACATGCACCACAGCAAACCGTTAGTGAACATTCATGCCATACTGCATGTCTTTTATACCTTACTTTGAACTCAAAAATTGTACTTACCTACTTTGTAATAATTCGTCATTACAGGCTTTTTATTCTCAAGATTTTAGTTATTGATTAGATATAAACACACAGTTTATTACTTTCGAAGCAGGAACAGATAAAAGGTTATTTGCTATTTTTTATTCATTACTACTGAACGGATTATCATGAAATTTTACATACACGTTGTCAAAGGTACAGAAAAGGACATATTTCTCATTCATCATGAAAAAAGTATTGTTTCCGAAGGATAGCAAACAACTTTTCCAGGCAGACAAAGTCGCAGGCGGCCGTTAGTATATTATAAAACATCTAACTTACTACACCAGTCCCTCCTGGTCTCAGCTTTCAGGGGATTTGAGGAACTGGGTGGAATGGTTCTGATCAGGGATATGATCATAACCATTTCACCCAGGAGGAGCTCGGTGGCGCAGTGGTTTAGCGCCTGGACCAGCGATTGCGGAGGTTAAGCAACGTTCGCAAGGTTCGGTCATGGGATGGGTGACCAAAAATTTATTATCTCGAGCTCCTCCGTGCTTCGGAAGGCACGTTAAGCCGTTGGTCCCGGCTGCATTTGCAGTCGTTAACACCCACCAATCCGCATTGGGCCCGCGTGGTGGGTTATGGCCCGTCCTCCTTATCCACCCATAAGGAAGGCCTGTGCCCCAGCAGTGGGGACATTAAAATGGCTGATGGACAAGCCCGACGCATCTTCCGTCAGATATCCATAAAACCTAAGGATGTATCTATCAAATGTTATTTATTTAGCAACAGCAACAACAGCTGTCGCGGGCATCGCCGCAGCTCATCCAGCACTTGCAGCAGCAACACCAACAACAAATACACCTGCAACAACAGCTGCAACAACAACAATTACACCAACTGCAACAACAACAGCAGCACCAGCATATGCAGACGCAACAGATACCTCACCAACAAGTTGTGATGCATGCAGCATACATCAATCAAGCTGTGAGTGTGATCTTATGTTACAATAAAAATAGCTTATCTGTCTGTGTATTTAATGTGTTTATATAACGCTATGTATTTGAAATCTTCTTACCGTATGAGGATTAGTGGCCACCTCTGGCGTTAGAGTTTATCAAGCCGCCTGTAAGGCCTCTAACTTGGCTTAACGACTGTTATCAGATGACAACAGCCAGGACCGACGGTTTAACGTGCCCTCCGAAGCACGGAAGCGCTCAATGGTAATGCCACTTAACGGTCACCCATCCTACACCTGACAGGACCGAGCGTTGCTTAATAAACGTGATCGAGCACGATCAGTCTGTCAAGCTCCGCTATGAGCGCTTTGATGTATTATAGTGACATCTAATAACATTCATCACTAGGACCCTCATTACAGCCCACTGCAGAATGTAGCAGTGGCGAAAGGACCATACAAGCAAATTTCAATCCCATCAGCTTAACTTTTTAGAAATCCCACCCCATCCACCTATGTAGATCATAACATTTTTGGTAGGGGGCTGATTATGTAACTTTGTTGCAATCAACTCTAACAGAAATCGCAGTTTGCTGCTTTAGTAAGAACCACTATGAGAACTATCTTACTTAAAGCAGCAATGTAACTGCGGTTTCAATCGATTTCAATCGAGAATGGGGAATGTCCGAAAAAAAATAAAAATGGCTGAATATTTTTTTATAGGTAGGAATAAGCTCCCTTAGTATTAGAAAAAAGTTTCAGAATTTTCGGTTGCGTCCATTTTTTTTATTAAATTAAAGTCTCTTCGACGTCACAAATGTACGAAAGTAACAGCAGAATGGCGATTATACCTTTGCCACCACCTGCCACAACCACAGCAAGTATTAAAAAAAAAGTTTTGACATTTTGTGTTGAAACTTTTTTTTTAATAGCATGTTGTGGTTATGACAGGTGGTGGCAAAGGTATAATCTCCATTCTGCTGTTACTTTCGTATATTTGTGAAGTCGAAGTGACTTTATTTTTTATTTTTATTTATACGCAACCGAAAATTCTGAAACTTTTTTCTATTACTAAGGGAGCTTATTCCTAACTATAAAAAAATATTCAGCCAAATTGATTTTTTTCGGACATTCCCCATTGTTAGCAAGAGATACGTAATCTTGGGGGCGGGTTACCTTCGCCATAATTTCACATCTCGCCACTGGAATGTAAGAGCCTCTCCCGTAGGCGAATCGGATATTCCCATAACCTCATGCCACGATAGTGTTTCAGTAATTAGTCGCTATTTGCAATACCCCTATGTGTGAAAGACTGGTGTTACTTATCTCCTGGATAACACGGCTAATAACGCTTGTGTTATATTATAGGCACAGAATAGATATAAGTACTACCGTAAAGAAAGGAAACTCCGCCCCGCCCCACAATCAATTACCTCACCCTACCGCGCGAGTTCGTGTGTCGAATCCGTGTGCTCATTCAATAGCTCTAGACTTCACGCACACAGTTGCGCGTGTGCAAAAACGTCACTGTGTAGCGTAGTTGAAAGAGGCGCTTGTATGGAGTACCCGGGGTGTGTTATAGGTAGAAATGGGCAAAGGACCCGTTTTGACCCGAATGCTGGGTTTAAACCCAGTCAACGCCCATAGACCATTTTGTTGAACTTAATAAAATCTTTAGAAATAAGAGGATGTTTCGCCCTTTGAATATTTATCTGTATTAATTTAAGAAATTGTTTCCATAGCAACATCACATTTGACTTGTCAATAGAAATAAAAAGGCTGTAAAAAGTTTCTTTAACTTACAATGTGGGTCTTTATTGGGTTTAAACCCAGTGGACGGGTTTAAACCGGCCCACCGATTACGTATCTCTGTTGCTAACAATTCTCGATTGAAATCGCAGTTGCATTGCTGCTTTAAGTAAGATAGTTGTCACATTGGTTCTTACTAAAGCAGCAATGTCACTGCGATTTCTGTCAAAGTTGATTGCAACAAAGTTAGACAATCAGCCTTCAGCCCACCGATTACGTATCTCTGTTGCTAACAATTCTCGATTGAAATCGCAGTTGCATTGCTGCTTTAAGTAAGATAGTTGTCACATTGGTTCTTACTAAAGCAGCAATGTCACTGCGATTTCTGTCAAAGTTGATTGCAACAAAGTTAGACAATCAGCCTTCAGCCCACCGATTACGTATCTCTGTTGCTAACAATTCTCGATTGAAATCGCAGTTGCATTGCTGCTTTAAGTAAGATAGTTGTACATTGGCTCTTACTAAAGCAGCACTGTCACTGCGATTTCTGTCAAAGTTGATTGCAACAAAGTTAGACAATCAGCCTACAGGGGCCCTATTTTTGAATCGCTCGGCAGGCGTCGAGCGCTTTTTTCGAGTGATTTTCGTTCGACATATGACTCAAAACAATGAGATGTCGAACGAAAATCAGTAGAAACGAGCGCTCGACGCCAGTCGAGTGATTCAAAAATAGGGCCCCAGGTCTTTTGCCCATCTCTAGTTATAGGTACTTAACCATTTTATATCGTTTTTAGGGTACTCCCACACGAGCAGCAGCGCCTCGACTTCTGAACCAAGCCCTCAGCAGTCCTGGCAGTGTGACGCTAGTAAGGGCCCCAGTGCGGACTGTGAGACCTAGAAGGCCTGCGAATCGCTCGCCGATGACGGCCTCGCCTATGCAAGCTCCTACTAGGCTCCTAAACCCACAGATTCCACAGGTATGACAAACTCAATATAATATGACGACAGATGCATAGGAATTGTCATAGTTAGTCTTAATCAGTGGTTCTTAACCTTTAAGGCCCGTATTGAGTTTTTGGCGGGATTTTGTCGAGTTCAGTTCGGTGACTATTTTAATTATTCGCAAATTGATTCATAGTGGATATTGTGTCTTAAAATTGGTGCAGTTTTGTGGTACAAGTGTCTACGCAACTGAACAATATGTGGGATAATGGAAATAGGCGCGATCTTGGTTGTGTGAAGCTGAAACTTTTATTGTAGTGGTCGCTACCTCGGCAAAACTCACCGAGTAAACTGTCTTGATATACTTGCTGCCAAATGCTCCAAGCAGCATTGGAATGTGATGCACCCGCATTTTAATGTAAACTGAAACAATCTACTAGAAAATCTAGAAATACTGAACTATTCAAAACATGACACTGGCAAAAATTACTTCCAAGAGGAAAGTAGGTTACCTTATCAAAAATAAGAAGAAGAAGGCCCGTATTTATAAACTGCTCTGAACTTTGAGAGCTACCTTGAGATCATACTTGAGATTCTCTTCTTATAGGACTGTTTCTATTAGGTTACGCTGTAGATGCTGTCATCTCAGGTCCGATTTCAAGATAGCTCTCAATGTTGAGAGAGGTTTATAAATATGGGCCTTAGTGTTGAGGGACCATTTGACAAAATGATGTCTTACCATGTACCACCCATTGTTTGGATTGGGAGGTAAAATACAGTAAATGTAAGTAAATGAATGAAGGGATGTTATTTTAGGATGTCTTGCATGGAGCAGTGGTTAAGTGGTTAGTAACCGGTGGTTTTTTTTAAAGTCAATATACATATCGGTAGCAGGACGCCATTTTGTAATATGAAAAAATATATATGTATATTACGAAAAAAAACAAGTGACAGGCTTCGGTGAGCACATTCGAAAACTATGTAATATGTTACTAAAATGTTTGATTGAAATAAAAATTTATAATATTTGAAAATATTAAAAACAAGACTGCCCTGCCAAAAACGAACTAAACAGTTAAATAATTAAAAGTGTCATTGCAGTCAGGGGACTTCTTTGATAAAAAGTGTCCCATAGATCGGTGCCCTGACTGCTGACATTTGTTATATTCATCAATGTCCAATATGTTTAAAATAGTTCGGTTTTGGCAGGGTAGTAGTATTTTTATTTCAATCATACGTTTTAATGACAAATATTATACAAGGTTATCTGTAAAACACCGACAACCTCGCAGGAGTAGATACTAACATCATAAACAATAGCATTTGTTCTACAACTTATTCAAAAGCAGACAAAAAAAACGACTTTTCATACAAAAGTCGATCAGCTGTTCGGACATTTGTATGGAAAGTATTTTTTTTTGTCTATTTTGGAAAAAGTCGTAGAAGTGTTGTTGTTTATGATGTTAGTAATCTACTCCTGCGAGGTTGTTGGTGTTTTACAAATAACACTGTATAGTTTTGGAATGTGCACTAGAGTTGCGGCCCGGCCCCGGCAAAGGTTCGGTACCCGGCAGGTTCGGCACTTTTTTCGAGGTTCGGCCGGGTACCGAACCTTGACCCGCGGTTCGGCCGAACCTCCGAACCTTTCTAAAATGATGATTTGTTCGTTAAATTAAGCCCAAAATTTCGAAATAATATGATTTTTTATTTATTATTGAACATTTTATTAAGGCGGTTGTATGACCGAAAGTGGCGCCCTCAGAGGTTTTTATTTTATAAGTTATTAATAGAAAAAGATTTGAATAATGTTTATCGTGGAGATTTTAGGGCCCATGGTCTAGTATTTTTAGAAGGTATCTCTACATGCCCTCGTAGTCATTGGTAGAAGTAGATAGCAAATGTGTCAAAAACGGCCACTTTTAGCAGTTTTTCTATCTACTTCTAGCAGTGACTACTAGTGAATGTAACGATACCGTCTAAAAATACTAGACTGTAGGCCCTAAAATCTCCACGATAAACATTATTAAAATTGTGTATTAGAATTATAATATTAAATAAAATTCACCGCGGCGCCACTTTCGCTCAGTTACCTTAAGACGATTTTATTAGATTGCTTTCTTGTTTGTTTGTGTGTCTGCAAAATTTGCAAACAATTTTATTTAGCTTTCCGATGTGCTAGAGATTTGAAACTTTGAACATAGGTCAGAACTGAAAGGCAATGCAATAGTATGGTGTCGTTGAGCTGATCTGATGATGGAGCCGGAAGAAGACCACAGGAACTCTGTGATAAAACCATACAAACCCATTGAGATAGGGCTCGTTAGAATCGTCTTGACAAGTACTTTAACGGAAGATGAGGTCCAGGGTCTGACGATGAAACCGGAAGAATGCTACAGGGTCCATGCAACCCCATCGAGTTTGGGCTCGTTTGAATCGCTTGACGAGTACTCTGTTGGGAAATAGTATCCAGGGTCTGATGATGGCGCCGGAAGAGGGCCACAGCCACAGGAACTCTGTAATAAAACCATGCAATCCCATCGAGTTTGGGATCGTCTGATTCGTCTTGACGAGTACTCCGATAGGAGATGATGTAAGTTTTAGCTTGTTGACTAAAAAGCAGAAATTAATAATTAAATGAAAAAAAAACACGTTTTTAAAACCGTCTAAAAAGTATAAAAATCAGACTAAAAACATTCTGCGCGATTGGGATCGAGCTGACGAGCCAGCCAGACGAAAACATACGTTCCGAATATACGGACTAGCGCGTCAAACGGCCTAAATGAATACCGAGTCGGTTCGGCCGGGTCGCGAACGGTTCGGTATTTTAGAACCGAACGGTTCGTGATCCGGCGGTTCGGTATAAGTAAGGTTCGCTGCATCACTAATGTGCACATCAAAGCCTTTCACTTGTTTTTTTTCCTTATATTTAACTTTGAAGTTTGTTTTTGTTAGGGCAATTTTTTTTTCCTTTTGAGATTCGTTAAAATGGTTTCTCCTGCAGACCCAAGTGTCGGCTGGTGGGGCGGGCGCGGGCGCGGGCGCGGCGCGCGGCGTGGGCGTGAGCGCGGGCACGGTGCGCGCGGCGCGCGCCGCCGCCCCGCGCGTGCTCAACCCGCACGCCGCCCACGTGCAGCACCGCCCGCCGAGGCCCAGGACGCCGCACATACAGGTATCAAATGTATTGCCCTGATTTATTACATAAGATAGGTTTCATCACTAAAAGCACATTTCTAACGCGCCCCTCACGAGTCAAATCACTAAACGATAAGTATCTTAATGTCTTCGTGCCACCCACCGCAGGTTTAAATTATACACGTAATCGTTTTCTAATCAGAAGTCTAAAAAAATATAATGATGATTATTGTAATCTTCACATGGTTGATTCAGAAAAGTGGATATTTTCAGTAACTCTTTACCTAAATTTAAACGTTTAGTATCTGCAAACCTTAATACATAAAAAGACTGATGTGTACTACTGAAATGTGAATTAGTTTAGAATAATAATTGATGTCCTTGCCACTATTTTATTTTTCTTTTCGTTAAGTATTATAATATCACATAACTTGTCCGAATAATAATCCTTATCGGCACTATAGGTCTGTTATAGCTAGTAAGATAGATACAAGTACTTTTGTTTGAATGACTGTTTGTTGCCAAAAGAATAAAGAATCACTCCTGCCATTAACGCTCCATTATACGAAAACATCTGTGGTGTAGTGGTTCGCCCACTCGTGTAAGAGTGGGTACCCACTTAGGTTCGCGAACCTCCGCGCTCCGCGAACCTGCACCGAAAATATCGTTTATCCTCTGCTGAAACAGGGCGCCGAGGTGTGTACGTGAGGGAACTCGCATGCGAAGCTGGTTCGCACAGGCACACACTGTAGCCAAAGTAAAAATATTTGTTTTTGCTGTGGATCACTGTTCTAGGTTCGCGGAGCGCGGAGGTTCGCGAACCTAAGTGGGGACACACCATAAGACGCAGGGGCACAGAATAACTAATCTAATAGTACAAGTACAGAAGCAGCACGCCGCAGAGTAATTTAAATAAATAGCTACTTTTGCTCCGACACAATAAAGTGCAATTCAGGTCGCGCAGCATTAATGGTCTACAGTTATATTCACCTAGTAGTTGCCTCTCTTTCTATCGTCTGCTATTACCTTTTCTGACGACGCAACGTTAGGGTTGTTTTCTTTTAAATGAATTGCGTAGCATATATCATAATGTTGAAAACGACAATTGTTTATTGGTTTTTGATTTTGACATCCGTACACGACACAGTAATGTCCATTCGACATTGTTACTATTATAAAGAGGCAATGTCTACGCAGGCAGTAAAATGCCGCGCGACTACAAAGGTGGGCGTGTGGCAGCCATCTGCTCGCTTGTTCGTTCGAACGAACGGCTAGCGGTAGGTGCTTATCGCGCTACCTTGAGCGAGTGATGGAGGTGGTATTACTCCTGCCGAGTCCGTGTACCTACTCATTTTGCCGCTGACTGCCGCTCTCTCGCTCGCACATTTCATGTTTTCTCAAGATTTCTTAAATCTGAGTGCGTAATTAAAAATGTGTCTCGGCCATTTTTCGCAAATAACATTACGGACATTTCAACATATATTTCAGTTTCGAGTTGCTGAAGTACAAAAGTTATCGTTTTTCCCAGTTCAAATAACTGTTAGAAACGACAATGTATGAGAAAAAATTACCGCTAATGTTTCCTCTTAAAGAAAATAATTTAAAATGGCGGCAATATAGGGCAGCAGTTATCATGCTGATTCAGCCATACGCCTAAAAATCAACGATAAACCGCGTGAGATGGCACGATAATTATCGCCATTTTAGAATCCTTTAATGCAATCGTAACTTTATCCCTACTATGAAGCTATATAGACGCATACTATCTACAATTTAGTGGGTCAGAGAGGTGACATCCCCGCGCATAGCGCTATTGCCACGCGAAGGGGAACGAATTAATAACTATTACAATTTCAGTAATGCCTATAATGTTTTCTCGCAAAGGTATTGAAAAACGTCGTACATATGTACACGGTTGTTTAAGTTTTTTAAAACTCCTGTCACACAAAAGAAAGTGAATCATTTGATGATTGGTGACTTACTTTTTTTCATGACAGCAACCCCAACATCAAATGCAGCAGCAAGTACTGGGCCAACAAGTACAGCAGGTGCAGCAAGTTCATCAGCAAGTCAACCAGCAACAGCTAAATCAACTAAAACTCACCCCTCAACAGGTACGTGATTAATTTATTGGTTTACAATTCACACTGGTTCATGCGTCATGCTCGTGAACGGGTGCTACCAGTGGGAATAGGTCTGCTTCTGACTACATATCTTAACGCATATTGAATTATAAAGTTCCATTTTTGTGACTGAATTTAGCTTGAACCCTGTAAAATGTGATATATGAATGTAATGTCTGGAAACGATAAACATTTTTGTAAATATTGTTCCATCTGATAAAGCCGATAAGTTTTTTGCGCCCATTTTCTTTGTCAACTTCTTATCGAATGAGGATTAGTGGCCCCCTCTGGTGTTAGAGTTTATCAAGCCGCCTGTAAGGTTTAGGTAACTTAGCTTAACGACTGTTATCAGATGACAACAGCCAGAACCGACGGTTTAACGTACCCTCCGAAGCACGGAACCGCTCAGTTGTAATATCACTTTAACGGTCACCCATCCGACACCTGGCCGGACCGAGCGTTGCTTAACAAACGTGATCGAGGACGATCAGTCTGTCAAATACCGCCATGAGCGCTTCATTTGTCATCTAAAAAACGTTATAATGGGTGGTAGGTAGGGTAAAAGAATTGATGATTTAAAAATGCTTATTATGTGAGCTTATTTGAATAAAGAATTTTTCACTTCACTTCACATATCCTTATTTTTTTAATTGATAAACTTTTTTCTCTTTCCAGCATCAGCTCATTCTCCAACAACAACAACAACAACAGAACCAAAATCCCACCCGTATTATAACACAACAAGGCACAATCGTCACCCAAAACTTAGCACCGCAGTTGGCACAACATACTATGGCTCAGACGAGTCAGAATAACGGTCCCTTACCTCAACAAAATACGCTTACAGTCCAACAGAGAGCTTCCCCCCACCCTCAACAAGTTCAACAGCAGGTGCAACAAGTTCAACAGCAGGTGCAACAAGTGCAACAGCAGGTGCAACAAGTGCAACAGCAGGTGCAACAAGTGAAGAAGGTTGTAGTCCAACCGAACAACGCTAACGATATGGACGATCTAGAAGAAAGTATAACCGCAGCAATATTAACGAAGCACACTGTCAACGAAAACATGAGCTCACCTCAACAATTCCACACACCACCACCTCTGAGACAGAACCATACTGGAACGCCAGTTCCTCAACAACACCAGCAGTTGACCTTCAGTCCCCAACAAAGCTATCAGCAACAGTACGAACAACCTCATCTACAGCAGCATCCGCAAACCCTCAGCCAGCTATTGATGGAACCTGATTCCCTGGAGGAAGAAAGACAAGTGGTCACTTTGACGAACGGCCAAAGGATCACGTTGGCCGAGTTCAAACGGTTGCAGCAACCGGCACGGACACCGCTACAACAACAACAAGTCAGGTAATTTACCCTGTTGTAAAAAACATGATTTTGTATCACTTGAGATCAGAAGTACCGTGCCATAATCCTGTACCCTGTGAGACTGCATTGAGCATAATATTCTTTGTCCTTTCTTGTTAATCCTTACTTCCTTACTAATATTATAAATGCGAAAGTCCGTTTGTTTATTTGTTTGTTCGTCAGGGGTACAGAAAAGGATATAGGGTACCTTTTTATCCCGAAAGAAGGAACTGTTCCCGAGGGATAGACAAAATACTATCCACGCAGACGAAATTGCGGGCGGTCGCTAGTTAATATTATACACGGTAAATTTTTAAGTATATCTAAAAATAAAATGAGTGTCCATATTCTAATCAAGTATGTACAGTTAAAAGTTTCAATGTTTTAATAATAGGTCAAGATATTAAGGTATATTTATGTCCCAAAATTTTACTGATTTCTGGATTTAGAGCTCATTCATATAATTACACGCGCGTGATCAAAAGAGACTATCTTGTTTACCTACGTAAATAATGAAATGAATGAATCTACGCACGCGTTTTGCTAATTCTGTGAGTTTGCCGATTAATCAAGAATTTCCGATATTTTCAAACTGTTAATTTTTAACTTTTAACTGCACGTTCATATTCAGAAACGTTGTCTGATATACCCATTTAATTTTTAGATTTACTTAAAAATTAACGGTGTAAATGCGAAAGTCTGTTTGTTCGTTACGCCTTCACGTCTTAACTAGTGAAACGATCATCATGAAATTTTGCATACACATTGTCAGAGGTACAGAACAGGACAAAGGGTACTTTCCATCTAGAAAAAACGTACAGTTCCCGAGAGATAGGAACAAAACTTTCCACGCAGACGAAGGCGCGGGCGGCCGCTAGTTAGGCTTATTCCGTTCATACACCCTGAAACAGCCACCCTAAGGTGGATACTCGGAAAACGCGTGTCCATCTATCTACCCCATAATACTATCAAGATGGACACGCGTTTTCCAAGTGTCCATCTTAGGGTGGCCGTTCTCTGGGTGGATAAACGGAATAAGCCGCTAGTTACTCAATATTACGTGAAAATAAATAAGATCTTTTTTGTGACCACAACACATATTAGATTCTTTCTGATGCAGAGAAACTGGGCGGCAAACATTAGTTCGAAGTAAGGAACAGCCACGGCCAGTCCAAAGAGTTACACCAATGCAGACACAACAAGCGCTTCAGCATGGTATGTACCGAAACAATTAGTTTGCATTTCACTACTGATCATGTGTTCCCCGATAGTTACAACCTTGGTCTCTTCAAGGCAAAAGTGAATAGGCATTTCCTGGGTAAGCATGCTACACCTCACCTTAGACCACATCCTGTTTATGAAGCAAGATCTTGGTCAAATGCGTCCCCTGTCACCAATAAAAAAATAAAATAGAAACTATAACAAAATTTCTTGAAAATGCTAAAAGTGTCCTTTTTGCTTTGGCTAAACTTTGTGAATGCTTCGGTTTGATGAACCAGCACGTAATAATTAAGTCATTATTCATCAAAACCGAACCATTTACTTCAAATAATAGAAGCAAAATGCAATGCCTTAGTTTTATTCAATTGGGCTATTATCTCAATTTATAGGTACGTTTTTTCAATTTACAGAAAGTAATGAAGTTCCCAGCAGTGGGCCTTCAGAACAACAGGCCGAACCTCAATCTGCAAAGATGTTAATTTTCCTACAAAATGGAGAGCAGAGGCTAATAACTTTCACACTTCCTAAAGAAAGTTGTACTCTTCAGGAAGTTCTAGAACAGGTAATGGAGTATACAAATGGTGCTGAATTGTGTGATCATCGTAAGTATTTGTATTTCTAACAAATACTTTGTGTTTTCCAGGTCAATGTTCCTTTTTCAGAGGATACACATATACAGTGTATGCAAAATACCAGTAGTGAAATAGATTACTTTGTCTCAGTTGGGTCTACCACGAGAATCGAAGAAATGTTAGAAAACCACCCAGTAAGTATATTCATAACACTCTTAATAATTTATTGTGTTATTTTTGCTAAACCGGAAATTTATCAAACCATTTCTTCTTCTGATGTTGATAAAAAACTAAAGGCATTTTTTTTACAGATGTTGGTTGGCGATATTAGTAGTAGAAGTTCCCCGAGTATATTGCCTCAGCCGCAAAGTAGTGAAATGTCAACACCAGAAAAATCTCAATGTCCTGATACCGGTATGTATGTCTAATGAAATATTATATTTACTAAAATGTCTACCAAATCGTTGCAAGTTCTAGGTCTAAGCTAGTACTTAAGGCTAAATTAAATAGTCATATTACGTATTTTATGGTCCAAAATATATGCTTTGCTAACTTGCGGGCGAATGATTTTAATTTTTATATAAATGTCCAAAACAAACAGTGTATTGTTTTTGTGTAAATGTGTTCAGGGTTTATGTCCGTTTGTGAGATTATTTTATTTTTAGTTCGTTTTTGGTCAGAACAGTAGTGTTCTTAATATTTTATAATTACATTGAAAGTATAACTTATGCCTGGCATATACGGAGTCAGTAACATGGCAGTACAGTAACCCTGTCCAGTGCTGACTTAATACGGTGCTTCTATAGACACTAGTTTCAACATAGTTCAGTGATGATTTCTCGCTCGCCAGTCTAGCTGACTAGCCACTCGTTCTATTTTCGGGCACAGGACGACTTACTGTCGATCCTGTCTACACCCAGTTACTTGGGTAAGTGACTGACCCCGTATAAGCCAGCCCTTAAATGTAGGTATTGTTCCAGTGAGCAACAGTCCAGAATCTCCCGGGCAGCGCTCGCCGCCGCCGCGCTACGTGGTCGGCATGCTGGCACTCTGCAAGTCCTGCGGGTACACTGGCCTCGACTTTAGCCGCTGTCAAAGGTAACATTATTACCACAAAATAGAGAGAATGACTAGACACACTATGCCGAAATTACGCGACCGAAGTTCGCCATGATTACTCCTGCAATGCTATTTGAATTACTGACGACACGTGCCGAAAATACGTTGCGTTTTTTTCATAATAAAGGCGTTACCGCTGAACTTCGGTCGCGTAGCTTCGGCATAGTGTGTATAGACACTAACAGAAGTTAAGCTTAGACCTTGTCCAGAAAGGGCGAATTCGCCGCGAATTTACGCGCGATTTTGGTTACACTGCTGTTAATATTGCACACGTTGCTGACGTCGCTGGTCTAAAGCGAGCATTGTATAATGAAACGCGTCTAATTCGCGCGTAGCTCTGGACATGGTCTTATTACTACCGACGCACGAGCATCGCACACGCAAAGACACACCGCTGCGTCATGTACTCGAACTGGTTTGAGATTCAGGTTAAACATTGTCGGTGAGAGGTGTCTATGTGTGCGTTGCTCGAGCGCGCGAGTGCTAAGCTTAACTACTGTACTCTCTATATTGTGATTTTACCGTGCGTTCACACAGCGGATCCGCAGTTACAGGACCGTTTTATTGGTTCCGTTGCTATGGACACAGTACACATACGGATCCGGTATACTGTGTTGTGTGTGAACACGTTTGTACAACTACATAAGTACTCTATCGCCGAATAATAACGGATCCGATAAAACAGACTAAAACGAATCTGAATTTTTACTGGATTCGATATACTGTGTTGTGTGTGAACAGGATCATACGACTATATACGCCATAGCTGAATAATAACGAATCCGATAAAATTATCCTGTATAACAGATCGCTGTATGAACAGATACTTACTAGAGATCAGATAATCGGACGCATATTTACTTAAAGTAATTTTTGTTAACATAAATGGAAGAGGCTTCTTAAAATAAAATTCTCAAAATGTGTATATTCCCGTGAGGTTTAATAGGCCTTGTTTCGACGTAATAAAATTGTGTTTGCTTCTTAAAAACTCACTGACTATAAAAGTAAAGAAAAGCAACAAACTATGTTTGTAATAGTCCAACTGGAGTTTGTGTCAAATCAGGTTTATTTATTACATCTCACTGAGTATACATTTTTTATTTTATTTTATTTTTTTTATTAAACACATAATAAAAACAGGTTTACAACAGTATCCCACAAAACTGTTCTGGACAACTGTCCAGACAAACTTGTCTGCAGGATCAGATTATTACTATCTAGGTTTAAAAAGAAAAGGTTATGTTGAATTTAAAAATTGCTGTATCCCGGAATCCTTCTAATTTTTCTATAAAAATGTGCTTTCCATAATACCCAACATCTGAACTTTAGCTAAATATGCATCCGAATATCCGATCTTTACCCCGGTCACTCACATGCGCGCAAATATTCGCGAATACGCGAACCCACATGTGTAGGACGACATTCGCGAATGACTTCGCGAAGTTTTCGAGACATTCGTACCTTTCCAAGTTCGGTCGGTTTTTTGACGCACATCAAAGCGCGCGAACCTCGAACCTTCGCTTAGCTCCCACACATACGTGCCACAGACGAAAGCATTCGTAAGACCATTACTAATCTGTGGTTACGCGTATTTTTCGTAGTTGTGGCGACCTTTATATAACCTTTATTTTCTATATTGAAAATAGTAAGCATATGAGCACACAAAACAGTCCAACAGCTCTATTAAAATCATTTAGACCGTTCATTGTTCACAAAATCGCAAGTAAAAATAAACATTCGTGAACAAGTGTAGGAGGTATGCAAATGGGTTCGCACACTCATATGCGAACCTATTCGCGAAGTTGCTGACTTTGCGAATGAATTTCTGACAGCCACTCACATGCGTGCAAAGGTTCGTACAATGTAAGAACCTTTGCGCGCATGTGAGTGACCGGGGTTAGTTATTACCAATTTATTGTATTTTTTTACATCCGCCACCGAAACAGTTGTTATAAATCTGACCCCTCAAATTGATCTGTATCCTGTCTTTCCTTAAGGAAAAGTATGAAGACTTTAAATCTGATTTCATGAGGTTTCTCACAACAGATTTTCTTTGTTGCAGGTGTAAAAGAGTTTTTACTGAAGAACCTAAAAGTGTTCCAATAGCCCATAAGAAAGTAGAGCAGAAAAAGGAGCCAGAGAAAGCTCTATCTTCTCTAGAAAAGCAAACGTAAGTTAGACCAGTAAAAAAGTATGTTAAAACTTTTTGGAGTAAAAAAAACTAGGAGAAAACCTGTAAAACCCTTCTACAGGTTTTCTCCTAGTTTTTTTTTTACTTGTTTATGTTAGATACATTTTTCTAGAACATTTATTATATTTTATCCCTTTTAAAAGTAATGTCGAATAATGTCGTACATTATTTGAACGGCAGCATAGTAAATAACTGTTTCTCTTGTTCCAGCATTTGTGGTGAAGGAATTAAATTAAACTTGTTAAAAACTACAATGAAGACTGTAAATAATAAAACGGTAAGTAGTTTCTTACTAACCAGTGTCAAGCAATTAAGATTATCATAATTGTGTCTAAATTATTTTTAATCTTGTTGGTTTTGTTGGCTGGGACAGTTCTCCTGGCAGTTTATTGCCAATTACAGTATTTTACGCCGTTGTAGTGCATGGGTTCCCAACCAGTGGGGCTCTAGATAGTCTGTAGTTATAAAAAAAATATTTTCTTCCGGAACGAACGGTGCCACCGGTGCGTAGTGCACCTCTTGTGTTTGATTGTTGAAAAGTATTATATTTCGTCGCTTCATACTCAGATATAAATAAATATATAATTATTTATGGTTTACTTGTAGTACCTCCCAGGTACTTGGCAGAGTCGCACTATTTTAAAGAGTATGAAAACTACTTGTTTTAGAAAAGTACCTCACCACTTCCGGTAATTACGTCACCAACACCCCACCCCAGCTTACTTGGTTACCGGTCTTGCGATCGTACCTCATTCTTTTTTGGTGCGCGGCAGTGTTCGCACGTCTCACTCACCACGCCAAAGTGTTGTATTTCTACAGTCTACTTAAATTTCAAAAAGTATTTTTTATGAATTTAAAATAAAACGAAAAGAAAAATTATTATCATGAAGAAAGTTCGGTAATATGAGAATTTACAAGGTAAGTGAAACTTTATTTTACAATGAGTGTCTATGCTAGGGGTTAAAACCGTGAGTTAACACAAATAGCATAATTTTGCCTAAAGGCTATCTGTGAGCTAATACAATGGCTAAAATATAATATTAATAATGAATATATACATCTAAAATGCCGCCTAGGGGTTGACTGCGGGTCAATACAATATGGCGTTTATTAAACACCGTGGCACATGCGCGGTAGGGCCCTTGTTTTGCTTTATAAGTATCCATGCTCGGGGTTAACCGTGAGTTAACACAAGTAGCAAACTTTGCCTAGGGGTTAGCCGCGAGCTAACACAATGGCTAAAATATCGCCTAGGGGTTGACTGCGAGTCAACACGTGGCGTTTAAACACTGATCTGTTTGACAGATTTTGATTAGGCACTTGTGCCTTCATGCAAAACAAGCGGCTATTTTGAGTACTCCGATTAAGAGAAGCTTGTCTTATTACATTTCTAACCGAACCAGTTATAAAAACATTTTAGCTGTAACTTCAACCCCGACACTCGAACAACTTTCTCGAAAGGCTTCACCTCCTCAGGTAGATAAAGCTAGATCCATAGCTGCAAAGAGCTATTAATGATGCATCTGCATCTATAGAGGGTATCGTAGCTAATCTCGCTAATCTTTCAATCATAATTAAGATTTCTGTTGTTACGCCAGGGTCTGACCTAGCCAACAACAACTGGGCATTGATATTCCCGTTTTAAGTCAGGCGATGACCGTCTTAATAAAAAGCGAGCAAAGTAACTGCCTTTAAATGTCTCTTCTGGAGCGACTTCCATTGTAAAAAACATATAATGCCTAACCTGGATAAATCAGTTTCGTAAGTTATCCAAGATTATTAGGAAAGTCAAACTTTTCGGCAGCAGGTTGTTCAATAAAACTAAAACTAAAGCCAGCAAGACGGGGCTACAATCCAAAACCACAAAAATGTGAACACGTCGACTCATGACTCAGGTCGTGCCATAAATAGCAACCAGGTCAACTGGGCCAGTCACTGGCTGATTCTCGCTCGACGAAAAAAGGGGGGGAAGCGAGGAGGCGTCCAGAGACCCCTAGCAAACAGCTACAACAACCGGAGCAGCCAGAGGCTTCCTCGAGCAACTCTACAGCCTCCGCCATCGCATCGTAGATAGAGTGCATCCAAGGGTGCCCCTTAGACGACACATCATCCTAAATAAGGTACATGCTGGCTGCATTCAGTTCTTTAATACTTATTTAAAATAACCAATATTAATAGTAAAGATTGAACTAAAATGGGAATTTGCCCTTTGCTGATAAAGTTACCAAACGTTTATATAGTGTTCTATAGACAGAACATGATTATAACTACATATTATATAAAGTCTTATATGATTAGAATTGGGGGTAATTCAAAAATTTCAACTGTCTAAAGGTCAATTTTTGTTTATATTTTGTCATTTACTTAGTAAGTTCAATAGTGACAAAATAATTCATAGCATCTGACCAGTATTACTTTAGATTAGTTTAAACTAAGTACATATTTACTTTAAACATCTTAAACATCAATTTAAGATAAAAAATTATCAAACTGCATGTAAATTGCTGACTAATAACACAACATGTACTTACTCTGTAACATTGATTGGAAATAAACTTCTTTATTTATTTGCCCCTGTGAGTATCAAAAATAATGAGTTTTTTTTTAAGATTAATTTTGGAATTTTAGCATTTTACAATGCAATTTTTGCTAGTTATTATTTAAAAAAAAAGTTTTTATGATTTGAATATCTTAATACAAGTACATTGACAGTCAAGCATGCCATCAGGCTTTCAATAAGTTCATGTCTCAGTAATATAAACTTCCCTAAGAGTTAAGTGTTAATTTAGAGAACATATGTACTCATATCTCGTATGGTATTGTATTAAGTTTAAGTATCAAAAAAGACTTTGACTTTCTAATAAATTATTCTGTGAGTGTCTTAAAGCCTACATTATGCAGATGTGCTAGATCTTAGACTTATAGCTATCTACGTAGGTAGGTATCATTTCTTGAAGAAATTCAATTACAGTGTAGCATAAGAAAATTCTCAAATATTTTTAGAACATTACAGCTGCTTGCCCAGCTACAAAGTATTATAGTTGGCTACACACAAAGGTTTAAGATAGACAAAGTTCTTAACTTTGGAATGTCACACTGAAATAGTGATCATGATACCGTAATAAATATTCCTGAGATAATTTAAAAATATATAACCCGATGGTTACAAAACATTTTCACAATATTTGAACATTGGGTGTATAATAGGTATAAGACCATTACCATTGAAATATAAATTTTCACTAAACTAGCAATTTTAGCAGTCTTTTTGACATCAAAACATTTGCCATAATCTAGTCTAATTGTTTAGTATTATTAGGACAAAATAATACAACAGCCATTCATTTCATTTCATGGTTAATTTATTTTATAGGGTGCATTGCCCTCATCTTAATAATTAATCTACCATAATTTGGCAGTGGTGCCATAGCCGTAACCATAAGGTTAGCATACGTCTCGTATCCGTACATAAAAACGAGAAAACCTGGCGGTGCCGATTAAAAATCAAGAAAACTAAACACGGAAACAGAGTGGTCATTGTCTTAGCTTGCATTCTCTGAAATAACCACAAATATTAATTGATGTTTCAAATTAGGTTGATTTCTTTACGTCCCGCACCACGGCCAAATTGTAGATTAGGTACCTACATGATCAAAGTATATATATACTTTGATCTTGTTTCCGATATAAATTAGTAGTAGTAGTTAGTATGTATATATACTTTTTTCATCCTCTGTTTATCTATTTTACCTACTTATGGTAGAAACAAAAATAAAATATGACAATGCTTGTGTCATTTTATTTTTTCCTACGTGGCCATCTCAACTCTGGCCTCTTCTAAAATATATTTTAGTTAAGCACCTAAGTATATGTTCATTATAAAACTGAAATAAACTTAATATTTTCAATACAGGCACCATCAGTAGCTTTGCAGACCGCACAGTCGGCGCGCGGCCTTCATGCAGAAGGCGACACTAGCGGCGCGGCGGCCGTAGATAGAGCTGATGATGGTCTCACTTTCAGCGAGCTTTATCTTTAGAAACATATATTTTTTCAGGCAAAAACCTGATCCATAATTCAGTTCAAAATGTAATATTTTTAATAAGGGAACAATTTTATAAATGTTTGTAAAACACTTTTCGACCTGCTTTGTCCCTATTAGGATGGAAACAGAACTTGATTGGAGCTGATGAAAACGTAAAACTCTTACAAAAATAGTTTTCAAAAGAACTCTTAGACCAATATATTGGGTTATATACAATAGATTTCAAATTGGTATTAAAATCTGTAATCAGGTAGTTAAATCTAGCTTTATGCCTACCGAAGGCACCTACTTCTTATTTTGTTGGCTCTTTGTACCACCCACAAAGTCCAAAAATACTTTTTATTAAAAATAAAAATACTTATAAACTAAACACAAAAAAAATACACTGCCATTTTAGATATTATTAAAACCTCAGCTCCAGGTCGTGAACTATATCATTGTTATATACTCTCTTACCTATTTCCCTTTTTTTGATGACCATCAAAATATATGTCCGGCTATAATGCTACAGAGCTATTTGTCAGTGACCAGGGACACAAGGCCGAATAACATGAATAATCTCATTCCTGTGTAGTTTATTATTTAACTTATATTATCTCTTATTTACTCATAGAACTTACAGAGGCACCCGCCACGTCGGTCGCAATTAATTTGATTGGTAGATCAAGCAAAGGTCGTCCCATGAGAGTGGGACTGACACACCAGTTCTCAATTTTTTAACTAGTTTTCAGTGCTCATGGCCGGCGACAAGCAGCCACGTCTGCCATCTCGCTTCTGCGGGTCTCTACTCTATACATAGAGAGACACCATCGGAGCCCGGAGGAACAGCGGACTGGACGGACAGGTCTTATGTATTTGCTCGATTTTATAATTGACAAGGTTTGAGAAATAATAGTTTTTATTTCTAATTAGAATAATAATCAATTCACTATTACTTTTCCAAATAACAAATCACTTACATTATTGCAATTTTGAGATAATTAATAATTATCTACATTATGAACAAATAATTACGCTTTGAATTGATTAAGTACATTATATTCTAAAAATCTTTTGTTTAGCAAAACTTTCCTTATATCTCTAAACATCTACAAGTAAACCATAAATAATTATATATTTATTTATATCTGAGTATGAAGCGACGAAATATAATATAAGATCAAACGAACTTCTAGAAGTGAAGTTCGATCGATATTATATGAGTCGCTTCATACGAAAGATATAAGCTTCCCACCCACCCTTTGTACCGTTTAGTCAGTTTTGCTAATTTATTTGTATCTCTAAAAGAATGAGGTACGATCGCAAGACCGGTAACCAAGTAAGCTGGGGTGGGGTGTTGGTGACGTAATTACCGGAAGTGGTGAGGTACTTTTCTAAAACAAGTAGTTTTCATACTCTTTAAAATAGTGCGACTCTGCCAAGTACCTGGGAGGTACTACAAGTAAACCATAAATAATTATATATTTATTTATATCTTTCGTATGAAGCGACTCATATAATATCGATCGAACTTCACTTCTAGAAGTTCGTTTGATCTTATATTATTGCATACTGTTGGGTGGGGCACACAGGGTAAAAGGTTAGGAACCTCTGTTGTAGTGAGTATAGTCCTTAAATATAATATTAATTGCACAGACTGTTCAGGATAAGAAGCCTCCGAGAGTAAGGAAACCTAGAGGGAAACAGCCTGATCCGGAACCAGTTATATTAACCTTGAGTTCGGATGAAGAGGATTCTAATAGCTCGATGTTAAGTAATCAGGTTTGTATTGCATTTTGTTACATGTAGCTACTTTCCGCACTTTAATTTTTATTACTAAAATCATATCACTCCTCATGTACATTTGGATTTTGTAAAGTTTATAATCCGGAGCCACGTTGAGCAAGTAGCATCGCGAGGCTGCCTCGGCATTTGCTGAGGAATGGTCTCCTCGCCTTATAAACAAGCGTTTACCTCGAGCGAGGCACCTTGGCGAGGCTTCATGGTCAATCTGGACCTGCCCTCTACCTCGTAAGAACATTGATGTGAAGTTCATGTAAATGTTAATATTTTGTGCCCCTATTTTATGTTTTTTTGGCAATTTATTTGTTGTTTTTAATGAAGTCGGTAAAAACGAGACCAGCTTCGTTGCAAAAAAACAAAAAAATCATCAAAAAGCCATAAAAATAGGGATTAAAGTTCCTATTTTTGTGTCAACATTTACATGAACTTTATATCAATATATTTATGCGGTAGAGCCCCTGGCTGTGCGTTTTTAGGCAACTTAAAAAGGGTTTAACCAAGGAAGATGTAGGTACGCTTAATCTGATTGACGATCAGCCATTTTGATGTCCCCACTGCTTCCTTCATCCAAGAAGGATGGGCCAAAACCCACCACACGGGTCCAGCGCGGATTGGTGGGTGTTAATGACTGCAAATGCACCCAGGACCAACGGCTTAACGTGCCTTCCGAAGCACGGAAAATTATAATTAATCTGATTATGTTGCTCATTATACACATTGTTTCAGCATGAACACTCCATAAATATGAAAGAGCCAACGTTGAGCGAAATCGAAGGCGGCACCCCAGATAGCGGTATTGGAATGGATCATGATGGTAAGTTTATTTTTTTATCGCATTATTGGGTAAAGCAAGATTTGCGTCTCTTCTTCGTCAGTAGACTCAGCATTGACGAAACTGCAGCCCACGAGGTTCTCAGTAGATCCATCCGTCTCCAATGTGCGCGCGGTTCACGCCTTTGAGCACGGATAAAAACCGATAAATTACAGTACCAGGCAAACTTCTTGAAATCGGGTAGAGATTGCGCAGAAAGCGTATTTTGGGTAGCGGTGAGGTACGGAGGCGGCGGGAGAGGATCGCGCGCTATTGGTCGCTCGCAAGTGTCAAGATGTTTGCCTCGTACTGTACCGCACGGCTAGTTCAACTGCGAGGCGTTTCCTTAGCCTGCCCCCCTATTACAACCTTTTAAACATTGCCAGTTTTCTGAATGGCTATAAGGTGGCTATCAATGCATCTCTTTTATTTGCTTTATAGCGAGAGATGTAAATAGCAATTCTTGCCAAGAGGTTGTAATAACTCCCCCCCTTCCCCCCTGAAGATGGAGATGCTGCATACTTGAATATCTGTTGAGTGTTGACATGATCAAAGTATACTTGGACAAAGTAAACTTGTTTAAGGCTCCGTTATGCGAAATCATTTGTCTCTGTCTTTTTCTTTACGTGTAAAGAGTATGGAAAATAAACTCACTTCTGCACTTTTTCGATGTTTTTCGTTGTTTTTACCCGACTACGGCGAAGCCAAAACGGAGGGTATATGATTTTGACCTGTATGTATGTTTGTAAATTCATCTGTTCCGTCATAACTTCTAAACTACTTGTTATAATTTGACAAATGAGGTATCGTTAGAAGCGTCTTAATCGTCCAATGAACATAGGCTATATGACGTCACATTAAATTGAATGTGGCGCCCTCTAGAAGAGTAAAAGACATGAACTAAAAAAAAAATATTTTTTAATAATGCCGTGTTGGGTACCAAATGAAAGGGCTTAATAAGCACTTTTCAAATATGCATATATTGTTAGCTTTTACCCGTGGCTTTGCTTGCTTTCACCCTTTAAAATAAAAAAGAAGTTTTAAAACTAAAAACCGACTACGGAAAAATCGTGCTCTAAAAAGTAAGAAAAAAGAAAATATTCGAGTCCAAAATTCAATAAAAAGGATAACCGTAGTCGCATGCCACCTCCAGCCTGTTTTTCGTGTCGTACGTGTCTAGGACAAAGTGGCATGCGACTACGGTTATCCTTTTTATTGAATTTTTTCATCATTATCTTTAGCGCAATTATCTTTATTGAAAAAAAGTTCAAGCACAGTACGTTAAAGTGTATTTTGATGTAGAATTCAATACGTTTACGCCAAAATATGGCCCGCGACAAGCGCTTTTGATGATATTCTGATTTTTTTTTCTAAACTAGATAAACTCTTTAGCTTGTCGTATGTTTTTTTTGGTGGCTACAAGTTTACGTTTTCTATATAAAAATATGGCCCGCGCAAACCATGTTTTCCTATTACCGCCCCTTAACACACGCACGCTAAATTAATATCGTAAATCAGTAGTTCTCAATTTAGTTCTTTGTACGTACCCTTCTAAGAAAAACCTCTAGCTCGCGTACCCTTTATTGCACCATTGTCAAGCTGCGTACGGATAGTGCGTACCCTGGTACGCGTAGTCGGTTACGCGTGCCCTGGAACGCGATGTCCATACTTGCAGCTACGCGTATACACTTGGAGCACGCGTGCCTCGCGAACTGGCTTGTGCGCGAGCCGCCGTCAGTCGGTTTTTGGTCGCGCGTCAAAGGGGACGCGCACGACCAGGGGCCCTACCGCCCAAGTGTCGTCGACTTCGCCGTCGGCTTCATTTGACAGATGGATGAGATACATTGCTACTTCTTTTTGGTACAAATAAAAACTTAGCAAAGACAAAAAGCAATGTATTACAATCATCTGTCAAATGAAGCCGACGGCGAAGTCGACGCTACTTGGGCGGTAGCCCCACAGGTACGCTATATTTGGTAAAATGGATAGACACGCGTGTTCATTGAGTTTCAATAATGAAAATATTGTCAGATTGAAGAATTGAAGAATTTCACCGGGTTTTGTGGGATAACACACTAATTAATTATCGAAATAACTATTTACGCCAAGATGCATGGAAGGCTATTTCAAATGAACTGAAAATTCAATTATTCATGGCGAATGACTGGGGCTCGCGCTTGCGTAGCGCTCTGGATTGATTGACCTCGCGTTCAGGTTCGCGGAGGTCCGTACAGGGGCCCTATTTTTGAATCGCTTTTAAGAGCTCAGACCGGACTCCGCCCGGATTTCATTCGAGACCGGATTTTTCAATTGTGCTTGGTCAAAATCATTACATCATCATTGATGGTAATGATTTTGTCTAAACCATAATCGCCGCATGTAGTACTGTAGCCCGCGGACATCTAAATCACCAAAAAGGTTACCGTTTGCTCAAGGCAGGCGTTGAGCGCTCTTTTCGAGTGATTTTCGTTCGACATATGACTCCAAACAATGAGATGTCGAACGAAAATCAATAGAAACGAGCGCTCGACTGGAGACGAGCGATTCAAAATTAGGTTCAAAAATAGGGCCCCAGGAGCTGTACGCGTATCCAATGTACAAAGGACAGTGTAACGTAACTACGCGTAACACAGGAACGCGCTATCCGTACGCAGCTTCATAGTCTGGCCAGCGAGTCGTGTCGTGTCATCTCAAACCTGCGGCAAATTTAAAATTTTAAAACTTTACTCAGTCAAAATACTGCGAATATCAATTTAGTTTCACTTGCGACGACCGCCCGCGACTTCGTCTGCGTGGATTTTTTTTTGCTCTGGAATCTTATCATTCCATTTGAAAAAGAATGCGGGGCGTTTCACATTTCCGTGGGGATCAGGTTCATCAGTGCGGAAATGAATTTAAATACTTACTTCCCGCACTAGTACGGGAATGTAATTGCTAACTTCCCGTTCTTGGTTGTAATGTACTATTTTTTGTTATCCCTCAGAAACAGTAATTCCATTCTGGATGAAAGGTACCCTATGTCCTTCTACGTACCCTTAAAATAAAAATTAAAATAAAATAATATTTATTGACTGCAAAGATTACATTACAATTTGAATTACTCCTGCCTCCTGAACTAGGTATTAGACCTGTATGTCAGGATGCAGTCGCTCCTCATAAATGACCTAGTACATTAGTCAGTGCAGACATTAGTAGGTACTTAAAATAGAAAAACTTAAATTAAACCTTGAGAACGTGTATGCAAAATTTCATGATGATCGGTTCGGTAGGTAGTTAAAACGTGAAGGCGTAACAAACAAACAAACTGAATTTGGCATTTATAATATTTGTAAGGATTATATTTTTAGCTTAAACTTTTGACAAGGTGTTTGCCCATATGATAAAATTAATCTTTCGCAGAATTTTGAGTGACTAAATTAAGTTTCAAAATTTTAAATTTGTCGCGGGTTTGAGATGACATGACTCGTTGACCAGACTCTATGCCCGAATGTTTGTCTAGTGCTTATCTACAAAACTATCGACACCATTATCCAGTATTTTATATTGCATAGTGCCAGGCCAGCACTGTACCGTACACTATTATAATTTATAAATAATGGAGAATCGTAATACTAATAATTGTTACGTGGACGGCTGTCGCAATAAACAGAAGGATTCAAAGTTTTCATTATTTAAAAGAAGAGAACCCTAACGTCGCGTCATCAGAATACTCCAATATTTTTCGAGCTACAGAATCATCTTGAATTAAATTTTCTGAGTGATAACTAGTTGGGAATTCGAACAAAGTGTAAAGAATAATAATTTTAGAATCTTTTATTCGGTAGAAGAACACTACGACCTACTGTTTTGGAGAACCCAAAAGGAAAACCGAAAAACCTAAAATGGAGAACTTTAAACCCCTGAACTTTAGACTAGAGGACTTAAAGGCGAACCCTACACGCATGGTAATATAAATACTGGGATCCATCAGTATTTCAGCAGTGGCCAATTTCATAATATGAAATAGGGCCTATTCACGAGAGTAGTAGTATATTGGGCTAGAATTATTTCTTTATAAATAAAAAACATATTTCTACCCCAATAACAACTATAGTAAACTAGCGACCCGCCCTCGCTTCGCTTCGGTGTAGTGTGGAATTTGACACCATGTATTATACATATAAACCTTCCTCTTGAATCACTCTATCTATTAAAAAAAACCGCATCAAAATCTGTTGCGTAGTTTTAAAGATTTAAGCATACATAGGGATATAGGGACAGAGAAAGCGCCATTTTTTTATACTATGTAGTTGACAGAGCGAGCACGAAGTGCGAGCGAAGCGTCTCTGCTTCAGCTTGGGCAAAAATTCTTTCGTATGTCCGGCTGTCTGTTCCAGCCTACAGGTCGCATTTCCCAACCGATTCTTGTGAAATTTTGTGAGCAGGTTTGAAAATTATATAGAATTTTTTTGTCGAGCCAGGTTTTTGAAATTTTTCAAAATGGTGGAGATATGTAAAAAAAACAGATTTCAGTCCGTTTTCCAGCTCTGCCTGTTTTCCTCTACAGGTCGCATTTTTCAACCGATTCTAGTAAAATTTTGTAAGCAGGTTTAAAAATGATGTAGAATTTTTTTGTCAAACCAGTTTTTTGAAAATTTTCAAAATAGCGGAGATATGTTAAAAAAACCTATTTCAGTCCGGTTTTCCAGCGCTGTATGTTCTCCTCTACAGGTCGCATTTCTCAACCGATTGTCGTGAAATTTTGTGAGCAGGTTTGAAAATAATATAGAATTTTTTGTTACGCCAGTTTTGTTAAATTTTTTAAAATGACGGAGAAATGTTAAAAAAACATATTTCAGTCCGGCTTTCCAGTTCTGTCTGTTTTCTTCTACAGGTCGCATTTCTCAACCGATCCCGGTGAAATTATGTGAGCAGATTTGATAAATATAGAATTTTTTTGTTGAGGCAATTTTTCTAAATTTATTTAAATGACGGAGATATGTAAAAAAACATATTTCAGTCCAGCTTTCCGGCAGTTTGATCAAACTTTGATGTCCTTTATAGGTAGGGTTACCAGGTCCAAAATTCTATATAATCCGGTCGCAAGAGGGTGAAAATCCTGATTGTTTGATAAAAATCCGGTTTTAGACTCAAATAAAAAAAGTAGGCCATTTTTTTATAGGTTTAAATTTATCATTTTTATATAAAATTTTACACAAGTGGGAAGTGTGTAGTTTCTTATAAGAAAATTATGGGCATATTTCAGGAAACTACCCATTCATTGAGCCTAGTCGCGGCGTGCGCAGCGCGCCGCGTGCTCCGAGCAAACGGTAACCTTTTTGGTGATTTAGATGTCCGCGGGCTACAGTACTACATGCGGCGATTATGGTTTAGACAAAATCATTACCATCAATGATGGTGTAATGATTTTGACCAATCACAATTGAAAAATCCGGTCTCGAATGAAATCCGGGCGGAGTCCGGTCTGAGCTCTTAAAATCCGGTCAAGACCGGATTTATCCGGTCAGATGGTAAC
Organism: Agriphila geniculea; assembly: GCA_943789525.1. Lineage (NCBI taxonomy): Eukaryota > Metazoa > Arthropoda > Insecta > Lepidoptera > Crambidae > Agriphila > Agriphila geniculea. The sequence goes on from OX038875.1 coordinate 14,088,414, forward strand.
CCTATTTACAGGTCGCATTTCTCAACCGATTCTGGTGAAATTTTGTGAGTAGGTTCGATAATTATATATAACTGTTTAGTCAAGCCAATTTTTCCAAATTTATAAAAAAATATTCACCCATTTTGAAAAATTATCAAAATTAGGAGCACCATCTAGCTGCGAATACTCACGTACCTACTGTGTGTTTTGAAAACTTCATGGCGACATTTTATTTTATTTTATCGCGAGGTCTACAGCTCACGGAGCCACTAGTCCGAAACAATAGGGAAACTGCCGTCCACAGCAATAGGGAATTGGCTGAATATTTTTTTATATGTAGGAATAAGCTTATTAATAATAGAAATAGAAAAATGTTTCAGAATTTTCGGTTGCGTAAAACTTAAAAAAAAATTAAAGTTTCTTCGCCTTCACAAATTTACGAAAGTAACAGCAGAATGGAAATTATACCTTTGCCACCACCTGCCAAATAGAAAATCGATTTAGTATAGGAAAATTTTTTGCTGCTCCTAATCAAATTTTGAAGAATTACTTTCATTCAAACTTGGCGCACAAAACTGACGAGTTGTCAAAATGACAGGTGATTATGAAATTACCTTAGAGAAGGGAAGTAAGGGGAGCAGGCATACCTACGAAAAAAGCGTGCATACCTACTTCATTGTTCTCCATTGTAATGGAACAAAACATGGCGGCTTAGCTTAGTGTACTTACACCTTATGTTAACAGCATAGAGTTGAAATTGTAACATGTGACAGGAAACAAATATGGCGGACACGGCACGCGCCTGACGTCACAAATGCTTTGTTAATGCAGTTTATGCCTGCTCCCCTTACTTCCCTTCTCTAAGGAAATTACAGTACAAGAAGCTCGCAAGGTTTCACGGCTAGTGTCATAGTGAAGATAGAAAAAATGTCCTTGAATGACGTTACGGCTTATTGTTATCTCTTTCTTTAGTGTGACAATACGTGTTCGATGTTCGTCGTTGGTTCGTTCGTGAGAAACGAAAACGTATTGTAACACTAAAAAACTAAATAGCAATAAGCCGTAACGTCACTCAAGGACATTTTTTCTATCTTCACTATGACACTAGCCGTGCAATCTCCATTGGGGGTATAAGCTTCTTGATCAATGCGATTAAAAATAGTCCGATCAACGGGGCTTATGCGACCCGAATAATTCTCCCGTCAATGAAATTTGGCATGTGATGACGTTAGGTAATACAGATTACGGATGCAAAATAAGCCAATAAATTTTATTACGAGAAGTTAGGTATTTTTACCTAAACATAAAAATCGCTTATATCTCTCTGTGAATATTTCCTCGGGCTGAAACACTTTCTGTTTACGTACTTATATACTTGTTAGAATAAGTATGTAAAGTAATCCAATCTTTTTTCGACTTCAGAAATACCCCAAATTTAACTTTTAACTTTTTTCAATATATCTTCTATTGATAAAATTGTCTGTTGATTATTCTTTTTTAATATGTTTTTATATCTATAAATACATAGCTTTGTTCAGTAAGCCAATAAATTTTCTTCTTTAATCATATTTTTTTTATATTTTGAACTTAAGTGGTTATTTACGTAATGTGTAAAAATACTCGGTCCATTTTTATACTTTTATTAGATAAATTATTTTATATTAAAACAGATTTGTCAATAATCCAAGAAATTTTCGAACGCGCATATATTTTTTATGATAATCGCCGATTTAGGATAGAGCGTAAGGGTTGACCTTCACTTGACTACTTGGAGCTGCTTAGCCACTCACTTTTGGAGTAGTGTAAGCGAATTTGATTGGTGGCCACCGTTATTAAAAATGATGTTTCAAGAGTTTAAAGGTAGTGGTAGATATTTCTGAATGAAACAATTAATAAGTGTGTTTATAAGTAGATATCGGATATCTAGATAGATAGATCACACTCTAATTACGTCGTTAATGCATATTTTAACCTTTTTTCCCAATCGTGCATATTTTGTTTAGTAGCGGGAGCTACGTATAGGGAGCTAGTTAAGCTAGCCTCTATTTAAATCAATAGAAATGCTGTAAACAATGATTGAACGCCATTCCTCATTCCTTAGCCGAATGGTTGCATAAAAAGTTAGACGCTATTTTGCGTAAAAAACCCGAGCCTTGAAGAAAACGAAAAACATTAATGCCTACATCAACGCCACAGGTCGTACTTTGTACCCTGCGTAAAAGGTATCTCCAGTAATGACGCCAAATTTTAAATTTGGCCAATGACATCAGTTGATGTAGAGAGGTCGTTTTCGGCGTTCAAATTGATACTGGGTGATAAACGTTTTTTAGGGTTCCGTACCCAAAGGGTAAAAACGGGACCCTATTACTAAGACTCCGCTGTCCGTCTGTCTGTCTGTCTGTCTGTCACCAGGCTGTATCTCATGTATTTGTGATAGCTAGACAGTTGAAATTTTCACAGATGATGTATTTCTATTGCCGCTATAACAACAAATACTAAAAACAGAATAAAATTAATATTTAAGGGGGGCTCCCATACAATAAACGTGATTTTTTTGCCGTTTTTTGCTCTATATTAATAACGACAACAGGTAGACAGTTAAAATTTTCACAGATGACGTATTTCTACTGCCACTATAACAACAAATACTAAAAACAGAATAAAATAAATATTTAAGGGGGCTCACATACAACAAATATGATTTTTTTGCCGTTTTTTGGTACGAAACCCTTCGTGCGCGAGTCCGACTCGCACTTGGCCGGTTTTTTTATTTTGAATTGTGCATATTTTAGACATATTAACAGTTTTTAGTGCATATTTTAGACTTTTTAGTGCATATTTGCATGCATATTTTGGCACTTTGTTAGTGCATACTTTGTCCGAAGTCTAGCCTATTCAAAAAGAAGAGTGTATTGTGTTCACGGTTCATGTATGTTTGTATGTATGTACAACAGATTTGGATGTACGCTAACTAAGTGAACATGGCCTTTTTTGAAAAACCCCCTGATGCCAAATATAGTAGATAGGGACCATCAAACTGAACAACTTTTACTATGGGACCAACTCTGAAATTGAAAAAAAAATCAGCTGTTTCATACAAAAAATAATGACGATTAAAATCTGCATACAAACAATATTAACGAAATTGTCAAAATGTATCTAAGGCAGCCATTACAAATGCTCATGGAAGCATCAGTCAAATTCCATCAGTCATGTCAGTCACGGCTGTGACTGACGATTAACCTACCGTGTAATGGGGTGACTGATGGTTGTATGAAGTTGATTTCTTCTTTCCATCAGTCAGTCAGTCAAACATAATTCATGACTGATGGAATTTGACTGACGCGTTCATGAGCGTGTAATGGCTGCCTAACAGCTGTTTTTTTGTGGTTTCAGAGTTGGTCCAATAATAAAAGTTGTTCAGTTTGATGGTCCCTATCTATCAAATTCAGCATTAGGGTTTATTTTTTGATATCCCATTACTCTCGTAGTCCGGAAAGTAGTGACACTCAACTCAAGGTATGGCGAGGTCAAAATTTTGTCATTAGATAAATTCACATTTCACATGGCAATATTTAGGCTTTTCAGGTAAAACTGAGCTGATTTAACTCAGTAGCCATCTGCCCCCCCTTGGCAGGTAAAGGGGTGACATTCATAGGTTCATAGTTTTTCAGAAAAAAAAAATTGGGTTGCACTCCGGGAGTGCCGGCAGAAGTGAAAACTTGAATATTAACGTTGTGCATTTTGATATTTTGGAATGGTTAGGGAATAATTTTACATTGAATTAAAAAATTAGCGCGTTGCTATGGTGACACAAGTGTTTACGTCTTGAAATGACGCGCCGCCATTTTCACCGCGCCCCGTAGAAAGAGAGGGGGATACTTCCGCCACCGGCTGTCTACTCTCCATCCGTCTCATCCGTCTTACGAATTTTCGATCAGGGTCACGTGATTCTTACTGACGCGAGTTTAGCATTCCCCATTACAAAAAGCGTACAACGCTGCTAAAGAAGTTTTCACTTCAAAAATCATATCTCCTTCAATATACCTACCACTTCGAGTGTGGTGAATCATGATAATGATGATGATGGTGGTGTGGAATCATGATAAATCACGGATGAGGAATCCATTTTTGAGACATTTAATATACAGCTGATTCAAAGAAAAACCGGCCAAGCCAAATGAATAGTATCGTTTTACCTGAAAATAAAACGGTTATTAAATATACTTACCTAGGTATACGTAGTGGTCAACAACTTCAAGAGTAGTGTTCCCAACATGAACTGGAGAGGGTACAACATGGCCATTTGACATAATTTTCGTCTTATCCATGTTCATCTTGAGACCCACTCTTTGGGAAGCACCACGGAGATCTTCGAGCATTATGTTCAGGTCTTCCATGGTCTCAGCCATAAGCTTGGCAGGCGGGTTGGCGATCACAGTAGGCCAAGGTTTTTTGGAGACGCTGCTGCCCGTCTCTCGAAGGCTATGCTCCCTTAGTCGCCTTTTACGACACCCACGGGATGATAGGGGGTAGTGCTATTCTAGGCCGGCACATACACGGCACATACGGTTATTAAATATACTTACCTTATTCAAAGTCTAATAATACACATTATAGTATTATACTTGACTTCCGGCCTAAATTCGTGAACAACAATGCCGCCCATTGGCTAAAATCATCCAATCAGCGATTACTTCTTGTTCGCGCCAAAACTTCCACTACCGGGCATGGCATTTTTTGGGGTACCTACCCAATTTATGTTGGTGTGACAGCTTGAGTTCACTATGGCTTCTGTTACTTAGCAATAGACTGTTGATAATGTTTTTAATTTGTCTCTTGTTTTAATGTCAATATATTTTTGGATTATAAAAGAACTACTGTTTTCTTATAGCTAATACCTAACTTAACGTTCAATTTAATATGGTAACTAAGTAAAACTAGAAGTGTGCAAAAAGGTTCAATTTAAAAAAAAAGAAAGTTCTACAAAAGTTTTTCCGAGATGGATATGGACCGTCGCACACTGGGGTGCTCTAAAGAATTAGCGATCGAAACTTGTTAGTAATGATAACTGCGTAAATTAAGCACGGAAATGATGGCACGGATGAGCTAGAGACTTGAAACTTTGAACATATATCAGAACTGAAAGGCAATTCAATATTATGGTGTCATTGAGCTGATCTGATGATTGAGCCGGAAGAAGGCCACAGGAACTCTATGATGAAACCATGCAACCCCATCGTGTTTGGGCTCGTTTGAATCGTCTTGACAAGTACTCTAATAAGAAAAAGTGTTCAAGGGTCTGATGATGGAGCCGGAAGAAGGCCACAGCAACTCTATAATAAAACTATGTAACCCCATCGAGTTCAAACTTGTTTGAATCGTCTTAACGTGTACTTTGTTGGAAAATAGTTTCCAGGGTCTGATGATGGAGCCGGAAGAAGACCACTGTAACTCTGTAATAAAACCGTGCAAACCCATCGAGTTTGAGCTCGTTTGAATCGTCTTGACGAGGTCTTTGTTGGGAAATAATTTCCCACTACACACATTTTCTAGCATAAACTCTGAAATGTAATGTGCTCTGAATATTCCATTTGAAAAAGGAATGTGAGGCGTTCCACATTGCCGTGGAGGCTGGTTCATCATCACATTCTAAATTTAAAATCCAGTGCGGAAATGAATTTCAATACTTACATACTTCCCGATCAAGTACCTATTCCAAATTCAAAACGGTAGAACTCATCAGTTAGCGCTTAACTAAGTTTATTTCCTCGCATTTCTTGAGAAAGCTTTATACAAGCCTTGTCCTGGAAGCTATTTGCATTGCCTCGAATGATTAAAGCAACCTCGACAAATGCCAACTTCCCGTTCTAGGCTGTAATTTACTACTTATTAACGACAATCGTCGAAATTCAAATTACAAAACATAAGAAGATTTTATCTACTTTTGGAATAAATCAAACGCTAGGTGCGTAGACCAATAAAAGACCGTAAACTCTGAAAAGGGCAATCGGCCGAAACTTTTGCCTTTAGTTTTTTTAATACAACCCCTAGTGCATCGACGACAATATATTTGAATCTCGGCCGTTTGCCTTTACTTAGGTTGTAGGCATTTAAATGTAAAAATTACAACATTCATGTCAACATGGTATGTTTCACATATGAAATGTATATGAAGCTTAGTAAGGTATGTAGCCGATCCTCAAAAAACTACCAATTAATATTGCATTATTGGAACAAAATAGAAACTTGTATTATTTTAGTAAAAAACGCCACAACTTTGAAAAACCATTTCTTTAATGTTTTTTCTGGCTGCTTCTCTGAGTTTGCTGAGATTTCTACACTTATTTTTAGAAGGAAAAAGAAAGAATTTATTAACAATAAATAGCAACATTAATCGAGAATATGATTCGGTAATGTTTTTCTCAAATTTCACAAAATCTGATTTTCGACTTACGATCATGTTTCGGGACTTCGGCCCCATCGTGCGTCGGCCAACTAGGGTCATTTTCGATCTATCGCATCAATATGCGATCGTCCCAATGCACCAGACCACATTGGAAAAATAGCCATTAGCTTGGTGTTATCAAATATCATCGTCTGGGTTTCGAAGTAGGAAGCTTCTAGGAGATATGCCACCATGAACATGGTCACCCATCGCTAAAAATATTTTGATCGCATATTTATATAAATGGTGAACAAGGTTGTGGGCGGCATCATTACCTGAACTATTTTTGTGTTTTCATATCGATCGAATAAGGAACAAGGATCACATGATTCAAAGAAAAAACCGGCCAAGTGCGAGTCGAACTCGCGCACGAAGAGTTCCGTACCAAAAAACGGCAAAAAAAAATCAAGTTTGTGGTATGGGAGCCCCCCTTAAATATTAATTTTATTCTGTTTTTAGTATTTGTTGTTATAACGGCAACAGAAATACATCATCTGTTAAAATTTCAACTGTCTAGCTATCACGGTTCATGAGATACAGCTTGGTGACAGACAGACAGACAGACAGATGGACAGCGGAGTCTTAGTAATAGGGTCCCGTTTTTACTCTTTGGGTACGGAACCCTAAAAAGTAAAATATTGACAATAGTATCAAAATCAATTTGCTGTTTTTTTTATTCAACAGTCGGTGTCTTTGAAAATTAAAATTTTTTTAAAAGAAAAAAAAAATTATCTTAAAGAAGGTACATTTATTCAACTTAAAAAATATATTTACTTATATAGTTAATATTGGTATTAATTGGTTTAATGCTGACTGTCGCAGCGCCGTAGCGCAGAAAGAGTCAGCTCTTTTAGCCTAGGCTGATGCTCGAGCGCGCAAATCAGCGGACTCACAAACCCTGAAGAAAGCGTATAACCGAGCCGCCAAGTCTAGTAAACGGATGTTGCGCAGGGCACGTTTTGACCACATTGGCCGCATTGGAGCCAAATTGCTTCCCATCCATCTGGAAGTAGAAAGTTTTGGTCCCTAGCGAAAGCAGCCGAATCAAATTTCTGTCGCCCTTCACTCCTACCACTGCTGAAACCTGACGGATCGCTGGCTCATACGGCGACTGAGAAGGCACACTTGTTTGCCTCTCTTTTTGCAGAGAATTCGCATCTAGATGTCGGTAACAAAGTTCCACCTTCGATACCTCGTGTTGACTCCTCTATGGGAGACTTTCAGATCCGAAACAAAGAGGTTCTTAAAACTCTCCGTACTCTAGACGTGAACAAAGCTAGTGGTCCCGATGGAATCCCAGCAATTGTTCTGCGCAACTGTACACCTAGAGATGGGAAAGTGTTTCTGCCCGGGCGGGAAAATTGGGAAAAAACCCAGGCACATTGGGCATAAATCTTTTATGCCCAAATAAATGCCCAATCTGTGGGCAGAAAAAAAACTATTGTTCAACGACGAATAAATGAAAAAGTTTTAAAGAAATAAAACGAAATATTAGTTATTTAACAAATATTTATTATAATTTGTCTTTTGGGTATATATTTTACTGATTAGTCTAAGCAAACAAAGGTAAATAGAATCAACATTTTTAAAAACTCGCTTATATTCGCCTTCTATCTATTCCGTGTCGGTAGGGCTGCCATCCGTCCGGGTTTCCTCGGATTTCTCCTAGTTTGGAGGGCGTCCGGGGAGCGGAGGAGGAGGTTCTCAGTTCGTCGGAATGTTTGTTTTTTATGTATGTTACTCGATTACTCGAAGACGGCTGGACCGATTTGAAAAATTCTTTTTTTTTGTTTGAAAGTATATACTTCCAAGTTGGTTCCAGTGTCATGAGGTCAGGATTTGATGATGGGATCCTGGAGAAATCAAGGGAACTCTTCAAATATTATAGGCACATCTAAAGCGATTTTGGTATTTTCTTAAGTAATTTATGAATTTGCTTTTAGAAAGTATAATTTTGGTGAAGTGGAACTGATGATGAAGACCATAGATGACCATCGGAATTATTCAATACTATTTCACTGGTGCGATATGGTTACTTTTACATGATTGCTAGGCTATTTATGCTCATCATAATGCATATGGTGAAGTGGAGCTGATAGTGAAGTACCAAAAGAACTCCTCAACAATTAACGCCCCTGCGTCGGGAAAAGCAGTATGTTGTAAAAGGTGATGAGACGTTGACATGAGGCTGTTGTAACTTATATAAATCGTCACTAAATATACCTACCACAAAAAAAGTTTACAATAAAAGTTTAAAAAAAAAACTTCTTTAAAAATATAACTTAATAAAAATAGCTTTAAAAATAAATGGCTCTAAAAAGCTAGAAATAAAATATTCAAATCTGCATAATTACAAATTCGAAAGTTTGTACGCATAATTTCTAATATTAAACAACGTCTTATTTTTTTTTATTTTATTTATTTATCACTGTAAAAGATACAAAAAAAATTACAAACTTAACTTTCGCCAAACTGCATAACAGTTTGTCGGCGAAATGTAAAAAAAACTATGCTCTAGTTCTTAACAAAAGACATAATTCAATATTGACGACCTCCGTGGTCGAGTGGTTCGCACGCCGGTTTTCAAGGCGTCACCATCTCTTGAGGTCCCGGGTTCGATCCCCGGCTGGGTCAATGTAGAAAATGAACTTTTCAATATTGTCTCAGGTCTGGGTGTGTGTCATACCACCGTTGTTTCTGATTTCCATAACACAAGTGCTATAGCTACTTACTTTGAGATTGGAGCAATGTATGTGATGTTGTCAAATATTTATTTATTTATTATTTATTTATTTATATAGGTGTTGAAGTTAATTTAAATAATTTTACATTTGGTGCCTGTTTCACAATCTATGTTATGGCACTTATGAAGTTGGGTTTGGTTTAAAACCTATGATTGATGAAGTTTAGATAAATAAAATCCTTCCTCCCCCCACCCGACTTCAAAAGGTGTTGTTTAATAATAGATATGCGTACAAACTTCCGAATTAGTAATTCATCATATCAGCCGCATGACACCCACTGCTGGGTATAGGCCTCCCCCAAGGATTTCCACGACGATCGGTCCTAAAACCACAAAAAAAACAGCTGTTAGGCAGCCATTACACGCTCATGCACGCGTCAGTCAAATTCGATGGAATTTGACTGACGCGTCAGTCTAATTCCTGTCATGTCATGAACGTGATTCATGACATCAGTCATGAATCACGTTTAACTGACTGACTGATGGAAAGAAGAAATCAACTTCATGCAACCATCAGTCACCCCATTACACGGTAGGTTAATCGTCAGTCACAGCCGTGACTGACATGACAGATGGAATTTGACTGATGCTTGCATGGGTTCCCTATGTATTTGCATAAAATTTTAAGGCATAATATGTCATAGCATAATATGATTTCGCCGAATGATGTTTACGCATAATATTATTTAGTCATAACAGCTTATGCATATTTTTTTTAAGCATAACTACTTTAAGCATAATCATGTTTAAGCATAATATTCTTTAGCATAAATTTAAACACGCATGTTATTTACGCATATTTTTATAAACAAAAAAATCACGACGTTTAAAATCACGAAAGAACATTTTACCTAAAATACAAAATCCCGAAGCTTAAAAAACCGAAGGTTAATTGAGGGTTACATGCCAGCAGGTCGGTGCTGGCACTTCGCCGGCCGCTGCCGCGGCACGCTCGCTTCGCTCGCTCGGCTCGTGCGTTGTTGGTCGCAATGGAACCGGTATTTTAAAAATAGGTGTTTTATGAGTCGATATTTAGGTCGTATGTGTGATGAGTTTTTGGCATTTTAATACAATACATACCCCATTTGCATTAACATAAATGAGTGCGTAAAAATATTCATTCTTATTGTTTTTTTTATTTTTATGTCTAAATAATATTAGGCGAATAGACAATATGCCTAATAACATTATGCGAAAACAAATTAGTCTAAATGATAATTATGCTAATATAAATAGTATGCCAAAAAACAATTATGCGAAAGTATTATTATGACAAAAAAGATTATGCCAAATCCGTTATGCCAAATCAAATTAGGTATAAAACAATTATGCGAAAACAAGGGATCCCGCTTGCATGAGCATTTGTAATGGCTGCCTTAGATACATTTTGACAATTTCGTTAATATTGTTTATATGAAGATTTTATTCGTCATTATTTTTTGTATGAAACAGCTGATTTTCTTCTCAATTTCAGAGTTGGTCCCATAGTAAAAGTTGTTCAGTTTGATGGTCCCTATCTACTATATTTGGCATCAGGGGGTTTTTCAAAACAGGCCATGTTCACTTAGTTAGCGTAATGTAAGGATTCTAACGATACCCAACACATCCAAATCTGTTGTACATACATACAAACATACATGAACCGTGAACACAATACACTCATCTTTTTGAATAGACTAGACATCGGACAAAGTATGCACTAACAAAGTGCCAAAATATGCATGCAAATAATGCACTAAAAAGGCCAAAATATGCACTAAAAACTGTTAATATGTCCAAAATATGCACAATGTAAAAAAATACCGTTTATCACCCAGTATCAATTTGAACGCCGAAAACGACCTCTGTACATCAATTGATGTCATTGGCCAATTTTAAAATTTGGCGTTCCAGAAGTTCCAGAAATGTCTGGAGATACCTTTCACGCCTGGTACGAAGTACGACTTGTTTGTGGCGTTCTACTCTAAACTACTACTACTACGCGCACTACTCTAAAAGTGTGTGGCTAAGCAGCTCCAAGTAGTCAAGTGAAGGTCAACCCTTTCTTACGCTCTATCCTAAATCGGCGATTATCATAAAAAATATATGCGCGTTCGAAAATATCTTGGATTATTAATAAATCTGTTTTAATATAAAATAATTTATCTAATAAAAGTATAAAAATGGACCGAGTATTTTTACACATTACGTAAATAACCACTTAAGTTCAAAAAATACAAAAAATATGATTAAAGAAGAAAATTTATTGGCTTACTGAACAAAGCTATGTATTTAAGGATATAAAAGCACATTAAAAAAGAATAATCAACAGACAATTTTTTCATTAAGAGATATATTGAAAAAAGTTAAAAGTTAAATTTGGGGTATTTCTGAAGTCGAAAAAAGATTGGATTCCTTTACATACTTATTCTAACAAGTACATAAGTACGTATACAGAAAGTGTTTCAGCCCGAGAAAATATTCACAGAGAGATATAAGCGATTTTTATGTTTAGGTAAAAATACCTAACTTCTCGTAAAAAAAAATATTGGCTTATTGTGCATCTGTAATCTGTATTACCTAACGTCATCACCATACCCCGTTATCGCGGGTGCACGAATGATTGAAGCCAAAGACAAAGTACAAGAGAAGGTCTATTTTTGATTAATTTGATAATTCTGCCTAGTCCCACTCAACCTCTAAGAGAACATTCTGTAATAATTTTTTTTCTGAAATTCTATTCAAGTAACGGTTTTGAATACAAAAACAATCCAACTTTTTATTATTATTCGTATTAAATTAGCAACTCGATTGTTTGTATGTATTCGGGCGAATTTTTTTTAACGACAGAATTGATTGGGAATATGTATTCACTTTCATCTTCGACATTTCTTTTGCGATTCTCTAGAAATAAAACAACACACGACAATGTTAGTGTTTGGCAATTCTAAATAGCAAATCAAACTAATAAATTTGATATTACATACAAATCACGTCGCGGGCGCGGGCAGTTGTTATCGGCTTTTTGAAGCGACTGACAGTGACAGAATACGGATTGATTCACTATCTTACTCGCCCGCGTTTTCTCACACTCGCCCAAACCTGCAGCGATGAATGACAGCCTGCGACTGCGACTCATGGACACCTACCTATTTTATTTTATTTATTGAACATTGTTACCACAGCATTTACAGACTATTTACGAAGGTTTAATTATACAGTACACAAGCCAATTACGGAAACAACACTTTGTAAACAAAATATATAAATGGTTACAAAAAGAATGATTTTAAAAAAGGTATTGTCTCATGATAGGTTTGTGTGAATGTGTGCGTGTGTATGTGTGTATGTTTGTGTGTGTTTGTGCATGCGTGTTTGCTACAATATATGCAGTTGTTTTATGAGTAGCAAAAACGTCGGCAGTAAGTAGATGGCCCTAAAGGTCTTTCGCTTCTGATATTTTTTTAGTCTGTATTTCATTCGTGCACCCGCGATAACGGGGTATGGTCATCACATGCCAAATTTCATTGACGGGAGAATTATTCGGTAGTCTCCATACAACAAATATGCTCATTGATCGGACTAAAATGCGATTGACAATAGACATTCACTCGAGAATGGATGGCAAAGAGAAAATACAGATTAAAATACTAAAATAATGTCTCTTTGTACCGTAATAACCGCAAGCCACTTACGTCCATTATACTTTGTATATGTCGTAGGATAATCGTATTAACCGGATCTTTACAAAAATCCTGGGATGATTGTAAAGAACCGGATAATGGGGAATGTCCGAAAAAAATAAAAATGGCTGAATATTTTTTATAGGTAGGAATAAGCTCCCTTAATTTTAGAAAAAAGTTTCAGAATTTTCAGTTGTGTCAATTTTTTTTAATAAATTAAAGTCTCTTCGATGTTACAAATGTTTGACATTTTGTGTTGAAACTTTTTTTTTAATAGCATGTTGTGGTTATGACAGGTGGTGGCAAAGGTATAATCTTCATTCTGCTGTTATTTTTCGTATATTTGTGAAGTCGAAGTGACTTTATTTTTTATTTTTATTTATACGCAACCGAAAATTCTGAAACTTTTTTCTGTTACTAAGGGAGCTTATTTCTATCTATAAAAAAATATTCAGCTAAATGATTTTTTTCGGACATTCCCCATTGAAATCTAAGATAAATTTTCACAATCGTCCGAGCAATTTTTAGGATCTTTGTAAAAAACCTAGTATGTTTCGGAAAATCGTAAACTTGAATGCTGATTGGATAATCTAAGAGAAGATTTATAAAAACTTCAGTCTGATTGGTCAGAACATATTGCTGTTGGGTTTTGGGGTTATTTCGTAATTTTGCCGAATTTGATTCTTCAATTGATGTTTTAAGAGCAGTAATTAATTAACTCGAAAGTCCATTTAGGTTTTGCACAACAATATTGACAAGTGCTGTAGAACTTTCTAAGCTCTGTGTAGAAAAGTTATTTTTCAGACATAACCTCTAAATTGTCTGCACTGATCGAGCCCGGCACTTGTATAACATCCAATTCACTCACTTCACTCACCGTACTTCAATGTCTCTTGATTAATGTGAGCAATCAGATTTTTAAAATAAAAAACGTATAATTCATACAAAACACTAGAGACAGTGTTGCCAGACCCGATCAAAACTTTTGCCTACACAGGTTGTTAAAATTGCCCTTTCCGACACAAAATCGCCCATAATCGACATGTAGGAGAAACTATCGTATCTTGACACGCTTTGTACCTAGAACAATCTTAATTTTTCGAAAGCTCCCGCCCTTTAGCCATTTAAACGTCTGGGCGACTATGGTCGACCGAAAATTTTTGGCAATAAATGTTAGGACCCAGTCAATTTACATCGGTAAAACTATTTTTATCTGCGAAATCTTAAACGTAGGTGCTGGGGCCCTACCGCCTAACTCAAAGCTTTAGCCAGAGCGATAGCAATGCTCTGTCCGTCCTTGTCATATCATAACACGATGACAAGGACGGACAGTGCACTGACGTCATAAACCAAAGCCAGAGTCAAAGCGATAGAGTTAGGCGGTCCCGCCGTTGGGCTTCGTTCCTAGATGGTTCTATAGGAAGAAACGTCAATGGATACCCAAACTAAGCTGTGATTTTGTGTTTTGGTACTTTGTGCCTGATGTTTTCATGTGGTTTCTGGTCAGTGAGTTTCGTGATTTCCAAAATTGCCCATATTTTACCGATTCTAAGGGTCCCCCCAGACCTACCGGTTTCCGTTCTTTGCTTTGCTGTTCGGCAATGGACCGCCGGCCAAGAGGCTCATTTTCAATCTATCGCATATTTTAAATCTAAGTACATTTCACATATAAGAATGTTCTTGTGAGCTTTGTTCCTTAAACGATCGTTATGAAAACACAAAAAAATAGTTCAGATAGGTAATAATGACACCCACAACCCTGTTCACAATTTATATAAATATGCGATCGATTTATTTTTAGCAATCGGAGACCATATTCAGGGTGGCATATCTCCCAGAAGCTTCCTACTTCGCAACCCAGACGTTGATATTTGATAACACCAAGCTAATGGCTATCTTGCCAATTTGGTCTGGTCCAAATATGCGATAGATTGAAAATGACCCTGGTTGGCCGGCGTTCTAAACAGCAAGTAGAACAGCAAAGAAACGAAACCGGTAGGTCTGGGGGGACCCCAAGACCTTTCCGCCCTTTCTGCCCTTTTTTCAATAAAATCCTAAAATTGCCCATGGCGTGGGCAATTGCCCACGGTCTGGCAACACTGACTAGAGAAATATTTGACAATAATCACAACAATAACAAATAGCCAATCAGAGCATCCGTCAGTCAATAACGATGACGTCAGCCAATCAGCGTGCGCAAAAAGATGGTGATTCGCGAATTACCTAAGATACGCTGGATTTTTGTAAAAATCCTGAACATCACTCGGATGACTCCAAAAATCTGTCTATCTGGTATTTTACAATCATACTAGGATTTTTGTAAAAATCCTGTTTGTACAACATCCTACGACATATATATTAATGGAAGTCAGTGCCGCAAGCACACAGTTGTTAAATTAATCGAGTAAGATACTTTTTGAATCGATTAAATATTCAATTTATCAGTAGTCGACATGATGACATCACATCACTATTACGTTAGCACTTCACTACCACAAACATGGCCGTCAATGGTCAAATTTTTCGTAGCTGTCAATATTATGTCGGGTGTCCCACAACGCAATGGTTTTCTTGTTGAATTTTGTATTCGTAACTAGTGGTCTACAAAACTAAGAACTTAATACGTATATTTCAAAATGTATAGCGATGGATTTCGAAAAGGTAAAAGTTTCTAAACTATAGAATAGAAGATCAACGTTCAATAAATCGCCGAATGAACACGCCGCTCGCTCTTGGTGTGGCTTACTTACCTGTCTTAATCTTAAATTTTACTGTGTTACTATATTCATAATGTCTATTATTCATTCTATCGCTATCCTGTGTTCGTGATTTTTCAGTAGTCATTACAGCAGGCATAAATTCACACTGATACAACCTTGTTGAAGAATGTCCAAGAACTTGGGCTTTGATAAATTGCATGCTGTGAGATCTCTATTATTTATCCTGTGTTCAACAAAGTGTCCTATTTATTTGTGATTTAAGTACCCATAAGCCCAAAATTGTTGTAATTAAGACGAACAACATATAACAGAATAAATAGCTAAACCAGAATAATGGTAGATCGAGACCATCAAACTGTACTACTTTTATTATGGGACCAACTCTGAAATCGCGAAAAAAAATCAGCTGTTTCAAACAAACCTAAAGAAAATGTGAAATAATGAAGAATGTATGAAACAGCTGATATTTTTTAGCAATTTGGGTGTTGGTCCTATGGCAAAAGTTGTTTAAATTTGAAGGTCCATATCTACCATATTCTGGTTTAGCTATTAATTCTGTTACATGTATCATAAAATAAATGTTTTTAGGGTTCCGTACCAAAATGGTAAAAAAGTATGTTTGTAATAGATAATCTCTAAAACGATTGATCTGATTTTAAAAATTCAGATCCCAACTGCAATATACTGCAATAATGAAACCCATGTTATCAAAATTTTTCCTATGAAAGTAATTATTTGGAGTGTGCTGCGAAAACTATTGATGAATCATAAAAATTATGTACTGTATGTATGTTTATAGTTCTTACCATTACCCACAAAAAAGTCCACGAGGTTATATGTCTCAACTACACTCGCGGGCAAAAGTATGGAATCATTGGCCTATTTTCATACAAACGAGGCAACTTTGAAGCCTTGGTTCTCCGCTAAGGATTGACCTAGCTGTGATCTGATGATGGCTATCGAGGGAGTGAATGGAAGAGATTCAGATCGCTATACACTCCCAACTGATATGATCAGCATGCTGTGAGATATTAGGATATGATTAAAAAAACCCGCGAAATTAGCATAAAAATGTATGAAAATCCTGAAACTGAGAACTCTGATCCTTATATCTCTTAGAATTCTGATCAGATCAGTTGGGTTGGGTGTGTATAGTGATCTGAATCTCCTCCATTCACTCCCTGGATAGTAGGGTTTCTGCTCGAGCTTTCTCGAACTCAAGAAAACTCAAGAAATTTGGCATCATTCGAGACGAGAAAAAAATGACCGGAGCTCGAGAATTCTCGAGCTTCGAATTCGAATCGTGGCAGACGCGACGCGCGACTTTTTTTCGCCGTTAACTAACACCGCCTGCGATCTGTGCTCTTTCATTCATTTGTCTAAGACAAAAGTAAGTTTTCTAAATTATTAACGTTATCTAGATTCTGGTCTATTCCTCTCGTATCTATACTATAGACAAGTATGTAATGACTTGAAACTTCAAACCCTAACGAAACTAATGTACACCTATGCTATGTTATGTTTGACTGACTTATAAGACTGAAAAATTTGTCTACTGTTTCAGTTAGGTACTAACTTCGTCAATAGAGTACACATTCACGTCGTTATCGTAAAAAAAAGTTTTTCTTTGTTTAATTTATTGTAGCTCCAGATTTTTATTGCTACTTATCCTTAAAGTACACTCGTCTTTATGACTATTCTTCCAATAAGTTAATTACTAAGTATTGATTATCCTACTAATATTATAAATGTGAACCAAGGCTTCAAAGTTCCCTTGTTTGTATGAAAATAGGCCTGTGATTCCATACCTTTGCTCGCGAGTGTATCATAGTTTAGTCACAATAACCGATTAGAATCGAAAGATGATGACATTCATAATCCATCTAAATAATTAACTAAACTAAAAACTAAATAATAAGGTTATTATTATAACCTAGTTCGGGTAAATAACTTTATTTAGAATTTTAAATTTACAATTTAAAATTCTAAAACTCGTCATTTCAAGACGTAAACACTTGTGTCACCACAGCAACATGCAATTTTTTTTAATTCAATGTCAAAACTAGATTTTCTGTCAAGCTATGGATAAAACCTTCGTACAGTATTCGTAAATTGTAATGCAGAGTAAATTCGTAAGACGGCAATTCGTGCAAAATTATTCCCTAACCATTCCAAAATATAAAAAATGCACAACGTTAATATTCAAGTTTTCACTTCTGCCGGCACTCCGGGAGTGCAACCCGATTTTTTTAATGCACAACGAGATAGTGCATGGCCTCCACCTAACTTGATGATAAGTGACGATAAGACCGAAAGTGGAAGCGCACTACACCTGGAATCCTCATCATTGAGGAACTGGCTATCTTACCTCTAACTACCAGAACACAACAATTTAGTTTTTTCTTCCAGATTTCTTTTATTCAGACTTAGGTAATATAGTGGTAGCTTGACCGAAACCTTAACAGACCATAGAGGCTGTTTAAAGGTGTACTCTCAACTCTCCTTTTCTTCATCTTGATCAACTCTACACAGATGTCACAGCTTTACTGCAACTTTATTTAAGCACGTAGATAAGGGAACGTACCCATACTACGTGACCCATATTTTACCATTTTTGACCCCCCTCCCCCCCCTTGGTGACCACCCGTAGTATATGCCAAGACCCCCCCCTTCTCCCCCCTGGTTTTCACGTAGTATTTCATAGATAATGGTTTTACATCATTTTCAACAGAAATCTAAAAAAAATTTGCTCATTTTTGTCTTTTCATTAGTAAAGCGCTTGCCACGTAATGCCAAGAGTGTGTATTATAATTTTACATACAATTACAAGTGAAAAAATGTATCAAAAAAAAAAAATTTCGCTGCGTGCCATATTTGAATACAACTTGAAAAAAAAAAACAGATTTCCATTGACAATATTGACTACGTGACAAAACATAGGCCCCCCTCCCCCCCCCCTGTGACCAAGCGTGGTATTTTAAAGACCCCCCTCCCCCCCCTTAACGGGTCACGTAGTATGGGTACGTTCCTTAAGTGGACCAAGCCATATCTAACATTAATAAAGGCTTAAAATGCATCACCACCTGGGGCCGTACTGGCTAACTTACATGGCTATCGTAATCACTTTCATTTGACAGATGTATGTGACACATTGCTGCTTCTATTTGGCATAAATAAAAACTTACCATAGAAAAGTAGCAATGTATCACATACATCTGTCAAATGAAAGCGATTACGATAGCCATGTAAGTTAGCGGGTACAGCCCCTGGTCTCAGCATTATGTACAACCTATTGGTGAACCGAAACAAATCACAAGCCATCATCATACATACACGTAACCTATTAGTCTGTCCTTATGAGTTGTCACCATGCTGCTGGATGTGATTACTATTCCACATGGGCGTAGCGAGGGGGCGAGGGAGGTTTGAACCACCAAATCCCCCCAAAATAAAGACTAACTAAGTGAAATTGTTGTTTTTGTCAAGCATTTTACTTAATATGGACTGGAGGGAATGAATGTTAATATCTTTCCTGTTTTTAAGGGGGGTCCCTTAAAAACAGGAAAGATAACCTTCTCCATAAATGTAATACTGGTACTTTAGTAATGTATTACTAAGAAAACAAAAAAACTATACCAAAAACTTATTTAAAAAAATATTGTTTTGCCATTTGTTGACTTATTTTTTTATCTTTTGCCTTTTGAATTAACACGTAGGCATTGAGCACGCAAAGAGTAAATTTTAGACAGTTGATCAATTGCAAAGTGGACAAAATGCGAAGTGGACCAAATGCGAAAATCAACAAATCCACCCATCAGTGTAGTGCAGATCCCATCTCAACAAATGCGTTCTAAAGTTCCCCTAACATCATTCCGACTTTGCTTCCTGTTCCTTTTCCGTACATGCCATCTGTTTCTGGAATCTGTACTGCCGCCATCGCGCGCTGAACCAATGTTGCGCCGACAAATGAGTAACCCTTCTTCCCCACGACACTACCAAGGCGCACTACTGGTAGTGTCGTGGGTAATTTTTTTTCCCTTCTACACTACCGGCCCAGTAGTGTCGTAGGTAAATGAAAAATTCCATACATATGCATTCCCCACGACACTACCAATATTTTTTCCTTTTTTCGTTAAATGGAAGATTCTGGAAACAGCAGATTCTGGAATTTCGTGACAACAATACATGTAAATTAATAACAAATTCAACACAAACTCAACTTGAACTTAAAATAATTTTAAATTATCTTCTTTAATTACATTACGAAAGTACCAGTGTAGCATAGAATTAGATGAGCTCAACGTTTTTAAACATAATAAATTGTTTAAAGTCCGGTGGTCGCAAATCAGAATAAGCAGAAAATAAATAGATAAATTGATTTGTGCTTTTTACTTGGTGGTACGTAGCACGTATTGTATTACAAAAATAATAAAAAAATAAAAGCGATAAAAAATAAAAAAGATGTTAACCTTCCTTATGTTTATGAGATCCTGGTACTTTGGTGAAATACAGACATTTATTTATATGTTGTCACGAAAAAAATATTGGTAGTGTCGTGGGGAATCCATATGTATGGAATTTATCATTTACCTACGACACCACTGGGTCGGTAGTGTAGAAGGGAAAAAAAATTACCCACGACACTACCAGTAGTGCGCCTTGGTAGTGTCGTGGGGAAGAAGGGATGAGTAACACTGTATGGCGTCCAGCAAAGCATGTAATTGTAAAATCAATATGTTCTAGTTATTTCTAATCTTTATTTTAATTTGTACTACCGATTTTTATTATAGTTAGCAATTTATAAATAACAATAAAAATACAATTTTATGAGCTATACATTATAAATTATAAAATCACCATTTATACAGGTCAGAAATCGTCATGCTTCTTTCAAAATGAAATAAGTGTGCCCTTGTACAACTCTTCTCTGTCCATTTCTTTTCTGTTTAAAATTGTGTGTGTGTACAAAATAAGCCTAAAATATTTTTCTTAAATCCATTTATTGTTACAGATCACAGCAGAGATGATAATAATCTACCACTGCTTCAAGGAGTCATCGCCTCACTTAACTGTAGAACAATTCGAATTGGTTCTTACAGATACACACCAAAAGAACGGGTGAATTCCAATCATTTTCTAAGATCAGTAACGCGACTTCGCATATTATTTTTACAACTTTACTTACATTGTTTTTTTATTATTTCAGGTATACATATCAAATAAAGGTATTAAAATTGTTGCACCATCATTAAAGAATGAATCTAAAGATGTGGCTCTTCAAATTCAGTTGAAAGAAGTTGTAAGAATATTAGTTCATTTTGGTAAAGGTTTACCAGTTATTTTTTTGTACACTATGAGCAAATGTGGGGCCTACATCAGGAAAGCGCTTGATATGACTGAAGACTCAGGTGTGTGACTTTTTTTAGTTCAAACTCTGAACACTTTGAGAGTATGTATTACCATGGGGTCTCATTTGGTACATCAGATGTGGCTTGTATTGAAACAGTAAAATGAAGGGTTTTTTAACAAATTTCAATAAAAATTGAGTGACATATATCAGCAATGATTTGTACTAGTACGGTTGTTTTGCTTTTTGCACTTGCTTGTTTGTTGCTATCTGTGCTAAGCATGCTGCGACGATAGCAGTGCCATCTAGAATTTTATAAGAAAAACATTTTTAATCGCCCTGATAGTAGCCTTACGAGGGCCATTTCTTTAGTATGTGATGAGGTATCTGTACTAGTATAGTATTATATTATCTGTGGTATTACTTATATAAAGTGTGTATAAAGTAATTCATCGGTTAATTTTAAGTGTTTCTTACAGGCCCATATTACAACCCAATGTCAAAAATAGATCCATACAAAAGAATAACATTACTGCCAGATGCTATAACAGAAGAAGCAAAAAAGACATTCGAGTCATTATTTGGAAAAGTAATGGATGAGTTAAATGCAAGAGAGGCCAACGATATTTTGGTTAGAACGTGCCCTAAAGAAAGTGATAATATCACAAGGATGGCAACCAGATCACTTAGTGCTTCCAGTACCTCTGGAGCTAAAAGGTATATATTTATCTGAGATTTATTTTCAACATTTTGTAATTTTTTTTTCATTTTTGATGAGTTGTAGTGTATATTTAATGCCCAAATGTATTTTTTTAGCTCTAATCCAGCTGAAATCAGACAGATTTTAATATATCCCCCTGGAAAAGGTGGAATACCTATAAATACAGAAGACTACATGTGCCTAGCTCAAGACCAATTTTTAAATGATGTTATAATTGATTTTTATTTAAAACATTTGGTTCATGATGTTTTAACACATAGTCAGCGAGAGAAGACTCACGTTTTTAGTACATTCTTTTATAAAAGGCTAACTACTAAACCAAGCAAAGTTAATAGAAGTTCTAATCCTCATGAATGGGACAGCAGCTTGACCCCGGCCCAGAAGAGACATGCAAGAGTAAAAACGTGGACTAAAAATGTGAATATATTCGAAAAAGACTATGTTGTAGTTCCTATTAATGAGAATTGTCACTGGTTTGTGGCAATTATTTGCTTCCCAAGTTTGGAAGGGTGTCGAAGTATGATAGACAATAGAACTGTGTCTCCACAGGACATCAAAAAAAGAGGTAATATTCACGGTGATACATGATTAAATTTTATATTTAAACTATGTTGAATCAAATTGGTTTAACATATAAAATAAATATCATAATGGTACACAAGTACTCTGACGACCATTCCCAATAACCTAATCCTTGCCTCGGTGAGAGAAATCTTTTACTAGGCAATTTATTATTTCCTTGGATTTAATAGAAATATGGCACAATCCTTAGTAGGCCTATTGCTTACGGGAAGAAGCATATCTGACTGAGTGTTAGACCAGGCACAAACTGGCAGATCCGACTAGGAAAACATTGAATCAACTTAAACACAATTCTTTTACATTTTGACAGAGCGCAGATCATCTATGCAAATAGGAAATACAACAATTACGCCAATGACCAAACAGGAGCAACTTACATTAAGTTGCGATTCTGATAACCTCAGTGAAAGAGATGAAGCAGAGGCTGAGGTAATACCACAGAATAGATATAAGTACTACCGTACAGAAAGGAAAGTCTCCGCCCCGCCCCACAATCAATTACCTCACCCCACCGGCGCCCACCGCGCGAGTTCGTGTGCCGATCCGTGTGCTCATTCAATAGCTCGCACACAGTTGCGCGTGTGCAAAAACGTCACTGTATAGCGTCTGCGTAATAGGTAGTTGAAACGCGACGCTTGTATGGAGTGCCCGGGGTGTGGTAATACATTAAACTTAATCAACTGTATTAAGGCCTACTCAAATCTGACCGATATCCTGTACCGGTGGCGGTAACCATTTCCCGATGGGTATGCGGTAACGCGCTGTTCAAAGGTGTTCCGCACCAGCTGCGGTAATGCCACACAAAATACCGGTCGGGATATCAGTCGGGTATACCGTTACCGCCACCGGTACAAAATATCGGTCAGGTTTGAGTAGGCCTTTAGTCTGCATTTCGTGTATTCATATACACATTTTGTTCTTCCCTATTTATAATTGCACCTATTCCCCTATTTTTCATTTCTCTATTCTTCACCCAAAGGCTGCCTGGAAGAGATTGCTGCTTAGCAATAGAGCCGCCTCTTGTATACTTTCTTTTCTGTTTTGTCCTCCTTTCTGTAATATTTTTACTTGTGTGCAATAAAGCGTAAATTAATATTATTATTACTTTTTGCAGGAAAGTGACTTAGATATGCAATGTGATTCTGATGAGGAGGAAACTGAGAAAACAGTAGTTGAAAAGAAACCAGAACCTCAAATTATAGGCAAAACGGAACCAATAAAACAGTAAGATAGTATTTTACACATAAAATCCTTTTTATGCTTTGCTAAGATAAAAGCCAATGTTGGTAGATTGTATAGTTTGTACAGTAGTCGGCAAACATCTTGAAATCGGGTGGGGATTGCGCTGAACGCGTATTTTCGGTATGCGTAGCGAAGAGGTGCGGGGGCGGCGGGAGAGGGGCGCGCGCTATTGGTCGCTCGCAAGTGCATATGCGCGAACTTATCCCCACTCCGTCGAAAAAGTGTCAAAATGTTTGCCTCGTACTGTACCTTTAATCATAAATGCACAGTGATTTCGATAATCTGAGACTTAAGTTTAGGTAGAATAGTTTTTCTTCCTTTTGTTTCTGATCATTTTGTTATTTCAGACCATGTATATTGATATTCGACTCACTGGCGGGAACTTCGAGGTCGAGAGTAGTAGCTACATTACGCGACTATCTGACATGTGAATATCAAACTAAAGTGAGTAAATTGATACATTACTTCCTTACATTATAACTTGTTTGTTTCAGTATTATTTCAAGTCAACTAATATTAAATTATGACTTCATATAAAATGAGTTAACTACTTAAGAGTCCGTACACATTTTGCCGCTGACTGCCGTTCTCTCGTTCGCACATTTCATGTTTTCTCAAAATTCTTAAATCTAGGCCCGTACCGGCTAACTTACATGGCTATGGATGTGATACATTGCTACTTTTCTTTGGTAAGATTTTTTATGTACCAAAAAGAAGTAGCAATCTGTCACATCCATCTGTCAAATGAAAGCGATTTCGATAGCCATATAAGTTAGCCGGTAAGGCCCCTGAGTGCATAATTGAAAAATGTGTTTCGGCCACTTTTCGTAATATAAGATTACGGACATTTCAACATATTTTTCAGTTTCGAGTTGCTGAAGTACAAAAAGTTATTGTTTTTGCCAGTTCAAATAACTGTTAGAAACGACAAGTTTTTGTACTTTAGCAACAAAAAACAGAAAAAAATAATATAAAAACTTATATTGCGAAAAGTGGGCGAGACACATTTTTCAATTACACACTCAGATTTAAGAAATCTCGAGAAAACATGATATGTGCGAGCGAGAGAGCGGCAGTCAGCGGCAAAATGTGTACAGTTTCTTAATAAAATTTTGAAATATCAAAATATGTAAAAAAATTACATTTTTTTTTTCAGATATCCCAACATAAAATATTTAATAAAGATAACATAAAAGGAAGTTGCCCAAAAATCCCTCAACAAAACAATTTTACAGATTGCGGCTTGTATTTGTTGCAATATGTTGAACAATTTTTTAAGGTATAAATGTAATTTTGAATTTTTATGATGGATACTCAATAGCCGCGTACTGACTGGGAGAGCTGCCTCGCGAGGCAGTCGCGCGAGGCAAAACCTCGGTCAGTCAGGACCTCAGGACGTGCCTCGCCCAAGGCAAATGCACACGTTGCCTCGCCCGAGGGTGCCTCGACCCGAGCCAAGCGGTGGCGGTTTTTGACGATGCTCAAAGGTGCCTCGGTAGGTTTGCCGCGCGCACTCAAGATGGTTGTTTTACCTCACCTAGTTTGATCGTTCATGCGTCATGGATAACGAACAGTGTCCTAAATTAATACAATTATACGGCGAATATAGACTACTTTAGGACGCGCAATGTTCTGATTATACTGATAGAGAAACATAAAACGGGAAATGAACATTCCAAATATTCCAATAGCTGACTTAAAAAAGATATGGATTCTTTGTTAGGATCTTTCAGAAGTGTCATCCAAAAAACGTTTAGGTTTTCGTTTGTTTTTTCGTATAAGACGAAGACTTAGTGGTGGCGATAGCTTTCCGAATGTACGGTCTTATGACACGCGCGTTCTCTTCGTGACTTCACGTTAAACTGACCGCTCAATGCTGGCTCAGCCTCACCGTGGCTCGGCCTTGCCGCGCGCGGCACCCTCATGCAATAAATTTACAGAGCGAGGCTGCCTCGCGCGGCAAATGTTGCGCGGCAAACGTCCGAGGCTGCTCGCCCAGTCAGTACGCGGCTAATTACTTAATAAAGTATCAAGTATAGTAAAAATAAAATACATAGTGCTTATACATGTATTACAGCTCGCGCAACATAACTTTAACTAAACCATAGACAATGAGGCTTGCGCAGTAGCAATATTATGTACATGTTCTGTTATACCACATTCCTGCAATAAATACATTTCTATTTCTTTCTATTTCTATTTCTAAAAATTGTGGTGTGCTGGTCACGTGGTACTAAAAATTGGGTCAAGTTATCATTGCGCGAGATGTATTATATGCATTGCATGTGTTCATTATATGATGTTCAACTATTTATTCAGTGCTATGTCTTTTTTCAGGACCCTATAAAGGATTATTCTTTACCGATAAAACAGTTACTAAATTGGTTTGATGAAATAGTTGTTACAAGAAAGCGAGAAGAGATCTCAATTTTACTCAAAAACTTGATGCATAGATATAACCCAGAATCGCATTTGACCTTACCTGATATTACATTCCCTACTTTAAATGGTATGTATGCAGTTATAAACTACAGCTAAATATTATTCTTTACTGTTAAATATTATTATTATAGTCCAGAAACATTCTTAAATGTTGTTAAGGTGGCCCCTGAGCAAACGTGGCGCCGCGGTGAATTTTATTTAATTTTATAATTCTAATACACAATTTTAATAATGTTCGTGGAATTTTTAGAGTCCACAGTCTAGTATTTTTAGACGGTATCGTTACATTCCCTCGTAGTCACTGCTAGGAGTTAATAGCAAAACTGCTAAAAGTGGCCGTTTTTGACACATTTGCTATCACTTCTACGAATGACTTACGAGGGCATGTAGTGATACCTTCTAAAAATACTAGACCATGGGCCCTAAAAACTCCACGTAAAACATTATTAAAATCTGTTTCTATTATTAATTAATTAAATAAAAACCTCTGAAGGCGCCACCTTCGGTCATACAACCGCCTTAAGTAGAGAGACAAACAACCCTAGTAAAACGGGTAGTATTTAATAGGGTAACAATAAATTTCCATTTTGGTTATCAAAAATATTGAATATAGCGGACTGAAATACTAAGTGGGCGACGAACTGAGGGCGAGTACAAAAATTGAAACTAGGCGACTTTACTAGGCGAATTGAAACTAGGCTAATACAAATTGAGTAACTAGTTATTCAGAACCGGCGACTAAATTTCTATTTGGGCGACAACCGTAGGGCACATAAAACATTATGGCATATAATTTATTTATAAAAGGCGCCTGATAACCTAATCGAGGTGACAAAAATACCATGTTGGGTAGCTTAAATCAGTTATAGTTATCTAATTGGTATAATAGTCGCCCACTCAGTATTTTTGTCACTCATTTAAATTGTTTATCTCCCACATGTAGTCGCTCGTTATACGATTTTTTTTGTAAGCCTCAGTCTAAACCGCTGCCTGGTTTAGTATTTAAGTATCCCATTAACAGTCGCCTTTAAACAAATTATTAATATATTTCGTGTCACAGGTGTTCTGATAGAAACTGAAGATCAACAAGAAGAAGGATCTGACGGAGACAAAGGAAGTTCGAGTAGTAAATCACACAAAACAGACGGAAAAGATTCAGAAGGGGCAACACTGACATTTGTTAAGCAAATTTCAACGGGTGATATACTACGAAAAACTATCAGGCTCTCAAGTGATTCGGAAAACAGATCAATGGTGCAAATTAAGCCAGATTTTTTAAAGAAAGGGGATAATGAAAATCAAATTTTAATACCTATAAAACTACATACAAGTGAACTGGTTAAAGACATTCAAAATACGTTAATAGTTAATAAGAATAATAAAACATTGGGTGATAAAAAACATGGTATTCATAATCAAAATATCACCAACTTTAACTGTATTCGACAGAATGTTAGTGAAAGTGATAATAATTCATTTCTTAAATCTAGAAGAGTAAACAAACTGGAAGATGTCATGAGTGAATCCAATAAGAAATTCAAACGCAATGAGTGTTGAAATGTATGCCTGTCCACATGCCGTGTCTATTAAATTATTATTAATTTAATAAAGTGTATAGTTGTTTCATGGAATTGTAAATACTAGCTAATTAATGGTAATTATAAGTTCTGTATTTAACTATTTTATAAAAATACAATGTAAAATTTTAAAGTTAAACAATGTATAGCTTAAAAAATACAAAAAGTAAATATACTACTACGACTTTCCTTTTGTTACTTTTTTTTAGTTGATATCATTAGTATAGGACAAAGAATAAAGGGAAAATAAACTTAATTGTTATTAATTATTCCATTCCTCTATTTGGCATTTTGCGAATAGGTCCTTTTGCTACTAATAGTCCAATCAATGAGCATATTTGTTGTATGGAGACTTCCGAAAAATTCTCCCGTCTATAAAATTTGGCATGTGATGAAGTTAGGTAACACAGATTACAGATGAACAATAAGCCAATAAAATTTGTTACGAGAAGTTAGGTATTTTTACCTAAACATGAAAATCGCTTATATCTCTCTGTGAATATTTCCTCGGGCTAAAATACTTTCTGTATACGTATTTGTATATTAGTTAGAATAAGTATGTAAAAGAATCCAATATTTTTTCGATTTCGGAGATACTCCAAATTTAAATTTTAATATTTTTCAATATATCTTTTCTTGATAAAAATATCTGCTGATTATTATTTTTTAATATGTTTTTATACCCTTAATATATAGATTTGTTCAGTAGGCCAACAAATTTTCTTCTTTAATCATATTTATACATAAATGTATGAAAATGGACCGACTATTTTTCACATTACCTCTTAAGATCAAAAAATAAAAAAATATGATTAAAGAAGAAAATTAATTGACTTACTGAACAAAGCTATATATTTAAGGATATAAAAACATATTAAAAATAATAATCAGCAGATATTTTTATCAAGAAAATATATATTGAAAAATATTAAAATTTAAATTTGGAGTATCTCCGAAATCGAAAAAATATTGGATTCTTTTACATACTTATTCTAACTAATACACAAGTACGTAAACAGAAAGTATTTTAGCCCGAGGAAATATTCACAGAGAGATATAAGCGATTTTCATGTTTAGGTAAAAATACCTAACTTCTCGTAACAAAATTTATTGGATTATCGTTCATCTGTAATCTGTATTACCTAACTTCATCACATGCCAAATTTCATAGACGGAAGAATTATTCGGGTTGCATAAGCCCCGTTGATTGGACTATAAGCCCTCTATTTTTGTATTAGCTCTATTAGTGATGGGACTCGAATTAAAAAAATGTATTCGAATCACCGTAAGTGGTACGAATCGTCGTCAATTTGAATTTGACGATGATTCGAATCGGTTTGATGCATGAATATAGTACTATAAACCGGATTGAGTGCTTCGCCTCAAAACGAGCCGACAGAGAGGTCAAGTAGATGTATGTGTCCTTTTCTTCATTAGGGTGACCAAACCGTATGGTTGGCCGGAGACATACATAATACTTTAAACTGTTTAATATCAACTTAAATACCTAGGTAGTTCTTTATTTATAATTAACACTTTTTACCGCGTTTTTATTAGGTTGCTTGCTCGTTTGTTTGTTTGAGCACAAATTTTGCAAACGATTTTATACTTAATTCCCGATGAGCTAGAGACTTGAAACTTTGAACACAGGTCAGAAATGGAAGGAAATGCAATATTACAGTGTCATTGAGCTGATCTGATGATGAAGCTGATGAAGAACGCCACAGGAACTCTATGATGAATGAAACTATACAACCCCATCGTGTTTGGGCTTGTTAGAATTGTCTTGACAAGTTCTCTGACGGGAGACGAGGTTAAGGGTCGGATGATGAAGTCTGGAGGCCATGTTATTTTCTTGTCAAAATAGTAACAAAAACCAAGTTTCATTGAAATCGGCCCAAGAAAAAAAAGTTGGCCGCCATCTTGAATATTTTTTAAGTTTTCAACATGGCGTTGTTATTTTCTTGTCAAAATCGTACCAAAAACTGAGTTTCATCGAAATCGGCCCAAAAACAAAAAAGTTGGCCGCCATCTTGGATTTTTAAAATTTTCAACATTGCGTTGTTATTTTCATGTTGAAATAGAACCAAAAACCGAGTTTCGTCGAAATAGGCGCACAAACATAAATTTGATTATTATTATTAATTTTACCGTCTCGCCTGCGACCTCTAGCCATTTCAATAGAACAATTTCGTTTTTTTGGAAATCTGAAATGTGCAGTATTTATGGTCACACTAGTTTTTGTAAAGTAACATTTCGTATAGAATGAAATTCTTAAATTGAAATTCGGCGCCAAGGTCAAAATCGGAGTTGCCAGGATTGACACTTCCATTTATTACCACCTCACCGATGATAGCTGATTAGCATTATTGTAGATATCTAATTAAATCAAAAGAGTAAGTTCTGTTTTATATTACAATTATTATGTGTCACACTGACCTCCACCTGCACGCGTAGCATGAGCAAACGAGACTCTTGTCTACGAAGACTTGTCGTCTCGACCTTCTCGATTGCTGAGCACAGTTTGACAGACAGGTGGGACTCGTTCTCAGAATTTCGAACCTTTTAATGTCTTTTAATAAAAAAAGTTAATTTTAAAGGTAATCTTTTTATTTCAACACCGATAAACGTCAAAATTATCTAATTTGATCCGAAATAATTTAGTTTAAACATGATTCTCATTTTTTTATAAGTTCTAAGATAAAGAGGCACTCAAGAAAGCGTTCTCTTCCGTAGACAAGCTCTCTCGAGTTCGAGAAGAATAATATTGCCAATAGAAAATAATTACTTTATTTCTCATAAAGCACCGTTCCTTTCTATAGATTTCACAACGTTAAACTCTTAAAACTAATTAAATATAGCTGTATGGATATAAATTCGTTTGCCTTTCTTTTATTGAGAGTATTTTGAAAAGATAACACAGACTACTAACGAAATTGTTCATTTAGTAATCTGTGTAAAATGACGAGAAAATTACGAAATATTAAAATCAACGTATGAAAATAATTTTAATTTAAGTTTTTAAGGAATAAAATATAAGCACGGATAATTTAGATTTATTTTTGTTGCGAAAGGACATCAGGCACATGAGACCCAAAAGTGTATAAACATAATTCTGTTATCTATAAACACTTTATGTTACTAGAATCATAAAAAAGTAGCAACATTATTTTTTAACTCCTTCATTTA
Source organism: Agriphila geniculea (assembly GCA_943789525.1). NCBI lineage: Eukaryota > Metazoa > Arthropoda > Insecta > Lepidoptera > Crambidae > Agriphila > Agriphila geniculea. Next base: position 14,119,066 of record OX038875.1, read on the forward strand.
GCGTTAATTAATTATTGAAAAAAACAAAAGCATATCAATGAAACGGACATCTTTGTTAGCAATTTCACAAGTCTCCCCTGAGTATATTTGTTCTGTGGCACAAGTGATTGCGCATAAAAAAAAAGTCTGCCGGATGTCAGTCAACTCAACTGTCAAAAGCGTTTTGTTACGTGCGACATATGCACAGGGCCCCTATTTTTGAATCGCTCGAAGCCAGTCGAGCGCTCGTTTCTACTGATTTTCGTTCGACATCTCATTGTTTTGAGTCATATGTCGAACGAAAATCGTTCGAAAAGAGCGCTCGACGCCTGCCGAGCGATTCAAAAATAGGGTCCCAGATTTTCCGTTTGATCGGTTCCAACTCGTACATTGTGGTGCTAATCTGTATCACTAACGCAGCTAACGAAACGTGTTGTCGTGAAACTGGTGTTGCTATTTAGTGTCGGGGTTACCAAAAAATAAAACTTTCAAACGTAAATAACTCTTAAAACATAAATCTTCGTAAAAATCTGAATATTTTCTATGACTTACTAATTACATTTTGAAAAAAAACAGATACGTTATACATTGTTTGGTTTTTTTCTATGGGACTCTGCCTGATGTCCTTTAGATTCATATAAAATAAAATACGTAGAAAACTATTTCGAATCTTCTTATTAGTCTGTGATTCTCTCTCGACCTTCTCGACTACTCAAAGGGTAGTAGATAGTAGACAAGTTTCTCTGATTCAACTGTCAAATTAATGTCAGTTGAAGAGAAAAGCTCGTGTTTGTCGACTTTTGACATTAGGCCACGACAAAGAACAATACGAGTCTATTAGTTGTAAATGCGAGCATGAGTATCTCGATCTCAACCCGACAAAAGTGACATTTCGGTGTAGACAAGCCATTGTTCTCTGAGTCGAATCTTATCTCGATGTTGGTCATGCTCAAGAACCTTATATATGACTCTGGACATTGCGTCACCTTTTGGGGCTTGAAGAACGAAAAAATAACCTTGAATGACGTCAACGATATTTTCCATCTCTTTCATTAGGGTGACAACAATGTTGTCCATTCGTAGGACAGTCACTACAAATAGGTACTTACTACAGACTATCAACTTATGCCTACGGCGGCGTAAGTTTTTTGGACGACCAATCCAAACATTCAAAAGTGTTTAGATTCTAAACATTTGAATGTTTAGAATAGTTTAGATGTTAGTTAGTGCCACAGTTTGTATGTTTGGGTATCTCTAAACATACAAACATTCGCATTTAGAACATTACTGCATTTATAGGATTATTACTACTCTTGATCAACCATATTATAACCTTTCTATATATTCATTCAAACCCCCCTTTTGGCCAGCGGCGGCGCGCAACACAAAATATTTACTTAATGATTATTTTCGGTTGGCTCCTTTTCGGATGGACGATACTGTTTTGGAATGGTGGTCACACTGGGGGTCAAGTCTGCTATTGTTAACATCATATAATCGTGTTTCAATGGTGTTTGAACGGTAATGCTTTTTAACACAGTTCTTGATTCTTAAACCCAAAACTGAAACACAGTGTCTAACGGGTTTGGATTTTTAGGAAAAACAATGTGTTTCAATTTTGGGTTTACAAAAACAAGAATTGTGTCAAAAAGCATTACCATCCAAACACCATTGAAACACGATTACGGCGTTAGTCACGATAATAGCAAACATGACCCCTTGGTCCTGTACGGTCCGGCTGGTTAAAAGTCAAAACTTGGAGATACGTGGTGAGGTTTAAGACTTAGGTACAGATGCCGGCATATATATTGGCAAGAAAATGAAAGAGACAAAAGATGCGCAGTAGCCATAAACTTAGTGTTTATGGCTACTGCGCATCTTTTGTCCCTTTCTTTCTCTTGCCAATATATATGCCGGGCAGTTTTTTTTTATACACACCTGCCCTTCCACCCTAAAGTCACGTGTATTTTTATTTTGTACAATGAGGAATGTCCAAAAAAACAAATTGGCTGAATATTTTTATAGGCAGGAATAAGCGCCCTTAGTAATAGAAAAAAGTTTTAGAATTTTCGGTTGTGTGAAAAAAAAATTAAGTCTCATTATTAGTCATTGTATTTAAAAAAGTTGCAATATAAAATGTCAAAACTGCATTATTTTGGCCGTTGAAAATAATTTCCCTCTAACGGTAATTGGGATATACTATGAATGTTTCTTTTCCTCATCGTTTCGGAATCTGAAAAATAAAATAAGATTAATTTTTATTTTGTTACTACGAATAAACAATGGGTGTCAAAGACCATAATAACTAGTATGGTAGTAAGGTAGTATTTTAGGTAGGTCCGATTCTTAGCTGAAACTGATCTAAATTGTTTAACTCAACTACGTAAGATAATATTTTAGTTTACATTACATTTTTTCTCTCTGTTAAGAATACAAAATAATTCCGCTCTCAAAGTTAAATGTGGCATAAAAACATAAAATGTAATGTTAGGTAGGATAAACGTAAATTTTTCATCCAAATCTTTCTTTCTTATTCAAAAGTTCTGCTGTGATTATGGTCACCCTGCGATATGCAGATAATATTTCTAAAGCTTCTTATGTGTCGAAAATGAATACAGATTTGTACATATTATATTTATTATATTGAAATAAAAAATACGTAATTAAGGTGGAATTATAATTAACTTCTATAATATTTCCGAATTAGATCGGAAACAATCTTTGAAATCTGCTAAAATTCAGATTTCTGAGAAGGAAAAATTGAATGCTGAAAATACTTTAAAAAACACTTACTTGTGAAATATAATGTTAGAATTTGGTTTTGAAACACTTTTGCAATTTTGCACAATGCAACACATGCTTTGTAACGCGAATTTTATTTAAATAATTTTATATTTTTGTACATAAACGTGAGATGCCGTGGAAAATCATTGACATTAGTGACATGTCAAATCAAAGACAATTCCATCAGTGATGCCACCTTATTTTTATTTGGTAACTTATGAAATATGGAGAAATTACTGTTAAACGTAAAATATTGTAATAACAAAATGGACTCATCTGTCCTCTAAATAATTACTTTGGCATGTACTAATAATTTTTAACATCATGTAACTAATTTAAAGTGTGCCGATATTTACATTTATTTAGAAAATCTAATTAATTGTTGTACATGACCTGGGTAAATTGACTATGGATTGGGATATTTTGTACTTAGCATGGCAATTTCAGTCACAGTGTGAGAGGGATAAAAGAAATCTGCAAAGGTGAATGACCTCATCCCCAACCATCCTTCAGTAGTAGAATGTCCAGTGTCATAGGTTCTTGGTCATGCTACGCGTGCTGGTGTTGTCTCATTCACACAGTAGTGCCTTGATGCCTTCAGTCAATGTCGTCGATAGAATTTCAACTCTATGATAAATGCAATAAAGTTGAATTTCTTTTAAACGATAGGTGAAATTTTTTCTAGAGTACTCACTCCCTATGTAAACCTCCTTGGACGCAGGGTTGCCATATTGGGCGATATGTCGCGATTTGGGCTACCTCACGACCGAAATTGCGACTGGTTTTTCGTATTTTGCGACTGTCTTGGGCTACTTCACACATTTTTTGCGCGATTTTTGGGCTACTTCACTTTGCTGGCAATGGCAACATTCAATTAAGAAAACTTGAGTGCAAAAACCACGAAAATTCCTCACTTTAGGCCATATTATATTTTTTTTTATTGTTGAAATATTATGGTAGTTTTATTTCTTCAGTACGGCAGCCCATGTTTCAAATAAAATAATACTCATGGAAATGGCAACCTATTTCAAATAAAAAAAATACTTATTGAAATATTTTTGTTTTATTTTCTTGGAAATTCAAAATATTCCTAGTAAATGAGTGAGATTTAAATCGATATTTTGATCATGACTGGTCTATTTTTGGGCTACTTAGATAAAAATGTTTGCGATTTTGGGCTACTTAAATCAGAAATGGATTTGCGGGATTTTGGCCTACCTGAGGGCCGTTTTTTTGCGATTTACCGACTTAGACATCTGGCAACCCTGCTTGGACGTGACCATGGAAGTAGTACTATAAACCGGAATGAGCGCTTCGCCCCAAAACGAGCCGACAGAGAGGTCGAGTAGATGTATGTGTCCTTTTCTTCATTAGGGTGACCAAACCGTATGGTTGGCCGGAGACATACATAAAACTTTAAACTGTTTAGTATAAACTTAAATACCTAGGTAGTTCTTTATTTATAATTAACACTTTTTACCGCGTTTTTATTAGGTTGCTTGCTCTTTTGTTTGTTTGAGCACAAATTTTGCAAACGATTTTATACTGAATTCCCGATGAGCTAGAGACTTGAAACTTTGAACACAGGTCAGAAATGGAAGGAAATGCAATATTACAATGTCATTGAGCTGATCTGATGATGGAGCCGGAAGAACGCCACAGGAACTCAATGATGAATTAAACTATACAACCCCATCGTGTTTGGGCTTGTTAGAATTGTCTTGACAAGTACTCTGACGGGAGACGAGGTTCAGGGTTGGATGATGAAGTCTGGAGGCCATGCCATAGGAACTCAATATTGAAATCATGCAATCCCATCGAGTTTGGGCTCGTTTGAATCGTCTTGACGAGTGCTCTGTTGGGTAATAGTATCCAAGAGTCTGATGAAGGAAGCCGGAAGAAGGCCACAGGAACTTTGTAATAAAAACCTTTCAACCCCATGGAGTTTGGACTCGTTTGAATGGTCTTGACGAGTACTCTGATAGGCGGTGGTATATTTTTAATTTAGCTCGTTAACTAAAAAACAGAAAATAATTATTTATTTAAAAAAAATTTGGAACAATTTATTTATCACGTTTTTATTAAATTGCTTTTTTGTTTTTATTTTATAAATATGGTAATTCAACCAATACAAAATCTAGTTTATTCAATTCAATTTAAGTTCAAGTGTAAATAATTACGCAACTTTAAAGTTTATTCCATTTTTTTATAAAAATACAATGTGCGTGAACTTCGGAAAAACAAATGAATGTTGGAAAAACAAGTAAAAGTAGGAAAACATTGTCTAGTGACCTGTAGTCAAAAAAAGATGCAAACGATTTTCGACTTTATTGACCTTTGAAATTCGGTTGCTTTTTCCCATAATTATACTTGTTCATTTACTTTGCTGTTTCATTAAAAACTGTTATTTTGGTAAATATGTCAATAAGGTCTAAAATTCTTGCACCAATTTCTTTACTTGTGAAGTTAATAAAATGGGTGCATGAGATTTACGACGACACAATGTTAAAAATATAAAAAGAAACCAAGATGGCGGCCAACTATATTGTTCGTGGGCCGATTTTGATGAAACTCGATTTTGTTACTATTTTGATAAAAAATAACAACGAAATGTTAAAAATATAAACAAATATGGCAGCCAACTCTTTTATTTGTGATTGGGGCTTATTTTAATGAAACTAGGTTTTAGGACTAATTTGACAAGAAAATAATAACACAATATTGAAAAAAATAGAAATCCAAGATGGCAGCCAAATTTTTTGTTTTAGGGCCGATTTCGATGAAACTCGGTTTTTGATAATATTTTGACAAAATAATAACAACGCAATTTTTTAAAATACTAAAAATCTTAGGCGGCGGCCAACTTTTTTGTTTTTTGGGCCGATTTCGATGAAACTCGGTTTTTGGTACTATTTTGACAAGAAAAAACCACTCAATGTAAACTGATGGAAAAATAAAAAAAGATCAAAATGGCTGCTAATTTGTTTTTGAAAACAAAAAAGTTGGCCACCATCTTGAATTTTGTAAGTTTTCAACATTGCGTTGTTATTTTCTTGTCAAAATCGTACCAAAAACAGAGTTTCATTAAAATCGGCCCTAAAACAAAAAAGTTGGCCGCCATCTTGGATTTTTAGTTTTTTTAAAATTGCGTTGTTATTTTCTTGTCAAAATAGTTCCAAAAACCGAGTTTCATCGAAATCGGCCCAAAAACAAAAAAGTTGGCCGCCATCTTGAATTTTTTAAATTTTCAACATTGAGTTGTTATTTTCTTGTCAAAATCGTACCAAAAACCGAGTTTCATCAAAATCGGCCCTAATACAAAAAAGTTGGCCGCCATCTTGGATTTTCAGTTTTTTTAAAATTGCGTTGTTATTTTCTTGTCAAAATAGTACCGAAAACCGAATTTCATCGAAATCGGCCCAAAAACAAAAAAGTTGGCTGCCGTCTTGGATTTTTAGTTTTTTAAAAATTGCGTTGTTATTTTCTTGTCAAAATAGTTCCGAAAACCAAGTTTCATCGAAATCGGCCCATAAATAAAAAAGTTGGCCGCCATCTTGGATTTTTAGTTTTTAAAAAATTGCGTTGTTATTTTCTTGTCAAAATAGTTCCAAAAACCGAGTTTCATCAAAATCGGCCCAAAAACAAAAAAGTTGGCCGCCATCTTGGATTTTTAGTTTTTTTTAAATTGCGTTGTTATTTTCTTGTCAAAATAGTTCCAAAAACCGAGTTTCATCGAAATCGGCCCAAAAACAAAAAAGTTGGCTGCCATCTTGAATTTTTTAAATTTTCAACATTGAGTTGTTATTTTCTTGTCAAAATCGTACCAAAAACCGAGTTTCATCAAAATCGGCCCTAAAACAAAAAAGTTGGCCGCTATCTTGGATTTTCAGTTTTTTAAAAATTGCGTTGTTATTTTCTTGTCAAAATAGTACCGATAACCGAGTTTCATCGAAATCAGCCCAAAAACAAAAAAGTAGGCCGCCATCTTGGATTTTTAGTTTTTGAAAAATTGCGTTGTTATTTTCTTCTCAAAATAGTTCCAAAAACCAAGTTTCATCGAAATCGGCCCATAAATAAAAAAGTTGGCCGCCATCTTGGACTTTTAGTTTTTTTAAAATTGCGTTGTTATTTTCTTGTCAAAATAGTTCCAAAAACCGAGTTTCATTGAAATCGGCCCAAAAACAAAAAAGTTGGCCGCCATCTTGGATTTTTTTAATTTTCAACATTGCGTTGTTATTTTCTTGTCAAAATAGTACCGAAAACCGAGTTTCAACGAAATCAGCCCAAAAACAAAAAAGTTGGCCGCTATCTTGGATTTTTAGTTTTTTAAAAATTGCGTTGTTATTTTCTTGTCAAAATAGTTCCAAAAACCGAGTTTCATCGAAATCGGCCCAAAAACAAAAAAGTAGGCCGCCATCTTGGATTTTTAAAATTTTCAACATTGCGTTGTTATTTTCATGTTGAAATAGTACCAGAAACCGAGTTTCATCGAAATAGGCGCACAAACATGAATTTGATTATTATTATTAATTTTACCGTCTCGCCTGCGACCTCTAGCCATTTCAATAGAACAATTTCGTTTTTTTGGAAATCTGAAATGGTGAAGTATTTATGGTCACACTAGTTTTGTAAAGTTACATTTCCTATAGATTGAAATTCTTAAATTGAAATTCAAGGTCAAAATCGGAGTTGCCAGGATTGACACTTCTATTTATTACCACCTCACCGATGATTGCTGATTAGCATTATTGTAGATATCTAATTAAATCAAAAAAGTTCTGTTTTATATTACAATTATTATGTGTCATTCTAAAATTAATATTTAAATAGTATATATTCGACTTCCCACTCCGAATCATTAATTTTGATACACTACTTGATTCGTAACGTACATATTTTTAGTCCTACTATCGTAGTATTATTGTTTAGTAATGGCAATTGTGCGAACGAGACACCGACCTCCACCTGGTGTTGTCTCATTCACACAGTAGTGCCTTCAGTCAATTTCGTCGATAGAATTTCAACTCTATGAGCAATGTAATAAAGTTGAATTTCTTTTAAACGATAGGTGAAAATTTTTGTAGAGTACTCACTCCCTATTATAAACCTCCTTGGACGTGACATAACCACAGAGTACCATGCGTCAGCATCTTGTTAGTCTGTGGTACCTTTGTACATAGGGAACCTTGGACATAACCTTAAAAATATTTTAATTATTATCCCCGTCAAATGGTAATGCGCTGGAACCTTGTCAAATTAACCTAATCGTGACGTCACCCGCTACAGCTAGCATAAAAAGTTGAAGTAGGTAAATAATAATTAATTGGATTTAATGATTATTATTGTCAATAAGATAGGGTTAAGTGAAAATATAATAATTGTATGGATCTTTTCAAAATAAATGAAAATGAAATATTCTTTATTTAAATAATAGTTCAGGCAAAGAAAGCTCAAAAAAATGTATAGAGCTTGCTTGCTTGGAACATAATTTTTGACTTCGTAACTTTATTTGAACCTGTTAGGAGGTGAACATATCAAAATTCGCCGCCAGTAGCCCCTATGGCGGGGTGGAGGGGGGAGGTTTGAAGGCCCCATTTTTCGGTTTTTTACATATATCTCAGAAACTATGCGTTCAAGTGACATAAAACTACGTACAAAATAAAAGCTGATTAAATTTGCTACAAGTTTTATTCAGACAAGTTTTTCGATAACTTGTATAGTTTTCGAGATATCCGCTCTTGAATGTCTGTCAACTCCGAAATGTCCGAATGTCCGAAAAAAATCAAATTAGCTGAATATTTTTTTACAGGTAGGAATAAGCTCGCTTAGTAATAGAAAACGTAAATTTTTGGTTGCGTGAAAAAATTTAAAAAAATTAAAGTCTCTTCGACTTCACAAATATAGAAAAGTAACAGCAGAATGGAGATTACACCTTTGCCATCATCTGCCACAACCACAACATGCTATTTAAAAAAAAAATTCAACACAAAATGTCAAAACTTTTTGTTTTTAATTCTTGTGGTCATAGTGGCAGGTATTGCCAAAGGTATAATCTCCATTCTGCTGTTACTTTCCTATATTTGTGAAGTCGAAGTTCTTCGACTTTATTTTTTTATTATTTTTTCACGCAACCGAAAATTCTGATTTTTTTTCTATTACTAAGGGAGCTTATTCCTATCTATGAAAAAATATTCAGCCAATTTGATTTTTTTCGGACATTCCCCATTGATTCGATTAAACGATTAATCCTTGCTAACTTATTGCGACATGGTCGATTAATCTAAGAATTAAAATGATCGATCTAATTCCTAATTTTACACCGATTTTTTTCAGAAAAGAATCTACTAGCAAATTAAATGTTTCTAAATTTGTTAGACACGTTACTGCTAGATTATTTTGCGAAATAAATAAGTTGTTGCTAGGGCAATAAAAACAACACTCCATTCAGGTTTCTATAAATGTATTATAAGTAGTCTACGTACTATAAGAGCGTCCGCTGCGTTAAGCGGATCCAGATTCCGAATCCGAATCGGATGAATCATAATCATAATATTTATCGAATTAATATTTATATTAGGTTCGTGGTGAAACCAACCATGTACTTTAGTGTTTTTTTTTTCTTGAAAAATCTATATACTACTTCTATTTGTGTTGTTTTGTTCACCATCGTTTACCTTTTTTCTAAGAAATTGATAATCGGACTTTACATATTATTTGAAATAATCTAATATCAAATAATCGATTATTTCGGCATCGATTATCATCCTTACTCGCCCGTCAGCCAGTTTTGCTAACGGTACTGAGTGTTCGATTTCACTACGTCATTTTGACGTCATCAACATGGCCGCCACGCGCATTACCATTTGACGGGGATAATATTCTATTTACATGCATCAGTGATGTCAGACGTACCAACTTCTTGGTATACATACTAGTTTTTAGTGACACGTACCATGTACCAAGGCTACTCAGTCCTTGTATGCAAAAATACCAAGATTGGCCGTTGACCGTCAAAAATACACTGACAATATAGAATAATCGACAAATTTCAGAGATTCGTGTAAAAAAAATTCCAATCATTGGACCGGGGCTAATTGTCTAATTAAAAAAATCTATCGCAATCGCTTTCGTTTGACAGATGGATGTGTCACATTGCTGCATTTCTTTGGTAAGTTTTTATTTGTGCCAAAAAGAAGCTTCCATGTGTTACATCATGAAAGCGATTGCGATAGATTTTTAAATTAGACAATAGAAAGGCTGCTTATAAACGATTAATATTCTTCAATTGATGAATTACTGCCCTCTATTAACGGTCTACGAAATTGTAATGTACATTTTTTTTTTTTTTTTTTTTTTTTACTGGGATGCGATTTCCCACACAGTTTGTCTCCCAGAATTGGCAGCGCCAGAGCGGAGCACAGGCGTACTAGTTTCCCGTCTCGAATACCAGCTTTCAGCCAGCTCGGCACAAGGATTTCTAGGTGGCCATCTGACATCCCTGACATGCATGCTAACAATACCTACTAGTAATTTGTGATTTATATACGTGCATGTAAATTGGAATGTGACTTCGTTGATAATTTAAATAAATAGACTTGTGAAGCAATAAAAGAAGAATGTCGTCGCATAAAATAGACGTTGGATTTCTCGAGGAAAAATGTACATGGCAATTGCACCCTCGATTTTTTCCTAGTAAAGTTGGAGGAAAACCAGCTTGGTTGAATCTACAAGATCTTCCAACCCCTGCTCAGTTAACCTGCAAAAAATGTAAAGATCCTCTTATATTTTTGTGTCAAGTATGTATACTTTCGTTAAATTACAAACTATCTTATTGGAATGTATTTAGGTGTATTTTGTTTGGATATCTACCTTTTTCCAGATTTACGCACCATATGAAGAGCATAGTGATGCCTTTCATCGTACAATTTTTTTATTCGTATGTAAAAATGGTTCGTGCTGCCAAACTAACTCGCAGGAAAACTTTCTGATTCTCCGTTGCCAGCTACCAAGAAAAAACGATTTTTATTCATTTAAACCTTATGATGATAATGAAGAAGTGGTAAGTAGATCTATATTTGTGATGGATGTGATAAAATGATCTCAGGCCACAGTTATTTACATGAAACTATAAAATGTGTAATTATACATTAAAACTTAATTTTTCTACTATTTTACCAGGAATTTGAAATGGAAAAATGGGGCAGATTGTGTGAAGTTTGTGGTTCCAAAGCACCATCACATTGCTCAAAGTGTAAAAAAATTTACTATTGTAGTAGAAAACATCAAATTCTTGATTGGCAAAAAGGTCATAAGGAAAAGTGTCCAGAACTTCAGGTAGGTTGATTAGTCAATCCTAGAGCCTATCATGTATTGATACAAGCTCTTAAGAGGCAATATTAGCAGTCATTTTTCCATACAAACATTCTCGACTGTTAACTCCCTGGTTTTTGCCCTAGATCGACCTTGAGCCCGCATACCCCTTATTGCACCCCCCTCGCAGGAATGATATATGACTCTAATACCCTTACTTAAATAAGAGATTGTCCTGCGTACCCCTGATTGGGACAATCAATATCATCAGTATCTGCCTCTGTATTTTTTGCTTTTATGAATATTTTTGTTTTATAAGTTCTAGGTCACTTCAAATAGTGCTTAAAACTTAAAAAGGCAACAAACAGAAGCCTAGTAAACAAATCTGAAAATAATGAGTGCAAAAATGAAAACAGTTTGACACAGAACATTTCCTTCTCATTCAGATTCCAAAAGTTTACAATTGATGAAGTTTTGGAGGAGCAAACAGTTGAGAATGGAACCTCAATTAGTGGTGGTGAATGGCTAGGCTATCAATGCCTCTCTTTCAAATAAAAGAAATGCATTTATTTATTTGGGTTTGGTACACAATGCATTGATAGTCATTCAGAAAACTGTCAAATTTTAAGAGCTTGTGATACCCCCCACAATGACCAAAGATACAGCATTGCCTTTCCCATTATGTTAAGTGTAGAACTTTATGTTTTCAGGCATTGTCAGCATATAAAACAAGTTATTTTACTATTACCGAATCAGGAAAATCAGTACTATTCAAGGAATGGGAACTGGTAGTAGATGAAGAACAGGAGGTAAATGACAGAAAAGTGTAATACTTTTCTAGTTAGTTAATATTTTCCCATGTTTTTAAATTGTATAACACTTCACAGGAAGATAACTCAACGGTAGATGTAAATAAGGAAATGGAAAAGCTTAGAAAAATTACCCAAGATAAAAATGCTTGTACTTTGAATAGTGTTAGTGAAGAAGAGCTTGAGCAATATACGAAAACTATGCCTGAAGATAAAGTGTTTAATAAATTTAACAAAAGGATAGCTAGGCACCCTGATCAAGTGCTCAGATATGATCGAGGGGGCACTCCACTATGGATAACAGCCTACTCTGGTAACTCTGTGGTTGATATACCCAAATGCCAATACTGTGGTGGAGAGAGACAATTTGAATTTCAAGTAAGCTATGATATAGCTAATAGCTAGAGAGATCTCAAGGCAAATAATACATATAATTTAGTACAGAGGGTGTACCTACATGAGTCAGCACTCACTCGCTAGGTCAGGTAGTGGAACACCTAGCCACAGAATAACTAATAGTACAAGTACAGAAGCAGCACTCCGCAAAGTCATTTAAATAAATAGCGACTTTAGCTCCGACACTATGAAGTGCGATTCAGGTCGCGCAGTGCTAATGACCTACAGTTATATTCACCTAGTAGTTGCCTCTCTTTCTATCGGCGTGCTCTTACCTTTTCTGACGACGCAACGTTAGGGTTGTCTTCTTTTAAATGAACTGTGTAGCATATTATCATAGTGTCAAAAACGACAATTGTTTATTGGTTTTGTTGATTTAGACATCCATACATGGCACAGTAATGTCGATTCGACATTGTAACTATTATAAAGAGACAATACCTACGCAGGCAGTAAGGTGCCGCGTGACTACACAGGCGGGCGTGTGGCGGCCCTCTGCTCACTTGTTCGTTCGAACGAACAGCTAGCGGTAGGTGCTTATCGCGCGACCTTGAGCGAGTGATGGAGGCCTGACGTAGCAGTGGCATGCTTTGAAGTATTATTGGATTTCAACATGCTCTACAAGTATTTTGTCATAATTGAAAATTAGCTTTGAAAGTACAAAACAACATGAGAAAGAGGTCAGACCACATAGTCGTGGAATAAAGTGAGTTGGCACCAGGGTTGCCAGGTCTTTTTCAAATAAATACCGAACAGTGAGAAAAAAATAAAAAAACAATGCTTTTGCCTACAATCGCGCAGCGCTCACGCTCAGTGCGCGCATAAGAGATAGAAAATTTCATGCTCATGCACGATCTGCAATCCGTGAAATGGCTCGAGAAAACTAAGCTAAGCGTGTGCTGGAAGCGGCAACATCGATGCGTCAAATCTGACAGTCAAATCGTTTGTTAGGGAGTAAAAAATATCTAAAAAAATACCGAACTGCCCATACTTCGGTTTTTGTCATACCAAACACAATACTAAAATACCGAATGTTTCGGTAGAATACCTAACACCTGGCAAGCCTGGTCAGCACATGTCTGACCATGTGCAACTACTTTCTCAGGTTTTTTGTGCTATTCAGTGTTTCGTCATGACCTCTCTAGCTAAAAATAAGTGATATTAATTAAATAGTGTATATATCATTAACTTGTATTTAATTTTAGGTAATGCCACAGCTTTTAAACTTCATCAATGTTGGTATAGACTTCAATAGCATTGATTGGGGTATTTTGGCTGTATATACTTGTGAAGCTAGCTGCACTGATGGTCCAATATATAAAGAAGAATATTTAATTAAACAAGATTTGTCTAACTAATCTTGTTTATTACTGTTAAGTTCTATACATGTATTTGTACATTGTTTTTAAAAGTAAATTACTTGTCATTCATCAAATTTAGGTCTATTATTTCTTCCCATATTCTTCAGACAAGTATGTCATCAAATCATTTAGTCCAGTAAATTCAGTTCTAGACTGAGGAGGGTTGTTTTTTGGTAACACAGGCAATATATTGCCCATTTTGACTCTAAAATCTTTCAGCTGAAAATAAAAAGAAATTTAAAGGTATTTACTAAAAGTATAATGTTGAGTAAAGCTTGTAACATTGTGTGACGTGATCATATTCAACATAATAAATTTTCTGTTTGTCATGGAAAAGTAAAATGAGAGCACAAAAGCCAGTTGAAAAATGGTCTACTTATTTATTATTTAGAAGGGGGGACACCAGCGAAGCCGGACGGGTGATCAGTCACCCTGGTTGGGACCATTTCACCCATATGGTCTACTTACATCTTTGGCACCTGATAGTTTATAGATTCCATAACATAGACATGACGTCCCAGCTACTGCATATAAAGTTCCCCATCCTAATGCTCTTAAAGCTAGGATCGCACCTGCATCTGCTATCTCCACACTACTGTGTAAACCTAAAGCAATAAATTAAATAGTAACGTTACTCGTCAACATTTGTATCAAAGCTCAAGTCACTAATCAGCGAATAGGTATTAGTATGTACCTAATAAGTACCTCAATGTTGATCAGTATGTATAAAAAAAAGTTTATTCTTTGGTGTAAGTATACCTACCTTTGTTAAAATATTTAGGATCGCTTTTTTTAGCTGCTGACAGCGTAGCACTGAATCCCACTATAGCTGAAATTCCTGCTACAGAGGCCAAGAAAGCTCCAGCTGAAACATAAATTACCATTATTAGAAACCGACCACCGTTTGGTTAACTATTGATTATTTAACTACGTAAAATGCTGTTGCAATTGGTATTTTAAGGAAACGGGTGAATTTATTGAATGGAACAAAATAGTGAGAAATGGTTGGTAATTCTTAACTTTTATTCTTTGCAGTCTCTCCTCTTTTTCCATTAGAAAGTTTTTGTTTTCTTCTGGCTGCTTCGTCCTTTACATCTTAATCACAGATTACTAATTTGTAGCAAGCTAATATTAATAGTATTCTGTAATATTTAAGTCTTGCAGTCTTGCGCTCAGTAGTCGCTCAGCTCAGCCCAAGAAATTACGTAGTTATTGCTTTCTCTCCAGTGCTGCCAACTAGTTTGAGCGAAAACGCGCTGTCAACGCTGTAAAAAAGCGCTAGATTGCGCTAAAATGGCATTTTAAAAAAAAGCGCCAGATTCCGCGCTAACCACACATGGTTTTACTATTTATTTGCTCTTCGTAAGAGCATCGCCTACCCCCCCCCCCCCCTAGATGTTAAAAAAAAATTGAAGTATGTGAAAGAAGAAAATGAGAATTATCTATTAGAATGCTTGGTGTACCATAATTAAATAGAATTTGTATAATTTTAATAGATTCACCAAGCATTTAACCAAATAAATGCAGCAGGCCAGCAGGTAAATACTTAATCTACTAAAATCTAAAAAAGCGCTAGATTTAGCGCTAGGCGCTAAAACGCGCTGCGAGACAAAAAAAGCGCTAGATCTGGCGCGAAACGCGCTAAGTTGGCAGCACTGTTTCTCTCTCTGTGCAAGAAATAAGAATTCTATTTGACTTTTGATTTGACTTGACACTGACAGCAAACTGACAGTGACCACAGAACACTATTACAGTGTCAGGATAGCTGAGAGCCGCAGACTAGAGTGCGTTTCATCGATAATAACTGGGGGTCGTTCCGAACCTACACTCCGGGTGCAACCGAACGCTCTAACGCCGTTCCAAACATTAGAGCGTGACGTTCGGTTGTAACAACTTTCCCGTTCCAAACGTCAGAGCGTTGCAACCAAACAACCATCAAAATTGATGGTTGTAAAACGCTCTGACGTTTGTCTATGAAAACATGTCAATGTCATTTGACATTATTTTGTATTTTGATGTTTTTGTGTCTAATTTTCAAATAAATCATGGTAGCTTCGCAAAAAAAAACAGTTTTTATTTGATTTTGAATGAAGGAAAGTTTAAATTATTCCTATTTCAAGTGGAAAATGAGGACTTTGTTTTGACATTGACATTTAAAGTTCTTGGTCGTTCCTAACCTTAGAGTGAGTTAAAAAACAACCGTTTGGTTGTTTTTTAACTGCACTCTAAGCCTCTGAACGCAACCCTGTGAAACGCACTACAAACATTCAGCTTCAGCGGGTCTAGTCTACCGGCTAAAAATAATGAAGTTAATGTTAACTGTAATTTGACAGATGGATGTAATACATTACTACTTTCCTTTGGTAATTTTTTATTTGTGTTAAAACGAAGTAGCAATGTATTACGTACAGCTGTCAAATTACAGTTAAGATGAACTTCATTTTTTTTCGCTCGAGTGCACTCGAGCGCACTCCGATGCGCGCTCTAACCTTTTCGTGGTTCGGTGAAATTTTACTCTGACAGCTGTCAGAGCGTAGTTTCACCCGTTCCGTGGCTCGGAGCGCAGCAACCAAACAACAATCAAAATGGATGGTTGAAAAACGCTCTGACGTTTATTTTACCAAAATTATGTCATTGTCATTTTGACATTATTTTGTATTTTGATGTTTTTGTGTCTAAGTTTAAAAAAATTCATGGTTTCTACTCAAAAAACAGATTTTTATTTAATTTAGTTTAAAGGAAAGTTTAAATTATCCGTATTCCAAGTGGAAAGCGAAAACTTCTTCCCAAAAGAGGTTATAAAAACAACTCAATCGTTCCGTCGCTTGGATGCAACTAGGGAATTCGATCCCGGCCCTTATTTCTAATCCCGGGATTTCGGCATTACACTTAGCCAATCCCGGGATCCCGGGATTATTTCGGGATTGAAGATTAAAAATAAAAATATGTAAATCTTACAAAAATCGGCTCTTTAAAATACCCAAACGAAAGTGATTAAGATTTAGTCAAAAATCGACGTAGTTAATCAAAATTTTAACAAAAATCTACAAAATTTCGTTACTATACACACCTAGCTAATCTAATCACTCTAACTAATCAAACTTCCGTCAAACTAAGTCTAACAAGGCTTTGAGTTTGGTTAGACTGACACTCTTTATTTTGATGTTTTTCTTTTTCGAGAATAATAATAATAATAATAATAATAATCATTTATTTCTCATAACAAACTTGGCATTGAAACAAGGTCATTTACATTACAAGATTAAGTAAATTTAAGTCTGTGAGAGACCGGTGCCCATGCTAGGCAAGAAATACCTGTGTTACAGGTCACCAGGCTCCCACCACCTCGAACCACATAATCCCTAATTCACAATACAGAATCAATAGATGACGCTGAGTAAACATGAGAATATTAAATGACAAAGAAGAAATATAAAAGTAAAACTAAATAGGTGTGTGTGTGTGTGTGTGTGTGTGTGTGTGTGTGTGTGTGTGTGTGTGTGTGTGTGTATGTGTGTGTGTGTATGTGAATGGTGAACGCATATTCCTCCTTAGTAAATAATTTGTAAGAGGTTTTCTGTTTCGTCGTAAGTCAAGTTCAATAACCACGTAATCAATTTCTTTTTGCAAGCATTTCTAGTAAGTGAATAGAAAGACAGAGTAGAATTTAGTTTATTATAAAGGTAGGCACCCATAAAACAGAAAAATCGTTTAGAGAGTTTGGAGTTAAAAACGCCTAACTGACACACCGATCCCTTACGTCGCTTACCACTATGAAGCATAGGCTCGTAGTTGAGCTGTGAGTGTTGGCGAAGTATAGTATGTAGAATAAAGAGTTGCCGGGCAGTGAGCACCTTCCATAATTTGTAGACCTCAGTCGTTGAGCATAGGAATGGGAGAGATGCGCCTACTTTTAAGACAACTCTCTGAGCTCTCTCAACTACAATTAAGTGTGTCTTAGCAGCTCCTCCCCAGGATGAGATACAGTAACTCAAGACCGATTGACATAAGGCCAGATATACAGACTTAATGACATGAAAGTCCGCAACATGTCGCAGAGTTCTAAAGATATAAATAAGTTTCCTGAGTCTACCGGCAAGGAGAACAATATGAGGATAGAAACTAAGTGTAGAATCAAACATTACTCCCAAATATTTAATCGAGTCCGTAATAGAAAGTTTAGGACAGGCGCAGTCTAATGAGGATGTACAAGAATGGACTGTCAATGAAAGGGTGTCAGTAGTGACCTGCAGCCTTGGCGAAAATGTCATGTATTTAGTTTTATCTACATTTAGCGTTAATCGGTTCTCGGCTAACCATTTGGTGACTGCATTCAATCCTCGCTGTGCTAAATCATAAACTTCAGTCCAAGAGCTAGCGTGAAACAACAGAGCAGTATCATCGGCGAATGTTAAAATTTTACCATTGGAAAGTTTTAGATTGCACAACTCATTAATATAAATTAGAAATAGGGTTGGTCCGAGAACACTGCCTTGTAGGACTCCGAAATTTATAGGTAGTTCCTCGCTTATCCAGCCATCAATTTTAATGAGTTGGGTCCGATTAGTAAGATAGTTGGAAAAAAGTTTGAGAGCTAAACCTCTAACACCTATAGCTTCAAGCTTGCGGATAAGTATAGGGACAGACACTGTGTCAAAGGCTTTAGCGAGGTCGAGAAAAACAGCTAAAACCTTTCTTGTATCATCCAGATTGGTGGAAATAAAATCTGTCAGTTCATGCACAGCATCATCCGTCGACCTACCGGAGCGAAAACCAAATTGCGAGCAAGACAACAACCTATTAGACTCAAGAAAACTAATTAAACGTTTGTTCATGATGCGCTCCAAGATTTTAGATAAAACAGGGAGTAAAGATATCGGCCTATAATTATTAAGACAATCTTTGGCACCACCCTTGTGTATTGGTATTACTAAGGACTTTTTGAAAAGGTCAGGAAAAATACCTGCCTCCAGACACAGGTTACACAAGTATGTTATAGGAGTAATCAGTAAGTCCATATACCTCCTTACAAAATGTCCCGAAATTTGGTCTACTCCTGTTGTTTCGTTTGCTTTAAGTCCCAGTATTAGGTTTTTTACCTCATCCTCATCTGTAGGAATAAGAACTATAGAATCACGGGACACATAACAAGTATTTAGATTGTCAGTAGAGCCCTGCTTACTGGCTGCAAGACTTGCTCCAACATTAACGAAAAATGAATTGATATTATTTACACTAGCGCGAGGGTCGGCTTTGTCAATCAGAATACTAGGGTCATTTTTTTGTTGCTTAAATTGGGTTATGTTGTTGATAGTTTCCCAAAGCTTTTTAGAGTTATTACCAGCCTTTCTAATCTCTTCCTTATCATATGATCGTCTAACCTTTTTAAGTAAAGAAGTGCAGAAGTTTCTATATCTCTTATAAGTAGTGGCAATATTAATATCATCAGGATATTTTTTAGCTTTTATGTGAAGCTTATCCCTATGACGCATACACCTCAGTAGTCCTGGCGTGATCCAAGGCTTAGTAATGATTTTACGCCTAGAGATTTTCCTTATTTTAGTATGATCCTGTATAATACTTTTAAGAGTGTTAATCAAGTAGGCTGCGGCTTCATTTGGATCGAAAATGTTATATAGCGGTCTTAAGTTAATGTCTTTCATTGAAACATCTAGTCCTGCGTAGTCGGTTCGCGCAAATTGCTTACAGGGAGATGCAGGTTCTTTTGATAGTATTAGGTTAAGTGCAATACAGCTATGGTCAGTGACAGATGAATCAAATACTAAACAGCATGCCTTTTGGGTTGTTTTGATCATAACATGATCCAAGCAAGTACGACCGTGTGTCGGAATGGTATGACCAGGTTGTATATCTAGTGTTGCCAAGAGGTCCAGATAATTCCATGAATGTGTGTCTTTGGTGTCTGGTACGATATCAATGTTAATGTCACCTATCAGTATAATATTTTTATAATTGGATAGTTGCGAAATCATGGAGTTTAGAGAAGTTAGAAAAAGTTGCACATCTTTGTAGCCAGCAGGGCGGTACATGGCAACAACGACAGTTGAACTATTAATTTTTAAAATCATACAGTTAGAGTTATTGCATAGTGGCTCCTCAACAGAAGGAGTTAAGTGTTCTTTATAATACACTACGACCCCCTCGTTTTGGGTGAGGTTATTAATAGTCATAACTGTATTGTACCCAATCAACTGTGGAATAGATTTAGTCGAAGGAAGCCAACATTCAGTCAAAATAATCAGATCCCAGTCTATTTTGGTCCGAGATAGAAGTGTGACGAAGTTGTCGAAGTTGCATGTTATGCTTCTGATATTTTGTGACAATATGTTAAATGAATTGGGAACAACAATATCTAAACACTCCTCCGCGTTACATGAGTAGGCCATTGTTCTTTTGAACTCGTCTAGTTTTGTATTAAGTAAATTACAGTCCGGATTTAGATTATCGAATTTATTATGAACAAAACGAGTAACAAAATCATATTAACATTCAGTTTTTGTTTTGGATACTTGATCACGACTGTGTTGACAGTATAAAGGAGGGTTATCTGTGCATGCGTGTGTGTATTTGTGAGTGTTTTTGTATTTGAGTATAATTGTGTAGGTGAAAAGTGTGAGTGTATGAGTGACATTGAGTTTACAGGTAAATAGTTGCTGGTATGTGTTTTACTTACATTATTTATACTAATTAGAAAAATTGAAAAGAAATTGTGCACAAAACAATAAGCTAGTAGTGCCGATTTGAGGTAAACTAGTCAAATCTTCTTCACCAATAGATCCAAGCATTTTACAGTTGTAATTTGAGTTGGCTTGCTATTTATATCTGTGCGTAGAAATATTCTGCCATTTGAATGCCAGCAAGAGAAGTTGTGAGTTTTGGCGAATTTCCTGGTGTCCGAAAAAAGTTTCTTTTGAGCAGGCGGAAGGAATTCATCGACATATATTGGCTTATTTTCTCCTGGCAAGCCAATTGTAATTGTATTTAATTTTTCCAATACTGGCTTTTCTTTGTTGTAACGGCGCACAGCGGTAATAAATTCATTTCTTTTAAAAACACTCGCAAACTCCGCCACAATAGGTCTTATTATCCCCGGCTTGCCTGGTAGTCTGTAAAGATCACGGATGTCCCCAGACTGAAAGCTTAGTCCCACCGTCTTACTTACATTGGATATGATCGTCAGAAGTTCATTATGGTTCTCATTTTCTAAGATTGGAACATTTCTTATTTCAATATTGGCTTGTCTTGTCTGAAAATGTAAGTCTTGAATCCGGTTTTCCAACAAATTTATAGACTCGGTATTATTGGTGTTCACTTTTTCCAAGTCTGAAACCTTCTTTACAGTTTCTTCATGTTTTAAATTTATAAACTCCATTCCCTTTTCTATGTCAGAGTTAGTTTTCTTTATAATTTGGCATTCTTTTTTAATTTCCGCAACTTCATTGACTAATTTAGACAACGTTCCATCTAGGTCATTTTTCCATTTGTTTAGAAGTTGGTCCTGATCGTCTTTCCATTTGGTCAACATATTCAAGACATCTGTTCTAAGGTCACCTGTAGCTGTGTTTGGTGCGGAATGCGACGATGGTTGATCTGGTGAATCTTCCATTCGTTGACGTTTAGAGCGCGTAATAATATTAGAAGTAGAACCTTTGTTGTCTGCGAACTCGACCGTCGATAAGTCAGGATTGGAGCGCGAACCCGATATAGTTGTAGTCTTGGGAGGTGAGTGATGAATTTTAGGCATTATCACTGCGCAATAAGTGTTAAATTAGATTGCAGTCACCTCGCACTCGTAGTCGTCGCGTCGTCGGTCGTAGCAAACGGCCGGCGTAGCAGCCGCGTAGCAAAACTTCGTAGCGCGGTCCCAGTGCCGTAGCGCGGTATATTGAGCGTACTTATGGTAGCTTGTCACACAACTTGAATGGCGCAGCTGGTCCACAGTCGGAATTGCGACGCAAAGCGCAGAGCTCACCGGTTCAAACCCCGACAACAACAGATTATTATCACTTTAATATTTAATTATTCAAACTTGCACGACACAGTGGACACGTCCAAACGCTTCCGCGGTCCGAGGGGGAGAGGGGAGAATGAATAAGATCTTTTTATATTTCAATAAATTGAAAAATACATTTATCTAACAAACTATGCCAATAAAGAAAATTGTCAATAACCTCTATTAAAATCGACCAAATACGTCTATTTGGTCGCTTTCATGTAGAAACCTAGTTAGTATTTAGGTAGTAAATTAAGTTTCTTAGCTTAAACTGCTTGAAAATAATATCCATTAGTCACATAATGTCTTATTTCTCTTAAGTATGAAGAAAACTAATCTTGAAGAATGGTCATACATTCTTATTCAGTAGCAGTAAAACTGAAGTATATCACCACGTAATGAGCCGTTTACACGAGTCAAGCTATTAAGTAATTTAGTTAAAATTAAGTTGTCGACCAACTAAATTTTCGCGTGTAAACAGCCAATTAAGTAGTAAGTAATAAGTTGGCCATTAAGTGGGCAAGTTATTAAGTAAATAAATTCTAGTCTATTTTTTGGACAAGTAACCGCGCCGCCCGCACCGCATGCCCCCCTTATGGGCGTGGCCACGCGCTGTACTTGCCACTTGCTGACGATTTTCGGCATTTCTCCCGATTTGGGGAAATATGGACCGTAGTCGGGATTAAATCGGGAATCGACTTAATTCGAGACTTTTCGCTGTTGTAAGTTTGACAGCTATCATCTGTCAAATATAAAACAGCAATATCTCAAAAAGTCTAGGAAGACTGATGGTGTCTCTGAAGAAATGAAAGGTCTTGGTTAGATCTTCATTTTAGATGGCTGCTGCCAAATTTAAGTTTGTCATCTAAAATGAAGCTCTAACTACGACCTTTCATTTCTTTAAAGACACCATGAATTTAGGATGAGTACTTTTCGAGACATTGCTGTTGTAAGTTTGACAGCTGTCATTTGTCAAACTTAAAACAGCAATATCTCGAAAAGTCCTCATTCTAGATTGATGGTGTTTTTGAAGAAATGAAAGGTCTTGGTGATATCTTTATTTTAGATGACAAACTTTTTGACAGCTGTTTCCTAAAATGAAGATCTTGCTAAGACCTTCGATTTCTTCAAAGACACCATCAATCTAGGATGAGTACTTTTTGAGATATTGCTGTTTTAAGTTTGACAGATGACAGCTGTCAATCTCCATCGTTTTTTTAACTAATGAAGTTTAAAAAAAAACAGGTGCAAGTGATTTTTGACCTTATTTCTAGCTCAGCATTCGGATATTATGGCCTTTTGTAATCGCCAAAAATGGGCACACTGGCTACTTACTACTTACTATTTAAACCGTGTGAACGACTTTTTATTAAATTTTAACTTAAAATTAAGTTGCCCATTTAGTTATTACTTAACAGCTTGACTCGTGTAAACGGCTCTTATCCCAGTGAGACTTGCTTGTCTATCATTTAAATTCAAATTATAAGAAGTTTTATTTCAAGGAACCATCGCAAATTCGCAAGTCCACTAGGTTTGCTTGCTCGGAATGCTGCTTGAATGAAATACAAGAAGTTTTTCTTGTATTTTATACTAAAAATGATAAGCAAGCAATTCTGTATTTTGCAACTTTTCAATTATTTACCAATCCCGAAAATCCCGGGATTAACAAAACTTAATCCCGAAAATTTCGGGATTGAAAACGGTCGGGACCCCGGGATCCCGGGATTCGGGATCCCGGGCTCGAATCCTCTAATTTTTAGGCAGTACCTTGGCTGCCGACAAAAATTGTCTATGGTTGATAAAAAAGAAACATCTTTTCTTTTACTGACTCTATTTGTCTGTGGTCTGTGGCACAGTGTAAGCAAGGACTGGTTATTTTGATTTGGTGTTGCATTTTATTATTTTCGTTTTTTCGTGTTTTTTCTGTAAAATCAATGGAAAATAAAAGTAAGAGACACCTTTACATCAATGAGTATTAACAGCAGAGATGCAAAAACCATAGAAATTCGACGAAAAAGGTTTCCTGGAACTGTGTTTAATTTATATGAGGGCCTAAAATATTGTTATGTTGTTATCACATGCATTAGAGGAGGGCGAAAATTTTTATACCTTTCTTGATAGGACTGTCATTCTGAACAATTTTTATTATGACCATTTTTTCATGGGAGTAATATTTTTTGAGTAGTTTAACTAAGATTTTTTTTTCATAAAAAAATCTGCCTACTTATTGTCTAATTTTTAAAATTTATCGCAATCGCTTTCATTTGGCAGATGTATGTGACACATTGCTGCATTTCTTTGGTAAGTTTTTATTTGTGCCAAAAAGAAGCATCAATGTATCACATCCTGAAAGCGATTGCGATAGATTTTGAAATTAGACAATGATGGGGAATGTCCGAAAAAAATAAAATTGGCTGAATATTTTTTTATAGACAGAAAAGCTCCCTTAGTAATACAAAAAAGTTTCAGAATTTTCGGTTGCCTGAAAAAATTTCAAATAATTAAAGTCTCTTCGACTTCACAAATGTAGGAAAGTAACAGCAGAATGGAGATTATACCTTTTCCAATACCTGCCACTGACAACTAGAATTAAAAAAAAAGTTCTTCTTCTTCTTCTTCTTATTTTTGTTTTGGCAATCTACTTTTCTCTTGGAAGTAATTTTTGCCAGTGTCAAGTGTTAAATATTTCAGTGTTAGATTGTTTCAGTTTCCATTAAAATGCGGGTGCATCACATTCCAATGCTGCTTGGAGCATTTGGCACCAAGTATATCAAGACAGTTTACTTGGTAAGTTCTGCCGAGGTAGCCAAGACTACAGTAAAAGTCTCGGCTTCACACAACCAAGATCGCGCCTATTTCAATTATCCCACACATTGTTCAGTTGCGTAGACACTTGTACCACAAAACTGCACCAATTTTAAGACACAATATCCACTATGAATCAATTTGCAAATAATTAAAATAGACACCAAACCGAACTTGACAAATGGCGCCAAAAACACCAAAAAAAAAAAAAGTTTTGACATTTTGGTGTTGAAAGTTTTTTTTTAATACCATGTTCTCGTTGTGGCAGGTAATGGCAAAGGAATAATCTCCATTCTGCTGTTACTTTCCTATATCTGCGAAGTCAAAGAGACTTTAATTTCTTTAAATTTTTTCACGCAACCGAAAACTCTTAATCTTTTTTCTATTACCAATGGAGCTTATTCCTACCTATAAAAAAATATTCAGCCTATTTGATTTTTTTCGGACATTCCCCATTAGCCCCCTGGTAAACTATGAGACAGGGACATCGTGTCCATGGCGTAAATAGATGGAAAATATGATACCAACACGTGGAATTGTAAAAAAGGGGTGTGATCGCTCATCGATCATTAAAAAAAATTGTCAAAAATTTTAATGTGATTTAACTCGGGAAATATGCATTTTATGAAAAAATAAAATAAGTGTACTGATAATAATTATTGTTCCTACGGGTTCTTTAAATCTAATAAGAGCAAAAAAAGGGTGGTTGTCAGTACTCGATCGTTAGCAAAAGAAAGTTTTTTTTTTTTTTTGGGTTATATTGACTGATCATAGAGTCCCGAAGGTGATACTCCAACTGGAGGTAACCACCCTGAACCTGACTCTCCGTCCCTAAGATTTCATAAGATTAGGTAGGTAGCTGTCCTGTGTGTATGTAAATACTTAAAAAAAAAGGTTTTATTAAACATAATAAAATAGGTATGTAAAGACATCCATCTATCCATCGGATGATATACCTACGATAAAATATATCTTAGATATAGGTTCTGGCAGCCGTCTTCACAACCTATTTCGGCAGCCGTCTTCGCAACCGATTCCGGCAGCCGTCCTTGCAACCGGTATCGGTTACTGTTCTAGATACCGGTACCGGCAGCCAAGGCACTGCCAACCAAACAACTACACCCAAAGCGACGGAACGCGATGAATAAATGTGCGTACGGGCACATTTGTCTCACGAACGCCACGTGTTAAGGCCTAGTTTACATTAGTCGAGTAGACAACCGAGTCAAGTAGCGAGTGATAAAAAGTAGGCTAACTCGACCAATGTAAACGAAAGGGCGAGTAAACTGGGCCGAGTACCGGGCGAGTCAAGTTGCCTCGTGCAGAGCATAGTCACTCGGCCGAGTTGTTCCCCCACCACCTATTTTACTCGCCCTATGGAAATCATCAGATCAGTTGGAAAGCAAGTCGAGTGGGGCTTGGTTTGGAGGTTATGTTGTGATGTGACGTGACTAGTGTGTTTGTTTCTATTTTAAGCGTTTATTTATAATATTGACAATACGCTCTGATAATAAACACATGAAGTGATTTTTAAGGCGTTTTTTGAATTCCCAAAATTTAAAAATTTGCTTTTGGTCTGTTTTTGACTTGAGCGTATCAAAAGCTTTATAGCTTGAACCGTGTAAACGGCTCATAAAACAAAATACTCTATGGCGATCGATGACTCTGTGATTAGTCTGTGGAATGCACCCAATGTATTGAATCTGTCCAATGGTGAGCATGCGAATCTCCGTGCCACTGAATAATTCCATTCTAAAACTACCTAGAAGTAATGTACCGATGATATACGTTCTTATTTCAGATATCAAATCGATTGTACCGGCTTCCCGGCAGAATGATTGACAAAAGCATGTGGCACGGAGATTCGCATGGTTTGAGGTTATGTTTTTTGTTAAATCGTCGAATTCCAGATCAATCGGAGCCTGTACCGCTGGGTTGATGTATTTGTAGCCGTTACATATTCATTGTAACAGCTACAAACACTTTCGTTGCTCATGTAACGCAACAGGGTCAAAGATATCGCGATCTAAAGTTTTAAAAGCATGCGACTCTCCGGCCCACACACTTAAGTCTAAAATATTGATGAAAATTGCATTAAGATTAAAAATAAGCAGGTTTTTGTAATCGTTTGATCACGATAAACGACCCGAAAACATATTTTCAGAATATCTTTACTCGTTTTAGAGAAATTTGCAAATTTATTTACTATGAACAATCACAGTGTAGGGTTACCATATCGTCGGTCGGTCAGAATCATTAGGCTGTTTCTAGAAAATAGACCGATCGGAATACGTTATTTTGAGGGTATAACCTTCAAGAATTCTAAAGTTTATGAATTCTTGCCTGTCGATACATTGGCATATAATTAGTTTATTTTTGCGTTTTGTGTCACATCTAGCCGATGCATCTTGAGAAATTCGATTATTTGTGGTGGTTATAAATAATTGGACTCTAAGGCGATTCTCCCACTGCCAACGCGCGCCGTCGTCGCGGGGCGCGGTTTGGCGTTTCACGCGCGCGGTGACGGCGCAGCGCAACGCCTGTTCGGGCGGTTTTCTCCGCGCCCCCGCGCCATTCGGCGTCTGACGCGTCCCCGCCGCTTGTTTTTTAGAGGCATTAAATTTTGAAGTTGTTTTGTTTTAATTTCCAGGTTTTTAGGGTTCCGTACCTCAAAAGGAAAAAAAACTGAACACATATAAAATCTTTAAATTTGAGATTTTTGCATTTACAATGCTATTTTTAAACAATACTAAATAATATACTAGAAAAAATACGACTCGCACCAGATCAATACTCAGACGGGAAATTTAAAAATTATATAGCTATTTCATCTTAATCAATTGTTAAAATATCTGGAAAGATATTTCAATTGAATGTCGAGGTAATTCCTCACATTGGTGAAATAACGCTGGCTTACAGCGTAAGAGTTTAGGATATACTAGGAAAAATTCGACGATGTCACTAGTGAGTCGGTAGCTCAGCGGTCAGAGCATTGGACCGGATATCCAAAGGTCGCGGGTTCGATTCCCGTCTGAGTATTGATCTGGTGCGAGTCGTATTTTTTCTAGTATATTATTTAGTATTGTTTAAAAATAGCATTGTAAATGCAAAAATCTCAAATTTAAAAATTATATAGCTATTTCATCTTAATCAATTGTTAAAATATCTGGAAAGATATTTCAATTGAATGTCGAGGTAATTCCTCACATTGGTGAAATAACGCTGGCTTACAGCGTAAGAGTTTAGGATATACTAGGAAAAATTCGACGATGTCACTAGTGACTCGGTAGCTCAGCGGTCAGAGCATTGGACCGGATATCCAAAGGTCGCGGGTTCGATTCCCGTCTGAGTATTGATCTGGTGCGAGTCGTATTTTTTCTAGTATATTATTTAGTATTGTTTAAAAATAGCATTGTAAATGCAAAAATCTCAAATTTAAAAATTATATAGCTATTTCATCTTAATCAATTGTTAAAATATCTGGAAAGATATTTCAATTGAATGTCGAGGTAATTCCTCACATTGGTGAAATAACGCTGGCTTACAGCGTAAGAGTTTAGGATATACTAGGAAAAATTCGACGATGTCACTAGTGACTCGGTAGCTCAGCGGTCAGAGCATTGGACCGGATATCCAAAGGTCGCGGGTTCGATTCCCGTCTGAGTATTGATCTGGTGCGAGTCGTATTTTTTCTAGTATATTATTTAGTACATATAAAATCACTCATGAGATTAAAACGTCCAGACAAATAATTTAGATTTGCCATCTCGATATTAATGACGGAATTTTAATAACATACGAGTAGGTAGGTACGATCAACGGCACGCTGGGCTTCCACGACAGCGTAATGATATTCAATCAAATAAATAACAGATTTTTTACAGTTTTGTATAACCTCATGTGCTGCATAATGTACCTACCAAATGGCACTAAAATGGGCGTATATCCAAGCCACGAAACATTTGAAAACCAGAGGAAATCCCGCCATCGTAACGAAACGATCATCGAAAACCAGCCGCGGGGCGCGTCGCAGTGTGTTGTACCCCGCGGTAACGCGCCTGCTGGCGCAAACTGCTCGCGGATCGCCGGCGGCACGCGGCGGTGCGCGCTCACGCGCCGTGGCGCGCCTTGGTGTGTTGGACGAGGCGGTTTTCTGTACAAATTAATGTACTTGCATACAACGTAAAAGACGCGCGTGGGTGCGCCGCGACCGCGCGCGTCGCCAGTGTGAGAACCGTCTAAACTGTCAAAATTGTTTTAAAGTAAAAAGAAACAATAGTATTGTATTTAAGATAGCCTGCGTAGTGTACAAACCTAATTTGTGTCATTTTCGTCCATGGAAACAGACGTGGGACCCGTACATTAATAACACCGTCAAAAAAATATTACAATTTGAAAAACAAGTACCATATACCTCAGATCACTTAAAAATCCCTATGAAATAAATTTGTGCCAAATTAAGGCATGGACTTTTAATATTTTCAATTTTTTTGTTTGTCCGAGCCATTGATGCTTATAAAAAATATTAGTATTATTAGAGTTTACATATTTAATATCTTAAATACATGAGTGATGGACAGAATGAATTTGTGTCATTTTCATGCATGGATAATACCTAGGTAGGTAGGTATTCAAAAAGTTTGCGGTCGAAGCGAGTAGGCGCGGGCGCGTGGCGAGGGACGACGAAGCTCGTCCGTTTCGGTTGGATACTAAGTACGTACATACCTATAAGTCTCACGTCACGATACGAACGAACACGCACCTTTCGTTTGGTTAAGTAGGTACTCTATAGAATTACATCTCCTGTTTTAGAAATTCATACAGATGTACTATGGACAACAACGTCACTTAACCACAACTCTTAAGGTTAAAATCGGTTGCACGCCGCGCCGCCGCCGTCATAACATAATATATTTAGTTCGTGCAGGGGGATACATGCGCACACAATTTTTTTGCTAACTTTTTAAGCGTAGCTGTTGCCCATAGTCTTCGAGCAACAAAGGCTTTGTTTCGTTGTTTCGTCACAAAGGGAGAAGCCTTAGCGATTATTACTCTATTCAAATTATTCTGGCATTTTTTGCGGGGGGAGGGAAATGCACACAAGTGCAGTTCCGCATACCCATATACAAAAACAACACTGTAATGACGACGCTCACACATAAAAAATAAAACAAAATAGCAAAAATTTGTGTACGGATGAGTCACACATCAAAATATGACACGTTATTGACATAAAGGGCTGGGCTCAACTGTCGATGCAGCAATATCGATACGGAAAAAGGAATAAAGGTTACAAACTCAATCATTTTACGATGGGGTGAATAACAACAAAGAGGTCATTTTTATACGCTCGAGCTTTATACAAAAATCTTGAGAGTGTAGGTGATTGGGTTGGGATTAATGTATACCCAGGGAAGTTGGGCTCAGGCTGCTGACACTGAACATCGCTCCATGACAGTACTGCTATCTGCACACCCAACAATTTGAATTTTGAAAGATACCGACCGACTGTTGAATAAAAAAATAGCAAACTGATTTTGATAATGTCGTCAATATAGTAAAATATATCATTATTTTTTTAAGAAACTGTACATTCAATGTCTCAAAAATGGCTTCATCATCCCTGATTTATCATAATATGATACATCATTCGAGGTGGTAGGTATATTGAAGGAGATATGATTTTTTTCTGCAGTGCGGCGGCGCGAAACTTTGAATGCCACCCCTCCTTACCTACCAAGGGGGGGTACCTACCATCCATCTCTCTTAGCGTGGTTGTTTTATGTCATTGGAAAACTTCTAATTTCACGCATGGGTCGGTCATGGGATGGGTGACCAAAAATGTATTATCTCGAGCTCCTCCGTGCCTCGGAAGGCACGTTAAGCCGTTGGTCCCGGCTACATTTGCAGTCGTTAACACCCATCAATCCGCATTGGGCCCGCGTGGTAGGTTATCGCCCATCTTCCCACCTATAAGGAAGGCCTGTGCCCCAGTAGTGGGGACATTAAAAATGGCTGATGGTCAACTATAAATACTAAGTATAAAGTACTGTTAGGTACCTATTTGCTTTCTCGCAGTCAATGGTAAAAAGTAGAGTACACAACACAACTCGTGAAAAAAATTTCATCTCGGTTCTTTGTATACCTCGAACTAAATTCCCTTTTTATTCACTTGTTGTATAATCTACCATTTCGAAATTTATTTCGCGATATCTGTCGCGTCGCGCTCACATCAGTGCAAAGCAAATCATGCAAACATCTCGCAAATGTATTTGACGCATAATCAGGGCCAGATTGACCAACACTTTATCGACAAACATTATTTAACGGTAACATCACTAAGTTGCCCATCGGCGAGAACTCGGATTTATCTAGCGACAGATCTGAAATTTGTACGGACGAGCCATGGACTAGCAGACCCGATGTCACTGAACAAATTTGACAACTAATCAAGAATAAAATATACGAATTTAATGTTTAAATGTAAACAAATAGCAATAATACGATAAAAATTTACTTTTATGTGAAATGTAACACCGTCTTTTTGTATACTTGATGTTCAAGACCTCTTTTAACAGCAAAAAACTCATAAATTCGACATTTTAAACACAGCAGCGTTCACATGCGCGACTGGACTCGGTCTAGAAAGAAATCCGGGCGCAACTGGTTTTACTAATGCGTATGCCCATTTGGGCTTGTACTTCGGCAGAGGGGAACGCTTCGTATGGCTTCTCTTTCTTTAGAAGCCCGTCTTACTCTAAGCCCATAGTACATACATATCTGTTCTGTTTCCATTCTAAAACAACCTAGAAGTAATGTACCGACGATATACATTCTTATTTCAGATATCAAATCGATTGTACCGGCTTCCCGGCAGAATGATTGACAAAAACATGTGGGCCGGAGAGTCGCATGCTTTGAGGTTATGTTTTTTGTTAAATCGTCGAATTCCAGATCAATCGGAGCCTGTAGCGGTGGGTTGATGTATTTGTAGCCGTTACATATTTAAGCATGTTCCAGACGGATTAAATCACGCCTCCCAACAGAGGTGACCTTGCTTGATTTAATCCATCTAGACGGCAGATTTAATCCAAATTTCTCCAACCAATCCAAATGACCTTCAACGTCCTTGGTGGAAGGGCGCGAGTTCCAACACAGGCACGGTAATGATATTTATCAGTACTCCAACTTCATATACTGCCCGGCATTTTATTGGCAAGATAAAAACGAGACAAAAGATGTGCAGCGCCACAAATTTTAGTGTTTGTGGCTATTGCGCATCTTTTGTCTCATCTTTCTCTTGCCAATTTATATGCAAGTGTCATCTGTACAAATAGTCGAAAAGCGAGTCGTACCTACGCGCCTCGGCCCTCGAGTTCAGTCTGCAGTCTGCACTCGGTACACAAACAGTCGCGAATGCGCCGCAGTGATGAACGAAAGATGTACGTAGGTCAGGTACTATTGAGGTAATAAATATAATAGAAAAAATACTATAAAATATCGACTCAGCCCTCGCAGTTCAGACGGGCTCAAATGGCTCGGCTGCTACGGGTTACGGGTGAGTCAATTTTTTCTAGTATTTTTAGGGTTCCGTAGCCTAAATGGCAAAAAACGGAACCCTTATAGATTCGTCATGTCTGTCTGTCTATCTGTCCTTCTGTCACAGCCATTTTATTCCAAAAGTATTAATATTACACAATTGAACCTTGGTTGGTAGATGTATTCTGTTAACCGCTTAACGATTTTAACACAAAAATAACAAAAATAAAGATTAAGGGGGGGCTCTCCATACATGGAACTGAAACTGCGAACGTGTGAGGTGTCAATAGATAGGTCTTTAAAATTGACATTGAAGTTTTTAAGACATTTTTTTCTCAAAGTCTAAGGTTTGAAAGATATACTCCTCCAAAGTGGTAAAATGTTTATCCTCCCCCCCCCCCTTTAACTTTTGAAATAAGAAAGTGAAAAATCTAAAAAACATATATGCTGCATGTAGGTCTTAATAATTACTTTCAATAAAAATTGGTTTAAATGAGATATAGTAATTAGTTTTTCAGATATAGCACATTTTCCATAACCGCAAATATAACTTTGTCATTCATAACAACACTGAAAAACAAAGTTATTTTTGCAGACGAAAAATTATAATGGTATTAAATATGGTGTGGTATAAGGTATCTACGGAACCGTACGGCGTGTTGCCCAAAACGCACTTGGCCGGGTTTTTTTCTATTATATTTATTACCTTAATATAGAAATAACATTCTGAATGCCAAAAGTCTAAAAATTCAATAGGTACTATTGATTGAAATATAAGTTCTTACTATTGCAAAGTGCAGATTGTGCTGTTTTTATTATAAATATAATTAACCAATAATCCAGAGATACCTTACATTTTTAAATACCTGGAAAGTCCGAAAGCTAAGATTAAGTATACTTAAAATATTATATAATACGTAGGTATTGTACTAAGGATTATTAAATAATTTGTTTCTCCCATCAATAATGTATTTTTTTTTATTTTTATTTTACCATTAGTTTTGTTAATCTAGTTATATTATTGCCTTAAAATTAATTGATTGAACCAGCGCGGGTTTATTTAGGTAATTATTTCAAGGACAGGGCCGAGTTACAGTACTGATAGATATCTTTACCGTGGAATGGGAAAGAGTGTCGGCGCTAGGGTTGCCAACATGTCTAAGGCGAAATACAGTATTTTTCAAATAAGGCTAAAAAAATTAGTACACTTTAAAATAATATAGTAGTTTATGGAAAAGGCAAAAATTAGGCAAATATATTATTATATTTTACTTTTTATAAAAACTATATTTTTTGAACTTTTTGCATTTTTGAACAATGTTTTGGTCAAAATCATAAACCATAAATAAAACAATCATGAATCAAAATAAAAGTCTCATATTATTTTCTACCATCAATATTAATTAAATATAAGTAAATTAAAAACTCGTTTTTAACTTACTTACGATTGTATCAGTATTACTGATTAAGTTAAGACATGAAAGAAATTCGTCCATGGTTAAGATTAAGATATATTTCGTCCATGGATTAAGATTTAATTAAGTTGTCAATTTTATATTGACAAGTTTGGAACGCAATAAGACAGATAGATACGTTCAGAATTCAGATACAATACACTATACACATAGTATTTGTTATATGGTGTGACTATACACTACACGCTATAGAATCAGTCAAAATTCACGATCACAAATTAAAAAAAAAGAAACATTTGTTTCTTAGCGATCGATGTTGAAAATATAGTATTTTTGCGTACTATATATTTCTTCAATAGTATATAGCACGCAGACCCGAAACATAGTATAATACGACATATTATTATAGTATGGTTGGCAGCCCTAGTTGGCGGCGCTTGGATGTAAACTCGTGTAGCCGCAACACAATCCACGGATGGAAACCACGCCCCCATCAAGCTTCCACCAAGGTGACCTTGGTTGGGAGGCGTGATTAAATCCGTCTGGAACGTGCTTTATTGTAACAGCTACAAACACATTCGTTGCTCATGTAACGCAATAGCGACCTAAAGTTTTAAAAGCATGCGACTCTCCGGCCCACACGCTTAAGTCTAAAATATTGGTGAAAATTGTATTATGATTAAAAATAAGCAGGTTTTCGTAACCGTATATAATAGGTCTTTACCTATGAAATTGCCGATTTGTATGGAGAATTTTCAAGAAGTTGCATTTTTCATACTAGCATTTTCTTTGTTCATTTAACAACCGTTAACACTCTTGTAACAAAACTTTTATGTACTAATGTTTGAACACTATGCTAACCAATTCCATTTACGATAAGCGAAAAAAATAAGTTTTGGCTAAGTTACAACCCCTCCGGTCACCCTTTTTTGGCTCACAAAAAAAAGAGTAACTTTCAAGATCTTTTTTTAATGCTATGAAAGCTTAAAAAAAGGACTTTATTTTTACTGATAGTTGACTATCATGGTCATAATTCGACATACGTAAATCAAGATATTGTTAAATGTTTTAAAACATAGAAGTTATTATTTTCTCTGTATGTGACAAAATATCGGCAAGTTCATAAGTAAAGACCTAATATTTATAGATATATATTGCGAACGATTTTATCCTAGCTTTCCGATGAGGCTTGAAACTTTGAAAATAGGTCAGAACTGGAAGGCAATGCAATATTATGGTGTCATTGAGCTGATCTGATGATGAAACCGGAAGAAGCCCACAGGAATTCTATGATAAAACCTACAACCCCATCGTGTTTGGGCTCGTTAGAATAGGCATGACGAAATTTTTTTTTATTTTATGTTACATAAATTACCTCTCAAAAAAAGAAACATTGGTAAAATAATTATTTCGCTAGCGTGAAAACTGCCCGAGATATCACAGTTTAAAATGCACACAAAATTGGACTCACCCGAAAACGCTCCATACTAACGGCTACCCTAGTTATGACGTCACGCCTAGGTGTTTGTATGCAACGCGTAGGAAAGTTTGGCAGCTATATTAAATATTGTGTTTATCAAAATTGTTTCTTATACAAATTTGCTATAAATTTTATGGATTAATTAAATGTATTATTTATTTTAATATATTTTAAACTTTTTAAATGGACTTGTCCGCCCAACTTTGAAGGGTAATAAAACAAATAATACGCAATATATAAAACCAAGAGGTATACAAGCTACTCTAAAAGTTCAATATGTTTACGGTTTTTATTAGTATTTTGTTATTTTATTCAGTAGTCGTCATCCCTATTGTTTTGACGAGTACTCTAATGGGAGACGAAGTCCAGGGTCTGATGATGAAGCTGACAGACAGAGTATGTTCATTACTTTTAGTCGGAGGATTTTTGTAAAAATATTAACTAAACTGTTTTTCAATTAGGGTTTTTCAAAATGACAAAAAACTGTATGCTCGATAGATAAGATGGCGTTGATAAAAATGTATGTGTCAATGTGATTTTTTTACTCAGCTTCGAAGAGTACTCAGGTAGGCAGGCAAATCTGATGTTACCCTAAAATGTTTCTCTTTGGCCAGATGTCAGCCAGCGAACGCTTATTTGCCTCTTTGGTACAGGCCGTTTATTTTTAAAAGCCAATTTTTACACTTCTCTTTCCATCAACGCCATCTAGAGGCAAATAGTTACTATTTTTTTAAAATGTCACTTTGTAAAGCCTTCATTAAGAATAATTGTCCTAAGTCGTGGGCTTTTAAAAAAAATGCTTTTTTGACAGTTGCCTTTCTCATCGAATGTGTTTTTTAATCAATATATTTGTACATGTATCATAGATTCACGTGGACTACATTACCACAGAATAACTTTGATACTACCTAATAAATTGTTCGATTTTGGTAGATTATTTTTTGATGTTATTCAAAAATACCCCAGGTGTCCAAGAATGTCACAGCTCAAGGGTGGACACAATGTAACAGTGTTTCCACTACTACTACCTAATATTTGTGATTTTCAGACTCATTAATCTTTTAGTATGTAGAATTTTACCTGAGAGATTAATGCCTATTATAAGTAATTGTTGATTTTAAATCGTTATTGCCTATAAAAGGTACATAACTACGATTTAAAAAAAATTAGACTCATTTATCTTTAAGTCACACACAAATCATTGTACCTGAGATAAACCTATAGGTACTTTTAAAGTCTGAATAATTATGCAATACCTTGAGAAAACCTTTATCGGTTGGAATTCAACAGATTTTGTCATTTACTTGTTCCACTAAATATGAAAATGTCAAAATTAATAACAGTGTTTCATTGTTGGACAGAGGATGTTTCATTGTGTACACCTAGGTGGACACAATGAAACAATTCCCATTTTCTTTTAAAAGTCTTCTTATTGGTTTATGTATCTATTTATTAATGAAACTATAACTGCCATTTTATACCTAATTAAGTAGATTCCGTTCCTCTAAAAACGGAATTCATATCTTTAAAAATGAGAGAAATATGAGACTCAGAGCTTTTGGTGTTGCATTGTTCCACACTGCTCTACGTTTGTTTGTATGTGAGTTTTTGTATTGTTACTTGGGACAAGTTTCAATGGTTGTAAAGTAATTTATGCTTACTACATAAGTCAAAACTTGAAAAATTAAACTTTAGTATTTACTTACCTTTTAAAAAAAACTAAAAACCGACTTCAAAAAACCTGCCTCTAAAAAGCAAGAAATAATATTCAAATCATTAGATATGCATTATCATTGTTATATAATAACAACACGTCTATTGAAGTCGGGTGGGGCTGGAGTACAACTTCGTTTTTTTATTCTAAAAGCCCTACCCGACTTCAATATACGTGTTGTTATTATATAACAATGATAATGCATATCTAATGATTTGAATATTATTTCTTGCTTTTTAGAGGCAGGTTATTTGAAGTTGGTTTTTTGTTTTTTAAAACATTTTTTTATATTTTTAAAACAATTTTTATTTTTTTGTTTTTAGTGTAAGTACCTTCTCTATTAGGTAGTGTAGTGTAAGTATATTATTTGGTAGAAAAATCGGCTCAGTCAAACGTGAGATATTCGCGGAGAAACATACATTCATACAGGTCAAACTGAAAGAGAACCTTCTTTTTTTTGAAGTCGGTTAAAAAGACTAAAAGTACCTCTTACCCAACAAAAAGAATCATCTTATTCAGTTCATAAATAACAAAATAGTCAAGTTAGTTGATGCAAAATCATAGTGTTTTCAGGATACCTTGAAAACTACTGAACCGATTTGAAAAAAAATAAATGGGACCATTTCGCAAAAAAATTGAATCGAACAAAAAAAGAATCA
Organism: Agriphila geniculea; assembly: GCA_943789525.1. Classification (NCBI taxonomy): domain Eukaryota; kingdom Metazoa; phylum Arthropoda; class Insecta; order Lepidoptera; family Crambidae; genus Agriphila; species Agriphila geniculea. The sequence goes on from OX038875.1 coordinate 14,156,331, forward strand.
TCAAAATCGGTCCATAAATGTCGAAGATACGCGCGAACAACGATAAAAAAAAACATACAATTAAGGATGTAATAAAACAGATGCTTCGTTCGGAGTTATTTTATTAATAAAATACATGTAAAATAATTTTTTTTTCTTACAAAGAGGTTATAAGAAAACTGAATTTCTTAGTGCTCATCACGGTTAGTTCAGAGCCATCACGCCTTATTAGTAAGTTTGAATAGACTAACATACACGTTACTAACATAACAAGTGATGTATAGGTACTTGGTTATTTATAAAGCTGTTGGGTTTTAAAGTAAATGGGAACGGGAACGAGAACGAAAACGGAAACGGGAACGGTACTTACCTACTAATCTCTGAACTAAACTTTTCAATAATTTATACCAATTTGAATTTAATATTTATAACTAAGACAGGACAACGTCTGTCGGGTCAGCTAGTAAAATAAATATTTGAGGGGGCTCCCATACAACAAACGTGATTTTTTAGCCGTTTTTTGGTACGGAACCCTTTGTGTGCGAGTCCGACTCGCACTTGACCGGTTTTTATTTCCTTACCCTCAAAAAATATTTTGTTACAGTAGGTAGGTAATCCTTTCTTTTTAAACTTTGCAAGAGGTAGAGTACAAGAATGTTAATGATGTCATCTCATCAATGAGACTGTAATTGACAATAATAACACATGCCTACTTCCAAATCACGCCAACAGCACTGTTAGCCTATAATCCATTAAATGAAGTAGGTACACAAATACCCTATCTGTGTAATATTTTGTGACTATTTAATTTGGTCGGATACGCGCTAACAGCGCTGTGAGCGTGATTCGGAACGCGGCCACAGTATCATCAAATGTATTTATATTCGTTCGTATACTTCTTACCTACCTACCTACTCGTTACTTCAAATGTGTCACCGAACTTCAGTACCTATGCTTAGGCGTCACTTAAGTCACTTACTTACTTTAAATTAGGCGAATTAATTTGAAGTGGGATATTGTGCTGGCTCAATACGAAATAGAGGCTACTTTTTACAAATTCTTTTACCCAAAGTCGCTCGAACGGCAAAGTACGTAGCAGCGGTGCTCGAAGTACGCAGCAAACAGCGGTGCCCCGGCTCCCACCCCCCCACCCCCCCCATTTTCTTTTGTGACTTTTACAGGGTGTTGAAAAGAAAAAAATAAAAAGCTGAAAATTCCATTGATGAATTTAGCACAAAACATTATGTACAACAGATACTATTGATCTAAAACATTTAACACTTATTTAACCAATTGTAATATTCTTTTGGAGTTACTAAGGTAACGCTTTAGGTAATAGTCAAATAACAGTATTTCCGTGGACAAAGATGACACAAAAAGCTCAAGTAAGTACATCGGTTACAACTTCATAATCATCATGAAAGTAAAATTTTCAACTTTAATTTTCTTTTCGTCCGATAGCGTTAAAAAAGAAAAAAACCTAAATTGTTACTTATGCATCAAACCAAAATGACACAATTTCATGTATTAGGCTAAGTGAATGGTGCAGAAACTATATACGAAAAAAACAAACTTTAATATTTTTAAAAGCTAAAAACTTATCCCGATCGGTCTAAAATGCAAGTTGAAGTGTTTTTAGATACCTATTTTGAAAGACTAATACTTCAAAAAACGAAGGAAGTTCTCAGTTCGGTTGCATTCAACCGAGACCTAAATTAATGGGTGACTGATACTGATGATGATGGGTGACTGGTACTGAGTGGGCAATTATTATACCAATTATGACGTTCACATTTTTAACACGTTTTTATAAGGTTACCTACTTTCTCATTTGTTTGTTTGTATTTTGTCATCTCGATTAGGATAAAAGTCACCTTTTTACGTCCCCTAAAAAATATTGCAATATTGCATAGTCAGTAACAGTATGATAGTAGGTACGATACGTACGAGTATGTAGGCAAATCAACCCTCAACATTATGTAGTTCAACTTGAATTTTATTAGAAACAGCCTAATGATTCCTACGGACCGACGATATGGTCACCCTACGGGTGTCGTATATGACATCGACCGTTGACTCATCGAGTGTCGCGATATCGACAACGGTTCATCGATAGTACGCAATATCTACGGTACGCCACATCGACTAGTACGGCATATCGAAACGCAGCATCGGGAGACACGGCACTCAGTGTCATCATATCAATATTTGGTAATATCAAAAATTCATATCAATCTCATACTTATAAATAAAACTTTTAATTATTTACGAGTATTTAAATCCTATTTTAATAGATACTTAAACATATCACTGCGCGATTGTAGTGAAATGGAACGTACCACACAAAAGTTCAACTACCCACATGTTTTGTATAATTAGTTACTACAAATTATTATACTTTGCTTTTTTAAGTTCGTAGATGCTAAATTTTCCTTTGTAAAATTGCTAAAAACACAGAACAATAAAGATTGCTTATTTATAGATGGGTACATGATGCTGAAAAATAAAGTTAATAATAAAGGAATTTATTATTGGTATTGTGCTAATAAATATGGTGAGGAATACTGTCGTAGTACGGCGACAACTGAGAAAATAAGTGGCAATCATGTTATAAAAAATATTATGACTGTTCACAATCATGCTCCGAAACCTGGTAAGTTATTTATCATAGTACTTTAATGCAACTTGTGTATAAAAATCTTTATCTCAAACAATGCTGGGAAATTTGAAAACGGGAAAAGGGAGGTGGGAGGGGATACGGGGATGGGGGGAGGGGCGATAGATAGATAGATATAAAGTTTGATTGTCACGGTGACGTGACGTTAGTAAGTGTAAGTGGAAGCGGAGGCCGAAGTGGAAGCGAAAGAGTGAAGTGAAAAGTGCCAAGTGACAAGTGAAAAAGGAAAAGTGAAAAAATGACAAGTGACAAGTGAGAAGTTAAAAGGGATAAGTGAAAAAGGACAAGGAAAAATGTGACATGTGCCAAGTGATAAGTGCCAAGTGACAAGTGAAAAGGGAAAAGTTAAAAGTGACAAGTGATAAGTTAAAAGTGACAAAATGAAAAGTGACAAGTAAAAAGGGACAATTCATTGTTCAACTACAATGGATATCTTAGAATACATTTGATTAAATATTTTCCAATTTTATTCTTTTTTCATCATTTTTATCTTAAAAGATTAACTTTGATCACCTTGCCTATTGCACAAATAATGCAAACAATACAAAAAAAATAATCATCAAGAATGGATTATACATATTTATATTAAGTATAATAAACAGTTAATATTCACTTCTTATTTAGAAAGAAATTAAATTCTATATACTACACTTTTACTTTTCATTTTTCCCTTTTCATTTGTCACTTGTCACTTTTCACTTGTCCCTTTTTACTTGTCACTTTTCATTTTGTCACTTTTAACTTATTACTTGTCACTTTTAACTTTTCCCTTTTCACTTGGCACTTATCACTTGGCACATGTCACATTTTTCCTTGTCCCTTTTCACTTGTCACTTATCCCTTTTAACTTCTCACTTGTCACTTGTCATTTTTTCACTTTTCCTTTTTCACTTGTCACTTGGCACTTTTCACTTCACTCTTTCGCTTCCACTTCGGCCTCCGCTTCCACTTACACTTACTAACGTCACGTCACCGTGACAATCAAACTTTATATCTATCTATCTATCGCCTCTCCCCCCATCCCCGTATCCCCTCCCACCTCCCTTTTCCCGTTTTCAAATTTCCCAGCATTGTTTGAGATAAAGATTTTTATACACAAGTTGCATTAAAGTACTATGATAAATAACTTACCAGGTTTCGGAGCATGATTGTGAACAGTCATAATATTTTTTATAACATGATTGCCACTTATTTTCTCAGTTGTCGCCGTACTACGACAGTATTCCTCACCATATTTATTAGCACAATACCAATAATAAATGCCTTTATTATTAACTTTATTTTTCAGCATCATGTACCCATCTATAAATAAGCAATCTTTATTGTTCTCTGTTTTAAGCAATTTTACTTCACTCATTATTTTAAAAAGGAAAATTTAGCATCTACGTACTTAAAAAAGCAAAGTACAATAATTTGTAGTAACTAATTATACAAAACATGTGGGTAGTTGAACTTTTGTGTGGTACGTTCCATTTCACTACAATCGCGCAGTGATATGTTTAAGTATCTATTAAAATAGGATTTAAATACTCGTAAATAATTAAAGGTTTTATTTATAAGTATAAGGGTGGGTACTCACTTAGGTTCGCGAACCTCCGCGCTCCGCGAACATGCACCGAAAAAATCGTTTATCCTCTGCTGGAACAAGGCGCCCAGGTGTGTACGTGAGCGAACACGTATGCGAACTTGGTTCGCACAGGTACACACTGTAGCCAAAGTAAAAATATTTGTTTTTGCTATGGATCACTGTTCGAGGTTCGCGGAGCGCGGAGGTTCGCGGAGCGCGGAGGTTCGCGAACCTAAGTGGGTACCCACCCTGAGATTGATATGAATTTTTGATATTACCAAATATTGATATGATGACACTGAGTGCCGTGTCTCCCGATGCTGCGTTTTGATATGCCGTACTAGTCGATGTGGCGTACCGTAGATATTGCGTACTATCGATGAACCGTTGTCGATATCGCGACACTCGATGAGTCAACGGTCGATGTCATATACGACACCCTCACCCTACACACTGATTATTCATAATAAATCATAGTAAATAAATTTACTTATTTCTCTAAAACGAATGAAGATATAGTGAAAATATGTTTTCGGGCCGTTTATCGTGATCAAACGGTTACGTAAACTTGCTTATTTTTAATCTTAATACAATTTTCACCAGTATTTTAGACTTAAGCGTGTGGGCCGGAGAGTCGCATGCTTTTAAAACTTTAGATCGCCATATCTTTGTCCCTGTTGCGTTACATGAGCAACAAATGTGTTTGTAGCTGTTACAATGAATATGTAACGGCTACAAATACATCAACCCAGCGGTACAGGCTCCGATTGATCTGGAATTCGACGATTTAACAAAAAACATAACCTCAAACCATGCGAATCTCCGTGCCACATGCTTTTGTCAATCATTCTGCCGGGAAGCCGGTACAATCGATTTGATATCTGAAATAAGAACGTATATCATCGGTACATTACTTCTAGGTAGTTTTAGAATGGAATTATTCAGTGGCACGGAGATTCGCATGCTCACGTCCAATGATGCCATATTAGGGGGATTCCCCCCAATTGACAATGAGCGGTTTTCTGACAGCTAAGAATTTTAGTTTATTTTTATGTTGATAGATGGGGCTGTTAAACTAGTTTAAAATTAAAAAAAAATCTACCTAGGTAGATTTTTTTTTAATTTTCCCCAAGCCGCGTTCCGAATCACGCTGACAGCGCTGACAAACCATAGATGAATAAACGTATGTCAAAAAAGTAGGTCGAAAATTGGCATTGAATCCTTTCATCCTTTGCTTTTTTCTTAAAAAGCTACGTACTTAGTTGAACAACGACATCTAGCCGTCTTTTATGTACAATTTTTTTTTAAACTGCCTTTTGAAAACCGCTCATTGAAAACAAATTGGGGGGTTTTCTCGTCTTTCGGGGGGAATTACTAATCTTTGTTTCATACAAATAGCACTTACACAGAATAACAAACAGTATAAGTACAGAAGCAGCACTTGGCAAAATCATTTAAATAAAAAGTAACTTTTGCTTCCACACAATAAAGTGCAATTCAGGTCGCGCCGTTCATCTAGTAGTTGTCTCTCTTTCTATCGCGTGCTCTTACCTTTTCTGACGACGCAACGTTAGGGTTGTCTTCTTTTAATTGAACTGCGTATTATAATGTGAAAAACGACAATAATTGTTTAGTGGTTTTTTGATTTTGACATCCGTACACGGCGCAGTAATGTCGATTCAACATTGTTACTATTATAAGAGGTAATCTACGCAGGCAGTAAGATGCCGCGTGACTACACAGGCGGGCGTGTGGTACTACTCTGCTCACTTGTTTGTTCGAACGAACGGCTAGCGGTAGGTGCTTATTGCGCGACTTTGAGCAAGTGAAGAATGCCTGCAAATAGTTATAGTGTAGTATATAAGCATACTTTACATATACACATATTTACATACACCTGTCGTCTCGGGCCACACGAGGCGCGGGGTGCGGGGCAGCGGGCATTCGCCCCCTGACCGCCGCGGGAGTAAGACGCAATTGTGTAAGCTGCGAGCTGATATATTACGACACACAATCACAGTATAGATTGTACATGGCGACGAGACAAACTGTGAGTAACGAAATAATGATACTTAAATGTGTTTTTAAAAGAGGAAAGTTATACACGTTAAGTCGTTTACAGATTTTTACACAAAATCAATAGTTTTAAACGTAAACGTAAATTCAGTACGAGTAAAATTTTTACAAATAAAAATAAGAACAGTTTCTAATTATCTGTAATAACTTTGTATCAGGTGTTTGAAAGCACGGAATACAGAATAGTACAGGGTAAAAGCAGGTAGTAAGTAAATGTTTTATACGAAAAATCTAACGGTCGTGTTTGTTTTATTATTTCGTTTATCTTTCTCAAGTTTAGACTTTCTTCTGGTAACTAACAAATATTCAATAGATTATTATGTGCAGATAATGCCGTGGTTTCTTTTTAAATTTTAATGAAGTAGAAAACTTTTAACCCATTTTGCAACCATAATATAAGCAGTGCTATACTATTACACCGCAAGAAAATTGTAGCCACGTTCAAGTTTATCTGTAACGGAGTGTACGGTATATGATGCAATATTTATACTATCAGCATTCAGCATATCAGTTATCACGGAGATGAAACACCTCGTATAAGCAGTAACAGTCATCTTTGTCAGAACGCTTAAGCTACTATTCTAACAATGATTTACATTTAGACTTGTCCTTGTCCTGTGTTCTTGAACTACCTACAAAAAAAAAAAAAAACTTACATTCATGGATATATTTGTTTACCGGCAAAATCTGTTGGTTACCAGTGTAAAGGTCCGACATCGCGATCAATAACTCATAGTGTTAATAGTGTTAAGGAGGCATCTGTGCCATGATTGTGCTACATTGTTTAATTTCAGCCAAAAAAAAAGAATAAGCGATTAGAACACGCGATCGATTCTAAATATGACTAAGTTAACATTGAATTGCGATGTTGTAAATTGCATTAAATTGCGATAGCATTTAATTACGACAAGTGCATTAAATTGCGACAAGTGCATTAAATTGCGACAAGTGCATTAAATTGCAGTTTGATTTGCATTAAATTGTGACAGTTGCATTGAATTGCGGTTAGATACCTGTTCAGAGGGTATGCAAAAAAAAAAGTATAGGCATTCAATTGCGGTAGTGGCATTTAATTGCGAGATACAAAACATTTTGAATGTGAAATAAGTATGAGAAAATATGCATTAAATTGCGAAGTTTATACAACCTTACTTAAACATTAAAGCAGATGGGGAACAATAAATACTTGCTGTAATTTAGTGAAAGGTATTTTTAACTGGCTCCGCGGTACGGTTGTGTATTAAAAAGCAATATCAATAAAGTAGGCTTGTAGTCGTAGGAACTAGGTTCATACCTACATAAATCGTCTCGTTTGCTTGTCTGCAGGTAGCCTCATGGCATTCTATACGTTAGAAAAATTTGACTGCGAAGGAGACGTAGGTTCTGTATCAGTAAGATGGGAGCGTTGGAAGAGAAGTTTATTTATATACTTAGACGCAGCCGGTATAGATACGGAACTAAAAAAACGAGCTAGTCTGTTACATTTTGGGGGTCCTGAATTACAAGAGGTGTTCTACAATATCCCAGGTGCAAATGTATCACCAACAGCTGAAATCACTCAAGTTTTTGGAATTGCCATACAAAAGTTGGATGAATATTTCGCCCCGAAGCAGAGCAGGGTTTATGAGCGTCATCTTTTTCGGTTGTTAAGACAAGAGCCTCAAGAAAAATTTGAAAAATTTTTGGTACGGCTAAGGCAACAGGCAGCAAAATGCCAGTTTACTAACATTGATGAAAACATAATTGATCAAATAACCGAAAAAGGATCATCAGACGAATTAAGGAAAAAAATCTTGAAAAACGGAGATTCTATGACATTAGAGGAAATAATAAAAGAAGCAAATGCGTTAGAAGTTATTGATAGACAGATTGTCAATTTCACAAATAAGACGTCTGATAATCAGGTTAATAAAATCATGACTACCAATCAGAACAACAAATATCGTGAGCCTTGCAGCAGGTGCGGCAGCACAAAACATTTTGCAAGAGAAAAAACCTGCCCGGCGCGAGGTAAACCATGTTTGAAATGTGGATTATTAGGACATTTCAGGAGCCAGTGTAGGACGAAACAAACGCAAAAGAGGAAAATAGAAACAGAAGACTCGGAAAAGAATAAAGCGTCAAAGAAAGCAAGACTAAATAATATGGAAGAAACAGCAAATGTTGCCACCACTACAAAACAAGTAGATTACATTTTTAATGTAAACGGCAACGCCTCAGTATCATGTAGCATCGGTGGAACTAAAGTAAACATGTTAGTAGACTCTGGTTGTGATCATAATCTTATTACGGATGAGACTTGGCACAGAATGAAGAACAATAATACGCCTATAACAGATCAGAACTCAAACCCAAACAAACAGTTTATAGCCTACGGGAGTAAAGTTCCCTTAAACTTGGTAGGTTCCTTTAAAGCTGATCTCAACGTGGGAAACAAAATGACCAACGCAACTTTCTATGTTATTAGGAATGGTACACGCAATCTGCTGGGCAGAGTAACTGCAACTTCTCTAGGTGTCTTAAAGATAGACGTTGGCGTGAACCATGTCTCTACTGAAACTTTTCCCAAATTTAAGGATGTTCAAGTAAAAATCCCTATTGACAAGACAGTCAAACCCGTCGCGCAACCATACCGTAGGGTTCCTATCCCTTTGGAAGAGAAAGTAGAAAAGAAAATAGAAGAGCTGCTCCGACAGGATATCATTGAGGAAGTCAAAGGTCCTTCAGAGTGGATTTCGGCCCTGGTTCCAATATTAAAAGATAATGGCGATTTACGGCTTTGCGTTGATATGCGACGAGCTAATGTAGCTATAATGCGCGAAAACCATCCACTGCCGACAATGGACCAGTTATTGCCAAAGGTTAGAGATGCGAAGGTGTTTAGTAAACTAGACATAAAAGATGCCTTCCATCACATAGAGTTACACCCTGATTCAAGACACATTACAACTTTTATCAGTAGTAAAGGATTATTCAGATACAAAAGAATGATGTTTGGCATTACGTGTGCACCAGAAATTTTTCAGAAAACGTTGGAGAGGGTATTTTTGGGTTGCGATGGAGTAATCAACTTCATTGACGACATACTCGTGTACGGAAAAGACACTGAAGAACATGACCATCGACTAAGAAAGGTAATGGCAGTCTTAGAAAGCCAAGGTGTGTCATTAAAAAAAGAAAAATGTGAATTCCGTGTATCTAAAATTCAATTTCTGGGACACGAGCTTTCAGAACATGGAGTCAGACCTCTTAAAAAGTATTTATCAGTTATTGAAAACTTCAGGGCGCCTACCACTATAGCTGAACTTCAGAGTTTTATGGGGCTAGTAAACTATGTGGGAAAGTGGATACCCAATCTTGCTACCATTACGGAACCCTTGAAACAGATACTTCGTAAGAAGTCGGGGAGAAACACCGATATAAGCGAAGATTGGGCTAAAGATCAGAGTACGGCATTTGTTGAACTAAAGGCCGTCCTTACTAATATCCCTACTCTGGGTTATTACAATCCAGATTATAAGACGGTGGTCATCGCCGACGCTAGTCCTGTTGGTCTAGGAGCGGTATTAGTCCAAATCACAAATGAAGGTCCGAAAATTATAGCTTATGCAAATAAAACTCTTACAGATTACGAGCGCCGATATTGCCAAACTGAAAAGGAGGCTTTGGCTTTGGTTTGGGCAGTTGAACATTTTAATATGTTTCTCTATGGTAAAGAGTTTGAGTTGGTCACTGACCATAAACCCCTCGAGACAATATTTGGTCCCAAATCAAAGCCTTGTGCTCGCATAGAACGATGGGTTCCGCGATTACAGTCCTACAAATTTAAAGTTAAATACAGTCCTGGAAAAAATAATATCGCAGATCCATTATCTCGACTTTGCAAATTAGAATGTAGCCCTATGGCAGTCCATGAAGACTATGTACACAATGTTGTGGAACAAATCAAACCAGTAGCTCTTTCTTTGCAAGAAATCATTGAACATTCAAGACAAGATCCTGAGATACAGAAGGTCAAAGAAGGACTTTACAATAATACCTGGCATGAGACAGTTAAGACTTATAAAATATTTCAGGAAGAGCTTTGTTTTTATGAAGATATATTGTTGAGGGGAACAAAGATTGTGATTCCGCAAAAATTAAGAGAGAGGGTATTGAAGGCAGCACATGAAGGACACCCTGGAATAACTGCGATGAAAGCGAGATTAAGAACCAAAGTGTGGTGGCCAAAGTGTGACAAAGACACAGAGAATATCTGCAAAGCGTGCAGAGGTTGTGTCTTAGTATCGGCACCAAACCCTCCAAATCCTCTCAAGCGACGAGAATTACCCACTGAGCCTTGGGTAGACATTGCCATTGACCTGATGGGACCTTTACCAAGCGGAGACTACATCCTAGTGGTAGTGGACTATTTTAGCAGATACAAAGAGATGAAAATATGTCGGACAATCACAAGTTTCGAAATGATTGCCTGCTTGCAAGACATTTTTAGCCGTTTAGGTAATCCTGTATCAATCACTGCTGATAATGGTCGTCAGTTCACCAGCGAAGAGTTTAAAACCTTCTGCTTGGAACGAGACATCAGAATTTACCATACTATTCCCTACTTCCCCCAACAGAATGGGGAAGTGGAAAGACAGAACAGGGATATACTGAAACGCTTGAAAATCGCACAAGCGGAACAAAAGAAGAACTGGAAGGAATCTCTTCATGAGTACCTAGCGATGTACAACAGCACTCCTCATTCCGTCACAGGGAAGACCCCAGCAGAGTTGTTCTTTCGAAGACAATTCCGTGACAAACTGCCAATGATTCGCGACGTGACTTACAAACCAGAGGATTTAGAAACAAGAGACCGTGACAAGGAAAGTAAGGAAAAAGGAAAGGAGTACGCTGATAAGCGGAGACATGCAACACAAAATGAAATAAATGTTGGGGATAAGGTTTACGCTAGAAACATGAACAAAAATAATAAATTAAGCCTGGAGTATGAACCAACCAGATATTCAGTAGAGTCAAATAAGGACGGGGACGTAGAATTACGGAACGAAGTAACAGGACAGCAAATAAGAAGAAATGTAGTGCATCTGAAACGGGTAGAAGGAGAATGGAAAGTAGTAGATGAAGGAAATACTATCGGAGGTGACGAGAACTAAAACTTAATAATTTGTAGTACCTAATAAATGGGAAAATTCACAATCAGATTTTGTACCCTTTGTTAAATTAGCCTAATAAGAATTAAACTTGCCTAATACAGTGATTTAAATCCAAATTTTGTTTTATTAATAAAAGGGGAGAGATGTAGTATATAAGCATACTTTACATATACACATATTTACATACACCTGTCGTCTCGGGCCACACGAGGCGCGGGGTGCGGGGCAGCGGGCATTCGCCCCCTGACCGCCGCGGGAGTAAGACGCAATTGTGTAAGCTGCGAGCTGATATATTACGACACACAATCACAGTATAGATTGTACATATAGTATCATTTACGGGGGAAAAATCGGTGTTTTAAGGGATGTTTTTCGTCTTTTCACAGTGGCGTGCCTAGGGTCTGAGATTCGGGGCCCTATTTTTGAATGGCTTGACTCCCTTAACTTAGCCGAATTAGGGCCCCTGAGGCCCTAATTTTGAATCGCTCGAAGCCAGTCAAGCGCTCGTTTCTACTGATTTTCGTTCGACATCTCATTCATTTGAGTCAAATTCGAGCGAGTCGTTAGAATCCTTACAGCATCCCAAGTGACACTGGCTATATTTTTTTTAGAATAAATCAATATGGCGACTGTACGACGCCATTTTTAAAATATCAAAAAAAAACTTTTTTTTCTTCTATTATTACAATATGGGCATCAAATGAAAGGCCTTGATGAGCACATTCCAATACTATTTAATATGTCACTAAAATTTGTGAAATAAAAATAAATAAATTAAACAAATATTAAAAACACGACTGCCCTGCCAAAAACGAACTAAAAAGTTAAACAACAAGTGTCATTGCAGTCGGGGGACTTCTTTGATCAAAAATTGTTCCATAATAGGGTCCCCCGACTGCAATGACACTTGTTGTTTAACTTTTTAGTTCGTTTTCGTGTCTTCGTGCAGTCGTGTTTTTTTAATTTTTTACAACGACAAACACTAATTTATGCAAAACACTTATATATTTTTAACAAACAAACATTCACTCAACTGCAAAATGCAAAACAAAACATACACCTGTTATTGTTCAAAGTTGCTACTTCACTCACACAGGTAACAATATAAGCCGCGCGCTCAATATCGCTCCTGTTTCGCCCGTTGTTAATATGCGCTAGGCAGCCATTGGTCCGATTGCGGGCTGCTGCGCAAGGATTGGCCCGCTCGTGAGCTGTTGACTGTTGTTTACGCTGCGACCTCGTACCCACTTGCGGCTAACTTCAATAGCAAGCATGCTTTGGCTCGGATTGTGCATTTTTATAGAATCTATAATACGTACGCTATATTATGCAGTTTAACGACTTGACTATCGATCAGTTGTTTGAAAATTTGAATCTTTGGTTGATTTTGATTGAAAATTTACGTTCGTGAATATTATTTTGTTGTTGTCATTAATTGAGATTCATTAGTAGTGTAAATAAGATTTTGTTAAGGCAAGCCAGGCTTTTGGGCTTCTATAGAGGTACCGCCAATGTCTTTTTATACAAACAGTATCAGGGGGGATTCTGAGTGAGGTTTGGGGAGAACGCCAAACTGACATCTGGCAACACTGTCTTGTCTGTCATCAGCTTGCTACAAATTAATTAGTAATCTAATCAGCCTTTCTATTGTCTAATTTAAAAATCTCTCGCAATCGCTTTCAGGATGTAACACATTGAAGCTTCTTCTTGGGACAAATAAAAACTTACCAAAGAAATGCAGCAATGTGTCACATCCATCTGCCAAACGAAAGCGATTGCGATAGATTTTTTGAATTAGACAATTAGCCCCCTGTCTGTCTGTGCTGTCAATGTCATCTTCATCTTATCTACATAAGAAAAAAAGCGCGGGAACGTTTGACGGGATTGACGGTCTTTTCAAACAAATAAAACTAAAAAATATTTAATTGTTGCAATTTGTATATAATTTGTATAAAAAAGGTGTAAATAATCAATATTTCATTGTTGTAAATAAAATAAAACTGTAAATATGGGGAAGAAGAGTGGGCGAAAACGAAAGAAAAAACTTGAAGACGGGAGTGGAGGCGAAGGTGGAGAGTCCGACTTCAGTGATACCTGCTCCACGAAGTCCCTGGAAGAAAAAATGGAAGAGGATAAGTACAAAGATTTTAGAATCCCAAATTATGTTCGGTTTTATCCAGAACAAGGCGGCAATTTCGAATATGTTGTATTCATAGAGAGTACGAAAAGTGACCAACCTATAGGCAACCGTGACATGATGTCATTGGCTAATTGTTTAAAGAGATACAACAAGGGCGTCAAACAATTGCAAAGAATTAACAAACACAAGATTGGAGTAATTTTTGAGCGGCCAGGCCTGGCTAATGCGGCACTACAAAATAAAAAATTTTTGGACGCTTACAGTTTGGCTGCCAGCATCCCTGCGGCGGCCAGCGAGGTAACAGGAGTAATTACACATGTACCAATAGATTTATCAAATGAAATGATTTACTCCGCACTGACTACAACCAAAAATGTTGTGAGTATTAGGCGATTCATGAGAAGGTCAAAGATGGATAATGGGCTAATCAAATTAGAACCCACAAAAACAGTTTCAATTACTTTTTCGTGCCCGGTGCTTCCTGAAAGCGTCGATCTCAACAGCTGGCGCTTCGAGCTGCGTCCTTACATTCCTCCAGTGAAGCAGTGCCTCAAATGCTTGAGGTATGGGCATATTGCCAAATATTGCAAGAACTCCGAACGCTGCTCCATATGTGGTGAGTCTCATAATTTTAAATTCTGCTTGAAATCATCTGAAGAAGCCATCTGTTGTCACTGCAAGGGAAATCATGTTGCCATCTCATCACAATGTCCTGTTAAGAAAGAGAAAATACAATTAAATAGAGAAAAAGCTCAAAGCAAAACATATTCTGCTGTATTAAACGAGAAGTCATTCCCTCCTCTGAAACAAAATCCCATTGAAATGCTAGCTTCACTCCTGAATTCTGATCAAATACTGAATATGGTTGTTGAGTCTGTTGTTAAATTGATAACAATGAATAAAACTAATGATACAATTATTTCCACTCAGAGTATTAAAGATACTCTCTTAGAAACAATTAAAAAAAATAAGAAATAAATTATTTAATTTTTTTATGGATATTTTAAGAATAGTTCAATGGAATGCTCAGAGTTTACCTGCACATAAATATTTATTATTAAATTTTTTGCAAGAGTATCAGATTCATGTAGCTTTAGTATGTGAAACATGGCTAAAGCCTCACATTCGTTTTAATATGAAAGGTTATAATATAATTAGATTAGATTCTGGTACAAGACATAATGGTGTAGCCATTTTAGTTCATAATAGTTTACAATTTGCTAAAATAGACACTTCTTTTGATGATTCAATTCAAAATATAGCTGTGCGATTGCAGTATGGCAACAAAGAAATTTCGCTTATGTCCTTGTATAGTCCTGGTAATTGTGATGTTTCATTTTCTAAAATAAAACTTAATAATTTAATTTCTAATTTACCGGGCCCTTTGTTGATTGCCGGCGATTTTAACGCACGGCACACAGCATGGGGTTGTAGTAATATTGATACACGTGGTCGTGATATTCTTGAAAGCATCGACGACAATAACTTGGTTCTTCTGAATGATGGTCAGTTGACAACTGTTGGTTCTAGTAGATGGCAAAGGAATGCTTTGGATCTTACTATGGTATCACCTTCTCTGGCATTGCAATGTGAGTGGTCGGTCCATGACGACCCTATGGGCAGCTATCATTTACCTGTAATTATAAACATCACTATTAGTAATAATAATAATGATTCATCTGATTATCTTACACCTCCTACTTCTTACAATTTTCGTTTAGTAGACTGGCAAAAATATAGCAAAAACGTTGATTACTTATTACAAAATTTTTACATTGATCAAACTAATCCATTAAAATGTTATTCTGATTTGGTTGCGTTATTAGATCTTGCATTGCAGCAGTCAGCTATTATCAGCAATAGGTCTTTCTCTGTTGACCAATCAAATCAATCGGTTAGGAAATTTCAGTCCAGAATCCGCAAAAAACGTATACCACTACCATGGTGGAATAAAAATTGTGCAAAAGCAGTAGAAGATTGTAAAAAGGCATATATTGAGTTTAAAAACAGTCTTACAGAAGAAAGTTTTCTTAAGTTTAAAAGGCTACAAGCTGTTAAAAAAATTGTTTAAAAAAAAGAAAGAAACTTAAGTTGGCTTTCATTATGTCAGTCACTAAATAGATCTACACCCATATCTAAAATCTGGAGGATTGCTAAGAGGTTTAATGGTCAACCTGTTTCTTTTAAAAATGTTTATACAGATTGGATTCCAGAATTTCTTAAAAAATATACACCAGATACTGTTGAGGCCCCTTTACAATATGTAAATAGTATTAATCCTGTACGTAATAGTAATTATTTATTAGCACCATTTAATTTTCAAGAATTTAAAAATGCAATTTTTTCACGACGAGATACAGCACATGGCCTCGATGGTATTCCTTATAAAATGTTAAAACATACTACAGATAATGCCAAAAATATCATTTTGAAAGTTTATAATTTGTTGTGGTCTACCTCTGCCATACCTCTGGATTGGAAAAAGGATTGTCTGGTTCCTATTCTAAAACCGAACAAAGATAAAACCAAAGCAAATTCATATCGGCCAATAGCTTTAACATCATGCATGGGAAAAGTGTTTGAACAACTTCTTAAACAAAGGCTTGAATTCTTCATTGAAAGTAATCATCTTTTACCTTCAAATCAGTTTGGTTTTCGTAGGGGTAGATCCTCTAGAGAGAGTATAGCACATCTTCAACTTGATATTTTTGATTCTCTCAAACAAGATAATGTTCTTATTGGTGTCTTCTTCGATGTCGTTGGTGCTTTTAATAATGTGAATCACCATATTTTAGCTGGTGAACTTCTTTCTCTTGGTATTCCTGAAAAATTGGTTAATTGGATTTTTGAATTTTTGCATGGTCGTGAGGTTTATGTGAAATCAAATAATCAGTTAATTGGACCAAGATATTCATACAGGGGTGTGTGTCAAGGGGGCATATTATCCCCATTGATATATATACTATATGTACATAAATTGAACTACATATTAGGTCCACAAGTAAAAAATTTGCAATTTGCTGATGACTTAGTTATTTACTTCTCTGGATCTGATATTCGACAAGTATCCTCTATAGTTAATTCTGCTCTTAAAAAATTAAATAATTATTTCAGTTACCTAAACTTAGATGTAAGTCCAGAAAAGTCTAAAGTTGTTGTGTTTGGTGAATGTGATTTTGATGTTGATATTGTATATAATAATATTAGTCTGCCATTGGAAAGTGAAGTCAAGTTCTTGGGTGTCATATTTGCTAATAACCTTTCTTGGAATAAATATATAGAATATTTGCTGGGTAAAGCCTATAAGGCATTCAATGTCATTAAAAGTTTATCAAAAATTGATCCTAAAATTCTATTAATGTTGTATAAATCAATTGTGAGGAGTCATTTTGAATATGGCTTTTTTTGTTTTGGGTCTGATCCCAAATTAGTAAAAAAATTAGATATCCTGCAGAATCATAATCTGAGATGCATTACTGGTGCTATGAAGACTACTCCCATTAACTCTTTGCAGGTGGAATGCAATATACCTCCACTTCAATTCAGATTCAAATTTTTAAAATCAAAGTTTTTGTTAAAACTACTTTCACTGTCTACTCATCACCTACTCAGAAAAATTGAATTTCTCTATACAACATATTCTCCTTTGAATGTACCCCGAATCCCCTATCTGTTTCATGACTTCTCGGATATCGTAGAGTTCAATCAGCAGTATAACATTCATAAAACTGAGAATAATTGGATATGTTACACAGGATCTTATGATACACATTTTTGTGACCTGAATATCCACATTCACCCTGATTTAAAGAATAAAGAAGAAGTATATGAAATTACTGATAATTTCCCTCAGCATAGACATATCTATACAGATGGTTCCAAAAATAATGATAATGTTTCGATGGCTGTTTACATACCTTATTTGAAAACGGGTCATGGAATTAAACTCCCGGGCCAAATGAGCATATTTTCCGCGGAGTGTCTTGCTATTCTTGCTGCGCTACAGTTTATTGAGGAGAACACCCAAGAATGCACTCAATGGTTAGTCCTAACAGACAGCATGAGCTGTCTCAAAGCTTTGCAAAATACCAGATTTGATACCGGATGTAACTATATTCTACAAGATATTAAAACAACCTACTTCAAGCTCAAAAGTAATAATATTGATATAGTTTTTATGTGGGTTCCGTCGCATATTGGAGTATCTGGAAACGAAAGTGCCGATAAGTTAGCTAGAGCCATTACAAATGACGCCGCAAATGTCAACATTGACATTAAAAATGTTGCTATACCGTACTCTGATTTACTACCAAGACTTAAACTTTTGTCAAAACAAGACTGGTCCACTCATTGGCAAGAAACTCTAACAGTAAAAGGAACTTGGTATGCGAAGATTAATAATGTTCTTGGCTGTCGTCCTTGGTTCACAAAATCAGCAGAATACCATAGCAGAAAGTTTTATACTATCCTAACACGCCTGAGATTTGGACACTGTCGATTTAACTCACATTTACATAGAATGCGTATTATCACATCTCCAACATGCACTGAATGCAATTTAGGTGTGGATCAGACTCTTAATCATATATTTTTTGATTGCCCTGCTTACAACATTCAGAGATTAGTCCTGGTGGACAGATTATTAGAAATATATAAGACATCTAATAGCATCCCGCGCGACATTCAAGACATTCTCACAAATCCTGAAACTTATAAGGATTTATACAACTTTGTTGTATCATCGGATTTGGAACTATAAACATGGATAAGACTTTGAAGATTTATATCACACTGAAGATGACAAGGAAAATGGAATAGGAAGTGGCTACGGCCTTATATAACCCGGACACAGAAAAAGAAAATTGAAGAAGTGGCTTTGGCCTTACATTACCTGGACACGGAGAAAATAATAATTAAAGAAGTGGCTTTGGCCTTACAAAACTCAATTACAGAAAAATGAAATCTAGAGGCTGGAATTCTTGTAGTTGAAATTATTTTAAATAAGACAATGGCTGTATGGCTCTGCCTTTGCCTTTCCCAACTGACGGGAAGAAGATATTAAAAAAAAAAAACTTATCTACATAACAGAAATATAACCTAAAAACTTTATTTTATTTCTCTCTTAGCTCAGTTCAGCTTTTTTTTTAAGTATGAAAGATAAACAGGATTTATTAAAGCTTTTTGAAGCTTCAAGAAATAATAATTCCTATGTCAAAGTCTGCGCGCCCATGGTTAGATACAGCAAAGTTCAATTCAGGACTTTAGTGAAGAAGTAAGGTAGTTTTCTAATCTAATCTAAGTTACAACATAGAATTCATTGATCTAACTTAGCTAATTCTAAGCTTTTCAAAAGCATTTCATTAATGAATGAATGGTATAATTTCAGGTGTTCAAAACGCGATATTATTTTTATTTATGTATATTATACTTAATCTAACTAAAATGATATACTTATGGATCATGTAAACATGCAATCCAAGTGTACTTGGACGTCACCCTATACAAAAAGCTAGTTTGTCCAAGTTACATCGTCCAAGTAAATTTGGATCGTGTCAACGGGTATCCAAGTATACTTCGATCAAAGCTACTTTGTCCAATTTACTTGGTCCAAGTATACTTTGATCATGTCAACGCAGCTTTAGATAGTAATTGACGTTGACTTTTTATATTACTCTACCTTAAAAAATGAATTTATTATTTATTTAGCTTGCCCTGCTTGTTGTTTATTATTATTTTTGAAAAAGTCCTTATTAATATATATGTATATAAATTATATAAAGTTAATATTATTGTTATTATTAAACAGGTTGTTGCAACTGATACTCCCTATATCCTTCAATCTTTGCTTTATTTTTACTTTTATGTTTTGTTGGTGTTTGTCTAATCTATTTTTAAATTGGTTTAAGTTGTTGGCTGAGACTATTTTTTCTGGCAAATTGTTCCACACTTAGACCACTTTGTTGCTCAGAAAGTTTTTAACACATTTTTATTATAAATAATATGTTAAATACATTTATTTCTTAGGGTCTTTAGTAATTGAGTTTTACCCCTTTCCTGTGTTCAGATTAATCTGATTCTGATATTTTTATTTGTTCTAGTTACGAGACGGACTTGACTTTTACTCCAATGATTTTAGCAGACTCCTTCTGCCAAAATTCGAAAGCGCGATCCAGTGAATTTTCTACAACTTCAAATGATTCTCCATTGATAGTACAATTTGCTGCTAATAATGTGAATGATTTCGTTGATGCGTCTCAACTCGTGTATCCTTACTGTGATGGTGTCGATTTGAATTGTGGCTGTCCTCAAAAATGGGCAATGAAAGATGGTTATGGCTCAGCCTTACTATCAAAACCAGATCTAATAAAAGATATGGTTAAAGGAATCAGAAGTAGTTTGCCGAATACTTTTAGTGTATCAGTTAAAATAAGGATACTTAAGGATTTGAGGAAAACTGTACAATTATGCCAACAATTGGAAAAATGTGGAGTCACTTTTTTAACAGTTCATGGACGTACACCACAACAGAAGAGTGGTGATAAAGTAGACAGCAGTGCTCTGAAAGATGTTTGTCAATCAGTACAAATACCAATAATAGCAAATGGTGGGGTGAAATCTTTAGAGGATGCCGATAAGCTACAGAGTTTTGTCAAATGTCACGGTGTGATGTCTGCTGGTGGAATGTTGACAAACCCTGCTTTGTTCACTGGAGTGACCAAAACTCCTCTCAGTTGTGTCAAGTTCTGGAAACAAATTAAAGACGAGGATAGTCAAAAAATAACATTTCAATGTTACCATCATCATTTGGTTTTCATGCTTGAAAAAGTGTTAACAAAAGAGCAAAAAAATGTTTTCAACCGACTTTCTACATTTGAAAGCGTTGATGAATATTTAAATAAAAATGTTCTTGTTTCTGATGACAGTAATTTCATGGTAAAATGTAATCTAGGTGAATTTATATCCTGTCAATTTCCAGATGAAATATTATTGAAGCATTCGAAAAAATGTAGAGGCTGTGGCAAAAGTATAACCTACTGCATATGTAATAATTATGATCCAAATGCAAGTAATGGAACATTTTTCACTTCTTACATACAAGTTAGTGATAGCCTAGATTTTATGGACAATAATTTATTTGAGGATACATAGTTTAAGCAGAATGTTAATAAACCATAAGAAAATAACAAAAAATACTTATGTTTGTTTTATTTGTTAAAACTTTTAATTCTAATTTATTTCCTGTCTAGAATTAGTGCATGTGAATGAGCTACCGTGTTTTGTCATAGGTATACTTACATTGTTTTCAATGAATGTGGTTTAAACTGCTTCTTCACAGCAATTCAGGCCTTAGTACCCGCACCCTGATTATCTAAAAATAAACTATTTAGCGACCGGTTGCATTTGACATACATTGCCACTTTTCTTTGGTATGTTTTTTTTTTTATCCAAAGAGAAGTAGCAATGGATCACGATCATCTGTGAACTGCAACCAGTCGCTAGGTGGTTTTTAATTAGATAATCAGCCCGCCGGTTTTTTGATGCTTTTTTATTTTTTTTATTAATTGAGTAAATAAGGTTCCAACGACAACTTGTGTCCGCCCGCATGTACAATCTAAAAATCTCTATAGAACCATTGTGCGCTTTTATAATTCTCGACGGCCCGGCACGGCACGGCCCGGCACGGCACGGCTCGGCACGGCAGCGGCGACGCCGAAACACGCTTTTATAATTTCTGCCGTTGCCGGCCGTTGGATGTTCAACACAGAACACTCATAGCGAAGAAGTTACTATTTGTACATTGTACAGTAGTGTCGTGGTACCTACTTTTTACTTTAGAATAATATAAAGAATAAAAGTTGACCTTCTCTCTCTAGACATTTGTTATCTTTATAATTATTT
The DNA here is from genome assembly GCA_943789525.1 of Agriphila geniculea. Classification (NCBI taxonomy): domain Eukaryota; kingdom Metazoa; phylum Arthropoda; class Insecta; order Lepidoptera; family Crambidae; genus Agriphila; species Agriphila geniculea. Next base: position 14,177,825 of record OX038875.1, read on the forward strand.
CATAAAATAATAGTTTACCAATTATACAACGTGTAACAGAAAGGAGGTATCAACTCGAAAGGAAGTCAATGTACTCCTGAATCTGAACACTTCCAACAGAAAAAGATTTCAAATCGAAAATACAATTTTGGACTCTCCATAGAAAATTTGAATTTGCCGCCAACATTTTATATAGGGAGGGACATTCAAAATTTTTTTTCTGTTGGAAGTTTCACGAGTACATTGACCTCCTCTCGGGTTGATACCCCCTTTTTGTTACACGTTGTTTAATGATTATATTGCAATGTAGGTAGGTAGTAGGTACTTACTTAAATGATAAATAAATCTTTTAAAAATCAAAGAATATATTATAGGTAGCTGGTTTTCATTACGTACCTACTTACCAAGATAGGTAGGCATCTACACAACACATTATTTAATTAAGTAGGTAACTACCTACTTAAGTAATATCTAGGTAATTATTTGTTGAGATAGGTAACAATATTTAACTTTGGTAAGTCCCCTATTAACGGTGTTTCCACCGCTTTAAGTACCTAGATATCTTTCCGATCAGTATCGAAATAACTGTTTGTCGGAATATTACCTATTTGTTGATTTTGATGTTGTTTGTTTCCACAATCATACATAGGTACATGGCATACCAACAACAACACATTAACGATATTACGCTAATATACTGGTTGTGCCCTTTATACACGCTGTATATTCTTTGCTCTGGACTCACACTCACACATATGAATCCTTGTAGCTACGCACTACATCGTAAAAGTTCGACGGCAGCGTAGGATTTGGCCGGCACGGCACGGTTTGCCGGTGCCGTTGAGGAAATATAAAAGCGTCTCCATATGATTCCATACATTTCACTTCCCTGTTGTGCCGTTGGACGGCTGCCGGGCGGTGCCGTGCCGGGCCGTTGAGAATTATAAAAGCGCACATTGGCCAGGATAAAAAAGTATCCTGTGCTTTAATCCAAGTTACAAACTATATGTGGGCCAAATTTCATCCAAATCAGTTCAGCTGTTAATACATCGTTAATTTTTAAGTACGAGTAGGTAAGTATATCTAAAAATGAAGTTGGGATATCAGACCACGATTCTGAATATGAACGTGCAGTTAAAAGTTAAAAATTAATAGTTTGAAAATCTTGATTAATCGGCAAACTCACAATAATAGCACGCGTGCCACGCGTGCGTTGATTCATTTTTTTCATTATTTACGTAGGTAAACAAGATAGTCTCTTGATTACCTACGCGCGTGTAATTCTATGAATGATTTCTAAATCCAGAAATCAGTAAAATTTTGGGACAAACAAATCTCAACATCTTGACCAATTATTAAATAAATATTGAAACTTTTAATTGTACATACTCGATTAGAATAGTGAAGAGATATTATAGTCCGATCAACGGGGCTTATGCGACCCGAATAATTCTCCCGTCAATGAAATTTGGCATGTATGTGATGACGTTAGGTAAATCGCTTATATCTCTATGTGAATAATTCCTCGGGCTGAAACACTTTCTGTTTACGTACTTATGTACTTGTTAGAATAAGTATGTAAAGGAATCCAATCTTTTTCGACTTCAGAAATACCCCAAATTTAACTTTTAACTTTTTTCAATATATCTTCTATTGAAAAAATTATCTGTTGATTATTCTTTTTTAATATGTTTTTATATCTTTAAATACATAGCTTTGTTCAGTAAGCCAATAAAGGACACCGGCACATGAGACCCAAAAGTGTATAAACATAATTCTGTTATGTATAAACACTTTATGTTACTAGAATCATAAAACAGTAGCAACATTATTTTTATTTAGCGTTAATTAATTATTGAAAAAAAAACAAAAGCATATCAATGAAACGGATCTTTGTTAGCGATTTCACAAATCTCCCCTGAGTATATTTGTTCTGCGGCACAAGTGATTGCGCATTAAAAAAAAATATGCCGGATGTCAGTCAACTCAACTGTCAAAAGCGTTTTGTTACGTGCGACATATGCACAGATTTTCCGTTTGATCGGTTCCAACTCGTACATTGTGGTGCTAATCTGTATCACTAACGCAGCTAACGAAACGTGTTGTCGTGAAACTAGTGTTGCTATTTAGTGTCGGCGTTACCAAAAAATAAAACTTTCAAACGTAAATAACTCTTATAACATAAATCTTCGTAAAAATCTGAATATTTTCAATGACTTACTAATTACATGCCTACATTTTGAAAAAAACAGAAACGTTATACATTCTTTGGTTTTTTTCTATGGGACTCTGCCTGATGTCCTTTCTTCTTTAATCATATTTTTTTTATTTTTTGAATTTAAGTGGTTATTTACGTAATGTGTAAAAATACTCGGTCCATTTTTATACTTTTATTAGATAAATTATTTTATATTAAAACAGATTTATCAATAATCCAATATATTTTTTATGATAATCGCTGATTTAGGATAGAGCGTAAGGGTTGACCTTCACTTGACTACTTGAGAGCTGCTTAGCCACGCACTTTTGGAGTAGTGTAAGCGAGTTTGATTGGTGGCCACCGTTATTAAAAATGATGTTTCAAGAGTTTAAAGGTAGTGGTAGATATTTCTGAATAAAACAATTAATAAGTGTGTTTATAAGTAGATATCGGATATTTAGATAGATAGATCACTCTCTAATTAAGTCGTTAATGCATATTTTAGCCTTTTTTCCCAATCGTGCATATTTTATTTAGTAGCGGGAGCTACGTATAGGGAGCTAGTTAAGCTAGCCTCTATTTAAATCAATAGAAATACTGGAAACAATGATTGAACGCTATTCCTCATTCCTTAGCTGAATGGTTGCATAAAAAGTTAGACGCTATTTTGCGTAAAAAACCCGAGCCTTGAAGAAAACGAAGAACATTAATGCCTACATCAACGCCACAGGTCGTACTTCGTACCCTGCGTAAAAGGTATCTCCAGTAATGACGCCAAATTTTAAATTTGACCAATGACATCAGTTGATGTAGAGAGGTTGTTTTCGGCGTTCAAATTGATACTTGGCGATAAACGTTTTTTAGGGTTCCGTACCCAAAGGGTAAAAACGGGATCCTATTACTAAGACTCCGCTGTCCGTCTGTCTGTCTGTCACCAGGCTGTATCTTATGTATTTGTGGTAGCTAGACAGTTGAAATTTTCACAGATGATGTATTTCTATTGCCGCTATAACAACAAATACTAAAAACAGAATAAAATTAATATTTAAGGGGGGCTCCCATACAATAAACGTGATTTTTTGCCGTTTTTGGTACGAAACCCTTCGTGCGCGAGTCCGACTCGCACTTGGCCGGTTTTTTTATTTTGCATTGTGCATATTTTGGACTTTTTAGTGCATTATTTGCATGCATATTATTTTGGCACTTTGTAAGTGCATACTTTGTCCGATGTCTAGTCTATTCAAAAAGATGAGTGTATTGTGTTCACGGTTCATGTATGTTTGTATGTATGTACAACAGATTTGGATGTGTGGGGTATGGGCACATAGACGTCTGTGCAGCCAGTTAAGGTAATAAAGTATGAATTTTAACTAAAAAAATGCTGTTACGAGTAGAGAACAAAAGATTTCTTATTTTATGGAAAAATAACACATTTGTTCATTCACTGGGGGGTGTTCATTCACTGGTGCACCTACCCTTTATATTGGCATATTATGACATTCAGGTAGGGGGTAGGGCAGGTCCCAGGTGTATATAAAACCATAGTCTTGTGTCGCTTTCAGAAAGCGTCTAAGAGGTCAGGGCAGGTAAGTACATTTAACAAATATGCTTTTGTGATCCTTGTTCCTTATTCGATCGATATGAAAACACAAAAATAGTTCAGGTAATGATGCCGCCCACAACCTTGTTCACCATTTATATAAATATGTGATCAAAATATTTTTAGCGATGGGTGACCATGTTCATGGTGGCATATCTCCCTGAAGCTTCCTACTTCGCAACCCAGACGATGATATTTGATAACACCAAACTAATGGCTATCTTCCCAATGTGGTCTGGTCCATTGAGACTATCGCATATTGATGCGATAGATCGAAATGACCCTAGTTGGCCGACGGTCCATATCCATCTCGGAAGAAACTTTTGTAGCACTTTCTTTTTTTAAATTGAACCTTTTTGCACACTTCCAGTTTTACTTTGTTACCATATTAAGTTAGGTATTAGCTATAAGAAAACAGTAGTTCTTTTATAATCCAAAAATATATTGACATTAAAACAAGAGACAAATTAAAAACATTATCAACAGTATATTGCTAAGTAACAGAAGCCATAGTGAACTCAAGCTGTCACACCAACATAAATTGGGTAGGTATCCCAAAAAATGCTGAACAAGAAGTGATCGTTGATTGGATGATTTTAGCCAATGGACGGCATTGTTGTTCACGAATTTAGGCCGGAAGTCAAGTATAATACTATAATGTGTATTATTAGGCTTTGAATAAGGTAAGTATATTTAATAACCGTTTTATTTTCAGGTAAAACGATACTATTCATTTGGCTTGGCCGGTTTTTCTTTGAATCAGCTGTATATTAAATGTCTCAAAAATGGATTCCTCATCCGTGATTTATCATGATATGATACCACACTCGAGGTGGTAGGTATATTGAAGGAGATATGATTTTTGAAATGAAAACTTCTTTAGTGGCGTTGTACGCTTTTTGTATTGGGGAATGCCAAACTCGCGTCAGTAAGAATCGCGTGACCCTGATCGAAAATTCGTAAGACGGATGTGACGGATGGAGAGTAGACAGCCGGTGGCGGAAGTATCCCCCTCTCTTTTTACGCGGCGCGGTGAAAACGGCGGCGCGTCATTTCAAGACGTAAACACTTGTGTCACCATAGCAACGCGCTAATTTTTTAATTCAATGTCAAAGCTCTAGATTTTCTGTCAAGCTATGGATAAGACTTTCGTACAATACTGTTCTGTATTCGTAAATTCAAATGAAGAGTAAATTCGTGAGACGGCAATTCGTGCAAAATTATTCCCTAACCATTCCAAAATATCAAAATGCACAACATTAATATTCAAGTTTTCACTTCTGCCGGCACTCCCGGAGTGCAACCCGATTTTTTTTCTGAAGTGCGGTGGCGGCGTGACCCTATGAATGCCACCCCTTTACCTGCCAAGGGGGGGCAGATGGCTACTGAGTTAAATCAGCTCAGTTTTACCTGCACTGCCTAAATATTGCCATGTGAAATGTGAATTCATCTAATGACAATATTTTGACTTTGCCATACATTGAGTTGAGTGTCACTACTTTCCGGAATACGAGAGTAATGGAATATCAAAAAATAAACCCTAATGCTGAATTTGATAGATAGGGATAGGGACCATCAAACTGAACAACTTTTACTATGGGACCAACTCTGAAACCACAAAAAAAAAACAGCTGTTAGGCAGCCATTACACGCTCATGCACGCGTCAGTCAAATTCCATCAGTCATGAATCACGTTTGACTGACTGACTGATGGAAAGAAGAAATCAACTTCATGCAACCATCAGTCACCCCATTACACGGTAGGTTAATCGTCAGTCACAGCCGTGACTGACATGACTGATATTTTCTTCTCAACTTCAGAGTTGGTCCCATAGTAAAAGTTGTTCAGTTTGATGGTCCCTATCTACTATATTTGGCATCAGGGGGTTTTTCAAAAAAGGCCATGTTCACTTAGTTAGCGTAATGTAAGGATTCTAACGATACCCCACACATCCAAATCTGTTGTACATACATAGAAACATACATGAACCGTGAACACAATACACTCATCTTTTTGAATAGACTAGACATCGGACAAAGTATGCACTAACAAAGTGCCAAAATATGCATGCAAATAATGCACTAAAAAGGGCAAAATATGCACTAAAAACTGTTAATATGTCCAAAATATGCACAATGCAAAAAAAACCGTTTATCACCCAGTATCAATTTGAACGCCGAAAACGACCTCTGTACATCAACTGATGTCATTGGCCAAATTTATAATTTGGCGTCATTTCTGGAGATACCTTTCACGCAGGGTACGAAGTACGACCTGTGGCGTTCTACTCTAAACTACTACTACTGCGCGCACTTCTCTAAAAGTGCGTGGCTAAGCAGCTCCAAGTAGTCAAGTGAAGGTCCACCCTTCCTTACGCTCTATCCTAAATCGGCGATTATCATAAAAAAAATATATACGCGTTCGAAATTATCTTGGATTATTAATAAATCTGTTTTAATATAAAATAATTTATCTAATAAAAGTATAAAAATTGACCGAGTATTTTTACACATTACGTAAATAACCACTTAAGTTCAAAAAATAAAAAAAATATGATTAAAGAAGAAAATTTATTGGCTTACTGAACAAAGCTATGTATTTAAGGATATAAAAACATATTAAAAAAGAATAATCAACAGATATTTTTTTCAATAGAAGATATATTAAAAAAAGTTAAAAGTTAAATTTGGGGTATTTCTGAAGTCGAAAAAAGATTGGATTCCTTTACATACTTATTCTAACAAGTACATAAGTACGTATACAGAAAGTGTTTCAGCCCGAGGAAATATTCACAAAGAGATATAAGCGATTTTTATGTTTAGGTAAAAATACCTAACTTCTCGTAAAAAAATATATTGGCTTATTGTGCATCTGTAATTTACCTAACGTCATCACATGCCAAATTTCATTGACGGGAGAATTATTCGGTAGTCTCCATACAACAAATATGCTCATTAGTCGGACTATTATCCCCGTCAATTGGTAATGCGCTGGAACCTTGTCACATTAACTTCCACATTAACGTGATCCGCAACTAAAAATGTCATGAAACAAGAAAATTCTAATAGATAATCTAATATATTAATTATTGAATTATTATTTTCAATAAGATAGGGTCTAGGAGTAGGTGATTATTGGGCATTCTGGAACACATTCACTCCAGCGATCTCACGTCCGTTCGATCTCTGTCGTGAAGTGTTCCAAACTGCCCAATAATCACCTTGATCACTGTGGTAAAAACTGTTCCCGTAAGCCCAGTTAAATATATGAAAATATGTGTATGCTAAACTCCCTCGTTCCTACCTTAGAATAAGGTTCCTACCTACACGCGATGAATAAATATAAAATTGTTTAATGTAAAAACTTACATGCTGCTTAGCTCACTGCACACCAATAATTTATTAATTGCACTCAATATATAAGTAACACTGATTTATGACGATTGCTGAAACCGATAATGGATCACACTCGGCGGCTGACATTATGGAACTTATCGTTTGTTTTAGACCGATTGTTCGTGTCAGTGGCCAAATTTGGTTGGTGGCACCTAAAGTCGAATTTCGATCATAACGCTTAGGAAAATATCATTCTTCAGCCGATTGCTCGTGCCTATCGCCCATTGGCTGGTGGCACCTCAGAAATGAATTTCCATCGCGATACGATAGGATTAAGAACATCGGATAATAGTCAATGCCAAAGCTGAGGAAATTATCTTTCTTCGGCTGATTGCTCATGCCGGTCACCTAGTGGTTAGTGGCACCCAGATACGATAATTCCAAAACTAAGGCAAATATACGTCCGACGAACTCAACAGGTAAGTATTCTTCTGGCAGATTGCTCGTGCCGGTGACCAAATTTAGTTGGTGACACCTAAAACAACGAAAAGATAACCACATTATGCCGCCATCAAGAGATGGGTGACCGCCCATCTATCCAGTTTTCGGGTTTTCTCATAACCTGCACTGCACTGTTCACTTACGTAGATGACAAGACTATGACTTGATTGCAAGTTCATTGCGTCTACTAGAACTACTCATGGCATCAAATTTCAAGTGGATGCCATGAGTAGTTCTCGAGATATCCAGCTGTGACAGACAGACAGACAGACAGACTGAGTCACACCATAAGGGTTCCTTTTTTACCATTTTGGTACGGAACCCTAATAAAAGAAAAAAACTTCTCAAGACGGGACACAACACAACAGTATAAATGTATCTATCGCACAGTTAGTTTTAGTGGCTTTACAGTTCTATTCTAAGTATTAATCTCAGTTAGTTAGTAATAATTAAATGCCAGTCTTTTCCAGGGATAATAATCTGTCAACGAAATCTGGTTTAATTGCGCAGTAGGCAGCAATTACAAGTTTACGTTATTAAGACAGTAAACACTTGAAATGTCTATTACACTATAAAACATCGCATTACAAGCTTATTTTTAATAGTGGGAACTCAAAATTTTGTTATAATTACATGGACGTGATGACTTGAAATTATTATAATTTTTTTACACTTACCTAACCAGTAGATAGTAGTTCGAATGTATTCCGAGGCACGTTAAAATAAAAGTACATACTTATAGCTAAAGACTTTTTTGTTTTGAGATAAACCTCACAGATGATTGAAAAAATAATCTGAATATTCATCAAAAGCGCTTGCAGCGGGTCATATTTTTGGCGAAATAATATCGGAAACGTATTGAATACTAGTAGGGCGGTAAAACAAGGTTTGAGGTTAGTTTTCGCACAAGTCATCACGGAAATACAAAAATGTGGTATCGATGCATTCAGTACGATGCCCTGATCACAAATATATAAGATGACAAGCGCGAAAATGGTAGGGGTAGAAACTGTGACGTCATAAAGTTTTCAGTACAAAGAATTTTTTTTTTCATACCATGTGGTATATCAAATGAAAGGGCTTTGTGAGTAGATTGCGAATATATAACACACTATAACATTCTCACTACTTGGTCTAACAAATTATAAGCAAACGTCGGAAAATTTCGCAATTCAGAGTCGCCATTGAACAGGTCCAGATTGAAAACGACTGAATTGATTTTTACAAAATTCATAACAAATAACTCTGCACATACTTTTTTCGAATGTCTAAAGGTAATTGACCAAAGATATTTAAAAATAAGAAAAGTACATCAGTTTTAATAACAGCATAATTTTCTGCTTTTTCTAAATTCTCATATTCTGTTAATAATTAATAAAAAAAAAAAAAAAAAAACTTTCGTATGTTTATCCTTACTAGGACAAGTTAGGATAAACAGACGAAGGTTTAAATAACCAAATTTTGACACTTTAGATACTTCTTTTAAACTTAATCACTATTTTAAAATATGTTGTCTTATTAAATCAAATATTATTAACAATTTACAATATTTTTGGTATTCTATGCGTGGTAAAACATTTGTTGTATTTTATGAATGATTATTTACACCCGTTAAGCCCCTTTTACACCCATTAGAAAGACTGTGATTTTTGTGTATTGTTTTGATTTTTTATAAATAACTTTTGCCTATTGAGTTTCGTCACGTTATTTAGGTCTCCGAGCAACCGTGTGTGTTTTCCATGTGTATTTGTCATTACTTTTAGTTATCCTTACTTGTCCTATTTGGTAAATAAACTATACTCAATTCTTATTCGAAATAATCATGTATAAAATTCAACAAATGGTTTTCCACGCATTGAATACTAAAGAAATTGTTATAGTGATTGACATGACATTTTTATAGTGATTTAATTTTAAAAGAAGCTTGGAAACTGTCAAATACTGTTTATTAAATAGAAAAAGTAAGGATAAACATACGAAAGTTTATTTATTTATTTTTTATTAATTATTAACGGAATCTGAGAATTAGAAAAAGCAGAAAATTATGCTGTTATTAAAACTGATGTACTTTTCTTATTTTTAAATATCTTTGGTCAATTACCTTTAGAAATTCGAAAAGAGTATGTGCAGAGTTTTTGTTATGTATTTTGTAAAAATAAATTCAGTCGTTTTCAATCTGGACCTGTTCAATGGCGACTCTGAATTGCGAAATTTTACAACGTTTGCTAATAATTTGTTAGACCAAGTAGTGAAAATGTTATAGTGTGTTATATATTCGCAATCTACTCACAAAGCCCTTTCATTTGATATACCACATGGTATAAAAAAAAATTTCTTTGTATTGAAAACTTTATGACGTCACAGTTTCTACCCCCACCAATTTCGCACTTGTCATCTTATATATTTGTGATGAGGGCATCATACTGAATGCAACGATACCAAATTTTCATATTTTCTAGATGACTTGTACGAAAAGTGTTTTCTAAGCGTCTTTTTAGGGTTCCGTAGCCAAAATGGCAAAAAACGGAACCCTTATAGATTCGTCATGTCTGTCTGTCTGTCTGTCTGTCTGTCCGTCCGTATGTCACAGCCACTTTATTCCAAAAGTATTAGGACTAAATAGTTGAAACTTGGTAGGTAGGTGTATTCTGTGAACCGCTTTACGATTTTTACACAAAAATAAAAAAATAAAAGATTAAGGGGGGGCTCCCCATACATGGAACTGAAACAGAAAATATTTTTTTTCATCAAACTAATACTTGTGGGGTGTCTATAGATAGGTCTTTAAAAATGACATTGAGGTTCTTAAGACTTTTTTTTTTCAAAGTCAACCGTTTGAAAGATATATGTCGCCAAAGTGGTAAAATGTGTGTCCCCCCCCTTTAACTTTTAAAGTAAGAGGGTGAAAAATCTAAAAAAAATATAAGCTATAGATCTTAATAAACACTTTCAACGAAAATTGGTTTGAACGAGATATAGTAATTAGTTTTCAAGATATAGTACATTTTCCAAAACCGCAAATATAACTTTGTCATTCATACAAACACTGTAAAAAACAAAGTTATTTTTTCAGACGAAAAATGATAGCGGTATTAAAATATGGTATGGTATAATGTACCTGCGGGAACCCTACTGCGCGTGGCCCGACATGCACTTGGCCGGTTTTTTTAAGATTACCGCCGCTCTATACATCAAAATACACTTTAACGTTCTGTGAATTAGCTCTAATAACTCTATTTCAAGAAAGATAATTGTGCTAAAGTTAATGATGAAAAAAAACCGGTCAAGGGCGACTCGGACTCGCGCACCGAGGGTTCCGTACAATCATAAATATATTTGGATATGTTATTTTAGGACAGTCTTAAAAAAAGAAGGATAAACGGCAGACAGGTGGAAGGGCGAACAGGCGGACAGTTAATTTACAAATGCTGCTTATGGTGACTGAAAAACGTTTCAGCCACTCCACATTGCAAAATGTTTATATTACTAGTCCATCAGCCATTTTAATGTCCCCACTGCTGGGGCACAGGCCTTCCTTATGGGTGGATAAGGAGGACGGGCCATAACCCACCACGCGGGCCCAATGCGGATTGGTGGGTGTTAACGACTGCAAATGCAGCCGGGACCAACGGCTTAACGTGCCTTCCGAAGCACGGAGGAGCTCGAGATAATAAATTTTTGGTCACCCATCCCATGACCGAACCTTGCGAAAGTTGCTTAACATCCGCAATCGCTGGTCCAGGCGCTAAACCACTGCGCCACCGAGCTCCTCGTTATTATTATATTACTATATAGTAATATATATCATTACTTAGTAAAGTATGAACTTATTCTTCGTTTATTCGTACGGCAAATAGTAGGTAATTATATTTGAACCAGCCACCAATTTATTATTGTAGTGTTAGGTTGCGCCATCTCTTGACCCATAGTGGAACTACTTTTTGCCCTTAGGTTAGCATGCTTAGGACAGCGCCATCTGTTGACTGGTAGTGAAACTAAAAAAAAATTGTTTGTTTTTTGAATTTCTAAAAAAGTGTGTTATATTGAGACATTGTTTTATTTTTCCTGTAATCTTTACATAAATTACTATCACATAGAATTATTTCAGATTTTTCTCTTTGCAAACTTCGGAGATAAGGGGGGGGGGGGGGGGAACGGTATTTTTTTTTACATTTTTCATCATAAGTCGAAATTTGTGCGGCCTAAGAAAAAAGAAAAAATTGTTTTAAAATGTGCAAACAGCGCTCTTTCATATGATACCCCACATGCCCTAATCACCTCACTTAAAATTTTTAAGACCCCTTTTCAGTCCCTGTTGTAAAAAAAATATTAATTTTATTATTTCTTTCTTATTTGCAAAATAGTTGGGCAAATGTCATCTAAAACTATTCCAAATTTCAAGTTGATACCATTAGTAGTTCTCGAGATATCCAGCTGTGACAGACAGACAGACAGACAGACAGACAGACAGACTGAGTCACACCATAAGGGTTCCTTTTTTACCATTTTGGTACGGAACCCTAAAAACAACGAAAAGCATTGAACAAGTGCAGATGTGAGGTTATTTTCCATACTCTTTACACGTAAAGAAAAAGACAGACACAAATGTTTCCGCATAACCGAGCCTTAACTAGAGATTAATTTAAAAATAGATATGGATGTCGTCATTGGGGTTTTCTGGGATGACGATTGCGAAAATGACACACGGTGGACATGATTTAACCCCTAAGATAAAGATAAAGATAATTTATTTGCATAAAATATGGTACATTGAGATCTTAATATCCTAAATCTAGTTTCACATATTTTGCCAAATCTAATGGCGTGCAAATGTATGTTCATTAGATTATTTCGTATTAAATTTTCTAGCAAAGACGGTAAAATATAATTAATCTATAAAATGTCAAAAAGTTATATAAATAAATTGAATTTAGGTATTTTAATATTGTCAAGTTTTATCATTTAAAAATTCATTAATAGTATAAAAACATTTATCCATTAGCCATTTCGTCAATTTAATTTTAAACATGTTAAAGTTTTGTTCACGAATGGATTTTGGTATCTTATTGTATATTTGAATAGTCATAAAATAACAATTTTTATGATATAGTTTCGAGTTTCAAGCAGGCACTAATAACTTTGTAGGATCTCTGGACACATACTTTTTGTATTCCTTTGCCTTTTTAAATATCTCTGGATGCTTTTTTACAAATAGCCCAGACTCCAGGATGAACAAGGATGGTAACGTCAGCAACTTTAACTTTTTGAATAGAGGTCTGCACGAATCCATTGGATGAGCTTTGCAAATAGCTCTTACACATTTTTTTTGTGTTATAAAAGCCTTATTGAATATTGGTGAGCTACCCCATAAAATGACTCCGTACCGTAGTACTGAAACTACGTAACCATGATAAGCTATTAGGGCTGTTGTTTCACCTGAAGTTTTGCGTATCATTTTAAGTGCATAAACGAATCTATTCAACTTTGTGCATAACTTACTTATATGTCCCTTCCAGTTACAGTTACTATCCAATGTAATGCCTAGGAAATTAATTTCATTTATGTCTTCAACTACGTCATTGTCTGTTTTGATATTAATTTTTTGTCTTGTATTTTTATAATTATTGAATTGTACTATCTTCGTTTTCGATACGTTTAATGTCAAGTAATTTTTAGTCATCCATTCTTTAAATAAGTCAATTGTTAATCTTAATGTATTGTCATGGTCAATAGATTTATTATCATCAGGTATAACAACGGAAATGTCATCTGCAAATAGTACGCACTGATAGTCGGTTATATTGGGAATGTCATTTATGTATATTAAAAATAAAAGTGGTCCCAATACGCTACCTTGCGGAACACCACAGTTATTTAATTGATATTTAGAGTTATATGAGGTAACTAAATTATTTTCGTCAGTTTTTGATATTTCTACGCGTTGCCATCGATTTTTTAAGTAACTATTGATCCAATCCCATGATTTCCCTCTTATTCCGTAACGTTCACATTTATTTAATAAGACATTATGGTCAACATAATCGAATGCCTTGCTCATATCGAAAAAAATGGCAGAAACTCGGTTTTTTTTGTCGATTTTCTCCACAATGTTTTGGACTAGCTTGAATGCAGCAAGTGTAGTTGACTTAAAGGGGTGAAAATGGGGTTCAAATTTTGTATGGAAAAAATATTGGATAAATTGACATTACAACTTTAAATTTCGCAGGGACACGTCTAATCGATATGGAGGTCGTTCTTGAGGTTTTATGGGATGGTGATTGCAGAAAATGACATTTATTTTGAAGTCCAACACGGTGGAAATGATTTAACCCCTAAAGGGGTGAAAATGGGGTTCAAACTTTTGTTAAGGAACCGGAGACAGGAGAGAGTGAGGGAGAGGGAGAGGAGAGGGAGAGGAAGAGGGAGAGACTATTGTAATAAACTAGCTTTTGCCCGCTACTTCGTCCGCGTGGATATTAGAGAAAATCATTAGGGAACCCTCAACCAGGATTAGGCGGGTCCCCACCTCGTGCGAGGCCCGCCACACTCAGCAAACGTCTTGCCTCGACGATCGCGAGGCAGCGCACTTGGTGGGGACCCGCCTAATCGCATAAAAACGACTGGTCGGATCCTGGTTGAGGATTCCCTAATGATTTCTCTAATATCCACGCGGACGAAATCGCGGGCAAAGGCTAATCCTATATAAGTATAAATGAATTTTTTGTGTTACTATGTTTAAATGCACTGATATATATTTACTAGACGAGTAGTGCCGTTAGTCACAAAATGACGATTCTAATATTAAAATTGAAAAGCAAGTGGTACCTAGGTAACGGTTTATATGTCTGAAACGGCTCTTGTCTATGATTAATTCTCAAAAGCAAATACTCTTGACATATACAGGGTCACTGGAAATATGACGTATTCCTGCTAAGGGGTTATAGGTGAGGTCAAAACAAATATTTTTTGTCATATGACTTTTTCTCAAAAAATTAATAGTTTTTGAGTTAATTGAAATTAAGTATTTTTTTACCAAAAGTACGTTTTCAGACACAAAAATTTAAAATAAAAGATAACTACTCCTTCGATTCCGGATTTTTTACTATTTTGGGATAGAAAACAATCTGAGTGTTGATAATAAATAATATTTTTTTTCATAAAATACAGGTGTTTATAAAAAAATCAATCCTTAAATGCATTTATTTTTTATTTTTCTTCATATTTTTTAGAAATAGCATCAAATATCTATAAAAAAATCCTAGTAACTAAGCGTGCATAATATTTTAAAAACATCACCTTCTATTCAGCTTTCAGTTGAGGTATAAAACTTAATAACAACTTAAATAAAAAATGAGAAATTTAGACTTAACTAAATAGCAGCCCCATTTCATGTAGCAAAAATTTCCTACTTCAAGCGCTTGGAAGGTGGCCGTATTATCCTACTTATATCATAAATGTGAAAGTTTGCTTGTTTGGATGATTGCTAATCAATCACGCAAAACGGCTGAACGGATTTAGATGAAATTTGGCACACAGATAGTTTATAAGCCGGAATAAAACATAGGAGGATACTATTATCTTGGTTAAGGGTTCCCTAGGGATTTTCTCGAATGTAAATGCGAATGCAGTCGCGGGCGGAAACTAGTTTGCCATAAATGGTCGTATTTACTAAAAATACTTTCATCCGAGTGAGTTTGAGACAGGATTATTTTCCGCCGATGAGTCAAAATTTTATACAAACTGTGTCACAAATAACCATGCATATCAGCTATTTTTAATGCCCCGCTGCTGGGGAACTGGCCTACCTTTTGGCTTGTGGATGGATAAAGTGGACGGGCCATACCCACCACGTGGACCCAATGTGGATTGGTCAGTGTTAACGACTGTAAATGCAGACAGAACCAAGGGCTCAATGTAAGGTACATGGAGTTAACACCGACCAATCCGCATTGGGCCCACGTGGTGGGTTATGGCCCGTCCGCTTTATCCCAAAAGGAAGGGAAGGCTGTTCCCCAGCACCGGGGAACGTCATTAAAAATGGCTGATATGCATGGTTATTTTTGATGCTGTCTGTATAAAATTTTGACTCATCGGCGGAAAATAATTCTGTTTCAAACTCACTCGGACGAAAGTATTTTTAGTAAGCACGATCATTTATGGCAAACTAGCCTCCGCCCGCGACTTTGTCTGCAATTACATTCGAGAAAATCCCTAGGGAACCCTTAACCAAGATAATAGTATCCTCCTATGTTTAAATCCTGTTTATAAACTGTCTGTGTGCCAAATTTCATCCAAATCCGTTTAGTCGTTTTGCGTGATTGATTAACAATCATCCAAACAAGCAAACTTTCACATTTATGATATAAGTAGGATAATACGGCCACCTTCCAAGCGCTCGAAGTAGGAAATTTTTGCTACATTAAATGGGACTGCTATTTAGTTAAGTCTTAATTTCTCATTTTTTATTTAAGTTATTATTAAGTTCTATACCTCAACTGAAAGCTGAATAGATGGTGATGTTTTTAAAATATTATGCACGCTTAGTTACTAGGATTTTTTTTAAGATATTTGATGCTATTTCTAAAAAATCTGAAAAAAATAAAAAAATAAATGCATTTAAGGATTGTTTTTTTTATAAACACCTGTACTTTTTGTAATTTTTTTTATTCATTATCAACACTTAGATTGTTTTCTATCGCAAAATAATGAAAAAACCGGAATCGAATGAGTAGTTATCTTTTATTTTAAATTTTTGTGTCTGAAAACGTACTTTTGGTAAAAAAATACTTAATTTCAATTAACTCAAAAACTATTAATTTTTTGAGAAAAAGTCATATGACAAAAAATATTTGTTTTGACCTCATCTATATCCCCTTAGCAGGAATACGTCATATTTCCAGTGACCCTGTATATAACCACTGACCTGCATGTATGAAAAAAAATTTTTCATGTCAGTGAATATAACCCATTAGTGCTAGTTTTTTCATAGTTAGCTTTTGCCCGCGACTTCGTCCGCGTTGACATTAGGGAATCTTTGAGCGGGATAAAAAGTAAAACTATCTGTGTGCTATTCCAAATCCGTTAAGTCGTTTTTACGTAATTGAGTCTTTCACATTTATAATATAACTAGGGTATCCATATCCCGTTACTTTCATTTTATAATATTATAGTACGATATCCATAACCCGTTCATGCCCCGTTCCCGTATTATTTCAGCCCTTGAGGAGTTAAATAATTTCCATCGTGTTGAACTTCAAAACAAATGCCATTTTCGCAATTAACATCCCATAAAACCTCAATAACAACATCTATTTCGAGTTTGGTCTTTTTACCCCATTTACCCCTTAAGGGGTTGATTTTCAGAAATTTACGAAATACATGTTTGGTCATTTGTTTATAGAAGTACTCCTACGAAGTTTCAAATTGTAAGGTCTATTTTATATTTTTTCCATATAAAGTTTGAACTAGGGCATCCAATCTCGGTATACCGAGATCTCGAAATGTCGAGATCCCGCGTCATTTTCCAGTCCCGCAAGAAGCGAGATTACTAGCGCGGGATCCGCGGGATTTGCGGGACTGGAAAGTAGCAAGAAATGTCCTCTCGCAAGCGTATTGTAGGAATGTATATGAATGACTGATTGACTAGCTAAGGGCTGAATCTCCGTTATTTCTTACTTCCTTTCCTGCGTCATTGTCAGCAACTCGATTTTTTTTTATCCAATGCATCACAAGGAATAAATCAAAAATATGCCATCATTTACATTAGAGTACAATAATAAATTGTATTAATTTGCATATTTTTGATTTATTCCTTGTGATGCATTGTATTTAAAAAAAAAATCGAGTTGTCGACAATGACGCAGGAAGTAAGAAATTCAAATTCAGTAAGAGATTCACCCTAATGGCGATCACGCACGGCTTATGGGCTGTGGTGCTTATCCCGCGCATGCACCACGCTGTTGATATCGCAATGTTAGTTTTGTTTGCTTGTTTTGTTGACAGTAAGAAGTAAATATTTGCATCGTGCATCTAATTACGATGCTTAATACGACTTTAATTAGTTTTTCAGTATAATTTAGACTTTTGACATATAAATGCCTCTTTACACAACACTTTAATAGGCAGCTCGGCTTACAACTGCGGGATCCCGCAAATTCCGAGATCCCGCGGGATCGTAAATCATCGGTCCCGCAAATACCGAGATCACAAATAACATGCGGGATTGGGCGCCCTAGTTTGAACCCCATTTCACTTAAAAATAAATGCCATTTTCGCATTCAAACATCCCATAAAACCTCGATAACGACACCCATATTGATGTTGGAGTTTTTTTTTACCCCATTTACCTCCTAAAGGGTTGAGTTTCAGAAAACCACGAAACACGTGTTTGCTTATTTATTTTTAGAAGTACTCCTGCGAAGTTTCAAGTTGAAATGTCCCTTTAATTTTTTTATTCCATACAAACTTTGTACCCCCATTTCAACGGAATTTCCAAAAACCCTTCTTAGTGGGTGTTTACACTATATAGAATATCTATGTACAAAATTTCAAGTCTCTTGGTTCAGTGGTTTGGGCTGGGCAATAGTCTGTCAGTTACCCTTCACTTTTATATAAGAGATGTTAGGTTGACAGAAATTAAAAATAAACAGTAAAGCATGATTAAAATTAAATATGTATAAGATCAGTCTCCATATTTTTTCCATTTTGAATTGTCATTTCACTGAAAAAAAACCGTACAAGTTCAAGACTGACTCACTACTCCCTACGAACTTTTTATATTCTAACTTGTATGTAGAAAGAACGTTTTGATAAACGACAGTAGGTAACCAACATTGCGCCAACAAATATTAGGCTTTCTGTACTAAAAATAATAAAGATACAACAGCGAACATCTTTATCATCAAAATTACCAGACCTGAAGCTGCTGAACCATTTTTTTTTGCAGTAGTATGGGACAAAGCCTTCTCCATTAACATTTCAAATCTTTCCTTTCTTTGAGCACTAGCAGCATTATCTTTTTTATTAAGGGTCTGAACCCTAATTGAAAAAAAAATTGCAAAATGTATCTAATAAAAAAACATTAAAAAATATGAAATAGGTACTTAGTAGTTTCAATTTTACCACTTTTAGCAGAAAATCAGTGGTCAAACAATATTATGTATTCAATTTCCGCCTTTTTGAAGCATGGAATTTTGCGTGTTATATTTTTGGCAATAGGTAGTTAGGCTATAACTACCTATTGCCAGAAATATAACACGCAAAATTCATGCTTCAAAAAGGCCGCGAACTTTTCCGACTACCTAAGTCCTATTAGGGGATGAAGTTACCGTTTTTTATGGAGAATTTCAAAGAATTTGCATTTTCCATAGGTAACTAACATTGTCTTAATTTACTTAACAACCATGAACGCTAATGTTTTAAATCTTTTACAAATGTTTAAACACTCAGCTAACTAATGCCACATGTATTAAGTAAAAAAAAAAAAATAGTATCGGCTAAGTTACAACGAATTAAGTGGTCATTTCTGCTAACGAAAAAAGTGTCACTTTTGAGATAGGTACTTTTTTTAACGTTCAGGAAAAAACTCAAAAATATTTTTATTGCTGATAGTGGGCAGTTATGATCATAATTGGAAATAATAACAAGTAGACGAAGCATCTTTAACACCATAGAAGATATTTTATATATTGAGAATTTATATTTTTTTTGTGTGAAAAAAAATTCGGCAATTTCATACTTTACCCCTTAGAATAATAACACCTAGAACGATAGTTTCCTACAAAGCGCACTGTCAAAAGTGAGACAACTAAAACAGCCAAAATGGCTCCGTTTTCAGATTGTTAATCTACATAATTACCTTATCATACTGATTAAGTACAAAACAGTTTAAATTTTCCCACATTTATAAGACTAGTTACTATATTATTGGGTTTCAGTTACGATTAGTTAACGTATGAAGGATATAAATTTGAAAACTAAGCCATTCTGGCTTGGTATTAGTTGCTTCACTTTGCATACGAGGACACGGCTTCTAGGTGTTATTATTCTAAGCTTTACCCCCTATTATTTTGTATAAACATACAAAAAATATAGACGAACTTGCTCAAAAAATCGTTGATTTGCAATTAACTCGCAAATATTTTTTTGTGTATGATGCAAATTACTTATTTTCAGATTTATTATATTTCTTTAATTTAGTTAGACCTTACTCCTCGTCAAGTTTCATTATTCTATGTCAACGGGAAATAATGCCCAATAGGTTTTAATTTATTGGTGTGTGAAAACACTGCATCATGATCGTATTTTCTTAATGTTTGTTATAACAGCTTCGAGAGGTCAAAAAACCCCCACAATATTACTTATTATTTGTAAAAATGTGATGGTATCAAGTGAAATGTATAACATTTCAATTGATACCATTAGGTGTTCCTTAGATAAAAGGGAATTTACAGACAGACGGACTGACAACGAAGTGATCATAAAAAAACCTATTTGACCTTTTCAGAAATTTCCCACCTATTTTATCCCAAGAAAACTTTCGCCCTCCTCAGTCAAAAGTTAGTTCGTGCACTAAACTTCAAAATCACAAAAAAAGGCAAACTACAATAAACAAGCATGTACTTACTTACTATTCATGAGGTGTCCAAGGGTTGCCACGAATTAAACAAATACAACTTTATAGTTGTATACCGAAAAAAAGCTATTCCTACCTAAGTTTTTTTTTGTGCCAGTTAAATGTTTTTAATTTAACTTCATTTTCCAAAAGTAAATGAATCAATCTATTATTAGGAAGTAAAAATAGCCGAAATAATAGAAAGTAAAACAAGATATGAGTCAGCCCTGTAAAAGCGTTTTAAGATTATGCTAAGCTGAGCTTCGTCGCGTATACATGGCTGCAGTCAGTAGGATCCTCTCCTGCCACTAAGTATCGTGTGTGGACTGTCGGACGCGCAATGTGCAGCGATTCTTGATGTGCGTCGATTAGATGGGCGAAACACAGTAAGTTTTTATTTAACTCATTTTTAAAGCAAAATAAGAATAGAGATGACTACAAAAAGAGGTATGAAGTTTAGGGTTTAAGTTTTATAATAGAAAAAAAATTAAGTGTCATGTAAACCATGAGAATTATGGAGGAAATTTTCCCAAAAACAGAGTAATGAAACAGGAGATTTTTTTGTGGTAGTGTATTAAGTCACTCAGCTAGTAGTCTTAGCAAAATTTTATTTACACATAATAATATCTATTAATTTATTTATTGAAATTTTTGAAGCAATACATATTTTACATTTTAGCTTTTAACTATTAACATAGGTAAGTTTGATATTACTTAAATATTTTTTTTATGTACGGTAATAATAAAATAAAATAGATTTACATGAAACAACAGACATGTGAAAGTGAACATCAAAATAAGTACACATTAAATGTCATTAGCAAATGATTAAAATTGTAGATAGGTACCTTTTGTAGTCAAATTAGTTGACAAATAAATGTAGCCTGTCTTTTCGTTGAAATGAATAATTTATTTCTGAAAGAAATTAGAAGAAGAAAATCTAATTTTTATTTGACACAGTAGATAAAACCTAGTCTTATTTTTTTAATGAAAGTAGTATTATGATATACCTACCTATAAAAATTAGCAAAGCTCATGCAAACTACAGGTTTCATCAGTTTCAGTATCGAATCGCCTACCTGCTTTATATAACAAAAAATATAGATGTATTGATCTTTTCAATCTTAGTAAAAGAGCTCTAAAAAGGAATTACACAAAAGTAATTTCAGTAATTTAAATGACTAGTAGCCACCCGCGGCATGAAACACTTATAATTATAATATATAAAAGATAAAAAGAACCTCTTACTAAAATAACCTGGATTTATTTATTTGACTTAGGGGACAAGTCGTCCCCATCTAAAAATGGGACCAGGGACCAGTTGCCCCCGTTGAAATTTGTTAATAGGCAACTTGGACCATATCGATTAAGGCTTTGGGACGATTTGCACCTTTAATATTTACTAGGGGTTTATTGGTCCCATTGTGATTAGGGAATGCAATCCAGATAATCCGTGATCCAAAAAATCCGCGGGCTGATTATCTAATTAGAAACCACCTAGCGACCGGTTGCAGTTCATAGATGATAGTGATCCATTGCTACTTCTTTTTGGATTAAAAAAACATACCAAAGAAAAGTAGCAATGTATGTAGAATGAAACCGGTCGCTAAATAGTTTCTTTTTAGATAATCAGGGTGCCGGATATCCCCACTTTTTAGGGTTCCGTAGCCTAAATGGCAAAAAACGGAACCCTTATAGATTCGTCATGTCTGTCGGTCTGTCTGTCTGTCTGTCCGTCCGTCCGTATGTCACTGCCACTTTATTCCGAACGTATTAAGATTATATACACAGTTTAAACTTAGTAAGTAGATGTATTCTGTTAACCGCTTAATGTATTTAACACAAAAATAAAAAAAAGAAATTATTAAGGGGGGCTCCCCATACATAGAACTGAGACTGAAATTTTTTTTTCTTCAAACCAATGCGTGTAGGGTGTTTGTAGATAGGTCCTAGTTTTTTAACATTTTCTTTGGATAGGTCTTTAAAAATGTCATTGAGGTTCTTAAGACAATTTTTTCTTAAAGTCAACCGTTTGAAAGATATACACCGCCAAAGTAGTAAAATGTGCGTCCCCCCCCCCCCCTCCCCTTTAACTTTTGAAATAAGACAGTGTAAAATCTAAAAAAATATATGCTGTAGATCTTAATAAACACTTTCAATAAATTTGGTTTGAACGAGATATAGTAATTCGTTTTTGAGATATAGCACATTTTCCAAAACCGCAAATATAACTTTGTCATTCATACCAACACTGTGAAAAACAAAGTTATTTTTGCAGACGAAAAATGATAGGTGGTACTAAATATGGTACAGTATAAGTTAACTACGGAACCCTACGGCGCGTGGCCTGACACCCACTTAGCATGTTTTTTTACTAGACTTTCAAATCTCGGATAACTTTTTCGATTTTTTCGGATAACAAAAATTATATAAAAAATTAATACCACGTTATTTTCTCGCGCTTAGATGCCATCTAATCACAATGGGACCAATAAACCCCTAGTAAATATTAAAGGTGCAAATTGTCCCAAAGCCTCAACTATCTGGTCCTATTTGCCTATTATCAAATTTCAATGGGGGCAACTGGTCCCTGGTCCCAGTTTTAGATGGGGACGACTTGTCCCCTAAGCCATTTATTTTAGATTAATTTAGGATTAATAATTTTGTAACTCGCATACATAGATATTTAACTCAGAGAATAAGTTTCTTGTTGTTATTATTAAGAAAAAATAGTATTATTTCTTATTATGTTTATTTAGCTAATATTTTGTTATTTTTTGCTGGGTACTTCCTATCTTTTGTTTAAACCTCATGAAATGTTATGAAACTCTGTAATTGGCTTAAGAGTTAAAATATCATAAGTTATATAAGATGCGTTTGTAAAAAAAGTCGTTGAGTTTCTGAATATATACTTTAAATACTTTGACTAATATTTGAATAACATTAATTTTAACGTTAATTTGAGAAATAACGTTAAATTTAACGTTATTTCTTCCTTTTTCCCGTTCTTTAAAGTTAACGTTATTCCAATTAATAACGTTAATTTTTTACCGGTACTAGATTTAACGCTATATGTAACGTTAATTTTACCGGTAAAATATTTTTAACGTTATTTTTACCAGTAAATTTGCCGATAAAATGTTTTAACGGTATTTTTAACGTATTTTTTTTATAAAGTTATTTTTTTAACGGTATTTCAATCCCTTTGTAAAATCGAATCGCCACCTCTTTGAAATTAGGTTTGCAATTAGATTTTATAAGCGATTGTCGATAAAGTCGCCTGCCAAATCGCTCTCTGTGAATACCCCAAAGGATTTGTCTAAATTAGGTTATAAGCGAACTTATATATTTTCCATAATTAAAGAAAAAATATTTGTAAGTACCCAATCATAGCTTTCCAATTCGCCTTGATTTGCCTTAACTCTACACGTACCTACGTAGGGGAGACTGAGGATACTTGATCCCAACACTAAAATTTTTAAATTACTAAGCGTATTAGATTATTTTTTTAATGTGAAAACACTAAGTCGATATTGCTGCCAACTGACAAAAAAAAACTCTGATGTCAATAGTCCGTCACTTTTGCAAATGGCGACAGTTACTTAGTTGTCTACGAGCACGTGGAACCAATTTTGGTTTTTGATTTGTTTTTTTTTTTTGAGGTAACTTTATTAAACGACTTGCTTAGATGGATAGTATTATTGCGAATTTCGTGAATTTCCTAAAAATCGAATCGTGAAAAGTAAATCGTAAGTAGTTTACCTACTTTGATATAGTTTCTTGTGAAATGTCATGGTACATTCGGTTGAGTGAGATAGACTTAGTCCCCGGAACAAGTCTCCCCTGAAAGGTTTATTATGGTTTCTAGTCCCTAAATTAAGTAGTTTTATTTATTATTATCAGATTCGAAATGCCGCGCGTTTATAAAAGTAAACAAGGGAGTAAAAAGAGGGAGCATGTTAATAAAGATAAACTCAGATAAGCTGTCTATTATGTTATATACTGTGAAAAATCACTTAGAGGTGTAGCAAAATCCTATAATGTGTCCGTAATGACTTTGAAGCAGTATGTAAAAAAAAGAGATGCAATAGCTACAGGAGGTGTCTCCAACATATGAACCGGATTATAAACAGCCGCAACTTTTAAATAAAAAAGAAGAATCCGATTTATCTAAGTATTTGGAGACAGCAAGCAAATTATACCATGGCCTTACACCCAAAGCAGCAAGACTGTTGGGTTTCCAGTTTGCGGTGGAAAATAATAAAAACATGCCAGAAAATGGCGAACAAATGAAATTGCTCCGGGCGGGCGGGCTTGATTCGGGCGGATCATGTCTAACGTAGGGGGGGGAACCAAGTCTCCCACATGAATGGGACACTCGATACAACTATATGCTTACGCTTTTAGGTGAATTTTATAAAGCCAATCCATATTTAAATCATACAGCATACAACTAGATACATTTCGAAACTGTTAGTTACAATAAACCCTTACATTTAGTTCAATTTGACATTTTGAGGCAAAAAAAACAAACGGGGTAATCAAGTGTCCTCAGTCTCCCCTACGCGTAGGTAGTTCATTCATTGTTCAACTATTCATATTCATCGCTATTTAATACATTTAGTTTCCGATATAAAACCAGTGTCTGATTAGTGACGGTTAAGGGTAATAGAGTATAAACAAATCTACCATGGTTAATAAACAAAACGCGATGAGGCAGTTTGTTGTTCGCTGAACTTTCTAATCTAAATAGTGGTAGAAGCAGTTTCATTCCCTTTCGGGTTTGCCTTTTAAGTACCTACTTATCCCTGAACCATGATTTTGAAACATTGTTGCAATAAACTTTGACAGAAATCGCAGTTACATTGCTGCTTAAGTGAGAACCAATGTGACGACTATCTTACTTAAAGCAGCAATGTAACTGCGGTTTCAATCGATTTTAATCGAGAGTTGTTAGAAATGAGTTACGTAATCAGGGGGCTGGTGATCATCTGAAAAGACCAAAGGCCTTTATGGGTGATTCTACAGTCTTGTCAGATCCATGGTTAATTTTTGTTTTCGGAAAATTCAAATTTATAATTTTCAGAAACTTTAAATTGAAAGATTTTATTTATTTATTATTCACCAACAGAATTCCAAAATATTCAAAAAAATCCTGTACAAGAATCAACCTTATATTTGGTTTTTGGATTAGTTCGTAGTCCGTCCATCTATCTGCCTGTCAATATAATATAATACTTTTTCTCAAGAACGCTTTATTCGTTGGTATAAAATTCAAAATATCATTTAATTATTAAGCTCTAAAAATCTCTAAAAATATCAAGTTTTTACACGTCCTAAGTTAACTCAAGTAGCTTATTTCGACATTAATTAAATCAAAAGCCAGAATTATGCACGAAGCAATGTTGTTATTGATATAAAAAGAACCTACGAAACCCAGACTTAGTAAGATGATCATTTCCTAGAGATATGTACTTGGATACTGTATGTTTAAAGCTAGAAATGAAACAGCTCCATGTCTTGATTGATTAAGTAGTAAAAGTGCTATTGAGACTAGTAATTTGACATTTCGCGGTGCCTAGTACATCATAGTGTCTAGCAATCAAATTAAGAGGCGTTTCTTATTAGATTTACATAGATTTAATGCTATTTTCTGATAGTTAATATTCTGTAAAACAATTTGATAGTTAATTTTCTGCGAAACAACGTTATTGTGAAAGTTCAAATAGGTAAGCTTGTTTTATCAAGTGACCACAAAAATGGCGAAGGTATACCTAAGTATATTGCACTGATGCGCTCTCGAAGTGTTACGTGAACTAAAACGATACGTACTACCCGTTGTTGTATGTGACTTCTATTTTTTCATGTTTGATCAGATTTATTTGCTCTAACTTTCTCGAGTGGTGCTACTTTAAAAACGTTGACCTGGTCGCCTCTGTTTGGTTAATTCACAAACATTAGCCGTTTCGTAAAGAGACATACACGCTAGTCGAAAAAATTCAGAAAACCACTGATTTTCTTTAGAGAAAACAGCACAATTATTTGAAGGTGTCGTTGACTTGACAGATTAATAAAGATACAAAAGCTCAAATAGCCTAATATTAAAGTGTATCAAATATATCACAAAACTATGAAAATAATATTTTTTTAATCGACTACACAGGTTGTGGTTGAATGACACGCAAATACGTGCTGTCAGAAGTAATCTAAAAATGCGATGATAAAATCCATTTTAAAAAGTTTGGATAATACATGGTTAACATAAGATTTAAGTCTTGTAATTGTGTAATTTATATATTTAACGGACGTAACTATTCATATGAGTCAAGTATCTATAGAATGTTAAATTACTTAATTACTAACACTTTCAAGAAATTCTATTCACCATTCTTTACGCACGCAATATTTTATATATTTTATCTTTTTATTCGTTTTGATTTTGCATTCGCCTACACATTTTCAGCTTAAGTTGGAAAACAAGTAGGTACCGTCTTGCATTCTTGTATGCTACAGCGAATCTTGTTTTTTTTCTAAACTTTGGAAAGCTCTATCATTTTTTGTACATGTTACGATAGCCTAAGTTTACAGGAGGGGTACGCAGAGGCATCTGTTTGCATGAAGTCGAAAAATTATAAAAGTGTGTCACTAGCATGTCGTGTTTGCACACGTCCGAGTTAGAATCTACGAGTGTACCTACCTGTCTCGGTACTCAGACAAGGCAAATTACTTAAATTATTGCAAAGTATCCACGGTATATTTCCTCTATTTTTAGCTAAAACGGCATTTGGTCAGTTTAAAACTAACCCACTTTAGATTTCAATTAAGTATATTAGCGTTTTCAATAGAATTATCTAAGTACTGTTCTTATTATTTACTGTGGTTATGATCATAACGGTTAGATCACGACTCTTGTGATAGCGCAAAAATTTTAGGAAAATTATAAATCTTAAAGGTAACTCATTTATATTCCTATACGCGGTAAACTAAGATACTTACATTCTCACATTACATATCATTCAGGCAAAATAGTGGGTTTAGTTTCTTTACACCGCCAAATCATAGTAAGCTGATACCTTCTTTTGATAGGTACCTTTTTAAATAAGATACGTGTTAATGAAAGTTCTAGATTTTTTTCACTTATAGAATTTTCCTTTCTGACCCATGGAACACCAAAGTAGATCACCTAGGTGCTAAGTAATTACAAAACTGCAAACAATTTTTTTTGCAGATGTGCGAATGGCTATCAAATAGCGAGTGGTGCGATGTGAAGCTAGTGTGCGGCGGGCGAACATTTAACGCACATCGCGCAGTGCTGGCCAGTGTAAGCATCTTTCTCAGGGTAAATATCAATCAATTTATCAACTAGACACACAAACTTTAATTGCTTATTGATTAAGACCTCCAAGCTACTTTGATTACTATTTGCTCAACCGGTTTAAAGTATCACTTATGTTTTTACAGCGGGTCCTACTTTCATGTCCACAAGAAGACACACCTGTATTTATAGTCTTACCAGACTTCGATCTCGAAGCAATGTCATCGGTTCTTTATTATGTGTACAATGGGGAAGTATTCATAGACAATCATAAGTTATTTTTGTTTCTTGATATAATAAAAACGTTAGAAATCTTCATTGATCACCAGTCTTTAAAGAAATTACAGGACACTACAGAAGACAGATATTTAGATCACTTTAAAAACAAAAAAAGAAAATCCCTATATGCTTTGTTTAATATGAACTCGCAGAATAAACGTGAAAGTTCGGATATAGAAAAATACGACGGAGTGCAAGATAAAAATCTTCAGTATTTGCTTGGTCATTCAGATCTCAGTGATAAGAGAGATAGATGTCTGAAAAGGAGTGAGCTGCATCCTTCACAGCTGTACTTGGACCGACAAAGGAACTCTTTCCTACGTGATTTATATATCGAGACATTTCCTCAAAACGGTAATGTTAACGGTGTTACGGGAAGCGTGCTAGCAATATCAAATGAACCCTATCGTGCACCGACATCTGTTCTCTTAACGAATGCAAATGGTAAACATCCCATCAGAGCTGACGACAGGCTCTCAGCTACAAGAAATTCAACAGAAAGTGAATTACCTAACATATCGCGCAAACAGTATTGCGTGAATGGATTTGACCAACCGTACAATGAAATTTATACTAAGAAATTTATTGATAATGCCCAAAGAACGGCTCTAAACATGTCAAAAAGCAATCAATCGAGAGTTAATAGTGATTATGACTTGATGTTCAATTTTAATAAAACTGTGATAAGTTATAAGCCTTCATATACTCAACCTCATATAGAAACAATGCAAGAGAAGAGTTCCGTAGCCACTTTAGACCTCAGTCTCTCAGAGTCCTTAGTTAGAACAGTTTTATCTGGTCCCTATGAAAATGCAAACAAGTGTGTAGATGCAATACGTTTAATGCAAAGTAAGATGAATAATATGAATATAAAATTTCAAAAGGATAATTTAAGCAATCTCTCTAAGGTACCGATTTTTAATCAAGTGATAGATAGCCCATGGCGCCCACGGGTATCTAATAATTACAAACCATTAAGAAGAAAAGATACCCATGTTACTGACACTGTGCCAACCAAAAAGGTACGTAATACGCAATGATTTTGATTGGATTTGCTTTAGGCTTCTGTCTGCTTTATGTTTTAATTTTTGTATTTGACTTAAGTCAAGAAATTAATTGAGATGTGGGTTTCTATTACAAAGCTCGAATCATCTGACATTCAATTTCCATCGTTAGTCTATTATTATTATCGTCAAAGTACAATTCATGATTAACGTTCGTCTTTTCGAGGTCGTAAGGCTTTCAATCGTTAATTAATCAAACTGTTAAAAGCTTTGATGAATAGATTCGTGTTGTTTGAGTGTTATTTTAAATTGTGCATATTGTGTGCAAATATAATGTTTTTGTATTTTAGGAAACGTGTGCGGTGATCAATGATAGCAATAATAATAATTTAGAAGAAACAGCGACAACACCAAATATATGCGTGGAAGAAACTTCTGTCAACGGGGTAGAATATAAATGTTCAATTTGTAGCCAGGTAAGTTTCAAATTGGTTAACTACACACTGGCTTTACACTGGTCTTCAAAACTTAGTATCACACTTCAAAATTGCAAACATTTTAAAATACACACGACATAGCACGGTATGTTAAACAGTTGAACTACGAAAACAGCTTTTATTGTGTACGACATCGGCATATACGCGGTCTCAAAGTCTGATGTGCCTTCAAAACGACTGACTCGACTGTAAAAAATTTATAAATAAAATAAAACAAAAATAGAAAGAAATTGAATAAATGTTGATGAACTTTGTCATAAAAATATTTTTTGATTTTTTATTTCTAAACTCTTAACTTATAGAAATTAGAGTTTGCAATTTTAAAAGTGTGGTATACCCAGTGTAATACCTAGAGTGGATATTTTAATAACTATGTGATTTTATCCGTCTTTATGTTTATTGATAAAGACAGTAGGTAATGATATTTTTTAAATAATTTTTGCTATACTTATATTCTAATGAACGATTTTTGAAGTGAAAACTTCTTTAGCGGCGTTGTACGCTTTTTGTAATGGGGAAAAAATGTTAAACTCGCGTCAGTCAGGATCACGTGACCCTGATCGAAAATTCGTAAGACGGATGTGACGGATAGAGAGTAAACAGCCGTCGGCGGAAGTATCCCCCTCTCTTTCTATGGGGCGCGGCGAAAATGGCGGCGCGTCATTTCAAGACGTAAACACTAGTGTCACAATAGCAACGTGCTAATTTATTAATTCAATGTCAAAACTCTAGATTTTCTGTCAAGCTATGGATAAGACTTTCGTACAATACTGTTCTGTATTTGTAAATTCAAATGCAGAGTAAATTCGTAAGACGGCAATTCGTGCAAAATTATTCCATAACCATTCCATAATAGCAAAAATGCACAACGTTAATATTCAAGTTTACACTTCTGCCGGCACTCCCGGTTCAACCCGATTTTTTTTTAATGAAAGTTAAAACTCCGATTGAAATATTGAAACTACATTGAAAGAAAACTTATTTATCGTATTTACTGAGCTATTGCTGAACTTCAATTTTGCGTAATGCTTTCGATCTTATAGTATATACTTAGTTGTCGTTATTGAACTGCGTGAGTGTGCCATACTCATTCCTCTACGATCCACCGACGAGGCTCCACCAGTGGATCAAAGGATATTTATTTTCTTCTTCGATCCACCGGTTGACCGCAAAAAGTGGATTTAAATATAATAATACATTTCTTATTCCACTCTGATCCACCGTTTTAGAGAAAAAGGGGATTCAAATATAATCAAATATTTTTATTCCACTTCGATCCACCACTAAGGTAGGTAGGGTATATAGGGCATGTGAAATGTTATATAAGGTTGTCTGGAAGAAATTGCTTTTAGTGATAAGGCCGCCATTTGTATATGTCCTTTAATTTTGTACTGTTTCTTTTTATTTGTTTTGTGTGTATGTATACAATAAAGAGTATATAAATAAATAAATAAATTAAATATCCAGTCAAAAGTACCAGGGCAACATAACTTGCGAGGAATTATTTTGATTTCGTACCGCGAAGATTTCTTTTAGCTCTTTAATTTTTCAAAAATATAAATCGAAATAACTCCTTGTAAGTTATGTTAACCTGGTACTTACTTTTGACTGAATATAACATTATTGAATATAAAAAAAAGAGTAGGATTTCGGGTTAGGTTCGGAATAATCGTTCTTTATTACTTATATATCAATACTACTATAGGACACACTACGATATTCTAAAAAGCCCTAGTCCAGTAGGACCAACCACACCACGAGGTATACCGTGGTCCTACCAGTAGGTCAAATCGGTAGGGCCACGGGCCCAGTGTATTCTCCGTACACATTCGCTATATTAAGCCTCTCCGCACACGGCGTCGCCGTAGCGTAAGCGTATCGTAAACCGCGGCTGGCTACAGTTGAAACATGTCTATGTTTTATTGAAGCCGTTTTATGTCCTAAGTGATTATTTTTGTCTATCTACATACTACCTACTTACTATAAACGTTACAGTAACCAGTAAACAGTTTTGTGGTGCAGAGAAATTGACGAGAACACCAGAATTTCCAGTTTGATGTTCTACAAATTCATCGCCCACGAGTTCATCATGACAGAGTAGGTATTTAATTTACTAAAAATACCTATTTGCATTTAACGACTCGTATATTATAACAATTTCGACTCAGGAATTGTAAAAGTTGTAAGACCTTTTGGTTTTGAGTCAGTTAAGCAGCCGGTTGTCAGCCGCTGTCTATACGATATTATCGGCTGCTTTAGATAACTATCCGATAACAACCGCTGTTTTACAACTATAATCGTAATACGCGCGTCGTACAAGAGCAATACGAGCACGTTTGTACATGTTCAAAGAAGTCCGCACACGGCGTCGTAGAGGCCCCTCCTAATCCAGTAAAATCGTTTGGGGGCTCGACGAAAAAATACAACATAAATTCACCGGCGGATCGAAGGGAAAAAAATATCCCTCAATCCACCGGTGGATCGAAGAGGAAAAAAAAATATCCTTCGATCCACCGGTGGATCGAAAGATATTTGAATCCACTTTTTCTCTTAAACGGTGGATCAGAGTGGAATAAGACATGTATGATTATATTTAAATCCACTTTTTGCCGTCAACAGGTGGATCGAAGAGGAAAAAAAAATATTTCGATCCACCGGTGGTGCCTCGTCGGTGGATCGGTAGAGGAATGAGCGCTAAATTCATATGTTTACGATAATCGAGCTTTCGCTGCGTTTAGTGGCAAATGTGGCAATAGCAAATGAATATAGCGTTGTAAACATATTCTAAAGCACAGATGAGGTGAATTAATTTACGATATCGACTAGATTTAGTCCTCTGATGGACGAAGTCTAAATAAAATAGGTTTCTTTTTGTAATTTGTAAAGATCATGTAATTTCCTCGAGTTTTTAGTAGTCTATTTACAGCTCAGTCCCGTTCTAATGGTTTATTTCAAATTTATTTTATTAAAAAGAGTCGAAATACCTTACGACTTGTTTGTTGGTAAATACTTATGAATTCTCGAAAGCATTTCCACAACCATTTGTGATTCATCACTGCTGTGTGGGACTCTTGAAAATATTTATTAGTGCGGTATGTGAGTACAATACAAATACTTATGAATCGGAGCGCTTGCGATCTCTGCACTCCACTTCATTTAGTCGTTTGACATGTAAAATAAATGTGCTAAGTATTTACTAAAAACTATACAAACATACTTCATGGTGTACGTGTATCTCTGCATTTGGTTACGTAATTTTTTTACAATAATGGTTTCCGCTACAACTAAAGCGTTGCTATATGATTTTTTTTTGAATAGTTATTCGATTAATACAATCATTGTTTTTACGGGATTCAGGTTAGCAATTCGATAAGTAGGTACTCAACATTACATAAACGTGGTAAATGTCGTAAGTTTCTTTATACATTTTAGACAAAGATAAATCTAAGGATCCCTTCTTTCTTTGGGTGAGCTTCTTTAGTATTTTTTCATAAATAGTTAACTTTAAATAAGACAGCCGTTCTTGACAGCAGGTATCTTGATTCTTCAACATCTTCAACCTTGACAACCACCGTGGGTTGACACTTGACAGAGACCATTTTGAGGTTTTCAGGACGATCTAAAACGTAATTTGCTCAGCATCACTTTTTTTGCCATCCAATTTGTATAAAAAGTAAAATATAAACTTTTTGAACTTTTAGGTGTTTACAAACGAAGATTGCCTCTCGTCACACATAAAACGGCATACAACAACAGCCCGCTACACCTGCAGCGAATGTGGCAAGACGTTTTCGCAGCTGCGCAACTTCAAGTACCACGTATCGGTACACCGAGGCACCAGGGAGTTCGCTGCCACTTGCAGCGTCTGTGGGAAGTACTTTAATGACAGAGGATACCTCAGCAGCCATATGAAGATACATAGGTGAGGCGTGTGTGAATCGGAAATTAAAACATATTGGACGAATATAATGTTAAATTCGACACGCCAATTCATTATAGAGCGTGTTCAGTCGTGGAAGTTGGTGGTTTACCACTCGTACGTTGTCATTCTCGCGCATAGATAGTATTACTGAAAATTGGCTTACAAATGTTCAATTAAAAATATAACGCCTGAATGCTAAGGAAATGATGGAAAATCTGCAATTTTGTTAAAATTCGGAATATTTGAAAAATGTCTCCAAATGAAAAAATCATGGACGTCGGCTTCAAATGACACATTTTGAACATTACAAATTACTGTTTATACTATTGATTGTTTGTTGTTAGTATAATTTTGTGTCCGCTTGCTAATTTTTTTCATTTAAAAGCTGTTTTCCCTACGCAACGAAGCAACACGCCAGCGATTTACAACACATCACACAAATTACTGAACTGTATAAACCTATTTTTTTTATTTAATTATTAGGAATCATGTGAGGTTTTTTCGTAGACACTTTGTTACATTTTTCAATTATTTTTTATGTTGTATTACCTACTATGTAGATCAATATAGCTTAATTAACACGTATTTTATTTGTAGTTAATGGCTGATTGTGTATTGAATATTTGGAAAAGAGCGTCCATTTTACCCTTGGATAATTTTATCACGTTTTTATTAGGTCGCTTTCTTGTTTATTTGTTTTTTTCTTTGTTTGCCTACAAGATTTTTAATAGCTTCTCAATGAGCTAGCGAGACTTGAAACTTTGAACAAGGTCAGAACTGGAAGACAATGCATTCTAATGTTGTTATTGAGTTGATCTGAAGATGAAGCCGGTTCTTCCGGCCACAAGAACTCTGTAATAAAACCATGCAGCCCGTTCGAGTTTGGGTTCATTTAATTCGTATTGACTAATACTCTATTGGGAAATAGTGTCCAGGGACTGATGATGGAGCCGGAAGAAGGCCACAGGAATTGTTTAGTAAAACCATACAACCCCATTTGGGCTCGTTTGATTCGTCTTGACAAGTATTCTGATCAGAGGGTATCCAGGGTCTGATGATAGAGCTGGAAAAAGGCCACAGGATAAAAAATAACGCAGAACTAAAAAGTAGAAAAGAATTATTCACTAAAAACTTCTTTAGTCCGTTTTTATACTTTTTAGTCCGTTTAAAAATCGCGTTATTTTTTAGTTTTTATTCCCTGATACATGATCGATAGACTTTTAAATGACTGTTAATGACCATGAGAAATCGATGATTTAAAATCCTTCCAAGTTTTTCGATCAGTTATGAATATTACATAATTTTCTTATTTTCAGAAATCGAAAAGAATACAAGTGCTCTTTATGTCCAAAATCTTTCAACCAACGGGTTGCCTACAACATGCACGTTAGGATACACACAGGTATTTTTCAATATCAACAAATCCAACAAATAACAGAGATGGTAAAAGCTGTGGTAAAAGCTTGTATGAAGTTTGGTACCACTTGTAAGCATCATTTTTTTCGAAATTAGATTTCGCATTGGATTTTCTTAATAATTTACCAAATATAGCGGCAAATAAATTTTCAAGTTTGGTATAAAATTTCAAATGGGAAGCTATTTTGAAAAAAAGTATTGAGGGGTTGGCAACGCAAAGCATCGCAGGTGGCGCCAGCGGCGATCTAACCACTATCAATACTTTGATTGGTTAAAATATGCCACAAATGACATTTGATATTTGAAACAACCAATCAAATGTATTGGTACAACCGCTTGTGGCGCCATTAGTTCCTCAGTTTCCATCCCCATGGGAACGTCAAAATTACGTCATTTTAAAAATAGTTGAAGAGGTAGAGCTGCCGGCGAGACGCGACGAGACGGTATTTGTAGAGATGTTACCAGTTGATAAAAATAACTATTATTTTTTATTTATTTGCCCATTATAACTAATAGAAATTAGTTTTGAATTTTTTAGGGGGCATAATGTTAATTCTTTTTTGCGCCCATTTTTATTGTCAGCTAAAAGACGTCATGTAGGGTAAAAGATTTGACATTTTAAAAATGCTTATTTTGTGAGCTTTTTTGAATAAAGATATATTCATTTAATTTAATTTCATTCATACATTTTTCTATGTTATCTTTTGTGTATACAGGTTAGTAGCCTTAGCGAAAACATTAAGGGATGATTCTACCCTTAGAAATAAGTAACTTTATGGAACCACTTGTCGCAAATGCATAGCTGTTGAGATTTTGATTTGTTGTTGAGAAGCAATGTACGCGTAACAACTCGATAATATCGCGGGTAAACAGTTCTGTACATTGCGGGCTTATACAATTTTGATATTTTAATTATTTTTCTGTAAATTTAGGTTCTTTGCGACTAAAACAGACTCTGTGTAATAGAAACAAAAAACAAACATGAAGTTTGCGACGAAAAATTCCACTTCAGAGAGACTCAGAATCATGAGACGATTATGCCTGAAAGTTTTCGCTAGGTTGCTAGTAAGACCCTGTATGCTCACGAGTGGTACCAAATCTTTACCATCTCCTTACTGGGCTTCTTATCTGTAGTTCTTGTGGGATTTATTATCTAAACATAATGACTAATTTTCCAGGGGTAAAACCTCACGTGTGCGAGGAGTGCGGAAAGGCGTTCTCCCGCAAAATGCTGTTGAAGCAGCACCAGCGCACGCATTCCGGTGAGAGGCCGTACGCCTGCCCGCATTGCGATAAACGATTTGCGGACCGATCCAACATGACCCTGCACCTTCGGTTACATACTGGTCAGTATCATACACACGATTAGAAATGGAAAAACGATTAGGAATGGAAAAGACTATACAAAAGTCTATATTTCCCAATGGAGAAACAATTATAAATAAATAGGTAAAGTTTAATGAAGTGCTCGAATTGCTCGATACCGTTCGATCGAGAATACCCTAGATGTCCAGTTAGAGTCTCAAAACTGGTACCTCGAAATAACGCCCTACTTTCAAACCGGGAGCTTACAATTGTACAAAGTACCTATTCTCTTCTTTGTTTTTTTACTCTATCTATAGACGAATAAGTAATGTCTTAAAACTGCATTTAAGATTAGTTATACTATAAATGTACTATACTATATATCAACACATCCTTAAAATTTGGATGGTAAGTTCAAAATGATCCGATATATATGTCGCAGGCGTATCGTATATTTAGCCGTATTACATAGCAACTAGCTGTTTTAGAAAACGGCGCCGTATTGTAATGCGGCGGATTAAAAATACGCCGTATTCAAAACGGCTGATCAAAAGTACGCCGCATTGAATAGAGCGCTTTGCGATTTTCAATACGGCTAGCCGTAATGTAATTGGGCGGATCATAAGCCGCTTTTCCGTAAGTTTTTAGTACTAATTATCAACACTCGCAGCGCTGCCTACCATAACAATAAAAATGGCGTCATGTGCGGATAGTGCATCGAAAA
Organism: Agriphila geniculea; assembly: GCA_943789525.1. Classification (NCBI taxonomy): domain Eukaryota; kingdom Metazoa; phylum Arthropoda; class Insecta; order Lepidoptera; family Crambidae; genus Agriphila; species Agriphila geniculea. Next base: position 14,214,516 of record OX038875.1, read on the forward strand.
TAAGTAAGAATATGGATGAATTAAATGAAGAAAATGTGCCAAATGTGTACAGATAATTGTTTTAAGGACAATTTTTAATGAGCAGTTAAATATTTTCTACGCAGCTCAATGCGGAATGTGAAAAAGCCGTGGATCAAAGAACGAGATTAAAACTGCTATTGTGGCAATGGTTTCTGGTGTTGTGCGGAATCCTACGCAATATTATTGGTGTAAAAATTCAACGTAATGAGTGTAGTCAGTGAAGCTTAAAGAAACATATTTCAGAAGACCCTACTTTTTGGGCAGTGCCCAAAGAACAACATTTTAATACATTACATATACAAAAAAAGTTACCTTTTAAAAGGATTCAAAATTATTTAAACCAAAAAAAAGCTAAATGTTCTAGAATCTAGTAAGTCCAACTAATATTACAATTTTGCAAACAAGAACCAAACCGTTTTGTACCGTACCTGTTTATTTGATAGAAGTAGTATTTACCCATACATTCATGGAGCTTTGGGAATAACCCATACATTCCTTAAAACTAATAAAAAGAACACATGTTTCCGACTATTTACTAGGTGCTTTAGAAGTTAGTTAAACCTACCTTTTTTCATAATAATTAAAATTAAATTTATTTTCAATTAAGCACTGTTTCATTTTGTTAGTGTGGTCACTCTACAATAGAACTTAGATACAAAACGGCTAAACGTGCTCCGCCGTATTGAACAACGTATCACATTGTCAATCTGGCGTATCGTTGACTCGCTGTATTACAATACGGCGCCGTTTTCTAAAACAGCTAGTTGCTATGTAATACGGCTAAATATACAATACGCCTGCGACATATATATGTTTGAATGTTTGTTCCTCAATCACGCTCCTGAACGGAGCAAACTACTGGATGGGTTTCGTTGAAATTTGAAACACAGATATTTTATAAGAAAGCCTAGATTAAAACATAGAATACTTTTTATCCCGATATTCCCACGGGAACGGGAACCACGCGGGTGAAACCGCGGGCGGCCGCTAGTATATAGATATAATATTAGAAGCATTCGAAGTTTTACTCAAGTCATTACTCACTCGTCTATTTGGAAAGAATAAGTAGTAATTTGTACTTGATAAAAATTTTCATGTGGGGATTCGAATATCAAAATTTTGAATCGCATTTGTTGTCGGTCGGTGCCACATTTACGTGTCTGTTTTAGTTCGTGAAGCGTTATCCTTGATGGAAGTCAATATCTAATGTTGCTTTTCATAATGCATTCGCAAAACCACAGTAACGATGAATGCTATTATATTGTATTAATATTTAAATAAAATAATTTACTATAAATGTATTTCTTTTCTTCTTTCTTTCAAAACATTATCTCAGTCAGCAGCAATAAAAATGTAAAATTATGACCATAAAACGACCATTTAAATAATAATAGAACCAAACTTTTTTTAATTTTGCAGGAGTGAAGCCTTTCTCCTGCTCGTTGTGTCCAAAATCCTTCACCAAGAAGCACCACCTGAAGTCGCACCTGAACTTCCACACGGGCGCCAAGCCGTACTCGTGCCCGCGCTGCCAGCTCGCCTTCACGCAGTCCTCCAACATGCGGACGCATCTCAAGAAATGTGCTGCTTCGCCTGTAGTTGGTGTATCGGGCAATTGAATAAATCTCAAGAAATCGCACCTGAAATTCCACACGGACGCGAAGCCTCCTGCCCGCGCTGCAATCCAACTTGCCTTTAATTTCGTAGTTCATATCGTAAAGCTCGCATAGGTTCTGCTTTGCCTGAAGTTGGTGTATCGAGAAATTGAAATTAATAAATTTTAGGAAATCGCACCTGTACTTCCACACGCCCGCCAAGCTGTTCTCGTGCCCGCGCTGCCAGCTCGCCTTCACGCAGTCCTCTAACATGCGGACGCATCTCAAGAAATGTACTGCTTCGTCTGAAGTTGGTGTATCGAGTAATTGAAATTAATAAATTTTAAGAAATCGCACCTGAACTTCCACACGGGCGCCAAGCCGTACTCGTGCCCGCGCTGCCAGCTCGCCTTCACGCAGTCCTCTAACATGCGGACGCATCTCAAGAAATGTACTGCTTCGTCTGAAGTTGGTGTATCGAGCAATTGAAATTTATGAATTTTAAGAAATCGTATCTGAACTTCCACACGGGCGCCAAGTAATACTCGTGCCTGCGCTGCCAGCTCGCCTTCACGCAGTCCTCCAACATGCGGACGCATCTCAAGAAATGTACTGCTTCGCCAGGAGTTGGTGTATCGAGAAATTGAAATTTATAAATCTTAAGAAATCGCACTTGAACTTCCAAACCGAGCTAGCAATGCCGTGCTCCTGCCAGCGCCCGCGCTGCAATGCAACTCGCCTATACTTTCATTTGACATCATTTAAAACGAATTTGTAGTTCGTATCGTAAAGCTTCTTTAGGTTCGAAGAAATAGATTTTCATAATAGTCCCTAAGTCTTCGATTAACAATACCCCTAATAATATCAGTGTATTGTTGATCGAAGAGAAGACCTACGTAACCATGTTCCATTTAGCAGAAATCCGTGGTGAAAGCTTTTTTACAAAATGTAGATTTCAAATCTAATTTTCAAATTAATGTTGCGTTGATTATTTTTTCTATTGAATTGTTTATTTTTAAATAGTTTAAACTTAACTATGTAAAAAAAACTTAAACTTCTTACATAGCTTACGATTTGCAACTAAGATAATCGTATTTAAAATAGGATAGATTACCAAATTATTGTCCATCAGCCATTTTTGATGTCCCCACTGCTGGGGCACAGGCCTTCCTTATGGGTGGATAAGGAGGACGGGCCATAACCCACCACGCGGGCCCAATGCGGATTGGTGGGTATTAACGACTGCAAATGCAGCCGGGACCAACGGCTTAACGTGCCTTCCGAAGCACGGAGGAGTTCGCGATAGTAAATTTTTGGTCACCCATCCCATGACCGACCCTTGCGAACGTTGCTTAACTTACGCAATCGCTAGGCCAGGCGCTAAACCACTGCGCCACCGAGCTCCTCGCCAAATATTTATAATAATAATTATTGAATATTTATAATTTGGTTATCAAATTTGTAAAATCGGAAGCTTTGAATATTTGTACATTTAAATCATTTCTTACTCGTCTATAGATACGGGGAAGATACGGTAAGTAGGTAGGTAAGTTTTGTATTTTTTGGAAGTAGGTAAAATTAAATAAGTATGTGAATAGTAACGTCGAAACATGTAAATAGTATTTTAAATAAATAATGTCATAAGTATCTAGACTCATGCACAATAATATCGTTATTTTGTCAAAGAAGGTGAGCCGAGATACCCTTAACCGACATCGTGAAGTAGATTTTTATCCCAGCTGCAAAAAAAAACAAATATTTTCTTTTCCATGAAAATAAGCCGCTTTTCCTTTTAGGTATTCTCAGTGCAGTGTACATACAAGCGTGGCGCCTAAAAAATATCCGTTTGCGCTGTAAACGTATGTACTATGGGCAAGCAACAAAATTCGTGTGCACGCGTATCGCCCCTGCACGAACTAAACGTATGTGACAGCGGGCGCGGCGTGCAAGCGATTTTAACCTTAGCAGTGGTTAAACGACGCTGTTGCCCATGGTACATTTTTATACCTACCCTACCCCACGATGTTAATTACGTTTTGTTTTTTTGTCAACTTTAGTACTAGTTTTAAGTAAGTAATTTTTATTTTATTTTTAATATTTAGTATTATAAACAACATTATATTATGTTCGATTAGTAAAAGTCCGATCTTTCATTCCTACTATTATTTTAAAGATTTTTTAATTCTATATTTAGAACATTGTTTGCGAGTTTAAGATAAAAGTAGTATTTTTTTGTTTTCTATAATAGGGAACATGCATTTTTTTTTGTATCAAAATCAAAAGTATAATGCGTGGGAAAATCAACTGTAATATAAAAACTTTTCTCTTGTGTTTTTTTCTCGTGCTATAGTTACTTGAAGTTAGCACGCAGCAGCACCCGCCGAAAACGCTCTATACAAAAAGGTCAACATTTGTGACGTCACTCATGTCACGTTTCAGTGCATTAGTATGGAGTTAGCCAAGAATTTTCAAATATCTCCCTAAATATTGCGTTTAAGTACATATGTGTCATACAAAATATTATTTCTTATTTGATGTTCTATCCGAATGTTAAGTGCATTATATCCGAAAACAAAAAAAAAATCGTTATTTTCCCTTGTGTGATAAAACTAAAGTAATACATTTTATTTTTTATTTTTCTGTTCCATCATGTTTTATGCGTGTCCGCAGCGATCAAGCTCAAATTTATCAAAATCGGTGACTTATGCATGTTCCCTATTAAATAGTTTTATTTAAGAAAATTTTTTTTTTTATTATTTTAAATGCAAGGCCGTTATTACAAAAAAGTTTAGAGCAACGCGGCTTCCGAAGCCGCGTTAAAGCATAACAGGAATAAAATTTAGGCATTTTAAACTTATTATTTTTAATTTTCCGTTTTATTTTTAGATAAACTACTATTTTAAATTTTTACAGCACACTTTTACTTTTTAATTTATTGGCGCGTATGGGCTCATTGTAATATCTATGGTCTGTGGTGCGGGGTCTTGTTGTATGGTCTGTGGGGGTGGGTCATCTTTAACGCAACAAAACAAAAAAGTTATGGTTCCAATTTTCACTTTTTGTTACATGTAGGTTCTGAATTTCGTAGGATTTTTTTTATTCTTGCTTTAAAATATCTGATAGATGACAAATAATTGACTCCGCCTGACATTTTAGATGTAGCACGTTGCTCTTATATCAAGGTAGTACGGCAATATCAGCAAAGCCTCTCTCTCTTTTTTAAATTTGATCTTTTATTTAAAAAGTAGATTCAATCCCAAATTGTATGAGTATAGATAAAGTAGTGTATGAAACTGCACATAACTAGGTATAAAAACACTCGTGTGATACTATTAAAAACCTCGCCTGGTGTTTTAATACCCCTCTTTATGTATCAGTTTCATAAACTACTATTTTCACTTTTCTACTTGACAGAACGTGTTCGAAAACATACTTACCTGCTTTATTTACTCTCCTTCTGTAGAGGCAGTTCTCTTACTTCATAAATATATTAATTATTAATATTTATGCGCCTAGTATTATTAAGTAGGCAACAGTGGCCCTACCATGAGTTGTTGCAAACTGTTTACGTTACAGTAAACTATCGTTTTCTCTCTTTCACTCGTATTGACTGTGAGCAGTATATCCAGGGCCTGATTTACCCACAGGCTTAAAAGGCTTAAGCCTAGGGCGCAAGGACCAGGGGGGCGCTTAGCTTCAAGCAATCCTTGCAAGCACCACTTATTTAAAAAATAAAATTTTGAAATTTTAAAATGCACGCGTAAAATCTTGCTTGGGTTTGGAACAATTCAGATGGACTTTCACCCATTCACCCGACCTGACACACAGATGTACCCCATGGTGCGACCAGGCAGAGGCACAAACGCACACCCAGCTCGCAAACCTCTAAAACAAAAAAGACTGCACGTGCGGCACTAAAAAGTCGAAACATGAAAAAAACAGAATGGTCATTCTTTGTTTACACAATGAATAGGTAGGTAGGTAAAACGTTAGAAATAAAAACTTTAACCAAATTTCGCTTTGACCGGGCCCGAGTAGTAGAGTTAAATTTTTGTCATTCATTACGTATTTGGTGATAGTGACAGGCGTGCTCACAACTTTGTGATTGATAGACACGTTGTTTTTTTTTTAAAGTATTACTTACATAGTTTTGTTCGTTTTATTGAAAATGTAAAATGAGTGTTAATGAAAGTACTTCGATTGTGAAAAAACCAAGTGGGGCCAACCAAGTAACAATGAAAATATTATTGGGCTTCAAAAAAAAGTGGAAAGATTCCTTGAGATCATTGTTTAAAGTTTAAAAGTACTTAAGTCTTTTAATTTTGGCAGGTCAATACATTAGTAATAGTATATATGAAAATTTAGTTTATGTAAGGAAACACAAATGATTAATTTGCTAATAGCGATAGTACTCACTATATAGTTCCATAAAGTATAATCCTGTTACCTATATTTGGTAACGATAACACTTATACAGTTTGTAAATATTAATACTTATTTCTGTTCTTGCACCTGTTCTTCTTGTTAGTTAAAAAAGTCTAGAACGGGTGGTAGGAAAATATAGACCAGTCAAAAGCACTTAATTAATTATGGGAATTAATTGATTGAGTGACTGGAAATAATTAAAAGCGACTGTTACTGGGATATTTAAATACTAAACCTGGCAGCGGTTTATTTTTTGGGTGATAAAATAACTAAACGCGTGACTAACTGTGGATTACAAAAATACGTAAAACGGACGACTAAATGTGGGAGACAAATAATTTAAGTTAGCAGTGAAAATTCTAAATGAGTGACAAAAATACTGAGTGGGCAACTGTTATGCCAAGTAGGTAACAACTATACATACTTATAACTGATTTAAAAGCTGCTCAACATGGTATTTTGTTATCTCGATTAAGATAATAAGCACCTTTATTAATAAAAATAATACATGCAAAATTTTAAACGTTTTGTGTGCCCTAAGGTTGTTGCCCAAATAGTAATTTGGTCGCCCGTTCTGAATAACTAGTTACTCAATTTGTATTTTAAGGTCACCCATTTTCAACATTTGTAGTCGCCCTCAGTCCGTCGCCCACTTAGTATTTCAGAACGATATATTCAGTATTTTTGATACCCAAAATGGGAATTTATTGTTATCCGATTAAGTACTACCTACTAGTTAATTATTAAATTTATTTAAACAAATATATTTTTACTTTGACCGTGACTTTGCATACACATTGTCAGAGGTAGAGAAAAGGGCATACATAGGGTACCTTTTATCTCAAAAAAAACTTACCTACTTGTTCCCGAGGGATAAAAAAATAGGTAACTTTCCACGCAAGCGAAGTCGCGGCCGGTAGCTTAACATAAAAAAAATCAGTCTGTCGAAATAATAACATCCTCTTTTTTTAAGTCGGTTAAAAAATCAGGGTAGGCTCAGGAAGGAATATAAGGCAGGGGGGCGCCTGTTCATAATTAGCCTAGGGCTGTTAAAACCCTAAATCAGGCACTGAGTATATCCGACAGTTTACTGTAACGTAAACAGTTTGCATCAACTCATGGTAGGGCCACTGTACATTTATGAACTTCATAATTATTATGTCGAGCTTTATCGCTCCTGCTACTTCTGTGCCTCAGTGAAAGTAATTAATTTTGCAAATTAATATATTATTATGTATGAGTGACCATGACCATCAGCCATTTTTATTTAATGTCTCCACTGCAGGGGGAACAGGGCTTTCTTATGGGTGTATAAGGAGGATGGCCCATAACCCACTACGCGGGCCCAATGCGGATTGGTGGGTGTTAACGACTGCAAATGCACCCGTGACCAACGGATTAACGTGCCTTCCGAAGCATGGAGGAGATTGAGATAATAAATTTTTGGTCACCCATCCCATGACCGACCCTTGCGAAAGTTGCTTAACCTCTGCAATCTCCGGGCCAGGCGCTAAACCACTGCGCTATCGAGCTCCTCAATTTTATTATATACTATCTCCGCCAATTGGTAATGCGCCTGGCGCCCATGTTTAACCTCAAAAACGAAAAACAATTGTAATTTTTATACATATACCTAGACCTTTCGTATTGAAAATAAAAATTAATTAATTATATTACCTATTAGAATTTTCTTGTGTCATATCATTTTTAGTTGCGGATGACGTTAACATGTATGTTAATGTGACAAGGTTCCAGCGCATTAGCAATTGGCGAGGATAGTAAGTAAATAATAGCGACCGCCCATGACTTCATCTGCGTGTTCAGTTATTTATCTATCCCTCGGGAACAGTACTTTTTTTCAAATGAAAAGTATCCCATGTCCTTCTATGTACCCCTGTCAAAATTTAATGATGATCTGTATTGTTTGTTAGCAAACAAACAAACTGACTTACGCATTTATAATATTAGTAAGGATTAAATCATAATTCCATGAAGTCAGGCTTCTCCACTATCTGATATCAAAGAATTAGTGTATCTAACAAAAAAAACTAAAAAAAAATAGGTACTGAATTGTACCATAATAACATTACAGAGTTATTTGTAAATACAGGGGCCCTATTTTTTAAATTATCATAATTTTATTTTTAAACTGCGACGTATTGTATACTATACTGCCAACTAGTAGCCACTCAATCAAGCGATTCAAATACACACATCAACTTTGTCTAGGGATACATGTGATATTTTCATACAAACGAGGTAACTTTGAAGCCTTGGTTTCCTGCCAGGGATGTACTGTGCTGTAATCTGATGACGGCTATTTAGAGAGTGAATGGAGGAGATTCAGATCGCTATACACACCCAACTGATCTGACCAGCATTCTAAAAACGTAATGGACATGTTTAAAAAAACCGCGAAAATAGCATGAAAATGTATGGAAATCCTCAAACAGAACTCTGACCCATTAATCTTTTAGAATGCTGATCAGATCAGTTAGGTGTGTATAGCGGTCTGAATCTATTCCATTCACTCCCAGAATGGCTATCATCAGACCACAGCACGGTACATCCCTGGCAGAAAACCAAGGCTTCAAAGTTACCTCGTTTGTATGAAAATAACACCTGTATCCCTAGACAAAGTTGATGTGTATGTAAAGATTTTGGCGAATGAAAATGAGTACTGAAGAGCGATCGACGCCAGCCACGTATTTGTTAAATGGTCTGTGTGTATAACTGTATGTTTGTAATTTTTTTGAGGAAGAGATGATAATAAAACCACGATTGTATATTTTTTACTCCTGTTTTAATGGATTTGGTATTGTAAAACAATCATCGATCAAGATGTACAAAATTACAGGCCTTTACAGTAGGTAATTTCTGGCGCATTAATTAGATATAATATTCATTACAAAGTGTATGCGAGTCCTTTATATTATGAATACTGCAGCTGAAGTTATACATACAGTGATATTATATTGCTTACTTTGCAGAACCATAGATATTGTACTTAAATTATTGTATGATCTATTTTTCTTAGATGTTATATTTTTATACAAGTTTTATAAATAGATAAGATGTTTTTTAACTGGTACTATAGGATACCGAATAAGAATATCCCTCATCCGATTATTTACAGTGAAAGTAATTTATAATGTTTTTTAGACGTGATCAAACAATCAAAAATTCGTTCTGAAAAATATATAAGTAGTATCAGTTGAATATTTTATGTAGGTAACTGCAATGTGAGATAAGATGAAAATATATCAACTAAGTTATCCATTGTTTTTATTGTTTGATCGTGTCTAAATATAAATATAAAGCAAAGTATGTGGATGTAAGTACGTATAACGTTCTGACTAATATAAGGAATGGCGAGAAGTTATGGAGTTTTTTTTACTAATAAATATTTTTTTTTTCAAATAGCTAAGTATGTATGTTGTTTTATGGAGAAAATTTGAATTGTTGGCTTCGGAAGAAACACATAATATATTCAATAATAGAGTATGTGACTAATATTGCATCGAGACATTATGTGTGATTTACCTACAAATGTTTGATGATGATTGACAAAAATCAATTAATTCTTTCAATAAAGTTAAAACGATGCAAATATTCATTCAGGCTGTAATTAGACGTTCGGCAGACATCATTCAAACCCTGTATTTAACGTTTAAAAATATATCGATTCTATTAATAAAGTATCAATGACATACTCTATTACGTTACACTATGACAATGAAAGTACAAGGTACATAATATAAGGTACTGAAAAGCATGCGTTAATTCTTACTTAAGATAACACTTTGGGGAATCATCATCAGTATTTTAGTTAAATAATCTCATTTTAAAGTCTTGATCACTCATATCAAAGATTATTTTAGGTAAGAATCGTTTATAATAAGACAGCAAAATATGCACTTTTTGTGCGTACCTATCAAACAATAGAAATTATCTGAAAAGTTGTCATAACATTCTCGTCAATACAAAAATTTTCTTTGTAAAATGTAGGTATAAAATATACAGGTAATAAATCTACAAGGGCTTGCGTGTAAAAACCTTAATTGTACTATAGAAATATGTATACAAAAAGCTATCATTTGGTTTTACATCACGTATAAGTCGTACCGTCGTCAGAATCATCATCAGGTTTGCACTCGACACTTACACATCATGTAAACCATTGCTTACGCATAATATTCGCCAAACATTACATTATATATTTATCTCAGCCTTTTCAAATAGGAGAATCATAATTAATTGAAATTTGGAATATAATTATAGTAACTAGTAGACTCGGTGTAATTAAGTTACATGTAATCGCGGCGTGCGCGCGCGCGGCGTGCCGCGACCGCCGCTCTACCATGTGAAGCACCATTTGTTCTAGCGTAGGGATAATGTACACAATTCGTCGATTTAAATTTAATCTAATCATATCATTAGAATTAAAGTGTTGCACATATGCGCTTACTCTCCGATTATTCGTTAGGAACAATGTTTTAAAATACTATTCATTCAAACTTTTAGGATAACTTAAAATTATATTAACGTGCGCATTCGGCGCATGTTACATTCGAATTCTCGTAACCAACGAACTTAACTCGTTACGATGTCGTGACAAAAACGAATACATGCTCGTGGCATGGAATAAGCCATTCTTTGGTGGAATTTGAGAAATATTATTGAGCTTTGTTTAATGGCTTAAAGTTTCTCGAGTAATAAATCCCGTTTAATTTGATAGATGAGCGTGAACATGTTACACAATGTTTGCTTGCACGTCGTATGTACGGTAATTGTTTACATTGCATATTAAGAACTATTCAAATTAAATAAACTCGATGTCACAATACTATTTACAATAGAATTCTAATTTCATGTATAAAATTGAGCATTAATATAAACAAGGGCTGCTGAATCCTTACACATAATTATGCAAATGCCTTATATAATATAATACAACAACCCATTAGGGCCTAATCTACGTAAGTACTTAGTACTTATTAACAACGCGTTTCACTTATAGGCTAGTTTTTTTTACAAATGTACAGATTATAGTTCGAAATGTCATAGCCACTCGATACGACGGAGCAGGGGGTCAATTCTGCTAATGTCAACGTCGAAATCGTGGTTCAATGGTGTTTGAATGGTAATGCTTTTTGACACAGTTCTTGTTCCCTAAACCCAAAACCGAAACACATTGTGTTTCTTAAACCCAAAGCAGAAACTTGTTGTGTCTCGATTTTGGGTTTAAGAAACAATAACTGTGTCAAAAAGCAATCCCATTCAAACACCATTAAACCACGATTTTGACGAAAACATTAGTAGACTTGACCCCCTGGAAGCTCGTCAATCGTCTTTACACAAATACTTTCGTTTGATCACAAGTAATCACATTGTGCGGCGGGGAATCACGCGTCCGAGTAGCGCGTGGTGCGCGCGCTGCAGGGGGGGCGGGGGCTCAGGTGCACTCGATGATGAGCGGCTGGTTGGACTCGATGACGCTGGGGCGCGGCTCCGGGGCCTGCGGCCCGTAGTGCGGGGGCTCGTGCTCCGGCGCGCGGTACTGCGGCGACGGCGGCGCGTGCGGCGGTGCCAGGTGGGGCGTCGTCGAGTGAGCATGTCCTCCCATCAGCTCAGCGTGCGACAAAGCCACTCGCGCCCCACCGGCGCCCATCGGCCCACCAGGAGAGTGGACTTCGTACGCCTCGTACCCCTCTCTGTCGTGGCAGTCTTTGTCAACGTTACCTGCAAAGTGCACGCGAAAATGAAATCGGCGCGTTCAGCGAGAGCGCAAGTGAAAGTTGCGGTTCACCTACGAAGAGAAAGTGCAACGCTCTGCAGTTGCTCTCGCGACTACGGTCGTGTTTGATCGTTTTCGAATAAAATAAGCTTAATTAAATAATGGTGAAAAAAGTGGATAAATAACAAAAATTTCAAGTGAAAGTTGTCGAATAATTTCGTTAAAATTATGCAATACAAAGTAATATAAACTGAAAATTACCTATGCACTCAGTGTTGGCAGCGTTGGTGATTGCCAGAACTTCCTCAATGTTGTTTGGTTTGCAACTAGTAGTTTTCCAGTGTGTGCGAAGTCCGGAAGCACTGATGTACTTCTTGTCACAGCCCTGACACACGTAAGGTCTGTCGTTCGTATGCAGTCTCTTATGTAATTTCAAATGAACAAATTGAGTAAATTTCTGCATGCAAAGGTCGCACGCGTAAGGCTTCTGCCCTGAATGTAAGCGTAAATGAGTCTTTAAATTCGATGTAGAAGAAAATCTTTTTTTGCAAATATCACATTGGTGGGGTTTTTCTCCCGTGTGTACCAGGTGGTGCTTTTGTAGATGTGCAAGCTGCGTGAATGACTTATTACACACGTTACATTTGAACGGGCGCTCACCCGAATGCGTTCTTAAATGTACTTTCAAATTGGATAATTGTCCGAATGTCTTACAGCAAACATTGCATTCGTAATGCATTTTTCCATCTTTCTTCTTTAGAGGATACGGTAAACTTCTGTACCCTCGTGAGGCCTGTGAGTTGGGGCTCATCGGTGCTACCATCAGACCACAGGAATCATCTGGACTCATGCTACCATGTGATGGTACTAATTGACTGTTTACATTGGAATTCTGTATTAAACTTAGTTGTGAGCAGTTCTTTAATGTAATCACACTGGTAGATGAGGGATAGTGATGGCTTTGTCCATTTTGAGATCTCTCATATTGATGCGATGACGTTATAGTTGGCGAGTAAGTATTCGGTGGAGAGCCTAATTGCGTTATAATCGTTGAATTCGGTGGAGAATAAATATTATATGAATAGTTTGGATAGTGACTTTCATATCGTGTTTCTCTGATCTCCCTTATCTCTCTGATCTCTCTAATTTCTGTCGTGTGTGGTATGGAGTGTGGAGGCGATGAAGAGTAGACGGACGCAGCACTTGGCGCAGGCAGTTGTTGTGGTAGTGGTAGTAGCGATGGCAACGGTGTCAAATTGGAACTGGAATCTGGGCTACAAGCATTTCCATACCTCTGACTTTTTTTGTAAGAGTAAGCCATTTCTGTAGGTGAAGAAGGAGGTGGCGTAGCGTTTGGCTGCCTTCTATTTGGATCGTTGTTATTTGTATCAATGCGATTGCTTGTCAGGATAGTTTCTAAGATTCTAGTGTCCGGATGAGAACATCTCATGAATGCAGGTTGAGGTGATGGAGATAGTGTGCCATCTTCGTAGTATGGCTTTGTTATCGGTATCACCGTATTGTGTGATGGTTCAAGCACAATAACCGTTGATGTAGCTGGATCACGACGCGGTGGCGATAAGTTTTGTGGTGATCTATTTACAACCTCTTCAGCTATAATCAATTCCTTTTCACTTTCACAGTCCATTTCTTTGAGATTTTGATACTGGTACGCCCTTGGCATTTTAATTTTGACTTTTCTGTATTCGTTACGATGCATCTCTTGGTCCATTTTTTGAACAATCACTGTTTCTTTCGGTTCATTGGTTTTGTTGGAGCAATCTAAAACATAGTTTTCTACATCTGAATCACTAGAATCTTCTGGTGGCGTAAACTCATCATGATAACCGTTGCTGTGGTAGCCTTCATCTGATCTTACCGATCCATCATTAGGAGTTAATTGAGGTTCATAATGCGGTGGTCCACAGTGAGTTAGACTTGGAGATTTATTCCCTAATTTGTCTTGATGGCTTTGGGCCATTGGAGAAGGTCCTCGCATATCCCTTAGATGATGATTCGGCGCTGGTGATCTACTACCATGAATTCTCGAATTTTCCATTTGGTGAATTACGACATGTGATGTGCTTTCTTTGTGTTGATGAATAATTAACGCTGAATTATCTCGATGATGGATTTTAACCGGTGATGGTGGTTGCATTAATGAGGAAGGTGATATAGGAGCTGTTACATTCGTCTCTGCCTTGTTGTGCAAAACGCTCGTAGATACATCAGTCCTTACTATTGTCCTCTCATTTTTACAGCGTGGCTCTTCTCGGTTGGAGTTAAAATTGTCACTCAACGGTTTTTCATTTGCTTCCCGTTTCCTTCGTCTACTTGGAATTTCAGCTTCCAATAATTCCTTGGCATTAGTCAAACCAAGGACATATTTCATATGGTTGAATGCAATCTCCGGATGAACTGGTGCTGGTGGCAATCCATATGCTTTCTTGATTGTTTCTTCTTTACCTAAAATTAACAAAATGCGTTATGTTTATGTATTCTACTTGAAAGCGTTAAAAAAATTAGAGTTTTGATGTCAAAAATACTTACAAATAGAATAAGTGGCTCTTTCGGGATCAATATCATATCCTAGTCTAGTGGCAAAATCTTTGCAGTACCACACCATAAGTTCTTCATTCGGCATGATATCTCTGTGACAAAAAGTAAATAAATCAAAACAGTGTTCAAACGAGAACGAAACGAGAATATGAAATGTGTAAAAGTGACAGTGAAAATTCATACCTGATGGTGTAGAAGTAAATGTGTTCCTGATGCTGGCATGCTACGAGATTCATGACGGAGAGGGAGTAGGCGGAGGCCACGTAGCGCATCCAGTTTGCCACGCTGGTATCCGACCCATCCAGGTAATAATAGTCGCTATCTTTGAATATCTGCAACGACCAAATATATTTTCATAAGTAAATATTATAACTCAATAGTTAATAACTTGTTATTAATTTGCTAAGTAGCCTTATTTAAATGTGATGTAACAGTCACGTGGCAATGTTTTGATGTTATTAGATGGTTGCAATTAAAAGGTATTATCGTTGTTATATCACTGGCGCGCACACATGTAGAGTGGATCACGTGGCACGTGCAGGATATTTACAATGCGCGTGAGTCGATAGCGCTTAAAAGGAGTCAAGGCCGAGATGCAATGTCAGTGTTAGTTGAAGCCGGAAGATAACGCAGGAGGAGTTTATTAATTGTTATGTCTATACACTTATGAATGACTACACTGTTTGCAGTATGCAATTTCTAGATAACTGTTATATTTTACACTTTGTTTTATGCAACGAATGAGAACAATAATAAGCGTCTTTACTTTGACCTTATTTATGTAAAGGATTGTAAAATCAATAAGTGCCAGACCAACAACCATAAAATTGTTTGATGTAATAAAACCCAATCTCACCTTAATATTTCCATATGTATGATGTCTGACAGTTTCCTGTACCTGGCCCAAAATAGAGAGGAATTGGTTAGTTAGAGAAAAGAATAGTGCATATTGTACATAGCTTGTCATTGAGTATGAACAACATACACATGAAATATGTATGTTAGTTTGAAATGTTGTTTGGGGGTACGCTACAATTAAGATAAAAGCAATAATATTTACAAAAGAAAACCTCTTCCCAAAGAACGAAGTGAATAAGTGGTATTTTGTACAAAAAGCAAAGTGGAACGGTCCGAATTAAAACTCACCCTCCAGTAATATCTCCAAGAAACTTTGTCATTCGGTTTATTTGGTGTTCGGGTGCCTTCAAAGGGCCCAAACCGGGTGCCTCGGGGGATGACACCAATGCTCCATACACCTTCCGTCTATAAATAATATTTTCATTAGTTTTCATAGACTAAGTTTTAAGAAATTAAAAAACAATAAAGTATTTCCAATGCATGTATGAATCAATTTAGTTCGATATGAAAATATCTAACGTGAGAGGTTCTTCACAAAATGAGAACGAATGCTTGCAAATGTAACGAACCGGTGTGTTAGGAGTGGAGAGGACAGCGGATGGCCTAAGCGCTAAGCTCCTGGGCAGGGTTCGCTCAGCTCTGTTCGGCGTGCCGGGCTCACTCGGCACGTCCGGCACGATGTACACGGTGAGCCGCTCGAATTCCTCCTCGCGCATGCGCGTCACGTCGTACGCACCCGTACTCGGCGCGGCTGGCGCTGCGTTTGCGCTGCCTGGGCTGCCGATTCGACCCACCGTCGTGCTGGGGACTTCTTCACTTGTTGACTGTTGACAAAACCAATCTTAGTAAATTAAGTTCTATCACCAGCAGTCTGTGGTCAAACTGCTTCCCACCGCTTACAAATATGTAACCAATAGGTTTGACTACCGCTATGGTATGACATAAACTTTATTTTGCACCGTCAATGGAAGCATAGTAGTAGGTATGAACGTCTATACAAAAAAAATTTGGGAGTTACAAGGCGTGATTAAGTTTGGCCGCATGATGGAAACTGATCTGTAGGCTGTTCTTAACTAATATTGAGCTAGGCCAAATGGAATTTTTGATAAATTTAAAAGTTCATGAGAAAATATGTTTTAATATATGGCGTTTCTTTTTGAAACGATCAAATTGATTTAAAAAGAAACGCCATATTGTAAATCCTTTTTTCTCATGAACTATTAGATTTATCAAAAATTTTACGAGCAGCAAAGTAATAGATAAATTTATTTGTAACATAATTGCTTTATAAAATTTTTGTGGAGCACTTATTATTTTTGAGTTATCTTAAAAATAATAATTGCTTCGACAAAAAAAAAACATAAGTAGGGGGCTACTTGGATTCTTTTGTTAGGACAGTTCGGTCCTGCTCAACACTAGTTATGAACAGTCTACAGAACTATTTTCATCGTGTGGAAAATTTTTATCAGGACTTGTAACACCCATGATTAATTTATATGGAGATTCATAACACTTCTGGTTTATTTATCCTATACTTATGTAGAGTTAACTGCATTTGCTACATTTTGAGCTTAACCTGAGTATTCTAGGTCCATTGATTGCAGAGACATAGCTAGTCAAAGATGGTAATTTATTTCGAAAGTGAACTCAAGGCTCTCGGCGCGCGACGTAAAATTTTTTTTTCCGCTATTAATTGTTTGTAAAGGTACTTCAAAGTTATATTAATTAAAATTTGCATTAAATATGCATTGATAACGTATTTTTTGTTTGAAAATAAATGCACCAGTTTAATGTTTACAATGACTAAAAGTAAAAGCATGTAGTTGAATATTTTGGTTATTGATAAATTTTTCAGAAACTACTACATATATTATTTTTTATAAACTAGAAATAAATTCTACGTTATTGATTTATCCGAAATTGATACTACCATTGACCTATTAGCTAAACTGGGACAGTTATAATTTTTAGAATGAAACCGGGCGGAACGCTACTTCTACCCGCCGCCGTTTGGAATCGTATGTAAGGATAGTTTGGCCCAGCTCAATATTAGTTAAGAACAGCCTACAGATCAGTTTCCATCGTGCGGCCAAACTTTATCACGCCTTGTAACTCCCAAATTTTTTTTGTATAGACGTTCATACCTACTATTGGTCATAGAAAATATTTTTTATAGAGATATTTTGTCCTGGGGCCTTACCGGCTAACACTCCGAACCTCCAAATAACTCCGACAAATAGTACAATACGAAATTCCTTACTTCGATTTATCTGTTTTAAGTTGAAGCCCGGCAGACCCACCGAAGTTGGAAAAGTTAGCCCTGGATAATGTTAATCATTGCTTTTGGAGGCGGTAGGAAAAACAACAAATAACGTAATATCATAACTGAAATCAAGTTAACGGTAACTCTACCGTACCGTACCCAGATTTTCATAGTTTTCCATGAAAATGAGTCTTTATTTAGGGTTTAAAAGAAAAATCTTTAACTGCAGTGCCAGTAGTTACTTAAATTAATTATTTTCCATGATTTAGCCGTATTTTATTTTTATTTATTTCATGGAAAACCAGCAGCTATACAAATAGGTGTAGAAAAATTTAATAAAAATTTAATCAAGCATCTTCTTAATCATCATTTAAATAGTTTTCCGGCCTTTATAATATTATAATTATGTTATCATAAAATATAGCATGTGACTCTTTAAAACAATGGTTGATAAAAAAATTACATTTTGTGATTTTGTGAAATATTGAAAGGATAAGCTAATTTAGTTTCACTTTCTATATCATAAAGAAAAGGTTAGGTTAGGTGCATCTATGTAGATATATCTCTACCAAGCTATCAACAATGTCAGATTCCATAATTTTCAGTCACGAAAAATATGCAAACACCACAGCGACGAAATGCATTTTACATCCTTATGCAATTCAGCGACGCCAATCTATTTTGATAGTTACTTCTTGGGGTGAGGGTTTATTTTAGTTAAGTGGAAGTTGACAGCGTCGTTCGATAAAGGGGCGGTGCGACTACTGACCCACTTTCATGATGAGTGCGCACTTTCTACTGCGCATCGACACTTCCCCTTTGCCTATTTATATTTTTCGCAAATCCAATAGATCTCTTAAATAGTTAATCGGAGATTCAGATACCAATTAATCCACTTTGAGGTAAAAAAAAGTTATAATCAACGCAATAAAAACGAGGCCTCTGTGAGCTGACTTCAAGTTCGTGACATTTGACATTTTTTTCAAAATGTTTAAAATATGTTTTTTTTTACGATTTGAATTCTCCGCCATTTTGATAAAATCGAAAACTGGATCGACAAAAAACCCATACACTCATCATATCTGCTCACCACGAGAATCTGTTTACGTTTTCAAACCCCATATCTCCACCATTTTGAAAAAAAACAAAAAATTGATTTACAAAAAAATTTCACAAAATTTCACGAGAATCGCTTGAGAAATGCAATCTGTAGAGGATAAGAATTTTTTCCCAAGCTGAAACGGAGACGTTTGGCTCGCGTTTCACGCTCACTCGATCTATTGGTGGCTCTGTAAACTGTAGACCCTGAGTTACTGACATTTTTGGAAGTTTTTCGAAATTCTTGAAATACATAATTTTTTTACGTCTTCCACCCCTTCCCACATCTCCGCCATTTTGAAAAAAAAACTATACTGACAGAAAAATTCTGTATAATTATCGAAGTTGCTCCCAAAATTTCCTGAGAATCTGTTGAGAAATGCGACATATAGAGGAGGATGGATAGCCGAGACGCTTCGCTCGCGCTTCGCACTC
The DNA here is from genome assembly GCA_943789525.1 of Agriphila geniculea. Taxonomy (NCBI): domain Eukaryota; kingdom Metazoa; phylum Arthropoda; class Insecta; order Lepidoptera; family Crambidae; genus Agriphila; species Agriphila geniculea. Next base: position 14,233,507 of record OX038875.1, read on the forward strand.
GGTCGGTCGAAAATCATGGATAGGTAGATAGATATGTTCTAAGATACCGTTAAATGAAAAGATATAAGATACTTACTAGTCTCATTTTGATTTTTGCAAATTTTCAGGTCAATATTTTCATAATTTTATGATCTGCTTCAATATAACTTGTACCTGGAAAGAAAAAGAAAAATATTATATTCCTATAGCTATAATTTTAAACTAGTATAAAGGGAAATAATTTACAGGTCATATGTAAATAGATTCATTGCAATAAAGGTAATTCAGTGATTTACTAAAATTGAATGCTTATTAAATCCAGTCTAAAATATTCTAATGGAGGCAACTCCATATACCATTTCAAAATAATGGAAGTCCTAAATGCTAAATAAAAAAATATAGCTCTTTTTGTTGATACCGCATTGAGCGTCTGCCAAATTGGCACACCACACGTGGAACACGGAAACAGGACTCGGTCACCGTACTATAACTACATGTATTGGAATAATACTATATTCAATTATTGAAAACAGACTGATAAAATCTTTGTCAAAATATTACTTAATTTACTATAATCGTTTTAGAAAAAAATATCATGAAAACGTTTATAAAAATAACGCCAAAGCCAGCTTTGGTTGTAAAGGAAGCTAGGTAGGAAGGCTAAGTTTCAATGGGTTTGTTTGAGCAATCGTTAGGTTCAACATTTTGTTGCATAATTGCGGAAGCGGCGCGGCCGTCGACCGCCGAGCGGCGTCGACTTTTCTCCATGAGAACGAAAAATTTTTGTTATCGAAAACCGGGTCCATTTGACATTCAAATTGTTGCTCAAGCGCAGTCTAGTGCCGTATTGTAAACATTATGCAGTGTATATGTAATACTCCACGTATGTGTCGTAACCGTATTCCTAATACGATGGTATCGGTCATACATATTGTATTTCTTTCAGTACTTTTACAATCCGTTTTTTTTAATATCATGAATTTTTATTACAGAAAACGTCTGTTTTGAACATCTGTTTTGTTTAGGTATGAAATTGCCGTTTGGTATGGAGAATTTTAAAGAATTTGCATTTTCCATAAGTATTTACTTTTCTCAATTTTTTAACAACCATGAACGCCAATGTTTCAAAACATTTTTGCACAATATGTTTAAACACACAGCTAACGAATGCCAATATGGCACTTATTTAAGAATTTTGCTTCCTAAAACTAAAGTTTACATCAATAGTAAATGCTTGCATTAATTAAATAACTTCTTTGGAAAAAAGCTAATTTCTTTGAAATACGGATATACATACACTCTTAACATAAAAAAACAAAACCTTTTTTAATAGGTGCTAGTTAGTAGCTGGCTGGAGTCCTCTTTTAAGCATGACAATGCCTGTACCTGCTGCATTAGGACATTAAAGATTTTTGTAGGTACCTACTACCTACGCTAGTTACGTGCCTAACCTTAAATTAATAACTTTGTTATTGTCTTTTGATTATAAATTCTAATGTTATCAGTAGTTTCTAGCGTACTTAAAGTGAATTTAAAAAGTTTGTGTATAATAAGTTTGAAATGATTTACTTTATCGTCAGTCGTGGAAATTTAAGAAGATGGTTGCAAATTAATTATTATGTAATACATATTCAAATTAGCAAACACGAAACGTAACTGAAAAACTTTTCGTAAAAGTGATTTCAGATAACAACTTAAAACAGATTTTCAGTAAACTTGAGTGACTTTCCCTAGTGAATCTGAAATATGCGTTCATGAGTTGCGTAAGGGTATGTTTACAGAGTGGGCCCGCGGGGGTGAGAGTAGCCGCGGGGGGCGGGAGCCACACGTGACCGCGCGTTGCGCAATGCGCCCGCGCAATGTCACACGGTACACGAGACTTGCAATCTTGCCCTTATATCGACTCAGCTATTTAACAGATGATCAATCGCTGCGTGGACATTTTTCCTATAACTATAGAATGTAGAGTTAGGAGTCCTATGTGGAATAAAGACAGATAAATTAAATAAAATAAGAAATTCACTGATCAGACTTAATTTGTAATTAAAAATAAGGCGTATTTGTGTACCTACGTAAAGAAGCACTTTTTAACGTTTCTTAACAGTCATAAATTGCGTAATCAAAGCGGAAATAATTTATGAGTAAAATTAATACTTATAACTTTCCATTTTAATTACATTATTATATTTTAGCAAGTGTCATTACTATTTTTAGACTTTTAGTCCATTTCATTTCAACTAGTTCGCTTCAACGCCCGGAAAATGAACACAATAGATTTTCTATTGCTGCCCGGCCGCGCGGGCATTGAAGAATTAAATCAAAATGATATGAAAGTCGTGGATAAACGTATGTTATACTATCCCCGCAAAATTGTTAATTCGCCTGGCAGCCATTTTATTAATCTCAAAATGGAAAAACGAATTTTAAAAATATTATATAATAAAACACTACCATAATGAAAATAGTAACTATTAGAATTTCCCTGTTTCATGTCATTTTCAGTTAACGTGGATGTTAATGTGACAAGGTTCCTGCGCATTAGCAATTGGTGGAGATAGTAGTTTTATTACACTTTTTCAGCCAAACAGATTTTGCTGTTCATTCTTGTGTTAGTTAAACCAGGAAAAGTCTACTAAGATCATTGGTATATAAATTAGACAAGTTAACGATGTATGGCGGCAGGTGTAATCTGCTACGGCACGGCACGGCCGGCGCGCGCGCACCAGGAAGCAACCTTGCGCGCTGCACTTGAACTTGCCCTGTGCAACGCGGCCGCAGCGATGCGACGCGCAGCGCGATATGCGCGCAATGTTTTAATAGCTACTCGGCGTCTATATTTTCTTTTTTTTTTCCATATAGTTTGTTACTTAACTAATTGTTATTTCAAATTCTTTTTTTTCATTATTAATTTCTTGCAAAACTGCAATTAGTGATTTTAATGTTCGTCTAACTTTATTTAATTAAATATTACAGTTTTTTTTCAAGTTTAATATAATTAAACATTACGGAACTATTTAGTAGATTTCACTTATTTTGAATTAAACATATTTATTTCTCAAATACATTTGGTACACTTTTACTAAACGAAAATGTTTTGTTTTTGATTTTTGCACACAATTTTTATCAATTCAAAAAGAAATTATCATTTTCCTAATAGAAAAAAGTAGGTCACTCGACTATTACATTTCTTTCACGCGTTAAATGATATAATTTGCAATTTGATATGTTATGATATTATTCACAATATCAGCGACCTTGAACCTTATTTTCCGCCTGGAAATAATAAATTTTGACGTGTCATAACATAACATAAAATTATCATTTTTTCCTACAATATAATGTATACCTATCTACTCTAATACAGAGCATTTTGACGTCGATTGCAATAGTAGATTGTCTACTATACTGCTAGCCAAATTCAGTTCTATTTTTTTATTATTTTTTCCCTAGTGTGGAAAGCAGTGTTTTTTAAATATACCTCACTTTCCGAGCATGAGAAATGAAAAAAATTGGTACAATGATGGCGTCTGAGAAAAGCAAATTTATGGAGTTTCCTACTGTTGTATAGTTTTCATGTTTATTGAGGTGTTTTTTTGAGTCACCATTTATTAGCGACCTTGCTAATAAAACATTCGAGTTTATTGGGATTATGCATCAAAACAGCTAAGAGTGCATCGGGACCGGTAACCTTGCAGTCTAATAATAATTCAATACGTAGATCTTTCCACTAGAAATAGCAGTTGGTATCGGCCAGATAAGAACGTTACATATGTATACATAATATTATTGCAAATGCGGAATTGATCATAAGTCCGTCGATGATGATTTTCACCTTGCAATGTTTTGAAGAGTTTTTGTAAATTATTTAAAATTATTTTTTGCCACCAATTTAACTGTCAATGAAAGGTTTTTGTAATCAAATAGAAATTTAATACTTTGCCTAGCAAATAATACAAGGATCGAGCAATTTCCGACGCAAATACTACGTAGGTTACTTTTCGGGCACATCAGTAAATACATTAACTATTATACTTTAAACAGGTACTTACAAATATATTCATGGCACGTTCTTAACTAGTCCTATAGATTTCAATTTGCGCGTATAACTTTTTGGCGAACTTGAGCGTCTTTATTGAGTGGAGGTGCAGTGAACGATGCCGGTGCAGGGCTCATGTTTGTGCCGGCCGGCTGCGGCGTCCGGCGCGCCCGCCCGGCGGACTCGCGCGCCCTGCTCGCCGCCGAGCGCGGTGCACATTATGCAACGACCTGCCCCACGACTGCCCGACGCGCTATGCCCACCGACCCAGATGCACTTTTACAACGCCGAGAATGCAATCGACACACATATTCGCGTCTCGTTCCGATAAACGCATCGACGACGAAAGCGACCTGTGACGGAGAATGCGGACGAATTTGACAGCGAATGCAGTGAGTACGTCACGTTCGCGCCTACTGTGCAGCTATTAGATGCGAGCAGGACAGCGGCGCAGCGGCGCCGCGGCTGCATTCAAGTTCATTACTTCCGTAGTGTGGCCGCGGCGCGCGCCGTGACCGTGCTCTCGATATTAACCGACCGCTTATTGACGACTTCTTACTTTACCGCGGGAAATACTACTTTTCAACAAGACTCCTACTATATGACCTAACCGCATGCTTCCTTAGGAAATAAACAAAATTATCTTTTCATTAAACTGCTAATAAAGATTGTTACATTCACAAATTCTCTTTTGAAATAACTTTTATGTAGTAACGAGGAAATAAAAATAATCTTGTTATCGCTAAAGCAGCGTACGCGTTATAAAAGGGCTAATTAAAATAAGTTAAAAACAAAGTACGGGCGAGTGGCGTGAGAACGGCAGCGAAAGCCGCGCCAGGGCGGGCGGCGCCTCCCCGGAACACGCTTTCACTCTCGCGGGTCGTCGACACAGCCTGCACGCACCCTTACCAAGGACTCTCGTCTCGGTAATTTCATACTCGCTTTCCTGGAAACCATAATAACTTCCCAATGTATTTGTATAACCATCCTAGACGATGTCAATCGCAAGACGTTGTTTCAAGATACCAGCGTAATGTTGCGTTCGCGCGTCCGTAACTTAGTTGTAGGGAAAATAGTTGCATGGCGAGATGAATTTTCAGGGTGATACCATGGGGTTAGGGCTTTGGTACGGGGACACCCACACTCCGGCGGCATCGCCTCGGCGCACCCTGCCACCTACCATTATCCAATATTGATTTCACTATTTACAGCCTGTAATCTGTTAACAGCTGCAAATGCTCGAACTCTGAATAAAGGACCGGCGGCTCCCGGCCCGACACTGGGCATAGTTAAGTTGAACGTATTTATTCAAAGGGTTGTACAGTACAATTTATAGGAGTCGGTTTTGTTGTGTATGTATTACCGCTAAAGTACGGAATACGTTAATGCGCGAATTTACTTGTTAATCTGCAGATTAAATAGTCGAGTCCGTTAAAGTGCGATTTTTTTTTAAAGTAGCAAATTTTCGCACTTTACCTAGTTAATCTGCATATTAACAGAAACTAGATCGTTAAAGTTTTAGTTAAAAATTTAAGTTAAAGACCTTATTGAAAGTACTTTTTACAAAAACGTCGTTCCTGGTTTTTCGCGGGCTGCTACCGCGGCACGCTCGCTCGGCTTGCGCGTTTTTAGTCGCAGTTCTAACCTAACCTAACCTTATGAACTCTTTAAGACTTTTTAACATGGAGGGGGAGGGAGGAAGGCCCCCCGTCCCCCCGCTTTTGTGTCTATCCCCTTTTATGTGATTACACTGTTTTTTCAAATAACTTTTTGTTAAATAATCTGTTTTTTTACTTTAACTGATCCTTGTCGTTAATCTGCAGATTACGTAGGGAATTTGAAGATTGCCTAGTTAGGGCGACTTGCACCGTAAATTAAATATTGTATAAGTACCAATAAACACAGTTTCGTATACGAAATCGTGTTTAAGTCAGGGTAAATGTACGAAATGAAAAAAATTATCTCACTTCAATGGACTAGACCAGTGCCCTCTAGATGGTTTATGCACTTACCGGTGACATATTTCTCTGGTATGCTAGCAACTGAAGCTAGGACCACCACAATATACTTTCATTATTGTCTCTGAAACTATTGAGTTTTCTTACCAATCTTTTCAGTTTGTAAAAGAAGAGTTTTGAGGAAAGTAAATATGTACTTTTTTGCTTTTCTAGATTGTCTTGCATAATTTATGTATTAACGTAAAACCAAGTTTAAAAATGTGTTTGACAATTTATTGCACATAATTAATAGTTTTGATGAAAAAATGTTGATGGGTTTACATTAAATTTGAGCGTATTTCTTGCTTGCGTTGTTTTGTTGTATAACTTATAGTGCTAGAGCTAGAGAGTCCAGAAGAAATCGTAATTAATGTAGTTTTTTGATAGAAAACTTGCAATTAGTAATTTCAATAATGGCATTGTATAAAATACAATAGTTACACTATGCGTGACTTTTATGAAAGCTTTTTTGTATATTTAAAACATTTACTTGACACATAAGTAATACAATTGTAGAGTTGGTCAGTCTATTATTAAATCACCCATATTTGCATTGAAGTGATCGTAATTGGTGGCCAAGGATGTTATATTTTGTGGTGTGCACCAATCCCTTTTCCCGACCTGGGGCAATGTCTGCCGTTTTTCAGTCCGACGTCCTACCCTATGCGACCCTACCCACCGGATCTACCTCAACACCCAGACTATTGTGTTTGTATACCATTTTATTGAGTTACCCAACTGACCCATTACAATTTTTGGCTAAGAGCTGATATACAGGGTGTCCTAAAACTTTGCCACATGGAGAGAAAGTACCTTAAATATTGAAGACAAGAAATTTTACTGACAGAAGACTTCGATTTGTTTTAAAAAATAATGCGAACTGCATTCAAAGATTTTTTTAAAAATCGCATTAATTCCAATACAAATTGATACTATACGTAATAATTAAAATTTAAATGTTAAATTTCATGGTCTTTCTTTTGTTTAAGATGCTGTGTTAATTTACAAAAAACAATCCTAATAAGTAACCCTTTCAATCGGCATCGTAAAAATAAAAGATTGTTTTTTTTTCTAATTTGGTGGGTTCGATTCCTGGTTTAGGCATGCGAACTTTTCGAAAATCTTTGAATGCAGTTCTAATTATTTTAAAACACAAATTATTCTTTCAGTAACCTGTATAGTCCACTGATAAATGTGCATATTACTATGAAAAATAATTAATAATAACCTCCTAATTAGATTTTAAAAATATGTACAGTAAGAATTATTTTAATTTTGTTATGCCAAATTACAGTAGACAGATTTTTTTAAAAGTTTTCTTATAGAGAGTAATTTGAACTTGAGGAACCAAAAGTGGAAACTTTCGTTTTAAAACGTATAGAAAGATTGAAAGTACTCCAATTGAGGAGTTATTTAATAAAATATAAGGAACTTTCAGAGAACACGATTGTTTCCTTTTATAAATAGACTGTTTAAGATTAACAAAATAAAATAATTTAGTGGCGCAGACGTAAATGATTGATTAATATAATCATTTTAAAATAATCCAATCAATTTGTGATTTCATTCAAGTCCCCAACGAATTCAAACACGGCCGAAAGCTCCTAGCAACCGGTAGTTTAAAAAACGAAATTATCCAATTGGCCATTAATTAGAGCGTGAAAAGCGAAGCGCATCAAAGAAAATGCAGTTTTCCATCGACTGTGGAGGCTCGAGCGGTATCAAAACACTGAATCTTCCGGGGTGAACGACCGCGAGGCTCGCCCGCCGCCCGGCGCCGCGCGGCGTCTCGCTCTCGCCGCCGCGGATGAATCGCACGCCGCAGTGTGCGCGCCGGGAAATGCGTTTATTGCAAGAGTATTGGGCACAGGGGCATTGACACGCTCGCAAATTTTCGTCCTCGTCACAGATACTTCCATCACTTTGTTGTACCTACCTAAATAAGTTACGTGGGTTACATATTTTGGGAACATGCCCTTTTAACTTAACGGAAGTCGAAAAAATACGCATACGCACATTTTGAAAGTAAATAACAGCTTGAATTTGAATTTTAAAATGAATTGATTGGAGTAGTAAGTAATTTGTTTTTACAACGTGTTCCAAAACCAAAAAATCCCTAACGCCGAATATGGTAGATAGGAACCATCAAACTGAACAACTGTTTATCATATAGGACCTATTCTGAAATCTAGAAAAATTTCAGAGTTGGTCCCAGAGTAAAAGTTGTTCAGTTTGATGGTCCCTACGTACCATGTTCGGCTTTAGGGGATTTTTTGTATTTGTAACACGTTGTATTACAAGAAAACTTCAACTTAGTGCGTAGCGTACTCTTATTGTAACTGTATAAAACATATTCAAAATCAGTTCCTATTCTTTCCTATCCATCATAATGATTTTGTTAGCTTTATCTTTATTACATTCTCAGCCTCGTACATCATATGAAAGTATTGGGAGGGTGCGAAGGAATAATAATCGATCGCAGCGCTCATGGTGGCAAAAAGTAGAAATAAAGAAGGCTCTGTAATCTGCTTGAAAACGATATTTAATTTATTACCAGCGATACAGGAATAATTATATATGTTTATTATCACTTAGTAAAATTATTAAAGTAGCTTTATCCTCTTGTTTTACAAAATCTACAACTAAAAAAGAAGTAAACAAACCCTGATATAACCAAAATAAAACACTCTTTTTGAATAGATCTTACTTGCCATATTTAATTTAAATGACAAAAAATTATTTCACAACACTTTGTCCACCCAAATCACAGTTATTTTGAAATTTACATTAATAACACAATATGTATAGTATTTTTTAACATTTTGTCACAATGCCGCCTTTACATATCAAAACGTCAAAACGGTCAGGTCAGAGCCAACAAAGTTGCAACACGCTAGGTGGCGCTAAAAGCGTGCACGGAGCCAATATGCCTCCGTCTGTTTTTTTTGGTTTTAAGGTTTCGGATGTATACGCTATTGATCCTATTTAGTTTAAAGTACGGCTCTCGTTCTCGTCTATGTTTGTAAGTAGTGGTGCCCGCAGTGCAAACTCGATTTCCCCCTTCTTGGGGTAGGCTTCAATCTCATTCATGCCTTTTCCCGTTCTGGCCGAAACAGGCGCGTATGTGCCTCCCTCTTGCTCCTTCCGTGTTGATGCAGCTACATACGCGCATGCACTAGACCTAGCCCAATGCAGCGAATTTTGCGTAGGGTCGTTGTCCTCGCCAACATCTGTACCAACCTACGTAGACCGCCATAGATCAAGAGGAATATCTAATTTTATAACACTCTGTAACGTAAACCTATTGTTGGTGAAGATAAAAACGACAGGCTGTTTTGCCCGGGAATATGATGTTTGGCAAATGTGCAGTTTTCTTTGTCGGCACCTTTTTTTAATAGACTCAAGCATAATGAGTGACGTCACACAGTAACAACATTCGGGACAAAAGACCTCAAAGTTTTACGACCCGTTACAGAAATGTGAATACTGTGTGCTGAAATGCCATTTGCACAAATTGCACTCTTGTAAGCGAATTGTTTGGGACTTTTTAACGGACTAAACAACAAAAAAGCTGGTGCATCAAAAAAGTGCAAAAGGTTTTGAAGGACAGCAAAAATGGTAATGACAATAGAACGAGGCAACCTTGTGTTAACTAAAAAGACGTTAACTTTTTTCGCAGTAATGACTTCTTGCAATTAAATAAAAACTTTGGTTCTTGGTAAATAAAAGATTTTTTATTTATAGGTGGAAGTATTTTTAACGGCTTAAAATATATTTAACAATACTACTTTGCTCTTACTGCCATTTATATTACGCATTGACGGTTTTACGCAATTTTGTGTTTAATTTTTTTGTTTGTTTTGACGTGTTGTCTAGGCCCTAGACTCTAGGAAGTTTAGTACCTGACTGTGGTAGGCGTCAAAATCTAGTGCACAGAGGTGCGAAGTACAATCTAGAATGTGGCTAGGGTCAAAATCCGCGCAGTGTGTCAGCGCTTAGTATTCGTGGCTGAGCGGCGCGGCTAACGGTACCGTCTGCACCGGCCTTTACTTTCATCGATCGGCCCGACAACGCCGGTTTACTTTCCTTTGTTAGTTTTGTCAGTAAATACGACAGATTGAGCATTTATCTGTTGTGCTACTACTTAATACTTTGATTAGTTTATTATTGATACGAGAACTTCTTACTTAGGTCATAAACAAAAAAAAATTATAAAAGTTTTCATTTTATTCAAAGCAACACTTCATTATGTGTAAAAGATTTATTTTTTTAAATTCAAAAACCCATGATTCGGATTATGCGATGTCAAAGTTGCCAGATCTAAAAACTCATAAGCTGATTACTTTTTCATTGAGCTTTATAAAATAAACACTAGAAATAAACGTTTATAGCTGTTGTGCTGCTAGATAAGCGGTGTTATACCAAACATCATTATGGCATTACGAGGCGTAACAATTTGAAAACCACATGACAATATACAGAACTGATTATCTACGGTTAGCAAAAAAGGCTTCAAAAGGAAGGAGCAAGTGTTTGTTAAGCTCAGGTAGAGAACCTCTTTGTCAGTGCGTACCGTTACTGCCTATGGAGACCGTCAACAGAATAAGAATTATGATCCGCTGTCATTATGCCCGCTCAATATTATACGCACCTGTAAATTTCAAGAAATATTTGGGTTCGGGATTATTATAAAACGATTTTTTATGATTTAGTAATGCCAATGTGACGATTAAATTTGGATTTTGGGTGACTTTTTAGTAAATTATAGAGGCCGCGTTTTTTGAGACTTTGGGATGCTTGTTTTATAGTGGTTAATGTGAGCAATCAATACAGAATTCTTAATTTTCTTGTCCTAAAATTTAAGATTATCAGAGAGTTTATAGTTGAAGAGCACCCTTTACTTGTGACCTAATAAATCCTCAAATAACCTGTAAAAACATTACCCTCTTGCAGTCGGGTAAAAAGAAGAATGGCCTTATACAGGTTTAAATTTCGAACTGCTCCCCACCTATGACTTATATTGATGTTTGCATAGATGCGTGGACGTTCCCAAGAGCAGGTAACAGGTAATATTAATCACGGTTTAAAGTTACTCATACGGCTTTACGGTACCCGCGGGCAACTACCGTTAGGTCGCGACGAAAAAAATAAATGAGGGTGAAATCAGAGCGCGTGAGTGATGCTAGGGATCCATTATGTCTTATAAACAAGTTGCATGATAGAAATAGTATGTATTCTTATTTTTCAGTTGCATTTAAAATGTGATGAAATGTTGCATTTGGCAGGCATTTTAAATTTTTGTGTTGTTTTTTTTATAATTATACAAATATTTGTTTGTTTAATTATCTGCATTAACTACCTACTAAACATCTTCAATAGTTTTTTTATGATTTAGTCCTATGGTAGTAGTAGTAAAGACACCCAGAAGGGAGTTATGAGCGTCTAGCTAAACTAAAATTCGTGTGTGCTATGTGAAATTATAGAATCACCTGATGCACTCAGAATGAAAAGTGCATTCGTTGAAAGGTGGCAGCGGACAATAGACGAACGGTATCTAATGTATAAATAGCTGATGCCAACCACGGTGTGGTAACTGTTTGCTCGGGCGGAAGCTTCGCGACATACTTGCTATGGTTGCACACACTCATCTATGTCGAATTATAATGTCATCGATAATTTTATATCGCGTCCTCAACTTCCTGTATATTTACTTTCAAAGAGTTCTTAAGTAAGGTAATAATTTTAATATCACTAGTCACTACATATTTTAAAACAAAGTCGCTTCCCGCTGTCTGTCCCTTTGTATGCTTAGATCTTTAAAAGTATGCAACGGATTTTGATGCAGTTTTTTTAATAGATAGAGTGATTCAAGAGGGAGGTTTATATTTATATGTTTATGGTGTCAAATTCCACATTACACCGAGGTGAAGCCAGGGTGGGTCGCTAGTAATGTATAAAATGTTGCTGTTTTGTATTTTAGGGATGCTTTTGATGATTAAAAGGTATGTAATTGCATTTCAAAAAATGTGTTACGAATACAAATTGATGAGTCATCTTAAACACTCCAGGAAGGTAAACTGATTGACAGCGACATGACGAGAATATCTGCACAATACTACAATATAACATATACATTTAACGCCCTTCATTACGATTTCCATCCATCTCTTTTCAAAAACATTCAGCGTGGCCCAGATAATAAATCATGGAACTTTTGATATCCGGAAATATTTATTTTTGTTGCATAATGGTGCTTTATTCTGCATAAAACATTTTCTACGGGGCGCTACGTGCTACGAGTGCAGTGAAACGTCAGCGCGACTGACGTAGTGCAGCTACTAATGAGTCAATCGGTAAGGTCACCGCGAGGCACTCGACCAAGAAAAAGGGTGTTACATAATGACTGCGTGCGCCCGGGGCATGGGTACCGTTGCTTCGACAGGTTTTTCCCCTCCCTACCCCCCGGAATGCGCGTGCGCTCACTTACTGCCCATTTACTTTCTATCCATCAAGGACTTTCCTGGACAATCTGATGATAAAAACTATTGAATTGTACGCTTCATCATACTTATTGGAGAAAACGAAAATGCGTGAAATTGGTAACATTTATACAAGTGTTCGAAATTATAATTCTATTAATATGTTTATTAATAAAGAAAACAAAACCAATCGCTGCCATTTACTTGCGTCACAAGTTTTCGAGTCCAAATCTTAACTGTTTTTAATTTTGCATTAAGTAAGACTGACTTTCAACTTTATGGTCTGTGGAGTAAATGTTAAACTTGCATAAGCGAAAGCGTTCGTAAGTGGGGCTGAGGCGAGCTCGCCGCGGCGGTTCAATGACCGAGTTTTCACAGGTTTGACAGCCTGTTGTTATATCATCGGTCGTTGTCAGTGTCATTGCCGAAACCGCGGTATGTATTACGTTCGCTAATTTGCATCTTTTGCGTACCGCATTGGGCTCAGTTTCCCTTGCACTGTGATGTTTATTATAAGATTTTTTCAGCTCTATGTTTGCGCACCATGTAGTGCGAATTCTATGGTAAATAATGTACTCTATAATTATATAGATACAAAGAAGGTACTTCATAAATTTATAGGTATACATGTTTAATGTGATGGTTTCGTGTGTGTTTTAGGTGGCAGCTGAAGTGAGTTTTCTATATAACCGTGGATCAATAATAATAAAATAATGGTTGTTTGTAGTTACGTTTTCTTGTCAGTTAAATAATGTTACTCAGTGTTCAGTGACATCATCAGATAAAAAAATAATTCTTGGACAGTACTTATTTTAACACGTTTTTATTAGTATAAGTTAGAGTTAAGTATTACTCCATGCGTTGATTACTTACATAAAACTTTTTGTTACAAGTATCTGCTAATTAGAGGATTGTGAAAAATCGCAGCAAAAAATCGTTTTTTCTGTCAACGGGCAGGTTTAAAACGTATCATTGCTATTTTTGCCTGAAAGCTATAAGTAGGAGGATGAGTGGGGATGAGGCATTACGTAAGCCATGTAGGTAGACCACGCGTGGTAAATCGCCTTGAATTTGAACTCGAAAAGTTCAAGGTTCAGTTTTTGCACGACTAACAAACAATAGCTCCGTGTGTGTGAGTGATAGATTCGTCTACATATATGCGTATATATTTGGCCAGTGATTGACTATCCAAATAACATAGCTTAACATCACACGTCTATTGCCCGGAGCCACAGGTCTAGATAGACTTGCCGACTCTACTGCATTTTTTGCGATCTCTATAAAAAGTCCGCCTGCTCCAGAAATTTTAGACTTTTAGAAATAGTTTTTGCATTGAATTATATATCACGGTGTGTTCAAGGTAACATTTTACGTAAACGACATTGAAACGTTTTAACTCAACATTATGATGGCGATGAATATTCTGCCGGCTACGCCTAAATAAATAATGAAATACATACCTAGACAAATATGTTTATTAAGATGACATTTTAGGTTAATATTGTAATATCATACGACTATACTTATTAAATATTTATTTCTTAGCAACACTAACATTGCTTTTATACGAGATTTTTAGAGATTATAGGAAAAGTTATATACCTACTCATAAACACAACAATTATAAGTGTTGACAGGATTCATGTTGTAAAAAACAGTTACGTTATTTACTACATGAATGCTAGTTGAAGAAAATGCATGATGAGTTAAATTATAAATTCTAAACATATAATATCATCAATAAAGCTGTTAGTCGTTATCTCAAGGTACTGGACTTAATAGACCTAGGTATTATATTAAAATAAGCATTAGTAGGAGTCAGGTCTACAGTGAAAACCCAATCCCAAAAATAAAAATATACAAAGAAAAACATTCTTGTTAAATTAAAACTAAAATATTGTTACGTAGAGGTATAAGAGCTAAAGGAATATTCTTCAAATTATGCGTCAAGTATTAACAAAAATAATTTACAAAATATAATTGAAAATTTATCTTATAATAAATTGATAGTATGAGTTGAAATCTACAAGTTAATTACTTGTTCGCTGTGTTATTTATGTGTCTTACTTAACATAATTTACTATGGTAAATATATTCATTAGTATGTTATTGTAAGTAAATAAACAAAGAAGTCATAGTTATTACATTTAGTGGTCATTCGAGTGCGACGCGCGTTGATGTCTTTTGGCTGACGGAAGACACGAAGAGAAGTGTTAGCTAAGTTAATTATACCAATCAACCAAAAAAGCTTATTACTGACCATTAGCAGCAATGCAATCCAGGAGCACGGTGACCATGGAAAATCCAATTGTGAAAATCCACGGTTAATGTTTAGTCACTATAGCTATCACTTATGCATAATCCACTCGTCACAAAATGGTCACTTAAATATAGGTTGAGAAATTAATTAATAAGTCTTATCTTGAGATCTATGTTGCTTTCAGTCTAGATAAATGCAGACAGAGAATCGGGTTATTAGAGGGTCATATTGGAGCCGGGCACACGTCGAGGCGCACCGACACCTCCGGTTAACTGATAAAATGTGTCTCGGTTCATGGTCGGAGTGTTCCTGAGCGTACCTGCGCCCGCGCTGCTCTTCCGCACTCTCCGTCGGGTGAATGAACTGCTGCGTCGGACAGAGACAACGATATTCTCCATTACACCACCAATGCCATGGCCGAGGCTGACGGAGAATTTTTACTATTTCTATCTCGTTGTGATCTAGAATGAGAAGATTAGATTATTTACAATTTCAATTTACTGAAAATTTTCGCATTGAACATCGATACCTGATGACCTGACATATAGGCGGCATTTATGTCTAAACTAGACATAAATGCCGCCTATATGCCTAAACTAGGCATCAGTTTTATTTTTCATTTCATTTTTTCATCTCCATGTCAAATAGTAAGAATTCTACAATTTTGAAAAGAGTAGGTTTGCTTACTTTATGTAGGTCTAAGTATGTGGAAACATAAAATCCCATCAAAAACCATTTTTATGTAAAATTCGCCAAGCCTCGTGACTCTTCCGTAAAAGTATGAGATCTAGGCGGAGCAAAGTCAAGCAGTACTTTATGTATGTTATGTAGCTCATTTACAAAGATATTTTTTTGACTTGGCAATTGTATGATGGGATCTCATTTATTTTTGTTCGATATTTTCCTTTTTTCTTTTTCGGTTCTGGATAAATCAATTAATAAACAATTATTTTCACATACAAAGTTTCATTCCTTATTTCATATCCTAGGAGACTGAAATTGAAAAAAAAACCGAAACACGTATTTTGTATTTCTAAGGTTAGGGTGCTATTTGTGCAAAATTTTAAATCGATCGATTAAAAAAAAATATTCTGCATTAAACCTTTCATCCCCTTTTTCGCTTCCAAAAGGGTAGATTTTTGCTGTTTTCAGACTTTTCCTATTATATACTCCCAATTATCTATTTTCTTGCCAAATTTTAATATTCTAAGTTACCTGGAATTGTGGTCTATCTTTTTGATGATCAGTAGTGAGTGAGTGAGTGACGAAATATCGAAACTTTGATAAACAATATTTAACAAATCGTTAAAGGTAGAATCTTGTCAATTGGAATATGCGCTGTCTACATTATGTAGACAATGCATAAAATTCAGTCAGTTTCTTCAGTCCATAACGAAGATATTAAGAGCTTGAAAATGCATCGAGTTGCTTCGAGAAAAAGGTGTACGACCGTGGCTTAACTTGGGCGGGGAACTCTGCCATGCCCCCCTGAGTTATGCAATATTGTTATTGTAGTAAGCACTGAAGTATATATTTTGTATAGGTATTTATTTTGTATATCAGTGGTTGTAAGTATAAAAGGCCAGGTAGTAAAGATAGCTTATAGTAGTGGGTGTCGGTCGGCTAAAATGTTTAGAAAATTGTTTATTGCGGATTGCGGATGTCTCTTTTTTTCATGAATCAGACATTAATGAAAAACTAATTTTACGTGTTTGTCCATGGTAATTCTTCAAGTTCATTCCAAATTGTCAAATGAGTTTAACGATGGAAACCTCGTTGGATATTTATTTCTTTATTTTTACTAAAATGTGGGAAACGCTTTATTGAAAACATTTCGGTGAGTGTGCGGGATCAGAAGTGGAATTGCACAACCCTCAGAACATAGCACAGACTGTGATATGTGGCACAATCTAATTCCGCCATCTGCCTTCTTCCATCGGACAACCAGACGTACGAATCTGCCTCACCATTATATGGTGATTATTCCAAAGACTCGCACTAAGCGAATTTTATCATCCATACCGCTAGAGAGTGGAAGGAACTCCTTGCCTGAATCTGTTTCCTGATAAGTACGACGGAAGGTCAAAAAGTTCGCGGAATGGACGGTTTGAAGTAAGAATTAAAAAACAAAAATATTTTTCCTTTGAAATGTATTCTTCCTTAACTCTATTACATTTCGTCCAAGCATTTATTAGATGTATCAATTAATTTATTGATACCGTCGAAAAAAATGTTTTGCGTCTCTGGTCAAATTATTAAGAATTGCG
This sequence comes from Agriphila geniculea, assembly GCA_943789525.1. Classification (NCBI taxonomy): domain Eukaryota; kingdom Metazoa; phylum Arthropoda; class Insecta; order Lepidoptera; family Crambidae; genus Agriphila; species Agriphila geniculea. The sequence goes on from OX038875.1 coordinate 14,250,525, forward strand.
GTCTTCACCCGTCACCACTGGAAAATTACTTCTCTCGAAGCTCTTTTTTATTTTTTTTTACCAAGTCAAGAGTCTCCACCCCATAAACGAAAGACATATTTTCCAATAAAGTCTGAGAAGTTTTCCTCGGTTGGTAAGGCATTAATTACAACGCGAAACTCGAATTACAAACTCCCCTCCGGATTGGTTTGTTTATTGATTTTTATCTCAGTAAATAATGACCAGATTGTTAATAAAACCTTGTTATTATACTCCTAATGAATGTCACAAATTAGTTTACGTTCAAGAAAAGTTACCCTTTCTCCACCATACCCTTCGTTTCGCGAACTTTCTTCCGAGGTTGCCCTTTTCATCTCTTCATCACTGGAAAATTTCTTCTGTTTTTTTATTTTTTTTTTGCCAGGAAAAGAGTCCCCATAAACAGAAAATATCTCTTCCAAAATAATCGGAGGATTTTTCCTCGATTCGTAAGGCATGTAATGACAGATTTTCCTATGATAAAAAAAATCTTCTGGATTCGCTTGTTTATTGGTTTATATCATAGTGAATAATGACCTGATTTTTATAAAACTTTGTATATATGTTACGGCTAATACCCGAAGTGCGGCTAAACCTAGTTTTAGCCGGCTAAAACTAGGTGTAGCCGATAGCTGTTGGCTAAAACTAGGTGAACTATCTGAACGAGGTTATTTTTTTTAACAGACAACAGAAATAATTTTCTTAATACCCCATGCTACACCTAGTTTTAGCTGGCTACACCTAGTATTAGACGCGAGCAAATCGGCTACACCTAGTTTTAGCCAACGGCTATCGGCTACACCTAGTTTTAGCCGGCTAGAACTAGGTTTAGCCGCACTTCGGGTATTAGCCGTAACATATATACTCTCAATGAGTGTTATAACTAGTGCAAGTAAAAAAAAACATATTTTCGTCCCCCCCAACCCTTCCATTCCGCGAACATTTTGACCTCCCCTCGTATGTAAGTACAATCTGGGGCCTTCAAGTCGCAAGTGAATAGGTTACTTATAGGCAAGCGTGTTTCATCTTGGATCACATGCGATGGCTTACCACCAGGCGTGAAAGCAGTCAAGCGCTTACCTATCCACCATAAAAACGCGGAAATTTCTCTATTTTGTGATGTAAAACGCTGCCCAGTCATAGCTAGTTTAAAGTAATAATGAGTTTTAATAAAAGTCCTGTCTTTTATATCGCTTGTAACAATAGGCTTTAAAACATAGATAGGTTGTCACATGTGTAATTACGCATTAAATTACTTTCTTACTAAATATTGTAAAGAAGCAGAAATAGTTTTCCACGCTGATCCATACTGCCGTCGGGATGAATTTCCATGATAGAATGATGAAGCAAGTTGTATTCTGAAACAAAAAGCTATTTTATTACAGTAGTTGCTGAATACTTATAATTTAATGATTATATGGAAACTGTCGGCCTGGTGGGAAGTTATCACTTCAGTACATAAACCTATTTGTTTCCGAGTTTTATGTCCTTATTTCTATTTGTTATTTAGTAGCCATAGTACTTTTGACCATAAATGGCATAAACATTTTAAATTTTAACAATCATTACATACACAAGAACTACGAGTATATTAATATAGAATTCTCGAAAAACAAGCGTTCTTAGCTTTGCAAAAGATAAGATAACGCAATCCAATTTCATTCCTGAGAACTATTTTCATAAAAAAATATCGTTCTATAACGTTGCCTCAACTAAAAGTTCAATAAAACGGAAAAACCACAACCAAATTACTGTCCAGGCAGATGTAGCGACTTGGCACCCATTCGCTCTAGCTGATGTATAATCTACATACGCTCAAAGCCCTTTCACAGATCCAAAGATAAAGCAAATCGAAATTAAAAAAGTTACAATAACGTAACAGAATCCTAAAAAAGGTATTTTACAGTTAATTCCGCTGGGACATCCATTATAAAAAAAACTACGTTATTAAAAGACTAATAGCGGGCAAAATCAAGATGCATCGAAAGATTTGTCCTACCTGCAAAGCCTTTTTTCTAAAAGGGTGCGCATTATAAGGGATGTGTGTAAAAAATCTAACGGTACCCAAACACACATTGCAGCGACAAAAACACAATGACGAATGCAACTATTACGTTTCCTTCGATGAAAATGTGCATACTTTTAAAAGATAGCATCTTACATAACAGTAATCTTTTTTCTCGTTTTACTTTCAGATAATGACACTGGTTTTGAATTTGATTTATAATGTATTTATATATTATATTTATAAATAGAATTAATATTTATAATATTTAATGAATAATTATAAACGAGTATGTTTGGGATATAATTGCGCAAAAAACTGGTTAATATATATTAGGTTTATAGAAAAAACTCCTCATAAGTGCATACTAAAGCGTTGGGTGGTCTCTATAATACTACTACTTTCTTTTTAAAACTAAAAGCAATTTCTATGAAAACAAGAAGCGGGTAAAATCGATGACTATAAACTGCAATGACTGTTAATATTTCTTTAGAACCCGCATGCTCCTATTATTTGTATAGAAATTGGGCGCTTAGCGACAAGAAAGAGTTTTATTACGCAGTAGCTGAGATAATAAAAGAAAGGAGCAAGCCTTTCTGGACTATTGTTTTTTTTATGTACTGACCAACCCTTGGCGTGGAGAATTTAGCCATCAATTTCTATTTGATTTATTATGTCGGTAGCTAGTCTATTGTAATGATAATCATTTCGTCCTTCAAATTAATCTTCTTACTTTGAATAATTCAGACTTTTCCTAGGGAGCAAGATCTTTTTGTCAGAGGATTACATTTCTGAAGTTCTACTTTCCTTACGACAGATTAGTAATATGCAAAGATTTCATTTAACCCGGCGTCATTGATGCAGGGTCAACATGACCCTGCATGTTTTGCATATGAAAAAATGCTTAGAAATATTTGCCACACACAACTGTCTGTCTCAGTAGCTGCAGCTAAGGATCACCCCTCCCCGCCACGTACTTCACTTCATTCGTCCATCACCCGCGCAAGGAGCAAAACGTGTGTAAACCTGCGACAGGGTAATTATGACCCAGCTCAACGGTGACGTTGCTGTTTTGGTGCCATATACTTTTTTATATATTTTATATAAAGATTATGTTAGTGTTCGTAATCTTCTAATGATAGAGAGGTTAGGTAGTATAAATTTGATTTAAGTATCATTTTTGTTAGAAACGATATTGTTTTTTGTTGATAAAAGAAAATTAAGAAAAGAGTTACAGTTTTGTTGTATAATTAACAGTCTATAGGAAAAATTAAAAATAAAAATTATTTCACTCATTACCAATGTGTTTTATTGCTGCTACTGATTATAAATACAGTATTTATAATAAATATAAAATGTTTAAAATAAAAAATTATTTTATACTATGCCAAATTTTAACAATTGTAACCAGGGTCATAATGACCCCCCTCAACGTTAGTGTAACTTTTTTCCGCCACAATGACGCCGGGTTAATAACATTGTCTTGTCGGTTCTCGCGGTTAATCTTGTCTTAAATTAAAAAGTTTCCAAAAGCAGCTATGTAATAGACATTCTTACACTTATCCTTTATTCGGTTTTGTACATTATGGTTAACATTTAGCTCAGCCACATCATTAAAGTAAAATAATCTGACTTCATTATAATTCTCTTAATCTTAAGAGGTTCGCCAAAATAGCCGTGAACGCCCAAACTGGTGGATTGAGTCGCCCCTCCACAGGACGCGACCAGCCACTTGGGAGCAACGTCCTCGACCTTGAAACTAGATGAACTTACGTAACCGTCGCCCGAGGGCAGAGCCTCCACCGAAATATTCCTCGACTTTTTGCGCAGCAAAGATTATACCAACGCAAAAACACTCGTTATAACGTCTTAAATTAACGAAAGCAAAAAAGGATTCGCTTCTGGAATCGAATTGCGTTTAGTAATAAAAGCCGCGAACGCTCGCCGCTGTCGCACGTCTGCGTACGCGCAAAAAATATGACATCTCTACAAGACTGGTTTCCCTTTGAGATACCATACCATTAGATAAGAATTATAATGTAGACTAGCAATAAGGCAGCGAACTAAAATCTATGGAACAAGCATTCCGCTAAAAAAATAGCACCACAAAAAAATTACCATCAAGTGGGCTAAAAGTGCTGGCATAGTTATGCAGCACAAAGCGTCTGAATATTGGTTGCAAAAAATAAGCCATATACATATGTATGATCTGTAAACTCATAGATATTTTCTATACTTAAACGAAAAAAATATTAAAAAGTTATGATAGAGTCTGTCTAAAAAGTCTGTTTACATGAGAAATTATTAAATCATTTATAAAAACTTATACTGGTAAACTTATACCCTGTTGGTGCTTTCAAAATTCTAATTGTAAACATATTTATTTATTTAGATGGGTATTGGTGGGGTGGTTGGGGAGGTTAGGGATTTAGGTGGGTAGTAAAATTACCTTTGAAATTACCCACATGGGTAATTTTACATAAACAGACTTTTTAGACAGACTCTAATATTTCTGCATCTTTTTGTCTTCTTTGCGTCTTTTACACCATTTGACTACACTGGCACAGGACGTCATTTCTAAAAAACTCTTTCTTTTCTTAAAAAATACAAACTACAAAATTACTTTATAGAACGCTAAGGTCATCTGTCACCGGGCGCGTGGCTGGCCTGACTAAATTATATCGAGTTGTCATTCTTTAGCCTCGTGGTGTCATTTTAAGCAATATTTGTCTCTTCCATAGGTTTTAGTTCGTTGCAATAAGGAGTTGGAGTGTTGGTATTACTTTTGAAATATTCTAATATGAACATTTGTATACCAACGTTATTAGGGTAAAAAGTACCAATCGATTTATGTAACGATGTCATTGAAGGCAGCACTTGAACAAATTAATGACTACCTAGTTGCTTAGCGAGCTGTAGACCTCGTGTTTAAAAATTCATCTAATAGATGTCGCCACGAGGATTTCAAAAGTAGTACTATGTGCTGTTTGGTGATTGGTAGGTATTCTTTTATTATATCTATTTGAAGTTATTTAGATGGCGAACATATTTCGAAAAAAGTGATTTTTTTCGAAAAATTTTGAAAAACTGGCTCAACATAAAAATTCTATGATTATTATCAAACGTGCTCACAAAACTTCACTAGAATCGGTTGAGAAATGTGACCTGTAGGAGAACCAACGGACACACGAAAGCATTTTTGCCCAAGCTGAAGCAGAGAGACGCTTAGCTCGGACAAAAATATAATGTGTTCATAACTTCATTTATTAACTTGTTGTACAACGTGGTTACATAAATGAAATGTTTATAGCTTTAAAAGCTGGTTTGTATTGTTTACGCATTCAGAATGCTGGCGGCATTTGCTTTTCCTTTTTTAGTCATCACAGGAACATAGGAAAATCATAAATATTAGTAATTTCACAACAAATATTCATATTTATACACCTGGCTAGACCCTTTATGCCTTAAACCCTCGGGATGAAGCTTTGATAATTTGTCATTGTAGAAACATTTATGCATTTTAAATAAATAATTTTGAACTCCTATTAGTTTGGAATTATAATTTTAACTAGATTTGTAATTTTGGAATTTACAAATTGGTAGTCACAGTGCCAGATCCTTGGAATTTACCAAATACAGCCTTGTAGTGTGTGTCACCTCTCTTAAATTATATATTAGTTTCGTAACAATATTTATTTGTTTAACAGTTTCAATGAATCAACACGAGTGAATGAATGAAAAAATTATAATAATAAGTAAATGGTCTTGAGCGTGTACACGCGCATTTAATGTAATATTTGTAACAATGGTACAATAGAGACAAAAGTTCAGTGAAAGTATTTCCATGTAATGTAACGTTTGTGCGAATGCTCGACATTGTGCTGTAGCTTAGGCTATAAATAATGCTCTTGCCGAATTTGAGCAGTTACCTATAATTTCTTTCTATTTTCATTTAAAGCCTAGCCCGTCCGCGCTCGTAGTTTTGCTGGATCAAATGTTACAAATACGCTCGTTAGTTGTAAAATATGGTTGTATTGTAATTAAACCTTGATCATATAGTGCAGTGACCAAAGTTCGGCTCGGCTGGGTAATACATACCCGATCATTAGTAGGCTCGATGTTCTGTAACAAGTTAATGTTTAAGTCTATACTCACCTTAATGTTTACAGAAGATAAGAAAACTGTTTTTGAAAAAAACTAAATACGATTTCCAACTGTAGTGATCAATAAATAATAATCAATCTATCTAAGAAGAGTAAAAACGAAGTTTTATTATCGAAGTATAATTTAGAAGGAGCTCGATACCCTCCGTAATTAAGTAGCTCTATAGATGAAATCGACGAGTTCATAAAAAAAAGAACCAAAGAGTTAAGTCAAGTATTTATCTGCAAATCAATTTTATTTTCCAGTAATGAAATAGTGAAGCTCCGAGATGTGCGCGATGATGTCATAACTAAGAGAGGAGGCACAAAAAACCTATTGTGTACAGTCGTGAGACTAGGAGTCGACGAGCATTGAACTCTTTTGGGCATCTAAAGTCAATGCCTGCTGTTAGCCAATTTATATGACTCTAACCACTCGAATCTGTGGAGGCTGTATGGTAATACAGGTTTTGCCGTTGAACTTTTGTATCTTTGGCGACTAGACGCATACCTAGAGCTCGCGGCAACAATTATTGTTTTTGCAGAATATATAATTGACGACATTTGTTTCCGTTTTTTATTTTAACATTTAAGACCTTGGTATTGCTAATATTTTCGAATACATAAGACAAAGTACTAAACATGGGCTGTCAATGCAGAAAAGGTCATATTTTACTATTCGCGCGCAAAGACTTCTATGTGTATACTACACACATATAATTCTTTGTTCGCGCGGGAATAATGTTGATGATGGTGCGGTAGTTGCGGTACCGATCGGTATAAAACTTCCATGGATTATATTTTATGTAGGGAAAGGAATTTATACTCATGTTATGACTTTAATGATGTAATTAAAAAGTTAAAATTGAGTGTTTTTGTTAGTATTTCTTGCATAAATTACTGAAAAGTTTGATGAAGCAGGTTTGTTGAAAGATAACTGTTTATTTCATCAATAACAGCACATACATTCAGGCTCACAATAAAATATAAAATTTTATATTTTAATTAAAAACAAAAACTTGTTAAAATATCCGTTTGTAGAAATTACAAACGGATATTTTTTTCTCAATTCGGTGGTTGAATTGAAATAAGGTTTTTATAAGTATTTTAACAACAAAGATTGAACTTTATTCTATCTTGAATCTAAAAATGACAATGGGACCAGATATTGTGAAGTAGTTTATAAGAAAAAAAAGTTAAGCACCTAATTGAGAAAGCATTGAATTGAGAAAATGAATCACCGAATTGAGTAATGGCCCAGTGAATTTAGAAACGCTGTTACTTCATATAGAAATAATGTATTATGAATGATCAATATTACAAATACTTAAAACGTTTTTGATTACTATCTGCTGGTTTTATAGTCAGATGGTTGATTTTAGGTTCAAATGTCCCACAAAATTCTATTTAGCTATGTAGATTTTTGAGATTTTTCAAAAGAAAATGTTGATTCCAGAAGGAAATTGGTAATTTTTTTAGCTATAAGAAAACTAGGCTGCTGTCAAGAACATTGTTTGCGTAAGTCTGAAGAATGTCATCATGGGCTGCATTCAGGCTTCTATGAATTGAAATCTGCAGATTACACGAAAAACAGACAGTTTCCAAAAATATTCAAAGGACAGTTAGATGTCAACAAAAAATCTTCTATTAAAAAAAATATTCAAGTAATAAAACACACATATTTTTATGCAAAATAATTAAACCAGCAACACAGCAAGCAGTTTTTTGGACAAATTAACCAGAGAACTAGAGCCTGTAAAAACTGAAATATTTAAATGAAAAAGTTCCCAAACAAGAATAGTGATTTTAAATCAAAATTGTTGTTTTAGATCTATCAGAAAGCGAAGGTTTTAGAAAGCTAAGATAAATATAGAGACCTTGATTACCCCAACACTGGTTGATACTAACTTTTCTGAGATGACCTTAAAATTAATTTAATTCTGAAATGAATATGCTATACTTTACGATATTATATTATTTACTTTTAAAAGTGAATATTGAGATAAGTTCATAGAAAAGCAATAACTCAAGTGATATCTTGTCTGTGATCGATTAGTATATTTTATTATAAAGCCTGAAATAAATATACATATATGCCTTAATTATAGTTTTTTTACAAGTGAAATCTCAATTCGATGTATATTTTCTCAATTCGATGCCCTATTTTCCAAGAATTGAGATCCACTGAATTTAGAAAATAACACAATTCATCAAATTATTTGTAAATGTTATAAATTAAAGCAATTTCTACAAAAAAATACTGAAAGATATCAATTAAACATTCAATTAATTTAGCACAAATCTCATTAAATACTTTATAAATAAAATTAATGTCGTCCACCGATTTGAGAAATGACCCGACCCCAAAAACTCCGAATGACTTTGACCCTTCGAAAAATACTTCTCAATGCAGCAGTCCCCCCATCCAGACTGCTTGGCTGCTCAGGCGCAGCTGCTAGATGGCTAGAATCTGTAGTGTGCGTTCGTACTGTGCGTAGTTAGTGATTTAGGCAAAGAAAACTAAAGTTCACCGAATTGTGGCACAAGTTTCGGACAAAATTGAAATGTGTGATTATGTTAAAACCCAAGGATTCGCTCAAAATATAATTACATATATGCCTTAATTATCTTCCCCTTGTTGTGTGAATACTGGAACTATAATGAACAAGTCATTATTTTAAAGGTTATGAAACAATAACGAGTAAATTCTGGAAACCCGACACGCCATTTTAAGCCAAAGTTTTCAAAGTTTAGGAATTTTTTTTGGTGCTTTATAAAACCTGTCGGTCTTCTGGATATGCTCTCCACCAGGCAAAGACTCCTATTGATACGTGTTTTTTCAAGTATGTAATTAGATTTTAAAGGTACTTTTTAGGGTTCCGTAGCCTAAATGGCAAAAAACGGAACCCTTATAGATTCGTCATGTCTGTCTGTCTGTCTGTCTTTCTGTCTGTCTGTCTGTCTGTCTGTCTGTCTGTCTGTCTGTCTGTCTGTCTGTCTGTCTGTCTGTCTGTCTGTCCGTATGTCACAGCTACTTTATTCCGAAAGTATTAAGACTACACAGTTGAAACTTGATAGGTAGATGTATTCTGTTAACCGCTTACCGAATTTAATACAAAAATAAGAAAAATAAAAGATTAAGGGGGGGCTCCCCATACATGGAACTGAAACTGAAAATTTTTTTTTTCTTCATACCAACACGTGTTGGGTGTCTATAGATAGGTCTTTAAAAATAACATTGAGGTTCCTAAGATAACTTTTTCTCAAAGTTAACCGTTTCAAAGATATACATCGCCAAAGTGGTAAAATGTGTGTCCCCCCCCTTTAACTTTTGAAATAAGAGAGTGAAAAATCTAAAAAAAATATATGCTGTAGATCTTAATAAACACTTTCAACCAAAATTAGTTTGAATGAGATATAGTAATTAGTTTTTGAGATATAGCACATTTTCCAAAACCGCAAATATAACTTTGTCATTCATACCAACACTGTGAAAAACAAAGTTATTTTTGCATACGAAAAATGATAGGTGACTGCGCGAGCGCAATTTTTTCGCATCAAAACACATCAATATTAAATAACACCTTTAGAAACTAACGCCCCACTAATTCAATTGACCATAATGTAAATTCTAACATGCCTACAATGAATATGTATTTTGGTCAGTAATGTTTTTTCACACCATAAGCTATACGTATATTAATATATTTTTTAAGTTATACCGTAAGAAAACAGTCATACTATGCCACACGTAAGTCAGTGATCTATGAAAAGAAGACAAATTTAAAAAAAAAATAGAAAAGGATCCTTTTTTAGGGTTTCGTACCCAAAGGGTAAAAACGGGACCCTATTACTAAGGCTTCGCTGTCCGTCTGTCTGTCTGTCTGTCACCAGGCTGTATCTCGTGAACCGTGATAGCTAGACAGCTGAAATTTTCACAGATGATGTATTTCAGTTGCCGCTATAACAACAAATACTAAAAATAGCATATAATAAATATTTAAGGCGGGCTCCCATACAACAAACGTGATTTTTTTGCCGTTTTTTGCTTTATATTAATAAAGACAACAGGTAGACAGTTAAAACTTTCATAAATGATGTATTTTTGTTGCCGCTATAATAAAAAATACTAAAAACAGAATAAAATAAACATTTAAGGGGGGCTCCCATACAACAAACGTGATATTTTGCCGTTTTTTGGTACGGAACCCTTCGTGCGCGAGTCCGACTCGCACTTGGCCGGTTTTTTTCGCTAGAGTAGGTCAATCGGTACTTTCCGTAGAAATGCATACCGCATCGATTGAAAAAGGCAAAAACTCAGTGTTACCGACCAGAAACGTTACAGTCACTTTGGATTTCTCTTTGGTCTACCTTCTAAATCTAATTTTCAGTGACATCTTTATAATAAAGCAAATGTAAATAAGCTGAAGCAGTTGACAATATATACATTTCAATACCGGAAAAACGTGGTTTGAAGTTGCTCGTGCCCTGTCCTCAACACTCAGTGATACCAAGGTGATACCATTGCTTTACAGCAAAGCACTGATTTCATTTTTTGGCGTAATGCCGCGTGTCACGGCACAGCTACGTGCGATAATCTTTATGGAAAACATTTATTTTAATGAAAGTAAAAAAAGAAAATTATTGAAAATTCAAATAAAATCAATCATAACATGAAAGATATTGCATTTGTTCAATACTATTACTAGTGGCTCCGTGAGCTGTAGACCTTTCGTTAAAAAGTAGCACAAATTGTATGTTTTTAAAACAAATAACACAGAATAGATATTAGTTTTTCCAACTAATAAGTATCTAAATTGTGCAAATAATATTCGCTGGGTGCGGAGGTATAATAATCGATCGCAGCGCTCATGGTGGCAAAAAGTAAAAATAATGAAGGCTCTGTAATCTGTTTGAAAACGATATTTAATTGATTACTAGCGATACAGGACCAATTATATATCTTTTTTTATCACTTCATAAAATGATTAAAGTAGCTTTATCCTCTTGTTTTACAAAATCTACAACTAAAAAAGAAGTAAACAAACCCTAATATAACCAAAATAAAACACTCTTTTGAATAGATCTTACTTGCCATATTTAATTTAAATTACCATAAATGATTTCACACCACTTTGTCCACTCAAATCACAGTACACACACACAAAATTTCATGAGAATCGGTAGAGAAATGCGACCTTTAGTGGAGAACAGCTAGCGCCGGAAAACTGAATTGAAATATGTTTTTTTTTACATATCTCCCTCCATCATTTAAAAAAATTTCGAAACACTGTCTCGACAAATTAATATCTATTTAATTTTGGAATCTGCTTACATCACGAGAATCAGTTGAGAAATGCGACCCGTAGAGGAAAGCAAACAGAGCCAGAAAGCCGGACTGAAATATGTTTTTTTTACATATCTCCGCTTTCTAGAAAATTTCGAAAAACTGGACTGATAAAAAAATTATATATAATTTTCGAACCTGCTCACAAAATTCCACGAGAATCGGTTGAGAAATGCGACCTGTAGAGGAGAACAAACGGACAGCCGGAAGGACATACGAATGAATTTTTGCCGAAGCTGAAGCAGAGACGCTTCGCTTGCGCTTCGCGCTCGCTGGGTCAACTAAAGTAAATTAGTAAGTAATAAAACAAAATAATTAGAACTTCCTTTCATACAGGCTTACGACATTATCCGATTGCTTATTTTTGTAAAAATTGATTGAAACATGGAGTACGATTTACCTAGTTAGATACTACAAAAGCTGACATGGAACGGTTACTATTTTGTGTTTGGGTTACTTAATCTGACGGGAAATTAATAAAGCTGGTAGCTACTCTATAACCCAGTAAAATTATACATCGGACCTTGCGTTAAATCCGGTAGTTCTGATTTTTTGCAGCCTTGTTTATGATGTTAACCCGATGAATAATCCTTTATACTTTAAAAACGCCCTGAAAAGGTATAGTACCTTTAACGTACCAAAAACTAGCCTTTCAGGGTTATAATCGCCAAAATCCTAAATTTACGTGGTTTTTTCGATTTTTGACATAGTTGCGTTCAGCTGTCGAGTTCACAAACTTGGATTATTCATTCGGCCAACATCATAAAAAAGTCTGCAAAAAATCAGAGCTACCGGATTTGACGCAAGGTACGCCGTACTTTCAGACGACAATTTTACTGGACTACTAGTGTACCTTAAATGTTTGAAACAAAACAAAATTTTGAATTAATCTTTAGTTTATGTCAAAAAACACGTTTGATTCATAAAATCAACCGTGTATTTTTTTCTTATTGTAGAATGATAAATGAAAGTTAAACATAAGGTTCAATAATATGAAAGTTAAAGTTTATTTGAATAACATTTAATTTCTGATTTCATAAAAAAGAGAGGTGTTATTTTTTTCATGAATCTTTTTAAACATACGTTGTTTTTCATTATTTAGTTTAGAGTTTCTTTGTATTTTTCATCTTTGTTAATAAATGACGTGTAACAAGTTAGGTCACTTTCAACATCACAACATGTCAATTCAGTACAAGGGAAAGGCACGGTTAAACTCAATCGTCCATTTCCTAACCATTTTCTTAGAAATTCAATACATTGACGAAATTCACTTTTATAACAGACATCAACAAATACATTGTAAATGAGTTAATATACTTTAAGTTTCACAGTTAATCCTTTGATTTTCATAAGTTTTTGTTTCCATTCCCAATCTGACAAGCATTTACCAAACAACCTCTAATATGATCTAACCATTAGTTAGCAATAAACCACGCAATAATATACAGTCATTATACAATTTGTACAACGTTCGGATTCCAGGTAGATGTAATCATAGATAATAATAAAGGGCAACTACCTCGAGGTCATTGCCAAAAAACCATTAACTGTGTAGACCTTGGGCCGCCCCTATCGTTAATATTGTTATACTTAAGTATAACATTACGAAGATAATAAAACAGCCTACTGTTAAATGCATAAAGATGTTTAGAATAATAACAACCTAGAACGACAGTTCCCTACAAAGCGCACTATCAAAAGTGAGGCAAATAAAACTGAGCCAAAATGGCTCAGTTTTCAGGTTTATATCCTTCGTACGTTACCTACTTAATCGTACATATAAGAACGAAAAAGTTTAAATTTCTCTACATTTAGTTAGGGGATAAGTTACTATTTTATTGGATTTTAGTTACGACTAGGTACCGTATGATATAAATCTGAAAACCATTTTGGCTCAGTTTTTTTTACTTCACTTTACATACAAGAACTCGGCTTCTAGGTGTTATTATTCTAAGGATAGATGTTAAAATACATCTTATTAAGAAGTGAGCAAACAAAAGATAATGAATACAATACTAACATGAAAAGACTTTGGAATTTATATGAGAAATCACATCCATGGTAAGAATATTTTACAGACATGAAAATAATGAGAATATCGTAAAAGACATCGCTTAGAACTAACTAAATAATTGGTTCGTGGATCGCATCAAGTAGAAAGAAAAGCTTATGTAATAATCAAAAGAACTATGTACTTATTTACATTTTTTTTAATTAACTATCGATGTCACAGCTTGCTCACATGATCTAAGTTGAACTACTTCCACTATGCTTTTGGGTGATTAAAAGCTTAGTTCGCAAAAACGTGTCCATCTACTTCACGTCCGATAACTTACATTATGGCCTCTGATCTTATTAATTTATTTAATTAACCCGTTCCCGTTTTCTCCGGCCGATTAGAATACAATTATTATTTTAAAAACTTCTAGTACCAATAGCCCCAACTCGGCTGTGCTTAATCACCCTGTTATATTAGATACGCAAAAACTTCATTCTCACTTATATTTTTCATGCATGTTCCGTACCTACAGTGATGAGCTCTTTACGTTCCACCAACTCGTAGCACGTCTTGCAAACCTGGCAAGCTTCTTCTTCTTCTTATTTTTGTTTTGGCAATTTACTTTCCTCTTGGAAGTAATTTTTGCCAGTGTCAAGTGTTGAATAGTTCAGTGGTAGATTGTTTCAGTTTACATTAAAATGCGGGTGCATCGCATTCCGATGCTGCTTGGAGCATTTGGCACCAAGTATAATCAAGACAGTTTACTCGGTAAGGTCAGCCGAGGTAGCCACCACTACAATAAAAGTCTCGGCTTCACACAACCAAAATCGCGCCTATTTCCATTATCCCACAATATTGTTCAGTTGCGTAGACACTTGTACCACAAAACTGCACCAATTTTAAGACACAATATCCACTATGAATCAATTTGCGAATAATTAAAATAGTCACTGAACCGAACTCGACGAAATGGCGCCAAAAACTCACCCGGCAAGCTAAACGTTCCAAGTTAGCACACAGCTTTTCGAAAACTTAATCTCTGCTCGAAAGGCGTTCACCACAGCTTGCTTATTACAGGCAGTATACATACGTCAACCACACTGCATTATTATTCCTTATAACTACGAAATTTGATGTCTCGGTGCTAATTTTGAAAACAAAATATTTCAAGCGCCCGCCCGTATATTTTTGACCTAAGACACCCATACATTTTGCACATGAATCAGTGGATTGTGAAAGAAATTTCGTATTAATATATTTTTTTGCGGTTATTACTAATGAATATGGTACCTACTACCGTAACCACTGCAACAGTTAGTCCATTTTGATGTTGATAAATGCTTCCCGTCATACCCTGTATCAGATCCTAACAATCGTCTGAAGTTAACAAACTATCTAGATTAAATAAGACTTATTTGATCTTATGAATATTACTCTAAAATTTTTTTTTATTTCTTATCATTATTTCTAACTCTCTAATTCGATGTGTGTAAGTACATTATTATTTGGTCTAAAAAAAGGTTGAGAGAGAGGATAAGTTTATCTAAAAAAAAAATACGTTTTTATTGCACTGCAACTATTGCAAAATATTATCGTTAAAAGTTCATTTTTATTTCGAATTAATTTAAATTAATTTTATGCAAATAAAACCATAACAAATTTATGGTTATTTAAAAAATAAAACCAATTTAAAAATAAATTACACAAATACAGTGGCGTCTTTGAGTTGGTTTTCTTGGTGCTCTGTACCACGTACCAACATAAAGACATCACCGGAACAGGTACATAATAAAACAATCTAATTAAATTTAATTTTCAACTTTGAAAGGTAACTTTTTTTATTAGAACCAAAATAATTTTACAATGTTTTTATTTAAATTTTTAGTCTGCTCAAAGAATAATCAAAATTTTTATCCTGAAATAATATGATTTGAGTAGTAGGCAACAGCTTGTGTTTGATAAGTAGCTTTTTTTAATTTCACTTTTCCTGAACGTGTAGTTCGAAAATGGGTTGGATTTTGAAAAAGTGTGTAGAACAAAAGTTGTAGAAAATTTTATTAGCTTTCATTAAGTAAAAGGTATTTTTTTACAACAACGTACCGTTTTAAAGATATTAGCGAAAAACTCAAAAGTGGGAACTATACCCCCCCCCCCGTTTACTCTCTTAGCACCCTGAACAAATTCCTGGATAAATTTCTTAGGTCCCTGCTCACGCACTCTACAACTCATTTATTAAGTGGACTATTTAGCATAATAGCGAGTCATCAGTAATTAAGTTATTGTTAACCTTAAGTAGGTATCTATAGGTAGTTTAAAAAATAATATTCAAGGAAACAAATTCAGTTTACCTACTTTAGCAACTTTTATTATTCGTGACTCTTTTCGGAGTCAAAGCCCTCCTGATGGCAATGCGGGCACAATAGTATTATCTAATGCTTGTTTTATCATATTCGCAAGGTTACTATATATGGAACATTTAACTTAAAAATATTTTCGGATCTGTGACGAAAGTGGCGCTGCGGTAATTTTTATTTAATTCTAGCTTTCGCCCGCAACTTCGTCCACGTGGACATTCGAAAAATCTCTAGAGGGAACTTCTGACCAGGATAAAAAGTATCTTTTGTTTTAAGTTATCTGAGTACCAATCCAAAGCCGTTCAGCCGTTCAGCCGTTTTTGTGTGAATGTGCGTATTATCTAAGTATTGTTTGTGAAATTGATAAGTAGTAATTTTATACGCGGATACCTGTTAATTACTATGTATATTTAAGAAATGTTTCAATATAATGTATAAGTAATTGCTGCTATTGGTATTCCAAACAGAAAAAAATAAAATAAAATAATACTATTCATATCTAGGTTCTTAGAAGAGTACCTACACTTTAATATCCATGCTATTCTTCATAACCGGCTATTCTTTAACGATAAAAATCAAGAAACAACCGGAAGACAAATAAATAAATTTGACAGCTCGTCATCTGAAATGAAGATCTCATCAAGGCCTTTAATTTCTTCAAAGACATCATCAGCCTTAAATAATTAGGTACTTTCTGAGATATTGCTTTTTTAATTTTGACAGCTGTCATCTGAAATAATGATCTCATTAAGAATTTTCATTTCTTCAAGGACACCATCAGTCTAGGGTGAATATTTTCTGAATGAAATTGGACTACGTGTTAACTACACATTTTGACTTTCATCCCCTCTCCCAAGTGAACCGTGTTGAATTTCGAGATGAAAACTATATGGCGTCCTTCTTCGTAGTAATATGAACTCAAATTATGCTAAGTTTCATTTGAATTCATTCAGTAGTTTCGGAGTAATGCACAGCCATGATACAGACAGACAGAGAGACATACAGACAGACAGGCAAATAGATAAATGAGAAAAATAACACAGTTTTGGCTTCAGTATCGATTATAGAGTGCCTTTCGAAAAAAAAACAAAATATCTTAAATGTACAGAATTAACCTGTTACAATATTATAAGTATAGATATAGATAGATATATAGATATAGATTGTAGTTCTAATACACAATTTTAATAATACTTCTCGTGGAATTTTTTGGGCCCATACTAGAAGTAGATAGCAAAACTGCTTCAAGTGGCTGTTTTTGATACATTTGATATTTACTTCCACGCATGACTGCGAGGGAATGTAGTGATACATTCTAAAAATACTAGACAGAGCCCTAAAATTCTATTAACAACTTATTTAATAATTTCTCTGAGGGCGCAACTTTCGGTCAGGGAATCGCTTAAGGCGTTTTCCTGACCGAAAGTGGCCCCGCGATGAATTTTATTTAATACTAGCGGCCGCCCGCGACTTCGTCTGCGTGGAAAGGTTTTTTGCTATCCCTCGGGAACAAATTGTTTTTTTTCGGAATGCAAGGTACCCTATGTCCTTCTCTGTACTCTTGACAACGTGTATGCAAAATTTCATGATGATCGGTTCAGTAGTTAGGACGTGAAGGCGTAACAAACAAACAAACAAACAAACAAACGGACTTTCGCATTTATAATATTAGTATTAAAGTATTAAATATTAGTATTAAATAAATTAATATTGTAAATTTATACACAATTTTAATAAAACTTCTCGTGGAATTTTTAGGGCCAATATAGTCTAGTATTTTTAAACGGTATCATTACATTCCCTCGTAGTCACTGCCAGAAGTAGATACAAAGACTGCTAAAAGTGGACGTTTTTGACACATTTACAACAACTTCTACGAATGACTGCTAGGGAATGAACCTTCTAAAAATACTAGACCACAGGCCTTAAAAATTCCACGTAATGGAGCGAGGGGTTTGTTGTAACAGGGGTAAGTAGTAACAGGGCTTGTTCACTAGGAATATTAACTTATTAATGTATTTTTACGACTCAATCTTACTGTTATACCGCGCCCTACCACGCCATCACAAGCAATGTCCTGCCAGGTGGCGCACTCAGCGCCTTCGCTTCATTTTTCGCCGGTAACGTATATTTTTACATTCTTAAAATTTTGGTTAGCTTTACAATTATCGACTAATTGGAGGTTTTTGTATTTTATTTGGTGTTAAAATTTATCTATATATTATGTTGTATCACAGTTTTCGAGATTATTAAGTCGATTAAATAGTTATCGTAATAAATATTAAAAAGTATACCTTGGGGTTAATTGTAACAAAATCTTGGGGTTTGTTGTAACATGTGAGGGTGTGTCCCCACTAAGGTTCGCGAACCTCGCGCTCCGCGAACATCTGTTGCAGGTGCGCGGAGCGCAATGTGGACGCGCGGAGCGCGGAGCAGACGTCCGCGCTCCGCGCTCCGCGAACCACGCTCCGCGAACCACGCT
Organism: Agriphila geniculea; assembly: GCA_943789525.1. Taxonomy (NCBI): domain Eukaryota; kingdom Metazoa; phylum Arthropoda; class Insecta; order Lepidoptera; family Crambidae; genus Agriphila; species Agriphila geniculea. Next base: position 14,268,872 of record OX038875.1, read on the forward strand.
CCGCGCTCCGCGAACCACCCTCCGCGCTCCGTTCCCATGATCAAATAAGCTTTATTCATATAAACTTAATTATAAAGTACCTTTGTCTCCACAGTACTATTATTGTGTAATTAATAATGAGTGGCTAAGAAGGAATAAAACTTTGAATAGACAATCATGCTTATGTACAGTCAGTAGCACGTCAGGTTGTACAAAGTGTCAAAAAATTTCAATTTATTTTGAACATTGTCTTCGCAATGAGGGCTTTTCAAAATGACAAAAAACTGTAGGCTCGATAGATGGCGTTGATAAAAATGTGTGTCAATGTATTTTTTTTACTAAGCTTCTCTTTCCATTAACGCCATCTGGTGTGGCAAATCGGGACCCTATTTCTAAGACTCCGCTGTCCGTCTGTCTGTCTGTCTGTCTGTCTGTCACCAGGCTGTATCTCATGAACCATGATAGCTAGACAGTTGAAATTTTCACAGATGATGTATTTCTGTTGCCGCCATAACAACAAATACAAAAACAGAATAAAATTAATATTTAAGGGGGGCTCCCATATAACAAACATGTTTCTTGCCGCTTTTTGGTACGGAACACTTCGTGCGCGAGTCCGACTCGCACTTGGCCGGTTTTTTAACTCACTCTAATGTTCGAAACGACCAAGAACTTTAAATGTCATTAATAGTACAAAGTCTTCGTTTTCCATTTGGAATACGAATAATTGAAACTTTCCTTTATTTTGAATCAAATAAAATCCGTTTTTTGAGGATCTACTATGATCATTTTAAAAATTAAAATTACGCTCTAATGTTTGGAACGCCGCCGTAGAGCGTTTGGTTGCACTCGGAGCGTAGGTTCGGAACGCAACCCTGCAGCGCTCCGCGCTCCGCAAACCGCAGTGTGGCCAGATTAAAGTTTACGAAAATAACGAAGCACCTCAAAAAAATACTGAAACATACCAAGTTGCACATGGAAAATAAACCGATAAAAATACTGATTTTCAAAACAGGTTTTATTCATTTATCATCACAATAAATGTTTAAATTATATTTTAACATTCTATTCGAAGGCAAAACTAAACATATTTTCCGGATGGATGCGCCAAGTACAATAAAAACAAAAAAAAACACGTTCTACTTATATAACGATCCAAAGGTAAGGGCAAACTACTTTAGGGAAATTCCGGAATTAGCGAAAGAAAAACCTCAAAGATAAAGTGAAGTGCAAAACAGAAAATAATTTTATTTATACGTATTAGATGACTTGATACTATTTATAATTCTACAATGGCGGCTGCCTGTCATTTTTTATCTGTAACTTAGAGTCTGTTTGGAACTTTTTTGTTTGTGGGCCGATCTCGATGAAACTCGGTTTTGGGTACTATTTCGACAACAAAACAGCAACGCAATGTTAAAAATATAAAAAAATCCAAGATGGCGGCCAACTTTTTTGTTTGTGGGCCGATTTAGATGAAACTCGGTTATGGGTACTATTTCGACAACAAAACAGCAACGCAATGTAAAAAATATAAAAAAATCCAAGATGGCGGCCAACTTTTTGTTTGTGGGCCGATTTAGATAAAACTCGGTTTTGGATACTATTTCGACAACAAAACAGCAACGCAATGTTAAAAACATAAAAAAATACCAAGATGGCGGCCAACTTTTTGTTTGTGGGCCGATTTAGAAGAAACTCGGTTTTGGGTACTATTTCGACAACAAAACAGCAACGCGATGTAAAAAATATAAAAAAACCAAGATGGCGGCCAACTTTTTTGTTTGTGGGCCGATTTAGATGAAACTCGGTATTGGATACTATTTCGGCAACAAAACAGCAACGCAATGTTAAAAATATAAAAAATCTAAGATGACGGCCAACTTTTTGTTTGTGGGCCGATTTAGATGAAACTCGGTTTTTGATACTATTTCGACAACAAAACAGCAACGCAATGTTAAAAATATGAAAAATCCAAGATGGCGGCCAACTTTTTTGTTTGTGGGCCGATTTAGAAGAAATTCGGTTTTAGGTACTATTTCGACAACAAAACAGCGACGCAATGTTAAAAATATAAAAAATCCAAGATGGCGGCCAACTTTTTTGTTTGTGGGCCGATTTACATGAAACTCGGTTTTGGGTACTATTTCGACAACAAAACAGCAACGCAATGTTAAAAATAAAAAAATCCAAGATGGCGGCCAGCTTTTTTGTTTGTGGGCCAATTTAGATAAAACTCGGTTTTGAGTACTATTTCGACAACAAAACAGCAACGCAATGTTAAAAATATAAAAATCCAAGATGGCGGCCAACTTTTTGTTTGTGGGTCGACTTAGATAAAACTCGATTTCGGATACTATTTCGACAACAAAACAGCAACGCAATGTTAAAAATATGAAAAATCCAAGATGGCGGCCAACTTTTCTGTTTGTGGGCCGATTTAGATGAAATTCGGTTTTGTATACTATTTTGACAACAAAACAGCAATTCAATGTTAAAAATATAAAAAATCCAAAATGGCGGCCAACTTTTTTGTTTGTGGGCCGATTTAGATGAAACTCGGTTTTGGGTACTATTTTGACAACAAAACAGCAACGCAACTTTAAAAATATAAAAAAATTCAAGATGGCGGCCAACTTTTTTGTTTGTGGGCCGTATTAGATGAAACCCGGTTTTGGGTACTATTTCGACAACAAAACAGCAACGCAATGTTAAAAATATAAAAAATCCAAGATAATGGCGAACTTTTTTTTGGTGGGCCGATTTATTTTATTCATTTATTAACATCATAAGATTAACATTAAATCATTCACAGCAAAAAGAAAATGAATAACACTTTAAATGCAATCTCAATTCTAGATGTTACACATAAGCAAATCAAAATTATAAATATTATACTTATATATAAAGCATGCAATACAATTCCAATTGGTTAAACATTTTTAAATCATTCAGAGAGGAGCACGGTTACAGTTGTCTATAAAGTGTGATAAAATATGCTTTTTTAAAGGAGGAGGCAGGTAAACACCGCAAATGTTCAACTTCTCAGAATTAACTCCGTCACTTCCGACACGCAACCACAAGTCATCCCCTTGCAGTCATCTACTCAGTGCGCCTTTACTCTTGTGAATGAAGAGTAAAGGCGCACTGAGTTCAATCTTTTCGAGACAGCAATTAACACCCCTCCACCATCCTTTCAAGGATGAAACCCACTACTCTGACGGTCTCACCTTGCCTATATACGTTGTATCTGTCATCACAGATTTCCGAATCAAAAACGCCATCGTTTAACCACGTTTCTGTCAAGATTATTACATCATAATAATTACAAACGATATTATTGAAAATGTCGACAGTCTTCCTCCGCAATCCTCTTACATTCTGGTAGAATACAATTATATAATTAAAAGAGCCCGTTAGTAAAACAAAATATAACAAGGCAACTTTAGCGTTCTTTATGATAAACCTTTGAGAGTCTCATGATTCCGTATTTATACGTAGTTAGCCTCCTCGTACTTCCGTACAAAGATTTTTCCATCGCGTACCCAGACGAATTTATATTTCAGCTCCCTGACAATGTGACGAGTCGCTGCATGCAGTTGTTTTGCTTTTGGTGTCAGATGTTCTGTCACATAAACTGGTGAGTTTTTGTTGCCGCCGATACCCAGATGACTGGTGTTAAGTTTTTTGCTAGAATTGTTTTTGTTAAACGTTATTGTAGCCGCCAGAAACTGGTCTCGAAGGCGAGGACTGTTGAACTTTACGAGTGTGGAGCGTGGGCGGGGACTTTTATTGTCCATTTTAGCAAGTCTAGCGCTAAAATGAGTGTTGCCTTCGTTGATAGGACACTCTATAACCTTAGAAAGCTGCAGAACTGTATTAACCAAATTTTCCTGCTTGTTTTCTGGGACGCATTGTATTTCAATATTTGTTGCACGTGTCTGTAACTCAAGCTGTGCCAGTCTAGAAGAAAAGTTTTGATTAGCTGAACGTAGCGACTCATTTTTCTTGCGGACATCATTCAAAGTGGCCAACTGGGCGGCGTGTTGCGTTTTTATGCTATCCAGATCATGGCTGAATGCCGAGAGAGATGATTCAAAGCCAACCATCATATTTTGCAAGGCATCAATTTTTGGATTAATAACATCCTCAAAAGCATTGTAAATCTCCTCTCTAATAATGTTCCTTAAATCATTGGCCGAAAGGCAGGAACAACTCGTTGGCGCAGGAAAACTTGACTTCAAGCGCTGGGTAACGAAGATATCATTGGAGGCAGTGGTAATTTAGCTCTCGTTGGTGTAATCGTGTTATTACCCTTTTTGGGCTCGCGAATGCGGCAGAAATCACAAATCCAGGCGTTTTTAGTTTCAGCTGTCATCGCATTGTAATCTGCGGTGCACTGCAAATGATAATTGTCTTTGCAACGTTTATAACCCGGTCGAGTTAACTTGGCACCTGAAGCTCGATAGACCCCTCTCGTTTTTTCCTTTCCTCACGCCACCGTCGTCAATTTTTTGAAAGTTTTCGATAGATTATCGATAAATTATCACTAACAAATGTACTAACGCTACTGGCATGACGACAGTGGCGTGAGGAAAGGAAAAAACGAAGGGGGTCTATCGCGGTTCAGGTGCCGAGTTAATTCGACCGGGTTATACATTGCATGAATATTGCTCCATCCATGATATTAGGACATCCCGCGCACTCAGATGATCCTTTAGTCGACATTTTATATTCTTATACAATTACTCTCAATAATCTTATACCTTACTACGGCTTTGGTGGATGAAGATATTTTAGTAAATCAATAGTAATTGAAAAGTAATATCCAAAAATATCTTCAATTAAATTAAAAAAATATATATCTTTAAAAATAAATAAAATGTCTCAAAAAAAATTTGGGAGAAAAAGTCTTTATTAGAGAGGATCGATCTTCGGGCCACTCACAGCTGAATTCAAAGCGACTTAAAGCGTTCAAAGTATTGATCAGTTAAGTAGGATTTGAAACTTGATGCATGAGTTGGTTTGAGTATGAGGTCAAGACGAAAATAATTATTATAGTACTACCTCAACACTAGGGAATGCAATCTCGTTTCGCCGAGATCCCGATCTCGCGAAATCCCGGCCATATTTTACGAGATTGTATCTCGTCAAATTTCGTACGAGATCTCGCGAGATAACGAGATCGACAAATGCAAAAAAGAAATGAATTTGTACGAAGCTGGTGGAGTAAGAGGGGAACTTTTAAACTTCGTACATAACTGCCTCTCAACTGTGGTTCCCATAAGTGTTGAGGCAGAACGAGCTTTTTCAGCAGCAGGGTATTTAGCATGCAAAATCAGAAGTCGTCTGTCAGATGATACTCTCGACATGATGGTTTTTTGAGAAGCCATTTTCAGACAAACTAACTTGCCTTTCCGTACCGTGATAACTTTATCTGACTTCTACTTTAAACTTCTTTTATTTGATTAATACGATCTCACAACATTTTTTTAAGAACTTGTGAAGTTAAGTTTTTGTTTTGTTGTTTTTATTTACCATAAGTAATGTTCCTATTACTCTTAATTATTGAAACTAAAGTAATAATTTACAAAAGACTAAATATAGATAATTATTGTTTTGTTACCAATATTGTAAGAATTTGAACTGATTAGCTACATTGTCGCGTAGCGGGTTACTTAAGGAGCAAAACCACAACTTACGTTCACAATATTTATTTATGGCTTGAGCATGGGGTCGTAAGTGTAAGGGCCCGACTGGTATTTACTCTGCGTGTCCCAACTTATCTTAAGGGGGCCTTGAGGTGGTAGATGGCCCGACGTGGCGTGGAAGGATGCAGCGGAGGGTGTGAGGCGCGTCGCAAATGGCGACCGAAGAAACCGCCGAGCGGCCAAAGTATGTCGGCCAAAGTTGGTTGGGCCAAAGTTGCAGGGGTCAACTGGGTCAACCTGAGTGAACCTGGGTGAACCTGGGTTTATTTTTTAAATGAAATAAAGTGACGAAAACACTGATCAATAGGTGATCTTTTAATAAGTTAAATAAAATAATTCCCAACGGCGACTGTGAAGACGAAAATATGTTCGTGTTGTCCGTGGGAACTCGGAAGCGGTCTCTCATGACGCAGCAAACCACTGCATCGCGACGTTAGTTGCGCTCACGCATTGTGTGATTCGCAACCGCTACCTTCAGGTCGATACGCGAAACAAAGGTAGGTTAGGGTACCGCTCGCGCAGTGGTAAAACGTTTTTAAATAAATAATACGTATGATCTGCAGTTTAATGTGCATTATTATTTTGGTTGTAGTTATTAGTTTACGATAGAAATAAGATTAGATTAATTAAGGTATTAAAAAAAACTATTTGTTTTCATTTTTTTTTGTATATATAATGTAACTTTTATGTATCATTTTAATTAAAATTAACCCATAACGTTACAATACCCCCTCGCGCGATCAAGGATTTTATTGCTCTTAATAAAATCCGCACTTAGTAATTAAGTTAATGGTTCGTATTAACACTTTCATTCTTCGTCATTCATGCATTTCATACTTCACGCTTTCAAAAGGCAACAATAAACAATATTATAGAATATTGACGCATCCTAACAATATGGTAGGTTCCTGTTACATATGAACTGGTAAACCCATACAAACTCGATTACTTTACATAGATGGTAGACGTGCGAAGTTTTTAGCTTTGTAACGATATATTCAAAAATATTTAAAATGTTCATGTTATAAAAATGTAATGTTCATGTTACAGTTAAAAAAACTAATTTATTTAAAAAATATTTACTTATTAAAACCAGCTAGTTTTAAATCTTTTATATGCCATGTTCCCAAATCCTTACCATTCATATCCTCTAAAACGTAAACTAAAGGTGATTTTTTAGCAGTGACACGACATTTTATGAATTTCGGTGCCAACTTCTTGCTAAAATATTTATCTTTGTCACTTAGTACATAGGCTCGTTTCATGACGATATCGCCCACCTGAAATTCGGCTGCTTTACGACGCAAATTGTAATGTGCGGTATTCTTTTCATGAGCATGCCAAAGTTTTGCTTGTACGTCGTCAAAGATACTTGACAAGCAACCTAAGTTATCCGCATAAATATCGCGCGGTAGGAATAAGAGCTCATCGCCTAAATCTGTGTCTGTGTAATGAGTACCACAGGTAACGAGCTCTCTGCCGAAAACTAAAAATGAAGGCGTGAAGCCAGTTGCTTCATTCACAGCGTTATTAATGGCAAACTGCACCTTGGGTATAAAAATATCCCAGGTTCTGTGGTCATTCTCGACAAAAGTTGATATGCAGGTAATGATCGTTCTATTGTAGCGCTCTACAGTGTTTACTTGCGGTGTATACTTTGGAGAGAAATATACATTAGGTACGTTATATTTTTGGAAAAAAGCAGTTGTGTCACGGCTAATAAACTGAGTACCATTATCTAGAAAAATTGTCTGTGGAACTCCATGAACAAGAAAAACGTTGTCCTCTAAGATTTTAATAATTACGTCCGAAGTAGCTTTTTTAATAGGGTAAATTAAACAAAATTTTGAAAAAACACACGTCACAACTAAAATGTAGCTGTTCTGTTTACGAGTTGTAGGCAACGGTCCCATAAGGTCAATTGAAATTATTTGCCAAGGGCGTGAACACTGTTTAGGACGACCCATTTCACCTAACGTTTGATGGTTATGTGACTTGTACTCAAGACACTTATCACAAGAGCTAACAAATTTTACGACGTCTTTATGCATGCCCGGCCAAAAATAACGAAGCATAAGGCGATGATATGTTTTAAATATACCTAAATGTCCAGCAGAAGGCTGAGAATGATTTTCCAAAATTACTTTCTCCCGCAACTCGGAAGGAACAACAATTTTCCATGAAAATTCGTCATTAAGGCTACATTTACTTTTAGTCAATCTATATAAAATATCATCTTTAATTAAATAGTTTGGATACTGTTGAGGACTATTCAAACAACCGTTGCGAAGTGTCTTGTACCACTGGTCTTTAGAGTCCAATATGTCGGAAGAACTAATGGCACTAACTGGAAATGCACGCGAAAGAGCGTCGGGAATAACATTATCAACCCCGCGACGATGTTTGATTTCGAAATTAAACGATGATAACCGTACTCCCCATCGAGCTAACCGGCCTGTAGGGTTATTTAGAGTAAGGAACCATTTTAAAGCACTATGATCAGTATATACGGTGAAGGTTTTTCCGTTCTCTAAATAACATCGCCAATGCTCTAAGGCAGTAATCACAGCCAGAGTTTCACGCTCTGTAATGCCGTAATTACGCTCTGAAGGAGCTAACGAACGGCTCATATAAGCAATAGGGTGCTCTTTTCCGTCCCTGGTCTGCGTGAGCATAGCGCCGACGCCATAACTGCTCGCGTCTGTGTGTACCTCGAATGGTTGGTTGTAGTCGGGGCAAGTCAGAACCGGCGCGGAAACCAAACATTCTTTCAGCTTCTGAAAGGAAGCATCAGCTTCAGCAGACCACTTGAAGGGGGGTGCGCCCTTTTTGTTGGAAGTGAGTCTATTTAAGGGACCGGCAATAGTGCTGAAATTGGGGACAAAACGACGGTACCATGTAGCTGTCCCGAGAAACCGTTTGACGTCCTTCCGACAAGTAGGTGTCGGATAGTTTAATATGGCCTCCACCTTCTCGGGATCGGTCCGTAGTCCACGACTATCGACGACATATCCCAAATATTTCAGCTCACTACGAAAGAAGTTACATTTTTCTAAATTTACGGTGAGGTTAGCATTTCTAAGTTTTTCTAAAACCTTTAACAAGAGCGTGACATGAGTTTGGTAGTCATTACTAACGATGATGACGTCATCGATATACGCGAAAACATTAGAGCCAAACTCGCCAAACAGAAGGTCAACTAACCGTTGTTGGGTTGCCGGAGCATTGGTCAAACCAAAGGCGGTTCTTTTAAAACGAAGTGTACCTCTGCCTGGGACGTAAAAAGCGGTCTTATCTCGGTCTTCGGGCGCAATCTCTATCTGCCAGAAAGATTTGGATAAATCGATGCTACTAAGATAACGCGCATCACGGAGGTTATCCAAAATCTCAGATATGTAGGGTAAATTGTATGCATCGCGTTTGGTGACTGAGTTTAGCTTACGGCTATCGAGGCAGAACCTAGGCTGTCCGTTTTTCTTGGTCACGAGCAAAACTGGGGAAGACCAAGCGCTTTCGCAAGGTTCGACTACATCTAATGCTAGCATTTCATCGACCTGCTCCATCAGAGTACGCTGTTTTTCCGGTGACATGCGATAGTATCGTTGCCGGATTGGTTGAGCATCGCCGGTATCGATTCTGTGCGTTATTAAGCTAGTTTTACCTAGACCCTTTTGTTCGAAAGAAATTTCTTTAAATTGATCAGTAATATTGTCCGCAATCATTTTTTCTGATTCGCTTAAATTGTCATAACTATGTAATAGGATTTCGGATGAGACGTCTACGGGTGTATTAATAGAATCAATTGAAATGCTTCCTAAATATTTAGGGCATATATTAAATTTACGCCAAAAATCAACGCCTAGTATAAGAGACGTATCAATACCAGGTACAACAACAGCTTCAATAATGTGAAACTGGTTTTCAAAGTGCACAGGTATATTAATATAGCCAATACTACTTAAAGACTGACCACCTGCAGCAGTAACTGAAACACAGCGGTCCTTAATTAATTTAAATCCTTGAGATTCTAAAACTAAATGTGAATTGTTGCCTAAAATGGTGACTGCGGAACCTGAATCGAGTAAGCCAGTAAAAGAGAGACTGTTAATATTAATAGTGACATAAGGTCTAATATCATTATTGGGTTTATTATGAATTGTGGCAGTTCGATATGCTTGAAAGAAAACACTTAAAGTTTTAAGCCACTTCTGCCAATCATCTTTATCAAAGTAATTGTGATTTGAACTACCACAATTCAATTCTACTAGTTTTTTTGAACTGGATGGTTTACCTAGATTACAGTAAGGACATTGAGGAGTCTTAACATCCTTTCGACCACATTTAAAACAGTAAATGTTGTCTTTATTTTCTGTACACTGTCTCAAATTATGAGTATCTACACGACATCTAGGACAATAACGAGCTTTAGGAGCTTCGATAGCATGTAAATACTTTTCATTATTTGTTTTATTATTATTGTTATTAGGATAATTTGTTTTACTATTATTATAAGTGTAGTTATAGTTGGAATTATTTTTATATTTTGTAAAAGATTGATTTTTATTAAAAGGTGTATTAAAATTTTGATTATATGTATTTGATGAATTACTACTGGTTTTATTACGATTACCATTGTACGCAAATTCTGGAGCCAGAGTATTAGAAGTCGCTGTACTAGGCTCATGAAAGTTTGCAAGACGTGATTGCACGCTTTCATAATTTCGGCATAAGGCTTGTAAAGACTCGAGTGATTTAATTTCACTAACTGAGGCTAATGTACTAGCATAACAAGGCCTAATGTTATGGAGAATTATTTCCAATTTTTCGTCATCGGACAATGTTTTCGCTAAGCGTGAAAACAAACCAGACATAATTGATAAATAAATTGTTATGTTCTCTGTTTCACCTTGTGTTCTTGCACGGATTTCTGAAAGCAGTCTGTAATCAAAGTCAGACTGATCAAAATCTTGCCTCAGCAGAATAATAAGTTCACTCCAAGAGGAAACTCGACTCCTTACACTCCTATACCAGTGCAAAGCATCACCTGTGAAAATTTCAGTTGCGAATGAAAGCGCTTTAGGTCCTGAAATGTTCCTTGCGTCACAAAATTCCGTTACGCGTTGAATGAACGCCCTGACGCAGGTCTTTCCATCGTACTTAAGCTTAGTCAAATCACTAGAACCACCACGATCGCAAGTGACTGAGATGTTCATAGGCAATGCAGGAGTAGAAGACTCGCTATTGCTGGCAGAAATTAAAGGATCAACTCCTTTATCCTTAATGGAATTATAAGCTTCAAAATAATTTTTAAACTGCAAAACGCATGTATCATATTGAGGCTTGACAGACTCGTCGGCAATAATTCGGTTGATCCGATGATACAAATGATGCAATAGGTTTTGCGTACGTAATAAGGTGTTTTTGTCGGTACCCGAATCTAAATTTGTTTTTATTTTAGTGAGGGTATCACTAACCCCAACTAAATCTACTGCAGCCTCCAATGGACTGTCCAAAATGTCCTCAGAAGGAAATAAGGGTGCTAACTTCGCGATCTGTTTGCGTAGGTCTTGCACAGTAGCACAAGGTGTGGAACCTCTAATGGTCACCTCGTATTCTAGCTCCGACTTTTGCAGAGATAGAAATTTTATTGAAAAAGCCATAATGAAAAAAGAAAAAGAAGAACAAGTAAACGGAACTTCGGTAAACGACGCGAAAGAAAAAAAAACAAAAAAATATCCGTAAGGTAGGGTAAATGTTGAACGTTTACTATCTACTTACAACTACTTAAAACTAAAAAAAAAATAACCACCTAACTCCGTCTGTTACAAAAAAAACTACGGCAACAGAAATAAAAGAAAAAAAGTTACACAAATAAGCAAACACAGATTTGCAAAATAAAAAAAACAAAATACACAGGTTTGCAAAATAAAAAAAAAGACAAACACAGAACTAAAAAGAAAAAATAACACAAAAAGGCACACAACACGCTAACTACAACTCACTGCGAAAGCAAATACCAGCCCATACCAAAACCAAGTTGAGGCGCCAGTGTCGCGTAGCGGGTTACTTAAGGAGCAAAACCACAACTTACGTTCACAATATTTATTTATGGCTTGAGCATGGGGTCGTAAGTGTAAGGGCCCGACTGGTATTTACTCTGCGTGTCCCAACTTATCTTAAGGGGGCCTTGAGGTGGTAGATGGCCCGACGTGGCGTGGAAGGATGCAGCGGAGGGTGTGAGGCGCGTCGCAAATGGCGACCGAAGAAACCGCCGAGCGGCCAAAGTATGTCGGCCAAAGTTGGTTGGGCCAAAGTTGCAGGGGTCAACTGGGTCAACCTGAGTGAACCTGGGTGAACCTGGGTTTATTTTTTAAATGAAATAAAGTGACGAAAACACTGATCAATAGGTGATCTTTTAATAAGTTAAATAAAATAATTCCCAACGGCGACTGTGAAGACGAAAATATGTTCGTGTTGTCCGTGGGAACTCGGAAGCGGTCTCTCATGACGCAGCAAACCACTGCATCGCGACGTTAGTTGCGCTCACGCATTGTGTGATTCGCAACCGCTACCTTCAGGTCGATACGCGAAACAAAGGTAGGTTAGGGTACCGCTCGCGCAGTGGTAAAACGTTTTTAAATAAATAATACGTATGATCTGCAGTTTAATGTGCATTATTATTTTGGTTGTAGTTATTAGTTTACGATAGAAATAAGATTAGATTAATTAAGGTATTAAAAAAAAACTATTTGTTTTCATTTTTTTTTGTATATATAATGTAACTTTTATGTATCATTTTAATTAAAATTAACCCATAACGTTACAACATACAGTATGTATATTAATTATAGACTTAAACAAATGTTATTAGAGTTAGAGACAAAATAATAAGTACTCTGTTGATTTTTAAAATAAAACTTACATTATTTTTATGACTAAGCAACGCAGTTTCTATTTAATTACATATCATGCCAATTACTAGTTCTTAAAACAAGCATTTGCATATGTTTTAATTGCGATTCTCCCAATCTCGCGAGATCCCGTAATTTGCGAGATCTCGCGAGACTGGGTTTTGAGTCTCGCGAGATCTCGCTAGGCGGAAATCTCGTACGAGATTGCATTCCCTACTCAACACTGATAATATCACTGATGATAATATTTAGTTTTAACACTGGAGATGAGATTTATTACGCAAATTAAAGCGCAGTTTTATCACTTTTCTGAAGATAATGCTCAGACTATATTCCGCAGTTTTTAATAATCCGCAGATTAAAAAAGGCACTGAATATTTTTTGAGCACAAATACACACTTTTAAACTATAGGTATAGTTCTGCAAACGATATCACTGGTGAAACACTAGACAACTTATTGATTTAACTTGATTCCAAATGTTAGAATTGTGATTAAAAATTATTCGGCAATATTTAACGTAGAGACTATGTTTACTTCAAAGCGCTATCTGGCGGATTTAGATGAAACTCGGTACTATTTCTAACACTGCGTTGCTGTTTTGTTGTCAAAATAGTACCGAAAACCGAGTTTCATCTAAATCGGCCCACAAACAAAAAAGTAGGCCGCCATTTTGGATTTTTTATATTTTTAACATTGCGTTGCTGTTTTGTTGTCAAAATAGTACCCAAAAACGAGTTTCATCTAAATCGGCCCATAAACAAAAAAGATGGCCGCCATCTTGGATTTTTTATATTTTTAACATTGCGTTGCTGTTTTGTTGTCGAAATAGTACCCAAAACCGAGTTTCATCTAAATCGGCCCACAAACAAAAAAGTTGGCCGCCATTTTGGATTTTTTATATTTTTAACATTGCGTTGCTGTTTTGTTGTCAAAATAGTACCCAAAAAAGAGTTTCATCTAAATCGGCCCATAAACAAAAAAGATGGCCGCCATCTTGGATTTTTTATATTTTTAACATTGCGTTGCTGTTTTGTTGTCAAAATAGTACCCAAAACCGAGTTTCATCTAAATCGGCCCACAAACAAAAAAGTTGGTCGCCATCTTGGATTTTTTATATTTTTAACATTGCGTTGCTGTTTTGTTGTCAAAATAGTACCCAAAACCGAGTTTCATCTAAATAGGCCGACAAACAAAAAGGTTGGCTGCCATCTTGGATTTTTATATTTTTAACTTTGCGTTGCTGTTTTGTTGTCGAAATAGTACCCAAAACCGAGTTTCATCGAAATCGGCCCCCAAACATAAAATTTGGCTGCTATCTTTTAGAAAGTAGTACTAAAATCGTAATAAAAGGCACGATCTGGCAACATTACCATGTGGTCAATACTGAGCGTGTAGGCGTGCGTTTTCATTCCATCGTTGGAATTGAAATTATCAGTATTTACCACACAGTTGGACCACAGTAAATACTTTGTGTGTAGCCGTCGCCTTATACGTAATTATAGTGCGACTATCTTGAATTAATATTTATCTTGTTAATACAGTCGCACTAAAACGTAACAGTACCGTCAACATTTCAAAAACGGTAATCAAGCATAAATCCCAAGTTGGTTCTTTTTCAGAACAGACTCTACTGATCTTTGCTTCTGAATGAAATATAGACATATTCCGGGAAATTCCTTGAACATTAATGTTCGCGGGGACTTAACACCGTAGTTACCATAACTTCATAGCCAAAATATACCAAAAATACTTACTTCCGCTAATATACCTACAAAAATACTGATGTTCGGAAAAGTCGATAAAATATACCGAAAAAGTATTAAAATACTGAATCTGGCCATACTGGCGCTCCGCGCTCCGTGTTCGCGTGTTCGCATCGGATCCCAAATATGGAGCGCGCTCCGAGGTTCGCGGAGCGCGGAGCGCGGAGCGCGGAGGTTCGCGAACCTAAGTGGGGACACACCATTACAACTTGCCCTCCATATTGTTGTATGCTACGGTTTTTATATGTAATGTAATATATAATTTGTTTGTGTCACAAGAAATACCATTTTTTTGTTTATATCAACTGTAACTCAGATGAAATCTAAATTAATTAATATAGAAATTTATTAAAAGGCTGATAATTATAAGATAAAAAGTAGAAGGGTTACTTATGAGACTTAATTTGAAGGTTTATAATTTAACTTACAGTGACTTAAAAGTGGCATGTTGATATATTATACGTATCCATAATAACAGTACGAGTATTTAAGTATAAAATAAGACAATTAGTTAAAAAGAAATTCCCAAATTTATTGATACTATAAAAAGTATGTTACAGTTTATTATATGATAAAAATACATATTAAGAAAATACCTAGTTATTGTTTGTTGAAAACAAAGAAAAATGGTTCAAGGTGTAAAACAAATAAGTTATTTGAGATGTTATATTTTCGTTTTTTTACTGTTACTACTTGCCCTAATAAATGTTACAACAAACCCCAAGCACGGGGTAAGTTGTAACACCGCTCTTTTTTTAATAAAAATGTAATTGTGAAAGAGTTACCTATAGATTTGATATTTTTTCAATTTGACTTAATAGAGGAATAGTTAAGAGTATCAATCAATGTTTATTTGGTGGTAATTAAATCAATACATCTCAAGAAATATTGAGTTTTGTAAAAAATGTTACAATAAGCCCCTCGCTCTCCTATTATTAAAATATTTTTGTATTAACAAGTTATTAAATAAAAACCTCTGCGGGCGCCACTTTCGGTGGTATAGCCACCATAAGTGACAACAAAGCTGAGTTTTTGGCGCCATTTTGTTGAGTGCGGTTCGGTGACTATTTTAATTATTTGCAAATTGATTCATAGTGGATATTGTGTCTTAAAATTGGTGTAGTTTTGTGGTACAAGTGTCTACGTAACTGAACATTAGGTGGGACAATTGAAATAGGTGCGATCTTGGTTATGTGAAGCTGAGAGTTTATTGTAGTGGTGGCTACTTCGGCTGATCTTACCGAGTAAACTGTCCTGATATACTTGGTTCCACATGCTCCAAGCAGCATTGGAATGCGATGTACCCGCATTTTAATGTAAACTGAAACAGTCTACCACTAAACTATTCAACACTTGACACTGGCAGAAATTACCTGGGTGAATGGGATCTCTCCATAACTTTTGAACAAAAAATCTTTAAAATTGTTACATTGACGACATAACTTGGGGAAAAGGTATTGCTTAGTTAGAGTCATAAACGAAGCGCTCAGGACGGAACTTGACAGACTGATCGTACTCGATCACGTTTGTTAAGCAACGCTCGGTCCGGTCAGGTGTCGGATGGGTGACCGTTAACGAGGCTTTACAACTGAGCGCTTCCGTGTATCGGAGGACACGTTAAACCGTCGGTCCCGGCTGTTATCATCTGATAACAGTCGTTAAGCCAAGTTAGAGGTCTTTCAGGCGGCTTGATAAACTGTAACACCAGAGGTGGCCACTAATCCTAATTCGATGAAAGAAAAGAAAGTTAGAATCATGATCCGCCAATATCCGTTCCTTATATCAGTCATTAAAGTTTATTTAGTGCAAGAAAGTATTTCCATCGAATATTTTCATAATTTTGGGAAATCTTTACCGAGTCCATTTTTCTACGCGCATACAATGCGACCCAAAACTATTCGTCAGCCAGACCGATACGTTAAGAAAAAAGTCGAACTTACTTTTCCTTGAAAAAAGTGCCTGTATTATTAAACACTGGATATCGTAATAATTACATTAATTCTTTGTGTGATCGAGATCGATTCCGAAAAGTTTAGATCAAAAACAACTTTAGAAGGTTTTAGGGCGTAGGCATATCGCATATCGCTTAACATACCGCCGCATTTTACTACAATTTAATACTATTTCATAGAAGGCACAGGCAGTTAGATATGCTATTTTTACTCGTTACAACCGATAACAATATCAAATGTTATACTTATTCAAAAGCATCTTCGAATGTGAAAGCGTTTGACAGTTTTCACCTTTTGAGATATATTTTTCCTATTTTTACCCGACTGCAAGAGGGTTATGTTTTTCGCGCGTATCTTGTATGTTTGTATGTAATATTCTTTATTACCTCATATCTTTCAAACGGCTGAACGGATTTCCATGATTAACATATCGTTAGATTTGTCTCGTCAGCCCAAGTGTTAGTGTTATAAAAAAACCAACATGGCGGTTGTACGGTGCTATTATACGTAGTGGAAAAAAAATTTTTTTTAGAATACTGCAATATGGGTATCAAATTAAAGGGCTTATTATAAGGTTTTCAAAAAGGTATATCATATAAATAATAACAAAAAGAAAAAAATAAAAAATAAATTTAAAAAAATTCAAAACCCGCCTGCATAAAAAGACAAGTCAACTGAAAAGATGGAAACAAGATTAAATATTAAAGCCAACATTATAACATGCAGTCGGAGGCATATAGTCTCAAATCATTCATAATGTCTTTTTCTTTATGCATGCCTCCGACTGCATGTTATAATGTTGGCTTTAATATTTAATCTTGTTTCCATCTTTTCAGTTGACTTGTCTTTTTATGCAGGCGGGTTATTTTAAGTAAGTAAGTTGTCAAAAAGGAGGAGTAAATTCATATAATTTACAATTTTTATTGATTGTTTGCTGACAATAAGATTTCGAGAAAATATAGAGTGAGTTTGCCTAGTTTTCTATGTAACGAAGTGCAGAGTGGCTTCGAAACAGCGAGTCAAGGTAAGTGTGCCAACGGCCGGCTGTGACCCACTGCGTCCCCACCCTGCGTTCTGCAACCGCGAAAGTTCAACGAACCCCAGCAGAATTCTTACAGGCATATGCGACTGTTACATTACCGGAAGGCAGCTGCAATCACCCACATCGCGGCGGCAACGACCGCTCCCGACACAATGCCGTATGATTCTTTTCGCGGTCTATCATCTACTTGTGTGTGGGCGGTGATCCTCCATTGACAAATGCTTAACACTATGTTATTGGGATGACAGCCTATTCAGAATAAGACAATGGTAGCAATTTCATCTGATGTCATTTTATACAAATAACTTTTTTGTATCACCTAATAGCGCGTGTGTTTTAAATTACGTTCTTGAAACGTTTATGAAAATTATACGTTATTAGATTAAATTGACATTGTTCTGTAGAAACATAATTAGAATTAAATTTTGTTTAAAAATAATCGATATACAAGCTGGTTTTAGATTAAGGAAGAAAATGAATCATTACAATCAGCGAGTAAACCAGTTGCATTATAATGTTTGCTCAGATTCTCGGTAAGCTGAGTGCGGTAAACAGTGAGTAAGAGTGACGGAAAAGAAAGGGGTTTTAACCGAACACACGCAGAATTATGTTAATTCTGTTTATTATGTCACCGCGACCGGCGAGTTTCGTGAATCATACGGCCGCGGCCGGCCGGCCGGCGAGCGCCGCACGTCGGAGCGCACCGTTAGTACTTTCTAATATTTAGGGCATGGATTTACCAGAACTATGGTCGAATTTACGTATGCAGTTTCCGAGAAATATTAGCCTTTTATGGATTCAATTAGAAGTTTGCAATAGATGTTAATTTTTAACATAATTTTCTAAATACAGTTGCAAATGAACACGCAGATGAAGCAGATCATACTTCATCTGCTCTTAAATTGAAGTATGAGGGCGTATTAACTTGAACACAGTTTCATACCTTTCTGCCATTTTCTGAATTTTGTCACTTTTATCTCTTGTCTCATTACAAATGAGTCGTTTACTAGTATATTTCTCCTATTTAATAAAATGTGTGATTTATAAATAAAATACTTTAAAAGTAAATCTGACCCGTAATACAGGATTTGAAAATGTCATTTTTAATTACCTACGCAGAAACAACAATGTTATTTAAACTAGGCTCACTTTCAATAAAAATATTACATTCGTACGATTCGTGCAACCAAAATTTAAGACCTTGATGTCGTAAGCAATTTAAAGACAGTCTCACAGTAAGTGAATGCATGAAATAATGTGTTTTATTACTGAAAAAACTACAAAGTCTCTAGTAGGAAAATTTTGCACAAGAAAAAGTTTAAATTTATTACATTACTGCATATTATAAAACTATATCAGGTAACATGTATACGAGAGAGCGCGGGTTGCGCGCGCGCCGTTACGATCGGGGCCGTTGAACGCGCTGGCCTTATTCCGGCGAACTATCGCAAGCGAGAAACGTAGCGTACTTTCATTGTCACCCCGTACGCACGCCGTTGCCGCTGAAGCCTTATTTGTCTCTTGGAGATCTCTCAGGTTTTTGTGATAACTAGTGATGGTATGGATTCACTTGTTTCACATCAGAGATAGATGTTTCAGACAATTTTGTCATATTTATTTCAAATTATTATATACCTACATGAGTAATCTAAAAATAATATATCTAGTTTGTACCTTAACCACACTTTCAATTTTTAGTTTTGGAAACTATGGCCAAAATATGAAACTAATCTTAAACATCTTTTTCTGATTCAGTACTGTATCATTATTACTGTACCATTTTCACAAGTTGCATATCTTCAAACAAACGAAAGACCCGTTAAAATGTATTTCGTGTTTAAAATAAAGTTATGCCTATTAAAATTGAGCATAATACTTAAATTAAACATAATAAACTAAACTGTTGCAAACAATAATTAGTGATAGTTCTTTCGGAATAACGTAGATACAGATCGCTTCTCAGCTAATATTGTTGTTGTGAGACGACTACAAAGTGGCCAGTCACCTCTTTTTGTATTATTCAATAGCCGTATCAGGTCCAAATCGAGAGGTGCAGTCAAACGGTCGATTTTAAAATTTATTCAGACTCAGTTTTATCTCGCGAGAAAATCTGCTCTACAGAGGTCAAATACGGTAAGATCGTAGCAACAATGGCCGCTACGGGCTACGGCGCGGCTGCCATTGACCTCCGACCGTGTCAAGTGCAGTCCGCGCTCGTTGCATTCGCACTGATCAATTATACAATATGTGTGATGTACCGTTGCATTCTCGGCAGTCCCAATAAGGACACATCTATCGCCATTGAGGTGTTTGCAAACGTTTCGGAATTCAAAATGGGTTTTCTAGAGATTGTAGCTGCACTGTATTCTAAACAGGTAAGCTAGGTTAGATCTGATACTATAATAATTACCTAAGCTTTCCGTGTTGCAATAAAGTTTTAAGATTACACAGAGGTATTTAAAATTTAAACATTTTATAGAAATTATCAAATTGTTTCAGTAGTATAACTTTAAGTATTTTGGAATTAAATTAAATAGGAAAATAATAAGTAAAGTTGTTGTAAAGCAAATTGTGATAATATTCTGTTGGCACGGAAAATCCTGTGCAGGTATTGTTATGAATTAAACATTTACTTATTTATATACATAACAGTAAATGTATTCAATGTAAGCCTTCTAGGCTTTTTGGATTACATTGGTTTTTTACCATAATTTCCTTATAATATTAGTAGGTAGAAATTGGGGTTTCTGGATCAAGGAGATCCATCAACCCCAATTTCTACTTTTCATTTATTCTAGTTTTCAAGTATTCAACGATTCAAGTATTCACCTGTCTTTAATCATTCTGATTTCTGGTTTAGACACAGAATAGATATACTTAAGTACTACCTACCTACCGTGTTTATATACAAATTGTACCTATACACAATTTGTATACTAAACATTAATTTAAAAGTTGTATTCATCATGATAATTTTGTGCTAAAGATTTAAATTAGCATTCGAATGGTATTAAGGATAAGTAAGTTTTTAAATTACTGTACGAATATAAAAAAAGAACTTTTTTAAATTTACATAGTAATAAATAACATTCAATAAAATAATACCTATTATTTGAGTTTTAAATATTTAATTATGAATGCATGCCCGTAATGTTACCTATCTACTAAAAAGGAAACGCATTATATTACGTTATTACCTACAACCCATTGCGAGCCTCTGCTAATACGTATAGTACCTATATACAATTCGTATCTTAACATTAGTTTACATAAGGAATCAATATTCAATATTTTTATGAGAGGCTTAGAAGAAATTTTCGGAAATTATGACATCGAACTTAGCTTTAAACGAATACAAACATAGGAGTCTTTGTTCAAAACATGTAGAAGTTAAGTGATAGAAGTCAACTTTTATGTTAAGGCGCTGTAGGCTACTAGCGCCGTCAAATATTTATTTATTATATTAGCGTCTCTACTCTATACTTTTTGAATAACTCTATAACAGTTTTTATTCTTCTGTAAGTTTTAAAATCCATCCTAGCCAAAAGTGGCCACTTCGAGCTAAAATGGATTTTATAACTTACAGAGAGAATGAAAACTGTAGAAGAGTTAGGCAAGAAATATTTGAGATAATTTAAAAGATTATTACATGAGCTTTTTTTTAATATATTAAATTGGTTTACGAGTAATAAAAATAAAATATATTGACGGCGCTAATAGTACCTAAGTGCCTTAAGTGAAAGAAAGAAAACACAGTTTTAGTATCAAATATGTTTTATTTCAATAGACATTATGTAAATTAACATTTATATTAATTTTCTATGCATTTTATTCAGTAAATCTTTCGCGCATTTATACACCTCATCAGAAAATGTATAGTCAACTATATATTGTGCACAAGTATTAGCTTCACAATTATTACATTCTATATTTTCCACATTATTCATATCATCAAGTTCAAATATTTGAAGTCTTATTAATTTTGATCGCGGGCCTTTGCATGGTCTTTTAATGTATGAATATAAAACATCGATTTCTCGTTTTTTTCTGGAGTTCCCATTGTTTTGAGGGGCTGCAACACTATTCGATGGTTCATGTATTTCAAGGGGTCGCTCGCGCTCGATGTAATTCAGCACATTTTGTCGAAGAAGTTGATCTGCTGGAATTGGCGAGTAGCTGATATCAAAGTCGCGGGATGCCTGCAATAAGGATAAAATACTTTATGAATACACAATATTATGATTACGTATTTCAATAATAATTTCGTTTGATTACGAATGATGATTGAATAAGCAAGTTTTAGGTTTTTGTTTGAAAAGCATTAAAGAAGAAATTAGAATGAAGTTTTATGGTTTTAACTACAATAATAAATAGGCTTTACTTACCGCCATTTTACAAATTTATTTTGTGAGCAGGTAAGTTCTGCACAAACTGAAGACCACTTTTAAATTGTTGTAAATTGTATTTCAATGGAGTTTTTATATGTTTTTTTTAACATTATTTAAGTTCAAAATTGATTGACAAGTTTATACAAGCATTTTTGTACAGTCGATTTTGAACTTTAAACTGTACAGTATTAAAATCACACAATATAAAATCCATCCCATACCATAGTACCAAATCGTAATTATAACAAATTTATTTTTCACTAGACATCGATGTGTAATTTATTGTCAACCTTATGTGCATACCATTAAGGTGGTTAAAATTATACTTCCATGTAAAAAATGCATGAAATAACTTTGTATCGGAAGTTGGGAGATAGTGAGCGTACCTTACTAAGGACTATCAACTCATCGTTGCAGCAAATTGTCGAGTTGAAAAAGGGATAGCGTTATACACTGTATGTAGCGATGTCTCACTTTGACAATATCATTCGAGCTACGTTAAGAACTCGTGGTAAGGGACAGGACTCTGTCTAAAATAGGGATTTTTGTTGATGTTGCAATTTCTTATATGGATGCGTTTTAGTCACGTTGAATTTTTACAAATATGGAAATCGGTCCACGTGATAATGTGTGTATTTAAGCCAGGATGCGACGGGAATTGTCACAGTCCAGTTCAAGGAAGCGCAATTTTACCTCCAGAAATTCTTCATAAAATATCGAGTGAAACAAAATGTAAGTACATCGATTCATTAGCCCTTCTATTCATTGATTCATATTTTCTGGTATTTCATACGTATAACGTTTTTCTCTATTCAATTAATTCATGTGTTGAGACAAAGAAAAGTCAGTATTCTATATTGACCTGGCTGGGGGATTTAGACCTCAGAGATAGCGACACCATAAATATTGGTGTGCAAGCCAGCCGGTCACTGAAGTCGACAAATATCATCATAGATCAATATCCATCAATTCAATTCTTCAACCTTCCTATTGATGTAATTACTTATGTAATTTATTCTTGACATTGTTTCATTAATCACACTGATTCAATATACATTGTATATTAAATTTATATTTATTCATTTTTCAGGTCTGCACCCCGCCATACCCCAGACTTTTCTGAAGACGAGTTTGTCCAGCCATCAACTTCACATCATGCCAACGACAACAAGACGCCCAATAAGCAACGCCTACCTCCCGCTGCATCCTCGAAAGTGTCAAGAAACAAGCGCAAGAACACAACTATCGCCCCTGCTGCAACACACAAATACTCGGCATACGAGCTTTTCGGGACCGATAGTGAAGATGAGAGCGATAATAACAGCTCCATTCCACAAGGTAATACTCAGAATCATGATAATAATATGTATTCATACTTTACGCAGAGATACCCTAAAGCGTATAGCTTACGAAAAAATAAAACAAAAGTTGGATTGTATTATATCAGCCTGCAGATATACAACTCTAATAGAAAAGAAATAAATTATCAGATGAAAAATAGAAGACTAGCTGACCTAATAATAAAAAATAGAACGAATTGTGACACGGAAGCATGGATGCATCTTATAAAATTTATTAAAGCATCACAACGACAAATAAAACAATGCTCGATGTTTATGAAGTGTGACGAAAACAATCCCCTAATTTAATTTTTTCTTTTATCCAGTACCAGTCTCGAAGAAGTCACGAGCGCCTCGTGTGACTGAGGAGCCGGTGGTAAAGAAATCCAAGAGCACCTCCAGCGCCACTGTCAACGCAGCGCACGGGTCATCTACTAAAGCCTCTGCAAAAGACGTCTTCGGCAGTGACAGCGATGACGAACATTTCGAGCTGATCGGGAAACCGGGTAAAAAACTACCGAAGATTAGCTCATATTTTACGAAAAGAGTTGCTCAGGGCGTTTCAAGACAAACTGATCATGTTAAAGATGGCTCGCATTACATAGAATTAAAAGTATACAAATCAGGGGAAATTAAAAACGTACAACCGATGAATCGATGGCGTCACGCCATAATCACGATAAAAAATCAAACAAACTCTGACACCGAGGCATGGACGCACCTTGCTGAATTTATTAAAGCCACTCGGCAAGAATTTAAACATTGCCGTCCTGACATAATTAGTGGTTACTCCACTATTTAAAAGTATTATTAAGCATATAGTTCAATTATATTGTTTGAACATTATGTATATGATTCATTTATTAATATTATGTGTAATCACTAATCAATTATCTTTATGCTAATGAAACTGTATTATAAATATATAGACATTGTTAATTGTTTTTTTTTTATTTCCTCAGCTTCAATGCGTTCAGCTCAGCTCCCTCAGTCTACTGATGATAAGAATGAAAAAATAGAATGCAATAAATGCAAAATTGAAATGTCTCGAAATGAATACAGACATCATTTGAAAACGAATTTACATAAATCGAATAGTTTAATCAGAACTGAATTCAACAATATTGATATGATTGCCACTGCATTTAAAAATAGATTGGTTACCTTCCGATTAAACCCCTCTCAGAAAGTCGAGTACCTCACAGCTGAGGCGTTTCTGAGTGGCAATCGAAACGATATTATAAAATTAATAAACATTTCATTAAAGAAGCATAGCTGTATTAAGATAAACTTTGAATTATTTGCTTATTTCATGTTACCAAAATCAAATGAACAGCAACTAAAGTCTTTTAACACAAAATATGAAATCGTTTATCAGTCTACCGAATTAAATGAACTATTCTCGAATTTAGCAGATAAGTTTAAAACTAGACTAGCTGAATTCGAACTCTGTGAATCTGGTTGGACTTTAACCCGTATCAGTCATTTAGAAATAAATATAAATAAGTACAGTCCCATGAAAGGCGGGACATATATAGAACTACCGAAATCTGTAAAAACATCGAAAAGTTGTATTAATATACAGAATAATGATAATTATTGTTTTCTTTGGAGTATAGTTGCCGGTCTTTTTCCGGCTAAGAATAATGTGTGCAGAATACAGTCGTATCCACATTATTCTTCTATTCTTAATATAACTGGGATGTCTTTCCCACCTTCATTCACAGATATCAAGCTCTTTGAAAGCAATAACCCCGATATTAGTATTAATGTATATGGTCTAAACAACAAATGCTGTGTCACTGGACCTCTATATCTGACAAAAAATCGAAAAATTGATCATTTTAATTTATTATATTTTGAGCGTGAAAATAAAGGACATTACTGTTTGATCAAAGATCTTACTCGATTAGTGAAACGTCAAATAACACTACATAAAGATAAAATATTTTTATGCGAATCTTGTTTACAGTTTTTTGCAAGTGAATTTAAGTATCGGTCTCATAGATGTAATGGAGTTTTAAGTATTTTGCCAGAAAAGGGTTCTATATTAAAATTCAATCATTATGAAAGACAACAAAAAATTAACTTTGTGATATATGCTGACTTTGAATGTCTATTATTAGATTTTAAAGAACAGAAATCTGAATTCGTTAATACATTGAAAAAGCATCAACCTTGTAGTTTCGGTTACTATATTTGTTGCTCGCATGATCGAAACTTAAATAAATATGTCGCATACAGAGGTATTGATTGTGTTGAAGTATTCATAAAATCATTAATTAAAGATGCTGAATTAATTAATAATATTTTATCAGATAAAAAGCCTATGTTACCTTTGACACCTGATCAAGAAACTGAGTATCAAAAAGCCACCATATGTCATATATGTAATGAAGTATTACTCGATGACAAAGTGCGTGATCATGACCATGTTACTTCCCAGTTTAGAGGTGCGGCTCACTCTCACTGCAACTTAATGCATAGAGTATGCCCCTTCATCCCAGTGGTGTTTCATAACCTATCTGGTTACGACTTACATTTGTTTATCGAAGAGTTGATGAAATACAAAGGTGCTGCCAAAATAATTCCTAAGTCGAAAGAAAAGTATCTTTCTATTTCAAAAGTAATTGAATCAGGAAATAATAATCGAACTATCGAACTTAAATTCATAGATTCTTACCAGTTTTTAAATTCAAGCCTTGATAAATTGAGTAAAAGTTTGAGTGAAACTGATTTTGTTAATTTGTCTCATGAGTTTACTGATAAAGTACAATTCAGTTTACTTCAAAAGAAAGGCATATATCCATATGATTATATAAATAGTTGGTCGAAATTCGATGAAACACAGCTTCCTACAAAGTCGAGTTTTTTTAACTCTTTGAATGAATCACATATTTCTGACTGCGATTATGAATATGCTCATAAAATATGGAAATGCTTCAATATTAGAAACCTTGGTGAATATACTGATTTATACATGAAAGCAGATGTATTATTATTGTGTGATATATTTGAAAAATTTAGAAACGTTAGTTTGTTGCACTACAAACTTGATCCTGCATATTATATTACATCACCAAGTTTGAGTTGGGATGCGATGCTTTTTCATACTAATATTCAATTAGAACTCATTCATGACATAGAAATGTATCAAATGTTAGAAAAAGGTATACGTGGAGGTCTTGCACAGTGCTCTTTACGACATGCCAAAGCATTTAATAAATATTTGCCGAACTATGATGGATCTCAAGAGTCTTCCTACCTAGTATATTTAGATTGCAATAATCTGTATGGCTATGCGATGACAAAAAAATTTCCTGTCGCAGAGTTCAATTTTTTATCACTGGAAGAAATAAATAATTTTGATGTTATGAATATTTGTGATAACAGCGAGTATGGTTACATTTTAGAAGTTGACTTATTATACCCAGATCATTTACATAAAGATCATCAAGACTTACCTTTTGCCATGGAAAAAATGGTACCTCTTGAGGGTCAAAGTAAGAAATTAATAGCAAATCTTTACGATAAATTTAATTATGTCATTCATTACACACATCTGAAACAATGTATAAAGCATGGGCTAATATTAATAAAAATACATCGTATTCTCAGTTTCAGACAAGAAAGTTTTTTGAAGCCGTACATCGATCTGAATACTTCTCTTAGACAATTATCAAAAACTACATTTGAAAAAGATTTTTTTAAATTACTCAATAATTCTATTTTTGGCAAAACTATTGAAAATAAGAGAAAGCAAGTAGATGTTAAATTAGTCACTAGATGGGTAGATAACGAAAATAAAACAAACAAGCATCTTACTGCTGAAAAGTTGATCGCAAAACCGAACCTTAACAGTATAAGCATATTTTCTGAAAACTTTGCAGCTATCCAACTAAACCATGAGAAATGTGTAATGGATAGACCAATTTATATTGGATTCTCTGTTTTAGAATACGCTAAGCAACATATTTATCAATTCCATTATGATTTTGTCAAAGAAAAATACAAGGATCGAGCACAGCTTTGTTACACAGATACAGATAGTTTGTTATATTTGATATTTACTAATGACTTTTATGACGATATGCGTAATAATATTTCACAATTCGATACTAGTAATTTTGCTGTAAATAATATATATAATATACCGAGAACAAATAAGAAAGTACCTGGATTATTTAAAGATGAAATGGGTGGTAATATTATTACTGAATTCGTTGGTCTTAGAGCTAAGTTATATAGTATCAAAAGCGTGAATTCGAATATTAAAAAGGCGAAAGGTATAACTAAATCGGTAACTAATAACTTGAATATGTCTGATTACAAAAAAACCCTTTATGACAACACTGATACAAGATGTAACATGAAATTGATAAGATCTATTAAGCATGTGTTATATACGCAACAGATAAACAAGAAACTTCTTGATGGAAATGATGATAAAAGACAGATCCAGAAAGATGGAATTCATACCCTACCATGGGGTCATTGTGATACAATATTTTGATTCGTTTTACAATGATGTCTGTTTCATTTTTATCGATATTCTTTGATAAAACCCATTAATTACAATACTTACATAATGAAATAGAAAATAAGTAAAGTTTTAGCACTAAAATGTATGTTATAAATTGTACGTTAAAAAAATTGATGTGAAAATATATTCTGGTAATAATATAATATAATGGTACCTAATAGCTGTATTATTCGTAAAAAGGTTCTTTTGTACAAGCATATGAGATAAAGGATTATTAATTAATTAATTAAATAAGTTGTTTGTATTTATTAATGTACAAGTTATCATATTATTAATAATAAAGAAAAATTTAATCCATGCCATGACTGTTAGTTTCATTTTCCTATATAAAGCTGAATCATGTTTGCATTACCTTACACTTACAATGAAATTCATCAAGCAAGCACAAACTTTGGAAGTCAATAATATAAAAACTGAAAATGATTCCTATAAAGCAAAACATAGTATACTTTTACCCAATACAATTCGATGTATTATGTGCGGGCCATCGAACTGTGGGAAAACAAATGTTATGCTCAATTTATTACTACATAAAAATGGTCTTAAATTCAGGAATATTTATTTATATTCAAAAACTGCTTTTCAGCCCAAGTATTGTTTTTTAAAACAAGTTATGGATCAAGTTCCTGGTGGGAAGATATTTATTTTCAATCATAATAAAGATGTGATCCCACCTAGTAACGCTTTGCAAAATTCAGTAATGATTTTTGATGATGTAGCATGTGAAAACCAGATTAATATACGTAATTATTTTTCTATGGGAAGACATAAAAAAATAGACTGTTTTTATTTATCACAGACTTATTCTAAAATACCTAAACAATTAATACGCGATAATGTTAATCTATTGATTATCTTTAAACAGGACGATACCAATTTAAAACATATTTATAACGAACATGTGACTACTGACTTTGATTGGAATGAATTCAAAAAACTTTGTTCCTTAATATGGCAAAACAGATTTAATTTTTTGTTAATAAACAAAGATTGTGATTTGAATAATGGTAAATACAGACAAGGCTTTGACATTTTTATTCACTTATAGAATAATTGTGTTTGTCTAAATGATAGGATATATAAATTGTGTGTATAGAAAATATTGTTATTTTCATTTCGATATTTGTGAAAGACAGACTAATTGTAGAAATTATGGATGTTGAAATAAAAACACAGCTTATCAAGTCAGTAGACAACATAAAAAATAAAATTAAGAAAATCAAAAATGAAGAAGATGCTGCTAATCTGAAATTTAAAAGGATTTTCAAGCCTCTGACAGATAATTTAGATACATTAATCAAAGCAAGTGATGATAAGGATAAACAGATATTAAATGTGTCTATTGATATGTCTAAAAATGAAGATGTGGAAAAAGATGACATAAATACTGAAAAATATGACATAAACACTGAAATAGATAGCATAAATACTGAAAAATATAACATTAATACTGAAAAAGTTAGCATAAATAATGAAAACTTAACTCAGTTTGATTCCAGTGATGGTTCAGATTATTATGATTATAGTGATGAGGAAAAAAGTACTACTGAAAACATTAACAATACGCTACAATCATTAAAGAAGGAGGATGTTATTGATATATATGACAGTGATATAAACATTCCCTTTGGATTACGTAGAGAAAATAAAGATTTAATGATGGGTAATTCAAAAGTATCGTTTTCTGTCACGGGTGATTCGTCAAAGTCCGAAAAAAACTATATACTTACCATTAATAATAAACATTATAGTTTTACTCCAGGATTAAAAGAACTTCTTATGCGTAGTAAACCTAAACTCGATATAGTAACCGAAAAAGATAAACTAGTATATAAAGATATACTCCATCATACAAATGCCCACAAACGAGATTTCAAGCCAACTGGACAAATAAGAGGTGATAAAGGTGTAAAATATCGACATATTATCAAACCATTATTTTTCGAAAAAGATATTGACAGCTCAGAAACAAAAAGTGGTGGATATATACCTATGTGTAAAAAGTATAAAAGCGATACTGATTACATATTCTGGGATGATCCTAATGAATTGATTGAAAGGCTTAAGTTACTGATTGCTTCGCAAAGTGCTGGAAATACTAATCATGATAACGAAATTTTATCAATCATTGAAGAATTAAAGGAAGCTGGTATTATAAAAAATTAAGAAATAGAATGAATCACTCATTTTATTGAAGTCTTCTGAACATGGATGACGATAAAAGTGATAGTCATTCTTCATTCACAACATGTAAGATTTCAACATTAGAAAGATCGGAATCTTCTTACAATAAAATTAATCAAATAAAAATTGAAATTTTAGAAAAAGTAGAAATTTTAACGAAACGTTTAAAAAAGCTTGAAGAAATTGCCAACATAAAGGAAATAGCAGGAAAACTAAATAAGCACTATGAGCAAACTAGATGTGGTAAACGAAATTCATAAAAGTGCTCGAATAAATTTTAAAAGAAGAAACGTGATTTTGAAAGATATAGATGATCTTTGGCAAGCTGATTTAATAGATATGCAAGCAATGTCTCGAGTTAATTTTGGTTTTAAATATATACTTCCCATCATAGACTGTTTCTCAAAATTTGTTTGGACAGTTGCATTAAAACAGAAGAACAAAGAAATGGTGTCTAAAGCATTTAAACAAGTATTGAAGAAGGGGCGTGTACCAAAAAACTTACAAACTGACTTTGGAAAAGAATTTTACAATGATAAATTTAAAGCTGTTATCGATAAGTATAACATAAACCATTACTCTACATACTCTACTAAAAAAGCTTCTATCGTAGAAAGATTTATAAGAACTTTAAAAAATAAATTGTATAAAGAATTCAGCTTGAATGGAAATTATAAGTGGAAAAATAAAGTCCTCGAGGAAAAAGTAGAAGAATATAATAACACCATCCATAGAACAATAGGTCATACTCCAGCATCAATAAATCATAAAAACAAAAGTAGCATATTGCAAAAATATTTAAAAATGGCTTACTCTAGAAAACACATTAAAGGTAAATTTCAAATGGGAGATTATGTGAGAATAAGTAAATACAAAGCTTGTTTTGATAAAGGTTATACTCCCAATTGGTCGACAGAAATATTTAAAATTATGAAGGTACAAAAAACTAATCCTCCGTCTTACTTAATAGAGGATCTTAAGAATCGTCCAATAAAAGGTGCTTTTTATTCTCAAGAACTTCAAAAAACTAAACATCATGATATATACTTAGTTGAAAAAGTTTTAAAGAAAAAAGGAAATCGTTTGTATGTTAAATGGCTTGGTCTTCCAACAAGTGAGAACAGTTGGATAAATAAATTAGATGTTATATAGATATTTGATTATTCTTTTTTTCTATAAATATAGCTTGTAAATTAATATAAATCCATTCGTAATCAGTTCCTGTAACAATATAGACTCTTAAATAGTAGTATAACATTAAATTATTGAAATATCAGTTGACTCGATAATAACAATGCAGCCCAAGCTATCTGCAAAGACAGTTTGTAACTCTAACGAAAGAAAAAAAGGATCCAAAATTTCTAGCAAAAAACAGAAAGTAATTTCAGGAGAAGGTGTAAAAAAAACTCTTAAAAATATCATTTTATATACTAAAAAACATATCAAGAAGTTAAAACCCAAATGTAAAAATAGTTTGTTGAAAGCAGCTTATGCAACTGCCCAAGAATTAGCTTCTGACATTAAGATAAAATTACCTAGAGTTATACCCATACCTAAAACTGGAGGATTCCTTCCTTTAATTCCAATATTTGCTGGTTTGTCCGCTGCTGGAAGTTTGGCTGGTGGTACTGCAGGTATTGTTAAAGCAGTTAATGAGTATAAAGCAGCTAAGAAACAATTGAAAGAACTGGAAAGACATAACAAGCATATTGAGGCAGTTTGTATTGGTAAAGGATTGCAGCTAAAACCATACAAACACGGTTTCGGTATTTACATCACGAAGCGAAAAAACTAAATTCTAGGCTACCCAATAGAGCTTTGACCAATATTGATATAATAAAGCATTCAAAAAACATTCCTTTCTTTCGAGGTGTATTTATGAGAGACCAACTACCTCACAAACCATTTCCATTAGAATGTGGAGTAATCAATCTCGACACTTCAGAAAACACAGGAACACATTGGGTAGCCTATGGAAAAATATATGATTACATCGAATATTTTGACAGTTATGGTAATTTAAAACCACCACAAGAATTTATAAGATATGTTGGAACAAATATTAATTATAACTATACTAATGTACAAAAAAATCATTTGTACAACTGTGGCCATCATTGTCTAAAATTCATCAATTCATTTTGGGAGAAAAATAAAATACAAAAGAAATAAAAAAGGTTTTGATTTTCTCCTACAAGTAGAGTTTATGAAAGTATATAATATTTGGGTAAACGCTTTTGCAATCACTTTATCATTGACATTAGTAATAAATACTATGTTCGAAAATTATATTAATTACTGGGATAATATAATATTCATATACTATTAACAGTAATCTTATTATGATTGTATATAATAAAAGTCTACCTCATGGAAGAAAACGTAATATTCCACTTTCCATAGTCAAAGACGACAGACGCCGTGCAAGTTTTGTGAAAATTAAAACAATCACTGAAGATAACAAAAAGTTTTTAAAAGATTTGGGATTTAAATTAGGAAATGTTACAAATTACCGACCACCCATATCACGATAATTCTATAGAAAGCTATGAGATTCATAGCTACAATCCATATAACAACAGCTTTAAAAATAATGATGAAATTAGAATACCTATCCATCAGCAAGATATATATTTGCTACCATCAGGTAGCTCTATCTACATAGAAGGTTATGCTGAAGTGACTGCAGTTGATGCCACAGGAAAGAAATATGAAAAGGATGTTAAGTTCATAAACAATGCAATTACCTATTTGTTTCAAGATATACGGTATGAATTAAACGGTGTAGAAATAGATCGTATTAAAAATGCTGGCATTACTACAACAATTAAATCATTTATATCCATGAATGAAGGTGAAAATAAAGCTGCGGCAGTTTGGGGATGGAACTTAAATGGTACGACACTAAAAAAAGGATATTTTAATGTCATTATCCCGTTGAACAAATTATTAGGTTTTGCTGAAGATTATAATAAAATTATTATTAATTGTAGACACGAACTTATATTACATCGAAGTAGTTCAGTTTTAAATACCGTAACTCTGGAGAAAAATGATAATGTAGAAATAGAAATACAGAAGATACAGTGGCGCATGCCTCATATAAAAGTTTCAGATCGCACAAAATTGCTATTACTTAAACAATTGGAAAAAGATCGACCACTGCAGTTAGCATTTAGAAATTGGGATTTATATGAGTATCCATTATTACCAAAAACTAGGAAGCATTCATGGTCAGTCAAAACTGCCTCCCAGTTAGAAAAACCTAGATTCGTAATTTTGGGTCTACAAACAAACAGAAAACATGATAAAGCTCGTAGTTCATCTATGTTCGATCACTGTCAAGTAACTAACCTTAAATTATTTTTGAATTCTCAATACTTTCCATATGACTCACTCGATCTGAAATTTGATGATGGTAAATATAGTATATTATACGAGATGTATGCAAACTTTCGTCAGTCATATTTTAACAACGGTGTTGATCCGTTGCTTGATTTACACCAATTTAGACAAAAAGCACCGTTGTTTGTTATTGATTGTTCTCGACAAAATGACTCATTAAAAACTGGTCCAGTTGACGTACGGCTAGAAATTGAATGCTCAGAAGAAATACCAGACAATACAACTGCTTACTGTCTGATCATAAACGATCGTCTCTTTGAATACAAACCGTTAAGCAGTATTGTCCGAAAACTATCATGAATGCAATAGTAGATGTTCAAGGATTCAAGAGCGAAACAAATGAGTTTATTCCGAAAGAAATAGCAATTATGTCGAACAGACGAGTGTTTGTAATTCTTATAAAACCACCATTCCCATTTTATAACTTAACGAAGAAAGAAAGAATACAAGTGTCTTGGATAGAAAAAAATAGAGGCATTTTGTGGAATCAAGGATTTATACCTTATATGAATTATAAAAATATTATTAATAGTATTTTAGATAATAAATGTATATTTACGAAAGGTTGTGAAAAGGTAGTTTGGTTAAAAAGTATATTATTACGAAATAATAATATTCATAATTTAGAAGATAGAAATTGTCCGAGTTTGATATCATTATCTGATAAGTATTTGTATTCACCCGATATTGTTAGTTGTATGCAACATGATAATATATGTGCCTTAAAAAATGTATTTATCCTTAACAAATGGTGTATTGAAAATAATGTTTTTTAAATATATTAAATGAAGCGTAAATAAGAATTTTCATTTTGTTTTATTAATGACAATAAAATACCTTGAGTACTTACGTGAATACAAGAACATATTCAAAATTGATCACGTAGTTATATATAGTAAGCATAAATGGATGAATACTAGAATCATTGAATACTTGAACAGTAGTAATTGGGATGTACTTATGGATCTCCTTATGAATAATAGAATCACTGAATACTTGAAAACTAGAATAAATAAAAAGTAGTAAATAGATGAATACTTGAATCATTGAATACTTGAAAACTAGAATAAATGAAAAGTAGAAATTGGGGTTGCTGGATCTCCTTGATCCAGAAACCCCAATTTCTACCTACTAATATTTTACTGCTCTGAAAATAATTTAGAAAGAAAGTATTCCTGTCACATACAGATTTTAACGTATGAAGCGGTTGTGTAAGTATCTGCTTTTAAATATTTTGTTAACTTTGAAAGTTCAAATCTAGGACTCTCTATCTGACAGTCCTAGTTTTGAACTTTCAAAGCTTACATTTGAAGTCTTTGTTTCTCATTAAGCTCGAGTAAAATCAACACGTTTTTCCATTTCTCTCTAAGTTCGTGTCGGTGAGTGAAAACCACATTGCCGCGCGGACGTCATTCCACTTTTCCGAGGCGTCAGTGGTTTATAACGCGACCAGAGCATGTAGATCTATGTTGATTCTGTTCGGTTCCCTCATGTTGACTGATTGGGTAGAAGAGAGGGGAGGCAGGGAGGTCTAATGACGGCGGTGGGCTTATATCCGCAGCAGCGGGCGCCGACGGAGCGCCCCGCCGCTGCAATTTCGCCGCTGCACCGTGCAGTAGGTAAGTGTGTCAATGCACTCAAACCCCCTCCTAGCTTCTCTCTGCAATCACTCATGACAAGTTCAGCTAGTCTAGCCCTATGTGGCACAGGTTAGCAAAAAATAGAACTATTGAAATGCCACTATAAAACGGTAGTAGGTTTCTATGTTGGTTATTTGTCAAATTAAACAGACCGACCGACAGTTGTAAATCACATTTTATATCCCTAAAACTTTTGACATTGTCTTGTATAACCTTGAGCACAGCGAAAATTTTTCTATGTCTATGTGTATAACATACATGTTTGAAATAGTATTTGTTAAAATAGACTTTGTATGCCATCTAAATAAGACAGCGCTAATGAATAAGAGTGTCTTGTGTATGGCATCTAACTAAGTCTGTAATAAAATACCACCAAAAATTTGAGAAATCGATAATTTCAACAGATGTCGATGTAAATTGAAAATTTTCTTTAAATAAATTGTTGTATGTATGTAAAAAAACTTTAAATGCATAAACAAAATACAGCTAGATTATGGAATTAAGTAACTTAATTGCGGTTTAAATCTTTGGCTATAATAATATCATTATATGGACATTGATAATGATGTTATACTAGTTTCCGCTCGCGACTTCGTCTGCACCTGCGTAGACAGTTTCTCAATGTCCTTTACTGTACCTCTGACAACTTGTAGGTAGGTATGCAAAACTTCATGTTGATTGGTTAAGTAATTGAGACGAAAAGACGTAACAAACAATCAAACAAATTTACTTTAGCACTGTTATTTTCGAATTAAATCAAACGATGCTTAATAACATCAGTGTGACGTACCTAACCATCGGCATGGAGTTAAAAATCATTTTAAAGTCAAAATTTTAAAAAGAAGACATTCATTTACAGTCTTAAAGGTGGGTACTGAATGGTGTTACGAGGTGTAATGTACAAGTTACAAAGCGAGCATTCATGCAGTCAGTACGTGGAAAAACTAACACTAACACGACAGATTTTAGCAAACGGCGTAACATATGAGGGGAGGTCAAAAAGTTCGCGGAATGGAGGGTATGAAGTAAGAATTAAAAATCAAAAATATTTTTCCTTTGCAATGTATTCCTCCCCAACTCTAATACATTTATTAGATCTATCAATTTATTTATTGAACCGTCGAAAAAAAATGTTTTGCATCTCTAGTCGAATTATTAAGAATTGCGGTCTTCACCCGTCACCACTGGAAAATTACTTCTCTCGAAGCTATTTTTTTTTACCAAGTCAAGAGTCCCCCGTAAACGAAAGACATATTTTCCAATAAGGTCTGAGAAGATTTCCTCGGTTGGTAAGGCATTAATGACTCCGCGAAACTTGAATTGCAAACTCCCCTCCGGATTGGTTTGTTTATTGATTTATATCACAGTAAACAATGACCAGATTTTTATTAAACTTTGTTATTATACTCCTAATGAGTGTCACAAATTAGTTTACGTTCAAGAAAAGTTACCCTTTCTCCATCATACCCTTCATTCCGCGAACCTCTTCCCTAGGCAGAGGTTGCCCTCTTTATCTCTTCATCACTGGAAAATGTATTTTGTTTAAACTCTTTTTTTTTTCATTTTTTTGCCAGGACAAGAGTCCCCATAAACGGAAAATATCTCTTCCAAAATAATCGGAGGAGTTTTCCTCGATTGGTAAGGCATGTAATGACAACGCGAAACTCGATTTTTTCCCATGAGAACATTTTCCTTCCGGATTCGCTTGTTTATTGATTGTATCTCAGTGAATAATGACCCGATTTTTATAAAACTTTGTTTATATACTCTCAATGAGTGTCACAACTAGTGCAAGTAAAAAGAAACATCCTTTCACCCCCCTTAACCCCTCCATTCCGCGAACTTTTTGACCTCCCCTCGTAATACCCTCATTGCGAATGTTACATTACGCCCCGTAACGCCGATCAGTCAGTATCCACCTTTACAGTTTATATACACACCTTTTCTCACAATTGCTTATGAGTAGACATGTTAGTCTACCTTTACTTGTTGAAAATAACAAAATAAATATTTAATTACACATCAGTACTACATCTTTAATTACACATTTCAGTACTACTCATAACGTGAGCACAAAATTGATGGCAAATGAAAAAGAACATTTATAAATTGTCTTGGCACATAATAAATTATTAATTGACGAAATGTATAAAATTTTAAATTGACTACATAGAAGGAATAAGCAGATGAGTCTTACTTTCATACAATGGCGCACTATGTAAAAGATATCGTGAGAGGCTAGGAGTGGGTTCGTTGCCCTATCTCGTTTTCATTGGCGCGTGGTAGCTGCGCGGGCGGCGGTTGTTCCGCACCGAAGACTGCGAACCCATTCGCGGATTCGGTGCTCGTAGAAAATATCTACATGCCTCATAGATTTCCACGTAGAAAACATTAATGGCTCAATGATTTCGTGTTCTCTAAAATTTAATATTGTAGTGAGGTGGGTGTAAAGAGTTGTATCTGATTATACCAAATAATACCAAGAGCTGATAAATATTTGGGAAAAAATATTTATTTTATTCCAAAAATTTATTGATGATGTGACAAAGTTTGACAAGGGGTTTAAAATTACCCTATATTTGTAAAAATATAAAATAAAATTCGTGTCTTTGTAAGTTTACTTTATCATCGGCATGCAAATTATTAAACTTGCAAAATAAATATAAAATATAATTTATTTTATTCATAGACGATACCTGGAAATTGAAAGTGTGAATCCGATTTAAATATGTCCGTTTATCTTTTGAAGAACTATTAAATAACCTTTTTTACCCACACGGGTTAGTGCTTGGCCTTTAATGTCACTATTGATGTTAAGTTATGATGAGGCCGAACATAAAAGCTCACTAAAGTAGGAATCATCAACTATTGGACGCCTAACTTGGATGAATAAATCAAACGACTAGTGACTTTGATTTGACAGATATTTCTTGAGTTTAAAATCCCTGTCCAAACAAGGCGAGAACTCAAGTAGCACCACAGAATATATAATAGTACAAGTAGCACCAAAATTAGAAGTGTAAAATTTTAAATGGGACCCCGTCTGAGGTGCTACGGGTGAGTCGATTTTTTGTAGTATTTTTTCTAATATATTGTGAATGCCTAAAATCCAAAATATTCAAGTGTTACATTTATTTCAATCCAAATACTAATATATTTTTTAACGTTCGTGGAACACTGAAGTCTGTAGTGTAACTTTAGTTTTGTTTTATAATTGGCAAGCTAAAAAAGCTCTAGGCACTCTGATCGAAAAAATTCAATCATTGAAAGGTTTTAAAAGACAAAACAACATTCATCAATATAAAAATGCATAAAATGAGGACGCAAATTTTCCAATCAAAGCTAGCTATAGAGTTTATTTTATTTTATTTTTTTATATATCTTTTATTGGGAAACAAACAGCCTTATATTAAAGCTGTCTATGACCTTGAAAAAAGTAATATTCATTTGGTGATACTCTGGATTTTGGTAATTTATTTCTATTTTATAGTCGTTCGTAAGGGTTGTATTTTGATATTTCAATAACTAGTTCAACAATTACTTTGATGACTTTATCGTGCGCACGCACACGCAACAAAATGTCGCATGGGGTCGTCAGACGGGTGTAAGCGCATCGCGCCGAGTTTCCTATCCGTATCTAGGCGAGTGACAGTAGCTGCTTGCGAAAGTGCACATAATTGGATCGGCGCTTTAGAAAGGGGGTTATGAGTTTGTAAGTGCAACGAACCCACATGAATTTTCCCGGGGAAGATGCATTTCGCTTTGCGTGGAAAGCGCGCTTCCAGGAATCGATGCATTGATCGGCCGCACCCGCGCACCTGATTGCCGCCTTGCTATGGAAAAGTGAAAAAGACTCTAGGTTTGTTACGATTGAAATACTTCGTCTATATAATTATGTCTTCTCAACTTAAGATTTTTGTCGAGATGAATGGTTTCTATTTGACTATTTTAATGAAAAAACGAGATTTTTTTGTTAATTATGTCAAGTTGGGTAATAAATTAGAGCATTCAATAACGACACATGACATATTATATTGTATTAAAACATGAGTAAATACTTATTTGTGCATTTCTTATCAGTGCATTTATTTGTCATACATTGAGTACTTACTCAATGTATGACAAATAAATGCACTGAGTTGAGTAATCTAATTAAGCTTATATTAATAGAGATGTTTATTTTTGAATAGAATAGAATAGAATAGAATTATTTATTTGCAGTAAATAGGGTAGGTATTTTACAATAATGTTGGTCGTTATTTGTTAAGTGCTTAAAACCTATTTAGTATGAGATAGTATGCGAATATGGGTTTTTCATTGTTGATTTTATAAAGTATAATATTTTAATTTATATCATTAATTAACAAGAAACAGTTTATGTCAATACCTACTTTCTTTTGTTTTAAATTTAACTAAGCCGTGCATAGACTACAACAGGACTCCTTATGATTCAAAAACTCATCGATGGAATAGAATGTGTGTTCCAGCAACCACCTACGCAAAAGTGTTTTGAAACGCTGTAAAGATAAATCCTTAAAGCGACTCGGTATTTTATTAAAGATTTTTTGAGACATAGCATGACAATTTTTTTGGAATCGTTGAGTTTTTGGGACCGTCATTAGAAACAGTCTGTAAGGGTCACGTCTCGACCTTTGGATTATGTCTTTCGCCATTGTAAACTTATCCATATTTTGCTTTACAAATACACACACTTCAAGAATATAGAGGATCGGTAAGGACAGTATTTTTAAAGATTTAAAATAGGGCTTACATGATATAATCTGGAGCTATGTTACAAATAGCTCTTATGCACCGCTTTTGCGCAATAAATAGCTGTTTAATATCAGTGCCGTTCCCCCATACTATCAAACAATATCTTAATACAGATTCTATATACGCAAAATAAGCAATAATGGCTGCATTTACACTTGCTACTTTAGTTAGTTTGTATAATGCAAATACAAACCTATTAATTTTGAAAAATCGTATGGCGTTTGGTTGGACTAAAAGTTGAATTTTTTCATATTTATACTTGGGCGATCTACAGAATATCAATTCGAACATTTTTATGTGAGAGAGAACTTTTTTTTTAAGGTAAAAATTACAAATTTTTTTAAAAAATATTTTAGAAGTCATTATTCAAAGACAGGGTCTACGATGAAACGAGCTTGCCCAGAAGGTGCCTATTCACTAACTTACGTTATAATTATGTATTTTTTTTCAAATTTCAAATTACACAAGTTCTTGGAATGTATTTAACTGATAGTACATAGTACTGGTGATTTGAAATTGAAGTATGTATACATAAGTTTTCAAAATTTCGTGCGGGATTCCCTTAACATTGTATATTCGTATTAGAGTCATTTTATTTGATTTCAAGTTTTATTATACGTATAAATAATAAATATACTAAAGTATATATTTTTCTTCAAGATAAAAATTTTCACAGTTTTAATCCAAGGGAATATTTTCTAACGTAACTGTATAATGGAGGAGCCGCATGCGCTGCATCAAGGCAAAAAAACATATTATTAGATTTTACAAAAAGCTGTGATCACCAGGTGAATGTTGAACCAATTTATTTGAAGTTACCAAAAAAGTGCAGCCATTATACTCATGATGCAACTGTTCTCTGACAAACACGGTATAACGGGGCCAAAGGGTTACAGGGCCATATGCCGCCGCAGACGCCACTACCACCGGATATGGGTTAAATAATCACAGGCCTTATCGCAACCTATTAAACCCCTTTCTTTTGTCAAAGAAGTAACAGAACTTGAGAAAAAAATCGACATTTGCACGCATGGGCGGTATGTTAATTGAAACGATTTGAATCGATGCCATCACCGAATTTGTAGACCGATGTCGAGTTTTTGCTTCACGTGACACTATACATATAACATTCTGCTTTTTTGTTTGTTTCCGTTTTTTATAGGAAATTTGCAACTGCTACATTACGCTGTTAGGTAATCCTACTAATATTATAAATGTGAAAGTTTGTGGATTTGGATGTTTGAATGTTTGTTCCTTAATCACGCTAAAACTATTGAACGGATTTGGTTAAAATTTGGCACACGGATAGTAGATAGCCTAGATTAAAACATAGAATACTTTATATCCCGATATTCCTACGGGAACGGGAACCACGCGGGTGAAACCGCGGGCGGCCGCTAGTTTTAATATACATGACAGAATTTCCCGTTAAAAGAATTTATTTTTAACAACCACAAAACACTCCCTGTTTTTGGTTAGCATCGACAAAAAGTTAGGGCTCTCTTTATGAAGTATTGAAGTTAAACCTCAAATTGGTCACAGTTTCGAAAAACGGCTAGTCATATTTCATCCTGGTCCATTGTTCTACAAAGGTCCGCTGGTTCGGAGAAATGGCCATTACAAAAGTTGGTGTTTTACACAGAGCACTGTTATTCTGTAGCGGGCCCGTGTGACGGTAAAAGTGCATTTTTGTAAAAATGCAGCGTTGTTCGTGACGTCACGAGGCGTCACACTCACTCCCGTTAGTCGTAGGACAAAGTGTGCACCAACAAAGGACTCCCGGTTTGACCACAAAGTAGCTGCTGGCTACATATTGTTTTCAAAAGGAGTCGTAAATCAGTTTCATCAATGAAAAATCAGTAGTAAACAATTTAACTGTAAACTTTCGATACATTAATCTTTGGAGTATTGTTAAATAAAACAAGTATACTTATTAACTTGTATATTATGTTTCTTTATTTCTAAAATTAAAATATCAAATTGAATTTGTGATTGTCTAGCTAGAAGATCTCGAAAGCAACAATATTTCGTTTGTTATAAGTAATACTCAAATCATAAACTTATAGTCATATTAAAGTACTTATCTCTTATGCAACGGTTTCTAAACAAGTACGACGGGTGATCCCATCTATGTTCGAAGGCGTCTCGAAATAACTAATTGTCAAAAAGTGGGCTCCAAAAAGCGTCGTCATTAAAAGTAAATGCATGCCTCGGCCGGGGTTTAGAAAAAAAAAGTGAAAAGAACGAGTCCCGTTAGCGTCCCGGTGTCCCGGCGCGCTAGGACCGCCCATGTGTGCGTGAGCGCCCGCTTCATTAGATACGGCTAGTGATGGTAGGTCAGGAAATTGGGAAGGTTACTTTCTATTCTTTCTTATCTTTTGTACAGTTTAGATGAAATTCGATTAACTTGTTTTGGGTCTAAATAATATAAAAATCCCACTTACTGATTATGACAATGTTATTACGTAACGTTATGATAATATCTTTCAACTGTTCATAATATATAGGGCACTAGTGCCCCCGCCAAGACGAGGAAGCGAAGCGCAAGGGCACTACCTACCTTTTCTCGAAGCACTTCGTCGTTTTTTGGAACCCTCATATTTTTATAACCCCGTTTGGAGTATACTAGATAAGCAAAATTCTAGGAATGTGATATCAGTAGTAAATTTACTAAATATATAAAGTTTTAATTGCATAGCTTTTATAATATAGATTTTATTGTAGAGATGCGCCGAATGTAGATTTAACCGAATACGAATGTTCGGCCGAATATTCGGTCAAAAATTTACCGAACCGAATATTCGGCCAAATCATTCGGTTCAATTCTGCGCATTAAACAGGTTTTATACGTGTCGGGCGGGCGTTTGCCACAGCACAACCCCTTATCTAGCACGGCTCGCTCAGTCAATGTGCCGCTCTTTCGGTTACAAATAATTGCAGTTCGAAACTGCATACTTTGAAATTTATTATTACGTTGATGAAAGTCTTTGAAAATGGGGCATACATTGACGTATATAAAAAAAAATTATTATACATTTTAATACTAATGTTGGTTCCTAAAGATAGCAAATTTTATATTGTAAAAAAAATAGGTAAGTATGATTTTGAAATGCCTAAAATCTAGGGCTGTACGTTTTGATTTTTTGAATATCTATCAAAGGTTTTGAAATATTTGCATTTTAATGTTTTCATACAAAACAAAAAGTGCCAACATTTTCAAATCTACAATATTTAAAAAAATTAAAACATACAGCACTAGTTTCTAGGCATTTCAAAAACATACCAAAAATTTATTGTTGTAGGATTATAATAATCTGTGCTGTAGGTTAAGGTTTAGAGATGGTGGGAAACGTTATCGCTGTTTGTATGGAGACCGTTTGCTTGACAATCCTCTTAATCTTTTTTATTTTGTAAATAAATAATTGGTAGTATTAGTGCAATTTAAATATTCGGTAATTATTCGGCAAAATAACCGAATATTCGGCCGAATACGAACATTAAAAAATATGCCGAATTTGCCGAATACGAATATTCGGCCGAACATTCGACGCATCACTATTTTATTGATATCTAAAAAAACCCCGATTTTATCACTGACTCACTCATGATCATCAAAACTCATAGGGTACTGAAGTCCTAGAAATCTGAGGTATGTAAGCTAGTATTAGGACACACACAACAAAAAAATTATAGAATTGGGCTTTAACCCTCCAACCTTTCAAAACTACTTCTCTCGTGGCGCAAACCCTTGCAAACCTCACGCAGACTCTATTTTGCTCTGTCCAGGGCTCTTTCCACTGTCACATTCTACGTCAAAGAATAAAATAATATCACAGCATAAATGAATTAATTCTACCACAGAATAAAATAAATAATAGTACAAATACGCTGGTTGATGTTGATCGAATTTTATACGATTTTAGACCACAATTCTGACCCCACCTTGCTTTTCCGGTTTATGGAAAATACTTACAAAAAGGAATGAAATCCCACCAAAAACATTTTCATGAAAATATTATTCATTTTATGGAAAATCAATTAATATAAAATTGTATTTAAATTACTGTAAATACCAAACTGTAATGTTTTATTTGGTAACAAAAACTATGCCAGCAAAGCCCATTTAATGCAGATTTGAAAAAATAT
Organism: Agriphila geniculea; assembly: GCA_943789525.1. Classification (NCBI taxonomy): domain Eukaryota; kingdom Metazoa; phylum Arthropoda; class Insecta; order Lepidoptera; family Crambidae; genus Agriphila; species Agriphila geniculea. The sequence goes on from OX038875.1 coordinate 14,312,651, forward strand.
AACTTTCAAGAACTTTACTAACTATAAATAGCGACAAAAAATTATAAAACGTTGCGTGGCGTCAATTTCTTATATGAAGAAACTTGAAGAAAATAACATGAAGACTATTTCTTACATAAGGGTGAAATTAAAAAAAATATAACAATAATGAAAATCAAGCTAAAGTTCATTGAAATAGAACAGAGAGATGACACGGCAGCTCCGATGGATTTTTCTTGCGTTTGTAATTAATGATTAGGTGGATAATAAATATGTAGTATGTAAGTACCTACAACATTTTTAATCAGGGGATTTTTATTATTTCAATTCAAATTTTTTACCCTTATCGACTTTTACCTAAATGTACTGACGACGTTCTGCTTTTTTATAATTTTCAAATATTTACTACTTATACCTATTCAAAATTTTTACTAGTGAATGAAAATTCTGAACATAACGAAAAACAAAATTACTTGACAGTATTTTCAATAAATTAAAATATTATTGTTTTAAATTTCCATGGTTATTGACGTTGACGAAATGACGAGTGTTCATCCGTGATCATGGCGCAAGCAACTGCACCGAAATATCGGAGTCTCAAAAATAAACAGGTACATGGTGTAAATCCTGACATAGTTTGTTCTAAAAATAAATTAAAATTCTGAAAAAACAGAAGAAAAACTTTTTCAATACAACACCATTTCCAATATCTTTTATTTTAACGGAGTTAGAATGGAGACTTTAGTTGAGTCGTAGTCCCATTCAATGATAGTTTTGCAAAACAATAAAGTTTTTAGTTACATTCTGAAAGTTTCTCGCATTAAAATATTTAATACCTTTGGAGAGGAGACACCGTCTCTTTCATTACCGAGTGAGAGAGAGGTTGAGGCAAGGCAACGACCTCTTTATGTAAGAGTTCGAGTACATAACACACTCGCTTCCTGGACAAACTTACCCAAGACTCCTAGTCAGGGGGCTAGGAAGAAAGAAAGAAAGAAAAGAAAGAAAATACATTTATTTGGGACCACACAACGATACACAATTTTCACAAAAACGCTACGGAAGACAAGAAGAAACTAAACACATAGATACATATTGCGCATCGTCGCGTGATGCCAAAATGTGCGAAAATGGAAGCGAACCATGGTTTATATTATTATTATAATTTGGTTTTTTTATAAGTCATTTATACACCTGTTGTATAATTAGGGGTATTAAAACACGAATCACACGAATAACATGGGTGTTTTAATACTTAATTATGTACATTTACATACAATATCTCATGATATAAACGATATAAATCCTCTACAAAAGGTTCCGAAACAGTTAGCTTATTGCCAATATAACAAACAGTGTCATAGTAATCATAATTTTGGAGGATTTACATTATGTGGAACAACATTATAACTCTCGTTTGCATGATTTAATGTTTACTATGACATCGATTGTTTTAATGTTGGAGTGGCATTATGAAATTAAGTACAACATTAAGCCAGGGATTGAAATACCGTTAAAAAAATAACGATACAAAAAATAACGTTAAAAATACCGTTAAAACATTTGATCGGTAAATTTACCGGTAAAAATAACGTTAAAAATATTGTACCGGTAAAATTACCGTTAAATATAGCGTTAAACTTTAGTACCGGTAAAATTATCGGTAAAAATTAACGTTATTAATTGGAATAACGTTAATTTTACAGTAACGGTAACAAAAAGTAAGAAATAACGTTAAAATTAACGTTATTTACTGAAATAATGTTAATTTCGTTAAATTAACGTTATTTATTGACATAACGTTAATGTTAAAATTAACGGTAAAAAAGTAAGAAATAACGTTACATTTAAAAATAACGTTATAATTCCCTGCATTAAACACACGTTTGGATGATATAATTGTTACTATGACACTGGTTGTTTTAATGTTGGAAACTTTTATAGAGGATTTAAAGCATGATGGGTGTAGATAAAAGTCATGTAGGGGTACTTAGTTTTCATAATTAAATAACTGTATAATTTAACTATTCCCAAATTACAGTTTTTGATTAAGACCATAATAACACACCCTAAAACAACACACAAAATCTTTTAAATTAAGTACTTAATAAATTAATCTGAAAATGAGGTACCTACCTAGTTTTTTTTCATTTACAACGTGCTCAATTAGTAGGTTCTTAATTGTGAATGTTGTATCTTAAAAATGCATAAAATTAGTTAGGTTATATTATGTTGGTAATCTATATGTTATTTACTTTTCGTATCCAGTATGTATTATTTAACATTAATTTGAAAAGTACTAATCCACTACACCACAAGATGCACTTGAAAGAAATGATGAAAGGTAACTCAAGTATTATGAATAATCATGTATTAATATTTGTTAGCCAACATAGCTATAACTAATCTTTAGAAATTCTACCTGAAATGTTACTTGTAAAATCAAATGTTCAAATAAGAATTAAAAAATCTAATAAGCTAATTTTCAGAATGTCTTGGTAACTGAGTTAAAGAAGCAGGCACTGTTTTGCAAGAAGTCGCTTGAAGTAACTTACAGAAGTATTGAAGGTGCAATTAATCTCTTATTGATTTTGATAAACTCTACGTGCTGTCTCTCGGTCTATTGAGGATTCCAAAGAGTGCCGCAAGGACCTTTCATATTTACTTGACACTGGTTTATTTTCAAAGCCATAAAATTCTCATCCCGAGCCAAGCGAGAAGTAAGTAATGGAACTGGTATTGTAAAACTTGTTTTTCCATAAAACATAGAAATGACTCTACTAATTTATTCTAACACTGTGGTCAGAGAAAGTAGTAATTTCGTAATGTGTTCTGATAAGACTTAGATGTTCGGTAACTTTATCTTGTTAGAATTTCGTTACAAAACTAAATCTTATTTGAATCTAAGCTCCAAATTAAGAAATGAAAGTGTAGTTTATTACGTGAAAAATAATTGAAGGGTACACGGGAAGAAGGGGCTCATCGATATTTAGCAAAATTTGAGAAATTGGCTGTTTAAAGTTGAATGGTTTATTTTTACTGAGGTGATTTAACGAGAAATGGGCCTCTTTTAGTTTATTTTGAATATGTAATGGACCCTAGTTTGTTTTGAGTATGCCAATGCCATCGAATGCAATCGTTAGTTTGTAATGAACAATTAGCGAAATGTAAGAAAACTGCTAATTTAAGATTTTATTACTTACCTACTCTATTTTTACTGAGACGATTTAACGAGAAACGGTCCACTTTAAGTTTGTTTTGAATATGTCATTTGAAAGACCCATTCAAAGGCTATCGGATGCAATTATTGTTAGTTCTAATTGATTAAAAATGTCGATGAGCCCTTTCTTCCCGTGTGCCCTTCAATTTTAATTATCTAACTATTTGAGAGCAAAGCGTCATGGTAAAATTCTAGAATATTTCGCATTCAAAGATTTGGCTGTTAAATCATTGTTATTTTATTTCTAAGTTGTATGTACACTTTATTCCTTAGTATAGTTGTTATATTGAAAACAAACAACACAACACGAACGTGGTAGTTTACTCTAGAAAGAATAAACTGCCATGTTTAGATTGATTGACTGATTGACTAACCAAGTGTTGAACATCGTGATTATGCATTGATGATGACAATGACTCAAACTGTTTGAATGTCAAACTGTTTTAAAATGAAAAACGGGGGAACTTTTGAAACAAATGTCGACGCTTCAAACACTACATTACCAGTTCAAGCGCCGCGTCGGCAAAATCTTCTCCAATATTCCAATTCCCATATAGGTCCTATATAGTAATAATCAGTCTAGTGTACATTTTAAATTAAGTCAATAGAAAGTTTATTATTATAATTTTCAATTTATAGTTAACTGTAAATATGTTTGATCATAAACTCCTTGATTCACAACGCCAATTATTATTAGCTAGTTAAAGGTAACCTTTACATACATTCTCGTTAACAATTTAGTAGAGTACCGCTAGGGAAGTGGGAGCAAACATGCCTGCTGGTGAATCATGGTGATAATTCAACTCATTTGTGCGTCATGAATGGTCATGATGTGCAGGTCACACAGAGTAAACATTAACAACATTGTTGTTTTGGATCAACAACATCTTGTCAAACTTGGCCTGTTGGATGTGTGTGTCCAAATGCTATTACTGTATGACCTTTTGTAACGCATTGGCTCTTCTTTTAGATTATGTGCAGATTTAGATAATCTATACTTATAAGTTTATGCAAGAGGTAGTTTATGAAAGAGGACATTCAAAGATTGATATGAATGCTATTAAAATAAAATCAAAGTAGGTACCTTCTTATATTAAATAACACCATACTTATATTTATTATTTAATGATCTAGTATTCTATGATCAATTTGGCTATATTGGAGGAGTCAAATGCTGTAGGTATTTCTCTTTCTTGTTTACTTTTGAAATGTTAAGGTATAGGTATAATTAAACATTTCAAAAGTAAACAAGAAATACAATTGGTAATTGTAAATAGGGGTTTTATAAACTTTCATGTGCTTCGTTAATATGATGTAACATGCATTTTCCTTTGCTGCAGCTCGCTGCAGTGAAAAGTCAGAAGTAGAAATTAATATTTTTTTCTAGAAAAGTGGCGCGTGCTAGTTCCCGTGACCACCGCGTGCGACGCGCGGCGCTAGAGTTGCTCGACAAGCGCATTGCTAGTAGGAAAGTTGCTTATGACGTCTGAAAGTGTCACGTTGAACCATGGTGAACCGCGAGCCGAGTCTTCCGCGGTGGCTGGCCTACTCACCAAATTGTCATTCTATCAATCCGTCACCATGACTTTATCTTCACCATCTGACGGATACACTCGCACCGTTTAAAAATATGTCGTTGTCTTACCGTTGTGCGGTATTAACAAACAGTTTTCGCCATGATAGATTGTTTGCCATATTGAGTCACGACGAGATGTGTAACGATGGCCAATATTTTCGTTGAGGATAGTTAATATCTTTTGTCATACAACTACTCCGTTATTTTCTAATATTTCATAATAGATGAATCGGTGTAATTAACACGAAAACCGTAAGGAAATCGCAGTGTATTGTAAAAAAGTAACAACATTGGTAACTGTATTGTATGTATAATAGAGATAAATGTAAACATAAGGGTGTTGTTGTATTATAAGTACTAAGATCTTGGTACATAATAATAAATAGTCAACGCCCTTATGTATTTAAATAATGCCTTTATGTACATATAAATAAATAAATATTAGACAAACATTGCTCTGTAAGTAACTCTGTGTCAGCTAAAGCACTTGTGTTATGGGAATCAAAGACAACTGTGGAACTACATACACCCAGACCTGGGCCAATATGGAAAAGTTAGTTATATAAATTGACCCAGCGGGGATTGAACCCGGGACCTCAGAGATGGTGACAACTTGAAAATTTGCGTACAAACCACTCGGCCACGGAAGTCGTCACTAAATGTGGGTTCGTGGCTTACCAGTTCATGGATTACCCAGTGGCCGTAGCACCTCATTAGAATAAACTCTACCCAGTACATTTGATTAAAAATTCCACCGAATCAAATTAAAATGACCGGGTGCTACGACCACAATGCTACGACCACCGGGTGCTTAAGCCTCGAACCCTAAAAAAACCCACTGAAATATGAAAATACATAATAAACTAAGTTTAACAACATTATTATGCTTAAATATTATACTAAACCTATTTCATGTTCAAAGGTCACGCACGGGGAATTAATATAGTCTAATGCTGTGAATAATAGTAGACAAAAGTGGTAGAGTTTGTCCTATGATTCGGGAGGCGCGCGGGCGGGCGGCGCGGCGGTGCGCGAGCGGCGGGCGTGACGCGAATCGTCGACCTCTCATTTTGTAACGTTCGGACTTCGGTGGCGAAATAGAGGTCATTGACAAGGCCTAGCTCAGTCGCCATTACATCTTACTTTGCCGCGCTTTTTGCCGCACCATTTTGATTATAACTACGGTCCCTCGATTTGACTTAAATTTCTATGCCGGATGTAGGTAAATAACGCAAACAAAAAGCTCTATCTTTGTATTTATTGTAAGAAAAGGAGTATTACGCTTTCATGTTTTGAACTTCCATTTCCTGTCTTTGTGTAATTTAACAACATTAGCGATTATGACCGTTTTCGCACTGACTTTTTTTACTTTTTCAAAACCTGCAAAAAACATGCGTTTGCTCAAAGAGTTATGAAAGCCAAAATTATGGAATGTGATACCGCATTTTTATCAACAAAAACACGATCGGCATTTATTTCTAAAAAGATCGCGTCAACAATTTGACAGGCTGATAATGAGTGAGTAGTTGTTCCGCAGTGCTTGTTGGAAATGGATTTTTGTCGATGCAATCAAACAATAGTGCTGTGTGCCTAGTCGTGATCTACCAATGCGGAATGGGGGGCAAGTGGGTGTGTGGGGAGGGGAAGTATGGTAGTCAAGTACGCACACTTCGACGCAACCAACGAAACGAAAATTTGTGGGGTCAACGTTCGCGAGTGGCCGCGCAAACGTCAGGTTGATTCACTTTTCATCTACGCTCACTTTGCAATGGATATTATAAACTTTTTTGAACGAAAACTCACTTTTCTGAATCTATATGCCATTCACGTATTTTTTTATTAATCAAAATATTTATAAAATCTAGGATTGTAGGTAGTTACGGTATAAAATAGGTACGGTCCGGTTCATTATGAAACACAATACTGTCTGGTAAAGAAAAGGGCCAAAATAAATAACTTAATAATTTGCATTGTTGTAATATTTATTTGCTTGTATTGAAATCAGTAAAGTTTAAACACTACAAACATTTGATTATTGTGTTGGTAAATGCTTGGAATTATATTAAAATGTGTTTACATGCGTAAAATCGATAAAGGTACCTAACAGACTTTCTTTTATTGTTACAATTTTAGTTACCTACATCAATAAATAAAATTATAACATCACTTGAATAAATACAGATATTGTATGTAACGCAAAGAGCATGAGTTTTTACTTTTATCGAGCTTGGCGTCGGGTCATCGACCCCTGTTTGGCGCGAGTTTGCGAGCGCGCTGTGCCACGTGACAAAAGCCTATCCGTTGGCGGAATAGTTCAACCACTTACATCTCCTAGAGACAGTAAAAAATATGACTTTGAGATTAGTTTGAAGGTAGCGTAGGAAGATGGATAATTAAAGTAGGCAATTTGTGTAACGTTACGAATTCATATGAGTCATATTCAACATAGGACTGACTGACTCAAAAATGTATACCTACCCAACAAATCATGTAACAGAACTAATATTAAACAGCATTTTTTGCAATTAACTGTCGTTAAACAAGATAAAGTTTCTACGAGTAATTTTATATTAGGCCCGCCAGCAAAACATTTATTTTTATGTACCACAAATAATAGTAATTTAATAATAGTCCAATTATGCTATGTATGTACCTACATCAGTTTATGTTTATCTATATATTAGTAAAGTGGGACAATATAATTGTTAAATAAAAGTTTCTATAATGTATCCAACATTCTAGAAACATTTAGAATAAATTTTCAGCATTCTCCAATGTCAATGTATCCCAGCTTTGAAAGGTCGTTGTATCATGAGGAAAGGAAGGTGATGACGAGGCGGCTCTGAGTGTGCTTGTGTCACTTTTTATTTCATATAGGTACCTCTATATTTGTTCGTAGTTGGATAAATCACATTGCCGCCACCACGGATAAATTGAAAAATGCACTTGTTGGCTCACAAGAAAACTAAAATTGCGAATAATTTATAAATTAACTGTAGCTTAAAAAACACAGTACAATTTGGCATGTGTGCCAAATTAAATTAACACACGTACCTTTACAGAATGTAAGTTCAAATCAAAACTAACAAAACCACTTTTTCAGACCACACTTACAAAAAATAAAGTTTTTCCAACCTTTACTTTTTAAAGTTATATCATAGTAGAATGGTTATATTAACCTTTAAATACATACATTAGTAAAGTATGCTGATAATTCAAAATTAAATATATAAATAAAATATTGGCTTCCACAGCATTAAATGTTGACATTCGCTTTTTCTTAACTTAATGAAAAAACTAATCAAGCGCACGTAGATCAGCGCCCGTTGATGTCGTTTGTATGGAAACAAGCTCGCGTATATGAACTTGCGTAATATTCTTTGGCATTTCTGGCATGCTTTTACTCAATAAATAAATATTACAGATGTATGTACCTATATGCATATGCTAATTAACTGCTGTTTGCTCACAGAAAGGAAAATAATATTTAAGTATAATTGTCTAGAACAAATATCATTCAATAAATCTCGACAGCTTCCACCAGCTATTCAAAGCTTGTGATATAGCACAAACTAATGCTTATTCAAACATAAACCCTAACACAAATTCAAAAGTTTATTAATATTACAAAGTAATGGATTAGATACGTGAACAGGAATAAATAAGCTTTAATGATTCCGGGATATTTTTATTTGGGTGACTGAAAATAATAAAGCCGACTGTTTATGTTAATACTAAACCTCACTTGACTCTAACAAAGTAAATCACATATAAATGATCGATACATATAATGACTAGCAGCCGCCCGCGACTTCGTCTGCGTGGAAAGTTTTTTGCTATACCTCGGGAACAATACTTTTTCCTGGATGAAAGGTACCCTATGTCTTTCTTTCTCTGTACCCCTGATAACGTGTATGTAAAATTTCATGATGATCGGTTCAATAGTTAAGTACAAACAAAAAAACAAACGAACTTTCGCATTTATAATATTATAGTAAGGATAAGTAAGGATTTATAATAAAACTAGCGACCCGCCTTCGCTTCGCTTCGGTTTCTTCCTTTTTTTGCCAATTTCGACCTTCCAACAACACCCAAAATGAAAACAAATACCTTCAAGTCGTCACCTCCATTTGCTCCAAAAATCTGTTTCCGTCCCGTTTGAGTCCCGTCATCGTTGTGAGAAACGCGCTGATGGTTAAAATTTACTCTGTGGTGATCGATTATTTAACAATTGGTCTGCTGGAATGCACCTCCTGTTGTACTCTTTGACTTGACCCCCTGTCACGCGGCGTGACAATACCGCCATGTTGCTGAAATATCCAAATTTATTTCCTTTTTAATTATTTTAAGAAGTATTTAAACTACAACAATATTGAAAAGAATCTGATAAATAAATAATAATAAATATTGATATTTATTATTATTGGCGCGATTATCACAAAGATAAATATTTGTGGTTAGCGCCATGGTAGATTTAAATAACTTCAGACAATATTATAGACTCATGACCAAAATTACTTTATATTATAACAACTCGTTTGGTAAATTAAATAAAAATATTTTCACTATGGAAAATATTCAAAGTAATTTATACAGTAACCTAAAAATTTGTTTTGTTATATCTCCATTTGAGATATAACAAAACAAAAAAAGCAGCGTTTTTGATGCAAGCTTTCAGGTAAGGCGGCTTGAATTATTTCGACACTTCTTATATACTATCGTACATCTAAATTATATTTTCAACCAATTTACACAAAACTTTGACTTATATTCATAAACCATCCTCATGAATCACTCTATCTATTGGAGAAAACCGCATGAAAATCCGTGCAGTAGTTTTGATGTTTATCGCGAACAGACAGACAGATGCGGTGGAGGACTTTTTTTTATAAATGTAGTGATAATAAAACTCTTATACCTACTTGTTTAGTATAAGTTTTTGATTATTATATGTCGCTGCCAAATATTGTGAGGTTTACGGGCTATTTCCTGTGGCTTTATTTTAAATTTGCACACAATGCAATGCGAGGCAATAACATTGAAGAGATAATAATATCGAGAATTACTACCGAAATTTTATTTATTTTTAGAAGGCTTGATGACATTATGTTATGATGAGAATATTTGATGAATATTACAGTCAGTGACTTGTCCAATTCATTGAGGTTTTTGGGTTTTTATATTCAAACCATTTACTGGTGAATGCATGTTCGAATAAAAAAAAAGACAAATCATGTTGTTATTGGATTGGCGCAATCAATTTTTTTATCGCAATGTATGTTCTAGGACTTTTTATCTTGTGTTTTGTATAATGTTTTACCAATATAATTAAAGATGAAACTGTCTAGTTTTGAGATTACATGAGACATTGACGCTTTGTATTTATAGCCTTATGTAAATATGTACGGAACTTCTTCAGTAATATAAACGGTAATAAATTATGTCATAGAAAAAAATGAATTTCTATGTCATAGTTAGAAAAGAAGCACTAGAAAAAGCATAGCTGTCCATAAAATGTAAATCCTTTCCAAATGTTCATGTAACTACTTATCTTCTTTAAATTGTAAATTAGAAAGGTTTTCCGATATAAATCATCTCAGATTAACATAATAAGTAACTAGCTATTAGAATTCAAATTAATGCTAATTTTTTGCTTGGTGATTGGCTCGTGCAGTGCTCTCTGTGGCGTGCGGCAGAAGAAAAAACGCAGTTTCCGCATTGCGCCGCGCCGGGCCGCTGCAGTCTGCAGGTTACGTTTCCGAGTAGAGTGGTTGCTACTCGATAGGCAGGGGGCATCAACATTTATTGTTGTTTTGGTATGCATTGCAAATATAATTTTATGGAAAATACTAGTACTCTTTATAAGTTGACTACATCATCGTTATGGATACTTCTCAAGAGTCGGTAATGAGTATTAAAGGTAATACTCGTAATATGACGAATGTCGTAACTTTAAAAGTATTGTTATGTCTGGAAACTTTTATGGAATGTTAATTTCAGTAAAAAGCAAAATCTAAAACTTACGGAAACATTAATTTTGTATTAATAATAAAATGAATCTTATGTAGAGTTATTATTTCCGTATATTTTAACGTTTTTCCTTTTCTAAGGTACAATAAAGTTAGGAATAAACTTACAAATGATCAAATCAAATATGGGAGTGACAAAGACCTTTCTTAAAGAAGAACATGAAAAGGACTAGTGGCTCTGTGAGCTGTATATCTCGCGTTTGAGACATTTTTGATGAATGAAATGGCAGAAAATTGTTTTATTTACGTTTTCAATCCTCATACCTGTTATTTTGAAAAATTTCAAATCACTGGATGGAGAAAAAAAAAACTAGATAATTATTGAACCTGCTCACAAACACGAGAATCGGTTGAGAAGTGTGACCTGTAGAGGAGAGCAGCAGGACAACCGGACATCCGAGAGCATTTTTGGCATGCAGAGAGATCCATACAAATAATAAAATCTGTCCGCTCTGGCCGCGCCGATCCCGATGAATGAAAGAAGGGCAACTCTAATTCACATTTATCATTTATTGTAAATAAATATTAGGAGTTAAACCAAAGAAAATGTAAAAATAACTAGCGTTATAAGAGACGGGAGTGTCATACAAAAAGCGTGAGTATGAAACGGAGGCAAATTCAACGAAAACAAACAAAAGAGAAACGTCAATCGGCATTGGCGGTAAAACGGTCAAAGATGATAGAATACTCTTTGATGGAGCGAAGTATAATACGCCTAAATTCGAATGTTGTCAATTATCTACTGCTTTGTGGATTGTCAACGTTCTTTCAAACTTAGACGGGTTAAAAATTCACCTCCGTTTCATAGATCGTTTTTTACTGAGAGAGTTGCGCCAGGCTGAGTTAAACTATGAAATTGCTGATTTGTATCATGAGGTACTAAAATAAAAACTAGTGTTTTTCTAAAATGTAACATATTTATTTAATCAAAATATTTACCCTCATTATCTATACATTGTTGCCATCTAATCGAAAGTTCATTTATGCCTTTGCGATATAACTCTGGAAAGATTCCCAGAGTTCTATCGCAAATCTAGATAGATTCGATAAACTGTGTGAAAGCAAAAATGAAACCAAGAGCCAGTACAAAAGTACTACCTCTTGAAAGAACATTTTTTACCATGTAGAAAATTATCTAAATCACGAAAAAATGGTAGTCGGTTAAAAACAAGGTCTGGCGAGTACGGTGGATGACGTATGGTTTCTCTGCAGCTTCTGTAGTTATTAAGGGTTTAAGAATGAAATTGGCGTTTTTATGGAGAATTTTAAAGAATTAGCATTTTCCATTCTAACATTGAGTGACGTCTCACTTTCAGTGACGTGATTTTTTCAACATAAACGATTCGCACAGATGCACGAAAGGTTGCGCGTGTCTGTCGCCATCGGCGGCTAGCGGTTCGTAAGGTTCAGGTTCAGGTGGGTTCATTGCCACAGTTTTGTAACCCTTGTGCAATAGCGGCCCTTCGCGTTCACCTCTCACTTGGACTTGCAGTTTATTTACAAATCGCTCACCGTTACGGGGAAAGCGCAACGTATGTTAGGATGTGGAATGTTACCGAAAAATATGGTTTACAGTTTGATATTTGATTTCTTTCTTCCATTTAGGTACTCTTTTGTTTTCCGCCATCGTGTTTTGCGAGCTTGTTTGCGAGGCAAACATAGTTTAGACAACTGTTGGTGGTGGACCAAATATAAATTATTAAGCAATGTTACTTTGTTAAAATGTAAGGCAAGGTTATTTTGTACTATAAAGTTACAAGTAACACTGCACAGGTTAGTTTGATATTTTCAGTATTACTTGGTGCTACTAGTACTTGTAAAACTTTCTCATAGGGTTTACTTACCTATTGAAATTGTGTTTGAATCCTTTAACCACCACGTTACCACTGCAATGCCCTTGTTTATCAAAACTTATAAGTTTACACGTCCAAAAGTTACACTTTCAAGAAAGATTTTACTAACTTGTAAAATCTTTCTTAAATCTACAAGTCTTGTAAACATAACGCTTGCATGCTTGTAAGTTTTGAAACCAAAATCTTATGAAACCATTTTCTTTTACCTTCAAATTTTAGAGCTTTTATGTATATTCTATAGCTTGTCTTTTCTTTACGTGTAAAGAGTATGGAAAATAACATTACTGTTACTTTTGCAGTTCTCTGATGTTTTTCGTTATTTTTTCACCATTATCTTTAGCACAATAATCTTTCTCGAATAAAAGCTGGAAAAAATTGGAGCTACTGCACAATTATACTTCAAAGTGTATTTTGAGATTTCAATACGTTTCCGCTATTTACGCCAAAAATGACCCTACGCAAGCGCTTTTGATGTTATTCTAATTTTTTTTACAATAATCTGTGAGGTTTATACGCAATTTAATACTTTAATACTTGTGGCTACTAGAGAATCTTTTTAACTTGTCGTATGTTTTTTTTGTGGCTTCAACTTTACGTTTTCTATATAAAAATATGACCCCCGCAAACCATGTTGTCCTATTATGGACCCTTACGTCTAAACCTTTGATTACATATTAGAAAATCAAAACTTTGTCGAGCAAATTTTTAAAGAACAACGAACAAAACAATAATGTTTAAAATAACAATGGTCATTTGACCAAAAGTTCAACTGACCAAAGTCTGGAATATCAATGTTTAAATTATTTATTACACTATTGACCAAATCGTTCTAAGGTCAAAAGGATTATTGGAAAAAATATTAATTATCAAATGGATTAACTGAAAAAGGTAAAAATAATATTAATATTAGCGAATAGCGTCTCGCCGTAGTAGCTTAGATTAGTAATGATTTGCTGTTATATAAAATTACATCTAGCAACTTTTGATCAGTCGTTCATTTTATGTCACATACATTGGGATTAAAAAATGTTTCTAAATAAAACATTTGGTCTATTCAACTTTGTTGTTTTGTTCGTTGTTGTTTAAAAATTTGCTCGACAAAGTTTTGATTTTCTAATATGCAACCAAACCTTTATTAGAATCAATTCATAGGTAATAAATCTCATGATCGTTGCAAAACTTATAAACATTTTGTAAAAAAGTTGTAAGACTGAATGGAGAGTCACCGGACATGGTTATTTACAAGTTGTAACTCAAAAACATTTTTTTGATAAACCAAATTACTTATCAGAAATACTAATATTATAAATGCGAAAGTCTGTTTGTTAGTTTGTTACGCTTTCACGTCTTAACTACTGAACCGATCATCATGAAATTTTACATACACGTTGTCAGGGGTATACAGAAGGACATAGGACATCTTTCATCCAGAAAAAAAGTAATGTTCCCGAGAGATAGCAAAAAAAAAACTCTCCACGCAGACGAAGTCGCGGTCGGCAGCTAGACAGAAATATTTTTTAATAAACTAAATCACGAATACAAGTGTGAAAACGTACTTGTGAAGTAATCAACCTCACTTGTAGTATGTAATTCACACTTGTAGTTTTTATAAACGCATATAGTAATAATGAAAATTTTTACAAAGAAAATTCTTGAAATACAGCATTTGTAAGCTTTGATAAACAGGGCAAGGACTAATAAAATTATTATGAATATTAATATTACTTTCATAATAATTCCCCCCTATATGTGGGGATTTGTAAATGGCATTGGAAAATCTATATGTTATTCTATTGTTTATATTTGACTGTAAATCATCCTACAAGCAAATAAATGAAAAACGAAAACTTGTCTGAAGGTGGCAAATTTATTTTAAATAAAAAACCCTATTTAATTTAATACTTTCTCCAAACTATTTTGGTAATAACTTTTTATTTGTTTTTGCCTACTGAAAAAATATTTTTGATGAATAGAGAATTATGTAAGTAATTGTATGCTAGAAAAATAAACAAAGAGAGAAAGACAAAATCGCAGTCAAATTAATATCGGAGAAAACGCTGATTCTGCAAAGATTTCAAGGTGGTTCTAGTAGATGCATAGCGCATCTTTTTTCCCACTTTTCTAACATACTTTTGCTTAACGTCTGTAGTTGCAGTGAAAACTTTCTCTTTGCTTGCAATTTACGTCAATATGAAAGTTTAGGTATATTTTATATCAATGTTTTAAGTGTTTATTGAAATAAGTTTCAGTTTGTTTCAACTTGGGCAATTTGGTTACTCAACCGATTCTCGTGAAATTTTGTAAGTTCAATAAATTATTCAGTTTCTTGAAATTTTTCGAAAAACATAAACACATTTTAGCCATTTCGAAAAATGACACAAGAGCCAATTCTACAGCTCACAGAGGCAAATCCACTAGTTTGAAATTTCTTTATTTTTTGTGCACACCAACGTGTCAAACCTTAAATAAAAAAATGTATGTGGGGCGCTATTGTCTTTCAAACGGTGCATCTTAATTGTTTTGTTTATCACGGTTCGCAAAGTGTGGCGTACATAAATGTTGATATAATGTAAAATGCTATGTTTAATTGAGCGTCGTAGTTCCGCGTCTAGAGGGCGTCGACCCCGCAGCCTTCGGGAGTATCGAACGCGATTACGTCACCGCGAGCCTCCGCGCCCGCGCCGCTCTGGCGGACGCTCTCCGAACTAGCGCTGTGAAAACTCTGCTGTGATTGTTACAAGGAAACACATGGGAATTAGGATAGTTTTCTCCACTATTACCATAATTTTTGCTTTGTCTTGGAATATGAAAAACTTTGAATTTAATTACCTATTAAACTGTGTGTTCGATGAACAAACAGTAAATTAACTTAAGTAACTATCGCTAAGTTTTTTAATTCATGTTTTCAATGAAAGATGCAATGAATGTAGCATTATCCACAAACACAGCTGTTATTTAAAACTAAATGTTCATAAATAAACAAATAATGTAGTATGTGTTAGTAAGTAAGTATAGTTTGCATTAGCATATTATTATGATAATGTAAACATTCTGATAATGCCACAAAGTTCTGATAACATACGATTTTACTTTTTACAAATTGAAATGAAAACACCTCAGCAAACTTTTTGGTAATACTTGTTTTACGTGTTGAAACTTTCGTTGGTTACGCTCACTCTGTCGATAAAGTAAACATCTTCGGCAGTCGCCGGCAGTCAACGACCCTAATCACAAGGCCACTTGCTTACACAACTCGCTCTTTACATTTACTTTTACACGTTACTTTTCCGACATTTCCTGTGTTACAATTGTGCAATCCCTTCAACCCAACTTTGTGGGTTTGAGTCGACTCACTTTTATTTTAAAAACTTGGATCTTTCTCGAAGCGCGAACTCGATCGAGCGAGCGAGCGTGCTCGCGGCCAACAAAAGTACTTTCGGGCGAGTAACGGGATCCAAAGGAGAAATGCTCTACGAAATCGAAACACGCGGTACCGTTAGGCCCTCGCCCTAAGCCCGCGGGATAATCTTGGTAAATCACAGCCCGTTACTCTCGTGATTGCCTCCTCGGTAATTTCCTTCAACATCTCGCCGGCAGTAATTCAACTGATACTAGCTTTACCTGGTTATAAGTACTTTTGCAAAAACTTTAACTAGCAAATCGCTGTTATTTATAAAATCTAACATGACCAAGCAACTTAATCAAATGAAAACCTTTTTAAATGTATTTTCATAAGATACGTCTAATGAAGTCGGGTGGGGCTTTCAGAAATATAAAAAAAAATAACTTGTCTTCCAGCCCCACCCGACTTCAATAGACGTGTTTTATTAATAATGTTATGCGTAACTAATGATTTGAATATTATTTCTCGCTTTTTTAGAGGTATTTAATTTTGAAGCTGTTTTTGTTTCAGGTTTTTTTGTATTCATTTATTTATTTGCAAAAGGAACTAACCGTATCATTAGATCTTACAGTGTGTGTGAGGGGCTTTAGCTTGTGAATGATGGGGTCCCAAGCTGGTGGAATTTTCCAACCATCATCTCTATTGAAATTAGGATATTTATTTATTTCGATAGCCTCGCGGAGCATTCTAGGGATAAATCTACGTTCCTTAGCAAGGATTTGGGGTTTGTCAAATCTAATATAATGGTTGGGCCCCTCAAAGGCGTGTTCACTCACTGCAGACTTGTTATCGCGCCTATGTTTCATGTCAGCTACATGCTCTTTGACGCGGGTCCCTATGCTTCTCTTTGTTTGCCCGATGTAGGAGAGTCCACAGTCACAATCTAATTTGTAGACGCCTGCAGCTTGAAGGGGGATATTACACTTGACAAGTCATAAGAATTGGTTGATCTTCTTCGGCGGCTTGAAGTAAGTTTTGATTGACGCTCGCTTCAGAATGTTTCCAATCTTGTCAGTGACACCCTTCAAGTATGGTAGGATGGCAGGTTGACGCTCTACTGTGGCTGGTTTGGCGCGTTTTCTGTGATTGAGGTGTGGTACATGTAACTTGTTGTTACGCAGTACTTGTTGGACGTGCTGAAGCTCAGCAGTCAGGTGTTGTTTGTCACAGATTCCGCGGGCTCTCTGAAAACTACAAACGGTACGTAGATGACACTTTCACAATACTACCTAGAGACAGTGTCCCTGCATTTCTTAACCATCTTAACTCCATAAACCCCAACATACAATTTACTATGGAGTTAGAGGCAGACAATAAACTAGCTTTCCTAGACATTCTCATTATCAGGAATCCGAACCAAACCTTGAGCCACACAGTGTATCGTAAAGCAACCCATACAGACAGATACCTTAATGGTGACTCTCACCATCATCCTATACAGTTAGCTACCGTAGGGAAATCTTTGTTTCAGAGAGCCCGCGGAATCTGTGACAAACAACACCTGACTGCTGAGCTTCAGCACGTCCAACAAGTACTGCGTAACAACAAGTTGCAAGTACCACACCTCAATCACAGAAAACGCGCCAAACCAGCCATAGTAGAGCGTCAACCTGCCATCCTACCATACTTGAAGGGTGTCACTGACAAGATTGGAAACATTCTGAAGCGAGCGTCAATCAAAACTTACTTCAAGCCGCCGAAGAAGATCAACCAATTCTTACGACCTGTCAAGTGTAATATCCCCCTTCAAGCTGCAGGCGTCTACAAACTAGATTGTGACTGTGGACTCTCCTACATCGGGCAAACAAAGAGAAGCATAGGGACCCGCGTCAAAGAGCATGTAGCTGACATGAAACATAGGCGCGATAACAAGTCTGCAGTGAGTGAACACGCCTTTGAGGGGCCCAACCATTATATTAGATTTGACAAACCCCAAATCCTTGCTAAGGAACGTAGATTTATCCCTAGAATGCTCCGCGAGTAGGGTTGGGTAAATTTCACGAAAAATTTCGGTCTGTGAAATATTTAGAATAAATTTCATTTTGGTTTGAAATATTTCAGTTTAGAGTGAAATTTATTTTTATGTTTCATCTGACCTAAATAAAACAAAATTACATGCATTTTCTCAATATATCAACATAATTATAGAACAAAACAATAAACAAATAAGTTGGCTTAAATTACGAATAGCTTTGGCTATTTTACAACTTTTAATAACAAAATATTCAATGTCTGTTTCGATTGTTGGCCACGATGGCGTAGAAGAAAAACGATTTTATCAACATTACGAAGGAATATGTAGAAAACTAACAATAAAAATCGCAAAGTTTAAATAAAAATACTTAATATTTATGTATATTATTATTTATTTTTGGAAATGGGTGATATTTTTGATAAATTTCAATTATGTCGACTTAAAAAATCTATAATATTATCGAGCTGCTCGCAAAATTTCACGAGAATCAGTTGAGAAATGGGACCTGTAGAGGAGAACAGACAGCTAGAAAGTCAGACTAAATTATGTTTATGTACATATCTCCGCCAGTTTAAAGAATTAAAAAAAAAAAAAAAACCTGCTCGACAGTAAAATTCTATATTATTTTCGAACCTGTCCACAAAATTTGACGAGAATCAGTTGAGAAATGCGCCTGTAGAGGAGAACAAACAGTGCTGGAATAGCGGACTGAAATGTTTCGAAAAACAGGGTACAAAAAAAAATGTTTATGTTATAGGCAAACGCCGAAGCTCAGTCACTCCTAGGTTTGTCTAGTCAAACCTCAGGTTTGACAAGAAACCTTAGTCAAAGCCCAAAATAAAATCGTGTTTCGGCTTAAAGACCAAAATAAAATCGTGTATCGTCTTAAATTCCTAACCTATCACGTGTCCTATAGGAGTAACGCAGACTCTTTGACTAAACTTAACCTCAAGATTATGAAAAACATCATTCATTTCCGATGTGGTATTTAGTCAAAGCTGCCTTACTCCTGTAAGTCACGTGATAGATTAGAAATTTAAGACAATCGCGAAGCGCAGCGGAGCGTGCATCTTAAATTTCGTGGTTATTTTCTTTTAAACAGACAACAGACATTTTTTGTTTAGAGGAAGATTGTTAATTTAGTTAAATTTTCACTCTACAGAATGTGTTTTTCATAGTTGTACAAACAAAATATCAAATTCTGTGCCTAATTTAAGCGTGACTGATCAAACCTCGATTTGATCGTATTGAGTTTCGGCTTTCGACTGCCCAAGTTAGTCTCTCCTAGGTTTGGCCATAAATTCGTCAGTCTAAGGCCGAAATATGCCATTGGTTTTGGACTTTGACTAAGCCTTCTTGTCGAACCTGAGGTTTGACTAGGCAAACCTAGGAACGCCGGGACTTCGGGGTTTGACTATAATATATATATAATTTTCGACCCTGCTCACAAAATTTAACAAGAATCGGTTAAGGAATGCGACCTGGGGGCTTACCATCAGCAAATAAGAAAGCGTTCAGTTCAAAAGCAGGCCTTAAACAGGACTGCTTAAGGCCTGCTTTCATACTAACCTTTGAGATCATAGTACGAAAAAGTAAGGCAGTTCAATATAAGTCCTGCTATAAGAGCTCATAGTAAGGCCCCTGGGGCCGTATTACGACCTCTTATTTCCTGGCAGTTTTCTGACTGGCTATCAATCTTTTAACTGCTATAAAACGGGAAAGAGATGTAACTATAGCAATTCATAAACCTGGCAAGTTTTAAGAGGTTGTAATGCCCCCCCCTGTACAGGAGAACAACAGCGCCGGAAAGCCGGACTGAAATATGTTCTTTTATACATCTCCGCCATTTTGAAAAAATTCGAAAAACTGGCTCGACCATAAAATTCTAAATAATTTTCGAACCTGCTCACAAAATTTCATGAGAATCGGTTGAGAAATGCTACCTGTAACCTATAGAGGAGAACAAACGGACAGCAGGAAGGACATACGAAAGAATTGTTGCCCAAGCTGAAGCAGAGACGCTTCGCTCGCGCTTCGCGCTCGCTCGGTCAATTACCTAAGCTTTTAAATTTCATTTAATACGTTAAAATAGTAAACTAATTCAGAAAATAAGGGATTTCTAGTACTGGAAATAAATTTCACTCAAAAGTGAAATATTTCAACCCGTTTTGAAAGATTTCATAAATTTCATATAAATTTAATTTTCATTTCATTGAAATTTTCACTGGACCCATCCCTATCCGCGAGGCTATCGAAATAAATAAATATCCTAATTCCAATAGAGATGATGGTTGGAAAATTCCACCAGCTTGGGACCCCATCATTCACAAGCTAAAGCCCCTCACACACACTGTAAGATCTAATGATACGGTTAGTTCCTCTTGCAAATAAATAAATTAATACAAAAGACGGAGGTCGGCTCCCTCTCCAAGTTTTCTTTCGCCATTTATTTCTTGGAGGGGCCTCCCAATTTTATGAAATGGTGGTAGTTTCAGTAGATTCTCTCTCTTTTTAGCATTAAATAATTCATAAAATTAAATTATAAATCAACATAAAATAATTAAAAAAAATTGTTAAATTTTAATTTCTGAACGTCTAAAAAAATTCATCGCTTGAGGGTAGGCTCACGGGTAGCTTCAGTCCCCCGTGACCACGGCAGCTGCAAAGGTGCCGAAACGTCGGGAAAACCAAAAAAAATCAAACCAAATACCAACTAAATACCAAAGTACATCTAATAAAACCGCGCTAGTATCCGTTAAAAAGTGTTTTATTTCAACTATATAGATATTTTTGTCAAATCAGTTTTTCGAAAATTTTCAAATTGATGGAGTTATGGTGGTAGAATACGTAAAAAAACATATTTCAGCCATTTCCAAAAATGATCAAAAATGTCACAAAGTCTTCAGCTCACAAAGCCACTAGTTTATAAAAAAGTTTTACATCATACTTGCTCGGTAACTACGATTTACTTATATAGTATGAGGCTGTGTAAGTTGGCATGTGCAACACAGTGCATTGTTTAGATAGAACGTTCCATTTTCAAATCACTTTACAATTCAAGGATGGTGAACGCTTTAACTGTAAAGTTACTTTACAATTCAAGCATTTAAAACTCCTTAGTGAACCAATCTTTTTTCTTTTATAATAAACTGACGAAACTTTTGGCTGAAAAAAAAACAATGAAAATGGCGGCATTTAATTTCAGTTCAAGCTAGGTATGCAAAATTCTGCAATGCAAAAACCGCTGTTTTTTTTTCGTGATTTCGAGGTCGGTCCCATAATGAAAGTTGTTCAGTTTAATGGTCTGATCAACCCCACGAGTTTTCAATGAAATAACCCTTTAACGTTTTATTTTTGTTTTAATGTTTTTATTTTTATTTAATTTACCTCGCATGAACGATGTAAAATAGTATGCTTACCTCGGTTGTAAGTAGCTATTACACCCTCGAACTATATTCGCCCTCGCTCGCTACGCTCGCTCGGGCGTCTAAATATCTCGGGTGCACTCGATCCATTAGCGCCCTTTGCGAGCTGCGCTCGCACGGGCGCCAAATTGGATCTTGTTCTGTAATAGCTCACTTACATCCCTTGTGTAACAAACTACTATTTCAAACTCAATCCTTGTCGTCAACAAAAAAACCTACTTATGTAATTTAATTTAATTTTCCCTCAGACTTTTCAACTGTGGCGCCGTTTGGCGAAAGCTTTCTGAACTAATATCTCAGAAAGCTTTAAACTCTGCTTTCATTCATCGCTAGTTGATGGAAAAGCATTACCTATGCGCGTATCAGCTACTAGTTTGAACACAAAGCTACAGATGGCGCTGTAAAATTGATGTTGGAAAAGCACAATTTTAGATTTTAGTGAAAATATGAATAGGTAATTTTTATTTACTTACAAAAAATAAATATAAGTTTCGAATTTTGGACTTGTTAATATACACATGTTGTTTATAGTAGTAAAGGTAAATTATTTTGTAATAATGTAAATGAATCGGTTAATTAAGAAAGGGAACATGTCATCTTTTTCCCATTTAGCAACATTTATGGATTTTGATTTTTTATGGCAAGACAGACATAACAGTCCAGAAACGGAATGTCAGTACAATAGTTTAAACATTAGGGCACCAAATTATTACATGAAGGTAAGAAAGGGAAAAAGTTATTTTTAGAAATTATTTATTTCGGGTCTATCAAAAATAGGCTTGCCATGACATGTTTCCTTTCTTAATTAACAGATTCAAATGTTAACGATACATCTGGGGTACGGGAGTGTCCCCGCCAAGACGAGGAAGCGAAGCGCAAGGGCACTACCTACCTTCTCTGGAAGCGCTTTTTTTGAACCCTCATATCTTGGGTTTGGAGTATACTAAATAAACAAAATTCTCGGAATGTGATGTCAGTAGTAGACTTATTAAATATCTAAAGCTTTAATTGCATAGCTTTTATAATATATATTTTATTGATATCTAAAAAAAACCCGATTTCGTCACTGACTCACTCATGACCATCAAAACTCATAGGGTACTTCCTAAAGTCTTAGAAAGCTGAAATTTGGTATGTAAGCTAGTATTAGGACACAAACAACAAAAAAAAATGAAATTGGACTTTAACCCCCCAACCGCTTAACCCTCATAACTTGGGTTTGGAGTAAACCAGATAAACAAAATTCTCGGAATATGATTTCAGTAGTAATTTATTAAATATACAAAGTTTCAATTGCATAGCTCTTATAATATAGATTTTATTGATATCTAAAAAAACCCGATTTCGTCATGATCATCAAAACTCATAGGGTACTTCCTGAAGTCCTAGAAAGCTGAAATTTGGTATGTAAGCTAGTATTAGTACACAAACAACAACAAAATATAAAATTGGACTTTAAGAAAGGGAAAAAGTTATTTTTAGAAATTATTTATTTCGGGTCTATCAAAAATAGGCTTGCCATGACATGTTTCCTTTCTTAATTAACAGATTCAAATGTTAACGATACATCTGGGGTACGGGAGTGTCCCCGCCAAGACGAGGAAGCGAAGCGCAAGGGCACTACCTACCTTCTCTGGAAGCGCTTTTTTTGAACCCTCATATCTTGGGTTTGGAGTATACTAAATAAACAAAATTCTCGGAATGTGATGTCAGTAGTAGACTTATTAAATATCTAAAGCTTTAATTGCATAGCTTTTATAATATATATTTTATTGATATCTAAAAAAAACCCGATTTCGTCACTGACTCACTCATGACCATCAAAACTCATAGGGTACTTCCTGAAGTCTTAGAAAGCTGAAATTTGGTATGTAAGCTAGTATTAGGACACAAACAACAAAAAAAAATGAAATTGGACTTTAACCCCCCAACCGCTTAACCCTCATAACTTGGGTTTGGAGTAAACCAGATAAACAAAATTCTCGGAATATGATTTCAGTAGTAATTTATTAAATATACAAAGTTTCAATTGCATAGCTCTTATAATATAGATTTTATTGATATCTAAAAAAACCCGATTTCGTCATGATCATCAAAACTCATAGGGTACTTCCTGAAGTCCTAGAAAGCTGAAATTTGGTATGTAAGCTAGTATTAGTACACAAACAACAACAAAATATAAAATTGGACTTTAACCCCCCAATCGTTTAACCCTGATAACTTGGGTTTGGAGTATACCAGAAGCACAAAATTATCAGGATATGATGTCTGTAGTAGATTTATTATAAAATATAAACATATAAAGTTTCAACTGCTAAGCTCTTAAACTTTGGATTTGATTGATATCTAAATATCTAAAAAACCTTGATTTCGTCAGATCTTACTGATAATCATCAAAATTTTTAGGATACTTCCAAGTCCTAAAAAGCTAAAATTTGGTATGTAAGCTAGTATTAGTACACAAACTGCAAAAAAATTATTAAACTTGTAATTTTCACCCCCCAACCCCTTAAACTAGGTGATGGAAATTTGTATGAGACTTCCGCAAATTTTGATACTAAGAGGTCTTAAAAAATTTGAAATATGTATCTGAAAAATCTTTAAATATTTAGTAATTATTTTTGAAACCGATCAAATCACTGTTAAAGCAACGGAAAAAATATATATAAAAAAGAAATTGTGTTCATTTCAAAACTACTTCTTTCGTGGCGCAAACCTCACGCAGAATTTATTTTGCTTTTTGCTCTGTCACATTCTACGTCAAAGAGTAAAATAATATCACAGGATAAATGAATTACTTCTACCACATAATAAAATAAATAATAGTACAAGTACGCTAGTTGGTGTTGATCGAATTTTACACGATTTTAGACCACAATTGTGACCCCACCTTGCTTTCCCGGTTAATGGATAGTTACTTACAAAAAGAAGTGAAATCCCACCAAAAACATTTTCATGTATAATGTGTTGCCAAGACTTCCATATGGCTCGCACTGTCAAAAAGTTATCAGACCTCATGTAGAGCCATGCTTCTAACTCTACGCGCCCTAACTCTACAAGCCCTAACTTCAAAACCTCTATCCCTTAGTCAAAATATGTGATGATGTGGTGATACATACAATCGTTATCAATAAATAAAAAAAATACTTAAGTAAGTATACCAAAAGGTTTGCATCAACACTATAACAATAAATCATCCCCCAATACATAAGGGTTGTACACATAAAAAGCGGCCGAAGTTTTTTACCAATTTTTCGTTCTTTATTTAAAAAAGGCCGAATTGATTGGGTGCGCGTGTAACCCGCGAGTGTATGCCGCCGCGCAACGACCCCCGGCTGGCGGGCCAATCAGAGAGCTGTACCCTAAGAGGGTTCTCGCCCTTTTTTACACACACTCACACGAAAACTCGGAGTGAGCGATGATATTGGGCCCTCTAAATTGTGATCATTATTTTTAAGCAACATATTGATATAGGCATGATTCTAAAAACCAAACCATTTTGATTTACCCTTAGGAGAGACCTACAGAGAGTCTTATAACTAATAGAAAATAATATTCTCTTTTTGAATTTACAAAAAAAAACTATAATGTTACTATTAATCCTCATTCTTGTGCCATAAACCATTTTGCAGTTCTATGAAAAGATCTACATAGAACTATTATTTATTAGTTTACTGTTTGATTATTTTCGCTAGCAACAGGGTTCTGACTAGTGATGCACGATTATTGCTAATTTCAATAATTGAATTAACTACTAATTACTAACTTCAACAATCCAATGTTAGATTAGTAATATACTAATTTCAATAATCGAATAAGTATTACTAATTAGTAATACTTTAGAGAAGTGGTTCTACGCAAAACTATGCCTTCAAATACAAGCATAAAGTTCATAATCGCTTGACGGTCGTAACTCATTATTACCGATGATATTGAAAAAAAGTTGTAAGTTTATACAAAAATCAAAATTAAAAAGGCAGTTGCCTCCTTTTACACTAACATTCCGCAGTATTACCGTAGCCCTAGTATCAAATCCATAAAATAAAGTATCTACACTACTAATTAGTAATAAATGTTATGGTCATTCGAATTATTCGAATGATTGAGGTAATCGAATGATCATCCATAATCGGGCATCGCTAGTTCTGACTGAACCAGTGAGGTTGTAAGGTAACATACTTGTATTTAAAAATGGGCTTTTTTTTAATAACAAGCTTACAACATTCCTTTGTTTGAACTATATAAAATACTTGGCTTTTCAAAGATTACAAACACGGGTTTTATTTAGTGTTCGACCAAAACTGGAATTCCAGCCGAAATTGTTTCCAGTTACGGCCGAAACCGAAACTTTTTTTCATACATTAAATTAACGTTGTTTTCCACTGTATATAGAATTACATACACTTAACATGGTGTTAAATGAAAAAAAAATAACAAAAATGAAAGTTCCCACTTATGTAATAAAAATAGTTCTTTATTTATGTTAAATTAACAATTTAAACCAAAAAATAATCAGATACGCATTATGTAAAACTTACTTTTGTAAGTCAACTTTTTTATTAATCAACATTATTTATTGTTTTGTTTAACAATAGTCGTAGGTATAATTAGTAACTTTTTGTATATTACCGTCCGTTCGAATTGAATAACACCTCGCGCAGTAAGATAAAATGCTTCGAGATGACTAGTTATAGTTAGGGTGGTAAATATGCACTAGTTATAATTTTTTTTTCACAATTAACTGAAGGTATACACATTAAACCACGTAACCTCAAGTTAACGCAATCACGCCAATTCACTCTCCGATGTTAGCCGATTGACGCGAGACAATTCACGAAAACCGAGTTTCGGCCGAGCCAAAAGGATCGGCCAATATTTGGCCAAAACCGAAACTGTGGCCGAAACTAGTTTTTTGGCCGAAACTGGCCAAAACTGATACTTCGGTCGGTCACTAGTTTTATTACCTATACACATCGTCTTTCATGAAGCATATGTTTTTAAATGTTTATTTGCTTTAGGACCCGCAGACGTTGCTTTTTTATAAAAAAAAAACACTTCTATTTCCCGAATCAATTGAATGAATTTCCTTTAATTACTCTACTCCAATGGTACCTATAACTAAATTGTAACTGGCCGATGTCTGAATATACTAAATATTTAATAAAATAACAAATTACAAGCTAAAACAATTATTCTTATAATTTGTACTAATAGATGCGGTTTGCACAGTTAAAGTCTAACCTAAAATCTGCTGCATGTTTCATTTTGATACGCTAACTAGAATAAAGTTTAGGCTGACGAAGTTTAGAATATTCAGAATTGGGTCCAGAGATAAACTGTTCCCGTGTTGGGCTTCAAAATAAATGCCATTTTTGCAATCAATATCCCATAAAATCACAATAACGAATGACATATATATTAATTTTAAGGTTTATTTATTTTATTCACCCCTAGGGGTTGAGTATCAGAAAATAACGAAATATGTGTTTGCTTTTTTGTGTTTAGTTTCTAACCTTATGCCTAAATAATAAGTGATTTTCAATTTGAAACTTCCCATACACAACTTTGTCCCCTTTTCAGCCCTTCGGGGGTAGAATTGTTAACAACACTGAGACACGTAAATATATTTTAATCGTCAGCCCAAAACACAAATTTTGAAGATTCTATTTTTAAAACTGACGAACTTGCATATAAATTTTCATCCCTTGTTTTACCCCATTAGGGTTTTCTAAAATCCAGCCTTAGTGGTTGCCTACTGCTGTGTAAGGTATTTATGTGCAAAATTCCAAGATTCTAGGTTTAGTGGTTTGGGCTGGGCGGTGATAAAATATATCAGTCAGTCAGTCAGATGTGAGAGACAAAACAGTTGCTGGGAGACTAAGTTGCCTGTGTGCGATAGCGCTGAGCGCTATCGCATACAGGCAACTTAGTCTCCCAGCAACTGTTTTGTCTGTTTTGTACTCCACATCAAGTCTACGGGTTTATATGGCGCACATGAAGCGACACGGTCGTCTGCAACTTTTCATACAAATCACATGAGAGACAAAAAAGTTGCGGAGACAAAAGTTGCCCGTGTGCGATAGCGCTAAGGTTACAAATTTAGGTAGGTTGGCAACTAGCACTCACACACACAATACTAACACACTCACACACTTTTACACACACAATCACACCCACACATTCACATACACACAAGACGTTCATTTTATTTTTATTTTTATTCCTGTTAAAAACCATTAAATTAAATATAAGCAAACTCCATTATTGATCTTAGTTTTAAAATTATATTTTGATACATTTAACATGCTAATATAAGTCGCATTTATAATTTTTATTCTGATAACCGAAGTGTAAAGATTGTCTACAATACAGGCCTAGCCTAGTGTAGAAATCATTTAATTTCTAGATACGATGCGTTTCACGATACAATGATAACATCTGATAATAATGTATGAAACCTTAGTAACATATTTTTCATCATTGTCAATGTTGTTAATAAAGATTAGTCAGGACGTTGAATTTGATATATTTAGAAGAAATATAGATTTAAGTTAATAAAAACCATTTGTAAGGTTTAAGGCCTCGGCACACCGGCTCCCTGCGTAGACACGCGCGTAGTGACGCGCAGCAAAGATACGTGCGTGTTCGGTGTGACGTCCAATAGGGAATGCCATTGAGTACAACGTTACGAGCTGCAATGCGTAGAGTTACGCATCAGTCTACGCGTTACCCAAGCGGTGTGCCATGTCTCATAAACGTCATGGTACGTCTACGTGCACGCTTACGCATAAGCTTACGCATCCGGTGTGTTTCGCACTTTAAGCCGGTAGGTAAGCGTTGCGTTGACAAGAATATGACAGTATATGTCACATCACACCGAATGCCGTTTCTGCTGCGCATCAGTCGCGCGTTCGGTGTGACATATACCATTAGCATTTCATAAATTACAACGTGCGTCGTTTACCGATCACGCTACGCATCGCTACGCGCTGTGCTACATTCGATTTGATCCAGGATTTACTTTAAAATCACAAAACTTACTCGGAGCTGTCAAATAAAAAAAGATAGATCAAAATTGATATTGTATATTTATTAGCCTTCTCATCCTAAAACAATTATAATTCTTCATTTTAATCCTTAATGCAACACTTGAATTCGAATGTTTGTTGAACAAATATTATAAGTTCATGTCGGTAGAACTTATAATATTTGTTAATCAAACATTCGAATAAAGTTTGCTACTTTACTAACTATCGCTCATTCTTCTCTATTTTTGACATGTGTTAAAATGTGTCATTCAAATAGGTCGCTTATTTTGTTCAAAATGTGGGTGAAATTATTGAGAATGGGCCACATTGTGAAATAGGCGCGGAGATGTCATTTTTGTTGATGCAACCGCCCCCTCAATGCAAACTGTTATACCCTCGCGCATGCGCGAATTAGCTTGGATACAGTGATGATGACGTTGGAGTTTTGAGTATTTGCGCTATAATTTTAATAAATATGTAGGTTGCGTATTTTGCTTCGATTTCTCACTTAAAATTTTTACTAAAACTCAAGTGAGCTTCGAATATGCGTTTCTTAAGCGTAGAAACATTTACTCTGACATGGTTTTGGAATTATAATAACAATAATAAAGCTTGCTGATAGGTTGAAAAAAAACGATAAACGGAACAGTCAATGTTAGGAAAAGTGTTAAAGCACGCGTGTCATACTATTTTCCAATAAAACTTGATTATAATAAATCAACGGCTGAGTCCAGTACTTTGTCAATTTTTTTTGAGATTTTGGCTTTTTATCTACGCGCTGAGGGGTGGCGCGTGGACTTTGAATGGACCGTCCATTAATACGGGTTTTATTCCCAATCCCGCTATGATTTTTTTCTATTCATTTTACTAATTTTTCTCAATTTTTTATGCGTGGTCAACGAGGGGTCAGTTTTTTGCTACTCCCGATTGATTGACAGGGAACGGTCATTCCCAAATTGGCAACTGGATTTAGATGAATGGCAAAAAAAAATTCTTTGTTGAATAAATTAGCTGTCGAAATACCATTCAGGTACTTTATTTTCCGAAAAATAAAAAATATTGAAACAATCATTATTTCCAAACTCCATTTATTTTTTGTACTGTACTACTTCTATTATTTCATTAGTAGGTACTACCACAGATAAAGAAATATTTTTTTCCCTCTCCAGCACGAAAAGGGCGCTTTTGGCGCGTAAAAACTCGCTGCCAAATCGATTTTTGCTGCGAGCGTGAGGCAAAGTGCTTTTTTAATTTCTAATACCAACTTTTAAAATAATAAAGAAAAAAGAAATAAAGTGACAAGGATGAGACTTGTAAAATTGATATGTGAGAAAAGGATTTATGATGTCATACATGGATTAAAAAGTAAAAAAATAAAATGCACGGATATACCACGGAGTTTTAAAAAAGGATTGTTAAAAAAGAAGGTTGATAGTTCGAAATAAAGAGTATGGACGAAATGAGGTCGCATGTATGAAATAAATATGAAATAAGAAAAATATATGAAATTTATTAACAAATTATTGTTTTATGATTATAAATAAATAAATAAGATGGGATATTGATGAATAAGAGAAAAGCACAACGTAATAATGTAAAACAAAACGGCGGGAATCTACTTAAAAGTAGATAAATATGTAAAAGTAGATAGTATTTATAAATAAATAAAAATTTTCAGCATAGGTTTGATCGAACTATTTTTGTGATAAATTACAAAAAACCGGCCAAGTGCGTGTCGGGCCACGCGCAGTAGGGTTCCGTAGGTACATTATACCATACCATATTTTAATACCGCTATCATTTTTCGTCTGAAAAAATAACTTTGTTTTTCACAGTGTTTGTATGAATGACAAAGTTATATTTGCGGTTATGGAAAATGTACTATATCTCAAAAACTAATTACTGTATTTCATTCAAACCAATTTTCGTTGAAAGTGTTTATTAAGATCTATAGCTTATATTTTTTTTAGATTTTTCACCCTCTTACTTTAAAAGTTAAAGGGGGGGGGACACACATTTTACCACTTTGGCGACATATATCTTTCAAACGGTTGACTTTGAAAAAAATTGGTCTTAGAAACCTCAATGTTATTTTTAAAGACCTATCTATAGACACCCCACAAGTATTGGTTTGATGAAAAAAAATATTTTCAGTTTCAGTTCCATGTATGGGGAGCCCCCCCTTAATCTTTCATTTTTTATATTTTTATGTTTAAATCGTAAAGCGGTTCACAGAATACACCTACCTACTAAGTTTTAACTATGTAGTCCTAATACTTTTGGAATAAAGTGGCTGTGACATACGGACGGACAGACAGACAGACAGACAGACAGACATGACGAATCTATAAGGGTTCCGTATTTTGCCATTTTGGCTACGGAACCCTAAAAATGAGTGCGTCCAACGATGAAGATAGTTGTCTAACTCCAAAAGATTGAGTGAACAAGTTTCTTATGCTGAAATTTAGCTCTTTACCAGGAAATTCACGTAAAAATTTTCTCGCTGGTAGAGGTGAAAAGTTGTATGTTTTACACGAGACCAAAATTTTGTTCTGCCTCGTGACTTTAAATCACTCACTGTGCTCAGTAGTCTATATTAGAATCACTCGCTACGCTCGTGATTCAATTCTAGACTACTTCGCTAGTTCGAGATTTAAAGTCGGCACTCGCAGCACAAATTGATTTTGGTCACTTGTATAACAAATAACTATTTCTTAACTACTAAGTGGTATTTAAGTAAGTACGTGTACTTTATGTAAGTTTTTATCATTTTATGTAAATGATATTTATCAATGTGATCCTTTGGGAAGAATTTATTTCTGAAGTTTATTATTATATTCAGGAGTTATTTTTTTTTACACATATAATTTAAACAAGTTTTTACGATATTCAAAGATTAATTTGTATCTGGGCTTATTTTTCGGTAAGTAGGTAATCAATTTTAACGCATGTTATAATACTTAGTTTATTTATAGACACAGTTCGCTGGTACTTAATTTTAATTTTCGTATATAATACTATAGTTTCTTGTAATTTAGGATAATTGCTAGGTTGGCTAACTGCGAAGATGTTACATTAAGAAGTAATCCAAATAAGAAATTGGCTATTTGATAAGTAGACGCCTGGCGCCGAAAGGGGAATTTCTTTTAAGGTGACAAGAAGATTGACTATGTGACTTTGCCTTTAGAGCTGGTCACCACTTTTTTAAGTAATTAGTATAATTTTGCTGTTTTCTACAACTGTCTGTGTGTAAAGTCCATCAGTAGTAAGAAATTTGAAGCATACTTATGGAACGAACGAATATCCCACTGCTTTTTTAGGCAAAACGAAGGTGCCAATTGATGCTTTTATTTATGCTATAGACAATATACAAGCAATATTCTAATTACTTTTTTGGGGAACAAGTACTACACCGACGACTGATGCCAGAAAATGTTGTCTTTTCTACGTGAGTCGTTTTTTTTTATTTCATAGGTGAAGTACCTACTATTCATTCATTTTAAGTCTTTTCTACGTGTTTATTTTAATATTTCACAGATGAAGTACTATTCATTCGGTGAAATATTTATATTAGATATGGATCTGGTCACGTCAATCACAGTTCACAATACTTATTGAGTAACACAGATTGATACTCCATTGTTCACTGCGAGGCACACGACTAGTTTTTTGCACTATTCATTTTTTATTCATACTACTTTTTTGTGTCCCAAAAAACATCCCCTACTTATTTACCAACTAACAGAGACCTTTGATCCGACAGCTTATTAAAAGTAAATATTTTATGAAATATTATCCCACCTTTTTATGGTTCCCATTTTATCTTAATAGATTCCTCTTCATTTTATTAATTTAATTTAAATACCGTTAAACTAAACAATAAATTAAGCTAATGAAGGCACACAATATGGAACAATCAGTATTGACTTTCAAGAAAGCTATAATGTACTTTGTCTTTTTTTATGCTTTGAATATTAGAACGCTTATAATTTTATGTGCACCTACATCGAAATTATCGATGGAAATGATTTCAAGATATTTTTTTTTAAATCAGAGCATTAGTAACGTTTGCATTTGCCTCTAGGGTGGGTCAGGTAAAGTAGAGTCACCCTGAAATATGTAATTTTTGGGATATTCCTATAACAAATTGATAACTCAGAAAAACTTATTTTTAGGAATTTTATGTTACTTGCGTTTATGCAAAAACTTTCAATGAAATAGTACAATACAAAGTGTTCATGATGCATGTGTAATAAACAGTTATCAAAAATTTTACTTCTCAGAAAGTTTTGAAAGGTGCGACTCATTTTTACTTAAACTGTAGGTACTTTAAAGTTATATAATATAATATGTACTTTTTACTTACATATTATATAAGTATAAAGTATCTATAATATAAGATTTTCAAAAGTAAGAGATATCCAAGTTTTCTTTAAATTCAAATATGTATTGTTAATTCCACCCATGACAAATCGAGAAAATGAAACATGTATAAAATAAATACTTACTAATATTATAAATGCGAAAGTCCGTTTGTTTGTTTGTTACGCTTACACGTCTTAACTACTGAACCGATCATCATGAAATTTTACATACACGTTGTCGGGGTTACAGACAAGGACATAGGGTACTTTTATCTCAAAAAACAGTATTTTTCCCAAGGGATAGCAAAAAAACTTTCCACGCAGACGAAGTCGCGGGCAGCCGCTAGTTTCCAGTAAAGTCGGGACTATTCACTGAATGATGGTGACCGTACTTAGTCATTGTGTCCACACGGGCACGAGCTGACCAGCAGATGTGCAGCGGCCGGCTGTTTGCATTCACTCTCGCGCATGCGCAGCACCCGAGTGTCGCAAAAATGGCCGCCATTCATCTGGTCGCAGCTCGATGGGGGAACTTTTTGTTTTTCTCGATTATTTTTTAATTAGAAATAGGCGAGTAAAATTTATTGAATGATTACTGTCCAAAATTTAATATATCTGTTCACAGTTTAATAGTAGATATCTTGTAAATTATATTTATTGTACTTGTTAAAGAATTCATATTTTACCTGGGTATGCTAATTTATCCTGGGAGAAGCTTTGGACAAGATGGATATCTAGGTATCCACCTAGCTACCCGTATCATAGAAAATAATAGAAAAAATAGTTATACATATATGTGGAAAACCAAATAACTGAGCTGTCAGGGTCCAGATAACCTAAGTACAAAGAATCGTGTACAAATAAGCAAAGTAATAGCAATTTCATAGGGTCATTAAATATAGTAAAAATAAGAAAGAAATAAGAAATATAGATTAACAAATTCGGTTAGGTGTATATCGGTGGGTTCGATTCCCGTCCGAGAATTGAACTGGTGCGAGTCGAATTTTTTCTAGTATTTTAATTCGTATTATATAAAGTCGATGTATTTTTTTTCCAATCCCTTACTTGCCGGGCTTCCCTCCAGCATTCTAACCATATTTTACCGAAATTGTAGTTTGATGGAAACAATTTTTTTGTTTTTCTATAATTAAAGACTGTTCTTATTAGACTTTTTAAGTGATACTACGAATAAGTTTATAAATTAACGATATTATCTCTTAAATCTTTTAAAAAGTGCCAATATTTGCTATAAAATAAATAGTGAATTTTGAAGTTAATCAGTTTCCTCAGGGAACGTTACTGAAAAAAGATTTGTTAATATAAACAGGTACATTACAATAACCTTATTCTTAAATCTGATTTTATAAAGTCAATAGAGGAAGAATGTTGCCAACACAATGGAAGATGTGAATGGAAACTTTAATCTGACCCAAACACAAAGAATGTTGCTAGCTAAAAAAATGTACTTATAAATTTATCTGTTATGAAGTCATTAAACGACCTCAAAATCTGTTAGTAAGAAAAATTTAGGTAGGTAATGTAGAAATTCTAAAAACAATAAAAATGGCATTTGCTTTGTTTGGGTACCTACTTTTGCAATGATTTGGTTCCAAGAGATCTACCATATTTTTATTAATCGCAATTCACGTATTGTTTAAATTATTTATATAATGAGTAAATTTATGAGACTCTACATTTGGTCTTAGTTATTATTTACTAGTAAAGTAAATAATTTCCCCCTAACCCTGCGCGGGTTCGCGACCCATCGCACGCATTGCTTTCCACGCAGTACAACTTCACGCACCCCACGCGTCGCTACTCTAATATGTACACAATTAACATTTTGTATTACCCAACAAAAACTGATACATTTTTACAACAATTAACAAAAGCGTAAGAAAACATAAAAAGGCACAAGACCCCGCGCAGTCTTCTTATACACCGCCCGAAACGCGACGTCAAGTGAAATGTTATTATTGTGATTTTTTTTTCATATTTTTTCTAAACTATAATAGGAAACGTATTGATGACTCATGTTTTTGAGGTTGTGTGTTGAAGTGTCAATTTTGTGGTGCTAGAGGAGGGTTGGAACAGGATACATGAAGGGTAAGCTCCGTTATGTATAGGCGAATCGATCAATCAAACATAGGACTTGAATTTTATTTACCTATTTGTAAATTTTATTTGAGGAATGTTAATCTTTTAGTGTTTACGCTACACTACATGCCAGTACTTAAAAAATATGTATAACTCATATTGAAGTCTTTCAGTTACATGTCTGTACTTGTAACCATCTTGATTATTACGATTTAATTACTTATTCTTAAGTTACAACTGCTCGTCAACGTCAACCGTTGATATCTAATAATTTACTTTATTTTTGTTAAATATTTGAGGTAGGTATGATCTAGGACATTGGAGAATTTATTGATTCCCGCTCCTGAAGTTGTAATTATATCTGTAAATATTTGTAAACATTTTCACAAAAAATTATCTATCATGACATGTATGAAACTATGAATGTGTTTAAAAGGCAATCAATAATAATTACAATTTCAGGAGATATTGAACCAGATCATACCTACCTTAAAAATTTAACAAAAATAAAGTAAATTATTAAATACCTACGGTTGACGAGCAGTTGTAATTTAAGAATGACTAAATCGAAATAATCAAGATGGTTAAGTACATCTTCTAATCTTGATTGCTTTTTAGGGTTCCGTACCCAAAGGGTAAAAACGGGACCCTATTACTAAGACTCCGCTGTCCGTCTGCCTGTCTGTCTGTCTGTCACCAGGCTGTATCTCATGAACCATGATTAGCTAGAAAGTTAAAATTTTCACAGATGATGTATTTCTGTTGCCGCTATAACAACAAATACTGAAAACAGAATTAAATTGATATTTAAGGGGGGCTCCCATACAACAAACGTGATTTTTTTTTGCCGTTTTTTGCTCAATATTAATAACGACAACAGGTAGACAGTTGAAATTTTCACAGATGATGTATTTTTGTTGTCGATATAAAAACAAATACTAAAAACAGAATAAAATTAATATTTAATGGGGGCTCCCATACAACAAACGTAATTTTTTTGCCGTTTTTTGGTACGGAACCCTTCGTGCGCGAGTCCGACTCGGACTTGGCCGGTTTTTATTAGATACACATTCTTCATACATTTTCATACACATGTGTGTGTCATGATAGAGACATGTTTGTGAAAATGTTATACCTACCATATACCCTTTAGTTAAACAAAGACTATAGATTTTTTATAAGGTTTTTTGATTTTGATTAAGAATTTATAAAGCCATTATGGGACAGTCATTGGATATTATTTTACTGATTTACTTTAAAATATGGTATTAACGTATAAACTTTTATGGCACATTCGAAACATACGTTTTAGAAGTTGTAGAATACTGCCGAATAGAATAAAAGTACAAAAAATATTTGGATTGTCTTCATTAAAATTATTTATTTATTACGAGGGTAGTTTGATATGTCCGTGACTTTAAGGTTAAATACAATATTTTTTCTTAATTCAATTTTCCTGTCTTAATTTAGAACTAATTGCTGAGCTTATGCTGTTACATTTTTTAAATCGGCGTGAAAGTAAAAAAATTGGAAGCATTTATGCAAGTGAGGTCGGGATTTTCTTTTATAATGGAGAAAAACAAATTTTGCGTATTGATCAAATACTACTTTTTACGTGGTAAAACCATTAAGCAGACGGAAGATAAACTGAAAAAATATTATGGGGACTCTGCTCCATCTAATGGAATGGTTCATAAGTGGTTTACTGAATTTCGTTGTGGTCGTACCACCACAACTGTCGCCGACGGCCCAGGAAGGCCGATTGAGGTCACCCCTGAAGATATTGTTAACAAAATCCACGACATTGTTATGGCAGACCGTCGAGTCGCGAGATAGCTGATGCTATTCACATCTCTACCGAACGAATTTTTCATATTTTGCTCGATATTCTCGGCATGAAAAACCTTTTTGCAAGATGGGTGCCGCGTTTGCTAACAGTCGGCCAAAAACGAACTCGTGTAACAACTTCTAAACAATGCTAGGTTTGTATAACCGCAATCCAAAATTTTTTCGTCGGTACGTAACAGTTGACGAATCGTGGGTCCACCATTATACGCCAAAGACGAAGCAACAGTCAAAACAGTGGACTTCTTCAGTGGACCGGTGAACGTGCCACGGAGAAGACAAAAATTGTTTGTTCGGCTGGTAAAGAGATGGCCACTGTCTTTTAGGACAGCAAAAGTGTTATTTACATCGATTTTTTGGAGAAAGGCAAGACAATTACCGGAGCTTACCATGTTGCTTTGTTGGATAGATTCAATATAGAGCTGCCGAAGAAAAGACCGCATCTAGCAAAGAAAAAAGTTTTATTTCATCACGATAATGCTCCGGCCCACTCGTCGGCAACCCCGCAACATCAAAACTTGTGGAATTGCGATACGACCTATTGCCACACCCCCCGTATTCACCAAATTTGGCCCCGTGTGACTTTTTCCTCTTCCCAAACATGAAGAAATGGCTTGGTGGACAAAGATTTTCATCCAATGAAGAAGTGATAGCTAAAACAGGAGCCTATTTTTCAGGGTTTGATAAAAACTATTTTTTGGATGGGTTGAAGAAGTTGGAACATCGTTGGTCGAAGTGTATAGAGCTGAAAGGAGATTATGTAGAAAAATAAAACAAAATATTCTTTAAAATTTTTTTTCTTCTTCACAAAGTCATGGACTTATCAAACCACCCTCGTATTTTAGTCGCCCGCAACTTCGTCTGCTTGGACAGATTTTTTCTATCCCTCGGGAACTGTACGTTTTTGAAGTGAAAACTTCTTTAGTGGCGTTATATGCTTTTTTGTAATGGGGAAAAAATGTTAAACTCGCGTCAATCAGTCAGGATCACGTGACCCTGATCGAAAATTCGTAAGACGGATGTGACGGATGGAGAGTAGACAGCCGGCGGCGGAAGTATCCCCCTCTCTTTCTAAGGGGCAAGGTGAAAATAGCGGCGCG
Source organism: Agriphila geniculea (assembly GCA_943789525.1). Taxonomy (NCBI): domain Eukaryota; kingdom Metazoa; phylum Arthropoda; class Insecta; order Lepidoptera; family Crambidae; genus Agriphila; species Agriphila geniculea. The sequence goes on from OX038875.1 coordinate 14,350,545, forward strand.
GCTAAAATGGCGGCGCGTCATTTCAAGACGTAAACACTTGTGTCACCATAGCAACGCGCTAATTTTTTAATTCAATATCAAAACTCTAGATTTTCTGCCAAGCTATGGATAAGACTTTCGTACAATACTGTTCTGTATTCGTAAATTCAAATGCAGAGTAATTTCGTAAGACGGTAATTCGTGCAAAATTATTCTCTAACCATTCCAAATATCAAAAATGCACAACGTTAATATTCAAGTTTTCACTTCTGCCGGCACTCCCGGAGTGCAACCCGATTTTTTTCTGGATGAAAGGTACCTTATGTCTTTTCTGTACCCCTGACAACGTGTATGCAAAATTTCATTATGATCGGTTCAGAATTAAGACGTGAAGGCCTAACAAACAAACGCACATTCGCATTTATAATATTAGTAAGGATTTATAACAAAACAAAATATTTTAAACACAATTTTTTTTGGCTTTCCGAATAATAATGTTAAAAAAAAGATTGCACTCCGGGAATGCCGGCAGAAGTGAAAACTTGAATATTAACGTTGTGCATTTTTGATATTTTGGAATGATTAAAGAATAATTTTGCACGAATTGCCGTCTTACGAATTTACTCTGCATTTAAATTTACGAATACAGAACAGTATTGTACGAAAGTCTTATCCATAGCTTGACAGAAAATCTAGAGTTTTGACATTGAATTAAAAAATTAGCGCGTTGCTATGGTGACACAAGTGTTTACGTCTTGAAATGACGCGCCGCCATTTTCGCCGCGCTCCGTAGAAAGAGAGGGGCATACTTCCGCCGCCGGTTGTCTACTCTCCATCCGTCACATCCGTCTTTCGAATTTTCCATCAGGGTCACGTGATCCTGACTGACTGACGCGAGTTTAAAATTTTTTCCCCATTAAAAAAAGCGTACAACGCCGCTAAAGAAGTTTTCACTCCAAAAAGAAAAGCCTTCTTCAAAAATCTGAAAACAAAAACCAAAACTAAAAAACCAGATTCAAAATTAAAAAAGTACCTCTAAAAAACAAAAATATTATTCAAATCATTAGTTACAAATATTATTATATCTTATGCTTTTTAAAAGTAAAGCTGTTTTTGTTTTCAGGTATTTTTAAGGAGCTTTATTTAAAGATTTTTTTTTTACTTTTTAATGGCTTTTGTTTAACTTTAAACTCAATTTCCTACGCTGTTTGTTTTTAAGGAGTTCCGTTGTGCCTTCGTAGTCCAAGTCTAGTCCAGGCAGACCATGGCTCGGTTTGATTTGGACTGTCATAAACCTACCAATATATCAATCACTATACATTTCCTATTTGACTTTGAGCAGTTCCCTTGTGTATTTTCGAAGTCCAAGGTCCAATACTAATCAGATTAAAATGTTGAAGTAGGTAGGTACCTTCACTCTGTCTTTCTTTAAATATCATCTATATCAGTTCATACACAAAGAATAACTTCTAGAAAATCCGTAAAAACTCGTGCGTAAGCTAAATAATTGTTATTTTTCAGGACTATGAAAAACCTAATAGCCAGATCTCTGTTTTTTTATAGAACCACAATTGAACTATGTTTTTAGATAAAAAAGAATTGGTGAAGTTTTGGTAAAAAATACATAAAAAATGAACAAAAACATACCGTCGACTTAATAACCTCCTCCTTTCTTTTAAGTCAGTTATAAACGCAAAATGGATTGGTATAAAGTTACAACTAACAAATTCAAGATACACAATGTGATTTTTTCAAACCATTTTTAAAGTTTTAAGTTTTGTCATTGAGAATGACTTTTATATAGCTGGGTACTACGTCCCATTTGGGAGTTTAGTGCTACACGGCGATAGTATGGAAGCTATTGGTAGTTCATAGATAAATAGGGTGTCAAAGGACGCTGATTGACGAGATCTATCAGATTGTGAAGGAATTAAAAAAAAATTGAAATCCAAAAAGTTTATGGTTATGGTCGAAAAACCGTTTTTTTTTGGACGAAAATTTTTGAATTTTTGACTTTGGGCCCGGATGTCTCGAGAACTAAATCAAAATTAGAAAAAAAATAAAAAACCGGCCAAGTGCCTCTCGGGCCACGCGCCGTAGGGTTCCGTAGTTACCTTATACCATACCATATTTAATACCACTATCATTTTTCGTGTGCAAAAATACCTTTGTTTTTCACAATGTTGGTATGAATGACAAGTTATATTTGCGGTTTTGGAAAATGTAATTATCTCAAAAACTAATTACTATATCTCCTTTAAACTAATTTTCGTTGAAAGTCTTTATTAAAATCTACAGCTAATTTTTATTTTTAGATTTTCACTCTCTTATTTCAAAAGTTAAAGGGGGGCGGGACACACACAATTTTTTTTTATTTTTTTTATTTATTTGTCACACAAAACAGATTTACAGCAAATACATTACATAGATTACAACATTTAAAAAAGTAAGCAGTTAGGTTGCAACTCCAACAATATGTGTGAACAACAGATTAATCGAACAAGTCATTAATTAAATTAAATTACACAAAATAAATTAAATTAAATATTGATTAAGTTGAATTAATTAAGATTAAACTACATTACAAAATTAAATTAGATAAAACAGAATTAAATAAATAAGATTGAATTAAAAATTATTTAGATTGAGTGTAATTGAATTCGATGGATTAAAATAAAGTGGAACAAATACAAATTGAACGTAAATCAATAATATTCTACCAAACCAGCCTATGTAGTGAACTTGTGAACTTTTTGAGCGAGGAATCGTAGATATCAGACACATTGTCTGACTGGTTAAGCAGAGTGTTATGTTCGCGACACATTCTGAATATGGGGTTGTGGAATGAGACCTTCATACCGCAGAATGGAATAGAGATTTACCACTTTGGCGGTCTTTATATTTCAAACGTTTAACTTTGAGAAAAAATGTCTTCGAAACCTCAATGTAATTTTTTAAGACCTATCTATAGACACCCCGCACGTATTGGTTTGAAGAAAATTTTTTTCAGTTTCAGTTCCATGTATGGGGAGTCCCCCCTCCCTTAATCTTTTATTTTATTTTATTTTTGTGTTAAAATCGTTAAGCGGTTAACAGAATACATCTACGTACCAAGTTTCAATTATGTAATATTAATACTTTCGGAATAAAGTGGCTGTGACATACGGACGGACAGACGGACAGACATACAGACATGACGAATCTGTATGGGTTCCGTTTTTTGCCATTTAGGTTACGGAACCCTAAAAACAGTCCTAGGGTATTTAGTTGGCTGTCGAATGAGATCAAAATTTTGAAAATAAAATAAAAATTACGGGCTGTAGGTGCGCCCTCAAAAAAGTACTCGGCGAGTGAGTTGTAGCGCATCATGGTTATACAGTACTGTGGTATGGAAGTTGGGTGTGTATGAGAGTTTATATTGTTGTATGTGGTGAATGGAGGGTTTTTGGAATATTTAAACTTTTATAGAATTTTTTTTTAAAGTTTTGGATACTGTTAGTTATTTCCTCATGCCTGAATTTCATTTTCAATATCCTAGTAGTTCGTGCTATGCAGGGAATCTGTGCATTTTTTTTCTCCTTATTGATTATTATTATGCTTATTATTAATGATATGATACTCGTATTTTAAAAACTTTTTCCAATATTAATTCAAAATTTAATTTAAATGGTATATACCCTTAGCACGAACAGCTATCGATATCTCGAATAAAATATAAAAAATAACGTACGTAAAAGTACTCAATGCATTAATTATCTATGGCAAATATAATTTCGCTTTTCGGCGGTAGATGGCGCTGTACAAATTTCCTATACAAAATTACTCCATCGAATGTTTTTACGCGTGCCATTTTTTTCGATAGCTGTTCGTGCTAAGGGCACTGTATAATATCCGTAACAGAATATATAGGTATTGTATTGATAGAGTCTGGCTCAAAGCCCCTTCGCACACAGCGTCGTAACGTAAGCGTATCGTAAGACGCGCTTCGTATAAGAGCAATACGAGCACGTTTACATGATCAAAAAAGCCCGCACACGGCGTCGTAGCGTAAGCGTATCGTATGAGCTTTTATTGTCAATAAGATAGTCGTAGCGTGCTGGCGTAAAAAAGAAAGCGTAGAAAATGATTTATATATGTTTGGTGATGAATTTCCGTCAACGTGAAGCTCTCGAGTTTATATTCTGGAACAATATCTACGTCTACGCTATGATTCGTGTGTAGAACTCTGCTCGTATCGTACTCGTCGCGTCTTTACGATACGACTACGCTTACAGGCCATGTGCGGAGGGCCTTAGTGTATGTGTCACTTTTATCTGTTGTTCCGTTTGTGGTAGAGTGCAGCGTGTGCGCAGCTGCCGCGGCCGCAGCAGCAGCGGCGGCGGCGTGGGCGACGCAGAACTCCCTCAAACCGCCGTCCCCCGTTACCAACGGGACGGCACACTCCGCCAACGGCACCGCTCTCAACGGACAGTATTATACTAAAAACGGTAAGTTCATCAATTCTTGTTCCGTTTGTGGTAGAGTGCCGCGCAGCAGCCGCAGCCGCAGCAGACGTCACTCAATTATGACGTCACACCTGAGTAATTTGTATGCAACGCGTAGGAAATTTGTTCGGCAGCTATATTAAATATTGTGTTTTCAAAATGGTTTCTTAGACAAATTTGCTATACATTTTACGGACTAATTAAAGGTCTCATTTATTTTAATAAATTTTATACTTTTTAATTGGACTTGTTAACTTTTTAATTGGACCCAACTCACTTTTTAATTGGACCCAACTTTGAATACGAAATATATAAAACCAAGAGGTATACAAGTTAATATGTTTACGATTTTTATTAGTATTTCGTTATTTTATTCATTAATCATCATCCCAATTACAGTACAACCATTTTGTATAGTCTATCATTCCAGCTATTTCACTATACATACAGGGTCATTGAGGGGATTTTCATGGATGTGTAAAGTCCATGAAACTGAAAAAAATTTCTCCAAGAAACATGTGTCGAATTTCACCACAAAATTTTGGTTATTCCATACTAAATTGATCGTGATCTCTTTGATTTGTATGGATATGCGGTTTTTTTACATATTTGGCCACGTGTTCCTTAGTGAAAGATGTTTAGTTTCATGGACTGAACACAACCATGAAATTTGGATGGTACGTTAAGAAAGACCCTGTTCATACATACTAATAATATTATGTTATGTAGTCTTAAAACATGTATAGAAAATCTTACTGAATATTATCCGGACACCTACAATTTATTTTTCCAAAATAGTATTTCCATATTACTTAGATGGTAGCAGAGCAGAGCCTCTATCTCAAATTAAACTACTCGTTATGCTCATTTAATTTATCCTAAATCCACTTTTATCGATTGAAATATTAGTTATTTATGCAACTAATGAGGGGTAATTAAAACACGAATGTGGGTTTATCACACGAGGCGAAGCCTATACAAGCCCTAACTTCAAAAACTCTACCCCTACGTCAAATTATGTGGTTTGGCCATTTCGCTATATGGAAAAAATATTTACTGTTCATTACTTTTCTGATAATACAGATTATACAATAGTTGTTGTGGTAATGAAACAGCCAAACCACCTATTTAAGTCAAAGGTACTGTATTTTATTAAATAGCTCAGACCAAATAAAAAAGTAAAGACGGAGTCTTCCGACAAACCGGTGAAGCCAGTAAAACTACGCCTTGGCTGTGTACACACACAGTTTACGCACACATATGTAACGAAACTACGCCTTGGCTTTCGTTCGTCATTGGGCGAACCCTGCCGCCCGGCCCCCGCCCGCCCTCTAGTACGCACACATGTACCATCAAAAACCGGCTTCACTTAGTTGTTCGCAACCACTGCGCAACGCTCCATCTTCCTTTTTTATTTGATCTGAGTTAAATAGATTCAAACGTTAGCAATATCGATTTTACTTACAAAAAATAAATGTTTCGCAAAAGACTTCAGCATCGTGACGTCCACTTTGGGAAGATTATTACTATCTGCCATTAAAAATTCTTCAGAAACCTTGATTTATACATATTATTTTTCGAATAAAGTAAAATTATCCAAAATATTTGAATTTTTAGATTTTGGGCATTCACAATGCTATTTTTATATTAAGATAATTATTTTAATAGAAAAAATACTAGTAAAAATCGCCTCACCCGTATCAGCTCAGACGGGACTCGAACCCGCACCCTTGGGATTCCGGCCCAATTCACTGACCAATTATGCTACCGAGTCGCTAGTGGAAGCGGCGAATAATTATCCATAATCCTTTACAACATTAATAAGTAGAATAATCAAAAGAAGAGAAATAGTAGATTGTATTACAAGGGAGCAAAATAGTATTTTTACGGAGAGGGCGTTTTTTTGAATCCAGAGCGAAGTGAGGGATTCTAGAGTAGAATCCCGAGCGTAGCGAGGGATCAGTAGAATCCTGAACGTAGCGAGGGATTCAAAGTATGTCGCCCTCGCCGAAAATATTTTGCGCCCGAGTCATATACTCTACTTTTCATCCCCTTTCTATGAGAAAATAAATAGGAGACTGTGTTTATGTAATTAATGAAAATGTTCTTTATTTAAAAAAGACACGTGAAAAGTAAAAATAATTTTACAACGTTGTTAGCTTCTATAGTTATTGTTTCAGGAGTTAATACATTGTCACTTTCATAACTCGACGGAGAACTCATTGTTTTAGCAAAATAGAACAAAGTATGTACTAATTACAAGAACACAGACTTAATTCGCGCGCTTATGTTTTCTTCAGTTTGCGCGGGTTATCGCGCGCGGCAACCTCGCCGCGCCGCGTCTATACAGCCAGTCAATACATACCAGCCGGCGGCGGCGTTCGAATTCTTTGAAAGATACATGTTCTAAATTCAAATCTCTTTTCCTCCCACTAAAAAGTTCTTACCAGAAAAGAGCTATTTTGGTCCCACTTATATAGGAACAAAGCATCATTTTTCGAATAGAAGGGATGAAAAATATTTTGACACGTCTTGACAGCGACAGTTTTGGTGTATGTTTTATTTTTCCTTCCTCTCGATAATACTTACAGGTTTTTTCCATATATATCGTGAAATAATAATTGATTAAAAAATTCGAAATGTACGGTGTTATAAATTGTAAGCATTTTTGATTATTTTTTGAAATGGTAATGAAATATGTTTTTTTCTCTCGCTTGGGCTATCTGTGTGTATGTGAGAGGGTGAGTAGGTGTGTAACTATTTTTTCTAATACAAAATAGAAATATATGTTATACTTTTTAATTATCATTACAATGCCCACTAATGATATCATATTTTAAGGCCTTGTGCCTCACCAAAATAAAATCCAAAATTCAATAATATTGTAAGCATTATTTTAAATCACTAGGGCACAAACATAATTATAGGTACAGCGGTGTGTTCTGTCCTAAGAAAATGGGCAATTTCTTTTCATGCAAATCCGTCCAGCAAATGGCTGTGAATAGGTAACAAACACATACTCAAACTTTCGCATTATAGTATTAGTAAGGATTATTCAAGAATTAAAGCCCTCTGTATCATCATAGAATGTCTTTGTCATAAGAAAATCTGATACTTACCGCATAGCATGCATTAGTGATTTTATTTATTATATTAAGGAATGAATTTAATAACTTAAAAGTTCTTGATTTTATTATGTACTATGGGACTTAGAAACGGAGAGAATATATTATGTATTTGCACCTTAGATGAAATTAAATAAAAGATTTGCACAGAAAGTTTGTGGTCTGCAAGAAGCACACACATTCTCAGGTCAGCACAATGTGTGGGGTGCTTTATAATACTGTGGTGTGCGCCATCCTCAAATATATGCAATGGCCGTACTCAAACAAAATGATGTTGTTATAGAATAATGCGATGAGGTAACTGTAGGTTATTGAAACTATTTTAAGTAATAACTGCATAATTTTGGTTAACCTGTATTTGTTTTTTTAGTATGTTTAAAATACCTATTTTATTTAGGGCCATTGAAGGTCCTTCCCTTCACGGGCACGCCTCTTAAAACATGAACAATGTATACCTACCCTACCACCCTATTTAAAAATGTGTCCCTTTTAACTATTATAGCCCTAAAGTCGAAGATTCAAAGGTTCGAAATTGTGTAAATAGGTATAAAACTCTCTCTATTGACTGTCGAGTGAAGGGTGCTTTTCCACACTAATATTTTTGAACGTTAGTTCAGTGATATCGAAATAGATGGCAGCTGAAGTAAACATTTTAACCGACATCTGTAGCATGTTACTGATAATTTGTGAAAAGGCAGAAGCAGCCAAGTTGAAAGCTACGGTGTTAGAATTCATGCCTCTTTAGGTAGATGTCACTAGAACTTGCAACAATTTTAAAGAAATGGAAAGGACATAAAAATGCACCAATGTTTTGTAACAAAATGCATTAATAACTTGGTTTTTATTACTACCAAGGGGCATTTGTATGGTAGGTAATTACAAATTATTATGGTTACACACAATAATAAATGTTGCTTGACTTAGGACGTAAAAAACTTTATAATATTGGCATTCATTTTGACTTTTATAAATACCTATATAAAGAAAATTTTCTAGAGTTTTAATTTTCAATACTAATCAACTAGGTATTTTAAGATTGGGAAGAGGCTCATTTTCTTTCAATCGATTTGTCACTGTGAAATTTACCGTAAAAAATATTGATTTAAAAATGGGTATTTTATTAGCGTACTTTCTGTTAATACAAAAGCGTAAGTATCTACGTTATCCTGAGTAATTTAAGAAATATTTTATAAAAGGTATCTTCCTTATCTTAGAATACCTAATTGATTAGTACCTATTGAAACTTAAAACTACCCAGCTTTTGAAAAACTATTATTGAAAAACTACCCAGTTTTTCCTTATTGACTGTCTTTAATAATTCAATAAAATATAATCTGATATGTGATACTATTAAACAATATTATAAAAGAGTCAATAATATTACAAATTATCCAATAGTCCTCTTAGAATTTTAATCAATTTTCTTTCGAGTTCCGTTTGCAAACTTCTGTAAATTCATTCTGAATTAATTTGTGATTGTTCTTCGTTGTTAGTATCGGGGAAGAAAATTTGAATGACAATGGCCATGATTAGCGAGTAGCAAATTTACATGGTGCATCATAGAAAAAAAACTAACGTTCTTTTGATACGGGGGACCAGTGAAAGTACACAAGTTTCATTATAGGCTAAACTTGTATTTCTTGTGGGTCTGCTATTGTTGATGCATAATCATAATGTGGATTAGATATTTGACAATGGATCCGGTTGGCCAGTTCGTCAGTTTTTGACATCTCGGATGGGGATCTTCTCATTATGATTACTTAAGTAGTGTGACCAATATATGCTGAAATATTCGATAGTACTACAGGAAAAAATGCGAACACTCCTCGATGGGATGAAAAAATAATTGATAAATCAAATTTTGACATAGGATGAGTTAGGAATAGAAATGGGATGAATAAAGAAAAGATAACGAGTGGGATGTGACGTCATGGGATGAATGCGGAATAATCAAATGTGAGTTCAATTCCCAAGTTGTTATGCACCTTGAATTCGAAGATTAGCTTAAATATTTTGGATTTTAGTTAATATTACGGTAAAAAATCAAATTCCAATAGTTTGAAACTAAAAAACTGTGCGAGTTGGCACTGATAGAAAGAAACCTAGTACCCAACACTCAATTTCTTGTTGAATTTCATAATATTCTAGTAGTTAGGTATAGTGTGGTAGAGTAAAAGGTAACGAAAATATGGTGGATATGTTAAGGATAAAAATAAACTTTTTGGCGAGTGTAATATTTCGAATTAATTAAATTGAATTCCCACAAACGATCAAAAATATTTTTTAAGTGTTGTATAATATTCTATACCTGTCTAGTAAGATATTTTCTAAAAGTCTGAGGTATTAAAAATGATTGGTCACACTACCCGTTCTGAATTTTGCATTACCAGCTTTCAGCTTGGGGACAAAGTTATCGTGAAATTGTCACTAATAAATAACAATAAAATTTTAAAACGTTTATAAGTGCGAGGGGATCGAGAGTCAATTTTTAAACAATGAATATAGATTATAGATTAATAGATATACGGCTTTTGGCGTATTTAAGAAAGCTTTACTGTAAGTACTTTTTATTTCTGGGCTGATTATTCTTGTAATAGAAAAGTTGAAATTAAAATATCGCTCTGCATAAGTTGACTGCGATGATCGGAATTAAGGTGGCTCATGGACTGCAGTCCTCTGGATTGCAAATAGTTCCTGGCCTTCCTTAGCATATTAATTCTGTAAGTATAAGTAGGTACTATGGGCAACAGCGTCGCTTAACCAGTTTGCAACAAAATTCGTGTGCGCGCGTATCGCCCCTGCACGAACTAAACGTATGTGACAGCGGGCGCGGCGTGCAAGCGATTTTAACCTTAGCGGTGGTTAAGCGACGTTGTTGCCCATGGTACATGTTCTTTTTTACTTTGAACATAATCATTATAGTCGTTTTTATATCTTCACTGCTGACTTCTTGTGGATGGGCTAGTTTAAATGGTTAGGCCATAAACCACCCATACGACCGCAAATTCAACATGCTTTTCGAAGCACGGAGAAGCTTAAGATAAGTTATATTTTTTTGGTCACACACCCAATGCCAATAAACAAAATCTAACCTAACATAAATGTTGTCATTTTTTTTATTTACAGTACCTATATAGTACTAGAACTACGCGAATTGTGATTTTGATTAAAATCGTTTTACAAGATAGCTTTGAATTTTTGTCAATAGACTTTTGTATTACTAGTGGCTCCGTGAGCTGTAGACCTCACGATAAAATAAAATTAAATGTCACCATGAAGTTTTCAAAGCACACAATAGGTACGTGAGTATTCGCAGCTAGATGGTGCTTCTAAATTTGATCATTTTTCAAAATGGGTGAATATTTTTTTTATGAATTTGGAAAAATTGGCTTGACTAAACAGTTTTATATAATTATCGAACCTACTCACAAAATTTCACCAGAATCGGTTGAGAAATGCGACCTGTAGAGGAGATCAAACAGCTGGAAAGCTGGACTGAAATATGGTTTTTTACATATCTCCGTCATTTTAATAAATTTCGAAAAACTGTCTCGACAAAAATATTTTATATATTTATCAAACCTGCTCACAAAATTTCACCGGGATCGGTTGAGAAATGCGACCTGTAGAGGAGAACAGACAGCGCCAGAAATCCAGACTGAAATATGTTTTTTTGAAAAATTTCAAAAAACTGGCATGACAAAAAAATTCTATATTATTTTCGAACCTGCTCACAAAATTTCACGAGAATCGGTTGAGAAATGCGACCTGTAGAGAACAGACAGCGCTGGAAAACAGACCTGAAATCTGTTTTGTAACATATCTCTGCTATTTTGAGAAATTTCAAAAAACTGACAGGACAAAAAAATAAGTATATCATTTTCAAACCAGCTTACAAATTTTCACGAGAATCGGTTGAAAAATGCGATCTGTAGAGGAAAACGGGCACAGCTGGAAAGCAGACTGAAATCTGTTTTTTTCACATATCTCCGCCATTTTGAAAAAATTCAAAAAACTGGCTCGACAAAAAAATTCTATATAATTTTTGAACCTGCTCACAAAATTTCACAAGAATCGGTTGAGAAATGCGGCCTCTAGGCTGGAACAGACAGCCGGACATACGAAACAATTTTTGCCCAAGCTGAAGCAGAGACGCTTCGCTCGCACTTCGTGCTCGCTCGGTCAATTACCATTTCCATGTTAATTAGTATTTTATTTCAATTGATAATAATAATCAACATTACACATATAGCTAAAATTGCAACTGCATTGCAATTGAAATGCATAAGAAATTTCATAAGACATAATATTCTATGTTGATGCATCTCTTATTGTATTGATATTTGCGTACAAATAACAAAGTAATCTGTTTTGTTTATTTACAATATGTACTACATAAAATTACATTGGTTTACAAACCAGAAATCGTTGCTAAATTGTTCAGATTTTTCATTGGGAAGAAAACAATGTTTTTCAATTAGATTTGCAGTAAAATACACTGAGCTGCAAAGAAAATGGGTCACCACGTTATTCAAATATCAAGTGACGTGCTCACTTTACAGTCTTATTAATAAAAAACCGGCCAAGTGCATGTCGGGCCACGCGCCGTAGGGTTCAGTAGTTACCTTATACTATACCATATTTAATACCACCTATCATTTTTCGTCTGCAAAAATAACTTTGTTTTTCACAGTGTTGGTATGAATGACAAAGTTATATTTGCGGTTTTGGAAAATGTGCTATATCTCTAAAACTAATTACTATATCTCGTTCAAACCAATTTTGGTTGAAAGTTTTTATTAAGATCTACAGCATATTTTTTTTTTAGATTTTTCACTCTCTTATTTCAAAAGTTAAAGGGGGGGGGGGACACACATTTTACCACTTTGGCGGTGTATATCTTTCAAACGGTTGACTTTGAGAAAAAATTGTCTTAAAAACCTCAATGTCATTTTTAAAGACCTATCTATAGACACCCAACACATGTTGGTTTGAAGAAAAAAATTTTTTTCAGTTTCCGTTCCATGTATGGGGAGCCCCCCCTTAATCTTTTATTTTTCTTATTTTTGTATTAAATTCGTTAAGCGGTTAACAGAATACATCTACCTACCAAGTTTCAACTGTGTGGTCTTAATACTTTCGGAATAAAGTGGCTGTGACATACGGACAGACAGACAGACAGACAGACAGACATGACGAATCTATAAGGGTTCCGTTTTTTGCCATTTTGGCTACGGAACCCTAAAAAATTGAGCATTTTGCAATGATTTATAAATTATTATGTCGATGAATGATTTGGATGTTAAATATTTAACTATTTAACATTTAAATAATTAAGAGTTTCTTAAAGATCCTTAATTTCCTCAAAAATAAATAAATTTCAAAAATATCAAATACACGACTGCCCTGACAAAAACGAAACCAAAAAGTTAAACAACAAGTCTCATTGCAGTCGCGGGACCGTTTTGTGGAACAATTTTAATCAAAGAGGTCCCCCGACTGCAATGACACTTGTTATTTAACTTTTTAGTTCGATTTGTCAGAGCAGGCGTATTTTCATTATTTTTTAATTTTATTTATTTTTATTTCACACATTTTAGTGACAAATTATACCATTTTTGAAATGTGCTCATTAAGGCCTTTCATTTGATGGCTATAATAATATTGTAATAATTGATGAAAAAATATTTTTTTTTCACATTTGAAAATGTCGTCGCCCAGTGGCCATATTAACTTTTAAAAAAATATAGCCAGTGTCACTCGGAATGATGTAAAGATTCTAACAATACCCCATACATCCAAATCCGTTGGGCCATTTAGAAGTTATGGTGGAATAAAGAAACTCACATACCCACAAACATACGTGAACCCTGATCACATATACACTCCTTTTGGGCAGTCATGTAAAAACAAATAAACGTAATCCGCTATTCAGGTTTCATACTAGGTATGTCTATTTGGATTTAAATTATAGTATCATTGATTACTGAGATACCGAAACTTTCTTGCTCGACGGCCCAAAAAAGTAGTGTATATGACTGTATTCAGGGTTCATGTATGTTTGTTGGTGAGTTTCTTTATTTCACCATAACTTCTAAATGGCTTAATGGTATGGGGTATCGTTAGAATCCTTACATCATTCCGAGTGACACTGGCTATAATTATTTTGTTAAAAGTCAATATGGCGACTGTACGAGCGACGCCACTTTCTCATGTATTTTTTTTAATTATTACAATATAGGCATCAAATGCAAGGCCCTAAGGTGCCTTTTGCTCTCAACTAGCGCCGCCAATTAATTTATTATACGTAGACCAGGTCAATATTTAATAAAAAAGGTAACAACCATCCCCTCTTAAATTGTCTCTAATATTTTTTGAATAACTTTTCAACAGTTTTAATTTTTTCTGTAAGTTTTAAATCCATTTTTCTGTAAGTTAAAATCCATCCATGAAATGATGAATTTTAATTTCTGTGACGGGTCTGGGTGTTACTATGTATAATAAGTATATTTTTAAAAAGTATATAAGTAGTATATTAGTTGTCTAGCACCCATATTACAAGCTTTGCTTAGTTTGGGGCTAGATGGCGCTGTGTGTAATTGTCCAAGCATTTATTATTATTATTATTATTTAAACCAATAGTGGCCACCGGCGTTTCGATGGCATTTTTAAAACTAGTACAAAGAATTAAAAAAGTTAGAGAGTTATCCAAATAATATTAGAGACAATTTATGAGTGCATGGTCGTTTCCTTTTTTTTTAATATTGACTTGGTTTACGTGTAAGGTGGCGCTAGTTGACCGCTAATAGGGCCTTACATTCCAAAACTATGTGATTTGTCACTAAAATGTGCGAAATAAAAATAAATAAATTTGTAAAATATTAAAAACACGACTGCCCAGCCAAAAACAAATTAAAAATTTATATAACAATTTGATTAAAAATTGTTCCACAAAACGGTCCCCCGACTGCAATGACATTTGTTATCTAAATTTTTAGTTTGTTTTTGGCAGGGCAATAGTAGTGCTTTTAATATTATTTTAAATGTATATTTTTTATTTTATTTATTAGAATGTGATGTTTCTTGATATTTATATGAAAATAACGTGTTGACCCGTTTTCTTCGCGGCCCAATGTAAGTAGTTAAAAACTTATGATAAAGTACCAATACTAAATAATATACTAGAAAAAAATCGACTCGTCATCAGAACTGTCAGGACGAGTCGAATTTTTTCTAGTATATTATTTAGTATTGTCTAAAAATAACACTGTGAATGCTAAAATCTTAAATTTCGAAAGGAGATCGCCCATTTTCTAAGAGCACAACATCTCACTCCAAATATTTTTGAGCCCTAATAATTTTAATTGATTTCAGTAGCTGATAGATTCCTTAATTAAAATCAGTTATCAGTTTTTGATATCTTACCCTAGTATAATTTATATTACAAGTTTTGTATAACCTTTTTAGGTTATGTTTTTTTTTAAACGTCTTGTTTTGAGAATAAAATGTAAGTAACAAGTTAAGGGGAGCAGTTCGATGACACAGCTGGTTAGCGCCGCGGGGCAGACTTGATTGCAAGGGTTGGTTACAGGATGGGTGACCCAAAAATACTATTTTCTCCACCTCCGTGCTTCAGAATCAGAAGGCACGTTAAACCGTTTGTCCTAGGCTAACTTAACTTAGCTCAACTTGGTAAATTGTCACAACAGAATACTACGTGTCCAGTTCACTCTCACAAAACACAAATGACCAAAGAACTAAGCTCAACTCGGAAATTGCACAGAAAACAAACGATCATATCAAATAATCACGTAAAGTCTGTTCATCCTTACTTGTCTTATTTAGTAAACAGTTTTTGATAGTGGTCATACGTCTTTTAAACTTAAATCGTTATTTAAAAATATGTTAGTAACTTTATGAAATTGTCGTTAATTTATTAACATTTTATTTCGTAATCTATGTGTGCAAAACCATTCGTTGTATTTTATAAATAATTATTTCAATAAAGAGTTGAGTGAAGATTGTTTACTATATAAGACAAGTAAGGATGGACAGACTTTACGATGACAATAACATACACCGCCGTTTCTTGACAAGATAGACAGTAGTGTTTTTTTAATCTTTTAAAAGAGCTTTTAAAAATAATCGAAACCTCCTTCTTCTTTTTCTTCTTAATGAAAAGCTTGCTCTGTGGTCTAAGCACAATTCCGCCAACCTTAAAACGTTTCCTTCCGTCACCGTCAATGTGACTGTATTGATGGTACCAATTATATTAAAATCGATTTTTTGGCTTTGTTTTATTTTTATTTTTCTTAAGAAGTTTCCGCGAGGAAAGCATCCAAATACAATCATATGTATCAAATATGTAATTCAACATGACTATGAAACTATTTTCATTTCACATAGTCGACCAACAAAAGAATCGGATTCGGTATACTCAGAAATCGATTTTTATTTTAGATCTGCACTTTTACTGAGTGGCAACATTTTCAATACAGACAAGATGGCCGATCGTTGAAAGTTTTAAATGCTTTAACTACAAATAAAAACTGTCTTCAGTCCCAGGCTTAGACTAATAGTTTTGTAAACATTTTTGGGAATAAAAAAAAGCAACTATTTTTATGGTTTTTGTTTTGTTAAGGCACAAAAGCCCAAAAGGCGAGATGTTTTATGGGCGTTTTCCTTTTGAAAAAGTATTTTTTTTTGTAAAAAAATATTTATTGTATTGTAGATTGTAGAGTCATCGAAAAAGAAACATTTTAATTGCTTATCACAAGTCAGCTTGTTACACCCCATACAGCCATTCTGGTAGCGGTTACGACTTAGAGTGCACACATTTGTGTCGAAACGTATTTTTTCAGTAACTTTGTTCCGTCACAATGAGTAGCCGTGTCGACCGTTGTTCCGTCGCCGTTTCGAAAAGTGGGGATGATTTGTAACATTTGGTAACAGTAACTTTAAAGGTATGATTCCGATGTCAGCAGCACTGCTGCGCGACAGTGCTGCGCAGCACTGCTGCCGAGCTCGGAATGTAGTCTCATATAAACCTATAGAGAATGTATGGGGACCAGTGGTGTTGGGGCAGCAGTGCCGCGCAGCACTGCTGCGCAGCAGTGTCGCGCAGCAGTGTTGCGCAGCAGTGTCACGTCGCTTCTCCGCTCACATCAAATTGAGCCTTTCAAATTTAACATTAGGGTTCAATTTGGAGTGCACTGCTGCGGCAACACTGCTGCTGCTGCCGAGATCGGAATCATACCTTTAGTCGCACTGCGCTGTCGCCGCGTTGTCACATCGCGACGTATTTGTGCTCACTTCTATCAGGAATCCATTCGTTCATTCGTTCAGCAGTTCCTTTGACTCGTGAAGTGACAAATATGGTGACATGAACTATTAATTAAAATAAAAGGTAGCGCCATCTTTTTCCGGACAAGTAATACTTATATACAAATTTTGTTTAATAATATTTTTAATGCTCAAATCGTAATGGGAATAAAATTTGACTGTAATTTCATCAAATAGAATGAAATTTACTAACGCGCCACATTATTATGACAATTTTAGTATTTTGGTGGTAAGTAAACATTATTTATTTGTACACACCGAGTGCTCAAATGCTTTTGATTATTCATAATAATTAATATCAAAATGAAAAATAGTATATTTTAGCAATATTAAACAGTAAAATTGATAAATATTAAAGAAAAACATTTTTGTTACGTGAAAATATTCTCGTCACAACTAGTCACAAAGTAACCATAATCCGTCGACATGGTTACGTAAAGTCGTCACAAAGTAACAGGAATCCAAAAATAGTTTCTTATTTTTTTTTCTTCCAGTGTTTCTCAAAGTTTCGATATTTGTTGCAGGGTCAAAAAAAATCCAACATTTCTGGGACAGGCGCTCGCAGTTAGAACATAGAAAAATAAATTATGCTACTTATAAAAGTGGAATAATTGACTATTTCAACTCGTGAGATGTACTCGCATCTTTGCAGATTGCAAAACCTATTTAATTAGTAAAGGGGCTGTTTATTTAAACTGAAATAAAAATTATACCTTTTTCTTATAGCTTCTCATTTTACATTTAACCCTAATGTTATCATGCTAATAAGTCAATACCTAGTTGGTTGGATCGGCATGACCAAACTTTAGGCTCACCTCCGTAGCATAACCATCGAAACATGATAAATATCGCGTGATATAGCGTTTTATCGACATTCAGCTGTCGTAATCCATTGTCTTTTGACAGTTACACGTGATAAATCGCTATATTATATTGTGTTTCGGTAGGCATGCTAGGGGGCAGAAAACAAAGGCAATATTTGAGAGTGATTGGATTTGGTTCATTTGTATAAGTTAGGTTATCTGATATTCCGGAACATTGTCGTAACGTTACAACACAATGTGTTGTAACGTTACCATCCCGTTACCACACATTGTTACAACTTTGTACTCTAGTTGCAAACTGAGTACAAAGTGTATACAATGTATGGACACAGATCATTGTGTATTATGTCGACACAGCGACAACACAAAGTTACTGAAACTCGTTTCCGTAACATTGTTACTGAACTGTTACACCTTTAAACAAAACCCTACACAGTCGCAAATATTCGCAATGTGTCGTATCAGTTACGAAACTGTAGCGACTTGTTACATCTGTTGAAAATCTGTGACCAAAAATGGCTGTACATTTATGACTTGGACGAATCATCCAAGATTTATGATTATGCTAAACCTATTTTGAAGAAAGGTTGACATTTGGCAAGTAACTATATAAAAGAGTTTGATACGAGAAGCAAGCTTTAAATTTAATCGACATCTACAGAATACATAATTAAAGACATACGCAAAATGATTTATGTGTAAACATACTAGTATTGTAATAATATGATTACTGATGATGATGAATATTCGACGACTAGTCGGCTTTCTCGACTAGTCGGCGACTATTTGGTACATCTCTACTTATTTTGTTAGTGCATCTAATAAGCTGGTTAAACTCAAAATATTTTTTTTTTACTTTTATTTATTGCAGAAATGATGATAAGACTTTTTTGATAAACTGAAACTAACGCAAAGGGTGGCACTTGTCAAATCAAAAAGTAGGATATACTTATTATAAAAATTCCAATGTAGAGATACTTAGATTTATGTTATTCATGTATTGAGCAACAGAATACCCACACTCATATAATGTTGGCATTCAATAGATAACCGTTCATAGCAAAATGGCAGAACTTCCCAAAAACAATAATCCACGAGGCCTGGGCATCCCGAATAGACCCCTTTACGGTCGGCCTGAGGCGAGCATTGAGAATGTTTTTGTGAGTTTTAAAGTAGTCGGGCGACGTACGGCGCGCGGGCGCGGCTGATGGTGCCGTTCACCCTGCTGCGTGCCCTTTACGGAGGAAGCAAGGAGCTCTCGCGCCGTCAAGTGACACATTTCTGGTTGGGGTAAGTAAAGCGGCGAGTGCTTTCGGCCGGTGCACACGTTCCGTTAGCTTCTCTATTTTAAACTTTACTTGGTCGGCGATATCCGGGAAGGGGGCGACCGCATCGGCGCGCCGACTACGCGCCTCTACATCACTGTCACTTAGTTTCGATGCAGTCGACCTGCGTACGCGTCGTCGGTCGCTTCGCGCGCACGCGCGTCCGCTCGCATGCACCCGACTATTTTTGATAGTTGATAAGATTACGAATGCGCGCAAAACATTACTATCAACGAACATAACGTTATTATAGTGCCTTTCATTCATGTGAACGATGAATGTCCCGAAGAGGTGATATTTGTGGTGCCAGTTAGTTTTTTTAGTTACGATGAGCGGGAGGGAAGGCGGAAATGCAGTTCCCTCTTCGAGTAAGTATAAACTCACTCGAGACTTTAAATTCTTACTACGATGTGGTGGAAAGTTAATGCTTTGCTTCACGTTACCTGGCTTAAGTCTAACCTATTTATTTACACACATTTAAGGGTGCGTACTTATCTAAAAGTTTGCCTGTTCAAACTATATAATTACTCTTATCGAACGGAAGCAATATATAGGAAGCGACCATAAGTACTTTTTTACATCAATGAAATGATTAGAATTGAGGTTAATAGTATCTCGTTTCATTGGTGTCGCACATGTACACCGTGTTTACTCATGGTGTTGATCAACAACAACATTCATTAATTATGAATCTAGCAAAGGAACTGAATTAACACAACTTTTACTAGCATGTGTCAAAATATTAAGCGTATTTGCGACTTTTGAAACGTAAACAACATACTAAAGTGACGTATCATTTATTATCAAACATGTATGTGAATAATGCTTTTAACTCTACCGATATTTGTTTACATTACATTAATTTGACTTCTTTTTAATTCATATTTTAAATACGTAATAATAAAGCAATAGAGTTGTACGCATCGAAGCAGCAATTGTTTACTATGCCTACGATTTCATGTTAAAACTCGGTTGAGGGCCAAAGCATGCAACATTAAAAAATACTACGCAATCAAATACTCTAGAGTGTTTAAAATAAGGTTCATAATCTGCAGTAGATGTCTGTCAGTGTTAGTGAAAAAACACTTGTGTGTGCTTAGGTAGGCCAACTGCATTTTAGAAGGACCTTAATCTTCGTTCCCCACTATTCCCGCACTACGTGTTTTTGTCATCGACATACCGACGCTCTAGTGACGGTCGCATCGCGCTGTCGATATATTTGTTTGCTGATTAGATTAAAAATATATGTTGTTATCGGAAATGTTTATAATTTTTATACTAATATTCATCATGCGTTCTCTGTTGAGGATTTTTAAATATAAACAAAATGATAGTTATACTAATTAAACTTGAACGATAGATTACAAAATTATTTTGTGATGATTAAAATTAAAAATAGTTACTTCATAGTTTAAAATATGTACTTATTATTTATGATGAAAACGATTGCACCAGACATTTTTGCTAGAGCACGCGATTCCAAGAGGAACTATTTGGAATGTTTAGAAAGTCGATGTTAAGTAACGCTACGTCCCTACGGCAGGGTCCGAGTTCGTAACCAGTCAATTAAATCTGAATGGTGGTACATGCCGCCGTCTCTTTCCCTCCTAGCTTCGAGTCCCAAGTAAAAGCGCCACTTGTCGATGATTCACGTTAAAATTCCATACTGACGATTGATAACAGCCGAACTAGTGAATGGCAGAACGTTTTAGGTCATTTCATTAATTTACTTGCTGGTCATGCGCCCCACGGCCAATACGGATACCTAACCTATGTGTGGTTTGTTTACTAAAATATAAATAATGTCATCATTTTGTGAATGAATGACTTGTTCTTTGATAACATACAAACTAATTATTTCATATGGAGCAACGAAAGCAATGTTTTAAATATAATAATTTAGTTAAGTAATTTTATTTAACCTGCAACTGTAAATACATTTGATTAGTTTGAGGTTTCTTCCACATTTTGTACAGCACGTTGCATGTCAATGACCCCGCGAACGGGAATACTAGGCCCAATGTAATCCTACATTTTTGTCGTAGCACGATGGATGCCGTGTTGATATTCTCTGAATACATTGCGACAAATCGATGGCAAGAATTTAAGAATTTCCTGGAAAATACGTGAGCAAATGATTTGAATGGAGTATTGTATGTACACCTAATAGCTTAAAAAAGCTTTTTTTAAATAGTAAAAGTTGTGCTAGTAAAATTCGATGTGTTTTAATATCTTAAATTTTAATATACTTACCCTAATATTAAATTTTCATTGATTAAGGAACAAACAAAACATTTTTTCTTTGGTTCGTCCTAATGTGTCATTTGTATCATGTGAATGGGTTTCCGTTGTCCAACACGTGTTAATATGTGTGATAGTAATACTCAAGATGTTTGTCTAGAAATAGTTCACACGAAGACTTTCAGAGCTTCCTTTGATTAAATATAAGGCATCGAATTAGCTTGCCCTTTGTGGCTTATCAAAATTTCATCAAATCATTTGGTTTCATTTTCATTTCGGGTATAAAATCTTTTTTTTCCCAAGCTATAGCGAGAAGAGCATCGCAGAGTGATAGGGAGAATGACTAACTCTACCCCATTTGTGCTTCACACTAATTTCATCTCTAAAATAACTTATTAGATTATATTAGTACCTACTATTCTGAAATATAAAAATTTTCGAAGGCGATGCAATGCAATCTAAAACAATATCAAAAATGTTTCAAAAATTTTTACAGTTTAATGTACAATTATAAATTAATTAATGATAGTTACGTTGCTACACGGTGGTAGTTTATTTGAAATCTTTTAATAAGATGTTTATACCTAATACATTTATCTGTTTAAAAAAAAACTGTGATTTTCTGCAAAGTGTATGTAGATAAAACTCAAAGCTATAAGTAATTACATTTTTTTAAACTTCTGTCTTCTATTGATAAGACAATTTACAGAAAAGGGAATAGGTATAAAATCGATATAATTATTATGAAAAAAATTGAGCTTTCACCGCATAAAAATAGTTAAACTAATTGGCTTTGGCATTTAGAACTGAAAAATTACATTAAAAGATTATTAATAACAAAAATTATTCAATTCTTAACATAAAAAAGAACTCCAAAAGAACAAGATACGAGAACAAATTCAGACACTGAACAATATAAAACGAATTTAATTAAATATGAATAACCAATAATTTTACTTAATATTTTTGAAGTGAAAACTTCTTTAGCGGCGTTCTACGCTTTTTTGTAATGGGGAAAAAATCTTAAACTCGCGTCAGTCAGTCAGGATCACGTGACTCTGATCGAAAATTCGTAAGACGGATGTGACGGATGGAGAGTAGACAGCCGGCGGCGGAAGTATCCCCCTATCTTGAAAATGGCGGTGCATTCAATCATTTTAAGACGTAAACACTTGTGTCACCATAGCAACGCGCTAATTTTTTAATTCAATGGCAAAACTCTAGATTTTCTGTCAAGCTATGGATAAGACTTTCGTACAATACTGTTCTGTATTCGTTAATTCAAATGCAGAGTAAATTCGTAAGACGGCATTTCGTGCAAAATTATTCCCTAACCATTCCAAAATATCAAAAATGCACAACCTTAATTGAGTGCAACCCAATTTTTTGATAATATATTTTGGTAGGTATCTACACAAGTTCTTAATGTTGTCTTTTGGCTGAAATAGACACGCACATACATTTTCACGTACGTGAAAATTCTTAGCCTTGAGCTTTTAAATTAAAAATTACGCTGAATATTTATTGTATTGTGACTTGTATTTTGCAATGTTAAACCCTTGAGCGCAGCGAAAATTTTTTTTTGTGTATGGTTAAACCAATATTTTGATTCAATTTGTCTAGATTACAACAGTGCAAGCCACAACCAATTCATAATCTTTGAAGTGCTTAGATTGTTTAAATGCCCTACTGAAATATGCGTAGAATTTCCCCTTCCTGCTTTTAAAATAACACGAGCTTAATATAACTCAAGTTTTAAATAGTATAATGTTGTTGGAACTAACAATAAACACGAAGTGTCACGATTGCTGCCTGCCGTTTGGTAATTTGGACTCCGCGTCCTGTTAACATTTTTTAGGATTGAAGTTGTATTATTTTTTAAAACATATACATCTTGTATTGTCCATGATGATGGCAAATAAATGATTTGGTCATTTTATTGAGTTGTTAGTATAATAAAAAAAACATGTTTCCGTTTCATCAGTGATGGCAAAAAGACATACTTACAGCTTAAACAAAATATGTACGTTTTTATGCCGCTTTTAAGAATTTTGAATAGATTTAAAATTTCGCTGCTATTTCCAGCATTTTAACAGGGCTATCAGTTGAAACTCTAAGAATAATAGTTCCAATGACTCCGCCATCTGCTCTACCAGTGAGGACATTGGGAATAGCCGAAATTCCTGAGTGGAGAACGCGGGCGCGGTGGCCCATCCGCCGTGCTGAGTAAATAGAACTACAAAACAGATACATGCCTCTCTCTACGCGATGCGATGCATAGCAAACTATCTCATTGTACTTATAAGCGCAACTATTTTATAATCTTCTATGATAAACTCAATGCATCATATTCCTTTAATTCTTAATGGCGCGTCATTAATTCTGTGGGAGAATTAGTCAGTAGGGCTTTTGAGGGGTTGTCGTAATTCTTAGTTGGCTGCTTTAATTTAGGTAAACGATTAGGAGTTTTATTAAAAATTGGTTTCATAATTTACTTTTTAGGGTTCCGTAGCCAAAATGGCAAAAAACGGAACCCTTATAGATTCGTCATGTCTGTCTGTCTGTCTGTCTGTCTGTCTGTCTGTCCGTATGTCACAGCCACTTTATTCCGAAAGTATTAAGACTACACAGTTGAAACTTGGTAGGTAGATGTATTCTGTTAACCGCTTAACGAATTTAATACAAAAATAAGAAAAATAAAAGATTAAGGGGGGGCTCCCCATACATGGAACTGAAACTGAAAAAAATTTTTTTCTTCAAACCAACACGTGTTGGGTGTCTATAGATAGGTCTTTAAAAATGACATCGAGGTTCTTACGACAACTTTTTCTCAAAGTCGACCGTTTGAAAGATATTCACCGCCAAAGTGGTAAAATGTGTGTCCCCCCCCCTTTAACTTTTGAAATAAGAGAGTGAAAAATCTAAAAAAAATATATGCTGTAGATCTTAATAAACACTTTCAACCAAAATTGGTTTGAACGAGATATAGTAATTAGTTTTCGAGATATAGCACATTTTCCAAAACCGCAAATATAACTTTGTCATTCATACCAACACTGTGAAAAACAAAGTTATTTTTGCAGACGAAAAATGATAGGTGGTATTAAATATGGTATGGTATAAGGTAACTACGGAACCCTATGGCGCGTGGCCCGACACGCACTTGGCCGGTTTTTTTACTGACTTTTTAAAGGTTCTCCGTAAAAATATGTCATACACAAATACATTTGAAATTTTGTATGAAACGCATCATGCATCGTAAGAATTCAGATAACCCCGACTGTATGTGGATATAGAGATAAGTTCATGGGTGTCCTGTGGAATGTAAACAAGTTTTCATTAATAAAAAGCCACATTTTTGTTTCTGTCTGTGAGTGTTTTACAGAAGAGATTGTAGCCCTAAATTCCTAAGTGATTAAGTGAAACAATTCTTTAAAGCTATTAAACATTTTTTACAATATTATTCGACAAAATCTCACATGATTTTACTTAGCTTTTCTTTTTTATTTTTTAATACGTGGATTTTCTTATGAAAACAGAATAGCTTTTTAAAATGCATGACGTACCTACTAAGAACTGATAATATAGGAGGTAATAAATAGAGAGTTGTTGACGAACGCGCGGCGAGGTCGCTGGGTGCATGCTGCTATGAATGAAAAGGTACCAGAAACGCAAGCTACCACGCAACCCAAATACCGCACATTCTTGCCTCGCTCCACGTGTGCAAGCTCTCCTCTTTAGGCGAGTTACAACAAGAAAATTCCAACGTAATGAAATAAGGTCAAAAATGCCAAACACAATCCCAAAATATGTAGAAGGAAAAGTTTTAGGTTGTCTTTTAAATGTTTATATTAAATAGCTATTAACTTCACAAATATCTAATGTAGATTGGATGTTGTTCAAAATTAATAATAAAAAGATGGGATAAAGAGCTTTTTAAATGGGATCGGATTTTCACTTTTTATTAGGTGATTCGAAGATTTGATTCGTATCGTAATATTCTATTATGTCTAATCGTCTGTATTTTCCTTGCTTTCATCCATAGTGAGTGAAATTGAAGGTTTGAAAAGGGCTTGCTATCGCCACACAGGTAGAAATAATTTCATTGGAAATGTAGAGCTATAGCTATATTAATTAACGAACAAATTTTCAACGATCAAATCATTACTAAATCGTCACCGTTTTTGTTTCCTTTACAGAAAAATGCTCACGTTAGTTTTGTTAAAATTGTTGTAAAAGCTATGCCTAGGGAGTTTAGGACAATTTAAACTACAATTCAGCTAAACCAAAGACTACATGAATTATTATAATAGAAAAGTCCCGTCTGAGGTGCTACGGGTGAGTCGATTTTGTCTAGTATTTTTCTATTATCATTTAATCTTAAGTAATATAAAAATATCACCGTAAATGCAAAAAATCTAAAATTTAATTAAATAAAACATAGATTTTTGGGTAAATGTGACCTAAATGACAACGTAACAGTTTTGGTTTTAAAACGTATACGTTTACGTTGTCATTTAGATTAAATTTACCTAAAAATCTTTGGCTTAGCTTTAGAGTTCTCATTTAAATTATCCAAGATTGGCAAGGCTCCGTAGGCATAGCTTTCAACAATTTTGACAAAACTAAAGCTAGCATTTTTCTATAAACAAAACTGAAACAGTAACGATTTATTTTGGTTTGAAAATAAGCGCAATTATGCTCGACTCTGGTTTATAGTGTGTGGTTGTAAATTTTGATGTACTCTATGCACTATTTTTGTTAATGACTTAGCTTTCGATTTTTAGGGTTCCGTAGCCAAAATGGCAAAAAAACGGAACCCTTATAGATTCGTCATGTCTGTCTGTCTGTTTGTCCGTCCGTATGTCACAGCCACTTTATTCCGAAAGTATTAAGACTACACAGTCGAAACTTGGTAGGTAGATGTATTCTGTAAACCGCTTTACGATTTCCTCACAAAAATAAAAAATAAATTAAGATTAAGGGGGGGCTTCCCACACATGGAACTGAAACAGAAAAGATTTTTTTTTCATCAAACCAATACTTGCGGGGTGTCTTTAGATAGGTCTTTAAAAATGACATTGAGGTTTCTAAGACAGTTTTTTCACAAAGCCAACCGTTTGAAAGATATATACTGCCAAAGTGGTAAAATGTGAAAAAACCCCCCCTTTAACTTTTAAAGTAAGAGAGTGAAAAATATAAAAAAAAATATGCTAGAGATCTTAGTGAACACTTTCAACGAAAATTGGTTTGAACGATATACAGTAAAAAGTTTTCGAAAGATAGTACATTTTCTAAAACCGCAAATATAACTTTGTCGTTCATACAAACACTGTGAAAAACAAAGTTATTTTTTTTTAGGTGAAAAATGATAGCGGTATTAAAATATGGGAAGTTGTAATGTAACTACGGAACCCTACTGCGCGTGGCCCGACACGCACTTGGCCGGTTTTTTTTACTTTCTTTTGTTTACATTGACTAGTGGTAAGTTTATACTTGGTTTTAAATAGCCAGATTGTAGTTAAATTTTGGCTTTTTATTGAGATAATTCGACACAGTTTACTTATAAATGATAGGGTATTCTTAGATAAAGCAGATTTATTTATTTGTACTCAAAATAGCGTTTTACTGTTTGGTTAACTTTTATTACTTGTTTTTTTTAAACATTGGCGTTCTCTTTTGAGATTTTTTAAGTCAACGCACACAATATTGTTTTCGTGAGTATTTGTTTTTAATTAAACCGATGTTGATTTTAATAAAAACGTATTTTGTTGAATAATTTGATGGCAATTTCTAAAGAAACTATTATCACATTATTCAATCAAGTTTGTTTCACTCCTAAATTAAATGAGCTGTTGATACCTTTAAGTATGTCAAATTAAAATAAAATTGGCAAACAACTATGAGTATTCTATGAATGAAACATGATTCAACTACTATAGTTAGAATTGATTCTAAGAAAGATTACTATTCGATACGTCAGAGTCACCCCTTAATCATCAAATTGGTATCTTATACCTACACTCTACTATTCATCGATGTTTTTGGAAGAACTAAGCATTAGTCACACGAAAACTTATACCAATACGTACTTGTATAAACATAAACGTTGAAATTAACAAAAGTCGTGATTTAAAATGAAATTTAATATGCTTAAATAAGTCTTTGAGGTTAATAACTATAGTGACATATAAAAAGAGGAGTCTATTCTTCGGTTCGGTTCCCACGTTATTATTTTTTTGTAGAGCCGTCCGATAAGGGGAAAAGTATACCCTTTCTTAGTCCAGCGAGCGATCGTGGGCCCTTATTTATTGCTAATAGATTTCCGAACGGTAAATGTCTATGCATGCATTTACAAGGGGACGACCTACTTAATGCAATCAAAATGCAACGAGAATTATTTAGTTTTAAGAGTTTTTGTAATATGCTTTCTAATTTCAGTGTTAAAACGATTGATCTACCTATCTGAAAATCACTGTACTGAAGAACATTGAAAAAGAATCTTGTGCAACTGTTTCTTGTATCGTTTTTTTTTGCATAATTAACGTATCTTTAGGATTTTTTATTTATATTGTGCTTTAAAGGCGATTTTGCACTTATATGACTGTATTCGGTTCGTGTTCGTTTCTGATTCGGTTTGGCCGTCCGTCCCGGAATTGTATGCAAATTTAAACCATACACGAATCGTTTACGTGCAAAATCGCCCTTAAAGCTCAGAGTAAATAATAAATCCTTAAAGATAAGCGCCCTAATTCTGACTTTGGATTCAACGTGTTTTAGGCGCAAGCGGTGCGGGCGCGGGCGGGGTGACCGGGGTGACGCGGCGCGGACGCTGCAAGTGGTTCAACGTCGCCAAGGGCTGGGGCTTCATCACTCCCAACGATGGTGGCCAAGACGTTTTCGTACACCAGGTATACAATCCAATGTGTATTATCAACACTGCGATGCGAAATTATCTCTTTTTTAACTTTTTTGTTCCAGCGACAGATTCAACAGCTTGGCTGATTCATTCAGCTTGGCTGTCGCGGGACCTCTTCGATTAAAAATTGTTTCACAAAACTGTCCCCCGACTGCAATGACACTTGCTATTTAACTTTTTAGTTTGTATTTTGAAGGGCAGTCGTGTTTTTATTTTTTTTATGATGAATCAGTCGCCAATTTTGGCGACGTAAAATCAATAGATGTTGACTGAATTTTAAGTAACATAACTAAACTTGAACCTATGAATAAATATATATTTATAACGTAATATGATTTTTAAATGTTTTGGTAAATATTGTTCGAACCCAGTAAAAACTTTTCTGCCACTCAAATATTGAGAATTAGTTTGCATATGTAAGTAGGAATATGTATGTACCCATGATGCTGCACCGGAGAACATTTTACGACTGCCTAAACCGCATTCTTTGGAACTCATCAAGCACGTGGGATTTTCACTGCCTTATTAATGTTATGCAATTAAACGACCATCGCCACCCATCGAAATACATACGTTTTACGCTTCATCGATGTGGGCATCGAAGACATTAACTTTGTCTCTTTTTGTGTGTTCAGAAAAACGAACTAGAAGTTAAAAGCAATTTATTAATGAATTAGAACAAAACACAGAAGTTTAATTTAAAGATGACACAATTTAAACACCTGTTTATGATTTTTTATTAGCATAATTACTTAAAATTAAGTAAAATATGTTGAATTTTAATGCAGGTTCCACCCTATAATTGGTAAGATGTTCTGATAAAGTTGGTTCTATAACATCCGGTTCTTAAAGGGCCTACAGTTCGTACCTCTGTGTGCGTGCATGTTTTTATACTGAAACCAATGACGAATATTGCGTGTCGTTCAATGCTAAATTTATTTAAACTACTGACGATATCTTTGCTATTGCGCATTAAATTTGGTGTTGTCATAGGTCCTTAATTCGGTTTTTTGCGTTAGTGATATAACTGTACGTTAGTTGAACTGATTTAATTCTATGAAAAATGTCGTTGTGGCTGGTAGAAATGTAAAATCATTCACAAAACTGAGTGGTATCTTGCGGTTGACCCGATAGAGCGCTTATTTGTTTGTTCTGCTTATCAAGGCCGGATGTTTTTTCCATACATTTACGCCACCAATCTTGTACTTCGTTCGGTTGCAACGACGCGACGTGAGCAGTAAAAATTATATTAGGTCACGACTATATTGTTGAACTCGATAGTATTAGTTTTTTTCATTCAAGATACGTTGTTTATGACTCTGTTTGATAAAAGTTATGATGTTTGATTTAAAATTTAATTGCTTCTGTTCCCATAATTTAGTTTCTATCCAATTTTACATTCTGACCTGTAGAAATTTTAAATATTTGTTGGTGATTGTATTACTTATATAGGGTTATTTGTAAAACACCAACAACCTTGCAGTAGTAGATTACTAGCATCATAAACAACGACGTATACACATCAACTTTGTCTAGGGATACTGGTGTTATTTTCATACAAACGAGGTAACTTTGAAGCCTTGGTTTCCTGCCAGGGATGTACCGTGCTGTGATCTGATGATGGCCATCCAGGGAGTGAATGGAGGAGATTCAGATCGTTATACACACCCAACTGATCTGATCAACATTCTAAAAGATTAATGGGTCAGGGTTCTCAGTTTGAGGATTTCCATACATTTTCATGCTATTTTCGCGGTTTTTTTAAACATGTCCTTTACGTTTTAAGAATGCTGGTCAGATCAGTTGGGTGTGTATAGCGATCTGAATCTCCTAAATTCACTCCCTAGGTAGCCGTCATCAGATCACAGCACGGTACATCCCTGGCAGGAAACCAAGGCTTCAAAGTTACCTCGTTTGTATGAAAATAACACCAGTATCCCTAGACAAATTTGATGTGTGTATTTTGTTTTACGACTTTTCCGAAAAGAGACAATCGGCTTTTCATACAAAACTCGATCAGCTGTTCGGATATTTCTATGGAAAGTCGTAATTTCGTCTGTAAATAGTATATTACTCTTCTCCTGCGAGGTTGTTAGTGTTTTACAAATAACCCTGTATAGCAATAAAATATAATAACAAAAGTAACGTAATAAAACATAAAACTAACTGTTGAAGTATATAATAGGCTGCACGTTCCGATAAATAAATATCTTGGTATTTATACTACCACATCACGATTCTCAAAAATCCAGTTCTTATTAATTATGTCAATTTTTACAAACTATTGATTCTTAGTCATCTTAGGTGCGTGAGAACTTTGTTTTAATTGTCCTTAAAATAACAATCTTGTTGTGAACCCAATTTTATAATCTTAAAAGTGTTTTAATAGTTTTATATTTTTGAAGTGAAAACTTCTTTAGCGGCGTTGTACGCTTTTTTGTAATGGGGAAAAAATGCTAAACTCGCGTCAGTAAGAATCACGTGACCCTGATCGAAAATTCGTAAGACGGATGTAACGGAGGAGAGTAGACAGCCAGCGGAGGAAGTATCCCCCTCTCTTTCTACGGGGCGCGGTGAAAATGGCGGCGCGTCATTTCAAGACGTAAAAACTTGTGTCACCATAGCAACGCGCAAATTTTTTAATTCAATGTCAAAACTCTAGATTTTCTGTCAAGCTATGGATAAGACTTTCGTACCATACTGTTTTGTATTCGTAAATTCAAATGCAGAGTAAATTCGTAAGACGGCAATTCGTGCAAAATTATTCTTTAACCATTAATTGTCATCGTTAATATTCAAGTTTTCACTTTTCCGGCACTCCCGGAGTGCAACCTGATTTTTTTTATAAGAACTATCTAATGGTCTTATATTAATTTATTCTATTATGAATTTTCCGATTTGTTTGAAGAATTTTCGAGAAGTTGCATTTTTCAAGTACTTGCATTTTCTTTGTTTATTTACAACCGTGAACGCTAAAGGTTATAAAACTTTTATGCAATTATGTTTGAACACTAAGCTAATTTATTTAATTTATTTTAAGCGAAAAAAATTAAGTTACAGCAAATAAAGTGATAGTTTATGCTAACAAAAAAAGGATTCACTTTCATGTTTTTTTGATGTTAAGAAAACTAAAATAAGGAATTATTATACTGATAGTTGACTATCATGTCGTAATTCGTTATCTTAGCAAGAAATTGAAAAATATTTTAAATCATAGAAGTTACGATGTTCTCTGTTTGTGAGAAAATATCGGCAATTTCGCAGGTAAACACCTAAGTGAAAAGATAACACAGTGTTATACACAATCATAATAGGCAAGCACTATTAACTTGTTAAACGTAGAAATTCAGTTAGGTTAGGTTATAGTTGTATGAATGTAAATTTATTTTGTTTTTTTAATCACTATTAAGAGGGCTTTACACTCGCGCCGCGAACCGCGGCCGCGAATCACGGGCGCGGTTTGCGCATGAAAACGGTGCGAAAAAGAATATAGCCCTCCAGTCTCGCGCGTGAACCGCGGCCGCGAATCACGGCAACATTAGTTCGGCACACAAGTTCTTTGACGCGGACCAAAAAACCGCCACCGGACGGGGAACGCCGCGAAGCGCGAACGCGAAGCCGCAAAGCCCATACGCGAAGCCGCGAAACCCTCCACACTCGCGGACCTCGCGGTTCGCGGCCTTCGCGGGCTTTTGCGGCGCGAGTGTGGAGCCCTCTTTACAGAATGTCAATGGAAAAATAATTACTGAATATCATTGTGCCAGTATTGAAGATTTTTTTATTTAACATGATTTTTTTCCTTCCGTCGTATTATGTAACCGTAGGTTTAAGTCCAAATCTATAGAATATCGTATACTGTTCAAATTGAAACATGCCTTATTCGAAGATAATATTATGTAGGTTTGGGGTCCAGTCTGCTCACAGAGTGGCGCCCTCACTAAATTAAATATATTGCCCGCTATGTACATAATGTATCGAAAATTTAAACGTAAAGATTTAAACTAAGTTTCTATAGTTTATTTATAAACAATAAACGGCCACTTTTTGCTCTTTTGCCTACTATTACAACGAACTATATTTAACTAAATATAGATAATCAATGAACTAAATAAACTATAGAACTTTAACTTAAATCTGTACGTCTGAATTTCCGATACATTATGTACTTGGTGAGCAATAACTTTAATTAAGATGAGGGCGCCATTGTTAGTGCACAAATCGTCTTAAAATAACCAGGGGCCGTACCGGCTAACGAATCGAGCTTCGGAAAATTTGCCGAGTTTCAAATTAAAACAGATAAATCGAAGTAAGGAATTACTAATTGTACTATTTGTTGAAGTTATTTAGAAGATATTGATGTTTGTGTAACCTCATGAATTAGGGTTCGCCATTTTGGCCCAATTGGGGCTCGATTTATCTGTATTAATTTGAAACCCGACAGACTTTTCGAAGTTCGATGCGTTAGCCGGTACGGCCCCAGTCCTATCAATCGAACCCAAGGATGAACGAACGTATCTAGGAGTTTATACTTAATCAATTATAATAATATTAATAATAATATGCATCATTTTTTGTATCAAAATCAAAAGTATAATGCGTGAGAAAATCAACTGTAGTATTAAAACTTTTCTCTTGCGTTTTTTTCTCGTGATAGTAGTTTATTGGTAGAGGTCCTGGGGGGCTACTCAAATGGCCACTTTTCTATTCGTTCGCTAACTTAAAAATTAAAAATAAGCCATAAACTCCAAAATTACGTGTCGTAGGCTTGTCAATTCCATACAATACAACAATGTCTGTGATTTACATAAACTTGCGACGTGTGACTTGATCGTTTAATTGCTTATTTTTAAGCTTTAAGTTAGCGAACGAATAGAAAAGTGGCCATTTGAGTAGGGGGGCAGGGCAGCTAAGCTAGTAGATAAGTTAATGTGGTCGTTAAGCCCTCTTCTTCATCTAGTAGCAAGATTGACTTCCTTTCGTTAGATTTTGGTTGTATTGACTTCAAGTTAGCACGCAGCAGCACCAGCTTAAAACGCGCTATACAAAACGGTCAAGATTTGTGACGTCACCCATCACGTTTCAGGCGCGTTTATTATATTGGAGTTAGCCAAGAATTTATAATTATCTCCCTAAATTTTGCGTTTAAGTACATGTGTCATACATAATATTATTTCTTATTCGATATTCTATCTGAGTTATCTGACTGTTAAGTGCATTATATCCGAAAAAAATAATATCCTTATTTTTCCCTGATTTCATTGTGTGATAAAATTTAAATAATACTTTTTTTATTTTTCTGTTCCATCATGTTTTTATACGTGTCCGCAGCGATCAAGCTCAAATTTATCAAAATCGGTGACTTATGCATATTCCCTATTTGATTTCAGAGCGTGATCCAGATGCCAGGTTTCCGTTCGCTGGGAGATGAAGAAGAAGTAGATTTTGAATGCAAAGAGTCCGACAAGGGGCTGGAGGCGACCCGCGTGTCGGGGCCCTCATCCGTCGACTGTCAAGGCTCGCACCGGCGCCCCCTTTCCAAGAAACGCTTCAGAAAGATACGGTAATATCACGACTATAGTAATATCTTAACATAACGTAACCCTTACAAGTAGGCTTCAGTCCAAGCAGAATGAATGGCACTTTTTTATTTTGTCTCAGGTCTGTGGAATGGGAGAAATGTGTGAAGTTACAAATATGTCTTAATTTAATAAATCCAGAAAACCTTTCTCAAATACTTAGTATTTTGTAATTGATAGTAGGTAACTTTATTTTAATTCACATCTAAGTGTAAAAAACCGAACAAGTGCGAGTCGGACTCGCCCACCGAGGGTTCCGTATAAATTTAAAGGTTCATTTATAATTAGTTCATATGGATCATAGATAATGGATCTTGTTAGGTGGATCGACAGACGACTATATTTTTTACCGACTTCAAAAGGAGGGAGGTACTCAATTCGACCCGTTTTGTTTTTTTTTTTGTTTTTTGTATGTGCACCGATTACTCGAAGACGGCTGGACCGATTGAAATGATTCAAACGTTACTTAATTACATTAGGTAAACTCCCAAGTTGGTCCCATTTTTAGGGTTCCGTAGCCAAAATGGCAAAAAACGGAACCCTTATAGATTCGTCATGTCTGTCTGTCTGTCTGTCTGTCTGTCTGTCCGTCCGTATGTCACAGCCACTTTATTCCAAAAGTATTAAGACGACATAGTTGAAACTTAGTAGGCAGGTGTATTCTGTGAACCGCTTTACGATTTTTATACAAAAATAAAAAAAATAAAAGATTAAGGGGGGGCTCCCCATACATGGAACTGAAACTGAAAATATTTTTTTTCATCAAACCAATACTTGTGGGGTGTCTATAGATAGGTCTTTAAAAATGACGTTGAGGTTCTTAAGACTATTTTTTTTTAAAGTCAACCGTTTGAAAAATATATGCCGCCAAAGTGGTAAAATGTGTGTCCCCCCCCTTTACCTTTTAAAGTAAGAGGGTGAAAAATCTAAAAAAAATATAAACTATAGATCTTAATAAACACTTTCAACGAAAATTGTTTTGAACGAGATACAGTAATTAGTTTTCGAGATATAGTACATTTTCCAAAACCGCAAATATAACTTTGTCATTCATACAAACACTGTGAAAAACAAAGTTATTTTTTCAGACGAAAAATGATAGCGGTATTAAAATATGGTATGGTATAATGTACCTACGGAACCCTACACGCACTTGGCCGGTTTTTTAAAATTTTGAAATCGGTTCAGTACTTTTCAAGTAATCTTGAAAAAAGCACGAAAATAGTATGATTTTGTGTGAATTACCTCGATGATCAGTCGTATAACTTCTTTGTTTATGAACTGAATGAGATAATTATTTTTTTGTTGGAAAAAGGGATATCTTAAGTGTAGTTCTTTAACCGACTTAAAAAAGGAGGTGCTCAGTTTGACCCGCATGTATGTATGTTTCTCCGCGATTAACTCACGTTTGGCTGAGCCGATTTTAATTTCTACCTAAATAATAAACCTACACTACCTAATACAAAAGGTACCTACACTAAAAATAAAAAAATAAAAAATTGTTTAAAAAACCAAAAAACCGACTTCAAAAAACCTACCTCTAAAAAGCAAGAAATAATATTCGTAATAATAAAACACGTCTATTGAAGTCGGGTGGGGCTTTTAGAATAAAAAAAAGGGATTTGTACTCCAGCCCCACCCGACTTCAATAGACGTGTTTTATTATTACGAATATTATTTCTTGCTTTTTAGAGGTAGGTTTTTTGAAGTCGGTTTTTTGTTTTTTTTAAACAATTTTTTGATTGAAATACTAATGTATAGTTTTCAGATTTTCCCTGTATTTGTAGTAAAAGCAATATTACTTGCCAAATTTCATAGTTCTAGGTCAACAAGAACTACCCTATGAATTTTAATTGCCTTGAGAGTGTCGAAATTACATTGACCGTATTTTTTTACGTAAACTTAGAAGTTTGATTTTTTTACGGCTTTAAGGGACCGTAGAGTGAGTATACGGTTTTAATTTCAACCATATTCTTTATTTCGAATCATCAAAATTCTTTATCAACTATCCACGGTACATTCATGTATTTTATTATTCATACTTTTTAATCCATAATCCAATTATGACAACATTAAGTATTATATTTGTCCTTTTCTCAATTATAAATTTTAGAAGTCTCATCCTTGTCACTCTATTCTTTTTGATCTCAAAATTAGAAATAAAAAACGTGTTAAAAAATTACTTTGCCTCACGCTCGCAGCAAAAATCGTTTTGCTAAAAAAAAAACTTAAGAATTATCGTAAAATTAGAAAACTGCAAACTTAGCATACTTTTCTGAAAGCTTAGTTACTTTTCATGTGGAGAATCTTTAATTCCTGGAAGGATCCTGTTTCATTCTTTTTATTTAATTGACATTACAAATGTACTTTTTTATAAACATGAACCTAAATGAGTTTTTGAGATTGAATAATTGAATTGACCGAGCGAGCGCGAACCGTCGTGGGCAAAAATTCATTCAAATGTTCTTCCAAATTCCTTCAGTTTGTACTGCAGGTCGCATTTCTCAACTGATTCTTGTGAAACTTTGTGAGCAGGTTCGAAAATTATATAGAATTTTACAGTCGACTCAGTTTTTCGTTTTTTTTTAAATGGCATAGATATTTAAGAAAATACATCATTGAACAGTTTCGTAAATGATCAAAAATGTTTTATTAGCAGTGCAAAGTTAAATTTTGTTTTTAGGGTTCCGTACCTCAAAAGAAAAAAACGGAATCCTTATAGGATCACTTTGTTGTCCGTCTGTCTGTCAAGACCCTTTATCTCAGGAACGCATAGAGGCATCGAGTTGAAATAAAAACCATGTATTCAAGTCTATGGTCCCTTGAAGCTGTGAAAAAATCAAACTTCTGAGTTTAAGTAAAAAAAAAAACTTTTTTAAAGACACGTTTTTAAAATGGACTAAATTATAAAAAAAAAATTCTAGTCCGATTTTTTTATCTTTAAAAAGTCATGAAATCTAGACAAAGTCGTGCCAAGCGTAAAGTTCCTTACTGCAATTTCTTTATTATTATATTTAATGTTGTGTGACTTGGCCGTTGAAAGGTACACATGGGTATAAAACCAGGTGCTCCATGACACCATTGCACCAATCTGTCGCCAGAACCGCTACCCATTGACGATGGAAAATTGCCACTTGAAAAACGTTGATTCAATAACCAGTCAATTGTATTGTGTGTACCCTTCAACGGCCAAGTCACACAACATTAACTATAATAATAAAGAAATCGCAGTAAGGAACCTTAGACTTGGCACGACTTTGTCTAGATTTCATTACTTTTTATAGATAATCAAGCAGCTCCATTGAGACTTGGCTAGTTTTTTACAGAATGTTTTTGGCGGGATAAATTTTACAAAATGCACCCCACGTTTTAAGGTTTAAAATTTCTGTAGGTAGGTATAGAGTTATAAATATTTACAGAAGAATTTTTTACTTTTTAGTCTGTTTCGACTAGTCCGTTTTAATGTTTTTAGTCCGATTTTTTTTGTAATAATTTAGTGAGTTTTAAAAACGTGTTTTTATATTTTTTTCAGTAAATTATTATTTTCCGCTTTTTAGTTAACGAGCTAAGACTAAAAAAATATACCATCTCCTATCGGAGCACTCCTCAAGACGATTCAAACGAGCCCAAACTCGATGGGGCTGCATGGTTTTATTACAGAGTTCCAGTGGACTTCTTCCGGCTCTATCAGACCCTGGAAACTATTTCCCAATAAAGTACTCGTCAAGACGATTCAAATGAGTCGAAACTCAATGGGGTAACATGGTTTTATTAAAGAGTTCCTGTGTCCTTCTTTCGGCTCCATGATCAGACCCTGAAAACTATTACCTAACAAAGAACTCGTCAAGATGATTCAAACGAGCCCAAACTCGATGGGGTTGCATGGTTTTATTATAGAGTTCCTATGGCTTTCCTCCGGCTCCATCATCAGATCCTCGGACACTATTTCCCATTAAAGTACTCGTCAAGATGATTCAAACGAGCCCAAACTCGATGGGGTTGCATGGTTTTATTACAGAGTTCCAGTGTCCTTCTTCCGACTCCATCATCAGATCCTGAAAACTATTTCCCAACCAAGAACTCGTCAAAACGATTCAAACAAGCCCAAATTTGATGGATTTGCACGGTTTCAATATTGAGTTCTCTTTTCTTATATTATAAACTCACGAAACTTTTTACTGAAAAAAAAAAAACAATGAAAAAGGCTGCATTTCATTTCAGTTCAAGCTAGGTATGCAAATTCCTTGGTCAAACAATTATTTTTTATAAATTTTTTATAAAATTAATGATGAAATGATGAAACTGTCTGTATGCCTGTCCCGCCTGCCTATATGTGTGTCAAAAGTCAAAACCCTTTATCTCAGGAACGCATGGTGGTATAGAGTTAAAATTTAAACCTGAAACTCAAGTCTATGATTCCTTGAAGCTGTGAAAAATCAAACATTTAAGTTTACGTAAAAAAAGATATACGAGTATGGCCGTTTATGCCACAAAAAACTCATATTTCGGCACTCTCAAGGTTCAGGGGAAAATCTGGGCCCTATATAATAAACGTGACAATTTGTCACCTGTCATGACATTTTTATATCCATTGCGTCCAAATTTATTCATTTTTCTATATCCAGATTTTTCGGAAATTTGGAAGTGCCAACATTTTTAAAGCCTATTACACAGAATTTAATCATTTTAAAGCTAAAAACACGATTTTTTTTAAAGTAAAAGTCCTTTGTTTTCATAGCTCTCGTAGAACAAGCGTACGCAGCGCCATTTTGACAGTTGCCTTCCCCATATCACGTTATTAAATAGAGCCCTGATAACTATATATTTGTATACTTAAATCATAAAACATATAGTCTTTATTTAAATACCAACAACGGAACCCTCGGTGGGCGAGTCCGACTCGCACTTGTCCGGTTTTTAGGGTTCTGTAGCCTAATGGCGAAAAACGGAACCCTTATAGTTTTGTCATGTCTGTCTGTCTGTCCGTATGTCACAGCCACTTTATTCCGAAACTATTAGGATTACACAGTTGAAACTTGGTAGGTAGATGTATTCTGTGAACCGCTCTAAGGTATTTACTTAAAAAAAATTAAGGGGGGCTCCCCTACATGGAACTGAAACTGAAAAAATGTTTTTTCATCAATCCTATACATGCGGGGTGTCTATAGATAGGTCTTTAAAAAATAGATTGAGGTTCCTAAGACTAGATAACACTAAGATATACACTGCCAAAGTGGTAAAATGAGTGTTCCCCCCCCCCTTTAACTTTTAAAATAAGAAAGTGAACATTTAAAAAAAATATGCTGTAGATCCTAATAAATACTTTGAACGAA
Organism: Agriphila geniculea; assembly: GCA_943789525.1. Lineage (NCBI taxonomy): Eukaryota > Metazoa > Arthropoda > Insecta > Lepidoptera > Crambidae > Agriphila > Agriphila geniculea. The sequence goes on from OX038875.1 coordinate 14,389,693, forward strand.
AATTAATTTGAACGAGATATAGTGATAATTTTTAGAGATATATCACATTTTCCGAAACCGCAAATATAACTTTGTTATTCATACAAACACTATGAAAAACAACGTTATTTTTGCAGACGAAAAATTATAGTGGTATTCAATATGGTATGGTATAAGATAACTAGTGCACGTGGCCCGACACGCACTTGGCCGGTTTTTTTATTTTTAGAAGACTCAAAAGTTCATCAATTTAAATATTCGAAACCTAGGACTGCGTATATTATTTGCACAGTATAGATACTTATTAGTTGCAAAAACTAATATCTATTCTGTGTTATTTGTTTTTAAAAAACATACAATTTGAGCTACTTTTTGACGCGAGGTCTATAGCTCACGGAGCAACTAGTTAATAATCTTTTTTATTGTATTTTTAGTTGCTACAACTGCGGAGAGTTTGCGAACCACATAGCGGCGAAGTGCAGTATTGGTCCACAACCAAAGAGATGTCACAACTGCAAGAGCGAAGATCACCTCATTGCTGATTGCCCAGTGAAGGTATAAACATAGTTTAATTTGAAATCTACAGCGGTTCCTTAATGGTTTTCCGCGGAACCCTGAGGTTCCGTAAGAGGCTCTCAGGGGATCGGCGAAAATTCAAGAGTTTAGTAAATATCTTTTGTTCTAACTAAATAATCTTAGAAAGTTTCTTCTTTTAAAGTCAAACTATACTTACAAGATGTGAATACCAAGTCAAAAAGCCTCAGTATGGTGTGATTTCACGTAAAAAACAATATTACAATTAGTTTACTTCTTACTTAAGCTAGGGCTCCGCCCAAAATTTGGAAACCGCTGATCTTGAACATATAATGGAACTTCAAACCTTTTTTTAACATCTTAAAATGTTATTGACTTCAAATGTTAAACATTGTTTATTACGCATTTGTTTGGAATGTTACTAAGTGTGAGTTGCACCATAACGCTGTCAAAGTTAAAGTTATCGTCAAATGATGACGAGATGAGGACATCATGCTTGCTGGCAACCTCTTTTTTTGGCTAACTTATGCTTTACCGGTACTATAACAAGCTTGTTATCGTTAAAGTAAGATGGTGCAACTGAGCCTTAGTATATGACACCACTAATATCGTCCAATATTCTTCTTTAAATAGTCTTATGTTGGATGTCTTTTATAAGTTGTTTCATTTGCAATTTAATGACCACATTGTTGTTTATTTATTTCTTGAATAAAAGAGATGTCCCAGCGTTGCCCCAGTTTCATTTTATTTAATTACTTTCATAATTAAAAAATGCTAATTACATTTTATTTAGGTATAGTATCAGTCAAAAATTGCTTTATATTTAGAAAAATAATTACAAAAACATTAAGTTGTTTTCTGAAGTATTTTGTGAAAAAAATGTAAGTAAATAGTACTATCATGACAAAAAAATGTGATTTGAAAGCGTTTTAACTTAAAAAACCCACTTTTTAATGCAGAAAATAATTATTAATCTGATTCTAGAGTAAAAACCTACTCTGACATACTTTTTTGATTAAGACGCGATAGACTTTCATTTTTTGAGAATGGTGAGGCAAATGACATAGGCGCGATGGGACATGTCCTTTTTCTTTAAAAAATAAATCATTCGTTAAAGTTTTCTCATTCAATTTATTAAAAAAATTGAAATGTTATAGGTATAGTTAAGATGTTTCCGATTTTTCTGTGACACGTTTCTTTGCAAACGTAGTAAAGAATAGTAGCAGTAGTTTTTTTTTCATTTATAAATAAGTCGTTTGTTTAGTGACGTCAGCAATATGAAAATTTTGCAGATTACTGTTCAAATGAATATAGTACCTATGGTGATTCTCCTCTCATGTAGTAGTAATAGAAGCTATTTCAAAGTCAATTATTATATTTTTAGGTTGAGAAGAAGGATGACCCGCAATCGAAGAGTTCGGATAGTTCGCAGGGGAGTCAACATGGGAGCCCACAGCAGTCATAATTCCATCTGTAGAATACCACGTATTGTCATATCTGACAAGTTTATATTAAAAATTTACTGCAGTACAAATAAACGAAGAATAAGTTAAACTTAGTTTAACCAAAATTTTTGCTTAGCAATATAACCTCTTACGTTTAACGTCTCAAAGCATCATTAAACAAACTTTTTGGTTATTCTAAGTACAAACTTATTCTTTGTTTATTTGTACGGCAGTTAAACGTTAAAAAAGTTCAAATTTATGGTTTCGGTTTTAAATTGTGGAACATGCTAAGAAGGAAAATCATGATACATATTTTGATATCAGTAGCAATGATAAGAAAAATAAACACATCTACCTCGTAATCAATCTACCTCCATACGCAGCATAACTTAGAAGACTGAACAGTACAAATCCATAAAGTAGTACAAAAATGTAAGTACCTATGTATTTTAATTGATAGAATCTTTATTTTCTAAGTTTGCAAGAGTAACGTAAGTACAAATTTTATGTGTTCGAGTGTCAATATGTTAGTGTACTTTATTTTATAATTGGTATTTACCCAAAGTTAAGTGTGTGCTTATTTCACTATTATTAAATTTGTTGCTTTATTATACATATTATACTAACTTTATGTTTGGATGTTGGTATATAGCTGATTTAGGTTTTAAAGTATTATATCAGGCTATGAGAATATTTTATGGAGTAAGATCGGAGAATATAACAGGACCAAACAGTCGTTAACTTATCTGAAATAACTTATTGACTCTTTGACAGTGAATTTAAAAAGTTAGCCAAACCATCGAAAAATAGTACATTTTTCAGTAATTTACTTTACCATATTAAAGTTTAAGAATTATTGTTTTCAACTGAATGATAAATATAATCTATTATTATGATCCTTGTTATTAATATTATAAATCACCGAAAATATAAATATTAACGTGCCAAAGCCATTGATGCAATGATTTTTTGATAAGTTAAATAAACTGTAGCTTATTTTTTACGTACACATAGTATTATAAATGGAATTCACATATTAAAATGCCATTTGCGACTTAAGTTTGCTCAAATACCTTATCATAAGTAAAGTTTTTCAGAACTATTTGTATTTTTTGGTCAGCAGGTACTTAATATATCCTGCAGATGAGACTAAAATGGTTTCTGTTTAGTTTAGTTTTAAGTAAAGTTGTTTTGCAATAATGACGAATTTAGTTATAAGCTCCTAAGACCTGGTGGCAGGTCTGTTTAAGGACACTACTGCTTTATTAAATACAGATGATTGTTATAAAAGCAATTCACTTCTGAATTCTCGTCTCCTGTATTACAGAAGAAACTATAGTCAAACTCAAAATTGTCAAACTTATACATCCATCTGTTCATAAGTGTATCACTGCCATAATATTATTATTTTCTTTATATGCGAATGAAAATGACATACATTGGGCTTTACTTCATCTCATTTGTAACTGCTACATTTTTTTCAATCTTCTTTGTACTATATAAGTCACTACGAAACGAAGATCCTAGTATAATGATATAGTTTCTGGCCACACGAACCATAACCACACCACAACGACAACACGTGTACGGGCGCTAACTTATATGGAAAATCAATTGTTAATTCACATGAACCACATTTTGCCGTCAAACGCAATAGTGTTGGAAACAGCAACTATATCGCAACTACAACGTAACAATGCACTCGCGGCTGGCCTCATCGCAAACACAACATTGCGTTGAAGTGCAAGAAGCTGCAGCGACACTACTCTGCTAGACCACTTTTTGTCGCTTGAATGTCATGTGGCTGTGGTACGTGTGAAACAACACTTTAAGGTTAAGGGTGTATATTCAGGCCCCTATTTCACAGACGTGACAATTGTAAATTACAATGACAATTCGATGTACGTTGCGGTGTCTGTGAGTAATTTGATCAGTATATTTTCTAAATTCAATATGGCTGACGCCATAAACACCAAATTGTCATTGTCATTTACAATTGTCGCGTCTGTGAAATAGGGGCCTGATCACGTTCCATTTTTAAATGTTCAATACAAATGATCAAAACCACTCTGCGCGAGCCGTAATGAGGGCGAACTTTAAAAATTCCTATTAAATAAATATATGGATATTAAGAACACGCAATACATTAGACAAATACCTTATTATTCCTAAAAAAAATAAAAAATTACTAGAATCTTTAAATACCAGTAAAAACATGTCAAATTGTACCGATTTGAGAATTTTTAATATTTTATTTTCTCTGTGATCAAATACATTTTTTTAATTTTCTCTCTATAATGCACTCCTTCACAATACAAACAATAAGTGAAAAAATAAATATGAGTCGTACTTTTATTTGTTACAGCTGAAACTTTTGTGAAAAATACCTCTGACAAGCAAATTTAAAATTCCACTTGAACAGATTGTCTTCGTTTAAAAATACCTGATAATTTATTATATTTTTCTCTCAGCACGGCACTTATTTAAGAATTTTGCTTCCTAAAACTAAAGTTCACATCAATAGTAATGTTTTCATTCTTTAAAAACGCTAATTTCTTTGAAATGCGAATATATAGCCTTAACCCAACATTTTGCGAGAGCAGCTACTTTAACACCTACTTAAATGATTCCCAACGCGTGTAATATAAGCATAATATTGACAATAATTAGATCTGTATCCTAGGATAAAACGAAAAAACTATCGAATCCGGTGTATTTTTTTAGTTTTACCACCTACCTAACTCATGAAGGTTTACAAAAAAATTAAGTACATTTATTTTACTTTCATTTTTATTTTCACGAACTTTCAAATATCATATTCACTAAAATCTCGTAAACGGTTCATAATACGTGGGTAGGTTAGTGACTAACCCAACGTGATGTCTTTAACTTTGAAATATTTACAAAATAGAACTAAATTAAGCATAAAATACTCAATACGCATTCGATTCGATAGTTTTATAGATAGGGTACAGATTTTTTTATCTGGGCAAAATTGGGCAAATTATAAATTTGAAAACGCTACAAATCCATCAGTAAGGTATTTGCATGAGAGTCCATGTTTGTTCACATTATTCAACTAACAAATAATTTATTTATATTCATCTGAATTCATTATTGTTGGAAGACCTTTTTATTGTTCACATATTTTGTAAGATAAACTTCGACATCTATAGATGATCGAAGAAGATATATTAAGGTTTATGATTGCGCCAAATAAATAATAATGGAAGAAAATGCTATCAACAATAAATCATTTATATTATGTTAATAGTTAATGTTATGTACATTCTCACAAAATATCATAGCGCGGTCAATTCCAGCGCGGCGAAAAATCGTCGCCAAACGTGTTTACGTATTAAAATAAAAGAGCTACTATAAGAAAGATAACAGTCTTCAAAATGATATCATTGATTTTAGGAGAGGCTGTTTCTAAACAGCCTTTCCTAAACCTTCTAAGGTTGTTCAAGAGCTCGATTATCTGTTTCAAATTAAATTAATTGATCACTTGTTTACCGTTCTAGGATACGCAACAATACTTACAACGTAAGATCAATTGTATGTTGTCAGTCCCGATTTGGGAACCAAAACACTAAAGTTTATCCATTACACTCTCTAGTGGTGATATCCCATCACCACTAGAGAGTCCACCATTAAGTCTGTTGATTTTGCATCCAAAGTCAGACCATATCCATTCGTACATTTTTCAGCAGTCTCCACTATGGATTCATACAAAAATTTGCGCGTAAAATACTAGTTCAGTGTGAACGAAAACATGTTCTTTTATTTTATTTTATTTTTATTTTATGCTTCACAGGATGTGGTCTAAGGTGTAGCATGCTTGCCCAGGAAATTCCTATTCACTTACATGAACTTAAATGAATTTAAACCAGCACATCATTGTCTCTTTACTATTTTGCCAATAAACATTAAAATGAAATGAAATTTTCTTTGTTATACAAGTATAATGATGCAATATCAGTTGATAGTGTTTTTATCATTATTGTATTTTATTAACTGATAAATATTAGACATAGTCAACAATCACATTTAAAATAACGAGTAATTTTAAATAAATACGGGTTATTCTGCATTTCAATTTAATTATTAGATTTAATAATTTATAATTAAGATTTTAAAGAAAGACTATTTGGAAACATCTACCTCATAATTTAATTACGTTAAATAGAGTTTATTCTTAAGTTAATTAACATTTACAAATTTTAGATATAATTATTTTTTACTATCTTCGCTAAATGAACGTCGAATTTCTGGATGACTGTATTTCTTATGTTTAGAGTTTAATTTTTGTTTTTTATTATTCGAGAAAAATAAACATATAAAGTAATTCGTTCTTTATTTTTAAATCCTTATTACAAAATTATTTTCATTTAACAATGTATTATTTTATACACTTCGTTTCGGTAGGTAACTTAAAAACTCAAATTACACACATCACAACAAGAAAACTCTGAAGAAGGGGAGAAGTCACCCCTTTCAGCCCTATACTGCACCGTCCCCCTCAAAACTCCTCAAAATCAGTTTAATTTTTGTTGATCCTAGTTTGAGTTAAAAATAAATCAACAGCTTAAGTAAATTAACGAAATGTAATAATATTTAATTAAATTAAATCTTGTGGAATTTCGTCTGCAACTGTTGTATGGCACTTTGCGATTAACTAATATTAGTAAGTTTTGAAAAATAATAACTCATAGAATTGAGATAAAAAAATGTAAATATTTTCAAAATTGCTTCCAGTGCCCTGTGTATCAAAACTTATAAGCTGCAAGTACAGTTTACATGACAAATTTTACGTGTTAATGTAAATTATGTCTTTTTCCAAATAATTTATGCAAGATACTTGTAAAAATTGTCAGACGGAATGGAGAGTCGCCGGACACCTTCAGAAATACTCAGGATTTTCCATTAAGTTTTTTACAAGTTGATAGTTTTTTTACAAGTTTAGATTTTTTTGATTAACGAAATGACTAATATAAGAGTGAAAACATAGTTACATAAGAGAGATTAACATAGTTTATTAGCTAAATTAACAAAAACATTTGTAGCGTTTGATTTAACGAGTATAAACGTATTTGTAGAATAATTATTTTCTTAAGGAAAATGCTTGTTTTTAAAAATTACAAGATTTTCAATTTTTGATAAACATGGCACAGGACGTTAGATATGAGTATTACGAGTTTTTTGGTTATGTTTCATAAGAATTCATTTAAGCCGTTTTCTTCCTGCAAGAGCCAAAACTTAGTATGTTTGGAAAATGTTTTTAGATCGAGGGGTGATGATCACCCCTCGAAAACTAGTGCCATGTGCTGGGTCAAAAATACGGCGTTTGGTGATCCAAACGCCGTATTTTTGACCCAGCACATGGCACTAGCCAAGTAAGATTAAAATTGAATTGAGGTGGATTGAATGACCATCAGCCATTTTAGCGTCCCTACTGCTGGGGCACAGGCTTTCCTTATGGGTGGATAAATAGGACGGACCATAATCCACCACGCAGGCCCAATGCGGATTGGTGGGTGTTAACGACTGCAAATGCAGCCAAGACAGGCGATTCCCTGACCGAAAGTGGCGCCCTCAGAGGTTTATATTTCAAAAGTTGTTAGTAGAAAAGGATTTTAATAAAACTTTTTGTGGATTTTTTAAGGCTCATAGACTATGATGATGATGGTATAGTATTTTTAGAAGGTATCATCACTACATTCCCTCGCAGTCATTCGTAGAAGTAGATAGCAGAATGTGTCAAAAACGATCACTTTTAGCAGTTTTGCTATCTACTTCTAGCAGTGATTACATGGGAATGTAATGGTACCGTCTAAAAATACTAGACTATGGGCCCTAAATATTCCACGAGAAGTTTTATTAAAATTGTGTTTTAGAATTACAATATTAAATAAAATTCACCGCGCCACTTTTGGTCAGGAAAGCGCCTTAAAGTGGCTTCTGAAACACGGAGGAGCTAGAGATAATAAGTTATTGTTATTGGTCACCCATCCCAGGGTCGGTCACCTTGCGAGAGTTGCTTAACCTCCGCAATCGCTGGGCCAGGCGCTAAACCACTGCGTCATCGAGCTCTTCAATCAGTAAATAGAATATTTTAGTTATTTTTTGATTGAAATTTTAAAATCTTTCTAATTCCAGGGCTTATCGAATTACCTACATTTAAGTTGATTGTAATATAATAGAAAATAGGTAAAAACTGAAATGTCATACATTATACCTATACATGACGTTTGATACACACACACTGCATCAGTTACAAACGTGTACAATAGACTCTATATATTGTTGTTCCAAAATGAACGTTGTCTTGACCGAGCGAGGGCGAAGCGTCTTTGCTTCAGCTTGGGCAAAAATTATTTCGTGTGTCCGGATGTCTGTCCGTTTATTCTCCTGGGTCGCATTTCTCAACCGATTATCGTTAAATTTTGTAAGCAGGTTCGATAATTGTATAGAATTTTTCAGTCGAGCCACATATTCTAATTTTATTTTCAATGGCGGAATTATAGAAAAAAAAACAAATTGAAGCCGTTTCTCAAAATAAAAAAGTAACAACACTTTTATGTTAGCGGTGCAAAGCAAATTTTGTTTTATTTTTATTTTTAGAAGACTCAAAGTTATTTCAAAATCACAGATTTCATAGTACTTGTTGTATGGTCTGGGGTCTGTGTTCAAAATCAATCAAAACATTTCTGGCCAATATTCGAACTTTGAAAATAATAAGATTGTTCCAAAACCTAGGACAGGACTGTGTATATTATTTGTTTTAAAACACCGTACTATCCCCGCAAATTGCTAATACGATGGAACCTTGTTACATTAACATCCTTGTTGACGTCATCCGTAACTAAAAATAACAGGTAATTTAATTTATTAATTATTGAATTTTATAAGATAGGGTCTAGTATTTTAAAAAAAAATTTGTTTTTTTAGGGTTATAAAAACGGCTGCCAGTTTCTTTAGCAATTTGCGGGGTTAGTATAATTTGAGTTACTTTCTAACGCGAGGTCTTCAGCTCACGGAGCCACACTACAAAAAGCTCAACTAATTATGTTGAAGTGTGCTATATTGTAAGTACCTAAGTTAAGGTACGAACGACACGCTATCATGATCCAGTAGGTATCACAAAAGAATTGATGGGTTTGATGCCCGTTTGATAGTATTGTTTTTTTTAAATAATAAACACTAGTGGCTCCATGAGCTATAGACCTCGCGTTAAAAGTTGTTTAAAAATAATAGATGTCTCCCTGGCCACGAGGTTTTAAAGCTCATAGGGTATATTCTGTTTGGTATTTGGTATACATATTCGCAGCTAGATGGCGGCACTTCTAATTTTAAAAATTTTTCGTAATGCGTGAATTATTTATTTTTTGGATAAAATTCGATAAACTGACTTAATCCAAAATTATATATAATTATCAAAACTGCTCACAAAATTTCACGAGAATCGGTTGAGAAATGAGACCTGTAGAAGAGAAAAAACGGAAACGGAAAAACCCAAGTTGAAGATTACAATACAATACATACAGCATGATTTACACCCAATTGCACTAAACTTAAGTATCGCCTAAGTCTTTTCTTAACTACAACTCGACCAAGTTAAGTAGGCGAATGACAGCTACATGACCGCTAAGTTTGACACCGTTTTAATTTGGTCGTGTTGTAGTTAGGAACAGACTTAGGCGATCCTTAAGTTTAGTGCAATCGGGTGTTAGTTTTATGCATCATGAAAACTGCATGTGTTGTTTCTTCTTTTCAAACTAGTATTATAATATTAACATAGATTTATTTCACTTTCAATGTATAGATACCGGCATAGACTAGCTTTTCAACCGACTTCAACAAAAGGAGGAGGTTCTCAATTCGATTGTATGTTTTTTTTTTATCGTTGTTCGCACGTATCTTCGACATTTATGGACCGATTTTGATGATTATTTTTTTGTTCGATTGAATTTGCTTGCGAGATGGTCCCATTTAATTTTTTTTCAAATCGGTCAAGTAATTTTCAAGTAATCCTGAAAATGCTATGATTTTGCATCAACTACCTTGACGACTTTGTTATTTATGAACCGAATTAGATGAAGTTTTTTGTGTTGGAAAGGGGAAACCTTTAGTGTAGTCATTTTAACCGACTACAAAAAAAATAAGGTTCTCAGTTTGACCTGTATATAGTATATTTCTCCGCGATTAACTCACGTTTGGGTGAGCCGATTTTTCTACCTAAATAATATACTTACCTACACTATCTAATACAGAAGGTACTGACACTAAAAATAAACAAATAAAAAATTGTTTAAGAACAAAAAAACCGACTTCAAAAAAACCTGCCTCTAAAAAGCAAGAAATAATATTCAAATCATTAGATACGCATTATAACGTCTATTGAAGTCGGGTGGGGATTTAAGAATAAAAAAAGGAAGTTGTACTTCCCGTACGTACGTACAGTACGTTCGTACCCCACCCGACTTCAATAGACGTTATAATGCGTATCTAATGATTTGAATATTATTTCTTGCTTTTTAGAGGCAGGTTTTTTTGAAGTCGGTTTTTGCAATTCGAATGCTTATTTTTGACCGAGAGAGCGTGAAGCGCGAGCAAAGCGTCTCTGCTTCAGCTTGGGCAAAAATTCTTTCGTGTGTTTGGATGCCTGTCCGTTTCTTCTGCTTTTCCGGTCGCATTTCTCAACCGATTCTCGCTGAAATTTTGTGAGCAGGTTCGATATTATATCTGTGGTGTCTGAGAGAAACCTGTTAAGTTCAAAAGGAACATTTTACAGTATGACTTATCACAATGTACAAAAATGAAATGGACGAATCCTGAATTACGATGTGTTTACTACTTCTATTTTTATAAGATAGACTAATCAGTAATAAGATAAAAAAATATATAATAATTTAACCCAACTAAAAAAACCGGTCAAGAGCGAGTCCGACTCGCGCACCGAGGGTTCCGTACAATCATAAATATATTTGGATATGTTACTTTAGTACAGTCTTTAAAAAAGTAGAATAAACGGCAGACAGTTGGAAGGGCGAACAGGCGGACAGTTAATTTACTAATCTTAACCACAGCTGCTTATGGTGACTGAAAAACGTTTCAGCCATTCCACATTGCAAACTGTTACTAAGTAGGAACTTATTCTTCGTTTATTCGTACGGCAAATATTAGAACCAGCCACCAATTATTATTGTAGTATTCGGTTGCGCCATCTCTTGATCGATAGTGGGACTATTTTTTTTCTTAGGTCTTACGGAGACGCAGATAGCAACTCCATCGGATGCGGCGTACCTCAACTACCCTGGCTACACTCTCGAACATAAGTTCAAAAAGCATTCAGGGGTCTGTGTGTACGTTCGCGATGACATTTGCTGTAGGCGTCTCCGTTGCTTTGAGAAGTCAGGGTTTTCAGTGCTGTGGCTCCTGGTAGATACTGGGGTAGAAAAATCTATCTACGTCGGTGTCTATCGGTCGCACAGCGGTGACCAGAAGACAACTGAGCTCATTGAGCACCTCATTGAGACGACAGAAACTGCACTTCAGCGATATCCAACGGCGGAGCTTGTTTTTCTGGGGGACTTTAATGCCCACCACAAGGAGTGGCTGTTCCCATACCAAAAAACTGACCATGCTGGGAGAGAGGCACGAAGGTTCGCCTTAGCGCTAGATCTCACCCAGCTGGTGGATCAAGCAACGCGGATACCGGACATCGCTGACCATACACCCAACTGCCTTGACCTGCTGCTGACAACTGATCCACATAGACATGCGGTATCGGTCTCAGCTCCGCTGGGTACGTCCGACCACTGTGTGGTGAAATCCGTATCAAGCCACTCGCCTCCAGATGACAGTCCTAGGGGCACGAGACGAGTTTGGCATTACGAGTCGGCAGATTGGGACGAGATGCGTGCCTTCTTTGCATCTTACCCGTGGCGGCAAGTATGCTTCTCTTCAGGAGACCCCTCCTGCTCTGCTGATGCAGTTGCTGATGTGATCCGGCAGGGAATGGAATATTTCATCCCATTCTCCGACGTACCGCTCGGTCACAAAGCCCGACCGTGGTACAATGCGGACTGTGCTCGTGCTGAAGCCAGTAAGCAGTCTGCATACCAAGCCTGGGTGCAAGCTCGCGAACGCAAAATTCGAGCGCGTAGGGTCCGCGCCAAAAAGAGAGCATTTAATTTGGCCGCAAAATCTTGCAAAAGGGTGTTGCGTAAAGCTAGATTCGACCATGTCAGCCGCATTGGGGCGAAACTCGCATCCTATCCACCGGGTAGTAAGCAGTTCTGGTCCCTATCGAAGTCGGTCGAATCTAACTTCTGCCGTCCCACATTGCCTCCCATGCAAAAGCCCGATGGGACGCTGGCTCACTCCGCAGTTGAGAAGGCGAATTTATTTGCCACTCTGTTTGCGAGCAATTCCCATCTGGATACTGGCTCTACGCAACCACCAACTTTACCTCGTTGTAATTCTTCGATGCAGGAGATTACAATACACAATAAAGAGGTCCGTAGAGTCCTACTTAATCTAGACGTGAATAAGGCCAGTGGTCCTGATGGCATACCAGCAAGAGTGCTGAGGTATTGTGCGCCTGAGTTGTCTCTTGTACTGACACGTCTGTACCGCCTTTCCCTTCAGACCGAAACCGTACCGAAATCTTGGAAACTTGCCAATGTGCAACCAGTACCTAAAAAGGGTAGTCGTGCCGACCCTAGCAATTACCGACCAATCGCCATCACTTCCATACTCTGTAAGGCTATGGAAAGAGTACTGAACGGCAAGCTGCTCACCTACCTAGAGGATAACGATCTCCTTAGTGATCATCAATATGGCTTTCGCCGGGGACGATCAACTGGGGATCTCCTTGTGTACGTGACGCACTGCTGGGGCGAGGCCATTGAGAAACACGGCGAAGCGCTTGCTGTTTCGCTTGACATCTCAAAGGCTTTTGACAGGGTTTGGCACGCAAGTTTGCTGAGCAAGCTTCCAGCGTACGGAATCCCCGCTGGCTTTTGTAGCTGGGTAGCCGACTTCTTGAGTGAACGGTCGATCAGAGTAGTCATTGATGGCTGCTCCTCTGACCTCATGGCGATTGATGCCGGAGTTCCTCAGGGGTCGGTGCTCTCTGCGACGCTTTTCCTGCTGCACATCAATGACCTGCTAACACCGGGCATTGTTGGCTATGCAGACGACGGTACTGTCATGGAGAGGTATCTGTCCAGCGCGGGAGCCGGTGGTGATGAGGTGAAAATAATGAGAGAGGCCATGGTTAAGCGATTGAACCTGACGCTAAGTCTCGTCTCCCAATGGGGTGATGAAAATCTTGTTAGATTCAACGCTTCTAAAACGCAGGCGTGTCTGTTTACCGCAAAAAGGAGTCCATTCAACTTAACTCCTACTTTCCGAGGTACATCTATCCAAGCAACCGACACTCTCAAGCTTCTTGGCATGGAGTTATCTTCTAACCTTAACTTCGGCACCTCTATCGAGTCTAAGGCTCAAACTGCAGCTAAGAAGCTGAGCGTCCTAAATAAAGTCAAGCGGTACTTTACGCCTGGGCAGCTTTTAACCCTTTATAAAGCTCAAGTCCGATCTTGCATGGAGTACTGCAGCCACCTTTGGGACGGCTCGGCGAAATATCAACTTGCTGCACTAGACTCGGTGGAACGCAGAGCCAAGAGATTAATAGGCGACGGAAAACTGGTATCAGCTAAGCTTCACAGCTTGGCTCACCGCCGAAAAGTCGCTTGGCTATCGGTCTTCTATAGATTGTACTTCGGCGAGTGTGCTCAAGAGCTGCATGAGCTCATTCCACCTTCTCCTTTCTTCCATCGGACATCCAGACGCACTGCAGGCTACCATCCGTTCTTGGTTGATATACCTCCTGTGCGTACTAAACGCTACTCATCATCGTTTATAATGCGCACAGCCAAGGAATGGAATTCCCTGCCGGCGTCTGTGTTTCCGAGCACATACAACCTGACTCTTTCCAAGGCCAGAGTGAATAGGCACCTTCTGGGCAAGCTCGCTCCATCGTAGACCCCGTCTATACTTTCGGGCTAGACTAGGGTCAAGAGCAAACCCATTATAATTAAAAAAAAAAAAAAGAAAAAAGCATTCTTAGGTCAACGCCATCTGTTGACTGGTAGTGAAACTGAAGATTTTTGTTTGTTTTTTGAATTTCTAAAAAACTGTGTTATATTGAGACATCGTTTTATTTTTCCTGTAATCTTTATATAAACTGCTATCACATAGAATTATTTCAGATTTTTTTCTTTGCAAAATTCGGAGATAAGGGGGGGAACGGTATTTTTTTTTCATTTTTCATCATAAGCCGAAAACTATGCGGTCTAAGAAAAAAAAATGTTTTAAAATGTGCCAACAGCGCTCTTTCATATGATACCCCACATGCCCTAGTCACCTCACTTCAAATTTTTAAGACCCCTTTTCAGTCCCTGTTGTAAAAAAATATTATTTTTTTTATTTCTTTTTATTTGCAAAATAGTTGAGCAATTAATGTCATCTTAAATTATTCCAAATTTCAAGTTGATACCATTAGTACTCGTAGTTCTCGAGATATCCAGCTGTGACAGACAGACAGACTGAGTCACACCATAAGGGTTCCTTTTTTACCATTTTGGTACGGAACCCTAAAAATTACCAAACTGGAGTTAACAGGTTTGTCCCAAACACCACATATATCCGATATTTAAAATAGTGGAGATATGTAAAAGAAACATATTTCAGCTGTTTCGATTTATTTTTAAAAATAACACAAACTTTTTTTGTTAGCGCTGTAAAGATTTGTTTTTTATTTTTAGAAGAAGTCCATAATTGAAAATCAATCAAAATTCTGGCCAATATTCGAAAGAAAATAATAAGATTGTGACAGAATTTATGGCTGCATAATATTATTTGGATTTGGATTAGATGCATAGAAATAAGTTATGTCCATTTGAATTGGGTAATTTTAAAGTTATGTTAGATGCTCATTTGATTCAAATTATTTGAATCATATCCGTCACGGAATTCCTACTGGTTTGAATAATATTATTCATGGAACGGAAGTAAAATTATTTTTTAAACAACATACAATTTGGGTATGCTAGTAATATAATAAGTCTATGAATTTGAGCTACTTTTCAAAGCGAGGTCTACAGCTCGGAGCCAATATATTAACAGTAGTGTAAAGAGCATCAGTTGATATTGTTTTGTGAAAATATACGAAACGAATACCAAGAGCCAGAACAAACTAATAAACTTTTACCACCACAACCTAAACAATCCTTTTTTTATCCTAGGGCACGACGCAGACAAAATCACAACATAATGGAATATGAGTAATATTCTATTAAACATCACGTTCCCGTTCGATGCAGTTCTTGGTATAATAAAAAAATATTGATAAATTGTTGTTTAACAGACTCTACTTTCGACAGTAGCAAGTTTCGTTATTCCGATATATCTCAATAAAGTCTGGAAAAAATATTCACTCTGGAAAGTTTATCGTGTACTTAACGACCGTCCATAAAAATGTTTATTTATATAAGCAAGCCGATAGTACAATAAATGTTTTTCTTAGTTTATAATCCAAATACGAATTGTTGCATTTCCATGCACTTTGGAAACATAAACTCGATTAGCAGCTCGTAAACGCGACAATGGATCATGATGGTAATCAACCGCTTTGCACGTGCTAATTAGCTGAACGCGTCAATCAATTTGAAGTGTATCGTAATCGTATCACGGTAATGAGCTCTGCAACAAATGACCACGGGTGCCGGCGCGCTCCTTAGAGAGGTGGCAAAGGGGAGTCGGCGCGGAGATGTCACGTTTTTGAGCGGAGCCGGGCGAAGATGGGCGCCCAGAGGATGCAGCAGTGCGGGGCCCCCCGCGCCCGCCGCCCTCCGCGCCCCGCGCTGACGTAACGCTGCCGTGCCGCCCGCCCTAGTGTGTACCGCGCCGCGCTCCGAGCGGGCCCTCACGTATCCGCGCTCTGCACCTCAGTGTATTTGACGTTTCATTACTGAACTCTCATCTTGGGCTTGATCAGTGAATGAGGTGCATGACGACTTGTGCTATAATACGCTTTATTACGCCCCTCGATATGCAGTAGCCGTAATCTTTGAAAAACTTGACACCGCCCTTAGAGCGCGGATGCATCTGTGTCATTCTTCAATGACATTAATAACGTTGCAAGATCGGTTACTCGTAACCCTCGTTATCAAATTTTGAACTTAGTAGTTACCGAGTTAGGTCGAGACATAGTTGAATTTCACTGCGAAATAGGGCTGTATCTTGAGGCTCACATCTTAATTATTCCAATATTTACTTATCTGATAAGGATTGACATTTTTAATAGCTTGGCGAATAAATTATCATAGTTGGATACAGTTACTTGAAACAAGTAGATGTTTGAAGATATAACAATCGGTTCAATTCGGCATAATTATATTTTGATACATAGACAACAAGTTACGTGAGACTTTTAAATATATTTTTATAAAGTCCAACGTAACTGTAATGTAGTTTACCATTATATATAAGAAATGTGTGAATAAACCAACGCTCAACTAAACTCATAGGTAATTGGAAAAAGAAATACTATCACATTGTTAGCAATCTTATGGTAAGTTAGATGTAATGGACTTTGGTTATCGTTCGTAGACTATCAACGCTTTTAGTACAATATTAGAGGCATATCATGTGCATTGACACCGAGCATCCCAGAACTGGTCATCTGGTGACAAATTGGCCAACCATGTAATCATTTCCATCGTAGAACTATATTTGCGCTAGCAGCATCATAAATGGCCTTGAAATTAGTTGTTTCTTGTTTTATATTACGAAATGTACTCTCTGAATTGATTATAGATATCTACTATTAGAGTTGTGCTGTATAGATAACTAGTACTACTCACTTTCATCTGATTCGAGATCCTTTACAACTGCATAGCAGACTTTTTGGTAGGAAGAAAGGTTTTACAGAATATAAAAGTATAAAGAAACGGTCTTTATATTTGTTTGTAATTGGATTCACCATCTTTTTAATTTTTATTAAGAATTTTTATTGATTGCTCCTCCAACATGTGGAGTTCTAAATTGAGAAAATAAAAGGTTTGGTCACTAGAAACATATTTCACCTTTATACCTCCTCCTCACCTTCAAATATTACTTTCAATTAATTTTACTTACAATACAATTTAACTAACATATAGAATAAGTGTAGATGTAATACCTGTTGGTGTACCATAGACTTATTATCCGTTTGAAATCAATGTGGTGTACAAAAAAAACTATAAATGAAAGCTATATTCCAGAGATATTTATGAAGTAAGAACCAAAGCGCCATCTCTGCATTAAACTATTTTCCGGTAAGTTGACGGAGCCCATAGTACTAAATTCCACCGCTAGGTTCAACGAGTATCGCTATATTCGCTCGCATTTCAGACAAAATCTAAAATAATGTTCATGTTATGATGTTACACTTCGGCTAATACATAAATCTATTACGTTTAAAACACTATCGTTGATTTACTATTAAATTGTATTTGGTCTTTCTTGATCCTAAAAAATAACAATAAAAAATAACACTGATAGAGAAAATCTATCTATCTGCTACCGCTTTAAAGTACGGAATACATTAATAATGTACGTACGTAAACGTACTAGGTAATCTGCAAATTAAACCTATTTTATTTACTTTAACTGATGTTTGGTTGTTAGTCTGGAGAAGTGCAGATTACCTAGAAAATCTGCGGATTACCTATTTAACGTAAGAACTGAATAAACTTTTTCCACTCTATCGGACTCGACCAGTTAATCTGATGAATTGCTTTAATGTACACCTAATTAAAAAGAATGTAGATTTGAATGTTATTTCTTGGTTTTTAGAATTATTTTTAAGAGTTTTTTGAATGAGGTTTTACACCTTTTTTGTGGTAAGTAAGCGATGATATTATAAATCAAAAGTTTTTATATTTCAGACTTTTAATGGTTATATAATATCCATACTAACTTAATTTTCTCATTCCAACTGTTTGCTGTTATGGAGTTCAGTTGTGTCTTCGCAGTTCAAGTCTAGTACCAGAACGTCCTTGACCATAGTTTTTCTACCTTGGTTTTAATTGTCATAAACCTAAAAATATTTAATTGACTATACAATACAGTTCTTATTTGATTTTTCAGTTCTTATTTGAGTTCCCTTGTGTATCTTCAAAGCCCAAAGTTCAATACCAAAGAAATAAAACCGGTATCATTCTTGAAGTATCTTCTTTTAAATAAAAAAAGAATCATCTAAATCGGTTGATAAATAAAGAAGTAATCCTCGAACATCCGTAAAAAATAATGGAGATAATGGTAACGAGAATGACAGTATTCCCACGATTTATTGAAAACTACTGAACTGATTTCAGAAAATATGAAATCAATCTAAACGTATTTTATTTACGTAACTACTGAAGCAACAAACATAATAAAAACATATAACCGAATTGATAACCTCCTCCTTTTTGAAGTCGGTTGAAAAGATTGCCATAAACTGTAGATACATTGCACCGAAATAGTGATAGAATCTCTTTATAGTACGAAATGACAATATTACAAACTTTTAAGAGACAATTGACCGAGCGAGCACAAAGCGCGAGCGAAGTCTCTACTTCAGCTTGGGCAAAAATGTTTTTGTATGTCTGTCCGGCTGTATGTTCTCCCCTATAGGTCGTATTTCTCAACCGATTCTCGTGAAAATTTGTGATCAGGTTTTAAAATTATATAGATTTTTTTTTGTCGAGACAGTTTTTCGATTTTTTTCAAAATGGTGGGGATGAGTAAAAAAACATATTTTTAGTTCGGCTTTCCGGCTGTTTGTTCTCCTCTACAGGTCGCATAATTCTCATCTCAACCGATTCTCGTGAAATTTTGTGTGCAGGTTCGATTGAATTTACTAATATTAAAATTGAATTTTCTAATATTAAAACCTCAATGCTTTTGTAAAATACTCTCGTTAGATCTCAGTTAGAATATGCATTGAGTGTCTGGAATCCACAGTACCTATTCAGTATATATTAATTCTATTGAAAGGATACAGAACAAGTTCATTACAATAATGAAATACAAATTTAGAAACTTCAACGCTGAGGATATTGTTCCCCTTGATCTGCGAAGAGAACATCATGATCAATATTTATTATTCAAAATTGTTAATAATTATGTCGATCCGCCTTATCTATTAAGTAAAGTTTTGTTACGATGTCCAAGGTTCAACATGAGATCATGTGATACATTTTCTATATCTTTTTGTCATACTAACTATGCAGGTAACCGTTTTATACTAAGATCCATGAGACTTTATAATTTGAAGTATTGTCACATCGATATTTTCTATACAAAGCCTAAGAAATTCAAAAGTTTGTTAACAATAGTTTTCCTTAATTGCTGGCTTATTTGAATTTGTGCCCAATATCTTTGGTTTTATTTTTCTTACTTAAGGTGTTATTTGTTTATTCAACTTTAGATACCAATGTGTAAGCTATTTGTGGAAACTGTTTTGGCAAATTCAATTGTGGTACCCACATTTATTGTAAAATTGCTGTTTGTTTCCCTAATAAACTAAAATAAAAATAAAATAATTATACAACGTGTTACAAAAAAACCGGCCAAGTGCGAGTTGGACTCGCGCACGAAGGGTTCCGTACCAAAAAACGGCAAAAAAATTACGTTTGTTGTATGGGAGCCCCCCTTAAATATTAATTTTATTCTGTTTATAGTATTTGTTGTTATAGCGGCAACAAAAATACATCATCTGTGAAAATTTCAACTGTCTACCTGCTGTCGTTATTAATATCGAGCAAAAACCGGACAATAAATATCACGTTTGTTGTATGGGAGCCCCCCTTAAATATTAATTTTATTCTGTTTTTAGTATTTGTTGTTATAGCGGCAACAGAAATACATCATCTGTAAAAATTTCAACTTTCTAGCTATCACGGTTCATGAGATACAGCCTGGTGACAGACAGACATACAGACAGACAGACGGACAGCGGAGCCCGTGTCCCGTTTTTACCCTTTAGGTACGGAACCCTAAAAACCCCTAATGCCGAATATGGTATACCAGCTTTCGCCCGCGACTTCATCCGCGCGGACATTCGGAAAATCCCTAGGGGACTTTTGACCGGTATAAAAGTATCCTATGTTTTAAATCAGCCTATAAACTATATGTGTGCCCTTCCAAATCCGTCGTTATTGCGTAATTGAGTAATAACAAACATCCAAACATTCAAACTTTCAAACTTATAATATTAGTGGGATATCTATATTCCGTTCCTGTTTATAACCGTTCTCGCCCCGTTCCCGTACCCTTACCCGAATATTTTATACAAAATTTGGACCCCCATTTAGAGCCCTTTTTTATTAACATCCCATAAAACCTCAATAACGACACCCATATTAATTTTGGATTTTTTTACCCCATTTACCCCCCTAAGGGGCTGAGTTTCAGAAAACCATGATACACGTGTTTACTTATTTGTTTTAGAAGTACTCCTACGAAGTTTCAAGTTGAAATGTTCATTTAATATTTTTTTTCCATACTTTTTTTATGCACAACGGAATAGTGCTTGGCCTTCATCTCACCTGATGGTTAGTGACGATAAGGCCGAAGGTGGAAGCGCACTACACCTGAAATCCTCATCACTGAGGAACTGGCTATCTTACCTCTAACTGTCGGAACACAACAATTTTTACATTGTTGATAAACGTTCAGACTTAGGTAAGATGATTGTAGCTAGCCAGACGGACCTTGAAATAAGCCCTACCACCAACCAAACCGAGTACAAATAATACCCTCCCTGGGAATTGAACCCGGGACCCCTGCGTCTTACATGGGTGGGCGAACCTCTAGACTACAGAGGCGGTTAAATACGATTTTTGTACCCCCATTCAACCCCTTTAGGGGTGGAATTTCCAAAAATCATTTCTTAGTGGATGCTTACACTATACAAAGTATCTATGTAGGTTTAG
Source organism: Agriphila geniculea (assembly GCA_943789525.1). Lineage (NCBI taxonomy): Eukaryota > Metazoa > Arthropoda > Insecta > Lepidoptera > Crambidae > Agriphila > Agriphila geniculea. The sequence goes on from OX038875.1 coordinate 14,410,685, forward strand.
GCTGGGCGTTAGTATATATACAGGGTGGATTTTTGAGACGGTACATTAAGGGCAGGTATCTTAACCGTTATAGTTACAGGAAAACGTTCCTAGGAGACCATCCATAACTTTTTAAGATATTCTGAACTGCATTCACAGATTTTGGAAAAAAAATACCGTTAGCAAAAAAAGTGTTAAATAACCAAAACATTTTTTTTATGCCAATCGATCCTATTTCGTGTGTTTTGTTCCGTTTCTGTATTCAAATTTCAGTTGGCCTTAAAGTGATTTTGATCACAGTAAGAAATAGGATCATTTAGCGATAAAAATATTTCGAGTTGGTTTACCGTTTTTCAGTACAAAATGTATGGGAAAAGTTTTTGACAATTTCTGTCGTTTCTAGTACTCATACCTTAAATAGAGTCTTTTGATCCCCTCACGAAATAGGATCGAATGGCGTAAAATTTTTTTTTTGGTATTTTAGAGGTTTTTTTCTAACGGTAAATTTTTTTCCAAAATCTGTAAATGCAGTTCAAATATCTTAAAAAGTTATGGATGGTCTCCTAGGAACGTTTTCCTGTAACTAAAACGGTTAAGGTACCTGCCCTTAATGTACCGTCTCAAAAATCCATCCTGTATATTGGGACCATCAAAATGAACAACTTTTAGTATTTAGTTTTGTTTATTCTTATGGTATGGGATAAACTCTGAAATCGCGAAAAAAAAATCAGCTGTTTCATACAAAAATTAATAATGAAAATATCAAAATGTATGAAACAGCTGTTTTTTTCGGGATTTCAGAGTTGGTCCCACATTAAAAGTTGTTCAGTTTGATGGTCCCTATCATCCATATTTGAAATCAGGTGTTTTTTGTAACACGTTGTACAGATATTTTTGTTCAGTCAGTTTTTCTCAATTTTTCCAAATGTTAGAGATACCTACGATATCTCCATGCACATGAGTAAATAAACGTAAACTTTACTCATGTGATAGGTACCTAATAAAAAAAGTCAGATGTTTTGAAAAAAAAATTAAAAATAGCACAAACCTTTTTTGTTAGCGGTGCTAAGAAAATTTTGTTTTTTATTTTTAGAAAACTTAACAGTTCATAGGTCAAAATCAATCAAAACATTTCTGGCCAATATTCGATAAGGTTGTGAGTTTGTGGCAGAACCTAGACTGCGTATATTATTTGTTTTTAAACCACATACAATTTGAGCTACTTTTACGCAAGGTCTACAGCCCACGGAGCCACTAGTCTAAACTTTATAACAGAGATTGATTTGTAATTTCTAAGATCTTATAATAAACCAAGAATATCCTGGTCATTTCTGTATACTTGAAAAGGGTTTTATGGTTTTTTACTTTCAAATTGATGGTATCATCGAGCAAAATTTTTTATCAGTAAAAAGTTTGTACTACTTATATCGTTTAGTGCGAAAGTTAATAATTATTAAATAATAATCATGATTGAAACGAAAACCTAGAACACCTATAAAGTTGTTAGTGATATCTCACACGAGAGATAGGGTATTTGGGCGAAGCCTTGCGGAAATCGATACTGATAGCCACGGATCCTGCACTCTCACCCGTATTTATGTATCTGCGACCCGAAATTTGAAAGGTTAACAGTAAATGCTGTACGCACGCTGCTATGGACGATTTTGGCTTCGCTATGTGCACTTACGTCAATGGGGAACGTCTGAAAAAAACGGAAAAAATGTTTCACAAAATATAGAAAAGTCAAAATTGTGTCAAAATCATAGACTTAGAAATTTTTTAAAAGTTGCGGAGACAAAAGTTGCCCGTGTGCGATAGCGCTAAGTTTATGGTCAAACTTATTTTAATGCATGTTGTAGTTATGGCAGGTGGTGGCTAAGGAGTAATCTCCATTTTGCTGTTACTTCCGTACTTTTGTGGAGTTACTTAATTTTTTTAGAAATTTTTCACGTAGCCAAAAATCATGAAACTTTTTTATATTAATAAGGGAGGTTATAAAAAAATATAGGCAATTTGTTTTTTTTTCAGACATTCCTCATTTAAAATACGCTAGTGATGGCTGTTTGGTCTTTTTTTATTATATGAAGAAGATGAGATTTATTTCAAAAATCAACCACTTAAAAAAGTTACTCGTTATTTTAACTTGCGTCCTACGGATTTTATTTACAACCATCACGATATATAGAAAGTCCGTCCGAAGACTAGTGTTTAAGTTTTTTTGTTATTATTTTTACACAAACTTCGCATTAATTTTTAACTAGTTGGACTCCTGTCTCCTATCATTTATAAGTTGTATGAGACCTTTTTTGTACTTGTTTGAAGGGGAGAATTAAATAAATATTTTATTATAATTATTAAGTTTTTAAGTTCATAGTGAAGTATTTTGAAAACAAAAGTTTGCCTAATTAAAGATAGTGTTTCTTTTGAATGACATTTGATTTCTTCAATGGTTCAACTTCCCTGGCTGCCTTTTCCCTTCCAATGCTCAATGATTTAGATACCTTGATTTAACCGCCTTTGTGGTCTAGTGGTTCGCCCACTAATGTAAGACGCAGGGGTCTCGGGTTCGATTGGTGACAGTTTGGTTGGTGGCAGAGCTTATTTCAAGTCCGCCTGGCTAGCTGCCACCATCTTTCCTAAGTCTGACGCCATAGCACCATTTTAAAAATGGTTGTGTTCCGGCAGTTAGAGGTAAGATAGCCAGTTCCTCAAGGATTCTGGGTATAGTGCGTTTCCACCTTCGACCTTATCGTCATTTATCATCAGGTGAGGTGAAGGTCAAGCACTATCCCGTTGTGCATAAAAGGAAAAAGGGTTTAGGCACCCCGTAGACTCTGGTTTCAACCACCATTGTAACCCAGTAAAATTAGACATGAAAAGGGGGTAATGGTTGCATCAAATCAGGTATTTTTGGATTTTGGATATATTGTTGGTAATGTAGAGGCAATGTTAAATCCAAGTTTTCGACCTGGGCAGACGACCGGGTCATTCTAAAAAGTATTAGTACCTTTTTTCAGTTTTTGTCGATTTTGACACAGAAGGGCTAGTTTGTCATCAAGATTGTGTAAAATTTTAAAGTAGATTAAATTTGCAACAATTTGAAGGTAAAACGGTTTTGATTCGACCAATAGTATCAGAGACACAGCTTTTCAAAATTTGACCATCCTAACTTTGAAAATGAAGGACTTTCCAGGTACGATTTCATCCCTCTTTTGACCCCTTTGATTGTGGAATTATGAAAAACGCTGACTCACGTCAATATTTATTTTCAATCTTCAACCTTAATACAAATTTTAAAGATCCTAACTTTGAAACTGACGGACTTTCATACAAACTTTCATCCTCTATTTTACCCCCTTAGGGTGGAATTTCCAAGGTATCGATGTGCAAAATTTCAAGTATCTAGGTTCAGCGGTTTGGGCTGTGCGTTGATATATCAGTAAGTCAGGACTTTAAATTTTATATATTAGATATTCTACCTAACACCTTGTTTGGATGGATCACTTGGGTCCCTAAAAACGGCAAATAATAAACGATGAAAATGCCAGTAGGAAAACCAAACTCGAGGAATTAGCGATTATCTGTATATCTATATACATATAATAAAACTGTAAATTCTAAAGGTTTGTGCACGAATCACGCAAAAACCGCTGAACGGATTTTGAAAGGATTTTCACAGTTTGGTAGCTTGGGGTCCAAATTAAAATCTTAGTAATGTTTTATCTAATTCAGGTGGGTAGAACCTGGGAACCAGCTTGAACACTCCGTAGTACTTGCTTTCATACATTAAGGAGATCATTTAAATTGGTCGTCTTATTAAGTCGCGGGAAAAAGAGATACCTACTGGGGATTTTTCTACTGTCCACGCGGACGAAGTCGCGGGCGGAGGTTAGTTACAAATAAAGCTTCAAAAACATAAATATTCCGAAAAACATGAAATTTAGGTAAAAAATTATATTTTAAAAAATTGGCTAAATTTTGAAAAGCTGAGTCTCCGAAACTATCGGTCATATAAAAATTGTTTTACTCTCAAATGGTTGCAAATTTAACCTTCTTTAAAACTTTTTACACAATATTGATGAAAAACTAGTCCTTCTGGGTCAAAATCGTCAAAAACATTATAAAGGTACATTTTTTTTGTTTTTGCGAATGACCCGGTTGTCTGCCGAGGTCGAAAACTTGGATTTAACATTGCCTCCACCCTCCACATTACCAACAATATATCCAAAAACCAAAAATACCTGATTTGATGCAACGATAAATGTCTAATTTAATTGGATTATTGACAAATGTTACTATGAAATATGCGTGAGAGAGAAAATGAAATATAGGTACAAACAACAACAGGTTTTGATTGGCGTTGATAAAATAAACTTCGACAATCTAATTAACTACCTGAAACCCGCTTACCGCAAGCTATTAAAAGTTATTTTTAAATATTTCAAATAATCTTGAGTTCAAGTTGTATATGTTACAGTCAAAACTCATATTCGGTTAAAACCTCTTTTGACTGTAAACATCAGGCAAAAATGGACATTAATGTATGAATTATTATTTATTTTATACTTTACCTAGGTATTCTATCCAATACCAAATGCGCAGCCGGTAATGTGTGTAAAAGACGAGAGTAGAGAGGTATCATGTTAATTTTATTGTGATTTTACAGTAGTAATAGAAAAGAAGTCTTTATTTATCGGTGCACCCTGACGAATACATTTTTTCAACTAAGTGGCACGGTATTATATTATCAGAAGACCTATTAATAGTAAATATTACAAAAACTTAGTTTCTGGCTCTTCGCTGGCCGCTGTACGTTAGCTCCGCTCGTTAGGCTCGCGCGATTTTAGTCGCAGATCTAACCTAACCTAACCTAATGAACTTTTTAAGATTTTTCTATAGCGGATGACTTTGCCCCCCAAATGGTTTGTTAAAACCACTTTTGACTGCAAAAAACAGTTAAAAGTGGTTTTGACAAACGTACTTAGTCAAAACCACTTTTGCCTGATCTTTGCAGTCAAAAGTGGTTTTGACCGATTATGAGTTTTGACTGTAACATATATACATATTTCGATATTTGTGTATGTAGGGGTACCAAATAGTAATAAGTTGCCAGCCATAGGACACTGTAACGGCCTAGCCACGGACAGCGCGGCAGGAGGAATTCAATAATCACTGCGCGCTATCCCGATGGCGACCTCTCAGCTCGTCGTCACGACCGCGCAGTGGTTACTGAATTCGCTTGCCGCGCCGCCTGCCTCGCCTCCTGCCGTGCTGTCCGTGGCCGGGCCGTAAAACGGTATCCCTCACGCGAATTTCACAACTTGTGTGGGATGATAAGCAAATTAATAGAATTTAAAGTAAAATATCAGGAGCACTGTAATATTTATCTTTCTTGCGCACTATTAGTTGAAACAAAATACTTTTTCACCTCTCCAGAAGGGGCGCTTTTGGCTCTAAAAACTCGCAGCAATATCGATTTTTGCTGTCAAAAAACAGCTACTTTCAGCAGTTTTGCTATCTACTTCTAGAAATGACTACGAAGGAATGGAATGATAGCATCTAAAAACCATGGTTCTTAATTAGAATTATTTTAAGTAAAGTTTTATTAAAATTGTGTATTATAATGTAATTACAATCTATAAAAATGAATCGCCGAAATGTATGTAAGAGCATAAACTTTATAACGACTGCACTTCATTTTTTGTTGTGTTTGTTATTATCAGGACAAGGTTTGTATAAAAGTATTTTTTTCTCTTTTCCGTCATTTCAAATCGTAATATAACTAATAGATGGCACTACCCGTGCGCAGCCGGGGCGGGGCAGCTAGTATTGAATAAAATTCGGCAGCACTCTTGGTCTGGGTACCGCTTTAACACACTTTTTTTAGGTCGCTTTATTGTTTTTGTTTATTTGTGTTTGTCCACAAGTTTTACAAACGATTTTATACTAGCTTCCCGATGAGCTAGAGACTTAAAACTTTGAAAATAGGTCAAAACTGTAAGACAATTCAATATTATAGTGTCATTGAGCTGATCTGATGATGGAGCTTGAAGAAAGCCACAGGAACTCTATAATAAAACCATACAAGCCCATCGAGTTTGGGTTGATCGAAAATGTTATCCGGGATATCTAAACCTCGAAATGGTTTCGTAATTTCTTTTTAATTAGTTTTTTATAAGTTTTTAGTTCGTTTTTTTAGTTCAGTTAGTGCGTTTTTTTATTTCTTTTCATTCATAAGATGAGACAGTAAGTAGGTATTGAAATATTTTTTTACCGATCTTTTGTCTCGCTATAGCAAACCAAGAAAAATGTAAAGAATGAAAATAATGTACAAAATTTATTCTTATCAAGGTTACGCGCCCACTAGACATGAAATATAAATACAAGTGCGGTTTTATTGAAAGTATTTTGGTACCTAATTAGTTTATTAGTTTTATTTAGCTGACGTTTCGGCACTTAAGCAGGCTTAAGCAGGCAGCTGTAAAGGTGCCGACATACAGGGAAAATAAAAATCAAACTAAAATCAAACTAAATACAAACTAATTACCGCAGTACTTTTATTAAAACCGCGCTAGAATCCGAAAGAGTGTTTTATTTCAAATTGATTCTTGATTTTAAATAATGAAGTTAGAAAAAAAATATTACCCAAACTTTGAAATTCTCACCTCACTCATTATAGTTATTTATGCAACTGTACTATAACGAGGGGTATTAAAACACGAATGTGGGTGTGGATAATAGTATCACATGAGTGTTTTAATACCTAATTATGTACAGTTGCATACAAGACTTTATCTACACCCATTTTTTTATTTTTTCTCTTTGTTATTAGGTAAACAAACAATATTTTAATACATATGGATTAAAACACCCATGATATTTATCTAAACCCACGATATGTATCCTCTATAAAGGTTTTGACTTTGACTTTGTCTTTAACTTTGACTTTCCTCTCCCTCCTCGTCATTATGTCTTCCGCAAGAGTGTTATAATGTTGTACTGAATTTCATAAAGCAACGCTCGCGCGTGGGCGCGCGGCGCTGCAGGACCAGCTCTGGCTCGGGATATTGTAATGATGGCAGTAAGCTAACTGTTTCAGAACCTCTTACAGAGGATTTAGAGCATGGGTGTAGATAAATCTCTTTTATCTACTCTCATATCGTAAAATTCGAATTATGAATTTCAAAGCGAATTTATATTGACATACTTTATACACGCAATACCGAAAAAAAATTAAAAAGTTATTTTATAGGGTACGTATCAGAATGTCTAAAGTTAAAATGTCTAAAGTTAAAATAGCAAAGTTCAAAATGTCAAAAATCAAAATGCAAATGGTTTAAAATGTCAAAAATCATTATGTATAAATTCATAATAGCAAAATTCAAAATGTCAAACGGTTCAAACATAAAACTAGTTAAAATATCAATGGTCCATAAGTCAAAGGTTTACAATGATTTGAAAACAACAATTCGCCTTTTTTTTCATTTATTACCTTGCAAAATTTTGTGTGCAATTCTTTGTAGTTTCCAGTAATTGCGTTACAATTTTTAAATTGTAACATGGAGGAGGGTATACTTACGTTTTCGAAATTTGTGATTATTTACCTAAGATGTAACATTATTACACTATAGTGTAAAAAAAATGTTTTTTTACTATTATAATATACTTACTGTGATTATTTAGGTACTTAGATGTAAAGCTTTTATATTATGATGTAAATATAAATGATAATTTTCTTTCCTCTTTATCATTTTTATTTTTTATTATTTAAGGGTATGATTTTATCAATTACCTAATAAATGCGTTTTCAGTGACCTAGTTAATAATATTTGTTCCTAAAATAGTAGATCTCTCACCTAAATCGAATCACCAAATAATGTTAAAACGATTACCTAAATATCTATTAAAAATTACTTGGAAATAATATCAATTATCGAAATAATAAAAGTGTCACTGAAATTGAATCACCAAACAGTATCAAAATGGTTTTAAAAACTCCGTTATAAAAACTCCGCCCCTATTAGGAATTTTTCTATTAATTTGGTAACAGATCTATAATTTCGATAATTGAACAAATTAATCGAATATGAGTTAGAAGATTAGATTTATAGTGACAGGTTTATTATTTTAGGTAGGTGTATTATTCCTGCCCATAACTTACTTTTTAGAGCATAGATCTTAGGTATATTCAGGCTATAGAAAAAAGTGCTCAAACTATAATTTAAGATACATATTTACATTAATCCGATGATTTATACTTTAGAGACAGTTTTGGTAAATATGATAACTAATATATTTCTTGGAGATAGATATTATTATTAGGGTATTGCAGATTAGTGACACATCTAAACTTAGGTGTCAGAAAATTTTGTTCCCTTTTATTTTCACTTTTGCTATAGTATGTACCTGTGCGAATCAAGTTCGCATACGTACACACTATGGCAAACTATTTTCAGCACAGGTTGCTGCAGGTTCGCGAAACCTTAACGTGCGCCTATTGTCCTCCAGTTTTTTGTGTGCATTTCTTTGATTCATTGCAATATATCAATTGGATGCATTCGCCATTACCAAACATTAAAGCAGGAGAATAAGCGATCACCTCCATGAAAAAAGACTCCGGCAAACAGTGAGCTTTCCATACAAACGTAATACATAATTATCTGTGGTAGGTAATACCAAACTGATTTGCGATTGGAACATATTTAATCCTCACCGCTGCGGTACTGGCTTACCTCTTACTGCCGGAACACAACAATTTTCAAAGTCCCCCTAGACTATAGCTATGCTGAAATGTCAAGAAAATCCAAAATCAAACCAAATACTAACTAATTATCAAACTACTTTTAATAAAACCGCAAGAAAACCGCGCTAGTATCCGTTACTCCGGCGAACCTTGAGCTTCCCATACAAAGTATTAACATAACACCAGAATGATTCGCAATTTAACCATAATTAACTTTTTTTGTGATGTTATTAATTGGATAAAGAAATACATTATTTATCTAGTAATATTTAACTAAATAAAAAATCCAAAATACCAAACCAAACAAAAATTATTGCGATTTACAGTTTTGTATGAAAAAATGTAATTGGAATTTATTTTGAATTGGTAATTTGAATATTAGACATTTTAAGTTTTGATCATTTGATCTTAGACATTTTAATTTAGGACTATCTGACCGTTTGACATTTTCGTTTTTGACATTTTGAACGTTTTACATTTTAATCGTTAGACATTCAAATTTTTGACATTTTGAACTTTGTCATTTTAAGTTTAGACATTTTAACTTTAGACATTCTGATACGTACCCATTTTATAACATACCTTCGCTAACTGAAGTATGCTATAAAATAACTTTTTTTCTCATTACGATACAGGGCAAATCCAAGAAGAAGGCAGTACCGCGAAATTAAAAAAAAAAACAATGATTTTTCCGTAAACTTTCCATGATTAAAATGTACTCTATGGCAATCGATGACTTAGCGTAACGATTAGTCTGCTGGAATGCACTACCTGATTATTATTTTTTTCTAATAGATAACGCGCCATGTTTTGATTTTAATTTTTACATTTGCTTCAAAATGTCTGATAGTAGTGAGTGTGGACTCCACCCGATATTTTAGATGCGGCGACGGAAAAACGTCTTACTTAACCTAGGTACTTAACCTACTACCTACCTAGTCGTAGAAAGTCGAGAAACTACTTACCTACTCTTTTTCTCATTGTTAATTTATTTTGTAGGAGCAATCACAAATTGTATGAGAGTAGATAAAGTATTGTATGAAACTGTACATAACTAGGTATTAAAACACTCGTGTGATACTATTAAAAACCTCGCCTACGGCTCGGTTTTTAAACACACACTCATGTTTTAATACCCCTCATTATGCATCAGTTTCATAAACTACTATTATCAAATGAAATTAAAGAAAAACTGCACTAAGTACCAGATTGTTATATAAACATGTGCGTGCTTTTCTGTAATTACCGCAAGTTTCGTATAAATAAACACTCCTCTTTTGGACGGCACCCCGCCTTGCCTATTTAGCTGACATTTTTCAGCATGCTGTAGAAAGTATGACAGCAACCTTCGACACTATAATCGTAGTTCTCTTTTTCATTTCCTTGTTTTTAGGGTTCCGTACCTCAATAGAAAAAAATGGAACCCTTATTGGATCACTTTGTTTTTCGTCTGTCTGTCCGTCTGTCAAGACCCTTTATCTCAGTCACGCGTTGAGGTATCGAGTTGAAATTAAAATTATATACTCATATCTATAGTCCTTTAAAGTGAAAAAAAATCGGGCTATAAAAACTAAGAAACAAGAAAATATTCTAGTCCAAAATTATATAATAAAGAGAAAAAAACCGGCCAAGTGCGAGTTGGACTCGCGCACGAAGGGTTCCGTACCAAAAAACGGCATAAAAATTACGTTTGTTGTATGGGAGCCCCCTTAAATATTAATTTTATTCTGTTTATAATATTTGTTGTTATAGCGGCAACAAAAATACATCATCTATGAAAATTTCAACTGTCTACCTGCTGTCGTTATTAATATCGAGCAAAAAACGTGTGATACGTTGGGTACCGACCAAATTTTGTTTTTGATAATGGATTATTTTAACGTGATCTACTCTAAATGTTCTATTTAGTACCTAGCAAAATTTTATTGTACTTGTCGACTGTTAGCCATACGGCAACCGTGAACTTGGTCGGTACGTAACGGACTCGTCTCGTACGGACCAACATTAAAAAATATATATACGAGTAAAAGATGTTACAGAATCATTTGTACTCGTCATAATTATACTTTTTGATGTGTGCATCTATTTTCAAAACACATGCTTAAATCTATAAGGAATCTACAATTTATTTGTTACCATATAGTAACTTTGTAACTTTTTTTCTAATTTACGTACAAATTTTTTAATTCAAGGTATTAAATAGTAAATTTTAGGTATTTTTTTTTTGGTATTTGAGACAGTTCAATTTGCCATGATACACCCGCCATTTTGACTCTCATAAAAAGGCACATTGTATTGTAGGCAGGGATTGAAATACCGTTAAAAAAATAACGTTAAAAATACCGTTGTTTTAACGGTATTTTTAACGTTATTTTTTTATCGGTAAATTTACCGGTAAAATAACGTTAAAAATATTTTACCGGTAAAATTAACGTTAAATATATCGTTAAATTTAGTACCGGTAAAATTAACGGTAAAAAATTAACGTTTTTAATTGGAATAACGTTAATTTTAAAGTAACGGTAAAAAAAGGAAGAAATAACGTTAAAATTAACGTTATTTCAGTAAATAACCTTAAATTTAACGTTATTTCTCAAATTAACGTTAAAATTAACGTTATTTATTGACATAACGTTAATGTTAAAATTAACGGTAAAAAATAGTAAGAAATAACGTTATATTCAAAAATAACGTTAACATTCCCTGATTGTAGGTAAAGAAAATGCTACTAGCTATAAAGATATTGAGAGTGACCTTCTCTGAAATTGTATCTATCACATCACAGGTCTATAGGCATCTTTTATAAGTATTCATTGTTTGTATGTAAATTTTCGGTAAGTTCATAATTTTATGCTGAAACAACAATTAAAAAGAATATACGCTATAAGTCGGTGCGGAAAGTATTTCGTTACGTTTCGACCAACTTGAAATAGGGATTCCTTATAGATTTAAGCATGTGTTTTGAAAATAGATGCACACATCAAAAAGTATAATTATGACGAGTACAAATGATTCTGTAACATCTTTTACTCGTATATATATTTTTTAATGTTGGTCCGTACGAGACGAGTCCGTTACGTACCGACCAAGTTCACGGTTGCCGTATGGCTAACAGTCGACAAGTACAATAAAATTTTGCTAGGTACTAAATAGAACATTTAGAGTAGATCACGTTGAAATAATCCATTATCAAAAACAAAATTTGGTCGGTACCCAACGTATCACACCAAAAAACGGCAAAAAAATCACGTTTGTTGTATGGGAGCCCCCCTTAAATATAAATTTTATTCTATTTTTAGTATTTGTTGTTATAGAAATATATCATCTGTGAAAATTTCAACTTTCTAGCTATCACGGTTCATGAGATACAGCCTGGTGACAGACAGACAGACAGACAGACAGACAGACGGACGGACAGCGGAGTCTTAGTAATAGGGTCCCGTTTTTACCCTATGGGTACGGAACCCTAAAAAGGATAACCGTAGTCGCATGCCACTTTCTCCTTGACACATGCACGACACGAACAACAGGCTGGAGGTGGCATGCGACTACGATTCTCCTATAGAATTTTGGACTAGAATATTTTCTTGTATCTTACTTTTTAGAGCACGATTTTTCCGTAGTCGGGTTTTAGTTCTTAAACTTCTTTTTTATTTTAATGTGACATCACATAGCCTATTTTTATTGGACAATTAAGACGCTTCTAACGATAGCTCATTTGTCAAATTATAATAAAGTAGTTCAGAAGTTATGAGGGATAATTATTTTAATAGAAAAAATACTAAATGGAAAAAATCGATTCACCCGTAGCAGCTCAGACGGAAGTCGAACCCGCAACCTTGGGATTCTGGCCCAATGCACTGACCAATTATGCTACTGAGTCGCTAGTGGGAGCGGCAAAATTTTCTAGTACTTTTTAAGTTCACGCTGTAAGCCAGCGTTATTAAACTTCATCATCAACATTATCAAACTTCTAAGTTTATCTAAAAAAAAATTTAATTATTTAATAAAAAGTATAATACTTCGACACTCTCAAGGGAATTAAAATTCAAAGAATACTTCCCGTTAACCTATAACTATGAAAGGGATATTCTCGGCTTTTCGTGCACAAGTTGTTCTGTAAAATGTATTTTTACAGAAAAATATAATTAAATTTAAAATTAATTTCCTTGTAAGTCTCGTCGCCGGAAAGTAAATATTAAAATAATTCATTTAAAAAAGTTGTCACGGACGTAGCTGGTCACATATTTTAATTGTGGTTTTTATATTAAATAATGTGACATTTACATAAAGACAGTTAGTACTCAACAAAAGTATTTTTGCAGAAGAAATAAAATCACAGAGTTGTCTTGTCTCGTATGTAATGAGAACTTTTTCAAAACTTTTTTCAAAACATGGCAAAATACCAGTGTCAACCCACTGTCAACCAGAGAGTACATATAATAAAAACTACACTTACTTTTTACCAACTTTTTAATGTCAAAAATGATACAAAAAACAACAACAAAAAAAACTGAACATTTCCCTTTGGCAAGTACTATCGCCTTATACTACAAGTACTCTGATGATGTGGTCTGATGATAGAGCCGGAAGTATGCCAAAGGAACTGTACCTAACTAAACCATTTAACTCTATCGAGTTTGGGCTTGTTTTATTGGTTGATATTAATAACGACAACAGATAGACAGTTGCCACAGATGATGTTTTTCTAATTGCCACTATAATAAAAAAATACTAAAAACAATAAAATAAATACTTAAGGGGGCTCCCATACAACAAACTTTTTTTTTGCCGTTTTTTGGTACGGAACCCTTCGTGTGTGAGTCCGACTTGCACTTGGTCGGTTTTTTGACCGAGCGAGCACGAAGTGCGAGCGCAGCGTCTCTGCTTCAGCTTCGGCAAAAATTCTTTCGTATGTCCGGCTGTCTGTTCCAACCAACAGATCGCATTTCTCAACCGATTCTCGTGAAATTTTGTGAGCAGGTTCGAAAATTATATATAATTTTTTTGTTGAGCCAATTTTTTGAAATTTTTCAAAATGGCGAAGATATGTTAAAAAACAGATTTCAGTCCGACTTTCCAGCTTTGCCTGGTCTCTTTTACAGGTCGCATTTCTCAACCGATTCTCGTGAAATTTTGTAAGCAGGTTTGAAAAATGTATAGATTATTTATGTCATAGATTATTTATGTCAAAGCCAGTTTTTTGATTTTTTTTTAATGGTGGAGATATGTAAAATAATCAGATTTCAGTCTGGCTTTCCGGCGCTGTCTGTTCTCCTCTACAGGTCGCTTTTCTCAACATATTCTCATAAAATTTTGTGAGCAGGTTCAATAATAATACCTATAGACTTTTTTGGTCTCGCCAGTTTTTTAATTTTTTTAAGAATGACTGAGAAATGTAAAAAAAACGTATTTCAGTCCGGCTTTCCAGTTCTGTCTGTTCTCCTCTACATGTTGCATTTTTCAACCGATTCTGGTGAAATTTTGTAAGCAGGTTCGATAATTATATATAACTGTTTAGTCAAACCAGTTTTTCCAAATTTATCAAAAAATATTCACCCATTTTGAAAAATTATCAAAATTAGAAGCACCCTCTAGCTGCGAATAACTCACGTACTGTGTGCTTTGAAAACTTCATGGCGACATTTTATTTTTGTACATTTTGAGCCACTTTTTATCGCGAGGTCTACAGCTCACGGAGCCACTAGTTAAAATGACGGAGATATGTAAATAAAACATATTTCAGTCAGACTTTCCGGGTGTTTGTTCTCGTGTACAGGTTGCATTTCTCAACCGATTCTGGTGAAATTTTGTGAGCAGGATCGATAATTATATATAACTGTTTAATAAAGCCAGTTTTTCCAAATTTATCTAAAAATATTCGAAAATACCCATTTCAAAAAATGATCAAAATTAGAAGCACCATCTAACTGCGAATAACTTACGTACTGTGTGCTTTGAAAACTTCATGGCGACATTTTATTTTTATACAATTGAGCCACTTTTTATCGCGAGGTCTACAGCTCACGGAGCCACTAGTTTTAAGTTGATCTGCAGCTCCACCCGATACGTGTTTTATTAATATTGATATGTGTAACTTAATGATTTGAATATTATTTCTTGCTTATAAGAGGTATATTTTTTTGGTATGTTTTTAGTCCGATTTTGTGTTTTGCTTAATGTGGTGACCGGTTAAATTAAAAAAAAACCCTCTTTACCATGGCCGTATGTTAAGAGTGACCATGGCCACATACAGATGGAATCTGATTCAGAACTCCGAAACGGAATACCTATCGATATTGTATGAAAATTCCAAATTGAAAAAAAATGCATGTATGTGGCATGTACGGAATTCAGGTATGTAGTGTGAGGCCAAGAGTTTTACATTCGAATTTTAAAACGTTAACATATCCCTTGAAATTTCCACACAACTTTATCTAACCCTCGGGATATAATGTCACATGTCTTGCTTTACGTTGAGATTGCGTGATAATAATATGTAACAGGAAATTGTTGAGTAGGTGGTGTAGAAAGTACTACTACTACTCATTATCTCCAGCTTTTTTTAATGTTCCCACTTGTGGGGCGCAGCTATTACTTTGGAAGTAGATACCCACCATGCAGGTACAGTTTAATATAGTACTTAAGTTCAGTTTCATTTTTTTATATTTTCTACGTTTACTTTATATTATAACCAATCAAATAATCGCAACTGACTGACGCAGGACGGTAGCACATCTTTCACCGGCCACTAATAGTAATAAACATCGTTTTCGTGATGTAACCAGCAGCTTTGTTAGTAAACCATTGGTTTCAAAATGCTTGCAGATTGTATCGCATGCTCGTGCTCATGGTTCGTTAATCTGAGGCAGTTTGAATGTGAATTTTTTCGATAACATTGCGATTTGAAATTAAATTTTAATTCTGATTCAAATAATATTCATTATAACGGGTGGCGCAAAAGTACTGGCACTAAAGAAAATACTTTTATTTTTTTTATATGACATTTTCTGTCATTCTGTTGTTGAAAATTGTGTAGTGAACAAATATAAAATACACTGAAAATAAACATGGACCGTTTTACTCCCCAAGAACGTAGAATAATTGTGTCAATGTTCTTACGGAATAATTCATCAGTGATAAGAACACAACGTGAATTTCGTCGACGATTTCCCCACCGTCCGGCAGGACTGACTAGTCCAGACTTCTTTCTTTGGGGTTTTTTGAAATCTCGGGTGTATGTGAACAAGCCACAGACTCTCGCAGCTCTAAAAGAAAACATTCGTCAAGAAATAACGAACATATCGCAGGAAGTGTTACGGCAAGTTATGCAAAATGTCATAAATAGGGCTCAAATGTGTATCAACTCTGGAGGTCACCATTTAAAAGACATCATCTTTAAATCCTAATGGTACGAAATTTAATGGCACAAATATACATTTAAAAAAACCTAAATCTAGTTTTCTAATTTAGAAAAAATGTTATAGCTGAACCAAATAGGGTCTTTACTTTTGCGCCACCCGTTACTTACCTAGTTAAGTATTTTATTTCGCTTTTTTAATCGGGGTTTATTGACCAATCGAGAGCAAAGCGCCTCCGTTTCAGCTTGAGCAAAATGTTTAATATTTGATTGAATCAGGCGTCACTTGGCGGAAGTCCCAAACCATTTTGAAAAAAGAAATATATGTAGCTTACTTCCGCAAACAATATATGCAAGATGCACCGCCCGCCCGCCCGCAAAAATATGCACATGCACACCACAAAATATCAGTGCACAAACCTGCATTTAGCAAGACAGCAACACACCTTGCACCTTCACCAATTAGGCTACTCTACACGTGTTTCGCCCCAACCCGGAGCATCCTCAGGAGTTAGATCGTGCGTAAACCAACACCGAATGAGCTCCTAACGCCTCCGACACCGTATTTGTTTATTTTTTGTTTGTGTTTTTGTAAAAAAAAAAGCGGAGTGGGGAGGAAGGGACAACAAATACGGTGTCGGAGGCGTTAGGAGCTCATTCGGTGTTGGTTTACGCACGATCTAACTCCTGAGGATGCTCCGGGTTGGGGCGAAACACGTGTAGAGTAGCCTAATTGGTGAAGGTGCAAGGTGTGTTGCTGTCATGCTAAATGCAGGTTTGTGCACTGATATTTTGTGGTGTGCATGTGCATATTTTTGCGGGCGGGCGGGCGGTGCATCTTGCATATATTGTTTGCGGAAGTAAGCTACATATATTTCTTTTTTCAAAATGTTTAATATGTCCAACTGTTCTCCTCAACCGATTCTCGTGTGTCGATAATTATATGGATTGTTTGTCAATTCAGTTTTTCGTTTTTTTCTAAAGTGGCGCAGATAGGTATATTTTTAATAGAGCGCGTTGAAAACGTAAAAAAAATATATTTCAACCATTTAGAAAAATGCAAAGCCAAACTTCCGACGTCTACAGCTCACAGAGCCACTAGCAGTAAATGGTTATAACAGTAAATATTTTGCAGTTTGAATTTTATTACTCACGTTCGATTGAAAGTTTGTCGAAACAACACAATTATTTAGTTTTGTTGCATACAGGGTGTTTGTTAATAGCCTTATAAAACCGAATATCAAACTGAACCATCAAACTGAACAACTTTTACTATGGGACCAACTCAGCTGTTCAAAAAATCAGTTGTTCTATACATTTTGATTATTATTTTCGTTATAAATGTTTGTATGAAACAGCTGATTTTTTTTTCGCGATTTCAGAGTTGGTCCCATAATAAAAGTTGTACAGTTTGATGGTCACTATCTAGCAAACTCGGCTATTACCAATTACTCAGTATATGAGAATACATAAGAATAAAAGAAAAATATTTTTAGGGTATTTTTAGGGTACCCAAAAATATTATTCTTACATTCTTATGTGTACTGGTAATTTTATCGAATAGAAAATATATTTCTTTGCTATTCGATGAAATGGTCTGATAATAAAATTTTGATGTTTATTTGTTTTAAAATTTAACACTCTTCTGAAAAACATCTTAACTTAATAAGTGCTCCTCGCCACTCTTCAGGTGAAATGACATTATTAATGGAGATCCGTGGTTCATGTACATTCATCAGGGTCCGCGGAGCCGCCAGCGCTGTTACATATCACGGACACGTGACGCAGCCCCGACTATTTCAACCGAGTCCGCATCCGCTAATATTTTATGTGAATAACATGAATAAGTCATGCTCCGTAAGACGGTTAAAAAGCTTGTATAGCTTCCAGTTTTTTGTTTGATTTCAAGTATTTACAGAAAAAAACCTGTCTAAAGTTTCATCTGCGGTTTTAGAAGCAATTATGAAAATAGAATTGTCATTTTGTTTTTCTAGTTTAAGAAACCAAATTATTTTATCATGTTTTAGATCGAAAGAAGAAACTCTACTCAGTATTACAAAAAAAAGTAGAATAGAATTTTGTCCATAACAAAACTTTCATTAAGGCCCTGTACTTAGATCAGTACACTGTACAAGTTTATTCAGAGTTACCATCACGCCTACTGTTTGACCTACTGGTGCTAAATGAATACCAAGTTTGGCATATTACATGTTTGTGAGTTGAGTGACACTCAATATCGTTAAACAACAGGGTTGCCACTTCATTGTGCAACAAACAGTTAGGTATATGACTCATTTACTTACATAGTTTGATGGAAGTCATTTACCCCCTGATTTTAGACAGCTTCAACTCAAAAAAATGTAGAAAAAAATATGCAACTTGAAAATATTTTCTCAAGGCGCATAGGTACGTTTTAGGATTTTATTCATAATTTAGTGCTGCTATTAAAGGTGACGACGGCAATACGTGTGTTTTTTCTTTTTTCAAATAATAACAAATGTAGCAAAATATAGATACCTACATACTTAACATAACATAGGTAACAAAATATGTCGCGACTCGTTATCTGTGTAACAGAGATGTCACGGTTCCTTAACTCTAGTGGTGTATTGGTATTATTATTATCTTGTTTACTTATTTAGTGTAGATTCAATACCATAATTGACATTATAAAAGGCTGTATTTGATCAGATTTTAACATATATTTTTTTATTATAATTATGAGCAATATTTAATGCAAGGTGACATTGCTTCATAGATATTTTATTTCTTAAGCCACCGATGCACAACGAATGAATTTATAGAACTTATAATAGTTTGAACCAAAAAGAGTATAAGTAGTAACTTATTAAGTTATTTCAAGTAGAGTCCATTAAATAATGATTTTTTAAGGTATTGTAATGTAAAACAAATCTAGATCCAAATTTCAATTGGGCACAAATTAGGCATGCACATTTTGTTTATTAGATAGGTAATGAAAAGATGGTGAACCAGTTACGTAAATTATAATACTTCAAATATACTTTATGGATCACGGATTTCTAAGAAAAAAAATATGACGAAAATTATGAGTTTGTCGAAGAGGAAAATCATCTCCTTGATGAAAAATATAAACTAATAAGCATTCGTGCGTCCTGTCATAGTCTAGAGTGAACTATTAAAGCTCTCGGTAGGCCACAGTAAGCATCCAACAGTCATGGACCAAAATCGAATGTAGTCTCAGGGCGAGTGCGCGCGCAACACCCGCCCTCGCCGCACCGCTCCGAACATCCATTGATGATCTTTTTATCTCGACATTATTAACACTACTGATATATAAACTTATAGCGAATGCATACTTTTGCATCGCATTAGAGGATCGATTTAGGCGAGAGACTTTAATTTGTAGAGAACGGCTAGTCTGTAAATCTGGTGAGATCTGTAAAAGATAGCCGCAGGGCGCTGGCCAGCGTATCGTTCGGTTGGTTTGGGCGTCGCTGCGTCTCGGCTTTCGGCGGGCGGTCGGTGCGCGGCGGCTGTGGCGCGGTCGACGGTCGTGCGCACACAGTGCCGCCACGCACGTTTAGATCGCTACCCAGTCCGCTCTGACGTTTAGCCGAATCGCCGGTGTCACCATCGAGTCGCTCCGACACACCGCATATTACATTCTGCGCACTTGGGGATATCTTAATAAATCAAACGCGGTATCGGAGGCTCGGTGGTGCGTGCAGTGGTGTGGTCGGGCGGCGGTGTTGGTAGAGGGGCGGAGTGCGAGCCGACCGGGCCGGAGCGGCCAGCAGCTGGCGGTGTTTACACGTCGCGCCTGCACCGCACCGCCCAACGCCGCGCGCCGCCGCCGTGCCGTGCCGTGCGCCTTCGCTGCAACATACACAACCCCTCATTTACTATTCAACGCTGTGAATTTTTAACTTTGCGAACCACCGACGATAGAGGTATTTAAATGCTTATTAAACCCGAATCTCATCAGAAAGAACGGCAGTAGTGCACATTAGTGTCACGAGATCAGAGCATACGCATCGAAAACCGAATACTCATAGTTCATTAAAGTGATATCAGTTCATAAACATGGGTGCTAAAGAGAGCGTGGAAGCTGCTAAATTCTCTTCGCAAAATTGGAACAATTTCGAGGTTCGTAGTACCTTTAAATTTATTTGCACATGGAGTGTTTGTTACCCCTCTTCCTCGTGGATGTCTGTGCCATGGGCATTTGTTACCTTTAAATAAGAAATAAATAACGTTTGTCAGATAAATTAAATTATATGCACAGTTAAGTTTTGTCAGTCGATCAGTATTTTGCATGTTCACATGTTTTGTTATGAATAAAACTTAAAAGGCTAACGTTAAACTAAAATCAATGATTAAATAAATTTTTTCGAATTTGTGTGAGTGTGTTGTGAAATGTGCTAGTTTTCGTTGTTAATTCGTTAAAATAGGGTCGTTCTAGAGGTATTTAATAAAACTATAAACTATAATATAAATATAGATTTCCATAGACTTAATATAGGCAGGTACTTGATCTGTATGATCGGCGCATGGAGAGGAGAGTATCCTGTTACACTCGAGTAGGTACTTTATATCTTATTCATTCCCACTGATATGCAATCTTGTGTGCACCTATCGAGGTGTAGTAGGTAGACGATAAAATTAGATTTTAATCGGTTTAGAAGTACGTTAAGGGTTGTAGATTAAGTTTTAGATGAGATTAATAATTTCAAACTTATACTTAACTTATAACAAATGAAAGCTTCACTGAAAAGCTAGATAGATAATATTAAATTACGTATACATTTTAGTTCAACGACAAAATTTCGAAGATCTTATGACTCAAAGCTAAATACGAAGGTAATTTATGGCATACAAAAAGCAATAAAACCGTAAACAATTGATCGATTTTGACTAGACTCGTGTAAAAACGTGTTACGAAAGCGCGTAGGCACACTACGTAGGTTGATATGTTTAATTTTATTGATATTCAATAATAAAAAATGTTATCTATAATCTTAGAATATGGTAATTTAAATTTTATGAATATAGTTACTGAACATGAGTGTATTGGTAAGTCACAAATAAAATTCCACTGAATTAAGTATCTTTCGTATAAAGCATTTAGTATCTATCATTACAAAATAGAAATACAATGTCGGTATAAAGTGCTTGATAACTAAAAATCGATCAAAGAAACTTCCTAAAACAATAAAAATGTTCTAATTAAGAATGAACTTATTAGAATTCCTGATGGTTAGTGCTAATGCAGGTCACGCGTCGACTCACATTGGTAGGGCTTCTAAACCATATCAAAATATTGAATGGATTGAAGTCCATACCATTTTCCAGTGGTTACCGTGTCGATCTCCTACAATTGGTATTGAGAATGAACAAATTGTGTCCAAGATATTACATTGTATCAATAAACTAGTTGTATTTTCCGGAAAAATTCTTGAAATAGAGGCTAGATTTCAGAAGTAGCTATATACCTGTTATTAGAAGAAAATATTACAAAGATAAATATTAAAAGGACACTAAGATTTTCAAGATTATTAATGATGCAGGAGAAACGCCTGACCTAGATATCAGAGGAAGTTGCATAGTTTGGTATAGGTTCCTAGCGCCTGCAATTTTCCAATCTATTCGCGAAAGTTCAAGTTAGACAGTGGACTTTAAAGTAGATTGTAAGACGATTTAATAAACGTCTGAAATAACGAATAAGTGTGCAATCGGACATTGTTAGAATGCTAATTAGAGTATCCTTATAGTTCGCATGATGTTATTTCTGGACAAAGTACTCTTAGTTACAATTCTGTAGATGTAAAATTGGTCAGGTATTTGTCATTTTGTCGAAAATCTATACTAGCCCATGGCTTTATTAGCTAGTAAATAGCATAATACTTTTAATATTTGCAGAAGCGATTGATTGAAACTCGTTGTTGTGTGTATGTAATGTAAGGCGCAAATTAAAATAGCGTGTATGGTTTGGCATTTGTTCTGCTGAGACAATCATTAGCATTTAGGTATTATTTACTTTATTCTGCTGCATGGCCACTCGCTTAACAAACGATAAAACTAAACATAAGAAACTTAGACTGTGATTGTTGAATCGAATCATTACTGTTAGTAAAATTAGTACTTATCAAAAAATTATAATTAATTAATCTTAATTTACGGAGGAGCTCAGTGGCGCAGTGGTATAGCGCCTGGCCCAGCGATTGCGGAGGTTAAGCGACTTTCGCAAGGGTCGGTCATGGGATGGGTGGCCAAAGATTTATTATTTTGAGCTCCTCCGTGCTTCGGAAGGCCAGGGTTATGGCCCATCCTCCTTATCCACCCATAAGAAAGGCCTGTGCCCCAGCAGTAGGAACATTAAAAAATGGCTGATCGTCAATCTTAATTATCATTTATTGACACTAATTTTACAATATTTTGTTAAGGGTATTTTACTAATGTGATGATTCTACTCATTCAATTGCATGTAATAAATTATATTTTCCATAAAAAATTCTTACTAATACATGTTTCCTACCACATGATACATTTTCATCGAAATATCCATTTATAGACGTTTAAAACTTATCGAATCGTGACTGTGCATAATAAAATAAAATTAGCCTATCCCGTTATTGAATATTAGCTTTATGCTACAAAAGTGGGATAAAGAAGGTTTTTTTATGAACTCTAAAAATATGTTAAAATTATTTTTAGTAAAAAATGTAGTCCTTTTTAATTTCAAACGCTTTAAACTATAATTGGCTTTTTAATGCTCATGTGTTCGTTGATGAAAGCTAGGATTGCCACCCGTACTCTAAAATAGGGTATTATAAAGTACATATACACGAAACAGAATACTATTGTAATCTATAATCTACGACAGGCAGTAGATTATGCTAAAATACTCTATTTACTTACTCTTGTATCGTAAAGAAAGACAAATATTTGTTAAAAATTGCTAAAAGTAACACAATATATGTTTTTTGGGATAAATAAGTATAAGATTAATAATGTACTCTCTATTTGTCTGAAAAAAAGGTGGCAACCCTAATGACAGCATAGTATCTATTTGCTATTACAGTTTACATTAAGCACAGTATTTGCAGATTTTCTATTATTTAAATAATTTGCAGCTTTCTGGATTTATTTTGTGTATGTAACGAAAATCATGTTGCAGCATGGAGCTGTGAAACATTCATCGTACAGACACGGCACGCAGCGATCCCAGAGCCTTAACCGCGGGCACTCTTTGTCGCGCTCCGATGCCGCCTGGTGACATCACGGGACCGCGGGTCAGTATGATAGCCCAAGACTACTGGAAACAGGGGGGTACTGTGATGCTCGAATGCATCGATAATCTTTTAAGTCGTTTCGCAAATAAAGAACATTTTGTTCTTTATAATCTTTGAAAACTCATTCTGTCTTTTGTCCGTAAAAAGATGGCTTAGCAATTGTGATAAAAAGGGTGATAAAATATATAAGATTCACGCAGAAACGTCTTTTCATCAATGCAGCTGCTGCTAGGTACGCCTCCATGTGTGACAGTACCTACATCTTATCCGTGGTACCGTTAATGGTACCATGGCAAAAAATGTGTGCCACCCATAGACTTATTATTATTATTGTTGCCACCGTACCATCAATGGTACTGTCTAATGGTACCACGGCAAAGGAAGGGAATCATCATCAACAATTTTGCACCGCTCCACCTCAGAGGTGTACTAAGAGTCAGTAGATGTTTCCGTAGATACCCAGATGAACTATGGACCATAATATTTCAAGCGGTGCGGGTAGTCCACCTCAGAGGTGTACTAAGGGTTAGTGCAAGTTACCTTAGTCCACCCAGGTGTACTTGTCACGTGGACCCCGGATCACGCTCGTCAACGCCTCCACTTGAAAGTTGATAAATGGAGAGAAAGAAGAAGGTAGGAAGAGGAGGAATAGGTGGAACGATAATGTGACGGAATAAGGAGATGGCGGCTGACAGGAAAAACATTGAACTAATTATAAAGATCAGCACACTCTTGCCTCTTTTTATCAGCAGAAAAAGTCATTAATATGTAGGCACCAACTGCTTAATGGCCTAATGTGTGGCAGTCATCGAATAAATTTATTTATAGTCAGTGTAGGATCCAGCTAATATTCTTACCTAGTCATTTTTAACATGGAGATTGTCAAACGCGTTTAAACATATCACCTAATCCCTGGAGCTCCATTTTCCTGCAGTATTTTATATGAGATGAAGAAAGCTTATTGACGACCTGTGTTGTTTTCGAGTGACGTTGCTAGCACGCCATGCCGACGCCATGTCTGCCGTCATAGAGTAAGATAAAAAAAAAATTGTCTGCCGTATTTTGTTTATATCGTACTTTTGGTATTTTAGTTTCTAATTTGCATAACACAAGCATATCTTCTTAAATTGAGATCTGAAATACAATGAATAATGATGATATTAATAATTAGGGCCCCTCCTTAGTCGATGAGTGCGAAAGAGTATCCTGCGGAAATTCTTCTCACCTTATATTTTCTTAGTAAGTAAATGTGTAGAATCTTGGGAGATACTTTTGCCCAATATAAATACCCCACAGTAAGTACCATACGGCTGATATAATGATGATGAATCATGTAAACATCTGTTTTATAGGCAACATAGTGCAGTGCGCCGAATGCGGCACGCGCACGATGGGTAACAAGCTCTCGTCGTGCTCTTGCGCGCCCATACTCCGCAAGGCGTACCGCTATGAGGACAGCCCGTGGCAGAACTCTCGCCGCCGCGACGGACATCTGTTGAGGTACACAAGACTTACACTAACGCCTGTAGTACACTAGTTCAGTCATATTAAACATGGGGTCGTGCTTGCAAAAGGTCCGGTCGTTCTGGTTTTTTTTAAATGTTGTTAGGATCTAAACCAACATTGGAAAACCAGATTTGTAATTTGCAAAGTGCTGTGCGAGCGGCGATGTATACCGAAAAAACCATGAAATTCTCGTTTTGTTTTTTAGTTTTTCCTCAATATCTCAGTGAAGGAAGGGTCTGACTGGTATAGACTTCACTATACTTTAAAAGTTAACTAAATTTGCAACAATTTAAAAACAGGGCCAACTCTATACATCCATTGGTTCCTAAGATGGTTCTAACAACATATAAAAAATCAGAACGACCGGAACTTTTGCAAGCACGGATGTACAACTTGACTGGACTACACCTCCGCCGCGAAACACCGCAGTAAGTTCCACCCTGAGTCCGACAAGAGAAACAAATGTGAACAGCCTTTTCTAATGCATAGATTTTTCACGCGCGATTCCACCCGATCGGCTCCGACCGTTGACACACGCGAAAGAAATGACGCCAAACCGAAGTAGATGTGATCCTCAATATTGTCTTCGATAGAAGACCTCTCATAGCGGAAGTATGGCAGAATTACCGCGGTGCGGTTGGTACGGTTTCGTGGCGGAGTTGTGCTACAGGCGTGAAGCCAGATATTCATATGTGAGCTTTAACTGTAACTGTATTGTGTGTACGCATAAAACGATCGTCGTCACTTACAAGTTACAATTTGAAGAACAGCTTCGTAACTCCAACACTTGGACGAATAAACCACTATTCGTCCAAGCTCCAGCATCTATCGAATTACTTCGACGAATGTCTTTAAAAGCCAGTAATGGCTAAACACAGATTAACATACTACTATAAGCGATCGTGATAGGTCGTTGTAAGTTCGTAACACATTATGATTTTTTAGTTATATTAACGTGCAACAGTTAAACAGTCAAGTTAAAGTTTGCTAATGTGTACTCGGTTTTACTGACAGTAATTTATTCAGAGTCATGAAAGACTGCCACATACTTGTCGATTCCTGAAGTCCTAAAACACATGGAAGCCCTACTATGGCTCAAGTTTATACTCTATGTTTGCAAACAAATAACAGACTTTTCAGCTGTATTATTGTGAAAATTAAAAGTTTTTAATAATGAAAATTTACACAAATGGTTATAATTTTGGTTGATTTTTAACATAACATAGATGAAATTTACTTTCAAATAAAAGTTAATTAACAACTGTCAATTTAATAGACAAATCACATGAAAAGTGGAAAGATTGTTTAGATTTTGACAATCCTTTCTATAATATTATATCCTTACTAATATTATAAATGCGAAAGTCCGTTTGTTTGTTTCTTTATTTGTTTGTTTGTTACGCCTTCACGTCTTAACTACTGAACCGATCATCATGAAATTTTGCATACACGTTGTCAGGGGTACAGAGAAGGACATAGGGTACTTCTCATCCCGAAAAAAGTATTGTTCCCGAGGGAGAGCAAAAAAACCTTTCCACGCAGACGAAGTCGCGGGCGGCAGCTAGTAATATCATAAATGCGAAAGTCCGTTTGTTTGTTTGTTTATTTGTTTGTTTGTTTGTTACGCCTTCACGTCGTAACTACTGAACCGATCATCATGAAATTTTGCATATACATTGTCAGGGGTGCAGAAAAGGACATAGGGTACCTTTCATCCAGAAAAAACGTACAGTTCCCGAGGGATAGCAAAAAAACTGTTCACGCAGACGAAGTCGCGGGCGGCCGCTAGTCTCTTATAAAGCTTTATCAGAATGGGATTGAAAGCCCATTCCGACAACAACAATAGTGAAAAATAATATTAATTCAAGGCTTTCTTTAGATTTTTTAAATAATGATGATAACAAATAATATAATTAATGATAACAGAATGACATAAGTACCATGTTTATTTCAGAGAGTATGCCATTGATACTGTCTTTGTTTTACTATCAAACATTTACACAATCTACATTCCTCCATGATGATCTAAATAAAACAAAAATATTTATATTTTCAATTTGACAATGTTAGGTCTGTCTACCTCTGCGACAACACGAGATTAAATTAATGTCAGTAATTGCAAAAATCTACCCTCTCGGCATTGCAGTCCGTGTCCG
Organism: Agriphila geniculea; assembly: GCA_943789525.1. Lineage (NCBI taxonomy): Eukaryota > Metazoa > Arthropoda > Insecta > Lepidoptera > Crambidae > Agriphila > Agriphila geniculea. The sequence goes on from OX038875.1 coordinate 14,437,703, forward strand.
ATGATAAAAAATGTATGGAGTTTCTCATGTGTACTGCACGCAACACAGGTAGGAGGCACATCCCCACCCCATTCTGCCATTATATTGACACGCAAAATACGAAATACTGCAAAAGTGTCGTTATGTTAAGGTATCCCTAAATAATTTCACTAAAGGATTTTTCACCGTATAACGATTTTGAAAAAATAGGTTGTCTTGTATCATGTGGGTAAAACCTTATAGAATTAACTTTCCCAAACCTACATTTTACAATGATGATATAATAGGACATTTTCATTTGAATTTTCGATTTGGTTTTACCAAAAACTTAAGAAGGATTGGAAAAACTTGAAAGAAATTTGTTTGTAGATGTTTTTATCAGTTATTTTATTATTTTCCGCTGTTATATTCTGCAAACTGTGAAAACTGTATTTTGCTTATTTTTATTGACCCTGATTAATTATACACTTTCAAAATAAGTGGTACTTTGTATGAAGTTACTTCTAAAATAACTGATGCAATTTTTACTCATATTAAATTACCATAACTTATTAGATAAAGAACTTCGGAATAACTTCGCAAAAACCTTAGTGGGGAAAAGCTAGTGTTAAATTCCTTTTTGATACTTGATCAGAAGTTATGCCCCAAAACGTTATAACGTGGTAAAAGATTTACTCCTGATATTGGTTGACCCAATTAATGATCTAGGCACTTAGTTGAGACTGATATCATATTTTATGCAGAGCAACGAAATAGAGTTTTCGGACGGAGATTTGATTAATTTCTAGTTGGATATGAGTATTTTTGTCCTTCGGGAGTACTTTATTAGTTAGATACGATTTTAGATGCATTTTTTTATTAGAAACTAGCGGTCGCCGGTGACTTCGTCTGTGTGGAAAATTTATCTGCTACTTATTCCGCGGTAAAAATATTAAATAGAAATCTTTAAAAAATCGTGCAAAATTCTTTTTCTACTAAAAGATTTAAACTGACGAATTTTTTAAATGTCCCTTCTTTCTTGGTAATGACTTGCGTTTATTATAGCAGCACTACTATGAAGATAATTTATATTAATATGGCCGCTGAAAAGGGAGATTAAGAAGAAAGCGCTGAAGCAAAAGTCGTTGTCATTATTAATATATTTTGATATAAAATTTCAGCAGCTTTGTAAAGATACGGTTAAACATTAAATATATATTGACTAATTTGTTTATAATGGATCTCTTGGTTTTTATCTTGGCTTGTTCAAACGCATCGTTTTCGCCAAAGCGATTCGAAAACTAATAACCTAGTGTCAATTTATACTATGAAATTAATTGATGAAATTAATCTGGCTTCACAATTTGGGAAGTATTTATGAGTGTGCGAGCGAGAAAACGAAAACCTTTCCGTTTTATTCATAAAAAGCCATATATAGATTTAAAGTCTATTTAGTTAAAACGCTAATAAGGCTAAAAACGTCAGATAACCAAAATATTCAAAAACGTATTCTAAGAAACACACTGCTGGGCTATTTCTTAAAGTTATTATGTTGTCGTTCGAATGAATCAAAAGACAAAACAGGCAAATCCGCTTGCTCATGCTGGCTGATATTCAAGTATCTCGAAAAAAAGAAACAATTATAATTAAAGAAGCCTGGAAGAGACTGCTACATAGCAGTAAGGCCGCCTTTTGTGTACTTGTCTATGTTTATTGTTTTCTTCTTTGTAATGTCTTTTTCTAGTGTGCAATAAAGCGTTTTATTATTATTATTATAAAAGAATACAAATATGTATGAGAGTTAAATGTCCCTGTCACTTCATGTATTATTATTATAGATGTGTGCACGGTTATCAAAGGTTTACAAAGCGTTTGTCGCTATATGAATAATGATTTTCTAATAAGCCCCTCTAACTTTTTATGAATAAGGGGGTTAGTTTTTAACTTCTTTTATTTTACGTGTGTCGAAAATAAAAGCAAACAAAAGAGGTTGCATCGTAACGATAGGTATGTAAGATCTTTCTCCTTTCATTTGGAATTATTTCTTTGTTTGGAAATACGATCGTCTTTTGTTTAATAGAATGAACTCACGTTTTACCAACACACTACCTTTATTGACACAAAATTATCTCAAGATAATTGGTGTTTTCAATGCCCGCTACATACAGACGGAATCTGATTTGGAATTCCGAAACGGAATATCGATAATGTGTGAAATTTTCGAACTGAAAATACCGCATGTGTGTGTGTGGTACACAGACCATACAACAAAGGTGTGGTAGGTCCATAGATTTGTATAGTTTAGCGGCGTTCGGAATGATTCCGTTTCGGAATTCCGAATCATAATTCCATCTGTATGTGGCTAGTCTAATTGTGCAATATGTACAGCGACGTAATTGTATGATGTTTCGATGTTCACTTCGATTTGTTTTAAGTTTGTCGCCAAAAGGTGTAATAATTAAGACAATTTCCACACATCTTTCATCTAATCTCCTTTTAAAGTATAACTAACCAATAACATTATTTAAAGACTATGGGCGGAGGTATTCCACGTGTCAGCGAGTGGCGCCGGCACGGTGAAGTGGCAGCAAGTCTCCGAAGATCTGGTCCCCGTGAACATCACCTGCGTGCAAGACTCGCCGGAGTGCGTGTTCCACATCACTGCGTACAACTCGCAGGTCGACAAGATTCTCGATGTGCGGCTATTGCAACCTGGTGAGTCTGTTGTTAATTTTTCTACCATCATATGGGCGTATCTAGAGATATTTTCCAGGGATGCCTGACCTCCAGCTCCGGGGCAAAGCCAGGGGGAGGGGTTGATAGAGCCGCGTTAGAGTTTTCAATAAAAAAAATATATTCGCCTTTTTCTGGGGTGGGCTCCAGACTATTCTGGGTTGAGCATGAGACTATTCTGGGGTCCCACACGGCCCACCCGGCCACCCCACCCCCTTTCCTACGCCAATGACCATGATCATCAGCAATTTTAATGTCCTCGCTACTTGACCTTTCTAATAGGCGGATTAGAGGCCATATACATTTTTTCGGGTCAGCCCGTGACCATGGCCGATGCAACTTAGTTGAAACGTCGAGAAAAGGTAGGTGTTTAAACACCTATGTTTTATAAAATACTAAATAATATACTAGCAAAAATACGCCTCGCACCAGCAATCAACGATGCCACTAGTGACTCGGTAGCTTAGCAGTCAAATCATTGGACCGGACATCCAAAGGTCGCGGGTTCGATTCCCGTCCGAAAATTGATCTGCGAGTCGTATTTTTTCTAGTATTTGTTGATGCAAAAATCTCAAAATTTAAAAATTAAATAGCTATTTCATCTTAATCAATTGTTAAAATATCTGGAAATAAATTTCAATTGAATCTCGAGGTAATTCCTCACATTGGTGAAATAACGCTGGCTTGCAGCGTAAGTGTGGGATATACTTACTAGAAGAAATTCGACAATGCCACAGTGACTCGGTACCTCGACGTCAGAGCATTGAACCAAACATCCAAAGGTCGGAATTGATCTGGTGCCAGTCGTATTTTGTCTAGTATATTATTTAGTATTGTATAAAAATAGCATTGTTAATGCAAAAATTTAAAAACCTATGTTTTAGTTTAAACGCGTTTAATACCTGTGATTTTAATCTAATTAGAGGCCATTACCCACCACTCGAGCCCAATTGGCGAGTGCCAAAGACTGCAAACTGTGAGAAACGGCTTAACGTGCCTACCAAAAGCACGGAAGAGTACAAGATAATAAATTTTCGGTCACCCATCCCTGACTGACCCTTACGAATGTTGCTTTACTACCGCAATTTCGGGTCGAATGTTCTTATCTACTGCGGCCTTCATGCTTTTCTATGAGTATTTTTTTATAAGTCGCATAATATTTCTTTTGAAAATTTTATGGACTTAATTTTTACACAAAACGGCAAATATTAAGAGCGATGTCGACTATTTAGCTATATTCAGCACCTTGCTGAAAAAGGAGAAAAAAAATAGGAAAATAGAAAAACCAAGAAATCAAAACTCTGTTCATTCATAATTGAAAAACTCTGCCAGAAAATGTAACTTTTAAATAATATTGAAATACCTAAAAAATATTGTAATAAAATGTAATATTTCTCTGTTGGCAATTTGATAGCGCCTTACTAAGCAGTATTTGTGAAATTGGTAATTGGTCGCCGCATCAGAAGATAGTTCAGTTCAGATGGTGCCGTAACCTAGTTTTAAATTTACACTGGCTAGTAAAAGCGGGTAATCGGCTGAAATGTCTGGCTATACTCTACTATACAATACGTAGAGCTATCTTATTTTATTGGGTCAATTGGTATGAAGAAATGCAGGTTAGAATATTATTAGTAAATACTATTTGAAATGATTGATTACTCATTATGATTGGATTAAGTATGAAATTGCCGATTTGTACTGAGAATTTTAAAGTAGTTGCATTTTCCATACTTATTTTTAAATGAAAGATAACTGTTATCCGGCGGGCTGATTATCGAATTAGAAACCACCTAGCGACCGGTCTCATTTGACAGATGAATGTGATACATTGCTACTTCTTTTTAGGGTGAAAAAAAACATACCAAAGAAAAGTAGCAATGTATGTCGAATGAAACCGGTCGCTAAATAGTTTCTTGTTAGATAATCAAGGTGCGGAACCTGTGAAACAGGCCCTAGGTGTTTATTTTAATACAATAATATATGTTTTTACTAATCCAAAAGTACTTGTACTAAATAGACCTACATAATATTATTGTTTTCCACTACGGTGTTTGATATTTGAAGGACGTCAACGAAGTGTTAATAATGCCAATAGCATACATAAACATCAGGCTTGCAACCTGAGATAATAAATACCTATTTTAACCATTACATAACGATTGTATATACGTCATAAATATTACTACATATTATACGGTTAGCTTCATCATTTCATTTCACTTGATAATATTTTTTCTCACTTATGCTCTGAAATATTATCATTACATTTAAGAGAAGAATACGGGATGTTCCACATTTTTACGTGGTATGTTCTGGATCATCACTTTTTAAATTTGAAATTTAATGCGGAAATAAAGTTCAATACATACTTTACTTCCCGCACCAGTGCAGGAAGTAGTATTCCAAATTCAAAACTGTAGAACTCATCAGCTAGCTTAATTTTTATAAAACTTTATGACAGCATGGTCTGGTTGTTTCACATGGCTACACGAACCAACTAAAATTACTAGTCCGAAATTTACTTGTCCTAATTTCATTTGACCGAAAACGGTTAACCGACGTCTTTGTTGCTATATGTATTGTTTGCCATATTTTTAAATCGTCGAAATATCATTTGGCATATTTCTCATTTAATCGAACTACGTTTCACCGATTTTCAAAATATTTTTTACTATTGGCCGAAGTCTCTTTTGACTTTTTTCATTTGCCAGATAACTTATTTGTCATACATTCACTTCACCAGAACAACATTTTACTAAATATTATTTGGCCGCAACCGCAACTATGTTATATTTTCAATATATAGGTACCATTTGACACAATCGATATTTGTTTATTGCAATTTACATTGACTCGAATGATTAAAGTATCCCATTCAAACTATCCTCGTAAATGTAAATGCTAACTTCCTGCGCTCGCCTGAAATGCACTATATCCTCTCAAATACCTGTAATTTGTTTCCTTTTTTATTTTAAGCAATATTCTTTGTCCGAATGTTACAGGTACTAGAATCGGACAGGCCTCGGAATGCTTTGTATACTGGAAAGACCCGATGACCAACGACACCTGGGGCCTCAACTTCACTTCGCCCATCGACGCCAAACAATTCAGGGAGTGCTGCGTAAGTATAATAGTTATTTTTATACCTATAGCTTAAGCTTTGTCAAAGTTTCAATAAGTTTGTATTAATATCTATCCTTAATTACGATACAGGTATTTTCTGCTTAACGTTTCTTGTTAAGTAATTCCACATAAGAGTCCCTTGGGTGGGTGGGTGGACATAATTAAATTTACACCATAATTGCTTCCGATATTTTGTAAATTCACACTTAAACCTACGGACTTGGCATTATGTAGGCGTGATGGAGTTGTTGAATCCCTCATGATATTTTGGTACATTGTTTTCAATTCCTTTAAAGAAAACTTTAACTACTCTGCTATTGATACACTATTGGCCTTCCATTAAAAGTAGTATGGTGGCTACATTTTCTTCACATCAATAAAATGAACGTTACTTGCATGGGAAGCTCGGATTTATAGAATCTATTTATGGTTTTAGTCGCCATCATTTAAATTCTCCCGTAAGGCATCTTCAAGCTACAGCCTGAAACTGGAACCGCCTGGCAACAAGCAGAAATTCAAGGCCAAGAGGAAACCTCTTTCTACACCCGCCAGCCCCAATCGCTCAAGGTATTTTATAGCTTATCGGCATCATGATAAAATTAAAAATTTGTTTGATGTAGTAACTTTATCAGTTACTGGTTAATATCTGTTATAGTTTAACTTACGGGCGCGAGCCACAATGTACTTGCATGACTCAAGAACAATATGCCCGACTGAGAGCTCAAGATCCGCGATACCGTAAGTATAAAATAATTTCAAGTTTGAATTAAGTACTATGGGCAACAGCGTCGTTGATTCAGTTTGCAACAAAATTCGTGTGCGCGCGTATCGCCCCTGCACGAACTAAACGTGTGACAGCGGGCGCGGCGTGCAAGTGATTTTAACCTTAGCAGTGGTTAAGCGACGCTGTTGCCCATGGTACATCAAGTTTGTTGGTGTACCTAAAATAAATATTAAAAAAAACAACTTCAGAAACAAGTTCATAATAGTCTTCGTAAATAAACTTATTTTTGTGTCTGCCTGCACTGAGGTAATTATTTATTGTAATAGATATTTAGTATATTAGTTCTTAAATCAAGTGGTGGATATGATTATGCATACAATCTGAAGAAAAAGGTAGCATAACAAGCTACTAGCTTATTAAGTTTATCTAATTTTGACGGTCTGTCTGCCTTGTTACATCGTCTTGTTCTCGTATAGGTAGTATGTTCATGTTGCTGCCATTTTGTAGTTTCCTGTGTTCTGTAGAAAGTAGGTACTTGTTCATAATCTAGAGCAAATGGGCAGGGATTATACTTACATTATTGTCGAATATGTGCCATTCTAATAAGATAAAGATTAACAAATCATGTTTTTATGATAAAGTGAAACTATAGGTAGGTAACCTATAAAAATAAATTCAGTTAGTCTCTCTACTCTGAAGTAGGCTATATATACACTAGTGGCTCCGTGGGCTGTAGACCCCGCGATAAAAAGTGGAATTGAGTCTTCAATATTTTCTTTTTTAATCATTCCTTCATTTGTATAACAATAACGTAGGTACTTTAGTTGAAAAGCAGGTTGTACCTAAGTAGTGTTTTATAAGCGAGCAGACCTCCCACATTTATTAGTTGTTTCCTCAATCTTTATCGTAATTACCAGGCTCGTCAACTCTTCCACGCACAACCACTCGCGCCATCGAGACTGAAGCCGGCTCAGCTAGCGGCGCCGCCGCCCGCACAGACAAGGTGGCTGCGGCCACTTCTTCTACATCGCTGTATGATAATGTCACTAGTGCACAACCGACTCACCAGGTGCCACCAAAACGTAAGTTGGAAGCATATCTTTTTTCACTAGAATCCACGATATAACTGATGCTAAGAGATTGGGATGCTTTTAATTAGTCTGTGTAGTGAGTGATTCGTAATTGGATAAAATTAAGGTGCAAGCATAACCACAAGAGTAGTGCTTTCCTAAAAACTGCCAGTACAGCGGTACTGATACCGCACTTCGTCTACATCGCCAGGCGTCACAATATGTCATCATCATCATATCAGCCGCATGACACCCCCTGCTGGGTATAGGCCTCCCCCAAGGATCTCCACAACGATCGGTCCTGCGTCTTCCGGTGCGCAGTCACCATTCAAGAACCTTTCCACCCCAACGGCCATCGGTTCTCCTCGCTATGTGCCCAGCCCACTGCCACTTCAGCTGAGCGATCCTTCGATCGATGTCGGTTACTTTAGTTCGTCTGCGGATCTCCTCATTTCAGATTGATTCTGATCACGCAGCATGCCTCTCTCCATTGCACACTGGGTGACCTTGAGCCTCCTTATGAGACCCATAGTTAGCGACCACGTTTTACTGCCGTAAGTCATCACTGGTAACACACCACACTGGTCATAGAATATCGTCTTGAGACACTGAGGTAAATTGGACACGAAGAATTTTCGAAGCTTCCCGAATGCTACCCATCCAAGTTGGATTCGTCGCAATACATATTTACCTAGCTGTAAAAGCCTGCCGGTTTGAATGATGACTGCTTCTACGAAAGTTACAATAAGACCTCGTTTAATTTACCCTTCTGATTGATGGTTGAAAATAATTTCATCTTTTTGATACATTTCTTCATTATGTAGCGGCGGCCCGTCAAACAGAGAACCAGCCACCAGCGCGGCCGGCCAAGTCCCAGGAGACCTCCACTATGACCACCAACACCTCAACAGCGCCCAAGACGGTCACCGCTTCAGTGGGCACTCACAGCTCTACTGTAAGTACCGGCTACCGCTCATATATTGTAGTGGCACCCCGCGCCAAAGACACCAATGCGGCGTGTTTTCCGTATTTCCTACAGTGGCCCTATGAGTTGATGCAAACTGTTTTCGTTACCATAAACTATCGTTTTCTCTCTTTCACTCGCATTGACTGTAAGCAGTATATTCGATAGTTTACGGTTGCAAAAACATTTCGTATCAACTCATGGTAGAGCTACAGAATATGATTGCCCTACAGTTCTCTTATATCCATTAAATTTTATAAAAAACCGGCCAAGTACGAGTTGGACTCGCCCACGAAGAGTTCCGTGCCAAAAAACGACAAAAAAAATCATGTTTGTTGTATGGGAGCCCCCCTTTAATATCTATTTTATTCTATTTTTAGTACTTGTGTGTACGTGTTATAGAGGCAACAGAAATACATCATCTGTGACAATTTCAACTGTCTAGCTATCACGGTTCATGAGATACAACCTGGTGACAGACAGATAGACAGACGGACAGCGGAGTCTTAGTAATAGAGTCCCGTTTTTACCCTTTGGGTACGGAACATTAAAAAAATCCTTGTTTTAATGTCAATATATTATTATAGACCACTGAAGAAACACAAGTGGCAGCTGGCACCACCACCACCCAACATGGGCAAGATCTCAAGTCTGAAGGTGTTCAGGCGGGAGGGACGCTCACCTCCTCCAAATCTTCTGCCACTTCCACACGCTCTGGAAAAGAACACTTACAGCACATGCCCAAGAGCGTTGACTATGGAGACGGAAATGAATCAGTGAGTCTCTACTTCATCCTCACTAGATAGATACCATTATTTTCTAAAGGACATCTTCTCAGAATGGCAAATTCTTATAAAGGCAAATACTCATACCTAAAGGAAAATTCGTATATGGGCAAATCTAATACAGCCCTACACAAATATATTCTTTGGTTAATAAACAATAACTAATTCGTTTTAATTTTGAAAACTACTACTTTAATACGTATATAATAATTTTCGGTTGTGAAAACCGGACATTAAGTTCATAAAATATGGCTGCAACGAAAAACGGAATTAAATAATAATGCCATTATTTTCAGACTCTTTTTTGCTCTAAAACCTGTATCGTACATGGGAAGTTGAAAACTTCGTAATTTTAAATTTCTCTCAATCCATTTTCAGGGCCGTGAATCGGACAGGCACTCCGTTCATCACCACAACGTTATCAATAACAATACTTCAGGGTCCCGACGCACAAAATCTAAGAGCACAGAGGATATGAATATGGGTAAATACCTACTCATCATACAGACTAACATAATACAAATGAATACAATACAATATCTAGTTTCCATGAGGAACACAGAAATAAATGTTAATATAATAATAACAGAGCATAATTTGTCAATTTTCATCATGAATTCAAAATATCAAATCGTTTTCTACCTATATAATCGAACACTGGTGGCAACTTGTGGCCTAGTTTATTAATTTACATCCTTACTAATATTATAAATGCGAAAGTCCGTTTGTTTGTTTGTTTGTTTGTTTGTTACGCCTTCACGTCTTAACTACTGAACCGATCATCATGAAATTTTGCATACACGTTGTCAGGGGTACAGAGAAGGACATAGGGTACCATTCATCCCGAAAAAAAGATTGTTCCCGAGGGATAGCAAAAAAACTTTCCACGCAGACGAAGTCGCGGGCGGCCGCTAGTTACATATAAATACTTTACTCACAGCACATTAGACTTCAATGAAATTCTCATTGCTTTGTATTTATACGGCTCTGTGGGTTGACTAAAAACTTTAGCGAGTAGAAAAGCAGTAGTTAGATATTTTCATGTTGTATCACCATTCAAATTCCTTCTTTCCTCTTCTTTAATTTAAGAGCCGTGTTTTTGTCGCTGAAGTCTTCTCCACTCTTCCCTAAACATTGCTATCTTCTTGATCTCCTAAAGCTTTGTCCAGACTTGTATCATCTTGACGATCAAAATCAGCCGTATCGTATCAAGTATTTGTATCCTAAGTGTGGACGCTCATTTCGACTGCATCGTATCACTATCTCCATTAGCCCAAAATGGGCTTAATAACCACGTCCACATTTAGCATGCTGTATCTTGACAGTGTATCAACAACGCGTGTCATGAATGGGGACGGGTACATTTTCCTCGTATCTTTCCCTAGTGAACAAAAAAACGCGAGCAACAAAAATGCATGTCATCAACCAGCGGAGGAGAGTGCGAAAATGTATAAACACGTACATACAAACTTGTCAAAATCGTGTAGCGGCATTGCGTATCCCCTTTGATGATCGTGCAAAAACCGCCTCGAGATGGATCGCGGTGTATCATCGTATCAAATCACATAGTCGTAACACTCGTAACATGATACAGTATCAAAATGCGTCTACACTATGTAATACTGCCGATCATGATACACGACTTCGAGACGCAAGTTTAAACAAGGCGGAAAGCCTTGTTTGATACGCGGATACATACGGATCGGGGTGTATCATATACGGTGCGTAGCATGATCGCGTATCGTTTTGCGTCCACACTAGCCAAATGATACACGTCGATGATACGCGACGGTGATCTGATACACTCAAATTTTACTAGTCTGGACAAAGCTTAATACGACGCTACATCTATCGTCTCCATTCTTTCTTACCTATGAAAATTTTTAAAAAAATTCTAACTAGCTGCTCCGCCCCGGTTTTGCACGGATGGCGTCATCTATTACAATTTAAAATGATGGAAAAAAGATAATTTGTTTTTTTACGTGTTTCGTTCCGTATATTTAAAAAAATATATACAAATCTTGTCGTGATAATAACAAACATAACAAAAAGAGAATTATCTAATTTGGTGCAGTCATTCTAAAGTGTATGAAAAGATTGATGGGTGTGAATGAAGCGAAAGAAGTGTGCAAGGATCGTAGCAGGACGAAGCCGCGGTGCTCTATGGTAGCAGGTGGCGATCCATAGTCTCTGCCTACTCCCATGGGAAACAGGCGTGAGTGTATGTATGTATGTATGTCGTTCTAAAGTAGTGCGCTTACGAGTACATACATTTCAGCGATTTACTTTTATTTATATAGATTAATATTAATCCTTACTAATATTATAAATGCGGAAGTCCGTTTGTTTGTTTATTTGTTTGTTTGTTTGTTACGCCTTCACGTCTTAACTACTGAACCGATCATCATGAAATTTTGCATACACGTTGCCAGGGGTACAGAGAAGGACATAGGGTACTTTTCATCCCGAAAAATGTATTGTCCCGAGGGATAGCAAAAAACCTTTCCACGCAGACGAAGTCGCGGGCGGCCGCTAGTATTAATTAATTAACTGAAATAAATGTCTTGCAGACTCCAACACCCTCAAGCGGATGCTAAAACCGATGGCGTCAACTGAGAGTCCCGTGACGTCGCCAGAGATGGGCCGTCGGCGGTACGGCGGCGGGGGACAGTGCCCGCCGTCGTGCGGGGCGCACGGACAGCGGCATGCGCCCCATGCACACCACGGACACTACGCACATGTTGTCAACAACAATAGCCGGCAGAGCTCTCAACGGTATGTGTTCTTCGATTTCTTTCATCATCGCTCTACCTTTTCGGAGGTACCGAAATCTAACTTTTAGTGGTGCCACTAAATTTGGTATTTTTTTTGTTTATGAATTAGGTTTACATGCTTATTATCCGTAATATATTTCAGCTATAAAGTTTTCATAATGAGCGGCTTGTTAAAAAATATCTTGATTACCTTTTGTATTGTTCTTCTTGTCTGTTAAAAAAGTCTGGAACGAACGGGTGGTAGAAAATAAGCGCTTAATTTCATTTAAATAAATATATTTTTGTCTTTGACTTTGACATACACATCTTCATCAGCGTTAACTGGCAATAAAGTTTTGAATATATTCTGGTAATGACACTTGGTAAATTGTAATAAATAAAGCAAATGCTTTATTATTAAGTGAAAGATTTATTTAAATGCATTTTTAGGGACATAATAAAATATACGAGAAGACTAGAAAAAGTTTTGGGGAACATAATTATGTTTTATTTTATGAACTTATGTTCAGTCAACATTGATTGTTTATAACATAGAGCTTGCCATAGAGTCATTTTTGTCTTTCCGAATAGAAAATGAACACAACCATATTTAAAATCAAAATTAAGGAAACCTGATGCATCATGGGGTCTTATGTTTTTATTATATCTATTTTAGGCGCGGCGTTGGTGTCGGTGCTCCCCCTAGCGGCTATCCCGGTCGTGGGCTGTACCTAGAGCTGGGCGGTGGGGAGCGGGATATGTCACCGCCATCTGACAACGTCATGTTTGACAACCAGTGCTATGCTACAACGCCATCCTCCTCCAATGGCAACTCCGATCAGGACACGTGCCAGCGAAGGGACCCGAGGCAGCATCATCATGGGGTCAGTATATTGTTGAGATTCCATCTGATAAAGTAGCCATGTTTCCCAGTGCTGTGCCATCATGCTGTCCTTCTCCAACTGTAACTCCGATTAGGACACATAATAACGACATGAGTTTAGGCAGAACCACACTGACAACGTCATGTTTGACAACCAGTTGCTATGCCACAACGTCCTCCTCCTCCAATAGCAACGCCCCTCTGACCAGGACACGTGCCAGCGACGGGACCCGAGAAAGCATCATCATGGGGTCAGTATATATTGTTGAGATTCCACCTGAGAAAGTAGCCATGTTTTATTGCTTCTCCAACTGCGACTACGATTAGGACACATAATAACGATATGGGTTTAGGCAGAACCACTATGACAACGCATTGTTGGACAACCAGTGCTATGCCGAAACACGTCATGCTCTAATGGCAACTCCGACAGGACACGTGCCAGCGACAGGGCCCATGGGCATCATGAAGACACTATAATATTATCGAGCTTTAAGTTCCTTCTGGCCACGTCATTTTTGATAACCAATGCTGTTCCACAACGTCCTCTGTACGCAAAAAGGTCCTCATCCTGCAATAGCAACTCAGATCAGGAGACGTACCAGCAACAGTATCATAGGGTCAGTATTTAATATAAATTCTCTTATTGTTTCCAAAATATCCCGATTAACATCGGCGAGACTGCCAAAAGACTTTTCAGAGAAACCTTTCAGATTGATTTGATTTTGAAAATGTTTATTGATCTCAAGGGTTGCCACCTGTACTCTAAAATAGAGTATTGTAGTCTATTTCATATAAGGTGTACTCTGTAGTACTCTATAATCTGCGACAGCAATAGAGTACGCTAAAATACTATATTTACTAAACTCTTGTGTAACTATCGTAAAGAAAGACAAATGTTTGTTAAACTTGCGAAAATTAATATCATATACGTATGTTTTTTGGGGTAAATGTTGTAAGATAATAATGTACCTACTCTTTTTAGGGTTCCGTACCCAAAGGGTAAAAACGGGACCCTATTACTAAGACTCCGCTGTCCATCTGTCTGTCTGTCTGTCACCAGGCTGTATCTCTTGAACCATGATAGCTAGAAAGTTGAAATTTTCACAGATGATGTATTTCTGTTGCCGCTATAACAACAAATACTAAAAACAGAATAAAATTAATATTTAAGTGAGGATCCCATACAACAAACGTATTTTTTTGCCGTTCTTTGGTACGGAACCCTTCGTGCGCAAGTCCGACTCGCACTTGGCCGGTTTTTTTTATGCTACGTATTTTATTTTTGTTCTACCTAAACGAAAAAAATTGTTGTATGGCAAAAAGGTGGCATAACCCTTATGATGTCCTCTTTTCGCAGAAGCCTTGCTTGTCTCGACAAGCGTCTCAATCAAGCGCTACGCCTGCTCCAGGGTCTCCGACCTCAAGGCTGCTCCTGGAGTACGAGATGCATTTGAGGAATACCCTCGCCAAGGGGATGGACGCTGAAAGCTACAGTCTGCACACCTTCGAAGCTTTACTTAGTCAAAGCATGGAGGACTTAGGTGAGTGTAAAGGTCATGGCACACATAACGGCACTGCAACAGCACCGCTCCAACCCAGCAATTAACTTGTCATTCAAATTAGAGCTTCAAATCATGTGTCGTAATAGTAGTTTATGAAACTGATGTATAATGAGGGGTATTAAAACATGAGTGTGAGTTTAAAAACCGAGCCGTAGGCGAGGTTTTTAATAGTATCACACGAGTGTTTTAATACCTAGTTATGTACAGTTTCAGACACTACTTTATCTACTCTCATACAATTTGTGATTGAACCTACAAAATAATTTAACAATGAAAAAAAGAGTAGGTAAGTAGTTTCTAGACTTTCTACGACTAGGTAGGTACTTACTTACTTAGGTTAAGTAAGACGTTTTTCCGTCGCCGCATTTAAAATATCGGGTGGAGTCCACACTCACTACTATCAGACATTTTTAAGCAAAAGTAAAAATTAAAATCAAAACATGGCGCGTATTCTATCAGAAAAAATAATAATAAGGTAGTGCATTCCAGCAGACTAATCGTTACGCTAAGTCATCGATCACCATAGAGCACATTTTAATTATGGAAAGTATGCGGAAATAACATTGTTTTTTTTATATCGCGGCAATGCCTTCTTCTTGGATTTGCCCTGTATCGTAATGAGAAAAAAAGTTATTTTATAGCATACTTCAGTTAGCGGAGGTATGTTATAAAACAACTTTTTTTTTCGGTATTGCGTGTATAAAGTATGTCAATATAGGTAAATTCGCTTTGAAAAGGTTCTTGTTTGAAATTCATAATTCGAATTTTACGATATGAGAGTAGATAAAATATATTTCATAATGTCAATAAGAAAAAGCCAACGTCGAGCCAACGGCGGGCGGTCAGCGCGCTTACCGCTACCATACGACTCGACTCGCAGCCGGCTCGCTGCAAGCGAGCGGACCGCGCTTACCGTGCGCCGACCGCGTGCTTGCCGCGCGCTGACTCCGAGACTCGGAGTCCGAGTCGCCAGCGAAACAACATCATATGCAAAATAGCTTGCACTCGCGGCCGGCGCGCGGTATGCAAGCTTACACCTCGCGGACGACGCGCGGACGGCGCGCTTACGGCAAGCCGACCGCGTGTTTACAGCGCGCTGGCGGCTAGCCGTAGTCTAAATTCGAAGTGATGCCGTGCTGTTGCTGTGCAGTTGCAGTGCCGGTATAGTGTGCCATGACCTTTAAAGTCCTTTTAATTTGGGTAGTATTAATTTAATCGGGTAACATTAAAATCCCATTTTGGGTATCAAAAATACTGAAATACTAAGTGGGCGATGGACTGACGGCGACTACAAATGTTGAAAATGGGTGACCTTAAAATACAAATTGAGTAACAAGTTATTCAGAACGGTCGACCAAATTACTATTTGGGCGACAACCTTAGGGCACACAACATTTAAAATTTGGCATAATATTTTATTAAAAAAGGCGACTATTATCCTAATCGAGACGAGATGACACAAATACCATGTTGGGCAGCTTAAATCAGTTATACTGTTACCTACTTGGTATAATAGTTGCCCACTCAGTACTCACTCATTTAAAATTTTCACTGCTATCTTAATTTATTTATCTTCCACATGAAGTCGCCCCTTTTACGTATTTTTGTAATCCACAGTTTGTCGCCCGTTTAGTTATTTTGTCACCCAAAAAATAAACCACTGCCAGGTTTATTACTTAAGTATCCCATTAACAGTCGCCTTCAATTATTTCCAGACACCCAATTAATTGATTCCCTATTAATTTCATGTTGCAATGCAACAGAATAATAAGTTTGTGTGAGGTCGCTAACACGAACTGATTTTGCGAACCAAGACGAATAGGGTCTTTTTAATTTCATTTTAATTTCTAATTACTGTCTACTCCTCGGGAACAATTCCCTTTTACGGAATGAATTGTATCCTGTGTTCTTTTTTGTACCCTTGACAACGTGTATGCAAATTTCATGATGATCGGTTCAGTAGTTAAGACGTGAAGGCGTAACAAACAAACAAACGGACTTTCGCATTTATAATATTAGTAAGGAAGTAAGGATAGAACACTTTTTACGGATTACAGCGCGTATATTGGTATTAAATCAGTTGTTATTTTAGAAGTATTTAGTTATGAATCGGGTTCTTTGATTTCCTGTATCCATAATTTATGAAATTTTTAAATAATAATTGATAAATAAATAAAAAATATAAACATATATAAATAAAGTAAACTATAATAAACATGCATAATAGATTAAAGGCGCTTAAAATGGCTTCTACCTACTGCATTGATCCCATATCCCAGTCACTTTTGGCCCTTGAATTCGAAAGCGTACAATAATAAATAACTTCTTACTCTAACTCTTTACAAAGCACAAGTCCGGTCGTGCATGGAATATTGCTGCCACCTATGGGATGGGTCCGCAAAGTACCAGCCAGCCGCACTCGACTTGGTTGAACGCAGAGCCAGAAAACTCATAGGGGATAGTGTGCTATTAAAAACCAAGCTTCACAATCTTTCCCACCGCCGTGAAGTAGCTTGTCTGGCGGTGTTCTACAGACCAGGGGGGTAATTAAGTAACTTTGTTGCAATCAACTCTGACAGAAATCGCAGTTACATCGCAGCTTTAGTAAGAATTATTGTGACAACTATCTTAACTAAAGCAGCAATTAAACTGCGCTTTCAATCGATTTCAATCGAGAATTGTTAGCAACAGACTTACGTAAACAAGGGTCAGGGCTTCAAATACCGTTAAAAATTAGTAACGTTAAAAAAATTACGTTAAACTGGAAATTAATAACGGTAATATTGATACCGGTAAAACAGAATTTATAGTTATTTTTTTCCTTGATAACGTTATGTTACTGTATTAAAAATATTTAAAACTAGTTGTGTAATTGACGTTGACGCCGCCGTGACGTGATCAGTCAAGAGACTGATCACGTCACGGCGCGGCGGCTGCGGTAGCTGTACTAGGTAGTAGAGGTACCTACCTACAATATGCAATACTTAGAAAATTACCATTAGAAATAACGTTATTTTAACGATATTTAGTAACAAACCCATATTATAACGTTAAATTAATGTTAATGTTACTAGGTATCGTTAAAAAAATAACGTTATCAAGGTATCGTATTGAAAATGACGTTACGTAACGTTATTTTCACTGTTAATAAAATTGGTAACGTTATAAATCCCTGCAGAATATATTTCGGAGAGTATGCTGTTGAGCTGCATGAGCTCATTCCGCCATCCCCGTTCTACCATCGGTCGTCCAGACGCGCGGCGGGATTTCATCACCACTATTTGGTTGACATTCCATGCATGCGCATGGAGCGTTTTTCATCTTCCTTCTTAATGCGCACAGCCAAGGAGTAGAACTCCCTGCCTGCGTCTGTACCCGAAAGCATATAACCCAGCTATATTTAAAGCCCGAGTGAATAGGCTTCTTCTCAGCAAGCTCGCTTCATCTTCGGCCTTTTCTTAGCCTTATGGCGGTTCTCGAATGAGGTCAATTGTAAGCCCATTAAATGTAAAAAAATGGGGTTGCACTCCGGGAGTGGCGGCAGAAGTGAAAACTTGAATATTAACGTTGTGCATTTTTGATATTTTGGAATGGTTAGGGAATAATTTTGCACGAATTGCCATTTTACGAATTTACTCTGCATTTGAATTTACGAATACAGAACAATATTGTACGAAGGTCTTATCTATAGCTTAACAGAAAATCTAAAGTTTTGACATTGAATTAAAAAAAATTCATTTAAAATTTCACGAGAATCGGTTGAGAAATACAACCTGTAGAAGAGAACAGGCAAAGCTGGAAAGTCGGACTGAAATCTGTTTTTTAACATATTTTCGCCATTTTGAAAAAAAAAAACAAAAAATTGGCTTGACAAAAAATTCTGTATAATTTTCGAACCTGCTCACAAAATTTCACGAGAATCGGTTGAGAAATGCGACTGATCCGCGTCTGTTCCAACCTACAGTTGGAAGAGACAGCCGGACATACGAAAGAATTTTTGCCGAAGCTGAAGCAGAGACGCTTCGCCTCGCGCATCAACCCAAGCAAATTTAAAAAAATATAGATTATACATATCAATAGAAATAAAACAACAGTAAAAAAATTCTTTATCATATTGCCACACAAAATTGCAAAAGATATGTCTTGTTCGGAATACGTAAGTATATATAAAAATGACGCGGAATTAATGAGAGAAACTCGTAGCAATACAAAATATGCATGGAAACAGTCAAAATAAAAATAAAACATTAAATCAAAAGTAGCTTTTTTTCTCTTCAGCTAAGCTTGGTAGTTTTCATTTTTATTTTACTCTTACTTTGCTGACCCGCCCGTTAGTTTTTATTGATTTTGAGTATTTTAATTACAAACTTCCACATACATTCAAATTCAACATGTCCTTCATTAACCAGTCACCAATCTGTAAGTTTCTACAGTAGTTTTACTGCCAGTTTTAATGATTTCAACGTACATTTAGAAATTAGACCCAAAAAATTCGCGGCTCGCGCTTCGCGCTCGCCGCCGCATTTTTCAGTTCCTAACGGTAACAAACCCTGGGCCTCGCAAAGACCTTGCCGCCCGGAGCCTCGCAATGGGTTAGGCCGCCACTGTATAAACGCCTTCATACCAAAAAAAATTGAAAATAAAAAAGTTAAAAAAGGAAAACCTTCAAAAATCTGAACAATAGAGTAACAAAAACAATATTAAATGAAAATGGTCTTTGTTTAAAAAGCAAGCAATTATATTCAAATCTTTCATTTGTCTCCGTGAGATGTAGAGCTCGCGTCAAAAAGTAGCTCAAATTGTAGGTAAGGTGGGTGTACCATGAAAGGTCATGCTCCTTGTAAGGCCAATCACCGTAAAATGGCAGTTAATATCGTAAAATCTCAAAAATAACTCAATGAATACAAAGATCCAACCAATCCAAAGCTACAAACGCGGCGCTTATCGCGCCACCGTTACGTCAGTAAAGTGCGTCACTTCATCGAGGTGTGTAAAGAGACCCTGTTGGTCTAATTTTCGTTCAGATTTTTATTCTGAATTGATATATACTAGTTGCACTTATACCTCTGCTATCTAGTCCTAAGTTGGTATTATTTAAACACCTGTCACTAATTGGTCAATAAAACGATTTTTATTATTATTTACCTTTTACTTTACTTTTATTGCTGTCACAAAGTAAACAAACATTTTAAATATTGGCACTAATAATTAACAAAATATATTTATTCCTTCTTGGCTTTAGTGATCAGCGTGTCTTGTGACACACAAGCCTCTTTCAGCGTTTCCATTCTCTTCTGTCTTTTGCGTCGAAATTGTTCCTCCAATTTTCTTAATATCATCTGCTCATCTTTTGGTTTGTCTTCTTCTTTTCCTTTTCCCGTCTCATGGTTGCCACTCTGTAATCATTTTGATCCATTTTCCTTGCTTTCCCTAGCCATATGACCAGTCCATTGCCATTTTAACTGTCTTATTTTCCTTATTATATCTTCCACTTTCGTTTTTGTTCTTATTTCCTCTAATTTTAGACGGTCTTTCAGTGTAACACCTATTAGGCTTATTTCCATTTTCCTCTGGCATGTTCAGAGCTTTAAATAATGTTTTTGAGTCAGTGCCCATGTTTGACACCCATAAGTCAGGCACGGCAAGATACATGAATCGAATACTCTTTTCTTGGCCGCCATAGGGAAATGTTTATTTTTGAGTATTTCTTTGAGGGACCAGTACCTTTTCCAGGCGCCAAATATTCTTCTTTCTACTTCTAGGTCAGTTTGGTCTCTGAATGAAATAATTTGCCCTAAGTAAGTGTAGCTTTTCATACACACACATCTACTTTTACGGCTATCTCTTTCCTGTTTGTCATCACTTTTGTTTTCGACTTATTCATGGAGAGGCCAACTGTTTTGCTCGTCTCCATTATCTGTTGTAGCATATCTTGAAGCGACTTTGCATTGTCTGCTATCAAGACAAGATCGTTCGCAAATCTCAAGTGGTGAGGCTTTCTTCCGTTAATGGTTATACCAAAGGCGCCCCATTCTATTTTTCTGAAAATGGTTTCCAGAATTGCTGCAAAAAGTTTTGGAGACAAAAGATCTCCTTGCCTTATCCCTCTAGCTATGGGAAACTCTTCACCAGTCGAATCTAATTTTATTTGTGCTGTACAGTTAGTGTAAACATTCTTAACTATCCGGATAAATTTTTTTGGCGCCCCTTGCTGTAAAAGAGCTTCCCAAAGTGCCTCGTGTTTTATTGAGTCAAATGCTTTGTTGTTATCTACAAATGCGATGTACAAGTCTTGTTCATATTCTTGAAATGTTTATATTATTTGTCTTAAGACATGCATGTGATCTACTGTCGAAAATCCTCCTCTAAAACTTGCTTTTTCCATAGGTTGTTGTTCATCCATTATTTTTGTTAAAATAAGGTTAGAAAATATTTAAAAAATATTTGACATGAGGCTGATAGGTCTGTAGTTTTCTATCGCACTTCTGTCACCTTTTTTGTGCAATAATATTGTTATACGTTTAGTCCAGTGTAACGGTATATATTCTGCTTTCAGTGATGTTAAAAAATTCTATGAGTTTTTAGAGGTTTTCTGGTTCAACTACTGAAGCTTTGATCATCTCGTTAGTAATGTTATCAGGTTCGGGTGCTTTATCGTTTTTCAGGCTGTTGATAGCACTTATACTAGAGGAGCGAGGAACTTGTTGTAACAATTTTTACAAAAATTTATATATCTTGAGATGTATTGATTAAATTACCATCAACTAAACATTGATTGACACAATAACTATTCTTCTATTATGTCAAATTGAAAAAATATTAAATCTACAGGTAACTCTTTCACAATTACATTTTTACTGAAAATAGAGCGGTGTTACAACTTACCTCGTGTTTGGGGTTTGTTGTAACATCTATTGGGGCATGTAGTAACAGTAATAAAAAACAAGAATGCAACACCTTCAATAACTTATTTGTTTCACAACTTGAACCATTTTGCTTTGTTTTCAACAAAAAATAACTAGGTTTTTCCTTAATATGCTTTTTATCATATAATTAACTGTAAAATACTTTTTCTATATCAACAAATTGAAAATTTTAGATTTTATCTTATTTTATACTTAAATACTCGTACTACTATTATAGGTACTTATATATCAACATGGCACTTTAAAATCACAGTAAGATAAATTATAAACCTTCAAATTATGTCCCATTATTAACTCTTATTTCTACCTTACATCTTACAATAATCAGCCTTTTAATAAGTTTCTATATCAATGAATTTAGCCTTCATCTGAGTTTCATTTGATACAAACAAAAAAAATAGTATCTCTTGTGACACAAAAAAATTACATTACACATATTAACCGTATCATACAACAATATGGGGGCAAGTTGTAACATGTTACAACAAACCCCAAGATTTTGTTACAATTAACCCCAAGGTATAGTTCTTAATATTTATCACGATAACTATTTAATCGACTTAGTAATCTTGTATACTGTGATACAACAGCTTAAACAGTTAAATTTTAACACCAAATAAAATACAAAAAGCTCCAATTAGTCGATAATTGTAAAGCTAACCAAAATTTTACGAAAGTAAAAATATACGTTACCTGGCAACAATGAAACACTTGTACATATTTACTCAGTGCCCTGCCTGGTGGTACATTGGGTGTGATGTCGTGGTGGGGCGCGGTATAACGGTAAGATTGAGTCATAGAGAGACATTAATAAGTTTAAGTTCTTAGTGAACAAGCCCTGTTACTACTTACTCCTGTTACAACTATCCCTCGCTCCGTTACTGACGTTAAAATTTGGTAGTTTTATTTAATTTTGTTTGTTTATTTTAAAATTGTTGTAAAAATAACTGTGTTCTTAGGAAGGCCAATCGTGCCTTGTAAGGCCAGTCATTTGGTGTTTTCTGAAAATAATTCAACAAAAAAAGTCGTTCACGTGTTTCTGACACTTATATAATTACTCATCAAAACGTTTTTTTCTTAGTTCTATGTTGTATTCTAAGTTTTACTTTCCCTTTCTAGTGTAGTGTAGTTTAGTGATGTAATTTTACATCAAAATGTTATCAAAGATGTTCGTTATTTTATGTAGCAAAAGAATTTATTTTATTTATTCTTACAATGTTATTTTAAGCACAATAACAGATCATGAAATTGGTCTTATTTGGAGCACATGTTCCTTGGCCGAGTCTACCTTTTATGGCAGAACTTTTTATGTCATAATTTTACTATGCATAACAACTATTGGCATAAACTTCATGTCGCAGAAAATCGTTTGGCATACACTCATTTATCATACGCTTAAAACGCATAATTTTGTAAGCCAGAATCATCTTTTGGCATACATTTCATATCCATAATAATTAAATAGTAGAACCATCATATCGCAGACAGTTTATAGTCAGAATCATCTTTTGGCATACATACATTTAATAGAAAATTCATATCAAGAATAATTTTGTATTTCTTACACGCATGTTTCATGCTGCATGCATCCTTACATGCAGACAAATAAACATGCATGCAAGCAAGCATGCAGCATGCAAGCAAGCATGCAGTATGCAAGCAAGCAAGCATGCAGCATGCAAGCAAGCATGCAGCATGCAAGCAAATATGCAGCATGCAAGCAAGTATGCAGCAAGCAAGCATGCAGTATGCAAGCAAGCATTCAGCATGCAAGCAAGCATGCAACATGCATGCAAGCATTGTGGAGCTCCACTCGCTTCGCTCGCTCCGCTTTGAGTGGTCAAAACACTTACCTAACCTAACCTACTGGTAGGTGCAATTAAAGTTTTTCTTTATAGCGGGGGGCCTCAGGCCACCCGACCCCCCCGAGCAGGGGGGCCAGCCCCCCTGCACCCCCCGGCAAGCATGCAAGCAGCATAAACAAGCATTCAAGCATGCATGCAAGCAAGCAAGCATGCATGCGAGCAAGCAGCATGCATGTCGGTTTTGCAGCGATTCGTTCTGTTGTTGACTTTTGTAGCACAACATGATTGTAGCACAAAAATTCAACATATTGACTTTTTAAGACAAATATTTAATTGAATTTAAGGTTAAAATGCAATTTTTTTGAAATCACAATATGCCTAACGACATTATTCTTAATGAAATTCTGCCATATTCGTAGTATACTATGTGATAATTATGCCAAATAATTGTCGACTAAATAAACGTTATGCCAAACGAAATTCTGCGAATAAAAAATTTGCCAAAGGTTTTTTCTGCCTAATGAAATTCTGCCATCTGAATAGTATGCCATTGTTAATTCGGACATGTAAACATTCTGCCAAACAATAATTATATTAAACAATTTTTATGCCTTAAAAATATTCGTTTAAAGAAGATTCTGCCAAGTGTGTTCTGCCAAATAAATTTCGGAGTATCAAGTTTCTGCCAGATAGAGGTAACCCTCCTTGGCCATTTGTAAGCACTGTAGTAAACTCAAGTTTTAATAATGCTTTATTATAAATATCAAACATACTTTAGATATTTATATTAAACAATGAAACAAAGCTTTATTACTAGAATACTACTTGGAATGTTTTGTTTGTGCAGGAAATATACTAATGAAACCTGTTTAAACGTTAAGGTGGCCTTCCATGGTATACCCACCTTATGTTAACTTCAGCGCCCTCTAGCGGCTTAACACCATAACACCTATCTAAGAACCATCGCCGATAACCTAAAAACCCATTACAGAAAACCGCATCGAAATCAGTTTAGTAGTTTTAGAGGACTTTTCAAGTGCGACTTATCTGGTCGCTGCAGTGCCCTCTGGTGATCTACCATCATGAAACATATTTAAAAACCTGCTCTGAAATGAAACCTTTTGAATACAAAAAACCGCATCCAAATCGGCCCAGTAGTTTCCGAGGAAAATGGTAACAGACAAACATACAAACACACAACCCCTAACCGCCTCCGTTCCATTCCGTCAATCGTTGGTAAAAAAACGCATTACATAACACCAAAAAGGATAATGCCACTCTCCCATAGTAATTTGGTCTAAAAAAACGTGTTGCATAGAAAGTGAGCGATATCAGTTAATAGATATTATTATTACTAGTAACTTTTAGATGCTACAAAGACAATATTTCCCGGAGGAGGTAATAAGATATAGTCACGCAAAATATTAAAAGTATACATTTACTACAGTAACTACAAAAATATGTTTAAAAAAAATCTCGCTATGCCGCCGGTACCATGCGGCACCTATCGTCTCTAGCTTCATTTTTTTATCAAGAGACCATACAAATCTGACTCACCCATAAGAAGATATCACCAGTCAAAATATCTAAAAATATGTATTTTTGTAAGTAGGTAATGCACTTACTTACTAGCATTATAAAACCAGTGTTCAGCTAGCTTTTTCTGCCCTTTTCTTACTTAGGCTCGCAACGCAAGAGGCCTCTGGTAATCGAAACTGTACTATACATACTTTTTAATATTTCGGTTAACTACAACTTTTTGTCTCTAGGTCAGATTTTCTTGGTCCAATAGTAAAAGTTACCAATTACAATAACATCTACAATTTCATACAACAAATCTTTTTTTTTACCAGTAAGTTTGATTGTCATTTTTTTACACTATGATACAGCCCTGACTTAGTATTTATTTGTTCAGTAGTTTTGAAATATAAAATGATGTGTTTTCTTGTTTCATTAGAATACAACGACAACATGCCGCCTTCAAATCAACGAAGTCCCTATCCATCACGACGGCGTAAGTAAACACAACCTAATACAATTTTCATTCTTTGGTCAGTTGTTAGCAAGCAGTTGAAGCCCGACAAATTTTTATACTTATTCTTCTTCTTATTTTTGTTATGGCAATCTACTTTCCTCTTGGAAGTAATTTTTGCCAGTGTCATGTTTTGAATAGTTCAGTATTTCTAGATTTTCTAGTAGATTGTTTCAGTTTACATTAAAATGCGGGTGCATCACATTCCAATGCTGCTTGGAGCATTTGGCAGCAAGTATATCAAGACAGTTTACTCGGTAAGTTTTGCCGAGGTAGCGACTACTACAATAAAAGACTCGGCTTCACACAACCAAGATCGCGCCTATTTCCATTATCCCACATATTGTTCAGTTGCGTAGACACTTGTACCACAAAACTGCACCAATTTTAAGACACAATAATATCCACTATGAATCAATTTGCGAATAATTAAAATAGTCACCGAACTGAACTCGACAAAATCCCGCCAAAAACTCATTTTTATACTTTAAAATAAAATAAAATTCAAAATATTAATAGTTATTTGTTATACAAGAGAGCAAAGTCATTTTTTGCTGCGAGTGCTGACTTTTAAATCACGAACTAGCGAAGTAGTCTAGAATTGAATCACGAGCGTAGCGAGTGATTCTAATATAGACTACTGAGCACAGTGAGTGATTTAAAGGCACGAGACATCAAAAAATTTGCTCTCGTGTTAAACATACAACTTTTCACCTCTACCAGCGAAAAAAGGTGTTAGAAATTAAAAAAGCACTTTGCCTCACGCTCGCAGCAAAAGTCGATTTTGCTGCGAGTTTTTGGTAGAAAAGCACTTTGCCTCACGCTCGCAGCAAAAGTCGATTTTGCTGCGAGTTTTTACGCGCCAAAAGCACCCTTTTCGTGCTGGAGAGGTGAAAAAATATTAATTTATGATAATTCCATAAAAGTTCCGCTTTTTCTCGCTGGTGGCGCTTTTCGAAAACGAATCCGAAACTTGGCCCTTTTCCGTTTCCCCTTTACTAGCGCCATCTGTGGATGAACAGTCAATTTAGATTGCATTGAAAAAGCAGCTTTTAGTTACTCATGGAGGAGGTAGAGATCTTTGATTCTGACAAGCTCTGACTATTCTGAGTGAGATTATGTGGCTGACAAGGATTGTTTATGACAAACGTTTTTCATTCTTTTTTTATAAAATTAAAAGTAAGGGCGATTGTCCACACATAGTTTTTCGGCCATAGAAATAGAATGTCAAAGAACAACAATGTCAATAAACAGGTGATCCGAAAAACGAATGCATACATTTTATATGAGATACGTAAAATATGACTTATATACATAAAATATGACTATTATATGGCAAAGAAAATTAATTAACTATGTTCCATACTGTTTTCTTCGTCGATAAACGAATAAATGTAGCGAAATTTGGTTTTAGAGAAATGTGTGGCAATATCTTATTTACCTGTGAAAAGTGTGATTACTTGGATTGTTTCTTTTTGTCACATCACAATTACTTAGAAAAATCACAATTACAAGACACCATGGCTTCACGATACCTTTATTTCAAATTCTAATTAAGATTATCAAATATTTTAAGCAAATCGTAATTGCTCCTTTGTAAGGCGGGCCGCCTCTTACTGTAAAAAATATTGGCAAATGTCACTTGATCCTATTTGTCTCTTTTTTACATAGACCGTGTCCGTATATGTTAACTTCTTTTTTCCACGCTCTGTTGGTCTTCTTGAGCGCAGCGAAAATTTTTCTATGTCTATGTTTTCGGCAGTGTTAAGCACTATGAAAGTTTGTCCACCTACACGGAGGTGCTACGACGTCGCCATCATGCTTACGTACGGCAAATAAACCAGGTAGTAGGTAGGATTTTTAATTTGCGTTTCCTTGAATTTCTTTACAATTCTAATTCGTTTGTTTCGTTAAGTATATCATAATTTAATGAAAATTATGCAAGTTAATAAAGTTTATTAATTTAACATAAAGAATATTGCGCGCCAGGTGCAAAAAATGTGATTTGGCGTGTTTAGGGTCTAATGGGCGCTATGGAGTTGCGAGTGAGCTATAAGGGATAATAGCACGCGTATAAAATGTTTGAAATCTATTCACACGAACTAAGTTCGTACGAATCTGCGGTCAAACATCCTCCTCAGTCGTTCCCTCATGGTTGAGGATCGTGACTCCTTGCAAGGGCGTCTCGCACGAGGTGTTTCCATCTGTTACGATCCTCGGCTTGATGCAGTGCGACGTTCACTGGCATATCCAGATTTTTGGGCAACTGGTATGACCAACTTTTGGGCTTCTGCTTCTCGGTCTTTTTCCTTCTATCTTGCCTGTTACGATGAGCCGCTCTACGATCAAACATACTGATGTCGAATAGGTGTTCTAATTGGCATTTGTGCGATAATCGCGTCGCCTCATCGGTACGCTATGGTCGCGTCGTTAATTCACGCGATGATCGTTTGCGTTATATTAGGACACACATTTCTTGTCATCACGTGAACACACGATGGTCACGTCGCTTACTCGCGCGATAATCGCGTAGTCGCGTTCTATTAGAACGATCCTTAAAATGTTAGTACTATTTTATATTCTGTGTTTTAATAAGTATGCTTCTTTTCACTAGGTCCAGCATCGCAATGCTCTGGAGGCGGCAGTCGCTCGTCCACCTTACCACTACCCCATAGGCTTGGAGTCGAGCGACAACACAGCTCTAGGTCTGACCGGGATGGATATTACAGGTATGTATTAATGTATGTATGTACAGTCAGCGAAGTTATGAGCTGAACACCTTAAAGTTCATTTCGAGAGTGAGTGGTCTGTATTGTCTTGCATTTACCCAAAAGCCATAAAATTGAGATAACAAAAGCATCTTTTGTATAAAAACAGTGGAAGCAGGCAAACGACGAACTTTTAGTGCCATCCTTGTGCAAGCAAATTTGTTTTCAAAGTCAGTCAGTCAAAAGTGTGTTAAGGTCATAACTTTGTTGACTGTACATCGGTTGGCATCAGGGGTGGCTGAAACTGAGGGAACACAATACAATATCACAAAATAATATCTATTCTGTGATAGCACTACAACTGTTGTTGTGATCTCAGTAGAGTTGCAACTCTGAATAAGTTTTAGTTTGTGTGACAAAACTTTTGGCCCGGCTGACTGTACAAAGTAACTTTAAAAAAATAGGAAGATAGCTTTTCAGGTATCAATTTCAGGTTTTTTTATGCACAACGGGATAGTGCTAGCTAGGCCTTCACCTCAGTCGTCACCAGATGTTAAGAGACGATAAGGCCGAAGGTGGAAGCGCACTTTACCCGGAATTCTTATCACTGAGGAATTGGCTTGACTATCTTACCTATAACTGCCGGAACACAACAAAATTGTTGTTATGTAAGATGGTGGTAGCTAGCCAGGCTTGAAATAAGCCCTACCACAGTCAGGTCAAAGTATATTGTCATTGATTTATTTTTACATTTATACGCATTTTTTTTTCATAAAGGAAACTTTTGATTGGTATGAACTTTGGTTCTAACCGACTCATATAATTGCATATATTACTTATTTGGTGTCATATTTGCGAAATAAAAATGTTTTACATTTTTGTATCATGTAGGTAGGTAATGCATACTCTTGTAACTGTGCTAATAATGTTTATTTTGTTATAGCGATCGTAACGAACTGATGCGTGAACGAGAAAGGGAAAGGGAACGAGGCTACCTTAGCGACCATAATACCAGGTTAGTGTATTTGAGAGAGATAAGGTTTGAGATTTGTTTCATTAGTAGATACCAGATATCATCTATTTTCTGGGGGAGGTATTACTACCTCTTAAAACTTACCTGGATTATGAATTGATATAGTTACATCTCATTCTAGCTGTATAGTAAAGAGACGCATTGATAGCCATTCAGAAAACTGGCGAGTTTTAAGAGGTTGTAATGCGGAGGCTGGTTAAATTTTAAAATGGAACAGAATTTCAATGAAGTTATCTGCCAAATACGGTATCAGAAATTTATTCACAACCTGTGAAACTCGTTCTTGTTGACCTAATATTTAACATTGCGTTACTATAGCTTTTACCTTAAAAAAAATTGTTACTAACATGGATCTATTAAGCGAAAGTGGGCAAGTGGTTCGCGTTCTGCAATCGTTGCATTGCATAGTATTCCGTACTGAAGACACTGAAGTACGTAGGTACCTACTTTAATAATCCACACCACGAATATCTATCGATCGATATATAAAAAACTAATTTTAAAGTTTATTCACAAAACACATCAAAATATAGGATTACACATCAGACGAGACTAAAAAATTATATTCTGAGCTTTTTGTTTCGTGCTCTACATTTAGCTTTAATAGGTTTCTGTCTTGAAAACATAATAATTGTTTAAACTGATGATTAACATTAAAAACGTTTCGGTAATACCTCTTGCCACCTTATTTTCTCTTCGATGTTGCAGAATATTGGAAAAATCCAATCTGTTAACCGTATAGTAGCTACATTACGAAGATCAATAGCTTTGGTAACACTAGAGTAACGGGGAAATTGACAGCTGTGATAGTATCGGGTTAACTGTATCGCTTACGCCCTTAGTACACCGACGTGTTCGCGTGCGACAGCGAAACGACGAAACATCTCTCACCCTACTAATAGCGAGAGAAGACGTTGCGTCCTTTTTCGGTTCAGTTACGTGAGTGTCTGCAAAATAGTCGACCGATGCATGTCAATTCACTAGTAATTTTTTGCAGATGTTTCGCTTTTGCAATGCATTGAAATGGTTTCGAAAGATTCCGCATGCGATGCGAATGCGTCGGTGTACTAAGGGCTTAAATACAACTGATATTTGTTTCGACTAATGGTCAAATCATTTAAGAAGTGCTATTTATCGAAATTAAATAAAAAAATCTTCACACTTCCAAACAATATTTTGGCAAAAACTAAGCACGTTCTGGAAAAAAAAATCACTCCGTTGAAGTTAAAGATCAGAAAAATATGAATAAAACATAACGTAGTTCTCAAAAAAAGTTTATCTAAATGCAAAAATGTAAGTTTAACTTTTCTGCAAATTTGTCCAAACACCTATACTTAAATATTTTGAAAACAGTTTATTTTTTACTATAGAGTCATTAAGATTCACTCCATTTGGCCTGACTCCAATCGCCTGAAATCAAATGAATGGACTCTAATGACTTAGGGCACTCACAGAGTCACTTCAATGGCTTTCACTTCTGGATCGATAAAGTTGCACAGACTAACAACATGAATTATTATCTTGTCACGGATTTCGAACGTAAAGTAACTTACCGTGGATTCTCATGGTATCAACATTAAAAATACACAGTAAGGTAAAACCGGGATAAATGCCCTACTGTTTGAAATGGCCCCCTAATTTAAAAAATATTCATTAATATGAATAATTTCTATGAATGTAGGCTAGCTTAATCATTTATGTTGAATCATAATTATTTATTTTTGATCTATCAATTACAGATTTTGCAGAATTTAACTTTTCGTGGAACCCTTTTTTGAGGATAGATGCCTAACCCTATGGATAGTTGCCCCACCATGAAAATACTAAGAAGGATAGATACCGGATAGTGAAAATGAAAACCCAACCAAATTTTATGAGGCCGTTCTACTCCTAAAACAGTAATATAAACGTAAATACATAAAAATATAACAGAACAATAAAAATAATTTATAAATATACACTGACACCATATATGCTTATAAATGGTGTATGGAGGAATAGATGCTCCTAAGGGCACCTATACCTTGAAGCTACAATCAGTAGAGAGTTCAAATATAAATATATATGTAATACATAATAAATATAACAAAACAGAAAAAAATATTATTAATATACACTGACACCCTATATAGGCATAATAATATATGGTGTATGAAGGGATAGATGCCCCTAGGGGCACTTATACTTCGAAATATCAGGGCCACTATCTTTTATCATATCACAAATGATAGGGATAGATGCCCAATTAGTTTTTAAATAAATTAAAAACAAAAGAGCAATTATAAACACCCAGGTGCACACATAATGAATCAGTACATTGACGTAATAAAAAAAATAAAACGGAATTTATTACTACTTTTATAGTTATACAACGGCAAATACTAGCATTTAAAACTTTGGTTTTTGTGAAGTTCGTCGCGGAGTTGATTGCACACACGCGTACACGAGTGAAACGCGTCCACGCCGTAAAACAGCCCTGCGGCTCCTACTTATAGTTGCGAGTTTGGGGAGTTAGGTTTTTTGAAAATGGGGCACCTATCCCACTGCGGCATCTATCCCACATCTATCGCGGTTTTACCCTGCCTCAGTTTAATAATAGTAGTTTATGAAACTGATGCATAATGAGGGGTATTAAAACATGAGTGTGTGTTTAAAAACCGAGCCGTAGGCGAGGTTTTTAATAGTATCACACGAGTGTTTTAATACCTAGTTATGTACAGTTTCATACACTACTTTATCTACTCTCATACAATTTTGTGATTGAACCGATTGAACCTACAAAATAAAAGATCAATGATAAAAAGAGTAACTATTTTCTCGGTAGGTCGGCAATACTTACCAGGGTTAAGTAAGACGTTTTTCCGTCGCCGCATCTAAAATATCGGGTGGAGTCAAATTTTCACTCACTACACTCACTACTATGATATTTTAAGCAAAAGTAAAAATTAAAATCTAAAAATGGCGCGTATTTAAAAAAAAATGAAATAAGTGCATTTCAGCAGACTAATTGTTACGCTAAGTCATCGATCACCATAGAGTACGTTTTAATCGTGAAAAGTATATGGGAATTTCATTTGTTTTGTTTTAATATCGCGGCACTGCCTTCTTCTTGGATTTGCCCTGTATCGTAATGAGAAAAAGAGTTATTTTATAACATTGTTTAGTATAGCGAAGGTATGTTATAAAATAACTTTTTAATTTTTTTTCGGCATTGCGTGTATAAAGTATGTCAATATAAATTTGTTTTGAAATTCATAATTCGAATTTTACGATATGAGAGTAGATAAAACACATTTATCTACACTCACAACGTAATGTTCCAAATATGATTTCAAAAAAGATTGTATAAACACGTACTTTATTTTCGAAATAAAAAAAAAACTCATTACAGTTCAGTCAACCTGCATCATAATAGTAGTTTTCAACACACTTGCTCGTAAAGTGAGCCCTAATACATCGCTTTTAGGGCCATAAACCGAACTATAACAAACGCGTGCAATAATATATAAAACACTAGTTGGTTATAGAATTATCCCTACAAAGTTAAATAGGTACCTTACTGCAAGTTCTATGCGAGTAAACAGAGCATTTTCAATTTAATCGGGTAAAACAGTTATTTTTTTAGTAACAACAAAGAGGTTTAATGCCGCTGAAAATTCTTTTGCATTTTTGGAATAAACAAATGTGTAGGTCCTTAATTAAGTCAAACAAATATTTATTAATATCAAATTATTCCTAATTTACAATATTTTGTTATAAAATATTAAAATATTAGCATTTTATCACTTAAATTTATAATTTTGAAGTAAGCTGTATGCTCACTAACCCCTTTGTTCGCAAAATATTCTTGCATTGGGCGTTTGAAAAAAACAAAAAAAAAACCTGAGCGCCTTTTCTCAGCATGATTATCATTTTGTTTTTGTCGTATTTGTTGCTGTGTGGTAAATTACTTTGTTATTTCCTCGCAAATGTGTTGAAAAACGTCGTATGAAACTCGTGAGCTCTTACTTATTGCACACTCGGCTGAGTTACGCCCTCGCCTGCGGCTCGGGCTGCAACCCACAGCCTTGTGTGCAATAAGCAACCTAAGCTAACTTGTATCATAATGTACTATTATGAAACTGATGCATAATGAAGGGTATTAAAACATGAGTGTGTGTTTAAAAACGGAGCCGTAGGCGAGGTTTTTAATAGTATCACACGAGTGTTTTAATACCTAGTTATGTACAGTTTCATACACCACTTTATCTATTCTCATACAATTTTGTGATTGAACCTACAAAATAAAATATCAATAATAAAAAGAGTAAGTAGTTTCTCGACTATGATTTAGGTAGGTTACTTACATGTAAAGTAAGACGTTTTTCCGTCGCAGCGTCTAAAATATTGGGGAGTCTTTCTTCACACTCACTACCACAGAGGAAATAATCACTACGTTTCTCACTACTATCAGACATTTTTAAGCAAAAGTAAAAATTAAAATTAAAAAATGGCGCGTATTCATGGAAATAGTACTATAAACGCGTATTTTATTAGAAAAAATAATGAATTGAGTGAATTCCAGCAGACTAATCGTTACGCTAAGCCATCGATCACCATAGAGTACATTTTTATCATGGAAAGTATATGGGAATATCATTGTTTTTTTTTTAATATCGCGGCACTGCCTTCTTCTTAGATTTGCCCTGTATCGTAATGAGAAAAAAAGGTATTTTATAGCATACTTTAGTGCGAAGGTATGTTATAAAAGAACTTTTTTTTTTTTCGGTATTGCGTGTATAAAGTATGTCAATATAAATTCGTTTTGAAACTCATAATTAGAATTTTACGATATGAGAGTAGATAAAATAACTTTTTAAATTTTTACAGCTCACTTTTACTTTTTAATTTATTGGCGCGTATGGGCTTATTGTAATAATATCTAGGGTCTGTGGTGCGGGGCGCGTCATTTTTAATGCAAAACAAAAAAGTTATGGGTTCAATCTTAGAATAATAACTAAAGGCATAGAAACGGCGCTAAAATAAGAGTCCACAACGGCTATCTTACTCACATGACGTCAATGACGTTTATAAAAGGTCTAATAAAAAAGTGTACGCACCTAGAATCTGCCGTCCTGCCAAAGTAGCGTTCTCTCTTTTGAGCAACACTAAAGTTGTCATAAGTATAAAAGTGATAGCTATAACATGTTACTTGGATCACTGAGGCTCCTTCTATGCCTTTAGTTATTATTCTAAGGTTTCAATTTTCACTTTTTGTTGTAGGTTCTGATTTTTCGTAGGATTTTTTTAATTCTAGCTTTAAAATATCTGATAGCAGTGAATGTGACAAAAAATTTACTCCACCCGACATTTTAGATGCAGCACGGAAATTACTCTTATATCAAGGTGGTACGGTACCTAATATCAGCAAAGTCTCTCTCTCTTTCTTAAATTTGATCTTTTATTTAAGTAGTAGGTTCAATCCCAAATTGTATGAGTGTAGATAAAGTAATGTATGAAACTGCACATAACTAGGTATTAAAACACTCGTGTGATACTATTAAAAACCTAGCCTACGGCTTGGTTTTTAAAGACACACTCGTGTTTTAATACCCCTCTTTATGTATCAGTTTCATAAACTACTATAAACGGATATTTCTTCTTATGGTGCCTCTTCAATGTATAAACTTACATTTTATGCATTTACAGAAGGACCCTTTTTGAAGATTAGTTTTGATTTGATTTTGATTTGTAGCTGTGATAATTTCAATTAAGTAAGTAACTGACTTGTAATAATCTGAATTTTCATCAATTTTTAACTAAACTATAATATTTTTAAGTCGCTACTAACAATAATGGATCTTTGCTGTCTGGAAATAAATAAAATTATTATTGTTATTATAATTTATACCGACGACGACGTTTCGGCATCTTTGCAGCTACCGTAGTCACGGTCACGGCGGACTTCAATAAATATTAATTACCCTAAGAATTCCTTTTTTTATTAAATTTCAAAATGACCTTCTAGAAAAAACACATATTTTTTTTCAATAATTTAGCACAAACAATGATAGACCAGGGACCTATATTCCCTTTTTATATTGTCCTTTTTTTAAACTCCATATGCGCCGTTTGACGCAGTGAATTCCCAATAACGTGGTAAAAGCTGTTACCGGGTTTATTTCCTGTCTTAGCTATTTTTAGCCCAGAAGACGTCACAGAGTATTTTCTTTTTAACATCCCCCATTGTTTCGTAATGGGGTGGTGATTGATGCAGACATTATTCATCTGACCGGACAAAGTGATAACTACACTGAGTTCGATTCACGCACGAACAGAAATTCATTTCCGTACAGAAAACATTTCCACGACCTACTAACGTTAAAATGATATACTTTTTTATGTTCTATGTGTTTGTTATGTTTACTGTTAAAACTATCTGAGCTATGATTTTCATGTATGTTAATAGTAACTATTCGGATTCAATTCTATTTCCTAAACAAGCAAGTCGAATATGAAATCTTTTAATTTATTCAGTGTGATCTCTATTTAATCTTTGAAGATAAACAACTTAGTATTGTAAATGTGCAAACTATTTTTTCTACACTGCCAACTACCATCTACCGCTACCAACACAGTAACACAGTATTTTAATACCGATAACCTAATACATAGAAGTGATAGCCGATAACAATGCCAATGCAGCAGCTTTCACAATTTCCTATGTCCCTTTTTGCACCTATCAGAAACGCTGGGTTTTCATATTTATATCACAACAACGTTTGTCGCCAAAGGGATAAAATAATGCGAGTTTCGTTAAATCTAGAACTGTATGAACGTTATAGTAGTTTTTAGGGTGCCGTACCCAAAGGGTAAAAACGGGACCCTATTACTAAGACTCCGCTGTCCGTCTGTCTGTCTGTCTGTCACCAGGCTGTATCTCATGAACCGTGACAGCTAGACATTTGAAATGTTCACAGATGATGTATTTCTGTTGCCGCTATAACAAAAAATACTAAAAACAGAATAAAATAAATATTTAAGGGGGGCTCCCATACAACAAACGTGTTTTTTTTGGCGTTTTTTGCTCGATATTAATAACGACAACAGGTAGAGAGTTGAAATTTTCACAGATGATTTATTTCTGTTGCCGCTATAACAACAAATACTAAAAACAATAAAATAAGTATGTAAGGAGTGCTCCCATACAACAAACGTGATTTTTTTGCCGTTTTTTGGTACGGAACCCTTCGTGCGCGAGTCCAACTCGCACTTGGCCGGTTTTTAATTATGTTTTGATATTAAATTCTTACGACTTAAAACGATTGCGTAGAGTGTAGTGTAGTATTTTTGCAATGGATTTTTATTATCTTGAACATATTTTTATCATAAACAGTAAAATACTTTCATATTTACCTGTGTAATTATGTTACAAGTGCAATAAAGAATCCTTACTAATATTATAAATGCGAAAGTCCGTTTGTTTGTTTATTTGTTTGTTACGCCTTCACGTCTTAACTACTCAACCGATTATCATGAAATTTTGCATACACGTCCTTAGGGGTACAGAGAAGGACATTACCCTTCATCCCGAAAAAAATGTATTGTTCCCGATGGATATAGCAAAAAATCTTTCCACGCAGACGAAGTCGCGGGCGGCCGCTACTATATATATAAATAACTCAATTATCTTGTATGAATTTCTGATTCAATTAATAACGCTAATGAGATTCTCTTACGTAAAACGTTAGAAGTCACGTTCAAAGTAGAAATATGGATCGGTGGCAACGCGTTTAAGTAATGTTAGCTTGTTAGATTAAATTACTTAATTTATTTAACATAAAAACATATATTTTTTAGAACATTACTTGTTTAATAACTCCAAAAAATTTGTCACAGGGATCGCATCAGAGATCGAGACCAGGGTTATTTGAGCGACCATCAATCAAGGTAAGTTTAATTATGACCATGAATCCTTTAAGGGGCCGTACAACGTCAAATACAGATTTTTGAACCATGATTTCACACAGTATTCCCAAAAAATAATGTAGAAAGTAGGTTATAGTACTCAATTATGTGATTGACAGAAACACTAGCTAATACTTTTATCGATAAAATCGTAAAGAAACCTCTTTGGTAGTTTTTATCTGATTAAACCTATAATCTATATATCATAATCAATAATAAAGTATAATCTTAGAACAAACAATAATAAACCTATAATCTTGAAACTTTAATAAAAAAAGCCTTAACTAGCTCTCTACTCTTGTAATAGTCAGATTTTCAAAATAATTAAAAACGATAATGTTGTAAATTTTCGATAATTCTTTCTATGAAAATTTCTTCCACCGTTTCGCTGCCTCTTAAAAGAATAGACCTGTTAGCATGGAAACGCTTGTCAGCTCTTAGGTTTTCGATCAAGAATAATCTTATAAATGTGATTGAGACAAAAACTTTAATTATAATGGATTAGTAGGTACTGCGTAAAACATTTTGTTCTATAAAGTATCAAGAATATTATGGTAATTGTGCGTTAGATCTTTTACAAGAAAAAGCTTGTAATTCATCTGGGGAAGCACTCTCCTCAGGGTATGCGAGCTATTTAATACACTCATGAACGTAACGAGGGTGGGTTGAGCAAATGAGTTTTCACAGAGTTTTTCTATTTCACATGTTTGTTCTTTAGGCCGCAAGGTCGAATTTCGATCAGAGATAACAACGTTTGCCCTGTTACCTAATGTACTGCGTTCTATTATAAGTTGAGAGCAATTTATTCAAGCAAGTATTTTTTCATTTAACAACCGAGATAAATATAGCAAAAGCAGCTCTATGAGCAAGGGGAATCAAACCTTACTTTACTTGATCACGGTTCGTTTATATTTTTCTGCTGTAATTCGTCTAGACCTTATTATTTTATAACTATTACGATTTTTCGGTGAATACTTTTACACAATATAGCAAAGTATGACAGACTAATATTTGACGATGCCCAGTTTAATCTTTCCCTCCAGCAAAGATAATCTAATAAAGATTTTATCCAAGCACGTACGAAGATAATTATGCTAACGTGGCTTAACAACCGGATTTGCAATGGAATGGAAATGTTCACACAAAATGAGTTTGTGTTTTGTGAAATTAGTATGTCAAAAATTAAGTCAAGTTATTCATGACAAAACCTTGCCGTGTCTGAATTTAAAGCGTGGTAAATAATTTTTGATTATTTTCTCATTATGTACACCCTGTAACTTATTTGATCAAATAAAATATTACATAATATAAATTCTCGAAAAAACCACGCGTTTATAATATTATGAATAATAAATTTCCCTTAGTAGTAGGTAAGGTTTTTTCAACGTCTATTGTTGTAAAAACGAGCTTTCACTGACTTGCCATATTAAAAAAACTCAATACTACAAAAACTGCGAAATCCGGAATGCTTTTTTGCGTGGCGAGCTTTTATTTTATTCTTTTCGATGCCTCATCCTTTCATTGTCTCTCCCGTTTCGTTTTTCTTACGCTTCCTGTATTTTCTTGTGATTA
This sequence comes from Agriphila geniculea, assembly GCA_943789525.1. Taxonomy (NCBI): domain Eukaryota; kingdom Metazoa; phylum Arthropoda; class Insecta; order Lepidoptera; family Crambidae; genus Agriphila; species Agriphila geniculea. Next base: position 14,476,284 of record OX038875.1, read on the forward strand.
AATTTCTTGAGGTCCCAAAGCAGTCTTAGATTTCCCATCGGACTAACTGAATGGAGCTACTTACGAGTAGCCTTAATGCCATGCCATTTTCAAACAGCTTATAGGTTCACTGTAACACAAGTCTGTATTAATTGACGAAGGAGTTTTCGTCTAAATGTTCAAACCAAGGCTAAAAATGTGTGTCCAGTCCAGGCTAAATAAATTTAAGTCCTTAAGGCCCCTATATACCTCAAAGTAGTGCCTTCATCTTTATTATATTAAATGCTCGCTAAGTACATACATAATGTATCGAAAATTCACATGTACAGATTGAAGCTAAGGTTCTATAGTTTATTTACAAACAATAACCTCAGTAATATATAGTTCGTTGTAGTAGTAGGCAAAAGAACAAAAAGTGGCCACTTTAAGCACTTTTGCCTACCACTATTATGTTTGATTAGCGATGTCGAAAATTTTAAAGGCAGATAATATGATCAATTTTATTGACAAAACTCCACACATGTTGGGGTCTATCCCCTCTCCTTTTGGAATGACCGGCATTTTAAATTTGACTTTTTATTTTAGATGGCCCTGCAGAAAAATATTAATTTCTCCGGATTTAAAAGTCCTATAGTTATAAAAAAAATACTTTTCGAAAGCTAATAATGTCACCTACCAATTAAAGAATTACTTAAGTAAATTTTAATTCGAAATAAGTGTGCTATATTTCAGTTTTTCTCACAGATCTCAAAAACTAGGTCATTAATGTGCATTTTTTTGCATTTTTATAATACACAGGAATATTATCTATCAAAACGACATCAAAATCATTGCTCTGAATTGCATTTTTCGAGAGTAATTGTTGTTTGAATATGACCCTTATTATTATTATTATTATTTGATTGTTAGGGGCTATGCAGCTCAGATAAAGCTGTAGTCACTGCGACCTAAAAGATCTATTGTAACTCGCCACCTATTTATAGTAACTCTTTAAGCCCAGCGGCTTCCAAGAAGTCTAGTATCTTCCTGGTTTTCAGAGTTTTAATTTCCTCCGGGTCGATTACGTGTCGCCCCAGATGGATACTACGCTTGTGGATTAGGGGTCCACAGTCACATAAGAGGTGCTTGGGCGTTTCCAGCTCCTCATTACAATATCTGTAGACGTCAGTGTCACTCAATTTTATATGAAATAGGTGTCTGTTTAGTTTGCAGTGTCCGGTTAAGGCTCTAACAGTCGCACTAACGTTCGATCTACTGAACTGTATAAGTTCATTCGTCTATGTATGATAATATGACCCTTACAAGCATGAAATATTAATTTTCGATAATGGTCAAAATTCAAAACTCGTATATACTTGCTCCTATGGTTCAATGATATTTATTTTCAGATAATATTATTATCAAATTAATTGAAAAACTGATAAAAATATTTTTAAATTTGTCCATTTTCAATAAAACTTTTATTATTGGTTATTTAAGGGTCATATTTAAATAACAATAACTCTCGAAATATGCAACTCAGAGCAATGATCTTTATGTCATTTTGTAGATAATATTTTTGTGTATTATAAAAATGTAAAAAAAATGCATATTAATGTCATAGTTTTTGAGATCTGTGAGAAAAACTGAAAAATAACACACTAATTTCGGATTAAAATTTATTTTAGTAATTTTTTATGACGTATTCAAGTTAAAAATGTACATGATTAATTTTTTACTTGATAGGTGACATTATTAGCTTTCAAAAATATATTTTTTTGTAACTGTAAGACTTTTACATCCGGAGAAATCAATATTTTTCTGCAGGGCCATTTAAAATAAAAAGTCAAATTTAAAATGCCGGTCATTCAACAGGAGAGGGATAGACCCTAACATGTGGGGGGTTTTGTCGATAAAATTGATCATATTATCTGCCTTTAAAATCTCCGACATCGCTAAGCAAACATATTGTAAATTACTGAGGTTATTGTTTGTAAATGCAAGGAGGTACTATGTACAGAATAAAATAATTACTGTCGTATCTTTATATATATTTAAAAGTTTAGTAGAAATTCATGAAAATAAGGATATTTATAAAAAAAGGGAAGGACATTCATACATATAACTTAAGAAATAAAAACAAATTATTATTACCCAAGTTTAGACTTAGTAAAGTAAAAAAGCAAGGAGAATATAACAAAATCAGTTTGTATAATAATCTGCCGATAGCTTTTACGAACCTAGACAAAAGGGAATTTAAAATTAAATTTTTTTTTTAAAATTAGCATAATTATCATTTAGACTAATTTGTTTTCGCTTAACGTTATTAGGCATATTGTCTATTCGTCTAATATTATTTAGACATAAAAATCAAAAACAATAAGAATAAATATTTTTAGGCACTTATTTATTTTTTTGCAAAAGGGGTAGGTATTGTATTAAAATGCCAAAAACTCATAGCACATACGACCTAAATATCGACTCATTAAACACCTATTTTTAAAATACCGAAAATCCTTAATGTCGATATCCAATAGACCGAAACTTGAAATATCGATTATTAAATGACTGATGATAGTTCGAAACCCTGAAAGTTAAAATGCCGATAGTGAAAAATTCCGAAAGTCTGTTTAGGTCTATTAGGTGCGACGACTAGCGAGCGTAGCGAGCGAGGTGGAGGTATGGTTCCATTGCGACCTACAACGCACGAGCCGAGCAAGCAAAGCGAGCGTGCCGCAGCAGCGGCCGGCTAAGTGCCAGAACCGACCATGACCGATGCTGGCATGTAACCCTCAATTAACCTTCGGTTTTTCAAGCTTCGGAATTTTGTATTTTAGGTAAAATGTTCTTTTGTAATTTTAAACGTCGTGATTTTTTTTGTTTATAAAAATATGCGTTAATAACATTATGCGTGTTTAAATTTATGCTAAAGAATATTATGCTTAAGCATGATTATGCTTAAAGTAGTTATGCTTAAAAAACTTATGCATAAGCTGTTATGACTAAATAATATTATGCGTTAACATCATTCGGCGAAATCATATTATGCTATGACATATTATGCCTTAAAATTTTATGCAAATACATAGGGAACCATTTTTAATCATATCTTTTCTTAATCATCTTTATCCAATTTTTATTTTATTTTTAGCTAATTTTATTTTTTATACGTTTTAAATCTGATTAATCTAATGAAATTTAAGTGATGTACATGTTATTTATGACTACGTAACGTACTCTGTTACAAGGTTAATAAAAAAATTGATTTGATTTGAAATAAACTTAAAACCTTAGTTTCAATCTGTACATCTGAATTTTTGATACATTATGTACTTAGCGAGCAATTAATTTAATTAAGATGATGGCGCCACTTGAGCGACGTAGTCGCCATAATTATTATAAAATCGTTCAAAGCTGTTAGTAAATAATAATCATTGTTAGATTGGCTGATACCCTTACTTTTGCCACTAAGCTTAGTATGAATTCGCTTACTGTATGTAGCGAAAATACATTATAAATATCTATTTATAAATTGAATAGAGAAGCATATTGAAATGAATAGCTTTTATGATGAAAGGGTCGACAACGCCAGGTATGTCTTTAAAACCACTTTACAGGTGAGTTACGATGTCGAGCCTAATTTTAACGATGTATCAACCTCCATAAAACCGAGATCCGAGACCCTTATTCCGAGCCGGTGCGCTCATTGCCATTTTCCACTTAAATGAATGATGAGGCATGCAAAATGTTATATTAAACCTCCCAAATATAAGGTCAAAAACTTAAGTTATTAAGGCCCGTATTCATAAACCGCTCTCTTTCTTGAGGTCATCCTTTAGATGCTCTTCAGGCTCTTCTTATAGGAACGCCATCTCAGGTGCGATCTCAAGATAGCTTTCAACGTTGAGAGCGGTTTATAATACGGGCTTAAGATTCAAATTCTTTACTTTGAAATGTAATATTACGCAAGAACGTGTAACGTACGAATACCGTAGAATCGTAAATATTGATTTTATGCCATATAACGTTACATTTTCATATCACTTCATGTCGGGACCCCCTCGGGGCATTGGCGGGGCCAGATTGGCTAATCTGTCGCAATGTTATTTCCCAAATACCTTCTTAAAAAGACGTGAAACAATTTCAATATTCCAAGTGTTGGAAACAATTTAAGATAACTTTATCGACTCATAATAAGAAGAAAAGTCTAGCAAATATTGTAATCAGTTGCTATTTTAATAGAAAAGTTGCGTTAATATTGGGACGGCCGTGACGTCACATTACGTAGTTGAGACAGACAGCATCAAGCGATGACCAATTTAGTCGCTGGCTGTCAAGTCGCCGTGGCGAAATGGTGTGGCTTCTCGCTTTATACACGAGAGCCCGCGGTTCGATACTCCGTCGGACCAAAGTGTTTTGATGGTTTTTACGATATTTCTAGAATGTTTACATCTTTATACAGAGTTTATTTACATATTTGATAGATAAATAGAACATTCTAGTATCGTCGGGAAATAATGGAAAAGATGAAAAAGGACGGGAAATGGTTACAAAAGACAAACGAAAAGAATAACGAAATGACTATCGAAATTAGAGTTACTAGAAGGTTCTATGGGGAATATAAGCAGCGGCGAAACGCACAATCGATGTAGTAGTTAAGAAGTGGTAGTTCAGTAAAGAAGGGAAAGGAACAAGAAGAAGGAAGATGAAGAAGTTGTAAAGCGGTAGTGAAGAAGTAGAAGATGAAGAAGTGGTGAAGAAGAGAAGTTTGGAGGTGAGGTCTAGCAGTAGTTGGTGCTAGCACGGAGGAGTGTAGAAGTGGATGTCGGCGGGTTCAGCGCCGAGAGGCTACATTGTTCGGACGTGACGCTACTTGGAAGGGCGGACTGCGACATCGGAAGAGGTGTAGTGGGAATGTCATCGTGTAACAGCGCTGGGTGGCTACGTCGTTCGCAAGAAGACACACACAGAAGAGCGGACCACGACATTCAGAGTATGTGGATGTGTTTTTGGTAATAAAGCGTCGTCTCTGCAACCGAGTCGTTTTCCTTCCAATCCCGTACCCCGCGTCCGTAACAATATTTTGTTCAATTTGTTACGCAGACCATTTATAATTTACATAATAATAATCATTTTAGTCAGACCGTACACACAAACCTTGCTAGTTTTGCTCTGTTGGATGAGTTAGGAATAGTAATGGGATGAAATAAGAATAGATAAATCGAATTTTGGACGTGGGATGAGTTATAGTTGGATGAAAAAATAATAAATACTTAATGAATGAGATGTGACGTCATGGGATGAATACGAAATAACTCCCATTATGAAATTAAGTATTGAAATGCTTTTGAGTTATAAAGTAAATTTAACTGCTTCAGTTATTGTTTTATAGGTACTACCTATATAAAAGACTTGACTTACTATTTCCGTCTAGATTGCTGATAAAATTTATTAATTAAGCGAGAACTTATTTACAGTCCATCGTAAGATTTAAATGTTTACAGAATAAAGAATAAAGAAATCCTGGAGTTATTTGTAGTTGCTATGTTAATCTGACATGGACGGACATATACCGCTGGGATACCTGCATAACTGATATGCGGGAACTTTATTACGAAATTACAACGGCCGACCGCCCGAGAATTTCCTCGTATCGATTGAATTTTAAAGCCCCAAAGTTAATTAATCTTGTTTTGGAGAAAAGTCTTATAATCATAGAATATATACTCGCTGTTTTAGGGATTAAAGCAAATTGATGTTTGTTTGTTGAAAGTTTATTTAACTGAGTGTAGTTCAGTTTGTACATTTATCAACTAAATGATTCACAAAGGGCTTCTAAGTTGAGAGAAGGCATACATTGTGGTGTAAGATTGTTAATTTACTTACTCAATGGTTATAGACTTGAAATAACTTTTGTTGAAAAGAAGATTACTGCAAAAGTTAGATCGATGAATAATTCATGTGTCCGATACGAATAGCTTCGGGTACCGAATGGTTTTTCTTATCGACGGATTCCACAATTTTCGCCGAAACTTCACTGAGTTGCTGTCACTAGTATTGACGCAATTGTGATCGAGCGAACTTTACTAAGTTCATCTGGCAAAGCAATGAAACTTTTCATGCAGGACGTACTTTTTATGGTGATGAAACCTGTCAGCGCGCAGAGATATAATTAAGAAAAGAAAGATAAAAGACTAAATAATTACCATTCAAATTGATACCTTTATTCTTATTTGAAGTTAGAACTCATTCTTACTTGATCTAAGTATTATTAACAAATTTCAAAATAACTATTTTGTCTAGCAGCGGAACTGCAGGCCCATTACATAAAAACAATTGCGATAAGCGGACGATGTTTGTATCACAACTCACCAATTAGGTTATTCATCATCATCATATCAGCCGCACGACACCCACTGCTGGGTATAGGCCTCCCCTAAGGATCTCCACGACGATCGGTCCTGCGCTGCCCGCATCCAGTGGCTTCCCGCGACCTTCACCAGATCGTCGGTCCACCTTGTCGAGGGCCTACCCACGGAGCGTCGTCCGGTGCGCGGTCGCCATTCCAGAACCTTTCCGCCCCAACGGCCATCAGTTCTTCTTGCTATGTGTCCTGCCCATTGCCACTTCAGCTGAGCAATCCTTCGAGCGATGTCGGTTACTTTAGTTCTCCTGCGAATCTCCTCGTTTCTGATTCGATCACGCAGGGAAACGCCGAGCATGGCTCTCTCCATTGCACGCTGGCTGACCTTGAGCCTCCTTATGAGACCCATAGTTAGCGACCACGTTTCACTGCCGTAAGTCATCACTGGCAACACACACTGTTCATAGACTTTCGTCTTGAGACACTGAGGTAAATCGGACGCGAAGATTTTTCAAAGCTTCCCAAATGCTGCCCACCCGAGTTGGATTCGACGAGAGATCTCTTTCTCAAAGTTGGACTTACCTAACTGGACTGCCTGTCCTAGGTATACGTAGTGGTCAACAACCTCAAGAGTAGTGTTCCCAACATGAACTGGAGAGGGTACAACATGGCCATTTGACATAATTTTCGTCTTATCCATGTTCATCTTGAGACCCACTCTTTGGGAAGCACTACGGAGCACGGGAAGCACTATCGAGCATTATGTTCAGGTCTTCCATGGTCTCAGCCATAAGGACTATATCATCGGCAAAACGAAGGTGTGTTAGGTACTGGCCATTAATGTTGATGCCGAGTCCTTTCCAGTCCAAGAGCTTAAAGATGTCCTCCAAAGCAGCTGTGAACAGTTTCGGAGAAATAACGTCTCCCTGTCTCACACCACGCTGCAGTTGGATAGGACGTGTGCTCTGGTTCTGTACTCGGATCGACATGGTGGCATTTTTGTATGATTACCTCAACACCTCGATATACCTATAGTCCATAGGTTATTATATCAAGTAAATTGAACGACGAATTGCATCCGATTATCGCGATTCTTTTTATGCAATAGGCCTGCTGACCTTAGGCAACATACAGACAGACGGAGACACTTTTGCTTTGATGGTTAGTATAGACAAAACGACACACATAAATGCTAAAATATCATATTAGAATCTCTATTACCTACACAGTTTCGTGAGTGCTTCAAGATGTGCGTCGTGCATCGGCGAATCAGCCCGACAAGCGTGGTACCGGCACTCAGACGGGTGGCGTGGCGCGCCTCCGCCGGGCCCGCGCCGCTCCCCGTGGGACTCCCTGCCCAGTTTGCGCCACGAGGGCAGCCTCAACGACTCTGGATACAGGAGCAACAGAGCTGACAGCTTTGAACAACGGTAAGATTAGCAGCAGATATGTTTGATGTCAAACCACCGCCATATTTGTGGTATGACCACGCGTTTTCAGCGGGCTATAGTTTTGTCGACATTTAGGCATAAATGCTTACAGTACTTTAAAAAACTATGTCAAATAACATTATTTCAAATAAGCTGCTTGCTCTCTATGCCACTCATATTCTAGCTACTATACTACTATAATATGCCAATTAATATGGATTACTTATCTAGTGTTGTTTAATATCAATAATCTCAAAATGTATCAGTATAGCAAAATACATAACAGGGAAACGGCACTCAGACAATTTTGTTTAACGTGCCTTTTATAGCATCAAAATACAGTCTTTAGGTATATAATATTCTTATATCGTACTCAAAGTAGCTATTCCGTAACTGGATGATGGGAGCTATGAACGACTGTGGTTTTTACTGCCTGTTCAACCTTTTATGGGGTAGTTAAATTTCAGGTCGAAGCTTGTTAGAATTGTAACTTGGTATACCTACAGAATCTGAGTTGTAAAATAGATACTATTTGATTCGAAAAGGTATAGATTTTTCCAAGAAACTTGTGAAATACTTTGTATGTTTAGAGTTCGATAACTTAAAATAATAGATAATTAGTTTAAGCAAAACAGTGCTAGCTAATTTACTAAAACATCGTAGGTTTATTAATTCCACGTTAGAAAAGTAAAGTTAAGATACATTATAATATACTTTAGTTAGGATAACTCCTCAAGTTATACTTATTTGTCGAGAATAAGATAAACAGAAAGCCGCTACGTCACTAACAAGTGATCGAGCACTGTTTGGGAGACCCCAAACTTTATTTACTTGTAGTCTTATATCATAACAAAATTTTCTTTCAATTTCTAAGATCACATCCTTACATTTCAGAAAATATAAATATAATTTGGTCACTCTTTCGCTAGATATTTCTTTAGAAAAGGTCACTTTATAAACTTTAACAAAATAATTTTTAATACACATAAATTGAGATTACATTTGGTACAATCACTAGTCTTTGGTAATACAAAGTTGTAACTATATTTGGAGATCAAAAGCTTATTGTTACAGATATAAGAAAACTGAAGTTACGATAGCTTACTTCTTACCTCAATAATATGTTTGACATGATTTTATTCGTCGGAAAACAAAGGGCAAATTCTGTGTCTCGGTAAAGATAATCGTATCCAAGGGGCCTATTACGAAAATAACGTACGCAATTGCATAACGCAGTCACATGGCCACGATAATAGTCCGCAGTTCGTTGGTTGTAGTTATAACAAACATTTTGAATTTGGCTATCGTAGTTTATGGACTACTAAACGAACGATGTCGGATACGCTAGAGAGAAACTGTCAAACTCACGCAATCTCTTCGCAATATTGCATACGAAAGTGATTTGTAATAGGAAACAAACAAAACCAAGCACGGACGCAGCTGCGTGTATCGCATTAAACTTTTCGTAATAGACCCCCAGGAATCAACCAAATCTCATATTACCGTCAACTCGCTTGACTTATTCAAAACTTATCAGAGTCTGACATTTAGAGTGTAGAAAAGGATCCACTTAAAGGTCAAAGCTCCTCGTCAAATCCCTTTTATTCTAGCAATTTAGTGTAATGTGATGCGAAAATAGAACCCTTTTTGTGTGAAATAAAATCAATGCTATCTTCATAGTTCTGAATATTCATCCGGAGCCCGGAGAGAGGAAGTTTGACTTTACAAAAACAATAGACAATATTTGAGCTTCATTTCTAGGAATCGCTAGTAATGTCTGTTTGGGGTATTATAAGATTTCGATATGGTAGAGGGCTAACTCTAAGTGGCTCCCTCATCTTAACTAAATTTATTGCTCGGTATGTACATAATATATCGAAAATACATATGTACTCTATAGTTTATTTACAAACAATAACCTCAGTAAAATATAGTTCGATGTAGTAGTAGTAGACAAAAGTGCCTAAAGTGGCCACTTATTGTTCTTTTGCCTACTACTACTAGATTAGCCTACTACTAAACTTTAGCTTCAATTTGTTTGTACATGTGAAATTTCGACATTATTTAGCGAGAAATATATTTAATTAAGATAAGGGCGCCATTTGATGGCTATAGGAGCCTTAAGGGGCCTATAGCGGTCAACTAGCGCCGCCAATACATTTATTTTTATTACACGTAAACTAAGTGAATATTTAAAAAAATTTTTTGAATAACTCTAACCTAGTTTTAGATTTTAAAACTTACAGAAAGAATGAAAACTGTTGAAGAGTTATTAAAAAAATATTAGAGACACTTTAAGAGGGCATAATTGTTTCCTTTTTTTCTTAATATTGACATGGTTTACGTATAATAAAAATAAATGAATTGGCAGCGCTAGTGGATAATAGGCCTTAATAGAAGAGTCTGGGAACATTTTGAGGCACTTCCTTCATATGTTAAGCAGCGGTAATATTTTTTTATTCGTTCACTCCGTTGTATAGCATTTCAAACAGATCTTCCAAAGTAAAGGTCTTCTTAGCTAAGTTAAAAATACATTTACAAAATGTTTTTATGTGAAAAATAAATGTTATTAAGTAATAAGTTTAAGTTTTCTTTTCGATACCCTTTTTAGGGTTCCGTACCAAAATGGTAAAAAAGGAACCCTTATGGTGTGACTCAGTCTGTCTGACTGTCTGTCTGTCACAGCTGGATATCTCGAGAACTACTAATGGTATCAACTTGAAATTTGGAATAGTTTAAGATGACATTTGCCCAACTATTTTGCAAATAAGAAAGAAATAAATAAATTTTTTTTTTACAACAGGGACTGAAAAGGGGTCTTAAAAATTTGAAGTGAGGTGACTAGGGCATGTGGGGTATCATATAAAAGAACGCTGTTTGCACATTTTAAAACATTTTTTGCTTTTTTCTTAGGCCGCATAGTTTTCGACTTATGATGAAAAATGTAAAAAAATACCGTTCCCCCCCTTATCTCCGAAGTTTGCAAAGAGAAAATTTTGAAATAATTATATGTGATAGTAGTTTATGTAAAGATTACAGGAAAAATATAACTATGTCTCAATATAACACACTTTTTTAGAAATCCAAAAAACAAACAAAAATTATTTAGTTATACTACCAGTCAACAGATGGCGCTGTCCTAAGAATGCTAACCTAAGAAAAAAATAGTTCCACTATCGGTCAAGAGATGGCGCAACCTAATACTACAATAATAAATTGGTGGCTGGTTCTAATATGATTACCTAATATTTGCCGTACGAATAAACGAAGAATAAGTTCCTACTTAGTAGTAATATAAACAGTTTGCAATGTGGGTGGAGTGGCTGAAACATTTTTCAGTCACCATAAGCAGCTGTGGTTAAGATTTGTAAATTAACTGTCCACCTGTTCGCCCTTCCACCTGTCTGCCGTTTGTCCTACTTTTTTAAAGACTGTACTAAAGTAACATATCCAAATATATTTATGATTGTACGGAATCCTCGGTGCGCGAGTCCGACTCGCTCTTGACCGGTTTTTTTATTTAAGTCAATTACTACATATGAAATAAGAAGAATAATAAGTATACATGTTCTAATAATTAAATTATAAAGACCAAATCTGATTTATTCCGTAACTTCAATTATTACAAAAAAAAATCACAGAAAATAGCCACCAATACAGAATAAAGACTTTATTGTGTACACCGACACGTATCCGGGTCATATTTTTTGTGAACTATTGTGCTAAGTTTGAGACAAACGGATCATGGAGCGAGTCCATACAAAAAGTAACGCTCACTCGGGACTCGAGACGGACGTGATAGGAAGCGCTGAAATCCGTAACACATTTCACTCCCATGCAGTGCGCGTACGAAAACGTAATCCCAGCCCCAGTAATAAGTCAATCCCCTTTTGCCCAGTGCTAAATTCTATATTATTTTATTTTTGTTTTTTATTTTATTTTATTTATTAGGTATACCAACAAAGTATACAGAAACAATCTTAAAACATACATTTGCAATCTTTGGCCTTTGCATGACCTTAATAACAGGTACACAGCACTCAATTTTTATAACGTGCAACACATAAAAAAACGGTATCTACTCATAAAAAAGCAAAACATAAATGAAAAAAAAAGATAGTTAAAATTCAAATTAAACAACTTAATAAACAATCAATCAGGAACTACAATATGATAAAGCCTACACAGCTAAGAGTTTTTTTTAAAGTGTGGTAATCCTGCCTGTCATGACATACGGAGCCGAAACGTAGACACTCACTGTAGGGCTGGTTTACAAATTTAAAGTCGCGCAGCGAGCTATGGAAAGGGCTATGCTCAGAGTTTCTCTGAGAGATCGGGTCCAGAACGAAGTGATCTGACAGAGAACTAAAGTCATCGACATAGCCCACCGGATTAGCAAGCTAAAGTGGCAGTGGGCCGGCCATATTAGCCGTAGAACCGATGGCCGCTGGGGCAGACGAGTTCTTGAGTCGAGACCGCGTATGGGCAAACGTAGTGTGGGACGCCCTCAGACAAGGTGGAGCGACGATCTTCGCAAGGTGGCTGGCATAAACTGGGTGAGTACCTATAGCCGCGGATCGTGCTCAGTGGCGTGCACTCGGAGAGGCCTATGTTCAGCAGTGGACGATGATAGGCTGATGATGATGATGAATTTTGATTTGAAGCAAAAATGTATCTTTTGATATATTGGCTCTCTTTTGCTTAAAACATAATGAAGATACAGAAGGTTATGCAATATTATTGTTTGTCAAGCAAATTATTAGAGACATTATTTAATTCAAACCCAATTTTTCGTAAATAACTAGATTTTGTGGGAAAACTAAAGTTTTATGTTGCAATTTTAATTAACAATATTGGCAACTTTTTTACTTTTAGTTTCTGTTGACTTTATTTTGAGATGTAAAATTATTTACTAATCTTCAAGTATAAACCTACTTACATTTCAAAATAAAACAAAATGTGGATGGTAACTTTACATTGCAATTGAAATAAAAACATAAAATTATATGCGGTGCCTTAGAGTAAGACGGGCTTCTAAAGAAAGAGAAGCCATACGAAGCGTTCCCCTCTGCCGAAGTACAAGCCCAAATGGGCATACGCATTAGTAAAACCAGTTGCGCCCGGATTTCTTTCTAGACCGAGTCCAGTCGCGCATGTGAACGCTGCTGTGTTTAAAATGTCGAATTTATGAGTTTTTTGCTGTTAAAAGAGGTCTTGAACATCAAGTATACAAAAAGACGGTGTTACATTTCACATAAAAGTAAATTTTTATCGTATTATTGCTATTTGTTTACATTAAAACATTAAATTCGTATATTTTATTCTTGATTAGTTGTCAAATTTGTTCAGTGACATCGGGTCTGCTAGTCCATGGCTCGTCCGTACAAATTTCAGATCTGTCGCTAGATAAATCCGAGTTCTCGCCGATGGGCAACTTAGTGATGTTACCGTTAAATAATGTTTGTCGATAAAGTGTTGGTCAATCTGGCCCTGATTATGCGTCAAATACATTTGCGAGATGTTTGCATGATTTGCTTTGCACTGATGTGAGCGCGACGCGACAGATATCGCGAAATAAATTTCGAAATAGTAGATTATACAACAAGTGAATAAAAAGGGAATTTAGTTCGAGGTATACAAAGAACCGAGATGACATTTTTTTTCACGAGTTGTGTTGTGTACTCTACTTTTTAGGGTTCCGTAGCCAAAATGGCAAAAAACGGAACCCTTATAGATTCGTCATGTCTGTCTGTCTGTCTGTCTGTCTGTCCGTCCGTATGTCACAGCCACTTTATTCCAAAAGTATTAGCACTACATAGTTGAAACTTGGTAGGTAGATGTATTCTGTGAACCGCTTTACGATTTTTACACAAAAATAAAAAAAATAAAAGATTAAGGGGGTGCTCGCCATACTTGGAACTGAAACTAAAAATATTTTTTTTCATCAAACCAATACTTGTGGGGTGTCTATAGATAGGTCTTTAAAAATGACATTGAGGTTCCTAAGACTATTTTTTTTCAAAGTCAACCGTCTTAAAGATATATGCCGCCAAAGTGGTAAAATGTGTGTCCCCCCCCCTTTAACTTTTAAAGTAAGAAGGTGAAAAATCTAAAAAAAATATAAGCTATAGATCTTAATAAACACTTTCAACGAAAATTGGTTTGAACGAGATATAGTAATTAGTTTTCAAGATATAGTACATTTTCCAAAACCGCAAATATAACTTTGTCATTCATACAAACACTGTGAAAAACAAAGTTATTTTTTCAGACGAAAAATGATAGCGGTATTAAAATATGGTATGGTATAATGTACCTACGGAACCCTACTGCGCGTGGCCCGACACGCACTTGGCCGGTTTTTACCATTGACTGCGAGAAAGCAAATAGGTACCTAACAGTACTTTATATTTAGTATTTATAGTTGACCATCAGCCATTTTTAATGTCCCCACTACTGGGGCACAGGCCTTCCTTATAGGTGGGAAGATGGGCGATAACCTACCACGCGGGCCCAATGCGGATTGATGGGTGTTAACGACTGCAAATGCAGCCGGGACCAACGGCTTAACGTGCCTTCCGAGGCACGGAGGAGCTCGAGATAATACATTTTTGGTCACCCATCCCATGACCGACCCATGCGTGAAATTAGAAGTTTTCCAATGACATAAAACAACCACGCTAAGAGAGATGGATGGTAGGTACCCCCCCTTGGTAGGTAAGGAGGGGTGCAATTCAAAGTTTCGCGCCGCCGCACTTCAGAAAAAAATCATATCTCCTTCAATATACCTACCACCTTGAATGAGGTATCATATTATGATAAATCAGGGATGATGAAGCCATTTTTGAGACATTGAATGTACAGTTTCTTAAAAAAATAATGATATATTTTACTATATTGACGACATTATCAAAATCAGTTTGCTATTTTTTTATTCAACAGTCGGTCGGTATCTTTCAAAATTCAAATTGTTGGGTGTGCAGATAGCAATACTGTCATGGAGCGATGTTCAGTGTCAGCAGCCTGAGCCCAACTTCCCTGGGTATACATTAATCCCAACCCAATCACCTACACTCTCAAGATTTTTGTATAAAGCTCGAGCGTATAAAAATGACCTCTTTGTTGTTATTCACCCCATCGTAAAATGATTGAGTTTGTAACCTTTATTCCTTTTTCCGTATCGATATTGCTGCATCGACAGTTGAGCCCAGCCCTTTATGTCAATAACGTGTCATATTTTGATGTGTGACTCATCCGTACACAAATTTTTGCTGTTTTGTTTTATTTTTTATGTGTGAGCGTCGTCATTACAGTGTTGTTTTTGTATGTGGGTATGCGGAACTGCACTTGTGTGCATTTCCCTCCCCCCGCAAAAAATGCCAGAATAATTTGAATAGAGTAATAATCGCTAAGGCTTCTCCCTTTGTGACGAAACAAAGCCTTTGTTGCTCGAAGTGCGGTGCAAACCAAAGACTTAGAATTTTTATGGTGCAAACACCGGCTGCATTATTCAGCTGGTATCGTATAAATTCAGAGCACCATCAATCGCGTCTGTATTTTGCATGCGATAACAGCCAATGCTACATGCAGGAGCTGAGCTGTGTGAGAAACTGCCCAGGAGGTCATGCGTTATATAGCTATTAAGCATGTAAGTTGCATAAAATAAAATAAAAAATATGAGGATTAATCTATTCAATACCTTATTTCTTTGTTAATTTAAATATAACCCTATTTTACATTACTATGAAAATATAAAATTCATGCTTTCAACTTACAGGATGGAAAGTTATTGAAAGTATAACGCTTTTTAACATTGGAAATGTTTTTTTTCTCTTTTCTTTTTTTTATTTGTTTAAGCTATAAGTACAACGTGTTAATGAATTAACGTAAAATGAGAAAACCGTTTCTTCGGACCATCAAACTGAACAAGTTTTACTATGGGACCAACTCTATATAACTCTAAAAAATCTTTATAATAGTGTAAAGTAAAAATGTAATTTATTTATTTTGGTTGAATAAATTATTATTATTATAATTATTATTAACTCTGAAACCGCGAAAAAAAGTCTGCTGTTTCATACAAAAATTAATAACGAAAATATAAAAATGTATGCAGCTGCAGATTTTTTTTTCTTGATTTCAGTGTTGGTCCCATAGTAAAAGTTGTTCAGTTTGAGGGTCCGAAGAAACGGACTTCCCATTTTGAGTTAATTCATTAGCATGTTGTATGTAATGTATCAGCATGATAACTTTAGCGACATAATAATTATTTTTTTACCATCGCCCAAGAAGCTTATACCCCCAATGGAGATTGCACGGCCAGTGTCATAGTGAAGATTGAAAAAAGGTCCTTAAGTGACGTGACGGCTTATTGCTACCTCTTTCTTTAGTGTTACAATACGTGTTCGTTGTTCGTCGTTCGTTCGTTCGTGAGAAACAAAAACGTATTGTAACACTAAAGAAAGAGGTAGCAATAAGCCGTCACCTCACTTAAGGACCTTTTTTCAATCTTCACTATGACACTGGCCGTGCAATCTCCAATGGAGATATAAGCTTCTTGCCATCGCCACTCGAAAAAGTGCGTTTAATTCAACGATAAGAGTGAAAAAAACGCTGTTTTATTCACCGAGTGAATAAAAATAATTTGAATTTGGAACAAGCGCGCATGCTGAAAGTATGGAGCTGTTCCATAGATAAAGCCTCCCGCCAATTTTATTTAGGTTCTTTTTAGTGTCTTATCTTTGGATTATTTTCTAAAAAAATATCTCGCCAAATTAATTAGGTTCTTTTTAGTGTCTTATCTTTGGGTTCTTTTCTATATAATAGAAGGAGATTAGATGTTCAGTATTGCATTGCATCAGTCCATTCCATCAATCTTGTACGGTATTCAGACTGTAAAAAGTCTGATGAAATGGAATGATGCCAGACCTATCATGTAATTTCCCTCTTAGCGTGGTTATTTTATGTCATTAGAAAACTTCTAGTTTCACTATTTTCTTATGTTTAAATATTACTGATTACCTACCTAAATAATTAAAATGTAATAACTATAAATATTTTAGGTATAAGTACTGCTATTTATTTTCTCGCAGTCAATGGTAAAAAGTAGAGTACACAACTCGTGAAAAAAAATTTTCATCTCGGTCCTTTGTATCCCTCGCTTCGCTCAGGATCCAACTTAGTCCCTCGAAATAAATTCCCTCTTTTTTCACTTGTTGTATAATCTACTATAATAAGTTTAGGGAGAAATTTTGTAACTTCTCATAGTTTTTCATACAGACTGTGACCGTGGGAGTTGTTATAATAATAGGTAGGTCTTTACCTATGAAATTGCCGTTTTGTATGGGGAATTTTCAAGGAGTTGCATTTTTGATACTAACATTTTCTTAGTTTATTTAACAAGCGTGAATGTGTATGTTACATAAATTTGATGTTGATAGACTTATTGAACGCTAAACTAACTTATGCCATATAGGTTTAACGAAAAAAATAAGTTTCTTCTAAGTTAAAACAAAAAAGTGGTTATTTCTGCTAACAAATAGAACCGGTCAAGAGCGAGTCAGACTCGCGCACCGAGGGTTCCGTACCATCATAATTGCACCATCAAACCACACTGCAGAGTAGAATAATAAAATTAGTGTTGCAGTTTTAGGTCAGCGCCATCTCTTGACCGATAGTGGAACTAATGTTAACTTTTTAAGAAATTTGATAATTTCTAAAAAATGTGCCATATTGAGACATCGTGTTATTTTTCGTGTAATCTTTATATAAACTGCTATTACATAGAATTATTTCAGATTTTTCTCTTTGCAAACTTTGGAGATAAGGGGGGAACGGTATTTTTTTTACATTTTTCATCATAAGTCGAAAACTATGCGACCTAAAACAAAAAGAAAAAATTATTGAAAACGTGCCAACGGCGTTCTTTCATATGATACCCCACATGCCCTAGTAGCCCCACTTCAAATTTTTAAGACCCCTTGTCGGTCCCTGTTGTAAAAAATATATTTATTTATTTATTTATTTCTTATTTGCAAAATAGTTGGGCAAATGTCACCTTAAACTATTCCAAACTTCAAGTTGATACCATTAGTAGTTCTCGAGATATCCAGCTGTGACAGACAGACAGACTGAGTCACACCATAAGGGTTCCATTTTTACCATTTTTGTACGTAACCCTAAAAAGGAGTAATTTTATTCAATGTATTTTTTTAATGTTTAGAAAAGTATAATAAGGTATTTTTTTATTTTTGTTAGTTGTCTATGATAGTAATAGCACAGAATAGATTGGTAATAGTTCAATATTACCTATATCAAGCAAATAATGAATATTTTAAATCATAGAAGTGACGAGGTTCTTTATTTGTGAGAAAGATCGGCAATTTAATATAAATAGACTTGACACATTTTTGACATTTCTTTTAGAGGTGCGTTTGATCGGCAAAAACGGTTTTTTGAAAAATATCTTGTCATTTCTTTTAGGGGCGTGTTTGACCGGCAAGACAGCGTGCGGTCGGAGTACACGAGCGACCGCGAGTCATCCCGCTACGGCATCGTGCAGCAAGCCTCCATCGACAGCACCGACTCCAGAATCTGCTACCTGACTTCCAGCGAGGTAAGTCTATAAAGTCACTTATACAGATTTTTCTAATGCTTTGTTTGCACTAGTCGAGTTAAGAGAGTGCAGATGCGATTTCCTAACTGATAAAGTGAACACGAAATGTAATTTTAAATGCTCAAACTAGTCTAGCAATGGACTCGCTAACTACTCGACTCAAATAATAGCTAAGTCTATACGAAGCTTTAGACCAGTTTTACATTTCACCAAAATAGAAATAAACATTTTACACACGAACGTTGTGCCACACATGTTATATCTTTTTCATTAATTATCTGACGTGGTATACCATAAAATAAATGAGATTTCCTGAGTTTTTCCTCGTAACGTTACCGCTGTTTTTCAGAGTTTTGTTAACATATGTTATTTTGATTTGGAATAATAAATGAAGTATTTGTAATTAAATTCATGAGAAGTGTAATTTAACCTGCATTTAACCATGTTGTTAGAAAAACTCTTTGTTGAGTATTTTTAATTTGTCGATACTTTATTTTGTTCTCTAAAAAATACTTGATAATAGGTACCTAGATAACAAAATATATCCGTAAATTATACTAGTAATTAAAGAAATCAAATTATTTCATCATGACAACAATTTTATTGTTGCAAACATAATTGTGATGTTACATCCAAATAGCGCCGTAGAAACGTTTTGCAAATAAACAAACAAAAATAGTGGTTTCAGATTAGGATAATGGTGCAGAGCAAACTTGTCCTTAGTGACTACTATAGCCTTCACAGACACCTGCGGCCCTCCCGTTCCGTTGTTTTGTCCCTCCAAAACTTGCTTTATTACCGACATAAAACAGATATTTTGCTCTTCTCTGAAGTTCACATTATTGACAATAACAAGGTCAAAAGAGACAAAAAATGGTTCCTAAATGTTTCCACAGCAAACGTTTCATTATATTCAATTCATAAATAATTCCCGCAACAAAAGTTAGGTATTTAGATCCTATCAAAGAAGTAGTATTCCAGATATTCGAATAACTAAAGCCGTTTTCTATAAGCGTTTCGAAATTGTATTACAGTTTTAGATTTTAAGTCATTTTGTCGTACAGATTACTTGTTTTTCTGGGAAACCCTACATCTACAAAGTGGAGCGACAAATTCTTTGTACCTATAGAATAATAGCCACTCAAGTGACTCTAAGCGTGTAAGAATTTGAAACCCTACTTACTTGGCTACTTTAGTAAGAGACACGTAAATATCTGGCATATGGTTAGGTACATTAATAACATTATAATATTATTGATGACTTGTAATTGTGCTTGAAGCGTATAAAATCACTTAAGAGGTTTAAGACAGTGCTTAAGAAGAAGGCATCAAGTGGATACTTACAATCATTTATTGTCATCACAAAAGATGTCAACTCATCAATTTCTATGACATTTATCGCTAAGTGAGATATCGTTCGGAAAATACAACAGTAATATTTCATGAGTTTCCTTTTTGTGTGAAAGTTGATATAATATTCATTGCATTGAACAGAGGCACCGGAAATACATTATTGATGAATTACATCATCTTCTGATATCATATCTTGCATATGACTATTTGGAAATGTAAACAAAATTTATTATTTATTACGTTAAAATGATAACCAATGCATTGTTAATTTTATTTGTTATTCAATTCATTTCGATCTTAACAAATAACTTTTGCAATATTTATATTTGCAGGATACAAAGTCTTTTTTCTTACTTTTAGACAAAAAAACGTTCACCACATTTCTCGCATGTAGCATCCACGCCAGCTAACTTGCGCAAGGAAATTCAAATGAAATAATTTTCCGAGAATAGTAAACGGAAGCCGTCACTCTTTGTTATCCTACTTTGAGGTACGGAAGCTAAACACATAAAGTAATTACACATATTTACTGAGTAAATACATTTTGGACACTGCTACTAAAGATATGAATAGCCCTCTTGGGAGGAATTTCACCTTGCTCTCACTGTATTATAATTATACAAGAGGACTTCTCTCATTTTGATCCTTCCGTTAAATTAATACATTAGTAGGTATTAGTAGGACTATCAGGTTTTCCACCATTCCATATCAATATGATACGGATTATTTGAATTAGTTTCGTCCTACAACGTGCCTGTATGATGCATACAACGTAAATTCAAGCTTCAATTCCGTTGGGAATCTAATTAGGATTCAAGTAAGCTGCTTTCAATAATAGCTAACGTGTCAAATCCAACCTTTTGGAGCAACTACAAGCAAATTGCATTGCAGTAAGTTTGCGATTACATCACTTATACGTCGAGCTGTTTCACGGGAAGGAGCTATCAAGAGGATATTCATTCTAATTTATTCATGCTGAAACTGACAAAACTGAAACTAACTACAGCGCCTATGTGGTATAGTGATTCAGCCATTGTATCAGATCGCCCCTAAAGTTCTTCCTGAGTTCAATTTCAAACAATTTTAAAATTGATTTTTTTATAAAACAAGTCACAGCTCACACAGTAGTTTTTCACTTATCGAGGGTGACAAGAAAGCCAACGCGATTGTTAAAGAAATAACATAGTTACCACCCACTAAATGTACTGTTTTTATTAAATTAATTGCCAAAGTGAGCGTCATGGAACAGGTATATCAACATAAATGACTTAGGTACTGCTCAAATGGTTACCAATCACCGCAATATCAAGTTCCAAAGTAAGCCACAAAAGTGCTCAATCTACGCTGCGTGCACCAGAACGCCCAGTAAAAACATATTATTTTTCTCTTTTAATTAGGTACCTACATTTCTACAGATTTTTATTTTGTTTGTTTCTTTCGCTTCTGAACAAGTATAAAAAAGTAAAGTACATTCAAAGTCTTTCGGGTTTTATGCCTACCATAGAAGTATGTGTTGCTGTGATTTGTTTGTATTAAATAGTTCTGATATTATGTTTTATAGATCATTTGTACATAATGTTGTTAGTTAATATTATCTGTTGTCTTAAGCGTAATAACTGCTGAATTTTTGAGACCTCAACGTGGAACTTTTTAAACGGATGCTTGAAAAAGTTACTAAAAAATCAAATTATGATTCAAGTGAACTGGTAAATCTCAGCAAAGAGGATACAAGCGGAAAAATGGTGGCGGTAGGTATAGGTAGTGTAGTATAGGACGGCTTACCTTTGTCGGAGTCCGGAGCGAGGTCCGGGGTCGGCCGGGCTCGGCGACCGTCGGCCGAGTCTGCGCACGGCGCCGTGCGTCGCTGCGCCTCTACCTCCACCAATAGTATCCTGAACGTAGCATCAACAATATTATTTTGAGGTTAACTTCTCCCACTTTCAATACGATGAATCCAAACCAATCGTGGTTTCCAAACGCTTAGACACGTCCAAACATAGACGTGTCGAATGTCGCGAAAGAGAACATTGAACCGAAAATTGAGACGTTTTGTTTGTGTAAATACAAAGCTTTTACTATCAAGTGCACGGGACAAAGAAGATTCGCATCGACGCATCGTCCTCGCTACGTTTATCACCTCCCCGTAATATAATCCATGGTTGTTACAGTAAAGACTGCTCCACTTGTACTGTTGTGAATTAACGCACTTAAAAACATATCTACTGTGTTGAAGTGAAGTCAATTGTAAGGCCTACAAGTGAATTGTTGACGTACATGAACCACGTTACCCGAACACTAACAAAAAATTGCAATTTTTATATATTTAGAGTTCCTGCTTGTAAATCGCTTGATCCACCTGTGATATTTCTCTCTAATAGTTATTGTTGACATTTTGTGAAACTTCTAAAGCTGCCAATGTTTATTAGTAGAGTAAATTTATTGCAATCTAGATTGCCAAATGTTAAAATAATCATAAGTCTATTTAATGTATTCATTTAATAAGCGTTACTTTTGAGGATAGTCTTCATATTGAAAAAGTTGATGTTGTTGTAGGACTAAGTAGAGTTATATTTAGAAGCTTAACTTATCGCTTTAAAATAGTCAATCGAGTGGAATAATTTGAAGATGAAAACGTTCATATAAAGGCTGCATGGGGGCCATCAAATCAAGGCATGCAGGATTTTTAAAGGTATTTTAAAATTTATAATTACAATATTTTTATTATTTGGAAGCTGTGTCTTTTGTAATCTCACATACTTTCAATCATATAATCGTGAATCTGACAAACAATTTCAAGGTTGCTTCTATAAATAATGCAACTTCACTGCTCGATATAACCCTCACAAATTGGGCCAAGGTCTTCTATTCCCTCGAAGCACACTTCAGTGTAAACAATACTGTTTACCAAGTATAACATAAAAAAAAAACTTTTTGATCCCAACAAGCATTGGCTGTCAAAATACGAAACAAAATATCTAAAAGCAATACGTTTCTGTTTACTTTTCCTCTTCGATATTTTAAGGACGTTTTTATTGGTACTATGGTAATATTGTGTAACAGACAGAAGTCAAGGGACGTGATATCTATCGCAAATATCTTATAACGAAACACAATTTTATTCCTATTTAATATAAAATAAGGTATCTATCAAGTCAAGTGCCTATAACTTATGTGTTTATTTTGAATTCTAAACAAGGCTGTGGTTTTTAGGGTTCCGTTCCAAAATGGTAAAAAAAGAACCCTTATGGTGTGACTCAGTCTGTCTGTCTGTCACAGCTGGATATCTCGAGAACTACTAATGGTATCAACTTGAAATTTGGAATTAGTCCAATAAAACTAGCTTTATCTGGACATAAATAATAAACTCGTTGTATTTATTAGTTTATCGGATATTGATATTAAGTGTCAAATATTAATTAGATATGTGATGTAAGAAATCCGGGGTGGTAACCGTTTCATACAAAAATCATGAGATTTCGTACATTACCTAGCTTTTTCCTAAAAGCAAAATAGTTAACCAAATACCTTGTTAGTATAATTTTATGGTACATTAAAATGCTATCACCTAATAGCAAAATTAAACTAAATCCAATTTCGCATGTTCGTCGTCACAATATATACCATTCAGTATGACTTATTAAATTACAGTTACCTATAATTTCTGGTAAGATAAGCCAAAATATCTGCCACTTACTGAACCTTCTTTATTAACAATAGTTTCGATTGATCAATTAGTTTAATTTTGATTTATTTACCTGAAATGCAAGCGTCATAGCATAATACATGTACATTTACTAAGTTATTTATTATGCTGTAATAATTAAATCAGAATTGTTGAAAATTTAGTTTTTTTTTTAGTTTTATGCGAAGTTTCGAAATGTTTAATTCCTTTTATTTTAACTTTAACTAACACTAATTTATGACATAGAAAAAGAAAATTTCAGTTATCTAATTATGTCCAGATAAAGCTAGTTTTATTGGACTAAATAGTTTAAGATGACATTTGCCCAACTATTTTGCAAATTAGAAAAAAATAAAAAAAAATCTTTTTACAACAGGGACCGCATAGTTTTCGACTTATGATGAAAAATGTAAAAAAAAAATTGCGTTCCCCCCCCCTTATCACCGAAGTTTGCAAAGAGAAAAATCTGAAATAATTCTATGTGATAGTAGTATATGTAAAGATTACAGGAAAAATAAAACGATGTCTCTATATAACACACTTTTTTAGAAATTCAAAAAATAAACAGAAATTCTTTAGTTTCACTACCAGTCAACAGATGGCGCTAATCTAAGAATGCTGACCTAAAAAAAAATAGTTCCACTATCGGTCAAGAGATGGCGCAACCTAATACTACAATAATAATTGGTTTTAATATAATTACTTATACTATTT
The DNA here is from genome assembly GCA_943789525.1 of Agriphila geniculea. NCBI lineage: Eukaryota > Metazoa > Arthropoda > Insecta > Lepidoptera > Crambidae > Agriphila > Agriphila geniculea. The sequence continues at coordinate 14,500,400 of OX038875.1, forward strand.
GCCGTACGAATAAACGAAGAATAAGTTCCTACTTAGTAATATAAACAGTTTGCAATGTGGAGTGGCTGAAACTTTTTCAAAGACTAAAGTAACATATTCAAATATATTTATGATCGTACGGAACCCTCGGTGCGCGAGTCCGACTCGCTCTTGACCGGTTGTTTTACCTTTATGTGTGTTTCATAAAATTTTTCATTATTTGGAATGAATAAGTTAGCATTTATCAGTAGGTAGTTACCACCACATTATTCGGCTATGTGGTTCCATAAGATATTAAATTGTCATGTCATGAACATTACAAAATATTTAAAACATTTGAACAGATACTGATTTTCAATGACTGACTATGAAATATGGAGAGGTATTTAAAAAATAATTAAGAGGTAGGGTACTTTGTACCTTTCTAAAATCTAAATAAACAGGAATTATCTTATTCAAATATAATGATTGTAGATGTCTTCTTTCTTTGCACAGGGAAAGTAAATATCTTTAAACAATTAAGTACATTTATTAGGCTTCCGCGCGAAATAAAACACTTTTTACGGATTACTTTACGATTTTTGTGAACTGGTGGTAGATTCAGTAGCTAGATCGTGTTTCTAATTAATTTTAATCAATTTAATTCAATAATAATAATTAAAATCAGAACGCAGCTAAAAAATAATTTAATAAACTTGAATGCATTTTTATAAAGTTCCGAGCGGGTAATTTCATAAAAATATGAGCAGCTTTTTACTTCAGTCGTCCCGTGACCACGGCCCCTGGAAAGGTGTCGAAACGTCGGGAAACCCAAAAACCAACAAATCAAAACTAAATAATTCTAAAATAACATCTGAATTAACCAATATACGCGCTGTAATCCATAAAAAGTGTTTTATTTCTAATTAAGTATATTATTTAATACAAGGTATACGTTCAATTTACTGTAAAAAAGGTATTCTGTAAAAACCGTGCTTTAAAAGGCTTACAGAGTAACTAATAAATAAAAACCGGCCAAGTGCGTGTCGGGCCACGCGCCATAGGGTTCCGTAGTTACCTTATACCATACCATATTTAATACCACCTATCATTTTTCGTCTGCAAAAATAACTTTGTTTTTCACAGTGTTGGTATGAATGACAAAGTTATATTTGCGGTTTTGGAAAATGTGCTATATCTCGAAAACTAATTACTATATCTCGTTCAAATTAATTTTGGTTGAAAGTGTTTATTAAGATCTACAGCATATATTTTTTTTAGGGTTCCGTAACCTAAATGGCAAAAAACGGAACCCTTATAGATTCGTCATGTCTGTCTGTCTGTCTGTCTGTCTGTCTGTCTGTCTGTCTGTCTGTCTGTCTGTCTGTCTGTCTGTCTGTCTGTCTGTCTGTCCGTATGTCACAGCCACTTTATTCCGAAAGTATTAAGACTACACAGTTGAAACTTGGTAAGTAGATGTATTCTGTTAACCGCTTACCGAATTTAATACAAAAATAAGAAAAATAAAAGATTAAGGGGGGGCTCCCCATACATGGAACTGAAACTGAAAAAATTTTTTTTCTTCAAACCAACACGTGTTGGGTGTTTATAGATAGGTCTTTAAAAATGACATTGAGGTTCCTAAGACAACTTTTTCTCAAAGTTAACCGTTTCAAAGATATACATCGCCAAAGTGGTAAAATGTGTGTCCCCCCCCCCTTTAACTTTTGAAATAAGAGAGTGAAAAGTCTAAAAAAAATATATGCTGTAGATCTTAATAAACACTTTCAACCAAAATTGGTTTGAATGAGATATAGTAATTAGTTTTTGAGATATAGCACATTTTCCAAAACCGCAAATATAACTTTGTCATTCATACCAACACTGTGAAAAACAAAGTTATTTTTGCATACGAAAAATGATAGGTGGTATTAAATATGGTATGGTATAAGGTAACTACGGAACCCTATGGCGCGTGGCCCGACACGCACTTGGCCGGTTTTTTTGATTTTTCACTCTCTTATTTCAAAAGTTAAAGGGGGGGGACACACATTTTACCACTTTGGCGGTGAATATCTTTCAAACAGTCGACTTTGCGAAAAAGTTGTCTTAGGAACCTGAATGTCATTTTTAAAGACCTATCTATAGACACCCAACACGTGTTAGTTTGAAGAAAAAAATTTTTTTCATTTTCAGTTCCATGTATGGGGAGCCCCCCCTTAATCTTTTATTTTTCTTATTTTTGTATTAAATTCGTTAAGCGGTTAACAGAATACATCTACCTACCAAGTTTCAACTGTGTAGTCTTAATACTTTCGGAATAAAGTGGCTGTGACATACGGACAGACAGACAGACAGACAGACAGACAGACAGACAGACATGACGAATCTATAAGGGTTCCATTTTTTGCCATTTTGGCTACGGAACCCTAAAAAGGGGAAAAGATTACTAATTAAAAAACTTTTCCTAAGATGAAGTTATATCCCGTCTTCGTAAATTTTTGCCGATTTCAAAGTTTAATTTATGCACAAATCGATTGTTTACACTCTCATAATAATAACAACGGCACTCTTTACACCTATAGTTATACAATAGAGGTACTTCTATACGATGACATAGAATCAGCATGAAAGAAACCGCATTAAGTATCCATATCTGGCATCGCTAAATTATTATTGTCTAAACATGACATAATAAAATAAAATATCATAGGGGCGAATCTTCATTTCGCTGCGATTTTTTTTTTTGTATACAATTCAATAACTAACCGATACTAATTACGACACACACTTCTTGAGAAACTAAACTATGTGTATCGACTTTGCGTCGTTTAGATTGTTAACTATTAAAGCTAAGCTTGATCGGAGCCTGTAAGTGGGTCACCTGGATTGGATAGTTTTTATATTAATTTGCAATCTATCTTCATTATTTCCGAGAACAAAGACAACTTTTTTCCTTCAATTGATGAGCTTTTAGAAGTTTGTAATATCCGTTTTTTACCACTAAAAGGCAAAACGAAACTTGATTTCACGTCGATTGTCATTCAATGAGTAAATTTATCAGGTTTCAAAGTTAATAAAACTTTTTCTAAAAAAGATGAAACGTTTATAATTTCCCAAAACAAATTTTAGTAATGTATACTTCTATACTTTACTTAATATATAAATGCGAAAGTAACTTTGTCTGTCTGTTACGTTTTCACGCATAAACTGCTAAACCAATTTTAATGAAATTGAGTACAGAGATAGTACTCTATCTTTACTGAGCTTGAGAAAGGACATAGGCTACTTTTTATCGCGAAATAAGGGTTGAAGGGGTTGAAATACAAGAGGGGGATACAAGTTTGTACGAAAGTTCCTCGGTTTTAAAGCTAGGATCTTCAAATTTTGTGTTTAGGCTGATGATCAAAGGAGGGGGAGGGGGAGGGGGAGGGGAGGGGAGGTTGAGGGGTAGGCAGAGATGAGAGAGGGCAGGGAAGGGAAAGGATGAGTGATAGGAAGGGAGAGGGGAAGGTCAGGGGAGGGGGAGAGTGAGAGGGGAAAGGGAGGGGAAGGGGGCAAATGAGAGGGAGAGAAGGGGGAGGCGGAGAGGAAAAGGGGGCGTGCTACGAGCTTGGTGGGGACCCGCCTAATCACGTAAAAACGACAGATCTGATTTTGATGAAATAAAATATAGAATACTATTTATCCTGGTTATAGGTTCCCTAAGGATTTTCTCGAATATCCACGTAGACGAAGTCGCGGGCAGAATCTAGTATAACAGAATTATTAAATTGAATGCAATCACTCATTTTATCGACTTTTTGGCACCGTGGGTGGTAATGATCCTGCCTCTTGAACGTGATCCTGGGTTTGTATCCTGGTAGGGATATATTTTTGTGTAATGAGCATTACCTGAGTCACGGACGTGTTCTTATTGTAGTCCATGTACTTTTATCTGTTATTTAGTCATCAAAGTACACTATTGGCTTATTTTGTGACTCAAAGACTGGTCTGACTTATTATGAAGTTCAGTTTGTCTAATAGTATCAAAATATTTTGGCATTTACAATACCATTTATAAATAATCATAATGTACTTAGGTAAGTATAGAAATACCTATAGTTTAGTAACAAAGAAGGCTGGTCAGTTAATTGCCCATAGACCAATGCGATGGTAATAAATAACCTTAGGCCTAAGCTTATTACGATAACAGACCCTTGAAATATTTATTACTGCACGAGTTATTCTTCTGACAAACGAGTAATTGGAACACTGGAACCATAAGTAATTGGATCGAAAAAATATAATATAAATATAGTCTTCGATGTTAAACCTCACATTGAGAAAAATATATTTTTCAAAAATCAATCAATGAACCAGCTGTCTCTGTTTTTTTTTTGGGTCTGAAAGCGAACTATACTTATATTTAAGTACAATTCGAGGTTCCTTATAACATTATTTGTTTATTACTATGTTGGCACTTATTGGTGAAACAATAGTTTGTCTCTTTGCTTCAAGTATTTCTAGCAAATACGTAAGGTTCGATAGAAAATGGTTCCTGCGTTTCTAACGCACACATCATTGTTGTATATAGTGATGTACAAACCTCGAGGCGTCGAGTTCTACTTTTGAAGCTTCGAGGCGGATTGGCAGTACTTGGTGAGATTGGTAGGCTCGTGAACCAGAGCCTAGCCGAGACACGAGCTCTCTGAACCACGCCTCGAGGCTTCAAAAGAGTTCCGAGCCTTCAAAAGAGCTCGAGCCTTCAAAAAAGCTTGAGTCTTAAAATTAACGCGAGCCTCAAACAGCTCTAATTTATGTTTATGACTTTAATATCTCCGTAAATAATAATTCGGACAAATATTTACGGCGATATTAAATCTGAGTTTATCTAGCTCACAGAGCCCTGCAAATCTGAGTCGAGTCTCCAAAATTAGAACTCAAAAAGATGAATGTCTTATGTCATAAAAAGCACCGTAGATGTTGAATCTATTGTGTTTTACATATCCTGATTCGTACGCAGCCCATCACAACTAGTGCGCCGAAAAAGACTCGAGCCGTGAAAAAGCCTCGAGATCGATCGAGCTCTCTAAAAAGCTCGAACCGTGAAAAAAGCCTCGAGATCGATCTCTGAAAAAGGCTCGAGATCTGAAAAAAACTCCCGAGTCGTCGAGCTTCATACAAACGAGGCGAGCCCTGTAAACGACACCAAGCTCTAGACAAAAGGACTCGGAGGCCTCTAGCCTTGTACGTACATCACTAGTTGTATATAATTGTCGCAAGTGCCCTCGCTATTATAAGGTGACTGTTCTCCATCCATGTTTCTTCTTATTATTATAACCTAACGCTAACCTATAGAGTTAATCACCTAACGGTTTACCTGAGAACGCTTGGTAGCACATATTATTTGGATTGCTAATTTACCACCCTTATGTTAAACATAGAAAGTTGAACTTCTAACATACTTGATTTTGAAGAGTTCAAGTAGAAAGATAAGCTACAATGAAATTTTCCAGAGAAATGTCGTATATTAAATATCCCTATATTTAATATACTCCCTACATTATTATACTTCCTACATGTCCCTACATTAAATGACTTTGAACAATTTACTATGATGAGCAATGTCGTCTATTGTTTGTATTAATAGCGCAGGAAACTTTATCTTCATATTAGAATTATGTTTTAACCTTTATATTTATTTAGACTTATAATTTTTTTCAAACATGAACTTATTTACACAAAAATAATTACCTTAATAATAAGACAAAAGGGGTACCTACTACTTTTAAAGGTTATTTTGAAATATTTTTATTAAATAAGTGATTATTAAACAGGTTGTGTTGTGTTAGAGGTTAGCTTATTTAAATAGGATGCACAGTTATTAATTAAGTTAACTCTATTCGGGGACGTCCGATATAAGTTTGGATTTACAATAGTTTGAAGTGAAGCGGTACTATGTAACTATGTAACCGTGCGTTTCCACTAATTCTCGTTCGTGTTTCGGGAGTAACCCCCCAGAGTTCTGTTAGACTCTGGGGAGTCTAACAGAACTCGGTCAAAATGTTTATAATTGACAAGTTGGTTTAACAAAGTCGGTTAACATGTAAATGCAGTGGAAACGCACGGGAGTTAATAAGAAGTACTACCTGTTAACTTCTGTTCGTTTCCACTGCATTGACTTCAAAGTTTCACTTCGCACTTCACTTCAAACTTTCACTTCACTTCAAACTTTGGACGTTTTTTTGCTTACTTGCTATGTTATTTAGAATCTCTCGTAAAGTGAATATTTCTCGGTGTCAGACTCATCCCATCATATTAAATTTATAGTACCTACTTACTTCAATGAAACACTATAGCATTATTATACTATTGATTAGGTTACTTATTGCTTTAGAGCAGGGTTTCCTTAACTTATTTCAGAAAATCTACACCCCATCGAACCTAGACAATTTTAGAATAATAGCAGGTTAGAATAAAGATATTTGACCCAAAACAGTGGCACATAAACTACACAGGTGGCCCACCCCCCACTTTGAAAATCACTGTTTTACTGTGGTATACTATTATTTTCCATTCCGTACTTTACTTAGGTGATGTATACAATTCCTAGGACGACGAAGCCCCACGCCATGAAAAAAGTCTTAAGGAGTTCATTAGGTTAGGTTAGGTTAGAACTGCGACCAAAGACGCCAGAAACGTCGTTTTTGTCATATTCAAAGGTCTTTTGATGATATAATACCAAGGGGAAAAAATCTGTCCTATAACTACAGTAAAATCACAATAATATTAACGTGAAACATCCCTCTCTCATTTTTTAAACACGTTACCGGCTGCACATTCGCAGTTAAGTACAAAAAATCTAAACTAGAATAAATATATAAATCTAGAGGAAGTACAATCACTGTAAGTAAACATTTAGTGCAGATTATTCAGTTCGAAGAAAATCATTCGATGATCTTACATAGATTTGTGAATTTAATTTCCTGGAACGGATTAGACAGTTTATTACTTCGTTATAGGCTAAAAATGGCTGGCAATTATTTCGCAGCAAAAACGGATTATAGGGCTAGTTGAAAAACAGGAGAAAATGTTTTTCAATTCCATTCCGTTGTCTGATTATGTTATTATTTAAACGTCGCTCTCATCTGTTTAAGCAAATACAATTTGCTCAAATAAGAAATAATTAAAGAGTTCTTCCTTTTATTTGTTCTGCTGAAGCTTGTAATGTAAATATCATGTCTTGTTTGTTTTGTTTCTTGTTTTCTATTAATGGCATTCTAAAGGTCCCATGTTTATTCTTGGATGGCCGCGACCGAAGACTGGTTGTGACTGCATGGCCACTTTAAATTGTGTCAAGGTCGTCCTCTATTGATCCCATTTCTTCCGCTGCGACTGTCCATCCCTTGTAGGTATAATACATGTCCATCCGCACTGTTTACAATTAGATAATTGTTTCGTGTGCCTAAATCAACAGTCCTCTTCAATCAAACGACTAAAACACAAATTGAACACTGCCAGTTCTTTGACGTATGTGTTGTTGACATTTTAATTTGATATTGGAGAATTAATTATACATTCCAATTAATCGTGTTACTTTATTTTGATCTCATTTACTTGATTTATATCAAAAATAATTGATAAACGTAATTTTAAGCTTTAAATTAACGACGTTTCTAACGCAAACAGAAATATAAATGTCTTTTTTTATTTTCTCAACGTTCTATTTTCATCCTAATTTCCTTTTAAATATAATCTCATTAGATTTGTTTGCTTTGGTAACCGAAACAAATGTCTAAACAAAAAGAAAATTATTTTAACACGTTTTTATTAGGTTGCTTTCTCATTTGTTTGTTTGGTTGTTTGTTTGTTCGTTTGTTTGTCCGCAAAGTTTGCGAACGATTTTAAACTAGCTTCCCGATGAGCTAGAGACTTGAGACTTTGAACATAGATCAGAACTGGAAGGCAATGCAATATTATGGTGTCATTGAGCTGATCTGATGATGGAACTGGAAAAAAGCCACAGGAACTTAATGATAAAACCATACAACTCCATTGTGATTAGGCTTGTTAGAATCGTCTTGACAAGTACTCTAATGGGAGATATGATATATGATGAGATACGATCTGATGATGGAGCCGGAAGAAGGCCATAAGAACTCTATAATTAAACCACGCTACCCCATCGAGATTGGGCTCGTTTGAATCGTCTTGACGAGTACTTTGTTGGGAAATAGTGTCCGGTCTGATGATGGAGCCGGAAGAGAGCCACTGGAACTCGGTGATAAAACCATGCTACCCCATCGAGTTTGGGCTCGTTTAAATCATCTTGACGAGTTCTTTGTTGGAAAATAGTTTTCAGGGTCTAATGATGGAGCAGGAAGAAGGACAATGGAACTCTTTAATAAAACCACGCTACCCCATCGAGATTGGGCTCGTTTGAATCGTCTTGACGAGTACTTTGTTGGGAAAAAGTGTCCAGGGTCTGATTTTGAAGCCGGAAGAAGGCCACTGGAACTCAGTAATAAAACCATGCAACCCCATCGAGTTTGGGCTCGTTTGAATCATCTTGACGAGTACTTTAATGGAAAATAGTGTCCGAGGATCTGATGATAGAGCCGAAGGAAGGCCATAGAAACTTTATAATAAAACCATGCAACCCCATCAAGTTTGGGCTCGTTTGAATCGTCTTGACGAGTTCTTTGTTAAGAAATAGTTTCCAGGGTCTGATGATGGAGTCGGAAGAAGGGCACTGGAACTCTATGACAAAACCATGGAACCCCATCGAGTTTGGGCTCGTTTGAATCATCTTGACGAGGAGGTCTCCGGTGACGTCTCCGATAAAAGGTGGTATAGCTCGATTGGTCTTAGCTCGTTAACTAAAAAGCAGAAAATAATACTGTACTGAAAAAAAAAATCTTTTTTTAAAACACATTTTTAAATGGAGTAAATTATTACAAAAAAAAATCGGACTAAAAACATTAAAACGGACTAGTAAAAACAAACTAAAAATTAAAAAATAAATTCTTTTGTAAATATTTATAACCCTAATACTCTATACCTACAGAAATTTTAAATCTAAAAATTTTAAACTTAAAAACGTGGGGCGCATGCTATAGACAATATGGATGATAAATTTTACAAACTGCGCCCCACGTTCTTAGGTCTAAAATTTTTAGATTTTAAATTTCTGTATGTATAGGGTATTAGGGTCATAAATATTTACAGAACAATTAGTTTTTAGTTTGTTTTTTTAATCAAGTAAGCCCACTCCTCCTACAATTTTGAATAGTTAAAAATGGGGTGTTCCTCGTCATATTATCCATCTAAATGTACTGTTGTGAAGCTAGGGAAACTTTTATCACAATCTTGAATTCTTAGCAATTTTATTGAAATACAAAAAATCCAGATATTTAAATTCATCTTATAAGGAATATTTCAAAAATTGCAAGAAATCAACTTGACATTTTTTTATTGCACTTTTGTTATGTTAAGTGTTAAGAGTAAAGTTAATTATGACCATCAGAGAGCAGTTTCTTTTTTATTATTTGTCATGAAAATTATGAAACTAATAGTCATCAATTTAATTTCTTTTCGCAGTATTCAACAAAACCACTTTTCACATCTAACTAAATTAAGATACCTACATATTATAACTAGAAAAAATGCTAGAAATAATCTACTAACATCTCAGGCGGACGGTTAGTCGATTTTTTTCTAGTATAATATTTATCCAAATATAAAAATAGCATTGTGGATGATTAAAATAAAAAAAAATAACTTAACAAAATTGCTAATGAGGGCTTTTCAAAATGACAAAAAACTGTAGACTCGATAGATGGCGTTGATAAAATTGTATGTGTCAATGTGTTTTTTTTACTAATCTTCGAAGAGTATTCAGGTAGGCAGGCAGGGCAGATGTAATCCTAAAATGTTATTCTTTGGGCAGATGTCAACCAGCGAGCCCTTTCTTGCCTCTTTGGTACAGGCCGTTTATTTTTAAAAACCAATTTTGACACTTCTCTTTTCATCAACGCCATCTAGTGAGGCAAATAGTTACTATTTTTATTTTTTAAATGTCACTTTGAAAAGCCCTTATTACAGATGATTATGCTTAGAGAATAAAAAGTATTCACTTACTTTTCAAAAATTCTATGTGAAGTGAGTTATGACAAAAATCTCTTTTTATTTGAAAAATAAATCACCTTAAAATGCTTTTGTAATGGGGACTAATCTTGGCAGTTCTAAAAGTATTCGATTGGGCAGCGCTACTGTGTTTGGAGACCTGTCAAAGATAGGCCTTATCAGTTCCAAAAGTATGCGATTGGGCAGCGCCACTGTGTTTGGAGACCTGTCAAAACAAAGGCCTCATTTCAATTCAAGATTATGTCGATAGTTAGAGAAAACGTCTGCAATGCAAAAAAGACTAAAAGGCATCACCTTTACGACATGTTGCCATAATAACGATGCAATTCGACGAATACAATACCATTACGTTACTGATAGGCTATAATAATATCTTTAATATCAGTATTGTTTCCTCAACGACGTCGCTTTTATAAGTAAAGCCTTTTAACTTATATACATAGTTACAAATTATTTAGGTGTGGAAGTTAAATAAAAGTACTAAATATAATCAAAATTAATTAAACCATGAAAGCTAACCTTCTTTGACGGTCGATATAATTTAAGCAGACTCAGCGTAGACACTTACTCGCAATATTTTCGAGGCAGCTGCTGGTTGATGATAAAGACCTTCTTACTCGTAATTGTAAAGCCTGAGTTTTACAGCAGTTACTTCAAGAGCTGATTAATGAATAATTTAAATTCTAACGGATATAATTTTAAATTGGCAATTACAACTTCACTTATTTATTTTTAGATGACATGCGTGGCAAACAATCATACAGTACGCTTAATGGTAAGAGGTTTACTATAGCGATCACTATTCCCATGACCATAGTACCCTACTCGTTTCCAACTCAATTGTTGAAGGGTTAATAGTTTTATAAACATGCTATATTATCTAGTACCTATTCTCGAATTCCTTTTGTAACTTTGAAATGGTTTTGAACGTAGTATTTAAGTGAGTACTTAGGTAAGAAGCCCCTTTGAAATGTTCCACCTTAGTTTGTGAGAGGCCCTAGATTCGTTGCGAGCACTTTTATAGCTTAGATATATTGCAGCACAAAATAACATAGGGATATAAGTTAATAAATTTCCACTTTTTTTAATATTATTCCACAGTTCACTTACATTATTGTTATTAAAGTGAAACTGATTACATAATAATAACCTCGTAATAACGATTTTCTGAGTACTAACAGCTTTGTTGTTGTTACATAGTTCGATAAGCTGTATTTCCCATGTTCCTGAATACCAGTTGTGAAACATTTCAGCTAAAACCTCAAATCCGCTAACATGCAGCTAACATAGCACGTTCGAGGTGGAACATCATTATAATACTCGTACCTACATGGAAACAATATACGGGGTTATAACGAAAGTCGCTTCGCTGAAAGTGGTCGCTTTAATAAATATTATACGCATATTAAGAAAACTTTCCTTTTTAGGGTTCCGTACCAAAATGGTAAAAAGGAGCCCTTATGGTGTGAGTCAGTCTGTCTGTCTGTCCGTCTGTGACAGCTGGATATCTCAAGAATTACTTATGCTATGAACTTGAAATTTGGAATAGTTTTTGATGACTTTTAACCAACCATTTTGCAAATAATGAAGAAATAAATACATGTATTGTTTGCAACAGGGACTGAAGGGGACTGAAAGGGAGTCAAAATTTGAAGTGGGGCTATATAATAAAATATAATATAACAGTGCTATTTGCATATTCTAAAACAATTTTTCTTTTTTTAAACCGCATTGTAAAAATGTAAAAAATGCCCCTCTCCCCTTATCTTCGAAGTTTGCACAAAGAAAAATCTAAAATTATTCTATGTGTTAGAAGTTTATGTAAAAATTGCAGGAAAAATAAAAAAATACCTCTAAATATCAATTGATGGCGCTGACCTAAAACTGCAATATTCTACACCGCAGTATATTTATATATGATGGCACGGAACCCTCGGTGCGCGAGTTCGTCTCGCTCTTGAACGGTTTTTTTTAATTGCCCTGTCACAAAATTAAATGTATTTTGCGTCACTAGTTGGCTCGTGTCACCTAAACAATACTTACATAAAATATTTGCAAATAAAGGCTCTGAAAAAAATCACCCTTCCGTTGAAAAGGGGTACATGTCTTATTTACATAAATTTCATATAAAAAAATTATCAAGCCTTATAAAAACAAGCAAGACAAACATAAAACATTTTTCATCGGTAGCTAAATAAATGGCGGGGAAAACGGCTCCGCATGATGTATTTCCGCCGGAAACATGTTATACGGTGAAGACAGGTTATATATTGTAGGTAATGTGTACGCTATTTGCAATGAAAGCTTTGGAGAGTGCTTTAATAGTGCTATTTCTCACTTCGCTAACTGAAGTCTTTGGCTTGTTGAGAAAGAGCCAAATTAGAGCGCAGCGGAGTTAAGTATAGGTTTTTTCTTTTTTATATCGTCCTAGTTGCTGTTATTTAAATGATACATTTTATGGATAATTTTATTTATTTTTTTACTATAAGATATAATTATGTAAAATTAAGGCAAATATTTGTATCACAGTCAGGTCAGGAAGGATTACTGGCTCTCGCATAGAGAAGGCTCTAGATTCAAACCATTTTTTTAAAACACTCAAACTTTACTTTTTTAAGGCTTTTTACACGGCGCCCTATTATTTTGTTTCGAACAAAGATAAATTCCTGTTTGTTTCCTCTGTACTGTCCAAAACCCAATATTTGTTGTTTTATGTGATTTATATTTATAATTTTTATAAATAGTCATATTATAAAACTTTAATTTAACTTTGCTTGTTGCAGGTGAGTGCTTTTTAATAAAAAAAACCTACAGCACCGTAAAGGTAAGTCAGTCGAAATCTGTCAAAATCTTCAAGATGATGCTGAGTAAAAACGATGGTAAGTACTTAGTACTTACTCGTAGCAATGGGCCTCATTCGATTTCATCTCAATTCAATATCCGCAGCAAAAGAGAGGCCTACTAGACATAAAATTGACCAGATATTTCTTTAATTCTATTTCTTACATTATAATATTCACTTTTGAAGCACAACATATGTTCATTTTGATAACAAACTGTTTTAATCATTCTGTTCTACTACACTACACACTTCCCACTGCCATTTCTTGTGTTTTCCTGGGTGTTATTTACCATTGTTTGTGGCAATATAAAACAGCCAATGCGCAGGAACCTTGTCAAATTGTCATCCACGTTAACGTCTTCCGCAACTAAAAATGTCATGAAACAAGAAAATTCTAATAGGTAATTTAGTATATTTATTATTGAATCTTAGGAGACTCTTTGTCATGAAATACTTCGATGCGAAATCTTTTCTGTTATAGTTTTTTTTATCAGATACAGTAGCAATTTATAGGGCATAGTAAAACGAGATTTATTTCTGTGATTCTCTTATACTCGTTATTCTTTCTCGCAAATATATTAGGACCTATTTCGGTTTAGTGTGTCTTTATTTATTTGAGTAATGTTAATATCATTCTTGGTTTTAGATTAACTTTTCTATGTTTAATGTTAGTTAGACGGGAATTCGAAACACATTACACAATAAGACAAAACCTTTATGGACCGCAGGTTAGTATGGCAGACAGTAATTTATTCTAGAGTAGTTTATAAACTTGCAGTGAATGTGAAGTTTAATTGTCAATACGATATCTTTTAACATGTTTAAATGGTTTCAAAGCGTGTTTTGGAACAGCGAACGTACTCAGGTTTTTATATGTCATTCGTTGGATTGGATATTCCATTTACACTTATGACATAACAACGCGTGATCGGCCTCTGGCTAGCAGTGATTGCGTTCGCCGTTGAAGCAGCCCATGTCACATCGCACCTTCGAGTGAACTCGATTCTATCCTGCTCTCGATTCTATCCTCGGACTGAGAGGCGCACCACTAGGTGAATGCAATAAAGCTATCTCGCTCAACGCAACAGTAATGGATTTCAGCGCTTGTATTAAAGCCATACGGGCTACTGTAGTTGATCCATGTAGTGACGTTGGTGAGGGCGGGCGGGGTGGGGAGCACCATCCTCACGCCTGCGCCCCTCTCCCAGCGCCATATTATCCTCTCGTACTCTCGGTTCGTTTGCTCGGTCAATTATCTTCAACGTATTGAAGCCACGATATAATCTAATACCTAATTCGCGTAACACTCGTAATAAAGTATTGCTTTTCCATTTAAAGATGGCCCTTAACCAGTGATCGGGTAAAGTTAATCAAGCAAAATTAATCACATTTGCCAATAAAAGCACACTCTCACCTTTGATCTGAATTTTGCACGAGAAAATTTGGAAAGGCAGGAATGTAATTAAATTGATGACGATGTTCAGTCAGAGAAGCGATAATAATTTATGATTCATTAATTTCATCTTGTCGGTACTTTTAGCTACTTCGTCAACATGATAATAATAAGTAATTACGAGCACGTAACTTCGTTATTACAATATTACATGAAGCGTGAATTACGTTGTGACGATAGTCATTATAAAAGGAAATTTAAAGGTACTGAAAACTTTTTATTCATGATATAGGAGATTCCCAAAAATCTCAACGTAATGAGAAGCAAAGTGCCCATTTTACGTTATCTTTTCAGATAAATGGGCATTAACAATTTAATTCCTTTAACGGTCCTACTTTACCGATCGCATTTCACAGTTGCTACATTCCATTATTATTACATTTTTCAATTAAAAACTAAAAGTAAAGTCGAATAAAATAATAATCTAATCGTGACATTAAAAACTTAAAACAATTCCTTTGATCTAACACTAACCCGGCACCCTTTTATTGTTTTTTATAAACAAGCAATTTATTTACCTACTCTTTGTCTTTAAACTACGAGCTTTTATGTTAAGAGTGGCCTCAGTTGACCTTTCATCAGCCTCTAATCAGTTATGAGAAGACATACATTTGAAACTTAAGACGAGCCCAGTTCATGAAATCAACTCTTTCACTAATTCTTTACATTATGGTCGATTATAGCATAGTTTTCACCAGGCTCCCGAACGAAATTTAACAAAACAGGTTATTGATGCCCAGACAAAATATATCTTCAGTAATCAATAGAATATTGTTTTTTTAAATAAAATGCGCCGCACTAAAAAAAGCTACGCACTTGTTTCAGTGCGACAAGCTTTTCTTTTCAGATTTAACTGTTATTAAGAATGTCAATGGTAGTTAATAGTGAACACTATATTGAAAACAATATTTTATATCGCAGAATATTTTCTTTATGTGATCCTAAGTTCTGTAAGTTGACATACATAACGGAAGATCAGACCGGGACCAAAGTATTAGAGAAATTGAGGTTGCTGAATTATGCGTTGTGGATTTGTAAGGATGGCTTTAGGTTGGATGTCGGGTGAAACCAGAGCTATTCCCTTGCGTGATGACGTCAGAAGATTTAGAGTACTGAGTGAAGCCAAAATAAATCATGATAATGTTACGCGTATGTGATACATCTTTTCAATATTTTTAAAAGGCTTAAAAAACAGGCCATTTGTTTCATTCTGTTTTTACGCGACTGCCCAAAAAAGAGTGTATATGTGTTTAGGGTTCATGTATGTTTGTGGGTATGTGAGTTTCTTTATTCCACAATAACTTTTGAATGCCTGAACTAAATTGGGTGTATGGGGTATCGTTAAAATACTTACTGCATCAAGAAAGAAATATTTTTTTTTCACATTTGAAAGTGGTGATTGAGTTTTTTTATAAAAAATATAGCCAGTGATATTTTTTATAAAAAAACTCAATCACCACTTTCAAATGTGAAAAAGAAATATTTTTTTCTTCTATTATAACAATATGGGCATCAAATGAAAGGCCCTGATGAGCACATTCCAAAACTATATAATTTGTCACTAAAATGTGTGAAATAAAAATAAATAAATTAAAAAAATATTAAAAAACTAGTATTTGTTGTTACAGCGGCAACAGAAATATATTGTCTGTGAAAATTTTAACTGTCTAGCTATCACAGTTCATGAGACAGTCAGAGCCTGGTGACAAACAGACAGATGGACGGCGGAGTCGTATTAATGGGGTCCCGTTTTTACCCTTTGGGTACGTAACCTTAAAAAAGAAAAATTACCGAAATAACTTTTGTTTATTTCCAAACTAAGTAAAAACTGAAAAAAGGTGTCTAAATAGCGGATAGAAATACCTACATAAATAATTAAAATTTAGGTAAACATCCGTGACACAGGAACAAAATCTTCTGCTTATTAAATGCCTACTAGCTTCCGCCCGCGATTTCGTCTGCGTGGACATTCGAGAAGATCCTTAAGAAACCTTTAACCTTTAAGTTTAAGCCCACACCAAGCGATCAGCCTCGTGCGAAGCCGCGCGTGAAATCACGGGCGGAAGCTAGTTTATAATATTCGGAATTGGGTCCAGAGATATTAGTTTCCCGTTTCAACCCCTATGTTGAAACATGTCCGCCGACGCCGTGTTGGACTTAAAAATAAATGCCATTTTCAATCAACGTACCATAAAATTATACTATTTTAGGTTTATTTTCCCCATTTCACCCATTAAGGGTTGAAATTTCAACGATACCGATATACGTTGCGTTCATTTCCAACCATATGCCTAATTAATAAATTTAGTGATTTTTACTTCTAAAATGAAGGATTTTCTATACACAACTTCATCCCCCTTTTCACCCCTTCGGGAGTAGAATTATCAAAAGCGCTAAGAAACGTAAATACTAATTTTCAATCGTCAGCCTAAACACAAAATTAAGAGACTGGCTTCGAAACTAAGAGATTTTCATACAAACTTTCATCCCCTATTTCACCCCCTTTGGGATGGAATTTCCAAAAATCACAGTTACAGCGGCAACAGAAATATATTATCTGTGAAAATGTTAACTGTCTAGCTATCACAGTTCATGAGACAGTCAGAGCCTGGTGACAAACAGACAGATGGACTTAGGGATGGAATTTCCAAAAATCCTTCCTTAGTGGATGCCTGCGCTGTATAAGGTATCTGTGTGCAAGTCTCTAGCTAGGTTTAGCGGTTAGGGCTGTGCGTTGAAATACCGATCTGTCGACTGACTGGGACTGACTAGCTAGTCAGTGTACGATAAGATACTCAACATTATTTCACTATGTCCTTGCCAGAATTCGGGACTCTTTTGGGAAGATTTTGTTACTACTAACCACTATATTATTTTATTCCGCATTTTCTGAGATAAGTACTGCAATCAATCTTAACTAATACACAACATCACAAATGATCGTAGAAACTTTGAAAATAGAACAGAAAGTTTAATATACCCATTACGACAGCAATTTTATCAAAACAAAACAATATTTTACAAAAATTGCTTCGATCATGATTGGCAAAATGAAGATCGTGTATCTAGAGTGAAATGTTCACACCATTGAACTGTCACATTATGGCATGTCACACAGATAGAGATTCATAGAATCTGGCTAGTGCTATGGTATGTGCATTGAATTGCTCGTACTACACACGTCCACAAACGATGTTATCTAGGTAGCGGGATCATGGTGACGTAATGTGGCCAGTATAAGGTAAGGTTAAGTTAGAAAAATAGACAAAAACGTTTTACTTTCTGGTGAAAAATTTTACTTCTTAACTCCCGTTACACAAATCTGCCCTTTTTTTAAACCGGCATAGATTAAGTTCTCATAATGTGAAATTGGATTTTTCATTCAACCATAGTAGGAGGGATACCATTATTAAAATTATTCTATAACTGTAAATACAAATTATGTTATTTACTTTGAAACCCAATTACTTATGAAATTCATTTAATTCTGACTAGTACTTGAAAAACAAACCTAGTTAAATGACATTCTATTAAAAATCATTTCGTATAGGGTAATTAATTCAACTGAATTATTTATAACGAATCTAAATTTTCAATTTTGTCATGAATTCTAAATCAAATACGCAATCGTCATAGAGAGAGAGCACTTTATAATGATGTCAATTTTATTCTGAGTTTGCACAACAAAGACATTTTACAAACAGTCCAAAGATTTACATTTTGTCAACTGATTGGCTTATTTACCATTCATCATTCAACATTATGACAAACGGGTATTTATTTAAATAGTATTTTTACGAAAGCAAAAAATAGGCTAATTATTTCGAAAGTTCTGAACCAGGATTATTCCTGGTACCAAATCATCGTTTTTAGTGGGGCACTTATTTTGCCACTCCTGAAAATGAAAATTTATCCATAATAAGAATGATTGAACATATATTTTTTCGCAAAATAGGTAAATATTATTTTCTTACTATTATATTCATCCAGTTTTCATTGAAAATAAACCAGAAACACAGATAACTTTCATGGCGACTTGGACATCATAAATCAATTGCAAACTTTAAAGAAAACAAATAAGTACTGTCGGGTCGGGTCCCATATTCGAACTGGGACTCGAGACATTTATGTACTCCCGACATTATGTAAGACCCGTCTCAGACACATTACCCGCTCCATCGCACATTCCACTATCTATTATCAAAATATAAAAAATGTTTCTAGCCCCGAGGTACTCACATATTTATATTTTTCTGCGAAAATGCGATTAAAAATGATGAACGATTATGACTGCCGCCGATGTAATATTTATCAAAAAACACGTAATATCGATATCAGAGGCGGAAAACATGATATCGATCAATAGTAATTTGATGTCATGGCCTGGATATCGAGTTAGCCGCACAAAATGCATTCACATAAGAGATCATTTTTCATGTAAGTTTTTATGTAGATACTCGGATAAAGAACTCGCGTTTGCAAAGACCCTGTGGTGGGGATCTCACGATAACATCATGTTGTATACTAATTAGATTAAAACTGCTACAAACTCTGTGAAACTGCAGGTAAAACGTTCACGTAAAGCTTTTATTTATTCTAAGCAAACATCTTCAGAATCTAGTTGCGGTTGTATTAGTTATGGTGTTTTTGAAGGAATTTGTATTTTTTTATATCAATGAGTTGATAAGTTTAATAATGAGTTGCATTCTTTAATTATCTTGAATAAGCATTATTCATAGCTGAGCTAAGTTGAATGAAAAGTTCACGACATGTACAACAGTTCTTTTTTGTAAAAGGTAAAGTGATTAAAAGGTATTCATTAATACCTGCCAGTATATTTTCGATATCGATGTTTATTTAGTAAAAATATATCGACTAGACCGTTCCTTAATTTTTCAACAATAAATTAAGCGCTGGCTTGATATATTAGTAGGTGGGTGAAGCGGGGTACACGGGCGCCGCCCGCCCGCAGGCGCGCGTGCTCCGAAAGCGCCCGAGGACTCACGATCGTTTCACTCCGAATCGTAACGAAGTTCGACGATCGCGACCACCCTCCAACGACGCGTGCTGGCAGTCGCAGCGAGGCCGCCGGGGCGTTGGAGCGGTTCTCTGTGCGCATAGTGCTCGGTTATGTAATTCAAAAAACTTATTTATTTATTAACATAAACAAATTACCCGCCAGCTCCAACCCGCGTGCTATCAGTAGCATTCGAAGGCGGTGTCCGAATAGTTTGAACAATCATCGTTTTATGTGCAAAAGTGATGTGTACGCCTATCCTCGCGGCAATACGACGACGGAACAGGTTTATCATTCGTTCGAAAAGTTCAAATGAAATACCCATGTAAAACCGTGTTTATATACAACATATTACTGATTTAGTGCCTTGATAACCAGCTATCAATAAACATTACTACACTTGTTTATATTTTGAACAATTATTAATGTTTACGCTTTAAGTTTTAATGTTGTGGTTAACGACTGAAATACCAAAGTAGATTTGAAAGGAAAGTAGATTGGAAAGTTTTATTATGGTTAGCATTAACGTCCTATTTTACGTAAGAGTATTGACGTAATAATTAAAAGAACAAATAGATTCAAACCGATGGGAATTTGGCGCAATGCAGGACGCTGGATGGAAACGTCCACGCAATTGCGGTGACTCATTCCAAATCCATAATTGCTTAGTCGACTCAGTATAGGATGCATTTGCATGTAGGATTGAGTACTAGAAACTTAGACGACTAAGTGCACATAATACTTATTAAAGTCTAATTAAAGTTACGGTATTTTTAAAACTTAAATTCAAATTATTTGTAAAATACGGTTAACAAGCAAACCTATAAATATTAAAGTAGGTGTAAAACCTGGTTTTCAGAATTTGATACTTTTTAAAATACACAAAAAACTTTTATTTGTTTAATTTGCAAAGAAAATATAGATTTAAAAAAAAATCACACTTGGTCACAAATCAAGCAAGATTAACTTCACTGAAGTCACAATAAAACGGCAAAAAAAACTTTTTGTCACAAAAGCAACTCTAAAGTCTACTTACTGTTGTCAACAACTTAAATAGTTAGTTTAAAAAATATTTAAAATTGTTAACAGCCTAACAATTAAGTCAATAACGATAAAAATAGCAATCCGAGAGGTTTAACGAGGGCAATTTATCAGATCCAGTGGGAAATTAAAATCCATTAAGTTGTCGGCCTCTGATTTGCTTCTGGATAGCTTCTAATAAAATTGTTCAACTCATGACAAATCGACAAGCGACGTACGTCGCGGTTTAGCATACTAATGAATGACGATTGATTATTATGATAATTACTCAAACTCCGATCAAAATTAATTAAGGTTCATAATCATAATCTTCATTGGCTTTAATCTCTAGGGAGAGATGTCAGAAATAAGAGCAATATCACGAATTACTAGTAATCGTATTTATAATAATAGTAGTAATTTTATAATACGATTATACAGACATCATTTTTATGCTATTGGTAGAAATAAAATTTTATGTTTGCAGTTGTCAATGGACAATACGTTTTTTGACGTGTTGGACTTTGCGACCATTTTAAATTAATTTTATTTAATTATTGCCTAAATATAGTAAGGGTTGGTAATAGTTTACTTTTTTAATAAATCGCACATCTAGTTCTTTAAAGTCATAAATGTCATTTTCTTAATTGTACAGTACGTTACGAATAGGACGTCGTTGCACTCAAGGCGCGTAATTTTTTGCACTAATGCTATAATGACAGTGGTACCATTTACCGCACAGTTGTTGAATTAAAAAAACGATCTTTAAGCACTCAATAGATTCGTATAAAAGGAAAGTTGTGGCATTTAACTCAATTTTAGATTTTTTGACATTTATGACTTTAAAGAACTAGATGTGCGAAATATAAACATGCTAAAGAGGCCAAAGGTAATACTATAAAAGGACAACTGCAAATATAAAATAGCTTATGGTATGGTAAAATAGCGTATGGTATGGTAAAATAGCGTATGGTACTTTTGTAGGTATAATTTACCAGTTGAAAACTGCCGGTTAAAAGCAGGTTTAAATAAAACTATTTCACAAAGACAAACAATTTTATGTTGGAAATCATCGACATGAGTATCGATATCGATAATGTTTGATCAATCTTTACGCGCTATTTTCTCAAGTTCACGAACGTAATATCTTTTTATCAAACACATAATGTTTAGAAATGAGCCTTTATTTAGGAAATAGGCGGATATGCATGATATTAGAGTATCACTTAGTGTGTTTGGGAATATATTCAATTAAAATATGAAATATGAAAATGGTTATTGTAAAATCTTATTTACCTGTGAAATTAGTGCTTATTTAGGTTATTGTCGTAAGTAACATTACAATTCAACACAGAACACGACACCATTATTGATTTATATAGTTATAAGAGCCAAATCGACCCGATCGCGATCAAAATCACAAAATAATCGAGTGGACGCTTTTCGCCAAGATGATAAAAGACGCTAAAATATGAAGTCAAACCAGGTTCTGCTGTCATTTTTTTTAACTCTTTCTCGCACATCGCATAAGCCGTAAGAATCGGTTTCTCACTCGCACCTTTGTCCGTCTACTTGAGCGTAGCGAAAAATTTTTTAATTCTATGGTATGGTTATATTTTTTTAAGTGACAGACAAATCGAGCAAAGTCTTAATTGCTCATAGAAATAGAATGCCAAAGAACAACAATATCAATAAACAGATGATCCGAAAAACGAAGTGATTTGCACTTCGTTTTTCGTGAGTGAAATAGTGTTGTCTACACTACTTAATATGTTATCGATGACTGTACCTAGTTGGTTACGTCTTTTCTGTGTGGCTTAGTGGAGATATTTTCAATCCAGTTTTTCATCTGCGCCATAGACCTACAATATTTATATGGACAAGCACAAAAATAATATCATACCTACAGTATTAACGTGATTTCACTTACGTAGGTAGTAAATAAAACTTTAACCATCTTTCAAAATAACGTAGGTAACAAACAAATTGTGATATATATTTATAAGAGTAAGCAAACAAGCATGGACTAATTAGGAGCCATTTCTACAACTCTACGGCTCGTGATTTTGCTACACGAGCGCGATTCATAATGAAGCGCGAGCGTGTTGGCGCTTGGATGGAAACTCGTGTAGCCATAACACAATCCGCGGATGGAAACCAAGCTCCCGTCAAGGTGACCTCTGATGGGAGGCTGGATTACAAACGTCTGGAACATGCTTAAAAAAGTTCACTTCATCATACGACATGTATACAGGCACAAACAATGTAGAAATCGTTTCTATCATAAGCATACGGCGACGTTTTCTCTGGATAAAACATTTCTCTTCGAAATGTTTACTGCAGACCGTAGATTTTTTATTTAGAATCCAGATTCGTCTGTTTGTTATTATTATCACCCATTTATTCCACAATTCAGGATTGCTTGGAAACCTTTAAAAATTATTAAAATCGATCATCTTTTTCTTGTTTTGTTCCCAAATAAATAAACTTTAAAACGTATAGTAACCTACTACTAACTTTACGATAATGTTAATGATTAGTTACTAATTAATCTGAATGTTTACTACCTAATTACAAAATAAATTGTATTTTATCTTGTAATGTGGTTTTTAACTTTATTGAACGGCTAAAACTGGTTTATCGATTTATCGATATATCGATACTCGAGACGTCATCAGTTAGTCAAGCCTGTAGTTGGCACATTGTCACTTGATCCTTTGTCTCTTTTTTTCATAGACCGTGTCCGTTTAATGTTAACTTCTCTTTCCCACGCTCTATTGGTCTTCTTGAGCGCAGCGAAAATTTTTCTAAGTCTATGAAATTGCTTATAGAAATAGTGGCAGCAAAAAATTTTCTAAGTCTATGAAATTGCTTTTTCATGCTGAGCTGTGACGTCATAAGCGATATTTTTATATTTCGTTTATTTTCGCTATAATATGAAACTATTTTTCTCAAACTTATTCAGGTGCAATGTAGGAATGGTATTTTTTTATTTCGGTAACATTTCATATCATTAGGATTAATCGACCGAGAAAGTTTAAGCACGCGCGAAGCGTCTCCGTTTCAGTTTGGGCCAAAATGTTTTCGTTTGTATGTCCCGCTGTTCGGCTATCCGTCTATTTTCCTCTACAGGTCGCATTTCTGAACCGATTCTCGTGAAATTTTGAGAGAATTTTGCGATGTTTTTGTGTCTAATTATTGACCGAGCGAGCAAGAAGTGCGAGCGAAGCGTCTGTTTCAGCTTCGGAAAAAAATTTTCGTA
Organism: Agriphila geniculea; assembly: GCA_943789525.1. Lineage (NCBI taxonomy): Eukaryota > Metazoa > Arthropoda > Insecta > Lepidoptera > Crambidae > Agriphila > Agriphila geniculea. The sequence goes on from OX038875.1 coordinate 14,524,080, forward strand.
TGTCTGGCTGTCTGTTCCCACCTACAGGTCGCATTTCTAAACCGATTCTCGTGAAATTTTGTCAAAAAAATCTATATAATTTTCGAACCCGCTCGGTTTGAAAATTATATAGATTTGTTTGTCGAGCCAGTTTTTTGAAATTTTTCAAAATGGCGAAGATATGTTAAAAAACTGATTTCAGTCCGACTTTCCAGCTTTGCCTGTTCTCTTCTACAAGTCGCATTTCTCAACCGATTCTCGTGTAATTTTGTAAGCAGGTTCGAAAAATGTATAGATTTTTTTATGTCAAGCCAGTTTTTTTACTTTTTCTAAAATGGTGGAGATATGTAAAAAAATCATATTTTAGTCTGGCTTTCCGGCGCTGTATGTTCTCTCTACAGGTCGCATTTATCAACCGATTCTCGTGAAATTTTGTGAGCAGGTTCAATAATAATATAGATTTTTTTTGTCACGCCAGTTTTTTAATTTTTTTCAAAATCACGGAGAGAAATATTAATAAAACATTTCAGTCCGGTTTTCCAGTTCTGTCTGCTCTCCTCTGCAGGTCGCATTTCTTGAGAAATGCCTTTGGTTTTTTTAAATGGGAGAGATATGTAAAAAGAACTTATTTCAGTCCGGCTTTCTGGCGCTGTCTGTTCTCCTTTACAGGTCGCATTTCTTAACCGATTCTCGTGAAATTTTGTAAGCAAGTTTGAAAATTGTAGAGATTTTTTTTGTCAAGCCATTTTTTTATTTTTTTTAAATGGCTGAGATATGTAAAAAAATACATATTTCAGTCCGGCTTTCTGGGCGCTCTGTCTGTTCTCCTCTACAGGTCGCATTTCTCAACTAAAGTTCAACAGTTTTTCCAAATTTATCTAAAAATATTCACCCATTTCGAAAAATTATCAAAATTAGAAGCACCATCTAGCTGCGAATAACTCACGTACTGTGTGCTTCGAAAACTTCATGGCGACATTTTATTTTTGTACAATTTGATTGAGACTCTTTTTATCGCGAGGTCTACAGCTCACAGAGCCATTATAAATCCTTTGATTTATCAAAGTATACAATATTATACATTATCAATAAAAACAGTATTTGGTGACAAAACAGCCCAAATGGTAGGTATGTCGCTTTGGGGCAGCACTTTACGCCCTACTTCACACGGCAACTTCGCGCTTGCTATTAGCGTAATTAAAACACCACCATAGCACAAAAAGATACATTTCGTCCTACATGTCCAACTAACAAGTAATAATAGTCCAACGTTGATGAGACTATATTCCAGGATACTGAACTGAGGGACCGTAATAATATGATTTGTAACATAACTATTTACGTATCCTCGTCCGAATAGATAGTATTATGTCATCCCATTTTATTAGTAATCGGCGGGTGGTTTTCTTTTAGTCATTTCTTTAATGGCAATCCAATTTTGTTTCTCTTTGTTAGACCCTTATTTAATACAATTCTGGCTAAATCTTAGTCATGAATGCAGTAAGTACCTATCTTTTGAAAAACTATCACCCTAACTGTAAATCTTTTAAGCAACAAAAAAAGGGTTATAAGATTGGAAATTTAATTGGCAATTTTATTCTAAACGGATTACGTATACCTTTAAATTGGAATTGTTGGAAACGGAGCAGACAATTATTTCTTCAATATAGGTACTCGTAAATGTCAATAGAATTCTATTCTTTTGTGTAATACAAGGAATGCCTGAAAAAATCAAATTGGCAGAATATTTTTTATTGGTAGGAATACTAGGAATCCCATAATAGTGGAAAAAATTCAGGATTTTTGGAAAGTAGTGATTAAGGAATAACAGGGGAATAAGGTGTGTCTTCATACGATCGCTTTCCCGTTCCCTTTCACTTTCATCTGTCGCAATCAGCGTGCGCTATCGTCTTCTTCTTGCGCTTTCAACAAACGCATGCTTTATAGGGCATTCAATAGCGCATTCCCTATCTTCTGAAGGTGGCACCCTGAGCGAAAGTGGCGCCGCGATGAATTTTATTTAATATTATAATTGTAGTACACATTTTTAATATTTTTTTACGTGGAATTTTAAGGGCCCACAGTCTAGTATTTTTAAACGGTATCGTTACATTCCCTCGTTGTCACTGCTAGAAGTAGATAGCAATTAATAGAATTATTAAAAGAATTAGAATTTTTGACACATTTGCTATCTACTTCTACGAACGACTACGAGGGCATGTAGTGATACCTTCTAAAATACTAGACCATGGGCCCTAAAAACTCCATGTAAAACATTATTAAAACCTTTTTCTATTAATAACTTATTAAATGAAAACCGCTGAGGGCGCCACTTTCGGTCATACAATCGCCTTAGAAAAATGACAATTTTTATAGAAAATTGAACATGAAAGCGCATGGTTTGCAGGCAATCAATATAGCATGCGTTTGACGCAAGTTGATTTGAAAATTGAAAGGGAAAGGCAATATTGCATGCGTTTGACGCAAGTTGGAAGCTGAAGCAACTCGGTGAAAACAGACCAAGCTGTGACTTCCGTACATTTGCGAAAACAAAGTAATTTTATTTATGTAATATTTTACGCAACCGAAAACTGAAACTTTTTTCTATTATTATGGGAGCTTATTCTTACCAATAAAAATAGATTCAGCCAATGAGAATTTTCAGACATTTGCCATTATTTTCCGCCCAACACGACATCTTGTTATCATGTCCACAGGGAATTATCCACTTCCATTGCAGATCGTACCGATTTATCAATTTTTTTCATTAAAAATTCTGCTTCTTTCACCCGTCATTGGTAATTTGTTAACAAACCTTAAATGTGATGTGATAAAATGAAATGTTTTTTGTTGATAAACTATGAAATAAATAAAAATCAAAGTTTCTGTTTGCGAAATAATATGTATGACTGTAGCATCAAGTGTGGCTTTTTTCAGAAAAAATCCAAACGGTAAAATCAATTCAGTGTAGAGGAAAACTTTTGATTGAAAAGCTTCATATTCAAATTCAATTTCACTCCTACTTGTTGAGAAGTTATTTTTACGCAATATTTTGATACGAATGGGTTCATAAACTTATGGAGCAGAAAGCCGTCAATTAGCACCGACATACTAGTTCAATATTTCAAATAAAAAACCGGCCAAGTGCGTGTCGGGCCACGTGCAGTATAGGGTTCCGTATTTACCATAGCTTAACCATATGGTTATAAACTTATATTTACTTCCTGTTTTACACAGCCAATTTCTATAACTAAGTATAATAGGTAACTTACTATTAAATTACAACAAAAACTTTTAGAATACAAATAAATATAACTTTATCGACTATTACTCGCTTACTTGTAAAGCCTACCTAGCAGTGATAATTTTCCTTTGAATTTCATTATATGTACGTCATTTCGTAATTTTTTTCATGTATCCAAATGCAACCGTTTACCTGGTAGACCCCCTCTACCCTTGGACACTTGACTCTACATTTTACAGCTTAATATTTCGTAAACGAATCACTGAATCGAAAAGTGGTCTTCACAAACCTACAATATTTTCAAAAGACCTATTCAATCCAGACACCTCACACTATGAGATAAAAACATCCCCATTTTACATGCGGGGGAAGTTCACTAAAAAAATATTTTTCAAAGTATTTTTAGGAGGTATCATTACATTCCCTCGTAGTCATTCGTAGAAGGTTAAAACAAATCGACAATTCATTGTCTTACTTCAGTACCAATACTTCCTAACATAGTTTTTGTCAATTTTTTGTTTTTTATGCCAATCGACATAAATTTATAATATGGACCTATAATGTCTGAAATAAAGTTTTATTATTATTGTATGCTTAGGAATTCACGGGCTAAATTATTATTATTATTATAAAATACAACTTCGCATGTACGGACAAAATCGCCTAATGCAATATTGGACTATTTAATAAAACACTTAAATAATTAGCTCTGAAAATATTAATCTCCAATTTTGCTGCAAATACATCCTTACTTTATTGGAAATACCTTCTATGTAATTTCCTAAAAAAAACCTCCTAACTATTCCAAAAAAAATACAAAAACATTGCCAAAAATGTTTTTTAACTTTATTTACTGGAAAAAAAGTTATTTAATAATCCTTGAATTCTGACTCTATGTTATAATTATTAATACCTCCTATCATCCTCCCAATTTTCCAAAATTTTATTAAACTAAAACCACCTATCTTTAGGTAAACTCGGTAAGTAAAGCTTCTAGAATAAAAACTAATTACGCGCCATATTTAGAATCCAATTACTTCGTCAATAAAAAACAGAATCTTAAAAAAAAATATAAAATTTAGACGTTTTTTCGTTTCCTGTAAAGTTGCTATTTTTAATGTTTCAAAAAAGGGAACTTTTAACAGTTTTGCTATCTAATTCTAGAAATAACTACGGAGAAATATAACGGTACCTTCTAAAAGACTAAAAGTCTTAAAGATTCTACGTAAAGTTTTATTAAAGTTAAGTATTTTATTTTATAATTACAACGGCGCCCTTTTCGTTCAGGGTACCGTACACATTCATGAGCCTTATGATGACGGACAAGCAGACGGACATGGTGAAACTATAAGGGTTCCTTGTTCATTAGACAATGGAACCCTTAAAAGTAATACAACTATTATGTCTAATATTTTCGAATATCACAAATACCACAGTACATTATTATTAGTTTTATACTTTTCATTATTTGAATATATTATATTATAAATGTATGGCGCTAGTTTACGGCTTCATGCCCATTCAATATAATGAGAATAAACTTCAAAGGCAAAATATTTTATCTTCTCATATCCGGCGTGTAATTGAAAAAATCCGACATTCTTTTTCTTAAATTGGGAATACAGAAAAAGTTCATAATTTTGAACTTCATTAAATAAGCCTCTCTTTTGGGATGATTCTACCGAAAAAGGTATTATTTATAGTAGACGTATATTTTAATTACAATTAGGACCTTCATAATAACGCTTATTAAAAAGAGATTCGTAATTGAAGATTTTTTTCCCCACTTATTTATCTGGTCGAGTTTTGCGATTGACAGGCTATCAAAGGGCTATCAAAAGAAATATTTATTTTTTAATTGGTCCGTAGAAAGTAAAAGGCTTCATTAAGATTATTATTGCTAGTTACTTCTTTACTCGACATTATTAGTCATTTAAACCCATAATACAAATAACCCTGATTAGGTCTAACTCGAATGGAAATAGTTCAAGATTTGGGAGATTGTAGTTTGTTGTATTGATAGCTGGTATCATTATTATAATAAACAAACGATATTAAAAAATCTATTTACAGACTTGCAATATATGATGACGAATACATAATAAGATATGTAATTGAAGAGTAACCACTTCAAGTGTTCATTAAAGATATTGAGTTTCCAAATAAATTATTAAGTACACCAGTGATATTATAGTGCTATCAAAATGACTGAAGCAAAATGAACTTCTGAAAAAAATCCAAATGTGATACAAATAGTAAAGTTTAAAAAGTATCTTTAAGGTAGTTGGGAAAGGAGTATCGGTGAGTCGTGATGAGGTGACGCACGCGCGCCGGCCGCTGACGCCGCTCCTCGCCAATGATGGTGGAGACGCACCGCGTGCCGCCGCCCCGCTGCGCGCGCGCGCCCGAGCCTCGCGCCAAGCCCGCCTCCGCCTCCGCGCCCCCCTCGCTCGCCGGCAGCGGCACTGTTATGCACCTGCGTCGACGCCGCCACAAGACTGTGCACTTCGGCGAGAACCTATTGATGCAGGTTTGCGCCGATCGGGCACACTTGGCAGCTCTCGGCGCACGGATACCCGATGTCTCCTTCTGTCACAAAGCTCACACCGGGCTCCGCAAGGGAGATGCGCGATTCTGCTGCGTTGCACATCACTGCTGTCTCGCTGCCGGGGCTCTCGTCGCCTTGACTTCAAACGGGAAACCCAAACCGCGCCGAGAACGTAGTGGTGATTCACATTCGAGCGGTGGCGAGACTGCGGACAAAGGGGAGGGCGGCGGCAGTTCAGGAGCTAAGGAGCCGAAACGTAAAACTAAGCATCATCATCATCACCACCATCATCACAGAGTTCACAACTGTCCATATCATGACGTGGCCCCACCGCCTGAAGACGAACCTGCTGACAACAAAGCCATTATACCTAAAAAAACCGTTTCGCCTTACCTCTACATACCTAGCAAGTTAGAACCGAATGTACAGCAACTGTTCAGTTTTATAGAAAGCGTTTTGAGTGCCTGGGCTGCCGAAGAGGGCCTGACGAGTACAGGGGAATACTCAGAGCCTGATGAACGTATCGTACGCAGGCGTAAGCTGAACAAATACAAAAAGCGAACAGACGTTCTGAATATAAGAAGGATAGTTTACGAAGTATCCATTTTACATGGTGCCAAATTAATAGGTAACGTGAGGTTTCGACACTACCACTGGAAGGGAACTGCACAAACTTGCAATGAGGCTTTTCTAAGAAAGGTAAGTTAAACACTTTAAATGCTTATTATAATGCAAACAGAAAATTTCTAGCTGCACAGTAGTAGCTAATTACTATCTTACAGTTTATTCAAACTCCAATTACAACCACTAAGCAATGATGCTCAACGAGTAATTCTTTTTCAACTGAAGGTTATCTAGTTCAGCGACGATTGTGTCCAACCTTCACCCGACCTATAATCATATAAAAACTTCCTTGATAACTTTATATCGGCTATCGTAGCGATTCTATTCTTATGTTGGGTCTCCGCCGGCACAATTTGATTGAGAATAGCAAAGTGTCGACTTAAAGAAATTTTGTAAGTATAATTTTATTAGAATTGGTGAGATTCATAAAGGAGGTTGATATTATTATCATCGCCGCAAAGTATACCAAAAGACTTTATGTAGTGAATGTTATGTAAGACAGACGGCTTTTGCTCACAAAATGGTTTTAGTCTGAGAGCTTCATTGTAGTACAAATGATGGTTGAAGTTACCGCTGGATGAAGGGCTTCCGTTCTCCCCTCAAGGGCTTCCTTCAGGAAAATCTTGATGAAGCACACCTAATAATAATTTTTGGTTTGAATATAATTACGCATTGCTTCCACTTACTTTGTTTGAATATTTGAGTCTATTTATAACCACGGCCCCTGAAAAGCTAAAAGTCAGGAAATTAATTAAACTTGAATCATACAAAACTCAAAATGTGAATTTCAAAATAACATGTTTTCATTTTTTACAACCTTTTATGATGACTTAAAATAAAAATAGTGGAGAAGAAAAAAAATACGTGTTTCTTGTTTTCATAAGTAATTTGTATAAATAACAAATAAAAACATAGGTTTTTTTTTTTAAATGTTGTCGATTATAGCACAGCTCAAGAAATAGACTACAAGATGTATAGAATAGAGGAGTCGATTTTGTGGGTGTATTTTCGACGTAAAATGGCCGTTGAAATTAGTGCTTGATTAATGAATCGTATTCTAAATCACAATGGCAACGTTTGCTATTGTGTCATTAACAATAAGTAAGCAGGAGGTAAAAAGCCCCTAGAAGGTAGATAACATTTTGACCTTATTCAAGTTTCCTCCTTAGGAAACTGCAATTTCCTTTTTTGCTAATGAGGGCTTTTATTTCTCGCTGTAAGAGTGTATAAATATTTGGCCTACTTTCACCGTCTGGTTGGTGAATTAATCACCAAATGTTTTACAACTCTTGTCATCCTTCGAGAGTTTATTGTCATCCTTTGAATTTATTCTTTTTCATTCTCGATTTTCATAATACCCACGTGTAGAGTTAACCGACAAAGCATTTTTTTCAATCTCCTGAATTGTAATCTTATAAGAAGTAAAAAGCTCCTTAGTCCTTACTGACTGTGGCATTTTTACGATATACACATTTTCCTGTAACGAGAATGAAGTTATATGTACTTTGCCAAACAAAGTTATGAATTCGTTTCTCGCTTAGTACTTTATTTTGATTCGCAGAGTTTCATACTTTTCTCACCGTGCGTTTATACCTACATTATTTGTTAAATTTGTGAAATTAAACTCGTATTCACCGGCGAGAACAATTTTAGTCGTGGAAATAAATAGTTGCTTACTAAAGTTGTTCGTTGGAAACTGGATGATTTGCAGAAGTAAAATGTTTCATGACGAGCAGTTTTCGTATTCGATGCGACTCGTATAGCAGTAGATACATTAGCCGCTCTACAGCTAAACGATCCCAAAGTAAAAGTTAGTTTGGCAACTACGTTTTCCACCAAACTAAGCGAGACCGGAAATATTATACCTGTAACAGTATATTTCTGAGCGAGCTCTGAGGTGTCAAAGTGATTAATAATTTCAATCCCGCTTAAAACATGGAACATGTTTTCGAGCCTACAAAGTTTTTATACGGTGTATTTGCTTAACAGAGTCATCTTTTACTATTTAAACATTTCATTTCATTTTGGAATCATGTCAAATAAACAAAATTGTTTTTTTTATTTTCTACATTTTTCATAATTACTTATAACTTATGGATAATGTGATGACAGCATCAGTAGCGGATCTGTGTTTGCGAATAATAGTGATGGTGGGCGTTTAAATAATTGTTCAAGGAAAAGTGTGAAATTCAATTAACAGACTCATATATTATGAAACTGTTTGTTACCTACGGCTATAATTTTATTAGTTAAATAATAATAATATGTTTTTAAGGCACGTTTTTCCGTAAATATATTTGGTAAGTTTCACGGTACAAAAAATGGAATTAAAGTTTTTTAATTATGTTAATGCAAACGCATAGGGAAAAATATACTGTGCCAAGTTTTAACCGTTTTCCCAGTACAGTGTCTTAAACCGGAGGCTTACGAAACGTTGTCGTACGTAACTCATACAACATTCACAAGTGCGAGTACATACACCAGCAAAATGACGTAGCTTAAAAATGTATTTTCTTTCTTACTAGTTTTATTCATGTTTTATTTCAAGTTCTGGTTACGTCCGCTGAGTAAAAACTTTTTCTTCTGGAGAAAACTTTGAAATAAGCTCCAGTAGTAACTTAACGGTGGACTGATTTTACTGTAATCTACTTATAAAATGTTTTGCTTTCGTCTCTACGTGTGGACTACGGCCAATATATACGAACCATACAAAGTACGAAGTATACAAACCTTCTACAAAAGATAAACAGTATTTAAACTGACTCGAATCTCAAAATGAGAAGGTTTTCAGTTCGGAACTTTGTCAAATATTCTTTTGATAGAATTTTTCGTTCGAATTTCCGTCGGTTTTTAATATTCTTTTATGCGAAAGGGTATCGCATCGTTGGTCCCATTCCAGTTTCTGCTTATACATACTTAGTTAAACGTATCAATATTTTATTAGAGCAAAAGTAATTTTAGATTCTTACATAATTACATAATGTAATAAAATAATTGTTTATTAGGCAAAAAAAGCGTAGTTTTTGGGAAATTTTCATGATAAGTGAAACAAATACATTACTTATAGAAACAAGAAAGCGAATGGCAAAAAATAATAATATTTATTTGTAATTATATTTACCTGTGTCTGTCTGTATGTAGGTGAATTCTTTTTTCTCCTGAAAAGCGGAAGCGACGGCGCACCGGTCTCAAGGGCCATCGTGCCGAGAGCGCACTGCGTCCCGCATGCGCTCAAAGCGACTTCTTCCTTGCATTGTGTTGTGATCAAAAGCGCAAGAGACACTAAGTTTACATACAACTTTTGTCATGTAACGAAATTTCACGTGGTAGGTTTCTGTTTGCGGGAAAACAATAGTGAATAGAACAATAAACATCTCTTCTTTAGGAAGTTAACGCCTCGCAATTCGTATCTCGGAACAAATTTATTTACGTCGTTACTATAAAACTTTGTTAAAGTATCCACAGCCAGAAAGTATAAAATCAAATTCAATGTATTTACATAATTTTGTAGGGTGTATAAAAGTTCGTAGTTTACTATTACATATTTTACATTTTATAATCAATATACGTAAGTATAATTCTATATTTATAAGAGGTGTACAGGCACATAAAATGTTTGAGAACTTAAACAAATGAATAAACGTTTCTAGTTGTGACAGTCAGAGCTTTTATTTTCAAAACATCAATAGTTTATTTTTGTGAAGAATCTAAAAATGTGATTGGAATAGTTTAGTACCATTTCATTTAGTTACAGCTTTTCATTCAATTTGTAGAACCATCCATTTGTCAGACTGGTAACTCTATCTCTAAAAGCAATGCACAGTACAGTTTTATAACTGTTAAAAATCATCGTTTTAAACCTGCGGGTGTATGTATATGTTAGGCTCAAAGACCGATTTCAGTCTTTGAGCGAAAAAAACGCTCACAACGCGTTCTGGTCACTGCCAAAATGTATGGCATACGTGAAATTCGTGTCGTGGCTCTTATAAAAACCCAGAACGCGTTGTTGTAATCATAGAAATACCACAAAGCGAAAGGACATGGCCAAAAAAGTACATTCCATTTACACACACATTATAAATAATATTGTAAAATAAAAATAGAAAAATGAATTAACACGTAGTTTTGAACCTCTCTGAACTTGTCAGTTTTTATTTCAAAATAATAAGTAATGAAAGGTGAATCAAAGTACCGTTTATCAATTGCCCAACAAGTACATTCCATTTATACGCACATCGTAAATAATATTGCAAAATAAAAATAGAAAAATGAATTAACACGTAGTTTTGAACCTCTCTGAACTTGTCAGTTTTGGTTTCAAAATACTAAGTAATGCAAGGTGAATTCAAAGTACCGTTTGTCAACTGTCGCCATAATGAGCCATAATTATGGACTTTCAACACATGCATACTACTTTGTAGACATTGTGATATAGACGACGCCAATGCTCCTATTAGGAACATTTTACTAAATGAAACTCTTTTTACTGGATTTTTTACATTTATAATTATCTTTTTAATAATGTTGCCCTGGTCAGCCTTTTGAATATACCTACTTTGTTATTATTGTCACATTTTTTGATACTATTACCCAGTTTAATAAATGTTAATCAATATACAGTTGAAATCCTTCATTCAGGTTGCCATAAGATGCCTAATAATTCCAAAACCATATCAGTTTACCGTAATAATTCGCAACTGTTCGCTATTTTAAAGCGCCTTACGTTTTTAATAGCAAAATCATATTCTTAGTACTTGTTGCCAGCGATCTTATTATAAGGTTTATTGAAACTATTTACGTCTAGTGTGTTGTAATGACAAGTTTTTTGAGTTTTTTATTTACAGCCATTGAATGTGCCAATATTCACAAATATAAAACACCATATATCATAGGTGTAAACTAAATTTGATAACAATGCCAACGCCCATACAGAAACTGGCCATGTCATTTGCCTGAAATTAACAGGAAAAATGAATTAACTAGTTAACCGATGTTTTAATGCATCGTTGTACGCTTTTCGACAATAACGACCTGTTCGTCGTGTTATGGTTGTACTTTTCATTTCCACAAAATGTGGAAATGAAAAGTGGTCAACATATAAAACGACCACAACGGGTCGTTTTATATGTTGACCACGACGCAAAATTCGCTTTGTGGTATTTCTATGATTACAACAACGCGTTATGGGCGTTTTTATAACAGCCACGACACGAATTTCACGTTGTGGCATTTTGGCAGTAACCAGAACGCGTTGTGAGCGTTTTTTTCTTGACCGAAATCGATCTTTGAGCCTAACATATACAAAAATTTTAAGGAAAGTATTATCGAATAAATTAAGCATTAGTAAACTCTCAGTAGGCATTTATTCCTGTGCTTCGCGCACCTACAAGCACAGGAGGGCGAGGTGTCGTAACCATTTCCGAGGTGGGGGGAGGAGAGGTCTAAAGAGTTAGTATGAATGTGCATAACTAAACGTAACTTATGTTGTTTGTTGCACGACGCGTTTAAAATGACGTCTGGTTGCCAGCGTCCTTTTGCCCCCGACATACAGGTACATTTTTCAATGTAATGCGATATTCACTCATATTTAAATATGAGCGTCGGAAGTCAGCATGACAGAGTAGGTATTTAACGTCGGTGCGTCTTTTCTCATTTTGATTTATATTAGATGATCTTTCAGAAAAGATTCACCTTACCGTTCTTAAAATGTCTTTAATAATCCCCCTCGATTTTTGTTAGATTTTTTATGCACAACGGTATAGGCCTTGGTCTTGGGCCGAAGGTGAAAGTGCACTACACCTGGAAATTTCATCACTAAGGAACTGGCTGTATGTCTTACCTCTAACTGCCTGAATACATCAATTTTTAAATATTATTATTTTAAAGATTCTTATAATTATGTTTGTTAGACGATTTCATTGTGCTGAATTTGCTGAAGGAATCTTTTGTATAATCTCAAAACAGATGTATTATTGTATTATTTTAAAGATCTTATAAAAAAATAGTTCACAATAACTGACTATTAAATTTTTTTATAGTGTATTTTCAGACGTCCCGATGGGAATCTAAGTAAAATCTACTAAACGGTAAACAAATTTACTTACGGTTCAGATAACGTGTTTCACTGAGCTTAACGTCTTTCCACAAACCTTAATTCAAACGAAGACGGCATAAAATAAGGCAGCTTGTACTGAACGCAAAAACCTACTTTCTGACGAAACGAAACGAAAGAAAGCGCCTTTGAATTTATTTGTGCTCGTGCCAATTTTAAAACCGTGCTTATTTCTCAATCCAAATTAATGATAAAGTTTGCTTGGTGTGCCAATGGCAGTAGGAAAATTATAATTTTCAATAATAAACTTTTGTATGATGCAGTTGATTTGTGACGAAACATCGTAAGTTGATTGAATTAGGGCCAGCAGTTTCATGAAATCTAATCTTTCACTATATCTTTATAATATGGTTGATTATTGTATAGTTTTAACTGTCGAACAATTAGTACAGTTTCATTGTTTTTTTTTGGAATACTGATGGATCATTTATAAAAACATTACCCAGTTATTGTGTTAGAACAATAAATAATAATCTATGCTTTTTTGTAAAAAATCATATCACTGATGTCGTTGGAAATTACGAAATCTGACAATTGGAAGTTTATTTTTATGGTGATATTTTGGATGTTTTTTACAGAGTTACCAAGTCATTTTTTGATATTCTGTTCGGTTCTTGTATTTCTTTGTTTCTTATTCAGTCTACAGTAATTTTTGTGTAGTAGATTTCCACATAATTTTTTCACACTGGAAGCTCAAACATCAATCTTTTCATCAGATCGTGAACTGGTCATTTTTTATAATGAAGAATCTTTATGATTTACGAGCATGGATGTAATACTTGAAGACTGAGTAGGTTTATTGGTTCCTCTTTTATATAAAGTCATAAAGTTATTTCAAACTAATGAACAGTCTTAAAGACCGTAGCTTAACCATTGTTAAACTTTGTTTTTATATAGCATTTATAGAAGTACAAACCTTATGTTGTTGGCAGTATAATTCTAATTAGCTTCGTTGGTCACCAGATATCGGATGATGATCGCATGTCCTTGACAACGGCGGTTTCGGACGAGGAGGACCCCGGTGAGAGCGCCATGAACTCGCCATACAAAGGCAAGCAGACGGGCGCCGCGGCTGCATCGTTCAATTGCACTGGAGCCGTCAGAAAAGCGGGGTAAGAAGATATTATTTCATCAAACATAATTTCAAAATACGTATTTTAAAATTGGAAGAAATAAGTTGTAGATATGAAGCTCCTTAGTTCAAGAATGAACTAGCTGAGATCTTTGTGTGACTAATTGGCTAGAAGCTACGCTAAAAACGAGGTCATAACAATAAGTTTTATTTGACTTCTGTAAGAGAAACTACACTTTTTATACTGTATGTACTTAACTCTGTCAAACTATTAGTTATTATTTTGTGAAAATCAAATAATGTTTCAAATACCTTACTAAGAAATTCATGAAGAGCCTTAACAAACAAAAGACAGACACCAATAGGTCTGCAAACTAGCAAGCGATATGTGCATTCCAATCCAAAACCTACCTGAATTCAAACAAACCCCTTCAAAAGCACAAGAAGCTTTAAACGAGTTGACAGAGAAGTGCTAAATCAACTCGGTTTGCCAAATCATTATTCCGGAACACTTCCTCAATGATTGCTTGAGCTTGTTTAACGTAGTGAAAATGAAAAAGCTTCTTTCTCCTGCAGTAATCTTGTGCAATGCTTCCAGACCCTTCTGTAAGTACTCGCTACCGTTCTTTGACCCGCGGCGAATTCTAACGCAATGATGAAGTGGTGTTTAGCGACGCGAAAAAACTCAGAGACGAACGAGTAACGCATCTTTGAAAATCTTTTTTAATGAAAATTTTATGGGATTATGCACCTCAAAAGTATTATGCTGAGAAGTATTCCCGTTAGTACATTTTAATGCTCAGGTAGCAAAGTATCTCAAAACGCGTCTGGCGTTTTATGTTTCACATTGCTGATCGTACTTTCGGCCATAATCGTTATAATTTTACTATAGCCGGAATTAATTAAGGAACATACCTAATATTGGCCTCATAAATTACATGCCCTTTATTACTTCATGTAAAAAAATATTCTAGCAACTTAATTTTATTATTTAGTTTGACTTAAAAAGTCTGGAAATAATGTTTGCCCATATGGTTCAAAGAAAAAGTTGGATAAACCGCTTATCTCTCTGAAGATTTAAAATAAATGTAAGTAAAACAAAAACGGAAGGAAATAAAGGCGATGTCGTATACTCGCAAAGAGTTTCTGTTAGAAAAAGCTTACGGCGTCCTTTATGTTCCTTGAGGCTACAATTTCTCTTCCATGAATCCCAAATGACCGGAGGGAAATCTTAGCCATGACCCATTCAATGGCGACGTAAAGTCAAGGTATGAGAAGGGGTGACGTTACACGGCGAAAATATCTCTTTAAACTCAAACATAGCGGTTGTTAATTATCTCAAAAGCTCGTGAAATTACCAGAGCTATTCCTTTATACCTACACTTTAAATGAAGATCCATCTTACATTAAATTAATTATCTATAACGCTGATTATTATAAACGATTTAGCGCTCTGGTAAAGTGTAAGTTCAGCGCTTACCTAACTCTTAATAAATCAGGCTTAACTCACCCGACTTTTATTCAGTAGTGATTAATTCATGCATTCAGAAGCAATTTATGTATGGGACATTAATTCTTTTGCGATGATTAATCGCTGCGATCCTTGCCTTTCCTACAATGAAAGCCTCAATTTTGGTAGTGATTTGGGAACGTAAATCAAGATAATATTCCCTGTAGGTATTTCTACTTAAAATTTATTTGTATACTTCGTAAAATGAAATATTTATTGACGTAATTAAACTATAACGATATTTTCAAAATGAAGTTTACTGCTGGACAAATTAATTATCGTGATTTAGGTGAACCATGAGGTTGTTATCGAGCTTTTACAGATTATATTATTTCTAATAATTTAGCTTATTGGTAATACGAAGCGTAGAAGACATAAAATACAAAAAAAAACCAAAGACAATTTTTCTTTTGCATTTTCAATGACAAGCACTATTCGAAAGATCATTAATCAAACACCAGATAGAATTTTTAACTTCCTGTAGCAATATTTAAGTTTCAAAATTTATAGTATACTAATTGTTCAAGTGCAAATTTAATGCAAGCATTAGCTTCGCAAGTAATGATACTTAATACATGACCTTATTATAATATATTTATTATATAATATCTGTTTTTGAAGTGGACTAAACGAATCATTAATTTCGAGAACATTGAAAAAGGTTAATATTACAATTTAATAATAATCCTAAGTTTCAGATTAATTTAATAGGAGAGATCAGACGTATGAACAAATTGATGAACACTATGAACAGTAGATATTGCAAGCTTTTGTTTTGGTTTCCAGGTATCCTTATTCAGAAAAAAAAGAAAATCAGCGTTTTTTTGCTTTTAGCGAATACTACGCTGAGCCTTGGCCCGTTGCTGCTGCACACATATTATATAAGATCATGTTTTGTTTTTATTTGTATTTTTAAATCATACTATAAATTATGTTTTATGTGTGTCAAAAAGCAGCAATAAACGATGCATCTATTTATCTATCTATCATATTCAATTTAATCTAACTATGATTGTATCTTTTATGGCGATATGCCATGAAGTTAGATATATCTATTATAAGTTCTGTGTAGACCTTCATGATATTTATTTTGCTGTCCCACATTTCAGATAAATAAGATCGCTCCGTTGTAACATCATAGTATTATTATCATTATTAGTTATGGCTTTGGTCGTTATTTGAAGTAGAGAAAATATATAAATATTGCCTTAGCTTGACAAAATGTTAATGTTGAAGCAAAGCAAGGCAATGATAATTTGGCTAACAAAATACATATTTTAGGTATTATTCCTTGGACATACTTTGAACATCTATGGATTTTTTTTCTTAGTTATTATTATCGGGCAATATCTCCTAAGGTATCAAGTAAGGTAATTTATTTTTATCGTGTTTTTCTCACATAAGAAATCTCCTACGGAATTGATCCAAAGAGAGGGTCACATTTATTCTTTGTTTCCTTGTACAGCGATACGATAGCCAGAAACAAATGGTGTACCGCAGCCACCCTCACCCAAAATAAATATCTTTCGAGGACCGATCTTGCAGAATTGTTTAGCACAAAAAGTTACGAAGAGTGTTGTAACGCGACAACGGAATTAATTTGCGCAATGTTTTAAATGATGTCTTAAATTTCAAAGGTAAAATTAAAAGGTTAAAACCAAAGACTTCTATGACACATAGAAATCTTTGGTTAAAACAGGTTTTAACAATTATAAACACACATAATATGTAGGGGTCCATCCCCTCTCCTATTGAAATGACCGTCATTTTAAATTGGACATTTTATTTTAGATGTCGTTGCGAAAAAATATGAATTTCTCCGAATCTAGAAGTCCTACAGATATAAAAAACCGGCCAAGTGCGTGTCGGGCCACGCGCAGTAGGGTTCCGTAGGTACATTATACCGTACCATATTTTAATACCGCTATCATTTTTCGTCTGAAAAAATAACTTTGTTTTTCACAGTGTTTGTATGAATGACAAAGTTATATTTGCGGTTTTGGAAAATGTACTATATCTTGAAAACTTATTACTATATCTCGTTCAGACCAATTTTCGTTGAAAGTGTTTATCAAGATCTATAGCTTATATTTTTTTTAGATTTTTCACCCTCTTACTTTAAAAGTTAAAGGGGGGGGGACACACATTTTACCACTTTGGCGGCAAATATCTTTCAAACGGTTGACTTTGAAAAAAAATAGTCTTAAAAACCTCAATGTCATTTTTAAAGACCTATCTATAGACACCCCACAAGTATTGGTTTGATGAAAAAAAATATTTTCAGTTTCAGTTCCATGTATGGGGAGCCCCCCCTTAATCTTTTATTTTTTTTATTTTTTTGTAAAAATCGTAAAGCGGTTTACAGAATACACCTACCTACCAAGTTTCAACTATGTAGTCCTAATACTTTTGGAATAAAGTGGCTGTGACATACGGACGGACAGACAGACAGACAGACAGACAGACAGACAGACAGACAGACAGACAGACAGACAGACAGACAGACAGACAGACATGACGAATCTATAAGGGTTCCGTTTTTTGCCATTTTGGCTACGGAACCCTAAAAATACTATTCGAAATGTAAATAATACAAAATATCAACCTAAGAAAAAGTCGAGTTAAAAATGAGAAAAGTTAGGAAAGCGTCAAGTTTAAAAACCGGCCAAGTGCGTGTCGGGCCACGCGCAGTAGGGTTCCGTAGGTACATTATACCATACCATATTTTAATACCGCTATCATTTTTCGTCTGAAAAAATAACTTTGTTTTTCACAGTGTTTGTATGAATGACAAAGTAATATTTGCGGTTTTGGAAAATGTACTATATCTCAAAAACTAATTACTGTATCTCGTTCAAAACAATTTTCGTTGAAAGTGTTTATTAAGATCTATAGTTTAGATTTTTTTTAGATTTTTCACCCTCTTACTTTAAAAGTTAAAGGGGGGGGGACACACATTTTACCACTTTGGCGGCATATATCTTTCAAACGGTTGACTTTAAAAAAAAATAGTCTTAGAAACCTCAATGTCATTTTTAAAGTCCTATCTATAGACACCCCACAAGTATTGGTTTGATGAAAAAAAATATTTTCAGTTTCAGTTCCATGTATGGGGAGCCCCCCCTTAATATTTTATTTTTTTTATTTTTGTATAAAAATCGTAAAGCGGTTCACAGAATACACCTACTCACTAAGTTTCAACTATGTAGTCCTAATACTTTTGGAATAAAGTGGCTGTGACATACGGACGGACAGACAGACAGACAGACAGACAGACAGACAGACAGACAGACAGACAGACAGACAGACAGACAGACAGACATGACGAATCTATAAGGGTTCCGTTTTTTGCCATTTTGGCTACGGAACCCTAAAAAATGACGAAGTCGTCCGGAAGGAAAAAAAGTTGTGTGTAAAACTTATACGTCATAAAAAATACTATATTTAGTTTTGTTTGATCTATAAGCGATTTTTATTTTGTTTTTCTTACATATCTCAAAAACTACATTTTTTCCATTATTCTAATACACTTCTTCTTCTTATCGAATGAGGAATAGTGGCCACCTCTGGTGTTAGAGTTTATCAAGCCGCCTGTAAGGCCTCTAACTTGGCTAAACGACTGTTATCAGATGACAACAGCCGGGACCGACGGTTTAACGTGCCCTCCGAAGCACGGAAGCGCTCAGTTGTAATGCCACTTAACGGTCACCCATCCGACACCTGGCCGGATCGAGCGTTGCTTAACAAACGTGATCGAGTACGATCAGTCTGTCAAGTTCCGCCATGAGCGCTTTATTCTAATACACAGGGATATTATATACAAAACGACATAAAAATAATTCTCAGGGTTGCATATTGCGAGAGATATTGTTGTTTACAAGCACTAAATGTTTATTTTCAAAAATGAACGAAATTCAAAATTTATTAAACTTACTTTTAAAAAAATGTACAGTCAGCAGCACACGAGGTTATACAAAATTGTCAAAAATCTGTAATTTATTTTGAACCTTAAATAGCTTTGCATTTTAGTATAAAATTGATTAAATATCATTACGCTGTCGTGGTAGCCCAGCGTGATGTTGACCGTACATCATAACGAATCCGGAATAAATAGTTTTTGAGATATGTAAAAAAAAAGCTCACAAATTTCGGTTTAAAATGTTAAAAATTTAAACGAAGTTTTCATTATTTGACTAGCGGCCGCCCGCGACTTCGTTCTTCTTTACTGGATAAATAAATAATTAATTCCCTCTCTTTTTAGCACTAAATAATTCATAAAATTAAATTATAAATCAACATAAAACAATTAAAAAAATTTGTTAAATTTTAATTTTGAGAGTCTAAAAAAATTCATCGCTTGAGGGTAGACTCACGGGTAGCTTCAGTCCCCCGTGACCACGGCAGCTGCAAAGTTGCCGAAACGTTGGGAAAACCAAAAATCAAACCAAATACCAACTAATTACCAAAGTACTCTCAAAATACCGCGCTAGTATCCGTTAAAAATTGATTTATTTCATGTTCAGAGCAATGTTTATGATATTGTCTAATATTTGTTTATTTATAGGTATTTATTTATAACATTGTTTATATTTTGTATTATTAATAAAATATTTATTTATTTATAGGTATTCATTTATAAAATTGTTTTTTCAATAAAGAGTTGGGTGAAGATTGTTTACCAAAATAAGACAAAGGAGGGTAAACAAACTATAAATCTATTATCTATCACCAGTATATAATAAATTAGTTTGTTGTAAACTGTACAACAAATTAATTTATTATATACTTTACAACAAACTAATTTATATATTTATTATGTAAAGTATATACTACGAGTATAAATATTGACGTCAAAACCTATTGACGTAGTATTAACAAATATCATCATCGCTAAGATATCACTTTATACAAAAAATAAAACCGGTCAAGAGCGAGTCGGACTCGCGCACCGAGGGTTCCGTACCATCATAACTGTACCATAAAACCACACTGCAGAGTAGAATAATAAAATTAGTATTGCAGTTTTAGGTCAACGCCATCTCTTGACCGATAGTGGAACTAATGTTAACTTTTTTAGAAATTTGATAATTTCTAAAAAAATGTGCTATATTGAGACATCGTTTTATTTTTCCTGTAATCTTTATATAAACTGCTATCACATAGAATTATTTTAGATTTTTCTCTTTGCAAACTTCGGAGATAAGAGGGGGGAACGGTATTTTTTACATTTTTCATCATAAGTCGAAAACTATGTGGCCTTAAAACAAAAAGAAAATGCTTAAAACGTGCAAACGGCGCTCTTCCATATGATACCCCACATGCCCTAGTAGCCCCACTGCAAATTTTTAAGACCCCTTTTCAGTCCCTGTTGTAAAAAAGATATTTATTTTTTTATTTATTTCTTATTTGCAAAATAGTTGGGCAAATGTCATCATAAACTATTCCAAATTTCAAGTTGATACCATTAGTAGTTCTTGAGATATCCAGCTGTGACAGACAGACAGACAGACTGACTGAGTAACACCATAAGGGTTCCTTTTTCACCATTTTAGTACGGAACCCTAAAAATGCTTGACAGGAAAATATTGTAGTAACTTGATATTTTATCAGCAAAATATCATATCTGCAAATAAGTCGAATACATAATAAATACTATCTTTACTTGGTCTAAAAGTGAAAACTCAAGCTCAACAAATTCAACGATTTTTGTATAAAAACCTAGTCATATAATAAGCCTATGATAAAAACCGACTTCAAAATTTCCAAGAAAAAGGCACAAAAACGGCCTGCCACTCCAGTGAACGTTATTATTTGGGCAATGGGAATCCTCGGGAGGAGGACTCGAGGAGTCCCAATCAAAAAAATTCGATCCCTCGTAAAAAAACACTTTGTGCTGCCTTGCAGAAAAAGTGATGTCGACAAGAATATCAACATGACCGTTATATATGCCGTCGAATTTGGCATTCTTGAAAAAGCAAATAACTTATTCTATTTGAAACAAAAAAATATTTTCTTATCACAGAACATGATCTATATTTTTTTAAGTACTTATGTAAAGTAAATATTAAAGGTTTAGGTAATGATAATGAAAAATTGTCTATAAAAGTTTCATTGTTGTTTTGTAATAGGTAATAAATATTTCTGCAATAAGATTGGAACAAAAATATTGTTTCTATTTATAGTGTAGATTTTAGTGATATAGTATTATTTGGTATCAATGAAATAATCGATGCATAATCGATTTTGTCTTATAATGTTACATCAAAAAGCTGTTGTCAAAGGTCCACATTAATAAAGGACTTTTTTCCTCTTTTACACAGATTTCTAAGCGTGAAGAAATGGTTGCTTCGTAAGAAACATCAAATAGAACTAGCTCGGAAGCGAGGTTGGAAAGGTTACTGGGTGTGCCTGAAAGGTACCACTTTACTCTTCTACCCTTGTGATTCTCGCGAAGGTCGCTCCGTGGAGGCAGCACCCAAGCATCTCATCATAGTAGATGGTGCTATCATGCAACCTATACCAGAACATCCGAAACGGGATTATATTTTCTGCTTGAGCACAGCATTTGGAGACGCTTATCTATTTCAGGCACCTTGTCAGGTAACAACTTTACTTATTTATTAAAATGGAAAAGCTATCAACATTTTTACTTGTAACAATAATACAAACTATGATTCAAAAAGCAACTGGTTATTAAAAGATATTTTGACATTACACTCCGTTTTTGTAGGTGGAACTAGAAAATTGGGTGAATAGCATACATAGTGCATGCGCTGCGGCATTTGCACGTCATCGCGGTAAAACTGGAACACTTCATTTACTACAAGAAGAGATATATCGTCTCGAGAAAGCTATCGAATCCGTAAGTACAACAACCTAATACCCAAATTCAATTTTCTGTTACTCAGTTTGAACTTTCATAAGCAAATGAACGGGTGAGTGGACAAAGGTGATAACTAACAAAAAGTTCAAAATTAGTTATGAGTGTTTGCAAATTATGTTGAAGCCTGAAAAGTATGATGTTTGACAGAAGTGACTGTGTCTGTATTTTTGACACGAATAAAAATTTGCGTGTTTTGAGCAGACCAGTGGATTTACCATCACCCAAAACCTATTTTCATGCGAAAAAAACGTCTTTTTTGCATGAAAATATGTATTTTCATGCAAAAAAGACGTTTTTTTCAGTTTTGTCAGATAACACTTTTGTGCCCTCACCCCTTCAAATGTTTGGGTACCAGTTAATAGAGGTTTAGTAGGATATTAAAACGTGGTGAAACGAGAATGCTAAGAGAGATATGCAGCTTGACCTAACTGTAGCGCAACGGGCATTGGTCTGAACTAACAGAAGCATTGTTTAACTGACACGAATCTCTAACTGCCTTTGAAAACCATTCTCTTGCCTAAGCTCGACTTTATTGCAGTGTTATAAGGATCAGTCTCAAATACGCAATGAGAAACAGGTGAGCTTACCTCACTGCACGTAATAAAGTTCATGTAAACGTTGCGAACTCTAAAGCATTTTCTATTAATTATGCAAATAATGGTATTATTTTGTACAATGAAATGTACAATGTTTGTGGTGAATACGTGTACGGGCAAAAACTTCTTTCAAGCCTCGCATCAGAAATAGGTGTCGCAACCGCGTTCATTTTAATAAAATTTGCAAGTACAACGGCAAAATAAGGTTCCATTCCGTCAAAAATAGGATGAGAAGATATTTTGCATAAAACTGTGAACGTCATGCGTCACTGGCTTATGCAACTCTCGCTCAAGATTAGATCAGTGCTCTCGTTTTATAATTAGACATTATTACCATGTTTAGTTTTACAACCTTCAGAAACATTTATTTCCGTTTTTTATGTAAAGTTTCGATCTTTATAAAAAGGATAATAAGTAGGTGTAGACTAGTAAAGTTTATAGTTGTCTGTGGAATAGACCTTTTTTGTTTTTTGTACTTAGATGAATCAATATAAGACCGTCGTTAGTAGTGTTGAAACACTGGTATGACATCCGAATAATTTAGCTGGAACTTGATGTCGTCTGAGTGTGACATATTCGGTGAGGCAACAGTGCAGGAAGCGCTCTGGGCAGGCGTTCGTGTCTGGCGCGCCTCGTGTAAATCGCACCAATTTCTGACCCGCACGGGGCGACCGCAGGACGCATCAAAGCCTTTGTGGTTGCCTCACTGACTACTACATATTTACCACAGACGAATATATGCTTTGCCAATCTTGTTTACTATTCAATATAACGAGGGGAAACCGATATATGATACGAAACGATAGTAAAGTAGCCAAATACATGATCGATTGTTAATTTTGGTTAGTTAAAACACAGGGTTCATAGAGTTATGAACAATATAATTTTATCACAGGCGATAGTTATCACAGGCAGGTAGGTGAGCACCGATATTAATATTCATAGCACACGTGAACCGCGGAGCGAGTTCGAGTGCGGAAATATTCAAAACAAAGTACGTGCGTGGCGCAGCCTGTTCATATTTAACAGAGAGCTTAATCCGCATGAAATGCGAAATTTGGTTTTGTAATTGAATCCAATCTTTTCAAATTAAATCACGTAAAAACAGAAACAAGTGGTTCTGTCCTATACCTACCAGCGGCAAAGGGTCCATACATGTCGATTCCTATCGGCTTCCCTTTTAGATATCCAACCCCAGCAGTCCACCATACAGTTAAGAGATTTTTTGGCGAAATTATTGGTCCAGCTTACCTTTGCCATATTTTGATTCCTCGCCACTTTTACCTTCTGTTAGCTAGTCGTGAACGCTGAGAGCTTGTTTCTTTTTGTTTTCTTCTGTTTACCTATCATGATTTTATCGTTCGAAAATCAACAACTTGTTTTGCTTATTTTCTGTGATAATAGGATCACAAACTGAAGCACATGGCAGATCTCCAGCAATCAGTGGTATCTGACCCTGAGACTCGTGCTCAACTGGCTGTGCAGATGTTGCAATGGGAAGAAAACCTGGAAAGGTTACATTGCGAGCAGTTCCGCTTGCGATGCTATATGGCCAGCCTGCAAAGCGGAGAGCTTCCGAATCCCAAAGTAAGTTGATTAGTTGTCATTTTCATAGTGATCATGTTTTTACGCACTTATATTTGCACTTGTTTGAATAAGTGCCTATTTTTACCTAATTTTAAGTCGTCAGAGGCATATATGGGACCGTCCAAAATGTGTCGAATGCACTGTTGCTGCTTTTGCAAAGCGCTTGAAATGGTGCACGTAAGTTGCACGCGCAAAATTCACGTGCATGCAAACCAGTTCGCGTGAGCAGTATACAGTACAGTACAAAAACGCGCACAAGTCGCGAGCCATTCGCAAACAGGCGCATTCACCAGATCTAGACGCACGCTAATTATATCACTAATACTAAAACGTGCCATAGTATTTTTCATCACGAAGAAATTAATAAATAACGTCCAATACTCCACGATAATCTATTACAGTGAGGATGATTTTGTCAAGGTTTATATAGGAAATTTGTGGCGGTGCTATCAAATTGACAGTTCCGCTAACCGGGAGCGCGAGGTTAGAATCTGTTACTCCGCACGACCCATGTCATGGCGTGTCATAAATGCCTTCCTAACACACAAATAATAAAATTGTCTACAATTTTGCGCCTAAATAGGTTTGATGAACGGATATGCCAATATCCTCCTTTCATGGTATTTTTAGATCAAAGGCGTATGTAGATTTTGTCTTTAATGAAAATAATATGTAAGGTGTTTTGATTAAAGCTCATAAAGAAAGAGAAACCCTTCATAGATCAAAAGCCAGTCATCAACTCATCAATATATTTGTTTGTCACAGTCGTTGCTAACACACGTGTCGCGAGGTACGAAGAGTACTTTGAACAAGCTTGGAGTATTCACGGTTTCATCGTTCCACGCGTTCATCTGTGCGCGCTCGCCGTCGCTCCTGAACAATCTGCTGGCAGGCCGAGGCGCCACCAAGCGCCGGGCGCCGACCCTGTCGCGTTCCAACTCTGGATCCAGCAGACGATCTATGCAGGTAACTTTAGCTTAGGCAATCAATCCCTTTTTTACACTACTGCCCAAAAAGGAGTGTATATGTGTTCAAGGTTAATGTATGTTTGTGGGTATGTGAGTTTCTTTATTCCACCATAATTCCTAAATGACTCAACAGATTTCAATGTATGGGGTATCGTTAGAATCCTCACATCATTCCGAGTGACACTGACTATATTTTTTTTAAAAAGTCAATTGAGCGACTGTACGACGCCACTTACAAATGTGAAAAAAATATTTTTTTCTTCAGTTATTGCAATATGGGCATCAAATGAAAGGCCCTAATAAGCACATTTCAAAACTATATAATTTGTCACAAAAATGTATGAAATAAAAGTAAATAAATTAAAAAATATTAAAAACACGACTGCTCTGCCAAAAACGAACTAAAAAGTTAAATAACAAGTGTCATTGCAGTCGGGGGACCACTTTGATTAAAAATTGATCCCCAAATTGTGTTATTTAACTTTTTAGTTCGTTTTTGGCAGAACAGTCGTGTTTTTAAAGTTTTTTTTTATCGCTTTATCTTTTATTGACTTCCGAACTGGCGGGAATCAGTCCGGTCAGTTCAGGACCTTGCACAGGTCCGACAAGCCAATACCAAGAGCTTCACATTCATCTTCCGTTGTGGATATGAATGTAAAACTCCCGGTCAAGGCCCGTCGGATCTACCCAAAGACATACCTGCTAACCCCCCTGCGGTGTTCCGACGACACGTTGGTCGGGGTAGACGGGATCGAGGTAATCAATCCCAAAAAGTGGTTTAGTATTGCACCATGGAGGTCTATTCGATTTATGAATTTTATCCTTCGGTAAAAGCTCTTAAAACACAGTGAACATAAAATAGCCTAAGAGGTTAATAAGCTCTTAAAAACGTGTCCTTGAATTTTCATTTAGATTTGTTGTAGGCACAGACCATTCTAATAATACTAGCATTTAGATTCAAAACGGCGCGTCTCGGTTGAGTACCTCTCATCTCATCCCCGCCTGGATTTCAATAAACGAAGTGTTTATTGAGCGCGTGGATACACGTCGTTCCCTTAAATTTTCAGCCATGTTCAATTCAATACGATTGAAAAATAACACCATATATTCTATTTCGCCGATAACTGAATACAAAATATTGTTTATTGAAAAAGTTATTGATAAATATTATCTATTTTATTAACTGAAACACATTGTTGCATATATTTTATTAGTTAGACAGATAACTTTATAGGTTTAGGCTCAAATTGTACTCGGGCGAGGTCGCGGGTGGAAGCTAGTCAACATATAAATGCGTCGACCATAGACTGCATTATGGACTTATATCATGAATATTGTAGCATATTTGGCTGCAATCTTCTGCAAGATGATGTCCTATCCTTGCTCTAAATTACTTTTTAGATAATTTTCAATGTGTCAGTTCTGCTGTTAGCAGAACAAGTAACTTTGACAAATGCCATAATATAGGTAGATAACCCGATGAAGTTAGTGAGAGTAAGCAGTCTAGGCAACTTTGGATAACGACTCGTACGTCAGAGTAATGCCGGATCCCCGTCAATGTACGTACGTGAGCTCCCTCGGTACTTGCTCGCTAAACTTATTACAGTTTCTCATTGATTCAAGCAATTAACAGACGATTGCTTTTCTAGACATTGTTGTAGCTACTTGCTCTATTAATCATGTTTGAAACTTCTAAGTTATACGTTATGAGAAGCTGCGGCATATTATATTTAGACTCATGATTATATTTACGAAAAGTACTCTAAAACTAAAATATTTCAAGACTTTATTTTAAGATAACATTAGCTTTAATTATATGTATCTATCTATAAACCTTTGTACTGTGCGAAAAAAAAAACGTTACCAATGATGCTTTTATTACTTTCGTTCATAAATTGACTTACAAAGGTAGGTACTCAAAGTGCTGTAAAATCAAAAAGGTACTCTAAAACATTAATCACCTGTGATAAAATAACACTGAAAATCCATTATACATAATGATAAAACGTTTAATCTGATTTATTTTATCCCAAAGTCCCAAACAGAAAGTGCTAGCTAGAGCTAAACATTATTGGAGTTGAATGTATGTAATGACAGTGATAATAATTCAAATGTCTAATTTGTTCACGAATTCTGTCTAGAGTTTCCGAGTTCAAGTTTTTACTCGGTTTTATTCTCGGTTCAGTAAACGCCGCCGTTCATACCTCAAATTTTGTCCAGACATTCGTTCTCGATTACATCGATCGTTAGTTTGGAAATTTGTTTTGGAGGCGTTCATTAGCACTTATATCTAAATGAATCTGTCGGAGCTTTGATGTAAGATAAGCGATCTCCTTGCATGGAACCTAAATTGGTGTAAACAATTCGTGATTGAGGACTCGTGTCACGTCCAGTCGCCGCCCATCCAATCTGATTTGGGTTGCGCTGCGAGGTCACGATCTGCAAGTAAGCTGACGTAACTCACAATACTGCACCATAAAACAACATCGCTTTTAAAATCAACTTAATCAACTCGACAGATTTTTACCTGTGTCGTGTCCGTTAAATATCAACGTTTGAAAAGAGTCGAGCCACGATGAAACTTTTATAATAATTTTCTCCGATCGATGTTTTGCGTGTATTATCCGTACGTACCGAAAAATAAGCCCGCTTTCAAAGTTTGTCTTGTTCATTGCTGAAATTTCCAACCACGCGATGCTTTTATAATCCAGTGAATAGAGGGGTTTTACCTTACATACGGTCCGGTAGTTCTAATTTTTTTATATTTTGTTATTAGACGATGCATAAAAAAAAAATCGGGTTGCACTCCGGGAGTGCCGTGCCGGCAGAAGTGAAAACTTGAATATTTACGTTGTGCATTTTTGATATTTTGAAATTAGCGGCAAATGATTCAAATTATTTCTTTCCTATTACTATACAGTCACACAATTCAATCAGTTTGTAATTAGAGAAAAAATCTAAAGATTTCGCGCCAGTGGCCTTTTTAATTTCTACATGCACGCATTCTACGATTTAGACACATAGTCATACAGAGTATAAATAAGTCTATGATTTCACCGAAGAGATCGCTGCTATTAGTTCCATTTTCAAAATAAGCGCGTTGCTGATGTCACAAGTGTTTACATCTTAAAATGACGCGCCGCCATTTTCAACGCGCCCCGTAGAAAGAGAGGGGGTACTTCCGCCGCCAGCTGTCTATTCTCCATCCGTCACATCCGTCTTACGCATTTTCGATCAGCCACGTGATTCTTACTGACGCGAGTTTAGCATTTTTCCCCATTACAAAAAAGCGTACAACGCCGCTAAAGAAGTTTTCACTTCAAAAATTCGGTACAATAAAATTTACTTTTATTTTTTTATGAAAATTCACTTCATTGTCATCCAAATTTCTTACGGCCAAATACTCAAATGTATCTTAACGCCACCGTTAATTCAAAAAAAGTTGTCAGATTCGACAGAAACTCTATGAAACTGACAGTTTCCTTATAGTTAAGGAGACCTTAACTTAAGATTTTAGCTAAGAAGCCTTTTAGTATTCGGCCATTAACCAACCAAAATGCGAATGACAGCTCATTACTACTAAAAGAACCTTAGAAGGGCCAACGACCCATAATACTCGCCATCTGGCGACAAGACACTTGGTGAAACAATCAGACGACACCAAATTCTCGTCATTTAGTTGAAGAGCCACTAGGGACACCACTTACGATGTTGTGTGACTAACTACCTAATTGGTTCGTTAAAACAAACCCTGAAGTTTGAATATTTTTATGTTTAGCTCTATACTGCAGTATTCTTTAAACAAATAACTACTTATCTGTATTCAAAGATTTGCGTCTAGTTTTAAAAATAGCAATAAACTGAAATACCTAGTATTTGTCGAATAAGCAATTGCTTAAATTATATTGTTTTATTTCAGTTCTTAATTAGATTATTTCCAGTAAACATAGTTAGAAAATGAAAAATACGTACCTACCTACCTACGTCTAAATATATTTTGAAAAATATAAATTATTTAAAATCATCGTGAGATTATATTGACGAAGTGAGACGATTTCAACCCCTTATTATTGGAGGCACATGTTGATATTCTCTTGGGAAACCAACTGTGAAATCCGGGTATCGGAATTCCAGTCCCGAGATTGTAAGGATTTTGAGGAGTAATTCCACTCTGATTGCATTTTTTCAGGATTAGGGACGAAAATAAAATTATGTTCACATTAATCAATTCAATTCAGCTTTGGAAAAACATTTTTTTGATATTAAGTAAGTACCTTATGTTTGTCATATCATTTTCCCTAAGGCTTTTTTACTTACATTTAAAATCAACAAAAGAAACTCTACGTTAGCTGTTTCATACGAATATTCTACCAATATTTTTTTCAGACATTCTATACAATTCTCTTTTCTAGTTTAATTTCAAGGAGCTTTGATCTAAACTTTTGTATGGAATATTAAATGATGTTAAAACGGAGCTCAACGTATTGAATTGTGAGCACGTTATGTCCTATCTAGAAAGAAGTCCTACTAATAACAGAAAAAAATCTCTTTTAATGTTACGTTGGATACCGCTGATTGCTAGTCATTGAGAAAATCAGCTAAGCTTGTTAGAAGTAAATTTTGTCATTTCTTTTTACGCGAAATAAGCGTTTCCTTTAATAATTCGACAATCACTGAAAGATAGAATGACTATAAAAAGAATTGATATATTTTCACCAAATTTTGATTCCTCCGTATAAAATGGCATCCGATAGATACATAGAGGAAAGTAAAAAAAAAACCAGCCAAGTGCGTGTCGGGCCACGCGCCGTAGGGTTCCGTAATTACCTTATACCATACCATATTTAATACCACCTATCATTTTTCGTCTGCAAAAATAACTTTGTTTTTCACAGTGTTTGGTATGAATGACAAAGTTATATTTGCGGTTTTGGAAAATGTGCTATATCTCAAAAACTAATTACTATATCTCGTTCAAATCAATTTTGTTTGAAAGTGTTTATTAAGATCTATAGCATATATTTTTTTTAGATTTTTCACTCTCTTATTTTAAAAGTTAAAGGGGGGGACACACATTTTACCACTTTGGCGGTGTATATCTTTCAAACGGTTGACTTTGAAAAAAAGTTGTCTTAAAAACCTCAATGTCATTTTTAAAGACCTATCTATAGACACCCAACACGTGTTGGTTTGAAGAAAAAAAAAATTTTCAGTTTCAGTTCCATGTATGGGGAGCCCCCCCTTAATCTTTTATTTTTCTTATTTTTGTATTAAATTCGTTAAGCGGTTAACAGAATACATCTACCTACCAAGTTTCAACTGTGTAGTCTTAATACTTTCGGAATAAAGTGGCTGTGACATACGGACAGACAGACAGACATGACGAATCTATAAGGGTTCCGTTTTTTGCCATTTAGGCTACGGAACCCTAAAACTGGGGGATTGATATTAGGTTAGGACTGCGAGCAATTTATCTGTCTGTCATTTCCGTGACATGTATTGGTTTACAAATAACAATAGATTTCTCTTTGTAAATATCGTCATGACAATATACCTATAGATGGAGGACAAGAACCATAGTTATTTGTTCAACAAGTGAGCAAAAGTTATTTTTTGCTGCGAGTGCTGACTTTATATCACGAACTCGCATCAAAATCGTTTTTTGCTACAAACGTGAGGACAATTGATTCAAAACTCACGCTTGCAACAAAATAACGATTTTGATGCAACTTTTTCCGAACCAAAAACGCCCTGTTTGTGCTGGAGAGGTAAAAATTCAATTCTAGACTACTTCGCTAGTTCATGATCTAAAGTCAGCACTCGCAGCACAAATTAACTTTGATCTCTACTATGACGAATAATAACTATTGCTTAAAGACGGGGGCATTCAATTATGTAATTATTATAATTATTTAGCTCGATTCTACGTCGTTATCATCCTGTAACGATACTTATTAGGGCGTGCGATTTGAATAAATTGTTATTGTGTAAATTCAGTTGTAGAGAACTAAAAGCAATATAGTCCGATTATGTTAAATTATGCATCGAAACAAAAGTAGGCGCAGTTTCTACGGGTAGCCCCAAGCCGCATAAGTAGAGGAAAGAACCATTCACATAGGAATGCGAAACTCGGTAGGGCTGAGTTTGTATTCAATTTGATTAACCCGATTATATAAAGAGTTCGCTGCATCTGAGTAAACAAAACTGTTGGTGAGTAGTAAGGAGTCTTCGGGTGGCGATGAAGTAAATTCAAATGAAAGAGAATCAGAGTAAAATAACTTAGAACTTCATTACTTGTTGGATTCAACTTAATTCATTAAAGTTTGATTGTTTTATATGTCTTTAGTCAAACTATTTAATTTCTTTGAAAATTTACATGTATTAAAAGAAAAACTTTATAAAAGGGATTTTAATTGGTTACAGCATGAAAAAGATCCATAATATGTCAAATATTTCTACACTACAACATTATCTACGCTGAAGCTTTCTAAAATTTAAATCGCAACTAAGGCTTAGTTGATACCAAAACAGAAGATTCGTTAGTTTCCTGATTGATCCCTCACTCGATTTATTTTAATATTTGGAGAGAAGCCAAGCTTTAGCATAAACTAATTGTCACTAGATAAGATAAGATAGATCTACAAAGTTTTTTGCGCTGTTATAATTAGAGAAAGTTCAAATTTAACACAATTTGAGAATGATGAACAGTTGCTTTATTGTGAGAATAACAAAAAAAACTGATTTTAAATTCGATATGTCCCAAAACACCCATCTTTTAAACCATATCAGAATCGCCTTAAGACTAGTGTATTGTAGCCATTGTGTTTATTTCGTTTCTTAACGATGTTTTATTTATTTTATTTTTATCACCTCGGATGCGTGACACTGTGTTCTTGGTCTAAGTTTGACAAGGTTCCATCCCATTTACATCGCGAGCGAATTATACCTACTAAGAACTTCTTCAGTGTTCTGGATTTCTTCATTGTTCTATCAATTTTATTATTAATTTTGTTTACTTACCCGATTATTATTTGTTGAACAACTCAATTATTGAACACTTTTTGTATATGTATGTATTCAATTAATGAGTTAAACTTTTTTTACTTTCCCCAAGTTTTGGCACCTTTATAGCTTGTGGTTCACCCAACTTTGTGGTCATCACGTTAATATCTGAAAAAAGTGTTTTATTTCAATAAATTTTTGATATTTCGCTGAACATACTTCTAAAAATTATGAGGATTAAGTTTTGATTTTTTGTCGCAGATGTCCCGAGAAGACGGTGAGGCAGCTGTGCGAGTATCCCTTCCCGAAGGCACGACTGCTACAGTAGGCGTCCGAGAAGGGATGTCCGTCGAAGAGTTCCTAGCGGGGGCGTGCGCTCGCCGCTCGCTGAACGCGCTCGAGCACTTCGTAAGAGTCAAGAAGCGAAGAGATATGGAGGATCACAATTATTTCGTACCACATCGAAGCGACCTCATCGAAACTTACGTGAGTTGACCATTATTGTATTTTTTGTAAGAGTAACCTATGACTGTATTTTATGACGCTCTAGAAGAAAATAGAATTATACGTGCCCTGTTTATCAAAACTTACATGTCTTGTACTTTTTAAAAACAAGCATTTTCCTTACGAAAATTATCAAAATACATTAAATTAAACGCTACTAATTTTATTGTTTATTTAACTGATATGTTTTCACCCTTGTACTAGTGGTTTAGTTAAACAAAAAAATCAAAACTTGCAAAAAAAACTTACAACTTGTAAAAAACTCAGAGAATTTCTGAGGGTGTCCGGAGACTCTCCATTCCGTCTGACAATTTTTAAAAGTGTTTTGCATAAATTGTTTAAACAAGACATAATTTACATGAACTTGTAAATTTTTTCCTGCAAAGTAGTCTTTTAGACTTGTAAGTTTTGATAAACAGGGCACTGTACGTCATCAGCGGCAATCTTCTGTTTAATCTACAGGTTCAATAAATCTTTGTAAATAATGCTACAATGTGCGGGTGTTGTACCAGCTATATACTAGTGTGATCACGCCTTAAGAAATGCGAAACAACTGCCTTATTACCAAATACTTATGTCTTTCAAATGTAAAAATAGTTGTCAATATAGAAAAACAGTAGGTTTACGTGTTGGAATGTGTCTGAGCGACAGCAATGTCTAGCAAGAATGTCTTTGACACCAAATGGGAATTTATAAGGACAAGCCATCGATCACACGATAGCGTTCTCTTTTTGTGAATGTTCATAGATAAAATAATTTCAAAAAATTTGCTCGGCCTCATTAAGAAGACACTTTCATAAAAAAATAATTTTAATATTTTTCGGCACTTAATTAGGGAGTCGCACGAGAAATTTACCTTAATGAAATATATTGTTGAGAGCACTTACTAAAACATGTAAAGTGGAAATAAGGAATCGGGTAGAGTGATCGTTACAATATTGTCGTCTGTCTGAAAACAGGCACAGTAATTAAGTTAACGACCTTACCCTGTAGACGGCAAGATCCCGAAGGAGCAATTTCTTTAAAAAAAGCTCACTAAATTTGCATTTTATCAGGCAAGCTGGAGACAAAGACCCACGTTTCTCTGCGGTGCGTGTAAAATTAGAATATCAAGTGAAACACGGACAGGGCCTAACGTGCGACAATTTTTTTAATTAAACCTCCTAAAGAACATTTACGGAAGGAAGTCAATGTAAAAATATAAATGTTTTGTGACCGAGATTCGCGTGAGTAGGGTCTGACAGCGCCCACCTCTATAGCGTCGCAAATTGTATACGCCATACTGTAGAGGGGTTATCAAAAAGTTATGTCGCAGTAGCTTTGGCAACAACGAGTTTCGAATGTAAATAACCCCGAGAAGTTATTTTACTTTATTAAATAAGTAAATAAGAGTTGAATTTTGGAGGCCGACCCCTTCGTTTAGTAACTTCTCAGTTTTATTGAGTTTTCTTATTTCCCATAGCCCGTTGATTTCAGCGTACTTTTTGAGTGCGGCGATTTCTCTTTGATTGAGGTCTGACAGAAGATTAGCCGTGATTTGGCTTATCCCTCTTTATTCACCCAAAGAATAAGATTACAATACCAATTTATCTTATGATAAGATCTTTGGGATTGGTTTAATTAATTGAATGTGTTATTTTAAATTAAACTGTTTTGCCTT
This sequence comes from Agriphila geniculea, assembly GCA_943789525.1. NCBI lineage: Eukaryota > Metazoa > Arthropoda > Insecta > Lepidoptera > Crambidae > Agriphila > Agriphila geniculea. The sequence goes on from OX038875.1 coordinate 14,558,369, forward strand.
CAAATACTTCATTTTTAGGATATTCCTGTTAAAATTTCAGTTATTTATATTTTGTTAGTAATAAGCTACTCGGGTAAATTGATTCTTTTTAAGTATCCACTCATGTGAATTCTAACTTATATAACACATTTGTATTAATCGCAGAGTCTCTATGACGATTTTTTTTTCATATTCTTGAAGGCGCATGTTACACACATGTGCCTAGTACCTACTTACTTGATTCTTAATAAAAAAAAACAATGACTTAAAGCTTACTATTAGATGTGGTGAATAGAACTAACTATCCTATCTACAATAATCCTGCAAGAACCCAAACTGTAATCCCTATCATCAATTTTAGTGCCCGCTCGCAACATGTGGATAAGCTGTCGCTAAACTCGGTATATACCGAGTGACCATCTCTATACAGGGTGTCCCTAAACTTTGCCACACGGATGGAAAGTACCTTAATATTAAAGATAGGAAATTTTACTGAAAGAAGACTTCATTTTGTTTTTAAAATAATTAGAACTGCACTCAAAGATTTTTGGAAAATCGCCTGCCTTAACCAGGAATCGAACCCACCAAATTAGAAAAAAAAACAATCTTTTATTTTTACGATACCGATCGAAAGGTATAGGTACTCATTCGGATTATTATTTGTAAAGTAACACAGCATCTTAAAAAAAAGAAAGACCATGAAATTGAACATTTAAATTTTAGTTATTACGTATTGTATAAATTTGTAAAGGAATGAATGCGATTTAAAAAAATCTTTGAATGCAGTTCAATATTTTTTTTTACAAAACGAAGTCTTCTGTTAGTTAAATTACGTATCTTCAATATTTAAGTTACTTTCCGTCCATGTGGCAAAGTTTTGGGACACCCTGAATATTTAATATTACTCTTTGCACCCCTGTCACTGAGTCGCATTTGTAATGTATTATCGGACTACTCAAGGAAATACAAGTCGTTTCTTATGAACATTATGCTGAAGATAATGTATGAGAGGTCGGGTTGACATAGCTGATGTTCCCCATGAATATTAGTTCAATATTTTGTAGAGCAGTTCTAATTATAAAACTCCTTTATTATTTAAATCTTGATTTTATTAAAAGTGATAATGGCTTTCAGTTTAAAATCACTTAGCAAGTTAGATTAAGGTGGTACCCTGAGCGAAAGTGGCGCCGCGGTGAATTTTATTTAATATTATAATTCTAATACACAATTTTAATAATGTTCATCGTGGAGATTTTAGGGCCTACAGTCTAGTATTTTTAGACGGTATCGTTACATTCCCTAGTAGTCACTGCTAGAAGTAGATAGAAAAACTGCTAAAAGTGGCCGTTTTTGACACATTTGCTATCTACTTCTACGAATGACTAAGAGGGCATGTAGTGATACCTTCTAAAAATACTAGACCATGGCCCCTAAAATCTCCACGATAAACATTATTAAAATCTTTTTCTATTAATAACTTATTAAATAAAAACCTATGAGGGCGCCACTTTCGGTCATACAACCGCCTTAAGTAATGATGCGCATTAGTAATATTGATTTACATACAAAATGAGTCGATCGACAGTGCAATTAAAAGTTTAAGTGAAAGGTCAAGAAATGGGAGCCTCCCAAATTCATTATACTGAAATAGGCCTCATTTGCAACTAACACTCGCAAATCAATATTTATTAAATCTGTCAAGAAACGTGCTCTCAGAACGACCCAATATTTTTTCAAGTGAGTACAATCTAATTGAGAAAACATAATAATGTTCAATTCAGAAAAGAACAGTTTGTTTAAAAGCGTTTATCAGCTAACAGCAATTATGGCGCATAGCATAATTAATAATATGCCAAAATCGTCAAACTCTCAACAGTCATCGTGGGTCCCGCAAGAATTTAAGTGCATTCATTCCAAGGACAACTTTATCAAACGAGTTAATTAATGAAATATCTCGGGAATAAAAAACTTCCCGCTTTCCGGAGCTGCCCGCTAACCATTTCATTTTAAGATGTTGAACAAAACAGCACCTCGTTAAATTTAAATCGTTATCGTTCATTCAAATGAAATTTACTATTAAGCAAATTTCATTTGAATGAACGATAAAGATTACTATATTCATTAGAATATAGTTTCGTTCATTCTAATGTTGATTAAACCATATTTCTGATTTGTTTAGTTGCACACGCATGAGGTGGTAGAAGTGTGCGCCAAGATCTTGTATCAAGTGGAACTTCAACGGAATACTCTTGAGCAAATGTGGGGCTTTAGTGTGGAGGCCGAACTGATAGAGAACGCTGAACGACAGGACGAACTGTGCTGCTACGTGAGTCGAGTAGAAGATAAAAGTGTCGCTATGCAAAATGGTGAGTACTTTTACGTCAATATCACTAATCGTTTATTATGATTTATTACTTACTTACAAAGCATCTGTCGAGTCATTTTGTGCTATAATATTATTTGTTAAACGGCTCTGAAGTATTAACTTGTATGTTAGATAAATAAGTCATGCGAATTTGGATAAAGTGGGAGTTTGAATTATATCCGGTGTTTATGATGCTAAGATGTGCGCATAGTGTAATTGTGTAACTGACAGTTATTCACAAACAAACTGGTTAACAGAAGCGATTATTACTTAAATAGCCAACAAAACCAACCGCTTATGCTGCGGTTTAGATGAGCTTTAGGTACCTGCCTATTATTTTTGAATGAATGATCAACTTTTCCAACTTTAACATTTGAAATCTCCTCATCGTATAATTGCACCCGTGAATGATTTTATGATCACACAGACATTAAAGTTTACCGATACTATTATGTATTATTTGCCTATAATCACAGAAGCTTTTTCAGAATAGTCTTAAAACCGTCACATTAATTAGCACACACAGCATATTTATTTTATTCTAATAACATTTTCTACATTCATTTGCTATTTAATTTCAAAAATTCCATTTATACAAACGGAAATTTGACGCACCTCCTACTTTTCTCATTAACTGATTCTCATATTATGTAGGTAAATAAATTGTCAGAGGAAGTCTTAGACAACAGCACGATACGATTTTTTTTTCTCATCGAGGTATTTCCTATTGCAAAAACATCGGATAGAGCCGGTCTCCATTGTACCACTCCACAATAGCTATAGAACAAAAGTTGAAGGGAAGAATTACTTCATTTAATCTCGCTACGTTGCCACTGTAATCAATACGGTATCGGTTTGCGTACCTGTTCGGTTTTGATGTTTTTTAATCTCCTTTGTTTCCTTTCGCGTCCTGCTTATGCGCGGCAAAAAATAATCATTCCAGTGACGATTTGTTTTCTGTGCCAGGCATAATCAAAGGCGACGAGATAATGGTGATCAACGGAGCGATAGTATCTGACCTAGATATGATGTACTTGGAGAGTGTACTGCAAGAAGAGTTATCTCTCGTCATGATGATGAGGTAAGTAGTGATGCTCGTTTATTTTAAAATAACTACGTTCTGTACAATAATAACTACGTATTGTCTAATTATTTATCTTTTATCGTCGTTCACCATCATAAATAAACTGTTATTTTATGTTATATTGTTATTTTCAATGATTGAATAATGTATTATTTACAATTTTATAACATAGTCACAAAACTGAAAATCGTTATTCACTTTGAATCGATAGCGAATTGTTCGAATCGAAAACAGTTTATATTATTTAAATGAAATCGGCTGATCGTCAACCGAGTTAGCTGCGGTGTCCATTAATCAGTGGGCCCGGGGCGTCGCATTCGTTACCATCAAATTAGAATAAATCGCGGGAAAATCTTTAGCAATAAAAATGTCGACTGTCGACGGAAACCAGAAGCCTGGCACCTAATAAAGCGGAAGTTGAGCACTCAGACTATGGTGAAGGCCTCCTCATCGACATTTCCCGCCTTCATACACCTGACCTTTCGACCGGGACAAGTTTACCCAAGCGCACCCTGCGACCTATATACTCCCTTGCCTCTCGCGAGAGACGCTCAGCGTTGCCAACCGCAAAACAATATACATTCAACACTAAGCCTACCTTCCACTATACTTAGCTCGGGATTATACCAATTTCGACACAACTGGACTACGAAATGAAGAAAAAAGTTGTACGTGGAGGAAAACATTGTATTTGCCGTAATCTCGCTAAAATTAATAAAAACAATACGTTCACATTAAAAAAAGTTCTGAATAGCTTACTTGACAGATGATTTGATGTAGGTAGTTATTTTTTATATCCTCAATGGGCCTGCGTGGTGGTGGGTTATGGCCCATCCTCCTTATTCACCCCTAAAGAAGGCCTGTGCCCCAGTGCAATGTGCAGTGGGGACATTGAAAATGCCTGATGTCAAATGATTTAACCCTAACACAAAATTATTACCGGTAACCAGTGGAGTTTACTGAGAAAATGAAAGAAAAAATATGTATCGATTTTTCGAGTACCTACATTATTATAATACCTTATACTCATTTTTATCATATTAAAAATTGACAATATAAATATGGACGAGTAAACGCATGTAGGTAATTATTAGTTTTCACTGTATCTTGTTTTTAAATATATACCTACAACAAATTCACTTGCCAAAATTCTAAGTAGAAATTAATGCTACCTATACACGAGACATTCAATTTTTTCTAATAATATAATATTTTGATTCAATATTGCTCCAATATAGAATTCACAACCAATTAGATTCTTCGTAAAATATTTTATGAGTGTGAATAAATTATTTAACAAAGGTTTTATTAAATAATTTAGTTATAAGTATGGTTTCAATCAAGATAGAATTGAGAAAATTAGTATTTTTCAGTACAGTTGCTTAAAAATGAGTGCTTTCGATGATGTACAGCAACTCGTGACGATTATCATCAATTCGTTTTAGAAACCTCCTTACCAACCTTGTACCTATCATAAACTACTATTATTAGTTACCTGAGTCCTTACTAAATGTTTCAGTTGTACATCAACAGTTTAAAAATGAGTTTCAAAGAATTAACTTATCGATATAGTAAAGCGTTGTATGCCAAGTCTTAAATTAAATGTCGAATGGCATGATTAGCGCGGGCAGGTGACACAGTTTAGTTGGCCGGGGCTGGCACTCCGCGGCCACCGCGTCCATTGTGTGAGCGGCCGCAATAGAGCCTCTTGACGGCACCGCGCTGCCTGAATTAATATCCCCCAACAAATGTCATCTCAAAACAACGTACCTACGCGATATTATTATTGTTGTAAGTTGTTTCATCTTTCCGCCTATAGGATATAACCGTTCCGGTGTAAAGCCGACGCGCCTTTTCATTGTCTCAAGTTAAGTTTTCGAGAATAATTACGGCGATGCTAATATCTCAGTTTCACCCTCACCGCTGACACAAAAAGCGGATACTCTGTATTCATAACGTTGTTATCGACCTAAGGCACCTCGATATCGTCGATGCTGCAATTGCCGATGCTATTCAGCACTCGCTTACCTTATTCAACGTCACGCTCCTGACGGAAAGCCAAACAAAACGTAAGCTCATTGCTCACATATACTGGGGTTTCTTTGTGTAAAATCTACCCACGTGAATATGGGTCCATTCTTTACCCTGAAAAAGTGCCAAAGATTTTTCACAACACCCATTTTTTTTCTACCTGCTGCGTGAGGTAATCTATACAACGTGTTGTAGCAGTTTTATTTGAGATTGATAACCATCAGTCAAACAGTATTTACTCAATAAATTACGAGATTTATCTCTACCGTATAAAGTTAAATTTTAACAACCATAGTATATTTTAACTTTGCTAGTATCTAGCTACCTGTAATACATAGGTAAATTACTATATAAATAAAATAGAAACATCCTTCATTCGAGGTTTTTTGAACCGGAACAAAACGAAGTAGAGTTTAGTTAGTTTCGATTAAAATGTCGGTGCCCGATGTTGTTGGAATCTCGAGGGAAATACAATGTCGGTCGGCCATAAACTAGCGCGTAAAATTTGCAATGCTTTGAAAATCAAACTAGAAATAATAATATAAATGGAGACGCGATGACAAAAAGTGTTTACTATCTGCCCTCTAGCTTGGAAACAATTTTTGATCCATAATTTTCACCCTCGCAATTTGCTTTATAGAGCTTACGACATTTGTTTTATTGTATTGTATAACAAGTAGTATTGTCACTACTACGAACGCTGGAGCTATTTAAAACTTTTTCAGAATATAATTTGCAGTTGACAGGTTTAACAGAACACTGTTTTAGGTAATTCCTGTAGCCAGCGTTCTAATTAAAAAATGTTGTAATTTCTGTTTCCTAAAATGACTTTGTTCTGCGGAAAAAAGACAGCTTTTCTTGTCGTAATTATAATGGGCTGTATATTCTGAAATGCAAGCTTTACTCGTATAAAGAGAACAATTAAGAGCGCTATTAAAACGGTAGTGATTATTGCGCTTCCCGAAAGTTATAATGACTTCGTTATTTACTATACATACGTTTATGTTGAGCTATATATAATAGGTCTTTACCTATGAAATTTCCGATTTGTATGGAGATTTTTCAAGAAGTTGCATTTTTCATAATAGCATTTTCTTTGTTCATTTAACAACCATGAACACTCATGTAACAAAACTTTTATGTACTAATGTTTGAACACTATGCTAACTTATTTCCATTTAAGATAAGCGAAAAAATAAGTTTTGGTTAAGTTACAACCCCTTCGGTCACCCTTTTTTTTTGCTCACAAAAAAAGAGCCACTTTCAAGATCTTTTTTTTAATGTCACGAAAGCTAAAATATGGACTTTATTTTTACTGATAGTTAACTATCATGATCATAATTCGATGTAATATTCAGGATTTTGTTAAAATTTTAAATTATAGAAGTTATTATTTTCTCTGTATGTGACAAAATATCGGCAATTTCATAGGTGAAGACCTAATATATATATATATATATATTAGGTCTTCACCTATGGACCTTCATATATATATATATATACTTATATGTATAGGTAATTGGCAACATTCAGATTGTTAAAAGTACTCATCCGTAATAACCAAAGTCATCATTATATTTTGGTGATAATTAATGTTTAGGGTTAGGGCTCTTTTTTCTTTGTAATCATTAGTCTATCTAGTTTAATATTTTTTCTTAGCTACGAAACGAATGCATTCCAAATAAAAAATACTTTGGTAATTCTTTAATTGAGTTTTCTGAAATCAGGCGGTACTTTTTAGGGTTCCGTACCCAAAGGGTAAAAACGGGACCCTATTACTAAGACTCCGCTGTCCATCTGTCTGTCTGTCTGTCACCAGGCTGTATCTCATGAACCGTGATAGCTAGACAGTTGAAATTTTCACAGATGATGTATTTCTGTTGCCGCTATAACAACAAATACTAAAAACAGAATAAAATAAATATTTAAGGGGGGCTCCCATACAACAAACATGATTTTTTTTGTCGTTTTTTGGTACGGAACCCTTCGTGCGCGAGTCCAACTCGCACTTGGCCGGTTTTTATGCTTACATTTACTTTAATGAAATGAAAAAATCTTTATTCAAATAAACTTACATATCAAGTGCTTTTTATCTGTCTATATTTTCCTTAACGATTGTACGAACGAAGTAGTAAGCGCAAAACAAGATTATTTAGGTTGTGTGTACATTTCAGTGTAACCGCTACAACAAACTAGCAGATATCATAGCTGTTATCAAATTATGGGAATTAACGAAGGGTTGCCTCATATCATAAGCTATATCCGATATTGAATATATTTGTATAAATTCAGATGGGTGTTCATCGAAGGCAGGTAATAAATAAATAGAAAATGACGTACGTAGTTCGCAATGCTACTGAATTTGACGTTTAGTTTACTCTTGAAATGAGGGTTCGTCATCTTCGTAAATATAAAATGTAAATGGATTTTGGACTCTTGAACAGAAGAAATATATAATTCAGCGAGGCGAGCTGTGACCATTTACAGAAAAAAACAGCTATTATTTCCTTCCTGTAGGTATTTTGTTGAAGTGGCACAAATAGATTATACAAAGTACTTCTTTTCAGTCCACAATCTCATACGTTAAGAAGCGAAACACACCGGATGCGTAAGCGTAAGAAGCGAAAGACACCGGATGCGTAAGCGTAAGTGCTCATTTACGGAGACGCGGGGCGTCAGGCGGCGCGGGCGACGGGGCCTCTCGCGGCGCGTCGGGCGATTTTTCTGTTTACGGAGACGCGGCGCGTGAAGCGGCACTTAGCATCGCACGCGTAAACACAAACATATGGCACTACGCGATGCTGTTCATAGAGACGCGTCGCGGGCAGCGTGGCGGTGCCCGCGGCGACAAAGTCAATCAAATCGTCGCAGGGCTTGGACACCGGTAAATTTTTGAACAGGTTCGACGAAACTATATGTGAATCTTTTTAAAAAAGGTTCTGTTTCTCTGAATCGGATTTTAAACGGGTTCGCAATGTTTAAAATATTTAAAAATCCAAGATGGCGGCCAACTTTTTTGTTTGTGGGCTGATTTCGGTGAAACTTGGTTTTTGTTACTATTTTGACAAGAAAACATCAACGCAATAATAAAAATATAAAAAATCCAAGATGGCGGCCAACTTTTTTGTTTCTAGGCAAAGTTCAATGAAATTAGGTTTTTGGTACTATTTTTCGGTTCGGTTTCAACTTTGCGTTGTTATTTTCTTGTCAAAATTGTACAAAAAACCGAGTTTCATAGAAATCGGCCTTAAAATAAAAAATTTGGCCGCCATATTGGATTTTAAATATTTTTAACATTGCGTTATTTCCTTGTCAAAATAGTAAGTACCAAATACCGAGTTAAGTCGAAATCGGCTCAAAAACAAAAATTTTGGCCGCCATTTTAGATTTTTTATATTTTTAACATTGCGTGGTTATTTCCTGGTCAAAATAGTACAAAAAACCGAGTTTCATCGAAAACGGCCCAAAAACAAAAAAGTTGCCCGCCATATTAGATTAATTTATATTTTTAAAACTGCGTTGTTGTTTTCTTGTCAAAATAGTACAAAAAATCGATTTTCATCGAAATCAGCCGAAAAACAAAAAAGTTGGCCGCCATTTTGGATTTTTTTATATTTTCAAAATTGCGTTGTTATTTCTTTTTTAAAATATTACCAAAAACCGAGTTTCATCGAAATCGGCCCACAAACAAACACTAACACTTCATCGAGAATAGTCGCCGCCGCGGGCGTCGCCGCGTGCCCCGCCCTATTTCAAGCAAATGCGTGTAAAATCGCCTCTCCGTAAACACACTCATACAACGCCATATGTTTGAATTCAGTGCGGGCCGCGCCGCCGCCTGCGTCGCGCGACGCCCCGCGTCTCCGTAAACGAGGCCTGAGCGTGCATGTACGCGTAGACGTACCATGACGTTGTAATGTCCGAAACTTTATAAGACATGGCACACCGCTTGCGTAACGTACGCGTGCACGTAGACTGATGCGTAACCCTACGCATTGCAGCTCCCATGAGACAAACAGGCTGCGTACCTACCAGTGGCGAGGGGTGAAATTATGGCGAAGGTAAGCCGCTCTACAAAAATGATGAAAAATCTGCATAGTGGATCAGTGGGGGGTGGGATTTCCAAAAGGTAAGCCGATGGAAATCGGCTTGTATGGACCCTTCGCCACTGGTACCTACGCAGAGCGGAACGCATTGATGACGTTGTACTCAATGGCATTCCCTATTGGACGTCACACCGAACAAATTCGAACACGCACTTATCTTTGCTACGCGTGACTACGCGCGTGATTACGCGCGTGACTACGCATTCAGTTGTTTTTGTTTACAAATAGTACCGTGTTTTTAAATAATGAATAACGATATTTAAGGAAAACTAATTGAATTAGTGCGACAAAGTTAGTCCATTTACTTAATCTTCGTCTGACATCGCGCACTAGAGTCACAAACATGGCTGCCGCAGCGGCTGGGTACGCAAGGGACAGGTTGCGTTGCGTGCCGCGTAGACGTATGCGTAACCCGGTGTGCCAAGGGGTTACGTGCGTAACTACGCGCGTGTCTACGCGCGCGTAACCACGCGCGTAGTGACGCGCAGCAAACATACGTGCGTGTTCGGTGTGACGTCCAATAGGAAATGCCATTGAGTACAACGTCACGAGCTGCAATGCGTAGGGTTACGCATCAGTCTACGCGTTACGCAAGCGGTGTGCCATGTCTCATAAAGTTTCAGACATTACAACGTCATGGTACGTCTACGTGCACGCTTACGCATCCGGTGTGTTTCGCACTTAAAAGTTTAAAGAACTCGGAAGTTACAAAAACAAACATCTTAAAAGTCAGATACGTATGTCCTGTACATAGTCATTTAATCGTAGTCAATACAATAAATGAAATACAAACAAATACTATCGAAATACTGCAGTTTACACTAAACTTAACTAAGTTAGCTAAGTAAACGTAATAAAATAACTAAAATGCAAGCTTACCACCTTGCAGCAGAAAATTTTCGCGCAGGAAAATAGGTAGTACAAAATGCGGTAAAACGTTTTTAATAGCGCTGCTGTTATAAATTGATATAACATAAAATATACATTTAGCCAGAAACTGTACATTTAGCTACTTCATTTGTTTTAATTTATCCTATAGGTATAGTTCTGTGCAGTTTCTTTCATTTTCTGCACCTGAGATACAGGTCTCCTAGTTCGGGTGCAGATGTTTTTATTAACCTACTTCAAAAATTTGAAAAGGAAGAGGCTTCTATTCGTCGCGTTTTTTTTATAATGTATGTAACCAAAGACGGCTGATTCAAAGTTACATCAGGTTTCTTTCCAAGTTGGTCCCATTTTTGGAATTTTGAAATAACCGATTTTTCAACCGATTTTAACCAGTTTTCAAGTAATCTTGAAAATACTGTCGTTTTCGTTACCTTTTTTATGAATTCAGACGGATGTTCAACCATTACTTTTTTGTTTGTGAACCGATTTTGATAATTCTTTTTTTGTTTGAAAGAAGACACCTTAAGAATTACTCCTCTTCTTTTTTCTCTCTTTATAAATTCTATCACACAGTCTATCTCTAGTTCCTATCACCTCTATGCTGACGATCTAGAAATATACACACAGGCACCACTATCAGAACTTTCACAAGCAATATCGGTGACTAACTCGGATCTCGCACTAATAAGTCGTTGGAGTAAGTCCTATGGTCTCACCGTTAATCCTGCTAAGACACAGTGCATTATTATTGGTAGTCGTTATTTCGTCTCGAGGATCGATTTTGAACAGCTTTCTGTAGTGGCTTTTGACGGCACTGCCATTCCGTTCTCTAATGACGGTCAAACACGGCACGTCTCTGACGGCAGAGATCTCGGTGTAGTGTTTGACTGGCATCTTTCATATGGAGACCTCATGTGTAAGGTTTAAGGAAAAAGGTGTTCGCTGCATATGGTTCCCTCAACCGGCTTCGTAATTTTCTGCCGACCAGGGCTCGTATTATGACCTCTTGTTTCCTGGCAGTTTTCTGACTGGTTATCAATCTATCTCTTTTATTTGCTATACAGCGAGAAAGAGATGTAACTATAGTAATTCATAAACCTGGCAAGTTTTAAGAGGTTGTAATACCCCCCTGTACCAAAATTAGATAGATAGATAGATTCATCGTTTATTGCTGCTTTTTGACACACATAAAACATAATTTACAGTATAATTTAAAAATACAAATAAAATCAAATAAAAATTACTCTGGCGCAATCTCATTTACTATCCATTATTGACTACGCTGATGTCTGCTACACTGATTTGTTAGAGGAACTACTTAACAAAATGGAGCGTCTACAGAATGTTTGTATCCGCTTCATTTTCAATCTCCGTAAATATGACCACGTGTCACACTTCCGTAATAAGCTCAACTGGCTCCCTATTTGCCGGCGCAGGGACTTGCATACTCTTACGCTTCTCTACTCCATACTTTTCCTACCAACTTCCCCACCTTACCTTAAAGATCTTTTTACCTTTCGTTATTCGATTTCACTTTCTTCTTTGCGCTCTTCCTCTACCGCACCTTACCCTTAATATTCCTCGCCACGCTACCGGCTTCGCTTCCTACTCCTTTTTCGTCCATGCTGTTCGTTTGTGGAACTTCCTGCCGGAGAGCATCAGAGAGGCTCAGAATACAAGGTCATTTAGAGAACAAGTTAGGAGTCATGTTTTCTACTCTTCCCGCGACTAATATTACTTGTTTATATATCTGTTACCGATGTCGGTAACCTCAACACTGCACCATAGGATGATTCGCCAAGCAGGAACAGAATGAAACACTTTCTTCTTAAATGCCCATATATTGTGGTTATAACGAATTGGGCCGTGCGAGCTTACAACATTTCCTACGATCACACGTCCCTAAGGTAACATTTTGTACGATAGCAAATATCCACTAATACAAAAACTTACATTTTCTACTTAACTTAGGTAGTTTACAAAACTCAAATCATTACTACCCTACGTTACCATAAATTGTTAGCGGTGGTGGGGATAGCAAACCCCCCACTCCTGGCTCTTTACGAGATTACCTACCTAATTTATTATTTGGCTACCTTTCCATACGAGGTTTAGGTATTTAGGTTTCTCATTACCTTTATCAGAGACCTATACAAGAGGCCTTTATTTATAATCTTACCTCTTAGTACCATAAAACCTTTAGGGCTTATAGGACAAAGGTTGGCGTATGACCAAGACACATTTCAGGTCGAAACTACCACCTCCTGGACCTAGTAATAACCTAGCCCATTACCTCAAAACCTTTACCAGGTAGTATAAGTAAAAACACAAGCATTCATATCATTTAATTCATAGGATACCTAAATACCTAAACAATACCTATTTGAATTACTAAAACTTAAATATTTCACAAACTATAAAACTTACAGCTACGCTAAATATCTCATTTTACAGAACTTTTTATATGCAACAATTTAAAACCAAATAGAACGTTACATATTAATAAACTTCAAAGTAATTAAAAACACACACTAATGACTCAATCAGTTATAACAAGCTACTGTTTATAAATCAAAGTACTTACATGAAATAATCACAAACACAGATTCTATCACTAGTAACGCACTTAGCGGTCCATTAAACAGTCTTTTTGCTATACACATTTTAATCACTTTTTTCACTAGTTTCACGCGATTGAAGCTGTCCGTAACAATATCTATATATATGTATATATATATTATCATGGAATTATGTATTAGACCTTTAGCAATAAGGCCGCCTATCGTATGTTTTCTTGTTTTTTCTGACTGTATCGTTTTTTCTTTCATGTGCAATAAAGTTCATATTATTATTAATTATACCATATTAATTTAATTGGTATTGAAGTTGGGACTTTGAAGATACACAAGGGAACTCCTCAAAATCAAATAGGAACTGTACAGTGATTGAAAAATGACAATCAAAAACAAATTAAGTACCTATCTATTGTCAAGGACGTTCTGGACTAGAGTTGAACTGGTAAGGCCCAACGGAACTCCTGTGGAAATTAAGTTACTAGGGGTATGCTATTGAAAAATGTGAAACATTAAAACGTTTTATTTTATAAAATCATCGCTTACATACCTACTACAAAAAAGTTTAAAATAAAAAAGCAAAACCTTCTTCAAAAACCATAAAAAACAGCTCTATAAAAAACAAGAAATAATGTTCAAATCGATTAATTAAAACACGTAATTATTAAAACATTTTTGCTTTTTTCAAAAAGCTTTTTTAAATCTAAATTGTACTATGAATGTAGTCAAAATTGTTTTAAGAGGTTTGTTTTTGTGTCAATAAAAAAATATATTTATTAATGCAATCTTAGTAACACTTATTTTGTTGTCAGATCTTCACGAACCGAGCCACCTGAGCTAACGGGCATGATGCGCGCTGCAACTGATGACATCATAGACTCGCTCGTGTGCCCACCACCTCCCAGCGACCCTCCAGTCATATCCGATGACATGATATCAGGACTCATTGTACCAGCACCCGCTTGGAGTAAGTAATATCCTTTTTTTAAATCAAAATTAATAATAGTATAATTAATCTTTATTTATTTCTTCATAAATAGTAGTACCAAGCAACAGTAAATAAAAACAGTATCAGTCTTAGATTACTAGTTGTGAAAACTGCTGCTTGAAATAGGTTGGGTTGCAACCTGTAATACAAGACACCAGGTCCTCACTTCCTGGGTTGAGCTACTTTAATACAACGTACATTTATGTTGCTATTAATGAAGTTAATAAGGTATGAAAGAAATAAATTATTGATTAAGCTCTTTGCTTTAAATATCGGTATTATAACTTTGTAGAAACTTCTCTGAAAATAGTCTAAGTACCACGTGAAGTGGAAAACTTCTACTTCAAGTATGCGCAATGCGTAGGTAGTCAAAGTATACGAGTAGCACAGGGTTTTCAGGGTTGCCAACTTGGGTATAAACTACTCTCAATCTCAAGGAACCTAACAACAATTACAAACAAATCGTAGACATATGCGCGTTTACTATGTTTGATGTTGTTATGTTATTGACTGGCCCAAATTACGTTCAAAAATTTAAAATACAAAATATACATTCTTAAAAATATATAAATAATAAACACATTACTAACTTCTTCTTGTACTAAATCAATTATACTACGAAATCAATAGGCATGTTCGAAACTTTCGGTGTAATTTCCACGGCATATTTTAAGCGTTATTTGGCTTTCGTTAGAGCCAATACATTGATTGGTTCGCACACCTGTCACTTGCAGCAATCATTTCAATACGGTTCTCAACTCGTTATAAAAATATTGCATCATTTTTCCGCTCTATCTATCAGATTCACGTTTCATCGACAGATTTTTATAAACTCTCGTCACTACGTAGTAAATATAAAGTTTAAAAATAAAAAATATAGGTATACATTGAATATCCTCTATAATTTTCTTCCAAAAGTTATCATCGCTAACAGAATTTCAATACTTATCTACTGAAACTACGAGACCATCACAATCATTATTACGTTTATTGTAGTTCGAAAAAGATATCATGAAAAACATAGTTGTTTTTTTAATACTACACTGGAGCGAAAAATTCATTTCGTGTTTTCTATTTAACTACGGCCATGGCCCAGTGCCCTGATTGCCACTGAGATGACTTTACGGAACGTTTTCAACTTGCCCTCTGTGAAGCTGTATCGCCTCATATTTACGTCAATATCAATAAAGGTATATAGTGCTACGTCACGATGGTTACGAAACATTAACGCGTTAGCGGCTTAGTACACGGTTGTAAGTTATGTAAATGTACATAATATCACTTAACCTTTTCAGCCGATATATTTTTGCCTTACAGTACGGCTAAAAATATGTCGGTAATGTATTCCTTTTCTCGCTCAGAAAATATCATTTTTGTTTCGTGCCAGTATCTTAACAAGTGACTCTTCAATCTTCGCTAATATATTACTTGGCATCGTTTCCGAATCACTCACAATTTACGTGGAATCCAATTGTGGCTGACAGTCGGTAATATTTTGTGTATCGTGGATTACAAAATTTCTAACTCGACTCTGCGGACTATCGATCTTAATACGATCTCAGTGTTCGTAACAAGCAAGTTTTCATGTCATGCGTTCGTCGTTATCGCACGCCGCAGTTTACGATCAGCGCCTTACTTGCCTACAACCGAGATGCTATCTCGTTTACAATGAAGATATATCTAATCTGCCAGCTTTTGTTCACTTACATCGAACAATTTCGCTTGAGATCTGCCTTAAATGTGTGAAGCAGAAACGTTTGCGTCTTATTAACCCTGTGACTTGGCGAAATGTTTATTGACATGCTGATACAATTGAGTGTCATGCAATCCCTCCCACTTTCCACTTCGTTCCGTTGGAATTACATAGCAACAAAACTTTCTCGTTCACCGAGCATACTGAATTATACTGGAAAAACAAAAATATCCAATGTTTATCCTATTTTTATACGTCATGCAATCTCGCCCGATTTAACTCAGAAATAAACAGTTAACTCAGCCAAATTTGTCGGTCCGCTTGCAAATTTTATTCAAAGAAAATCAAGCTACGTTTTCCTCAAGAAATAAATATATTTTGACTAATTTCTTTACAATGCTTTTTTCTTCATTAATTCGGACGGGTGGCCGCGGTACGTTCTTCATTATTTATAATCAGCAGGCCAGAAATTGCCATGGTCTTGTGAAGTTTACAGTGATTTATTTCAGTATTCGCATTCGTGCAACACAAGAGGCAATTATGACGACATATTGAGTCGGCGTATAGTCGTCGTTTGTTTTATGAGAACCTATACGCGTATCGGTGGGCTGACGAAGCCGGGGCGGGCGGGCGCGGCTCGAACAATGCCGCCCCTCTAGCCCGCAAACACGTTATTTATTATGACATTTTCACCTAACGAGACGCCTGTTTTTCTCTCCTAATGACGCGTTTTCAATATGTGGCCCGAAAACGCTTTCATTTTGCTCATTTCACACCTTTGTACAAATTTCAATATTTTTATTTTGGGACCTTTTTTTATTACGAAGGTTACGCGGATGCTGCTGTAATTTGTCTTCATTAAATAGTATGATTTATGAACATGTTTTACAAAGTATGAATAACGATATACTTAAAGCGATTATTTTAGGGACGGTTTCCAAAAGGCATGTGCAATTCAGTTTACTTTTCCGAAGATTATTTTAGTATTCTCTGAAAAAAAACTGTTTGGGTTAACAGCGTTACAAAGAAAATAAACGTATCCGCAAATTGTAGTTTAGCGTGTCAGAGGCGATTGTACCTTGTAATTATTTCCATTATTGCCAACGGCCGGTCCTAAAAATACTAGTATACAACGTGGAGGTCGTGACCTGGCCTGCGGCCGTTTGCCGCTCGATTTGGACTAGGTAACTGAGACTAAATCTCATTATGTAACTGCTGCCTATGAAATGTGATTATGAAAATTGAATCACTTCCCTATTTACGTCTTGATGATTATCCCGTGAAGGAAAATGTTTCTTTACTTATAATTCGGTTACATATATGTATACAAAATTATGCGTTAAGGAAACAAAAACGCATTTGTTAAAATAAATTTAGTGATATTTTATGATCATTGAATTATACTCGCGGTTTTTTGAATAGGAACTTCGGACTATTATCGTTGATCACGCCATAAACGCATTAAACGCAATAGTTAAAAAACCGACTTCAAAAAACCTACCTCTAAAAAGCAAGAAATAATATTCGTAATAATAAAAACACGTCTATTGAAGTCAGGTGGGGCTGGAGTACAAATTCCTTTTTTTTATTCTAAAAGCCCCACCCGACTTCAATAGACGTGTTTTTATTATTACGAATATTATTTCTTGCTTTTTAGAGGTAGGTTTTTGAAGTCGGTTTTTTGTTTTTTTAAACATTTTTTTTTTAGAGTAGTGTAGGTACCTTTTGTATTAGGTAGTGTAGGTATATTATTTAGGTAGAAAAATCGGCTCAGCCAAACGTAAGTTAATCGCGGAAAAACATACGTACATGCGGGTCAAACTGAGAACCTCCTTTTTTAAGTCGGTCAAAGAACTACACTAAAGATATCCCTTTTCCAACAAAAAAATAATTATTTTATTCAGATCATAAACAAAGAAGTTATACGACTGATCATCGAGGTAGTTCACACAAAAGCATACTATTTTCGTGCTTTTTTCAAGATTACTTGAAAAGTACTGAACCGATTTCAAAATTTTAAAAAATGGGACCAACTCGAAAATTTACCTATTGTAATAACGTTTGAATCATTTCGATCGGTCCAGCCAGTCCAGTCTTTGAGTAATCGATGTACATACAAAAAACAAAAAAAAAACAAAAAAAAAAACGGGTCGAATTGAGTACCTCGCTCCTTTTGAAGTCGGTAAAAACGTCCACCTTGCGGCTATTTCTCCATCGTACTGCTTTGATCTCACGTATGTTTTGTTTAATTACCCGCCGGGTCCCGGGTTTGATTCCCAAGGAGGTACAATTTGTACTCGGTTTGGTTGGTGGTGGTAGGGCTTATTTTAAGTCCGCCTGGCTAATAAGAACAATTTAAAAATTGTTGTGTTCCCACAGTTAGAGGTAAGATAGCTAGTTCCTCAGTGATGAGGATTCCGAGTGTAGTGCGCTTCTACCTTCGGCCTTATCGTCACTAACATCAGGTAAGGTGAATGCCAAGCACTATCCGGTTGTGCATAAAAAGTCTGAAACTAAGAATAAGTTTAGGTTCAATACTGACCTCATTAAATGTTGTGGATTAATTTGTTTTTTATCAGCATTCAGAGAAGATTGTTTCATAATGATGATTTTTTTTAAATACATGGCTGATATACCAAAGGCCGTGACCTGACCCCCGGCTGTTTCCTCTACGATGTTTACTAACCACAGCCAAAAACTCATTGCTGCTCTTTGTCGAGCGAAACCCTCCATACTTGTGTAATGTAAGCTAGCCGCGCCGGCCTAATTATGAAACTGTACGGGTTTTATTGTTGGAAAGCTAACTTTCTAAGCGCACATATATACACACAGTCACGTAACACTGACTTTAACAAACATACTGTAAATTACTTATAGGAACTTATTTACTTTTTCAAGTTAAAAAAGATAATTTAGTTTTGAAAACACGTTTAATTATTTAGTTTCGCAAATACGCCGTATTATTTGGTTTGAAGCAGGGAGGCTTTTTTACTATAATCCTTGGTTTCATTTATACCTACCCCGATAAAAACTCCGATGTTTAATTTGATAGGTATAGACATATTTTTAATAATCTTTTATGCCATAGATAAAATTACACGAATATATCAACCTGTCTAAAGAAAAAAAAAGCCCATTCGATTATTGTTGAAGACCATCTTCGCAATCCACACAACCTATCACACAGTGTATTATAAAAGGCATCCAAAACTCATTGTGTGGCCCATTGTTAAGCAACCATAAGAATTCCACTGTGGACCTTGTTACGTCCAATGATATTGGAAATCGACTTTTAACGCTGTAATATCGGAAACTATTGGCTATGGAACCTGGTTATAGGAAAACGGAAAAAATGCTATGAATAGAATTTCATTCAGAGACTCTTACGTACTCACATGATTATCTTCAAGATATTGGGTCGTCATAATCTTACTCTTTATGTATTTACTTACTAAGAAACCAGTTTTCAAAAGCGGGATAAAATCAGCAATTTCATAGAAAATAAAAAATCAAAATTTTCAAATCGTATGACAGTTGTATTTTAATTTGAGATATAGAGTTCGGTTAAAAAATTAACTTCATTACACATACTTAAGCTATCCTTACTAATATTATAAATGCGAAAGTCCGTTTGTTTGTTTGTTTGTTACGCCTTCACCTCTCAACTACTGAACCGATCGTCATGAAATTTTGCATACACGTTGTCAGGGGTACAGAGAAGGACATAGGGTACCATTCATCCCGAAAAAAATTATTGTTCCCGAGGGATAGCAAAAAACTTTCCACGCAGACGAAGTCGCGGGCGGCAGCTAGTTAAGAATAAAATTTTGTTTTTCTCTTATAAACATAACGGCACTTCACGCAGGCAACGATTCCCGTAAAGAACGTATAAAATAACATCGCCTCCCCCGATATGTGCAGTCAATTCAATTTCTTGTGTAACGTGAAAGGATGTCTCGGCCGGCGACACATCTAATCTCTGCGTTTGCAATTGCAATCTGCGGTGATGGGTGGCTTATCGTGTTACCGCCAATATGTCGGCTGGTTGAACGCCACCAATCATTTTGGGAGGCTCGACGATTGCCGCCTATACGATAAATAAGCTTATATTATAAATATTATAGACAAATATTATCGTTTTCAGTACCTCTACAGAAAATAATCTTCATTACATCAAACAATATACCATTTTTTTATTTAAGTTCTAATTATGTAATCAAAATATTATTTACTAAAAATATTTTAACATAATATTTAACCACTTTCTTCCTCTGATACGAAAAATATTTAGTTTTCTCGGTAAAAGTCGCAAAAAATCCCTCAATTTCATGAAAAATATCAGTTTTTGTTTGAGAGCTTCAAAAATTTCAGTATGGACGGAGCACAAATATTTTAGCAAAGGTACATACGCTATTGAGATCTGCACTATTTTTATGATTCGCCACGCGGCAGGTGCTGCGCTGCAAGCTGCTGTGTGCAGGTACATTTTAGGAAAGGTTGCACAAAGGGGTTTATTAAATAAAAAAAACATTGCCAAATAACATTTATGTTATCAATTTTCCTCCAATCTAAACTAAATCGAAGAATTTCACATAGCACTGCCGTAAGCGAAAGAAAATCTGACATGATGACACTAACAGAAAAAATATTTTACCAACGAAAAATTACACGAAAGAGTATTTTTTATCTAAGTAGTCAATTCAATTTGAAACTCGAAAAGTATTGCATGAGTAAAATAATTATTTATTAATCTCCTCTTTTAATACGTGATAAGTATATTCTCCTGGAGATACCTAGGCTAAAGTAATAAAGTATAGGTACGTGAAATCGAGCTTTATCATATTTGAAGAAATCACACAAGCGGAGGTCAACAATAAATTCTCCAAATGAGAAGTTTTGATATTGCTAGTGCGCCAATCACGTAGGTAGGGTAAAAAGTCAATATTTTTAAATAGGTTTTTTGTAGTTATGCTTCTCTACTTACAAAACACTTGAAGGTTATTCATTACGAAACACAATAAGGGTGGTACAGAACGGGGGGGGAACAATTAAGACCACGTGCCAGGGACCGAACCTCTGCGTTCAAATAGCGATTGTTCGGAAACTAATCACATTTTTATTTGAGGGATACTTTCGTAAGGCTCTCGCTCCTTCAATTTTTATTAAGTCTTTTGTTACATTAAATATTGATTTGGTATCCTGAATTTTTTTGTACAGGTAAAGAACTGTACAGTCCAGATACTGACGGACACGGCAACGGCATCACGACAGGACCGCCAAAGGTCAGCTCTCGAACGAACTCCTTCGAGATCGAGAACTTGCTCAAGGTATGTATTTATTTACTGTCGTCATTTTTGGTACTTTGATGACTTTTAAGTAATGCTACGGCTCCACTTGCGTTAACGTTAACGTTGATGGTAATATTTTACTACGCGTAATTTAATGAATTTAAAATGCGTGTTGGCTACGTTAAGGTTTTAACGCCGGCGAGAGTTAACTCCTGGTGAAGTTACGTGTTAAACAAAAAATGAAGGTTGAAGACATTGAGCAAGTTAAATGTTCTAGGTTGCATGTCACTGGAAATGACAAAGATTGGGTGATACATCACCACGCATCATAAACTGGCGAGCGATTCTTATGCGATTGTAGCTTTGTATTGTTTGGATTATAAGGCATGGTTCTAATTGAAGTACTAACTCTGAAAACTCCAATACTTTCTCATTCGACCACTCCATTGTGGTACTCGTTGCAGTTCCCGCCTAAAAACAAAGTGCATATTCCGGGCGTGCACCCCATATGGAATGAGACTGCGTTAATGGGGAATGCCCGGATAAAAACAAATTGGCTGAATATTTTTCTATACTATCACATACACCTCTCAAACATATGTATATGGATAATACCCGTATTATCCAAGGTGTTTGAGAGGTATATGTGTAAGAGATTATGTAGTTTTTAGGAAAAAAAGTCATATTATTCACTCTAGTCAGTTCGGGTTTAAAAAAAAAACAAATCTACGTCACTGGCAATTTTTACTCTACTACAGACTGTATTATTATCTTTGAAAAACAATAATTACACTACTGGATTATATTTAGACTTATCAAAAGCGTTAGATTTGGTAAATCATAAAATATTACTACAAAAACTGGAATCAATAGGTATTAGAGGTCTAGCCCAGCAGTGGATATCATCCTACTTGACTGACCGGACCGTCACCAGTCTGTCGTCGTTAACAAGGTGGTCAAAAATGAAGAGTTGTCATTTCACTCATGTTATAAAAAGAATTTAAATGGTGTTGCACAGGGTAGCGTCCTTGGACCAATTCTATTTCTAACTTACATAAATGACATAAGTAATGCTATAAACCAAAAATGTATTTTATTCGCAGATGACATATCAATTATTGTGACATCCAAAAAGCATAATACCTATCATGAAACAGAAATCAACAACATTTTTGACAAATCTTAGTATCATGCTACATTCAATTTAATCAATCTTACAATTCTATATACAATTTTAAAATTAATATCAATAGAATAAATGAAGTGACATATATACAATTTTTAGGAATATATATTGATAAAGATTTAAATTGGAAAATTCAAATAGATAACTTATGTAGTAGAATTAATAGGTTGGTGTATGCTATTTAGAAATTAAGAAATGCCACAAATAGAGCTACTGTCATTGCTACCTACCGCGCGAATATAGAATCCATATTGCGCTATGGAATTACAGCATGGGGGAATAGTACGGATAAAAGACAAGAGAACATTCGTAGCACAAAAAAGTGTATCAGAGCTATTTGCGGCGCTGCACCGGATGAGTCTTGTAAACCTCTATTTATAGGCCTTGGTTTGTTAACGATGCCATCTCTGTACATTTATGAGATTTGCAACTTTGTAAATAAACACAAAAGCTTGTTTACTAAGGCTAGTGATATAAACAGTAGACTAAAAAGGGGCCCTGATAGACTTGTTGAAAGAAATCCCAAAATCGGCTTAATATTCAAAAATCTGTCTGAATATGTGTATCAAGATTTATAACAAAAGTCCTACTGATATAAAAAACTAACTGGAAATTCATTTACCAAGACATTGTAGATCTAATAAACAAGTAGAACACTCTTTTTTGATAGAATAATAAAAAATCGCAGAGTTATTATAATCATTGTTGTAGTTGTTTATTAACTAATGAATGGCGATTTATCGACACTCAATTGTCAAAAGCGGTAAATCGCTATAAAAGTTTAGCTTATTGTATGAACTAAATTACGGTAGAAAGTAACATGTCTACGGTAGGTGGTAGATTCATAAAAAATGAAGTTAGGGCTTGCAGAGTTATGGCGCGTAGAGTTAGAAGCTTGGCTCTACATGAGGTCTGATAACTTTTTGACAGTTCGAGGTCTTGGCAACATTATTCATGAAATGATTTTGGTGGGATACAGTAGTCGGCAAACATCTTGAAATCGGGTGGGGATTGCGTGGAACGCATATTTTGGGTATGCGTAACGGTGAAGTACGCGGGCGGCGGGAGATGGGCGCGCGCTATTGGTCGCTCACAAGTCCACATGCGCGAACTGATCCCCACTCCATCGAAAAAGTGTCAAGATGTTTGCCTCGTACTGTACACGCTAAAACCCTTTGATGTGTCAAAAAAACCGACACCTGAGCTAGCGCTTAACGTTTAACGCCGTTTGTAAATTATAACACGTATAATATTGGCCACATCTGCGTAACGCTTATAGTAACGTGTTAATTTACGCGTTAAGATGCAGGTAGAGCAGTAGCAGAAGCATGTTTCAACGAAACGAACGAGGAACGAAAAAAAACAAATACAATTAAATTATCTCCCACAGCGTTTTTATTTAGATTTCGCTAATAAAATGAAACTACTCGAGTACTCGTACTCTGAATAATTCCAGAGGTCTTATTGTATTATTTTTGAAAAAAGGTGAAACAAACCAGTTTGTATTCGTAACAGGACATCAATTTAGAAAACAATGTTGGTATGATAGTTTTAACCCGATATCATGTTTCAATTTGCAATTAATAGCACTATCAGTATAATAGCCGAACGAGTAATAACGAATCGAAGTTAAATAAAGTACCGTTCATTTTCCGATATCTTCGGTATCATCAGCAGCGCAACTCGGATGTAAACAAACAATATCTGAGAACTGGTATCAACGTCCGGTCAATAACTCTTGTGAATAGCGTCCGCATTACATACTCCGTCATACATCACACTGTTGAAACTTATTATGCTTGCTGAACGGAATTTGCCTATAACAAACTTTTCAAACTGATATTTGTTCAGAAACAATTTTGGAATTTTTAACACGTTGTTTTTATAGGCTTATTTAACCACTTTACCACTTTACCTTAACCCATTTAATAAACTTTCACAGCAAATATTTTACAAAGATAGAAAATAGAATGATTTAAATACCTCAATATTTTATGTATATTACCGTTAATGTTACCTATATTTTTCAATGTTTACTCAATAAAAGAGATAAAAGCCGATGTTTGCTCGAGTCGCTAATTGCCTAATCTGCAATTCACTCTTTTTATTAAAATTGACACCAAAGCAATCAAAAATCTCAGTTTCGTCAAAGCTTTTGGAATCGACGTATTATAAACCCTTTCAAAAATATAGCGTTCTATTTTTTTCTGCGTATTGAATTTTTTATAAGCTTTTCCATTTGTTTTTGTAAGCGGAATATGTGTTAAAAGAAAAAGGTCATCGTTTACTCTCATGACAACTTTATAGTACCTGACGGCGCAATAATACAAATTAAATTGCTACCTTCACACGCACGACCGCGACTTAATTCCGAATTCAATTATCCATTTGCCGGAGACCATTCCACGTTTTATTTCGTTACGATACCCGCATGGTAATGTCTCTCTTGAAAATAATAATCGTCTCTACCGAATCAAATGGAGTAGGCACAATTTAATGCCGTTCCCCTATTGTATACCTACCTGTCCTGTGGATCGTATCCGATTTCCTTTGTACTTATAAAGACGAAGCGTTTATCAAAACCCCTTTTGTCTACAGAAATCTCAATTCGAGTCTAACTTGGTACAAATATTTTTAATTGCTTCAAACTCCCGGCTGTTTCCGTAATTAAAGAATTATGACTACATTTTCGAGACAAAGTACAGAAATGTATATAATTTATATTCCTGAAACAATTGTTAATCGAAACCGGTTCATTTTTATTCAAATTAATTGCGTCGTTGAATTTCCGTTTGAATACTCAATTTAAACAAATTATTGACATTTATTTTATTGAGATCCTCAATTTAAGATAACCTTTTGTTTGTAATAAAAGCTTATTAAGTCTTTTATGATCACCTGACCTAACGTCTTGGACATTTAAAGATTTAGATTTACGTATTTACAATATTTTTTTAAGAAACAAATACGAGTAAAAAAGCTCGTCTCTCATCTTTGTTTAGATTCAAAGATTTACTAGAAATTTAAAAGTTTGCGCGAATAAAGAAATAATTATAACTACCTTATTACTGGTAACTGTAACACGTAGTTATGATAAATCTTAGCCAGAGCTCTATCTTTTGAAAATAAATTAAGAAATAAATTAAAGTTATCTCTTCTCGTCTTGCTTTTATTCATATTAAGGCGAAAGACTTTGTTATTTTTGACTACTAAAAATTAAGAAATATTTTCATGATTTAGGTGGTTTATTCATTCAAGTATAGGTGTAATCGTAAGGTAGAGCAATTCCTATTAACAACAATTAGCTGTTGTTAACAATGATATTAAAATATCATTGTTTGTTAAACGTTTACTAATTGTATGTCGAACGAACCACTTCCATAACACATCGGTTAGGTATATTGTTTTTACAATTCCCCAATTTTTTACAATACCCCAAGTCTAAAAAAGTGTGTTATATTGAGACATCGTTTTATTTTTCCTGTAATCTTTACATAAACTATCAATCACCGACGCACAGCAACTGAACACAGTTTTGCCTTCTATAAGTTTTCCGATTTGTACGTTTCGCTTCTTTTGTCGACTCAGAGTGCCGAACAAGTGACGGGGTGGTGCCGATCACCAGCCGACACGCGGCGCGGCAGCCCGACCGGCAGCGTGGTGAGTGGGGCGGCTGGCACACCCTCGAGGCACCTTTCTGATGTCGACAAACTCAAGAAGGTTCTACTGGAACTGGTTGACACCGAACGAGCTTATGTTAAGGTAACGTATTTATGGTCTATTAAAATTATAGTAATCGTATTTAAAAAGTATTAAAAGGCCATGCAACTCTCTGGCCCATTTTTTTAAGTATGGTACAAGAATGAAACCTTTTTAGTTCAAAGCATAGATTCTATCATTAGGGATGACTTTTACTATGGCACCAAAAATATTTATTTAAATATGTGAGATAATAGACAGAGACACGGTGTGAATGCCTGTGCCTAGTTAGTTAATTGTTGGAAATATGCAATCAAACATTTGTACATACAAACAACGTAGGTATCAAACATATCTTTAAAATATTTTTGTGTGATTTAACTTTAAAAAAATAGCTTCCTTTCCTTTCGTCTTATCCCGCGCTTGCTAATCACGCACTCGCGCTAGCTATCATAACTTTTTTTCACTGGGCTAGTTTGAAACTATTTTTGGGGCCATAGTAAAAATCATCCTTAATGATAAAATCTAGATGTTTCGAAAGAGGTTTAATTCCTGTACCATACTTTAAAAAAATTGGGCCCTAGGTCAAGGGCAAGCTTGCATCATCTTTTGTAAATGCACCATAAAATGAGATTACATCACATATTTACACATGTTCTGTGTAAGTTCGTATTAAATTATATAATAATTTTAATAACTAAAACATTAACACTGAAATTATTAAAGTATGGTAGGTATGGCTTTTTTGATTGTCTTTTCAGTCATTCGAATTCTGACTACAGGCGTTCGTTTACTGAGTTTAGCTGATTCAATAAAGGAATTTATAATAGGGTAAGGCGTGCTAACACTTTATGATGAGGGGGTTGGCACATTCGATTCGGCAGTTTTGTTGAACAACAAAGCTGACGCGAACCAATTACTGTGGCGTCTCCTAAAATGTATCTCCAATTTATATTCAGTTTTACCGCCCGTCTATACGGATTAATGCAGAAGCAATTCCATTAAGTACTTTACCTGTGTTTCTAAAGCACGTATGTTATCCACTTCATCTTGCATAACGAGTAAATAGGAAGTAACTAGCAAGCACTAGCAACTTCGGAACAAGTTGCAAATAGTTTTAAACTAGATAAAGTCGTTCTATATAAACTAAGCATCTCATCAGCATGGTCTCACACGAAAACACTGGGGTGAATAAATTGATGGACTTCGTACTTCAAATAAATATTCATTGAGCAGAAAAGTTCTGATGGATTTATAAAACGTATTTAAAACTTCGTGAAACCCAAGTAATGCGGACCGCACCTGCGGAGCTACCTTTAGGATTAGAATATTCATAAAATTTATTAATTCTCGAAATGGTTTTAACAAACCTTAAAAGGGCAGTCCTTTAATCAAGACCTCTTTTGCAGCATCTGAACAACTTGTTAGAAAATTACTTGGAACCGCTGAAAAAGGAAACTTTTTTATCAAACGCCGAGATCAATGCCCTCTTTGGAAATATACAAGAGATAGTCACATTCCAAAGGCAGTTCCTACAGAACTTAGAAGAAGCGCTGGAGGCTGAACCGAACTTCCACCACTTTGAGTCGTCTAGTCAATTTAAGGTAAGTCATTGAACCTGCTCCTCTTCTCTCAGACTTTCATTTACTTTTGACACGTTAACAAAAAGTAACTCACAATTATATTTTCAGGATGTATTATTCGCTGTTGGCAATGCTTTTCTTTACTACGTGAATCACTTTAAATTATACAGCTCATTCTGTGCAAGCCATAGCAAAGCTCAAAAAGTGTTACATCCAAGTAAGTGTCTCTTCAATTTCTGACTAATCTTGTGTATGAATAGAACCTATTACGTGCCTTTACTTTCCAACAGATGAAGGTAATCACGCCCTGCAAGAGTTCTTAGCCGCGAGAAATCCGAAGCAACAACATTCATCAACTTTGGAGTCTTACTTAATAAAACCAATCCAACGGATATTAAAGTACCCGCTGCTGCTTCAACAATTGAGAAATTTGACTGAAAATAATTCCGAAGAACAAAACCATTTAATCGGTAAGACACATAATCCCTTGGATCAATATTTAATTTTACGGCGTCGATCAAGTTGATTTGGTTTTGTTTAACTTTAACGTTGCTTTTTGTTACAGACGCTCTCAAAGGAATGGAAAAAGTAGCTGAACACATTAATGAAATGCAGCGAATACACGAAGAATATGGTGCTATCTTTGATCATTTGTTTAGACAACACCAGAAGTCTTGCAAACAACCCATAGATCTAAGTCCTGGTAAATTAATAAGCAAAACCCATATGCATTTTCGCTAATTCACGTTTTGTAATTGTAACACTTGTTTGTTTTGTTTTCAGGTGATTTGTTATACTATGGTGGTGTTGAATGGTTAAATATTTCAGACTTTTTAGGAAAAATAAAGAAAGGATTGGAATTGCATGCAATGTGCTTTGTTTTTAAATCAGCAGTTGTCTTCCTCTGCAAAGAAAGACTGAGACAAAAGAAAAAGTTAATGGTAAGATATTCATTATTTATTCTGCTTACTAAATATTAAATCAACTACTTTCACGTTGGCAGACATCGTTGAGAATTATGGAAAATAGAAGATTTTTTTTCTTCATTGCTTTTCTATTTTATTTTTCAATAATTTTATTTCGTTGTTATTCAAACAAATTTTCTTAATCCTGTCTTCATTGAGCCTTTTACAAAGGCTACTCATGTTTTATGTAGAAGTCCTTAAAAAATATGTTGTGAAAATATACCTATTTTTCAGGGCGTATCATCAAAGAATAATTCTAATGAGGTAGAAATTATCCGGTATCAAGTGCTCATTCCTGTGACGGAGGTGCAAGTTCGAGCATCTTCAGCTAAGGACATGGATAGCCACTTCCTATGGGAACTCATACACCTGCGGAGTCAGCTCCAACGCCGCTCGGAGAAAGTCTACGTATTGTCAAATAGGTAAGGTTCACGTTCCAAATAATTTTGTTTAAAAAATAAAAGTATAAAAAAATAAGTCTCTTGAAGACTTTATAATGAATCAAAAGTGTGCACTTGAGTAGATAGTGTGGGTGAATCCCCACAGTGAAAATATTTTAAATGAATCGAAAGTGAAAGGGGACTGTCTGTAAAAAAAATATATGTATGTATATATGGAAGAAGCGCTATTGAATTATGGATCGATATATGGAATATAAATAGAATTTATCGCCACAGACATTGATTTGAATCAGATTTCGCAGGTAATTTATTATTTAACCTTGCACTGCTACTTTAAACGTCTACGGGGAAATTCTCTCGTAGACTGCTACGAATCGTAGCATAAATCGTAGTCATTGTACTACGGCTTTACATTCTGTACTTTTGCAGACTGCGGTGACCTTATTTATCTAAAGCATTTAGAATTTAAATAATTCTGTAAAATTTTAGCAAAACTTTTTAATGAAAAAAAAAAACTTTTTATCGGAACATTATTGTACAAATTCCTGGCTATAGTGCTAGACTAGTTCGCACCTTGGGTGGCTCCGTTGTTAGGGCGTAATCAGGGCAAAGCAGACTACTTATTCTCTCTCTCATAGGCGACCATTACACACGTCAATCTGGTGTAATCTGATCAAAACCACAGATTGATGGAATTTGATGCGGTTGGTTTGCGACGTTACACGGTCAATCCAGCGAGATCTGGATCGCAGTAGATCTTGGTAGATTGACAATCTACCACGATCCACGGTGGTCTTTGGCAGGGTTGCCTACTTTTTGCATTAATTTTCACGTGATATCGATCGATTACCCGAGTGGTGCAGTATTCAACATGCCAGTCTACCACGCAAGAGATCCCGGGTTCGGTGACCGAACGAAATTGAAATGAAATATTTTAATTTCTGTGACGGGTCTGCGTATAATAAGTACCTACCTATCTATTGCGAAAAGTAAGTACCTACCTAGTAAAATCAGTTGTCTAGGGTTAGATGGCGCTGTGTGTTTAAAATCAAATATCGATATTTATAATACTATATTACTAAGCTATGAACTATCTGAATGCCAAATTTCATCCAAATCAGTTCAGGAGGAGAAAAGCAGGAGGTTGTTTTTCGTCTGTATATTATTTTAGGGTATTTTTCAAATGTCCACCCGGATGTAGTCGCGAGCGGAAGCTAGTTAAAAATAAATATGGGCTATATTTTTTATAAATTTCTCAAAAGTACTTACTTAAAGTATTTTACCCTAGGGTACCTTTGACCAGGATAAAAAGTATCTTATAATTTAATCCAGGCTATAAACTGTGTGTTAAACTCCATTCAAATCAGTTCAGCCTTGAAAACAACATACAGACGAACAGAGAAACAAACTCCTGCTTTTTTGAAGTCGGTTAAAAATATTAGATCTTAGTATATTGTGCTAGATTGTCAGTCTACCGTGGTAGATTCTACCGCGATCACCACAATCTGCCGCGATCCGATGCAAGCAGATTGTGGTAGATTGACAATCTACCACAATCTACTGGGATTTGATATTCTAACCGACTTCACAAAAGGGGGAGGTTCTCTGTTCGTCTTTATAATTGTTTTTTTTTTAAGAGATTTTTCAAATGTCCACGCAGATGTAGTTGCGGGCGGAAGCTAGGTAGTTAAAAATAAATGTGGACTTATTTTTTTTTTATAAATTTCCTGAAAGTAAGTACTTACTACATATTAATTTCAATGTTTAAAAAAAACAAAAAATACCTAGGATACCTTTGACCGAGATAAAAAGTAGGTATCCTATGTTTTAATGTAGGCTAATAAACTGTGCCCTAAATTTCATCTTAATCAGTTCAGCCTTAAAAAAACATGTATCGGATAGCAGTAGATTGCGATGAGCAGACTGCAAGTTCTCTATTCGTTTGTATGTTTGTTTTTTAATCATTTTTCGAATGTTCACCCACGCGGATGTAGTCGCGGCGGAAGCTTGTTAAAAATAAATATGTACTACATTTTTAGAAATATTCCAAAAGTAAATACTATAATGTTTAAATGTTTTGAAAATAATACTTTTACCTCGAAAAAAAGGTGCCAACCCTAAGCCAGTCCAAGCCAGATTGACGTAGATTGACAATCCAGCACAATCTGATCACGCCAGACCGCGCCAGATTGAAACAGATCACGAACAACGTTACACAATCAATCTCTGTCAATCTGGCGCGGTCTGGCGCGATCTGGCGTGATCAGATTGTGTGTGTAATGGGTGCCATACGTCCGTCTAGCTCCCTTTAACTGCCCACCATGTCATTCGCCACCACCCAATGCGCGGGACAGCGGGGACAGCGCTTGCGGTCAAGCTATAGCCCTATTTACTTGTCCATCGGCTTTTTTAATGTCCCCACTGCTGGGGCACAGGCCTTCCTTATGGGTGAATAAGGCGGACGGGCCATAACCCACCACGCGGGCCCAATGCGCATTGGTGGGTGTTAGCAACTGCAAATGCAGCCGGGACCAACGGCTTAACGTACTTTCCGAAGCACGGAGGAGCTCGAGATACTAAATTTTTGGTCACCCATCCCATGACCGACCCTTGCTAAAGTTGTTTAACCTCCGCAATCGCTGAGCCAGGCACTAAACCACGGCCCCACCGAGCTCCTCATTATATTTACTAATATTTATCTATTTACTAACGTGTCAAAATCATTCCCAACAGCACCGCAGACTTCCGTAACGCATTCTTGAAGACAATCCGCCAAATAATCCGCGAGTCAGTCCGCAACATGGCACTGCCCACCACCCGGCCCGCACCCCCACCACCACGCGCTCCGCACACGCTAGAGCGCGATCGCGATCGACCCAAGCATCAGGTATGTTACGCCATCTTTAACATAGGTACTTATATTAACATAAGCCATGTCCATCTGCAAGCCTGCTGAAGCGTCAGGTAGGTATTTAATTTATCATGGAGAAATAACTGGCACTATTCGCTGTTGCCTGTTACAGCTATGATTCAACGATGAGCAATTATTGAAGGTAAAGGTTGCAAAAGGAAACCTCTATTGTCAACTTTTTTCAATCTAATAATCAAGTCTTAGCACACCCGGACCCTCCATACAACCGCGTCGTTATAAACAGATGACGGCAACTGTGTGTGTTCTAGGGCTACTGTGCAGTTTGTACTGTATGAACGGCGTTCAATTCATAATTCGAACTTTTTGGTAAATAAAGTTACGTACAGTACTAGGCACGTATCTTGAAATTTTTTCGACGGAGTGGGGATAACTTCGCGCATGTGCTCTAGTGAGCGACCAATAGCGCGCGCCCCTCTCCCGCCGCCCGCACCCCTCACCGCTACGCATACCTAAAATACGCGTTTCGCGCAATCCCCGCCCGATTTCAAGTTATATGCCTCGTACTGTACGACGCATTGCTATGAATATTAAAATAAGTTGACGTTGACAAACACGACTAAACGAGCACACGATTCGGCACACGAACTCGCGGGGTGGGGTGAGGTATTGATTCTAGGGCGGGGCGAAGAGTGTCCTTTCTGTACGGTAGTACTTATATCTATTCTGTGGTATTAGTTTAGTCGGTTATAGGAAGTATATTCGCAGATGCTCATGTTTTTCGTTGGTCATACCCATCACAATAAATGAACAGTAACGACCTCTTTTCTTGTACCATTTGTCGATCATAGCAAGATACTCTATTTTCTTTAGCGGTTGTACGTTGTTAATTTGAACTGGTTATTTTGTGTCAGTATATACGAAATCAGAATTAGAATTATAAATCTCGTTTTTCATTGTAGGTGACTGTAATGCAAGGATCTCATACTCTTGGCAAGACTAAG
This sequence comes from Agriphila geniculea, assembly GCA_943789525.1. NCBI lineage: Eukaryota > Metazoa > Arthropoda > Insecta > Lepidoptera > Crambidae > Agriphila > Agriphila geniculea. Next base: position 14,591,071 of record OX038875.1, read on the forward strand.
AAACCCAAAATTTCTGGTCAGCGGTTATCAGCAGGCAACATAGAGGTAAAGAGAATAAAAAAGTTTTTAATCACTAAAAACAAATAGTTAATGATATTAAAGATGGTACTAGTCAGAATCAAAGTAATCAAAATACTTGCTAGTAAATTGCTTGAAAGAAAAAAGAAGCAGTTATATGCAGAGAATCTCGTCTTATAATTTCCAGGTCGGGGACTTGTCACGAGAAAACTCACAGGATGCTGATGAGCCACCACAACCCATAGCTGATGGTGAACTGCCGTTCAGGCATAGGAGTAAAACACTGGGTGACAGCTCTGGTAAGAAAATCATAAAACCTATCCCAATAAAAACGTAAATCCTAGAATATGTTTAGATCACATCTACAGCACTTATCAATTTGCTAATAAATAACACTGACTGAATTAACAAGCTCGTTTAACTCATAATCATCGCACTACCTAATCCGGTATAATAACCTCACAGTTTGTGCACTAATTGAAAGTGGTTATGTATGTGATGGTAAAGCATGTTGTCTATAGCACATCGAATGTAACACTGTTTTTATAGTTTCACGAAACAACTTCATTATGCAATTAAAATTCGAGCAATATCTATTTCTATGTCGCTAGTACCAGGGCTCTGTCACTCCGCGCGCGAGTATGAATAGTAGGTATGAACCTCTATACAAAAAAAAGTTGGGAGTTACAAGTCGTGATAAAGTTTGGCCACATGATAGAAACTGATCTGTAGGCTGTTTCTAACTAATATTGAGCTGGGCCAAACTATCCTTACATACAGTTCCATACGGCGGCAGGTTGAATAGCGCACTTTTCCTGGATCCATTCTAAAAACTATAAAAATTCAGGTTTAGCTAATAGGTCAAATGTGGTATCATTTTCGGATAAATCAATAACGTAGAATTTATTTCTGATATAAAAAAAAATCAATTTATTAAGCAGTTTCTGAAAAATTACACAATAACCAACATTTTTAAACTTCATTTTTTTAGTTTAGGTATTAGCACTTGTTTCAGTATTTTAAAAAAAACTACTTTAAAGAAGCGTTTTTCAGGTTAATTTGTAATATGCTTTTGTTATGTTAACTATATTTTATACAATTTGAGCCTAACCCAAGTAGTTTAAGTCCATTGTTTGCGGACATACAGCTAGTCAAAAATATGAATTTTTTCACGAAATAAAAAAGGTTTCCGTTTCGTTCAGAAACATTTTTCAGGTTTTTTGTTTATATTTCTGTAAAGTTAGTTACATTTTCTACAATTTGAGCTTAATTTGAGTACTCTAGGTCTATTGGTTGCAGAGACATAGCTGGTAAAAAATGGGCTTTTTATTGAAATTAATTGAAAAAATGTTATCTTTGACTAGCTGTGTCTTTGCAACTAGTAAACCTAGACTACTCAAGTTAGGTTCAAATTGTAGAAAATTTAATTAACTTTACAGAAATATAAACAAAAAAACTGAGAAATGCTTCCGAACGAAACGGAAACCCCTTTTATTTCGTGAAAAAATGCATATTTTTGACTAGCTGTGTCTCCGCAAACAATGAACCTCAACTACTTGGGTTAGGCGCAAATTGTATAAAATATAGTTAACATAACAAAAGCATATTACAAATTAACCTGAAAAACGCTTCTATAAAGTCGTTTTTTTGAAAATACTGAAACAAGTCCCAATACCTAAACTTATAAAAATGAAGTTTAAAAATGTTGGTTATTGTGTAATTTTTCAGAAACTGCTTAATAAATAGATTTTTTTTATATCAGAAATAAGTTCTTCGTTATTGATTTATCCGAAAATGATAACACATTTGACCTATTAGCTAAACCTGAATTGTTATAGTTTTTAGAATGAAGCCGGGAAAAGTGCGCTATACAACCCGCCGCCGTATGGAACTGTATGTAAGGATAGCTTGGCCCAGCTCGATATTAGTTAGAAACAGCCTACAGATCAGTTTCTATCATGTGGCCAAACTTTATCACGACTTGTAACTCCCAACTTTTTTTAGTATAGAGGTTCATACCTACTAGAAGCGCTCTTTGTCCTCTGAGAGGACAAATTTCATACGTCAGAAAAGATAAGACCTACGCGATAGAAAGAGAGGCAACTACTAAGTGAATGTTTTGGAGCGTAGGGAGCGCTGTGCGACCAGAATTGCACTTTATTGTCTCGGGGCTAGAGTCGCTATTTATTTAAGCGATTCTGCGGAGTGCAACTTCTGTACGCTAGTACTATTATCTATTCTGTGCTAGTACTTTGATAACAATACATTTTATCTATTCCAATTAATATTTAAATTTAATTCAAATTTTTGACTCGAAAAATGTAATGATCAATAATGATGATCTTGTATGAGTTACTTTAAAGTGTTACGTTCGATATTTGTCACCCTAACCCGATCCGATACTAACTGCGTGCGTGGTGCGCGGCGCAGAGAGCGGCGTGAAGCGCGCGCCGCCGCCGCCGCCGCCCGATACGGACAAGTCAGAGCCTTCGAAGTCCGAGGGCGAGGACGACCCGCCGCCGCCGCCGGCCAAGCGAGGGTTAGGCCGCACTCCCAACCACCTCACGCTAAGGTACAACATATGTATGGGTTGCCACCTAACACACCTACACCGAGATTCATACCACCGGACTCCTCACATTTTATAACTAACTAAAGTTGTAGGTTTGCTTGTCTTACTCATACATATGTCTCTATCTACGTCGATTATTCGCTTTGGCTTAGCGCAGACGACAGTATTAATGTATAGCATCTTTTGTACACAATTGAAGTTAAACTACCGAAACGCGTCGAATTATTGCCTTCTCATAGTTAAGTATGCCGAATACTTTATATCACCCTTTATTATATAGAGTCAATTGAAAACAATAAATTGTACGGTCGGTGCCAAAAAGATATTTATTTTACGGAAAACGGGCTTACCTCATTTATTTTTTAATTGAAGAGCTCACAAGAGCAAATCAATTTTGAATAACAACAATCATTCCTCGAAAAACTTATATGCAACAGTATTTATTACTTGTTAGTCACTTTGTTCATGGATCGGCTAAAGGCAGTCGTCTGCGTTGGGCTTTAACGTTAATCTTATCAATGCAATAATTTTACAGCACGACGTCGACGCTAAGCGCCGGCAGTACGGGCAGCCAAGCTAGACTCATCCAGTCATCACACCAACCCACTCAGTACCAGCCGACGATGGTCAAAGAACTAGGTAAGCAGGAGTCTCAGTCCCTAAAATCATCTCCAGAAAAGAAATCCTCGACCACTCCCGAGAAGAAAATTAAAGTTATACGTTCCTGTAGTGGCAGTAGCATCAATAGAGATAGATCCCCAAATAGATCCGTCGATTACTCAAGTCCAGATTGTGATCGCGTGAGCAAAATTATCGTTTGCAAATCCCCGAACAAATCCAGTTTAAAACAAATGAAAACTATTTATCGCTCACCGAGAGGCAGCATCGATCAACCTAAATCACCACGAGGGTCTATTGATAAGTCTCGATCGCCGCAACAAAGTTTTGATGGGTCTAGATCCCCACGTGGAAGCATTATGAAATCTCGTGAGAGTAGCGTAGACAGAGCCAAGTCTCCTAGACCCGCGCCTAAGAAAGGAATAATGCGAACACCCCAAGCTAGCTTCGACAGATCGCCTTGTAAATCTCCGAACGTAAGCCGTCGTTCATCGAAATCTAGTGGAGAAAAACTTGCAAGACTCGGCACAAACTCTCTTGATAGAATGACTCACTACTCCCAACTGGCCAAAGCTGAAGACAAAGCTATCAAAATGGGCATTGTTGTTTCCAAGTCTACTGAATCGATCGCCAAAGCTATCGAGCACCCAACTTGCGTTCAATGCTACCTTTCTGGGAAACGCCAAAGTAAAAGTTCCTAGCATAAGGGGAAGGGCAAGTCGCCCAAATCTAGACGAAAGTCTCTAGCTTCGCAAGCATTGATGAGGAATACATCATCGGACCGCAGCAGCATTGAGACTTTGGAGGATGTGGCTCATGATCGCGCTCATTTCCCCGCTCGACAGCCAGAGAGAAACGAATTCGATCAAATTCACGTTTAAATAAAATATAGAATTTACTTTTGTTCTATAAAAAATGTTAATTCAAATCCAATTAACTAGTTAGTAACGATAACACCATTAATTACGTGTCTTTATATTTTTTTTATTGAAATATATAATTGAAGTGTATGTAAAGGTAATAAATAGGTAACATCACGCACGACATTATTGTTTAGACACTTATATCAGATGCTTCTAAAACGGGCAATATTTTCCGGCAATGTTTTGGCAATATTGCTCGCAAAACCAGTCATACTATGCAATATTTGAAGCACAGAACAAAGAAATTTGAAGTGTGGCTTGCCCACCAATTATAGCCATATTATATTTGGTACTTACGTCAAAACATTTTTTACATATTCATGTAAGGAGTCTGAATCGTTGACCATTCTATTGCCGCCATATTGCAACCTGCAAAATGTAATAAAATGTTTTTGTGATGTACGGGCAATTTTGCCAATTATTGCAGCCACACATTGTCAGAAAATATGTATAGCCTGTTTAGGAGCACCGTAACAAACGGATGAAGTCTTCAACTTGTGCAGAGTTAGACTGATAATGGTCATCATGACTCGGCTGATAGTTGAACTAATTTCACAGGTCCTAGTACAAAAATTATATACTTTGTATTCTGTAGATTTCTGTAACATATTAATTACTGTCCTACGCTCAACGGAATTGATTAGTGATGGAGACATCAATCCAAATAAAATTATTTACCATAATTAATTATTTAAAATTATTTAACTCCTTTAAAAAATCATATTATATAATTATTTAAATTTTACTACTCACGTAAATGTAAAGCCTAATTTAAAGCGAAGGATTCATATATCTGGTCTCTGGATATGTCTGATTTCAAAATGTGAGGTCATAACTGACACGATCGTTCAAATGATGTATACGTAAAACATTTTGAAAATTTTAACACATTTTAAATCACGGTTTCATGAATCCAGCATTCTCTATGTAGGTTAATGTGCGTATATTATATTATCACAGGAACTTAGTTATAAAATAACATCATAAACGAAATAATAACAACCATAATACTTAATTATTATATTGTGTATTTATAATATAAAATATTCTAGATAATCCAAGTGCTAAGTGTTACATAATAATGGCTGTGGAATTGTACTGATGTTAATCCTTAATCACTTTCGTATTAGTATCTCTCTTGTTAATTTCATTGTCGACTGGTATTATGAAACATCCCTATAGATTAATGTAATTAATTATATTACGTATGTAGATGGCCATGGATTTGTACCATTAAGTCTTCCATTTCAAAATACCTATACCTAATTATGAATGATACTATAGGTATATTTATTTTTCGCATATATTCTTCTGTCTGCTCAATTTAGGACTAAGTTCTATCTGTTTACGTATCGCAATTATTTTAAACCTGGTGTAAACTGATAGTTTATTAACCATTATTGTAGATAATATTTATTGCTTAGCATTGGGATTACATGTAAAAATTAGACTTTTAATTGCAAAGTAACTTATTTTCAAAAATATTGATGAATACCGATAATCTTCAATGTTAGCTGTCATAAAAATGGATGTAAAAGTGAATGAATTAAAAATGATCTTTTGGAATGGATTTAATACCTACTGCTCTTCCAATACTGCAGTAGACATAGAAATGATAGAAATAATATCATTAAGAAAATAGTAAATCAATCAATACATGATGCTATAACCTATAACAATATAAAATTAGTTTTATCATATACTAACTAAAGGTTTTAAATAGGCTATAAACATTAACCATTATAAAAATAGATTATGGTAATAAACTCGTGTATTTAGAGTAGACTAGGCGGATCTACTCTCTCGCGTAGCGCTTCAATTAGGTATGCACAAATTATCTGTGAAATTAGTCGATGCACTGAAAAGACGGACAACATTGACATCAAACAGGTTTACTCCAAAACTTTTAAAGATAAAAACTAAACTTAATTCCTAATGCACTTACCAGCAATAACAGATATGTGTGGCGCTGTGCAGAAACCCAAAGAGTCAAGCAGAAATTGTTTATAAAAAGAGTTCATAATTATAAATAAAATATAATGAAAGTTCTTTAAATCTCCTATACTTAGGTGGGTACCCGAACTACCCGACCATGTTAATACTATGAGTTCCTGTAGAACAAGAAAAATGAGACGAAACAAAGCGTTTTATTACGAAACATTCACAAAGGATAACTAAATTCTCGCGATCAAAAAATTGAATAAATTCAGCAACAAGTGACAATGATAATGTTTATGAAATGTAAGCGATATATTTAAGGGTATCAAATGATCGAAAACGAAAGTTGTCTCAACTTGTCTGAAAATCATGTGGTCTAATTTGCAATGTGTGTTTATTATCATCGCATGCATTGCTGTATTTTATCTAATCTATCTAAGCTATCATATCATTGCACTTCAGTCGACCACGAAGTATCAGTGCAAATAAATATTTCAACCGTAGGAATGAGTTTGTTTCTTACATATTTTTGGAGTACGCCTAGATATGGTAGTCTACGCACGTAGTATCTAGTCTGTAGCGTAAGTCGCAAGTACAGAAAGTGGGTACCGAATCCGCTGCACTCTTGCAAGAGCGCTCCACTTGAATGTTCGATGACGACGTTGGCCGGGAGCCGCCTCTGCGACGTCCGTCGCAATCGCACCCCCCCTCCTCGCTCGCCTGCTCGGGCACCGGACCTACAAAAGGGTTGCCAATATTGACGATTTAATCAGTTCCACTATACCTCATCACATTTTATTTATTTTTTATTGGAGGTGAATTAATCCCGATGCCCTGCATTTGCATCTTCTGTAGTAATTGCGAATTTGACTTGAACTTGTCAAGAATCTTCGGAGGAGAGTTGGCAACCCTACCTTCGACGCTCATCAAACATTCAACTCTTTGCTCGCGCGCCCGCGATATCCTTGCGATCGGTAAACTGTTAGCAGCCACCTTCTAAATTGCACCGCGCGACTTTGTGGGTACTAAAGAGTTCGGTGTTTGGTGTGTTGTAGGATCGCCGGTGTGGAAACCGCGCGAGATGGTGAGCGAGGGGGGTGCCGCGGCCCCCGCGCCCCCCGCCCCCACGACGCTGCCCCGCAGCCAACGGCCCGCGCCTCGCGCACACCTCTCCGCAAGCCGCAAGTCGCTCGCCCCTGACCACCGCCACTAGCGCACCGAACGGACTGAACTAAATGAACATATACAACGCCTAAATTTCAATTAAAGGTTTGACGTCATAACGTTTCATTTTGTACCCGTTTTTTCCATATCGTCAACCAGTCGGTATCGATATTAATTGTCCTCGCTTTGCTACTTAGTGAAGTTGTGCTCTTTGCGCGACCAAAGATAACCATCGCTGGTTTAATTACAACGATCTGCTACACCAAAATGAAGCGGTGTGACAGCATGCCGTAATACTGGTTATCTACCGGTAAAGTCCCCGCACGAATAAACTATCAAGCTCAAACATCCTCTGTAAACTTACCCGATCGAGTGTAGTTTTATTTACGTGTGTCTTCGACGCTGACGGTATGTTATTATAACCTATCATATTAGAATAATAGTATTTCCTTCGAATCCTACGATAGCACTAACTAAAGTAAAGTAAGTAAAAACTAACTGAAGTATGACCGATAAATTTGAACTGTCTCTGAGTAATTTCGTGAGAGGGCTGTATCTGGAATGATCAGGTTCACTGAATCGTAAAGCCGGTGAGGTTTGTATACATGAGTGAATGTTGTCATGCCTGTACATGTATTCTTATTGATGGGTTCCGATGAAATTCATGTGCCACGATCCGAACTGCACTTCGTTCTTCCAAATCTCTGTAATCTATCACAGCCGACACGTGTTGTATTAATATAATTAAATAATAGGTATTATCATTTTATTAACCCGCACTGGACCCGTGATCGCATCTCTTGTGTAGGTCCGTTGTAATAACATATACAATGACAATATCAATAGCGATTGAAAAGTTTAAATTAGTCATTTCAGTTGTAGCTGATAAAAGAAGTTCGAATATTTCAGTTATATTAGGCACTTCTTCCATGATCTGCCTTATATTAATTAACACTGTCTTGCACTTAGCTCTTACTATCTGTACTAAAGACGTAAATAGAGCTGTAGAAAAGTGAAATAGAATGTTCATGCATAAATGTATATTATCTGAACCACGTAATTGTAAGTTTCCACGATATTTATAGAGTACTTAAACCAAAATTGGAATGATCTATTACGGCTTTAGTATTAGATATGTATCCGTATTTTTTAATCCCTGATTTAAGTTAAGTAAATCTGGTACTTATTTTCCTACTGATAGATAGAATAAATGTCAATGATAAAAATAATTAGATCTAAACCTTTAGAAAGCGAACTGAAATCACCGAAAGTTCTAAAACCAATTGTTTTGAACGCTTTCGAATAATTTAATGGATGTGTTTGAAATGGGCGCTCGATCCAACTCTATGTGCCAAATTAGGTACCCTCTACACCTGTGCTTGTTATCTCATTGTCATACGGAATAAATATATCGTGAGAGTATTTAGCTGTAATGTACTTAAGTTTCATTTGGTCATGTTGGCAATGCAATACTCACTATAATACCCTATAGTTCAAATGCACTCACCCTATCGACAAGTACTAGGTAGTTTTGATAATAATTTCTCTTCGTGATCAAATTCGAAAGTTCTATCATAGGCTAGGCGAATGATATAACATGTATCGTACACGTTTGTTTTTATGGGTTACTAAAGTAGTAATGTCAAATTATTATCGTTTTGTGTTATGATGGACTTATTTGTGTGTATAAGAACATGGTGTACTTGTGAACTTAGCAGCGAATCATTGTTATCATGTAAATTCTGTTACACACCTGGTTTTAAGTAATTTTATGAAGTTCGCACTGTTAAAAAGTAAGATCTAGTATTGTTTACTTTAATAATGATAATATAATCTATACATGTATGCTTGTTTTATTTTAGATATTAACGTACCTACAAACCGATAGGTACTTTAAGAATTTCACTTCTTGTCACATATCAGCGACAATATAGGCGCGGTTACACCATTGCCCCATGTTCTTAACACAATAATGTCTTTCAAACATTGAATATTCTATTATAATTAAATGAACATTATCTAGATTATGAAATAACTTATTATTATAATTATTATGACCACACATGTATATTTTAAATTTTATCTATTGTTTAATAATTATTTTGTGATTTATTGAAATAAAACCTGTTTATTAATATACATATGTTAAAATATTCGAATTTAATAATTACGAACTTATACAATCAATTTATAGATATTATTATACTAAGAAAATATAATTAATAAAATGAATAAACAAATATGAGTGAAACGTGAAATGAAGGATGAGCTCATTAATTGCGATTGTATTTCATACTTCAATGACATTTGAAAAGTAATGTAGGGAAATGAATGAATATTTAGAAAGACTTATTGAAGTAAAATACGAAGGTAACTAATGCTATAATAAGTATTGAACTTTTATAATTTCATGGTTGTATATTTTGCAATTTTTGTTGATTTTATTGTCGAGTTTATTATCTTTCAATGTAATATATAGTGAAATGTTAACTTTCTGTAAGATCCGATTGATTGGTAAGGAAGATATCGACAAACTTTTTCACACTGAGCATTTACTAATAAATCTAAAACCGATGTAACCACTCTAACGAGTAGATAAAGTGATCTGTGCCATAATGATGAAATTATCATTACGGCTTTAAATTTGGTGAAATTACTTATTATTGAAGATTATAATTAAAGAGGGACATTTTATATTTATCTTTTGAAATGAGACCATTATCGAACTGTTACAAAAATATCGAATCGCCTAAATTAAAAAGTGCCTTCACAGTATTTTGGACTCAAAGTGCACCGATATCAATCTGTCAACTTTAAATCTATGCTAATTTGTGTGCTCAAGTTTGTCTATAATCTTGACAATACTTCATACTTATTGTAGTGTCCTTTAGTGGCTTCCAAACAGTAAGTATAATTTATAAATCAATGTATCCTTGTTTTTCTGTATTTCGTTAACTTTTGTGACACTTATGGAAATTTCTTTTTATTGCTTATGAATAAACATAAAATAAAAATGCAGGCTGCATAGTTTTATTGTGTCCTTGGTTGTGCAATATGGCCGACAAACTACATAGTTGACAAGAAAGAGGTAATGTTTCAATATAATTCAATTGATTCAAAATATTAAGGGATTAGAGGTTTCCTTTTGAACGTAAATTCTAACATGACTTTTACTTAATAACACTCACGTGCCATTTTATATATAATAGGTGCCCTGTAATTAAATTTCTCCTTGGTCAAGTGCCCGAAATCGGTGGTCATGCATAACGACATACGAGAGTAGATGAAACGCAAGATTTAAGTAAAAATCGTGGCAAGTTAAAAGAAGTGATTTCTGCCTACCACTATGGGGGAAAGGCGTGACATTTATGTGTTTATGTTTGTACCTACTTATGTGTTAAATACGTTATTTTTTAAGTTTGGTCTTGGTTGCGTCGGTAACAATTTGAAACAAAATGTAAATAAATTTAGAATAAATCGATGATGTTATGTTGGGAGAAGACCATTAAGGTGGATAGCCCAACGAAAGTGGCGCCCTCAGAGGTTTTTATTTAATAAGTTGTTAATAGAAAAGGATTTTAATAAAACTTTAGGTGGAATTTTAGTGTCACATAGCAAATGTGTCAAAACGGCCACTTTTAGCAGTTTTACTATCTACTTTTAGCAGTGACAACGAGGAAATGTAATGTAAGGATACCGTTTAAAAATACTATAAAAATTCCACGTAAAGTTTTATTAAAATTGTGTATTAGAATTACAATATAAATAAAATTAATGCATTACTAAATAATATACTATAAATAATACGACTCGTACCAGATCAATTCTCGTATATTATTTAGTATTGTATAAAAATAGCATTGTGAATGCTAAAATCTCAAATTTAAAAACCATGAATGCATGTCAAGACCAAAGGACAAGTAAAAACTCGTGTAAAAAAAAATTTGACTTTAATTTTCAGCCATCTATTTATTTAGATAGCTTTTTGTGTTTCTGTGAAAGTTGCTTCGGTAATATTTTTCTTCTGTTCATGTGTGGGAATGGAATACACAATTTGTCATGGCGTCTGCTCACTACATAAAACTGCAATATACGGCGTTTGGTTTGGTTTAATGATATTGTATATATTTGTCATCAAATTAAGAAGCCTTTTATTCAATACCTCTCACGGAGGGTTTTAGAAAAAAAATCCGTACAAAAAAAGATTGTGTGATAATAAAACTCCATTCCATACAAAAATCCAAGATGGATCACCTTAAAATGATCTAAGGATTCAGAAGGTTCACCCTGTCAAAGGATATCCCTCGATTATTTTCAAACGCCGTATTTTTGACCCAGCAAAATAATCCTTTGAGTATTTGCAGGCGTCCCAGGGAAATATTAGAACTTTATATTTAAAATGATTTGAATAAATAAGCAGATATGGTAAGTATAATGTGTTTATTAAATCGTACATCGACGTCCATAAATCAAACATTTCAGTGTTTTCGGATTCGAAACCTTAAAATTTGCTAATAAAACAGTTGATCTAGATTGATATGAGTGAAACATTCAAAATATAATTAATTATTTACAAGATTATAATAATTATTATAACTAGATAGGTACATAAAATTTTCTTCATCTCCATATTTTTTTTGTTCAGTACATCACTGTCTCAACAAATTTACATAATACTTACTCATCTAAAATTTTGTTGGCCTAATCCTTAAACTTGATGAAAATTTTAATTTGTCATCAATTTACCATACATTAGTTTTGGAAAAATGGAATGTAATTTAATAAAATGGGGATTGAACTAAAATTAATTATATTGGACGATTTCATACTCGGCTATATCAAGAATATTCAAGCACCTAATTTAGCGCTCAGAATATTAAACATCAAAGTTTAAGGTAGCAAGAACACGAAAATGTTTATTTTGATATTTAGGAATTATACACTTTTTGCCATTTGTGTGACAATTAATTTCTCGGGTTACAGCATTCTTTCTTCGTGTTCTTGTCTCGTGTTATAATCCTCTCATAAACTTTAAGAAATGTACGCTTTATGAGCAAGTTTTTAAGGTTTGATGAATATGTGAGATTGTTGACCGGGAAGCTCTATTTGTGGAACACCTAGACGATAATAATAATTATTATTATATACGATCTTTACATCTCTCTACAGTAAAATTATGACACTAATACTTAAAGAAATAACAATAGGACTATCTATGGAGATGTGTATCGTATGATATATACATAATAATGTGGCACAAAACGCTTTTTATTCTACAACCAAACTTTGTTTAAATTATTTATTAATGAAGTCCTATTATCATCAGTATAATTTTGTTGATTACTATTTCATTAAATATAATTTTATTTTGGAGATACTCGTATATAAACCTTTCGTAAGCCACCGGCTTCCAAAAATATAAAAGAGTTGCACTGTTGTCATTCTTTAGCTACGAGTTATCCAATCATGCATCTCAAATTCTCATTGGTTAATAAATATAATTTAACTGAAATGGTTGTTATTCTTAGTACGTTTGTAGTTAAAAAAAAATTCGCGTACTAAACATTTGAATATACTCATTTGGAAGAATTATTAACATTATAATTTTGACTAGACGTTACAATTTCCAATATTCGAAGGAATCCAAACAAATATCACAACAAAAACTTAAGTAAGTACTTATTTTAATTATTTATAAACAATAAACACTCAAAATTAAATCAACTACCTACTCAAAAATTACTTTGTTATATTTTTATCACTCACGTAAAACGTAAGTGCACACCAAAGTAGATTTAAATATAACTATAAATATGTATATAGTTTTATATGTTTGTATGTAATCGTAAAGTTAATTATTTAATAATTTTCATTAAGACCATTACATCTACTAATTAATGAAATACTCGGCTCAAAAGAAGTTTCATTACGCTATTATATTATGGTGTTTCGTCAAATTATGCTAGAGTAAAATTCATCCATCCTAATTTCATATCATATTAAATACGTAAGGCACTCCATTAATTTTGCTGTTTTTTGTCGAAAGAGTTTGAAAATACTGACACACACAGGATTCTTCTATAAAAATGAAGACCAATGGAAGTTACTGGTTAATTCACGCACCGCACATTTATAAGACAAGATGAACTATACACAATATAAGCTCAAATAAATTAATTAATATTAGACTTAGATATTCCTTAGCATGTTATTGTTAAATAACTATCATACTGACCGTTAGACACTTTTTAATGGAAGATTTCTGATAATGTTCACTTTAATTCATTATAACAATAAAAACAAAATTCATTATAGTGGGTTTGATAAAAATAACGACTGAACCTTAATTTTATGCCTTTGGATAATGTTTAACTATTTTTTTATGAATCTTAATAAAAAAGAAACATAAAAAAAATATACAGAAAAACCCCCCTATATAAACGATTATCACAGAATAATAAAAACAAATACTTTGGTTTTGGTGTCATTATCAACATGATTTAGAACATTTTGTACATGTAACAAACAACGTAACATTTTCTAACGGTTAACATATCATCACCAATTTGTTAACTAAATTTATAGGTGTTGTAGTATCGACTAACATATTACAGGCAATGGGATTTTGTATTATGGTTTCAGTTGTGATTCTATAACAATAAAATCACAACAAACACTTTACTTCGACATTTGTTGGACCCCTAAATATTTAATCAAAAAGCCATTTTATTCATAAGTTATCTCTTTAAAAAATTTATCAAATTTAGCTACCTAAAATATCTAAGTACATGACTTGTTTCATTACTTCCTGAAAAATCTCGAATGTTGTAGCTCCGCGCGACGTTTTTCAGGCCCCATTACAACAATGAAAAGTTTCTGGAAAAAGATTTCCACATTTAGAAGTTGTAACTCAACAGTTGAGGTTTCTTTTTCACTTCAAGTTGAAAACTCATTTTGATAAGAAGGTTGATTGAATATTACTTTATGAGATCGCTACTTCAATCATCTAGGTATAGATGATCGAAGGATCGCTAAGACAACATCGAGTTTGGAAAGGCCAATATTTATACTTTTTATATTTTGATTTGGCCGAGGTAGGTACTTTATAACAGTTAATTAATGTATCGTTGAAGTTGTAGCACGTTATCGATTGGTGCACCAAGGCCAGGTGTCGTGTATATTTGTCTAAACGTTGGTCCCTATAATTGCTATTGTAACGTGTGCTCGCAGGGGGCAGGGCGACGCCGCGCGATTTTCAGCTGGGTTCTTCGAATAAAGGCACATTGAGTCATGATTTATATTGTTATCCTATGAAATGCAGTACTTAACATTCCCGTAACATCCCTTACTCGCGTCCTTTTCTCTTTTAGAACCACTCTAAAACTAGTTAAAGGGATTAACTAATTAATTTTCTACTTTTATTATGTATACATACAAATTAAATGCCACACCACTATTCATCCGATCGATCGAAACTTTTTCGCACACAATAGCAAATTTTGATATCACATCCTAAAGTTTCTATAACATCGAATTCTTCGTAGCTACGCTTTTGGCAACATGGTGGTCGAACTAAAAATTGTCTAATTAGCTAAGGCGGTGTCGCCTGGAATTTTATGCTAAGACGAAGACGCCTCAATAGTTGTCTTCGCATTTTATCTCGCGCGATGCGGGTTGTGACGACCACTGCGGCTCGGGCGGGCTCTCCCAATCGGAGAAAGATTCGTACGAAAAGTTTTCACTTGCTCCGTCAAGAGCTACTTCGGTACGACTGAACGCTTCAGCGAATTTCCCGATCTCAGTGGAGCCGAACGCCTGTTGGAAGGCGGGCAGAGGTACTAAAGGCTGTCGCTTCTCTTCAGGCGGCGAGCGTCGAGGCTCGGAATAAAATCGACTTCGTACCCTCGCTGGTTCAGCAGACGCCGAATATCCCGTTGGAAATTCAGGAGTAGCCCCTTGATTGCCACTGCTTTCGCCATTATACGGAGAGTCTTCGTAAGATCTAAAAGGTGTTGATCTACCATCTTGTAAGCAAGCTTGATTCGGCGTGTGAATTTGGGGACCCTGCAAAACAAGCAAATATTTTTAATTCAAAAATATCTTTGGTTTAAAATTTAGGTAGTAGTGACATTCATAGTCATTTGGTTCTATCAAATAGTCAACAATAAACACCTTAAGTTGGCGACAGTCGGAGGGGTAGCGCGCATGTTCGCGTGAGCAGGAGCCGCGCGGTGCCCAAGCCCCGACAGTATTGGCACCGTTCCAGCCACCGCCTCCAAGGACACCCATCTAAACAAATTTAAGTGATACAATTTAATCATGCGCCTATTTCACGATAGCGTTGACGAACTATGCGATTAATTCCCTCCGGATACTAGGCTGTCATGGGATGCCCATATAATCCCTGGTACTTTGAATTTAAAACTATTATTTACTCGCAAGTTTGTATTTAACTTCAGCTTCTTTGCAAATTAGGTAACATGTTCTTTTATAATAGTTGTTTTACCATAACTGACAGTTTACCTGATATTGTGCCCACATCGGCGGTTCGCAGTAAGCTGGCCCCCGGCCTGTTAACCCGCATTCTAACGGAGGCTGAAAATAAAAAAAAAAAACAATTTAATCTTTTGCAAAAAAGTAGTAATTACGATACTGTATTAATGAATACTAGTAACTTGTTGAAAAGCACATAAAGTAATACAATATTTTTTAAATTGAGTATTTTATAAATTGTAAGTTAAAAATCTGCGTTATACTCATAGGTAAGTCAATGCCATAATGTAATTATTGTTTTTAAATCCTTTAATGATAAAAATATTTCTAAAAAAATATTTGCTTAACAAGTCAATATGCAATACGAAGCATAATACAATGACAAATTTAGCCTAGTTGTTGTCTTTAGTGAAACACACAAGTGTACCTAAAAAAAGTCCCTTAATTTTAAGCTTTGTGCGCATGTGAACTGCATCTATCTTGCTGCAAAATCAGCAGTCGTTATTTATTTATTAACATCAAATACTTGATAAATATAATAAAGTAAACAAACAGTAAATACATTTTTATAAATGAGTAAACCATGACCAAACTAATCATGATCACAAGTTTACTCAAAAAGTTAAGAAAGTCAACGTAAGTATTTTCAGGTTAGAATACGCAATCTGTGAGTAAAAACTTGAAGAAATTTGCAGATATGGACCTAGTAAAGTTGAAAAGTATGCGTGAAGAATTACAAACATAATGTCGTCATGTTTGATGTAAACTGAGTTTAGCGGCTATCGATTAAAGCCGCGATACGAGTAACGCCTATTCGGTATTCGATGTTCAATATCATCCCGCACCGCTGTAATGAACGTAACGGTTATCAAACAATACCAATATAATCAAAAAACTCATTTATTCCAAAAATTCATTTATCTATCCAGAATAATTATTTACCTACCTACAATTCCCTAACTCACATCGGAAGTAATAACTTAAACAAACTTCAATAAAAGAATGGACTGAAGCCACTCGTAGTTAACGTAACTTTTTTTGATAAATCGCTGCTTTGATCCTTAAGTGTTTCATTTCCACCTATATAAAAAAAAATTGCGACTCAGTGATAAGGTGAGGTCGATGGCGCTTACTGCGTCCCGGCGAGTATCGATTCAGGGTACGAGACGGGCGTCGTCGTCCGTGATCGTCAGCTCTACGACTTCCTCATATAACAACATATACACGCTATTACTTCACCATCGATGTAAAAAATCGATGTCTAATGAACACGACTTGAGCATCGATATTTTTCTACGAATTTTGCATCAGCAAACTTTTAGAAACTAACCACCCCTGACTCAACAAAGAACTTTGTTCCGATCACAAATAACTAAAATTGTTGATAAAGCAACAACAGGGTTATCGCATAATTGTTTGTTTGGATATCTCTATTAGAAACTTGCTAAGTCAGTAGTAGGCACAATAAAAATAGGATTTGTTTTAAAATAAAATACACTACGTACGTGAATATAGAAAAAACTACACCGCTCTATCAATTTATTTTGCACATAGGCATAGCGTCTTACTGAAAAGAACTGTTTTATAAAAAATACGGTATAGAGAAGATCGGAAATACTTATATCTTAAGTTTACAAATAACTTAAACTTGGTTTCACCGCTACTTTCAGCTTTCAAAGCATTTATAATGTAAACGGTGAAGTGTTTTAAAGTTACTCCATACTTTAGAGTTCAACGACATCGTCTTCCAAAATATTTTAATATTTTATTTTAATTTATGTTTTTTTTTGCAGTGTGTTATATAAAACTCAGCATATTTTAAAGTGTGTCCAAATATAGTGTAATTTATTTTGTTATATTTTATACAGTTCCCGTGAATTTTAGATTAATATGTTTTACTATGCAAAAATCAGATTTTTGATTCATATTTATAAGTTTACATTTCATCAAATACGTTTTAACGACGATAAATCCGGTGTTTTCATTCATAAGGTCCCAAAATAGTTGGCTCTGACTAAAGCCTAGGTTTCTTATTTATAGTTTAAAAGCATTTTTATTCACATCATTTGAATGACAAAGTTGGCAATGATAGATTGCCATATAAAGGTTTGATTTGAAATTTTTATGGGATGTTGTCAAATAATTATTTGTTTATTTATTAAAATTACTATCAGAAGAAGCGCTCGTGGCGGAGCTTAACAGATTGACCGTACTCGATCACATTTGTTAAGCAACGCTCGGTCCGGCCAGGTGTCGGATGGGTGACCGTTAAGTGGCATTACAACTGAGCGCTTCCGTGCTTCGGAGGGTACGTTAAACCATCGGTCCCGGCTGTTGTCATCTGATAACAGCCGTTAAGCCAAGTCAGAGGCCTTACAGGCGGCTTGATAAACTCTAACACCAGAGGTGGCCACTAATCCTCATTTGATAAGAAGAAGACAGCAGCCGCCCGTGGTTTCACCCACGTGGTTCCCGTTCCCGTGGGAATATCGGGATGAAAAGTATTTTATCTTTTAATCTAGGCTTAGACTTGATGCAAAGTTTCTAATTCTCAAAATTATTGATGAAGTAGGCTATCTACTATCTGTGTGTCAAATTTCAATCAAATCCGTTTAGTAGTTTTTGCGTGATTGAGGAACAAACATCCAAACATCCAAACCCACAAACTTTCACATTTATAATATTAGTAAGATGAACAAAAGAAAGGAAAAGCTGTTTTAACTACATGAGATATCTACAATTTAGCTGTGACGAGACCGTGTAAACGTTCACGGTAGGTGCAAGAGATCATTCAGGTGCGGGTTGCGCCGATCGATGTCCGTCACTTCTCCTGCAGTACGGTATTTCTCACTATCCACATAATCTCCATACGTTTACATACGCGAATATAACAATCAACATAATACCACTATTTGAACGCGTCTCGTGTAAAAATAGAACCAGATTATTGTGGAAATTGCATATATTTATAAATGTTTCATATTTCCGCAACACAAATGTTTGGTACAAATATTTGTTTTGAGAACTGAGCATGTTGTCGATTAATATGCCCTAATAAAGTATATTAAAAAAAAATATTCCAAGATCCAGTGGAGTATTAATTCCAATTCTATAATAACATACACGATACCGATGTGGTGTATGTACTATCATTATTAGCATATCATATTGCATAGATTGCATTTGCATATTGTGCGTTTATATCATTATGAGATTCAATATTTAATGGGCTGTATAAAAGTTAAACGTTGAATAATAAATAAGCATAATTCAACATCAAACAAGTGTTGATAATTTTAATTGAGATTATACATTATTTATAGAAAATTTTCTTATTGCATGAAATGTATTAATAGTGGTCGGCGTACGAGCCCAATTTCGAAGGAAAACTGCAAATGGGTACGTAAACTTGAGGTCAAAACAATTACTTCATCCGCAGTTTAAAAAATCTTAGGACAGAAGCTTCGGGAGAAGTTATGGCGTCATCTTTTTTGTATGGGAAAAAAAGGTTCTAAAACCTATGGTGTGTGGCATAAAATTAAAGGGCTTTCGTAGCCAAATTCAAAACTATATCACATCATTGCATTACAGCCACTTGTATTTAATTAAATCACAAATAATTGCATTTTTTTGCGCAATACCATATGGTAAAAATACTATAGTTAAATTTTTTTTAAATATACAAATTAATTATAGTTTCCACAATCAAATTAATTGACTAGCATGAAACAGACATTTGTTTTATTCTGATATTTTTCAAACCCGTCAGAGGTGAGAATATGATCGTGTTTACTATTTATGGTGGCATCTCCTTTTATTATCACAAAACTTGGAACTAAGGCCAAAAGATTGAAAGTATTCTGCATTTGCCAGTAGAGTCGTGTAAGTTTTCATCAGTGTCGTGGTGTGACGTCGATGCAGATCGTCACGGTGTGATATAACCAGACGAGCGATACGTCGGCGGTCGGGTGCGCAAATCGATGCCCGTCAGAGCTGCCTGCACGATGCACATCCTTCATCCGTGCCCACTGACACTTCAAGGACTCTTACCTACTTTAATGATAAAGGAGCGCTGTAATCCAAGGTAGAACCTACTTTATTGATACTACAGAATGTTGTAATGCTAGTTTTTAAAGAAGCTTTGATTGCTTATGAATTAATTTACCAATCATGTAAGAGTAGCCAAAGAGATGTTGCGGATGTTCTGACAAATCCATGTAATAATGGTCTTAGTTTCACAATTAACTTGACTTACTTTTTATTGCAGTATATTTTGAAAGAATAATAATTACAAATGGAAATCTTTACTAATATTATAAATGCGAAAGTCCGTTTGTTTATTAGTTTGTTACGCCTTCACGTCTAAACTACTGAACCGATCATCATGAAACATACACGTTGTTGGAGGTACAGAAGAGGACATAGGGTGCCTTTCATCCAGAAAAAAAGTATTGTTCCCGAGGGATATAGAAAAAAACTTTCTACCTAAAGGAAGTCGCTAGTGGCTGCTAGTAAAACATCTACAATCTACAAATAAAAAGGTGATCTGTGCGATGATGACGTAATTATGTTGTAAAAGTTAACGAAGTCAAATCTGTTTTTTTTTTTATTATATAAACGCAATATTTTAAGCTAAACCTTATTCCTCAAACATTTTAAAGGTTAACCAATAAAATAATGACTAGCGAAATAGCCAACAACACCACAAACAAGTTCGCTTCACTTGCCAAGTGTAACTTTTTCTTTATGAAGCCAAACAACTACTTGCATTCTGAAGCTACTAAACACTGCGATCATTGGTTGCTATTGCTAAGTCAATGTTTGGTGCTATGAATGAGATATAATAAAGTCGTTGTAATTCGTTTTTAAAATAATCCTGAAACATGTTTTTAACTTAGAGCATCGCGGCTTCGTCTGGTACAGAAGCGCGTCTTACTCTAAGGTTTTTAATAATTTGGGTTGCCGATATTATTTTATTTCTTTCATGAAATTTGGTACAATTAAAGTTGAAAGCTTTAAGTATGTTTTAAGCCTATCATTATGTAGATAAGCTTAGTAATCGTTGCTTTCCATCAATTGGATTGAAATTACTTACTTTTACAAAACTTTTCTTCAAGTATTGTTGACATCACAAGATTCGGACAGTGAAAGAGCGCCCTGAGAGAGAGCTATTAAGACAGACGTGACTGAATAAAGTTCCACATTGGAACATATCTGTTTCCAAAGTTCGTTTCGATGCTAACTTCGTTACTTCAATTCGTCGTAGCGCCAAACGGGTTGGCTACGTGACTACGAGCTACGCAGCTACGGCGCTTCTGCTACGAGATCATTAAAACTTGAAAGTTTATCAACTTGAAAATTATTTAAGGTGTGAATATTATATTCAGATGTAGTTCGTCAACCCGTGCATAATATTTGTGTTAGTACTTATGTCAAACGCGGAAAATTAATCGTTGTGTATTTTACGTTACGTGCTTATAAGCAATAATGCATTGTTTTCGTATCTAGATAAACACAATCGAGCAATTGTTTTTGATAATAATATTATGTGAAAACCGGTTTGTTTAATACAACTCCGTCTTTTGTTTTTAAAATATCTGAAAGTCAGTTCCTTTGAGAAATCACTTTCTCTATGGAAAAGTACTAGTACTTTTCAATAAATACAATATTTTATTTCATTTTTAATAACCGCAGTTATTCATATTTTTTTTATCAGCAAATGTCAAAATGGTTTTAAAACTTTCAGTATGTAGAGTTATTTTTATTTTATCAAAAAAAAATGATTTTTGCGCAAACGAAAATTCATTCCTATGCAAAACTATTTTATTTACGTTCTAATATTGAAACCGCTCGCCACTAGCGCGGCGAGATTTGCGGAGGCTAACTATCGAGCGGCGCACCACGTGACTTATCGATCAGCGCGCGCCCGCGACACTCGGAAAAATCAACCGCTGACAGCTTTCATAGGGCACCTCCACCTCTCGGTCCTGCCGCTGTAAACTCGAAGGCAGTACCGCGCCTTTGGAGTTGTGACTGTTGGCAGCTGGTTTTTTTAAGTCAATACAAGAAAAGGACATAGTGTACCTTTGATCCAGAAAAAATTAACAGTTCCCGAGGGTTAGCGAAAAAACTATCCACGCAGACGAAGTCGCGGGCGGCCGCTAGTACCAACTAAATATCAAAGTACTTTCAATAAAACCGCGCTAGTATCCGTTAAAAAGTGTTTTACCTAAACAAATATTATTTTTCTTTTGAAAGCAAAACTCACTCATTTTTTTGAATCAATACGTTGTTTTTAGGGTTCCGTACCAAAATGGTAAAAAAGAAACCCTTATGGTGTGACTCAGTCTGTCTGTCTGTCTGTCTGTCACAGCTGGATATCTCGAGAACTACTAATGGTATCAACTTGAAATTTGGAATAGTTTAAGATGACATTTGCCCAACTATTTTGCAAATAAGAAAGAAATAAAAAAAAAAATATTTTTTTTACAACAGGGACTGAAAAGGGGTCTTAAAGTGAGGTGACTAGGGCATGTGGGGTATCATATGAAAGAACGCTGTTTGCACATTTTAAAACATTTTTTCCTTTTTTCTTAGGCCGCATAGTTTTCGACTTATGATGAAAAATGTAAAAAAAAATACCGTTCCCCCCCTTATCTCCGAAGTTTGCAAAGAGAAAAATCTGAAATAATTCTATGTGATAGTAGTTTATGTAAATATTACAGTAAAAATAAAACGATGTCTCAATATAACACATTTTTTTAGAAATTCAAAAAACAAACAAAAATTCTTTAGTTTCACTACCAGTCAACAGATGGCGCTGTCCTAAGCATGCTAACCTAAGAAAAAAAATTGTTCTACTATCGGTCAAGAGATGGCGCAACGTACTACAATTTGGTGGCTGGTTCTAATATAATTACCTACTATTTGCCGTACGAATAAACGAAGAATAAGTTCCTACTTAGTAATATAAACAGTTTGCAATGTGGAGTGGCTGAAACGTTTTTCAGTCACCATAAGCAGCTGTGGTTAAGATTTGTAAATTAACTGTCCGCCTGTTCGCCCTTCCACCTGTCTGCCGTTTATCCTACTTTTTTAAAGACTGTACTAAAGTAACATATCCAAATATATTTATGATTGTACGGAACCCTCGGTGCGCGAGTCCGACTCGCTCTTGACCGGTTTTTTTTATTTGTTGGTTCTTTTTACGATACTATTTAGCTGCAAGAGGTTATAAATAAGTTTTATTCAAGTTTTATTTGAAAAAGGTGAAAATGAGTATTTTATTTCTAAGTCATTTGTAAGGAATTACTATAGTCTTAAATTATTGACAACTAGCGGGGCACGCCTTCGTGTGGACATTTATTTTTCTTTCCCTCGGGAACACTACTAATGATTTTGGATGAAAGATACCGTATGTCTTTTTCTGTACCCCTGACAACGTGTATGCAAAAAATCATGATGATCAGTTGTATAGTTAAGACGTGAAAGCGTAACAAACAAAGAAACTGACTTTCGCATTTATAATATTAACTAGCTTCCGCCCGCGACTTCGTCTGCGTGGATAGTATTTTGTCTATCCCTCGGGAACAGTTAATTTTTTCGGGATAAAAGGTACCCTATGTCCTTCTCTGTACCCCTGATAACGTGTGTGTAAAATTTCATGATGATCGGTTTCGTAGTTAAGACGTGAAGGCGTAACAAACAAACGGACTTACGCATTTATTATATTAAAGGATAGTAAGGATAAGGATTAAGTAATTAAGTAAATTAAGTGAAATATTAAGTAGGTATGCAGTTGTCATTCAACATGCGTGCGCAAAGTGTTATGGAATCGCAAAGCTGAGGTACTGTATGTTTTGTTGAGTGTAGGTCCCTCTCAGGGCCGCGCCGCCCGCGCCCCGCCCGCCGCCTCCCCGCCCTCATTAGCGCCTTTGTGCCGCTCACTTGTCTTGCAATATGACGCCGTAATGATACCACTTTCAACTCGATTATTTGTCAGCCTACCCTATACTTAAGTGTCCCTTTCAATCGATAAATTAATAATAAATGTGTGATCTCTTTTAGAGATAAAAAATAATAATACTAATCAATTTATACACACCACGTGAAAGTAAATAAAAATCACTTAATATTTATATCTCTCACTCATTATATTTAACCAGATTTTAAATACAACGTGTTAATGAATTAACGCAAAATGATAAAACCGTTTCTTCGGACCATCAAACTAAACGACTTTTACTATGGGACCAACTCTGAAATCGTGAAAAAAAATCTGCTGTTTCGTACAAAAAATAATAACGAAAATTCAAAAATGTATAAAGCAGCAGATTTTTTTTCGCAATTTTAGAGTTGGTCCCATAGTAGAAGTTGTTCAGTTTGATGATCCGAAGAAACAATTTTCTCACTTTGCGTTAATTCATTAACACGTTGTATAATTTATTTGTATTTTACTTGATTTCATTTTTACCCAATCGTAATCTGTATATTCCCATAATGTATCAAAAAGTCGTAAAAGTATATAGAAACATTTTGTTAAGGTGTCATGCAAAAATCACAATGAACAGTTACAAGGTTTTCACGATCGTGAAGTTTATAGCCGTTGATAGGAATCTACTACGTATAAGCAGTTATAATAAATTCTTAAATATAAATAAAAGTACGAGTATTAGCACTACAAAATCTATGGCAGTAAAATCAAAAAAGTTTCTAAAGTCTTTGAAAGAAAATTTATCACATAGAAATACCGGAAAATTGTTGTAAAGATATAGCTAAAAGAAACGTGTATAGGTAATGAGTTATTGTTAGTAACTATTTTTATGAACACAGCTGATCTCACGCGCTTTAAGTCAACGAACGCCACCCCCTGAAGCTCAATTAAACTTTCTAACATTTTCAACATGAATACTGAATGAAATCATTCCAATCGCTCAAACGAAAGGAATGTTTTGCATCGTAATCCAACTTCCTGGACCGTCACTTCACTTTGAGCTTTATCATAAGTGCGTATGATTGATATTACAGTACAATAAAAGAAACCGTTCGTGGGGGATGGCAACTGTCCTTTGACACTGACCTACATAATTTAAACTTGTTTTTCGCTTTGTGTTTATCGTATCATGTTTCTAATGTTATAAATTTAGTTAGAGGTTTATCTTGTCTGTTGAATGACGTTTACGTCTTTGTGTACTTAAATAAAAACTATTAGTCATCTAAAATAAAATTAATTGTCTTAGAATTTACCTAATAGTCTATTTATTCCGGTCATTTCATAAGAGTCATAAACATATCGAATTTATCATCAAATAATAGTTTTGATATGGTAATTTTTTGCGCATGGAATATTTTTATCAAAAAACATAACTATTTTAAGTACAACTGAACTTATATATTTAGGTTTTATTTTATTTTATTGATCAAAAAAGAGATTATGAACAAAAAGTGGTGGGTGGTAAGTATTTTGATTTTTTTTCACAATGTTGTTCTACACTAGACTAGAGTAAATTATTCTGTTTTTATGTACTTTATTAGTGTAGATATAGTATAGTTATATTTTTTAAAGTTTTTGTTTTTTTTTTCATTTTAATAGTTGTTTTATAAAAAATGGTTTCCACTAATGCTACGGCTCCACCTGCGCCTTAACGCATAGCTTAAAGCGTTAATCTAGATGTTTCGCAGATGTGGCCAAGACTTTAACGTGTTAATTTACAAACGACAGTACAAAATTTACATAACGTTTTAGCTAAAGCATAGTTGGATATTACCATTAACGTTAACGCAGGTGGAGCAGTTAGCATAAGAGAAAAACTAACACAAATATTTTTGTAAAATTAAGTACTTTTTTCTGTTCATCTGTATTACATACCTTAATTATGGTATTGAATTTCTTTTTATCTATCAAAAACAGGGGTTACTCCCGAATGCGATCGACAATATTGAATATGGTATCAATGGTATCGAGTAAACGTCAAAACGATACAATGAAAACCATGGAAACCGTTTTCAATGGACCAAGATAACAGATTTTTGACGTTTATTCCATTCTGATGTGAAGTCGATCTCGTTAATTCCCGTCGGTAGGGGGGCAGTTTGTTACAAATTCAGTATTTACTTACAGTAGGAGTGTGCGGATGTTGTGTGGGCAGGAGCGGCCTTTCCCGGCGAGACAGAGCGCGTCGCATGCGCACCTCCTTCGACGCATATGCATAGTCTATAGGAAAGAGAAAAGAAGTGTTTAGTATTGTTTGATTAAAGAGTTTATAACCAAAAAGGTCTTGGTTATTTCATTTTTAGGGTTCCGTACCCAAAGGGTAAAAACGGGACCCTATTACTAAGACTCCGCTGTCTGTCTGTCTGTCTGTCTATCACCAGGCTGTATCTCATGAACCGTGATAGCTAGACAGTTGAAATTTTTACAGATGATGTATTTCTGTTGTCGCTATAACAACAAATACTAAAAACAGAATAAAATATATATTTAAAGGGGGCTCCCATACAACAAACGTGTTTTTTTTTGCCGTTTTTTAGTAAGGAACCCTTTGTGCGCGAGTCCGACTTGCACTTGGCCGGTTTTTTTCTTTTGGTAAGTGTAGAAAGTTAAATATTTTTTAAGTGTTTACCAATTACTTAACCAGCTTATCAATTTTTAAACATCTATCTATTTTTGTCATTTATTCCATACATAAGAACGTCAAAAACTGAGTTGGTGAACTTTCTGTGTACGTCATTCATGCTTCAATTAGATTTTTTATTTTCCTTTTCAACAATATTAAGTAAAATAAATTAATGATGATGATGACGACACATAATAAAGCATTAAAATTAAATGACGACGTCTCGATTCCTAATTCGTAAAGTTGAATAAAAATATTTTTTGTAATTTCTGTCATTTATTCGTTGTGCGTGGCATTGTAATGTAACGCATGCCAAGTACTCTAGTCAATTATAAAGTCCATCCGGTTTTTCTGTTTTATAAAGGCTACGTTTCTGCCAAGGCCATGACGAAGGACGTGACATGAAGGAAGGTTAGTGGGAAAATGCTATTTATTCATTTTAAAAATATTCCACACTTATTAAATAAAGCCCTGTCTGAGTAAGTCTTTTAACAATTTAATATATTTAATTCTTTTAAGTAGTTTATAACTAAGATAAAATGAGTTTCAACAACAACATTTTTGGAAACTAAAATAAAATTGATCTATTATTTTTTTACGAATCATATCTATACCTAAAAAATTCAAAATTCAATTCAAAATTCAAAATTCAAAATATTTTATTCAGTCTAGGCTGTTACAAGCACTTGTGAATGTTATAGAAGCTACGCCATCGGTTCGCAAACCCTAAGCGGGAGACCTTGTAACGAGAAGAACCGGCAAGAAACTCGTCAAGGGCTGCTTTTTTCTCCCTGTATATTTTATACAGAGTCGTCAAGTATTACTTATTTCCCTTTTAATCAATCAACAAGAAGCTTTCAAACTTCTCGGAAATTGATCAAATTCACACCAACAAAATTAATTGGTTAACTCAATTATTATCCAATCAAATGTCGTTCGAACATACCAGACAATTTACTTACCCTACATCTGTACCATTCGGAATAATAAACATGTGAATCAGTAACCGAAGTTTACATGTTTATTTGTGTTGTCATAAACATAATTATATTAACAATGTTCGCAACAACAATATATCGGTCAACATTGCAAGCATAAATAAAATTGATTACTGGTAATGGCAGTTTCTTTTTAATGAGATAATAATAGAAAATGTACACGCGATTTTAATTAACGATAATCTTTGTATAGTCTGTATACCCTTACCTATCCTAATTAATAAACAACTTATGAGAGTTGTTTTAAGTCTTTTAAATAATTTAAAAGACGTAAGACAGGACAACACATTTTTAAATAACGATTTAAATATTTGTTGTTTTTTTTACATAGTTATTTAAATAACTATTTAAATCGTTACTATGAAAATATGTTGTCTAATTCAATCAATTTGTCATTTATAATTAGATAATTATGTTCGATTTCTTTCGTATTATTCGTGTGGAAAACCATTAATTGTTGTATTTTTATCATTGATTTTTTCATCAAAGAGTTGGGTGAAGATTGTTAAAAAACAAGTAAGGAATAAGGATAAACAGACTAGATAAACTGAAAATGTTATATAAGCTACATTACATTTGAATATTAATATTTAAGATAGATCTCATGCGGTTTGTTAATGAATTGTTCTGAGATACTGTTTTATGTTTCGCGGCCGCCCGCGACTTCGTCTGCGTGGAAAGTTTTTTTGCTATCCCTCGGGAACAATACTTTTTTCGGGATGAAAGGTACCCTATGTCCTTTTCTGTACCCCAGACAACGTGTATGCAAAATTTCATGATGATCGGTTCAGTAGTTAAGACGTGAAGGCGTAACAAACAAACAAACAAATAAACAAACAAACGGACTTTTGCATTTATAATATTAGTAAGGATGTATTTAATTATAATCATAAGAAACTAATTATGATAAAAACCTTATAGATTAAATGGAAAGCATCTAAAATTTTAAAGTCACAATATGAACGTAATTTTATTAAACGTGAACGAAAGACTAAAAAATATTGTTAAATACTTATACGAAACATACTATTACGAAACAAACACCGTGAAAACAACATTACACTCTTTGAAAAAAATTGCTCGCCGTTACATTTCTTAACACCATCTTACGCCATTTAATTTTAAATTTCCTGGGAAATATTTCACTCCAAGCGTAGATAAAGAGACGAAGAAAACTCACAAGCGAGAAAAATTAAAATACATTTTACAATCCCGTGTCGCGTCTCCTTAATGGCATTCTTGTTATGAAATTAAAATACAAATTGTTATCTGCCACGTGAAATTGTGCGAAAAAACTTCATCTACATATTCATTAATCGTTGACCTGGCAATGGTGACGCCTCTCTATTCAAATTGTTATTTTATACTGTTTTTTATGCAATAGTCAGCAAAAAACATTGTATTATGTATTACTTGGAGATTATCACTAGTCATATCACACGCTTTGAATCTCAGAAGGAGGTGTTGTTAGTTATTACAAAAACCGGCCAAGTGCGAGTTGGACTCGCGCACGAAGGTTTCCGTACCAAAAAACAGCAAAAAAAACACATTTGTTGTACGGGAGCCCCACTTAAATATTTATTTTTAGTATTTGTTGTAATAGCGGCAACAGAAATACATCATTAATGAAAATTTAACTGTCTATACCTACTATAGCTATCACGGTTCGTGAGGTACAGCCTGGTGACAGACAGACGAACAGTGGAGTCTGTAATAGCGTCCCGTTTTTACCCTTTGAGTCATCATCTTATCAGCCGCACGACACCCACTGCTAGGCATAGGCCTCCCCCAAGGATATCCACAACGATCGGTCCTGCGCTGCCCGCATCCAGTGGCTTCCTGCGACCTTCACCAGATCGTCGGTCCACCTTGTCAGGGGCCTACCCACGGAGCGTCATCCGTCTATACCCTTTGAGGAAACCTAAAAACTACTACACTACTACATCCCAACTTATTTAATATTATAAATGCGAAAGAGAATTTGTTTGTTACGCTTTCACGTCATAACTACTCAACCGATCATCATGACATTTTGCATACATACACGTTGTTAGGGGGTTCATAAAATTACATAGAGTTCGTTTCATCCAGCTCCCGAGGTATAGAAAATAACGGTCACGCGGATGAAATCACGAGCAGCCGTTAGTGGAAAAATACATCTTCAAATAAAGTTTAAGAGTTTTATAATTTCAATTTATTCACATAATTTGTATGGAACACAAAATTAAAGTGCGTATACGTAGTAATACATTACTCGTAAAAAATCTTTATCAATCTCATGTGATTTTTCTTCATTTTCATTTAAGGAAATCGTTTTTTTAGTCGCTTCCATTTTCATCAGAGTACTAAAGTAACGATTTTCATTTGCCAAAGTGCGTGCGAATTAATCATACGTGGTCATTGCATGACCCGCTTACTATATCGACTAAACTCGCCGCTAATATCATTAGCGGATGCGATTGCCAACTTACAGCGTACTTCGCGCATACAATAGGAACTTCGCAGAGGATCGCAACGCGGCCGTTAGTACCCCGGTCAATATGTAGAGTGGCGAGAGAGCGATCAATCGTGTCGCGTCGCGGAGCGGGGGAAGGAACCACCTGTGGAGTGACTCCCTCCCCCTCCTGCGCCCCCTTCGGCATCGACACGTGACGTCGACGCCGAGAAATCCGCCCAAACGTAAACATTAATTCTTACTTCATTCTTCATTGTTCAGATTGTCGCTCCGCGCCACGCGCGCATTCCGATCTCTAGCGTTATTGGTAAACAAATTTCTGGCTCGCAGCGCTCTACGCGATTACTGTGCAACTAGTACTAACGTTGCTAGTAATTTAATTATGCCCATGGAATTGGGGCTTTCACATATTGAGTTCTGTACAGCTGTTGGCTACATTTTGGACCGATGTAGACTTATCGTCTTTTTACACGTGCACGGAAATTATTTTATCAAAATAATAAAATTTGTAAATAAAACTAGACCATAAAATTCTGCCGTTTTATATCAAATAATATGTGAGATCTTATTTGACAGAGTTTTTAAAAGAAAAAATAAGATTTGCTGTATTTATAATTTATCTAGTACCTATTATGAAAATAAAGGGAAAATTTAGGAAGAGAAGAGAGCAGTAAATAATCAGGTGTAATCATTTTGGGTATTACAAAAATAATTCAGATATTACTTAGAATAAGTTGCGAAAGCAAGGATCTATTTGTTACCTATTGATACTATACCCACCCATAGGCATAACATGTTCAGAGTGCGGGTGGTGCGTGGGGTAATCGTAGCGGTAGTATCGCGCGTAGGGGTCATGCGCGTGCGCGTAGTAGGCGTGCGCGTACGGCGCATACGGCAGGGGCGCACAGTATCCCTCCCAGGGCGCGCCCCCGCCGGGATACTGCGCGGGCCCCGCGCGGTACTCGCCGTACTTGCAGCAATCCATGCCGCGGCCCTACGCCGCGCCCGCGCACACGCATGCTCGCCCCGCCGCGCGCGCACACATCACAGCTGCCTCGCACCCAAAACCACCGCTACCCCGAACTCATCACGAATCCACCACCAAACATCCTTCAAACTATCTCAAATTCTGTCTCTACCAAAGTACAAAAAGTCAATCCAAAACCGCAACGAGTTTGGAAGAGTTCGACGTTCCGAACTCACGACGAGATCGAGCGCAGTTTCGCGGCGGGAATCAGGCGCGAGTGCGACGTTAGTTAGCGAAAAGAGGTCGTTCGAGTTTGCCGGCGCGACGGCGAGATCCGACAGTGGTGGGGCGCGGGCCGCGAGGGAGGGGCGACGCCCGCTCGCCGGCGGCTCAGCGCAGCGCGGCGCTCGACGGACGCCGACTGAAGGCGCCTCGGAATCGATATGCCGCCGCCGCCGCCCGCCGCCGCCCGCCGCCCGCCGCCGCACTACCTGCCTGCGCCCGTATTGCGCGCGAACTTTGTCTTCCCCGACGGAATTTTATATTTAGAACCATGGTGAAACGATTGATCGATACTTTGCACTATTAATTAGTACACACTTTCACTAGATATTTTAGGACGACATAAATAGCGAATCGAAATTGACTTTTACAATGTCGATTACGCGGGTCTTCTCATTCAGTAGAAAGTGTAACGATCGTCATTCAAAAGTATGAATATATTTTCATCAAGTGTTAAAAGTTTAAAAGTTGGAGACGATTGTTGTACCTATACATTTCTGAGTAATTGCTTAAGGATTATTCTGGTATAATATAGTGGATTGAGAAGGTTTAGATAGTTGCGAAGTTTTATCGAATTGCGCGTAGGCGGCAGTGACCCACATCGCCGGCGGCGCGGCGCACAGCCCGCGCCCTTCGTCCTTCGCCATGCTAGTAGACCTTCCCGCAAAGTTTTGAACAATTTACATACTTAAATAAAATGCATTCACCTTATCAACGTCATTCATATTCGCACAGTACTACTTTAATAAAAGTCTAAGCTTCAATAGAGTGGAGTGGACATGCAATGCGAATCGTTAATGATAAAAATTGAGTCAAATTGTATGATTAGTTACTGTGCGTTTCGCCACTGCACTGTCACGTTAAGCCAACTCGTCAATTATAAACATTTTTGACAAAGTTATGTTCTGTCGCTGTCGGACTCTGGCCCCCGAATGACCACAGAAACGCGATATGATATAGCGATTTATCACGTATAACTGTCAAAAAACAATGGATTTTGACAGTTGAGTGTCGATAAAACGCTCGACGTCGGTCATGCTAGGGGGGCTGTTTCGAATCAATGTTTAAAACATTGTTAATGGGGAAGGCAACTGTCAAAGTGGCGCTACGTACGCTTGTTCCACAAAAACCGTCAAAACAAAGGGCTTTTACTTTAGAAATCGTTTTAAAGCTTTAAAAAGAAAAATGAATAATTTAGTAAGAATAAAAACGCCTTAATTTGGCTTTCAATTCCAGCATTTGCATTGTAGAAAAGTCTTTAATATCCATTTTGCGTCAATGGGTCCTTTTCGGTAAAAAAAAAACCACAAAATAAATACCAATTTTCCTATACATTTGTTCTGAACGTCTACTGTCTTAGAAACAAGCGCACGCAGCGACATCTACAATTAGCTTCGCATTGCCAACCCCATTGACTACAAAGATATAGAGCGCTTTCACATAATAGGCGTACACCATCATGCATTTTTAGTTCCTTCATACAAAAATAATTAAATATCAAAAATATTAAATACCCGACTGCCCTGCCAAAAACGAATCAAAAAGTTAAATAACAACTGTCATTACAGTCGGGGGACCGATTTGTGGAACAATTTTTAATCAAAAGAGGTCCCCCGACTGCAATGACACTTGTTATTTAACTTTTCAGTTAGTTTTTGGCAGGGCAGTCGTGTTTATAATATTTTTAAATTTAATTATTTTTATTTCACACATTTTAGTGACAAATTATATAGTTTTGAAATGTGCACATTAAGGCCTTTCATTTTATGCCCATATTGTAATACCTAATTGAAGAAAAAAATATTTTTTTTACTTTGAAAATGGCATCATACAGTCGCCATATTGACTTTAAAAAAAAAATTAAAGTATCACTCGAATTTATGTAAGGACTTTAACGATATCCCATGCATCCAAATCCATGGAGCCATTTAGAAGTAAAACTCATTTTTGGGCAGTCGTCGTGTAAAAATAACATTGATTGCAAACCACAGAACATCAACGTTTTTGTTTGTGCAGATAGTACTCTCAAGGTAGTATCTACCCGCTTTGGATCATTTTTACCGATAAAAAATATTTCTATATTCTGTGAAGAATTTACATAAAATGGTGTTGGTATAGGTATATTACTGTACGGTAAAATAAAACTATGTGACTTCAGTCAAAACCAAGGATATTCATTCGACAACTCTATTGACGTTTAACATCATACTACCAAATAAGCAAACAACTTAAATCATTATTCAGAGAAAAACGGGACACTGCGAAGGTGGTGCGCTTACCGTTAGATTTGATAAATTTCTCTTGAATAGTATTATGGTCCGATAATACTTAGCCATATTAACTTTTGTTATGTTTTAAAATAGAGGTCAACGAGTAAAAACAAACGATTTCAAACACAGAAGCCAAAAAAATTCAAATATAAGTAGTTTTGGCGGAAAATAATGTATCTGATCGTATTGTAGGTTTGTATACTTTGTACTATACCTGAGCAAAAGTTTATCATATTCTCTGAAGGAGCTCAATGGCTCAGCGGCCTACGAAAAATAATTATCTCACGCTTGTCAAAAATGATCTCACAATAAGATAAAATAACTAAGTAACCTATATGGACAAATTACTTGATTCATAATCAAATAAAACCGGTCAAGAGCGAGTCTAACTCGCGCACCGAGGGTTCCGTACCATCATAATTGCACCATCAAACCCCACTGCAGAGTAAAATAATAAAATTAGTATTGCAGTTTTATGTCAGCGCCATCTCTTGACCGATAGTGGAACTAATGTTAACATTTTTAGAAATTTGATAATTTCTGAAAAAGTGTGCTATATTGAGACGTCGTTTTATTTTTCCTGTAATCTTTACATAAACTGCTATCACATAGAATTATTTCAGATTTTTCTCTTTGCAAAGTTCGGAGATAAGGGGGGGAACGGTCATTTTTTTTTTTTCATTTTTCATCATAAATCGAAAACTATGCGGCTCAGAATATATAATAAGACAAAATGTATAATAGTACTAACGCCTGAGTCTACAACTGACCACACTCAACTTTTTTGAAGAATATGCTTTTCTTTTAAAGTAAAAGGTCAAGTTTATGAATACTCCTTCGTTTCTATGTGAGTAAAAACATTTGCTTTTACTCTAAAGTATTAGCTTCTGCTCAAAATTATTATGATTACAAACAGAAGCATATCCTTGAAATTCAGCAAGTATAAGCATATCCTTCTTTTTATGAATTCGGCCCAATGTCTGGTCTTGTACTTGCTATAATTTTAAGGCATGAAATACACCTAATTTTATCGACAAAAACACCCACATGTTGGGGTCTATCCCCTCTTCTCTTGGAATGGCCGGTATTTTAAATTAGACATTTTATTTTAAAATACCCCGCCGAAAAATATTAGTTTCTCAGAATTTAAGTCCTTCAATTTAAAAAAATCTTATTCGAAAGCTCGAAATAGGTACCACCTATCAAGTAAAAAAAAAACTTCGTGCAAACTTTCAACTTTAATACGTCATAAAAAGTTACTGAAGTTAATTTTAAACCGAAATTATTTTCGAAAATGCGCAAAATTAAAAACATTTTAAACATTTTTTAATTAAGGTTGATAATTTTATCCGAATACAAATGTCATTGTTTTGTATGAGTTTTGAATTTTGTCCATTTTCGAAAATATTAACATTTACTATTAGTTATTTATTCTGTGATTTAGTGCTAACTGTAACCTCAGAATAACTAATAGTAAAAGTCTGTAACTGTGACTGTTAGGGTCATATTCAAACAACAATAACTCTCGAAAGCTATACAGAGCAATGATTTTTATGTCTTTTTGTAGATTTTATATTCTTGCATGTTTTTTAACATTATTCTTAATACAAAAAAAATCGACATGTCCTAGTTTTTGAGATATATAGGGTCCTTCATAAATAGTGCACATAATTTTAAGGGGTCAATGTACTCGAGCATACAAACAACATTTACTATGGGACCAACATTGAAATCGCGAAAAAAAATCTGCTGTTCCATACAATGAGCCTAGGGGTCCATAGTTCTTAAATCCGGCCCTGATTGTAAATATGGTCTAACTTGAAAGCGACGCTTTTTTCTAGTGCTAACATAAAATGCTGAATTGGCAACATTGAAGTTTTGTCTACACAAGCCACGCAATCGCTGTGGACGGCGTGTGTAGAGAAACATGTTTCAGAAACTAAGTTTTGTGTAAATATGTGTTTTTGTTGAATGTTTTGAAAATGTCATATGGTCCCGCCATTACTTACGCATTTTAGTATGGATTACAAGACAAAAGACATTGCAAGAATATTTTTGTAATTTGTCACCCCTGACCATCGCAACTATGTTTCACTTCCCCTAACTATAATATTCTTTTGATATATTATTATCTTTTAAACTTTATTTTAATAGAATTTGATAGGATATTAACGGTCACACGTGACCTTTTGTCCTATTGCGAGTTCTACAACTTTACTGAATTTCTTTAAATAAAAATAAAGTATCTTTCACTTTCCCCCTTGACGTAAATTTTTTTGGTTGTGTCAATTTTTCGAAATTTTTCAAAATCAAGAAGTGAAAAGAAATGTTAAACCGAGGTCTACAGTTGAGCTCACAGAGCCACTAGTATCTTTCTGGGTAGGTAAGTATAACAGAAATTACATTTTATTTTTTCAATGAATATTATCTATTGAAAAGTTAATAAATTATACAGGGTCATTTTGAACTTACCATCCAAATTTGAAGGATGTGTCCAGCCCATGAAACTAAACAACTTTCTCTAAGAAACATGTGTCAAATTTCGCCAACAAATTTTGGTCATCCCATACTAAATTGATCACGTGATCTCTTTGATTTGTATGGAAAGTCGATTTTTATTTTACATATTTCACCATGTGTTCCTTATAGAAAGTTGTTCAGTTTCATGGACTGAACACATCCTCAAATTTTGGATGGTGAATATAAAATGACCTTATATAACCTTCGTGACTTATGCGTAGGGATGTTACTACCATGACTTGGCTATGAATTCTCTATTTGACTTAGGTGGTAATCAACATCAAGCACCTATAATCATTGAGATAGGTAGGCACATGCGTAATCACTCTACTAATTAGGTAACAACGGCACATAACGACGAGGCCATTCTAATGCCAATAACAGTCTAACATTAATAAAGACATATTGCATCGCCTTGAAAATCCTGAACAGCCGTTGACGTGGTACCTAGGTATTATAGGTTCAAACAAGGCTACCAATATTATACCATTTGATTTACCGTTCTTAAAAATTATAGGCTGTAAAATTGTAAATTATCAAAAGATAATGGCATAATACCTCTTAACTTTCTGCTGTAAAAAACAAAAAAACCGACTTCAAAAAACCTGAATATAAAAACAAAAACAGCCTCAAAATTAAATACCTCTAAAAAGCAAGAAATAATTTTCAAATCACAAGATACGCATATCATTGTAATAAAACACGTCTATTGAAGTCAGGTGGGGCTGGAAGAAGACTTCTTTTTTATTCTAAGAGTGTTATTGTTTTTATTTTCAGGTTTTTGAAGTCGGTTTTTTTGTTTTTAAACAATTTTTTCTTTTTTTTCTTTTTAGTGTAAGTACCTTCTGTATTAGGTAGTTTTAACTTTTTATGAGTATGTATATTATGTAAATATAAGCAATGATGTTATGTACTTTTTTATATATTTCACACTTTCCCATGGTATAATACCACTAATAACTCAATTTCCACCGTTCGTGCTGTTTGTTGTTAAGGAGTTCCGTTGGTCCTTTGCAGTTCAAGTCTAGTCCAAAACGTCCTTGACCACAGTTAGATACCTAATTTGTTTAAAATTGTCATAATCCTAACAATATTTCAATCACTATACAGTTTCTATTTGATTTCGAGGAGTTCCCTTGTGTATCTTTAAAATTCAAGGTCCTATAACAATGAAATCAAAATAATAAAGAATTCTCTTTCAAACAAAAAAGAATCATCTAAATCGGTACATAAACAAAGAAGATATGGTCGATCGACCGTATAAGTTCATAAAATGGTAACGAAAACGACAGTATTTTCAAGTTTTCTTGAAAAATACTACTCCGCTATTTTGAAAAATTTCAAAAAACTGGTTTGACAAAAAAAAATTACATCATTTTTAAACCTGCTTACAAAATTTTACTAGAATCGGTTGAAAAATGCGACCTGTAGAGGAAAACAGGCAGAGCTGGAAAACGGACTGAAATCTGTTTTTTTAATATATCTCCGCCATTTTGAAAATTTCAAAAAACTGGCTTGAAAAAAAAATTCTATATAATTTTCGAATCTGCTCACAAAATTTCACAAGAATCGGTTGAGAAATGCGACCTGTAGGCTGGAACAGACAGCCGGACATACGAAAGAATTTTTGCCCAAGCTGAAGCAGAGACGCTTCGCTAGCACTTCGTGCTCGCTCGGTAAATTAACGATGTGCATTTTTGATATTTTTAAATTAGCGGCAAAGGATTAAAATTATATCTTTCCTATTACTATACAGTCACACAATTCAATCAGTTTGTAATTAGAGAAAAATTCTAAAGATTTCGCGCCGGTGGCCTTTTTAATTTCTACATGCAGGCATTCTACGATTTAAACTTATAGTCACAGAGTACATTTTTTACTCATGTGGTATCCTTACTAATATTATAAATGCGAAAGTCCGTTTGTTTGTTTGTTTGTTTGTTACGCCTTCACGTCCTAACTACTGAACCAATCATCATGAAATTTTGCATACACGTCGTCAGGGGTACAGAGAAGGACATAGGGTATATTTCATCCCGAAAAAAAGTATAGTTCCCGAAGGATAGCAAAAAACATTTCCACGCAGACAAAGTCGCGGGCGGCCGCTAGTAAATAAATAAGTCTATGATGTCACCGAAGAGATCGCTGCTATTAGTTCCATTTTCAAAATTAGCCCGTTGCTGGTGACACAAGTGTTTACGTCTTAAAATGACGCGCCGCCATTTTCAACGCGCCTCTTAGAAAGAGAGGGGGATACTTCCGCCGCCAGCTGTCTACTCTCCATCCGTCACATCCGTCTTACGCATTTTCGATCAGGCACGTGATTCTTACTTACGCGAGTTTAGCATTTTTTCCCCGTACAAAAAAGCGTACAACGCCGCTAAAGAAGTTTTCACTTCAAAAAACATACATACCGCCGAACATAGAACCTCCTCCTTTTAGTAGTTGTTTAAAAATATCTGGAGCCCTATTTTTGAATCGCTCGAATCCAGTCGAGCGCTCTTTTCGGCTGATTTTCGTTCGACATTTGACTCAAATGAATGAGATGTTGAACGAAAATCAGTAGAAACGAGCGCTCGACTGGAGTCGAGCGATTCAAAATAGGGCCCCTGGGCAGGGTGACGGACGGGATTTCATGAGAAATCTGTGAGTATTCCTAAACTCTAACATTGCTAATACAGATCCTTCCCTTTATGTATATCTTTCTTAAGCAAATTATTAGTGACCCGAGCTGTGATTTCAAACGGTATTTTAAATAACTGTGTATACCATTTTATACTTGGGGTTTCGGCCTATAATTTATTAAGTTAAATACCTAATCTCTTTTCTAGGTACAATTTCAAGGATGTAAGCTACTTGAACCATAGACATAGAAAAATTTTCACTGACGAACCAAAACTTAATGCGAGTTAGATAAAAATATCCAGCTGTGACAGACAGATAGACAGACAGACAGACTGAGTCACACCATAAGGGTTCCTTTTTTACCATTTTGGTACGGAACCCTAAAAAATGTATTATCATCGATGATGAATGTAACTTTTTAGGTTCCTATATGAAAGTATTTTCTTATGGACTGAGCACATTGCGCATGTGTAGTGTAGTTCTTGCAAAATGATAAAACGATGTCAGTTTTGCATCACAGAAACCTCAATGCCGGCCGGCCGGCCGGCGTACAGGAAAAATGTACCTACACCTAAACACTTCGCGAACTTTTAAACGAATACCTACAAGGCTCGGCAAGAAACACCGTACACTTTTCTTTCAGTTTTCACTGCCTGGTATTTTGACGGTGGTGAACCACTGAAATCCTAGATACGAGACATCATTGCACCTAAGTAAATAATATACTTTTCTGAAATGTGAAAGAAAGGAGTTGGGTTCGACTTCCTTCCTTTTTTTATCCGACTGCAAGAGGGTTATGTTTTTCGCGCGTATCTTGTAACTTTGTATGTGTGTTTGTATGTAATATTCTTTATTACCTCATATCTTTTAAACGGCTGAACGGATTTCCATAATTAATATGTCTGTAGATTTGTCTTGCCAGCCCAAGTGTTCTTAAGAAAGTGGCGTTATAAAAAAACCAACATGGCGGCTGTACGGTGCTATTATACGTAGTGGAAAAAAAATTTTTTTTTTAGAATACTGCAATATGGGTGTCAAATTAAAGGGCTTATTATATTTTTGATTTCAAAAAGGTATATCATGATTGTAATAAATAATAACTAAAAAGAAATAATTAAAAAAAAAAACAAAAAATTAAAAACCCGCCTGCATAAAAAGACAAGTCAACTGAAAAGATGGAAACAAGATTAAATATTAAAGGCAACATCATAACATGCAGTCGGAGGCATATAACTCAAATCATTCATAATGTCACTTTCTTTATGCATGCCTCCGACTGCATGTTATAATGTTGCCTTTAATATTTAATCTTGTTTCCATCTTTTCAGTTGACTTGTCTTTTTATGCAGGCGGATTTTTAATTTTCCATTTAATAAATTTTCATGACTAAGTACAAGGTAGCTATAATAGGTATTATTACAATCACTTTGACAATCTCTGCTGAAAATATACCTACCTAGGTAGGTATACAAATTTTATTTATCCTGAAATCTTAATATACCTAGATGAACAAACTTATGATAAAAAAAGTTGAAAAAAGTACTTATCATTATTAGTCGCTAACATATTCAATTAATCGATGAATCAATTTTAGTTGTCCATTTAAGTGATGAACTCATGCCACCCTCTGAATTTTGTACCTAATCAATGACGCCTGTAAAACTAAGGAACTTTATTTAAGTAAGTTCTTACCCATATGTTTTTTTTATAAGTATAATATCGGGTGTACTTAGAATATATCACAATATAAAGACACCTAGTACCTAATTGAGTAATTTTATAAGAATTGCGAAGTGAAGACCGAGAGTGACGAACGCAGTTTTATCATTGACGTCCTTCAGGAGCGTGAAAAACGTTCCAAAATGGGTTGATAAAGAGTTAGAAATCAATAAGGTTTCGCGTCGCACGAACTCAATCAGATCAAAACGAGCCCGCTAATAGTCCATTGTGGTTGGGGGCTTGATTAGATACGTAGTGGTG
Source organism: Agriphila geniculea (assembly GCA_943789525.1). NCBI lineage: Eukaryota > Metazoa > Arthropoda > Insecta > Lepidoptera > Crambidae > Agriphila > Agriphila geniculea. The sequence goes on from OX038875.1 coordinate 14,631,510, forward strand.
GGTGAATAATACTTAGTAAGTGTACTCTTATGTGTGTTGTAGAAGCCAGGCGCGGGTTATCATGCAGATTGCGGCGAATCAATAGGGGCGCCTCGACTCGGCCACTGACGGCGGATGACGATCAATAGCGTCCCAACGGAGCTGTCTCCGTATTAAGGGGCTTCCTCGAACGCCCTTACACCTACCCACGACCTACCTACGCTCCGTACGTCTAGCTAGTACAATGCAACTACTTATAATACACCCACACATGGTATGTGAGAGTACTATACATTTTTACCGTGGAGGCGGTTATTCACATTTTATGTGTTTCTCAGGTATCTATTCTTTTTTTTGTGTACTTACTTTACATATACAGTCATCTTATTACGACAGGAATTTGAAACTAAGTACTTACTAACGAAATATTATGACCGAAAGTGGCGCCGCGGTGAATTTTATTTAATAAGTATTGTAATTCTTATACACAATTTTAATAAAACTTTACTTGGAATTTTAGGGCCCATAGTTTAGTATTTTGAAACGATATCAATACATTTCCTCGTAGTCACTGCAAGAAGTAGATAGCAAAACTGCTAAACGTGGCCGTTTTTGACACATTTGCTATCTACTTCTACGAATGACTACGAGGGAATATAGTGATAATTTAATTACCTTCTAAATATATTAGACCATGGGCCCTGAAAATTCCATCTAAAGTTTTATTATTAAAATCACTTTCTATTAACAACTTATTAACCTAAAACCTCTGAGGGTGCCACTTTTGGTGGTTTCTTTTGGATTTGAAAAGATTACTATGAAGTACGGAAACCCTCAGTGGGCGAGTCCGATTCGCTCTTGACCGGTTTTTTCATTTAAACATAGGTACGTACCATGTGGTATATCAAATGAAAGGGCTTTGTGAGTAGATTGCAAATATACTAACATAACTTCTATAAAAAAAACCACCCGTAGAATACCAAAGTTAAAATAGTGATTTAAGTAAAAGACGTATGACAACTGCCAAAAACTATTTACTAAATAGGATACGAAGATTTTATTATTTTAAAATATTATTTATAGTTTTGTAAAATTTATCATCCATCATGCGCCCCACGTTTTTAGGTTTAAAATTTCTGTAGGTTATAAATATTTACAGAAGAATTTATTTTTTTACTTTTTAGTTTGTTTTTACTAGTCCGTTTTAATGTTTTTAGTCCGATATTTTTTTGTAATAATTTAGTCCGTTTTAAACACGTGTTTTTAAAAAAGATTTATTACAGTAAATTATTATTTTATGCTTTTTAGTAAACGAGCTAAGACTAAATAAAAATATACCATCTCCCATCGGAGCACTCGTCAAGACGATTCAAACGAGCTCAAACTCGATGGGGTTGCATGGTTTTATTACAGAGTCCCAGTGCCCTACTTCCGGCTCCATCATCAAACCCTGGAAACTATTTCCCAACAAAGAACTCGTCAAGACGATTCAAACGAGCCCAAACTCGATGGGGTTGCATGGTTTTATTATAGAGTTCCTATGGTCTTCCTTCGGCTCCATCATCAGATCCTCGGAGACTATTTTCTAACAAAGTACTCGTCAAGACGATTCAAACGAGCCCAAACTCGATGGGGTTGCATGGTATTATTGCCGAGTTCCAGTGGCCTTCTTCCGGCTCCATCATCAGACCCTGGAAATTATTTCTCAACAAAGAACTCGTCAACTGGACCTTGTCTCCCATTAGAGTACTCGTCAAGATGATTCTATCGAGCCCAAACACAATGGGATTGAATGTTTTCATCATAGAATTCCTGTGGCCTTCTTCCGGCTTCATTATCAGATCAGCTCAATGACACCATTTGTGACATGATTTAACCCTTCAAATTTAAACATTATCAAAAAATTATAAAAAATCCGGCCAAGTGCGAGTCGTACTCGCGCACGAACGGTTCCGTACCAAAAAACGGGAAAAAAATTACGTTTGTTGTATGGGAGCCCTCCTTAAATGTTAATTTTATTCTATTTTAAGTATTTTTTGTTATAGCGGCAACAAAAATACATCATCTGTGAAAATTTCAACTGTCTACATGTTCTCGTTATTAATATCGAACAAAAAGCGGCAAAAAAATCACATTTGTTGTATGGGCGCCCCCCTTAAATATGAGTTGTACTCTATTTTCAGTATTTGTTGTTATAGCGGGCGGCAACAGAATTACATCATCTGTGAAAATTTCAACTTTCTAGCTATCACGGTTTATGAGGTACAGCCTGGTGACAGACAGACAGACAGACAGACAGACGGACAGCGGAGTTTTAGTAATAGGTTCCCGTTTTTACCCTTAGGGTACGGAACCCTCAGATCTCTCTTGAGATATCAGACTGCCAGCACGGTTTAACCAGGGGCAGATCTACGGTGTCGGCCCTCAACGCCATCATCAGTACCGCCAAAACCACCTCAGAGCGGTACGTCCAGACCATCTTATTGGACATATCTGGGGCCTTTGACAATGCCTGGTGGCCAATGATTCTGGACAAGGTGAAAAAGTTGGGAGTGCAGCCTAACATCTATATGATGTTGACTGCATACTTTACTGGACGCCGAGTTGGCCTGTTCGTTGGCGGCCGGGTGTTCTGGAAGGAGTCCACGATGGGATGCCCGCAGGGCTCCGTGTTGGGGCCGGCACTGTGGAACGTCTTGTTGGACGACCTGCTGCGGTCGGCCATGCCGGATGGGGTGAGCATGGTGGCTTACGCCGACGACGTCACCTTGTTAATCGAGTCGCAGTCGCGCGCAGCCATTGAGGCTAAGGCTGCTGAGACCCTTAAAATAGTCCTGGATTGGAGTGTCCAGAACCGACTGGAGTTTTCCTCTGCCAAGTCATCTACGATGACGATCAAAGGAAAATTCCAGAGACCTCCAACCATTAAACTTGGCTGCAACTCGATTCGTAGTGTTGACTCAGCAACCGTGCTGGGCGTAGTGATTGACTCGAGCCTCCTGTTCAGCAAGCATGCACAATCCATAGTCGACCGCGCGGCCACATGCTTCGGGAAGATGTCGCGTGTCTCGGCGTCTTCCTGGGGCATTAGTTTTCCAGGCTTATGCACTTTGTACCAGGACACCTTCGTTGCCACTATTGTGTATGCTGCTGCATGCTGGTACGAGCGCCTCAAGGTCCAGTCCATCAGCGGGACCCTGCTCAGGGGTCAGCGGCAGGCCCTAGTTTTACTAACGAAGGTCTACCGATCCACCAGTACTGCCGCACTTCCAGTCCTCGCTGGAGTGTTGCCCGCTGACCTTGAGGTGATCCGCGCTGGCAGGATGGAGGTAGCGCGCCAGAACGCGGATAGAGAGGTGTGGGGGTGCGGAAACGCGAAATTTGGGGGGAGGTAGCTGCCGAATGGCAGACGCGGTGGACAGCGGAGTCCAAGGGCAGGGAACTCTACCAGTTCTTCCCAGACGCGTCGGAACGTTTGAGAATGGGGTGGATCACACCGGATTACGCCACCTCACAGATACTCACAGGGCACGGCTGCTTTAGGAAGCGATTATCCGACTTAAATCTATGCAGGGAGAGTGTCTGTGAATGTGGTCAAGAAGACGAAGACAGAGACAACGCGTTGTGGCGCTGCCCGATTTACGACACCATCAGAGAAAGACTGTTAGATGGAGTCCAGATGTCGACCCACGGCCCGGCTTGGCACACTGATCTCGTCTCCAATGAGGCGAACTACAGACGGCTGCGAGAGTTTGCGCACGCATGGCACAGCCTCAGGGAACGCTGGAGCGAGGAGTAGTAACACCATGCCCCAGAATGGGGAGAAATGGTAGAGGGACATAAGGAACAGATTAAAAAAAAGAATTTGTAGAGAGCCAAGCATTGCGCGCGGAGAAATTTCGCGTGCATCTCTCGTGATTCGGCCATTATAACCACACGGTTGGTATGGCCATGGGAGGTGGTGGGTTATGTCCATAAATGGCTGGATGGATTTCCATCAAACGTGGCTTTGAGCTACGTCGGGGGTTAAGATATGGAGTCTATTATTAAGTAGTATATATTATAAACTAAACGCTTATTTGAAAGGCCTATCGAGACTCTTACGTTGTACAGAGAGCAAAGGAAAAATTGTGGATAGGTACCCTTCCTTTGCAAGGTAAAATGTTTAATTTTAAGAGCTAATAATTCTTATACAAATGTTTCTCTTTTTTATGGGTAATTTATGTAACATAAAAAAATAGTCAACATGCCTATTAAACTTCTCTGAATTTAGGAGCGACTGAATATCGGATTCGTTATTCAGGAAGGTCTAATAAGCTCCTTACTGGGCTCATAGATACACACGAACGCGAAATAATAAATTGTAATCAGAAGCATAAATTTTTATTTATAACATAATTTAAAATGTAAATCTTGTAAAATTCTGAACAGACAGATTAACAATTTATAGTAACGTAAATTATATTATAATATTGGTAAAAATAACTTAATCTATCATTAAACTTTTATCTATTTAAAAATATTTTTCTCTTTTCAATAAAATCCTTAACAAAATTTTCACTAAAACGGCATGATAATCAGTGTTCTTATAATAATAATAATTTATCTTTTCTAATACAATTTGTATTTGAGATATTAATCCATTCAATAGTTTTCATCCTATGTATTATAATATAATAAAATAAAAACTACTTAAAATACTATCATGATAAAATTACGTTGGTAACAGAACATACCTACAAATTTAATAATATTTAACTAATTCCATAACTTATTTAAACAATTTGGCACTATTGGCCAAACAATATATTATTAAAAAGTGTAATATACTTTAAACAAAGTTCATAAAACTATATAAGTAGTGTTTCCAATAAAATATCATACTGAAGACATAAATATTTCTATATAAGTAATAACTAAAGAGCACCCCTAGCAAAATACAAAATTAGAAAGATCGTAGACTTGACACAAACAGTCGATAGAAAAAACCTTACATTAAGTCTGTTTAAAAGGTGAAAAATAATCGACACAATAACTAACAATTTTTTAATAGTAATTACTGCTGTCTTAATTCAGATACCTAACTATAATTCACAATAATGATTTTAAATAGGAGCTTTGATGTTGATATTATAAAGACAAAAATAAACTTAGACACTGTGCACCAACCTTTATTGTTAGTTAATTAGTGTGTGTATGTATGTATGATGCTGGTATGATATGAGACATAAATAGCCTGAGAATTTTATAGCGTTGCTATAATAAACAGATTTTAAAAACAAAAATTCATACTAGCAGCCTTAAATTTTAGATCAGATAAATACGTAAGTAGATAAAATCTATAAAGAGTTATTATATTATTAAAAAACAAACAGGTAAGAATCTCCAATTTTATAATTAAATATTTTAGTACTGTCAGTCATTTTCTTTTTATTTTAATAATTTTCTCTCTAGCACCAAACCAATGGTTCCAATAAAGGTAGCTTGCACCTCTCAATAGTGACTACATTCAACAAGGATATAAAAATGTAACAACTAGGTTTATCGTAAAATACGAAGGTAAAATAATAGCATGTCATGTAGCATGCTTTAATATCAACAAAATATAATAAATACAATATTTATACTATATTAGCTGAGGACATGCCTTCACAAAGCCTACATATTAATATAAAACAATATCACAACGCAATTGCATGCACATTGGGATGATAAAAATTTGCCACAAATTGTAACATCTTATAAATACTTTTATTTCATCTGTCCCTTACCATAAAAAACTTTTACTTATTAAGGCATGTTTCCAACAAAAGGCACATCTTATCATAATATCTTTCCCCTCAGTTGCCATAAGGCAATAACAAGTTAAGGCACATCATAATAACAAATAGTCACATTAATTTCTTTGACCATGACTTGTCCACATATGCTCCTTGAAAGTCTCTCGCATAGTAAAGGACCTTGGGCATAGATAGCAGCATAATCTATTGGTCAAATCTGAATGCATTAACCTTACATGATACTTGAGTGCAGACTGATTGGAGTACTTCATTCCACAATGAGGGCAGTCTCCACAGATGGCTGCATGATTTGACTGCTGGTGAGAAATACCTTGAGATGTTGAAGCACCGGCACCTAAGACAGGTACAGTGGACATGCCTGCTAAAAGCAATAATGCTTGGGACTGTTCTTGTGAATAAGTCTCCGAATCAATTCCATCTTGAGGTTCTGATAACAGAACTTCTGGTTCATATTCATTTTCTGACTTGGGCGACTGTTTTTCTGGTTTCACAAGTAGCTCGTCTGATGCGAGAGTTTTTAGAGGACTTTTAGATACAGCATTAGTAAAATTAATTGACTCTGTGGTTATTTCTTTTGGACGTGTTGTGTGAAGATCTGAATTTACTACTTTCTTAACACTATTGGCACTGACATCACTCTTGGAAGGGTTTATACCTGAAAATGTTAACAGGAAAGCAGTTAAATACAAGAACAAACAATAAAACTAAATCGTAATTATTATAAATTTTACTTACCAGATATTAAAGATCTGGCTAACATGCTGTTTTCATAATCAGGAAGACTGTCATCATTTTCTGAATGGGCATTTTGTATGGGTTCTGGAGAATTATCATCATCAATCCGCTCTGCTTTTATAGTTACTGGAATGTTTTCTACATGTGAATTTAACTAAAACAAAATAAATAACATATAGTATTCTGATGATACTTGGGACAGTTTTTATACACTATTGTTCAGTTTAACAAAATACCTGGGAGGATATGGAGGGCTTTCCATTAGTTGTTATTGAGGTTTGATCAGTTTTGCCATCAATCTTTTTCTCTCCATTCTCCCCATGTACAGCATCAGGTTTAGATGTTGGGGTTGCATCTTTTTTGTTATAAAGATCACAAGTATCAAGGACCCTACTTCTTTTATGGCCATCACTGATTGTCACATCACTAGGCTTGTCAGATGTGCTGCTTCTTCTCTTTTTCAAAGCTGGCAGCTTAGCTTCTTTGTGGTTAGCACCAAAAGTGGATTTTGAAGATATTGTCAGCTGTGTGTAAAGTTTGTTGGATGTATTTGGGGAGGTGAAATTATCCTTCTGAAAGTATAATAAAATTGTATTATCCTTCTGATAACATTACAAACAATCTATTATTATTGCATTACCAGTAAATGAATACTTTGCTTTTAATTGATATAACTTGCAGATTAGCTAAGTAAGTACTATTTAATTAAAAACAACAGCCTTGACCTCACAAAAAAACTTTAAGAAACTGATTGACATCATTTTATTGTAAAAAAGACCCTAAATCTTATTCTATAACATCAAAATATGTCACAAAAAATTTGTGGTCATTTGAATTTAACTAAAAAATTAAAAACTGAAATATGACACCATCATTCAGATTCTTTGGAATATTTTTTGTCACCAATATTTTGTTGGTAGGTGTTTTCAGACTATATACAAATATACACTGTTTTAAAGGTGATTTAATACACATTCTTATAGTTTATACATTTACTAGGTTTATACGAATATTTGGCATAATTTTGCAATGGACCGGAATGGAAATTTTACACGGACTCATGCAGAATTTCATTGCAGACGTACCAAAACAATTTTTTGTACATTTTTTTTTACACAAAAGCGGTTATACTAAATTATGCTAAAAACCATTTTACCTGTTGTGTAACACCTGTTAGCCCTTTAACTTGCAATAATGCAGCTGTATGTAAAAATGAAGATAACTTGCTTTCCTCAATGAACACTTCTCCTTGATACATGTAAGACAAAAGACTGACTATATCATCTGCTGACACATCTTTCAATATGATGACTGGATGCTGGCAAGGATTTTCCTAAAATAAAGAAATGCCTATTAAACAAAACTAACAACATAGGTAATTTTCAAGTGTCTACACACTTGGTTGTGTTATTATGAAAATATTTAAATAAACGAGCAAGTAGTTAATTAGTACTTTTGTAGTCATATTAAGGCTCTGCTATGCGAAATCATTTGTCTCTGTCTTTTTCTTTATGTGTTAAGAGTATGGAAAATAACCTCACTTCTGCACTTTTTCGATGTTTTTTCATCATTATCTTTAGCACAATTATCTTTCTTGAAAAAAAGTTATTGGAGCAACTGCACAGTACGTTAAAGTGTATTTTGATGTAGAATTCAATACGTTTCTGCTATTATTTACGCCAAAAATATGGCCCGCGACAAGCACTTTTGATGATATTGGGCGCATTCTACCAGACAAATCATTGAGTCATCGACCTCCATAGAGTAATTTTTAACCATCGAAAGTAATTTGTATAGAATGTTCACTATTTTACTTTCCATGGTTAAAAATTACTCTATAGTGGTTGATGACTCAAAGATTTGTCTGGCAGAATGCGCCCATTCTGATTTTTTTTACATCATCTGTGAGGTATATACGCAATTTAATACTTGTAGCTACTAGATAATCTCTTTAGCTTGTCGTATGTTTTTTTTGTGGCTACAACTTCACGTTTTCTATATAAAAATATGGCCCGCGCAAACCATGTTTTTCTATTATGGCCCCTTAAGGCAATGTTTACAAAACAAAACATTAATCACAAACATTTTTATGGCACTTCAAACAAGACAGAATACTTGCAACCGCTAGCACAATTGCGAAGGTTATAATGTCCCCAGTCATTCACCTTGAACACATTCCTGAAGTACGGACTGCACGCTGACAGTATGACTTTGTGGGCCTTGATGTTTCTGCCTTCACAAGTGAGAGTTACATCCACCAAATCCTCCGAACATTTGAGAGAATCTAACGCACTGACGATATTAGTTTGGAAGTTGTTCCAACGTAAACAAAACTGATCTGCCATTACTACTTAATCGGCTTGAAATTCTGCAAAAAAATAAAGTTTTTTGCTGAGTCCGAAATATGACACGACAATTCAATGAAAAAATCTTAGAAAGTGGGGCAGTAACTTGAATTGCACTAACCTGTTCACTTTTACACATCACAATGTCATAAATCATTAGAGTTTCGTCAATTATTGTTAGTTTAATACACTTTATTTGATAGTAAAATGCATACAAATGCAATGCGAATGCATGACCTCCATTGACACGATTGAATTGAATTGACACTTTCTTTCACTTCAATCAACAGATCAACTTATTTCACTAAGGCTGTGGTCCGCATAGCAATAATTTCGATAATGTGCGCTTATATAATTCTCGACGGCCCGGCACGGCACGGCCCGGCACGGCAAGGCAGCGGCGATGCCAAATTAAAAGATGCTTATAGAATTGCTGCTGTGCCGTACCGGGCCGGGCCGTTGGATATTCAACACAGAACACTCATAGTGAAGAAGTTACCATTTGTACATTGTACAATAGTGTCGTGGTACTTACTTTTTACTTTAGAATAATATAAAAAATAAAAGTTAACCTTCTCTCTCTAGATATTTGTTATCTTTATAATTATTTCATAAAATAATAGGTACTAGTTTACAAATTATACAACGTGTAACAGAAAGGAGATATCAACTCGAAAGGAGGTCAATGTACTCGTGAATCCAAACACCTTCCAACAGAAAAACAAAAATCATATCGTAAATAAAATTTTGGACTCTCCATAGACAATTTGAATTTGCCGCCAACATTTGGCGTGATTCAATTTTTTTTTTTTTTGAATTTTTTTCTTTTGGCAGTTTCACGAGTACATTGACCTCCTTTCGGGTTGATTGATACCCCCTTTCTGTTACATGTTGTATATTGACAATTAGTAGTTTTTCTACAGTAATGTGTGTTTATGTACAAATTGATTATAAATTCTGTAATGATTAGATTACAATGTATGTAGGTAGGTAGTAGGTACTTATTTAAATGGTAAAAAAATCTTTTAAAAATCAAAGAATATATGTAGCTGGTTTTCATTACGTACCTACTTACCAAGATAGGTAGGTATCTACACAACACATTATTTAATTAAGTAGGTAACTACCTACTTAAGTAATATCTAGGTAATTGTTTGTTGAGATGGGTAACAATATTTAACTTTGGTAAGTCCCCTATTAACCGTGTTCCCACTGCTATAAGTACCTAGATATTTAGATATCTACCTTTCCGATCAGTATCGAAATAACTATTTGTCGGAATATTACCTATTTGTTGAATTTTGATGGTGTTTGTTTCCACAATCATACATAGGTACATAACATACCAACAACAACACATTAACGATATTACGCCAATATTCTGGTTGTGCCCTTTATACACGATTACACGCTGTATATTATTTGCTCTAGACTCACACTCACACATATGAATCCTTGTAGCTACAGACTACATCGTAAAAGTTCGACGGCAGCGTAGAATATGGCCGGTACGGCCCGGCTCGGCACGGTTTGCCGGTGCCGTTGAGGAAATATAAAAGCGTCTCCATTTAATTCCATACATTTCACTTCCCTGTTGTGCCGTTGGACGGCTGCCGGGCGGTGCCGTGCCGGGCCGTTGGGAATTATTAAAGTGCACAATGGCGTTTACAACGCTGTCAAACTGTCAACGCTCAAGTGCGAGACATTAGATTTTCGCGCTTAAATTAACAAAATCCACAAATGACAGTTGGTGTCATGCGGACCGCTCGTAAGCGCGCTAACATTTTATTCTAAATTAATGGTCTCGAACCTACCGATTTTTTGCTATTTCTACCATTATGGAGCCTCTCCTACTTCTACAGAAATGAAAAGATTTTTCACGTTTTCTGAGAAGATCTGAGAATATAAAGAAATTCTCCCGTCTTTTTTATCGAATTGAACTAGCAACCCTTTTCGTTTCGTTTGTTTACAGAAGAATCCACCACTACTTTGAAATTCGCTTGTAAATTCTGCATAGCGATAATTCGGACTTTATTTTTTGATTTGATTTGATTTCGACTTGTAGAAGATTTTTTCCCCTTTTCTTCATTTACGAACATTAAAGTGCTACCTTGAATTTTATATTGTTCGAAAGCTGTGTAATAGTCAACGAATTTACTGTGTAATTTTTTCTATTTGCCGTGTGTCAGTTGGTATACAAAAAAAAATAGTTTCATACAAAACACGATCTCAATATTTTTTTATAATTCAGCATTGACCTGCATATATTTACACTGGACAGGCTTATGTCAAACTGTTTTTGTGCCTATTTGATTACCGCCATGTTGGCGCTGTAGGACGTAGCGTGAGCATAGCGTGCGTACATGGTACTAAAGTTTGAAGTCTGGAGAGACCATCACGTCAACCATTTTCATATTGTACGTCAAAATTAGTTCTTTAGACGCACGCTAGTGGCGTTTCAAATAGGCACAAGAACTTTGCTGTCACAGCTAGCAAAATGACACAGAATTTAGTTGTATATCGGTGATATAAACAGTCGCATATGTGTTACAGAAACGTTTCTATCATTGGAAAAAGGCCCCACTTTTATCACTATAAAGTGATACAGTATATCTATTGTAGCTCCACTTAGGACTAATCAGATACATATCAGTGACATCGAATCAGTTGCAACACAATATAGTGATATATTAGTGATTGTGATTCTATAATAACACTGTTTGAATAACGTGAATAATTGAACGCGTTACTGGTTATTTTATCAGAAAGCTAAATATTCATAGGTATATTTCGTTAAGTAATATTTTTATGTCACCATCGTGTGCTCCATTTTTATTATCCAATTTATGTGTGTAAAAAAGATAAGTGTTAGTGCGATTTCACATGCGCTTGCAATTCTATTGTTAAATTAGTAGCATAATGTTATTGTTTTTTTAGTGCCCCCCTCGAATTCGTAGTATTTAATAATAAGATTGATTTAATTTATCAAATTATTTGTGAAAATACCAATATATGATTAATTAGTGTTAGTGTTGCTGCTACTCAGACGATATACAACATAGGGCGGCCATTACGATAAATAATATTTTGGTGATATATGAGCGCGCACAAAGCTTCATTACAACTTATGAGTGCTATTAGGATCCCCTTATCATTTATTTAGCACAAGTGTTTTAATAGCATCATAAATCTTACTATACAACATAGTTGCTCCATAATCAAGTTAAGGAGTATCAATTTGTAGCTGTGTTATATATGTTGTATAAAGCAGCTGAGTAAACGTTTATGTGATAGGTTAATACGACAATTTAGCTGTATATCCTTATATAGCTAATAAATGTTTCAAACACAGATATACAACGAGCAGTGATAAGCGTTACTTATTTACGATATTAATATGACTACTTAGTGATAAAAGATGGCCTATTATCACATTTTTGCTAGCTGGGAATCATACAGACAGCCTGTCCAGTTAAATAAAAAAAATTTTTTTTCATGTCAGTGTAATTCAGGCACTCGATTCGTTTGACAGTCACTTGAAACTTTTCACAACCGTGTGAAAAGTTTCATGTGACTGTTTGTGACGTTCAGAGGTTAAGAGTGCGGTTATTTTATTGTTTTTTAACTCACTCTAAGGTTTAGAACGACCAAGAACTTTAAATGTCATTAGTAGTACAAAATCTTCGTTTTCCATTTGGAATACGAATAATTTAATGTTTCCTTTATTCCAAATCAAATAAAATCCGGAGGAGCTGCCATTAGCTTTTTTAAAAATTAAACACACAATATAATGTCAAATAACATTGACAACTTTTTGTATAGATAAATGTCAGAGCGTTTTTCAACAACCGATTTTGATTGTTAAACATTTGCAACGCTCTGACGTTTGGAACGGGAAAGTTGTGTCAACCGAACGTCGTCACGCTCTGGAACGCCGTAAGAGCGTTTGGTTGCACTCAGAGCGTAGGTTCTGAACGCGTCCCAGTGACGAGCCATGGTCGAGTGAATCTCGCTGTTTCTTACTTCCTGTGTCATCGTCACTTGAAAATTTTAAAAAAATCCAATGCATAAAAAATATGCCATTATTTACATTAGACTATAATAATAAATTGTGTTAATTTGCATATTTTAGATTTATTCCTTGTGATGAGATAAATTAAAAAAAAATCAAGTGACGGCAATGTCACAGGAAGTAAGAAACAGCGAGTTTCACCCGCCCGTTGATTACGTAAGTCTGTTGCCAACAATTCTCGATTGAAATTTATTGAAAGGACAATTAAATTGCTGCTTTAAGTAAGATAGTTGTCACATTGGTTCTTACTAAAGCAGCAATATCACTGCGATTTCTGTCAAAGTTGATTGCAACAAAGTTAGACAATCAGCCTGCAGGGGGCTGATTATGTAACTTTGTTGCAATCAAATCAAAGCAGCAATACAACTGATATTTCAATCGATTTCAATCGAGAATTGTTAGCAACAGAGATACGTAATCGGTGGGCTGCACCCTGCCCAAGATGGCACTGGTAATGACATCATGAATGACGTTACGCTAGATATTGTAAACGCGCTAACGTGCATGCGGACCAGCCCACCGATTACGTATCTCTGTTGCTAACAATTCTCGATTGAAATCGCAGTTGCATTGGTTCTTACTAAAGCAGCAATGTCACTGCGATTTCTGTCATAGTTGATTGCAACAAAGTAAGACAATCAGCCTTCGGTTGTTATCGCGATAATATCGATATTATCGCTGTGCGAACCTCTGCCCTAGTTCACTCACCATTGACCTGCATATATTTACACTGGACAGGCTTATGTCAAACTGTTTTTGTGCCTTTTTGATTACCGCCATGTTGGCGCTGTAGGACGTAGCGTGAGCATAGCGTGCGTACATGGTACTAAAGTTTGAAGTCTGGAGAGACCATCACGTCAACCATTTTCATATTGTACTAGTGGCGTTTCAAATAGGCACAAGAACTTTGCTGTCAAATCATACAGACAGCCTGTCCAGTTAAAAAAAAAAATTTATTTCATGTCAGTGTCACTCACATACTCTGGTATTTTTCTCTTTGGTTTGCTTGATCCCAAGGAGGTTAATATTAGTGCAGTATTTAGTGGCATTTTTTGTATGGGGACCTTGCAAATCGTCAACAAAGGAAGCCGCTTGGTACAGGCGTACTTTGTGGTCATCTGAGCTGATTTAGCCCTGTACCCACGTGGTACCACCATGGTGGTAGCCAGGGGTGGGGGGGAGAGGTGCCTTCTACCACGCTGCACTTTCACATCCATATCTCCATAAGTTTAGCAAATAGGTCGTGTTTGGTATCGTTTTCATATAATTCAAGGACAAGGAATTCATTTCTGAAACAACTTTTACACTCGTTCGTATAAAAAATAAAAGTTCTGCACAAAAACATAAAAATAAGAAAACAAAAATCTTACAAAATCTATGCCTACAAATAAACCACGAGATTGTGCTTTATGAAAAAAATATGATTAAACAGCCCTGTTTATATAGAATATATAAACATCAACTTTCCCACACAAATTATATTTATAAATGTGTCAAAAAAAAACATTTGCGCCGCACGGCGGTATTTGGCCGCAGTATATTTGGATAGGATTTATCACTTATTGTTTAATAATGACACAAATTGGTCGTGTTTGGTATCGTTTCCGTATAATTCAAGGAGGTGGAATTCATTTCTACTACAACATTTTTACTCGTTCATAGAAAAAAATTATTCAGTGCAAAAAAAGAAAAATAAGAAAAAACTTACAAAATGTAAACCTACAATTAAACCACGAGATTATGCTTTATAAAAAAATATGTTTAAGCAGCCCTATTTATCTTAAATATATACACATAAAACTTTTGTGTAGAAATTATATTTATAAATGTTTAAATTTGAGATTTTTGCATTTACAATGCTATTTTTAAACAATACTAAATAATATACTAGAAAAAATCTGGTGCGAGTCGTATTTTTTCTAGTATATTATTTAGTATTGTTTAAAAATAGCATTGTAAATGCAAAAATCTCAAATTTAAAAATTATATAGCTATTTCATCTTAATCAATTGTTAAAATATCTGGAAAGATATTTCAATTGAATGTCGAGGTAAATCCTCACATTGGTGAAATAACGCTGGCTTACAGCGTAAGAGTTTAGGATATACTAGGAAAAATTCGACGATGTCACTAGTGACTCGGTAGCTCAGCGGTCAGAGCATTGGACCGGATATCCAAAGGTCGCGGGTTCGATTCCCGTCTGAGTATTGATCTGGTGCGAGTCGTATTTTTTCTAGTATATTATTTAGTATTTATAAATGTGTCAAAAAATTCAGTTGCGACGCGCGGCGGTATTTTGGTGAAGTATTTTTTGATTTGGATTTATCAGTTATTGATTAATAATGACACGGATTAGTATTGGTAGTCCAATAATTTTACTTTCAAAGAGAGTTAAAGTTATAATTATTTTATTAACTTAGTTTAGTTATATCAAATTTTACTGGCAGTTTCCGTTGCATCCACATAGTTCGGTGCACCTTTTTTTATCTTTTAAACAATTTCACTTTCCTGCGCATTTTTACTTATACTTACACCTTATTTAATCCATGCAAGCTGTGGCTGCTGGTAGAAGGGTGGTCCACATAGGCTCCCATAAGCTATTATTTTTGGCCCGACCCCAATTGCAGGCAATGGCAGGTTTTGGATTGGTTTTAAAAGTTGATCCCAAACATTCCTCCCTGATAAATCGCTCGCAAAATTTAGTTGCACAGGAGGTCTCTGGTTGGTGGAGATTCTCCAGCTGCCTGTCCCTTTTCGTGAATAGCACTTTTCTGCATTGATTAATATCAAGGAGATGCGTTCGGACATTTCCAACAATAACTTAAATCACAAAAGCCAATCACCACGTAACCTACTTGTCATACAAAGCGATAACATTTTTTTCTAAACTTATTGACAAAGCCTGCTCCACATTTCCTTCTTTAGCGTATTTAAATACTTGCGTTGCTATTGGATAAGCGCCCCAAACTTCAAAAGCGCTTTTTTCCCTTTACCAGCAAAAGTCGATACGGTATCCACACCCGGAAAAGGAGTGGAACAGTGGCAATACTTCTGCTTTTTCAGGTCTTTTGCTGGTAAAGGGGAAAAGCGCTTTCAAAGCTTAGGGCGCTTATCTAATTGCAACGGAAGGATTTAAATACCCTAAAGAAGGAAATGTGGAACAGGCTTTGCCAATAAGTATTAGAAACAATTGTCATTGCTTTGTAGGACAAGTAAGTTACTGCTGATTGACTTTTGTGATTTAAGTTATTGTTGGAAATGTTGGAATGCATCTCCTTGATATTAATCAATGCAGAAAAGTGCTATTCACGAAAAAGGACAGGCAGCTGGAGAATCTCCACTAACCAGAGACGCCCTGTGCAACCAAATTTTGCGAGCGATTTATCAGAGAGGAATGTATGGGGTCAACTTTTAAAACCAATCCAAAACCTGTCATGTTCTACAGACTGGGGTTGGGCTAAAAATAATGGCTTATGGGAGCCTATGTGGACCGCCCTATCGCCAGCAGCCACAGCTTGCATGGAGTAAATAAGGTGTAAGTGTAAGCATAAATTCGCAGGAAGGTGCAATTGTTAAAAAAGATAAATAAAGTGCACCGAACTATGTGCACAGATGTGGATACAGCGGAAACTGCCAATAAAATTTGTTATAAATAGGTAAAAACAATTTTGTTTCTTAAATATTACTACAACTCTCTTTTAATGTAAAATTATGGGACTACCAATACTCATCCTTGTTATTATTAAACAATAAGTGATAAGTCCAAATAAAAAAAATACTGCACCAAAATGCGGCGCTACTGATTTTTTTGACACATTTATAAATATAATTTCCATAGAAAAGTTTGTGTGTATATATAAGTTCCTTCTTCAATAGTGGACAAAATTTTGATGGGTCAATGTACATGCACATGCATACAGACAACTTTTACTATGGTACCAACAACCCAACATAGAAATCGCGAAAAAAAAATCTGCTGTTCTATAATTAGCGTATAGTTGGCAGCCTCACCATTGAATTAGAAGGTTTTGACTAGGTCAAAAAATTGTTAGTAAATAGTGATAAATAGTGAACTATGGCATATAAATAGTGATACTATGGTTCAAAAGATATTTGAGTATCTTGGTGAGGCTGCTATCTTGACGTCAAGCTGGCAGACACCTTAAGAAATACAGTTCGTATCAATGTGATTTATATGCCAAAAAATTGTTAGGAAATAGTGAATCGTATACGCAAAATTTCAATAATATTGCTTCAGTACAAGCCGAGATATTACGATCTCAAAGTGGGCTGCTAACTTGACGTTTCTGGCAATGGCGATTCCAGAGAAACGGGTACAAGTTATAAACAAATAAATATATCAAAAAATTGTTAGTGAAATTGTGATTCTTACGATATAAATAAAAAAAGAATACTTCATTGCTATTTTCTAAAAATCTAATGTTAACTTCTACATAGTACTCTGAATATAGGCTGTCGATCAATATTGAACTTTGCTCCACAGTAATAAGGTTTAAACTTGATTGCAATCATGAGGTGAGTACTATCAAGCAAAAAAGTGAAATTTATATCTTTTGACTGTGTCAATAGTCATATCCTCGGTGCAAGGCTATTGATTTGGTATAAGTAAAGAAATATTTTTCTACTTACTTTTTTAATTTATTTTTTATTAAATCTCATCAAAAAAAATTTGATTGTGTAATACTACTCTAATAATAATTAATACTACTACTCTAATCATCGGTAATACCACAGCCTAGAGAGTATTCTTCTTACAGTCGGACATCGCCCTTTGTGTTGGCGCAAAAGCCGCCGTTCGTCTAGCTAGAGTCTAGACAGTTGACGCAACGACTAAAAGTGTAAGGGTTGGCACGATGTAATTTGCCTTTTCGAATTTTAAAAATATATGGGAAAAATAAGATAGACACTTCAAAATTCTTGTTTTATTCTTTGAATTATTAATTGTCATTTTTTCTAGAAGGTAAGAATATTTTTTTCAAAATTGTCTCTTTTCCTTCTTTTAATGCTCTTAAAATAAGGAAAAGAAAAAGTTTTTCTTAGTATTTTCTCTTTTTTTTCTTCATCTTGCATCATAAGTGCGAGGAATTATAGGAATTATGAAAAGGATATGGAAAGGATGTATGATAATCATAATTTTAATTGTAAATCATTACTAATTTAGGGCTAAATATGTATAAAATAAATCTTAAATTAGTACTCAATTAGGAAATAATAATGAAAAAATAAGTTCCATGATGGCGGCTGACAACTTTTTTGTTTATGGGCCGATTTCGATGAAACTCGGTTTTTGGTACCATTTTGACGCAAAAATAACAACGCAATGTTGAAAATATTTAAAAATTCAAGATGGCGGCCAACTTTTTTGTTTGCGGACCGATTTCGATGAAACTCGGTTTTTGGTAGTATTTTGGCAAGAAAACAGCAACGCAATGTTAAAAAAAATAAAAATTCAAGATGGCGGCCAACTTTTTTGTTTGCGGACCGATTTCGATGAAACTCGGTTTTTGGTAGTATTTTGACAAGAAAACAGCAACGCAATGTTAAAATGTAAAAAAAATCAAAATGGCGGCCAATTTTTTTGTTTGCGGGCCGATTTCGATGAAACTCGGTATTTGGTAGTATTTTGACAAGAAAACAGCAACGCAATGATAAAAAAAATAAAAATTAAGATGGCGGCCAACTTTTTTGTTTGCGGACCGATTTCGATGAAACTCGGTTTTTCGTAGTATTTTGGTAAGAAAACGGCAACGTAATGTTAAAAATTTAAAAAAATTCAAGATGGCGGCCAACTTTTTGTTTGCGGGCCGATTTCGATGAAACTCGGTTTTTCGTAGTATTTTGGCAAGAAAACAGCAACGCAATGTTAAAAATAAAAAAATACAAGATGGCGGCCAACTTTTTTGTTAGCGGGCCGATTTCGATGAAACTCAGTTTTTCGTAGTATTTTGGCAAGGAAACAGCAACGCAATGTTAAAAATGTAAAAAATTCAAGATGGCGGCCAACTTTTTTGTTTGCGGACCGATTTCGATGAAACTCGGTTTTTTGTAGTATTTTGGCAAGAAAACAGCAACGCAATGTTAAAAAAAAATAAAAATGCAAGATGGCGGCCAACTTTTTTGTTTGCGGGCCGATTTCGATGAAACTCAGTTTTTGGTAGTATTTTGACAAGAAAGCAGCAACACAATGTTAAAATGTAAAAAAAAATCAAGATGGTGGCCAACTTTTTTGTTTGCGGGCTGATTTCGATGAAACTCGGTTTTTGGTAGTATTTTGGCAAGAAAACAGCAACGCAATGTTAAAAATGAAAAAAATTCAAGGTGGCGGCCAACTTTTTTGTTTGCGGGCCGATTTCGATGAAACTCGGTTTTTCGTAGTATTTTGGTAAGAAAACAGCAACGCAATGTTAAAAATGAAAAAAATTCAAGATGGCGGCCAACTTTTTTGTTTGCGGGCCGATTTCGATGAAACTCGGTTTTTCGTAGTATTTTGTCAAGAAAACAGCAACGCAATGTTAAAAATGTAAAAAATTCAAGATGGCTGCCAACTTTTTTGTTTGCGGACCGATTTCGATGAAACTCGGTTTTTGGTAGTATTTTGGCAAGAAAACAGCAACGCAATGTTAAAAAAAATAAAAATTCAAGATGGCGGCCAATTTTTTTGTTTGCGGGCCGATTTCGATGAAACTCAGTTTTTGTTAGTATTTTGGCAAGAAAACAGCAACGCAATGTTAAAAATGTAAAAAAAAAGCAAGATTACATTTTTAACATTGAGTTGCTGTTTTTTTGTCAAAATACTACCAAAAACCGAGTTTCATCAAAATCAGCCCGCAAACAAAAAAGTTGGCCGCCATCTTGAATTTTTATTTTTTTTAACATTGCGTTGCTGTTTTCTTGCCAAAATACTACGAAAAACCGAGTTTCATCGAAATCAGCCCGAAAACAAAAAAGTTGGCCGCCATCTTGAATTTTTTTCATTTTTAACATTGCGTTGCTGTTTTCTTGCCAAAATACTACCAAAAACCGAGTTTCATCGAAATCGGCCCGCAAACAAAAAATTTGGCCACCATCTTGTTTTTTTACATTTTTATCATTGCGTTGCTGTTTTCTTGCCAAAATATTACCAAAAACCGAGTTTTATCGAAATCGGCCCGCAAACAAAAAAGTTGACCACCATCTTGAATTTTTATTTTTTTAAGATTGCGTTGCTGTTTTCTTGCCAAAATACTACAAAAAACCGAGTTTCATCGAAATCGGTCCGCAAACAAAAAAGTTGGCCGCCATCTTGAATTTTTTACATTTTTAACATTGAGTTGCTCTTTTCTTGTCAAAATACTACCAAAAACCGAGTTTCATAGAAATCGGCCCAATAATCAAACAAAAATACACAAATATCAACAAATACATCAATGTGCGGCCGCCATTTTGAATTCCAAATCTAATGTCAAAATCGTGCCAAAAACACTTTTTCATGACACCAACATCAAAAAATTGCAAACACTACTTTCAATATAGTATAACCCAATCAGAAGCGTAAGCCCTGACGGGATAGGGCCCGAGATGCATACATTGCCAAAGTATGGGCTCTCAGGCCCTCCCACCCTCCTTCTATACCGCACCACCCCGCACGATTGCTCTGTCTAGACCAAGGGTGGCCAACCTTTTCGACACTTGGGCCAAAATTCGGAAGTAGAATTTTACCCCGGGCCGCACTACCAAATTTTATGTATAGTGCGCGCCAGATAAGTCCGACATTAATAAAATGTGCTCGGCTCCGCGGGCCACAAGGTAACAGACGGCGGGCCGCATGTGGCCCGCGGGCCGCGGGTTGGCCACCCTTGGTCTAGACGCCTCCGATGGCCGACTGTATGAAGACTATCTCTCGGCTGTGGTAATACTACTCTCAGTTCATTTATTTAGTTATTTATTCAGTAAAAACTAGAAATATATTCTACTTATATCATCTACTTCCTACCTACTTACCTACCTACTGATTACTAATTTCATTATAAATCTCACCAAATAGGTACCTAACGTTAAAGTTTCAGTTACTAAAAAAAAATACAAAATATTCATTTTCAAAAAATTACAGGTTAGGGTATTTTCATTAGACTCCTCCCTTTAAGTTATAGTTTTAACGTTAGGTACCTAATTGGTAGTAAAATATTAGTAGTTTTTCCTAAACTAAATAAATGAACTGAGAGTAGAGTATTAAACGACCAAATTTTTTTTGATGAGATTTAATCAAACATTTTTTGATTGTGTCAATACTCTAAAAAATAAAAAAGTGGGTAGAAAAATATTTGTTTACTTATACCAAATCAATAGCCTTGAACCGAGGATATGACTATTGACACAGTCAAGAAATATAAATTTCACTTTTTTGCTTGATAGTACTCACCTCATGATTGCAATCAAGTTTAAACCTTATTACTGTGGAGCAAAGTTCAATATTGATCGACAGCCTATATTCAGAGTACTATGTAGAAGTTAACATTCGATTTTTAGAAAATAGCAATGAAGAATTCTTTTTTTATTAATATCGTAAGAATCACAATTTCACTAACAATTTTTTGATATATTTATTTGTTTATAACTTGTACCCGTTTCTCTGGAATCGCCATTGCCAGAAACGTCAAGTTAGCAGCCCACTTTGAGATCGTAATATCTCGGCTTGTACTGAAGCAATATTATTGAAATTTTGCGTATACGATTCACTATTTCCTAACAATTTTTTGGCATATAAATCACATTGATACGAACTGTATTTCTTAAGGTGTCTGCCAGCTTGACGTCAAGATAGCAGCCTCACCAAGATACTCAAATATCTTTTGAACCATAGTATCACTATTTATATGCTATAGTTCACTATTTATCACTATTTACTAACAATTTTTTGACCTAGTCAAAACCTTCTAATTCCATGGTGAGGCTGCCAACTATACGCTAATGTTCTATAGAACATTTAAAACCGAATAGATCAAAATGTATGGAACAGCTGATTTTTTTTTCGCGATTTCAATGTTGGTACCATAGTAAAAGTTGTTTGTATGCATGAGTACATTGAACCCTTAAAATTATGTGCACTATTTAATAAGGACCTTATATTTAATTTAAGATAAATAAGGCTGCTTAAACATATTTTTTTATAAAGCATAATCTCGTGGTTTAATTGTAGGCATAGATTTTGTAAGTTTTTTTTCTTATTTTTCTTTTTTTGCACTGAACTTCATTTTTTTCAATGAATGAGTAAAAATGTTGTTGCAGAAATGAATTTTCCGTCCTTGAATTACATGGAAACGATACCAAACACGACCAATTTGTGTCATTATTAAACAATAAGTGATCAATCCTATCCAAATATACTGCGCCAAAATACCGTCGCGCGTCGCAAATGTTTTTTTGACACATTTATAAAATATAATTTGTATGAGAAAGTTGATGTTTATATATTCTGTATAAACATGGCTGTTTAATCATATTTTTTTCATAAAACACAATCTCGTGGTTTATTTGTAGGCATAGATTTTGTGAGATTTTTGTTTTCTTATTTTTCTGTTTTTGCGCAGAACTTTTATTTTTTATATGAACGAGTCGAAAAGTTGTTCCAGAAATGAATTCCTCGTCCTTGAATTATATGAAAATGATACCAAACACGACCTATTTGCTAAACCTATGGAGGTATGAATGTAAAAGTGCAGCGTGGTAGAAGGCACCTCTCCCCCCCACCCCTGGCTACCACCATGGTGGTACCACGTGGGTACAGGGCTATATCAGCTCAGATGACCACAAAGTACGCCTGTACCAAGCGGCTTCCTTTGTTGACGATCTGCAAGGTTGATGCCACTAAATACTGCACTAATATAGGGAGTGAGAGCTCTACAAAAGTTCTCACTATTCGTTTAAAAGAAATTCAACTTTATCATCTTCTACATAGAGTTCAAATTCTATCGACGGCATTGACTGAAGTCTGACTGTGAATGAAACAACACCAAGTGGAGGTGCGTGTCTCGTTCTCACAATTGCCATTACTAAACAATAATACTACTGTAATAGAACAAAAAAAAATTACGTTACCAATCAAGTAGTGTATCAAAGTAAAGGATTTGGAGTAGGATGTCGAAAATATACTACTTAAATATTAATTTAGAATGACACATAATAATTGTAAGTTAAAACAGAACTTACTCTTTTGAATTAATTAAGTTTCTACAATAATGCTAATCTGCTATCATCGGTATGGTGGTAATAAATACAAGTGTCGATCCTGGCAACTCCGATTTTGACTTTCAATTTTAGAATTTCAATTTATATGAAATATTACTTTACAAAACTAGTGTGACTATAAATACTGCAGTGCAGTATTTATGGTCACACTATGGTGCAGTAACTGCACCATTTCAGAATTCCAAAAAACGAAATTGTTCTATTGAAATGGCTGGAGGTCGCAGGCGAGACGGTGAAAGTAATTATAATGTAATGTGTAATGTTTGTACCCCGATTTCGATGAAACTCGGTTTTGGTACTATTTGGACACGAAAATAACAACGCAATTTTTGAAAATACAAAAAATCAAAGATGGCGGCTTACTTTTTTTAAATACAAAAAAATCCAAGATGGCGGCCAACTTTTTTGTTTGTAGGCTGATTTCGATGAAACTTGGTTTTTGGTACTATTTTGACAAGAAAATAACAACGCAATATTGAGAATATTAAAAATCCAAGATGGCGGCCAACTTTTTTGTTTGTGGGCCGATTATGATGAAACTTGGTTTTTGGTACTATTTTGACAAGAAAGTAACAACGCAATTTTTAAAATACAAAAAATCCAAGATGGCATCCAAACTTTTTTGTTTGTGGTCTGATTTCGATAAAAATCAGGTTTGGTACTATTTTGACAAAAAAAACAGCAACGCAATATATAATATTAATATTATTATACATTAAAAAAAATCTAAGGTATGTAAAAATCTATCTAATGGTGGCTGAATTATTTATTAGTTTTTATTTCAACCAAGTTTCTCCAAAATCAACCAAAAAACAAAATTAGCAGCCATTTTGACCTTTTGTGATTTTTTCATCAGTTTACATTGCGTTGTTATTTTCTTGTCAAAATAGTACCAAAAACCGATTTTTATCGAAATTGGACTACAAACAAAAAGGTTGACTGCCATCTTGGATTTTTTAATATTTTCAAGCTTGCGTTGTAATTTTCTTGTCAAAATGGTACCAAAAATCGAGTTTCATCGAAATCGGCCCACAAAGGAAAAAGTTGGCCGCCAGCTTGAACTATTTGTATTAAAAAATTGCGTTGTTATTTTCTTGTCAAAATAGTACTTACCAAAACCGAGTTTCATCAAAATCGGCCCACAAAGAAAAAAGTTGGCCGCCAGCTTGAATTATTAGTATTTAAAAAATTGCGTTGTCATTTTCTTGTCAAAATAGGTACCAAAAACCGAGTTTCATCGAAATCAGCACATAAATCAAAAAGTTGGCTGCTATTTTTTTTTTTATTTTTAACATTTCGTTTTAATTTTTTTGTCAAAATAGTAACAAAATCGAGTGTCATCGAAATCGGCACACAAAAAAAAATTGTTTTAAAAAACAAAAAACCGACTTCAAAACCCACTGTACCTCTAAAAAGCAATAAATAATATTGAAATCACTAGATACGCATTATCATTGTAATAAAACACGTCTATTGAAGTCGGGTGGGGCTGGAGGATAACTATTTTTTTATTCTTACAGCCCCACCCGACTTCAATAGACGTGTTTTATTACAATGATAATGCGTATCTAGTGATTTCAATATTATTTATTGCTTTTAAGAGGTACAGTGGGTTTTGAAGTCGGTTTTTGTTTTTTAAAACAATTTTTTGTTTTTTTTTTATTTTTAGTGTAAGTGCCTTCTGTATAAGATATATTATCTAGGTAGATAGAAAAATCGGTTAGGCCAAACGTGGGATAATCGCGGACAACCATGCATACGGCTCAAACTGAGAAGAGAACTTCCTTTTTTAAAGTCGGTTAAAATTCTAAAACCTCTTCCTAAGTGTAACAAATACTTTTCTGAAAACCGTATCAAAATCGATTCAGCCATACGCGAGATAATCGTGGACAAACATACCAACATAATACGAGTCAAACTCAGAATGTCCTTTTTTTTTGAAGTCGGTTAAAATACTAAAACCTTTTCCTAAGTGTAACAATTTTTTTTCTGAAAACCGCATCAAAATCGGTTCAGCCGAACGCGAGATAATTGCGGACAAACATTGTAACGGTTCAAAACTGAACATGCTATTTTATCTCAAATATTTTTCGAATTTTGTTTCATACTGAGCATAATATTATTTAACTATCGAACAAGTTATTATAATAAAGAGTAGTTCAGGTTTTGAGTTAGCAATAATGTAGGAAGTTCTTTTAATCTTTCACGGCGCTAAAATTCAAATATTAGTCTCTGTGTAGGTAACGACGCTAATAGGCTTAAAATTTATTTATATTTATTATTGTTTATTTATCAAATTTTATTAGAGCCTCTCGAATATTATTTTAATAATTTATTTTAGAAGATTACTTAAAAAAGGATTGAATTCGGTGTTAATTATTTCTGTAAGTTGTCAGTAGTGTCACACCACGTGATGTGTTTTAGCTAAAGTACGAAGAAAGATTGATATGAAGTTTCTTCGAAAGAGAGATTTTATGCTGCAGGTTTATAACTCAAATGAGGGTAGGCATTTAAAAAAAAATGTAAAAGTAGTCGGATGGGTGTTGCCAGTTAGGGTTTTTAAAGTACCAACATTGTGATGCTAAATTGATCGGAAATTTTAGGTTTAATTGGATCGAATACTTAATGGAAAATGTTGTAATACGTATTTTAGCAAATTGATTCTAGAGGTTATGATATTTTGGGGAAGGCGAGATAAAAAGATTGAAAAAGGTTGGATTCAAATTGTAGCATATGGGAGGTTCAATTTGTTGTGAATATAAAATTCGTATTAATCAGAGTTCTATGATTATAGTACAATAATTTTATATGATTCTGGATAAATATGCTGAATATTATTCAAAGTTGTTAGTTTTGTTAGAAATGATGTAAGGGGGAAAACTTGTTGATTTATTTATGATTGAAACGTTGTTTCATACAATTGTATGAATTACTTAAATCAAATGTAGCTGAAATGTCAGTATAGAGAAATATTTAGGTAACAGATTAATTTTAATTTGGTTACAAATTGAGTGGCATTGTGCGCTTGAGTATAGAGAATCTTGAACATAGGAGGTTATTGGTTAGTTGAATTGTACGTTGAAATTATTGATTAGTATAGGGGTTCATTTTGTAAGATTAGTAACTTAAATATTATATTTATAAGTTGAGTAAGACAAAATTGAATTCTCCCCATTTTTGAAGGAGAAGGGAAAATTTTAGGAATAATTTATGTAAAGTAGGGAAATGAAGGTAGAAAAAAAAGATGCTTAGATTGTGTGGGGTGAGTTTCCTGCAGAGAGTGAATGATTCTGGGGGATTATAAAAGGCGAAGTTGGGGGGAAATCGCTCTTTTTACTTTCTCCGATCTCAGCGAAGCATCAAGTGGAACTCAGAAGAAGCCGTCGATACCCTCTCTGTAAGAAACTTCAATCAAGTAGTATTTTATTTTAACGCAAGAAACATCAAGAAGTCGGGAAGATAGTGTTTTTAATTGAGGTTTTGACGTATAGGTCCGCAACCGGGTGCGAGTCTTTTGCTTATATGCTTTAATTAGGGCTTATATGGTATAAGTAAGCTTGAAATTAAAGTATGTAGATTTTGCTTGCGAATTTTCATGAAGTAAAGTAAATTTCCCAATAGTTTCAAGAATTTTCATGGTTTAAGGTTGTTCGAAATTTGTTTAAGCAATCAGGGGGAAATAAAGGGGGGGTAGATTTCTCTTTAGTTTTGTGTCTTTATTGGGCGTTCGGTCAATCCTCAAAGGGGTAGGTAAAATAGCATTGCTCTGTGGCGTGCAATGCGGGTTTCTGTTGAAAGATACCTAGTTTAGTCACTTAAGGTTACCAAGCTAGCCAACTCGCTCATCAACCAACGGTCCGAACGGTGTGTGGATGTAATCCCGTTTGAACGTGGAGGATATGGCTTGGTAATGTTAATCCTCTTTGTAGGTGCCTATTTGTTCCATCCCAATCAAATATGGCCACGTCCAAGCTGTTAGGGGAGTTTAGGCGAGTCATGCTTGCTCACGCTGTACAGGATCGGGGCGTCGGGGATGATGGTAAGCATCCCAAATATTGCATAGGAAATCGGAATTTAGTCGTTGGTAGGCAGGTAAATTCATTAGGTTTATAAATTCATTGTTAGGCGCGTAGGAACAGTAGCTTAGGTTAGCATCTCAAGGCGGGAGGGAAACTTGGATGCTGGTAAAAGGTTAGACATCCTCAAGAAGGTCGTGTTGTCAGCAAGGTAACAGCAGGAACGGTAGACAAGCTAGGAGCTTTTAGGTAGGCGGTGGAGAGGTAGATCACTTCGTAGTGTATCGGATTTAGGTAGGCCGCAAATAGGTAGGCGTCGTCAAGATGGCCACCAAGGTCAATAGGTAGTGATTCGAAATTTAGGTAGGCGGTGTTGAGAATCGGGTCGACAAAATGGCCGCCGTGGGTCACCAAGTGGAACATTCGAATTTATATAGGCGGTGAAGAGGTAGGATGACTTAGGAATGGAACATGGTGAATGCGGAAGTGTACAATATAATGGACGAAATTTTATGTGGAATTACTGGTTATAATCCAATAGAATAGTATCAATCTTCCATAGAATCAGTGTTGTGAATGATTACTACAGTGTGCTAAATTGTGTAGACTTTGCAAGCTTCAGTAAGTACCCACAAATTAATTTACTCTTAATTTAATTTAGATATCCTTTACAGTTAATATTGAATAATGATTTAATAGATGGAGTAGAATCATAAATAAAGAATAGATTATTTATCTTTGAATTGGATTGGTCGAAGGGAGCTATGGTTGAACAGATTGTTTATAGATAGAATAAACTATTTTGGTAATTTTGAGAGGAGTGCTGAAACAAGATCTGAGTGTATGGAATAAGCTCGTGTCTCTAGTAAGTTAAGGTCGATTCACAACTTCTAGGTCACTAGATCAATGCTTTGAGTAAACCTTTCAAATTGACAGAATGATGTTTATGATTAACCGAGAAATAATACTTTGAAAAGTATCTACCAACTATGAAAGTATCATATTATTTAGTGAATATATAAAATTCACAAATAATAATGACAACATATCTTTTATCCGAGTTCAAATATTTAAACTATGTTCCACCAGCCAACTCAATTGAAAGATGTTAGAAATAGAATCTAGTTTACAATTGAGAACAAATATTGCCAAGTCTACTCAATATTAAATCGAAATACTGCTTTAACCTTTAGTAAATGACCTGAAGTCAATTCAGTTTATGGTTGTATATTTATAATTTAGTTGAGATTGAAGTATGGAAATCCCGTCATAGAATTTTACCTTGTTTAGAATTGTCTTTCCTTCAGAATTTGAGAACTATCAGTGTCCCAAGTATATGGATAGTAATGTTGTGTCCATCTGTTATAATGTTAAACAGTCATACTAGAACCAATTATTTAATTATTCTAAATTTAAATTCATAATTCAGCCATCGCAATTGAAGGAGAATTCTTCATTGTGAGAAACTGGTAGTTCGCTTGAAAGCACTCTGCTTGCCCTCTTTTATTAAAACTGACTGACAAAGACTAAGTACTATAACTTAAAAATATTCATTAATTAAATTTGTCATGAAAGAATATGGCTGGCCAGAAGGGAGTTGACCAAGTACGGAGACGAGACTCATTGTATCGGGCGGGGAGCGGGCCCATACCTTAGCTGGCAAAAACACAATTGCATATTCATTACTTGTACAATAACTTCAGAAAGTAAAAGAATAATAGCGCTGAAAATTTTATTATACTTTGATCTCAGGCGACTAAAACTTCTTAACTTACCTGAAATAATCTTTCTTATTTTAATGAACTAAGTTGACAATAGATAATTTACATTATTTGGAATAACGTCATACATGGCATATAATTTGACACTTGGCAGCGGAAGAGAATTGCTCAAATTTAACTTTTCTCTATAACCCGACTTACCTCTTTTTACCTTGCAGTCTATTATGGTTGAATATACCCTCTTTTACCTTATAACAATACTCCATTTAACTCATAAATTCACTTTGATCATTTCCTATCAACGTAGGTTTATTTCGCTCATACTTACTTCATCTACGGAACGTAATTGGGAACGCTTCCCTCTTTATTTATAGTATTCCCATTTTTTGACACTAAAGAACTATGGAATTTCCCTTGGTAGTATGACAAATATTAAGAATTAATATGAAAGTAAAGTAAACTCACTTAAGAAAAATACAGACTTAATTTCTATTTCTCTGGTTATATCAATAGAGCAATACCTTTCATTTAGTGGTATTTTCTTTTAGAAATAAATGTAATAGCAGGAATAATTAAGAACTAGTAATGAAAGCGAATACTTCTATTGGAAAATGAAAATCAATACTAATCACACTTTTAAAAGAATTTGGGTTCACTAATTATCACATCCAGGGTTCCTCCATTAGACTTTCACAGGCCCTCTCAGATCACACAAAGTTTGTTAGTAAGGTTCTTTGTAGGTTAGTTAAGGTTGGATAAAGTAAACTTAGTAAATTGTATTTTGGAGGTTATTTAATCCAGTAAAATTAGGTTCAATAGTTTAGTTATAATCAACGGTAAGTAGTAAGCGGATTTTGATTGTCCTCCTGTCCTGTAGGTTATTAGGTTTCCACTTAGTTTTTAGTCTCTTGCATAGGCCGTGATCATCTAGATCCATTGTAGTTAGGTCGTCGGTTACATTTTCGTTGATACCGTGACCAGGATTTCATATTATTATTGCGAATCTTCAGGTTTTGTGTGGTTTGGGAGTGAGTGACTGTTAACAAGTGAGATTGTGACAGTCACATTTTGTTGCGGTGAAGTGGGTATAAAGGTTTGATATGTTGAAACACTGATTTTCTTTTCCAATGGTTGTTAAGTTATCATTCTGGTACGAGTTATGGCGTTTAACTTGTCACTTTGGCTGGTCCTTGAAACTTTTGTTTTGCGAATCATTTGTAAGATCTTAGTTAAATATCTCTGAAAACAAATATACAAATAACCACTGTTATAAGACAAATCTTGTAAAATATTTCCGATACACTTAATGTTTTCATTGTCATTATAGTGCTGCCAAGACTATCGACGTCTCTGATACCTTATCGATATTTACGTAAATTATCGACACTTAGGTTAACTGTATTGCATTTGGTTCTATAGTTATTTTACACACTACGTTTGGTTACAATGATACAATTATGCAGTTAAATTATTACTTGTTCATACAGTATAGTCTCGTTTAAGGTAAATTGCGTAGTTAAGCAAATCGTATCGCGATAGTTTTTATTGATATACACTATCGATAATCGATATAATTATTTTCCCAGTTCCGGTTTATCTACTCAAGTCAAATTTATTTTACTCTGTTCAAAGGTCCGCATCAAGGTCCGACCGAATCCACTTTTCGGCCATGGACCGAGACCAATTTAAAAATTGAATTCTGACTTGGATTTTATTCACTGATATGATTAAGTTAGAAAAAAAAAGGACATTTTTATAGGTAACCACATATACGATTTTAAATGTATAACTAAGGACAACGAGTGCCTGGCGGTTTTTTATCAATCATATCGCACCCTAAATAAAATACTGACTGAACTCAAAACTGCAAACTTTTGGTAATTGACAAAAAACTTTTGTGTTTTTAAAGGACATTCATTAAATTACTATAGATTTGGAACTAAAAGGAGTACGTAAAAACTAATCATACTTTTTAAAACCTAAGTAAATGGCCTCTTAAGTCCAATAATCGTATTTAAAAAAATATTATTATTTCATTTAAAAAAGTACATGTAAATAAACATTTTTGAAATGGGTCATTATTTTATGAAAACGCGAAGAAGAATATTAACGTTACTAAAAATCAGTCAATATTATACTAAACCGTTGAAAAAAAAAATGTGTTATTTTTTATAAAGTCACTATTTTATCAAGCTTTTAAACAAAAGTGTAACACATTAGCGAATAAGCCTCTTTTAGACAAAAAATCTTACATAGCTTAGTGGCTCATTTTAAAGCTTAGTATAGGAAAATAATTATTATATCGGTCGCACGACACCCACTGCTGGGTATAGGCCTTCCCCAAAGATCTCCACGACGGTCGGTCCTGCGCTGATAACATGATTGTAAATGTTTTTTAATTTTATTCAAATATAATTTTCTGAATAAAAGACTCTTTCATTTCTATAATTTATTATAAAAATAAACAATAAGAAGACTTGGAGTATTACTAATTAAGCTTTAATAGAGTTTCTGAAATAAACTTTTAAAAAACGCACTAAGTGCAACAAGATATTATTATGTTAACATTATAATTATCAGTCTAAATGCACAATGAGGCATAACAACTTACCTACATACTTATTTGTTTAGCACAGCCGCATTTACTTCAATAATCAAAAAGTCTTAACAAATAAAAATAGCAAACAGTCTTAACACATAAAAATAGCAAACAATTAAGTACTACGTAGTAAGTATTAAGTACTTACTCAGTTAAGTAAAATTTAACAAAGTTATAACAAAATGGTAATTACTTATATCAATTGACTATAATAACTAGAATAATAAGGCGGTATCGCTTTTTGTAAAATTAAGCTTTTGAGATCTTTTTTCTTGTTCTCACTTAGTTGGAACCTCTCATTATACGCTTTTCTCAGTACGATATCATTAACCATAGGTAAAACTCTTCTCGTTCGTACATCGACTTCACGGTATTCCTCGTCTTTGTATGACGTTTTGAAGTAAAATTTGAATGGTTCTCCTTTTAGGAACTTCAACATCTTGATATCATTCCATGTAAGTGTATTCCTGTTAATATCTTTGGAGAAATTCAAACCCCAGTGGCTTTGTAAATCTTTAATGTCGATGAAATCATCGAATGTCAACGTTTTTACATCAAATTTTTTTCCTGTTTTTTTGGCGCTTTTAATCAAAGGAATATTATTGAACTGGAGTATAAATCATGTCTGCTTTTAGGTACTTTTGTATTTCCTTTTCGATCAAACTGTGCGCATTATCGTTTTCGTTCTGTGTATGGCCCTTAATTAAATATTTATGGCAAATCGAGTTGATGTTTTCAAATTTGTGTAAAGCATACAGATAAAGTGTTGTAATGTATTTATTTTTATTTTGGCCATAGCAATTATCAGAGTAAAAAGTAACATTTACAGATTTACCTGTGCTCCGTTCGTTTACTAACTCTAAGAAATTCAAAACACATGTCGCTATTTCGATTGAACCTTTTTGCCCTTGAGTTTCATCCCAAAAGTAACTATATACATTTGTGTAAGCTTTGTAACTTTCCTCTTCAGTAGGGTTCTTTTTAGCCAATTCAGCAATGGTAAAATTGAAGCAATTCATTTTGGTTTTGTAATAGAAACTACTGGAAGTCCCAGACGGTGCTTGCAAAATAGCTTCCAGGTCATATACTGCACAAATATTATTTTCATCTATTGCGTATTGGTCTTTCTTTTTTTCTTTCCTTGACAGTTCCTTCTCTTCTATATGTCTTTCATACTCTTCCTTTAGGTCATCATTCGGTATTAACTTATAATCTCTACACAAATCACAGAGATCCTTTTTGGGTTGGTGTATTTTAATACCTGTGTCTTTAAAAATTTCATAGAAGTTGCAAAACTTGCCTGTTGGACGCCCATTCTTTTGTTGCTGCTCTACAAAATCTTGATAAATTTCAGTTAGTGTTCTACCCGGATATATATATTCACAAGATGATGTTGCTCTGGTATAATGGGACTCAACTCGGGGAATAGAAGCTATGAAACTCTTAATATCGCTAACCAATGAAGCATCAATCTTTTTATGGTTTCCATGTTTTCCTCGTTTGTCTCCGTCTAAAAAGTTCTGTTCATCACATTTTTCCTTCACCGTACGTATCATTCTGTCTGTTATATCAAGAGTGTTGACGAAAAAAGTTTTGCAAACCCTTTCACTTGTACCACTTTGTTTCAAGTAAAAAGCATAGTTTGAATTTCTTGGTTTTTCAGTTTTGCTGTATTTGTATTTGGGTTTGATTTCAACCATACAACTTTTAATAAATGCTCGTTGAATATCTAAACTTTGTAAACTCCAAAATTTGTCAAACAATATTTTTCTCGTCTGTTCAGTAAATTTATCGAAACATTTTAAGCGGCATTTTTCATTACACGGCGGTTTGACCGAACGTGCAGCAACTATTTTATTAGTTGTGGCTGATACATACGATTTACCAGCATTTCTTAAACGTTTTGCGGAATTGAATTTCCAAGTTGTAGGGTCACGCTTTCGTTTTCTAGTTTTACGTATTGGTGAGATTGAACGGTCAACGCTAGTTTCAGAGCTTGATGACGACGACAGGCTTCGGCTTCTGTGAGATAGCAACGATGGTGGCAATCGTTTACCTGTACCTTCCATTCCTGCATAATAAGTGGGATCTGAATCACTTAGATTCGGGTCACTTTCATTGGAGTTAATCGGAGAGATTTGGTAACTTATGTTATTGGGTTGTAAGGCCCTTTGAGAAGTTTTTCGTGCTGTGACTTACGGTATCATAATCAAAAGTTCGCGAATCAAAAGTGTAACTTACGGTAGAACCGATCAAATGCTGTAGAAGAGATTTATTTAGTTTATTTTTGATGAAGACAAGTCTTGATAAATCAATTTTGCAGATCAATGATTTTTTTGATTTGGTGGGTGTATTATTATTAATAGAAGCAGATGCACAAGTAAGTTGGTATTGAGGTTCTATTTCCATTGACATAGGATTAGCAATTACTGTAGCAGGTACATGGGAAGAATCGGTTTCAAATATATTCTCAGGTGACGTTTTATTAGAATTAATTGAAGATGTCAACTGCGATGAGTGCTCTTGTACAGGAAATGTGACTTTTTCTGTAGTTATAGCTTTTGTTTGTATTGTTCTTATGTTAACAATAGTACACCACTCGGCCACGGAGGTCGTCAAAGTTGTAGGTGATTTTGCAGTAGTGTAATAGATTTTAAGTAATAATTAACAGAACTACTTCAAGACTACACTTCAAAACGACACTACTTTTTTCTTTCCACCATACCTTTTTTCTTTAGATAAGTTGTATTTAGTAGCTCCTAGTCGTCCTATTTGGTAGGACTCTATCAAAACAATTATAATTAAATTAAATTGAAGAGAGACTTATTTAAAATTATCACTTAGTTTCTACTGTATTTTTAATAATGTAAAGATTTAAAATCAAATCTTCAAAGTAATTGTCTAAATTATTTAAAATACAAAGACCGAATTCGATTTAAGAGATATTTTCTTTACTGTTTTTAAAACTACATGGATCTAACTATAAAATGGTCACTGCACTGGTAGCAAATTTCAGTACAATATTGACTCAAACCGAATTAGCCCAACCTAAACACGAAGAGACTTGCTAAAACAAAAACCTATTTCAAAATTCGTCGTTATCATATTTAGGAACATTAAATAACCTTACCTCAAGTTTTCATAAAACGACGACGTATCTCGAAATCAGCCACCGTTTGACACTACCTCCGCGTGCGGCTGCTGACGCAGGAATGAATCGGCCGTTATTCGACGTATGAAGCAGGTGCGCGGGGCGGGAAAAATAATGGCTCATAAATTTTTTACCTTAAGCGTTAAGGAATAAGGGTGGTTTTTAGAAGTCGGGTTGTGAAATTTGCTCTATTAGGTCGTTATTTCACTTAAACTCATTTTTCCAAAATTTTGAGTTCAGTCGGTATTTTATTTAGGGTGCGATATGTCAATACGCATTAATATTGTCGTGCGGTGTCAAAGAGATTTGACAAAATAATAGCATAAGTCACTTTGGGATCAATACTTCCCAACTATTGACCTTGAGGGAAAGTAAAATAAGAAACTTTAACGTTATTTTTAAAGACACGTTATAAAAAAAAAAAAAACTTTTGTTCTTCTTTTGTTTATACCTAAGAAATAAAGCAGATCATAGGATATGTACGATTATAAAATTCTAGTCTTGTTAATTTGATGATTGCGAAGTAGGATGACGGTGATAGGTGGACTGTCAATTGAATTTACGGCTATAGCGAAATCATAGGTGCTTTGTTGTGTCAAAGCTATGATTCTTAAAGAAAAAAATGTATGGTCACACGTGTGCACTCTTTTATTTATTTTTTTATCATTCGTAAAATCGAATTAATTGTTCAAAATTGTGGTTGATAGGACACGAGATTTGTAGTAATTTTATTAAATGTATACGCACGTGTGCATAACATTGTCTGTGTAACTTTTAGTAATAGTGTGTTGTTACGTAAATGGCTGAATGTGAATAAGGTCAGGAACGCGGCCAAAGAAATTACATGTTATCGATTTCCGAACGAAACGTCAACTTGACAGATTCCTATTCCTTTATTTTAATGACATATATAATAAGTTTTTGTTTATGCCAATAAGGTTAAATTATATTTTGTAAGTTTTCAGCGTTAATTAACAGTGAAAATGATAAGGACATGCAGAAAGATTTGTCCATAATTACTTTATAGGTATACGATAAACGATTAACTCTAATCATTTAAGAAGGATTGACGTTTTGTCATTGGCAGGTTGAGAGATGAATTCTGTCGTTGCCTTTATCACGTTTGTGGTTAACTTAATATTATACGATTGATGCGTTAGATAATAGGAATGGCAGTAACGTTTAGTAATACTGAAGTCGTGGATGAATTTAGGGTTAGTGAGTGTTGTAAGATAATTCTAGATTCAACTTACAAAAAAAAAAAAAAAAAATATTAGCGTATAATGTAATAAATAGTTTTAGAGTTTGTGTGTTATCGCTAATTTCTGAATAGTAATAGTGAAGTTAGAAGGATATTAGCAGCATAAAATGATGGGGTCGTGAAATATTTTAATAAACTTTTAAATTGAAACTAGAAAACTTAGTATGTGGTGATTAGATTTTAGTTTAACTTAGTAACCTACCTTTGAGACTGTGCTATTGAAGGGATCATGATCGTTTAAGATTTGAGTTAGTCATTTATAGATTATCATTTTGAAATATTTATCCGAGGTGAATTAATTTTGTAACTAATCGTCGTGACTTTCGAAAATTAGCTAACTGGGGGTCGTTGTAGAACTAGTTACTAAGACGTTTTAGTTGTGGAAACAACGTTGAGGAAGTTGGCTAGGGAGGTATAATGTGTTGGGATTTAATGATAAAAGGAAAGTTTAAAATATTTAAATCATGTAGAATAGTAATGGTAGCAAAGAATATGATTGACGTTTTTCTGAGAATTAGATATTTAATTCGAAATGATTAGTTTCAACATTTACATTAGTCGAATATTAGGGAGCGTGGTTTTGTGGAATCCAAAGCGGTGGATTTTTTAAAACCAAATTAGTACGGGTACTATATTTTAATTATTTGAAGATCTGACCTTACAACAAAAAAAAAAAAAAAAACAAGGAGAGTTTCAAAAGCTATTGTCGAGATTAAATATCAAAATGGGAAAACCATCTCGTGTTCGACGAGTGCCCAAACGATATGAGCCAGATGACGAATTAGGAAACATAGAAGGAATCAATAGTGACTCTAATCGGCCTGTTCAACCGAAAGAGGTGGAAGTTAGAGATTCTAGAGTGCTTGATGAACCCCATCCGATAGTTAGAACTATAAGGCGACCGAAGTCGACACGTTCACGGGAATTGGTGACTATACAGCGTATGTTGAGTCGTACCATAGGGGTGCTTACTAGAAGAGTAAATGTTCTGAGTGGGGAAGTTAAGAAAACGCAGCGAACTATCCAGGAAACTACCGGAGGGGAAAAGGAATCGCCAATAGTTGAGGTAACGTCATTGAATAATGAAGGAATGGATTGTGATGAGGTGCGTGGGAATGTAATTAAAGAAACTAGTCCGGGCGCAGATATTCATAAGTACGTGATGTGTAATGTCAAGAACATAAACTTAGATAGACCAAAATTCGGAGAATCGTCGATTCATCCGGTTGATTTTATAGAAGATTTAGAGACCTATTTGAAGAAGTTAGGAACATCGGGCAATGAACTAGATTTAATACGAGAATGTTTAACTGGAAGTGTAAAGGATTGGTCCCGGATCTATAAGGGGAGATGGACAGGTTTAGCTGACTTTAAAGTAGATTTTCTGAAAGCATATTGGGGAGAAAATGAACAAAACGAATTGAGAAGGAAAATAGTACATGGAGTTTGGAATAGAGCAGAGACTCCCACCATGGTGGAGCATTTTTTGAAGTTGACAGGTAGAGCTCAAATGTTAAGCTATAAAATTCCGGAAAAACAATTGATTGGCGATATTATACGTCATTACCCAAAATTCATCCAACAAGTATTTGTGACAAATAAAATAGAAACCATAATAGAAGCGGCCGAATTTCTAAGGAGTATGGACAATATCCAGAAGCAGGAAGTACCGGGCACATCTACGTCTAAGAATTTTAAAGAATGGGAGAAGAAGAAAAGGGGATACCAACAGAATTATAGGCAGTGGCAGAGACCGAAGGAGGCTGAAGTACAAGCAATTAATTTAAATGATAAGTCAAATGTAGTAGATAGTGAAATGTTAAACTAGTGGAAGTTGAGTCTTTAGTCCTCGGATCAGCTTCAGCCACAGGGGACCCAAATTATAATATGATGGTTAGGATGAATTGGTGTCCAGGTGAATCTTTAGGAAGAAATAAAACCGGTGTTAGGATACCGATAGGTTTAGATCTTAAGGATAATTATACTAGAATAGGGTTAGGGTATAGCGAAATAGAGGGGATAGTTCAAGATATTCCTAGCCAAATAGTAGAGTTGTTAAAGTTAAAGGTAGAACAACTTTTGATCGACTCTAATAATGAACTAAATGCGGTTTTTGATGAAGAATCCACGAATAAAACAGATACACAGGTATTCAAATCAGAATTATTAGTACAGATTTTTGACGAAAATATTGTAGCTTTATTGGATACAGGTAGTGATATAACATGTATTTCGGAGGAGTTTTGGAATAGTTTAGTAGAAAGACGACCATCGATACCCGTTATGCCTATTAAATCATTTCTAATTAAAACTGCTGTAGGACAAAAGAGTGTAGAGATAAAGAGAATTGCTTTAGTTACCTTGGGAATCGGACCTTTTGAGCGAGATATAACTGTTTTGATTGTACCGGGTCTTAGTGCTAATTTGATATTGGGTTTTGATTGGATGAAAGAGAATCAAGCGTCGATAAAACTTAATAGAGAAGAAGAAGGGGTTGAAATAAATATAGGAGGGGAAAAGAGGTTGTTTAAATTCTTTAAGGGGAATACTGTTCTTAGTAATTGTAAATCACCAACAGATTTTGATGTGAGCATGTTAGATGAAGAGAATGTGGATGAGAATATTAGGGGTATGTTACAAAAGTCAAAATTAGATAAAGATAAACAGAAAGCTTTAGAGGAAGTTCTAATGAAGCATAGGAGTTTATTTACCTCTAGATTAGGTAGAGCAAATTGCTATGAACATGTTATTGCCATGGAGCCGCATACTCCCGTAGTAAAGAGAACGTATCCAATACCGTATGCGTATAGGGATAAGGTAGAGGCTAAATTAATGGAGATGGAAGAGCAAGGGATCATTAGTCGCTCAACCACGCCGTATTGTAGCCCATTAACTTTTACGTTAAAAAGAGACGGGTCGATCCGTGTATTATTAGATGCTAGAGAGATAAATAAATATATGATAGCTGAGACCGAAAAGCCGCCATTACAGTTAGACGTTCTAAACTCTTTTCATGGGGCAAAGTTCATTAGTATTGTAGACCTGAAAAATGCATACTACCAAGTCCCTCTAACGGAAGCTAGTAAAAAGTATACGGGGTTTTCATTTAACGGAAAATCCTATGTTTATAATGTTCTACCTCAGGGGTTGAAGACATCAGTCGGTTCATTTTCGCGCGGACTTGATATTATACTAGGTCACGAGGTTAGAGATTTCTGTATAAACTATCTTGACGATTTAGCGATCATAACTACGGGAACACTATCTCAGCATTTAGAACACATAGATATAGTATTAGGGAAATTATCACAGGCAGGGTTAACTTGTAATCTAGAAAAGTGTGAATTTTTGAGTACTGAAGTAAAGATGCTAGGCTATATTATTTCAACTGACGGAATTCGTACAGATCCCGAAAAAGTTAGGGCAATTCAATTATTTCCTACACCAAAAAAGTTGAAACAGGTGAGGGCATTTTTAGGACTTTGTAATTTTTATCGCAAATTTATACCTAATTATAGTTTTCATACGGGACCTTTATGTGAACTTCTAAAAAAGGAAAAGAAATGGAAATGGGGAGAATCGGAGCAGGAAGCCTTTGATAAAATAAAGTCACTCTTTATTAACACTGTCGAATTGAATCATCCAGATTTTACTAAGCCGTATTATTTACAGACAGATAGTTCGGGAATAGGGCTAGCGGGGTTTTTGTATCAAAAGGATAATCAAGGGGAGATAAAAATTTTAGGGTTTCATAGTAAATTACTAAGAGGAGCACAACTAAATTGGACAGTTACTGAACAAGAGCTCTATTCGATAATTTGTTGTTTGGAAAAATTTGAGACTTATTTAAGAGGGGCTAAAGTAATAATACGAACGGACCATAAAGCATTAACATTTGTAAAGAATAGTAAATTATACAATGCGCGAGTAACTAGATGGATAAATTATTTAGAACAGTTTCAATATGTAGTTCAACATGTAAAAGGTAGAGATAATGTAGTAGCTGATGTGTTATCAAGATATCAACCAGAAGGGGATTTATTACAGGAGGATAAAACTAATTCGCCTAGAATATTTTACACTGAGAGAGGAATTAATAAAGAGTTACTTGAAAAATTAAAGGATTTAACTAGGCTACAACGGGAAGATGTGGAGATAGGAGAAATAATTAGAATTTTAATCAGTGGGGTTGGAATAAATGGTAGAGTAAGTCAAATTTCTAAAAGGTGTGTATTAGGTGATGGAATATTATATTATTTACCTGGCGAGGGAAGTAGAAAGGTGTTATTCTTACCGGAATCAATTAGAGAGGAAGTTATTTGGCAGGTACATTTCGAAATGGGACATCAAGGGGCTTACAAAATCATTAAGTACATTAGGGATAGATTTTTTTGGAAAGGATTAACTAAACAGGTCAAACGTCTATTAAAGGGGTGTCACGATTGTCAGATAACTAAGAGCGATACAGCTAAGTATGTAGGTCCTTGTCGCTCAATCATAACTGAGAATGTAGGAGATATCGTTATGGCAGATTTGTATGGTCCACTTCCGTCGGGGAAGTTCGGTATGAATTATATTTTGGTTGTGCAAGACTCCTTTAGTAAGTTTGTGAAATTTTATGATCTTAGAAAAGCAACT
This sequence comes from Agriphila geniculea, assembly GCA_943789525.1. NCBI lineage: Eukaryota > Metazoa > Arthropoda > Insecta > Lepidoptera > Crambidae > Agriphila > Agriphila geniculea. The sequence continues at coordinate 14,672,073 of OX038875.1, forward strand.
GCAATTTCGGTACTAACTAAGGTGAGAAAATTCTTTCGCATAATCAAACCCAGAGCTATAATGACGGATAATGGGTCGCAATTTGCTAGTAGGATGTGGAAGGAAGTTATGAAAGAAGAAGGGGTGAGAGTTATTTATACCACAGTTAGAAATCCTAGGCCTAATACTACGGAAAGAGTAAATAAGGAGTTAGGACGATTATTCCGAACTTATTGTAGGACAAATCATAAAGGTTGGGTTGATATATTGCCCAAATTAGAAGTTCTATATAATAACACTTACCATGAAAGTACGGGTTTTACTCCTTGCGAGATTTTATATAGTGAACCTACGAGACTATCTTTTGATGACAATTTGCCGAATGGTGTGGTATCTCTACCTGTAGACGAAATTAGGGAGAAAGCTCGTGAGAATTTAAGGAAGGCAGGACAATTACGACAGAACAAATTTAATGAGAAATATCGTATCATTCAATATCAAATAGGTGATTTGGTTAAGATAAGGAAATTAAATAAGTCTGATGCTAAATTAAAAATTACGAAAAAGTTCGAACCATTGTATGAGGGTCCGTATGTGGTTGGCGCTAATCCGTTTAAGAATGTGTATTTACTTGTAGACCCTAAGTCTGGCAAGGAACGAGGAAGGTTTAACACTATACATTTGTCTAGGTATTATAAATAAGCTTTGTAAATAATAGATAGTATCTTGTATAAGTATCAAATATCAATTGTTTTTTTTTCTTAAGTTGACTAATAAATGGTAAAAGGGGTAACTTTGTATAGAGACTGTTGGGCAAGGGAAAAGCCTGTCTGAGCTTACAAAATTTTAACAACTCGATTGTTAGTCTGATGAAAAAAAAAGAGAAAGGTCAAAGTCTAATAAAAAAAAAATTATAATTCTCTGATGGAGTGTTATTCACTTGGTACGTTACGGGTTGGACAAAAAATTAGTTAATTGTCCAAGTTAATTAAAACATATTTCGTTGTTCGAGTTGGTTGAAATTGTAAGGTCAGATAGAGGGGTGTGTCGGTGGCTTTTCTTTCCGGGGGGGAAATTTTTCTGTTTAGATATAGGTCTAGGTAGACGTTAAGTTGATGTAGATCTAGGTAATCGGTAGAATATCCGACTGTGTTTAAGCAGCTTTATGAAATAGAAAAGGCATATACAATTAAGTACACCGTTAACTTAAATTGATAATGAGTCAGTTAACTTGAAATAATTTCATATATAAAAGGGTTGTTTAACTTTAACATATCGTGTAAAATTCACTCTCGTTTAACGTGTGAGGCGTGTATTATTATAGTGTGTCGCGTAGTGTAGAAAGTGCGTAACATAAGATTAATTTTTCGTAACGAATTTGAGATAATACTTTATTGTAAATTTTGCATATAATTATGTTTGGTGACAATCGGCGTATTGAATCCTAACATTGTATGATTAATCTCTACCCAATTTAGTTATTTATATTTGCATTCAGGGTGTAGCTATGATATAATCTTAGGTGGCGTGAATGTAGGCTAGTGAATGAAGACAGTGAATGCTGCATGAAGAGAACAGATGAATAGAATGAGAATCTAATCTAGTTTATGAGTATGAATGGGATGTTAATTTAAAAGATTGCATAGAATGAGAGTTAATGTGGATTAGGAATTGGAATTAAAATATAGATTCTATATGGAGGGCTTTGGATTATAACATATGTGAAACCTGAATGCAGACTTATTATTTTTCCAAGAGATAGGACCACCACACTGCTCTAGCGTCTGGTTTGTGCTTGCGGCCGGACCGGCGTTTAGGGTTGACAAACTTGAATTTTGTACAGTAGGACTTTTGGTGTTAGGTTAGAAAAAAAAAAAAGAGAGAAAACAAACACTATTGACGTTTGTAAATTGTCCTGGTGTGAACAACTGTCTGAAATTCATACTACACAAGAAGCTAAGAGCTATGAATATGAACTCGACAACTGCACACTCTCCAAGGCGATATTAGGGTTGTTCTAGAGTCTTAAGTAAGCTTTTGGAAATATAGGGTCATTGTATAGGCTCACTTCGAACCGACGGAGTAGGCCCTGTTGGCAAGAAAGGAGTAATACTTGATTGTGGAAGGGTTCAATGCACAAATATGTAGCGTCATACGCAAACTTTTTCATAAGGTTAGAAAAAGACTTATTTGTCGCATGTAGACTTGCTAGAAGTTGTGGATTCACAACCCACACCTTACTGTGATCTTGTACGACTCTGGTGTTGAATATGCATAAGACGGAATTGGCAAAAGTCACATAAAACTTAAAACTCGCTTGATAACTTTTCAATATTGTCTTGGTTTAAATACACTCTACAATCTAAATCTCATTTACATTAGGTTTCACCCAACAATTCTTTGATCTTGGAGAAATAATAATGGTTAGGGTTATTAAGGGAAAGGTTTTTTTTTTATTATACAAAAGGGATGTATGAGTAAAAATTGAGGATTAAGAGTAGAGGCGGAATAAATATTTGAGAATTGAGGAGGAAAATCCTACTCCGGATCCAATACGTAGTCTTGTCACCTGTGCAGGATTTTGGGGTCGAGCTGTAACGGTTCAAAACTGAACATGCTATTTTATCTCAAATATTTTTCGAATTTTGTTTCATACTGAGCATAATATTATTTAACTATCGAACAAGTTATTATAATAAAGAGTAGTTCAGGTTTTGAGTTAGCAATAATGTAGGAAGTTCTTTTAATCTTTCACGGCGCTAAAATTCAAATATTAGTCTCTGTGTAGGTAACGACGCTAATAGGCTTAAAATTTATTTATATTTATTATTGTTTATTTATCAAATTTTATTAGAGCCTCTCGAATATTATTTTAATAATTTATTTTAGAAGATTACTTAAAAAAGGATTGAATTCGGTGTTAATTATTTCTGTAAGTTGTCAGTAGTGTCACACCACGTGATGTGTTTTAGCTAAAGTACGAAGAAAGATTGATATGAAGTTTCTTCGAAAGAGAGATTTTATGCTGCAGGTTTATAACTCAAATGAGGGTAGGCATTTAAAAAAAAAATGTAAAAGTAGTCGGATGGGTGTTGCCAGTTAGGGTTTTTAAAGTACCAACATTGTGATGCTAAATTGATCGGAAATTTTAGGTTTAATTGGATCGAATACTTAATGGAAAATGTTGTAATACGTATTTTAGCAAATTGATTCTAGAGGTTATGATATTTTGGGGAAGGCGAGATAAAAAGATTGAAAAAGGTTGGATTCAAATTGTAGCATATGGGAGGTTCAATTTGTTGTGAATATAAAATTCGTATTAATCAGAGTTCTATGATTATAGTACAATAATTTTATATGATTCTGGATAAATATGCTGAATATTATTCAAAGTTGTTAGTTTTGTTAGAAATGATGTAAGGGGGAAAACTTGTTGATTTATTTATGATTGAAACGTTGTTTCATACAATTGTATGAATTACTTAAATCAAATGTAGCTGAAATGTCAGTATAGAGAAATATTTAGGTAACAGATTAATTTTAATTTGGTTACAAATTGAGTGGCATTGTGCGCTTGAGTATAGAGAATCTTGAACATAGGAGGTTATTGGTTAGTTGAATTGTACGTTGAAATTATTGATTAGTATAGGGGTTCATTTTGTAAGATTAGTAACTTAAATATTATATTTATAAGTTGAGTAAGACAAAATTGAATTCTCCCCATTTTTGAAGGAGAAGGGAAAATTTTAGGAATAATTTATGTAAAGTAGGGAAATGAAGGTAGAAAAAAAAGATGCTTAGATTGTGTGGGGTGAGTTTCCTGCAGAGAGTGAATGATTCTGGGGGATTATAAAAGGCGAAGTTGGGGGGAAATCGCTCTTTTTACTTTCTCCGATCTCAGCGAAGCATCAAGTGGAACTCAGAAGAAGCCGTCGATACCCTCTCTGTAAGAAACTTCAATCAAGTAGTATTTTATTTTAACGCAAGAAACATCAAGAAGTCGGGAAGATAGTGTTTTTAATTGAGGTTTTGACGTATAGGTCCGCAACCGGGTGCGAGTCTTTTGCTTATATGCTTTAATTAGGGCTTATATGGTATAAGTAAGCTTGAAATTAAAGTATGTAGATTTTGCTTGCGAATTTTCATGAAGTAAAGTAAATTTCCCAATAGTTTCAAGAATTTTCATGGTTTAAGGTTGTTCGAAATTTGTTTAAGCAATCAGGGGGAAATAAAGGGGGGGTAGATTTCTCTTTAGTTTTGTGTCTTTATTGGGCGTTCGGTCAATCCTCAAAGGGGTAGGTAAAATAGCATTGCTCTGTGGCGTGCAATGCGGGTTTCTGTTGAAAGATACCTAGTTTAGTCACTTAAGGTTACCAAGCTAGCCAACTCGCTCATCAACCAACGGTCCGAACGGTGTGTGGATGTAATCCCGTTTGAACGTGGAGGATATGGCTTGGTAATGTTAATCCTCTTTGTAGGTGCCTATTTGTTCCATCCCAATCAAATATGGCCACGTCCAAGCTGTTAGGGGAGTTTAGGCGAGTCATGCTTGCTCACGCTGTACAGGATCGGGGCGTCGGGGATGATGGTAAGCATCCCAAATATTGCATAGGAAATCGGAATTTAGTCGTTGGTAGGCAGGTAAATTCATTAGGTTTATAAATTCATTGTTAGGCGCGTAGGAACAGTAGCTTAGGTTAGCATCTCAAGGCGGGAGGGAAACTTGGATGCTGGTAAAAGGTTAGACATCCTCAAGAAGGTCGTGTTGTCAGCAAGGTAACAGCAGGAACGGTAGACAAGCTAGGAGCTTTTAGGTAGGCGGTGGAGAGGTAGATCACTTCGTAGTGTATCGGATTTAGGTAGGCCGCAAATAGGTAGGCGTCGTCAAGATGGCCACCAAGGTCAATAGGTAGTGATTCGAAATTTAGGTAGGCGGTGTTGAGAATCGGGTCGACAAAATGGCCGCCGTGGGTCACCAAGTGGAACATTCGAATTTATATAGGCGGTGAAGAGGTAGGATGACTTAGGAATGGAACATGGTGAATGCGGAAGTGTACAATATAATGGACGAAATTTTATGTGGAATTACTGGTTATAATCCAATAGAATAGTATCAATCTTCCATAGAATCAGTGTTGTGAATGATTACTACAGTGTGCTAAATTGTGTAGACTTTGCAAGCTTCAGTAAGTACCCACAAATTAATTTACTCTTAATTTAATTTAGATATCCTTTACAGTTAATATTGAATAATGATTTAATAGATGGAGTAGAATCATAAATAAAGAATAGATTATTTATCTTTGAATTGGATTGGTCGAAGGGAGCTATGGTTGAACAGATTGTTTATAGATAGAATAAACTATTTTGGTAATTTTGAGAGGAGTGCTGAAACAAGATCTGAGTGTATGGAATAAGCTCGTGTCTCTAGTAAGTTAAGGTCGATTCACAACTTCTAGGTCACTAGATCAATGCTTTGAGTAAACCTTTCAAATTGACAGAATGATGTTTATGATTAACCGAGAAATAATACTTTGAAAAGTATCTACCAACTATGAAAGTATCATATTATTTAGTGAATATATAAAATTCACAAATAATAATGACAACATATCTTTTATCCGAGTTCAAATATTTAAACTATGTTCCACCAGCCAACTCAATTGAAAGATGTTAGAAATAGAATCTAGTTTACAATTGAGAACAAATATTGCCAAGTCTACTCAATATTAAATCGAAATACTGCTTTAACCTTTAGTAAATGACCTGAAGTCAATTCAGTTTATGGTTGTATATTTATAATTTAGTTGAGATTGAAGTATGGAAATCCCGTCATAGAATTTTACCTTGTTTAGAATTGTCTTTCCTTCAGAATTTGAGAACTATCAGTGTCCCAAGTATATGGATAGTAATGTTGTGTCCATCTGTTATAATGTTAAACAGTCATACTAGAACCAATTATTTAATTATTCTAAATTTAAATTCATAATTCAGCCATCGCAATTGAAGGAGAATTCTTCATTGTGAGAAACTGGTAGTTCGCTTGAAAGCACTCTGCTTGCCCTCTTTTATTAAAACTGACTGACAAAGACTAAGTACTATAACTTAAAAATATTCATTAATTAAATTTGTCATGAAAGAATATGGCTGGCCAGAAGGGAGTTGACCAAGTACGGAGACGAGACTCATTGTATCGGGCGGGGAGCGGGCCCATACCTTAGCTGGCAAAAACACAATTGCATATTCATTACTTGTACAATAACTTCAGAAAGTAAAAGAATAATAGCGCTGAAAATTTTATTATACTTTGATCTCAGGCGACTAAAACTTCTTAACTTACCTGAAATAATCTTTCTTATTTTAATGAACTAAGTTGACAATAGATAATTTACATTATTTGGAATAACGTCATACATGGCATATAATTTGACACTTGGCAGCGGAAGAGAATTGCTCAAATTTAACTTTTCTCTATAACCCGACTTACCTCTTTTTACCTTGCAGTCTATTATGGTTGAATATACCCTCTTTTACCTTATAACAATACTCCATTTAACTCATAAATTCACTTTGATCATTTCCTATCAACGTAGGTTTATTTCGCTCATACTTACTTCATCTACGGAACGTAATTGGGAACGCTTCCCTCTTTATTTATAGTATTCCCATTTTTTGACACTAAAGAACTATGGAATTTCCCTTGGTAGTATGACAAATATTAAGAATTAATATGAAAGTAAAGTAAACTCACTTAAGAAAAATACAGACTTAATTTCTATTTCTCTGGTTATATCAATAGAGCAATACCTTTCATTTAGTGGTATTTTCTTTTAGAAATAAATGTAATAGCAGGAATAATTAAGAACTAGTAATGAAAGCGAATACTTCTATTGGAAAATGAAAATCAATACTAATCACACTTTTAAAAGAATTTGGGTTCACTAATTATCACATCCAGGGTTCCTCCATTAGACTTTCACAGGCCCTCTCAGATCACACAAAGTTTGTTAGTAAGGTTCTTTGTAGGTTAGTTAAGGTTGGATAAAGTAAACTTAGTAAATTGTATTTTGGAGGTTATTTAATCCAGTAAAATTAGGTTCAATAGTTTAGTTATAATCAACGGTAAGTAGTAAGCGGATTTTGATTGTCCTCCTGTCCTGTAGGTTATTAGGTTTCCACTTAGTTTTTAGTCTCTTGCATAGGCCGTGATCATCTAGATCCATTGTAGTTAGGTCGTCGGTTACAACAAAAATATATACAGGTCAACTGAGAACCTCCTTTTTTTGTTTTTTGAAGTCGGTTAACAAAATAATTGGTCTCCACCTTGGTTTTTAGGGTTCCGTACCAAAATGGTAAAAAAGGAACCCTTATGGTGTGACTCTGTCTGTCTGTCTGTCACAGCTGGATATCTCGAGAACTACTAATGGTATCAACTTGAAATTTGGAATAGTTTAAGATGACATTTGCAAATAATAAATAATTTAAAAAATAAATATCTTTTTTACAGCAGGGCCTGAAAAGGGGTCTTAAAAATTTGAAGTCGGACTACTTGGGCATGTGGGGTATCATATGAAAGAGCGCCGTTTGCACGTTTTTAATCATTTTTTCTTTTTTTTCTAGACCTCATAGTTTTCGACTTATGATGAAAAATGTAAAAAAAATGACCGTTCCCCCCCCCCCTTATCTCCGAAGTTTGCAAAGAGAAAAATCTGAAATAATTCTATGTGATAGCAGTTTATATAAAGATTATAGGAAAAATAAAACGAAGTCTTAATATAGCACACCTTTTTAGAAATTATCAAATTTCTAGAACAGGTAACATTAGTTCCACTATCGGTCAAGAGATGGCGCTGACCTAAAACTGCAATACTAATTTTATTATTCTACTCTGCAGTGTGGTTTAATGGTGCAATTATGATGGTACGGAACCCTCGGTGCGCGAGTCCGACTCGCTCTTGACCGGTTTTTTTTATATTTTTAACATTGTAACGTCGTAAATCTCTTGCACCCATTTTTTAACTTCACTAATAAAAAAATTGGTGCAAGCAATTTAGACCTTATTGACATATTTACCAAAATAACGGTTTTTAATGAAACAGCAAACTTAATGAACGAGAATAATTATGGGAAAAAGCAACCGAATTTTAAAACGTCAATAAAGTCAAAAATCATTGGCATTTTTAACCGACTTCGAAAACAAAAAAACCGGTCAAGAGCGAGTCGGACTCGCGCACCGAGGGTTCCGTACCTGTGGCGGGCGGGGCGGGCAGACAACGACGAGAGCACTTAAAAGATCGTCCACACTAAACCACACACGTCACAAATAATAATACCACTCGATAACTCTCAATTAGTGGACTGTAAACAGAAACACTCAAAAGTCTTCATAGGATTATCTCCGGCTGGACGAGGAAGGCGGTTGCACACTCGGTCGGAAAAACACTATCACGGACCTCACCAGTCAATAGTGTTCATAAACTAATGTCACTTCACATAAATGTCACACCAATGTATCACAAATTCTTTTCACCATTTTCACATTATTTTGTAGTCGGCGCAGTCAATGTTCGTAGCAAGACACGTAGCTCCGTAGCAAAGCACTAATTCACACTTATAACAAAGTCAAAGTTACTAATTCACCACATTGAAGCACTTTGAAACATATTATTTGGAGCACTAAAATCTTAACATTGTCGCGCTTACTGCCAGGATGCACCTTATTACTGGGACCTTTACTTCATAATGAAACCACTATTTACTGTTTCTTCTTTTTTTCCTCCTTTTTCTTCCTTTTACAATGATATCTTCATTATTGGAAAACTATCGGAAAACTATGCGGTTACTTCGACCTCTCCGATTTATATATCGATCGAAAATTAATCCTAAAAAATTCGGAACCAATCAGATTTCTTGGAATTTTCATGAAAATCAATCTAGAACCTCTCTGTCACACAGTATGTATGTCCTGTTCACGCGCAACTGTCTTTGTCTAATTCTAAACAAAACTATCTCTATCTCTTTCTAATATCGAAATAAGCGGTTGTTTTTACAAACCTTTGATAAAACTAACTCAACTTAATTTCTATAGATAGAACTATAAACATCTAATCGATTATTAACTATTTTATAACAAAATCTCAAAAATCTCAATTATTTCAAAAGATATTTACACAAAAACCTTCGGGGGCTTTTTATGTGGTATTGCCCCTTTGATATGCCTAATTTCCAAAATTGGGGCTTTGTCTTTAAGGTATTGCCCTGTTGGTATACCCTATTTTACATCGAAAAAAAAAACTGAAAATTACTTACAAATAGCAAAAACCTAGATTCTAATAAGAACGTAAAGAACTAATACAAGGTCTAAATAACAAAGTCTTACATCTAAAGCGTAGATTCACTAAGTTAAAGTCCTTAATTTATTATTCATAAGTCTCACTTCACTAATTGCAATTCACTATTATAAGTTTAACACTTATCACTTTCAGTATTAATTTTATCACTTATAACGTGTCACTAACACTCATAATTCACTTGCGTCGCTAACAGTACCATCATAATTGCACCATCAAACCACACTGCAGAGTAGAATAATAAATTAGTATTGCAGTTTTAAGTCAGCGCCATCTCTTGACCGATAGTGGAACTAACGTTAACTTTTTTAGAAATTTGATAATTTCTAAAAAAGTGTGCTATATTGAGACATCGTTTTATTTTTCCTGTAATCTTTATATAAACTGCTATCACATAGAATTATTTGAGATTTTTCTCTTTGCAAACTTCGAAGATAAGAGGGGGGGGAACGGTATTTTTTTTACAATTTTCACCATAAGTCGAAAACTATGCGGTCTAAAAAAAAATGATTGAAAACGTGCAAACGACGCTCTTTCATATGATACCCCACATGCCCTAGTTGCCCCACTTCAAATTTTTAAGACCCCTTTTCAGTCCCTGTTGTAAAAAAGATATTATTTTTTTTATTTATTTCTTATTCGCAAAATAGTTGGACAAATGTCATCTTAAACTATTCCAAATTTCAAGTTGATACCATTAGTAGTTCTCGAGATATGCAGCTGTGACAGACAGACAGACAGACTGAGTCACACCATAAGGGTTCCTTTTTTACCATTTTGGTACGGAACCCTAAAAAAGAGGTTCTCAGTTTGACCTGTATGTATGTATGTATGTATGTTTGTCCGCGATTATCTCGCGTTTGGCTGAACCGATTTTGATGCGATTTTCAGAAAATTATTTGTTACACTTAAGAAAAGGTTTTAGTATTTTAAACGACTTCAAAAAAAAGAAGGTTCTGAGTTTAACTCATACTCGTATTATGTAGGTATGTTTTTCCGCGATTATCTCGCGCTTGGCTAAACCGATTTTATTACGGTTTTCAGAAAAGTATTTTTTATACTTAGGAGAAGCTTTTAGTGTTTTAACCGACTTCAAAAAGAAGGTTCTGAGTTTGACTCATATGTGTATGTTTGTCCGCGATTATCTTGCGTTTAGCTGAACCAATTTTGATGCGGTTTTCAGAAAAGTATTTGTTACACTTAGGACATGGTTTTGATATTTTAATCGACTTCAAAAAAGGAGTTTTCTTCTCATTTGACCCGTATGCATGGTTGTCCGCAATTATCTCACGTTTAGCCAAACCGATATACTATACTCTATATACCTAGATAATTATAATATATCTAATACAGAAGGTACTTACACTAAAAATAAAAAAATAAAAAATTGTTTTAAAAAACAAAAACCGACTTCAAAACCCCACCTTACCTCTATAAAGCAATAAATAATATTGAAATCACTAGATACGCATTATCATTGTAATAAAACACGTCTATTGAAATCGGGTAGGGCTGTAAGAATAAAAAAAGGTTGTCCTCCATCCACCCGACTTCAATAAACGTGTTTTATTACAATAATAATGCGTATCTAGTGATTTCAATATTATTTATTGCTTTTTAGAGGTAGAGTGGGGTTTTGATGTCGGTTTTTTGTTTTTTAAAACAATTTTTTTATTTTTAACTTCAGATCACTAGACAATATTTTCCTACCTTCACTTGTTTTTCCAACATTAATTTGGTTTTTCGAAGTTCACACACATTGTAGTTTTATTAAAATTGGAATAAACTTTATAGTTGTGTAATTATTTACACTTGAACTTAAATTGAATATATGAAATTTTTAAGATATTGGTTGATTTACCATATTTATAAATAAAAACAAAAAAGCAACCTAATAAAAACTAAAAATATATCACCTCCTATCAGAGCACTCGTCAAAACGAATCAAACGAGCTCAAACTCGATGGGGTTGAAAGATTTTATTCTTGTGGCCTTCTTCTGGCTCCATTATCCGACTCTTGGATACTATTACCCAACAGAGCACTCGTCAAGACGATTCAAACGAGCCCAAACTCGATGGGGTTGCATGGTTTCAATATTGAGTTCCTATGCCATGGCCTCCAGGCTTCATCATCCGACCCTAAACTTCGTCTCCCGTCGGAGTACTTGTCAAGACAATTCTAACAAGCTCAAACCTCAAACACGATAGGGTTGTATAGTTTCATTCACCATAGAGTTCCTGTCGCGTTTATCCGGCTCCATCATCAGATCAACTCAATGAAACCGTATTGCATTGTCTTCCAGTTCTGACCTGTGTTCAAAGTTTCAAGTCTCTAGCTCATCGGGAATTTAGTATAAAATCGTTTGCAAAATTTGTGCTCAAACAAACAAACGAGCAAGCGACCTAATAAAAACGTGGTAAAAAGTGTTAATGGGATATGTCCGACAAAAATCAAATTGGCTGAATATTTTTTTATAGGTAGGAATAAGCTCTCTTAGTAATAGAAAAAAAATCAGAATTTACGGTAGCGTGAAAAAATTTAAAAAAATTAAAGTCTCTTCGTCTTTACAAATATAGGAAAGTAACAGCAGAATGGAGATTATACCTTTGCCATCACCTGCCACAACCACAACATGGTATTAAAAAAAATTTCAACACAAAATGTCAAAACTTTTTATTTTTAATTCTTGTTGTCATAGTGGCACAAGGAGGTTTATAATAGGGAGTGAGTACTCTACAAAAATTTTCACCTATCGTTTAAAAGAAATTTAACTTTATTGCATTGCTCATAGAGTTGAAATTCTATCGACGACATTGACTGAAGGCACTACTGTGTGAATGAGACAACACCAGGTGGAGGTCGGTGTCTCGTTCGCACAATTGCCATTACTAAACAATAATACCACGATAGTAGGACTAAAAATATGTACGTTACCAATCAAGTAGTGTATCAAAATTAAGGATTCGGAGTGGGAAGTCGAATATATACTATTTAAAAATTAATTTTAGAATGACACATAATAATTGTAATATAAAACAGAACTTTTTTGATTTAATTAGATATCTACAATAATGCTAATCAGCAATCATCGGTGAGGTGGTAATAAATAGAAGTGTCAATCCTGGCAACTCCGATTTTGACCTTGAATTTCAATTTAAGAATTTCAATCTATAGGAAATGTTACTTTACAAAACTAGTGTGACCATAAATACTCCACCATTTCAGATTTCCAGAAAAACGAAATTGTTCTATTGAAATGGCTAGAGGTCGCAGGCGAGACGGCAAAATTAATAATAATAATCAAATTCATGTTTGTGCACCTATTTTGATGAAACTCGGTTTCTGGTACTATTTCAACATGAAAATAACAACGCAATGTTGAAAATTTTAAAAATCCAAGATGGGGGCCTACTTTTTTGTTTTTGGGCCGATTTCGATGAAACTCGGTTTTTGGAACTATTTTGACAAGAAAATAACAACGCAATTTTAAAAAAAATAAAAATCCAAGATGGCGGCCAACTTTTTTGTTTTTGGGCCGATTTCGATGAAACTCGGTTTTCGGTACTATTTTGACAAGAAAATAACAACGCAATGTTGAAAATAAAAAATCCAAGATGGCGGCCAACTTTTTTGTTTTTGAGCCGATTTCGATGAAACTCGGTTTTTGGAACTATTTTGACAAGAAAATAACAACGCAATTTAAAAAAAACTAAAAATCCAAGATGGTGGCCAACTTTTTTGTTTTTGGGCCGATTTTGATGAAACTCGGTTTTTGGAACTATTTTGACAAGAAAATAACAACGCAATTTTTAAAAAACTAAAAATCCAAGATGGCGGCCAACTTTTTTACCGACTTCAAAAGGAGGGAGGTACTCAATTCGACCCGTTTTTTTTTTTTTTGTTTTTTGTATGTACACCGATTACTCGAAGACGGCTGGACCGATTGAAATGATTCAAACGTTATTACATTAGGTAAACTCCCAAGTTGGTCCCATTTTTTAAAATTTTGAAATCGGTTCAGTACTTTTCAAGTAATCTTGAAAAAAGCACGAAAATAGTATGATTTTGTGTGAACTACCTCGATGATCAGTCGTATAACTTCTTTGTTTATGAACTGAATAAGATAATTATTTGTTTGTTGGAAAAGGGATATCTTAAGTGTAGTTCTTTAACCGACTTAAAAAAGGAGGTTCTCAGTTTGACCCGCATGTATGTATGTTTCTCCGCGATTAACTCACGTTTGGTTGAGCCGATTTTAATTTCTACCTAAATAATATACCTACACTACCTAATACAAAAGGTACCTACACTAAAAATAAAAAAATAAAAAATTGTTTAAAAAAACAAAAAACCGACTTCAAAAAACCTACCTCTAAAAAGCAAGAAATAATATTCGTAATAATAAAACACGTCTATTGAAGTCGGGTGGGGCTTTTAGAATAAAAAAAAAGGGATTTGTACTCCAGCCCCACCCGACTTCAATAGACGTGTTTTATTATTACGAATATTATTTCTTGCTTTTTAGAGGTAGGTGTTTTGAAGTCGGTTTTTATTTATGGGCCGATTTCGATGAAACTTGGTTTTTGGAACTATTTTGAGAAGAAAATAACAACGCAATTTTTAAAAAACTAAAAATCCAAGATGGCGGCCAACTTTTTTATTTATGGGCCGATTTCGATGAAACTTGGTTTTTGGAACTATTTTGAAAAGAAAATAACAACGCAATTTTTAAAAAACTGAAAATCCAAGATGGCGGCCTACTTTTTTGTTTTAGGGCCGATTTTGATGAAACTTGGTTTTTGGTACGATTTTGACAAGAAAATAACAACTCAATGTTGAAAATTTGAAAAATTCAAGATGGCGACCAACTTTTTTTGTTTTTGGGCCGATTTCGATGAAACTCGGTTTTTGGAACTATTTTGACAAGAAAATAACAACGCAATTTTTAAAAAACTAAAAATCCAAGATGGCGGCCAACTTTTTTATTAATGGGCCGATTTCGATGAAACTCGGTTTTTGGAACTATTTTGAGAAGAAAATAACAACGCAATTTTTAAAAAACAAAAAATCCAAGATGGCGGCCAACTTTTTTGTTTTTGGGCCGATTTTGATGAAACTCGGTTTTTGGTACGATTTTGACAAGAAAATAACAACTCAATGTTGAAAATTTAAAAAATTCAAGATGGCGGCCAACTTTTTTTTGTTTTTGGGCCGATTTCGATGAAACTCGGTTTTTGGTACGATTTTGACAAGAAAATAACAACGCAATTTTTAAAAAACTAAAAATCTAAGATGGCGGCAAACTTTTTTGTTTTTGGGCCAATTTAGATGAAACTCGGTTTTTGGAACTATTTTGACAAGAAAATAACAACGCAATTTTTAAAAAACTCAAAATCCAAGATGGCGGCCAACTTTTTTATTTATGGGCCAATTTCGATGAAACTTGGTTTTTGGAACTATTTTGAGAAGAAAATAACAACGCAATTTTTAAAAAACTAAAAATCCAAAATAGCGGCCAACTTTTTTGTTTTTAGGCCGATTTCGATGAAACCCGGTTTTCGGTACTATTTTGACAAGAAAATAACAACGCAATTTTTAAAAAAACTGGAAATCCAAGATGGCGGCCAACTTTTTTGTTTTAGGGTCGATTTTGATGAAACTCTGTTTTTGGTACGATTTTGACAAGAAAATAACAACGCAATGTTGAAAACTTACAAAATTCAAGATGGTGGCCAACTTTTTTGTTCTTGGGCCGATTTCAAAATCAAATTAGCAGCCATTTTGATCTTTTTTTATTTTTCCATCAGTTTACATTGAGTTGTTTTTTCTTGTCAAAATAGTACCAAAAACCGAGTTTCATCGAAATCGGCCCAAAAAACAAAAAAGTTGGCTGCCATCTTGGATTTTAATTTTTTCAATATTGTGTTATTATTTGAGTTTCATTAAAATCAGCCCCAATCACAAATAAAAGAGTTGGCTGCCATATTTGTTTATATTCTTAACATTTCGTTGTTATTTTTTATCAAAATAATAACAAAATCGAGTTTCATCAAAATCGGCCCACGAACAATATAGTTGGCCGCCATCTTGGTTTCTTTTTATATTTTTAACATTGTGTCGTCGTAAATCTCATGCACCCATTTTATTAACTTCACAAGTAAAGAAATTGGTGCAAGAATTTTAGACCTTATTGAGATATTTACCAAAATAACAGTTTTTAATGAAACAGCAAAGTAAATGAACAAGTTTAATTATGGGAAAAAGCAACCGAATTTCAAAGGTCAATAAAGTGGAAAATCGTTTGGATCTTTTTTTGACTACAGATCACTAGACAATGTTTTCCTACTTTTACTTGTTTTTCCAACATTCATTTGTTTTTCCGAAGTTCACGCACATTGTATTTTTATAAAAAAATGGAATAAACTTTAAAGTTGCGTAATTATTTACACTTGAACTTAAATTGAATTGAATAAACTAGATTTTATATTGGTTGAACTACCATATTTAAAAAATAAAAACAAAAAAGCAATTTAATAAAAACGTGATAAATAAATTGTTCCAAATTTTTTTTTTATAAATAATTATTTTCTGTTTTTTAGTTAACGAGCTAAATTAAAAATATACTACCGCCTATCAGAGTACTCGTCAAGACCATTCAAACGAGTCCAAACTCGATGGGGTTGAAAGGTTTTATTACAAAGTTCCTGTGGCCTTCTTCCGGCTTCCTTCATCAGACTCTTGGATACTATTACCCAACAGAGCACTCGTCAAGACGATTCAAACGAGCCCAAACTCGATGGGGTTGCATGATTTCAATATTGAGTTCCTATGGCATGGCCTCCAGACTTCATCATCCAACCCTGAACCTCGTCTCCCGTCAGAGTACTTGTTAAGACAATTCTAACAAGCCCAAACACGATGGGGTTGTATAGTTTCATTCATCATAGAGTTCCTGTGGCGTTCTTCCGGCTCCATCATCAGATCAGCTTAATGACATTGTAATATTGCATTACCTTCCATTTCTGACCTGTGTTCAAAGTTTCAAGTCTCTAGCTCATCGGGAATTCAGTATAAAATCGTTTGCAAAATTTGTGCTCAAACAAACAAAAGAGCAAGCAACCTAATAAAAACGCGGTAAAAAGTGTAATTATAAATAAAGAACTACCTAGGTATTTAAGTTTATATTAAACAGTTTAAAGTATTATGTATGTCTCCGGCCAACCATACGGTTTGGTCACCCTAATGAAGAAAAGGACACCTACATCTACTTGACCTCTCTGTTGGCTCGTTTTGGGGCGAAGCGCTCATTCCATTTTATAGTACTATTTCCATGTAGTGGCAGATGTGGTGATAATTTTCATTCTGCTGTTAATTTCCTACATTTGTGAAGTTGAAGAGACTTTAATTTTTTAAATTTTGTCACGCAACCGAAAATTCTGATTATTTTTTTCTATTACTAAGGGAGCTTATTCCTATCTATAAAAAAATATTCAGCCAATTTGATTTTTTCGGACATTCCCCATTATAAATATAGAATTACCTAGGTATTTAAGTTTATATTAAACAGTTTAAATTATTATGTATGTCTCTGACCAACCATACGATTTGGTCACCCTAACGAAGAAAAGGATACATTCATCTACTTGACCTCTCTGTCGGCTCGTTTTGGGGCGAAGCGCTCAATCCGGTTATACCGAAGGGATTAATTCATGTACTGAGCATACAGAACGCTTGCTACCAAGAAGCTTATAACCCCAATGGAGATTGCACGGCTAGTGTCATAGTGAAGATAGAAAAAATGTCCTTGAGTGACGTTACGGCTTATTGCTATCTCTTTTTTTAGTGTTACAATACGTTTTAGTTTCTCACGAATGAACGAAAGACGAACATCGAACACGTATTGTCACACTAAAGAAAGAGACAGCAATAAGCCGTAACGTCATTCAAGGTCATTTTTTCTGTCTTCACTATGACACTAGCCGTGCAACCTTTTCTTCTTCTTCTTATTTTTGTTTTGGCAATCTACAATTCTCTTGGAAGTAATTTTTGCCAGTGTCAAGTGAAGAATAGTTCAGTGGTAGATTGTTTCAGTTTACATTAGAATGTGGGTGCATCGCAATCCAATGCTGCTTGGAGCATTTGGCACCAAGTACATCAAGATAGTTTACTCGGTAAGTTCTGCCGAGGTAGCCACCACTACACTAAAAGTCTCGGCTTCACACAACCAAGATCGCGCCTATTTCAATTATCCCACATATTGTTCAGTTGCGTAGACACTTGTACCACAAAACTGCACCAATTTTAAGACACAATATCAACTATGAATCAATTTGCGAATAATTAAAATAGTCACCAAACCGAACCCGACAAAATGGCGCCAAAAACTCCCGTGCAACCTCCATTGGGGGTATAAGCTTCTTGCTTGCTACAAATTAGGCTGCGGTCCTCATAGCGATAATATCGATATTATTGCGTTAACAGCCGGTCCGCATGCACGTTAGCGCGTTTACAATATCTAGCGTGACGTCACTCATGACGTCATTACCAGCGCCATCTTGGGCTTACAGCGACCATGCCTCGGAGCGTAATCACTGTGAACGTCCTGTCAAAAGTTTTAAGTGACTGTCAAACGAAACAAGTGTCACAATTTTATTTCGTCAAAAAATCAAATTTTGAGAGAGTTCGTTATAGAAGGATCTTTTCCTCACTTCACAACAAAAGGATAGAGCATTATATTGGTTAGTATTTTGTTGATATTAATTTGGAGCTTATCCAAAAAGGTGGTTGATGTAAAAAGTTGAAAAAAAAAAAGATCTTGGGTGCACACGACTCAATGATCAAACGTTCTTCATCATTATCATCGCTCTAGAGAGCAAAAATTGTATCTAGCAATCATTCCATCTTATATTTGAGGTTAGAATAAAACGTTAGCGCGCTTACGAGCGGTTCGCATTCGCCAACTGTCATGTCGAATGTGGACCGCGCGTGAGCGTTGTAAACGTCATAATCGATATTATCGCTATGCGGACTGCAGCCTTAGTAATCTGTGTACAGAACTTGACAGATGTCAAAAAGTGCTAGAAAGGTTTCGACTTTTTTTTTATGCATGTCATTTGTCACTGTCAGTTTTTGTTTTTCGAAATTGGTTGGGCTGGAAACCGCACTTTTGATCAAACTGAATTCAAACATTTTCGATTTCTCTGTGAATAAAGGTTGATTATCGTTATAAATATCATTAAAATGGCTAACGATCCAGAAAAGTTTGATTCTATGTTGCTTGCAATGGCGCAACAGCATGAGGGTGGTGTTAAAGACGTAAGTTTACCTACTTTTTGAAAGCCATGCCTTATTTTTCATTGTTGACAACAAAGACAATTTGATTGCGAAAGCTAATTGATTTGTTTTGCCTATAAAAATATCTCTGCTTAACAATGATCTATATTTCAATAAGTAAATAAATATCTTTTACAGTTACTGAAAACAATAGTAAGTTTCCTTGCAAGAAAAACCGACTTCTTTATTGGTGGTAAAGAAGGCGAGTGGGAGAAAGTAAGTACAATCTACCCCTTATTCCTCGGAGATAACTATAGCCAGATAACTGGTTATCTGTGAAGAATTTTTTTCTTCCCATATCACCAGTTATCTCTTAGGAATATATTTTCCTTGCAGATAACTGTTAAAATAATTAGTTATCTGTAAGGAAAATCTATTCCTAAAGATAACTGGTTATCTCTGAAGAATACATTTTCCTCGCATATAACTGTTATAAAAAAAAGTATGTTGATAACTAAAGTCTGTTCATCCTTACTTGTCTTATTTAGTAAACAGTTTTGTGACAGTTGTCATACGTCTTTTATATTTAAATCGTTATTTAAAATATGTTAGTAACTATGAAATTGTTGTTAATTTATTAACAATTTATTTCGTAATCTATATGTGGAAAACCATTTGTTGTATTTTATAAATGATTATTTCAATAAAGAGTTGGGTGAAGATTGTTTACCATATAAGACAAGTAAGGATGGACAGACTTTAGTATGTATAATGGAAAAGAATCGATATATGAGTTTATCGAAATAAGAACTCTACAACGTGTTACAAAATAACCCTTAATGCCGAACATGTTTCAATCAAGAAATATTTAATTCTCACAGTTATCTGAGAGGAAAATATATTCTTCGGAGATAACCAGTTATCTCTTAGGAATAAATTTTCCTCATGGATAACTAATTATTTTAACAGTTATCTGCGAGGGAATTATATTCCTAAGAGGTAACCAGTTATATGGGAAGAAAAAAATTCTTCACAGATAACCAGTTATCTGGCTATGGTTATCTCCGAGGAACAAGGGAAATCTACAATCTATATTAATTGTACCAGTGATAACCAGTGTTTAACTCAAAATCTATCATAACTGTTTATAATTCTGTGGCAATACAAGACATTGTAATAACTAGTTGTTACCTCTATTGAAATTCTAGATTTTAGGCATGCTATTTTTATATTAAGATAATTAATTGAATAGAATAAATACTAGAAAAAAACGACTCACCCGTAGCAGCTCAGACGGGATTCGAACCCGCACCCTTGGGATTCCGGTCCAATGCACTGACCAATTATGCTACCCAGTCACTAGTGGGATAGGCGAAATTTTCTAGTACTTTTTACGTTTTCACTGTAAGCCAGTGGGGTCATTCCAGCGAAGATGACACCTAGGGTCAAAAAAATAAATGACATATTTTATGCTTGAATCTGTGACTAAAGTAAAGCCAATGAACTAATTCAACAGGAATCAACCATTTATTTTTATATTTTTACGATTTTCGTAATTTTTATTGTTTGTGAACACAGCCATAGTGTGGTTGTGTTTGGTAGCACTTTTTGTCTTAAAGTTGCCAATACTTTTCTCCACTATTTATTAAGTCATTTTAAAAAGCGGTTATCTTGAAAGAAAATACAACTCAAGGAGCATAAAATGGTGGTAAGTTACTGCATGAGAATATTTATCAGGAAAAGTTGTAAGAGTTTGACGAAACGCTTACCTCATGTCCCACCCGTCACTGCAAAACATGTTCTTTTTTATCCTTACGTAAGAATATATAACTTACTGTTTTTCGGCTTTGCAAAAGTAACAATTATGTCAGGGGTAATGATTTTGGCTTGAAAGGCATTGAACAAGTAAATATGTATGGAAATATTGAGATTTGAAAGGATGTCCCACCCGTCACTGTGACGGGTGGGACCAAGTAAAGTTTTTATGGATTCTTGATTTAACAGCATTATACTTTGTTTATTTATTTATTTATTACATTTGTAAATGGATTTTTCAACAAAGTCTTGTATTGTTGTGTTTTATTTAGCTTTAATGTTTATCCAAGTAGTTTGCCAGTATTTTTAATGGGACTTATTTTGGTTTACGTATTAATTTATTTTAAAATATTTTAATTTATTTTATTACTTTTAATTTTAATATTTTTTAATTTATATTTTCATATATTTCATTTTTATTTTCAGTATATTTAATCTTTATAATATTTAACTTAATATTTCAGAAATATTTTATATATTTTATACCTTATTATATTTAATTAACTTTTCTTAATACCTTTTTCATAAAAAAAATTAATAAATTGCATGTTTAAACAGTTACGTTTATATTTATTTATATTTATATATTTTTTGTATATTATCTATTTTATTTTAAATATTTTAAGTAAAATTTAATCTTTATAATATATTGAATGAATATTTTCGTATATTTTTACATATTTTATATACTTTAGTATATTTTATTTACTTTATTTCATACTTTTTTCATAAAAATGTTATAAATTGCATGTTCAAACAGTTACATGCATTTATTCAAGAACTATTATGGGGTCTAAAGTTACTTTTCCCACCCGTCACAAATTGGTGTCCCACCCGTCACACTCTACACAAGGCAATATTTTGAATAATTGTTAACATAATGAATGTAATTTACATAGAAAATGAGACCTTCATGTTTAAGTTGCAACATATCAAAAAACTGTTTAACAAAATATTGATGGTTTGGCTTAATTTGGGAAGCAAAGCCTTCCACTCAGACAAGCGGGTGTCGTGCGTGTCCCACCCGTCACACTTAGAAAAAGGCGATTTTCTGAGTGAATTATGTAAATTAAGATTTTATTTTAATGGTTTCTTTTAACACTACAATCTGGCTTTGTACTATAATTATTTTAATACAGATTGAAACAATAGTTAAAGAGATATTACTTGGAGTTTGAGCAAAAAGGAGTTAGAATGTCCCACCCGTCACTTTGGAATGACCCAGTGTTATCTCATCAATGTGAAGAATTACCTTCAAGCACTGACATGAAAAAATGTTTTTTTATTTAACTGGACTGGCTGTCTGTATGATTTGACAGCTAAGTTTTTGTGCCTATTTGAAAAGCCACCTAGCGTGCGTCTAAAGAACTAATTTTGACGTACAATATAAAAATAGTTGACGTGATGGTCTCTCCAGACTTCAAACTTTAGTACCATGTACGCACGCTATGCTCACGCTACGTCCTACAGCGCCAAAATAGCGGAAATCAAATAGGCACAAAAACAGTTTGACATAAGCCTGTCCAGTGTAAATATATGCAGGTCAGTGCCTTCAAGTAGTTGTAGTAGTTGTTACCTCCATGAGTATTCATTGTAATTTCAAGGGAAACCTGTAATTAGCCTTACTATAGATTTATTTACTTAATATGTTTTTTTTTTGTAACGCTGTTAGTTTTCTTACAAATAAAAAAAATTAGACCATTCTCGTTTTCTGATTAAAATAAGTTTTCTAAGGTTTTGAGTTAAAGACAGGCTTATATAGAATCAAACTCAAATCTCTTCTTAGGTACAGTTAGAAAGGAATGGTGCTATTCATCGCACCATCCCTTACTAACTGCACTGAAGCAGACACAGAATTTAAGTTTGAGCCTGATTCTATAATACGAGCCATAGGTTCAGGTTCGGGTATAATATAGAAAGAGAATTTTGCATCTTCCAGGTAGTTAAAGATACTTTCTATGAATACGCAACAAAGGCTAAAGAAGAAGCAGATAAGATCAGGAAAGAAAAGGAAGAAGCAGATAAAAGACTAAAAGAAATTCAACAAAGAAAGGAACAAGAGAGACTTGCACAAGACTTTGAGCCGGCCTCGGTGATGGAGCTCACCGACCAAGAGGCAGACAAAATGCAAGAAGACCTTGAGAAGAATAAGAATAAAAGTAAGTTCCATAGTATGATTTTTATTTAACTTTGCAAAAATCAAGTAGTTAAACTTACTTTTTATGTGGCCTAAGTACAAATAAAGTCAGTTATTATTCCTAACAGAGTAAGGTAATTTATTTATTTACTAGTGACCCGTCCTCGCTTCACTTCAGTGTAGTGTGGAATTTGACACCGTAATATAAACCTTCCTCTGGAATCCATTGCATAGTTTAAAGTTCCAAGCATACATAGGGACAGACAGCGGGAAGCGACTTTGTTTTATACTATGTGGTGATTTATTTATCGTTTATTGGGAAACAGCCTTATACATTACATAGTAATAACTTAATTTATGCCAACTCAATTGCCAAAAAAGTTTCCACTTTTAATAATTGACATTGAGTTTGTAATAAACTACCAACAAAAATTAAAAAGCTTCTCGAAAGGATAGCTTCACAGTTATGTGCCATGGCATATTCAAGTGATGCAGTGACAGAAGAAATATATCATTGGAATAGATTTAAAAAGTTCATTGCAGGACTTTGGCCTTTTCAGTAGAAGGATGTTGCAATAGACTCCACATTTGCCAGGCGGGTAGGAGAGATAGGAAATGAAGGAATCATGCGCCCAAGTCTGCTGTTGCTAAAATCATAATCATGTTTCAATTGTGTTTGAATTGTAATGCTTTTTGATACAGTTCTTGTTTCTTAAGCACAAAACTAAAACACAATTGAAACACGATTATGACGTTAATAATAGCAGACTTAGGCCTTGGGCCCCAGATTTGAAGTTGGAAAAATGGACAACATTAACGGCCCCTAAACTTTTTTTTTTTTTTATTATTTTAATAAAATATTGCACTAAACTTAAGAATCACCAAATCTTTTCCTAAGTACAACTCAACTATTAGGCGCATGACAACTGCATGACAGTTAAGTTCATGACACCGTTTTAATTTGGTTGAGTTGTAGTTAGGAAAAGACTTGAGCAGTTCTTAAGTTTAGTGCAAATGGCCGTTAGTTCCAGAAATTATCTTTATTAACTTCAGTATAATAAATGATTAGAATAATAACACCTAGAAACCAAATCCAAATCCTTGTATGTACATTGAGGCAAAAAAGCCAAAATGGCTCAGTTTTCAGATTTATATTCTTCATATGTTACCTAATCATAACTAAAATCCAAGAAAATGATAACTAATCCCCTAAAGGTACAGAAATTGAAACTTTTTCGTTCTTATAGGTATGATTAGGTGATATTCGAAAGATAAAAATCTGAAAACCATTTCAGCTCAGCTTTATTTGCTTTAAGGTCATGGCACATACAACGGCACCGCAACAGCAATGCTCCAACCCAGCAATTAACTTGTCATTCAAATTAGAGCTTTAAATCATGTGTCGTAAAATATATTTCATAATGTCAATAAGAAAAAGCCAACGGCGGGCGGTCAGCGCGCTTACCGCTACCATAGGACTCGACTCGCAGCTAGCTCGCTGCAAGTAAGCGGACCGCGCGCTTACCGCGCGCTGACGGCGTGCTTGCCGCGCGCTGACTCCGAGTCGCCAGCGAAACAACATCATATGCAAAATAGCTAGCACTCGCAGCCGGCGCGCGGTATGCAAGCGTACACCTCGCGGACGGCGCGCTTACGGCAATCCGACCGCGTGTTTACAGCGCGCTGGCGGCTAGCCGTAGCCTAAATTCGAGGTGACGCCGTGCTGTTGCTGTGCAGTTGCGGTGCCGTTATAGTGTGCCATGACCTTTACTCTTGACACTGCGCTTTGTAGGGAACTATCATTCTAGGTTGTTATTTTTCTAAGAATAAATGAACCAATTTTATTGATATTCTGACCATGCTCAAATCCCATTATAGAAGTAGAAGATGGCAGTGGTGACAGCTCTGAAAAGGAGCCAAAATCATCTGAGGTTCCAGATGATGAAGATGATCCTAAAGAAAAGGGTAAACTCAAACCTAACGCTGGCAACGGCTGTGACCTTGAACACTACAGGTGGACCCAGACCCTAGAGGAAGTAGAGGTGAGTAATAAAAGATGAGTAATAAAAGATGTATTAATTATCATTAGACAACATCCATATATCCATAATGAATTGGCTATGGCGGCGTCCACAGTGCGAGCCTAGCGCGGTTGCGATGACGGGCGCGAAATATCAAACATATTAAACGCCCCTTTGCTTCCACAGTGAAGTGAATAAAGCGGGAGCCTAGAGCGACGGTCGTGAGCGATATCGCACGCGTATACGTTAACAGGCGATCTAACGAGCGGAGGCGAGAAAATCAATAGCGTCTGCAAGTATTTTTTTGTAAAATGGTGGTTAATACTGAAGTGTTTAAAGTGCATTTCGATCTAAACCAGGTATATGGCAAAGAATTTTTTAGGATACAATCTCAATTCTTCATATAATTAAAAAAAATCACCAAATATTTCACGATTTTTGTTAATTTTGTGCACACCTTCTCTAGAGTACAACACCTCCCAACTCAGGAGCGGACTGTCTAGTAAAAATAACAAATCCTCATCCATGGTTTGTGACACCCGACATACGTCGAACCGCCACAACAGCTCACGCGTCACTGTGGCCACCACACGCCCAGGCTCATCGCGCCCGCCAAAGGCCTAAGTCACCGTTCTCTAAGAACGTAACTATGAGAATTGTATTTGAGGAGCTTGATGGTGCAGTGGCTTAGCGCCTGGCCTAGCGATTGCGGAGATTAAGCCACTTTCACTGGGATGGATAATGGGATGAGTGACCTATATTAGCTTGAGCTCCGCCGTGCTTCGGAAGGCACGTAAAGTTGTTGATCCCGGTGCATTTGCAGTCGCTAACACCCACCAATCCGCATTTGGGCCGATTGGTGTGTTATGGCCCACCTTATCCACCCATGTCCTCATGGGTCAGGCACAGGCCTTCCTGGCGGGAGGGGCGGGTGCGGCGAGGGACATGCCCCAAGCGTGACAGAGTCCAACATGCCGTTTGGTATGTCCAAATACATTCTCCTTCTTGATACAAAAAAAAGGCACATTTTGATGCAAAAAAAAGGCACACAGGCATGTGCTCCAGCATTGGGGACATTATAAATGTCTGATGATGCTAGCATAATTTGTTGTACGTTATTAATAATCACAAATTGTACCTTTGTAAATATTTAGTGCACTAGTTTCTTGTAAAAATATATTTGCTATTCCTAATTTTCAGGAGTTTCGTTATTAGTTCTTACAAACCTTAGCTTCCCTTTTTTATTTTCGTTTGTTCAGGAAACTGCTTCGTCATATTTTGTGTGATGTGTTTTCATCCTACTAATATTATAAATGTGAATATTTGGATGTTTGTTACTCAACCACGCAAAAATGGCTGAGTGGATAAGGATACTTTTTATTTTTCCGAATATCCACGCGGACGAAGTCGCGGGCGGAAGCTAGTGTTTATATATTTACTAACAACCAGTCCTCGCTTCGCTTTGGTGTAAACTATAGATTTTGTAAAATGAAGATTAATCTTTATGTTTTTTGTTATATAGCTTATAGCTTATTTTTTTATAACTTTAATTCCCAGCATCCTAGACTTAGTATAGATTTGATTTGTAGATCTGTTTGCTCGCACTGTGCAGTTTTTGTACTTTTGCCATTTTTATACCGGTTTTAACTTCTAAACTAAAGGTCCAATTTAAAGATAAATTTATATGTTTATTAAATTTATAAAAACTGGGGCGGACAGCTAGTCATCAATGTGTTTCGCAGTGCACGCCAAATAATAATTTTTATAAGAATACTAGCTTCCGCCCGCGACTTCGTCCGCGTGGATAGTAGAGAAAATCCTTAGGGAACCTTCAACCAAGATCCGACCAGCCGTTTTTACGCGATTAGGTGGGTCTCCATCAAGCGCGCTGCCTCGCGAGGCAAGACTTTTGCCAAGACGCAAGGCGTTTGTCGCACGAGGCTCCCGTTCCCGTTCCCATTCCCTTTCTCCCCGTCCCCTGGGGCTGAATCATGCATGTCCACCGAGTTGGACTTCAAAATGAATGTCATTTTCGCAATCACCATCCCTTAAAACCTCAAGAACGACATCAATATTTAGATTTTTATGATTACTTACCCCATTTACCACCTAAGGGGTTGATTTTCAACTTCACAAAATATATGTTTTCCTATTTATTTTTTACGTATAAATTTTGAACCCCATTTCACCCTTTTAGGGGTTAAATCATGTACATCGTGTTGGACTTTAAAATAAATCTCATTTTCGCAATCAACATCCCATAAAACCTCAAGAACGATATCCATATCGATTTTTATATTTACTTACCCCATTTACCTTCTAAGGGGTTGATTTTCAAAAGCACAAAATATATTTTTGCCTATTTATTTTTAGACGTGCTCCTACGAAGTTTAAAGTTGTAATGTCTATTTTATATTCTCTTTCCATACATAATTTGAACCCCATCTTCACCCCTTTAGGGGATCAAATCATGTCCACCGTGTTGGACTTCAAAATAAATGTCATTTTCGCAATCGTCATACCAGGAAACCCCAATAACGACATCCATATAAATTTTTAGGTTTATTTACCCATTTCACCCCTATTTCATCGTCATAGGGGTTGAAGTACTAACAATTACAATTTACGTTGCGTTAGATTTTCTTCCATAAGCCTATACTATAATTTAATGATTTTTACTTCGAAAATGAAAGATTTTCTTCTATACACAACTTCATACCCCTTTTCACTCCTTCGGGGGTAAAATTTTGAAAAACGCTGATACCCGTATTTATTAATTTTCAATCGTCGGCCTAAAAATAAAATTTGAAGATCCTAGCTTCAAAACTGAGGGACTTTCATACAAACTTTCATCCCTTATTTTACCCCCTTAGGGATGGAATTTTCAAAAATCCTTCCTTAGTGGATACCTACACTGTATAAGGTATCTGTGTGCAAAATTTCAAGTCTCTAGGTCCAGCGGTTTGGGCTGTGCGTTGATAGATCAGTCAGTCAGTTAGTCATTCAGTTTACGATTTTATATATTAAGATTTTTGCTATTGCGGGATTTATTATTAAAATATTCGTAGGGATCTCTATTTTTTTTTTAAATAAAATACAACCTGTGTAGGTGAAATATTTTTTAAAATCGGATCAGTAGTTTTTGAGTTCATCATTACAAACAAACATACAAAAAAAACAAATCTTTCCTCTTCAGTTCCGTTTAAAAACAGGAAAAATTAAACCACCAAAACTACAAATATATTTTATAGAAGGTAATTTTTTATTAGTTTCATATCAATTTTATCACAGTTCAACCGTAGCGTACTTGTAACACACAAAGTTACAAACTTAATTCAGTAACTTCCAACTGGATTTAATTAAATTATCTTAACAACAACTTCAGTATCAAGTACAATGCCCAAAAGATGCAAATTTTCATGCAACAACGAAAATGCGCATCTTTTATGTTTACCACAGATTTTATCTGTCTGTGGTGTTTACATTACAATCTTAAAATTAATATAAGAAACAATTTAGTATGCTAATTATACATACGAGGTGTAATAAAATTATGTGCCAGGACTTCAGGGGAAGGTCAGGGGCTTTACTATGAGCTCTTATAGCAGGACTTATATTGAACTGCTTTACTTTTTCGTACTATGACCTCAAAGGTTAGTTCTAAAGCAGGCCTTAAGCAGTCCTGTTTAAGGTCTGCTTTTGAACTGAACGGCTCAAGGATGGTTTCTTATTTGCTGATGGTAAGCCCCCTGATCATTAGAACACATTGATGAAGATTTTTATTTTATTTTGTTTCTATTATCATGGTCGATTATTTCGCCATTTAAAGTAAAAACACAAAAAATAAAATAAATAAATAACTATTAGGAATGGAAATCGCTGGCTTTACCACGCTCTCCCACTCCGCACTGCGCGGCTAAGGGTCCTTACACAGTGCGACTTTTTGCAGCAATACAGTCGCGATTCAGTCGTGATGCAGCATTGATGTGGTCGCAAATCGTCTACAGTATGAGGCATATATATTGAAATCGGGTGGGGATTGCGCGGAATACGTATTTTGGGCATGCGTAGCGGTGAGGGGCGCGGGCGGCGGGAGAGGGGCGCGCGCTATTGGTCGCTCACAAGAGCACATACGCGAACTCATCCCTACTCCGTCGAATAAATGTCAAGATATATGCCTCGTGCTGTACATATCTAAATACTAATCGAGATCGCTGGTGTCGCGAAGCAGTCGCGCTGCTGTCGAACGCGCGTTTGTATCGCTGCAAAAACTAGCAATATGTAAGGGCCTAAGAACTGCGCGGTGGGTAATGAAACACTGATATAAACGCTAGTATATATACCTCAATGTAACGAAAACATAAAACAATCAAACAAAGAAAAAAAATCATTGATGTGTTTTAAACACTTGACAACGACCTCTTAAAATCCTGGTACATAATTATATCCTACCTTAATTATTATATGGATTTAAAAGTACTTTCACTATGTTTCCGGTAGTTTTTCAAATAAAACCTTAACATAATAAATGAATCTTTAAATTACTTAGGTATACAAAACGTTTTAAACAAAAAAGTTTCACTTATGATAAAATTAAATAAAACAATATTTTATTTAAGAATATGATTTCTCTATTGTAGAACTTATATTTAAACTTGAACTTTAAACTGGGTTTATTTTATTGCACTAATTTATTGTTCTAACTAGATTTTAAACATTTTCGCTTATTTATCATTCATCATACACTTTTTAGCAGCTACCACACTTACGATATTGGTGTTCAGTTTATTTATACCGAAAGTGTTTTAAGATGTACTTATTTGTCGAACTATATAAATTCAATTTTTAACATTTGAGAATCGGTTCGATAAGCCATAATAATGTCACGATAAAAACACTTGGAATAATACTAGGTTACTTTGGATTAAAATCTTTTGAACCTTTCATCATAAAACAGGGTGATACAGCTTTTATATTATTTGTTGAAAAAGTTTTAGCTGGTTACCCTTTTCATATAAAAAATATTCACCGGTAGAAAAATCACCGGTTGAATGTGGAATTACCCGGTTTTAATAATAGTGTTCATTTATCCAAATAAGAAAACAGTAAATGATAATTGTTTACACTATCTCATAATGTTCACTATTGTTCATTTAATATTTTAGTCTCACGCACTGGGGATACCTACATCAAGGTTTTTTTTGGAGGTTCCCATTGAAAAGCACACTTAACCTTTCCAACTATTCGTTACCTTAGCAAAATACAATTGCTTTGTTTCAGGCAGTCAATTCATTAATTAATATTTTACTACAATGACATAAAATACCAAACTGATTTTAAATAAATATACTCCTCGGGTAAAAGATTTAGCTAGTCATAATGCACTCATTAACGCAGTCAAATACTTAATCTTAAAAATATTATAACATAATAAATATATTGGTATATTAACTAATACTTTTTCGCAAGATCAGCATCAATCTTCTTGTTCCTAAGAATACTTGTACATTCCCGTCTCCTTACGCATTCGCACTGTAAATAAAAAAAACAAAGTTAAACTTTACGTAACAATTCAACGCTAATAAAAAAAATTGTGGAATTATCTATTCAACTCCATAATGAGGGTATGCAATATGGACGCTTGTATCACAGCATAAAGATTTTTTTCTTTACAGTAGGCCGACGCCTTTATTGTTGGGCGATACCGCCGCCTGTAGGGTATTTACGCAAATACGGAAGGGTTGTCACAAATTTACCATTTGGAAGGTGGATTTCTTTTACGACCCCCGGGTACATAATTAAAAGCATTGCGAAATTATATAAAATTATGAATTAGGGGTGGCATATTTTTAAATAAAGGTTTTATAACATAAAGGTTTCAAACGGTTTTCTTAATATCACGAGTGAGTGCGGCAGCATCAATGTTAAAAAATATGAAAAATTCAAGACGGCGCCCAACTTTCTTGTTTCTGGGCTGATTACGATGAAACTCGGTTTTTAATACTATTTTGACAAGAAAACACCAACGCAATGTTAAAAATATGAAAAATCCAAGATGGCGGCCAACTTTTTTATTTGTTCTTCCTTTTTTCAACTGCGTTATATCGAAATCAACCTATAAACAAAGTCGGCAGCCATTTTGACTCTTGTCGTTTGACATTGCCACAGATTACATAATACTATAGTACAGATACCTCATCCCATACTAAAGAAATGGCCATCGTAAGGCGACTATCTGGGCGATTAAATATGTTTTTCTTGTAGAATTCTAGATGGCGCCGCTATCGTTGCAGCATGCTTAGCACAGATAGCAACAAACATTACCGAATTTTCAAAGAAAGTACAAATTATTGCCGATAGATGTCGCTAAATTTTTATTGAAATTTGTTTTAAAAAACCCTTCATTTTACTGTTTCATTGCAATTTTGCACTGGGTGATTTTTTAAGAAGCAATTTAAAAGTTTCATGACTTTTTTTATCTGTATTTGAATATTACAAAAACAAATCGAAGCAGGTACCGCCAACTAGTGAGGTAAATTTAAACTAATTCCACATTAGTTTAAATTCACCTTACTAGATGGCGGTACCTGCTAACTAAGCCACATCTGATGTACTAAATGGGACCCCATGACATTGCGTAACTGTTTTCTTGTCAAAATAGTACCAAAAACCGAGTTTCATTAAAATCGGCCCACAAACAAAAAAGTTGGCAGCCATCTTGGATTTTTGACATTTTTAACGTTGCGTTGCTGTTTTTCTGTCAAAATAGCCAAAAATAAAGTTTGATCGAAATCGGCCTACAAACAAAAAAGTTGGCCACCATCTTGGACTTTTTACATTTTTAACATTGTGCTGCTGTTGTTTTGTTAAAATAGTACCAAAAACCTAGTTTGAATGAAATCGGCCCACAAACAAAAAAGTTGGCCGCCAGTTTGGATTTTTGTCATTTTTTAAACTGCGTAGCTGTTTTCTTATAAAAATAGTACCAAAAACCGAGATTCATCCAAATCGGCTCACAAATAAAAAAGTTGGCTGCCATCTTGGATTTTTTACATTTTTAACATTGCTTTGCTACATTTTTAAAATTGCTTTGCTACATTTTTAACATTGCTTTGCTGTTCTCTTGTCAAAATAGTACCAAAAACCGAGTTTCATCGAATTCGCCCCACAAACAAAAATGTTGGCCGCCATCTTGGATTTTGACATTTTTAACATTGCGTTGCTGTTTTCTTGTCAAAATAGTAGCAAAAACCGAGTTTTATCGAAATCGGCCCACAAACCAAAAAGTTGGCCGCCATCTTGGATTTTTTACATATTTAACATTGCGTTGCTGTTTTTTTGTCAAAATAGTAGCAAAAACCAAGTTTCATCGAAATCAACCCACAAACAAAAAAGTTGGCCGCCATCTTGGATTTTTGATATTTTTAACATTGCGTTGCTGTTTTCTTGTCAAAATAGAACAAAAAACCGAGATTCATTGACATCGCATTATTTATTTAATAGGAAATTAAAACGGTAACGACGCGATAGCCCTAGAAGACGTGTCCCGAGCTACATAGAGAACTGCAAAGTATGCAGCTCGGGCTCGTCCGACTCACCTCTCCCCCCTCAAGCCCCGCACGATTGCCCTGTCTAGACGTCTCCGTCGGCCTACTGTAAGAAATTCTTTATGCTGTGCTTGTATACAGGTCGATTTTTTGAACTGAACAACTTTGTCTATGGGACCAACTTAATCAGAGCAAAAAACGATCAGCTGTTCCATAGAAAACGTCAATAAACATATACTCGACCAAAATGTATGGAATAGCTGATTATGTTTTTGCTGTGATTAAGTTGGTCCCATAGACAATGTTGTTCAGGTTGACGGTCTAAGCCACACCACACACAAAATTTGTGCAGTGTTAAAAAATCATCCTGTATGTTAAAGTAAAGTACGCCTTTTACGTAAACCCTTACTTCTTTTAATATTTATTTCCGAATTATTATCAGTTCACTTATCAATTAACTTACTTTCGACGAAACATATTGCTGCTAATATGCAGGCCGAAAATAATATGGTCATCGATATGACGAGAACGGTAACCTGGTGGGAATGGTTGCAACAGCATGACTTTGGCTCTTTGCCTGTGCGCTGCTTCGTGAATCCGTTTACGACTGTGAAATGGGTCGAGCTTGCTACTGAGGTAGCATCGGGTCCCGTCGCCGACCCTCTCTTGACACCGTTCCAGAAGGTATCAGTCGGGTCTCGGCTCTCCTCGGGTATAGCCACGACGGCTTCAGAGAAACCAGAAGCCTTTCTCCCATAACTTCCCAACTTCGAATGATATCCGGAATCCTCCTGTATTGGCTCAGTTCCGTTCATCCGTGCCAAATGAGCGGCGTTCAGCAAGAATGATCCAGAGCAGACGCTCTGCAAAATAAAAATATTCGGTGTTATTACAAAAGATTTTTAAACACCTGTTTAACTTAGACACTGTCTAAATATGATGCTGTCACTTTTTTGACGATATTGTTTGAAAGAGACATCATCACATTTAAACAGTGTCGAAGTGTTTAAAAAACTTTTGTAATAACACCGATTATGTTTAAAAATAATGTCTTACATAGGTATATTCATATTTCTGGAATACGTTTTTATTGTTTAATTGAATCACTATAAAATTCATGATTTCTGTGTTCTCATAATCATAACGCACACGCGCGTACCCCGTTCTTGGACTGGTTACGTAACATTTGTTGATGTTTGACGAGGTTGGGTCATACGCTTGGAAAGGTCATGCTTCTGCGTTATTAAATTTGTAAGAAAAAGAATAGAATCGTGAATGAAATCATTTTAATCTTTAGAAATTCAGTATAGCCTATATCAGTCGTGACTCGTGATGGAGCAAACTGGCCAAATGAACATGCGTGGTTTATTGACTTCGATATTGACTAATCTATCATAGTAATTTAAAAATGTTGTAGAAACAAGAACTGTGGGGGTATTACAACCTCTTAAAACTTGCCAGGTTTATGAATTGCTATAGTTACATCTCTTTCTCGCTGTATAGCAATTAAAAGAGATAGATTGATAGCCAGTCAGAAAACTGCCAGGAAATAAGAGGTCATAATACGGCCCCTGGCATGTGGATCCTGGTATCGGACACGCGATATTAATCGGTTTCTTGACCACGTTCATTGTCAGAAAATCACCTTATTCTAGTGCAAAAAGATTCACAAAAAACGGTTTTTGTTCTTAAGGTCGATGGTATCTACGCTACTCAAAGTCGTCCAAGGTATGAAAAATCTTTTGGGGCGGAGATGTTAGGTTTTTGCTACAATAATGGACAAGTTAATTTGCTTTTTTTATGTATTTCAAGATAATCAGTTATGGTTTAATGTAGGTGGGCAATTTACAATTTTGTGTTGAGGCGGAAAAAACTTGAGCAGACAGGTAAAAAACGTAAAAGTGTAGTCAATTTACATAATGTCGCAATAGGTGTTTAAAAAAGAGCATTAGGTGCTCACGACAGCACGTCAGGTTATACAGTAAAACTGCGAAAACAGCATTTATTACCTAGGGCATAAAGGCGGTCTCAAGATCAACATTGTATAGTCTGAGGTGACGTCTCGTGTGTATTTATCAATGCCTAGATAAAATTTATTCGCTTGATAACGTATTGAACCACCAAATTGAAAATGTTTGTCATTCGCTTGTCTATCAAATGCTTTGGATGCCATTTATTGTATTTGGTTAATAATTTAACTGACTGATATTTGTTAACTGAGGATTTAAAAATCAGCCCTTAGTCTTATCGTATGGTAAATCTCCAATAGAATTTCTTTGTGCCGAGAAGATAACGATAGATGTAATAAAAAAAAACCGGCCAAGTGCGTGTCGGGCCACGCGCCATAGGGTTCCGTAGTTACCTTATACCATACCATATTTAATACCACCTATAATTTTTCGTCTGTAAAAATAACTTTGTTTTTCACAGTGTTGGTATGAATAACAAAGTTATATTTGCGGTTTTGGAAAATGTGCTATATCTCAAAAAGTAATTACTATATCTCGTTCAAACCAATTTTGGTTGAAAGTGTTTATTAAGATCTACAGCATATATTTTTTTTAGATTTTTCACTCTCTTATTTCAAAAGTTAAAGGGGGGGGACACACATTTTACCACTTTGGCGGTGAATATCTTTCAAACGGTTGACTTTGAGAAAAAGTTGTTTTAGGAACCTCAATGTCATTTTTAAAGACCTATCTATAAACACACAACACGTGTTGGTTTGAAGAAAAAAATTTTTTTCAGTTTCAGTTCCATGTATGGGGAGCCCCCCCTTAATCTTTTATTTTTCTTAATTTTGTATTAAATTCGTTAAGCGGTTAACAGAATACATCTATCTACCAAGTTTCAACTGTGTAGTCTTAATACTTTCGGAATAAAGTGGCTGTGACATACGGACAGACAGACAGACAGACAGACAGACATGACGAATCTATAAGGGTTCCGTTTTTTGCCATTTAGGCTACGGAACCCTAAAAAACTGCCCAAGTGCATGTCGGGCCACGCGCTGTATAGGTTTCCGTAGTAACCTCATACCATACGGCTATAAACTTATATTGACTTCCTGTTTTACGCTACTAACGACTAATATATATAACTAAGGAAAATAATATCTAACTATCCAAAAAAAAAATTACCTACGAAAACTTTTCCATTGATCTACTCGTCACCTTGTGAAGCCTATCTAGCAGTGATAGTTTTGCTTTTACATTCAAAGCTTAATATTTCGCAAACGAATCCATGAATCGAAAAGTGGTATTTACAAACCTACAAAATTTTCAAAAGACCTATTCAACGACATCCCACAATATTAGGTTGAGGAGAAAAACATGTTTCATCCCCACTTAACAAGTAGGGGTAAACAAAAAAACAAGATTTTATTCTACCACTTTTTCGGCCTGCTTAATATACACATTCATGCCAAATTACAGCTTTCTAGTACCGGCCTCTGATCTAAGCCGCGGACGGGTAGACGGACATGGCGAAACTACGAAACCCTAAAATGGGGGATAGTGCACGCAGGTTTACTGCCTAGAAGAACAGTTATTAATAGAGAACGGATTATATGCAACATAAAAAGCCTAAAATATGCATGCAAATATGCAAGAAAAATAACTAAAATATGCACGAAAATCCATAAAAAGGGCCAAAATATGCAACATGAAATAAAAAAAAGAAGTTTTTTATTCTTTAAAGGTATTTTACTCAACGATAACAATCGTATTTGCGAAAATATCAATTATGCCAAAAATATTATAATATTACAAAAATGTGACATTGAAATTAATCTTAAAAAATTTATACGACTAAGTACTGTTCCAAATGTTCTGAAGACAAATTGTGTCTATGATCGCTTAATATATTTTTGTAAGCGGAAAGGACCGTTCTACGTCCACTGAGGCATGCACTGAGGTGACTGGGAAAAAATTAAATTTGAGTGCCATTGTTTGGACATCTTAGACATTTGAACGATGAATTAGATCGAGCATAAATATGCATGATTTCCAAATTTTTGCCAAAATATGCAACTACCACTAAAAAGGGGTTAAATATGCCAATGCATATGCAATATGCATTTGCATATAATCCGGTCTCTAGTTATTAATAATGCTATTACGGAAAGTAACAATAAAGGATGATCTTACGTGGGTACTGTGATTACTAGAAGAGCCTTGACTGGAAGCCGATCCGCCTCGGGACCGCGCGTCACTAATGCTAGTCGTCGTGCTTCCTGACAACGACGGCCGTGGTATGTGCCACTCTTGCGATGAGATCTGAAATCAGATTGGATGTCATTTTAAATTATATTGAAACGACTAGACACGGGGTTTGAACACATTCGAAGTTTCGTACAATAAAAAAAAGTCTAGTCTTTCAACCGCCTTTGTGGTCTAGTGGTTCGCCCACCCGTGTAAGACGCAGGGGTCCCGGGTTAGATTCCCAGAAGGGGATACATTTGTACTCGATTTGGTTTGTTGGGGCTTATTTCAAGTCCGCCTGACTAGCTACCACCATTCGTCAGACTTAGGTATGGTAAGGTTATGGATAACAATTTAAAAATTGTTGTGTTCTAGAGAGGTAAGATAGCCAGCAGTTCCTCAGTTAGTAGGTATGAACCTCTATACTAAAAAAAGTTGGGAGTTACAAGTCATGATAAAGTTTGGCCACATGATAGAAACTGATCTGTAGGCTATTTCTAACTAATATTGAGCTGGGCCAAGCTATCCTTACATACAGTTCCATACGGCGGCGGGTTGAATAGCGCACTTTTCCCGACTTCATTCTAAAATCTATAACAATTCAGGTTTAGCTAATAGATCAAATGTGGTATCATTTTCGGATAAATCAATAACGTAGAACTTATTTCTGATATAAAAAAAATCAATTTATCAAGCAGTTTCTGAAAAATTACACAATAACCAACATTTTTAAACTTCATTTTTTTAGTTTAGGTATTGGCACTTGTTTCAATATTTTCAAAAAAACTACTTTAAAGAAGCGTTTTTCAGGTTAATTTGTTATATGTTTTTGTTATGTTAACTATATTTTATACAATTTGCGCCTAACCCAAGTAGTTGAGGTCCATTGTTTGCGGAGACACAGCTAGTCAAAAATATGCATTTTTTCACGAAATAAAAGGGGCTTCGGTTTCGTTCGGAAACATTTTTCAGTTTTTTTGTTTATATTTCTGTAAAGTTAATAAAAATTTCTACAATTTGAGCCTTATTTGAGTAGTCTAGGTTTACTAGTTACAAAGACACAGCTAGTCAAAGATAAGATTTTTTCAATAAATTTCAATAAAAGGCCCATTTTTAACCAGCTATGTCTCTCCAACCAATAGACCTAGACTACTCAGATTAAGCTCAAATTGTAGATAATTTAATTAACTTTACAGAAATATAAACAAAAAACCTGAGAAATGTTTCTGAACGAAACGGAAACCTTTTTTATTTCGTGAAAAAATGCATAATTTTGACTAGCTGCATGTCGGCAAACAATGGACTTAAACTACTTGGGTTAGGCTCAAATTGTATAAAATATAGTTAGCATAACAAAAGCATATAACAAATTAACCTGAAAAACGCTTCTTTAAAGTAGTTTTTTTGAAAATACTGAAACAATTGCCAATACCTAAACTTAAAAAAATGAAGTTTAAAAATGTTGGTTATTGAGTAATTTTTCAGAAACTGCTTAATAAATTGTTTTTTTTTATATCAGAAATAAG
The DNA here is from genome assembly GCA_943789525.1 of Agriphila geniculea. NCBI lineage: Eukaryota > Metazoa > Arthropoda > Insecta > Lepidoptera > Crambidae > Agriphila > Agriphila geniculea. The sequence goes on from OX038875.1 coordinate 14,709,925, forward strand.
TTCTACGTTATTGATTTATCCGAAAATGATACCACATTTGACCTATTAGCTAACCCTGAATTGTTATAGTTTTTAGAATGGAGCCGGGAAAAGTGCGCTATTCAACCCGCCGCCGTATGGAACTGTATGTAAGGATAGTTTGGCCCAGCTCAATATTAGTTAGAAACAGCCTACAGATTAGTTTCTATCATGTGGCCAAACTTTATCACGACTTGTAACTCCCAACTTTTTTTTGTATAGAGGTTCATACCTACTAAGTGATGAGGATTCCGGGTGTAAATCGAAGTCGAGTGAAAAAAGTCTTCTTTCTACATCGGCGTTCTGTATAGTAACTATAAATACTTGATCAACAATTTAATTTAATTTTAAAGAGTTTGTATTTGAACTCATTTTCTTATTTGCAACCCAAACTTACAAAAAGCTCACTGACAAATTCCGATGCATATTGTATTATTTCCTTACTAACTTTGCACAAGACTAGTTTTAAATTGGCTTTGATTGCATTGATTTACTAGAATCACTCCATCTTCGTTTAATTAATCTACATAATGTTATGCGACTTTGCTCAAAGGACACCGAGTTTTTGCTGGCATCGATTTTCCTCCAACAATTATTTATTTTGCATTCTGGAAATTATTGAAGAAATCAGTAAGTCAATATAAATTTTCACCCAAACTAAGCCAAACGTAAATACACTTAATATATTTTTTCTAGTATCATTGTACAAGGGCACAACAAAACACTGTTTCGAAGACGTAATGTGTTTTTATAACAGTATAACCATTTACCATTTACGCTAAAAACTGACTATTGTGGTATGTCGCTAAGTTTTGAAAGGTTGTGTTTATATTCTGAGCTAAGAATGTCTGAAGAGACCTACTTACTGCGTTTGTCGTTGTGCAATGCCATACGATTGTGTGGGTGTTACCGAATACGCGCGGAAATCGTAAACTCTTCCTTGTCGCTTCTGATGATGTTACCGTTTCGATATCATGTCCGTTTCATGCGACCGAGCTTACGTAATTGATGGAGGATATTCATACTCTTATTACAAACCCTTGTGGTATCAATGCAGTCTTTACTACATTGATACCACAAGGGTACTCGAATACCGAACGAACGCCTCAAATCTCTACCTTAGATATTTGTTGTTTCTTTATAATTTTCTTAAAAATTAGACAAAGGAATAAGTGATGCAATGAGCTATGTGTACAGACCGCCTTGTAACTTCTTCTTGATAATAGCGAAGGTGTAGTCGGCAAACAAAAGACCAACTGATTCTGCACTAGTATATAATTTAATTATAATAACTGATTATGGTTGCATTTTTAGAAACACGTTACCTTTCTACTGAAGATACCAATTTTAACAATAGCCCTGCATTCGTAAAATGTATGGGACAAAATAATAACTTAAAAACCTTCAATATTCCCACGAAATCAATTTGTCGGTGTATAATTTCATATTATGTATGATTCAATGATGATAATGTGTGCTTGAAAAGTTTTCCCAAAATTGAAAATTATGTCATTGTCACGGCCTGTTTTCATTATTGCAGAATTATTCGAAAGCGTGGGCACAAGCATATTAGGGTTTAGTATTATTACGTCGTCGTAGTCGCAGAGCATCATGTGAATCGTTGAAGCATGGTGTGACTCAGGAAATTCCCTTCTGTAATTTTGTTCTCGACAATATTGCGTTATATTCGTCAAATATTAGCTTTCCATCACGTCGTCGGTGCACGTACTAAGGCTATGATTAGTATAGCTTAACATTAGATGTCAACAAATATTAGTTTTAATAGCACCGATTTACCATTTGGCGATTTTGTAATGGAGAATGTGCGGCATTTAAATACATTAATTATGATTTATCAATAATTGATCTTTGTATACGAATATGGTAGCCAAAGGTCTTAATACTTGATATTTTACGAATCATTACACGGGAATGGAGTCTGTTTCATCAATTACAATATTAGGTCAAGTTTTGCGCGGAGTCCGATTGATTTTGTCAGATACGGCTCTCAAGGTCCGTGTTCTCTTTATTTGCAGTCTCGTTCTCGGCCTCTGTTGCAATAAATCTCGGCTCTGCTGGCTTCATGGTCCTCTTTGTTACTTTGATAACATGATGGATAGGCATTTTCGGCGGCGTATCATAATACATTTCTTTTATAGTAAATGCAAGGTCAACTTATTATAATCTCTCAATTTGCACGCCCCTTATTAGGGTTCGTTGACGAAACACGACGTAAAATTAATTTAAAATCAGCGGGAAATGGTCACATTGTTTTTTAAGCGTAACATAAGTAAGATGGAGGTAACATGTGGTATTTTTACAAAATATAATAAAACTATAACAAGTGTTTTAGAATTTGGATTTGACCTTAGAATACAAGGTAAATATTTAATCCTCGTATTACGCTTCATTTCCATCGATGGCGAAATCTGTAGTTGTGCCCAAATAGTTGTACATGCTAAGCATGCGCAAATTGCAAAATTATTTCATAAAGTGTACTGAACCGGTTTCGCTGTCTGCTTATGCTATGCTATTACTACTAACCGAGATAACTGACATGCAAAATGCACTACCACTTTCGCTCTGTGGGAACTTTATGTATTATATGAGTCTAATACCAATAAGATTAGAAAAAATATTGTAGTTGATTGATAGAGAGTTTCACCGGGATCAGTTATTGGTTTTATTAAACTAATCCTAATAATATGAAAGTTTTAACTACATTTGAATATTGGATTTCTTGAGACGTGTCAGATCCATAGCTAGGTTGAATTAAACGCTGTTCTCTGCAAGCAATTATTATAACTTGGTATAGACAAAATTTAGACCAAAAACACATCTGACGTTTTGAAGAATTACCCATTTATTCTTCAAATGATTCGATTGGATCACTTTATTGAGAATTTGAATATGGGCTTGTGTGATCCAAAGAAAACGACGCGGATAGTTTCGCTTTTTTTCATTAATACATAGTCACAAAGATGACGATAAATAAATAGTCACAAAGGTTTCCTGATAGGCACATATTTGGGTTATTTTGTTACCGATACTTTTTAACTATTTACATTTAACTATGTATATGTTTTGTTTTTAACTATTTATGAATGAGTCCTTCAGTAAGTTGATATAGGTGACATAATTAATTTATAGGTTATCTTCATCAAATTCCAAGAATATATTAACGCCACTTTGAAACTTATAGAAACACAGATATATTAATAGAATTGATAGAGAAAATAAGTTTGTGCCATTGATACTAATAACTCACATGTTAAGATCGATCCAAAAAGATTGATAGACAAACCTAAACATTTAAATCTTTGGACACAACACCAAATAAATTTGAGAGACAAGAAATGTCATGGAAGTTTGGTTGAATAGGTCCAATTTCCCTATTCCGTGATGAAGAAACAATAAAATTGCTTACTTTGTTGCATAGAATTAGCCAATTTCAGTGGCGGTTCCGCTTAGTTGTAGATATTGTTTGACTGTTTAGACGAAAGTTTGAAAATTTCTAAAGTAGTAATATTAGCCCCTACTGCTAGAAACTATGCAGTTTAGAAAAAATGGTTTTAACCACGTTTTCAATATTTATTTGTTTTTTTGTCCGCAAATTTTGCAATCGATTATTTTTATTTGAAATCCTTTTGCTAGTTTCCAAGCATATACGGGCGGTGCGAGTTTAAAATCGCTTGATGTTGCCTAACAAAGTGATGACGAAACATTATCGCAGTAGCTTAAGTAAATCTAGATCGTAATAGATATTTCTTTAGATTGAAAAACTGATTTATAACGACCGGAAAGTAGTTACAACGAATAATTTTAAGAGTTTTGTTTATTGGTTTCGCTGCCCTTGTTACTATGACCATTTACCAGTGGTATACCTACGTAAGTAAAATTAAAATAGTGCAAAAGTTTATTACGAACTTCAGAAATACGTCCAAGGATACAGTAGGTTAGTAATCATTGTTTTAGATTGGCAGTTTCTAAAATAGCTATGTTTCAAAGCTTTTATTATCTTGGCAGCAAAGTTACGAGTTCCCAGATTTTGCGCAAGTGCAAATAAATATCTATTTTTAATGGAACATTATGTTATTGTTTATTAGGTATACAGAAGCTAATTCATTTTTTCACAACATTACAACATGTTTGGTAAAAAATCCACTCTAGCTAAATAATAATAAAAATGTGGGCCAAATGGCATTGAGCTTATGATGAATTGAATATCATCCAAATAGAATAGACTATCAACAATCAACATCAGCTACTTTGTCCCACAAAATTACTTTCTTATAGGTATGTACTGAAAGCGAACTAGCGAACTTGACAAGAATGTAATAATACCTATGAAAATTAATACCTACCAAAATTTTAAATTTTTCGGAACAAATTCAATTCAACCTTCGACAAGATCTTGCTATTTGAAGTAAATGTATTCCATTTGCGTCCTTCGTGTCTTTAAAAGTGTATTGCGCCCGGTTTCATTACCTATGCACTGCATCGCACGCTGCGGCGGCGGCACGTGCGATCGTAACGGATGTATGGGCATGATCACTGTTTAATTACTTACAACACGTGGACCCACACGTTAGAGTCCTACAACGTGACAGTTCAAATCTTTACAGTGTATGTTTGAGTAGGACACACACAACTCGTTTACTACACAGCCTCTGCTTGCCGCATAGCATAGCATGCTACCCAAGCACCTATTTCAAAAGTCTTTGCTAGTTAGACTACACAAAAATATCCATATTCTGCGTCGAAAGAAAAACGCATGAAAACTCGAAAACGCGCGTTTTCCCAGACATAAGACTAATCTAGATCGATTGTTTACCCCCGAAAACCCCCATATACCAAATTTCAGCGAAATCGTTAGAGCCGTTTCCGAGATCACAGAAATATATAAATAAATATACAAGAATTGCTCGTTTAAAGGTATAAGATAACCACAATCTCTTGTACTAATAGGTAAAGGTTTATCGTAATTTTATGACTTAAAATTAATGAAAGTGACTAGTTATTTAAAAATTTCGAATTTTTAACTGACTGATTTTCTTTTCATACTTTAATTAAAATCTAATTTTAATGTCAAGTTTCTAAAAATGGAATTAAGTTCATAAGGTTTTTTCTGTATTTATGCCAGACGGGTTAAATGGTAAATCGAAAGCACATTACGATTCTGTACATTTTGTGTGAAGATATTTTATGTAAGGCATGTAAATAGTTGAGGGAGGCCTATACCCAGCAGTGGTGGGGCTGATATGATGATGATGTAAATAATAGTGATACTTGGTGTATTAATATCACGCGTCCAAGACACGTTTGTATATCTCGTGTACCTGTTTGCACTCTTCTAACAAATTACCTAGGTATTCGAAGTTTATTTATTATTTTAATAAATCTCCATATCTATGCATAATTAGTAATTGTTGTGTTTAGATTACTTATACTTAGTAGAAATTATGAACATTGCAAGTTTATAATTTTTCGGATATTATGTTTCGTGTCATAAAATGCTATTTTTAAACCTGTGTTGAACGTTGCTTAAACTACTGAACGTAGGTACTAATTTAATGCATTATCGTCGCAAGAGTATGTTGCGTTATGCGTACGAGTGATGATAGAGTACACTCGCGAGCAAAAGTATGAAATCATAGGCCTATTTTCATACAAACGAGGTAACTTTGAAGCCTTGGTTCTCCGCTAAGGATTGACCTAGCTGTGATCTGATGATGGCCATCCAGGGAGTGAATGGGGGAGATTCAGATCGCTATACACGCCCAACTGATCTGATCAGCATTCTAAGAGATATAAGAATCAGAGTTTTCAGTTTCAGGATTTTCATACATTTTTATGCTAATTTCGCAGTTATTTAAACATATCCTAATATCTCACGGAATGCTGATCACATCAGTTGGGTGTGTATAGCGATCTGAATATCCTCCATTCACTCCCTGGACAGCCCTCATCAGATCACAGCTAGGTCAATCCTTAGCGGTGAACCAAGGCTTCAAAGTTACCTCGTATGTATGAAAATAGACCTGTGATTCCATACTTTTGCTCGCGAGTGTATTATGTTACAATTGCGAAAGTGATAAAACTATAACTTATATATAACTTACAATGCACACCTGACTTGTTTCTGGTTTGATACGAACAATCTCTACCAAACACATGGTAATACGCGTGATTAAATTATTTATACATCCTTAGACAGACGCTATACATTTATAAACAATAATTATAGAATTCAGTAAATATTTCTAAGTAATAAAGTATACTTAGTTACTCATAAATTAATTACAACAATGTATATGGTCGTTGCGTGGGTCTTTCGAATAGTTTTTTGTTTCGAATATTTATTAAACATGAATTAAACAACTTATTATGTAATTAAATTTCACTGACGTCATTTTAACTAGCCTAACATTTCTGAATGTACACCAAATTATAGCCAAATGTAACAATATCACACTAACCTTTGCTTTTAATTAGTTTTTTTTTTGTGTAAGGGATAATAATATCCATGTTCGAAATAACGTTTCCCTTGTTCTTTGAATTTTTTATCGTTTTAAATCCACCTTATATATTGTGTTTGAGTTACGCGTTAATGATGTTGTTACGTGCATTCAGTGCGAAGATGACATGAGATCGATTTGTGTCTTTATTACTGCAAATTAAATTGAATGTTAAATCGCAAGGGCCCGCGTGGTGGGTTATGGCCCATCAGTTAGAACATTAAAAATATCGATCTCGATCATAATGGCGACAACGTAACCACAAAACTTTTGCAAATGTTATTTTTGAAATACTTAAGTAAATGATTGAAGTTTATAGGCAGTTCATGTAAAAATATAATTATAGAAAAAAAAATTAAAGCAATTTGTACTCGGCTAATAATTCGATACTTATACAAGGTGTTTGGTAAAAGCCTTATAAATCCAAATATGGTAGATGGGGACCATCAAACTGAACAACTTTTACTATGGGACCAACTCTGAAATCGCGAAAAAAAGTCTGCTGTTTCATGATACTTACGTTATTAATTTTTGTATTAAACAGCAAATTATTTTTTTCGCGATTTCAGAGTTGGTCCCATAGTAAAAGTTGTTCAGTTTGATGGTCCCTATCTACCATATTCGCCTTTATAAGGCTTTTACCAAACACCTTGTACATCAACACAATATCATTTAATCTGGTAATCTAAGTCTTGATTACAAGGCAGGTACCTATAGCAGCTTCAAGTCTTGCTTGATGTATCATACAGCTGTTAAAATGTAGTGCGTGGAAAATGGAATTAGGGACATAAAAAGTCTTTATTTACTAACAGTATCGGATGCAAGAATGTGGTCTAAAACGGGATCAAAATGAGGCAATCCAAGATGTCACTGGCCATCGCTCATCTCAGTATAATATTTCGACAAACTACCACGTTGTTTATAAACGGTGCGTTTTTTTCCAACAATATTCCTCAATGAAGCGAACAAGGTGTTCAGTTAATGGTTTTATCGATCAAGCAATCCTTGACCTTAAAATTTTAATAAGATATGTGAATAATGTTGTTGTTTATGGATTCTATAAAATTTTACGTCAATTTGTTTATTTACGTAAACACAACATATGACAATATTAGAAGGATTTATTCTAATTCGGCAGCCTTGGTTGTGTAAGAGAGTTCTAGAGATGTGAGTATCGTTTATTTTTAAACTAGCGGCCGCCCGCGGTTTCACTTGCGTGGTTCCCGTTCCCGTGGGCATATCGGGATAAAAAGTATCCTATGTTTTAATCTAGGATATCTACTATCTGTGTGCAAAATTTCAACCAAATCCGTTCAGTAGTTTTTGCGTGATTGAGGAACAAACATCCAAACATCCAAACCCACAAACTTTCACATTTATAATATTTTTTTATAGTAGGATTAATTTATTTATTACAACTTCTTGTCAAACTTATGAAAGTGGAATTTGATACAGTGGAGTAAATTGGCAAAACAGTATGTGCTAACTGCCAACAGACGAATTATTGAAAAAGTGGCAAGCTTTGTGTGCAAAATGAGCTATGCCTTGTGTAGTACGTTGCGACAACTGGGACGCGGTGTCATTACTCTTGGAGATAAATGAACTGTGACCAACTGACTGATCCAGTTAGCGGCATAGGCAAAACAGGTGCATAGTTGTGAAACATGTTCGGTTTAACGAGACGTTGTTGTGATGCAACACTGGTAATCTTCTCCAATCAGTCGATGCATGAGTACTATGACCATAACCATTTTTGTAATCGCGGAACTCATTAATGGTACCTACGTTTTATGCACTACTAATCATAAGTAGGTACCACACCGTGCTTACAGTTTGCTTAACCAATAACTAAAAATTATGTAACAATTTATTATGCTTTAGGATTATTGTGTCGAGTCTAATTAAACGTTCGTTTAAGCAAGATAATCTGATTTCCCTTTCATCAGTGAACCACCACGACCTATTGTTAATGGCTCATTTAAAGATGTAACGCTTCAAATCTTCAGCGTCGCAGACGCCTTCGCAAAACTTTCATAACCTCGAACAATGGCTGCTACATTAGCTATGATAATCAGTCAACGACCAACCAAACTGCTCTCCTTTGGAGGAGAAAGCGAACCTTCCTCTGCATGTCTCTTCTCGGAACACTTTCGGATGTGCAAATGTCACAATGGATAACGGGACTCGGACTTCGATACTTTTAATTCACGCTCCTCGTTATTCAAATGTTTGATAAATGTCACTTATGTCACCAATTTTGCCAACTTGTGTGTCTTGCATTCTGTCTGTGTCAGGATCAGAACCTTTTAATTGTCTTAGCTCTCGTTCATCATTAATATATTATTTATGATAATGATTTATACTGAAATTGCAAGCGATGATGTGCGCTGCCAGTTATTTATCTTAGTTTATTCGCGGTCGCATGGAGACGCGACGTAACTCATTGTTCACGCTGGTCACAAACTGCTTATGGACGTCCTTGAACTCAATTGGTTGTATTTATGAAGCTAACGGGAATCGTGTCAATGCAAATAGCTGTGGAAGCTGCTCGACTACTGAATAACAATGAGCCGCCAGCCGTGTGATTCAAACACTTCAATAAAAAATAAAAAAAACTGATACATTACGCTCGTGTTTGTCTTTGATCGTCGACCATTTGAGATCATGTCGGGAACCCTTTTTTTTTTTTACAAAAAAAAAAACAATATGAAAAGGCCGTGATCGCTATCCGTTCTTGTAATCATTAAAATATTTATGACGCTCTCCGTTTGAAATTAATTAAAAAAACTTTCCGGATTCTATTTAATAACTATTTAATTAATAGTTGCTATGTCTTCCCATACCTATTCGGTCATCGTGTATATTAAGAGCGATTAGCTTCTAATAACACCCATATTCACAGTGGGATGCTTTGGTAGAAAAAGTGGCCATGAATTAGGTTACTTAGCCGGATTCTTCATTTATTCACGATTTGATGACATCATATCTGACGTCTGTAATTTGCTGTTATAATATTACTACGTGGACTATCAGTTACCATGAAATAATTTATTTAAAGAACAAAGAAGCGTACCTACTCTTGATTAAATACTTAATGATGATAAAAATAGAATGCGCTTTTGTTATACTTTCATATGGAATTATTGTCTTATTTCAGAATTATTTAAGGATATGGTATAAAATGGACGTTTTCTGACCAACACAGCGTTAACATGTATATTTAGATCGAGTCGTGAATAGTTGGTTTTCACTGCCGGAATTGGTACTATACAATAGGACCAGTAACCTTGATGTACTATGTTCTTTGTAAAAGAACAGTGCAGACCACTTCCTACTGTCATATTAACAAGTTACGTATTAGTTCATCTTCAGGTATGGGCGTTAATTGTCCAGTATGACTGGCAGCGCCTAAATGTTCACAGCAATGTTCTTATTTGCTTAAAGTTATTGAACCGAGACTGCGTTCGAAATGAGATTATTTTATGTAGTTGTGAGATATTCAGATTAAGAGGTCACTGTCAGACGTCTGTTTTTCAGAACGATTACATCGGTCGTGCTTATTAAAAAAGATAAAGTCGTAAAACCCCAATTTCGGCGGAGCGGCTGACGACAACGGTGAGTCTAACGTTACATGCTGTATCATTATAATAAGAAAATGTTCGTCCTTGCCCGGACCGGTTGCTTTACTACTTTCGCGATATGCCGACACCACCGTTCCGAACATCTGATTCGGTAAATAAAAACCATTTAGCTTGCAATAGACATCGGCATTCCAAGTTCAGTCTAGGGAAAATGTTTTAAATGTGTCACGCATCTCTTAATGTACTGTACGACCTTTACTCGCAGCGAGAACATCGTTCAGCGGCGCGAAAAATTTTGTTTACCAATTATTTCGTAATCCAAAACTTGTTGGATTGCGATGGAGTCACGGAATTTTTAACAGCCGCCGTCGACGACCGTAGAGAACAATTTAAAACCTCGTGACAGACTAAATTTCTAAAACTTCAAAAACAGTAATTCCCATTTTTTTTGTAATGTTTCACACTTTATCTTTACATTGTTGTTGTCACATATAAGCATGGGTAATTTGTGTAAGCTTTAATTCAATAGGGTTTTTACAAGTGGGTGTCGCGTTTGTTTTCGTTACGTCACGTCAACTTTTGTTCGATAGTTTCGTTTGCACATGGGAAATCCTATACTTAGCATCCAGGATCTTTAGGCACGATTTGTTTTTACTGTTCAAGTATTTTGACACTTGTCAGAATTGGACACGACGCAATTAATGATTCCTTCCAGACATAGAATTAACATAACATAATGTATTACCGTTGATGATGATTATTGTAATAAATAGTTCTCTGTCATAATGTTAGAACCAATGATTACTTTTATAACACGGATCTTGATTAATTGCATTTTGACAAAAATATCTGATCAAATTGAGAAGCTCAGAACCGCCTAAGTCTTTCTTTAACGACAACTCGGCCAACTGTCATTCACCTTGGTCGAGTTGTAGTTAGGAAAAGACTTGGGCGATTCTTAAATTAAGTGCAAACGGGTGTTATTAGTATATGAAAGGACAAAACAAGTGCACCATTGTGGCGCCTAGTGACCTACTCATACAATAATCGCTTGTGACATGTCTCCCAATGACGATTTCAGCAACGTTTCGCAGCATGTGACGTGATGTAACCGATACTTCGAGTTTGTATAACAATTATGATATTAACTAGCGACTGCCTGCGACTTCGTCGGCATGAGCAGTTATTTAATCTATCCCTCAGGAACTGTACGTTTTTTCTAGATGAGAGATACCATATCTCCTTTCATCCGTAAAAGTACTGTTCCCGAGGGATAGCAAAAAAAAGCTTTCCACGCAGACGAAGCCGCAGGCGGACGCTAGTTTTTAATATTAGTAAGGATTATGATATTAATTTTGTAAAAGGTCTCTTATTAATAATGGATCAGTTTTAGAATCTCACACAAATCTTACTATTTTTAAAATAGGTTTAAATAGGCTTAAGTAAAATATTATTTAAATGGTTTCATTAAATAATTAATACAATATCTATTTTTGTACTGAACCTTGATTCGGGAGTTCTACTTCCAGTTGACTGGCTTCTATAATTTATTTCTGTTATGTAAAGTGCGGCCGTGAACTGATATATCATATTGTATCTACTACATTATTAATCATGTCCTTTGGTCATATTTACATTTCCATAAACTAAGTAATTTTAACTAAAATATTCTGCTTTATTTGTTTTCGATTTTGAAACCAGTCTTACTAACTTGTATTATGGCCCGTGTAATGTGTTACGATTAGTGTTGCGTGAGAGAACAATAATAAATGATTTCATAATGGTGACATAACAATAGATACATAACACCGATATAAAACTCATCCCGATGGTAGACAAGTATAAGTAATGTCCTCACGTTTCCGCGTTTTGACCTTTCACCATTTGAGTTATTTGGGTTTCCCTATCAACTCAAATCTCGAATGCAACATTTTTCATAACAGTTTTAACAGTTATTTTAAGAACACAAACAAACAGTTGTTTTAACGAATTTGTCCCGATTACATTGACGTGTTATTTTATTTTGTTGTATTAAGTAGCTGTATTACATTGTATATTTTTTTCCCTACATATACTGCATGTTTTGTAAAAACAAAAAATAAGGACGTCCAAAAATTAGCAAGAAAAAAGGGGTGTGGTGCGTTGATGTCTTTTGTACGAAGATAGATCCATCGCCTCATTCTTGAATTCACAAGAAAAAATATTGTTTGTTATATCAATACGATCTATTAAAAACTTGTTTCCATTGCATCTATGATACGATACCCTTTCGCCGTTTTCGTTTGAATGAGTTTAACGGTCGGACGGCTGGATGCGCGCTAAGTCCGGGTGTTAAATGTGAAGGCCGCACGCCGAGGGCACTCGCTCAGTCCCTGTGCCATTTAGCTCCGTACCTAATAGCGGTTACTACCCGAAGCTGCACTTGCTCTCGTTTTGCCTTTATTTTACCCAACTACCTACACAGGTTTGTCAACACTGCCTAGTGTAGGAAATGAAGCGATCTTTTGTATGGAGACCCCAACATTAAATACTCAGTCGATGAAACTTTGCAGGGATGTAATATAGTATGAACCAAAACCTATGTACAAATATCCAAAAACAAAAAAATCGATTTGGATAATCTAAAAAAAATGTTTCACATATGATACTTTATCATACTGTAAAGTTTCGCCCACTGAGCATTTACTGTGGGGGTCCGCTGCCATTCTTTCCTACACTAGCCCGCTACTTATGGTAGTTTTTAAGTTAAATTTAAATCAAAACAGATATTAACTATCAACAATACTTAACTGTTTATAAAACTTAGTTTTTATTAGTTGTAAACTTTTTAATTTAAAATAAGTGGCAACCCTAATAACTGAACTATACAAAAACGATCCATTTAGTTCTTTTTCGATCCACATGTCTTAAGTGCGCATGTTTTTATCACATTTTGCTAACATCCCTTCCGTATACACATAACCTTCTAACTTCAAGTATAATAAGATGACAGCTTTGTAAATTCTCATGTTACGCGGTAGTCGTAAAAGTAAACATACGGAAAATGATTAAAATGAGTGTTAGGTAAATATTAGATTTTACTTTAATTTAAATTTGTTTGAAACTACAATTTTAAGTCAATGTTATTGTTACAACGTTAAAAAAGTGTGGTAATTAACCAAGTATATCAAGTAACGACAAGATATCTTTTAGTTCAGACAAATTCCATTTTGATAATTTATCTCTCGTTTGGCAAATGGTTCTTACTAAACTAATAGGCAACAGATAGAACCATTTATCTGGGAATGTCTCTTGTCTCTTTGTTAAAGCGAGTTTATCATTCTACTATCAATTAAAATAATGTTCAAGCGAAACAGAATAAAGGTCAGTAAGAATAAAGGCCAGTGAAACGTGCATCGGTTACGGTGGGCACTCAATCATTCTGAGACTACTAATCAGAAATTACATCTACATCTTTCATAGTTGGAATAATTAGAGTTACCTATGTTTATTTAAAAGTATCGGAACGGAAACAATCGATTTAGAATCGAGTACCATTTGTGTCTCACTATGCTAAGTTTGCACAAATTGAGCTCTTTCCATCAGCTATTTTTAATGTCCCTACTGCTGGGGCACAGGCCCTCCTTACGGGTGGTAAGGAGCATGGGTCATAACCCACCACGCGGGCCCAATGCGGTTTGGTGGGTGTTAACGACTGCAAATGCAGCCGGGACCAACGGCTTAAAGTGCCTTCCGAAGCACGGAGGAGCTCGAGATAATAAATTTTTGGTCACCCATCCCATGACCGACCCTTGCGAACGTTGCTTAACCTCCGCAATCGCTGGGCCAGGCAACTGAAATTGAGCTCTATAATATTATAATTACAATATTATTAGAAAACCACATTATACTTGTTAATATTTTGCATTATAAATATGATATTATGCTTGTTTAATTTTTCAGTACCATGACATTGATTGACCTAACATATTTTGAACGTGTTTTTTGTTTAACTTTTTTGACTAAGTACCTACTATTACTACATTTTGAACAGGTTTTTCATAAATGTTAATCTACTTTAGAAACCAAAATTAAAAAGACGTAAGTAAAAGGATTTTGAGACACCTGTTTTTTCATATTATTTCGCAGCTAAGATGTTAGGCAAACTCAATTAGGAAGTGATGATGTGCAAACGATCGATTTACATTGCAGTGCAGAGTCGAATAATGAGTTCAGCTGATCGGTGACAGTTGGTATTGCAAACAAGATATTGCTGACACTACCGTTGAAACTGAAAGCAGTTACCATTTCGGTAAACAAAACTGGTTAAATTCTGAAAGGATAAAACGCGAACATTTAAATAAATTGTATAAAAAAAACTGCTGTCGTTTTACCCACTCATTAATAGTTGGTAATTAAAGAACAAGATTTTTGTAACATTCAAAGGGATTTTATAAAATAGAGTTTAAAATACAAAAAAATATCAGCAGTAAAATAAGGAAATGATGATGATTAGTTATAGCCTAGGCATTGCAATTAACCAAATGAGAAAGTTTATGTCATGAAATAATATGTATAGTTGAAGCTGTACTATTGTTATTGGAATCAAGTCGAGATCTGTTTCTATTTTGGTCAACGAGAACAGACTTCCTGGTGGCTTCAAGTCACTCGTAATAATTGTAAGCTCTTCAAAAGGAGTCCGACAGCTAAACATTTGGACAAATACACAGAAGTTGCTTACATTTAGCGACTTGATAATTTCCGGCAATATTGTTTGCGTCATATCAAATAATAATAAAAAAGTAAAATAAGAATATTATGCACTGCATAAGTGACGTAAAGCAAATATATTTTTGTGGTTTGTAGTCTGTCGTTAATATAAAACAAAACGGTAAGATTAGGTAGTTCACGTTTACGCCCGTAAAATGAAACTCAATAGATTTTCTATTGTAGTCCAGCCGCATGCGGCCGCGCGGGCATTGAAGAATTAAGGATGCCTATAGGGTTTGGAATTGTTAGCAGTAACAAAACCACTGAATGTTTAAGGGCACAGAACCGATGCCTTATTAGTGTTAATTACCCATTCATCACCTCAATGACCATCTTTGTTCCCTTGTCTTACTAAACTTTAGTTGAGTATATTCGTAGTTCGCAGTAGTCTATTCTAGTTGTATTGTAGTGATAGCTAAAATTACTCGTAACTTTGTTATAGTTAAGAATTTGTTTACTCTCAATATGAAAACATTCCAAAAGCTTTGTAAATACCTACTTCACGTATCTATGTTAAGTGTCATCGAACGAACTCTAATATCGGACGCCCTATTAATTAATAGTTTTGTTTTGAATACATTATATGCATAAATTTACACAGTAGACTTCACATTTATTAGGTGAATACCTGTTCTAAGTTATACGACTGTTGACTCGCGGATCTAGCCAAAATCCTGCGACGCCAAAATACCTAAGTTGTGTTTATTCCAAACGACATTCCACCGGTAGGCGTTGAAAATTTATAGTCTCACGTCGGCGTCGCGTCGAATGCACACTCGTGTTTGGGAAAAGTCTAGTTTTGATATTTCAAATGTATCAAAAAGACAGAAGCATAATAAAATTATAGTATGGCTCTCTAGAGTGCAAACCGTATCAATTATCAATATCTTGACTCGTATTTTTACTGCACTAGACCAGAACGTACGGTTGCAGTATTAGTTGACGTAGAGTGTAGTGTTTTTTTTTATATTTTAATTATGGCTCGACCCAGCAATATTCGTATTTTCTTGGGCATCCCCTATAATTAATAAATTTCCCTGTATACTTTTGAATTATTTCTTATTTTGAGAAATAGTAGATAAAAAAGACTCGTTTTGATTTTTCAAATGTATCAAAAAGACAGAAGCATAATAAAATTATAGAATGGCCACTACAATGCAAACCGTATCAATCTTGACTCTTATTTTTAGGGATCCCTTGTTTTCGCATAATGGTTTTATACCTAATTTGATTTGGCATAACGGATTTAGCATAATCTTTTTTGTCATAATAATACTCTGGCATAATTGTTTTTGGCATACTATTTATATTAGCATAATAATCATTTAGACTAATTTGTTTTCGCATAATGTTATTAGGCATATTGTCTATTTGCCTAATATTATTTAGACATAAAAATCAAAAACAATAAGAATAAATATTTTTTCGCACTTATTTATTCTCATGCAAAAGCGGTAGGTATTGTATTAAAATGCCAAAAACTCATAACACATACAACCTAAATATCGACTCATTAAACGCCTATTTTTAAAATACCGAAAATCCTTAGTGTCGATATCCAATAGACCAAACCTTGAAATATCGATTATTAAATGACTGATGATAGTTCGAAACCCTGAAAGTTAAAATACCGATAGTTAAAAATCCCGAAAGTCTGTTTAGGTCTATAAGTGTGACGACGAGCGAGCGTAGCGAGCGAGGAGGAGGTAAGGTTCCATTGCGACCTTCAACGCACGAGCCGAGCGAGCAAAGCGAGCGTGCCGCGGCAGCGGCCGGCGAAGTGCCAGAACCGACCTGCTGGCATGTAACTCTCAATTAACCTTCGGTTTTCCAAGCTTCGGAATTTTGTATTTTAGGTAAAATGTTATTTTGTGATTTTAAACGTCGTGATTTTTGTTTATAAAAATATGCGTTAATAACATTATGCGTGTTTAAATTTATGCTTAAGCATGATTATGCTTAAAGCAGTTATGCTTAAAAAAATTATGCATAAGCTGTTATGACTAAATAATATTATGCGTAAACATCATTCGGCGAAATCATATTATGCTATGACTTATTATGCCTTAAAATTTTATGCAAATACATAGGGAACCTTATTTTTACTGCACTAGACCAGTACGTACGGTTCAATATTAGTTGACGTAGAGTGTAGTGTTTTATATTTTATCTACTCTCATATCGTAAAATTCGAATTATGAATTTCAAAACGAATTTACATTGGCATACTTTATACACGCAATACCGAAAAAAAAATTAAAATAGTAGTTTATGAAACTGATGCATAATGAAGGGTATTAAAACATGAGTGTGTGTTTAAAAACCGAGCCGTAGGCGAGGTTTTTAATAGTATCACACGAGTGTTTTAATACCTAGTTATGTACAGTTTCATACACTACTTTATCTACTCTCATACAATTTTGTGATTGAACCGATTGAACCTACAAAATAAAATATCAATGATAAAAAAGAGTTCGGTAGGTCGGCAGTACTTGCCAAGGTTAAGTAAGACGTTTTTTCCGTCGCCGCATCTAAAATATCGGGTGGAGTCAAATTTTCACGCACTACACTCACTACTATGATATTTTAAGCAAAAGTAAAAATTAAAATCTAAAAATGGCGCGTATTCTATTAGAAAAAAAGTAATGAAATAAGTGTATTCCAGTAGACTAATCGTTACGCTAAGTCATCGATCACCATAGAGTACGTTTTAATCATGGAAAGTATATGAGAATATCATTGTTTTTTTTTAATATCGCGGCACTGCCTTCTTCTTGGATTTGCCCTGTATCGTAATGAGAAAAAAAGTTATTTTATAACATTGCTTCGTATAGCGAAGGTATGTTATAAAATAACTTTTTTTTTCGGTATTGCGTGTATAAAGTATGTCAATATAAATTCGTTTTGAAATTCATAATTCTAATGTTACGATATGAGAGTAGATAAAGCTATTTTATAACATACCTTCGCTATACTAAAGTATGCTAAAAAATAATTTTTTTCTCATTACGATACAGGGCAAATCCAAGAAGAAGGCAGTGCCGCGATATTAAAAAAAAACAATGATATTCCCATATACTTTCCATAATCAAAATGTACTCTATGGTGATCGATGGCTTAGCGTAACGATTACTCTGCTGCAATTCACTCATTTCATTATTTTTTTCTAATAGAATACGCGCCATTTTTTAATTTTAATTTTTACTTTTGCTTAAAAATGTCTCATAGTAGTGAGTGTGAAGAAAGACTCCCAGATATTTTAGATGCTGCGACGGAACAACGTCTTACTTTACATAGGTAAGTAACCTACCTAAATCAAAGTCGAGAAACTACTTACTCTTTTTATTATTGATATTTTATTTTGTAGGTTCAATCACAAATTGTATGAGAGTAGATAAAGTTGTGTATGAAACTGTACATAACTAGGTATTAAAACACTCGTGTGATACTATTAAAAACCTCGCCTACGGCTCGGTTTTTAAACACACACTCATGTTTTAATACCCCTCATTCATTATGCATCAGTTTCATAAACTTCTATTAATGATGGCTCGACCCACAATATTTGTTTTTTTTGGGGCAACCTATAATTAACTAATTTCCTTGTATACTTTACTTTAGATTTTTTTTTCACATTTTTAGAAATAGTAAGTATCTTTTATAACTAGCTTCCGCCTGCGACTTCGTCCGCATGGACATTCGGAAAATCCCTACAGAACCTTTATTCGAGATAAATATCGTATATTTTAATCCAGGCTATAAACTATCTGTGTGTCAAATTTCCTCCAAACCTGCTCAGCCGTTTTTGAGGAACAAACATCCAAACCCACGAATTTTCACATTTATAATATTAGTACGAAGTACGATATTTCTAACTGCATTTTCAAGTAGAATCATTATATTTATCACGAATAAATGTTCGGGCGCAAAAAGCTGAGAGTTAATATTAAAATAAAAATACTTTTTCCTTGTGTATTTAAAATCGCGCTCTAAGAGATTAAACATACAGGCTGCGTTCCGGTCATGCGATCCGATCTCAGAAACGTTCCGATCCCATATATCGCATAGATCGCAGCGATCAGTATCCAGCACCAACAGCTATCGAAAAAATAACGTGCGTAAAAACATTCTATAAAGTAATTTTGTATGGGAAATTTGTACAGCGCCATCTGTCGCCGAAAAGCGAAATGAAAATTTTCATAGATAATTACTCTATCGAGTACTTTTACGCGCGTTTTTTTTTCTCGATAAATGTTCGTGCTAAGGTTACTGAGATCGGATCGCATGACCGGAACAGCCTGTGTGTTTAAGCTCTAAGGAGGAGAAAAGTTTTATTTATTCTTATGGAGAAAGGCTTCTGAGGAGGCATAGTCAACATCCTGGAAAGTATTAGTGTAGGAAATGAAGCGATCTTTTGTATGGAGACCCTAACATTAAATCCTCCGTCGATAAAACTTTGCAGGGATGTAATATAGTAGATATGAACCAAAACCTATGTACCTACAAATAAACAAAAAAGATTGATTAATTTGAAAAATATGTCTCATTTATGATACTTTATCATACTGACCTGTAAACTTTCGTCTACTGAGGATTTACTATGGGGTCCACTACCTTCCTTTCCTATCCTACACTATATCTATGTTCCAAAGTAGACGAGGTTTATTGAACTTTATTACTTAGGGTTCTATTTTTAGCAAATATCACATATGAATTCAAATGTGTTTACGTTCAAGAATTGTTAACAAATCTTGAATGTAAACATAATCTATCTGCTCCGAAACTAAAAATTTCTTTGTAACAAACAAAAAAGAGATTTTTTGACAGACTGTCAGCGAGACGAAAGTGCAAGCATATTTGTATTCATAAGTTAGATGATAAGACTAGGTATTATGAATGTTAAAAGCCTTACCAAACCAAATATATGATTAATATTGTATGACCCACTGGCAAGGTTTCAATTAGAAAGTATATTCGATTAATTTGCAATTGTTTTGTGTAAGAATTTTAATTGTTTTGCTCACACTGCATTGTTTTATTTTTTGCTTGCTTCCAGTACACTGTACGAAATGCATTTGCGGCGAGTGATTCACGAGTACCTTATTATAAGCTTTAAATTATTGGTGAAATTAGCTGTGTTTAGAATACTAATTTCTTAATAAGCTGTATTTACAATAATTACTTCTAAAACTCGAGAGATAAAACGGTGCATATTGTTAACGAGTGTCATGCATCACTCACCGTGCTTTTGGTATCCATTGTTTATGTTGCCTCCTCGGCTTGGTGTGTCTCTAAATTGATCACTGTTACGTCACAGAACACTGCATTCACTCGGTCCACATGTCGAGGGTGTAAAAGTCGCGTATCGTCAGTTGTTTCGAGTTTTCCTCTCTCGCCCTCTCCGTGGCCGGCCGTCACGAGACGTACCTGGTCCAAGCGGCAAAGCGACTAGAGTCGTACTGAATGTGTTGCAACAACCGCCAAGGTTTATATATGAGGTTGCATGCCGCCGTTCTTTTTCAGAAATTTGCACTTTTTTCATTAATTTCATAACAATTATATTGGTATTTCAATTATTATTTTAATGATTGATTTATTTAGCTACTTTTCTTTGATATTTGCCATACTGTGCCATCTTTAACGGAACCTGAGTTCGAATATTATGTTGGACAGGATTTCATTGAGTTCAGATCTATGTGATATTATAATATGCAAGAGCATCAACACGAAAAAAAGAGCATAAGCATCTACCGACCAATACGACCATGTGCTCAAATGTTTTTCATTTCTATCAATGAAAATTTACAGCCCAGGACAGAAGTTATACAGTAGAGGACGGATAATTGGAAACACCAGTCGGTTTTCATACAAACAAGGTAATTTTGAAGAGTTGGTCCTCCGCTAGGGATTGGTCGAGCTGTAATTTGATCATGGCTATCGAGGCAGTGACAATTCACTGCCTCGATAGCCATGATCAAATTATCGGTGTGTATGGATATCTAGATCGCCATATACACCCAACTGGTCTGATCAGCATTCTAAGAATTATAAAAATCGGAGTTCTTTTAAACATATCCAAACAGCTCTTAGAATACTAATCAGATCAGTTTGGAGTTTACTGCGACCTGGATCTCCTTTATTCACTTTCTGGATCACAGCTCCATCAATCCCTGGCGGAGAACCAAGTCTTCAAAGTTACCACGTTTGTATAAAAATTTACTGGTGTTTCTTTTTATCTGTTTACTACTATATGTGCCGATTGAGGATTGCCATAGGAAAAACATACAATGATGATTTCAGTCACCAAGAATCAACGTTTATTATTTTTCTTGGAAATACCTTGCATTTTTGTATATTAATGAGTATAAGGTCAAGGTGCAAAATTACCCATGGACAGGACATCTTGAAATTTTCTATTTTTTTTATTATTTTGGATGTGAAAATATTTAAATATATATTGAGTAAGAAACTACGAGTCGTTTCTATAAGTTAGCTTTATTTTACTAGATTAAGACCTTCAGTGTACCCTATTCAAAGGCAAATAAATTAATTTCTAATTTATTTTTAAAATATTATGTTACATTTCTATGTACTTGAAAAGCCATAAGCGACTGTTAGTGCATTCAGCCTACAGGAAAACAATAAAGAAGCAATACATAAGCAATGTCACGTTGCATACGGCTTCCATGACGTGGCTCCCGCCGCTTGCGCAACCGGCGAGGACAGCCCGTCCGCACTTGGAATTACATTACGGGACTCCTTGCCTTGAAGGTTTTATAAGGCGAAAACATTTAAACTTCAAAGAAAATAAATAAACAATAGAGAGTTATCATTTTTTTTTGTATCAATATATAATGCGTGAGAAACTTTTCTCTTGCGTTTTTCTCTCGTGATATAATTACTTGAAGTTAGCACGCAGCAGCATCCGCTGAAAACGCTCTATACAAAGGGGCATGTTTCAGGCGCGTTTATTATGGAGTTAGCTAAGAATTTTCAATATCTCCCTAAATTTTGCGTTGGAGTACATATGTGTCATACAAAATATTATTTCTTATTCGATATTCTACCTGAATGTTAAGGGCATTATATCCTAAAATGAAAAAAATATCGTTATTGTCCCCTGATTTCATCGTGTGATAAAACTAAAATAAAAAATAATATTTATTTTTATTTTTTGAAACAAAATTTTTACGTAGGAATATGAGACTTTGAGACATAAAACGTAAGGAGTAATATTGCTAAACAATATATTTGTTTAAACCGGATGTAAACTTACTCTTCGTTTATTAATAAGGCGAATATAGTTTATAGCTTTGAATTAACATTATAGGCTACTTTTTATACCGGACAGAGATTCCCTAGGGTCCACATGGACGAAGTCGTTGTAATATGTTGATTACATTTTAGCTTAATAAAAAAAATAACTTGGTTAAGACTACATTAAAAACTCTGAAAAATTCGAGTGGTCTTATAAAGTGACCCCCAATTAAGAAGTATTCTGTATTTGCCATTTTAGTGAGTAGCTGCAGATTTTAAAGTTTATTTAATCGCCTATTCAAATACTACCGTATCTCAGCGTACACAATATTTGAGTTGAATCTCAAGAATGATTTAAGCATGCAAATATTCTGTACGTAACCAAAGATTTCGTTTTTGGACAATTATTCTGAGTCTATTTGAATATACATGTAATTTTTATTTATTTATGGAGCAAAGTGATCAGTGTTTAAGAGAATTTACAAATTGATGATAACGCTGAACTGAGAATCACCTTGTTTTAAGAAAGCTAGTACCTATATAGTAGCGAAAATATTTTATTTTTAATGTAAGCAGATGACCAAATATTGTATTTGCCTTAAGGGTGCATCGTGCGTCCACTAGCGCCGCCAATCAAGAAAAAAATCGTTAATTGAAATAACTATATTTAATAATATTCTGGAAAAAATACTAGTCTTAGTTAAAACTATTTTTGTATGCGTTAACTCTTAGTTCAAATGTGTTCTTGTAGTTACAATCTGGATTAACGCCTAAAGTGTGACTTTAAGTGTTAATCCAGATTGTAACTACACAAACACATAATGATTTTTTCTTGATTGGCGGTGCTAGTGGAGGGTCGGTGCGCCCTTAAACATTAGGCCACAGTGACCATGACATCTTCATAGCTCATAGATTCACTGTATTTTATGAAATCATTTAGAGTTCATTGGTTCCGTTCCGTCCTATTTTTTGCGTTTGCCATATTTAATTCCAAGTAAATGATGGAACCGTTCATTCACCTGACATTTTGGTTTTTACATCAACTCATTGCGGCTAATGTTCCGGATACTATTTCACACTTCAAATCGTTTGAGTTCCTTCTTGCTGTTAGGCAAACAATAACTTCGATATAAGTTTCAATCCAATGTTTAGTATTTTGACCTGTTTCGTTTAAATAAAGGATTTCAAAAAGGTATGACCGTAATGTAATAACATTAATAACTAAAAAGAATTAAATAAAAAATTTAATTCAAAAAAACTAAAAAATCCGCCTGCATCTAAAGACAAGTCAACTGAAATGATGAAAACAAGATTAAATATTAAAAGCAACATAATAACATGCAGTCGGAGGCATTCCTAAAGTGACATTATAAATGATTTCAGTAATTATTGAGTATTTCTAGTCTGTATTTTATACCCTTCTACGGCTAAGCAAAAGAAGGGTAATGATTATTTTAGATAATTTTGTTTCCCGTAAATAATCTATTAACTTAAGTAAGTATTGATAGAAAAGCTGTTCATAATCATAATAATAAGTGAAATGATAGAAGGGTACTATTTTGTTAGAGAAAAGGATGTCCAGAGCATTTGAATTTCTCCACATTTAAAAGCTTTAGCTGATGTTGGTTAGGGCTTATAGAATACTGCTTAATTTTTTTTATTTTATTTATTTGGACAACCAACAAGTACATACACCCTTACATGCTAAAAATTACATTATTTATTTGATGATTACATAGTGTTGACTTAATTATAGGTTGCCACGGAAAGCATTAACTGATTTATTATCGTTAGGTTGGGGGCAGGAAGCATACCCAAATTAGATTGATTATACCTACTTACCTAAATTACTAATCTTATTATAGTTATTGTAACGAAAACAGAAAGAGAAAAAGAAAAACAAACAATGTGCGACATTTTAAGTGTCGATTAACATTAATAATTGCTTTTTAAATGCAGGCAATCGTAACTTAAACATATCCACTACCTTATTTCTACTTACAGTATTATACTGCGACTGTAACCTATAAAGAGGAGAGTTAAGGCCTAGGTTAGTTTTGCAACGCTTAGGAGAGAACAGTAAATATTTAGATAAACGAGGTAGCTTGCGAGGGACATTGAAAGTTAGTTTTTTAGCAGTTGGGACTAGGGATGGGTCCAGTGAAAATTTCAATGAAATGAAAATTAAATTTATATGAAATTTATGAAATCTTTCAAAACGGGTTGAAATATTTCACTTTTGAGTGAAATTTATTTCCAGTACTAGAAATCTCTTAATTTCTGAATTAGTTTACTATTATAACGTATTAAATGAAATTTAAAGGCTTAGGTAATTGACCGAGCGAGTGCGAAGCGCGAGCGAAGCGTCTCTGCTTCAGCTTGGGCAACAATTCTTTCGTATGTCCTTCCTGCTGTCCGTTTGTTCTCCTCTATAGGTTGCAGGTCGCATTTCTCAACCAATTCTCGTGAAATTTTGTGAGCAGGTTCGAAAATTATATAGAATTTTATAGTCGAGCCAGTTTTTCGAAATTTTTCAAAATGGCGGAGATGTGTAAAAGAACATATTTCAGTCCGGCTTTCCGGCGCTGTTGTTCTCCTGTACAGGTCGCATTTCTCAACCGATTCTTGTTAAATTTTGTGAGCAGGGTCGAAAATTATATAAATGTTATAGTCAAACCCCGAAGTCCCGGCGCTCCTAGGTTTGCCTAGTCAAACCTCAGGTTTTGGGCCAAAGGCCGAAACACGATTTTATTTTGGGCTTTGACTAAGGCTTCTTGTCAAACCTGAGGTTTGACTAGACAAACCTAGGAGTGCCTGAGCTTCGGCATTTGCCTATAGTATAAACATTTTTTTTGTAGCCTGTTTTTCGATTTTTTTCTAAATAGTGGAGATGTGTAAAAGAAACATATTTCAGTCCAGTTTTCCGGCGCTGTTTGTTCTCCTCTACAAGTCACATTTCTCAACCGATTCCCGTGAAATTTTATGGGCAGGTTCGAAAATTATATAGAATTTTATTGTCGAGCCTGTTTTTCGAAATTTTTCATGGCGGAGATATGTAAAAGAAACATTTCAGCCCGCCATTCCAGCACTGTTTGTTCTCCTCTACAGGCGCATTTCTGAACTGATTCTCGTCAAATTCTGTGGACAGGTTCGAAAATTACATAGAATTTTACTGCCGAGCCAATTTTTTTTTAATTCTTCAAAATGGCGGAGATATATATATAATATATACATATATATAAACATATTTTAGTCTGACTTTCTAGCTGTCTGTTCTCCTCTACAGGTCCCATTTCTCAACCGATTCTCGTGAAACTTTGCGAGCAGTTCGATAATTTATAGATTTTTTAAGTCGAGCTAGTTGAAATTTATCAAAAATGTCACCCATGGCCATTCCCAAAAATAAGTATTCAAAATTAGAAGCGCCATCTAGCTGCGCATAGCTACCAAATAATATACCAAACAGCACGTAACCAAATATATATCTAACCTACTATGTGCTTTGAAAGACCTCGTGAGCAGTGAGGAAAAAGGGATTTCGATTGCTCGGCCACGGTGTCGTAGAAGAAAAATGACTACGTCAACATTACGAAGGAATATGTAGAAAAATAACAATGAAAGTCGCAAATTTGTAGGTTCAATATTCAGAAAGTTTAACCATGACCGCGCGGTCGAAACGTGGAGGACCTCGTGGCCACGCAGTTCTCTCAAACGGAGCTTAGTAGAGGTTCCATTATTTTTGCTAATCGCAGATACGATTTCGTAAATAATTAAGACAGCATAAGTAAAGCCCTAATGTTTGGACTTTACGACCACGTTTTTCTGTAGGTCGTGAAATCCAAACCTTAGGGCTTTATTTATACTGTCTACTGTTTTTACCTAATCGTATCAGGGATTATAAAAGAGATTGGGACCTCTATTAAGCTCCGTTTGAGAGAACTGCGTGGCCGCGCGGTTCTCCACGTTTCGACCGCGCGGCCTAGCATTTAATTTCTGTAGCAGGTCGTGAAGTCTATATTTTCTACATAATCGTATCAGCGATTAGCAAAAATAATAGGACTCCTACTAAGCTCCGTTTAAGAGAACTGCGTGACCGCGCGGACTATGGCGCGGCCATAGCATTTAAGCTATAAGGTCGTGAAATCCAAACATTAGGGTTTTTTTATACTTTCTATATTTTTCTACGAAATCGTATCAGCGATTTATAGTAAAAAGAATGGGACCCCTACTAAGCTCCATTTAAGAGAACTGTGGCCGCTCGGTTCTCCACGTTTCGACTGCGTGGGCACGGTTAAACTTACAATTTTCTGAATATTGGTCCTACTTTGCGACTTTTATTGTTAGTTTTCTACATATTCCTCCGTAATGTTGATGAAGTCGTTTTTCTTCTACGCCATCGTGGCCGTCAATCGAAACAGACATTGAATATTTTATTATTAAAAGTTGTAAAATAGCCAAAGCTATTTGTAATTTAAGCCAACTTATTTGTTTATTGTTTTGTTCTATAATTATGTTGATATATTGACAAAATGCATGTAATTTTGTTTTATTTAGGTCAGATGAAACTTAAAAATAAATTTCACTCTAAACTGAAATATTTCAAACCAAAATGAAATTTATTCTAAATATTTCACAGACCGAATTTTTTCGTGAAATTTACCCAACCCTAGTTGGGACAATTTATATTACCATTAACTAGCTTGTGGAGAAAAGTTAGGTCTAGGATTTGACGACGATTTTTCAGAGACATTAATTTAAAGTGTTTTAAGCGGTCTGAATAGCTGTGAAGTTTTTTTGCCATTTTAACTTTGTACGATAGGTGATATAAGAACTTCTTTTGTACGCGTTCTATTTGGGTTCATAGAATGGGTGCCATACCGCACTACAATACTCTAGGACTTAAAACATTAAGAATCAAAGTCGAATCAAATAACTGATAATCTGATATCAAAATGTCGAAGTATCTATTCATCTCAAGGCGTTTACATCATCGTCTAATGGCTGTATCCTATTCTAACTTGAATGCTGGCTCACCGCTATGAACTGGATTTTAATTACGGATGTTAGCCGCTTTTGGAGAGCCGGCACTAATAATTTAAACAAAAAGTTGGGATAAAAAATAATATACGGTACATAATATTTTCGTATAATATATTTGAATCGCTTGTTTTCCAAAGAACACAAGTACAAAGGCAAGATTACAGTATACATAATTATAAAACTGCATAGAAATCCAGGACAAGTGGGGTTTGGGAACGAAACGCATTATACAAACTATAGGGTGTAAGAACTTTAGTAAGGGACAAGTGTTTTTTAGTTTCAAAACCATACGTCTTTTAATAAATAGAAATCATTGCTAGCATAAAAAAAACGGTCAAGAGCGAGTCGGACTCGCGCACCGAGGGTTCCGTATAATCATAAATATATTTGGATATGTTACTTTAGTACAGTCTTTAAAAAAGTAGGATAAACGGCAGACAGGTGGAAGGGCGAACAGGCGGACAGTTAATTTACAAATCTTAACCACAGCTGCTTATGGTGACTGAAAAACGTTTCAGCCACTCCACATTGCAAACTGTTTATATTATTAAGTAGGAACTTATTCTTCGTTTATTCGTACGGCAAATAGTAGGTAAATTATATTAGAACCAGCCACCAATTATTATTGTAGTATTAGTTTGCGCCATCTTTTGACCGATATTTTTCTTCTTAGGTCAGCATTCTTAGTACAGCGCCATCTGTTGACTGGTAGTGAAACTAAAGGTTTTTTTGTTTGTTTTTTGAATTTCTAAAAAAGGGTGATATATTGAGACATCGTTTTATTTTTCCTGTAATCTTTAAATTATTTCAGATTTTTCTCTTTGCAAACTTCGGAGATAAGGGGGGAGCGGTTTTTTTTTACATTTTTCATCATAAGTCGAAAACTATGCGGCCTAAGAAAAAAGTTTCATTTTTTAAATGTGCAATGAAGACAGACAGACTGAGTCACACCACACCATAAGGGTTCCTTTTTTACTATTTTGGTACGGAACCCTAAAAACGAATCTATGGAGTAGCGTTTTTTGAAAACAATATAATCTTCCTTAGGTTCCTACATAAGTAGGTATCAGTATCTTTTTCACAAACTGGAAGTTAATGTACTTTGATGTCGTATTAAATTAAGAATACATAATGCAACCAGATTTTTGGCTTTGTATAAATAATGCATTGATTAATGGATTCCACTCACAGTATCAGCAACTTTTATTAAATACTTAGTTGAGCTTTCTGACAGCTTGGTGGCTCCGTCAGTTTCTTCAAGGTCACTAGGTTCACATTGTCACCTAAATAACTAAAATATTTAGATGGCGGGTTTTTATTGTGTCCCCGTTGCATATAATTTCGCTATCGGTAGAGCTCTTAGCTCATGGAATGATAATTAAAAACAATATTAGCTTCGAAATTGGATTAGAATCGAATTTATTTGATAACGGTCAGTGAAGTTAACGTTCTTGCTACCAAAGTTATTTGAGGTTTTTCATTATCAATTAGTAATAAAAGTTTACATATTATGCTTGGTAGTCTTGGTACTGCGTTGAACTCTTTTACTCCCTAAGAGGGTTTTAAGAGTAACCGGGTTTAATTTAGTTGTGTGTTTGTATTTCGCTGAGCTTTCGATTTCAAGTAAGTTTTTTTCTATTTCGTAATGTACAAAACATCGCCTTATTTTCTCAGAAATCTTACTGGATGCAATTACTTAAGCCATGAAACTTTATTCGTTACTTTTAACACTTATGTGCGTGCCCTTCCATTGTACAATTTGTCCAATATTTTTGCAAGTCTTTTCTTATAAATCTTACTGGATGCAATTACTTTTATTATGTATAACGGGATAGTGCTCGGCCTTCACCTCATCTGATGTTAAGTGACGATAAGGCCGAAGGTGGAAGCGCACTACTCCCTACTTAAGCCATGAAACTTTATTCTTTACTTTTAATTTAACGTCTGTCCGTCCGTGCCCTTCCATTGTGCTGGTTATCCAATATTTTTGCAAGTGTGCGTTCTCTAATAGTTAAATGGCACAACTTCTACATTTGACATTTAAATAAAAAATAAGTTGCCAATGTCAAATAACAGTAGCAAATTAAGTTAAAAAACTTAATTTTATGTATTATTAATATACACCACAAATCGGGGACCTGTGACGTATATTGAGTCAACTTAATGACAAGTTGCCAATGTCAAGTGACAGTAGCAAAATTAAGTTAAAAAACTTATTTTTATGTATTATTAATATACACAACAAATCGGGGACCAGTGACGTATGAGTCAACTTAGTTGACAACTTGCCAATGTCAAGTGACAGTAGCAAAATTAAGTTAAAAAACTCAATTTTATGTATTATTAATATACACCACAAAATGGGGACCTGTTACGTATGAGTCAACTTAGCAGGTACGGTAGGCGTATTCCCTCAACCGTTTTGAATTCGTCCCCTCCTAGAGACGAAATCGAATACGATACGGTTTTGGAAATCTAAATATGCTCCGTAAGCGTATCGATTTCGGCTCCATCAGTAGACGAAATCAACACGGTTGTGTGCATTTATTTGTATGAAAGGATATCTTCCAGAAACGTATCGATTCTGTCTACACCTAGCGCGGTGATTAACAGAATACCTAACCTACTACGTTTTGGTGTTAGTTATCAATATGAAAACTGTTGACAAAAACAGTATTGAATTCGTCCTGCAAGAGTTTAAAGTGAAGGAAATAAAACGAAGTAGGTATGGTAAATATTCAACATTAGTAGGTATATTAAAGTTTAATATCTATAATATATTAGGGATTAAAGTATGAAAATGCCGTTTTGTATGGAAAATTTTAAAGAAATTGCATTTTCCTAATTTATTTAATAACGATGCGTGCTATGTTTTAAAACTATTATGCACAAATATTTAACAAGACTTATTATCGGCTAAGATACAACGAATTAAGTAGTCATTTCTGCTAACAAAAAGGAGTCACTTAAAGGTACTTTTTAGGGTGTCGTACCCAAAGGGTAAAAACGGGACCCTATTACTAAGACTCAGCTGTCTGTCTGTCTGTCACCAGGCTCTATCTCATGAACCGTGATAGCTAGACAGCTGAAATTTTCACAGATGATGTATTTCTGTTGCCGCTATAACAACAAATACATACACTAAAAACAGAATAAAATAAATATTTAAGGGGAGCTCCCATACAACAAACGTGTTTTTTTGCCGTTTTTTGGTACGGAACCCTTCGTGCGCGAGTCCGACTCGCACTTGGCCGGTTTTTAAAGTAGGTACGAGTATTCTGTGATCAAGGAAAGAAAAATCAGAAAAAAAATTATTGCTGATTGTTGGCCCTCATGATTATATTTTAAAATAATAACAATTAGACGATATGAGAGTGCGTGTGAGAAATAAATCAACAATACCTAGAAAAGCCGCGATAAAGTCCGATTTAATTAAAATCTTATAGTAAAAAAATACAGAATCTGGAAGATCATCAATGCTTCGTAGCCCCCAAAGTGGTGTTCAATATGTTGGCTGAAATATTGTGTGGTCTTTTCTGTCGACGTCTGTCTTGTCTCGTAATTAGGTAGGTAACCTACTATTGAAAAAGTTATTTTATGACAATGCGTTAGATAGAGTTCATCATTAATAATTATTTAAGCGTGGAAGGGATAAAGTTGATTGATATAATTTTGCAACTATTTGAAAATAAAAAAGTGTAGGTAAAATACACTTTTAGCTACAATCAGATAAAGTTCATTTTCCTACAAGGAGCCTAATCAAGCTAGGAGGCGACGAAATCGATACCTTTTTGGAACAGAAAAACTGTATGATTAACCTACACATAAGCGTATTGATTTCGTTCATTCCAGTTCGTCAACTGGTTTCTTTTTTTTCGGTTTCGTCAAACCGATACGGTTTTGTGGAATAATAATTATAAACGACAAAATTTACAACAAAACCGTGTTGATTTCGTGTACTGATGGGGTCGAAATCGATACGGTTACGGGGCATATTTTGATTCCCAAAACCGTATCGTATTCGTCACGAGGAGGGGACGAATTCAATGCGGTTGAGGGAATACGCGAACGGTAGGCTTGGGTATAGTGACCCGGGTTTTCAGTAGGCGCAAGTTCAAATCCCGCAAGAGGTAATTTTCAATTTTGGTATATTTTGGCCTGGCCCCACTACTATGAAAGTGAGAAATCACTCGTCCATTAAACTTTTATATTAGTATGTGTCTGATTCTTTTGACATGTCATTATTACTAATCCTTGAAATAATTAAACAATGTAGCCAAAGGCGAAACGTGCTACCAAATAACTAGAGCAGGTGTTTTACCAAATAAGAAATGTTCGTTTTAGCTAGGGTGCTTAAATATTGATATTGTACATACTTGTAAACCTAGCCTTTTGTATGGTGTGTCTTATTCTAAGGAATGCGTTATGAATACGGGTCGCAGGCCTCAATTAAATTAATTTTATGAATGGCTACTTAATATAAAATTCAATTAGGAGGTAGGTAAGTAATTTTCAGAAGCTCGGTGGCGTAGTTGTTTAGCGCCTGGCCCAGCGATTGCGTAAGTTAAGCAACGTTCGCAAGGGTCGGTCATGGGATGGGTGACCAAAAATTTACTATCGCGAACTCCTCCGTGCTTCGGAAGGCACGTTAAGCCGTTGGTCCCGGCTGCATTTGCAGTTGTTAATACCCACCAATCCGCATTGGGCCCGCGTGGTGGGTTATGGCCCTTCCTCTTTATCCACCCATAAGGAAGGCCTGTGCCCCAGCAGTGGGGACATCAAAAATGGCTGATGGACGAGTAATTTTCAAGTATCAGTACTTTTATAAAATGCAGTTTTAATAATTATAAGGTTAACGATATTTTGTTGCCTTAACTCAATGGATTCAAAAATCATGTTGATATTATTAAATCAATATTTTCAACATGATTTTTGTATCGCCTGTAATGAGCTAGTAGAATAAAACCTATAGTATTATACTAGCTTCCGCCCGCGACTTCGTCCGCGTGAATATTCGAAAAATCCTTATAGTCCGATCAACGGGGCTTATGCGACCCGAATAATTCTCCCGTCAATGAAATTTGGCATGTGATGACGTTAGGTAATACAGATTACAGATGTACAATAAGCCAATAATTTTTTTTACGAGAAGTTAGGTATTTTTACCTAAACATAAAAATCGCTTATATCTCTCTCTGTGAATATTTCCTCGGGCTGAAACACTTTCTGTTTACGTACTTATGTACTTGTTAGAATAAGTATGTAAAGGAATCCAATCTTTTTTCGACTTCAGAAATACCCCAAATTTAACTTTTAACTTTTTTCAATATATCTTCTATTGAAAAAATTGTCTGTTGATTATTCTTTTTTAATATGTTTTTATATCTTTAAATACATAGCTTTGTTCAGTAAGCCAATAAATTTTCTTCTTTAATCAATTTTTTTTTATTTTTTGAACTTAAGTGGTTATTTACGTAATGTGTAAAAATACTCGGTCCATTTTTATACTTTTATTAGATAAATTATTTTATATTAAAACAGATTTATTAATAATCCAAGAAATTTTCGAACGCGCATATATTTTTTATGATAATCGCCGATTTAGGATAGAGCGTAAGGGTTGACCTTTGGAAAAAAGCTACTCAAACGACAGTCATATATAAGCTAACTAGCCTGCAAAGACTAGCGTGCCTTATGGCAACGGGGGCCATGTCTACAACACCAGGAGCAGCACTAAATGCTCTGCTTAACTTACCACCACTTCACCTGTTCATTGTGAAGGAGGCGGAAGCAGGGATCTATAGAGTGGGCAACACCGGTAAAGTAGGTTGGCACTCTCAAGCACTGAGATCTTTACATGAATCAGTGCTTGAACTCAAACCACTTGCAATGACATCTGATGTCATGCTTCCACTCTGTAATTTCACTAGAAATTACTCTGTGGAACTACCTAGCAGAGAGATGTGGTCCGATGACCAAAGCTCCTGTAAGGCTGGAAGCCTAGTCTGGTACACAGACGGCTCCAAAATGGGTCTTGACGTAGGGTGTGGTATACATGGCGTGAGACCAGAGTCAACCTTAGTGTTAACCTTGGTAAGTACGCCACAATATTCCAGGCAGAAGTCTATGCCATTATAAAATGTGCAGAAACTAACCGCCAACGAAACTACACAAATCAGACCATCTATATCTTTTCAGACAGCCAAGCAGCACTTAAAGCCATAAACTCGAACGTGATACGATCGAAACTGGTAAAAGACTGCGTAGACAAACTGAATGAACTGGGACAAAAGAATAAAATTATTCTGAAATGGGTACCAGGGCATTCAGGCATCATCGGCAATGAAAAAGCCGACGACCTTGCTAAAACTGGGGCGCGAGACCAACAGATCGGCCCAGAACCTTTCTGCGGCATCTCAAAAAACCAGGCTATGCAACTCCTTAAAGATAAGCTTTTGGACGAGTCGAGAAAATTCTGGCTAAAACAGCCAGGATTAAGACATGCCAAATCCTTGGTGGAAGGCTACTCACAAAGACGGACGAATGAACTTATACAGTTCAGCAGATCGAACGTCAGCGCGACTGTTAGAGCCTTAACCGGACACTGCAAACTAAACAGACACCTATTTCATATGAAATTGAGTGATACTGACGTCTGCAGATATTGTAATGAGGAGCAAGAAACACCCAAGCACCTCTTATATGACTGTGGACCCTTAATCCACAAGCGTAGTATCCATCTGGGGCGACACGTAATCGACCCGGAGGAAATAAAAACTCTGAAAACCAGGAAGATATTAGACTTCTTGGAAGCCGCTGGGCTTAAAGAGTTGCTATAAATAGGTGGCGAGTTACAACAGATCTTTTAGGTCGCAGTGACTACAGCTTTATCTGAGCTGCATAGCCCCTCACAATCAAATAATAAGGGTTGACCTTCACTTGACTACTTGGAGCTGCTTAGCCACGCACTTTTGGAGTAGTGTAAGCGAGTTTGATTGGTGGCCACCGTTATTAAAAATGATGTTTCAAGAGTTTAAAGGTAGTGGTAGATATTTCTGAATAAAACAATTAATAAGTGTGTTTATAAGTAGATATCGGATACCTATCTAGATAGATAGATCACTCTCTAATTACGTCGTTAATACATATTTTAGCCTTTTTTCCCAATCGTGCATATTTTGTTTAGTAGCTGGAGCTACGTATAGAGATCTAGTTAAGCTAGCCTCTATTTAAATCAATAGAAATACTGGAAACAATGATTGAACGCCATTCCTCATTCCTTAGCCGAATGGTTGCATTAAAAGTTAGACGCTATTTTGCGTAAAAAAAACCCGAGCCTTGAAGAAAACGAAAAACATTAATGCCTACATCAACGCCACAGGTCGTACTTCGTACCCTGCGTAAAAAGTATCTCCAGTAATGACGCCAAATTTTAAATTTGGCCAATGACATCAGTTGATGTAGAGAGGTCGTTTTCGGCGTTCTGCCGGCGGCGGCGACATAACTGATGGAATTTGACTGATGCTTGCATGAGCATTTGTAATGGCTGCCTTTGATACATTTTGACAATTTAGTTAATATTGTTTAAATGAAGATTTTATTCGTCATTATTTTTTGTATGAAACAGCTGATTTTCTTCTCAATTTCAGAGTTGGTCCCATAGTAAAAGTTGTTCAGTTTGATGATCCCTATATTTGGCATCAGGGGGTTTTTCAAAAAAGGCCATGTTCACTTAGTTAGCGTAATGTAAGGATTCTAACGATACCCCACACATCCAAATCTGTTGTACATACATACAAACATACATGAACCGTGAACACAATACACTCATCTTTTTGAATAGACTAGACATCGGACAAAGTATGCACTAACAAAGTGCCAAAATAATATGCATGCAAGTAGTGCACTAAAAAGGCCAAAATATACACTAAAACCTGTTAATATATCCAAAATATGCACTATGCAAAATAATAAAAAAAACCGTTAATCACCCAGTATCAATTTGAACGCCGAAAACGACCTCTGTACATCAACTGATGTCATTGGCCAAATTTAAAATTTGGCGTCATTTCTGGAGATGCCTTTCACGCAGGGTATGAAACGAAGTACGACCTGTGGCGTTCTACTCTAAACTACTACTACTACGCGCACTACTCTAAAAGTGCGTGGCTAAGCAGCTCCAAATAGTCAAGTGAAGGTCAACCCTTACGCTCTATAAAAAAATCCCTCCCGTCCTAAATCGGCGATTATCATAAAAAATATTTGCGCGTTCGAAAATTTCTTGGATTATTAATAAATCTGTTTTAATATAAAATAATTTATCTAATATAAGTATAAAAATGGACCGAGTATTTTTACACATTACGTAAATAACCACTTAAGTTCAAAAAATAAACAAAATATGATTAAAGAAGAAAATTTATTGGCTTACTGAACAAAGCTATGTATTTAAGGATATAAAAACATATTAAAAAAGAATAATCAACAGATAATTTTTTCAATAGAAGATATATTGAAAAAAGTTAAAAGTTAAATTTGGGGTATTTCTGAAGTCGAAAAAGATTGGATTCCTTTACATACTTATTCTAACAAGTACATAAGTACGTAAGGGAACGTACCCATACTACGTGACCCGCTAAGGGGGGGAGGGGGGTCTTTAAAATACCACGCTTGGTCACAAGGAGGGGGGAGGGGGGGGCCTATGTTTTGTCACGTAGTCAATTTTGTCAATGGAAATCTGGTTCTTTTTTTTTCAAGTTGTATTCAAATATGGCACGCAGCGAAATTTTTTTTCTTCTTAATTATAATACACACTCTTGTGGCAAGCGCCTTACTAATGAAAAGACAAAAATGAGCAAATTTTTTTTAGATTTCTGTTGAAAATGATGTAAAACCATTATCTATGAAATACTACGTGAAAACCAGGGGGGAGGGGGGGGGGGGTGTCTTAGCATATACTACGGGTGGTCACCGAGGGCGGGAGGGGGGTCAAAAATGGTAAAATATGGGTCACGTAGTATGGGTACGTTCCCTAAACAGAAAGTATTTCAGCCCGAGGAAATATTCACAGAGAGATATAAGCGATTTTTATGTTTAGGTAAAAATACCTAACTTCTCGTAAAAAAAAAATTGGCTTATTGTGCATCTGTAATCTGTATTACCTAACGTCATCACATGCCAAATTTCATTGACGGGAAAATATTCGGTAATCTCCATACAACAAATATGCTCATTAATTGGACCATTAGGGATCCTTTAACCAGGAAAAAAATAATCTGTTTTAATTTCATCAAAATCTGATCAGCTGTTTTTACGTGATAAGGTGGGTCCCCACGATGGGTACAGTCTTGTGCGAGACAGGACGTTTACCGCATGCAGCAGGCCTGATTTTCGTAAGTTCTGTTCTGAGTAAATAAACGCAAAATGAAGTTCATAATCTCAAATGTTACTAAGCTTCGCATACAATAACTATTAGACACAAGTTAGTGTATTCACGAGACTAAGAATGAATATAAGATTCTTGCACGAGACTGATGCGCTTAACTGCTCAGTTATTCTCAATTAATTCAATTTAAATGAATATTAGATCTTGCAGTACCTAATAAATTTTGCAGAGCCGGGATTCCATTAGAAGGGAGCCGCAATCGGTGTCTAATCGTGTGAAGGTAGTATAATTGCACGCTATTGAGCTCGGGTATCACAAGGTTTCTTATAAGAACTTATTCGTTAAAGCAACAAAAGATCCGAGGCTTGCTTAATTTCTTATTCGCACGCACGTTTCCAGCTTAATTGGGACATAATTATATCATCAAACGTGCCATATTATTACCCAATCAGTGGCGTCCTCCCACGTGTAATTCAAACTAGCTCTAAGCCTTTTTATAAACAACGAGTTAGAGAAATATTCAAGATTGAATAATTTCATAACTGTAAATAATTAAATTTGTTTGAGTAGAAATTATCTCTAAACAATGTGAGGCAAGGAACTGGCCGTTGATATAGGCATACTAATTATGTTACTGTAAAACCCCAAACTTAGGTAAATCCTAAGATTTACCAATTCTTAAGGCTCAGTTATGCAAAATCATTTGTCACTGTCTTTTTCTTTACGTGTAAAGAGTATGGAAAATAACCTCACTTCTGCACTTTTTCGTTGTTTTTTCATCATCTTTAGCACAATTATCTTTCTTGAAAAACAATTATTGGAGCAACTGCACAGTACGTTAAAGTATATTTTGATGTAGAATTCAATACGTTTCCGCTATTATTTACGCCAAAAATATGGCCCGCGACAAGCGCTTTTGATGATCTTCTGATATTTTTTTTACAATCATCTGTGAGGTTTATACGCAAATTCATACTTGTAGCAACTAGATAATCTCTTTAGCTTGTCGTATGTTTTTTTTTTGTGGCTATATAACTTTACGTTTTCTGTATAAAAATATGGTTCGCGCAAACCATGTTTTCCTATTATGGACCCTTAATGGTAAAAGTCCAAACTGTTCTGTGATCATCGTTCATTTCGAACTTTTCATACGATAAACCTTTACCTCAGGTAAATGTTGCAAATGTTTATTTTGAAGGTGTTTAAAAATGATATTTTAATAGATACTAGTAAATATACCAAAATATATTAATAACTTAAACTATGTAAGGATTTGACTGATGGGTAATTATTTTATAAAAATGATTAAATAATACTCATATGGTAAATAAAAATCATTACAGTTGAAAATGTATCATAATGAACTAAAAAATATGTGAGGTCTGACAGGTACCCAAGTAATAAAAATAAATTATTAAGTTAGTTAATTCACAGAATTTTAAAAAAAAATAACCATCATTGAAAAAACCTAGTATATACCAAATCCTTATGGTAAGAGCCCGAAGAACAGTATCTTTTTTATTAAATCTTTATATTTACCGACTCAAGTTGAAAGATCCTAAAGATTTACTAATAAATAAGTTTAAAATTTACTAATATACTTACGGACTTTTACAGCAACACATACATTGCATAATGTCACAGTTTATAATGTTGTCAAAATCCTGATTAGTTCCAGATAAAAGTGTATGCCTACACAACGATTGACACTAGTAGTTCCATGAGCTGAAGACCGCTTGGCCAAGCTGAAGCAGAGTCGCTTCGCTCTCGCTCCGCGCTCGCTCGGTCAATTAAGTTGACTTACCTACAGGCTGTATCTTTGTTTAAGTCAACATGGGCCAAAGAAGTCAACTTACAAATACGTTTCTGTTTAGGGCCTTGTTTTTCTGAAAAACCGTAAGCTGTTGTTTTTGTGTTACTAAGTGATGGAAATGTTTATTTTTACATTTTCACGTTGCACCGTTGTGTTCTATTATTTATTCTTGATGCTACAATAAAATCGTCTAAATTGATTAGTTTACCTTGATGAGATAATCTATTAGAAAATGTTTACGTTTGTTTACATGACTAAGTGAAATAAGCAGTATCTCGACTACGACCCTGATGGACTTAATCACATAATCAAGAATAATATCCATTTAATTAGGAAATGTTTCCTTGGAAGTATATTAATCGCTTCGTTTATGTGTGCTATAAAATTCATGAAATTTGCCAGCAGCGTATTATTGAAATGAACCGTGATCCCGACAAAAGACCCAAAAACATGGGTTTATGCGACATGGTTGCTGCAGCTGTTTTGGTCATTTATATGTGGACTAGCTTCCACTCGCGACTTCGTCCGCGTGGATATTCGTAAAATCACCTAGGGAACCTTTGCACAGATAAAAAGTTTTTTTTTGCTTTCCCTTGGAAACAATAGTTTTTTTCGGAATGAAAGGTACACTATGTCTTTTGCTGTACCTCTGACAACGTGTATGTAAAAAATGTCACGATATGATCGGTTCAGTAGTTAAAGGTTAAGACGTGAAGGCGTAACAAACAAACAAACAGACTTTCGCATTTATAATATTAGTAAGGATTTGTCATTTTATTGACTCATAAATTTGTATCAGTCCGGTCCGATTGGTGAGACGTGGTGTGCTCGGATCGTCCTTGTCAGGAATGCGAGGCCAACACGCCTTCGTGGTCGTTAGCGCTTTTTCGTGGCGGTCCTCTTGTGAAACATAATAATTGTAGTTTTAGTCCCATTCATTCCGTATTCCGTGCATGTCCTTATGATGTCACTCGGTAGCTTCTACCTTGTGTTTTGATTGACCTGGTGGCTCTCTACCAATAATATCTGTAATGAATTGATTTTTACTCGAGTATTAATTTCATATTGAGGTTTTTATTTAGGTCTTAAAAATATAGAAACTATTTTTAGGACATTATTTAAAAAAATGAAAATAAAATAGTATTGTAGTAGCTTGTAGTAGTAGTCCGTTTTGCTTACTAACTTAAATCTACGAGTAAATGACAAGAGCCAAACGTAACTCGTGATTTAATAAAATGCAAGTAGTTCTGCTTGTCTTTTTGAAATAGACATTGCGCAGGGTTTTTGCATCCATAAAAAGAATACCGTCATCATCATTCACTTTTTGACTGCAAAATAATCTGATTTATTATTGTATCATCGGTCAAATCTTATATTTATTACATCAGTAGAAGTCAAGTTTCATCACGAATAAGTTTTTAGATTCCTTCTAGTTCAGGACAAATGACCTGTGTAATTTATCAACTGAGACTTAATTGACTACTCTGACAAACTTTTTTGAATATGGTTGCTTAATTACCATCTAGCAATTTATCTCTAGAATTTAAAATAAATAGTCTAAGTTTGTGTGCACCAAATGTTGTACTCTTATCTGGCAAATGCGTTTCTACAATCGTGACATCAAATAAATGGTTAATGGTCAAAATCAATTTAACGGTTTGTTATTTACCCATATAAACGATTCGGAATCCTCATCATACATTTCCCACTTAGTTTTTTTTAACAAAGCAAATCTATTCGAAGCACATCGTGTGAAATACAAGCCAAGGCGACAAATACCTGGACGTCACACATGATATTTCTTTTACAAGATCGTGACGCAATAATGCGTTCCGCTTTGATCTCAT
This sequence comes from Agriphila geniculea, assembly GCA_943789525.1. NCBI lineage: Eukaryota > Metazoa > Arthropoda > Insecta > Lepidoptera > Crambidae > Agriphila > Agriphila geniculea. The sequence continues at coordinate 14,750,133 of OX038875.1, forward strand.
TGAATTGTTCGGTACGGTTTAACCTTTCAAAACTGTATCGTTGCGCGAAAACTCGCTCAATTCTCGACTATATCCGTCTACGCAATTGATACAATTAACAAAAGGTCTCTCGTCTTAGCCGACGCTTTTATTCTATAATCGACTGCATTATATTATATTACGTCATTTGTAAAATAGAAGCTATTGCAAAATCTTTGGAATATAAGATCTCTTTTTCATCAATTTAATTTAATTTCACGAGTTTGTTTGCGAATAAATGCGTATTAGTATTTGGCTTACCAAATGCCATGTAATGATTTCGTAATAATGTTTTGTTTAAAATTAGCATTAATGATGTCTTTGATATCACTTCCCCATTCTTTTATAATTATTGGCTACCTTGGACAGAAAAAACAAATAACTGCTGCTTTTCATTATGATTAGGACTAATCAATAAAAACCGATCAACCAAGGTGAATTTGCACTGTATTCTGTAATCGAACTATAATTATCACATATCTCATAACATAATACATTAAAAGCAGGATACGTTTCAAAGTTCCATTAATGAATGTCAATCACTACCAATTTCAAATCAGTACCCACCTAAAGACTATCCAAACAGTAAATCACTTGCCATTTCAACTTTCAATTTCAACAAATTACACTCATACCATTGTTCTTCGCCGCGTGACCATGATCACGTATGTTCATTTACTTCTTCAAACTTTAAGGTAACACGATAGGTCCAGATAAAGGGAAACCTTATAATACTCGTTTGGGTTATCTATATTTATGATAAATGCGAAAGTAATTTTGATGAAATTTGGTACAGAGATCGAGTAGAGCTTGTAAAAGGACATAGGCTACCTTTCATCGCGAAATAAGGGTTGAAGTGGTTGAAATAAGGGATGAAAATTTGTATCTTCAAATTTTGTGTTTATGCTGACGATTAAAGGAGGGGTACAGTGTGAGGGAGGGGGAGAGTGAGAGAGGGAGGGAAGGGGGATGGGGTGAATGAGTGAAAAGGGAGGAAAAAAGGGGGCAGCGCGCTTGGTGGGGATCTGCCTAAACACGTAAAAACGGCTGATCTGATTTTGATGAAACTTAAACATATAAGTACCTACCTAATACTATAATATCCTGGTTAAAGGTTCCCTATGGATTTTCTCGAATAACCACGCGAAGTCGCGGGCAGAAGCTAGTAGGCTATAACTCAAACATCAAAATCTAAAACTGCCTACGTCTTTTGTTTACTTCAATTGACTTCCTTTGTTTTGTCGCAGCTGCGGGTGCCGCTTCGCCAGGTGCTACGGCCGCGCGACCTGAACGTGGTCATCAGCAAGAGACACCTGAAGGTGGGCATCAAAGGGCAGCCGCTCATCATCGACGGCGAGCTGGAAGCCGACGTGAAGGTCGAGGAGTCCACGTGGGTGCTACAGGATGGACGCAACTTACTCGTCAATCTGGAAAAGGTACACATTGGAAAATTCAAAGTCACATTTCGTTGCCACGAATACTGAAACGCGACAGCACGTCAGATTATACAGTTAAACTGCGAAAACAGCTTTTAATTCGTAGGGTATAAAAGCAGTCTCAAGGTCAACATGTATAATCCGAGGTGCCGTCGTGTGTACAGATACCGGCACAGAACTTGGTAAGACAAAGATGAGACAAAAGATGCGCCGAGTTTAGTGTTTGTAGCTGCTGCGCATCTTTTGTCTCATCTTTCTCTTGCCAAGTTATATGCCGATATCTGTACGTACCATGGGCAACAGCGTCGCTTAACCACTGTTAAGGTTAAAATCGCCTGCACGCCTCCGCGCCGTCTCAACCATACGTTTAGTTCGTGCAGGGGCGATACAGATGCCGGCATATATATTGGCAAGAGAAAGAAAGAGACAAAAGATGCGCAGTAGCTATAAACACTAAGTTTATGGCTACTGCGCATCTTTTGTCTCTTTCATTTTCTTGCCAATATATATGCCGGGCAGTATACGCGCGCACGCGAATTTTGTTGAAAACTGGTTAAGAGTCCGCTTGTAAAAATTTTACGTGCGTTCGCTGCCCTTCGCCCGCTTATTTTACTCGCAACTGTCTCGCTCCCGCACACTATCGCGCAGCTATCAGCGCGAGCGCTTTGTGTCCATCGTTCTGGCAGCGCCCCGGTTTCTGATTTTAAAGTGCTAAAATATTCAACCGATTTAAAAAATATATATTTTATATTATTGTTTTGTTTCTTTAAGATTTCGCCAAGCAAACAAGGCTTGATCTCTTCTAAAAACACTCATTACAATTATAAAGCTAATAATTATAAATAAGTATTTATATTTTTTTGGGAAGCTATATCGTTTATAAAGAAGAAAGAAAGAATATTAAAGAAAATGCTTTTTACTATTCCCCATTGTATGCGTAACCCCAGCAAATTTTTGAGATATTCAAGATTTTTCTGGGATAACGTTTTGGGATATTCCATATCTCGAAAACTGTTTGTCACAGAAGTTTGAAAAAAAGACCAGTTATAGGCCTTAATTTGTTCAAATATGAGTATTTCGATTCATCGACAAATGTTGATATAATTAATTGTTTTTTAAAAACTGGAAAAAACTATTTACTCCTAAACTAGTGCATTTTTTTAAATGCACTAGTTTAGGAGTAAATCGTCTTTTTAATTGTTTTTATTTGTTTTTACAAATAAAAACAATTAAATATACCTATGATGATATACCCTTTCAAGGTGTACAAATCTGGATTAACAAACTTTACGCGATTTGAAGATATAAAGAGATTTTCATTCAAATTTCAAGCTTCTTGTCAAATTTTCCACTTTGGCGATCGAATACGCAGCTCCTCCTGAATGATAAACAATAGACTATAGTGAACAGATTTGTTCATTTTGTTAAAAAACATCCCTGAAAGTTTCAGCTTTAAATCTCAGATGGATTAAAAGTTTTTCAAAAGACTAAATTACGGAGGCTACGAAAAAGCGATCGCGCATTCGCGCCATACTTGCGGGTGTTCTACTCAAATTAGCAGCCTAATAACCGATATATATAGTACAGTCAAGCAGAAAAATATTAATGTAGCCAAAATCTGAAATGTTTTAAGTATAAGTTACATTATCTAGTGTGAAATTATTACTTTAACTATTTTCAACTAAATTAGTTTTAAGCAATACCTAATTGCTACTAGATTTTTAGATCAGTACTAAAAAGAAACATGGTTCGACCTATCTAATAGTATTATGGATGAATGCGTTGAACGAGTATTTTTGTAAAATTAAGTACACTAAGTAAAATTATTAAAATAATAATAAATATTTATTTATATTTGACATTGTTGCATTCATTATTTTTGGTCAATAAATATTTAGGTATCACACGTCACTTCACGGCGTCCAACGCGAGATTTTCACATTTCTTTCTCTTTTGTCATATCACTATGTAGTTGTCCCTTTTTAAAAACGTCGCGTCGCGGTCGTCGAACACAGGCACACATTTCCTAACCATGTAGTTAGTCGAAGTCATACAGAACACTATTTTTTATACGCGACTGTACCACCTAAAAATGACTATTATGCTGTTTTTTTCAGATGGTTACGCTCAAGTATGGCGTGATCGCTTTTTCGTAGCCTCCGTAATTTAGTCGGTTTATAGGAGAATTTCTGGCACTTTCTAATTTTTTGAAAAACCTTTAATCCATCCGAGATTTAAAGCTAAAACTATTAGGGACGTTTTTTAACAAAATGAACAAATTTGTTCACTATAGTCTATCGTTTCGTATTCATAGGCAGCTGCGTATTCGATCGCCAAAGTGGAAAATTTGATAAGAAGCCTGAAATTTAAAGAAACCTCTTTAAATCATCATATTGCGTAAAGTTTGTTAATCCAAATTTGTACACCTTAAAAAGGTATAACATAGGTATATTTAATTGTTTTTTATTTGTTTTCAAATGTACTGGTTTAGGTTTTTCCAGTTTTGAAAAACAATTAATTATTTCAATATTTGTTGATGAATCGAAATACGTATGTTTGAACAAATTTAAACAAATTAAGGCCTATAACTGGTATTTTTTTTAAACTTCTGCAACAAACAGTTTTCGAGATATGGGAAATCCCAAAACGTTACCCTGCAAAATCTTGAATATCTCAAAAACTATAAGTTGAACAAATTTATATACAATCGCTTTTGGTATTTTTAACAACTCATAAAGTGCTGTTCTCATGAACTTGGTTCCAGGCTAAACGCCTTTTTAAAAAAAACAAAGCGTTTTTGACAGTTGTCAAATTTAAAACGGCAATATCTCGGAAAGTACTCATCCTAAGATTGATGGTGACCTTGAAGAAATGATAGGTCTTAGTGAGATCTTCATTTTAAATGTCAAACTTAAATTTGACAGCTGTCACCTAAAATGAAGATCTCACCAAGACCCTTTATTTCTTCAAAGACACCACTAGTCTAGGATGATTACTTTTCGAGATATTGCTATTTTAAGTTTGACAGTTGTCATCTGTTGGTATTTGTTTTTAAAATTGATGTTAGGTATGTTCTTAGATGAGTTATTCGCAAATTCACACATACCTACATCAATAAACCTAGTTCAGATTAGTGTTGAAAATGACACGTACTTACTACCTACCTAGCTACATATACCTCCTAAAGTCTGGCTATCCTAAGGTTGCCAACATTTTTTGCATAGAATATAGTATTGTTAAAATTATTACTCGTAAAAATATAGTAGATGGCGAAAAAGTCCAAAATATATTACGGTTGCCGTTTTATATGGAGCATATTAAAGAAGTTGCATTTTTCATACTAACATTTTCATAACTTTTTCAACAACCATAAACACAAGTGTTTAAACACAAAATTTTTTACGCAATTACCTACTTATGTGCATATATGTAATACAATTTATACAGTGTGTTCAGGTTCCAAGTATACACATTTATGGAAAGAATCTACAGGTAGGTAATTTTATAGTGACATATCATAATACTAAACTAATTGTTTAGAATAATTAAAGATCGTTTCACATATTTTTGTCATAACCAATGAACAAAATATATAAAGCAAAAATCGCAGACCGTGGCGCTGCCAGAAAAATGGACACGCGCGCTTTACTGTTTGTTACCCATACCAAGTTTTACAATCCATACAGTTGTTAAACGCCTTTGATGATGGGATGGGACGCCGTGGGATAAATTTGTTGATTCTATAATACATAATTTATTTACAAGTACCTATGTGCCTAATTACATGTACTTGTGTTGCACTGCCAAATGTTACGTGTCACTTTATTTTTGGGGTTTTTTAGTTTTCTATTATTTTTAATTATGTAATGTATTTGCATTTGGATAAACAATCTTAATCATAAAAGTTTGAGGGAAACCGCCCTACCCTTCGCGAGATCCCCTGCGTTGCTCTGCGCAAGTACATTCGTTTAACAACTGTATGGATTGTAAAACTGTGCCAAAATTCGATGCGCGAGCGGCACACGTCCTACCTCGACAGCGCACTGCGCGGTACTAACGAAGGCAGCTCCCGTAGCGCGCTGGTATTATAATCTATTTTTGGTAATAACAAAAGTAATAATTATCATATACGATTTTGGTGCCGTTAGCCACTGGAATACGTAATTTGCTAATGATTTACATTAATTTTGCTCAGAAACGATGTATAATTAAAGAGATATTTCAAAAATTCCCCTAAAAAGGACATGTTTTCAGAAAATAAAAGTATCGAGCCAAACTCAATAATTTCTGAAATCCTGCCGTTATCCACTCAATGAAGGTCCATAAAATCATATATCTGAATTTGACATTCATTGAGATTGTAGAGACGTCACTATTTGAGTTCAAATATTGAGAAATTCTGGGAGCCCCCTCTTAAGCGACGCTGTTGCCCATAGTACATTACTAAAAAGAGATTAACTATATTTTGTTCTGCAATGCAACTCATAATAAATATATATAAGGCATAATAAATAAAATAATTAAGAAAAATAATATAAATAAGCATAATGGAAAAAAAGATTAATAGTTATTTAATATTAAACCGATTGTATCTGTGCGAAGTCCATTGTTACAGAAAATTACTTCTGTATCATCTATATCAGATTGAAGAATATTAATTATTGAAGAAATAAATCTTTTTTTAGGCAACCGCTGGCAGGGTTGCATGATTTAAATCACGATTTTTATTGCATGATTTTTTTAATAAAAATCACTGATTTTAATCAAAATAAAAAAAATGAATTAATTAAACGCTGGGAGTGCATTTTCACCAACTATTATGTTCGAAAACAACTTTAATACAAAGTATGATAGGTGCAAGCTAAGTTATTTATCAAAATAAGAATTGATTAATTAATGAAAATAATAATCACAGTTATGTCTTCAGAAATAAAAATGTTGCCCACAAAAAAAACTAGGAATCTAACTAATGATCGCAAAACCTAATAAAAATCAAAAAATCAAATAAATCAAAATATCACTTATTTTTGATTAAAATAAAAAAAACATGATTTTTTGCAACCCTGACCTCTGGTCCGTAGTGCGTAATACCGTAACGCGATATGATACAACGATTTATCGCTTTTGACTGTCCAAAGACAAAGGATTTTGACAGTTGAGTGTCGATAAATCGCTATATCACGCGATATTATTGTGTTTGTGGAGTTCGCGGTGGTCATTCTACAAGGACTAGCATAGTTGCTCTATCTTACTCCGGTTTCGAACTATAATCCTGCCTTATCCTGTCTCTAAGTCTTTATGTAAGAGCAAAAATACATACAGTGGCGTTCATATAAAAAGTTATAGGCGTTAAAGGCATCAGTCGATTTTCATACAAAGAGGTAACTTTGAAGCCTTCGTCTGCCAAGCATTGACCTAGCTGTGATCTGATTATGTCCATCCAGGGAGTATATGGAGGAGATTCAGATCTCTATACACATGATCTAATCAGCATTCTAAGAGATATAAGGATCAGACTTTCCATTTTATCATTATCCTTATGATAATTCTTATATCTCTTAGAATGCTGATCAGAAGGGTGTTTGCCGTGTGTATGGCGATCTGAATCTCCTCCATTCACTCCCTGGATAGCCATCATCAGATCACAGCTAGGTCAAACCAAGACTTCAAAGTTATCTCGTTTGTATGAAAATCTACTGGTGTCTTTAATTATGTGAACGCAACTGTATTCCAATTTTATTATTATTATATTTATTATTAAAAGGTAAAGTACACAGTCTTGCAACTTGTCTCGCAAAACCTAACAGCAGGTTTGTCTGCGAATACTTAAATTAGTCTTATTTAAGTAGGAATTATATAAATCAACATTATTAACATCAGGCATATTATTACACTCATACTTAAGGTAACACAAAGTTGTTTGTTTTAAGAGTTCAAAAAATCATAGGTTCAATAGATAATGTTTTTTAAGGTAATTGTTAAAACTTTTTTTAGTATTTAGTGATTTGAGATCATCAGGCAGATTGTTTAACAGGTAGGGTACACGCTTTGCTAGGGTTCTGTCGCCATATAATACATACATATATAATACATAATATAATACATACAACTACAATAATATAGTCGTTAAATAACGTGTAGAGTTCATTCAAATGTAACGACCGCGAATATGTTCAGCATCGCCAAAACTTTCGTTCTTGTATGTGGTTTAAAAATGCCATAACCCAAATCCATAAATATGCATGCGCAAACTCGGCCGTACACAAAAGTACGCGATGTAGTTACTTCTATGCAAATAAAATGTATGTTACTTATTGCAAATGAGACTTTTTGTCAAATGTCATAATTAACCTTGTAACACTTTTCTAAAATTACTTCGTATAATTATTTTAAACGTAACTTTGTTATTACACGAAACGAACTGTTCTTGTAGATACCTATTAAAGTTAATGATCAATTTTGCCGTTGTTGGTAACAATGTTGTTTTGTTATAGGTGAACAAAATGAATTGGTGGAGCCGATTAGTCTCGACCGACCCAGAGATATCTACTAGGAAAATCAATCCAGGTAAAATATTCCTTTATATATATATGTATAATAATATTTACATATTGTTTGTTTCTGTGACCCTCGTTGAGGCTAAAGTTGCACAATAGTATCCATTCTAATATATCTTAAAGCTTAGCAATCAACGTTTGGAAAATTAACAATTTAATATCGATAAAATAAAATACTTGTCATTCTTAAAATACGAGGTAAACATTTGCGTTTAATAATGTCAAGTGTAACTTAAACATCTCATCTCCATTCTAATATGTCCTTTAACACGTAAGCTAGTAAGATTATTTTTAAAAAACTCTGCGTAGTCATATAGATTATTTATAATGAGTATTTTTGGCTAAAGGTCTAATGCTTACTGAACATAATAGAAAAATGCATAATTATTCTCAAATCAATTTGTATTTTAATCAAATATGACATTTGAGAAATAAATTGATGATGGATGTGCTACGAAAATGATTAATGTTTTTTTATTAATTCCAGAACCATCTAAATTATCTGACTTGGACGGAGAAACGCGTGGCTTGGTAGAGAAGATGATGTTTGATCAACGGCAAAAAGAAATGGGCCTTCCCACCAGTGATGAACAGAAGAAACAAGACGTGCTTAAAAAGTAAGTGTTGCCATCATCCTTTTATACTACTATCCCCGCCAATTAGTAATGCGCCTGGCGGCCATTTTTTGCCTCAAAAAGGAAAAACAATTATTGTAAAAATATTATATACCTACTTAAACACTATCACAATGAAAATAATAATTAAATAATTAATTTTCTTGTTTCGTGTCATTTTTAGTTGTGGATGACGATAACGTGAATGTTAATGTGACAAGGTTCCGGCGCATTAGCAATTGGCGGAGATAGTATACTGTTTATTTTTTTTATTTATGTCCAAATATCAATGATATAAGAGACTTAACTTTTCATTTTATTTTGAGCAAATCAACGGATTTTGGCCGTATAGTATTTTCTATGTCTGTAAACATGAGTCTTTTCATGGACGGTAACAACCACGTCTTTACCCTAGTAGGGTAGTACGCGTCCATAAACCATACTAAACATGTTAAATAGGGCCATGTCTAAAAATTTGCATTAATCTTGAAAATAAACCTTAATCCGATGGACATTAGTTTTTGCTGTACTGTTTATGCTGATATGCTGAAAGTGACGTAACTGAAATACTCTTATTGCCATTATCACACCCGCTGGAAATGTGTTTTGATGTAACAAAATTCGGGTCAGATCCGGTGAATGCGCTATCGCTTCTTAAGGTTAAACATACGCACGTGACTCGCTATTGTAGGCACATAACGTGGTTTCCCAGGATTTCAGCTTTTACATAATATATTTTAGGGTGTTCCGATAATTAAGGCTCGGATATGCAAAATCATTTGTCTCTGTCTTTTTCTTTACGTGTAAAGAGTATGGAAAATAACCTCACTTTGCACTTTTTCGATATTTTTGGTTGTTTTTTCATCATTACCTTAAGCACAATTATCTTTCTTGAAAAATAATTATTGGAGCAACTGCACAGTACGTTATAGTATATTTTGATGTAGAATTTTATCCGTTTCCGCTATTATTTACGCCAAAAATATGGCCCGCGATAAGCGCTTTTGATGATATTCTGTTTTTTTTTTACAACCATCTGTGAGGTTTAACGCAAATTAATACTTGTAGCAACTAGAATAATCTCTTTAGCTTATCGCATGTTTTGTGGCTACAACTCTACGTTTTCTATATAAAAATATGGCCCGCGCAAACCATGTTATCCTATTATGGACCCATAACGGCAATTGTTCACTATGAACTATGTTATCAAAACAAAATTATCTCATTAAATGCAATAATATGTTTGTAGTATTTACCGAATACAAATAAGTGAATAAATACAAATAAGTAAAACTTGTATTCGGCAAATACTACAAACATATTGCATTCAATGAGATAATTTTGCATTGATAACATAGTTCATTGTGAACAATTGCCTTAGTTGTCGGAACACGCTAAAATATATTGTGTAAAAGCAACAATAGCGAGTCACATGCTAATGTTTACCCTTAAAGTCCGATTTTAAATGTGTTTAAGAATCGCAAATCGTTTGTAGTTTTGATAGTCACGAAAATCATATTATTGCACAAAATTTCTTGTAATAAGTAATAAACTTGTAAACCGCACTCATCTCTGATATTTATTACCTTCTCAGTAATGGTGTTAAAACTGGCAACATTGTACTTTGTATAATTTTGTTAATAATTACGCTACAAGAGTTGAAGTCGGGAATAAAATATAACAGGTTTGTTAGCAAACCCTGAGGAATCAAATAACAGATAGGCAGGGAATGATAACGTTATTTCTTATTTTTTTACCGTTAATTTTAACTTTAACGTTATGTCAATAAATAACGATACATTGAAATTAACGTTATTTCAATACATAACGTTTATTTTAACGTTATTTCTTACTTTTTTTTACCTTTTTTACCAATAATTTTACCGCTTTATTTACCGGTAAGGTTTATTTAACGCTATATTTAACGGTAATTTTACCGGTACAATAATGTTAACGTTATTTTTACCGGTAAATTTACCGATAATTTTTTTTTGTATCGATATTTTTCTTTAAAGGACATCAGGCACATGAGACCCAAAAGTGTATAAACATAATTCTGTTATCTATAAACACTTCATGTTACTAGAATCATAAAACAGTAGCAACATTATTTTTTAACTCCTTCATTTAGCTTTAATTAATTATTGAAAAAAACAAAAGAATATCAATGAAACGGACATCTTTGTTAACGATTTCACAAGTCTCCCCTGAGTATATTAGTTCTGTGGCACAAGTGATTGCGCATTAAAAAAAAATCTACCGGATGTCAGTCAACTCAACTGTCAAAAGCGTTTTGTTACGTGCGACATATGCACAGATTTTCCGTTTGATCTGGTTCCAACTCGTACATTGTGGTGCTAATCTGTATCACTAACGCAGCTAACGAAACGTATTGTCGTGCAACTGGTGTTGCTATTTAGTGTCGGGGTTACCAAAAAAAAACTTTCAATCGTAAATAACTCTTAAAACATAAATTTTCGTAAAAATCTGAATATTTTCTATGACTTACTAATTGGGTTACCTCTATCTGGCAGAAACTTGATACTCCGAAATTTATTTGGCAGAACACACTTGGCAGAATCTTCTTTAAACGAATATTTTTAAGGCATAAAAATGGTTTAATATAATTATTGTTTGGCAGAATGTTTACATGTCCGAATAAACAATGGCATACTTTTCAGATGGCAGAATTTCATTAGGCATAAATACCTTAGGCAAAATTTTTATTCGCAGAATTTCGTTTGGCATAACGTTTATTTAGTCGACAATTATTTGGCATAATTTTCACATGGTATACTACGAATATGGCAGAATTTCATTAAGAATAATGTCATTAGGCATATTGTGATTACAAAAAAAAATTGCATTTTAACTTTAAATTGAATTAAATATTTGTCTTAAAAAGCAATATGTTGAATTTTTGTGCTACAATCATGTTGTGCTACAAAAGTCAACAACAGAACGAATCGCTGCAAAACCGACATGCATGCTGCTTGCTCGCATGCATGCTTGCTTGCTTGCATGCATGCATGCTTGAATGCTTGTTTATGCTGCTTGCATGCTTGCCGGGGGGTGCAGGGGGGCTGGCCCCCCTGCTCGGGGGGGTCGGGGGGCCGGAGGCCCCCCGCTGTAAAGAAAAACTTTAATTGCACCTACCAGTAGGTTAGGTTAGGTTAGTGTTTTGACCACTCGCAGCGGAGCGAGCGAAGCGAGCGGAGCTCCACAATGCTTGCATGCATGTTGCATGCTTGCTTGCATGCTTGCTTGCATGCTGCATGCTTGCTTGCATGCTGCATGCTTGCTGCATGTTTGCTTGCATGCTGCATGCTTGCTGCATGTTTGCTTGCATGCTTGCTGCATGCTTGCTTGCTTGCATACTGCATGCTTGCTTGCATGCTGCATGCTTGCTTGCATGCTGCATGCTTGCTTGCATGCTGCATGCTTGCTTGCATGCATGTTTATTTGTCTGCATGTAAGGATGCATGCAGCATGAAACATGCGTGTAAGAAATACATAATTATTCTAGATATGAATTTTCTATTAAATGTATGTATGCCAAAAGATGATTCTGACTATAAACTATCTGCGATATGATGGTTCTGACTGTGAACTTTCTGCGATATGATGGTTCTACTATTTAATTATTATGGATATGAAATGTATGCCAAAAGATGATTCTGGCTTACAAAATTATGCGTTTTAAGTGTATGATAAATGAGTGTATGCCAAACGATTTTCTGCGACATGAAGTTTATGCCAATAGTTGTTATGCATAGTAAAATTATGACATAAAAAGTTCTGCCATAAAAGGTAGACTCTTACTAATTACATGCCTACATTTTGAAAAAAACAGAAACGTCATACATTCTTTGGTTTTTTTTATGGGACTCTGCCTGATGTCCTTTCATTCCCTGGATAGGTACACAACACGTTAACAATGGAGATCATTAATTCAGGGCCTTTTCCGAAAGTGCTTGCCAATGAAAAAATTAGTGCGTATTACTAGAACTAGCCTAAGTTTGGAGCAATAGTTAATATGGTACAAAAGTTGTAGTATTGCTCTGAGCCAAGTTATCCAAGTTCGAAGATTCGTCATTTTCGTACATAATTTTATTGAATTTTGATAGTGCTGGGAAATATAAAATAATGATACAAATTGCTAGAACGAAGCAATTATCATTGTCATATATGTCCATCAGCCATTTTAATGTCCCCACTGCTGGGGCACAGGCCTTCCTTATGGGTGGATAAGGAGGACGGGCCATAACCCACCACGCAGGCCCAATGCGGATTGGTGGGTGTCAACGACTGCAAATGCAGCCGGGACCAACAGCTTAACGTGCCTTCCGAAGCACGGAGGAGCCCGAGATAATAAATTTTTGGTCACCCATCCCATGACCGACCCTTGCGAACGTTGCTTAACCTCCGCAATCGCTGGGCCAGGCGCTAAACCACTGCGCCACCGAGCACCTCATATTGTCATATATAGTCGGTTGTAATTTTTTTAGAGTTTAAGAAAGTATAAAAATGACGGTTTTTTAACTTGTTTATCAAAACAGATGACAGCTTTTAGGCCATAATGACAATTGCTTCAAATGATTCGTTCTAGCAATATCTATTATTATTTCATGTGCCATATTACTCATGGCTAGTTCTAACAATACGTGGGTACCATTTTTTGTTGCCTGGCACTTACAGAAATAACTCTAAAACGTATGCTGCCTGAATGATCTCCTTTCTACTGAAAAACTATATTACAAAAACACAACACTCTACATATTATTATGACAAAGTTTTTGCAAAGTTTAAACAATTAGTGTTACAGTGTTTAAGCATCTGAAAGTAATTAACCAAAATGTAAGGTAATTCGTAAGTCGTATCAATAAAGATAAGCAGTAACTAACCTTGTTGCAACAATAAATTCTGACATTGTTTGCGCCTCGCGTATGCCAAATGAGTACGTTATTATTTATACAGTACGAGGCAAACATCTTGAAATTGGGTGGGGATTGCGCAGAACGCGTATTTTGGGCATGCGTAGCGGTGAGGTGCGCGGGCGGCGGGAGAGGGGCGCGCGCTATTGGTCGCTCGCAATTGCACATGCGCGAACTTATCCTCACTCCCACTCCGTCGAAAAAGTGACAAGATGTTTGCCTAGTGTTGCAAAAAAAACAGTTTTTTATCTAACGTGAAAAATGTGTGAAATATTTTCTCAAGCTTCCGGACAATTTTATTTGCGAGAATCTTCTGATCCTCGCTCAGCACAACTTTTTCGATCGTGTGCCATGCATTTCATCGTGATATCATATGACGTAGGCAATACTGTCGCGGGCTCACGGACTAATACTTATGAGTTCATATTAAAGTTTTCTGTTAATATTTGAACCTACATTACTTTTTTGGTTAAAAAGTACCAAATTTTCAACCGTCTTGTGGTACAGGTTTCTGCGAAACCTATTTCGGGCATCAGTCCTTCACAAATTATGTGCGTGTGGTGTGAGTGTTCCTTTCTTAGAAATTGATTTAACCATACGAAGAATTTAAGAAATAATTGTGAAAACTTGATGGTAAAATCGAAAAATTTGTGAAACCTATGTAGACTAAGTTATGGTCGATTATATAGAACACTCATACCGCCCGCTTCGCGAAAACGCCGTACTTGATATCATACAATATACTAGACGTATGTTAAAAAAATATGTATGAAAAATTTGTGCCTAATTTGTGAAAACTATTCACAAAATAATCAATTCATTATCATGGTTAATTTGGATTTTATAAGGGTTTTTTAGGAACACTCACACCACACACTGTGTGGTGTGAGTGTTCCTAAAATCACTAACTTTAGCTGAATAATATTCGTGCTTCGTGCATAGCGTAGCGTACAGTGCGTATCGTTTGCTGTCTGCGCTTCACGTTGTTGCTAGAGTCTCTAAAAAGTCAGTTTAATTTGAAATCATTTGCCCTCCCCCGCTATCGTTTGTCCCGGAATTGACGCCAGCTAATCTGGCAACCCTACACCACACGCACATTCACAAATTTAGGTTATAAATGCTTTGATCTATGTACACATCCATCCATATATTAAGTTTGTAAAGTGATTGATAATACATTTTATTATTTTTTATTAGCCTTCATTCGGTTTATTTATTTTTTTGAAGTACTTACCTATGAACTAAGTTAAGCATGTTCCAGACGGATTAAATCACGCCTCCCAACAGAGGTGACCTTGCTTGATTTAATCCATCTAGACGGCAGATTTAATCCAAATTTCTCCAACCAATCCAAATGACCTTCAACGTCCTTGGTGGAAGGGCGCGAGTTCCAACACAGGCACGGTAATGATATTTATCAGTACTCCAACTTCATATACTGCCCGGCATTTTATTGGCAAGATAAAAACGAGACAAAAGATGTGCAGCGCCACAAATTTTAGTGTTTGTGGCTATTGCGCATCTTTTGTCTCATCTTTCTCTTGCCAATTTATATGCAAGTGTCATCTGTACAAATAGTCGAAAAGCGAGTCGTACCTACGCGCCTCGGCCCTCGAGTTCAGTCTGCAGTCTGCACTCGGTACACAAACAGTCGCGAATGCGCCGCAGTGATGAACGAAAGATGTACGTAGGTCAGGTACTATTGAGGTAATAAATATAATAGAAAAAATACTATAAAATATCGACTCAGCCCTCGCAGTTCAGACGGGCTCAAATGGCTCGGCTGCTACGGGTTACGGGTGAGTCAATTTTTTCTAGTATTTTTAGGGTTCCGTAGCCTAAATGGCAAAAAACGGAACCCCTATAGATTCGTCATGTCTGTCTGTCTATCTGTCCTTCTGTCACAGCCATTTTATTCCAAAAGTATTAATATTACACAATTGAACCTTGGTTGGTAGATGTATTCTGTTAACCGCTTAACGATTTTAACACAAAAATAACAAAAATAAAGATTAAGGGGGGGCTCTCCATACATGGAACTGAAACTGCGAACGTGTGAGGTGTCAATAGATAGGTCTTTAAAATTGACATTGAGGTTTTTAAGACATTTTTTTCTCAAAGTCTAAGGTTTGAAAGATATACTCCTCCAAAGTGGTAAAATGTTTATCCTCCCCCCCCCCCCCCCTTTAACTTTTGAAATAAGAAAGTGAAAAATCTAAAAAACATATATGCTGCATGTAGGTCTTAATAATTACTTTCAATAAAAATTGGTTTAAATGAGATATAGTAATTAGTTTTTCAGATATAGCACATTTTCCATAACCGCAAATATAACTTTGTCATTCATAACAACACTGAAAAACAAAGTTATTTTTGCAGACGAAAAATTATAATGGTATTAAATATGGTGTGGTATAAGGTATCTACGGAACCGTACGGCGTGTTGCCCAAAACGCACTTGGCCGGGTTTTTTTCTATTATATTTATTACCTTAATATAGAAATAACATTCTGAATGCCAAAAGTCTAAAAATTCAATAGGTACTATTGATTGAAATATAAGTTCTTACTATTGCAAAGTGCAGATTGTGCTGTTTTTATTATAAATATAATTAACCAATAATCCAGAGATACCTTACATTTTTAAATACCTGGAAAGTCCGAAAGCTAAGATTAAGTATACTTAAAATATTATATAATACGTAGGTATTGTACTAAGGATTATTAAATAATTTGTTTCTCCCATCAATAATGTATTTTTTTATTTTTATTTTACCATTAGTTTTGTTAATCTAGTTATATTATTGCCTTAAAATTAATTGATTGAACCAGCGCGGGTTTATTTAGGTAATTATTTCAAGGACAGGGCCGAGTTACAGTACTGATAGATATCTTTACCGTGGAATGGGAAAGAGTGTCGGCGCTAGGGTTGCCAACATGTCTAAGGCGAAATACAGTATTTTTCAAATAAGGCTAAAAAAATTAGTACACTTTAAAATAATATAGTAGTTTATGGAAAAGGCAAAAATTAGGCAAATATATTATTATATTTTACTTTTTATAAAAACTATATTTTTTGAACTTTTTGCATTTTTGAACAATGTTTTGGTCAAAATCATAAACCATAAATAAAACAATCATGAATCAAAATAAAAGTCTCATATTATTTTCTACCATCAATATTAATTAAATATAAGTAAATTAAAAACTCGTTTTTAACTTACTTACGATTGTATCAGTATTACTGATTAAGTTAAGACATGAAAGAAATTCGTCCATGGTTAAGATTAAGATATATTTCGTCCATGGATTAAGATTTAATTAAGTTGTCAATTTTATATTGACAAGTTTGGAACGCAATAAGACAGATAGATACGTTCAGAATTCAGATACAATACACTATACACATAGTATTTGTTATATGGTGTGACTATACACTACACGCTATAGAATCAGTCAAAATTCACGATCACAAATTAAAAAAAACCGGCCAAGTGCGTGTCGGGCCACGCGCAGTAGGGTTCCGTAGGTACATTATATACCATACCATATTTTAATACAGCTATCATTTTTCGTCTGAAAAAATAACTTTGTTTTTCACAGTGTTTGTATGAATGACAAAGTTATATTTGCGGTTTTGGAAAATGTACTATATCTCAAAAACTAATTACTGTATCTCGTTCAAACCAATTTTCGTTGAAAGTGTTTATTAAGATCTATAGCATATATTTTTTTTAGATTTTTCACCCTCTTACTTTAAAAGTTAAAGGGGGGGGGACACACATTTTACCACTTTGGCGGCAGATATCTTTCAAACGGTTGACTTTGAAAAAAAATAGTCTTAGGAACCTCAATGTCATTTTTAAAGACCTATCTATAGACACCCCACAAGTATTGGTTTGATGAAAAAAAATATTTTCAGTTTCAGTTCCATGTATGGGGAGCCCCCCCTTAATCTTTTATTTTATTTATTTTTGTGTAAAAATCGTAAAGCGGTTCACAGAATACACCTAATTATCAAGTTTCAACTATGTAGTCTTAATACTTTTGGAATAAAGTGGCTGTGACATACGGACGGACAGACAGACAGACAGACAGACAGACAGACAGACAGACAGACAGACAGACAGACAGACAGACAGACAGACAGACATGACGAATCTATAAGGGTTCCGTTTTTTGCCATTTTGGCTACGGAACCCTAAAAAAGAAACATTTGTTTCTTAGCGATCGATGTTGAAAATATAGTATTTTTGCGTACTATATATTTCTTCAATAGTATATAGCACGCAGACCCGAAACATAGTATAATACGACATATTATTATAGTATGGTTGGCAGCCCTAGTTGGCGGCGCTTGGATGTAAACTCGTGTAGCCGCAACACAATCCACGGATGGAAACCACGCCCCCATCAAGCTTCCACCAAGGTGACCTTGGTTGGGAGGCGTGATTAAATCCGTCTGGAACGTGCTTTACAACGAAGAACAGTGACTCCAAATTGGGGGGTTTTCCCCATTTTGTGGAAAATTTTAATTATTGGGGGGAAAAAACTTCTTCATACAAAACGTAACATTTTGAGGGACAAGAAATCGCATTGGGTTTTTTTTAATCTTAGCTACATAAAAAAAATATCATTTTGGGAAAAAATAAAATGAAATCTGGGAGAAAAATTAAATTCATATCTGGAGACACTGACGAAGAATAAAAATCAATATAATTATTATTGATTTGATTAAATAAAACATTAATTCTCTAAAGATTGTATTCTTGAAAAAAAAAACAAAGGTCATTGGGCATATTTGACCTGCTTGATGAAAGTTCGCGTACAGAAACCAAACTAGTTTTATATTAAAGAATTCAATCGCACTTTTCAAAATATGCATTACTAGCGGCCGCCCGCGACTTCGTCTGCGTGGAAAGGTTTTTTGCTATCCCTCGGGAACTATACTTTTCTTTCGGAATGAAAGGTACCCTATGTCCTTCTCTGTACCCCTGACAACGTGTATGCAAAATTTCACGATGATCGGCTCAGTAGTTAGGACGTGAAGGCGTAACAAACAAACAAACAGACGGACTTTCGCATTTATAATATTAAGTTAGGATTTTATTATACACCGACCGGCAGAAAAAAAGTTATTTTACAGTAGTGTGCGAGTATAGTGTATGATGTTATTAAACTTTTGTTAATAAAAGAGAAGTTTTTACTGTCAGCATTGTGTAAATGTGTGGTATAAGCATAATAAACGTTTGTATTGACTTTGTAACGTGGCTGTGCCGACCTCCTCCCCCGGAGCAAAACCTTTTTGCAATTTCAAATTACTATGTGAATTTAAACTTTATTTATTTATTTTATTTATTATTGAAATGATACGATATAATGATAAAAAATTAAACATGGCCTGCAAGAATGCAACCCATATCACTGAGTAGCAGATACATTTATCTACATATCTAGCCCTATTTCGTTTGTATACGCCATAGGTCAAACGTTCGAGCAAAATGCCTATTGTCCTTTAGAAAAAAAACAACGGTGCTGTGTTTTTTTTTCATGTTTTTTTTCATGTTACATCACTATGTTTGCCTCGTACTGACCCATCGACTAGTGGGGACAGACAGTTAACATCCACGTTTAACGGGTTACTCATTGGAACGATTTGTTGAAAAAAAATAAGTGTAGGTTGTAAGTACTTATTATATTAATTATGGAAAAAATGACATGCTTTCTTCTCTCTTGCAGGTTTATGGAGCAGCATCCCGAAATGGATTTTTCTAAATGCAAATTCAATTAGGGATTCGATTGTAAGAGATAATTTGTTTTAGCTACTCACAAGTTGTAATTTTAATTTTATTAAGGTTCAAGAAGCTTTTCAACGCAAAATTATGTTCCAATATTAACAGTACCTATTCATCTGAATTAAATTCGGTTATGAATGATTATTTTGTGAGAAGTTTGTTTTCATTGCCCTAAATATTTTCCTAGTTTATTTTTCTGGATTAATTTGTTTAGCAATGTTCATTGCCGCAAAAGTAGCTTAAGGGGCCTTTAATCTTAAGGGCCCACCGAACCTCCACTAGCGCCGCCGCCACTCAAGAAAAAAACATTACAACGAAATAACTATATTTAATAACATTCTGAAAAATATAAAAAACTAGTATTAGTTATAAACTATTTTTGTATGCGTTTTTTCCTGGTTTAAATGTGTTTGTGTAGTTACAATCTGGATTAAAGCCTAAAGTGGCCACTTTGGGCGTTAATCCAGATTAAAATTAACGCATACAAAAACAGTTAATACTAGTTTTTATATTTTTCAAAATTTTAACATAGTGTTATTTCGTTGTAATGATTCTTTCTTGATTTGCGGCGCTAGTGCACGCGTGATGACATAAAGTTAATTTACCTGACGGAATAGAGGCACAAACATGAGCTGTCAAACGAATCTGAAATTTTCAGACGAAAATCATATCGAATGCCCATGTTGTGCCCACTCCAGTTCACGTTGGGAACACTAGGAGTTGTTGTCCATTACGTAAAAGTACCTAGAACAGACAGTCCAGTTAGGTAAGTCCAACTGCGGGAAAGAGATCTCTCGTCGAATCAAACTCAGATTGGTAGCATTCGGGCAGCTTCGAAAACATCTTTCCGTCCGATTTACCTCAGTGTCTCAAGATGAAAGTCTATGACCAGTGTGTGTTGCCAGTGATGACTTCGGCAGTGAAACGTGGCCGCAAACTATGGGTCTCATAAGGAGGCTCAAGGTCACCCAGCGTACAAAGGTGATCGATTCAGAAATGAGGAGATCCGCAGGAAAACTAAAGTATTCAACATCGCTCGAAGGATTGCTCAGTTGAAGTGGCAGTAGGCTGGATACATAGCGAGAAGAACCGATGGCCGTTGGTAGTAAGTTCTGGAATGGCGACCGCGGACCGAACGACGCTCCGTGGGTAGGCCCCCGACAAGGTGGACCGACGATCTGGTGAAGGTCGCGGGAAACCGCTGGATGCGAGCAGTACAGGACCGTTCATCGTGGAGATCCTTGGAGGTGGCCTATACCCAGCAGTGGGTGTCGTGCGGCTGATATGATGATACATCCAAGTGATCTGATCAGCATTTTAAGAGCTGTATGTACCAAAGTTCTCAGTTTCAGGATTTCCATACTTTTAATGCTATTTACGTGATTTTTTAAACTTATCGAAACAGCTCTTACAATCCTGATAGATCAGTTGTTGTGTATATTGCGATCTGGATCTCCTTCTTTTACTCTCTTGATAGTCGTCTTCAAATCACAGCTTGATCAATCCCTGGCGGAGGATGTATGAAAATTAATTAACTGGTTCTTCTTATTATCTGTCGCATAATAAAATATTTATGATTTTAGTTTCTGCTTGTTTCTATCAATGTTCATAAATACAATTTTGATCTTAATATATCTTAGGTAGGTCTTAATATATCTTAGGTAGGTAGACCTACCGGTTTCGTTCCTTTGCTTTGCTGTTCTACTTGCTGTTTAGACCGCCGGCCAACCAGGGTCATTTTCAATCTATCGCATATTTGGACCAGACCAAATTGGCAAGATAGCCATTAGCTTGGTGTTATCAAATATCATCGTCTGGGTTGCGAAGTAGGAAGCTTCTGGGAGATTTGCCACCCTGAACATGGTCTCCGATTGCTAAAAATAAATCGATCGCATATTTATATAAATTGTAAACAGGGTTGTGGGTGTCATCATTACCTATCTGAACTATTTTTTTGTGTTTTCATAACGATCGTTTAAGGAACAAAGCTCACAAGAACATTCTTATATGTGAAATGTACTTAGATTGAAAATATGCGATAGATTGAAAATGAGCCTCTTGGCCGGCGGTCCATTGCCGAACAGCAAAGCAAAGAACGGAAACCGGTAGGTCTGGGGGGACCCTTACGATGGCCATTTTTTTAGTATGGGATGAGGTATCTGTACTATAGTATTATGTAATCTGTACAAATACCTAGGAATTATGGTGGATCAAAGATTATCATGGCAATCTCATGTGGAAGTGGTTTCTTGTAGACTAAGAAAACTCATGTTTATATTCAAAACTCTCAGACAGGCACGTATCCAGACTTTTATTTCGGGGGGGGGGACGATCGAATCCTTCAAGCCGGGCGAGTGACTCGCCCGCTAAATTTGAATTAGTCCTATTCTGTGTGTTACGGATTTCGGGGGGGGGGGGGGGGATATATCCCAACTATCCCCCCCCTCTGGATACGTGCCTGCTCATAAAACATTGCATTACAATGTCGCTATTCTGGAGAGGCGAAGGAAGGACATAGTTGCTGCCACTAAACAAACCCATACTAAATTTGCACGGTGTCAATATGGTTATTTGTCATCCTATTTGTATAACATTATTAATAGGTAAGATGTTGGAAATATATCCATTAACATTCCGCGAATGCAGACAAAGATTATCAGCGTGGCTACTTATGATGAGACTGAAAAACTCCTGACAATCGACACCTAATACTAAGGGTCCCCCCAGACCTACCGGTTTCGTTTCTTTGCTTTGCTGTTCTACTTGCTGTTTAGATCGCCGGCCAACCAGGGTCATTTTCAATCTATCGCATATTTGGACCAGACCAAAATGGCAAGATAGCCATTAGCTTGGTGTTATCAAATATCATCGTCTGGGAAGCTTCTGGGAGATATGCCACCCTGAACATGGTCTTCGATTGCTAAAAATAAATCGATCGCATATTTATATAAATTGTGAACAGGGTTGTGGGTGATATCATTACCTATCTGAACTATATTTTTTTGTGTTTTCATAACGATCGTTTAAGGAACAAAGCTCACAAGAACATTCTTATATGTGAAATGTACTTAGATTGAAAATATGCGATAGATTGAAAATGAGCCTCTTGGCCGGCGGTCCATTGCCGAACAGCAAAGCAAAGAACGGAAACCGGTAGGTCTGGGGGGACCCTTATACTCTATCTCACACACACACACACAAACACGCACGCATTTATAGTAATTTTATTTTAAGTTATATTATTATTAAGTTTCTTATGTTTTAGTTGGCACAATCATTAGTTAGCAATAGGCATGTTGACAATTTTTTTATTTTATGTTACATAAATTATCCCTAAAAAAAAGAAACATTTGTATAAGAATTATTACGCTAGCATGAAAACTGCCCGAGATATCACAGTTTGAAATGCACAAAATTGGACTCACCCGAAAACGCTCCATACTAACGGCTACCAAGTTATGACGTCACGCCTTCCTACGTTGTATGCAACGCGTAGGAAATTTGTTCGGCAGCTATATTAAATATTGTGTTTATCAAAATGGTTTCTTTGACAAATTTGCTATAAATTTTACGGACTAATTAAATGTATTATTTATTTTAACAAATTTTATACTTTTTAAATGGACTTGTCCACCCAACTTTGAAGGGTCATAAAACAAATAATACGCAATATATAAAACCAAGAGGTATACAAGCTACTCCAAAAGTTTGATATGTTTACGATTTTTATTAGTATTTAGTTATTTTATTCATAAGTCAACATCCCTATTGTACCATTATTAATAATAGTTGCTTCTTATGGAAGAGCGACTTCAATCTGGCACAGGTGCACTATGCACTTAAAAGAGGGAGTCAATCACCATGTTGTAAAAGTTTATTGGTACTGAAATAAATAATTTATCATTTTTCATTTTTTACATTGCTACTTTAGTTAGAACCAATGTAACTACTGGTTAGTTGTTACCATAGAAATAGAATGTCAAAGAACAACAATGTCAATAAACAGGTGATCCGAAAACGAATTATAATTAAGATTAACAAATATTTTAAACAAACTGTGATTGCCCATTTGCTAGGCGGGACGCTTGGGGCTCTTACTGTAAAAAATGTTGGCACATGTCACTTGATCCTTTGTCTCTTTTTTACATAGACCGTGTCCGTATGATGTTAACTTCTCTTTTCCTTGACTAGGGTTGCCAGATTAGCTGGCGTCAAATCCGGGACAACGATGGCAGGGGGGGGGGGTGCTTAATATTTTTGGAATAGAAATTAACTTTAGTACGCACTGTACGCTACGCTATGCACGAAGCGTAACCTAGGTGGTGAAAAAAATGTGGTAGGTAGGTATTTGAAATCCGGGACAGTAAGGTGTAATTCCTGGACACGAGACAAGGAACGTAATTCCGGGACAATCCCGGAAATCCCGGGCGTCTGGCAACCCTATCTTGAGCGCAAATTTTTTATGTCTATTGTTACATTGGTTGCATTGCTGCTTTGTTCTTACTAACTAAGAACTTAAAGCAGCAATGCAACTGCGCTTTCAATCGATTTTAATCGAGAATTGTTAGCAACAGCCTTACGCACTGACCTGCATATATTTACACTGGACAGGCTTATTTCAAACTCTTTTTGTGCCTATTTGATTTCCTCCATTTTGGCGCTGTAGGACGTAGAGGGAGCATAGCGTGCGTACATGGTACTAAAGTTTGAGTTCTGAAGAGACCATCACGTCAACCATTTTCATATTGTACGTCAAAATTAGTTCTTTAGACGCACGCTAGTGGCGTTTCAAATAGGCACAAAAACTTAGCTGTCAAATCATACAGACAGACAGTCCAGTTAAAAAAAAAATGTTTTTTTCATGTCAGTGGCCTTACGTAATCAACTAGCGGATCGTTATCCATTGTATCGATCGATCCATGGCTCGATCCCATAATAGGATAGGATAGTACCTACTTAAAAATATTTTCTAATTTGTCTTATACTCTGTAATAAAATATGTATAGGTGAATTAAGTATACTTATGAGTATACTTAAGACACCTGGGTGCATTAAGTATACTAAAACCAATACAGGTGAATTAAGTATACTAATAAGTAGGTGATTTAGCTCAAAAATATCGATACATCGATATTTATAAAAATATCAATATCGGCCTCGATATATCGCAAAAAAAATATCGATATATCGGTCCAATTTTCAGAGACCGTTTGCGGTTTTTAAATAACAATTTATTTATTTCAGTTTAGCTCAGTAATATCAATAGATTTTACCAGACAACACACATTACTTTATTGTTTGAAAATCTCAATAAAAACGAAGATAATTTATAAAATCAGGCGCATATTTATTAGATGATATTGAACGCAGCGCAAAAACATATAAGACAAAGACAATATGTTTTAATATTAAAATAAATTATAAATTATTTTTTTCAATTCCAATCTTTTACGGCTTTGTATTCTAGCAAAGTTAGTGTTGTGATGCTAATAAATAAAAATATATCGTTTTTGATATGAATTTCGATATTGGTTATTTTGTATCGATATATCGGTTAGAAATATATCGGCAAAAAATATCGATATATTGAACAAAAAATATCGATATTAGGGCTAGGGATGGGCGAATGAAATAGATATATCGATATATATCGTATCGATATTTTTAGAATATATCGAAATATATCGATGTACAAAAATAAAAAAATATCGCGATATCGATATATCGAGAAAAAAAATCGACGATATATATAGATTTTTTTTAAATATCGATATTTTGATAAATCGATATTTTTTATTCAAGCCTAGGCGACGTAAGCGCAAGATGGCAGATGTTATGACGTAATCATTGACGTCACACGGGCTGTCGTTTCGCGCTTCCGGTGATTCGGTACGCAAATCAGCGCGATGACATCGCAAATAGCGTGACTTGGAATCATAGAAATAGAATGTCAAAGAACAACAATGTCAATAAACAGGTGATCCGAAAACGAATGCATACATTTTATATGAGATACGTAAAATATGACTTAGATTCATAAAATATGACTATATATGGCAAAGGAAATTAATAAACTATGTTCCATACTGTTTTCTTCGTCGATAAACGAATAAATGTAGCAAAATTTGGTTTTAGAGAAATGTGTGGCAATATTTTATTTACCTGTGAAAAGTGTGATTACTTGGATTATTTCTTTTTGTAACATCACAATTAGTTAGAGCACAAGACACCATGGCTCCAAGATACCTTTATTTTAAATTCTAATTAAGATTAACAAATATTTTAAACAAACTGTGATTGCTCATTTGCTAGGCGGGACGCTAGGGGCTCTTACTGTAAAAAATGTTGGCACATGTCACTTGATCCTTTGTCTCTTTTTTACATAGACCGTGTCCGTATGATGTTAACTTCTCTTTTCCACGCTTTGTTGGTCTTCTTGAGCGCAGCGAAAATTTTTCTATGTCTATGCTTGGAATGCACCCTTCATATTCAGAAATATCGATATATCGAGAAAAAAATATCAACGATATATATCGATGTTTAAAAAAATATCGATATTTTGATATATCGATATTTTTTACCCAAGCCTAATCGATATATCGACGTATCGATATTTTTTCAACAAGCCTATCTGTGATTTGATTTGATTTGACTGATTTTCAGAAATGTTTGTTTTGGTGTTTTATATTTGTAGTGCATCTTTCTGAAAAAATGAAACACTTAATGGCGTGTAGAATATGCTTGGCGGTCAATATCCGCTTGCATTCAATATACAGTGACCAGCTTCGGGATATTTACGAGAAATTCACTGAAACATCGGTAAGCTAACTAAAATTTTATTAAATTACCTTTGTTTGCGCCCTAGGCCCTAGGTCTTATTAAGTAATAAATAATAAATAAACCCTTCTTCAGACTTTTTGGTTCATATTAAAAGTTATTATAATTATCAGTTGATTAGTCTGTTTGCCCATTGGCAAAGGCCTCCTCCATTTGATGCCATGATTTTCTTTGTACGGCCCTTCTGGTCCAAGCTAATCCCGCTATGGCCCTTATCTCGTCAACCCATCTTTTGTGTGGTCTTCCACGATTGCTTTTGGCATTTCTTGGGTACATCATCGTTTTGCTCCATTTATCTCTGCCTCTCACTGTATGTCCTGTCCACCGCCATTTCAGTACTTTTACTGTGTAGGTTATATCTTTAGTTTTTATTCGACTCTTGATATTATCTATTAATACTTTATCTGACAGCTTTATCCCCAACATGCTTCTTTTCATAGAATTCTGACAAGTTTCCAATCTTCTGGTGTGTGCTTTAGTCAGGGCCCAGGATTGGCATCCGTAAGTAAGAATGGGCAGTACACAAGTGTTGAACTGTTTCTGTTTAATATGTACATTCACGTCAGGATTTTTCAGTATTTCTTTTAGACTCCAAAATCTTTTCCAGGCATTACCAATTCTGATTCAATCTCATTACAAATTTCTATTTCTTCTGTTGTGAGGTCTGTTGGGGATATCAGCTGTCCCAAATAACTATATTCATTCACAGTACCGGCGTTAGGGGGGGGCGAGCACGGGCGACCGCCCGGGGCGCCGGATATAAAGGGGCGCCGCAGGCGTCCCTTTATACACACTCGCACATTGAGCGACTCCTGCAATTACTATCGGAAATTCCCTTTTAGCGACAAAATCGTTATGTTGGCATTCTCTACCATGCGCCGTTTAAGATTTGGCCTTTGTGAAATCCAGGAGCGGCCTTAGGGTGGTGCAAGCGGTGTGATTGCACTGGGCGCCCTAGTATGTGAGACGCTGGAAACGCCCGACTACCAGTCGATAAAACTGACCAAATATCGCACTGCGTAGCCTTTTTAGTATAAACAAGCAAGATTAGTGGATTAACTGACTAAAAATTGCGCTGCGTGCCTGTTTTTATACTATAAACAACCAAGTTTAGTCGATGAAACTAATTAAAAATTGCGCTGCGCGGCCATTTTTTTATGATCAAGTGAGATTACAAGATTAGTAGATGAAACTGACTAAAAATCGCACTGCGCGGCCGTTTATTACTATAAACAAGCAAAGTACAAGATTAATATATGAAAGTGACTAAAAATCGAGCTACGCGGCGGTTTTTTTACTTTAATAAGCAAAATTAGAAGATTAGTAGGTGAAACTGATTAAAAAAATCGCGCTGCGATTTTTTAGCTGCCATTTTTTAGCTAAAAGGGAAAATTTAAAATCTTGGAATCACAGATAGGGGGCGCCCCGTAGAAATGTCGCCCAGGGGCGCTGGTAGTGCTAAAACCGGCACTGTTCATTCACATAATCAATTTTGTTGTTATTTACATAAATGGGTTCCTGTTTTCCGTTTGTCTTAGCTTTTGTTTTCTGAGCGTTCATAGTTAATCCTACTTTTTGGCTTTCCGCGTCCAGTTGAATAAGCATTGTCTGGAGGTCGTTCTTTGATGTTGAGAAAATAATTAAGTCATCCGCAAACCTCAGATGTGACAGGTATTCTCCATTGATAGAAATTCCATGTTCTTCCCAGTCTAATCCTCGGAAAACTGCTTCTAGGACTGCCGTGAAAAGTTTTGGTGACAACGGATCACCCTGCCGTACCTAAACCGTGCCGTAGGTCTTATTAAGGGTAGGTATTAAATTAGTGGGAAAATCTAGCCCTGGCCCCAAATGTCCAATTCATTCTGTTAATATTTAGCTTTTTTAAGAAAACTCGTCTTTCCAGCTTGAAACAGGCGATATGAAACCAACATGTGTCTGTTACATTTGCTTCGGTTTGTTGAAAAAGTTTCAGAAGTTTATAGAGAAATCAAAAAAATCAAATCAGCTACTAGAACAGATGATAAATTCTGGTTTGGAGGTAAGTTAAATAACATGTAGATAGTAAAAGGGTAGTATTTGTATTTAATTGGGTAACAGTAAATTCCCATTTTGGGTATTTCAAAAAAGTGACTATTATACTAATTGATATGACAAAAATACCATGTTGGGTTGGGCAGTTTAAATCAGTTCCTTATATCGGGTCATTCCGAACTTACCATCCAAATTTTAAGGATGTGTCCAGTCCATGAAACTAAACAACTTTCTCTAAGAAACAT
Organism: Agriphila geniculea; assembly: GCA_943789525.1. NCBI lineage: Eukaryota > Metazoa > Arthropoda > Insecta > Lepidoptera > Crambidae > Agriphila > Agriphila geniculea. The sequence goes on from OX038875.1 coordinate 14,778,599, forward strand.
GAGTCGAATTTTGTCACAAAATACCTACTTGGTATACTAGTTGCCCACTCAGCATTTTTGTCACTCATTTAGAATTTTCACTGCTAACTTAGTTTATTTAACTCCCACATGTAGGTAGTCGCCTGTTTTACGTATTTTTGTAATCCACAGTTTGTCGCCCAAATAATAAACCGCTACCAGGTAGTATCCCCGTATGCCAGTATTGAAAAATCCCATTAACAGTCGCCTTAAATTATTTTCGGTCACCATTAATTAATTCCCATAGTAAAATAATAGTATACAGTTACCTAGTTTTAAAAAACCATTAATAATATGTTGCCTACATACCTCTTACTTTATAACCTGTGTCAGTTGTGTCACCTAATATTGAAAAGTGCACTTCATTCATTCTAAATGTGCAAAAGTTAATTAGAAGTTCATAGGTAGTACTGACATAAAGATCTTAAGGCGATCTGCCACGTTGTTTGTGCGGGCCACTGATATTAATATTGGTGATACAATTAGACATTTGCAAACTGTCTCCGTTTGTATTACAGAGTAGGTACTTACTTTTTGTAGTATCAGACCCCAAGATTATCATCATTCATTAATTTGTTTTTAGCTGTCAGAAAATTCCCTGGAATTGTTTTGTAAACAAAAATTTGATATCCCTTGGACCTTGTGCAAGACTCTGACGGTTAGAGTCATATCTGCAACTGAAGAAGAGGTCAAAATGGAAACTCCAATCAAAACAGAATGTGTGAATTCTGAAATGGACATGGAAGATCAGAATGAAGGTATTATTAATTAATTACTTTAGTTATCACAACAATTGCCTAAATAATGAAGAATGCCATAAAAGATCACTCACTGCCAACCATTTGGCACGGATTTGGTACAGTTTGTGATCTTATTGACACTCTGTCATAATTGCATTATTCCATTCCCATTTGGTATAATTCCCAGATGCTCCAATTTTCAAATGGTCCAATTCCCAGATGGGCCCATTTTCAAATAGTCTCATTAGTAACTAGGGGCCATCCATAAATTACGTCACACGAATTTCATGGTTTTTGACCCCCTACCCCGTCCTTGTCACAGCTGGTCACATTTGTGAGACCCCCCTCCCTAGTGTGACGTCACATATTTTACATCTACAAATAATTATTGAATTAAAAAGCAGTTCAGAAATTTGTTTTATTTCAATTTAAAAGATTTTGAAATGTGACGTCACGAAATTTAGGACCCCCTCCCAACCCCTTGTCACACATTGTTACATTTCGTCGACCCCCTCCCTCCCCCTTAACGTGTGGCGTAATTTATGGATGGCCCCCTATAGTCGCATGTGACAAACCCCTATTACATTTTTTTAATATAAACCAGCTAGGGGGTAGCATAACCACCGAAATCGAATAATAGGATATAGCGATTTATCATGTTTAACTGTCATTGGATTTTTTTCTTTAAGGTGTTTAGGTAAGGCGGTGGTCTGCAACAAACGCCGTAAGTCGCGTCCAGCGTAACGCTGTACGCGGCCTACGAATGCTTACTATGGAAATGTACTAGAGTGGTCTCTCTTACACGTCTGACGCGGCGCAGTAGGTCGTACGGCGCCTACGCAGTCATTTTGGAGCATTCTGGCGTACAAGACGCCGTTTTGTCGCGCGGTCACTCTGTAAATGGTGAAATTTAGGTAGGAACAAGACAGAGTACTAATAGAATTAGTTAAATGAAACATAGTTTTATATTATTATGATGCCAGCAATAAAAACAATGCGTTGAAACACAAACGTTGGGAAGAAATAAGCTTGGTTGTTGGTCAACCAGGTGAGAATCCTTTTTATTCACTTGCGTAAGTACCTACCTATTTTGTTTTTGTATTGTGTAGGTACCTAGGTACTTTGTTTTAAGGTTTTGTATTTATTTACCTTGCGTAGGTACTATGCGATAAAAATCAACTTAATATTTAAGTACTGACGTTCATGATCATGACTATCTTCACTTTGGTAAGTACCTAAAGTGGGTATGCAGGTCATCCATATTTTAATCGCTCACGTCCGTTTACATTGAGCGTATGCGAAACTTAAAAACAGTTCCGAGTGACCATCGCAGTGACGCTGAACGCCGCGTCCGACGTCTGGGACGCTGGACGCGGCATCCAGCGTCGCTACCGGCGTTTGTTGCAGACCACCACCGCCCCTTAAACATAAATATTTTGGCGGCGCTAGTTGACGCCATGAAGTTTTTAGCTCAATATTGTTATAATATTAAGAGGGGGCTCCCAGAATTTCTCAATATTTGAACTCAAATAGTGACGTCTCTACAATCTCAATGAATGTCAAATTCAGATATATGCTTTTATGGACCTTCATTAAGTGGATGACGGCAGGATTTCAGAAATTATTGAGTTTGGCTCGATACTTTTATTTTCTGAAAACATGTCCTTTTTAGGGGAATTTTTGAAATATCTCTTTAATTATACATCGTTTCTGAGCAAAATTAATGTAAATCATTAGCAAATTACATATTCCAGTGACTGACGGCACCAAAATCGTATATAATAATTATTACTTTTGTTATTACCAAAAAAAGATTATAATACCAGCGCGCTACGGAACTGCCTTCGTTAGTACCGCGCAGTGCGCTGTCGAGGAAGGACGTGTGCCGCTCGCGCATCGAATTTTGGCACAGTTTTACAATCCATACAGTTGTTAAACGAATGTACTTGCGCAGAGCAACGCAGGGGATCTCGCGAAGGGTAGGTATGTGGGGTCAAATTTTTATGATTAAGATTGTTTATCCAAATGCAAATACATTACTTAATTAAAAATGATAGAAAACTGAAAAAAACCCAAAAATAAAGTGACACGTAACATCTGGCAGTGCAACACAAGTACATGTAATTAGGCACATAGGTACTTGTAAATAAATTATGTATTATATAATCATCAAATTTATCCCGCGGCGTCGGCCGTCATGTCATCAAAGGCGTTTAACAACTGTATGGATTGTAAAACTTGGTATGGGTAACAAACAGCAAAGCGCGCGTGTCCATCGTTCTGGCAGCGCCACGGTCTCCGATTTTTGCTTTTATGTATTTTGTTCATTGGTTATAACAAAAATATGTGAAACGATCTTTAATTATTCTAAACAATAGATCTTTTGGCCATAGTTATCTCGAGAATAATTGGAATAGGTTTAGTTATTATGATATGTAACTATAAAATTACCTACGTGTAGATTCTTTCCATAAATGTTTATACTTGGAACCTGAACACACTGTATAAATTGTATTACTTATATGCACATAAGTAGGTAATTGCGTAATAATTTTTGTGTTTAAACACTTGTGTTTATGGTTGTTAAATAAATTATGAATATTTTAGTATGAAAAATGCAACTTCTTTAAGATATAAAAAATATTACGGTTGCCGCTTTATATGGAGGATACTCCATATAAAACGGCAACCGTAATATTTTTTTACTTTTTCTCCATCTACTATATTTTTACAAGTAATAATCTTAACAATACTATATTCTATGCAAAAAAAGTTGGCAACCTTAGGATAGACAAACTTTAGGAGGTTTATGTAGCTAAGTAGGTAGTAAGTACTTGTCATTTTCAACACTAATCTGAACTAGGTTTATTGATGTAGGTACTAGTAAGTGCGTGAATTGGCGAATAACTCATCTAAGATCATACCTAACATCAATTTAAAAAAAAATACCAACAGATGACAACTGTCCAACTTAACAGCAATATCTCTAAAAATAATCATCCTAGACTAGTGGTGTCTTTGAAGAAATGCAGGGTCTTGGTGAGATCTTCATTTTAGGTGACAGCTGTCAAATTTAAGTTTGACATTTAAAATGAAGATCTCACTAAGACCCATCATTTCTTCAAGGTCACCATCAATCTTAGGATGAGTACTTTCCGAGATATTGCCGTTTTAAATTAGACAACTGTCAAAAAATACATACAAAATGCGGCCGCCATTTTGAATTCCAAAACTAACATCAAAATTGTGCTTAGCACACTTTAAGCCCCTGTCATGGTAACAAAATCAAAATATAACTTTCAAGTAGATACCCAATTATGTATGTATCTTTATTGTTTTGAAATTCAAAAAAGCAAATCACGTAAAGCGCATTCACTTAGATAGTGTCGCTCTTTAATCGCGCCGCCTTTGCACGTGCCGCTTCTTGTCAAAGGATGCCGCCGCATAAACAAAGAATACCGCGTGCGGCGTACATCCGCAAGTCAATTTGTATTTTGGCAGTTTGTATCGAAGCGCCGCCGTAGTGAAAGCTTGTGTTTGTTGACTCTGCTACGTATACTAAAAATATTTTTTCATCCTTGGGAGGACAGTTAAGTGCCTCAAGATGAAACTTTAAGTGAACCCACAAAAAAATACGGGTGTTTTGTAAAACATGTGTATTTTTAGGGTTCGATATGGAACGCCCAATGACGAACGAAAGCCAAGGCGTACTTTCGTTACATATGTGTGCGTATATTGTGTATGTATGTACACAGCCAAGGCGTAGTTTTATATGCCTCACCGCTTTGTCGGAAGACTCCGTCTTTACTTTTTTATTTGGTCTGAGCGTCCGAACAGTATACAGATTTTATGCTAATAAAAAACTTCCGACACTAGACACGATTCTGAAAAAATTACAAGCTAATAATACGGACTTTCCGTATACTTAAACGTACGACTCTGCGAAATGTCAATACATTTCTAAAACTTGGATTTAAGTATAAAACACTTAATAAGCTAAAACTATTGCTTGAATCATTGCTATTTTTTACCATTATCAGTAACGTTATTTGTATAACGTTACCAAAAACTTACCGGTATTCCTGTCTCTGAACACAAGTGCTTGCGGGTGTACCGACACTATCTCAGCCCTTACATTTTTAGTCGTTGCGCCAACAGCTGTCTAGACGAACGGTGGCTTTTATTTCGCCAACTTAAAAATCGGACACTACCTTCCTGAATGCAATTACACTTCTCTGAATATAGGAGCGACTTCATATCGTATTCGATATTTAGGATGATCTAATAAGCTCTTTAGAGAAATGAGAGTATTACAGATAATTAGTTCATAGCAGTGAACTAAAATCGATGGGGCCGAAAAAGTACAACCCGCTCAGCTTTAGTCGGGCCAGCCACGCACCCGGTGACTGACGATAGTGTTCTTTTCAATAAATTACAGTTTATATTGTAGAGAGAAGATAGAAAGGGAGAGTTTATTAGAAATGACGTCCTTTATAGTCAAATGGTGTAAAAGATGCAAAGAAGGCAGTAAAAGGATGCAGAAATAACGTATCTTATTTTTTCGTTTATGTACAAAATAGATCTGTAAGTATACAAATTATGGTCGCTAATAAGCAAACAGTATACACGACGCTTTATTTTTAAAAAAAGGCGTTTAGCCTGGAACCAAGTTCATGAAAACATAGCACTTTATGAGTTGTATATAAATATACCAATAGCGAAATTTGTTCAACTTATAGTTTTTGAGATATTTAAGATTTTGCAGGGTAACGTTGTGGGATTTCCCATATCTCGAAAACGGTTTGTTGCAAAAGTTTGAAAAAAATACCAGTTATAGGCCGTAATTTGTTTAAATTTGTTCAAACATACGTATTTCGATTCATCAACAAATATTGATATAATTAATTGTTTTTCAAAACTGGAAAAACCTAAAGCACATTTGAAAACAAATAAAAAACAAATATACCTATGATATACCTTTTTAAGGTGTACAAATTTGGATTAACAAACTTTGAAAACAGAAATGTGGAAATCTCGTGTTGGACGCCGTGAAGTGACGTGTGATACTTAAATATTTATTAGCAAAACATAATGAATGCGAAAATTTCAAATTATAAATATTTATTATTATTTTAATAATTTTACTTAATGTACTTAATTTTACAAAAGTACTCGTTCAACGCATTTATCCAATGGGGCCATGGGGCCAACTCTCCTGCTCGCAAAAAAAATCAGCTGTTCCATACATTAAGATCGAGTAGGTGTACTGCACTTTTGTATGGAACAGCTGATTTTTTTTTGCGAGCAGGAGAGTTGGCCCCGTAGTAAAAGTTGCTTGTAATCATGAGTGGAACCACCCCACGGCGGGAACCAAATGATTAAAATTTCAGTGTGTATATCGGTTATTAGGCTGCTAATTTGAGTTCTGTTGAGATTCTACTCAAATTAGCAGCCTAATAACCGATATATGGAACACCCGCAAGTATGGCGCGATCGCTTTTTCGTAGCCTCCGTAATTTAGTCGGTTTATAGGAGTGTTCCTGGCACTTTATTGTCTTTTGAAAAACTTTTAATCCATCTGAGATTTAAAGCTGAAACTTTCAGGGATGTTTTTTTAACAAAATGAACAAATTTCTTCACTACAGTTTATTGTTTTCCATTCAGAAGGAGCTGCGTATTCGATCGCCAAAGTGGAAAATTTGACAAGAAGCTTGAAATTTGAATGAAAATCTCTTTATATCTTCATATCGCGTAAAGTTTGTTAATCCAGATTTGTACACCTTAAAAGGGTATATCATAGGTATATTTAATTGTTTTTATTTGTTTTTAAATGCACTAGTTTAGGAGTAAATAGTTTTTTTCCAGTTTTATAAAAAACAAATAATTATATCGACATTTGTCGATGAATCGAAATACTCATATTTGAACAAATTTGAACAAATTAAGGCCTATAACTGGTATTTTTTTCAAACTTCTGCGACAAACAGTTTTCGAGATATGGGAAATCCCAAAACATTACCCCAGCAAAATCTTGAATATCTCAAAAACTATAAGTTGAACAAATTTTGCTATTGGTATTCATTTACAACTCATCAAAAGCTATCTTTCTATGTACTTGGTTCCAGGCTAAACGCCTTTTTTTTAAAAATTCACAGATCTCGTGCCTTTCACGACCTTCTGGTATATTGAAAATGAATTTAATAAATTACCTAAACCAAAATTTATTCGTAAACATTTTTTATTATTATTAAATATACCTATGTATATACTATAACTAAAACATCTTAGAATTTCTACAAAAAAATACCTAATAAAAAATTCTCATCAAAATCAAATGCAGTCTCGCGCTGACTTCATCATCATTTGAATAATAATATGTGCGATAACAATGTTTATCTAGGCATCATCTTCACATTCTCATTTAGAGACCGTTGTAAAAATTCATTTGGAATCGTAGCGTACTAAGAAAAACATGAGACATGCCCTATCGAGTAATTTTAAATCTCGAAATTGAAATAACAGCAACCCACGAATATACAGCAACATCTTTAACATTAACATAGGTACCTATTTATTTCCTTTTTACACGTTTTGAGTGTAATTTATCTTAAAAATTCTAACCAATTAGTGCCAATGCTTTTCTGTATCTACTCCTAAGTATGGAGGCTCAAACTACAAACTCTCCTCTATTCAACATTCGTTCAAGATTCGTTTATTCGTTTGCCTATACAAAAAAGTGCCGTGTATCATGAAATCCCACGGTGCAGGCAATGTTTAAAAAAAAAGATATTGAGATTTTTGAAAAAATTTAGCTTTAATATCTACAAGACCAGGGTGATATCGCACTTTGGCTGAAAATCGGGCCTATACAGATGCCTCAAAAAATATATTTTCAATGTTAAAACATTTTGCCGGGGAAACGGTACCTTAGCAAAATCAGTTTTTTTCGAATAACTTCGAAAATACAACTTGAAAAAATTTTGCTATACTTGAACAAATTGCATCTAACTATGAACTATTATCTGTAATACTCTCATTTCTCTAAGACGCAACATTTTGCTGGGGTTACGCATACAATGGGGAATAGTAAAAAGCATTTTCTTTAATTTCTTTCTTTCTTCTTTATAACCTACATAGCTTACCACAAAAATATAAATACTTATCCATAATTATTAGCTTTATAATTTTAATAAGTGTTTTTAGAACAGATCAAGCCTTTTTTGCTTGGCGAAATCTTAAAGAAACAAAACAATCATATAAAATATATATTTTTTAAATCGATTGAAAATTTTTGCACGTTAAAATCAGAAACCGGGGCGCTGCCAGAACGATGGACACAAAGCGCTCGCGCTGATAGCCGCGCGATAGCGTGCGGGAGCGAGACAGTTGCGAGTAAAATAAGCGGGCGAAGGGCAGCGAACGCACGTAAAATTTTTACAAGCGCCCTCTTAATCATAATTATTATTGTTTTGGTTGATTTAGATGGCCTTCCTTTACAAGTTACCAACCACGACTCAACAGATTCCGAAGACAACATGACTTTACAAAACTTTAGTAAACAGTGGAAAGTAGACCGTCTCGAGAAAAAATCAGAAGTTTGTCTAAAAAGATGCATAGGATCTGATATTAAAACATCTAAAAGTGAGTAGAAAAAAAGAACTAATACTATACTACAGTCTGACCTAAAAGAGTTGAAAATAAATAATATTTTTTAACACCCTTGCTCGTAAAGCTGATGTAATTCCACCGGTTTTAAATATGTAAAGCGGGTCATAAAAAACGCGTGTGTTACCAAAGCAAATAGTTAAGTTATAGTCCATACAAATTCCATAACAGTATTATTTGCCATTTCAAATATGGAACTGATCGCCGCCGCACGACTCCAGCTAGCACAGAACATAGAAGTAGTTAGAAGTAGTATGAGCTCAATTTAGTATGAAAACCAGTGTAACCAAACTAACACATTAAAAATCGAAGCCAAGCCCCCCATTTAATAGTTACATGCTACGCACACATACTTTGTGAACACGTAATTGGATAAAAATTAAAAATGTATAATATCCATAAAGTCATAAATCACAAAGCTTATTTATTTAGATTCAATCGTATTACCATAGCACTTGGTACCAAATTAAATAATATGTATATTTATAACGCTGCTACTCAGCTGCTAGATGGCGCAAGCAAATTTTAATAATGCGATTTACCACCTTATTTGTTATGACATAAAGTACTTTAAGAAAATTTAACGAGATAAGGGAGGCCAGGTTGGTTGACATTTTTCACTTAACTTTTCCTAATAGTTTCAGATCAAATATTCGTTAAACTCTTTTTCATAATTCGGTGAAACCCTGACATTTCTTAGTGTTACTAGGCAACAAATATATGAAATTCAAAATTTAGAATTCTAAATAAAATAAATGTATCGGATATCGATTAATAAGTTCAAAATGAAAATTCTAATGTTGCATATTTATTTATGGAAAAGGTACACCAACAGTATATATATTTAACATTGTTGATATCAGTTATACAATAGAGCACAATACTTATTTATATACCTATTATAGGCGTTTACAACACTTAAAACATTAATTGTGTCAAGTACATGCTAAAATAAATTAAAAAAATAAATAATTAAAATTAAAAAAAAAATTGAAAGCTATTAATTTACACTATTATTATTGATTATTAGATTCTAATAATTTAAAGATATTGGACTTAAATTTAGGCAATGAGTCGCTAAAAACATCGATATCATCAGAGATCTCTCTTTTGAGATTATTAAACAGCGAAGCAAAGGGGCGTTTCGTCCAAGATTGGTCTTAAAAGTAGGTAGCGCAAAAGTTTTCTTTATTGGCTGTCGAGGAAGACGATATGGAACACTGATTACGATGTTGTTCACGAGCTCATTAGATTGCAAAGATCCATTGAGAAGTCTGTGCAAAAACGCTAGATCTTGGACAGTTCGCCGACATCACACGGGTGGCGGACGCCGCGTATAACTTATCGGTTATTGGTTTGAGAAAGCCTACAACGAGTTTGGAATTCTAAATCTTATGTGTATCTTAGGTGTATATCTAAAACAATATAATTAAAGTCTAAAATAGCTATTTCGCAGTATTTTGAGTGAATAAAGTTTCAAAGAACAATGGCGACCCGCCATACATGACATAAATTTATTTGATTTAAAATTTTAGCGTTTATAAATGAAAAACTGCCTAAACGATCCAGAATTCATTTTTAAGGAACTTAGCATCAACATTCTTAGTAGGAAATTTCATTTTGTATTTTGAATCGGTCGTAGCATGAAAGTTGAATTAAATAACTTCTTCTGAGCTCGGATATAATCCGTTCGAGTTAAACTGAATGGTGATGCCCATTCAGTACCTACTAAAATAGACTCTTACACCTTACTGGGTTATACTTGGAAGTCATTTTGGCTATGACTGTCATAGACCAAAAATATAGTGATTATTATATTTTATATTCTCTTTGATATGACAGTTGATTTCTCTGTGGTTGATTGATACATACTTATTTGGCATAAAAGGTAGGCTTATAATAACTGAATTGGTCATTTAAGTTTTTATAAATTTTTATTATTATACAGATTTTCTTGAAGTCAGTTAAAGTCCTGATAAATTCTTAAAATATGATTTTACTCAGACTTTTGAAAATCATTTTTCTACACTCTAAACGTTTTAATAGGTATATTTTCGCTGTTGTTCTTTTTGCGCTTCCGGCGGCGAGTATTGTCAGTTTTTGCCGCGGGTTTGAGATGACATGACTCGTTGGCCAGACTCTAATACTTTTCAACTCTTCTTAGTCACAACTTTTCTCGGTCTCCCCTATTGAGTAACATCTCCGCTAGTCTATATTTTAATGTTTATGAAACTTCAAAAATATGTCAAATAGCGCATTGGAATATGGATCATAAGTGTATACCGCATAAAGGTGGATATTTATTGTCTTGAAATTTAAAATGAAAAACTCAATTGAATTTTTACATAAAATCAAAATAAATTAAATAAAGCTTCCCTCTGATATTTTATGCACCCGTTTGCTAAATGATATATGTGGATATTGTTTTTGATCTTTTATATAATGCAACTCGGCATTTTTATATGTTTTTTGAAGATGTTTTTGCTTGGCGTTCGCTCACACGACTGACGTAGCACAATTCAGAAGTATGCGGAGCTACGCTCACTTGAGGTTACACGGGTCCCGCCTACTTGCGACTTCTACTGGGGGGGAAAAATTTTTCTTTGTTCTGTGCCAGCTAGTGAGCAGCGCGCTGTTGCTATTCAAAGGACATCAGGCAGAGTCCCATAGAAAAAAACCAAAGAATGTATAACGTTTCTGTTTTTTTCAAAATATAGGCATGTAATTAGTAAGTCATTGATAATATTCAGATTTTTACGAAGATTTATGTTTTAAGAGTTATTTACGTTTGAAAGTTTTATTTTTTGGTAACCCAGACACTAAATAGCAACACCAGTTTCACGACAACACGTTTCGTTAGCTGCGTTAGTGATACAGATTAGCACCACAATGTACGAGTTGGAACCGATCAAACGGAAAATCTGTGCATATGTCGCACGTAACAAAACGCTTTTGACAGTTGAGTGGACTGACATCCGGCAGACTTTTTTTAATGCGCAATCACTTGTGCCACAGAACAAATATACTCAGGGGAGACTTGTGAAATCGCTAACAAAGATGTCCGTTTCATTGATATGCTTTTGTTTTTTTCAATATGTTGCTACTGTTTTATGATTCTAGTAACATAAAGTGTTGATAGATAACAGAATTATGTTTATACACTTTTGGGTCTCATGTGCCTGATGTCCTTTCGAACTAATCGCCGCGCGGCGCCAGTCAATAGACAGTGTGCATTCACAGATTGAGTTTATTTAAAATAAAAAAAAACTGTTTATTCGGTAATTTAAAAACTTGGCTGCATGCTCTAGCGTCTTTGCCAATATTTTCACGCAGCCACGGTAGAAAATAATCCTCGCGCCATTTTTCTCAAATTTTCTTTTCTTTGTACTTGTATTGTGAATATCTAAAAATGACAACTTTCAATAATGAAGATGAGCAATATATTACTTCAACTCCACCAGATATACTAACAGAAGCGCGAACCGCATGCGACAGCTTGCTGCCGTCAATATCCAAGGACAGATACATAACCACGTATGAAAATTTCTTGAAGTGGAAAAACATGAAAAATGCCAAGTCATTTTCCGAAAATGTAGTATTGGCGTATTTTAATGAACTATCTAGTAAATATAAGCCTAGCTCGTTGTGGACAACATATTCTATGCTAAAAAGTACCCTCAAGATGAAAAATGGTGTCAATATTAATTTATATACAAATCTCATTTCATTTTTAAAGAGACGCTCTGATGGTTTTATAAAGAAAAAATCTAAGGTACTGTCATCAAATGACATCGAAAAATTTCTAAAAGATGCTCCAGATAGCCAGTACCTGGCAACAAAGGTCAGTTTGCCTCCTTATTTTATGTATTGATCTACCTATAGGCCAATCAATAAGAAGTTATAGAGTGCGTGAGGAGGAACCTAAGTGATTTCTTCAGAAATGTATTCAGGGTGCTTAGGGAGAAAACATACTAAAAGTCCTGACGTCTAGGAGGTGAGGCGGAGGGAGGAGGGGGGGACAAAGGTCCTAATTTTAGGTTTTTCACCAATATTTCAAAAATGGCGCGTTGCAGCGAAAAATGTTCTAAGATAAAATGAAAGCTTATCAAATTTTCTATAACTTTGGTTCTATTCACTTTTTCCTCATCATATCAGCCGCACGACACCCACTGCTGGGTATAGGCCTCCCCTAAGGATCTCCACGACGATCGGTCCTGCGCTGTCCGCATCCAGTGGCTTCCCGCGACCTTCACCAGATCGTCGGTCCACCTTGTCGGGGGCCTACCCACGGAGCGTCGTCCGGTGCGCGGTCGCCATTCCAGAACCTTTCCGCCCCAACGGCCATCAGTTCTTCTCGCTATGTGTCCTGCCCATTGCCACTTCAGCTGAGCAATCCTTCGAGTGATGTCGGTTACTTTAGTTCTCCTGCGGATCTCCTCGTTTCTGATTCGATCACGCAGGGAAACGCCGAGCATGGCTCTCTCCATTGCACGCTGGCTGACCTTGAGCCTCCTTATGAGACCCATAGTTAGCGACCACGTTTCACTGCCATAAGTCATCACTGGCAACACACACTGTTCATAGACTTTCGTCTTGAGACACTGAGGTAAGTCGGACGCGAAGATTTTTCGAAGCTTCCCGAATGCTGCCCACCCGAGTTGGATTCGACGAGAGATCTCTTTCTCAAAGTTGGACTTACCTAACTGGACTGCCTGTCCTAGGTATACGTAGTGGTCAACAACTTCAAGTGTAGTGTTCCCAACATGAACTGGAGAGGGTACAACATGGCCATTTGACATAATTTTCGTCTTATCCATGTTCATCTTGAGACCCACTCTTTTGGAAGCACTACGGAGATCTTCGAGCATTGTGTTCAGGTCTTCCATGGTCTCAGCCATAAGGACTATATCATCGGCAAAACGAAGGTGTGTTAGGTACTGGCCATTAATGTTGATGCCGAGCCCTTTCCAGTCTAAGAGTTTAAAGATATCCTCCAACGCAGCTGTGAACAGTTTCGGAGAAATAACATCTCCCTGTCTCACACCTCGCTGCAGTTGGATAGGATTTGTTCTCTGGTTCTGTACTCGGACCGACATGGTGGCATTTTTGTATAAATACCTCAACACCTCGATATACCTGTAGTCCACTTGGCACCTTTGGAGAGACTGCAGCACCGCCCAGGTTTCAATCGAATCAAAGGCTTTCTCATAATCCACGAACGCCAAGCAAAGTGGTAGATTATACTCTTCGGTCTTCTGTATAACCTGCCGCAGCGTATGGATGTGGTCTATGGTGCTAAAGCCTTTTCGAAATCCGGCTTGTTCGGAAGGTTGGAAGTCGTCGAACTTGCGAGCGAGACGATTCGTAAGGACTCTCGAAAACAACTTATAGACATGGCTCAGAAGTGAGATGGGTCTGTAGTTCTTTAGGAGGGACTTATCACCCTTTTTAAAGAACAAAATCACCTCACTTATGTTCCATGCCTTCGGCGTTCTGCCCTCGACGATGACGGAATTGAAAAGCTTCTGGAGGACTTTAAGTATCGGCTTACCGCCCGCTCTCAGAAGTTCTGTAGTGATTCCGTCGTCACCCGCCGCCTTGTTGTTTTTCAGCTGTTTGAGAGCCATACTAATCTCGTACATGCTGACGTCCGGGATATCTTGGGTATAGTGTCGGGTAAGCTTGGCTCTGGGGTCTTTAGCCTTGCTTTCAACAGGTGTCTGCGTGGAATATAACTGCCCATAGAAACTCTCGATCTCCCTCAGGATTTCAGGTTTCGATGAGATGATGCGTCCGTCGTCAGTTTTCAGCTTCGTCATCTGGCTTTGCCCCATAGACAGATCTCTCGCGAACACTTTGGAGCCTTTATTCCGCTCGATGGCCTCTTTAATACGGTTCGTATTAAATTGGCGAAGGTCGCTCGTCAAAGACTTAGATATCTGTCTATTAAGCTGCCGATAACGATGAGCATCCGCTGAACTCTGGAGCCTCATTTCTCGTCTCTGATCCATGAGTAAGAGTGTGTGGTCGGAGAGTTTCTTTAGCTTGGGACGGCGGGTCTTAAAGAGCTTGGACCCTACCGTACGGACAGTATCCACCACCATGTTGTTTAGATCGTCCACATCTATGCTGTTCTCAAGGGCTTCGAAGCGGTTTTGGAGTTCGAGTTGAAAGCTTTCGGGGTTTTGAGTATGGGCCGGTAATGGTCGGAGCGTAGATTTTATCAGTCGACTTCTTTCCAGCTTTGGGTTGATATTCAATGTGCCACGTACCAATCGGTGATCACTCCCCGTCTTGACGGCGTTGATCACAGTGACATCATTGAATATTTGCTTTTTCGTCGAAATGATAAAATCTATCTCATTTCTGACTTTACCGTCTGGGCTCATCCAGGTCCACTTCCGGCTTTCCGGCTTCCTGAAGAAGGAGTTCATCATAAAGAGGTTCTCCTTCTCCATAAAGTCGGCCAGCATCTGGCCTCTGGCATTCCGTTGCCCAACTCCAAATTGCCCCACTCTCAGCTCATCACCGCATCGTTTCCCCAACTTTGCATTGAAGTCCCCATCACAACAGTGTAGTGGGTTTTGTAGCTATGCATGGCTTTAGAGATCTCCTCATACATAGCCTCCACTTCGTCATCTTGGTGCGTCGAGGTCGGTGCGTAAACCTGTATGACATTCAACGAATACCGTTTGGATATTCTGAGTATAAGGTACGCCACCCTGGTCGACACACTTCCGATGGTAATCACGTTGTTGACAAGGGACTTGTGGACGATGAACCCGACACTACCTAGGGACTGTTGGTCGCCCTCCCGGTAGTACAGCAAGTTACCGGAGTTAAGGATTATCGAGTCCTCTCCCTCTCTTCGGACTTCAGATAACCCGATAATGTCCCAGTGTAACTTGCTGATAACTTCTTCCAACTCGGTTAGCTTCGCGTCGGTCCTCAGTGTGCGCGTGTTATAAGTTGCCAGGTGCAGTTGTCGTCGTTGTTGGTAGCCGAGCCGTACCCGGGGATTCTTAGCACCCCCTGCCCCGCCGTTACCGTAGCCGCTACCGTAGCTAGGAATAGCGGGGCTGCCGGTTTTGCCACTTTTTCCTATTTCCCAATAATTGTTGAGCTACACACTCCGGAAAAGTTAATTCTACAACTCCTTTTTAGACAAATATTGAGAGCCTTATAAACAAAGTCAAGTTATTTACACAACTGATAACTCAAGAACGGTTGCCCGGATTTAAATTAAATTTAGCATACATCAAACTGTACATCCTACACGTTATTTTAAGGAAACACAGGACACTGGTATATAGACCAAATATTACCCAAAAAAGAAGGAAGCATATGGTAATCGAAACACAATGTACACGCACTAGTTTTGCTCGAAATCAGTTTCAACACTTATCAGCATATTTATATAAGAAAATAAACAACATTTTAGAAATATATCCAATGACTTATCGGGAATGTAAATCTAATCTTACCAACTGGTTAAGGACATTAGATTATGACGAAACCGAAAATTTACTTAAACATGATCTAACATAGCCTCTTTGCGAAGAACATACATACACGCACGTACACACACACACACACACACACACACACACACACACACACACACAACAAGCTCAATTTTGTACTTTATTTTTTTAATTAGTTAAGTCGTAATTTTAAGTATTTTTTTTTAATTATAACTGTACTGGTTTATAATTCTGTACATGTATGCTTTGCTAAGGAAGAGTGACTCCTTCTGGCACAGGTGTCTTGGCACTTAAAAGAGGGAGCCCACCTTTAAATCTCTGTTAAACTATTTTTGTTACAGAAATAAACATTTTTTCATTTTTCATTTTCATTTTCATACATATAGTTTATAACCTAAATTAAAACATACTTCTTATTCTGATCAAAGGTTCCCTAGGGCCCACATGGACGAAGACGCGTGCGGAAGCTAATTGACCTTTAACTCCAAAAATACTAACAACTGATTTAAAGTTTGTTTGCAGTAAATATTTGTCTAGAAAAGGCCTTTCTAATGATATATCATTCGTTGGTAGAGGGTGTGTAGAACAATTCTTTTGGCCATCTTGCCCATCATCAAAATTGTAATATTTCCTGAACGAGTAGCCCAAAAACGGTTGGAAATACGAACAAAGTGTATTTAACTAAAGTTGTAGACAGTGGGAGCCCGCGATAGCAATAAATACACGCACGAATATGAAAATGAACAATATATTTCACTTTTTGGAAAATTCGGTACAACACACGAAAAAGCTCTAACTTTAAGCACGGTTAGTAGCGAACTAAAGTAACGTTAAAATTTAAACATGGAGGTTCTTTCACACACACTACCCTCCTTTTTTACAAAAAAATAATAAATTAAAAATAGGCATGAGCGCGTCGCTAACACTCCCCACCCCTAGTGCTGAAGCAGCACTAATCTACTAGTGAAACGGGTGCAACGCGTGCCACAGATCGCCGTAATGTGTCAGTTTGTGTCTTCACGTCAACGACGCGGACTCGGCCATCCTTACCAGCACGCGTAGCATGAGCAAACGAGACTCTTGTCTACGAAGACTTGTCGTCTCGACCTTCTCGATTGCTGAGCACAGTTTGACAGACAGGTGGGACTCGTTCTCAGAATTTCGAAACCTTTTAATGTCTTTTAATAAAAAAAGTTAATTTTAAAGGTAATCTTTTTATTTCAACACCGATAAACGTCAAAATTATCTAATTTGATCCGAAATAATTTAGTTTAAACATGATTCTCATTTTTTTTATAAGTTCTAAGATAAAGAGGCACTCAAGAAAGCGTTCTCTTCCGTAGACAAGCTCTCTCGAGTTCGAGAAGAATAATATTGCCAATAGAAAATAATTACTTTATTTCTCATAAAGCACCGTTCCTTTCTATAGATTTCACAACGCTAAACTCTTAAAACTAATTAAATATACCTGTATGGATATAAATTCGTTTGCCTTTCTTTTATTGAAAGTATTTTGAAAATATAACACAGACTACTAACGAAATTGTTAATTTAGTAATCTGTGTAAAATGACGAGAAAATTACGAAATATTAAAATCAACGTATGAAAATAATTTTAATTTAAGTTTTTAAGCAATAAAATATAAACACGGATAATTTAGATTTATTTTTATTGCGAAATTTAGATTCATATAAAATAAAATACGTAGAAAACTATTTCGAATCTTCTTATTAGTCTGTGATTCTTTCTCGACCTTCTCGACTACTCAAAGGGTGGTAGACAAGTTTCTCTGATTCAACTGTCAAATTAATGTCAGTTGAAGAGAAAAGCTCGTGTTTGTCGACTTTTGACATTAGGCCACGACAAAGAACAATACGAGTCTACTAGTTCTAAATGCGAGCATGAGTATCTCGATCTCAACCCGACAAAAGTGACATTTCGGTGTAGACAAGCCATTGTTCTCTGAGTCGAATCTTATCTCGATGTTGGTCATGCTACGCGTGCTGGGTACACTCGTTCAATAAGACCCTTTCGCCACAAGTTGCGAGGACCGCTCGGATCGACGATCAGGACCAAGTCACCTACCTGTAGTGGTTTCTGCTCCTCGTTCCATTTTTTCCGTGGTCGCAGCTCTGGTAGGATTTCCTTTACCCACCTTTGCCAGAACATATCGGCCAATGTCTGTGACTTACGCCAGAGTTTCTTAAGATAAAGGTCAGACTCGTCGAACGTTCCAAGTGTAGGCAGGTTGGATGAGCCCCCTAAAAGGAAATGGTTCGGCGTCAAAGTTTCAGGATCACCGGGATCAACTGAAACGTGCATCAAGGGACGACTGTTAACTATGTTTTCGACCTCTGCCAACAAGGTGCTTAGAACTTCTTCCCTTGGTGCCCGCTCTTTGAGTATCACTCGAAGAGACGACTTTACAGAACGAATAAGACGTTCCCATGCCCCACCCCAGTGAGGACTGGCAGGGGGGATAAATGACCACTGAACGGCATTGTTTGCAGCTACATTTTCCAAAGGTTGAAAATCAATTTCTTTAATAGATTTGCGCAATTCCGTATCAGAACCTCGCAAATTAGTTCCATTATCCGAGTATAAGTGACTGGGCCATCCACGACGAGCTGCCATACGACGCAACGCCATGATAAGTGAGTCAGATGAAAGAGAACTCACCAACTCAATGTGTACGGCACGTACCGTAAGGCATGTGAACAGGACGCCATATCTCTTGGCTCGCTGTCTTCCAATTGCCACTTCCATTGGTCCGAATAGATCTAATCCACAGTGAGTAAAAACTCGTTGGTGATGAGCCATGCGAGCCGCGGGAAGGTCACCCATTCTAGGCACCAGCGGCTTACTTCTTTTAAGCTTGCACGACATGCACCTATGCACAACATACTTAATCGTAGGCCGTAAACGAAGCACCCAGTATCTTTGTTTTACTTCGTTCACCACAGTTTCATGATTTCCGTGGGCGGATATGATGTGGTAACGACGCACTAGAAGTCGTGCTGTCGGATGCTGACCATCTAGTATTATAGGTCGTTTTACTTCTGGACTGATCTCGGTAGCAGCATCGATACGCCCGCCGACACGAAGAATCCCATGCTCGTCTAAATACGGAGACAAAGTGAGCAACTTACTGGTGGGCAGTAAGGGTTTACCTTTTTTTATCGCAGCGATGTCCAAGGGGAAAGAATCTGCTTGAGCTTGCATCAGCAGCAGGCGTTCAGCGTGCTCCATTAAGGCGCAGTCTACTTTAGGTAAGTCCCTTAAACATTTTTATAGATTTTAACAAAACCGCAGTTGCGCGCTGCAGTCTAAGAAACGAAGAAAATCGATTTGCATCAGGTACAGGTAACCCAGCAGGCACCTCACCAGTTTCACTATTTAATACGGCCACACATTCGGTACTCACCTCACAATTTTTTGTAAATATCAGATCGACCGGCCACGACTTTTCATCATCATATAAAAAACGTGGACCGTTAAGCCATTCTTTATTAAACATAGCAACATCGAATGTGTCCCTTGTAGCCAAGTCAGCAACGTTTAAATTGGTAGGTACGTATGGCCACTCGTGCGATTGAGTTAACTCGTCAATTTCACCTAACCGGTTTGCTACGAATATTTTGTAAGCGCGCGTATTATTTTTTATCCACTGTATGACTGTAGTGGAGTCACACCAGAAATAACGGCGCACGGCTTTTATTTTGTGCTCATTAGCGATAGTATCGGCTAACCTCGCAGCCAACAAACTTGCTTGCAATTCTGCTTGAGGGACAGTTAAAGGTTTGACAGGTAAAACACGACATTTACTAGCTACAAATGCAATATGAATTGTTCCGTTATAAATCCAACGCCAATAAGCAACCGCACACATGGCCTTTGTTGATGCATCACAAAAAATATGCAGTTGCGCATTGTTATAATGTGCCGTAGCGCTGACCGGTCTCGTAGCATCGTAGCCTCTCCTCCCTCCGCCTCACCTCCTAGACGTCAGGACTTTTTTTTTTTTTTTAGCCGGAGAAACTGCTTTTACGCATCCCCCCCCTGGTGGTGAGCAGGAGGTTCGTATGTGAGGCTCACCAGGAGGGGGCCACTATTGCTGATGGCGCCAGTGGCCACCCTCCACGACCGCCTCCCGTGCTCCCACCCAGCCTCTAGTGGCTCGGTGGGATCACGGGAGGGGGGAATACTCACTAAAAACTCCGGCGCCTGCCCACTCGCCGCCAGTTGGTCACGGGGGTCCATTGTTGTCACTCACCCCTTTGACCCGGCGGTACGCCCGGCTGACCGGGCCTCCTCGCGGTTGGGAGATGGCCGGGCAAGTCTGGCCATCTCCCCAGACGGTTGAGACCGTGCAAGGCAGGCGATGGGTCACCCCCCACCGCCTGCTTGGTCCCATTTATAGTGGAATGAGGTGCGCGTAGCGCCTCCTTCGCCTACCCACCCGCCTGCGTCGGAGCCGGTTCGCGTGAGCTTCCTCCTCTCGAATCCGCTCCGATGCCTCCTTCTGCGACATGACTTCCTCGCAGAAGGAGACTACCGCTTCCCATGATCTCTCGGTGGCCAGCATGGCCCTTGCCACACTGGGCAGCGAGAGATCTCTCCCAATGACAGCAGCCAGAGCGCCGCGCTGCGGAGCCCAGGAAGGACACACCTCGAGGGTGTGCTGTGCACTGTCCTCCGCATCGCCGCACTCATAGCACTGTGGGGTCACCTCTCTTCTTATCCGATACAGATACTTTCCGAAGCACCCGTGCCCGGAAAGTACCTGCGTCAGCCTGAAAGTCAGCGACCCAAACCCACGCTTGCACCACTCTCCCAGTATCGGACGAATCGCTTCTACAGTACGCCTTCCAGCCGGATCCGATACGAGCTCTGTCTCCCAAGCCACCATTAGCCTCTCTTCCGCATTGCGACGGATGGCCAGCACTTCCTCCGGAGCCAGTCGGTCTCCCCTCTGGATAGCTGCTTTGCGCTCCTGGTACACCTCCTTGAGTACCTGAGATTCTAGCTCCCAAGGAGGTGTACTCGCTAGCACACATGCCGCCGTGTGCGATACCGTCCGGTATCCCCTCACAAATCTTACCGCAATAGCTCTCTGTGGCTGACGGAGACTTCGGCGGTTGACTGCATTAAGCCGGTCCGCCCACACTGGTGCCCCGTAAAGGGCCATGCTTCGAAGCACCCCTGCATACAGCCTTCTGCAGCTGGCCTTGGGCCCACCGATATTTGGCAAGAGACGCCCCAATGCTCCCGCTGTCTTTGTAAGTCTTGGAGCTAGCTGACGAAAATGTTCCTCGAATTTCCAGCGGCCGTCTATTATCAGCCCCAAGTACTTAATATGGCGCTTGAGGAGAACTCTCGCCCCATCCACCACCAATCCAGCACCAGCTGGAGGCCCTCTACGTGGACCATGAAAATACAGTGCCTCTGTCTTTTCAATGGCCACATTTAGCCCCAGAGCCCTTATTCTTTCTATGACAAGTGACGTGCCCACACTAGCCAATCTTCTTGCATCCTCAAATGTCTTGCCCCGGGCGATGACCAGCGTATCGTCTGCGTAGCACAGCACCTTCAACCGGGGCAAGAGGGTACCTCGCAGGACCCAGTCATACCCTATGTTCCACAGAAGTGGTCCAAGCACCGACCCCTGTGGAACACCACACACCATTTCACGCGCCACCATCCGACCATCTTGAGATGGATACAGCACTTCTCTGCCTTCCAGGTAGTGCTCGATTATGCGCACCAAGTACGGGGGGAGCCCGTGGAAGTGAAGGCCCTCTTTTATCACTTGGAAGGGAAGGGTGTTGAACGCGTTACGTATGTCGAGTGACACTGCAATCGCCACTTCTCCTCTATTAGCCGCCGACTCCGTGAGTTGGCGTAATGCCATGATGGCATCCACTGTCGACCGTTGCCTCCTAAATCCATATTGATTTTCCGCTAAGTTAGGGCCCACTGCTTCCAGATGCTGGACGACTCTTTCTGCTATGATCTTTTCGAGCATCTTGGCAAGCTCGTCTAGCAGCACCACTGGACGGTAGGCCGACGGAGAGTCAGCCGGTCTTCCCTCTTTTTGGAGAAGGCACAAACGCCCCCGCTTCCACTGCTTAGGGAACTCCCCATTCTCCAGGCAATCACTAAAAAGTGTTCGGATAAGCTCACCCAGGTGTTTGAGCGCTGTGGGCAGCACTCGCCCAGGGATGCCATCCGGGCCGGGGGCCTTTTTCTTTGACCTCAAGCAGTCGATCACTCCTTCCAATTCCGCTTCTGTGATTGGCGTAAACCCGGATTCGCGTTCCAGTGGACCTTGAGGGGCCATTAAAGGTGCCGTTTCTGGAGCCTCCGCAGGAAACAAGCCTGACACTACATTGGTGAGAAGCTCCTGATCCATCGAGTCCATAGGAGGTGCCTGATGTCTAAGTTTGCTCCTTACCATCCGGAATGGGCGCCCCCATGGATCTCGGTCCAAACTCGCCAGAAATTCGTCCCAGGCTCTGGATTTAGCACTTCTAATTCCTTGCTGAAACGCGTCTTTCGCCTCTTTGTAGGCCCGCTGAAGCCTTCGCTCCTCCTCTGTTTCCGGAGCTCTTCTCCGCCGGCGCCTCCTGTATCGCTGCAGTGCACGTCTCGCCCGCAGACTGGCTGATCTGAGGGACTCCATCTCCTCCGACCACCAATACACTTGAGATTTCGTCGGGGGGCCGTACACCCTTGGCATCGCAGCGTCGCAGACGGCAGTTATTGAAGCGGTGAGCTGTCTAGTCCGCTCTTCAATATCGCCAGCGCTTTGTCTCGCCTCCAGGCACCAGGCCTGAACTATGGCTGCCTCCTCCGCAAGGTCCATTCTCAACTTGGTGATCGCCCACCTTGGGAAGTGGAACTGTCTTCCAGCCGGTCGAGGACTTGTTGGTACCACTCCCGTCCTCGGTGAGACCCTGAATCGAATGTATCTATGATCTGACAGGGTCTCTGGATCCGTCAACACAGTCCAATCTTGAACTCTGGCGGCCAGGGCAGGTGTCGCAAGAGTCAGATCTACTCTGGATCCCCCCCGCCCTCTTACGCACGTGAACGTGGTGCCCCTGTTCAGCACTACCAGCCCCGCAGACGTAGCCCAATCGAGAACGGCCACCCCTTTGGAGTTCGTGACGGGGGAGCCCCAAGCCGCGTGCTTAGCATTAAAGTCCCCCGCCACTAAAACCTGCAATGGTGCCAGGCGCCTCACCACCCCACTCATCATGTTGCACCACCGCTCCAGCTCGTCAAGATGCCGGTTGGGGGAGAAGTATGCACCTACAAGTGCGAAGTCTCCCCACGTGACCGCCACGTAACCCGGTCCCCTTTCTCTAACCGAAAGGGGAGGGGAGTGAGCAGCCATGTATGGTGCTAGGATGGCGACTGTTTCATTCTCATCACCAGCCCAATTGGGGCGCTGTGATAGATAGATAGATAGATAGATAAAAGGTTTATTTTGCTACAACACACACATTCATACAAACAACAATACATACACTAGATTATGACTAATAATGCAATAAAAAATAAAAAAGCTAAAACATTAAAAAAGAAAAGGACAAACAAAATTGACAATTAGGTACACATAACAAAAGAGACTCGGAAGAAGGCATGCATGTGTGTGCAGCAGCAAGAAGGGTCCAGACTCGATGTGTTAATTTTGCCTTTCAGCAAAACACCGATTTTCAGCCGTCACCCAGGATGAAACGCGAGTACCAGCAACTGCGCTAGGTCGGGAACAAGTGTGTGCGTGTTCGTGTGTGTTGGTGTCTATGTGTGTGACTGTGTGTGAGTGCACTGTGTGTGTAAAAATATGACTTTAAAATTTGAATTTCAATAATTAATAACAACACAATAATAATAATAATAATAATGAACGTGAAAATATTTAATAAAATTTACAACTGGTATTGAATAAAAATAATAATAATAATTAATAATTATCGCGCAAGCTTACAGACACGGAGTCAGAACCCTGCGGCGCCAGAAACATCCAGTTTACCACCCAGTTGGAATACCTAACCTCTGTAGTGTGAATAAGTGTGAGGTCAGTTTTTGTTTAAAAGTGTACTTAGAGGTTAAGTTCCGAATGGGCGGCGGCAAATCATTCCAGCACTTGGTGGCTTGGAACCGAAAACTGCCCCGGAATGCTATCGTACGATGATGATAATTAGCAAGTGGCCTCCGCATTGATCTAAAACCATATCTTTCACCAAGCGGCGTGAATTTGAGCTTCTCAAATAGATATTCTGGTTTTTTGTACTTTTTCACGTCAAACAGGAGACATAACAGGTGCATTCGCCTACGCATCTCCATCCTCAGAATTGACGCAGAATTGAGATAAGGTGATATATGTGTTCGAGGAGGTACGTTAAAACAAAACCTGCAACAGGCATTTTGAACCCGCTGAATAAGCTTTTGCGTTCTAGTCAGTAAACGAGGTCCCACCACAATATCCCCGTAATTAAGTCTTGACAAAATCAAGGACTCACAGAGCATTACACGTGACTTTTCGCTGAGATATTTACGAATCCTATACAATACCTTCAATCGATACATACAGCCCCTCACTAAACCCAATACATGAGTTTCAAAGCGCAGCTGTTCATCGAAGATTATGCCTAAATTCCGAGCTTCAGATACTCTCTCCAATGTTTGATTGTTTATACAAAGTGCAGGATTGAAATTTTTCATTTGTTGTATCTGCGCTTTGGTTCCCATAATTAAATATTTTGATTTGGATGGGTTCAGAAGGAGACCATTATCAGCTGACCATTGAGCAATCCTCTGTAGGTCACTATTGATTTTCCGCACAGTGTCAGGAGTATCGGCAGGGTTACCGGAGATGTACAATTGGACGTCATCAGCGTAGCAGTGGTATCTGCAGTATTGTAAAACCTTAGGGAGGTCTGCACTGTATATAATAAAAAGTAATGGACCTAGAATTGAACCCTGAGGTACTCCGCATGTTACAGGTTCAGGATCGGACAGTCTAGCATCTCCACTCCTACCACTAGTCAATTTCACTGATTGGAACCGGTGAGACAAGTAACTTTCAAACCACCGAAGTGACGAGTCATCCAAACCATAATACCTAAGCTTGGCCAGTAGCAGTTTTGTATTAATGCTGTCAAATGCACGAGAAAAATCTAGCAGTGCAAGGATAGTCCCATTACCAACGTCCAGCTCCGACAGAGTATTGTCAACAACATCTAACAGAGCAGTAGACGTGCCACGGTTTCGACGAAAGCCTGACTGATGCACTGGTAGGATATTGTTTTCTTCAATGTATTTCATTAGTTGCGCATATACAGCTTTTTCTAGAATCTTTGATAGAAATGGTAGAATGCTAATCGGTCTTAAGTCCTTAAGGTCGACAGGGCGATCAATTTTAGGCAGCGGTGTAACCATCGCATGCTTCCACTGTACAGGGAAAACGCCAGAAATAATGGAGGCGTTGATAATAGCAGTGATAGTAGTCAGTGTGCAAGGTAAAGTCAAGAGTATCATATCTCTGCTAAAACCATCCGACCCCGATGCGTTTGATTTAACTGATAATATGAAATCAGCCACCTCTTTCTCAGTAACAGGCCTCAGCTGAAAAGTAGAATTACTATAGCGCTGCGAGTTGTAAAAGGCAAAGCTTGATTGAGGCACTACGCTTTTACTTTGAACGCTCAAAAAATGTGAATTGATGACATGAGGATCACTAAAATTTGGAGGTAGGTCTGCACCCTGACAAGGATCTACCAAAACTTTTTCATTCAGATTTTTCCAGTATGACCTGCCATTATGGACCTGAGAATTGATGAAGTGATTGAAAAATGCGCGCTTTTCTGTATCCATACAAGTTTCTACCATATTCTGCAAATCCTTCCATGAATCTTTGTCCTGGTCTGATTTTGTTTTGCGATACTTAAGAAGAGCCTGATTGCGCAAGTGCATCATATGTCTTAAATTCTCAGTAATCCATGGGAACGATTTATCAGGTTTAATCGAGATATATTTTACCGGAGCATGATGGTCATAGAGAGACAATAAAAGGTTCTCAAATATGCCAACCATTTCACTCACTGTTGCTGCGGCAGAAACAGATCCCCAATCAAGAGCATGCAAATCAACATTAAATTGGTCCATATCCATACGCTTAATGGGCCTATAAGCTCGACGAACGTTTGGGTATTTAGGTTTTTTCACAGGAAAAGACACATTAACCATAGCATGGCCAAGCAAGCCTGCAATGTGAGACACATTTACGTCTTGAATCCGGCAATTAGTACATACTAAGTCGATAAGAGAGTGAGAGTCGGCCGTAAAATGTGTCGGTTCAGTTACCACCTGTTCAAGATCCATGTACTCCAAGAATTGCTTCAACTTCACGCTGTTACCATTAGTCGGATCCAACATGTTAATGTTGAAGTCCCCCAGCAAGATAATAAAGTCATGCCCACCAAAATATGCTACAGACTCCGTCAAGGCATCCAAGAATTTTTCAACATTAACCCACTGTGGCCTATAAGCAGTTCCGATTGCAAAACGAAATCCGTTAATTTTAGTTGTGAGCCACATTTGCTCAATATCGGCGTCAGGATGCTTTTCATATCGCACGTGTACTCCAGTCCTAATGTAGAACGCAACCCCGCCACCCCGCCCGCCGCACATATGCAGCGGACGCGGGACGGAGCGCAGTCGGTAGCCGGGCACGGCCGGCGCGCGCGCCTCCTGTCCCGCTGACAACCACGTCTCGTTTATTGCAATAATATCTGCGTCGGATTCCGTGACGCCGATTACGAAGTCATCATGGCCAGTGTTAAGTGAGCCTGCATTAAAAAGTGCTAACTTAAGATATTTTAAAGGCGGCATCTGAACTAGGCATAATAAGTATATTGAATGAAAATATATTAAAAGTGCATGGAGCTAATAAAGCGCTAAGCAACAAAAAGCAGGCACACAAATACAGCACGACAGTAATTACAATTATGTTACCGGACACAAAAAGAATCTCTGAGCGCGAAGTAAGAGTAAGTATTATTTGATTTCCACTATGATAA
Source organism: Agriphila geniculea (assembly GCA_943789525.1). Classification (NCBI taxonomy): domain Eukaryota; kingdom Metazoa; phylum Arthropoda; class Insecta; order Lepidoptera; family Crambidae; genus Agriphila; species Agriphila geniculea. The sequence goes on from OX038875.1 coordinate 14,805,594, forward strand.
CAGCATATAAAAGTCAAAAAATAAATGTGCATTAAAATGTAGTCATTGAGATAAAATAAATCAATAATCAAATAGAAAAATTTAAAAAATAATATTAAATCATTTGTATAAAGTGCTTGTTTGTTTTGGTATATATACTTATAAAATATAGTGAGTAGAAATATAATAGAATTATATTTAAATACAGGTGTAATGTATGTGTAATGAATATGTTGTTTGTTCCTTTCCAGTGCGTCTCGGTTAATACTAGACCTTACTACTGCTGCACACAAATACAAGAAAAAAGCACACAAAAAACAGCTAGTAACAACGAACAATGACAGCAAATGAACAGTAAAAACGGGCGTTTCTCTGCCGCCTGTGGGTACAGGTTTTGATTAGAAGAGCCCGCCACTGCAGCATACGAGGACACTGGCTGCCTTCCTACATTCTCAGCAGCATTTACAGCATTCTTTTTGCTCGCCCCTAACGGCGGACGCAAATTTGGAGCAGGCAGGAGTCTGCTTTCCAAACCCTCAAACCTAGCTGAGATCATAAAGCCAACTGATTCCATGACAGTTCGTGTGATGTGCTCCATAATCTCATCAAACCCTGGCAGTAGCTCTGTTCCACCAGCAACGGTCGTTTTTTTAGCCTCCGCACGACGAAGTTGAGCAGCCTCTGTGTTTTTCTCTTGCAAGCTCAGCTTGATAGCCTGTAAATCTCCTTTGATGGCCGACAGCTCTCCTTGTAGTCTTTCATTTTCGGCTCGCAGGCGCCTTATCTCTTCATTAGTATTGAGGTCTGCGAGTCTTTCTACAGTCTTTAACACCTTGCCTGCCTCGTTGACGTTCTTCTTTAACTCTTTATTCATGTGTTTCGTGGCCTTTACCGCTTCGAACACAACCTCTAATTCTTTCTGGGCTTGAGTGGTCAGCTCATTTATCTGCAGTTTGCGCGTACCTTCCGCATACTGCTGCAGACGTTCCTCTTCTTCTAGGTCGCGCTCAGGAGCTTGGAGCTTCCTGTAGTCCTGACTTTTGACTGCACCATATTCGTCCAACTCCGAAGGATCAATGTAGTCCTCATCACTACCGATCCTCATCCTCTTCCTAGCCGATGCAGCACCGGCGTAAGCACCGGAAGTTCTAGTGACTCCCTTATTTCCCATTTTTTTCCCTCTTCCACTTCTACGTGTTGTTTTTCTCTTTTCCACTTCCAAGTCTACAAAACCTTCCGAGTCAGTCCCGCTCTTCTGGCGATTTACTCCGCTTGGTTGACGTTTTATTGTCTCCGTTGCTCCGTGGGCTAACGCCGCAGCCGAGCGAGTGACCGATCCAGATCTGCTCAGGCTATGCTCCCTACTTGACACCTCTGCGTTCTCCAAGGCATCCGACCCTAAGCGAACATTTTGATTTGATTTGGCACAGTTTTTGCGTGGACCCAGTGCGTTGTCCTCAAGGCGGTTGTTGCCCCCCCCAGAATACGAGGAGCAGCCCAACGTCGAAACGTTGGGGAGGGATTCTCCAGCCGCAGAGCAGCTGGTACCCTCCTGGGGTAATATCTTTTTACAAGACGCCATTATCATAAGTTTTTAGAGACCTCTTTTTTAAGGGGTGAGGGTCTGAGTTCCCCTGGTTTTTTATAGTGGTATCCTTCCACGCAGCCCCCACTTAACATGGCGGCTTCCGGGCCTACACCACGTGCAGGGTTACGGTGTTCCCGTCACGACGTCCACAGCCGGACCACTGGCCCTCCAAGAGGTCCCCTTACCGCCGACCCACACCGTCGCTACTCGGAGGGTGTCCGAGACGCCGGTCGGATCCCGACTTTGCTGTTTTGGTTCGCGCCGGCAAGGTAGCCGGTAACCCCCATATCTGGGGGCCGTTCCCCAATCCACCACCCGGGGACGCGCCCGATAGCAGACAGCAAACTGCCACGGGTATGTTTTCTCCCTAAGCATCCTGAATAAGTTTCTAAAGAAATCGCTGAGGTTCCCGCTCACGCACTGTATAACCTCTTTTGAGCAATTTGTTAATCGGACTACTACTGTACATACTCTTTTACATATTTTTTAACGACCGTCTGTAAGCTAAGTACCTATACCTTATCTAACACATTTTTATTTCTTTTCAGGTTGCGTTAATATTTGGTATTCATGGTGCATGTAGACGGCAAGAGCTTCACAATATTACCACAAAAGACATTGAAAATCAAGGCAAAATGCTTTTAGTTAAAATCCCAAACACTAGAAACAAAATACCCCGATCTTTTATTATCGACGGCCCATTTTATGACGTGGTCAAAAAATATGAAGCTCTGCGTACGACTAAGACAAAAAATAATCATTTCTTTCAGAATTACCAAAAAGGTAAATGTACTGCGCAACCTATTGGCATAAATAAATTTGGTGCCATGCCAAAGGAAGTCGCCAAGTATTTAGGATTGCCGGATGCTGATTGTTATACAGGGCACAGTTTCAGAAGAACGTCAGCTACATTACTTGCTGATTCGGGAGCTGATATATTGACTTTAAAGCGGCATGGCGCGTGGCGTTCTAACGCAGTAGCAGAATCTTATGTAGAAGATTCCATCCAAAACAAAGCAAATATAAGTGCCAAAATAACTCAGACAATAAATTTGGAGCTACAAACGAAGAAGTTTTGCCCTGAGCCGCGCCCCTCTACTTCTACTGATGATACTTTTTTATTTACAACTAATGACGAATTACAGTGCTCTTCTGCCGCCTTTCAAGAAGTTTCGTCGTCTCCAACATTTACCCTAACACAAAACAATGACATTATGAATAGTAATAATATTAATAACATAATTAAAAACCCAACTACAACTACGTATCATTTTAATAATTGTAATTTCACTAACTGTTTCAATAATTAAAAATGATCAAAATAAAAAATGTTTTTTTTTCTGTTTCCTCGCAAATGTGTTAAAAAACGTCGTACGATATACGTGCGTATTGGTTTGGTTATAACATGCTCGGCTCAATTACGCCCTCGCCTTCGGCTCGGGCTGAAATTCCGCCTCGCATGTTATAACCATCTTAACGCACTAATATCGTAATATTCGTAATGTACTATTATTTCCCAGTACAAATCACAAAATAGCACAGTACGTAGTACATATCGATGCACAGTACAAGCAGTTTAAGCAGGTATATCCAAATGTAAGCGCTATCGCACACAGGCAACTTAGTCTCCCAGCAACTGTTTTGTCTCTCACATCAAGTCCACGGGTTTATATGGAAGCGCGCACACGAAGCGACACGGTCGTCTGCAATTTTTCATACAAATCACGTGAGAGTAGGGATGGGTTTACTCCCGGAAATTTTCCAAAGTTCCGGAATATTTCCAATCGACTGGGAAAAAACCCGGGAATATTCCCGATGGCCGGGAAAATACTCATTTGACAATATTTGATTAAATTTATTGATAAACGACTACATATTTCTATTGTATGTATGATCTTTAAGATTTGTGTCGATATTTAATTCAAGTGCAATGACTTTTTATAAAGGAAAACCACATTACATTGAATTTTTACCTTAGAAGTTAATTTTAATAGTAGTTCCATAGGCTAGCGGCGCGGCGCGGTGGCACGTTTTTTCTATGAACATGTATGTAGCTGTAAAAACCAGCAGTAATGTTCTGTAGTTACCTAATACCATACCATATTAATACCAGTATCGTTTTTGTTCTGCAAAAATAACTTTGTTTTTTATAGTATTTGTATAAATGACAAAGTTGTATTTGCGGTTTATCTGTAAAACTGCTAACCATATCTCGTTTAAACCAATTTTCATTGAAAATGTTTATTTTTCGTTGAAAAGATCTACAGCATATTTTTGTTTTTCACCCTTTCATTTTAAAGGTAGAGGGGGGGGGGGGATGGATACACATTTTACCACTTTGGAAGTGTATACATTTGAAACGACCTTCTATGTCATTTTTCAAGACCTATCTTTAAACACCCCGCACGGTGTGATGAAAAAAATTCAGTTTCAGTTCCATGTATTAGGAGCCGTGCTTATTTTTTTATTTTTGTGTAAAATATCGTACAGCAGTTTACATAATATATCTATCTACCTACCAAGTTTCAATTGTGTAATCCTAATAGTTTCGGAATAAAGTGGCTGTGACATACGGACGGACAGATAGACAGGCAAACATGATGAATCTACATGGACTCCGTTTTTAGCCATTAGGCTACCGGAACCCTAAAAATGCGAGAAAATCGCGCGGCACCCGGCGCGCCGGACGAGCACCGCTTTGTATGTCTGGATATCAGACTTCATGAGGAATCTGTCGATTCGAGTTGTCATTGATGGCTGCTCTGCTCGTCCGACCAGTTGGCTATCAATGCTAGCGTCCCTTAGGGATCGGTACTCTCTGAAACGCTATTCCTGCTGCATATTAGTGACCTGCTAATGCCTGGAATTTTGGGGTACGCTGATGACAGCACTGTTGTAGAGAGCTACATATCTGATGCTCGAGCCGGTGCAGAACAGGTCCAATGTCTTAGGGAGGCGATATGTCAAGAACCCAGGCGTGTCTGTTATGTGCTAAACGGAGTCATTTCGATCTAACTCCAACTGTATAACCGTGCCGATTACTAAACAACTAGAGCTTTTCGGCATGTCATTGACTCCAACATTCAATTTTTGCTCTTTTATTGAAAGTAAATCACAATTGGGTTCTGGCAAAGATGACAAAGTACCTACTTCACCCTGAAACAGCTGCTTATTCTATATCTACCGAATGCAAGTTTGATCGTGAATGGAGTACCTACTGCTTTCAAATTTTTGGAATGGCCCTGCCAAACACCAGCTCCAGCTCCAGATGCTTGAGTCCATTGAGCGGAGGGCCAGGTAGTTCATCGGAAATGATAATCTTTCCTGTCTTCTTCTTAGTCGTACACGCCTGGTGGAATTGTTATGGTCGGTCATGGATTGTCTGTAAGGTTTGTTGCCGCTCTTGAGATACTCCTCCATCTCTGTGTTTTCGTGGCACTGCGTGTACATTCAGTAAGGGATAATTTTGTAGATGATTTAATTAATTCTGTCACCGCCAGATCTCAAAGGCGTCATTCAATCTTTTATGATATTTTTGGTGGACTGTCCATTTTTTAGCTCCATATAGGTAGATAGGAAAATATTAAGCATCACATCAAGCGAACTTTGGTGTCTTAGTTACGCGGTAATCTTTCCATATCTTCGTGAGTTTTTTCATGGCTGATCGTGTAATGGCACACCATCTTTTGATCTTTTTATAACAACTTCCGGTATTTGTGATTGTGGATCCCAGGTAGGTGTAACTCTGGACAACTTCACAATTAGCTATTTCACGTAAGTCAGGTCGATTGTTAGGTATTCTTACGATCCAACACCTTCATTTTTGTTTTATCGTGGTTCATAGTGAGACCAAAATCAACACTGGTTTCGCGTTCAGCCCAAGAAATCGTTCTATGTCTGCTTGAGATATCGCAAGAAAAGAAATCAGCGCTACTGTGTTTAGTAAATATAAATATTAAAAAAAATTTGCACTAAGCGTTTTGTTTCTATCATCCATACCGCTAGAGAGTGGAACTCCTTGCCCGAGTCTATGTTACCCGATAAGTACAATCTGTGGGCCTTCAAGTCGCAACTCGCAAGTAAATAGCTATCTTTAGGCAAGTGCGATTCATCGTAGATTGCATCATCGTTTACCATCAGGCGTAAGGGTGCCCGCATAAAGAAAGCAGGTTACAGGTCGGTACCGTTCGTAAAGGTAAAGTAGCCCATACTTTTCTATGGGAGGCCGCATATACAAAACAGGTTGTCGGTACTGGTTTGCGCATACATCCGCCTGTACCTACCAGTACCGACCTGTAACCTGCCTCCCTACTCAAATGGCCAACTTTCTATTTGTTTGAACGCTACGCTTACTTTTAAAGCTTAAATATGAGCAATAGATGATTAAATCACATGTCGCAAACTTATATAAATCATAGACTTTGATGTATTGTATGGAATTGACAAGCTTACGGTACGTAATTTTATAGTTTACTGCTTATTTTAAAGCCTTAATAGTAAGCGTAGCGTTCAAACGAATATAATATTGGCCATTTGAATAGGCCTCTGCTATCTTTATGCGGGCACCCTAATAGCGGCCAATCGCTTGTCTATCTATCTCTTTTTGATTAAACTCGACAGCTTTTGCTATTGTTGTTTAATATTTTTATTTCTTTAAACTTTAATTGACAGAAGATACAATTATAATTACTTAAATAAATGTGGCTGATATTATGATGATGAAATAAATGCTATTTATCAGATACAAGTACAAGTGTTTGAATTTATTGAGTTGTTTTTGATTGCAAATAAGAAAAATATGTTTGGAACATCCATATTATAGTATAATATCACTAAAAACACGTTCCAAAGAAAAATATTGGTGTCAACCGTAACTGAACTCATAGCAAAGAGTATTTTCCCGCGTTTTTGGAATTTTACCATATTTTCCCGTATATTTCCGTATTTTCCCATATTTTTCTTTTCTTTCCCTGCCCATCCCTACGTGAGAGACAAAAAAGTTGCGGAGACAAAAGTTGCCCGTGTGCGATAGCGCTAATAGTCCGAGCGGCCACCGCATGGTTACTTACCCCATCGAGTTACTGGATATTACCACCTTCCACGAAAAGTAGACCTAAGGTCTACTAATAGTCTACTAATAGGTAGGAAAAATGTTGGTCTGCCGGGGCTCAACCTGGAGGAACCTTGGCGGTGCAAAGCTGTGCTACCTACTTTTGACCATCATTTTACCTCATGTGGTTACTGAACAAAACCTTTTCGTTGCTTTTAGTCTCTATTAGTAGAGTCAAAATAATTATGTCTGCCGAGCGAATTCTTGGAGGGTTCCGCAGTCCAACCATTTTTAGGGGCCGCATGGGGGTGCTATTTTACCTCATCGAGTTACTGGATGAAACCAAGTTCTCCTAGTGGCTAAAATGGTCCCCTTTAAATATTAATTGGTTCCCTATGTATTTGCATAAAATTTTAAGGCATAATATGTCATAGCATAATTTGATTTCGCCGAATGATGTTTACGCATAATATTATTTAGTCATAACAGCTTATGCATAATTTTTTTAAGCATAATATTCTTTAGCATAAATTTAAACACGCATAATGTTATTTACGCATATTTTTATAAACAAAAAAATCACGACGTTTAAAATCACGAAAGAACATTTTACCTAAAATACAAAATCCCGAAGCTTAAAAAACCGAAGGTTAATTAAGGGTTAAATGCCAGCAGGTCGGTTCTGGCACTTCGCCGGCCGCTGCCGCGGCACGCTCGCTTCGCTCGCTCGGCTAGTGCATTCGCCCCACGTTTTCAGTTTTAAATCTTCTTTGTAGGGTTATAACTGTTATAAGTCTTTAAAGGGGAAATTATTTTATATTTATTAGTCAGTTTTTCTAGTTAATTTTTATAGGCATGTTTTGAGTTCGATTTTGATACTTTTAGTTCGTTTTTAAAACATATTTTTTTTGTTTTTTTTTTAGAAAGCATTGTCTATTTTTGCTTTTTAGTCTTATCTGTGTTTCTTCTGGCTTCATTATTAGACCAGGGTCTAATATTATCTCTAATCAGAATACTTGTCAAAACGAATAAAACGAGCCCAAAATAAATGGAGCTGCATGGTTTTTTATTTTCTTTCGGCTTCATTATCAGACACTGGACACTAATTATTGTCTCAACAGAGTTCTTGTCGAGACGAATCAAACGAGCCCAAACTTGATGAATTTGTATGGTTTCAATACAGAGTTCCTGTGGTTTTCTTCTGGCTCCATCATCAGACTATAGACACTATTTCCCAACAGAGTACTAGTCAAGACGAATCAAACGAGCTCAAACTAAATGGAGTTGCATGGTTTAATTACATAGTTTTTGTGGTTTTCTTCCGGTATCATTATCAAACCCTGGACACTATTTATTTTCCCAACAGAGTACTTGTCAAGACGAATCAAACGAGCCCAAACTGATGGATTTGTATGGTTTTATAACATAGTTCCTGTGGTTTTCTTCCGCCTCCATCATCAGACCTTGGACACTATTTCTCAACAGAGTTATTGCCACGACGAATCAAAGGAGCCCAAACTCGATGGATTTGTATGGTTTCATTACAGAGTTCCTGTGGTTTGCTTCCGGCTCCATCATCAGACCCTGGACACTGTTTCCCAACAGAGTACTAGTCAAGACGAATCAAACAAGCCAAAACTCGATGAATTTGTATGGTTTTAGTACAGAGTGCAAACATAGGCACTGACTCAAAAGCACTATTTGAAGGTCAGAACATGCCAGAGGAAATGGAAAGAAGCTTAAAAGGTGTTACGCTGAAAGACCGTCCAAAATCAGAGGAAATAAGAAAAAAAACGAAAATAGAAAATATGATAAGGAAAATAAGAATGTTAAAATGGCAACGGACGGGTTATATGGCAAGAGAAATCAAGGATAAATGGACCAAAATTATTACAGAGTGGCAACCATGGGACAGAAAAAGGAAAAGTGGAAGACAAACCAAAAGATGGGCAGATGATATTATGAAAACTGGAGGAACACTTTCGACGCGAAAAGCAAGAGATAGAACAGAATGGAAACAGCTGGAAGAGGCCTACGTGTCGCAAGAGACGCTGATCACTAAAGCCAAAAAGTAATAAAATGAACGTAAGAAACATTTATATGAGACAATCACACACTTGTACTTGTCACGACGAATCAAACGAGCACAAACTCGATGGGTTTGTATGGTTTTATTACAGATTTCCTATGGCCTTCTTTCGATTCCATCACCAGATCAGCTATGTCATTGTCTCCAGTTCCGTCCTATGTTTTAAGTTTCAAGTCTTCGGCTCATTGGGAAGCTAGATTAAAATCGTTTACAATTTGTGGACAAACAAACAAATATTAATCTATTTAGATAATCCGCACCCTGATTATCTAAATACAGGGTGCATTTGAAATCATTCTCCAAATTTTAAGGATGTGTTCAGTCCATGAAACTGAAAAACTTTCTCTAAGAAACATGGGGTCAAATAAGTAAAAAAGAAATTGACTTTCCATACAAATCAAAGAGATCACGTGATCAGTTTAGTATGGGATGACCAAATTTTCTTGGCGTATTTCGACACATGTTTCATGGAGAAAGTTGTTCAGTTTCATGGACTGAACACATCCTTAAAATTTGGAGAGTGATTTCGAATGCACCCTGTATAAACTTTTCGAACCCTTCCTCCACCACCGGCACCGCCCAAGTACAAAAGACGAGTGAAACCTGCATCTTGAGGTGGTATGGGGCTCCAGCGAAAGAGGTCTCCCTCAATGCCTACAGTTACAGTACAAGTCATAGGTATAAACTTATTCTTCGTTTATTTGTACGGCAGACATAATACGGAAGATGTTGTATCGCATCCAATAAATGCGTGCAAAAACAGCACGTCCTTGTTGCTGAAGTTCTTGGGACGAGAATAAGGAATCCCTTGTAGCGCATTAGCTTTAGTAAAGGTCAATGAGGTCGACAGCTGTTGTTTCCGACATTACCACAGTCGTATCCATAATCAGAATGTCCGCATCACTTTCTGCTTGAAGGGTATCCCGACTCCAGATCCCATTGTCCTCAAGCTTCACCTTTAGCATGTTGACAGACATTTAGGAGTGGATATCTCGAAAACCACACGAGATATCGAAAAATTTTACATAATAAAACTTGTGGCAAATTTAATCAGCTTTCATTTAGTTTAAAGTTTTATGTCACTAGAATGCATAGTTTTCTAGATGTATGTACAAATATACAATTTACAGAAAACAGCCAACGTACACTTGGCTGTTTTTTTATGAAACTACCTCTAAACATTTTGAAATTTGTACGAAACAGCTTAAACAGCCATATAGCAGGCTGACTTATACGATATAGGTTTTAGGCAGTTTGTGTCAAACTTGGCTGCATTTTTACCGACTTCAAAAGGAGGGAGGTACTCAATTCGGCCCGTTTTTTTTTTTTTGTTTTTTTTGTTTTTTGTATGTACACCGATTACTCGAAGACGGCTGGACCGATTGAAATGATTTAAACGTTATTACATTAGGTAAACTCCCAAATTGGTCCCATTGTTTTAAATTTTGAAATCTGTTCAGTACTTTTCAAGTAATCTTGAAAAAAAGCACGAAAATAGTATGATTTTGTGTGAACTACCTCGATGATCAGTCGTATAACTTCTTTGTTTATGAACTGAATAAGATAATTATTTTTTTGTTGGAAAAGGGATATCTTAAGTGTAGTTCTTTAACCGACTTAAAAAAGGAGGTTCTCAGTTTGACCCGCATGTATGTATGTTTCTCCGCGATTAACTCATGTTTGGCTGAGCCGATTTTAATTTCTACCTAAATAATATACCTACACTACCTAATACAAAAGCTACCTACACTAAAAATAAAAAAATAAAAAATTGTTTAAAAAAACAAAAAACCGACTTCAAAAAACCTACCTCTAAAAAGCAAGAAATAATATTCGTAATAATAAAACACGTCTATTGAAGTCGGGTGGGGCTTTTAGAATAAAAAAAAGGGATTTATACTCCAGCCCCACCCGACTTCAATAGACGTGTTTTATTATTACGAATATTATTTCTTGCTTTTTAGAGGTAGGTTTTTTGAAGTCGGTTTTTTGTTTTACACCATGATGACTGTTTTTTACAAAATATTTTTTGTTGAGTGGCTGCATTTGGCGGCTCATATCTCAGCCGTAAGAAGAGATATCGAAACGGCTGCCTTTGCAAAAAATCCAGCATGTCAAATTTAGTATGGCTGTCTTAATAACTCGATTTTTTGAAAAAGTGCCACTTGGCTGCTTTCTGCAGAACTAGGTCCACTTGTACTTGTCAAGACGAATCAAACGAGCACAAACTCGATGGGTTTGTATGGTTTTATTTAAGATTTCCCGTGGCCTTCTTTTGGTTCCATCACCAGATCAGCTCAATGACACTATAATAAGTCATTGTCTTCCAGTTCTGACCTATATTTTAAGTTTCAAGTCTTTGGCTCATTGGGAAGCTAGATTAAAATCGTTTACAATTTGTGGACAAACAAACAAATATTAATCTATTTAGATAATCCGCACCCTGATTATCTAAATAGAAACTATTTAGTGACCGGTTTCATTCCACATACACTGCTACTTTTCTTTGGTATGTTTTTTTTAATCCAAAAAGAAGTAGCAATGGATCACTATCATCTATGAACTGCAACCGCGGGCTGATTATCTAATTAGAAACCACCTAGCGACCGTTTGCAGTTCACAGATGATAGTGATCCATTGCTACTTCTTTTTGGATTAAAAAAAATCATACCAAAGAAAAGTAGCAATGTATGTGGAATGAAACCGGTCGCTAAATAGTTTCTTTTTAGATAATCAGGGTGCCGGTCGCTAGGTATAGTACGAGGCACGTATCTTGAATTTTTTCCGACGGAGTGGGGATAAGTTCGCGCATGTGCTCTTGTGAGCGACCAATAGCGCGCGCCCATCTCCCGCCGCCCGCACCCCTCACCGCTACGCATACCCAAAATTCGCGTTTCGCGCAATCTCCACCCGATTTTAAGATACGTGCCTCGTACTGTTAGCCCGCAGGGTGCCGCAAGCACGTCGATCGGTTCGTTATAGGGATGTGACTTATATACCAAAAATCGATTTTATAATCAATTATTTCTAGGCCGAAAATAATCGATTAATAAAAATCGATTATTTTGCAATTAAAATAATCGACTTTTCTCAAAAAATCGTTTTTTTAAACTTTATTAATTTCTGGTTACGCTCTGGACGAACAGCAAGTTTAGGCACATCTTGCTGTGATGGCATTCGTATTATTAGCAGATGTGCGGGCTCGTAAAACAAAACTAGGAATAAAAAAAATTCAAAAAATGTTTCGAATATTCCTTCTAATAGATTAAGGGCAGCAAGTTTTATCACAGCGGGGACTAAGACAAATGAAGTCATGGGTAGGCCGTAAATTACGCTCAACTGTCAGACAAACTATTCAAACTGGTGAATGATGGACAATTTTAGTTTAAATGCACAGACTTCTAAGAGTTTGGTAGATATTAAATGTGTTGCAGATTGATAAAGTAGGCGAAGGAAGAAAAAAAAAAACTTGAGTTCTCAGAATTGTTAGGGCGGACCGTGAGAAGTTGTGCATAGGCGTCACCATGGAGATTGCAAGCATCAAGCTGACCAATGAGGGGTCGAGATGGGCGTAGAGCGGGAGGAGAAACTTCAGTGGAGATGGAAGATATAAACGGGGATGCAACTAGCATCCGGGGTGGACTCTATTTGATATTTTAGGACAGTTATAGATTGGGAGTTGTCGTGACTCCATTTCGATCGTTTCGGGATTCATTCTAGTGCTAACTGTGTGAGAAATAAAGACTAATGAGTTAACTATTAATTAGATACTAACTTTGTTAAGTAAATTGTAGATTTGAATATTAAAACAAGTGTAACTACTTTACAAGGTGAATTTAAACAACGTCGAGAGGGGTATGTAATTGTGTACATAGTGGCTTATTTTGTGTGTCATTAAAGGTACAGTCTCTAGAATAACGAGCAGTATAACACATACAACGTAGAAATGTATCAATACGAAGAACAACACCATTCTGGGGGTTTCGCTGTAATAACCGAATGGAACCCGATAGAACACCTCATTTTTGTGTTGGCTTTAATATGCGCAATAGTTGTGTTAGGGTGTTGTGGATATAAGATATTCAGTTATTGCAATCGTCGGATATTAAATAGACGGAGGTATTTGCAAGATGGTCTATCGAATGAGATAGAAATGCAAAGAGCCGGGTTAGACCTCAATCGAGGCTGAATTGGATTGCGTCTTTTCTTGATGCGTAGTTAATCTCAGAGATAGGGATGGTTAACGTGAAAGTATTAATTAAAGCTCTAGAGACTGTAACTTTATGTTGCCTGGTGGAATACGGATCACTAATATCTACCATGAATGTTAATAATCAAGTCTAAATTAGACTAATATGTGAAATAGTTTTCCTTTCCATTTTTTCAATCAATGGAACAGGTTAGTTCTATAAATGTGTTCGTATCTCACTTTAGACTTAAGTTGTAAAATAACTATTGAAACTTTAGTGTGTGTTTAATTAAATTTAAGTGTGAATCTAGATGACCTTAGAGAGTTTTTTCTTTGGATTTTCGCTTTCTCTCTATTTAGTATGGTCTTAAGATAGGAGCTGAAAAATCTAGCTGTCATTTTATAGCAACCTATAGGTGACAGTTTAAATAATCAAACCAGTTTCTTTTTGCTATTTCGAAGATAAACAAAACACATTTAAGTTAAATAAATAATATTTTTTTCATAATTATATGTTTTACTGCTTAGATATAAGATTCCTAAGAGGAAGCACAGTGTGAGGCATAGTCAAATCCGTGTTAAATACTAAGAAATACTTAGAAGAACCATTGAGCTAGTTTGTTTGACTTCGCTTAACACCTTGCGTTCTCACATATACACCTTTCAGTTGAATCACGATTTCTATGAGCTAAATTCGTTAGATTTCAGTCTAGGTCTAGGTAGATTTCTATACATATACCTAAATAAATAAACATGGGATAGTAGGGAGTGATTAAAGACTTTAAGGGGGAGACTACATTAAAACCGTTGAGGTTACTTGTGTATAGGTAGTTTATTTAAACGTGTTAGTAAAGGAGTCTAGCTGCTGAATTTGGACGAGAGAGGCAACAGGAGCTGAGCAGAAGGAAGTATAATGTATTAGTGCTGAATAGGTATAAGGTGTAAGTTCATTTTGCCTCTACACAGGACATAGACACTGTTAGGTGCACTTATAGACTTGTATTTAGGATAGAGAATAGATATAGGTATACTAGGTGATCTGTGATGAAATAGGACTTGCACAGGGTGTTTAAATCCTGGGGTGTTTGACCGCTTGAGGCTGCGAGCTAGTCATTCCACCCACTGACTTTAATCGAATGAGGGCCCTTGACTATAAGAGATTATTCTCTTAGACTTCTGAACGGGATGCTCTGGCCGGCACTTGCGAGCTCAGCCTTACTGAGCCTAAAGGCTATCTGCGTGTGGGTTTCAGTGAACGGGTAGCAGCATTTCTGGGTCGTCGTCACACTTGCACTTCCATAGCGTTCAGCCATCGCCCGATTTGGCCAAATCGAACTATCTCAAACTAATACAAATATGAATAAATAAAGTATACCATGGTATTGTGGGGAAAGGTGTCTAGCGAACACCTTATAAAATAAAGTAAATAAACGTCCACATCCTGGAGATGTCTGACATACGCTTCGCAGCGTAACAAAGATGGCTGACGTTCCCCAAATAATAAACCCCAGAAGGGTTTTTCCTAGAAGGTTTTGTAGGCGCTACTGAACGACCAGAGTGAAATCCACCACGTGAGCAGGCATCTATTGGTTATAGCTTAGGTATTAGAGTAGAAGAGAGGCGAAAGTCGCGATCAGATTAAAACAATTCGCATTTTAATATTAACAAGCTTCGCAATGTTATTTAAAACCATAGACCTGCGGAATGATGGATTTATCTCGATGAGCTTCCGTTCTATTCACACGCAGCTACTAAATAGTACAAACATAAACACGATTCGCAGATCACTTAGATGCCAGTAACATCGACTTTCACCAAGACCACCAAATACATAGAAAAACATTATAACTAGACGATCACATACACAAATCAGGGTTTGAGCCATTACATTGCTCTCCATCGCAAGAGGGAGGGAGCTGTACAAGGGAATCGAGTCGGACCATAGAAATAGAATGTCAAAGAACAACAAAGTCAATAAACAGGTGATCCGAAAACGAATCAATACATTTTATATGAGATACGTAAAATATCACTTAGATTCATAAAAAATGACTATATTATGGAAAAGGAAACTATGTTCCACGTTAACACGCTCACTCAACATGCACACATCCCAGAAACACACACACGCAGACAGACACACGCTCACGCAAATACATACGCACATACACACAAACACACACACACACACATACACACACACATGCTCGTGGTTTCCGCGTTTCATCTATAGGTGACGGCTGAAAATCGGTGTTTTTGCTGTCAGGCAAATGTGATACACCGAGCCTAGACCTTACTTGCTGCTGCACACACGTGCATTCCCTCCTGTCACTGTTTTTTGTCATCTTTTTTTTTGTTTTTTCTTTCTATCATATTTATCGCAAATGTATTTTTTTATCGTTCTTTTTCAGACATTTTGTATTTTGTATTGATGAATGTATGTGTGTGTCGTAGTGAATAAAACTTTTTATCTATCTATCTATCTATCTTCCATACTGTTTTCTTTGTCGATAAACGAATAAATGTAGCGAAATTTGGTTTTAGAGAAATGTGTGGCAATATCTTATTTACCTTTGAAAAGTGTGATTACTTGGATTGTTTCTTTTTGTCGCATCACAATTACTTAGAGCAGAAGACACCATGGCTCCACGATACCTTTATTTTAAATTCTAATTAAGATTAAAAAATATTTTAAACAAACTGTGATTGCTCGTTTGCTAGGCGGGACGCTAGGGGCTCTTACTGCAAAAAATGTTGGCACATGTCACTTGATCCTTTGTCTCTTTTTTACATAGACCGTGTTCGTATGATGTTAACTTCTTTTTTCCACGCTTTGTTGGTCTTTTTGAGCGCAGCGAAAATTTTTCTATGTCTATGAGTCAGACATACTTAACTTAGTAGTAGGATAAAGGGGACACTACAAAAAAATTTATAACGGCAACACTCGCATAGACTGGTATGTAACTATGCAGACCGAAACAGTTCCGATCCTTTGTAATTAATTTTTTCCACTTAAACTCTGAAAATGTTATCATTCCATTTGAAAAAGCAATGCGGGGCGTTCATCATTTCCGAGGTGGCTGGTGGAGGGTGATTGGTTCATCACGTTCTAAATTTGAAATCCAGTGTGGGGAATGAATTTTAATACTTGTGCTTATTTCTCGATCAAGTACCTATTCCAAATTCAAATCGGTAGAAGTCATCAGTTAGCGTTATTTTTACGAAACTATGGCTGCATGACAGTTCACACGAACCATTAAAAAAAAACGGGTCAAGAGCGAGTCGCGCACCGAGGGTTCCGTACAATCATAAATATATTTGGATATGTTACTTTAGTACAGTCTTTAAAAAAGTAGGATAAACGGCAGACAGGTGGAAGGGCGAACAGGCGGACAGTTAATTCACAAATCTTAACCACAGCTGCTTATGGTGACTGAAAAACGTTTCAGCCACTCCACATTGCAAACTGTTTATATTACTAAGTAGGAACTTATTCTTCGTTTATTCGTACTGCAAATAGTAGGTAATTATATTAGAACCAGCCACCAATTTATTATTGTAGTATTAGGTTGCGCCATCTCTTGACCGATATTGGAACAATTTTTTTCTTTCTTAGGTTAGCATTCTTAGGACAGCGCCATCTGTTGACTGGTAGTGAAACTAAAGAACTTTTGTTTGTTTTTTGAATTTCTAAAAAAGTGTGTTATATTGAGACATCGTTTTATTTTTCCTGTAATCTTGACATAAACTACTATCACATAGAATTATTTCAGATTTTTCTCTTTGCAAACTTCGGAGATAAGCGGGGGGGGGGGGGAACGGTATTTTTTTTTAAATTTTCATCATATGTTGAAAACTATGCGGCCTAAGAAAAAAAAAGTTTTAAAATGGGCAAACAGCGCTCTTTCTTATGATACCCCATATGCCCTAGTCACCTCACTTTAAATTTTTAAGGGCCCTTTTCAGTCCCTGTTGTAAAAAAATATTTTTTTTTTATTTCTTTCTTATTTGCAAAATAGTTGGGCAAATGTCATCTTAAACTATTCCAAATTTCAAGTTGATACCATAAGTAGTTCTCGAGATATCCAGCTGTGACAGACAGACAGACTGAGTCACACCATAAGGGTTCCTTTTTTACCATTTTGGTACGTAACCCTAATTACATTTTTAATAACAAAATTTATACAAGCCTTGTACTGGAAGTAGGGCTTGCAATACGAATATTCGAATACTTCGAATTTATATTATTTTGCTATTCGAACACCATTCAAGTCGGTGATATTCGAATATTCGAATATTTTCTACTTTGTCAGATTTAAGTAAAAGTCGTTCATTAAATACCCGCATAGCTATTTAGCGCATAGAATGAAGCGTTAAACGTTCATTTTCTCATTTATTTATTTGTTTACGTAGGTATGTTGTTTGTTTGTCCACAAATTGCAAACGATTTTAATCTAGCTTCCCAATGAGCAAAATGCTTTAAACTAAAACATAGATCCGAACTGAAAGTCACAGGAAATCTGTAATAAAACCATGCAAAACTATCGGGTTTGGGCTCGTTTAATTTGTCTTGATGAGTAATCTGTTGGTATATAGTGGCCTGGGTCGGATGATCGAGCCGGAAGAAGAACACAGGGCTCGTTTAATTTGTCTTGATGAGTAATCTGTTGGTATATAGTGGCCTGGGTCGGATGATCGAGCAGGAAGAAGACCACAGGATCTCAATAAAACCATACAAATTTATCGAGTTTGGGCTCGTTTACTTCGTCTTGACAAGTACTCTGTTGTGAAAGTAATAGTGTCCAGGGTCTGATGATGAAACCGGAAGAAGGCCACAAAAACTCTGTTATAAAAGGGTCCATATTCGGTTGCATAAAACAGAAAGGCATATTTTTGCACTGCATAACGTTTTTTGGCATACTCATCATTTCGCATAACGTTCATACAGAATAAATCATAACGCATACTTTTTAGGGTTCCGTAGCCAAAATGGCAAAAAACGGAACCCTTATAGATTCGTCATGTCTGTCTGTCTGTCTGTCCGTCCGTATGTCACAGCCACTTTATTCCAAAAGTATTAGGACTACATAGTTGAAACTTAGTAGGTAGGTGTATTCTGTGAACCGCTTTACGATTTTTATACAAAAATTAAAAAAATAAAAGATTAAGGGGGGGCTCCCCATACATGGAACTGAAACTGAAAATATTTTTTTTCATCAAACCAATACTTGTGGGGTGTCTATAGATAGGTCTTTAAAAATCACATTGAGGTTTTTAAAACTATTTTTTTTAAAGTCAACCGTTTGAAAGATATATGCCGCTAAAGTGGTAAAATGTGTGTCCCCCCCCCCCCTTTAACTTTTAAAGTAAGAGGGTGAAAAATTTAAAAAAAATATAAACTATAGATCTTAATAAACACTTTCAACGAAAATTGTTTTGAACGAGATACAGTAATTAGTTTTCGAGATATAGTACATTTTCCAAAACCGCAAATATAACTTTGTCATTCATACAAACACTGTGAAAAACAAAGTTATTTTTTCAGACGAAAAATGATAGCGGTATTAAAATATGGTATGGTATAATGTACCTACGGAACCCTACTGCGCGTGGCCCGACACGCACTTGGCCAGTTTTTTTTTCCGCATAATTTCTATTGTAATAATAATATATCGGCACATTTCTTTTTTGCATAAATATTTTTGCTATACCGATTACTAATCATACCATTTATTGGCATATCAATCTTTATCATAAATATTCCAAGTCATATTTATCAAATATCATAATGTTAACGGGTAGAAATTATACTAACAAATTAGTAACACCGTAAATAAAATTTATTTATGTTTTATAGTTTAGAAACTTTGCTATAATTGAAGCATAGGCGTATAGAGTTGACCATGACCATCAGGCATGCAACATGCAAGCAAGCATGCAGCAAGCAAGCAAGCATGCAGCATGCAAGCAAGCATGCAGCATGCATACAAACATGCAACATGCATACAAACATGCAACATGCTGCTAGCATTGTGGAGCTCCGCTCGCTTCGCTCGCTCTGCTGCGATGCGAGTGGTCAAAACACTAACCTAACCTAACCTACCTATAGTGCATTAAATTTTTTTCTTTATAGCGGGGGGCCTCAGGCCCCCCGACCCCCCCGAGCAAGGGGGCCAGCCCCTCTGCACCCCCCGGCAAGCATTTTGCAAGCAAGCACCCAACATGCAAGCATGCAAGCAAGCGAGCATGCATGCATGCAAGCAAGCAAGCACGCAACATACATGCAAGCATTATTAAGCTCCACCTGCTTCACGCGCTCCGCTACGAGTGGTCAAAACACTAACCTAACCTAACCCACCAATGTCAAAGTCATTATGCACTTCGTATTTTATGGTAAATTACCTTTAGACGTAGAACAATTATGCTCTTTCCTTTTATGGTAATTAAAATTATGTTAAAGGAGATTAGAGTAAGTAAGAATTATGCCGATAAAACCTTTCTGCATTCATAAAACTCTGCTTATCATAAATTATGCGAAAAGACTTTATGCCAAAACTGTTATGCCAAACGACATTATAACTAAAAAGATTATGCGACCGAAATGGCACCCCAAAATATACCGGTAAAAATACTGATTCTCAAAACAGGTTTTATTAATTTATCATCACAATAAGTGTAAAATTTTACCTATTTTATTAACATTCTATTCGAAGGCAAGACATGTTTTCCCGATGCGTCAATTAAAATAAACCAAAAAAAAAACACGCTTTACCTAATTCTCCTAGCAAAAATGGAAACAAAAAAATGTCACTGTCACACTGACCTTGACAGTTACATTTTCAGATATACCTAAACCTTTGGTCACTTATAAATTTAATTCATACATTTTCGAGTCATGATAAGTACTATCCCCGTCAATTGGTAATGCGCCTGGTGGCCATGATGTAACCTCAAAAACAAAAACTATTGTAAAATTTGTATATACCTAGACTCTATCTTATTGAAAATAATAATCCATAATTAATATATTAGATTACCTATTAGAATTTCTTGTTTTATGACTTTTTAGTTGCGGATCACGTCAACGTGGATGTTAATGTGACAAGGTTCCAGCGCATTACCAATTGACGGGGATGATAATAATAGGCTAACATAAAATGCCAAATTGGCAACACTGAAGTTTTGTCTACACAAACCACGCAATCGCTGTGGACGGCGTGTGTAGAGAAACATGTTTCGGAAACAATGTTTTGTGTAGATGTTTTTGTTGATTGTGTAGAGCAAAACATGTGCTATGGACCCGCCCTAAGTAGGTAGCTTTTTATGAAAAATATGAGCAATTACTTTTTTATTATACGTTTGTTGAGTATGTGATCTGTAACAGATCACATACTCAACAGATCATCTGTTGCTCTGTGCGTTGGTTGTCCGATGGCGTGTTACGAAGAACTTTTCTATGACCAATATGACCATTAGTAGGAAATAATATTTTAAAAATCTACCTAGTTGAAGTAGCGACATCTATCGACATAAAATTATACTAAAATTCTCTGCTGTTAGAAAACCGCTCATTACGTTCGACTGATTGACTGTTGGAAAGAAAAAATCAACTTCATGCAACCATCAGTCACTACATTACACGGTAGGTTAATCGTCAGTCACAGCCCGTGACTGTGGTTAAACTGACAGCAAAACCTACCGTGTAATGGATGCTTAAAAAAATTGTTTAAAAAAAAACAAAAAACCGACTTCAAAAAACCTATCTCTAAAAAGCAAGAAATAATATTCTTAATAATAAAACACGTCTATTGAAGTCGGGTGGGGCTGGAGTACAAATCCCTTTTTTTATTCTAAAAGCCCCACCCGACTTCAATAGACGTGTTTTATTATTACGAATATTATTTCTTGCTTTTTAGAGATAGGTTTTTTGAAGTCGGTTTTTTGTTTTTTAAACAATTTTTTATTTTTTTATTTTTAGTGTAGATACCTTTTGTATTAGGTAGTGTAGGTATATTATTTAGGTAGAAATTAAAATTGGCTCAGCCAAACGTGAGTTAATCGCGGAGAAACATACATACATGCGGGTCAAACTGAGAACCTCCTTTTTTAAGTCGGTTAAAGAACTACACTTAAGATATCTCTTTTCCAACAAAAAAATAATTATCTTATTCAGTTCATAAACAAAGAAGTTATACGACTGATCTGATCATCGAGGTAGTTCACAAAATCATACTATTTTCGTGCTTTTTTCAAGATTACTTGAAAAGTACTGAACCGAATTCAAAATTTTAAAAAATGGGACCAACTTGGGAGTTTACCTAATGTAATAACGTTTGAATCATTTCAATCGGTCCAGCCGTCTTCGAGTAATCGGTGTACATACAAAAAACAAAAAAAAAACGGGTCGAATTGAGTACCTCCCTCCTTTTGAAGTCGGTAAAAACTTTTTTTTTTGAAAAATATTCGATTATTTTCTTCTTCTTCTTATTTTTGTTTTGGCAATCTACTTTCCTCTTGGAAGTAATTTTTGCCAGTGTCAAGTGTTGAATAGTTCAGTGGTAGATTGTTTCAGTTTACATTAGAATGTGGGTGCATCGCATTCCAATGCTGCTTGGAGCATTTGGCACCAAGTATATCAAGACAGTTTTTACTCGGTAAGTTCTGCCGAGGTAGGCACCACTACACTAAAAGTCTCGGCTTCACGCAACCAAGATCGCGCCTATTTCAATTATCCCACATATTGTTCAGTTGCGTAGACACTTGTACCACAAAACTGCACCAATTTTAAGACACAATATCCACTATGAATCAATTTGCGAATAATTAAAATAGTCACCGAACTGAACTCGACAAAATCACGCCAAAAACTCCATTCGATTATTTTAATAATCGTTTATTTTTCACATCCCTGTATCGTTCTATTAATCTGTGGTTCGTTCGTTTTCGTACGACCATAGAGTAAGAAAAAAAATGACATGACAGCTATCAGCCAGCCAGCGGTGCGGTGCAATTATAATATTTATAATTTTAATTATTGAAATCTTGCTACGATTTCATGTGTACGGTTATATTCCCTTTAGTACATAAATCTTAAACATTTTCTATTAAGTGTAAAATGGTCCGAACCGTATATTCACCGGAATATTGCCTGCAGTATTTAGAACAGTATGCATCGCAAGAAATCTTCGTCGTAGGTTTGATTTTAGGACAGGTGAGGATCTGTATTTATTACTATAAACATTTAGAAGTATGTGGCATTAAAGGCTTCTCCAAACAGTACGCGTTTTAGCGCGCACTAGAGCGCTAGTCTGACGTCGCGCTATAGCGCCGAATTGTGTTGACTTGTAGGACGTGCATAGTTTCATGACAAAAAACGCCGGCGCTAGCCGTACACTGCGTACTTAGGCAAAGCCTTAACTTCACCATTAAAACTGAAATCTTATTACAGAGTACAAACGCAAAAGAGAATGTAATTCATTTAGCTCGTACTCCAGACGAAAAGGGTGCTGACTCTGGATCAGAGTCTAGTTATGCTTCAGACAAGACTGATATCCTGAAGAATTTACTGAACGTGTCAGAAGCATGGGTTGCAGACCATGCCAAACATGTCACCAGAATGCTCCCTGGCGGAATGTTTGTTCAAGGTACGAGGAAAATAAATGTCAAAGTGCTACTGACTACTACAACCCGGGGGCTAATTGTCTAATTTAAAAAATCAATCGCAATCGCTTTCATTTGACAGATAGATTCCTTTGGTAAGTTTTTTATTTGTACAAAAAAGAAGCATCAATGTGTTACATCTTGAAAGCGATTGTGATAGATTTTGAAATTAGACAAGACAATATGTACCCATGTCAAGTTAACTTGGCACCTGAAATGAAAGTGACCCCTCTCCTTTTCTCCTTACCTCACGCCACTGTCGTCATGCCAGTAGCGTTAGTACCCTTGTTAGAAATAATTTATCGATAATCTATTGAAAAATGTAAAGAGGGCTACAGAACAATGGTTTAAGCTGAAAAGCACTAACCTATGGATAGGAAGACATACTGATAAAGGTCACGCAGAAATAGGGAAGAAGTACGAAGATAACCTTTCCATGATACTGGTTAATAATGACCTAATAAAAAAGGAAAGGATATTCGACAAAAAGTACAGAATAAGCATCAGATCCAGATAAAACTGGAAACTAGAACAAGACCATCTGGACAGCACCGCGGTATGCTACACTGATGGGTCAAGAAAAGAATCGACTAAGCTATCGGGTGCTGGGGTATACATAGCTAAACCCGATACAAAAGGAGCCACTTTCAATCTGGGCAGATACGCCAGCGTATTCCAGGCGGAAGTATTCGCGATACTGGAGTGTCAAAACATGATCAAAAGTCAGATAAGCAACCATAACATAGGAAAAATAATAATATACAGTGACAGTCAAGCTGCCATCAAAGCCCTTGACAAAACGGAGACTACCTCAGCCTTGGTGAAGGAATGCAAACAAAGCATTCAGGAACTTGCAAACTTGGTTGCGGTGGAAATTGCCTGGGTACCTGGACACGAAGGTAACAAAGGCAATGATGAAGCCGATGAATTGGCTAGGATAGGTGCTGATGACCCTTTCATTGGTCCTGAACCAAGACTGCCAATCACACATAGAATTACTAAGAACATTATTGAAATTCGAACAATCAAAGAAACCAACCAAAGATGGATAGAAAAAAAGGACTGTAGACAGTCTAAGATCTTCATCAAATCGGTTGACAAGAAGAAAACTAGAGAATTGCTGAAACGAAGCAGGAGAAATATAAGAACGATTGTACCTACAATCAGTACACCTGTACTGACAGGACACTGTCCACTAAACAGACACCTATCAGTGATCAAACAGACAGAGGACCCCATCTGTCCGCAATGTAAAGAAAAAGAAGAAACAAGCTACCACTTCATGGCAGAATGCCCGATATACGCATCACTGCGCTGGGAGCTCTTTGGAGTGGATAGGCTTAAGGAAGAGGATCTAAAGCAGTTAACGATAAGTCAACTCAGCAGGTACTGTAAGCGCACAGGTAGGTTCGAGGGTCCGACGCCGGTGGGGTAAATGATAACCCGCTTCTCCCTCCGGGGATTTGGGGAAATAGGTGAAATGGTTCCAATCGAGGTGACTGATCACCCGTCTGGCTTCGCTGGTGTCCCCCCTTCTAAATAATAATATTAATAATAATTGAAAAATGTCAAAAAATTTACAACGTTGTGTGAGGCCAGGAAAAGAAAATAGGGGTCGAGCTTCAGGTGCCGAGTTAACTTGACCGGATAGCAGTGTGTATGAGCAGAATAACATTACACTTTTATCTATTTTTCAGGAATCTTTGTAACAAGTGATGAGGATATTTTTGAAGATCCTAATCAATTCAGTAAAGTGAAAGAAATTCTTCATTACATTTACAAGGTTTTGAATGTAAACCAGTATATGTATGGAAACTGCCCTTACTCTAATGAAAGGCTTGTATTGCATATGTCGACTGATACAAAAGTGTTGACATGCAAATCGGTAGAGGTTGGAGCGTCAAACAAGACTACTGTGATAAAACCCGTAGAATGGAAGTTTGTACCAAAAGTACAACAATGGCAACGCTTAGATTGCTACTATGAGTTTGACGAAGTATACCCTGTTATTGTTAAGAAAAGTGGAATATCTGTAAAGCACCAGTTTCAGGTACTTAAATGTTCCATTCAATTTTGATAATTTGAACTATATCAAACCCTATTTAAGTATTTTATTCTTTAATGAATGAATTAATACTTTATTGTTTACCATAATAAATACATACAAGAACAGTACAAAAGTGAAACAGTATTGGCGGCCTCATCACTGAAAAGCAATTTCTTCCAGGCAACCATTTTAGTTGTTTGATGGCAATTGATAATTTAATTTGTTGTTAAGCGCTTCGGTAACCATCATTTGTGACTGTAAATTTTTATGTAATTAATGTGAAAATTGATCATTTATATTATCCCTGTCAATTGGTAATGCGCTGGAACCTTGTCACATTAACGTGATCCGCAACTAAAAATGTCATGAAACAAGAAAATTCTAATAGGTAATCTAATATATTAATTATTGAATTATTATTTTCAATAAGATAGGGTCTAGGTATATAAAAATTTTACAATTGTTTTTCGTTTTTGAGGTTAAAATCATGGCCGCCAGGCGCATTACCAATTGACGGGGATAGTATGTGCAATTGAAGCGATTGTCAATTCCACTAACAATGGCATTGACAAAAAATTTACAATCGCAATTGATTGTACCGGTGGCTTTTACTCTGATAGTTAGTTACCTCGTTTGTATGAAAATAGGCCGGTGACTACTTATTTTTACTCACAAGTGCATATTAGGATATATTAGTTAAGTGATTTTGTCTCTATTTTCAGCAAATATTAGAATCTGCACACAAGACAATAGAATCAAGTGTAATGTTCATAGATGGAGAATTAAAGGATGGAAATGAGCCTCTTGAGCAATTAATTAAAAAGAAGAAACCGAAAACAACTTCCAAAATTGCACAGCCAGATGTCCCTAAATCTATGCATGTATCATTATTTGTGCCTTTTGTGAGTATCTGTATTGAAATTATTAAACTTATGTAACAAACCAACTTTACCTTACCTTATAATACAAGAGTACCGCTACTCGATACTAGATGGCGCTAAATCCGCATGGTGCAAATCCTGAACGGCGGTGTCGAGATTTTTGTACATTTATATAAGTAAGCCCAATAATTTGTTTAGTCAATTCGATTCGATTCATATCGAGGCTACTGCATCCTCACATATGCTCTCGTCCTCCCTGGGAAAGAGTACTACTTGGAACAGTTGCTTAGATACTACGGTACGCATCTGACGCCTTCGTCCTAAGTGGAAAAGGCCGTTGGGACGTTCCTACTTACGATACATTGTAATAGTTCCATACTAAATAAAAGTAAGATCTATACAAATTCATATCACGTCTTTTTTCTTCTGCTCCTGCCTGCCCGGAAGTCCGTTTTCCTTCACTTCACGTCTGTAGAAGCACCCCCCCCTACAAACTGGCGCCCAACGTGGGGCCAACTACAGCACGAAGCGCAAGTTACGTGGTACGCTCGGGACGCGCGCAGGGAAGTCGCTAATACGCTAAAGGCCACGCAAAAGACCAAGTGCAAGATACCAGTTCTTACGCTCTAGGGGCAGTTCTCGAATAGGGGGAGCCTAACGAAGAACACCCAGTTCAATATGCGAGCCGTTTGCTTACATCGGCTGAGCGAAAAATGCAACTAGCTTCTGCATCCTACGCTCTCGTCCTCCTTGGAAAGAGTACTATCTGGAACAGTTGCTTTGCAAGCATAATATCATTCTAAGGCACGCATCTGACGCCTTCGTCCTACTTGGAAAAGATTGTCGGAACGTTCCTTCGCACTTACGATACGCAACTTCTGCATCCTCCTGTAGTATACTGGATATGTATATTTATGCGACTGATTAATTATTTATTACATTTTGTTAATAACTCTATTTATTACGTTGTTCTTAAATATAAAAGTACCGAAACGTTAGTTGTAGTTATCAGGTGACTAGAGTCGCCCCACTAGAGTGAGTCGCCCCGCTACGCGCTATGCATAGGCTATAAATATGCGGTAGCGGGGTGGAGGGGCTCAGTCATACGGGAGCCGCCACAGTGAACGGTTGAACAGCAGAATAAGTGTTTCGTATAAGTACGTAGTTACAAGTGTAAAATAAATACTATTATCATCTATGCTGGAGTTTGATTTCTACAAATGGCGACGCGGATAAAACTGTGAGTACCTACTGCATTATATTGTATTACTTCTCTCAACGAATAACTGATTTTTTTCCTAATAAAAAAGGAAAAAAAAAGAGAGAATGCAGGTCATAAACGTGTCACTCATAATCAGTTATTCGATTTCCAGTTATTTACAGATAAATGCATTATTAAAATAAATAATAAAATGTTCTACTCCTAAAAATCGAAAAGCTTTAATTTGTAGTTTATATGAGAGACAATGTTTTGACACCCCGATTGATTGGCAAACTTCCAAGAGCTGTAAACACGATTTGGTGCCTTCTCTCATGAAGCGACTCTTAAGCGACTAAAGTAGCATGCGCGTTTCCTACCAGTCGCTCGTGAATCGCTTTCATACAAATCCGTCTACCTCCGCACACGACGCGACACGACGGACACGTTGATATGAAAATATCAATCGCGCGCTAAGGTCCTGTTGGTCGTACGCTACCCGAGTTTTATGTTGCACGGCACAGAAAATTGCATGTATTCATCTCACAGACTATAAAGTGCATAACGAAATGAAGACCGAGCAGGGCCAAAATATAAAACTTGTTATGTAAATGAGCGCTTTTTTTAAGAAAAAAAATAGTTCCAATTTCCTCACTAGATGACGCTATCGAAAAGTATGATGTCAAAAAACTAACGAAAAATTCTAAGGTGGCGTTCCGAATCACGCTTACAGCGCGCTGACGCCCTGTCCGATTCATGCTTACAACGGTCACGTATGTTAATTTGTGGTTTAATTTGTGATTTTTAGAAAAGATGGCTGAAACGGCTGAATTTATTGATCTGCAGATGTTTTGTTAAGCAGTATTATTTCTTCGGACTAGATAGATAGATTTTTTGGACATGTCATATCAGGGTTGACAAGTTGACATTGACATTGACATCATACTTTTGCACAACGCCATCTACTCATAGTTTCCTTTCTTTTTAAATCTGTCATTGAAAACCGCTCATTGGAAAATATCATATTTTGTTATAAATTTAAAGTAGACGAACGTCTTCAGTACTAATCGAGTCATGTTCGGTCGACATTTTGTGTCACACAGATTATAAAGATATAATTTTATTGTGTAGTCTCATTCGGGTAGCGCCGTGAGGGGCCAGGCTTCAGAAAATAGCATGTTACATAAGCGATTGACCTAAGCCTAAGATTTCATTGCAATAACATCGCGTTTCGATAGCCGTGTGGGAGAAGGGCCTTACTCGTAGATATTGTATAGCAATAGTGTTTTGTAACATCACTCATTTGCTGACTTAATTTACTATTTATTGATAAAACATAGTTTTACAGCTATTGGATTTTTCGGACATTACAGAGTATTGGTTAGAGTAGTTGTGAATTTAGTGGTATCATATAATTAATCTTGATGAACTGGTGGCAGTGTTATAATAACGGAGATGGTCTGATGGGCAATCGTGAACCGAGACGGTCTGACAGCAACGGACACTCGAAAATCGAGACGGTCTGATCGCAACGGACACTCGTGATCGAAAAGCCCTGATTAATCAAATAAAGCAAATAGCAATAACGGACACTCGTGAAGCGAGACGGTCTGACAGCGACGGACACTCGAGAATCGAGACGGTCTGACAGCAACGGACACTCGCGGAACGAGACGATCTGACGGGTAATCGTGAATCGAGACGGTCTGACAGCAACGGACACTCGAAAATCGAGACGGTCTGACCGCAACGGACACTCGTGATCGAAAAGCCCTGATTAATCAAATAAAGCAAATAGCAATAACGGACACTCGTGAAGCGAGACGGTCTGACAGCAACGGACACTCGAGAATCGAGACGGTCTGACGGCAACGGACACTCGCGGAACGAGACGGTCTAAAGGACATTCATGAATCGAGATGGTCTGACAGCAACGGACACTCGAAAATCGAGACGGTCTGACCGCAACGGACACTCGTGATCGAATAGCCCTAATTAGTTGTGAATTGAGACGGTCTGCTAGCTACGGACACTCATCCAAAAAAAAAACTCTAAACAATCGTGAATCGAGACGGTCTGCTAACTACGGACACTCGTGATCGAAAAATCTTAATCTATCATAAATCGAGACGGTCTGCCAGTGACGGATAAGCGCGATCGAGGTGAGAATCAAAAAAAAAAAAGAAAAAAGGAATAACCTGAACAAAGAACCAGTTGAAGTGTTTTTGTTTAAGCCCGGACACACACACGACGGAATCCCGATTCAGAATTCCGAACGGAATATCGATAATGTATGAAAATTCCGTACGAAAAAATCCTGTATGGTAGGTCCATAGATCTGTATGGATTAGCTGCGTTCAGAATGATGTATCTACGGAATTCCGAAACGGAAAAACCTCTGTGTGTGGCCACTCTTAATGTCTGCTGATCTGACAAAATGTTAAAATGTCAGTGTTTACAGCAGTTTATACCATAAAGCTTTTTTCATTCATAGAATTAGTTACGGAAAGGCAGTGCCTCCAAACGCCATACTAATACTTTACCTTTGCTTAAATGGAGATAACCAGGTTGTAGAACTGTGGATGCGGTTTAAAATAATAAAAATAAAAAATTATTTATTATAAGTAAAAATAACTTAGGTCAAAGATTGATCAATTTCGATTTTCACAAATGTGTTTGTATCTGATACTATCAAATGCTTAATGGAGAACTGAATTTCAGTTGCTGTATTACATAAATCTTCCACAGTAAATAAAAAACTCGTTGATCGAGTGGTCAATATACGTACAACAAAGGCTCTTAATAATATCCGTATTATTCACAGGAGAAGTTGTGTCCAGTGGTAAGCCATGGTGGGCTGTAGTGATAACAGTAATAATTTTATTATTAATAATATA
Source organism: Agriphila geniculea (assembly GCA_943789525.1). Taxonomy (NCBI): domain Eukaryota; kingdom Metazoa; phylum Arthropoda; class Insecta; order Lepidoptera; family Crambidae; genus Agriphila; species Agriphila geniculea. Next base: position 14,835,172 of record OX038875.1, read on the forward strand.
ATTAACAATAATATTAATTAAATTTAAACGCCACCTTTAAAAGAAAAGAAATGTGATGCTTACCTTTATACTTCCGACTACTTTAGTTAAATAATTTTCAAATCTGGCAGTTCAGAACGTTTCAGTGCTGACTTGATTTTGAAAGTAACCTATATAACCTATATATGTAATAAGTACATAAAATGCAGAAATAATAGCAGTAAGCAAATAATACTTTTATGTAAAGTTTTATACTAAAACAAAATCAGTGGTAAAAATATATTATTCAATCGGATAGCTCCATTTACCCAATAAAAAAAAGCGGAGGTTGACCACCCCAACCGAGTTTCTTTCACCAGTTATTCTCGGAAGGGCCTCCCAATTTGTGAACTGGTGGTAGACTCAGTAGTTACCAATTTCCATATACCTAACTTGAAATGAGTATGTAAGTAAAAAAAAAAAAAAGTAATTTTGTGTCGATTCAACTTAGTAGTAATACTTCAACTAAGTAGATTAAAAAAAAACCCCACTGAGGGTCAGACAAAATGATGTTAAAAAGTCTTTTGCCTTTTTCTTAAAATCCTACCTACTTAGTTGTTCAATGACATCTAGGTCTTTTTATATACTACCTTTTTTCTTAGACTGTTTTTGAAAACCGCTTATTGAAATACTTAAACATTAAGTATACTAAAAACATCAGAACATTAGAAACTTGTGACCCGGTACAAGTGTGCTAAAATGGCATAAAAAAAGCCAAGGAAAAAGAAAATCACACCATGAAACCCTGTAGGAAAACGCGTCATTAGGTATCCACAGGCCAATGATTGTCTATGAGAATGTATTTGTGCCAAACTGTCGTGTGTTGAGAATCCGGAGTAGTTAATAATAATACATTAAATAAATAAAAAACTGGTTCTGTTCTAGAGTGCATTTTTATGTCTTGATAACTTTATTATCGTTTATCTCGTTTATTACTTGATAACTTCATAATCATTAATAACGGCTTTTGGAAGCTCAGTGACAATTAAAATACCTACCCAAGGGTTATGCGATGATGATTTCATAAACATGATACAACATCGTCGTTTTGCCGATGACATAACACTTACATATTAAAAAAGTCGTAATAAATCTAATTGAACGAAATTTAAACACTGCCATTGGTATAAAATGGTTGAATGAATACTAATAAATTAAGAGTAAATATGGGTAAAACGAAACAAATTACGTTCAAAACACGTATTATTAACAAAAGTAAAATATACATTAATTATAATAACAAAAAATAATTAAGAAGTGACCTTGACAAAGTTTTAGATCAGACAATCAATGTAACTGAAAGGTTCATAGTAGGCAAAAAATTTCAGAAACAATTGCTTAAATTTGTAATGGATTAAATGTAGAATGCTATTGATGTCTCTTCATTTATGTTGATATATATTTTCTATTATGATAATATTTGATTTTTATTTACTTATGATGTGTGATAATTTTGGGTTTTATTGAATGATCACATAAAATAGGTACTACTTTGTAAATTGACTAAAATTTGAATAATGTAGTATTAGTAGAATGTGAAGAAATCTCTATGTAAGTAACATTAATTGTGCCACGCTCTGACAAGCAAAGAAATTTTTATTTTTTATTATAAGAAACCTAGAAAAACTTAGATTCATTTAAGATTATCCAGTGTCATTAAATAAAGGGAAAAACCTTACAGCCAAACTAATGAAGTTCACAAGTCTCTCCCTTTTGTTTGAAAGTTAAAGGCAGTTAAGACAAATAAGTAATGGAAAAGAAAGGGAAAGACTATAGAGAACTATGTTACAGAATTTTACACTATTTATAAAACCTTTATAAAAAAAGGACAATATGTAATATTTTCAATTGTATGTCTATCTAAGCTTTTATAATTAATAATTTATATCGCTTCCCTTTTTACTTTGCTTTATGATTACAATGTTTTATGATTTAACATATTAATTGTTCTTTGATTGAATTAAATAATTATAAAAAAAATAAAAACAAGAAAGGGATGTAGTATACTGGATATGTATATTTATGCGACTGATTAATTATTTATTACATTTTGTTAATAACTCTATTTATTACGTTGTTCTTAAATATAAAAGTACCGAAACGTTAGTTGTAGTTATCAGGTGACTAGAGTCGCCCCACTAGAGTGAGTCGCCCCGCTACGCGCTATGCATAGGCTATAAATATGCGGTAGCGGGGTGGAGGGGCTCAGTCATACGGGAGCCGCCACAGTGAACGGTTGAACAGCGGAATAAGTGTTTCGTATAAGTACGTAGTTACAAGTGTGAAATAAATACTATTATCATCTATGCTGGAGTTTGATTTCTACACCTCCTACCCTCTCGTCCTCCTTGGAAAGAGTACTATCTGGAACAGTTGCTTTGCAAGCATAATATCATTCTACGGCACGCATCTGACGCCTTCGTCCTACTTGGAAAAGATTGTCGGAACGTTCCTACATACTTACGATACGCAACTTCTGCATCCTTCTACGCTCTCGTCCTCCTTGGAAAGAGCACTATCTGGAACAGTCGCTTTGCTAGCACATATCATTCTACGGCACGAATCTGACACCTTCGTCCTAATTGGAAAAGGCTGTTGGAACGTTCCTACTACGAATAACGATACGTTAAAGATAATGGTGTCGGAAAACCTAATACCTGAGATAACGCCTGTACTAAAACAACTACCTGACATTTTAATAAGAGAAAAAGAAGTTCAAGAAATGAAAGAAGAAGATCGGAAGGAATATGTAGACAAACATAGACGCAAGTACATTCAGTACGAAGTCGGAGATTTAGTGCTTGTCAACCTACATCCTATAATTAAAGCATCTAAAGGAGTGACAGCTAAGTTTGCACCTCGCAGAGATGGACCATACACAATAATGCAAAAACATGGGCCAGCGTCATACAAAGTAGCTTCACCAGCTACTCCTGATATTCCCGTCGGAGTATATCATGCGTCAGCCTTGACTCGCTTTAAATATGAAGACTTGTCCGTCATACCAGAACCCGTACAACCTCTACGCAAAAGGGGACGACCCAAGAAGCCTGTTACAGTTCAACAAACCCTTGTGAAGAGAGGCAGAGGACAGCCTAGAAAACACACCCAATAATCCAGTCCCTCTCGTCGGGACGACTTCAGGGACTGAGGGGGAGATTGTAACAAACCAACTTTACCTTACCTTGTAATACAAGAGTACCGCTACTCGATACTAGATGGCGCTAAATCCGCATGGTGCAAATCCTGAACGGCGGTGTCGAGATTTTTGTACATTTATATAAGTAAGCCCAATAATTTGTTTAGTCAATTCGATTCGATTCGTATCGAGGCTACTGCATCCTCACATATGCTCTCGTCCTCCCTGGGAAAGAGTACTACTTGGAACAGTTGCTTAGATACTACGGTACGCATCTGACGCCTTCGTCCTAAGTGGAAAAGGCCGTTGGGACGTTCCTACTTACGATACATTGTAATAGTTCCATACTAAATAAAAGTAAGATCTATACAAATTCATATCACGTCTTTTTTCTTCTGCTCCTGCCTGCCCGGAAGTCCGTTTTCCTGCACTTCACGTCTGTAGAAGCACCCCCCCCTACACTTAATAATTTTCTAGAATCCCATCTTTTTTAATTGTTGAAAGCCTATCTGCCCATTACAACTAAGAAAATGCATTCTTTTCTTCCTATAGAGTTTCCATTTTAGGAAGGAGATTTTAATAAGATTTAGAAAAAGATATGAATAATGTTTACTTACTCCAGGGATGCACAGTTTTATTGAGACCACTTTGGCAAATGATGAACTAAGACCTTGTCCAGAAAGGGCGAAATCGCCGCGAATTTACGCGCGATTTTGAATACACTGCTGGTAATATTGCACACGTTGCTGACGTCGCTGGTCCTGAGTGACCATTGTATAACGAAATGCGTCTAATTTGCGCGTAGCTCTGGACAGGGTCTAAGGGTGGGCCACCAGCACAAAATAAAAACATAAAACAAACCAAAAAAATGTTTTTTCCAAATGCACAAGGGACTATTATTGCTGGTAGGCCACTGGCATATTGCTGGCAGGCCACTGGCATATTGCTGACAGGCCTCATGTGGCCCGCGGGCCGCATTCTGTGCATCCTTGATTTACACCGATAAATAAATGTAATTTATTGTATAATTTTTATTTATACTATGTTCCAGGAATGGAACTCCAAGGAACAAAATACTCATAGGTCATTGGTCAATGTGCACAGCTAGAGCTAGGCTATTATAGGCTAGCCAGTGTTTTTCAATCTTTTTGATGGCGCAACCCCCTTAGTATGTAAAAATATTGTGCGACCCCTTACCCTCCACTGTTCCTAACCTGTATTATTATTACATTAATATTGAATCGGTACAAAGAGACTTCGCGAACCCTTTGTAGAGGCTAGCGAAGCCACACTTTGAAAATCACTCATCATCATCATATCAGCCGCACGACACTCACTGCTGGGTATAGGCCTCCCCTAAGAATCTCCACGACGATCGGTCCTGCGCGGCCCGCATCCAGTGGCTTCCCGCGACCTTCACCAGATCGTCGGTCCACCTTGTCGGGGGCCTACCCACGGAGCGTCGTCCGGTGCGCGGTCGCCATTCCAGAACCTTTCCGCCCCAACGGCCATCGGTTCTTCTCGCTATGTGTCCAGCCCACTGCCACACTTGAAAAACACTTAGCTAGGCTATTGAAGCTTATGCACAATAAATTATTTCGTGGAATCTAGTCCATACTAGAATGGACTTAAGGATTTGCTCATTGTATTTTTGTTTGTTAAAGGAAAATACTTTACCAGAGACTGTTGAATACCTGGAATGTGATGGAAGCATACACTTCAGTGGAGTTGTATCGTGTAGCGTGTTCATGTCTCCAAAAGCCACAATCAGCGAAGCTATTGCGGCTGTCAAACATGACATTATTAGGTCCCTTGCGTCACGATTTACTATGCACTGTGATGCTTTAATTGACGACAATTTACTACCTGAAGGTAAGAATAATTAATGATAATGGATTGATAGTAATAGTAGTAATAGTAATAACGTTTATTGCGTCATGTGGTACATAAGATCTTAAAGTTATACATGAAACCAATACACATGAGCCCCTTAGGGGCACTGCAAAATTATATTACAAAACAATTTACACTATCTAGATATTAATATACTTATTATAATGCATTTTAATAAATGGGATAGTAGTTCATAAGAGGTAAGTAAGTGATACATAGCGTGAAATTCAGCCATCGTAGAACTCTTGTAGGTAATACAGACTTTTACACAATAAGTATTCCTTTAACTTTATATAAAACAATGAATTTTTATTAATCTCTCTTAGATAAGTGGGAAGTTTATTATATACAACTATAGACATGTAATAAGCGCTAGTTCGCACTATTTCTAATTTATTAACTGGTAAAGCTAACTTATTTTTATTTTGTATTTTACGCCGAGCTGAGTGAGGGTCTTTGACTGGTGAATATAAGTCCTTGTGCTCTCTTACAAACTTACACAAATGAAGCTTACAGAAATGATGTCACACAAATTCTTGTCAGCTTGCAAATCCATTTCTTCTTTAATTAACTTCAGTAGGTACTACAGTAGCGCTAAAGCATGAATCAAAGTTAGCACCAAGTTTATGTTGGTCTGCTCCATTACGAAACTCTGTTGCTAACTATTCTCGATTGAAACCGCAGTTATTGCTGCTTTAAGTAAGATAGTTGTCACTTTGGTTCTTACTAAAACAGCAATGTAACAGCGATTTCTGTCAGAGTTGATTGCAACAAAGTTACAAAATCGGGGGCATGAAAATAACGGTTCCCTATGTATTCGCATAAAATTTTAAGGCATAATATGTCATAGCATAATATGATTTCGCCGAATGATGTTTACGCATAATATTATTTAGTCATAACAGCTTATGCATAATTTTTTTAAGCATAACTACTTTAAGCATAATCATGTTTAAGCATAATATTCTTTAGCATAAATTTAAACACGCATAATGTTATTTACGCATATTTTTATAAACAAATAAATCACGACGTTTAAAATCACGAAAGAACATTTTACCTAAAATACAAAATCCCGAAGCTTAAAAAACCGAAAGTAAATTGAGGGTTACATGCCAGCAGGTCGGTTCTGGTCGGCAGGTCGGTTGTTGGTCGCAATGGAATCTTACCTCCTCCTCGCTCGCTACGCTCGCTCGTCGTCGCACCTAATAGACCTAAACAGACTTTCGGGATTTTTGACTATCGGCATTTTAACTTTCAGGGTTTCGAACTATCATCAGTCATTTAATAATCGATCTTTTAAGTTTCGGTCTATTGGATATCGACATTAAGGATTTTCGGTATTTTAAAAATAGGTGTTTTATGAGTCGATATTTAGGTCGTATGTGTTATGAGTTTTTGGCATTTTAATACAATACCTCCCCTTTTGCATGAAAATAAATAGGTAAGTGCGTAAAAATATTTATTCTTATTGTTTTTGATTTTTATGTCTAAATAATATTAGGCGAATAGACAATATGCCTAATAACATTATGCGAAAATAAATTAGTCTAAATGATAATTATGCTAATATAAATAGTATGTCAAAAAACAATTTTGCGAAAGTATTATTATGACAAAAAAGATTATGCCAAATCCGTTATGCCAAATCAAATTAGGTATAAAACAATTATGCGAAAACAAGGGATCCCGAAAATAACATACTACCACCATCTTACGCCGTTGATCCCGGCTGCATTTGCAGTCATTAACACCCACCAATCCGCATTGGGCCCGCATGGTGGGTTATGGCCCATCCTCCTTATCCAGCCATAAGGAAGGCCTGTGCCCCAGCAGTGGGGACATTAAAAATGGCTAATTAGAATAAAAAGTACTTTTGAGGTTTAGTATGGACGGTTTGTTTGTAAACATTCTTTCGGTAATATATTGTTTTTAATTTCTATGGTTATTAACGTAATTAGAATAAACTATATCGGGATTTACACCATGTACCTGTTTATTTTTGAGACTCCGCTATTTCGGCGCAGTTGCATGCGCCATGATCACGGAAGAACTCTAAAATAAACAGGTATACATGGTGTAAATCCCGATATAGTTTATTCTGATTCTTTCGGTAAGTTGGCTGGAGTTGTACTTACTAAAGCCTAACCAAAGCATAATGTTTTAAAATTGTTATTTTTGTTGTGTTTTACAGAAAAAGTTTGCTTTAATGAGCCACCCCGTCGCGTCCTAGTGCCGGTTGGGTCTCTGTACTTGTGTGACTACCTGTTCCCCGGCGAGGCACCTGCAGAAGCGCTGCTGTCTGTCCGGGAACTTCTAGACGTGCAGATCACTGAGGCAGATGTTGTTTGCGATGTAGAGACACCAGCGGGTTAGTTAATTTTTTTATAACGGTTGTAACAAGACCCTCAACGAAGCCGAAGTCCACGCATTCCGCCCATTATCAGTATCATTTTTGTCTTATTATAGACTATACATGGGAAACCAATAGCTACGAAGTTATTGAAGGACAAAGTAAAAATTTTTTTTTTCAATAATTTTATGAAATCTTATTTTATTTGTTATTTTCTAATTTTTATGTAAACAGTATCAAAATTTTAAGTATTTTGTCACAAACAATGGCTTCAAAACGTCATCACTCAATGTATCTTATGACCACGCACAAAAACGTTGCCTTTCAACTCTGCCGCACGCAGCTGTGTAGCATTCACTCGCAGGCGCGGTCTGTTTGTACGCGTTACATTGCGTGGTAATATTGTATGCAATGCTTTTTAACACCGAAAATTAAAATTGTTTCCCAAGAATAATTTTCAACAGATATGGTCCTGATGATGGGCAGAGTACGTAGCCCTCGGCTTCTTCCTCTTCTCAGGGTCTTGTTACACCCGGTATTTTATGTTTAGTTTTTTTCCAAATTGTTTTTATATCACAATAATTTATTCCTTTTCGCTCGTTTACGCTTTATCTTGTTTTTCTGTTAGACAAAATCCAGGATAATTATCCGATTCACAATTTGTCCACCAACCGATGCACTCGCGCTAAGTTGGTGCTACTATTTACTAGACCTAGGGTTGCCAACCCTACTATATAATATAGTATCCTACTATATTGCGGTCTCGCCTACTATATTTAAAAAAATATATATAGTCGGCAAACTACTATAATTTTTGAAGTGAAAAAATTAAACAAAAGTAATTTCATAATACCTAATTTTTGTGTTTAAGTTCTGGTTGTTGAATTAATTATGAAAATGTTAGAAAGTATGAAAAATGCAACTTCTTTAAAATCCTCCATACAAAACGACAACCTACTATATTTTTTGACACGTAATAATCTTGAAAATAGGTACTATATTTGATGCAAAAAAGTTGGCAACTCTAAGCGTGCCCGCAGACTACAGATCAAACTGTCGGCCGATAGTTGGCCAATAATTGATTTTGTATGAAGAATCGCCGATACCGAATTGTTCTAGTGTGCTCACTTGCATACACCTTCATACTGATTGAGTGACCGACTAAACTGTCGGCCGATAGAAAGTCTGTAGTCTGCGGGCACGCTAACTAGACCTGTCATTTTGTATGTGTTTGATTTCGATTATCGAAGATATTTGTATTAATTTTTAGATGTTGGAAGTGAATTTTCGTAAACATTTTTTCTTCCAACGCATTTTAGTTTCCTTTTATTTCACTTTGATCTTTATTTCGTATTAGTTATTCTGTGGTATAAGTACTGTCTATTTCCATAATTATTATTATTACCAGCCATTTATAGACATCATTGAAAATAAAAATTGGAATAGCCCATCATATGCACACGTACAATATATCTCAATTTCTATGGCAGCAGTGCCACCAAGATGTTTCTGTCATCCTGCCATTAAATCTAGCAGTTATTGCATTCTAAGTCACAAAAACCATCATACATACACTTCTCATCTTGTTAGATTTGCATTTTTACCAACAATGTGTTGCTGTCTTGTCTACTAAAATTAATTGCTTGCTACCAAATGGAGGAATTTTCAATACTATTGATATAAAATATTAAAAGTATTACAACTGCTCTAATTCTAAAGTAAGTAGCTAAATCACTTGTGTTACGGAAATCAGAGACAACGGTGGAACTACAAACACCCAGACCTGAGCCAATATAGAAAAGTTCGTCTTTTAAATTGACCCAGCCGGGTACGGAATCCGGGACCTCAGAGATGGTGACATCTTAAAAACCGGTGTACAAACCACTCGACCAGCAGGTCTATCAGCTAAAAACATTGAAGTTAATGTAAACTGTAATTTGACACATGTACGATACATTGCTACTTCGTTTTGGCACAAATAAAAACTTGCCAAAGAAAAGTAGCAATGTCACATCCAAGTGTCAAATCTGAGCGATTACGATAGCAAAGTTAGCCGATAGAGCCCCTGGAGGTCGTCAAATAGGGAATATGCATAAGTCACCGATTTTGATAAATTTGAGCTTGATCGCTGCGGGACACGTATAAAAACATGATGGAACAGAAAAAAATATGAAAGAAATATATTATTTTAGTTCTATCACACGATGAAATAAGGGGAAAATAACGATTTTTTTTTCATTATCGGATATAATGCACTTAATAGTCAGATAGAATATCCATAATAAACGCGACTGAAACACACCTGAAACGTGACAAGTGACGTCACAAATCATGACTGTTTTGTGTAGAGCGTTTTCGGCGGGTGCTACTGCGTGCTTCAAGTAACTATGTCAACGTGCCGGACTACAGCTGCGCCACAAAAAAAAAGTTGGAAATCTGACATTTTGACTATGCCATGATGAAGTCTATAGTTTGTCGGAGTTTGTCGCCAAAAACCAGAGTTTGTCGGTCTTCCGTTTAGGAGATACATGTGGCTCAGCTGTAGAGACGTCTCTACAGCTGCGCCACACAGATCTCGAAAACGGAAGGTCGTAGCGAAAATCTGATTACTTGTATGTATAGCCGTTAGTTTGTCGGAGTTTGTCGCACAAAAACCAGAGTTTGTCGGTCTTGCGTTTAGGAGATACGTGTGGCGCAGCTGTAGAGACGTCTCTACAGCTGAGCCACACAGATCTCAAAAACGGAAGGTCGTAACAGAAATCTGATTACTCGTGTGTGTAGCCGGTAGTTTGTCGGAGTTTGTCACCAAGAACCAGAGTTTGTCGGTCTTGCGTTTAGGAGATATGTGAGGATACGCTGTGGAGACCTTTCTACCTGGATCTTGAGAACGGAAGGTCGTAGCGATAATCTGATTAGTCATATCTATAGTCGGTAGTTCGACCGAGTTTGTCGCCAAATACCAGAGTTTGTCGGTCTTGCGTTTAGGAGATATGTGAGATTTTCGCTACGACCTTCCGTTCTCGAGATCCAGGTAGAAATATCTCTACAGCATATCCCCACATATCTTCTAAACGTAAGATTGACAAACTCTGATTTTTGGTGACAAACTCCGACAAACTAATGGCTACACACTCGAGTTATCAGATTTTTGCTACGACCTTCCGTTCTCAAGATCCAGGTAGAAAGGTCTCCACAGCGTATCCTCACATATCTCCTAAACGCAAGACCGACAAACTCTGGTTCTTGGTGACAAACTCCGACAAACTACCGGCTACACACACGAGTAATCAGATTTCTGTTACAACCTTCCGTTTTCGAGATCTGTGTGGCTCAGCTGTAGAGACGGTCTCTACAGCTGCGCCACACGTATCTCCTAAACGCTAGACCGACAAACTCTGGTTTTTGTGCGACAAACTCCGACAAACTAACGGCTATACATACAAGTAATCAGATTTTCGCTACGACCTTCCGTTTTCGAGATCTGTGTGGCGCAGCTGTAGAGACGTCTCTACAGCTGAGCCACATGTATCTCCTAAACGGAAGACCGACAAACTCTGGTTTTTGGCGACAAACTCCGACAAACTATAGACTTTATCATGGCATAGTCAAAAAGTCAGATTTCCAACTTTTTTTTTTGTGGCGCAGCTGTAGTCCGGCACGTACTATGTCACGAGAAAAAAACGCAAAAGAAAAGTTTTAATAGTACAGTTGATTTTCTCTTATATACTTATATACTTTTGATTTTGATACAAAAAAAATTGATGTATATTCCCTATTGATTGTGACGAAATCTTTCAGATACTTCGGAGTTCGACGCGTTAGACAGAGATGCAAGTAGCGAGGAGTTACTGGCGACCCCGCAAGAAGCCAGCCAGTTCATGTACATCACGGGCATTTGCTTTGCCATGTTGGTCCTTATTGTATCAATTATCATTCACTACTACGACACAATCATGGAGGTTTTCCGCAAACTCCTTACTAGATCTTAGAAGTAGACTTCTGTGGCCCTACCATGAGTTGATGCAAACTGTTTCCGTTAAACTATCGTTTTCTCTCTTTCACTCGCATTGACTGTGACCAGTAATATCCGATAGTTTACGGTAACGGAAACGATTTGCATTATCTCATGGTAGGGCCACTGTTTATTTTTCCGACTGATGCATTTTTTGTCCATTATTGCAAGTTACATTTTTTTAAGTGAATTAATTTTATATTATCACGAGAAAGGTGTATTTAGGTTAGGGTGTGAAAAATGTAATGGCATTTTAGTTGTGCTGTTTATAACGATGCAAAGACAATGTTGATGTCGTTTTACCTTTGGTTTTAATTAAAGTTAATATTTCGCTATTGATTGATTCAATGAGGCTTGAAAATATTTCCCAACTTCAGTATATACTTTGGCAATTAATTTTGGCCATAATGATGATAGTGCCTCGTTTTACTGTCTTTCTAATGAGGGTTTGCATATTTATAATTAATTCGTGTTATTTATAACGTATTTATAATTTATATTCATAAAATTCTTAAGCTATGAAACGGTTAGGTACTTTTTAAATTGAAAATATATGATAGACAAACATCATGAGCAAGATAACCAGAAATGAATTTTAAATTGTTACTTATCGTACACAGAAATTTGTCAATTCCACATAGATCGTTGTTGAGATAAATAGATCACCGAGCTCAAAAGTAGAAAATTAAAAGCATGCTTTGAAATCTATGCCAGGCTTTTTCCTATTCCTATTTTAATAAATTATTTTCTTAATATTTCTTTTATCTTTCTTAGTTTATAAAATGTATGAAAAATAAGCCCATGGAAAACTTGCTTTGTAAGAAATAAAACAATATCGTTGTCAAAAGCGTTTTAAGTATTTAGTATAATTTTCTTATTTATATAGGTTAACTTTTATGTATCTGTGTCGTTTAATAAAATTTTAGGAAAATGTAAAAAAATCGCAGGATTAATATTAACAAGTTATCAATCTATCGATTGCTTAGCTTAGACCGAGCGAAATAACCCTACTTAAGTCGCAGACCCCAAATGCATAGGGTATCGGAGATATAGGATGACAAAGTTTGTATGAAATATAGGTGAAGTCTAGCATCAATATGAACAAGCTGTATACCAATCGTTTGCTTAGACCGAGCGAAACAATCGTAGGAATGCGTTCTGTATTGCGACTTATTTTTTAGAAGTCGCAGAACAGAACCCATCCATGGGGTATCGGAGATATAGGCTGCCAAAGTATGGATGAATAACTGATGAAAAAGCATACTACCCACTCAGGATTTGAATAACTCTAGTGCAAAAATCTTCATGCTGTCGATTGTACTGACACTGACACTTTATCAGTTATCCAAAATAATATTGGGGAACTGTCAACACGATGTTAAATGCTACACTTTACCACATGTATAATACTAGTAACTTTACCTAAATTTCATACATACTTTGTCAGCCTATATCTCCGATACCCAATGGATTGGGGATCTGTGACTTCGATAGTGGAATGTTTCGCTCATACTAAGCAGTAGATTGGTCTTTGGCTAGTTCATATTAATTCCATGGTTTTAGTTCATTTATTTTGGACTGTAACTTTTTAACAATATTTTAAACGTTTGACTTTAAATATTATAAAAATACCCTCTTTTGCTGTTGTAAGTAGATTAGTTGATTAATTTATGGCAATTGGTATATTTTAGTATTATCAGATTTAAAATCATTCCTTAAGGCTCCGCTATGCGAAATCATTTGTCTCTCTGTCTTTTTCTTGACGTGTAAAATGTATGGAAAATAACCTCACATCTGCACTTTTTCGATGTTTTTCGTTGTTTTTTCATCATAACTTTTAGCACAGTTATCTTTCTTGAAAAAAAGTTATTGGAGCAACTGCACAGTATGTTAAAGTGTATTTTGATGTAGAATTCAATACGTTTCCGCTATTATTTACGCCAAAAATATGACCCGCGATAAGTGCTTTTGATGATATTCTGATTTTTTATTACTATCATCTGTGAGGTTTATACGCAATTTAATACTTGTAGCTACTAGAAATCTCTTTAGCTTGTCGTATGTTTTTTTGTGGCTACAACTTTACGTTTTCTAATAAAAATATGGCCCGCGCAAACCATGTTTTCCTATTATGGCCCCTTAAAGAGTATGTTTCGTAAAATCTTCATAAAAAAATCCATATAATCCATAATATATCCATAATCCCGAATATGGTAGATAGGGTACCTAGCATGCTAAAACAAGCCCGGATAATTATTAGGAACCCTTGTATATGCAATGCAGTTACAGTCAACGACACGCTGCTGGGCTACAGGTTAATAAATTTCAATAAATTTTAAACTTGCGAAGACGGTTAAACTCAAAATAATCTGAATTGTCAGATTTGTTTCACCTGTCGTGCTGTTTACTGTACTTAATTCGAATGCTCTAGGTGTCTCCTAGATCCTAGCTAGCCTGTTTTTATTTTGTGTGTATGTATACATAGGGGAGTATGTATACAAGAGAGTTGTGTTGATGTGAAAACGGGTTTGTCAATTTTGTATGAAATATCCTTCAGGTTCAAAATGTACATTTCCCATTACGTTCATCGGTTTCAAAAGGTAGGTATATTTCCTAAAAGTTTACTTCCCAAAAAGTATTTTCCTAAAATGTACATTTCCCAAAATGTACCTTTCCCGTAATGTATCTGTCCCAAAATGTACGTTTCCCAAAATGTACATTCTTAGAACAGTTAGGATAATTGGTTGGGATACATTTGAAATATGTATAAACTCAGACCAAATAAAAAAGTAAAGACGGAGTCTTCCGACAAAGCGGTGAAGCCAGTAAAACTACGCCTTGGCTGTGTACATACACAGTTTACGCACCCATATGTAACGAAACTACGCCTTGGCTTTCGTTCGTCATTGGGCGAACCCTGCCGCCCGGCCCCCGTCCGCCCTCTAGTACGCACACATGTACCATCAAAAACCGGCTTCACTTAGTTGTTCGCAACCACTGCGCAACGCTCCATCTTCCTTTTTTATTTGATCTGAGTGTATAAAGAATACTTTAAATACACTCCTACTCGAATGGCCAACATTCTATACGTATAAAATTGTTGGATTTACAAAAGCAACTAGTCCAATCAACGGGGCTTATGCAACCCGAATAATTCTTCCGTCTATGAAATTTGGCATGTGATGAAGTTAGGTAATACAGATTACAGATGAACAATAATCCAATAAATTTTGTTACGAGAAGTTAGGTATTTTTACCTAAACATGAAAATCGCTTATATCTCTCTGTGAATATTTCCTCGGGCTAAAATACTTTCTGTATACGTACTTGTGTATTAGTTAGAATAAGTATGTAAAAGAATCCAATATTTTTTCGATTTCGGAGATACTCCAAATTTAAATTTTAATATTTTCAATATATATTTTCTTGATGAAAATATCTGCTGATTATTATTTTTAATATGTTTTTATATCCTTAAATATATAGCTTTGTTCAGTAAGTCAATTAATTTTCTTCTTTAATCATATTTTTTTATTTTTTGGTCTTAAGAGGTAATGTGAAAAATAGTCGGTCCATTTTCATACATTTATGTATAAATATGATTAAAGAAGAAAATTTGTTGGCCTACTGAACAAATCTATATATTAAGGGTACAAAAACATATTAAAAAATAATAATCAGCAGATATTTTTATCAAGAAAAGATATATTGAAAAATATTAAAATTTAAATTTGGAGTATCTCCGAAATCGAAAAAATATTGGATTCTTTTACATACTTATTCTAACTAATACACAAATACGTATACAGAAAGTATTTTAGCCCGAGGAAATATTCACAGAGAGATATAAGCGATTTTCATGTTTAGGTAAAAATACCTAACTTCTCGTAACAAATTTTATTGGCTTATTGTTCATCTGTAATCTGTGTTACCTAACTTCATCACATGCCAAATTTTATAGACGGGAGAATTTTTCGGAAGTCTCCATACAACAAATATGCTCATTGATTGGACTAAACGTTGAATTTAAAGAATAAGGGATTCTTTATTTATTGGTGTAAAAATATGTCCATATATCATAACCGTTTAGTAGCAGAAGGGAATTTAAGTAAAAAAAATCGATGTCCCGTAGTTTTTTTTTTATATTCAATACAAATACTTAGAGAAAAAATGAACTTAGCAAATGTAGTCCTTGAACTGATGTTTCACATATATTTTTTTCAACTTTCTCTGGCTAGCCATAAATGAGGAGTAGGCTTTTCAAAACAGCTATTTGAGGAAGCTGATTAAAAAATTAAAGCTTAAATAATGAGCAATAGATGATTAAATCACATGTCGGATACTTTATTTATTAATTTATCATAATTAAACGGGCGGCTTATGCCCAATTACATAATTATGTTTTTTTATAGTTTGCTGCTTGTTTTAAAGCTTTAATAAGTAAGGGTAGCGCTCAAACGCATAGAATGTTGGCCACTGGAGTAGGGCGGACATATTTAAGGTATTTTATACATATTTAAAATCTCTAACTTTTCTAAGAATGTACATTTTGGGAAAGATACATTACGGGAAAGGTACATTTTGAGAAATGTATATTTTAGGAAAGGTACTTTTTGGGAAGTAGACATTTCAGGAATAATGATTAGATTGATTAGTTGTTAGATTGGATTGAAAATATTTTATGTCTCTACTATATGGAGTAGAAAACAGTATCAATCAATGCATTTCTTGTTTTTATTGGTATCATTATAAATAGTAAAATATTTAGTTGTATGCTTATTTTTACCCGACTACCGAAAGGAATGGAGAGTAATGTTTTTAATGTATAAAAGTTTGTTTTGTAATATTATGTATAATTAATTATGTAAATTCTAATAAAATGTTTATTTTTATATTTGTAGTAGTTATTGTTAATTGTTGCTAAAACTAACTGAAATATTACTTTGTGATTCGATGTACGTGTCCCTAGTTGAATTAGATATTGATTTCCCAACGCCATCTACCGCATTCAATGAAACATGTATGTTAGAGACACGTTTAAGTAGATAATTTAGCTGAATCACGCATCGTTCTGTGGCGGTAGTAAAGTTTAACGCGCGAAAGAGAGATCCGAATTCCGACTGCATCACACACATTTATTATTCATTGATATGGCGTTGGTTATCTAGTGTGTGTGCTAGTTGATGGCGAAATTTACTCGCTCGTGTCGTGTGCGTGAACACAAGTGACATTGACAAACCTGACAATTCCACAAGTTAGTATTGTTAGTAAGTTCAGATACGACAGTTGCACAATGGTGTTGTGAACTTACGGTGTTGTGTTCATTGTTTACGTTACGATGTGACTTAAAGAAAACATTAATTAAGATGAACAGCGAGGGTTGTATTTTCGTTGCGTGATTAATTAATTCAACGGACCGGTTTCGTTGCGGCGAGTGGTTTGTGATAAAGCGGCGAAACGAGACTTTGTTTACAATGGCGTTTTCACTTAACAAGTTGAAGAATATTTTGAATAGCAACCGGGATGGACAGCTGGCGGGGAGCGGCAGCTTGGAGCCTGAGATCGGGTTTAAATTGTCACTGCACCCGATGTCGAAGAATTTGTTCGTGACTGTGATCGGCGCTAGGCACCTTCCATCCTTATTTGGTCTCAGTCGCGCCCACGGATACCTGGTTAAGGTGAATTCCGAAGTTATCAAAGCAATCATTATCGGCGATAGCGTTTATGACTGTTTCAAATATTTGGTATTGGTATAAGTATAACTAACAAACTAGGTAGAAGAGTTTCTGGGAAGTTAACCATTAAGTAAAAACGCAGTTTCTTGGAATATATTTAAACTGCATAGCAGTCTTTTGCCTGGGTGGTTTAAAATACTGTAGCATACCTAGGTATTTTGCGAAATTAGTCTAATTTCCATTGCATTGCTTTGGGCTCTAGTCTAGCAATTAAATTGATTTTTTTAATCGATTATAATGTCATGGTCAACGAATTGCTGCAGGTAGGTAGGTATCAGGGTTACCACCCGTCCCGATTTTGCCGGGACAGTCCCGATTTCAAGGAAATTAGCCCGCGTCCCGACAATCCATCAGTTTTGTCCCGATTTTTGATGAGAACACGCAATCGAAATCTGTGTTGATAAAAAATGGGTCGAAATATTTAAAAGCATAAAGGACAGCAAGTTAAATGCCTTATTTTGCTTTGTATTGTTAAGTACCTATACCGCCTTCTATGTTGACCCATATGACGCTAAAAATGATCTAATGTGGCAACCCTGGTATGTATATTGATTATAATAAAAAAAATGAGTAAGTACCGATGATGTGATGTAGGTGTTAATATTTTCCTGTAAGGAAAAAATTGAGTTTGGTTTGTAACAGAATTAAGTTTTTACGTTATAGTTACCTATCTAGGTACTTATGAGAAAAAAATTCTGAATGAAGGACTTAGGTAGTTTGAGTTTGAGAGAGATTATAGTATTAAGTGGAATATTGGCAGTAGCCCCACAAAATCGAGTAGGCCTCATAGGTGGGTAGGTACATTGGATAATTTGGATATGGATTGGAAATATTGGAAACCGGAATCTTCGTTGCTCTTCTTGCTACCGTGACATTGCATTGCCAGTGTTAAATTAGCTAGGCTTGTATTTCTTGTTAAGGTGGCACCCTGAGCGAAAGTGGCCTGAGGTGAATTTTATTTAATATTATAATTCTAATACACAATGTTAATAAAGTTTTATGTGGAATTTTTGGGCCCCACACAGTCTAGTATTTTTAGACGGTATCGTTACATTCCCTAGAGTCACTGCTAGAAGTAGATAGCAAAACTGCTAAAAGTGGCCGTTTTTGACACATTTGCTACCTATCTAATTCTATGAATGACTACGAGGACATGCACTGATACCTTCTAAAAATACTAGACCATGGGCCCTAAAAACTCCACGTAAAACATTATTAAAATCTTTTTCTATTAATAACTTATGAAATAAAATAAAAACCTCTGAGGGCGCCACTTTCGGTCATACATCCGCCTTAACAAAAATCGACAGGACGATCTTTTGTTATTTTCTATCAAAAACTAAAGTTTTTTGTCCTTTTTGTAAGTAGGTAATGTGGCAGAAAATAAAGAGCAGTTTTTTGTCCTAGTCACGAAATAACAGATAAGTACAAAGGTTGTGAAGTTTATTTCTTTATTAAGATAATAAATCAGGTACATACTTAATTATCTACCTCTACACACAAACACAAGAAACATTCGCGTCTATAATGTCGTGTATGATGTTTGTAAATCTGTAAAGAGATACTAATTTAAAGAGTTATAATATAAGGGTCATTCCATGTCAAACGCTACCATGGCATTTTTTTAAAGTACTCTTATTTTACATAAATAGCTGCTTAAGTACAGCCTTATTACATTGAATCAAATGAATTTACTGAAAATTCCAACAAAATATTTTTTTTAATACCATTTTTTCTTGTTTGAAGTATGAGAAAATATTCGCCTAGGGTTAAAGATTTTGGAGCACACTGTAAAATTAAATATAACGTTATTGTCAAAGCTAACTTCATTGACTAGTGATACATAAACTGTTAGACATGGTAGACTGGTAGACATATTTTTTTTTGTAAATCAGTAAGTTTGATTTAGTTTGTAGTACCTTTTTATAAGGGACATCGCATGTTACGCCCGTTACGAAAATAAGAAAGTTAAATAAGGAAAAGTTTACTTTGTAGCTTACTAACACCTTCACAACTTTGGGAAAGTAAGGGTATGTTAGCAAATTGTTAATGTCTTGGATTCCAAACTGAACCTTGTTAATTATGATTTAAATTAAATTCAAATTACGTTACGCCCGTTACGCAACGGGCGTAACACTATTTTGGTGAGGCTTTACGAGTGATTTTAAAGAGTGGATTGGTTATTTTTAAAATGATAATGTTAGTAAACTCTGTTTTAGTAACATTTCGTAGTATACTTTAGCTTTTTTTTTTTCATTTAAGACCATTTATGGTGAACACAAGTTTTAGTTGCTTTTATTTAGCATTGTTTGTGTGTTGGGTGGTTTAAATATTATCTTATATTTATGGCCAATGATTTAGATATTATACTCAACTTTTAATTAAATTTCGTTACGCCCGTTACGTAACGGGTGTAACGAGTTTTAAAAAATGGCTTATATTTTGCTGTAGGTACATTAAATTGCACATTTAATTACACTACTTAAGTTCCTACAACATCAAGTGTGTTTTGTGTTTTAAAATGCTTTTGAAATTAAAGGTTTTTCATAAAATTTTGTTTTTCATTCGTACGGGTTAAGCCCGTTACGCACAAATATTTACGTAAATTTTAAATGATCGCCTGTTTTTCTTTGATAAATGTTGTAGATGGTGGATTATTAATTTGGCTACAGCTTAGCATTAACTTTTATTCATAAAACAAGAGCAATTCGCAGAGTTTTGCAAAAATGTTGTGCCATCCGGAAATGAGAGGCAAAATCAAGTTACGCCCGTTACGGTACTTGCGGCTGATTTTTTTAAAATCTATAAAACTTTTTAGAAATTTTAATTAATATAAAATTAATATAGGCTAAAAAGCTATTAATTAAGTTATAAAATTAATATGCTTCCCTTATAAAACATAATTAAATCATCAGTTGAAGGTGTACGGTACGACCTGTTACGCCCGTTACATGGAATGACCCATAAATTTTATACGCGATATAAAAGTACGAGGTAGTTATACAATACTAAATATAAAATACTAGGTAGTTGTTTTGGAAACTACCTAATTAGACTTCAGCATCTTCTCTTAACGAAACTGTCACCCTCAAGTGGCGCCTTCGTCATAATAAAATTAATTGCTCGCTAAGTACCTACCTAGGTACATAATATATCGAAAATTCACATGTACAGATTGAAGCTAGTTTATTTACAAACAATAATCTCAGTAAAATCTAGTTCGTTGTAGTAGTAATTAGCAAAAGTGCCAAAAATGGCCACTAGGCGTTTATCCAGATTTGAACTACCTACACGAATACCTACATTTAAACTAAGAATTAATTAACGCATACAAAAATAGTCATAATTAATTCTAGTTTTTATATTTTTAAACATAGTTATTTCGTTGTAATGTTTTTTTCTTGCTTGTCGGCGCTAGTGGACGCACGATGCACGCTGCGCCGTAGTACCCACTACTAGCGCCGCCAATACATTTATTTTTATTACTCGAAAACCAAGTCAATAGGTACCTATTAAAAAAAAGCTAAGATCATACCCTCTTAAATTGTGTCTAATATTTTTTTAATAACTCTTCAACAGTTTTCATTCTTTTTATAAGTTTTAAAATCCATTCTAGCCAAAAGTGGCCACTTTGAATTAAAATGGATTTTAAAACTGTAAGTTTTTACTTTTTTAAAAACATGTTTTTAAAACAGATTAAAAATTATAAAAATCGAAGTTAAAACATTAAAACCGACTAGTAAAACAGACTCAAAAGTATAAAATAAAATCTTCTGTAAATATTTATAATCCTACCTACAGAGGTTTTAAACCTAAAAACGTGGGGCGGGCGCATGCTAAAGACAATATTGGTGATAAATTTTACAAAATTTTATATATATTTACAGAATTATTTACTTTATACTTTTTAGTCTGTTTTTAATAGTCCGTTTTAATGTTTTTAGTCCAACTTTTATAATTTTTAGTCCGTTTTAAAAAGGTGTTTTTAAAAAGGATTTTTTTTCAGTAGGTAAATTATAATTTCTGGTTTTTAGTTAACGAGCTAAGACTAAAAATATACCATCTCCTATTGCAGCACTCGTCAAGACGATTCAAATGAGCTCAAACTCGATGGGGTTGCATGGTTTTATTATAGAGTTCCATTATTGGCCTTCTTCCGGCTCCATCATAAGATCCTTAGACACTATTTCCCATTAGAGTACTCGTCAAGACGATTCAAACGAGCCCAAGCTCGATGGGGTAGCGTGGTTTTGTTAAAAGAGTTCATGTGTCCTTCGTCCAGTCCATCGTCAGACCCTGGAAACTATTTCCCAACAAAATACTCCTCAAGACGATTCAAACGAGCCCAAACTCGATGGGGTTGCATGGTTTTATTATAGAGTTCCTATGGCCTTCTTCCGGCTCCATCATCAGATCTTTGGTCACTATTTACTATTAGTCTACTCGTCAAGACGATTCAAATGAGCCCAAACTCGATGGGGTTGCACGGTTTCAATATTGAGTTCCTATGGCATGGCCTTGCAGCTTCATCATCAGACCCTGGACCTCGTCTCCCATTAGAGTACTCGTGAAGACTATCCTAACGAGCCCAAACACGATGGGGTTGTATGGATTCATCATAGAGTTTCTGTGGCCTTCTTCTGGCTCCATCATCAGATCAGCTTAATGATAATATTGCATTGCCTTCCAGTTCTGACTTATGTTCAAAGTTGCAATCTAGCTCATCGAGAAGCTAGTATAAAGAGTGGAGAAGTTTGTGGAGAAACAAACAAACAAACAAACGAGAAAGCAACCTTAAAAACGTGTTAAAAAGCTAAGATCATGCCCTCTTAAATTGCCTCTAATATTTTTTCAATAACTCTTCAATCAACAGTTTTCATATTTTCTACTTATTAGATACTTCATTCATTAGATACTTGTACTGTATTTTATATAGCCTTCAACTCTGATACCTATGCACGCATTTTGCTGTTCTAATTGCTTATTAATTAACAGCTATTCGGAGGATACCAAATCTGATAAATAATTATCTGCCAACGCTTCTAGCATGCGGGCTTCTATTTATAGTTACTTACCACACATATTTGAAACACTGACCGGTCTAGCTGTCAAATCTAAGCAGCTGATTTTAAAATTAATTTTAACTAATATAATATTGTTTTCCTTTAGTAATATTGTTTTTAAAGTGTTTATTACAACTTAAATATTATAAGGAAGTGTTTTCTGACAAATCCATTGGGTAGTTTTCGAACTACCAAAACGACCGAGCTTCACCTATCCACCGCCCGCCAATGTTGTTTTGGTGAACATTTCATAGAAAAGGAGAAATCTGTGGAATACTACGCACTAAACCGGGGAAGTACTTTTGTTCCGTAATTTTATTTATATTATTTCAACTTAGACTACATCACTAAGCCAATCAGACTGATTCTAAACATTTTTATTTTTCAAAGCAACAGCGTAGGTAGGTACCTACCTACATTTATATATAAACTCACGGCTTGTGTGGCATTTTGGTTCTCAATTATCCCAACTGTTCTTTACTACTTGTACAAAATTCACGTAAAGTGAGTAACGTCAATACTCAATACGAATTGGCAGAGTCAATTTCTCTTTACTTGACGTGAAGTGGAAGTAAAGTTGAGATGGTGACTACTATTGTCACAGACATTCACTAAACTGTTTACACTTTACAAACATTACACTACTCATAAATACAATACAGCTATAAGTAAAAACAATCAAAACATTGTGTAACCATTTTGCTACTTGAATACTATTGTAAAAGTACTATTGTTACTTATTGATTTATTTGGGTCAGTCAGTCTGTCTGTTTAGTGTTATTGATATTTTTTTGTTTTGACTTAAACATCATCCATGTTTTATTGCTATAATTATTTAAATTAAGCATCTCATCTACCTATAGTGTCTCTAACTATAACCAAATAGTATCTGGATTAATTCTTTTATTTTTATAACTATTATAACATTCTTGTGTACCTACATAATGATTAAACTTCACTAAAAGTATAAGACTAAACTAATGTTATAATTTAAATAGGTACTTACATACACTTACTCATAGTTAAAAAAAGGAGTAGGTATAAATAAGTAAATTATTCCCAATTACTTAACAATTGTGGCCTACTGTCTTATGTTTTTAATTTTGTTTTCTTCCAAGTATATTCTCTGATAATAAATAAATAATCAATATTTGTTTTAAATAGTTCCTGATACTGTTGTTTGTAAACTTTCAGGACTTATAAATTCATCATGCTGACCCGTAAGGCTGCAGCACAAAGCACCGAGATGAAGTTGAGGCAGGCACTGCAGGAACTGAAGGAGTCTAGGGATACTTGCAGCCAGCTACTACGTGAGCGAGACGACAGCGAAGAAGAAATCAGCAAAGTTATTGCTCGCAACTCTCAACTGAAGATTGAGATGGCTCAGATGCATTCTGAGCACATGGAAGTAATACGCCAAAGAGACCAGCTCGAGAACACCGTTAGCGGCTTTGATGAACAGTGCAGCACTTACGAGAGGGCCCTGAACCGCATCACTGATTTGGAACGGGAGCTGAACGATGCTAACATGCAAATATTAGACTTCAAGGAGCAGCAGCAACTGCAAGAAGTGGACCATACACAGAGTCTTTTTGAGGAGCTCATGATGTCTTCACCTGCTGTACAGTCAGCAGAACAGTTAATAACCAAAGACAGTGACTTTTCACCTCGACCTCAAATTTTAGGTGCTAAGAAACTAAAGAAATATATTAGAATACGTAAATTAATTAAAAAAACAGGAAAACTAATTAGAAAAAATAATTGTTTTTCTAAAAATATTGCTTTAAGAAAAGAACGAATTAGCCTCTTGGATTCTTTGGAAATTTATAGTAGTAAATTAACTGAAAGCAGGCAAATGTATGACTGGGACACTAAAAAATTGCAATTGAAAATCATACAGTTGCATGAGTCACTTGAACTTGTGCAAAAAAAGTACTCTCTTGCGCAGAAACAAATTGATGAGCACATCAAATCTGCCACAGAGTTAGTGGAACTCTGCAATTACAATGCAGACCGGTATGACTCATTAGTAAATAGTCAACTTATTGTTGAATCTTCAGTTGTTCACAATAATGATTCTTATGTAAATAAAATTAGCAAATCTACACAGAGCCCCTGCCATTCATCATCCTGCATAGAAACATTGCAAAGTAGCTATAGTAAATGCACTTTCAAACCAGCATTATCATGTAACTCAAAGGAGGCAAAAACAATTATGTTTTCAGACAAACTAGGTCAGGGATTAGGTTTAGCTCTAAGAGATAAGCTCTCTAAAAAACTTATTAATATTTGTACTCCTGGTGTATCTTTTAACCAAATTGTACAAAATATTAATAAGTCACATATTGATGAAGCCACAACAGTAGTAATATTATGTGGGGACAGTTCCCATATTACAAAAAGGGACATTCTTAAAAATATTAATATTTTACTAACATTACAGTCTGTAACAAGATGTAAAATAATAATTAGCGCTTTCCCTTATGCAAGTAACTTTAACTGGGATCAAAATAAGCGCATTTTTGATTTAAATTTATATATATATAATTTGATAAGTCGTCACAGTGACGTTATTTTATACTTTGACGTTAATAAATTTATTAACACTTTTACATTGACTCCAGATAGTATGTATCTGCCGAAAAAATGTAGGATGCAAATAGCTAATTTGTTAGCTTACAATTTACAGGACTCTGTTACAGCTGTAACTAAGTCCATAAAACCGAGTATTAGTACTTCAACTTCTACTCGGCATATTGTTTCAAATAAAACAGTGACAAACTCAGATTTAAACTGAGGCACAAGACAACAGCCAGGCCTAATTGTATCAATATAATTAGTCAAAATATTCAGGGCCTGTCTGGCAAAGATCTAGAATTAGAATTATTTGTTGAATGTAATAATATTCAAATCATTTGCATTACAGAACACTGGCTAAAGCCTGGTGATATGTCATTTAATCTAAATAATTTTCAACTAGCAAGTGCGATGGTTAGGCAAACAACTATTCGTGGCGGTTCTGTAATTTTTGTGAATAATAATATAAAGTATAAAGAAAGAAAGGATATTGTGAACCTTACATCAGAGCGCCATGTGGAGTTGTCTTGTATAGAATTAGATAGCATGATTATTGTGTCTGTATACCGCCCCCCTAAGGGTATCTATGAAATATTTGAATCTGTCATGGAAGATGTTCTAAAAAAGTTAAGGTTAAAAAATAAACCAGTAGTAATTTGTGGCGATTTTAATATTGATATTCTTGAGAGCAATTCTTCGACCACTCGTTTTCTGGCATTATTTAAAAGTTTTAATTTGCATAATAAATTTTTAGAACCCACTCGGGTAACTGAACACTCCGCCACTTGCATAGATAATGTTTTTTCAGAATGTGATCCGGAAAACAAATTCGTTTTTAGTAATATTTCATCCGACCATTACGGTTTGAAAGTTTCATACGCTGTGAACGTTATAGATACACCTAAGACTGTAGAATGCAGACCTATCACAAAAAAGGGATTGGACAATTTTAAAAACAACATTGATGAACAAATTTCTTTATTGCCATGGATTTCAGATAATCCTGATGTTTTGTACGGGAACCTCTTTCATTTAGTTACTAATGAGTTTGATAAATCATTTAAAATCAAAACTATTAAATGTACTCAGAAATTACGGTTCTGCGATTGGGCTACGACAGGTATTTATAAAAGTAGAAACAGACTTTATGAACTTTACAAGCTTAGAGAAACTAACCAAAGCCCAGGTTTTTTAGAACATGTTAAAAAATACTCGAAGACTTTCAAAATGCTATGTGCAGTTGCAAAGTCTAACTGCATTAAAAAGCAAATTAAAAACTCGAGTAACAAAACTAAAACAACCTGGGATATCATTAATCGTGAAACTGGTAAAACTAAAGCACGGGAAAATAGCCTAACGCTTAATATTAATAATGAATTAATAAAATCAGATAAAGAAATTGCTAACATTTTTGATAAGTTCTTTGTAAACATACCAGTAGAAACTACATCAAATTTGGATTCCTCACCAGCGGCTGCTGTATCTATGCTAAAGAGACATGTGGCTGAAAGTGATTCATTGTTTAATTTTAAATGTATTAATGCTTTAGATATAATAAAAGCTTTCAAATCTCTAAAAATGAAAAGCTCCACTGATTTATGGGGCATATCAGTTAAGGTTATTAATAATATTGTGCATACTATTGCCCCTTATCTTGCTGACATTTTTAATCGGTGTATTGATCAAGGAATATTTCCTGATCTTATGAAGTTTAGCAAGGTAATACCATTGTTTAAATCAGGAGATAAAGAAGACCCTAGCAATTACAGACCAATATCGATATTACCTGCCCTAAGCAAGATTTTTGAAAAAATAATACTTGAGCAATTATTAGGTCATTTTAATGTAAATAAACTTCTGCACAATAAACAATTTGGCTTTACTAAAGGTCGTTCCACAACTGATGCTGGGGTTGCGCTTTTGAAGCATGTCTTTGAGGCTTGGGAGGGGTCTCAGAATGCCCTTGGCATTTTCTGCGACCTGTCCAAGGCTTTTGATTGCGTGGACCACTGGACGCTGCTGTTGAAGCTAAATCATTACGGTGTAAAAAATAATGCCCAAAAATTAATACTGTCGTATCTCAGTTCAAGGACTCAAACAGTTGATATCAATGGAGTAAGTTCATCAGGTTCTCATGTAAAAATGGGCGTTCCGCAAGGCTCCATTTTGGGCCCTTTTTTATTTTTAATATATATAAATGATCTACCCTTTTTTGCAGAGAGGTTCTGTGATATTGTTTTGTTCGCAGATGATACTTCTTTAATATTCAAAGTTGACAGGAATAAAACTGATTTTGACGATGTGAACAAGGCACTCTCGCAGGTTCTTACTTGGTTTAATGTAAATAATCTCCAGCTTAATGCTAAGAAAACCAAATGTGTTAAATTCACTTTACCTAATGTACAGGCGTATCCCACTGAAATTTTAATCAATAATGAGAAATTAGATTTGCTCGATTCAACAGTTTTCTTGGGTGTTACTCTTGACAGTAAACTTCAATGGAATATGCATATCGCAGCTCTGGCTGGCAAGCTCAGCTCTGCTGCCTATGCTATTAGAAAAGTTAGACAGTTAACAGATGTAGAAACTGCTAGATTAGTGTATTTCAGCTATTTTCATAGCATCATGTCATACTGTATTCTTTTGTGGGGGATAGCAGCCGATATAAATACTATTTTTGTTTTACAAAAACGAGCAATAAGAGCTATTTATCAACTAAGTTCTAGAACATCTCTTAGGGATAGATTCAAAGAGATTGGTATATTGACAGCAGCATCACAATTTATATTAAACTGCATACTTTTTGTGCGTCGCAATATTAACTTATATACAAAAAATAGTGATTGGCACAATCGGAACACCAGAAATAAAGACAAACTTGTAATGCCTCAGTATAGATTAGAAAAAATCCGTGGTTCTTTCATAGGTCTTGGTATAAAGTTTTATAATAAAATTCCAAGTAATATTTTGGATTTACCATTTGAAAACTTTAAGACTCATGTAAAGAATTGTCTTCTTAAAAAAGGATACTATACCGTTAAAGATTACTTAATTGATAAAACAGCTTGGTCGTAGATTTTTCTATTCTATGTGAAAATTGGGAGAATTGTCCTACCTACTTAAAATGTATTGTAAGCTTTTTGACTCGACGCCTTAATGCGGGTAGCTTTAGTATGTCATGCTCACTTTAAACATTTCTGCGGTGGTGTCGTGTGAGGCGGGTCGTTACGTTCCCTCAAATATGGTTGAGCGAAACGATGGCTGGTTCATGCGTCATGCTCGTGAACGGGTGCTGCCAGTGGGAATGGGTCTGCTTCTGTCTGCTTGTACTAAGGGCGTCGCATATTTTTTTTTTTTCCCGTTTAATATTATCAATCAGTATGGCACTTCTTACTCAAAACATAGAATTAATAACTAATCCTTGTTTTGATTTCTCACTTTTTTATTGCTAATGACCAAAATGATTATTTGGCTTTCGTTATCACGATGTTTTCGTATTTTTTTTGTCTATAGTTTTGTAAGTAAAGGCCTATGAAAAGCTTTTGGATATTAGTTTTCAATTCGGTGCCTTAGGATGGGTAGCCTAAGTATGTCATGCTCTCTTTAATCATTTCTGCGGTGGTGTCGTGTGGGGCGGGTCGTTACGTTCCCTCAAATATGGTTGAGCGAAGCGATGGCTGGTCCATGCGTCATGCTCGTGAACGGGTGCTGCCAGTGGGAATGGGTCTGCTTCTGAGTACCTATCTTAACGCATATTGAATTGTAAGAATTGCGTTTTATTTTTATGTCTTGTATCAAGTGTTTTTTTGTTAGAGTAGCAGACAGAGTGATTTCTAAACTAGTTGAAAGTTATTTACTCTCACGATTATCTAACTGAATATAGCAGATATTTAATTTTAACCTAACTACCCATTGTGTGTAACCTTTTGATAACTATTGTGATGGAAAATGACCTCACTTTAAATGTGGAGCTCATTTTTCAATCTTGACGACTCTGTATGAAATATACAGGGAGAAAAAAGCAGCCCTTGACGAGTTTCTTGCCGGTTCTTCTCGTTACAAGGTCTCCCGCTTAGGGTTTGCGAACCGATGGCGTAGCTTCTATGACATTCACAAGTGCTTGTAACAGCCTAGACTGAATAAATTAATTTGAATTTTGAATTTTGAATTTTACCTACTAAACTCCTACCATCTTGCACGTAGATAATTTACGTTCTTATACCGTTAATTGTTATTCTAATTACTGAAGCAGATTGCAGGTTGTGAGCTTGGACGAATCAGGTTGTGAGACATCAAATCAATAATATTTGTAGGAAGTAGGTACTTACATACCTATTTTGTAAGTAGATTAAGGTACCAAAGCTACATAGTTACACGAGATGAAAAAAACTCTGTTAAACTCTAACTTTTGACGTTGGGTTATTTTTTTTACTAATAAAACAGAATAAATAATCATTGAAATGTACAGTACATTTCGATGTCAATAATATAGGAAAGGTAAGTACCTTGATGCAATCAATAATTTAAGATTAGGACGATGATTAATCAAACAGAATAAAGCGGACCAAAAAGCACTTGCACTGGGGCACTGCTGGTATCTGCCTTCATAGGGAGAATCAAAAGTATTGTCTTCATGAGGTGTCAATCAATTGTCATAGAGGTAACCTAGGTATCAATAATAAAAAAAAAAACTGTTATAGATATATCGTTTCTGTATGTTTGTAAAAATACAATCGGCGATGTCCCACAGTCATACATAAGTCACCATCACCTACTAGTTCAACAAGGAAGAAAATTTATCGTTTGATTAAATTTGAGATTTTAAAGCGGGATCCCGTTAAATATTCTATGAAGTGTTGTATATATATTTTATAATTTCATAGAATAAGTAGCACAAAGATGACAATAATAAAAAAAAGTACCTACTTACGTACTACGCAACTCTCTTGTTCTGTGGACCGCACCATGCATAGTAGGTAGCGACTATGGTAGCGCTATTGGCACATTTACGAGCTAATTTAACCCTAGAACCCCTATTAAAATCACATTATAGCAATACCCCAGGGTACCATACCCTGGGGTATTGCTGTACACCAATAAAAAGAAGCAATTAACGAAAGGATTAGAAACTTATTAAAAATCAACATACATTAAGCTTCTTTAACGTTAATTTCAGTTTCACTAATAGCAAGGCGAATAATTAGGAAGTAATAAAAAATTTTGGGCATATTTTGCTTTTGTGGTCATTTCTAATAATTATTTTTACTTGGTGCACTGTATGCGATATTTACGATTTTCTGACTTTGGGCATAAAATATAACACCTTCCAGATTTCGGAGCTGAAGAGGTTGTCGCAGCTTCTGGTCATTGTTTGCCCAATCTATCTTCAATAATTTATTTTTAGGGACTTCGGCAAAATTCGGTATTGAAACCTGTTCTAGCAATGTTTTATGAGATCAAAAGCTTGTTTTTTTTTTGTAAATAGGGTAATTTCCTCTTCTATCTTCATAAGCATATTCTCTAAAACGCTAGTTTTTTACATTCTCTTTGATATTCTCTATTTTGTTTTGTTTGAATTAAATATATTGTGAAATAGTTAGACAAAAAACAATACAGTAAATAAAAGGAGAAAATGAGTATCAAAATAAATACCTGGTTATAAAATCAAAATAACCAACTTGAGCTCGCTACTTTTTGCATACAATTATTCACATACGATACGGCTATCATACCACCTATCACAATATTCATACAAAAAAAACAATAAAAACGCGCTAAAAATATCAATATCAAAAAAATATTCGTAATAAAATACTTACGTTGATCGTACCCTGGGGTGCTGGTGTACCCCACATGGTGATCTACCACGTCTACTCTTCAACAAAACTGACACCCAGTGGATTTATCCACTCGTCTCTCTGCTACTCGTAAATACACCCACGAGCAGAATAAAGCGTCTTAAAGCAAAAAACTTATCAGCGATTTTTTTTCATTAGTACCCCAGGGTACGGTTCTAGGGTTAATATGGGATGGATTCCTCAAGTCGAAATCAGCCATTTTTAACCAACTTAAAAAAAGAGGAGGTTCTCAAGTCGACGGTTTTTTTTAATTTTTTTTACAAATACAAATACAAATACTTTATTTGCTTTAAATAGGGTGATTACTTACAATTCAGATGTTTTAAATAAAAATGGTACCTTAACCTATTTAGCCATCTTATATAGCATGCAAATTTATAACAACAATAACACCTTATTTGGAATTAAGATTTGACACAAATTACTGAAATAACGATTACACCGTTTACCACTCATAATGACATAAAAATATATTCGGAATGTCAACAGCACAAAAGAAGGAAGTATGTAAAAAAAAAATGTCAGTAATGAATTTTGTCAAATTAAAAATATCAATAATAAATAATGTCATATTAAAAATGTCAATAATAAATTATGTCAACTTTAAAAGATTAAAACAATGTCAATGAATAATAAAAATAAAAAAATAAAAAAGAAATGAGACATAATATTGACATGTGTACACATTAATGTTCCAAAAATTCCTTTATCGAGTAAAAAGCCTTTTCTAATAACCATTTTCGAAGAAAGAATTTAAAGCGACTAATCGGAATATCTTTAAAATGGTCAGGAATTTTATTGAAAATTTTAATACACATAGCATAGCTATTCTTTCTATATCGTGCTGTCTTCAGAACAGTTTCTAATACTAGCCTATTAGGTTTACGCGTATTTCTTGGATACAGTTGACAAGCCTGTGTAAACAACCTTTTATTTTGCTTGACAAAGATTCCTACTTCAAGTACATAAAGGCAAGGTAGAGTTAATATATTGAGGGAGATGAAGTAAGGCTTGCATGATATATCAGATTGCAAATGGATCTGATACATGCTTTTTGCGCTATAAACATTTTTATGTATGTTTTACCATAACTTCGTCAGTTGTTATCCGATTTATACAATTCTTTTTTATCTCAAAGAACATAGTTCGTGTGTAGTCCCATAAAAAAATTACAGAGATCTGGCTGGTAGTTTTTTCATAATCCTGAAAAATGACAATTATTTAGCTTGCCACCACACGTGTTTTCACGGATTTTCGAACATAACATCTTTGTTTATGTACCGATTTAGATGATTCTTTTTTTGTTTGAAAGGGTATAGGTACTTCAAGAGTGGTCACATTTTAATTTCATCGATATTGGACCCTGAACTTTGAAGATACACAAGGGAACTCCTCATATTCAAATAGTACATGTAAAGTGATTTGGATTTTGGTAGTTTTATGACAATCCAAAACAAACCAAACCATGGTCTGCAATGCAACGTTGCTACGAACGACGGACTAGACTTGGACTACAAAGACACAACGGAACTCCTCAAAAACAAACAGCGTAAATTTGGGAATTGGGTTGTGGGCATTTTACCATTGAAAATATTTTATACAGTTAAAAAATATTTACATGCTTACATACCTTAGAGCATCTCTAAGTTACATACCTACTACTAAAAAGTTGAAAATATTTTTTTTTTAACAAAAAAGAAAAACCTTATTCAAAAAACCTGAAACAAAAACAGCTTCAAAATTAAATACCTCTAAAAAGCGAGAAACTTCAAAAAACCTGAAACAAAAACAGCTTCAAAATTAAATACCTCTAAAAAAGCGAGAAATAATATTCAAATCAATAGTTACGCATAACATTATTAATAAAACACGTCTAATGAAGTCGGGTGGGGCTTTTAGAAATATAAAAAAAATAAGTTGTCTTCCAGCCCCACCCGACTTCAATAGACGTATTTTATTAATAATGTTATGCGTAACTAATGATTTGAATATTATTTCTCGCTTTTTTAGAGGTATTTAATTTTGAAGCTGTTTTTGTTTCAGGTTTTTTTAATGTCCTATCTGGCCGGGGCACAGGTTTTTTTACTTTCTTTTTTTGTTTTTTTTTCTATGTGTATAAATTATACCAAGAATTTCAGAGAGTCATAGGATATATGATTTTAAAGTCATTTTCGTGATTTCAGAGTTGGTCCCATAGTAAAAGTTTTTATCTACCATATTCGGCTTCAGGAGTTTTTTGTAACACGTTGCCACATAAAAGATATACCTACCTACCTATATCATTCATATCAGGGATTTTTAGCATTCATATTGCTATTTTTATACAACGTACCTATGTATAAAATAGCAATATGAATCCTAAAAATCTTAATAATTTAACGATCTTTTCGTAAAATAATGTGATCAGATCAGGGATACAATTTTCGAAACATGATCAACGTTGTGATGTGAGTGACAGCAATCGATGCCTGATTCATGAGCACGTGTTCAATTAGTTCATGCCCCAGTTGAGATTTACCGGGGTGAAGCCAAAAGCTGAAAGATTTATTACTCACCGAGGTATACCTACTTGAAAAGTGCTTAATGACTGAAAGATTTAAAGGCACATACTCGGGGTAGGCACATACTGAAGTCTTCTCGTTTGTTGTTTGCAATTTTACTCAAAATGCAAATATTCATTTAATTAATCATCAGTCATCACTAAAATAGGCGCTGATACAATTTCAAATGATAAAAGTTCAAACTTATTTATTTTAAACATGCATTTTTTATTGTTGTATTTTTTTAATAAAGACATCACGCAACAACAAGGTCAAGTAAGACTTATTGAGTCATGTCACAGTTTTTATGTAAGTAACATCATTACCTTACCTACCTAAGTACCTATTAACTATCTACGACACATTTACTGCGCACTTACCATACGTTTTTTTCAGATTTATTGGTAGGTAAGTAGTTTTCAGCTTAGTAGCGAGTACATTTTCGTGAAATGGTCAGGAATCAAAATTTCTATAAATTCTAAATTTCTTTAGACTTTGCGTTATTGTTTTACTTGTAGGTTCTGTGTGCGTAATAGGTAGGTACCTACCATGAGTTTTCATACTAGGCGTTGAAGAGAAACTTACCTGCAGAGAAATTACTTACTTGTTTTTATTCTTGGTTTGTTCGTAGTCAATAGGTATAAAAATAATTTACCAGAAATAACGACATATCTAGCCCAGGCACTTAAGCAAGTAAAAACCTAAAAGTGTAAATTTGTTTCACGTTATGTTTAATAAATTTATTCCTACCCCAAAAACACAATATGCATTAATCGGCCCATCGTATTTAATTATGCTTTTGACAAAGTTAGTAATATTGTGTTTGTTATTAAGATAAGTACCTAGGCAGGTGCTTACATAGTGATAAAAAGTGTCGAATATCAGCAATTACTGAGACCTATATGAGTAATCTGAATTACTATATTTATCAACATTTTATCTCTTTCTATCGAACGCTCTTTTACAGGCAAACTATTTTTTGTTATCACATTTATAGTCGTTAACAGTATCATAACATTATAGTATATCTTTTAGTTAAGTGCTCGAGTTAAAATGCCATATTAATGCAATGCCCATGACGGTAACAATGATTGATAAGGCAGCTAGTTTGTCGCTTTATCGGTCAGATAAAGTTTCAGTTATGATTGTGTTGATAAAAAGATTGATAAAGTTTGTAGTCAAAGCTTAAAGAAATAAATAGTAACTGGCCGATTAGGAAAATGTTTAGTTCTTCGTGCCGAAAGGTCATCAATTGAACCCAATTTACCTAACACGATTATAAATTATGTCAGTGACCGTATCTTATGGCAGAGAATAAAAAACTCTTAAAAGTATTATGTTTTTTAACATAGTAAATTATACCAATTACGTTTTATTCTTTCAGGTTAAACTTTTCCCTGGGGACAGCAAATTCGAGACATCTCTCCAAGAGAGTTCATGGCCAGTTTGGAACGAAGATTTTAAATTCCAATTGAAGCCTAAAGATGCGAAGAAACCGACGGACAAAGTCGACCTTCAGAGTCTAGTTGCCGGCCATTTTTTGTCACTCACAATTTATGCTATACTCGAGCCGCCAAAATCAGAAGCGGATAAGAAAAAAAATAGCAAAACATTAGATGCTAAAAAGACGAACAAAGTCACGGAGACTGAAGAACCTAAAGTTAAGACTGGTTTTTTTGAGAAAACATTCAGTAGTTTTAAGGCAACTAAAGCTGAAGCGATCGCTCAGAAATCTATTTTAGAGAAGAGAAGGACAGTGGGTGCGGCAACATGGAATTTCGACTCGAAATTGTTTCAAAATGATCTCAAGAATGGGTTAATTGGAACGCCAGACATTTGGAGGCCCATTAATGCCATCGCCAGTGGTTTAAATACGGCAGAATATAGGGTATGTATTTTGGTCGATAAAAACACCTATACAACTTCCTCCTTTTCTTGAACTCAGTTAATAGAAAGCATATTAAGCCCTAAAGTATATTGAAAAGGTGGTTATAAACGAATTTTCTAGAAACTTTTATATCATCAAGAGCTCTTAAAAGGGTCTTCTGAATTGATCGTCTAAAATCACGCAAGTAATGGAAAAATCTTTATAAATAAACTAGCAAAAAGGGTCCCCACACACGGGCGACACGCCTCCACCACTAGAAGATAAAAGCGGCTGCAAAAGTATAATATATATCAGTGGTTCTTAACCTTTTTGGCTGGCGACCCAAAGTACAAATATATTTGAAGTCCGCGACCCTTATCCTAATATTTTTTTCTTTTGCAGTGACAGTTACTAAAATGTCATGTTATTTATTTTTTACTAGTGGCTACCCGCAACTTGTCTGCGTGGACAGTTTTTTGCTATCCCTCGGGAACTGAATGTCCCTTTTCTGTACCCCTGACAACATGTACCTATGCAAAATTTCATGATCGGTTCAGTAGTAAAGACGTAAAGGCAGTGCCGGTTTTAGCACTACCAGCGCCCTGGGCGTCATTTCTACGGGTGCCCCCTTTCTGCGATTCCAAGATTTTCAATTTTGCCTGTTGGTTAAAAAACGGCCGCGCAGCGCTATTTTTAGTCAGTTTCATCTACTAATCTTGTAACCTTGCTTGTTTATAGTAAATAAAAATCGGCCGCGCAGCGCGATTTTTGGTCAGTTTCATCTCTAATATTGTAATCTCGCTTGTTTATAAAAAAAATGGCCACGCAGCGCTCTTTTTAGTCATTTTCATCTACTAATCTTGTAATCTAGCTTGTTTATAGAAAAAAATGGTCGCGCAGCGTGATTTCTAGTCAGTTTCATTCACTAATCTTGCTTGTTTATACTAAAAAATGGCCGCGCAGTGCGATTTTAGTCAGTTTTATTCGTCGCGTCGTCGCTCGTCACCAGACTAATACGATTGATAGTCGACTGGTGGTAAGGCGTTTTCGGTGCCCCACACACGAGGGCTCCTAGTGCAGTCGCACCGCTTGCACCGCCCTAGGGCCGCCCTGGATTTTACATTGGCCAAATCTTAAACGGCACATGGTAGCGATCAATGAAATTTGGGCGAGATATTGCCAAGTTATTGTGATTATGTGTTGGCACCATGACGATTTTGTCGCTAAAAGGGAATTTACGATAGTAAGTAGGATTCGACCTCGATGGAGTGCACGCCACTTTTAGTCTTTGTTGTTGTTGCCTTTAGTGAGTAATCATAAATTTGAGAATACTTTCTGTAATTAAATCGATGAACCTATCAAAAGTTATAAAAATATTCACCATTAAAATCGTAAAATTTTATCACTTTTTAAAGTCGTTTGGGGGCCCGCGACGCGACCCAACCCAATACCTCTCGCGACCCGAATTTGGGTCGCGACCCGAGGTTAAGAATCGCTGATATATATTTTAGCTGAAGCGCGCGACAGCCACAAGTGGTCGGTAACCCTTCGGTGGCTGGTGTCGGCCACAAGAAGCGAGAAGTGACCGACGACGTTTGTAGCGTGTGGCGACCACTTGCGTTTACCGTGTGCGGGGCGATGTATGATAATTACAGGAATAGGTCAGTGGCGGTGGCGTTTGTGGTTGTGTTGTGGCGTGTCGCCCGTGTGCGGGGACCCTAAAAACTACGAATCTCCTTCAATAATTGAAGTAATAAGACCCGAATCTCACGGACCGGACGGCACTTCTATTTGATTGACCTTGCGTTATTCTATTTAGGTATTGCCTACAACACGCATTTTTTAGACTTTTTGCTAATATCATACATTCTGACGCTTTTTATTTCATCAGTTCTTTGTTCATGCATTGCGAAATAATTTAAATAAGAATACTAGGAAAACATCGATAAGCCTACTCTGATGTCATGAAAATAATTGTAGTTCTTTAGATTTTTCTACCAATAATATCTAGAGGTTAGCATTAATCAACCAACGGTGTGATATATTGATATATTAAAACACATTTATGAAAATATTTGTAAGTCCGTAATTCAATAGAAGATTTTCAAAACCTATTAGAATCAAATTTTACATGACTGATACCCAGATAAGTTAATGTCAAAAAATGTTTTCACCCTTCGAGCAACAAAGGCTTCGTTTCGTCTTACTCTTAAGTTTTCACCCAATGACCTATTTGTTTCTCCTAGAAAAAAATTAAAAGGCCCTATTGCATTTAAATATTTTAACTTAAGGAAGTTTTCCGCTTATCTCACCTTGATCTTACAAGAAAAAGAAAATGGCATGACTTCGTAAATTGTTCGAGTCTCCGAACCACGTGTTTAATTCTCGGAGCGTGCCAGTAATTAAAATGGGATCTTATTGGGTTTACGAGACGCTCCAGATGCAAGAATACGGTGGGGATTTGTGTCTCTCATTACGCTGGTGCGGTTATGCTATCAAAATAATTTAGTTAATTATTTAGCTAATTATTAATGTGCTCTTTTGTATTATACGCTGTACGAGAATTCACAAAAAAATTACCTGCTGAAATGATTTCCCGTAATCAAATGCTTTGAAGTGACTATCGAGGCATTGGTTTTTTTCTATTTCCTAGTAAATAAGTAAAGACATTTAAAAACGCAATTAATAATTATTATAGTGGCGTATGCTCAATAAAAAATACGGCGTTTGGAGATCGAGGGATATCCTTTGGCAGAGTGAACCTTCTGAACCCTTAGATCATTTTTAGAAGGGGAGCCATCTTGAATTTTTGTATGGGAAGGAGATATAATACAATCTTTTTTTATGTATGGAATTTGAATTTTTTTTTTCAAAACCCATTTTGTGGCATATCTGTTGAAAGAGATTTTTGAGCTGATTCCAAATATATACAATATTATGACATTGTAGCTACTGGTTTAAAAAAAAAATCTGAAAATGTTTTTCCGATTTTTTTTAAACCACTAGCTACAATGTATATATTTGGAATTAGCTCAAAAATCCCTTTCATCTGATATCCCACACGATGGGTTTTGAAAAAAAAAATAATCAAATTCCATCTAAAAAAAAGATTGTATTATATCACCTTCCCATACAAAAATCCAAGATGACTCCCCTTCTTAAAATGATCTAAGGGTTTAGAAGGTTCACCCTGCCAAAGGATATCCCTCAATCACGAAACGCCGTATATTGCACTTTTATGTCGTGAGGAAATGCAACTATTAGTAACGACAAAAATATTTTACTTCAGAGTGATACTTTTTGCTTACAATGCTTGTGTCTTATAACTTTTTTCAAGCAATTGAGTTATCATCTCGAAATGCGCCATGTGGTTTTCCAAAGTAATGTTGAATGTTCGTTTTATAAATGTGATGGTTATTATTAACATTTTATGTATCGGCGTACTCTCGCTTGTCAGAGTTGTTTATTTTGAAATGCATGGTAGGTACCTAACCTACGTACTTTTTTTTATCTTTTAATTAAAACAGATAAAGTTTACAACTTTACGGTAGTTAATTGTACTAAATGACACAAAAAGTAGTTCGGGCGATATTATTTATTCTCCATTTGTAAACCATACAAGGATGTAATCACAAAATGGGAATGTGAAACAATCTATATTGCTTTAAAAAAAACTTTCTGTAAACTTAGTAAACAAAATAATTAGTTTTTCATCAGGAGACTGAGCGTAATCGATGGAGAGACTTTGATTGACAAGATTAACGGAAGTCACGTGTCGTGTTCACGTTTTAGCAGGGAAAAGAATATGGACTTACATTGATATCAGGGTAACCAAACTAATGAACCCCCATAAGTCAAAGGAATTGAATGAAATGTACATATTAGTACCTACTTAAAAATATTATCAATTTTACATTCTCTATGCTACTGTTTAGTTAAAGATCGCATGAAATGCGTTTACATTAATTGAGACCATTTCAGAACCTAAACCTTTGATTTGTCGATCCCTAAGTGTCTATAAGTTGTTTTCGAGAGTCCTTACGAATCGTCTCGCTCGCAAGTTCGACGACTTCCAACCTTCCGAACAAGCCGGATTTCGAAAAGGCTTTACCACCATAGACCACATCCATACGCTGCGGCAGGTTATACAGAAGACCGAAGAGTATAATCTGCCACTTTGCTTGGCGTTCGTGGATTATGAGAAAGCCTTTGATTCGATTGAAACCTGGACGGTGCTGCAGTCTCTCCAAAGGTGCCAAGTGGACTACAGGTATATCGAGGTGTTGAGGTATTTATACAAAAATGCCACCATGTCGGTCCGAGTACAGAACCAGAGAACAAATCCTATCCAACTGCAGCGAGGTGTGAGACAGGGAGATGTTATTTCTCCGAAACTGTTCACAGCTGCGTTGGAGGATATCTTTAAACTCTTAGACTGGAAAGGGCTCGGCATCAACATTAATGGCCAGTACCTAACACACCTTCGTTTTGCCGATGATATAGTCCTTACGGCTGAGACCATGGAAGACCTGAACACAATGCTCGAAGATCTCCGTAGTGCTTCCAAAAGAGTGGGTCTCAAGATGAACATGGATAAGACGAAAATTATGTCAAATGGCCATGTTGTACCCTCTCCAGTTCATGTTGGGAACACTACACTTGAAGTTGTTGACCACTACGTATACCTAGGACAGGCAGTCCAGTTAGGTAAGTCCAACTTTGAGAAAGAGATCTCTCGTCGAATCCAACTCGGGTGGGCAGCATTCGGGAAGCTTCGAAAAATCTTCGCGTCCGACTTACCTCAGTGTCTCAAGACGAAAGTCTATAAACAGTGTGTGTTGCCAGTGATGACTTATGGCAGTGAAACGTGGTCGCTAACTATGGGTCTCATAAGGAGGCTCAAGGTCAGCCAGCGTGCAATGGAGAGAGCCATGCTCGGCGTTTCCCTGCGTGATCGAATCAGAAACGAGGAGATCCGCAGGAGAACTAAAGTAACCGACATCGCTCGAAGGATTGCTCAGCTGAAGTGGCAATGGGCAGGACACATAGCGAGAAGAACTGATGGCCGTTGGGGCTGGAATGGCGACCGCGCACCGGACGACGCTCCGTGGGTAGGCCCCCGACAAGGTGGACCGACGATCTGGTGAAGGTTGCGGGAAACCACTGGATGCGGACAGCGCAGGACCGATCGTCGTGGAGATCCTTAGGGGAGGCCTATACCCAGCAGTGGGTGTCGTGCGGCTGATATGATGATGATGATGATGATGAAGTGTTTTTTTCAATACATTTTAAATTTAAATATCTTTGAAACATATATCCATTAGGTACTCCATTACAGACGTAGCAGAAGCTTTTTATTAAAAAATGACCAGTCAGGCGAACTTAGGTTCCAGACTTTTTGGTAATTGGATGAGATTCAAGCATAATTTAATGTTTTTACCTCTATATTTATGAAGATACTCGTATCAGCTCAATAGGTTTATGAGTATAGCTCTCTAAGACAATTTCATATAAAACGTATCTTTATATTTTTTACACGATGTAATTGCGGCGAGGCCCAAGTTTTTTAATGCTAAAATAAATTATTTGGTGACACAGCTTTATCTACGGATAAACGTAAAAGATAACTATTGCTAACTTTATAAAAAGATCTTGTAAAAATTTACTTGTCGCGAGCGATTTGAACCTAGCTTGGATGCTCAGTGCAGAATAACCGGTGGTAATTTAAAAAGAAAACTCATTTAATTTTAGTCGCGCAAATCATTAAAAAATGTATTGTTTTCTTAGTTATTTTATGTGGCCTTAATGTTGCGGAATAAACTGCAGAGATTTTTTGCAAGCCAGTAATGAAACGTCACTCGCAGTCCCTGTTTATTTTCAACTTAGATTAAAAATGAATCAAAGAAATAAAACCATTACCTACTTTTTAAAGCAGTAGTGTTTTGTTTTGTTTGTGCAGAATTCTAAAGATTTAAGTTTTCATATTTTAATTATTTAACAAAGTTATATTTATAAAAGAGAAAATTCTAAGAAAGATGAATACGGAAAATCGTAATGAGGCATTCAGTTATTTGTGTAACCCTTTCCCTTCATATCCAAATAATAAATGGCACAGCGCAATTATTTACTGCTTTAATGTATTCTAACAAGTTCTCTAATTGAGGTACGAACATGTTAAAGGTACATCCCTTAAAATCCCTTGATACTTAAAAGGGGAATATGGTGTAACAATTTGTAACATACGATATAATTCGTTAAATGAAAACCTTGCACCGAAATGAACGAGATGTTTAAGTGGGATAAAAAGGTTTTATGCAAAACCTTCTTATAGGAACACAAGACATTTTCATGAAGAGGGCATTTGCTATGTAAAAGACAATCTAATAATTTGTTGTTCAAAAGAGCCTAAGAGAGATCTAAAGTAGGAATCGTTTATTTAATTGGCGACGTAATTTTGAAGCTGTAACTTTGAGTATGTTTATCATTACGAATGGTTATGCATTGTTTTATTTCATCTAAAAAAAAAAACTAAAATATGATGTCTTTGTCGTCTTCTTCTTCTTCTTTTACGGCGTGAAAACTTAACTATGTCAATCATTTTCTACTCTTTTTATTGAATTGAGTATAATTTACTGACTGAAAATGGACAAGCAATTATATAAAAAAATCTTTAAAACAAAAATGCCGTTTATAATTACAACTAACCCAAGAATTTAATATTACTATAGAATATGATTATAAAATTCTTGTACTAACCATAAACGCCTGTCAAATTAAATATGGAATTATTGCATAATATCTCACAAGATTGACTCACAAGACACAAACCATCTATCGTGTGAATAAAATCTTGGCTCTGAGCATCCACAATAGAACAGCTTTGACCTCGGCCGATCCCAG
This sequence comes from Agriphila geniculea, assembly GCA_943789525.1. NCBI lineage: Eukaryota > Metazoa > Arthropoda > Insecta > Lepidoptera > Crambidae > Agriphila > Agriphila geniculea. The sequence continues at coordinate 14,877,127 of OX038875.1, forward strand.
TTAATAAAATTACCTACCTACCTTCTACCTACGTTTTTACAGCCAATAACCCTACCAAAAACTTTGCCTTCCTAAAAATTCATGTTGAAAACCAATTGAGATTAATTTATTTGTATCGGTTTTCAACTCAATTAAATATTTAAGTAAGTAATCACTTTATGGTAGGTCGACTTTTAGGGTTCCGTACCCAAAGGGTAAAAACGGGACCCTATTACTAAGACTCCGCTGTCCGTCTGTCTGTCTGTCTGTCTGTCACCAGGCTGTATCTCATGAACCATGATAGCTAGAAAGTTGAAATTTTCACAGATGATGTATTTCTGTTGCCACTATAACAACAAATATTAAAAACAGAATAAAATTAATATTTAAGGGGGGCTCCCATACAACAAACGTGATTTTTTTGCCGTTTTTTGCTCGATATTAATAACGACAACAGGTAGACATTTGAAATTTTCACAGATGATGTATTTTTGTTGCCGCTATAACAAAAAATACTAAAAACAGAATAAAATTAATAGTTAAGGGGGCTCCCATACAACAAACGTAATTTTTTTGCCGTTTTTTGGTACGGAACCCTTCGTGCGCGAGTCCGACTCGCACTTGGCCGGTTTTTTTTATCTTAAATGTTCATATAATAAAAACACACAAATCTCGATCACTACGTATATTGGTGGCACCGTTTCCGCCGTGCGAAAATAAGAATTTTAGGGTTTTTTGTAAATACTATGATGTAGATGTACGCCTCTACGTCCCTGGGGGCGCGCCCCTAGTTGGAAACCCATGGATTAAGTAATCACAAAATAAAGTTTTCTATTCCGGTGTTGTCACCTAGATAATCAAAGCAAGGAAGTTGACCAATAAAAAAACAAAAAGGACGAGCTGTGGACGAAGTCCAACTTGTTCAACAATCCAAGTTTTCCGTCCATTAGAAGCCGAAATCTCCTTTTATTAAGGTGTCTAATGACAATTGTTTAGATTACAATTGGGGATCTTTACATCTAGTATACTGTTTTGCAAGAAAATTTCAAAAGTTTTTTTTCTGATAATGATCTCAATTTGCCTTCGTTATCCTCGTATGAGCACGTCTGTTTTTAGCTTCAATTATAAAGTTATCTTGAATTATAAGAACTTTAATATTATCTTTGAATTTCGCTTACGTCATAGGGTAATGCAATATTATTATAGAGGTAGTTAAATTAACACATTAACAATGCTTTTTATGGAAAACCGAACGCGACAGAAACTAATAAAGTGATTCTTTAGCACTTATTTTGTCATCGCGCGCGCATGTAATAATGTTTTTACCAATATGACACTGTCCGTGCTGTCCGTGAGGCTTTTCGACGTTTTCCTAGAAATAATCTTTGTATTTTTAACAGATTTCAAAAACGGAGGAGGTTCTCAGTTCGCCTGTTTTTTTTGTTTGTTACCTCATAACTTTTTCAATTATAAACCGATTTTACAATTTTTTTAGGACCTACTTTTCGTGTGATGTTTGCGTTAGTATATTTGGAACTTGTTCTGGAATCGGTCATACAAAAAAGTCGGTCAGCTAAACGCTTATGCAATGGTACCTAATATCAAACCGTCGTTTGCTTTTTCCACAGAGAGAAAACAGGAAAGGTCAGTTGGAAGTAACCCTGTTGTACACTGCTAGCGAAGATGGGTTGAACGATACCGTGCAGCTGACTGTGAACCGACTGAGGTGTAGCGTCCAGACTATGCAGGAGCAAGAACAGTTTAAAGGTGATTATTAAAAACTGGGGCTCTATCGGCTAACTTTGGCTAACATTGCTCAGATTTGACAGATGTATGTGTTACATTGCTACTTTTTTTGGTAAGTTTTGACCTTGTTGTACACTGCTAGCGAAGATGGGTTGAACGATACTGTGCAGCTGACTGTGAACCGACTGAGGTGTAGCGTCCAGACTATGCAGGAGCAGGAGCAGTTCAAAGGTGACTATCAACAACTGGGGCTCTATCGGCTAACTTTGGCTAACATTGCTCTGATTTGACAGATGGATGTGATACATTGCTACTTTTTTGGTAAGTTTTGACCTTGTTGTACACTGCTAGCGATGACGGGTTGAACGATACCGTGCAGCTGAGGAACGACCTGTGAAACGACTGAGGTGTAGCGTCCAGACTGTGCAGAAGCAGAAGCAGGTTCAAAGATGATTGGCAACAACTGGGGCTTAACACAAAATAGAGAGAGTAACAGAAGTTAAGCTTAGTACTAAGTACTGGCACTCGAGCAAGACAGCTCTCACTGCTGCGTCACGTACTCGAATTCGCACTGGGTACTTATTGTCTAATTTTCAAAATTTATCGCTATCGTTTTCATTTGACAGATGGATGTGACACATTGCTGAATTTATAGGGTAAGTTTTTATTTGTGCCAAAAAGAAGCATCAATTTATCACGTCCGATAGGTTTTGAAATTATATAATAAGTTTGTACCCTGGTTGAGATTCCGGTTATACAGTGTAGGTGAGAGGTGTCTATGTGTTCCTTGCTCGAGCGCGCGAGTTCTAAGCCTCTCTCTATATTGTGCTTCTAACTTATTTTGCTATTGTAATCGCTCTGATTTGAAAGATGGATGTGATACATTGCTACTTTTTTTGGTAAGTTTTTATTTATGTCAAAACGAAGTATCGATGTATCACATACATCTGTCAAATCACAGTTAATAACTTCATTATTTTTAGCCGATAGACCCGCTGATTTAGTATACGTTAATTAAATGCTTGTTAATAACGAAAAAAGGATTTCGTAGCGGGATTATGTGACTTTAATGCAGTTGGTGTTTTTTATAGGGAATTAATTAATTGGGTGACTGGAAATACTTAATTAAAAGGATGGGACTGTTAATAGGATACTTAAATACTAAACCTGGCAGCGATTTATTTTTTGGGCGACAAAATAACTAAACGGGCGACTAACTGTGGATTACAAACAATGCGGGCGACTACTTGTGGGAGATAAATAATTTAGGTTGGCAGTGAAAGTTCTAAATGAGAGAAAAAATACTAAGTGGGCAACTATTATACAAAGTAGGTAACTATATAACTGATTTAAGCTGCCCAACATGATATTTTTGTCATCTCGATTAGGATAATTTTCACTTTTTCTAAATAAAATATACCTCTGCCAAATTTTAAATGTTGTGCCCTAAGGTTGTCGCCCAAATAGAGATTTGGTTGCCCGTACTGAATAACTAGTTACTCATTTAGTATTTTAAAGTCACCCATTTTCAAAATTTCTTGTCGCCCACAGTCTGTCGCCCACTTAGTATTTCAGTACGCTATATTCAGTATTTTTGATACCCAAAATGGGAATTTATAGTTACCCGATTAAATACTACCCTTTTTTATATCACACGATGTTGGAGATGAAATAAACATAACTGCTAGGATTAAAAAAAAACTTCGTTGTAAATAACTATTGCTGTGTGCATTATTAGGGGTGTCTACCTGAGACCTTGTCGAATATAAAATATCATATTGGCGTGTAAACAAAGGTATGAAGTTCTTTTGCTTACTTACGTAAAAATACGTTTTTCATTGGTAGACGAGACACGAGGTAGAAAAAAATCACCAAAGCGTGAAAAAGCACTTTCACGGTCACGTACGTGAACATTAAAAAGTAAAATGCTTTTTCATTTTCTGCTCGTCTTGTATGTCGCTTTAATGCACACCTTCACATGAAACAATGATATATGATTTACGAGTACTTATCGTAAGAATAAATCTCCCAAAGAAGTGAGCGAATTATTGTTTTAGGAGATCGTGAATTTAAAATATTTCAATCTGTGAGAAATGGAAGCTTTTTTGCAAGTCTTTAAATTTTTTTTGCAAGACATACCTATTTGAAAACCTTTATTTTATTTTTCTTATTATCATGAATATATTGTATTATTATTAGATTCAGGTATATTCAGGTGAATTTGTACAATGGCAGCACGTTTGTGAGTTTGATGCGCATGGAATGGTGTTTTTAGGGTTCCGTACCCAAAGGGTAAAAACGGGACCTTATTACTAAGACTCCACTGTCTGTCTGTCACCAGGCTGTATCTCATGAACCGTAATCAAATATACACATCAACTTTGTCTAGGGATACAGGTGTTATTTTCATATAAACGAGGTAATTTTAAAGCCTTGGTTTTCTGCCAGGGATCTACCATGCTGTAATCTGATGATGGCCATCCAGGGACTGAATGGAGTAGATTCAGATCGCTATACACACCCAACTGATCTGATCAGCATTCTAAAAGATTAATGGGTTAGAGTTCTCAGTTTGAGGATTTCCATACATTTTCATGCTATTTTCGCGGTTTATTTAAACATGTCCATTACGTTTTTAGAATGCTGGTCAGATCAGTTGGGTGTGTATAGCGATCTGAATCTCCTCTATCCACTCCCTGGATAGCCGTCATCAGATCACAGCACAGTACATCCTTGGCAGGAAACCAAGGCTTCAAAGTTACCTCGTTTGTATGAAAATAATACCTGGTATCCCTAGACAAAATTGATGTGTGTTTTTGATTGCATCTCCCATAAAACGAACATGTTTTTTGCCGTTTTTTTGGTACGGAACTCTTCGTGCGCGAGTCCGACTAGCACTTGGCCAGTTTTTTCTTTAACAAGAATCCGATTTGTTTGTTTACTCTCGTTTTCAAACGTCAATTGCGCAATAAGACATCTGGCAATAGAATACCTCTTACATACATAAATAATTATTTGTAATCGTACATACCAGACGAAAAACGTGTGGTTTTTTTCTTACAAAATTAAATATTTCATAACTGAGATTACAGAATATTTACTGATGAAGTTTACTGTTACTGCAACAAGCAATACCTAGTATGTCACCTGCAAATTGGCGCTCATGGCGGAACTTGACAGACTGATCGTACTCGATCACGTTTGTTAAGCAACGCTCGATCCGGCCGGTGTCGGATGGGTGACCGTTAAGTGACATTACAACTGAGCGCTTCCTTGCTTCGGAGGGCACTCCCGGTTGTTGTCATCTGATAACAGTCGTTAAGCCAAGTTAGAGGCCTTATAGGCGGCTTGATAAACTCTAACACCAGAGGTGGCCACTATTCCTCATTCAATAAGAAGAAGACCAGCAAATTGGAGGTTTATCTACCGTGAGATGGTCTAAATTAATAAAAAAAATGTGCGATGTTTTTTCAGATAAAGATTTTATGAATGAATGTTGTGTCTCAGTTTCACAACTGCAATAATACGAAAAGGTTTTGCTTTGTAGTTGATTCAATACTTCTAGAAATCTTGAATACATAAAAAAAGCAATTCCGTTCCATACGGTATGGATAAATAACACAGAAAGCTAGATAGACTAAAAGGAACAGTCACAATATTATACAGGGCCCTGTTTGCCAAACATACGTTTCTAGGTAGTTTTGCCGAATAATATTCATATCCTTATATTCCAAAAAGATTTGTATAAACATGCTACCAATACAGGTTTGCATAAAAAACCTTTTTTCTTTCGTGTTCGGAATAGCAAAGGTCGTATTTGTGTTGAATCAGTATTTGTTTGGTACTTTTATGTAGAAGTGTAGAACCCGCCTACTACTTATATAAAGTATTTTGTATTGAATACTTAGCCTTTCAGTCTTTTTTAATTATCCTTCCGGATTCAACAAACTAGTGGTATTGTTTGAGTTACTATTTTAATATAAATACTGTGTACTTACTTACAGTAATACTCAGTAATTATACTGAACGTAAAGGCTGGTTTACATTATCTTAGTCTTTAGTAGAGTGCTTTAGTGGAAACATGTAAACGGTCGTCTTATGACTAAAGAGAGTAACGTTCTAGTAGCCTTTCTACTCGCTTTCCAGTAGCACCCCCTGCGCTCCCGCTCACTCCCCGCGCGATATTTTACTCGCACTCGCACTGGAAGCATGTAAATCGACATTTTAGTAGCGTCTTTAGTAGAGTGCATTTGTCGGTGAACGCGTGACGTGTAATTGAATTAAATAATACGTATTAGGTATGGCGAAAATGACACTCTACTGGAAGCGTGTAAACGGTCACTGGAAAGGCACCAAAACTACTAAAGCACTCGCATTCGAATCTACTCGCACGCTACTAAGCACTCTACTAAATACTAAGATAATGTAAACCTGCCTTAAGGAATGTATGTAGAACGAAAGGAAAGGAAAAGAGTACCTAGTAGAGTAGATTTCATGGTAAATGGGTTGAGTATTTAAAAATAACGAGACTATTAGTTGTTCACAAATCAATACACACCCGCCTTTGTGGCCTAGTGGTTCGCCTACCAGTGTAAGACGCAGGGGTCCCGGGTTCGATTCCCAGGGGGGAACAATTTTATACGGTTTGGTTGGTGGTAGGGCTGATTTCTAGTCCACCTGGCTAAGTACCACCATCTTAGTTAAGTCTGACGCCATAACAACAATTTAAAAAGTGGTAAGATAACCAGTTCCTTAGTGATGAGGATTCCTGGTGTAGTGCGCTTCCACCTTCGGCCTTATCGTCACTTAACATCAGATGCATCAGGTGAGGTGAAGGCCAATCACTACCACTTTATGCATAAAAATAGATATATCAAAACCATTTTACGAAAGGCAGGAAATAATAAGATATATATTTTTAAAAAATTGTCGAACGATAGACTGCGTTGGTTAGCGCACCGGGGCGATGGATGCGATGCTGTGTGGTTACTAAAAAGGTGAGAGTTGTCGCGAAGCAATGCGCACTGAATCACAATCAGCTGTTCGCGCCAACACACCGCAAGAAAGATATTTCTAAGACATACTTTTTTAAATTAGGTATGTTATCAGGAAAATAGGTTATTTCAGGGAGAAAAAGTTTTATTTGACTTTTCTTTCTTTTTTAAACCTGTTTTTATTTGTATTTGTTTTTTTGTATGATTCAACAGGAAATGCAATGGTTATGAGTTATGATGATGAAAAAAATATGAGTACTTAGTAGCAGGTACCTGTGGTCTTAGAGCAACGCGGCTTCCCGCGGTGCTCTAAGCCTGTGGTAAACAATCGAAAATATAATTTACAAAATAATAAAACATAACGTAAAGTACTTTTATAACATTTGCAGCTCAATCTATGTTAATTATTTTAAGAAATAAGTACCTAAGAAAATGAAAGAAATAATTTTTGTCAATTAATTCTTTCATATGCGTAGTATTTCTAATCCTACATACTGTGAATCTAACATATTGTTTTTATTTTGCTCCACAGCGCCTCTGTACCTAAAAGCGACAATTTTAGAAGCAAATAAAGCCGAGTGCTACTGGAAGAGTGACAGATTTGTCCCAACTATCTCAGCCAGATGGGACCCGAAGTCCGCCACAGTTAAGATGACAGTATTCAAGGCGAGCTTGAACAATGTTAGTATATACATAAGTTTGGGATGCAAGACGAAAATGGCGAAAAAGGAGATTCTAGGAAAAGCTACAATCGACGAGAAATCTCCTTACTCGGATTCGTGGAGCGAATGCTTGAGACAGCCGGGCATCCCGAAGACATTTTGGGTTAATTTCGAATAAGAGTATGCATTTTTTTTATGTCTGTTTATACAATGTGTTACAAAATAATCCCTAATGCCGAATATGGTAGATAGGGACCTTCAAACTGAGCAACTTTTACTATGGAACCAACATTTTAGTATTTTCATTATTATTTTTTGTATGGAACAGCTGATTTTCTTTTCGCAATTTCAGAGTTGGTTGTTCAGTTTGATGGTTCCAATCTACCATATTGGGTATTAGGGGTTATTTTGTAACATGTTGTAGTTATTGATGTTGACATTCCATATGAGCGTATGTTTTTGTAAACGAAATCTTTACATAATTGTGGATTTAGCTTTTTATAGAGCGTTTGATAAAATAAATTTATGGACAGAAGCCATCACTTAATTGTTGTATAATTGTTTTGACCTTAAACTAAGGGATGTGACCTTTTAAATCTCAGCAAATCTCGGTAGGTATTATTTCAAATAGGGAATTTGTGATTTTTTCAAGAATTAAAAATGATACCTATTGTAATGTAAAAAAACAAATTGAGAAATGCTTATATTGTATTGGTTCATAAAATTGTTGTTTTAATGGAATTGTTGAAATAAAAAGTTATTATTTTTATTATGTGAATGTAAAAGTATTTTTATAATTATCTTACTTATTTACCCCCTTACTAATAAAGATTGAATAGCAGATGTATAGTTACACAATGGTTACTCTCTGTCAAACTATTTGAATTTGACATTAAAAAGAAAGTGACAAAACACTGTGTAACTATGCAGCTGCTATACAATCTTTATTAGTAAGGGGGTTAGAAATAAAAATTGATTGCATTTGGTTATTGTTGCCTGCGGTAGAATACAAAACTAGACCACAATATATAATAGTACCTGCTTACTAACGTACTAAACTTTAGTACGTTAGTAAGTATAGGTACTATTATATATTCTGTTAAAGTTTTTAACTTTAGTAACTAAAGTTAAAAACTTTAACTTTAACTTTAGTAACTAAAGTTAAAAACTTTGGTAACGTGAACAAGTTTTGTTACATTCAATACAAATCCGATTTACAGGAATTTAAATGATCAAAGTCATACTTGTACTTATTTATGTCATTACTACTAGTAGCATTTGATTATTTAAGCTAGAAGCCAAAAACTCTACCGAGGCAATTAATAACATTTTCATTGAGCAAAATGACAATTACAAGTTGTTTATGTATTAAGCTTTATATATTTTTGTATTTTATCAAACTGTATTCACTTAGTGTATTAAAAAGTTGTGATGAATGTATTACGATCAAATCTTTTGTGACAAATTAATTAGACATTATTTTTTTTAACATCACATGTTAAACGATTATTAAATGTAACGCACCAACCATTTAATTAATTAATTTATTTAATACAGGTACTAGTATTGAAGAAAATTTTCCCCAAATACGATAGGTAACACCATAATTCGCTTTCACGTTCATCTTGCACTTTCGTTTAACGCATGCTTGTTGCACCATAGCGTATGCCCTATACTTGTCAAAGAAACGTCTTATGGCCGAATACTCAAACGCTACTTAACTTTGAGCGGCTCTCAAACAGCATGCTGTCTTTGTCATATCTTTGACATTTAATGTGACAGGACGACGTTTGAGAGCCCCTAGCGTTTGAGTATTCGGCCATTAAAATGGCAAGCGCGAGACGCAAGACGAATATGAAAGATGAACTTGAAAGCGCACTGGTTTTGACGTAGGAAGCATAACTTCTTTTTAGACGACTGCCCAAAAAGGAGTGTATATGTGTTCAGCGTTCATGTATGTTTGTGGGTATGTGAGTTTCTTTATTCCACCATAACTTCTAAATGCCTTAACTGATTAAGATGTAGGTATATCGTTAGAATCCTTACATCATCCCGAGTGACACTGGCTATTTTATTTAAAAAAAAATCAATATGGATTATGGCGACTGGACGACGCCATTCAAATGTGAAAACATTTTTTTTTCTACCATTCCAAAAATACATAAATTAAAAAAAATATTAAAAACACGACTGCCCTGATAAAAACGAACTAAAAAGTTAAACAACAAGTGTCATTGCAGTCGGGGGACCGCGGACTTTATAATGGAACAATTTTTGATCAAAGAGGGCCCCCGACTGCAATGACATTTGTTGTTTAACTTTTTAGTTCGTTTTTGGCAGGGCAGTCGTGTTTTTAATATTTTTTTTAATTTATTTATTTTTAGAAATAACTAGTCTTTCGCGGATACCTACATCATAATTATTACTTACATAGGTTTATAATAATAAAGCCTAGTAAGCGTAAACGCATACCATCTTTATTAGCATTGTGTGCGTAAGCTGTAAGTATGTAGTCGCTCTTCTAAAGCAATGTTTTAAAATTGCGTAGATACATTAAACTTAGCCAAATATGGCTAAGTTTTATTTGCGTGTTTTAGTATTTATTTGCTTGCAATAGGTTTACAAGCGTCATTATTCTAAGTACAAAGTCAAGAGCCGTGTCAGTGAGTCAGAACATAATTAATTAATTATTTTGTAAGAATAGATTTTAAATTCCAATTGAATCGAATATTAAAACGTAAATACCGGACGCAAAAAACTTAATTGATGACTAGATGAACTGTACAATTGGCATAATGATTATTTTTTTATTTTATGTTACATAAATTACTTACCTCTCAAAAAAGAGACATTGGTAAAAGAATTATTTTGCTAGCATAAAAAATGCCCGAAATATCACAGTTTGAAATGCACAAAATTGGACTCGCCCAAAAACGCTCCATACTAAAGGCCACTTAGTTATGACGTCACGCTTAAGTAGTTTGTATGAAAAGCGTAGGAAATTTGTTCGGCTGCTATATTAAATATTGTGTTTGTCAAAATGGTTTCTTAGACAAATTTGCTAGGTATAAATCTTATGGAGTAATTAAAGGTATTATTTATTTTAATAAATTTTATACTTTTTAAATGGACTTGTCCACCCAACTTTGAAGGGTTATAAAACAAATAATACGCAATGTATAAAACTAAGAGGTATACAAGCTACTCTAAAAGTTTAATATGTTTACGATTTTTATTAGTATTTCGTTATTTTATTCATTAGTCATCATCCCTATTTGTAGTCATTAGATTAAAGATTTTGTGAGGAAGATTTCACACCATACCATGGAATAAACAAATACTCGTAGTAAGTAGGTACTACCGTACATACTAAGTAGGGAGGGCTTTTCCGAGGTCGTAGCGTAGCTTCGTCCCTACCCGCAACTGTTAATTACTTCTCGCACAAAGAACTCCTAAAAAGAGCATGTACATAATGGAGTTTCTGATTGAATTGTTCAAGTTTCATTAAATTGAGCTTTCATAGTAAAAAGCTTTATTCTACTTCCAGGTGTCGAAACTGGTCAGTAAAGTCAGTGAAAGTCAGTTTTTTTTACTAACCGAAGTCAGTAAAAGTCAGTTTTTTCAAAAAATAGTCAGTAAAGTCAGTTTTTTAGCTACCTACGTAAATTTTTATACACTTTCTTATTATTACCGTTTGTTTTTTACGGTAAACAGGCAAAATTACAAGATTAGTGGATGAAACTGACTAAAAATTTGGATCTAAGGGCTTCCGTCCGGAAGCCGCGTTGCTCTAAGTATACATAAAATGATACTTTATATAACCAGTGACGTCTCATTTCGCTTTTCGGCGGTAGATGGTGCTGTACAAATTTCCCATACAAAATACTCTATCGAATGTTTTTACGCGTGTTATTTTTTCGATAGCTGTTCGTGCTACATACGGGTACTGTTCACATTCACAATTTAAAAAAAATGTTTCAGTTCAGAAATCCTTTATTAGACAAGATACTGTTAGAGCGAGGCCCCATTAGTGCGTTGCGCTGCGTTGCGTCGCGTCGTCACAACGGAACAACGCATTCTATGCCACACCTGCGTTGCGTTGACGCTGCGACAACGCAACGCAAGAGGGTACGCTCGTCTAGCTTCCTCTGCAGCAGTGGATCACTGGCTGTCCGTCGTCGCAGCTGAGCGGCGACGACGCAGCGCATCACCCACCTTCCCGCTTCTTCTCTTGTCCGTCGATCCGTTGAAACGTCGCGCGCGACGACGACGCGTCAGTCTAATGGGGCATGTCATAAAAAATATATGGAAAACGACGCAGCGACGACGCTGCGACGACCGACGCTGCGACGACGCAACGCAGCGCAACGCACTGATGGGGCCTCGCCCTTATAATAAAAGTGCTTTAGTCCCTTCTGAACTCAACTACTTATTTGAAAAATAAATCTACCTATAGAGATTCGTATGTTCCCCAGATTGATAGATAGTTCACGTTGTACTATCCAATAGCTACATGATAGAGAACCGAGTAACAGATTTCAAAGCATCGTTGGTCGCAGCTGCTAGCTACGTAACTGCCACCAATTAGCACTGGGTTCGCTATATGAGTAATGGGGTGATTTCTCCTCATACCTCCACACCACAGAGAAGACTTGTATGCAAAGGTGTGTTATTAATAATGATAGGTAAGTCTATTTGATTAACGATGTCTTCTAGTGCTTGTGGGTTTGTTCACGTAAATCAAAATGTAATTTGCCTTTGGTAGATGAGATGGATGAAGATCTTTGTTGAGATGAGTCAGTGTTAGCTGAATGAGTGTTGAATTGCCACCATCACCCTTATCGTCAGCATCAGATCAGATGAGACCAAAACCAAGCAATACTGCGTTGAGATTCAGGTTGGGTAAAAAAATGGGAAAAATGTGTCCAATAATCTTAAAGATAACTATGTCTGTTATCTCAAGATAAGATAAGGCAAATTAAAGTAAAGATTATAATGAATATAATATAATATATGAGATTTTTGCATTCACAATGCTATTTTTGGACAATCCTTACTAATATTATAAATGCGAAAGTCCGTTTATTTGTTTGTTACGCCTTCACGTTTCAACTACTAAACCGATGATCATGAAATTTCGTATACACGTTGTCAGGAGTACAGAGAAGGACATAGGGTACCTTTCATCCCGAAAAAAAGTGTTTTCCCGAGGGATAGCAAAAAAACCTTTCCACGCAGACGAAGTCGCGGGCGGCAGCTAGTACTAAATAATACTCGCACCAGATCAATTCGGACGGGAATAGAACCCGCGACCTTTGGTGTGAGACGTTGTGAGTGTGACTCGGTAGCTCAGCGGTTAGAGTATTGGACCGGATATCCAAAGGTCGAGGGTTCGATTCCCATCCAAGAATTGATCTGGTGTCAGTCGATTTTTTTCTCGTATACTGTTTAGTAGTCCAAAAATAGCATGGTGAATGCAAAAATCGCAAATTTAAAAAGTCTTTACTTTTTGTTATGTTAAAATTTACTTTTTTCTACTTTATTGGAAAACATATTACCTACCTATGACCGGAGAATTGAGATTCAGGACTTGACGACAGTCGATCGCGGTCACCGAATTTACTTAATTTATTTTTACATCTCTCATATTCTGTAAGTAGGTCCTTATTACCCCCAAATGGGGCTTGTAGGTAACCAATTAGCGCTCTAAGGTAATAATGTAGCTAGAAAAGCCCTAGGGCGGTAAGTAATTCAAAAAATTCTGTAAGGAAGTAAAAATCCGGTAAGTAATTAAAAAAAGCCCTAGGGCGGTAAGTAATTAAAAAAATCCTGTAAGTAAGTAAAAATCCAGTAAGTTATTAAATAAGCCCTAGGGCGGTAAGTAATTAAAAAAATCCAGCAAGGTGGCTGAAGGTTACATTGAAGATTCCATACAAAGTAAAAGTAAAATTACCAACAAAATAACGGAAATTATTCAGCTTTCAAAAAATGAAACAACTTTCTCAAGAGATGATCCGCAACCATCAACTTCTGCTGAAGAAAGCTTCATCCCGTCAGATTTTGTCCATGACCAACAAATATCACAATCTCAAACTATTAACATACCCAAAAAACACCAGTCCCTAAAATTTTAAAATTGTTCTCATTTCACTATAAATTTTAACTAATAAAATGTTTTATTCTTGTAATGCCGTTTTTTTCTACTTACCTCACCAACGAGATGTAACGCAGAGTAGTTAGCTCGGGTGTAAGCATCAATTGCACCCTCGAACTAACACCCCTAAATATCTCGGGCTGCAATTGATGCCTGTAAGGCAGGCCCTTGGCTACTAATCTACTATTAGAACCCGCCGATGCAAAAAGAGGGGTGTTGTAAGTTGACATGTGTATGTCTGTCTGTCTGTTGGTCTGAAACAACATAGTTCTATTATGTTTTGAATTTAAGTAATGGGTTTGTGACGTATCACACAGTACTTACTATTGAGCAAAAATTATTTTTATTTTCTATTCACTTGAATATAACGTCCTACTTGAAGTGGTGTATTCAATAAAAACGACTTAGTAAATAGCTATAAATCACCCTCCACTAGTTTTCATTCAAAGATATACATTGAAGAGTAAGAAATAATTGCAGGGGATATTTATTCCAAAGGAAACAGGATCAGAATAAATATAAATGAAAAAGCAAGTGGTAGAGTTACCGAGATAGCATTAAGAAGTTTTTATTTTTATTTTTTTGAGTAGTTAACCGTTTTATTTAACTGCAATGGTGTGAAATAAACTAATAAAACGAATTTTATAAGAAAATGTTGCTTTTTATAAATAACTATTGTTTTTCTACACGTAATTAAACGTTGCTCTTGCACACTGTACTTTAAGTTTTTTTCAGAAGCGTTCTCTTTACACCCTGTAATTTAACTACCATTTTAATTTAACAACCAACTCAAATTATGAAAACTGAAGAAAATATATTTCGTGAAAAGCTTAAATAAAAAAAACTATGGTTATCTTACTACTTACATAAGTAATGATTATTGATAATGTAGTAAAATAAATGATTATTAATTAAAATAGACTTAGTAAAACTGTCTTAGCTTAGAGATGATTTTAGTAAAACAACAGGTCTTTATTTTCTAGACTAGGAAAAAATATTTTCTAGTCTTATTATGTTTACACAATATACTAAGAGCTGGCCCCGGAAATAGGCGGACAATTTACAGAGCGACGAAATCCCTCTAGTTAGTTTGCCATACTATCATTTTTAACAGATCCGGGAAACTAGCAGATTTTCAGTGGTGGGGTGGGAGTGGTTGAGCAACAAAGGGGCTGAAAAAGCGATTGAAGGTATACAATTTACAGACCTCTGGATTCGATGTGGTATAATAGCAAGACAATAATATCATGTATTCAAATCGAATATAACATTGCCAGGTATTTTGACTGGTGGATAAAGAGTGCCAAGCGGCATCAAAGGTGCTCAAATTTTTTTATAAGAGTTAACCGCTTTTTTGCGAAATAAACTTATAAAACGACTTTTATAAGAAAATATTGTTTTTATATTGTTTTTCTACACGTAATTAAACGTTCCTCTTACACCCTGTAATAAGTTGTTTTTTCACTATTGCTACCATCTGCCTTTTTTTCAGAAGCGTTCTCCTTACACCCTGTTTTACTAAAATCATCTTTAAGCTAAGACAGTTTTACTTAAATTTTATACCTTCAATTGCTTTCAGCCCCTTTCTTGCTCAACCACTCCCACCCCCACCACTGAAAATATGCCAGGTAGTATGGCAGTGGCACCCTTACAAGAGGGATTGTCGCTTTGTAAATTGTCCACCTATTTTCGGGGCTAGCTCTTAGTCCACAAGCTCTTTCATCGGCGATAAAATTCACTGATCCACTGGAGCACCTTCAAGCACCATGCAATCGTTATCAGGGCGGGCGGTAATTCTTAATGCCCTAGTAAATTACACAGCCGAGGTATTATGGGTTTGCTCCGCAGGTTGTATCTTTTCCCCGAAAATAATATCTACACTTCGTAACAACTTACAATGGAAAGGGAAAAAGAGTAATTCTTTTGTAACGAATAATAACATGACCAATATCCTTAGTTCGTTGGGTCTGCGTTTGACCAAATTATTTTTCGTCTTCACTTACAAAAAAATATATCGCACTAGTTTCAATTCCCAAATACATTTCGCATTTTATTCACTTGGACAACAATTTAAAAATTGTTGTGTTCCGGCAGTTAGAGGTAAGATAGCCAGTTCCTTGGTGATGAGGATTCCGAGTGTAGTGCGCTTCCACCTTCGGCCTTATCATCACTTAACATCACGTGAGATGAAGGCCAAGCACTAACCCGTTGTGCATAAAAAAGTAATTATTTGTTAAACAATAACTTGCCAAAATAAGTTTTGGAAAAGTAAGTATCTGAAAAATTGCAATAAGTTGTTTTGACAAATGTTTTTTGAAGTGAAAACTTCTTTAGCGGCGTTGTACACTTTTTTGTAATGGGGAAAAAATGCTAAACTCGCGTCAGTAAGAATCCTGATCGAAAATTCGTAAGACGGATGTGACGGATGGAGAGTAGACAGCCGGCGGCGGAATTATCTCCCTATCTTTCTACGGGGCGCGGTGAAAATCTTATGAAGTATGTACCTACCTGTACCTACCTTCCTACCTATACGTGGAGAATCCTACTAATATTATAAATGTGAAAGTTTGTGGGTTTGGATGTTTGTTCCTCAATCACGCAAAAACTACTGAACGGATTTAGTTGAAATTTGGCACACAGATAGTAGATAGCCTAGATTAAAACATAGAATACTTTTAACTCACGGGAACGAGAACCACGCGGATGAAACCGCGGGCGGCCGCTAGTTAAACCATATATCTTCGATTCATCAGATAGCTTCATGTGCCCAATTTCTTTGTAGGTTCTTACTCATGTATAGTTGGATTTGTATGACGGACAATTTTGAAACATCTCCAGGATTTGAAACCTCTTGATCGCTTGTTATTTATTTTTCAACACACTTGCTCGTAAAGTGAGCCTTAATACATTGCTTTTAGGGCCATAAACCGAGCTATAACAAACGCGTGCAATAATATATAAAACACTAGGTTGTTATAGAATTATCCCTACAAAGTTAAATTAGTACATTTCTGCAAGTTTTATGCGAGTAAACAGAGCATTCCTAATTTAAACGGGTAATACAGTAATTTTTTTAGTAACAACAAAGAGGTTTTATGCCGCTGAAAATTCATATTCATTTTTGAAATAAATAAATATGTAAGTCCTTAATTAAGTCAAACAAATATTTATTATTATCAAATTATTCATAATTCACAATATTTTGTTATAAAATATTAAAATATTTGCATTTTATCACTTAAAATTATAATTTTGAAGTAGGCTGTATGCTCACTCACCCCTTTGTTCGCAAAATATTCTTGCATTGGGCGTGTGAAAAAAAAAAACAAAAAAAACCCTACGCGCCTTTTCCATAATTGTCATATTTTGTTTTTGTCGTATTTGTTGCTGTGTTGTAAATTACTTTGTATCTTCCTCGCAAATGTGTTGAAAAACGTCGTATGAAACTAGTGAGCTTTTGCTCATTGCACACTCGGTTGAGTTACGCCCTCGCCTGCGGCTCGGGCTGCAACCCACAGCCTTGTGTGCAATGAGCAACCTAAGCTAACTTGTCTCATAATATACTATTGTATCACCACACATTTTGATTGTTTCTTCAACTGATTGTTTTAAAGGTAAGTGTACTATGTGTCTTCCAGGATCGTCTTTTTAGTTGTAACTTTGTATTTGTTCACATTTTTCCTCATCTTTTGTTAACCACTTCTTCCTTTCGTATAGTTCTGTTTCTATCTCCCAAAACTTTCTAAATAAATCATTATCTTCTACAACCATACTTGTAACATGTAATGAGAGTAATTTTTGTTTGTTGTTATTTGTTTCTTCTCTTTGCCCAGAAATAATCCATTCAAATATAGTTTTTTGTGCTATTATTCCATCAGACATTTTTATCAAACCATCTTCTATTATTTTACCGTACACGTCTGCACCAAGTAAGGCCGGCCACACACAGACGGAATCCCGTTACGGAATTCCGTACATACGTGATTCCGAACGCAGCAACTGCATACAAAATCTATGGGCTGCCACACACATGCGGAATTTTTCCGTACGGAATCTTCATACATTGTCAAAATTTCGTTCGGAATTCCGAATCGGGATTCCGTCTGTGTGTGGCCGGCCTAAAATGTCTATGTTTCTTGGGATGATGATAGAGTATCAGCAAAATAAGTCTGTAAGTGGTGTATGTACCTAATAAAATCCTCAATTATGCCCAAATCAATGTGCAACAACTGTATGAAGAAAAACAACTTTGTTAAAATTGACTTATTGGTAGTTAACTTAATTCTAATTAAAATTAATATTATAAATGCGAGTCTTTAAGTTTGTTTGTTGCGATTTCATGTCTTAACTACTCAACTTACTTAGTAGTAACCTATTAGTCCCTATAACCCATTAACCCTTAGTCAACCAATCATCGTGAAATTTTGCATACCTACACGTTGTCAGTGGTGCCCAGAAGTTAACTTTTATCCAGAAAAGAGGACTTTTTCCACGGAATAGAAAAATATTCACACAGACGAAGTCGCGAGTGGACGCTAGTATGTTCATACGATCAGTGATGAGACAAACATCTCATTTTAATTTAATTTCCTCGGGTAAAGATTGTATGAACTGTAGGTACCTACCAACACAGATTCAACTTTTATTTTGTTTGAAAAATAGATTGTTGTTATATGAAAGTACCTACATGATATGAGTATTTTCACAACGGCGCGGCGGCGGTTGGCATGCCAGACATATCACACCGACATTTCATCTGTCATGTTACCAAAATTTTGTTGTAACTGGAAATAATATGAATTTACAGTGAAATTCGAATTTAAATATCTATATATTGTAATTTTGATAACATTAGGTCTTCTTTGTAGAGAGGGCTATGTATTTATAATAATATTTTGAATTTCGGATTAGAATATTTTCTTGTTTCGTACTTTTTAAAGTGTGCTTTTTCCGTAGTTGGGGTTTAGTAAACTCCTATTTTCCTTATCAACAGATTTTTTATAGTGTTTTTTCTTAACGAATTATAAAAATATATTTTTGTTTAATGTTAATTTAGTAACCTTACGTTCACTCGGAGCAAAGAGAAAGATAGCATATCTTCTGCTCAGTCAGAGGTTTTAACTTAGATTAATTTCATCTAAGGGTTTTAATAATAAAATGTAAGTACGTGCTACTGAACCAAAACTTGAGACGCGATTTTTAGAACACTGTCGGCAAATATTACAATTTTAACTTGGCGCCTAATGCAATGTAAACGCATCTCATTGCGTATATATCTACTTACTGAAGGTGTTTAGGTATTTTATAATATTCGGTAGATACTTACAATATTTATGCTCACATTTGACTGACTTTTAATATAGTTTTGAGAATTCTATATGTAGTTAGTTTATAATGACTTAGCACATTTTGTATATCATAATTTTGTAGGTTTTGAGCCAATTTTGCTGATATTTTTGGGTACCTGTTTGAAATTATTCTACTTAGTTGCTATTCTTGCTTAAATTGTAGGCTTTGAGAAATCTGATTCAAACATCAAATAATACTTTTTTAACTTAGTAGGTAGGTATCTACATAGTCCAATAAAACAAGACTGCTAAAAATCAGAACTACCGGATTTAACGCAAGGTCCGATGTATAATTTTACTGTAGGTACTAACTACATGCTTGAAAAACAATCGAATCGAATCGAAGAGAAACCTGCTGATAGTTTCACTTATATTTATTGATAAAATAATATAACAAAATAAGTAATTAATCATTATTCTCATGTTATTTTTCCTTTCCATTCCTATTTATAATTAAATTCAAGTGTATTGGAAATTATAGAACCTAGTAAGGAAATAATATCTTCAGGAAGTTTTACGGAACAAAAGAGGTTTTTTCTGCAGACTTTCGTCAACAACAATGGTGGGATAAAACTTTGGAGGTTCTCTTTGAACAATTTTATTCAAACTTTTGTTATGACATTAGTATTTTCTTTCGTATCGTAGTAAATATTAATGTTTCGGAATTGAGTTATCTTTAAGTTTGACGCCGTCCGTACTTATATACTTATCAAAAAAATAAATAAGTTTTCTTACACCATACCATTGACCATTACAGACAATGTTAACACTGTCTAATATTAATTTGTGTTACTTGATCAACATTCTATCAAAGAAGATTTTAGTTACGAGAAAGTTTAATTACTTAAGTCTAAGCACAACCACGAAAACGTAAGTAAAGTCAAAGTAAATTTTACTTTGATCCTTACTGAAAGCAAAATTTTATCAGAAGGAATGATTTTGCTATTTTTTAGAAACAACGAATAAATATTAAAACTGCACGGATTATTCGGATTGTTCTTTGCTATTGGGCTCATTTGTACGATAATACGAAACGAAAGTAAATAAATAGGTAGGTTTTATTAAAATAAAAATAAAAAAAAATTACTTTAACAAATATACCTACTCAACAATTAGTAGCTAGAGTCCCCTTTTATGACATTTCATTATTTCTTTTTAGGAAACCAAATAAATGTAAGAGGATGAACGTGACGAATATTTTTTCGTCAGCTAAATTAAGCAGAGCAAATGGCCCAAGTATGTATGGGGGGCAAATGGGGGGAGCGGAGACCGACAGCGAACATAGTATTTCAGCTGAAACCATGGAGGGTTTCCGCTAACCTTGCTATCTTTTACGACCCAGTGCCATTGGGCGGAAAATAAGCCTCGTCTTTAGAATGACCACGTAGTATTAAGGTGGCACCCTGACCGAAAGTGGCGCCGCGGTGAATTTTATTATTATAGTAATTGTAATACATAGTATTAATAAAACTTTAAGTGGAATTTTTAGGGCCCATAATCTAGTATTTTTAAACGGTATCATTACATTCCCTCTACACTGCTAGAAGTAAATAGCAAAACTGCTAAAAGTGGCGTTTTTGACACATATGCTATCTTCTTCTACGAATGACTACGAGGGAATGTAGTGATACCTTCTTAAAATACTAGACCATGGGCCCTAAAAATTCCACGTAAATTATTATTAAAATATTTCCTATTAACAATTTATTGAATAAAAACCTCTGAAGACGTCACTTTCGGTGGTATAGCCACCTTAAGTTTTTTTTACTATATCAATAAATGTAAGGAGCACATATAGGAAAGTCCCTTTATATATTTCGGAGATAGTTTACGGCTTATCAACGTCGCAGCCGAAACTTTCAACACTTTAGTAATTTGTTACGTCAGCATAACATAACCGACAGTATGGCCGTCCTAACAGCGCTGGAGGCCAACACGATCAACTCCAGTATCGTCTACGAATGCCACCGAGTTGTGGATCGCTTAGCATCCGACAACAAAGTAATCCTACAATGGATTAAAGGGCATAGTGGATCACACGGGAACGACGCCGCCGATGAGCTGGCTAGTAGGGGATCTTCCATAATAGTGGCAGGACCCATACCCATCCTGCCACTCCCGTTCAGCGAACTGCGCTCATGGGTAAGACAACGTACTCGTGCTGCACATAATACTCGTTGGGTAGACCTAACAAGCTGTAGACAGTCCAAGCTGGCGATGACTGCAGTCTCGCCGCGGTTGACCTGTAGACTGCTCAGCCTTAATCGTCCAGACCTCCGAATAGTTGTAGGTACATTTACAGGTCACCTAGCTTTAAACCGATAACTATTCATCATGATTGCGACAGACAGCCCCCTATGTAGAGGATGCCTGGACGCAGAGGAAACAGCCGCCCACGTGATCCTGGAGTGCGTGGGTTTGGCCGCACACCGGGCAGAAATCCTCAAAGACGTGAGGTCGCTCCTAGAAGCCTGTGAACGCCCCAGGAGGCTTCTGTGCTTCTGGAAGGAGCTGGGATGGCTTGACTAGCCATACCAATGCTGTGTTCACGCATAACGGACCAAATGGGAGTCTAAATGCGGAGAAAAGAGCCCATCACCAATACCAATACCAAATACGTCATAGCAACTTATTTGATTAAATGTAGAGCATCGGTACGACTAGATTTGATGTATGAAAAAAGTTATCCTATGAGACAACTATTTTAACTAATAAGAAATTATTATATTATGACTAGCGGCCGTCCACGATTTCGTCTGCGTAGACAGTTATTTTTCCAACCTTCGGGAATAGTACATTTTTCCTTGATGAAAAGTACCTAATGTCCGTTTCTGTCCCCTGACAATTTTGTATGCAAAATTTCATGATGATCGGTAGAGCGTACCAACAAACAAACAAATTACTTTTATTACCTGATATTAGTTGGGATGTTACAATCCAAGATAATTAAAAGGAAAGTCCCCAATTAAAATAAGTAAAATACCAAAACAAATATTTTGTATTCAAAATTAACAAAAGATAATCTTTTGGATTTCTCAAAACATTAAAAGGAATAACGCCACGTCTACTTCTAGAGTCTTATCAGTGTACTTCTGAAAATTTTCATCGCAGTATAGGCTTTCTATTTAATGTTTACTGTAACAATATAGAAAATATTATTTTATATTATTAGGTATCCAATTGATTTCTCATAAATTACAAGGAATTATTTTTGCCCTACACTGAGAAAAATTTCCTCTGCCGCACTACGTAAAATAAGGATAAAAATCGACCACTATTACGTACGTAACCCGCTCCATTACGCGTAAGTAGTCAGTCATACGTAGTCGGCATACTGACGCTCATCATGTAGCGGGATACGTAATTTACTCGTGGTCGATTTTTGTACGTACGTACGTAGCCCGACATCCGGCTACGTATACGTAGTGCGCAAGTCGCACTGAATACTCCTGAAACTACGACTGCAACTCCCGTATACTATTGTTGCGGGCACAGTAGAACACGGTGAACCATACGTGTATACCATGCCGGCTTAAGTACGATACTGTAGCGGGCACAGTAAATAATGGTGAGCCATACGTGCGCACCGCGGCGGCACACGTACGATACTGTGGCAAACACATTAAAACACGGTGAGCCGTACGTTTGTACTGTGGCGGCATATGTACGATTCTGTAGCGGGCACAGTCAATAATGGTGAGACATAAGTGTGTAATACGGCGGCATACGTACGATACTGTAGCAGGCACAGTAAATAATAGTGAGCCATACGTATGCACTGCGGTGGCATACGTACGATACTGTGGCGGACACAGTAAAGCACGGTGAGCCGTACGTGTGTACTACGGCGGCATACCTACGATACGGTAGCAGGCACAGTAAATAATGGTGAGCCATACGTATGCACTGCGGCGGCATATGTACGATACTGTGGCGGACACAGTAAAGCACGGTGAGCCGTACGTGTGTACTACGGCGGCATACGTACGATACTGTTGCGGGCACAGTAAATAATGGTGAGCCATACGTATGCACCGCGGCTACATACCTACGATTCTGTAGCGGGCACAGTCAATAATGGTGAGACATAAGTGTGTAATACGGCGGCATACGTACGATACTGTAGCAGGCACGGTAAATAATGGTGAGCCATACGTATGCACCGCGGCGGCATACGTACGATACTGTGGCGGACACAGTAAAGCACGGTGAGCCGTACGTGTGTATTACGGCGGCATACCTACGATACGGTAGCAGGCACAGTAAATAATGGTGAGCCATACGTATGCACTGCGGCGGCATATGTACGATACTGTGGCGGACACAGTAAAGCACGGTGAGCCGTACGTGTGTACTACGGCGGCATACGTACGATACTGTTGCGGGCACAGTAAATAATGGTGAGCCATACGTATGCACCGCGGCTACATACCTACGATTCTGTAGCGGGCACAGTCAATAATGGTGAGACATAAGTGTGTAATACGGCGGCATACGTACGATACTGTAGCAGGCACGGTAAATAATGGTGAGCCATACGTATGCACCGCGGCGGCATACGTACGATACTGTGGCGGACACAGTAAAGCACGGTGAGCCGTACGTGTGTAATACGGCGGCATACGTACGATACTGTTGCAGGCACAGTAAATAATGGTGAGCCATACGTATGCACCGCGGCGGCATACGTACGATACTGTGGCGGACACGTTAAAGCACGGTGAGCCGTAAGTGTGTACTACTGCGGCATACGTATGATACTGTGGCGGACACAGTAAAGCACGGTGAGCCGTACGTTTGTACCGTAGCGGCATATGTACGATACTGTAGCGGGCACAGTAAATAATGGTGAGCCATATGTGTGCACCGCGGCAGCATACATACGATACTGTTGCGGGCACAGTAAATAATGGTGAGCCATACGTATGCACCGTGGCTGCATACCTACGATTCTGTAGCGGGCACAGTCAATAATGGTGAGCCATACGTATGCACTGTGGCGGCATACGTACGATACTGTGGCGGACACAATAAAGCACGGTGAGCCGTACTTTTGTACCGTAGCGGCATACATACGATACTGTTGCGGGCACAGTAAATAATGGTGAGCCATACGTATGCACCGTGGCTGCATACCTACGATTCTGTAGCGGGCACAGTCAATAATGGTGAGCCATACGTATGCCGCCACAGTGCTGTGGCGGCATACGTACGATACTGTGGCGGACACAGTAAAGCACGGTGAGCCGTACGTGTGCACTATGGCGGCATACGTACAATACTGTGGCAGACGCAGTAAATCATGGTAAGACATACGTGTGCATTGCAACGGCATACGTACGATACTGTGGCGGGCACAGCAAATCATGGTGCACCATACGTGTGCACCATGGCTGCATACGTAGGATACTGTAGCGGGCACAGTGAAGCACGGTGAGCCATACGTTTGCACCACGGCAGCATACTTACGATACTATGGCGGATACAGTCAATTATGGTGCGCCATACGTGTGCACCATGGCGGCATAGGTAGGATACTGTAGCAGGCACAGTAAAGCATGATGTGTCAGACGTATTAACTGTCGTAGTAGAGGTAAGGTACCGTTGCCGGTACAGTAACGCATGATGTACCGTGCGTATGTACTACGGCAGCGTACGTACGATACTGGTGCGGGAACAGTAAAGCACGGTGAACCATACTTATGTACAACGCCAGCGTACGTACGATACTGCTGCGGGTACAGTAAGGCATGGTGCACTATACGTGTTACGTATGGCACACCATGCCTTACGATACTCGCACCTGTATTTTCCTTATGCTGGCATGATACATACAAAGGTGGTCAGATAATTATTATGAATATTAACCAATCAAAGTCAATGAAATTTTGTAGACACCATCGAGAAACTAATATCTGGGTCTGTGGTTTATTACATTTTCGAAAAAAAGTATGGTTTAAAAACTGCAGGGAGTTGTGAATGAAAATATGAAAACCTGAAATATTTAAACTATACATTTTTACGAAAATTTAATAAACCACAGACCTGGGTATTAGTTCTAGACCATGTCTACAAAATTTAATTGACTTTAATTGGCTAACATTCAAAATAATTATCTGAATACCTTTGTATGTACGGCCAGCGTCATAAATACATATATATAAGCAAGATCAAAAATATCTACACACCTCTATGTCACTGACAAAAAGGTTGGTGTTTACATATTTTGACTCAATGGCTATATATGTATAAATGACGCTGACTGTAACCATGCCAGCATAAGGAAAATACAAAGTATCATAAGGCATGGCGTGCAATCCGTAACACGTAGTGCAGTAGTGCACATGCCTTATACCCGTAGCAGTATCGCATGTACTCGGGCGTGTGTCTAATTAGACACACTTGATTTTTTAGGTTTCCGTTTTTCCTTTTTGATGTACGGAATCCTAAAAATCAAGTATGTCTAATAGCCCTCTATCTATGTACATACATATGGTGAATGGTATGGTGCCTTATTGTCCCGCACACTAGTGCGAACTGAGAAGAAAAATAAAAGATCTGATACTAATCAGACCTTCTATTTTTCTTCTCAGCATATATATTTGTTCAATGCTGGACATTATGCCTCTCCCATGGTTTTTCTATGTCGTCCTCGATGCGGCGTATCTGGTCGAGGTGGGTCCTGCCATCTTAGGAATGGCGGTCTGCCTACGCTTCGACTTCCCGTTCATACCTCTACTATAACAGTTAATAAGTTTTATACACATTATGCTATTTAGTATAAGTAGTACAACCTGCACTGGTTACATAGATATCTAAACTTACAAATAATGGTGTTGGTACGGTAAAAAAAAGAATGATGTATCATTATAAAGCTGACCAGATGTTTTAAAACCCGCGTGCGGTATTTTAAGATTTAATATCTTTTACTGGCAATAGTTACGTATAAATATATCACAAAAGGTCACGTCCTCATTGCAGGGTTTTTTTTAAACTCTGGTCAGGCTTTACCTACTGTTATTGAACTTGTACGATATTAGTGCGGCTATTATTATTATTATTCTAATGCAAAATAATTTTATAGCAAACTTAACAGCTGCACCGATATAGCACCAAGTAAGTCCGGACCTGTAAGTGAAAAGCATACAATAATTGGTAATTTAGATAAAATAATGCTTCACGATACATATACATTTAGTGTACACAGCAATGATACATCATTTTTTATTTTTTTTAACTTTTACAAGGTTATTAATAGAAGAAATGTTCTAAACTGTTCTAAAACCTTGTACGTTTTATAGCTTTATAAAAGGAAATAGACATAAAAGATTCATATTATTTATTTTCAATCGTAAAATTGAGACATACAAAAAAACAAGTTTAATTATCACACTATTATAGAATTACATGGTCGTCAACTTGGCGTACCCGTTAAACATAATAAAAGATTCATATTTTCAATCCTAAAACTGAGACATACAAAAAACCACAACAAGCTTAATTAATCATACTATTCTAGAATTACATGGTCGTCAACTTGGCGTACCCGTTAAACATAATAAAAGCTTCATATTATTTATTTTCAATCGTAAAATTGAGACATACAAAAAAACAAGTTTAATTATCACACTTTTCTAGAATTACATGGTCGTCAACTTGGCGTACCCGTTAAACATAATAAAAGCTTCATATTTTCAATCCTAAAACTGAGACATACAAAAAACCACAACAAGCTTAATTAATCATACTATTCTAGAATTACATGGTCGTCACCTTGGCGTACCCGTTAAACATAATAAAAGCTTCATATTATTTATTTTCAATCGTAAAATTGAGACATACAAAAAAACCACAAGCTTAATTAATCATACTATTCTAGAATTATATGGTCGTCAACTATGAACGATGAATTTCACTGTCTGTCGGTTGTTGACAGGCGTCCACCATTGCAAGATTTTAAGGCCTACTCAAATCTGACCGGTATCCTGTACCGGTGGCAGTAACGCGCTGTTCAAAGGTGTTCCGCAACTGCTGCCAGTAATGCCATACAAAATACCGGTCGGGATATCGGTCGGGTATACCAATACCGCCACCCCTTCCGTCGCAGAATGTCCCTTTCGCAAAACATCCCTTTCGCAAAACGTCCCTTTCGCAGAATGTCCCCTTGGTATCAAATAAATATCACTAGTGCCAAATTTCCATTTTGTTCGAAATGTTCTATGTAATGTCGAAATATGTCGAATTGTAATAATCATCAGATATGAAGGTACTTATGAAAATATACGTATTTTTTATTGTTTCTGTCAGCGAATATTGCGAATAAATCTTGTACGGTTGCAAATTACATGTACCCAGTGTTTAAAGTAAAAATATGTATTAATGTGTGAAGAATTTTATTGTTACATAAATTGAATTAAAGATATGCGTATTTACTTAGAAAACCTGTTTTGTTTAAACA
Organism: Agriphila geniculea; assembly: GCA_943789525.1. Lineage (NCBI taxonomy): Eukaryota > Metazoa > Arthropoda > Insecta > Lepidoptera > Crambidae > Agriphila > Agriphila geniculea. The sequence goes on from OX038875.1 coordinate 14,904,468, forward strand.
TAATGAACATATTTATTAGTTTTTTATGATTAATAATATACATAACTAGCGGCCTCCCGCGGTTTCACCCGCGTGGTTCCGTTCCCGTGGGAATATCGGGATAAAAAGTATTCTATGTTTTAATCTAGGCTATCTACTATCTGTGTGCCAAATTTCAACTAAATCAATTCAGTCGTTTTTGCGTGATTGAGGAACAAACATCCAAACCCACAAACTTTCACATTTATAATATTAGTAGGATGACCTACATAATTTGACTTTCATTTTTTCATTTTCATAGAAAATTTTGAACAAAATGGCAATTTGGCGAGAGTGTTATATGATATTATGCTTCAAGGGGGACATTCTGCGAAAGGGACATTTTGCGAAAGAATCATTTTGCGCAAGGGACAATCTGTGACCAGGGGACATTTTGCGAAAAGGACATTCTGCGACGGAGCCCCGCCACTGGTACAGGATACCGGTCAGGTTTGAGCAGGCCTTTACAATCCGTAATACGGGAAGGACGAGAGGATTGGCGATTAGATATTTATTAAAAATAAGGGCGTCAGTAGATATCCTACCTTATATAGATTTCGTCTGAGTGTAACCTAACTTAAAGCTCGTTCACATACGAACGCTAATACATACGCATAAACCTAAATAGTTGCGGAACCTATGTCGCAAGGCCCGACTTTATACTGATATAACCGGTATTCTACAAAAAAAAAATGAGGGGATCGCCCCGTTTCGGTAGCGATCCGAGAGCCACCTTTTGGCAGTAGGGGCGGTGCTCCCCTACCCCAGGGCCTAGGTGAAGGTTAAACATCAGTAACGAGTTTCGATATTTCTACTTTATGAAATTTGACTAATTTTAAAAGCATAAATGACACAATACGATGAAAGGATACAAACAACAAATGAAACTCAGTACTGATGTTTAACCTGAAGTTAAGTTAAAGAAACAAATTGGTGGTGGGCCCGTATTCACGCTTTGTAAAACTGTAAGTTACGGGTAAGTAAGATGTGTATACTGTATCACCTGCGGGCAACAGATCCACACAGGTGGGTGTGTTTCTGAATTTTTGCACGTGTTGTATGTGTTATAGTCAAGCCCCGAAGTCCCGGCGCTCTTAGGTTTGTCAAGTCAAACCTCAGGTTTGACAAGAAGGCTTAGTCAAAGTCCAAAACTAATAGCGTGTTTCGACCTTTGCCTAACGCATTTATGTCCAAACCTAGGAGAGACTAACTTAGAAAGTCAAACGCCGAAACGCAATTTGACCAAATCGGGGTTTGACCAGTCAGACTTAAATTAGGTACAGAGTTTGTTTTTTGTATTTAAATGTATGAAAGACACATTCTTTAGAGTGAAAATTAAATTAAATTAACAATCTTCCTGTGAAACAAAGATTTCTGTTGTCTGTTAAAAAAATAACCACGAAATTTAAGACGATCGCTCCGCTCTGCGAAATTTCCAACCTGCATGCAGGACCACATGACCTGACCTGTAGGAGTAAGGTAGTTTTGACTAAATCTAACATCGGAAATGAATGATGTTTTTCATACATATTTTTTTTTAACAGACAATAGAAATTTTTGTTTCACCGGAAGATTGTTGATTTAGTTAAATTTTCACTCTGAAGAAGTTATTTTTACATATAACCCATTCTGTCCCTAATTTAAGTCTGACTGGTCAAACCCCGATTTGATCGTATTGAGTTTCGGCGTTTGACTATCCAAGTTGGTCTCTTAGGTTTTGTCATATTTTTTTTGTCAAAGGCCAAAACACGCTTTAGTTTCGGACTTTGACTAATAAGGCTTCTTGTCAAACCTGAGGTTTGACTAGGCAAACCTAGGAGTGCCGGGACTTCGGGGTTTGACTACATATGCATGTAAGTGTGTGATTAATTAGGTACAACAACAGACAGGCCATTATCAACATAAACAATGTCTCAGATCTCAGTTATTTGTTGCACGAGCCGGAGGCGGGAAAGTCAGAGCAACCTAGGATTCCCGACCAAAGAATCACTAGTAAGGGTACCTTGGCGTCAATGGAGTCCGCGTGGTCGTCGCTGGAAACCAATGCGTCTAGGCCTACGGTAAACTTAACTTAAAGTTCGTTCACATACGAACGCTAATACATACGCATAAACCTAAATAGTTGCGGAACCTATGTCGCAAGGCCCGACTTTATACTGATATAACCGGTATTCTACAAAAAAAAAACAAAATGTGAGGATCGCCCCGTTTCGGTAGCGATCCGAGAGCCACCTTTTGGCAGTAGGGGCGGTGCTCCCCTACCCCAGGGCCTAGGTGAAGGTTAAACATCAGCAACGATTTTCGATATTTCTACTTTACGAAATTTGACTGATTTTAAAAGCATAAATGACACAATACGATGAAAGGATACAAACAACAAATGAAACTCAGTACTGATGTTTAACCTGAAGTTAAGTTAAAGAAACAAATTGGTGGTGGGCCCGTATTCACGCTTTGTAAAACTGTAAGTTACGGGTAAGTAAGATGTGTATACTGTATCACCTGCGGGCAACAGATCCACACAGGTGGGTGTGTTTCTGAATTTTTGCACGTGTTGTATGTGTTATAGTCAAGCCCCAAAGTCCCGGCGCTCTTAGGTTTGTCAAGTCAAACCTCAGGTTTGACAAGAAGGCTTAGTCAAAGTCCAAAACTAATAGCGTGTTTCGACCTTTGCCTAACGCATTTATGTCCAAACCTAGGAGAGACTAACTTAGAAAGTCAAACGCCGAAACGCAATTTGACCAAATCGGGGTTTGACCAGTCAGACTTAAATTAGGTACAGAGTTTGTTTTTTGTATTTAAATGTATGAAAGACACATTCTTTAGAGTGAAAATTAAATTAAATTAACAATCTTCCTGTGAAACAAAGATTTCTGTTGTCTGTTAAAAAAAAATAACCACGAAATTTAAGACGATCGCTCCGCTCTGTGAAATTTCCAACCTGCATGTAGGACCACGTGACCTGACCTGCAGGAGTAAGGCAGTTTTGACTAAATCTAACATCGGAAATGAATACATATTTAGTTTTTTTTTTAACAGACAACAGAAATTTTGTTTCACGGGAAGATTGTTGATTTAGTTAAATTTTCACTCTGAAGAAGTTATTTTTACATATAACCCATTCTGTCCCTAATTTAAGTCTGACTGGTCATACCCCGATTTGATCTTCTCTTCTCTTCTCTTTCTCCTAGGTTTTGTCATAAATTTTTTTTTCAAAGGCCGAGACACGCTTTAGTTTTGGACTTTGACTAATAAGGCTTCTTGTCAAACCTGAGGTCTGACTAGGCAAACCTAGGAGCGCCGGGACTTCGGGGTTAGACTACATATGCATGTAAGTGTGTGATGTGAGAAAAATAAACGAAGACTGCTGGTGCTAATATGATGGGAAATGTACGTAAGTGTACGAAACCCAAGAGTACGTATGTCGTATGTGATGTGTAATGGTTCTTTGTTATTCTAAAGTCCATCGAACAGTGACATAAAGTTTTAAATTTGACATTATAGTAATTGTAGCCGGTACAGGCGAAACAAGGGTATTATAATTATGTAATTGGTAATCGTTGGTTCTCTGCACTTGATACGCATAGTAATGCTGATTAAAATCTATACACTCTAATGAAACACACTCAAATGTAACTTCATCATTGTCAAGTAAATAAATATTTTTTATTTCACCAAACTTTGGTAAGCCTGAAGATTCTGAAATATCTGGAATGACAATTGACGACAGCTCAAATCGGACACCATACAGTTTCACCCATGATAATGAGTACCAACACTTATTATCGATTATACCTCGAAAATGAAAGTTTAGTCTTACATTTTCAATTTGCGCTTCTGTCATATTTGCCTTTTTGCCATAAGAGATCGTCTTAAATGTTTCATTTTTAAGGAAAGTATCGTTTAAAATCAATTGATGCTTAATAGCTATTGTTTTACAAACATTTACTCTGTTGTGCGATGCTCTGGCCACAAATTTAGATATACGATGCTTGGCTTCAAATCTCATCGTCCAGATTTGGGTAAGTGGGCCAAATTTTTTTAACATTTCTGGATAATGTGTAAGAAAATGAAACTTTGGCTTTAAGTCTGTTTCAGCAAATTGACGATAGAGCTCGTTTAATTCAGCTACTGAAAATTTTACTTGATCAATAGTGTTTTCATGGACTCTATGACTCAAAAGTTTATCCAACAATTGTCTTAATTTGATGTATAAGAACCAAACTTCGTTTTCATCTGGGACATTATGTCCGACAATTAGCCCAAAATATCGAACAAGAGTAAGCATTTCAGAAGCCGAACATTTTAACTTTAATGTTGAGCCTTCTTTTGCTACAGAATTGCATGGTGTCGAAGCAGAATCAGGTCCATAATTAAAATACCGTATTCTTGATTTCAAATTGTCAAAAGAAATTAGAGTCTGAGTGCATACTAGATTTTGTATCACAAATGACATTACATATCGACAAGCACCCTCTAGATAGTCATGTAATACATCTACGGCGACGTTTTGAAATAAGTCAAACCCATCTAAAGCAAGCCACGAGCATTTTTCTTTAAGACCAGTCATATAAATGTCATTTAAATGTAAATCATTTTCATAATTGACATTGTTTCTCAACAACGTGTCATCTTCATAAATCAGTGTTTTGATTTGTTCTTTATTAGCAGTACAAATTCTACATGGCCGATTTGCAGAAAAACTTTCAACAAAACCTAACATAGCATTCAATCCTAAATTATCTCCCGTCACAGCTGCAACATAAAACTTTATTTTGCCAGTGTACACATCAGTTTCAACATGAATACCATTGATCTTTAAATCATTAAGAACATCAAAAACTTTTTGAAAAATTATGTTGTTTCCAAAGCTTGTTCTGTCTGATGAGTGAAAAAGAGCCAATAATAAAATATTTTGCAAAAGCGACACGTAGTGAGGTGGAAGACATGGTACTGAGGCATAAATAGCTCCAAGTTTATGAATCCCAGCGTGGCTTCCTAAGGGATTGCCTATTTCAAAATCGTCAAAGTAGATTATTAATGGTAAAATCATTGCATCATGCTCTACAGAACTTTCTGTCATTTTTTTCCATACTGAACCCTGAACAATATTCTCAATACCGAAAGAGTCATTTTGTACTGTGTCCAAATATTCAAGAGTATCCTTCATGAATTTTTTTGATGAAAAAATTAGTTTTAAATTTTCTTTTAACGGAATTACCTGCATTGTACAATTTACTTGTACTAGTAACGAACCAGCTGCTGTTTTTTTAGCCTCGTTACGTTGACCCACAACCACTTCAAGGGGCTCAGAATAAGTTCCTATTTTATTAAAATATTTTAAACGTTTGTGTTCCGAATCTAAATTCTCAAAAGCATCGCTGAACGCGCTAAATATTTTTTTAAAAGCATTTTTAACATGAACATTATTTTGATCTGGTGGAACCATATCATTAAACTGTCGCTCTATAATGCATTGTGATTTAGAATGAAATAATTGAAGATTTTCTACAAGAACTTGTACGGCTTTACGCGGTATTATCGGGTTAGCATATAGAGTGGAGACAAGACATGCAGCATGGTGACCAAGAGAGGTTTCGTCTCTTTGAGTTGGTAGAAATTCCATCGTATTTGCTATTTCGTAAGTTTCTTTGCTTGACGTTGAAGGTAAATTTGAGATATTGGCTTCTGTATCTGTATCGATCGCTTTGTTACTATTTGGATGACGCAAGGTTGACAACGATGACTGGTGGTCTCTAACTAAGTGCTTTTTGAAAGATGCAGAGGAAATATAATGACGATAACACCCTTGTTCACCACACCGAAATCCGGAAAATCCTACCGTTAATTTACAGAAAGTTCGCAAATGAGTAATAAGTAAATTCGGAGATGCACTGGCTTTTTTGCAATAGTAACAGGTAAACATTTTTAAAGTATTAACTCTAGATCAGTTAAAAGAGTATTCACAGCCTGCGTGGGCCTATCAAATTTAGTTTTAATATCGTAGAAACCCAATTGAATAAAAAGCCATATGTCTCCAGCTTCTTCCGGGTAACAAGCTCCTATCGATTGAAATATTTTAAATGCACAGTCTACTGCTGTTACTAATTTGTTGAAACTATAAAATGTGTCATTTATTACTACATATGCTACTTTTACCTCAGTAACGGTAGGGCCAACAAAAATAACGTAGGGTTGAACTGTGCGGCCTAGCCTCTGCAGGTTCTCCTTTTTTTGAATGATCTTGTTGGTAACGTCGGCTTCAGAAGCAGCTTGCGTTATATAGCCGTCGCATACTTCTGCTCTAGACGGCTTCCACGCTGGCTTTCCTTTTATTTTCCGTGCAGGTGAAATGTTGATGACATAAGCCAGCAACATCAAAGCAACATTGCTAGATGTCTCTGGTTCATCTTCTGTATTCAAAGAAAAAAAAGTTTCGGTTAATTTTTGCGACTTAATTTTATGAAGGTTTTAACCTTCAACTATGAACGTCATTTTTTCAATACACTAATATGGACGTGGAGTCTCTGATCTGAGATCCCTGTATTTCATGACTGTAGTTCTCATGATGTTTTTAAAGAAATAGTACATTACATCCAAGAACGGGTAGCTAGCGATTGCATTGTCGAGGATGGATACCGCACAAGTGCGGGAAGTAAGTATTGAATTGAATTTCAAATTTAGAATGTGATGAACCAGACCCAGATTAGTTAAAGGTTAATATTAAGAACTAATATTTGAGCAAAACTTCTTACCGTCAATCAGTGCAATTATATTTGCTATTTTTGCTCTCGTGTCTTGGTCCCTAATTTTTCGTAATTTTAATGAAGCATATTTTATAATTTCTTCATTTTTGAGGGTGATAGAGGAAAATAATTTGTTTTCCTTTCCCGGATACAGATGACTGAAATCGTTCATTAGCTAAAAAAAAGAATACAATAAATGTACGCTATGTTATTTCCACTGGTTAGAAAGATCCGGATCGCTACCAGAGCTTGGGTTGTTAAGCGAGCACTAGAATAGTTTTTCTCTTTTAGTCCCTTTGTAATTCAGACACTTGTCTTATAAGAAATAAACAAACTTTTGTCATTTATAATTATATCATTGCGTACGTTTTTATAGAAAAACCACAAGGATTATGTAAAAAGATAAGGCTGCGGTATATGCTTACCAAGGTATAGCCTTGTGATTGTTTTAAGGCTGGGAAATCCTTGAAGTAATCCGCTATATCACCTTTTCCACATTGAATGCGATTTAGGCGATGATCTGCAGTTTCTGCCCACTTTTCTTCAACAGACTTCCATGGATCAACATTGTTTTTCAGCCATAGTAATGATTCTTCATAAACAATACCTGTAATTTATTTTTATGTGTATGGTCGGATGAGTTAACTAGAAGAAGGGCATCATAGTACGTACAGTCGCCCGTGGCACATTTAAATCACGAAAAAGGTGACTAGCGAATATTTGCTTACCACTTTCCAGAGATTCCAGGCTATAAATGTCATCATCTGTGATAGTTGGCGTGGATCTGAGCGATGATCTGGACGACTTTGACGATGAACGGCTAGTTCCTGGCAACTGCCCGCCTTCTCGCAACTTTCTCCTTCGAGCTATATAGCTTTCATACAGCTTTCCGGACGCATTTTTTTTAGCTAATTTATTTGTAGCTGATAAATATGCAGAATAATACACCACAACGCGTTCCTTGTGGAATATTTCCACAATTTCGGTAGCTAGTTTATAAAATTCTTCACTGGAAATTTTCTTTGCACAATTGTTCTCTAATTTGTGGTGTATTAGCAGCTGGCTCAATTTCCGTCGGGAACCCTCCGTCAGTAAGCCTCCTTTTCCCTCTTTGAGTATTGCTCTGCCGTCTAAACTATCCTGTATGATGTAAAACACAAACACTATTGATACCAACTTTTTAAAGTTGTTGAACAAGAGTAAATGGTCCAGTATAGCCTTCGGGGCTCTGTGAGCAGTAAATATAACCCAAAATAATATCAGAATTGAAAAAAAAAATTTTTTTCGATGACCGATGATTCCTTCTTTTTTTGCTCTTATTCAATTAAGGATACCCGTAGTAGTACGGTTCATTTCAACCAAACACGGTCCCATCCGACAGAAAGCATGAAACTTGGTATGCATGTAGTTTTTACGTATATAATAAAATATAGAAGTGGCAGCAAGTCGTAAAGTGTTTTTCTCCCCTTGGGGGGGCGTTTTGTGTCTCCAATTGCAATTTTTCTTTTTTAAATAAAAACGGTGAAAGCTACAACAAAACTGTTTAAGAAAAATATATTTGTCATTAAATTCTCTATTAACCATTTTTTGAATGAAGGTGATAGCACCTATAGTTTTCAAATTATGTTTGCAGACTATGGAAACGCCCGGGAGACAGCGGGAGACACCCTGTATAATATTCCAAAAATAAATAAATATTCCAGTGACGATAAATTTCTAACGAATACCGATATCGGCTTGAAAAAATATGATAAGAAAGCCATATTCATACGAATTTCAAAAATATAAGTTTCATTAGAATAGTTTCATAAAAAATGTGTTAAAAATATTATATACAGCGTGGCAGTAGCATAAATAAATCTATAAAAATTCCCCATTTCTTATTCTAATTTAAAAAGGTTACCGTAAACGGTGAAAGCTACAGCAAAACTGTCGAAAAGCAATATATTTTTTATTAAATTTTCTACAATAACTTTCTTGGAAGTATGTTGATATAGGACTTATAGTTTTCAAAACAAACTCACAATCATTGGGTAAGTAACGGAATTTAGGCAATTAATAAAACTACCTATTTCATGACTAATCACAAATTGTATTTATTTTTTAATTTAAATTACACGAGTCTGTACTAGGTTATTTTTTTCAAGCCGATATCGGCATTCGTTAGAAAAATATCGTCACTGGAATAATTTCTTTTTGACAAATTTTAGATGTTCTGCATTTCAATTACGGCAATTCATTTTTTTGTATCTGAAGGTGTTTTTTTATTTCTGAAAATGATTGGCCATCCTTTATTTATCCGAAAATGATACCCGATTTGCCATTGTAGCTATAAATTAGCAGTTATTATACCCAACAGTACGCGTGGCGTTAGAAAATTTCACCCCCTCCCCCTCCCCCCAGCAGGGTGTCCCCCGCTGTCTCCCGGGCGATTTAAACTCTAGTCCACATATGAAACAAGCGTGCTAAGTCTCATTCTTTAATAAAAAAATATCGGTGTCGTCCTATACGATTCCCACAGGGTGATTTTTTCAAAAAACATCAGAAGAATCTCAAACATAATATGAAAACTATAAGTGCTATCACCTTCGTTCAAAAATTGGTTAATAGAGAATTTAATGACAAATATATTGTTCTTAAATAGTTTTGTTGAAGCTTTCACCGTTTTTTATTTAAAAAATAAAAACTGCAATTGGGGACACAAAACGGGGGGGGGGGGGAATCACTTTACGACTTGCTGCTACTTCTATATTTTATTATATCCGTAAAAGCTACACGCATGCCAAGTTTCATGCTTTCTGCCAAATGGGACCATGGGCCCTATTTTTGAATCGCTCGGCAGGCGTCGAGCGCTCTTTTCGAGTGATTTTCGTTCGACATCCCATTGTTTTGAGTCATAAGTCGATCGAAAATCAGTAGAAACGAGCGCTCGACTGGAGTCGAGCGATTCAAAAATAGGGCCCCATAACCTATACTAGTAGAAATAGGTTGAAATTAGCCGTACTATAGAAACAATTTAGGCTTTATACACTTTTTCGTAAAATGTATATTTTTCGAGTAATTTTAACTTTGAAGATTTTTGCACTGCGCAGCAGTGCTGCCGACATCGGAATCATACCTTAAGAATAAAAAGTTTTATTTAATTTTAAGTTTAATTCTTATGCCATGACATAAATTGATGGGGACAATGATCGAAAATTGATACAACTCAGTAAATATGCATTTAACAAAAACAGTTTATAAGTTTAAACATGTTCCTATATGTGCCCTAAATCGAATAAGACCACAAACAGTCATCGGTAACCGATTAAAAAAAACTAAAGGCCAAGCCACACAGCGGGCGTGGCGTGACGGGACGGGACGGCGACGCGACGCTGAGAAGTTGTAATGTACTAGATACTATGGACGAAGTCACAAAGGCCGGCGTGGCGCGACGGGTCGCGTCCCGTCGCACCACGCCGCCGTCGCGCCGAGCGTGAATACAAATCGGAAGCGCGGCGGGGCGGAACGTAGGCGAGATCACGCCCGCAGTGTGAACTCCCGTCGCGCCCCGTCACGCCGCGCCCCGTCACGCCCGCTGTGTGGCTTGACCTTAAGTCTTTTTACCCATAGCGCCCCAAAGGCAACACTCCAACTGATTCCGACGAATTGAAAACGTCCTCCTTTTTAATATCGGTTAAATGCCACGCAGTTATTGAGTTAAGCTAGCTAATGATAAATACTGAATACTATTTAAATACTAAATATACAGGGTGGTCCAGACGGTGACGTCCAAGATTTTTTTTTAGGTTACTCACACCTGGGTGCATCCGAAAATACCCTATGTATGTTCCGAGATTTTTCGTAGTTTCGAAGTAATGATTTTTTAATGTGTTTTTGCGAATTTTCTACCGGACTAAACAAAAAAATTCATAACTCCTTTTATATTAAGAACTTTTTGAATTTTCCTTTTGTAACTTAATTGTCTTGAAACATTCTTCCATACGTAAAATCAACTACACGACATCTAGATAAGTTCCTGAAAAAAGGGTCGAAAGTGACAATTTTAGGTTTTACTTCGACGAAGTAACATTTTAACAATTCTTTTAAAAATACAAAATGGATATTTCATCAATTCAAACTGATTTTAAAAACTTAAGTGGATTCTTAGCTTAGTATATAAAACAAAAAAAGTGACTCTTGATAGGACATTTTATGGTGAAATCGGCTTTCAAAGTTTGTAAGGTGAAAAATCCGTTAACATAATAAGATTGTTTGAAAATTTATTTTAACAATTTTATTCATTCTTATCGCTAAAAATAGTAAGATATCATTGAAAGCATTAAATTTAACTCAAATGGTCAATTAAAAACTTTAAAATATCACAAAAAAATTGTTACTTATTCTATTCTACTTATTTAAAACCCTTTACTAAGGGTTTCGACTTTAAGCTTGGATTTGACTTTTACTTTACTTTGATTTTGACTTTCCTCTCCCTCCTCGTCATTATATCATCCGAACGATGATGGTTATAATGTTGTACTGAATTTCATAATGTAACTCATCGGGCGTGGGCGCGGGTAGCGCGACATCCTCTTAGAGGATACATAATCATGGGTGTAGCTAAATATCATTGGTGTTTTTAATCCATATGTATTAAAATATTGATTTTTTTCCAAATAAAAATAAAATAAAAAAGAAAAACCTTCAAAAAACCTGAAACAAAAACAGCTTCAATATTAAATACCTCTAAAAAAGCAAGAAATGATATTCAAATCATTATTTACGCATAACATTCTTAATAATCACGTCTATTGAAGTCGGGTGGGGCTGGAAGACAACTTTTTTTAATATTTCTTATAGCCCCACCCGACTTCATTAGACGTGATTATTAAGAATGTTATGCGTAAGTAATGATGATTTGAATATTATTTCTTGCTTTTTCAGAGGTATTTAATTTTGAAGCTGTTTTTGTTTCAGGTTTTTTGAAGGTTTTCTTAAAAAAAAAAAGCTTTTTTATTTTCAACTTTTTAGTGGTAGGTATGTAAGCGTGTAAATATTTTTTTTAAATTTATAAAATATTTTCAATGGTAAAATGCCCACAACTCTATTTCCAAATTTATGCTGTTTGTTTTTGAGGAGTTCCTTTGTGTCCTCGTAGTCCAAGTCTAGTCCAGAACGTTGCATCGGAGGCCATGGTTTGGTTTGTTTCGGATTGTCATAAACCTACCAACATCTAAATCACTTTACATATACTATTTGACTTTGAGGAGTTCCCTTGTGTATCTTCTAAGTTCAAAATCCAATACCAATGAAATTAAAATGTGACCACTCTTGAAGTATGCCCTTTCAAACAAAAAAAGAATCATCTAAATCGGTTCATAAACAAAGATGTTATGTCCGAAAATCCGTATAAACACGTGTGATGGCAAGCTAAATAATTGATATTTTTCAGGATTATGAAAAAACTACCTGCCAGATCTCTGTAATTTTTTTATGGGACCACACACAAACTTTGTTCTTTGAGATAAAAAAGAATTGTATAAATCGGATAACAACTGACAAAGATATGGTAAAACATACATAAAAAAAATATAAAAAAATACTGTCGACTTGATAACCTCCTCCTTTTTTTGAAGTAGGTTAAAAATGGGTGTACATAAATTCTTGTGTATACCAATAAATAGCTTACATTATTTTCTTACTGTGTGTGTGAATTTTAGTTTTATTTAATGCAGTCGACGATATCTTACAATTTTTAGAGCTAGGAATAGAAAAAAGTTAAATATTGGGTGTTTTTAAACAGTAGGAGATTTTTCACCCTACAAACTTTGAAAGCCAATTTCAGGATAAAATGCCCTATCAAACCAAAGGGTAAAAACGGGACCCTATTACTAAGCCTCCGCTGTCCGTCTGTCTGTCTGTCACCAAGTTGTATCTCATGAACCGTAATAGCTAGACAGTTGAAATTTTCACAGATGATGTATTTCTGTTGCCGCTATAACAACAAATATTAAAAAAAAGAATAAAATAAATAATAAAGGGGGGCTCCCATACAACAAACGTCGTTTTTTTTGCTGTTTTTTCTCGATATTGATAACGACTACAGGTAGACAGTTGAAATTTTCACAGATCGTGTAGGTATTTCTATTGCTGCTATAACAACAAATGCTAAAAACAGAATAAAAATAAATATTTAAGGGGGCTCCCATACAACAAACCTAATTTTCTTTGCAGGGGCCGTACCGGCTAAGGAATCGATTATCGAAAAGTCTGCCGGCTTTCAACTTAAAACAGAAAAATCAAAGTAAGGAATTTCGTTTTGTACTTTCTGTTGACGTAATTTGGAAGATATCGATGTTCGTGTGACATCATGAATTGGGGTTTGCCATTTTGGCCCACTTGGGGCTCCATTTATTTCTTTTAATTTGAAACTCGGCAGACTTTTCGATAATCGATGCGTTAGCCGGTACGGCCCCTGTTTTTTGATACGGAACCCTTCGTGCGCGAGTCCGACTCGCACTTGGCCGGTTTTGTGTTTTATCTGCTAAGCTAAGAAGCCACTTAAGTTTTAAAAATCAGTTTGAATTGATGAAATATCCATTTTGTATTTTTAAAAGAATTGTTAAAATGTTACTTCGACGAAGTAAAACCTAAAATTTTCACTTTCGACCCTTTTTTCAGGAACTTATCTGGATGTAATGTAGTTGATTATTTTATGTATGGAAGAGTGTTTTAAGACAATTATGTTGCAAAAATAAAACTATTATTTTTTTTTATATGAAAGGAGTTATGAATTTTTTTGGTCCGTTCGGTAGAAAATTCGTAATAACTCATTTAAAAATCATAACTACCTAAACTACGAAAAATCGCGGAACATACATAGTGTATTTTCAGATGCACCCAGGTGTGAATAATCTAAAAAAAATTCTTGGACGTCACTATTTGGACCACCCTGTATACTACTTAGTAATCCAGGCCATACACGAGGTAATCGCGGACAAACATGCATATTATACAGGTCAAACTGAGAACCACCTTTTTTGAAGTCGGTTAAAATACTAAAACCTCCTTAATGCAACAAATACTTTTATGGAAACCGCATTAAAATCAGTTCAGCCAATCGTGAGATAATCGCGGATACTGGTCAAACTGAGAACCTACTTTTTTTAAAATCGGTTAAAAAGAAAAAATAAAGAAAAAGAAACATCAAAATCGGTCTACAAATGTCGAAGATACGCGCAAACAATGATAAAACAAATATATTCAATCTAATTAAGAACCTCCTTCTATTTTGAAGTTGGTTAAGAAAATCATACGATCGATCGCTCACTGCCATACACGGTCCAATCAGCATGATCCAATCGGCATGATCCAGACAAAAGAATTGAATTTTGATTGTTCCGTCAATTCGATCTGTCCAGCCAATCCACTGCCGACACACGATCAATTCGATTGGATCCAATCGGCAGTATCATGCCAAATGGACGATCGAATTGATGGTGTATGACCTGTATAACTATACGGGTTGTAATAATACTGGTTTTAATAATGTACTAAATAAAACTATACATACGGATGTACTTACATTTTGCTGGTTAAACAATATACCTAAACTCTACTAGCACACTAACTTTAACTAGTGCCTTCTAATTACTGATACAAGCTATTACTGATAAAGAAAATAACATTACATTTAATAGTTTCAATACCTGAAACAAAAAAAATGAAATCTTAGAATCGGTCTACGGAGGACAAAAACAGTCCTATCTTAATGACGGGCAATTTTATCTTAAGAAAGGTTTGCACAAGGCCATCGCTGGCTGCCAGTCACAGCAATGGCTTGGTATTGGCCTTGTCTAAACAATTTTTCAAGCCAAGCCAGCAACGCTAGCGAGGATAGAGCGCCCGTCTATTTTTCTAGCCAGTCCTTTTGGTCCATATCACAAACATAAAGTACCTACCAAACTCAGCTACAAAATAAAAATTTTAGTGAGCACCAAAAAAGGGTGAGGCCGCTTGTCAGAATTGTATTACAATTCTACAATATTGTAAACTTGTCAAGAGAAAATCTCTATTGGAACAGAAACATCTTTCGAAGAGAAACATGTTAAATGGTCGTTACAATTTGTCAAATTTTTAAGTACGTTTTGTTATCAAACTGAGTACCTAATGTTATGATTATGAGTAACTCACAGTGTTATTAGCTGCAGTAGAAGTACAATTTGCAGAGATTTTTGCATCATCGTCATTATCATCAGTGTCCTGTTCAGCGTTTTGAGTAGAGTTGTTTAGCTCACCATTCTTAATTTCAAGGTTCTAGAAAAATAATTAAAAAGCTTTATTACAAAGTATACAGCATCGGTCCAAGAGAAAAAAAAGAAAACATTTTTATTAACTAAATACAAGATGTACAATATAAACAAGTTGGTACATACATTGAAACCGGCCACCTTTTGATGTTGTAGTAGCAAATTTTTGAATTTGATTCTGGGGCCAATCTTGGGAACCAATTCTTTCAAATTCTCATCATTTAAAAGAATTGCAGTTTCAAGTGTTGTTATAAGATTGTCTGAAAAATACAAATAATAAAACAAACATGTACAAAACTAGTTATGTAGGTACCTAATTTTGTAATTGCCTACATGCGTTCAGTCGGAGTCAGGTTCGGGGCGGTCTCCTGGTTTTCAATAAGAAAAATGCTGTCCGTTTAGTAAAGCTTACAACTTTATCCAACAAGCAATGGATAAGGTTTTAAACTTGTTTGTAATTAGTATTAAACAGATTTTTTCAATAAAACAAACAAATACCTACTTGTCAAATACGAATGTCTGTTGTTTGTGGGTGAAAAAACTTTGATCAAAATATACTTGGATACCCGTTGACACGATCCAAGTATACTTGGACCAAGTAACTTGGACAAAGTAGCTTTTTGTATTGTATACGGCGACGTCAAAGTTTACTTGGTTTGCTCGTTTACATGATCCAAATAGTCATCAAAACTACTTAGTCCTAGCAGACTTGGATGAAGCAAGTACGCTTTGCTAGCTCATTTACACTTAGATGAATTTATTTCATCTAAGCATTTACATGATCCTACCTATCAGTATTATTTCAAATCTTTCAAAATGGCGCACGCATGCGTGATGCGTTCTTATGTTTACGGACGATTTAAATCTTTAGTTTACAAACGAGAATTCTACAAGTTTTGTATAAAACTAGCTTAGATAATCTAAGACCTACCTAGTACCTACACTACCTACCTATGTTTCTTGGTGAAAACGAAGGGTTAATTTATGTATGACGCAACATACATATTTCATTGCGGTGCGAGTGCGACAGATCTAAGAAAATTTATAATCTAAATAAAACAAAAATCTTGATTAAATAAAACCGTGACAATAACTTACCCTGTAGGATTGGTAATAGTTCTTCTAATCCTGCATTACTAATTTCTTCCATAAAATTCATGGCTAACGCTGTTACGACGACGCGACCTTTTGGCAAGTGAAATCCGGTGTTGCCAGATGCTAGCGATGCGCGATTATGAATGATCATTCGATTATCTAAATCATTCGAATAATTCGAATGACCATTAACATATATTACTAATAATTTCATTGATTTGATACTAACGCCACGGCAATACTACGGTACGTTGCGTTGGTGTAAAAGGAAGCAACTCCCTTTTTCATTTTGATTATTGTATAAACTTACAGCTTTCTTTCAATATCATCGATTATAATTAACACGTTTTATTAGGTTGCTTTCAATATTGAAACCGTGCAACCCCATCAAGTTTGGGCTCGTTTGCATGCATCATCTTTCCAAGTACTTTGTTGGGAAAAAGTTTCCAGGGTCTGATGATTAAGCCGGAAGAAGGACACAGGAACTCTTTAATAAAACCACGCCACCCCATCGAGTTTGGGCTCGTTTGAATCGTCTTGACGAGTACTGTGTTGGGAATTAGTGTTCAGGATCTGATGATGGAGCCGAAAGAAGGCCACTGAAACTCTGTAATAAAACCTTGCAAAGAGATGCATTAATAAAATTATGAAATAAACTTATGAAGTAGAGTAGCTAGACCACCAACCAAACAACATAACTTTAATATGATGGCAACTCCAAGGTAACCGCGTTAATTATAATGTACCCGGTTACTTATAAGTATAGTACTGCAGTTTAATGTACCTACAGCTTGACCATAAAGAATGGGGTTGGCAACGCAAAGCTAATTGTAGATGTCGCTGGGGGTCGTTCCGAACCTACGCTCCGAGTGCAACCGAACGCTCTAATGCCGTTACAAACATTAGAGCGTGATATTCGGTTGTAACAACTTTCCCGTTCCAAACGTCAGAGCGTTGCAACCAAACAACCATCAAAATTGATGGTTGTAAAACGCTCTGACGTTTGTCTATAGAAAAACTGTCAATGTCATTTGACATTATTTTGTATTTTGATGTTTTTGTATCTAATTTTCAAATAAATCATGGTAGCTTCGCAAAAAAAAACAGTTTTCATTTGATTTTGAATAAAGGAAAGTTTAAATTAATCCTATTTCAAGTGGAAAATGAAGAGTTAAAAGATGACTGAACAAAAAAGTACAGTTGCCAATAAAATTTTGAAAATTTGTTTCTGGAGATATTTTCTGCGTGGATTCGCCCGTCCCCTGTATGTTTGTTCGATTCTTACATTACAATAAAATACAGCAGTCGGCTACTAAAATACAAAATTGTAACGTTAGAAAGTAGCCAGATGGTAGCAATTTGCATCTAAAAGACTTATTTTGTTTCGCTTATATTTTTAGTCAACTAAAGTGGTTGCCCACTTGTTTGTAAAAAAAGAGCAAACACAAACACGCTAAATAAACTTATGAAGTAGCTTAATGACCACCAAACAACATAAATTTAATGTGATGGCAACCCCAAACACGTTAAATGCGCAGTACGACGACGTAATTAACCGCGCTATTTGTAAATAGCGCGTTTCATTATAATGAACCCGCTTACTTATGTTACGTAACCGCCTGCAGTATAATGTATGCGGTTACTTATGTTACGCATAGCGGCTGTTTTTTTCCGGTTCCAGGGTATCTTTTAACTAATGCGACTACTTAAAATGTTTCGGGATATCTATAGGTTCGTCGAGTTACCTACTAAGAACATATAGGTAATCCAAGATGGCGGCCAACTTTTTGTTTATGGGCCGATTAAAATGAAACTCGGTTTTTGGAACTATTTTGGCAAGAAAACAGCAATGCAATCTTAAAAATATAAAAAATACCAAAGATGGCCGCCGACTTTTTTGTTTGTGGGCCGTTTTTAATGAAATTCGGTTTTTGGTACTATTTCGACACAAAAATAACAGCGCAACATTGAAAACATTAAAAAATTCAAGATGGCGGCAAACTATTTCATTTGAGGGCCGATTTAGATAAAACTCGGTTTTTAGGGTTCCGTACCTAAAGGGTAAAAACAGGACTCTATTACTAAGCCTCCGCTGTCCGTCTGTCTGTCTGTCTGTCACCAGGCTGTATCTCATGAACCGTGATAGCTAGACAGCTGAAATTTTCACAGATGATGTATTTCTGTTGCCGCTACAACAACAAATACTAAAAACATAATAAAATAAGTATTTAGGGGGGCTCCTATACAACAAACGTGTTTTTTTTTTGCCGTTTTTTGCTCTATATTAATAGCAACAACAGGTAGACAGTTGAAATTTTCACAGATGATGTATTTCTGATGCCGCTATAACAATAAATACTAAAATCAGAATAAAATAAATATTTAAGGGGGGCTCCCATACAACAAACGTGATTTTTTTGCCGTTTTTTGGTACGGAACCCTTCGAGCGCGAGTCCGACTCGCACTTGCCCGGTTTTTTATATTTTTTGTATTATTTTAACACGAAAATAACAACGAAACATTAAAAATCCAAGATGGCGGAAAACTTTTTTGTTTTTGGGCCGATTTCGATGAAACTCGGCTTTTGGTACTAATTCGACAATAAAACAGCAACGAATAATAAAAATATAAAAAAATCCAAGATGGCGGCCAACTTTTTTGTTTTTCGGCCGATTTCGATGAAACTTCGTTAATGGTGTTATTTTAACAAGACAATAACAACGCAATGTTAAAAATACAAAAAATCCAAGATGACGGCCAACTTCTTTGTTTTTCGGCCGATTTCGATGAAACTCGTTAATGGTGTTATTTTAACAAGGCTATAACAACGCAATGTTAAAAATATAAAAAATCCAAGATGGCGGCCAACTTTTTTGTTTGTGGGCCGATTTCGATAAAACTCGTTAATGGTGTTATTTTAACAAGGCTATAACAACGCAATGTTAAAAATATAAAAAATCCAAGATGGCGGCCAACTTTTTTGTTTGTGGGCCGATTTCGATAAAACTCGATTTTTGATACTATATAGACAAGAAAACAGCAACGCAAGGTAAAAAATATGAAAATCCAAGATGGCGGCCAACTTTTTTGTTTTTAGGCCGATTTTGATGAAACTTGTTTCATGGTGTTATTTTAACAAGGCAATGTTAAAAATGTAAAAAAATCCAAGATGGCGGCCAACTTTTTTGTTTTTGGGCCGATTTCGATGAAACTCGGTTTTTGTTACTATTTTGACAAAAAAACAGCAAAGCAATGCTAAAAATATAAAAATCCAAGATGCGGCCAACTTTCTTGTCTTTTGGCCGATTAAGATGAAACTTAGTTTATGGTGTTATTTTAACAAGGCAATAACAACGCAATGTTAAAAATATAAAAAAATCCAAGATGGCGGCCAACTTTTTTGTCTTTCGGCCGATTTCGATGAAACTTGTTAATGGTGTTATTTTAACAAGGCAATAACAAAGCAATGTTAAAACGTAAAAAAATCCAAGATGGCAGCCAACTTTTTTGGTTTTGGGCCGATTTCGATGAAACTCGATTTTTGATACTATATAGACAAGAAAACAGCAACGCTAGGTAAAAAATATGAAAATCCAAGATGGCGGCCAACTTTTTTGTTTTTGGGCCGATTTCGATGAAACTTGTTTCATGGTGTTATTTTAACAAGGCAATAACAAGGCAATGTTAAAAATGTAAAAAAATCCAAAATGGCGGCCAACTTTTTAGTTTTTGGGCCGATTTCGATGAAACTTTGTTAATGGTGTTAACTTAACACGGCAATAACAACGCAATGTTAAAAATATAAAAAATCCAAGATGGTGGCCAACTTTTTTGTTTGTGGGCCGATTTCGATGAAACTCGATTTTTGATACTATTTCGACAAGAAAACAGCAACGCAATGTTAAACATATAAAAATCCAAGATGGCGGCCAACTTTTTTGTTTTTTGGCTGATTTCGATGAAACTTCGTTAATGGTGTTATTTTAACAAGGCAATAACAACGCAATGTTAAAAATATAAAAAAATCCAAGATGGCGGCCAACTTCTTTGTTTATCGGCCGATTTCGAAAAAACTCCCGTTAATGGTGTTATTTTAACAAGGCAAATAACAACGCAATGTTAAAAATTTAAAAATTCAAGATATCGGTCAACTTTTTGTTTGTGGGCCGATTTCGATGAAACTCGATTTTTGAAACTATTTTGACAAGAAAACAGCAACGCAATGTTAAAAATATAAAAATCCAAGATGGCGGCCAACTTTTTTGTTTTTGGGCCGATTTCGATGAAACTTGTTTCATGGTGTTATTTTAACAAGGCAATATCAAGGCAATGTTAAAAATGTAAAAAAATCCAAGAAGGCAGCCAACTTTTTTGATTTTGGGCCGATTTCGATGAAGTTCGATTTTTGATACTATACAGACAACAAAACAGCAACGCAATGTTAAAAATATGAAAATCCAAGATGGCGGCCAACTTTTTTGTCTTTCGGCTGATTTCGATAAAACTTGGTTTCTGGTGTTAATTTAACAAGGCAATAACAACGCAATGTTAAAAATATAAAAATCCAAGATGACGGCCAACTTTTTTGTTTGTGGGCCGATTTCGATGAAACTCGTTAATGGTGTTATTTTAACAAGGCAATAACAAAGCAATGTTAAAAATGTAAAAAATCCAAGATGGCGGCCAACTTTTTTGTTTTTGGCCCGATTTCGATGAAACTCGATTTTTGATACTATATAGACAAGAAAACAGCAACGCAAGGTAAAAAATATGAAAATCCGAGATGGCGGCCAACTTTTTTGTTTTCGGGCCGATTTCGATGAAACTTGTTTCATGGTGTTATTTTAACAAGGCAATAACAAGGCAATGTTAAAAATGTACAAAAAATCCAAGATGGCGGCCAACTTTTTTGTTTTTGGGCAGATTTCGATGAAACTCGATTTTTGATACTATATAGACAACAAAACAGCAACGCAAGGTAAAAAATATGAAAATCCAAGTTGGCGGCTAACTTTTGTGTCTTTTGGCCGATTAAGATGAAACTTAGTTTATGGTGTTATTTTAACAAGGCAATAACAAAGCAATGTTAAAAATGTAAAAAAATCCAAGATGGCGGCCAACTTCTTTGTTTTTCGGCCGATTTCGATGAAACTCGATTTTTGATTCTATTTAGACAAGAAAACAGCAACGCAAGGTAAAAAATATGAAAATCCAAGATGGCGGCCAACTTTTTTTGTTTTTAGGCCGATTTTGATGAAACTTGTTTCATGGTGTTATTTTAACAAGGCAATAACAAGGCAATGTTAAAAATGTAAAAAAAACCAAGATGGCGGCCAACTTTTTTGTTTTTGGGCCGATTTCGATGAAACTCGGTTTTTGTTACCATTTTGACAAAAAAACAGCAAAGCAATGCTAAAAATATAAAAATCCAAGATGCGGCCAACTTTTTTGTCTTTTGGCCGATTAAGATGAAACTTAGTTTATGGTGTTATTTTAACAAGGCAATAACAACGCAATGTTAAAAATATAAAAAAATCCAAGATGGCGGCCAACTTCTTTGTTTTTCGGCCGATTTCGATGAAACTTGTTAATGGTGTTATTTTAACAAGGCAATAACAAAGCAATGTTAAAACGTAAAAAAATCCAAGATGGCGGCCAACTTTTTTGGTTTTGGGCCGATTTCGATGAAACTCGATTTTTGATACTATATAGACAAGAAAACAGCAACGCAAGGTAAAAAATATGAAAATCCAAGATGGCGGCCAACTTTTTTGTTTTTGGGCCGATTTCGATGAAACTTGTTTCATGGTGTTATTTTAACAAGGCAATAACAAGGCAATGTTAAAAATGTAAAAAAATCCAAAATGGCGGCCAACTTTTTTGTTTTTGGGCCGATTTCGATGAAACTTTGTTAATGGTGTTAATTTAACACGGCAATAACAACGCAATGTTAAAAATATAAAAAATCCAAGATGGTGGCCAACTTTTTTGTTTGTGGGCCGATTTTGATGAAACTCGATTTTTGATACTATTTCGACAAGAAAACAGCAACGCAATGTTAAACCTATAAAAATCCAAGATGGCGGCCAACTTTTTTGTTTTTCGGCCGATTTCGATGAAACTTCGTTAATGGTGTTATTTTAACAAGGCAATAACAACGCAATGTTAAAAATATAAAAAATCCAAGATGGTGGCCAACTTTTTTGTTTGTGGGCCGATTTTGATGAAACTCGATTTTTGATACTATTTCGACAAGAAAACAGCAACGCAATGTTAAACATATAAAAATCCAAGATGGCGGCCAACTTTTTTGTTTTTAGGCCGATTTCGATGAAACTTCGTTAATGGTGTTATTTTAACAAGGCAATAACAAAGCAATGTTAAAAATATAAAAAAATCCAAGATGGCGGCCAACTTCTTTGTTTTTCGGCCGATTTCGATGAAACTCCCGTTAATGGTGGTATTTTAACAAGGCAAATAACAACGCAATGTTAAAAATTTAAAAATTCAAGATGGCGGTCAACTTTTTGTTTGTCGGCCGATTTCGATGAAACTCGCATTTTGGTACTATTTTGACAAGAAAACAGCAACGCAATGTTTAAAATTGAAAAAAAAGCAAAGACAGCGGCCAACATTTTTGTTTTTGGGCCGATTTCGATGAAACTCGGTCTTTGGTACTATATTGGCAAGTAAACAGCATCACAATATTAAATATATAAAAATCCAAGATAGCGGCCATTTTTTTGTTTTTAGGTCGATTTCGATTAAACTTGGTTTTTTGTATGATTTTAACAAGGAAATAACAACGCAATGTTAAAAATAATAGAAATATCCAAGACGGCGGCCAGCTTTTTTGTTTTTGGGCTGATTTCGATGAAACTCAGTTTATAGTACAATTTTGACAAAGAAATAACAACGCAAATTTCGAAATATTGAAAAATCCAAGATGGCGGCCAATTCTTTTGTTTGTGGGCTGATTTCCATGAAACATGGTTTTCAGAACTATTATAAAGAGAAAACAGCAACGCAATGTTGAAAATATTGAAAAGTCCAATATGGCTGTTAACTTTTTTGTTCGTGAGCCGATTTCGATAAAACTCCGTTTTTTGGTACTATTTTGACAGAAAACAGCAACGCAATAATAAGATATAAAAAATAGATAATAATAATAATAATAATAATAATAAATAAATAAATCATTTATTCACAACTTCATTTTGTTCACATTTTTTTCCCAAGCTTTCTTGTATAATAGTACCAGAAAACCGAGTTTCATCAAAATCGGCCTAAAAACAAAAATGTAACCGGAACCATTACTTAATGAGACAGAGACAGTACAATGATTTGGTAACCAGTAACTGTTATAAAGAGCCTGGATACTGAAATAATGCAGCTGTATAACTATTCGTACGTATAGCGCATACATATTTTATGTTACGGGTTAAGTAAATTACGTATGCTGCTCCGTGCAGAATCATTAAGCCGCATACGTAAATGTAAAGAGTGCGCCACAGTAATTTAATGATGCGGCTGACGTCATAAAGATTCTACGTACCAAACACAGTAAGTAAGTGAACGGAGTTCGTAAAATGAGCCAGGATACGTAATAACTGATGATGTAGACGGAGACATTATTTATTATCCCGTGTACGTAAAATGTAACGGCATATCTCCGACCCTGCTCGTACATTATGTACGTAACCGGAACCATTACTTAATGAGACAGAGACAGTACAATGATTTAGCAACCAGTTACTGTTATAAAGAGCCTGGATACTGAAATAATGCAGCTGTATTACTATTCGTACGTATAGCGCATACATATTTTATGTTACGGGTTAAGTAAATTACGTATGCTGCTCCGTGCAGAATCATTAAGCCGCATACGTAACTGTAAATAATGCGCCACAGTAATTTAATGATGCGGCTGACGTCATAAAGATTCTACGTACCAAACACAGTCAGTAAGTAAACGGAGTTCGTAAAATGAGCCAGGATACGTAAAAACTGATGATGTAGACGGAGACATTATTAATTATCCCGTGTACGTAAAATGTATCGGCATATCTCCGACCCTACTTGTACATTATGTACGTAACCAGGAACATTACTTAATGAGACAGAGACAGTACAATGATTTGGCAACCAGTTACTGTTATAAAGAGCCTGGATACTGAAATAATGCAGCTGTATAACTATTCGTACGTATAGCGCATCCATATTTTATGTTACGGGTTAAGTAAATTACGTATGCTGCTCCGTGCAGAATCATTAAGCCGCATACGTAACTGTAAAGAATGCGCCACAATAATTTAATGATGCGGCTGACGTTATAAAGATTCTACGTACCAAACACAGTCAGTAAGTAAACGGAGTTCGTAAAATGAGCCAGGATACGTAATAACTGATGATGTAGACGGAGACATTATTAATTATCCCGTGTACGTAAAATGTATCGGCATATCTCCGACCCTGCTCTTACATTATGTACGTAACCGGGACCATTACTTAATGAGACAGGGACAGTACAATGATTTGGCAACCAGTTACTGTTATAAAGAGCCTGGATACTGAAATAATGCAGCTGTATAACTATTCGTACGTATAGCGGATACATATTTTATGTTACGGGTTAAGTAAATTACGTATGCTGCTCCGTGCAGAATCATTAAGCCGCATACGTAACTGTAAATAATGCGCCACAGTAATTTAATGATGCGGCTGACGTCATAAAGATTCTACGTACCAAACACAGTCAGTAAGTAAACGGAGTTCGTAAAATGAGCCAGGATACGTAAAAACTGATGATGTAGACGGAGACATTATTAATTATCCCGTGTACGTAAAATGTATCGGCATATCTCCGACCCTGCTCGTACATTATGTACGTAACCGGAACCATTACTTAATGAGACAGAGACAGTACAATGATTTAGCAACCAGTTACTATTATAAAGAGCCTGGATACTGAAATAATGCAGCTGTTTAATTATTCGTACGTATAGCGCATACATATTTTATGTTACGGGTTAAGTAAATTACGTATGCTGCTCCGTGCAGAATCATTAAGCCGCATACGTAACTGTAAATAATGCGCCACAGTAATTTAATGATGCGGCTGACGTCATAAAGATTCTACGTACCAAACACAGTCAGTAAGTAAACGGCGTTGGTAAAATGAGCCAGGATACGTAATACCTGATAATGTAGACGGAGACATTATTAATTATCCCGTGTACGTAAAATGTATCGGCATATCTCCGACCCTGCTTGTACATTATGGACGTAACCGGGACCATTACTTAATGAAACAGAGACAGTACAATGATTTGGCAACCAGTTACTGTTATAAAGAGCCTGGATACTGAAATAATGCGACTGTATAATTTCGTACGTATAGCGGATACATATTTTATGTAACGGGTTAAGTAAATTATGTATGCTGCTCTGTGCGGAATCATTAAACCGCATACGTAAATGTAAAGAGTGCGCCACAGTAATTTCATGATGCGGCTGACGTCATAAAGATTCTATGTACCAAACACTGCCAGTAAGTAAACGGAGTTCGTAAAATGAGCCAGGATACGTAAATGATTATGTAGGCGGAGACATTATTAATTATCCCGTGTACGTAAAATGTATCGGCATATCTCCGACCCTGCTCGTACATTATGTACGTAACCCGGACCATTACTTAATGAGACGGAGTCAGTACAATGATTTGGCAACCAGTTACTGTTGTAAAGAGCCTGGATACTGAAATAATGCGGCTGTATACCTTCGTACGTATAGCGCATACATATTTCCTGTTGCGGGTTAAGTAAATTACGTATGCTGCTCTGTTAATACATATGCGGCATCATTAAACCGCATACGTAAACGTTAACAGTGCGGGCACAGTAATTTCATGATGCGGCTTACGTATTAAGGATTCGGCCTCATTACAAGTAACTCGTTTACATTGTCTTTACAGGGCATTATGCCGCATACTTACTGAACATGGTGTCGTTTCATTATAAGTATGGCTCTTATTTATTTCATGTGAAAAGCACATTATACGTATCTGGCTGCCAGTGCATTACAAATTTGCCAATTTTAAGTAGCCCGTTTTTCTCAGTGTAACATTTGGAAGTGTAGAAAAATCGTGTCAAGTAGGTTACAAAGCTTTTCGCAACAGTTTTCCCTGGAACGAGTTTTATTGCTACGTGACATTTACTTTGCCTTTGAACTAGAGCTTCACAAAAACTTTCCCAGTGTTGTTTGTGAAACTTTTTATGAAGCTAAACGCCACTGACTAGTGCTTATGAAAACAAACAATTTTCAGCTTACGAAAAAATAATAATGCTGGTGTCGTAAAAGAGATTTTCTATTCATATTCCACTCTAGTTTCGATATGTTACCATAAATAACTAATTTAAAGAGAATAAATAGATAACGTAAGTTCGTAAGCGCAGAAATAGAATTCAGTGTATAAAGTTCAATGAACAGTAAACGATTTATAGATTTATTCGTCTAAGGATGTAGGTAATTATCATAGGCATAAAATTATTTAAAATTGTTGCCTATATAATACCCTAACTAAACAGACATCGCGTGATGAAATGACGAGTTTTGGTAAATAATGCCTTAATCGGCCCAACCTAATCAATGTAACCTAAAGAATATCAATAAATAAAACTTTTTAGTACCATCTAGTAAGTGCCATCTATATTAGGTGGTTTTTCGCGTCTAAGGAAACCGCAAATCTGTCGTTGATCATCAAATTGCACGGATTGTGGTTTCATCATAACAGTCGATTATAGTATTATAGTCCACTGCAGGTAGGGTTACCAGGTGAAAAAATCAAAAGTCCGGAGAAAAGGCCCGATTTCCCTTTAAAAATCCTGAGATTTGTAGCAGTTTGAGAATGAGGTGCGGCGGGGGGCGGGGGGGGGGGGGGTGACGACTAAAAGAGAGCTTATTTATCCCTTCTATTAGTACCTACTCAGTTCTTTGTCGATATTTATTATTTTTGTGCAATTTATTACCAAAGTTAGAAATATTATTTGTATGCACTGTATTTTATTGAAAATTCTAAAAATCCTGAGATTTGCAAAATCCGCCCGCAATCCTGAGAAGAGTCCAAAAATCCTGAGATCTCAGGACAAATCCTAAGATATGGTAACCCTAACTGCAGGACGCTTCTCGTTTAGAAGAATTTTTTTTTATGCACAACGGGATAGTGCTTGGTCTTCACCTCACCTGATGTTAAGTGACGAAAAGGCCGAAGAAGGAAGCGCACTACACCCGGAATCCTCATCACTGAGGAACTGGCTATCTTACCTCTAACTACCGGAACACAACTATTTTTTAAATTGTTGCTATGGCGTTAGACTTAAGTAAGATGGTGGTAGCTAGCCAGGCGGACTTGAAATAAGCCCAACCATCAACCAAACCGAGTACAAATTGTACCCTCCCTGGGAATCGAACTCATCTCCCGCGTCTTACACGGGTGGATAAACCACTAGCCCACAGAGGTGGTTAAATATTGCCATAAACCGCGCCCGAGGTGTTGGGCGGTGTTTATCGGAAAACGTTACTGTCCATTATCTGGTTCACGGCGACAAATGTATCTCTATCTAAAACATTAGTCACATTTTACGGTTCATTTTACTCATGGGGAGTTATTGTAGAATCTAATATGCTCTATCAAAGCCGAGTAGGTATCTAGTTACTTTTCAATAAATTCGCATTACGAATACATGTACGACAGCTATATTTTCATTATGTGACGACAGGTAGATCAGTAAAGTTATTACTTATACCACCAAAAGTAACGCCCTCATGCAGAGGTTTTTATTTAATAAGTTAATATTAAAAATGATTTTAATATAACTTAACGTGAAATTTTTGGGGCCCATGGTCTAGTATTTTTAAAAGATTACTATATTCCTTCGTAGTTATTCGTAGAAGTGGATAGGAAATGTGTCAAAAACTGCCACTTTTCGCAGTTTTGCTATATACCATACCCACCTCTAGCAGTGACTACGAGGTAATGAAACAATATCGTTTAAAAGTACTAGACTATGGGCCCTAAAAATTTACGTAAAGTTTTATTAAAATTGTGTATTAGAATTACAATATTAAATATAGTTCACCGCGGCGCCACTTTCGGTCACACAACCGCATTAAGTTATCGTAAAGCGTAAAACAGAGAAATACGAACTAGTATTCTCTTTGAAGTAAAAAAAAAATCTCATTTTTTACTTATTTGTAGAAGATTAATCTCTCCCGATAAGGAAACAAACCTTAAAACGTAGCTGTAAATCTAAAAAACGGCAACTTTTATCGGTGTTTAAGCCATATCGTATTATATGCAGCATATGGTACCTATGGTTCCGTTAAGTGAAGTGGAACAAAGCAATAAACAAGCCCTTTTGGGAACATTATAAACACCAACAGACCAGATCGCGAGTTACGCTTGTTTTATTAATAGATTGTTCCTTACTACCGACTGTGAAAACATCATATCAATTACTGTTCTAGTTTTTCTATTTTATTACTGGTTTTCTAATTGTTCACCTGTATATCCATGCTAAGTAGTTAATTTTATACTTATTTGTACCTATAGTTTATTCCTTATTTGGCAATTGATAAATAGAAACGTGAAAAGTAAAAAAAATGTCGGAAGCACAGAATTTTATCGCACAAATTCTCTGTCAGAGTTTATAAGAAATGAAGTTAGTTATTTTGGGGTGATCCTTTATTGAAAGATAAACTTATAAGTCAGAAATCACCGATCCAATTCTATGAACAAATTTGTTAGTCTATATTGGTGTTTTTGAAACTTATTTTATTAATGAGATCGTATACGAAGCCCTTTAAAGGGCCGTACCAACGCTAAAAGCAATTTTCGTATAAAATTTTTCGTTGTTAAATTTCGTATTAACAACATTATCGTTTTTAGGGTTCCGTACCTCAAGAGGAAAAAACGGAACCCTTATAGGATCACTTTGTTGTCCGTCTGTCTGTCTGTCCGTCCGTCTGTCTGTCAAGACCCTTTATCTCGGAAACGCGTGGAGGTATCGAATTGAAATTTAAACCATATACTAAGGTCTACGGGCCCTTGAAGCTGTAAAAAAATCAAACTTCTAAGTTAACGTAAAAAAAAGATACTGCCGTTTAGGGCGCAAAAAACGCATTTTCGATACTCTCAAAGGAATCAAAATTCATAGGGTACTTCCCGTTGACATAGAACTATGAAATTTGGCAGGTAATAGCGTCTTATACTACACTTACAGGAATAAATCTGAAAACTGTATATTTGTATTTAAATCATAATAAAATATGGTCATTAAAATACGTAATTATTAATCATCTTGGTGAAACAACGGTATGCGCGGTCATAGTTTAACTTCTAATTACTTTTGGATTAATCGCGCCACTAATTCTTTTTAAAATATCAATATTTATTATTATTAATTATTCAGATCCTTTCAAATATTGATATAGTTAATTACTTTTAAAAATAAAATTAATAAGTAATAAATTTGGCTCTAAATATTTTCGCAACATGGCAGTATGTCACGCTGTATGACGGGGGTCTTCTTCTTCTTATTTTTGTTTTGGCAATCTACTTTCTTCTTGGAAGTAATTTTTGCCAGTGTCAAGTGTTGAATAGTTCAGTGGTAGATTGATTCAGTTTACATTAAAATGCGGGTGCATCGCATTCCAATGTTGCTTGGAGCATTTGGCACCAAGTATAATCAAGACAGTTTACTCGGTAAGGTCAGCCGAGGTAGCCACCACTACAATAAAAGTCTCGGCTTCACACAACCAAAGGGTCCTGTTGGAATACACCCATTTTCTCTAATAACATTGCGATAGATAAAACCATTTCACAGAACATTATACAGTGTACTATTGATATACAGCGCCATCTGTTGACAATCAACAGTACTTGTATTGTACACACCTGTATAAACAGGTGCGGTGGGTTTGTAATTATTTTATTTTTTCTCAAAAATGCTTGGAAATTCGAACATTATTTTGACAACCTTCTTCGTGCTAAATCGGAGTTTACGGACAGACCTAAACCGCGCCGTCAATATTTGTATGAGAATCCATTACTAACGTGTAATAATGGATTTTCATACAAAATTGCCGGCGTATGTCCAGCAATGTTTCTATTAAATTAAAACTCATTACACACGTGTAATTCAGAAATGGAGCGAACTTTTCAATGAAACACAAATATAGGTATCAAATGTCGCCTTGATGAGCGAGCACATTCCAAAAATTTTTTTTTTAATATTCGGTATACAGCACGAACAGCTATCGAAAAAAATAACGCGCGTAAAATCATTCGATAGTGCAATTTTGTATGGGAAATTTGTACAACGCCATCTACCGCCGAATAGCTAAATTAAAATTTCCATAGATAATTCTCTATCGAGTAATTTTACGCGCGTTTTTTTTCTCGATAGCTGTTCGTGCTAAGGGTACTGGTATCACGTGAAAGGCCTTGATGAGCACATTCAAAAAAATTGAAAAAAAAAATAAAAACAAAACAAACTGTTTTGGTGCAATATGGGTATCAAATGAAAGGCCTTGATGAGCGCATTCCAAAAAGTTAAAAAAAATTTTTTTATGGGTATCAAATGTAAGTTTTATGAAAAGTTTTTTGGAATATGCTCATCAAGGAGCATATTCCGAAAAACTGAAAAAAAAAAAAAACGAAAAGTATTTTTTTTTTTTGCAATATGGGTATCAAATGAAAGGCCTTGATGAGCACATTCCAAAAAACTGAAAAAAAAAACAAAAAAAAAATTTTTTTGCAATATGGGTATCAAATGAAAGGCCTTGATGAGCACTTTCCAAAAAACTGGAAAAAAAATGAAAAACTGGAAATAAAGGAAAAAACAACCAGATTTTTTTTTTCAATATGTGTATCAAACGAAAGGCCTTTATGTGCACATTCCACTTTCCATTTTCTTTTATCAATTACTGAAAGTAAATTAAAATTAAAATAAAAAGCTTAAAACTTTTAAAACTAAAAAGTTAAAAGTTTAAAAGTACTACACAAGCCTTGGCCGCAACTAGGCATTGATGGACTCACGTATGTTCTTCAATGCCTGTCTTGAGTGCCGCTGCAGTAATGTACTATTCCATTTCAAACTTCGCCCGTGGTCAATTCTTTGTCGTAATCCCTGGAAGGGTTATTTTCTACGTGGCGACAAAGGATTTCAAATGGTTATCTATATATAGCAGTCTGCTGAACAGATTTTGATGGTATTTTTTTACTGTTTGATAGCTTGGAGTCCAACTTATAATCTAAGCAATTTTTCACATAATTTCTGTAGGTAGAACCTGGGATAAAGCTTGAACTCTCCGTAGTACAGTTTTCATATAAAAAACTAATAACTACCAACCACTTTTTTTTCAAAATATTTCCTTTGTACCGACACAACTTTTCTATAGCTTTATTTTATGTATAGATGTAGGTCTGTACGGAACCCTCGGTGGGCGAGCCCGACTCGCACTTGTCCGGTTTTTTAATTAATAACTAATATACTATTTTTTATTTTTGAAAACTATCAATCACAAAACTAGAGAGCTAGTTAAGGTTTATTTGATTACAGTTTTGGTTGGCACCTCAGTGAAAAACTACAGAACTGGAGGTCACTTATGTATTTTTTTCTATCGAGAAAAGTTCTAGCTACTTATCATGTTTCTGACGATCAAATAACTGAGTACTTACTGTAATCTACTTTCTACATATTTTTTTTTGTTATTGATAAATAAATCAAGTATAAAATTAATATTTATTCTGTGGTAATACCACAATACTGTGTGAAATCTTTGTTCAAATATGTGTATTTGACGTTATACGGTCCCTTAAGGTACAGATAAAACCAATGCATTAAGTGATAAAGTTAGGACCATTCTTGTACCTCTCTCATGATAGCCATTTACATCATCTTTAATGCTCCTTTCGGGGCCGTAAATCGAAAAGGCGGCTTTCATCCAGTATCATACGATATATACGTAAGTAAGTACTCAAAACTTAAGTGATACTTTATCCGAAAGTAAAATAAGATGAAAAAGATGCTCTATAAAACTTACGAAAAACATGTTTGGTATTTTTATGAGATTGCGTTGTTTTGAGATGGGATAACACTTATTAATTTAATTTAGTATAATCTTTAATCAGTATAAGTACAGGGTGAAATGGAATGAGAATCAAACTGAAAAATTTATTACTTTAGCACAAAAATTTCTTGAATGAAAGTGATAATAAACATTCAAGGTGGATAAACATAAAAAAATCTGAAAAGGTCATTGAGTAAAATATTACTGATGCTAAAAACATAAAACGTGTGAAACAAGTAATGAAATGAAAAGCTAAAAAAAACATTATACTCTCATGTTTTTCAGCATCAGAAATCTTTTATTTATGACTTCTTGTGATTTTTTAATGTTTATTTCACCTTGAATTATTTTGATCAATTTGACTTTAGAAATTTTTGTCTTAAAATTATCAATATCGCGGTTAGGTTCTTAGTTTTAAAGCTTTAAAGATGCCGAGGGTGTAGAGACATCTTTTATTCTTTACACGTTTTCCAAAAATACTAACAATATAAAGTTTGATTGCACAAATATTTGTCTAAAAAGGCCTTTATAATGATATATTATCACTCGGTGGTACAGGGGTGTGTAGACCAACTCCTATGGATGTTGCTTATCATGCAAATTTTCACTTTTCCAGGTGGCTGATTATGTAACATTTATGCAAACATCTTTGACAGAAATCGCAGTTACATTGCTGCTTTAGTTAAGAACCAATGTTACGACTATCTTACTTAAAGCAGCAATGTAACTGCGCTTTCGATCGATTTCAATCGAGAATTGTTAGCAACAGACTTACGTAATCAACGGGCTGAGCGAGTAGCTGAAAAATGGTTGGGAATTCGAACAAAGTGTATCTAATAAAATGTTGCAGAGAATTTTATATGCACAGTACATAGATTTTTAAATTTGACTTGGCTTGGGTAGAAACTTTCTTTATCAAGAAATACTTATTCCGATCGTAACGAATCAGTCATTCTGTGTGAAACTGAAGCTAGCTTTTAATAAACACTATGATTCATTTGCTAAGAACAGCAATATTCACCAGTTTAATACAAGAAATAAAGATAAACTTGCCGTTCCAAGATTTAGGCTTGCAAAAACTAGAGGTTCATTTATGGGGAAAGGCATAGCCTTTATTAATAAAGTTCCACAACAAGTGCTTGATCTTCTTTTGCATGAATTTAAAAACCAGGTTAAAAATTCGCTCATGGGTAAAGGTTTTTATAAAGTAGACCTTAAAGATCAAAATGCGTGGAAATGATGTAACACATAACTTGCTTAAAAGTACTTTGTTGAAGTAATATAATAAGTCTATGTTGTTGCCAATAATCCTGTCACCCTGTTGTAATTATCTGGTAACGATATATTAAAGTTTGTACATATCGTTACCTATGGCTGTTACAGCTGATAAGTTTCTTGCGCCCGTTCTTCTTGTCAGCTAAAAAAGTCTGGAACGTGTAGTAAAATAGTAAAATAGTCTACGTGGTAGAAAAATATAGACCATTCAAAAGTACTTAATAATTAATTTTATTTGAATAAAAAAATAAAATAAAATAAAGATACCAAGTAGGTACGTAGGTAGTAGGTATTCTTATAAATAATAATCCTTCTGGGAATGAAACCCACTCGAGCATGGGTGACTGACAGGTTTACTAACCTAGCTACAATAATCGAGGAATATTTCAGAAAACCTTAAGGTTACAAATATATCAGAGAGTTTTTTACTACCTTATTTCACGACCAAAGGTTCATATCTTGATAAATAATAAGAAAAGTACAATGTACGTCGGATAGGAGAGGGTTTTAATATACTGTTGCTGTTGGAACGAAGAACAGTAGCTCGAAGACCTTTTTTGGGCACCGTGTTTCGATTGGCCTGGAGGTTGCTTAATATTTGTTTTAAATCCACAACGGGTTAGTGGATGTTATGTGACGATAAGGCCAAAAGTGAAGCGAACTACACCCGGAATCCTGACCACTGAGGAACTGGCTATCATCCCTCTAACTGTCGAAACACAACAATTTTTAAATTGCTGTTATATTATGGCGTCAGACTAAGGTAAGATGGTAGTAGCTAGCCAGACGGATTTGAAATAAGCCCTACCACCAACTAAACGGAGTACAAAATGTACCTCCCTCCTAGGAATCGAACCCGGGACCCCTGCGTCTTACACATGTGGGCGAACCACTAAACCACAGAGGTGGTTAAAGCAGATCTAACGCGCTGTCATAACAACATTAATTGCTGTCAATGTCATACTCAGAAACTCAAAACTAATAACAAACATGATTAATATACTACATAGTAAATCCGGCACACAAACTTTTTGATTAAAAAACCCGTAATTCCTTTGCAGCAAAGGATTCACTAGATATGTTTTTAACTGTTGCTTATTTTTTCATATACTAATGCCAGCTGAGCTCGTATCATTTCACTGAAGTAGGCCAAAAAAGGGTTGCCCATTCCAGTTTTTAAAATACATCCTATGCAAAGCAATTTTTTACTCTGTGAAATTATAACTAGCGTGTAATTTCACTAAGATTGCAATTTTACCAGGCATTTTCATTCAGTATAATAAAGTTGTTGGTATTTATTTACAGAACTTGAAGAATACTTCAAACTATTATTTGCTAGTACTTTCGTAGCAGGAGCTTATGTAGTGAAATAGAGATGTTATCTATCTACCTTAGAGTAAGACGCGCTTCTGTCCCAGAGAAGCCGCGATGCTCTAAGCTATCTACGTATATTCTAAAAAAACCGGTCAAGAGCGAGTCGGACTCGCGCACCGAGGGTTCCGTACCATCATAATTGCACCATCAAACCACACTGCAGAGTAGCATAATAAAATTAGTATTTCAGTTTTAGGTCAGCGCTATCTCTTGACCGATAGTGGAACTGATGTTAACTTATTTAGAAATTTGATAATTTCTAAAAAAGTATGCTATATTGAGACATCGTTTTATTTTTCTTGTAATCTTTATATAAACTGCTATCATATAGAATTATTTCAGATTTTTTTCTTTGCAAACTTCGGAGATAAGGGGGGGGAACGGTCATTTTTCTTACATTTTTCATCATAAGTCGAAAACTATGCGGCCTAAAACAAAAATAAAAAATGATTCAAAACGTGCAAACGGCGCTCTTTCATATGATACCCCACATGCCCTAGTAGCTCTACTTCAAATTTTTAAGACCCCTTTTCAGTCCCTGTTGTAAAAAAGATATTTATTTTTTGATTTATTTCTTATTTGCAAAATAGTTGGGCAAATGTCATCTTAAACTATTCTAAATTTCAAGTTGATACCATTAGTAGTTCTCGAGATATCCAGCTGTGACAGACAGACAGACAGACTGAGTCACACCATAAGGGTTCCTTTTTTATCATTTTGGTACGGAACCCTAAAAACGAGTGAAAAACTCTTTTGTTGTTATGTGGGTCTTTATAAAAAAAATAGCTCTGTGCATATGGTTGTAAATTATGGTTAGAATATCAGCAACACAACAAAAATGAGAATTTCTTTTATTCTTGACGTCGTTTTTTTGTCGTCGTCAAAACTCATGTCAGTCGTAACTGTTTGTTGTGTACGATTTCAAACGAAGAAAACATTTCTTCTTCTATTGCGGATATTGGGTTTATAGAAGGCATCGAAATCCCTTTTGTGTAGTTCAAAGGTGCGAACTGGCAGTTGTACCCTCGTTTTAGAAAACAGGTGCAGATTGTGTTGTGGGAACAGACATTTAACCCTTTTAACTTTGTTTGTGTATTCCAAGGCTAAACGACTTTGGAAAGTTGGCTTTAATGCATACATCAGCAGAATTCAGCTTTTCAACTTTTTGGGGCTCACAGAATTGCTATTACTAAATCTACGAAACAGTGTTTGTGTTCGGAATTGTCTTGAGTTCCAACTCTTTGATAAGCTCATGTGAATATGAAGAAAATTCAACACCTAATTTTAGGAATGAAATATTACTATTACTACCTGTTTATTGACGTGAGCTCAATGGCGCAGTAAGTTATTCATTGTCAGCACATTCGCACTGCGATAAGACAGTTAAGCAACTTTTGCAAGTGCCGGTCATTGGATGGGTGACCAAAAATTTATTATATCTTGCTCCTACCAATCCAGCACATTGGGTCCGCGTGGTGGGTTGTGACCCATCATCACCCTTAACCACCATAAGAAAGGTCTGTGCCCCAGCAGTGGGTGCATTAAGAATTGATGGAGCACAGTTTAACAATGGAGCCTGTTTATTTCTTTTTGATAAATGAAGATCAAAATTTCAAAACTACTAATAGACTCCAATGATTGAGGAGGTGAAGCTACTTTCGCGCAGACCAGGCTTGATGGGTGACCAAGAAAACTCGGACTTTAGAAGGCATATATTATTATGTTCAACTTTGTTATTAGTTGTCCGCACTGACCTCAATAAAAAAAAATTCAGGTCTGTGGTTGTTCGTCAATTTGTATGGGTTCATGACCTGTTATTTCTAAGTAGGTACGATGATTTTAAAATAATTAATATCTACCTTGATTCTAGCGATTGAAATATTGAAATATTTTGTTTTAAAATATTTTCTTTATATTATGTGTTGTATTTATGGTATTATAAAAGATCCCGTTACATTTAAAGTTAGTCAATTGAAAAAGTCCCTAAATTAATTATCACCAGCTTTACTTAGCAATAAAACAAGGTGTCTTACTCGTTTGTATTCCGGGTTGGTCGTTATTACAAATCACGCAACGATCCGGATCATGTAATTGATTAAGCCCTTTAACACCGGAAAAAGGGAGCGCTGACAAGATGCGTCCATTAGTTCCTTTCCTACTAATTTACTTCAATCTCAATAAAAACCGGCCAAGTGCGTGTCAGGCCACGCGCAGTAGGGTTCCGTAGGTACATTATACCATACCATATTTTAATACCGCTATCATTTTTCGTCTGAAAAAATAACTTTGTTTTTCACAGTGTTTGTATGAATGACAAAGTTATATTTGCGGTTTTGGAAAATGTACTATATCTCGAAAACTAATTACTGTATCTCGTTCAAAACAATTTTCGTTGAAAGTGTTTATTAAGATCTATAGTTTATATTTTTTTTAGATTTTTCACCCTCTTACTTTAAAAGTTAAAGGGGGGGGGGACACACATTTTACCACTTTGGCGGCATATATTTTTCAAACGGTTGACTTTAAAAAAAATAGTCTTAGAAACCTCAATGTCATTTTTAAAGACCTATCTATAGACACCCCACAAGTATTGGTATGATGAAAAAAAATATTTTCAGTTTCAGTTCCATGTATGGGGGAGCCCCCCCTTAATCTTTTATTTTTTTTATTTTTGTATAAAAATCGTAAAGCGGTTCACAGAATACACCTATCTACTAAGTTTCAACTATGTAGTCCTAATACTTTTGGAATAAAGTGGCTGTGACATACGGACGGACAGACAGACAGACAGACATGACGAATCTATAAGGGTTCCGTTTTTTGCCATTTTGGCTACGGAACCCTAATAAATGGGCTACGAAGCAACGTTAAATACATTATGGCTTCCAAGAAAACCCATTCTTAACGATCGGATTTCTGCAACATGAACACTAATGCGTTTCATGTACTAGCGGCCGCCCGCGACTTCGTCTGCGTAGAAAGTTCTTTGCTATCCTTTTTACCCTATGTCTTTCGTACTTTCGTACGTGTGTGAAAAATTTCATGACGATCGGTTCAGTATTTAAGACGTGAAGGTGTAACAATTAAATAAACTGACTTTCGTATTTATAATATTAGCACAGCCTAAAGAGTATTTCATAAATACCTGTGGCTGTGATATTAGTAAGGATATTAGGATAATAATATAATATTAATAAGGAAGTAAAGATTAAGTATGAAAAAAAACAACATGATTTTATATTAATGATAGTGAGATTAACACCATACATTATCTTTACTGATGGATAATGTATCATTCTATCACGTCTACATAAATCATTTGAATATTTTCGGAAAAATAGAATTCGCGGGTCTTTAAATTGAATAGGTACCTTCACATAATTTCCAGCTATTCGCGAGGGTCGGTTGGTCATCTCATTTTAATAAAAACTTCGGCACCCAAATAAGTAAACTTCTAAACAATAACTTTTCTTTGGTTAATTTAATTTCCCTCGTTTTTAACAAAAAAGTAATTCCAAGCTAATTTAAAAGTCTTAGGGTGGGTACCCACTTAGGTTCGCGAACCTCCGCGCTCCGCGAACCTGCACCGAAAATATCGTTTATCCTCTGCTGAAACAGGGCGCCGAGGTGTGTACGTGAGGGAACTCGTATGCGAAGCTGGTTCGCACAGGCACACACTGTAGCCAAAGTAAAAATATTTGTTTTTGCTATGGATCACTGTTCTAGGTTCGCGGAGCGCGGAGGTTCGCGAACCTAAGTGAGTACCCACCCTTAAAGTGAGTTTGCGTATCGAATTGTAGCACTTTGTATTATAAATCTTTCTTCCTCTTCTGTGTAGGTAAGCCGGTTTGCCTGAATTTACTGAAAAGATGAAAATCGTAGTAACAAGGTAAAGTTGGTGTAATTTTACTTATATGTAACTCTAATCCTCGGGAACAGTTCTTTTTTTTCGGGTTGAAAGGTACCCTAGGTCGTCTCTGTACCCCTGACAACGTATATGTACTATGGACAACAGCGTCGCTTAACCAGTTTGCAGCAAAATTCGTGTGCGCGCGTATCGCCCCTGCACGAACTAAACGTATGTGACAGCGGGCGCGGCGTGCAAGCGATTTTAACCTTAGCAGTGGTTAAGCGACGCTGTTGTCCATGGTACATGATGATCCGTAGAGTAGTTAAGACGTGAAGGCCTACCAAACAAATAAACAAACAAAAAACTTACTTTCGCATTTAAAATATTAAGTAAGGATTTGGTGACAACTGCTCTCTCTTAATCGTTAAACCTGACAAAAACGACATTTTCTTTATTAATTTTCATAGCAGCTAGTAAAACATGAAACTTCCATTACTATAGACCATTTATCTCTTTCGTTTATTACGTGAAGGTTGAGACGAAAACTCAACGATGAGTTGAAAGAAGATTGAGGTCTTATGAGCCTCTATTAATTAAGTTTCATGAAGTCGGCTTCTAAGCCTAATGAAGGAATACCTACTTAAGATCGACCTATACTTAATTAAGATAGTGTTTTAGTTG
Organism: Agriphila geniculea; assembly: GCA_943789525.1. Lineage (NCBI taxonomy): Eukaryota > Metazoa > Arthropoda > Insecta > Lepidoptera > Crambidae > Agriphila > Agriphila geniculea. The sequence continues at coordinate 14,943,929 of OX038875.1, forward strand.
AAGAATATTTTTTGGTATAGCTCTTAGTTGGGTGTGGTGCAAAATACTTACCTATCTTATTAGCCCATCCAATGATAGGTTATCGAATTCTGAGCTGTTGCAATAATTCAATTAAATATCAAGTTTTTTTCTATCCCATAACTAACGTCAACCGCTCCGTTTTGTTTCATGATAATAAAAAAAAAACATTCTTTGGCTTATTTTACAGTGATCTACTATCAGAAGTTGAAGTGCGGTACTCAGATATGGTGGCTTAAAAGAAAATGTTAGCTATGTACTCGTACACTACTAAAATAATATCAATATAATGGAAATCGTCAACACTAGTCAAAGCAACACTATTATTGGTTTTATTATTCTCAAACCATATTTCTTAATGTGCACGGCACAAAGATAGTTATCTACTTCCAATAAATTTTCAGCTTCGGAAAATAAGTCCTGAAAGTGACGCAATGCTGAGAAAGCGTAAATGTTCAATTAGCTTTTTTGCCTCAATTCTCAAATGTTACCAATTCTTGATGGTCAGGAGCGATGTACGTGTTTCACAAAGCCGCCAGTTCTGACATGTAAACTAACGGCACTGACCTTGACTCTAACGCGAGTCTCATGAATTTTCATTAGGTACCTAATTGACTCGAGCTAGTCGAAGCTGTTTTACATTTAGACTGAAAATAGATCAACAAATCCAGTTACTGGTATTTTGAAACAGCGTGATCGGGTTAGAAAGATAATTTCATTTTATTCAAAACTGCAGTGTTATTTTATTCAGGCGCACTTTTAATTTCATTATACAGGGTGGATATTTGAGACGGTACATTAAGGGCAGGTACCTTAACCGTTATAGTTACAGGAAAACGTTCCTAGGAGACCATCCATAACTTTTTGAGATATTCTGAACTGCATTCACAGATTTTGGAAAAAAATTACCGTTAGCAAAAAAATGCTAATTTTTTTTTATGCCAATCGATCCTATTTTGTATGGGGATCAAAAGACTCTATGGAATCATTTAAGGTATGAGTACTAGAAACGATAGAAATTGCCAAAAACTTTTCCCATACATTTTGTACTGAAAAACAATAAATCAACTCGAAATCTTTTTTGTTGCCATATGATCCTATTTCATACTCTATTTCATAGTGATCAAAATACTCTTTATGGCCATCTGAAACTTTTTGGCGATTTCTGTCGTTTCTAGTACTCATACCTAAAATGGTCCCATTGAGTCTCTTGATCCCCACATGAAATAGGATCAATTGGCATATTTTTTTTTTTAATTTTAGAATTTTTTTTGCTAACGGTAGTTTTTTCCAAAATCTGTGAATGCAGTTCAGAATATCTTAAAAAGTTATGGATGGTCTCCTAAGTACGTTTTCCTGTAACTATAACCGTTTAGGTACCTGCCCTTAATGTACCGTCTCAAAAATCCATCCTGTATAATTTATCACTAAAATCATGAGCTTTTAGTTATCATATGATTTTACGATTATGAATATAAATAAATTAGTTAGGTAATACCTACTGTATAATTTTACGTGATTTTACGTCCATATCTTTACTACAGTGATGGGTTTATTCGGAATTGTCTCTGCATATAATTTCTTAAGCTTCGTTATCGCTGATTGTAATATCTATTACAAATACAATATAGGCGCCCGAAATTAAGTGCCCGCTCCATTGCAGTTTTTTCGTGGTTTTTTCAGTTCCGACTTGTAAAACTTAATACAATAAAAATCGATTTTCGATCCGAGCTTGCAATACAAATAAAAATAAAAAAGGACTGCCATATTATTTATCTATTTAACTGTAATCTAAAAACTTTCATATCTTCTGTCAAAAAAGTTAAAATTGTGTGAATAAATGATAATAAGTTGTTTTCTTTTGTCAAATTCTATGTATAAGAAGTTGTACTTACCGTTTAATTTAATTCTTTGAGTTAAAGTTTAATTTAATTCTTCAAATTTTCGATGTGAAATTGTAATAATTTCATTTTTTTTTCTTTCATTTTTAATAAATATATATTTTTAGTTAAATTAGTTAGGTAGGTAACTAGATTCTTCATTATGGAAATCTCATCGTTGGAAACTTTTGGCTAATGATCTACTTATTCATAGTTATACTTCTGTATAATAAGAGATGTATGTTTCTTTAATGAGCAAAAATAAAAATTAAATAAAAAATTGTGCAAGAAGTTACTTTCATCGAATTGAGCAAAGGTCAACGTGTTATCAAAGTTTTGTTTCCGCCTGAATTAATACTTCCATTCACATTTCGCAAGAAGCACATTTAGCATTTGATTACGCAGACCCTACCCCTACATTCTGTGCCTATTAACCTAACCTTCAAAGACCTTCATTGAAGGAACGGTAGGAATTATCGCATTTCACTTGTTTCTTTAGCTGTCTAAATATTTGGTTTCAGCGGCCGTTGACCTGCCGTATTACTCACTTCCCTGATTGTAAATGAGTACCAATGTATATCTGATTACACTATTTCTACAGCGAGGTAAGATCGGAAGAGTAGTCGAGCGTAATAAAATTAGAAGTTTACCGAGGTTAAGATTAAAATTTGTTCCTGACATTTCAGTTAAACATGACCTTATTAGAAATAACTTTTGAAACTAGATAGCCAATAAGTGCTTATTTTCTTAAAATAATTAAATTTACATAACGCCAGAAAAGGTTAACGTCAATAATTTTCCATTTGGATTTTATTTAATTTTCGTCTAAAATCGACATTTCATTCAAACCCGGAAAATACAACATGACATAAGTGCAAAACACACCCATGGGATGGATAGTTCAAAGTTTATCGACCCATTTTATCGCTCACCGTAGCATTGGCATCGAACGAAAGTACCTATCTAATCGCAATTAATTACAATTAACAACTTATATAGTTGTATCGATATTCGTCATGTCAATGATCTTGCGGTTCGCACGGCTTCATAGACGGTGGCGGCGCCGTCGCGTGCGCAGGCGTCTTGTGTGTTGCTAGTGATGTGCTTTTGCGTTCACCTGAATGGACGTTGACATTTCGTGACAGATTTTTTTGAGGTAAGTGATACTATTATTTTATTTGTTTAGAATAGTGGTTAGGTGTTCTGCGTTAACTGAATGAAACAAAAGGTGTTCTTTTTTATAAATATAAATACAATTATACCTATGTTTCTTTATAAAGTGGCTCTTAGTGTCTTTAAGGTAGGTATGGGAGGACTGTAAATAAATGCTATCAGTAAAAAAAGGTTTTGTCATTGTTGGAAAACATCTCGACCTGGTTCCTATAAGACGATGATGCTGAAAATAATACTTATGTTAAAAAAATTAGAAAATCGATGAAGTAGCATAATGGTTTTCTTTATTTTAATTTTGTAACACAGAAGAATGAAACTAGAAAATTCTGAGCATTTTCAACGCTACCACCTGAAGCCAATTTCGCTTGGAATAAACTTTGATATCATTTTCTTTTATGTGTATGTTACAGTCAAAACTCATAACCCTCCAAAACTACTTTTGACTGCAAAAATCAGGCAAAAGTGGTTTAGATCGCTGTTCTAGGTCAAAAAGTGTTTTGACAGATTTTCGCAGTCGAAAGTGGTTATGACCAACGTTCTAAGTCATATAGGTTTTGCCTGATTTAATGTTATGACTATCGGTAATTAATGTATGAAATATTATTTATTTTTTACATACCTAGGGAGATTAGAGAAGTTTCATATTAATTTTATTGTGATTTTACTGTAGCTATAGAAAGGAAGTGTCAGTTCGCCCTGACGAATTTTTTTTTTACTAAGCGGTGCCAAGTACTTATATCTATTTCGTGGCAGTGCGCTATTTGCGGTGCGTTTTGGTAGGTTCAATTTTTGGTTAAGGCAGGCGTATTTTCAAAAATCTTTGAATGCAGTTCCATTTCTTTTTAAAAACAAAATGAAGTGTTTTTTCAGTAAAATTTCCTATCTTCAATATTTAAGGTACTTTCCTTAGCAAAGTTTTGGGACACCCTGTATAATCAGAAGACTTCTAGCTCCGCTCGCTCAGCTCGCGCATTTTTTATTGCAGTTCTAACCTAGCCTAATGAACTCTTTAAGACTTTTTCCATAGCGGGAAGCTTGACCACAGAGAGGAACCATATCCGTCCCCTCTGCTTTCATGTCAACAACCTGACCAACTCATACCAAAATCTATTTTACACATTGCCAGTTAAAAGTGGTTCTCACCAACGTCCAATTCAATTCGTTCAATTTTTTCAGGTAAAAGAAGTTTTGACCAGTTTAGAGTTTTGACTGTAACATGTACAGTACGGAAGTTCTTAATGGAATCGGAAGAACTATTGACATGAAATATTTCTTTTATTTACTTTAGTAGCAATCACGTTACAATTATTTATTGAACTACGAGTATCCATTAATGGGTATTGTGCGATCAATTTTAGGAATATTTGCCATGAACAGGATTTGAACACCTAGTTTATTTAATAATGACAATAGTTGTCTTTTTTTATTTTAATTGCGTGTAGAGGTTTTTTGTCTTACCTTCTATTTACACTATGGGTACTAAATAAGGAATAGAATACATAAATAACTATATAAACGATAATGACCGGGAACAAATGCTTCTGCTCATGACACTAACATCTGCCGTTACCAGGATTCAAATCCGGGACCTTTGGCGCAGTAGGTAGGATCGCTATCGTTGTACTTAATGAATCACTGATCATCTGATAAATAATGACGTGCCTTTAGAGAGTTGAATCATCTTTTGATAAGATAAGCTTTAAATGGTAGGCAGTTTTTAATTTTAAAATACGTAATGTGGAAATCCAGAGCAGCGTTATATAACCAAAAGTAAACATTAAGTATTTTTCCCTCATATTCTGCAGGTAGGATAATAAAGATTTACATACATTTTGCATATAAAAATGTCTATTTGGCTCCGTTCCAGAATCTCAAAAAATGAGTAGTTAGTTAACCAGCGGTGTCCTAATCTTTGTACGCATCATATTTATACGGTAAGATCACTGAACCTAATTGCGGTTAACGTGAGAGAAAATTTGTAAAGAACTTTGTGAAATTTGTGATTTGTGAGTTTTGAAAATTTGTGTTATTAATTTCAAAGCTTATTTCCACTTTGTGTCATATATTTTTAGGTCAAAGTGAGAAAATTATACGCTTTTTTGCGATGACAACGTGACATTTTTGAATCTGTAATTTTCCAGGAGGCTATTTCCAAATAAGTAAAAAGAACGTTTTCAGCAAGATGGCACGTTGTCATCGAAAAAAAGTGACGTCTCTTTGCGATGACAACATGACATCTAGTTGAAAACGTTTTTATTATTATTTGGAATTAGCCTCCTGGAAAGCTGCGGTTTAGGAAATGTCACGTTGTCATCGCAAAGAGGCGTTATAATTTCCTCACATTGACCGAAAAATTTGAACTTCATGATCCTATTTAGGTTTCTTGTGACAAAATATGACCTTATTACAAATTAATCACCGATTTATCTCAACTTGGTTGAGTAATCATACGCATTCTTATTTTAAAACTATGTTAATTTGGTTGATAAAATGCTTAAGAAATGTCGAACCGTTACCCTGATTCCATAAAATAAATGAACTGACCTAACCCAACATACATTATACCTACTTTGAAAAAGAAATTCAATAAATGATTTGTGAAAGTCATTTATTTATTTCAAGTAAGATTTACAGACAAATAAGAAACATCTAATACCTATAGCTAAAAGTTATAAAGTGAAGCTATGTTTTAAATATTACTTAAGACTAAAAGTGTCGGTTTTAATTAAATAAAGTATAAAATTAACCATCAATACACTTGACGTCACAAAAATCGTACCATATAAAAAATTCTTCAAAGTAATTTTAATCCTATCTAATTAATGGTAAGTGTTGTTACATACTTCTACCCCTTTGTATATAGCCAACAGTCTCTCGAAACTGTTGGAACACTTGTCGAACGGAATTAATGACTGAGGTTTGCCGCATTTTTTGCAATATTACAACTTCACTTAAGCAGCTTCATGGGTATCCATCTTGGGTGTTCCTTTTCTTAATTGAACTGTTGATGTGTGAGCTCTCTAATGTCTTGATAGCAAATTTATCCGCAGTTTCCTGAATTGACCCCTATTTACACCATTTTATGGTAGCGCAAGTAAGTGTTTAATTGTGGTAACTGATATGTTTATTAAATCAATAAATTATTAATTAAAAGCTCATTAAATGTTCTATCAACTGATATCAATATTAAATTAATAAAACCTGCGCTATTAGCAGTAGCAGATGGCCAAGTTAAATTAGTCTAAACTTATTTTCGAGAAGGTGCGATTTTTCTGACGTTAAGTGTAGGTATAAATTAATTTATGTTGAATCCATCCATTACAATTTCTTCGGTTCAACTTCGGCTGATTAAAACGATCCATTGGTCTCAGCTATATGTATGTCGTAGGATAATCGTATAAACCGGATCTTTACAAAAATCCTAGGTATATTGTAAAGAACCGGATAATTGAAATCTAAGATAGATTTTCGCAATCGTTCGAGCAATTTTTAGGATCTTTGTAAAAATCCCAGTATGTTTCGGACAATTGTAAACTTGAATGTTGATTGGATGATCTAGGAGACGATTTATAATATCTTTAGCCTGATTGGTCAGAACATATTGCTGATGGTTTTTGGGGTTAATTTGCAATTTTCCCTAATTAAATTCTTCAATAACAGTTTTAACAACATTAATTCGCTCGAAAGTCCATTCAGGTTTTGCACAACTATGTTGAAGAGCACTGTAGAGCTTTCTTAGCTTTGTGCAGAAAAGTTATTTTTCAATTGTAACCTCTAAATTGTCTGTACTGATCGAGCCCGGCACTTGTATAACATCCAATTCACTTCACTCATAGTACATGAATGTCTCTTGATTAATATGAGCACAAAGTTTTCTTTCTTTTTAAATAAAAAACGTAAATTCATACAAAACACAGGAGAAATATTTGCCAGTAATAACAATAATAACAATGGACGCAGTAATGTTGCCGTTAGCCAATCAGAGCATACATCAGACCATAGCGTTGACATCAGCCAATCAGCACGCATAAGGCGATGGTCATTCGCGATTTACCTAAGATACACTGGATTTTTGTAAAAATCCTAAACATTACTCGGACGACTGCAAAAATCTGTCTTAGATTCTAATTATCCGGAATTTTACAATCGTACTTGGATTTTTGTAAAAATCCTATTTGTACAATTATCCTACGACATGTTTAAGCCAACAATTCAGAATGGCTCGTATTCTAAACTTCGTAGAGCTATTCCATGACATGTGATTTTTATAATACAAATCATTCGAACAAAAATAGACACCATTTTTATCATTCTCGAAGAGGCCTCCCAAATTGTGAACTGGCAGAATAAGATGAGAATTTTGTAAGATTAGTAAGTTTTTATGATCATCCCGACTTAAAACGTTATTTTGTAAATAAATTAATATATAAAATACATCGTTCTAATTGATTTCATTTTTGTCAACTTTCGAGATCTTGCGTAACTTGCGTTGCGTGCTAGACTTAAGAAATAACTATCGAAAATTCTTGTATGGAAGTGCGTAGGCGAGCAACGTTGCAAGTAACGGTTAGCAGTTATGTATGATCTGGTTACAAATAATTTACTCATCTGGCAAGTTACAGCTTCATACGCAATTCCTTGCTAGTAAAATAGAGGGAGTATCACCAACAAATCTAAAGCAGGCCACACACCTTATCTTCTGGCTGACAAGACTACTTGTCAAGTGCACTGTCTCAATCTGCCAACCGCATGAGATCTACTGCAGAACCCTATTTACAAGTAAATTCGCTAAATATATAGCTAGTTCAAGTTTCAGTACTCCAGTCAGGTGAATATAAAGTTACATAGAATCTGGTTTTCGTTTTGTTTTGGCTATAGTTTTATTACTACTAGCTGAATTTTTGTGTTATGTATTACGTTAAGTTAAGAGTAAACCATTTTTTATCTTTTCCTATTTTTAGAATGGCATTTAGGTAATACAAAAAAGCATAATGAATTAAATGTCTCGAAAAGTAGTAGGTAATTGTTTAAGAATTGCTTTCATCCAGTTGTGGATTTATAAATGAATTGAATTATGGAAAATTGAGAGGATTCTATTTATTTTAATGAACCCTTGAGTAGAATAAAAATATGCCCGTCTGATTGAAATCTATAATAGGATTTGGCAGTGATTTAATTAAAATGTCAAGTGAAGTGATAAATTCTTAAATTAATTTAAAAGTAAACCCTAATAATATGAGAAATAAATAATTTATACTTTTCAATACCAAATTAATTTCATCAGAGAATAAGTTTTGACTGTGGTTCAACCAAAGTTTCGGAGCGTTTACTCTAACTTTAAAATTAAAGGGAGAACTTGTTTTGCAATTAAGTGTTTTGTATTTGAGTAAAATTCTATTTCATGAGCGCCAATGAGGAGATTTTTTTATATTCCATAAAGTATATTATTCATTTTTTACTTCGATCATCTGTTTTTTTAAGATGATAGTCCAGTTTAGGTAGATAACATACCTGACAGGCAGCTGACAGGTAATTTGAGGCGAATACGGTTCCATTTTACATCAAACCACTCTTCATTTAATTTAAAGTGGAACCATAGACGAGTTAATTGGGTATTTGTTTTATTTGATTAAGTTATTAAATTAGTGCATCGTAAAAAAATATCAGTGATTTTTTTTCTACGATCACATGAGATTTTTTCTTTTCCAACAAAAGACTTTCCCAACAAAAAAAAAAAAACATCTAATTCGGTTCATAAATAAGAAAGTCGTCAAGGTAGTTGATGCAAAATCATAGTATTTTCAGGATTACTTGAAAACTACTGAACCAATTTGAAAATAATTAAACTGGGGACCATCTCGCAAGAAAACTCAGTCGAACAAAAAAAGAATCATCAAAATACGTCCATAAATGTCGAAGATAAGCGCGAACAACGATAAAAAAACCGGCCAAGTGCGAGTCGAACTCGCGCACGAGGGGTTCCGTACAAAAAACGGCAAAACAAAATACGTTTGTTGTATGGGGGCCCCCTTAAAATATTATTTTATTATGTTTTTAGTATTTGTTGTTATAGCGGCAACAAAACTACATCATCTGTGAAAATTTCAACTGTCTACCTGTTGTCGTTATTAATATCGAGCAAAAAAACAGCAAAAAAATCACGTTTGTTGTATGGGAGCCCCCCTTAAATATTAATTTTATTCTGTTTTAGTATTTGTTGTTATAGCGGCAACAGAAATACATCATCTGTGAAAATTTTAACTTTCTAGCTATCACGGTTCATGAGATACAGCCTGGTGACAGACAGACAGACGGACAGCGGAGTCTTAGTAATAGGGTCCCGTTTTTACCCTTTGGGTACGGAACCCTAAAAACAACATACAGTCGAATTGAGAACCTCCTCCTTTTTTTTGAAGTCGGTTAAAAATCGACTCACCCGTAGCAGCTCAGGCCATTGCTTTTTAAATTATCATAGTTAAAAATAGATACTGTTCCCATAGGCTTGGCGGATCAACGTATGTTATTTAAATACATCAGTACCTACTTATCACAAAAATAAGCAAACTAATATCAGAATCTGGCCCAGACGAAGTTTGAAATCGATGCGAAATAAATCCATAACGTAGTATGGTTCGTAAACCAAATAATTTACATCCTTCTCCCTACACTACCTACTACTACCACTACCCTACACACTGTTATGTATTCTGTGCCTACACTAGGTACACCATTTTCCAGTTACACAGAAAAACAACTTATTTTTTAGAGAACTTCTGATTGCTTTGTGATAATTGATAGTCGGCAATCGTGTAGGTTTACAAAATGTGAAGTACACTTTATTTATTCTGTGGTAGAACTAACCGTTAGTTAAGTACTTGGCATCAGATAACCAATCATAAAAAATCGTACCTACAGAAGTTAGGTGCTTTACAATACTTAATTTTTCAAAAGCACTTTCACCCTTGGGGCATATTTCATGAAAGTTTTAAGGTTGTAAACTTTGAAATATCGTCATAATAAAACAAGAGCAGTAAAATGTAACATTTTATACACGTAACTTCACTTTAAAGAAAGATATATTTTTTGTTGTGGTATCTTCAGTAACAAACTCTTTAGATATATTATATTCCTTTAGCTATAAGTTACTTTTATGGATTAGGCTTTAGTAATAGTTTTGTTATCAATACCAAAACCATTGTAGGTGATTTTTCCTCAAACCATTACATTAAATTAGTATTCAAACCATAGACATAGAAACATTTTCGATCTTCAAACTCTCTTTATAATACAGGGTGATTTTTTGAACTCTTCGCAAATAAAGCATTAAAATGTAACATTTTATACACCTAACTTCACTTTAAAGAAAGAGATGTTTTTTTTGTGGTATCTTCAATAACAAACTCTTTAGATATATATATTTAGCTATAAGTTACTTTTATGGATTAGGCTCTAGTAATAATTTTTTTATCAATACCGAAACCATTGTAGGTGATTTTCCCTCAAATCATTACATTAAATTAGTATTCAAACACTCTATTCAATAATATACAGGGTGTTTTTACGATCTCTCCACAAATGTTGTGGTGTGGCTTAGACCGCCAAACTGAATAACTTTGTCTATGACACAGAATAGATACTACATATCTATGGGACCTACTTGATCAGAGCAAAAACAATCTGATATTCCGTAGAAAACGTTAAAATCTACTCGACCAAAATGTATGGAACAACTGATTATTTTTTTGCTCTGATTAAGTTGGTCCCATAAACAAAGTTGTTCAGTTTAACGGTCTAAGCCACACCACAAAATCTGTCGACTGTTTTAGGTTACACCCTGTAGTATTTAAAGTATGGATGACGTACACTACTATTAAACTATCATGGACTCGCGTGCCAGTGTGTAATAGCTGATACTTATTTTCTCATATGGGTTGTCAGAGTTGTCACTGGCGCTTGCATACATTACCCATAAATTAATTGGGACTACACGACCTAACCAGCAACGGCTTTTAATTAATTTATGTCCCATAAAATTGTAGTACATTAAACGCTTAGATCATTTATCTTATTAGAAGCTGAGCGCATTCCGTTCTTCCTGGTTCTGAAAAAAAAAAATAAGTTAGTTAAGTCTATTATTTACAATAATTTGATAGAAATGTGTAGATAATTTTGACACAATTTAACGTTTACATAATTTATTAGTCACAGTTAAGCATAGGTCTTATTTTTGCGATTTAATGTTGCTACCATGTATGATGGAACCATGGATGTAGGTATCCACGTTGATGCTCGTGACTGTAAGTATACAGGGTCACTAGAAATACGACGTATTCCTGCCAAGGGGTTATAGATGAGGTCAAATAAATATTTTTTTTTTATAACTTTTTCTCAAAAAGTTAATAGTTTTTGGGTTAATTGAAATTAAGTATTTTTTACCAAAAGTACATTTTCAGACACAAACAATTTAAAATAAAAGATAAATACTCATTCGATTCCGGTTTTTTTTATTAATTTTGGATAGAAAACACTGTAAGTGTTGATAATAAATAAAAAAATGACAAAAAGCACAGGTGCTTATAAAAAATTCAATTCTTAAACGCATTTATATTTTTTATTTTTCCAGATTTTTCGGAAATCGCATCAATTTCCAGTGATACTGTATATATTCTAAGTATTCTAATTACCTATTCCCTTCTTAAGATTTTGGCGCGTACATCGAGGATAGAATACGGTTTACTAATTATAAAGCGCTTTCATATCAAAAATATTTTATAAAAATATTAGTTTTGCAATTAAGTCTACGACGGGCATTTTTCAAGTGTAACCGCCGGTTTCTGAATTGAGAAATTGAAGTTGAGCACTACTTAAGTACAAATTTTGTATGGGTGAGTAAGATTTGAGCAGTGCTCAACTTAAATTTCTTAATTCAGAAACCGGCCGTAAGTATTGATGAATAAATCGAGTACGTTTATTAAGTTTTCTCTAGTGACGTTGCCTCTGTATTTGCATAGTTGGTATTTCGATTGTACTACGAATAAAGGCTGAGACCTTCTTATCGCATTGAATGAGAAGTTCGGCATGTGCCCAACGGAGTGAAACATTTGACCGACTTTGTAGGACACTAGCCATAGTCATCCTTTGATATCCGTCAACTGTTAGTGATTTATGGCTAGATAAACAACAATAATAATATAATACCACGCCCTATAAAACCACAGAATTGAATTGGTAGGTTTAGTTAAGAAAAAACCGTTTTAATTTTATCTAGTGTCTGTCAGAGCATTTTTCATAATGCTATTGAAAAAAATTGTACAAATAGTAACTTAATTTACCATATGAGACTGCATTTTTTTATTAATTTAGGACAACAATCAACTGAACTAGGAGATTACATACACAGCACATTAAACGGTTCTTTGAGTATTTGAACAGTCAACACCGCTATTAAGTTAAATATAATATAAATATAATAAGCTAATAATAAGCATTGATGGACGAACGTAATAATGTGGGCCGTGACGAAGCTGTGTCGCGATATATTTTTTGGGCTGTGTAGTTTCTTCCGAGGCGTGTTTAGTATGTACGTACTTTTCTCAAATAATGCACGGAATTCAAAATATTTTCATCACTCCCATTTTCCTGATAATTTTTCATTTTTAATCGACTTCAGAAAAAGGATCTCAATTTGATTGTATATTATTTTTATCGTTGTTTGCGTTGCGCGTACCTTTGGCTTACGGACTGATTTTGATGATAATTTTTTTGTTTGATTGAGTTTAATAGCGAGATGGTTCCATTTTTTAATCGGTTCAGTAGTTTGCAAGTAATCCTGAAAATACTACTATTTTGGTAGTAACATCGTATAAGTTCTTTGTTTAAGAACCGATTTAGATAATTATATTTTTGTTTGAAAAGCGGTACCTTTTAATTTCTTTGACATTGTACAATGGACTTCGAAAATACCCAAGTTAATTGAGATATTATATTGATAGGTTTATGACAATCCAAAAAGAATCGAGCTATGGTCACTGACCACATCACTGACCATTGGTCAGTGATGTTCTCGACTAGACTTTGACTACGAAGGCACAAAGCGTGAATTTGGAAACAGAGTTATAATATTTATACGATTACATATCACAAAAAAGGTAAAAATAAAAAAAACTTAAAAATCCTTGAAAATAAAAACTAAACAGCTTCAAACTGAAGTATCTAGTTCCAAAAACACCCTCTGGCCACGTGGTCCAACTGCCGTTGTATTACCGATCGGACCACATGAACTTTTTTCCATCATTAAATACGCATATAAATTTAAAAAAAAATCTAATGATGTTGGATGGGGCTTTTAGAATAAAAAAAAAGTTGTCCTCCAGCCAATTCAATTTTATTGGTTTTTTTTTTTTATTAAATGCGTATCCTAATGATTTGAAGAAAAGTTCGACTTGTCACCAAATCATATTTTTCGCGGGCGGAAATTGAACCCGCGACCTTTGGAAGTGCGATTCATTGCTCTTCCAATTGAGCTACCGAGGAAAATGAACTGGATGAGTCGATTTTTTACTCATATATCATTTAGTAATGTTACGAAAAAACCCCTAAAGCCGAATAATGGTGGTTAGGGAACCATACATTTGTGTGCATGGTTTCCTAACTAACTACCATTATTACCATTATACCCCGGAAAATTGTTATAAAAAGTGAAAACCGCCACTTTTTGAAAAAAATAATAATCATTTATTGATAAACTGCATAGTGGCAAATCTAGACCTAAATCGTTTTTTGATTTTGCCCATTAATGGGATTAATTAACGAAAACTGAAATCTATTTGCGTCTAGGGTTGCCACTTTGTAGTTTTCCGTACAAATAAAAAACAACAAAATTATACGATTTTGTATGAAACACCTGTATAAAAATAGGATTGTGAATTCTAAAATCTAAATTTTAAAAATAAGTATAAATTCTTACTTTTTAGAGCTTTTTGAAACTGTTTTTGTTTTTATTTTCTGTTTTCTTTTACATACCTAACTTATTTTCTTCTAATCATTGTAAATCGATAAAAGCAGGATTTGCGTGTTTAATAAAAACCAATTTCAATTATTATTGAGTGCATTACCCTAGATTTGCTTGAGATTGACACATCGTTAATTATTTCAATCGTGCCATAAGCGGAGACATGATAAAATGTTTTTATACTTTCGTCATTTTACCTAATAAAATCACCAAAGGTAGTAATTTACTCAGGAGGCCTATTACAAAAATAACATACGCAATTACGTAACGCAGTCACTTGGCCACGATAGTCGTTCGCAGTTCGTCGGTTGTAGTTATAACAAACATTTTGTATTTGTATATCGTAGCCCCTAGACTACTGAACGAAAGTGATTTGTAATAGGAAACAATCAAAACGAAGCACGGACGCAGCTGCGTGTATCGCATTAAACTTTTCGTAATAGACCCCCAGTTCCCATATCAAATACCACAATCCAAATTCGTATTATTTAAAGAAAAAACAATTATATGATATAAAAAGAAATGTTCACCTCCATTTCATGTGACCTTCATCTATTCTGTTGCTGTGTTAGATCTTTTTGATTGCCAATTTGCGAAAAAGGTTAGATCGTTAAATATGACCTACATCACTATTTAAAGCACCTTACAAACCAAATTGCGAAATATTCACCTACTAAATCCTTAAATTGACAAGACGTTTTTAGTGTTAATTGCTTCAGTATTAATGTAACAATGCAGCTTACCAAATATGTACGGCTGTTAGAAATAAGCCTATTGTTCTTGATTGTTCTATCTAGATGCAAAGTGATAAATATCGACGTTAAAGTAGAGACGTTAATAAAATAGATCGTAGAAAAATGTCGTAATATTTTTATTCGCAGTTGTGTGCAACAAAGAATATTAAAGTGGCGCTTAACGATGCTCTATGGGATAATCAAAAGAATTCTCAAGATGGAGAGTATCTTGTATATTGGATAATTATGTTATAAACTTTATTTATTCTTTTATGACGTAATAATATTTGTAGATATCAGCAGGAATTCAGAATAGTCAATCAATCTTGGAAGAAAGACTAGTAAGAAAGTTTTAATCGGGTAACAATAAATTCCTATTCTATACAAGTGGGCGACGGACTAAGGGCGACAACAACTGTTAAAAATGGGTGACTTTAAAATACAAATTGAGTAACTAACTAGTTATTCAGAACGGGCGACCAAATTGGTTCCCTATGTATTTGCATAATATTTTAAGGCATAATATGTCATAGCATAATATGATTTTGCCGAATGCTGTTTACGCATAATATTATTTAGTCATAACAGCTTATGCATAATTTTTTTAAGCATAACTACTTTAAGCATAATCATGTTTAAGCATAATATTCTTTAGCATAAATTTAAACACGCATATTGTTATTTACGCATATTTTCATAAACAAAAAAATCACGACGTTTATTAAAATCACGAAAGAACATTTTACCTAAAATACATAATCCCGAAGCTTAAAAAACCGAAGGTTAATTGAGGGTTACATGCCAGCAGGTCGGTTCTGGCACTTCGCCGGCCGCTGCCGCGGCACGCTCGCGTCGCTCGCTCGGCTCGTGCGTTGTTGGTCGCAATGGAACCTTACCTCCTCCTCGCTTGCTACGCTCGTTCGTCGTCGCACCTAATAAACCTAAACAGATATTCGAGATTTTTAACTATCTTCATTTTAACTTTCAGGCTTTCGAACTATCATCAGTCATTTAATAATCGATCTTTGAAGTTTCGGTCTATTGGATATCGACATTAAGGATTTTCGGTATTTTAAAAATAGGTGATTTATGAGAGAAAATAAATGAGTGCGTAAAAATATTTAGTCTTATTTTTTTGATTTTTATGTCTAAATAATATTAGGCGAATAAACAATATGCCTAATAACATTATGCGAAAACAAATAAGTCTAAATGATAATTATGCTAATATAAATAGTATGCCAAAAAACAATTATGCGAAAGTATTATTATGACAAAAAAGATTATGCCAAATCCGTTATGCCAAATCAAATTAGGTATAAAACAATTATGCGAAAACAAGGGACCCCGACCAAATTACTATTTGGGCGACAACCTTAGGGCACATCATATATTATATTTAAAAAAAGGTGACTATTAACCCTAATAGAGATGACAAAAATACTATGTTGGGCAGCTTAAATCAGTTATATAGTTACCTACTTGGTAAGTATAATAGTTGCCCACTGCATTTTTGTCACTCATTTAGATTTTCGACTGCTAACTTAAATTATTTATCTCCCCATTTTACGTATTTTTGTAATCCGTAGTTTGTCGCCCGTTTAGTAATTTTGTCGCCCAAAAAATAACCCGCTGCCAGGTTTAGTATTTAAGTATCTCATTAACAGTCGCCTTTAATTATATCCAGTCACCCAATTAATTAATTCCCGTTTTAATAAACGCATCGTTACCTAGTTTTGATGCTTCATTAGAACATTTTCATAACTGGCGAACTGCGAACTTTATTGCTGTTCTTAAATCTAGAGAGAAAAAAACTCTTTCGTTATAAAAACTGGGGGAATTTAACTGTCATTTTTAAAAAAGCGTGGATATAAAAAAGGGGCGAGTATTATCAGGGATTCAGAAGAGGCTTTGTCTGTTTGCGTAATTTACGGGTTGAATTTGATTGATTGATGGCGCATTATATTAACTTTGTTTGCAACATGGACGTAACGTTTTATTGTTATGGAAATGCTGAGATAAATCGAATATTGTAAATTAATATTAGTGTTTAAAGTTATTAAAAAGATAATTTATAATAAAACTATTCATTTGTCTTTTATTAATCAACAAGTGACACCTCCAAAAAATAAATTCTTGGTATGAAGTTTTCGTAATCACGATTGTGCGCCGGAAAATTTGTTTTTATTATGTGAAACAACATTAACTAAATGATGAAGCATAGGTAATGTTCCTGTGACATAATAACCTGAATATTGCAAGAGTTTTTGAAGCCTTATTTAAGGTCATGCTTAATAACAGATTGACTTATTTATGTATTAGTGTAGGAAATTAAGCGATCTTTTGTATGGAGACCCAAATATTAAATCCTCAGTCGATGAAACTTTCCAGGGATGTAATATAGTATGAACCCAAACCTATGTTCAAATATCCAAAAACAAAAAAAAACGACTTGGATAATTTAAAAAAATATGTTTCATTTATGATACTTTATCATACTGTAAAGTTTCGTCTACTGTGGGGG
The DNA here is from genome assembly GCA_943789525.1 of Agriphila geniculea. Taxonomy (NCBI): domain Eukaryota; kingdom Metazoa; phylum Arthropoda; class Insecta; order Lepidoptera; family Crambidae; genus Agriphila; species Agriphila geniculea. The sequence goes on from OX038875.1 coordinate 14,961,269, forward strand.
TCCACTGCCTTCCTTTCCTACACTATATTGCAGGTATACGATTTAATTCAATTATTATATCACTTAATTTCGTGCAAATATTTTTTCCCACAGTTATATGTAGTGCATTAAACACATTTTTATTCAAAACCACCCTTTTTCCAGATGCCCAGACCAAATGGAGTCCTAGCACCCAGGACATAGGAATATGAAGTGGCTATGTCCTATAGTCCTGTTGCATTTAATAGCCATTGAAATGGCTCACTCAAATCAAGTAAGTATGTTTCCTATACAGAGCCATGTGAATGGCTGCCCACTTATCAATCACGATAAAATCGGAACATCTATTCGGTTGTTTGGGAGTTCTGCATGGAGCATTTCCATCGATTGCAATTCACAATGCATTTTGGACACAAAAAGTCTGGCATCCGGCCAAATATATACGTCTTGCTTTATCAATTGACTGCAATCGCGACATGTGAACTATTAGATTTTGTAAGGTACTGACCTGATTATTTGAATAAGGCACACATTGTTATGTCGGATCGTACACAATGTTGATGGATGAATTGCACATTATACGTTGGCTATAGACAAGTTCAAGGTTGGATTTGGTTATATTGGACATGGAAATACTGAATCATATGTTAATCGTACTGTTGATACTGAATAAACCGTCTGGAACGTTGAAGGTGCGTTTAGTCTAGAATCTGATAACTGCGAATAAAATTTATCAGAATGACGTTAATGTAAACTCCTGATTTTACTTCCTCGATCGCTTGCTATCTTTATTTCAGCTAAGTACATTAGCTTGTTTCAGGTGTAGTTCTTAAAAGTATTTTGTTTGCAGTGAATAGTTTAGTTTTAAAATATAAATACTTATAATTAATAGACAAATTATAATAAATGAATATTAAAAAAACATCAAATACGCATTGCTCTGTTATAGAAATTGGAATTCCTCAAAGATGGCAACACTAGGTGTAGGATGTTTAGTACTTTATACAGGGTGTCCCAAATCTTCGCCACACGGAGGAAAGGCCCTTAAATATTGAAGATAGGAAATTTTATTGAAAAAAGACTTCATTTTGTTTTTATAAATAATTGGAACTGTATTCAATGTTTTTTTTAATCGCATAGTAGAAATTGATATTGATGTAATTATTAAAATTTAAATGTTTTTCATGTTCTTACTTTTGTTTAGGATGCTGTGTTACTTAAGAAAAAAATATTCTAATGAACAACCCTTTCGATCGGTATCGTAAAAATAAAATACTGATTAATTTTTTTCATATTAGTTAGGTGCGATTCCGGTTAAGGCAGGCGATTTTTGGAAAAATCTTTGAATGCAGATCCAATCCTCCTACTTTAAAATATTATAAATCTGAAAGTTTGTGGGTTTGGTTGTTTGGATGTTTGTTCCTCAATCACGCAAAAACGGCTGAACAGATTTAGATGAACACACAGTTTATAGCCTGGATTAACACAAAGGATACTTATCCCGGTCAAAGGTTTCTTAGGGCTTTTCTGAATGTCCACGCGGATGAAGTCGCGAGAGGAAACTAGTCATTTTTAAAATCAAAATAAATTCTTCTTTCAGTAGTCCACCTAATTCAATATTTAAGGTATTTTCCCTCCGTGCGGCATAGTTTTGGGACACCTTGTATTTTATTGTTACTAACAAATATGGATCTTGTTGTCTAAATAAATTAAATAATGATAATATATTCTGTGTTGTAGGTACAAATGGTACAATCCACTCAACCATGGAATTCGTCTGAAATATAAATATAATATATCACTTCATTGTAATATCTTACTGTCACAATCTGTTAAAATAATCTTTAAGTTTTATCCGACTGTTGTGGCATTAAAAAGAGAAAATAATAAGCTTTATCTTTTCCAGATGAGAAATATGTCAGTTACGAAGAGAGATTATGGCATTAATATGATAGATTTATTAGAAAATGAAGAAGATATTTTAACCTTTGTTGGAAAGAATAAAAAAGGTAAGTAAGACTTGCTGGATTATTTTTTATTCAGAGTGTTTTTTGTAACTAAGCAAGGATTATTTACGGACTTTTAAGAAAATTTCACTGGCCCAGTTTTTTAAAATCATTTTGTGTCTTAAAATAATGATTAGTTAATACTGATATTTTCACCATTCGTCAAAGAATCATGTTTACTATATTTTGTAAATACCGACTAAAACTGGTAACAGTAAACGAAGAAACGTTTCAAAAGAAATGAAATTGGTTTAGTTAGCTGTTTCCAACAGCATCATTTTTCAGAACTCCCTTTTTGTCCCTTGGCTACGAGGTCGGACGAAAGTATAAATTGCAATACAGGATTTATGAGAAAAGTAACAATGTTTCTATATTTTTCCGTAGCAATGGTATTGAGTTTACCACCGAATTCGCACACACGTAGCATACGTCCGTGCCGTGATCCTTTATTAAAGGAAACCTTTCTTGCCGATGGCATAGCGGGCCATTCGTGCCGTCTGCGGTTATAATAACACGATGGATGTGTGAAACTAGCAAGCGAATATGACTTCATTTTCTCACGTATGTTTTTCTATGCAAGAAATCTAGTCCATGCTAGGAAAACATGGTTTGCGGGGGTCATATTTTTATATAGAAAACGTAAAGTTGTACAAAAAAAAACATACGACAAGCTAAAAAGATTCACATTTATAAAATTCCGAATAAACCTCACAGATGATTGTAAAAAGACAGAATACCATCAAAAGCGCTTGCGTATAGTCATATTTTTGGCGTAAATAATAGCGGAAACGTATTGAATTCTACATCAAAATACACTTTAACGTACTGTGAAGTAGCTCCGATAACTTTTATTCAAGAAAGATAATTGTGCTAAAGATAATGATGAGAAAAACAACGAAAAACATTGAAAAAGTGCAGAAGTCAGGTTATTTTCCATACCTACTCTTTACACCTAAAGAAAAAGACAGAGACAAATATTTCCGCATAACCGAGCCTTAATTTTGATAAATATATTTGATATCCCCCTTCAAATCCAAAACTGATTAACCTAAGATACAATTATTAATTAATTAAGGAATTTAATTTTAACAAACCATCCAAATAACAATGCATTCCATCTTTGCCACAGTGTTGTTAATTAGATTTTCTTAATTCTAACTGCCATGCCTGTAATTTGTTCACAATTTCAAATTCCTTTTTAGACAGCTGTTATTATTAATCTCAACTCGAAATTGAGTTACATTTGAAAAAAAACTGCATGCAATTCACAGAATAAGAATATGATCTTGAAAATTAAGTGCTGAGGACCTATTACAAAAAAGAATCACGATAATCGGACGCAATTCATCGTTCAATTTACTTGAAATTGAACCTTATTCTTGAGTCAACAGTGCCAAGGAGTGGAACGAACTTTGTACGTTTATCGCGATGCCTTTTTAGGGTTCCGTAGCCTAAATGGCAAAAAACGGAACCCTTATAGATTCGTCATGTCTGTCTGTCTGTCTGTCCGTATGTCACAGCCACTTTATTCCGAAAGTATTAAGACTACACAGTTGAAACTTGGTAGGTAGATGTATTCTGTTAACCGCTTAACGAATTTAATACAAAAATAAGAAAAATAAAAGATTAAGGGGGGCTCCCCATACAAGGAACTAAAACTGAAAAAAAAAAATTTTTCTTCAAACCAACACGTGTTGGGTGTTTATAGATAGGTCTTTAAAATGGCATTGAGGTTTCTAAGACAACTTTTTCTCAAAGTCAACCGTTTGAAAGATATACACCGCCAAAGTGGTAAAATGTGTGTCCCCCTCCCTTTAACTTTTGAAATAAGAGAGTGAAAAATCTAAAAGATATATATGTTGTAGATCTTAATAAACACTTTCAACGAAAATTAGTTTGAACGAGATATAGTAATTGGTTTTCGAGATATAGCACATTTTCCAAAAGCGCAAATATAACTTTGTCATTCATACCAACACTGTGAAAAACAAAGTTATTTTTGCAGACGAAAAAATGACAGGTGGTATGGTATAAGGTAACTACGGAACCCTACGGTGCGTGGCCCGACACGCACTTGGCCGGTTTTTTTTGTAATAGCCAATAAGCCCTCTGTTTTCTCTGTTATTTCACACATACACCAAATAAGAGCTTGTAGAATTCTAAGACTTGAGATGAAATGGCTGTATTATTTGCAGGTGGGCATTTCAAAGTGGCATCGTACTCCCGTTGGAGCGCTTGGGGGGGTTGTCGCAACGGGCGGCGGGTTAGGAGGCGCCACTGCTTACGTCACGACGTTTGCGGGGACGCTCTACGGATAGAAGTTGCAAGGTATGCTTTGCATAATTTCTTTGGCTATTTCCTTGCTTCCGGTTGAAATTGCTATCGGAGATTCTTTTGGTCTTTGTTTGGTTTATGTTGTAAAATTTTTATATACTACAATACTCCACTAAGTGGAGATCGGTGGCGCAGTGGTTTAGCACCTGGCCCAGCGATTGCGGAGGTTAAGCAACTTTCGCAAGGGTCGGTCATGGGATGGGTGACCAAAAATTTAATTATCTCGAGCTCCTCCGTTAAGCCATTGGTCCCGGCTGCATTTTCAGTTGTTAACACCTATCAATCCGCATTGGGCCCGCGTGGTGGGTTATGAACATTCCTCCGTATCCACCCAAAGGCGATATGTCCAAGCAGTGGGGACATTAAAAATGACTGATGGTCAACTCCGTTAAGCATAGGCAGCAGTATCGTAGACATGCGATGCAATGTGGATAGTATGTGATGATGTTTATTCGGTCATCATAGTCATAAAACCGCATGACGCCTTTATAGACGTAGGCTTTTAAAATGAGAATAAATCTGTTGATTTTGTGACCAAAGGTTTTACTGATTAGCTTTCAGTAAAAAAACAAATTCTAGTATTACTTTGAATCACAAGATGTTAAAATCTGTTGTTATCGGATTGTAATTAATTGCATTGTGTAATATCTGTTTGAATATGACGTAAACTCAAAATTGTCCACAATGCGGAATTTGGGATCGTTTATAAACATAACATGCAACCGTAAGTCTGTGTAATTGTTACAGATGTATCTGTTTACAGTTGCCGAAGAAGCGCGTCGCGAATGAAGATATTAACGCGAGAGGACATAGATAATCATATAAACGACCGAAAACTACAAAAAATGGTAGGTAACTAAGAGTTTTGTTTCTCTGTCATAAGATACTAAGGAATTTGTAATGCAAAAATCAAGTTTTGATCTTAAGAAAATATCAAAAATCTTATCTTTTTTTTTCTCTATTCTATTTTCTGCTTCATGGCAATCTGTTCTAGGAACAATAAGCCACTTCTTTGGCTGATAAATATCTGTATAATGTTATCTATGAGAGCCATAAACTGTTGAAAAATTTTTTTTCAGCAAACTCTCAATATATCTTATTGTGGAAATCTATTGACAAGATTGGGGATGTCATGTCTTTTTAGTCTGTTATGCTGAAGTCCACCTATTCCACTCGGAGTCTGGGCAAGTTCATTTACATGGGTTGTTAGCTTCTCCTGGTACTTCAGGCTGCTTTGGATGGTTTCTTGCCTAACAGTTTTTATGTTAAAGTCTAGATACATGTATTTGTTGCTAATACACTGTGGGATACCGAACATTGTTCTTAGTGCTTTGCTCTGAAATCTTTCTAAAATGTCGATGTTGCTATTGCTGGCGGTTCCCCACAGCTGTATTCCGTGGGTCCAAATAGGTTTTAATATTGTTTTGTACACCAAAATTTTGCTACTGTCGTTCAGTTGTGAATTACGTCCTATGAGCCAGCTGAAATTACGGAGTTTTCCATCTAATTGCTTTTTTTTGGTCCATATGTGCTTCTGCCATGTCAGTCTTCTGTCTAAATGGACTCCCAAATACTTCGCACTGTCTTCTTGAGGTATTATTTTTTCATTCAATTTAACGGGAGGACAAGTTTCTCTCCTGAGGGTAAATGTTACGTGAGCAGATTTACTTTCATTTGCCTTAATTCTTAAAAATCTTATCGTTTTCATAATTTTCACATTGTTACCAATCAAAACCATTGATAGCGGTCGAGTCGCCGCTGGCGCCATCTGCAATAATCCGCAATAAACGAAGCAGATAAAACGCTTACATTTAAAATAAGTTTTTATTTTTTTTATGAATAATACCATCACTATTTTGTAAAAATAAAATAAAAGCCGACAACTACAAAAGGCATCTCATTTCTGCATGAACCTCATTAAAAATATATTTCACTGAACAATATTTATTTACTCATGTGAAATACTGCCATGAGTAAAACTTCCTTCGGTTACCAAATGCAAAACTACTTATAATTTGAGTTAATATTTTGATTATAACACATAATTTGAATAAAACTTTACGTGAATTTTTAGGACCTATCAAGTCAAGTATTTTTAGACTGTATCATTACATTCCCTCGTAGTCATTCGTAGAAGTAGATAGCAAATAAAATGTGTCAAAAATAGCCACAGTTTTAGCAGTTTTGCTATCTATGACTATGATGGAATGTAATAATACCACCTAAAAATACTAGACTAATGGCCCTAAAAATGCAGAAGTATTTAAAATTGTGTATTAGAATAACAATATAAAATAAAATTCACCGATATATCGGGATCAAAAATTAAAGAGATAATTTTTGATCCCGATAATATTGTGAAATAAGAAATGGTTCTTTAGAATCAGGCAATCTCAGTTGTATAGGAAGTGTAATATACTAGTAAATAGTCTATAGAAGTAGCATTAGACCACCGTAAAAAAGCTGCCTTATTCAAAGCAAAATGGTAAGGACCATTTTTTTGCAGCCACAGTAGTCTTATTTTTTTTTCAATGTTATGAGTATTATACGCTCGACATATTTTGCTTTGAGGGCATTATCTAACATCAAAAGTGAAAAATCACTATGATTTAGTAAAAGCGAAGTTAATAGCCTTAAAAATAATTATCGGAAAAAAGATACTCACAAAAAATAAAGTTCAATAATATTATATTAGTTCAAAATAAATGACAATTATTTTTTTCGTCAAAATTTGTACATCGCATTAATTTGAACTTATTTGGTTTTGGTATTTTGGATTTTTACAAACAAATATTGTCATAATCCGAATATAACATCACAAGAAGAGTTTATTATGCTCAAATTGCAAATCATTTGGGTTTTACGTCAGCAGCAAACTAATATTTCGCTGTACTTTAGTACAGGGGCCGTACCGGCTAACGAATCGATTATCGAAAAGTCTGCTGGGTTTCAAATTAAAACAGATAAATCGAGCCCCAATCGGGCGAAAATGGCGAACCCCATTTCATGATGTCACACGAACATCGTTATCTTCCAAATTACGTCAACAGAAAGTACAAGACGAAATTCCTTACTTTGATTTTTCAGTTCTAAGTTGAAACCGATTCAGATTTTTCGATACTCGATTCGTTAGCCGGTACGGCCCCAGGAAGTTCACGTAGATAAGTGTCAATAAATCAGAAAGTAGAATAGATGCTTATATTATTTATATACTTAAATTTAACAAATCCTTAGTAATAAACGGGAGTAAGAACCTTATATTCTCATGGATACCCTACCATTCTATACTCATTGAGATTTAAATTTACGATAAAAATGCAATTGAATTAAATAAAGTGAAAGAAGAGTAAGTTTTAAAACCTTTAAAGTGCTTTTAATAAAAAACTCTAATCCAAATAGTTAAAGTAACTAAAAGGAGAGAAAGTTTTAAGCCTTCCGTGCTGTTTGGAACTAATCTCGAAATACCCATTGCTTAATACAACCTAAGATCTAAAAGAACTTTGCTCATAAGGGATGAAACCCGGATGGACTTGCTACCAAAAAGAGCGGTTCTCGATATATACTATTGTCAATAAGTGTCAATTTCGAATGAACCGAGTCTCATTTAAACTTATTCCCAAAACGTCTCATTCCCAAAATACACTAAATTTTAGTATCAAAGTACTCGATTATCATAAAAACTGATTTTCAAAACGTCCTAGTCCCTAAACACACTCAATTCCGTCGGAATGGGCATCATCGGCTAGCTTCGTATTTTTGCCTTTCTTAGAAATGGATATTTCATTGTAATAAAGTTGAAATTGTAAAAATTTCAGTTATACAGGATGCTACAGGGTGTTCCAGTTTGTATTGGGAATTTGTATAGGGCAGTAGAGCTGAAGATTGATACACCATTTTTGGAGGGTAGAATCCTTTCATGGTGTAAGTGAGCACTAAGAAAGGGTTTTGGAAAATTCCCGTTATACAGGGTGCTAAAGAGTGTTCCAGTTTTTACATGGAATTTTTATGGGAAAATCTAACCGACTTCAAAGGCCTACGCTACAGATACAGGCCCTAGGACGGTGCAATAGCGGTGCGACTGCACTGCAGAATTTTGACAGATTTTGGCTTGTCAGAATTTTGATATACACTCTTAAAGCTATGCGATATTCAACCTTATTCTAAAGACATAGTGAAAGAAGAGTACATTTCGTTAACTGCCTGGCCTTAAAAACTAAAAACAGCCGAATCAAACATTTAGTGTATTTCGGGCCTAAGACGTTTTGAAAATTAGTCATAATGAGAATCGTGTGTTATGATATTTTCATGTGTATATATTTTAGTGTATTTTGGGAATGAGACGTTTTGAGAATAAGTTTAAATGAGACTCGGTTCATTTGAAATTGAGTCTTATTGACATTAGTATATATCGAGAACCGCTCTTTTTGGTAGCAAGTCCATCCGGGTTTCATCCCTTATGAGCAAAGTTCTTTTAGATCTTAGGTTGTATTAAGCAATGGGTATTTCGAGATTAGTTCCAAACAGCACGGAAGGGATTTACGGCCTTAAAAGTCCTTACATTATTTAAAATTTCTTTAGCAAAAAATACGTACTTACCTAAATTCATTTTCAACGTTAATACCTATTAGAATGTTTTAATATCTAGGTATAATAATAGTTAATGAACGCATTTTGTTTTAATTATCCAGCGTTAATTTTGCGCAGCTGTGTCGTTTGAATGGTACCAAGCATTTATTTAATGCATATTTCATTCCTTTTTTCTAGAAAATATAAGAATACGTATTTTTTTTTACAAATTTTTTTCCTATGTAAGTTCCTATATCCTCAAGCTCATATTGAAGGGAGTATCACTGTTGAAGTACTCTTGTTAGTTACTTCTATATATTTATGATTCCATTGATATCATCTTGGCTTTAATAAGTCCTCAAAGTCAATCTATAAGTTGCAATTTAACTTCCACTTCTTTCAAGTTCAAACTATGGGTATTAAACGTTTTCTAAAATAAACTTTTAACATTGTTCCTACAAGTAAGGTAATGAGCTTAAAAACATTATATCGCAGCTTAATGATAAGTCTTTGATACCATTGAATATTCAATGAATTCGTTGTGCATACATTTCTACCGCAAAGTAAACGCGATTCAAAGTAAGATTGGCTCAAGAACATACAATAGTTTTGTAATTAAAGTTTATAATGCACATGCTCCACTTAGGTAGTACGATAAGCTAAAGTTCACATTTAAACTTCAACTGTTACTCGCAAATTCAATTATTTTCTGCTTTAAAATAACATTATATCAGCTGCTAATGATCTGTAACATGTGCTGACTCACTCGGTTTATTGAATGTCCAAACGAGCTATTGAATCTCGAATCGAATATGACTCTTCTATGAATGGCGTAAAAATGAAACATCGAACGGTACTACATGAACTGTTCTGAACCGATAAGACCCACTTTCAACATCACTTCCGTAAGCCTAATTGAGTCCATTTCTGAACAAATGCTCCTCCCAATTCCTTTCACGATTTACGATCCTTTACTGCGGCCTTCCAATTATGAGATCCTATTTATAGGAGGATAAATAAGATCCAGATTGAAGGGAGTAGGTACATTATAATAATATAACCTAGGATATTTCTAACCTAGGATTTTATCGTGAAAATAAGGACTAAACACAAAAAAAACAATCACTTTAGGTTGAAAACACACATACCGCAACAACGACTCTACAAAACGAAGCATGTCAGCTCAGCGCGGTGGCGGGTGCTAATTGATTTGAAAATGAATCGCACCGCACATTTTACCGTCTACCGCGACCACATTCATGTTTTATTATGCTAATCAACAAAACTGCAAGAAGCTGTAACAGTTAGGTTCTATACGTACGTACGTATGTCTACGTATAATTCAACAATATCTTACAATGTTTTGACAAATAGTCCAATCAATGAGCATATTTGTTGTATGGAGACTTCCGAAAAATTCTCCCGTCTATAAAATTTGGCATGTGATGAAGTTAGGTAACACAGATTACAGATGAACAATAAGCCAATAAAATTTGTTACGAGAAGTTAGGTATTTTTTACCTAAACATGAAAATCGCTTATATCTCTCTGTGAATATTTCCTCGGGCTAAAATACTTTCTGTATACGTATTTGTGTATTAGTTAGAATAAGTATGTAAAAGAATCCAATATTTTTTCGATTTCGGAGATACTCCAAATTTAAATTTTAATATTTTTCAATATATCTTTTCTTGATAAAAATATCTGCTGATTATTATTTTTTAATATGTTTTTATACCCTTAATATATAGATTTGTTCAGTAGGCCAACAAATTTTCTTCTTTAATCATATTTATACGTAAATGTATGAAAATGGACCGACTATTTTTCACATTACCTCTTAAGACCAAAAAATAAAAAAAATATGATTAAAGAAGAAAATTAATTGACTTACTGAACAAAGCTATATATTTAAGGATATAAAAACATATTAAAAATAATAATCAGCAGATATTTTTATCAAGAAAATATATATTGAAAAATATTAAAATTTAAATTTGGAGTATCTCCGAAATCGAAAAAATATTGGATTCTTTTACATACTTATTCTAACTAATACACAAATACGTATACAGAAAGTATTTTAGCCCGAGGAAATATTCACAGAGAGATATAAGCGATTTTCATGTTTAGGTAAAAATACCTAACTTCTCGTAACAAAATTTATTGGATTATTGTTCATCTGTAATCTGTATTACCTAACTTCATCACATGCCAAATTTCATAGACGGAAGAATTATTCGGGTTGCATAAGCCCCGTTGATTGGACTAAAAAAGATAAGTGAAATCTTGTAGTAACAAGCACTTAAGAAAAATTTATCTCCTTTCAAAAGCACAAAAAAGTTCATCGCCTGATATCAAAATAAACATGAAGCCCAAAAATTTATGAGCTGTAAAGACGTTGTTATCGTTGAGTAGAAAGATAAATCACACAAATTATTCTAAAGGAACAAAAGAGCTCTGTGCTTACGGTAAAAAATATGTTTGAAATGAATATAACATTAAACATATTATTATTTAGAATACTTCTACAACAAAGGAACAATTTGTAGATACATTTAAATAGCTCTAGGTAATGGATGAAACAAAAATGTTTTCGACATTTTCCTTGCCGTAAATATTTTGATTTCTCTCGGGTAAATATTGTTTTAAGAAAAAGTGATATAATAAAGTGTAGTCATTGTTAATATTACTCCCTTAAGTGCATTTGAATGAATTATATTTCATCTTAGCATGAATTCCCCATTTACTAGTCTTTTTAGTTTCCCTTGATTTATGAATGACGTATGTACTAGGCAACTATTGTTATTTCCTATCTAGGCAAATATTTTTTGTGGGAACATTACTTCAAATCTATAATCTATCCACAAGATTATAGATTTGAAGCATTAATCGACCTCAATTTTACGTAGTGCTTGCTCGGCAAAAATATGTTAGTTATTTTTTAATTTGTTCTATCTGTAGTCAAATCTTAATTCCTTGTTGCGTTTAGTAAACAGCTTGCTGGGTGTATTTTGATTGCCAAAGCTTTTAAGACAAATTCATCCCATAAATTTAGTCCAACTTATTTCATCTTGAGAAAATGTCTGCCTGAGTAAGATACTAGAACTCATCCCAAGATAAGCTAGTAATCCGAATAAACACACTTATTTTAGGTACTTAAATGAAGTAAACATGATGGTTAAGCTTATTTACAGTATAAACAATCCATCGATTTTAGTTAGTTTAGTTGTGAAAGATGAAATTTCAATTAAAACTTAAATTCATATACAATTGTTCAAGATGATATGATTTTCTATTTTCAATTGATTTCGAAATTGGATATTGAATGCAAATAAAACCAATAACTATTTTACTAACTATTACTATTTTACTGATAAAAAGATAAAGAATGAGAAATGGAAGGATTGAGTTCAAACGTTGTTACATTACATCGTTTGTTCCCAAGTTGGTCCTATTCTTTGTATCGGTTCAGATAAAAATTACCGGAAAATCCTCTCAATTTCGTTACCATTATGAATTAAGACGGGTGTTCGAGCATAACTATGAACTGATTTAAATGATTCGTTCATGATGATAATGATGATGAAAACACTCGACTTCAACTCGACTTCAACGTTTTTAAATTCATTAATTTGAACAGGATTTTTGCCGTTAAGAGCTGTTTTTAAGAGTTATTTTATCGTATTATTTATCTGTTGCATACTTACTTCTAAAGAATGAAGTTATTTTTGCAGCACTTCCAAAGGAAACAACTGGATTCAAATGAGGTGCAGAGGAAATTTAGAGGATTTTCACCCTGGAGCGCTTGGAGTTCCTGTTCAAGAAGATGCACAACTGTAAGACGAAGGTATTTTGTAAAACCTAGTAGATGTGCTTACCTGTATATGTAAGCTATCCTACTTATTGACCGAGCGAGCGCGAAGCGTCTTTGTTTCAGCTTGGGCAAAAAATCTTTCATATGTCCGCCGGATGTCTGTCCGTTTGTTCTCCTCTGTAGAGGAAGTGAAATTTTGTTAGGGAACGTACCCATACTACGTGACCCATATTTTACCATTTTTGACCCCCCTCCCCTCCCTCGGTGACCTCCCGTAGTATATGCCAAGACCCCCCCCCTCCCCCCTGGTTTTCACGTAGTATTTCATAGATAATGGTTTTACATCATTTTCAACAGAAATCTAAAAAATTTAAAATTTGCTCATTTTTGTCTTTTCATTAGTAAGGCGCTTGCCACGTAATGCCAAGAGTGTGTATTATAATTTTACATACAATTACAAGTAAAAAAATGTATCAAGAAGAAAAAAAAATTCGCTGCGTGCCATATTTGAATACAACTTGAAAAAAAAAACCAGATTTCCATTGACAATATTGACTACGTGACAAAACATAGGCCCCCTCCCCCCCCCCCTGTGACCAAGCGTGGTATTTTAAAGACCCCCCTCCCCCCCTTAACGGGTCACGTAGTATGGGTACGTTCCCTTAGCAGGTTCGATAATTATATAGATTTTTTTATTCGTGCCAGTTTTTCGAAATTTTTCTAAATGGCAGAATTATACTAAAAAAAACATATTTTAGCCGCTTCGGAAAATGATCAAAAATGTAACAAAACTTTTTTTAGCGGTGCAAAGCAAATTTTATTTTTTTATTTCTAAAAGATCATAGTTCAAAATCAATCCAAACATTTTAGCCAAGCCAATATTCAGTACCCTTAGCACGAACAGCTATCGAGAAAAAAACGCGTGTAAAATTACTCGATAGAGAATTATCTATGGAAATTTTAATTTCGCTATTCGGCGGTAGATGGCGCTGTACAAATTTCCCATACAAAATCGCACTATCGAATTATTTTACGCGCGTTATTTTTTTCGATAGCTGTTCGTGCTAAGGGTACTGTTCGTGCTACGGGTACTGAATTTGAAAAAAATAAGGTTGTGACAGAAGCTCGTACTGTATATTATTTGTTTTTAAACAATGTTGTTTTGTATGTAATAAATTCGGTTGCTCATTGGACGCATTCACAAAGGCGGCATTATTTGTTATAATAATAGTTAACTTTAAGGATAATTATGTAAATAAATTAGTCTACACTATCGCATTAGGTTAAGAGCCTGTAATGATAGTTGTAAGTTGGAAATTAAATAAATACCTAAATAAAATGTGCATGAGCTATTTTTTAAAGCCAAGTCTACAGCTCACGGAGCCACTAGTTTAAAACAAGGGTTTGTTGTGTTTACTTTTCAACGAGGTTGAGTGCAGTTTGATCGACGATTCTCATTTTCTTTGTTTATTGTTGATTTAGTTTAGAAATTATTTTTTCCAAAAAGATTTTATTTTCCAGATTTATCGTCAATATATGAAAACACTTATCGGTACACATAATTTTGCGACTGAAATAAACGACTTATTATATTCTCTTTGATCACCTTGATCGAAGATTCCCCTTTAAAAATTAATTGTAGCTACTGTTGGATATAAAAGTAAAATTGGTTAGGTAATTAATTTGATTTTGAGACAGGCAGTTAACAGATTCGTGACCACGCAAGCTAAAATTTATTAATGTTTTTTTTTATTAAAAAAGGCTGACCCGATAACCGTAAGTCATTTTCTGTAAAGCAAAAAAATGTCAACCTATGAATCTACCTAATGTTATTTTAGTGTTTGTCATAAAGAAAGTACCTAATTGGTTTTTTAAGAGATAAGTATACTTTTTATATTAAAAAAAATAAACAGTTTTATTTTTGGCCACTGCAAGGCGGTTACTCGTAATGAATTCTAATCAAATCCATTCTGAGTTCAAATCCCGCTACCAAAATAATAGCAAAAGTAAGTTTAAAGTATCATTTTCTTTCCTGGATATTTAATATTGTATTTATTTATATCCCCCACATTCCAAATTCTAATTAAACTGATAGTTATATAGAAATCAAGCGCCTCAATATTCGATAAAAATACAAACATGTTTTATTTTATCAATCTTCCTACTGATAAGTATTTTCTCGCAGTTCTTTCCTAAATCAAAGGGACGAGCAGAATAATTTTCTTACAAAATAAGAAACCCCAGATCCTCCGCAAATAAGGTTATTTTTCGCCGCTACCTAACCCGACCGATCCGCGTTTTGGCCGTGAGTCATAGCCACACTTACAACAAAATTACTGGACTATTGTTTGAAAAATGGGCATGATTTGCACTCTTATTGTACTATATTTTCGGTTGGTAAAAGCTTTTCCGCTCGAAAAAATGCGGTTTTCTGTTCACGCATACATATATATTACGTACAGGCTATTTCAGGCCGAACCGACCACCTAATTGTCTAATAACTCAAAGCAACCACTCTCAATTTGGCATGAATGCTACGTCCATTGCTGTGGGCGCTGTGGCATTACAAGGCACTGTGACAGACTGTCTTTGAGACTCAGTGATGGATGAACACGATTGCCAAAATAAAAGCGATCGTGTTAGATTTTGAGTTAAGCAATAAAACCCCGGGTTATAATCGGAACCGCAGCGGTTCCCATGCAGTTCCTACGTTCCTAGTGCAACAAAATACGTAAAAAAAGTGTTTTCGAATGCGGCTCTTCTATCTAGAATACACTATTTGGTCTACATATTTTGTTTTATTTTTATTGATAAACCAATGGTTATAATTACGTCCACGCCCCGCGTCGCGGTGAGTTCGTTATATTTAAAACGAAAACGAAAAGTGAAAAGCCTAAATATAGATAACACCCAAATTATCAGTTGAATACTATATGTATTCTGTGGTTTAATTTATTTTTATAACAATTTACAAAATAATATAGGTACCCAAATAATAAAAACAAATGCATGGCATATATCAACAAATACGAGGCATATATCTTGGAATTTTTGCGACAGAGTGGGGATAAGTTCGCGCATGTGCTCTTGTAAGCGACCAATAGCGCGCGCCCCTCTCCCGCCGCCCGCGCCCCTCACCGCTACGCATGCCCAAAATACGCATTCCGCACAATCTCCACCCGATTTCAAGATACATGCCTCGTACTTGTACCTACATGTATGATTTTAGTTAAATTATTCAGTCTTAACTACTTAACCGATCATCGTGAAATTTTGGATACATATTGTCAGGGATACAGAAAAGGACATAGCGTACCTTTCATCCCGAAAAAGGGAACTGTACCAGAGGGATACACAAAATACTATCCACGCAGAAGTCGCGAGCGATCGATAGTAGTTTATATTGAACAAAAAACAAGAATCTGTAAGGGAAAATTGCTGAGCATTGATAAAGATTAGGCTTATTTAACGACCTCCGTAGTCGAGTGGTTTGTAAACCGGTTTTAAAGTTGTTGCCACCTTTGAGGTCCCGGTTTCGATCCCCAGCTGGGTCAATTTAGAAAAATGAACTTTTCTATATTGGCTCAGGTCTGGGTGTCCACCGTTGTCTCTGATTTCCATAATACAAGTGCTTTAGTTACTTACTTTGGAATCAGAGTAATGTTTGTGATATTGTTTAGTGCCTATTTATTTATTTTCAGGTATTGCCAGAAACGTGCACTTTGCGGTCGCAAGGTTATCAAACAATCGGCATATTGTTACTTAGAAGGCAGCTACTGCCAACATTGGATTAGAACAAAGATGCAGAGGCGAAAGGATCCAGGTGAACATGCACATAGGTACTTAGCTTACTAATTTTATACGTAACCAGACTAAATTACTGTATTATACTACTATATTATAAACTCTTTAACGTCACACTTGTGTATATTTATACAGTATGTATCGGACGACGTGTAAGAAAATCGAGGGGATACCTAACTTAGTAAGTGATTTTAAGCAGAAATTAATTTTAAAACATATGCCTGTAACGTAATCGGTGTGTATAGCATCACCCGCCTGCCCCTATAGCATGACCACGGAAACGCTATTATTCAATTTATATCACGTAACTGTCAAAAGACAATGAATTTTGACAGTTGAGTGTCAATAAAGCGCTATATCACGCGATATATAACGTGTTTCGGTGGTCACGGGGCCTTGGATGGAGCACGCTACGAAATTTTTCTGTACTACGACGACAGCGAAATGTCCATGTCGGCCCGTCTATTTATAGCCTACCTTTTTGTCATAATATTACTCAAGAACTTTTATTCACTGAAATTATGTTTTAAGGGGTGTTCGTTCACTCCTCTCTTTATCTTATTTTTTTACACGTCGCTAGATACACCCTGTATTATAAGAGCTAACTTAAATTAAAAAATATTAATAGTACCTAATATTATTACGGTGCATGCAAGTTCTAAATTGTTATAAGCATTATTAAACAACCCCATTGCAAGTAGAAAGATGTGATCTTTATCTACTATGAAGCAAAGACGTGATTCTTAATGTATTACTTATTGTACCTATCTATATAGTTTGTGTTTAAAATAGTACACACTACAGGAAGTTAATCTAAACTTTGACTACTTCAGGACACACAATCTCTAAGCCCTTTGTTGTATTATAATTTAATGTAGGTATGTATTAAAAAAACTAAGCGAATAGGAATTAAAATTAAAGTATTTTACAGTAAATTATTTAATAACCTTTCTCCATGTTATTTAAGCTCGACAATATTAAGTTTATGTAGATATTGTAGTAAGTCTGCTAAAAGTTAGTTTTATTTGGTTCCAATCCTGTAAGTTGGGGGTACTTATTTGGCTTACACTTTAATTATAAAAGCTTTAATAGCTTATACTGTCATAACAACTTATAGAACTTCAACCGTTATCATTCAATTGTCACCAGCAGCTTCTATTCAGAACTTAAAGTCTTTGTAAAACTCAATGCTTATTTTATTTTATAACGGGACAAAGTGAATGCCGTAGTTCGCAGTTTTGGAGCATAATAAAGTTTAATTCCGTCAGTCCGTCTTCTTTACGATTTCAGCTTCAAGAAATAAGTGAAATTTTTAATTCAAATAGTTTAATACTGCTTTATAAAGCAAATGAATAATAAGTTGAGGATCGAACTAACGACCTTTCGCTAGCCGAATTTTCTAACCAACTGAGTCTAGATTACTTTATGCTATTTCAGGATATGGTTACAAAGTAGTTGAATCAATGTCGCCGCCGGTAAACGCAATCCATAGGGAAGATTCGCGCGTGTTATCGTCCATATCACTGGAATGCGGACATCTGGGCCGTTACAGAGGATCCACGATGGGCCGAATGCGATCCCGAATGCGGGACATGGTCCGAATTATAGGGGGCCGGCCTGCCCCACCCGGGAAGTGGCCTTGGCAAGTCGTCGTTCTAAATCGGTATAAGGTAAGGCTTTGCAATTTGTTCCGTTGTGATTTTTGAAGAAAAATCTATGTTTCTATTAGGGGTTTAAGTATGAAATTGCCGTTTTGTATGAAGAATTTTAAAGAATTAGCATTTTTCAAACTAACATTCTCTTTATTTATAAAACAACCATTTGCACTAATGTTTAAAACTTTTATGCATAAATGTTTAAACACTCGGCTAACAAATGCTACATGTATTAAGTGAAAAAAAATTTAAGTATCGGCTATGTTACAACGAATTAAGTGGTCATTTCTGCTGAGGAAAAAAGGAGCCATTTTTAAGATACTTTTTTAACGTTCAGAAATAAAACAGAAATATTTTATTGCTAATAATAACAAGTAGGTAAGCGAAGCATCTTTAACATCATAGAAGATATGAGAGCCTCTGTGTGTGAGAAAAAAATCGACAATTTCATATTTTAACCCTCTGACGAGATGATCCGCAGGAATCGATCTTGAGAACATCAGAGTCTGGCGACTTTTATTTCTTACATTGGTACTTTTAGAAAAGAAAACAATGCTAAAAGTTCCACTATTAAAAAAATATGTGTTTAGGTATAAAAAAAGGGTTCGTGGATTACGCCCCCGGTGTCTTTTGCCCCCGTGGTGTTTGCCCCCGAATTTTTACTAGGAAATAAGTTAAGAAATAAGTTTAAATAGTAAAAATTCGGGGGCAAACACCACGGGGGCAAAAGACACCGGGGGCGTAATCCACGAACCGAACTACTAGTAACAATTAGTAGGTACACATTTCTCATTTTTTTTCGAACTTAAAGTTATGAGCTAAACTCGCCAAGATTGCATGTCCATCAGTCATTTTTAACTGTCCCCCTACTACAGGGGCACAGACCTTCCTTATGGGTGGATAAGAAGGTCGGGCCATAACCCACCACGCGGGCCTAATGCGGATTGGTGGGTGTTAACGACTGCAAATGCAGCCGAGACCAACGGCTTAACGTGCCTTCCGAAGGAGCTCGAGATAATAAAATTTTGGTCACCCATCCCATGACCCACCCTTGCGAACGTTGCTTAACCTCCGCAATCGCTGGGCCAGGCGCTAAACCACTGCTCCACCGAGCTCCTCAATTATAAGCTTAGGTAGGTACTTACTGCAGTTAATCTAAGATGACAAAGGAAGTGACGCAAATGGGGTTAGTTACAAGCACCTATGGATATACTACGTTGAATATTAATACATCCAGGGTGGGTAGTTTATGGTCGGCATACCCCTTATTAACAAGGTTCAAACACAAGGGACCTGATGGCTTAGTTGGGATGGTCTGGTTAGAATGTTGGCTGTGACCTTTATTACGCAGTTATTTCATAAATATTTCTAACGTATCTAATGGTACTTATGGTAGGTTAACAAAATACAACTATTTTGAATAGTTAGGTTAACAGAAGTTCAACATAAGAAATACATCTTTCGTGTTGATTGGAGTATTGTCCATTAGCCATTTTTAATGTCCCCACTGCTGGGGCACAGGCTTTGCTTATGGGTGGATAAGGAGGACGGGCCATAACTCACCACGCGGGCCCAATGCGGATTGGTGGGTGTTAACGACTGCAAATGCAGCCGGGACCAACGGCTTAACGTGCCTTCCGAAGCACGAAGGAGCTCGAGATTATAAATTTTTGGTCACCCATCCCATGACCGACCCTTGCGAAAGTTGCTTGACCTCCGCAATCGCTGGGCCAAGCGCTAAACTGCGCCACCGAGCTCCTCCTTGGAGTATTGATCATAGTATAATAAAATATTTTCCTATCATCACGTTTTATAATTATCCTATATTCGTAGTCCGAAGCTAGTGATTCTGTTTACTTGATAAAATTTACTTATCTTTTTTACCAATACTACGGGCATCTAGATGTTTTTGGCTTCACTGTAAAATTTTATTCCAATGAATTGTTACTAGGAAGCGTTTTGCGGCGGCACCCTAGTTTCTCTTCGATGGGTGGTGACTGCAGCGCATTGCGTGAGGAAAAAGCTGTACGTCCGTCTGGGAGAACATGATCTGTTGATAAGGGGACCGAGAGAAGTGGAAATGAGGGTGACTGAAGCGGTCATCCATCCCCGGTATGATCCTGATACTGTTGTCAACGACGTCGCCATGTTGCGGTAAGGGTACGGTAATGATACCTTGGTAAGGGTACAAATTCTTTTTTACCTAATTGATTAAGAAGTAAGGGTGTCAAGTTTATTTTCTTAAAAGGTCATAAAATTGTTGTACTTAACAGGTATACGCGTATAAAGTAATAACAAAAACCATAACTCTATACCATAGCCGCTTGTAACTAAGAAGTTACCTTACAGAAACGTACAGTTCCAGACATTACGTGAAATGCTTACGTACAATCATCGAGACGATAATAACGCTTGTTATATTAAATCAGAAAACAATATAATATTGTTCACAATGAAAAAAATGCTACTTTATATGCAAATAGTAATATTAAAATAGTAATATTATTAAAACCGATTTCGGTCTTTGAGCGAAAAAAAATAATAATAATAATGCTGGACAATTTCACACAGCGCTATCTAGACCCATACTAAGCATAGCTTGTAATATGGGTGCTAGACAACTGATATACTACTTATATACTTTTTAAATATATACTTATTATAAATAGTAATACCCAGACCAGACACAGAAATTAGAATTCATCATTTCAATTTCTGCTCGGCCGGGAATCGAACCCGGAATCTCTGCGTGGTAGACCGGCATGTTGACCACTGCACCACTCAGGTCGTCAAATAAACGCTCACGACTTGTTCTTGTCACTGCCAAACAAACAAAGGACAACGCAAAATTTGTGTCATGGCCCATGATGACGCCCAGAACATGTTGTGGTAATCATAGAAATACCATAAAGCGAAATTCGCGTCGTGGTCAACATACCAAACGGCCACAACGCGTTGTGAAAATGAAGAATGAAGAACGCGTCATGGCTTTTCTTCATTTCCACAACGCGTTGTGGCCGTTTGGTATGTTGACCACGACGCGAATTTTGCTTTATGGTATTTCTTTGATTACCACAACGCGTTCTGGGCGTTTTTATAATAGCCATGACATGAATTTCGCGTTGTGGCATTTTGGCAGTGATCAAAGCGAGTCGTGAGCGTTTTTTTCGCTCAAAGACCGAAATCGGTCTTTGAGCCTAACACCAAAATCTAGCACTAAAATCTAGCTCTGAAATCAATAACTGCTTTTTTTATTAACTTTTTTGTTTTATTGTAGCCATACTAATATTATAAATGTGAAAGTCCGTTTGTTTGTTACGCCTTCATGTCTTAACTACTAAAACGATCATCATGTAATTTTACATACACGTTGTCAGGGGTACAGAGAAGGGCATATGGTGCATTTCATCTAGAAAAAAGTATAGTTCCCGAGGGATAGCAAAAAACCTTTCCACGCAGACGGCAAAGTCGCGGGCGACTGCTAGTGATCCCAAAAAATCAAAATGCTAAAATTATTACATCCTATAAAGTTACGTTATTAGGGTCATAGTATCATTAATATTTGAAACCTAATTGCGTCTATCATAGCAAGGTACCACAATTACGATGCTCTGTTGGGCAGCTGTTAAATATACATATTTCAGTTGAATATTTAATGTCCAACCATTCAGTAATTTTGCTCTGTCTAGTATCTGCGTGAAAGCCATTCTTCAGAACCGATTAAGACACCGTTTAAAGCTATTACCGCAAAATAATCTGAGTAGATTTTATTGCCACTTAAGTCTGAAGAAACACCTGTTGGGGCTTTCATTTTAGATAAATAGGCATTAAGGTACATTTTATTGATGATTGCCATTTAAAATAATGTTTTTGTGTTTACTATTAGGTAATATTTAATATTTCGGTGAACCTTTTCCAACATTTCGGTTTAACTTTTGGTTTGATAATGTTTGATTTAAAACTATTCGCGAGCACAACTCTTTCGCATCCAAATGTTTCTGTAAGATTGATAGTATCTGACTCATGTTTATGTAAAAGGATTTCCTCATAGTATGGTCAGGTCACATGCCTGTCGATTTCAATCATAGGGCGTACAGAACGACGTTTTTATTATTTACAGTCTTAGAATAATAACACCTAGAAGCCGTGTCCGTCCGCGTATGCAAAGTGAGGCAACTTATACCAAGCCAGAATGGCTTAGTTTTCAAATTTATATCCTTTATACGTTGACTAATCGTAACTGAAACCCAATAATATAGTAATAAGTCTTATAAATGTGGGAAAATTGAAACTGTTTTGTATTTAATCGGTATAATTAGGTAATAATGTAGAATAACAATCTGAAAACGGAGCCATTTTGGCTGTTTTAGTTGCCTCACTTTTGAGAGTGCGTTTTGTAGAGAACTATCGTTCTAGGTGTTATTATTCTAAGTTTACAGTGGTAGATGGGCGACCACTACGAAACACGTCACTGAGTCTGACACGACCGCATTTGAAATCCGAAAATCTGCTTCAAATAGTCGTCCTACAGTGCCAAAAGCAGCGCCAATTGAGCAAGACTTCGCTGAGCTGCAAAATTACTTTTTAAGTCGTAGTAAATCATAATACGAACATTTTCACGAACCTAAAAATTTATGGAAGCATTTTGCTTCATCGGCATCTCTCGTTTAGGGCAGACAGCTTCCTAGGCAAATCCTATTGTTTAGTTATAAAGCTTTCATTGGTATCTCGCATTTCTTTTACCTTAGTAACTCGATCAAAGGGATATCAACCTGTAATTTTAAAAAATGTGACCACAAATAAGTGCTAGGTAGATGAAACAAACTGTGTTCTAGAGCCTAGTTTAGATATTATTTTTATCGTAATTTTAACCAATTTGATCATTGACAAATTCTATATTTTTTATCCGATATTATCCTTACTAATATTATAAATGCGAAAGTCCATTGATTTGTTCATTTGTTACGCTTTCACGTCTTAACTACTGAACCAATGATAATGAAATTTTGCTGACACGTTTTCTTTTTAGTTTAGATACGTTTTTAACCCGGAAAAAGAACTGTTCCCGAGGGATAGTAAAAATAAACTTTCCACGTAGACGAAGTCGCGGGCGGTCGCTAGTGTATGATATTTTAGAACTCGAACATTTACAAGATTTTCATATAAGCCCGTGAACGCTCTAGTAAAATCTAGTATTTATTCATTGCTCAAATGCCATTTTTCCGAACTCAAAAGGGGACAAAGAGTGAATTACGGGCTTTTCTCTTTGAACGTAGTAATCAAAGCTCTCAAAGTTAAGCTTTGGAACTTGATAACATACTGTTATGTTTACTTCACTCTCTATCTCTTGGCTAACTTTTAAGAAAGGACATCATCCATGTTATATATATTTTTGGTCCAAATACGAAATAGCCGGCTTAAAGACAAAAGTGCTTTATTCTGATAGATTTTGTCCATCTAAGCATTTTTTATTATGGCACCAAAGCTGCAGCACCGCTTCACATTTGTGTCAAAATGTATGAAAGGACAGATTTTTTGAACTCAATTAAAATCAAGTACAGCGGTGCTACAGTTTCGGTGCCATAATAAGAAATGCTTAGGTGGACAAAATCTATCAGAAAAAAGCACTTTTGCTTTTTGGCCGGCACTTTCACATTTGGACCAAAATGGATGATGTCCTTTGAGTTGTTAGGGAAATCAATCGACACTTTTTGTTAACAAAGGCAACTTTTTACAACATTTGAAATGTGAATATGATCCACTAAACGGACAATGGGTTGGTTTATCTGGAAATGGACATCGACCGCTAAAAGGTTCAGGAGTTTCAGGACACTTACGGAAATTTTATTGTCATCAAATTCAAATAAGGGAGAAGAGGACGATTTAACGTCAATTTACAACTAAGTAAATCGCTTCCCCAGATATGTTGAAAATTTCAACCACAGAACACAGAAAATTGCCAATGATCGTCTCAACTTGAAAAGACACGAATTTTCAATCATGAAAAATACGAGCAAAGAATAAACCATTTTTATTTTCTTTCTTAAATGAATTTGTGAATAAGTGTATTATTTTGTTTTTATTAGCATAAATATTATGCATTTTTTAAATAACAATGAGATAATTCTCATTAGACATATTCACTCCGTTGCTTACATAAAATATGTAGGAAGCCGGAAAAGTTCGCGGCCTTTTTGAAGCATGAATTTTGCGTGTTATATTTCTGGCAATACTAAAATTAGGCGGGAACGTAATACATTGTTTGACAGTTGACTTCTGGTAATAGCGGTAAAATTTAGGCTAATTGATAAATTGTCTTGCTTTTTCATTTTTTTAATATTTTTTATTAGAATGTTTTGCAATTTAGATCTTTAATAAAAAAAAAAATGCTGCTAGTGCTCAAAGAAAGATTTGAAATGTTAATGGAGAAGATGCTTTGTCGAATACTACTGCAAAAAAATGTGTCCGCAGCTGGTCTGGTAATTTTGATGATAAAGATGTGCCTCGCTGTGGTATTTTTATTATTTTTAAATTTAAAAAGGCCGCGATCTTTCCCGACTACCTAATATTATTTTCCATTGCAGTCTGCCGTTACCGGCCCGGCCAGAACTCGGCCATGGTATAGCGTGCCTGCCTCGGCCACAGCAAAGTTTACCACCTCACACGACGTGTGTTATATTAGGCTGGGGTAAGAAACGGCCCACAGACGTCCATGGAACGAGGCTACTTCACGAGGCACAGGTGAGGGGTTTAATTTACCAACTTTGTCAACCGTACTCGCCTCAAACAATTCCTACCACACTATCGACCAAATACTTGAACGTTTCTAAGGATCTTAAATTCAATTCTATGCAACTATCAGTTTCCCTTAAGTTAAGGAGATCCCAACCAAATATAAAGGCTAAGAAGCGTTTTAGTGTAGAAAATGAAGCGATCTTTTGTATGGAGACCCCAACATTAAATCCTCAGTCGATGAAACTTTGCAGGGATGTAATATAGTATGAACCTATGTACAAATATCCAAAAACAAAAAAATATATATTTGGATAATTTAAAAAATATGTTTCATTGATGATAATTTATCATACAGTAAAGTTTCGTCTACTGTGGGGGTCCACTACCTTTCTTTCCTACACTATTTAAGTATTCGGCCGCAACTGGTGCAGTTCACCTAGATCGGTAGTGCAGAACAGACAAAATCATTTTCCAATACCCTAATATAGTACTAAAGTTTCGGTAGTGTAATGGGTGATAAAGGCAAATATCGGATACCCTGTCCATTACATCCTTTTATAGTCCATTCCTAGCAGCACTAAGTAGCAGTTCCGAGTGTACCAACCGCTACTTACTGACTCTAACTCTCCGGAATAGATTCCTTTAGTGGACAATTAACATTCCAACTTTGGTTTTAGTTGGTCTCTTAAACTTGGCAACACCGCAACTTTTCTCATTTCCTCCTAATTAAGTATCAAGGAAATGGCAGAATTCTGTTTTTTTTTTCTTGATATTTAATTAAATACTTCAAATGTTTGATTGCCTACAAAAACATTGATTAAATATTTAATCAAAGAAAGAAAGATTTACGTCAGTCGGGCTAACAAGTCAATGGTTTAGAAGTTTATTTTATTATGGAGAACGTACGGCAGTTCCCAAGCTGTTTTGTGAATAGGCAATTTTTTATGGCTTTTTATTTACTCCAAAGTTGTTTTAAAATCGCTACGTAAACTATTACACCAAGTCCAAATACAATATATAAATATAAAGTAAATAAATTGGATAACTAAACGATATCAAGTTATGCACTATAACTAAACAAAGACATTTTAATGACACTTTTCTTTCAAAAATTAATGAACGCAAAATATTTGAAAGTTGATATATTATTTCACACAATTCTTAGGTAATGAACTGAAAGAATATAATGATGTGCTTCTCACAACCGAGTTTTTTTTTGGTAAAACAGCTTACTTTTCAAGTAATCTTGAAAAAAGCACGAAAATAGTATGCTTTTGTGTGAACCACCTCGATGATCAGTCGTATAACTTCTTTGTTTATGAACTGAATAAGATAAATATTTTTTTGTTGGAAAAGGGATATCTTTAGTGTAGTTCTTTAACCGACTTAAAAAAGGAGGTTCTCAGTTTGACCCGCATGTATGTATGTTTCTCCGCGATTAACTCACGTTTGGCTGAGCCGATTTTGTCAAATATACTCGTAATAGCTCTATCTAAGAAAACTGATTTCGTATGTCTGTTCCGCTGTCCCTCTGTCCGGCTGTCCGTTTGTTCTGCCCTACAGTGGCCCTACCATGAGTTGATGCAAACTGTTTACGTAACAGTAAACTGTCGGATATACTGCTCACAGTCAATACGAGAGAAAGAGAGAAAACGATAGTTTACTGTAACGTAAACAGTTTGCAACAACTCATGGTAGGGCCACAACAGGTCGCATTTCTCAAACGATTCTCGTAAAATTTTGTGAGCAAGGGGCTAATTGTCTTATTCAAAAAATCTATCGCAATCGCTTTCGTTTGACAGATAGATGTGACACATTGCTGCATTTCTAAAGGAGCTTCAATGTGTTACATCCTGAAAGCGATTGCGATAGATTTTTAAATTAGACTATAGAAAGGCAGGTTCTATGGGTTACTGGAAATAAGACGTTTTCCTGCAAAGGGGTTATAGATGGGACCAAAACAAATGTTTTTTGTAATATAACTTTTTCTCGAAAAGTTAATAGCTTTTGAGTTAGTTTAAATTAAGTATTTTTTTTACCAAAAGTAGGTACTTTGGAAACGTAGGTACGTTTCCAGACTCAGACAATTGAAATAAAAGATAACTACTTATTCGATTCCGTTTTTTTTACTATTTTGGAATAGAAAACATTCTGAGTGTTGATAATCAATAAAAAAAAACAAAGAGTACAGGTCAACAAGTATCAAGTACATTTTTCCAGATCTTTTCGAAATAGCGGTAAATATCTTAAATAGATCCTTGTAACTAAGCGTGCAAAAAATTTTAAAACATCATCTATTCAGCTTTCAGTTGAGGTATGAAACTTATAAATAACTTAAATAAATAATGAGAAATTAAGACTTAATAAAATAGCAGTCCCATTTCATGTGGCATAAATTTAAATTAACTCAAAAGGTATTAACTTTTCGAGAAAAAGTTATGCAACAAAAAAGATTTGTTTTGACTTCATCTATAACCCCTTAACAGGAATACGACATATTTCCAATAGCCCTGTATACATTTTGGGTCGATTCAGTTTTTCGATTTTTTTCTAAATGGCGGAGATATGAGGAAATTCATATTTCAACCATTTCGAAAAATGATCAAAAATGTCACAAACGTGAGGTCTACAGCTCTACAGAGCCACTAGTTTAGAATCAATCTTAGAGCAACGCGGCTTACGGAAGCCGGTATTGCTCTAAGGAATCAATATTTGAGTGTATTGTACTCATAAAGTTACTAGGTATATTAATTTTATGATTATTTTAGGTGTCGACGATACAGCAAGGAGTTTGCCGCCGCTCGTACTGGCAGTACGCCATCACCGACAACATGGTGTGTGCGGGGCGCGGGCGCAGGGACTCGTGCGCGGGGGACTCGGGCGGCCCACTTTTGTGCAGAGATCATGACATGCGGTATTATTTACAGGTAATATTTTATGAAAATACTAGCGACCCGCTCTCGCTTCGTTTCGGTTCCTACCTTTATTTTGCCTTCCTGTTTTTGGAACCACACCCATTTGCTCCAAAAGTCTGTTTTCGTCCCGTCCGAGTCCCGTCATCGGTGTGAGAAATGCGTTTGAATTTATTTTCGCGCGCGTTTATTTTTTTGCGACAACTCCTAAGATATTAATTTAATTTATATAGTGTAAAGGACTAACATTGTGTGCATGAAATGTTTAAGGTAACGAACGCATTTAATTTGATAAGGATTAAGGCTATATAACAGAATTTGAACGATTTTTCAGAATTTAGCGTTTTTTCAATGACGAAATCTAAAGAATGAAAGCTTAGAGCATCGCGGCTTCGTCTCGAAGGGAGCAGCCTTAGCGATTATAACTCTATTCAAATTATTCTGGCATTTTTTGCGGGGGGGGGGAAAGTGCACACAAGTGCAGTTCCGCATACTCACATACAAAAACAACACTGTAAAGACGACACCAACACATAAAAAATAAAACAAAACAGCAAAAATTTGTGTACGGATGAGTCACACATCAAAATATGACACGTTTTTGACATAAAGGGCTGGGCTCAACTGTCGTTGCAGCAATATCGATACGGAAAAAGGAATAAAGGTAACAAACTCAAACATTTTACATGGGGTGAATAACAACAAAGAGCCCCTTCTCCTTATTTATATGATCCTGGTACTTTGGAGACGTAAGTAATTAAAAATATATAAAAAAAACTGAAACTCCCTGTCAGCTGAAGTCAGATTTGAATATTTTATAAATATAATAATTTTTGGTTTGGTCACCACACCAGTGGTGAAATGGGAGTAAGATGGTGTTATTTGGTCACGGGTAGTCAGTTGAGAAATTGGAGTTCCAACCAACCACTGGTGGTAGGATTTGGTGGTCAGATGGTCTGGAAGGAACAAAAAAGTCTCAGGATGCGCACGTTATTAGAGTGGTAGGCTTACAGGGCTCTTATAATTGTTTTGTGACATGTCATCGTTCTTAAATTAGTCTTAAACAAGTTAATACGGACTCAAGAACACTCAGTCTTATTGCCTAGTCTCATATACGTATTAAGAGCATTTTATGACGTTTTTCTTTTATAGGGATCTTATTCCATTCATTTTTATATAATAATATAAGATGTATCAAAAAGATTATTTATTCTGTGAGAGAACCAATTAATTTATGCTGTGATATTATTTTACTCTTTGACGCAGAATGTGACAGTGCAAAACTGCAAAGACCAAATTGAGTCTGTCGGAAGTTAAAAAGAATTAATAAATATTTAAGGGTTTTTCAGGTATATTATATCACATTTACGAGACTGCCTGGAGCAGGACCAGGCCATGTCCTTTATCGACAAACATTGTGATACGGTAACATCACTAAGTTGCTCATCGGCGAGATCTCGGATTTATCTAGCGACAGATCTGAAATTTGTACGGTCGAGCCATGGACGAGCAGACCCGATGTCACTGAACAAATTTGACAACTAATCAAGAATAAAATGTACGAATTTAATGTTTAAATGTAAACAAATAGCAATAATACGACAAAAAATTACTTTCATGTGAAATGTAATACCGTCTTTTTGTAAACATTGATGTTCCAGACCTCTGATAACAGCAAAAAACTCATCAATTCGGCATTTTAAACACTGCAGCGTTCACATGCGCGACTGGACTCGGTCTAGAAAGAAATCCGGGCGCAACTGGTTTTATTAACCGCGTATGCCCATTTGGGCTTGTACTTCGGCAGAGGGGAAAGCTACGTATGGCTTCTCTTTCTGGGACAGAAGCGCGTCGAAGCGCGTCTTACTCTAAGAATGAAAGCATTATTATTGATGATAACCTTAGATTTAGGAAGTAAAAATCTTAAAATAGTGCCGTATAGAGAGAAAAAAAAAATATATGATCAGTTTTTTTGATACGAAGACAATCTTTTCAAGCGGAGTTGCAAATTTGCTTGTCAGTGGCATTTTTCACGAATGTTTTAGCTGTATTGAATGAGAATACGCCTCATTTATAATTTTTAACTTATTCTGTGTATTGTCAAGGAGTTCCCTATAGAGCAAAAATTACAAAAATGATTTTAATTACAGAGAAAATAAGATATTAAAAAATGCTAAAAAAAAGTTAAAATGGCTATAGTATAGACATTTGCCATCGCGGAATCTTTTTGACCTATAAAAGACTAACAATTCCATCAAATAATGTATGTTGTTATAGCTCAAAAGGTTTATGCAGCGTTTTCGATGCAAGCTCCCAGTCGGCTTAATTTTTGCGATATCTTCAACAATTATCGTCATATTTTTATCAAATTTACGTATACTTCAACTTATTATACTTACATTTAAAACTTCCTCAGGTATTACTCTATCATGAAATGAACGCATGAAAATACATTCAGTAATTTTTGAGTTTATCGCAAACAGACAGACAGAAGAACCGAAAGACAGAAAGGCGCGGCGAGGGACATTGTTTTATAATACACTGGGCGTCAGGAAAATCGCACATTTTCAAAAATTTCTTCGAAGTTAATTTAATCCTATCTAATTTAATGGTAAGTGTTGTTACAAATCAACAATAGATCATATATTTCTTCCTCTTCGGACATAGCCAACAGTCTCTAGAAACCGATGGAATACTCGTCGAACGGAATCAATTATTGAGATTCAGTTTACGAGCAACATTACATTGCCTCATTTTTTTTGCAATATTTGAGCAACTCCATGGGCAATAGTATCCATCTTGGGTATTCCTTTTTTTAATTGAATATTATTATCTCGATAGCGAATTAACCCGCATTTCCTTAATTTACCTACTCCTTTTATTACCTTTTTATGGCGGCGCAAGCAATAACGCTTTAAGAGTTTAATTATCGTAACTGTTATGTAAATTAAATCAAACAATTATTATTTGAAAGCTTATTAAATTTACTTTCAATAGATATCAACATTTACACAATAAAACCTTAGCTAGCAACAGTAGGTGGCCAAGTCTAAACTTATTTTCAATAAGGTGCGATTTTTCTGACGTCGAGTGTATGTAGTGATTTGCTAAGTATAAGTTATCATAGCGTAAGTAACATTCCGGGTTAAAATGCAATAAATATAACCTACTTACTGGAGTGGAAGTTGTTTACAAAAACAATCCTAAAGTCCTGACAAGTTAGAATCACAAATGACTCGTAGAAATATGAGACAAGTTGAGAATTCCCGAAATATCTGGCTTATTTGCTGCAGGCATGTTCACGAATAATTCCCTCGGGAATTTGTAATCTTGTCTGACAAACGAACAAAGTATTTTATTGTATTTGATTCGAAATATATACAACAATAAATGGCCTCTGGCCTTTTTTCTCCAACTCCCAAAAGGAGAAAGTTTTAGATGATGTTTTTATATCTATCAACGAAAACGGTTCTTTTATTATTCTTGAATTAAGTATACTAATCAATCAGTATACTTAATTCACCTATTCACTTGTGTGAATTAAAGTGTACTAATTAGTTTACTTCATTCACCCAAGTGATTTAGCTCAGGTGAATTAAGTCTACGACGGGTTCTTAACATATTTTTTCAACACACTCGCTCGTAAAGTGAGCCCTAATACATCGTTTTTAGGGCCATAAAACGAGCTATAACAAACGCGTGCAATAATATATAAAACACTAGGTTGTTATAGAATTATCCCTTCAAAATTAAATTAGTACCTACCTTATTGCAAGTTCTATGCGAGTAAACAGAGCATTCCCAATTTAACCGGGTAATACAGTTATCGTTTTAGTAACAACAAAGACGTTTATGCCGCTGAAAATTCATATTCATTTTTGAAATAAATAAATGTGTAAGTCCTTAATTAAGTCAAACAAATATTTAATATTATCAAATTATTCATAATTCACAATATTTTGTTATAAAATATTAAAATATTTGCATTTTATCACTTCAAATAATTTTGAAGTAGGCTGTATGCTCACTCACCCCTTTGTTCGCAATATATTCTTGCATTGGGCGCGTGAAAAAAACAATAAAAACCTACGCGCCTTTTCCCATAATTGTCATATTTTGTGTTTGTCGTAAATTTTCCTTGCAAATGTGTTAAAAAACGTAGTATGAAACTCGTAAGTTTTTGCTCATGGCACACTCGGCTGAGTTACGCCAACCCACAGCCTTGTGTGCAACGAGCAACCTAAGCTAATTTGTCTGATAATGTACTATTAGTTGATATTTTTTGCCGAATATTTAAGTTTGTTATGGGTTTATGTTTTGCTCTTTTATTTTTCCTCACGCCTGAAAATTCTCAAAAAGAGAATCTTCTGTTCAAGAAACAAAAAGATGAAATACTTAATACTTATTATTGTATTTTGTTTGAAGGGAATTACAAGTTTCGGCGACGGCTGTGGCAAGCGAGGCAAGTACGGAATATACACTCGCACTTCTGGCTATGTTAGCTGGATCAAGGATATTATGAACAACAAGTACTTTGACTGATAACACCCATTAATAATTGGAAATCAAGTAGCGTTGTCATCAAAATATATGTAAAACAGAGTAATAACGAGATTCTACTCGCCTTATGCTGGAATTACACACTTTTACCAAATTAATCCACATTGGCTGAGATTTTAGCATTCACAGTGCTTTTATCTAAGTTAATGTATGAAAATTCTGTAGAGCAATGACATTTTACTGGTCAGTTGTATTTTTAAATGATTCAATTTTGTTGAAAAATGTGAATCGTGTAATTTCAGCATTTAACCCCTCCGCACACGGCGTCGTAGCGTAAGCGTATCGTAACGTAATACGCACGTCGTACGAGAGAAATACGAAGAAGACGATGTTCAAAGAAATCCGCACACGAAGCGTTGTTGCAGCGTATATGAGATTTTTATTGCCATTACGATAGTCGTAGCGTACTGGTGTAAAAAAGTAACCGTAGTAAATACTTTCTATACATTTGGTGATGAATTTCCGTCAACGTGAAACTCTAAGGCCCTCCGCACATGGCTCGCAAGCGTAGTCGTCTCGTAAGCGTATCGTAAAGACGCGACGAGAACGATACGAGCAAAGTTCTACACGAATCGTAGCGTAGGTGTAGATATTATTCCAGAATATAAACAAGAGCTTCAAGTTGACGGAATTTCATCACCAAACATGATAGAAAGTATTTTCTACGCTTGCTTTTTACGCCAGTATGGCACGACCATCTTATTGACAATAAAAACTCATACGATACGCTTACGTTACGACACCTTGTGCGGACTTCTTTGATCATGTACGTGCTCGTATTGCTCTCGTACGACGTGCGTATTACGATATGCTAACGCTGTTACGCTACGACGGACGCCGTGTGCGGAGGGGCTAAGTTTATATTCTGGAACAATATCTACGTCTGCGCTACGATTCGTGTGTAGAACTCTGCTCGTATCGTACTCGTTGCGTCTTGACGATACGCTTGCGAGACGACTACGCTTACGAGCAGTGTGCGGAGGGCCTTAGTTAGACAGCCTTTATAACAAAAAAGTATAAACACAGTACTTTCACAGTAAGCAGTAAAAATGAAAATTATGTCGTCTAATATTTTTAATATGTTGTGATAAAAAGTCTAGTAAGAGTACGGGGTACTTTGGTTACTTCATTAGCTTGGGATTTTTAACCGACTTCAAAAAAAGGAGGAGGTTCTCAAGTCGTCGGTATTTTTTTTTTTATTTATTTTTTTTATGTATGTTTTACCATAACTTCGTCAGTTGTTAACCGATTTATACAATTCTTTTTTTATCTTAAAGAACATAGTTTGTGTGTGGTCCCATAAAAAAATTACAGAGATCTGGCTGGTAGTTTTTTCAAAATCCTGAAAAATGTCAATTATTTAGCTTGCCATCACACGTGTTTTTACGGATTTTCGAACATAACATCTTTGTTTATGTACCGATTTAGATGATTCTTTTTTTGTTTGAAAGGGTATACTTCAAGAGTGGTCACATTTTAATTTCATTGGTATTGGACTTTGAACTTCGAAGATACACAAGAGAACTCCTCAAATTCAAATAGTATAATGTAAAGTGATTTGGATTTTGGTAGGTTTATGACAATCCAAAACAAACCAAACCATGGTCTACAATGCAAGGTTCTGGACAAGACTTGGACTACGAAGACACAATGGAACTCCTCAAAAACAAACAGCGTAAATTGGGAATTTGAGTTGTGGGCATTTTACCATTGAAAATATTTAATAAAGTTAAAAAATATTTACATGCTTACATACCTGCCACTAAAAAGTTGAAAATAAAAAACTTTTTTAACAAAAAAGAAAAACCTCCTTCAAAAAACCTGAAACAAAAACAGCTTCAAAATTAAATACCTCTAAAAAAGCGAGAAATAATATTCAAATCATTAGTTACGCATAACATTATTAATAAAACACGTCTAATGAAGTCGGGTGGGGCTTTCAGAAATATAAAAAAAAATACTTGTCTTCCAGCCCCACCCGACTTCAATAGACGTGTTTTATTAATAATGTTATGCGTAACTAATGATTTGAATATTATTTCTCGCTTTTTTAGAGGTATTTAATTTTGAAGCTGTTTTTGTTTCAGGTTTTTTGAAGGAGGTTTTTCTTTTTTGTTAAAAAAGTTTTTTATTCCAAATAATGCCATAGACTCATACTCAAAATAGATCTGTACAATATCGACATAACAGACAGACAGATTCTCAACTGGACAGATTCTAAAAATTAACCGTGTATACCGACTTCGTAATTACAGTACTTGGCAAACATCTTCACACTTTTTCGACGGAGTGGGATAAGTCCGCGCATGTGCACTTGTGAACGACCAATAGAGCGCAATTTTCTTATGAGGTTTGATATTTTGGAATTTGGGAAATTAAATGGTGATACCTAAATAAGTTCCCCTTGGGGGTTCCACGAGCAAATATTTTTGCCCGTGGAACCCCCTTAATAATTACTGAATAAAATATATTTTTATTGTTAGTGGTACCCCATCTCAAACATTTCATCTGTCATAAAAAAAGATAAGGGGTACCACGGGCCATATAATTTTCCCATTGTACCCCTTTACCCCCCTTGGGTGTTACACGGGCTAAAATATTTGCTCATGGTACCCCAAGGGGTACTTAGACTGGGGGACCACGGGCAAGTAACGTGTAAATGTTCAACTACTTGAGGACCTTATGAGGATGAGGATATTATGTATAAAAATGTCGTGTAGATAAGTTGACGTACCTGTGTCTTACTTTTTAATAACAATTTGTAAGCCGACACAAAATATATTATGGAATAAAGTCTCTCTATACAAATGTATTTTTCTTGTTAGCCCTTTGTATAACTTTTACCAAAGTGTTTTAAAACCTTTACGCCCAAGGCTCTTGCTAAAACTTAGCTCTTTGGGTTCTTCAACAATTAATTTAATTGTTGCTCAAATTAATTTTATAGGCACCAAACTCTTTTTTTTTCTGAAGACTGTAGGAAAAGAAAGAAAGATCCAGTATCTTTTATTATTTATGAACAACGGGATAGTGCTTGGCCTTCATCTCACCTGATGTTAAGTGACGATTAGGCCGAAGGTGGAAGCGCACTACACCCAGAATCCTCATCACTGAGGAACTGGCTATCTTACCTCTAACTGCCGGAACACATTTTTTTTTTAATTGTTCTTATGGCGTCAGATTTTGGTAAGATGGTGGTAGCTAGCCAGGCGGACTTGAAATAAGCCCTACCACCAACCAAACTGAGTACAAATTGTACCCCCCTTGGGAATCAAACTCGGGACCCCTGCGTCTTACACGGGTGGGCGAACCACAGAGGTGGTTGAATCTTAACTATGGACAAGGGATTAGTGTACATACACCGTAATAAATATAAAGAAGTTGTCGGTATACAATAACCTAATACATAGGTAATTAATTACTATGAATAAGGTGTAATAAGTATTTACGAAATAGTGATAATGTACCTACATCCAAATAGTGATGAAGTACCTACTTACACTGGCTGTTTTGTAAAAGGGCGCTCCGGCGCGGGTACACGGCGCTGGAATGTAGGTTGCTGGTTTTCTGACGGACAGATGCTTGCAGTGCATGAGTAAGCTTTTATTTATGTTGCCCCGCGCCGGGATCCGGCTTAATGCAGCGGATGCCCTTAAAAAGCCGATTAAGGTAGATAGGGTGAATTTTTTTTAGTGGTTTCAGGGTTTACAATAATTTTGCGGGGTGGTATGCATATTTTTTTTTATTTATAATTAATGGGTTTGCTCTTGACCCCAGTGTAGCCCGAAAGCGAAGCAAAGCAAAGTACCTTATCTACCATAAGCTTTATAGTAGGATTATCAATCAGCCTCTATATTATCATGAGTTCACCGAACCTTTGTTTGTTTTTAAAGAGAGAATTTCATCAAACTTTTCACACATTTGTATGTGAAATATGAATTGTTCAAGAAGTTTACATTTCGAAGCGCCTATTTAAGATGAAAAAAAACAACTTAATATCCTCTTTTGTAGTTTAATTTTAAATAAACAAAACAAACTCACATTGCTTGTAAAAAATCACAAACACAAAACATTTAAAAAAGAATGTACAAAAACACAATGTATAAATATTTTTTTTTAAAACATAACAAACATAATAAAAAATATCAAACGGGACAAATATAATGAACAACTTTATTTTCTTCTAAATGTCAACACCAATAGTTTCTGCATCTTCTGGCTCACGAGCTACCTCAAGAACCCAAGGCAACAGCCTCCAAACTCCAGTATAGTGGGCTGATTGCACCCCCCAGGGACGTCTTTCTTCCTGAAAGTATAAAAACCATGTACAGGGTTATTTGTAAATCACCAACAACCTCGCAGGGTTGATTTCTAAGATCATAAACAACATTTGCTCTACAACTTTTCCGAAAGCAGACAAAAAATATTCAACTTTTCATATAAAACTTAATCAGCTGTTTGGACATTTGTATGGAATTTTTTGGTTTGTTTTCGGAAAAGTCTTAGAACAAATGTTGTTGTTTATGATATTAGTAGTCTACTCCTGCGAGGTTGTTGGTGTTTTACTTATAACCCTGTATATAATACAGGTGATTTTTTAAGTCTGAAACTTTCAGTATTGTGTTCAGAACTTCAGACCATGAAACTGAATAACTTTTTCTAAGAAACGGGTCGAAATAGCTGATTACTTATTGTTTCTTGTTTTGTTTGCATTGTTTGAACGTAATAAATCAGCGACTGATCTGAATATGCAAGCAACCATAATAATTTTGTCTGCATAGACGAAAGCTAACAATGTTGGTAACTTATAAAATTTTCTACGCATTTTCTTGAAAAGATGAGGTTGTAATTGATATAATAATAATAATAATAATAAAATATTTTATTAGCCCCAAATAAACACAAAAAACAACAAAAAAAATAAAGTAAAAATAACAAAATCTTAAACTAAAAAAGTACCTACAAAAAGTGACGAAATGGAGACTAATGGGTCCTGTCGCAGCGTGTGTTGCTGCGACGTTTAGAGAACGCCACAGTACGCTGTTATTCTAACAGGGCCTAGGGAGCTGTGGTCTTATAATATAATAAAAGTATCATAGAGGATATGAGAAATGAAATAATATAATATACCTAAATACTATAAAAAATATATAAAGAAGGCAGAATGTATACGATTCTTGGCTATATCGTTTACTCTAGTCTATGGCAAAGATACAAGTGTAGTGTCAAGTCGACATTGACATGACAGTGACAGGCGTGCGTGCTGGATAAATAAAAGAAAAATTATATAGCGGGCGGAATTTTTTGTTCACTTTTAATGTGTTTGATTGCTATTTTTCTTACCTACCAGCTAATACGCCATCTCCTACCCTGCCTGCCACGTGTGCTACGCAATACAGTTACTGCGCTGCGAATATTATATAATTGATTCTTCCTTACAAGATATCATTTAAAAATCCAAGAGATAGCTTCGCGAAAATTCAATTTAAGTTAATAGGTTGCACAATGAGCTTAAAACCGCTGAGCAACGTGGTACCCAATAGGAAATCCCAATATCTAATGCAAAGAAAAGAATTTGGCTTTTGCAGCGCACGGCTCATACTTTTATTGGGAAATTCTTGTACCTTGCTCTAAAAACTGTTGTAGCTAAGGTTTAGTGTTATAGAGATGCTTTAGTAAGATTCACATTGCTGCTTTATGAATATGGAAATATACAATAAAAATTACTATACACGCTGAAATTTTAATCATTTGGTTTCCGCCGTGGCAACTTTAAGGAAATCACAATATAGCGGGATTTAATTCTAGATGTCATGAAACCTAAAAATTTGATTGAATTAGGTTGTAACAAGTGTTTATTAAGTTTTAAAAATGATTTTTGTATATTTACAAAATTAAAAAAAAAACAGTTGTGGGCAGTGAAAGAAATGACAACACTTCTTGCTCTATTTTACTCCTATTTTTATTGGTATGCTCCAATGATATATGACAGATGACCAAATGACCAATGATAGATGACGAAATTTAAAAAAATTGTATATTCTTTATTTCAACAGCCATGCTGAAAATAAAAAAAAGTGTAAGGGTGGCGCAAAAATGCGCAATATCTGTGAATAACATGTGTTAGCTAAGACTGTAAGCTTTATAATGATGGTATTATATTGACAATATAATACTATATAACATGTTTTCGGGTCCAATTAATTTAAAAGTAAAAAAAAACCTCTTACTTTCGTGTTAATAGAAAGCGTTGATTATAACAAACATAAACGGTTATAAATCGGATAAAAAGTATTTGTACTTACGTAGTAAACTTAAACACTACAGTAAATAAAGTAAAACACAGTAATGACTTAATAATCACTTCGTAATCGTAGCCGCAACTCACAGAAATTAACGATGCAAAAAGCACAGTAAGAGTGAGTGACTCAGTTTTGCTCAAAGTCAAAGTCAAAAGTCAAAAATAGCTTTATTCAAATAAACTTAATTATTAAGTACTTTTGAATCGATATAAACATTTCTAATATTTTTGTGAACCTCCCCACAACAAAAAAAATATGCCGTCATATTAAAGAGTTCTTAAGGAATAAATAGACACCAATAAATAATAGATGGGACAAGATGAGATTTTGAATTAAATCCTGCTAGATTGCGGTTTTCTTACAGTGTGCGTGGGGTGGTTCCACTCATGATTACAAGCAACTTTTGCTATGGGGCCAACTCTCCTGCTCGCAAAAATAATCAGCTGTTCCATACAAAAGTGCAGTACCTACTCGACCTTAATGTATGGAACAGCAGATTTTTTTTGCGAGCAGGAGAGTTGGCCCCATAGTAAAAGTTGCTTGTAATCATGAGTGGAACCAACACACGGCGGGAACCAAATGATTTAAATTTCAGCGTGTATATGTTAGGCTCAAAGACCGAAATCGGTGTAAATATGACCCGCGCCTAGCGATTTTAACGATATTGATTTTTTACAATCATCTGTGAGGTTTATACGCAATTTAATACTTGTAGCTACTAGATAATCTCTTTAGCTTATCGTATGTTTTTTGTGGCTACAACTTTACGTTTTCTATATAAAAATATGGCCCACGCAAACCACGTTTCCCTATCATATTTGTTAAACTATGCTATCATGGACCCTTAAAGAGTGAATTGGGTTTGATTAAAATCTCTAAATTTGAATGGCCTAAGATCTTAATACCTAATTTTAAAACACCTAATCGTCGTGAAACCTAGTCCTTGTTAGATCTAAGTTTTATAATACCTATAGAAGAAAGGCCTAATTTGAAAAACACCAATTAAAAAATGTCTGTCTGTTTGTCTATTAGTCTGTTTGTACGTGAACGCTAATCTCCGGAATTTGTTTATTTGTTATTTAGCTCTTAATCCTGGGCAACGTTGAGGGTATAATTGAATTTGGCAAATGGAACACTTGAAGCAGAACCATAAGGCTAAGTTCATATGAACGCGGCGGCCTTAGGCCATTCAACTTTAGAGATTTTGATACGTAACCTTTACATGTTAGTCCTTGAAAAATGAATATTCTGAAGTAGCGACCTGGTTTTTTATTGGATCTTAGTTTAGCCATCAAGCACACGCCAGCGTGAAGATAAATACTGCGCGCCTAAGTTTGTCGTGTAACTTCTATTATCAAGGAAGTAGCGTTTGTTCAGTAAGCGTTAATACAGTTTATTTTAGTAAAAACAAATTCAGTTTAACAAATTAATAGAATAATTTGATAAGCTTCCAATTTTCTGAACAATCTTATTAATATACTAGCTTCCGCCCGCGACTTCTTCTGCGTGGAAAGTTTTTTGCTATACCTCGGGAACATAACTTTTTCCGGGATAAAAGCTACCCTATGTCCTTCTCTGTACCCCTGACAACATGTATGCAAAATTTCATGATGATCGGTTCAGTAGTAAAGACGTGAAGGCGTAACAAACAAACAAACAAACAAACGGACTTTCGAATTTATAATATTAGTAAGAAATAAGAGTAAAGTACCTGTAAGTATAATGCTATCAAGTTCCCTCCAATTAATAGCATACTTCCATGGACTGGATCATTCTGCTCGCCAGTGTACGGAGGCAAGAGAAGACAGTAAATATTTTTGATAGCGTCCTCTTCACGTTTCAACTTCATTTCACTGAGAATAACAAGACAAAATTATTAAAAATAAAATAGTATATTTTTAATAGGGCTCCGAGGGGTCCACATTATCTGGTTTTTTAATAAAATTAATTTTAATCCAGATAATGTGGACCGTTCCGATCCGATATAGTTAAACCTCCGATAAACCACGACTGAAAAATATACTGGTGACTGTTAAATCTAGGGTTTCCTAGGATAGCGGTGCCGTTTTATTACAGCCGTAATATAACGGCGTTGAATGTTGTGTATGTAAACGATACGGCGACACCGTAACGTCAGAAACCGCGCCGTATTGTTTACATAGACAACGTTTTACGCCGCTAAATTACGGCCGTAATATGACGGCACCGTCATCCTAGGAACCCTAGCTTAAGCGGATACTTAAAAATTAAACCGAGCACTAGTTTATTATATTTGCGACAAAATAACGTAACGAGCGACGAAATGTGGATTATAAAAAAACGTAAAACGAGCTACTATATGTAGAAAATAAATAGGTAATCTAAGTAACAATAATACTGAGTGGGCAACTATTACATAAAAGATTTCAGCTAATAAATAATAATAAATAAGAGCTTCAATTCTTTTTGGGATGTTGACGATAAAAATATTCTTTATTCATTTATTACCTATACATAATTATAGGATATTATAAGATAGGTACTGTAATATTATTTGAGGATTTTGTATTTTATATTTGAATTATTCCGTGTGCGTTAAACGGGACTGTGCATTTAATTGTTAAATTGTACTGTAATTTAATTAACCTTTACTCAACTTTGTATGTAAGTATCTGCTTAATCTGTTTTGCTTTTGCGACCACAAACTGCTTTAGTCTATTTTTTATTTATAATGTTCTCACGTTAGTGACAATGTTAAGTCTTTCTGAGAATAAAGTTCCTTAAACCTAAAACCTAATTGCCGTTTTGTATGGAGAACTTTAAAGAATTTGCATTTTCCATACTAACGTTCATGGTTGTTAATTTATTTACAACCATGAAATAAGACAATGTTACACTGTCTTAATTTATTTAACAACCATAAACGCTTATTTTTTTTTTAACTTTTAGCGTGTTCCTCAGTGGCCGGACCACATTTTAGTACTCA
Organism: Agriphila geniculea; assembly: GCA_943789525.1. Taxonomy (NCBI): domain Eukaryota; kingdom Metazoa; phylum Arthropoda; class Insecta; order Lepidoptera; family Crambidae; genus Agriphila; species Agriphila geniculea. The sequence continues at coordinate 15,002,901 of OX038875.1, forward strand.
GATGGTTTAGTTCCACATAGTTGCTACCTGAAGTCTACCTTCACAGCAATATATCATAATTAATAGTACCTCAACAGATAAGGAAATATTTAACAAATAAAGTGGCCGTGGTAAAAATAAAATGCAGCCAGGACCAACAGCTTAACATTCCTTCCGAAGCACAGTTTTTTGGTCACCCATCCAATGACCGACCCTTGCGAAAGTGGCTTCCATTCGCTGAAAAGTAGTCCTTCCTAGCCGGATTAAATACTTTGAGCTTAATTATACAAATTAATAGTTTGATGAAATAAAAGAGCAGTATTCTCTAGCCGGAGCACAAATGAGGGCTTGTATCTTCTAAGCCAATGAGTTTTATTTTACGAAACTTGTCGTGTGAAAGGTACTATTTAGGTAGCTTTTATTGGGATATCACTTTCTTGAAAATGTATCACACTTACGATATTGACCTGCTGCAGAGAATGCTCTCCAGTCGGACCACAAATTACGGCTAGTAACTTCTAAGCCAATGAGTTTTATTTTACGAAACTTGTCGTGTGAAAGGTACTATTTAGGTAGCTTTTATTGGGATATCACATTCTTGAAAATGTATCACACTTACGATATTGACCTGCTGCAGAGAATGCTTCCCAGCCGGACCACGAACTACGGCTTGTAACTTCTAAGCCAATGAGTTTTATTTTACGAAACTTGTCGTGTGGAAGGTACTATTTAAGTAGCTTTCATTGGGATGTCACTTTCTTGAAAATGTATCACACTTACGATATTGACCTGCTGCAGAGAATGCTTCCCAGCCGGACCACAAACTACGGCTTGTAACTTCTAAGCCAATGAGTTTTATTTTACGAAACTTGTCGTGTGGAAGGTACTATTTAGGTAGGTTTTACTGCGATATAAATTTCTTGAAAATGTATCACACTTTATAAAATTTGAGTTGGTGCGGCCAGAGAGCATTGCTCTGCGGCCGGACCACTTTATTTGTTAAATATTTCCTTATCTGTTGAGGTACTATTAATTATGATATATTCCTGTCAAGGTAGACTTCAGGTAGCAACTATGTGGAACTAAACCATCTGAGTACTTAAATGTGGTCCGGCCACTGAGGAACACGTTAACTTTTATGCAATAATGTGCACTAATGTGTAATAAACATTATGTCGAAGTTAATTCACTTCACATTGCTGAGATGGCGCTGGCCTACAGCGGAAACGTGAAAAGTATTAGAAAATTTCGCCAATCTGCTAGCGACTCGGTAGCATAATTGGTTAGTGCATTGGGCCGGATTCCTAAGGGTGCGGGTTTTTCTAATATTTTTCAATTATATTAATAATCTACAATAAAAATAGCATTGTGAATGCATAAAATCTAAGTGTTTAAAAAATAGCATGAAAATGTATGGAAATCCTCAATCTGAGAACTCTGACCCATTAATCTTTTAGAATGCTGATCAGATCAGTTGGGTGTGTATAGCGATCTGAATCTACTCCATTCACTCCCTGGATGGCCATCATCAGATTACAGCACGGTACATTCCTGGCAGAAAATCAAGGCTTCAAAGTTACCTCGTTTGTATGAAAATAACACCTGTATCCCTAGACAAAGTTGATGTGTATAATAACTAGTAACTGAAGCATCTATATCATCAGAAGCTATGAGAGCCTCTGTGTGTGAGAAAAAAATCGTCGATTTCATACTTTATTTAACCTCTATTAAATCTAATACAGGATGGCAAGATTATATCTAACACAGGATGGAGTTGATAACAGTGGCGGGGAAAAAATGGACAGAGATAGCCAAGGACAGACAAAAATGGAATTCTTTGGAAGAGGCTTTTACCCGTATAAGGGGTCCACATAACATATAATCAGATCACTATTAATCTATAGGTACCTAAATTTTATTTAATATAATCGATTTGACACCTTATATAATTTTCAATATTGAGTTTGCATGAATTTATTTTATTAATATTATCTAAATGAATAATTTTTATATGCTTTATTTCAAATACTTACTTGTTTTTTTTAATGTAATAATATATTTATAAAATCGAGCTATTTAAAGTATGATAGAATTTAATGAAATGAATTTGTGATTGTAAATTAATGTTATTATTATGAATGTGGAATCAATAAAGCTATTTTATTATTATTTATTATTATATCTAATACAGTGCTACAACGCTGAGCTTTGTGGGAGTTCTTAGGAGATTCGAAACTATTTTTGGGAGTGTAGGTGCCTTTCAATTACCATAGGAAAAATACATAGGTATGCGATTAAGTTACTACTTCTGTAAACGTACTTATAAATTACACCTAAACTGCGATTTTCGATCATGAATTTTTCATTCTGAATTGCGTTTTTCGATCAAGAATTTTTCATTTACAGATATTCCAACCGCCGAGGACCTCAAATCCAATTGGCATTTAACCGACATTCGAATTGCTGAATCTTATTTATACAGCTAAGTATGTATTAAGTTTATTGGGTTCGAGTTACAGAGTATCTCGACTTTCTATGATAATAAAGGCTGCTTAGATCCTGGGGCAGAAAACGAGGTTTGGTGATCGGTGGAATTCATGTTTCGAGGCAGAGGCCTCTGCGTGGACGATACTTCACGCTTTTGGTCTGCAGGCCAAAAACGCTGTCAGTCTATTGAGCGGAAGAGGTTTGTCGAGTTCTTAATTTGATTTCTCGAAGAACTATGGAGGTTACGTTTACATAGCTAAATGTTTTTTTCTTAATTTATTTAGTGACAACAAACAGTAATGTACATCGACATAAATATGTTTAAACTAATAATTATTAAACTTATAGACCTAGAGTGCCTATTATTACTTTATGAAAATTATATATACCTAGGTATGTGACAAATCTTATTGGAAACGATTCGTGATAAACGAGATCAAGTGACTATACAATTAAAAACTAATTCAATTAGCGACAAAGAAAAACAAAGCAAAAATACAACGCTAATTCACATATTGTGTTAATTTAGTTTTGTAGTGAGTGTGTGAGATATTTAACGTTGTTTATTAAAAATAAGCAAATTAAATAATTATTTTATAGCACTATCCAATGAATAATTTATTAATATTTATTTACAATCTGATTTTTAGTATAAATGTTAGTTCACATGGTGATTTGTGTAGCCATTTCCGGTTAAGTGATCCTGAGTAGTATATTATTTCTAAAATCTTATAAATTATAAACTAATAATGTTTTGATAATAAGTTATTAGTAATTTTACAAATAATTATCTATTGAACATTGACTATTATAACAATTTTGCACAAACACTTCGTGTCAGAGGCGGGGCAGAGTGGATTGTTTACGCCAAATAGGCGAACGGACAGTGGAATTATTCTTATTCGAGCCACCGCGCAGTGAACACAACTCGGCCTCCTGTCAGTGAAATCTGGCTCTGAGTACTATACAGGGTCATTTTGAACTTACCATCCAAATTTTAAGGATGTGTCCAGTCCATGAAACTAAACAACTTACTTTAAGAAACATGTGTCAAATTTCTCTAGAAAATTTTAGTCATCCCATACTAAATTGATCACGTGATCTCTTTGATTTGTATGGAAAGTCAATTTACATTTACATATTTGACCATGTGTTCCTTAGAGAAAGTTGTTCAGTTTCATGGACTGAACACATCCTCAAAATTTGGATGGTAAGTTCAAAATGACCCCATATACTTTTAATGGATAAAAGCTAAGTATTTTACTATTGTAGAAGTTAACTTGCTAAAGAAATCGTTTTAGTTTGGTTTGATTGAAATAGTGACAATTTTAAAGACAAAATATGAACTAACTGTGATATTTATCTATTTGATTGTTATTTTTTGATCACAAAACAAATGATTTGCTCATTGAAGTGGTTTATTTTATTTTAAACAATTTCTGTCAAGTGCATGTTATAACTCGTTTTACAATCAATGAATAGGCATTAACTTATGGTTCAATATAAAAAAATGGAATAGAACTTAAATCAAATTACTTGTCAAGTAAATAATGAAATTTTATTTTAATTTATTTTTTGGTAGCTTAAAATAAAATGTAATAAATGTTTTATATAATATAATTAAAGATAATGTGATTTTGTCAAAAGGTAACAACCTGTCAACAATCTGACATTAAATAATCTTTAATACAGTTTTTATATTTGTTTAAATTATTACAAAAAATATCTATGTTTGAAACTTTTTTGTTATGAGTGGTCAAACAACGGTGAAAGTAAGAGTTTGTTTAAAAGTCAATTAGTAGTTGAACTAGGAATTGCAAAAAGACTATTTGGTCTGCGAACACTTTTTGGTGGAATCCTAAACTTTATTTCTGTAACTAGGTTAGGGGAATCGATATAATTATTTAGTATTTTATATAGAAATACGAGATCGAACTGTGTACGTCGGGAATTCAATGATTACAATTTGTATTTTTTAAGAGTTATAAAGGTTATCCGATCAAAAGCCCAGGGAATCCGAGTTCTAGTAAGAAACACGAAGATAGGACAAATGTCATAATCGTATTTCAATGGTGTGTCTGTTTTGGGTTTAAGAAACAAGAACTGTGTCAATAACCTTTACAACTCAGATACGATTGAAACACGATCATGACGTTAACAATCGTAAACTTGGGCCCCTGATTAATCAAAAAAACTTAACGTTTATGGAGTGCGTGTACTTTTAGAATTAGCAAATTAAGAAATTGCGTACGGATTCCATGTAATATATATATAAGTTCTAAGTACTTTCATCATTTCATTTACCTGTAACCAGTATGTCCGGGGCAAGATGAAGAATAAACCAATGATTTGTAGACACGTAGTGGCATTTCTTGAAAATGTCTTTGAAAATATGAAGGGTCGTATCTGAAATTATAAAATATACTTCCTTAAATACTTACTAAAGTACCTGAATATTTCTGTACCTACCTATAGTTTTCTTTTAGCGCCTAGTTACAGTATCTACGCGAATAAACACAATAAAAGACTTTACGAAATAATACATTTTCCATGACCTACCACAACAAAGAAAACGAAACGACAGGAAATAATTAAAAAAGAAACTCGACTCAGCAACGATGCTTTTCATGCTTTAAACTTGCCGTATTTCTGTAAGAATGTTTTATTTCAATGAGCAAAACACAGTCCAGAATGAATAAAACCCACCTATCCAAACCCCAACCCACAGCTGCCACTTGGGAGCCGTTCTCATTTGCTGCAAAATCATGAGAAATCATGGATATAGGTCTCCAGTCCATACAAGAAGATGACAGGGATCCCGCTACTTGAATTAGGCCTGAAAGAATAACAAATCAATCACTATTAGGTATATTATCTATGTAATTATAGTATATCATATTAGTTATACGAGTATATAATTATTCTGGTATATAATTTATTACGTTGTATTGTATATCATAATATTTCTTTTGCTTTTTTGGGTTTAACACTGGTTGTGCACCCTACCACATCACTATTTCCACATCACCCTAAGTTTGACTGGTAGAAAATGTCTAAGGCATTAAGTCCGCCTATGTACAATGTGCATGAAGAGTTAAATAATTAAATAAATATTATGTATGAAACTTAACAACTCATGAGATTGTAGGTAAACAAATATTATTTATCTGTCTACTGGCCTTGGACACGACTTAAATACTTCGGTGTAATAAGTCAGAGATGTTTTATACTAAGAAAATAAAAAGAAAACAAGAAAAAATATACTGTTAATACCTATATTGTAAAGATATTTCCTTGTCTCGTCTTTATTGTGGTATCTTGGGTGTACAACAATATATTTCACATATGCAACACGTTCTGGACGACGCCAATTTTCACCGCAGTATGAAACAAAAGCTGATCGTCCTTGGGTCATTGGGTTTTTGTGGTGGTAGCGAGAGAGGCAAGCTCCAGCAGCTACCAGCCAATGAGGACTCAGAGCAGCTGCATCGCAATGTATCTGTACCAAATGTTAGCGAATGAGATTCGAGAATTATGAAAGTGCAACTTAATTTTATCACCAACACTTACTTGAGCTGGCTCGTAAACGTAAACAGCAGCAAACGGGTAATTAGACCATGAAACTGGTTTGCTTGCATTTCTCATCGATCTTAATGAGTCATCCAACAACATTTTCTGATTAGCCGTAGTAATATTATTGCCTGTAGATGTTTTGTTTATCAAGCGTTTTGGTAATTTGACTATAGGGCTCTTGAGCAAAGTAACGTTATTTTTATTATTTTCACTTTTCAATACTGAAGTATTTTGCTTTTCTTTGGAATCATCAATAACATGTTTCTTAACATGTTTTTGATTGAGATCATCGTCGTGGCCTATATTTTTGTGGATGTCTTCTAGTGCCGTTTTCTGGTTGTCATCAATTTGATTTTCCCTGATCATATTTTCTGTATCTCCGCTAAACAAATCATCTTCTTCGTTAGGTAGTTGAGTATGATGGTCATATATTTCGAAGAATTTGATTTTGTCATAAAGTTTTGTTGATGAGGGTGAAGTTGTAGCATTTTCTTTACTATAGTTTTCTGAGAGAAATGAGGTGACATTATTTTCAGTGGATTCAAAAGTTGCTGGACATGTTTGATCATCAATAGCTATTTCAGAATTAGGTTTGACTTTTGATAAAACCACATTATTAGTTTTAAGTTTATTTTTTATGAAGTTTAACATGGAGTTCTTATCGTAAAATGTTTTACTGCGCAATTTTTTTTTATCAAATAAACTGGGATTGATTGTTTGCGCATTTGGAGAAACTAAACCAAATTCAGGTTCATTAACATAGAAAGATACAATAGGATACCAATTCTCGTTCATATTTGCATCTTTCGTAATGGATTTTGATCGTCTCTTCACTGTATTGGTATTAGGCATTCGAACATCCCTTCGTTTTATACGTTCATCGTTATCGTCAAGATAGTAAAATTCAATGTAGCTAGGTGTTGAAGATTGGGACAAAGGCCAAAGCGCAGTAAATGGAAAGAGTTCATTTTCGCTCACTACAGCTGAGGGGTTATTTCTTGCCAATTTATTTACTGCACTTCCGGGGGTAGTTCGCTCTTCATCACTAAATAGATTTTTTTTCCTCCAGAGCATATTTACAATTTCGTATTGTTTTCTGCTAACTCTACCTACTTGCCATTTTTTTACTGATACCTGTCTTAGAGGGTTTCTCGTAGTCCGAGCTAATCCAAATGTACTATGGTTATTTTTACCAATGTTAAGATTATTTTTCGAATCATAATGCTCGTGGCTGGATGTGATAGAAAGCACTGAACCTTGAGTAGCTAGTATAGCATACACTGTAATTACTAATAATACTGTTTTCATTTTAATCAAAATATAATAATGTAAACTAAAATTTTAAAGCTTTTGAATGCACCTGGAATATTGTTGAAATACACCACGAATACACTGAAAATAACGTGCACAGAAAACGTGGTGAATTCATAAAGTAGATGACAGTAGGTAAAATGTTACCTACCATAGAGGAAGTCTTATTTTTTACTTTGCTCTATGCTTTCTTCTAAGGGTGCTCCTTAGAGCATTTAACCAAGGGTTCTCGTATAACAAAACAGGTTACAGATCGGTAATGATCGGTATAGGTCTGTACCGATCGGTACAGGTAAAGTAGCATCATAATTTTCTATGGGAGGCCGCATAAAGAAAACAGTAGGTTGCCGGTACCGGTTAGCCCACACATCCGCGGCGCAAACCGGTATCGACATATTAGGACCGGAAAACCTGTATCCTTTATGTTTGCACCCTAAATAGGAAGTAATAAAATACGTTTTTTTACCTACGAACCACAGACCACAATTTAAAACCAATAACGGATGGTCCATTTAAGTGTCAACCCTTACTTCGTCACCGGTTAGCAGTTTGACTTGTAAGCGCTATCGCACACGGGCAACTTTTGTCTCCGCAACTTTTTTGTCTCTCACGTGATTTGTATGAAAAGTTGCAGACGACCGTGTCGCTTCGTGTGCGCGCTTCCATATAAACCCATGGACTTGATGTGAGAGACAAAACAGTTGCTGGGAGACTAAGTTGCCTGTGTGCGATAGCGCTAAGAGCGCGCGTTCGAAGCGTATGTTTTTGCGAATTTTAACTTGGATGATTAAGAAAAAAAAATTTTCATGTCAGTGACTTGGATACACGGTACAAAAAGGTGCTGTTATTGTGCGCATATTCGAAACAATTTCTCAATTATGAAATAGCCGCTATAGAGCCCGCAGCACTTCGTAAGGTCATGAAAAATGCTGAAAAATGAGCTCATTGCGTCTTCCATTGTAAAGGCGACCATTACACGATATCAAGAATTATTAATCCAAATAAATTCTTGAAGTTCAAATCAAACGATTTAAATCTTAACAGCAAATAATTAGTTTTTCGTTACAAAACGAAACAAATGATTAACAAAACAAATGCTAATGATACCCAAGAAGTTTAAATTCATATTTAATCAAAGACTTCTATATTGTATTTATTTAATGTATGAATTTAAACTTCTTCAATTTTACGCATTATGACACATTTTGATTACGCAAAATGCCACATATCATAACCCAATGACAGAGAAATCAAATAGGCAATAACTATACTGACTTTGCTCTATGAACTAAACTTAAATTATTGTACACACCCATACCCAATAGTTGCATTTCCTCACGACATAAAAGTGCAATATACGGCGTTTCGTGATCGAGGGATATCCTTTGGCAGGGTCAACCTTCTGAACCCTTAGATCATTTAAAGAAGGGGAGCCATCTTGGATTTTTGTATGGGAAGGAGATATGATACAATCTTTTTTTTGTATGGAATTTGATTTTTTTTTTCCATTTTCGATTTTTCGATTCGGCAGACGAAGTCGCGGGCGGCCGCTAGTGACTCTGTAAGCTAAATTCGCAGCTTACTTTAGTCGGGGGTGCCACATTAAATGCATGGGTTAGTTCACCGATTCTGATCTTGTAAAATATAAGTAAAAAAATTATAATTACAAGCTGACATCAGAGTGTTTGTCAACAGTCACACAGTACAATGTGTAATCTTTTGAGTTACATGATGACGGTAAAAAGAAGAACGAAATATATTTCAATAAAAATATGTCTTGATTTTAATAACGTTTACCTTTAAAGATCGGGTTTTAATTTAAAATACTTTCAATTTTAGAACCACCATATTTTTCTCTCTACTTCCCGGAAACATCGTTCGCTACATGTAGTGTAGATACCATTCGACAACGGCCAAAGAATGCCAACCCTAGCGCTCCGACGGAGCGCAATGACAAAAGGGCCATAATATAACGACTGTAAACCGGCTATTTGTTTAAAATTTTAAGCTAAACACTTCTTACGTACGTACGGACTCTGTACACATTTTGCCGCTGACTGCCGCTCTCTTGCTCACACATATATTTTTTTCTCAAGATTTCTTAAATCTGAGTGCGTAATTGAAAAATGTGTCTCGGCCACTTTTCGCAATGTGCAAGGTAACGGACATTTCAACATACTTCAATTTCGAGTTGCTGAAGTACAAAAAGTTTCGTTTTTGAAAATTCAAATAACTGATAGAATAGAAACGACAACTTTTTGTACTTTAGCAACAAAAAATTGAAATATATTTTAAAATGTCCGTAATCTTATAATGCGAAAAGTGACCAAGACAATTTTTTTTCAAATTCGCACTCAGATTTAAGAAATCTAGAGAAAACGTGAAATGTGCGAGCAAAAGAGAGCGGCAGTCAGCGGCAAGATGTGTACGGGCTCTTAATGGCATTTTGTACTATTTCCCTTAGAGCGTTTATTTCCTATTATACACCGTTTCGAAATGTTATATGGTACCTACTAGAAAATTTTAATAATAAGTCTATGATTTACCGCCATAATCTAGTTGATTCAACTTATCCTACGGTTCTCCCGCTTGAACTGCGAGAAAATGATTTGAAAAGAAAGAAGTGTTTAGCTTAAAATTTTATGATATAAAAAATTGTCGCGATTACGGTGACGTTATCTTCCCTACTGTTGAAAAAACTAATATTAAAATCAGTAAGCTCTACAATGATTTGATACAAACTGTTTTCGCTACCGTAAACTATCGGATATACTGCTCACAGTCAATGCGAGTGAAAGAGAGAAAACGATAGTTTACGGTAGCGAAAACAGTTTGCATCAACTCATAGTAGGTAGGGCCATTTACTCATGTGGTAGGGCCACAGGCCACAGGTCGAGAAAAGTTGGGGATACTTTAATATAAAATAGTGAATTATATTATAAGCTGCTTGAGACAATTAAAAAAAATGATTTTATATTCTGTGATACTTAGAGTAAGACGCGCTTTTGAAGACGCGCTTCGTAAAACGCGCTTTTGAAGACGCGCTTCTGTACCAGACGAAGTTCGAGACGAAGCCGCGATGCTCTAAGCTGTGATACATAGTTTAGTAGCCTGTTGTCACAAAATAGCATAGAAATAGAATGTCAAAGAACAACAAAGTCAATAAACAGGTGTTTCGAAAACGAATCAATGCATTTTATATGAGATACGTAAAATATGACTTAGATTCATAAAATATGACTGTATTATGGCAAAGGAAGTTAATAAACTTTGTTCCATACTGTTTTCTTTGTCGATAAACGAATAAATGTAGCGAAATTTGGTTTTAGAGAAATGTGTGGCAATATCTTATTTACCTATAAAAAGTGTGACTATTTGGATTGTTTCTTTTTGTCACATCACAATTACTTAGAGCAGAAGACACCATAGCTCCACGATACTTTTATTTTAAATTCTAATTAAGATTAAAAAATATTTTAAACAAACTGTGATTGCTCATTTGCTAGGCGGGACGCTAGGGGCTCTTACTGTCAAAAATGTTGGCACATGTCACTTGATCCTTTGTCTCTTTTTTACATAGACCGTGTCCGTATGATGTTAACTTCTCTTTTCCACGCTTTGTTGGTCTTCTTGAGCGCAGCGAAAATTTTTCTATGTCTATGCAAAATAGTATTTTACACAGAACAAAGAAGTAGTTAGAAGTAGATTGACTCGTTGGCCAGACTCTAATACTTTTCAACTCTTCAGAGTCACAACTTTTCTCGGTCTCCCCTATTGAGTAACATTTCCGCTAGTCTATATTTTAATGTTTATGAAACTTCAAGAATATGTCAAATAGCGCATTGGAATATGGATCATAAGTGTATACCGCATAACGGTGGATATTTATTATTTTAAAATTTAAAAGGAAAAACTCAGTTGAATTTTTAATTAAAATCAAAATAAATTAAATAAAGCTTCCCTCTGATATTTTATGCACCCGTTTGCTAAAAGATATATGTGGATATTGTTTTTGATCTTTTATATAATGCAATTGGGCATTTTTATATGTTTTTTGGAGATGTTTTTCTTTGGCGTTCGCTCACACGACTGACGTAGCAAAATTCAGAAGTATGCGGAGCTACGCTCACTTGAGGTTACACGGGTCCCGCCTACTTGCGACTTCTACTGGTGGGAAAAATTTTTTCTTTGTTCTGTGGTATTTTATGCTTTTGTAGCCTGGCACTGACATGAAAAAAAATGCAGGTCAATGTAGCCTGGGTTTTTGTTTCTAAATTCAAATATCGTCAACTGTCACCAGTAATGTCAATTAAAATTACAAAATTTGCACAAAATTATAGAGTGTGGTTTCTTTATCCTTTCTTTATCCTATTCTTTTTATTAAAACCTATACCATATTTTCAGTTTCAACGATTTCTTACATCAAATTCTTTTCAATGCTTTATTGTGGAAAATGAGTCATAATGGAAAGTGAGCTTTGTCAACACACTGCGTGTGATCTTTGATTATACATAAATAATCAAAGCGTGTATTGTACTTCTGTTGTACAGGCTTTTAATTGCCTGTTTGTTATGAGTGAACTGCCGTTATATGAGCCCGGGGGTAAGTGATAGTGCCACTAAAACTAAATTAAAACACAATTATTGCTGTGAAAAATACTAACACGTAAACCGAGCAATTAAGGCAACGCGTGACTATGAAAATAAAAGCTCACCACAATCTTTTAAAGTAAAATAAAATCTTTGTACGTGTTGCAATGTGTTGATTTCAGTTAGTAAGTAAGTAAGTGAGTCAGTAAGTAGATAACGTCGGTTTATACACAGCAATACCTCGCTGTATGGAAACCGACGTTACCTATATTTTAATTGTCCTACAGTCAACGGTAAAACTAATTTTGCTAACTCTCAAAATGCTCCTGTAAGCTTTTAACAGTACATTACCTACTTTGCCTATGAATATGCTACGTTACCTATTATTAGTTTTCGGCGAAATCTAAACTCAGATTCCTCAGGCAGGGGTCGGGTGGGACTCAAACAGAGAAGTCTGAAATGATCTCAAATTCATCATCATCTGATTTAATTGTAAAGCGTACTAGCGGCCGTCCGTGACTTGATCTGCGTGGAAAGTTCTTTTGCTATCTTTCGAGAACAATACTTTTTCGGGATGAAAGTTATCCCTTCTTCTCCACATATACCAAAGCGCACTACTGGTAGTGTCGTAGGTATTTTTTTCCCTTCTACCCTACCGCGGCCCATTTGTGTCGTAGCTTTATCAAAAATTCCATACATATGCATTCCCCACGATCCTATGTCCTTTTCTGTACACCTGACAACATGTATGTGAAATTTCATGATGATCGGTGCAGTAGTTAAAGACTTGAAGACATAAAAAATAAACATACAAACGGACTTTCGCATTTATAATATTGTAAGGGTTTCGTATGTTGAGTTTTGTATTCTAGTAATTTTATTAATGAAAGTCAAATGTAGAGCCATTCTAATAAGTCACAAATACTTCGGTATTAACAGGAATCACGATGAATTCGACACCGACGCCGTTGAATAAGGCTGCTATGCGCAAATATGAAGATTTGGAAGTTCCGTGTGATGCAATTCTCGCGAGCTACGTTTGGGTGGATGGCGGCGGAATAAACTGTCGATCGAAAGACAGAACCTTCGATTTTATTCCGAAAACTTTCAAAGGTAGGTACTTGGATTAGTTAGATAACTTAAACTCTTTAATGAACGTAATGGACTTCTAAATACATTGTTGTGTCATTTAGAAAAAGTTGCGGGATTGGAGCTTAGTTTTTTTTAAACAAATTTTGTTATTCTCAATTTACAAAATATTATGCCCTCCTGAAAACTGAAACATCGTGGCTTAATTACGATTCAACTGCATAATATGATTGACTATCTCTAGAGTTTATACGGTTTTATCGTTATACAGAATCATCATTATCATTAATTAAATTAATTCCATCATCTCATTTTCAGGTTGTAAACAAAATACGCCGCTAGCAGATTTAAAACTAATTTTGTTATTTTTTTCATAAGAATAATTGTTTGGTGCAAGTTTTATGTCAAATTTGAGTCAATAGAAAATTATGTTAGCTACCGTCCGCGACTTCGTCCGCGTGGATATTCGGAAAATCCCTAGGGAATCTTTGACCGGGATACAAATTGTCCTATATTTTATTCTAAGCTATAAACTAACTTTGTGTCAAATTTCATCCAAATCTGTTCAGCCGTTTTTGCGTGATTAAGGAACAAACTTCCAAACATCCAACCAAACCCACAAACTTTCACATTTATAACATTAGTAGGATTTTCCAAACAAGTACGAAGTTAAATAAATTATTTTATCGTTTATTTTGTTACTGGTATCGAGTGCTAAGTAATAAATATCCAAATGCTACCAGGAGTCATAAATATTTTAATAAAATTCTTGTGTTATTATTATAAGAACACGAAGTAGTCATATTTTTCGATACATGTGTTGTTAGGTAGAATATATTGTGTAGGTAATAAAAAACTTCTTTATGATTCTTTAAATTTTTGCAATGAAAACTTTGTCATACTAAATAAAGATTTATGGTCCGTTATAATTGAAGAAGAGGGGGAATTAAACTCCTTGCCAGTTTTTGGAAACAATATGTACCTAGTGAATGAGCTACCTTACCTACTTGCTTTTTATCAAATAAAAACGACACTTCCATCGAACTTTACACAATTTTCTATAACGCAATAGTATAAGGACAAAATTTTTTGAATTACAAACTAAAATACCTACTAAAAATAAAAATACTAAACTGAATTAGGTACTAAAGCCCTCTATTCACTGGCTGACTGAGATTTAGGGCGACATGGGCGACGTCGTCTAACATCTTGTCTTACACTCAAACGCCACTCACGGAGAATTCATGTTGCGAAACGTTTAACCCTCTAATCAATCACGCATCAAGGTCTCAATAAGTTAATCCTATGTACGGTGGCGCAGTGGTAAAGCGCCTGGCCCAGCGATTGCAGAGGTTAACCAACTTTCGCAAGGGTCGGTTATAGGATGGGTGACCAAAAATTTATTACCGCGAGCTCCTCCGTGCTACGGAAGGCACGTTAAGCTGGTCCGGCCGGCTGTATTTGCTGTCGTCAAAACCCACCAATCCTCATTGGGCCCGCGTGGTGGGTTATGGCCTATCCTCCTTATCTCCCAATAAGGAAGGCCTGTACCAAGGCTTGCCAACCGTCCCGAATTTTCCGGGACGTCCCACTTCTGAGTCAATTTTGGGCCGTCGTGCCGAGACCCCTTGCGGGACGCCTTTTGTCCCCGAAATCAGTAAAAAGTCATTAATAGAAGAAAAACAAAAATCAGCCCCTAACAAGTATTGAATGCTTATGAATTGACAATATTTCATTTTGAGAAAGTATTAAAATTAGAAAACCATTTCGAGATTTTAGTGTTCTAAGTTCATATATATTTTTTTTCAGAATTTTTAGATCAGTATTTTTTACGTTAATTAAAAAAATCTAAAATCTAGTCCATATAGGAATTTTGAGTTGAGATTTTTTCCTTCTATTTAAAAAAAAAAAAAACAGTGGTGCCAGCTTAGGGTAATTTACCCTAGATTTAGGGTAAAAAATTATCTGGCACTGAGAGAGACATGAGACACATTGCCCGTTCGAGTAATTTTTAAAATTACAAGATTAGTGGATGGAACTGACAAAAAATCGTGCTGCGCGGCCGATTTTTTCACTAAAAATTGTCAAAATTTTAAAATTATTGGATGAAACTGACTAAAAATCGCGCAGCGCGGCCCTTTTTTCTACTATAGACAAGCATTTTTCTAAAAAAACAGGCGTTTTGTGAATCCTAGACCGACATCCTCCCTTACGTAGATGGCGACTCTAGGGGCGGCATACCTTGTTGGCCTAGGCGCCGAATCTTAAAATACGTCCCTGGGCTGGACTACAAATTAAAATAATTTTAGACCAAAAATGCAGCGAATTTTATAACTACTTAAGTATATTGCAAAACAAAAACTTGTCAAAATGCGCGAAAATATCAGTTATAAGTATAGTTTTAAATTTATAAAATAAATTAAATTTAATAATTTAAAATGTTGGTCATACTTACATTTTTTATTGATTTTTTTATTAGCTGATTAGGTACATAATAGTTTTTTTCTAACCATTTTGTATGTGGTGTGTGGTGTCCCGCGTAAGTAATATAGGTACCTAAGTCCCGGATGTCGAGCTAGGTAATCCTGGAAATGCCTTTTTTGGAGTTGGTAAGCCTACCTGTGCCCCAGCAGTAGGGACATTACAAATGGCTAAAGGCCCATGTACTCTTATAAAAATGACCAATTTACCTCGTGTGGTACAATTAACCACGGTCATGGTATTGTGAAAATCAATTTACTAATAACCTTAATGGAAATTCGTTAGTTCTTCAAACATCAAACTTCAGATCAGCAAAGGCTTCATTACCAAGAACCATCTCCAGAAATTCGTCCCTATGCCAAAAATGTTATAAATTGGTCTCGTTTGTAGTCAAGATTTACTGACGTATTTCCTGATAGTGCTGAGATGAGAGAGTGTCCTTCTATTATTGGAATAATTTCTGTAAGATAAATTTACTGATGCCAAAGCGAATAAGGCTTATACCACGCTATACTCGATTGCGTCCTGCATTGAGCAGTACTAATCACCTACGTACGTCTTGAATAAATAAATGTTTGAAATTGGTAAACCGCCGTGGGTAGCGGTAATACCTACCCGAGCGATATCCCGCGCGGCCATATGGAATGGAATTTTCGCTGCTGTCGCGAAACCGGAACCGCTACGTACCGCGTGTTCGGCAAAACATTTGCTCCCCCCGCGGACGCACCCTGCGCCGCCTGCCCGCAGTACTCGCGTCGCTCGCCAGTACTGCTACCGCCTCCGGTAGCGGTAAAGTACCGCTATGGTTTGAACAGCGCTTATCCGCATAGCCATCGGGATATCGTTAGCGCAACCGGTACAGGATACCGGTCAGATTTGAGTAGGCCTTTACTTAGTCGTAACTTTTGGTGTAGATACATATTTAGAAATATTGAAAAGCATCACGTACCTGTATTCCTATTCCAAAATAACTGGTATTTATATTGAAAAACAACGGCTATTCCACAATTATTTTTTTAATAATTCAACTTTCAAGCATTTGGTCGTTAGAAGAAAAGTATTATTTGCTTAAAACATTTTTTTATATTAGGTAAATACCTACGTACCTAAAATAATTTTGAACTTTTTAAAAATAACCAAATGCTTGTGGTAGCATAGCTATAGTTTGTTTATAGAGTTTTGCATGTTTTTGTTTCTCACTCTAGGCAGAGTGAAGCATTTACTTTGTCTCATTTAATTTAAAAAAAATACCTTTCATCATCCCAAAGTTTTGTTTCAGATTTGCCTGTGTGGTACTTTGACGGTAGTAACACAGGGCAAGCTACCGCTGACAACTCGGATATATTTATATTTCCTGAAGTAATATATCATGACCCATTTCGCCGCGGTAATCATATACTAGTGCTTGGTGATACGTACCAATATAACTACCAGCCGACAGGTAAGTAATTATTTTAAGCTTTAAATCCCTATAGATTATGTTACTCGGAAAAGCTAGCAGAAGAAAAAAGCAGCGGAGTACCGTCGTGTCTAAAACATCGCTTCCACAATATTTTTGAATTATTTTCATGTTTTTCCTCTTACAACGGCAGCGCTGCTTTGTGACGATGATTTTGAAGTTGCTCTGCTCGTGATATTACGTCAAACAAAGTTTATTTTTACCTCGACGAAAACGAGTTTTCAAATAGCAAAAATAAATTTTCATTTGCTGGGCTAGTTTAAAAAACAAATTTTCGGCTCTAATAAAAAAAAAAGGAAATTTTAAAATAAATAAGATATTGTAGGGATCGATAGTAAAAATATGCTGGTTACCTAATAGCATAGTATACTCGTAAATATAAGTTTTAATGGAAAAACTTATATAATATACTGTGCTAATAGTCACTTCAGACTATGAATGATCTAAGTAAGAAAACAAATTTATATTGCTAAAAGTATTCTTAGTTAAGGTGGTAACCAACTGATGTGATGATAGTTGATACTTAAACAGATAATAGTAGTGTTGCTTATATTAAACAGCTTTCTCCATGGAACATAGGTCGAACAACGAAAAAAAAATTTCATACTCCCATACAACCGACTTAATGATAATTATGATAATAATTCAAATAGACAATTTATAATAACAGCACTTCGTATTCGTTCGGGTCATTATCCATCCAAAAAATTCGGTCATCTCATGAGAAAGATAGATTCTCCAAATTGTGAAATTTATGGTATCGTTGACGACAATCAACACATGCTCTTGGAATGCGTCAAATACAGTAGGGCGAGGGATTCATTGATACAGAAACATAAGATAAATAGACTAGACGTATGAAAATTTCTGAAAATACTAGCATACCCGCAGTCTGCGGCGTTTAAAGAACTTTATCTACACCCATGCTTTAAATCCTCTGTAAGGGTTCTGAAACAGTTACTAAGGCTTACTGCCATCATTACAATATCCCGAGCGAGAGCTGGTCCTGCTGCATTATGAAATTCAGTACAACATTAGAACACTCTTGCGGATAACATAATGACGAGGAGGGGGAGGAAAGTCAAATTCAAAAACAAAGTCAAAGTCAAAACCTTTATAGAGGATACTCAGACCTTTACATATCATGGGTTGTAGAACTTGTAGATAAATATCATGGGTGTTTTTAATCCACATGTATTAAAATATCATGGGTGTTTTTAATCCACATGTATTAAAATATAGTTTGTTTCCCAAATAAAAATAAAAAATAATAAAAACATGGGTGTAGATAAAGTCTTATATGCAACTGTACATAATTAGGTATTATAGAACAGTTGCATAAATAACTATATTAATATGTTTCTGTATCAATGACCCAAGTATTACCTTATATTTATGATTGGTAAGTTATTTAGATAAGGGTATGATGAGGCTGACATGCCTAAAATAGGTAATTAAGCCTCTAAATAAAAATAGATAAAAAAAAAACAACCGACTTACTATGTAAAAGCGAAAAAAACTTGTTATTCGACTCCTTGAGTATGTTGTTCAGTTTTAGCAACACTGTTTCGGTATAATCACATAATTTGGTACCACCTAGGTATATTATTCTATTTGTGATACCAGTTACGTTTACAGCGTCGAACTATCGTAAGAATTGCGTGATGCTTTGCGAGAAGGGTGAGGTTGAAGAGCCATGGTTTGCTTTTAATCAAGAGTTCTTCTTGACCACCACTGACGGCCGGCCCCTAGGGTGGCCCGCTGGCGGATTCCCCGCTCCCCCGGGGCCTTACTACTGTGCTACTGGGGCGAACAAGATAGTCGCTAGGGATTTAATGGAAGCTTTTTACAGGTAATTTTAAAATAGGTTGGTAATTGTAAATGATTACAAGAAGTTGCCTACACTGGGTTACAACCAGAAGTTAAAGGTAAAAGAAAAAAAACACGTTTTTAAAACGGACTAAATTATTACAAGAAAAATCGGACTAAAAACATTAAAATGGACTAGTAAAAACAGACTAAAAAGTAAAAAATAAATTCTTCTGTAAATATTTATAACCCTATACTTACAGAAATTTTAAACCTAAAAACGTGGGGCGTATGCTAAAGACAATATGGATGATAAATTTTACAAAATGCGCCCCAAGTTTTTAGGTTTAAAATTTCTGTAGGTATACCTACAGAAAAAAATAATTCTTCTGTAAATATTAATTGTATAAATATTTACAGAAGAATTTATTTTTTACTTTTTAGTCTGTTTTTACTAGTCAGTTTTAATGTTTTTAGTCTGTTTTTGTAATAATTTAGTCCGTTTTAAAAACATGTTTTAAAAAAGATTATTTTTCAGTAAATTATTATTTTCTGCTTTTTAGTTAACGAGCTAAGACTAAAAATATACGTGGACTGTTCCAAAAGTTTTTAGCCACCATGTTAAATATAATATATATTTTTCTGTAATTATAATAATAATAATAATAAATCTTTATTGATATAATCTTAGTACATATAAATTTACAACTAGTCTAAAAATTAGTACTTACAGGGCAAGGGAATACAATGTGCCTGAACTAGGTTTGACCTGTGTTTCAGGCTAATTAGAACTTACATAACTCTTACAAAATTATTAACCAATAAAATGCAATTAAATAAATAATGAAATAAATAATAACAATACATTCAGAAAAGTGGCTTATAAATTAAAATATTACATGTAGGTAGCGAAAAATCGTAAGTCGTACTTGATGACAAACATAGTGTCAGCGTCATCAAAAATCGAAACTAGGTCAAAGTCAACTTTAGTTACAATTTTATATGCAATTATGCATTCGTGAAAGGTAAAAATGAGTATTTTATAAATCTACTGCACATAGAAATCATTTATAACGAAAAGTAAAACAAAGTAGGTACAATACTGGCGTTCTTAGGCACCACCATAATCTATAGAGTTAATGTATCTTTTTTCTGCCATTATTTTCGCTGGGCAATCTGCAGAACCTGTGCCATGATTATTTGGTTTTTACTGGGCAAGATGACCAGTTTACAAAAACTCTTTCACTGGAAATCAAGACTTTACGAATTAGTGGTGATACTTCTATGATGTAATAGCAGGTCTCAGCATCTTTCTTTCCCGACTTGTGGCTTAATTTAATTGAGCTCACAAAGGATTCGAGGTCAGAATTAGTAAGTTTGTCAGCCAGATTTTGATTATATAAACAGGTAAAAACTTCTTTTTCCTGCATAGATGTGGGCACGCCAATCACCACTACTCTAGGTTTTCGCTTGTAGGGCTCGTCGACGGTGAGGCCAGAATTAGTTAGTACTGCCGATTCTTTTAATTTTAAGATGTCATCTTTGGTGTCTGTGCTTATTATGACACCGCCGTTTCTTGTTTTACGTAGGCCTCTAACGTGAAGTTTCATCTGTTCAGGGCAGATAATCTTCTGAACAAGAGATTTGGTGTCCTCGCTTGACTTCTGTTTGTCGTTGGGATAAATGGCTACTGAGCTGACATTTACGGGCTTAATATAGTTGTTTCCTTTTCTAACCATATCGGCGAAGGACGTTCGCGTGTCCGTTTTAGCAGATTCTTTAATTCTTTCCTTAAGATCACGGAGTTGTTGCGATAGATCTTGTTGGTCTTGAAGATTTTTTATAGAGCGGTGGGCTTGGACTGTTTTCAGCTTGAGGGACTGATACTGTACAGCCATCTGTGCTGAGCCATGGCTAACTTTCCTGCACAAGTTATGTATCCGCATTTTCTGTTCCGAGTTTAGTTTTCCTTCCGAGGCTATGTGGCAAACCTCATTCAAACACTGCTCGATCGACGACATCCAGGTCTGGATCTCTGGGGTAGAGATAACGTCAGAGTGGCCCCCTTCATCTTCCTGACTGTGCGGTCTTGATGGTGTAGATCCCGGTGGAGGCGTTGGTGGTGGAGAGCGGGGGGTCATGGCACTTCTATTAAATGGACTTGTCATTATACCTATTGTAAATTGTCTTGAAAACACTTATACACTCATTTTTCACTACTATTGACACATTTTATTTTACTACCGGCTATTGCCGAAACGAGGTCACGATTTTAGTTTATCGATTAATTATTTTGTTTAATTATTTTCTGACACTTCCGATCTTTACGCTAGTGCGTGAGCTATCTATCAATTTTTAATTATTTTTATTCGGCGGGTAATTTTAATAAAAATACCCTTGGTGGAAATCTTAGAGCATACTCTAAGGTGGAAATCAATGCCTTAGAGCATTATGCTCTAAGATCAATGCCCAACTCTGCGTGTTTTTTTTAAATATATTTTTTAAGTTAATCTGACGCTCTTCTTTCCTTTGAAGCTTTTCGTGCGATGATTTACCATACTTAAAATATAGGCTAACCTTTAAGGAGTCTTACGAAAATTCACACACTGCTTTTTGTAGTCTTCTCCTTCGTCAGCGATAGTTTTTTTTATTTAAACGTGGTTGAAAGAACTTTAACGATGTTTTGAGACCCGGACGACCATGGACTGCAACTGTAACTTATGAAAACTTCATCAGGGTAGAGTGGCTTTAAAGGAACAAATTATATATCGAAAGATTTGTTCTAATGACACCATAATATTGCATTGCCTTCCATTTCTGAGCTATGTTCAAAGGTTCAAGTCTCTAGCTCATCGGGAAGCTAGTATAATATCGTTCGCATACTTTGTGGAGAAACAAACAAACAAACGAACGAACACAAACGAGAAAGCAACCTAATAAAAACGTGTTAAAAAACTATCTTCACTGGCTATAGCCCTTAAGTTGGCCTCCTGGGTCTTACGTTTTTCATGCGCTAATACAATAGTTCTTATATTTTTGTGCTATACTGGGCCAAAGAATATAGTCTAGCTAGCACTATCTTCTTTGTTGTGAGTTTTTTTACAGGAGAACCTAAAAAAAATATGAAAGATAGCCAGCCCCCCTACTCAAATTGCCAACATTCTGTTCGTTTGAACGCTACGCTTACTATTAAAACTTTAAAATAAGCAGTAAAATATAAAATTATGTGCCGTAAGCTTCACAATTCCATACAATACATCGAAGTCTGTGATTTACATAAGTTTGCCCCATGTGATTTAGTCATCTATTGCTCATATTTAAGCTTTAAAAGTAAGCGTAGCGTTCAAACGAATAGAAAGTTGGCCATTCGAGTAGGGGGCAGTGGCGAAGGGTCCATACAAGCCGATTCCCATCGGCTTACCTTTTGGAAATCCCACCCCACTGATCCACTATGCAGATCACTACATTTTTCATCATTTTTGTAGAGCGGCTTACCTTCGCCATAATTTCACCCCTCGCCACTGGTAGGGGGGCAGGTGTACTGTACTCTTACCACAATATTATTTAGAATCTAATTCACTAAAATTGTTTTAGATGCTGTCTTTATGCAGGAGTACAGTTAAGTGGTATCTACCCTGGAACAACGCCCTCTCAGTGGAATTTTCAGGTTTGATATTATATTAAAATATCTTTTCTATTATTATAAATGTGAAAATCCTTTTCTTTGTTTGTTTGTTACGCCTTCACGTCTTAACTACTGAAATTCATGAATTCATCATTCATCATGAAATTTTACATGCACGTTGATGTCAGGGATACAATACAGAGAAGGACATAGGGTACCTAGGGGACCTAGGGTATCCTGAAAAAAGTATCGTTCCCTAGGGATAGTAAAGAATCTTTACATCATACTTGCTCGGTAACTAGGATTTACTTATATAGTATGAGGCTGTGTAAGTTGGCATGTGCAACACAGTGCATTGTTTAGATAGAACGTTCCATTTTCAAATCACTTTACAATTCAAGGATGGTGAATGCTTTAACTGTAAAGTTACTTTACAATTCAAGCATTTAAAACTCCTTAGTGAACCAATCTCATTTCTTTTATTATAAACTGACGAAACTTTTGGCTGAAAAAAAACAATAAAAATGGCGGCATTTCATTTCAGTTGAAGCTAGGTATGCAAAATTCTGCAATGCAAAAACAGCTGGATTTTTTTCGTGATTTCGAGGTTGGTCCCATAATGAAAGTTGTCCAGTTTAATTGTCTGATCAACCCTACGAGTTTTCAATGAAATAACCCTTTAACGTTTTATTTTTGTTTTATGATTTTGTATTTTTTTTTTTATTTTTGTTTTTTTTTTTTTTTTTTTTTTATTAAATTTACCTCGCATGAATGATGTAAAATAGTATGCTTACCTCGGTTGTAAGTAGCTATTACACCCTCGAACTATATTCGCCCTCGCTCGCTTCGCTCGCTCGTGCGTCTAAATATCTCGGGTGCACTCGATCCATTAGCGCCCTTTGCGAGCTGCGCTCGCACGGGCGCCAAATTGGATCTTGTTCTGTAATAGCTCACTTACATCCCTTGTGTAACAAACTACTATTCCACGCCGACGAAGTCGCAGGCGGCCGCTGGTAAATAAAGAGAAAGTGTCAGTCATTGCACCCGATACAATTATCATAGTCACTTATACTATGGAATGGAAATCATAACGGTGTTATAAAGTCATGTATAAAAGAAGGAATATTTATAATAATTATTTTCTACATTGATTTGATCGGGAATCACAGAAGGCAAGGTCTTGTCATCATGTAATAATTTAATATCTTTCAATAAAGTGCGGCAGGTAACTTTCTTTTCTCAGCCAGTTATTTCGATCTGTTACCCCCAAAGAATCCAGCCTGATGTAATTTCTGGGAAACCTATGTGTCCAAGAATAAAATTCCCTCCCTTGCTTAGGGTAAATTCTCGGATACTTATACGTTTCCTAGAATTCACTTCAGAGTGGATCCTAATGCAATAGTCTGTTTTCAGGTTTTCGAAGGAGGTTTTGCGTTTATTATTTAAATTACTTTTTAGTATTGCTCATAAATTTTTAGTTTAGACCTTCTTTTTCAATGAGATTTTACTCTAACTTATATTAATTTTACATTTTTTAACCATGTCTTGTTGTCATCATATTGAAGGTGGGACCAAGTCCAGGAATTAGGTCTGCAGATGACCTTTGGATGGCGCGGTACATCTTGGCTCGTCTGGCGGAAGAGTATGGGACAGTAGCGAGCTTCGAACCACAGCCCGTACCTGATTGGCCCGGCAATGGAACATTTACATACTTCTCTACCAAAGATATGAGACTCGAGGATGGTATTCTGTTAGTAACTTGAACACTTATATGTAAAAATAAATCACGCATCATTATATTGTTTCTTTGTAATTTATATATATAGGCAATGCACAGAATATACAGTGGCGGTCACATAATTAAAGACACCAGTAGATTTTCATACAAACGAGGTAAATTTGAAGCCTTGGTTTTCCGCCAAGGATTGACCTAGCTGTGAACCGATAATGGTCATCTAGGGAGTGAATGGAGGAGATTCAGACTGTTATACACACCTAACTGATTTGATCAGCATTATAAGAGATTTAAACATCAGAGTTTTCAGTTTCCGGATTTTTATACATTTTTATGCTAATTTCGTAGTTTTTTAAACATATCCTTATATCTCTTACAACGATGATCAGATCAGTTTGGTGTGTATGTATAGCGATTAAAATCTCCTCCATTAACTCCCTGGATAGCAATCATCAGATCATAGCTCGGTCAATCCCTGGCGGAGAACCAAGGGTTCAAAGTTACCTCATTTGTATGAAAATTGACTAGTGTCTTTAATTATGTGACCGCCACTGTAGGTACTGGGAGCTTAGTAACTTGTACAGTCTACAAAACCTTAGACTAGTGAAGTATAAAATTACCTGTATATCCTAATTTCACAATGGAATATGTGTGTTAATCTTAATGCAGGCACTTTAGTCGGCACTTCTTAGTAGTTTATTATGAAGGTGATGCGTCTGACCTGTGCTCCAAAATCGCAGTAAACGATTTGCAAAATGAACCATATTTCCAGGGTGATAGAGCGTGCAATCGATAAACTGGCCCGTCGTCATGGGGCGCATATCAACGAGTATGACGCTAACAATGGCGCCGACAACGCGCGCCGTCTCACCGGCAAACACAATATGCCACACATTCGGGATTTTACTGCAGGTAAGTGTACATTATACAGAGTGCTTGATAGTACGTGTAAGTATCCAGACACACTATGCTGAAGTTACGCAACCAAAGACCGGCAGTAACACTAGTAAGAAAAAAACCGGCCAAGTGCGTGTCGGGCCACGCGCAGTAGGGTTCCGTAGTTACCTTATACCATGCCAGATTCAATACCACTATAATTTTTCGCCTGCCAAAATAACTTTGTTTTTCACCGTGTTTGATGAATGACAACAAGCTTACGCGCTCACTAGACATGAAATGAAACAATTTTTGAACGGATACTAGCGCGGTTTTATTAAAAGTACTTTGGTAATTAGTTGGTATTTGGTTTGATTTTTGGTTTTCCCGACGTTTCGGCAACTTTGCAGCTGCCGTGGTCACAGGGGACTGAAGTGTGTACTTATATCTCGAAAACTGATAACTATATCTCGTTCAAATTAATTTTCGTTGAAAGTGTTTATTAAGATCTATAGTTTTTATTTTTTTTATTTATCACTCTCTTATTTCAAAAGTACGGTGTAAGTAAAGTACGGGGGACGCACATTTTACCACTTTGGCAGTGTATATCTTTCAAAGGGTTGACTTTGAGAAAAAATAGTCTTAGAAACCTCAATGTCATTTTTGAAGACCTATCTATAGACACCTTGCACGTATTGGTTTAATTAAAAAAAAATTTTTTCAGATTCAGTTACATGTATGGGGAGCCCCCTTTTATCTTTTTTCATTTTTATTTTTGTGTAAAAATCGTAAAGCGGTTTACAGAATGCATCTTTCTACCAAGTTTCAACTGTGTAGTCCTACTTTCGGAATAAAGTGGCTGTGACATACGGACGGACAGACGGACAGACAGACAGACATGACGAATCTATAAGGTTTCCGTTTTTTGCCATTTAGGCTACGGAACCCTAAAAACGCTACGTAACTTTCGGCAGGTGTGTTGCTAACCATTCACAAAGAATTGTAAGCATAACTAGGCCGAATTTGGGTGGCGTAACTTTAGCATGGCGTGCCTGGACACGAATTCCAGAAATAGTAATTTGGTTACCTTGCATACAACCCTGAAAAATTATTATAAATCCTGAAACCATCATTTCCCAGCAAAAACTGTTTGATTATTTTTAATGTAAATTTTTTTATAGTGTGACCCGAGAGACCAAAGTGGTGTAGCTTTTACCATTAATCGGATGGATTAGGTATACCTATCTGCGTCTAGGGTTGTCACTTTGTATGCAAATAAAAAAAATTCTTCAGTCATCAGACTAATAAAGTAATAATTTTCCGGGGCTGTATGCATGAACATAAAGTAAGTATTTATAATCTTATCAGCCCGCTTAATTATGAGTGGTCACAGTACTCTACAGTTAGTTCTATCGGTAGTGCCAATGCTAGAGCTGTTAGTACTATGCTAATTCTGACCCAATTTACCACCCCTATTATAGTTTAGGCACCTTACTCACTGAAAGACAACCCGTGTTAGTTATTTGACTGCGTTCTTCTGAGGGGCAAAAAAGGTTCGTGCGGCACTAATTTGGGCGGCAAAAATTCCGCTTTTCACTTGCTTAGAACGGGATATTTTTTTTACAGCTATTTTGTTGTATTGGACGATAAACCTATTAATTAATGCATCCCAGGTAATTATCGGTTAGCTGACCCAAGAGTTAGTACAGTCGACTTCATTAATATGTTGGCATTTTTACAGGATGTTGACTCATTAAAAAGGCATAAGTAAACGTTGATGAACTTTCAAAGGATACATACATATTATTGAACACAACTGTACCTACCATAGAAAACAGTTTGGTATTTGATATCATGCCAGGTGATTCATATAATAAATAATTCATAGTCCATTAGATGTTGATAATATGCTTTCCATTACAACCTGTACAGTGGAAATTCGTGGGTATATAAATAGCAACAAGCAAGTTCAGCTATAAATATCTGCGCTGTAAAAACACAGTCGGTAAAGGTAAATATTGATTAAAGACAATGTACGAGTAATATCGAAACTTCTTAAATTCTAAACTGAAGTAGATTTTGGACCCGATCCAAATACAATACAAAGGTTTGTGTACAAAAATGTTCATTTGCTGAAGGTACATATTGGATGGGCAACTACTATTGTAGAAAGAAATAATATTTCAAATAACTTCTCCGTATAAAAAAGTTACGTCAAGGGTAATAACCCAACGAACAACGAAAAAAGTAATGTATCGATAACATCGTCATGCTAGAACAACTACTTACCTCGAGTTATATAGAAACAATAAACTTTATTTACATAAAATTGTTAGAGAAGTTGCGTGATAGATTGTGATTACTGATTAAGTTACGCAAAACTATTTGGTTTTTATTTTTAAGTTAGGGTTGTAAGCACCTGCTTTACATTTTACCACACATGTACCATGGGCAACAGCGTCGCTTTACCACTGCTAAGGTTAAAATCCCTTGCACGCCGCGCCCGCTGTCACATACGATTAGTTCGTGCAGGGGCGATACGCGCGCACACGAATTTTGTTGCGAATTGGTTAAGCGACGCTGTTGCCCATAGTACAGATGTATCTTTTTTGTACATTGTACAGTACTGACTATTGAAAGTACTTTAATACTTACATTACAAAAGATAGTAGAGGCACGGATCTTATATTAGTTTAGGGGTTTGTACAGTCGAGTTCAATAATTTTCATAATACTTTATGCTTTTGTAATAAAAGTCAACATCCTGTCAAAAATGCCAACATTATGAATTAACTTAGGTGTCGCATGTAGTGCGTGGCCAATCTGTCATAATTTAGTTAAGGGTGGTGTTATTTACAAAAGGTTTTTAAACACCTAATTAACTTAGACATAGACAGACACTGTCCAATGTGATGCTGTCTCTTTCAAACAAAATTGTCAAAAAAAGTGACAGCATCACATTTAAACAATGTCTAAGTTGACAGTTTAAAAATCTTTTGCAGGTAAGTAATATAATAACACCCAATTTTACCTATTATCGGTAAGATTATCGGCGATAGCTGATTGGGCCTGTGTGACCTGTGGCTGACACTGACAGTCAGATATGAAAGTTTAACAGGTTTCGGTTTTTACTCGACAGATTATTCCATTGAAATTCCGTTTAATATTTTAAATTAATCGATGATTAAATTAGTCCTACCTGTGAACAGGAACCAAACTTTCAACTTACTTACTTATCCACTTGTTTATACTTACATATTTTTATTCGTCAGGGGTGGCCAACCGAAGTTGCAGTGTCAGAATTCCTCGGCAAGTGTCTGAAGATAAGAGGGGCTATCTTGAAGACCGCAGGCCGGCTGCCAACGCCGACCCTTATCGTGTGATATGTATTATGCTACGAACGTGTATATTCGACGAGTAACTTTTTCTTGCAAATAAAATATGTGACGTCACTCAAATTGTAAAAAGCACAAATTGATGTAATGTGGTGATTATTAAAAAGTGAATCGTCATTGTGTATTGGCAATGTGAGCGTCGAACAAAATATTTGTTATCATTTACGTATCACCAAATTGATGTACTGTTTTTGTTTTTCATGTCTGAATTTGATATCTGTATTTAATAAACATATTTTTTATCTAAAACCAATTTTACTCTGAGCTCCTTAAATTTCAGTTAAGTACTTTAAATTTACTAAGCTAACATTGTTGTACGGAAAAACTGAAGTAAATCTATAAGTGACATCGATATGAACGAGCAGCAAACTGTAAAATATCTGTTAAAATGTTCGGATATCGCAGGCGTACACCAAACCAACAATCACATTACGCCGACTGGGCAGTGATAACATTGACATGAAACAGATGTTCTTTTAATGCAATAAACTGAACTACATTATTGGGTAAACCGTATCGATTATGTTCTCTTTGTTCACAACGAGGTTTTGATCCAAAGTAATAAAACAAGATTGATATTTCCCTTGCATCAAAGAAGCGCGGTTTAGGTAATTTATCGTTTCCGTTGGAGCGCTTTTCAAGTTTTGAAATTCGCAAACTTTTGCCAGCGATTTAGTGGCAAGACCTGTGTATGACTAGTTCTTTTTGAGCTTTTTGAGCTAACCTGAGTCTTTGATTTACTTTAACGGCTTTTATTTTGCAAAGATCAAACCAAGTTAAATTTGGGACTGTTTGGCACCTGTTTGAACAAGCTATTTTCGCATAGATACCTACTACTTACAACACGCTCTTTAAGTAGCGACTAAAAGTGAAAAAATAGTAGGTACTATATAGATTTTTGTCTTTTTAATTAAAATTGCCCGTTCCCTTTATTCATTTCTCGCATCGCATCTCGTTCAATCTCCTTGTCAGGGTACAGACGCTTTGATTTGAAATAGCTTTTTCAGAAAATTTATTTCTTATGTACTTAAACAAACAAATCCTATTATTTTTGCTTTTCATCCGACGATTGTTTGTATGTGCGTACCTTTATTATAAAAAATATATTGTTTGGAACGGTTTTCAGATTTCTACTACAAATACAAAGTAGGTACTCAGACTTTATAAGTCTACTAATAAAGTTTAATTAATTCACTTAGCTAGGTGAATTAGCCGAGGTAAATTAAGTCTACAACGGGTGTCTCTACCAAATAATAACACTGATTACTTACTTTAAAAATAAGAACTTGAATTAAAAACAGACTACTAATTATTTACATGTTTATTTAACTTAGTTTTACATTAATAATCCTATTCCCTAAGCCTATCACAATGAAATGGTAATGTAGAGTTTACACTTTGTCTTCATACGCTATATCGGTAAATTCCACGATATTGCTATTTGGGAATATATACAACTCACCGACTCTTTCATCTCCAACAGGCATTTCATTCCCGTTCGATAGTCTGTTACTTGCCTTTCTCCTACTTGTTCCTTCTTCACTGAAGTATCTTTTACTATCATTAGTATGATATTCACTGGGCTTAAGAAATTGAAAACCGTTTTCTTTATTAGTTTGGTTCCGTAAACAATGACAAGAGTCCCTCGTCGAGCTCTTAAGGTTGTCCATTTGCGTAAGGTTAATTGATTTTCTAGCTGAGTACACGCTTCTTTCATTTGTTGAACGAAATGAGAGTATTCTTGTTCTATATGATTGGCCATCCTTAAACAAAAACATTTGAATTATTAAACTTACGACGTTAATTTATTTTAAATACTTAATCAAAGTTGTAACTATCGCTTCTTTTTTATAATCATTACGTTATTTTGAAAAAAGTTAAAAGAAAAAGTTAAAAGTTTAAGAGGCCAAAAATTAATTTTTACGGATACTATTAATTAGTACGGCTGTAAGTTGAACTATAAGGCAAAGGATAATCTTAAAATTTACGACGTTCAATTCAAGTGGTACCAAAAAGTGTACTAGTTCTAAAACAGTGTTCAAAGGTTGAAAGGTAAAAGCTATTGAACTTAATTTGGCTTAAACTTACTTCGTAACTGTCGTTGGCGAATCTGTTTTTTTTCTGTCCGAATGTAAAGCGCTGCTTAAATTCCTTCTTGAATTTTTCCTGCAACCAAAGTCGAAGCTTGATATAAATAAATAAATTATGTATATTCTATTTATATCGGGATTGTGTTGTATAAAACTATAGGTAGAACATAATATCGATATTATTGAAAGATATTTGTTATCATCACTAATATTATAAGTTCTAATAGTTTCATTATTCGATGGCAATGAATTGAATATTTTGTTATGAGATAATCAACAACTTGCGCGAATTTAGTAAAAGCCTTATAAAGCCAAATATGATACATTGGGACCATCAAACTGAACAACTTTTACTATGGGACCAAATCTGAAATCGCGAAAAATCTGCTGTTTCATACATTTTGATATTTTCTTTATTGATTTTTGTATGAGGTACTTGTTGTATGGTCTGTGTGTGTGAAACAACAGATTTTTTTTCGCGATTTCAGGGTTGGTCCCGTAGTAAAAGTTGTTGAGTTTGATGGTACCTATCAACTATATTTGGCTTTATAAAGCTTTTTTTTACTAAACACCTTGTATTTCTGAGTGTGATGACTAGGCAAACAAATTAATTTATAGGCTCAAGACGGCTTACCTACTCCATAAGTGATGTAAATAAAGGCAAATACTGTTATCAAAAAGCCGGAGACCGCTATCATTGGCTTCAAGAGCCCATTACATACAGACATCAATCTTTAAGATTGATGAGGACATTTTTTGTTTACAAAATGTCTCAATTTCCACCAGCCCCCCTAGTCATATGACCAACATTCTATGCGTTTGAACGCTACGCTTACTATTAAAGCTTTAAAATAAGCGGTAAACTATAAAATTACGAGCG
The DNA here is from genome assembly GCA_943789525.1 of Agriphila geniculea. Lineage (NCBI taxonomy): Eukaryota > Metazoa > Arthropoda > Insecta > Lepidoptera > Crambidae > Agriphila > Agriphila geniculea. Next base: position 15,034,278 of record OX038875.1, read on the forward strand.
GTAAGCTTGTTAATTACCTTATTATACTTATATTGTATGGAATTCCATACAATATATCAAAGTCTGTGATTTACATAAGTTTGCGACATGTGGTAGTCATCTATTGCTCATATTTAAGCTTTAATAATAAGCATAGCGTTCAAACGTATAGAATGTTGGTCATTTGAGTAGGGGATCAGAACAGTGTTCGATTAGAATCTGAATATTCAAGCTTCTGCCAATCACAATCATTGTTTATTGTATTTTTTTTTTATACACAACGGGATATTGCTTGGCCTTCATCGCACCTGATGTTAAATGACGATAAGGCCGAAGGTGGAAGCGCACTACACCCGGAATACTGGCTATCTTACCTCTAACTGCCGGAACACAACAATTTTTAAATGTTGTTATGGCGTCAGACTTAGGTAAGATGGTGGTAGCTAGCCAGGCGGACTTGAAATAAGCCCTACCACCAACCAAACCGAGTACAAATTGTACCCCCCCTGGGAATCGAATCCGGGACCTCTGCTTCTTACACGGGTGGGCGAACCACTAGACCACAGAGGCGGTTTTGAATTTGGATTATATGGAATTGACAAGCTTTATGACATGTAATTTAATAGTTTGATTCTTTTTATATTAATTGACCGTGCGAGCGTGAAGCTGTCCGTCCCTCTGTCCGGCTGCGGCTGTCCGTTTGTTGTTCTCTACAGGGGGGTATAACAACCTCTTAAAACTTGCCAGTTTTATGGATTGCCATAGTTACATCTCTTTCTCTGTACAGTAAATAAAAGAGACGCATTGATAGCCATTCAGAAAACTGGCAAGTTTTAAGAGGTTGTCATACCCCCCCTGTAGAGGACAACAATAAGAGAGCTATGCCCTGTTTATCAAAACTTACAAGTCTACAAATACTTTATACAAGATAAATTTTACAAGTTCATGTAAATTATGTCTTTTTCCAAATAATTTATGCAAGACACTTGTAAAAACTGTCAGACGGAATGGGAGTCGCCGGACACCCTCAGAAATACTCAGGATTTTCTATTGAGTTTTTTACAAGTTGTAAGTTTTTTTTATAAGTTTTAATTTTTTTGATTAACGAAATTACTAATATAAGGGCGAAAACATATTAGTGAAATAAACAAAAACATTTGTAGCGTTTAATTTAACGTGTTTTGATAAACGGATTTGTGGAATAATTATATTTTCATAAGGAAAATGCTTGTTTTTAAAAAGTACAAAACTTGTAAGTTTTGATAAACAGGGCACAGGTCGCATTTCTTAACCGATTCTCGTGAAATTTTGTAAGCAGGTTCTATAATTATATAGATTTTTTTGTCAATTCAGTTTTTCTAAATTTATCAAAATGGCGGAGATATAGGGAAAATCATATTTCAGACATATCGAAAAATGTCAAAAGCGTGAGGTCTACAACTCTACAGAGCCACTAGCAAAAAACCGGTCAAGAGCGAGTCGGACTCGCGCACCGAGGGTTCCGTACAATCATAAATATATTTGGATATGTTACTTTAGTAGTCTTTAAAAAAGTAGGATAAACGGCAGACAGGTGGAAGGGCGAACAGGCGGACAGTTAATTTACAAATCTTAGCCACAGCTGCTTATATGACTGAAAAACGTTTCAGCCACTCCACATTGCAAACTGTTTATATTACTAAGTAGGAACTTATTCTTCGTTTATTCGTACGGCAAATAGTAGGTAATTATATTAGAACCAGCCATCACTTTTTGAGTCTGTAGTATAGTATTATTAGGGCGCGCCATCTCTTGACCGATAGTGGAACTATTTTATGTTTCTTAGGTTAGCATGCTTAGGACAGCGCCATCTGTTGACTGGTAGTGAAACTAAAGAATTTTTGTTTGTTTTTTTTTTTAATTTCTTAAAAAAGTGTGTTATATTGAGACATCGTTTTATTTTTCCTTTAATCTTTACATAAACTACTATCACATAGAATTATTTCAGAATTTCCTCTTTGCAAACTTCGGAGATAAGGGGGGGGGGACGGTATTTTTTTACATTTTTCATCATAAGTCGAAAACTATGCGGCCTAAGAAAAAAGGTAAAATGTTTTAAAATGTGCAAACAGCGTTCTTTCATATGATACCCCACATGCCCTAGTCACCTCACTTCAAATTTTTAAGACCCCTTTTCAGTCCCTGTTGTAAAAAAAATATCTTATTTGCAAAATAGTTGGACAAATGTCATCTTAAACTATACCAAATTTCAAGTTGATACCATTAGTAGTTCTCGAGATATCCAGCTGTGACAGACAGACAGACAGACAGACTGAGTCACACCATAAGGGTTCCTTTTTTACCATTTTGGTACGGAACCCTAAAAACCAGCCATTGAAATAGTCGATGAACTTTAAATTGGCTTTACATTGGAACTTTACAACGCAGTTGTTGTTTTTGGAGTGAAAGCCGATATAAATAATACTTTAAACTCCGAACCGAACAGTTTTTGAACTAAATGATAAGTTGCGCAATAAAAATTACTACATGTTAAAAATTAAGCCACACCAAAGTACCTATTAATTAATCTAAAGATTGTATTGATTTTTTATTTGATTCATATTTGTTTTTTTGTTTGTTACGCATTCACGTCTTAACTACTGAACCGATCATCATGAAATTTTACAAACACGTTGTCAGGGGTACAGTGAAGGACATAGGGTAACTTTCATCCCGAAAGAAAGTATTGTTCCCGAGGGATAGCAAAAAAACTTTCCACGCAGACGAAGTCGCGGGCGGCCGCTAGTTTATAATATTAGTAAGGATACATCTGTGTTATTTTCCCAAAGTAACAAAACAATATTTGTAGTTGTATCATTATTCCATAAAATAAGCGTAGGTTCCTAATTTATAAACAACTAGCTTCCGCCCGCGACTTCGTCCGCGTGGATATTAGAGAAAATCCTTAGGGATACTTCAACCAGGATCCGACCAGCCGTTTTTACGCGATTAGGCGGGTCACCACCAAGCGCGCTGCCTCGCGAGGCAAGACGTTTGCCAAGACGCAAGACGCAAGGCGTTTGTCGCACGAGGCTCGCTCGCTTGGTGGGGACCCACCTAATCGCGTAAAAACGACTGGTCGTTCCCGTTCCCGTTTCGTCCCGACCCATCCCGTTCCCATCCCCGTCCCGTTCCGTTCCCGTCCCATCCCATTCCGTTTTGTTCTCGTCCCCGCTCTCATTCCATTCCCGTCCCATCCCATCCCGTTGCGTTCCCGTTCCCGCTCTCGTTCTCGCTCCCGTTGCCGTCCCGTTCCGTCCCGTTTTCGTCCCAACCCATCCCCGTTCCCGTTCCCGTCCCAACCCATCCCCGTTCCCGTTCTCATCCCCGTCCCGTCCCGTTCCCGTTCCGTTCCCATCCCATTCCGTTTTGTTCTCGTCCCCGCTCTCATTCCGTTCCCGTCACATCCTATCCCGTTCCGTTCCCATCCCCGTCCCGTTCCCGTTCCGTTCTCGTCCCATTCCGTTTTGTTCTAGTCCCATTCCCGTTCCCATCCCGTCCCGTTTTGTACCGTTCTGTTCCCGTCCCGTCCCATCCCGTTCCGTCCCCTCTAGTTCCGTTCTCGTCACATCCCATCCCGTTCCCGCTCTCGTGCCCATCCCGTCCGGTTTCCGTTTCCGTCCCGCTCCCGTTCCTGTTCCCGTTCCCGCCTCGTCCCGTTCCCGTTCCCGTTCTCTTCCGCTCCGTCCAGTTCCCGTTCCCGTTCCCTTTCTCCCCGTCCCCTGGGGCTGAATCATGCATGTCCACCGAGTTGGACTTCAAAATGAATGTCATTTTCGCAATCATCATCCCATAAAACCTCAAGAACGTCATCCATATATAGTATTTTATGATTACTTACCCCATTTACCACCTAAGGGGATGATTTTCAAAATCACAAAATATATGTTTGCCTATTTATTTTAAGACGTGCTCCTACGAAGTTTAAAGTTATAATGTCAATTTTATATTCTTTTTCCATAAGTTTTCCATACAAAATTTGAACCCCATTTTCACCCTTTTAGGGGTTAAATCATGTACATCGTGTTGGACTTTAAAATAAATGTAATTTTCGCAATCACCATCCTATAAAACCTCAAGAACGACAACCATATCGATTTTTATGTTTACTTACCCCATTTACCCCCTAAGGGGTTATTTTCAAAACTACAAAATATATGTTTGACTATTTATTTTTAAACGTACTCCTACGAAGTTTAAAGTTGTAATGTCTATTTTATATTATTTTTCCATACAAAATTTGAACCCCATTTTAACCCTTTTAGGGGTTAAATCATGTACATCGTGTTGGACTTTAAAATAAATGTCATTTTCGCAATCACCATCCCATAAAACCTCAAGAACGATATCCATATCGATTTTTATGTTTACATACCCCATTTACCCTCTAAGGGGTTGATTTTCAAAATTACCAAATATATGTTTGCCTATTTATATTTAGACGTGCTCCTACGAAGTTTAAAGTTGTAATGTCTATTTTTTATTCTTTTTCCATACAAAATTTGAAAACCATTTTCACCCCTTTAGGGTGATTTTCGCAATCGTCATACCAGAAAACCCCAATAACGACATCCATATTTATTTTTAGGTTTATTTACACATTTCACCCCTATTTTATCGCCATAGGGGTTGCAGTACTAACAATATCAATATACGTTGCGTTAGATTTTCTTCCATAAGCTTATACTATAAATTAAGTGATTTTTACTTCGAAAATGAACGATTTTTTTCTATACACAACTTCATACCCCTTTTCACCCCTTCGGGGGTAGAATTTTGAAAAAAGCTGAGACCCGTATTTATTAACTTTCAATTTTCAGCCTAAACACAAAATTTGAAGATTCTAGCTTCAAAACTGAGGGACTTTCATACAAACTTTCATCCCTTATTTCGCCCACTTAGGGATGGAATTTTCAAAAATCCTTCCTTAGTGGATGCCTACACTGTATGAGGTATCTGTGTGCAAAATTTCAAGTTTCTAGGTCCAGTGGTTTGGGCTGTGCGTTGATAGATCAGTCATTCAGTTTACGATTTTATAAATTAAGATTACACCCAAACAATTTTCTTTTTGATTGGCTATTATTTATTATAATCACTAGTGAAAATCGGAGACATTCGTAGAATGTTATAATAAGTTAATTGGTAATAAGACCTTTTCATATCTAATTTATTAATAATATTGTTTTTTATTTTAGTTCTAATTAGTTTTTTTCTGTAATATTATATCAGTATCAATAATTTACTTATAATCATTGTCAATAATGTAAACGAAATATTATGATACTTAATTAAAATTCCCTACCACGCGTCGTTAGTTAGATGCAATACTACAGTATTGCTAATAATAGGAATGCTACCTATTCCTATTAAATTCAACGTCATGAAAAGTGTGAAAAGTCCATAAATTATCACAAAGCTCGGTTTACACCCATGCGAGTGCTCGGTCAAGCGATACACTTATATAACCCACTATACGGAATCCATTTAGAAAAGCAATGAAAGTTTTTTTTAATTATTATTTTTTATGCAGAAGATATTTTTTGCTGTCATCAAGAGAAAAACAACCGAGATAGGTAATTTGTTACTGACGTCGATATTTGGAGTAAACAAAGAAAATAGGAGCGAGAGATTTTGTTGAGGTCGAGTAAATATTTATAAATAGTCTACTACAAGTGATTCTTCTAGGCTCTTTTAGTAGTCTATTCGTTATTATGTTAATATTTTTTAAGCATACTAAATTAAAACACTCTTTTCATTATTAGTGAGTGTTTATTTTATAATACTTAATTATAGTAGCTGCTGAATTTTGACTTAATCGACTTTAATTCTGTGCGTAGCTAGCATGTAATTCTTAAATTGACTGCCTATGTTTATTAAATAAGATGCGTGCAAGGAGAAGCACGCTTGACTATATCGGTAAACATATTGTTTAAAAAATGAATAGTAAATTCTGTGTTGGATACACTTTAGTAAATATAAACCGAACTAGTTTGGATAGATCTATAGATCTGCACAGATTTTTTCTTATCATTCAGTCCAATCTAAAATTTAATAAGAAAACTACACTCGTGTTGTTTTTAGGCATTCAATCGATTTTAAGAGTTATTCGATAAATATTTGCCATTCCATCGAAGCATCTATCAAAAACGGGCTTTATTCTTAAGTGTTTTTAAGAAGACACTTAAGACTAGGTGACAAAACAACAATGTTTAACGCACATTTCCACTTTTTGAAAGGTCGAGTGTTACAAAAAGATAAAGGACACATTTGGGAAATAAAACGTAGAGCATTATGACTTATAGGGTTTCTTCTGAAAATGTAAGAGTTGTTGGCAACAGACTGATTTTATTATTAAAAAACATTTTAAATAAATGCTTGAGCTGAAGTATTTTCCATTAAATAATTATTAGTAAAGCTTTTGAATGTTTACAATCGTTTGTGTAGTAAGCTTTATAAAAATCTAATAAAATATTACTAAGATTGCTGGTTGAAGGTCATTTTTTTTCACTTTCAGCGATAAACGTAATATAACGGCAGCGACAAGACAGAACTCTTTTTGCTGGTTTGTCGATTTTTTCCGTTGAACTTTGGATTTCTCATAAATAATTTCTAAGAAAACTTATATGACAAGCAATAAAACCTCTATTTTTTTAACAGATTCACCGATGGCGTAATAGAATTCTATCGGGTGTTTTTTCCTCATTCCCTGGGGAGAAAAATGAACTGTCGTCGCTAAGACTTTTTTACAAAAGAAATATCTAAGCGGAAAGTTGGTAATTATTATAGGCTCAGGCCAATTTTACGGGGCTAAGCCGTAATCAGAATTTATGGATGGATATTTCTTAATTAGGTCATAAGGACTGCGGCCTGTTTTGATAAAAAATATTAAGAATGATATTAAGATCGGTTTTAGTACTCTTAATGGTTTAATAAGGGGCTAGATAACTTTAAAGGACATTAAATTGCTGTAAACTTAAAATGTGGTTAGCTTATACGAAATATTATAGCTCTTATTAGTCATGCTTTACTGTGTTTTGGGTGTAAAGAGTTAAATATCTAAATAATTTTAGACTAAGAATCCATTGCCATCTTTTCAGCGGAGTTTTCAATGTAACGTCAAAATCCTCTACAGTACTACCCATAGAGGAAATAATCACTACGTTTTAGTACTACCTACCTACGACATTTTTTTTTTGATGATATTAGCCAAAGGCAGACTTTGTGATAAAGTCTTAAACACTGTTGACGCAAAAGATGTTATTATTTCCAAATGTTTTTAACAAAAATCACTGTAATATTCTTGTAATATTACTCCGAGTGGCACTGCTTTCGTTTTCATCATAGATATCTTCGCGATAAGACAGTTTTTAATTTAGAATAAATTACCATAGAGTTAGTGGATATTATGTCGCATATGTAATGTTGTACATGTGAACCTTCCTGATCACGCTGCCTAAAAATCAAAATGTCTACGAAGCAAAATGCCTGATACATAACTCATTTACTAACTCCTGGGCAAGCAAGTTACACCTTAGACATCCTGTTTATGAAGCAAGATGGTGATCAAATGCCTGCCCAGTTACTAAAAAAAATAAAAAAAAAACATAGCTCACAGAATTCATCATTAAATTACCAAATAAAATAAACTTACGTTGTAAATCGCGTATATGAAGGGATTGTAGCAGGAGTTGCTCATTGCAAGCCAATCGAAGCAGAAGAACAACACATTTATGTATTTGTACCTGCAAAGATAATGTACATTAGCACCTACTATTAAATATTTGAAGATGTGAAAGCGCAAGCATTCGTCATCACACAAATGGACGATCAAAATACTTTCAATCTACAGACAATTTCTATTTTCCGCCAATCTAAACCATCAATAATTATAACATAGTTTAAAAATTATTACATGTTGTTTGGAAATGTTATAATTAAACGAGCACCTACTCATGTTAACATAAAAATAGGAGTTAAAGTATGAAATTTCCGTTTTTCCGCATTGTTTTCTCACACACATAGGCTCTCATATCTTCTTTGATGTTATAGATGCTTCAGTTACTATCAGCAATAAAAATATTTCTGATTTCCTTTCCTGAACGTTAGAAAAAGGTATCTTAAAACTTACCTTATTTCGTTAGCATCAGAAATGATAACACTTATATCGTTGTAACTTAGGCGATATGTACATATTTTTTTCACTTAACACATGTGACATTACTTAGCCGTGTTTAAACATTTGTGCATAATTGTTTTAAAACATTGGCGATCAGGGATGTTAAATAAATTAAGACAATATTAGTATGGAAAATGCAAATTCTTTAAAAAATTCCATACAAAACGGCAATTTCATACTTAAACCCCTTGGACGAATCAACCACTGGACGCGAAATGACAGCCATATTTGCCTTTACCCCTCTGCCACTTACTGTGACCGATAGCCTCAGTAAACGATATCGCGTTGTCAGTGTGATGCTAGAGCTCGTGGCGAAACATTGGTACAAAAATGGGCAAAATGCTTCGTATTGTTCAGCAAAAAAAATAGCGGGCAATCAAGAAATGTTTCTTTTCACGCGTAAGCACAATTTCAACCTATTAAAGTAGCTATTTTTCGCAAAATAAATAAAATTTGGTATGTAAACAAAGTAGGGTAACTTAGTTAGCCGGTTTGCCGGCCCCCTTTGGTTTTCGGCCATTACGGAAAATGTAAGAATGTATGAAAAAAAATTTTCGTGAAATTTCTTTTTCGCGGTGTTATTAATCCGGTTGAATTTAAATAAACCAAATCTTCTGGCGGATTATATTGAAGAAAATAATATTAATCGCCAAAGAGTCACATTTCAAAGATTAAATGCTAATGACCAACATATTATAGATTTTCCCGAGCTCACACATGAACAATTAATTTTAGTCGCAATAGGAACGTACCACCTAAAGTTGGCGCGCGCGTTCTTATTGCAGTGAGCATATGAAAAGGACGGGAGTATATGAAATTGAATACTATCGACATCCAGAAAGAATTAATTTCAATAATGAACCAAATGTTCTAATAAGATGTAAAATTCAATCGAGGCATGTGCGGAGCAAAACATATTATAGCTACATTTTGTATAATCCTGAAGCACAGGGTTGCAGTGCCATAAATGAATATTATTGCTCGTGCATTCATTCATGGCCGCCGAACGCTTGGATGTTGCGCTCATGTTATGAGCATTTTGTACTTTCTTGGTTGAGCTTGACATAACCTAGAAGAATTTGCGCATTAAAGTTTATCTCCTCCTAGTTTAAATCCTCTGTTAAAAAATGGCTTGCGAACAAATGTTTTTATAGTATTCAGGAATTTTTAAATTATAAGTAGCTGTAAGTTAATAATAATAATGTCATTGTAAATTGAATTTTGTGACAAGAAACTTTGTATTTTTGTGTATATGTTTGAAAAGGCAGGATTAAGTAAAACTTTATTTTAGACATGTATATCTGTTTATGTGACCTTCAATCCATACACAATAAAGATCTATTCTATCTATTCTATCCAGCTTCATTTTTGGATAATCTTTTAATAGATTTGTAGGACTTGTGACTTGTATGTGGATAATATAAAACCATAAATAAAAAAATATGTTAAGACGTTATTCTAATTTTATTTTCATTATATTATTATCAGACGTGATTGCACATCATCTTTTTTTGTAATTGTATAATGTCCCCGCTGCTGGGGCACAGGCTTTTCTTATGGGTGGATAAACAGGACTGACCATAACTAAGATAAAAAATTAGAAACGAGTTCATGTGTCCGCACACATGAACTCGTTTCTAAACGAAATCTACACGAAGCGAAATATAAGGTAATGGTCAAAAAGTACAAAAGGTCTTGAGTTACCTATACAAGAGGGTGTTCGGCTATTATCCATTTCTGTTTATCTTAAAGTAAGTTATGTAATGTTAGTTATGTAATTGGGCGCCTCCCGCTTACTAATAATAATAATAAATAAATAATAAGGGGCCCCAATGCGGATTGGTGGGGTGTTAATGGCTGAAAATGCAGCCAAAAACAATGATATACCATAGGCCATAAATAACGGCTTAGCGTGCCTCTCAAAGTCACGGAGGAGCTTGAGGTAATTTTTTGTCACCCATCCCATAACCAAACTTTTGGAAAAGTTGCTTAACTGTCGCAATCACTGGGTGATGCGCTTACTTACTGCGCTATCTAGCTGGTCCGTCGTGATTATTACCTAATATTTTTTGAAAATATACCTTTAGCCACGTAAAATATTAACGCCTGAAAAAAAAAATTGCAGTTTTTTTATGTTATTCACCGATCACAGAGGTCCCATATTTTTTTTGTTATACACATAAAAGGAACTTAAACCTGAGATAGATTCAATTTGCGCCGGGGCTCGGGTAATTTTGTATGTAGCCTGCGCATTCACCTTTGATGGACTGGTAACTAAATGCGTTTTGGGGAGGTCATTTGCTTTTCGGCCGCCTGGCCGAAAACTAATGTATGAGTTTCACAATCCATAATATTTGGCCGGCATTTATGGCCAAAAACCGGCTACATCACCCTATAACATTGACATTATTTGACAAGTGTAATCCCCCCTCACCCCGCAAAAATTGGTTGATCGTGATTTCATACATTTTTCTTACGTTACGTATCCAGTGGTTAATTCATCCAAGTTAAACCCCCAATATTCATAATTATAAATTAATATTGTGGCTGAAATTTAAACCGAGGTGTAATAAAAAGTTCAAAATTTAAAAAATATTATTAGATTTTCCCATAAAAAATAATTAGGTCACTCAAAAAGTTAAGGGAAATTTCAAAATTAATTTTACAATATTATTGATACTTTACACCATAACATTTTTATGTTTGGGAATTGTTATCATCATCGTCATCATCATATCAGCCGCACGACACCCACTGCTGGGTATAGGCCTCCCCTAAGGATCTCCACGATGATCGGTCCTGCGCTGCTCGCATCCAGTGGCTTCCCGCGACCTTCACCAGATCGTCGGTCCACTTTGTCGAGGGCCTACCCACGGAGCGTCGTCCGGTGCGCGGTCGCCATTCCAGAACCTTTCCGCCCCAACGGCCATCAGTTCTTCTCGCTATGTCTCCCGCCCATTGCCACTTCAGCTGAGCAATCCTTCGAGCGATGTCGGTTACTTTAGTTCTCCTGCGGATCTCCTTGTTTCTGGGGATTGTTATACCATTTACCAAACACCCTGTATGTATAAGGTTTAAGTATTATATCTACTTACTCGTTAATGGAAGGAAAGAATGACTGTAGCAGCATGTAACTCTGTAGGGGGAGCCAGCATAGTGCGAAAAGTGCTACTACCAGCACTAGCATTTTGATCACCTGTATAGAAAAAAGTTTTTTTTATAAAAGTATCGATAATTTATACCCCCTCCTTTGAGGTGTTCCTACCTACATATTTCTTAGTACGAGTTCAGCTGTTACACCTTATTATGTATATTTTGTGCGTCTCTCTCTCTCTCTTTTACTCTTTCGACGCATGGACATTTGAATTGATGAAAGCTCACCTCGAATTCCGTAGAAATTATACAAAAGCCTACAAAGTGCAATATCAATGAGATTCTTTGATGTTAACAATCCTTTTCGAGGTTTATTCCCCAAATTAAAATAAATTATCATATTTTCCTTTAACATTACCATATTTACCATTATGTTTTGTCCTCATGTTGAGTTCATTAGCAATGATTAAACATGAAAAAAATCTTCGTCCTTATAACTGAATATTTCATTTAAAATGTACTTATGTTTTTTGTAGTAAGGCGCTTATCCATTAACGCCGCCAGTTAATTTATTTTACAAAGTTCAAATAATGAAAAATAAGAGGCAATTTAAGAGTGCATGGTTGTTTCCTCTTTTAATATTGACTTGGTTTATTTATGTGTAATAAATATAAATGTATTGGCGGCGCTAGTGGACCGCTATAAGCGCTTTATAGTTGCAATAAACAAATAATGAGCTATTAAGTCATTTTTTTTTTCACGAACGATGTGTTTTTACACAAGAGAAAAAAAATCGCTCAATTGAATATATCTGAACATCAAAGAAGCTATAATTTGCATGAAGATGGAAAAAAATATGATGTTTCATGAAGTTTGCCAAAAAAGCCATAAATCTTAATTAAATATACTTCAGCCAACTTACGGAAAGAATGTTTGTAAAAAAATACTTCCGTTTCCTTAAATTGATGTGTAGGTTTGTAATTCAATAAAAGCTACAATACCAAAATGTTCAAAATAATGGAAGCGGAAAAACTTATGCAAATAATAATAATGGTGCGTTTCATTGGTCAGACTCGCAAAATAAATTATTTGCTTCGTGTTTTTCATTTAAAATTCTGTCATTGTTTTTTGAAATTCTGCGGAGTATATGCCTTAGGCTAATACTATGAACCGCTTTTTATTATTTTATAAGTTTTATATGTTTGTATATTTAATAAACCAAGCATCGATCTGTATTGTTGTATCATTCAGTACCTAACCGAATCATGCAATTATCCTGTACTTTGTATAAATATTTATATACAAGCAAGACGTTGTTTTTGTTGTCCTCCAGTTTTTATTGTGTTTGCGTGAAATAGTATCACTAATCCATGATTGAAGTCGCAAAAATTGCAAGTGGAGTTATATAGTGCATAAATACAGTGAAAGCAACAAAATAATAGTGTTTGTTTATCACATCACGGCAAATAATTTTATGATCTTGAAATTTGAGGTTAGCTGTCGGGAGTTGTTGTTGTCTATGGGTGGATATTCCAGAAGACCAAGCGCTGAGTAATCGGACGAAAAAACGCTGCGGCTGCGTTCACGCATTAATTACGTTCCGTTATAAGTATTACACTGTGGCTACCATCAGTAAGTATTGATCAACATTGGAATTAATCAACCAAATATATCATGCCACCAAAAGCATTGAAAATTGTGTGTGCGGGCTGCCGCAGTGAAATAAAGACCAAAGAATTTTTGAACTGTCCTCAATGCAATAAAACATTCGATCTATCGTGCGCTAATATTAATGACAAATAATTTCGCTTGATGACAGCAGACCAAAAACAAAACTGGTGTTGTCCTGAGTGTCATAGTAAAAAACCCAAGAGTAATGAATGTAACACTCCAGTCCATTGTCTAATGAGCCATAATTCAGGTGCTACATCAAAAGATAACCCAAATTACCAAACGTCAGATGACGAGGTACCGAATGTCACATTCCGCGGGCATCAGCGCCGAGGTCAGGATCCTAGTAGCGGCGACCAGATGAATAATAATGTTATAACACCGCGTGAGATTGGGAGTTCTGACATGAACCCCCGCAGCGCCCAGCACATCGATGACTCACAAATTGCAACTTATTCTGATAACAGTAGCGACATCAAACAAATTATCAAGAACGAAATTAGGCAAGCGTTTAAGACTGAGATTCCCAAATTATTGAAAAATATCTTTGAGTCGGAACTAGCGCCAATCAGAGAACAATTAAACGCAATTGAAGCATCAGCATCGTTCACCAGTGCTCAGTATGACGATATTGCACAAAAAATGTCAACTGTTTCGCAAGACAACAAAAAGCTTCAAGATGAATGCAATGGCCTGCGTAGCACAGTGACTGACCTTCAAGCGCGGCTCAATGCTATGGAACAACACATGAGGAATTCGAATATCGAAATTCAAGGGGTACCCGAACATCGTACAGAGAATGTTGTTACTTTGGTCAAGCAGATAGCACAAGTGGTCTCCTACAAGATGAACGACGACGACATCCTTAGCTGTTCCAGAGTTGCCAGTCTAAATAAGCAAACTAACAGGCCGCGTGCCATCGTTGTGAAATTAAAAAGCCCTCGTTGTCGTGATGAACTGTATTCGTCGGTAACAAGATACAATAAAGCGAACCCCACCTCCAAACTCAATTCTAGCCTTGTAGGTATTGCAGGAGAAAAGGTTCCCATCTACGTGTCAGAGCACCTTTCGCCTGCCATTAAGGCACTTCATGCATCAGCTCGTCTAAGGGCTAAGAGTTTGGGCTTTAAATTCGTGTGGGTCAGGAATGGACAAATATTTATACGTAAAGATGAGACGTCACGTTTTATTCATGTCAAAAATGAACAAACTTTGTCTGTATTGACCTAGACACTGTCTTTTGTATATTTAATTTTTAATCGCACAACTATATGTATTACTATAAGTTTACAATGGCTTCCCTATCCATTTACTATCAAAACATAAGAGGCGTTAATTCTAAACTTTCTGATATTTATAATAATATATTGTGTAATGATTACGATGTAATCTGTCTCTGTGAAACTTGGCTCCATCAATCAACAAATTTCATTGATAATAGATATATAACCTACAGACGTGATAGGCCAGCTGAATTTAAAAAACGATATAACAAACACCATGGCGGAGGTGTCTTGATCGCGGTCAAAAATACACTTCATTCTGAACTAAAAAAAGAATGGCAATCAACTGTGGAAGATATATGGGTCCGTGTTAGGCTTGGCAATAAGTGGATAAACATATGTTCCGTGTACCTCCCATCATATCTTGATTATGACCAATTTGCTGAATTTTTGGATTCTTGTGAGCAGGTAATTCTTGAGTCTGATTATGAAAGTCTTGTGATTGGTGATTTCAATTTGGATGATATCACATGGGCAGATGTATCTCCGAGCTATGTCTTATCACACAATTCAATGAAATCTACATGCTTTGTGGAATTAGTAACTACCCTAAATCTAGTTCAACACAACACAAATCGTAATCAAAATAATAGAATATTAGACCTTGTCCTTTCTCAGTCAACAATTAAATGTAAAATCAATAAATCTCAACAAATCAGTAGAATAGATGCACATCATCCCCCCTGTCTATTTTGCTGCAATGTGAGAGACCGCGATCAATGAACGCCAATGTCACGGAACGATATTTATTTAACAAAACCGATTATGAAGCATGTATACGTGAACTTAATGAAATTGATTGGGGACAATACGCAGAACTTGACTGTGATAGTTTCTTGCACAAATTTTATGATTTATTATGGCTTGTTATTGATAAAAATACTCCTAAGTCATTGAGAAAACCACAGCAATACCCCTACTGGTTTTCTAAATCCTTAATAAAAGTATTTAAAGAAAAAGACAAATACCATAACAAACATTTGCGATATAACAATCCACGTGATTTTGATAGTTATTCCGTACTAAGAGATAGGGCAAAGGAAGGACTGGATAAATGTTTTAGAGCATTTATTTCTAGATTAGAGGATAATTTGCATCGTGATGTTAAGTCTTTCTGGCGGTACACTAAATCAAAAAATGAAAGCAATACGTACCCTAAAATGATGCACTATAACGATGACCACGCCGATAATGGATACGGTATAGCAAATTTATTTGCTAGGTATTTTGCATCAGTGGATTTGGGTTTGTATCCCAATAAAAATAATAACTATGTCCCACAAGGCCGAACAACAAACACCTCGCTTGCAAGCATTAATATCACCCCAAATGAAATTGAAAAGTCATTAAAAGCACTTGATCGTAACAAGGGTGCCGGCCCTGATGGTGTCCCCCCATTATTTATAAGTAAATTTGCCGAAGGATTAATTGCACCCCTTAGCATTGTATTTAATAAGTCACTCGAGTCTGGACACTTCCCTGAACTATGGAAGATCTCAAAGATAGTGCCAATACACAAATCAGGAAGTAAGAATGATGTCTCTAACTATCGACCTATCAGTATCTTGAGTTGTTTTGCAAAGATATTTGAGTCTCTAGTTTACCATTACCTATACCATTATTTCAAATCAGTCTTAAGTTCAAAACAACACGGGTTTGTCTCGTCTAGATCTACGGCAACAAATTTACTGACATACACGCATGATATTAGTAACATTTTTGATAGAAAGGGACAAATGGATGCAATCTATACCGACTTTGCTAAGGCATTCGACAGGGTAGATCATCGTGTGTTGTGTGCTAAGGCAGAATATCTGGGTATACATGGAGCTCTGCTTCGATGGCTAGAGTCATATTTAATGAACCGGAGTCAATTAGTAGCTGTGCAAGGTTACGACTCTTTGCCTTTTGAGGCGGAATCAGGAATCCCCCAAGGATCTAACCTAGGTCCTTTGTTATTTAATGTTTTTATAAACGACTTACTTGACATTTTGATAGCAACTGTCTAGCGTATGCAGATGATTTAAAAATATACCGTGAGATAAATACGCAACAAGATTGTGTAGCTTTGCAGTCAGATATTGATAGACTTTACAGATGGTGTATTGATAATAATATGTCCTTGAATATTAAAAAGTGTCAGTGTATCTCTTTCACTAAAAAGACTAAACTGGTCCATTTCCCGTATAAAATAAATAATTTAGAATTAGATCGTGTTACAACCGTGAGGGACTTAGGAGTGATACTCGATACCAAACTTTCATTCAGGTCACACTATGATGCAATAGTCTTAAAGGCTAAGAAAGCATTAGGATTTATATTTAGAATCACGCGACCATTTAAAAAACCATCCAGCTTACTAACTCTCTATACTTCTCTGGTAAGAAGTATAGTTGAATACTGTAGTATAATATGGTGCCCTCATTATGGTATACATATAAAAAGACTAGAATCCATTCAAAAGAGATTTATTAGCAGATTATGTGGGAAATTTAGATTAAAGCAGACACTGGTTACATATGAAAATAGAATAAATACATTTAAATTAGATACATTAGAAAAAAGACGTAAAATTGCAGACTTACTTACATTATATAAAATTTTACATTCTCAATTAGATACAACAATCCTGGACCAGCTTTCGCTTAGGCCACCTAAAAAATCTACTCGGAGACAGCATTTGTTCTCGACAAATTCCTCCTCAAATAATGTTTCACGGTTCAGTCCGATACCCCGAATGTGCACCCTGTACAATGATCTTCATAAGGATTTAGATATTTTTCATTACAGTTTATCTAAATTTAAAAATAAAATAATGTCTTTGCTAACTAGCCCTTAATATCTTAAAAATATATATTATATAATTACATTTTAACCATGTGTGTAGTCAAATGTTGTGCATGGATGTAATAGATATACAAATTTAACATGTTATTAGATATAAGCTCATTTCTTTTTTGTTAAGTTATAATTTGTATATTGTTTCTGTGCCAAATAAATAAAAATAAAATAAAATAAAATAAAATTTGTATCTACCTACATCACTTACTATCCAAAACTAGGTAAGTAAATGAATTAGTAATGCAAACACTTGCCGACCTCTTCCTACTGTGTAAATTCATAGTAAGCTCCCTGTTCAGCTTTAAATGCTCTGGAACCATCGTATAAAAATATAAAAAAATGCGATTGTAACAGTGGGAAATTCTGAGGACACCAAAGAGGGACTGCAAAGGCAAAGATTAAATTGATCTTTGTGCCAAGGTCGTAAATTTTTATTTTATTGTTGGTATTTTTTTCCAGTTGCATTTTCCTCGCAGTCAAACGTTTCCAGCATCAGATAAAAAAACGATTCCGGAAAATGATGTAAATTCATAAGCCCCGTAATTAATGCATGTACATGTCCAATGAGGAACTTGAATATTTATGAATGAATATTATGTCAATAAGCATTAATAAAACAGGATCGATATAAATTTGTTTATGGACCCTTTATGTGTAAGTCTGCTTTTCCACCAGTGATATGCGAGATTTTAGGTAAAAAATAAACAAATAGGAATGGATTACTTATCACTTATTTTTCCTTGTCACACTCAGCTGTGGAAAAGGGCTGAGCGGAGCGATGATGTCGTTGTAATAAAAAAAAAAAACATAACGAAAGATGTGTGCAATTCTTTTTACTAAATACTCAATAATTTACTTCTTAAGTATAATATATTTTTATAGGCAGGTTTATAACCAGGCATTTTGTATTACCGAAATTCTGCTACTAGCGATAACACGCAAGAAAGCAGCGTATAAAACTTTCCGTGCCATTACGCAGCGCAATAATTTTAACAGCAATTTTATTATAAGGTACTTTTTCATCTTCGCTTCGTCGTCATCGTGTAAATTTTATAAGGTTAGGTAGGTTTGGATTTTATAATTGTCATTGAGTAAGTTAAGAAAAAAATAAATTTAAGTACCTACCTGCGTAAAATCAACATACCTATGTTAATCAGAGAGCTAATATTTGAAGATACCCTAGCAAATCAAATATTTGTGGGATCAAGGACTTTCCAGTGTGGTCCCATCTGAAGTTATTTGAGTTTTTACGAAACAAAAGCTCTGAAATGTCTGTATGTTCACATTACAATCTCAATAGTGAAAATATTGAACACTGTAATTTCATTATTTGAGTCATAAAGTATCGAAATACCTATGTGCACGGATTTTTTATGGAGGTGAAATATGTGCGTTTATGTTCATCACACAATAAAATGAATGTTTATCTTCACTCACAACGTAATGTTCCAAATTTAATATGAATTCAAGATTGTATAAACACGTAGGTAGGTACTTTATTTTCATGGCCATAGGTAAAATAAAAAAAACCCATAACGATGCAGTCAACTGCATCATAAAATATCTTTTTAATTCTTATAGCACTCTTTGACTTTTTAATTTATTGGCGAGTATGGGCTCATTGTAATATAGGCTTGTGGTGCGGGGCGCGCCATTTTTAACGCATACAAAAAAAATATGATTTCAATTTTCGCTTTTTGTTGTACTGAATTTCGTTTATATTTTTTTATTCTTTCTTAAAAATGTCTGATAGCAGTGAATGTGAAAAAAAAAATGACTCCACCCGATATTTAAGATGCAGCGATGGAAATTACTTATATCAAGGAATACGGTAATACTAGCAAAGACTCTCTCTTTTTAACTTTGATCTTTTATTTAGTTTAGTAGGTTCAATCCCAAATTGTATAAGTGTAGATAGTGTATGAAACTGCACATAAACAGGTATTAAAACACCTTTGTGAGTGTGATACTATTAAAACCTCACACCTCCACACAATGCCTCAGTTTTTAAACACACACTCGTGTTTTAATACCCCACATTATGTATCAGTTTCATAAACTACTATTAAGTACTTACCTCAATCAATATTTCAACGGTCAGTAAGTGTCGCAGTTATAGTTAATAGCGGTTAGTGAGAAACACTTGCTGTAAATCTATGTATAAGTAGAGGTACCTTTGTAAGGTACAAAAGAGAACATTTTACGAATCTTATTTCACCGTATTTGAATGTTGTTAGAAAAACAAAATAAAGCACAAACAAAATCTTGCAACATTATCGTTCGTTATTTTTATCCATTCATGTCATAAAAACGAATAGCACTGACCTTTTTTTTGTTCTTCATGTGGTTGGCATCTCTTGTTTCCAGTGCGTTGCCAGGGGCACGCGCCCCCCAAAGTTTCATCGCCATGTGCGCATACGCAAACGTTATCACGAATAGTGGTATCACATACTAAAACAAACATCCAAATGATTAAAAACATATATTAAATGCTTTTTGCTGTTTGCTCTGTTTTTTTTCTCGACGTCTCGGCAACTTGCGGGAGAGAAGCTGCTTGTGATCAATTTAATATTTTGGAACTCTACTTATTGTTGATTAGTATGTCTTTCATCAAAAAGCGTCTCAAAACCTTATAAATACAATTTGAAATTATTTCCGACTTTTTATGAAGAAATATAATTACGAGTATTATTGTGAATTGTGAATTTATTAATATATAGAATAGGCATAGAATTCATAATAGTATCAATTCCAACACAACACGTGTCCTTTTACAAAGTTGTAAGGCAGGCGAAGGACTAACTCTCTGGACGTTTCTATCAATTTGCATAGGATTCGAAAACTTACCTGAAATATGTACAATATCAACCTGTAGATAGCCAACGAATGCGATCCGAACTCGCTGGGTGCGCAAAAAGGCTTCTTGTAGAATAATTTTGTTACTGCAAAAGAAAAGACTTTGTCAGTCTTAGGGAAAAGAGCTTTATTACTTGTCCTAGAAACTATCTCATTTAAAATTTAAATGAGCAATCCTCTTGTAAATATCCTAAGTATGAAGTAAGTTGATTTTATAATGTTGATTTTATGAAAAGATGATTATTTATTACTTTTCTAAAGTGCTTATAAGTTTAGCTGAATTGAAAAGTTTGAATTTGATAATCACGCACGCAACGTCTGATAATGGTGAAAATAACCGAAACACTGTATTTCCATCCCTATAGGAGGTTTGATGATTTCGCTAGTATGTACTTAGATTCCTTTGTATGGGTTTACCACTAAGTACTATCCTGTTTAGTTATAAATTTTCACCGCTATATTACCTCGACTACCGCAACGAACAGTATCGAATCTGCAAAATCTCGATTTTTATATTATTGCATCTATGGATTGAGCAATATTAGAAAAATATTTTTTTTATTTGAAAAAAAAAATTATTTCGTGAGCTTTTGAATCGAACAAAATGGAAACTTTACATTGTGAGCGACGAACATTATCGAATGAGGTAAATTCGATACTATTCTAGCACGGCGGTATACAGGCGGTATACATCGAAACTGCCTGATTCGTTAGTGTTCTCTTGGATGTGAAAAAAGGAAGGCGCGTTGGTTTATTTTAGGTTAGTTCGTTTTTATTTAGTTGCTATTTATTTTTTTGCATTATAATAATTTTAAGTAACGGTTAACGAGTAAAACTATCAAAATTGGTAGATTCAATAGTGTCGGTATAAGTTCATGTAACGAATCTGCCACTATCGATGAAATTTCAGACTTTAAAAGCATCTAATACTATCGAATCAGCCACATTCGATCAAATTCCAGATTTTAAAAACATTGAATATCGAATGTGAATTATCTCGGAAAAAATATATTAAACATTAAAATCGTTATTAAGTACAAAAAAAATAAGCTATCATTCACTAAAGAAACTTTTACGACGCGATTCAAAATTACGATTTTGTGTCAAATTTTGTGCCAAAAAAACTTTAAACTGTAAAGTACGTGATTTGCAGTTTCGATACTATTCGTCGCGGCAGTAGACCTGTTAGATTAAATTGAATCAGAAATTGGCGAATAAGGAATTGGCGAAAACGGAAGTTTGCGAATGCGAAAACAGGGTGAATTTCGTGCCTAATCTAATCATAGATTGTGAAACAGGCACTTACAATAATTTATAATATTGAATTTTGAATTACTAATACGTCCTAATAACCTTTTACATTTAAAAATATTTGAACACTTTTGTATCAAGAATTCCTAAAATCAAGAACTATACAGGACCGAAAAAAGACAGGGGTAGGTAGTTGGAGAGAAAATACACTAAATATTGATGATGGCGAATTTTACCAAAAGGAAACGTTCCTTTATTAAAAAAAAGAATTGCAGTTGCAGCATGTTGCAGTGCAGCTTATTGAAAGATTATTGAAAAAATTTAGAAGATTAAGTAGGTCCGGCAACAATTTTTTTTTATATTTATTCGGTCTTCCTTTAGTTTAAGATACTATGTTATTAAGAAGAAATTGACCCACATCATTGACTCTATTGGTGTCATAAAAGTGTAGGATGATATTTTTTCGTATTTTAGCCCGTTCAATTCCCAGCTCAGACAAATGATTTATTAAAAATATTTGTAAGCAGTTTTACTTGTTTTGAAAAATAAAGAAAATGTTTTCTTCAGTGAAATTTGCCACCACCAATGTTTAAGGTACTTTCCCTCCAACTACCGTCTTTTCTTTCCACCCTGTATACAGTTAATTCTATTGTATAAAGTGATGAAGTTAGCAAAAAGGCCAAGTCTGATAGTGGTTATTTTTTGACTTGCAATTGCAACTCAAGGGTTGCCAAGTTTTTGAAATTATTTTATTCAAAGATCACTCATAGCGCTTCTGAGAAAAAGCTCATTCCACAGCGCGATCGTTTCTGAGGAAAATTACGAGAACGCTTCAGTTAACTTAAATAATGAAGAGGATAAACTTTGTCAGTATTTTTTATACCTATAACATCTTTGGACAGAGTATGAAAATAAAAGATAAGTCAAGAAAGCTGTAAATTTAATTTTTTGACGGTGCTGCATTTCCGCTCGAGTATAATTATTCATTGTTAATTTGGGGTGCTGTGAAGCTTAAAACTTAAAAAATAATGAGTTTTGGGTTAAAATTATGACTGCGTTTTAATAAACGGCACGTCAACTGGTCATTGTGGTTAGTCCGCTTAAATATCCTTTCTGTAAATTAAATAATATTAGAGGTAAGTAAAGTATTTCATAAAATTTACTTTAATGATAACTACATACTCGTAGCTTAAATTTTAATGAAAAAAAAACCATGAGAATAAAAATATCCTGACATTTTTTATTCGTCTAAATACAGCACAGTAAATAGTAATTACAAAGACATGTTAGTCATTTATTATAACTCATTAGATTTTTTATTGATTAATAAATTTAACTATTTTGTAATGACGTGGTGAAATTCCAGTGCATTATGTTGAGCCAAACAAAAACAAAAAACATTCTACATTACCTACAAATAAAAGCGTAATACCGGACTGGCTGCCGCCCGTTTAGTTAAAACTCAGCCACTTTACATAAAAAAATATTAATTTAACTGGATGTGGCAAGACTATCAACGTGCTTTATTCATCGCATAATCAGATATGAATGAATGAATTGTTTCTAGCATGCACTTCATCTAAGTTATGAATGGTGGAAATTAAAGATTTCTGGCTACATTCCAACTCCAATGGCGACAGTGTTCAATTTGCAGTATGGTTAGTAGAGTTCCTCCCCCCCCACCCTGGAGAACGAAGTGGTTCCGGCTTCCATCATTGTGATGGAGGTAGCTACTTATTTGCCCCGGATACTCAATGATGGACAGAGATTACTGCTGAACTGGGTTAACAACTTGACAAAACCACAGAATAGATATAAGTACTACCGTACAGAAAGGAAACTCTCCGCCCCGCCCCGCAATCAATTACCTCAACGCCCCGCGAGTTCGTAGGCTAGTTCGTATGCTCATTCAATAGCCGTAGACTTCACGCACACAGTTGCGCGTGTGCAAAAACGTCACTGTGTAGCGTCTGTGTAATAGGTAGTGGTAGGTAATTACCTATTCACTTTGGATATTATTTTTTGAACGAACGTTTTTAGCTTCCAATTAGGTAGGTACTTACTATAAAGTAACTGTGATTATTCCCGAAAATGAAACAACTTTTCGATTTATCTTTCAACTAGCGACCCGCCCTCGCTTCGCTTCGGTGTAGTGTGGAATTTGACACCATGTATTATACATATAAAACTTCCTCTTGAATCACTCTATCTATAAAAAAACCGCATCAAATTCCGTTGCGTAGTTTTAAAGATTTAAGCATACATAGGAATATAGGGACAGAGAAAGCGACTTTGTTATAAGAGGGTTCTACACTCGCGCCGCGAACCGCGGCCGCGGGTTTGCGCATGAAAACGGTGCGAAAAATATAGCCCTCCAGACTCGCGCGTGAACCGCGGCCGCGAATCACGGCAACATTATAGTTCGGCACACGGGAACGCCGCGAAGCCGCGAAACCCTCCACACTCGCGGTTCGCGGCCTTCGCGGGCTTTCGCGGCGCGAGTGTGGAGCCCTCTATATACTAAGTAGTGATTAACCTAATTGTTGTGCGTAAATATTTGACTCTCATATATAAAATTAATTAATAGTTATAATCTTATGCGAACTGCTAAAGAATGGAATGCGCTGCCTGCTCATGTGTTCCCGAGACTCGAGAGTCACAACCTTCCTTGGTCTCTTCAAGGCAAGAGTGAAATAGGCATTTACTGGGCAAGCGCGTGCTACACCTTAGACCACATCCTGTTTATCAAGCAAGATGGTGGTCAAATGCCTGGCCAGTTAAGTACTAACACAAAAATAGTTTCTTTTCCATTTTAGAAAGTGTCCTTTTACACAAAGCATTAATGTATCAAGTTGTAAAACTTTTATTAGTTTCTTGTCATAACAGAGGGCTTTACTCCTTCACAAAGCTTGGACGCCTGGTATTTAAGTACTACTTAAATACTTTAGTGTTAAGTACAAAGTTTCAACAAAGTGCATCAAAACCACGACAGTTAAATATACTTTTATAAAGTGCTATTATTATAAGAGCACTATATAAAAGTCTTATTGTGTTAACTTGTTTTGTTGTTTGAAGAAGATTGTTGCATTGCATTTATTTATTCCGACATAATTATATCTATATTATTGTTAGTTATTTGAAATTGCAAATTATAATAGTTTTAAACAATAGTTATAATAATTATTAAGTTATACCTGTACAAGGTAAGTAGTAAAGAATAACCTATATCATCTACACAGATTGTAAATAAAATTTCGATGTTTGATTTAAATGAAGCTCAATAAAAAATACCCTAATTTAATTACACTTGATCTAGCTAGACGATCCCGCAAGCCTTGCAAAAAAAAAATGTGTTTATGGATATATTTTTCATTTTCATTCTTTCATTTCATTTTCATTTCATATTATAGTTATAATACCTTAGTTTCCTAAATCAGACGTAACGAAACGACGTTACCAAGCAAGTAAATTTTTAAAACAATATACCTCATCTCTCACTCATCATCAATACGAACTAACATGGCAAAGATGACAATCATAATAAGTGGTTCAGTTCTATAGCATATTCGTATTCGCCAAACAATAAACTGTACGTGTTATTGTACCCCGTTACGTCACACGCGAAGAGGAAAACGGGTCGGCATGCCCAAGAAAAAAGTTCCGTGCCACTAAGGCCACTATCTCACAGGCGGGTTTCCGAGCTTTAGGGGTTGTACGGATAACGTAATGCATCGCATTGTAGCTACGTTAACGTAGTGACAACGCGACTTTCGCTTCGTTCGCAGCGTTTTTTGTGGTAAGGTGCTATGGGCAACAGCCAGTTTTCAACAAATAGACGTGGGCGCGTATCGCCCCTGCATGAAATAAACGCATGGTTGAGACGGCGCGGCGTGCAGGCGATTTTAACCTTAGCAGTGGTTAAGCGACGCTGTTGCCCATGGTACGTACAGGCAGGCGCGGTCCGAAGGGGAGGGTCACACACAGGGGAAAAGAAAAAAAATCGTATTAGTGACCCCCTCCAAAACGCTGCGACCGCGCCTTACCCCGTAGCATGAACACTAGTATAGTATCAATTTTATCTGTACATGAATGTTACGTTCAGCGGGTGCGTGTTGTCACGTGTCGTCGCGTCGGCGTCGCGTCACCTACGCGCAGCGTTGTCGCTGGTCAAACTATCGAGAACCGCCAACGCTCGGAAAAGGCCAGTGCGATAGCGGCCTAAAGTGTAAATACACAGAAGTTGCCTAAATACTGGCTGATTTCCAACACTACCCGTATTACGTATTGAGTGGATCTCTCTCTGACAGTAAAGCCCTCAAAACCTTTGAATAAAGCATGAGGAGGATGTTGAATATCATACGAGTATCATCATCAGCATTAAACATTAATAACATGTTGATATTCAACTTTTTGTCAATTAAAGTTTTACAAAGGTTTGAATAATAATAAATGCCTCTTGATAGATTCTGTTATAAATTTATAATTCGTTTTTCAATGCCTAAATAAAACTTTATCCGTTTGATAGTTTTTAGTATAATAATCACCTTGCACAAATCAGAAAAGTGCTATAAAGTCATTTTAAATCACATGTACTACGGGCAACACAAAATTCGTGTGCGCGCATATCGCCCCTGCACGAACTAAACGTATGTAGTGACGGCGCGGCGTGCAAGCGATTTTAACCTTAGGAGTGGTTAAGCGACGCTGTTGCCCATGGTACGTGTCGTGTATGTGCCGGCATTGAATACCCGGTACCCTCTCTCATATCGTCGGTGTCGTAAAAGGCAACTAAGGGAGCACAGACGTCAGGAGACGGGCAGCAGCGTCTAAAATCTTGTCCCTTCTGCGAGTATTCCCCCAAGTATGATAAATACACAAAAATTGCCCCCCAGTCCTCGGCAACCCCGCTATTTCCTAGCTACTGTAGCGGGTATGGTAACGGCGGGTCATGGGGTGATACGCTCCGTGGGTCCGCACCGCGACCTTCACCGACGATAGGTGAAGGTCGCGGTGCGCCGCTGGATGCGGGCAGCGCAGGACCGATCGTTGTAGTGATCCTTGGGGGAGGCCTATACCGAAACAGCAGTGGGTGTCGTGCGGCCGATATGATGATGATGATGACGTCATGAAATCCAATCAGTCGTAAAATTCACTGCATTTGGTGGGACGAAGGCCATGCACTATTTTCTTTATGTATTTTTTAAAAACATTCAATATCCTATTCAGTAAAACTAAACATTTATTGCGGTTAGATAGGTAGGTATTTAGTTGTATTTTAATGTAGGTATTGCCCGTGCGTAAATCACCTAGAAATAAATATTCATTTTTATAAATAGACGTAGTTTCAGCAAATAATTACGATATTGGATATTGCAAATTTGTAGATTGTTGTTCTACCATGGTAAACTGTGTGAATTGCATTTTCAAGACAAATTCAATTATCATTTCGCGTATCTACAAATACGTGATTGCGTTTGTTTTACTGTGACACAACAATGGATCCTATTTATGTCAACCACACGCTCAATATGTGAAAGGACTGATCCTTTCACATCATACAACATATTTTTATGATATAAATCCTTGTCACAGCACTCCCTAATTAGAGAAATACTTCTGTATAATAATTATCTTACTTATGTAAGGAGACACAAAATTATGTGCCAGGACTTCATGAGATAGTCAGGGGCCTTTTTAAGTAATATTAAAGTTATGTAGAGTTAAGAGTAATGTCAGGGGCCAAAACAAAAAAAGAAATATTTTTTGTTCAATCTAGGTTTGGGATAATTATATCAAATACCAAATCAGTCAAATTGTGTTCTAGGCAGTCTAAGACCGACCCGAATCACGACGATTAAGTATAAGAAAAAAAATATACCTGAATAAATAATCCTTTTATACCAAATCCTATGGCAAACGTCAAAATACTCGCCCGTCTTCTTCTCACTTTCGTTATTCGGTGCGCTAGTGTCGAAACTGTAATTTCACTGCGGATTCAGAAGCGGCTAATCCCCTGGCTAGCCACCACCATCTTACCTAAGTCTGAAGCCTTAACGATAATTTAATTGTTGTGTTTCGGCAGTTAGAAGTAAGATAGCCAGTTCCTCAGTGACGAGGATTGCGGGAGTAGTGCGCTTTCACCTTCGGCCTTATCGTCACTTAACATCAGGTGAGATGAAGGCCAAGCAAAAAAAATAGCGATTTTGCAAAGAAACTTTTTAGAATAGCACTGCTGACCACTTTCTGTAGTCCTGGCTCTTCATTTTTAACCGACTTCAACAAAAGGAGGAGGTTCTCAATTCGATTGTATGTTTTTTTTTTTATCGTTGTTCGCGCATATCTTCGACATTTATGGACCGATGTTGATGATTCTTTTTTTGTTCGATTGAGTTTGCTTGCGAGATGGTCCCATTTAATTTTTTTTCAAATCGGTCGAGTAGTTTTCAAGTAATCCTGAAAATACTATGATTTTGCATCAACTACCTTGACGACTTTGTTATTTATGAACCGAATAGATGAAGTTTTTTGTGTTGGAAAGGAGATACCTTTAGTGTAGTCATTTTAACCGACTACAAAAAAAAAAAATAAGGTTCTCAGTTTGACCTGTATATAGTATGTTTCTCAGCGATTAACTCACGTTTGGCTTAGCCGTTTTTCTACCTAAATAATATACTTACCTACACTATCTAATACAGAAGGTACTGACACTAAAAATTAACAAATAAAAAATTGTTTAAAAACAAAAAAACCGACTTCAAAAAAAACCTGCCTCTAAAAAGCAAGAAATAATATTCAAATCATTAGATACGCATTATAACGTCTATTGAAGTCGGGTGGGGATTTTAGAATAGAAAAAAAACCGGCCAAGTGCGTGTCGGGCCACGCGCCATAGGGTTCCGTAGTTACCTTATACCATACCATATTTAATAACACCTATCATTTTTCGTCTTCAAAAATAACTATGTTTTTCACAGTGTTGGTATGAATGACAAAGTAATATTTGCGGTTTTGGAAAATGTGCTATATCTCGAAAACTAATTACTATATCTCGTTCAAACCAATTTTGGTTGAAAGTGTTTATTAAGATCTACAGCACATATTTTTTTTAGATTTTTCACTCTCTTATTTCAAAAGTTAAAGGGGGGGGACACACATTTTACCACTTTGGCGGTGAATATCTTTCAAACGGTTGACTTTGAGAAAAAGTTGTCTTAGGAACCTCAATGTCATTTTTAAAGACCTATCTATAAATACCCAACACGTGTTGGATTGAAGAAAAAAAATTTTTTCAGTTTCAGTTCCATGTATGGGGAGCCCCCCCTTAATCCTTTATTTTTCGTACTTTTGTATTAAATTCGTTAAGCGGTTAACAGAATACATCTACCTACCAAGTTTCAACTGTGTAGTCTTAATACTTTCGGAATAAAGTGGCTGTGACATACGGACAGACAGACAGACAGACAGACAGACAGACAGACAGACAGACAGACAGACATGACGAATCTATAAGGGTTCCGTTTTTTGCCATTTAGGCTACGGAACCCTAAAAAGGAAGTTGTACTTCCCGTACGTACGTACGTTACGTTCGTACCCCACCCGACTTCAATAGACGTTATAATGCGTATCTAATGATTTGAATATTATTTCTTGCTTTTTAGAGGCAGGTTTTTTTTGAAGTCGGTTTTTTATATATACAGCTAATATAGTTGTACAGATTACTTCTGTCTGTCGATCCACTTACCTGAATCTATTTCGTCCTCCATAATAACTTCCCATGACATTGCCATTGGAGCTGCCAACGATAGAGCTAAAAACCATATTAGCACTATGATCACTTTGGCAATCCGCTTTGAAGTATGCGCACTGAAACAAAATTATGGTTTAAAACCAAAACAAATTATGGTTTTGGTATCAAAACAAAAGTGGCAACTTTTTAAAAGTATACTAAGAATAAAGTTTTGAAAAGTTGTTTAATAAATATTAGAGACAAAAATAATTAAAATAATTGTATTGGCAGCACTAGTTGACGACTACATACCCATTATTAAATCACCAACATTCATCAGCTTATGACGTATCTATTCTTTTATAATTAATTTTAAGTTTTTTTTTTGGAATAAAGCTGAAATTTGGTGGTTCATATTTTGTGAATTGATCGAGTATTCAAAGCAATGAAAAAGTATTTCAGCGTTTACAAGTTTGCCTTCACTGAATTTGCAAATTACATTGTTTTTGTTACTAAAACCAGTGGTCCGAAAACTTTTAAGTAGGTACCTAAGTAGAATTAAAAACTTTACAAAGGTGGTGTGTCCAAATGTCCATTATCTTATTACCATCAACGAAAATTTAAGACAAAGAGAATACAGAACAGCTGAACTTGTTCACAGGAATTTAGCTACCGAATCGAGGAAACACTGTCAGTTTCAGAAAAAGCTGGCCACTTTAATTATTGCGTTCGTATAGTAGGGTTCCGCCCACCAAACCGCATTAGATCCATATGGTGGGTATCATAGCCCATCCTTCTTATCCACTCTTAAGGATAATCTTTACTCGAGTTTAATGATGATGATTAAGTTGTCAATTACTAAACAAGTCTTCTGTTTGTGTCTCGAGACACAAACAGTTAAGAATTCAGCAACTTCTAGGTACGAGTATAACTTTATGGGACGGGTACTCCAAAATATTGAATGGTTCTATTGACAATCATCTATAAGTACTAATTGTGATAAAGAGGAAAGATTGTTTGTTTATAAATGTTTGTTTACGGTGAATAAACTCAAAAACTACTGACCCGATTACAAAATGTTTTTCATGGAAAGCTACATTATCAGCAATTCAGCAGGTAACATTAGTTAGTTTCTTGCGCCCGTTCTTCTTGTCAGTTAAAAAATTCTGGAACGTGTGGTATAGTCCAATAAAATTGTCGCCTGAAAGTACGGGGTACCTTGCGTCAAATCTGGTAGTTCTGATTTTTTGTAGACTTGTTTATGATGTTGGCCGCATGTATAATCCCTTGTGATCTCGAGAGCCGAACGCAACTATGTAAAAATAAAAAAAAACCACGTAAATTTCGGATTTTGGCGATTATAACACTGAAGGACTAGTTTTGATAGTACCTCATCTCGGAAACTACTATGTCTACAGAGAAAATTTTAAACTTATACTTATTGTAGTAAATTTAGTCTACTTTGAAAACGTCTTGAGATGGTACTATCAAAAACTAGTTCTTTATGGTTATAATCGCCAAAAAGCCGAAATTTACGCGGTTTTTTCGATTTTTGACTTAGTTGCGTTCGGCGCTCGAGGTCAGAAACTTGGATTATTCATTGGGTTAACATCATAAACAAGTCTGCAAAAAAATTAGAACTACCGGATATAACGCAGGGTCCGATGTATAATTTTACTGTTCTAGTAGGAAAATATAGACGATTCAAAAGTACTTAATAATTAAGTTTATTTGAATAAAGCTATTTTTGACTTTGACTTTATTTTATTAAAATTCGCAGGGAGATTGCAATAATGAAACCGACGACGGTATTAAAAATATTCCTATAAAAATTATGATTTGTCGTGCGCTGCGAAAACTATTGATGATATATAAAAATAATGTATTGGATGTTTATAGTTCTCATCATTATCCACAAAAAAACCGCGAGGCTATAATGTCTAACTATCATAGTTTAGTGATATAACCGCTTTTTGTTCAAAATTAGTCATCAAAATGTTGTGGAATCGAAAGATGATGATATGACGTGTGTCATAATTTTAATCCTTATCCAAATAAATTCCATGATCAAGGTTGACTTTATAGCGGCTAGGCCTAACGGAGCGTCTTCGAAGCACGGCGGGAAAAAACAAATACCTTACAGTCTTACTCCATTCGTTCTTTGGTTGAATGCTCTAAGACTATTTATATGTAAATTATTCTTTTAATTATTCTAATTGGACCTTTCGTTTAGAAGTTACGACGGGCTAAAATTATGAAAAATGCGCGGTGCAAGCGAAGTAGCGAACAGCCCTCCGAAATCCAATCTACTAAGTCTAAGATGCTGGGAATATAGGTTTTTATTACATAATCATTAATGTGCCTAAGGATATTTTAAAGGTAGAAACAAAAAACCTTTTTATAGATTAGGTAATCTTTAATTGCAAAATTCACACCGAAGCGAATCGTGGGCTGGTCACTAGTGTCAGTAGGTATAAAATTCTACCAAATGAATAATTTCATTGTATGAGTATAGGCACAGATTTCATTGATTACAGTGTAGGTAGACAGAGTAGAGACTTGTGATTAACTATTTTAATAATACGTCTGTATCTTCTTCAAAGCTATAGATTACAGAGTCCTTCAAATATTATCACTGAATCACACTTTAAATCTATATAGACTTATTATAAAACAAATAAGTATCAACAAATATTAACGATCAAAATAATTAATCTTTTTCGAGCTGGCGACGTGAATATTAACGACTATTAATTATTAAATTTTAGATTTTAGCATTTACAATGCTATTTTTAATACAATACTAAATAATATACTAAAAAAAATTCGACTCGCACCAGTGGGTCTATCGGCTTAAAACATTGATGTTTATGTTAACTGTAATTTGACAGATGGATGTGATACATTGCTACTTCATTTTGGCATAAATAAAAATTTACCAAAGAAAAGTAGCAATGTATCACATCCATCTGTCAAATTACAGCTAATAACATGAACTTCAATGTTTTTAGTCGATAGAGATAGACCCGCTGTCTCACGCGGACTTGGATTCCCGCCTAAAAATAGTGGTGCGAGTCGATTTTTTTCTTTTATTTTTTTCTAGTAAGTATATTATTTAGTATTGACTATTAATTAATAAAATTTGTGCTTTCGTTGCTAATCATACTGATTAGCACTAGCATGCGGGTCGATTTTTTTCTTTTATTTTTTTCTAGTAAGTATATTATTTAGTATTGACTATTAATTACTAAAATTTGTGCTTTCGTTGCTAATAATACTGATTAGCACTAGCATTTTCCATATTAAAACCCTTTAAGCTCGGTGTACCTAATGCATAGACAGACTAAGTCGCGTTTAAACACCTAACACGAACAAAATTTAAGGAAAAGCTATTAATTATTACAAAATTTTACAATGAGATTCACATTATATCACAAGAGAAACAACTACGATTTTATTTATGTGTTAAAATTTACTATTATAAAAAACTTATGCATTATTTATTATAATTATACATACTTTATAACCCAATTTGAAACTCTCTGCCAACATGATATGATGATTAAAAATATAAAAAGGCATAAAAGATACAAGTTATTCAAACTTAACTCCATTCCGCAAGTCAGAGTTATGAAATTCTGCTAGCAGCATTTTGAACCACATTTCAACTAAGTTCAAGTAAAATGTCAATTTGGTTATCCACTTTGCTTTAAACGAGAAATCGCAGTCGATTGTATTATAGATGATTTGCAAAATTGGCTCTATAAAATTTCCTTTGTCAGTACCATTGATGTTTAGTAAAAGTGACGCAATTTTGTATCCTCAAATAAAAAAGTAAAGAAGTATTACCGTAAATTGTCCTCGTTCGAAATGGATTTTGTTTTTATTTTCTTATGATTGTTGTGATTTATTAATACAAATATATTTTCGACTGAAAATATTGATAAATATACAGGGTTATTTGTAAAACACCAACAATCTCACAGGAGTAGATTATTAACATCATATACAACAACATTTGTTCTACAACTTTCCCGAAAACAGACAAAAAAATATCGAATTTTTTAATAAAACTCGATCAACTGTTCGTGACATTTGTATGGAGTGTTGATTTTTTTTGTCGGATTTTGGAAAAGTTGTATAACAAATGTAGTTGTATAAGATGTTAGTAATCTTCTCCTGCGAGGTTGTTGGTGTTTTACAAAGAATCCTGTATAAGGAACTAAATTGTTTCTATGATTTAAAATTTGACGCAATAAAAAATCAAAAACAGTAAATACAAGTACAATAAATAGATCAAAATAATCCATGCCTACTGAAGCTTAGGTTTTAAACCACACCTTTTTCACTGTTCTGTGACAGCCACTTATCTTCAGTTGATTCGTAAGCCTGTTTCCTAAATACCAAATGTTGCTTGAAGTAAGGAACTCAAAAATCGCTTAGCTCTAGACGACTTATCGCAAAATTCTCGTTGCTTTTACTGTTGTTTACTCGTTCGATTTAGAGGCTTACACTAGTTTACGTAACTAGACCAGTGTGCAATGGTGGTTTATAACTGGGTGCGCCGAAACCAAATATCCATGAGTTCCAATATTTATATTTAGTGTGCAATGGGCGCTACGTAAATTATTCACAAAATATGAACAGCTACTTTTTGATAATCTTTTGAATTTAATGCACTTATGATTGATAAGAAATCTTAGTGGTGGGCAATAAAACAAAAGTTATAAGGAAAAACAGAACTTTTAATTGAATGTGCTAAAATAAAGGACGCGAAAGTCCGTTTGTTTGTTTGTTACGCCTTCACGTCTTAGCTACTCAGCCGATCATCATGAAATTTTACATACACGCTTGTCAGAGGTACAGAGAAGGGGGTCCAGTACTTGGTTTCGAATAGCGCTGTAGCGACACACGTTGTGGCGAAAAAATATCAGCGTCGTACGCTGGAGCGAAAAATCATTGTAGCGAAACCCACACGGTCGAATGACACGACAGCGACAAACTTTGTGGCGAAATATAATTTTGTGCTAGTTTGAAACTCAAAAGGCCGAAAATAAAACACAAAGTTTAAGTCTCATTTTAATCAACAAAACAAAAGGTTATATTTTGTTTACAATGTACAAATTATCATTAGTTTTTACCAAAATATTTTTTTTAATTAAATGTCAAAAAATATTTTTCACTGTAAGCTTAGAATTTACAGATATAGTAAGTATTAACATATTAGTAATATCCCATTTAGATAAGCTTACTATTATACTTACATACGAACAAAATCAATAGCTAATGTGAAATACGATAGTAATTCCTGCCTATATATAAACGAATTATACATTGAAGGTAGTCCTGAATTGTTCTGTCTTTTGAGTTTCAAACTAGCATACAATTATATTTCGCCACAAAGTTTGTCGCTGTCGTGTTTTTCGATCGTGTGGGTTTCGCTCCAATGATTTTTCGCTCCAGCGTACGACGCTGAAATTTTTTCGCCACAACGTGTGTCCCTACAGCGTCATTCGAAACCAAGTACTGGGGCCCCAGGGAAGGATATAGGGTACCTTTAATCCCTAAAAAAGTAGTGTTCCCGAGAGCAAAAACTTTCCATGCAGTCGAAGTCGCGGGCAGCCGCTAGTAGAAAATTATTTAAAGTTGCTCTACTTTTATCCACACCTGCAGAGCTATTATTAACTTAAACCGTGGTGTCGGCTATAAATTTACAGAATACCCGTCTGTTTTGTTCATAAAGCTGTCAAAACGTCACTCAGTTGGCACATTTCTCTGTCACTATTCGTCGAAGGTGTGGCTTCTGGTATTGTATTACATATTTTTTGTAATTCCAAGTTTTACTAAGTACGTACCATAGCTAACATAATACTCAAACAAACCATCTTACATATTTTAGTCAACAAAATGACACGTGCAGATGCGTTGTTGTTGCGTTAAGGTGCAAATATAAAGGATACAGGTTTTCCGGTCCTGATATGTCGGTACTGGTTAGCGCCGCGGATGTATGCGCAAACCGATACCGACAACCTGTTTTCATTATGTGGCCTCCCATAGAAAAGAATGGGGCTACTTTACAGTTACCGATCGGTACTGACCTGTACCGACCAGTACCGACCTGTAACCTGCTTTGTTATGCGGGCAGCCTTACACCCCATACAATATAGAAGTCATTGGTTAAGCGCTTCGGTAACGATAACAAATTTGCGATTGTAATTTTTATTTATTTAATGTATTTTTTACGTAATTGATGCTCATTGATGCGAACATTGGCATTCCTCCAACAATGGCATTTACGTAAAAAATGACAATCGGAATTGATCGTTACCGGCGGGTTTTACAGCATACGACACGTGATTTCTAATCATATACTGGTCCCCTTAGAGCAAAGCGGCTTCCGTACCGGACGAAGCCGCGTTGATATAAGCTTGTCTCTTTTCAGTCTTATCTTACTGTGTATTTAATTCCCTCCGGACCATCTGACCACCAAATCTCACCACCGGCGTTCGGTCGGCACTCCAAATTCTCAACTGACTACTGGTGATGAATTAGGAATAACTTGCTCCCAATTCACCTCCAGTGGTCAGATGAGAAATTTTTCGTCTCAACTGACCTCCGGTGATGAGATTTGATGGTCAGATGTTCCGGAGGGAATTTAATTGAGGTATTTATAAAATTACATAAATGCACACCTGAAAGAAGCGCCCAGTCTAAGCGCGCAAAAAAACTTATTTTGTCAAGTGGTGGTTTTCAGGCTTCATATTAATAATAACAATATGCGGGTTTAATAATTTACGAGCACCATTTAAGGCTCAATAGTATGCTGTATGGTGGCTCCATCAGTCAATGGGACCACGGTTAAATTATTTTTTCCGTTGTCCTTTCAATGGGACGTTCAATGGAGCTACGGAAAAGAAGAGGAAGATAGGTATTTAATTTTTATGTCTCATTGTATGGAATTCTTAAATTAAATCTCGCCATTTGTCAGATCAATGCTGAATGATCGAAGGATCAATGATTTCTTTTTAACTTTAATTAGCTTTTAGACTATTGGAAAAGTAAAAAAGAAAACTAATCAATGTTTTCTACATCAAGTTATATTATTACCTTCACAAATTTACACAAAAGAAATTATACCTATCGCTAATATCGTTATAACGAAGTCACGATTTGAATATTAGGTTGGTTTATAAATCATTCTGATCATAAAGATTGTATACATTACTGTAATAACAGCACAATATCAACAGCGTCACGTGAAAAAGCAATTAATTAAAATCAGACGATTCTGTAAAGTTTCTCGAAGAAAATCCTATTTATATAACAAACAATATTTTATCTCTCATCCGCTTTGATTACGTGATGAATATACACTCAGAAGCACAGTCAACCACTCTCTTCGACAATATAATTACCATCATCACTTCATAGTTGGATATAATTCATAAAAAATATTTTCATACATAACATGATCACTAATCACGGTCGCATAAATTAAAAAAAGATTGTGCTTATCTGCAATCTTAGAGCATCGCGGCTTGCGTCTTTCTCTAAGGTAACAGCAAATAATGATCATCTATTAAAACAAAACCATCAAAAATTCCTTAAAAATGCGATAATGCAACGCTCATTTTAATTACGTATATAATAATATAACATTGTATAAACTATCTTTACTTATTCAACATATTAACTCGAAAGGTGAATATCCAACCATTCATTTAACAACATAATAAAATTAATATGACTGCAGAGATACACAACCTTTTATAAATAAAATATGCGATAGTGAAATAAGCATGCTTTGTTTGAAAATAACGGGGTGGGTGGTTGATTGTGGTGTATAAATTACGCATACTATTCTATTCATTAAAGTAATTAGTTATTTTTTTCAAAATATGTTCTGTTTATGCATGTGTGTCTGGTATTTATCAATCACCATGCACATAAAAATACTAAACTTGGCTCTTCGGTCAACACTTTCGCGCGTACAGTTCATTAGAAACAATTTTCGGCGCATACAGCGCATATATTATTAACTAGCTGCCACCCGCGACTTCGTCCGCGTGGATAATAGAGAAAATCCTTAGGGAACCATCAACCAGGATCCGACCAGCCGTTTTTACGCGATTAGGCGGGTCCCCAGCAAGCGCGCTACCTCGCGAAGCAAAACGTTTGCCACATGTGACGGGCCTTGCATGAGGCTGCTCGTTTGGTGGGGACCCGCCTAATCACGTAAAAACGGCTGGTTGGATCCTGAATGAAGGTTCCCTAAGAATTTTCTCTAATAATCACGCGAACGAAGCCGCGGGCGGAAGCTAGTTCATTACAATAATCGGAATTGGGTCCAGAGATATAAGTATCCCTCTCCCTCTCCCTCTTCCTTTCCCATCCTCCTTCTCATCTCCGACCCCTTGACAAAAGTTTGAACCCCTATTTCACCTTTTTAGGAGCTGTATCATGTCTTGGCTGAAAATATGTGTTTGCCTATTTATTTTTAACGTGCTCCTATGATTTTTAAAGTTGTAATATCTATTTTATATTCTTCTTCCACCGTGATGGACTTCAAAATAAATGTCATTTTCATAATCGACATCCCAGAAAACCCCAATAACGACATCCATAACTATTATTTTAGGTTTATTTACCCCATTTCATCCCCATAGGGGTCGAAATACTAACAATAACAATTTTATTGCGTTAGATTTCTATCCACAAGCCTAAATAATAAATGTAGCTATTTTGACTTCGAAAATGAAGGATTTTCTATACACAACTTCATCCCCTTTTCCCCCTTCGAGAGGAGAATTTTCAAAAACGCTGAGACACGTGTATGTTAATTTTCAATTGTCAGCATGAACACAAAATATGAAGATCCTAGCTTCGAAACTGAGGGACTTTCATACAAACTTTGGACCCCCGTTTCACCCCCTTGGAGGGTGAGTTTTGAAAAATCCTTTCTTAGTGCCCCCCATAAACCTTATAAGGAACCTATGTGCGAAATTTGGAGTTTTTAGACCTAGCGGCTTGGGCTGTGCGTTGATATGTCAGTGACCAATCAGTTTCTTCTTTTATATATTTAGATTCAGGTGTTATTTTAAAATTATTAAGTTTATTGGTTTTTTAATTTTACACACCTTTCCAGGGACCGTGGTTACGAGATAACTAAAGCATAAAGGCTGCTCATAATTTAATGAAATTCATTTAAATGTATTCAAATTTATTAAATTATTTTTCAACACACTTGCTCGTAAAGTGAGCCCTAATACATGGCTTTTAGGGCCATAAACCGAACTATAACAAACGCGTGCAATAATATATAAAACACTAGTTGGTTATAGAATTATCCCTACAAAGTTAAATAGGTACCTTACTGCACGTTCTATGCGAGTAAACAGAGCATTTTCAATTTAACCGGGTAATACAGTTATTTTTTTAAGTAACAAAAAAAACCTGTGCGCCTTTTCTCATCATGATTATCATTTTGTTTTTGTCGTATTTGTTGCTGTGTGGTAAATTACTTTGTTTTTTCCTCGCAAATGTTTGAAAAACGTCGTATGAAACTCGTGAGCTCTTACTTATTGCACACTCGGCTGAGTTACGCCCTCGCCTGCGGCTTGGGCTGCAACCCACAGCCTTGTGTGCAATAAGCAACCTAAGCTAACTTGTAGCATAATGTACATTATAGCTGCATTATGATTTTTACTTAATAGTTTAATAGTGACAATTCACTGAAATAAATTGATTAAAGCTATTGAAAATAAGACTAAGCTACTGAATCTACCACCAGTTCATAAATTTCTTCGGTCTAAGTTACATTTATAAACAACTAGCGGCCGCCCGCGACTTCGTCTGCGTGAAAAGGTTTTTGGGCTATCCCTCGGAAACAATACTTTTTTTCGGGATGAAATGTCCTTCTCTGTACCCCTGACAACGTGTATGCAAAATTTCACGATGATCGGTTCAGTAGTTAGGACGTGAAGGCGTAACAAACAAACAAACAAACAAACCAACAAAGAAACGGACTTTCGCATATATAATATTAATAAGGATGCCTCTAAATTACCTTACTGAAATCAATAGGCTACTGAAAAAAGAATTTTCATGTCAAGATCTGTTTAGGTTCTAAGTTCTAATATAGACTAAATTATATTTGATGAAAATTTGTAAATTACTGAGATACCTGTTAAATTATCTGGAATACAAAACAGCAACAAAAAATGCCATCCTAATTTATACCAATGTAATTTTTACTGTTTGTCTATCGTTTCTTGGAGAAAAAGTTAAAATTCTAATTACACTAAACTTTCTACAGACAAAGTGTTTTACGGGATATTCTCATAAGCAGATTGACTAATTAAAACCTATGTTTTGACTTCGTATGATGTACCTAAAGAAATAAAACAACTTGTCTAAAAACAACCTAAACTGAACATCAAAACTTCTATTCGTTCGTAAATATCGTTTTCCAACACATTTCTTAGTACGAGTTGTACTGTTACATCTTATAATATAAAAAAATACTTATTTTGCTTTAAGTAACTCAAGTCAATGAATTCTTGTGTGTTAATTTAATCTTCAATAGAAACCGTAATAATGCATTTTTCTTCGACGAAATACATAGAATTGAAAGGCGTAATTTAAAAGATAACAGGGTACTCTTAATTCTATAGTGCCATTTTATCACCGACGAAAATAACTTTTCTTAGTACAGACAACCTTCATTTTAATATTCTTAGGTTACTACGGGTAATTGTCCCTTAGAAATCATAAAGTTGTAAGGTCAAGGTCGTAATGTAGCTAGGTTTACAACATTACTCTTACCGCTCGGCCACGACATCACCGCACGCGCGTCCCTACGCGAGTGCGGATGCGTAAGGACGCGTAAGTCCCCTCCCCCTAATAACCCCTTACTAGTTCAGGTGGCGAAGATTGAAAAAAATAAAGCTTGAAAAGACTTGAGAAAGGAAAGAGTTGTGAAACAACGCGCCGCGCAATACACACGTTTCATATCATGCGTTCCATTCTACACACGTTTGATTTCGTCTTTTTAACTAGCGGCCCGCCCTCTGAAGCGACTTTGTTTTATACTATGTAGTGATTGTAACTTTTGCATAAAGCCCCTAAAAATCCCAACAATGTATGCCCCTAAAATATTTCTTTTAACACTTCTAGTCCCTAAATTTAGGGGCAAATCCCCTAAGTTGGCAACTGTGTCTTGATGCGATGTCGGCCTTTTAGACTTGTACTATTAGTTATTCTGTGCTTTTAGCTCGTCTTGTCGCGACCGCGCTGTGGTTGCCGAGACTCAAAACGCGGCGCGTGCGCGCGATGATGTCGTGGCCGAGGCGTTAAAAGTACTATCACAGTCTATATAATGGTACTATAGTCCAATATGTAATGTAGGGTGGGTGTTATATTTGTTAATTGTTAAGTCAACATAGTATCATATGTTTCGGCAACCAATTTGTAAGAGTAGCATTATAAGAGCTTCGTAGATAAAGAGAAATGAGGGCAACCGCCCTCGTGGAGATAAGGTTTCAAGTGCTATAAATATCGTCAGAGCACATTGCAGCTAGTCATTACTCAATGGGAAAAGCTTTTATTATGAGGGTAATTTTAGTATGCAAGTTATTTTCAACCTTTATGAGGTAACCTAATTTCTTTTGATCTCTACTTTTAGTAAACTCTTTCACTCGTGTCTATAGTCGATTACCGAGCGTTTCCACTAGTCAATTAACGATGTTCGCAACTAGACAATTGCTTTTGTGCCGACGATGGGTTTCCTGCTGATCTACCTTTGGAATAAAATTCAATTTGCTTTGACATCGCAGCCCGATGTTGAGCGTCGGTGTATTGTTGAGTGTAGTGGAAACGTTGGAATACTTCGTCAAAAAATGTCACCAACATTCGAGCTAATGTCAATTGCAATCGCAGTGAGTGGGAAAACGCTCACGTTCACACTGAGAGCCTGCACGAACGGGCAGAACGGGCACATGAAGTGAGGCAAGAGCCACCTCTTACCTTAGAGGGGTGATAATAGCCCGATGCCTGTCGACTGCGATCGCAGTGAGTGTGAACACGCTCACGTTCACACTGAGAGCCTGCACGAACGGGCAGAACGGGCACATGAAGTGAGGCAGGAGCCACCGTTGAAGCAGCGCTGCTTGGAACTGTCCACAAAAATAAAACAATTGAATACTCGTACTTTAACTGCTGTACAAATAAACGAAGACTAGGTTTATACCTAGTTTAACCAAAAATATTGCTTAGCAATATTACTTCTACGTTAGACGTCTGAAAGCGTTTCCTAACAAACTTTTTGGTTATTCTTAAGCTAGGATTCTGCGGGACGCGGCAGACGGCAGGCGGCAACAGCAGATGACGACGGCATGTGCCGCAACGGCAGACGGCACTACTTTGTAGTATTAATTTGTATGGGACCGATTCCGACATACGACTGCAACTGTGACGTCTTGTCGCGCGGCAGTTGCAGTCGTATATCGGAATCGGTCTCATACAAATTAATACTACAAAGTAGTGCCGTCTGATGTTGCGGCACATGCCGTCGTCATCTGCTGTTGCCGCCTGCCGTCTGCCGCGTCCCGCGGAATACTACCTTTAGTCTAAACTTATTCTTCGTTTATTTGTACCGCTTGTTTACAAAATATATAAACATATTGAATATC
Source organism: Agriphila geniculea (assembly GCA_943789525.1). Taxonomy (NCBI): domain Eukaryota; kingdom Metazoa; phylum Arthropoda; class Insecta; order Lepidoptera; family Crambidae; genus Agriphila; species Agriphila geniculea. The sequence continues at coordinate 15,075,882 of OX038875.1, forward strand.
TATGGAACTACTTGTAATTATAATATGGCTTGACCAGCGAAACACTATATTAAAGTGATTTATCACTTTTAACCGTCAAAAGACAATGGATTTTGACAGTTGAGTGTCGATAAAACGCTATATCATGCGATACATATCGTATTTTGGTAGTCATGCTACAGGGGGGCTTATTCTATTTATCCATCCTAAAACAGCCACCCTAAGACGGATACTGTTTCAGGGTGGATAAACGGTATAAGCCTACAGGGGCAGCTGATTCAGTAACGAGGTGCAAGAGGGTAAGTATGAAACGATCGTTGCGTCCAAAATGAACTTACGTACTATGGTACTATGTAGGTGACCAAAAGCATATAATAAATATTTATATCAACAAAGGAAAATTATTACGGTTTAATAAAAATGTTAAACTAAACCGTAACAAATGCATATATTATAGGTATCCTTACGAACAAAACTGTTTAAAATTATTCACAAAGATTGGTAGGTACCTACTGTTTTTAGGGTTCCGTACCTAAAGGGTAAAAACGGGACCCTATTACTAAGACTTCGCTGTCCGTCTGTCTGTCTGTCTGTCTGTCTGTCACCAGGCTGTATCTCATGAACCGTGATAGCTAGACAGTTGAAATTTTCACAGATGATGTATTTCTGTTGCCGCTGCAACAACAAATACTAAAAACAGAATAAAATGAATATTTGAGGGGGGCCTCCCATACAACAAACGTGATTTTTTTGCCGTTTTTTGCTCGATATTAATAACGACAACAGGTAGACAGTTGAAATTTTCACAGATGATGTATTTTTGTTGCCGCTATAACAAAAAATACAGAATAAAATTAATATTTAAGGGTGACTCCCATACAACAAACGTATTTTTTTGCCGTTTTTGGTACGGAATACGGAACCCTTCGTGCGCGAGTCCGACTCGCACTTGGCCGGTTTTTTAATACCAATGAAAACAAATTTATAATGACTGGACCAATATCGAAAGATTAAAGCCCAAATACTGAAAAAAAACAACACGTCTCCGTTGACCCAAGCTGAACTTTCACTTGCTGCAAGGTCTTTGGAAAATTGTTGAATTATTCCATAATTACTGATACCAGCGTTATACGAGTGGCATCAATGCGAGGAGTAAATGATTTTTAAATTGAAACAAAAAGGGGTTATTTGCAACATAATCATTATTATTATGTAAATATATTCATCATTCAACGAATATGGCTGTTGTCGACAGTTTTTTGCTTTCATTTCAGAAACGCAACGAAATCAGAAGCATTATTTAAGAGCAGTACATTTAATTCTTTCAACTTAAGCAACACAAGATAAAATTAAAAATTAACAATAAATAGAGATTTAAGAGCAGAACTGAATAAACACTAAACTATACTAAATTACGAATTTTCGATAAGGGTCACTTGACCCTGCCTGACTGACGCGAGTTTAACATTTTTTACCCATTACAAAAAAAGTGTACAACGCCGCTAAAGAAGTTTTCACCTCAAAAATGTTAAAAAAAAACTACTAAGTATATTTTTCTCTTTTTTGTTTTTCTTCGAAAATAATGTTTAGCTAAATAAAATTTGGTAGTGCGGCCTGGTGCAAAGTTCTATTTCCAAATTTTGGCCCAGCTAGGTACCTAAAAAGTTGGCTACCCCTGGTTTAAAGCATTATAGTTTGATAACTTTATACTTTAGGCGTTCATAATTTGCAAGCATTTTATTTTTCTATCAAATTGGATAGATAAAGAGCTAAAGTAAAAAATAACTTTAATCCTGTAAAAAAAGTTTCGCATCTTTGTAAGGAACCTTTGTTATATCAACAAAGTCATAATATAGTTATTCCCTATGACTGGAGTACCTACTAATCGAAGTTAGAACACGCAGTCTTTTGCGAAAAGTGTAATCAGATATTTTTAAATGAAAACACTTTTGCTTCAAGGGAAATAAGCGTTTTCCGATTTTGCGTAAATCATTTCGATGCTGAGTAGATCATTAGGTGTACTATTTGAGTCCCAACAATCGTTACAAAAGGTAAGAAAAAACGACCAAGAAGTGACATCCACGATGACAATTTTACAGCGCATACCGCGATGAGGGCAAAGTCATTTTCGGCTCTGAAAAGTTAAAGTTCATGATTCATTCCACATTAAGTTAAAACCTTACATCTCGAGATTTCTTTATTATTCTAGAAATTAAAGATACGATGAGAAGCTTATGAAAAATATGCACTCAAACAAATGATACTTAAGTTAAAACTAATAGTTAGAACGAATTAAAAACTTTTCAAAATGTAATAGAGAATAAATTTACATAATATATAATATATAGTTGTATTAATGAGTTGCGCAAAATTTTCAGAGTGCCCCACGTAAAACCACAGGCACTACAAAAGTTATCAAGTGTGAAATATCATTTCCAATTGCGTGTCATATTTCAGCACGAGCTCACTAAAATAATCTTCAAATTCCACTGCATTCCGAATATACTTATTCAGTACTTAGTACTTATTTTTCAAAATTTCAAACTAAATTACCGGAACAATAACTTGCCAGCTTTTATGAAAGGAAAACTTGGAAAATGAACCTCATAGAAACTTGGACGTTGAATTACTTTACAATACGTTTCTCAGAAATTCGCTGCTCACCGTTGAGAAGAAAGCATCTTTCTGTTTATTAAAAAAATTATGAGTTTTATGAGTTTATCACTATTTACGGAAAAGGACAATGACCTCTAGTAAGACAACCTTTTTAGGCCCTGTGCAAATCCAATAATATTGTATTCTGTTTTCATTCCTAACGCTATTTTTGAAATATTCGTTTCCTGAGATAGAAAACAGTTATTGAGCAGGTAGTTGATTTACCTATGACTTGGTTGTCGCAGCCTACCTAATTAAAAAAGTCCTGAAATATAATTTTGAAGTATATTTCATATAAGTAGTCTAAAGATGGATTTACATATTCTGTTCACGTGTCCTCATACTAGGCTAGGTGCCTTGATAGGCAATCGACACTACTCGGCGTGCTCGCGTGCATATTTTGAGCAGTTTCGCGTGCACTAGGGTTGCCAAAAATTTGAAGCAATATATCGGGTCATTTTGAACTTACCATCCAAATTTTAAAGATGTGTCCAGTCCATGAAACTAAACAACTTTCTCTAAGAAACATGTGTCAAATTTCGCCAAAAAATTTTGGTCATCCCATACTAAATTGATCACGTGATCTCTTTGATTTCTATGGAAAGTTGATTTTTATTTTACATATTTGACCATGTGTTCCTTAGAGAAAGTTGTTCAGTTTTATGGACTGAACACATCTTCAAAATTTGGATGGTGGATACAAAATGACTTTGTATAGTAGGTTTCCATTTATCCCCTGAACTGAAACAGCGCAGAAAAACAGTATCCATGTAAAAAATAGTATCCTTTGATTATTAATGAGAAACAGTTTTTACAACCTTTATTATTCGACTTACGACACCCTTAAGTCGAAGGGTTTTTTTTTATTTTAGGGTTTCCGAACGCGGTAACCCGAAATGGAATGGAAATTATTGAAATAATAACCCGACCGAGTGTTACCGCTGTATTGCTGAAATATAGTGGATTTGGCTTCTATATTATATAGTAGTTTTGGCAACCCTAGCGTGCACACGCACACTACGTGTGACTCGAAGGGTCACTAGTCAATACAATTTTCACTTGGATGCGAACTACCACTCACTAGCCACTAGCCACTAGCAAACATGTCTATAAGTGTCCACACTACGCGCAAATCACACTTTACTTAGTGCACAAATTTAGACCTACCTACCTTTACATAACTGTTTCTGTTAGTATAAACCACAGAGTAATTAAGATTTTTTAAATGGAATTTAGTAATTAGACATCTAAATTTTGTCCGGAAGGAATTTAATTAGATGTTTCTACGCGATTTAGTGTTTTATTCAACAGAAAATTCATTAGCAAATAGTTAATTTTGTGTTCCTCTTAGCTACTAAATTTCGCTTAAAATAATATAAACGCAGGTTTCTAGTTAATAGACACAAGGGAAATATTCACGGAACTACAATTTAATTTATTAAGATGTGATTCTACAATCCTAATTCTTCGAGTAAAATATACTCAAAGTAATTTTGATACAAATTTAGCAGTAGAATGCACTTTTGAAGTAATGAAAACTATTGAAAATTAATTTTGAACAACAGCACTTCAATTACTTATAAAAGGGCAAGTGCGAGTTGGACTCGCGCATGAAGGATTCCGTACCAAAAAAAACACACACCTGTCCCCGTATTACTTCTTAAAACTTGACAGTTTTCTGAATGGCTATCAATCCGTCTCTTTTATTTGCTATACAGTGAGAAAGAGATGTAACTATACAATTCTTATACCTGGCAAGTTTTAAGAGGTTGTAATATCCCCCCTGGTGCCTGGTAGAGCCTGGTGACAGATAAACAGACAGACAGACGGACAGCGGAGTCTTAGTAATAGGAATTTTTACCCTTTGTGTACGGAACCCTAAAAAAGGATGGTGAAACTATAAGACAGTTCATAGCACTGCTATTGCATTGCATAATACCTACTAGACTGAGAATTTCTAGAGTAATGTGAATTTGTAAATTGTATCATAATGTACTATACATTATGATACAAGTTAGCTTAGGTTGCTTATTGCACACAAGGCTGTGGGTTGCAGCCCGAGCCGCAGGCGAGGGCGTAACTCAGCCGAGTGTGCAATAAGTAAGAGCTCACGAGTTTCATACGACGTTTTTCAACACATTTGCGAGGAAAAAACAAAGCAATTTACCACACATATCAACAAATACAACAAAAACAAAATGATAATCATGATGAGAAAAGGCGTGCAGGTTTTTTTTGGATTTTTTCACACGCCCAATGCAAGAGTATTTTACGAAAAAGGGGTTACTGAGCATACAGCCTACTTCAAAATTATAAATTTAGGTGATAAAATGCTAATATTTTAATAATAGGAATAATTAATAAAGGAATAATTGGATAATAATAAATATTTGTTTGACTTAATTAAGGACCTACACATTTATTTATTCCAAAAATGCAAATGAATTTTCAGCGGCATAAAACCTCTTTGTTGTTACTAAAAGAATAACTGTATTACCCGATTAAATTGAAAATGCTCTGTTTACTCGCATAGAACTTGCAGTAAGGTACCTATTTAACTTTGTAGGGATAATTCTATAACTAACTAGTGTTTTATATATTATTGCACGCGTTTGTTATAGTTCGGTTTATGGCCCTAAATGCGATGTATTAGGGCTCACTTTACGAGCAAGTGTGTTGAAAACATTATTTTTGTACCCACATATAAAATCAAGACAGATTTAATTCCGAATTCCTACTAAAAACATAACTCTTTTATCAACGAAGGCAATAACAGACGCGCAATGTTTTGCATCTATTAGCGTTCGAAAAAGTTTACAAACATTTCGTATACTCTTCGATATGATCGAAGCGTAGGTATATTGTAAACTAATTTCTCGAGTCATAAGTTTAAATGTTAGGTAGTGTAAAAGCCCGTATATTAGTATATCTTAGGTTTTACTAAAAAAAAACTTAGGATTTACTAACATGAGTTGGACATTGGTAAATGTAAGGATTTCATAAAAACCGGCCAAGTGCGAGTCGTACCCGCGCACAGTTGGTAAATCTTAGGATTTACTAGAAAATCTTTGTATTTAATTAAGTTCGGGGATTTACAGTAACATTTAATAATATAACACAGTATTATGTAAACTGATTTCTCATAAGAGCACGATTTTAGCAAACTATATTCATCATCGAAAAATGTTGCTGTCTCTTTTAACGTATCGATTGTTTTACCGAAACTCGATCGTACCATACCAACCGTAGCTAAGGGCAAAGATGTTTACGACGTACATATCTTTGCCCTTATATTTTTGCGTCATACTTTTGCGACTGTCTTTTAAACTTGAATGAGATAAAAAAACATGATTTTTTATAATAAGTCTCAAGGTTTGTTTCACAGATTCCGCATAAATTCCAGTTCAGTTAATTAATGCCAGCCTGGCGCAACTCTCTCAGTAAAAAACGATCTATGAAACGGAAGCGAATTTTTAACCCGTCTAAGTTTGAAAGAACGTTGACAATCCACAAAGCAGTAGATAATTGACAATATTCGAATTTAGGCGTATTATACTTCGCCCCATCAAAGAGTATTCTTCATCTTTGACCCGTTTTACCGCCAATGCCGTTTAACGTTTCTCTTTTGTTTGTTTTCGTTGAATTCGCTTCCATTTCATACTTACGCTTTTTGTATGACACTCCCGTCTCTTATAACGCTAGTTATTTTTACATTCTCTTTGATTAATGCAAATGGAAATTAATGAAATTAAAATAATCTGTGGATAATTTTAAACAAATACCGTTCCATTTTTAAACAAAATCAGAAGAAAATAAGGCCCTTATATATAAACCGCTCTCAACGTTGAGAGCTATTTTGAGATCGTATTTGAGATGCTCTTCTTATAGGAACAGGGGGTCTATTACGAAAAGTTTAATGCGATACACGCAGCTGCGTCCGTGCTTCGTTTTGATTGTTTCCTATTGGTGTGTCCCCACTTAGGTTCGCGAACCTCCGCGCTCCGCGAACCTGCAACAGTGCGCCCTAGCAAACATTTTATTTTCACTTTGGTTATAGTGTGTACGTGTGTGAACCAGGTTCACATACATGTTCGCACACGTACACACTATGGCGCACTGTTGCAGCACAGCATAAACAATTTTTTTGGTGCAGGTTCGCGGAGCGCGGAGGTTCGCGAACCTAAGTGGGTACCCACCCTACAAATCACTTTCGTATGCGATATTGCGTAGTGATTGCGTGAGTTTGACAGTTTCTCTCTAGCGTATCCAACATCGTTCGTTCAGTAGTTCTATGAACTACGATAGCCAACGCATAGCCAAATTCAAAATGTTTGTTATAACTACAACCAATGAACTGCAGCCGACTATCGTGGCCAAGTGACTGCGTTACGCAATTGCGTACGTTATTTTTGTAATAGGCCCCCAGCATTCTCAGGAATAATCTCAAGATAGCTCTCAACGTTGAGAGCGGTTTATAAATACGGGCCTAAGACGTATTAATTACCTGGAATGGTACAGCAAATAATCCTATGACTATATCAGCTAATGCTAAGTTTGCGATGTAACAGTTGGTGACGCTCTGCATTCTTCTAGATGTCGCCACTATCCACATCACAAGGAAGTTGCCCACGACAGCCAACACTGATATTGAGCCGTATAAAAACGATAGGAGCACTATCATACTCGTCGGTACATCGTACAATGTATCTGAAACAAGAGAAAAAGCAAAGTAATAAAAACATGTTAAATTCAGAAACTCGTATTACGTCATTCAACCGCCTCTGTGGTCTAGTGGTTCGCCCACCCGTGTAAGACGCAGAGTTCCCGGGTTTGATTCCCAGGGGGGGTACAATTTGTACTCGGTTTGGTTGGTGGTAGGGCTTATTTCAAGTCCGCCTGACTAGCTATTACCACCATCTTACCTAAGTCTGACGCCATAATAACAATTTTAAAATTGTTGTGTTCCGGCAGTTAGAGGTAAGATAGTCAGTATTCCGGGTGTAGTGCGCTTCTACACAATATAGAGAGAGTACAGTAGTTGAGCTTAGCACTTGCGCGCTCGAGCAACGCACACATAGACATCTCTCACCGACACTGTAAAACTGCAATCTCATACCACTCTCAAAACAGTTCGAGTACGTGACGCAGCGGCGAGAGCTGTTTTTGTGTGTGTGCGATGCTCGAGCGCCCGTAATACTAAACTAAACTTCTGTTAGTCTCTCTATTTTGTGGCTTCTACCTTCGGCCTTATCGTCATTTAACATCAGGTGAGATGAAGGCCAAGCACTATCCCGTTGCGTATAAAAAAAAGTCCTATTTTTTTATTAATTCGACTGCCTCGCCAGGCAATTTTGCTTTTAGCGAGCTATCCTCGCGATGTGAATACACAGCATTTAGGCAAAGACGCCCAGCACTTGTTGTTAAACACGACGTGCGAAGTCGTAAATCAGCGGGCGACGTTTCCAGATGACGCGCAACACAAGTACGTCGACGCTCAACTTGTTTAACAGTATGTTACGTGACAAATGTTACCTTACCCAGTGAATACATGGCTTTAATCCTCAATGCTTTTTAAAATTTACACAATATACCTGTAGCACGAACGTCTATCGAGAAAAAAACACGTGAAAAATGCTTGATACACATAGACTTATTATATTACTTTGTTGATACAGTAATTTTGTATGGGAAATTAGTACAGCGCCACATCTGTCGCCGAAAACCGAAATGAAAATTTCTCATATTACACTCTGTCGACAGTAGCCTATTTGACTGATTGACACGTGACTTTGTAATAACCTTAGCCATTTGAAAATAGCATTGTAAATGCAAAAATCTCAAATTTAAAAATTATATAGCTATTTCATCTTAATCAATTGTTAAAATATCTGGAAAGATATTTCAATTGAATGTCGAGGTAATTCCTCACATTGATGAAATAACGCTGGCTTACAGCGTAAGAGTTTAGGATATACTAGGAAAAATTCGACGATGTCACTAGTGACTCGGTAGCTCAGCGGTCAGAGCATTGGACCGGATATCCAAAGGTCGCGGGTTCGATTCCCGTCTGAGTATTGATCTGGTGCGAGTCGTATTTTTTCTAGTATATTATTTAGTATTGTTTAAAAATAGCATTGTAAATGCAAAAATCTCAAATTTAAACATTTGACAGCCATCAAACGCAGATCCTAAGTTTGTGTCAAACGCCTGAAGCCATATTTATTTACTTGCGTGTGACGTCATCAGTTCTTTTTAGTTTCTCTGTTGAGTTTTTATTGCCTTTTTCTAGATGAAATAGGTAATCAATAAATAGACTCAAGTTAGTTTATATTATAGAATATTTTTTGATGATATTATCTGATAAGATGATGACCACAATTTGTAGTATTTATAAAAATGCTATATATAGATAGGGCTATAGCCCTATAGGGTATTTGATGTCTATGTCTATCTTTGAGCAACGCGGCTTCCATTTCCGGCACGGAAGTTAGGTTAGTAGGGTTAGAATTTTATTGAAATCGGATTTTTTAGTGTTTTGAAAGATTCTTTAGCTGCGAAATATAACTGTCCTAGGTTTCCCCACCGGCGGAGTTGGTGCTTAAGTGGTAGGGGGTAAAAATGTGCCCCAAAAGGGGTATTTTTGCGGTTTTTTGGTTATAATCTCGTTTTTCATCAAGATTGTGTAAAAAGATTTTAAATATGGTTAAATTTGAAACAATTCGAGGGTAGTACGATTTTGATATGAACGATAGTTTCGGAGACACAAAACATACCATATTTAATAAGAATAAGAATAAGAATCATTTATTTGCTGAGAATGTAGTATATACCACTATCATTTTTCGTTTGCAGAAATAACTTTGTTTTTCATAGTGTTTGTATAAATAACAAAGTTATATTTGCGGTTTTTCTCTAAAACTGCTAACTATATCTCGTTCAAAATAATTTACGTCGAAAACGTTAATTAAGATTTACAGCATACATTTTTTTTTTATTTTTCACTTTCTTATTTTAAAAGTAAAAATTAAAAACTCACACACTTTTGTTGAAAAAATTTGTCCAAATTTCGAAAAACTGTGAATGAATGAAAATTTATTTGCAAAAGACATGGTTTTACATGTTGGTAAATTAAAGTTAAGTTGCTTAACATATCTTGCTTTTCAGCATGCAAAAAATCACATAAAGTATATAAAATCAAATTACCATTAATTATTAAAATAAATTAGTTAATATTAAATTAGTTATAATTAGGTATTAACTTATAAGGCAAAGCATGAAAGTAATTATTTTGAACGAAGCACCGAATTTATGTCGCTGTCATTGAGATAGTCATTGACAGAATAATAGCATTTATCGATCAACCATGTAATCAGTTTAATTTTAAAACTATTTCAATGGATATCGTTTGAATTCATTAGGCAATTTATTGAATATAATGCTGTTTTCGTTCTAGGATAGACCAGTCTATCTTTATTCTTTGTGTTAAATTTGCAGTGTTCGGACCACTTAGTAAATAAGTTCGGGTGTTTTTTGACGCCACGACGAGTTTTTTGTGTCATCAAAACTATCGCTCGTTCCGTTCACTAAAACCGTTCTACCCCATGTCTATGTTCTACCCTCAATTTGTTTCAAATTTAACCAACTTTAAAACCTTACACAATCTTGATGAACAAGAAGTCCTTTCGGGTCATTTCCCCTTTTGGGGTACATTTTTACCCCCCACCACTTAAGCACAAATCTGCTGAGACCTAGGACAGTCATATAGGGCAACTATAAAAAATATTTTTTTTGGTTTTATTCTACTGATTAATTCGCGGTGCTCGAAGAAGTCGTCAAGTATTCTTCAAAAGAAGACATTCCTACAGTGTAATATTACTGGGCTATTACATTTTAGAACTGTCTGGGCTGGCTTAACAATAAAGTGAACTAAGGGGCAGCTTAGTTCACTTTATTGTTAAGCCAGCTCAGTATCGGCTATAAAATGGTTTTAACTTGTCCAATAACTAATAATTTCTATTTTACATGATCTAATAGTGAACTAGATTGCAGTGGCGAGGGGTGAAATTATGACGAAGGTAAGCCGCTCTATAAAAATGATGAAAAATGTAGTGACCTGCATAGTGGATCAGTGGGGTGGGATTTCCAAAAGGTAAGCCGATGGGAATCGGCTTGTATGGACCCTTCGCCACTGCTAGATTGGCAGATTATCGTCTGGCAACAGATGTTCACTTCTTTGAAGTCGAAACAGTAAAACATAGTTAAAGAAGTGGATATAGGATACTAATATCTTCAATCATCTTCAAGCAAGGCAGGTGTTTTGAAATATGCTATTGATAGTCATAAATAAAAATGGTAATTTGTGTCCGGTTTCTTGTTTCAGAAGTCAACTTTTCTGTTTATGAAATATTACTTTATAATGATTCAATGAATTTACGTTAAATTATGTGTATGTACATTTTTAATAAAGTAAATAAGAAATACATACATTATAACTACGCAAAATTTGCTACATTTAATACAATACTACGAGTACTAGCCGAAATTAGATTAGCAGTTTGGCATAAAAATCATTAAGAAACATAAACGAAATTAAAATTTAATCTACGACGCAAGTCCCTGAAACGGCCTTAAACGATACCATTTGGCCTAAAAACCTTCCTTTATCCAAGAGACAATAGCAATCTTGCTAGACAGTCGTTTAATACGAAGAAACGAATAATCATAAAGAAATGCAGTATTCTGGAATTCTATCTTTAAGTCCCTGAGATAAAAGATCGGCTTTTTCAAATCTAAATATAACATGATAAAATCACAAAAAAACAAAATAATGAAATAGCAAAATGTCTTTAATCAAAAATCTATTTATCACAATCCGTTTTATTCCTCTGGACAAACTTTGAGCAGAATTAAGTTCGTGACACCGTTTTATTAATTTGGTCGAGTTGTAGGTACCTAGTTAGGGAAAGATATAAGTTCAAGTTTTATTAAAATTCACACGTCAATGCCGATTAATCTTAGCTTCGAAATAAATAAAAGTTTCGTATAAAGCCAACAAAATTTCAATTTAAATTCAAAATTAACCCAAAAAAATGAATTTGAGATTTTAGCATTAACAATGCTGTTTTTATACCTACAATACTAAATAATGTACGAGATAAAAATTGTCGTGTCGTCTGTTAAATAAAACCTAATAATAATTCTCATCTATTTTTCTCAATCCAATAAAATGAAAATTTAAAACACACTCACATCATAGAGACAAATGGGAATGAGACGACCCTTTAAAATTTCACTGACTGTGGAATTTGGAAGTTAAGTTAATCTTCAACTTAAACCTAAAAAATATCCTAGTTAGCCTGTAGTAACGCAACAGTGATGTCACGCAGGTTACAACTAAAGTTTTGAAATATACGACATTCAAACTCCACACAAAATCCTTGATTGAATTAAAAGCAATGCCAACTTTTTTAAATGTATTTTTTATTACTTTGAGCAGTAGACATGTTTTATGGGCGTATATTATGTCTAGTTAAAATTTTAAAGTATTCTGGCTACCAGCCATACGAGCATATGGTAATTTTTTCACCTAAAGCCTGAAATGTGCCAAATTATTAATATTTTAGTGTTTTATACCTTTGGGATCACATTATGGTTTTGATAAGTAATTTAAAAAGAGAATGGTTTTGAATATGCAGCTCACAAGAAGAAAATACGACGACAACATCAGTCATTTTTTAAAGTCCCCACTACTGGGAGAAGGCATATGCCTTTCTTATGGGTGGATATAGGATTGGCCATAATTTGCAGAAAGTTGGTTCGCTAACTATTTACAGTAAAAGTTTATGCCCTAATCAAGACCAAACTCTGCCACTACTCAATTTCTAAACTCAAGGCCATTATACGTGCCAGAGATGGCGACGAAAAGGTGGAGGTCATTTTTCAATGTTGACGACTCTCTATGAAATATACAGGGAGAAAAGAGCAGCCCTTGACGAGTTTCTTGCCGGTTCTTCTCGTTACAAATTCTCCCGCTTAGGGTTTGGGAACCGATGGCGTAGCTGCTATGACATTCAAAAGTGCTTGTAACAGCCTAGACCTAGAGTCTAGACTGAATAAATTAATTTGAATTTTGAATTTTGATGGTATGTAATACGTCTCTGCACTATATGATATCTCGCCAATCGAATAACATGGCTCTTAGCAATTAGTAAGCTTTTTTTAGTGTGCAGAGCAACTCTGGCAACGGTTTGGTACCTATCACTACATATTATAAAACAAAGTCCCTAGCCGCGTCCGTCTGTATGTCTGTTCGCGATAAACTCAAAAACTACTGAACCGATTTTCATGCGGTTTCCACCATATGATAGAGTGATTCCTGAGGAAGGTTTAGGTGTATCCCGATGACGAGAGGTCTCGAACGGGACGGACACAGACTTTTGGAGCAAATGAGTGACGACTGTAATAAGGTATTTGTTTTCTTTTTGGGTGTTGTTGGAAGATCACATTTGGCAAAAAAGTAAGAAACCGAAGCGAAACGAGGGCGGGTCGCTAGTATGAAATAAATAGATGTAATACAAACTGCTCACCATATGTCTCCGTACTGCTATTTTGTGCTAAATACTCCAATCCAGATCTATTCCTTGACCAGTCAGCGTCATCATCTTGACTAGAATTCGTTGTGCTGTAACAAAAGATAAAAAAAACATTATTAAAAGGCAAATACTTTATTGTCTTGGAACCGTGTGTGTATTCCAGAATCCAATGAGAAACGAAAACAATAATGCTCTCGATATCATAAGCTTCTATACAGGGTCATTTTTTTAACACCATCCAAATTTATATATTATAATCTTTGAAAAAAATATGAAACACGTGTTTTTTCTTTTAATATCGCCCAGAACTAAAATATTAAGTTAAAGCTATACAAAGTTATCCAAAATAAAACTACATTTGCTGACACAATACACCGTGCGTAGCAGATGATTACGCGCGCGATTTTCTCTCTCATGTTCCGCAGGTCTGCGAGAACGAGACAGTCGAGTTGTTCGTCAGTTGCCGTACAGCTCTCGGCACCACCACCCCGCGAACCTCTCCTTGTTGCCTCTCATTCAAAACATGTAGGACGATAGTATTTGACTAGTAACCATGCTGTTGTCATAATTCACTCGGACAAAATATTTTTTTACAAAAAATTACCTACCTATTTTTTTTTTCAAAATTGAAGAGTTTTAATGATACCTAATGCCTAGAAAAAATTTGGATGGTGTTAAAAAAATGACCCTGTGTATGGGCTATAAGACTACGCCACTGTACATAAATACACAGTATCGTATATTACAGGGTTACTTGTAGAACACCAACAACCTCGTAATAGTACTTACATTACTAACATCATACACAACAACATATTTTGTTCTACGACTTTTTCGAAAACAGACAAAAAATTTCTTTTCCCACAACTCAATCAGCTGTTGGGCCATTTGTATGGAAAGTAGATTTTTCTGTCTGATTTCGGAAAAAGCTTAAGGTTCTGTTACACACAGCGAATACTCGCTGCGAATAAGCACTAATTGCTACTAGAACTCGTTGTGTGTGACAGGGCTATTCGCTGAAAACTACAAATGCGATCAGCGAGTATTTTCAGCGAATGCACTCACAGCGAAAAACCTTTAGGTCGGTACATTTCTTGACGTTCTCTACAAAAAAGTGTATACAGGGTTATTTGTAAAACACCAACAACCTCGCAGGAGTAGATTACAATCATCATAAACAACATTTGTTCTGACTTTTCCGAAAAAATCGACTCTCCATACAAATGTCCGAACAGCTGATCGAGTTTTATAAAAAGTCGATATTTTTTGTCTGATTTTTGAGAAGTCGTAGAACAAAATGTTGTTGTACACGATGTTACTAATCTACTCCTGCGAGGTTGTTTGTGTTTTACAAATAACCCTGTATGCCTAAGCCACATTAAAGCGCACGAGTGGCCAAGAACAGTGGAATCGAATGCAGGCGTCGTAACCAAAATTAGATAAAAGAAACACACCACCGACGACTAATGCGATCAAGGGGGTCGTATGTTTGTTTGCCACCCTCGGGTAATAAAATAATAATTAACCTTTTGGATGCCATAAACTTCTATAGAAATTTAGTGCCATCCATGCCACAGAATATTTCTAATCGGAAAATTGTTTTCATTGTAGACCGTGGCATCCGAAAGATCAAAATATAAGGGAAACCTATAATTAGCCTTACTAGATTTATTTACTGATATGTTTATTTTTTTTGTAACGCTGTTGGTTTTCTTACAAATAAATAAAAAAAAAATAAGTAAAGGAGTTGTAATCGACAAATTGTTATGATGAAGTGGCTAAAATGCCGCTTTTAACTATGTTCGTTTAAAGGCTGAAATATATTTATAAAGACTACTTTGACAGTCGTTAGTACGTCCTCACCGTGAACTAAGCCTACGTAACAAAGGGGATGAACTTGCTCCAAGCAATAACGCTGATTACTTTTTAATGAAGAATTAAAAGAAAAGTAGTCACGTTCAGTAATCATGATATCTGGCCAGCTAATTCGTCCAAGCTGGCCAGTAAACATTATACCATATTTCGAGTTCCTTCGTCTTAGAAAGGCACGTCGGGCCGTTAATCCCATCTGTCCTAGCAAGATGGCAGCCGTTAAATTCCGCGTGATTCGATTTATGGACCCATCTACCTTACAAAGAGCCTTTTTCCTTTTCCACTTATAAATCTATCGAATGTATAATTGTGTTTAAGAGTATGCACGGTTAATTTTTAAGTATATCTAAAAATGAAATGAGTGTATCTCTTCCCTATTCTAACTACGAGTATGTCAGTTAAAAGTTTCAATATTTAATAATTGGTCAAGATACTGAGGTTTGTTTGTATCCCAAAATTTTACTGATTTCTGGATTTAGACTCATTCATAAAATTACACACGCGTAATCAAAAGAGAACTTAGAATTACAACGCGTAATCGAGAAAGAGAAAAGAGACTATCTTGCTTACCTACATAAATAATGAAAATAATTAATCTACGCACGTGTCTAGCTATTATTGTGAGTTTGCCGATTAATCAAGATTTTTTCCGATATTTTCAAACTATTAATTTTTTACTTTTAAATGGGGATATCAGAAACGTGGTCTGATATCCCCATTAAATTTTTAGATATACTTAAAAAATAACGGTGTATAATGCTAACTCAACCTTACCTTTAGAATTGCTAAATGCATATCAAACGAATATTTTAACGATTATTGTTGTTTCGCTTTGGTGAGCATTTTTTAAAGAATATTCTCCTACAGAAAAAAAATCCTTTTATAAACCCTCTTATTTTCCATTCTATGTTATAGAATAGAGATTATATATTATTAATTATAAAATTTATTAGTAGGTTTCTTAATCTACAATAGAATTCAGAGCAAAATCACAAAGTTCTAAAAGAAAGGGACGACAGCCAAAATGCGTAGATTGCCGAGAGTAGATGAGTCTCATTAATAAAATAAAGGTACTGTAAAATGTGATTTAGAACCCAGTAAATGAACGCCGTATCATTTGTTATGGCACCTGTCACTGGATCATTGGTAATTTGCATAAACGGTGCTGTCAAACTAACTGTTTGTTTAAATTCTGACCCAATTTTCCGCCCGCATAGAGATCAGCTAGGTCAAATTTAACAGATGATAAAATCGTCAGTAACTATTATTTTCCTTCTATTCACCAGGAAGTGTGACAAGTTCGATTCCAGCCTGAGTGATAAGAGGTCTATACCTATGAAACTGCCGATTTGTATCAGGTAGATGATCGAAGATTTGTATGGAGAATTTTCAAGAAGTTGCATTTTTAGGGTTCCGTAGCCTAAATGGCAAAAAACGGAACCCTTATAGATTCGTCATGTCTGTCTGTCTGTCTGTCTGTTCGTATGTCACAGCCATTTTATTCCGAAAGATTAAGAGTACACAGTTGAAACTTGGTAGGTAGGTGAGTTCTTCAAACCAATACGTGCGGGGTGTCTATAGATAGGTCTTTAAAAATGACATTGAGGTTTCCAAGACAATTTTTTCTCAAAGTCAACCGTTTGAAAGATATACATCGCCAAAGTGGTAAAAATTGGTTTGAACGACATACATTTTGTAGTTTTTGAGATATAGTACATTTTCCAAATAACTTTGTCATTCATACCAAAACTGTGAAAAACAAAGTTATTGCTGCTGACGAAAAATGATAGTGGTATTAAATATGGTATGGTATAAGGTAACTACGGAACCCTACGGCGCGTGGCCCGACACGCACTTGGCCGGTTTTTTCATACTAGTATTTTCTTTGTTCATTTAACAACCGTGAACACTGATGTAACCATCTTTTATGTACTAATGTTTGAACACTATGATAACTTATTAAATAAGTTTTGGCTAAGTTACAACCCCTGCGGTTACCCTTTTTTTGATCACAAAAAAAAGAGTCACTTTCAAGATCCTTTTTAGGGTTCCGTAGCCTAAATGGCAAAAAACGGAACCCTTATAGATTCGTCATGTCTGTCTATCTGTCTGTCTGTCTGTCTGTTCGTATGTCACAGCCACTTTATTCCGAAAGTATTAAGTGTACACAGTTGAAACTTGGTAAGTAGATGTATTTTGTTAACCGCTTAACGAATTTAATACAAAAATAAGAAAAATAAAAGATTAAGGGGGGGCTCCCCATATAGAACTGAAACTGAATAATATTTTTATCTTTAAACCAACACGTGTTGGGTGTTTATAGATAGGTCTTTAAAAATGATATTGAAGTTTTAAAGACAACTTTTTCTCAAAGTCAACCGTTTGAAAGATATACACCGCCAAAATGGTAAAATATGTGTCCCCCCTCCCCCCCCTTTAACTTTTGAAATAAGAGAGTGAAAAATCTAAAAAAATATATATGCTGTAGATCTTAATAAACACTTTCAACGAAAATTGGTTTGAACGAGAAATAGTAATTAGTTTTCGAGATATAGCACATTTTCCAAAACCGCAAATATAACTTTGTCATTTATACCAACACTGTAAAAAACAAAGTTATTTTTGCGGACGAAAAATGATAGGTGGTATTAAATATGGAATGGTAAAAGGTAACTACGGAACCCTACGGCGCGTGGCCCGACACTCACTTGGCCGGTTTTTTTTAATGTTAAGAAAGCTAAAATATGGACTTTATTTCTACTGATATTGTTAAATATTTTAAATCATAGAAGCTATTATTTTCTCTGTATGTGACAAAATATCGGCAATGTCATAGGTAAAGACCTAATATTTATTTTCAAATATCAAATCTTAAAGAGGTATTTTAAACAGGATGTCCAGACTGACTGATTTTTCATGACACAGCTCAAACCACTGAGCCGATCGCATTGAGGCATATTTTGGCAAGATTTAATAAAAATCTAACGGAAAGCGGAATCCCATGTCATGGCCGGAAGCTACTTTAAGATAAAGTTACGAAGATATGAATGACGAACGCAAGGATGTCTCAAAACAATGCCACATGGAGGATAAGCACCTTACATATTGAAGATAGAAAAAACACGAAAAGGAAACTTCATTTGTTTTTAAAAATAATTAGAACTGTAACTATTTAAAAGAAATTAAAAATCATTTGCCTTAACTGAGCCTCGAACCCATCTAATATGAAAAAATCAATCCTTTATTTTTAAGATACCGGTCGAAAAGGTTGTTAATCATGATTATATTTTAGAAAATTTTTATATATATGTTTTTAATTCCAGAGCTTATTAAGCCTAGTTACCACTAAAAGTCCCCGCAAACTACAGACTTTCTATCAGCCGAGAGTTGGGTCAGGCCTTTAATCACTATGAAGAAGTATGCAAGTGCGCACATTACGATTTGGTATCGGTCGATTCTTCATATTAAAAACGGTCCGACCCAACTATCGGCTGATAGAAAGTCTGTAGTCTGCGAGAGCTCTAAGATATATATACCTAAGCTATTGTTTTTAATACTAAAAGCAAATAGGTAGAAGGTTCCTTCTGATCCTTCTGCCTATTTTGCTTTGATTTCAATAAAGCGCTTCTCAATATTACAGCCTAGGGCCGTTTACCAGTAGTCTGTTTTAATAAACTCATTGTAAATGAGAAAAGAAACTCTGTGTAAAGACGATACTAGAGTAAAACAACAACTCGAGATCAAGTCTTTACTCGAGATAAAACAAAACAATATACCTATAAATTCGCGTCGTCAAACAATCGACGGTCGCTTATATACCAAACTAGCGGCCCGCCCCGGCTTCGCACGGGTGCAGTGCAATGTAGTTACTAATGTAAAACTGTGCTAATGTTGTGTCAGTGTGAAGTTATTTGGTTATACTACAGGATATAGAATAGAATAGAATAGAATATCGTTTTATTGGCAGCACATATCACATACACAAAGCATAACAATAATTTATATATTTATATATACATATATACTTAAGTTACTAAAAATTAACAGAGTTACTATGTTACACTGTGCAGCGCTATGGATTTGTTCCGGATTCGTCATGTTCCTGACTCGTCGTATTCCAGATTCGCCGAATTCCAGATTCGCCGATTTCCTGATTCGTCGTAATACGTACAATCAATAACACAGGCGCTTTACCATTTTTAAGTTTAAAATTGCTTGCGAACCACGCCATCACGTAGCGCATGTCAGAAAAGGTCTCATAATAAAATAAACTACTGAAATGGACAAATTATCAGTAAAATAAGTGTCAATTTTGTATTTTTTTTATTACGAAAATGCTTCAGATAATTCATATTTGAACTCAAATGTAGTGTAAGTATATTTTATGCTGTTTTTGTATCTTATAATTAAATAAATACTTAAATAAAAAAATATGTCATTGACTGTATTCCGACGAATCTGGAATACGTCAAATCTGGAATACGGCGAATCTGGAATACGACGAATCAGGAACATGACGAATCCGGAACAAATCGCGCTATGTGATGCCAAGAGTGACCTCAACTCAGTGTAAGCAGTAGACGTTAAAACATATCTACATATATACGACGTACGCAAGGGGTGTTAAAATATAATTGAAGAGTGTGTGTGTCTGTCTGAGGACTCTGAGGCAACCTAGCTCCCAAACTTAAAGATCGATTTTATTGCGATTTTTATGTATAGTTTAAGAGAAGCGTACAGACGGCGGGAAGCGACTTTGTTTTATACTATGTTTAGCTTTTGCCCGTGGCTCCGCCCGCGTGGGAGTCGGTAATCGTTGTAAGTCTTCCCTTGGAAACCAATGATCGGCATGAAAAGAAGCCTGTGTTAAGTATTCCAGACTGTAATCTATCCCTGTGCCAAATTTCGTCAAAATCCGTTCACCCGGGTAAGACGTGATTGAGTAACAAAATGAACAACATCCAAACATCAAAAATTTCACATTTTTACAACTTTGTGATATGTAGGTAATAGCTGCACCCCGCGGTTTAACTGCGCAATCTGTTGATTCTGTAACCAAACTCGCATCTCACTTCGAACCTCACTTCACTTCGCGTGAATTGTTATTAGAAATTAGCTAACTAAATGAGCAATTTTACCGATTACAATAAATTTAGGTAGCTATCTAAAATATTTTGTGATGAAAAAAAAATCTTATCATTATCTTATTTATGATTTAAAGTTCCCGTCCCGTGCAGTGAAGTGAGATTCGAAGTGGGGTTCGAGTTTGGTTACAGAACCGACGCCCTACTGTTCACGATTTTGTATTAGGTAGGTAGGTACTTAATAAAATTTCTTAGCAGTAATATAACAAAATAAGTATAATAATATTATGTAACATTTAATACTCATACTTAATAGTTTGGTAGGTATCTTCTTTTTAAATAAAAATCTATGTATGTTTATTTGTTCCTGGTTCCTGGCTAAAATAACGTGACATTGCAAATTATGTCGGGTGCAACTTATGTTGTGCATTATTATCCGGCTCTCAATTTTAACACTTTACACCACATTCCTTGCCACGTTAGATATCTGATAGATTTTGCCACTTTTTATAAGTAGACTAATATTTCGTAAAATAGTGAAAATCAGGATAAAATCTTATACAACATGAAATGTCAGCTCGTGCGGTGACATAATTACAATCTCAGGGGAGGTGACAACCTGACAACTGACATTTATTTTTCTTAATCGTACAAATGCACTAAGAAGTTTTGATTCCGATATCGAAGTCAACCACCCTAAAAATAGCTTTCTACCCCTTTTCAACCCTGTTAGGGGATACATTTCAAGAAAATACGAAACACATATTCAATTAATTTTGTTAAAGAATGTCTATGCCAAATTTCAAGTCAATCGGGCCAAGGAATCGCTTTCTCCCATACAAACTTTGCCACCCTGTTTTACCCCCTTAGGGGTTGAATTTCGCAAAATCCCGTCTTAGTGAGCACCTTCATCCTAAAAGGAACCCCCATGCAAAATTTGAGACTCCTAGCACTTGTAGTTTCTGAGATTTCATGATGAGTCAGTGAGTGATTTTCTCTTTTATATATATAGATTATTTCTATAGAGGGAGGTTGCAACCTCACTAGATTGTAAACTGGCGTGGTTTGGATTTTGCTTAGAGAGTGGAACTCCTTGCCTGAGTTTGTGTTTCCGGAT
Source organism: Agriphila geniculea (assembly GCA_943789525.1). NCBI lineage: Eukaryota > Metazoa > Arthropoda > Insecta > Lepidoptera > Crambidae > Agriphila > Agriphila geniculea. The sequence goes on from OX038875.1 coordinate 15,097,181, forward strand.
AGGTACAATCTGGGGGCCTTCAAGTCGTGAGTGAATATCTTTTAGGCAAGCGCGTTTCATCGTAGATCGCATCATCGCTTACCATCAGGGCCCTATTCAATAAAACTTACAATCCTACAAATTTGTCAATAAGTAACATATTTGTCAAGTTGTATGACAAGTGCTGTTCAATAAACTTTACAATTATGTAAGAATTTTACAAGTAAAAATCTTACAAATATTAAAATTATAAATGCTGTTCAATAAACATTTACATATGTATGTATGTATCTACAAATTTGTAGTTGTAATTTACAAATTACATTTTGTAAATTTTTGATGAAGATTCATAATTAACGAGGATAGATTTAAAAAATCTTAGAAATTTTTAATAATCGATTGTTGCCTTAAACTTCTCATTATGTGAAATCGGTGACATCAAAAGAAAAAAATATATTATATTTTTGAATATTTTTCTTTGTCGTTCGATTAGCACGATTTCATCATTATCACTACTCTCACTACTGGATTTTGGTAAAAAAAAAACAGCCCAAACAAAAACAATAACGCCGAGTTTAAAAATTTTACCGAGGGTGAGGTATTTGTAGAATTGTAATGCATTTCTGTCAGCATTACAATTCTACAAATAAGTAAACTTGTAATTATTATGCGTTCAATAAAGCAGATTTTCCTACAAATTTGTAAATTGTTACCTGTAACAGGAAAATGTTTATTGAAGAGAAATATGTAAAATTGTAAGTATAATTCGACAAATATGTAAATTTTCCACCATTACAAATTTGTAACTTGTATTTTTATTGAACAGAAACTTGTGAAATTGTCACCTGTCCCTGTAATTGTAAATTGTAAGTTTTATTGAATAGGGCCCAGGCGTGATAGCGAGCAAGCGCTTGCCTATTTAGCATAAAAAAGTTCACTCTGTTTCGGCAAGATTATATCACAGTATCCAGCTTGTGCGAAGTTAAGATATAATAGTGTCAACTTAATGATCTACATAAATTTCACCTAAAAAGGACACGCAACGCCTTGGCTTTGATTGTACACAAGGAAAATTTTGACGTGTACAATAATTGGATTAACGCACGCGATCACCGAAGCTGGTAGCTATACTGAAGTTATTCCACAACAACAACAACCTAATTAGGATTTCTCTTTTTTTTCATAATTTGGGTAGGTTCTGTATCTAGATCTAAAAAGTCAGTAGGTTAATACAATTATATATCTTATCAACAAGAGGTCTTTAACTTAAATTTCCAGAAGCCTTGGCTATTTCACTCACTGTCTTCCGCACTTTAACGGCCTAGCCACGGACAGCGCGGCAACAGGCGAGGCAGGCGGCGCGGCAAGCGAATTCAATAATCACTGCGCGCTATGGCGGCCTTTCAGCTCGTCGTCACGACCGCGCAGTGGTTACCGAATTCGCTTGCCGCGCCGCCTGCCTCGCCTCCTGCCGCGCTTTCCGTGGCCGGGCCGCCGTTAATATGAAGATTAACTAGTTAAAGTGCGGAAAAATATATTACTTTAAGAAAAAATTTGCATATCAACTGACTTGATCAGTTAATGTGCAGATTAACTAGTTAATTCGCACATTAACGGATTCCGAACTTTAGCGGTAAAATCTACACTTGCAACTGTAAAGTATTGAACTTGACTAAATAGAGTTTCTCCCTCGTTCGTTTTATCGGAAAAGAGATTAAAACCCAATCACTTAAGTAGCAGATAAGGCTCACTATTTTAACTCCCAATGATCTAGATTAGACCAACACGCATCCTTCTTGATGCGACTCAAAGAGATTGATTCAATAGATTGATGTTTATGATGAGATCCTTTGAAGTAACTTCTAGTTATTTCCTTCATAGGAAAGCTCATTTCCTTACACCGAAACACCTAAGATGATGTAGTCGTACATGGAGATAGTTGTGTGGTAAACTTAGCTGTTTCCTTTATTATTTACTAGCTTCCGCCCGCGACTTCGTCCGCGTGGATATTCGGAAAATCCCAAGGGAACCTTCGACCGGGACAAAAAGTATCCTATATTTTTATCCAGGCTATAAACTATCATCCAAATCTGTTCAGCCGTTTTTGCGTGATTGAAGAACAAACAACGAAACATCCAAACCCACAAACTTTCACATTTATAATTTATACATCAACTTTGTCTAGGGATACAGGTGTTATTTTCATACAAACGAGGTAACTTTGAAGCCTTAGTTTTCTGTGTAGGGATGTACCGTGCTTTAATCTGATGATGGCCATCCAAGGACTGAATGGAGTAGAATTAGATCGCTATACACACTCAACTGATCTGATCAGCATTCTAAAAGATTAATGGGTTAGAGTTCTCAGTTTGAGGATTTCCATACATTTTCATGCTATTTTCGCGGTTTTATTAAACATGTCCATTACGTTTTTAGAATGCTGGTCAGATCAGTTGGGTGTGTACAGCGATCTGAATCTCCTCCATTCACTCCCTGGATAGCCGTCATCAGATCACAGCACAGTACATCCCTGGCAGAAAACCAAGACTTCAAAGTTACCTCGTTTGTATGAAAATAACACCTGGTATCCCTAGACAAAGTTGATGTGTGTATTAGTAGGAAGTAAGATATAATCCTAATACGTAAGCCAATCCTTGAAATTCTTTGTTTGTCGTCGTCAACTTAGTTTCCGATCTAATAATATGTGCAAAGGAAAAAAAATGTGGAAAGAAGTTTTTAAGCTGCTACAATAATAACCCATAGTAGCCGAGATGATCATGACGCAAGATTTGTAAGGAGTGAATTTTTTTTTACCGGTACAATAATCACTAATTTGATTAAGATTTGACAGATATTTCTGCATATCTTGGGAACAGAGCTTATTTTCAGGATTAAAGTGGGTACACCTACCTTATGTCCTTCTCTGCACCCAAAATTTCATGATGATCGGTGAGTAAGTATTTAGTTAAGACGTGAAGACGTAACAAAAAAACTGACTTTCGCATTTATAATATTAGTAAGGAGGTAAGTCTATTGATAAAGAAGTAGGGATTATGAATAAGTCCATCAACTCAACACCCATGTAAAGGCGGTTTTCGTTTTAAACCAATTGACAGAACAACCTTAACTTTCACTTGAAATTAGTTTTCAAAATTCTATCTTTTTGTTTGCTTTCTATTATTTACCATTGTTTAAAACAATGAACTTATTTGATTTGTGTTTACTATGCGGCATATCATAAAATATGTCCATCGGCAGACTTTCAAGGTTACATTGAAGACCAATTTGATGAAATTAAGAAAATTGTACTTGAAAGTTTTCAAATTCGTTCTTTTTGTTTGCCATCATATTTTACTACGTTTACTTTACGGAATATATTATTCCCATTGACTTACAATAAAAACCAATTTGATAAAATGAAATGAAAATCTACTCGAACTTTGTTTACAAGGATAGATCTCTTCTTCTTTGTTTCCACCTTTATAAATTTGCTATTGGCTTAGCAACCTATAAGTTACGATAATAGTAAGTATATAAAAAAGGTAAGTCTACCTCTTTAATGTCGATAATGGTTATAAAATAGGCTATAAAACTACGCCCCACTAAAACAGCCCAGAGAATATACCTTGTTGTGTCTAAAAGAAGTTTCATTGCGTACTACTACTACGTATACTAAACCAAAACAGAATTTAGTACGCAACATTTTTTAACTATGAAACGATTTGATTGACAGTTAATCAACGGTGCCATTCACCAAAATACATTTTAGGCTGAAAGCTTTGCGGCTATATTTTTATTTTTTATAAAAACAACTTAATGAAAGCTGCAAAAATATAATTAGGAAGTGACAGTATTTCTTTTAATCAAAAATAAAACACTCTATTATCAAATTAACATAATAGATTTTTTAGTTTTAATTAAATTTAATTAGGATAGTAGTTTTCATGTAATAAAAGAAAAACCGTCGAATCTAAAGGTCGATACGGAAATATAAAACAATTAGAAGAAAAAAACCGGCCAAGTGCGTGTCGGGCCACGCGCAGTAGGGTTCCGTAGGTACATTATGCCATACCATATTTTAATACCGCTATCATTTTTCGTCTGAAAAAATAACTTTGTTTTTCACAGTGTTTGTATGAATGACAAAGTTATATTTGCGGTTTTGGAAAATGTACTATATCTCAAAAACTAATTTCTGTATCTCGTTCAAAACAATTTTCGTTGAAAGTGTTTATTGAGATCTATAGTTAATATTTTTTTTAGATTTTTCACCCTCTTACTTTAAAAGTTAAAGGGGGGGGGGGACACACATTTTACCACTTTGGCGGCATATATTTGTCAAACGGTTGACTTTAAAAAAAAAATAGTCTTAGGAACCTCAATGTCATTTTTAAAGACCTATCTATAGACACCCCACAAGTATTGGTTTGATGAAAAAAAATATTTTCAGTTTCAGTTCCATGTATGGGGAGCCCCCCCTTAATCTTTTATTTTTTTTATTTTTGTATAAAAATCGTAAAGCGGTTTACAGAATACACCTACCTATTAAGTTTCAAGTATGTAGTCTTAATACTTTTGGAATAAAGTGGCTGTGACATACGGACGGACAGACAGACAGACAGACAGACAGACAGACAGACAGACAGACAGACATGACGAATCTATAAGGGTTCCGTTTTTTGCCATTTTGGCTACGGAACCCTAAAAATGATCTCACCCACTCTCGACATTACTGAACGATACGAAAAGCAAAGAAACATTGAAATGTTAATGACCGCATTAATACTATTTCGAGTTTTATTCGTCAAGTCGTAAAAAGAGTAATAAAATGTTTTCGTGTTACTCTAATTGTAATAACATGGACGGTTGAAACAACAAAAATATTGATTCCCTGTTTTCATTTTTCATGCATAAATATATGGAATGAATATTTTACTGGAAACGAAAACAGCAATAAATGATATGATTCTGACGCAGGTATTTTTAGGAATCAGTTTCCACTTTTATGAAAATATTGCAATTTTTATTTAAAAAACAAAAACGAACTAAAATATTCTTTGGTGACTAGCATTAGTGACGAAAGTTATTATTAAAATTCTAAATTATCGCAATGTGTAATAAAATAACCATAAATACCCACACAGCTTTATAAAACTAACCCATTCATATAATCTTTTTTACAAATTCAGATCCCAAAAGAAAAAAACCTCCGTCAAATTTCTCAAAAAATGCATGTCTATTGTAAAAAGGCCGCGCAGCGCGATTTTTAGTCAGTTTCAGCCAATAATATTGTTATTTTGCCAATCTTTAGAAAAAAAATTGGTTGCGCAGCGCAGTTTTTAGGGTTCCGTAGCCTAAATGGCAAAAAACGGAACCCTTATAGATTCGTCATGTCTGTCTGTCTGTCTGTCTGTCTGTCTGTCTGTCTGTCCGTATGTCACAGCCACTTTATTCCGAAAGTATTAAGACCACACAGTTGAAACTTGGTAGGTAGATGTATTCTGTTAACCGCTTAACGAATTTAATACAAAAATAAGAAAAATAAAAGATTAAAGGGAGCCCCCCATACATGGAACTGAAACTGAAAAAAAAAGTTTTCTTCAAACCAACACGTGTTGGGTGTCTATAGATAGGTCTTTAAAAATGACAGTGAGGTTTTTAAGACAACTTTTTCTCAAAGTCAATCGTTTGAAAGATATTCACCGCCAAAGTGGTAAAATGTGTGTCCCCCCCCCCCCCCCTTTAACTTTTGAAATAAGAGAGTGAAAAATCTAAAAAAAAAAAAAATGCTGTAGATCTTAATAAACACTTTCAACCAACATTGGTTTGAACGAGATATAGTAATTAGTTTTTGAGATATAGCACATTTTCCAAAACCGCAAATATAACTTTGTCATTCATACAAACACTGTGAAAAACAAAGTTATTTTTGCAAACGAAAAATGATAGGTGGTATTAAATATGGTATGGTATAAGGTAACTACGGAACCCTATGGCGCGGGGCCCGACACGCACTTGGCCGGTTTTTTGTCAGTTTCATCCACTAGTCTTGTAATTATACCTGTTTATAGTAAAAAAAAACAGCCACGCAGCCAGATTTTGTAGTCCGTTTTGTCTACTAATCTCACTTTACATTTGTGTGTGTAAAATGCCTGACTATGAATAATGCCGGCCAGACGTCTGATCAAGAGCTAAAATGCCTGGCGAATTATGTGAAAATGATATGGTAACCAATGATAACTTTTAATATCATTGATGGTAACCCAATTAGGCTAGGTAAGTCTCATTAGGACCGGACTTTCAAAGGTCCCGCCTGGGAAACTGATCAGGGGCCGTACCGGCTAACGCATCGATTATCGAAAAGTCTGCCGGGTTTCAAATTAAAACAGATAAATCGAGCCCCAATTGGGCCAAAATGGCGAAGCCCAATTCATGATGTCACACCTACGAACAATGTCACACGAACATCGATATGATCCAAATTACGTCAACAGAAAGTACAAAACGAAATTACTTACTTTGGATTTTTCTGTTTTAAGTTGAAACTCGGCAAACTTTTCGATAATCGATGCGTTAGCCGGTACGGCCCCAGGGGGTCAAGTCTGCTAAAGTTTTCGTCAAAACCGTAGTTCAATGGTGTTCTAATGGTAATGCTTTTGGACACAGTTCTTCTTTCTTAAACCTAAAATCAAGACATTATTTCCATTTTGGGTTTAAGAAACACAATGTGTTTCAGTTTTGAGTTTACTGTGTCAAAAAGCATTACCTACCATTCAAACACCAATGACCTACGATTTTGACGAAAACATTAGCAGACTTGACCCCCTGGTGGCGTGACGAATTGTTGTTAGTACCTATATTATTTAGTTCAGTTATTATTTAGAGTAAAAATCTCAAATTATTCATCATTCATCATTCTCTAAAAAAGTACGAAACAAGATAATATTCGAGTCCTAAGTACACTCAATAAAAAAACCGGCCAAGTACGTGTCGGGACACGCACGATCTTATATAAATTCTCATTTGGGCAATCGGGTGGTAAATCGTTGTCGAAGATGGTGGTAAATCGGGTGAATGCAAGCAAAGCCACGAGCAACAGCTAACAATATACAGACAGGGTTAAATTTGTAAAACACCAACAACCTTGAAGGATTATACTTAGGTACATCATTAACAACAAAATTTTTGTTCTAAGACTTTTACAAAAACAGACAAATAAAAATCTACTTTCCATACAAAATGTCCGAACAGCTGAAAAGTGAATTCAAAATATTCAGTAGAATAATAAATCATTTACGTCCTACCTAACCAAACCATAGGTCATTGACTTATGGTATTAAAAAAACCGGCCAAGTGCGATTCGGACTTGCGCACGAAGGGTTCCGTACCAAATTTTTTTCTGTTTTGAGTATTTATAGTTATAGCAGCAATAGAAATTCATCATCTGTGAAAATTCCAACTGTCTACCTGCAGTTGTTATTAATAGCGAGCAAAAAACGGCAAAAAAATCACGTTTGTTGTATGGGAGCCCCCCTTAAATATTCATTTTGTTCTGTTTTTAGTATTTGTTGTTATAGCGGCAACAGAAATACATCATCTGTGAAAATTTCAACTTTCTAGCTATCACGGTTCATGAGATACAGCCTGGTGACAGACAGACAGACAGACAGACGGACAGCGGAGTCTTAGTAATAGGGTCCCGTTTTTACCCTTTGGGTACGGAACCCTAAAAAAATCTCATTCTGTCAACTACTACAGTAGTAATACGAAATTTGCAATTACCAAATCTCACTTCTTAGAAATTTTACCACAGAAATAAATATAACGATGATTATTATTTTTGTCCGCCCGTAAAACTAATGAATTACAGAGTGGAATTGTGACACGTGTGTAACGTAAGAAAACAGACAAGCTTTATTAATGGTGGTAGGTGTCTTGAGTTCTAATCTAATACACTCGTCTTAGATTGGCAAGGTTTTATTTTGGTAGAATAAACATTCGAGAAACAAATATGTTTTCAAACTTCGCTGTGAAGCCTGTCAATAATTTAATACCGCTGCTGCTGCGCTTAGCTAAGCTACGCTTAGTGCGTGACAAAGCATCTGCTTTCAGGTACAGGTCCAGACCTGTACCAACCTAATAATCTTATTAGGTTGGTACAGGTCTGGACCTCACTTTAAATGTGGAGGTCATTTTCCAATGTTGACGACTCTGAATGAAATATACAGGGAGAAAAAAGCAGCCCTTGACGAGTTTCTTTCCGGTTCTTCTCGTTACAAGGTCTCCCGCTTAGGGTTTGCGAACCGGTGGCGTAGCTTCTATGACATTCACAAGTGCTTGTAACACTAGCCTAGATTGAATAAATGAATTTGAATTTTGAATTTATTGAATTTTGTACAGGTAAAGTAGCCCTTACTAATGGGATATATAAGTACTTTTCTATGGGAGGTCGCATAAAGAAAACAGGTTGTCGGTACGTTGGTGCATACATACATCCGCGATGCAAACAGGTACCGACATATCAAGACCGGAAAACCTGTATCCTTTATGTTTTCACCCTTTCTCCCTAGTCTTACCAGTACCTACTCCTGGGAATTTTCATCCCAATAGTCTTGACGTTATGAAAATTTAACAAGTTAGTTAGGAAAGTTAGTTACTATGTAATACATTTTATTCGTATTTATGTTTTTATTTCGATTGTAAAAGCTCGGCTATATTGGTGTGGTTTGTCCAAATATGATTGCTAATATTATATTATATCGTTTGTTTGTTTGTTACGCCTTCACGTCTTAACTACTGAACCGATCATCATGAAATTTTACGTTCACGTTATCAGGGGTTTACAAAAGTAGTACCTTTCATCCCAAAAAATCGTATCGTTCCCGAGGGATAGCAAAAAACTTTCCACGCAGACGAAGTCGCAGGCGGCCTCTAGTCCAAAATATTTATTTGCATTGTATGGAAGGTGTAGACATTTTTATGACTTTTCTATAAATTAAGTATTAAGCATGTTAAATAGCTTAACGTACTCGGTACATTCCTATTTGTACCGATATCACGTTACAGAACTAATTTCTGAACTAAATCCCTTACTTTGCCCAAAATGAACAAAAAATGATTTCTCGAAAATGCTTACTAGAACAAGTTTAGTCGAATAAAACTTTTTTATTAGATTTTCGTAAAACGATACAAGATTCCTGGGTTGCGTAACTGTAATGGCATAAAAATCTCACTATTTTCGTGCAATGATTTGGTGATACCCCAAAGTAAAGGTATTATTAAAACAATATTAGTGAGTGTAGGTATTACTGAAAAGTCAATTACTGTGGTGAAGTATATAAATAAGTTACCTATCCGGTCTCATATAGTTATGGCACTGCTGATAATTAAAATAAGTGTTCAAGATGTGTACATAGACATTAACATGCTTTTTGTGCCATTTTTATTATGTGGTGAATAATGGTTTATGATTTTAGCTTTTTTTCTAATTAAGAATTACACATTAATTTACATATATGAGAACAACACAATTAACAAACAAAAACACATTTTAATACTTATTTATATTATGTATATAAATAAATATTTGGCAGTTTTTGGTCGAAAAAAGTTAGCGAATGGCTTTGTACTGTAACGTAACATGACCGAAGTGGAAAAACTCAAGATGTGTTTCCATACAAAATACCTACTGCAGACAAAATAGACTGGCAGAAACGAATATCAAACAAACAATAAAACAATACTCGGTTAAGAAAATAAAAGTAAGACTTTTATTTTCTTCAGAGACATTCGCCATCAAGGAAAGACGATAATCATAAATAAGGCTTTAGCTGTCATTGGCTGTATAGGTACTGTATACTGTACTAACGCACGTGATATTCATATTAGGAAACTAGCTATAACCAATGTCTAACAGTGCACACAATGTACGACTCGGGAGAGAGATAAGTTGCAAAACTGATAAGTTGATAACACAAGCAAATAAATGTAAACACACTGTTTTAGAGTTTCGGAAGCCTAGGTATTCGGTTATTTATGTTTATAGATAAGATGACTTCTGAATTTTTCTGTCACAATAATCTAAGCATTTTGTAAAAAAAAGTATTTAACTCTCTTTATGTCTATTATCGACTACGTTGATGTCTGTCTGAGAAACTTCTTAACAAACTCGAGCGATTGCGGAATGTCTGTAATTCTGTATCCGGTTTATTTTCAACCTTCGCAAAGGAGGTCCCAGCGTTACCCCAGTTTCATTTTATTTAATTATTTTCATACATAAAAAATGCTAGTTACACTTTAATTAGGTATAGTATCAGTCAAGAATTGTTTTATATTTAGAAAAACAATTAAAAAAAAACATTAAGTTATTTTCTGAAGTATTTTGTGAAAAAAATGTAAGTAAATAGAACTATCATGATAATAAATTGTGATTTAAAAGCGTTTTAACTTAAAAATCCCACTTTTTAATGCAGAAAATAATTATTAATCTGATTCTAGAGTAAAATATTTACTCTGACATACTACTTTGATTAAGATGCGATAGACTTTCATTTTTTGAGAATAGTGAGGCAAATTACATAGGCGCGATGGGACATGTCCTTTGACCACGTGTTGCAGTTCCGTTCTAAATTAAATTGGCTCCTCACTCGCCGGCGCAGGGACTTGTATACTCTTACGCTCTTTTACAACATATTTTTCCTTCCAACCTCACCACCTTTGCTTTTTTCTCTCCTCTTCTTCGCGGTCTAGGTTGCGATCTTCGACTAATCTCACCATAGAAATCCCACTGCACTCTACCGACTTCTTATCATTTTTGTTTTCTGTCCATGCTGTTCTTCTATGGAACTCACTACCAGAGGACATCAGAAAATCTCAGATTCTCAAGTCCTTTAGAGATAGAGTTAAAAGTCATTTCCTATACTCTTCTTCGAAAATGTGTGCAGACAAATTGAGTGATAGAGTGAGCAATGATGTAATTCGTAAAAGGTGTGACTGACTATTTATTTATTATCTTCTTTATCTTATTTGTATTTATCTTCAGATTCAACTATTGTTTGTTATCATATACACACTTGTGCTTCTTTTTCCATAATTGCACCCACTCTCCTATTTTTCTTTTTTTTTCCTATTTATTTTTCACCCAAGGGTTGCCTGCAAGAGATTGCTGTTTAGCAATAAGGCCGCCTCTTGTATACTTTCTTCTTTGTTTTTTTGTCCTTCTTTGTGTAATATTTTTACTCGTGTGCAATAATGCGTAATTTATTATTATTATTATTATTATTAAATATGTAACTGTAATACATCATTAACACCTTTTGTAAATCACAGGCAAATGCACTGTGCCACAGGGGAGCTGCGTTTAGAAAATGGAAGCGCGCTTGGCTTCATCCGGAATGCTTAGTCAAACGTATTTCTTTTATTTCCGGAACATAACAATTTCAATATTTTTTGTGACGACGGCGATAGTTATTTTAAAACAAGCCATATCCTACTACAAATCAATCCTAACATTGTATCTGTATTGCTTAGAAAATCAAACCCGGAACCTAGCTCATTCTGATACGTATAATCTACCCTTTAGGCAGTAGTCTAAAAGTGAGTAGGTGGATGCCAAGAAAATCCTGCTTTACTTACTCCGTACAAAATTGTGCAATTTCAGAAGCAAAACAGATCAGGAAAAGCGTTGTTTTTATCGATATCGAAAACTTCACTTCGGTCTCTCCGAAGCAATCAATCATCGCGCCGCTGATGGATAAATCCGATGAACGCGGGTCGTAGTCAATTCTACCAACATTACATGACCAATAGTTTTATTGTAAAAGGCAAGTTTTTAGTTTTTACTGAGCTGTGGTCTTAGCACTATTATTACAGAACTATGCTAAGTTCAGCGAACTAAATCTATGGAATAAGCATTCTGCTCAAAAAATGGCACCACATCAAAAGTACAACTAAGTGGATAGAGCTAAAAATGCTGGCATTTAATTATGCAGCACAAAGCGTCTGAACACTGGTTGCTTATTAGCGACCATAATTTGTATACTCATAGATATTTTCTATACTTAAACGAAAAAATAAGATACGTTTTTTCTGCATCTTTTTACTGCCTTCTTTGCATCTTTTACATCATTTGACTATAAAGGACGTAGTTTCTAATAAACTTTCTCTTTCTATCTTTTCTCTACAATATAAACTGCAATTTATTGAAAAGAACACTAACGTCAGTCACCGGGTGCGTGGCTGGCCCGACTAAAGCTGAGCGGGTTGTACTTTTTCGGCCCCGTGGTGCCATTTTTTAAGCAATATTTTTTTGCAATTACACTTCCATAGATTTTAGTTCGCTGGCTAAGTCGGACCCCAATATAAAGTGTTTATTTTTTTTTACTTAAGTAGGCCTGCCAATTCAAAACTTGCAAGCGTATAAAAGTAAGTATATATGAGTATTATTAGTTCGCAAAGTCTGTTTAAATACTAGACTTATTTAATTTTATAACACTGGAGCTCCAGGCACAGAATAACTAATAGTACAAGTACTGAAGCAGCATTCCGCAAAGTCATTTGCTCCAGGTTAATAAGAATAAGATTTTATCAAAATGGTTTAAGTAATGGTTTCTTCAAAAAGGATTTTCTAAATACATAGTTCCGATAGAGCCGTATAAGGTATAATATAACCTTTATTAAAAAGTTAACGGAACGAAGATAATACTTACTAATAATTTTTGTAGGTGTAGCTGTTTTTGTAGAGCAGTTGATAACTCCACAAAACTTGAGCTACTCTACATGACAAATAGATGGGCTGTATTTAATATTATCATTAAGGCATCTCGGGTACGGAAACCTAAAAATAAATTCGTCACGGACAATTTTCTATTTTAGTCACGCGTTGGGATTTAGTACCCAATTATCTTGTCGTTTAGTTTGAAGGTTGCGTGAGTCATCAACATGTTCGCAGGGTGCCGGATATCCGGACCCAGCACGAATACTATTCGTAGTGAACAGTACTTCAAGAAGTACAGACAAATGGCAAAACCCTTCTTATTATCCTTGAACGGAGAAAATCCCTCTATTCTCTATGTATTAGCTAAATTATATATTTTGGCGCGTCTACATTAGGTCAGTCACAAAATCCGGCGACTGTTTCATGACAACTATTAGGCGGGAGAGGGGGCGTGTCGTCACCAAATACGGGGTGCGTGCGACCGAATACGGCCGACTGAATACCACACTAGTCGGTTACCGACTAAGTACAGTCTGAGTGAGACCGAATACGACCAACCGAATTATGTAAACGCGTCATTTTCATAAAGTTTTTTCGAGTAGTTAATTCAGTAATTTTTCATAGATCGCTAAAAAGAAGACTAACTTCATCTATGAAAGAGTAATAAACAACAGTTTTTTACAGTTAATCTTCAGTATATAATTAAGTAAATCACAGATTTGTTTTTTTTACCGAGAAAAGCTTGAAAGGATAATAGCATTATCCAACCCAGATGTCCTTAGTCCTTACTATTTAGTTTCAATTCAATGCTTGAGGGGACACGGGGCTTTAAGCAAGACAGGTAATGTATAAAGGAATAAAGAGACAATTTCATTCACGATATTTGAGAAAATGGAAGTAAATCTCGAGGGAAAACATTTTACGAGTGCGTTAAAGTTTTTATTATCGACACTCGACAGACGATACTCAGTTATTTTTGTAGCCTATTTCAACATTTTTAACCTATTTCAAGTAAAACTATAGTTAATGGAGCGAAAATAAGTTAATGTCACTTTCACTGTAACAGAATGTGTGGTTTTGGAACAATATTGACAAAAGCTCTTAGCATTTAGCGGTTGAGTCGAATTGTACCATAAAGATTAACTACATTACTATAGTGAAAACCATTAAGCTATCTTCATTAAGTTGAAGATAAGATTATACGAGAGAATACGTCACTGTGATAACCGTTACGAATATATACGAGTACCATAATCTACTTAGTATATGATACAATAATTAATATGTAGGCTAAGCTTCTGTATTTGACTTGTTAAAAGGAAATAACTTTATTATCAATTAAAACATAGCATACAACATATAAATGTTTTACCACTCTATAAATGTATGCAGTTTGAGAAAGTACATTGAAAAAAATATCGCGCATAAAAACATTCGATCCTCGATAGAGTAATTTTGTATGGGAAATTTACACAGCGCCATCTACCGCCGAAAAGCGAAATGAAATTTCTTATAGACAATTTTATTACTCTATCGAGTTCACATGCGTTTTTATTTCTCAATAGATGTTCGTGCTAGGAACAGAACTTATTTGGGAATTGAAAGTTGGAAAAATGGGAAAATTAAATAATTGAAATGCTAATTACATCAGATTAACTCAATCACAGAACAAGAATTTTAGTTCTATCTCAACTAGAAGTTTTAAGCACTAATATGGTTTTCATAGCATTTTGTGTGTTTGATATTCTACGATTACAATAATATAAATGTAAAAGTTTCTGTTTGGATGGTTGCCTGTTGGTACACACACAGGATATTGTAGTTCAAAGCTAGTATTAAAGCTAAAGACAAACTGAGCCCACCCACGTACGCAACGTACGCAACGCATTATTAAATCTAAACGGTAGAATTTATATGCCTAGAAACACACTTGTCATACGCAATGCTATCACACGCGTCCCATGCAACGTTCGATCTGTCGCGCCAGATCGGCGCGCGTGGAAAGGTGGAGGGGATATACATACGCTATCCCACGCGTACGACTAGTGTTTCTAGATCTTACGTTCGCAGCGCGTCAGACGGTCAGACACGGATTAGACGTAGCGGTAATAAGTACCCTCACTTAAAATGGGAGACCAACAACTTATTGATTTGGTTAGGCGATATGAAGCCATTTTTAATAATAAATCCATTGAATATCGCGATTCTATTTTACTCATTGCAGCATGGGAAGAAATAGCAAAACCCAATATCTTCTCTTCTTAACCCTTTTTTTGTTCTTTTAGCGCGGAAACATATAAAAAAATTATTATTCCAGTTGTATGTTCCCCTAGGATAATTATATTCTATAGCCCGCGCGAACGAAGTCGCGGGCGGAGTCTAGTAAAAGTAAAATTATCATAACAATAATTAATGTTCTACCATTATGTGAAATAAAAATCATTGGTTTTTTGATATTATTGTTTTTACTAGCCCCCCTACTCAAATGACCATTCTATTGAAATTAACGCTCGTAGAATAGAATTTGAGTGATAGATGGAGTTACACTGTTGTGATAGAGTGAGCAATGATGTGATTCGTAAAAGGTGTGGTCTGAAAGATGATATAGTGACAATAATTAAGAAAGGAATGCTTCGGTGGTTTGGTCACTTAGAGAGGATGAATGAAAGGCGAATCACGAAAGTGATATATTGTGCGAATGTAAAAGGAACGATTGCGCAAAGGGCGTCCCAGAAAAACCTACGCGGACCAATTAGAGGTTATTATAAAAAAATTGTTTTAAAAAACAAAAAACCGACTTCAAAACCCCACTCTACCTCTAAAAAGCAATAAATAATATTGAAATCACTAGATACGCACCATCATTGTAATAAAACACGTCTATTGAAGTCGGGTGGGGCTGGAGGACATTTTTTTTTTATTCTAACAGCCCCACCCGACTTCAATAGACGTGTTTTATTACAATGATAATGCGTATCTAGTGATTTCAATTCAATATCCAGGGTCCGGCGGAGCTCGAACAGAGTCCTGAGGATGGTGGGTGATCGCCTCGATTCAGCCCTAGTTGGCAGGTTCACCGAGCTGCATGTGGCAAGGGTTGGGTGAGCCTGCCCACTGGAGGTGTTAATTTATTTTAATTTTTTGTTGCCATGTATACTAACATAGTCTATAAGTTATATTGTTACTAACAAACTATGGATCTTTGGTCTGAAAATAAATTATTTTTATTTTATTTATTGCTTTTTAGAGGTAGAGTGGGGTTTTGAAGTCGGTTTTTTGTTTTTTAAAACAATTTTTTTATTTTTTCCTTTTTAGTGTAAGTACTTTCTGTATTAGATATATTATCTAGGTAGTGAGATGGAAAAAAATCGGTTTGGCGCGGTGAGATAATCACGGACAACCATGCATACGGGTCAAACTGAGAAGAGATCCTCCTTTTTTGAAGTCGGTTAAAATACCAAAACCTTGTCCTAAGTGTAATAAATACTTTTCTGAAAACTGCATCAAAATTGGTTCAGATAAACGCGAGATAATAGCGGACAAACATACATACATAGGAGTCAAACTCAGAACCTTCTTTTTTGAAGTCGGTTAAAACACTGAAATCTTCTCCTAAGTATAACAAATACTTTTCTGAAAACTGTATCAAAATCGGTTCAGCCAAACGCGAGATAATCGTAGACAAACATACCTACATAATACGAGTCAAACTCAGAACCTTCTTTTTTTTCGAAGTCGGTTAAAATACTAAAACCTTCTCCTAAGTGTAACAAATACTTTTCTGAAAACCGCATCAAAATCGGTGCAGCCAAACGCGAGATAATCGCGGACAAACATACATACATATATACATACATACATACAGGTCAAACTGAGAACCTCCTTTTTTTGTTTTTTGAAGTCGGTTAAAAAAGGCTGGTGTACGTAGTAACAAAAACCGCAGGGCATGTATGAAAAGAGTGATGATGTGAATAAAGCGAAAGAAGTGTGCAAGGATCGTAGCAGGTGGCGATCCATAGTCTCTGCCTACCCCCATGGGAAACAGGCGTGAGTGTATGTATGTATGTATAGAATTACAATGCATGGGAATGACATTATGCTAACGCTTAGCTCCTGTCAATCCGATACATTGTGATTCTATTCTATTAGCGCAAATTTTAGTAGAATGGCCATTTGTGTAGGCGGGTGAATCAACTTTTTGTTGTTTTGTGGCATTTCTTAAAATATCTACGTGAACCATTTTTATATTTTATATATTTTATAAAAAAAATTAATTTAATTTTTTAAATATGTATTTAATCTGTAGTTGCAAATAATCTCAGCTAATTGTCTTATAACAAAACTTAAAAGACATGAAAATTTTTACCTGATTTTAAAGAAAAACATAGGTGACCCAGGAGACATCTCATATTTTTCATATAAAAGCTGGGGACAACGTTGTCCCCTGGGTCACCCATGTTTTTCTTGAAACTATTGATTATTTTTGTACAAAACTAAGTATGTTTTATTGGCTATGAAGCTAAATATCGTAAAATAGAGATCTTTTACAAAAGAATTATCTATTTTTGTTTAATTTATAAAAATTAACACATGGGTCGATTTTTTTCTGACATTAAAAAGTTGATTCACCCAGGCCCTCTGCTGATTTAAGTTATCAATTTAAATCTTCATAACCATATTTCATTCTAAGGTATTTATTGTGATCTCGATAAGAGCATTATCTCACGGCAGGAAATGTAACAACCAAAACAACTAATTCTTGTTTCATCTCATGCTCAACGTTTTTAACATCGTCTTGATTTACCGAGTTATCTGTGAATATTTTGTCACCGATATTTCTATTTGTATAAATAAAGCCTAGTTGAAAATTAATTCAATCTGGTATAAGCCGACTTTATTGCCAATCAGTAGATTAAAAGTTTAAGAGAGCTTTTTATAGGTTATTTGTCAGAATGTTTACAGTTTCATTACTTTTACTTACTAATATTATAAATGCGAAAGTCCGTTTGTTTGTTTGTTACGCCTTTACATCTTCAATACTGAACCGAATACTGAACTGAATGTTGTCAAGGGTAGAGAAGTACAGAGAAGGACGTAGAGTTACTTTCAAAAAAATTTCCACGCAGATAAAGTCGCGGGCGGTCGCTAGTTTTGAAATAAAAGTAAGGTAATTAATAAATAACTGTAAATTCTTAGATATTTTCAAAGCCTTGATATACAGCGTTATTTGTAAAACACCACCAACCTCGCAGGAGTAGATTACTAACATCATAAATTACAACACATTATTTGCTCTACGACGTTTTCAAAAACAGGCAAAAAGTCGACTTTCCATAGAAATGTCCAATTATTTATTTGTCTGTTTTCGGAAAAGTTGTAGAACAAATGTTGTTGTTTATGATGTTAGGAATCTACTGCGAGGTTCATGGTGTTTTACAAATAACTCTGTATAAAACGTAATGTAAATATAAATGTGTATCTAATGTTTAGCTACCCACTTCCAGATAGCAAAGCCTAAAAGTCGTTAACTAAAAATACCTACATCCGTATGGGTATTGTCTATTTTAATATTCCAAGTTAGATCGTAATGTTACCCTTGCTACGTGGCAAAACATCTTATTAATAATGTTCATTTAATGATGTGAGCAAGACCTTTCCATTTCAAACAATTTTCAGAATAAGACAAGGGTGAAGGCACAAAATAATGTAAAATAAACAATAGAGCAATATGAAAACCATTTTCTTCAGACGTTATTCAGAATAACAGTAAGTAGGTACATATAATTTGATAAATCAACACTAAGATATACTAACTACTAAACTTGAGGAGCTTGATGGCACAGTGGTTTAGCGCCTGGTCCAGCGATTGCGGAGGTAAAGCAACTTTCGCAAGGGTCGGTCATGGGATGGGTGATTAAAAATTGTTTAAAAAACAAAAAACCGACTTCAAAAAACCTACCTCAAAAAGCAAGAAATAATATTCGTAATAATAAAAACACGTCTATTGAAGTCGGGTGGGGCGGAGTACAAATCCCTTTTTTTTATTCTAAAAGCCCTATTGACTTCAATAGACGTGTTTTTATTATTACGAATATTATTTCTTGCTTTTTAGAGGAAGGTTTTTTGAAGTCGGTTTTTTGTTATTTAATAAATTTTTATTTTTTTAATTTTTAGTTTAGGTACCTTCTGTATTAGGTAGTGTAGGTATATTATTTAAGTAGAAAATTCGGCTCAGCCAAACGTGAGTTAATCGCGGAGAAACATACATACATACGGGTCAAACTGAGAACCTCCTTTTTTAGGTCGGTTAAAGCACTACACTTAAGATATCCCTTTTCCGACAAAAAAATTATTATCTTATTCAGTTCATAAACAAAGAAGTTATACGACTGATCGTCGAGGTAGTTTACACAAAATCATACTATTTTCGTGCTTTTTTCAAGATTACTTGAAAAGTACTGAATCGATTTCCAAATTTTAAAAAATGGGCCCAACTAGGGAGTTTACCTAATGTAATAACATTTCAACCATTTTAATCGGTCCAGCCGTCTTTGAGTAATCGGTGGACATACACAAAAAAAAGCAAAAAAAAAACAAACAAATATACAGATGAACAGAGAACCTCCTCTTTTTTTGGAAGTCGGTTAAAAATGTATTATCTCGAGCTCCTCCGTGCTTCGGAAGGCACGTAAGCCGTTGGTCCTGGGTGCATTTGCAGTCGTTAACACCCACCAATCCGCCGCCCGCGTGGTGGCTTATGGCCCATCCTCCTTATCTATCCGTAAGATGGCCTGTACCCCAACAGTTGGGACACCAAAATTATTATACATTAGGTATTTATTGTTATAGATTATATACACATCAACTTTGTCTAGGGATACAGGTGTTATTTTCATACAAACTTGGTAACTTTGAAGCCTTGGTTTTCTGCCAGGGATGTACCGTGCTGTAATCTGATGATGGCCATCCAAGGACTGAATGGAGTAGATTCAGATCGCTATACACACCCAACTGATCTGATCAGCATTCTAAAAGATTAATGGGTTAGAGTTCTCAGTTTGAGAATTTCCATACATTTTCATGCTATTTTCGCGGTTTTTTTAAACATGTTCATTACGTTTTTAGATTGCTGGTCAGATCAGTTGGGTGTGTACAGCGATCTGAACCTCCTCCATTCACT
Organism: Agriphila geniculea; assembly: GCA_943789525.1. NCBI lineage: Eukaryota > Metazoa > Arthropoda > Insecta > Lepidoptera > Crambidae > Agriphila > Agriphila geniculea. The sequence continues at coordinate 15,117,055 of OX038875.1, forward strand.
CCCTGGATAGCCGTCATCAGATCACAGCACAGTACATCCCTGGCAGAAAACCAAGGCTTCAAAGTTACCTCGTTTGTATGAAAATAACACCTGGCATCCCTAGACAAAGTTGATGTGTGTATTATTGTTGCCCCATTACATAGATATTGTACTTATAATGTCATTCATCGTCGCGTGATCGAGCGGCTCAAAGACCCTGACAAGTCTCATGGTCACTAGTTCGAGTCTCCTACGGGAATTTGTACTTAGGCACCTACATCTAAATTAAAATGTGAATGGTATTTTTTCATTTTTATTTTGCAAGTCATGATTATTTTTTAATCATTGACCGTTGAAAGTTTTATGTCGCTAGAACGCATAGTTTCCGAGATATATGTAAAAAACCGAAAAATGGGGCCTTCAAACCCCCCCTACCCCCCGGCATAGGGGCTACGGGTGGGGACTTTTGATATATTCACTTCCTAACAGGTCCAAATAATGTTATGAAGTCAAAAATTGTGTTCCAAGGATTTCCCTCTTTATCTTTTTTGAGCTTTCTTTGCCTAAACTATTTTCAAATTATTGGAAACGCATATCAATTTAATAAAAAAAATCGGTCAAGAGCGAGTCGGACTCGCGCACCGAGGGTTCCGTACAATCATAAATATATTTGGATATGTTACTTTAGTACTGTCTTTAAAAAAGTAGGAAAAACGGCAGACAGGTGGAAGGGCGAACAGGCAGACAGTTAATTTACAAATCTTAACCACAGCTGCTTATGGTGACTGAAAAACGTTTCAGCCACTCCACATTGCAAACTGTTTATATTACTAAGTAGTAACTTATTCTTCGTTTATTCGTACGGCGAATAGTAGGTAATTATATTAGAACCAGCCACCAATTATTATTGTAGTATTAGGTTGCGCCATCTTTTGACCGTTATTGGAACTATTTTTTCTTAGGACAGCGCCATCTGTTGACTGGTAGTGACACTAAAGAATTTTTGTTTGTTTTTTTAATTTCTAAAAATGTGTGTTATATTGAGACATCGTTTTATTTTTCCTGTAATCTTTACATAAACTACTATCACATAGAATTATTTCAGATTTTTCTCTTTGCAAACTTCGGAGATAAGGGGGGGGGGACGGTATTTTTTTTGACATTACAAATTTTTAAGACCCCTTTTCAGTCCCTGTTGTAAAAAAAAATATATTTTTTTTATTTCTTTCTTATTCGCAAAATAGTTGGGCAAATATTATCTAAAACTGTTCCAAATTTCAAGTTGATACCATTAGTAGTTCTCGAGATATCCAGCTGTGACAGACAGACAGACAGACAGACTGAGGCACACCATAAGGGTTCCTTTTTTACCATTTTGGTACGGAACCCTAAAAAACGTCTATTGAAGTCGGGTGAGGCTGGAGGACAACCTCTTTTAAATTCTAAAAGTCCCACCCGCAGGCTGATTATCTAAAATGAGCGACCGAAATCGATTCCTGAATTATTTCGAAATCGTCGCGCGACCGAGTCACTGATTTGGTATTATGTATGCGATCGCTGATTAGTTTATGCTCCAGTTTATGCTCGTTAAGATCTCCATAGAAACTAGCGCCACTAGCAACCGGTGGCAGCGACTGAAAAGTCCTTTTACCGAAAGTAGTCTGTATCTGTGTATGTGTCTGACTATATGTGCTCTGTGAACATAACCTTTTTGTTTTCGCTTCGAATTTCGTTTACATTTTTTCGTCTTCAAAATGGCAAATTCCGTGTAGGCATTGAAGGACAGGCCTTTTGTTTTACATTATAGCAATTTTATTTAATTTTGGTCAAAGGTAAGGCTAAGAATTTAACGAAAACTAATCAGAAATTACGTTTTGTCTGGTTTCTGTTTGACAGAAGAAATCGCGAAATCGTCGCGGTCGCGTCGCGGTTTCTGAGTTAGATAATACGAATTTCGGAGCATTTCCTTGCAAGTGCTCGTATATTTTAGTTCTTTAGTTGTCCGTTGGAGGCAGCACTCGTAGAAACTCGATCGGTGGTATGAAATCGAGTTTGACAGCGACTATTTCGTAATTATCACCGGTCGCTAGGTGGTTTTAAATTAGATAATCAGCCTGCTGATAACATTAAACTTTTTATTTATTAAAATTGATATGCGTATCCAATGATTGAATATTATTTGTTGCTTTTTGGCCATCAGTCATTTTTAATATCCCCACTGCTGGGGCACAGACCTTCCTTATGGGTGGATAAGGAGAACAAGCCATAACCCACCACGCGGGCCCAACGCGGATTGGTGGGAACGACTGCAAATTCAGCCGGGACCAACGGCTTAACGTGCCTTCCGAAGCACAGAGGAGCTCGAGATGATAAATTTTGGTCACCCATCCCATGACCGACCCTTGCGAAAGTTGCTTAACCTCCGTAATCGCTGGGCCAGATGCTAAACCACTGCGCCACCGAGTTTGCTTTTTAGAGCTATTTAATTTTAAGTTGTTTTTCATTTTATTTTTAGGTTTTTGAAAGAGGTTTTTCTTTGTCTTTTGAAAAGCTTTCTTATTTTCAACTTTTTGTTGACCGAGCGAGCGCGAAGCTCGAGCAAAGCGTCTCTGCTTCAGCTTGGGCAAAAATTTTTTCGTATGTCCTTCCGGCGGCTGTCCGTTAGTTTCTCCTCTACAGGTCGCATTTGTCAACCGATTCTCGTGAAATTTTATGAGGAGGTTGGAAACTTACCTATATAGCACATTTTTATCGATCCAGTTTTTAGAATTTTTTCAAAATGGTGGTGATATGTAAAAAAATATTTCAATTCGGCTTTCCGGCGCTCTGTTTGTTTGGTCGCATTTCCCAACCGGTTCTCTTGAAATTTTGTAAGCAGGTTTGCTATTTAAGTATTTAGAATTTCTCAGTCAAGCCAGTTTTTAGAAATGTTTCTTAATGGCAGAGATAATTAAAAATAGCCAAAGATATTAGTTTTTTTTAAAAAGAGGTACCTACTCAGATAGGTTACTTGCGCCTTCACGCTGGCAGCTGAAATCTGAGCTAATTAGCACATCTGAGTGTAATCTCGCGAAAGCATTTGACATTTTGAGTTGCTCCCGAGAAACTTGATAAAATGCCGTCCTGTGTTATGTAAAACAGTAGAAATTACACAAGCAAGGTTCCAAAAAATCTAAGGATCACATTTCATGCGTGTGTTTTATATTTAAATTGATTTTCGTTCATATTTGTAGATTAGAAATACAAAATGTCAGTAAATCCTTACTATCCTTACTAATATTATAAATGCGAAACTCCGTTTCTTTGTTTGTTTGTTTGTTACGCCTTCACGTCCTAACTTCTGAACCGATCATCATGACATTTTGCATACACGTTGTCAGGGGTACAGAAAAGGACATAGGGTACCTTTCATCCAGAAAAATCCACCCTGTATAGTGCTTTCTTAAAAAAATGCAAGGAAATAAAAAAGAGCCTTTACATAATAAATTTAATTAATATTAAAAGTTATATTGCTCATGTTAGGTTTTAATATGAACTGTACATTTCAGCATAGAATAAATCGCCCATAATGTAGACGGCTTTTTAGTTTTAGCAATTTCATTGAAATACACCAAAAACACTGTTTCGGAAAACAATTTTGTATTTTTCTCGTTTTTCCAGAACATGAAATTTTCATATACTTTTATATATTTTTCTTTTGATTTCGCTGGTAGCAGGTTTTCCAAATTCCCATCGCTAATTTAGCTTCCGATCTTAAATCTGGTGGAGTGCAGTCAATGTTCATTTTATTTTCACTTTCAGAATCATCGGACCTCATTTTAATTATTTTTTATTAACAAAATAACAGCGAACTCCGCTTTACCGCCAATTTTTTATTTTATTTTACAGTTTGTGCCGAAAGGTAAACGCATCACAGCCACGAGAACGCAATGTGTACGATAGATGAAAGAGTTCTAAATTCAAACAGCACACCGTTTCATACAACATTGCCGGCGCGCTCTTCATTCCAAATTCAAAGAACGCGCCGGGAAGTGATTTAGGCTTTTGAGTCTACGTAAATATGATACTTCGCGTGTTCTCAATTCAAAATTAACGACATTATTTCTGCGCATGTTTAAGAAAAGTTAATATTTTTCATTTAAAATATTTTATTTAAATGTAACAGGAACCTGTAATCCTAATGTATCTATACTGTGCAAATAATATACGCAGTCCTGCGTATATTATTTGCACAGTATAGATACATTAGTTGGAGAAACGAATAAAAATTCTGTGTTATTTGTTTATTAGCAAACAACGATTAAAAATAAAAAAACGTACGATCGAATCGAGAACCTCCTCCTTTTTTTGAAGTCGATTAAAAACACAACATTCTAAAGATAAATTATTATCGCAAATATAGTATCCGTAAAAATTGTTTTATTTCAATGTTTTCTCGTGCTTAAACCTCAGCTGTCTTATTCAGAGTGCGTACGTTAAACTAGTTAGACTGCGGACTAACGCCATTATAGCGCAAATCGTATTCAGAGTGACAGTTTAACGTTTAGTCCCACCGTTTAAGGATTAAAAGGTGCATTGTGATTGGTTTACAAGCATTAAACGAGGTTTTGTTAGAACAGCCTTGCACCCCAGTTTTGTGAAACATCTCTGAATAACACAGCAGAAGTTAATAAATTATACCTCTTAAATTTTCTCCTTGAACTGGATCAAAACAGCGACCAAAATAATATTTGAAAATGGAAATCTTATCTTTTTATGATAGCTGTTTGTTTATACTTTTTATCGAGTATTATGTTTGTTTATGACTTTAAAGGCCTTAATAATCGTAAAAGTGACACGCGATGATATATTAGGCATATTTTTGGGTAGTCTATGGTGAATAGCGACAATTTAAATCGATTGGAATGTAAGTATGTAACGGTAATTTTCATTTAAGGCGGTTGTATGACCGAAAGTGGCGCCCTCAGAGGTTTTTATTTAATAAGTTATTAATAGAAAAAGATTTTAATAATGTTTATCGTGGAAATTTTAGGGCCCATAGTCTTGTATTTTTAAAAGGTATCACTACATGCCCTCGTAGTCATTCGTAGAAGTAGATAGCAAATGTGTCAAAAACGACCACTTTTAGCAGTTTTGCTATCTACTTCTAGCAGTGACTACGAGGGAATGTAACGATACCGTCTAAAAATACTAGACTGTGAGCCCTAAAATCTCCACGATAAACATTTTTAAAATTGTGTATTAGAATTATAATATTAAATATAATTCACCGAGGCGCCACTTTCGCTCAGGGTACCACCTTAAGGCCGTTGTACTAGCAAAACGTGGTTTTTAGTAGGTTTTCATTCTCTATCTCCTCTTTATTTAATGAATATTAAAACAAAGTAAATATACCATAAGAATCTTCAACATTTTGCCTATCGATTCCACAATTAACATTTGTTATAAATATTTTACATAATGCCAAAAATATCATAAATAAAATCGACTAACACTTTTGTTTCTGTGCATCTCCTCCGTAACTACGAGTCCTATGGAAATCTCGTTACCACCAATCGATAGAGGAGAAAAAATGCTACAAATTCCACGAAAGACATTTTCGAAAAGACCATTTATGGGATTTTCGCGACAATTTTTCAAAAATTCAGATACATTTTTGACAGAGGGTGCCCTCGAGGGGAGCGGGCGGCAGACCGCCACCGGCGCTCGGACGGGGAACACGTATTGCTCATGCTCCCACTGACAGCTACACAGTTCTCTATGTCTCGCTCGTTTGTTTTAGCCTTGCTTTAGCATTGTCAGAATGTTACAATTATGGTTTGAAAATTCATTTCGAACTGAAGGACTATTACAAAAAAGCATCGCGATAAGCGTACGATATTCGTCCAACACCGTGGCACTATTGCCTCACTAATAAGGTTCAATATCAAGTAAATTGAACGACGAATTGCGTCCGACTATCGGTTTCTTTTTTGTTTTGTAATAGGCCCTCTGATGCATTATTTTGCCATAGAAATAAAAATTACGCGTAAGGACGGTTAGTATAAAATACCTACCTATAAATTTTGAATACTATACAGGGTGGAATTTTTTAATGCCACCTGGAGGGAAAGTACTCCAAACAATGGAGATAGCAAATTTCACTCAAAGGAAACATTCCTTTATTTTTGAAAAGAAACATAACTGCATTCAAAGATTTTTGAAATTAGCTTCTCACACCCAGGTATCGAACTGGCTAAAATTCGAAAAAACAACACTCTGTACTTTTATGATATCAATAGTTAGGGTCAAACATAAGGAACAAATCTCTTTTTCAAACATGGTAAATTAAATGAAAGGAAAACCATTAAATCTTTACTTATTTTAATTGAACGAGAAAAAAGATGTACTATCTGACTTATTTTATTAGTTGTTCGAAATGGGCCCTATGTTGCTGGTATTTCCCTGTTCCATTTCCAAATGTAAAATTCCATAATTTAGCCACACGCAGCTATGTCTCATCTAATAAAAAGTCTGCATTACGAACATCCTAAAGAAATATGTAGTTCTTTGTCAAATAATTTATTGTGAACTACTAATGAATCATTCAGTAAAAGTATTTTTTTTGTCTTTTATGGTTTTCCTTTCATTTAATTTACCATGTTTATTAGAGAGATTTGATCCTTATATTTGACCCCATCGATTTATATCATAAAAGTATAGGGTGTTGTTTTTTCGAATTTTAGCCGGTTCGATTCCTGGGTATGGGAAGTGTATTTTTAAAAATCTTTGAATGCAGTTATGTTTCTTTTCAAAAATAAAGGAATGTTTTCTTTGAGTGAAATTTGCTATCTCCATTGTTTAGAGTACTTTCCCTCCAGGTGGCATTAAAAAATTCCACCCTGTATATGAGTCTTCAAATCAAACATTTGTAGGTAATAAATCACACGACTGTGAGTTAATTTATTCCACTATAACTTTTTAAATGCCTGAACTGAACAGATTTGGATGCATGCAGGTACCTATAGGTAAGTTCTTACCTATACCCATACCCATAGGTAAGAATATTTATACCATCCTACCCCCCCTAGCATGACCAGTGACCACTGAAACGCCATAATAATATCGATTTATTACTTTTAAGGACAAGGGTTTTGACAGTCAAGTGTCGATAAAACGCATCACGCGATCTATAGGCTGTCCTAATACTTTGCCTTATCCAGGAATCGAACCCACCAAATATATTTATACGATACCAATCGATAGGGTTTCTCATCAGACCCCCTAGTCAAAGTAATATTTGCAAATCGTTATCGCTTCGCTTTTGAAACTGTATGGGATTGACATAGGGTACGTTCAGATGACAAGCGCTCAACGCGCGTTAATTTTTTCAGATTTGATAATTCGGTATTAACAGCTTCTGTTTCCATTTCGAACGATTTTTGGATGAACTGAGTGTACGTCTATCTGCGTCAAAAGCGCGCGCTCATCTGAATTCTGAACGGTAATGTAGAAAACTAATGATCTCAAAGCGCGCATTGACGCGCGCTGACAACAGTCGAGCGCTAGCGCAGCGTTCAACGTGCAATTATCGAATTTAAGAATCAAACGAAAAATTTATGACATTCATACATTTTTCGGAGCGAAGTGATAGCGAAAATTTTAATGTGACATTTGGCTACAGGCTCTGGATTATTAGCACGTTTTTAGGGTTCCGTAACCTAAAGGCAAAAAACGGAAACCTTATAGATTCGTCATGTCTGTTTGTCTGTCCGTCCATCCGTATGTCACAGCCACTTTATTCCGAAACTATTAGGATTACATAGTTAAAACTTGGTAGGTACATGTATTCTGTGAACCGCATTACGATGTTTACACAAAAATAAAAGATAAAGGGATTTATATTTTTAAGATTATTATCTTAAATATATAAATCCCTTTATTTTATTAAGATTATTATCCCCATACATGGGCTGAAATTGAAAAAAAAATTTTTTTCATCATATCTATGCGTGCGGTGTGTCTACTGTCTATAGATAGGTCTTTAAAAATGACATTGAGGTTTTTAAGACTATTTTTCTCGAAGTCAACCGTTTGAAAGATATACACTGCCAAAGTGGTAAAATGTGTGTTTACCCCTCTAACTTTTAAAATAAGAGAGTGAAAAATCTCTAATTTTAGACGCAGCGAACGCACACCAACCTAAAAAAGTTGGCCTGTTTTGTTTAGTACCTACTTACTTACGTCAAAAGCGTTTTCATATTACTGTTGTTTATCCAACTTCATAATTTATAAAAAATATAAAGTACCTATACTTACCAGAAATATTAATCTCCTCTGGTGATAATTTTATTTTTTATTTACTTTATTTGAAAACCAACAGCGTTACAATTTGTTTTTACTAATAATTCTAACCATTAGCAAGGCCAATTACAGGTTTTCCATAAAATTACCTTACTTAGTAAATTCTAAACTAGTTTAAGTTAATAAAATATTGTAATGATAAGAAATCAGTCGCAAAGTCATTAGTCAACACTCTTTACACATTTTTTTATTTTTTATGAAATTTAGAAGCTAAGTACAAATTAACTTGTTAAAAAAAAAAAAAAAACATTCGTTATACTGTATCACTTACTACATTCCAAATTCAGTTAATTTAAATTTTTAAATAGATATTGTTTTATTATTTATTAAATTGCCATGCCAAAGACTTACACATTATATATATATAATGTTTATTATTGCGGATACCTATTTTACCAACAAATACCAATATATTACACCATCAATAAACAAAATGTAGTTGTCAACAAAATTAGTAATTAATTTCAGTAAAATCTCTGTTGTCTGAATAAATGCATTTGAATTGAATTGAAAAATCACGAAAAATGTAGTTCAACTAGTTGAGAAATCACTTTGTCTGCTACTCCTAATTAGGCAATATTTACCAAAAAAACACTTGATACAAGATATAAAAAATAATAAAGAAGAAACGCAATTCTTACAATTCAATATGCGTTAAGATAGGTACTCAGAAGCAGACCCATTCCCACTAGCAGCACCCGTTCACGAGCATGACGCATGAACCAGCCATCGTTTCGCTCAACCATATTTGAGGGAACGTAACGTCCCGCCTCACACGACACCACCGCAGAAATGTTTAAAGTGAGCATGACATAAGACGTACCTAGTTACGAGTATAAGTACTATGCAAAATGTAAAAAAATCGGTTGGCACTCCGGGAGTGCCGGCAGAAGTGAAAACTTGAATATTAACGTTGTGCATTTTTGATATTTTGAAATTAGCGGCAAAGGATTAAAACGATTTCTTTCCTGTTACTATACCTACAGTCACACAATTCAATCAGTTTGTAATTAGAGAAAAATTCTAAAGATTTGCTTGATTTCGCGCCAGTGGCCTTTTTAATTTCTACATGCACGCATTCTACTATTTAAACTTATAGTCACAGAGTATAAATAAATCTATGATTTCACCGAAGAGATCGCTGCTATTAGTTCTTTTTCAAAATTAGCGCGTTGCTGGTGACACAAGTATTTACGTCTTAAAATGATGCGCCGCCATTTTCAACGCGCCCTGTAGAAAGAGATTACACTTGAAAGTACGCATTTTCTATCAGCTACGTGATTCTTACTGACGCGAGTTTAGCATTTTTACCCCATTACAAAAAGCGTACAACGCCGCTAAAGAAGTTCCCACTTCAAAAAAAAAAAAAAAATAACTAAAACATGAAACAAACTTGACTTCATACATAATTTAATTTTAATATAAATTGCGGCTGATTGATTGAACATTGCTGATTTCTTGTTTTTTTATAAAACACTTTTTTCAATTTACCTACATAAAATTAAAATTTAATATTTTAACAATGCCATTCTGCCGTGTCTCCAACTTTCTATGGTCCGTGAATTTTGGCCAAGCATTGTGTAGGTTACACATTGGTTTTCAAAAATTTTAATAGATGTCGGTAATAAATTACATCTTAGTTTTTCAAATTTTTTAATAGATGTCGCTAATAAATGACTCGCGAAGTAATGTAGAGGGTGGCAGGGTGAGGGGAGTCAAATCCTTAGCTGTCACTTCACCAAGAGCCGCCTTAATGAGCTACATACTACATTAGTTGGTAGCGTCAAAATAATTTGGTAATTATCTACAACAATTATTCAATCACAGCTAGCAAGGATTAATTTTTATTCAAATTAACAATAGTTATAGATCCAAAGGAGTTTCATTAACTATTTATGTTAATTTAAAAAAAACAAATAGACTTCACCAAGAAGACTTCACCAAAGTTGTTTGAATTAAATCCAAAGAAATCCGAATTCCGAGAGTTTTTTTTACAAGCAAAAGGCCTTCGAAAAAGGAAACAAGATTTTCTCCGTACACAGCATACTATTTACATAGCTACGGATCGCATCGCTTTGTTTTTCATTCATATCACATATCAGATTTTAGTTTGTAGGAACCCAGTGTTGAGCAAAGTGGATTCCGACCACTTTTGCAATCAAAATGATTTGAGCTGTGTATTTTTCATAAAAAAAAATAACAATATTATTTTCAGAAAATACATCAGTTTCGAAACACTAACGATTAGGTATTCTTTTAATTATGGTTGAACTTAATAAAATTTTATTACGAAAAGGCAAAAGTGTAACCGTGGAACACGTTGGATAACTAGATATTCAAGAATTTCTCTAACGTTTTCAGTCTCGATTACTTATGAAAAATGGATTGTTCTAACAGCCTAGTGTATTATCTGTGAAAAAAATATATTATTAACGAGTTTGTTGTGAATAGAACTATAAGGAATGAAGTTTGATGACATTAGGCGTGGATTTTTCTACCCTTTGAAGATCGCGCCTCATGCTACACATGTTGAGATTTGGCCGCAAGTCAGTGGGAGGCCGCGCTTCTCCGTTGGATCCCGCAGGCCGGGCCTGTGCAAGTGTGGGCTCCATTACATTTATAACATTTTTTGAGCATAACCCTTAAATAGGGCTTCACTAAAATAGACGTTTATTGCAGTTGAACATTAAATAAGAATCGTATTTCGACCAATACCTCCTAACTGACATTTTTTCAAGCAATGAATTTTCTTAAATTTTTGAATGCGAATGATGCCTTTGAATGCAAAACCTTAAGAAAATTTATTGCCTGAAAAAATGTCAGTCAGGAGGTATATTGGTATTTCGTCGTCGATTTGTAATGTCAATTATTGATGAGTTATGTGGCAGGTTGAGGTTGACTGACGCTTTCATTCATTTAAAATGAGCCTCGTTTTTAGGACTTCATACATTACGTTATTTTTTATTTCTATGATTATATCGTGAATGATTAATGGAAAAAAGGTTATTTTATCATTAACGGCTATTTACGGTAAGTACCTATACAATACCTAACCATAATTTAAAGCTGCACTAACCATAAAATAAGATCCGGAAGCAATTATAGCAATGACTCTTTGATTAAAACTAAACATAATGCACTTTTGATGTTATCGTACCGCAATAAGCTTCTTTCTTTCTGCACCAGAACCACATAATATACAGGATTGATTTTTGAGACGGTACATTAAGGGCAAGTACCTTAACCGTTTTAGCTACAGGAAAATGTTCCTAGGAGACCATCCATAACTTTTTAAGATATTCTGAACTGCATTCACAGATTTTGGAAAAAAAATACCGTTAGCAAAAAAATGCTAATATACCAAAAAAAAATTGTTTTATGCCAATCGATCCTATTTCGTGTGGGGCTGGGGATCAAAAGACTCTATGGGGTTCATTTAAGGTATGAGTACTAGAAACGACAGAAATCGCCAAAAACTTTTCCCATACATTTTGTACTGAAAAACGGTAAACCAACTTAACCAACTCGAAATATTTTTTATTGTTGGTTAAGTTGGTTTACCGTTTTTCAGTACAAAATGTATGAGAAAAGTTTTTGGCGATTTCTGTCGTTTCTAGTACTCATAACTTAAATGATCCCATAGAGTCTTCTGATCCACCCTGTATAATAGTACTAAATGTCTAAACGGTTTTTTATTCCTATTCGAGTATAATTCAACAAACAACTTCGATAATATGTGGAACCATGAAATATATACGTAGTAGGTACTTATAAAGGAACATTACAACTGAGTAATGACTAGGTATTGCGAAGATGATATTATATTTTTAATTACAATTATCACAGTTTCAAATAGTTAAATAACAAATTTTCCTGTAGTAATTTTGTTCAGGAAACTGCTGAAAATTTTACTTTTTGCTTTGATTAATAGCGTGTGTTCATTTTGTTTTCCAATGATCAAGATTTGAATGCGACTGTAGCTGAAACGTGCAAACATGAAATGTTGAACTAATCCAAATTTTATTGAAGTTTGATCCGCAATTTGGCGTATGTTGATTAGATAGGGAAATTGTGCTTACCTTGTATCCATTGTGTTTTACGATGCTTTAAGGTGTCCTAAGATAGTTTCTTTTGTTCTTGAGCTGCGACCTGCTTAGCTCACTGTGCTAACAGGCAAGACACACAGGCAGACGCCGACTCGGGCCTTACAGCATGTTTGCAAAGCGATTAGCACCGTTGTCCCAGCTCCCAAAGTTGACATTGCGCACTTACAGATTTTTTAACCTTCACGAAGAAAATTACTTTAGTAAACTTCAGCTAATATTTTCGGGTATCACTACACACAAAGCGACATGATTTGAACGAAAACTTCTATAATGGGACGTGTTTATTTATCCATTGCCATAATGTAACACAATAGTTTTGTTTATCAACTAAATACACTGAGTACCGCACTTTTAGATTACCAATTTGAACGATTAACTTGTGAATTTGCGTTGTTTTGATTACTTTTTACAACTTTGTTATACTATTTAAAGACGATATTTTAGTACGTATTGTTTAAAAAATTCCTAAGTGATAATGATTCTTTTTTTTAGAAGAAATAGTTTTTAGCGCGTTTTTTTGACGAGTGAGCGCAGCCGAAAGTTTCAGCGGGCAGTTTCAGGGGGCGCCTGAAAGCGTGGTGTCTTCACGCTCGATGCGAGCGGAATGGCTCCGCCGTACTGAGTGGAAAGTCTACATGACACCCTTGACTGCGACTGGCGAAAATGTTTTGTCTGACAATACTCTACTAATTCAAATATTCATGTACAAGTTAGTGCATCTAGTATAGTTAGAATATGAAATATGGCTGGATGAATTGAGAACTTCTGCATAGTTGATGTTTACGAGTTTTAATTAAGCTATATTGTGGTTGACTGTTGATTTAATAATTAAAATCAGAATTGGTGCCCTCTAAGAACTCCTTCACTTTAGAAGCGTTTATTTACATTTCTGCGGAATAACTCATTGGAAAGTATTCTGTAATATTCACCTCTCAAGCTGGCACGCTCACTAGACATGAAATAAAACACTTTTAACGGATGCTATCAAGGTTTTATTGTAAGTACTTTGGTATTAGTTAGTATTTAGTTTGAATTTTTATTTTCCCGACGATTCGGCACCTTTGCAGCTGCCGTAGTCACGGGGGACTGAAGCTGATCGTAAGTCTACCCACAAGCAATGATTTTATACGTAAATAAATTTCTGAACTAATTACCAAAGTACTTTCAATAAAAGCGCAACTATTTCTAGCAATTCTGTAGTCTTCAATCCAACCTGAGGAATTTTAGTGTTTGAGGAAGCTTTTAGTAGGTAAATAAGCGCAGTTTTTTTTTAAGAATCAGTAATTAAATGCACGTCCAAACCATTTCATCATAATTCAAATCAAATATTCAGGTGTTGCGTTGGGGGCTTTGCTGAAAAAATGTTGATAAGTAAGAAAAAAAATTATTCAATAATTTTTTATTTAATTAAAAATTTCGTCATAGTTTGTTATATAAACCTTACAAGTGTATTAAAGTTGAGGGAGGCCGCTATTTGATAAATTTTAGTTCAGTCATGCATGTTACAATAAAATTCAACATTTTATTTAAAACTGATACGTACGTAAATGCGTAGAATTCAATAGTGGTATTTATATTTAGAAGTATTTGTTAAATTAAAAAGTTTCAGATTATATTACGCGTGAGTAACTTTAATTTTATATATTTTCATCTAATAACAACAAATTAAAAACGTTAGTAAACCCTTATCTAATTGAATCAAAAGCTACTTAGTTATCAAGGTGCAGTCAAGTGGGTTTCATTATTTTTAATATTCATTAAACTCAATTTACACTTTTTAGGGTTCCGTAGTCAGGCCAACAAGGAACCCTAATAGTTTCGTCATGTCCGTCTGTCCGTGCGCGTCTTCGCTCAGAGGCCCTTAGTAAGTAATAGAAAGCTGTAATTTGTCATGAAATAACGCCGAAATAATAGATAGAACAAAATCTTGAAACATTTTTTTTAGTGTGAGGTGTAATCTGGGGATGAATTTATTTCGAAATATTAAGCTTTGAAGTGCAAAATTTTGTTAGAGGCAAGAGTCCCCTTAAATAATTAGGTATACGTCGCCCGACACGCACTTGGCCGTTTTTTATATTAAATTAAAGTTTATATCGAAAATTATTAGATGGTGCTGTTTTGAAAAGTCGACTACAAGTTACGATTTTTATTTTTATTTTTTTAGGATTACCTACCTTCAGTTTCTTTTCAATGACCGTAATCTCATTAAGGTTGAGTCATTTTGAAATTAAGTTTTAACTGTCAAGTTAACGTCTAATATTTTGGTTGGATGTTGGATGAAATTAACGAAATGGGTTTTCAAAATGAAGTGTGTCAGTTACATACACATAAGTAAGGTTGATATACTAGGTATAACAAGATTTATGGCGCGTCCACATAATCGCACGATCACAGTACAAGCACTAATTAATGGCTTTTCTCTCCACACAAGTCGTTTTCGTCAATATTGTCTATCTTTTAGCGATCATGTGATCACCGCTTCTGTGGTCTAGTGGTTCGCCCACCCGTGTAAGACGCAGAGGTCCCGGGTTCGATTCCCAGGGGGGTACAATTTGTACTCGGTTTGGTAGGTGGTAGGGCTTATTTCAAGTCCGCCTGGCTAGCTACCACCATCTTACCTAAGTCTGACGCCATAACAACAATTTAAAAATTGTTGTGTTCCGGCAGTTAGAGGTAAGATAGCCAGTATTCCGGGTGTAGTGCGCTTCCACTTTCAGCCTTATCGTCATTTAACATTAGGTGAGATGAAGGACAAGCACTATCCCGTTGTGTATAAAAAAAACCGGCCAAGTTCGTGTCGGGCCACGCGCCATAGGGTTCCGTAGTTACCTTATACTATACCATATTTAATACCACCTATAATTTTTCGTCTGTAAAAATAACTTTGTTTTTCACAGTGTTGGTATGAATGACGAAGTTATATTTGCGGTTTTGGAAAATGTGCTATATCTCAAAAACTAATTACTATATATCGTTCAAACTAATTTTGGTTGAAAGTGTTTATTAAGATCTACAGCATATATTTTTTTTAGATTTTTCACTCTTTTATTTCAAAAGTTAAAGGGGGGGGGACACACATTTTACCACTTTGGCGGTGAATATCTTTCAAACGGTTGACTTTGAGAAAAAGTTGTCTTAAGAACTTTAATGTCATTTTTAAAGACCTATCTATAAACACCCAACACGTGTTGGTTTGAAGAAAAAAATTTTTTTCAGTTTCAGTTCCATGTATGGGGAGCCCCCCCTTAATCTTTTAGTTTTCTTATTTTTGTATTAAATTCGTTAAGCGGTTAACAGAATACATCTACCTACCAAGTTTCAACTGTGTAGTCTTAATACTTTCGGAATAAAGTGGCTGTGACATACGGACAGACAGACAGACAGACAGACAGACAGACAGACATGACGAATCTATAAGGGTTCCGTTTTTTGCCATTTAGGCTACGGAACCCTAAAAAAATGTGGAAATTCAATAATAAACATGGTTGTGTAAATCTCAGTTTCGAGTTGCTGAAGTACCTACAAAAAATATCGTTCCTGAGAGTTCAAATAACTTTCAAATACGACATCCTTTTGTACTTCATCAACACGAAACTAAAATATATGTTTAAATGTCCGTAACCTTATGTTGCGTCTATCTCATTTTTAAGGTTCCGTACCCAAAGGATAAAAACGGGACCCTATTACTAAGACTCCGCTCTCCGTCTGTCTGTCTGTCACCAGGCTGTATCTCATGAACCGTAATAGCTAGACAGTTGAAATTTTCACGAAAGGTTGCTGCTATAACAACAAATACCAAAATTATGATAATATAATAATTTAAGGGGGGCTCCTATACAACAAACTTTATTTTTTTGATGTTTTTTTGCTTTATATTAATAACGACAACAGGCAGACAGTTGAAATTTTCACAGATGATGTATATCTGTTGCCGCTATAAAAAAATACTAAAAACAGAATAAAATAAATATTTAAGGGGGGCTTCCATACAACAAACGTGATTTTTTTGCCGGTACGGAACCCTTCGTGCGCGAGTCCGACTCGCACTTGGCTGGTTTTTTAATTACGGACTTAGATTTAAGAAATCTTGAGAAAACATGAAATGTGCGAGTGAGAGAGTGGCAAATCGTATACCTACCTACGGCCTCAAGCCTACGCCTCAAGCAGATGTTTTTCCAGACGTCTAATTAATATCCTTATCACTTTTATGAACAATAATGTTTTGAAACAGTAATAATTTTCTATGAAATACTAACTATTCTGAGTAGATGCTGAAAAAGATAAAAGATGGTAATCAACACAATAAGTAAAAATTCCTTGTCAAAATGTAAGACAAGACAATTATGATAAAGTGATAGAAATCACAATAAGCATTCTTATTTCTTTAAATTTTAAATTTCTATTCAATTCCGTTTTCTTTTTGCATTGCGCAAGCAGCATGTTATAAAGTTTAAAACATGCTGCTTGTGCTTATAAAGTTTAAAACATGCTGTTTGTGGAATGCAAAAAACTTGAATAGTCTCGAAATATTGATAAATAACTACAATCACAGCGGCGTCACTCCCTGTATGTGTGAGCTTGGCGCCAGTCTGGCGGCGGCTACGTCATACGCGTCACGACTTGTGATAGGGTTGGCTATTAGCATCATTACATATTAATGCAACGAAATAAAAACAAGAAAGTTTGATGAAATAAATTTGTACTGATTTTATATTAATTGAAATGCCAATACATTACAATTATATGGATTATAGTTTATATGATTTCTTAATTTGTAACAATTTCAAGGTTTCTTTTTCGTTTGCCTTCTTTATAATATCAACTTCTGCAATTACTTACACAGTTCTAAGATTAATTTCCGCGCGTCCAGTTCATTAGAAATGAAATGCGTCACATATTTTACAATTTTACGTCTAGAAATAATTATTTAATTAAAACAGCAGTTCAAAAATTTGTTTTATTTCAATTTAAATGATTTTGAAATGTGACGTCACAAAATTTAGGACCCCTCCCACCCCTTGTCACACAATGTCACACTTCGTCAACCCCCTCCCTCCCCCTTGACTTGTGACGTAATTCGCTAAGTCATCGATTGCGAACATCTACTCGGAAAGCATTGTACTATTTTCCAAAAAGGAGTAGAAAGTCCTTCTTTAATCTCATACTAAAAAAGCTTAAAGAAAATTTGTATAAAAATCTGTACTCCACCATATTATTTAACCTAATTTAATAAAAATTCAAAAATGCAAAAATCGCGGAGATGGTGCGTCGGAGCCAAAAAATAAAGTTTTTTCACCCCCTTAAGAACACCGGAGGTAGATGAGAGATATTAAATGAAATGTCAAAATACGGTCAAGTGCGAGTTTTTAATATTTTTACTATAAAAAAGTACAAAAACGTCATTCTGTATAGTGTCTGTGTAATATAGATATGTAGTTCTGGGACGGGGTGGTTGTATGGAGTGTCCCTGTCCGGGGTGAAAGGCAAGACGCCATAATTATTGTAGCTATTTCAATTCAATTTTATTTTATTTTTCTGTGGTATAAAGCACTATGTCACTTGGAAGAAAGTGCATTACCACATCACCCCTCAATGTACAATATAGGTACTATTAATTTTCTCGCATTTCTTGAGAAAAGCAATAATATGACCTGTATTATATTGTACGGAAAGGAAATTACATTGCCTGAATGATGAATGATTAAAGCCCTTGCATGCGGCTCGACACATATCACTTTAGTTTGTCGTACTTGCCTGTAATGTATGCTGCGAGCGAACTAGGCAAACCTGATAGCGCGTGCCTCCGCGGAAGAGATTCCTCGCCCCGATGGCGTCGCGGCACCCCCGCGATCGCCCGGCGCACTCACACATAGCCGCGAGCAATTTTACAGCACTCATGCGCAAGTGACGCTTCTTTTCACGTTAGTGTATATTTTCTTTGCTACAATGGAGGTAGTTTTTTAACTGTTAATTAGAACATTTAAAAAAAATATGTACCCACATACTTAGTGCCTTACTTACTATGCTACCGTAAAAACAAAGACCACAGGACCCAAATTTTGAATTCATCTGTTTATTGTTCTTCTGAGCCAGTCTAGCCACCTGAAACATATTGTGAAGAGGTTATAAACAAAAGTAAGTGATTCAAAGAAAAAAAAGGGTCCTTTACGCACTGAATTTAGTCGGAATCGGAAAAAGAAAGTCACAAACGTTTTCTAAAACGTTTGATTTTATGCTGTTATACACTTTTTCACATTTGCTCAAATACAACACAATTTTGCACAAAAGATTTTACCTCTATGTACGAGCTTTGAGTCACGGCGCAAAAAGCTAATTGTGGAAAGAAGCGTGCTGCATTGTAATTTTCAATTATACTCGCGGATTTACAAAGTAGCTTTTTGTTGTGTGTGTCAGTTCCGACAGACACAAAAAAATACTATTTGGAAATTTTGAAAATGGGCTCAGCAGTGTGAAGCAATACTTTCAGCTGAAGGCACAGTATATTTAGACCGACATAACATAAAAGTTTTTGGTGTTAAAGATGTCATATTTCCCTTAGCAGGGACATGTCTCTCAAAAGGAAACTCCTCTTCATTCGATTTTGTTCGTAAGTTTACACAAAGTGAAAATAGTTATGATTCTAAGGAATAAATATAACTTTGCTGCTTTGTATATTAATCTCTGTCCTTTCAAGCATACATTATAGAGACGAGGCTGCCTTGTGTCAAATTTATATAAAAAAAAACCGGTCAAGAGCGAGTCGGACTCGCGCACCGAGGGTTCCGTACAATCATAAATATATTTGGATATGTTACTTTAGTAGTCTTTAAAAAAGTAGGATAAACGGCAGACAGGTGGAAGGGCGAACAGGCGGACAGTTAATTTACAAATCTTAGCCACAGCTGCTTATGTGACTGAAAAACGTTTCAGCCACTTCACATTGCAAACTGTTTATATTACTAAGTAAGTAGGAACTTATTCTTCGTTTATTTGTACGGCAAATAGTAGGTAATTATATTAGAACCTGCCACCAATTTATTATTGTAGTATTATTAGGGCACGCCATCTCTTGACCGATAGTGGAACTATTTTATGTTTCTTAGGTTAGCATGCTTAGGACAGCGCCATCTGTTGACTGGTAGTGAAACTAAATAATTTTTGTTTGTTTTTTGAATTTCTAAAAAAGTGTGTTATATTGAGACATCGTTTTATTTTTCCTGTAATCTTTACATAAACTACTATCACATGGAATTATTTCAGATTTTTCTCTTTGCAAACTTCGGAGATAAGGGGGGGGGAACGGTATTTTTTTTACATTTTTCATCATAAGTCGAAAACTATGCGGCCTAAAAAAAAAGAAAAAAAATTTTTTAAATGTGCAAACAGCACAGCGCTCTTTCATATGATACCCCACATGCCCTAGTCACCTCACTTCAAATTTTTAAGACCCCTTTTCAGTCCCTGTTGTAAAAAAAATATTAATTTTTTTATTTCTTTCTTATTTGCAAAATAGTTGGGCAAATGTCATTAAACTATTCCAAATTTCAAGTTGATACCATTAGTAGTTCTCGAGATATCCAGCTGTGACAGATAGACAGACAGACAGACTGAGTCACACCATAAGGGTTCCTTTTTTACCATTTTGGTACGGAACCCTAAAAAGATCGCTTAGCCCGCATTTTTAGGTTCACTCTCATAAGGAAGATTGATAAAACGTACGTGACCTAAATAGTTAACATTATGGATTTATGACCGCTTATCTTGCATTGTAACCTTAATGACTTTTCCTCTGATCTCTATCCCATTTGTGGATAGATTAAAATATACTTTATGTGGATAGGTAACGCAAATTCACAGAGACCTCCAACTAATGGAATAGTCGATCTCAGAAGTAGCTAAACATTTTAATACCATGCCTTTTGCGTTCATAATAAGGTTGCAACTTAGGTACCGAAGAATACTTCTAATAGTAGATTAGGTGATAAAGCAGTGTCTTACGTCGCGGGAGGCATATTGAACCCTGGGCACAATATAAAGAGAGTACAGAAGTTGAGCTTAGCACTTGCGCGCTCGAGCAACGCACACATAGACATCTCTCACTGACACTGTATAACTGCAATCTCAAACCACTCTCAAAACAGTGGGGCTACCGCCCAAGTAGCGTCGACTTCGCCGTGTCGGCTTCATTTGACATATGGTTGTAATACATTGCTACTTTTCTTTGGTATGTTTTTATTTGTAACAAAAAGAAGTAGCAATGTATCTCATCCTTCTGTCAAATGAAGCCGACGGCGAAGTCGACGACACTTGGGCGGTAGGGCCCCTGTTCGAGTACGTGACGCAGCGGCGAGAGCTGTCTTTGTGTGTGTGCGATGCTCGAGCGCCCGTAGTACTAAGCTAAACTTCTGTTAGTCTCTCTATTTTGTGCCCTGGGACTCGGAGTTAGCTCCCGAGCATAGCGATGGAGTTATGTACAGTTTTTAACAGTAGATCGTTATTAAAAATATGTTTTCTTACTAAATAAAATAATTATCATTTTGTAATATTTGTGTGGAAAACCATTTGTTGTATTTTGTAAATGGTTATTACAATAAAGAGTTGGGTGAGGATTGTTTACCAATAAAACAAGTAAGGATAAATAGATTAACAATAGACAGAGACCCGGGCAATGTCGTGTTAGGCGTGAAATACACAGAAGCGACGCGGCTCGGATACGGCGGCGGTGCAGATGTGAGACGGTCAGCAAAGGAAATACACGTATCGCCCATCGAAATGTATGGTATCGCCACCGTATCTGCGCCTTATCTCCGCCGCATCTCTTCTGTGTATTACACGCCTTAGAGAATGTATGGAGCGCACAGAATCGTTTTGTACCGCAGGTGCTCCGAAGTTAGTCACTTTGTTGTAAAAATTAAACTAGTTTATCTGTAGAGAAGAGCTGTCTACCTCGCTCTATTTTTGACTTTTTTGAACATTTTAAGAAATAGATGAAATAAGATTTTTCCCCATATCTCCGCCATTTTTTAAAACTTCGAAAAACTGAATTGACACCAAAATTTCATATAATTATAGGACCTGCTCACAAAATTTCACGAGAATCAGTTGAGAAATGCGACCAGTAGAGGAGAACAGACGGACAGCCGGACATAGTAAGCATTTTTGTCCAAGCTGAAACGGAGTCGCTTCGCGCTCCAGACAGATAGACAGTGAAACAGCCGAAAGGACATACAAAGCATTTTTGCCTAAGCTGAAGCAGAGACGCTTCGCGCTCGCTCGGTCAGTAACACCAAACATTTTGGGTGCATTCCAACAGACTAATCACTGAAGTCATCGATCACCACAGGCAAAATTTTTATTAGTGTAAAATTTGTTAATGTGTTTACTTATGTTTTCATTATTGTAAATATTTACAGCATGGAATTTACGAGGGCAAATTGATAAATTTCCGAACCGACCAAGAAAATCTTTAATAATCTATTTAAAATTTTATTTCTCAACGTATGCATTTAGCCTAATGCCGTTAGATCAGTTTAAAAATGTTTTCACCAACCCCTCGAAATGCTAATCTACGGCAACAATGATTTCATCATATTTTAATGTGGCTCTGGCCACCTTACCATTTCTTTAGGTTTGGGAACAATAAGTGGAAGTTGTACGGGTTCAGATCTGGGGAAGGGTGGATACGGTATCAAATTTAACCGTAATTCATCGAGTTTTAGCCATTGATGTGTGAACAGTCGCGTTGTCATGTTGGAAAAAAATTTTTCACGACAGAGAAAGTTCTAAGTTCGAAAAGATGGCAGAATTCTTTTATTTGCGTATATTTTTAAGTTTGTCGTTTCGGAAACTTGTCAATCAATCCTCGTATTTTAATATTAAAATAAACTTCTTTCCACCAACTTTCCATGCTTGTAATAGAATGATTAATTAGTCTGCTGGATTTGTCTTTTGTTTCATAATCTTTGCAATCGCGCCTATTTTTTCTTGTTTTTGTGTTTTGCTTATAGGATTATATATATAATAATAAATAATTAAATCATTTATTCAAGCGACCATGGGCTCACATTGTGTTAGTATACTTAACTTATGTTAGTAAAAATTACCTACAAATTAAATTAAAATTGTCTTTCAATATGAGGCACTGGTCCATGTCAGGATAGCCAGTGCCCCATAAAGTGACCATCCACGCGGCCTGCGACCACGGCCAGGAGGTAGCCTTATGGTAGCCAGTTCGATTTTGAAATAAATCCTCTCTAAAGAGGGTTTATTAGGGAGATTGTACATACAATGCCTGAATATTAGCTGAATAAACATTTACCCGCAATGACTAATAAACAAATTTTGACAGTTCCGTGCTAAACGCCTGTTATTACGAGTGGGTAATTACTAAGGAAACTTAGACTGTCACTATACACTCACGGCACCTAGTTTAGCTGATGGGTAAATACGTAAAATTAATAAAAATAAAGTTTTATGATTATTTCGTTACTGTTTTTCGCGAACAATTTGTTCGATAGAAGAGGTCTTTATACTATCATACAAGGTAATGAAACTGGTCAATCTTTAACTTTGATCCCATTATCATTTTAATAAGACAGAGAGTTTTCATTCTAATTTTGATGTTCCAAATTCAAATCACATTATATTCCTCGAGATATTCATACAATTTCTTGGGATATAATGCTTTAATTTACGTTGAGATTGCGTGATATGTAATTGGACATTATTATCGAGCAGGTGGTGTGAAAAATTGATTCAACATGGTAACTAAGGTATTCACAACTTTTAAGGCAGACTGAACCTATCCACAAGCACAGAATAAATAACAGTTAGTAGATATACTAGTCCATAGCAATCAGGTTAGTCAGATCATAAAAAAAGATCAGCCCCCTGATTATGTAACTCTGTTGCTTACATGTTTCGACTGAAACTGATAGAAATCGCAGTTACATTATTGCTTTAAGTAAACATAGTTGTTGCATTGATTCTAACTAAAGCAGCAATGTAACTGCGCTTTCTGTAAGTTTCATTCTAAAGTTGTTAGCAACGGTATATATAAAAAAAATTGACTCGCACCAGGGGGCCTTTTACGAAAATATCGTACGCAATTGCGTAACGCAGTCACTTGGCCACGATAGTCGTCAACAGTTCGTTGGTTGTAGTTATAATAGACATTTTGAATTTGGCTATCGTAGTACATAGACTACTAAACGAACGATGTTGGATACGCTAGAGAGAAACTGTCAAACTCACGCAATCACTTCGCAATATCGCATACGAAAGTGATTTGTAATAGGAAACAATCAAAACGAAGCACGGACACAGCTGCGTGTATCGTATTAAACTTTTCGTAATAGACCCTCTGATCATAATATTGTCAGGTGGAAATCGAATCGAGTCCGGTCCAATGCTCCTCCAACTGAGCTGCCGAGTCACTAAAGGCATCGGCGAAATTTTCGAAATCGAAAAAAAACTATTTATTGAAACGACAACCTTCGCAGCTTCTTAGTGTAGGAAATGAAGCGATCTTTTGTATGCAGACCCTAACATTATATCTTCAGACGATGAAACTTTGCAGGCTTAGAGTAAGACGGGCTTCTATCCCAGAAAGAGAAGCCATACGGAGCCTTCCCCTCCCTTCGTGACGAAACGAAGCCTTTGTTGCTCGAAGTTTGCAGGTATGTAATAAAGTCTGAACCAAAACCTATGTACGAATATCCAAAAACAAAAAAAAAAACGATTTGAATAATTTAAAAAATATGTTTCATTTATGATACTTTATCATACTGTAAAGTTTCGTTTACTGTGGATTTATTGTGAGGGCCCACAATTTTCCTTTCCTACACCATCTCTAGAAATATTGTACCTTACGTCGCATACTTAACGCAGCTGGACACAGGCACCATATTCTGGCACGCAAAAGTTTATTTACTGAAAGACATAAAAGGTTATAAGACGTTTGGATTTTGCTAATCTAGATTATGATTTTCACAGTGAGGATTTATGGACGATAAGTCTTCGTTTTTTCTGCGGATGGGCGGTTCTCACACCAAAAACGAGATATGATGAAGAAAATGTACTTATATCCCGGTCGAGTTAACTCGGCACCTAAAGCGCGATAGACCCCCTTCGTTTTCTCCTTGCCACACGCCACTGTCATCATGCTCGTAGCGTTAGTACATTTGTTAGAGGTCTTAGAATAATAACACCTAGAACGATAGTTCTCTACAAAGCGCACTGTCAAAAGTGAGGCAACTAAAACAGCCAAAATGGCTCGGTTTTCAGATTGTTATTCTACATTATTACCTAATCATAGCGATTAAGTACAAAACAGTTTAAATTTTCCCACAATTATAAGACTTTACTATATAATTGGGTTTCAGTTACGATTAGTTAACGTATGAAGGAATCGAAATCATTCAAAAAATTGACGACGGTGACGTGAGGAAAGGAGAAAACGAAGGGGGTCTATCGCGATTCAGGTGCCGAGTTAACTCGAACGGGTAGTAGGTCCTAGGTTGCCGTAGTGGACGAATTTCAATCGGCTTTTGGGGATGAATGAATTCCAGAAGACCAATGTAATTGTGCGAAATCAGTGGCCGTATAAATAGGCAAGGCAACCTACCTAAATACTAAGAAAGAGACTTATTTTTGCCTACTTTGAAAAGTGTTTACCCTGATAACTAATAGAATTTGTTCGAGATAATTGTAGCATTCATAATTCTAACTTGGTTCATACGTGGATATCCGAGATGTAAATAAAATGCCACCAATAAGCCGCGACCTAATGGAAATCTATGAGGTTTGATGGTACAAGACTCTTGTCTTGTACCATTTGTGCCCTTGTAGCATCTCTTCTTCTTAGAAGAGATGCTACAAAGGCACGTACTGTCAATAATTTACGAGCATAATGTAAAAGAGATAGAAATCATACATTTAAGCTTTTGAAAAAAAAATAGTTCTATTGAGATATCAAGTTTGCAAGCGGTTATTGATGCTGACGGAGGGTATACTAGGTGCTAATTTTATTATAAATACAGAACTCTCATACTACTGATCGCATTTTGACAGACTTAGGTAACTGTTCGTGCATTCGTGCCGTCGGATTAGTTTGACCACGAGGAATACCAGCCCGGTATTGTATAGGCTATAGAAGTTAATTATTATTTTTCGGTTTAATACTACACCTGCACACAAAGACATTCGTAAGGACTGACGATTTTAGTTTAATTTTTATCGTAACTCTCCCCACCAAATGTTTATTATGAACTATAACTTGTAAGTATTTTATATTTTACTTTTTCACACCAATAAAACATTTATCAAAAAATATTTTTTATTTTATTACATTTCTTTTTCGGTACACACATACAGGGGTTGGGCATTAATGGGCAGATACTTACACTTTATAGAGTTTGGCTAGTTAAACGTATTACTTCATATTTTTTGGATATCTTCATATGGCAACACTTTAAAGTCACATAAAATCTGTAAGTACTGACGTTTTCCATACTTATGTGAACAATTAGAAGCTCATGATTAATATCTGTAAAAAAATCTTACAGAAAGTTGATACTTTGTTTGTATTATCTGAAAGAATAAGGTAAGTCCATAGAGGAAAGTAAGGTAAGAGATAGCAAGCAAATACTAATGAGACATTCCATGACGTCACGCTCAAACTGAAAGAGACAAATAGATTATTACACGACTGCCCAAAGCAAAAAGAGTGTATATGTGTTCAGGGTTCATGTATGTGGGTATGTGAGTTTCTTTATTCCACCATAACTTCTAAATCCCTGAACTGATTTGGATAAATGGGGTATCGTTAGAATCCTTACAGCATCCCGAGTGACACTGGCTATATTTTTTTTAGAAAAAATGAATATGGCGACTGTACGACGCCATTTTCAAATGAGAAAAAAAAGTTTTTTTCTTCTATTATTACAATATGGGCATCAAATGAAAGCCCTTGATGAGCAAATTCCAAAACTATATGATATGTCACTAAAATGTGTAAAATAAAAATAAATAAATTTAAAAAATATTAAAAACACGACTGCCCTGCTAAAAACGAACTAAAAAGTTAAACAACAAGTGTCATTGCAGTCGGGGGACCTCTTTCATCCAAAAATTGTTCCATAATAAGGTCCCCCGACTGCAATGACACTTGTTGTTTAACTTTTTAGTTCGTTTTTGGCAGGGCAGTCGTGTTTTTAATATTTTTTATATTATTGTATACAAGAATTTTTAATAATTTGTACCCATAAACGTCGACATCGTGATTAATTGATTATGTATATAAGAAAGCATTTATTTTCAAAATATACTTTTATATTTTACTAAGAACTAAACATGATTTAATAAAAAGAAATAGTTTTAGTCTGCCCCATAAAGAGTAGTAAGTAAAAGGCCCTTCTGCGCCTGGGCAACGGACGTAATCAATTTAACAAACCAACTAATTACGTGCTCAGAGATAAACGTCGAAGAGTCTATGCAATAAGAAGCGTAATAATGAAATCCTTTATATTTATTTATCATTTACTAGCGGCCGCCCGCGACTTCGTTTGTGTGGACAATTATTTTTCTATCCCTCGGAAATTATATTTGTTTTTGGATTAATTTCCTAATGTATCTACTTTTACATACAAAATTTCATGATGATCGATTGAAGCTAAATAAACAAAAAAAAATTACTTCTGCATTTATGATATTAAGGACGATGGTGTGAGCATTTGATTTCTTGTAGTTTTGATAGAAACAAATAGATAGTAGATAACTTATCAATGAGCCATACAAAACTACGAAAATATTATAATCACCAACACATGCAAGTTTCACATTTTTATAAATTCCTTTGCGTAGTCACGAGTTTCAATCAACTAGCGCTTATAATAATGGAAAAATTAGGGTCATAAAAACAAATTATAAATGATATATTTGGAGCAAATTTTAATCCATTTGAATACTGATTGACAACCTGAGTGGTGCAGTGGTCAACATGCCGGTCTACCACGCAGAGGTCCCGGGTTCGATTCCCGGCCGGGCAGAAATTGAAATGTTGAATTTTGATTTCTGTGCCGGGTCTGGGTATTACTATGTATAATTTAAAAGTATATAATTAATATATCAGTTGTTTAGCACCCATATTACAAGCTATGCTTAGTTTGGGGCTAGATGGCGCTGTGTGAAATTGTCCAAGCATTATTTATTATTATTATTCATACGATGCTATACACAACTATTCCCTCCAACACAATTCATCAGCACTGCGCTGGGGGAAATTAGACTTGCAAATTGGTTATAAACGTACCCATAGAAACTAAATCAAATATGGCTTTCCTAAATGCACTGCAACAACACAAAGACTCTCATTTGAACAATAGAATATTATACATGTAAGCTTAGAGCATCGCGGCTTCGTCTCGAAGGGAGCAGCCTTAGCGATTATAACTCTATTCAAATTATTCTGGCATTTTTTGCGGGGGGGGGAAAGTGCACACAAGTGCAGTTCCGCATACTCACATACAAAAACAACACTGTAAAGACGACACCAACACATAAAAAATAAAACAAAACAGCAAAATTTTGTGTACGGATGAGTCACACATCAAAATATGACACGTTTTTGACATAAAGGGCTGGGCTCAACTCTCGTTGCAGCAATATCGATACGGAAAAAGGAATAAAGGTAACAAACTCAAACATTTTACATGGGGTGAATAACAACAAAGAGCCCCTTCTCCTTATTTATATGATCCTGGTACTTTGGAGACGTAAGTAATTAAAAATATATAAAAAAAACCGAAACTCCCTGTCAGCAGAAGTCAGATTTGAATATTTTATAAATATAATAATTTTTGGTTTGGTCACCACACCAGTGGTGAAATGGGAGTAAGATGGTGTTATTTGGTCACGGGTAGTCAGTTGAGAAATTGGAGTTCCAACCAACCACTGGTGGTAGGATTTGGTGGTCAGATGGTCTGGAAGGAGCAAAAAAGTCTCAGGATGCGCACGTTATTAGAGTGGTAGGCTTACAGGGCTCTTATAATTGTTTTGTGACACATGTAACGATGACATCATCGTTCTTAAATTAGTCTTAAACAAGTTAATACGGACTCAAGAACACTCAGTCTTATTGCCTAGTCTCATATACGTATTAAAAGCATTTTATGACGTTTTTCTTTTATGGGGATCTTATTCCATTCATTTTTATATAATAATATAAGATGTATCAAAAAGATTATTTATTCTGAGAGAACCAATTAATTTATGCTGTGATATTATTTTACTCTTTGACGCAGAATGTGACAGTGCAAAACTGCAAAGACCAAATTGAGTCTGTCAGAAGTTAAAAAGAATTAATAAATATTTAAGGATTTTTCAGGTATATTATATCACATTTATGAGACTGCCTGGAGCAGGACCAGGCCATGTCCTTTATCGACAAACATTGTGATACGGTAACATCACTAAGTTGCTCATCGGCGAGATCTCGGATTTATCTAGCGACAGATCTGAAATTTGTACGGTCGAGCCATGGACGAGCAGACCCGATGTCACTGAACAAATTTGACAACTAATCAAGAATAAAATGTACGAATTTAATGTTTAAATGTAAACAAATAGCAATAATACGACAAAAAATTACTTTGATGTGAAATGTAATACCGTCTTTTTGTAAACATTGATGTTCCAGACCTCTGTTAACAGCAAAAAACTCATCAATTCGGCATTTTAAACACTGCAGCGTTCACATGCGCGACTGGACTCGGTCTAGAAAGAAATCCGGGCGCAACTGGTTTTATTAACCGCGTATGCCCATTTGGGCTTGTACTTCGGCAGAGGGGAAAGCTTCGTATGGCTTCTCTTTCTGGGACAGAAGCGCGTCTTACTCTAAGCATGTAAGAATGCAAAAAACAGATGTCAAAACAATTCATTCATCCAACAATGTCACCATCAAAAAATCGTTACCAATATTATAAATGCAAAATTCCATTTGTTTGTAACGCCTTTACGTCTAGGGATAGCAAAAAAACTGTCCACGCAGGCGAAGTTCGCGTGCGGCCACTAGTCCAAAATAAAACGATGCTGCAGTACTGGATGACGCCATCAAATTGAATTAAAATAATAGTATTGGAGCATTCAGTGCGAGTGACTCAATAGGTTGGGATTCTGTTGCACCTTGCAGTGGTTCCAGAATGCTTTTGCGGAGGCTTTTTGCTGTTCTGTTATACAATGTTACCGGTAATGTACACAATTGTTCTATTTATCACCCGCGCCTCTGTGGTCTTGTGGTTCGCCCAACCGTGTGAGACGCAGGGGTTCGATTCCCAAGAGGGGAGTACATTTGTACTCGGTTTGGTTGGTGGAGGGCTTATTTCAAGTCCGCCTGGCTAGCTACCACCATCTAACCTAAGTCTGACGCCATAACAACAATTTAAAAATTGTTGTGTTCCGGCAGTTAGAGTTTAGATTGCGTTCAAACGATAACACACGACCCGACCTCAACCCGAACTCAACTCAAACTCACCTCAACCGCAGGCAGCCCACCTTGAAATACATCGCTTACAATTTTGAGTCTTATGACACATTAAAAAGCTTCTGTGTAATGTTAAGGTGAGTTCAAGTTGAATTTGGGTTGTGTTCGTGTTGAGTTTGTGTTGAGTTCGGGTTGAGCGCGGGGCGTGTGTAGTTGCATCGACAAAATATAACGGAGCTTATTAATGTGTCATAAAACTCAAAATTGTAAGCGCTTTATTTCAAGGAGTGGGCTCCGGTTGAGTTGAGCTCGAGTTGAGTTCGGGTTGAGGTCGGATCGTGCATTATTGCCGGTCTTAACGCAGCCTCAGCGATGAGGATTCCGGGAGTAGTGCGCTTCCACCTTCGGCCTTATCGTCACTTAAAATCAGGTAAGGTGAAGGCAAAACACTGCCCCGTTGGGCATTAAACAAAATATCAAAATGATATTGTTTTTCGGCTATCGGAAGTGTTTGCAAACTTTCAATGATGATAAAGCTACATAAAAACATCAGAATCATGAATGACAAAGAATCAGAGATCTTGATTGAATCATGATAGCGTTACACAATAATCAATATGGACATTGTGTTGTCAAGAGACAGTTAATTAAGACTATTTCAAAGACCTATGTTCTATTTCCTTATCACGTAGTGCTAAGTATAGAAACCTTTTCAATGAACGATATTGATTACTACGGTATCTGATTACTAAAATATTAAGCAGCTTTCTTTGTGTGTGCGTGTATGCAAACCATACACCACTGACGTCCATTATACAAAGTATGCTGGACAGGCTAATGTCATGAAATGACAGCAATTTTTTGTGCCGATTTGAAAATCGCCATATTGGCGCTGACAGCTGTAGATTCTATAGGTACTATGGCAGTAGTGAGTGTACTTAGAACTAATTAGTTCCAAGTACACTCACTACTGTCATAGTAGAATCTAGTGCTCTCAGCGCCAATATGGCGATTTTCAAATCGGAACAAATGACAATGCCTGTCCTGCGTACTTGTATAATGGACGTCAGTGGCATACCCATACACAAACGACACTCAATCGGCTCTTGCCTATGCACTGCGTTGAAATCACAGAACAAGAATTTTCTTGTTCTGTGGTTAAAATAGAGCTCTGTAAATAGTTCGTTTGTTTTACGTATTACGTGTGATTGGTTTGTTGTGCGTGCGCAGCGCAGGCACTGTGAGACCTCACAGTAATGTTTGTGAATACGGGAAAGAGAGGCGCTTCGTAGGTGCTTTTAGGCACGCAGCGCTGTGCAATTTAAATTGTACTTTATTGCCGTGCAGCGAGAGTAGCTTATTATTTAATTATCCTCGCGTGGATGGGCTTCTGTACGTTAGTACTGTTAAGCTTTGTCCAAACTAGTCCCTTTTTGCGTATCAGATCACCGTATCTTTAACATACATCGCTAGTTTGGTTGGGCGTGCATTGATATTACTTCAATTCAAGCGATGTATGGTAAAGATACGGTGATCTGATACGCCAAAATGATACCAGTCTGGACAAAGCTTTATATATTCTGTGATAGGGATGTACTTTCTTTTAAACACAGCATAAAAGGAAAACCTTTCTTAGATAAACATTGTTTTGTTTACTAATACACTCGTGACAAGTGAATGGCGTAGAAAGGGGTATCAAATGACACATTATGAACTAAAAATCCTTTCACCATTTTTATATTACGCTCACGCTTAAAAGCAAGTAAGTACTATTTTTCACTCTGATCTGAATTATTCACCACTTTCTGAGCCATTCTCATTATTTTAATGACGTAAAATACTTGACTTTTTCATAACCTCCTCGATTGTCAACTGTCTACTCTACATTATAATAATCCTTCCCTTGAACGTATGCAAACACACGTACATAAATGGCAGTTCACAGCAAGACGTGTCCGATTTTAGAGTTCTTTTTTGAGTTCGTTTTTAGGGTTCCGTACCCAAAGGGTAAAAACGGGACCCTATTACTAAGACTTCGCTGTCCGTCTGTCTGTCTGTCTGTTTGTCACCAGGCTGTATCTCATGAACCGTGATAGCTAGAAAGTTGAAATTTTCACAGATGATGTATTTCTGTTGCCGCTATAACAAAAAAGACTAAAAACTGAATAAAATTAATATTTAAGGGGGGCTCCCATTTAACAAACGTGATTTTTTTGCCGTTTTTTGCTCGTTATTAATAACGACAACAGGCAGACAGTTGAAAATTTCACAGATGATGTATTTTTGTTGCCGCTATAACAACAAATACTAAAAACAGAATAAAATTAATATTTAAGGGGGGCTCCCGTACAACAAACATATTTTTTCCGGATTTTGATACGGAACCCTAAGTGCGCGAGTCCGACTCGCACTTGGCCGGTTTTTATTATAATCAACTAGTATTGTAATCTAACATAATACTAATGGCTCTATCAGCTGTAGACTTCGGGTTTGTGACATTTAGCGCTATTGCACACAGGCAACTTAGTCTCCCAGCAACTGTTTTGTCTCTCACATCAAGTCCACGGGTTTATATGGAAGCGCGCACACGAAGCGACACGGTCGTCTGCAACTTTTCATACAAATCACGTGAGAGACAAAAAAGTTGCGGAGACAAAAGTTGCCCGTGTGCGATAGCGCTTATTTTTGAGGCAACAAATGAAGCTATAAAAACAATAAAACCTTTTGTAGGAATTAAGTCCGATTTCAATTCTAACGCTACTGAACTATTTCGAATTGGCTGAATGTTTTACGTTTACAATCTCCATATTTACATTTTATGATAACCATGTAGCCAATAAACTTTTTACTTACATATCATATAATTTTCGAACCTGCTCACAAAATCGGCTGAGAAATGCGGCCTGTAGAGGAAAATAACCGGATATCCGGAGATACGAAAGCATTTTTGCTCAACGGAAACGCTTCGCTCGCGCTTCGCTTTCACTCTTTCAATAATATGCTCGTTTTTCTTTAAAATAAAACCTTATAATAACTTTATATGTGTGAAAACTGATAAAGGCATGTTTTGATGTAGTTTTACTTTACCTATAATTATTTTATAAATGCTGTTTGTTTTCCATGAATAAATAAATAAATAATATGGTTGTCGACCATTTACAAACTTTAGCTCTTTTGGTCGTACAACGTTTTCCAAGCAACTGATAACCAACTAAAATATATGGCATTTCATTTTATTTCTTGGCACCTTAATTAAAAATATGATTGTTGAAGTTATGTACAGTTTTACCAACAAGTAATAGTACATTACAGCCTAGAACGGGAGCTAGCATTTGCATTGTCGAGGATGGTTTGAATTTTTCTTTGATTATTCGAGGCAATGCAAATAGCTTCCAGTACAAGACTTGTATAATACTTTTCTCAATTAATGCGAGGAAAGAAAATTTTCTTAACAAAAATGTGTTTTTTAAATTGGTTAGTGTGGCCATGTTAAATCACCAGTCAGTCATGCGACCATAAAGTTTTATAAAAATGATTCTTACTGATGAATTATACTGTTTCGAATTTGGAATACTACTTCCCGCACTAGTGCGGGTAGTAAGTATTGGAATTCATTTTCGCACCGAATTTCAAATTTAGAATGTGATGAACCAGAGCCCCAGACCTCCACGGAAATGTGGAACGCCCCGCAATCCTTTTTAAAATGCAATGGTAACATTTCAGAGCATGTGGGAAATATACTTAAATTAATAAATCAGGAGACAGTAACTAATCTAACGATAATAAAATTTATCTCATGTAACATTTAACAATGTTAAAACAAGAGTATAACTACTCCCGAACTTCTAAAACTTCGTGTGAATACAATTAACTTCACAGCAATGCCTAGTCTGTAGTTGACATAATTTAGAATTCATTAAAAACTTTCATAAACGGCTTAAAACCTACAAGTGACAAGATGAATGCTCTGTTCTAATAGGCAAAAACTTATTAACTTTTAAGTCATTTAAAAATGTTCTTAAAAGTCTTTGTTTAGTTTTGATTTTCTAAGCTTCCATGCACTTTTCATTGAAATAAAACGTGTACAATACCATTTTATATTATTATTTTTTATCTAAACTGTATACCGCATGTATAGGACGATGTTTAAAAAAATTATAGGAAATGATTCTGAGCAGTTTTTTTTTTTAATGTCCACCTTTTGCTTGCATCGCACACGTCATCATAATCGCGTGGCACTGTAGTAGCACGCCCAGTCTGTGCATATAGACCCCGCCCGGAAGGAGCGAGCTTCGTAGCTAGGTACGGTGGCTAGGCTACGGTGCTAGAACGGACTACGAAGAGTCCGCGCTGTTCTACAAAGATGCGATGTCCATGTCAGCCGGTCTATATATGGAGCTTTTTGTGATAATACCATAAATCTTTTATTGTCAAGGACCCCTCACTTTATTTGTTAATTATTTTTCACACCTTACACGATACACTCTGAATCAAACCAAGGCTAACTTAACATCCATGTTTCTGTCACCCTTAGTTCGCGGACGTTGACAAGGCGTGGAGGCTTTAATTTTACTCTATCTCGATAGTGTGACGCAAGTCTAATCTAGTGTGACGGAAAGCCTAGTCTAACAATGATTGATGACTGCTGCCAACTAACTTGACTTTCATTCAAACAATGTTAATCTAGGGGTACGGTAGTGCCCCCGCCAAGACGACCAAGCGAAGTGCAAAGGCACTACCTACCTTTTCTCGAAGCGCTTCGTCGTCGAGTGTTTTTGAACACGAGTTTGGATTTTAACATGGGTTTGGATTATATATAAATAAAATTCTCAGGATATGATATGTCAATAGTGGATTTATTACCTAAACATAAAAAGTTATAATTGCATAGCTTTTTTAAGTACTTTAGATTTTATTGATAACTTAAAACCTGATGGTCATCAAAGTACACAAAGAACAAAAAAAAACTAAAACTTGGAACTTTTACCACCCAACCCCTTAAACAAGGGGATGGAAGTTTGTATGAGATTTCCGCAAATTTTGATGCTAGAGGTCTGAAAATTTATATAGGGGCACGTCTTATTAAACCATCCACTCAGCACACTGCTTCTGTGTTAAACAGTACTATGTATTACAATGCGCATTTACAACGCTGTGTTACGAAATCCATACCTACTTCGTGAGAACACTAAAATGCAGTATGATTTCAATAGAGATATTTTAATTTACACGACCGGATGCTATTTGTGTTGAACAGTAGGATGTATTCAGTAGATCAATAAATATTACTAAATCGGAAATCATCCTCGAAAATCTACAACAGTCCTGTCGTGGCGCAACTTATTCAGGTAACTAATACTGAAAAAGTTTAATTTTTTTTCTGTGTGGATATTTTAAGCTTTTTTCGAAATTTTAAACATGTGCTTTATGGAGTTGAGTATTTCGAATTATTTGATGAATACTCTAAATTAAAAAAGCAGTAGTTTAAAAACTAACTTTTTTACCTTACGCCCATGTAAATGTAGCGAAATGGCCAAGCCACTGAAGTTAAGGCTTGTAGAGTTTAGAAGCTTGTTTCTACATGACGTCTGATAACTTTTTGACAGTGGGAGCCATATGATCTCGTCCTGGCAACATTTTACATGAAAATGATTTTGGTAGGGTTTTGCAAGTTGTAAAAGGTGTAATATACACGTTTTACAACTTGCACTTTCACAACAAAGTGTAGGATGTTTTTAAGGGATTCTCTGGCCTACTCTTATCAACTATCCTATCCTAATTTACCATCCCAAGAGTCCAAATTAATGTGAGACTCTCAAATAAAAAATGTTATGAAATTGTTTTAGGACTTTTATCCTATTAAACTTAATATTTCAAACATTTTCTTAAATTGCATCACTACGCTTGGCTTAAATTAGTATACCAAGTCCATCCATTGCTTATCAAAACTTGTTAGGAGTAAAATGTATTCATGTGATAATATTCCTCGTTATCTATAATAATGCAAGCCTGGTCTCCACCCGACACACTCGTGAGATTTATCGCTTCATTTCCCTCGAGTTTAAAAGCAGGAAGTTTAGGTTGCTAATTAAATGGGTTATTCCCTGAGGATCATGTCCTGGAGGATCTCGAATTGTTTTTGTCCTCATGAAGTTAATCAAAACACATTCAAGATCCTCTGGGACATGGTCCTTGTGGAATGAGATCCTCAGGGAAAAACCCAATTAAATAGCGTGGATGAAAATAGGAATCCAATTTTGTTAACGAGATCATACTCATGGTATTGCTTTACAATATTTACAAATGAGAATTTCGCAAATGAAAAGAAAGGTTCGCCGGTTAAAACAACTGTTTTTGTTAATGGCAAGATGTTTTCTATGTTTTTTTAAATTTCAACAAGAAAATCAAATACATTTTCAAATATTTATGTCTGTTTTTACTTGGTTTTACTTTACAAAGCGAATTAATACGTAGCTCTTACTATTTTGTAGAGCGCAAAGTTTTAAGAAGAGGTTAATTAGATTGGCTTTCTTTGACAACATAATTATCTATCCTTTTGTAATTATAAACTTTTAAAAATCACTTAAATAAACTTCATTACATAAGCAATCACGACTGTAAAGAATTTGTGTGCCGAACAGCCCATTTTTTTAATCATTGCAAATCAAATTGAGACTTATAGGGGATCCAGTAAACAATTCTAAAAATTTGAAGTAGAGGTAAAAATTTCTTAAACGTGAATTAAAACTTTTATAAGTGAATTAGCGGCCGCCCGCGACTTCGTCTGGGTGGAAGGTTTTTTGCTTTCCCTCGGGAATAATACTTTTTTCGGGATAAAAGTGTACTTACCCTATGTCCTACTTTGTACTCCTGACAATGTGTATGCAAAATTTCATGATGATCAGTTGAGTAATTAAGACGTGAAGGCGTAACAAACAAACAAACGGACTTTCGCATTTATAATATTAGTAAGGATTAGCGGCCGCCTGTGACTTCGTCTGCGTGGAAAGATTTTTACTATCCCTCGGGAACAATCCTTTTTCAGGATGAAAGGTACCCTATGTCCTTCTCTGTAACCCTGACTACATGTATTCAAAATTTCATAATGATCGGTCCAGTAGTTAAGACGTGAAGGCGTAACAAACAAACAAACAAATAAACAAACGGACTTTCGCATTTATAATATTAGTAAGGAAATACGGAAATAAGGATAAGGATAACCGAATGTATTGAGCCCTCAATCCAGACGGTTACAATAAGATGCATTGCTTAGATCTCAGAAAGTACCATCTCTGTGTTAATAATTTTCATTTTAGAATCCAGTTAGGAATTTAGCTAACATCGTTTTGAGATATTTACAACTCGCTAGAACATGGCATTAAAACAGATATAAGGCTGTTTAACTAGGGCCCTCAGTTCAAACATTTATGAACTGAGAGAAAGATAGAATCGTCAAAACATGATTTTTATCATACTAACACCTCAGAGAATTTCTAAATGAAATTTCACAACTAATATAAAAATACAAGATCAAATAAAAAAAACCGGACAAGTGCGAGTCGGGCTCGCCCACCGAGGGTTCCGTACAGACCTACATCTATACATAAAATAAAGCTATAGAAAAGTTGTGTCGGTACAAAGGAAATATTTTGAAAAAAAGTGGTTGGTAGTTATTAGTTTTTTATATGAAAACAGTACTACGGAGAGTTCAAGCTTTATCCCAGGTTCTACCTATCGGAATTATGTGAAAAATTGCTTAGTTTATAAGTTGGACTCCAAGCTACCAAACTGTAAAAAATACCATCAAAATCCGTTCAGCAGACTGCTATATATAGATAACCATTTGAAATCCTTTGTCGCCACGTAGAAAATAACCCTTCCAGGGATTACGACAAAGAATTGACCACGGGCGAAGTTTGAAATGGAATAGTACATTACTGCAGCGGCACTCAAGACAGGCATTGAAGAACATACGTTAGTCCATCAATGCCTAGTTGCGGCCAAGGCTTGTGTAGTACTTTTAAACTTTTAACTTTTTAGTTTTAAAAGTTTTAAGCTTTTTATTTTAATTTTAAATTACTTACAGTAATTGAAAAAAGAAAATGGAAAGTGGAATGTGCACATAAAGGCCTTTCATTTGATACACATATTGAAAAAAAAATCCGGATTTTTTCATTTATTCCAGTTTTTCATTTTTTTTTCCAGTTTTTTGGAAAGTGCTCATCAAGGCCTTTCATTTGATACCCATATTGCAAAAAAAAAATTTTTTTTTTTTTTTTTTTTTCAGTTTTTTTGGAATGTGCTCATCAAGGCCTTTCATTTGATACCCATATTGCAAAAAAAAATTACCTTTCTTTTTTAATTTTTTTTTTAGTTTTTTGGAATATGCTCCTTGTTGAGCATATTCCAAAAAACTTTTCAAAAAACTTTCATTTGATACCCATAGGTATTGAAAAAAAAATTTTTTTTCGTTTTTAATTTTTTTTTTCTTTTTGGAATGCGCTCATCAAGGCCTTTCATTTGATACCCATATTGCACCAAAACAGTTTTTTTTCGTTTTTATTTTTTTTTTCAATTTTTTGGAATGTGCTCATCAAGGCCTTTCACGTGATACCAGTATACCGAATATTAAAAAAAAAATTTTGGAATGTGCTCGCTCATCAAGGCGACATTTGATACCTATATTTGTGTTTCATTGAAAAGTTCGCTCCATTTCTGAATTACACGTGTGTAATGAGTTTTAATAGAAACATTGCTGGACAGACGCCGGCAATTTTGTATGAAAATCCATTATAACACGTTAGTAATGGATTCTCATACAAATATTGACGGCGCGGTTTAGGTCTGTCCTTAAACTCTGATTTAGCACGAAGAAGGTTGTCAAAATAATGTTCGAATTTCCAAGCATTTTTGAGAAAAAATAAAATAATTACAAACCCACCGCACCTGTATGAAATACAAGTACTGTTGATTGTCAACAGATGGCGCTGTATATCGATAGTACACTGTATAATGTTTTGTGAAATGGTTTTATCTATCGCAATGTTATTAGAGAAAATGGGTGTATTCCAACAGGACCCTTTGGTTGTGTGAAGCCGAGACTTTTATTGTAGTGGTGGCTACCTCGGCTGACCTTACCGAGTAAACTGTCTTGATTATACTTGGTGCCAAATGCTCCAAGCAACATTGCAATGCGATGCACCCGCATTTTAATGTAAACTGAAACAATCTACCACAGAACTATTCAACACTTGACACTGGCAAAAATTACTTCCAAGAAGAAAGTAGATTGCCAAAACAAAAATAAGAAGAAGAAGACCCCCTGTCATACAGCATGACACACCGCCATGTTGCGAAAATATTTAGAGCCAAATTTATTACTTTTTAATTTTATTTTTAAAAGTAATTAACTATAACAATATTTGAAAGGATCTGAATAATTAATAATAATAAATATTGATATTTTTAAAAGAATTAGTGGCGCGATTAATCCAAAAGTAATTAGAAGTTAAACTATGACCGCGCAATGCCGCGCATACCGTTGTTTCACCAAGATGATTAATAATTACGTATTTTATTTTGATTCCTTTGAGAGTATCGAAAATGCGTTTTTTGCGCCCTAAACGGCAGTATCTTTTTATTACGTTAATTTAGAAGTTTGATTTTTTTACAGCTTCAAGGGCCCGTAGACCTTAGTATACGGTTTAAATTTCAATTCGATACCTCCACGCGTTTCCGAGATAAAGGGTCTTGACAGACAGACGGACGGACGGACAGACAGACAGACGGACAACAAAGTGATCCTATAAGGGTTCCGTTTTTTCCTTTTGAGGTACGGAACCCTAAAAACAAGCCATAAACATTATCTACTTTTAGAAATCATCTTTCTTTTCCACTTTTTACACAGACATTTGTTTACTTCAAATTTATTTTAATGAAGTAGTACTATTTTACATTCTAACTTATCATTATAATCAAAATTTTTAAAAAAATATATGATTAGGTACCTAAACATGTTTAAGAATTAAAAAAATCGGCCAAGTGCGTGTCGGGCCATGCGCCGTAGGGTTCCGTAGTTACCTTATACCATACCATATTTAATACCACCTATAATTTTTCGTCTGTAAAAATAACTTTGTTTTTCACAGTGTTGGTATGAATGACAAAGTTATATTTGCGGTTTTGGAAAATGTGCTATATCTCAAAAACTAATTACTATATTTCGTTCAAACCAATTTTGGTTGAAAGTGTTTATTAAGGTCTACAGTATATATTTTTTTTAGATTTTTCACTTTCTTATTTCAAAAGTTAAAGGGGGGGGGACACACATTTTACCACTTTGGCGGTGAATATCTTTCAAACGGTTGACTTTGAGAAAAAGTTGTCTTAGGAACCTTAATGTCATTTTTAAAGACCTATCTATAGACACCCAACACGTGTTGGTTTGAAGAAAAAATTTTTTTTCAGTTTCAGTTCCATGTATGGGGAGCCCCCCCTTAATCTTTTATTTTTCTTATTTTTGTATTAAATTCGTTAAGCGGTTAACAGAATACATCTACCTACCAAGTTTCAACTGTGTAGTCTTAATACTTTCGGAATAAAGTGGCTGTGACATACGGACAGACAGACAGACAGACAGACAGACAGACAGACAGACAGACAGACGGACAGACAGACAGACAGACAGACATGACGAATCTATAAGGGTTCCGTTTTTTGCCATTTTGGCTACGGAACCCTAAAAAGCAGTAGGTATGCAACATAAACACTATAACGTCGCAATGAAATTGAATTATAAACCAATAACATTCATCCGTACTGATTTAATTTCCTTCGTTTTATTTTCTAATAATCGATAATTCTATTTTAAATTCACAAAATCGGGAAGGAAGCTTGCTGAC
Organism: Agriphila geniculea; assembly: GCA_943789525.1. Taxonomy (NCBI): domain Eukaryota; kingdom Metazoa; phylum Arthropoda; class Insecta; order Lepidoptera; family Crambidae; genus Agriphila; species Agriphila geniculea. The sequence continues at coordinate 15,157,863 of OX038875.1, forward strand.
TTTGAAGCAATAAATTTCGAACCCATTAGTCAATGCCTATTAAACCGTGTACGCATCGGTAAATCTGTGGTTTGCGTGCTGAATATAATAACGTGTGGCGTAAATATTATCATTGGAATATTCAATCAACATGCGGTTACATAATATTTAGTGTACCGCGAGTGTTCAATTAAATAGGTATAATAATATGTATAACGTATATAAATAGGTAAAAACTTAGAGCATTTAACCAATTAAAAAACAAAACAATGGAGTGCCTTTTTGTCATTGGTTTCTTAACTATTTTTCTATTCCCTTTTTGTTGTAGCTATTGACAGTCATCAATACAAAAAAACATGTGTTACTTTGCCTATAGGTTGAATTTTATCCAATGAGCAGTTGTTTTTATTTATAAACGATTATTTTGTAAAATAAATAGTTATTTGTTATACAAGAGAGCAAAGTCATTTTTTGCTGCGAGTGCTGACTTTTAAATCACGAACTAGCGAAGTAGCCTAGAAAGGAGGCAAACACGCATGCACAAACACACACAAACATACACACATACACATGCACACATACACAAACATACACACATACACATGCACACATACACACACACCTATCATGAGACAATACCATAAATTAAACTTAATATTTGTTTAAAATAATTCTTTTTGTAACCATTTATATATTTTGTTTACAAAGTGTTGTTTCCGTAATTGGCTTGTGTACTGTATAATTATACCTGCGTAAATGGTCTGTAAATGCTGTGGTAACAATGTTCAATAAATAAAATAAAATAAAAAAAAAAAAAAATTTAATCACGAGCGTAGCGAGTGATTCTAATATAGACTACTGAGCACAGTGAGTGATTTAAAGGCACGAGACATCAAAAAATTTGCTCTCGTGTTAAACATACAACTTTTCACCTGTACCAGCGAGAAAAGGTGTTAGAAATTAAAAAAGCACTTTGCCTCACGCTCGCAGCAAAAGTCGATTTTACTGCGAGTTTTTGGTAAAAAGTACTTTGCCTCACGCTCGCAGCAAAAGTCGATTTTGCTGCGAGTTTTTACGCGCCAAAAGCACCCTTTTCGTGCTGGAGAGGTGAAAAATCTTTTGCTTCACGATTAAAATAAATCTCTTATATAAAAGTGAAGGGGTGACTGACAGACTATTGCCCAACCCAAACCACTGAACCTAGAGACTTGAAATTTTGTACCTAGATACTTTATACAATGCTAATACCCACTAAGAAGGGATTTTTGGAAACTCCACCCCTAAAGGGTTGAAATGGGGTTACAAAGTTTGTATGGAAAAAAATATTAAATAGACATTTCGATTTGAAACTTCGTAGGAATACTTTTGAAAACAAATAAGCAAACACTTGTTTCGTGGTTTTCCGAAACTCAACCGTTTAGGGGGTAAATGGGGTAAAAAAATCCCAACATCGATATGGGTGCCGTTATCGAAGTTTTATGGGATGTTGATTGCAAAAATGGCATTTATTTTAAGTAGTAGACATTATTCAAGCCCTAAAGGTGTCAAATGGGGTTCAAAATTTTGTATGGAAAAAAATATAAAATAGACATTACGACTTGAAACTTCGTAGGAGTACTTCTATAAACAAATGATCAAACATGTATTTCGTAAATTTCAGAAAATCAACTCCTTAAGGGGTAAATGGGGTAAAAAGCCTTAATGGGATTTTGATTGCGAAAATGGCACTTATTTTTAAGTCCAACACATACAACATAGTGGCTGTTTCAACCCCTAAAGGCGTAAAATGGGTTCATGTTTTGTATGAAAAAATAAAATTAAATAGATATTTTGACGTGAAACTTCGTAAAAGTACTTTTAAAAAATAACAACTTTTAAAAGCACACGTACGACATTTCGACTTTAAAATTCGTAAGAGTACTTTTAAAAACTAAGCAAAACACGTATTTCGTGATTTTCCGAAAATGTCTTGGCTAAGTTAATTATAACTTTTTAGATTTATTGCATTCACAATGCTATTTTAACGCATCATCAGCGCATCATCGAGCGACCACATCACAAATACGGCAGTGCGATTTACACTAGACCTGGTATACATGTGAAGTCTGCCCATCTGACAGAAGACAATAATGTGGAGATCCTAACCGTAGAGCTGTCCCACACTACTGTAACGTCCGTGTACAAGCCCCCCAACTGCCCGTTTAGCTTCACAGCACCACTCAACTTTGGTAATACGAGCACCAGTATAATCATTGGAGATTTTAATAGCCATAGCGTTGGTTGGGGCTACAGCGTTACGGATAGAAATGGCGAGGCCGTTGAGGATTGGAGCGAAGCCAACAATCTTGCACTGATCCACGATCCAAAACTACCCGCATCTTTTAATAGTGGAAGGTGGAAAAGGGGATACAACCCAGACTTAATCTTCGTCAGTGCAAACATTAGCTCTCAATGTCAAAAACGAGTCATTCGACCAATTCCTCGCACCCAACACAGACCCATCTCGTGTGAGGTAAGCGCTGTAATCCGACCCACTACAGTCCGGTTCCGGAGGCGTTTTAACTTCAACAAAGCGCAATGGGAGAAGTTTGCAACCACAATAGACAAGAGAGTTGACACTATTGAAGCCACTCCAAAGAACTATGATACTTTCATAGATATAGTCAAAGAAGTCTCCCGCAAGACCATTCCCAGGGGTTGTGCCACATCCTATGTGCCGGGACTGTCTGGCGACGCTGCCGGTCTTCTAGAGAAATATCAAACAGCTTTCGAAACAGACCCTTTCTCCGAAGCTACTATCTCTCTCGGTGAACATTTAATGCAGTGTGTCGGCAAAAGTAGAAGGAAGAAGTGGCAGGACCTGGTTGAATCAGTGGATATGACCCATAACAGTAAAAAAAGCTTGGTCAACTATCAAGAAATTAACTGGCACTCAGAAATCACCAGGAGAGTACAGCAATGTAACTGCAAACCAGGTAGCCCACCAATTGCTGCTGAATGGAAAGACTAAACCCCTGCCACGAGCTACCAAAATTGTCAGAAACCCAGCAAAAGAGACTAATGTTCTTAGTGTTAATATCAGCCCTGAAGAGATGATAGCCGCGCTCGAGAAGCTGAAGACTGGAAAAGCGTGTGGACTTGACGATCTTACAGTCGAACAAATAAAGCATCTCGGGCCCGTGGCTGTGGATTGGATCCTGAGGCTCTTCAACAACTGCCTAAAAATTAAGAATATCCCGAAGATCTGGCGTAAGACCCGTGTTATCGCGTTGCTTAAACCCGGTAAACCTGCTGATGATCCCAAAAACTTCCGACCAATCTCCCTACTCTGCCACTTATACAAGCTGTTCGAAAGGATTCTCCTTGGTCGACTTACTCCGTACATCGACGAAAAACTTATTCCAGAACAATCAGGCTTTCGGCCTGGTAAGTCCTGCACGTCACAAATCCTTAACTTGACGCAACACATCGAAGATGGCTTTGAAAAAGGGAAAATAACGGGGGTCGCTTTCGTGGATCTATCGGCAGCTTACGATACTGTTAACACCAGCACGATGTTGAAAAAGCTGTATGAAATAACGGCTGATTATAGCTTCTGCCAGATTGTGGGGCAACTACTGAGGAACCGCCGTTTCCAGGTCAACCTACAAAATCAGAAGAGCCGTTGGAGGAATCAGCGCAACGGACTGCCACAGGGTAGTGTCCTGGCGCCAAGCTTGTTTAACATCTATACAAATGACCAGCCGAGGACACAAGATACTAGACGCTTCATATATGCAGATGACCTAGCACTGGCGGCTCAAGAGGACACCTTCACAGGTGTAGAGCAAACAATCACCTCATCCCTGAATCAGCTTGGCGACTATTACGCTGCAAACGGTCTAAAACCAAATCCAAGTAAAACCGAAGTTTGCGCATATCACCTCCGTAATAAAGACGCAAAAAGGGAGCTTAAAATCACATGGCGAAATATAAAACTGTGCCATAACAATTTTCCCAAATACCTGGGCGTAACCCTCGATAGAAGCCTGACAATGAAGCAGCACTGCGTGAACACCCAGCAAAAGGTCTGCACACGCAATAACTTGCTAAAGAAGCTGACCGCGACATCTTGGGGAGCTAAACCAACTGTATTGCGTACTACAGCCCTTGCGCTGTGTTACTCTGCCGCCGAATACGCCTGCCCTGTGTGGGAACGGTCGACCCATGCAAAGATGATCGATGTAGCTCTGAATGAGTCTTGTCGTCTAATAACGGGCTGTTTGAGGCCAACACCGACCGGCAAATTGTACCAGCTGGCAGGAATAGCCCCTCCGGAGGTGCGAAGATCGGTCTCTAGCTCAGTTGAAAGGACAAAGCAGACACAAGACAGACGCCATCCACTATACAACCACAAACCGGCCCGGCCTAGGTTGAGTTCCAGAAGAAGTTTCCTGCATTCAGTGCAGCCTCTCAACCAGTCAGCTGAAGCTGCGCGTCTCACAATGTGGCGCTCACGCTTCAGCAACTCAGACCAGAGCACTGGCGTGAAAGAGGGACTGGCTAAGGGATACCATCTTGACTGGCCCACCTGGAGGTCGCTTAACCGTCTCAGGGCTGGGGTGGGCAAGTCTAGAGCAAACCTGGCAAAGTGGGGATACGTTTCGGAACACGACACGGAGTGCATCTGCGGCCATCCTAAGCAGACTATTGCGCATATGACTGGGTGCCCTGCGTGCCCAACAACCTGCACGAACGAGGAGCTGTACGAGGCTACCGAGCGAGCTGTTGCGGTTGCGGCTTTTTGGGCTGCCCGTATTTGACCTGTATGTGACCGTCGACTCGAGAAGAAGAATGCTATTTTTATATTAAGATGATTAATATAATGAAAATATTAGAGAAAAAATCGGCTCACCCGTAGCAACTCAGACGGGACTCGAACCCGCACCCTTAGGATTCCGGCCCAATGCACTACAAGTTATGCTACCGAGCCACTAATGGACTTGGCGAATTTTTCTGATACTTTCTACGTTTCTGATACTTTCTACGTTTCCGAAGATCAGCGCCATCTCACCAATGTGAAGAGAATCACTTCGACATTCGAAAGCAGCTTCTTTGCAGATGCTAGACAATCAATTAAGGTGAAACAGTCATATAATTTGCATTGGGCCGGAATCCTAAGGGTGCGGGTTCGAGTCCCGTCTGAGTTGCTACGGGTGAGCCGATTTTTTCTAATATTTTCATTATATTAATCATCTTAAGTTAATTAGTTAACCCCCAAGGGGTTGGGGGTTAGTGGGTAAATAAACCTAAAAACCAATATGGATGTGCGAATATGGATTTTGGAGTCCAACGCGATGCCATGATTCAACCCCTAAAGGGGTGAAATAGGATTCATGTTTTGTATGGAAAAATAATATTCCATAAACATTTCGACTTGAAACTTCATATGAGTACTTCTAAAAACAAGTAAGCTAACAAATCGATATGGACGTCGATATTGAGGTTTTATAAAATGTTTATTGCGTAAATGGCATTTATTTTAGAGTCCAACACGACACGGTGGACATTATTCAACACCTAAAGGACTAAAACGGGGGTTCAAATTTTTATGGAATAATAATACGGGAATGAGAACGAGATCGGGAATGGAAACTAATAATATTATAAATGTGAAATTTAATGTTTGGATCTTTGTTACTCAATCACGTAAAACCGGCTAAATGGATTTCGAATAGCACACAGATAGTTATAGCTTGTGGTAAAATATGAATACTTTTTATCTCGGTCACAGGTTCCATAGCGATTTTCCGAATGTCCTCGCGGACGAAGTCGCGGGCAAAAGCTCGTTCTATAATAATTAGACAAATCAGTTCGACCACGTGGAAAGACAAAATATTTGGGATGAATGTACATTTTACAGATTAAACGCTGTCGCATGTAGTAATTATTTAGTGATCTGAGCACGATAGTCGGACTTATTTCGTCGTTCAGTTTACTTGATATTGAACCTTATAGTAGAAACTTGGCCAGTAGCCACCTTTAAGAAACAAGAACTCTGTCAAAAAACATTACGTTTCAAACACAATTGAAACACGATTATGACGTTAACAATAGCAGACTTGGGCCACTGAGCTGTCGCTGTCGTCTTTTGTTTTTATTTTCATTGTTGTTTTTTTTTCAGTTTTATTAACAGCTGCATCACACTGCAGTCTGACAGCCTGTGACGTATTTGAAATGCTCAACGGAGGTTCCAGGAAAGAAGAACATCCAAATCGTAGCTCATGCAGTGCGGATATTCATTGGAGACAACTGGACAGAAGGCTCCGAGCAATAGAGCAACCTAGTAAGGATAGCTTCAATAATTGGTTCATAAAATGGTATATAGCTATAACATAACGAGAAAGGTTTATAAATGAAATACCTACATTTAGCAAAACATATTGAAGTAAATAGTAGTAGAGCCTACCTTATAGCCGGAGATTGAAATGTTGCATCCTAATAGCACACTATACTTTTCTGTTTATCGTAATGTTTTAAGGTTAAATAGTCTACGTGCATTCCTAAGAAAGCGGTGCCGTCACATAGCGGCCGTAATTTTACTACCGTAAAAATACTATTTCACTTTAAGATGTCCAGCACCGCTCTTAAGGAAACCGCGCCGTATTGTTTACATAGACAACGTTCTACGCCGCTAAATTACGGCCGTAATATGACGGCACCGTTATCCTAGGAAACCCTAGCTCAAGGCCCTTATTTATAAACCGCTCTCAACGTTGAGAGCTATCTTGAGATCATACTTGAGATACTCTTCTTATATGAACATCATCTCAGGTATGATCTGAAGATTAGCTCTCAACGTTAAAAGCGGTTTATAAATACGGGCCTAAAGCTGCGTGTCCTAACAAACTACCTCATGCGCTGTGTCAATTTCTCCATCCTGGGTCAAACCAAATGCGTGTGCGTTGCTGATCATTCACACGTCTCAATCACGTCTCAGTCACGTCAACGGTCAGTCATTTTGATTTACGTTTTTATTTATCTTTGCAATACCAATCGAAAGGGTTGCTCATAGGGATTATTTTTTGTTAAGACCCATCATCTTAAACTAAAGGAAGACCATGAAATTTAACATTTAAATTTTATTACGGATTATTACGGATTGTATTAATTTGTATCGAATCGCATGTGATCTAAAAAAAATCTTTGAATTCAGTTCCGTTTCTTTTTGAAAACAAAATGAAGTCTTCTTTCAGTAAAATTTCTTATTTTCAATATTTAATGTAGGTACTTTTCCTTCGTGTGGCAAAGTTTTGGAACACCCTGTATATTCTATGGCTCTATGCAAAGCTGAAAACGTATCTACTAAAGTACAATAGAGAATCTCAAGTTACTTGTTTATAGCGTAGAATAAAGGTAGAATATTATTGACAAATCAATACATATTTCTACGCAGAACACTATTTTCGTTCGTCAAAATGTAGGTAGGTATGAGAACTTATTTTTTTTTTTACAGACATACGTTTTTACTTTAAATAGCAATGATATTTTAACATTTTAGTCTTTAGAATATCTCATTTTTTCAATAAAAACACTAAATAGCGTTTTTAAGCTCTCATGTAAAATTTGTCTGGAATGAGATACTTAAATTTGGTTTAGGACAGCCGACCCAAGTGACTTAGGCCCGTATTTATAAACCGCTCTCAACGTTGAGAGCTATCTTGAGATCATACCTGAGATGCTGTTCCTATAAGAAAAGCATCTCGAGTACGATCCCAAGATAGCTCCCAACGTTAAGAGTGGATTATAAATACGAGCTTTTAGTGTGCATCAGTTTAGTTTTTACTTTTTGCCACACTTATTTAGCAATAATCAAGTTTGTAACTTATTTTCATTTCAAAAATGCATCTCACAAAACTTCATTACAATGGAGTGTCCTACAGAAACATTATGATTACGGCATCTATTCCACAGCCTGGACTATTAGTTTCGGTCAATCAAGATGGCGGCAATGCTCTAAAAGCGTATGCCAGTGCGACGCCTCCCGACGTTCACTCAATTGCTGGAGGTCTGGTCTGTCCAGCCTCACCTCCGACTTGGTTGTACCGGCAGACCTTCTCATTATGTAAGACAACTCAGAAATTATTAACAATTATATTGTATTTTGCACATAGATACTTAGATCTTGTTGCACCTATTTAGAACAAACAATTATTAACATAAATTATTGAACTAATATTATATAGAATTAAGTTTGAAATGTAGTAAATGAAAAATTTGAAACGTTTAACAAATTATTTTTTAATAAGTTAATTTGTAGCTTCTAAAGGTGAATGCGCAGGCTACATACAAAATTACCCGAGCCCCGGCACAAATTAAATCTATCTCAGGTTTTAGTACCTTTTATGTGTATAACAAAAAATATGTGAGACCTCTGTGATCAGTGACTAACAAAAAAAACTGCAATAAATATTTTTTCAGGCGTTAATATTTTACGTAGCTAAAGGTAAATTTTCAAAAATATTAGGTAAAAATCACGACGGAGCAGCTAAATGGTGCAGTAAGTAAGCGCATCGCCTAGTGATTGCGACAGTTAAGCAACTTTTCCAAAGGCTTGGTCATGGGATGGGTGACCAAAAATAATCTCGAGCTCCTCCGAGAGACACGCTAAGCCGTTATTTATGGCCAATGATATATCATTGTTTTTGGCTGCATTTTCAGTCGTTAACACACCGCCAATCCACATCAGCGTCCCCGTGGTGGGTTATTATTTATTTATTATTTTATCATAGGTATTGTGATTTAAACAAAAGAAAGAAATAAAAAACATGACAACTAAGCAGAATGACGACGACCAAAGAGGTCGTGTTTCTATGTATTTTATTTTATTCTTCTTTAAGTACTCTAATAGCACGGACATCTCACTGTTTGCATAAATATGTTAGCAGAAAACATTAAATCTAAAAAATATTTTGATTTTTTATTGTAAGACTTTTTGTCCTTATTGTTTTTAATAGAAATACTATAAAATCTTGTTTGTCAATCATGTATTTACCGTTATTTTATATTTTACTTAATCATTTTGTTGGTAATATCATTCCAATATTAGCGCCTGAAAAAAATATTCATTGCAGTTTTTTTTATGTTAGTCACCGGTCACAGAGGTCCCACATATATTTTTGTTATAAGCCCTGAGATAGATTTCATTTGCGCCGGAGCTCGGGCATTTTTGCGCATTCGCCTTTCTTAAAATAATTTTATGTAAAGAGTGTTGATTATAACTTTGCGACTGATTTCTTATTATTGTATTAAGAAATTAAAAACTTGTTTATAATTTACTAATTGTAAGGTAATTTTATAGAAAACCTGTAATTGGCCTTACTAGTGGTTAGAATTAAAAGTAAAAACAAAATTGAAACGCTGTTGGTTTTCAAAATAAATAAAATGATACAGAAATTATATTATGAAAGGTAAAAAATGCAACATTTCCTAAACCTATGAAACTGGTCTATTACTCTATTTTTGACGACCACCGTTGTCGAGTGACTCGTACACCGGTTTTCAAGGTGTCGCCATTTCTGAAGTCCCTGGTTTGATCTCCGGCTGGGTCAATTTAGAAAATATATTTATCAGGTCTGGGTCTTTGTGATACCATCTTGTTGTCTCTGACTACCATAACACAAGTGCTTTAGCTACTCACTTTCTTTTTAATCAGAGCAATATATGTGATGTTGTCAAATAAGTATTTATTTATTATTAAGTACCTATTTATGTTTGCACAGGCTTATATTTTGCAATTAGCAACCTTATAATATACACATATGTAAACAACACTTCATCTAGCTCGAAACAAACCGCTATGAAATATATTTATTCACTGAACCTATTTTATGGCCTTAGATTACTAGTATTATCGGAAATTTGTAATTTCAATTCAAGGGAATTTTCACAATATTCCAGGGATTTGGGATCCAACAAACTGCGAACTCTGCACAAGACGACATTCAAAGGCATGCGCTCGCTAGCAGAACTGGACATGTTTGATAACCACGTGGAATATTTGCCATCTGGAATATTTGATTCTTTGATCAACCTCAGAATTTTGTTAGTATAAATCCTAAATTTTTAAAGATTTTTATATAATGTGACTAACTTTCACCCAGTCTCTTTATTGAATTGGTAAAATGACCATTATAAGTAACAAAAGCGAACTCAGAGACGTCTGGTAATTGGCTTTGATAACTTTTTGAACATGACTGGAAATCTCAAAACCATTTCGAGGAATAAGCTTTCGGTACAGTGTCTACTAATTAAATTTAAAAATAAGTCTATATTTTTAAAGATATTTATAATATTCAATAAAAAGCTTTAACCTTCAAATGACCTTCATATGACGTCATCACATACAGATCTCCTAGCCATAATAAAAAAAAGAAAAAAGTGCAAAGACAATTTTGACAATGGACTTGGCATTAGGGATGGTGGAAGGTGGAAGTGAAAAAATATCGATATAGGTAATATTTCTCAGAAAAAAATGGGATGAAATGGGACGATGACTAAGTAATGGATTCTAATTTTAAGGTATTGTAAAACATAAAAAATAGCAAAATAAACCCCTACGCGAAATTTTGGCTCGATTTGACGAATTTTACGATGATTTTTAAGACTCAAAGTTGGAAAAAATCAAAATGCTCCAGTGACAAAATAGTGTCGACTATTAGAATCCACACGTAATTACCAAAAAAATGTTTTGGAAAAATTATTGTAAAAACATCTATCGATATATCAGAGTATTTAATATCGCCCGAAAAATATCGATGAACTTATCTCGTAATTTTTTCCACATCCCTACTATTAAATGTTTGTAAATAGAAATAAAGTATGCACATATTTTCACAATGTTTATTATGTTATCCTGCAAATTTATCAGTCCACAAGCAATCGTTACAATTTCATCCATGTAGCCTACATCCAAAATAGACACAATACATACAATACATTTCGCAATTTGGGTAGATTGGGCGTGTCAGTTTTTACAAAGTTTTTCAGCAGAGTTTCCACTGTTAAGCATTTTTATTATAATTTTACCACCTCAAAAATTATTGCGGCAAATTAATAAGGTAGGCTAGAACCGTCACAACTGGATTAAATGAATAAAATAGAAGAAATATTAACTATAACTTATTTGTTTACAAACAACCATAAAGTCATTATGACAGTTAATGACACTTGGCCTTTCTTTTTCTATAAGTAGATGGCAAAGGTTTTTTTCTTAAACTTTCATGCCACTAATGACGTCATTCCGGTTGACCATATCCGCTTGACAAATATATTTATAAAAAAATAAATACGGGACCAAATGTTAAAATATTCAAATTAGTTTCTTAAATTGGCCTAATCTGTAGTAAAAAAATATAAAAAAAATACCTTTTATTTTTTAACCAAAGCCAATTCTAATGTTTTTTTTTTTTATAAAAGTCTCTTCTCGCCATTCTTTTATCTATTGTTAGTATAAGATGGCAAATAGATCATTTACATGGGTTGATGTTCCGGACTACTTGTTAGACGACTTTAGCCGAATAGGGACTTTCATCGACAATCGCTTGTAAACCTAATTAAATATGTGGCGATTCGATATTACAAGCAGAAAAAAGCCCTACTAAAGACGCCTAACAATTCGCCCGGAAAATCAACCTGTGTAAATGCCCCATTAAGCATTATAATTACTTGACGTCTCTGGGTACAGTATTGAATGCTAAAGTTTAATTAAAATCCAGACAAACCTTAAATCAGAACATATTTTCAGGCGACTCCAAAGAAACTATTTGGAAGAAATCGACAGCGAAGCATTCCGTTCTACAAAGAAACTCTTCCATGTGGATCTTTCAAACAATTATTTATTCACACTTCCAGAAAGGATATTCGCTAACAATTCAGTCTTGGAAACAATAGATTTATCGAACAATCAAATCATTTATGTTCCAGCGGATTGTTTTTTAGGCCTGGACTCACTAACGATATTAGATCTCTCCAGAAATAAGATCCAGAGGGTTGAGAATGGAACTTTTGTAATAAAGTCTCTCCAAATTCTGAAATTGTCTGATAACCGTATAAGTAATATAAGTGCAAACGCTTTTGAGAGTCTAATATCATTGGAGACTTTGTTGCTAGACAAAAATAAGTTGGAGAATATTCCCGGTCGTTTATTTTACAGTTTGAGTTGCTTGACTTACTTAGACCTATCAAATAACAACTTGATGAGTGTAAGTACCTAAAAATATTCTTATGCTAGAAAAATTACTTTTACCAGCTGTTCCACGACTTTTTCCCCGAAGTTCCACTGCATTATATTGGGACCACGGGTGATCCTAAAAACTTTTTACCTTTGATGCTTCTTAATTGATGTCTGAGAATATACACGCTGAAATTTTAATCATTTGGTTCCCGCAGTGTGGTGGTTCCACTCATGATTACAAGCAACTTTTAGTATGGGCCCAACTCTGATATCGCGAAAAAAAAATCAGCTGTTTCATACAAAAGCGCAATACCAACTCAACCTTAATGTATGGGACAGCTGTTTTTTTCCACGATATCAGAGTTGGCCCCATAGTAAAAGTTGCTTCTAATCATGGATGGAACCACCCCACTGCGGGAACCAAATGATTAAAATTTCACAATGTATTATTTTATGACTGACTGCAAAACAGGCTTAAACGATCATTTTTTTCAGCTAACCGGAGTTGAATTTGAAAATCTGCAAATATTGCACAATTTGGATTTAAGAGAAAATTCTTTGGTGGAGATACCCGATTTCACATTCTCAAAGTGTTATAGCCTCGAGAAATTAGATTTGTCCAAGAACAAATTACGCTTCTTGAACGTGACAACCTTTCACGGATTAAATAACCTTACGTCACTTATCTTGTCTGACAACAAATTACATGAAGTACATTTCAAGACATTTTCTACTTTGAAAAATTTGACTACCCTGTGAGTATGTTTGTTATCAAATATAATATGGTCAATTAACCTATAAATACACGCTGAAATTTTAATCATTTGGTTCCCGCCGGCATATAAGCAAAATCTAACTCTCGAGTTTTGATGGTGATCTCTGATTGGTCAAGAAACTTAGTAGTTAGGTTTTGCGCGCAAACTCTAACTCCCCAGTTTCGCGCTAGTTCGATAGTGATCTCTGATTGGTCAAAAAACTCAGTAGTTAGGTTTTGCCCGCAAACTATAACTACTGAGTGCGCATCCACCAATGAGCGCGCTTCAAAATTCAGTTGTCAATTGTCTTTGAACACGACTGTGGTCAAGAACCTTATATTCAGTGGTAGAATATTTTACTTTTTAAAAATGACTTCTAATCTTCCAAGTTTTTGCAAATATAATCCAGTATACCCAGATCTGAACGCAAAAGTTTTTTTTTTCTGCTAAACTAAATATTCCTTGCCTATGAAATTGACGTTTTGTATGGAGAATTTTTAACAAGTTGCATAACATTTTTCACAATTTATTTAACAACTGTGAACGCTATTGCAACAAAACTTTTCTGTAAGTACAAATGTTTGAACATTAAGATAACCTATGCAACATAATTTACTCAAAAAAAATAAGTTTAGGCTACGTTACAACAGATTAAGGGTCATTTTTGCCAACAAAAAAGGAGTCACAGAACACTAAAATTACATCCGATTATAAGCATAGCCGTCAACTTCATAGTTATATAGCCGTAATATCCAGCAACTGATAAATAATTTAAATCACTAAAGTTATATGGTTCTCTGTGTGTGAGAAAAAAACGCCAATTTCACAGGTATGGACCCAATATTATAGTTTGGAAAACTGTAGCATATGCCAAGTTCTCCAATCCATATGGATACAAGAATGCTGAATAAAATTGACGAAATTGATTGTCAAGAAAACCGAACCTGCGTCGCAACGAATCATAATTGCAAGTTAGTATCTACTTAAAGTGCATTCTTACTTGTCCTATTTGGTTGCGCTATGCCGTTGTGAATTTTGCCTGAAAACACGCTTTTGTGGACGCCAGAATCATCGACACGATGAAGAAGACTTCTCCTGTGTTTGGGTTAAAACTTTTGAGAATAAAACAATAGGTACTTAATAAACAAAATAATAAATATTTATTACGCAGAAACATTCTTAAACAATTTTTCTTCAATTCGACATTCTTATTCTTAATCTCAATACAGTACCTAGTGTAAGGTTGATTGATTTGAAGGCCCTTTATATAGTATTCTTAACTTTCTTTACACACTAACGTAATTTTTTTGGTTTATCGTTTATCTGTAAACATCTTTTTATTTCAGTAGGTACAGCCAGCAACGGAAATTCTTGAACATAATTTGATTTCTTTTTTTCCTAATCATAATTAAGTGCCATAAATTACTGATGAAAATATATTGCAAAACATATTGTTATAACTAAACTAGCAAAGTCCCTGAAATCAGTTATACCATTACGCGCTATACATTAGTATCAGCAAAAAAAATTAAGATGCGAACTCGGTAGTTAGAGTTTGCGGGCAAAACCTAACTACTGAGTTTTTTGACCAATCAGAGATCACTATCGAACTAGCGCGAAACTGGGGAGTTAGAGTTTGCGCGCAAAACCTAACTACTGAGTTTCTTGACCAATCAGGGATCACAATCAAAACTCGAGAGTTAGATTTTGCTTATATGCTTCCCGCCGTGTGGTGGTTCCACTCATGATTACAAGCAAGTTTTACTATGGGGCCAACTCTCCTGCTCGCAAAAAAATCAGCTGTTCCATACATTAGGGTCGAGTAGGTAGTGTAGGTACTGCACTTTTGTATGGAACAGCTGATTTTTTTTTTGCGAGCAGGAGAGTTGGCCCTATAGTAAAAGTTGCTTGTGATCATGAGTGGAACCACCACACGGCGGGAACCAAATAATTAAAATTTCAGCGTGTATCTTTCGAGTAAAGTCAACGGATACTGTCCTTTGAGGATGAACCAAAACTTTGTTGTCACCCGCACAACTTCATGCCGGCACTACATATTCGCCAAGCATCGGCACAATTCATCGTACGTTGCCAGTTATGTAACAAATGCTTCAAAGAGGTTCTTTCAAAAGCATCAATGCATCAAGTACAATAAATTGTGCGGATGCTTGGCGAATGCGTGGTGCCGCCATCATGTTTCGTACAATAGTAATAGCCGGCAAACATCTTGAAACACGGGTGGGGATTGTGCAGAATGTGTATGTTGGGTATGCGTAGCGGTGACGTACGGGGGCGGTTGGTCGCTCGCAAATGCATATGCCCGAACTTAACTCCGTCGAAGGAGCGTCAAGATGTTTGCCGAAATCTGTACAAAGAAAAGGGTTAATACGGTAATTACGGTTAATCATGGTCTAATCAGGAGATATCACCAAAAAATTAGTATAACCTATTACCAAAGTTTGATAACAGTGCAATATAGCAACCAATTGTGGTAAAAATATGCTATTAAGCTTCTTAAGTTTCTTAGTAATCAATGTTAGACTAAATTTTGTTTTATTTTTACAGATACATGGACGGTAATTTATTTCCTTCATTGCCGTCAAGGACTTTGGACTATATGCCAAAACTGGCGATAGTGAAACTATCTGGCAATCCTTGGCACTGCGATTGCCACTCCTTATATATATCTGCGTAAGAATCCACGTATTTCTTGTCTACTCTAAAGCCCGCACTTATAAACCGCTCTCAATGTTGAGAGCTACTTATTTTTAAATTTGAGATTTTTGCATTCACAATGCTGTTTTTATTCAATACCAGATCAATTCTCGGACGGGAATTGATCTCGTGCGCGTCGTATTTTTACTTGTATATTACTTATTTATACAGGGTCACTGGAAATATGACGTATTCCTGCTAAGGGGTTATAGATGAGGTCAAAACAAATATTTTTTGTCATATAACTTTTTCTCAAAAAATTAATAGTTTTTGAGTTAATTGAAATTAAGTATTTTTTTACCAAAAGTACGTTTTCAGACACAAAAATTTAAAATAAAAGATAACTACTCATTCGATTACGATTTTTTCATTATTTTAGGATAGAAAACAATCTAAGTGTTGATAATGAATAAAAAAAATTACAAAAAGTACAGGTGTTTATAAAAAAATCAATCCTTAAATGCATTTATTTATTTATTTTTTTCAGATTTTTTTAGAAAAAGCATCAAATATCTCAAAAAAAATCCTAGTAACTAAGCGTGCATAATATTTTAAAAACATCACCATCTATTCAGCTTTCAGTTGAGATATAAAACTAAATAATAACTTAAATAAAAAATTAGAAATTAAGACTTAACTAAATAGCAGTCCCATTTCATGTAGCAAAAATTTCCTACTTCAAGCGCTTCGGAGGTGGCCGACAGTGGCCGTATTATCCTACTTATTCCATAAATGTGAAAGTTTGCTTGTTTGTATGATTGTTAATCAATCACGCAAAACGGCTGAACGGATTTGGATGAAATTTGGCACACAGATAGTTTATAAGCCGGATTAAAACATATGATGATACTATTATCTTGGTTAAGGGTTCCCTAGGGATTTTCTCGAATGTAAATGTGAATGCAGTCGCGGGCGGAAACTAGTTTGCCATAAATGGTCGGACTTACTAAAAATACTTTCGTCCGAGTGAGTTTGAGACAGGATTATTTTCCGCCGATGAGTCAAAATTTTATACTAACTGTGTCACAAATAACCATGCATATCAGCTATTTTTAATGCCCCGCTGCTGGGGAACTGGCCTACCTTTTGGCTTGTGGATGGATAAAGCGAACGGGCCATACCCACCACGTGGACCCAATGTGGATTGGTCAGTGTTAACGACTGTAAATGCAGCCAGAACCAAGGGCTCAATGTAAGGTACATTGAGTTAACACCTACCAATCCGCATTGGGCCCACGTGGTGGGTTATGGCCCGTCCGCTTTATCCCAAAAGGAAAGGAAGGCCTGTTCCCCAGCAGCGGGGCATTAAAAATAGCTGATATGCATGGTTATTTGTGACACAGTTAGTATAAAATTTTGACTCATCGGCGGAAAATAATCCTGTTTCAAACTCACTCGGACGAAAGTATTTTTAGTAAGTCCGACCATTTATGGCAAACTAGTTTCCACCCGCGACTGCATTCACATTCTACATTCGAGAAAATCCCTAGGGAACCCTTAACCAAGATAATAGTATCCTCATATGTTTTAATCCGGCTTATAAACTATCTGTGTGCCAAATTTCATCCAAATCCGTTCAGCCGTTTTGCGTGATTGATTAACAATCATACAAACAAGCAAACTTTCACATTTATGGAATAAGTAGGATAATACGGCCACTGTCGGCCACCTCCGAAGCGCTTGAAGTAGGAAATTTTTGCTACATGAAATAAGACTGCTATTTAGTTAAGTCTTAATTTCTCATTTTTTATTTAAGTTATTATTAAGTTTTATACCTCAACTGAAAGCTGAATAGATGGTGATGTTTTTAAAATATTATGCACGCTTAGTTACTAGGATTTTTTAAAGATATTTGATGCTATTTCTAAGAAATCTGAAAAAAAAAATACATTTAAGGATTGATTTTTTTATAAACACTTGTATTTTATGATTTTTTTTTTATTAATTATCAACACTCAGATTGTTTTCTATCCTAAAATAGTAAAAAATCCGGAATCGAATGAGTAGTTATCCTTTATTTTAAAATTTTGTGTCTGAAAATGTACTTTTGGTAAAAATGTACTTAATTTCAATTTACTCAAAAACTATTAATTTTTTGAGAAAAAGTTATATGACAAAAAATATTTGTTTTGACCTCATCTATAACCCCTTAGCAGGAATACGTCATATTTCCAGTGACCCTGTATATTGAGGGCTATCTTGAGATGACACCATCTCAGGTATGATCTCAAGTATGATCTCAAAATTCTCTTAACGTTGAAAATGGTTTATAAATACGGGCCTAACTACTTCTGGTAGAAATGGGATGGGTTTTGTAAAAACAAAAAAAAATGCTTATTTACAAATACCAGAATAATTTAAGGAGCTTGATTTGAATACTAATAATAAAAAAAACGTTAGATCTTTCGGATGAAATTAATATTAATAATTTAAAAAAAGATGAAAGATAAATGTCGATATTGATCAATGTCAGTGATTATGAAGCCCTAATAATAATTTTAATTAGCAATAGAAATAAAGCAGATATATTATTCTGAATAGGTACATAAAATACTAAATGGAAATAGAATTTACTCTATTCGTCAAATACCTAGCCTATATAAAACATGTTACAAAAAAAACTCCTAATGCTGAAAATGGTAGACAGAGACCATCAAACTGAACAACTTTTCCTCTGAAATAGCGAAAAAAACCAGCTGTTTTGTAACGTGGCCGTACGTGCCGACCTCCTTCTTCAGAATAAAAACTTATTTTGCAATAGGGTATTTGACAACAGTGAAAATATACTGCAAATCGTGGTCATCCTAACAGATAATGGCGTGAAAAACATATTCAACTATTATAGACTAAATTAAGTTTATTGATTGATTAATTTCACCTAGAAAAATGCAATAATTTTTGTTTTTTTTTCTGTGGCGAAAACGCTCTAACATTACTGATGACGTCACTTGCCTGTAAATAAATATGGCTTCAGGCATTTGACACGACCATAGACTAAGGATCCGCGATTGATGGCTGTCAAATGGCTAAGGATGTTACAATGTTTACAGGCTTGTGACGTCAACAAGTGACGTTTCCAGCGCCATAGCGTTTTTGGCGCGGTTTTAAAACTTTAAACTTTAACATTGATTTTTTAATAAAATACATTGATTTTTTCCTGAAATATCAATGTGGTGCGCTTATTACGTAATAAGGAATAATTTAAAATGGTTTTCCAAAATTAGTCAAATAGCCTATTTAAATTATTTCAAATTATTATTTTTTTGTTCGGAAAAAGACAGACTTCAAATTGACTGTTCGCTTGAGACTTGATTTTTTCGATTTGGGAGAATATAAAATTAACTCAATTAAAATTTCAACTGCAAATTAATACATGTGTTGATCGTAATTTGTTGAAATAGAAGTATATGGTTCACGGGAGCCTGGTGTTTTTTATTCATTACTGCTCCCGTAACAGTTTCATACAAAAATTAATAACGAAAATATCAAAATGTATGAAACAGCAGTTTTTTTTTCGGGTTTTCTGAGTTGTTTCCTCAGTAAAAGAACAATTACACATCATACATATATAATACATAGGTACGTACATACAACATTAGTACACTGTGCAGCAAATAAATCTACACTTGTAGCAGCCTTTTATTATAAGAATAAAGCGGTAACTAAAATTATTTCTTCTTTGCTTCAAGTAAAAAAAATGCTATAGATAAGTTGTTTGCACCTCCTTAATTTTTAAATCAATTTATTTAACTGATTTCACCGAGTTACGTGCATTCGATTTTTAGATTTACACGAATGTTTAAGCTTAATATCGAAATCAAGATATCATGATAATCAAGTTATCGGAAAGATAATTAAATTGATTTATACTATGATAATTTTGGAATCTTAAGTGTGTTATTATGCAAAAAAATATGCCAATATACCTCTCTGTTCGGCACAATCACTTAAGTACTTATAACCTTTTGAATGAAATACCTGTAAAAACATTTTGATTTTAGTATTGATCAACAAAAGGTTATGAGGTATTTCAGACAATTTTGTGTCAATTACTGTCTATATTTCATTTTCCTAATCCCCTAAAACAATAAATCTCAAACCGTTGTTAAACTCCTGTGAATCCTCATTAATCCTTTCGAAAACGGATACGAAATTGAGAATACTTCGATGTCTTAGCAGAGCTATTAAAAGATTTCAAATGAACTCTGAAATATCTATGTTGTAAGTATTGTAAACTTATCATACTGTAATATTAAATGAATGTATAGTATGTGTAATGTTAATACTTGAACGAATGATTTAATGAAAACTTTATTTGGTTACATACAAAACGATTTACATAGAAACATTTACTTTAACTTTAGGGGCCACTAACCGCAACCACATACGCTGCCTTTCATATAAGCATGTGGCGTGAGGCAGCTACAGGCGTTTTGTATAAAATGTATGAAAACTTTAGGAAAGAGGTCAGTGGCGGCGTTTTGTGGTAAGTGGCCCCTGTGTGGAGACTCTATAATAAATGAATTCTAAGGCAGGTACAATTATGTAATTGTAACTTGGACGAATTAACCACAATTGTAACCAAAAATGCAACCAGCAGCTCAGGTAAGAATATCGTGACCGCTCAGGGTCACGACGCTGTGCCTGAAACAAACCAACGGTACACAGAGAGGTATGACAAGACAATATCGCTGGTTTTACAGGGGTTGTTTCCGTTTCGACAGATTTTCGTTTCGACGGCGTGTCACTTTGTTACGTTTACGATCTTATATATCCATATTCTATGATCGTCAAACGTACAAAATAAGACGAATCAAGTTTATTGATGGTAAGTGAAAAACTAAAACGTCAAATTATATAATATAAAGTCATGCAAACCCAAGGACAATATACTGAAGAAAAAATATTAAATTAAAATAAAAAAAGGTAAAAATATTTTTCAACTCCTAAATGCGGATTCTATTAAAAGTAGTAATTATTTAAGTAACAAAGTTACCGCTGAAAGAAAACAATTATATTGTGTTGATTAAAAAATAAACTGTAAGCATATGCTCGTTCAGTCAGATTTTATACCTATATATCACGTTTTAACAGATTTTCGTTATGATTTTACTTTTTCTGTCGAAACACAAATCTGGCGAAAAAAAATCCGACGAAACAAGTACATACTTTTATTTACATGCATAAAAAACCTAAATAAAACGGTGAATGTTCGTGTGTTGATAGTAGTTGAAGTCCTTATTTGTATAATTTATCAAATTTTTCAATGAAATAGGGTAGGTATTACGCCAACTATTCATTAAAACTGACTTGTTAGAAGTAGGAATTCTAGTTTTATTGCAAGCCAGGAAATATTTACCCAGAACTAGCTACTGCGCTATTATAGGTGATCAAACGAACTTCCAAGTGAAGTTCGATCACTATTATATGAATTCGCTTCATTCGAAGATATAAATACCACAATGTAGTTTCTTTTCATCTTACTGGCAACTCGCACTTTTAGAGGGTATCACTGTATATATTTTTTTTAACGCTCCCTGCTCGACCGCGCCCATCGTCGCGTTCGTTCATTTATTTTAGAGTTCATTAACAAAATTTACTAGGGGGTTTGGGCAGGGAGGGTTCTTATATCTTCGAATGAAGCGAATTCATATAATAGTGATCGAACTTCACTTGGAAGTTCGTTTGATCACCTATTATATTTCATTCGCTTCATTCTTCAGATATAAATACCACAATGTAGATATTTAGAGTAAGGAATTTTGTTAATGGTTAAATATGCTTTTATGAATAAAAGAAGTATTTAATGATTTCATAATATATTTTCTTTTTTAATCATCATAATTACAATTCTGTAATAATCACCAGATACAATTTAAATCATAAGTTGTTATAATTTCAGAAAAAAAAGGTATTTAGTCAATTACAAATTGGGTTGTCCTATTAATCAACATTGTAACCAAGTTTAACTTAACAATAATTTAACTTTTATTGGGTAAACATACAGCAGCGGCGAAGTTATTTTCTTGGGCCAATGGCCTATTGTAAAACCTAGCAAAAGTCTGGGACCTGTGTGTCCAGCCAGCGGTTTTACGTATAATGTCAAGCGAGACGCCGGCTGTGTGCGCTGCGGATGTCGCAGCGTGACGAGTGCTGTGTGCGCTAAACTGTGCCACATCCACGCCGCTTTCAGCCAGCACCTGCTTTATCCACCGACTAATAGTCTGTGCGCTTGCCGCGCGGTAGGGTTGTTTAGTTGTTAATATAAAGTTTTTTATGGAATTAGGTCTAATGGATTCGGTGGCTGATATATAGGCTCTTATGGTAGTAGCCGGACAAATATTTAAGTTTTCAGTGAAATACGGTAGGGACAGTATCGGTTGATCTCGATTGACCGATGAAGTTTTAATTAAATCTTTAATCATAATTTGAATGCCGTTTACATTTTGTACGATATCGTCTAATTTGATTAATGACAAGGTTTGAGCTCTATGAGCAGTACTTAAAGCGAGTATAATAATCATTTTCTTGGTTAATTTTTGAAGATCCAGATCTTCATTGGGCACCCATTTAGAAACATAGTTTAACACAAGTTGGGGGTCCCAAGTGAAACCATATTTTGGTAAGGAAGGTCTTAATCTAAAGGCCCCTTTTAGCAGCCTTTTGATTTGTTGATCAGAGCCGAGATCGTTTCCTAAAAGTAGGCAAAGTGCGGAACGGTGGCTATTCAAACTGCCATAGGCCTGACCATGGTTAAACTGTTCAGTTAAAAAAGCCATTACATTGGATATGGAATGTGTATAGGGATCAATAGAATGATTATCGCAATATGACCACCAGAGCTTGTAAGTAACATTATATTGAGTTAGGGTATTTTTGGCTAGTGAAGCTATCATGATGTCTAACGAGGCGGCCGGTGCGTTTCGCTTGACAAACGCCTCCCGGAGAGCTTGGCTACACCCAGGGTAAGGTCGGTGAAGTGGTGATTCCTGGAATGAGATATGGACATATCCGTATTTGCCTCTAAAAAAAGTATGTCTGATATAAGCATAGCTTTAAGTAGTGGAAACCAGGGTTGCGACTGCCAATATGGGAATACTAAAATACCCTCAACTTTATCACTATTAATCTTTTGCAGACATTTAAGAATTAATGTTATGGGTGGAAACGCATAAAAGAAATCTTTCCACGGTATAGTAAACGCGTCTACGGTTAGTGCTTCCGGGTCTGGCTTCCATGAGATATATTTTTTACATTTAGCATTGGTACGAGAAGCGAATAAGTCTATATTAGGTTTTCCAAAGAAATTCACTATTTTCTGGAAAGCATTATTATTTAGTGACCATTCGATATCGGGATTTGTTTTCCTCGATTCTTCGTCAGCTTCTTTATTATCTTTATATTGATGTAAGAAGGGGTAAGCCAAATATTTCGCTTTTCGCACCATTGCCAAATTTCGCGGGCTAAGTTATTAAGGTGAGGGTACTGTATCCCTCCCATTCGCTTTATGTAGCTTAAAGCTGTAGTATTATCGATCCGTAACAAAATGTTAATATCATTATAATTGCGAGCGAAACATTTCAGTCCAAAAAATACTGCTAAAAGTTCTAAATAGTTAATGTGTTGTAATTTTTCACTATCTTTCCATTTTCCATTTGCCCGTTTGCCGTTGCAAAATGCGCCCCAGCCAGACCGAGAAGCATCAGTAAAAATTTCTAACTCGTAATTTTCTGAATTAAGTGGCTTAAGTGTCGTGTGAATATTCTCGATCCACCATCTCAAATCGGGCAAAATCACATTCGATGGTCTAAATTTAATTTCATAATTTTGATAATTTTTAAGCGCAAGGTATTTTTGTCGTTCCAAACATTTAGTGTATAACCACCCATACCGTACAGCGGGACAAGCTGCTGTTAACACGCCTAAAAAGTGGCGAAATTCCCTTATTGTGATGGACGGTAGGTTATAATATTTTTTTGCGAGTGTTTCTATATAAACACGTTTTTTAAAAGGTAAGGACATCGTCATATTGACGGAATCAAAATGAAAACCGAGGAATTTAATGTTTTGTAATGGGCACAATGAACTCTTCTCATAATTAACCACTAACCCCAAACAATGTAATAATTTTAAAGTCGTCTCGACGTTTTTCTTACACTCCTGATAGGTTAATCCTAGACATAATATGTCATCTAAATAAATAACGGATAAAAAACCGCGACTGCGAAGGTATAACATGACCTCTTTCATAATTTTTGTAAATGTTCGGGGCGCCGAAGATAGTCCGTAAGGTAATGCATTAAATTCGTATATTTTATTTTCAAAATTGAACCGTAAAAGTTTTTTCTGATCATCATTCATCGGTACATGAAGATATGATTCTTTTAAATCTATAGAAGCCATATACATAAACGGTTGAATAAGTTTAGAAACCGTTCTGAAGTCTTCCATTTTAAAATGTTCGTGTTGAACAAACTTGTTAAATGGCTTTAAATTTAAAATAAATCTATATGTTCCATTTGACTTCATCGTCAAAAAAACTTTCGATATGAATTGATTTGAACACGGTTGGCATTCTGAAATTGCGCCCAAAAATTGTAATTTTTCGATTTCTTTCGATACTAAGTGTATTTCATGATGAGAAAATGAATTACGTGGTACCCCACGTTGCGTTATGTCCTTACATAAAGGAATTCTATACCCATTACAAATCCAATTAAGAACAACCTTGTTGTTAGTGATGGAAGCCCAACACTCGGAAAAATATTTTAGTCTAGCCGCGTGTACCTGTATCAGTGCCGCTGGGCACGTTTGCCGGAGTAGGCCGCCGCCGGCCGGGCAAGCGCCGCCGCCGGCGCTGGCGGCGCGGGCGCCGCTTGGGCTGGCGCCGCGTTGGCGGGCGGCCACCGCCGATACTGCGACATCGGAGCGCGGCGCGTCCCCCCTCGGCCCCTTCTGGTCGTTAGGGGGTAACGAGGGGGGCCCTGCCAGTTTTCCGAATATCTGGGCTTTATTGTGGATGAGGTTGACGCCTGCGCAGTTGTTTTAGGAAAAACAGACTTTTTTATTTGGTGGCTTTGCCTTTCGATAGTTTGAGAGGATTTAATTTTGTCGGACAAATTAGCGCCAAAAAGGGTTTCATCCCTATCCTGAGTCTCAATTATTGTCAAAAAGGATTTTTGGAGACAGGGTGTTATGAGTTTGGTTCTAAGTTCAGTTTCACTATAATGTAAGTCGGTCAATAACCGACAACCGTCAGAAAGAACTTTAATAGCGTTGACTTTGTCGTCACTACTGAGTAATATTGTGATGGCTTTGCTTATGGCTGTAATACCATGGCCTAACTGGTCCTGTTTCGTTTGTATACTCTTGTCTCGATTTCGAACTACTTCGACCACTGCTGCTGATATTTCGAAATTCAAAGTTGGTGCTTTAAGCAATTTACAATTTTCTGGGATTGGGTAGTCATTTAAAAGTTTCGTCCTACAGTCTTTTAATAAACCTTTTTTAAGAATCGGTAGCCACCGCTGTGCGAGGCTAGTGTGAATGTTTTCACCAAAGGTCGGAGTGTCTACGACGGCTTCGCCCAACGCAGACAACAGTGCAGGGTCGAGGTCAAGTGAATCGGCTGGCTGGGTTTGTGGCACCGAAGGTTCCTCAGGTGTGAGTACGGGTCCCGAAGCCGGATCACCTCCCACGTCAGCAGGGTTTTCATCGCCAGCGATGTTCACGGGCTCCGGTTCCGGCGCCGGCGCCGTCGTTGGACCGGTGTATTCTTCGTGTGTACCGACATCTATGTAAATGAAAATTCTAGCATGTAAATTACGTGCTTTAGAAAGTTACGTAACGTAAAAAGAATAATTTGTACCCACTTGATTGACTTTTGTCAAACTTACGGGTTTTTTGAGCATCATGCTACCCCCCAAACATGGGTAAAGTTAGATTTTTTTTTTTGTTATCTCATAATAATTAAATCGACGGTAGCTTAGAGATGCTTAGTTTTCGAAATTATGTCGGTAGTAAATGCACTTAATTACCTTCGTTTGCTTCGGCATCTGAAGATGAAGAATAAACCAAGTGACGTCGTCGTCTTTTCGGCTTTTCTTTTAACTTTCTTATTTTTTCTTCATAATACTCCACAGTTTTACGTTTAGGCATGATCAACGATCAATTAGTCGTAGAAATAATGTAACTTTTTTTAGGTCGTGCGTCGGTTGCCGCGCAAAAGAAAAGAATGAACGAACGCGACGATGGGCGCGGTCGAGCAGGGAGCGTTAAAAAAAATATATACAGTGATACCCTCTAAAAGTGCGAGTTGCCAGTAAGATGAAAAGAAACTACATTGTGGTATTTATATCTGAAGAATGAAGCGAATGAAATATAATAGCATTCCCACTTGACACATTCAATCTTGTATGATTTCACGCGATAGTTTACGCTTTCGAATAGGTATATCACATATCTTTCCGCTAGCCAATTTGAATCTCACAAGGAAGTTATTATCTATGGAAATTGCGAAACTCCCACAGTCTTCAATCAAACAGCTAGGTACAAATAAAGATATAAACATGTTTGGTATAGATAAGGAATTGAGCAAAATTAATCTTTAATATTTCAATAATTAATTCTTGTAATGTCAAAAAAAATTGTTTGATATATTCAAAACTGATATTGTGATTAAAAAATACTTGTTTTAATATTTAAGTTTTTGTACTAATTTCAAAACTATGTCTACTTTTTAAAACATGTACCTGTGGCACAACTTGTTGTGCAATGCGGTTGGTCCATAGGCCCTCTTTAAACTTTTTTTTTAACTCCAGTTTATTAAATGTATTGTTATAGGTGGGTCCGTCTGAATGAAATGAAGATATGGGACTATTCTCCAACCTGCACGTCACCCTGGTTTCTCGAGGGCCATTTCCTCAGAAAACTCAAGTTCCCAGATCTGTGCGCGGGCCAATGGGCCAGTATGGTGAACCTGTCACCGAGACTGCCCATCCAACAGCTGTTGGCTCTCAACGTATCTGTCAACAGAAAACCTCAAGACAGTATGGAACAAAATCATGACGTCACCACTGTTGATGCTTGGCATTAAATGTTTTAAGGCTAAATTAAAAATGCATTACAAAAATCCACGTTGTTTAATTTTGACAAAAATAGAAAGTAGATATCAAAAAACCTTTCCTCGTAATAAAACACGTTATCGAAGCGGCGTATAATCAAAAAAGCAATATGACTTTATCAATGATAAACTTTACTAATCAGACAGAAATTCAATCATGACAAAAATAAATGATGATTGCATGAAAAATCCGTACCTAAGCAAGTAAAAATACTTTAAAGTAGATAATGAATAGGTAATTTACATTATTTTTTAAGTTTGATTCATCAAACGCCCGAGCGGAACAAACAAAATTATTTCTTACAAAAAATATTTCCTTAAATGTAAGAACTTTTAAAAGAAGCAATAAAGCTAAGCTAAGTAATAATGTTGAGAATCAACCTTGGTACCAATTGGTAATAATATTAAACTCTTCATTAATTAATACCTGCACTTTTTCTATCATAAAAAATATAATAAAGAATTGTTGAACAAAATATAGAACGGAAAAGGTAGTTTCAGCGTGAAACAATGATAAATTATTTCATTTCCATTTTTATTTTTGCAGTAAGCAATTTTATTGTCTCCTCTCAACTCGTGTACAAATTAAATTATTGTACAGTATAGTCAGTCTGCAATAGCTTTGCTGTAACTATAGTCCTTCCATTTATCGTATCGTTCGACAATCTGGTTATTTAATTATGTTTTTATTGTTCTTACTAACATTATAAATGCGAAAGTAAGTTTGTTTGTTTGTTTTTTGTAACGCCTTCAAACAAACCACTCGGACGAAGTCGCGGGCGGTCGCTAGTTTCAAAATAAAAACTTTCTGCTTTTTAGAACTCATTGCTTTTCATGTATGCAATGAGTTTACATTTGTAAATACTGTTTATCGATTAGAATTGAAAAAATAAATAATTTGAAGTTGGTACTTAATACACACATCAACTTTGTCTAGGGATACAGGTGTTATTTTCATACAAACGAGGTAACTTTGAAGCACCGTGCTGTGATCTGATGATGGCTATCCAGGGAGTGAATGGAGGAGATTCAGATCGCAATACACACCCAACTGATCTGACCAGCATTCTAAAAACGTAATGGACATGTTTAAAAAAAAACCGCGAAAATAGCATGAAAATGTATGGAAATCCTCAAACTGAGAACCCATTAATCTTTTAGAATCCTGATCAGATTAGTTGGGTGTGTATTGCGATCTGAATCTACTCCATTCAGTCCCTGGTTGGCCATCATCAGATTACAGCACGGTGCATCCCTGGAAGAAAACCAAGACTTCAAAGTTACCTCGTTTGTATGAAAATAACACCTGTATCCCTAGACAAAGTTGATGTGTGTATTTAGAGAGAGAAGTAAATAATTCCAATCCCATTTCAACGCTATGTTTGATTTTTCACAGGGAAATTCAAAAGTAAATTTTAGTAAAGTGTGCTACTTTCGAATAAAATAATTCTTATTTCGTTATCATTGCGCATTTTTTCTATATTGTTAAGTATAGCTTATCATAATAATACGTTTGATAATGGCACATTAATCATTGTATTTCCCTTTGTACTTATCAATAGATATGGTAATCTACTCGTTCAATATACTTGTTCATTTGAATCTTGACATTTACGTCAAACTTACTTTCCGGTGGCACTCGTGTATCAACAATATTATAACTTCATAACGGTGACAAAAGTGGATTAACAAATACTTTGAAACAGTGCAAAGCAGTAGACCTTAGGTTAACATTAAAATTATAGTGATAGTTTGTGACCAAAATCTTTAGTCAGCAAGTATGTTGGTTTATTGTGATTATTGGACTGAATTAAAATAAAATAAAAACATGGAGACGACGAAACTACTGAGTGTGTTGAGCTTCTGCGCTCTTTTTGCTTTTAGTTATGGTAAGTACCTAATTATGGGCTTCCAATATCTACTCCAATTGGCTTTGGTAAAAAAATAAAAGGTATTTTTTTTATATTTTTTTACTACAGATTAGGCCTATTTAAGAAACTAATTTAAATATTTTAACATTTGGCCCCGTATTTATTTTTTTATAAATATATTTGTCGAGCGGATATGGTCAACCGGAATGACGTCATTAGTGGCATGAAAGTTTAAGAAGAAAAAACCTTTGCCATCTACTTATAGAAAAAGAACGGCCAAGTGTCATTACCTGTCATAATGACATGACTTTATGGTTGTTTGTAAAAAAATAAGTTATAGTTAATATTTCTTCTATTTTATTCATTTAATCCAGTTGTGAGTTGTGACGGTTCTAGCCTACCTTCTTAATTTGCCGCAATAATTTTTGAGGTGGTGAAATTATAATAAAAATGCTTACCAGTGGAAACTCAGCTGAAAAACTTTGTAAAAACTGACACGCCCAATCTACCCCAATTGCGAAATGTATTGTATGTATTGTGTCTATTTTGGATGTAGGCTACATGGATGAAATTGTAACGATTGCTTGTGGACTGATAAATTTGCAGGATAACATAATAAACATTGTGAAAATATGTGCATACTTTATTTTTATTTACAAACATTTAATAGTAGGGATGTGGAAAAAATTACGAGATAAGTTCATCGATATACTCTGATATATCGATAGATGTTTTTACAATAATTTTTCCAAAACATTTTTTTGTAATTACGTATGGATTCTAATAGTCGACACTATTTTTTCACTGGAGCATTTTGATTTTTTCCTACTTTTGAGTCTTAAAAATAATCGTAAAATTCGTCAAATCGAGCCAAAATTTCGCGTAGGGGTTTATTTTGCTATTTTTTATGTTTTACAATACCTTAAAATTAGAATCCATTACTTAGTCATCATCCCATTTCATCTTATTTTTTTCTGAGAAATTATTACCTATATCGATATTTTTTCACTTCCACCTTCCACCATCCCTAATGCCAAGTTCATTGTCAAAATTGTCTTTGCCCTTTTTTCTTTTTTTTATTATGGCTGGGGGATCTGTATGTGATGACGTCATATGAAGGTCATTTGAAGGTTAAAGCTTTTTATTGAATATTATAAATATCTTTAAAAATATAGAATTATTTTTAAATTTAATTAGTAGACACTGTACCGAAAGCTTATTCCTCGAAATGGTTTTGAGATTTCCAGTCATGTTCAAAAAGTTATCAAAGCCAATTCCTGATAAAAAAATAACTGTGTCCATTTCTGTGTTACTTTGTCAAGGCTTCAACTGCTGAAATGCTGAAAAGTATCATGAACACCTTAAGAATTAAGGTGCAAACAAACTGGGCTCACGCCACTCCACGTACGTGTCGACACGCCCCTCATGGGACATCGGTTTTCATAGTAATTGTATGAACTAGGAGCACACTTAGCCTACAACACGTCGCTGACGCGACCAAATCCCATAACGATGCATCAGCGCTCGTGTTAACACGTGTGAACACGTGTTAACACGCCTTATCACGTGGGTGATGCGGCAGGTAGGGATGCAAGGTGTTTTCAACGGTAAAAATATTTATCTTTATCGATAATATTTATATCTATGATAAATTTCAATAAATAATTATGCTAAAATATCGATACTGAGTCGTTCAAAATATAGAGACCGTGGATTTCTTCAAACTGTGCTTTGGTTACACGAAAGTATTTGAAGAATCGTTCGTCGTTGTCTACTAAATCTGCTTAGATGAGACTATGATATTCACCATGTGACTCTCTTTTTAACACGTTTTTATTTTTTTATAGATTTTGTGAACCCAATATCTTCTTTTCACTTCTTTTTATTTTTTAATAGGTGATTTAATACCGCCAAGTTTACCAAATCTTCATCAGACTCGGAACTGTTACTAAAATTCCTTTTTTGAGTAACGAGCTAAGGTATGAAACGAGCGAATCTATCGATGATTAGCGCTTCACTATAAAATTAGGTAACATTACATCGGAGAGCGTGTCATCACGTAAGCTCAGTATGCTTCTAGGCCAGTGGTTCCTAAGCTTTTCAATATTGTTACCCATATCACCTAGTAGGGAAGCAGACTTTACCCCCAGCAATGAACCATAGTGCCATTTCTCTTTTCTATTCATTCTTACTGGTACCACCTCTGTTACCCCCATAGATTAGCTGTTTTAACCCTGCGGGGATAATTACCCCTAGGTTAGGTACCAATGTTCTAGGTTGATGCTCGCTGACGCGTCGCGTCACGTGGGGTGGGGTGTTACAAGTGTGGTTCTAGCGTGGCGTGGGGTGTTGTCACGTAAGCCCAATGTGTTTCCAACTTTATACTTTACATAACATATTAGGTCTTAGGCTCGAATCCTGGCTAGAGTTTTTCATTGTGATCATAAAAATTTGTTTCGAAATCTTGGATTTATGTATCCTATTTGTTAATTATGCTAAAAAGAACAAAGCTCTGCGTATATTGGAGCTAAACCATTGGTTTTATTGCCCAAATTTGACATTGATATTATTATTTTACGGAATTCAAGTTTTCCGTGTAAAACTAGATTGTTTTCATAAATAATCCGAATAGAAGTGAGGAAAATCATGGGCTAGAGGTAGAGTTACAACCGCAGACACATCGAAAGCTACCTGAGAAGTTATTTAGGACCAAATTCTACTAAACATTTAATTAGAGTCAGTCAAAACACAACTAAATATCAAATGTCGTATTATATTCTACTAATTGGTGTACATCGCTTGCTACATCATCAGAATCGAACGATTAAAATTATAAATTAATTAAGGTAAATAGGCTCCAAAATTCTAACGAAACTTAAATTTAATCCTACAATTCACTTTTTCAGTTCTCTATTGACTATTTTCGGTTGAACGGTGGATACTGTATAAACAAACATAATATCTTTCTTCAAATAATGAAATAAAATTTTATCAACATCACATACAACGCAATTAATTAATAGAAAAAAAGCACGAAAAACGTATGATTTTCTGTGAACTACCTCGATGATCAGTCGTAAATTTCTTTGTTTATGAACTGAATAAGATAATTATTTTTTTGTTGGAAAAGGGATATCTTAAGTGTAGTTCTTTAACCGACTTGAAAAAGGAGGTTCTCAGTTTGACCCGCATGTATGTATGTTTCTCCGCAGCGATTAACTCACGTTTGGCTGAGCCGATTTTTCTACCTAAATAATATACCTACACTACATAATACAAAGGGTAACTACACTAAAAATTAAAAAATAAAAATTGTTTAAAAAAACAAAAAACCGACTTCATAAAACCTACCTCTAAAAAGCAAGAAATAATATTCGTAATAATAAAAACACGTCTATTGAAGTCGGGTGGGGCTTTTAGAATAAAAAAACAAGGAATTTGTACCCCAGCCCCACCCGACTTCAATAGAAATGAAATGAAATGAAATGAAATGAAATGAAAAAATCTTTATTCAAATAAGCTCACATAATGAGCGTTTTTAAATCGTCAAACAATTTTTTTGCCCTACCACCCATTATGACGTCTTTTAGCTGACAAGAAAAACGGGCGCAAAAAACTTACCAGCTTTATCAAATGGAACGATATTTACAAATATGTAAATCGTTTCCAGACTTTAACAAAGATTAACAAATAAATAAAATTTAATTAGATCATTACTTAATGAATTACAAATTTTCTTAATCAATTTACAGGCTTCAAGCTAAATTCAAAGTTTGAAGTTATTATTCAGTCTAGGCTGTTACAAGAGAGAAAAAAAAAAAACTTTACAATTCTATATGCGTTAAGATAGGTAGTCAGAAGCAGACCCATTCCCACTGGCAGCACCCGTTCACGAGCATAACGCATGAACCAGCCATCGCTTCGCTCAACCATATTTGAGGGAACGTAACGACCCGCCTCACGCGACACCACCGCAGAAAAGATTAAAGAGAGCATGACATACTAAGGCTACCCATGTTAAGGCATCGAATTGAAAATTAATATCCAAAAGCTTTTCATAGGCAATATTTATGTATTTTATATTTTACTTTCCATAGTCAGCACTTATGAATTTATAATACACAAATACTGACTATAGAAAGCAAAAATATTGCAATTAAATAAATCAAAACAAGGTAAGTTATTATGATATAAACGTTTCGAGTAAGAAGTGTAGACGTGTTTTTATTGGTTTTTTGAAGTCGGTTTTTTGTTTTTTTAAACAATTTTTAATCTGTATTTTTTTGCTCTTTGCCATACATTCTCGAGTGAAGTTGCAGCTAGGGAATTCGATCCCGGGATTTGTACATAGGTAATCCCGGGATCGAATTCCCTATTGCAGCGGATCACTGTCTATTGTCAATTTAATCGCATTGTACATTGCTCCGATTCCAAAGTAGCTATAGAAATCGTGGTACCACAAACACCCAGATCTGACACGATTTAGAAAAGTGCGTTTTCTAAATTGATCCAGCCGGAGATAGAACCTCAGAGATGGCGGTGAAAACCGGTGCACAAGCCACTCGACCACGAAGGTCATCATAAAAAAAAAATTAAGAAATAGTTGATACTTATGTATTTTAAACAAATTACAGGGTGTTCAATGCAGGGCGTGAGTAGTTGGAACCTGATGCAAACCGCTGAAATTCAGGACATACATCGAGGCCGTTTTGTTGAAAGGACGACTACAGACATTTTAAGTATGTATACACATTTACGTAGCAAAAAACAATCCATCAATAAAAAAAACAATTAATTGAATGTTTCTATGTTGTTACAAAATTACAATTTACAAATTGACACCAAAATCTCAGGAGCAGTATTTTTTATTTTATTTTACATCATTTATAGGTGTAATAAGTGCCGTTCCTTCAAGCACCTTAAATAATGGACCGTATATGAATGTATTCCTGCAAGACTCCACATTTGTGATCGAGACAAATGAAAATTTCTCTCAATACGAGGAGTACGAGACCGCACTCAATATGACTATCACAGTAACATTTGAATGTGCTGGTAGCACCCCTAATTTGGTAAGTACTACTTACTGATATAGGCATCATCGATTTTGCTGTGATTTAAAAGATATTGCAATCAATTCCATTAAGTAATAAAAAATTGATGCATATCTGATAGATATGAACCCTAAAAACTTCGAATAATTCTAGAAACCAAGAGAATAATCACTTACTTAATAACATTTTTCCACACATCCTAATAATTCAATAAAACAGTTTTCCCTAATAAGGGTTTTGGCAGGATTATTTAGTTTAATTCTTCATTTGAAAAAAGAAAACATTTTCTGATTTATACTTTTTTCTAGGTTTTTTTCATCATGGTGCAGGATACAAACAATAATGACCCCATATTTCAGCCGAACGATGTTTTTGAATTCACAGTGATGCCCCCTTTGCCACCAGGATATCAAATCGCCAACATTCTTCCTTTAACAGTTCGAGATATAGACCTCACAACTCAAAGAATCGATTTTGAAGTTTTCGACAGCACATATTTCGAAATCGCTTATGATGAGGCGTCTACAACAACAGCCAAAGAATTCAGAGCATCTTTGAGGACAACTACGTTCATTAGGAATATTCCAGAGCCCATTGAATTCACAATAAGAGCGACGGTAAACAATATACACCGTGTTACAAAATAGCTGATTTACATTTCCGCGATTTCAGAGTTGGTCCCATAGTAAAAGTTGTTCAGTTTGATGGTCCCTAGATAGGGCAAAATAACCACTAATGCCGAATATGGTAGATACCATATTCGGCATTAAGGGTTATTTTGTAAGACGTTGTATAATATTTTGATTAAATAACAACATTTATGTGTGCTTGAATGTAATCTAAAGACGGGTATTTATTAGAGATATTAATCTGCCGATACGGCAACAAGTTTCAAGTATGTACGCAAAATGCAAGAAATGGTGGTTGCTTACAAAATGAGCACCTAAATAATTATCCTGTGAACAGATTTATAGAGCGCAGTGCGTTATGCTCGCGAGCCACGTATCATGGACAACAATCGCTTAACTAATCCTCCTAAGTATTTGATTAAATCAGGCGTCACTTGGCGGAAGTCCCAAACCATTTTGAAAAACGAAATATATGTAGCTTACTTCCTCAAACAATATATTATGCAAGATGCACCGCCCGCCCGCCCGCAAAAATATGCACATGCACACCACAAAATATCAGTGCACAAACCTGCATTTAGCAAGACAGCAATTCGGTGTTGGTTTACGCACGATCTAACTCCTGAGGATGGTCCGGGTTGGGGCGAAACACGTGTAGGTAGAGTAGCCTAATTGGTGAAGGTGCAAGGTGTGTTGCTTTCTTGCTAAATGCAGGTTTGTGCACTGATATTTTGTGGTGTGCATGTGCATATTTTTGCGGGCGGGCGGGCGGTACATCTTGCATATATTGTTTGCGGAAGTAAGCTACATATATTTCGTTTTTCAAAATAAACCTCCTAAGGTTAAAATCGCTTGCACGCCGCACCGTCACAACATTGTGGTGTGCATGTGCATATTTTTGCGGGCGGGCGGGCGGTACATCTTGCATATATTGTTTGCGGAAGTAAGCTACATATATTTCGTTTTTCAAAATAATAACCTCCTAAGGTTAAAATCGCTTTCACGCCGCACCGTCACAACATAGGTCTGTACGTTTATTTCGTGCAGGAGCGATGCGTTTAAGCGACACTGTTGCCCATAGTACGTAAGTACGTATGTGCACATCGTGTGTTTTGGTTTCAGTAGCGTGCTATGGTTTGGTTACAACTCGCTAGTGAATACCCAACTTAATTCTATGGAACATCAATATTTCAGGATGTTGATCTAACCAATGATCCTCGTCGTTCAAGAACAGCCACAATTCGAGTCCTAAGTGATGGCTCTTTTGAGTTACCGGAGGAGTTGGTTTTCACACAGACGTTTTATATGGCTGAATATAATACACAAAATAACGAAATTGCCCTGCAAGAACCAATTTCACTGCGCCAAGGCTATCACCAGGAAGTCCAATTTTCACTAGGCACAGGTAAAAATGATTCAAATAAGTATTTATTCTTGCCTCTCTCATCTCAATGAAGTTGTTTATTAATAATAAGTAGTGGCTCTGTGAGTTGTAGACTTCGCGTTGAAAGAAGCTCAAATTGTATGTTTTTTGAGGTGAAAACTTCTTTAGCGGCGTTGTACGCTTTTTTGTATGGGGAAGAAATGCTGAACTCGCGTCGACAGGATCACGTGACCCTGATCGAAAATGTAAACACTTGTCACCATAGCAACGCGCTAATTTTTTAATTCAATGTCATAACCATAGACAGAAAAATTTTCGCTGCGCTCAAGAAGACCAACAGAGCGTGGAAAAGAGAAGTTAACATCATACGGACACGGTCTATGTAAAAAAGAGACAAATAGGATCAAGTGACATTGTGCCAATATTTTTACAGTAAGAGGCCCTAGCGGCCCGCCTTGCAAAGGAGCAATCACGATTTGCTTTTAAGTCGCCATGGCTCCACGATTATCAAATATTTTAATATTTGATAATCGTGGAGCCATGGCGACTTGTGCTCTAAGTAATTGTGATGTGACAAAAAGAAACAATCCAAGTAATCACACTTTTCAAGGTAAATAAGATATTGCCACACATTTCTCTAAAACCAAATATCGCTACATTTATTTGTTTATCAACAAAGAAAACAGTATGGAACATAGTTTATTAATTTCCTTTGCCATATATAGTCATATTTTATGTATCTTAGTCATATTTTACGTATCTCATATAAAATGTATGCATTAATTTTTCGGATCACCTGTTTATTGACATTGTTGTTCTTTGACATTCTATTTCTATGGTCAAAACTCTAGATTTTCTGTCAAGCTATGGATAAGACTTTCGTACTCTTCTGTATTCGTAAATTCCAAGGAAATTGTAAGAACTATTTCGTACAACTACAATTTCCTTGGTAAATTCAAAAGCAGAGTAAATTCGTAAGACGGCAATTCGTGCAAAAAGTTTTCACTTCTGCCGGCACTCCCGGAGTGCAACCCGATTTTTTTTTAAAACAAACAACACAGAATATACTGTGTACTATTCGCGCCAAATAAGAATAGTATCGACAACTTCACGGCACGGACAATTTTGTTATTGCTTGGTAGAATTGATAACTTTATAATGTACTAGCAGCCGCCCGCGACTTCGTCTGCGTGGAAAGTTTTTTGCTTCCCTCGGGAACAATACTTTTTTTCGGGATGAAAGGTACCCTATGTCCTTCTCTGTACCCCTGGCAACGTGTATGTAAAATTTCATGATGATCGGTTCAGTAGTTAAGACGTGAAGAAGTAACAAACAAACAAATAAACAAACAAACGGACTTTCGCATTTATAATATTAGTAAGGATAGCTGCACCCCGTGGTTTTACCCGCGCAGTCTGTCGATTCTGTAACCAAACTCGCATCTCACTTCACTTCGCGTGAATTTGTTATTAGACATTTGTTTACTAAATGAGCTATTTTACTGATTGCAAAAAATTTAGGTAGCCTGCGTAGCTATCTTTTGTGATAAAAAAAAATTCTTATTATTATCTTATTTATGATTTAAAATTCCCGTGCAGTGAAGTGAGATTCGAAGTGAGGTTCGAGTTTGGTTACAGAATCGACGCCCTGTTAACGATTCTGTATTAGTTAGGTAGGTACTTAATAAAATTTATTAGCAGTAATTTAACAAAATAAGTATAATAATATTATGTTACATTTAATACTTACCTTATAGTTAAAAATTCTAATATCTTTGCTTAATAGTTATCTTCTTTATAAATAAAAATTGTAATGTAAATGTATGTGTATTTGTTTCCTTTGCACTCCTAAACCATTCAACCACATCGGATTATGATGAAACTTTGGTGAATGTTTGGTGAATTGTTCTGCTTACTACTGAAAAGGTTTCTGGCTAAAAAAAACGTGACATTGCAACGCATGCCGGGCAAAGATTTATGCCGGGTGCAACTAATGTTGTGCATTATTATCAGGCTCTCCATCGAAACACTTCTCTAAATACCACATTCCTTGTCACGTTATCTGATATTTGCCAGATGTTGCCGTTTTATTTGACTAATATTTCGTAAAGTAGTGAAAATAGGGATAAATCTTATACAACATTATAAGAATCAAAGCTTGTCTTGAAAATCGGGAAAATTAGAGATTAAACGTCAGCCCGTGCAGTGACAACTGACATTTATTTTTCTTAATCATTCAAAAGCACTAAGAAGTTTTGATTCCGATTTCGAAGTCAACCACCCTAAAAATAGCTTTCTACCCCTTTTCAACCCTGTTAAGGGATACATTTCAAAAAAATACGAAACATGTGTTCAATTAATTTTGTAAAAGAATGTCTATGCCAAATTTCAAGTCAATCGGGCCAAGGAATCGCGTTCTCCCATATAAACTTTGCCACCCTGTTTCACCCTCTTAGGGATTGAATTTCGCAAAATCCCGTCTTAGTGAGCACCTACACCCTAAAAGGGACCCCCATGCAAAATTTGAGACTTCTAGCACTTGTAGTTTCTGAGATTTCGTGATGAGTCAGTGAGTGATTTACGCTTTTATATATATAGATAGGATGTGCATAAAAAGAAACAAAATATATAAAAATATGATTTTTATTATTGCTGGCATCGATCAGCATGGCAAACGATCATTGGATTTTTTGCTGGTAGTACAAAATTGCTCAGTGACGTGAAGTTGTCGATACTATTCTTATTTGGCACGCATAGTAAATATACGCAGTCCTAGGTTCTGTTACAATACAAAGTCACAACCTTATTTATTTTCAAATTTAGAATATTGCGCAGAAATGTTTTGAATGATGAACTTTGAGTCTTCTAAAAATAAAAAAAAT
Organism: Agriphila geniculea; assembly: GCA_943789525.1. Classification (NCBI taxonomy): domain Eukaryota; kingdom Metazoa; phylum Arthropoda; class Insecta; order Lepidoptera; family Crambidae; genus Agriphila; species Agriphila geniculea. Next base: position 15,196,467 of record OX038875.1, read on the forward strand.
AAATATGCTTTGCACCGCTAACTAAAAAATTTGATTACATTTTTGACCATTTTCCGAAACGGCTGAATTGTGTTTTTTACACATCTCCGCCATTTCGAAAAATTTTAAAAAACTTTCTCGACTGGAAAATTTTATAAAATTATCGAACCTGCTCACAAAATTTCACGAGAATCAGTTGAGAAATGCCACCTGTAGAGGAGAACAAACGGACAGACATACGAAAGAATTTTTGCCCAAGCTGAAGCAGAGACGCTTCGCGCTCACTCGGTCAATGTTAATTTAAATTCAAACACTATTGTAACGTAGAATTGTATTAGAATTAACTATTATTGATAAATCCGTCATGAATTTATTTTTATGATTTTGTTTGTGCAGTGTGCGTGCGACCGTTCAAGTCGTAAATTAATCTGACTGAAATAAAAATAAATAATATAATTATTAGGTAATCTAATTTAGTATTTATTATAATAAATAATTTTTCATTTTCATTTCATTTTTCATTTTATTATTACACTACACGAGCAGAGCAGAATTATAATAGAATAGCAAATTAATTAACGAAGCATTTCAAAACGCGCGAGCGTTGAAATACTTTCCAAAAAGTGATTTTATTATTATTATTATTTTATATTATCATTATTTTAAGATACAAACTGTATATAATTTGGTCTTATCCTACGTCGCAAGAAACTTCATAGCGCGATTCAAAAACGTTAAGCGCCATCTAGCGAGCAGGGGAGTAACTCATTCTCTAACAAGTAGAAAGAATAAAACAAATATTTTTTTATATTATTAGACAGTTTTTTTATAGAGATCTAATAATCTCTGTCATTTATAATTATAACTTAACGTTTGTACCACAGTTTAACAAATCTTCCATATAGAGCCATCTGGGCGTAACTCTATTTTTTCAACTTTTCAGGGGAGCCAAAAGAAAGTTTTGTTTTAATATCACATAAAGAGTACTGTGTATTTTTTTTAAAAAGCTTTTGATTAATATAATGCATATATCTACGCACACATTAATGCTCCTGTGTTTCGATTTAATGCTAGTTTTTTAGCAGAAAACATTGTTTTTTTAGGTAAAGTCATGTTTTACGCCTTTATGGCATCCAAAAGTAAGACTCACAAGGACACAAAACAAATATACGCCATTGTGATTCGAAAGTTTCTGAAGTTTTAGCGGCTTAATTGTTTTATACGCCTTTATGCCTTTATAAAACCAGAGTTATGGTATCTTATATCAGAATACAACTATATGCTTCGAATATTTTATGATCAAACTGACTTCTATAACTGGACGTAATTATAAGATCAGTCTCTTTGGTTCTTATTTTTTAGACAGACGTTTGAAAATCATTGGCGTATATTCAAAATAAGCCTATTTGCCTTAGCAGTTCCAACAATATCTATTATGTGTACCATAGTTATGCCTAAATGTCACTGAACAGTAGTGAGTTTTGAAAGAGTGATTTAGTACTTTTTACCGACTTCAAAAGGAGGAGGTACTCAATTCGACCCGTTTTTTTTGTTTTTTGTATGTACACCGATTACTCGAAGACGGCTGAACCGATTGAAATGATTCAAAAATTATTACATTAGGTAAACTACCAAGTTTGTCCCATTTTTAAAAATTTTGAAATCGGTTCAGTATGTTTCAAGTAATCTTAAAAAAAAGCACGAAAATAGTATGATTTTTGTGTGAACTACCTCGATGATCAGTCGTATAACTTCTTTGTTTATGAACTGAATAAGATAATTATTTTTTTGTTTGAAAAGGGATATCTTAAGTGTAGTTCTTTAACCGACTTAAAAAAGGAGGTTCGTAGTTTAACCCGCATGTATGTATGTTTCTCCGCGATTTACTCACGTTTGGCTAAGCCGATTTTTCTACCTAAATAATATACCTACACTACCTAATACAAAAGGTACTTACACTAAAAATAAAAAATAAAATTGTTTAAAAAACAAAAAACCGACTTCAAAAAACCTACCTCTAAAAAGCAAGAAATAATATTCGTAATAATAAAAACACGTCTATTGAAGTCGGGTGGGGCTTTTAGAATAAAAAAAAGGAATTTGTACTCCAGCCCCACCCGACTTCAATAGACGTGTTTTTATTATTACGAATATATTATTTCTTGCTTTTTAGAGGTAGGTTTTTTGAAGTCGGTTTTTTGTTTTTTTAAACAATTTTTTAACTAGCAAGCTTTCCAAATTTAATAAAAGTCGAAACTAAATACTGAATTGTTATGTGAGCTGAGCATATACATATAAGGTGGTACCAAAAGATGTGATGGATGATACATACACAAGTGATAGGTGTTGCTTAAACTGATCATCTTTCTGTAAGGAGCATAGGTCGAAAAAAGATTTTTTACGCCTTTCCACAGTAATTCGGCCAGCTGACCAATATATGTATTTTGTATGGGAGTATGTTTTATTTTGTCGTTTTTCGGACTATGTTCCTTGGAGAAAGTTGTTCAGTTTAAGCAACACTATCATTTGTTTAAGTATCATCACATCATTTGGTATCACCTTATATGCCCGCACATGACATTTATTAGCAGCGTCTCCGTGATCTTGTAAACACCACCCTTTCCATTATCGGGATTCTGGTGAACACTGGCTTACAGAAAATTCTTTACGCTTTCGTCTATCGCTCGCACAGCGGAGACGCTAAGGCCGTATACAGAGAGAAAGCAGGTTAACGCAGTTTGAGGCAGGTTGCTATACTAAAATAGACCTTATCCCCGCGCATTATATTATACTAGCGGCCACCCGCGACTTCGTCTGCGTGGAATTTTTTTTGCCATCCCACGGGAACAATTCTTTTTTTCGGGATCACAGGTACCCTATATCCTTCTCTGTACCCCTGACAACGTGTATGCAAAATTTCATTATGATCGGTTCAGTAGTTAAGACGTAAAAGCGTAACAAACAAACAAACAAATAAACAAACAAACAAACGGACTTTCGCATTTATAATATTAGTTAGGATTTTCGCTATACTAAGCGCTTGAAAGCGCTTATATGCGCCGGTCCATTTTAGTATAGCGAAAATATAATATAATGCGCGGGGATAAGGTCCATTTTAGTATAGCAACCTGCCTCAAACTGCGTCAACCTGCTTTCTCTCTGTATACGGCCTAAGACTACAAGACTTACCAACTTACTTATTGAGAAGGTAGATGTTGCCTTACAGCGATATCCATCCGCACAACTAGTGGTTCTGGGAGATTTGAATGCCCACTACAAGGACTGGCTATTTCCACTTAGGAATGAAACGATCACGCTCGTCGTGAAACACGTAAACTAGCCTTGACGCTAGACCTCACCCAGCTGATCTAAGAAGCTACTATAATACCAAACACGGACGGGCACACACCTAATTTCTTGGACCTTCTGCTGACATCAGACCCGGACCATTACTCGGTGACGGTTTCACCTTTGGTAGCTCTGACTTGTGATGGAGTCGGTGTCAGTATATTCTCCACCCACCAAGATCAAAAGCCCCCCGACGGATACGGGGCGTTATAAATCGGCAGATTGGGAAGAAATGCGATGTTTTCTTGCGACTTATTCATGGCGGCAGCTTGCGGATGCTTTTCTTCCAGCGATCCCTCAGCTTGCATCAATGATGTGACCGTTCTGCTTCGTCAGGGTATGAAATATGTTATACCCTTTTTTAACGTGCCTCTATCTAACAAAGTTAACCCTTGGTATTATGCCAAATATAGAGATGCAGCAGTGTCGAAGCATATCTATATATCGGGGCCTGGGTTTATGCTCGACCCTGTAAAGCCAGAAATATACGTGAAAAGAAGAAATCCTACAACAAAGCCGCCAAGTGCCGTATAGGGAAAACTTGCTTCTTAAAAAAATCTGCTGAGGTCAACTTCTGCCATCCCTCAATGCATCGTCTGCGGATCTTTGGCGCATACCGTCACGGAAAAGGCAGATTTATTTGCCAATTTATTTGCCGAGTGTTCGCGTTTAGATCCTGGCAATGCTGTAACATCGGGCTTACCAAGTTGTGGGATTTTACTGATTTTAAATCCGCATCAGAAAGACCGAAGTAAAAAAAAAGCATTGCTTGATCCGTGAATAAAGCCAGTGGTCTGGATAGTATACCAACCATAGTTCTTAGGACTTTCGCCCCTCATGACCACGCTGGTACTTTGGGGTACGCAGATGAGACAGCACCGTTGTAGAAAGCTATACTCGAGCCGGTGTAGAAGGTCTTGTATCTTAGGAAGGCGATGGTCAGACGCACGAATCTGTCGCTGCAGGTAGCCTCCGAATGGGGCGATGCCAATCTGGTCTGGTTCAATCCATCAAAAACCCAAAAGTGTCTGTTCTCTTTTTTTTTGCGGAAAAGAGTGATTTCGACTTGGCTTCCATTTCCCGAGGTGTATCCGTGCTGATTACAAATCAACTAGAGCTTCACGGAATGTCATTGACTCTAACACTCAATATTGGCTCTTTCATTGTGAATAAAGCACAATTGTCTAAAAAGTTTGACGTTCTAGCATAGGTAAAAAAGGACTTCACGCCGGAACAGCTGCTCAATCTATACCAAGCGCAAGTTCGATAGTGTATTGTGTACTCACTGCTCTCATCTTTTGGATGGCTCCGCCAAATACCAACTCCAGATGCTTGAATCCATTGAGCACATGGCCAAGAAGATAAGGACAACCAGAAGACGTAAGAATCAGCGCCACTGTTTTTTGGTGGATATTCCAAAGACTCGCACTAAGCGTTTTTCTGAGTATTTGTTTCCCGTTTATTTTGTAAATAACCCTAAAATTTTCATTAAATAACATCACTTATAACCGGTAAAAAACGCCCATGCTGCGATCTTGTCAACAAATGGCAAAAAATACCAAAACAATGACTCTGTCCTTGTTACTCACCCAGCGTGCGAAGTATTCCCATCTCTTTTTCTCCTCATTACTTGCGAGCGATAAAGGCGTATGACCGAATATGTGTACACAGAATTACGTGTGGGTCCAGCGCCATTTAGGCGTCATATGACATAGGTCTAGTTGACTGAATAAGTTAGTATAGTGTCCAAATGCCAAAACGACTAATATAAAGTTAAAGTCATCTGGCTCGCACTACAGCATATACATAAGCCCTTATAGACTGATGTAATTTTATAACTATAGATCGTACAAAAAAACGGGTAAGATGCAGTTGTAGCTAAGAAAGCTATTTTGGCCTTATCAAGACTTACGCCCAAATGGCTCTATATGGAAGAAATTGTGTTTGTACTATGCTTGTAGATAAATTTTATGGAATTTATTTTATCTGAGATGGAAAGTATGATTGATCGAAACTTACAAAACTAAAAATAAGCTACCTGTCTTTGTCTTTTCGCATATTATTATGAATTGAAATTGAAAATGATGAATTTTCTTTTGAATAGCTTAACTTTCAACTTGTGTGTTTCATTTTCAACTGGTACTTGACTTTCAATAGTGTTTTCAGTTGTTTACTTCTTGTGTGTATGTGTATGTTTATTAAATCGTTTATCTTTTATTATGTTCGATGGATATGTTTTTAAGCGGAACTTATTTATGAAAAAATTTAATTAAGTTAATAAAATTCAATTTATATAATAAAAATCAAAGTATGTATATTTGTCCTATATACACTCCTAAACTATTCATCCTATTGTAATGAAACTTTGGCGAATGGTTCTACTTACATTTTATTCTTATGCTACTTACCACCACCACCGGGGAGATATCTGGCTGAAAAATAAGATTCAAATCGTACGTGGCATTGCAGCAACGCATGCCGGGGAAAGCTAGTACCTAGTTAATAAAACACAATTCCAAAAACAGTTATCCTTTAGTTTACAAGTTATTGATCTCTTATTATTGAAACTTCTATGAACTTAAATTGGGCCAATTTAATAGATCACATTTGACATTTGTCAGTCCATAGTGTAATTTGTCAAAATTTGTTTTCTTTCGTGATTAATACAATAACTATGTATTACTAAATGAAAAAAGTTAAACAATTTTGCCTTTGAACAAATAAATATTGTGTGCCCGCCGTTAGAATGTTACGTCGTTGAGTTTTGATGAAGTGTCAAATGTGATCTATTAAAGTGGCCCTACTTTAGTATTGGACTTTTTCATTTAAGGTGAACATGCAAGCTACTTCGATATCGTACCAAATGGCAATAACGTGGCATTTCGTGTGATTGAGACAATTCCACCTGAAATACTGGCACTAAGAAAACTTTTCTTAGTCGTAAGAGCAGATAGGGAGCACACGAGCGGTGCAAGTGCTACAGTAATTTTACAACTGCCTGAAGGTAAAATAACTATCATAATAATATAAAAATACTATCTTTATGAAAATTTTCAAGCTAAGCCGTTGGTCTCGACTGCATTTTGCCCGCGGGTATGGTGATGGGCCCACCCATTAGGCAGGAGGGGATATTAAAAATGGCTGACGGTCAGGTGTGAAACTTCATTGGTTTTCCAAACTCAAAGATGACATTTAATTTGAATGCTTTCCGTGACCTCTTTGACCATAGCTAAAGTGACTGTTTCATACTCTACGGTAGGGTAGTCTTTTGTTTTTTTAAACATGGAACCTAATTTCGATTGTAACAGCGTCCAAGACATACCAATAACAAATACTGGTGGCGTACAAAGAAGCAATCATGTTATCGACATCGTGAACTACTCAATTTTACGCATTATGACACATAATTGCTAAGCTGATGTACTTACACTATCAGCTCCATACAAGCCGATTTCTATCTGCTTACCTTTTTTAGAAATCTTACCTCACCGATCCACCTTGCAGATTATAACATTTTTGTAGAACAGCATAACTTTACCCCTCGGCACTGAAAAAAAAAATTATAGTTCAGTAAGATTGTAGGTCAAATTCATAATTTAGCGTTTTTTCAAAGACGAAATCTAAAGAATGAAAGCATCATTATTGATGATAAGCAAAGCAGTGACCACATAATAAACGCACGGATTAACAAAAAATTAATAAATGTTTCACTTTAACAGTACTTAAATCAATTCTGTGCTTTAACGTTTTTATTGTTTTATTTACAGTGGTTAGTTTGCGATTTGAAAACCCCATATATGTAGGAACCATCGAAGATAACGTTTTGCAACTTCCGGATCTGGTTTTATCTCAAGGATATGAAGATCAAATGGTCTCCGTTGAAATACAAAGTGGTGAGTTTATTTAAGTAATACGCTTATGCTTCGATAATTTCACGAAAGCTATTAAGTTAGTATTTTTTTTCATACAGGATAATATTGATAAGTAAAAGTGCTTTGTATTGTAATAGTATTTGTAGTTTTTCATCTCATGGAAAAGCATTTTTTTTTTGTGGAAATGCTTAAAAAAGGTACTAACATTTCGCTGTCGTATATTTTCTTTTTTTTTTATTTCTTCACCTCTCCGATCTTTAGAAGCATAAGCCCTATCTATACCTATACTATCTTTAATAGTTTAATATGCGATCGATTATTTTTTGCGGTTGGAGATCATTGTATAGGAGGCCATATGTTCAGGGTGGCATATCTTCCAGAAGCTTCCTACTTCGCAACCCAGGCGATGGTATTTGATAACACCACAGACATATTCTGTGGATAACACCAAACTAAATGGCTATCTTGCCGATTTGGTCTGGTCCCAATATGCGATAGATCGAAAATGACCTTGGTTGGCCGACCGACGATCCATATGAAATAAATGATTATAAAAAAAGTTAAACACTCGTAGAGTTCCGTAGGCAGGTTATGTGGCTAGCATTTATATAGGAACCGCAGAAAATCTATTAGGCTTGCTTTGTTGAAGAAAATTGAGCTTCCATAGAACTCAACACCCTCGCATCAACATTGGGAAATTGGTTTTTTGAACATTCAAATATGTTATTCAATGTTGTGATTTATGAGGCGTAAAATATCAATAGGTCGAGTATTTCACAAAAAAAATATTTATACTCATTATTATAATAATTTATACTTCAGTAGGTAATAAAATAACTTTCTCTAATGGACTACAAAGTTAAAAACACCAAAGTTTTTTTCATAAATCTATTACACTTTTCTATTCTTAAAGAGAACAAGAAAAAATAGAAATGAAACTATAACGATTTCGAAATATTTTCTCATCACTGTGTTAATGTTAATGTGTTTAGAAATTATTAATCATTGAAAGAAAACCTAATTGCATAGATAAACTCCCGTTTTCTCAATGCTCTTCATTTGTCAAAACTTATCGCATGTTTGGCTAAGTGGTTATCTCCCTTTAAATTACTTTCTTGCTGATCAAATAATGTTTTACAGATTACGCTTCAAATTTTGGGCATAACATCGAACAGAACAGGGTAACCATCACTATGACTCCTCTGGACATCAATGTCATACAGCAGAATACTTTCCTGAACCTAAAAGTCGTAGCGTCCACTTCTGTTAGTTCTGCATCCACTGTCGTGACTCTTGAGATTATAAAAGACGACAGCCTAACGCCAGTTTTCCAGCGAGCATTGTATACCGGCACATACGATGTTAACGAAGGACTAACGCTAGAACAGATCACACTAATACAAGGCTATGATGACACCGTTGAGATATCGTTGAGTGGAGGTAACAACATTGCTTCTGAAACGACACTATGAAATTGTTATTAGAGGTTAAAAATATTTTCAAAGTAGATTTACATCGCTTGCATAATGGTGTTGCTCTTTTGGTTTTTAGCAAACTGCTTTGTTTTTTTTTAATTGGAACTGATTTAGTTCATCATTTGGTGTAATCCAGATCAAGAAACTAATATTGTATGTTATACTTTGGTGTAATCCAGATCATAGCGAGCTCTTTGAACTAAACAGAGATGGTCCAAACACAAACTTGATTGTTACCACTCTTCCGCCCGAGTTATATAGAGAGCAGCAAATATTGTTGACCATAGAAGCTATAAAACCCCGAACTGTTGGAGCGTCTGCTGCTATATCTATTTCACTTCCTCCAGGTAAAATAACTAACTATAAAAAGATAATCAATATGTCCTATATATTTCTGGAAGTCCAAATCCGTTAGTAAGTATAGTAATATTTTATTTTGTGTGCACTATTTTAATAGTTATACCATCCACAGAAACTCTGCTAGAATTTGAACAACTCAACTATAAGGGAGAAATTATTGATAATGCCCTCGAAATCGGAGATTTGGTTTTAAGGCAGGGCTATCAAAATGAAGTTATCAGCGTCGAGATACAGCATGGTAATATACACTTTCATTATTTAGAACAAGAAATTTACTCATATTCTTAATACTATACTTTTATTATGTTTCAGAACACGCTTCTTTCTTCAACTACATTGTAAACGAGAATAGAATATCTCTATCAATGTCGCCACTCGATGCGAGTGTTATAGCGGGGAATTCATTTTTAAACCTATTGGTAATTGCTTCTACTAGTCGCAGTTCAGCGACAACTACAGTGACGTTAGACATAATAAAAAATGATACAACGACACCAGCGTTCGAACGCGCCGTGTACAGTGGCTCTTATAATCCTGTAGATGGATTGAATTTAGAGCAAATAACCATCGTGCAAGGATATGATAACACTGTTGAAGTTACATTGGAAGGAGGTAAGCTATCTTTATTCTAAGCAAACAATAGTTTTATTATGTTATGATATTTTGAAAACTTTTTCGATTGAAGTTGTGAGCATACCGATCATACTCCTCTACTTGATTTTGTAGCTATTACATAAAGTTTTATTTACAAACATAAAATGTTTGGATTCGACGACAAATAATCATTGTAAAAAGTGGAAATTGACCATTTACAAAGCGAATTTATGTTGCTGCACGAGGACTTTTGTAAATAGCACAATTCTCAACAGACTATAAATTTAGCACACCTGTGAAACTAACAGGCATGAACGAGTTGACAAATGTTCTCATAACACTGTAGCAAGTGTAAATTGGCAATATTCTGGTCATCAGTCCCGCTGTTCTATGACAAAGTTGTCATATTTAGATGAAAAAATGCCAGCAGCTGTGCTTTTACAAAACTGGATTTTTGTTTTATTTCGGACATCTAAAAGTCGGCCAGCAGACGTGATTAGAAATAAGTTCAGTCACGGGTTTACGTCTTATTAAACCATCATCCTTTAACGGCCCGGCCACAGCTAGCCGCGGCGGGCGGCGCGGCAAGCGAATTCAGTGATCACTGCGCGCTATTTCGATGGCGGTCTCTCAGCTCGTCGTCACGACCGCGCAGTGATTAGCGAATTCGCTTGCCGCGCCGCCTGCCGCGGCGAGCTGTGACCGGGCCGTTACTCGGCACGCGGCCCTGTTAAACAGTAGGATGTATTACAATTCTCTTTTACAACACTGTGTTACGGAATCCATACTTCGTGTCTACACTAAAATGCAGTATGGTTTCAATTCAACCGCGATATTTTAATTCGCACGTCCGGAATTGCTACTCGTGTTGAACAGTAGGATGGATTCAGTATAAGTAAAATAGTACTAACGCGGAAATCTGCATTGTATCCGTATAGTTCTATCGCTTAGTTCTACTAGTAGAACTAAACGGAGAAAAAAGTCCTTTAGTTCTACTAATGCCTCTATGTCAACATCTGACTGAGACGTGTTGAACTCTCCTCGTATTCGGTCTCTGTCGCTTGCATGGAGAAAAGTATAGGCTTACTCTTTTTAAAAACAAAACGTTTTAGACCGTTATGAAGAGTGATTTTCCAAAATGTGCAATGAAATTAATAAAAACTGGATTGTGTTTATTCTCTCACATTGTGACAAAAAGTGTTATTTAGAGATATAAAATATATATTTTTTTATATTGAAAAGATTCACTAGTTTGAAAATTATTAAAAAATAAGTACTTAGTATGGTTTGGAATATCACTCTTCTTCCCAGCACGCTTCAGAGTTTATTTTTAATATTCATCATAGAAGAACAAACACAAGACAAGACCGAAGTATTTCAAAAACAAAAAAATAGGATTTCTGACCGTCCAGCAGCGACTGAGAAAACACCTAATATAAAAAAGGAAAAGTAAACACAGATTGCTGTCTAAAAATGTGACTGTTAATGTGCCTAATGCTAAGTAATAGTCAATAATTTATTTCTCTCAGTATAGTAATTCATTAGGTATATTTGTTTGTGGATTATAAATGAATTTTTAATGCCTCTAACAAGTTTATACAAAACTTTCCTTCTCTAACAAAGATAACTAATAAACCTGTAACAGGTTTAAACAAAATAAATTACTTACAGGTTTATAAAAAAATTGTAAGTAAAAATCTCTTTAGTTACTTACATAAAAACTATAAATGGTACTAATATCTATTCTTCATGTGGTATAAATACGCGGGTATGTTGAGCTGAAGGATAATTTTACTAAGCTCTTTGGATGATAAGCGCTCGAAATCATCCTCGTGTTCAACACATAAGTCGAGTATTGTTACCGGAGGTAAATTTTGCAAAAGCAGACTATAATACATCCTACTGTTCAACAGGGCATTGGTCACCGAGTTGAAGATTGGTTTAATAAGACGCCACGGGTTTAGTGTTCTGTTAAAATTCAATGTCTTTGATAACTCCTGCAGTATTGTTTGTGTTTAACAATTTGCTAGCTACAAGCTAACATGCTTTCATAAATCACACAGGCGTTAAGTAACATCCAGTTTTGTCTGCAATATAACCCCGTTTAGAAACGATTTCTGAAGCACAACGGCCCACAAATTTGTATACCTCATTTTATATCAATACAAGTAACTTTTTATTTTACCTCATTTTATATCAATAAAAGTTTCATTTGGATTTCTTTTTATGTTTCAGACCACAAAGATTACTTTCAACTCGATGGAACTGAACCGAATATCCAATTGACGGCATCTAACATACCGCCAGAGCTGTACCCTCTAGGACCTTTACTACTGACAATTGTTGCAAGCAAACCGAGGACCGTTGGTGCTAATGCTGCCATCTCCATCAGCTTACCATCAGGTAATCAACTGTACGGCCAAATACTCAAACGAATCTTAAAGTTAAGGCCACCTTAAATAAAAAAAGTTGTCATATTTGACAGAAACTCTATAAACCATAGACATAGAAAAATTTTCGCTGCGCTCAAGAAGACCAACAAAGCGTGGAAAAGAGAAGTTAACATCATACGGACACAGTCTATGTAAAAAAGAGACAAAGGATCAAGTGACATGTGCCAACATTTTTTACAGTAAGAGCCCCTAGCGTCCCGCCTAGCAAATGAGTAATCACAGTTTGTTTAAAATATTTGTTAATCTTAATTATAATTTAAAATAAAGGTATCGTGGAGCCATGATGTCTTGTGCTCTAAGTAATTGTGATGCGACAAAAAAAATAATCCAAGTAATCACACTTTTCACAGGTAAATAAGATATTGCCACACATTTCTTTAAAACCAAATTTCTCTACATTTATTCGTTTATCGACGAAGAAAACAGTATGGAACATAGTTTCTTAATTTCCTTTGCCGTATATAGTCATATTTTATGAATCTAAGTCATATTTTACGTATCTCATATAAAATGTATACATTCGTTTTCGGATCACCTGTTTATTGACATTGTTGTTCTTTGACATTCTATTTCTATGCTATAAACTGACAGCTTCCTTAAAGTAAAGGAGAATTCAATCCGAGAATTCAATTCAAAGTTCGGAATCCCGATTCGGAATTCCGAACGGAATATCGAAGAATAAGACTTCGAATTTTGAAATAATTTATTTTTATATCTTTCATGTTCTCTTTTCAGCCAGAATACTAAGATTTTCACAAGAAACATACAGAGGAACGATACAAGACAATAATTTAAGTCTTGGCACTGTTTCTTTTAGTACTGTATACTCAGAGGACATTGAACTAACGTTATCAGGAGGTATGTTTATTTTTCCATCTTACTTACTTAATATTAAATGCTTAGAGATTTATCTTCGGTAAGCAAGAAATAATTTGTTTATATTTATGAAAAAAAACTGTACAAATAAAGTAAATAAGTACCTATGAAAAAACTCTTATAACATTTACAGATTATGCATCCTATTTTCAAACTTCGAGGGAACAGAATCAAATATCACTACAATTCCGGGAACAACTACCAGAAACTGTTGTAGTCGAAAATGATTTTCTACTTCTAACGCTTTTGGCTGCTGCACCCCACGCTATAAGTACAACTACCACCATATTACTGGAGATAATAAAGGAAGATGTCTCAACACCAGTCTTTAATGAAAAGATATACACTGTCACTTATACTTCTCCAACAAGTTTAGAAATTCCAACTATATTCTTGACTCAAGGATACGACAGCACCGTGTCTTTTCGAATTACAGGAGGTAAGTTGGACTCTATTAGAAAATCCATTTCGTCCACAAAACTAATTGAAATATCTAGGTAAGCTTTAGAATTGAATCAATAAAATTTTTACGAGTGTTTTTCATATATATAGTATCTATAAAAAGTGTTGAAAATTTTTACTTAAAATAACTCTGACAATCCCTTTTATGTATATCATTGCAGAATTCATACTTCTATTATTTGATTAATTATACTTACTATTTAAACTAAAGTCATACTTTACAGAACATTCTGAATATTTCGCTGTAAACCCAACTGGAAACAACGTAGAATTATCAATACGAAGCGCGATTCCTGAAGAACTGATTTTCAATGAAAAGGTAGTAGTGTTTAATATCATAGCTGATAAACCTCTAACTGTAGGAGCAAGGGCAGCTGTGTCTGTCAATTTTCCGACTGGTAAGTTTTATTGAACAAAATATATTACAATAAATACTTATAGTTAAATTTATAAAACAATAAATTATTAAATAATAGAAAGAAGCCATTTGGAGCTTCCTCAACACCTTTAGCCTCAAACGTGAAATGAAGAAAACATAAGATAGGGACAGTCGGTAAAGTTTGCGGCCTTTTTTAAGTATGAATGTTGCTTGTTTTATTTCTGGCACTACTTAACTCTGTCGGGAATGTAATATTTTGTTTGACAGCTGACTTTCTGGTAATAGCAGTAAAATTGAAACAAATTGATAATTATCTTGCTTTTTTATATTTTTTATAATTTGTATAAGATACTTTTTGCAATTTCTTTTTCGATTAGGGTTCAGTCAGACCCTAAATAAAAAATGAATGCTGCTAGTGCTCAAAAAAAGATTGAGAGAAGAAGATGCTTTGTCGAATACCACTACAAAAAAATTTTTCAGCAGCTTCAGGTCTGGTCATTTTGATCATAATGATATTTATCGCTGTGGTATCTTTATTATTATTATTATTAGTACAAAAAGGCCGCAAACTTTTCCGACTATCTAATATATTGATGCAGTAGTGTACAAAAGGCGTTGGTAGCTGTTGTATTATTACCTAAAGAAATATTCCAAAAATTCTCCATGCAAAATTTTATATTCGGTGGCCTTTATCTTCTATTCCTTTCTAATCATTTGAACTTTCAGAACTGACTGAACCGACAGTACTAGCATTTTCAAAAAATATTTACACTGGCTCATTAGAAGGTAACGAGCTAGATGTGGAACATATTGAACTTGATGTCGGTTTCACAACTGACGTGGAATTTACTCTTAATAGTAAGTTTTGACCTCACTTTACTTTTTGTTTTACATTTTCTTCTAATTTAAAACAATGTTAACAAGAATTATTTCAATTGGGCAATTTATGTAAATCGTTTTTATTTTTTCCTTTGTGTTATAGATTACGAAGCATACTTCCAAGTAGAAAATAACAACTTGAACAATGTGGCAATTTCACTGATTAATACACTACCTCCAGAAATTCTCAATTCTAAATTCATAGCACTAGAATTGAACGCACGAAGAGAAAGAGCTGTTTCTGTAACATCCACAATCATTATTAATGTTATACAACCTGAGCCAGTGTTACCCCCTGTATTTTCGGAAACATTTTACAGAGCAGTTTATACTGATGAAAATTTGTTGCAATTTGAAGGAGAAATATCTTTGTCCCAAGGATTTGATAACACTGTATCTTTTGAACTGGAAGGAGGTAAATTTTTGCTTAACAAAATATCATTGATCTATTTGCGCTTAGGATAAGATATAAGATAGGTAAAATTTCACACGTTATATGAAATTTTACTTGCTGCTATAATTATTTATGTTGTTTTCTTTAGATTATACATCATTGTTTGATGTCACAAATGATGGGAATGTAGTAGTTATTACAACTAATGGAATACCGGAAAATATCTTGGATGTAAACCGTAATTTAGTATTTGCTATCGTCGCTAGTAAAACAGGTGCCATTGATGGACGTGCAACCATTGTTGTGGATCTACCTAAAGGTAAATTTCTAAGACGTATAAAGGTATATTCTTAAAAGTGGCCACTTTTATTAATAAAACTCCATTAAACTAAAGAGGGGCTCGAAAATATTGTTTAAGCGATAAAAAGTACCACAAAGCTTTTCCGGAGTGCACAATAAGAACACAATTCACAATTTCATCTTTATTTAAGCACTATGGTTTTTAGGGTTCCGTACCCAAAGGATAAAAACGGAACCCTATTACTAAGACTCCGCTGTCCGTCTGTCTAACTGTCACCAAGCTGTTTCTCATAAACCGTGATAGCTAGACAGTTGAAATTTTCACAGATGATGTATTTCTGTTGCCGCTATAACAACATCTATTAAAAACAGAATAAAATAAATATTTAAGGGGGGCTGCCATACAATAAACCTGTTTTTTTTGCCGTTTGGTACGGAGCCTTTCGTGCACGAGTCCGACTGGTATAAACTGTATAAACCCTTGCTGTGCCTGTGTGTATCTGTACTGTATAAAACCTCTTCGTATCATTTTTTCACGTTCAAAATAGATGCAATGTGGTTGTGTATATTTTAAAAGTTGTTTTCATTGAAAAATATCATTCATAAGACAAACTTATTTTTACCTAAAATTAAATTTTGTCCATCAACCATTTTTGCTGTCCACACTGCTGGGGTACAGGAACATGCTTTTGTTATGGGTGGGTAAGGAGAATGGGCCGCCGCCATCATGGGTAATCTTTAGAAACGTGGCATTACCATTCCCTTTCAGCGCCGGTAGTATAGTTTAATTTGAAAGGTCTTTTGAAACTCTACAAAATGCAATATAGAAAGAAAGAAAGAAAAGAAAGAAAAACATTTATTGACCTGAAACGCATTGTACAAATACAAAGGAAAGAAAATAAGAAAGTGTGCGAGGCCAATGGGTAGCTGTCTCAGCTGTGCTACTGCGGCATTACGCAGAATGCCACAGAAGCGCTGATTTTCAGCCATTATTTCCATTCCAAAATTAGGCGCCCCATTTCTAATGCCAACCCAATATATATTTTTAGCAAAATTCTGACAAAATCTGAATAAAAGTAATTGGTCATTAAGATTAATCGCAATAACTGTTATGAATAAACTAATGTTTTACCTTTCATGCATTTTGTTTTTTTTTTACAGCAGAGACACAAGAAGTAGTGGTTATTGGTTTTACTCAACCCAGTTATGTAGGCAAAATTCAAGACGAAACATTACAGCTGCCACCTGTAACCTTAGCAGAAGTATATGACATGGCGATTGCGCTAAGTCCAAGCGGCGGTAAGAACTTATTTACTTATTTTTTTAACATACTTATCAATTTCTTGATCTTAAATTTAAAGACATTTTTATACCTATTTCAGAATACGCTTCATACTTTAGTGTTACCAGAGAGTCAAATATAATCAACATTGAACTGTCTGATGATTTTCCGTCAGAAATTGCTAGTAATTTAATTACCATTGATTTAGAAGCTTCATATCCAAACGCCATATCTGGTTTCACAACTTTGGTTATTGAACTAGTAAAGGAACCTGAAATACAAATAGTAACACCAGTATTTGAACAAGCTTATTACGTAGGCCAGTATTCGGACCAAGGAGCTTTAGTATTTGAACATACAATCCAGTTGATACAGGGCTTTGACGAAACAGTTTCGTTTTATTTAGAAGGCGGTAAGTAATTTGAATATCTGTAACATAAATAAATCATTAAAGTAAATGGTTTAACACAATGATTGAACGTTGCCAAAACACTAAGCGGTGAGATACTCTCAATATTCTTGAGCTATGGCCGTTGGAAATAAACAAAAAAAGAGGCTAAATTCGCAAAGCGTGATGTAGTTCTGCATTTTTGGTATGTTTTATGGGTCTGTTAGCGCTACCGCACACAGGCGACTTTTGTCTCCGCAACTATTTTGTCTCTCACATGATTTGTATGAAAAGTTGCCGACGACTGCGTCGCTTCGTGTGCGCGCTTCCATTTAAACCTGTGGACTTGAGACAGAGACAAAACAGTTGCTGGGCGACTAAGTTGCCTGTGTGCGATAGCGCTTAGGGTAGTGTGAATTCAAATTTGCAACTTCGAAAAACCTGTGAAAACTGAGAAAATCGGGAAAACTTGGTAAACTTTTTTCACTATCTGCTCTCCAGGGCCAAAAATATGCATTTTTGAAATATCAATCATTCAAAATCTAACTTAAGAAACTTATTTTTAAATTTGAGATTTTTGCATTTACAATGCTATTTTTAAACAATACTAAATAATATACTAGAAAAAATACGACTCGCACCAGATCAATACTCAGACGGGAATCGAACCCGCGACCTTTGGATATCCGGTCCAATGCTCTGACCGCTGAGCTACCGAGTCACTAGTGACATCGTCGAATTTTTCCTAGTATATCCTAAACTCTTACGCTGTAAGCCAGCGTTATTTCACCAATGTGAGGAATTACCTCGACATTCAATTGAAATATCTTTTCAGATATTTTAACAATTGATTAAGATGAAATAGCTATATAATTTTTAAATTTGAGATTTTTGCATTTACAATGCTATTTTTAAACAATACTAAATAATATACTAGAAAAAATACGACTCGCACCAGATCAATACTCAGACGGGAATCGAACCCGCGACCTTTGGATATCCGGTCCAATGCTCTGACCGCTGAGCTACCGAGTCACTAGTGACATCGTCGAATTTTTCCTAGTATATCCTAAAATCCTCGAGGTAATTCCTCACATTGGTGAAATAACGCTGGCTTACAGCGTAAGAGTTTAGGATATACTAGGAAAAATTCGACGATGTCACTAGTGACTCGGTAGCTCAGCGGTCAGAGCATTGGACCGGATATCCAAAGGTCGCGGGTTCGATTCCCGTCTGAGTATTGATCTGGTGCGAGTCGTATTTTTTCTAGTATATTATTTAGTATTGTTTAAAAATAGCATTGTAAATGCAAAAATCTCAAATTTAAAAATTATATAGCTATTTCATCTTAATCAATTGTTAAAATATCTGAAAAGATATTTCAATTGAATGTCGAGGTAATTCCTCACATTGGTGAAATAACGCTGGCTTACAGCGTAAGAGTTTAGGATATACTAGGAAAAATTCGACGATGTCACTAGTGACTCGGTAGCTCAGCGGTCAGAGCATTGGACCGGATATCCAAAGGTCGCGGGTTCGATTCCCGTCTGAGTATTGATCTGGTGCGAGTCGTATTTTTTCTAGTATATTATTTAGTATTGTTTAAAAATAGCATTGTAAATGCAAAAATCTCAAATTTAAAAATTATATAGCTATTTCATCTTAATCAATTGTTAAAATATCTGAAAAGATATTTCAATTGAATGTCGAGGTAATTCCTCACATTGGTGAAATAACGCTGGCTTACAGCGTAAGAGTTTAGGATATACTAGGAAAAATTCGACGATGTCACTAGTGACTCGGTAGCTCAGCGGTCAGAGCATTGGACCGGATATCCAAAGGTCGCGGGTTCGATTCCCGTCTGAGTATTGATCTGGTGCGAGTCGTATTTTTTCTAGTATATTATTTAGTATTGTTTAAGAAACTTAGTTATTCAAATTTTTTTTGATGACTTATTCAGAGAGTGACGATATGGGTCTACACTACATGCACAGTAAAAAAACTCGTGCTATTCTTTATCCATACGGAAATGAAAGGAATTTATTGTAGAGAACAAATTGTGTATGTGTGAAATCACCAACAAATTATATAAAATTAAAATATTTAAAAAGGTCTTGCTAATTTCGTTAATGATTCATTTGAGTAACATGCTACTACTTCTTGCTATACAAAAAAGTAAAAATAATTGCTCTATGTTACTCCATTGCAGAAAAAAAATATAAAAGCATAAGCAGGTAGCAAATTTAAAAAAACACGAAATTTTAGAAATGTTTGCGCTCCAGGGCCAAATCTATGAATTTTTTGCGAATAATGTTTTTACACTTATTAACTGTATTAAATTACCTACATTTAAAGCTCAATTGCAGCTCTATGGACCCCATAGGAGCCAAGCTATGACTCTTCGAAGATTACCTATTTTACCCAAACTATTGAAATGTTCAAGTTTAACGAACTTATTTCGCGAAATATTGGAAAAACTACTTATCCTATGAAGAAAAAAACCGGACAAGTGCGAGTCGGGCTCGCCCACCGAGGGTTCCGTACAGACCTACATCTATACATAAAATAAAGCTATAGAAAAGTTGTGTCGGTACAAAGGAAATATTTTGAAAAAAAGTGGTTGGTAGTTATTAGTTTTTTTATATGAAAACTGTACTACGGAGATTTCAAGCTTTATCCCAGGTTCTACCTACCGGAATTATGTGAAAAATTGCTTAGATTATAAGTTGGACTCCAAGCTACCAAACTGTAAAAAAATACCATCAAAATCCGTTCAGCAGACTGCTATATATAGATAACCATTTGAAAGTTTTTTGAAAACTTTTCAAAAAACTTTCATTTGATACCATAGGTATTGAAAAAAAAAATTGTTTTCGTTTTTTTTTATCTTTTTGGAATGCGCTCATCAAGGCCTTTCATTTGATACCCATATTGCGCCAAAACAGTTTTTTTTCGTTCCTATTTTTTTTTCAATTTTTTGGAATGTGCACATAAAGGCCTTTCATTTGATACACATATTGAAAAAAAATCCGTTTTTTTTTCATTTATTTCCAGTTTTTCATTATTTTTTTTCAGTTTTTTGGAAAGTGCTCATCAAGGCCTTTCATTTGATACCCATATTGCAAAAAAAAAATATTATTTTTTGGTTTTTTTTCAGTTTTTTGGAATGTGCTCATCAAGGCCTTTCATTTGATACCCATATTGCAAAAAAAAAAATTACCTTTCGTTTTTAATTTTTTTTTCAGTTTTTTTGGTATATGCTCCTTGATGAGCATATTCCAAAAAACTTTCATCAAAAAAAATTTTGTTTTCGTTTTTTTTTTTATCTTTTTGGAATGCGCTCATCAAGGCCTTTCATTTGATACCCATATTGCACCAAAACAGTTTTTTTTTCGTTTTTATTTTTTTTTTTTCAATTTTTTGGAATGTGCTCATCAAGGCCTTCCACTTGATACCAGTATACCGAATATTAAAAAAAAAAATTTTGGAATGTGCTCGCTCATCAAGGCGACATTTGATACCTATATTAATTGTGTTTCATTGAAAAGTTCGCTCCATTTCTGAATTACACGAGTGTAATAAGTTTTAATAGAAACATTACTGGACAGACGCCGGCAATTTTTGTATGAAAATCCATTATTACACGTTAGTAATGGATTCTCATACAAATATTGACTGAACAATATGTGGGATAATGGAAATAGGCGAGATTTTGGTTGTGTGAAGCCGAGACTTTTATTGTAGTGGTGGCTACCTCGGCTAACCTTACCGAGTAAATTGTCTTGATTATACTTGGTGCCAAATGCTCCAAGCAACATTGGAATGCGATGCACCCGCATTTTAATGTAAACTGAAACAATCTACCACTGAACTATTCAACACTTGACACTGGCAAAAATTACTTCCAAGAAGAAAGTAGATTGCCAAAACAAAAATAAGAAGAAGAAGACCCCCTGTCATACAGCGTGACATACCGCCATGTTGCGAAAATATTTAGAGCCAAATTTATTACTTTTTATTTTATTTTTAAAAGTAATTAACTATAACAAGATTTGAAAGGATCTGAATAATTAATAATAATAAATATTGATATTTTAAAAAGAATTAGTGGCGCGATTAATCCAAAAGTAATTAGAAGTTAAACTATGACCGCGCATACCGTTGTTTCACCAAGATGATTAATAATTACGTATTTTAATGACCATATTTTATTATGATTTAATTACAAATATACAGTTTTCAGATTTATTCCTGTAAGTGTAGTATAAGACGCTATTACCTGCCAAATTTCATAGTTCTAGGTCAACGGGAAGTACCCTATGAATTTTGATTCCTTTGAGAGTATCGAAAATGCGTTTTTTGCGCCCTAAACGGCAGTATCTTTTTTTTAGGTTAACTTAGAAGTTTGATTTTTTTACAGCTTCAAGGGCCCGTAGACCTTAGTATGTGGTTTAAATTTCAATTCGATACCTCCACGCGTTTCCGAGATAAAGGGTCTTGACAGACAGACGGACGGACAGACAGACAGACGGACAACAAAGTGATCCTATAAGGGTTCCGTTTTTTCCTTTTGAGGTACGGAACCCTAAAAATTACTGAAAATACTTTGTAGTAAATTTAATAAGGTTTTAATAAAACCTAAAACAAAGTCTGTAGGGCTAACAGTTCACTTACAATCCCAAAAAAAAACGAAAAGAAGGTAAAATGAGTTATAGAGACAAAAGACTAAACAATTGTTTTAAAAAACAAAAAACGACTGTAAAAACCCCACTCTACCCCTAAAAAGCAATAAATAATATTGAAATCACTAGATACGCATTATCATTGTAATAAAACATGTCTATTGAAGTAGACATGTTTTAACTTTACCTATTGTATTAGATATATTATCTAGGTAGATAAAGGGTCTTGACAGACAGACGGACGGACAGACAGACAGACGGACAACAAAGTGATCCTATAAGGGTTCCGTTTTTTCCTTTTGAGGTACGGAACCCTAAAAATTACTGAAAATACTTTGTAGTAAATTTAATAAGGTTTTAATAAAACCTAAAACAAAGTCTGTAGGGCTAACAGTTCACTTACAATCCCAAAAAAAAACGAAAAGAAGGTAAAATGAGTTATAGAGACAAAAGACTAAACAATTGTTTTAAAAAACAAAAAACGACTGTAAAAACCCCACTCTACCCCTAAAAAGCAATAAATAATATTGAAATCACTAGATACGCATTATCATTGTAATAAAACATGTCTATTGAAGTAGACATGTTTTAACTTTACCTATTGTATTAGATATATTATCTAGGTAGATAGAAAAATCAGTTTGGCCAAACGTGAGATAATCGTGGACAACCATGCATACGGGTGAAACTGAGAAAAGAACCTCCTTTTTTGAAGTCGGTTAAAATACCAAAACCTTGTCCTAAGTGTAACAAATACTTTTCTGAAAACCGCATCAAATTTGGTTCAGCTAAACGCGAGATAATCGCGGACAAACATACATACATACGAGTCAAACTCAGAACCTTCTTTTTTTGAAGTCGGTTAAAATACTAAAACCTTATCCTAAGTGTAACAAATACTTTTCTGAAAACTGAATCAAAATCGTTTCAGCCAAACGCGAGATAATCGCGGACAAACATACATACAATAACCTCCTTTTTTTTGTTTTCTTTTTTAAGTCGGTTAGAAATGGTGAAAAACTAATATGTTTATTTGTTTGTGTGAGGCGAAAGGATTCCCGTAGTAGCCCTAGCTTTACACACACAGTTGCGCGTACCTACATACCTACATAACATGAGTTAAACTCAGAACCTTCTTTTTTGAAGTCGGTTAAAATACTAAAACCTTATCCTAAGTCTAACAAATACTTTTCTAAAAACCGAATAAAAATCGGTTCAGCCAAACACGAGATAATCGCGGACAAACATGCATACAGGTCAAACTGAGAACCTCCATTTTTGTTCTTTTTTTGAAGTTGGTTAAAAATATACAACGTGTTACTTCTTCTTCTTCTTATTTTTGTTATGGCAATCTACTTTCCTCTTGGAAGTAATTTTTGCCAGTGTCATGTTTTGAATAGTTCAGTATTTCTAGATTTTCTAGTAGATTGTTTCAGTTTACATTAAAATGCGGGTGCATCACATTCCAATGCAACTTGGAGCATTTGGCAGCAAGTATATCAAGACAGTTTACTCGGTAAGTTTTGCCGAGGTAGCGACCACTACAATAAAAGTCTCGTCTTCACACAACCAAGATCGCGCCTATTTCCATTATTCCACATATTGTTCAGTTGCGTAGACACTTGTACCACAAAACTGCACCAATTTTAAGACACAATATCCACTATAAATCAATTTGCGAATAATTAAAACAGTCACCGATCTGAACTCGACAAAATCCCGCCAAAAACTCCACAACGTGTTACAAAAAAACGCATAATGCTTAATATGGTAGATCGGGGGGACCATCAAACTGATCAACTTTTACTATGGGACCAACTCTGAAAATCACGAAAAAAAAAATCAGCTGTTTCATACATTTTGATATTTTCGTTATTTTTTTTATGAAACAGGTGATTTTTTTTTCAGAGTTGGTCTCATAGTAAAAGTTGTTCAGCTTGATGGTCCCTATCTACCATATTCGGCATTATGGGTTTTTTCGTAACATGTTGTTTATTTAGTCTTTTAGTAAAATGGTTTATACGGACAACCCATTTTACCTGCTTTTAGTTTTTTTGAGATTGTAAGTGAACCGCTAGTCTCACAGACTTTGTTTTGGCCTTTTATAAAGGCTTAATAAATATACTACAAAATATTTTATGTAACTTTTCAAGATAAGCGGTTTTGCCAATATTTCACGAAATATGTGAATAAAACGGGAAAATTTCAATTATTGAGAAAAAATTGTCAACTTCGAAGTGCAATAGCTCAACTCTTATGAAGTCAATAGAGCTGTTAATCAACTCAAATTGTAGGTAATTTAATACAGTTTATAAGTGTAGAAAACATTGTTCGCAAAAAATGCATAGTTTTGGCCGTGGAGAACGGATAGTGAAAAAGGCCAAGTTTTCCTCGATTTTCTCAGGTTCCACAGGTTTTCCGAAGTTGCAAATTTGAATTTACACTACCCTAACAGACCCAAACAACATACCCACTCACCTGTTCTGCAAAAAATATCCGAGGATGGTCATCTGATCCGCCTCTGCGCCGCGAGTGCGCGCTTTGCGTCAAGTTACATTTGAGCACTATTTTCACCACCGTGGAATGTTTATTTATGTTCCGACTGTTCTGATAAGTTCTTAGGCCAATTCACAAGAATATTTTTTTATTCAGGATAGTTTCTTTGTTTTGAGCGTTCAAACCGTAGGCATGGGAAATTTTTAAATCTTTGTTCCGAATATTCAGAATATTACCAAATCTAAATCGGTAACATATGGATATTTTCTGCTCTTTAGAATGACAAATAGTTGTTTAATATTATTAAAAGCTTATTTAAACATTGCTCCATAGCAAAAACAAAAAATATCGTCAATTGAAAATTGTTGGAAAATTCTTTAAAAAAATCTTCGTAAAGTTTTGATTTTATCGCTTACTCTGATCACTGTTTCTATTTTATACCAAAAATAAATCTTTACACTAAAACTAGACTATATTATGAATGTTCTGACATGAGATTTATTACACTTAAGTAAAATAGCACTTTAAAATATGATCTGGAAACGAGCACCAATTTTCGACAGAGAGCGTAGTCATAATTCATTTCGGTTTTAGCAGTGTTGTTTGTATGTGTGGGTGCCTGGTTATGTATGCTTTTGTGAATAATACTATCTAGCCAAGCCATTTCATACGATTATGTACCTTAAATGTAAGGGTTATAGTGTAAAATATCATACAATTCTAAACCCTATCCACTCTCGGATAAATCTTATCCGAAAGTCAATTTAATATTTTCGGAAATTTTTAAACGAGGATCAAGAAGGGATTTTTAAGGGTCGTAATACCGTATGTAACGAGTCTTGCCCTGTTTGAATGAAAACGAAAATGAGTTAGTAATTTAAGGAACGTTTATTATTTAAAAATCATTTTGTTCTTTTACACTTCTAGCGAATTATAAAGTATTCAAAAAAAATAAAAAAAATGATGATTTTGGGGTTAGCACCGAAATTATAATACATACAGACGCCATTTAGCAAATTTTATCTCTTTAAAATCAGCCTGTTACAAATTGCGAATAAAACAAACACGATATTCATGTACTTCATACAAAACAAATCGCTTCCCGTGATCCATGAGACAACCTACCCTTAAGATAAAACCCACCTTGACACCCGGTATAAATTTATCCGACCATTACAATCCGAACCTCGCTTACTTTTAAAACTGCAATCATTTAAAAATCGTCCGCAATTTGGCAGATTTTATGCTACGGATGGGTTCTTAAGATAACAAAACAACATTTAAAACGTTATTTCCTGTAGTTTATTGTCCATAAACTACGAACAAAACTACTTTTGAGACGTGGCCAGTGGGGCACAAACGGGCACTTCGATTTTGATAGCTGAAAAATCCACGTAAATGTTTAAATTTTCCCAATATTTTACCAGCCCGCAGTATCTTTATTTATTAAATTGACGAGTACAGAAGGTATTTGTTAACAGTAAATAACACCAAATAAGCAAAAAACTGTTGAGCAAAAGTGTACGTTCCTAGCTGTCAATAAGTTCCACTTTCAACTGTCAGTAGCTCGTATGGGAACGGCTGCACAAAGGAGTGATATATGAATGAAATGACCGTTGGATAGTAAGAAAGAGGCAGGAACATTAAAATAGGGACACAGTTTAATGCGTTAAAACGAGACAAAACTTTTTTGACGGTCTGTCGTTTTGGATGAAATATATCCGTGAATCACGTCTCGATCGTCTCGTTTTGGTAAAAATTGACCGCCGATCATGTGAGTGGATACCAAAAATGCAAAAACTACATCACGCTTTGCGAATTTAATGTCTATTTCCAACGGTCTATATGGCAGACATTATAATTTGTAGATCACAGTGTGGTGGTTCCATTTTTAAATATGTGTCAAAAATCATTTGGGTAAACCAAAACTGTATTATGTTGTGTATATTATGAAATAAATAAATTAGAGACAATATTACCTATATAATGTATGACAAATACTTTTCAACGTTATCAAAACGGTTTATCAAAGCAATTTTAATCTACTACTCTTCATTTACTTACAGAAGATGAAAAGTACTTAAGACTGGTGAAAATTGGTCCAAATAGTTTTAGCTTAGCTACGAATGATTTAATTCAGCAAATAAATGACCGAACACATTTATTGTTGTCCGTTGTTGCAACTAAGCCAGGAACAGTCAATGGAAAGGCCGCTATAGTCATCACACTTACAGGTAAAAAACAAACCTATAATTAAGCATTTTTTTACAAAACTACTTACGTAAGTACTTACTTACTCAGGGTAAGTATTTCAACTGCTATAAATACGAAAACCACACGCACCTAACCATAACGTGTTTCGTTCTGTGTCTATGTCGTTCCAGACGTGAGCGAAGGCCAAGTTCTCGGCTTTGAGCGCATCAACTACATGGGTTCGCTTGACGACAACACTGTTAACCTACCACTGATAGTGCTCAACGAAGGATTCACACCGGACGTTCAATTCAACTTACTCGGTGGTAGGTAATTGCCATAGGTGTTTTAAAATGATAAGGTCGTGTGAGAACTAAAATTGCCGCTAAAGTCAGAATTACTCAATTCCAGATCTCGCCACTTACTTTGAACTACGACAAGACCTCGCCACTGTGACATTGATTGTGAGAGATCCCATCCCCGAGAACTTACTACCATCCAACCGGATCGTAGTGTTACAGCTACAAGCGACGGCACCGCAAGTCTTGCCTGCGTATACCACACTGATATTGGAAGTCGTCGTGGACGAAGTGAACCCTCCAGCCACGATTGACCTCGTTTTCACAGAAACCTATTACGTCGGTAGTTACTCGGCGACCGACGGACTCTCATTCGGAGAATTGATTTCTCTCGCTGAAGGTCATCATGAGAGCGTTGAGTTCAATCTCGAAGGAGGTGAGCTACGCAGTCATGGAAATTACCATCATGGGAACCAAGATCTCGCCATCTAACACGCTGCTTGTTTTCAGAGAACGCACAATGGTTCCGACTCGACCGGACTGAAAACGGTGCGACACTAGCGCAACAGAGCCCTGTTCCACCATCGGTATTAGCAAACAACCAACAGCTCATCTTTGTCGTAACCGCTGAACATCCTGGAAGCATGACCGCTCGAGCAACCATCGTTATTCAGCTGACGGACGGTACCTAACCTATCATCTCCAAACGCTTTGTAGGATTACTGACACTATAGTGTATTAATATGTGCCCCCTTACCATAACATGTGCTTCTATGTCAATCCAGATGTAAGCGATGGAGAAGTTCTCGGCTTTGAGCGCATCAACTACATGGGTTCGCTTGACGACAACACTGTTCACCTACCACTGATAGTGCTCAACGAAGGATTCACACCGGACGTTCAATTCAACTTACTCGGTGGTAGGTAATTGCCATAGGTGTTTTAAAATGAAAAGGTCGTGTGAGAACTAAAATTGCCGCTAAAGTCAGAATTACTCAATTCCAGATCTCGCCACTTACTTTGAACTACGACAAGACCTTGCCACTGTGATATTGATTGTGAGAGATCCCATCCCCGAGAACTTACTACCATCCAACCGGATCGTAGTGTTACAGCTACAAGCGACGGCACCGCAAGTCTTGCCTGCGTATACCACACTGATATTGGAAGTCGTCGTGGACGAAGTGAACCCTCCAGCCACGATTGACCTCGTTTTCACAGAAACCTATTACGTCGGTAGTTACTCGGCGACCGACGGACTCTCATTCGGAGAATTGATTTCTCTCGCTGAAGGTCATCATGAGAGCGTTGAGTTCAATCTCGAAGGAGGTGAGCTACGCAGTCATGGAAATTACCATCATGGGAACCAAGATCTCGCCATCTAACACGCTGCTTGTTTTCAGAGAACGCACAATGGTTCCGACTCGACCGGACTGAAAACGGTGCGACACTAGCGCAACAGAGCCCTGTTCCACCATCGGTATTAGCAAACAACCAACAGCTCATCTTTGTCGTAACCGCTGAACATCCTGGAAGCATGACCGCTCGAGCAACCATCGTTATTCAGCTGACGGACGGTACCTAACCTATCATCTCCAAACGCTTTGTAGGATTACTGACACTATAGTGTATTAATATGTGCCCCCTTACCATAACATGTGCTTCTATGTCAATCCAGATGTAAGCGATGGAGAAGTTCTCGGCTTTGAGCGCATCAACTACATGGGTTCGCTTGACGACAACACTGTTCACCTACCACTGATAGTGCTCAACGAAGGATTCACACCGGACGTTCAATTCAACTTACTCGGTGGTAGGTAATTGCCATAGGTGTTTTAAAATGAAAAGGTCGTGTGAGAACTAAAATTGCCGCTAAAGTCAGAATTACTCAATTCCAGATCTCGCCACTTACTTTGAACTACGACAAGACCTTGCCACTGTGATATTGATTGTGAGAGATCCCATCCCCGAGAACTTACTACCATCCAACCGGATCGTAGTGTTACAGCTACAAGCGACGGCACCGCAAGTCTTGCCTGCGTATACCACACTGATATTGGAAGTCGTCGTGGACGAAGTGAACCCTCCAGCCACGATTGACCTCGTTTTCACAGAAACCTATTACGTCGGTAGTTACTCGGCGACCGACGGACTCTCATTCGGAGAATTGATTTCTCTCGCTGAAGGTCATCATGAGAGCGTTGAGTTCAATCTCGAAGGAGGTGAGCTACGCAGTCATGGAAATTACCATCATGGGAACCAAGATCTCGCCATCTAACACGCTGCTTGTTTTCAGAGAACGCACAATGGTTCCGACTCGACCGGACTGAAAACGGTGCGACACTAGCGCAACAGAGCCCTGTTCCACCATCGGTATTAGCAAACAACCAACAGCTCATCTTTGTCGTAACCGCTGAACATCCTGGAAGCATGACCGCTCGAGCAACCATCGTTATTCAGCTGACGGACGGTACCTAACCTATCATCTCCAAACGCTTTGTAGGATTACTGACACTATAGTGTATTAATATGTGCCCCCTTACCATAACATGTGCTTCTATGTCAATCCAGATGTAAGCGATGGAGAAGTTCTCGGCTTTGAGCGCATCAACTACATGGGTTCGCTTGACGACAACACTGTTCACCTACCACTGATAGTGCTCAACGAAGGATTCACACCGGACGTTCAATTCAACTTACTCGGTGGTAGGTAATTGCCATAGGTGTTTTAAAATGAAAAGGTCGTGTGAGAACTAAAATTGCCGCTAAAGTCAGAATTACTCAATTCCAGATCTCGCCACTTACTTTGAACTACGACAAGACCTTGCCACTGTGATATTGATTGTGAGAGATCCCATCCCCGAGAACTTACTACCATCCAACCGGATCGTAGTGTTACAGCTACAAGCGACGGCACCGCAAGTCTTGCCTGCGTATACCACACTGATATTGGAAGTCGTCGTGGACGAAGTGAACCCTCCAGCCACGATTGACCTCGTTTTCACAGAAACCTATTACGTCGGTAGTTACTCGGCGACCGACGGACTCTCATTCGGAGAATTGATTTCTCTCGCTGAAGGTCATCATGAGAGCGTTGAGTTCAATCTCGAAGGAGGTGAGCTACGCAGTCATGGAAATTACCATCATGGGAACCAAGATCTCGCCATCTAACACGCTGCTTGTTTTCAGAGAACGCACAATGGTTCCGACTCGACCGGACTGAAAACGGTGCGACACTAGCGCAACAGAGCCCTGTTCCACCATCGGTATTAGCAAACAACCAACAGCTCATCTTTGTCGTAACCGCTGAACATCCTGGAAGCATGACCGCTCGAGCAACCATCGTTATTCAGCTGACGGACGGTACCTAACCTATCATCTCCAAACGCTTTGTAGGATTACTGACACTATAGTGTATTAATATGTGCCCCCTTACCATAACATGTGCTTCTATGTCAATCCAGATGTAAGCGATGGAGAAGTTCTCGGCTTTGAGCGCATCAACTACATGGGTTCGCTTGACGACAACACTGTTCACCTACCACTGATAGTGCTCAACGAAGGATTCACACCGGACGTTCAATTCAACTTACTCGGTGGTAGGTAATTGCCATAGGTGTTTTAAAATGAAAAGGTCGTGTGTGAACTAAAATTGCCGCTAAAGTCAGAATTACTCAATTCCAGATCTCGCCACTTACTTTGAACTACGACAAGACCTTGCCACTGTGATATTGATTGTGAGAGATCCCATCCCCGAGAACTTACTACCATCCAACCGGATCGTAGTGTTACAGCTACAAGCGACGGCACCGCAAGTCTTGCCTGCGTATACCACACTGATATTGGAAGTCGTCGTGGACGAAGTGAACCCTCCAGCCACGATTGACCTCGTTTTCACAGAAACCTATTACGTCGGTAGTTACTCGGCGACCGACGGACTCTCATTCGGAGAATTGATTTCTCTCGCTGAAGGTCATCATGAGAGCGTTGAGTTCAATCTCGAAGGAGGTGAGCTACGCAGTCATGGAAATTACCATCATGGGAACCAAGATCTCGCCATCTTACACGCTGCTTGTTTTCAGAGAACGCACAATGGTTCCGACTCGACCGGACTGAAAACGGTGCGACACTAGCGCAACAGAGCCCTGTTCCACCATCGGTATTAGCAAACAACCAACAGCTCATCTTTGTCGTAACCGCTGAACATCCTGGAAGCATGACCGCTCGAGCAACCATCGTTATTCAGCTGACGGACGGTACCTAACCTATCATCTCCAAACGCTTTGTAGGATTACTGACACTATAGTGTATTAATATGTGCCCCCTTACAATAACATGTGCTTCTATGTCAATCCAGATGTAAGCGATGGAGAAGTTCTCGGCTTTGAGCGCATCAACTACATGGGTTCGCTTGACGACAACACTGTTCACCTACCACTGATAGTGCTCAACGTAGGATTCACACCGGACGTCCAATTCAACTTACTCGGTGGTAGGTAATTGCCATAGGTGTTTTAGAATGATAAGGTCGTGTGAGAACTAAAATTGCCGCTAAAGTCAGAATTACTCAATTCCAGATCTCGCCACTTACTTTGAACTACGACAAGACCTCGCCACTGTGACATTGATTGTGAGAGATCCCATCCCCGAGAACTTACTACCATCCAACCGGATCGTAGTGTTACAGCTACAAGCGACGGCACCGCAAGTCTTGCCTGCGTATACCACACTGATATTGGAAATCGTCGTGGACGAAGTGAACCCTCCAGCCACGATTGACCTCGTTTTCACAGAAACCTATTACGTCGGTAGTTACTCGGCGACCGACGGACTCTCATTCGGAGAATTGATTTCTCTCGCTGAAGGTCATCATGAGAGCGTTGAGTTCAATCTCGAAGGAGGTGAGCTACGCAGTCATGGAAATTACCATCATGGGAACCAAGATCTCGCCATCTAACACGCTGCTTGTTTTCAGAGAACGCACAATGGTTCCGACTCGACCGGACTGAAAACGGTGCGACACTAGCGCAACAGAGCCCTGTTCCACCATCGGTATTAGCAAACAACCAACAGCTCATCTTTGTCGTAACCGCTGAACATCCTGGAAGCATGACCGCTCGAGCAACCATCGTTATTCAGCTGACGGACGGTACCTAACCTGTCATCTCCAAACGCTTTGTAGGATTACTGACACTATAGTGTATTAATATGTGCCCCCTTAACATAACATGTGCTTCTATGTCAATCCAGATGTAAGCGATGGAAAAGTTCTCGGCTTTGAGCGCATCAACTACTTAGGTTCGCTTGACGACAACACTGTTCACCTACCACTAATAGTGCTCAACGAAGGATTCACACCGGACGTTCAGTTCAACTTACTCGGTGGTAGGTAATTGCCATAGGTGTTTTAAAATGATAAGGTCGTGTGAGAACTAAAATTGCCGCTAAAGTCAGAATTACTCAATTCCAGATCTCGCCACTTACTTTGAACTACGACAAGACCTCGCCACTGTGACATTGATTGTGAGAGATCCCATCCCCGAGAACTTACTACCATCCAACCGGATCGTAGTGTTACAGCTACAAGCGACGGCACCGCAAGTCTTGCCTGCGTATACCACACTGATATTGGAAGTCGTCGTGGACGATGTGAACCCTCCAGCCACGATTGACCTCGTTTTCACAGAAACCTATTACGTCGGTAGTTACTCGGCGACCGACGGACTCTCATTCGGAGAATTGATTTCTCTCGCTGAAGGTCATCATGAGAGCGTTGAGTTCAATCTCGAAGGAGGTGAGCTACGCAGTCATGGAAATTACCATCATGGGAACCAAGATCTCGCCATCTTACACGCTGCTTGTTTTCAGAGAACGCACAATGGTTCCGACTCGACCGGACTGAAAACGGTGCGACACTAGCGCAACAGAGCCCTGTTCCACCATCGGTATTAGCAAACAACCAACAGCTCATCTTTGTCGTAACCGCTGAACATCCTGGAAGCATGACCGCTCGAGCAACCATCGTTATTCAGCTGACGGACGGTACCTAACCTATCATCTCCAAACGCTTTGTAGGATTACTGACACTATAGTGTATTAATATGTGCCCCCTTACCATAACATGTGCTTCTATGTCAATCCAGATGTAAGCGATGGAGAAGTTCTCGGCTTTGAGCGCATCAACTACATGGGTTCGCTTGACGACAACACTGTTCACCTACCACTGATAGTGCTCAACGAAGGATTCACACCGGACGTCCAATTCAACTTACTCGGTGGTAGGTAATTGCCATAGGTGTTTTAGAATGATAAGGTCGTGTGAGAACTAAAATTGCCGCTAAAGTCAGAATTACTCAATTCCAGATCTCGCCACTTACTTTGAACTACGACAAGACCTCGCCACTGTGACATTGATTGTGAGAGATCCCATCCCCGAGAACTTACTACCATCCAACCGGATCGTAGTGTTACAGCTACAAGCGACGGCACCGCAAGTCTTGCCTGCGTATACCACACTGATATTGGAAGTCGTCGTGGACGAAGTGAACCCTCCAGCCACGATTGACCTCGTTTTCACAGAAACCTATTACGTCGGTAGTTACTCGGCGACCGACGGACTCTCATTCGGAGAATTGATTTCTCTCGCTGAAGGTCATCATGAGAGCGTTGAGTTCAATCTCGAAGGAGGTGAGCTACGCAGTCATGGAAATTACCATCATGGGAACCAAGATCTCGCCATCTTACACGCTGCTTGTTTTCAGAGAACGCACAATGGTTCCGACTCGACCGGACTGAAAACGGTGCGACACTAGCACAACAGAGCCCTGTTCCACCATCGGTATTAGCAAACAACCAACAGCTCATCTTTGTTGTAACCGCTGAACATCCTGGAAGCATGACCGCTCGAGCAACCATCGTTATTCAGCTGACGGACGGTACCTAACCTATCATCTCCAAACGCTTTGTAGGATTACTGACACTATAGTGTATTAATATGTGCGCCCTTACCATAACATGTGCTTCTATGTCAATCCAGATGTAAGCGATGGAGAAGTTCTTGGCTTTGAGCGCATCAACTACATGGGTTCTCTTGACGACAACACTGTTCACCTACCACTGATAGTGCTCAACGAAGGATTCACACCGGACGTTCAATTCAACTTACTCGGTGGTAGGTAATTGCCATAGGTGTTTTAAAATGAAAAGGTCGTGTGAGAACTAAAATTGCCGCTAAAGTCAGAATTACTCAATTCCAGATCTCGCCACTTACTTTGAACTACGACAAGACCTTGCCACTGTGATATTGATTGTGAGAGATCCCATCCCCGAGAACTTACTACCATCCAACCAGATCGTAGTGTTACAGCTACAAGCGACGGCACCGCAAGTCTTGCCTGCGTATACCACACTGATATTGGAAGTCGTCGTGGACGAAGTGAACCCACCAGCCACGATTGACCTCGTTTTCACAGAAACCTATTACGTCGGTAGTTACTCGGCGACCGACGGACTCTCATTCGGAGAATTGATTTCTCTCGCTGAAGGTCATCATGAGAGCGTTGAGTTCAATCTCGAAGGAGGTGAGCTACGCAGTCATGGAAATTACCATCATGGGAACCAAGATCTCGCCATCTAACACGCTGCTTGTTTTCAGAGAACGCACAATGGTTCCGACTCGACCGGACTGAAAACGGTGCGACACTAGCGCAACAGAGCCCTGTTCCACCATCGGTATTAGCAAACAACCAACAGCTCATCTTTGTTGTAACCGCTGAACATCCTGGAAGCATGACCGCTCGAGCAACCATCGTTATTCAGCTGACGGACGGTACCTAACCTATCATCTCCAAACGCTTTGTAGGATTACTGACACTATAGTGTATTAATATGTGCGCCCTTACCATAACATGTGCTTCTATGTCAATCCAGATGTAAGCGATGGAGAAGTTCTTGGCTTTGAGCGCATCAACTACATGGGTTCTCTTGACGACAACACTGTTCACCTACCACTGATAGTGCTCAACGAAGGATTCACACCGGACGTTCAGTTCAACTTACTCGGTGGTAGGTGATTGCCATAGGTGTTTTAAAATGATAAGGTCGTGTGAGAACTAAAATTGCCGCTAAAGTCAGAATTACTCAATTCCAGATCTCGCCACTTACTTTGAACTACGACAAGACCTCGCCACTGTGACATTGATTGTGAGAGATCCCATCCCCGAGAACTTACTACCATCCAACCGGATCGTAGTGTTACAGCTACAAGCGACGGCACCGCAAGTCTTGCCTGCGTATACCACACTGATATTGGAAGTCGTCGTGGACGATGTGAACCCTCCAGCCACGATTGACCTCGTTTTCACAGAAACCTATTACGTCGGTAGTTACTCGGCGACCGACGGACTCTCATTCGGAGAATTGATTTCTCTCGCTGAAGGTCATCATGAGAGCGTTGAGTTCAATCTCGAAGGAGGTGAGCTACGCAGTCATGGAAATTACCATCATGGGAACCAAGATCTCGCCATCTTACACGCTGCTTGTTTTCAGAGAACGCACAATGGTTCCGACTCGACCGGACTGAAAACGGTGCGACACTAGCGCAACAGAGCCCTGTTCCACCATCGGTATTAGCAAACAACCAACAGCTCATCTTTGTCGTCCGCGCTGAACATCCTGGAAGCACGACCGCTCGAGCAACCATCATTATTCAGCTGACGAACGGTAACTTATTATCATTTTAGCGTTTCGATTTTGAGAAATGCTACATTCTTATAATTTTACTTTCAAGGAATAGGTAAGGTACGAGGACTGTTTGATAAGTCCATGACTTTGAAAAGAAGAAACACTTTTTTATTTATAATTTATTTTTGGATCTTAAAAAGAACCTCCTTAGGAATCTTTACACTATATTTTTTTCAAATTTGGCGAAAGATTATTACTTTTGGAAACAAAAAGCTCAAGCGACTTCTAACTTTTCTTAATGACCCTGTCACCCCGCTAGGCAGCACTCATGACATCGAAACTCATCGAATGAAGATGCGAATCCTTCCTATTCTCTACAGTTATCCCACTGAGATGTTTTCTCCTACCAAACATGAAAAAAGTCTTGGCGGGCAAAGATTTCCATCAGCCAAAAGTGGTGTCTGAAATTAGCCCTCATTTCAGTTTCCACAGTTTTTAGGCGATGAAAGGAAAAAATTAAAGAGGTAGGAACTTCGTTGGATAATTTGGATTTAATACGCAGAGCTACAAATATATTATATAGAGAAATAAAAAAATAAGACGAATAAAGATGGTTCTTTTTTACAAAGACATGGGCTTATCAAGCCACCCTCGTATACTATTAGAAATGGCTGACGACTGTAGTGCTTTGTATCCTTCAGTTTCATTGGGTTCATTCACTCCATTAATAGTTATTACTTATTTCGTCATGAAAAAATTAAGACTGCTTTATGCTCATGTCGTGATTAGTTTTTCCTTCCTTTAAAAACTAAAGGAAGTACTAATTAAATTATCACCTCTTACGGCCCTGCCACAGCCAGCGCGGCAGGTAGGCGGCGAGGCAGTCGGCGCGGCAAGCGAATTCCCCTCTGAATCATAAAGTCCCCTCTGTCTTTTGCAATCTTACACAGTCGAAGCTCTTAAATGAATAGTAGTTTGTTACACAAGGGATGTAAGTGAGCTATTACAGAACAAGATCCAATTTGGCGCCCGTGCGAGCCCAGCTCGCAAAGGGTGTAATAGCTACTTACAACCGAGGTAAGCATACTATTTTACATCATTCATGCGAGGTAAATTTAATAAAAATAAAAATAAAAATAAACATATAAATAAAAACATTAAAACAAAAATAAAACGTTAAAGGGTTATTTCTTTGAAAACTCGTGGGGTTGATCAGACCATTAAACTGAACAACTTTCATTATGGGACCAACCTCGAAATCACGAAAAAAAATCAGCTGTTTTTACATTGCAGAATTTTGCATACCTAGCTTGAACTGAAATGAAATGCCGCCATTTTCATTTTTTTTTCAGCCAAAAGTTTCGTCAGTTTATAATAAAAGAAAAGAGACTGGTTTACTAAGGAGTTTTAAATGCTTGAATTGTAAAGTAACTTTACAGTTAAAGCATTCACCATCCTTGAATTGTAAAGTGATTTGAAAATGGAACGTTCTATCTAAACAATGCACTGTGTTGCACAAGCCAACTTACACAGCCTCATACTACATAAGTAAATCCTAGTTACCGAGCAGAATGATGTAAAAGCTTTAACGAAATTCTTTTAGACGTCGATGTCTTTCTGTTTCCTTTTTTTTGCGTTTTCATGATGTGGTTTTCGTTTTATTTGTTAAAGTTGAAACTAGCTCTAAGATTAGTAGTAAGATACAGCTTATATAATTTTTTCAATACAGTTGCTCGAAAATGTGAGCTTACGATGACAGTACAGCGTGCGGTAAATTGATTTTACCGCACGCCGGCACCGTGCGCTTTTGTTTACGTACTTTTTTTTTATTTCTACTGGCTTCCGTCCGCGACTTCATTCAGGTGGACAGTAGAAAAATATAGTGACCAGTTTAAAACAGGGAATGTTAACGTAATTTTTTAATATAACGTTATTTCTTACTTTTTTTACCGTTAATTTTAACATTAACGTTATGTCAATAAATAACGTTAATTTTAAGGTTATTTACTGATTGTGATTACTATGAAAATCTGTGCAGTAGTTTTTGAGTTCATCGCAAACAGACAGACAGACGCGGCGGAGAACTTTGTTTTATAATGTGAAAGTAATTACACGTTAACATTAATTGTATTTTTAATTTTATTTTGCATTATCCGCTGATTATCATCTTTTTTATCCTTTAAAAGAGTCCTACCGCTCGTCAGGATTATTTTTTTAGAATAATCAGATTTCCTATTTTTTTTATCTGATAACAAGAGAACAATTATTGGTCCTTAAAAGGATTTCCTTATCCTAAATTAAAGCTAAATAGCTGTTCTCCAACTTTATTTCTTACGTCTTTCCTCGTAGAATGAGTATTATAGACGGTTTTTTGTTCGAAAGGCTAGCTTTACTACAAATTTAGTCAAAAGTGGCCCATTTTTTAAGTGTGCATCTCGAGATATATATGACACTCAGAGCTGAAATGACACTCACATTTTGGTAATTTTATCTTCTTTAAAAGTGTTATAGACGACTTTGCCGAAGAATGCATTTTTTAGAAATTATTAGCCAAAAACTGAAAAATGTTGAGGTTTTTCGATCACTACGAAGTTAGCACAGGTCTTTCAGGGTTGCAAATTTGGATTTACACTATTCGTATGTATCCTAACAACATCCCAAAACTACACAACCTTTCAAATTTTTGCGACCTAACGCGATTTTTGTGTCTACGATGACTGGCCTAATTTTAATTTACTTACTTTTTAATATTCCAGATGACGAGGTGAATTCCGTGGCTTTTGACAACATTCTCTATGAAGGAAGAATACAAGGCGGTGTAGTCCAACATGAGACTATTACCATCAATGGATTTGAAAAGGATCAAGTAGATATTATTGGAAGTAAGTGCTGTGTTTATTTTGACATGACACTTTTTATCAATTTCAGTAACGATCAGGGTAATGTAAACTATTGTTTGATACTGATTTTCATTATTAAGTAGGTAGGTACTTAATCCACAGAATCGAAATTCCAACAAAATATTGTGCAAAGTAACAATTTTAAGTTTATTTCATTTTATTTGTGTAATAGTAGATTAGAACGGTAAGCTATTTGGAGAACTACATGAACTTAGGTAATAGGTACTACTCGTACTACTGATGTTCGGTTCGATTGATTTTTATACCTACCTTACCAACTTTTACTATGGGAAAAAAGTCATCTAAAAAATAATGATTAAATTATGAAAATGTATGAAACCGCTGATTTTATTTTTCGCGATTTCAGCATTGGTCCCATAGTAAAAGTTATTCAGTTCGATGGTCCCTATCTACCATATTCTGGTTTAGCTATTAATTCTGTTACACGTTGTAGGTATATTACTTACTATGTAGGTTTTTCTGACTATTGTTGTAAATATTTCAGCATATGGCTCCTTTTTTACTGCAAGCCATTCTAATGGGTTGGTCGTTGTGGAAACGACGGGTTCTTTAACATTACCTCCTGATGCCAACAATGTGGTTCTGGAACTTCGGGCCGACGATGCTGCCGCCGTACTCCTTCTAGAAATTACTGGCATAGGTATGCGTGTTGTTATTCAAAGTCAAAGTCAAAGTCAAAGTCAAAATAAGCTTTATTCAAATAAACTTAATTATTAAGTACTTTTGAATCGTCTATATTTTCCTACCACCCGTTCCAGACTTTTTTAGCTGACAAGAAGAACGGGCGCAAGAAACTTATCAGCTGTAACAGCCATAAGTAACGATATTTACAAACTTTAATATATCGTTACCAAATAATTACAACAGGGTGACAGGATTATTGGCAACAACATAGACTTATTGTTATATTACTTCAACAAAGTACTTATAGTAGCAAGTTATGTGTTACATCATTTCCACGCATTTTGATCTTTAAAATAATCGTCTACTTTATAATAACCTTTACCCATGAGCGTTTTTTTAACATGGTTTTTAAATTCATGCAAAGGAAGATCAATCACTTGTTGTGGAACTTTATTAATAAAGGCTATGCCTTTCCCCATAAATGAACCTCTAGTTTTTGCAAGCCTAAATCTTGGAACGGCAAGTTTATCTTTATTTCTTGTATTAAACTGGTGAATATTGCTGTTCTTAGCAAATGAATCATAGTGTTTCCTTACATAAACTAAATTTTCATAAATGTATTGGCCTGCCAAAGTTAAAATATTTATTTCTTTGAACAATTCTCTCAAGGTATCTCTTCGCCGTAGATTGTATATGGCGCGAACAGCTCTTTTTTGGAGTACAAAAATATTTTCAATACTGGCAGCTGAGCCCCACAATAGCAGTCCATATGACATTACACTATGAAAATAACTAAAGTATACTAACCTTGCCGTTTCAATATCAGTTAAAAGCCTTATTTTCTTAACAGCGAATGCCGCTGAACTAAGTCTACTTGACAAGGCCTCAATATGTGGATCCCATTGCAGTCGAGAATCTAGTGTGATACCTAGAAATTTTGTACTCTCAATAAACTCGACTTCATCGTCATTCAAATTAATATTTAATTTTGTCTGCTCAACATTAGGTAATGAGAATTTAACACATTTAGTTTTTTTGGGGTTAAGTGCTAAATTATTACTATTAAACCAGTATGAAACTTTAGAGAGGGCACTATTTACTTCGTCCGAACAGTTATTACCTCTGTTTACTTTAAAAACTAAAGAAGTATCATCCGCAAATAGTACTGTCTCACATAAATTATTCGCGTAGTTGGGAAGGTCATTTATATAAATTAGAAACAACAATGGGCCCAATATTGATTAAATATTAAATATTGATTCAAACTTGCGTGTAGGAAAAAACCAAAATGTGCTTCTAATAACGTTTTCACATTATCCGATACGATATCGCTATCGGCTGCCGATACGATATCGGAGGAAGTAAAATGTATGAAATTGTATCTGTCTTTCACATTGTCCGGCCCGATATCGAATATCGGAGCCACATATTTCATACATTTTACTTCCTCCTTTATTTATCATATCGTTGTCCGATACCGATATCGTATCGGATAATGTGAAAACGGTTTAAAAGTTTTCCCTAAGCCGGCGCTTACTTTTTTTTTTTATTCGGAATAACAGACAGCCTTATTAACATAGTTATTCACAGATTAAGCTAAATTTAATAACATCAAGATTTAATAATATAATGTAATTTTACAGGTTATTTTTAGTTTATACAAAACCTCTCGTGGGGTTGATCAGACCATCAAACTGAACAACTTTCATTATGGGACCAAACTTGAAATCGTAAAAAAAATCTGCTGTTTCATACATTTCGATGGAGTAGGATTGTACTTTTGTATGGAACAGTTGACTTTTTTTCGCCATTTCAAGATTGGTCCCATAATGAAAAATGTTCAGTTTGATGGTCTGATCAACCCCATGAGAGGTTTTGTATTAACTTAAAATAACCTTGTATATTCTTATAAAATCTTTATCTCCAGACCCCCCAGTAATGCCAACCGTAGCCTTCAGCTCTGCGTCATACGTGATACGAGTGGAGATGGGCCAGACTGGAGCTGTGGGCCAAGTTGAAGCCACAGCAGATAACGGCGAAGCAGTCACTTACACTATTCTCTTGGAAAATGGTAAGGAATCCAATTAAGACAACTTGAATTTTTTAGAGATAACAAACCAGTCTATGCCAGGGTGTTATTGTTTTTCAGCGTACCAATCAACTGTTTTTATACAATAATTAGTTATGTACCAATAATTTTTCACTCCCCAGAACATCTACAGACACGGTTATCAGTAAACAGCGAAGGCGAGTTACGCTTGTCTGCTCCTGCCGACAGTGGCGTTTATAATTTCCAAGTAATCGCAACCACT
This sequence comes from Agriphila geniculea, assembly GCA_943789525.1. Taxonomy (NCBI): domain Eukaryota; kingdom Metazoa; phylum Arthropoda; class Insecta; order Lepidoptera; family Crambidae; genus Agriphila; species Agriphila geniculea. The sequence goes on from OX038875.1 coordinate 15,237,717, forward strand.
GTATTCACAGGAGCTACTGGTTCAGCCACAGTACGTTTTGTCAATATTATATTTGAAACTAAACTTACCTTTATTTTAAAATAAGATAGTAATTGATAAACATCTATTTTTATTATTACAGATCTATTTCTCAGTTCAAGCTGTCGTTGTATGTGGAGACGATATAGTAACAGCACCACTTATCGTCATAGATAGAGACGAAGAAGAACCGCATCGCAACCTCGTGGTGATTGACCCTTCAGAACACGAAGGTTGTCGATATTATCTGGCAAACAAATGGCCAGCCGACCAAAACTGGTTATACGTTGACGATACAGGATTGCATGCTCATATTATCGATAGAGAAGACCAAGCTATTGCTTTTATGGCACTCTCACAAATACAAGTGGAATTAACGTTGCATTGTAATACCGAGACGCGAATTAAAAGATCCACGGAATCAAGACACGATTGGCTTGGCCCATACGACTACGGGACTAATACTTGGCTTCTTGGCAATACTATCGAATACAATCCCAGAAGGACTATTGTGAATTTAATTGTAAATGATATTAATGATAATACGCCTAAATTCATTAAAGAAGAAATAATTGTTGGCTACCCTGTTGCGGATCTTGCTTCGACAGTAATACCACGGGCTCTGATACAAGTAAAAGTAAGATTTTATTTATCCATCCTAGCACATGTTGGTTATTAAGTATACATGTAATCGACATCACAGTCACATATTTTTAAATCATATATTTTGTAACTCGCTTCACTCATTCAACACTATGAATCAATGTGAATTGTTATTAGAAGCTATCGACAAGAAAGTTAAACTTATTTTTACTGTGTAAAAATAACGTATCCCACAGGCTACGGATGCAGATGTTGGAGAAAACGCTGCATTAGTTTATTGGAGCTCAGAGCCACAATTAGCGGTGTCTTCCTCAACTGGCTTCGTTCACGTACGAAATGACGCTGAGTTGACAGATAACATGCAGTTAGCCGTCAATGCTACTGACCTCAATGGGCAAGGTCTTACCGGTACTATACTACTTACGGTAAGAGATGATAAATAATTATAAACTTAAGTTAAAAACATCATAAATTGAAGGTTTATTTAACTGAATACAGTTGCATAATTTAATAAATTTCACATTTCCAGGTCAAATTATTGAATACCAATAACATAGCAGTACTAACAGTCAAAAATGCCTTCTTGGAGGATGAAAGTCTTATTTTAAGCAACTTAAGTAATGCTCTCGGATATGAAATCAAGTCCCTAAGATCTGACATATTATCCGATTCTGACACAAATCAAGAAGAATCGTCAACTGGTACTGAAAATATCTTTAGAAAGAAACGCGAGGTGACAATTTCAACAGGAGCTTCGTTAGCTGTTCATGTATATGGATTAATAGAAAGAGAACCAGTTGCCGTGGAAAGACTTTCCAAGTAAGTCAAATGTCAATTTTGATATAATGATTACGCTTTAAAAATATATTTATCCAATTATGTTGCTTTTGCAGTGACATCAATGAAAACGCAGCAGTAGCGTCGTATACAATAACAAGTATTATTACTTTGGAAGAACATTTGGCAGGCATTTGCGATATCTCTGAAGGGAACATTGGCTGGTTTGTTGCTGCCATAGTTCTGAGTGTACTGCTATTCTTATTTATCGTTGCTGCAGTGATCCTTTTCTTTTACATACGGTATTATTATCTTTCTTATCTTAAATTTGTTTGGGGTTTGTATAAAGTATGTAATTTCTTTAAATCTTTTTTTTAATCATAGACGAAAAGGTCTCAACTACGAACCATTCAGCGACACAAATAGTTTGGCGTCTCAAATAGAATCGCCTGTAACTGAGCAGAAGCCAGATGGTGGGAGTTCGTTGCCAAGATTAAATATTGAGGAGCTGAAAAGAAGTGAAAGAAGGCTACAAGATATGCTCAATGCTCCCATTAAAGAAGTTGTTGTTGAACCTAGTACTTCGACTAACAACCCGGCAATCATCCCATCTACTGATACTAAAATCCCAATAATCATACAGGATAAACTCAAAGATTATGATGAATCCGATGAGGATGAATTTGGTGAACGTAAGAAAGGCAGAAGAAAATCAGTTGTAACATTCAATGAAAATGTAGAGAAAATAATACATGTTGAAGATAGCCCAGAAGATGTAAACCCTCCAGAAGCAGAGTATGAAGTTTATAAATTATAGACTGAAAATGTGTAAATAACGTAGTATATTAGATAAAATGAATTTAATTTATTCTAAACATTTTGATACTCATATTCAACTACAGTTTGAATATTATACCAATAATTATGAAAACAATTGTTGACTTATTTATTTCTCGCATGTACATTCTTGATCACAGAAAGGGTATATTGTTTCCCGTTGTTCTTGATAGTTGATTTCAAAGTCCTTTAGTGTGTAGTAAAAAGTAATACATCATTCATTTGTGTGTCTTTGACTTCTATGAAGCTAATATCATTATCACATGAGTAAATACGTTTTTTTACTCATGTGCTAATATGATAGGTATGTAGGTAATTACCAGTTAAAAAGTTATGTTATTTAATAGTAGGTAATATTAATGGTAGCTAGGTAGGTAAGGTATATATTATTGAAATTATATATATTAATGAAAATCAAGAAAGTTTCAAAAGATTAAAGCATTATTGTAAATGAATTTAAGTAAAGATGTATATGTACTTATTTATTTAGATAAATAAATAAGTACCTACTTATAGTATGTACACATGTACAGTGAAAATAATAAAATAAGTTAGAAAGTGCCTAGTATAGCTCCAATAATGTCCTATTATTTTTATTAATTTACAGTTATAATGGTTCAATTCAATTTAGTTTCAAAGTCATAAATCAAGATAGTGCCTAGTTTGAAATATTAGCAATTTTCTTTCCCCAACGATTGGCACAATTGTTTTTATCGGTACCTAGGTGCATTTTTATTGAGAAAAAAAAACTTAGCAATAAGATTGTTATTTATAAAATAAAACTACTTATCTTTGCATGAACTACTCTTTCTATTGACCTAAAAATTTTCGTTTGGAATTTATCTTTAATTTTCTTTCCTCAATGATTGATAACAACAAACTACCTATACACAATATATTATCTAAACTCCACTTAAAACAGCACTACTAAGTTGAGCATCTCTATGTAAAGGTCCTCGGAGGTACATACGTTAAGAGATTTTGTATAGGAAGCTATTACTGTACAAAGGCACATCTGACAATACTGCTTGCGCAGTTCAACTGCTTACCCTGATCATATAAGTAACTCCTTTGCTAACTTTTGACTGAAACTGACAGAAATCGCAGTTACATTGCTGCTTCAGTAAGAATCAAAGTGACAACTATCTTATTTAAAGCAGCAATGTAACTGCGATTTTTGTCAGTCTCAATCAGAAGTTAATAACAACAGAGTTATAAAATCAGGGGGCTGATGTACTCATTAGAAGAAGCTGTCGTGTGTAAGTTTATCAACTGAGCGCTCGCAGCAGCTTTAATATAAATTATTGCTGTGAACTTATTTAAGTAGTAGGCTACTAACTAAATAGTAAAAACTCTTTTTAAGCAATCTAAATAAATCATTTTATTTTCTACGGACTTCGTATTTAAGCAATATAAATAAATCATTTTATTTCCTACGAACTTCGTAGAAAATAAAATGATATATTTATATTGCTTAAAAAGAGTTTTTACTATTTAGTTAGTAGCCTACTACTACGAAGTAGGTAAAATATTTGTACAATACGAATAATTTATAATTAATTCAAAAACCTCGGTAACTTATGCGCCACGCACGATAGTTAGAAAAACGGACTAAATTATGTATTACAAAAAAAAATCGGACTAAAAATTAAAACGGAGTAGTAAAAACAAACTAAAAAGTAAAACATAAATTCTGCTGTAAATATTTATAACCCTATACCCTATACCTACAGAAATTTTAAACCTAAAAATTTTAAACCTAAACACGTAGGGCGCGTTTTGTAAAATTTATCATCTATATTGTCAATCTATATTCTATAGCATGTGCCCCACGTTTTAAAGTATAAAATTTTTAGGATTAAAATTTCTGTAGGTATAATAGGGTATCCTACTAATCCTACTAATATTATAAATGTGAAAGTTTGTGGGTTTGGATGTTTGTTCCTCAATCACGCAAAAACAACTGAACGGATTTGGTTGAAATTTGGCACACAGATAGTAGATAGCCTAGATTAAAACATAGAATACTTTTTATCCAGATATTCCCACGGAAACGGGAACCACGCGGGTGAAACCGCGGGCGACCGCTAGTATGGTTATAAATATTTACAGCAGAATTTATTTTTTACTTTTTAGTTTGTTGAAACTACTCTGTTTTAATGTTTTTAGTCCGATTTTTTTAATATATAATTTAGTCCTTTTTAAAAACGTGTTATTATAAATTTTTTTTTCAGTAAATTATTATTTTCTGCTTTTTAGTTAACGATCTAAAACTAAAAAAATATACCATCTCCTACTCTCGCCCTCGCACTCGTCAAGACGATTCAAACGAGCCCAAACTCGATGGGGTTGCATGGTTTTATTACAGAGTTCCTGTGTCCTTCTTCCGGCTCCATCATCAGACCCTGGAAACTATTTCCCAACAAAAAACTCGTCGAGACGATTCAAACAAGCCCAAATTTGATGGAGCTTCATTGTTTCAATATTGAGTTCCAATGGAATAATCTTTCAGCTTCATCTTCGGACCCTAGATCTCGTTTCCCATTAGAGTACTTGTCAAGACAATTGTAACGAGCCCAAACACGATGGGTTTGTATGGTTTCATCATAGAGATCCTATGGCCTTCTTCCGGATCCATCATCAGATCAGCTCAATGACACCATAATATTGCATTGCCTTCCAGTTCTGATGTATGTTCAAAGTTTCAAGTTTCTAGCTCATTGGGAAGCTAGTACAAAATCGTTCACAAACTTTGCGGAGAAACTAACGAACACACAAACAAACAAACGAGAAAGCAACCTAATAAAAACGTGTTAAAAAATATGTTTTTCAACACACTTGCTCGTAAAGTGAGCCCTAATACATCGCTTTTAGGGCCATAAACCGAGCTATAACAAACGCGTGCAATAATATATAAAACACTAGGTTGTTATAGAATTATCCCTACAAAGTTAAATTAGTACCTTACTGCAAGTTCTATGCGAGTAAACAGAGCATTCCCAATTTAACTGGGTTATACAGTTATTTTTTTTAGTAACAACAAAGAGGTTTTATGCCGCTGAAAGTTCATATTCATTTTTGAAATAAATAAATGTGTAAGCCTTTAATTAAGTCAAACAAATATTTATTATTATAAAATTATTCATAATTCATAATATTTTGTTATAAAATATTGAAATATTTGCATTTTATAACTTAAAATTATAGTTTTGAAGTAGGCTGTATATACTCACCCCTTTGTTCGCAAAATATTCTTGTATTGGGCGCAAATTGGGCGTGTGAAAAAAAACAAAAAAAAACTTACGCGCCTTTTCCCATAATTGTCATATTTTGTTTTTGTCGTATTTGTTGCTGTATGTTAAATTACTTTGTATTTTCCTCGCAAATGTGTTGAAAAACGTCGTATGAAACTCGTGAGCTTTTACTTATTGCACACTCGGCTGAGTTACGCCCTCGCCTGCGGCTCGGGCTGCAACCCACAGCCTTGTGTGCAATGACCAACCTAAGCTAACTTGTCGCATAATGTACTATTCTTGAAAGTTGAAGTTCTAAAAAAACATTAGACAACATCACACTTGATTCAGTCATTTTATTTGTATTTAAAAATAAGTAATTAAAAAAATCCTAAGTATGTATTTTATAAGTATGTATTATAACAACATGTTAAGGACCTCAAACTGAACAACTTTTACTATGGGACCAACTCTGAAATCGCGAAAAAATCAACTGTTTCATACAAAAATTAATAGCGAAGTATCAAAATGTATGAAACAGCTGATTTTTATTCGCGATTTCAGAGTTGGCCCCATAGTAAAAGTTGTTCAGTATGGATGGTCCCTATCTACCATATTCTGCATTAGGGGTTATTCTCTAACACGTTGTATAGATGCACATACATAGATGAAAGGCAATCCCTAGATCAGGGTTCCCAACCAGTATTTATAAAAAGTCATATCGTTGGGTGGGGCACACAGGGTAAAAGTTTGGGAACCACTGCCCTAGAACAACACCACTTAACATGAGGCTGACAAAAATATTGGCATTTACAATGAACTCATACCCAAACCCAATCAGATGTTTGTTTTTATGATACTTACCTATAACTAAAATAAATCTATTTGTAGTTCAAATAATTTTAATGTAGATAGGGAAAAAATATGGGATATTTGAATGATTCAGTAACGGAATTAATAAAGTTTTTCATCAAAACATAAAAAATCGGCCAAGTGCGAATTGGACTCGCGCACGAAAGGTTCAACAAACACGTTTGTTGAACCCCCTTCGATCGAGCCCCATTTAATATTTATTTTATTCTGTTTTTAGTATTTTTTTATTTTTTATTTTATTTATTTATTTAGAAACAAACGGTCGTACACATATATTGAACGAAAATTATAAATGAAAAGTTACACAAGACCTATAGTTTCCTTAATGAAACAATGGAGTGCGAATCATTAACACAACATTGATGTATAATTAGAAAACATGCGATGGTATATAATATAGGTAAGTAGTAAATTATTACATAACATAGAAAGAACAATTACCCATAGAAGCATTGACCTGGCAAAAAACTTTTTCAAAGTTGATGTTTAATGATAATATTTTTTTTCCGAAGAACACTAGCAATATTATTGAATTTTAATTTGACAACCAGAAAAATATGCAATGGTAAAAACAATATGTTCTCGTTTATGTTACTTAATTAAATTGTAATTATCGAAAATACATATAATTATTTTTTCTATGAATTCTATATTGCTGATTTTTATTATTAGTTAGCAATTCATAAATAAAAATAAAGATGCAATTTTATGAGCCATATTACCCTACTATACAAGACAATTAATAAATTCAACATTTTTGTTATAGCGGCAACAACATCTGTGAAAATTTCAACTGTCTAGCTATCACGGTTCATGAGATACAGCCTGGTGAGAGACAGACAGACAGACGGACGGTGGAGTCTTAGTGATATGGTCCCGTTTTACCCTTTGGGTACGGAAAATCCGGTGTTCATGGCTTCCGGGGCCACTCACCACAACCTACCAAGTCCGACACTCGGGGATACGGTAATCGCACTTATCCACATCTAATTTTTTAATGCATTGGAGAAATTAAATAAGCTAAATAAAAAATGCGAAATGAAAATCCGACCTTTTGCGTATCTGACCTAGTGCTAATAAATTGCTTTTAACGCTACTGAATCATATAAAAAAATATACCTACGCACATTAATTCCAAAATATAAATAAAATAATAATAAAATATCCTTAATTACGACTCAAGAACCATACGTATAATTAAACAAACCAATTTCAATCGCATTTTTGAGCAATATTAAAAAAAACATTATTGTAGGAGATCAGTTTAATTCTAACCGTAATTTGCTATGCCAGTTTCCTATTCTAAAAGCCACGGTGATTTGCGATTGTCTATTTTTACGTAATTAACGCCAAGGACCGGAACCGCATACCCTTAAAGGGGTTTTTGATTGGGTTTCATAGGCTTGTTTTCAAAAACCCTATCGATTCGGTAAGCATATCGTCGACTTCGGGTTCGGGTAAGCACTTACCGAATCCGAAAACTCTATCGGGGAAATCCTATCATTTTCGAAGCTCTATCATTCGGGAAGCCTTTTAAAATGCTTTCCCTAACAATAAGCTTAATAAAAAAACACTATTGATAGGGAAACCCTATCATTTGGGAAGCCTTTTAATACGCTTTCCCTAACAATTGGTTTAATAAAATAAACACTATCGATAGGGAAACCCTATCGATACGGAAACCCTATTAATACGGAAACCCTATCGATACGGAAACCCTATCGATACGGAAATCTTATTAATACGGAAACCCTATCGATACGGAAACCTATTGATAGGGAAACCCTATCATTTTAATACGCTTTCCGTAACAATTGGCAATGAAATAAACACTATCGATAGGGAAACCCTATTGATACGGAAACCCTATTGATGGGGAAACCCTATCATTTGGGAAGCCTTTTATTACGTTTTTCCTAACAATTGGCTTAATGAAATAAACACTATCGATAGGGAAACCCATTCGTTACGGAAACCCTATCGATAGGGAAACCCTGTCATTTGGGAAGCTTTTTAATACGATTTCCTTTACAAAAGTCTTAATCAAATAAACACTTTGGGAAATCCTATAATTTGGGAAGCCCCATCATTTGGGAAGCCTTCTAATGCCGTTTCCTTAACTTATATATAGGCTTAATCAAATAAATACGATCGATAGGGAAAACCCTATCATTTGGGAAGCCATATCATTTGGGAAGCCTTTTAATATGGTTTCCCTAACAATAGGATTATCTCATCATCAGTATCATCACAGGCTCATTGATGAGAAAAATTGATCGTTTACACGTGCAATTGAATCGATTGTCAATCCCTATAACAATGGCATTGACGAAAAAAATGACAATCGCAATTAATCGTTACTGACAAGCATCTTTCAATATCTTTAATACTTTTCTTTCAAAACTTCAAAGTTACGTGGTACGGGTAATGGTGGTATATCGGTGACTTTTATCTCTTAAAATTTTTCTTACCATTAAAAGCTTAAACCTATAAACAAAATGGAACTGCAGGCCTATTACTTAGGTACGTAAAAAGAATCGCGATAAACGGACGCAATTTGTCGGTCAAGTTACTTGATATTGAACATGTAGGTAATAATGGGCTATAAAAAAATAATTTTGTAGTTCACTAACGGCAAAAAATTTATCCAGTAGGTACTTACCTCAAATCTAAGCGAAACCCTAATTCAGGCTTTTCGAAATATTTGTTTTGAAAAGATTTTATAAATTTTTGATACAGTCAACAAAATTGATTAATCAAAAAAGATATAAAAATTTTAATAGTTTAGTTTAATTCATTCATTTCTAATTTAAGTTAAACATAATTACAGAGCACTTAAAATGTAAACAATACTACAGTTAACTGTCTCCATAGAAATTCTATTATCGTTAGATGATCTTGAAGGTCGACTGATAAGTGCCATCTTAGAACGTGACATAGCCTTGTTAGCAGCCTGAAATAGTTCTAAGCATACTAATGCTGGCCACAACATGGCTTATCCTGACAAGGTAAGCTTAACCGTTACCTAAATTACTATTTCTTATCGCAAACTTGACTATAAAATTACTTATTCGCCTTGTTAAACGGAGGATAAAGGCTAAAAACTTTGACCGCTTCAGCGGTATAAGTACGGCATTTGTGGCCTCGTATAATCTATGTAGTCGCTCAAATGCAAAAAAAAACATAGAATTACATTATGTGTACACATTATATTATACGGTTTTAGACTTACAAGTAAATAAAGTACTTAGGTAAACATCCTACAAGATCACACTTTTCTCGTGATCATAAAACGTTGGGAACCTAACAAACTAAGTAAGTAAGTACTAACATGTTAACGCCATAAAAATCTATAATAAACTCCCCAAAATAATTAAAGATGAAAATAATATAAATTCATTCATAAGAAAACTCAAAGAGTATTTGTTGGAAAACTGTTTTTATAGTATGCAGGAGTTTTTCGAGTTTTGTAAATGATTATTTTCAAAAAATGTATTGTACCATGTTATGTATGATTTGATAGATTTACTATACTTTTATGTGAAAATGTTAAAATTAATTAAGCGAGTTCTTAATTTAATTCTAAAAATTGTAGTGTCCTAACGGGGTTCATGATGATACTTTTAATTAATATCTACCACAATGTAAAACTCATGAGACAATAAAGATATTTGTATTTGTATTTGTATTTGTATTTAGTATAATAAATTAGGCCAATTGAATGAAGAAATGGAAAACTCTACGAGCAACGACAGCTTCGGCTTCGGGAAGCCGGCGCGTTGCTCTAAGGGAAAACTTATTTCCAATTAAAATCTTAACATCGACAATACTCGTAATACTGAAAATGCATGAAAATAAAAACTTAAATGCTAGTTTTACATCTTGTGAAAGTTTGCTACATCAATAAAAAGGCCTTATTTTTTGGTTATTGTATTTTATCTACACCCATGCTTTAAATCCTTTGTTCTGAAAAAATTAACTTACTGCCAATATTAATAACTAACAGTGTCATAGTAACCACATCATCTGCCGGACGAGTTACATTGTGTTATAATGTCCGCAAGAGTGTTATAATGTTGTACTGAATTTCATAAAATTCATTACAACATTATAACACTCTTGCGGATGATATAATGACAAGGAGGGGGAGGAAAGTCAAAGTAAAGTCAACTTCAAGGTAAAAGTCAACCCTTCATATAGGATACATATCATGAGTGTTTTTAATCCAAATGTATTTATTGTTTCCCTAATAAAAAATAAAAAAATATGTGTAGATAAAATAAAAATAAAAACACTTATGCGATACTATTATCACCCACATTCGTGTTTTGTACCTCTCATTATAGTACAGTTGCATAAATAACTATTAACAACTTCTAAGAAGATAACAGTGAAGCTATTTTCAATAATATTCAATTTCTTTCATAATGAAAAGTCAACGACTCAATTCACAAGGAGGTCTATATAAAGGAACGTGACAATCATAACAAACACAATAAAAACTTAATAGAAACAAAAAAGTCGGTCGCTGTCTGGTCTAAAAGCTCCAACTAAGGTAGTGCCATTTAGGGTTCCGTACCCAAAGGGTAAAAATGAGACCCTATTACTAAGACTCCACTCTTCGTTTGTCTGTCTGTCACCAGGTTGTACCTCATGAACCATGATAACTAGACAGTTTTTACAGTTAAATGTATTTTCTGTTGCCGCAAAACAACAAATTCTAAAAACAGAATCAAATAAATATTTAAGGGGGGCTCCCATACAACAAATATGATATTTTTGCTTTTTTTCGCTCGATATTAATAACAGCAACAGGTTGACAGTTGAAATGTATTTCTGTTGCCGCTATAACAGCAACTGCTAAAAACATAATAAAATAAATAAGGGGGAGCCCCCCTTATGCAACAAACAAATTTTTTTGCCTTTGTTTTGCTTACTTATTACCACATTCAAAGTGCAAATTATTACTGCATTCAAAGTTTTTTAAAAATACGCTTCCCACACCCAGGAATCGAACCGGCTAAAATTCGAAAAAACAATACCCTGTACTTTTATGATATCAATCGTTAGGGTCAAACATAAGGATCAAATCTCTCTAACAAACATGGTATATTAAATGAAAGGAAAACCATGAAAGACAAGATAAAACACTTTTACTTAAGGCTCCATTATGTTAGTTCACAATAAATTATCTATGTAGAACTATTTCGATAAGATGTTCATAATGCAGACTATTACGCATCCATTGCATGCAAATGAGTTCCTTAAAATAATAAATTTATGTATCCAGTAACATGGGGCCAATTTCAAACAACTAATTAGTTAAGCTTTTTTCTCGTTTAATTAAAATAAAGTTTAGATTTAATGATTTTCCTTTCATTTAATTTACCATGTTTGTTAGAGAGATTTGAACCTTATGTTTGACCCTAACGATTGATAACATAAAAGCACAGGGAGTTGTTTTTTCGAATTTTAGCTGGTTCGATTCCTGGGTGTGGGAAGCATAGGTTAAAAATCTTTGAATGCAGTTTGTTTTGTTTTTAAAAATAAAGGAATGTTTCCTTTGAAAGAAATTTGCTATCTCTATTATTTAGAGTACTTTCCCTCCAGGTGGCATTAAAAAATTCCACCCTGTATATTAATAACGGCAACAGGTAGACGCTTAAAATATTCACAGATTATTTAGTTGTTTATTCACTTCAAAAACAAATTAATATTTAAAAATAAAATGAATTAAGGGGTATATACGACAATACGACAATGTCTGGTCTCCTTATCCACCCGTAAGGAAGGCCTGTGCCCCAGCAGTGGGGAGGAGACATTAAAGACGGCTGATGGACATACGACAATGTTGTATCAAAAAGACGACCCGAATGGGTGGTAGGGCAAAAAAAAAACTGGACGATTTAAAAGTACTTTTAAATAAGTCTATTTAAATAAAAAATATTTCTATTTCTAGTTAAATGGTACGGAACTCTTTGTGCGTGAGTCCGACTCGCACTTGACCGGTTTTACATTCGCCCGAAATAATCTACCATTATATTAAATTATGTTCCCACACATTTAATATATGTACTTACTTGCGTATACGATAATTTTGGGACATCATCGAAATTATCAATCTATCGTTTCAATTTCAAAATACTTTTGGGTACCTGTAAACAATAACAAACAGGTTTACATTATTTATTTGAAGCACAGTACACTCATAAAACTAAACTTTTTAAGTTTGAAGCCTTTATTACCAACAAGGGACAAATACGCGTCGCAAACAAAATTCGCAATCGAAAAAATCGCGTAAATTCAGTGGTGTGATAGAAACGTAGTTACTGTGTACAGTAAACAATTCTGACATATTGTTATTGTTACTTCTGTGAGCTGTAAGTATATCTTGAATTCCCAATACAGCCGTTTAAGCACGAAATAATCGGTTTGATTTCTCCTTTACTCTTGCGTGAAATATTAGCCGGGTAGTATTTAATCGGGTAACAATAAATTCCCATTTTGGGTATTTAAAAATACTGAATATACCGTACTGAAATACTAAGTGGGCGACGGACTGAGGACGACTACAAATATTGAAAAGGGGTGATATTAAATACAAATTGAGTTACTAGTTATTCAGAACGGGCGACCTAATTTCTATATGGGCGACAACGACAACCCAAAATTAAATAAAAAAATTGGCATATATTATATTTAAAAAAAGGCGACTATTAACCTAATCGAGGTAACAGAAGTACCATGTCGTATTATAGTAGCCCACTCAGTATTTTTATCACTTATTTAAATTATTTATCTCCCACGTGTAGTTGCTCGTTTTACGTATTTTTTGTCATCCACAGTTTGTCGCCCGTTTAGTTATTTCGTCGTAAAACACAAAATAAACCACTGCCGGTTTAGTATTTAAGTATCCCATTAACAGTTGACTTTATTATTTCCAGTCACCCATTTAAAAATATCCTATATTAACCGACGTTACATAAAAATGTATACAAACACTATTATTTCTTATAAGAAACTAATAGGCCTACTATAACTTTTTATTAAAAAGACGGTAAGAATTAGTTCATCTTATTATTAATTAAGAATTTAAATCTATTCTTATATCAATAATATTTAAAAGAACGTTCATTCACAAATAATTTGATAATACTTACTTGGTTAATTTCGCTGTTACTCAAACATAAGTTCATCTTTGCTTTAACTGATGTTTGGTACATTTAAACTTCGTACTTAGATAAGTCCTTGGGGTATTTTAAAACTTTGCTGGCTATTAAGTAATAACAAAGTTACGTTAGGGTACAAAGAAAATAAGGATATGTAAATGAATAAAATATACTTAAATTAAGAATCAACGCACATTCGTGATAAGGGTTATGGTTCCAACGTCGTGAAAAAATAAAACCGGTCAAGATCGAGTCGGACTCGCGCACCGAGGGTCCCGTACCATCATAATTGCACCATCAAACCACACTGTAGAGTAGAATAAAAAAATAGTATTGCAGTTTTAGGTCAGCGCCATCTCTTGACCGATAGTGGAACTAATGTTAACTTTTTTAGAAATTTGATGATTTCTAAAAAAGTGTGCTATATTGAGACATCGTTTTATTTTTCCTGTAATTTTTATTTAAACTGCTATCACATAGAATTATTTCAGATTTTTCTCTTTGCAAACTTCGGAGATAAGGGGGAAAGGTATTTTTTTTTACGTTTTTCATCATTAGTCGAAAACTATGCGGCCTAAAACAAAAAAAAATGATTGTAAACGTGCAAACAGCGCTCTTTCATATGATACCCCACCTGCCCTAGTAGCCCCACTTCAAATTTTTAAGATCCCTTTTCAGTCCCTGTTGTAAAAAAGATATTATTTTTTTTTTGTTTATTTCTTATTTGCAAAATAGTTGGGCAAATGTCATCTTAAATTATTCCAAATTTCAAGTTGATACCGTTAGTAGTTCTCGAGATATCCAGCTGTGACAGACTGACAGACAGACAGACTGAGTCACACCATAAGGGTTCCTTTTTTACCATTTTGGTATGGAACCCTAAAAAAGCTTGCGATACCGCTAGCTGTCACACTGAACAACAATATTGCCTCGGAACTCGTATGTACAGTTAGCTTGGACGCTTTTAAAATGCCATAGAATTTTGATACTCAAACAACGACTCAGATAGCATCTTGTACATGGGCTTTATGCTTAACCGCAGTGAATAAGCCCACGCACGTTTTTACTGCTTGATAAATGATAGAGCTTCCGAAATCCTTCCCGTGATTGATCGTATGGATGCTGACTCTACTGCAGTTGAGGCTATCAATCAATAGCCGCATAATAAGAGCGATATGGAGACAGCACAATAGCCTCCATGGCTTCAAATTGGTGTCGTCCCAAAACGGGAGTGGACAGACACTTTTTTGCAGGCTTGTGTACTTTTTTCTGTAGTGTCATGATCATGATCACATTTGAGTGAATTTCAAAACCTGCGACAGACAGTTAACAATTCAATCCCAATTTTTGCGAAATATTTCCAATAAAACCGTCAGAGATTCATGCATCGTATGATTTCAGGACGATTATTTCCGTCTCCCTGAGCTTAAGTCAAATATTACTAGACATAAATAAGTTAACGCCCAGACGGGCTTCTATCCGATTGTGACCTTGATCAATAAAGGGGCTGAAGCCAGACTGAGCAGGTGACACTAAGTACATATCTGAAAATAAGTCGGTTATTTATTTAACCTTAAGAGTCCGTACACATTGCCGCTGACTGCCGCTCTCTCGCTCGCACATTTCATGTTTTTTGAAGATTTCTTAAATCTGAGTACGTAATTGAAAAATGTGTCTCGGCCACTTATCGCAATATAAGATTACGGACATTTCAACATATATACACATCAACTTTGTCTAGGGATACAGGTGTTATTTTCATACAAACGAGGTAACTTTGAAGCCTAGGTTTTCTGCCAGAGATGTCCCGTGCTGTAATCTGATGATGACCATCCAGGGAGTGAATGGAGTAGATTCAGATCGCTATACACACCCAACTAATCTGATCAGCATTCTAAAAGATTAATGGGTCAGAGTTCTCAGTTTGAGGATTTCCATACATTTTCATGCTATTTTCGCGGTTTTTTTAAACATGTCCATTACATGTACATTTTAGAATGCTGGTCAGATCAGTTGGGTGTGTATAGCGATCTGAATCTCCTCTCAGTCCCTGGATAGCCGTAATCAGATCACAGCACAGTACATCCCTGGCAGGAAACCAAGGCTTCAAAGTTACCTCGTTTGCATGAAAATAGCACCTGTATCCCTAGACAAAGTTGATGTGTGTATTTCAGTTTCGAGTTGTTGAAGTACAAAAAGTTATCGTTTTTGCCAGTTCAAATAACTATTTGGAACCAAAACCTTTTTAGGTACTTTAGCAACAACAACCTTAACACATTTTTCAATTACGTACTCAGATTTAAGAAGTCTTGAGAAAATGTGAAATGTGCGAGCGAGAAAGCGGCAGTCAACGGCAAAATGTGTACGGGCTCTTAATATAATTTTAATTCACAACAAATTTAAGCGTTTAACCGCTACCACGGTCTAGTGCTTCGCCCACCCGTGTGCAGGGGTCTCGGGTTCGATACTCAGGAGGGGGTTACATTTTGTACGGTTGGTTCTTGGTAGGGCTTATTTCAAGTCCACCTGGCTAGTTATACTTACCTCTAGGTCTGACGCGATAACAGCAATTTAAAATTGTTGCGTTCCGGCAGTTAGAGGTAAGATAGCTATCTTTCAGGAAGAATCGCAATAATCGGACCAATATTCATCGTTCAATTTGATTAATCCTGAACTTTATTCGTGAGTTAATAGTGTCACGGAGTAGGACGAACATCGCCCGCTTATTTTAGATTGTTTTACGCACTACGCGATTGTTTTTATGTAATAGGCTTGCTGAATTAGATTTACTCACGAAACTTCTAACAAGTGCACCGCCTCTATTGACCTAAGGACGACTAATATAAATTCTAAGCTACTAGGAACATCATATTCTTCTCACACCAAGAAAAGTTAATCGTTATAATTATTACTTTCGCTGCGCCTGAGAGGCCCCACGTCAACAGTTTAATGTTTAAGGAAGAAAGAAGAAAATGTGAAAAAACTAAAAAAAAGAAAAACAGAAAAAAATACTGTTTTTATTTTTCACCTCTCCTGTACGAGAAGGGCCCTTTTGGAAATAGAAATAGAAATTTATTCGTTCGAAACACGGTACAAATTAATCATATAAAATATTTAAGTACAAGTTCAGCGTGTTCCACCAGTTACTGGTATACAAATAATTACAAAGTTACAATAAAATAAAATAATAAGTATTAAAAATCTAATAATTAATTATATAGCTTTGTCATTATGTCATTTCAAATTGGATTGTTATACTTTTTAGTTCATTAGAAATAATTGTATTGTTATATCAATGGGTACATTTATAATTAAAGAATTCATTCAGATTGTTAAAACAATTTTCTTTGAGCCAGTGAAATATTTAATTTTAAATTATATAATTTCTGATTCCCATATCAATTTTGGAATTTTATTGAATATTTTTATTGCCATTATACTACAGTTTTTTCGATATAGGGAACTTTTACATGCAGACATTTTCAACAATGTTGGGTCTCTACTGGGAAAACGTTTACACTTTGCTAATCTCTCAAACATTTTGGTGCGTAAATCGGCAGCAAAATCGCTTTTTTCTGCATGTGTGAAGAAAAATTATTCTAAACTCACGCTGGCAGTAAAAAGTGATTTTTCTGCGAGTTCTCTCGCTGGTAGGGGAGAAAAGTTGTATGCTTTACACGTGCACAGAATAGATATAAGTACTACACTACTACCGTACAGAAAGGATACTCTCCGCCCCGCCCCACAATCAATTACCTCACCCCGCGCCCACCGCGCGAGTTTCGTGTGCCGATCCGTGTAGTCCAATCAACGGGGCTTATGCAACCCGAATAATTCTTCCGTCTATGAAATTTGGCATGTGATGAAGTTAGGTAATACAGATTACAGATGAACAATAATCCAATAAATTTTGTTACGAGAAGTTAGGTATTTTTACCTAAACATGAAAATCGCTTATATCTCTCTGTGAATATTTCCTCGGGCTAAAATACTTTCTGTATACGTATTTGTGTATTAGTTAGAATAAGTATGTAAAAGAATCCAATATTTTTTCGATTTCGGAGATACTCCAAATTTAAATTTTAATATTTTTCAATATATATTTTCTTGATAAAAATATCTGCTGATTATTATTTTTTATATGTTTTTATATCCTTAAATATATAGCTTTGTTCAGTAAGTCAATTAATTTTCTTCTTTAATCATATTTTTTTTATTTTTTGGTCTTAAGAGGTAATGTGAAAAATAGTCGGTCCATTTTCATACATTTATGTATAAATATGATTAAAGAAGAAAATTTGTTGGCCTACTGAACAAATCTATATATTAAGGGTACAAAAACATATTAAAAAATAATAATCAGCAGATATTTTTATCAAGAAAAGATATATTGAAAAATATTAAAATTTAAATTTGGAGTATCTCCGAAATTGAAAAAATATTGGATTCTTTTACATACTTATTCTAACTAATACACAAATACGTATACAGAAAGTATTTTAGCCCGAGGAAATATTCACAGAGAGATATAAGCGATTTTCATGTTTAGGTAAAAATACCTAACTTCTCGTAACAAATTTTATTGGCTTATTGTTCATCTGTAATCTGTGTTACCTAACTTCATCACATGCCAAATTTTATAGACGGGAGAATTTTTCGGAAGTCTCCATACAACAAATATGCTCATTGATTGGACTAGTGTGCTCATTCAATAGCTCGCACACAGTTGCGCGTGTGCAAAAACGTCACTGTGTAGCGTCTGTGTAATTGGTAGTTGAAACGCGACGCTTGTATGGAGTGCCCGGGGTGTGACTGACACGGGAGCAATTTTTTTGTCTCGTACTTTTAAATCTGCAAAAAATAACTGCTTGCTTTTTACACAAATACTAACTTTTATTTACTTTCCTTATAATATTCTAAATGAAAAGTAGATTGTCTAACACGAATGAAAGTCATCATCAATTCCATAGTGGAACTAGCTGCCCTTCGCTGAAATCGGGCGTTTAAATATCTCGTATGGGCATTGCTTCCTTTCCACTCTTGTATAACAATTTACTCCTACGAAAAATTTGACTTTAACTATTCATCAAAAACAATTCGTCTAAACACAATTCGATTAAAAACAATTCGATTAAAAACAATTCGTCGACAACAATTCGTCTAAAAAAATATTTTGATCTTAGGATTATTTTTTGTCAAATTGTTTTAGACGAGTTATTACTAGTCGGATTATTTTAGACGAATTGTTCTAGTAGAGGTTACCGCAAATCAAGTCACGATCTTTCTAAGAAAACAAATTGTACTTTCGAAATAAACAAAATGAAACAATCCTTTTGTGAGAGTCTATTCATACCAGAATGACTTCATTACTCTCTCGCAAAAGGGTTAAATATTGTTCAGGAAAATAACTCTGCGCGAAAACAACAGTACATTTTGTAATAACTGCAGTGCGAAACAAGGGGTTAAGAATAATAATATAAAAAAGGGTACACATTTCACGAATCAAACGCGAGTAAGTAAGTAGTTGACAAAAAAAAAAATTAAAAACATATTAAAAACACGACTGCCCTGCCAAAAACGAACTAAAAAGTTAAACAACAAGTGTCATTGCAGTCGGGGGACCTTATAATGGAACAATTTTTGATCAAAGAGGGGCCCCCGACTGCAATGACACTTGTTGTTTAACTTTTTAGTTAGTTTTTGGCAGGGCAGTCGTGTTTTTAATATTTTTTTAATTTATTTATTTTTGTTTCACACATTTTAGTGACATATTATATAGTTTTGGAATGTGCTCATCAAGGCCTTTCATTTGATGCCCATATTGTAATAATAGAAAAAAAAATATTTTTTTTCACATTTGAAAATGGCGTCGTACAGTCCCCAAATTGATTTGTTTCTAAAAAAAATATAGCCAGTGTCACTTGGGATGCTGTAAGTATTCTAACGATACCCCATTTATCCAAATCAGTTCAGGCATTCAGAAGTTATGGTGGAATAAAGAAACTCACATACCCACAAACATACATGAACCCTGAACACATATACACACTCTTTTTGCTTTGGGCAGTCGTGTAAAAAATATCAAACAGTAGGCTTTAAATATAATATGTCCGTCAATACAATTTAAACATCTCCTTTTTGTTTCATGCAATTCTATGTTAATTTTAACGTGAAAAAAGCACAAGGAAAATTGTACAAATTCGATGCGAAAATTGAAAAGTTGTTCTTATTAGATGGAATCCAATAAACAATTATTATGTAAAGCGTCAGGTGGGCAACATTATTTAGATCACACAAAAATCAAATAGAGAGTAAATCCTAAAAGCATGCAATGGGGAAAAAAATCAAATTAGCTGAATATTTATATAGGTAGGAATAATCTCCCTTAGTAATAGAAAAAAGTTTCAGAATTTTCGGTTCGACTTCACAAATGTACGAAAGTAACAGCAGAATGGAGATTATATCATTGCCACCCCCTGCCATAACCACAACATGGTATTTAAAAAAAAGTTTCAACATATGTCAAACCTTTTTAGGGTTCCGTACCAAAATGGTAAAAAAGGAACCCTTATGGTGTGACTCAGTCTGTCTGTTTTAATACTTGTTGTGGCAGGTGGTGGCAAAGGTATAATATCCATTCTGCTGTTACTTTCGTACATTTGAGAAGTCAAAGAGATTTTAATTTTTTTTCAGGCAACCGAAAATTCTGAAACTTTTTTCCTACCTATAAAAAAATGTTCAGCCAATTTGATTTTTTTGGACATTCCCCATTTGCTGAAAGCCTCAATAAAACAAAATCTTTATACATACGAGTCCGCGACTTCCTTTACGTGGACAATTATTTTTCTAACCCCTGGAATCAGAAAATGAAAGGATAAAAAAATCCCTATGTTCTTTTTTGTACTCCTGACAACATGTATGCAAAATTTCATGATGATCGGTTGAGTATTTAAAACATGAAAGCGTAACAAATAAACAAACTGACTTTTACATTTTTATTATTACAAATATTAAATATTAGATTTTATTATGTAAGTTAGGATATTAAAGTAGGGCCAATTTAATAGATCACATTTAACATCTAACTGTCCCTAGTAGTAGGTATGAACCTCTATACAAAGAAAAGTTGGGAGTTACAAGTCGTGATAAAGTTTGGCCACATGATAGAAACTGATCTGTAGGCTGTTTCTAACTAATATTGAGCTGGGCCAAACTATCCTAACATACAGTTCCATACGGCGGCGGGTTGAATAGTGCACTTTTCCCGGCTCCATTCTAAAAACTATAACAATTCAGGCTTAACTAATAGGTCAAATGTGGTATCATTTTCGGATAAATCAATAACGTAGAATTTATTTCTGGTATAAAAAAATGCAATTTATTACGCAGTTTCTGAAAAATTACATAATAACCAACATTTTTGAACTTCATTTTTTTAGTTTAGGTATTGGCACTTGTTTCAGTATTTTCAAAAAAACTACTTTAAATAAGCGTTTTTCAGGTTAATTTGTTATATGCTTTTGTTATGTTAACCATATTTTATACAATTTGCGCCTAACCCAAGTAGTTGAGGTCCATTGTTTGCGGAGACACAGCTAGTCAAAAATATGCATTTTTTCACGAAATAAAAGGGGTTTCCGTTTCGTTCGGAAGCATTTCTTACTTTTTTTGTTTATATTTCTGTAAAGTTAATTAAATTTTCTACAATTTGAGCCTAACTTGAGTAGTCTAGGTTTACTAGTTGCAAAGACACAGCTAGTCAAAGATAAGATTTTTTCAATTAATTTCAATAAAAAGCCCATTTTTAACCAGCTATGTCTCTGCAACCAATAGACCTAGACTACTCAAATTAAGCTCAAATTGTAGAAAATTTAATTAACTTTACAGAAATATAAATAAAATATCTGAAAAATGTTTCTGAACGAAACGGAAAACTTTTTTATTTCGTAAAAAAATGCATATTTTTGACTAGCTGTATGTCCGCAAACAATAGACTTAAACTACTTGGGTTATGCTCAAATTGTATAAAATATAGTTAGCATAACAAAAGCATTTAACAAATTAACCTGAAAAACGCTTCTTTAAAGTAGTTTTTTTGAAAATACTGAAACAAGTGCCAATACCTAAACTAAAAAAATTAAGTTTAAAAATGTTGGTTATTGTGTAATTTTTCAGAAACTGCTTAATAAATTGATTTTTCTTATATCAGAAATAAGTTCTACGTTATTGATTTATCCGAAAATGATACCACATTTGACCTATTAGTTAAATCTGAATTGTTATAGTTTTTAGAATGGAGCCGGGAAAAGTGCGCTATTCAACCCGCCGCCGTATGGTACTGTATGTAAGGATAGTTTGGCCCAGCTCAATATTAGTTAGAAACAGCCTACAGATCAGTTTCTATCATGTGGCCAAACTTTATCACGACTTGTAACTCCCAACTTTTTTTAGTATAGAGGTTCATACCTACTATAGTGTGATTTGTCTAAGTAAATCGTAAAATTGCTTTCTTTCGTGATTAATACATTAAATATGTATTATTAACTGAAAAAAGTTAAGCAATTGTGCCTTTGAATAAATAAATATTGTGTGCCCGCCGCTAGAAGGTTACGTTGTTGAGTTTTGATGAAGTGTCAAATGTGATCTATCAAAGTGGCCCTACGTTAGTTGTGACTTGATTTCTATAGATTCTAATGTAATTAGGCGTTTTTATTGGCCTAAAAATTCAATTTTTAGGGTTCCGTACCAAAATGGTAAATAGGAACCCTTATGGTGTGACTCAGTCTGTCTGTCTGTCTGTCACAGCTGGATATCTCGAAAACTACTAATGGTTTCAACTTGAAATTTGGAATAGTTTAAGATGATATTTGCTCAACTATTTTGCAAATAAGAAATAAATTTAAAAAAATGTTTTTTTTACAACAGGGACTGAAAAGGGGTCTTAAAAATTTGAAGTGGGTGACTAGGGCATGTGGGGTATCATATGAAAGAGCGATTTTTGCACATTTTAAAACATTGTTTTCTTTTTTTAGGCCGCATAGTTTTCGACTTATGATGAAAAATGTAAAAAAATACCGTTCCCCCCCTTATCTCCGAAGTTTGCAAAGAGAAAAATCTGAAATAATTCTATGTGATAGTAGTTTATCTAATGATTACAGGAAAAATAAAACGATGTCTCAATATAACACATTTTTTTTAGAAATTCAAAATACAATCAAAAAATCTTTAGTTCCACTACCAGTCAACAGATGGCGCTGATCTAAGAAGGCTGACCTAAGGGAAAAAAATAGTTCTACTATCGGTCAAGAGATGGCGCTGACCTAATACTACAATAATAATTGGTGGCTGGTTGTAATATAATTACCTACTATTTGCCGTACGAATAGTTTCCTACCTAGTAATATAAACAGTTTGCAATGTGGAGTGGCTGAAACGTTTTTCAGTCCCCATGAGCAACTGTGGTTAAGATTTGTAAATTAACTGTCCGCCTGTTCGCCCTTCCACCTGTCCGCCGTTTATCCTACTTTTTTAAAGACTGTACTAAAGTAACATATCCAAATAAATTTATGACTGTACGGAACCCTCGGTGCGCGAATCCGACTCGCTCTTGACCGGTTTTTTATTTTTAAGTTTCTTTACCGCTCAAGACTCTCAACCGAAAGATTGAGGGAATTCGCGGAATCTTCGGATGTTTCTATTGTGCAGATGCTCTTGTATTTTTTGGTATTTTAATAGCTAATTTATTCTATTCCTGCTGGTCAAATCAAATGCATATTTTTATGCTTATTTATATCAGTGAACGCTTTATTGATTTTATACACCTAACTGTTGGGTGATAACGGTTTTAGTGTTTCTGGAAAATTTTCGTAGTAGTAGATAGTCTAATAATAGAGAGGAGGTGTTTTTTAAAAGAAAGCACTAGTAGGAACTACCTTAGAACCATGTAAATATTCAGATGAAAATATAGTGTTTCATCCATGCAACATAACACCAGGCAAACCCGCAATAACAAGAAAAGACTTGCTAGGGGCTCCAAACAGCTGTAATGCAACTAGAGTTGCCAGACGCCCGGGATTTCCGGGATTGTCCCGGAGGCCATTACGCGCCGTTTCCTTGTGGCCAAACTAAAATGCTAAACTAATTTGGCCACGAGGAAACTTAATTCCTTGTAGCCAAACCATAGTAATAGTTTAATTTATCATCCGCCTGTATGAAGGAAAAACTCTGTAGGCAATATACGTACCACCGAGTCTGAGCGTAAATTACTTAAAAGTACATACCTAAAAAATCCCTAACGCGTTGTTCGACAGATTCGCGCTATGGCTTATTAATAAAATACCTATACAAAAGTTAACCTTCTCTAGATTTATGTGATCCTGGTACTTTTTCTTTATCTGCGGGGGTATCTCTTATAATTTGGTTTATAATGTAATGTAATTAATATCAGCTGTAATGCAACTAGAGTTGCCAGACGCCCGGGATTTCCGGGATTGTCCCGGAATTACGTGCCTTGTCCCGTGTCCAGGAATTACACCTTACTGTCCCGGATTTCAAATACCTACCACTTTTTTTCTGGCAACCCTAAATGCAACCCACAAATGTGTTATAACGGCTCAGATTTCAGTATCGGTGCACACAAAAATGTTAGGAAGTTCTTTATATCAACCCCAAAATATCGAACTAGAATACAGTTAGACTGGGACTCGTATTATAGAATCAAATTCAAACTCAAATCTCTGCTTGAGTACAGTTAGAAAAAGATGGCGCTATATGCGATGAATAGCACCATCCCTTTTTAACTGTACTCTAGCAGAGATTTGAGTTTGAGTTTGATTCTATAATACGAGACTAAGATAAGTGTAAATAAACTATAATAAAACCGAATATCACCAAGATATTTCAATAGAACACAGAATGGTATCTAAATAGCAACGGATTGAATGTTGTCTTTTCATAAAATATCGATCAAATTTAACGAAGCGATACGATTCATCAAATCGATTATTTTTTGAGACACATTTATATTGCAATAATATGAATTATATGCGAAACGTGGACGAGAGAGCTTCCCACTTTACACTTAAAAGCTTTGAAATCCCACGCCCGCCGTATAAACGTTGTATCAGATTTTCTTTGGGAATCCTAGAAAGTTATTTTCCTTAATTTCGGCTGTTGCTCTTAATTCGAGGATCTCTAACATCATATCGCCATTATGGGTGTTTAAAAGGTAAACACCCAATTGCACTACTTAAGAATCGCCTAAGTCTTTTCCTAACTACAACTCGACCAAGATAACTAGACGAATGACAGCTACACGACGGCTAAGTTTATGACACCGTTTTAATTTGGTCGTGTTGTAGTTAGGAAAAGACTTAGGCGATCCTTAAGTTTAATGCAATCAGGTAAAAAAGAGATAAAGATAAGATATATTATTTACAAAAACAACATGAGTAAATGGGTGATGTAACTGATGTAAGAAAAAATTGCCAAAATTCAACAGATCAAGATATTATATAAAAAATTAAGGTACCTATTTGAAAGTATCAATGCATTTTTGGACATAACTAGATTCGTTGCGTGGGATTCAAATGGGTCGTCGAACTCATACAGACGAAAACTTGTCGCCCTTTTCTTTAGTCAGGTTAAAATCCAATAATTTTATTAATTGAAAAATTTACAGGTGCTTACAGTATGTATCTTACTCTATACATCTATGTGCACAAACTACGTACAGAAAGGACCTTTTCGACCCTCAAAGGGAATGATATGCTCAAAGGTTTAAATCTAAGGAATCCAAAAAAAAATATGACAGCTATTTGTTAAGCTCCTTTAGTTATTAGCTATGAATCAAAGAAAACTTCCCAAAAACAAACAAAATACAATCCAAAACAATGATAAATAACGATCATTCACTTTTTTATCCTGTTCCTATTAAACACGAAACCGCAGATATTTTTTCAATTCAATAAAGCATCATTTCAAAAAGATAAGCCTCAGATTGCTTTCGTTTGAACAAATTCGGTGTAAAAAGTTTAATCTCCTTCCTCTTGATTCGTAATTTATTTTCCTCAGGAGAGCTGTTTTGGATATCATGTTTCCACTTACTCATCTCTTCAACAGTTCCTTTTAGGCAAGTCTTTTTGAACTCTACCCTCTGAATCAGATATCAGTTTATATTGCACCAAGTATTTTCTTTTTTCTTTTCACTGAGAACTGGGTGTGCCTACTTACCCCGCACTGAAAATATTAGAAATCTTATGTTCCTATAAATGTAACAAGAACAACAATAATAGGTACCTAAACTTAACATTGCAAAACTTGCAGTGATAAAATCGAAAGAATTTAGTTCAAATACCGGCTGTATATCACAGTACATATACAGGGTCACTGGAAATATGACGTATTCCTGCTAAGGGGTTATAGATGAAGTCAAAACAAATATTTTTTGTCATATAACTTTTTCTCAAAAAATAAATAGTTTTTGAGTTAATTGAAATTAAGTATTTTTTTACCAAAAGTACGTTTTCAGACACAAAAATTTCAAATAAAAGATAACTACTCATTCGATTCCGGTTTGTTTATTATTTTGGGATTGAAAAGAATCTGAGTGTTGATAATGAATAATTTTTTTTTCATAAAATATAGGTGTTTATAAAAAATTCAATCCTTAAATGCATTTTTTATTTTTATTTTTTCAGATTTTTTAGAAATAGCTTCAAATATCTTTAAAAAAATCCTAGTAACTTAGCGTGCATAATATTTTAAAAACATCACCATCTATTCAGCTTTCCGTTGAGGTATAAAACTTAATAATAACTTAAATAAAAAATGAGAAATTAAGTCTTAACTAAATAGCAGTCCCATTTCATGTAGAAGAATTTCCTACTTCAAGCGCTTCGTAGGTGGCCGTATTATCCTACTTATTACATAAATTTGAAAGTTTGCTTGTTTGGATGATTGTTAATCAATCACGCAAAACGGCTGAACGGATTTGGATGAAATTTGGCACACATATACTTTATAAGCTGGATTAAAACATAGGAGGATACTATTATCTTGGTTAAAGGTTCCCTAGGGATTTTCTCGAATGTAAATGCGGATGAAGTCGCGGGCGGTAGCTAGTTTGCCATAAATGACTATGCTTACTAAAAATACTTTCGTCCGAGTGAGTTTAAAACAGGATTATTTTCCGCCGATGAGTCAAAATTTTATACAGACAGCATCAAAAATAACCATGCATATCAGCCATTTTTAATGACCCGCTGCTGGGGAACAGGCCTTCCTTTCCTTTTGGGATAAAGCGGACGGGCCATAACCCACCACGTGGGCCCAATGCGGATTGGTCGGTGTTAACTCAATGTACCTTACATTGAGCCCTTGGTTCTGGCTGCATTTACAGTTTTTAACATTGACCAATCCACATTGGGCCCACGTAGTGGGTATAGCCCGTCCGCTTTATCCATCCACAAGCCAAAAAGAAAGCCTGGTTGATATGCATGGTTATTTGTGATACAGTTTGTATAAAATTTTGACTCATCGGCGGAAAATAATCATGTCTCAAACTCACTTTGACGAAAGTATTTTTAGTAAGTACGACCGTTTATGGCAAACTAGCTTCCGCCCGCGACTTTACCCGCATTTACATTCGAGAAAATCCCCAGGGAACCTTTAACCAAGATAATAGTATCCTCCTATGTTTTAATCCGGCTTATAAACTATCTGTGTGCCAAATTTCATCCAAATCGGTTCAGCCGTTTAGCGTGATTGATTAACAATCATCCAAACAAGCAAACTTTCACATTTATGGAATAAGTAGGATAGTACGGCCACCTCCGAAGCGCTTGAAGTAGGAAATTTTTCTACATGGAATGGGACTGCTATTTAGTTAAGTCTTAATTTCTCATTTTTTATTTAAGTTATTATTAAGTTTTATACCTCAACGGAAAGCTTAATAGATGGTGATATTTTTTAAATATTATGCACGCTTAGTTACTAGGATTTTTTTAAAGATATTAGATGCTATTTCAAAAAAATCTGAAAAAATAAAAATAAAATATGCTTTTAAGGATTGAATTTTTTATAAATACCTGTATTTTATGAATTTTTTTTATTCATTATCAACACTCAGATTGTTTTCTATCCCAAAATGATAAAAAATCCGGAATCGAATGAGTAATTATTTTTTATTTTAAATTTTTGTGTCTGAAAACGTACTTTTGGTAAAAAAATACTTAATTTCAATTAACTCAAAAACTAGCAATTTTTTGAGAAAAAGTTATATGACAAAAAATATTTGTTTTGACCTCATCTATAACCCCTTAGCAGGAATACGTCATATTTCCAGTGACCCTGTATAAGTTTGAAAAAACTTATATATGTACTGTATGTATATTTTATAACATATTTGCTCGTAAAGGGTCTCTTATTACACCAATTTCAATATCGTATTGTATCTCATTACGAACTTGTGCGGTAATGTAAAGTAAAACGCACGGTTTCCTTGATAAGCCGTGCGTTTTACTTTACATTACCGCACGGTTTATCAAGATACTTCGTCTAAAACGAACGCTACTTTTTTAAATCTTAGCAAAGAGTTTTTATGTCAGAAAAGAGGTCAACATTTTATGGATAAAATTGACTTTGGGAGATAAAATGTAATAAATAAACATTTAATTATTCAATTTAATTAATGTTGACAATAAATTACAACCATTTATCTGTAACAAAAACACAAAAATATTAATTTACTTTATTAGTAATACTGGCTGTTTTTATGCCTTTGCCTTAAAAAAACGCTGATGCGCGCGTATTGTTAATTTAATTTTTTTTTGCTGTATTGTTTTTATTTGAAAATGTCGTCAAGTACTGATGAATTTATTAATTCAACACCGCCAGAAGTCTCAGAGGCAGCGAAAAAGGCTACTCTAAGCCTCTTGCCCGAAAAATTGACCGATAAGATACTTACAAGCGTATCAAAATTTAATCATATGGAAAACAAGCAAAGGTGCAAAGTCCGAGTTTTATTTATTTCCTCGCAAATTTGTTATAAAACGTCGTATGACATACGTGCGCTTTGATAATTACAGCCTCTGCTTTCTTGTAGCCCTCGCCTACGGCTCGGGCTAGCAATATCGCCTCGGCTGTAATTTTCAACGTACCGCACTTATATCATAATGTACTATTACCAACGTTGTTTATGATAAGGTAATAAATTATTCACTTCCTCGTTAAATTAAAGGATAAATTGGAACATAAATCGATAAACGGCCGTTATATTAATATTTTATTACTAACATCATTATTTGAATCTTGACATAATAAAAAAGTGATTTCATATACTTAAACAGCGTCTGGGAAATTAAAAAATGTGGAATCAAATTGTAATGTAAGGGAATATTGTGGAACTATATTGCATTTATTTCAAGCATCATTAAAAACGTTATAGTATGTCTGCAATATTATTTTGTAATTTCTGCTACCCGTATATTTGTAAATAAATCATTCATAGTGCATTTAATAAAATTGACTGAGAGTTTCTGGAAGTAGAAAATTCACTCTTTATTAAAAATCAAATACATATACGATAAAATATTAAGAAAGAGAAAAATTGTTTCGTTTTAAATAGTTGTAAATTTTATTCTAGGTCTCGCACCCACTACGTTATGTATAGCCTAGTTGAAGGTATTAATAGTTAAATTAATAAAAATACTTTAGTCATTTTCCCGCGAGCTACAAGATTTTCAAGCACTTTACGTACAGATTTTAAGATTACAGCACTGTCATATAATAATTTAAATCTTCAAAATGTAAAAATTTTAATAAAAATTTAAGAAGCAGCATCCGTCTTACGGTATTTAAGAAAAACAGGACTTATTTCAGGTAAAGTACATACATCATCACCAAATAAAACACCTTTACAACAGAGAGTACATGATAATTGAATTGCCACATCCAAAGTACCCAAGGTTGCCGAAAAATATAAATAAATATTACTTAATGGCATCGGTTCCGTTCAGTCATTGTTGGGGAATTCAATCAGTTTCTCTCCTATAATCTAATTGGGTGCGTCTGTTTACACAAAAATTAGTGTGTATAAAATTTGGAGTTCCTACTATGCAATTATTGTAACGAAATAGTGTTAACTTTTAGCACTAAAGAGACAACAGTCTCGTAACATATTTGCCTTTATTTAATTAACATACTCTGAAATTTCAGCGTTTTTTTAAATTCGACACCTTGCATTTTTTTCACCATAAGAAATAAAATTCAATTTTTAGGTAGGTACACATCATTTATTTTTTTCCGCTGCTAGGGTACGTACGTACATACGTACAGGCCTTCCCCATGGGTGGATATGAAATAAATTTTACATGGTTTTTCCAACCTCATAATAAACGGCGCAAGTACGTAGATTTCAAATTCTATCTTAACGGAATAAGTCACTCCATAGCATTTTATGCTTTGCATATCGCTTAAAATATCTCCAAAGTATTTCCACGAAACGGTATTTATATTCAAATGCCTAGATCTTCCATCCAATATAACTTAGATACCAGCTTAATGGGTTCACTGATCTGCCAATATCAATTTTATTTCAATTAAGGTGCAGGATATTTACCTAAAACATAAATAACAGTGCCGTTATTATAGACTAATTTTAATTTTTAATAGTGTTTACTGATACACGGCTCCCTGTCAAAATATTATTGTCACTGTTTACAAAAATTTAATTACTTTATTCAAAAGTGATTTATTTTGATATTTTAATTATGCAAAAATGTCACGTTTGTACTTATACTTAGAATGATTAAAATAGTAATTTATGCAACTGTACTATAATGAGGGGTATTAAAAAACGAATGTCGGTTTATAGTGGTAATAGTGTGATAATAATATCACAAGAGTGTTTTAATATCTAATTCTGTACAGTTGCATACAAGACTCTATCTACACCCATTTCTATTACCTATATTATTTTATTTCTATTCGGGAAACAAACAATATTTTTATACATATGGATTAAAAACACCCATGATATTTATCTACACCCATGAAATGTATCCTCTATTTGGGTTTCGAATTTGACCTTGACCTTGAAGTTGACCTTGACCTTGACCAAAACCTTGAATTTAAATTTACTTTGACTTCACTTTGACTTTAACTTTCCTCCCCCTCGGTCATTTTATCATCCGAACGAATGTTATGATGTTGTACTGAATTTCATAATTTAACTCGTCCGGCGGATATTACGATTACATGACACTGGAAGTCTTAAGGTTCTTCTGGTAACTAAGGTGTGGGCAGTAAGCTTACTTTTTCAGAACGCTTTACAGAGGATTTAAAGCATGGGTGTAGATAAAAGTTATTTAAACAATCGTACTTTTTTCAGATAACTAAAAAAAAGACTTACCGTATAATAGGTTACTTAGAAAACAAAATTGAGATCTGCTGAATTATTCATCGAAACATTCACTTATCGCATAATTTATATTTTTATTATTGTACTGATAAGTATCTCAAAAGACTTGTCAGTGTTTTTAATATTTAAATTACAGTGAGATTTCGTTTGCAGATTTCGTTTTTTATTTACTAAAACTACGAAAAGAAAGCATTATGAAAAAAGCTTAGCAAGATCTTGTTTTGCTTCAAGATTTGCATAAACTTGATTAACAAACTAGCTTATGTACTAAAATACTTTTAATTTACTTAAATGTATTGTAAGCTTTTTGACTCGACGCCTTAATGCGGGTAGCTTTAGTATGTTATGCTCACTTTAAACATTTCTGCGGTGGTGTCGTGTGAGGCGGGTCGTTACGAAACGATGGCTGGTTCATGCGTGATGCTCGTGAACGGGTGCTGCCTGTGGGAATGGGTCTGCTTCTGTCTGCTTGTACTAAGGGCGTCGCATATATATTTTTTTCCTGTTTAATATTATCAATCAGTATGGCACTTCTTACTCAAAACATAGAATTAATAACTAATCCTTGTTTTGATTTCTCACTTTTTTATTGCTAATGACCAAAATGATTATTTGGCTTTCGTTATCACGATTATTTCGTATTTTTTTGTCTATAGTTTTGTAAGTAAAGGCCTATGAAAAGCTTTTGTATATTAGTTTTCAATTCAGTGCCTTAGGATGGGTAGCCTAAGTGTGTCATGCTCTCTTTAATCATTTCTGCGGTGGTGTCGTGTGGGGGGGGCGGGTCGTTACGTTCCCTCAAATATGGTTGAGCGAAGCGATGGCTGGTCCATGCGTCATGCTCGTGAACGGGTGCTGCCAGTGGGAATGGGTCTGCTTCTGAGTACCTATCTTAACGCATATTGAATTGTAAGAAATGCGTTTTTATTTTTATGTCTTGTATCAAGTGTTTTTTGGTTAGAGTAGCAGACGGAGTGATTTCTAAACAAGTTGAAAGTTATTTACTCTCACGATCTGAATGTAGTAGATATTTAATTTTAACCTACCTACCCATTGTGTGTAACCTTTTGATAATTATTGTGATGGAAAATGACCTCACTTTAAATGTGGAGCTCATTTTTCAATCTTGACGACTCTGTATGAAATATACAGGGAGAAAAAAGCAGCCCTTGACGAGTTTCTTGCCGGTTCTTCTCGTTACAAGGTCTCCCGCTTAGGGTTTGCGAACCGATGGTGTAGCTTCTATGACATTCACAAGTACTTGTAACAGCCTAGACTGAATAAATTATTTTGAATTTTGAATGACTTTGAGGAGTGGATCTTCTGTACTTGTACTAGTATGTATTCTGTGACTCTACAGCAAAATGCTACCAAAATACTCGTAATAAGAGCTAGATTAACTCGTTAAGGCGCTTATATAGGTAGCTATCCACTAGCGCCACCAATTCATTTATTTTTATTTTTATACGTAAACCAGGTCAATATTTAAAAAAGAAAACAACCATGGTCTCTTAAATTGTCTCTAATATTTTTTGAATAATAAAACTTTTCAACAGATTTTATGAAAAAAGAAAAACCTCCTTCAAAAAAACACTAAAACAAAAACCACATGAAAAATTGTCTCTAAAAAGCAAGAAATAATATTCAAATCATTAAATACGAGATACGCATATCAATTTTGATAAAACACGTCTATTGAAGTCGGGTGGGGCTGGAGGACCACTTTTTTTGTTCTAAAAGCCAAACCCGACTTCATTAGACGTGTTTTATTTAAATTATAAAATTTATATGCGTATCTCGTATCTAATGATTTGAATATTATTTCTTGCTTTTTAGAGCCAATTTTAATGCGGTTATTGTTTTTGTGGTTTTTTGAAGGAGGTTTTTGAGGCTAATTTGAGGCTAATTGTTTTTACAAACATTGTATTTTATGATCATAGAAATCTACACCTGCGAGGTTGTTGGTGTTTACAATTACCCTGTAAGAATAAAGAAAAAAACATTCATTTTGGTTGAGTAAAAACAAACATACAATAATACACAAAAAAAATCTCTTCAATTAAGTATTGAGTTTTTAAATTATATTTAAATATTTCTTATATATAATTTACTCCCCCAGAATTTCATTTATAACGTACTTCCTTCAGTTATGAGCCACATTTACATAAAGATGATTTTATTATACCTGCGGAAAGTATGCGATAAATAAAACCCAATCTACTTGTATAGAGTATTATTTAGTACTAGCTGATGCCCGCGACTTCGTACGCGTGGACTTTATGACTCCGTAGCAATGTTGTAATGTCAAAAGTTAATAAATATTTTTGTATTTTTAATATTGTAAACATGTAATGTAAACATAGGTTAAACATTTTTTTTATAAACTTTGTTCGGTCTTTCCTTCCGGGAGCCAATATGAAAAGACCTGAAGCGTTACTAACCCTGGAAAAAAGCCACATAAAGTTGGCCATGCGAAAAACAACCAGTTCTTAGATCGACACCAGCGGCTTAGCATCTGACCCGTATTTAGGCAAGTCGATATCAATAATTAGGCCCAAACTGTTAGCTCCTTCACTACGTGGAGGTAAGCCCAGCTTATGTTATTATATTAACTTAAACAATTTGTTAATGCACATGTTAATGCAAATAAATTAAACTTGGTTCTGAATCTTCGATTTTTATACCTCAACATGAAATGCTCATCAGGCTGAACAACTTTTGCTAAGGTGTCATTTTTATATTTTGTATAGTTTAGCTGGACCATTATGGCACAGAATACATAATAGTACAAAGTACAGAACATTCACTCCGCATGGTCATTTAAATAAATAGCGACTCTTGCTCAGACACAATAAAGTGCAATTCAGGTCGCACACCGCTTCCTTGCGTACAGTTATATTCACCTACAGGTTGCCTCTCTTTCTATCGCGTAGCTCTTAGCTCTTCTAACAACTTTAGGGTTGTCTTCTTCTAATCCTTCAACGCTCGAGCGGCCCCATCCGGCCGCATAACACAACAATGGAAAATCTATTGTCTCATTTTCTGTGCTTGAAGGATTAAATACTTTATTACAAGTTTTGTGTTTATAATGTGTACCTACCTACTTAAATGTGAAAAAATTACGTTTCAAATAAACCTAGGCTAGATGTGCAGTTAACGCCACATTAGACTATGTGTTAAATTTGAGGCAGTCTTTATGCCACCGCCACCATACTGTTGCCGGTTACGGAATCCTTAAATCCAGAAATGTAGGTATTTAGTTAAGTAGGTATAATTCGCACAAAAAAAAAAGAATTAAGTAGGCGGGTACCTTAGGAAATTTGATCGAGAAAAATAGTCACGACCCGCCTCTGGATATAAGTATGTACCTATAACTACACGCTTTCCTACCTATACTATAGGTTACACCTACTTATCAAAAATAGGTATGTACCTACTCATAAAAATGACGAGAAAAATAAACAAAATATAAATTTTTCTTATACATTTTAGAATCTTTCGGTAAAGCGAATAAACCGGTCAAGATCGAGTCGGACTCGCGCACCGAGGGTTCCGTACCATCATAATTGCACCATCAAACCACACTGCAGAGTAGAATAATCAAATTAGTATTGCAGCTTTAGGTCAGCGCCATCTCTTGACCGATAGTGGAACTAATGTTAACTTTTTTAGAAATTTGATAATTTCTAAAAAAGGGTGCTACTTATATTGAGACATTGTTTTATTTTTCCTGTAATCTTTATATAAACTGCTATCACATAGAATGATTTCTAATTTTTCTCTTTGCAAACTTCGGAGATAAGGGGGGGGGGCGGTAATTTTTTTTCATCATAAGTTGAAAACTATGTGGCCTAAAACAAAAAGAAAAAATGATTAACAAGGTGCAAACGGCGTTCTATCATATGATATTCCACATGCCCTAGTAGAACCCACTTCAAATTTTTCAGACCCTTTTTCAGTCCCTGTTGTAAAAAAGGTATTTATTTTTTTATTAATTTCTTATTTACAAAATAGTTGGGCGAATGTCATCTAAAACTATTCCGAAATTCAATTTGATACCATTAGTAGTTCTCGAGATATCCAGCTGTGACAGACAGACCGAGTCACACCATAAGGGTTCCTTTTTTACCATTTTGGTACGGAACCCTAAAAATGAAAACTTTGAATCCTTCTGTTTATTGCGACAGCCGTCCACGGAACAATTATTAGTATTACGATTCTCCATCCTTACTAATCCATACTAATATTATAAATGCGAAAGTCCGTTTGTTTGTTTGTTTGTTACGCCTTCACGTCCTAACTACTGAACCGATCATCATGAAATTTTGCATACACGTTGTCAGAGGTACGTAGACGGACATAGGGTACCATTCATCCCAAAAAAAGTATTGTTCTCGAGGGATAGCAAAAAACCTTTCCACGCAGACGAAGTCGCGGGCGGCCGCTAGTATTATAAATGCGAAAGTCTGTTTGTTTGTTTGTTTGTTACGCCTTCACGTCTTAACTACTGAACCGATCATCATGAAATTTTGCATACACGTTCTTAGGGGTACAGAGAAGGACATAGGATACCTTTCATCCCGAAAAAAAATATTATTCCCGAGGGATGGCAAAAAATATTTCCACGCAGACGAAGTCGCAGGTGGCCGCTAGTTATTTATAAATTATAATAGTGTACGGTACAGTGCTGGGAGCAATAAATAATGATCGATTGACCGTCATAGAGGCACAGAATAACGCACGCGTGTACTCACAAGCGCGGCGGCAACCCTGACTGATTTTGCAACTCCGAGTTGTCGCGCGCTGTAGGTACTTATCGCGGTAGGTATGGGCGAGTGACGGATGCCTGATTATGGTTCTGCATCAGGTGTTACAGATCTTTGATTTTTATATCTCAACATAAAATGCTCATCAGGCTGAACAAATTTTGCTAAGGTGTAATTTTTATATTTCTAATAGTTTAGCTGGACCATTATGGTTCTGCATCAGGTGTTCCAGATCTTCGATTTCTATACCTCAACACAAAATTCTCATCAGGCTGAACAGCTTTTGTAAATGCGTCATTTTTATATTCCTTATAGTTTAGTTGGTCCATTACGGTTCTGCATCAGGTGTTCCATTTTCCAAATTCAATTATACTCTATACCAGGGGTGGCCAACAAGTCGATCGCGATCGACCAGTCGATCTCTGGAGACAGCGCGGTCAATCGCGAGAGACATTACAAAAAGTGCTTTGCTTGTAGTAGCAAAGCAAGTAGCAACAGAACGGTAAGGGAGGCGGGTTTGGCGTTTTTAAAGTAAAAAATACTCCAAAAATTAAAATGCTCTAAGTCGATCTCAATAGGCCAGGAAATTTTAAAGTCGATCGCAGCCCTAGACAAGTTGGCCACCCCTGCTCTATACTATGCCCAGGCTTAACAGCTATATAACAAAAAAAGTTTATTCGAATCCGTTCAGTATTTCCGGAGATTAGCGTGTTCAAACAGACAAACAAACAGACAAACAGACACACTTTTTTTTCAAATTCTTACTCTATTACTTTATCTCCATCGCCCCAGATATTTTTTTTTAAATATATGTAAAGTACAGACACACTTTTTTTACTCTTTTATTATATGTAAGGATGTTAAAATAAGATAATAGGAAAGTATATAATATTATTTTGAAGTATAATCTTCAATTCTATGTACCTAAGAGCATAAGTAATTTCGATAAGTATCATATTTTTAAAGACTTTTTATTAGGTTGCTTTCTCGTTTGTTTGTTTGGTTGTTTGTTTGTTTGTCCACAAAGTTTGCGAACGATTTTATACTAGCTTCCCGATGAGCTAGAGACTTGAAACTTTGAACATAGGTCAGAACTAGAAGATAATGCAAAATTATGGTATCATTGAGCTGATCTGATGATGAAGCCGGAAAAAGGCTACAGGACCTCTATGATGAATCCACACAACCCCATCGTGATTGGGCTCGTTAAAATCGTTTTGACGAGTACTCTAATGTGAGACGAGGTCCAGGTTTTGATGATGAAGCTGAAAGGCCATGCCATAGGATATGGAAACCGTGCAACCTCATCAAATTTAGGCTCGTTTGAATCGTCTTGACGAGTTCTTTGTTGGGAAATAGATTCCAGGGTCTGATGATGGAGCCGGAAGAAGGACACAGGAACTCTTTGATAAAACCACGCCACCCCATCGAGATTGGGCTCGTTTGAATCGTATTGACGAGTACTTTGTTGTGAAATAGGGTCCAGGGTCTGATGATGGAGCTGGAAGAAGGCCACTGGGACTCTGTAATAAAACCATGCAACCCCATCGACTTTGGGCTCGTTTGAATCATCTTGACGAGTACTTTAATGGGAAATAGTGTCCAAGAATCTGATGATGGAGCCGGAGGAAGGCCATAGGAACTCTATGATAAAACCATTCAACCCCATCGAGTTTGGGCTCGTTTGAATCGTCTTGACGAGTACTTTGTTGGGAAATAGTTTTCGGGGTTTGGTGATAGAGCCGGCAGAAGGCCACTGGGACTCTGTAATAAAACCATGCAACCACATCGAGTTTGGGCTCTTTTTAATCATCTTGATAAGTGCTCTGTTATGAGATGGTATGTTTTTAGTCTTAGCTCGTTAATTAAAATGCAGAAAATAATAATTTACTGAAAATAAATCTTTTTTAAAAACACGTTTTTAAAACGAACTAAATTATTACAATAAAAATCGGACTAAAAACATTAAAACGGACTAGTAAAAACAGACTAAAAAAAAAAAAAAAATTCTTCTGTAAATATTTATAACCCTATACCTACAGAAATTTTAAACCTAAAAACGTGGGGCGCATGCTAAAGACAATATGGGTGATTAATTTTACAAAATGCACCCCACGTTTTTAGGATTAAAATTTCTGTAGGTCCAGGGTTATAAATATTTACAGAAGAATTTTACTTTTTAGTCTGTTTTTACTAGTCCGTTTTAAAGTTTTTAGTCCGATGTTTTTTTGTAATAAATTAAATAGTATTAAAAACGTGTTTTTAAAAAAAACATTAAATTTTTGTTTTAAGGATAAACAGCATAACTCGCTTTAGTTTTTATATATTTAACTTTTCTCTTTATGGGAAAGAAACGATTCAATGTCGATATTTTACTTCTAGGCGTGTTCCACCTACTAGATTATTTTGTAACATAAAGAGCAATAGACGATTTCACAGTGACTTTTATAAGTGTTGCACATCCCGCAAAGATCACGTCACACTTTGACTCCGTCTATCTATCACATCAAAAAATCGAAGCGACAACGCTTTGCAAGCCTTTTTGTAAAATACAAAAGTAAACAGGCAAAATCACTCTCTTAGAAGAATCATTTGACTATTGCCAACCCGGATTTCTTTAGAACTAAACATCTGGAACTCTACTGCAACATAATTGTCATTTTCAGATTTTTCAGCCTTTTAATGCTATCTTTATATGATTGCAAAAAGTACCAAGTGAGAAAGACCCATAAACCAACTTATATTGGTACACTAGCGCCGCCATTACATTTATTTTTATTACACGTAAACCAAGTAAATAGGTGCTGTAAAAAAGGAAACAACCAAGCCCTCTTAAATTGTCTTTAATATTTATGAATAACTCTAATATTTTTCATTCTTTGTACTAGTTTTAAGATGCAATCGAAACGACAGTGGCCACTTTTGGTTTAAATGGATATAACAACTTACAAAAAGAATGAAAACTGTTGAAAATTTATTAAAAAAATTTAGAGACAATTTAAGAGGTTTCCTTTTTAAAATATTGACCTGCTATACGTATAATAAAAATAAATGAATTGGCGGCGCTAGTTTACGGCTATAAGGGCCTATCACAGACATGCCTATGCTGCTGTCAGAAACTACTCGCCTTTTTTGAAAAACTGATCTAAATATATAAAAGAAGACTGAGTGACTGACTGACTGACATATCAACGCACAGCCCAAACCGCTGGGTCTAGAGATACCAAATTTGGCATGTAGGTTCCTTATAAGGTCTAGGGATGCACTAAGCAAGGATTTTTCAAAATTCAACCCCTAAAGGGGTAAAAAACGGAATGAAAGTTTGTATGAAAGTCCCTCAGTTTCAAAGCTAGGATCTTCAAATTTTGTGTTTAGACTGACGATTTAAAATTAATATATACGTATCTCAGCTTTTTTGAAAATTCTACCCCCGAAGGGGTAAAAAGAGGGGGTGGAGTTGTGTATAGAAAATCCTTCATTTTCGAAGTAAAAATCACTAAATCTATTATTGAGTCGTACGAGGCCCGCCACACGAGGCAAATGTCTTGCCTCGCGAAACAGCGCGCTTGGTGGGGTGGGGACCCGCCTTATCGCGTAAAAACGGCTGGTCGGATCCCGGTTGAAGGTTCTCTAAGGATTTTCTATAATATCCACACGGACGAAGTCGCGGGCGGAAGCTAGTATTTTAATATAACACCTCATTTTGTTTGGTTTTTCTTTGTATATTTTCTGTTCTCCTGTTATACTGTGAAATAATTTTCTCAACCGTGATATTATTATCCTAATAGCCAATTATCCGGTAGTTTGTTTAGCGGTAAGTTGGCATTGGGAGAGTAAACTCAGTCAGCTAGCTAACAATTATAGTTTACTTACATTAAGCTTTTGATCCACCACTTCATTGTCAAGTAATTACAAGTTAAGCTTACGAGTTAACTCAAGATTTCCACCGCGAAAAGGAAAAAAAATAATTTAGCTAAAGCAGGGACTCCCAAAATATTTTTGGTCAAGAGACTCCTTTTCCAAAATGAACTGATACCTCAGATCCTCATAGCCAAATGACTCATAAAATCGTATCAAATATCGTATCAAGTGTAATGAATAATTTTTCGATTATGTCGACCCCTAGGAAATCGATTTCAACCCCAAGAGGTCGATATCGACCACTTTGGGAATCCCTGAGCTAAACCTTCCGATAAGAAAAGGTTTGACAATTAATTACTTACTTTAAAAAATAAATTAACTTAAACGAAACGAAACGAAACGAGCTCATTTTGATTATATTTCCGCTATATATAGGTACTCTGTTGTAGCTGCTATAAAAGTTTTGCTCGAGTCCACTTCACTCGCAGTGGGAAACCGGGCCTTACCTACCGGATACTTGTTTTGCTACTCACAACCCTACTACATAAACGCAATAGACATGGCACTGAAGTGATCAAATCACTTCCGTTCCAATGCCGACCGTACAAACAACAACAGACTGAATAAAATATACCTACATACAAAATTAATTAAGTTTCTTAATCAGTTTCTTATTTGTTTACTATTTAGGAAGGTGATGCTTTGATTACAAACTTAAGCATATAATTTAAAAAGTTACTGTTTGCTCAGAAATAAAACATTTTTACGGATTACAGTTACAGCGCATATATTCAGATGTTATTATAGAATCATTTTTATTACGTCGGGAAATCCAAAATAAAAACCGGACAAGTGCGAGTCGGGCTCGCCCACCGAGGGTTCCGTACAGACCTACATCTATACATAAAATAAAGCTATAGAAAAGTTGTGTCGGTACAAAGGAAATATTTTGAAAAAAAGTGGTTGGTAGTTATTAGTTTTTTATATGAAAACTGTACTACGGAGAGTTCAAGCTTTATCCCAGGTTCTACCTACCGGAATTATGTGAAAAATTACTTAGTTTATAAGTTGGACTCCAAGCTACCAAACTGTAAAAAAATACCATCAAAATCCGTTCAGCAGACTGCTATATATAGATAACCATTTGAAATCCTTTGTCGCCACGTAGAAAATAACCCTTCCAGGGATTACGACAAAGAATTGACCACGGGCGAAGTTTGAAATGGAATAGTACATTACTGCAGCGGCACTCAAGACAGGCATTGAAGAACATACGTTAGTCCATCAATGCCTAGTTGCGGCCAAGGCTTGTGTAGTACTTTTAAACTTTTAACTTTTTAGTTTTAAAAGTTTTAAGCTTTTTATTTTAATTTTAAATTACTTACAGTAATTGAAAAAAGAAAATGGAAAGTGGAATGTGCACATAAAGGCCTTTCATTTGATACACATATTGAAAAAAAAATCCGGTTTTTTTCATTTATTTCCAGTTTTTCATTTTTTTTCCAGTTTTTTGGAAAGTGCTCATCAAGGCCTTTCATTTGATACCCATATTGCAAAAAAAAAATTTTTTTTTTGTTTTTTTTTTCAGTTTTTTTGGAATGTGCTCATCAAGGCCTTTCATTTGATACCCATATTGCAAAAAAAATATACCTTTCTTTTTTAATTTTTTTTTTAGTTTTTTGGAATATGCTCCTTGATGAGCATATTCCAAAAAACTTTTCAAAAAACATTCATTTGATACCCATAGGTATTGAAAAAAAAAATTTTTTCGTTTTTATTTTTTTTTATCTTTTTGGAATGCGCTCATCAAGGCCTTTCATTTGATACCCATATTGCACCGTTTTTTTTCGTTTTTATTTTTTTTTTCAATTTTTTGGA
This sequence comes from Agriphila geniculea, assembly GCA_943789525.1. Taxonomy (NCBI): domain Eukaryota; kingdom Metazoa; phylum Arthropoda; class Insecta; order Lepidoptera; family Crambidae; genus Agriphila; species Agriphila geniculea. Next base: position 15,279,151 of record OX038875.1, read on the forward strand.
ATGTGCTCATCAAGGCTTTTCACGTGATACCAGTATACCGAATATTAAAAAAAATATTTTGGAATGTGCTCGCTCATCAAGGCGACATTTGATACCTATATTTGTGTTTAATTGAAAAGTTCGCTCCATTTCTGAATTACACGTGTGTAATGAGTTTTAATAGAAACATTGCTGGACAGACGCCGGCAATTTTGTATGAAAATCCAATATAACACGTTAGTAATGGATTCTCATACAAATATTGACGGCGCGGTTTAGGTCTGTCCATAGACATAGAAAAATTTTCGCTGCGCTCAAGAAGACCAACAAAGCGTGGAAAAGAGAAGTTAACATCATACGGACATGGTCTGTGTAAAAAAGAGACAAAGGATCAAGTGACATGTGCCAACATTTTTTACAGTAAGAGCTCCTAGCGTCCCGCCTAGCAAATGAGCAATCACAGTTTGTTTAAAATATTTGTTAATCTTAATTATAATTTAAAATAGAGGTGTCGTGGAGCCATTGTGTCTTGTGCTCTAAGTAATTGTGATATGACAAAAAGAAACGATCCATGTAATCACACTTTTCACAGGTAAATAAGATATTGCCACACATTTCTCTATAACCAAATTTCGGTACATTTATTCGTTTATCGACGAAGAAAACAGTATGGAACATAGTTCATTAATTTTCTTTGCCATATATAGTCATATTTTATGAATCTAAGACAGTTTTTATGTATCTTATATAAAATGTATACATTCATTTTCGGATCACCTGTTTATTGACATTGTTGTTCTTTGACATTCTATTTCTATGGGTCTGTCCGTAAACTCTGATTTAGCACGAAGAAGGTTGTCGAAATAATGTTCGAATTTCCAAGCATTTTTGAGAAAAAATAAAATAATTACAAACCCACCGCACCTGTATAAAATACAAGTACTGTTGATTGTCAACAGATGGCGCTGTATATCAATAGTACACTGTATAATGTTCTGTGAAATGGTTTTATCTATCGCAATGTTATTAGAGAAAATGGGTGTATTCCAACAGGACCCTTTGGTTGTGTGAAGCCGAGACTTTTATTGTAGTTGTGGCTACCTCGGCTGACCTTACCGAGTAAACTGTCTTGATTATACTTGGTGCCAAATGCTCCAAGCAACATTGGAATGCGATGCACCCGCATTTTAATGTAAACTGAAACAATCTACCACTGAACTATTCAACATTTGACACTGGCAAAAATTACTTCCAAGAAGAAAGTAGATTGCCAAAATAAAAATAAGAAGAAGAAGACCCTCTGTCATACAGCGTGACACACCGCCATGTTGCGAAAATATTTAGAGCCAAATTTATTACTTTTTAATTTTATTTTTAAAAGTAATTAACTATAACAATATTTGAAAGGATCTAAATAATTATAATAATAATTATTGATATTTTTAAAAGAATTAGTGGCGCGATTATCACAAAATTAATTAGAAGTTAAACTATGACCGCGCAATGCCGCGCATAGGTACCGTTGTTTCACCAAGATGATTAATAATTACGTATTTTAATGACCATATTTTATTATGATTTAATTACAAATATACAGTTTTCAGATTTATTCCTGTAAGTGTAGTATAAGACGCTATTACCTGCCAAATTTCATAGTTCTAGGTCAACGGGAAGTACCCTATGAATTTTGATTCCTTTGAGAGTATCGAAAATGCGTTTTTTGCGCCCTAAACGGCAGTATCTTTTTTTTACGTTAATTTAGAAGTTTGATTTTTTTACAGCTTCAAGGGCCCGTAGACCTTAGTATATGGTTTAAATTTCAATTCGATACCTCCACGCGTTTCCGAGATAAAGGGTCTTGACAGACAGACGGACGGACGGACAGACAGACAGACGGACAACAAAGTGATCCTATAAGAGTTCCGTTTTTTCCTTTTGAGGTACGGAACCCTAAAAACAATAAATCCAAACTAAATTATTCTAAAATAACATCTGAATTAATACAAATGTACGCGCTATTATCAGTTCCGTATAAAATTTTAATGAACTGTACGCGTAACTGTTTTCTTATATAATTTTCTTGGATATGAATTAAACAATTTAATAGTAGATGACGTAGTACAAATATTTAACAATCGACCAAAATATACTTAAAGAGAAAAGAAATCTAAAAACGTTTTTTTAAGCTAAAAAAATCTCTTGTATCGTTTAAATAAAAGCAATAAAAGTTTTATCCCAAGCAAAAAATTTTGCTGCTTAGTAGCCAAATATTTGATATTTAAATTCAAGTATTAACATTAAAACAGCTAGACGCACGGTAAGATGGTCACGTCCGATCTAGAGTTTGCGGTTTTAAAAAATGCTGCTTTACTCGGTTTATCATAAATAAGGGAATCATGACGTTTCCGAGGTACATTTGAAATTCAAATCAGCTATGTAGGTGTAGAGTTACATTTCTTTTTATTTTTAAGCTTTGGGTCATTCACCCTGTGCCTACCTAGACCGTTAAATAGATCTGGTTAATTATTAATGGGACATAATGTACCTATTTAATCACTATCAAATCGATGGTTTTAACATAAGGTTTGTTCACGTTGTGTATATTTTTTTAATTAAACAAAAATTCAATTGCATATTAATATTGATTACCAAATTGAAATTCTTTTGATTGATGACTTTGTATTGTAAATACAAACATTTTTTAATTTAAAAAAGGTTTTTTATATTGTGATATGTATCAAAAATCCAATATTTATACAATAAATTTATTATACTTTTAGTTGGTAATAATTCATAAACCTAACATATATCTTAGTTATTATTTTAATATTGTAATGATAAATAGCTTTCGGTTACTAAATCTTTTCTTTTCCTAGGAAATATGCGATGTATACGTATTTGAGATATTTCTAAGGTATATTAGGTATATATATAGGGTAAGGGAAAAAAATATTTAAGTAAATACTTACTTAATTTAGAGTAAATAATTATCGGTAGTATCAAAGAGTCAAATTTATTATTATCATAAACTATATAAGATAATATCTTTATTTTTATCATCTAAGATAATTTCCTCTAAGATGCAAATGAATAAATTGTTATAAGTTATTTACGCATTTTAGGTTATGAAGAGTTACTAAATATTGCTTAAGTAAATGTATTTTAGAAATACCATTCATGGGTATAGTGCCAAGGAGAAACTTTATTTTTTATCTGTGAGTTAAAAAGATTATCATCGAAAAGCTCTCATATACAACAATAATTACAACTAATTTCTGATAGTATGGACAAAATCTTACCATAGCCACTTTAACACTCATCTATCAACAGTTTAGATACAAGTGGCGATTAATAGTGCTAATGACCCGTCCAGCCGCTTAGCCACGCGTATTTTATATTCTATGTTTCTATTACGCAGGTTAAATACCATGTAAAACACAAACTTGCCAAATAACTGGCAGTTTTACGGTTCGCTAATTTCAAGCAAGTTTGTGAGCAACTTTGTACTGTATGCTGATAATCCTAAAGCCGTTTCAGAATAAGTAACTTTGTATGTCTGTCTAGATTTACAAAGTAAATAAAGCATGCTTTCTCAGAATTCCAGTAGTATAATATCCAACGCTGCTATGGCTAAAGTCTAGCCAGACTTAGACGTAACAAACAATTGACAAATATTTTTTGTTAATAAAGAACAGTAAAAACCTAATATGTTCGTCTTCCACATCTTACAACATTTCCAACTATTGTTACGAAGTCAATGTCTCAAATTATGAAGTAGATAGCACAATAAATAAAATAAGAACCAAAAATATCAACCCACAAACTCGTGCATGCATTGATTCGCCTCTCCTTCTTGTTGTCGTTGGTTTTTTATTTCAACAGAATAAATAATTCAATAGTTTGTAAATGCTAAAATGACCGCTTAGCTAGTGAGCTGCTCGAGTTACATAATTATGGTGAACAATACCTACGCACAGCCAGTGGGTGTTCAAAAAAGATGTTCAACTCTCGAATCCGGTTTAAAGAATCAGGCAATATTGTTTTGGCAAAATGTATCGATATAATTATGATAAAAAAATTATGATAAAAAAATGTACAATACCCATTGTAAGTACCACATTGCCTTACGTGTTTTCTCATTGTATTTTACACTGTTTATTTATGTATGTTATCTTGCCACAAATTGATATTTTATATTATTTATTTGACCATTTTATATTCGTATTTGCTGTGAAACTCTGTTATAATAATTATAACAATAACATATTTGCCGTTTATCTAATGATCATTCTATATTTTTATTCTGTAATAAGCACTGTAGTATGCGAAATATCTGCTCAAAATAAGTATTATCCTTTTTGTGTGAACCTGTTATCGTACTTTGTCATACAGTTTGTTGGACGCGAGTGCATCGAAGTCTCGCAATTGTTTACTTGCAGTTTATTAATAGCTTACCCACATAATAATAACATTTTTTGTTTTTATTTAAAACGAATTCAAACTGAGATTATGATATTTTATCGTATAACATTAAATAGTACGATAAAATTACTTTTAAAAATAAAGTTTTTCCTGATTGTTATTACGATAGCGGTTAGGTATTCAAATTTAAACTACGTCACATCAATGTTACACAGTCGTAAAATCACACAAATTGTCCCTAGCACACGTACACATAATAGTAACGTACAAAAAATAATACGAATAGTTAGTTTTTTCCTTATCAATAGATAATAAACAATTATGTATATATTATCAGAATGTACGTGGGCTAAGGACAAAGTGCTTAGACTTTATTCAGGGTGTATTGCGCAATGACTACGACATTGTAATCCTTACAGAGACGTGGTTACAGGATGACATCTTTGATCGCGAGCTAGCTGACGATAGGTACACGGTGTTTCGACGAGATAGAAATCTGGATGCAACTAGAAAAAAAACGGGCGGCGGCATCATGATGCTTATCAAAACAAACTTAGATCCTACATTACTTGTGATCCAACACCCCGAACAATCTGAGCAGTTATGGGTTCGGGTGCCGGCACGGGCTCTCTCCCGTGCAATACTAGACATCGCAGGAAGGAGCAGCGCGACTGCCCCCGCCGGCACTCGCGCTCCCCCCGCGCCGGACTTGTACGTCGGCACCGCGTACGTGCCACCTGACGCGAACATTAAGGAGAATACTTATAATGTAGTGCGGGTCACGGAGCACGTTGTAAACGCGAATCCTTCTCAGAACTATTTATTGGTCGGGGATTTTAACCTGTCATGCGTCAAATGGGATACTACTAATGTACCTATATATTTTAAACACGGCTCAGTAGACATGCAAAACGCTGCTTCTTATCTGTTGGAGAACTTAAGTTTGATGGGGCTAACGCAATATAATTATATTACTAATAAGTCTAATAATACATTGGATTTGGCTTTTTCGAATTTAGACCTTAATATTAACACTTGCTCATCTCCTATAGTTAAAATAGATACTGCACACCCGCCACTGGTATTAGACATTTACGAGATAATAATTGTGCCGTTAACCGAAGCACACCATACACAGCGTGCCTTTAGGCGTGGTAACTACTCTCAAATTAACAAAACTTTTAATAATATAGACTGGCTTTCAATATTTGAGAATCGTTCAACAGAAGAAGTTACTAGCATATTATACACACATTTATACGAATGTATCGAAAAATATGTTCCACTCAAACGCGGGTCGAGTCGCCGAGCCTATCCGGTGTGGTACAGTCGGGCACTGATACACATAATCAGGGAGAAAACTAAAGCTCACTCCAGATGGAAAAAATATAAAAACGCACGAGACTACGACGATTTTTCGGTATTGCGGTCGAGACAACATCGTATTGAAGATAAGTGTTTTAGTAAGTATACCTCATATATTGAAAATATGGTCAAAAAGTCACCGAAAGCCTTTTGGTCTTATGTAAAAAATATGCGTGGCAGTTCTAGTTACCCTAAAACACTAACATGCGGACGTGAAAGCTACTCTGACGGTAAACTCATCTGTGAAGCTTTTAACCGATTTTTTCAAAGTGTATTTGGCCAACCACTTAGTGCACATGATACAAATAGACAATCGGATGATAGTATTAATCTTATATCTACCCTACAGATTGATGTTGGTTCCGTTGAGCAGTTGTTGGAGAGCCTGGATGAAACAAAGGGTGCAGGAAGTGATGGGATACCTCCTCTCTTTTGGAAAAATTGCGCAAATTCTCTCGCTTCTCCACTAACCTTATTATTTAATCTTTCATTAAGAGAGGGCGTGTTTCCTGACGTTTGGAAACGGGCCCACATTGTGCCAATCCATAAAAAAGGGCCGAAAACTATGGTAGAAAATTACAGAGGTATATCTATCTTGAACACGTGCGGTAAAATTTTTGAGCAAATTATCATCAAAGCTATATATCCCATCATCAAACAAGGATTGACTGATAAACAACATGGATTTCTTAAACAACGCTCCACTTTAAGTAACCTAGCGTGTTTTTCGAACTACCTTAGTCAAAATATGGATCGGGGGGGGCAGGTTGATGTGATCTACACAGATTTCGAAAAGGCCTTCGATCGTGTGGATCATATCATCCTGCTCGATAAACTTTATTCATTGGGTATTCGTGGCGATCTACTTCGGTGGGTAAAGTCCTACTTGTCCAATCGTTCTCAATCGGTCGTTGTAGGAGGTTTTAGATCGGATTTCACATCTATTCCAACAGGGGTGCCTCAGGGCTCACATTTGGGCCCATTGTTCTATAATGCATATCTTTATGATATTTCTGACTGTTTTACATCTGCTAGCCATTTACTTTATGCAGACGATAAGAAAATATTCTGTAAAATCCGTAATAATAATGATTGTGAAAATCTTCAGACTGATCTTAATAAGTTATATAATTACTACCAAAGTAACAGGATAACAGTTAATATCACAAAGTGTCAATGCATCAGTTTTACACGAAAAAAACAACCAGTAATTCACACTTACAACTTTAATGGTACCCCAATTGATAGGAACAATGTTATTCGTGATCTTGGTATACTTTTCGACAGCAAACAAACATTCCAAAACCATATTGATACTATTGCTAACAAGGGTTTCAGAAACCTCGGTTTTGTAATACGTGCTTGCAAGCCTTTCCATGACCCCGCCGCTATAAAGTCTGTTTATTACGCATATGTAAGGAGTGTTCTGGAATACGCTAGCAGTATATGGAACCCACAGTACGAAATATACAAAGCATCTTTAGAAAAAATCCAATCAAAATTTGTTAAGCATCTTAATTATCGCCTTCGCATTTCAGCTACTTCATATAAAGAAAATTGTAGAAAACTCAACATGCTGACATTAGAAGATAGACGGTCGCTTCTAGATATGTGCCTCCTCTACGACATCCTCCGTGGTAATATAGACTGTGCCGAACTTCTGGGCCAAATTGGCTTCTGTACACCCACTTATCGCACACGCCACACACCGTTGCTCAGCGTGCCTCACTCATACACTAAGTACGCTAAAAACAGTGTTTTATCTCGAATTTCCCGAACATATAACAAGAGTTTCAAAGATATTGATATTTTCGCTTACTCCAAAAATACTTTTAAAAAACATATTATAAGAAAATTACAAACATCACAATAAATTCTATTCAATTAATAGTCGATAAATGGCAGATAATGATTTAGCGCCTGTTTCACAATCTATTGATAAGGTACTAATAGAATTTGTACGAAACTACCCGTCAAGTAGGAATATTAAATTGAACCTAATTTAATAGGACTTTGTGAATCAGGCCCTTACTATTATTAATTTTTAGATTACGTATATGTATAATGTATTCTTACGTATGTATTTGTTCGTATATATTTATTTTATAATTTTAATAAACAAATATTATTTACTCTTAACACACACACACACACACACACACACACACACACACACACACACACACACACACACACACACACACACACACACACACACACACACACACACACACACACACACACACACGAAATAAGTAGCAATTCTTACTTTATACTCCAATTTAAAAAAAAACATGTAAAAATGGACTTCTGTTTCTTTTATATTTTGCCTATGCATATAATAATAACAAAAATATAGGGAAACCTGTAATTGGCCATACATATAGATAATACTTGATGTAATAATATATTGTAAACGCTGTTGGTTTTCTTAAGATCAAATAAATAAAAAAATAAAAAAAAAAAAATGTTTGTTTAGTTTTTTCCTACTAAATTACCTACTCTGTGCTTTGACACTTTTGACGTTAGCGTTAGGTTTTTTTGGTCTGTGATCAACCCCTTGTGAAAAATGTAACTCGCGTTCCACGCTCTTTTTGCATGAATTAAATAAATAACAGTTTAAATGTAAATTGTGGTGTTTGAAAATGTGTTCAATGAACTAAGTGCTGTGTCAATTTAGTTTTTAATTTATTGCGCCTTCAAATCTCGAACAATGTTTATTATCTTTTAATCAAGAACCTTATATATGAATATAAGGTTCTTGCTTTTAATCCTTAAGGTAACACTTCAACACTACTCTTGCAAGAAATGTTTTTTATTTATTGTTAGCTACTCAAAAATAGCCAGGAACAGTCAAAGGAACGACTTCGCTGTGTGCCGTAATCGTTCCCAGAAGGAAAGTTTCTGATGCGGGAACATCAATAACCTGCGTAATGTTGTAAAACTTGTTCGTTGTTTTGTTTCAAACAATTTGGCAAACTATCCGTCTGAATCACCATTACCGCCTCGGTGGTCTAGTGGTTTGCCCACCCATGTAAGACGCAGGAGTCCCAGTTTCGATTCCCAAAGGGTACAATTTCTACTCGGTTTGGTTGGTTGGTGGTAGGGCTTATTTCAAGTCCGCCTTGCTAGCTACCACGATCTTACCTAACTCCGTCAGAGTTAGGTAAGATCGTGGTGGGGTGCGTGGTCGGATAACCTCCTCATGTTCCCTCTACTGTAAGTCTCCGTTCATTCATGGACGGAGAACGACAGTGGGAGGGACGGTGCACCCTGGGCATCACTGTAAATGACTCCTTGGGTTTCATTTACAGTGATGGCTAATAGTCCGATCATCCTGTTATCCTGTACGTAGTGCAGGACCAGGGGTCCACATCGGAGGTGTTACCGACAAAGGAGGATTTCATCCAAATTTATCTGTATGTATGTACTCTTTTTAATGTTCTCGTAAAAAAGAATAATTGACCCTAACTCTCCTATCAAAGAGCTGAGAATGACTTCTGTCATCTTTGGTGCCGCATGCAGCCCTTGTACGGCTCTTTATATAAAAAATAAAAATGCTCTAGAATTTGAAACAAAATTTCCGGTAGCTGTAGAAAAGATAATTAAAGATCATTACATGGATGATTATATTGGAAGTGTAGATTCTGAGGAGGAGGCGTCCAAAATTGCTGCTGACATAGTGGCCATTCACAAAGCTGGTGGATTTGAAATGAGAGGCTGGGTGTCTAATCGTCCTTCCGTGTTATCATTCATTAGTGAAGACTTACGCGGCGCTCCACAGTTGACAGATGTTGGTCTAGGGCCTGAACCCTTTATTAGGACCCTCGGTATGTCCTGGCATCCTCAAAGTGACGTTTTTGGTTTTAGACTGGCTACTTTAAAAATTGAACCGCCACTCACAAAAAGAAAAGTGCTGTCTTATTTAATGCAAGTATATAATCCACTTGGTTTCTTGCTTCCCTATAGAGTGGAGGGAAGGATTTTGTTTCAGTCAACTTGGAAATTAGGCTTAGATTGGGATGCTGACCTTCCTACAGCTCTGGCTGCTGATTGGGTACTTTGGATTTCCAAATTGGCTAAAACTAACAATACAAAAATACAACGTTGGTATGGCGATAGGTCTGATACACCGGTGGAACGTGAGTTACATGTTTTTTGCGACGCTAGTGAATTAGCTTACGCGTGTGTAGTTTATTGGCGTTACGTTTACGCCGATGGTCACGTTAAGCTTTCACTAGTTGGTGGCAAGGCTCGTGTTGCTCCGGTTAAGCCTGTAACCATACCACGTCTTGAACTACAGGGTGCTTTGATTGCTGCACGGTTTGCTAAAACCCTTTGCGAAGCTCATCGAAATAGTCCTACGCGTTTAACTTTCTGGACTGATTCTACCACTGTTTTGAATTGGCTCAGAAATGACAGCCGTCTGTTTAAACCATTTGTAATGCACAGAGTGGCTGAGATTACTGAGTCAACGGAGGTGTCCTGTTGGAAATATGTACCAGGTAATTTTAACCCGGCGGATGCTGCCACTCGCCCTGGTAATTGGCTCGACCAGTGGCTAGCTGGACCACCCTTTCTTCTTCTTGAACCGAGCGAGTGGCCATCAGAGCCTCCACAAACAACTTCAAAAAATCTCGAAGAATATCAAGTTAATTTTAAAAATATTAACGACTTCGTAGGTACTACTTTGCATTCGGTGCCTTCTCCAGTTACTGCGAATACAACCAGTCATAATACTTGGTTGCGGTTAGTTCGCTCGACTGCTATGGTATTCCTCGCATGTGAAAAGTTTCGATCTTTGTTGGCTAATAATTCCAGTCCAAATTCCAAATTATCCCGCGGTTCTCGGCCTGCCCCCGTTCATCATTCTCCTTCATTATCAGCATCTCACCTCATTAAAGCCGAAGAAACGCTTCTGCAACGATCGCAAGTCGAATCATTCGAAGAGGAAATCGCTTGCCTTTTGACGTCTAAACCAATTCCGAAGCACAGTAAGCTGTTCCGTCTCACTGTAATTTACCATGACGGTCTCCTAAAATTAGACGGAAGAATAGAGGAAGTGCAAAATGCAGATCAGATCAGTAATCGTCCTATTGTCCTTGATGGTAGAAATCGTATCACCCGTCTTCTTGTTCATAATTTTCATGTCAAGGCTGCGCACGCTAATAACGAAACTGTAATCAATCAACTGAGGGAGCAGTTCTGGATTTTAAGCTGTCGAGGTGTTGTTCGCGAAATCTCCAGGAACTGCCAGACTTGTAAAAATCGGAGAGCGAAGACTGAAACCCCTAGATTGGGCGACCTCCCATCGGTTCGTTTGGCACACCACAGCCGTCCTTTTTCGTTTGTCGGCCTAGATTATTTCGGCCCATTGGATGTTGCTATCGGGCGACGCCGTGAGAAGAGGCGTCAAGGCTGCGCACGCTAATAACGAAACTGTAATCAATCAACTGAGGGAGCAGTTCTGGATTTTAAGCTGTCGAGGTGTTGTTCGCGAAATCTCCAGGAACTGCCAGACTTGTAAAAATCGGAGAGCGAAGACTGAAACCCCTAGATTGGGCGACCTCCCATCGGTTCGTTTGGCACACCACAGCCGTCCTTTTTCGTTTGTCGGCCTAGATTATTTCGGCCCATTGGATGTTGCTATCGGGCGACGCCGTGAGAAGAGGTGCTCTTTACACCTGCTTGACGTCGAGGGCAATGCATCTCGAAATTGTTGCATCATTAACATCAGACTCTGCCATCTTGTCTCTTAGACGCTTCATTGCTCGGCGTGGTTGTCCCATCAAAATTGTTAGTGACAACGGGACCTGTTTTGTTGGCGCTGATAGAGAATTAAAGGTCTTCTTTGGTGAAAAAGTTGGGGAATATGCGGCAAACAACAAGATAATATGGGAATTTATTCCGCCCGCATCTCCGTTCATGGGAGGCTGTTGGGAACGCCTTGTGCGTAGTGTTAAAACCGCACTAAGAGTAACCCTCAAGCAGAGAGCCCCATCGGAAGAAACCCTGCAGACGGTCTTTGCTGAAGCGGAAGCTCTAATAAACTGTCGCCCTCTGGTACATGTTCCTGTGGATGCGGAAGACCCAATTGCCCTTACGCCCTTCCACTTTCTGCTGGGCACTCCATACACCCAACAAATGCCGTCAACGTTGAGTTTTTCGGATAGAGAGCTATTTGGGAGAGCGCACTGGAAAAAGGCAATTCGCCTCGCTGATCACTTCTGGGCCCGCTGGGTAAAAGAATATCTTCCCACCTTAGTACCTAGACGTCAAACGAATATGGCACAAGTTCATCAGCAGTTGCAAATAGATGATGTCGTCCTAATGTCGTCGTCGTGAACGGGTGCTGCCAGTGCAACAAAGCAACCCTTGACGAGTTTCTTGCCGGTTCTTCTCGTTACAAGGTCTCCCGCTTAGGGTTTGCAGACCGATGGCGTAGCTTCTATGACATTCACAAGTGCTTGTAACAGCCTAGACTGAATAAATTATTTTGAATTTTGAATTTAATTATCGACGAAAATTTGCCACGTGGCCTGTGGCCCATTGGAAAAGTCACATCTATTCATCCAGGCAAGGACGGGACGGTGCGAGTTGTTGAAATTAAGACGAAGGCTGGCATATTTAAGAGACCGACAAGGAAAGTCGTTAAGTTACCCATCGCAATTCATTCGTAGTTAGCTTCATTGTACGTTGTTTCATTATTTCTTCTATTCAGTTCTATATTTATTTGTTCCAAGTTTGTCATTCTCCCTTGTCGGTACTGATTACAGTGTTGCCACACGGGGGGCGCTGTGTTACCGACAAAGGAGGATTTCATCCAAATTTATCTGTATGTATGTACTCTTTTTAATGTTCTCGTAAAAAAGAATAATTACATCACTTGTCACCGCACGAGCTGTCTTTCGATTTCTTTCCTAATTTTATTATTTTCAGCAATAGGGGGGCCGAGGGGAGACAACCCCAATCTAAAACTCAAACCGTAGCCCTGTACGTAGTGCAGAAACGGGGGTCGCCTTCATGGGGACCGCGAGGAGACAACTTTCTTTGTCCGTGCCGTTATTTCCCATGTCTTTTGGGGTCGGCCCTCCTAGTCTTTCTTCGCCACTCTGGGCGCATTTATGTCATTTCCGGTTGCAGTCCTGCCTTTTTTAGGTCGTTTCTTATAGTCCCCATCCAGGTAGTCGGCGGTCTACCTCGGCCTCGCTTAGGTTCTTCGATGTCCATGACGTATCTTGTCATATGCTCTTTTTCGCGCCGCATAACATGACCATACCACCGCAGACGAGTCTCAGTCAGTTTGTCAGCTATATTTGCAACTTTTAAAGTACCCCGAATATGCTCATTTCTGACTCTATCTTTAAGTGTTACCCCCCCAGACCACCTCAACATCTTCATTTCTGTCACGTGGAGTTTCTGTTCTTCACTTTTGCGCATAGGCCAGCATTCAGACCCGTAAAGTAGGGCAGGTCTAATTGCCCGTTTGTATACATTGCCTTTGATTTCCACAGGCATCCTCGGGTCGCAAATTACTCCAGTTAAAGATCTCCATTTCAACCATCCGGTGTTAATCCGGGTTTCAATGTCTTTAACAACGCACGCGTCGGACGTTAGTACTGACCCTAGATACTTGAAGTGGCTAACTACTTTCAGAGGAGTTGTTCCTATACACGGTGGCTGTGTTACACCGGTCGTTGATTTAGATAAGTTGCAATGCATATATTCCGTTTTGGATTTGCTTACTCTGAGTCCTCTTCGTTCTAGGGCTTTGCACCACAAGGTAAGGTCGGATTGTACCTCTTGCATTGTTTCCGCAATGAGAACAATGTCGTCTGCATATAAAAGTGTCCACGGTGCAGGTTTCTGGAGATCCTTAGTGACGTAGTTCATTACGATATTAAATAGTAGTGGACTTAATGTCGATCCTTGGTGCACTCCCACATTAACTTCAAATTCTTTACTAATGCCCGCAGGGCTGACGACTTTGGTCTTAATGTCGTTGTACATGTCCTGAAGAATGAGAATGTAGTGTTCTGGGACGGACTGTGCACGCAATGCTTGCCAAATCAGTTTTCTTGGTACTCTGTCGAAAGCCTTTTCGAGGTCAATAAACACTAAGTGTAGGTCCTTTTTTAGGGCTTTATATTTTTCCATGAGAATTCTGATTGTGTGAATGGCGTCTGTAGTACCGACTCCTCTTTTAAATCCACACTGATTAGGTGTTGTTTCAGTGATTTCTACCATCCTGTTAGCGATAACGATCCGCGAGGAGACAACCTCTATAAAAAATCCTTAATGTTCCGGTATTTGAGGACGAGGTGCCGGAAGCCTGTTTATCAGGTGGTTGACGAAGGAGGTCAACCCGGATCGCCACCCTTGGGTACCTCCCGCCTCCCAAGGAGTAGAAGGGTTACCCGGGTATCGGGATCTCTGCCCGGGCGGACTTATAATTCTCCCATACTCGTGGGTTAAAGATGGAAGTTATTATATATTATATATGTATAATAAAGAACCAAGTACAGATGTCAAGGGAAAGAAGGACAACGCACAGGGTCCGAGTTTAAACTGTGCCACATCAAAACCAGGTGTTCGTCTTGGACCGGACGCCTGTGAGAACGTAGCGGGGTCGAATTTTATGAATTGTGATGATTCTGCGTACGAGGTGGATGATTCTGAGAAGGAGTTGAGTAGGGCAAATTCCCCGATTATCGACGCGGATGGGGTACGTAGAGTGCTAAGAAAGCGTCCAGGAAAGGTACCTTTCACGGAGCTAGAGGGTTCAGACGAGGATGAGCTTCCGTTTGCGGCAGTGAGTAAGGTGGGTACGTTGGGCAGCGGATCAAGAAGGAGGCCGCAGGGTCCTGGCAATTACACCTTTACTGGGGCGATGCGGAAACTGAATTCGCAGAAAAGTCGTAAAGAGTATGAGCACGAGGAAATGGTTAGGCAGTTGGACAAGCAAGAAGCAAGAAAAGAGGAAGAGGCAAGGAAAAAAGAAGAGAGAGAGAAAAAGAAAAGAGCAAAAAAATGAAAGGGAAAACAGGAAAGTCAAGATAGTCAGTTGGGTGAATTGGGTCCACCTGCCAATCCACGTGAGTGTGGGGAAAATAGGGAACCATCCCCTGGCGAGCCGACAGTAAGAACATCTACCTACTTGTGCGAAGTGGTGGAGAAGTACGCGCAGAAACTTCTCGATGTAGTGGCCAAGTCTGGAAATTTGAAACGCGAATTCAAAAAAGACTTGAAGGACGCGGGAGAAGGCATCAAATCAGTGGTCAAGGAGCTCATAGAACTCTCGTCTACTGAGGAGACTCGTCGACTTAGGGCGGACAACAAAAGACTCCAAGACCATGTAACGAGTCTAAGAGCAGAAGTGGCGGCCCTTAGGCGCTTCTTCGAAGAACGTTGCACACAGGAAGCAGAACACAGACGTGCATCGCAAAGCGGTTCAGTAAGCTTGACCACAACCCAGTTGCCGGGACCATCTCAGTCTCTCTCTGACCCGGCTCTGCCAGAATGGATTGCTGAACTGCAGAAATCACTAACCATAACGTTCGGGAATATGCTAAACGCCAGGATTGAGGGGATCGAGCGGAGATTACCACCTGCACCTGTGATGCGTCCGCCGCTGGCAGCAGATAAAAGACGAGCAACTGGTCAATCCCCACAACAAGCCACTCCGGTGCCTCCGCCGAACTCCGCTCCAATAGAGGGTCTGCCGCATGTGGAAAACCAGATGTCGTACGCCGCAATGACATCTAGGGAAAATCAGTGGATGGACGTTGGAAGAAATGGCCGCCCAGTGAAGAATAATACTGCTTCCGGGCCGTCAGCTTCAGCCACAAATCCAGCGGGACCCTCCAGGGCGGCTAACCCACAACCACCCAGGCACGGAACCCTGAAAAAGCCAAAGCTGAGCCCTCCCAAAACTTCAGCAGTAGTTCTGGCAATACCCCTGGAGCAGGCGGAGAAAGGAGTAACTTACGCTGGGGCAATAGCCAAGGCGAAGAGAGCTATTAAAATCCAAGAAATGGGGATCGATCAAGTGAAAATAAAGGTTACGGCGACTGGCACTAGAGTCTTTGAAATCCACGGTGCCACCAGTGGGGACAAAGCGGACGTTTTGGCTGAGAAACTTAGAGAGGTTCTCGGTGATGAGGCAAAGATTTCGAGGCCGGTCAAGACTGTGGACATGCGGGTGTCAGAGCTAGATGACTCGGTGACCGCAGAAGAGTTGCGAGCCGCAGTGGCCGATCAAGGAGGCTGCCATCCGGACAAAGTAAAAGTGGGCCCGGTGCGTATAGGTCCAAGAGGACTGGGGTCAGCACTCATTAAGTGCCCTGTGAACGCGGCAAAAGTCCTGGCTGATTTGGGCCGACTTAAAATCGGGTGGATTTCCGCGCCGATGAGAGCATTGAAGCCTCTTCCGCTTCGGTGCTACAGATATATGATCACGGGGCACACACGGCAGTTATGTTCCTGCGAGTTTGATCGAAGAGACACCTGTTTCCGATGCGGAAACAAAGGCCACAAAGCGGCGGATTGCTTAGGCGAGCTCAACTGTGCGGTGTGTCGTGCAGCCAAACTACCGGCTAACCACTTCATGGGAGGAAGTAAATGTCGTCCTCCAGCGGTAAGGGCGAAGCTGTCCCTCAGATCAGGGGCGCCTCCGCGACAGATGGAAGAAGCTGCGGCTCGAAGGGAGGTTGAGGATGGTCAAATGTCTACGTAATGGCTAGACACCTTAACCTCCTTCAAGGGAATCTAAACCACTGCGCTGCTGCGCAGGACCTTTGCCTGCAATATCTGGTGGAGTCGGAAATAAATCTTGCGGGGATGGCGGAGCCGTACTCCATTCCTCAGCGTCCTAATTGGGTAAGTGATTTAGATAGCTCCGTTGCCATAATAGTCCCATATTCTGCCGTCTACTCCCCTCCCCTCTTGGTTAGAGAGAGGGGACCGGGTTATGTGGCGGCCAGTTGTGGTGAAATGACACTGGTAGGTGTTTATTTTTCCCCCAACCGGGATATTTCGGAGTTCAGGCGGTGGCTGCAAATGATGAGCGGTGTAGTAGGGCGACTCGCACCAGCGCAGATGCTGGTTCTAGGTGATTTCAATGCCCACCACACGGCCTGGGGCATGCCTAGTGACACCCCAAAAGGAAACGCTGTCCTAAACTGGGCCACAGCCGCGGGGCTCATGCTCCTAAACAGAGGCAGGGAGTTCACGTGCGTCAGGGGAGATGGTGGGTCTATTGTCGACTTGACCTTCGCTACTCCCGCCCTGGCAGCGCGTGTACAGGGATGGCACGTTCTGAAAGATGTCGTGACGTTGTCGGACCACGACCATATCAACTTTCAAGTCAGGTCCGCATCGAATAGGAATCCCCCTCTGCCGCCTAGAGTTTCGCAGCAGTACTTCCCCCGTTGGGCAGTCACCAAGTTAAATTATGACCTGGCAAAGGAGGCGGCGTTGGTGGAAGGATGGAATCTGGCGGACCTGTGACCTGAGGAAATGGAAGTCGAAGAGTATGTGGCTAGATTAACTAGCAGTCTAATAGCGGTATGTGACGCTGCAATGCCGCGGGTAAAGATCCTCCCACCAAAGAAGCGGGTATATTGGTGGTCGGAGGAAATCTCGCCTCTCCGCGCCGATTGCCTGGAAGCCAGAAGGGCGCTGCAGCGAAGCAGGCGTAGAATTAGGCGAGACTCGCAAGACATATCCCGACTACGCCAGGCATATAAGGAGGCGAAAGAGGCTCTTTCTGTGAGCATCTGTAGGTCGAAATCCGCAGCTTGGGACGAGTTTCTCGAGACTCTAAACAGAGATCCGTGGGAGCGCCCGTACAGAATGATAGGAAGGAAGCTCCGCAATGAAGCACCCCCTACAGAGATGATGGACGAAGAACTTCTAGTGCGGGTGGTGGACGGTCTTTTCCCGGCCTCTCCCCCGCAGATTCCACCTCTTGTAGATCCCACGTCTGAGGCAACTGATTCGACGCGAGGCTTCTCCTCCGTCACCGAAGAGGAGTTAAAACTGGTAACGGAGCGCGTCAAGTCCAAGAAGAAGGCGCCTGGACCAGAGGGCATCCCGGGACGAATTCTTCCCACGGCTCTGCAGCACCTGGGCGATCAAATCCGAGCGCTATTCTCGGTGTGTCTACGGACGGGACACTTTCCCAAGTCGTGGAAAAGGGGTAGGTTCTACCTTCTGAAAAAAGATGATAGGCCTCCGGACTCTCCGTCCGCGTACCGTCCCGTGGTTTTACTAGATGAGCTCGACAAGATGCTCGAGCGGATCATTGCCGAAAGAGTAGTGAACCACCTGGACACGGAGGGTCCCAACCTGTCTGAGAGGCAATTTGGGTTCAGGAGGCAGCGATCAACAATAGACGCAATTATGGCGCTCAAGGAGCTAACCCAAGCAGCGGTGGCGAAAGGGGAAAGAGTGGTGGCCGTGTCCCTTGACATAAAGAACGCATTTAACACTCTTCCCTACAGTGTCATAAGAGACGCCCTGAGACATCACGGTCTCCCCCCCATCTAGTGAAGATAATTGAGCACTACCTCACTGATAGAGAAGTAGTGTATCTTGCCTCTGACGGGCAATTGAAGATAAGGCGCATGGAATGCGGCGTCCCACAGGGGTCGGTTTTAGGGCCACTCCTGTGGAACTTAGGATATGATTGGGTGCTCCGCGGTGCTCTTCTCCCCCGGCAGAGTGTCATCTGTTACGCGGATGATACTTTAATCACTGCCCGGGGTAGAGATCTTGCGGAAGCGAAGCGTCTAGCGAAGATTGGTGCAGAGTACATAATAGCCCGCATCAGGTGGTTGGGCCTAGACGTAGCAGTGGCCAAGACGCAGGCCATGGTTTTCCATGGTCCGAGGCAAGGACCACCGCCGGGAGAGGACATGATGGTGGACGGCGTTGTGATCCCTTTACGCCATCCACCATCATGAACTTCAAGGAACATTTCCACCGGCTGGCCCCCAGACTCGTCAGTGCGGCGGCGGCCTTGGGCAGGCTGTTGCCCAACGTGGGTGGACCCAATAAAAGCTGTCGGAGCTTGTATGCAGGTATTATCCGCAGTATGGCCATGTACGGGGCCCCTGTGTGGGCGGATGCCCTTTGTGCGGAAAATAGGGCGGCCTTAATGCGACCACAAAGGGTCGTTGCCTCCCGGATGATCAGGGGATACCGTACGGTATCTGGGACGGCTGCCTGCGTACTGGCTGGCACACCCCCTTGGGACCTGGAGGCCCAAGTGCTCTCGGAGGCGTACAAACAGCGAAGAGAAGAAAGGGCAAGGGGCGACCGCCTGGCCCCAGAAGAGCGAAGAAATGTCCGACGCATTGCCGAAGACACATGCATGGCGGAATGGGAACGGCAGTTAGAGTTCCCAATAGCTGGCCTACGGACGGTGGAAGCCGTCCGTCTGGTCTTAAAAGATTGGAGGAACAGAGGGCACGGAGCTCTGACATTTAGACTGTCACAGGTACTTACCGGACATGGCTGCTTCGGTAAGTATCTGTACAGAATACAGAGAGAGGCTGCTCCGGTGTGCCATGACTGCGGTGCACCGGAAGACACCGCGCAGCATACTCTTATGGAGTGTCCGGCGTGGGCGTCACAGCGACGAGAGTTGGTGGCAGTCGTTGGAGGAGACCTCTCGCTTCCCAGCGTGGTAAACGCCATGCTGGGAAGTGACAGGTCATGGCAAGCGATGGTCTCCTTTTGTGAGGTCGTCATCTCACAAAAGGAGGCTTCGGAGCGGATCCGAGAGGCGGATGCGCACGCGGACCCGCTCCGAAGACGACGGCCAGGAAGGAGGAGGCGCCGATACGCGCACCTCATTCCCCCCTAGCTGTTGTAAGGGGATGACCAAATGCCCCGGTCATCCCCTAGCTGCCGGGCTCTGTTGAGAGCTAAACACCAGGGCTGCACGGTGCTTGACACCCCGGACCCGTAAGCCCTGTGTGTTAAAGCGGGGCATTAGGGGGTTTTTAACTGATATGCCATTACGCGGCACTCCGACTTGAGCAAATCTGCTCGTCGGAGTGACGCGTAATGGAGAGCTCAGAACTCGTCGACCCCCTCCCGACGGATCGGAGAACGATCTTGATGGGGTGGGTCGGAAGGCGATAAGACCGCGTTTCCTCCTAACGGAAAAAAAAAACAAAAAAAAAAAAAAAAAAAGGTAAGATCGTGGTAGCTATAGCTAGCAGTCATAACAACAATTAAAATATTGTTGTGTTCCGGCAGTTAGAGGTAAGATAGCCAGTTCTTCAGTGATGAGGATTCCAGGTGTAGTGCACTTCCACCTTCGGCCTTATCATCACCTATCCCGTTGTGCATAAAAAAATACAAATCTGAAGATAATAACTTATTTTTTCCAGTACTTAATTATATCCGCTAAATGTTACTCATGATGCAAGACCAGATAATGTCCAACCATTTGTCCAACCATTTTTATCTGGTTTTAAATCTGTGTATGGCCACTTTCCATAGTGTTACTATTATCTGTGGCAATCGAACAAAGCTGTAGAACACGACAATTATAGCTAAACCATGTAGTAACCTCGAAAAATAAAATAAAACACTTTTGGAGATCATATTTATAGGTTACGGCGGGTTGCGTTGCGATATGTAAAACTTGGGTTTTAGGTTTTAGTACTTATCTAAAATGGCGTAATAAATAAGTATATCACAAAGGCAAACGGTAACCTTTTTTGTGATTTAAATGTAGGTAGTGGTGCCACGGGCGACTGTACTAGTACGGGACTGACTGATTAAAAGAAATGAATGGTAGTTACTCTTCATTGGTTTTATTAACACGTTTTATAGGGTTATTTTTATTTACACGTTTATTAGGTTGCTTTCTCGTTTGTGTGTTCGTTCGTTCGTTCGTTTCTCCGCAAAGTTTGTGAACGATTTTGTACTAGCTTTCCAATGAGCTAGAAACTTGAAACTTTGAACATAGGTCAGAACTGGAAGGCAATGCAATATTATGGTGTCATTGAGCTGATCTGATGATGGATCCGGAAGAAGGCCACAGGATCTCTATGATGAAACCATACAACCCCATTGTATTTGGGCTCGTTACAATTGTCTTGACGATTACTCTAATGAGAGATGAGATCCAGGGTCTGATGATGAAGCTGAAAGGCCATGCCATAGGAACTCAATATTGAAACCGTGCAACCCCATCAAATTTGGACTTTTTTGAATCGTCTTGACGAGTTCTTTGTTGGGAAATAGTTTCCAGGGTCTGATGGTGGAGCCGGAAGAAGGACACAGGAACTCTTTAATAAAACCACGCCACCCCATCGAGATTGGGCTCGTTTGCATCGTCTTGACGAGTACTTTGTTGGGAAATAGTTTCCAGGGTCTGATGATGGAGCCGAAAGAAGGACACAGGAACTCTTTAATAAAACCACGCCACCCCATCGAGATTGGGCTCGTTTGAATCGTCTTGACGAGTACTTTGTTGGGAAATAGTTTTCAGGGTCTGATGATGGAGCCGGAAGAAGGGCACAGGAACTCTTTTATAAAACCACGCCACCCCATCGAGATTGGGCTCGTTTGAATCGTCTTGACGAGTAATTTGTTGGGAAATAGTGCCCGAGGATCTGATGATGGAGCCGGAGGAATGCCATAGGAACTCTGTAATAAAACCATGCAACCCCATCGAGTTTGGACTCGTTTGAATCGTCTTGACGAGTACTTTGTTGGGAAATAGTTTCCAGGGTCTGATGACGGAGCCGGAAGAAGGACACAGGAACTCTTCCATAAAACCACGCCACCCCATCGAGATTGGGCTCGTTTGAATCGTCTTGACGAGTACTTTGTTGGAAAATAGTGTCCGAGGATCTGATGATGGAGCCGGAGGAATGTTATAGGAACTCTGTAATAAAACCGTGCAACCTCATCGAGTTTTGGGCTCGTTTGAATTGTCTTGACGAGTACTTTGTTGAGAAATAGTTTCCAGGGTCTGATGATGGAGCCGGAAGAAGGCCACTGGGACTCTGTAATAAAACCATGCAACCCGATTGAGTTTGGGCTCGTTTGAATCGTCTTGACGAGTGCGAGTGCGAGAGTAGGAGATGGTATATTTTTAGTCTTAGCTTGTAAACTAAAAAGCAGAAAAGAATAATTTATTGAAAAATAAACTTTTTTAAAAACACATTTTTAAAACGGACTAAATTATTTCTTAAAAAAAATCGGACTAAAAACATTAAAACGGAGTATTAAAAACAAACTAAAAAGTAAAAAATAAATTCTTCTGTAAATATTTATAACCCTAATACCCTATACCTACAGAAATTTTAAACCTAAAAATTTTAAACCTAAAAACGTGGGGCGCGTTTTGTAAAATTTATCATCTATGTTGTCAATCTATATTCTATAGCATGCGCCCCGCGTTTTTAGGTTTAAAATTTTTAGGTTTAAAATTTCTGTAGGTATTGGGAGGGTGCGAAGGTATAATAATCGATCGCAGCGCTCATGGTGGCAAAAAGTAGAAATAAAGAAGGCTCTGTAATCTGCTTGAAAACGATATTTAATTTATTACTAGCGATACAGGAATAATTAAATATGTTTATTATCACTTAGTAAAAATATTAAAGTAGCTTTATCCTCTTGTTTTACAAAATCTACAACTAAAAAAGAAGTAAACAAACCCTGATATAACCAAAATAAAACACTCTTTTTGAATAGATCTTACTTGCCATTTTTAATTTAAATGACCAAAAATGATTTCACAACACTTTGTCCAGCCAAATCATAGTAATTTTGAAATTTACATTAATAACACAATATGTATAGTATTTTTTAACATCTTGTCACAATGCCGCCATTACATATCAAAACGTCAAAACGGTCAGGTCAGAGCCAACAAAGTTGCAACACGCTAGGTGGCGCTAAAAGCGTGCACGGAGCCAATAGGTTATTAATATTTACAGAAGAATTTATTTTTTACTTTTTAGTTTGTTTTTAATACTCCGTTTTAATGTTTTTTGTCCGATTTTTTTGTAATAATTTAGCCCGTTTTTTTATTTACTCAGTGTGTTAGTCGATCGAGCGATGTTGTGTTGATCAAATCGGCGTATTTCACAAGTTGGTTGCGTCTGGTTGCATCCTTTTGTAGATAGTGAAGTACAGACTTATGACGCCATTCTATGATGTCAACCTGTGACATATCGTTAAACTATTACTATTATGATTTTATCGAAATACATTTGCAATCGTCCAATTTTTTAAAGGCCACACGATATCCACTGTCTGATCGATACAAACAAGTCAATCGATGTAGTTCTGAATTGGCTCAGAAATGAATAGTGCAAAACCGTAAAACAAACGAATCCATTTTTTTTTCTATTCCACTTCTTAAAACTGTTAAAAAAGAACAAAGAGTTGACCGTAAAGAAAAAATCTTCTTTGTAATAAAAAACGACGACTCCTCTTTGCTCGTAGCATATGAACGAAACAAAAATTAACGAACCGTAGCGAAAACCCTTTTTATATGGCATAAATCTTAGTTCGTTTGGGTCTAAGTTC
The DNA here is from genome assembly GCA_943789525.1 of Agriphila geniculea. Classification (NCBI taxonomy): domain Eukaryota; kingdom Metazoa; phylum Arthropoda; class Insecta; order Lepidoptera; family Crambidae; genus Agriphila; species Agriphila geniculea. The sequence continues at coordinate 15,302,479 of OX038875.1, forward strand.
AGTTTAGGTATTTGAATAAATTAACCGTCGACTCAGTGCAATAAAGTGAACCTTATCGGATGAATAAAACAAACTTGTAAGTTATAAATAACGGAGATTGCCGTATGCAAAATATTGGGGTTCCTTTAATGTGTACCGAAATGAAAGCTAATTGAGTCGTGGTCTTATAAATTTTCTTAATAATGTTACAAATCACATAAAGCGAGCAGCGATCGTGTAAACACTTAATGGCCACAACTTACGAACAGTATATCTTAACAAGAAGAGTTAAAATAAGAGTCCATTTTCGCAAACTTGTTCCTGCATTTTCATACTGTCATTTTGTAAAAAAAAGTCTAAATTCTAGAACGTGCAAAATTATAATCGCTGGGTGCGAAGGTGGTATAATAATCGATCGCAGCGCTCATGGTGGCAAAAAGTAGAAATAATGAAGGCTCTGTAATCTGTTTCAAAACGATATTTAATTGATTACTAGCGATATACAGGAACAATTATATATGTTTATTATCACTTAATAAAATTATTAAAGTAGCTTTATCCTCTTGTTTTACAAAATCTACATCTAAAAAAGAAGTAAACAAACCCTAATATAACCAAAATAGAACACTCTTTTTGAATAGATCTTACTTGCCATATTTCAATGACCAAAAATTATTTCACAACACTTTGTCCACCCAAATTACAGTTATTTTGAAATTTACATTAAAAAATAACACAATATATTTTTATATAGTATTTTTAATAATATTTTGTCACAATGCCGCCATTACATATCAAAACGTCAAAACGGTCAGGTCAGAGCCAACAAAGTTGCAAAACGCTAGGTGGCGCTAAAAGCGTGCACGGAGCCAATACTGACTAATAAAAATCTCAATTTGATGCACATAGTTCTGTTTAGAACCCTTAAATTAATTCCTTATTCCATTGAGCTAAATTGTACAATATTTACTTCAAGTTGAATAGGTATAATTTGACCATAGCGCCTGATTGAAATCTTCTCTCGTATTCTTTAAAAACATTTAAAAAAACTACAGCAACAATATTCAGAAACTGAGTACCAATAAATAAGATTGTTCTTTACACAGTTTGTTTGCATGGTAAGGTAAGTAAAAAATAACCTAAAAGGTTTACTAATTTTCATACCCGACCCATAGTTTTACATAAGTGATATACTTACTCAAAGTGGTTTATTCTATTGTTTGAAAATATTTCAGTAGATATACTTAGTTCCATTTCAATAAAGCACACTCTGACACAGTTGTTGTTATTAGAACGCAAAAAGAAAATTTAAAGTATTGAAACATCAATAGCTTGTTCTACACCGAGCAAGCAACCTCGCGAGATCCGGGGGAGCGCGTGAGGAACCTCGCGAGTAACCTCGCGAGTAACTACACCGAGTGAGCCACCTCGCGAGGTAGAATTTGCGAGTCAGGAATTGGCGAATCAGGAATTGGCGAAAAGGGAAGTTGGTGAATGTGGAAACAGGGGAATACACAATAGTACGGGCCTCGCGCGAGCCTCCTCGCTTGGCGTGGATCCAGCTATTCTCTGCGTTTAATAAAAAGTCTATCAATATGCTTGACCAAACAAAGAATGATATTTCTAAACTGAATAAAAAATAACATTTTGAACGACAAGCAGAGTCTCATATTTTGTTTGTAAGTTTTATTGTTAGTCAACTTTATTTTTTTCTTTTCTAGCTCTTTAGCAAAAGGACTTGCTGACTGTGACAGTTCAAGTACTCAGCAAAAGCTTTTGAACTTTGTTATAAGAAGTAACTTAAATCTCTCTTTTTTCTATAAATATAGGAATAAAGAGCTTGACTTTGCATGTATTTTTCTCTGAAGTTGCGTGAATGATTTAGTTGTTTACTTCATTCCAGTTCATAGGGGAAGCATTGTATTAAAGATTTGTCTTGTATTGATAAAAAATAAACAACACTTTATTACTTTGATGATATAAAATCTACACTGAAAGTGACGATGTTGACTTTAAACTTAAGCTGGAAATAAAAAAAGGTTGACTTAAATCTTTTCTGTAATTCTTTCGCAGCTGCCGCTATAAGTTTTTAAAATGTTCAAGAATATTATTTGAGAGCAATATTTGTATTATACTTGAGTTAAGACCTGACAGCATCTTGACAGAGACCCTCGTCAGTATTAAAAGATTAAAAAGTTAATGAAAAATTTTTATTAATAAAATACTGTCTATCAACTTTGTTTTAACACAATTATTTACAAATGCTTAACTTCGACTTGAAAGTTTTATTCGCTGTTTTGTTATTATGCGGTCAAACTTAATATTAGTAAAAGTTGCTTTATTTGCTGCATACCTTTTTGAAAATTCTGTTAAAATCTCAACCCAACTTGTTTATTTTAGTTCAACGTCAGTAAATTCATTGTTTATTTTAAGTTTTTCGAACTAAACAAAACTACACGGCTGTTCTCTGTACCAATTCGCTGTTTTTTAATAATACTAGTGAATTTTTTACCAAATTCCATTTTATTGTTATGTTGTAGTTTTCCCCTTCACTCTTATAAGTACCTACTTACTTGAAATGTGAACATCAAAGTGTTTCATTTCATACAAATAGTAAAAAACTGGTATATAACTAAACTTTGTATGCTACGACGCGTACTAAAATTTTATTTATTTTAACTTACATATGACTATTTTGGTAAATGTAAGCAACAGGTAGATACTTGTATAGTAGGTACCGTGTTCTATGGCAAATAAATAAAGGACATGTCCCATCAGGCCTATGTCATTTGCCTCACCATTCTCAAAAAATGAAAGTCTATCGCGTCTTAATCAAAGTAGTATGTCAGAGTAGGTATTTTACTCTAGAATCAGATGAATAATTATTTTCTGCATTAAAAAGTGGGATTTTTATGTTAAAACGCTTTTAAATCACGTTTTTTGTCATGATAGTACTATTTACTTACATTTTTTCACAAAATACTTCAGATAACAACTTAAAGTTTTTGGAATTGTTTTTCTAAATATAAAACAATTCTTGACTGATACTATACTTAAATAAAATGTAATTAGTATTTTTTAATTATGAAAGTAATTAAATAAAATGAAACTGGGGCAACGCTGGGACATCTCCTTTCATTTCATTTCATTTCTAAGAACATATAATTACTAATAAATTCGGGACAACTTATAAGATTTTTTTTATCCACAAAGGGATAGTGCTTGATCTTCACCTCACTGATATAAATGACGATAAGGCCGAAAGTGTAAGCGCACCACACCCAGAACCCTCACCACTGAGGAACTGCCGGAACACAACTATACGGTTTAGCAACCGCACAATATGGGTCGAGTAACAAGTTGAATGTTCGCAATTTTGCGTATCAGCAGATTCCGCGACAATGTAATTTTATTTTATTGTAATTATAGTTAGTTAAGCATTAGCCACCTACAAACAAACACTTATATTATAACTTTAACTTTGTGAATGAAAATAAAACTATAACTAAAACCGCGACGTCGTTTAACTCAAAACATTAACTTTCTCTATAGTTGTAGGATAATCCGACAACAACAATTTTAAATTGTTCTTTTGGTGTCAGACTTAGGTAAGAGGTGGTAGCTAGCCAGGGGGACTTGAATTACAAATTATGCCCTTTTCTGGGAATCGAACCCGGTACCCCTACGTTTTACACGTGTAGGTAAAGGAGGCAGTTAAAAGTCCCAAACTAAGCAGAGCTTGTACTATGGGTACTAAATAACGTAAGTATAGAATAAATATAAGTATTGACCATGACTCGGCAACAAATACTCATCACAGTAACATCTGCCCATACCAGGATTCAAACCCGGGAACCCGGAACCTTTGGCGAGAAATTAGGATCGCTACCGTTGCACCAAGCCGTATGCTGCTGGAAAAGCTGGAAATTCAAAAATATAAGTTGGTAGATAGGCGGCATGCGTAATGTTGGTACAAACGTAGGACCATCATTACGATGTTTTTTTTAATATTTTATGATATTTTTTGACAAAGAAGGACCACCACATCGCTGTTCAGTAGATATGTGTAATCAATTTGTTATCTTTACAAATTTTTATACTTACTAATAGCGGGCATTCGATAAATCTAATAAAAAGGATACTTATCTCCATTGTTACTTTTTTATCATCGTATAAGTTTTGCATCTTAAGCTGTCAGATTACTCGGAAGCCCGCAGGAATGCAACTTTATCTTTTTTCTGGCCCGTGCAGTTGCCAAATATAAAATTACATTACAATGTTGATAAAATAAAATTCCAAGAGAAATAAGGGAACGTACCCACACTACGTCACACCCCGGGCACTCCATACAAGTGTCGCGTTTCAACTACCTTATTACACAGTCGCTATACAGTGACGATTTTGCACACGCGCAACTGTGTGCGAGCTATTGAATGAGCACACGGATCGGCACACGGAACTCGCGCGTTGGGCGCCGGTGGGGTGAGGTAATTGATTGTGGGGCGGGGCGGAGTGTCCTTTCTGTACGGTAGTACTTATATCTATTCTGTGACTACGTGACCCATTTTTTACTTCTAAAAACAAATAGGCAAACAAATCAATAGGTATAGATGTCGATATTGAGGATTAATAGGATGTTTATTACGAACATATATTTTAAAATCCAACATGGTAGACATTATTCAACCTCTAAAGGGATGAAAAGGGGGTTCAAACTTTGTATGGAAAAAAAATATAAAAAAGACAATCTGACTTGAAACTTCATAGGAGTACTTTTCTAAACAAATATAAGCAAATACATATCACACTAAGAAGAGATTTCAAGTTGAAATGTCTATTTAATATATTTTTTCCATACAAACTTTGAACCCCCATTTCAAACCTTTAGGGGTGGAATTTCCAAAAATCCCTTCTTAGTGGGTATTAACACTGTGTAAAATATCTATGTACAAAGTTTCAAGTCTCTAGGTTCAGTGGTTTGGGCTAGGCAATAGTCTGTCAGTCACCCCTTCATTTTTATACATATATTATAAGAGAGATAAACATGAATAAGACCAGCGAAAAACTATTTTGATATGTCTTCAGGCAAAGAATGCAAACTATTCTTCAAGTAAAAACTAGACATTATACTGTAGGATATCTTTTTTGTGCCTTAGGGAAAGATTAAACCAAGTTACGATCAAACACACACAAAAGGATCGCTAAATTTATAACGTGAGATCGCCCGCACTTTATATCAATTAATCGGGTTAGGTATCTGCAAAATATATCCATTGTTGTCAAAATGAAAAGGGTAGAACACTTTTAAGGCGGTTGTATGTCTGAAAGTGGCGCCCTCAGAGGTTTTTATTTAAGAAGTTATTAATAGAATTAATGGAATTTTTAAGGGCCCATGGTCTACTATTTTTAGAAGGGCATGCAATGATACTACTTGCCCTCGTAGTGTTTCGTAGAAGAAGATAGCAAATGTGTCCAAAAACGGCCACTTTTAGCAGTTTTGCTATCTACTTCTAGCAGTGACTACGAGGGAATGTAACGATACCGTCTAAAAATACTAAACTTTGGGCCCTAAAAATTCCACGTAAAACTTTATTAAAATTGTGTATAAGAATTATAATATTATATTAATAAAAATTCACCGCGGCGCCACTTACGCTCAGGGTGCCACCTTAATGATAAACTTTGCCGTTGCTTGAGATTTTATTCTTGTTTCTTTTACTACAAAAACAAAAGACATTCGATGATTCGATGTCCTAACTAAAGCTCGAATAATATTGTAATAAAAAAAAAATCTTTATTGTCATTTCATATGAAACTTAATTTTTATAGTGAAACCAAGCAATTCAGGATTTCTGAAAAAAATATTAACTGACGGAAAGTCTGCTGTTTTTTTACATTTTATTCAACATCTGGTAATTAAAATTACAGGCTCCTACTATTAATCATATTTTAGCCAGACTGCTTCAAATAGGATTTATAAGGAAATTTTTGAGCTAAAAATAACCTTTTAGTATAATTTTCGCCAGCTGGCTAATTGATGTTTTTTAATTTCCAGAAAAGACTATTACCAACTTAAACGTTTAACGTAAATGACTTTTTATTTAAGGGAAAACACATTAAAATATGTTTAAAATATTCGAATCTCTATGTCGATTAACACTGTTGTAAAAGGCTGCAAGAGGCGTTTTGGACAAACACAAGAATTGTGTAGGACAAACGGTTCTCTTGTCACTTTACCTGCCTTTGCGTTAACATACATAAGTCCAAAACAATCTCATGTATGTACCTACATACATTCTTACTTACGGAACGCGACGTGTTGTCCTAAAAACGTTGTTTGTTTATAAATGTAATAAAAGGTGTAATACATTCGCACTTGCGCCAAAATGCAATACAAATAATTATGATTCTTATGCTGAAAGATGAAAAAGATAACTTCCCGATAAAAGCTTTTAAATTACTTCATTGTTCACATGGTTCTTTTTTTAAATAATAAATAACCAGTTATAGGCAATCAACTCCACTAAATTTTCAACCAAAACTCTTAAAATGCAGATTAGGTATATAAAATCTACGGGCAGCCCTACTCATACTAATAAACACGGATATGTAGGGTTAGCGAAGATCGCATGTGCCTGAAAAACTTTACCCATTACTTCCAATTATCGCGAATGTGCAGGCGGCACATATTCGGCTCATTTCGAAGGGTAGCGAAGGGACGCGGGAGTGCTCAACTGTTCCAAACCAGTTATTGTAATTATATGGTCTAACTTTTAGGACAATACGAATAAACTTAAATTATCTTTGATCATGAATGTAATGACTGCTATGAGATATTTTTTTAAATTATTCTTTATTAGACGTATTCATTTCTGTAAAAGAACACAGGTTCTGTGGGAATATTCCATTCTGTCAAGTGAAGTGGAAGTCTGACCAAAAACTAGTTTAAATGTTTGGCATTCGGAATACAAATCGGTTCACTTATCGCCGACGAAAGACGTAATATCGACCATGAACTTGATATCGATAAGCGAACAACCTTAACGAGAGAACGCTCTCAGTGTTTATACGTTTAAGGACATTCGAAGAATTTCGCTTTATTAATGGGGCCGCAGGTTCCGCTGCGTAAATGCAACGGAGAATGTTCGGATGCTGGGTCGATGAACCTAATGATCAAGAGGAAAAAATGTTTCCGAAATCGATGTTCGCCATTCCCGTCCCTTCGAAGAATGGACGAGATGCGAACGTTGTTTGTCACGGATTACCGCTACCTCGTGCTCAGTCCCGAAATAAGTGTTACGTGCATTATGTGTTTACGACATTTTTGTAGCATTCCGCCGTAAAGTTGGCAAGTTAGTTTTGAAAGTCAATTCCGCAGTAATATCTCATTTGAATGTTTGTAAATCTGTTTGCGGATGTTTCCGTATACTTACAGAGCTACTATGTCGTATGTACCTACCTATACAGCGTGAAATTTTAATCATTTGGTTCTCGCAGTGGGGTGGTTCCACTCATGATTACAAGCAACTTTTACTATGGGGCCATCCCTCATATCGCGAAAAACAACCAGCTGTTCCATACAAAAGCGCAATACCTACTCGACCTTAATGTACAGAACAGTTGGCCCCATAGTAAAAGTTGCTCGTAATCATGAGTGGAACCACCCCACTACGGGAACTAAATTATTAAAATTTCAGCGTGTATATCTGTTACGGACTTCACAATCATCAACTGGAAACTACTGATAGTAATTAATTCATATTACTAATGACTTCTCCACCAACAATAGCTTTAATAGGCTTAATAGATATCAATTACATTAATAGTTCAAGTTAGCGCTAAGTTGAAATCCAAACATAACTACAGAAATAAGACGACTAACGTACCACGAAGATTGTCGAAAATTATTGAACCATTGTCTTACTCCAATATCGATGTTATATTACATTGAGTCAATGAGGATAAAATAATATTAAGAAAGTTTTCTTATACCTTTGTGAAGGAGGCCATTGTTATTTTTGACTTTCGATGTCCAAAGTGCAACTAAAATAAATGAAGTCTGCTTTTTATTCTCAGAAACTTCAATAATATGTACCTACGTAATATAAAGTTATATTCATTTATTTGAGTTGTTTTTTTACGCAATATAGTATTTTCAACATTTTAAAAACTAACATGAAATCTATAAGAAATTTTGATCAGTTCCTTCGTAATACCAAATTAAATAACTTGAAATTTTTTAACGTTCTCTTTTTCTTCAATAATACAATTACGTTAGGTACCTAAAAGTATTTATACATCATATGAAAATTTTAAGATCTGTTTTACTTTGTTTTCTAGTTGATTACATACATGTTTTTTTGGTGTACACATCATTATACTATCCACCCTTATTGGATCCGAGCCCTTTAGCGATGGCTAAGCAGGAGTCACTAACGACTGAAAGAAAATTGCGCCTGAAAAAAAAGAAATTTATGTTTATTCTTTTGTAAAGCGTGCTGTATATGATTATTTAATATGACCCCCTAAGGATTAAAAACTTAGAAGTTAGTAAAACAACGTATTTCCCCTTATTATGGGTAGTTAAAGTTTACCTCACCCTTGTTTAACAAAACTGATATTGTTCTTCCTTCCACCAAAAAAAGTGACAGCATTAGTTAATAAAGAAGGTCTAATTATAGAAATTAAGGAGATAAACTATTTGCTATTGCAGAGTAGGTACACCGTCACTACGGCCAAATACTCAAACGAACCTTAAAGTTAAGGCCACCTTAAATTCAAAAAAGTTGTCATATTTGACAGTTACTCTATGTAACTGACAGCTTCCTTAAAGTTAAGTCATAGAAATAGAATGTCAAAGAACAACAATGTCAATAAACAGGCGATCCGAAAACGAATGCATACATTTTATATGAGATACGTAAAATATGACTTACATTCATAAAATATGACTATATTATGGCAAAGGAAATTAATAAACTATGTTTCATACTGTTTTCTTCGTCGATAAACGAATAAATGTAGCGAAATTTGGTTTTAGACAAATGTGTGGCAATATTTTATTTACCTGTGAAAAGTGTGATTACTTGGATTATTTCTTTTTGTAACATCACAATTACTTAGAGCACAAGACACCATGGCTCTACGATACCTTTATTTTAAATTATAATTAAGATTAACAAATATTTTAAACAAACTGTGATTGCTCATGTGCTAGGCGGGACGCTAGGGGCTCTTACTGTACAAAAAGTTGGCACATGTCACTTGATCCTTTGTCTCTTTTTTACATAGACCGTGTCCGTATGATGTTAATTTCTCTTTTCCACGCTATGTTGGTCTTCTTGAGCGCAGCGAAAATTTTTCTATGTCTATGAGTTAAGTAGACCTTAACTTAAGATTTTAGCTAAGAAGCCTTTGAGTATTTGGCCGAGGCTTTTATTCATGTCTGTTTTTTTTTTACTTTTTCTACTTTACTACAATAATGTGCAATATAAACTTACTGACATCGTATTCATTAACGGTACGATCGTACGCAACCGATCAATAAAAAAATCAAATTAAAAAAAATCATCAAGTTTTTGAAGTGCTTGTTTAAATTATTGTGTTTCTTTGTCGTACATTAAACCTAATTTAAGTAGTTACCCTATTTGACGAGGTCGTCCCTACTTAAGTAAGGCCTTTTACTTTACAGACGAATTTTGCGAATATTAAATCTTTAAGCCCAGGACCCGTAATATAATATGAGAGAAAATTAGATTCACAATGTAACCTTGTTAGGGACTATTCCCTTAGAATCGACACAGTTTCTATTATATTATAATAGAAACCACTCAAACTAATGAGATTAAACTCCTAGTTCAGTATTTCGTATTAAAATATCGTAATGTACCTACGAAGGCACATTTAAATCTACGTTTGGGTACGGTTAGTACGGATTATCTCATCTAAATTTGATCCACTTGAATAGATTTGAAAGCAAATCACATAGAATTGTTGAAAATCATACAGATTTTACTAACGGAATTGGTAAAGTTAATTTTGTAACCGGTTGCTATATGTTAATTTATTGTTTCTTTACTAGGGAATTTCCATATTAGTATACCGTTGCATTGACCGCAAGTTTTTAAGAATCAAACTCTATTTTTGTTTTATTTATAATTTATATAATTTATAGTCGAAAATTTGCTATTGACTTTTTTAAATTGTTGACCGTAACCACAGTTTTCAAAAGATATTTGAGTAGTGTAAGGTAATTTAGTTTTAACTTTTGCAAACAATTCCATTTCAAATATTAACTCAATATCTGGGTGACCGAGCTTTGCTCGGTTATTACCATTTAACGCGTTTTCCCAAACATAAGACTAATCTAGATCGATTGTTTACCCCCGAAAATCTCCATATACCAAATTTCAGCGAAATCGTTACACCCGTTTCCGAGATCACAGAAATATATAAATAAATGTGCAAGAATTTCTCGTTTAAAGGTATAAAATAAATAATTTGTTGACTGTACTTATACTTGAAGTTGAATGCTGTACACACCTGTTAATTATTGGTCTACACATCAGAAGTGAAATTTGATTATATTGTTTCAAAGTGTATGTTTCCTTGTGTATGCTGTTGGTGTGTCTTAAATAAATAAAATAAAATAAAAAATAAAATACAATAACTTAGGATAAATTTACTACTACTACAAAAAGAGAACTATCGAACAAATCGTCTAGGTCTCTAGAGACCGTCGAGAGCGTCGAGCGTTTCTACAAATTCAAAGACGCGATAGAAGACTATTTTTGCTCTTGTATTAAATACGATGTGTAACACCTATTACTTATGAGTAGTTGTCATAATTACAGATAATAAGTACCAGACCCATAAAACAAATATAAAAAATATCGGGTCATTTTGAATATACCATCCAAATTTTAAGGATGATTTTAGTCCTTGAAACTAAACAACTTTCTTTAAGAAACATGTGTCAAATTTCGCCAAAAAATTTTGGTCATCCCATACTAAATTGATCACGTGATCCCTTTGATTTGTATGGAAAGTCGATTTTTATTTTACATATTTGACCATGTGTTTCTAAGAGAAAGTTCAGTTTCATGGACTGAACACATCCTCAAAATTTGGATGGTGAATACAAAATGACCTTGTATACAACGTGTAACAGAAAAGGGGTATCAACCCGAAGGAGGTCAATGTACTCGTGAAATTGAATACATTCCAGCAGAAAAAAAAATTCAAATATAATAAAAAAAATTGAACTCTCCACACAAAATATTGGCGGCTTAAATTTTCTATGGAGAGACCAAAATTTTTTTTTCGATTCTATTTTTTTTTCTGTTGGAAGGTGTTCAGGTTCACGAGTACATTGACCTCCTTTCAGGTTGATACCCCCTTTTTGTTACATCTTGTATATGAATAATAAAAGTCATAAATAAAAGAAAATTCCAAATTAGTTTAGTGTTGAATTTTCCTACATTTTTCTTTGGACAATATTGTCAGTACGTATCTAACACGTAGAAATACCTGAGAAACACACATCTTAAGAATTTGGACACCACTGGCATTCAAAAATATTTTCAAAATTTAATTGCGAACATTTGTATGCATCTCTTCACATAACCGACGGCACTTGCAAATACTTTGGGAAAAAGCTTTGCATGTACCTACTATAACTGTTATTTGTTCGTTTACCTCGACATTCTAAATAAAGAATTCGAAATTTTTATTCGAAATTAGTTACTAAACTATCACCAAAGAACTGAAAACATTTATTTTGGGATAGTTATAAAATAATATTCTAAAGTTCATAGGTAGATATTGGCATATCTCGGGAATCTAACACAAGATGTGTAGTGCTTGCTTAAGAAATAAAATATCAAAAACGAATTACCTTTTAGTTTCACAGTCAGATCACTGACCCTAGTTTAATATTTCAACGTAAACATTTTTATTAATAAGCTCCAGTATTTCAACGAGCTTGCAAATGCCAGGCCTTGAAAATATAGTAACTGAAAAAAAACTGAAAGTTCCGATAGTAATTTGAAGATATTAAAAGATGGGGACTGATTATACGATTATTTAATTTTGAACGATAAAACAAACACTGAGCAGTTATTCAACATTTACTTATATTTATGTAATTATCGTTGTAATTTTTTGTGATTAGTTTCTTAAGCTCTGTATGTAGTTTTTTCATAAATATAAATGGTAGTTAAATAAATGAATATTTAGTTAAATCGTTCGGAATTAGCGCAATTGGGCCCAAGCTTTAGTCCATATGCTTTTGGTAACAAAAATTACGTGAAGGACAAAGTTACACGGTAACTTTATACTGTATGTAAGTAGGTACCTATATTATGCACATGTCTTAAATAGATTTCTGTATATTATATTATTATGTTATTTTCTTCGCAACTCAAAGACATTAACGCAAAAATTTAAAGAAATGTTATGAAATGTTATCTGTGAACCTCAAGACAAGATTAATGGAGCCTTGTCCTTTTTGAGGGAGCTTTTTTTAAATCTATGTTTTTTTCATTGTACACGTCGGTCGCAAAACATTTATTTCTTTTTGCGTCCTCTGCATATAATTGTTACTTTTATATTGAATCGCTCATAGAAGTCTTTATGTCGCTAAATTAGGTACATATTTTTTATGAAGCTAGCATGATAATTACGTGATAACGGCTTATTACTTTGTTAAAAATATTGTTTTTTTTATTGGTAGAACCACAGACATATTATCTGTGGGTAGAACACTGTCTCAATAAAAAAATATGTTAATGTTTTCGATTTCACCTTGTCAAAATAGTATCTAGGATTTTTATCGACTCTCAAATATGATATTGGCCAATAATGAAAAGATTAGATGAAACTGGAAATTCTGCCGTCTAGATATGACAATCTCGTTTGTCTTATAGTAATTTAAGTTACATCAATTGGAAAATGAAGATAAACAATGAACTCTTGGCCAATAATGAAAAGATTAGATGAAACTGGAAATTCTGCCGTCTAGATATGACAATCTCGTTTGTCTTATAGTAATTTAAGTTACATCAATTGGATGAAGATAAACTATGAACTCTTCGTCAAATCTAAATAATGATGATAATAGTACATTATGAGACAAGTTAGCTTAGGTTGCTCATTGCACACGAGGCTGTGGGTTGCAGCCCGAGCCGCAGGCGAGGGCGTAACTCAGCCGAGTATGCAATAAGCAAGAGCTCACGAGTTTCATACGACGTTTTTCAACACATTTACGAGGAAAAAATAAAATAATTTACCATACAGCAAAAAATATGACAAAAACAAAATATGAAAATTATGGGAAAAGGTGCGCAGGTTTTTTTTTTTTCACACGCCCAACGCAAGAATATTTTGCGAACAAAAGGGTAGGTGAAAATACAGCCTACTTCAAAATTATAATGTTAAGTGATAAAATGCAAATATTTTAATATCTTATAACAAAATATTGTGAATAATGAATAATTTAATAAAAATAAATATTTGTTTATCTTAATTAAGGACTTACACATTTATTTATTCCAAAAATGTATATGAATTTTCAGCGGCATAAAACCTCTTTGTTGTTACTAAAAAAAATAACTGTATTACCCGGTTAAATTGGGAATGCTCTGTTTACTCTTATAGAACTTGCAGTAAGGTACTTATTTAACTTTGTTGGGATAATTCTATAACAACCTAGTGTTTTATATAGGTTGCAGGCGTTTGTTATAGCTTGGTTTATGGCCCTAAAAGCGATGTATTAGGGCCTTGGATGAATTAACCACTGGATGCGAAATGACAGCCATATTCGCCTTTACCCCTCTGCCACTTACTGTGACCGATAGCCTCAGTAAACGATTTTGCGTTGTCAGTGTGACGCGAGAGCTCGAGGCGAAACATTGATAGAAAAAATGGGCAAATGCTCCGTATTGTACTGCAAAAATACTAGTGGAATATCAAGAAATGTTTCTTTTCACGCGTAAGTACATTTTCAACCTATTATAGTAGCTATTTCTTCGTAAAATAAATAAATTTTGGTGTGTAAACAAAGTATAACACGTCATTTTAAAAAAGTACCCTTTGGTAAAGTAAATGCTTTATAAATGGTGCATTTAATTTGGTTGGATTATATCATTCACTCATTCATTTACTTGTCATTTTTTATTAGTAAAGGGCTGTTACAAATATCGATAAATAGTATCGATGTGTTTGTAAAGTGAATGAATTTAAGTTTTATAAAAAAATAAAAAGCATCTTTAATTTTAATAGAAATGGGTATGGATTGCAAATAATTTTGCAGATTCCCAGTTGATCCAGTACGAAAAAGAAAATGGGTAGAAGCAGTTTGCAGGGAGACTACATGCATACCTACCAAACACCACCGTATAATGCAGCATACATTTTCAAACAGAATGCTACAATGTTAATTCGTTAAAACAAAAAAAATTGAATAAAGATTCTGTCCCGACATTGAATTTGCCTAAATTTGTAAGTACACAACACACACCAACAAAACGTTTCAGCTACTTCATACTAAAAGTTAACTAAGTTCACCAAAATATTGTTAATTTAACCAAACATTTATCTTAAAAATCTTTGCTAATGAAATTAGTGTTATTATTTACTAAGAGTATTTTATTCGGAATGAAAGGTACCCTATGTCCTTCTCTGTACCCTTGACAACTCGAGTTCCTCCGTGCTTCGGAAGGCACAATTCCCATTGGGTCTGCATGATGGGCTATGGATATGTCCCATCCACCCATAAGTAAGGCCTGTGCTCCAGCAGTGGGGACATTAAACATTGGCTGGTGTAGATATCAAAATAATAACAATTTTTAAATCATTAAACACATAATTACGAAAGGAATGATAAACAGATATAGTAAAAAGTTTTATTATTATTTTGGACTTGCTAAAATGTTAAATTATTATCTTGATATTTTAAAGAAGACTCTGTATATTAAAGTATATGTAACTTCTGTCACTAGTACCAAAACCATGAAAAGTTTTTCATTTGATTTCAATTCAAAAGTTTATGTTTTCAGTCACATGAAATGAAACGTGACGACAATAATATGTTATCCGATGATGGTATGGAAATGGCGCAAACAAAAGGAACAGACAATAAACCAAGCACACCAGTTAATGTAGGTATTACCTCACATTATTGAAATAACGCAGGCTTACAGCGAAAACGTAAAAAAATACTAGAAAATTTCTGCTAACTCATTGGGTTAGAATCCCAAGCATCTGAAATGCTACGGGTGAGTTGATTTTTTCTAGTATATTATTTATCCTAGTAGATAATAATAATAATAGGTCTTTACCTATGAAATTGCCGATTTGTATGGAGATTTTTCAAGAAGTTGCATTTTTCATAATAGCATTTTCTTTGTTCATTTAACAACCATGAACACTCATGTAACAAAACTTTTATGTACCAATGTTTGAACACTATGCTAACTTATTTCCATTTAAGATAAGCGAAAAAATAAGTTTTGGTTAAGTTACAACCCCTTCGGTCACCCTTTTTTTTGCTCACAAAAAAAGAGTCACTTTCAAGATCTTTTTTTTTAATGTCACGAAAGCTAAAATATGGACTTTATTTTTACTGATAGTTAACTATCATGATCATAATTCGATGTAATATTCACGATTTTGTTAAAATTTTAAATTATAGAAGTTATTATTTTCTCTGTATGTGACAAAATATCGGCAATTTCATAGGTAAAGACCTAATATAATAGAATTGTGAATGCCTAAAAGCCAAAAAGTTATTAAATGTAGGCACGGTATGATGAAGGTATTGTAAAAAAACCGACTTCAAAAATACCTGCCTTTTTTAAATATAATTATGACCAAAATCTGTAATTTCCGGTGTATTTTTTATTGTTTAAAAATAATAGTTTTTTATTAATACCTTATTTGATTTCACTTTTTATGCCAGAATTAGAAACTCATGTTATTTTCATATAATATTTTAATTTATTAAACTGTAATGACTTTGATTCACATATTGCTGTAAATTATAGGTAATGAATGTCACAAAATACACAATAGTACAAGTGTACTGTATTAAAAAAAATACTCGATTAAATGACTAAGAAATTAGCGCAAGTTTTTTTTATTCACTTCAAGAGTTTGCGTAGGCACCAAACAGACATACCTACCCCAGAATTCATATAACTTACAATTATTGCTTTGCAAAACGGTAATCAACACATACTCGTGATTATCGCAACAACGAAACACCTATTGTAAACCATTTATTATAGTTTCTATGAATTTGTGAGTGCATTTTTACGAGATTTTCATTTAAGAATTCCACAGAGCAAAAGTCATGAAATAATTTACTAATATCCTATAAAAATTATGAAAGAACAATTTCGATGCAGTGTAATCATCTTTAATGGTAGTTAATTAATAAACAAACAAAAACAAATATTTCAAATATAAAGTAGTAAGAAATATTGCAAATTAAGTCCGTTTCAATATTAATCAAACACATGAATTCAATAAACTCATTAGGTTCATTCATTCATTCACTCTTTACAGTGTCGATAAAAAAATATCGACTTCTCTACGCACTATTGTCATTATTTGACAAGTGTAATCCGCCCTCGCCCCGCAAAAATTGGTTGAACGTGATTTCATACATTTTTCTTACGTTACGTATCCAAGATTAGGGCTCACTTTACGAGCAAGTGTGTTGAAAATACTTTAGGAATGAAAACCTTATCATTAACTTGCAAATTAAAAAATGGTAATGGAACTTGGAATTATAAAAGGTTTTAGTTTTCGTTAGTAATTTCAAATAAATCGTATGTAAACATAAAGATGCTGTTAGTATTCATTACAAAAAACTGTAATGTTGCTATATGTACAAGGTAAAACCATTTTTTGAAACTACAAAATGACCTGTTTAAAACATAGGTGCTAAACAGGTTTGCAAAACAGCGTAGAAAACTTTAACAATATTTAGTATGATTTGCGATAACCATGAAAATATGTAATATCTTATATTTACTCAAACTGACTTTTTGGAATTACAATTAAAAATATTAAAATTTATCTAAAAATCAATAATTGTAGCAAAGACTAAGCGTTTTGCTTCAAATTTTATCATCCGTACCGCGACAGAGTGGAACTCCTTGCCTGAGTCTGCGTTTCCCGATCTGGGGGCCTTCAAGTCGCGAGTGAATAGATATCTTCTAGGCAAGCGCGTTTCATCGCAGATCGCATCATTGCTATCAGGCGTGATAGCGGGCAAGCGCTTGCCTATTTATCATTAAAAAATCGGGTTGCACTCCGGGAGTGCCGGCAGAAGTGAAAACATTTTGCACGAATTGCCGTCTTAGAAATTTACTCTGCATTTGAATTTACGAATACAGAACAGTATTGTACGAAAGTCTTATCCATAGCTTGACAGAAAATCTAAAGTTTTAACATTGACTTAAAAAATTAGTGCGTTGCTATGGTGACACAAGTGTTTACATATTCTTACGAATTTTCGATGAGGGGCCCTATTTTTGAATCACTCGACTGGCGTCGAGCGCTCGTTTCTACTGATTTTTGTTCGACATTTCATTGTTTTGAGTTATATGTCGAACGAAAATCAGTAGAAAAGAGCGCTCGACGCCAGCTGAACGATTCTAAAATAGGGCCCCAGGGTCACGTGATCCGGACTGACTGACGCGAGTTCAACATTTTTTCCCCATACAAAAAAGCGTACAACGCCACTAAAGAAGTTTTCACTTTAAAACCTTAGATTTTCGTCAAATACAAATCATCTTTTAACTGACTTCAAAAAAAGGAGGAGGTTCTCAAGTCGACGGTATTTTTTTTTATGTATGTTTTACCATAACTTCGTCAGTTGTTATCCGATTTATACAATTCTTTTTTATCTCAAAGAACATAATTTGTGTGTGGTTCCATAAAAAAATTACGGAGATCTGGCTGGTAGTTTTTTCATAATCCTGAAAAATGACAATTATTTAGCTTGCATAACATTATCAGCTTATCAGCTTGCATTATCAGCTTGCATAACATTATCGGACATAACATCTTTGTTTATTCCGATTTAGATGATTCTTTCTTTGTTTGAAAGGATACCCTTTGCCTAATACTTCAAGAGTGGTCACATTTTAATTTCATCGGTATTGGACTTTGAACTTCGAAGATACACAAGGGAACTCCTCAAATTTAAATAGTATACCTATGTAAAGTGATTTGAATTTTGGTAGGTTTATGACAATCCAAAATAAACCAAACCATGGTCTGCGATGCAACGTTCTGGACTAGACTTGGACTACGAAGACACAATGGAACTCCTCAAAAACAAACAGCGTAAATTTGGAAATTGAGTTGTGGGCATTTTACCATTGAAAATATTTTAAAAAGTTAAAAAATATTTACATGCTTACATATCTACCACTAAAAAGGTGCAAATAAAAAACTTTTTTAACATAAAAAAACCTCCTTCAAAAAACCTGAAACAGAAACAGCTTCAAAATTAAATACCTCTAAAAAAGCGAGAAATAATATTCAAATCAGTAGTTACGCATAACATTATTAATAAAACACGTCTAATGAAGTCAGGTGCGGCTGTTAGAAATATAAAATAAATAAGTTGTCATCCAGCCCCACCTGACTACAATAGACGTGTTTTATTAATAATGTTATGCGTAACTACTGATTTGAATATTATTTCTCGCTTTTTAGAGGTATTTAATTTTGAAGCTGTTTTTGTTTCAGGTTTTTTGAAGGAGGTTTTTTTTATGTTAAAAAAGTTTTTTATTTGCAACTTTTTAGTGGTAGATATGTAAGCATGTAAATATTTTTTAACTTTTTAAAATATTTTCAATGGTAAAATGCCCACATCTCAATTTCCAAATTTACGCTGTTTGTTTTTGAGGAGTTCCATTGTGTCTTCGTAGTCCAAGTCTTTTAATTCCTGGTGGTTTTTTTTTCTCCGTGCGCCTTAGATTTATGAAGCGACGGTATAACTTCTTGCTGTCCACAAGTGTTGATTTGAATGTTAATCTAAACACTGTCTTCGTTGCCCTTAAGATAATACAGGAAATGAAGAATGACAATATTTGACTAAAAATACTAAATTGAAATAGCTTGTTTTGTCTGGACTTGTATGAAACCGGTTTAAAGTTTGTCACAAAGTAAAGTCTAATGTCCTATGGAAACATGAAAGTTGAAACTAAGACTCATTCATATACCTCTATTTTTTTGCACCTGCAACATGCCTAATACTCCAAAGTTAGTAGTCGTCTATTCTTAAAGAGTTGTAAAAGTAAGTAATTGACACACATTTATACTGTTTTAATAAACTCTACATCTGTTCTTGTTGCGGAATCTGTGATGTTCCTCAACATTTCTTCAATATTAAAAGATGAAAACATATCACCATTCCAATTAAGATTGGATAAATGTCAGTTCTATATAATCACCTTAGAAAAATAATTAAAGCTATGCACTCATAAATATTTACTGAAGTAGCGTTGCGTCCCTTTTCACACAGTTTATTTGGCTCCTGTCATTCAGTAATAACAATTGCTCATTGTCTTAGTTCCATTGTCGATTTTTTTTTTCAGTAATAACTTGATACTTTTATAGGCTAATAAAACTACAAAATTATCGTAAATCAATCATAACATCAATCAATATTCTGAGAAATCCATCTCTCAATATGGTACATAATGAGTTGATTGTTAAGAGCCTATGAATAAATAAATTACCAGCATAGAGGATTACCTCAACTAATAGTTATGTGATCAACTTATAAACCTTAGTGAGGTATTGCCATAAACATAAAAATTAATGTCACAATTGTTGCCAAGTTAACAACTAATAGTAAACATCAATTATATTAACATAGCATGTTCCTTAACATGTACATTTTATACCCAACTGTCACATGGTAATGATAAGTATTGCAACTTGCCCCACGTAATTTCGAAATGAAACAATCAAAACTTCACTCACTGCATTTCAAAAAATGATAAATTGAACAATAAAATAAGCAAAATTGCACAGCTTTTATTAAACAATAGGTTGACATTATCAAAATCTTTACTGATTAATATTATAATATTTCAGCTAACATTCAGCTATTCATCCCATTTTATTACAAAATATGACAAGCACAAGAATTAAAAAACACAATAAACTCTTCAAATTGCAATTTTTACATTATCTTGTCTAACAAGGAAACAATGGGGAATGTCCGAAAAAAAAACAATTTGGCTGAATATTTTTTATAGGTAGGAATAAGCTCCCTTAGTAATAGAAAAAAGTTTCAGAATATTCGGTTGCGTATAAATAAAAATAAAAAATAAAGTCACTTCGACTTCACAAATATACGAAAGTAACAGCAGAATGGAGATTATACCTTTGCCACCACCTGTCATAACCACAACATGCTATTAAAAAAAAGTTTCAACACAAAATGTCAAAACTTTTTTTTTATACTTGCTGTTGTTGTGGCAGGTGGTGACAAAGGTACAATCGCCATTCTGCTGTTACTTTCGTACATTTGTGACGTCGAAGAGACTTTAATTTATTAAAAAATTTTGACGCAACCGAAAATTCTGAAACTTTTTTCTAAAACTAAGGGAGCTTATTCCTACCTATAAAAAAATATTCAGCCATTTTCATTTTTTTCGGACATTCCCCATTAAACAAAATGAAGCGCGAATAAATTCAACTAGGTATGTTATCATTCTTACATACAAAGTATATCTCAAGAGCTTCGTAATAAAGTTGTGAAGAGGTTTAAAACTCTCGTTATGAAATATAAATATTTTTATCTCTTATTAGAATTTGAAAACGAGTTTCATTTAAGCAGATTTGCTGCCAATATCTGTTATTTTGTTAATCAAACGAACGAGAAACCACAATCTCGTTCAAAGTTTTGCCCCAAACTAAAAGGTTGGTTCCTCGTTAGTTAAGTAATAAACGTCCAATTTAATAAATAGTTCAATTAAAATGTCTTTATCCTGATTTGATTGGCGGCAATTTATTTATTTGGCGGGCGTAGCAGCGTTGCCAGCGTTGTACAGGATAAAACTAATTAACTACTTATAGTGGTTGGTTTTTTTTTAGTTTTGATTAATAAACAAACTACCTAAACCATTTCATTTGCCTTAATTTTTAACGAATCGGTCATCGTAGAATTCCATTGAGAAAATTCAATGAAAAACATACCTATTGCGCATATGCAATGTATATTTATGTAGAGGTACATACTCGTATATGTCGCAATAAATAGTTACAGCCGTTATACCAAGTTATACTTTATATAAATATCTGCCTAGGGATATAGATATGTACCAAAAGCAGTTCTTTGAAAGCGGTTCATAACTATGTACTAGACTAATCTAGTGAAATATTTTTTTATGCACAACGGGCTAGTGCTTGGTCTTCTCCTCACCTGATGTTAAGTGACGATAAGGCCAAAGGTGGAAGCGCACTACACCCGGAATTCTCATCACTAAGGAGTTCCTCAGTGATGAGGATGCTATTTTACCTCTAACTGCCGAAGCATATTAATTTTTAAAATTGTTGTTATGGCGTCAGACTTAGGTAAGATATGGTTATAAGTTATGAGTTGAAATTTTCGGTGATTTTCACAGCTGGTTACTCATTTTTTCCACGACGAAGGAACGCAAGGTGTATGTCTGTCCTGTCGCCACTTATATCGGGAACGGCTGTGTCGATTTTGAAACGGTTTATTGCTTTACATAGGTCTCACCTTGAGGCATGTCCTAAATCGTAATTATCAAAAACTTTTACCCTTTTAAGCCGCTAGGAGGCGCCATAATCAATTAATCTTCGTCAAATATCGCAAATTACATTTAACCCACTTCCGGGTTTTCGATTGAACTTCGGATGACAATGCAATATGAGCTTGTTTTATTTATATGTTATAGCCAAACACCGAAGCTCCGGTGCTCCTAGGTTTGACTAGTCAAACAAAAGCGTTTTTCGCCTTTGACTAACGAATTTATGTCTAAACCTAGGAGAGACCAACTTGGACAGTCAAACGCCGAAACTCAATGCGATAAAATCGGGATTTGACTAGGTCAGACTTAAATTAGGTACAGAATGTGTTATTTTGTATGTTAATTTATCTAAATCAATTATCTTCCTGCGAACCAAAGTTTTCAATTGTCTGTAAAAAAAATAACTAAGAAATTTAAGACGATCGCTTCACTGCGCTTCGCGATCGTCTTAATTCTGACCAATCACGTGACCTACAGGAGTTAGTCAATTATAAAAAAAACATTCATTTCCGATGTGTGATTTAGTCAAAGCTGCTTTACTCCTGTAGGTCACATGATATGATAGAAATAAATAAATAGTCTTTGTGCTTATTTTTTTTAACAGACAACAGTAATCTTTGGTTTATTATATTACTGAGATATATACAGGTTGGTTATGAATCAACCAACAACGAAAAAAATCTGTTGTTTCATACATTTTGATATTTTCATTATTATTTATTGTATAAAACACCAGATTTTCAGAGTTGATCCTATAGTAAAAGTTATCGAACAACTTGATGGTCCGAAGAAACGGTTTCCCCATTTTCGGTTAATTTATTTACACACCCTGTATATGAGTAGTACCACCTATATGATTCCTGTTGCTACAAATAAAACAAAACATCAAGTTCTAATAACAAAATAGCTAATTTTAAAACAAGAGCGGTAAACGACATTGCTAAAAATTCAAAACAAGAGCGGTGTCTTTGTCGCCCCGTAATTCAAGTTCGGCCAGTTACCCACGCCATCGGCTCTAAACACCTATTTCCGCTGAATTCAGGTTCAATACACCTATTAATTATGATTATTTTATCGCCAAAGCTTTATTTTAACTTTTAATAATACACTGTCATTTCGAGTAGGTATCTGAATTAAATATCTCACTGATTAACGGTAAATTTTGATTTGATTACAGATAAAACTTTAATTTTGTTTTGTACATTTATAATAGTATCACGATATTAATATTTACCTAATTATGTAGATATTTTTTATAAGTTTCAATGGGAAAAATTAACACTATTAAAACGTGATGGTAGTGTGTGTGACAACGTGTTGTCACACACACTACCGTAAGGGTACGTTTAGAAATGCTATACCTAATGGTAAGGAAGTATTTGGGATCGATAAGCAATAGCAATATGTTTTACAATAATAAAACTTATTTGAAAAAAATTCGGGTTGCACTCCGGGAGTGCCGGCAGAAGTGAAAACTTGAATATTAACATTGTGCATTTTTGATATTTTAGAATGGTTAGGGAATATTTTAGAATGGTTAGGGAATAATTTTACACGAATTACCGTCTTACGAATTTACTCTGCATTTGAATTTACGAATACAGAACAGTATTGTACGAAGATTTTATCCATAGCTTGACAGAAAATTTAGAGTTTTGACATTGAATTAAAAAATTTGCGCGTTGCTATGATGACACAAGTGTTTACGTCTCGAAATGACTTGCCGCCATTTTCACCGCACCCCGTAGAAAGAGAGGGGGATACTTCCGCCGCCGGCTGTCTACGCTACATCCGTCTTACGAATTTTCGATCAGGGTCACGTGACCCTGACTGACGCGAGTTTAACATTTTTTCCCCATCACAAAAAAGTATACAACGCCGCTAAAGAAGTTTTCACTTCAAAAATATACACGACAAATAACTAAGTAGTTATTCCGATATTACCTTAAACTTGCGTTAATTTTTACGCTACTTTTTAAATAATCGAAAGCACTTTAAAAGTTCCCAAGCAAAATTAACTCAAAATAAAACTTAGTGATCAAAAATGCTGTTTATATTATGTCTGCCTTAGGGTACGTTACAAAGGAACTTCAGGAAATAGAAAAACGGAAAAACCGAAAAAATTTAATCCCTATCACTTGGTTATCCGTCTATCTAGTATATCTATGTCTCCCTGTCGAATTGTAGGTAAAATATCAAACATCTAACTCAACTCAATCAAAAGATTGTGCCACTTACGCATATTTCAACTCTGAGTAATCCAAAATCCCAAAACCGATCAATGGTATTTCCCATTGATCTATATATTATAAGGAAAAGTAAAAATAGATAATAGAAAAAAAAACGAAAACAATCCAAGTGCGTGACGGACCACGCGCAGTATTAGGGTTCCGTAGCAACATCATACCATGCCATATAGCTAGAGACTTATATTTTACTTCCTGTTTTACACAACCAATAACTAAAACTAAGTATAATACCTAACTAATGAATGACATTTGTTCTACGAAAACTTTCCAATATGAATTAATTTAGTAAGTTGATCGACTATTTCTGTTTTCCTTATAATATCTTCATTATATGACTGACTGAATTTTTTCACGTTTCCAAAAGCAATCGTTTATGGTAAGGAGGCGGGGGGGAAACTTTACTCTAAGAAAATTTTGCACTAACTTCGAAACTGTGAAACTTTCATCCCCTATTTCACCGAGTGGTTAGCTGGTTATCTGGTTCGCAATTCATCTGGCAGAAAAACTGAGAATTTCTATTCTTAAGAGTAATTCGTCTGGATTATGGTCTTTGTAAGTATTGTTTCTAATTCGCAATTTGTCTGGCAGACGAATTAATAATAAAAATTCGCAGTTAGTCTGGACTTTTACCTTTTTTTAAATCTAGACGAGTTGAGAGGATGAATTTTGAAAAATCCTTTCTTATCTTAGTCCACCCTTATACCTCATTCATAAGGAACCTACGTGCCTTTAGAATATCTAGCTAGACCCAGCGGTTTGGGCTCTGCGTTGATATGTCAGTCAGTCACTCAATCAGTATCTTCTTCTTTAAAATTTAATAAGATAACAAAGTTACATCCGTCAATAATATGTAATTTTAATTAACAGGTAGAAAATGTTATTATTATTACAATTATTCAAGATTAACATAAAGAAACTCACAACTTAGGTAAATGAGCAACCCATGTCTTTTCATAAAATATACAGGGTTATTTTTAATACATCAACAACCTGGCAGGAGTAGATTACTAACATCATAAACAACAACATTTGTTCTACAACTTTTCCGAAAACAGACAAAAAATAATCGACTCTCCATACAAAATGTCCAAACAGCTAATCGAGTTTTGTATGAAAAGTGGAATTTTTCTTGTTTTTTTTTTTTGTAAAAATCGAAGAACAAATGTTGTTGTTGATGTTAGTAATCTACTCCTGCGATGCGAGGTTGTTGGTGTTTTATAAATAACCCAGTATATCCATTTTCATCCATCAAGTTCCGGCTATGTGATGGAAATCAGTACGCCCCAAAATCCGTACGACCGACCGTGACTTAGACATGCCTCCATGCTACTAAAACACCCACAGAATATCTGATAAGCCCGTGTGACATCTTAACTAACTATTAATACTAGTTACAAAAACATCATAATTTCTCATATAAATACTCCCATCACATAACATAAACGTAGCGTGAATAATAAATAGGAGATTGAACTCAACCGCCGTATTCGTATAGTTGGCCAAATAAATTATTCGGAAGCTTTCAATGCGATCATTTGCTCTAATCGAGTTTTAAGTAATGAACATTTGATAAATCATGTAATTTTTTTTCTTATATCAGTTCCGCGCTTAACCCTACACAGGTACACGATTAACACTTGTCGCAGAAAGCACACATGTCCGAAATTCACACACACTCGCGAATATGCCAAATACGTTGCGGTATTGGGCATATAACGTAAGAGCTAATATAAGAGGCGCATCTTCGAGTTTGCACATTTTAGTTTTAAAAGCCGGCCGCTTGTGAGCGGGTGATGTTGGCGAATTCGAACACTGGCTGTGTTTAGCGGAGCTTAGAGCTTTGCCTGTGTTAGAGGAAGTGGATTCCCGAAAGCAGCGCGGGCCGGGAAGGCCTCCTCCCGCTATGGGGAAGGAAGTAGTATTTTACCTATTGGTAAGTGTATACTTAATAAAATTTGTATTACAGTATTCTATAAGAATTAATTAGATAAAGTTATTTAAGAAAATTTGCGATTTATACTTGATTCCAAAGAGAATGTAAAACAACTAGCGTTTTACTTGATTCAAATAAACCGGTATCTTCGATTTTTTTTTAGAAAATAGCAATTGAAAATTAAGAGACTTATTTTTTTTATTTTTTAATCTCAACATAGGCATTATAAACTACTTTTTTTTACCAAAATTTTATGTGAAAAATCTTTGAAGTTTTTATTTATATGTATGAACAATATTACAAGTTTTACGATAAATCTTGTAAGCTTACATTTCACACAATTTATAAAGTATTAATAATATAATGTTTTTCCAACACCGATCCTTTGATAGTTTCGCCAACCCTACAGCCTTATTTTATTGGGTAAACCTAAGGAGGTCAGCTTAAGGGTTAAAAATTTACTTGACTATGTGAACCTGAAAATAATTAACTTATTGAACAGTGGACCCAGTGAACTTCGTATTCGAACACTTTTACCTTGAGAATTTCAAAATATTGGAAACCAGAGCTCACCTGACGTATGCTTAATTTATTTCACCGAGCTTTCTATCGTTAAGCGATCTTTAAGACTAAAAACCTGTTTGACTAAACCTCTTTATCAAAAGTTATCTGAAATTACGAATCCCATACAAAATTGCCAATGTTAAATTTTCTATTATTTAGTTGTTCTATTGGGTTTTCCCAATTTTATTTTGTTTCTTAACCACCCCAGTACAAATAAAACAAAAATTATTATATACTAGGGTGGTAAAGCAGCAAAAAATGGAAAAACTTTTTTGTTTCTTAACCACCCTTGGTTTATTGTGGTGGTTAAGAAAAAAATGAAAAACTTTTTTATATTTTTTAATCACCCCAGTACAAAACAAAACAAAAAATATTATTCCAATCGGTCAAGCCATTTTTGAGTTAAAATCAAATGCTGTTTGCTAGTCTGGCTTTAGCTAGACAAGCGAACTAACAGCATTTCATTTTTATATAAATAAAATAATATAATCTAACTTAATAAAAAAACTGCCAAAATTATTAATAGTTATAATAACAAGCAAGACTATAGCGTTTTTACAGAACTTTTATAAAGCACGTTCGCAAATCCGACAAAATTAATTCCATTAAATAAAAGTTATTTTCATGTGAGATTCAACCTTCACAATATCATAATAAGTGTTTTTTTTCTTGCTATATGATTTCATATTATCATAAAGTTTATGGTTTTGTTTACCCTAGTACCGCCATACTAGTCATTCACCCCTATAAGGTATTTTGAGTACCTACGCCTACATTCGTAATATGAATAAAGTTAATATTTTGAGTCACGATAGAGTAAAGTGGACAAGAATAAAGTAACGTTGTTTGTACTTCATTATTATTCTTCAGTTGACATTTAAAAATTGCTGGTAAATCGGTAGGGAATAATAATATGAAATTTATTAATTATTATTTTATTAAAAGCTGAAAAATGCCGATAACCGACGAACCTGTTGATTTTTTATTCCTATTTCATTCTTCTTCTTCTTATTTTTGTTTTGGCATCTACTTTCCTCTTGGAAGTAATTTTTGCCAGTGTCAAGTGTTGAATAGTTCAGTGGTAGATTGTTTCAGTTTACATTAGAATGCGGGTGCATTGCATTCCAATGCTGCTTCGAGCATTTGGCACCAAGTATAAGACAGTTTACTCGGTAAGTTACGCTGAGTAACCACACTGCAGTAAAAATCTCGGCTTCACACAACCAAGATCACGCCTATTTCAATTATCCTAGATATTGTTCAATTGCGTAGACACTTGTACCACAAAACTGCACCAATTTTAAGACACATTATCCGCAATGAATCAATTTACCAATAATTAAAATAGTCACCAAACCGAACTCGAATAAATGGCGCCAAAAACTCTCCTATTTCATTAGTTGACATTTTAAAATTTGCAGGTATGGCCGTGCGCACTTTGGTGGCATTTTCGTACGAATTTGACTCATACGAACATCCCCAACCTTCCAAGTAATATGGGAGTGCGCACACTGTGCGAGCGCACTCCCATAGTAAAAAAGTCGTTTACTTAAAATGCTTCCAAATTTATAAAAAATAATGAAACTACATAATGTTATCTGAAAATGCCGATAACCGATAAGATGGATTTGTTATCAAACAAACTTTAAAGATTTTATCTTAAGATGATATTCGGCATTAGCAATGTTAAAAATTTTCTTCTTGTGCAGAAAAAATATATCTTTTTTTTGTTTTTCCTACTTAAAATGATTCTGACTTCTGACAAAAATAAAAGACGAAATAATCCGCTGGCCAGTACCTACCATTCGCAAAAAAATCAAAGTAAAAAATATAGCTTCATTTTATGGGAGGGACCAAACTCACATTTTTTGTTAAAAGAAAAGTTTAACGCTTTGTCTTCAGTTTATGGTCACCTTTTTATTTAATTACGGTTTAATAATGTCTTGGAGTTGGATAATAAAGCGTAAAGTTTTGATGGATATAAACTGGGACTAGTACCTATCTCCAAGCTTTAGTTAGGTTGTTAACACTTGCGGATTTCAGACCAGAATTAAGTGAGCTTTCTAGTTTCATAATTAATTAATACTTAAGTATATTAAAAAAAATGAAAAGTTTTGTCTACGAAGTTGCAAATAATTGTTTTGGTGATAGTAAGTAACTTTATAATCATCATAATTCATACATTATGAGATTTACTCTACCTTAATAAGGATTGGTATTGAATTGGAGTAGAAAAAAAATCTCATTACTTCGTCATATAAAAACTTATAATAATATTTGAAATTCTTTGACGGTATGATATTATGTAGAGATCATTAATTATATCGAGCTAAATTAATTAATGTTATTATCCACACAATTCCCTAAAGCAATATACGATTAGCAACAACTAAGAAATATACATCCTACCTAAGATTTTCTTAGTTATTTCGTTTTATTATACACGACCCAGATGATTATTAAATAGTCATCATTATGGAACTTACAATAATTACATATTTTATGCAACTTATTAAGCAATTAGGTATAACCTTAGTTTTATCTACGGTATAGATAGTCGTTCATTTTAAATGACAACTCTATTTTCTAATTCCTACCTTTGTCTCAATTTACTTGGGATTTATCTTGAAAAATATCTAGGATACGCTGATTCCACGAAGATTAACGCTGAAAAGCTTTTAGCAAGCAAAACTCCGAAGTTGTTATGATCAATAGCTAGTAAATTTCAAAGATTTTTTCCTATAATATTAAATATTGAAAATGTGTTTTTCGAACATTACAGGATTGTCAGTCTTATAGAAGATTATTTTCTCAGTTATACGAAAATTCAATAAATTCCTCTTCTAATATTTACCTAATCTTTGAAAAGTTACTGCCTTACTATGAAAGCCATAATGGGTATATTCTACTTATTTGTAGGCTTAAAGTTAATGGTCAGAACGAAAGGAAACGGCAAACATTCAATTGTCACTTTTTATGTAGATATCACCGGCTTTTCTTTCTGATCAGAATTAGTTTGCGGTTAAGACAAAGGGGAAAAAAGTGGGTTGGCCATACACACCATGAGCATGAATGAAGGCGAGCGTTTAGAACGTATTGTTTAGTTTACATAACAAATGGAGGATAGTGAAGCGAACCAGATCAAATGACAAAGGAGGTCCGTTACTAGACAAATGAAACTCCTCAGTGACGTCGGGAGTCTGTGGTCTGACTCAGGAAACAGTATCGAGTATTGTTGCTACGCGAAAATTACTAAAGCTACTATTGATGAATGGCTGTAAGCTGTGACCTATGATGAGTAAGTTTTTGCTATGTTTTTTTGTTTGACATGAATTAGTTTCGGGCAGTGAAATCGTACTACATACCTAGCTTTAATAACTGTTCTCTTTTTGCCAAATAACTTTAAAGCAGCGTTGACAGTTGTCAGAGCTTTAGTTTGGAGACTCGGCACAACCGTTTCATCACAGTCATTAAAGATTAACGATGAAAGTTTGAAATCCATAGATTTCCCATTTTGTAAGTCATTACTTCAGTTTGACATTGATGACCAAGCATTTGGCTTCAACTAATTTCCGATTTTAATTAGTATCGATTCAATTCGAAAGCCTTTAAAAAGGTATCTTTAGAAATTGGGTTGTAAAAAAGAGGATCAATCGAAGCCTAGAACTTTATCATACGAAACATTATACTAAAGATTGTCATATCAGTTATTCAACGTTTTGAGGAGTCTATTAATTTAGAACTTATTTTATGATTAATTAAAGCAGTTTGGAAAAAATAAAAGAATAATTTAATTAATATATTTCATCCACGATTTATTTTCCGCTTGCCTACTTAACATGTTACTTAAAATAAGAATCTTCTCACTTCTTCCTGGTTATAAATAAAGTGTCAGCAGGAATTCTTAATTTTATGTTTATAAAAACAACATGTTGCTACGAGATTCGCAATCAGAAACTTGTTCTGGCTGACTCAGTATTTATAGCCGGTTACCAATTGATACACCCCGAAATTCAATCAAAACTGTCTCAGAGGTAATAATGAATTCTGAGGTCAATAAATTCAGATTCGAAGCAGAACCCTTTAACGATTTCGAAGAAACTTTTAGGAAATTCCATTTCTGCGAGTGTTTTATCTTAAAACTCAATCTCGTTAACAAAATTATCCTGTTAAAATCTTGCACACGCCTAAAATATCAAGACTGGCAGTGGAATGGTATAAAAAATAACAAAACCACTTTAAAAGAAAAATTATTCCACTTACCGTTGCACCGCCGGGTTTCATCCAACCTTACAATGGACTTGAAGCGAAAATTTTACTAAACTTTCACAATTGCCCTCATCCGTCCTTCGGAACCCAAAAGCAAGTCTCTCAAGCACACCTGTTGTCGTCACCCTGGATCTTTGATCATCTCACACTAATATCCAACATGAATTGAACCAATACAAACCAAAGTATGGAGACACACTTATCCATACACTTACATACAGGGAGTATCTGCTTCGCATAAAGTTGTCATAGCTGGCTATTTAGAACAAAGTGATATTACCTTCAGTTGCCAACTATTAGTCATTTGCTATGGTGAAGAAAATCATGGGGTATAAGGCGCCTCCCAACTCCCCAAATAGCGCCCCCAAGTCTCGCATAGCTAAAATCCGTGACTTTACACAGAACCTCCTTTTTCATCAACTTACTTTAATGGCTGTTATAGTAGATTAAATCAGAGAAGTAAAACTTACATGAATTCATCGTGTGTGCATCTCCTGAGTCTTGTAAAGCTCTCATCACACCACGAGCCCATTTCCACTTCAGTCATTTAAATTTGCATCATAAATTGACATTTTATGTCACTGTCATGTCAGTCCCTTACAGACACTTCATACAATTGGTGTTGCCATCCCTATAGTGTGTGCCTATTATTCAGAAATATGATACCTACACATATTTTCATCTCGGGACCTAACTACAATAAGCAATAAGAGGATCCGACCAAAATATAACCAATATTAAAGACTACTTACGGTTTTACTACAATTCAGTTTCGCCTTTGGCGACACGTGTATCGAAACCATTTTCCGCCACGTTACAAAGACGAATACACGACTGTGTATTCGTCTCGTACTCTCTTAAGGTCGATAGTATTTTGTCTTATCTTGTTCAGTAAATTACAACTCTTCTATTATGAATTTAATAAATGCGTGACGTATTCTAAAATGTTTAGCTACTTCTGAGGCCAATCGTACTACTGACAACATACGCCCATCAGTTCTTCTATTGTATTGTAAAGTGAATCTTTTGCTTCCGAAAAATCTCATCGGTAAAGCTCACCATTAGTTATATTCTTTTCATTTTCGCTCGTCAAATATATTACCACACTTTATCGGATTAAGATAGAACGGCAGCTCATTTATTAGAATAAGTTAGGAAATCACATTAATAGTTTCCGCTTTTTTATTCTTTTATTTATTGACGACATCAATGGCCGACTGGCTAGATTTATCTGTTGCCTACAAAGATTTCTATGAGTAGTTACCTACCACAGTCAATGTAGAAAATTATTGTGGATCAGGCAGGAGGCAGGAGTGAATCGTCGTTGCTTTTAATTTCCATATCGCAAATGTTTTTTTTTATTTACTTCATCTTGAGTTCTAGCTATTTTACATGTTATGTTGTCAAAT
Source organism: Agriphila geniculea (assembly GCA_943789525.1). NCBI lineage: Eukaryota > Metazoa > Arthropoda > Insecta > Lepidoptera > Crambidae > Agriphila > Agriphila geniculea. The sequence continues at coordinate 15,334,688 of OX038875.1, forward strand.
GTTTATCTTATCTCTTATTACCTATTAAGAAATAACATCATTTGATTGCTTATCGCATTTTAAATATACAATATCAACTTTTTAACCTACAATATAAGCAAGTATCTCTGTTTTGAACACCACAAATAAGATTTTTTACATAAATGATATCTGACTGAATTCAGATATAAGTCCCAAAAAATTCCAAAGTTTAGTGTTTTTATTTTGGACGCAAATAAGCAAAAGTGTTTCAACCCACATTGTAATTGACGTTTGAAAATATTGGAACAATTTAAATCAACTTGTATGGATTTCTTTTTAATATTGAGCATGTTTTTTGTTTGTCTGTTGTTATGTCAGAATCATGTTTGTTATCTTACTTAATTGCATTAAAATAATTATAATAAAACTATTTTTTGGTAGGTTGACACACTTTTGCTTATTTGCGTCCTTTTGACATTGACCCGGTTTAAGGTCATACAATTTTGTATCGGTGGTGCTAGTTAGCTCTACCAAGCCCACATACTTTAAAGTCACATACGAATGCAAGGTGCGGTCGAAAATGAATTGCAGTCAGTGAAATTCTTCATTCTGTTCTGTGTCTGCTGCTATCAGGCATCACTTTCATTCAATAGATCTAGATATTCTCATAACTTTATGGTTATTTTATGTATAAACTTATTCTTATTGTTATGCAAAGTATTTGGGGTTGTATCTTTACGAAATTGAATTTTTAGAGTTGACTTTCGTTCGCAGCAGAAAGTCTAAGGTCAAATAATGTTAATTAGCAGATAACATTATATAACCCCATTTATAGTTCCGATGGGGCTGACTTGTAACTTTAAACACAAATGCTCCTTAAAAATATAAGAAAAAAAAGTTTTTTTTTAAACTTAATAACGGTTTTCCAAAAGCTTTATTATAACAAACCGAGCCCTCTTTATTGTTTTACGGAATGAGTATTAAAACAATTAGGTACTTGTACCTATAAGGCATTTTCATGAAAGGAAATGTACTCCAAAAACATAAAAACTGCCTAACTACTCTTAACGGTAAATTAACAAAGGCCAGTGTCATATAATAGGGCATTGACATTGTGGAGCATGTTCATCACTTTGGACACGATATGTTACTCGATAGATTTATTAAGTTACATTGTCCTGTCAATCAAACTGTCAAAATGCATTAACGGGTAGGTAACACCCTGTTACCGACTCTAGATGTATAGTGATCACCAATTTTCATCTGTAATTATCTATCTCAATATAAGTTTTGTGATACTTATGTATTTTAGAGGATTGTATTGTTTAAAAATTTGTCAATTGGTATTTGCGCCTCTGTTTGAAGGAAAAAGGTACCTAAGGTTGATCATACTTGAGATGCTCTTCGTATAGGAACAGCATCTCAGATATATCTTATCTTAATATAGCTCTCAACGTTAAGACCTGTTCATAAATATGGGCCTAGAACTTCAAAAAATAAAGTACATAATTTGACTCAACCGTAGCTTCAAACAGAGGTGCGAATACCAATTGACAATTTTTTAAACAATATCTCGCAAAAACCTTTTAGCATACTTGGCGTTTTCCGAATTAATCACGCATGGACTTTGTTTAAATGTCATTATGAGTCACATCCACATTTAGATCTAGTTGATACAAACAAAGATACCGGTTGAGAGATGAGACCAAGCAATTGTGCAACTTTGTACAGACTAGAGAAGTTAGAATAGTTTAAAGGTTGAGGATGTGAGCCGGCTCACCTCTGGCAGGCTCGCTGGATGACGTAAGCGTTGATGCGACGGCCTTTCAAAATATCGAAGGTTTAGGAGATTCGATATTATTTACATAGGCAATTTTTTTATACATCCTATGATGTGATGTTGATTTATTTCGTGTCGGTATGTAAGTATCTAAAATCTTAATTATAGAAGTCGTTTGCAGGCGTCAATGTTTATCTCGATAAGTTCATCCACTTGTTAATAAGGCCATTGTAGGTCCAGAATGTTTTTTTCAATAATTGTTACTTAATGTTTTGGCTCACCATTTAAGATGCTGCCTGGCTAGATAGCGATTTCCAGAATGGTCCCATGATCATGCAGCAGCCATTTTTAATGTCCCCACTGCTGGGACACAGGCCTTCCTTATGGGTGGATAAGGAGGATGGGATGGGCCATAACCCACCACGCGGGTCCGATGTGGATTGGTAGCTGTTAACGACTGCAAATGCAACCGGGACCAACGGCTTAACGTGCCTTCTGAAGCACGGAGGATCTCGAGGTGATAAATTTTTGGTCACCCATCCCATGACTGACCCTTGTAAAAGTTGTTTAATGTCGGCAATCGCGGGGTCAGGCACTAAACTACTGCGCCATCAAGCTCCTCAATGTTCACATAGGCACATCATAATATGGATAAATCATTTCGATAATAATTAATATATTCCAGCAGGCGTTGCACGGGTAGTTAGTTGCTGGCTAGTTATGTCATCGTTGACAGTTTGACTACATCGCGTCGTCGTCTGGATGTCATTTTAGACATTTCGACGTAGATTTTTTCTGCTGACCGTACATAACCTATATTATTCCTGATTATGAGATAATCCCGAAACTAGTCGTCAATGTCAATGGTGATAAATTATAAGATGTTATTTCAATGAATATTTTTTGCTATTATGTTGCAATTTATGCAAATATATATATCTATACAGGGTCACTGGAAATATGACGTATTCCTGCTAAGGGGTTATAGATGAAGTCAAAACAAATATTTTTTGTTAGATAACTTTTTCTCAAAAAGTTAGTAGTTTTTGAGTCAATTGAAATTAAGTATTATTTTACCAAAAGTACGTTTTCAGACACAAAAATTTAAAATAAAAGATAACTACTCATTCGATTCCGGATTTTTTTTTACTTTGGGATAGAAAACACTCTAAGTGTTGATAACGAATAAAAAAATTTACAAAAAGTACAGGTGTTTATAAAAACTTCAATCCTTAAATGCATTTTTTATTTTTATTTTTTCAGCGTTTTTAGAAACGGCAGCAAATATCTTTAAAAAAACCTAGTAACTAAGCGTGCATAATATTTTAAAAACATCACCATCTATTCAGCTTTTAGTTGAGGTATAAAACTAAATAATAACTTAAATAAAAAATGAGAAATTAAGACTTAAGTAAATGGCAGTCCCATTTCATGTAGCAAAAATTTCCTACTTCGAGCGCTTCGGAGGTGGCCGTATTATCTTACTTATATCATAAATGTGAAAATTTGCTTGTTTGGATGATTGTTAATCAATCATGCAAAACGGCTGAACGAATTTGGATGAAATATGGCACACAGATAGTTTAGAATCCGGATTAAAGCAAAGGAGGATACTATTATCTTGGTTAAAGGTTCCGAAGGGATTTTCTCGAATGTAAATGCGGATGAAGTCGCGGGCGGAAGCTAGTTTGCCAGTAATGGTCGTGCTTACTAAAAATACTTTCGTCCGAGTGAGTTTCGGGACAGGATTATTTTCCGCCGATGAGTCAAAATTTTTACAGACGGCATCAAAAATAACCATGCATTAATTATCAGCAATTTTTAATGCTAAGCTGCTGGGGAACAGGCCTTCCTTTTGGCTTGTGGATGTATAGAGTGGACGGGCCATAACCCACCACGTGGGCCCAATGTGGATTTAACTGTAAATGTATCCAGGACATTGAGTTTACACCGACCAATCTGCATTGGACCCACGTGGTGGGTTGTGGCTCGTCCGCTTTATTCATCCACAAGCCAAAAGGAAGGCCTGGCATAAAGGCATTAAAAATGGCTGATATGCATGGTTATTTTTGATGCCGTCTGTAAAAAATTTTGACTCATCGGCGGAAAAAAATCCTGTCGTGCAACTCATTCTGGCGAAAGTATTTTTAGTAAGCACGACCATTACTGGCAAACTAGCTTCCGCCCGCGACTTCATCCGCATTTACATTCGAGAAAATCCCTAGGGTACCTTTAACCAAGATAATAGTATCCTCCTTTGCTTTAATCCGGATTTTAAACTATCTGTGTGCCATATTTCATCCAAATTCGTTCAGCCGTTTTGCATGATTGATTAACAATTATCCAAACAAGCAAATTTTCACATTTATGATATAAGTAAGATAATACGGCCACCTCCGAAGCACTCGAAGTAAGAAATTTTTGCTACATGAAATGGGACTGCCATTTACTTAAGTCTTAATTTCTCATTTTTTATTTAAGTTATTATTTAGTTTTATACCTCAACTGAAAGCAGAATAGATGGTGATGTTTTTAAAATATTATGCACGCTTAGTTACTAGGAATTTTTTAAAGATATTTGCTGCCGTTTCTAAAAACGCTGAAAAAATAAAAATAAAAAATGCATTTAAGGATTGAAGTTTTTATAAACACCTGTACTTTTTGTAATTTTTTTTATTCATTATCAACACTTAGAGTGTTTTCTATCCCAAAGTAATAAAAAATCCGGAATCGAATGAGTAGTTATCTTTTATTTTAAATTTTTGTGTCTGAAAACGTACTTTTGGTAAAAAAATACTTAATTTCAATTAACTCAAAAACTACTAACTTTTTGAGAAAAAGTTAAGTAACAAAAAATATTTGTTTTGACCTCATCTATAACCCCTTAGCAGGAATACGTCATATTTCCAGTGACCCTGTATATATATATATATATATATTATATTTTGCAAAATATGCCAATCCTAAGGGGTGGCGCAGCGCTTACGTTAGCTAAATATTACCATGCAATAATGTACGAGTTTGATCGTGTCGCACCTACATAAATTTTATTATGAAGACATTTCACAAACATTTTTTAGCCTTTTGTTCAAGTTTTTCCAAATATTTTATTGGCATCCCTGAACTCAACGTTTTAGTGTTAGTGTAAATAACTACATTGTTTCAAAGTAAATGTGTGGCTCAATAGGTGAATGGGGCAAAGAAATCGAGAATTGCCCGACTTACTCCACTTCGGACACCTCGTGGGAATCAGAACGAATTGCTTCACCACCCCGTATCTCACCAATATCATCCACTTGTACATAAAAACAACAAAAATATTTATTTTTATCCATAGACTTAAAAACTTAGAGTCTTTGCGTTTATCGCTAGTTCTATTGTAAAACAACACCTCCACCAAACAACAACACCAAGGTCCTGGGTTCGAATGTTGTCCTCGACCTAGGAAGGGTTTGTCTACGTCGAAATGTCAAAATGTTGTTTATTTGACCCCTAAGGGAAACAAACGGCATAAATCATACCTTAAAACTATATTAAGTGACTATTACAAAAGTAAAAACTGTTTCCACAACAGGATAAAATATTTCAATCAAATCAGCTCAACTAAAATGTCAGGTAGGTAGGTTGAATTCAACAGAAAACTAAGGTTTTGTAAGGTATAAATTAAGGTTTTAAGTGCATAACTACTTATAAATTAAACTTTATTCAAAAAGGAAGAAAAAAATTAAACTTGTAATATGTCACGTCAAAATAAATGATGTAGGTAGACTAATGTCTAAATATGATTAAGTATTCAATTTTCGACTCTATGGTAAGGGGAACCAAAGCTACCCTTATTCGCGAAAGGGCAAGTTCTCAAAACGACGAATTCTCATATGACTAAGTTTTCATAAAGGGAAATTCACATTAGTGCAAGAGTACAGTCAAGTACACTGTACCTATCTATCGAAATCGCATTCGAGCGTGAATGGATAGTATCGTGGCATGAGTGCACTTCGCTGCACCGAATATTTCACAGAAACTCACTGGCTTTATTCACATCTTGTGGTAGAGTGTGCACAAAATTTAGCGTATTCAGCATCAGTTTATGTCTGTTACACAGGCCATACAACAAATACTACGAAGTCTAAAATCAATTATTGTTTACAGACAGAAGTTTAAAAAGTTTACTTCAGCCCCTGTTATTGCCTACGTCAAAATGGCTCAATTAAAATGACATCCCGAAATAGAAAAACCGGCCAAGTGCGAGTCAGACTCGCACACGAAGGGTTCCGTACCAAAACACGGCAAATGTTGTATGGGAGCCCCTCTTAAATATTTATTTTATTCTGTTTTTAGTATTTGTTGGTGGATAGCGGCAACATAAACACATCATCTGTGAAAATTTCAACAGTCTATCTATCACGGTTCATGAAATACAGCCTGGTGACAGACAGACAGACAAACAGTCAGACAGACAGACAGATGGACAGCGGAGTCTTAGTAATAGGGTCCCGTTTTTACCATTTGGGTACGGAACCCTAAAAACCGTCAAAATAATCATGCTATTTTTGTGATGTCATTAACTATACAGTCAGTAATTCCGTTATTTGCTGTCAATCGATTAGCTAATTTGTTGCTTAGTTAGCATAGTATTCTTTATTTATATTACGATGCATCAGGAAATGATGTCATATAAGTAAATAAAATGTCAATTAAGCGAGTTTATGACGCATCTCAATACTATTAATTGTAAAATAAATATTGGAAAACGTAATATTATTGGAATGCATAATTTGCAACGTAAAATGCATAATGGAATTATTAAATTAAATATATTATTAAATACCTAAACCGTATACATAATAATATTTAGATATAAATCTACCCTCTGCTGTTACTTTTAGATGAGAGATAAGAAAATCGCTCGTAAGACTAGACTACATACACAGACTATAGAAACAAAATAGTAGTTTATGAAACTGATACATAAAGAGGGGTATTAAAACACGAGTGTGTGTTTAAAAACCGAGCCGTAGTAGGCGAGGTTTTTAATAGATACTATTAAAACGAGTGTTTTAATAATATCTATTACGAGTGTTTTAATACCTAGTTATACGTGCAGTTTCATACACTACTTTATCTACACTCATACTATTTGGGATTGAACCTACTACTTACTTAAATAAAAGATCAAAGTTAAAAAAGAGAGAGAGACTGCTGATATTACCGTACTACCTTGATATAAGAGTCATTTCCGTGCTGCATCTAAAATATCGGGCGGAGTAAAATATTTGTTACACTCTCCGCTATATTTTAAAGCAAGATTAAAAAAATCCAACAAATTCAGAAGCTACAACAAAAAGTGAAAATTGAAATCATAACTTTTTTGTTTTGCGTTAAAAATGACGCGCCCTGCTACACAGCCACAGATCATAGATATAACAGTAAGCCCATACGCGCCAATAAATTAAAAAGTAAAAGTGTGCTGTAAAAATTTAAAAAGTTAATTTTTATGATGCAGTTGACTGCACTGTAATGATTTTTTTTTTAATTTCGAAAATAAAGTACGTGTTTATACAATCTTTTTTGAATTAATTTTTGGAACATTACGTTGTTAGCACGGTTGTTAGTGTAGATAAAAGGATTTATGACACAAGCTTGCATTTCCAGCAACGTCATTTTTTCTCATGACCTTTCCCGACAAACAATGATCTTATCATTACGAAATTCTAATTGTTTTTCTTGCTCATCTCATCAGTATAGAACCTCTAATGAATTATCAATGACAGCAAACTCTAGCCAACAAATACCGATAACTCTGCCTCTAGTCACGAAATTACGAAATATGACCAAATCTATGTTTACTTATCAATTTGAGTAATAAGTATTCAAAGGTTGCTTGGAGTTTATAAAGTTTGTGCCTTGTTTAAACTGACACTCAAATCTTGATTTGCAACCTTATAGTCACTATATTTTATTCGATTATACACATATGAGTATTATTACAAAACACGGCACTTACTTATCGTAACTCCTCTTTAATACGGCCTTTATCGAAAGATTTGACCTCTTCGCCTATCAAATAATCCCAAAGAAGTTAATTTAATTCAGCAAACTTAGTGATTTCTATAAAGATTTTGCAACAATATACGATGACAGGTTACAATATACAACAACGGTAATATTGCTGTTTAATCTTGACCTACAAAACGATCTACGAGTATGTATTGTGTTATCAAAATGGTCAAAGGTGAGTACCACTACCACTTTCGCTGGTGTTAGGCCCGCGACACACGGTGCCGGATGCGCCGCGCGTGACCTTGGTCAACGTGGCTACTTGCTTAGACAGCTGGAGAGTGTGACATAACCCGTACACTGGCGTCATCGACCGCACCTTGACACGGTATGAAATATAAACAAGTGTCATTCTTGAACTGGCGCCGACTCTATTGACAGATCTGGTAGCAATCGGCTTGAAAGCTTGCTTTGTACCCGAAAAAATATTTTCTACAACTCTTCTTTTATACCTACGTTACGACGAACAAAAATGCATATCTTGCATCTGGTGTCTGCAGCAATCGTAAAAAGATGCATCTGCCATTTTTCATTAGTTTTCTTTTAACAAGATTAGTTCCATGTCATTATTACGTATAAATAAATAACTTCTCAGCTTATAGAGTGAATCATGTACCTATGTCAAAATTCAATAATAAATACATAGAATTTCGTAACTTATTTAGGAAATGTGTAATATTTTATTTCTTTAGATTTATAAGTAAGAAAATATTAAGTGCTTATTAGTACTTATACCTATGTCATAGGTAGAAGCACAGTCAAGTGCTTACATACATAGGCTATGTATGTACTTGACTTGCACTTGATTGTGCTTCTTATTTTGATGAAAAGCTTGTTAAACACTCTTAAACTACTTATCTACGTAACAAAACCCAATGTCAAACAAATCTGGAAAACACAATAAATTGTAACTAACAAAATTGATGCTGAAGGGTTACAAAGTATTCTTCTTAATGGCCCATGGAAAATTAGAACTGTGACAGTCATTACCAACGTATTTTCCCCAACACAATACTTTACATAAATAACAAAATTGTGTGCAGGATTTTATATTTTCATTAAGTTTCCTTTGTCAACTTTAAGACTATTAAGACCCCACTAAGCATCTTAAGATGTTAAAAATATTTAGGTAAGTATATTCTTTTAGCAATTATGAAATATAATCACAAAAAATATTGACTTAGTTTAACGTTGATAAATACATCAAAGTGATAAATAATGCAAGTAAATTACTGTAACTTATTGAATTTTAAAAGCATATCAATTTCAAACATTCTAAAAAAGGCATTGATGTATAGAAAATCAATTCATTCCTTTATTAATAATCTGATTTAATAAATTGTTGTTGTATGTGTATAAAAAAAACAAGAAAAATATATCAAGTGAGAAAACGAAACACATTAGAGCTATTTATAATAAATAATATATTATCAAAGTATCTCTAAAGTTTATGCAACAATGAACATCGAACGAAATCGAATTATATATGCATCTTTTTATTTGCGATTTCGTCATCTCCCAGTTATTTTATACCCAGACCATGGCCTTTGCTTACAAAACAGAGTATGCAAATCCTTGCTACTCCCAACACCATCGAAACTCAACATAAATTTTATGAAAATAAAAAGTTAATACCATATTCCACACGACATTGTTTCAACATTAAAATTTATTCAAGGCTTGTAACTTTTATTACTTTATATTTCTATGCGAGATATTATTCTTTTGGCATCTGCGAAGCGATTCATAATAAATAGGCATTTCGCCGTTTCTTTCGCGAATAAACGAATACACGTATGTTAGTACATGTTGTCAGGCTTTTCTTTCCAATTTTGTTTGTAAACGTGTCTTAATTATTCTTGTTTCAATACATTTTTTATCTTACATTACCAAGTGTATTTCAGTTTTTATTAGGTAGTCGCAAAAGTTCCCGGCCTTTTTGTACTAAAAATAAATTTAAATAATTTAAAAACACGTCTTCCCTGCTAATAAAAACAAACTAAAAAGTTAAATAACAAGTGTCATTGCAGTCGGGGGACCGTTTTGTGGAACAATTTTAATCGAAGAGGTCCCCCGACTGCAATGACACTTGTTATTTAACTTTTTAGTTTGTTTTTATTAGCAGGGCAGACGTGTTTTTAAATTATTTAAATTTATTTATTCTTATTTTGAAATTATAATATAATATATTTTTGAAATGTGCTCATCAAGGCCTTTCATTTGATGCCCATATTGTAATAATTGAAGAAAAAAAAATTTTTTCACATTTGAAAATGGTGTCATACAGTAGCCATATTTTTTTTTTCAAAAAAAAATATCGCCAGTTTCACTCGAAATGACGTAAGGATTCTAACAATACCCCATACATCCAAATCCGTTGAGCCATTTGGAAGTTATGGTGGAATAAAGAAACTCACATATCCACAAACATACATGAACCCTGAACACATTACACTCTTTTTCCTTTGGGCAGTCGTGTAAAAAATAATAAAATACCACAGCGAGGAACATCTTTCTTTATCATCAAAATTACCAAACCAGAACCATTTTTTCGCAGTAGTATTCGACAAAACATAATATAAGTAAACTTTCTTTGGCACACTATAGCCGCATTCATTTTATTTATTAAGGGGCTGTACCCTTTTCGAAAAAAAATTCTAATAAAAATTATAAAAAAATATAAAAAAGCATGACAATTATCAATTTGTTTCAATTTTACCGCTATTACCAGAAAGTCAGCTGTAAAACTATACAGGGTTATTTGTAAAACACCAACAACCTCGCAGTAGTAGATAAGTAACATCATATACAACAACATTTGTTCTACGACTTTTCCAAAAACAGACAAAAAAATAAACTTTGCATACAAACCTCGATCAGTTGTTCGGATATTTGTATGAAGAATCGATTTTTGAAGTGAAAACTTCTTTAGCGGCGTTGTGCGCTTTTTGTATGGGGAAAAAATGCTAAACTCCCGGCAGTAATCACGTGGCTGATCGAAAATGCGTAAGACGGATGTGACGGATGGAGAGAAGACAGCTCTCGGCGGAAGTATCCGCCTCTCTTTCTACGGGGCGCGTTGAAAATGGCGGCGCGTCATTTTATGACGTAAACACTTGTGTCACCAGCCACGCGCCAATTTTGAAAATGGAACTAATAGCAGCGATCTCTTCGGTGAAATCATAGACTTATTTATACTCTGTGACTATAACTTTAAATCGTAGAATGTAGTAGTAGCGTGCATGTCGAAATTAAAAAGGCCACTGGCGCGAAATCTTTAGAATTTTTCTCTAATTACTATTATTATTATTATTATAGTAATAGGCAAGAAATAATTTTATCCATTTGTCGCTAATTTCAAAATATCAAAAATTCTTCTTCTTATCGAAGGAGGAATAGTGGCCACCTCTGGTGTTAGTGTTTATCAAGCCGCCTGTAAGGCCTCTAACTTGGCTTAACGACTGCTATCAGATGACAACAGCCTTGACCGACGGTTTAACGTGCCCTCCGAAGCACGGAAGCACTCAGTTGTAATGCCACTTAACGGTCACCCATCCGACACCTGGCCAGATTGAGCGTTGCTTGACAAACGTGATCGAGTACGATCAGTCTGTCAAGTTCCGCCATGAGCGCTTCAAAAACGTTAATATTCAAGTTTTCACTTCTGCCGGCACTCCCGGAGTGCCAACCGATTTTTTTGTCTGTTTTCGTAAAAGTCGTAGAACAAATGTTGTGGTTTATATGATGACAGTAATGTAGATTACTGTCATCATAAACAACAACATTTGTTCTTCGACTTTTAGGACTACGACTTACAGGAGTAGCCCTGCGAGGTTGTTGGTGTTTTACAAATAACCCTGTATATTACATTCCCACCTAAGTTTAGTATTGCCAGAAATATTACACGCAAAAGTTCATGCTTTAAAATGCCCGGCCGCTTTTCCGACGACCTATTATTACGAGTAAAGGTAGATAGATATTAAATTTTAATCGATTTATGTTCCGTGGATTAATACATTGTATTATTTTCCACTGACACCTTTTAACATCTCTCAGAAATTCAAATTAACATAAACTGACCTTAATTAGCAATTTTTTATAAAATATAGAATTGTTGAACCCACCCGCTTTAATAATGAGTGAGATTTGCAATGTAAATGACAGGAATATGATACTTAAACCAATGGCAACAGTTCAGTGATAAATAAGAATATTTTATAAACGGTAAATGACAACAAATGAATATTTTACATCAACGTGCAAGGGCAAACGAGTATGTGAGATCCGCGTGGAAACATGCATTTGCGGTGTCATAAAGATACAGGGATAACGAGGCTAGTTTTAATGAATCATCTTCTTTAGACCTACAGAATTTTTAAAAAATAACACATTGTATTATTCAAAATAATCTTTATTCTCTAAATCTGAAAGCACAGATTTAAATGGATCGTGTTCGTTCGGCTTTAATTAATCCTTTATTTTAGGTCCTAAATGGAGACCGAATCCGGGTTACTAAAATAATAAGAGGAGACTATATCTCAACACGCCCATCTCTGTGTCACGATTTACGGCATGTCACATGTCGTATTAGAATTTAACGTAAAAACCCTCATAACATTTGTTACATATGGGACATGGGACCAGCATGAGAACAAAACCCGACACATTTTAATGTTTCCGTATCTTAAATTATGAAGGTTGCTTTATGCTATCTCATTTTGGTAATGCTAACAGTGTTTACCTTGGTTTTGAAGAACTTATTACCAGCAGCTAAGTACTGGGTACTACATAATAAAGGCCTCGTGAATTTTATATATTTTTTCCCAATTTAGGATTAATTAATCAAACTGACTCATCATAGGTGCTAACTCATTAACCTGATGTATTTTTTTTCGCGCAGTTCAAACTAATGACAATAAACAAATCACTGACGCAGACTTGACCTTTTCTACACTATGTTAATAATATTTAACTGATTTGAAAACATAATATTTTAAGAAGCTTAACATTTATATGCAGAAAATACTTAATGGGACCTACCCATTAAAATTCCTGTTAAAAATAAAAAGCTGCTTCATACTAATTATTTAAGAAAAACGAAATAGCAATAGAAAATCCAATGGCAACCCACAAACACAAAACGATTGAATTGATAAGAGACTGATGTTATCGACTCCAAAGAATGCGGCTAGTTCCAATAATTTTATTCTACACCATACAACTCCATTGGCTTTGTATGCTAAAGCCAGCTCTGTGTCGCGAATTTTGTTGTTCGAAAACCCGCATAATCTTCTGGGGCACGCCCCGTCCCAGATCAAAAAAAAATCGTCCCAAATAAAAAAAAAACAATTTACTTTGATGCTTGTCTCGGACGTGAGAAGCATAACTTGGTGAGAGGTTACGGACGTGGACTTGCCAAAACGTTAGCCGATATGGATTGCATTTAAAGTCACGGTAAACCACATGAGAACTGTACAATATGACCTTATGGCCTTGATATATAATTTGCAAACATTAATACGAAAAAGTATTCAAATGATTACTTTGGAATAAATGTAATGTGATGAAAGGTCAAGAATAATTACACTTTTGTAGCGGTCAATGTCTTAAGTTAGTTATGTTTTTTAACTCAACAGATGATTCGTACGATTTTGTCTAGTAAAAAACTAGTGGAGATGAACTAAATTAAATGTATTGAGTATTTCAAAGTCAAAGTCAAAGTCAAATAAGCTTTATTCAAATAAACTTAATATTTAAGTACTTTTGAATCGTCTATATTTTCCTACTTCTGGAACGGGTGTTCCAGACTTTTTTAGCTGACAAGAAGAACGGGCGCAAGAAACTTATCAGCTGTAACAGCCATAAGTAACGATATGTACAAACTTGAATATATCGTTATTTGATGATATTGTAAATAAATAAAGAAGACTTTATTTAGGCCAATTGTATTATTGAGAATTATGTTAAAAAATAAGCTGAATTTCTTAAAAACTATTGTGAGAGAATGAATGACCGTTGTATTGCAGCAGAGTTTTTTTCTCATTTCCATCTATATTTTTAACTATTTAACTCTAATCAAGGCATCGCGCAAACTCGAAAGATCTAACAATTAATACACTTCAGTTTGAAAATAGGAAGATAACTTTTGACCTACTAAAACATTTTTTATATTCTTTATTCACCTACACAGACAGGTGCCTTTTAAAAGGTACAAATGATATATACGGCTCACGACTAATCACGGACATCCTGTATAAAGGTCAATACACAAAACAAAATAATAGTAAGTAAGCTTTTCATTTAATGCTTTTAATCCTAATATTAAATATCAACTGCCGCGAACCGGAATCTCTGAAATCATACCACACTCATTTCCTCTTTGGAAAAGATCTTTTAAAAGAGGCAGGTTTATGCCATTTTTTTCTTAAAAAAAAATACAAATCTTTACTTAGGAAGTTCGTTATGACAACAAAATTTTAGTTTACCAAGTTAAAGTATCCTTGACCATTAGCCATTTTTAATGTGCTCACTGCTGGGGCACAGCCTTTCTTATACCCATAAGGATACGGACGATGGGCCATAAATAACCCACCGAGCGGGCCCAATGTGGATTGGTAGGTATTAACGAAACCAACGGCTTAACGTGCCTTCCGAAGCACGGAGGAGATTAAGATACTTAATAATTTTTTGGTCACCCATCCCATGACCAACCCTTGCAAAAGTTACTTAACCTTCGCAATCGCTGGGGCAGGCGCTAAACCAATGCGCCATCGAACTCCTCTCCCTTAATTAAAATGTCCTTTAAGGTTAGCAAAAGGACGGAGTAAACATCAAGACCTTGACTTTGAGAGTTTGTAAATAATCTGCAATGGATACTTTTATTTGTATCTTTATTAAGTAATACTAATTGCTAGTTAGTCACAATAAGCATTAATAATTAGTAGTAGATAAATTGATACATCAATTTCGCTCGAGACGAGACTAAACATATAGTTGAAAATAGAATTCAACGAAAACAAACTGCCAATTATTCTGCAAGAACAAATCCTGATCTTGAAAATTCCAAGTTCAATATAATTAAACATTAAGTGGAATTTATTGAATAATTATAGGCACTTGAGTCTAGTTACTAATTAATGAGAACTATCAGCTTAAACAAATTAGAAATCTATACAAATAAAATAAAAATAATTTAGAAACTGTTGCATACGCTACAAGTAGATACCGGGGGTTATGATGTAAACCAGGGGCCGCACCGGCTAACGAATCGATTATCGAAAAGTCTGCTGGGTTTCAACTTAAAACAGAAAAATCAAAATAAGGAATTTCGTCTTGCACTTTCTGTTGACGTAATTTGGAAGATAACGATGTTCGTGTGACATCATGAATTTGGGGTTCGCCATTTTCGCCCAATTGGGGCTCGATTCATCTGTTTTAATTTGAAACCCAGCAGACTTTTCGATAATCGATTCGTTAGCCGGTACGGCCCCTGGTGTCTCAAAAACTACGGCCCGCGGGCCACTCCGACCCGCGAGCACCATCAACCCGCTAAAGCAGGCCGGATCTTACCAACAATACTGTAATTTACAATGTGTTGGTACGGAGCTAGCTAGATACTGGCCCTTGGGACTTCATGGAGGAGTTAGTCTGGCCCTTATGCTAAAAAGTTTGGAAACACATGATGTAAACGAAGCTCAGGCTTACCACCGCACCAAGACGGGCACACTTTACCACCAGGAAACCACCAGTACTTCTCCTATATTACTTGGTGTCCATCCAACATAAACAGACAGAGTATACTCTGTCATACACTGAGTATAATCTATTCCATAGATAGACTACAGAAACTAGCATCAGAAAGGTGTGCCTAAGTCTAACTAATGCATAAACAATGTATTAAGAAATCCATTGCGCAAAAACCCATCCCAATACTTAAGCAACAATACAGTGGACCAACACAGTGATTTATTCAGTCAACAACGTTTGTTATACACACATTTTTAAAGAAACACACTCGTGAGCGAAAATCACAGGTCTATATTCATACCAACAAGATAACTTTGAAACTTTGGTTGTTGGAAACCTTGGCCCAGGATTAAACGTCGTGTTCGTGTGGTCTGATTATGGCATTTTAAAGAATGAATGGCGGAGGCCCATAATGCTAAAGAAACCTAACGGATTAGACGAATCGTTTAGCTCAGGGTTGAACTTAACAAATTACAAGCTAAAATTGGATCAAAAGTATGGAAAATGTTACACTAAAAACTCCATACGGTCTCTGGTTTAAACGATTCTTCTGATCAATTGGATTTCTTTAGCGATTTCGGCCTCCTCCGTTCACTCTTTGAATGGCCATCATCAGATCACACCCGTTCAATCCCTAACGGAAAACCAAGGCTTCAAAATTACTTTTATTTGTAGTTTGTAGTAACTATTTGTAGGCCTGTGATTCCATATTTTAGCTTGCGAGTGTATAATGTTCCAACGCTTCTGTATTGGAAAAGTATTCAAACTAAATCAGAAAAAACTTTATGTTGTTTACGTCGCCGTCGTAGTTGACATTTTTACTGGATACTTTTTGGCACAGAATTTGAGTGTAGGTACCAGTTTATCGATTGAGTCGATGTAGTGGCGGTTACAAACATAAAAGTTTAGAGTGAGTTCATATTTCTATAAAAAACATTAATAATCCTTATCAGCAGTGTTTCTGTCGTTGAGTGGTCTTTAGAGGAGGTGGGGTACCTACTAGTAGGATAGGAACGGAGTCAGAATTAGTAAACGGCGACCGCTTGTTTACCTACCCAAAAAAAGTTTATAAAATACTTATAAATTAAGGTCAGTTCCTAAATAATACAATTATAACCCAATTAAAAAAATATTATTATATTTATATAACTTAACTAATTTAGTTGTTCATACATAGTATGTAGGTGTTACGATGGAGCGGGGCTGTCTGTCACAAGTAGGGTTGCCAACCCTACTATATAATATAGTATCCTACTATATTGAGAGCTCGCCTACTATATTTTTTGAAAAAATATATAGTAGGCAAAACTACTATATTTTTTCAAATAAAAAAAAATTAACAAAAGCAACAAAAAAGTACGTATATGCACAAGTAATTGCATAATATTTTTTGTGATTAAACACATGTCTTTATGGTTGTTGAATAAATTATGAAAATGTTATAGTACTTAAGTATGAAAAATGCAACTTCTTTAAAATCCTCCATACAAAACTTCAACCTACTATATTTTTTGGACTTTTTCGCCATCTACTATATTTTTACACTAAAAATCTTAAAACTACTATATTTGTTCCAAAAAAAGTTGGCAACCCTAGTCACAAGTATTGTAATACTCACTAGGCAGTCCCAACCTGCTGTTTGAAAACCATTTTTTTGTGAACTAAATAAACATTTTTGTTTTTTTTTTATTTTTTTTGAACCCATACTGAGCCTTTTTATTTCTTGTTCCAGGCATTACTAGTGCTTGTTCAAGCTAGTGAAGAAAAGCCAAAGGTCGAAGTCAAGCCAAAAGATGAAGTCAAGCCAAAGGAAGAAGTGAAGCCAGACACAAACATACACGAGGCACGGCAAGGACGCCAGTACGGCCCCTACGGACCGTACGGCTCTACGGCGAATGAAGTGGTGGTCGATATTCAGGACGACGAGAAATCACAATACTATGAAACCAACTACGACACGAGTAAGTTGTCAATGTAATTTACATTTAACCAACATGTGCAATAAAACTTTTTGAAACGATGGAGTTCAGGAGTGTAGCCCACTTAATACTCGTAAACAACATTCAATTATTCTTAAAACATTAACGGAGTCCTTATTTTAGCGGTAACATAAATAGCTAATATTACTGACATTGTTTTGTATTTCCATTATGACACGCATTCCCAATAGGTATCTATTGGCTCTTTTTAGAATTTTGAATTTTGGAGAAAAGAGAGCCGACTAGTAGTTGGAACTTGGCTTTTCTATTTGAATCACATTAAATAAATATATCGCATATGGATAGTCGAATCTGTACCTATGTCCTAATGATGAAACACTACTTCCAGGTGCATACGGTTTCGGTTACGACGTCGGTCCGAACGGCCAGTTCCACCACGAGAACCGCGGGCCGGACGGCGTGACGTACGGCTGTTACGGTTACGTCGACCCGGACGGTTTCCTCCGCGCCACTCACTACGTGGCGGACAGCCACGGCTACCGAGTGGTCGAGCCGGAGAAGCCAGTGGAAGTATACCCCGACGACAAGCACCAATATGACGAGTGAGTATCAGGCCAGGCCACGCCGAGCGGCGACCGGCGACGCGACTCGTGAATTCTTAAGAGGGAGATTACATGATCAGTCTGGCATCAGCCCATTCCATCAGTCTGGTACAACGACCACTTCACATACAAGCGTTGACCTGTCAAATAGCTTTTTTTTAAAGTTGATGTAGGTATAATGAATGCATTTTATAATAATAATATTATAAAATACATAACATACAATATACATTATGCAGATAAAGCACTTGTATTATGGAAATCAGAAACAAATCAAGTCATGAAAT
The DNA here is from genome assembly GCA_943789525.1 of Agriphila geniculea. NCBI lineage: Eukaryota > Metazoa > Arthropoda > Insecta > Lepidoptera > Crambidae > Agriphila > Agriphila geniculea. The sequence continues at coordinate 15,353,061 of OX038875.1, forward strand.
AAATCAAAAATAGGCAAAAATAACTGATCTTGTCAATGTTTGGTACTGCGACATTGCTATGTAGGTATGTATAATAATGCAAGTTTTCGTTAGTTTTGATTGTTTATTCATTTATTTCCATTGAAATTTCAAAAATAAATACTTATTGAAACAATTTAAGTTTATAAAGTAATTTCTGTCTACTCTTAGTTAGGTATCAAGAGTAAATATCTTAGTAAAATCAACGATGACTTTGCATGCGTTAAAAGAAACTAAATCACAAAGTTTCGATTTACTTTACAAACTTATTCCCCATTCTTGCAGAACTGCTAACCAAGTTACGGAGAAAGTTCCGGGTCAAATCGTACCATGGGAGAAGCTGTATTTCCCCAAGGGATGTGGTCGGACACCAGGCGGAGTGCCGCCCAAGCCTCCCCCACTCCCCACTCGACCCCCTCGTCCCCCTACCGACAGTACGGGCCAGACTAGCAACCCTAAGCCAGGAGTAACCTACCCAGGCCAAGGTAAAAAGTCACTCGATACCTTATTATAATAACAAACAATCTAATTCGAAAACTCAAAAAACGAGAACAACTGTTGTAGTGACATTTTTATACAGGGTTATTTGTAAAACACGTAAAACACCAACAACCTCACAACCTACTACTATGTAGATTACTAACATCATAAACAACAACATTTGTTCTACAATTTTTCCGAAAACAGACAAGAAAATCCGGCTTTTCATTCAAAACTCGATCAGCTGTTCGGACATTTGTATGGAAAATCTATATTTTTGTCTGTTTTTGGAAGCAGAACAAATGCTGTTGTTTAAGATGTTAGTTATCTGGCGAGGTTGTTGGTGTTTTACAAATAACCCTGTATACTTTACTCGTACTTATTTTTTCATTTTATAATAAAAAGTACTTATTTATAAGACAAACCAAAAACTTAACTTTAACTCGTTGCGAGTTTAATTGGCTCCTACAAAAACGAATCCAGCAAATAGATGTAGCAAGTCTTATTTGATAGGACAGAAAATTAAATACTTAATCTTCGTTAATAGGATCTGGTGGACCAGGAGGACCAAGCGGGCCTGGAGGCCCAGGTGGACCAGGGGGTCCGAATGGACCAGGCGGCCCGAATAGACCAGGTGAGATTGAAAGCTCCTTTTTTCTTTATCAAAAAGTCCATGTAAATATATGATACCCTATTTTTACCGACTTCAAAAGGAGGGAGGTACTCAATTCGACCCGTTTTTTTTTTTTTTGTTTTTTTTTTGTTTTTTGTATGTACACCGATTACTCGAAGACGGCTGAACCGATTGAAATGATTCAAACGTTATTACATTAGGTAAACTTCCAAGTTGGTCCCATTTTTTAAAATTTTGAAATCGGTTCAGTACTTTTCAAGTAATCTTGAAAAAAGCACGAAAATAGTATGATTTTTGTGTGAACTACCTCGATGATCAGTCGTATAACTTCTTTGTTTATGAACTGAATAAGATAATTATTTTTTTGTTTGAAAAGGGATATCTTAAGTGTAGTTCTTTAACCGACTTAAAAAAGGAGGTTCGTAGTTTGACCCGCATGTATGTATGTTTCTCCGCGATTAACTCACGTTTGGCTGAGCCGATTTTTCTACCTAAATAATATACCTACACTACCTAATACAAAAGGTACCTACACTAAAAATTAAAAAATTGTTTAAAAAAACAAAAAACCGACTTCAAAAAACCTACCTCTAAAAAGCAAGAAATAATATTCGTAAAAATAAAAACACGTCTATTGAAGTCGGGTGGGGCTTTTAGAATAAAAAAAAGGAATTTGTACTCCAGCCCCACCCGACTTCAATAGACGTGTTTTTATTTTTACGAATATTATTTCTTGCTTTTTAGAGGTAGGTTTTTTGAAGTCGGTTTTTTGTTTTTTTAAACAATTTTTTTTTATTCTCAGTTTATAAGTAGGTACTTGGCTAAACTAGAGATAACATTGCCGTATTATGATTATGACATTACACAGTTAAGGTATGATTCCGATGTCGGCAGCAAGCAGCAGTGTTGCCGCAGCACTGCTGCCGCAGCACTACTGGCCCCCATACATTCTCTATAGGTTTATATGAGATAACATTCCGAAAGTCGCGCGACAGTGTCGCGCAGCACACTTCTCCGGTTACTTCAAATTGAGCCGCCTTTCATAACATTACGGTTCAATTCGGAGTGCACTGCTGCGGCAGCAGTCATCGGAGTCATACCTTTACGTTTACTTTACTCTATAGCAACTGTAGTAAACAATTTATAATAGTACTTAGTATGCAATTTGGCACAGCAGCGCTTCTGGATAAAAGTTTCGCTATCATAATACGCCTTCAGTTTATAACACGGCAAGCACTTTTTTTTTATTTAAAAACTGGCTGTAACATTTTTTTATAATTTATCCTCCATAGGGCAAGGCGGATACTACCCAGGCCAACCCGGTACCCCTGGAACCCCTGGTACTCCAGGAAGTCCTGGTGGACCCGGTGGACCTGGCGGCCCAGGTGGTCCCGGAGGACCCAATGGACCTGGTGGTCCCGGTGGATCCAATGGACCTGGTGGTCCCGGTGGACCCAATGGATCTGGCGGCAGCGGCTATTATCCCGGTTAGTTTCTAATGAGTAATGAGACAAAATAAGGATTATTTTATAGGAGAAGTCAAGGTCTGAAAGAACGTGACTGTGGAGTTATTATGAATGGGACTCAAATCAAATGCCTCCTCTACGCTGACGACCAAGTTATACTTGCGTCTTCTGCGCAAGAGTTGCAGGAAATGATGTCTGTTATGAATGAGTATTTTGTGAGAAAAGGGATAAAAGTGAATGTAACTAAGACGAAAGTGATGGTGTTTGAGAGAGATGAAGAAATGACTGATTGTACGGTAATGATAGGTGGCGAAAAAGTGGAACAAGTCCGTGAGTTTGTATACTTGGGAAGTTTGTTCACAAGGGACGGAAAGTGTGAGGAAGACATAGAAAGGAAATTCAGTGAATGGTGCTATACACTCGGTTATGAGTAGCCAAATCGTTTCTGCAGAGGTGCGAATGGCTGTTCATAACGGAGTGCTGGTACCGACACTGATGTATGGAAGTGAATCTTGGGTATGGCAGAAGAAGAATGAAAGCAGAATAAATGCGGTAGAGATGCGATCGTTGAGGAAAATATGTGGAGTCAAATTGAGTGATAGAGTGAGCAATGATGTGATTCGTAAAAGGTGTGGTCTGAAATATGATATAGTGACAAGAATTGAGAAAGGAATGCTCCGGTGATTTGGTCACTTAGAGAGGATGAATGAAAGGCGAATCACGAAAGAGATATATTGTGCGAATGTGGAAGGAACGATTGCGCAAGGGCGTCCCAGAAAAACCTATGCGGACCAGATAGAGGTTATTATTAAAAAAGCTGGTGTACGCAGTGACAAAAACCGCAGGGCATGTATGAAAAGATTGATGGATGTGAATGAAGCGAAAGAAGTGTGCAAGGATCGTAGCAGGTGGCGATCCATAGTCTCTGCCTACCCCCATGGGAAACAGGCGTGAGTATATGTATGTATGTAAGTCAAGGTGATTCGCTTGATATCATCAACGAGTAATGATGTAATCAAGAGTGTCCTTAAATGGCGAAGATATCCGGATAGTTAATTTAACTATGCTAACTATTTATATACGGTTACTTTAATCGCCCAGGATAAGTACCACACAAAAAATCGTCCCCACCCTCGAACAATTTTCAAACCAGCCTGATGATTTTTTTATGGTGACACGTCCGCCGTATAAATTGAGTTTTCGTGAAAATGTAATTTAAATTTAGGTACTTACCTATTTCTTATGAAAATTCCCACCCAAATGGCCATTGTACTAAAATTAACGCTAGTAGAATATAATGATAATGTATGGAATTGACCAGGTAGCTAGCTAAGCGTTAGCTTATGTCATTCCCATACATTGTAATAAATTCTATTCTATTAGCGTCAATTTGGCCATTTGAGTAGAACCTATAGGGGACAGAACCGTCACCACCATAACCCACAGATTTCAAATACATCTTGGCTGCCTAGTTATTTTTTATTAGGTACCTATCTACTATTAATTACGGCATCCGCCGTCAGAATAGGGTTTTTATGCAAATCGCATTTGTAAACAAATGCGATTTGGAATTTGAAAAGGTAAGGTTATTTTTTTAAGATCATAGATTTTAGTAGTCAAAATAATAAATAGTCTTTTTATCATGGGACGTCATAATAATATTGAAACTAGTGCCACGTCTGCTGGTCAGTGTTAGAAAAGTTAGGTTAGGTTTTTTTAAGAACCCCATCTATTTTAGTTGCCGAAATAGTTATTAGTATTTTTATGGGACGTCATAGTAAATGTTGAAACTAGTAAGATGGGTGGTGACAGTGCTTATAAGTATTTTTTTGCGTGGTCCTTTCAGGGTCGACTCCCGTTTCAATATTAAGTGGAATAAAATAAAAGAATAAAAATTAACTCATCAGCGTATTTCGGAAACATTCTTAGTTTATAATTTAACATCACTGCATATTATAAAACAAAGTCGCTTTCTCTGTCCCTATATCCCTATGTATGCTTAGATCTTTTAAACTACGCAACGGATTTTGATGCGGGTTTTTTTAATAGATAGAGTGATTTAAGAGGAAGGTTTATATGTATAATACATGGTGTTAAATTCTACACTAAACCGAAGCGAAGCGAGGACGGTTTGCTAGTAATATATAAATAGCATTGTAAATACAAAAATCTACTCGAGAGTACAAACACTCTTCCGATTTAATATGAAAAAATATTTATTTTTCATATTAAATCGAAAATTAATAGGCCCTCATCCCATGTCCACGGGCTGCCATGGAATCTAACTCACAATAAAATACGACATACGTACACATACATACAATACAAGTATAATAAAATAAGTTGTTAAGCTACAATTTTCTTGTACCTGCGAGTAAGTTACTTTCACGCTGATAATTTAATCATTTTTTAATGTATTGTTTTTGTGTTTATTTTATGTTCTCATTACCATCACTTGTTCTCGTCTTTAATAACCTTACTTATTCTTTGAATCCTAGGTCAAGAAGGCTACTACCCCGGTCCCCCCGGGTCTCCAGGTAGCCCTGGAAGCCCTGGTACTCCCGGCGGTCCCGGCGGGCCTGGTGGGCCTGGCGGTCCCGGTGGTCCCGGCTCTGGAGGTTACTATCCTGGTATGCAAAAGTTGACTTACTATACATAATACTTTGATTTATTAATCAATAACTTGAAATGTCGATGTACCTAAAAAAACTCGGTAAGTAGTTTTGTTTAAAATCGTAAACATTTTTTCTTCTTAATTGATGATTCTATGTAGTTAATACGTTGCAAGTTAGATTTGGGGAGCTCGGTGGCGAAGTGGTTTAGCGCCTGGCCCAGCGATTGCGTAAGTTAAGCAACGTTCGCAAGGGTCGGACATGGGATGGGTGACCAAAAATTTACTATCGCGAACTCCTCCGTGCTTCGGAAGGCACGTTAAGCCGTTGGTCCCGGCTGCATTTGCAGTCGTTAATACCCACCAATCCGCATTGGGCCCGCGTGGTGGGTTATGGCCCGTCCTCCTTATCCACCCATAAGGAAGGCCTGTGCCAAAGCAGTGGTGACATCAAAAAATAGCTGATGGACAAGTTAGATTTAACATTATTATTAAGTACATTAGTATCAAAAAATTATTTGTTTTCTTTTTGCAAAATCATCATCATCTCCCTACCATTATATCCCAATTTATGTGGAGTCGGCGCGTTTTTTCTTGTAAGATATAAGAAGATATCTGTTAATGTGACATCCTTGAAAGTTGAAATTTCAGCCTGAAAGACAAGCTTTCTGAATAAGTAATTATTACCAGTAGAGGGGTGAAATTATGGCATAAGTAAGCCGTTTCTACAAAAAAAATAATGATCTGCATAGTGGATCGGTGGGGTGGGGTTTCTAAAAGGTAAGCCGATAGGAATCGGGTTATACCTATGGACCCCTCGCCACTGCCAGTTAGTTATCACGTCCACGAGAGTACTCAATCACCATTTGTTATTCACAGGGCAAGGCGGTCATTATCCTAGTAAACCCGGTACACCCGGTTCTCCCGGCACACCTGGCAGTCCCGGTGGCCCTGGAGGACCCGGCGGGCCAGGAGGCCCAGGTTCATCGGGTACACCGGGTACTCCTGGCACGCCCGGTACCCCGGGAAAACCAGGCCAACCCGGTTCTGGCGGTTACTACCCCGGACAAGGCTCAGGTAAAAACTTTAAATATTACGGACCATTACATCCAGACATTCCAGACGGATGCTAGCCGCTGCAGTTCAGAAATACTTATCGTAGCATAGAAAAGCATAAGTTTTGACTGGGAAACATATTAAGATTAGACTGAAGCTAATTAATATTAAATCTAACTTTAAATTGATATCTTTGATCATACTTTCATTTCGATTGTTTGAAATGTATGGAAGAAGCGTTAATAGCAAACATTACGAAATTTACTTATTATGACAACTAATGCTTGATTGGTCTCCAGTCCACCCACACAGAGAAATGCTCGACGAGCAAGTTATATATTTTTATACGCACACTAGCGGCCGCCCGCGACTTCGTCTGCGTGGACAGTTTTATTGCTATCCCTCGGGAACTATACGTTTTTTCGGGATGAAAGGTACCTTATGTCCTTTTCTGCACCCCTGACAACGTGTATGCAAAATTTCATGATGATCGGTTCAGTAGTTATGACGTGAAGGCGTAACAAACAAACAAACAAACGGACTTTCGCATTTATAATATTAGTAAAGATGGCGTGTTACAAAAACAGCGTTTTCCTCTTTAGCACGCAATAAAGCTGCCTTTTGGTCTTTCATGGTCCACACAGTTGAACATACTCGAATGAACATAAAATAGTCGAGCATATCTGCGCAGACCCATCATAATGGCGTGTCTTCAAGCGAAATCTAATCGTTTCTTTTTTTAAACTAATGAATTACCCACCACTTTTGTCTTTTTATAGGAACTCCAGGACAACCCGGAAAACCTGGACAACCAGGTTACCCAGGACAACCTGGAACACCAGGACAACCCGGAACGCCAGGACAACCTGGTCAACCAGGATACCCAGGACAACCTGGACAGCCAGGACACCCAGGACAACCCGGAACGTCAGGGCAACCTGGCCAACCAGGATACCCAGGACAACCTGGTCAGCCAGGACACCCAGGACAACCCGGAACGCCAGGGCAACCTGGCCAACCAGGATACCCAGGGCAACCAGGAACCCCAGGACAACCCGGCCAACCAGGATACCCAGGACAGCCTGGTAAACCAGGACAGCCCGGAACACCAGGACAACCTAGTCAGCCAGGATACCCAGGACAACCTGGAACTCCAGGACAGCCTGGTCAACCAGGATACCCAGGACAACCTGGACAGCCCGGGACACCGGGACATCCTGGCAAACCTGGACAACCAGGATACCCAGGACAACCAGGGCAACCTGGAACACCAGGACAACCCGGAACACCAGGACAACCCGGTCAGCAAGGTTACCCAGGACAACCAGGCACCCCAGGACAACCCGGACATCCAGGACAACCAGGAACTCCAGGACAACCTGGCCAACCAGGATACCCAGGGCAGCCTGGGCAACCAGGACAGCCTGGAACACCAGGACAACCTGGCCAACCAGGATACCCAGGGCAGCCTGGGCAACCAGGACAGCCTGGAACACCAGGACATCCTAGTCAGCCAGGATACCCAGGTCAACCCGGAACACCAGGACAGCCTGGTCAACCAGGCTATCCAGGACAGCCAGGTACTCCAGGACAGCCCGGAAAACCTGGACAGCCAGGATACCCAGGTCAACCTGGTTACCCAGGACAACCAGGAACCCCAGGACAGCCCGGTCACCCAGGACAACCAGGATACCCAGGACAACCCGGTCAGCCAGGACACCCAGGACAACCCGGAATACCAGGACAACCTGGTCAGCCCGGATACCCAGGACAACCAGGTCAGCCAGGACAACCCGGAACGCCAGGACAACCTGGTCAGCAAGGACACCCAGGACAACCAGGAATGCCAGGACAACCTGGTCAGCCGGGATACCCAGGACAACCTGGTCAGCCAGGACACCCAGGACAACCCGGAACGCCAGGCAAACCTGGCCAACCGGGATACCCAGGGCAACCAGGACAACCTGGAACCCCAGGACAGCCTGGTCACCCAGGTAAACCAGGAACGCCAGGACAACCCAGTCAACCAGGATACCCAGGACAGCCTGGTAAACCAGGACAACCTGGAACACCAGGTCAACCTGGTCAGCCAGGATACCCCGGACAACCCGGAACACCAGGACAGCCTGGATACCCAGGACAACCCGGAACACTAGGGCAACCCGGAACGCCAGGACAACCTGGTCAGCCAGGATACCCAGGACAACCCGGAACGCCAGGGAAACCTGGCCAACCAGGATACCCAGGACAACCCAGCCAACCAGGATACCCAGGACAGCCCGGAACACCAGGTGAGCCTGGTCAGCCAGGATACCCAGGACAACCCGGAACACCAGGACAGCCAGGATACCCAGGACAACCCGGAACACCAGGGCAACCCGGAACGCCAGGACAACCTGGTCACCCAGGATACCCAGGACAACCTGGTCAGACAGGATACCCAGGACAACCCGGAACGCCAGGGCAACCTGGCAAACCAGGATATCCAGGACAACAAGGGCAACCCGGAACACCAGGACAACCAGGCACCCCAGGACAGCCCGGTTACCCAGGACAACCAGGACAGCCCGGAACACCTGGCATTCCTAGTCAGCCAGGATACCCAGGACAACCCGGAACACCAGGACAGCCTGGTCAACCTGGCTATCCAGGACAGCCAGGATACCCAGGACAACCCGGAAAGCCTGGAACACCAGGAAAACCTGGTCAACCAGGATACCCAGGACAGCCTGGACAACCAGGACAGCCCGGAACACCGGGTCAACCCGGAAAACCTGGTCAGCCAGGATACCCAGGTCAGCCTGGACAACCAGGACAGCCGGGAACACCAGGACAACCTGGAAAACCTGGACAGCCAGGATACCCAGGACAACCTGGTCAGCCTGGCTACCCAGGACAACCAGGAACGCCAGGACAACCCGGTCAACCAGGATACCCAGGACAGCCGGGCACCCCAGGCCAACCAGAAAAGCCAGGATACCCAGGTCAACCAAGCTATCCAGGTCAACCCGGTCAACCTGGCCAAGAAGGTACTTAAATAAGTTTTTTTTCTCTATGGCCAATGTATATTTGAATTACTTGGATTTTTGGCTAATGTGTGTTTGGAAATAGCCTTACAAATCAGAATATGCTAGATAATACGCTGAATATCACCACATTTTTGACAAATACAAAAATGACTTATCATGATAAGTTGCATAGTGGCAACCCTAGACCAAGATTTTGTTTCGCTTTTGCCTATCAATGGGATTGATTATCGAAAACAATGGCTATTTGGGTTGAGTTAATATCTAAGGTTGTCACTTGGCAGTTTTTCATTTAAAAAAAGAATTGTTTAGCCATGTGGGGTTTTCAAGGTTTTTACTAATTTTCCAGGGTTGTATGATTGGTACCCTTTTTACTATATTTGCTTATGGAATCACTGTTAAAAGAAAAGGTTTTATTTCTAAAGTTTGTTCTTAACAAGTAATATTTATTTGAAAGGTGGACCCGGGCAGCCTGGACAACCTGGATACCCAGGACAGCCTGGACAGCCCGGAACACCAGGACAACCCGGATATCCAGGACAGCCTGGAACACCAGGACAATCCGGAACACCAGGAGAACCCGGGAAACCAGGTCAACCCGGATACCCAGGACAACCCGGATACCCAGGACAACCAGGACAACCCGGAACACCTGGACAACCCGGAAAACCAGGAACACCAGGACAACCAGGGCAGCAAGGACAACAAGGTGAGATTTTTTTTTAACTAATACACATTCGCTGTGGAAGATTTTTTGATCTCATAACAATTTCATTGATTGTTAAATTGCTCTTATCAAATAGAAGTTTCCGACCGAAGGTTTGCTTTCGGTTTCGGCCAATTTCTTCCCATCTATAGTTTCGGTTTCGGCCAAATACGGTCGAAACTGTCGGCCGCGCTGAAGCTCACTGTTCTTGATTTTTTGCACAGTTTACTTACAAAAGCAAAAGTGGTGGTTGGCGCTCTGTCATCTAATCACTTTGAAAAAAAAATGCCTTGCACGGTTGTCGTTGGTTGGTCGCGCTCGCCTAACCGTTGTGTCGTGTTAACGCGTGGCGTCAGACAAATGTGCACAGTAATTTTGACCTTAAGGTATGATTCCGATGTCTGCAGCACTGCTGCGCGACACTGCTGCGCAGCAGTGCTGTGCATCAGTGCTGCCGAGCTCGGAATATAGTCTCATATAAACCTATAGAGAATGTATGGGGTGTGGTAACCAGTGGTGCTGCAGCAGCAGTGCCGCGCAGCACTGCTGCGCAGCAGTGTCGCGCAGCAGTGTCGCGACGCTTCTCCGCTCACTTCAAATTGAGCTTTTCAAACGTAACTCGGTAGCTCTGCGGTCAAAGCATTGGACCGGATATCCAAAGGTCGCGGGTTCGATTCCCGTCCGAGAATTGATCTGGTGCGAGTCGAGTTTTTTTCTAGTATAGTATTAACATTGTGTATGCAAATATCTCAAATTTAAAAAGTACTATTCTTATTTGGCTCGCATCAAGGAATTATAAAGAACAAAAAATAAATACGTCGCTAATTTTGTCACCTACTTACCTACTGTTTTTGTTTTTTTTTATTTTATTTAATTAACACGATTTTACAGAGAGAATTTTTTAACACAACGTGCGCTTTTATAATTCCCAACGGCCCGGCACGGCACCGCCCGGCAGCCGTCCAACGGCACAACAGGGAAGTGAAATGTATGGAATCATATGGAGACGCTTTTATATTTCCTCAACGGCACCGGCAAACCGTGCCGGGCCGGCCAAATCCTACGCTGCCGTCGAACTTTTACGATGTAGTGCGTAGCTACAAGGATTCACATGTGTGAGTGTGAGCCCAGAGCAAAGAATATACAGCGTGTATAAAGGGCACAACCAGTATATTAGCGTAATATCGTTAATGTGTTGTTGTTGGTATGCCATGTACCTATGTATGATTGTGGAAATAAACAACATCAAAATTCAACAAATAGGTAATATTCCGACAAACAGTTATTTCGATACTGATCGGAAAGATATCTAGGTACTTACAGCGGTGGAAACACCGTTAATAGGGGACTTACCAAAGTTAAATATTGTTACCTATCTCAACAAATAATTACCTAGATATTACTTAAGTAGGTAGTTACCTACTTAATTAAATAATGTGTTGTGTAGATGCCTAGGTACCTATCTTGGTAAGTAGGTACGTAATGAAAACCAGCTACATATAATATATTCTTTGATTTTTAAAAGATTTATTTATCATTTAAGTAAGTACCTATTACCTACCACCATTGTAATATAATCATTAAACAACGTGTAACAAAAAGGGGGTATCAACCCGAGAGGAGGTCAATGTACTCGTGAAACTTCCAACAGAAAAAAAAAATTTTTGAATGTCCCCTCTCTATATAAAATGTTGGCGGCAAATTCAAATTTTCTATGGAGAGTCCAAAATTGTATTTTCGATTTGAAATCTTTTTCTGTTGGAAGTGTTCAGATTCACGAGTACATTGACTTCCTTTCGAGTTGATACCTCCTTTCTGTTACACGTTGTATAATTGGTAAACTATTATTTTATGAAATAATTATAAAGATAACAAATATCTAGAGAGAGAAGGACAACTTTTATTCTTTATATTATTCTAAAGTAAAAAGTAGGTACCACGACACTACTGTACAATGTACAAATAGTAACTTCTTCGCTATGAGTGTTCTGTGTTGAACATCCAACGGCCGGCAACGGCAGAAATTATAAAAGCGTCTTTCGGCGTCGCCGCTGCCGTGCCGAGCCGTGCCGTGCCGGGCCGTGCCGTGCCGGGCCGTCGAGAATTATAAAAGCGCACAATGATTTCTATAATAAGTCTATGAACACAACCCGAAAACCATTACCTAATTGAAGAGTTGATTAGTATTTTATTGTTTGACTCATCTAGTAGCAAAAATTTAAACAAAGAAACGTTTCTGTCAAATTGTTAAAGTGACTTTAATAGTAGTGACATTTAAGATGTTGAAAACCTTTAGTCACTTTTATACTTACCTTTATAATTTGATTGAAAAAAACTAACCGGAATATGGGATCATAAGGTTATATTATAATTAGTCAATGGACTAATAAGTTTCAGCTGGGTATTAGTTAATAACTCAGCTTCTGTATACCATTACCTTTATTTCTTTGTAACGCGGTTCATGTTTACTATTTTCAGAATCTTATTTTCGTATTAAATACGTTTACAAAACGTTAGTAACAAAACTGTGAGACGTCACATACATTTGCCTTTTTGCTTTCTTTCAAGGCGGACCAGGACAGCCAGGATATCCAGGACAACCCGGACAGCCAGGTCAACCTGGTAAACCAGGATACCCAGGACAACCCGGTAAACCTGGTCAACCAGGACAACCCGGACACCCAGGACAACCCGGATACCCGGGCCAACCAGGATACCCAGGACAACCTGATCAGCCAGGACAACCCGGCCAACCAGGATACCCAGGGCAACCTGGTACTCCAGGACAACCCGGCAAGCCTGGTCAACCAGGACAACCCGGACACCCAGGACAACCCGGATACCCAGGCCAACCAGGATACCCAGGACAACCTGATCAGCCAGGACAACCCGGACAACCAGGATACCCAGGGCAACCTGGTACTCCAGGGCAACCTGGTACTCCAGGACAACCCGGCAAGCCTGGTCAACCAGGACAACCCGGACAACCCGGACACCCAGGACAACCCGGATACCCAGGCCAACCAGGATACCCAGGACAACCTGATCAGCCAGGACAACCCGGACAACCAGGATACCCAGGGCAACCTGGTACACCAGGACAACCCGGCAAGCCTGGACAGCCTGGTCAACCAGGACAGCAAGGACAGCCAGGACAGCCAGGACAACCAGGACACCCAGGACAGCCAGGACAACCTGGTAAACCAGGACAACCCGGAACACCAGGACAACCTGGAAAACCAGGACAGCCTGGTCAGCCAGGATACCCAGGCCAGCCTGGTCAACCAGGATACCCAGGCCAGCCTGGTCAGCCAGGATACCCAGGCCAGCCAGGGCAGCCAGGACGACCTGGATCTGAAGGACAACAAGGTAATTGAAAATAATATCCAATAATAATGAATTATTCATAATAATATGTTATAATGTGTGGTATTGTTCGAGAATTTCTCTTGTTTCGCATCTTCTGAAAAACATAAATATTGTTATAAGATAATCATAATTATACTCGTAATAACGTAGTTCTTGTGTGTAACTAATATTTTATATTAGATACATTAAATTAATTATCACCTTACAATGATTTCCCTCGCTTGAACTCATTTTATCAGTACATAAGTAAAACAAAATCTTCGTTTCAATGTCAATCACTTATTTATTTATTTTTTACTTCATAGCTTTTTATTTGCAATCCAGTTCGAAAAATAAAGTTTTTGATGAATTAGACTAGCCACATACAGATGGAATTCCGTTACGGAATTACGTACATACGTAATTCCGACGTTTTTCCGTACGGAATCTTCCTACATTATCGAAATTCCGAATCAGGATTCCGTCTGTATGGCCGGGCTTACTCCTCGATTGCCGTTTTGCAATGATAATATTCGTTCAATTTTTAAATTACACGACAGATTTGAAATTTTATAACATTGCCTGCCGCTAAACTCGGCAGATATTAACACTCATTTGCACTAAACTTAAGAATCGCCTAAGTCTTTTCTTATCTATAACTCGACCAAGTTAACTAGGCGAATGACAGCTACATGACGGCTAAGTTTATGACACCGTTTTAATTTGGTCGTGTTGTAGTTAGGAAAAGACTTAGGCGATCCTTAAGTTTAGTGCAATCGGGCGAAAGATTTTTATACTAACTTTGCCAGCCGCTACAGCATTTCAAATTTCCAAACATGTTTGAAAAACATTATTATTTGACCGCAATAAGACACTGAGTGTCAGCATGTTACAGAATTTCCATTCCTTTATTTTTCAAGGTGGACCAGGAGAGCCAGGCAAGCCAAGTCAACCAGGAGAACCAGGAGAAACGGGTCAACCAGGTCAGCCAGGACAACCCGGTTTCCCAGGACAGCCAGGATACCCAGGACAACCTGGTAAACCTGGTCAACCAGGACAGGCTGGACAGCAAGGTGGACCCGGACAACCAGGTTACCCAGGACAGCCTGGTCAACCAGGGTACCCCGGACAACCTGGTGAACCTGGTCAACCAGGACAACCGGGACAGCCCGGACAACAAGGTGGACCCGGACAACCAGGATACCCAGGACAGCCTGGTCAACCAGGTTACCCAGGACAACCTAGTAAACCAGGACAACCGGGTCAACCAGGACAGCCCGGACAACAAGGTGGACCCGGACAACCAGGATACCCGGGACAGCCTGGTCAACCAGGGTACCCAGGACAACCTGGTAGACCAGGACAACCGGGTCAACCAGGACAGCCCGGACAACAAGGTGGACCCGGACAACCAGGATACCCAGGACAGCCTGGTCAACCAGGGTACCCAGGACAACCTGGTAAACCTGGAACATCAGGTCAACCAGGACAGCCAGGATACCCAGGACAACCAGGCCAACCAGGACAGCCAGGACAACAAGGAGGACCAGGACAACCTGGACAACCAGGTTACCCAGGACAACCTGGTCAACAAGGAACACCAGGGCAACCCGGACAGCCTGGCCAACCAGGACAGCCAGGATATCCAGGACAACCTGGCCAACCAGGACAGCCAGGAGAACAAGGTGGACCCGGACAACCAGGATACCCAGGTCAGCCAGGACAAGCGGGATACCCAGGACAACCTGGTAAGCCTGGAGAGCCAGGACAACCGGGACATCCCGGACAGCCAGGACACCCAGGACAACCAGGCCAGCCAGGACAACCAGGATACCCAGGACAACCTGGTCAACAAGGAACACCAGGACAACCCGGACAGCCTGGACAACCGGGATATCCTGGCCAACCAGGACAGCCAGGATATCCAGGACAACCAGGACAACCCGGACAGCCTGGCCAGCCAGGATATCCAGGCCAGCCTGGTCAACCAGGTCAACCTCAACAACCCTATCCAGGTAAGAATAGTGTTACTTTGCCTTTGCACCTAACTAAGTAACATATTTTCATTAATATTAAAAAAAAAGTAAAGGTAGGCACCCAAGATCTCATTTTATTATTTTAAATACCTACCTTGCTTGATTACAAAACCATACCTGTTTCTGATTACCCGTTATGTACCGTGCCGTATCGATTGGCTTCTAGGTAATTATTTTTGTTAATAACATGATCATTTTATTTCAGGAGGAGATTCCGTCGGAGAACCAACTGGAACTGGTGTTCAGCCTCCTTCTTACGTTCCACCTAATGCTCAAATGCCACCATTCCCGATCTACGTCATACCTTACCCGCTACCAATCGTTCCGAGCCCAGGATCTTGCCCGTGTTATCTGCTAAACCCAGGAAATAACAGCACGATTGCTGTTCCACAAGGCCCTACGCAAGTACCTCCTAATAGCATGGGACAAAATATGTATGCACCGTATGGTATTATCGGCTTCATTCCCGTGGTGTTTGTACCATATTGTCCAGGCCACGGAGCAGGAATGAACACAGCGCAGGAAAATTTCCCCAACGCTGTTCCAGTACCATACAACTGCGCACAATGCCAGGCAAATAGAGATATTTATCGCTATATTGGCAGATTAAACGGGGGACGAAGCTCTGATCTCGGAGATCTCAAAGAAATTAAAACTCTGAAAGAACTAGAAGACTTACTTAAGAAAGAAATAAAACCCATGAAAAAGAGTTTGCGGAGAATATCTGTACATCCAAAAGTACTTGAAGACGAAACGAACGACAAAACAAAGGACAAAACGAATGTGAAACAATAAATCAATGTACTAAACAATTAGGTTAAGTAAGAAGTAATGTTAATTTTGAGAATGTCCGATTTATTTACTCTTGGACGATCTCAAAATTACATACGACAATGCGACGGATTAACGCCTTAATTTATTTTAATACTTAACTCAAGTCAAGACTAATACGTCGGTCGTACCAAGAAAAATAAATATAACTTATGTATTTTAAAAGGATGTATGTAATATTTACAAGAATTCAAATGTCTCGCCACAAATATATTTGTTATAATGAAGTGTCATAAATTTATTTAAGATATTTTTCCAATTGTAAGTAGTAAAATGAGACGAGAGACAATAAAATGATATTATAATATAATAAAGTGTTTTTATTTATTTCTGTCGTCGTTAAACCAGGAAATAATTAAATTACTTATAGCATTCATGACTAAATGAAACAATACACTGTTGAATGTGACCCTGTGCCTTATGGGGTTTCTCTTATGGGCTACTCAAACAATATTCTCAAAGGACATTGTGACCTGCATAATAATTATTACATACGAGGTTTAAATGTCCCGGTTTCATTTAGGAAATATAGTATAAGTAGTTAGTTAGGTATTACATTTTGATAACGTAGATGAGAGCATTTTCCAATAGATACTTATTCCCCAGAAAATGATTGGTACTCAATATAAAGAAAATCTTTTGCCGAGTTACAAGACTCGTATTTGATGTGAAAACTTCTTTAGCGGCGTTGTACGCTTTTTTGTAATGGGGAAAAATGTTAAACTCGCGTCAGTCCGGATCACGTGACCCTGATCGAAAATTTGTAAGACGGATGTGACGGATGGAGAGTAGCCAGCCGGCGGCGGAAGTATCCCCCTCTCTTTCTACGGGGCGCGGCGAAAATGGCGGCGCGTCATTTCAAGACGTAAACACTAGTGTCACCATAGCAACGCGCTAATTTTTTAATTCAATGTCATAACTCTAGATTTTCTGTCAAGCTATGGATAAGACTTTCGTACAATACTGTTCTGTATTCGTAAATTCAAATGCAGAGTAAATTCGTAAGACAGCAATTCGTGCAAAATTATTCCCTAACCATTCCAAATATCAAAAATGCACAACGTTAATATTCTAGTTTTCACTTCTGCCGGCACTCCCGGAGTGCAACCCAATTGCTTTTTTATTCGATTTCCCATTAGTTCAATTCATTTTCAATCAGATTTATTTATATCGAACGTGAAAACAGTTTCCTCCAGCCATATTGATCTGCATTTTGTCAGTCACTTTAAAAAACAAGGTGTTTAGAAGATGGAACCGTGTACTTAACCAAATTATTTAACAATGCAGGTAAAGTTGTTTAAACTGAACAACTTTCTCCAAGGAACATAGATCGAAAAATTATTAGGAATATTAACCCTCGGTTTTTTAAGCTTCGGGATTTAGTCTTTTAGGTAAAATGTCCTTTCGGGATTTTAAACGTACGGCCAAACAACCATTCGACCTTTTAATTTTCGGTCTTTCGTCCATAGGTCTTGTAAAATTCGGTCTTTTCTACTTCGGCATTGTAACTATCGGCCGACAGTTTGGTCTGTAGTTTAGGCACAGAATACATATGGTTTAGGGGGACTCTAAGCTGTTGTTGGGCCATTTTACACAAAAATCAGTCAACACATTCGTACGGAGCAATAGCTGACTCTCTACATGAGAATAACGATGCGTGGCCGTGACTCGATTGCGTCGTCAGTCGTCGTCACGGGTCAGTGCGAGGCCCCGCTTGTAAATCTCACAGAGAATGTTTCTAAAGCAAAGATCTTAATCAAAAACATTTTTAGAATCTTTGATGAATTTTAATTGTCGTGTTATTTTTCTGATTTTGATACTTTTATGAAATTACTTTTTTTTATTAGTAAAATTATGAAACGATTTCATTATTTAAGAGCGCTTACTCTACCTACTCTTTAAATCTTAATTTTTTTGCTAGTCTGAGGAAAATATTTAAAAGTCAAATCACAATATGTAAATAATGGCAATTAATAGACTTTTTGCAAGTATTTCCTGTCATTTGTAGCCGCGACGACACGACAGATGGTTCCCCAGAGGCACTATTCTTATAGATTTTTGTTTCGAGTTGATAAGAAATAACGGACTAAAAAGTAAGTATAAAATTCGGACTAAAACATAAAAGCGAACTAGTAAAAACAGACTAAAAAGTATAAAATAAACTCTTCTGTTAAATATTTAACCCTATACTTAAGCTACAGAAGTTTTAAGGGAGACCAACATAGTTCATAAAAAACATTCTGTTTGTTACACTCATAGAGATAGAAACATATATATATAAATATTTACAGAAGAATTTATTTTATACTTTTTTATCTGTTCTTACTAGTCCGCTTTTATGTTTTTAGTCAGAATAGGGATGTTGACTTATGAATAAAATAACGAAATACTAATAAAAATCGTAAACATATCAAACTTTTGGAGTAGCTTGTATACCTCTTGGTTTTAAATATTGCGTATTATTTGTTTTATGACCCTTCAAAGTTGGGTGGACAAGTCCATTTAAAAAGTATAAAATTTGTTAAAATAAATAATACATTTAATTAGTTCGTAAAATTTATAGCAAATTTGTCAAAGAAACCATTTTGATAAACACAATATTTAATATAGCTGCCGAACAAATTTCCTACGCGTTGCATACAACGTAGGAAGGCGTGACGTCATAACTTGGTAGCCGTTAGTATGGAGCGTTTTCGGGTGAGTCCAATTTTGTGCATTTCAAACTGTGATATCTCGGGCAGTTTTCATGCTAGCGTAATAATTCTTATACAAATGTTTCTTTTTTTAGGGGTAATTTATGTAACATAAAATAAAAAAATAGTCAACATGCCTATTTAATAAGCTGGCATTGCATAATTTGAACAGCACATCAGTTTTAATAGTTTCTCCGAGGTCTCGTTTCGATTCCCGGCTGGGTCAATTTAGGGAACGAACTTTTTTATAGGCAAGTCTGGGTGTTTGAGGTACCACTGTTGTCTCAATTTTCATAACACAAGTTAATTTACTTAGTTAACTACTTAGTTTGGAATCGGAACAATGTAAATACCTATGTGCTGTTGAATATATTTTTATTAATTTTTTTATTAATTACGACGACCTGAGTGGTGCAGTGGTCAACATGCCGCTTACCACGCAAGAGGTCCCGGGTTCGATTCCCGGCCGGGCAGAAATTGAAATGATGAATTTTAATTTCTGTGACGGGTCTGGGTGTTACTATGTATAATAAGTATATATTTAAAAAAAAAGTATATAAGTAGTATATCAGTTGTCTAGCACCCATATTACAAGCTTTGCTTAGTTTGGGGCTAGATGGCGCTGTGTGAAACTGTCCATGCATTTATTATTATTATTTATTTATTTATTTATTATATTACTTATTTATTCATAAGTAGGTACATGATCGAAGATAAGTAGGTGTCTACTTAAGTATTGAAATGATAAGCCCGACTTGACATGAACTCTGCTTTGGACATTATTGTGGTTGGTTCTTGGCATCATTTTCACATTGGATCTAAGTTACCTATCGTAGTTTCATAATTTCACTACCTAATAGTCACTTAAAAAAGCGGATTCATAAAACCCAGCGAGCGACGTGCACATGTGACATTAACTTATTATTTAAAATCAAATTACAATTATTCTTACTTATTATGTATTCGGTACGTACCGTACGTACGTAGTTGCTGCTTGTTTTAAATCAAAAAGAAGACATTAGTACTTTCTTGCATCAAGACCAGTGGGGCTACCGCCCAAGTGGCGTCGACTTCGCCGTCGGCTTCATTTGACATATGGTTGTAATACTTTGCTACTTTTCTTTGGTACGTTTTTATTTGTACCAAAAAGAAGAAGCAATGTATCTCATCCATCTGTCAAATGAAGCCGACGGCGAAGTCGACGACACTTGGGCGGTAGGGCCCCAGGTCCTTGTTTTTTTTAATAAATTGAATTCCCAAGATCTTAGGTAGGTAAGTACCTACTGACTACATATTTTATCACTGGCACTCTCGTTTGCTTCTGTAGTTGAGTAAGGTGCACTTAAACAAAGCACACCTTAACTTAAACGTTTTTCTTGTTACGGAAAATAATTATGAGACAGCTGGTAATATTGCGTAACGAAAGTTAGAACTGATGCAGGGAATGTCTGTGGCAGAGAAGTGTTCTCATCCGTCCATACCTTGATTCTAAGCACCTTCAGACTTATACATTCCCTTTTAAATCTCCGTCTATATTAAATAAGAAAATCATACCAAAATCGATTAATGTCCTCAACAATATTTTTTTTTTACTTTTTCAAGAAAATCTGTTGTCGTAGGTACCTACCTAAGTAATTCTAGTTGTGAGTAAATACAACCAGAAAGAGGCCTAAAAGGAAAGTTTAGCATTGCGACGGTCATCGTATTTCCTACTTCAACAAATCTACGGTACGACGGAAATTTGGTAACATTTGCAAAGGTTCAAGCGAATAAACTTCAACTTCGATTTTACGATACCTGCCTAACTAGCCTTAAGTAAATACTTATATTTAACAACAAGTTAGTATCTTGCAGATCTTGAGTGATAATTTATGAGGAAATGTTTTGAATATAATAAAATAATGAGTTAGGTATTTGACATTTTTTTACCGGTAGCAAATACTTCACGAGGAAATTATTCTTTGTTATCGGTCTTTTTAGGGTTCCGTACCCAAAGGGTAAAAACGGGACCCTATTACTAAGACTCCGCTGTCCGTCTGTCTGTCTGTCTGTCTGTCTGTCACCAGGCTGTATCTCATGAACCGTGATAGCTAGAAAGTTGAAATTTTCACAGATGATGTATTTCTGTTGCCGCTATAACAACAAATACTAAAAACAGAATAAAATTAATATTTAAGGGGGCTCCCATACAACAAACGTATTTTTTTTTTGCCGTTTTTTGGTACGGAACGATTCGTGCGCGAGTCCGACTCGCACTTGGCCGGTTTTTTTTTTGTTTGACGTAGGTAATCTTCATCTTCATCAACAATGAATACCTAGACCAATTTTGAAAATTCTTTATTTGTTGGAAAGTGTTTTCCTACCCTGAAGTGACCAAATTGTAATCCAAGTCAGAATCACATCATTAATCTTAAAGAAATCGAGGTATTACTTTAAAATATAGACACTGCAAAAATTATTTATTTACCAACATTAATAAATAGTTTTACTTAAGGCGATTCCCTAACTGAAAGTGGCGCCCTCAGAGGTTTTTATTTAATAAGTTGTTAATGGAAAAGGATTTAAATAAAACTTTTCGTGGAGTGTATTTATGGAACGTATTTTTAGGGGTTCATAGTCTAGTATTTTTAAAAGGTATCACTACATTCCCTTGCAGTTATTCGTAGAAGTAGATAAGTAGTAAATGTAACAAAAACGGCCACTTTTAGCAGTTTTGCTATCTACTTCTCGCAGTACCGTCTATAACAATGTTTTAATAAATTCACCGCAGCGCCACTCTCGGTAGGAAAGCGCCTTAAGCACTATTGACATACAAACGGATAACCCAGGGTTTGTACTAGCACAACCTTGTTACATAATAAGTTCTCCTTTTTGGTACGCAATAACAATACATTAAACAGAATATGAGGATAGCTGAGGAACGGCCTTGCCTATGACCTTCGCCGTGGTAAATCGGCACGCCAAGACGCCAGCGCAATCATTTCACCGAATTTGTCATACTCCGCAAGCTTCCTGCTGATGATACCGGTGTAATTTACGATGACTTAACAATCAGCTGTTCTGCTTGCTTACTTACTTAACTACTAAGTTAAAACAGTTAATAAGTACTCATAGTTATAGGAAACGATATGATTCCATGAGTGTTTCAATGTTTACCTATTTCTATTATAATGATTGCTATTGAAAATCCTATTAATAGCAAATTGTGGACATAAAGCTATTAAGGCATTCTCTTCTGTCAACCTTATTACATGATAAGATTACAAAGTACCTCCTTTATAACGACAACAGCCGTAGTGGTAATGGTAGCGGCGCTACACCATCTACTATACCTACTAGTAATACTACGAGATTTCCACATGGATTTGATTATAAATATCTAACAAAAAAATCTGGAATTATTATTATCAATCTCATGTGGCTAAGTGCTAGCTGACTAACACGCATTCTGCTTACTGAAGAATGGCGCTATAAGGTGGCGGTCACATCATTAAAGACAATTTTCATACGAACGAGGTAACTTTGAAGCCATGGTTCTCGGCCACGGATTGACTTAGCTGTGATCTGATGATGGTCATCCAGGGAGTAAAGGGAGGAGATTCAGATCGCTCTACATACCCAACTGATCTGCCCCCCTACTCAAATGGCCACTTTTCTATTCGTTTGAACGCTACGCTTACTTTTGAAGCTTTAAAATAAGCAGTATACTATAAAATTACGTGCCGTAAGCTTGTTAATTCCATAAAACATATCAAAGTCTGTGATTTATGTAAGTTTGCGACATGTGATTTAATCGTCTATTGCTTATATTTAAGCTTTAAAAGTAAGCGTAGCGTTCAAACGAATAGAAAAGTGGCCATTTGAGTAGGGGGGCTGATCAGCGTTCTAAAAGATACAAGGATATTTAAAATTACCGATTAAAAAAACCGCGAAATTAGCATAAAAACCTACCTATGGAAACCCTGAAACTAAAAAACTCTAGATTCTTACATCTCTTAGAATGCTGATCTAAGCAGTTGGGTGTGTATGGCGAACTGAAACTCCACCATTAAGTCCCTGGGTGGCCATCATCAGATCGCTAGGTCAATACTTGGCCGAGAACCAAGGCTTCAAAGTTACCTCGTTTGTATGAAAATCGACTGGTGTCTTTAATTATGTGACCGCCACTGTATATAATTTCCATGTGCTGTGTTTATTACTTTACGTAGGTTTGTGTACTTCGGGTTGCGAGTTCAGCAATTACAGCATCATATTGAATGGATACCGTTATTTATTACTCGGCTAGTAGCTACACGAAAACCTGAAAGCTATTACTTAGGTACCTCGAAATGTCAAACATACAACAGATTATGACTAATCTATATAATTATTTATCACTGCCCAAGCAACTCGTATTAGTTACATGTTTCATGCAACAATCTCCCTCATTAATTTTGCTCAAAAATATTAAAGGCTTCCTAGTGGGAGATGTTAGTGGAAATACCTAAAATTTGATTGCATTTTCCGCCTTGTTATGTTACGTGTATTTGGCGTAGCAAAGAATAGAGCCGTTATTACAGGTAGGGTGACAACGATTGTTGAACGCTGCGTCATACCATCGCGGCAGAAGGCCGGAGTGCCTACAAACAGACTCATTACCTCCCCAGTGACGATTGACAATTACAAGACAAAAACTCCCACGGTTTATAAGGTTTGAACGCACGCGAGCGCACTCAGAGCGCATCTCCTTGTTACATACTGCCGGTTGTGCGCGTGATTTACTTGTGCGACGCAAGCCCCGACTCCCTACAGACGTAAGTCGGTGTAATTAATTAAAATAAAGTTTTTGAAGTAGGTTCCTACTTACTTATTTTAGATAATAGTAATTAAGTTATAGTAACGCAATTAGTGTTATCAACAAAAGTTTGAATAATTCACGGGCAGGATTCGAATCCGCTAAAAGTTCTTTACGTATTTTCAGTTTTGGAACTTTGTTATTGGATAAGATACCACACCCACAGAAAGCTTTAGTTTGTTATCGCAAAACAAATACTTATCATAAAATTATGCACTTTTAAAGAATTCAAAAATGAAGTTCCTTCTAGAAAAAATAGAGTCGATTTTTTTTCTAGGTGCTACGGGCGCTACGGCGCTATAAACATAAAATAGCATTGTGAACGCGAAAAACCCAAAAGTAATGAAGTTGGTACTTACCTACTTTTGTCACTATTTACTTACCTATCAATTCAGTGCCGGGAAGATAATGTTCGTTTTTTTTCAAAGCAAAAAGTTTCGCGCTTTCGGGAGTCACTAAATTTTCCAAAAAACGTACCTAAAAATCACTGTTGTGCTTTTAATACCTACTTTAAATAATAAATGAGATAATGCAATTTAAAGAAGAATATACTTATAGCTGAAAAAATATTTCTCTGTTTTAAAAATGTAGTGTTAAATCTTGCGGTAGGCGTACACTAAAACCGATTTTATCGGCCGATGGCGGACAGACCTACTCGGACGAGTAACTCGGACGTGCACCTGCTGTGCCGACATTGGGCGTTGCCGTGCCGATCTTCTGTAGTCACTCTCAGCTATACAACCTCACATTTAAACAAAACCTCCGTTCGTTTACTGGATAGGTATCATTACCGTTG
This sequence comes from Agriphila geniculea, assembly GCA_943789525.1. Classification (NCBI taxonomy): domain Eukaryota; kingdom Metazoa; phylum Arthropoda; class Insecta; order Lepidoptera; family Crambidae; genus Agriphila; species Agriphila geniculea. The sequence goes on from OX038875.1 coordinate 15,377,596, forward strand.
TCATGTATGAATATATACTTAGCGTGCACTTGTATTAAGTTAGTAATAAAGTACTCTCAAGTTATAACGGTCGACTGGGCGTCTTCCCAAAATGTGCCGGATGAAATTCGGACTCGATGGATGATTGGCCGTCATCGGGCGACTTCGGACGATGGCGCTTGTAGTAGTGTACGCGCTCCCTTTATGTTACATAGGTTTGATTCGATCGGATGAGTCTGACCGATGACGCCCGGGCATAGTTCGGCCGATAACGGATTTAGTGTATTTGAACCGTAAGTGTGTTGTCAGTTTCATTAAAATAACGATAATGCAGAACAAGATTAATGCAAAATGAGAGTGGTCAGTGGTTAGAACAAAAATTAAATAAAATATAATTTAAACTAAACTAAAATAAACAAATATTATTAAAGACTAAGAAACAATAACATTCGTTAAGTTTATGGAAACCACGTTAATGTTTGGTGTCGGTCTTGAACTATGGTAATGAAATAATGAACATACACATAACATTTTGTAGGCCAAACAATTAGCGTGGGAATGGTCTAACCAAACTGTCGATTATGTTTTGAGGGTCAACGTTAAAGGTTTCCTAGGTAGATTACTTATTAACCTAGGTACATAGAATTTGGGATAGCCTGCCATTGGAGGATTACTCCTTCAAAAATGCAGTTATTTCGGTATTTTTAAGTAAGTAGGTACCTATGTATTTTGAAAAAACAGCAGCAAATTCATAAACATAATGATTAGACAGTGTGTTTAAACTGACTATTAGGTGAGGTATTATTTTTTCTATTCAAACTCAGACTTCGATACTGCCAGTGGATTTTCCCTTTTGATACAAAAGATTTACTTTATATAACAAAAAATCGTTGAAAAATAATCGATTGGCAAGACTAAAAACGCAGAAGCACCACACGGCTAGAATGATAACATAATATTTTAAAACTTATGTTTTTAGATGGCAATTGAGGTCCTGACCTTAGTCCTAGTCCTCGGCTGCGTGTGCGCAGCGCCAGCAAATGAAGCAGCCGCGACTGACAATGCTGCAACTAAAGATTTACAGAGCAAAGATGACCTAAACGCGGACGCCAGCTCATGTGGGTATAAGCCAGTCTATCACTATATTAATCATCACGGGTAGAGCTAGTTAGCTCTACTGTCAGCCTCATCATCTTACTAGACTCTAGACCAGGCAGCAGTTCCCGAATGGGGTTCCGTAAGAGGCTTTCCAGGCATTCCGCGAAAATTCAAGAGTTTATAAATTCAAGATATATACTTTATCTTTCTGTTCTAACTAAATTCATATTTTATATCTTTAAAAGTACTTCTTTTAAAGTCCAACTATTACTGACAAGATGTGAACACCAAGTCAAAAAGCCTCAGTATGGTATGATTTCACATATTATAAAAAAAACAATGTTACAGTTAGTTTACTACTTACTTGAGCTAGGGTTCCGCCCAAAAACGATGAACCAAAAAGGGTTCCATAGCCAAAAGAATTCGGGAACCACTGCTCTAGCTAGACTAAAATCTGTCCCAAAGTCACAGAAATTTGTAATTAAAAACACTAAATTTTAAGAGTTTCGTTGTAATAGTGTAAATTGAAAAAAAATATTAAATGTGAATAGGCATTTCCAAATAACTTTTTTGATGTAAGATATGTATTAATTTGAGGAGGTATATTTTACGAGAAATAATTCAACTGACTCAGAAAACCTTTTCATTTGAATTCACAAGTATTATACGTGTGCCAACGCGCTTGCCTAGACTAGAAGATACACTCGCGACTTGAAGGCCCGTACCGGCTATCCTGAACATCGATTTGCGGTTTTTTTTGCATACGACCAGTCTTCCACACACTTTACTAGTCTTTATTTACTTTTTTTTCAGATTCACGCACCTACTCCGACTTGGGATACCCTGGCAGCAGCTACAACTCCTACGTGGTTGGATATGGTTTATTAGACGACAAATACACGCCATACAAAACCGGTGGCTATGATTACAGAGGGTACGACAGAGGATATCAAGATTACAATGGCTACGGAAGTGGCGTAGGCTACGGAAGTGGCCAAGGCTATGGCGGTGGCGCAGGCTACGGCGGTGGCGCAGGCTACGGCGGTGGCGGTGGATACGTAGGTGGCGCAGGCTACGGGGGATACAAAGGATATTCGGGATATGATCAAGGTGGATACGGAATAAGCTCACTTGCGGGAAACGGTGGCTACGGCGGTTATGGAGGTAACGGTGGACTGAACTCATACTATGGTTACAACAACCCTACTTACCAAGGAGGCGGCTATCTCGGCTATGGATATCAGAACAAAAACAAAGGCTATGGAAATATTTATAATAACGGCATCACACCAAGTCTTGTTACCGGATACAGAGGCTATTCTAGGAGATAGTGTTAAAATAAAATCAATAATATGCATCAATAGTCCAGCAATTTACATAAAATTGCCTTTATTATGTAATTTATATCAAAAATTGTAAATGACTAATGCAAATATAATAATATTTAAATTGCGATTTATAACCCTGGTAACTGGCAGGCAAGTTAGATGTTAGATATATTATATAATCACATAATGCAAAAGTTACTTTAAATTTAAGCTAACCAAAGTACCTTCCAAAGTTATTGTAAGTAGTACGTAGTTTAGGAAATACATAAAATGTGTTAAAATAAAAAGACAGTATTTACTTGGTTTAAAACTTTATTTACTAACAATGTGACATCCACGTATTTTTAGTCATACATGCTATTTCATTACACAAAATTATAGTAACATTTATTATAATTAAATTAAAACATCAATGTGTAGTTAATCTACAAAAAAGTCAGCATTACTCAAGTGTATCTAGTAAAACCCCATAGCTAATCGGACCCAGACACACTAGTTTGCTTTTTCATTGATTTTAGCGCCCTCTCGCGGAGCTTTTTCTCAAGGTCTTCATTGTTCACTTTTCCCTCCTCTTCCTCTTCCTCCATTTCCTCACTGTCGGACGAGTCGTCCTTCTTCTTGGATGACTTTTTGTGTTTTTTATGCTTCTTGTGTTTCTTTGAGTGCTTCTTATGCTTTTTAGTCTTTTTGGATTTCTTAGGTTCGTCACTATCGGACTCAGATTCGGACTCGGACACCTTCTTCTTAGCTCTCTTTTTAGATACCTGATCACTGTCAGAAGAAGACTCGTCTTTTTCGCGTTTCTTAGCTTTTTTCTCACCTTCATCACGTGATTTTGTTTTGTGATCATCTGCGTGTTTTATTTTAGCCTTATCTTCACTCTTTTTAGGTTTGACTGTATCAGGCGAAGGCTGTTTTTCTTTCGGTGGGTCACCTTTCTTACTGCGCCTAACATCTTTTTCAGAACTAGAAGATTCACGTTTTGTTACCTTCTTTTTAGTGGATTTGTCATCACTTTCAGAACTGTCGTCATGGGAATCTTCAGAATTCTCCAACTTCTTTGACTTAGATTGTTTGATTTCAACTTTATCAGATTTCGATCTGTCAACACTTGCATCTTTGACGCGTTTCTTAGATTTCTTGTCAATATCAGATTCTTCTGGAATGTTCTTCTGCTTTTTAGAACTCTTGTGTTTAACCTCTTCTTCAGAACTGGATTCCGAGCTTGATGAACGAGACTTCTTCTTTCTCGACTTTTTAGCTACCTTCTTTTTAGATGTCTTCTTGCTTTTCTTTTTCCTGTCCTCTTCAGAGTCACTAGATGAAGAGTCTTCAGACTCACTGTCACTTGAAGAACTTTCTTTTTTAGGTTTCTTTGCTCTCTTTGAGGGAACCTTTTCTTTTTTCTTGAGTTTAGATTTACCCTTTGACTTAGAAACTTCTTCACTACTTTCACTTTCAGAATCTGAGCGGTGCGTTTTACGTTTGCCCTTTTTAACCTCTTTGACTTTATTTTCTTCTTCTTGGTGTTCTTTTCCAGATGCATCATCGCCAGATCTCTCGGATTTCTTGTTATTCTCAATTTCATGTTTCCTCATAAATGGCGATGGAGTTCTAGATAGGCTCTTTGAATATTCCCTTAGGTTTGGGATAGTAATGAAATCGTCCCTGTCTTCTTCGTCCGAAGAGTGGATAGTTTTTATCTGACTATCATCTTGAACTGTGTTGGACTTGTCGTTGGCCACTGAGGACTCTCTGCTGGTACTAGAAATTACTCTGTCTTTCGAGATCTTCTCTCGGGATACAGACACCCGTTCAGATGATTTCTTCCTTGGCTTGTCGGTGTTTTCTATATCAAAAAGGTAACCTTTAGACAAGGAAATATATAATTTAATAATAGTTATTAATGGACCGAGCGAGCCCACCGAGGAGCTTGGTGATCGCGGAAGTTAAGCATCTTTCGCAAGGGACGGTCACGGGATGGGTGGCCGAACATTTATTATCTAGAGCTCTTCCGTGCTTCGGAAGACACATTAAGCTGTTGATCTCGGCTATATCTGCAGTCGTTAACACCCACCATACCACAATGGTTCCGCGTGGTGGGTTATGGTTCTTCCTCCCTATCAACCCATAAGTGAGGCCTGTGCCCCAACAGTGGGGATAAGTATTAAAATGGCTGACGTCGAATTATTGGACCATGAGCACCATGACAGCAAGACTAACAAATAGAGAACATTTTCGGACGGACATTTTACAACGGACAGAGTGAGATCATCAACTAACATAGGTGATTAGAATATTTACGTTTGATGATGTCCACACTATCTTATTAAAATCATAATTATAAATTTCTAATTTATTTTATCACTGAAACAGCTTTTACCTAGAGTGTTTTAGTTTCAAACATTCCATGTAGAATCGGCTATTCCCGTTTTTCCAAATTTTCGTGTGCGCACGCGATGCGCAGCGCGAACTAAATCTATGCAAGTGACGTCACGGCGTACGATTTTAACATTAGGAGTGGTAAAACGCCAGTAAGGTCGATAGTACATAACAATTTATGAGGTTCATATAAATAAACATTAACCCCGACTTGCACCATGTTTTAAACATTGTTTAAGTCAGCGGTTCCCAAATGGTGTTCTGCGGAACCCTGGGGTTTCCCTAAGAGGCTCTCAGGGGTTCCGGGAAAATTCATGAGTTAAGTAAATATGTTTTTGTTCTAACTAAATAGATATTTTTATCTTAAAAAGTCCTTCTTTAAAAGTCAAACTATACTTACAAGATGCGAACAAGCCAAAAAGCCTCAGTATGATGTGATTTCACTTAAAAAGAAACAATGTTACAGTTAGTTTATTTTTTATTTCAGCTATGGTTCCGCGCAAAAACGGTGAATCAAAAAGAGATCCATAGCCAAAAGAGTTCAGGAACCGCAGGTTTAAGTACCACTTAAACGCAATCAAAATTGCAACATATAAAATAATATTTAAAATATGGTGCAAGTCGTCCTAAATGTTTATATTTGAGATTTTAGCACTGACAATGCTATTTTTATACAATACTTAATAATATACTAGAGAAAATATGACTCACATCAGATTATATTCTCGGACGGGAATCGAACCCGCGACATTTGGAATTCCGGTCCAATGCTCTGACCGCTAAGCTACCAAGTCACTAGTGGCATCGTCGAATTTCTTCTAGTGTATGACCCACCCGTCTATAACTTTCTTTGTAATGTTTCATGACAAGGGTGAGTCAGTGTGACTAAGGTACAGGTAAAAAAAAACCCCGTAGTCACACTGGTGTGGTAAAACCGTGTGATGGGTTGGTCGGGGAGTTTTGCTATTGCTAGGAAGTCAAAAAAAAATGTATACCTGAATGTCCTGACAGTTTGGGTTCATGTCACTATGCTATGTAGGAAAAATAATGCATTAGTCAATGTGTGTTCTCGGAGATTTGAGTGCTCAACCTACAACCAACCAACAACATTATATAGTAGTCAGTTAAGCTCTAGGCAAATATCAAATGTAGTCGAATTGTGTTCTAGACAATCCAGGACCGACCCATCCCACTCTTATTTCATCAATGTGAAGGATTACCTTGACATTAATTTGAAATATCTTTCCAGATATTTTGAGAATTGATTAAGATGAAACAGCTATACACGCTGAAATTTTAATCATTTGGCTGCGGGGACCAAATTATTTAAATTTCATGATGTATAATTTTTTAATTAGAGAATATAATCTGGTGTGTTTTTTCTATTATATTATTTAGTATTGTAAAATATTAAATGATTATAATATTATGAATGCATAGACAAAATATAAATTCCAAAATGTAATAAGTACCTTTTCTTGGTATGGAAACAGATTTCTCCAGACGTTCCTTGATCAGGTCGCTGGACCTCTTCTCACGGGATCTTCTATCTTTGGACCTCCTGTCCTTGGTTCTATCTTTTGACCTCCTGTCTCTGCTGTAACAAACATGTAAAGTTGCTAACGCGTTATTTTACGAACCGGCAGATTTAAATTTTCGAAAAAAAGCTTTTGATATTCATATTGGGCTCAAAGACTGAAATCGCTATCTGATCGAAAAACCGCTTACTACGTGTTGTGGTCGCTGCCAAAAACCCACAACGCCAAATTCATGTTGTGGCTCTTACAAAAAACGGCCATGGCGCGTTTTGGTGATCTGAGAAAAACCACAAAGTAGAATTTTGCTTTGTTGTCGTTTGGTATGAATCAAACGACCACAACGCGTTGTGGAAATGAAAAAAGCCATGACGCGTTCGAGCGTGCCAGCACTAGTTGGTGCAACCATAATACGACGGACAGGTACTTAGTTGTTTTTAGTCCTTTAAGGAAGTAAGGAATTTATTCCTTGTCAATTTTGTTAGGTCGTGCTGCACCGAATCGATACTAGTGTAAATGCTACAGCCAGACTTTCGCGCTGTCGCAAGCTTTTCGTTGTTGTGTCGTACAATTAGAAACTATAAGTCAAGGTATTTTAGTATATTTTCATGAAATCCCTTTAATGTATTTATTTTAAGTGAAATTCAATTCTGATTCCTTGTTTTAAAGTTTCTTATTGTACGGTCAGCAACGAAAGTTGATAAACACTCTAGTAGTTTGTCAAAGTAACTTTTTTGTGCCATGTTTCACAGTTTGAAACATCAATCTGTTTCCACGTTTGTGTGATGTTCCTCGGACGCATAGCTGTAGATGTCCAAATAACTTAATAATTCCATCGAGGCAAACAGCACTGGCCTCTAGAAACAGTCATGCTATGGCTGTTAAAATGTATAATAGACTACCAAATGATCTAAAGACGCTAACAAAGAATCAATTCAGACATAAACTTAAAAAGTGGCTAATTCACATTTGTTTTTATAGTTTAAGTGAGTACTTTGACCATAAAATGTAACAATAGTATTGTATTATTGAATGAATTGAATTTTGACATTATTAATTTAACTTGACATTAAGTATTAATTTAGTTTGAATATTGTTTTTTTTTCTTTTTGCATGCCCAGGTTGGGTGAATGTGTCCTGCTCTTTGATTTATTTTTAAGATCTTATTTCATGTACCGCATTTTTGCAAAATAAAGCTTATTCTATTCTATTCTAATCAAAAAAGTTGCTACGACAAAGTACTAAAGTGTTAAGCTACTTTCGTTGCCGACTGTACAACAACGAAAAGTTTCGTGACAGATGGTTCAGGGGTACACTCTAAGTTTTCGGACTCACCTTTCAGATGTGCATATTGCCAGGACTCCGCGCTTAAACTTTATTAGTCACTGCTCACTGCTGATTCAGTCGAGTCAGGGACCAACTGAGAAAACGCGAAAAAAAAATCTGCTGTTTTATAAAAAAAATAATAATAACGAAAATATGAAAATGTATGAAACAGCTGATTTTTTTCCGCGATTTCAGATTTGGTCCCATAGTAAAAGTTGTTCAGTTCGATGGTCCCTATCTACCATATTTGGCATTAGGGGTTATTTGTAACACGTATACAGGGTTATTTGTAAAACACCAACAACCTCGCAGGAGTAGATTACTATCATCATGGCTGGTTCATGCGTCATGCTCGTGAACGGGTGCTGCCAGTGGGAATACCCATTCCCACTGCTTCTGTCTGCTTGTACTAAGGGCGTCGCATATATATATTTTTTTTTCTTCATGTTTAATATTATCAATATGTATGGCACTTCTTACTCAAAACATAAAATTAATAACTAATCCTTGTTTTGATTTCTCACTTTTTTTTTATTGCTAATGACTAAAATGATTATTTTGCTTTCGTAATATTTTTTCGTATTTTTTCGTCTATAGTTTTGTAAGTAAAGGCCTATGAAAAGCTTTTGGATATATGTTTTCAATTCGGTGCCTTAGGATGGGTAGCCTAAGTATGTCATGCTCTCTTTAATCATTTCTGCGGTGGTGTCGTGTGGGGCGGGTCGTTACGTTCCCTCAAATATGGTTGAGCGAAGCGATGGCTGGTCCATGCGTCATGCTCGTGAACGGGTGCTGCCAGTGGGAATGGGTCTGCTTCTGAGTACCTATCTTAACACATATTGAATTGTAAGAATTGCGTTTTTACTTTTTATGTCTTGCATCAAGTGTTTTTTGGTTCGAGTAGCAGACAGAGTGATTTCTCAAATTCTCAACTAGTTGAAAGTTATTTACTCTCACATTTACCTATCTGAATGTAGTAGATATATTTAATTTTAACCTACCTACCCATTGTGTGCAAACTTTTGTTAATTATTGTGATGGAAAATGACCTCACTTTAAACGTGGAGCTCATTTTTCAATGTTGACGACTCTGTATGAAATATACAGGGAGAAAAAAGCAGCCCTTGACGAGTTTCTTGCCGGTTCTTCTCGTTACAAGGTCTCCCGCTTAGGGTTTGCGAACCGATGGCGTAGCTTCTATGACATTCACAAGTGCTTGTAACAGCCTAGACTGAATAAATTATTTTGAATTTTGAATTTCATCATAAACAACATATGTTCTACGACTTTTACAAAAACAGACAAAAAATCGATTCTCCATACAAATGTCCGAACAGCTGATCGAGTATTGTATGAAAAGTCGATTTCTTTTTGTCTGTTTTTCGAAAAGTCGTAGAACAAAATTTTGTCGTATATGATGTTAGTAATCTAACTACTGGCACAGAATACATAATAGTACAAGTACAGAAGATCCACTCCTCAAAGTCATTTAAATAAATAGCGACTCTATTCTAGACACAATAAAGTGCAATTCAGGTCGCACACCGCTCCCTTCGCTACAGTTATATTCACCTACAAGTTACCTCTCTTTCTATCGCGTAGCTCTTATCTCTTCTAACGACTGCAGGGTTTCTTCTTTTAAATAATAATGAAATAATAGCTTAGAATACTTTATTACAAGTTATGTGTTTGTGAAATAAAATGTGTACTTAAATACAGTCAACGCCACATCAGACTTTACATACTGATTTGAGGCAATTTGCTTTCTTACAAAATCAAATTGTCACTAATAATTAAATTTATTTCGAAAGTAGATAAGTAAGTACCTACCTAAATAAGACGTAAGTAGGTACCTAAGAATAAACGAATACTAAATACTAACTAGGTTAGTATATAAGCACGATGTCGTTTGGAACTTTTGGAAGTGTGAAAAACGTGAGGTTCGGATCCTTTTTACCGACTTCAAAAGGAGGGAGGTACTCAATTCGACCCGTTTTTTTTTTTTTTTTTTTTTTTTTTTTTTTTTTGTTTTTTGTATGTACACCGATTACTCGAAGACGGCTGGACCGATTGAAATGATTCAAACGTTATTACATTAGGTAAACTTTCAAGTTGGTCCCATTTTTTAAAATTTTGAAATCGGTTCAGTACTTTTCAAGTAATCTTGAAAAAAGCACGAAAATAGTATGATTTTGTGTGAACTACCTCGATGATCAGTCGTATAACTTCTTTGTTTATGAACTGAATAAGATAATTATTTTTTTGTTGGAAAAGGGATATCTTAAGTGTAGTTCTTTAACCGACTTAAAAAAGGAGGTTCTCAGTTTGACCCGCATGTATTGTATGTTTCTCCGCGATTAACTCACGTTTGGCTGAGCCGATTTTAATTTCTACCTAAATAATATACCTACACTACCTAGTACAAAAGGTACCTACACTAAAAATAAAAAAATAAAAAATTGTTTAAAAAAACAAAAAACCGACTTCAAAAAACCTACCTCTAAATAGCAAGAAATAATATTCGTAATAATAAAAACACGTCTATTGAAGTCGGGTGGAGCTGGAGTACAAATTCCTTTTTTTTATTCTAAAAGCCCCACCCGACTTCAATAGACGTGTTTTTATTATTACGAATATTATTTCTTGCTTTTTAGAGGTAGGTTTTTTGAAGTCGGTTTTTTGTTTTTTTAAACAATTTTTTTATTACTATTAAAGCAGCCCATTGCGATGCAATATGCCTCATTTTGGTTAAATATCATAAATATATGAACGAACGATGCGACAATACGCGAATGCGGTGCGTGAGTGAGTATCGAAATCGAATTGCTAACGTGCGTCCCAGCCGGCACGCGGCGGCCCTCTGAAATTAGTCCGTCCGGACGGACCCGCCGGCTACTTGTAGCTTCATACCTAGAGCGCGGAGTGCGCCTAGCCTGCTACTGGGAGGTTGTTGGTGTTTTACAAATATGTAATCCTATATTGTGTGATATCGCTTGTCACCTGGACTTGTCCCTGGATCGTCGTTCTCTGGAGCGGCGGTCCCTGGAGCGGCGGTCGCGGGACGGCCGGCCGGACCGGCGGCGCGACCGCGAGCGCCGCGTGCGGGACCGCGAGCGGCGCCGCTCGCGGGACCTAATGCATTTACACTGTTAGGCCCAATTCACATTTACGGAAATACCGTCGCGAAAACATCGCCACGACACCATTTTCGGACTATTTTCGTACTTTCGTGACGACAATTTTAAAATCACGTTTTAGAGTTTAGTCAACGAAAGATGAGACTCGGTTGGAAATGGAACTAATTTTGCGCCTTATTTTAAGGTTCAGTTTCCAATAACTTAAGCTCTAAACGTTAATTTTACAGGGAAAGTGGCGCCGCCATTTCAACCTCATTTTTCGTTGACAGACCTTCACGAAGATATACACTTTAGCGACGGTATTTTCTTAAATTTAAATCCGCCCTTAAAATTTTGCGTTGCATTTTATACATTACAATCGTTGTGACATGGTAACGTTACGTTTTATTTAGGCAGCGTTCCGAATCACGCTCACAGCGCTGTTAGCGCGAATCCGACCAAATTAAATAGTCACAAAATATTACACAAATAGGGTATTTGTGTACTTACTTCATTTAATGGATTATACGCTAACAATGCTGTTGGCGTGATTTGGAACTAGGCATTACTAATGCCGTACTGTAATGTCATGTTAGGAACCCCCTTAACTGCTTGTCAATCAATTTTCATTGTATCGGCTTGTCAATCACATTTTGCTAGACACGCACCACAGAATAAAGTCGCATTCATTACTAATTTCCCAGCAAAAATGTAAACAAAGAAACGTCACTGTAAAATTGACAAACTGACCCTGATAGTGACATTTTCAGATATTGAAAACCTTTGGTCACTCTTATAACTTTTTAAATTATGTATTATATTTTGAGTTATAGTTAATATAATGTCATCCAGGGTCATTTTAAAGTAGGATGGTAATTAGAAATTTTATCTTTATAACCTATCATATTTTTTGATGTTATTTGTTATTGATATTCATAGTTCTTGAAACAAACTGATAAGAAAACTTTACTTAGATATTGACTATATGTAAACTATCAAAAATACGTAGCGCCTGTTCCCCCCAATACCAAAAGACAAATGTTACTACTACAGCTACTACTCGTAATATTATTTTTTATGAAATTTTATAAAATGACCAAAGGTTGATGTGTACGGTTTGCAGTTGATGTGTGCACAGAATCATAGAAATGTTTTCTACTATAAAACTGTTATTATGAAATATTAAATTATATTACTGTTTTTGCCGCAAAATTCATGATTCAGAATATTTATCTAATCTATTTTTATTAAGTTAAAATGAAAAAACATGTAAGTGTGTTTATTTCGTGATTTAGCAATATACTATTTCATTTGGTTTTATTTTGTTCTGGCAACACCTTTGTTTACATTTTTGCTGGGAAATGAGTAATGCGACTTTAGATATGCGGGATGTTGGTATAAACATTTTTCAGTAGTGAATCAAAGATAGTAATAAAATGATGGACGTTTGAAGTTTGAAATATGTTAGAACCAGTACAAAATTTACAATTCTTGTAAGCGTGGTTGAAGAAAATTTTATTCTTGAAAAAAAGCAGAAAACTAATGTTATTGTCAACACAAACAAACCCTGATTAGAGCTCATATAAAATAAAAAATAAAGCAAGCAAGCAAGCTACATCACGATTCGCGACGTGTTAAGCAGAAAATGTATACGTAAATGTTAAGTTGAAATTTATTATAAACTGTCGAAACCCATTCATTATGGATATTAAATTATAAAAAAAAACCTATTTTACCTGTCTCTAGAACGTCGTCGAGATCTGGTTCGCGACCGTCTACGTTTTTCTAACGACCGACGACGTTCACGGGACCTGTAATAAAATTTAAAATCGAGTCTATTCAGCGACAGAGCTCTAATCTTTTTAAGCTAAAATATGGGAAAGATGATAGTAAAATTATAAGCTTTCTAGGTTGATACTCACCTCTCTCGTCTCTCTCTTTCTCTGCGGCGACGTTCTCTCTCTCTTTCCCTCTCCCGGTCTCGTTCGCGCTCGCGGTCTCTCTCGGCGCGACGGTCTACTGATCTACGACGACTGTTTCTGCGACGAGACTTGCTTCTATAATTAAAGCAAAATCTTTACCATCGTTTTTCACGTAATTCGGCAGTATTATTATATTTTCGTAGGGACCACGAAAAAAAAACCGGCCAAGTGCTAGTCGGACTCGCGCACGAAGGGTATCAATCACGTTTGTTGTATGGGAGCCCTTAAATATTTATTTTTTTCTGTTTTTAGTAATTGTTGTTATAGCGGCAACAGAAATACATCATCTGTGAAAATTCCAAGCTGTCTAGCTATCACGGTTTATGAGATACAGCCTGGTGACAGACAGACAGCGGAGTCTTAGTAATAGGGTCCCGTTTTTACCCTTTGGGTACGGAACCCTAAAAACCTCCGTGGTCCTTTCCAGGGACTACGAGAAGGCACCACGGGCGATAAAGGAATATTTTTGTAGTCTTTACGTCCCAAATTTTATTTATTTATTTTTCAATCCTTACAGCTAGATGTAATCATAGAATAATATCCTTATACTAATATTATAAATGCGAAAGTCCGTTTGTTTGTTACGCCCTCAAGTCTTAACTACTGAATCGATCATCATGAAATTTTATATTACGTTGTCAGGGGTACAGATACCTAGGGTACCTTTCATACCGAAAAAAGTTACTGTTCCCGAGGGATATCAAAAAACTTTCCACGCAGATGAAATCGCGGGCAGCCGCTGATTCTAGAATAAATAGTACAAATGGCAACATTAGCAGCCCAGTGTCAGTCTGACTGATGTCAGTCTGAATGTGTAACCATGCTCATAGAGTGGACTATGGCATGACCATTGATGCTATAATATAAAATATTTTTGGAAAAATATGCTATAATACAGCATATTTTTGGAAAAAAGAAAAAAAAACAATACCACTACAGTGCTTCAAAATGAAGAATGGGCATCGGTTAACTTTGTGTTTTTGCTTTTCTTAGGCCCGAATTAATAAACCAGTCTCAAAGTTGAGAGCTTTCTTGCGATCATCCCTGAGATGATGTTCCTATAAGAAGAGCATCTCAAGTACGATCCCGAGATAGCTCTCAACGTTGAGAGCGGTTTATAAATACGCGCCTTAGAAATGACGTTGACATTTCATTGCTTGCAATAAAGTTAAAATTGTAAATGTCTTGGGCCAAACTAGTTTTTGTTGATTGTCTTTGTTATGTTAGACGATTGTTTCCGATGCATTCCGATGCCCATTTTTCACCTTGAAGTACAAAAGTAGTATATAAAGTAGTAAAAAAAAATGTGACCTCTCCCTGCGGGAACTGCGCCTGGGACTAACGCTAGTGGACGAATCCCGGTTGGAACGGTACTGCCGCTTCTTGTGCGAAGACCTCTTCTTTGCGCTTCCGTCTGCCAAACATATTATTGGAGTAAAAAAACTAATTATATGCAAATTCACACAAGGCAAACATCTTCGATCGAGTCTTTCTATGTCTGTATGCAGTCACTGATTTTTCTAGTCACCTTAATGAGATTTAAGGCTGCTGTACATGAGTAAATAGTAGTCAACTAGCATACTACTCTACCATTTCCAAGTACTCTACCAGTTTTAGAAGAGTAACTGGCTACACGTAATTTTCATTTTGTTAGTCGAATGGTTAGTTGCGTAATTCTTAGAACGTCATGAAAGTCAAGATTTGTAAATAAAAATACTCTACTAAGCGTATACATGGGTCGATGGGCGGTAAAGTGTACGGTAGAGTATAGTGGACGCCGGGGTGGGGGGATGGAAAGTGGTAGAGTAACTTGCCAACGTTGCTAGCTACTCTACTCTTCCATATTTCAGTACTCTACTCTACCAATGCTGTTTACATTAGTATAGTTAAGATAGAACTAACCATGCTACTCTACCTTACACTCTACCCGTGAACAGCATTCTTTAGCACATTTCCTTCTGACACAATGTCGAAGAAATTACATTTACGATATAAGTTGGTATTTAGTTCAGATGTAAGAAAAATATTATGTCAAGTACACTAAAAATCTCACAAAGCAATGCTAGGAATCTTCTTTGTGTGATATTTTTGAGTTGATTGATGTTTGCCTGATAATTGGCTTTGGTTAAAAAATAAAAGGTATTTTTTTTATATTTTTTTACTACAGATTAGGCCAATTTAAGAAACTAATTTGAATATTTTAACATTTGGTCCCGTATTTATTTTTTTATAAATATATTTGTCGAGCAGATATGGTCAACCGGAATGACGTCATTAGTGGCATGAAAGTTTAAGAAGGAAAACCTTTGCCATCTACTTATAGAAAAAGAACGGCCAAGTGTCATTACCTGTCATAATGACTTTATGGTTGTTTGTAAACAAATAAGTTATAGTTAATATTTCTTCTATTTTATTTATTTAATCCAGTTGTGACGGTTCTAACCTGCCTTCTTAATTAGCCGCAATAATTTTTGAGGTGGTAAAATTATAATAAAAATGCTTACCAGTGGAAACTCAGCTGAAAAACTTTGTAAAAACTGACACGCCCAATCTTCCCAAATTGCGAAATGTATTGTATGTATTGTGTCTATTTTGGATGTAGGCTACATGGATGAAATTGTAACGATTGCTTGTGGACTGATAAATTTGCAGGATAACATAATAAACATTGTGAAAATATGTGCATACTTTATTTCTATTTACAAACATTTAATAGTAGGGATGTGGAAAAAATTACGAGATAAGTTCATCGATATTTTTCGGGCGATATTAAATACTCTGATATATCGATAGATGTTTTTACAATAAATTTTCCAAAACATTTTTTTGTAATTACGTATGGATTCTAATAGTCGAAACTATTTTGTCACTGGAGCATTTGGATTTTTTCCAACTTTTGAGTCTTAAAAAATCATCGTAAAATTCATCAAATCGAGCGAAAATTTCGCGTAGGGGTTTATTTTGCTATTTTTTATGTTTTACAATACCTTAAAATTAGAATCCATTACTTAGTCATCATCCCATTTCGTCCCATTTTTTTCTAAGAAATATTACCTATATCGATATTTTTTCACTTCCACCTTCCATCATCCCTAATGCCAAGTTCATTGTCAAAATTGTCTTTGCACTTTTTTCTTTTTTTTTTATTATGGCTGGGGGATCTGTATGTAATGACGTCATATGAAGGTCATTTGAAGGTTAAAGCTTTTTATTGAATATTATAAATATCTTTAAAAATATAGACTTATTTTGAAATTTAATTAGTAGACACTGTACCGAAAGCTTATTCCTCGAAATGGTTTTGAGATTTCCAGTCATGTTCAAAAAGTTATCAAAGCCAATTATATCAGATTCTTAATAACAACAGTAACGTTAAACTCACGGGGATTAGGACTGATCATGATCACCGAAAATCAGTTCACCTAATACCATTTTGCCGACAGCCATATCACCGAAGGGTCATTTCACCGAAAATCCATTAGACTGAAACTTATTTCACCGATAGTACATTTCTTCTAATGCCATTTTATCAAAAGGGAAATAAAGTAATCTCAATTGAAAAGTTTTATTTATAATAAAAAAATACCTATTTAGGAAAGTAAAGACTTTAGCTTTATTTAATATATTATTATCCTTACTAATATTATAAATGCGAAAGTCCGTTTGTTTGTTTGTTTGTTTATTTGTTTGTTACGCCTTCACGTTTTAACTACTTAACCGATCATCATGAAATTTTGCATACACGTTCTTAGGGGTACAGAGACGGACATAGGGTACCTTTCATCCCGAAAAAATGTATTGTTCCCGAGGGATAGCAAAAAATGTTTCCCCTCAGACGAAGTCGCGGACGCCCGCTAGTTCAATTACAAATAAAACTTTTTAATTGAGATTACTTTATTTCCCTTTCGATAAAATGGCGTTAGAAGAAATGAACTACCGGTGAAATAAGTTTCAGTCAAATGGCTATTCGGTGAACTGACCCTTCGATGATATGGCTGTCGGCAAAATAGTATTAGGTGAACTGATTATCGGTGATCAGATCAGTCCTAATCCCAAACTCACGAGATGACGCCGACGTGGACCGCCGCTCGCTGGACGACCGGTTCGGTTTGTCCGCTGGCTTTTCGTCGGCCGGTTTCTCCGCTGCAGATCTACACAAAACATATTATTTTTACTACTGATTCTCTATGTTAATATAGAATTATCGCAGAAATTATTTCACGTTCACCTGACCTACATATTTGTTGGAAATATGAAAGCTGTATCCTTACTTAATATTGTTAATGCAAAAAAGTCAGTTTGTTTCGCCTTGTCGTCTTAACTACTGAACTTATCATCATGGAATTTTGCATACACTTTGTCAGGGGTACAGAAAAGGACATGGGTACCTTTCATCCTGAAAAAACGAACAGTTCCCGAGGGATAGCAAAAAAACTGTCCACGCAGACGCAGTCGCGGGCGGCCACTAGTCCTTACTATTTATAATAAATGCAAAAATCAGTTCTTTTGTTTGTTACGCCTTCACTACTCAACAGACCATCGTGAAATTTAGCATACATATTGTCAGGGGTGCAGAAAAGAACATACCGAAAAAAGTAACTGTTCCCGAGGGATAGAGAAATAACTGACCACACAAACGAAGTAGCGGACTTCCGCTAGTGCAGAATAATCAGAGAAATTATTTCACGTTTAACTGACCTGCATATTTGTTGGAAATAGGAAAGTTGTATAAGTCATAACTTTATGGTCTTTACTTTGAATTTTAATTTAGAGCAAGGGTGGCCAACTTTTCGACATTTGGGCCAAAATTCGGAAGTAGAATTCTACCCCGGGCCGAAGAAGTGTTTGTTTGCTTTTTATAGTAGGTATGATAAGGTAATTTTAGTATTAATTTTTTTACTTTAAAAAAATGTGCTCGTCTCCGCGGGCCACAAGGTAACAGACGGCGGGCCGCGGGTTGGCCATCCTTGATTTAGAGCATATAAGTATATATAGTGATCCGCGTCCGCGGCAACTTCACTCGAGTGTGGTGCGCGCGCACAGATTGCAACAGATTAAAATACATTGTATTGTACCACAAGCGCTCCAAAGTTGGTTACGTCTCTTGGACGAAGACAAATAAATAAGTTGCAATATTGTTTCTGGTAAATGAAGGTAATTTACTTGTCAGGCGAGGCTGATCTGGACTTAGGCTCAGCCTTGTCCGTCTTGTCTTCTATGATGGTGACATCTTGATTATCCTCGTTGGCCGACTCCGCTGTAGAATTGTGGTTCACTTCTTCTTTATCTTCCCGTTCTTCTTTCTTCTCTGGAGATTTACCATTTTCTGTTACAAAATATTCAAGATATCAACATCATACAACATTGCAGGTCTTTTCAACTCTCTTAATTTTTATGCATATTAAGATTTATACCAGACCCTTATAATCTATTTCTTAGATAACACAACCAGTTATGAGCACCTATAATTTACTAAATCAGGGCTGGTTTACACGCGGTCAGTGTCTGGACCCAGTGACTCGGAATTTCGGACACAGTAACTGGGTACATGTAGACAGGATCGGCAGTAAGTCGTACCCGAAAATAGAACGGGTGGCTAGTCAGCTGGACTGACATGCAAGCGAGAATAGGGAACATGCATAAGTCACCGATTTTGATAAATTTGAGCTTGATCGCTGCGGACACGTATAAAAACATGATGGAACAGAAAAATAAAAAATAAAATGTATTACTTTAGTTTTATCACACAAGGGAAAATAACGAATTTTTTTTTTCGTTTTCGGATATAATGCACTTAACAGTCGGATAGAACATCAAATAAGAAATAATATTTTGTATGACACATATGTACGCAATATTTAGGGAGATATTTGAAAATTCTTGGCTAACTCCATACTAATGCACTGAAACGTGACATGAGTGACGTCACAAATGTTGACCTTTTTGTATAGAGCGTTTTCGGCGGGTGCTGCTGCGTGCTAACTTCAAGTAACTATATCACGAGGAAAAATCACAAGAGAAAAGTTTTAATATTACAGTTGATTTTCTCACGCATTATACTTTTGATGTTGATACAAAAAAAAATTGATGCATGTTCCCTATTCAGCACTGAACTGGGTTGAAACTAGTATCTACACGAGCCCAGTAACAAGTCATTTGTTGGACTGGGTTACTGTACTGCCATGTTACTGACCCCGTATAAACCAGGCATTATGCATTGACTAATATTTTTAATTAATGATGTTGTTACAAAAATTTTAATATCAACTCTAATACTTGCATGTATTATTAGTAAACAATAGTATTTTTAAACACAAAAAAGGGGTACCAAATTACCAAGAACTAATGAGGCAATTAGAAGCAATATTGCCAAAACTACTGTCTCAATTTATTGAAATTGCTCCATGTCCATGTCACTGCATTTGTGTTGCTCAAAAAATTGCCCTAATGATAGTGCCACGCAGTAGTGTCACGGGCAACAAAGGGATTTAAGGTCTCTACTCACTAAACCTTGCCATATGACCGTGCTAGCAACGTATCAGACACGAAAAGCATCACGATACGCTCTACTATGCCCACTGAAATGGATTGACGGCGTTCTGTGTGTGTTCGTATGCAACCCAAATGATGCCTGTACGCAACCCGTATGCTGCCTCTATGTTACTCGTATGAAACATCTAAAACCGAAACTTCACTTCACTTCACTTTCACTTCACAATTGTTGACGCTCCATGCATGGCACGCTACGTGCATGGCTGGTGACGAAACGGTCTAGTGGGAATAGTGTCATACTTTTTAACACAAAGAATATTTTTTTGCCTGACAAGTTCCTAGCACGGTGATGGTATGCTACAGTGTAGTGGGTAGCTCCACCCTTCGATAGCGGCGACTTGATGTCGTCAACGTTGGTCTTGGCCTGGCTGCTCTTGTCGCAGCTGCCCTTGTCGCGGCTGCGCCTCCTGGAGCGATGTCTGTCATACACCGTTACAATACAATGTTAGTTGCTCACCATTCGGTAGCGGCAACTTGATGTCGTCAACGTTGGTCTTGGCCTGGCTGCTCTTGTCGCAGCTGCCCTTGTCGCGGCTGCGCCTCCTGGAGCGATGTCTGTCATACACCGTTACAATACAATGTTAGTTGCTCACCATTCGGTAGCGGCAACTTGATGTCGTCAACGTTGGTCTTGGCCTGGCTGCTCTTGTCGCAGCTGCCCTTGTCGCGGCTGCGCCTCCTGGAGCGATGTCTGTCATACACCGTTACAATACAATGTTAGTTGCTCACCATTCGGTAGCGGCAACTTGATGTCGTCAACGTTGGTCTTGGCCTGGCTGCTCTTGTCGCAGCTGCCCTTGTCGCGGCTGCGCCTCCTGGAGCGATGTCTGTCATACACCGTTACAATACAATGTTAGTTGCTCACCATTCGGTAGCGGCGACTTGATGTCGTCAACGTTGGTCTTGGCCTGGCTGCTCTTGTCGCAGCTGCCCTTGTCGCGGCTGCGCCTCCTGGAGCGATGTCTGTCATACACCGTTACAATACAATGTTAGTTGCTCACCATTCGGTAGCGGCGACTTGATGTCGTCAACGTTGGTCTTGGCCTGGCTGCTCTTGTCGCGGCTGCCCATTGTCGCGGCTGCGCCTCCTGGAGCGATGTCTGTCATACACCGTTACAATACAATGTTAGTTGCTCACCATTCGGTAGCGGCAACTTGATGTCGTCAACGTTGGTCTTGGCCTGGCTGCTCTTGTCGCAGCTGCCCTTGTCGCGGCTGCGCCTCCTGGAGCGATGTCTGTCATACACCGTTACAATACAATGTTAGTTGCTCACCATTCGGTAGCGGCAACTTGATGTCGTCAACGTTGGTCTTGGCCTGGCTGCTCTTGTCGCAGCTGCCCTTGTCGCGGCTGCGCCTCCTGGAGCGATGTCTGTCATACACCGTTACAATACAATGTTAGTTGCTCACCATTCGGTAGCGGCGACTTGATGTCGTCAACGTTGGTCTTGGCCTGGCTGCTCTTGTCGCGGCTGCCCATTGTCGCGGCTGCGCCTCCTGGAGCGATGTCTGTCATACACCGTTACAATACAATGTTAGTTGCTCACCATTCGGTAGCGGCAACTTGATGTCGTCAACGTTGGTCTTGGCCTGGCTGCTCTTGTCGCGGCTGCCCTTGTCGCGGCTGCGCCTCCTGGAGCGACGTCTGTCATACACCGTTACAATACAATGTTAGTTGCTCACCCTTCGGTAGCGGCAACTTGATGTCGTCAACGTTGGTCTTGGCCTGGCTGCTCTTGTCGCGGCTGCCCTTGTCGCGGCTGCGCCTCCTGGAGCGATGTCTGTCATACACCGTTACAATACAATGTTAGTTGCTCACCCTTCGGTAGCGGCAACTTGATGTCGTCAACGTTGGTCTTGGCCTGGCTGCTCTTGTCGCGGCTGCCCTTGTCGCGGCTGCGCCTCCTGGAGCGATGTCTGTCATACACCGTTACAATACAATGTTAGTTGCTCACCCTTCGGTAGCGGCAACTTGATGTCGTCAACGTTGGTCTTGGCCTGGCTGCTCTTGTCGCGGCTGCCCTTGTCGCGGCTGCGCCTCCTGGAGCGCCGCGGGCTGCCGCCGTTGCGATGTCTGTCATACAAGATTACAAGGGTTGGCTTTAGAAATGGGGCGCCTTATTTCGGAATTGTAGTTTCGAAAGGCCTTTCAAATGATAGTCTCCCGACGAGGAAATTTGTATTTCTGTTTTTATTATTATTTAGAGTTTGTGAAAAGAAACAAAATGTTGTATGACAAAATGTCAGTATTTCGAATTCCTGCGTGAAACGGAACACGTTTACACACCATTGGTATGTTTGATATTTCGCGCGTTTTTACATTGTTTACAGCAGTTCCAGAACCGAAATTAGTCAACCCCGACACCACGTGGTACTAGTCTGTCCTACCGCTAGTGTTTTTATGAGCCGCAGAGGCGCGGAGGGAGGGCAGCCCTCGCCCGCTGCAACGAAGCTTAGAAACGTGTACTCGTATGGGCTTCTGTGCTTTGTTACGCAAGGGCAGAAGGGCTGCACATCCCGCAGCGCAGCCGGAGCCGTGACAGAAAGAATTTAGATGTAATAAAAGTGATGATTTCAGGTTAGGATTTTTGAAATCATCATCATCATATCAGCCGCACGACGCCCACTGCTGGGTATAGGCCTCCCCTAAGGATCTCCACGACAATCGGTCCTGAGCTGCCCGCATCCAGTGGCTTCCCGCGACTTTCACCAGATTGTTGGGGGCCTACCCACGGAGCGTCGTCCGGTGCGCAGTCGCCATTCCAGAACCTTTCCGCCCCAACGGCCATCGGTTCTTCTTGCTATGTGTCCCGCCCATTGAAATCATTTATCTCGGTAATTATTAATTTACTCGCGGCGGGAGTGGTACTGGGGAGTTTTCCTCTTCCCCCCTTACCCCCACTATCAATCTCAATCGTCATTTCAGACGCCTTATTTGTAAAGATTACCCGCTTAAAATACACTGCTATTCTCAATCACAAGTCACCTTAAATATACTTAGGCCAAAATTTATAATAAATCCAATAGGGATAGGTCTGATCCAGATTAATTGCTAGGCAACTGTCGATCATTTTTATTAAAATCTAATTTTTCATAGCAACTAATCTGGATCAGGCCTATCCCAATCAGTGGATTAATTATTAATTCTAGCCATTAAACAGACAAACAAAAATATTGAATGATCCAATCCAAGAAGTGACAGAAAACTGTGTTTTACACTCTGATAGGAACTTTAAAGGTATGGTTTACTCAATTATAAAAATAATATTTTTATACTTGGAAGCTCTGTATATGTGATGTGATTACATCACGGGAAATAATAATTGATCGAGGGGTTGTGCAGTAGCTGCAGCACTAAAATAATAAGATGGTTTCTAATAACGAAATAGACAAAACACTAAGACACTGAAATAAGGTTTTAGAGCTCCAATAACAGTTTTTATCAGGCAAGTGTTCTTGTATTGTACAACCCGCGCAGATAAAGAATGGGATTAGAAATGACGTCGTTCATTTCCACTTCTCGCTCCCACACTAAACGTCACACCTATCGCTCTCCCAGTCACTCTCATTGTGGAAAGCGCGGTGAGTCGCCATTTTCAATCCATCCATGCATCATTCTTCTGCGTGGGTTGTAATGTGAATCTGCTATTGTAGCTTGTTATCAAATAGGAACCTTTTGAATAAGTTTGTATAAATAATGCACTCACTTCCTATCAGAAGAACGATCCCTCGACCTTGACCGAGAGCGGCGCCGGTCGCGCGAGCGGCGCCGCGACCTCGACCTCGACCGCGACCGACGACGATCCTTGTCTTTATCCTTATCCTTCTGCTGTTCTTCCTAAAAGGCATATTCAATTACTATTCAGATACCAACATCGAAAAACTTTGTATCTATGAAGTTGAAAACATACCATTCTCTTCTTAATTTCTTCCTTCTTCTGCTGCGTGAAGGACTCTGGAATCCCGTTCTCACTCGCTTGCGCACTCAGCAGCAACTCCCATAACTCGCCCATGAAGAGACGCGCGTTCTTCCCGTTCAAGAATCCAGTCAGGTTGATCTGCATTTTCTTGGGACAAGGGAACTAGGAGTCGAGGATACAGGATCGGGAAAGAAAACGAGATCGAATTATTCATCTTATCATATTCACAAAACAACACATCCTACCACTGAATGTATGTATATTGCTTGCATCATCAATATTATTGAAGTTTTTGTACCACTTGTATGATGGAAAAAAATTAATACATTCTTTTTACAAGCCGTTAAGAGCGCCACTGATGTGATTTAATTTAGACTGAGAATTCAAAGGCACAGAAGTGACTCTGGTACGGAAGCTAACATTTTATGGTGTTCAATATCTGTTGTAATTAGTTT
The DNA here is from genome assembly GCA_943789525.1 of Agriphila geniculea. NCBI lineage: Eukaryota > Metazoa > Arthropoda > Insecta > Lepidoptera > Crambidae > Agriphila > Agriphila geniculea. Next base: position 15,401,269 of record OX038875.1, read on the forward strand.
TCGTGAAGCGAAGGCCGCCGTCGACGTGGATGAGACGACGGCCGGACGCGGGGACGCCGGACGATGCCGCTGCCGACCGCAACGATGCTCCGCATACACCGCTACCTCCGCTGAAGTCACTCCCGAATTTCTTTCTTCTCTCTTCTACCTCTTGCATCTGTAAGGGTGTTGCGAACACAACCACATTATGCTGACCGCAAAGCCTACAGGCAAAACTTCCGTACCTCGAGTCAAATCCCTCTCTTAACGGCTTCGACAGTTAATTTTATTCTTAATTATTGTATCCAAGTTTATTTATGAATCTCAAACTAGGGAATTCCTCAGCGCACATTCATTTATACTGAGTTAGCATTGAAAGTATTTAATTTCCCCGTAAATACCGATTTAGTATGCTAAGGCCTCCGAAAGAGTGAAGCCGGCGGGCAGCGGCGGCTAGCAGGCGGCGGCGGGCGGCGGCAGCGACGGCGCGCTAACCGATGAGGACCATAGAAATATCCATACGCAATCAATATACATATGACAGTATATTTCAATTGCAGTTTCTTTCGACAAAAGTATTGAAAGCATCATGATACCATTTCGATAATTCCTATCACAACAAACAATGAAAAAGAAACTGCAATGATTACATTTTGGAATTGACATTTTAATGAATTAAAAATTAATGAAATTAACTACCTTCTCCTCGAGTTGATTGTTGACATAGTCGATGACGACATCATCTTCCATCTTCAGAATTTCTGTGATCTTCTGTGTGATCCATGGCTTGAGTACGTCCAGTTTCACTTTTGACATGTCCACCTGCACAAAAGTGAATACATGTAAGTACTAACTGATATCTTTATCTGATATGAACCTGCCCTAAAAAGGGAACTTGTTAAATTAAGTAAATTTTTTTAAACCTGTTGTGTCAAACAATCACCAAACTTCATTTGCTTCATCAGCTTCTTCTCCTTGTCGCTGAAGCGGGTGTCTTGCTCCGTACTCGTCCCCTTTTGACAAAATAGAAGCCAGATTAATAAGTAAACAGCAAAATTACTTTTTTTAACTGCATAGTTGAATATTTTGGTCAAGAGCATTTATGTGTACATACACAACATTGAATTTAGGGTTTCGTTCCCGTTCTTGGGAATTCTCAGAAAAAAAATCATTTCCGAACCCAGGAAATATGTCCTGGGAGCCCCGGAAGGGCAGGAAAAAAAATAAGATTAAAAGAAGTAAAAAAATGCAGGAATTCAAAAACCCTAATTGAATTAAAACACAATGGGGAAGGCAACAAAATGGTGCTGCGTACGCTTGTTCCACGAGAGCTATGAAAACAAAGGACTTTTACTTTAAAATTTAGTTTTTTTAGCTTTAAAATTATTACATTTTATGTAATAGGCTTTAAAAATTTTGGCACTTACAAATTGACAAAAAATCTGGATATAAAAAAAAAAATTATAAATTCTGTAAGAATGAAAACGTCTTAATTTGGCTTTCAATTCCGGCATTTGCATTGTAGAATAGTCTTTTATATCTATTTTGGGTCTTTTTCGGTAAAAAAATACGACAAAATTAATACCTATTTTCTCATACATTTTGTTCTGAACGTCTACTGTCTTAGGAACAAGCGTACGCAGCGACATCTACAATTAGCTTTGCGTTGCCAACCCCATTGTTTAACCCAAAGTTAGGTCTAACTATTTGACCACATCAGTTGCACAACATCTGCTACTACTCCATCTCCAAGGGTGATTAAGGCTCGTACTAGAGAATCAAACACAAACTCAAATCTATGCTTGAGTACAGTTAGAAAGGAATAGTGCTATTCATTGCATATAGCGCTATCCCTTTCTAACTGTACTCAAGCAGAGATTTGAGTTTGAGTTTTATTGTATAATACAAGCCTGATGGTGTGATAAGAGTGCATTTACATGTGATAAAGAGATTGAGAAGCAAAATGAAGGTTACCTAGTGACATTTGATTTTGACCATTAGTTCTGTCTGACGAAATACTAAAATGAAAATCAGGTCGGAGTCAGGTTCGCCAACGAAATCGCTGTGCTAAACAGAAAAACTACGCATGAGCATGGCCAGTGATAACGCAGAAACACGAGCACGACACAGTGCAACTTTGAAATGAATTCTGAAAACCATTTTAATTTTCGACGAAATTGGTCGGCAAGGTAATTAAATTTGGATTAATATTACTTACCGTGTACATCATCATCTTGAGGGTCGAAAATAATCAATATTTAGCACAAAATGGCTAGGGTTATCTACCCCGCCGCACGGCGCTATGACGCCAAACCCTTAGTACTGAAAGACCATCAGTTTGTGGGTTTCCACCAATACACTATTACAGAATAAAAACACCACCTCTTTTACTTATCGTTTGATCTAAAGAAATAACGATATAACAATGCAGTACAGATAAATCAAGCGCGTAAAACAAAATATATCACAAGAAAATGTGATTGAACGCCATATTGAATATTATAATCAGTGTTGCCAGTAGACGTGAGGCGTAATTATTGTAACAGTTAAAAATAACAGATAATTAAATGTGACTGTTTCGCCCTGTTACGAGGGCTATGAAATAACTGTTGTTCAAAGGAACAGGCGAAACAGACTGTTCTCGCCGTCTAGACTGTTCCCTGTACCGAGCTGTTATCAGAGTAACAACCTGTTGCCATCGTTCCGCCTGTTACGTGGAACAAGCGCTTTCTTACTCTAACATATGAAAAGAAAAGAGACAAAGCTTGTTATTTTTACCTGTTATATAAACCGACCATATCGAAAATACATTCGACTTTGTAAATTAGTCGTGTTATCTGTTCCTGTGTTTATTTATGGCCTTTTTTGTTTTTTGTGGCAATAGAGTTTGGCTGTTTTGCCAATTTTATGTTAAAAGGTAGGTAAACAGGCTGAATTAAATAAAAATATTTTAATTTTATTGAGATTCTAAAGGATGTTTAAGCGCTTTATTATTTACGTGGAATGGATGCATTCATAAGCAAATTAGAATATGCGGGTAGGAAACGGGACATCTAGTGCTGCCAGGGATTTAAGGAAAAGATCAGGGTTCCCAGATTGGGGGTATTTTCAGTAAAAAATCCTTGAATTTTTTTTTTCTTCAGTAGACTTAATTCACCTGGTATTTCATCATCATCATCATCATCATAATCACCATTTATGTATCTACTGCTGGGGTACAGGCAATGGCCGGAATAACAAAATAATGTAGAGAATATAGGAAAACATTTGACTAGTGATCATTAGTTAAAAAATGGGTGCAAGCGATTTTAGACCTTACTGACATTCAAACGTCAATATGGTCGAAAATCGCTTGCACCAGTTTTTAACAACAATCTATTTTAATTTTTACTATTTAAACTTATTTAGTAAATTTATGATAATTATTGCCATCTATCGCAATTTAAGAAAAATGCTTAATGAAAGTAGTACTGCAAGCAACTTTATTAGGTGACATGATGGTTCACCCAATACAAACAAGATGTCGCATGTGTGCCGTAACTGCCGAAATTGAAAACGTATTTTATAATATTACATTTTACTTAATTGCAATAAAGTTTAGTCTTGCTTAACAGAAAAAAATTACAGAACATTTAATAATCACAAATTAATGTGCGCTTTTATAATTCTCAACGGCCCGGCACGGCACCGCCCGGCAGCCGTCCAACGGCACAACAGGGAAGTGAAATGTATGGAATCATATGGAGACGATTTTATATTTCCTCAACGGCACCGGCAAACCGTGCCGTGCCGGGCCGTGCCGGCCAAATCCTACGCTGCCGTCGAACTTTTACGATGTAGTGCGTAGCTACAAGGATTCATATGTGTGAGTGTGAGTCCAGAGCAAAGAATATACAGCGTGTATAAAGGGCACAACCAGTATATTAGCGTAATATTGTTAATGTGTTGTTGTTGGTATGCCATGTACCTATGTATGATTGTGGAAATAAACAACATCAAAATCAACAAATAGGTAATATTCCGACAAACAGTTATTTCGATACTGATCGGAAAGATATCTAGGTACTTACAGCGGTGGAAACACCGTTAATAGGGGACTTACCAAAGTTAAATATTGTTACCTATCTCAACAAATAATTACCTAGATATTACTTAAGTAGGTAGTTACCTACTTAATTAAATAATGTGTTGTGTAGATGCCTACCTATCTTGGTAAGTAGGTACGTAATGAAAACCAGCTACATATAATATATTCTTTAATTTTTAAAAGATTTATTTATCATTTAAGTAAGTACCTACTACCTACCTACATTGTAATATAATCATTAAACAACGTGTAACAATAAGGGGGTATCAACCCGAGAGGTGGTCAATGTACTCGTGAAACTTCCAACAGAAAAAAAAAAATTTGAATGTCCCTCCCTATATAAAATGTTGGCGGCAAATTCAAATTTTCTATGGAGAGTCCAAAATTTTCGATTTGAAATCTTCTTCTGTTGGAAGTGTTCAGATTCACGAGTACATTGACTTCCTTTCGAGTTGATACCTCCTTTCTGTTACACGTTGTATAATTGAAAAACTATTATTTTAGGAAATAATTATAAAGATAACAAATATCTAGAGAGAGAAGGTCAACTTTTATTCTTTATATTATTCTAAAGTAAAAAGTAGGTACCACGACACTACTGTACAATGTACAAATAGTAACTTCTTCGCTATGAGTGTTCTGTGTTGAACATCCAATGGCCGGCAACGGCAGAAATTATAAAAGCGTCTTTCGGCGTCGCCGCTGCCGTGCCGAGCCGTGCCGTGCCGGGCCGTCGAGAATTATAAAAGCGCACAATAGATAAAAATAACAAGCTTCGTCTCTTTTCTTTATGTAAGTAGTCCTAAGGTTAGAGTAAAGAAGCGCTTGTTCCACACCCGGAACAGGAAGAACAATGGAAGTAAATTGTTACGACATGGCTGTTATTTTTGTAACAGGGTGTTGGAACTGTTATTTTAGTGTAACAAGAACAGTTGAAACAGGTAGGCAATTTACCCTGTTACAATACAACCCATGTCTAGTTGCCAGACCCGCACCCTGATTGTCTAAAAAGAAACTATTTAGCGACCGGTTTCATTCCACATACATTGCTACTTTTCTTTGGTATGTTTTTTTTTTAATCCAAAAAGAAGTAGCAATGCAATGGATCACTATCATCTATGAACTGCGACCGGTCGCTAGGTGGTTTCTAATTAGATAATCAGCCCGCGGATAAAAAAAAAACTTGCAGCACGCGTAGCATGACCAACATCGAGATAAGATTCGACTCACAGAACAATGGATGAATCTCCTCCTTCAATTGCTATACCCTACTGGGTCCATAATGTTCTCTTTCTATAAAATTACCACCTATGTATTTACATTATGGTATGCAATAAAATACTGAATACTGAATACTGAATACTGAATGGCTTGGCTTGTCTACACCGAAATGTCACTTTTGTCGGGTTGAGATCGAGATACTCATGCTCGCATTTTCAACTAGTAGACTCCTATTGTTCTTTGTCGTGTCCTAATGTCAAAAGTCGACAAACACGAGCTTTTCTCAAGAACCTTATATATGACTCTGGACATTGCGTCACCTTTTGGGGCTTGAAGAACGAAAAAATAACCTTGAATGACGTCAACGATATTTTCCATCTCTTTCATTAGGGTGACAACAATGTTGTCCATTCGTAGGACAGTCACTACAAATAGGTACTTACTACAGATTATCAACTTATGCCTACGGCGTAAGTTTTTTGGACGACCAATCCAAACATTCAAAAGTGTTTAGATTCTAAACATTTGAATGTTGAAACGTACAAACATTCGCATTTAGAATATTACTGCATTTATAGGATTATTACTACTCTTGACCAACCATATTATAACCTTTCTATATATTCATTCAAACCCCCCTTTTGGCCAGCGGCGGCGCGCAACACAAAATATTTACTTAATGATTATTTTCGGTTGGCTCCTCTCCGGATGGACGATACTGTTTTGGAATGGTGGTCACACTGGGGGTCAAGTCTGCTATTGTTAACATCATATAATCGTGTTTCAATGGTGTTTGAACGGTAATGCTTTTTAACACAGTTCTTGATTCTTAAACCCAAAACTGAGACAAAGTGTCTAACGGGTTTGGATTTTTAGGAAAAACAATGTGTTTCAATTTTGGGTTTATAAAAACAAGAATTGTGCCAAAAAGCATTACCATCCAAATACCATTGAAACACGATTACGGCGTTAGTCACGATAATAGCAAACTTGACCCCTTGGTCCTGTACGGTCCGGCTGGTTAAAAGTCAAAACTTGGAGATACGTGGTGAGGTTTAAGACTTTGGTACAGATGCCGGCATATATATTGGCAAGAAAATGAAAGAGACAAAAGATGCGCAGTAGCCATAAACTTAGTGTTTATGGCTACTGCGCATCTTTTGTCCCTTTCTTTCTCTTGCCAATATATATGCCGGGCAGTTTTTTTTTTATACACACCTGCCCTTCCACCCTAAAGTCACGTGTATTTTTATTTTGTACAATGAGGAATGTCCAAAAAAACAAATTGGCTGAATATTTTTATAGGCAGGAATAAGCGCCCTTAGTAATAGAAAAAAGTTTTAGAATTTTCGGTTGTGTGAAAAAAAAATTAAGTCTCATTATTAGTCATTGTATTAAAAAAAGTTGCAATATAAAATGTCAAAACTGCATTATTTTGGCCGTTGAAAATAATTTCCCTCTAACGGTAATTGGGATATACTATAAATGTTTCTTTTCCTCATCGTTTCGGAATCTGAAAAATAAAATAAGATTAATTTTTATTTTGTTACTACGAATAAACAATGGGTGTCAAAGACCATAATAACTAGTATAGTAGTAAGGTAGTAAGTTAGGTAGGTCCGATTCTTAGCTGAAACTGATCTAAATTGTTTAACTCAACTACGTAAGATAATATTTTAGTTTACATTACATTTTTTCTCTCTGTTAAGAATACAAAATAATTCCGCTCTCAAAGTTAAATGTGGCATAAAAACAAAATGTAATGTTAGGTAGGATAAACGAAAATTTTTCATCCAAATCTTTCTTTCTTATTCAAAAGTTCTGCTGTGATTATGGTCACCCTGCGATATGCAGATAATATTTCTAAAGCTTCTTATGTGTCGAAAATGAATACAGATTTGTACATATTATCTCTATTATATTGAAATAAAAAATTCGTAATAAAGGTGGAATTATAATTAACTTCTATAATATTTCCGAATTAGATCGGAAACAATCTTTGAAATCTGCTAAAATTCAGATTTCTGAGAAGGAAAAATTGAATGCTGAAAATACTTTAAAAAACACTTACTTGTGAAATATAATGTTAGAATTTGGTTTTGAAACACTTTTGCAATTTTGCACAATGCAACACATGCTTTGTAACGCGAATTTTATTTAAATAATTTTATATTTTTGTACATAAACGTGAGATGCGGTGGAAAATCATTGACATTAGTGACATGTCAAATCAAAGATAATTCCATCAGTGATGCCACCTTATTTTTATTTAGTAACTTATGAAATATGGAGAAATTACTGTTAAACGTAAAATATTGTAATAACAAAATGGACTCATCTGTCCTCTAAATAATTACTTTGGCATGTACTAATAAATTTTAACATCATGTAACTAATTTAAAGTGTGCCGATATTTACATTTATTTAGAAAATCTAATTAATTTTTGTACATGACCTGGGTAAATTGACTATGGATTGGGATATTTTGTACTTAGCATGGCAATTTCAGTCACAGTCTGAGAGGGATAAAAGAAATCTGCAAAGGTGAATGACCTCATCCCCAACCATCCTTCAGTAGTAGAATGTCCAGTGTCATAGAATATGAATATAAGGTTCTTGGCTTTTCTCTTCAACTGACATTAATTTGACAGTTGAATCAGAGAAACTTGTCTACCACCCTCATTGAAATAGTAGTATAAACCGGATTGAGCGCTTCGCCCCAAAACGAGCCGACAGAGAGGTCAAGTAGATGTATGTGTCCTTTTCTTCATTAGGGTGACCAAACCGTATGGTTGGCCGGAGACATACATAATACTTTAAACTGTTTAATATAAACTTAAATACCTAGGTAGTTCTTTATTTATAATTAACACTTACTACCGCGTTTTTATTAGGTTGCTTGCTCTTTTGTTTGTTTGAGCACAAATGCAAACGATTTTATACTAAATTCCCGATGAGCTAGAGACTTGAAACTTTGAACACAGGTCAGAAATGGAAGGAAATGCAATATTACAGTGTCATTGAGGTGATCTGATAATGGAGCCGGAAGAACGCCACAGGAACTCTATGATGAATGAAACTATACAACCCCATCGTGTTTGGGCTTATTAGAATTGTCTTGACAAGTACTCTGACGGGAGACGAGGTTCAGGGTCGGATGGTGAAGTCTGGATTCCATGCCATAGGAACTCAATATTGAAATCATGCAACCCCATCGAGTTTGGGCTCGTTTGAATCATCTTGACGAGTGCTCTGTTGGGTAATAGTATCCAAGAGTCTGATGATGGAGCCGGAAGAAGGCCACAGGAACTCTGCAATAAAACCTTTCAACCCCATCGGTTTGGACTCGTTTGAATGGTCTAGACGAGTATTCTGATAGGCGGTGGTATATTTTTATTTAGCTCGTTAACTAAAAAAAAAGAAAATTAATATTTATTTAAAAAAAATATTTTTTAAGAACAAGTTATTTATCACGTTTTTATTAAAATGCTTTTTTGTTTTTATTTTATAAATATGGTAATTCAACCAATTAAAATCTAGTTTATTCAATTCAATTTCATTTCAAGTGTAAATAATTACGCAACTTTAAAGTTTATTCCAATTTTTAATAAAAATGCAATGTGCGTGAACTTCGGAAAAACAAATAAATGTTGGAAAAACAAGTAAAAGTAGGAAAACATTGTCTAGTGATCTGGAGTTAAAAAAAGATGCAAACGATTTTCGACTTTATTGACGTTTGAAATTCGATTGCTTTTTCCCATAATTATACTTGTACATTTACTTTGCTGTTTCATTAAAAACTGTTATTTTGGTAAAGATGTCAATAAGGTCTCGAATATTTGCACCAATTTCTTTACTTGTGAAGTTAATAAAATGGGTGCAAGAGATTTGAATGTTTAAAATATAAAAAAAAAACAAAATGGCGGCCAACTATATTGTTCGTGGGCCGATTTTATGAAACTCGATTTTGTTACTATTTTGATAAAAATATAACAAATAAATGTTAAAAAAATAAAAAAATATGGCAGCCAACTCTTTTATTTGTGGGCTGATTTGATTGAAACTTGGTTTTTTAAGTACTAATTTGACAAGAAAATAATGACACAATATGTATAGAAAAAATTAAAAAATCCAAGATGGCAGCCAACTTGTTCGTTTTGGGCCGATTTCGATGAAACTCGGTTTTTGGTAATATTTTGACAAGAAAATAACAACGCAATTTTTAAAATACTAAAAATCTAAGATGGCAGCCAACTTTTTTGTTTTTTGGGCCGATTTCGATGAAACTCGGTTTTTGGTACTAATTAGACAAGAAAATAACAACACAATGTAAACTGATGGAAAAATCAAAATAGATCAAAATGGCTGCTAATTTGTTTTTGGGTTGATTTTGATGTGACTCGGTTGAAAAACAAATAAATAATTTGGCTGCCATCTTAGATTTTTTTTATGATATTCCGTTGCTGTTTTCTTGTCAAAATAGTACCAAAACCCGAGTTTCATCAAAATCAGCCCACAAGCATAACAGTTGGCCGCCATCTTGGATTTTTTGTATTTTTAAAATTGCACTGTTATTTTCTTGTCAAAATAGTACCAAAAACCAAGTTTCATCGAAATCGGCCCAAAAACAAAAAAGTTGGCCGCCATCTTGAATTTTTTAAATTTTCAACATTGCGTTGTTATTTTCTTGTCAAAATCGTACCAAAAACCAAGTTTCATCGAAATCGGCCCAAAAACAAAAAAGTTGGCCGCCATCTTGGATTTTTTAAATTTTCAACATTGCTTTGTTATTTTCTTGTCAAAATCGTACCAAAAACCAAGTTTCATCGAAATCGACCCAAAAACAAAAAAGTTGACCGCCATCTTGGATTTTTAAAATTTTCAACATTGCGTTGTTATTTTCTTGTCAAAATCGTACCAAAAACCAAGTTTCATCGAAATCGGCCCAAAAACAAAATAGTTGACCGCCATCTTGGATTTTTTAAATTTTCAACATTGCGTTGTTATTTTCTTGTCAAAATCGTACCAAAAACCGAGTTTCATCAGAATCGGCCCAAAAACAAAAAAGTTGGTCGCCATCTTGGATTTTTAGTTTTTTAAAAATTGCGTTGTTATTTTCTTGTCAAAATAGTTCCATAAACCAAGTTTCATCGAAATCAGCCCAAAAACAAAAAAGTTGGCCGCCATCTTGGATTTTTTAAATTTTCAACATTGCGTTATTATTTTCATGTTGAAATAGTACCACAAACCGAGTTTCATCGAAATAGGCGCACAAACATGAATTTGATTATTATTATTAATTTTACCGTCTCGCCTGCGACCTCTAGCCATATCAATAGAACAATTTCGTTTTTTTGGAAATCTGAAATGGTGCAGTATTTATGGTCACACTAGTTTTGTAAAGTAACATGTCCTATAGATTGAAATTCTTAAATTGAAATTCGGCGCCAAGGTCAAAATCAGAGTTGCCAAGATTGTCACTTCTATTTATTACCACCTCACCGATGATAGCTGATTAGCATTATTTTAGATATCTAATTAAATCAAAAGAGTAAGTTCTGTTTTATATTACAATTATTATGTGTCATTCTAAATTAATATTTAAATAGTATATATTCGACTTCCCATTCCGAATCCTTAATTTTGATACACTACTTGATTGGTAACGTACATATTTTTAGTCCCACTATCGTGGTATTATTGTTTAGTAATGGCAATTGTGCGAACGAGACACCGACCTCCACCTGGTGTTGTCTCATTCACACAGTAGTGCCTTCAGTCAATGTCGTCGATAGAATTTCAACTCTATCACAAATGCAATAAAGTTGAATTTCTTTTAAACGATAAGTGAAAATTTTTGTAGAGTACTCACTCCCTATTATAAACCTCCTTGGGTCGAGACGACAAGTCTTCATAGACAAGATTCCCGTTTGCTCATGCTACGCGTGCAGGTGGAGGTCGCTGTCTTGTTCGCACAATTGCCATTACTAAACAACAATACCACGATAGTAGGACAAAAAATATGTACGTTACCAATCAAGTAGTGTATCAAAATTAAGGATTCGGAGTGGGAAGTCGAATATATACTATTTAAATATTAATTTAGAATGACACATAATAATTGTTATATAAAACAGAACTTACTCTTTTGATTTAATTAGATATCTACAATAATGCTAATCAGCTATCATCGGTGAGGTGGTAATAAATAGAAGTGTCAATCCTGGCAACTCCGATTTTGACCGTGGCGCCGAATTTCAATTCAAGAATTTCAATATATATAGGAAATGTTACTTTACAAAACTAGTGTGACCATAAATACTGCACCATTTCGGATTTCCAAAAAAAACGAAATTGTTCTATTGAAATGGCTAGAGTTCGCAGGCGAGACGGTAAAATTAATCAATTTCATAATAATCAAATTCATGTTTGTGCGTCTATTTCGATGAAACTTGGTTTTTGGTACTATTTCAACATGAAAATAACAACGCAATGTTGAAAATTTTAAAAATCCAAGATGGCGGCCCTCTTTTTTTGTTTTTGGGCCGATTCCGATGGAACTCAGTTTTTGGAACTATTTCGACAAGAAAATAACAACGCAATTTTTAAAAACTGATAATCCAAGATGGCGGCCAACTTTTTTGTTTTTGGGCCGATTTCGAAGAAACTTGGTTTTTGGAACCATTTTGACAAGAAAATAACAACTCAATATAAACTGATGGAAAAATCAAAAAAGATCAAAATGGCTGCTAATATTGTTTTTTGGTTGATGTGACTCGGTTGAAAAAACAAATAAATAATTTGGCTGCCATCTTAGACTTTTTTACAAATAAAAGAGTTGGCTGCCATATTTTTTATATTTTTAACATTTCGTTGTTATTTTTTTATCAAAATAGTTACAAAATCGAATTTCATCAAAATCGGCCCACGAACAATATAGTTGGCCGCCATCTTGGTTTTTTTATATTTTTAACATTGTGTGGTCGTAAATCTCTTGCACCCATTTTATTAACTTCACAAGTAAAGAAATTGGTGCAAGTATTTTAGACCTTATTGACATATTTACCAAAATAACAGTTTTTAATGAAACAGCAAAGTAAATGAACAAGTATAATTATGGGAAAAAGCAGTCGAATTTCAAACGTCAATAAAGTCGAAAATCGTTTGCATTTTTTTTAACTACAGATCACTAGACAATGTTTTCCTGCTTTTACTTGTTTTTCCAACATTCATTTGTTTTTCTGAAGTTCACGCACATTGTATTTTTATTAAAAATTGGAATAAACTTTAAAGTTGCGGAATTATTTACACTTGAACTTAAATTGAATTGAATAAACTAGATTTTTAGGAGTGTTTCGCAGGTTGTCTACCATATTTACAAAATAAAAACAAAAAAGCAACTTAATAAAAACGTGATAAATAACTTGTTCTTAAAAAATATTTTTTTAATAAATAATTATATTCTGTTTTTTAGTTAACGAGCTAAACTAAAAATATACCACCGCCTATCAGAGTACTCGTCAAGACCATTCAAACGAGTCCAAACTCGATGGGGTTGAAAGGTTTTATTGCGGAGTTCCTGTGGCCTTCTTCCGGCTCCATCATCAGGCTATTGGACACTATTACCCATCACCCAACAGAGCACTCGTCAAGACGATTCAAACGAGCCCAAACACGATGGGGTTGTATAGTTTTATTCATCATAGAGTTCCTGTGGCGTCCTTCCGGCCCCATCATCAGATCAGCTCAATGACACTGTAATATTGCATTTCCTTCCATTTCTGACCTGTGTTCAAAGTTTCAAGTCTCTAGCTCATCGGGAATTTAGTATAAAATCGTTTGCAAAATTTGTGCTCAAACAAACAAACGAACAAACAACCTAATAAAAACGCGGTAGTAAGTGTTAATTTTAAATAAAGAACTACCTAGGTATTTAAGTTTATATTAAACAGTTTAAAGTATTATGTATGTCTCCGGTCAACCATACGGTTTGGTCACCCTAATGAAGAAAAGGACACATACATCTACTTGACCTCTCTGTCGGCTCGTTTTGGGGCGAAGCACTCAATCCGGTTTATAGTACTATTTCCATGTCTCCTCGACCTTCTCGATTGCTGAGCACAGTTTGACAGACAGGTGGGACTCGTTCTCAGAATTTCGAAACCTTTTAATGTCTTTTAATAAAAAAAGTGAATTTTAAAGGTAATCTTTTTATTTCAACACCAATTAACGTCAAAATTATCTAAAATGATCCGAAATAATTTAGTTTAAACATGATTCTCATTTTTATTATAAGTTCTAAGAAAAAGAGGCACTCAAGAAAGCGTTCTCTTCCGTAGACAAGCTCTCTCGAGCTCGAGAAGAATAATATTGCCAATAGAAAATAATTACTTTATTTCTCATATAGCACCGTTTCTTTCTATAGATTTCACAACGCTACACTCTTAAAACTAATTAAATATAGCTGTATGGATATAAATTCTTTTTTATTAGTAGTTTGTATAATGAATGTAAGTATTTTGAAAAGATAACACAGACTACTATCGAAATTGTTAACTTAGTAGTCTGTGTAAAATGACGAGAAAATTACGAAATATTGAAATCAACGTCTGAAAATAATTTTAATTTTAAGTTTTTAAGGAATAAAATATAAGCACGGACAATTTAGATTTATTTTTATTGCGAAATTTAGATTCATATAAAATAAAATACGTAGAAAACTATTTCGAATCTTCTTATTAGTCTGTGAACTCTCTCTCGACCTTCTCGACTACTCAAAGGGTGGTAGACAAGTTTCTCTGATTCAACTGTCAAATTAATGTCAGTTGAAGAGAAAAGCTCGTGTTTGTCGACTTTTGACATAAGGCCACGACAAAGAACAATACGAGTCTACTAGTTGTAAATGCGAGCATGAGTATCTCGATCTCAACCCGACAAAAGTAACATTTCGGTGTAGACAAGCCATTGTTCTGTGAGTCGAATCTTATCTCGATGTTGGTCATGCTACGCGTGCTGGTGTTGTCTCATTCACACAGTAGTGCCTTCAGTCAATGTCGTCGATAGAATTTCAACTCTATCACGAATACAATAAAGTTGAATTTCTCTGAAACGATAAGTGAAAATTTTTGTAGAGTACTCACTCCCCATATAAACCTCCTTGTGTCAGTCAGTCACAGTGTTGCCATATAATATACAGATTTATCTGTATTTATACAGATTTTCATTAGAGTATACAGCACAGATCACTAAAATACTGTCTACGATATACTGTCTACGTATACAGATCGCTATTTATAGCTTTTCATACAAATTTTAAACTTATACAGATTTTCCTTGTTTAAATTTAGTATGAGTACAGATTTTTGTTTTATAATTGCCATAGAAATAATACGTTTATATTGATTTTTTGATGTCATGAATCATGATACATATTGATACAGATTTTCACAAGATTTGGATTTTCATTATAAATATCTATCTGGCAACTCTGGGCAGTCAGTGTGTGACATGGGTGGACAGTACGTGTTTTTCGTGCAAATTAAAGTTATTTTGGTCAGTTTTACCTTTGATTATAAATAATTAAATAATAAATGTTATAGAATTCGAGTAATATTTATTAAGAACTATTATTTCATGTAATATAATTACGGCAAAAGATTAAACACATAGGAAATTAAGGTTAGGAAATAAGTTGTTTTTTATTTACGTTATTTTTTTTATTTATGTACCTACGTTATGTTTTTTATTTACGCGGTTACTGGGGAGACGTGAAACAGAGCGTTGTAGGAGACTTGATCCGGCGGGCTGATTATCTAATTAGAAACCACCTAAAATAGCGACCGGTTGCAGTTCACAGATGATATTGATCCATTGCTACTTCTTTTTGGATTAAAAAAAAACATACCAAAGAAAAGTAGCAATGTATGTAGAATGAAACCGGTCGCTAAATAGTTTCTTTTTAGATAATCAGAGTGCGGGATTAAGGCTCCCTTAAAAGAATGTCATTTTAATAATTGATATAGCTTTTCAAAGTTTTCAATGAATGTAACGTAGGTATACTTGCAGGTCTATTCGTTTTTAGAAGCACTGCTACGAAGTTTCAAGTCAGAATATCTACTAGATATTATTTTCTATAGAAAAATTTAACCCCGATTTCATCCCCTTAGGGGTTGAATATTGACTACCATGTTGGATTTTAAAATAAACACCATTATCGCAATCAACATCCCATAAAACCTCAATAACGACACCCATATCAATTTTGGGCTTTTTTATCCCGTTAACCCCCAAAAGAGCTCGAGTTTCAGAAAAACACTGAACATATATTTGCTTATTTGGTTTTAGAAGTACTCCCACAAAGTTTCAAGTTGAAATGTCTATTTTTTATTCCATACAAACTGTACCCCTATTTCACCCCTTTAGGTGTGGAACTTCCAAAAATCCATGCTTACACTGTATAAAGTACCTATGTACAAAATTTCAAGTCTAGGTCCAGTGGTTTGGGCTGGGTGTTAGTCTGTTGCACCCCTTCATTTTCACCTATGAGATTTATGGCCGAATACTCAAACGCTACTTAAGTTTGAGCGGCTCTCAAACAGCATGCTGTCTTTGTCATATCTTTGACATTTAATGTGACAGGACGACGTTTGAAAGCCCCTCAAAGTTAATTAGCGTTTGAGTATTTGCCCATTAGAAGACTTGGACTGCCTAAACAGTTAGACTAATTGTTAAAAATTGTAGTGAATTTGTTACGATAATTTTCTTTAATAATGTTATATTTTAATTGAATTAATTGTTTTGATTCCTGATTATCACAAAAATATATACTCTCATTCACTTGACCACCAAAAGTTTCAAGTGTGTTTCAATATATGGAAGATTTCTCAGAAGTCTCCCTTGGGGTGTAATCAAGTCTCCCATACATGGGGACACTTGGTAAAAACTGTGTTTTTCGTTTTAGTCCTTTATTATTTACATTTATTAACTTACGCCGTTTAACTGTTTTGGAAACGTGGACAGGTTACTTCCTAATATTTTGGCTCAAACACATTCCCAATCTAGGACATAATACTGATTTTGTAGACCAAAGGGGGGATCAAGTGTACCCAGTTTCTCATACCTAGTTTAAAAAAACTAGCAACTAGGCAAAATTTTCCATTCAAATCATTTTCTTATTACCAAAATAAGGTGATGAAAATATATTTGTTTAGTGGGCCAAAGATGACGTCTATTAAAATTTAATCATACTATAGAAGACAAGACACATTGCATAAGTTGTTTGCTATTTGTTTCAGATAACTCAAGATAGAGTGTGAACTTTGACATTGATGTAAGACATCAATTTGTGTAGTGTCCATGAATTCAATTCATAGCAAGCAGTCTCTTAGAGAACATTGACCTTGTTAGACATATTGGACTGAAATGGCTATCATTAGATTTTTCTCATCTGAAGCATTTAGTACTCACAAGACAAAGGAAATATTACAGAAGTTGCAGAATGTTAATGAAGATGTGTCAGATTTATCATCTGAACTCTGTTACCATGTGGAACTTGCAGACGGGTGTGATTATTTGAACATTAATCAGATAAAAATTCTTAAGTGGATCCTCAGCTCTCCGCTTCAGCCTTTCGCTTTGAAGAATGAAACCATATATAAAAATGTGAAACAAAATCAAATCATAATTGAAATTGGACCAAGGTAATAATTTTAATAGTTATTTTTTAACAATCCTTTATTTACTTGCTTGTTGGAGAATTAACAGACAAATCTCAACCATAGCAATACAAGTTAAGTCCCTGAGTACTACAAGCGCTGCCAATACATTTATTATTATTACTCGTAAACCAAGTAAATATTTAAAAAAACCTCAAGTAATAATCTTTTAAATTGTCTAATATTTTTTGAATAACTCTTTAATTTTCATCTCTTTAGTTTTCATTCTTTCTGTAAGTTTTAAAACCCATTAGGGGCCATCCATAAATTACGTCACACAAATTTCACGATTTTTGACCCCCTCCCCCTCCCCTCCTCTGGTCACATTTGTGAGACCCCCTCCCTAGTGTGACGTAACATATTTTACATCTAGAAATAATTATTAAATAAAAACAGCTGTTCCGAAATTTGCTTTATTTAAATTTTAATGATTTTGAAATGTGACGTCACGAAATTTAGGACCCCTCCCACCCCCTTGTCACACAATATCACATTCGTCGCCCCCTCCCTGCCCCTGAACGTGTGACGTAATTTATGGATGGCTCCTTACTTATAGGCAAAAGTGGCCACTTTGAGCTAAAATGAATTTTAAAATTTACAGACAGATGAAAACATCAAAAAATATTAGAGGCAATTTAATAGATTATTACTTGAGTATTTTTTTAAATATTGACTTGGTTTACGAGTAATAAAAATAAAATTGTATTGGCGGCATTATTAGTAGTACTACCTACTACAGCGCCTTAACCAATGCATGTATCTATCTAAAAGGGGGATTATTTATTGTGTTAAGACTAAATTGCAGTGAATTTGTACCAGTACTAGCAATGGCGTCGCCAGCCCATGGCCCAGGGGGGGGCAAGTTAATATTAAAGAGTATGGGAAAAATATGAATTGTAGGTACAGTCAAGAGCACCTAGTGAATTTATTCAAGTTTTGAGATGGGGCAGGATTTAACAGAAAAGCAAGTCAATGCACGGCCCTAGGACTTTGGTTATTTGCAGTTGGCTACATTTTTAACCTCTAGGGGGGGGGGCAGCGGCCCCCCCCCCTGCTCCCCCTTGGCGACGCCCTTGAGTACTAGGTAAAGTCCATGAGGTCTGGTAGTTTAACATAAACACCCTATTAACACTCATAAGTAATCAGGCTGATTAAATAATTTTGACATTTTCACCTCTTATGCAACATTATATTTTTTTACAGATTCAATTTCTCAACAGCTGATTCCAGTAACTCTGTCCAGATATGTGAAAGTGTAGGATTGCATGATATCATTCGCCTCGAGGTCTCCACTCGATACCTTATCACATTCAAGGGCACAAAGAATGTTTCTGCAAACGGTTTCGAAGACTTGGCAGCACGTTTACACGATAGAATGACTCAATGTATTTACACAAGCAAAAATTTGCCCAGGCATAGCTTTAACGAAGGGCTGCCTAAAGATCTGGAACCCTGGTTTGTTGTACCTTTGCTAAAAGAAGGTAGAACAGCTATGGAAAATGTGAACAAAAAATTAGGTAAGAATAAAACTTTAATTTAAAGAATAACCAAATATTAAATGGACAGACGATTATATTTTTAGAGTATTTTGGAGTTATAATTGTTCTATATCACGAGCACCATTTTGCTATGAATATGTTAGGCGTGCACATGCACATTGTTGGCGTGCACATGCACATTGTTAGTGTGCGACTGCACGCACTCTCGTATTACGCACACTAAAATAATCTGCATGTGCACGCCTAACAACAAACATCATCCATTTTGGTCCAAATGTGAAAGTGCCGGCCAAAAAGCAAAAGTGCTTTATTCTGATAGATTTTGCCCACCTAAGCATTTCTTATTATAGCACCGAAGCTGTAGCACCGCTATACTTGATTTTAAATAAGTTCAAAAAGCCTGTTTTTTCATACATTTTGACACAAATGTGAAGCGGTGCTACAGCTTCGTTGCCATAATAAAAAATGCTTAGATGGACAAATTCTATTAGAATAAAGCACTTTTGTCCTTTGGCCGGCACATTCATATTTGGACCAAAAATGTATGAAACATGGATGATGTCCTTTGAATAATGATTCTGTTATTCTAGGTTTGGCCTTTGACTCCTGGGACATGGACTTCTACATGGATTTATTTGTAAACAAATTAAAACGAGACCCAACTAGTGTCGAGTTATTTGACCTTGCTCAGAGTAATAGTGAACATTCTCGTCACTGGTTCTTCAAGGTAATATTACAATAAGCAATTTATTTCTATGTATCTGCATTCTATAAACAATAATGAATGAATCTATAATTGAATCAATATTGGTTTGAATTACAGGGAAAAATAATTCTAGATGGTGAAGAAATAGATCAGTCTCTGATTGATATGGTAGCTTCTACTCAAGATACTTCTAATAGCAATAATGTTATCAAGTTTGGAGATAACAGCAGGTAAACATATAATTCAAGATTTTGAATTGAAGCTATGCCGAAGTTAGGCGACCGATCTTCGGCCTAGTTACACCTGCAATGCTTTGTAAATGGCTAGCAACGTAGCAACGCATCTGCGGAAAATTACGTAGCTTTTTTCTTATAAAAGCGTTGCCACCGATCTTCGGTTGCGTAACTTCGGCATAGTGTGTCTAGAGACTTAAAAATATAAATAAACCTTTTAATATCGCCAATTGTTTTAGTGCTATAAAAGGTTTCAAACACACAAAGATAAAGCCATCTAATGTAAGAGCCCCATCTCAAGTGATTCAAGAAGAAACAGAATCGGATATAATATTCACAGCCGAGACTCACAATATGCCCACTGCTGTAGCACCGTTCAGTGGGGCGACAACTGGGACTGGGGGACGTATCAGAGACGTTCAGGGGGTAGGGAGAGGGGGGCACACTGTCGCAGGGACTGCGGGATACAGCGTGGGGAATCTTCATATCCCAGGTCAGTTTGAAAAAAAGTTTATAAAAGAAAATATTAGGTACTATGGGCAACAGCGTCGCTTAACCAGGTTGCAACAAAATTCGTGTGCGCGCGTATCGCTCCTGCACGAACTAAATGTATGTGACAGCGGGCGCGGCGTGCAAGCGATTTTAACCTTAGCAGTGGTTAAGCGACGCTGTTGCCCATGGTACATAGTCGGAAAAGTTCGCGACCTTTTTGTATTAAAAATAAAGATACCACAGCGAGGAACATCTTAATCATCAAAATTATCAGACCTGCCCCCTAGCATGACCACCAAATCGCGATACGATATAGCGATTTATAACAATTAACTGTCAAAAAACAATGGACTTTGACAGTTTAGTGTCGACAAAACGCTATATCACGCGATTTCGGTAGCATGCTAGATGGGTTGAAGCTGCTGAATTAACTGAAAATAAGAGCATTTGTACACAATTACACCCTAGTTAGTGTTAAGTGATGGTGCGGACTACGATGGAGCATGCACTTAGATAAAGCCTATTCACTCTAGCCTTGAAAATGCCCAAGTTATAACTATTGGGGAACACATGGGCAGGCAGCCTATCCTACTCCTTTGCTGTTCCCATTATAAAAGTGTTAGCGAAATGCTATGTACGGATGATGCTTGGAATATCAACAGGGGTAAGCTAATCTGCGTCTAGTGAATAGTGGAATGTGCCTGGAGTAATTTATTGTAAAGTTGAAGTAGCTGATGCGAAAATTATCAATTTTTTTCAATTTTACCACTATTACAAGAAAGTCAGCTGTCCAAAATATTACATTCCCGCCTAAGTTTGGTAGTGCCAGAAATATAACACGCAAAATTAATCCTTCAAAAAGGCAGCGAACTTTTCTGACTACCTATTATTATAAAAAGTCACTATAAAAATGCTCGAGCTTTGCTTTAAATTTAATATGCTGATAATAGAAAAACTTTAAGTAATGATTGATATAAATGTTTTGTTACAGGTTATGAATTGCCATGGGAAGAAAAGGTATGGGAATACCCCAGTAATTTTGCAAGCCCACTGCAAATTATTATAGATGCAAGTAACGGCGCCTCTGATTACGGAAATAAATTCGGAGAGCCTCTGATTACAGGTATAAATGACTTGAATTGAAATGTTCATAGAGTATCAGTCTTATTGCCTTGTAATAAGATTGAATTTCTAACATTATAATTTGGTTTTAGGTTTCGTTCAGTCTTACGGGTTAAAAAATGCGGATGACGTCAGAGAAGAGTTTGTGAAGCCGATTATGTTTAGTGGTGGCATTGGATACATGCCTCATACGATGATTAAAAAGAACAAACCCGAAAAAGGTAATTATTTTTTAATTTTAGGTGATATAGGTATGTTTCTAAATACGTAAATGTTTATTATACAATTATATCTTCAGAGTCCTATTTCATAAACATTACCGTATTAAATTACAACGATCGTTTGGTGTTCATTGAGTGTCGTCAATTTGAATCTAGAAAGAACACCGCAATGTACGCGAACCATCGTAGTAAATTACAAAACTAATGTTTATGAAATAGGTCCCTGGACTAGGGCTGCACAAATTAGGTTTGCATCAGATGATAAAATAAAAATATTAATTAATAGTTTTTGTGTAGTATACAGTCAACGGCACCACCACAACAAGGTAATCAATTTTAAACTTAAATGCGGAGATCGGAAAACAGTTGTATAACCTGACGTGCTGCTGACTGTGCATACATAACTTTAAGTATATACCTAATACTTATCTAATAAATTATTTAAATAACCATAATATTAATACTTGTTCACAGGCATGTTATTAGTAAAAGTGGGGGGTCCAGTGTACAGGATCGGAGTGGGAGGGGGGGCCGCCTCTTCGGTGGCCGTGCAGGGCGGAGACTCCAGAGACCACGCCCTGGACTTCGGAGCTGTGCAAAGAGGTTAATTTTGCTGTTTTATTTCGGTCGCCTACTATTACAGCTATTGAACAATATCAAATTCAAACAAAATTAGATTGAATTTATATTGAAAAAACCTTTCAGAAGTTTATTTGTATGGAAAACCATAATAGTGGCACATAATACGTAGTATAAGTATAGACAGAAGATGCACTCCATAAAATCATTTAAATAAATACCGACTCTTGCTCCGACACAATAAAATGCAATTCAGGTCGCACAGCGCTCCCTTCCCTACCTATGGTTGCCTCTCTTTCTATCGCGCAGCTCTTATCTTTTCTGACGTATGAAATTGGTCCGGTGTAGCTTCATACTTAAAACGCGGAGTGCGTCCCCCTATTTTCTTTTGAGTAGTAAAGATATAGATGTCATATAAAGTGAGTAAATTATGCTTTGTAATGGTATTATTTAGCCGCTAATTATAGGATCTATCGAAATAATATACGCTGTGTGATGAATCTACGAATCACTTAAGAATTCATGAACAAAGTTTTAAAACTACGTTAATAAAGAGAAAAAATACCATTGACGTTTCCATCTTTGTAGAGAGTAGTGTTTGTAAAGTCTGTTCATCCTTACTTGTCTTATTTAGTAAACAGTTTTTGACAGTTGTCATACGTCTTTTATACTTAAATCGTAATTTAAAAATATATATAATAGTTATGAGTATATAATAGTTATATATATAATAGTAATAATAGTTTATGAAATTATTGTTAATTTATTAATAATTTATTTCGTAATCTATGTGTGGTAAACCATTTGTTTTATTTTATACATGATTATTTCCAATAAAGAGTTGGGTGAAGATTGTTTACCATATAAGACAAGTAAGGATGGACAGACTTTAGATGGACTCTATATACATCAATTTCTAGTGTCCATCTACAAACACTACAATAAGATCTGTTTTTAATTCCTTAAATAAAATGTGTTTTTAATTTTATTTGGACAGGTGACGCTGAAATGGGGAACCGTCTCAACCGTGTCGTTAGAGGATGTTTGGAGTCTGACATCAACCCAGTAGAATGTATGTATGACTAACACACTAAATAAATATTTCACTCTAAATTCGACCTAATGTATAACAAAATAAGGTTGCAATTACTTAAATATAATTTACAGCAATACACGATCAAGGAGCCGGTGGTAATGGCAATGTATTAAAAGAATTGGTTGAACCTGAAGGAGCTGTAGTGTTCACTAAGGAGTTCCAGCTAGGAGACCCAACCATCACTACTTTGGAGCTGTGGGGAGCGGAATATCAAGAGAATGACGCTCTGTTGTGCAGCAAGAAGAATAGACCTATACTTGAAGGTAAGATGAATTTACAGCTTTAGTTATTTTGTTCGGTAGTGCTAGCTTAGGTTATAGGTTTTGACTTCTTATTATTGTATTAGCCAATTACTTCTAAGTCTCTGAGGTACTTAAGGCGAGGCCAGTTCACAATCTCATGAAAATATTGATTATTGAGGTTCCAATCTGAAGAACTGATGTAGAATTCTACTTCAAAAAAAATACTGTAGACTGAAAAAGAAACGAAGAAACACAATAACCGAACTGAATAAGCTTCCAATCGTCAGACTTCGTAATTTTCAACGACAGTGATATGATTTTTTATGCAAAAACGAAACCTTTTTTTATTTATCTAACACAATAACCGCGTACTTTCTAATCTAAACAAATGATCCAGTATTCTAGAAATGATAAAAATGTATTAAAGTCATTCATTCATTTATCATGGATCTGGGTCGACCTAACCAAAACTGTCAAACGTTTTTAATGGTTTCCAACTATAAATGTATCAAATAGAGTTTAAAATAAATTGACTGTATTTTTGCACCATTCAATTGCTGCTCTTGAGCTGTTAACAGCTATTATATACCTTTCAATTTGCTGCACTTGAGTTAACTATTTTTAATTATATTTTCTTTCAGAGATCTGTAGCCGTGAAAGATGCCCAGTATCATTTGTAGGTGAAGTGACTGGCGACGGATTCATGAGTCTTGTCGAAGATTCATTCACTGATCGGTACCTTGATAGAGACAACAGACTCCAACCCGAAACTAAACCGAAACTTCCCTATGATTTACACTTGGAAGCTGTACTTGGTATGTTGTAACATTTTTTTTAATGATTAAAGTCTGTAAAATACAGATGGACTAATGCTGTACGGTATTTCAGGAAATATGCCCAGAAAGACATTTGATTTGAAGAGGGAGAAAAGAACGAAGTTGCCGCTATCGCTACCTAAAGATGTGACTGTTCAAAGTGCCTTAGATAGAGTTCTTAGGCTGGTTAATGTAGCTAGCAAAAGATATTTGACTAACAAGGTAATTATTTATAAATATAACTTTACAATTTCTTACAATTTCAAGAGGTTTTTTTTACAATTTCTTCTTATCATTCAGAGCCATAGCGCACTTGCGACGGGAGGGTCAAGTCTGCTAATGTTTTCGTCAAAATCGTAGTTCAATGGTGTTTTAATGATAATGCTTTTTGACACTGTTCTTGTTTCTTAAACCCAAAATCAAGACACAATATGTTTCCGTTTTGGGTTTAAGAAACACAATGTGTTTCAGTTTTGGGTTTAAGAAACAAGAACTGTGTCAAAAATTATTACCATTCAAACACCATTGAACTACGATTTTGACGAAAACATTAACAGACTTGACCCCCTGGCCGCGCGGCCAGGTCGCGCGACCAAGCGACCTAATACGCGGCCAAAACCGTTGCTTCAAACTCGTTGGCCGCCGCGGCCACACCGGTGTGGCCGCTGGTCGCAGGTGCGCGCGCTCTACGGCGATTTTATACTAATATACCGATCTCGCTGGCCGCCGCGACCTGGCCGCTGCGGCCAGGCCGCAAGTGCGCTATTGCTCTTAGTTGACATTCTGTTTTTTCCTTGGATGAATTAACCACTGGATACGTAACGTAAGAAAAATGTATGAAATCACGTTCAACCAATTTTTGCGGGGCGAGGGCGGATTACACTTGTCAAATAATGACAATAGTGCGTAGAGAAGTCGATATTTTCTTATCGACACTGTAAAGAGTGAATGAATGAATGAACCTAATGAGTTTATTGAATTCATGTGTTTGATTAATATTGAAACGGACTTAATTTGTAATATTTCTTACTACTTTATATTTGAAATATTTGTTTTTGTTTGTTTATTAATTAACTACCATTAAAGATGATTACACTGCATCGAAATTGTTCTTTCATAATTTTTATAGGATATTAGTAAATTATTTCATGACTTTTGCTCTGTGAAATTCTTAAATGAAAATCTCGTAAAAATGCACTCACAAATTCATAGAAACTATAATAAATGGTTTACAATAGGTGTTTCGTTGTTGCGATAATCACGAGTATGTGTTGATTACCGTTTTGCAAAGCAATAATTGTAACTTATATGACTTCTGGGGTAGGTATGTCTGTTTGGTGCCTACGCATACTCTTGATTTCATTTCATACGTTTCATTTCATGTGACTGAAAACATAAACTTTTGAATTGAAATCAAATTAAAAACTTTTCATGGTTTTGGTCCTAGTGACAGAAGTTACATATACTTTAATACAGAGTCTTCTTTAAAATCAAGATCATCAAGATAATAATTTAACAATTTAGCAAGTCCAAAACAATAATAAAACTATTTACTATATTTGTTTATCATTCCTTTCGTAATTATGTGTTTAATGATTTAAAAATTGTTATTATTTTGATATCTACACCAGCCAATGTTTAATGTCCCCACTGCTGGAGCACAGGCCTTACTTATGGGTGGATGGGACATATCCATAGCCCATCATGCAGACCCAATGGGAATTGTGCCTTCCGAAGCACGGAGGAACTCGAGTTGTCAGGGGGACAGAGAAGGACATAGGGTACCTTTCATTCCGAATAAAATACTCTTAGTAAATAATAACACTAATTTCATTAGCAAAGATTTTTAAGATTGGTTTGGTTAAATTAACAATATTTTGGTGAACTTAGTTAACTTTTAGTATGAAGTAGCTAAAACGTTTTGTTGGTGTGTGTTGTGTACTTACAAATTTAGGCAAATTCAATGTCGGGACAGAATCTTTATTCATTTTTTTTTTGTTTTAACGAATTAACATTGTAGCATTCTGTTTGAAAATCTATGCTGCATATACGGTGGTGTTTGGTTGGTATCCATGTAGTCTCCCTGCGAACTGCTTCTACCCATTTTCTTTTTCGTACTGGATCAACTGGGAATCTGCAAAATTATTTGCAATCCATACCCATTTCTATTAAAATTAAAGATGCTTATTATTTTTTTATAAAACTTAAATTCATTCACTTTACAAACACATCGATACTATTTATCGATATTTGTAACAGCCCTTTACTAATAAAAAATGACAAGTAAATGAATGAGTGAATGATATAATCCAACCAAATTAAATGCACCATTTATAAAGCATTTACTTTACCAAAGAGTCATCATCATCATCATCATCATATCAGCCGCACGACACCCACTGCTGGGTATAGGCCTCCCCCAAGGATTTCCACGACGATCGGTCCTGCGCTTCCCACATCCAGTGGCTTCCGGCAATCTTCACCAGATCGTCGGTCCACCTTGTCGGGGGCCTACCCACGGAGCGTCGTCCGGTGCGCGGTCGCCATTCCAGAACCTTTCCGCCCCAACGGCCATCGGTTCTTCTCGCTATGTGTCCAGCCCACTGCCACTTTAGCTGAGCAATCCTTCGAGCGATGTCGGTTACTTTAGTTCGCCTGCGGATCTCCTCATTTCTGATTCGATCACGCAGGGAAATGCCGAGCATGGCTCTCTCCATTGCACGCTGGGTGACCTTGAGCCTCCTTATGAGACCCATAGTTAGCGACCACGTTTCACTGCCGTAAGTCATCACTGGCAACACACACTGGTCATAGACTTTCGTCTTGAGACACTGAGGTAAATCGGACACGAAGATTTTTCGGAGCTTCCCGAATGCTGCCCATCCGAGTTGGATTCGACGAGAGATCTCCTTCTCAAAGTTGGACCTACCTAACTGGACTGCCTGTCCTAGGTATACATAATGGTCAACAGCTTCAAGTGCAGTGTTCCCAACATGAACTGGAGCGGGCACAACATGGGCATTCGACATGATTTTCGTCTTATCCATGTTCATTTTAAGACCCACTCTTTGGGAAGCACTACGGAGATCTTCGAGCATTGTGTTCAGGTCCTCCAACGTCTCAGCCATTAGAACTATATCATCGGCAAAACGAAGGTGTGTTAGGTATTGGCCATTAATGTTGATGCCGAGTCCTTTCCAGTCTAAGAGTTTAAAGATATCCTCCAACGCAGCTGTGAACAGTTTCGGAGAAATAACATCTCCCTGTCTCACCCCTGTTACCAAAGAGTACTTTTTTAAAATGACGTGTTATACTTTGTTTACACACCAAAATTTATTTATTTTACGAAGAAATAGCTACTATAATAGGTTGAAAATGTACTCACGCGTGAAAAGAAACATTTCTTGATATTCCACTAGTATTTTTGCAGTACAATACTGAGCATTTGCCCATTTTTTCTATCAATGTTTCGCCTCGAGCTCTCGCGTTACACTGACAACGCAAAATCGTTTACTGAGGCTATCGGTCACAGTAAGTGGCAGAGGGGTAAAAGCGAATATGGCTGTCATTTCGCATCCAGTGGTTAATTCATCCAAGGTTTTTTCTAATTCAATTGGCAGAGATACACGAATTTAGATTTGATAAAGACACAAATAATAATTTTCTAACTAACATTTAAGTTTAAGACATCATTTCGTTTTTATTTCAAAGAAACGGTAGAAATAATTTGTATTAAAAGTTTAGGCCTTCTTAACAGATTTTGGTCAAATTAAAAATGAAATTCTGTTTCATTTTTAATTTGACCAAAAGTGCTATTGAGTACCTGATTGGAGGCCTTATTGTTTCGAAGCTCGATGGCGCAGTGGTTTAGCGCCTGGCCCAACGATTACGAAGTTTAAGCAACTTTCGTAAGGGTCGATCATGAGATTGGTGACCAAAAATTTATTATCTCGAGCTCTTCCGTGCTTCGGAAGGCACGTTAAGCTGTTGGTCCTGGCTGCATTTGCAGTCGTTAACATCCAACAATCCGTATTGGGCCCGCGTGGTGGGTTATGCTTATAGCTCATCCTCATCCGACCATAAGGAAGGCCTGTGTCTCAGCATCGGTCATTAAAAATGGCTGATGGCAGCGAACTACGGAAGTGAATTGCAAGCAAATATTGCTTAAAAAACTACCACGTGTCCGCTTCACATAGTCCAAATCATAAAAGGCCGCAAACTCAACAATCAGCTAGTAAAAACATACCGTATTATAATGGTGCATAGTCAGTATTAAGTTGTATTTTGGCGCATATGACATGTTTGGATACTTGGCTCGAGTGACTTGCGTTACCGGGCGCGTGGCTAGCCCGACTCGGGTTGTAATTATTTAGCTCCGCTAACTTGATTGTAATTTGGCCATTTTTTGAACGGAATGCTTGTTCCATAGATTTAAGTTCGCTGGCTGTTAGTCATTGTTGCGGATATTAAAAAATTAAATCTTTCAGGTCGATCGCTGCGTCACCGGTTTAGTAGCGCAGCAACAATGCATAGGCCCCCTGCACACGCCGCTGGCAGACTGCGCGGTCATCGCTATATCATACCACGAGTTGGTGGGATCTGCGACCTCTATCGGAACACAGAACATTAAAGGATTGCTTGATCCGGCGGCAGGAGCGAGGCTATCGTTGGGAGAGGCTTTGACTAATTTGGTAAGTAGTCTTTTAGTAATATTATTATATCTTTTGTCTTATAGCGTAATTATATTTCTTCAGAATGAGACTAATCTGCTTGTACACACGTATGTTCTAATCTTTAAAATCTAATGAATAAGAAAACCCTAGAGAAAACTAGCTATCGACGGCCATTAAGGATATACGACAACAAGAATATACGACACTAAGTTGTCAAAATCCATTTTATTTTGACAGGCACATTCCACTGGTGAAAGACGCGGTTGAGTAAAAAGGCTAGACATACCTAGATATACGCATATATTGTTATTATTATTGCCAACTTTGAAGTCGCTTATAATCAGATTACAAGTCGATTTCTTAAATATGTAAGCACTTTTCAACTTTTGTTGACTTTTATTATAAAGGCATAAAATTGATGAACTGTCAAATGTGTACACACATATTACTGGACTCGGCTGTACTTAAAGGTTTGATGTTATTAGGTGTTCGCGGGTATATCCGAGCTTGAGGACGTGAAATGCTCCGGCAACTGGATGTGGGGCGGCAAAACTGGCGTAGAGGGCGGTAGTTTGGTGGTAGCTTGTGACGCACTTTGCGCCGCTATGCGAGTGCTGGGCGTGGCCGTCGATGGAGGGAAGGACTCGCTTTCTATGTGCGCGCACGTCGCTGGGGAGAGAGGTAATATTGTAGAGAGTAGATGTCACTAATATATTAGTGATTAGGTATAATACTGGCGTAGAGGGCGGTAGTTTGGTGGTAGCTTGTGACGCACTTTGCGCCGCTATGCGAATGCTGGGCGTGGCCGTCGATGGAGGGAAGGACTCGCTTTCTATGTGCGCGCACGTCGCTGGGGAGAGAGGTAATATTGTAGAGAGTAGATGTCACTAATATATTAGTGATTAGGTTTAATACTGGCGTAGAGGGCGGTAGTTTGGTGGTCGCTTGTGACGCACTTTGCGCCGCTATGCGAGTGCTGGGCGTGGCCGTCGATGGAGGGAAGGACTCGCTTTCTATGTGCGCGCACGTCGCTGGGGAGAGAGGTAATATTGTAGAGAGTAGATGTCACTAATATATTAGTGATTAGGTTTAATACTGGCGTAGAGGGCGGTAGTTTGGTGGTCGCTTGTGACGCACTTTGCGCCGCTATGCGAGAGCTGGGCGTCGCCGTTGATGGAGGGAAGGACTCGCTCTCTATGTGCGCGCACGTCGCTCGCTGGGGAAAGAGGTAATATTGTAGAGAGTAGATGTCACTAATATATTAGTGATTAGGTATAATACTGGCGTAGAGGGCGGTAGTTTGGTGGTCACTTGTGACGCACTTTGCGCCGCTATGCGAGAGCTGGGCGTCGCCTTTGATGGAGGGAGGGACTCGCTCTCTATGTGCGCGCACGTCGCGGGGGAGAGAGGTAATGTTGTTGAGGGTAGATGTCACTAATATATTGGTGATTAGGTATAATACTGGCGTAGAGGGCGGTAGTTTGGTGGTCACTTGTGACGCACTTTGCGCCGCTATGCGAGAGCTGGGCGTCGCCTTTGATGGAGGGAGGGACTCGCTCTCTATGTGCGCGCACGTCGCGGGGGAGAGAGGTAATGTTGTTGAGGGTAGATGTCACTAATATATTGGTGATTAGGTATAATACTGGCGTAGAGGGCGGTAGTTTGGTGGTCACTTGTGATGTGCGCATACGTCGCGGGGGAGAGAAGTAATATTGTAGAGAGTAGATGTCACTTATATATTGGTGATTATGTTTAATACTGGCATAGAGAGCAGGTAGTTTGGTGGTCGCTTGTGATGCAATATGCGCCGCTATGCGAGAACTGGGCATCGCTGTTGATAGGACCTTAGGGGTTGGTTTTATTAAGTTAAATTCAAGATGACAATTATAACAATATTCTTCTAAAAAAAGATAATATGACCTATTGAATTTTTAGATTTAAGGCATTCACAATGCTATTTTTTTATATTATCTTAATATATAAAAATAGCATTGTGAATGCCTAAAATCTAAAAATTCAATATCGATTGTCTGGCATCTGTAAAGATGTTGCATTCGAATGTTGAAGGTAATTTTTCACAATGATATGAGATAACGCTGGCTTACATTACAGCGCAAACGTAAAAAGTACTTACTAGAAAATTTCGCCGCTCCCACTTTCAATTATATTAATTATCAATAAAAATGTTACAATTAACTTTATCTTTATTTTAGTCAAGTCACCCGGTACATTGGTAGTGTCAACGTACGCCCCCTGTCCCGACATTACGGTTAAAATCGAGCCAGCTCTTCAAGAAGAAGGGTCTGCTTTGGTATACGTTCCAGCATCACCAGGCAAATACAGGTGCGTAAAGAAATTGCCTTTTAAATCTTTCATTTTCTCTTTAACTTAAGAATGAATGAATTTTTTTTGTAATATTAGTAACTGGGCAGACATTTGACCACCATCTTGCTTGATAAACAGGATGTGGTCTAAGGTGTAGCATGCTTGTAAAGGAAATGCCTATTCACTCTTGCATTGAAGAGATCAAGGTCGTAACTATCGGGGAACACATGAGCAGGCAGCGCATTCCATTCTTTAGCAGTTCGCAAAAGAAAAATATCGTTAAACGACACTTGTATTTACACTTTTATTTTGAACCTTAATGCCACAATACTTAGGTATCTACAATAATAATTTAAAATGTGTAAATGATAATCAATATTTTAATTTTAGACTCGGAGGCTCATCCCTTGCTCAGTGCTACAAGCAATTGGGAGATATCACACCGGACTTGGATGACCCTGCCATTCTAAAATCATTGTTCAAAACTACACAAAAGTTGTTAAAAGGTAACATACGCCTTTTTACTTTCATTCTGTATGAAATGACAAATAAAACTATATAAAATGATTTGTAACTAAAGAGACTGTTTGGTAATACCCTTATAAGCCGAATATGGTCGATAGGGTACCATGCAAACAACGCCGGAAAATTAAACCCTTAGGTACTATGGGCAACAGCGTCGCTTAAGAGCCATATTACATCTTTACTGTGATTTTTGCGTAAAACGGCCAATTTTGGCGTTCTTGATCTCGGAAACAAAAATACATTAATAATTTTACCTTATTGAATAGTGCAGAATAGCTGTTGCTGATACTTTTAGTTGTTGTTTGTATTTCTGTGAATGTTAAAAGTTGACTCTGAGAAAGCGCCCACAAACTTTCATTTTCATTTTTAACCCCATAACTTTCCAGTGAATCGTCATATTACTTTTTATTGCGAACACATAATACCTATATGTATTTAGTAGACCCAAAGGTTTTTCTAGGTTGTATCGCTGATAACCGGCAAAATCGAGATTTTGACAAAAATAGTAATAGGGCTCCTAACCAGTTAGCAATATGTGCGCGCGTATCGCCCCTGCACGAACTAAACGTACGTTGTGACGGCGCGGCGTGCGAGCGATTTTAACCTTAGGAGTGGTTAAGCTACGCTGTTGCCCATGATACCTTATTACCAAATACCCTGTGTAATTCATTACAGTACTTCAAAATAAAGAATAGGCATCGGCTAACTTCGTGTTTTTGCTTTTCTTAGAAAGACGTTGACATTTATGACTTTTAGGGCCAAACTACACTCGTGAGTAAAAGTATGGAATCACAGGCCTATTTTCATACAAACGAGGTAACTTTGAAGCCTTGGTTCTCCGCCAGGGATTGATCGAGCTGTGATCTGATGATGGCCATCCAGGGAGTGAATGGAGGAGATCCAGATCACTATTCACACCCAACTGATCTGAGCAGCATTCTAAGAGTTGCAAGGATCAGAGTACTCAGTTTCAGGATTTCCATACATTATGATGCAATTTTGATGTTTTTTTTTTAAATATCCAAATAACTCTTAAAATGCTGATCAGATCAGTTGGGTGTGAATAGTGATCTGGATCTCCTCCATTCACTCCCTGGATGGCCATCATCAGATCACAGCTCGATCAATCCCTGGCGGAGAACCAAGGCTTCAAATTTACCTCGTTTGTATGAAAATAGGCCTGTGATTCCATACTTTTGCTTGCGAGTGTACTTTTTGTTAATTGTCTTAATGTTAGACGATTGTTTCCGATGTTTTCCAATGCACATCTTTATCTTGAAGTACTGTATATCTTTCCTTGGGAATAAATTGCCTATCTAATATTTGTATGTTCATTGTAGAAAAGAAGCTGGTATCTGGACACGATGTTAGTGAAGGCGGCTTTATAACGACTGTCTTGGAAATGGGAATCGGAGGAGTTCGTGGCCTGGACTTAGACTTGATAGTGGAGAAAAATGTGTCCATTATTGAGGCATTGTTCAATGAGGAACTGGGTATCGTCGTAGAAGTGGCGCAGAGCAATTTGAAATACGTGCTTGATGAGTATCAGAAGAACGGTGTGAGTGCCAAGCATATTGGTAAATCAGGAAAATATGGAATGCATTCTAAGGTAAAATTTATAAATATCTAGCGTATTTGATCGAATCAGGCGTCACATGACGGAAGTCCCAAGTTATTGTGAAAAAAGAAATATATGTAGCTTACTTCCGCAAAAAAAATGTGGAAGTAAACTACATATTACCAAAGTCACTCTGGCACAATCTCTCTTACTTTCTATAATTGACTACGCTGATGTCTGCTACACTGAACTGACGGAGGAGCTACTTGGCAAATTAGAGCGTCTGCAGAATTTTTGTATCCGATTCATTTATAATCTTCGTAAATTTGACCACGTGTCCCATTTCCGTAACAAACTTAACTGGCTCCCTATCGCCGGCGCAGGGACTTACACACTCTCAAACTCCTTTACTCGATTCTTTTCCTACCTACTACCCCGCCTTATCTTAAAACTCGTTTCTCTTTTTGTTCTTCATCTTCACATTGTACTTTGCGTTCCTCCTCAAATCTTACACTAAACATGCCTAAGCACTCTACCGACTTTGTTTCATACTCCTTCTTTGTCCATGCTGTCCGTTTATGGAACGCCCTTCCTGAGGGTATCAGAAAGGCTCAGACTCTGAGATCCTTTGGCGATCAAGTCAGAACTCATTTCCTTTCCTCTGCTCATAATATATAATATTTTATTATCTAATTCTCTTTTTTATCTGTACTTATCCTCTAGCATATATTCATTATCTATATTTATCCTCTACCATGCACCCATTCCCCTTTCTCCTATTTATTTTTTCTCTTTCACCCAAGGTTGCCTGGAAGAGATTGCTATGTAGCAATAAGGCCGCCTATTGTATGTTTTCTTTTTGTCTTTTTCTTCTCTGTGTATTATGTTTTGTCGTGTGCAATAAAGTCTTTATTATTATTATATTTCTTTTTTCACATATATCTAGCGACCGCCCGCGATTTCGTCTGCATGGTCAGTTATTTGTCTATCCCTCGGGAACAGTATTTTTTTCGGGATAAAGTGTACCCTATGCCCTTCTCTGTACCCCTGATAACATGTATGCAAAATTTCATGATGATCGGTTCAGTAGTTATGACGTGAAGGCGTAACAAACAAATTGATTTTCGCATTTATAATATTACTAGCGGCAGCCCGCGACTTCGTCTGCGTGGAAAGTTTTTTTGCTATCCCTCGGGAACAATATTTTTTTTCGGGATAAAAGGTACCCTATCTCCTTCTCTGTACCCCTGACAACGTGAATGCAAAATTGCATGATAATCGGTTCAGTAGTTAAGACGTGAAGGCGTAACAATCAAACAAACGGAATTTCGCATTTATAATATTAGTAAGGATATATTATTATTTCATTCGTCGTCGGGCTAGCATTGAAGGTGGTCACGTTAATGTCTCTCCTAGACTTTGTGTTATTACTTTCATAGAAAAAACAGTTTTCTTCCTTAAAGTTTAGAATTCGTTAAGTGTGATAATCGCATAAAAGTAAAAATATTGTTTGTCTTTTGCGCGAGTGAAATAGCAATATATAATCTACTGCTGGCTCTGTCACGCGTCGCTGCTAGAAGTCGTGGCAGAGGGGGGTTCCTCCTTCGCCCCCGCTGGATACAGGACAGCAACATATTTTTTGACCCTGTCGCACTTGGAGCATCTTACGGAAAGTCGCAAACGCATAATAATTTACAATGGCACTGCGGCACACACCGCCAAATAAGTTCTCTTCGGATACGAACATACCTACATCGATGAATAATGAAGATGAACTTTTAGCAAGTAATCGCAAAAGGAAGCAACCACACGATTTACAATTCCTTGAAGAAAAATTTGATAAGCAGCTATTAGTTTGGGACCAAAAAATCAGCGATAGCATCGCAACAGCGGTGAGCTCTGTAATTTCGTCGGAAATGTCGAAGCTTTCATCTGTGTTAAGCGAAATTAATATAAATATCAAACAACTAAAGGCTGAGAATGTTAAACTCAATAGTACGTTGAATGAAACAAATCACAGATTAAGTGAAATGGAAAAATCTTTAAACTACTCGTCGGAGCGTCAAGATTTATTCGATAATCGCTTGAAAACTGTAGAAGAAGAATTAACCGTTTCCAAGGGCGTAACAGATAAAGTAAGCGCTCTTGAACATAAAATATCAATGATGGAACAGCAAGCCAGACAATGCAACATAGAAATATCAAACTTGCCTGAACGCCGATCTGAAAATCTAATAAACATCGTGGAGAATCTTGGCGACATCATTAAGTGTCCAATACGTACGTCAGACATTGTCACAGTACATCGGGTGCCTCATGCCGAGAACAAAAATACCCGCCCAAAAAACGTAATTGTGAAGTTCACCAGTAGGACGCTCCGTGATAATGTCTTGTCTGCATACCGAGCAATTAAAGGGCTTGATTCAAGCAAACTATCCATATCTGGGGCACCGACTACAGTCTATCTCAATGAACACCTCACGCTCAACAATAAGCTATTATTTCGGCAGTGTCGGGAAGCAGCGAGAAAACAGGAATATAAATATGTTTGGATCAAGCATGGAACTATACTTATACGGAAATCGGATACTGCACCTGCTCTGGCTATTCGATCTACCAAGGACATTGCTAAAATTAAATAGTAGTGATCGTGTTAATCTTTACGTGAATATTATGTTAACATTTAAATCATATTGTTTTTTAGTAAAGGTCTACTACTTCTGTTATTGTGAGATAAGGGACTGTCATATTTCTGCTGTAAGTACACAAAAAGGGAATGCAATCTATCTCTGTCATGGTTTATTTTGGCATAACTTTTGGATAAAATGCACAGTAAGTTTACCTATAATCGATCTATTGGATTTCTTCCCCAAAGGGGCACAGTATACTATTTGTTTATCTGATACTATTTTTTACATATTTATAAAATTTCTGATCCAATTACTACTAACGATAATCAACAATATATTTTTTTCTAAACCAAATAAATGTCTATTAAAACGCATCCATACCTATAGACGGGTACAGTATCGCAGTGTAATTTTATTTATTGTAAATTGGTCACTTAATCAACTAAATCTAAAATTATATTTTGTTGTGAATCATATTGAAACGTTAATACAAATTGTGAGCATGTTAATAATAATAAACAATTTATTTTTTTGGGAACTAAATGTAATTTCAATAAAACATAAATACAAATGGGTACAAAGTTATATATTTTTTTTATTTATTCCTAACACCTCGAATTATCGAATAAAAAAGATTTCATTTATTTTTACATATTATAATATTATATTGTGGTTTGTACGGAATGTGAGCATGATATTTTTTTGTACTTTTAACACTTTTTTAGTAAATTGTATTCATAAGTTATCTCTTTGTAATGGATAGGCAAGTATTATCAGTGTACTACCAAAATTGCCGGGGTCTGAGGACGAAATTAAATACTTTGTTTATGAACATTTTGTCACATCACTATGATGTTATAATACTAACCGAAACCTGGCTTCATGAGGGCATATCTGATAACGAGTATATTGATGCACGATATCGTGTATTCCGAAGCGACAGAGACCGGGTGAGTAGTGATCGGAGCGATGGCGGTGGCGTGGTAGTGGCGGTGAATCGTAGTTTAGGTGGAACGTCATACGTGTGTCCCGCGGGCGCGCCACCCGCTTTCTCACCGCTTATCAATCATGTCCTCGTTGAAATACGTTCGAACAACTACTGTTGCGTAATAAGCGCTGTGTATATTCCGCCTAAGACAAACTCCGACCTTTATCAGTCACATTTTGAGTTACTATCGTACATTATGCAGTCTTCAAATGTAAATGAATTTATTATTGTGGGCGACTATAATCTTCCAACACTAGAATGGCGAGATCGCAGCAGTTACTTAGAACCCTATCCCAATAATAACGACTGCTTATCTAATAAATACCTAATTAATTTTATATCACTCGTAAACTGTTTTCAATTAAACAAAATTAGAAATGAAAAAAAACGAATACTTGACTTATTCATTACCAATATCCCAAATGCCTCATGCTGTGCACCGCCACTACCATTGGTACCACCTGATCGCATTCATCCCCCTTTTTATGTATTACTACCAATCACGAACAATTTTGAACGTTTACCTAAGATTAGCCATTTACAATATAATTATAATAAAGCAAATTATGACCTTATCAGTAAAGAACTTTTGGATGTTGACTGGAATACATTATTTCGGGGTAGTGAAGGTGATGCAGAGGGGGCGCTATCATTATTTTATGAGAAAATATATAGTATAATAAAATGTTATGTACCGTCTAGACGGATAAAGACTACACATTTTCCGGTTTGGTTCACTCCTGCATTAATCCATATATTTAAAAATAAAAATAGTGCATGGATCAAATGGAAAAAATACCAAAATCAATCTGATTATGAAACATTTTCTACATACAGAACTCGATTCAAAGCAGAATCAGTAAAATGCTATAGTAAATATTTGAGCTTGGTTGAGAGTAGTATCAAAGATAACGTGAAATATTTCTGGACCTACGTACACAATATGAAATCTACATCAGATGTACCAAGTAGGATGTCGTTTATGAACCTAACTGCTGATAATCCAGAAGATATCTGTCAACTTTTTTCTCTCTTCTTCAAGTCTGTATTTGAGCCGACTAATGTAGAAAATGATTACGATGATCGTAACATTCCTGATAATAACCACACATCAGACCTTATTATTGGTAACATCCATATTTCGCACGAGTGTCTGCTGAAGGAGTTATGTAACTTAGATATCGCTAAGGGTCCAGGGATAGACAACATTCCACCGATATTTTTCAAATCTGTTGCAAAAGCTATTTGTGAACCTCTGTATTATATCTATAATGCATGTCTTCAACAAGGAGTGTTTCCAAAAATTTGGAAATCAGCACGTATTGTACCAGTTTACAAGGATGGGGATAAATCTAATGTCGAGAAATATCGTCCTATATCAATCTTACCTACTCTGTCAAAGCTTTTTGAGAGGCTGGTCCATAATATTATATATCCGTCTTTACACAATGAGATCATTGAACAACAACATGGTTTTGTGAAACAGAGATCGACTGCTATCAACTTACTATTATATACAACATACTTGTTCGAAGGTATTGAAAGTAACAAACAGGTTGATTGTGTATATACGGACTTTCGAAAAGCTTTCGACAGGGTTGACCATAGGATTCTACTGCAAAAACTTGCTTATAATGGCATACGTGGTGACCTGTGGCGCTGGTTCAAGTCGTACATTACCAATCGCACACAAAAAGTCGTCATTAATGGCTATGAGTCCGAGTTGGTTGAGGTAAGTTTTGGTGTTCCCCAGGGATCTATCCTGGGTCCATTATTATTCATCTTATTCATTAATGACATATCTTCCTGTTTTAAGTTCGGTCATTTTCAACTGTATGCGGATGACCTAAAAATTTATCATGTAATAGAAAATACTAGTGACTGCCATAAATTCCAATCTGATCTTGATCGACTTTCTATTTACTGTACCAATAATAAACTGGACCTTAGTATAAATAAATGTAAGACAATAACATTCACAAAAAAACGTAATACAGTTGAATGTGATTATAAATTACATGGGACAAGACTTGAGAGAGTTGAATCCATAAGGGATCTGGGAGTTACTCTAGATGCAAAGTTACATCTCAATGTGCATATAGATATTATAATAAACAAAGCTTTTAAAATGTATGGGTTTATTATGCGTGCTGGTAAAAAAATTACAAAACCTTCAACTTTTATCTATCTTTACAAAGCATTGATCCGTTCTCAACTTGAATATGTTGTGCCCATTTGGAATCCGTTTTACGCTAAGTATATAATATCAGTTGAACGGGTTCAAAAAAAATTTCTGAAGGCTATGCATTTCAGATGTTTTCGTGGTCGTCTTTCTTACGAACAGCTTCTTAATAAATACGAACTACTAAGTCTTGAACAACGGCGTACACAATTAGAAATGATGCTGTTGTATGACCTGTGCCACGGCAGATACGATTGCATTCCTTTGATAGACAAATTACATTATAGAATCCCCACTAGAACTCACAGTAGATCTTTGTGTCAACTGTTTGCAACCCCCCAACGCAGAACTAATGCTGGTAAACGTTCCCCAATTTTCCGACTTACACAAAGTTTTAATAAGAGATTTAATTCAATTGACATAAATGCCACTGGTCCCTTTACTTTTAAAAAGATGGTTTTAGATAGACTTTCTGCTACAACGTAAAGATAAGAATTCGTATTGTTTTTATATAGGTACCTTTGTTACCGCTGTCTATAAGTAACTAAAAAAAATAAAAAAAAACAAAAAAAAAAATACAAAAAAAAACAAAAAAAAACTTCTCGATGTAATTTGCTCCATAACTTGTGTAGTAGATTCACTTTACTTAAAATTACTTTATTACTTATTAATTACTAATTACTTTAAATTACTTACTTTAAGGATAATGTATGTCATTTTCAATGCGTATATGTATGTATACACTTGTGGTAAACGGTGTTGGTGTCAAATTTATTTATTTCATAGTTCAAACTACTTTAAATTATCTTTTAATTTGTCACTGTTTGTTTACTCAAATAAATGAAAAAAAAAAAAAAAAAAAAATTAGTAAGTATTCTAAGCTAAAAGTGGCATTTTTAGAAAAAAGCTCTATTAAACTAAGTCAAGCTAGAAAATATTGTTTAAGCGATAAAAGGTACCACGAAGCTTCTTCAGAGTGCACTACAGAAAGATAATTGACAATTTCGTCTTTATTTAAGCACTAAGTTTTTTTCCAAGTGCGGCGCTAGTGTGCAGACTACACGCTCTTAGGGGAAGATTCTCGTATCTATATCGGGTCATTCTGAACTTACCATCCAAATTTCAAGGATGTGTCCAGTCCATGAAACTAAACAACTTTCTCTAAGAGACGTGTCGAATTTCGCGACAAAATTTTGGTCATCCTATACTAAATTGATCTCTTTGATTTGTATGGATAGTTGATAATTTTTTTACATATTTGGTCATGTGTTCCTTAGAGAAAGTTGTTCAATTTCATGGACTGAACACATCATCAAAATTTGGATGGTGAATACAAAATGTTCTCAAATATTGAATAATTTTAAAGTTAATTTTATAGTTTGAAAGTTAAAGTTATAATTTACTTTTTTTACATAGATCTCAGTGAAAGTGAACGGCAATGAAGTTCTGAACACCCAACTTATCGATGTCTTTAGAATGTGGGAAGAAACTAGCTACCAACTTGAATGTTTACAAGCTAACTCCGACTGCATCAATCAAGAATGGAAAGGTATTTAGCTTTGATGTTGTATGTACAGTCAACAGCACATTAGACATAGCGCCCACGAGCAATTCTTGACTCCGCAACTAATTTGTCTCACACATGGTTTTGTATGAGTCTGTCACTGTCGCGGCGCTACGTGTGCGCACTTTCTTACAAACCCGTAGATTTGATGTGAGAGACAAATTAGTTGCGTAGACAAAAGTTGCTCGTGCGTGCCAGCTCTTAGGCTATCCAAAACTGTGAAATGTATCTGTTCATTTGATTTTAAATCTTAAAACATTGAACGATAAGCTCAAGTCAATGGAAGAAAGGATGTCACCAAAAATGGTCCAAATGATGTACCGAGGTACACTCTGCGGAAAAGAATACCTTATAATACCCTGAGTAATATACCAGTAATATTTTTTTTCTAGTAATTTGGAGACGAGGAAAAAAAATTAAAAATACTCTCGTAATAAGAACCTATTACACAGATTATATCATAACATTCAGCTCCTTGATACTTGAAAAAACTGTCAAGTTGACAGCTGTTGTCATTGTCAGTTGAGTTGATTTTATTAAACTCGGAAGTCGGAATGACGTTTCTCTCATGACGTTTTGTTTGACAGTTCTTTTGACGTTTTGTTACTTGCAGGCATAAAAACTGTTCCCACAGTGTTGATTTGAGAGGTTAGATTTTTTTTGCCTATTAATTCCGATGTGTAATGATATTTTTTAACATGTTTAACTAATATAAATGAACATTTGCGTTATTAAACTGATAGTGAATATCCAGTATTGCCATATTATAATTTGAATGTGTTACAAGTAGTTCACACTTTTAATGATTTATTTCTAAGTTTTAATTAAAGATTGAGCTAAAATAACATCATATTCGGAATCCTCGAATTTTCCCCTACATTTTAGTATACATGTACCTCAGGTACATAAAATGGGCTGAAATGTATGAGCGATTAGCGACCTCCTTTTACATTCAGTGATAATGGTAAACTGGTAACAGAGCTTGTTACTATTAAAAAAAATGTATGAGATTTATAGCAACGCTTTCTGTTTAAGGACTTGAAAAACGTAAAGGAGCCACTTACTCAGTGACGTTCGATCCTTCTGCAGCGATATTGAAGACTAAATCTGTAAAAGTTGCAGTTCTTCGCGAAGAAGGTACCCGTACACTTATCTTTTTTACCTGTTGGTCAGAGAACTTCGATTTTCTCATAAAAATAATTGATATGATAAGGATCTTTAATAATAGATATGATCTAGAATAATTGATATGATACCCGGCCGTTTCTGCTAGTTGTTTACTTTTTTTTTAAATCTGTGATTCATAATCTGCTGTACTTTTTCACTTATTAGTCTGTGGTATTGTTCTGTCAACCAAATGACAGATCAATGCCAAATCGAAAGTCAAGTTGACATTTCGTTTTCTTTATTAAAAAAAAAGGAAAATAATTGTGGTTTATGCAGCCACGTTTTTACATTTCATAGTAACTTTTCTGCCCATTTAAAATTCAATGTGGATAACGGAAAGTTTTTCACATTTTTTGACTTATTGTTTACATATCAAAAGATATTCATAATTAAATAACTTTTTTTTCTACATGCGTTAAAAATAATAGAACTCGATCAATGTAGCACAGATAATATAATACTATACTAGTAATGTAGCAAATACGATTGGCTTTATTTTAAGACCAAATTCAATCGTTATCAGGTTAAGGCGGTTGTATGACCGAAAGTGGCGCCCTAAGAGGTTTTTATTTAATAATTTATTAATAGAAAAAGATTTTAATAATGTTTATCGTGGAGATTTTAGGGCCCATAGTCTAGTATTTTTAGAAGGTATCACTACATGCCCTCGTAGTCATTCGTAGAAGTAGACAGCAAATATGTCAAAAACTGCCACTTTTAGCAGTTTTTCTATCTACTTCTAGCAGTGACTACTAGGGAATGTAACGATACCGTCTAAAAATACTAGTCTATGGGCCCTAAAATCTCCACGATAAACATTATTAAAATTGTGCATTAGAATTATAATATTAAATAAAATTCACCGCGGCGCCACTTTCGCTCATGGTACCACCTTAAACTAGGTACAGCTCGCGCAAAATAACTTGATCCATATTTTAGTACCATGTGACTTGCGCAGTAGCAATTTTAAGTGCAAGAATGTTTAATGCGCAAGCCTCATTGTCTATGGTTTAGTTCAAGTTATATTGCGCGAACTGTAGCATCATTTTGTAGAACGAGCTGATTTAATATAAAATATTTTTAGGAACAAATGGCGACCGAGAAATGATCGCGTCTCTGATGATGGCCAACTTCGATGTGTTTGACGTCACAATGAGCGACTTGCAGAACAAGAAGATTACCTTGGATGCGTTCCAGGGCTTAGTGTTTCCAGGAGGCTTCAGTTATGCAGGTAAGTTATTTAGTATTGTAATGTGCAAAGAAGTCCAGAAAATTATTAAGCTGGTCATCAATAATTTAAGCCCTACTTTAATTTCTTAAAACACGGGTTAGTTAGTATGTCGTCTATAGTTTTCATTGCAAGCTTTTATTTAACTTGCAATCTATGTATGTATGTATGTTCGGTTGGAATCTTGCAACTCAACTCATTTTTTTTTTTTTTCATATCTTCAACCGATTGAGCTGAAATTTTGTATAACGTTTATTTAGCATGACAATGCATT
This sequence comes from Agriphila geniculea, assembly GCA_943789525.1. Classification (NCBI taxonomy): domain Eukaryota; kingdom Metazoa; phylum Arthropoda; class Insecta; order Lepidoptera; family Crambidae; genus Agriphila; species Agriphila geniculea. The sequence continues at coordinate 15,444,389 of OX038875.1, forward strand.
GTTAGCTGTGTGACGTTATTCTAAATCTAACACGGCGGAACACCCAAAATGGCGCACAAGTTTAGCACAAGTAATGCACTCCTACAATATGAGTATCAAATGAAAGGGCTTGCTGAGAATAACTCGAAAAATGACGTGACGCCACTCTGAATTCAATATGGTGGACAAAAGTGTACTCGGCAATAAAAGCTTGTCCAATATGAGGCAAACATCTTGAAACTTTTTCGACGGAGTGGGGATCAGTTCGCGCTTGTGCACTGCGAGCGACCAATAGCGCGCGCAAAGGTAGTGGACCCCCACAATAATTCCTCAGTAGACGAAGCTTTACAGTTTGATAAAGTATCATAACTGAAACATATTTATTAAATTATTCATATAGTTTTTGTTTGTTTTTGTATATTGTATTTTGTATATTGTACATAGGTTTTGGTTCATACTATATTACATCCCTGCAAAATTTTATCGACTGAGGATTTAATGTTGGGGTCTCCATACAAAATATCGCTTCATTTCTCCTACACCGCGTGCCTCACCGCTACGCATATCCAAATTACGTGTTTCACGCAATTCCCACCCGATTTCAAGATGTTTGCCTTGTACTGTAACAAAAACTATTTTTTTTACCAGAAACTTATTTGTTTGTGACAGATACGCTCGGCTCTGCCAAGGGATGGGCAGCTGGTATCTTATTTTCCGACTCGCTGAGTGCCCAGTTCTCTCACTTCAAGAATAGGACCGACACGTTCTCGCTGGGCGTTTGCAACGGCTGCCAACTGATGGCCCTACTCGGCTGGATCGACCCGGAAACTACCGCGAAGAGCGCCAACAAAACTCAACTGTTCCTAGACCATAACAACTCTGAAAGGTAAATACGATTTTAATTTTTTTTTATCTAGATTTCTAGAGGACAAATTTTAATGTGACGTCACTGAAAGAAAAAGTATCAAGAACACAAAATACAGAGACTAACAGAAGTTTAGCTTAGTACTACGGGCGTCCGAGCATCGCACACACACAAAGACAGCTCTCGCCGCTGCGTCACGTACTCGAACTATTTTGAGAGTGGTATGAGATTGCAGTTATAAAGTGTCGGTGAGAGATGTCTATGTGTGCGTTGCTCGAGCGCGCAAGTACTAAGCTCAACTACTGAACTCTCTCTATATTGTGTCAAGAACCTATATAAAAACAGCAGCACATTGAGTTACTACGTAGTCAAACTTCAATCAATTTTGAACGTTACCTCCTAAATATTAAAGTTTAAAATAATTTCGATTGAAGGCAATTGTCTGTTTCAGAATAATTATTTGATGAAGAAGTTAATTCCTTTCTTGTAGTATAAATATCATGTTTTATACTCTGGTTCTCAATTCAAGTACTTTTGTTTTACTTAGAGAGAAAAAAGACCAAAAAACAATACCGTAATTTAACTATATTTTCCAGCAAGGCCTACCGCCTAACTCAATTGCTTTCAAATTGCTATAGTTTATGACGTTAATGCACTGTCCGTTCTTGTCATTGTATTAAGGCTCCGTTATGCGAAATCATTGTCTCTCTTTTTCTTTACGTGTAATGAGTATGGAAAATAACCACATTTCTGCACTTTTTCGATGTTTTTCGTTGTTATTTCATCATTATCACAATTATCTTTCTTGAAAAAAGTTATTGGAGCAACTGCACCGTACGTTAAAGTGCATTTTGATGTAGAATTCCATATGTTACCCGACCTCAACTCAAACTCACCTCAATCATTATTACAGATTCGAATGTCGTTGGAGCGCAGTAAAGATCACAGAAGACAAAACAAGAGCAGATGTTTGGTTCCGCGGAATGGGCGGCAGCGTGCTGGGCGTGTGGGTGGCGCACGGGGAGGGCAGGTTCACGGTGGCCGAGCCACAAGTCCTGGACAAAGTTACGAGAAATGGACAAATCGCTATGCAGTATGTGGACGACGATGGAGCGCCAACAGAGGTCTACCCGATGAACCCTAACGGAAGCCCCGGTAAGTTTAGAGGGTTTTTTAAATGATCAGATGCAGGCGTTTATTTCCGCGGAATGGGAGTATGGGTGGCGCACGGAGAGGGCAGGTTCACGGTGGCGGAGCCACAATATCTTCAACCGATTGAGCTGTAGTTTGGATGAAAATGCATGGTTATCTGTGCGTCATTATAAATCCAACATGGTGGAACACCCAAAATGGCGAAGAAATTATTTTTAATAACAATATGGGTATCAAATGAAAGGGTTGGTCGAGAATAACTCGAAAAGTAGAGTGACGTCCCTCTAAATCCAATATGGTGGACAAAAGTACAGTTGGCAATAAAAGCTTGTACAGTACGAGGCATATATCTTGAAATCTGGTGGGGATTGCGCGGAAAGCGTATTTTGGGTATGCGTAGCGGTGAGAGGCGCGGGCCGCGGGAGAGGGGCGCGCGCTATTGGTCGCTCGCAAGTCCACATGCGCGAACTTATCCCCACTCCGTCGAAAAAATTTCAAGATAATGCCTCGTACTGTACCAAAAATTATATTTTCGACAGAAATTTATTTTATTACACGTGAGAGTATTGAATAGTTTTCATAAAAATATATTGTATTAACAGTTGGCATCGCGGGCGTGCGGTCCGTGGACGGGCGGCACATAGCCATGATGCCGCACCCGGAGCGCTGCGTGCTGCGCTGGCAGTGCGCCGCGCCGGCGCCGCGCCGCGCCGCGCCCGCCGACCCCGCCAGTCAGACGGCACCTTGGCTGAGGCTATTCCAAAACGCCTACACTTGGTCTTCGCACCAGTAAATATTGCCTGCAATAGCGCTCGGTTCGCTGCTGGTACAATAATTGACTGTACGAATAAAGGCTTACACAAACCTGGGGCTATACTCAAATGGCCACTTTTCTATTCGTTGGCTAACTTAAAAATAAGCCATAAACTCCAAAATTACGTGTCTTAGGCTTGTCAATTACTAATATATATAATAGATAATACAACAATGTTTAAGATTTACATTAACTTGCGACGTGTGACTTGATCGTTAAATTGCTAATTTTTAAGCTTAAGTTAGCGAACGAATAGGAAAGTGGCCATTTGAGTAGGGGGGCTGACCGGTATCCTGTACCGGTGGCGCTAACGGTATACCCAACCGATATCCCGACCGGTATTTTGTATGGCATTACCGCAGCTGTTTCGGAACACCTTTGAACAGCGCGTTACCGCATACCCATTGGGATATCGTTACCGCCACCGGTACAGGATACCGCTCAGATTTGAGTAGACCCTAAGGGAATTCAAAAAGTTTTAGCAATAAAATTGTTTTCTGGAGAAATATACAGGAATCAAACTTGTACGATAGTTAAAAATCAATAAACTTTTCTAGATTTTTTAATTCTTATTCTTACTATTGTAAGGAGTTATCACTTCGTATATTTTTTATAGATCTTTTTAATACTGTATGATTTTTGGACGAATCTATTTACATTGTAATTTGAAGCTATTGCTACTTATGAAATTCTCGAACCACGAATATTATATCATAGATGAACTTGTTTGTTATTTACATCTGTTACATAACATTAAGTAAGGTAGATGAAGGTCGTTCCCAATCTTTTAGTTAAGAACTTATTAGATTTTTTGAAATGAGTTTTTTTGAACTTTCGGAAGAACATTCCATACATTTAATTAAATAATATAGTTTAGTTTTGCATTCCAGTGCCTTTATACGTCCTAAAAGACTGAAAACGTTGTTACATTATCGAAACATTTTATACATTCATGTTCTGAGTAAAACTTGGGAAACAAACTTATTGATCTGTAGTTATTTGTCTTCCATTATATTAAGATAATAAAAATATATATAATCTTACTTCTATCTCTTAGTAATCGCTTAACCGTGCATGCAATTTCAATCGATTGTTTCGTTACATCAAAAGGAGTGCCTTTTGAAGAAAAATTTGTACACTCTTGAATTCATATACTTAAGTTGAAACAGAAGATGTGATAAAACGGTTGAATTTTAGTGTTTTTTTTTTGCTTTTATGTAACAATTTTAAATAACACTTATAAATTCCATACTTTGGCATGCTAAAATGTGTAATGCTTGCTCGATCTGATATAAAGTGACAAAGTAATGTTTAAGTTTGTAAATTGTAGTTTCGTTTTTAGTTAATTTGTTTAATTACAAATAAAACAAATTATTAAATATTGTTTTGGTTTTATTTTAATCAATAAATATTGTAGGTGATGTTTGAGGATGGCCAAACCTCCATACTGGTATACTGATTAGGTAAGTACTGGATATCAACAAATCAAATTATAATTAATAGTGTTGCTATTTGACAGTAAATGATAGTGCTGCAATATATAAACATTTTTGAATACAAATAAAGTGTAAAAATATAAACAGTTTCAACTTTCACATACAATATTCTTATATAACTGATTGTAAATATTATAATAGGTGAAATAAATTTTTTTCACTTATAAAAATAAGAGAATATACATACATGAATCAGTTGACTAACCCCTCATGTCCATTGAAGCTAATTTTACTGGAGAAACATTTTTTTTTAATTTCGCGATATATTATGTTTCATTGGATATCGTTCAGAGTCAAATTATAAAAGTATACACATAGGTAATTAAAAAATATATCAGACACAAACTATAGTATTATAAAATACGCAAGTAGCAAAAAAATTAAATCACCCAAAAACTGGACTTGAGGGGTTAGTCAAATAACCGATTGACGTGTATCTTTATCCTTATTTGTCTGATTTAGTAACGTGCCGGACTACAGCTGCGCCACAAAAAAAAAGTTGGAAATCTGACTTTTTGACTATGCCATGATGAAGTCGATAATTTGTCGGAATTTGTCGCACAAAAACCAGAATTTGTCGGTCTTGCGTTTAGGAGATACGTGTGGCCCAGCTGTAGAGACGTCTCTACAGCTGCGCCACACAGATCTCGAAAACGGAAAGTCGTAGAGAAAATCTGATTACTCGTGTGTGCAGCCGTTAATTTGTCGGAATTTGTCGCACAAAAACCAGATTTTGTCGGTCTTGCGTTTAGGAGATATGTGAGGATACGCTGTGGAGACTTTTCTACCTGGATCTTGAGAAAGGAAGGTCGTAGCGAAAATCTGATAACTCGAGTGTGTAGCCGTTAGTTTGTCGGAATTTGTCACCAAGAATCAGTTTGTCGATCTTGCGTTTAGGAGATATGTGAAGATACGCTTTCGACCTTTCGTTCTCGAGATCCAAGTAAAAAGGTCTCCACAGCGTATCCTCACATATCTCCTAAACGCAAAATCGACAAACTCTGATTCTTGGTGACAAATTCCGACAAACTAACGGCTACACACTAGAGTTATCAGATTTTCGCTACGACCTTCCTTTCTCAAGATCCAGGTAGAAAAGTCTCCACAGCATATCCTCACATATCTCTAATACGTAGAGGTAACAAGTATTGATAAAGATATGCAACGAAACGCAATTCAATCAGAAATAAAAGATAATAAATTAGGAGTGCCACAAGGTAGCATACTGGGACCACTTTTATTTCTCATATATATTAATGACCTACCAAATTCCACAAAATATCACTGCACTCTTTTTGCAGACGACATTTCGGTAGTTATTGCCAAAGATCCACTATCGAATTATCAAAATGATGTAAATCAGGCAATTTCCAATATAGTTCAGTGGATGGAAAATAATAATTTAAGAGTCAACGTGGACAAAACAAAATGTATCCAGTTCAGAAATAGAGGTGGTGCTATCCATAATTTTGAGCTAAAATGCAAAAATCAAGATATTAAAACAGTTAACGAGACAGTGTTTTTAGGCATAACTTTAGATGATTGTTGCACTTGGAAGGGTCATATTGAGAAGGTCTGCTCGAAAATAAATCGCTTCGTATATGCTCTATGGCGCCTTACTAAACTGACTAATAAACAAACGGCCCTTAAGGCGTATCATGGGTATGTTGGGTCGAATTTGAGATACGGACTTTTACTATGGGGCAATTCAGTAAAAAAATAATCGAGCTTTTATAGCCCAAAAGCAATGTGTTCGAGCAATCTGTGATGTGCCGCCAATGACTCCTTGCAAACCTCTTTTTATCGAATTAAAATTATTGAGTCTTCCAAGTTTATATATTTTTGAGGTTTCAACTTTTGTTAAAACTCACATGAGCCTATTCTTGACAAAAAAAGAGGTTTGCAACTTTAACACAAGATTCCCACATAGATTGATATTGCAAATATGTGGAACCGATATAGGCAGAAGAAATTCTTACGCTATGTGTGTTAAAATTTTTAACAACCTGCCCATAAGTATGCAAAATCTGCCTGTCACAAAATTTAAGCGCAGTTTACATGAATGGCTTCAGAAAAAGTGTTTCTACAGCGTCAAAGAATTTTTAGATGAGCGACATAATTGATTTAATTATTTACTGACATTTTTAAATATATTTTGGTTTTTTTTTTTGACATTTTCATTGTACTTATTATAAACATTTTGACATTTTGTGCTTATTGTAATTTTTTTTTTTTTTAGATGTAAGTGACATAATTTGTGATCTATTTACTGACATCATGACATATATTGCGTATTTTTTTTTTCGACATTTTTAATTTATTGTAGTAAAAATTTTGACATTTTGTGCTCATTTCGATTTATATTAATATTATTCTAAGCAACTATGTTCTTTTCGATTCAATTCCATTTATTAATTATTAGGTTAGGTTAATGTGCACCTTGTTTAAAGTTGATGACTGTGATATTGATTAGAAGTGACGGTTAATTTTATGTACTTACTTATTACCTATACTCATTTTAACTAAACTACTTTTTACTAATTTTATAAACTCGTAGCTTCATTTATAAACATCTCTAAAAATTTGCATGCTAGATGTAGCGAAATGTGTACGATCTTTTAATATAACACCACATGTATTTATACCGCATTTCAAGCAAATAAAATATCTTTATCTTTATCTTAAACGCAAGACCGACAAAATCTGGTTTTTGTGCGACAAATTTCGACAAATTAACGGCTGCACACACGAGTAATCAGATTTTCGCTACGACCTTTCGTTTTCGAGATCTGTGTGGCTCAGCTGTAGAGACGTCTCTACAGCTGCGCCACACAGATCTCCTAAACGCAAGACCGACAAACTCTGGTTTTTGTGCGACAAATTCCGACAAATTATCGACTTCATCATGGCATAGTCAAAAAGTCAGATTTCCAACTTTTTTTTTGTGGCGCAGCTGTAGTCCGGCACGTGATTTAGTAAAAAGTTTTTAACAGTTTTCATACGTCTTATAAACTTAATCATTAAAAATAAAATTAAGTGGTCTTATAATCATTTTGTCATAAATAATTAACAATATCTTTCGTATTCTATGAGTGGAAAACCGGTTACATTTTACGAGGGACTGTCTCCACGAGCGAGAGAATCGCCGACGATGTTAGCGTCGTGCCACGTATTTCTATACACTCTGCGTGTCTGTCTACACACGGCGATGTTATCGCGGCGATAGTTGTATGAAAATACGTATCATCGTCGCGATTCTCTCGCTCGTGGGGACAGCCCCTAAATGTTTTTTTCTATAGAATTGGGTGAAGATTGTTTATCAAATACTTAGGACAAGTAAACAGATTTTATATGTTCATAAGTGAAATCTTTTTTAATTTCTTAGCTAAATCCTTTCTGCTGCTCAATTCTAATCCTTCACAAAGATCAAAAAACCAAGTTTGAGGATCAGCCAAGTGTTCCAAATAGAATTCTAGTACATGTTTTGCTTTCATTTCTACTTTTTTGTATTCATAATCGATTCTGTCAATTTTGTCTTCTTTCAAATTTAAACTTCTAGCCAAGGCTCGCCAGTAGGTGCCAATATCATCAACAACAGTTTGTTTTATTCTTTGTGTCTTTTTCTCACTCATGCCTGCATACGGATTATTGCCGGAAAAACTTTCAACTGGTGGTTGCTGTTGTGAATGTTGTGTGTTTTCTGAACCTGCAATAAATACATAGCAAGTTATATTGTTATTATCTTTAACGTCAAACTCAAAATTATCCTTCTAATTTTTGTGCAGAACAAATTTTACAGTGAGTTCATTAACATATTTGCCAATTTAGCAATCTTATAAAAATCAACATAACTGTCAAAAGCTAACATAATAATGAATAATATAATTAACTAGCTTCGTCCATGTGGATATTCGTGGATGTTAAACTTATAAGTACCTGTACTTCTAAGACTTCCGCATGCACAGTTCATTGAAAATAAAATACTACAGCATGAATATTATTAATTCAGGTACCTATTTAGTTTGGATTTATTGGTTTTTTATTTCCCGATGTATTGACACCTTTCCAGAGGCTGGGAAATTAAAAAAACCAATCAATTTAAACTAAATAATCCGAAAATAACACCTGAATTAATAATACCTAAGTACTTTCCTTTAGTCAAATGCACACAAGTAATTATGTTTTGTTTCATAGCTTATGGTTAAAGGATTTGCCACACTGTATGCATTCTGCGGTCCGGTCAACCCATACATAGGGTGAACGCAAAGTATGGGTTGACCGGACTGAAGAACGCATCCAGTGTGGCAAATCCTGTGTGTGTTTAAATATCTTACTGTAATAATTTGCATGTTCTCCAGGTACATAACACTGCTCATACTCCTGGATTTTTTTGAACAGTTGAGTGTTATTTATTTTGAGCGATATTTCCTTCAAGGGCTGAATATTGCTTTCAGATAAAACATCCCTCACTTCTAATACTCTTAATAACTGACCAATGCTTGTTATCTGCTCATATCGTCTGGGCGAATTGATCTTGTCCCGGTATAGTTCTTTTAATACACTCAATAATTCGCTGTGTCTTTCATTTTCTCCAAAAATCTTGATGACTTGTTCCTTCAGATGAAAGTATTCTGATAAGGTCATTTTTGTTACCACTGATAACTCTGTATAATAATTAATAAGGTTCAAATTTAACAAAATACCTTCTGAATCACAATCACAAGTCGAATAGGTAGATTAAAAAGCTCGTTTGTACTCAATGACGAAGGAATTTGTACTTTAATTAAGTAATAAAACAAAATAAACAAATTAAAAATCAAAATTACTCTCGATCTCTTGAATGAAAGAAATGAAATGTCAATGTCAAATGTCTTTATTTTTATCATTTCAGTGTGCTCATTATAATAATATTGCTTTCCCCAATTTTGATTATTAATGTTACTGACGATGACGCATGACGGTAGTACCTGTAAACTGGGGTGACTCGCAACTGCGTGGGTGAATAGAAACAGTTTCGAGGAAAAATAAACAAACACTTCATTTTTTCAAGTAGGCAATGGGGAATGTCCGAAAAAAATCAAATTGGCTGAATATTTTTTTATAGGTAGGAATACGCTTCCTTAGTAATAGGAAAAAGTTTCAGAATTTTCGCTTGCGTAAAACTTTTATTAAAAATTAAAGTCTCTTTGACTTCGCAAATGTACGAAAGTAACAGCAGAATGGAAATTATACCTTTGCCACCACCTGTCACAACCACAACATAGTATTAAAAAAAAGTTTCAATACAAAATGTCAAAACTGGTTTTATAGTTGCCTATTTTCAGTAAATGCTTTTTTGACAGTGTTGCCTATTTTCGCAGCAATTTCCTGTTCAAGTTTTAATCATAAAACAACAGGCCGTATTCACAGTCAATAATTGGTTATGAGATTAAAATGGATTAGCCTTATAATAGAACAAAACAATTTTTAGTCGAGCCCGTGACACGGAGCAAAAATAGAGTTCGAACGAAAGTGGAGACATTTCGGTGGTGTTGCTAGATATTATTTAAGAAAAAGAAATGTAAAGCATACCACACACTCTCGCAGATAATTTCAACACTTTCAAACGTCCACAATGAATTGTCTCCCGTATGGGAGGTGATTCACAACAAGGCACATTTTATCGAATATCTTGCCCATTTCAATTTAATTCCTTTTGGGATGAACAACAACAATAAAAGCACTCGTAAGTCATGTAGTTCATAAGTTATTTTTGACATTTAATAAAAATTGACAAAAATATGAACCGTTGAATCCAAAATATTGTTGCTATTCACCTCAGTTTACGGTACTTTATTATTCTATTCTGTGGTTACTGTATGTTATGGTAAGTACGCAATCCTAATCTTATTTTATTTTAACTTTTTAGATTTTTTGCATTCACAATGCTATTTTTATATTAAGATGATTAATATAATGAAAATATTAGAAAAAATCGGCTCACCAGTTGCTCTCATCATGAGTTGCTACGGGTGAGCCGATTTTTTCTAATATTTTCATTATATTAATCATCTTATTTTATTTTTTAGGTTCTTTATAAAATTCACTTTCAAAAATAGTTCATGTTGCTTAGTTTAATCAAAGTAAAACGGCAGGCTGATTATCTAATTAGAAACTACCTAGCAACCGGTCACATTTGACAGATGAATGTGATACATTGCTACTTCATTTTGGGGTAAAAAAAAAACAAAGATAAGTAGCAATGTTTCACATTCATCTGTGAACTGAAACTGGTCGCTAGGTGTTAGGGTCCCCCCAGACCTACAGGTTTCTTTTCTTTGCTTTGCTGTTCTACCTTGCTGTTTAGACCGCCGGCCAACAGGGTCATTTTCAATCTATCGCATTTTGGGACCAGACCAAATTGGCAAAATAGCCATTAGCTTGGTGTTGTCAAATATAGTCGTCTGGGTTGCAAAGTAGGAAACTTCTGGGAGATATGCCACCCTGAACATGGTCTTCGATTGCTAAAAATAAATCAATCGCATATTTATATAAATTGTGAACAGGGTCGTGAGTGGCATCATTATCTACCTGAACTATTTTTTTGTGTTTTCATAACGATCGTTTAAGGAACAAAGCTCACATATGTGAAATGTACTTAAATTGAAAATATGCGATAGATTGAAAATGAGCCACTTGGCCGGCGCTCCATTACCGAACAGCAAAGCAAAGAAAAGAAACTGGTAGGTCTGGGGGGACCCTTAGATAATCACCCTGTCGGTCCGTCCTGTAGCTATTCCTATATTCCATCGATGCATCGATAAAAACGTCAGTACAGTACGAGGCATAAATCTTGAGTTTTTTTCGACGGAGTGGGTCTAAGTTCACGCATGTGCTCTTGTGAGCGACCAATAGAACGCGCCCCTCACTCGCCACCCCCGCGTGCCAAAATACGCGTTCCTCGCAACCCCCACCCGATTTCAAGATATTTGCCACGTACTGTATATAAAGGGCCTTACTATAAGCTCTTATAACAGGACTTATATTGAACTGCCTTACTTTTTCGTACTATAACCTCAAAGGTTAGTTTAAAATCAGGCCTTAAGCAGTCCTGTTTAAGGTCTGCTTTTGAACTGAACGGCTTAAGGATGGTTTCTTATTTGCTGATGGTAAGCACCCTGGTCTTTTCCAGGACAAAACTACTAGGGCTTCTGATAATAGTATCCCGGTATTAGCAAATACCCGGATTCCGGTATTATTGCGACTTTTTTCAATCCCAGAATGTATTGGAATATCTAAAACTATATCGTAACTTTGTTGATCCAAGCCAAATCACAATAACATTGTCACCGAAAAAATTACGTCGTACTTCTTGATTGAGAAAAGAACGTAAATTAGTGCTTTTATTTTATAATTCTGAAACATCCTCCCTAAGACAAATCTCCTAGGATTTTGGGGAAATCACGTTAGTGTGCAACACTGGCTGTCAAAGAGGAAAATACGAATTTAAAAGGAATTTAAAACGCGTTCCGATTTAGACATTACCTACGCGAAATAAATTAATTTTGCATTCGTAGGTATTACAATACTTTTATTGTAGTAAGTAGTAATACAATTTATAGCCCTCCTAATACAACCCAAAGAAATACATTAAAATAATTTAATTCTTATAACTACATGATACCTAATCTTCACTGTGGAGTCTTTGGAAGATATGCGTAGAATGAAACAGGAAAATATTTTCTTCTGGTTGGGACTTTCCCGAAGTTTAATATTTTAGTCCTGTGGTGTGGTTTCATTTCATTCTTTCTATTAAATATTTGCACGACGACTCACAATCACAATACTTTTATCCAAATCTTTGCTACCGTATGACCGTACGTATGCTATCAAAGATCCATAGAACTTTGATTCTTTGATTAAGTATTGGAGCTGACGAAACGTTTTAAAAATCGATGCTTGAAAACTTCGATCATCTTTGCAACAGGAACTTTTAAAATTTACCACTTACCTAGCGAGCGAAGCGATATAGTGCAGAATGAGTGCAGATGGACAACATGTGTGACTTTGTCGGCAATTATATTATATCATTGTTTGTCGGCTTGTACATTTGCTTCTACATACATACAATAGGAAGCTTGAAGCTTAGAATAAGCTTGAAGTTGATTTGCCAAAATCATGCAAATCTGGGACCGGCGCGCGGCGTGATTATTCCAAAGTTATATTTGATTCTACTATGGTTATGCTTAATCACGCAAAAACAACTGAACGGATTTGAATGTTTGACAGCCACTGACCTCCATATATTTCACACACAAAATTAAATTAAATGAAATAGGTAATTAAACAAAAAACAATTTTTTTAGGTCAGTGTTGGGTTGACAGCACACATATCGTCGGGTCTAGATGTGACACCTCGTATATAGTTTATAGCCTGATACTTTTTATCCCGGTCAAAGGTTCCCTAGTTCCCTAGGGATTTTCCGAATGCCCGGTGGCGGAAACTAGTAAGTTACCTACTAGGTACGTGCAGAAGGGGGGAAGCTGCGGAAATCGAGTATCGGGAATTTATTAATTTTCTCAACAACCACTTGTCCGATTTAAACAAATAAGGCATCATATGGCAGGTAATATTATTAGCAACATATTTTAACATTTACGTGGTTCATTTACGTAGGTAGTCTGACTGAACACCCTATTTCATTTTTAGATACATATACTTAAAAATTAACCGCGTAGAAGGTTCTAATTCTTTTTTTCGATTTGATTTTTAAAATACTAGTAAATAGTCCAGTTATCTCACTATATAGAATAATAAACTTGTTAATCATTTTTGACTATTAATTATGTAAAAAAAAGGTTTTTGTCACGCGGAGAAATTTTCTATATAATTTTTTTTCGAAATTCTCTACAGAATTAAAACTATGACGATTTGCCTCACTTACAAAATAGTAGTGAATATTCCAGTAATCCTACAATATAGAATAATAATCTTGTCTAATATTTTTGTTTTTGTCTAGTGACTATGTTAAAAAAAAATTGTGCTAAAAATTTTCTCACCATTATTTTTCGAAAATCCTCTACAAAATTAAAACTATGAAAATTTGCCATAAAAAAATACTGGTGAATAGCCCAGTTATTCCACTATCACTACATAATTATTATAAAACAAAGTCCCTCGCTGCGTCTGTTTGTCTGTCTGTCTGTTTGCGATAAACTCAAAAACTACTAAACGGATTTTCATGCGGTTTTCACCAAATGATAGAGTGATTCCCGAGAAAAGTTTAGTCATATAATAAGTTAAAGTAAATTGACAGAAATATGACGATAATTATATTAATTATTGAAGATGTCGGCAAAAATTAAGCCAACTGGAAGCTTGCATCGAAAATGCTGCATAAACCTTTTGAGCTATATCATAATAATGTATGATGGAATTGGTACTCTTTTATAGATTTACAAAAATGTCCGCAATGGCATATATCTATCATATAAGAATAAATTAATATATCTATTATACCTACCTTCTAAAAAATTGGTCACGTATAATGTGGTAAGTTGGAAAGCTATTTAGAAGAATATAATACAGTATTAATCTTTATCAACCTAAATACGTTAGTTACCTTAAGCATTTTATGCACATTCACTTCTCAAGCTTACGCGCTCACTAGACATGAAATAAAACAATTTTTAACGGATACTAGCGCGGTTTTATTGAAAGCACTTTGGTAATTAGTTGGTATTTGGTTTGATTTTTGGTTTTCCCGACGTTTCGGCAACTTTGCAGCTGCCGTGGTCACGGGGGACTGAACCTATATCGGGCAAACAAAGAGAAGCATAGGGAACCGCGTCAAAGAGCATATAGCTGACATGAAACATAGGCGCGATAACAAATCTGCAGTGAGTGAACACGCCTTTGAGGGGCCCAACCATTATATTAGATTTGACAAACCCCAAATCCTTGCTAGGGAACGTAGATTTATTCCTAGAATGCTCCGCGAGGCTATCGAAATAAATAAATACCCTAATTTCAATAGAGATGATGGTTGGAAAATTCCACCAGCTTGGGACCCCATCATTCACAAGCTTAAGCCCCTCACACACACTGTAAGATCTAATGATACAGTTAGTTCCTTTTGCAAATAAATAAATAAATATAAAAGACGGAGGTCGGTTTTCCTCTCCAAGTTTTCTTTCGCCATTTCTTTCTTGGAGGGGCCTCCCAATTTTATGAAATGGTGGTAGCTTCAGTAGATTCTCTCTCTTTTTAGCACTAAATAATTCATAAAATTAAATTATAAATCAACATAAAACATTAAAATTTTGTTAAATTTTAATTTCTGAACGTCTAAAAAAATTCATCGCTTGAGGGTAGACTCACGGGTAGCTTCAGTCCCCCGTGACCACGGCAGCTGCAAAGTTGCCGAAACGTCGGGAAAACCAAAAATCAAACCAAATACCAACTAATTACCAAAGTGCTTTCAATAAAACCGCGCTAGTATCCGTTAAAAATTGTTTTATTTCATTTTATGCACATTATTTTAACCTTTTACGCTATATCATTTAAATAAATATCTTAAAAGCTGCCGCAAAAAAATAACGCACGCGAAAATAAATTCAAGCGTGTTTCTACACCTATGACGAGACGGGACTCTTGGAGGTTGGAGCATATGGAGGCGATGACTTAAGAAAAGTGGTTTTGGGTGTTGTTGGAAGGTTGCATTAGGCAAAAAAAGGAAGGAACCGAAGCGAGCGAAGCGAGGGCGGAGAGTCGCTAGTTTAGAGTAAAATAAACTTTAAAAACATTTTTGTCTAGTAACTATACCTATGTGAAAAAAATTTTTTTTTCATTCGGCGAACTCTACCTTTTTTTTTCGAAAATCCTCTACAGAGTTTAAACTACGAGGATTTGCCTCAGAAAGAAAATAGTATGTATTGAATATCTCAGTTATTATTTTTTACTATAAATACTTACAACGTGTCACAAAATATCTGCTGTTCGCGAAAAAAAAAAACTGATGTACATCATACATTTTGATATTTTCGTTATTAATTTATGTATGAAACAGCTGATTATTTTTTCGCGATTTCAGAGTTGGTCCCATAGTAAAAGTTGTTCAGTTTGATAGTAACACGTTGTATATTAACATATTACTCAAATCCTTAGTTAGTTACATGATAAGAGGTCATTGTTAAATAACAATCGTAATTTTGTTTGCTTATTACTTATCTGACCAAAGAAGCATTTTGACCTCAGTATCAGTAGCCACGTAGCTCTTGTATCCATAAGACATTAAAATGTTCGCAATTGTTTTATAAAATAAATCACATAATAATTTAATAAAAATGCATCGGTTTTTAAAGAAAAGTGCTCTTTTGAGAAAGTCTGTAGATAGAATTCGCAATGTAAAACAAAATAGTGTAAGATGTGTGGCAAGTAAAGGCTCTAGTAATGACAATTTGTTTCCTGAGAAGGTGGATTTCCCAGGGAGGCACATTGGGCCCCGTGATCATGATGTGGTTACAATGCTTGACTTGCTTGGATACAAGGTTTTTATAATCATTAAAATATAATGCCTACATAGACGATAGCTTATATCTTAGTTACAAAAATTTGTTGATTCTCTTCTCAACGATTTGTTATTGATGAAACTGAACAGTTTAATTGCTATAAGTACCTACATCAAGCAATAGCGTGATTTCGCAGAAATTTTGTAATATTTTTTTTGGTGGAATAAAAATGTTTACGATTATTTAAAGATGATATGCAAAACCATCTATTACAGAGCTTAGATCAATTAACTAATGATGCTGTACCGAAGAAAATTCAACTACAAGGCCTAATGGATATAACTGACCCTATGAGTAAGTACATAAAAACAATATTTTGACACTTAAAAACTTTCGTAATGAATTTAAATTTTAGATAAATATGACTTGGCATTCTTTTTAGGCGAATACGATCTGATTAAACGTGTGCAAAAAATAGCTGAAAAGAACCAAATATGGCGATCGTATATTGGCATGGGCTACCACAACTGTTGTGTGCCACATACGATCATGAGAAATATGTTCGAAAACCCTGGATGGTAAGTTAAAATCCACTTCAGCGATAAAAACATAAACAGTTAAGTACATAACAAAAATATATATGAATAAATATTCTGATTATAATAAAATAGATTTAAGGTCATTAAGTGTTTTCATTTATGAATGAAATGAAAACTTTATTTCGTGGTATCGTGTTCGCTCGGGTGATCTGAAAAGCAAAAGCAAGAGCGAAGCACATAATATATATCCTTGGGGTTTCATGAATACCTCTTTCCTAAACACATTCAGAGTTTTTTTGTTTTGTTAAGGACTACACAATATACTCCTTATCAGCCAGAAGTGGCTCAAGGTCGATTGGAAGGTCTGCTCAATTACCAAACGATGGTTAGCGACCTCACGGGGCTGGATGTTGCTAATGCATCACTGTTAGATGAAGGCACAGCTGCTGCGGAGGCTTTGTCACTTTGCCACAGGTAACATAAATTACCTATAAGTATTAACATAAAATGTAAAAATTTCCCACATTTCTATAAATACTCGTAGATTTAAAAAATTGTTACGAAACTGAATCAAGAATTATGATATACCTACCTAGTAGATTGGTCATAAAAGTAGAAAAAGACATACCTAGACTAAAGTTCCCTAAATTGACAACATTTCATTTTGAGAAAGTACTAAAATTAGAAAACCATTTCGAGATTTTAGTGTTCTAAGCTCATATATTTTTTTTCAGAATTTTTAGATCAGTATTTTGTACGTAAATTAAAAAAATCTAAAATCTAGTCCATATAGGGAGTTTGAGTCGAGTCTCTTTGCCTTCTATTTAAAAAAAACAGTGGTGCCAGCTTAGGGTAATTTACCCTAGATTTAGGGTTAAAATATCCGGCACTAAGAGACGACACATTGCCCGTTGGAGTAATTTTAAATCCCGAAATTGAAATTACAGCATACCCAATTACCCGATTAGTATAATTAAATACAAGAAAAATATTTCGTTCCACTACCTATTTCTTTCTTTATAAATCAACAAACAATTCTTCCATGTACATGTAAGGTGGGGCGGAGAGTGTCCTTTCTGTACGGTAGTACTTATTAATTATTATTTGTTTATATTATATAATTATACTATTCTGTGATCTAGGGTAAATTAAGACCCAGCCTAGGGTAGTGTGAAAATCTGATCTGGCAACACTGAAAAAATCAATTGTCATAAATGTCATAATAATGACTGAATGTCTTTCGAGTGTATTTCTATTTTCAGTAAAATTTTGATATTTTTAAAGTATTCTTGTAAGAAAATCAAAAGAAAGTCGTAGCATCGTTTGTGATACTTAAGCGTTACCTGTGACATTATGTTTTGTGTGATTGAGGGCTGTAAATCACACACAGGAACATAAGAAAATAATCAATAGATATTATCATTTAATCGGTGAGTTCATGTTGTTTTCATTTTTTTATGTTATGTAAATAGCCTGAAACTATTATAATATACTAATAATTTGTGCAAATAGTCGTTTGTGTCCAGTTCTTTGTCGATTTTTGCAAATATCAGATCTGTTTATTGAGGTGTGTTTTTTCGCATAGTGATGTGCATTTTTCTATATCGATATGTTTTATTGTACTTTCTTCGGTACTTTATATTTGATGGTAACAAAAAGTAGAAAACCATCACATGACTTGGCTAGCCTGGCACATCTTTCTTAATAAATGATAATCAAGTTATTTAATTCAATTTAACTCAAATCGGTTATAACTTAATGTTCTGTATGTAGATACTTATTACTACAAGCTCAATTTCTTTGTTTTAGGAGCCGATATTCAACATACCACAAAAATGTAATGAGCCTGCGTGATGTCGACGACATGAAGCAATGATTACTAGTTTGCAGCGACAACTAAAAAGAGATAAAAAAGTCTTCAAATAATAAACACTGTCATTTTTATTACCTGTTCTTTTATTTCCTTGTCTTGTCTGCATGGACATTCGAGAAAGTTCTTAGGGATACCAGCCCCCCTTCTCAAATGGCCAACTTTCTATTCGTTTGAACGCAACGCTTACTTTTAAAGCTTAAATATGAGCAATAGATGATTAAATCACATGTCGCAGTATTGTATGGAACTGTCAAGCTTACGGCACGTAATTTTATAGTTTACTGCTTATTTTAAAGTTTTAATAGTAAGCGTAGCGTTCAAACGAATAGAATGTTGGCCATTTGACTAGGGGGGCAGTTACCAGAGGTCGTACTCTGAGCTCTTATAGCAAACTCAAAGTGATGTTGTTTTGTTATAGAGACAGAGCTATACATTGCGTATAGCGCACTTTTCAATCACAACATCGCTTCGATATTACTTTTGAAAGTCTTTGTATGGGGGCTTTTAGTTGAAACTGTTTTTAGAAAGCGACATTGAAAGAAAAATGACCCACCTCTTCTTAAAAAATTACTCATACCCCTTAAAGGTACTACGATAATTGACATAGTTGTTATTGGGGTTACTATAGTTGTTATTATGTTTTTGTTATTTATTATGAAACATGAAACAAAAATATCATTATTATCGATATAAAATACTAGCGTGCCTACATCTCTATGGACATCACAATTCGCATCAAAGACAGTTTTTTTTTTAATTGACGTTTTAAGAGGCAAGGCAAAGGCATCGCTTATATTTTACCTATATCTTGTACTTACGTCCTTTTAGAATAAACCGTTTTTTATTAATTGATATCTCAGTAATGTATGAAAAAAAATGGAAAAGAAAAAATACCTGTTGCCTAAAAAACGATAAATTTTCATTATATCCATAAAAACATGTACCTAAAAATTTTGAAATGTTGTCAATTACCACGACGACTGAAGTTGCGGTCAAAATATATTGAACCTTTGAACATTGGAGACTTGAGTATCTAATAACTATCTATTATCTATTTCACAGACACAACAAAAGAACAAAGTTTGTCGTATCAGAGAGAATTCACCCACAAACTTTGGCAGTCGTACAGACACGCCTAGATGCCCTCGGGTTGGAAGTGATGGTAGTTCCCGATGTGCGAGAAGTTGACTTTGCACAGAGAGATATATCCGCAGTGCTTCTTCAGTGCCCTGATACTCGTGGTTTGGTATACGATTACTCAGCGTTGGCAGCCGGAGCGCAAGAGCATGGGGTTAGTTGACGTTATAATAAAAATGTCTGTAAAATGTAATCAATAAGATTTAAAAATTCTTAAAGTATTTATTCATTTCAGACTTTAGTAGTAGTCGCCACAGATCTATTAGCTATGGCTTTACTTAGACCGCCTGCTGAATGTGGAGCTGCTCTTGCAGTTGGGACCTCACAGAGATTGGGAGTGCCCCTTGGATATGGAGGGCCACACGCAGGCTTTTTCGCTGCAGAACATGCACTTGTACGATTGATGCCAGGCCGTATGGTGGGAGTCACTAGGGATGCCACTGGTAGAGATGCCTACAGGTAACAAACCAAACTATTATTTAAATCTTTTTACTGATCCGAAAGTTTCTTTAACTTTCATCTATTTTTTTCAGACTTGCTCTACAAACAAGAGAACAACATATTCGACGCGACAAAGCTACTTCTAACATCTGCACAGCACAAGCACTTTTAGCTAATATGTCAGCCATGTTTGCAGTTTACCACGGACCTCAAGGACTACGTGATATTGCTACTCGTGTTCATAACTCTACTCTTGTACTAGATCACGGTGAGTTAAAGTACTGAAGAATCAAAAACGACCAAGGATTCATATTCAAATTACTTAAGTACCTTTTAATAATTTTCAGGGATAAGACAACGCGGACACAAACAAAGCAACGAAGTTTATTTTGATACTTTACACGTTGTACCACATCCTGAGCATAATGCTAGTGATATTAAAGCTCGTGCTCAGGAAAAGAAAATCAACTTAAGATACTTTGACGACGGAGCTGTTGGCGTAGCTTTAGACGAAACAACGACCATGCAAGATATTGACGACCTATTGTGGATTTTCGATTGCCAAAGAGTAGAAGAGGTAAATGTTAATTAGCTTCAAAGTAAAATAACAATGTTTGATGGCTAAATTGGTTGATCACATTGTTTAATCGCAGGTCATGAAAAGCAGTGATGTAACTTCACGAAGCATAGTGAAGGGGCCTTTCAGACGGACGTCACCATATTTGACGCATCCTGTTTTCAACATGCATCATTCTGAAACTAGGATTGTTCGATATATGAAACGATTGGAGAACAAGGATATATCTTTGGTGCATTCAATGATACCTCTTGTAAGGATGTTTTTATTTTATCTTTGATTTTTTTAACTTAATTATTAACATTTTGATGATTCATTAACTTGATGGTTTTCATAACCGATAGCTAAATTTTATATGATTTATTTCCACAGGGTTCATGTACGATGAAACTGAACTCTACAACTGAAATGATGCCATGTTCTTTCAAACACTTTACTGATATTCATCCGTTTGCGCCTCTTGAGCAATGTCAAGGATATCACACTCTTTTTGAGGAACTTGCGAATGATTTGTGTGCAATTACTGGATACGATCGGGTTTCATTTCAACCCAACAGGTAGGTTATAAATCATGACATAACACAATTGAAACATAAAAAATAATCAGTAAATATAATTAAATTATGAATGTAAATCCGTTTTTGGCTTTTTATAAGATAATTATTGTTGACTAGCAACCGCCCACGACTTCGTCTGCGTGGGCAGTTTTTTTCTAACCCTCCCATCCCCCTAGGAACAGTTCTATTTTTCGGTATGAAGGGTACCTTTCGTCCCGAAAAATACTCCTATGTCCTTTTCTGTACCCCTGGCAACGTGTATGCACTGTAATCATACAGTCGACGACTCAACTGATCACGGTTAAGTCGTAACAAACAAACAAACTGACTTTTGCATACCTAACTGACAGGATTAAAATGTATGTGTTTGTGATAATAAATAAAAAATAAAATGCTACCAAAAGTTGCCTTTTGTTGACTTTTGGAAAGCTTTTTGTTTTTTGGAACAACTATAAAATTAAAACTTTTGGTTCTTAGTGGTGCCCAAGGTGAATATGCAGGATTAAGGACAATCAAGCGCTACCACGAGTTCCGAGGTGACACTGGTCGTAACATATGTCTCATCCCGGTGAGTGCGCATGGGACGAACCCTGCGTCTGCGCACATGGCTGGAATGCGCGTCTGCGCCATCCGCGTCACGCCGTCTGGAGACATCGATATGGAACATCTCAAAGACATGGTAAATATTAGGCAATATTTTTTGGGAGGATAGCGAATAAATCCACAGCCTTTCACCACTTAGATCTATAGTAGCCTTTTCACCCACAGAAACCCCATTTCAGGGTGACTACTGTTATGGCGAGAGCCTTAAAATAATGAAACTAATTAATATATTTTCACTTTTTGTTTGATATAAAACAGCAAATAGCCATATAATATAGTATCCTACTATATTGAGGGCTCGCCTACTATATTTTTTGAAAAAATATATAGTAGGAAAAACTACTATATTTAAGTCAAAAAACTAAACGACAGCAACTAAAAATAGTACTCATATACATACACATACGTAATTGCATAGGTAATCATTTTTGTAATTAGGTAAACACTTGTGTTTATGGTTGTTGAATTTATCATGAAAATGTTAGTGCCTACTTGAGTATAAAAAATGCAATTTCTTTAAAATTATCCATACAAAACGGCAACCTACTATATTTTTTGGACTGTTTCGCCATCTTCTATATTTTTACACTAATAATCTTGAAAATACTATATTTGATGCAAAAAATGTTGGCAACCCTATTGCCAGTGCAATGCATCACACTACCTACAAATTGGAACACACATTTATTATTAGAATAAACTATTTCGGGATTTACACCATGTACTCGGAGTCTCAAAAATAAACAGGTACATGGTGTATGTAAATCCCGAAATAGTTTATTCTAATAACGTAAATAACCATGGAAATTTAAAACCACACATTTATTTATTTTATTGTCATTCCTCAGGTACAAGAGCATAGTGCTAAACTATCGTGCCTCATGATGACATACCCTAGCACATTTGGTGTATTTGAGGAGCGAGCAGCGGACGTGTGTGCTTTAGTACACGCTCATGGCGGCCAAGTCTACTTAGACGGAGCCAATATGAATGCACAGGTATGAAGGAGCAAAACTAATCTTCAAAATGTCTCTTCAGTAGACACTACCGGCGTTAGGTGGGGGCGAGCACGGGCGACTGCCCGGGGCGCCGGATATAAGGGGGCGCCTGCGGCGCCCCTTTATACACACTCGCTCATGACGCTCATGGAGCGAGTCCTACTTACTATCGTAAATTCCCTTTTAGAGACAAAATCGGTATGGCTACATAATCACAACAATTTGGCAATATCTCGCCGAAATTTCATCGCTCGCTTACATGTGCCGTTTAAGATTTGGCCATTGTAAAATCCAGGGGCAAGCGGTGCGACTGCACTGGGCGTCCTCGTGTGTGGGGCTCCAAAAACGCTTGACCACCGATCGACTATCAATCATATTGTTGACGAGTGACGATGTGACGAATGAAACTGACTAAAAATCGCACTGCGTGGCCATTTTTTGTATAAACAAGCAAAATTAGTGGATGAAACTGACTTAATGGCGCTGCGCAGCTGTTTTTTGCTATAAACAAGAAAGATGAGTAGATGAAACTGACTAAAAATCGCGCTGCGCGGCCGTTTATAGCAAAAATACTATAAACAAGCAAGATTACAAGATTAGTAGGTGAAACTGACTAAAGATCGCGCTGCGCAGCCGTTTTTTAACTGACAGGTTGAATTGAAAATCTTGGAATCGCAGATAAGGGGCGCCCCGTAGAAATTTCGCCCAGGGGCGCTGGTAGTGCTAAAACCGGCACTGTCAGTAGATCAGGTAATAAGATTTATTCAGTACCACATCATAACACTCGTTCGGATAATAAAATGACGAGGAGGAGGAGGAAAGTCAATGTCAAAACCCTTTATAGAGGATACATATCATGGGTATTTTTAATCCATTATGTATTAAAATTTTGTTTGTTTCCCAAATAAAAAAAAATAAAAAAATTGGTGTAGATAAAGTCTTGTGTGCAACTGTACATAATTAGGCATTATTCCCTCATTATAGTACAGTTGCATAAATTACTATTCTTGTGTTACTACAGGTGGGACTATGTCGTCCCGGAGATTATGGCAGTGACGTATCACACTTGAACCTCCACAAGACTTTCTGCATACCCCATGGTGGAGGTGGTCCTGGAATGGGTCCTATTGGAGTGTAAGTATTTCTTTAGAAACAGAACATAGTGGAAGCAGCATCAAGCTGAAAGAAAGAGTCAGTAATCATTGTTCCTCTAATACTTAGAGTATTGTCTTGGGATCCCAAAAAAAGCAATCCAAAATATCCAAAATTCCTGGAGATACTATCAAAAAATCGTGCTCTAAAAAGTAAGAAACAAGAAAATATTCGAGTCCAAAATTCAATAAAAAGGATAACCGTAGTCGCATGCCACTTTGTCCTATAT
This sequence comes from Agriphila geniculea, assembly GCA_943789525.1. NCBI lineage: Eukaryota > Metazoa > Arthropoda > Insecta > Lepidoptera > Crambidae > Agriphila > Agriphila geniculea. The sequence goes on from OX038875.1 coordinate 15,468,291, forward strand.
ACGCACGACACGAACAACAGGCTGGAGGAGCTGCTGGAGGAGGTGGCATGCGACTACGGATATCCTTTTTATTGAATTTTGGACTCGAATATTTTCTTGTTTCTTACTTTTTAGAGCACGATTTTTCCGTAGTCGGGTTTTAGTTTTAAAACTTCTTTTTTTTATTTTAAATATTTTGGAGTTGTCAAAAGGGTGAAAGCAAGCAAAGCCACGGGCAAAAGCTAACAATATATACATATTTGAAAAGTGCTCATTAAGCCCTTTCATTTGGTACCCAACACGGCATTATTAAAAAATATTATTTTTTTAGTTCATGTCTTTATTTTCTCTAGAGGGCGCCACATTCAATTTAATGTGACGTCATATAGCCTATGTTCATTGGACGATTAAGACGCTTCTAACGATACTTCATTTGTCAAATTATAACAAGTAGTTTAGAAGTTATGACGGAACAGATGAATTTACAAACATACATACATACATACATACATACAGGTCAAAATCATATACCCTCCGTTTTGGCTTCGCCGTAGTCGGGTAAAAAAAAGTACCTTTTGAAAACAAAACATCTTAGTCTGCCTGGGCTGAAAACTTAACCGTACACTTATGTCCAGTTTATTAATAATTTGTTAATGAAACATAGTCTAGTACTTATATTTTTTGTTGGAGATGCAAGTTCCAACTGTTGCTTTCGCATTTCACCGACAGAAACATACTATAATTTTTACAATGGAAATTATTGCTGATTATTTTCTGTTAACTTAATAGGAAAGCGCATTTGGCACCATTCCTCCCGTCACATCCAGTAGTAGACCCCCTCGCAGATTTGGGAGATGCCGCGCATAGCTTTGGATCCGTCAGTGCTGCTCCGTTTGGATCCTCAGCCATTCTGCCCATATCCTGGGCATATATAAAGGTAAGCTTACAGTGACGACAATAAAAAGTAGTGATAATATTTATATATCCTGAACAATATATTTAGATTTTTCTACTTGTCAATGATATACATATTTTTTCAACTCTCAATGTTATGATTATTAAAATGCTTTAAATAAGTCATAGCTAATATAATGCGTACTATCTATCTATCATTATACCAAACCTACCTCTTTCTCTTTTGATGTGCTTTTAATTAATTTCGGTTCAGTGGTCGTTTGCTAAAATATCGCTCTCCCTTTAAAGAACTTCTGAATTAACCTTATTCGTTACCTACAGATGATGGGACCAAAAGGCCTGAAACGAGCTACGCAAGTGGCAATACTCAACGCGAACTACATGTCTAGACGGATGGATGGCCACTACAAAACACTGTACAAAGGCGAAAGAGGGCTTGTGGCGCACGAATTCATCATAGACGTGCGAGATCTCAAGAAATCCGCCAACATAGAGCCTGGAGATATTGCTAAGCGACTAATGGATTTCGGTTAGTCAAAGCTAACTCAAGTCATAATAAGAACACAATAGAAAACTTTAATCACAAAAAAAGTAACATCTCAAAATCTTAAGATCATTATCTAGTTTATTTTGAACTCATTAGTATTTTTTTTTAAAACAATAAGCCGCGTTGCTCAGGCACATGTGTCAAACTGATTTTTCTAAGGAGCCATTTAAAAGATTAGCGGGCCAGACTCAAAATTCAACTCAAACACATTCTAAATTAAAATCTCTATTTATTTAGTTTAAGTTTCATACAAATTATCTTACAATACTTAGTGTGGCATCGAATACCGTCTACAATACTACTGGATAGATTCTGGTCGCGGGCCGTATTGAAATAGCTTGCGGGTCGTATGTTTGACACCCATGATCACACGTCAACTAGCGTTCTCATTCTTATGTATTTATTATTGCTGCAACTCTCAGAAATTATTAAACGAATTATGCCAATTCAATTACACATAATGAGGTAGGACAACCTCCATCCCTTATTGCCCTAGAAGTTTAAATAAGATGTTATTATTTTACTTACTAAAAAAAGGGCACCCAGACACACAAATACACTGACATGTAAACGCACTTTAAAATCTTGGCGTTGTCTCTTTACCAATATTATTATCGACAATTATTTGCTAGGTTTCCATGCGCCCACCATATCTTGGCCTGTGGCGGGAACGTTGATGATTGAACCGACAGAATCTGAAGATCTACAAGAACTGGATAGGTTCTGTGAAGCTCTTATTACCATTAGAAAAGAAATAAAAGACATTGAAGACGGAAATATCGACAAGAGACTGAATCCACTTAAGGTAAAATATTGTCTATTTTTTTACTGGATCATTTATTGATAAAACTTTATGATCGTTTTATTTCTTAGATGGCACCTCACACTCAAGCGGAGGTGATTTCCGAAGACTGGAACCGTCCTTACACTCGCGAGCAAGCTGCTTTCCCAGCTGTAAGTTTTCTCTTTACCTTTTTCAATAATTTATCCACACAACATCTTTTTGGTTCACAAGAAGGTCCTCTATTGATTAGCTAAATAGACCCGAATACCAAAGGAAAATATTAAATTACATAGTACCTACCTATAGAACTTTAAACTTTCACTAGTGAGTGCAGAAATGTAAATTTCAGATCACTAATAATGACGATAAAACATATTATTGAAATACTTTACGAAATGAAGATATTCAAATTATGAAATCGTAACTAATGACATATTTTGATATTTTCAGCCATTTGTTAAAGGTGAAACAAAGATTTGGCCCACTGTTGGTCGTATCGATGACATGTACGGCGACAAACATCTCGTGTGCACGTGCCCCCCTGTCCTTGACGACTTTTAAGTAATTTGTAAATTAATTGTGAAATTAATAAAACAATCTCTCAGCAGTCGCATAATGTATGTATATTTTGTCAATATTGTCGTATAATAAATATTGTTTTCTAACAACCGAATCTTATCTGTTCTGCATAGATAAAACTTTATACCCTATAGCGACAAAAAGAATTTTATACATTTTGCCGTTCATAAATTGTATCGACTTTAAACAAGTATGCTATCTATCCTTAATTTATTACTATAAATATATTCATATTGCGAATGATTACAATAACAGTTTTAATTGGATTCAAGGCAACGTGTTGTTTTGTCTCTAGCTTGAAGTACAGATTGGAATATGAAAATCCACAAATCAATAACATTAAAAATTAGGTCTAAGATTCAGTTTCTTGTAATTTATAATTTAATAATTGCTTACATAGCAAGATCTTCCATATTCCAATTGCCTTTATAAAAATTAAAAATTAGTCTTCAACTAAATTATCTACATAGTGAATTAATTTTACAGATTCGCAAATAATTATTTAGTACCTAGTAGTCACAATAATATTAAGATTCATAAAAATGTACAAGTAGAAAAAGTTACAAAACAAAGTTACTTCTGAATAGCATATAATAACCAAGCGTATAAAAAGAAAAATTTACGCAAAATAATAGCTAGCAGTTCCGTAGTTGCAATTAATCATAATATTATTATGCTAACTTCATTTTATTTCGGTGGAGAGTTAATCGTATCTTTTGGGTACATTCCTAATCTAACCCCAAGTTCTTTTGGCATCCGCATAACCGGTCTAGTTGGAAACGGGTGGTAGGATCCCGATGAAGGACTACGAGGATAAGATAATGAAGAAAGGGTATCAGTTTCTATTAAAGAAGTGATAGCACTACAGGTGTCATCAGATTCTACTATTGTCTTATCACCCTTATCTGTTGACAGCTCTCTTGGGAATGTAGGAGTTTCTTTGGGAAATATTTTGGGCGAAATTGGGGTTGATACTTGATCAAGCGATATAATTTGACACAGAGTATCGCTAGAGTTACTTTTTATACCGGTAGGCGAGTCATCCTCTGCGGAAGGTTCATATGTGAAACTAATAGAGGATGTCACTACATGAGCGAAATCACTAACTTGGCTGTTATCAGTCTTTGAATTTTTTTCACAAGCCTTCGGCCCCTGATCAACAGTTTTACTACAAATATCACTTGCTTTAGATAATACAAAATCATTATATTTATTTGAAAATGGGTAGTCATAATCTTCAGAAGTGTATCGCTTTTCATAAGTTGAAGTATCCCTTGGTTCCGTTGATGGTAGTGTAACTGAAGTTTTTGTTTCTGAGAATGAATGTCTTGTCCAATCAGATGTAGTTGCAGGTCTCAAAACATCATTCCTGGGGATATCTAATTCAGGTAAATTATCAATTTTTCTTTTAATGGCGAAATCGTAACTACTACCTTCTTTATCTAAAATACTTTTATAATCACACTTAGCCAGAAAGCCTTTATTTTCCCAACCATATAAATCAGTTTTATTTCCTATACACTCGTTACTAGGAGACTTTGAACTTTTTAAAGAAAACTCCCCATCCCTTGAAATTGTACTACGTAATTCTAATGAGAATGGGTCGTCAATGGAAATTGGTCTTACTCTGACAAAATCACTTTTTTCAGCCACATTATTATGAACGTTTCTTTTCTTATAACCTATTAAAGAATCAGAAGTTGATTCCTTAAGAACAGGCGATTCAACTTGCGTAATTTCTTCAGAATGTTCAGGAATTTCAGTATATGACGTATTATTTTGTAAGACTCGTTCAAAAGAATCTTCTGACTTGATTTTTATACTTTGATCATCGGTTATATGTTGTTTAGTTAAAATTCGACTTAGTATTTTAGAGTTCTCTTGAATAATTTGTAACGCTCTTTCGCTATTTTTACGTCCTGACTGGAGAATATAATCTTTCGGTGACATGCTTTCCGTCTCTATTTTGGATTTCACTGGTGTCTCAATTTTTCGTGTTGTCAGCGGTTCACTTGTAATATTTGTACTATCTGTTTGTATTTTATATTGCAGATTTTTCTCTATAACTTTACTATTAATATCAGGACTTAATGATTTCTTACTCGTAAAGCTATGACTTTGTGGCAAGGAAGATGCTCGTTCTGTTTCATTGATTGAGAATTTTTCGTTGTGAGTACTATGAAGAGTTAATGAATCTGGTTTTTTAGGCAGTCTTGAATGTCTTTTTACAGCTCTTCTATTGGGTATATCGGAATTATTAGGATCGGTCACACGAGCCCCAAAGAATTCTGGGCTGTGTTCAAAATATTTATCTATTTTCAATGGTATTGGTGGTTCATCTTCACTTACAATAATACTTTCAGCTCCTGGACTTCTAACTGGACTTTCTATATCTGATATATTTCTTTCAGATAAATCAATATCAGGCACAAAATTAGGATACATAGCAAAACTGTCAATAATATCAGGCGGTCTTTCCATTATATTCGATCGACAAGAAGATGTAAAATTCGATTCATAATCGTAAACATATGGAGAACCAACGTCTACATTACATTTACAATCAGTAGACAAATCTAAGGGACTTAAATCCATTAAATTTTTGGGAGGTTTTGAAAAACTTTTAGGCTCTAAATCTTCGTCAAAATGTGGTTTTTCTTCGTATTTTTTGCTGCTCAATCGTTGTAAAATATCTTTTTTATCGGAACTCATGTGAGGAGAATAAGGGGATATGCTTTTCTGTGGACTTATAGGTTTAAAATGTTCAGGATCTTGATTAACTATTAAACTCTCCTTGAGTTTGGTTTCAAAACCATCTATATAGGTTCGTAGTGGCTCGCCAGCAGCTGAGTCTAGATAATCTGATATATTTTTTACACCAATTCCATCAAAATTAACGCAAGTAGCGTCTGGCGAATGTTTTATTTTGGTGTCTTTAATAAGCGGGGAACTAATTGATTTAATTTCTTTCAATATTGGCGAGAGAGGAGGGTTATTTTTTAAGGATCGAGATCGTTTTTCCTTATCATCATCTGGTAAATCAGTTTCAGAATCACTAGCTTTAGCATTATCATCACACAAGCTAGTATCGGTACTTGATGCTGTGTGTGATGAATACGAAGAAGTTTCGCTGGAACTTCGGGATCTAAGAGAAGCAATCATTTGACTAGCTTCAAGCTCGGAAACAATAATACCATCACCAGCTTCATCCAAATCTATGGAAGCTTTCCGGATTTTTTCTGCTGTTTTTTCACTTTTAATATCTTTCCATTTTACAGAGTTTCTTCTACTCAACGACTTTCGACTTTTTTCTTCATTCCAACTTATTGTGTCGTTAGAATGGCCACGTGTACGTTTCTTTTCTGTTTCACGTGGGGTTGAAGTTAGTCTCGATGGTGGGACTGCTCCAGGTGGTGGACCAAGGCGCCTTCCTCGCGAACTAACTATGGCACTTTTTCCCAAAAGAAGGTTATTAACTGTAAGTGAAGTCGGCGACGTAGGAACTCCAACTGTAACAATAATATTTTGCTTCTTACGTACAGGACAAAAACAAACGAAATAAAGCAAAGTATATTCGTAATAATAGAATAGTGCAAAAATATTACCTGCGGCATGGCGTGCGCAAGCAGCTGCTAAAATAACATGAGCTTGTCTTTGTCTCTCGCGGAGACGAGCGTATTGACGTTTAAGCGCACCTATGTCTAATGAGAGCCTGTCTCCTGCACCTATACGATCCTCTCTACGTGGCATCACCTACAATAAATATTAATTGTAATATAATAGGTTTTGAACTAAACCTTAATGAATAATGTTCTTAATTTTTTGGAAAAGAGACTTTTTTATTATTACTTACCGTTGCTAATGCCATTTTGTTTCCATCGTCACTAGAGTCTCCTTCATCCTCAGAATAAAACAACCGTAATCCTCGTTTCGTCATTGATTGCATCTGAAACAATTCAAATTTTATTTAATGCGTTGGCATTGACCGGAAGAGACATAAGCCTCTACGCCGCCCATACAGCCATTTTTGGTCACAGATTTTCAACAGATGTAACAAGTCGCTACAGTTTCGTAACTGATACGACACATTGCGACTATTTGCGACTGTGTAGGGTTTTGTTTAAAGGTGTTGTAACAGTTTAGTAACAATGTTACGGAAACGAGTTTCAGTAACTTTGTGTTGTCGCTGTGTCGACATAATACACAATGATCTGTGTCCATACATTGTATACACTTTGTGCTCAGTTTGCAACTAGAGTACAAAGTTGTAACAATGTGTGGTAACGGGATGGTAAAGTTACAACACATTGTGTTGTAACGTTACGACAATGTTCCGGAATATCAGATAACCTAACTTATACAAATGAGCGTCACCAAATCCAATCACTCTCAAATATTGCCTTTGTTTTCTGCCCCCTAGCATGCCTACCGATACACGATATAATATAGCGATTTATCACGTGTAACTGTCAAAAGACAATGGATTTCGACAGCTGAATGTCGATAAAACGCTATATCACGCGATATTTATCATGTTTCGATGGTCATGCTACGGGGGTGTGAGCCTAAAGTTTGATCGTGCCGATCCAACCTACTAGGTATTGACTTATTAGCATGACAACATTAGGGTTGAATGTAAAATGAGAAGCTATAAGAAAAAGGTATAATTTTTATTTCAGTTTAAATAAACAGCCCCTTTACTAATTAAATAGGTTTTGCAATCTGCAAAGGGACGAGTACATCTCACGAGTTGAAATAGTCAATTATTCCACTTTTATAAGTAGCATAATTTATTTTTCTATGTTCTAACTGCGAGCGCCTGTTCCAGAAATGTAGGATTTTTTTTACCCTGAAACAAATATCGAAACTTTGAGAAACACTGGAAGAAAAAAAATTGAGAAACCATTTTTGGATTCCTGTTACTTTGTGACGACTTTACGTAACCATGTCGATGCATTATGGTTACTTTGTGACTAGTTGTAACGAGAATATTTTCACGTAACAAAAATGCTTTTCTTTAATATTTATCAATTTTACTGTTTAATATTGCTAAAATATATTATTTTTCGTTTTGATATTAACTACTATGAATAATCAAAAGCATTTGAGCACTCGGTGTGTACAAATAAATAATGTTTACTTACCACCAAAATACTAAAATTGTGATAATAATGTGGCGCGTTAGTAAATTTCATTCTAATGGATGAAATTACACAGTCAAATTTTTTCCCATTACGATTTGAGCATTAAAAATATTATTAAACAAAATCTGTATATAAGTATTACTTGTATGGAAAAAGATGGCGCTACCTTTTATTTTAATTAATAGTTCATATCACCATATTTGTCACTTCACGAGTCAAAGGAACTGCTGAACGAATGAACGAATGAATTCCTGATAGAAGTGAGCACAAATACGTCGCGATGTGACAACGCGGCGACAGCGCAGTGCGACTAAAAGTTGCTGTTACCAAATGTTACAAATCGTCCCCACTTTTCGAAACAGCGACGGAACAACGGTCGACACGGCTACTCATTGTGACGGAACAAAGTTACTGAAAAAATACGTTTCGACACAAATGTGTGCACTCTAAGTCGTAACCGCTACCAGAATGGCTGTATGGGCGGTGGACTAATGTGTCACTGGCCAATCAGATTGCCCCAAACACCTTGGTCGTTGTTAAAATACTTACAGCAGAATGCAGTGGAGGTTGTGTAGGTGCGCTTGGTGGCACAGGTGGGGTGACGCGGTATCTGTGCAGCGAACGCAGGCGCGGCAACTCTGGCGCAGAGCCAAACGCAACCACGCGAACAACTAGTGCGTCACCCGCCTCCCAGATCGCGCCAGCGCCACCTCCCATGCAGCTGTAGAACTCGTCAGCTGACCGTGCCGACAAAATACGACTGCAAAAAATCGTATGTTGTTTTACATTACATTGCAAATTCATAAAAACTGTATGCTCCATCCCCGTTCTACCATCGGTCGTCCAGACGCACGGTGGGGTTTTGCTCCTATTTGGTTGACATTCCACGCATGCACACGAAGCGTTTTTCGTCTTCCTTTTTAATGCGCACAGCTAAGGAGTGGAATTCCCTGTGCGTCTATTCCCACAAGCATACAATACAACCCAGCTATATTTAAAACCCAAGTGAATAAGCTACTTCTGCGAAAGCTCGCTCCATCTTCGGCCTTTTTAGCCTTATGGTTCTCGAATGTGCCCAGTAAGCCCATTTATTGTAAAAAAAATATTTGCTTTTAAATGTCTAGTATTAATGTAATCAATTAGCCAACACAATTGCTTTCAAGATCGACGCATCTATATTTTCTTTTAGTACTTACTCCTGAAGCAAATCCCATATGGCTAGAGCAGTTAGCAGTAGAACTTCATTGCCATCCAGCAGCACCAGATCCCATACTCTCAACAACGACTCCCGTGGAAGCCAAGTCGCGTACAGGGTTAAGAACCATTGCATTGTGAACACATCTGGCAAAGGAGGTTCTACACCACCACCTTAAATTATACAAATACAATATAACCAGATCCTAATAATAAGTATCCTAATAAGGTAAAAGTACGTCAGTACTATATTAATTCTATGTCAAGAAAATATGAATTGATAAACAAGTAAGTATCACAATTTGTGGTAAAACCATCAGCCAAGCAAGATGTTTGATCATAATTTGATTATTATTGATTAAAATAATTCCTTAAAGATTTTTTCATTTAAAATTTGGTTGGAATTTGAAAGTTTGTATAATATCATTTTTCATAATTACCATCAGATATCCTCTGCAAATGGTCCATATGATGGGCAAGCCTAGGGAGCCTTAACCGTAGCAAGTCCCTAAACGCCGCCATATCAGCTGACAGTCCGCGTAGATCATCAGCAAAGTAACCTTCAGGTAACACGGCTTCCACCAGGTATATCATCACCTGTTAAAGTTAGAACTAATTTACTAATAATTTTCCAAGTAGATTTCCATATTTTATTTGATCAAGTCAATTTCTTTCAAGGTATCATCATTTATCTTGGTCAATTTCTTTCATGTGTCTCAGTCAAAAGCGTGCTATAAATATTATGGCAAGTTCTAACTATTATTTACCTTCAAAGAATCCGATTCAGATTTATCCATAACTTCTAGTATAATCGCAGCTAACATATTGAAGCCTTGGCAATAACCCACGTCTTTATTCCATCTAAAAATAAATCTCTTAATATTAATATAACTTTATTTGAATTTCACTAAAGTTACTTTATTAACAAATCAAATTAGATTTAAGGCCTTTTTGCAATAAAATACATACAATCGAAACAAAAGCGCATTTGAATCGCTCTCGTAGCCATCTCGTAGCGGTTCTTTTGCCGTTGCGTATTGATTAGTTGGATATTATGCTTCCTGATACGCTGCTATCAATATGTTATATTGTAAGGAGAAGTATTTTTGGTAATATTTACCGTGCGTATGCTAATAGTACTCTGCGGAGCATAGCTTGATTCTCACGTCCTTCAGTCCCACAAAACAATGAACAACCTGTGCGATGTAAGTCCTGCAAATAAATATACATAAAATATTATCGCAGTATTGGTAAAAATATCTTCAGAAACTGTCAGACGATCACATCTAGCAAAAAATTTTCTATTTTCTGTTCACTATTTCAAAAGCTAGATAATATATCAAATAAAGCATTCACCAATAAACCTTGTTTTACTGATTAGAGCGTGCCAAGACTGCCAAAATATTATGATATTCATAAGGTCACCCGTATAAACAGTTAGCCAATGTATACGTTACTCGTTCCTCCTATAGGCAAGTTACTATGTCTATGTCTACTACATAAATAATAATATTATGAGCCTTAATATAAAAAAAAGTATGTTGATTGATTCCACAAAAGAACGAAGTATCAAGAGATAAATTCTTACTCCTTGAAATGATGAGATGAAGGAGCATTAATTAAACATTTATCCTATTGAGTTGAGACTGACAGAGTCTAATTAAAACAAATAAAATGAGGTTCCCTCGATGGCTTGCGCTCTGCAGTATGATTAGTACAATTATATTATTCTGTCGTATGAGTTTATGATGCTGTCAGTTTTCGACCAATGTGTGAAAAAGGTATTCTGATGACTATGATTTTGATTTCACTTTGTTTTTGATTGTCCGTGTGTCATGTCATTTATGTAATGTAGACTAATATCTGTTCCCTTACTGTTGTAGTACCTATATGCTAGCTAGACCAACCTTGAGTATCTGCGCTCCTAACTCTGTGTCATCGGGTTGCGCAGTGCCTCGGAAGCAGGCGCGCTCCGCCACGGACCATTCGATGTTTCTTGCCGTTATATGTCGCTCGGCTAGTGTTAGCCATAGCTGAAATAAAAAACTTCTATTAGAATAAATATTACATTAGAGATTTGATTCTAGGGAATGTTTGATATTATATTTAATGTTTTACATTATTATAGCTCAGCGCTTGCAAGAAGTAATTTTTTCAATATGTAATTGCTGAAAACATTATCGATATTATTTATGAAAAATATTATTATTTACAAGTAGCGAAGGGTCGATACAATCCGGTTCCAATCGGCTTACTTTTTAGAAATCCCGCCAGCGAACCACAGATTACATGCAGAACACAACATTTTTGTAGAACGTTCGCCATAATTTCACCCCTCGCCACTGTTATTTACCTAATCAAATAACGCCATGAATAAAAATTATTCGCCTATATGTAATTAAAATAAACAAGAAATTGGAGAATGTTTTATTTAGGAACTTATTAAGGTAGGCAATAAATATAACTTGTAAGGTTAACTTGCGGCGGTGCGAAAGTAATATAAATAATTTATTGCCGAGAAGGATGCCGTTAAATTCTAAAATTAGTCCCTTCTCAGCGATCTCTTTACGCACTCAACTGACGTCAAACCAAACTTTGGTTAGGGAGGAAGGTAAAGTCAAGTTCAATGTATACTCTCGTCAGATATTGAATCTTATTACAAAGTATTAAGGTTGCTCAGCTGCTCTGACTGTTAAATAGATACCTTCGAATGTGTAAACAAATGTAAAGGTATCGAGTTTATAAAGCGTAAATTAATCAATTAATTATCTTTTTACGTAGGTGCTATGTAGATATCAAATAATTTTGCGTAGGTATTTCGGATTAATTAGAATAATGTTACGTTATTTACCAAAAATGTCATATTTTGTTTATGATTCTACTACAAGTCAATATAGCTCACAGAAAACATAAATTGTACACTTCATTAGGAATCTGTTCACGACAGTCACATGTCATTGACGCGACAAAACTATAGATAACAAGCTCACGCCCTGTTGATTTGTAAGTCTCTATGCATAAAAAGCAAAGATAAATTGCCGAGTCTGCTAACAAACAATCGAGGTTAACTTGATATAGTAGCAAAAAAGTTGATGCTCAGACAATCGTATAGGATAGGAACTATAAATTGGTGGGTAATCCTGATAATAGTAAGTATGATGTAAGTTTGTTTATATTATTGAAATCACAAGCGCCACTCTTAGGTTAAAATCGTATGTAAGCCGCGTCTTCACTTACATAGCATTATTAATTCGTGCCGTGCAAAGTGGTTAAGTACGTGAGACAGCGATGATACAGGTAGTTACCTAGATCTCAAATATATAGAAGAAAAGCGTGCATATATGTAATTAACCTTTCTCCTGAAGTGGTGCGGCACGCCAGCGGGCAGCCGCGCGACCAGCCGCATGGCGTGGAGCCACTCCGCGTAGCCGCCCTCGCCCGGGCCCTCGCCGCCCGGCGTGATCCCGAACCGGGCACCAGGGTCGCCCGCTGACAAACAACACATCGTCAGCATAACAGCCCATTATGTCTAGCCCACCGCAGGACTTAAATATACCTAAGCTATCTCCCGTGGGAGAATGTTGCAATGATCGCTTTAAAGCGCTTAGTTGGTTGACTGTTTTCATCGGAAAACATGATCCCTATTTTTTGGTCTACGGAGGAGTCCATTAGTCGCTTTTAGGCTGCCTGCCTGTCTGAGATGAAGCAGAGAAACGTGATTAACCATTAGGATTGCATAAAATCTCCGCTCCGCAATCCTATTGCTTAATATTTCCTCGTTTATCCGCTCCGCCGCCTCGCTCAGATAAACTCGATTAGCAATATACTAAATATTTTGACAGTCTCAATCATCAACCAGGCTCAAAATCATCCAAATCCTTACTAATATTATAAATGCGAAAGTCCGTTTGTTTGTTTGTTTGTTACGCCTTCACGTCTCAACTATTGAACCGATCATGAAATTTTGCATACACGTTGTCAGGGGTACAGAGAAGGACATAGGGTACCATTCATCCCGAAAAAAAGTATTGTTCCCGAGGGATAGCAAAAAAAATTTCCACGCAGACGAAGTCGCGGGCGGCAGCTAGTATTCGGATAAAGACGTAAAAAAGTGCTTCTATTTGGCTAGCAATCAACCAACTTTACAATATCCCTACTGCCGGCCGGTGTCTTACAAGCCTTACTATGTATGAAAACTACGTAGCCCGAATAGGAAAATAACTCGCCATACGGGCCAAAAGTGGATTGGTGAGTGTTAACGACTATATTAATTCCAGCTAGGTCCAGTGTCTTTCGAAGGATGAATAAACGCGCCTGACAATAAATTTATTGGTCACTCTCCAATTCATAAATGTTAGCAACAACTTTCAACAATGAAAATCCATGTTAATAGAATATCAAATGAGGCAAAATTTTAAAATATGTGACGTGAGATTTTTGTGCTAATGTTCAAACAGTCTCTATACTTACTCCTTTTCCACTCACACAATAACAAGATTGCGTGATAAATAAACCTAAATGTAGGTACGCAATAACCTACTAGGCTTGCATTGCCTATACTGCTTACATGGTAAACAATGGAAGAAATTTAAGCAAACGAGATTATATCAATGTTATTAGCCATATAAAGTGAAATAATCATCTTTTAAATAAATTATCAATATGTGGTTAATTTAAACGGTGACAGCATCCTAAAAATTTTATCCAACTGCCTGAGAAAAATTACATAATAGATTGCTCTGAGAAGATAATAGGGACTCTTTTAATTTACTTACTCATCAATCATTTCGTCAGGGGCTTTGTTTACTAAAAACAATAAAGATAAAAAATAATACTTTTTAGATAGGTAATCTTATAGGCAGCTAATGCAGTATCGATTTCTGTAGGAATTAACGCATACATGTAGGGTTTCCATTTCTTCAAAAGTAACGCCAGTAATAAATACATGTAATGTTTTACCTGAGCTGGCCCTCGACGAACCTGCCAAGTTCCTGAGGGAGTTTAGGATTGCACTCATCTGTCTTGCACGCGGTACACATTTGACAATAAACGCATATCTTTACTGCTGCACAAGGCACTTTAACCTTACAAACTCAATCCGATGCAGTGTCACTGCGGTTTGGCGGGTGAGGCATCTTCACGTATGCGGACCTCCTTTGGAAATCCTCGACAGGAAAAATCGCAAAGCAACATCGAGAAAACAAAGAGGTAATCACGGCAATTATGTGCCATACTTCAAAGACATTTGAGTCTGCGTAGTCGACCAGCTGATGTGGTGTTTACTGGGAAAGTCGCGGAAGGAGCTGCACGGCCGCACGACCCGTACCACTGTACATCGTAGGAGCTGAATCGCAGCCGACTGAGGGGCGCCGGGAATCATAAAATAGGCTTGTGTCATGCTAAGCTATCAGAGAGCGTTTCGTAGTGGAAGCATTCGAGCATGCGCTGTGTGGCCCGGTTTTGTTGGGTTATGTGTGCGTTGCGTATCGATTCTATACCGCTGTGTACGTCAGTCTCGGATACAGATAGACAGTAATAACACCTTGTGTTAGTTTCCTTTGATGTGAGTAGATCTTATTCAGCTCTTATGAATGACACCTAGTCTTTGCTCTATCGTAGCGTCTATAGTCCGCAACATTGGCTAGGATCACCCAAGCATTTTATTATGTCTAAGTATGTATGTGTGCATTCGATAGAAACTCTAACAAAACTTTTAAGGTGTACGTTGAAGCTTTTTTATACGTGTATATGTAAGTATTTAGGTTGTGCTGTATGTTCAGATGTCATTGACCTTTTATTCGAAAACAAAATGAAAATACATAATTAGGAAACGAAGCAGAAATTGTTTGCTATTGATTTTCAATGGAACGCTATCAGGAACGTTGATTGTGTGCAGAATGGTGAACAGCGTGTAACAGAAACATGACAGTTATTAATTACTTTGTTCACTCATAGTAACGGTACGGATCGGATGGTTGAATGCTAAAAATCTCCTTCATATTAGTAAATCGGCTCGGTTTTACATAAAACATTAAAATTTAAAATAAAGTGTTCGAAAGAAACAGGATTTATTTATTCTAATCATTTTAATTAAACTATGCTACGAACTGCTACGAGCTGCTACGAGACTTTCAACAAAATAATTCGAAGTCAAAAGCAGTAATGATGAGATAAATATGATTAAGATACGTATCTAAGTAATCTATTCCCTATCAAGGAAATCTTAACATTGCAAGTTTCACACAATCACTTCAGACCTAATCCTACTATCATATCCTACTTTTATCTATAAAACTCTAAATTGATTCTCTGATTGTTGGCATATACGTAGAAAGAGGGTAGATACCTTTCATAGTGTAGGTGAGCACTAAGAAAGGATTTTGGAAAATTCCCGTTATACAGAGTGCTACAGGTTGTTCCAGTGCTTAACGGCTGAAGGTAGACAACTTTTTGGAGGGTAGATAGATAGATAGATAGATAGACCTTCCATGGTATCTATCTATCTAGGTAAGTGAGCAAAAAGGAAGTGTTATAGAAAATTCCCGTTATAGCTACAGGGTGTTCCAGTTTGTATATGATTTTTTATAAGAAAATTTAAGTGTGTGATGTTATGGGCTAGGCAAATTATTTTCAGGTAAGTCAGGTATAAAATAACTATTCTGCAAGATGAAGTCATATTACCCATAGCCCTAACGGTTGCCCGATTTGTAATTAAGTATAGCTAGAGTAAAAAACCAAGCGAACAAACACTCGGGGGCCCTAACGGCTTACTTTTCGATCTTCGGCGGGTCTGCCGAGGTTCAACTTAAAACAGGTAAATTGAAATAAGGAATTTCGTATTGTACTATTTGCCGAAGTTATTTTGAAGATATCGATGTTCGTGTGACATCATGAATTGGGCTTGCCATTTTGGCCTGACTGGGGCTCGATTTATCTGTTTTAATTTGAAGCCGAGCAGATTTGACGAAGTTCGATGCGTTAGCTGGTATGACCTCTGACCCATCATGTTAGAGCACGCACGAGTCACCAATTAGCAGGGAATGATTAAGTTATTTTTAAATGTAACGTTATTTCTTACTTTTTTACCGTTAATTTTAACATTATCGTTATGTCAATATTCAGTAAATAACGTTAATTTTAACGTTATTTCTTACTTTTTGTTACCGTTGCTTTGAAATTAACGTTATTCCAATTAATAACGTTAATTTTTTTACCAATAATTTTACCGGTACTAAAGTTTAACGCTATATTTGACGGTAATTTTACCGGTACAATATTTTTAACGTTATTTTTACCGGTAAATTTACCGATAAATTTTTTTAACGGTATTTTTAACGTCATTTTTTGTATCGTTATTTTTTTTGACGATATTTCAATCCCTGCTAATTAGCAGGGAACGAAACTAATTAGTTTGTTCGGGAAATGAAATGACCATCGCGGTCAGCACAACATTTTTAGATAAGAATATTTATTATAGAAATGTTATTATTAGGTACTTAATGTAGATATTTTCGTAAGTTCCTGTGTTCTCGCGGTCCGCACAAAATGGGTCGGCGGTCCGGATGCGGAAATAAGGTCTACTGATAAATACCTTGGTATATAGGTAATCTGAGACTTTCAAATAACAACTATCTTAATCACGTGAACGCGCATAAAGTTAGAATGTTTATTAACCAATTACTGTTTTATATATGTAAGGATTACGAAATAACGGATGAACGAGTTTTGATGTTTGGCACACAGTTTATTAACTGTGTGCCAAACATCAAAACTCGTTCATTCTAAGTAATTCTATAAACAGAATACTTTTCATCCCAGTTAATGGTTTCTTAGCAATTTTTCTAATGTCTACGCGTACAAAGTCGCTGACAGAAACTATAGTTCGGTTTAAAAATTCGTTTTCCACGTTTTACATTGACACACCCGAGAATCAATGCCAGCACTCTTCAGACATAGTGACGCCGAAATAAGCGGCCAACTACCATATAATATTAGTTTGTATATTGATGTAAAAACGTTATATCAATGGCAGAAAGAGCGTAAGTAAAATCGTCTTGTTAAATACAAATAACGAGAAAAGTTTAATCATCGTCAATTTCTAAAATATTGTGAATGCTGTTTTCCGGAACGAATCAACTTTTAACGAGAATTAGGTATATACTTAGAAGTTGTTCAACAAACTCTAATAAGTGAGGCACTTAAGATGTTCAATGACTTTGTTGAGATGAAACAGGTAGGTATTTCTTTTAGTTTGTTTAACTTTTTCTAAGTTGTAACTGTTACTGTAATTAATAACTCCTAGTATGACCACGATTAGGTTAAAACTGACTGACTAAAGAAATCTAAAGTTTCAAATTTTCAGTAAGCATACCATCTCTCAGTGAAAAAATATGTGCTACATTGGATTAAGTACCTACGCTACGCAAAGCTCAGATGAAAGCAATATCTAGCCCGGGTTATATAAAGATTAGATAATATTTTTAGATCTGAGAAAATGAGAGTGCTTCAATATACTAAGGTAAAGTTGAAGATTATCTCGGTTTTGCTTTGTTCGGGAAAGAAATAAGGTGAAAGCAATGAAAAAAGAAAATTAGCTTCAATAATAAAGAGAAAAAAATGTGTTTGTGTTTCTCGTAGAAGGATAAATTATTTTTCATTATTTTTCTTTATCATAATCATTAAGAAAGCCAATACTGTAGAGGCGAATTTATACTGGCCCTGGGCGATAAGATCCTTGGCCTTAACTTGGGTAAAAATATGAACTTCCCGCCATATCTAAACTACTTCAGTAATATTGAAATTGATTTTTAACAGCTTAAAAGGAAATAAATTAGAATTCAATGATGATGAATTCATTGGCCTATAGAGGCTTAGATTAAACCGAGGGGGATTTCCCTCCGATAAGCTGCAGAATCACAGTGAAGGCAGCTGCCAGCCACTTCTGTTGAATTAAACAGTCTGATGAAGTTTCTCGTAGTCTACATAAGTTTGATATATGCTCATACTAGCGGCCGCCCGCGACTTCGTCTGCGTGGAAAGATTTTTTGCTATCCCTTGGGAACAATGCATTTTTTTCGGGATGAAAGTTACCCTATGTCCTTCTCTGTGCCCCTAAGAACGTGTATGCAAAATTTCATGATGATCGGTTCAGTAGTTAAGACGTGAAGGCGTAACAAATAAACAAACAAACAAACAAACGGACTTGGGAACAATGCTTTTTTTCGGGATGAAAGTTACCCTATGTCCTTCTCTGTGCCCCTAAGAACGTGTATGCAAAATTTCATGATGATCGGTTCAGTAGTTAAGACGTGAAGGCGTAACAAATAAACAAACAAACGGACTTTCGCATTTATAATATTAGTAAGGATAAGGATACCCAACCATTAATCAGCCCACGAAGTGAATTTCATAACGAATATTCCCTTAGATAAGTTTTTTTAAAAAACCTCCTTCAAAAAACTTTTTTTTTATATTGTTTTAAAAATAAAGAGTTTTTTTATTATGCAGATTTCAATATTATTTCTTGGTTTTTAGAGCTTTTCAGTTGGAAGAGCACTGAACCGGACTTTAAATGGTCGCGGGTTCGATTCCCGCCAGTGAAAATGATCTGGTGACGAGTCGAATTTCTTCTAGTATTAATATACTAGAAAAAAATCGTTTCTTGAAAAATTGCGCAACTAGAAAATTACTAAATAATATTAGTATCATAAAAAAAGATAGTACTTATGTGTCGCAGAAGCACAGTGAAAGCAGCGCATAACCGCTTCTGTTGCCTCCTCAGCCGGTCTCGAATCCGCAAGCAGCGAGCCAGGCGCTCCCCCGTGGCTTGGAAACGGGATTGCCAGTCACGCAAATGTTGCTCGAGATCATCAGTGCCTGTACAGCATAGGCATGATGAATATTTTATTTTTATTTTATGTTACATAAATTACCTCTCAACAAAAAAAACATTGGTAAAATAATTGTTTCGCTAGCGTGAAAACTACCCGAGATATCACAGTTTGAAATTCACACAAATTGGACTCACCCAAAAACGCTCTATACTAACGGCTACCTAGTTATGACGTCACGCCTGGGTAGTTTGTATGCAATGCGTAGGAAATTTGTTCGGCAGCTATATTTAATATTGTGTTTATCAAAAATGGTTTCTTAGACTTTGCTATATATTTTACAGACTAATTAAAGGTATCGTTTATTTTAATAAATTTTATACTTTTTAAATGGACTTGTCCACCCAACTTTGAAGGGTCATAAAACAAATAATATGCAATATATAAAACCAAGAGGTATACAAGCTACTCTGTACGATTTTTATTAGTACTTATTTCGTTATTTTATTCATTAGTCATCATCCCTATTAGTTGGGATTGACATTAACGATTAGCTTATGACATCTCATTCATGTCCTTCTATTTTACCAATGGTCATTAATTAGAGGGGCTATTTCACATATTACTGCGTCGTTGTCTATAACTATACGGTGCGGCTAATACATGATACGTCTGCGGATTGGAAAAATACGGCTAACTCGCAAATTCTTTCGTTGTACAATGTGCAACGATTGCATATCATACCACCATTTTTATCTTATCCATATTGTCAAGAGTGGAAAACTGAAGAGAGGAATTATAATATAGAAGACTTAGATAAAATTTGCCTGAAGCCAAGGGTTGTCTATGAATCGAGAGTTGAGACACATTACAAGAACTGTAGTAGGTATATTAGAGTTCTTTTCTTATACCTTAATATTTTAAGGTATAAGAAAACCCTTACTTGAGTTGGAAAATTACTTGAGTCTCGTTTTAAGATATAACCAACACCGTTGAATTTACAATAAGTACTGATTGTAAAATTATATATATCACTATTAAATTAATAGTACGGGTCCATTACTTGAAATACGGTCCCATCCGGAAGATAGAATGAAACTTGGCATGAATGTAGCTTTCATATATGTGCTTCAATGTCGATATGGAAACACGCTAAGAAATGATTGTTTCTCCCCCCCTCTCCCCCTTTTATTTCCCTCGTTCTGGTTTTCTTCGTTTTCTACAAAAACGGTAGAGCTAAGGAGTTCACTCTTTAAGGACCAAATCATTGTCGATAAATTACCTACAAAACGATACTAAATTTATAGTGGTAAGTTTAATATTTTTTTATATAGCCACCAACATATTATCTAAATATATAAAAGAAGAAACTGATTGGTGACTGACATATCAACGCATAGCCCAAACCGCTCGGTCTAGAGACTCTAAATTTGGCACATAGGTTCCTTATGAGGCTTAAGGAAGGATAACCTATCTAAGAAAGGATTTTTTTAAACTCACCCCCCACGGGGGTGAAACGGGGGTCCAAAGTTTGTATGAAAGTCCCTCAATTTCGAAGCTAGGATCTTCAAATTTTGTGTTTAGGCTGACGATTAAAAATTAACATATACGTGTCTCAGGGTTTTTGAAAATTCTGTTCTCGAAGGGCTGAAAAGGGGGATGAAGTTGTGTATAGAAAATCCTTCATTTTCGAAGTAAACACCGCTAAATATATTTATGGCTGTATTTAAAAAAATATTAATCTTACCACTATAAATTTAGTATCGTTTTGTAGGAAATTTATCGACAATGATTGGGTCCTTAAAGAGTAAACTCCTACGTCCTACCGTTTTTGTAGAAAATGAAGAAAACCAGAACGAGGGAGATAAAAGGGAGTGAGGGGGGAGAAACAACCATTTCTCAGAGTGTTTCCATATCGACATTGAATCACATATGTGAAAGCTACATTCATGCCAAGTTTCATTCTTTCTTCCGGGTGGGACCATAAAAAAGTTTTTTGTTCGGACAAGGACCCGTACTATAAGCTGAATGAACTTGTTTGTGGTTCATAAATAAAATTAAAAAATATATATATTTAATCAGAGACAATTAACGTTGTCGTGAAACGGATTAACGTTGTCGAAATATGTACGTACTTATGGAGTCCAAGTAACTGCGCTCGATTGCTTCAGTCTGATCGGCACCGCAGTAAGATAGCGATGACGTCACCGATGCTGCTGACGTCGATCTTCAAAACAAATTAATAAGATTGTTTACTGATAAACAAATCAAAGGTGCCTCCTATGGGTGGAATTCTAATTTACGTCAAGCTGCTCTATTAGTTTTTATTTCCAAATAATCATTATGTGTAACATGATATGATAAAAAAGTCTGGAACGGTCGGTAAGGAAAATATAGATGATTCAAAAGTGCTTATTTGAATAAAAATATTTTGATTTGACTATGGCGTATTGAAAACTGTAGATCCAACCCTAAAAAAAATATATTTTGCTATAAATTCTCCTATCTAGGAGATCGGAGTTTTCTTTTATGAAGTTACAATTAAGATTAAGGGTTACGTTTTGTCTTGTCATTTAATTAAAAAAAAAATCGTTTGGCACTCCGGGAGTGCCGGCAGAAGTGAAAACTTGAATATTAACTTTGTGCATTTTTGATATTTTGAAATTAGCGGCAAAGGATTAAAATTATTTCTTTCCTATTTCCAGTCACACAATTCAATCAGTTTGTAATTAGAGAAAAAATCTAAAGATTTCGCGCCAGTGGCCTTTTTAATTTCTACATGCACGCATTCTACGATTTAAACTTATAGCCACAGAGTATAAATAAGTCTATGATTTCACCGAAGAGATCGCTGCTATTAGTTCCATTTTCAAAATTAGCGCGTTGCTGGTGACACAAATGTTTACGTCTTAAAATGATGCGCCACCATTTTCAACGCGCCCCGTAGAAAGAGAGGGGGATACTTACTGCGGCCGACGCAAGTCGCCGCATTGTTATTGTTTTTTATTTCAATGCCATCGTCCGAATCGAATGTGCAACACTTAGACAAACCTCATAGGTTTATTAGTGTAAAGCCATTGTTGATATAATTGTAATGTTATTTTGGATAAATAAATAAATAAATAAAAATAAAAAAACTTCCGCCGCCAGCTGTCTACTCTCCATCCGTCACATCCATCTTACGCATTTTCGATCAGCCACGTGATTTTTACTGACGCGAGTTTAGCATTTTTTCCCTATACAAAAAGCGTACAACACCGCTAAAGAAGTTTTCACTTTAAAAAATATTCATATGTTAATAGGCGGAATAAAGGCCGTTTCCTTGTGGCCAAACTAAAATGCCAAACTAATTTGGCCACGAGGAAACTTAATTCCTTGTAGCCAAACTGTAGTCATAGTTTAAAAATAACACACACTGTAATACTATAAAGAATCGACTCACCCGTAGCAGCTCCTGTCTGAGCTGCTACGGGTTTTATTTATTTATCTTAATAGAAAAATAGCATTGTAAATGCCTAAAATCTAAAAAATGAAAAATATTCATATGTTTTACCATACCCATGGCCATAATATATAGCGCTACTGCTGCTCCAGTCACGCTGGTCAGCGTACAATTCTTCTAACAGTTCTTCAATAAGTTCTTTAACATCTCTTTTCTGAAAAAGTTTTATCAATTACCAATGTTTTTTAAACTAACTAATTACTATATAGTCCAACAATTCTTAATAAAGATTTGTAAAGATTTTATTTTACTTGAACTGCGTAAAAGAAACAGGTAATAATGTGGCAAATAAACCTAAAAGAAAAGCAGGCTATTCTTATATATTTACATGACTGCACAAAAAGGAGTGTATTTGTATGTGTTTTTTATTTACCATATTTGATCTTGAATTATGTAGAAACTAAAACATTGACCGCTGTTTTTAAAATATACCTACTAGCTCATATTATAAGGTGGGGTACCACCTTTGGTACCTACCGTCTTTGGTAAAAGACTTCTATGTAATTAAGTCTTTAGGTGGTACCAAATGATGCGATGATACTTAAACAGGTTATAGTGTTGCTTAAACTGAACAAGTTTCTCTGAAAATAGGTCGAAAATCGAAAACAATTTTCATACTCCTATACAAAATAGCAGTTAACCGACTTAGGTACCTACTACGGAAAGGCGTAAAAAAATAGTTATTCGACCTATGTCCCTTGGAGAAAGTAGTTCAGCTTTAACAACACTATAACCTGTTTAATTATCATCACTACCTTATTATACTTCCATAATATGCAATTACCTGTGAAATATCCTTGAGTGGCGGCGGCGGAGGCACACGGGTCTTCCTCACAACTCTATTTACTTTTGGCACCTTTATCTCTTTATTTTTCTTTACTGCTTTCAGCCTTTCCGGCTCCGGTGAAGTAAAATCTAATTCAAATCTCACGATTTTTAAATTTATAGGCTCTATTGTGTACATTTTGTTGATACTTACAAAAGATTATTTTCAAATAAATATTACAATGGTAAATGTTTACATAAAACTTTTTAACGGTTACTTTGACGTTTGAGATTAACCATAGAGTGTAATTTTAAGCTTTTGATTTGTTTTGATATCTACAGAAGAAAGATGTTTTAGAATGAACTGTTTAGTTTAGTTTCCAGTTTAAAATGAAGCATGAGTTAGTTTAACAACCGCGTGGTGGAGACTGCGATAGTCGCCCACTCAGTTTTTGTCGGTTGCCGTCTGATAATGGATGATAACAGTTAATATATTCACTTGAATGCATTCTAAATGAGTTAAGCCGCAGCTTACACTAGAAAAAACTAATAAACGTAGCGCACAATGAATTAAACATCAAGTTAGTTTGTGCATTTCCTATGTCTACCCAAATTAATACCTACTTAAGAAAATTACTTATATCTTACTACTTTGAATACGCTTTGTTTTGTGCGGAATTGGGGATAAGAGAAACGTATGTTCTTTTTCCAGGTCCAATTTATTTCTATACCAAAAATCAAAATAGTATCAGCAGTTAAGACATAAAAACGTAACAAAAAATATTGGTTAAATGCTCGAAGAAAAAAAGACAGAGTGACTTTTGCGTTTATAACTAAAATTTGAATATAAACAATTAATAACATTGTATTAAACAATTTAATTAAAGGTCTAACTCTAGAAACAAGAGATAAGTTATCTATAGTACCTACTTATTTGCTTTTAAGTAATTTAGATACATTACATCCAATAAATTAGCAATAATGTTAAGCATGTTATCAAGATATTATCAGATTCTTGGGGATCATTTAAGAGTATCCTAAAGTCGGATAGACCAAGTAAGGGAGCCTCTCCAAACTATTTGAACTTCACTACCTATTTCTTACTTTATGTTTGACTTTATTTTACAAACGGGTAAAATTTTACAGCAATAAATTCTGTAATAAATAGCCAACTGTGCGATGATCTTAATATTGTAATAAAAACGGAATTTAGGTTAGCGTTCGTTTGAGATCTATATAATTAAATCATCCAATGCATTCAAAGGTGATGATAAACAATGATATAGGTATTTGAGTAAAACCCCTAATTAATAAAATCGAATATCTTTGCCGCTACGGTAGGTAGCCGTGTTGCTAAGGATTGCCCTAATGCAATAAAACCATTAAAACTGAAAAACAGATTAAAATATCAAATAAACGAAAGCAACACGAGCACAAATGTTGACTGACGTTAGCATAAACCGGTCGTTGCGATATGTCGCGATCTTACCTTTTAATAAAGAGTATTTAGCATTTCCATGGTAACAGAAATGTTTGGAAACAGTTTTGTTGACAAGTTGGTCGGAGTATGGTCGAAGTTGCTTTTCGGATTTGCAACGTGATTTGCTTCGACGAGTTCTTATAATATTTTTATACAATCAATTCGAAACTAATTCAATAATGAGTGAAAGTCAAGGAATTGATCTGAATAAAATGAAACCTGGATTCTGTTCCGCTACCTGCGTGGACAGGGCGAGTCTGCAGGAAGAAATCAAAAAGCCCGAACCCAAGACATCAGATTACTTCGAAACCTGCAATCTTCCAAAGAGATTCGAACATCCTCGTAAGTAGAATGCATGTTTAATGATAAAGGACATGTCCCATCGCGCCTATGTCATTTGCCTCACCATTTTCAAAAAATGTAAGTCTATCGCGTCGTAATCAAAGTAGTATGTCAGAGTAAGTATTTTACTCTAGAATCAGATTAATAATTATTTTCTGCATTAAAAAGTGGGATTTTTAAGTTAAAACGCTTTTCAATTACAATTTTTTATCATGATAGTACTATTTACTTACATTTTTTTCACAAAATACTTCAGATAACAACTTAATGTTTTTGTAATTGTTTTTCTAAATATAAAACAATTCTTGACTGATACTATACCTAAATAAAATGTAATTAGCATTTTTTTATTATGAAAGTAATTAAATAAAATGAAACTGGGGCAACGCTGGGACATCTCCTTTAACAGTCGCCATTAAATTGGCAGCATTTTACAATATTCACTGTTGGTACCCGTACCCCTGAGGTTAATAGTCACTAAAGTTAATGGCTCTTGCAATAAGTTTATGGCAAGAGATAGTTAATTTACTAGTTATTAGTTGGGAAAGCAATTTTTTTCAAAATTATTGCAACTAAACAGGAACCTTTGTTTTTCCTGATTTCAGAACAAAACATTTTGTTTTTGATTTTGACGACCTGAGTTGGTGCAGTGGTCAACATGCCGCCTACCACGCAAGAGGTCCCGGGTTCGATTCCCGGCCGGGCAGAAATTGAAAACGGGTCTGGGTGTTACTATGTATAATAATATATATTTAAAAAGTATTTCAGTTGTCTCGCACCCATATTACAAGTTAATTTGGGGCTAAATAGCGCTGTGTGAAATTGTCCAAGCATTTATTTATTTACTAGCGGCCGCCCGCGACTTCGTCTGCGTGAAAAGTTTTTTTGCTATCCCTCGGGAACAATACTTTTTTTCGGGATGAAAGGTACCCTATGTCCTTCTCTATACCCCTGACAACGTGTACGCAAAATTTCATGATGATCGGTTCAGTATTTAGGACGTGAAGGCGTAACAAACAAACAAACAAACAAACAAACAAACGGACTTTCGCATTTATAATATTAGTAAGGATTTTATAGCATTAGCCGGTAGGTAATTTGGTGCCTACAAGCTTACTATCCGCTTAATAATTATTTGTTCTGAATATTGATCCAGCATTAAATATGTAGAATATTCAAGGAAAAAAACATTATTTAATTGAAGTTTATCACGATCGAAGTCCACGTTAAAATGCCAGTGAACCCAGCCGGGCCAAAACATGCGGGCAAGCAGTTAGCATTTATTGTTAATCAATGAACTTGGTGATGTTTGGGCTACGCTGAATAATGCACAAGACGGTTTAAATCGACATATTAGTATCAGTTTGAAAACACAAGAAGACGAAATTTAAAAATTGTAAATTTAAAAACATTGACGAATTTATTGGAACCTTGAAAGGTTCCCAATCAATTCGTCTTCTTTTGTGTTCTTTGTGCATGCACGAAGAAGAAATAAAACTTATTCATGGATTACAAAGTCTGTGAATCTTTTTTATAGACGGACATCGTCGGAATATCGGAAGTCGTTCAAGTACTGTTATAAAAAGGAACTAATCTGAATTGAATATTCGGCTCTACTTATTTGTATTCAAGGTGTTTTCAAAGTTGAATGTTTAAAATTGTGTAGATAGACACAGATGAAAATTTTAATCAAACACAACATCCGATGAGCCTTAAAAATATGGAAAATAAAATATTCACTGTCAACTGAAATAATTTCTGAAGGAAATGTCTGAAATGAAAAAGGAAAATAATAGTTACGCGTGACTATCTGTTATTTTGGCAATTTACTTTTGATGCGTCAGCTTGTTATTATATTGTGATATTTCTCTAAATTTGATCGTTGCGACACCTTACCATGGTGATCTGTTTTACAGGGTGTGATAAGCCCTTTGGTATCTTAAGGCGTGTTACGCACGAATGTACAAGAATATGATGAACACGAACATTTTGGTTCGTACGTGTGAAGTTGTGAACATAAATGAGTAGAGTGAACACGAAATCTAAGATACAATATCCTCACAGAACAATGAAATTGAACAGCAATGAACATTTTTGACGAACACTGTGTTCGATGTTCATTAGTGTTGCACGCCATGCGAACAAAGTGTTCGTTGATGGTGTTCACCATGTTACCTTACTTGCTCCAAACTTACCTGTAACTCGTTCTCTTTGAATTTTCAGACTGGTTCAACGGTTACGGCTGCCAGGTCAGCAAGCAACATCCCTTTTACAGGACCTCCGCTAGTGTCTACGGCTGGTACGCACCAGGTAAAAAAAATATATGAGCAATGGAGAAAAATAAAAGACCATAATACTAAATTCACTTTTTAGGGTTCCGTAGTCTAATGGCAAAAAACGGAACCCTTATAGTTTCGTCATGTCTGTCTGTCTGTCCGTATGTCACAGCCACTTTATTCCGAAACTATTAGAATTACACAAATAAAACTTGGTACGTAGATATATTCTGTGAACCGCTTTAAGGTTTTTACAAAAAAAAAAAATAGATTAAGGGGGGGCTCCCCATACATGAAACCCAACTGAAACTGAAAAAATTTTTTTTCATCAGACCTATACGTGCGGGATGTCTATAGATAGGTCTTTAAAAATGACATTGAGGTTTTTAAGACTATTTTTTCTCAAAGTCAACCTTTTGAAAGATATATACCTACTGCCAAAGTGGTAAAATGAGCCCCTTTAACTTTTAAAATAAGAAAGTGAAGAATCTAAAAAAAATATATGCTGTAGATCCTAATAAATACTTTCAACGAAAATTGGTTTGAACGAGATTTAGTGATAATTTTTAGAGATATATCACATTGTCCAAACCCGCAAATATAACTTTGTCATTCATACAAACACTATGAAAAACAAAGCTTTCTTTGCAGACGAAAAATTATAGTGGTATTCAATATGGTATGGTATAAGATAACTATGGAACCCTACTGTGCGTGGCCCGACACGCACTTGGCCGGTTTTTTATAAAACAACTAGCGACCGCCCGCGACTTCATCTGCATGGAAAGTTTTTTGCTATTCCTCGGGAACAATACTTTTTCTGGAAGAAAGGTGCCCTATGTCCTTCTCTGTACTCCTGACAACGTGTATGTAAAATTGCTATCTTACCGATTATCGCTATCATTTTCTTTTTCTTTCGAAACAAAAATCTGACGATACAAAAATCTGACCAAAGGAAAGCCTGTTGAAACGGAAATACAGGGATGGATGGCTATTATAGTGATTTTTAGGGTTCCGTAGCCAAAATGGCAAAAAACGGAACCCTTATAGATTCGTCATGTCTGTCTGTCTGTCTGTCTGTCTGTCTGTCTGTCTGTCTGTCTGTCTGTCTGTCTGTCTGTCTGTCTGTCTGTCTGTCTGTCTGTCCGTCCGTATGTCACAGCCACTTTATTCCAAAAGTATTAAGACTACATAGTTGAAACTTGGTAAGTAGGTGTATTCTGTGAACCGCTTTACGATTTTTACACAAAAATAAAAAAAATAAAAGATTAAGGGGGGGCTCCCCATACATGGAACTGAAACTGAAAATATTTTTTTTCATCAAACCAATACTTGTGGGGTGTCTATAGATAGGTCTTTAAAAATGACATTGAGGTTTCTAAGACTATTTTTTTTCAAAGTCAACCGTTTGAAAGATATCTGCCGCCAAAGTGGTAAAATGTGTGTCCCCCCCCCTTTAACTTTTAAAGTAAGAGGGTGAAAAATCTAAAAAAAATATATGCTATAGATCTTAATAAACACTTTCAACGAAAATTGGTTTGAACGAGATACAGTAATTAGTTTTTGAGATATAGTACATTTTCCAAAACCGCAAATATAACTTTGTCATTCATACAAACATTGTGAAAAACAAAGTTATTTTTTCAGACAAAAATGATAGCGGTATTAAAATATGGTATGGTATATAATGTACCTACGGAACCCTACTGCGCGTGGCCCGACACGCACTTGGCCGGTTTTTGCTTTGG
The DNA here is from genome assembly GCA_943789525.1 of Agriphila geniculea. Classification (NCBI taxonomy): domain Eukaryota; kingdom Metazoa; phylum Arthropoda; class Insecta; order Lepidoptera; family Crambidae; genus Agriphila; species Agriphila geniculea. The sequence goes on from OX038875.1 coordinate 15,497,376, forward strand.
GCAGTCGTGTAAAAAATATCAAACAGTAGGCTTTAAATATAATATGTCCGTCAATACAATTTAAACATCTTCTTTTTGTTTCATGCAATTCTATGTTAATTTTAACGTGAAAAAAGCACAAGGAAAATTGTACAAATTCGATGCGAAAATTTAAAAGTTGTTCTTATTATATGGAATCCAATCGTCAGGTGGGCAACATTATTTAGATCACACAAAAATCAAATAGAGAGTAAATCCTAAAAGCATGCAATTGGGAAAAAAATCAAATTAGCTGAATATTTATATAGGTAGGAATAATCTCCCTTAGTAATAGAAAAAAGTTTCAGAATTTTCGGTTCGACTTCACAAATGTACGAAAGTAACAGCAGAATGGAGATTATATCATTGCCACCCCCTGCCATAACCACAACATGGTATTTAAAAAAAAGTTTCAACATATGTCAAACCTTTTTAGGGTTCCGTACCAAAATGGTAAAAAAGGAACCCTTATGGTGTGACTCAGTCTGTCTGTTTTAATACTTGTTGTGGTTGTGGCAGGTGGTGGCAAAGGTATAATATCCATTCTGCTGTTACTTTCGTACATTTGAGAAGTCAAAGAGATATTAATTTTTTTTCAGGCAACCGAAAATTCTGAAACTTTTTTCCTACCTATAAAAAAATGTTCAGCCAATTTGATTTTTTTTGGACATTCCCCATTTGCTGAAAGCCTCAATAAAACAAAATCTTTATACATACGAGTCCGCGACTTCCTTTACGTGGACAATTATTTTTCTAACCCCTGGAATCAGAAAATGAAAGGATAAAAAAATCCCTATGTTCTTTTTTGTACTCCTGACAACATGTATGCAAAATTTCATGATGATCGGTTGAGTATTTAAAACATGAAGGCGTAACAAATAAACAAACTGACTTTTACATTTTTATTATTACAAATATTAAATATCTAGTATCTATCTAGTAACTATCTATAATTTCAATCAGGTTTTAGACCAGGGCATAGCACAACCACAGCTCTTACTAAAGTAACCGAAGACATTCGGGATGGATTTGAGGAGTCGCGACTAACTGTATTAGTCCTCATTGATTTTTCTAACGCGTTCAATGCAGTTGACCATGATATCCTCTTAGCCATGCTCTCTCGTTTAGGTTTTTCTCCTTCAGTGCAGTCGTGGTTTTCTTCCTATCTTCGCGGTCGCCAGCAAGCCGTACGCATCGATCGGGCAATGTCTGACTGGTGCGACTTGGTAGCTGGTGTTCCGCAAGGCGGTATACTTTCTCCTCTCCTCTTCTCATTATTTATTAATTCTCTAACTGCAAGCCTAACCTCTTCTTACCATCTATATGCAGACGACCTACAACTGTATGTCCAAAACGACGTACATAATTTGAATGATGTGGTCGCATTACTTAACAATGATCTGGAACGTATTTCAGAGTGGTCGTCCAAGTTTGGCATCTCGGTTAATGCGGGAAAATGCCAAGCCATCATTGTCGGTAGTTCGCGTCAACTATCTCGTTTAAGCTCCGATAACATTACTCCTTTATTATATGACGGCGATTTAATAGCTTACTCGCAACATGTAAGAGACTTGGGCTTGACTGTTGACACTACTCTGTCCTGGAAACAATACACCGACAACGTGGCTCAAAGAGTGACAAATGCGCTTAGGGCACTCTACAGGCTTAAATACTTTCTCCCGCTTAGCACCAAGATTACACTGATACAGGCTCTGGTCTTACCCATTATTGATTACGCTGATATCTGCAGCACTGATCTAAATGAGGATCTCTTAGATAAGTTGGATCGACTTCTCAACAATTGTATTCGCTTTATATATGGCTTACGTAAATACGACCATATCTCACACTTCCGTCAACAGCTCAAATGGCTTCCTATTCGTGAGCGTAGGAACCTGAGAGTAGTCTGTGCACTCTTCAACGTTTTGTTCGATCCACTTACCCCAGAATACCTGAAATCAAGATTTCAGTTTCTGGGTTCGTCTCATGAACGTGATCTTCGGTCTAGTGACAATCTTCTCTTGAAAATTCCTGCCCATTCTTCTGGTTTCGTCTCCTACTCTTTCACCCTTACGGCTATTCGACTGTGGAATGCCTTACCCACGAATATACGGAAAGCCCCCAGCAAGTTCACTTTTAAGAAACTGGTTCGTGAACATTATCTTGTTTCTCTACGCTAGCTCCCTTGGAATCTGACCTCTTCTATTACCTACTTAAATAAATATATGTATTGCATATGTATGTATATATATATGTATTTATATTATAATATATATTTAATCTATGTTATAGTACTTATATATAATTTGAATATTATTATTATTCATATTTATCAATTCGCTTTATTGCCTGCACATTTTAACTATCACATCCTCTCTAGTTGACTGGGAGAGAATGCCTTTTTAGCATTAAGTCCGCCATTTGCTGTATTTTATACATATGCAATAAAGATTAAATAAATAAATAAAAATAAATATTAGATTTTATTATGTAAGTTAGGATATTAAAGTAGGGCCAATTTTATAGATCACATTTAACATCTAACTGTCCATATTGTGATTTGTCTAAGTAAATCGTAAATTTGCTTTCTTTCGTGATTATTACATTAAATATGTATTATTAACTGAAAAAAGTTAAGCAATTGTGCCTTTGAATAAATAAATATTATGTGCCCGCCGCTAGAAGGTTACGTTGTTGAGTTTTGATGAAGTGTCAAATGTGATCTATCAAAGTGGCCCTACGTTAATTGTGACTTGATTTCTATAGATTCTAATGTAATTAGGCGTTTTTATTGGCCTAAAAATTAGATTTTTAGGGTTCCGTACCAAAATGGTAAATAGGAACCCTTATGGTGTGACTCAGTCTGTCTGTCTGTCTGTCACAGCTGGATATCTCGAAAACTACTAATGGTTTCAACTTGAAATTTGGAATAGTTTAAGATGATATTTGCTCAACTATTTTGCAAATAAGAAATAAATTTAAAAAAATGTTTTTTTTACAACAGGGACTGAAAAGGGGTCTTAAAAATTTTAAGTGGGTGACTAGGGCATGTGGGGTATCATATGAAAAAGCGATTTTTGCACATTTTAAAACATTGTTTTCTTTTTTTAGGCCGCATAGTTTTCGACTTATGATGAAAAATGTAAAAAAAATGCCGTTCCCCCCCCTTATCTCCGAAGTTTGCAAAGAGAAAAATCTGAAATAATTCTATGTGATAGTAGTTTATCTAATGATTACAGGAAAAATAAAACGATGTCTCAATATAACACATTTTTTTTAGAAATTCAAAATACAATCAAAAAATCTTTAGTTCCACTACCAGTCAACAGATGGCGCTGATCTAAGAAGGCTGACCTAAGGAAAAAAATAGTTCCACTATCGGTCAAGAGATGGCGCTGATCTAATACTACAATAATAATTGGTGGCTGGTTGTAATATAATTACTTACTATTTGCCGTACGAATAAACGAAGAATAATTTCCTACCTAGTAATATTTAATAATAAGTTAAATTAAATAATAAGTTTGCAATGTGGAGTGGCTGGAACGTTTTTCAGTCACCATGAGCAACTGTGGTTAAGATTTGTAAATTAACTGTCCGCCTGTTCGCCCTTCCACCTGTCCGCCGTTTATCCTACTTTTTTAAAGACTGTACTAAAGTAACATATCCAAATAAATTTATGACTGTACGGAACCCTCGGTGCGCGAGTCCGACTCGCTCTTGACCGGTTTTTTTTGTTTGCTCGAGTAAAATATAATTAATATTGTTAAGTATTAATGTTTATTTTATGTACAATTTTCAGTCTCAAACAACATTTTTCTGAAAGAAGACCGCACAGAAAAAAATATGTGTATAATTCTCATCTTTTTGGTTTGGATATATTAATAATACGTAACATAAATAATAATAACCTTATCAATGATTACTGATAATTAAACCTGAAAAAAGTATTTATAAACCAAAATAAGTAAGTATTGAAAAAATATTGCCATTATTTATTTTTCTTTTTTATATTTTTTCTCCATAGGTCCACATTCCATACCTACGGTATATTTCCCGAAGAGTCAGCAATTTACTAGCCACTTGGCGCAAGCGGGCATGTATCGAAATTATTCACTCAACACGGGAATGACGGCGGTCTAAAGTTTAAACTTAGTTTTATAAGTTCAACAAGTTACATACCATACCTAATTTATTTGAATACGATAATGTTTATGGAAAGCATATTAATTATTTATTTAATTGCAATACAAAATTGTATTCAGTCATTTTGTCTTTATCTATTTAAAAGTTACCACAGCTTTTTTAAAATATTGCAGCTTATTTAGTTGTTATAGGAATAACTTGCGATATTATGTTATTTATCGATTAAGAAAGAATATGTATGTTATTAGTAGTTTTACCTTTTCAGAAATATTTCAACAAACTTTTAAGTTTTTGATCCATAAAGCGTATTATAGGTAGCTGTTATTGTACTGTGAAAACAGTTGTTATTCGTGTGTTATTCGTTTTTGTTTAAAACTTATTACGTACTTATCTTAAGATGAAATCTTTATTTTTGTTTAATAATATTATGTACTTATGTCAAATGAGTTTAATTATTACAGATTTAATTATAAATAAGTGTTGATTTATGTTACAATGTCAAATTAATTTTCATTTTGTGATCATCTCGTAATAAAGAATTAATTTGTTTCATGACGTATTGTTTTTTAATTTTATAATACATAAACCTGTAACTTTTCTCTCTTATTTAGGAAAACAAAGTCAATCTGATGTTAAAAAATATTGAGAGAGAACGGAGAGCGCTGTCAGTGAGAGCAAACATGCTGGCACGCAGGTTTGTACGTTGCACTGAAAATGTCAAAATCACTCTATTTCGTGCCTATTGTACATCATTTTATACGTGCAGCCTGTGGGCTAAAAGTACCCATAAATCTTACAGCGTTCTCCGTGTACAATTCAATAATGCGTTCAGGATACTGTTGGGACTGCCCCGCTATTGTAGTGCATCCGGTATGTTTGCTACCGCTAGAGTAGATTGTTTTTTCACAACCATGCGCAAGAGGTGTGCGTCACTGGTACGGAGGGTGCGAGCCAGTCCCAACACTATCCTGAAAATGATCGCCAGCAGGCGCGATTGTCCCTACTTGAGTCGCTGCTCTGCCATTGCCCATGGAATGGCTCAGCGGTGACTTGATTAGGTTTTAAATGAAATTATTAATAAATTGATTCTTACTAACATAGATTAAGTTCTACTAACATAAAATGAGTCCTTGTTACTTAAATAAACTAAATTTTATTATTATTTATTATTATTATTATAAGAAGTTGGTATAAAATGATAATTTTTGTTGTCGGTGTAAACAAGTTGAATAATTAATTAAATGAGACTCGAGGTAGGTGTATTATCAATTAAACTATAATGTTTAGTTCCATTTTGGATATTATAACACTGACACCCGTATTCATTACACACATACACACAAACATTACTAAGAGGTCTCACAGTGCCCGCGGACACACAACGTCCTAACTACCAGTCACACGTAATCACATACAACAAAAAATACAAATAAAGAAATTTCTTCAACGTGGTATTGTTCTTGAATAGAGGTGTGAATGCTTTCAATGCATACAGTATGCACGGTAGTTTCCCTTATTCCTTCGTCGTCGTGCCACCATTGCTCTAAAACTTAGAGTAGTTTATTTCGATAAGTATAGAGTATATCAGAAATACACCAAATAAATAGCTACTCGCTGCCTCCTCTAATCGATATTTATACAATCGTTAATTAAAAAATGAACATTCGACCCACAGATAACTTTATCTATCCCTTAGTTAGATAGTGCTAAATGAGCACCATGCACTTTCAGCTTTCCGCTCATAGGCGCACTACCTACACTACACTATGGCATTGTATGCTATACCACCTTTTTTGTTCTTCCAGGTATCCATTCTGTATCGTCGGTGTTCTTCCCAGCAGGACAAACATTCACAAACAGGTTGGCAGCCGCCGGGATGTACAGAAACTACAGTCTAAATACGGGCATGGACCCTGCAGGATATCTGTGAAATTATGTGCAATTAATTTTGTATTTATACAGGGTCATTCCAAACTTACTATCCAAATTTCAAGGATGTGTTCAGTCCATGAAACTGAACAACAACTTTCTCTAAGGCCAAATATGTAAAAAAAATCGACTATCCATACAAATCAAAGAAATCACGTGATCAATTTAGTATGGGATGACCGAAATTTTGTGGCGAAATGCGACACATATTTCTTGGAGAAATTTGTTCAGGTTCATGGACTGGGCACATCCTTGAAATTTGGATGGTGAGTTGGAAATGACCCTGTATACCTTATATATATAAAATATAAATAGGTACCTAAGTAGTTTTGAAATCATCGATGCTAAATCTATGAGTACATACTTACAATATGTCCAAAATTAATATTTTTGGTTTTGTGAATTGCTTTTTTAATTGGCTGTATTTGATTGGTATATGTTTGTTCGAATTTTCAGAATTTTTTTTTATACAAAGCGTGTGTGTACAAAAATAGATGTTGATTTTTTTATGAAATGTATTATTCAATAATTAAAATGTTGTGTTAAAATAACACAACATTTCCGAGTTTCAACTAGTTTTTGTTAGAAATTATTCTCAAATAAATTTTGTAATCTTATACATACTTATTCTGTTTTATTTCTGTATAATTATATTTCTGTAAAATAGAAACATAGGTATGAGGGACGTTGTGTAATTTAAGCATGATTCTAGCATTTAATTACGTATTTACTAACGTAGAGTAGTAGTTTTTATTGCGGTCCATTGCAGTATGTGAGCAAAACTTATACCTATGAGGGACGTTGTGTAATTTAAGCATGATTCTAGCATTTAATATTTACTTACGTAGAGTAGTAGTTTTTAAAGGAAATATAGTTATATTTCCGTTGAAATATGATTCAGAAATCATTATGATTAATATTCCTATTTTAATCAATGTCATGTACCAAATTATCCTTGGTCTATGTCAATGTATAGTACGAGTACTATGGTATGTTGGTGGAAAAAATAAAAGAAAAACCGCCAATATCGGTATGTATTCACTTACCAAAAGAGGTATTTATTATATAATTATAATATAGATTAACATGCATTCAAATTCCATTAACATATTCCATTCGAATAAAGACATGTCAGTCACAATAATTATTGCTAAGTACAAAATGTATTTTCAGTTGATACTTATTTTTTGTTTTCAGTTCATCAGATGTTACCTAATGATTTCTCTATCTTCTTCTCTTTAAAAGTATTATTTTTATTTGGTTACTGTTATTATAAATTTATTTACTACAAAACTTTGTTCTGATCCTCATCATTCTTAGTAAATTACTGGTAAATGGATTTATTTATTGTAGGCGTGTTATTGTTTATTTTTAGATAAATTACAGATAAAAATACTTAATTTAAAAGTGACTGTACATGTCTTTATTAGATTAAATCACGATAAATAGTATTGACACAATATATAAAGTAGACAGAAGGGCCGATCAGAACAATTGCGGTTTTCCATGCACGCACACACATTCCGTGCAGTCACTGAGGTATATGTACTAGGTACTAGAGCAGACACCGTGAAGAAAGTTTTGCTCACATACTACAATGGACCGCAATTAATACATTTGCGGTCCATTTGCTATAGGTGAGCAAAAATTTTCTTCCCGGTATCTGCTCTAGTATTTTATGTACATAATATCTCAGTCAGCTCCTAGCGTTATGACAGAAGAATTTTTGAATCTGTACGACCAATATGCTTATTTTTTAATTCTGACAGCAGCGTCAGTGGGCAACCGAGTTTGCAGTACTTACATGCATACTCGGTTTGGTTTGGTTGGCTACATATTTACATATTATGCCATGGCATATGGTGTAAGTACAGTGCTGCATTTTTTTTACAGAGTCGTCACATTGATTTTTACTGTAGCAGCGATGTAAAGTTAAAAACCATAAGCCAAACTCAGTTTGCCCACTGCTGTCAATATTAAAAAATGGAATATGCCCACACAGGGGCGCTTCTGTCTATGGTCTTTGTGGTCTTTACATTTTGTGGTAAAGCGGCATCCGCGACAGTCTAGCAAACTGACCTGACACCTTATTAAGTAGTTCAACCACGGTAATGATATCATTACCGTGGTTAAACCTTTATCATGATCCTGCGAAAACACTATTCGTTAATTCCATATGAGTACATATTGTATAACTTGTTAGCAACAACAACAACAGCATTTATATTAATTTAGTGTTCATATTATTATTATTTTAACAGTAACAAAGAGAGAATCTTACTAAGTACAAAACAAATAAAAAATATTCGTTCTGATTGCACAACAACAAACAATGCGGTAAGTTAACATAAAATTTATTTTGCTAATTTATGATAATAAACAAAGTAAATACAAATATAATTTACTAATATGAGTTTATATAGTTATCTAATTGCGCATTTTATAGACACTTAAGTATAATTAGTTACAGTACATCGTGGCTGTATTACGCTAAAGAGATTTCGTGTCAAAATCTAGCTACGGGTGCAACAATATTATTAAGTCTAAGCATACCGTCTCGTATATAGTATCTTTATGGAGGTATGACACGCTATTGCCAAGGCCCCCACATCATTCGTATAACACAAACACTATCAAATAAGATTTAAAATATAAATAAATAAGACCGTCTCACATAAAACATTAATTCACCTTAAAATATTGAGTTGTAATTTACATTTTATAAGTATAACTATTTTCGTTGTAAAATCTACAATAACAAGTGAATAATCGATTTTATATTATCCGGTAATATTGTACGTAAAGTAAAAAAATCTTAACGTTAACAGTTTAATTATTCAGCGCTACTTTGCGCATATATTTTATCTACGTTATATATAGTATCTACGTTTGATTCGAATCAGCTAAAGAACAGTATTAGCTTATAAATGTAACATTTGCTAAAGAGATATGAAAGCACAATGCACTTAGGTAATGCGATGGATAACACCGACCCTTCCTGATATGACAATCATCAGACTTAAGCTCACACAAACATTCACATTTGAAAAGTTATCCTCGAGTATACGGAGCGTTATAATAACCAACGAGAATATTATTTATATACTAAGGTTACATACACAGTGTTTGTATTGTTTCAAATATCGTACATACTCTTAACTCTCAAATACAATGCATCATAATACACTGGCCTGCAAAACTAAATACTACAGAGGCCTATTTTCATACAAATGAGGTAAATTTGAATCTTTGTTTCTCCACCCAGGATTAAACGGGGTGTGGTTTGATGATGGCCATTCGAAGAGTAAATGCAGGAGACCCAGATCGCTAAAAAAGCCCGATGGATTAGAAGAATCGCTTAGGTTAGGGTTGAGCTTAAAAAAATAACAAGCTAAAATGACATCAAAGTATGGAAATTGTAACACAAAAAGTCCATACGGTCTCCGGTGTGATCGTACGTGTAAACGACTCTTTAAATCTATTGGGTTTCTTTAGCGATCTGGGCCCCCTCTATTTACTCTTTGAATGGCCATCATCAAATCCCACCCAGTTTAATCCTGGGCGAAGAACAAAAGCTTCAAAGCTACCTCGTTTGTATGAAAAAAAGCCTCTGTAGTACATACTTTTGCAGCCCAGTGTAGCTTCTTCACATTCAATGTAGCAAAGGAAGAAATGAAGTGTTTGTCGTAGTGTAGTGATTCATAAAATGCAAAACCTAGTCATATATAATCATACAAGTTTTCATAAATATCCGATGTAACAGGAGTTCCTTAAATCTACGAGATACAACTAGTAATAATATAAAATGTGAATTAACTCTTGCATTTAACAATATTGTCTTATATACCATTGCTCACATTCCATTTAAATTGCCAACAATGTAGATTCTAGTGTATGACGTTTTTCTTAGCGTGGACAGTTTTCTGTTTCTCATGGAAAAGAGATAGGTAAGTAAATGACGCTACCCTTTTTTGTATGTTTATATATTCGTTTCGGAATGATAACTTTAAAAAAACGAGTCACAACTTCTTAGCATGTCGTACAATCCGTCTGTTGTCTAAGCCCCGCCACATGCACAGGCCCGGCCTGCAGGCACGTACGGAGAGGTGCCGTCTCCCACGGCCTTCCGGCCAAATCTCTACGTGTGTAGGGGAGGAGTAGCCTCCTCAGGACTGAAGCACAGTAAAGAAATCTACCAGTATTCTAACTTAGTACAAACGGGTGAAATGCGAGCCATACCTACACGCCTCGAGTTCGGTCTGCACTCGGTAAACAACAGTCGCGAATGCGCCGCAGAGACGGACGAACGGTGGTTTTGTATTTGTGATCAGTGAGCGTGATAGTTGTAAATTAGTACGATTTATTGAAATAAAAGTAATTACAATGGAAAATTGCAACTATAGACTATATTGTGCCATTTATGATTGCCTCAATTCATCAATAACGCACCCAAGGATAACATATTTTAAATTACCTGGAGAGTTCAAAAGGTAAGTCTAGAAAATTTTCACTTTTTTAAACCTACTAGTACGTAATCTGTTACTTCTTTAAAGAAAAAGGCATTTAGATTTTTCCACCGAGTAAAATACCTGGATTAATAAATAAATAAATGGATAGGTTAATAGAAAGTGACACACGACACGAGTACCCATCACGTTTCGTTACCATTCACCATTCGTTTTATTTCTAAAATATAACATACAATCACAAAATTCGTAACAAACCCAAGTAGGTAGAGATAGGTACTGTTATCTTAATTTCATCTACCTACTTGAGTTTGTTTCTAGTTTTGTACATACAGATGCGGGCAGCCCTATCGTATGTTGAGGCGCGGCTCTAGGTAAGTATTTCAAGGACAGGGTCGAGTTAGAATACTGGTAGATTTCTTTACCGTGACTGAAGAGGCCGCGCCTCCCTTATACATGCTGAGATTAGGCCGGAAGGCCGCAAGAGGCCACACCTCTCCGTGCGGTCCTGCAGGCCGGGCCTGTGCATATTGAGGACCTATAAGTGCGGTGAAAAGAGAAGGACACAGTGAGGGAAGAGACACTACACACGGCGGTTCCGTCGCCGCCCCGCCGCGGCCAACGGGTTCAATCACAATGCAGCTCAGTTGATTTGTATTTTCATATTTATAATAAACTTATTGTAAAAAATCTATAGTTATTTTACATTAAAACTAATTTTACTTTTCTGCTGTTTACGCGGACACTTTTCGTACACTCGGTTCGAGGGGTGGACCCTTCAAAAACTGGTGCATTTGGAAATCCTTCATTGAGTATTTTCCCTAAGATTTCTCTTTGTATTTATGAATGCTGTAGGTGTAGAATGTTTTCTAAATTCCAAGCTAACAATTAAATCCATGAACATTTATAAAATCAACGTCATGATGATGACGTTGACAATTTTAGTCATTGAACGCACATAAAACTTGGCGTATATACGTATTCGATTGGTCTGGGACGTGAATAGTTGGATACATAGTGATGGTCAAATTAGTTTTGAGCAATCAAACATTTGCGTACCTAAAGGTAACATAATTTGGAAGAGAAAAACCGAGGATAAGGTCGTTTTAAGGCAATTTGCTTGAAAATCCAATGCAGCTGTAAAAAAAATCTATCGACAGGACACATATCCTATATGTTATAATTCGTGGGGAAGAAGTTAGATAAACCCAATTTTTCTTTTTTGATCTGCATATACAGTTTATTGTTCTGGTTAATGTCATGGACAATATACCTAATGGATAGGTAGTTATTAATAAACGCCTTTCCGAATCCAATTGTTTACATATCGCCGAAGATGCCGGCGAAGGTCTTCCTTAGGTTTTTCATAGTGTCTTCGGCGTCTTCCGTGAGGACCGCGCTGAGGGAGCCCTGGCGGGCGAAGCCGCCGCGGCCGGTGGCGGAGCCCGCGGGCGGGGCGCCGGCCGCCGCGGCACTGCTGGCTGTGCTGGGCGCTGCCGATGCCGATGATACCGTCGATGATTGTGAAGCTGTTGGGACAATTTCTAAATAAGGAAATTTCTTAGACGAATGGAATTTTTTTATGTAGTGTCTTTGTTTACTCAGGTTATCATACAATCCTCATCGAAAAGCCAAAAGCTCGGTAGCGCAGTAGTTTAGCGCCTGGCCCTGCGATTGTGGGGGTTAAGCAACTTTCGCAAGGGTTGGTCATGGGATGGGTGACCAAAAATTTATTTTATCTCGAGTTCCTCTGTGCTTCGGAAAGCATGTTAAGCTGTTGGTCTCGGCTGCATCTGCAGTCGTTAACTGCTTTGGGCCTACGCTGCGTGTTGGGTTATGGCCCATCCGCCTTATCCACCCATAACCAAGCAGTAGGACATTAAAAATGGCTGATGTGGATGGATGGAATCTTTTTCGAAAAAAATACATTGATCGGTTCTCGAGAATACACGGGTTTATCACCGTATTTCCAGAAGTGGCAGCAGGAGTGCAAGTGGCAGCATACGCTTGGTGGAATGTACTTCGGCACTTAAGTACATAATCTAACTTTACCTTGCGAGTCTCGCCTGTTCAGTGGCGGTAGCGTGTCGACTCAGTGGGTACGTTGTGGGGGGCATGGTGGGCCGGGTCAAACATAAACTGCCTCTGTGGTCTAGTGATTCGCCCACCCTTATAAGACGCAGGGGTCCCGGGTTTGATTACCAGGAGGGGCATATTTGTACTCGGTTTAGTTGGTGGTGGTACTTATTTCAAGTCTGCTTGTCTAGCTAACACCATCCTACCTAAGTCTGACGTCATAACAATAATTTAAAAAATGTTGTGTTCCGGCAGTTAGAGGTAAGGTAGCCAGTTCCTCAGTAATGAGGATTCCGGGTGTAGTGCGCTTCCACCTTCGGCCTTATCGTCACTTAACATCAGGTGAGATGAAGGCCAAGCACTATCCCGTTGTGCATAAATAGTACATTATGATACAAGTTAGCTTAGGTTACTTATTGCACACAAGGCTGTGGGTTGCAGCCCGAGCCGCAGGCGAGGGCGTAACTCAGCCGAGTGTGCAATAAGTAAGAGCTCACGAGTTTCATACGACGTTTTTCAACACATTTGCGAGAAAAAAACAAAGTAATTTACCACACAGCAACAAACACGACAAAAACAAAATGATAATCATGATGAGAAAAGGCGCGCAGGTTTTTTTTTTGTTTTTTTCACACGCCCAATGCAAGAATATTTTGCGAACAAAGGGGTTAGTGAGCATACAGCCTACTTCAAAATTATAAATTTAGGTGATAAAATGCTAATATTTTAATATTTTTTAACAAAATATTGTAAATAAGAAATAATTTGATAATAATAAATATTTGTTTGACTTAATTAAGGACCTACACATTTATTTATTCCAAAAATGTAAATGAATTTTCAGCGGCATAAAACCTCTTTGTTGTTACTAAAAAAATAACTGTATTACCCGGTTAAATTGAAAATGCTCTGTTTACTCGCATAGAACTTGCAGTAAGGTACCTATTTAACTTTGTAGGGATAATTCTATAACCAACTAGTGTTTTATATATTATTGCACGCGTTTGTTATAGTTCGGTTTATGGCCCTAAAAGCGATGTATTAGGGCACACTTTACGAGCAAGTGTGTTGAAAAAATAGTTACGGCATTTTACCTTGTGAGTCCCGCCTGGTCAGTGGCAGCAGCGTGTCGACTCTGTGAGTACGTTATGGGCGGTAATACGGGGCTTGGTGGACCTAGTCCCAGGTCAAACATAAATAGTTACGGCATTTTACCTTGTGAGTCCCGCCTGGTCAGTGGCAGCAGCGTGTCGACTCTGTGAGTACGTTATGGGCGGTAATGCGGGGCTTGGTGGACCTAGTCCCAGGTCAAACATAAATAGTTACGGCATTTTACCTTGTGAGTCCCGCCTGGTCAGTGGCAGCAGCGTGTCGACTCTGTGAGTACGTTATGGGCGGTAATCGGGGCTTGGTGGACCTAGTCCCAGGTCAAACATAAATAGTTACGGCATTTTACCTTGTGAGTCCCGCCTGGTCAGTGGCAGCAGCGTGTCGACTCTGTGAGTACGTTATGGGCGGTAATGCGTGGCTTGGTGGACCTAGTCCCAGGTCAAACATAAATAGTTACGGCATTTTACCTTGTGAGTCCCGCCTGGTGAGCGGCGGCGGCGGCGGCTGCGTGGGCTCGGCGGGGATCGGGGGCAGCGGCCGGTCGATGCTGGCGGCGGCGGCCAGCGGCGCGGGCGGCGGCGCGCTGGGCGGGCCCGACCCGGGCAGCGGCATCGAGCGCTCCTCCGACGGCGACGTTGCCGCGGAGCTGCCCGACACTGATGCTCTGGACGTGGTTTTTGTTATACCCGGTCGACATACGGACTGAAATGTTACAAAGATTAAACAGGCTGCGTTTTTATTTACCCTCCAAATTTTAAGGATGTGTTCAGTCTATAAAACTGTACAACATTCTCCATGAAACATGTGTCGAAATACCCAACAAAATTTTAATCATCCCCTACTAAACTGCTCCCTAATTACGTAATGACAGAAATCTCAGTTACATTGCTACTTTAGTTAAGAACCAATGTGACAATTATCTTACTTAAAGCAGCAATGTAATTGCGCTTTCAATCGATTTCAATCGAGGATTGTTAGCAACAGACTTACGTAATCGACAAGCTGATCACGAGATCTCTTTGATTTGTTTGGAAAGTATTTTTTTACATATATTTTGACCCTATGTTTCTTAGAGAAAGTTGTTCAGTGTCATGGACTGAACACATCCTTAAAATTTGGAGAGTGAATAAAAGACACCTTGTATAAGGATAGGTTAACCACTCTTAAAATTCTAATTATAGTAAAATCAAGCCAACCTTTGAGTTGTCATTTTTGCATAAGATAGTCACTAGAAGAATTCCTATCCCCCATCAAGCTCACTTGCTAAAACTAACTGTTACCTGCATCCGCTGCAGTACAAGGTCCGCAAGATGGCGCCGGTCCTCCTCCTGCGAATCGCCCATGAACGAGGTGGCGGAGTCGTTCAGCTCGATGATGTGCTCCCGCCCGTCCTTGCCCACCACCAGCTCCAGCGCGCACACCTCCAGCCCGCCGAAGATCTCGCTAACCTGAACAATCGTCATCACCATTATTATCAGTCTAGTGTCCTTAGTACTCGGACGAACTGTTCTGTGCATTGTTACCAAACATCGTAATTGACGTCATCACTTTGAAATTAGGGTTGTAATTGACGCATAAGATCGTACACAGGAAGAAAGCTGGTAGCCGGCGCCGATAATGTCGGCGACGTTCGGCGCTTATCGGCGCTTGTATATATATTGTACATATAAATGCCTGCGCCGGTTACCTGCGTGGACCAGCGTCAATAAGTGCTGATAGATCGGCGTCGGCTACCAGCTTTCTTTCTGTATACGGCCTAAAGCGCATCGTACTTACTCGTAACATAATGAAAAAAAACTAGTCGTAGCGTGGTAGGGATTTGAAATCCGATAGTAAAGTGTAATTCCTGGACATGGGACAAGGCACGCACTTCCGGGACAATACCGGATTTCCCGGCCATCTGGCAACCCTACAGTATGAAGTGCCCACAGTATGGGTGTCGTCGTCAGTCGATCCCTTTATTTTAACTGGTAGAAAAGCCGTCCGTTGTTCTTTGGTTGACATCTTTTAATTCTGCTTGGTTTTATTGTATAAAATTCGCGTCTTTTAATGCAAAATATCGTGAGGTAAATAATTACTAGGCAATGCTGCAATGCAAGTCTGTTATGAAATCTCTCCGCATTTAGCTGATGCCTCGATGGGGGCAAAATGCATCACTTTGATGACTCGGGCATTTTGCCTCCTCTCTCCCTCTGAACCTTCTGAACATTATAACCAATGACGTTTCATTTAACAGAAGTCATTGATTATAACAAAGATATATACCTCATCAATCCACATTTTGTATCTGTCGTTCATGCCGATAGCTTCCAGCATTGCTGATCCCTGGTTAGTTTTCCAGTTTCCAGAAATGGACTTGCGCCTGTAAACAAAAGTCCAACAATGTTACTCCAACAAAACGCCTTTTCCAATAATATTGCAACATTTGCAACTTCTACAAAAATCTACAGGCGTACTTATAAGTCAACTTTTTTTTACACGTGACTTTACGTTACGAGGTGATTAAGTATTTGGTAAATAGCGTAACAATTTAATTTATTAGAAAATTTTAGGGCCTTTTTATAAGATAGAATGCTAGATTAGTAGATTGTGGAGCGTTTACGAGATTTTGGTGAATTTGATGTTCGACAGTCATGAGAATTAGGAAAAATAGTCGTTTACGAAAAAATCTTGTAGTTACTTTTATTATAAGTACCTGGGCGACCGAGCTTTGCTCGGTTATTACTATTTATTGTAATATGGTCGCGTTTGATGATAGTCTACATTGTTATCTCAAACATTAACTACATTTTTTTTAACTTTTCTAAAAACAATAAAAAATATATAAACTTAAATTAATAAAATATATAATACGAAATATGAATTAATTTGAATTATTTTATTTGTGAATTTTTTTTAGCTTCATTTATCATGTCATTTGCTTGCCATATTAAAATTGGTAAAACATGAGGTCATTTTAAACAACTTAATACCTTTATACCATATTTTGTGCAAATAAAGATTTCTTATTCTTATTCTTGAACATATAAAAAAAAACAAAAGCACCGAGCGGGATTCGAACCCTCAACACAAGTTTCTTGCCGTCCGCGTCTTAACCCGCTGGACCATACGGACAGTGACCTGTAGGACGAAATTAGTGACCATATTCTGCGTCAAAAGAAAAACCCATGAAAACTCGAAAACACGCATTTTCTCAAACATAATACTAATCTAGATCGATTGTTTACCCCCGAAAACCCCCATATACCAAATTTCAGCGAAATCGTTAGAGCCAGTTCCGAGATCACAGAAATAAATTTATATACATATAAATAAATAATATCTGGGCGACCGAGCTTTGTTCGGTTATTACTATTTATTGTTTCTGTGGTGCTACTTTACTACACATCTTCTGCTTGCCGCATAGGATGCTAGCCAAGCACCTATTTCAAAACTCACCGTAGTGATTACCCGTTTATTTATCACCGTAGTATTTCAAAAGTCAGTACCCAAGTCTTTACTAGATGGCGTTAGACTACACAAAAATATCCATATTCTGCGTCGAAAGAAAAACGCATGAAAACTCGAAAACACGCATATTCCCAAACATAAGACTAATCTAGATCGATTGTTTACCCTCGAAAACCCCCAATTACCAAATTTCAGCGAAATCGTTAGAGCCGTTTCCGAGATCACAGAAATAAATTTATAAATTAATAAATATACAAGAATTGCTCGTTTAAAGGTATAAGATACAAGAATTGCTCGTTTAAAAGTATAAGATATAAAGTTTAATAGTCAGTTAGTCACAATAGATCGTTTTATTACTCAGTGAAAATGATTAGCTATTCGCATTATAATCCTATTATTTCCTTGCACACCGATCTTTATTAGTACCTAAGGGGGTTAGTATACTCATTGTAATTAACCAGTGGCGTATTTTAAAATTCGGTGTCCTAGACCTAACAGGTATTAAATTATTTAAAAAATAAGTCGCCATTTCGCCAGTTGCCATAAGTCTGATTTCTATTGTTTTTTGGTGATGTTCTGTTCCTTCCAACTGTTCAACAGCTTCCAGCCTGCCCAGCATGACCGATTTATATCGCGTGATATAGCATTTTATCGAGACTCAACTGTCAAATTCCGTTGTCTTTTTGACAGTTAAACGTGATAAAATGCTATATCACGCAATATAAATCGGTCATGCTAGGCAGGCATGTTTAGGATGGCTAAACTATTCAAACCAAACGTAGATAATTGTATTATTTTGATAACAGAAAATGAAAGTTCAGCAGTCATTTTTTTCCATGTTTTGTTTGTTACAATTTTAATTACCTAACTTGCTCAAATCAGTTAAAAAGTTACCGAGATAATTGACAAAATCTAAACCTAGGAGGCGCCACCTTTGTGACGTCGTAGGTACTTGTTCCACTAGGTACTTTCGCGTTGCGCTTGCGCGACTGATCATCAAATCACTTTTTGTCACTCACACTAAAAACTTAACAACAATCATTTACTTACATGAACGCTTTATAGTTGGTTCCAATTTTCTGTATATGGATATCATACTTGGCGTCAATGTATGGCTCTACGGTGCAGTAGGTACCTAGCATTGCTACCACTCCCGCGATATCCTGAAATTATAAAAAAAGTCTTTTCAATGAAATTATTAAGATGCATTATAATAAAATTCCACTTTTCTGGTCAATATCACCAAGACGTGCATAGTGTTGTAATATTTGGGTGTCTGCAAACTAACAACTGGGCTTAGGAAATGTCTAGGAATGATACCAAGTCGAAGAGTACCAGTTACAGCAAAGTTTGTTTTGTTTTACTGTGAAGCGCCAAACTTTATAGCACGATTATGCCGCGTACGCCGCTCGATGGTAAGAAGTTGATACAAAACAGATTTTCTGATAAATATATTTGTACCAAGAGGTAAACCAGCCGTCACGACTAAGCTATTAGTTCCCGAATTCCATTTTAGTTTGTGTTGAATAAGAGCATTAAGGAAGCTCGATAGCGCAATGGGTAAGCGCGTCGCCCCACGATTGCGGCAGTTAAGAAACTTTCCCAAGGGTCGGTCATGGGATGGGTGGCCAAAAAATTAATTTCTTTGAGCTCCTAAATTCGGAAGGTGCATTACCGTTGCCGTTTTGTTCTCCGCTGAATTTGTAACAGTTATGTAATACGATTATACAATGTTCGTCAACATGGCCTAATAAGGCTTTTACGGCCTAATAAGGCTTTTACGAACCACATAAAGTAAAACATCCACTAATACGCATTGGGCCCGCTTGAATTACTATGACTAAATACCGGATTATATGCAAATGCATATTGCATATGCTTTAGCTCATTTAAGTCCTTTTCAGTGGTAGAGTCTGGTCAACGAAATATGAGATAAAAATGGCGGCGCCACTTTCCCTGTTAAATTAACGTTTAGAGCTTAAGTTATTGGAAACTGAACCTTAAATTATGGCGCAAAATTAGTTCCATTTCCAACCTAGTCTCATCTTTCGTTAACTAAACTCTAGTTGCATATTTTAGCAAAAAATTTTGAAATAATGCATATTTATATTTATTTTTCTTGCATATTTGCTTGCATATTTTGGACTTTTTATGTTGCATATAATCCGATCATTAACTATAACCCATTCGTCTTTTTGTTAAATGGCTGATGTACAAGTACATGCATACTAAGGACGATTTTCCAGGACTTTGAAAGCCAAAATTCGTTAACAATAAATTAATATATTTCGTGCTCGAGCATTTAAACTTTAGATTGTATCGTGAAGATCGTTTTCATATTCCTTTGTCAATCCAACTGTGAAAGATCCAATCGCTCGCGTGACCCGATTCAGAAACCTCATTAAACAGCTATTCTGAGTGATCCTTCAAGAGTACCTGTAACATTTTTGCATCATATTCAGAATATTTCGTAACAGAGAGATTGGGACGGATTTCTGAGTGGTTGTGGTACGAGGAAGCTCTCATTAAAGCTATATTTTTATTACATTACAATAGAAGCTGTTTCTGTTTTAATTTATTTTAAATTAGGAGTTGGACTAATTTATTCCTATCATGTCCTAGTATTTGAATTAGAAGTTGGACGAAGTTATTGACTGAGCGAGCACTTAGTCAATAAATTCAGCATCCGGATGTCCGATTGTTCTCCTTTACAGGTCGCATTTTTCAACCGATTCTCGTGAAATTTTGTGAGCAGATTCGAAAATTACATAGATCTTTTTTGTCTATACAGTTTTTATCATTTTTCAAAATGGCGGAGACATGGAGGTTGAAAACGTAAAAAATATTCAGCTATTTCGAAAAATGATCAAAAATATCACAAACGTGAGGTCCACAGCTCACAAATCCGCTTACTCCCTATCATGTCCTAGTATTTAATTCCTTCCAGTTCTCTGTCTCACAACAAATAACTATAAGCTGAGTACATGTACATAAAATAAACGCAGACAAGTTGAGCTTAAAATCAACGAGATCATACTAACTATAAAAATGTCAGTAAATACTAAGTATACAAGTTAATATTTATACAAAGTTAATATTGTTTCACTTTGTTTATTACAAAGTGAAACAATATTAACTTTAAAATGCCGCTTTTACGTTGGAAAATGGTATGCGAAAAGGGAAAATTATTATTTTGCTCAAGACATAGTCCTTGTCTTTTAATGTCTCTGTGATGTGTAATTCGTATTCAATAGACGTAATAGAATAGGAACGGCATACATTATTTGTTAGTGATAGATACCTGGAAGTCGGCGAGAGAGTCCACTTTCACTTTGGCCACGCCGCTGTGAGCGTGGCCTATCTTGATCACGACCGGGAACTTCGGCGCGGTCACCTGCAACAATGATGCATCAGCGGTTTTAACTGGCTGTATTATTGTACTCTATCCAATATTCATCACAATGGAAGTAATCATCCGGGTGATAATCCCTCAATGAGTTTGAGTTTTTGAAGTGAAAACTTCTTTAGCGGCGTTGATCGCTTTTTAGGGTTCCGTAGCCAAAATGGCAAAAAACGGAACCCTTATAGATTCGTCATGTCTGTCTGTCTGTCTGTCTGTCTGTCTGTCTGTCTGTCCGTCCGTATGTCACAGCCACTTTATTCCAAAAGTATTAGGACTACATAGTTGAAACTTAGTAGGTAGGTGTATTCTGTGAACCGCTTTATGATTTTTATACAAAAATAAAAAAAATAAAAGATTAAGGGGGGGCTCCCCATACATGGAACTGAAACTGAAAATATTTTTTTTCATCAAACCAATACTTGTGGGGTGTTTATAGATAGGTCTTTAAAAATGACATTGAGGTTCCTAAGACTTTTTTTTTTAAAGTCAATCGTTTGAAAGATATGTGCCGCCAAAGTGGTAAAATGTGTGTCCCCCCCCCCCCTTTAACTTTTAAAGTAAGAGGGTGAAAAATCTAAAAAAAATATGAACTATAGATCTTAATAAACACTTTCAACGAAAATTGTTTTGAACGAGATACAGTAATTAGTTTTTAAGATATAGTACATTTTCCATAACCGCAAATATAACTTTGTCATTCATACAAACACTGTGAAAAACAAAGTAATTTTTTCAGACGAAAAATGATAGCGGTATTAAAATATGGTATGGTATAATGTACCTACGGAACCCTACTGCGCGTGGCCCGACACGCACTTGGCCGGTTTTTTTGTCGCTTGCCCTCTCTTTCTACGGGGCGCGTTGAAAATGGCGGCACGTCATTTTATGACGCACTTGTGTCACTAGCCACGCGCTAATTTTGAAAATGGAACTAATATCAGCGATCTCTTCGGTGAAATCGTAGACCTATCTTTATACTGTGGTAATAGGAACTTTGCCGCTAATTTCAAAATATCAAAAATGCACAACGTTAATTTTCAAGTTTTCACTTCTGCCGGCACTCCCGGAGTGCCAACTGACTTTTTTTTTATATTTTTGTCATGAAACGAATACCTAAGTAATGGCTTTATTAATCGATTGGTGCTTATTTCATTTCCCATTGTTGTCTCTACAGACAAGCATAATGTTTTATAGAACTATTGATGTTTAATATACCTAGTAAGTATCTTTTGAAAATGCAGTTAAGTAGATAAGAAAACTATTGAATACTTATGAAAAGAATACTGGAAAATTACACATTTTAGTAATATGAAAAGCCGTTTAAGGCAACGCTTCTTACGTACGTACGATAGTATCGATCGTACATTCTTCCAACACTCAAATTAATATTTGATGAAAATAATTTATTCTGTGCTGATAGCCCTGGTTGAAATTCGTAATAGCGACCGTTTAATTTATTAATCGTTGCCAAATAAAAGAATTAAATCACACGTTCGCAACAATGCGGCATTGGGGCATTACTGATATGATGGTAGTCGTAATAATATTTTAATGTATAAATCCAGGAAATAAAGTTTTGTTCCAACATTTGATGATATAAATAATAAACTTTAAGTGAAATGAATCATATCCCAGAAAAAAACGAAAGAATTTTCAGGTCTCTGACGTTCTTACCACTGATAATAATATTATAAGTATAAAATAAAATACGTATAAGTTGTTTAGAAATACGAAACCAATTAACTTTGTTTGTATAATAATCGTGCAAGTATGTGTAGCAAAGGTTATTTCAAGGTATGGAACAATTAGCAAAACTGTCTGAGTTAAAAACAAATACTTATATCTATTTATGTGGAAATTGTTGGGCTATGTGTAATCATAGGTTGGCGTTAGAAAATCATATGGTAACGAGGTATGAGCTGTTAAATTCATTGCCTTTGGTTAATATTACGGCAGTGATTGGGATCTTAACTACAATAATGCACGAATTTACTTTATGCCGCTATAATTACTGTTCACAAGCTATTACCAGTAGATTGATTTAGATATTCCAAGGTTTTAGTTTAATTAATTTTTTTTTTTTTTTAAGTTATAATTTTATTCAACAGGCAGGAAAAGTTAGGTTTTGTGGTATACAGTCTAATCTAAATAATTGTCTTGTCATAAGTATTTTTGCTTCTGATGTGCAGATAAAACTTTTTTTTTCTTTGGAATACAATTATGGTATCTAACAAAATTGTGTAGTCTATCAATTATGATAGACTACTTGGTATTTGGTATTAACCAACAAACAATAGTTTTCGGTGGGTTTTACAGTGAATAAAACATATGAATAATATTTACTGCTACCATAAATAGTTTATGATTACTTTTTTACTATTTTATTAGTGGCATATTGACATATAACATATAACCGAATAAAAAACAAAAGGCAACTCCACGTTATCGAAGTCGTCCCTGGGGCACATTGGGTCAATACCTATAAAAGTTAACACAACGTGTTTCATATCGTATTATATACGTAGGTATACATATTTCATATACGTGGGCCGAACTTTTAAACTAGATTAAGACCTTCAGTTCCTATTTATACAATAGGTAAATGAGGTAAATGAGATAACAACTAATAGATTGCTGTTGTATGTATAAAACTTATGGATCCGTATCCACTATAATGGTGAAAAATTTTTATCTAATGAATTTTACAAATCTTAATTTGGTGACATGCTTGTTCAATGTTAATTTGTGTTTTTAAAAAAAATATGTATATAAATATTAACTATAATTTTCAGCTAATTTTCATAGAGACTCACTGAATTATTTCACCGCTAATGTTACATGCATGATATCGCAATCATAAATTTACTTTTTTATGTATGGTTAGCTATACCATAAAGCTACGATTACATTTACATTTATTACCAAATTTTATCAAAAGCTAGAATTCATTTCCCCATTTACATTTGCATTTGAATGTTATGTTGTTAATACACTAAACCGAAGTATTTGAGACCGATACGACTGTGACTAAACCACAGTAATAAACTAGCAATCACAAAAGTATAATGCTATTTCTACGAAACATTGTGACTTGTGACGCTCATTCATCGAAGAAATATTGGCATCGATTCGATAAACAATCGCTCTCTAAATGTGGACATTGCCTAAAGATGTTTTGTTAAATACGTTATGAGAGTTGTTACGAAATGAGCTGAATTATAAGCTAAAATCAATTATTAACTTAGTTGATGTTATATCCTCTACTACTGAAAATGGAAGATCATTAAAAAATCAGCAACGAAATTTTCTTTTCCTATTTTTTTTCATGGTGTCTATTTAGTTTTTGAGATCACGCATCTCTTAAACTAAAGGAACTAAATAACTTCTTGGTTTGGGTTGTATTAGTTTTAATATTTTTTTACGATTAATAAAAGTTAATCTCTTCATTATCAGCTATATCAACTTATTTTTAACGATGAGTAAAATAGTTATATTTAAACAATTGTTATCAAGTCTCACAACAGAAACATTTATTATAAACTTACTTCCATTATATTCGTAAATGATAAATAGGTAGGTACAAAAAAAAAACAACACGTAACATTTATGTTCGGGTGAATTCCTGTGCCACTTTTTTGCGTTCAAGAAGATTGCACTTCAATCTCGAGAGTATTCAAAATTAAAAATATCGATGTATCGTCAATATTGATGCGGTGTCAGTGACGTCACGAGGATCTGCAGAGTTCGAGTGGTGGCGGAGGCGGCGTCCGTGGGCGGCTCCAGCGGTGCTTGATCCAAACAGACTTCCCGCGTCGCGGCCGGTACGATGTGTCATACTACATAACATCTTTAATGGCAAGGTGACGTACTACAATTCCCTTAACTATTATGTCACTTGAGACTGTCATCATTTTTGGACCAAATCCAACCTATTATGGTCATAAAGACGTAACACCTTCAGTCGTTTTCCCGATATTGATGCGTACTTGTGGTGTCGCATTTCCAGGCGCCATGAAGGCACTTAACGTCCACCATTTGCACTTTAGCTAGATGGTATCTCAAGATAAATCTACGAGATAAAATCATGGAAACTATGGAAGCATTCAATTCAAATATCAGAGCTGTTGACAATAGCTCTTAATGATTATAAACAGTCGAGAAATAATAATCTGTGAAGTCTCGATGGCGTATTTTATTGTAAAGGACACGACGATTGTCGTTTATCACTTTAACTGCCGCCTTTGTAGTAGGACGTTATCTATCCTTTTGCGATAATGAATCAGTGCCGGCTGCTTTGTGGTTCTGACTTCAATCTTAAATTAGTTTGTTACCTAACAAAAGTCATACAATTTACCATGATATGTTGCATGTATTAATTATAAACCAGCGAGGTGAATGATGACGATGCCGCCATTTTAAAATTGATGACTTAATTGACAATGATCAAGAAAATAAAACTGGTGGATAGTATTTGACAGGTCTGAGAAAACTTGTAATGTGGTTACGCTCAATGTCAAAATAAAATGCACTTGCCATAAAAGGGTGGTAGAATTTATCAAGTTGTGATTGTGTAGACTCAAATTCATAATGTATGTCAGACACGCAATCATTCTGTTCTGTACTAATTTCTGTTGACCTTTCAAGGTGAAATATATTCATGCATGCTATTACGTATGTGATTAGCACCTTATCATAGTGAACATTCAAAGACTGATAATAACTTGTAGAAGGAAATGAATTAAGTTTTTTTAGTAGGATATTATTTGCCATGTTGGACACCAAACCCCCGGCCCACCTATTTTACCCGACTTATTTTGCGACGACAATTGCGGTTTGGTGTCTCTCCTCCTAGGCCTCTATGCCTTTATTTAATTAATAATATTCTAAAGAAACGTCCGTTTTGCGTATGTGTGTGGAAAAACTAATTTATTAGGTAAACAACTTCTTAAGAAACAAAACAAATTACCTATATTAAAAAACATATACAAGGTGCATTTGTAACCACTCTCCAAATTTTAAGGATGTGTTCAGTCCATGAAACTGATCAACTTTCGCTTAGAAACATAGGGTTAAATATGTAAAAAAATGACTTTTCATACAAATCAAAGAGATCACGTGATCAGTTTAGTATGGGATGACCAACATTTTTTGGCGTATTTCAACACATGTTTCATGGAGAAAGCTGTTCAGTGGACTGAACACATCCTTAAAATTTGGAGAGTGGTTACAAATGCACCTTGTATTAATGATGATGGTTACCATGGTTAGAATGTTGGCGAAAATAATTTGTTTCATTTGAAAAATCTTGTATGGTGAATGTAATTATAGTCACTGCACTTATGCATTATCATTAGAATAATAATAAGTTTGTCATCATTTCGTGCTATCTTTTTAATGAAGTTTGGCGATCAGTAGACAATAGTTTTTCTTTTAACTGACGATAGCTAAGTCCAGTCCACTGTTAAACAGGAATAAGCTTATGAAAATTCTATACTGATTGCATATTTTGTGTTTACTTGCACAGCTTACATTTTGTAAGAGCAAAACTCGCACGAACGCTTAATCTTTATGGCGCCCGCGCTGGTTTTGTTTTCAATTTAACCTTTGGCTAATTTATGATAATCTGATTAAGAATTCCTAGGTTTTTATGCGCTTTATATCTCCGAACAACAAGTTACAAAACAACTCATTTTTTTCCATTTAGCAGTAAATAAATGGAGCACATTTTTGTAAATAATAAATACTTATAGAAGCGTCACGGTGTGCTAGAATGTTTAAAATTATTAAACAGGCCCAGCTCATTTTTCTCGTACTTAAGTCGATGAATCTCTTTCTTTCAAATTCAAATGCAACCTGAAAATCAACAAAAATATAATTGGAGAATGAACATATTTAATGCAAAATATTTTCCCATTAAATTCAAAGACAACAGTTCCACTAAAGCCCTATCATAAATCCAAATTAGCATGCGTTTAAGGTACGTTCATTGATAAATATGGCCCGAAGTGGTCACGCATTCGTTAGTTGTATGGTTGTACCGCTCGAAGGTACACCGAATTAATCTTTATTTGGCATGAGTCAAGTGCGATAAAAATGCCACCGATCCTACTGCGAGGATTATCTGACGTTGAAAAATTACTCAATAAGTAACATATTCGTTACAAAAGTACGAGACGATCTTTTACGGGTCAAATTGGACGTACATTTTATTCAATTTCATAAAATGATTATAAAGACCTTTCACATTTTTATCAATTATATTATTTCAAGCAATTAATTTTTCTATTAGGCATCGAAAATACGTTATTTGTGCCATTTTCGTAAGAATTAAATCAACAAAAAAGTCATCAGGGAATTCCAGTTCAATCAGGGTTTTTTTCATGAAATGTACATGACATTGACACCGAATAACAAAATGATAAGACAAGATTCGTTCCATTCGTAAATATAAGTTTGTTTTGAAACGTTATTTATACAGTCATTTTAATTGTTGATTTGTTTTTGTATCAGTAACTTTAACAACAATTTATTGAATAAATAATCTGTTGCGGTAAGTACATTATACAGGGTATGTAATAAAGATAAATAAAATCTAGGCATGTATGGTACATTTAGCACATAATTTTTAAGATGAAATATTTTTTTATATTTTCTAATGCACTTGAATTTTTTTAAGGATTTAAACTTTCTTACGTTTTGTTATTCATCAATCATGATTAAACCGACGACGTAGGCACATAATAAATGCAAGGAATGCCTTTCCAAGTAATGTCTTTCACACATTGTTTGATAAAGGTAAATATTGGCAGTCGCTCACATTTCAGCCTGCAGGTACGGCAACACGTCACATCCTGTGTACTTTGAACATGGGATGTCAGCCTCTAACGTTGTTCACTGAATATTTCTAAGTCATCATTAAATAAATACAAGAAGGTAGAGGCCTATTAAATAGCGCACTTGTGCAATGTCAATACACTGACGTCCATTATACAAAGTACGCTGGACAGGCTAATGTCATGAAATGACAGATTTTTTTTTGTGCCGATTTGAAAATCGCCATATTGGCGCTGAGAGCAGTAGATTCTATACTATGGTAGTAGTGAGTGTACTTGGAGCGCCAATATGGCGATTTTCAAATCGGAACAAATGACAGGTGACGTTCGCCTGTCCAGCGTACTTGGACGTCAGTGTGTCAATAGAAACAATCACCTTTTGTCGCAGAGTCAATAAAATGACCATTTTGACTTAATAGAGCAGAATGTAGGGTTAACAAAGTTATGAAAAGTTTTTAGTTTTACAGAAAAAAAAATTGGGGTTCAATTGTTTTCTTAATTTTAAAATTTTATTGAATTTGAACAAGTGTTGGTAATTAACGTCACGCACTGTCTCTATCAAAATATTTTGTATATTATTCTAACCCCGTTTTAATTTTTTTTTAATAGTTAGGTATTTATTAAACATTACTATCAAGGTTTTTGAACCAATGGGGAAACCCAATTAAAAACCTAAGTAATCTCGCGGGTGTAACTAATAAAATGAGCTTTTTTTTCAGGGAAAATGTGATGGGGAAAGTACCTAAAATAACCCGTAATCCGCACGATTGTTTACTTCACTGATAAACAAAGATTTTTCAATTTTTACTTTTATACTTGTATTGTTAAAACTTGCTTCTTGCTTCTAAGTCAATGGAATACCTCGTAGGTTTTGGTAATTCATGGTCGAAATAAGCGACATAAATGATCATTTTTAAGTAAAGAAAAAATAATTCTTTGTGATTTATAAGGCACTCTACATTTGCCAAAGATTTCGTAGTGACTGGTAACTGTGTGGGGTTGCTAAAAATGTGGGGTTGCACCTAGTAATATAATAAGTCTATGGGTTGCACAAAGATACTGAAAACAAAATATGCGCGCGTCCTTCAAAACGAAACGAAGGCATCGTTTCGTTTTGAAGGATTCTTATAAAATGTACCTACGAGTATTTAAATTTTTTTAATATTATTTTGGCAATTTCTATAGTTTTGTTTTGTTTTTTTTGAAGATTTCAAACATTTACATTTTTTTGGGAATGAAAGAGTTATAGTCCATTTTCGTTTCCAAACAAGATGTGTTTATAAAGTTTAGAAGGAAACTGTAAAATGTAAGTAATTTTTTAGTCTATTAAGGAGTTTACACACTGCTCTATTAATCAAATAACTTAATTCACAATAAAGTAATTACCGTTATTATTCGCGTCTGTCTTCATTTATCTATATTTAGGGTAAGTTATGATCAGTTTTTGTTTGCTTTTAATATATTATTCAATATGCCAGTTACATTGTTATGATAACATCAACACTTATGAACAGCCATCGACCCGTATTCATCTTTTTTATTTGTTCTCAATGTACACAACTGGCGCAATATTTGCTCAAGACGCATAATTCGATGATATCACACAAAGCCTAATCCTGATGAATCATGAGCTTTTACTGGCGATGGCGATGCACCGATAAGCTAAGATGCCTGCCGGTAACTTGACGGGCGGCCGGGCCCACGTGTTGCCGCTGGCGGGCGCATAATAACAGCTGCGACTCAGAGCAACATTCAGTTACAGATTGTACGCTACGGGAAGCGCGTGCCGCGACTCATTCCGAACCGGCATTCCGCGTGACAAGACACGATAAACTTTCAATCATAATAGAAAATTAATTATAAATAAACAGGACCTGTTATCACGGACTAGTGCTAGTGATTGTGTTAGTACCGAGATAAGCTGAAGTCTGCGAGTGCAGGTGCAATTGTTTACTTAGTTCTAACCTAGTTGTAGTAGAACTGTTTTGTTTCTTCTATTGTTAATAACTTTGTTGTACATCAAG
This sequence comes from Agriphila geniculea, assembly GCA_943789525.1. Taxonomy (NCBI): domain Eukaryota; kingdom Metazoa; phylum Arthropoda; class Insecta; order Lepidoptera; family Crambidae; genus Agriphila; species Agriphila geniculea. Next base: position 15,526,831 of record OX038875.1, read on the forward strand.
GGTATAAGTGCAATAATGTTGTAATGTTAAAATAACATGTAACAAGTTTGGAGTAGTTTTAGCTAACATTTTAATAACAAAAAAGATGTTTGATTAATGAGTTTAAAACAAGTGCAATCATATGCATATGGATCACATCATATTATGTTACTAAAAATTAAGAATGAACGAGCGACTGCAACTAAAGGGTTAGTTGCAGTCGGACGCTCGTTTATTCATTAAGTATTTCCATTTTTTTTTAAAGAGCATTCTTAATTTTTAGTAACATAATATGATGTGATCCATATGCATATGATTGCACTTGTTTTAAAAGATACTTCATATGCCATCTGAATGCATCGATTTATCAACCGACCGCTCGGTAGTTGGCTTGGCACAGTTTCAGTGGCGCACATTTGCGCCGGTAATTGTGCTGTAAACTCAATTACTAGGTAAAGGTTATCATCTAAATATAAGTATTATGCCTCATGTGTTTTTTTAGGATCTTCGTTACTTATCGAACTAAAACCTCCTTCAAAAACTTTAAAAAAGCTTTAAAACAGCTCTATAACTAATTCTAGTTTTTATATTTTTCAGAATTTTATTAAACATAGTTATTTCATCGTAATGATTTTTTCTTGAGTGGCGGCGCTAGTAAAGGCTCGGTGGGCTCTTCAGTACCCTCGTTCAAAGAAAAATGAATCATCTAAATCGGTTAATCAGCAAAGAAGTTATGGTTGATTATCATCCGTAGAAGTTCATATATTAGTAACAAAAACGACAGTATTTTCAAAATTTCCTGAAAAGTACTGAACCGATTTCAAAATTTCAAAAAATTGGAACTATCCTGATGTACCTAATAACGTTTGAATAATTTCAATCGGTTCAGCCGTCTTCGAGTAATCGGTGGACATATTTTAAAAAAACTTACATACAGACGAACAGACCACCTCCTCTTTTTTTGAAGTCGGTTTAAAAAGACAATGTCAATTCAAATGGCACATAAACATTATCATGCATATTATTTATAGTCGATTATTTATACCCAATTCTATAAACCTTCTCGTTTTTAACCGACTTCAAAATTAGGAGGAGGTCCTCAGTTCGTCGGAATGTTTGTTTTTTTTTTAACTCAAAACTTTGTTACACAATTTCTAAAACTTTAAATTTTTATGTAAGGTAATTAGTAAATTATCATTAATTTGAGGTGATTTAATTAGCATTGTTCCCTTACAACGTTAATGTGTAGGACTATTTATCGGATATCATGTGTACTTAATAACATGCACAAAAATAAAAATAAAAATAAACATAGCAATTTCGTAATGTTTTAAGTGAGTACCAAGAGGTAGGTACGACGGCTGTTGGGATTACTCATTTTTAACCCACTGTTCATTCATGTTTTGAGGACTCAATATCTTTTCGATAAATTACTCGGCATAAGTTTGGTGGCTGTCATTTATTACTTCTGTGAAAAACCCAGTAACACTAGCACTTTAAAGTACGTTACATGATCTAATGATTACCAACTTATCCATAAATAGTTTCAACATAACTTTGGGCAACGATGTTTATTGCCAAGGAAAAGACACTGGAACTGTAGATTCATTATGTGCATAAAATGAATAAAACTGTTTTATTAGTAGCAAAAAATATACAGTTACCAAGTACTAAAAGACTAGTAACGAGTCTTTGTATCGAATGTGTCGTAAATTGCTGAAGAAATGGAGTCTTCTTTTGACGGCGTGCGGCAGCGTGTGCAACGGGATACTCAATAGTTTTGATAGCCAAGAAACTGGCTGAATAAAAAAAAGCTGGCTGATATAAACACACTTTGACGTTTTGGTAAATGTTTTTTCAAAGGTATTTACTTTCGTGGATACTTAAGCTGAAATGAAGCATTTTGCTCTTTATGATTATGATTACACTATCAATTTTTAAGAAGGAAAGCGCATGCGATTTCAACATACCTACCTACTTAGATTACGGTAACCACTTTCCACAGCGTGTGGTGTTAATTGAAATGGAAGAGTAGTAGGGAAAAGTTAAAAAGTGGGAGCATCACCTTTACAGAAACTGCAAATACTCGTGTTAGTGCAGTGAGTTAGGCGAGATAACATAAATATGCCATAAGTAAGGTAACTATTCATTGTTCCGATTTCAGCACTGTTCAGGGATCGTGATAACAATATCACTAATGCCACTCACTATGTCTAAGGGCTGGTTTACATTATCTTAGTCTTTAGTAGAGTGTTTTAGGAGAGTAGAAGTTCATTGCGTGGTGTGTTTGACGTTCTTTTAAAATCGACGAACATGCCAAGCAATGTATTTCTACTCGCTACTCGACTCGGTCGTCTACTTGCCTAATGTAAACCAGGCCTAACTTCGATAAACATTTTTGTGTTTTAAATCAACTGAATATAGACAGTTGAAATTTTCACAGATGATGTATTCCTGTTCCTGTCCGCTATAACAACAAATACTAAAAACAGAATAAAGTTAATATTTAAGGGGGGCTCCCATACAACAAACGTGCACGAGTCCGACTCGCACTTGGCCGGTTTTTTATTTCAGTGAGACAGGGGAATGCGGTCAGGGTTAGCAGCAGAGTATTCACCGGTGTTGGTGATTTTGTTCGTATCATCAGAGATTGGGCTGAGACTAGATTTCAGTAAAATTGTACCTGCGGTAGTAAAATAGAGATTTGTTTTCAGCTACGGTCTAGCTCGACCGCACGTAGCGTCTAGTCAGCTTTTCGCTGATCTTCTAAATATCTACCTACTTGACAATAAATTAATGCATTATCATGTTTGTATAGAATTTCCACTCGAAATACCAACTTATTATAACAACTAAACAACTTCAGTAGTTGTTCTACTAGAGTTAAGAAACCTACTCTGAGTACTTATATGTTTTCGGTTACTAAAAGTTGTATTTTAGCTCGCCTGTCGCCCGTAACTAAGTATCACTTTGAGACGTGACACATTTTGTAAACATCGTTAGTGCTTAGTTAGCGTCCTTTCGGCTACTTGCCGCAAACAACTTGGACCTGCCAAACGATAATGAACTCTAACAAACAGGTGTCTAATTACAAATATACCCAGTTCTAAGTATTCTTGATCCGTCGCACAATTAAAATGAGAAGTTATGTTTGTGAAGCCAATGTAAATAGATTTTGCATAATAAACGTAAGTAGAATCAATAGAGCGGGCATGATATTATGCGATGTTTTTTTAGTTCAGTGACCATACCTCTATTCATAATCAGATAGTTAAATACCGATTTGAATTGATTACACCTTGAATATTCCCGAGTTTTCACTCATTCATTACACTTACCTATTTAATAGCATTTGAAAAAAGTAAGGATTAAGTTTTAATTAAAATGTCGTTTGCATCTTCTGTAGACTTATAATAATATGTCGATGTTCGTAAACCTCTTGATATAATGTTTTTTTTAATAAGTAGTATATTTATATCTTAGCTTACAAATTACAACGGTAGCATAAACCTACAATTCACAATTCACGGAAAGTAGTAGGTACCTAAATAGTGCCACAGTATAAATGCAGTCCAACCGGTGCATGGAGTTACGGCGAGCGAGGAGGCTCTCTATGTTTTTGTTGTTGTTAGAAAGTTGAGGAGCGATTGAGGAGGTACTCCAGCAGTCAACAGCGCGACCCTGGAGGAAGTGCGCTGTTAGCCTGTACGTGACAGGACCCACTCTGCTCTATTGATTAATCAAATGACTTTATTGCATAATGGCCGCGCGCTGTTATCGCGCTATCGCTAGGCGTGTAGAAAGAAACCATCTCGTCTAGGGTAAAACCGGGATAGATGCCCTACTTTTTTGAAATGGCCTCCTAATTTTAAATATATTCATTAATATGAATAATTTCTATGAATGTAAGCTAGCTTAATCATTTATGTTGAATCATAATTATATATTTTTGACCTATCAATTACAGATTTTGCAGAATTAAACTTTTTCTGAAACCCTTTTTTTGAGGATAGATGCCTATACCCCTATGGATAGTTGCCCCACCATGAAAATACTAAGAAGGATAGATGCCTGCAGTGCGGGATAGTGAAAACGAAAACCCAACCAATTTTTTTGAGTTGTTTCTACTCGTAAAACAGCAATATATACGTAAATACATAAAAAATATAACACAACACTAAAAATAATTTAAAAGTACACAGACACCATATATGCACATTGTATGGTGTATGGAGGGATAAATGCCCCTAAGGGCACCTTTACCTTGAAGCTACAATCAGTAAAGAGTCCAAATATAAATATATACATAAAAAATATAACATAACAGAAGAAAATATTATAAATATACACTAACACCATACATGGGTAATTGGGTATATATGATGTATGAAGGGATACATGCCTCTAAGTGCATCTTTACTTCGAAAAATCAGGGCAACTATCCTTTGTGATAGGGATAGATGCCAAAGTAGTTTTTAAATAAATTAAAAACAAAAAGAGCAATTCTTTACACCCATGTGCACACTTAATGAACCAGTACATTGACGCAATAAAAAATAAAACGGAAATTATGACTACTTGTAAAGTTATACAACGACCAATACTAACATTTAAAACTTTGACGTTTTTGTAAAGTTCGTCGCGGAGTTGATTGCACACACGAGCAAAACGCGTCCACGCCGTACAACAGCCCGTGGACAATTAGGTGCGGGCCCGGGGTGACTGCGGCTCCTAATTATTCTATTAATTCTTAGTTGCGAATTTGGGAAGTTAGGTTTTTTGATAATGAGGCACCTACATTCCACTGCGGCATCTATCCCGGTTTTACCCTATTGACTGTTTTTAGGGCTTGCAAAACCAGATTTTTATTGTTAAACTTTTCGATTTCATAGTTAAATACTTTTTGTAATGTGTTTTTAAAAGAGTTTAATTGTAGGTTTGGTACCAATGAAAAAACCGTAGAATTTTGTCAGTAATATCTTCTGTACAAAATAAAAGTACCTACTTCATATCATTAAAATCACTATCTTGATATTTAGATCTTTTATAAAAGACAAACATCTGTCCCGATAATTATTATAAAATTATAAATAATAAATGTAAGGCAAAGAAAAAGTAATTCTCAAGTTACTTTCTAATAAGTAATAACATAATACAAGCATTTTTTTTATCGTCTGTTTAGTACCTTTTATTACCAAATAATTCTCACGAACAGCGCCATATAAATTATTTCTGTCAAGTTTTTTCTTTTCTCTACAGGAAACAATTCCTTGACTGCTTGTTAGCTACGTTTAGTTAGTTTATATCACGGGTCACTTAAACCTATTTCTGTGTGTGTAGTTAGATAAGGCGATTGTTAGAAAGTTCCCAAGGCCTGGGTGTCAAACCGTGACCCGCCTGTTGACCCTGCACACGGAAGAAGTTAATCACGTACAAACCGATCCCGGTTCTACCACTATGATTTATAGGGATAGCGATATTTTATTAAATTACATCTCTAACCATATTGGAAGGAAAGACGACGCTTGTTATTTCCCTCGATATTCGTAAGATTTCGAGAGTAAAACATATTAAGAGGGAGATAAAATCATTAAAAAATTAAAATAAAAGTTAAATTAATAGGAACATTAACTTTTATTACGGAAGAGGACCACATTGACTTTTTTAAATAATCTTGGCCGGGTCGGTAAATTATCTTGATTGTGGAAAAAGTGCAAAAGTAAAGAAGATACAGTAAAACGCTTTAATTGTTTTGAGTATTGTAACAAAAAATGTAGATTGTATATTTAAAATACATAAAGATATTGGGATTCGAAAAGTATACAGTTCAAGAGTTTGTTGTTTTTAAGTTATTCTTGTGGCAGGAATAGTTTTTAGGGTGTGCAAGAACAACAGCATCTCCATGGCATATTCGACTATCTTGGGGATTTCCCCATAGCTTTTAAACGAATATAGGTCGGACTCGGAGTGGAATATCACTATGCTTTGTTAACTATTATTAATTGCTACAATAAATAGTGCAGGAATGCCGGCGCACAATAGAGACCGTCTTGTTGACCTAGCACTGTTAGCTCGAGGGCCAAGTTCAGAACGATCACGACCGATACTGCATCTCGTGATACTAGCAAATACTAGACTCGACAATGTTATGCAGCAACATGAGAACCCCATTAAAATTGGAAAATGTTTATGGCCGAGATAAGGGAAACATTCCACGAATTGAATAGATGTAAATAAAATTGTTATCTTAATTCGAAACGCCAGCCGTGCGCTCTACCGATTGAGTTCTCAGTCGTAAATTAGAATTGAATGAAAGTCGGAAAAGTGAAATGATTATTGGTGTAGCACATAAATATGAGATGTCAACTTTTACAGCATCATTCGTAAGATAATATGGGTGAAATGCCGTTCGCTTCATGCTGTGGAAGAAATATTAGTAGAGTTAGCCAGAGTGCAATAGCGCGTAGGTTGTCAAACCGCAAGTGCAATGGTCTCGCGTTACTTCGCTGGAATGAAAACAATGAGTCCATCTATTGCGCAGGTGACAAAGCCGACGTTATTGGCTTTTCGCCTGTAGTCAACCGTGTCACATATCGATTCGAATGTTTACTTTTCGATACCCATCTTTAATGTTAATGACTTCGGTTTATAAACCTTCGTCGAAAACAGCAACGCAGAATAGAGTGGTCGAGCTGACTTTGAACATCGCCCTATTGTAATTGCTTCATAAACGTAAGTGTCCATTTCTAATTTGATAGGAAATGGGTCGCAAACCATTTTAGCAAAACTATGACTGTAAATACGAGCAAATGCAGTCATTTACGACACCTATAAACTATATCTATGAGTTCAATAACTGTAAACTTCCCTTTATATGGTTAAAGTACGGCATAATTTACTGGGTAAGATGTCATGTTTGTTGTTTATGTAAACTTTCTTTGACATATTGAGAAGGTATCCTATTTGCCTTGGGTCATTTTATCAGTAAGCTACAATTGGTGACGCCCACGTACCTAAGCGGTCGACTTAGTCAGGACGAGGCGCCAGTCGATATCCTGCCGACATACTAATACAATTTTACGGTTTCTTATCCTTTTAGAGCAAAATCAATCATCAATGCCGATAGCAGCGGATTGAACAATCCCTTTAAAAGAAACTAGGTGCTATCTCCTTTCGAATCAAGTTAAAGCATAGATCCCTGGATATCTGTTCCAGATTACATATCTGAGAGATAATTAAACATTCTATTCCTTTATTAAATTAAACCAAAAAATAGAAGTGCCCAAAACCTGTACTGTCTAAAACCAATGTATTTAATTTTCTACGTTTATGAAACCACTTAAACTACTAAAGTACAAATAATGTTAACTATTATCCTCGACAAAGACATTATCCCATAAGATTCATTATTTTATGTCTGCTGCAGTCTATCTTAACTAATGTCAATGTTACTTCTATTGGCAAGACGCAAGGAGAATGGGCCATATACATTTGATTTAATTGTTTAGTTGCTCAGTACTTGAACTCAGACATTTCCGGTTAAGTATTATGAAAAATAATTGCTGAAGTACATCACATTAACTCCTACCACTACAAGGTGTTTCTCGTTCCTATATAAAAGTCGGTGCTGGCAGAGAAACGGTGGAAAGAATAGCAAAATGAAAATATTATTTCGCGAACCAAACATTTTACATGAAGTTTGAGAATACCGGACATTTCTTAAAAGCATATTATTTAGTAAGCTAGATCTATAGTCTATAGCCAGCGGTTCCCGAATAGGGTTCCGCGGAACCCTGGGGTTCCGTGAGAGGCTCTCAGGGGTTCCGCGAAAATTCAAGAGTTTATAAATTCAAGATCCTACTTATCTTTTTGTTCTAACTAAATTCATATTTTATATCTTAAAAGTCCTTATTTTAGAGCCAAACTATATCATATTTAATAAATTAAAATGACACTTAAATGTTCTGATGTCAGAAACCGTTGCTCTGTAAATTTAATGAAAGCAGAATTGCAAAAGACATGTCTTGTTCGGAATTCATTAATATAAAAATGATGCGAAATTAACGAGATAGGCCCGTAGCAATACACAATATGCATGGAATGGAAACAGTAAAAAAAAAATACCTAAAACGTTAAATCAAAAGTCTCTTTTTTTCCCTTTACCTAGGTACCTAGTTATCCTTTTTAGGGTTCCGTACCAAAATGGTAAAAAAGGAACCCTTATGGTGTGACTCAGTCTGTCTGTCTGTCACAGCTGGATATCTCGAGAACTACTAATGGTATCAACTTGAAATTTGGAATAGTTTTAGATGACATTTGCCCAACCATTTTGCAAATAAGAAAGAAATAATAAAATTAATATTTTTTTTACAACAGGGACTGAAAAGAGGTCTTAAAAATTTTAAGTGAGGTGATTAGGGCATGTGGGGTATCATATAAAAGAGCGCTGTTTGCACATTTTAAAACAATTTTTTTTTTCTTAGGCCGCATAGTATTCGACTTATGATGAAAAATGTAAAAAAAAATACCGTTCCCCCCCCCTTATCTCCGAAGTTTGCAAAGAGTAAAATCTGAAATAATTCTATGTAATAGTAGTTTATGTAAAGATTACAGGAAAAATAAAACGATGTCTCAATATAACACACTTTTTTAGAAATTCAAAAAACAAACAAAATTTTTTTTAGTTTCACTACCAGTCAACAGATGGCGCTGTCCTAAGCATGCTAACCTAAGGGCAAAAAGTAGTTCCACTATGGGTCAAGAGATGGTGCAACCTAACACTACAATAATAAATTGGTGGCTGGTTCAAATATAATTACCTACTATTTGCCGTACGAATAAACGAAGAATAAGTTCATACTTTACTAAGTAATTATATATATTACTATATAGTAATATAATAATAACGAGGAGCTCGGTGGCGCAGTGGTTTAGCGCCTGGACCAGCGATTGCGGATGTTAAGCAACGTTCGCAAGGTTCGGTCATGGGATGGGTGACAAAAAATTAATTATCTCGAGCTCCTCCGTCGAAGCACGGAGGAGCTCGAGATAATAAATTTTGGCCCGGGACCAAAGGCACGTTAAGCCGTTGGTCCCGGCTGCATTTGCAGTCGTTAACACCCACCAATCCGCATTGGGCCCGCGTGGTGGGTTATGGCCCGTCCTCCTTATCCACCCATAAGGAAGGCCTGTGCCCCAGCAGTGGGGACATTAAAATGGCTGATGGACTAGTAATATAAACATTTTGCAATGTGGAGTGGCTGAAACGTTTTTCAGTCACCATAAGCAGCATTTGTAAATTAACTGTCCGCCTGTTCGCCCTTCCACCTGTCTGCCGTTTATCCTACTTTTTTAAAGACTGTCCTAAAATAACATATCCAAGTATATTTATGATTGTACGGAAACCTCGGTGCGCGAGTCCGACTCGCTCTTGACCGGTTTTTTATTAGACTCTTACTTTGCTGACCCGCTCGTTTGTTTTCATTGATTTTGAGTATTTTAATTACAAACATTCACATACATTCAGCATGTCTGGGTAACTGGTAAATGAAGGATTTACCAGTTACTAGACTCTTCAGTAGTTTTACAGCTAGTTTTAATGATTTCAACGTACATTTAGAAAATAGACCCAAAAATTTCTTGCGTGCACCCTTGTACCTCTCCTATTTTCTGTTCCTAAAAGTGCCAACCCTAGTTAGTTTACTTTTTACTAGAGCTGGGGTTCCGCCGAAAATCGGTTAACCAAAAAGGGTTCCGAAGCCAAAAGAATTCATGAACCGCTGGTCTATACATTTATACAACTGCTGGTTTTCTAGAAAAAAAAAGTTGCAAAAGAATGCGATTTGTAAAAGAGTTTTTTTACGTAATGAATGCATGGCAACAACCAAAAAAAAGCTCGTCAAAGGTTACCTTGCATTGTTTCCTGCGGAGTCATGTAGGTAATTGAAAAGTGACCTAAGCTTATTTAAATAATTTTCCATCTTATATAGGTAGGTATAATATGCTGAGGTTACTTTTCATCATCAAATGTAAATTGCAGACGTTTATATACTCGTAGTACAGGAGGTACTCGTAGTACTTAGTAGTAAAGGAGGCAAAGGGCTATGCATGCGTGCGTACTGACGTGACGCATAGCCGATTGCCTCCAGCAATAAAATTGATTAGCAACTATTAGGTAAAAAGCAACGATTCTGTACAATAGGTATTACTTTATTTACTGTACCATTTTACAGTCCTTAATTAGTTCTACGATATGCAGCCCAGTTACGTCTTTCAAACTGCATCTGCGTGAAGCGGCATAATAAAGATAGCAACAATAATAACAATGAAGGAGTACAATTTCAGTGGGTAAGTTATTATGCGCTTGCTTATAGGTACGTACGTGCTGACTTTACAGTACAGAGTGTAACAAATAATAAAGTGTATGTTATAAGTATCACTACTCTATAATATAGTAAGGAAATTAAGCTCTAATAAACTTTTATTTTTCCATTATTTCGCTTTCATTTACAAATCACTTGTTTATCTTTTTAACGATGTTTTTGTATTCTTAATATAATTAACTATTTGTACATTGTTCTGTTTCTACGTCAACCTGTGAGCAGACTTCCATTTTCTTATTGCCAATGTGAGTAGATGCGGTTACTGAAGTATGCATATTTTACTACGTATCTTTAAGAGAAAATCGATTTCTAAGTTTGCTGATACCTACACAAATTATAAATACATTCTAGCTTTTGCTTATTTCTTGGTCCACGCTAAAATTAAAGGGATATTTAACAAAAATTAATTGTTTTTCTTGTCAAGGTTTAACGTGTTTAGATAAATAGAAACGTATTGTTTATCCTTTGGTTGTTTTTCATTTTAAATAAATATTCTGAATTCATGGCTCCTTTTGTCATATTCATTCACGGTGTCATACTCTTAAAAACTATCTTTGGAAAAGACTGTATGAATGAATTAATGTAGATATTATATAAAGTCGTCATATCCGTAATAGCGTTATTTCCATGTCTCAATAAAGTTTTCGTTATTCTTTTGCGCCATATAGACTCTTTCAAAAAATGCTATTGTGTTCGCCTTACTCAGCTCCAAAACGATTGGAAGATTGGAATTTCAATTTCCGTTCAACGACGTTTTGTGCGTAAAAGCCAATTTCCCGCAATATTTGTACATTACATGTACAAAAACAGGTTTGCATATAAAAGATTTTCAACCGTGAATTAATTGCGATTAAATATTTAGCTGTTAGATTAAAAAGATGGTCGAAAAGGCAAATACCTAGTCATATGCGTCAACTTGCCTAAAATCACATCGGGTTTTTTTATGTAACGAGGTGTTTCCTTTCTATCTGATACTTTAGCAATAGAACCTTATACAACCTTATACAAAGTTATAAGATTAGATGCAAAATATTATTACCGAGTTGGTTTTGAACTGGGTGGCTGGCGCCTTGGCGTCGCTAACGGTAATACTAGATGCCTGCCTAAGCCTACTCTGTGGCTGATACGCCTCATATTGTAGGGATCAGCAAACAGACCCTCCGGTAATGTGGATTACATTTGAATATCCGAACTATTTAGTTAAATATATAAAGAATCAATGCCGCCACAATAGACTGTCAGACCATAGTTAACATCAGCGAACTAAAATCTATGGAACAAGCATTGCACTTAAAAAAGTAACCATACGAAAAGTACAACTAAGTGGAGGAAGCTAGAAATGCTGACATTTAATTATGCACCACAAAGCGTCTGAGCACTGTTTGCTTATTAGCGACCATAATTTGGAAACTCATAGATATTTCTATACTTAAACGAAAAAATGTGATACGTTATTTCTGCAGATTTTTACTGCCTTCTTGGCGTTTTTCACACCATTCGACTACACAGGACGTATTTTTAATAAACTTTCTCTTTCTCTCTTTTCTCTACAATAAAAACTTATTGTAAAGAACGCTAACGTCAGTAACCGGGTGCGTGCTGGCCCGAGCGACTAAAGCTGAGCGGGTTGAAATTTTTCGGCCCCGTGGTGCCATTTTTTAAGCAATTTTTGTTTGCAATTACACTTTTATAGGTTTTAGTTCGCTGGTTAACATAAAGATTTTGAGTTTTAAGTTACATGTCGTAATTTTTGCAGGGCAAAAGGCAACGATTCACCTTTTGCCATTTATTACATCCTTAGCAAACAGTTTGATGCACTTCAATTAATATATACATACTGTGCTGAAACTAATTTGCCAGTAAATTAATTCAACATAATCAACGCTTTAGAGTCCCAGTTTTATCTGCACTCATAAATTAAACAATTACCAAAAATTTACAAGTGACCAGTCGAACTATAAGTTTTAACTTGTAAAGTACTAAAATAGAAGTCTTTATTTTTGGCGAACTTTTAGCTTAAGACTTTTTTAATAATTTGTAAATAATATTATTATAATAAAATAATAATAGCGTAGCAGTCACTGATGTGTTATTGAATATGTAACAAATGCATTGCAAGCCCTTGTGGAAAGATTTGTGACCAAAATGTTGAATCCTTTTAGTGTTCTGTAATCTGATTCGCAGTGTAAAGTCACGACACGATATCACTTTAAATATTTCATCGAGTGTCAGAAAACGTCAGCAAGCCCCATTATGTTAGTGCTGAACAATGACTTTGAAGGTTTTTATAAAACAGCACTCTTGGAAATTGATTACTTACATTATAATGTTGAAATATTTGTTTGAATTGCTGGTTTTAACAAAGATCGATTTCTCAAAATTTAATTTGATTTCGTTTTATCTTATTACCATAAAAGTCGTTTTGATACAAATAAGATAATGAATTACAAATAGGTTCTGTCAGTGTATTCAAATAGTTTTACTAGTCCGGTGGCGGTGGTAGACCGTGCATCGGTGGTGTCGCTACTACCTATATTATTTACTCAATCTGTGGTGTCGCTACGTATTCAAATAGTTGTCTGACCATTTTGAATAAATGATTCTGATACAGATTCAAGGTACATTCTAGACTCATATCAGTATGGTTGGATGCTGTAAGCGATATAAATTAGGGGCAATGAAACGCACGAGTCCAAAACAACAGTCGTTATAACAACAAACAATCTTCTATTTATAACTCGGCCTCGTGTAATCGCATAAAAAGTGCCCCAACTTTATTTTCATTCAGTTTATGTTTATTTATTAAGTTTACTTTATGGGTGTCCTGCTGAATTATAATTAGATCATCGAAGAAACTCATAGTAAAAGACTTCAAACAAGTTTCAATTACCAAAAGAACGTTTATGTAAAAAAAACACTTGCTAATAGCTTTTAAAAGAGCTTATTACAGGTTTGTATGCTGTCTTGGAATATAGCCTATTGATTTTTACGTTTCGGTATTTTGATTTTACATAAATATTTATATTATTCTTCAAATATATTTTCATTTTTCAACTCAGTAGTGTAACTGTGTGCACATTTGGCTCGCACTGCAATGGTATCGCGCAGCGCGATGTATGCACTTTCCCTACATTATAACGGCGTCGCGTATCAGTCACGCTGGCTCCAACTGTAGGTAATGTTTGTGTCTCCCGAAATAAACGTGACCGGTGAAGATTTCGAGAAAGGCGTCACGCCGGCGTATAGGTGCACTGAAACACAGCACTCATTTTAAATCACCCATATTTTTCGCAGTAACTGTTAAACCCGATTGTTACTCTCCATTAAAGTAATGAATGTGTCTGTAGTTTTAACAATCGATTTACAATTTTATTAGAGGAATTTAAAAGAAGTTAGGGTTGCGTCTCGTCGTAAAGACGGTTTTTATTAGAATTGAGTCTTTGAATCTAGACACAATTGGAGAAGTGTTGGCGCTGGAGTATTTCACTCATTGATGCGGGCGAACGCATGACGCAATCACTATTAAAGGAGATGCTGGCTCTAGAAATACCGTAGTACCTAGTAGTAGGTATGCAGAACTGTTGCATTATCGTGATTTAAGAGTTCTTATAAACAGCAAAAACTGGGTTGTAATTTCAGATCTTTAGTATCAATCATTGTAAAAATAATCGCGTTTAATATTGCAGGTAGATTAAATCCAGAATGAAATTACGTTGAAGATAAACATCCTAAAAAATGCGGTCAGAAAAAATATTTAGTAAAAATTTGCCGGCCAAGGTTAGGCGTGCCTAGATGTAAACATCAAACATTTCACCGAAAGAAAAAGTAGCAGACGTGAACAAAATATTTACGTTGAGAAATATTTGCTTTGCATCACTCTTATTACCTAAGCATCGCCTACAGCTATAAGTTTCCTCGGACATGTTATTTATCCTTTCATTTTTAACTAATGTGTGATTATTGAAACATTTATTTTCTTAAAAGTTGGATTCTGACAAGAACGGTGCAGGCAATAGAATTTCATTCATACAATAAACATAAATTTATGTTGTAATAATGATAAACTACATAATATATAAGCTATGCGTCAAGAAACGGGAAACATTAGTATAGATGCCAACTAGGTGGACTACAGATGATGAATAGCCGCAGAAGCCAAAGCGCGCGCTATTAATCACCCATCAATAATAACCCCGCCGAATAACGACTAAAGTCGGCGGTAACTCGGATTTACGGCGGCAGACGTAAACGTCTTTGGCAATGTGCTTCTCTCAGTTTCTATACTGTGTCGTTTACGATTGTAAACTGGAATGATGTTTGTAGGTAAGGTATGTATATTTTATTTGTATAGTTTTTTTATATATTATAAATTAAGTAACATTTCAGTTGTTACGCGATGTAATTTGATTGTGTATTTATTAATCTCGAAAAATATTATGTTTATTTAAAAACTTCTAGCCTTGAGTAATTAATTTCAATGTTGTAGTTTTGATATGGAGGCTTTTTTCAAATTGTTTTTACAAAAAATAATCATATTCAACAAAAAATTACAAAAATGTTATTCGCTTATGTTATTTATGTCGCGTATTTATTACTTAGGTATGTAAATTAATTTTGTAAGTAGATATTATTTTAATGTTCAAAATAATATAAAAATAACATAATTGCAGATGCAGAAATCACGAAGTTTCGAATGAATAAATAAGTAACTTATGTATTAACATTACGACTCATCAGTTCTTCTACGTAAAGTTTTAATGGAAAAATAAGGTAATTTGAGACTTTAAACCAGTGAAATGTGATATGTTCATCACATAATTCACATTGTAATGTTTCTTGGTATTAAATATGCGAGCATTACAGTCAATAGACTGTAATATACAAATAATAAAAATAATAAAATATTGAAAAACATAACATACATTGCTCCTAATCCAAAGTAGCTAAAGCACTTGTGTTATGGACAATCCGAGACAACTGTGGTACAACTGCATCACAAACACCCAGACCTAAGACAATATAGAAGAGTTCGGTTTTTTATAAATTGGCCCACCCGGGGAGAGAACCCGGGACCTCAGAGTTGGCGACACATTGAAAACAGGCGTACAAACCACTCGACTATGGAGGTCGTCAATACACACAACACAATAGTGTTGACTTTACGTCTTCTTTGACCTACTTATGAAAATGTCAGCCTCGGACACATCCATAGTAGATACATAAGTTTGTAGATTATTTGAAATAAGTACAATATTATTGCATATTTTATACTGTAAAATTTACAGTATAACTTATGCAATAATTATTAGTAAATAATTATAGGTTAAGTTGTCTTTTAAAAATAATCTTATAAATTATCCAAGTTTATAAAAGATTCCGACAATCATAAAGATTAAATCTAAAAAAGTTATCATCCGTTTAAATTCATATAATGGTAACGAAAATGACAGTATTATCAAGATTTACTGAAAACTAATGAACTGATCTCAAAATGTAAATAAATGGGACCTACTTGGGATACAAAATTAATGTAGTAACGTTTGAATAATAATAATAATAAATATTCTTTATTTACTCTTCACAAAGATTGTTACAATACTTAATTATAGGTACACGAGCTAAAGCTTACAATAAAACCTTTGTGAGAGACTGGAGTCCATATTAGGACTTGAATCATTTCAATTGGTAAATCAATTGGTAATCGGCTTACATACAAAAAAAATATAAGCAACGAATAGATAACTCCCTCCTTTTTTGAAGTCGGTTAAAAATAATAATACCTTAAACATTTAACCTTGCAATTTGAACTACATGGTTGAACCTGTGCAATGTGCATAAGTTTAAGAACTTGGCGTGCATCCAAAACTTTCTAAAAACGGGTTAGCTGCAATCATTCAATTGAACCAACAACTGCCTGATGAGAATGCAGTCCTTTTTAAAAAGCTTGATACAGTTTATACGACTTGCACAATTAAAAGCATGTTTTATGGTATAGTTAAAATTAAACCTTCAGTACAAAAATACCACAGTGTTTCCTCTAATGTGGTGTAATTGTAAATCTAAACGACGTGACCCTAATTAGGTCACAGTAACTAACTACTAATTAATCTGTGGTCAAGTCATTTTTTGATCATTATATCTGTTTCTATTATTATAGTTACCTACTGGTTGTAATTATTTTAAATAATCATTTCCAATATTAATATGACATTACGAATAGCTAACATTTATTTTTCTCTAGTAATTTCCTTATGATTCAATAATGCTGTTGTATTTTATTTAATAAATAATCAAATTGACTATTTAAGTATTAGAATTACACTCAGTATAACTATATTTCTAATTCAGTCAGGCTATGATGCATTGTTTGCTGTAAAATATGAAATTTCCCTCTCTTAAGAGGATAAAAACAACAACAATATGACAAACAATGGGTATAGTACCTATTAGGTATTTATTATTAAATTAAGTTTAATCATATCATCCCCATGTTTCGGAATGCATTATTTCTAGGCATATCAACATCATTCTTCTTCTTGTTTGTGTCTCTACTATTGGGGGTTCGTCGAATCAGTTCGAATCGTTCAGCTCAGCGAATCTAGCCCTGTCTTGCGCCAAGCGGAAAAGTTGTTCAAAGCTGACAATCTTCGCCTGCTCCCGGATGTTCTGTAACCAAAACTTTTTTCTACTGCCAACGCGATGCTTTACCATTACTAACCCCATCATTGTAAGCTGGAGAGGCTAGTATCTCTCATGTCTTAAAACGTGACCAACATACCTAACCTTTCTGCCTTTGATGGTTTGCAACAGATCGCGGGTCTTCCCGACGCGTTCTAGAACTTTCTCATTTGACCTTTTGTGTCCAGCTAATGTAGCATTTTACGGTAGCACCACATCTCAAAATCTTCGAGACGCTTCTGTGTGTCAACTTTCAGGGTCCAAGCCTCGCTACCGTAAACACCACTGGATTCACATAACAATCAAAATCTTAAGGATTTCCTTTGTAGATCTTTCATAACTTTAGAGTCAGAGAGCTTTGTCGAACATTCATAATATCATTTCATTAAATACTTTGGCACTCTTTATAGGACAATAGTTACTTTTCTATGTATGTCTTTTGGCGTGTTTTTATAATTATCAATTTTATATAAATTTTGGAAATAATAAGCACATTTCCAAAATTTTTATAAAATTTATATATGTAACCGTCACTTCCTTTCCACTTGCCATTTGTGATCATCCACATATACTTAATAAGTATTAAAGTTCAAATTCTTATTATTCGTACTTAATTTATTTCTCTTTATTGAGGTTTAATTGATTTATATAAGTTTTTTGTTTCATAATTTATGCAAAATAAAATATCAAAGCGATTGGTGGATTTATTCCACCAAACTTCGTTGGAGTTTCCAAAGCAGTTTTAAGTGTGGGAGGGATTGTATCTCGGGAAAGGATTATCTCTGTTAAGATCTCTCTCAGAAAGGCTAATTTCACTACTATTCTTTTAACAATAAGGTTCAATATTAAACTTTCGTGCTAAGCTATTTTGAAAGTGCTCTTTTTCTCGAGTGAAACTAATCACAGGTGATTATTAAATGGGCCACCGCGATCCTTTCATCTTATTACCGTATATAATTACTATAATTTTTTAAAGAATCTTTTAATTTTAAGTGCTTTTGCATCCGACAAAATAACTGCAAGGCTTACGATTTAGTTTTTGATTAAGCTTCGTTATGTCCTTGTAATTTTCCAAAGCATTTAAATAATACGCATATAATAATAATAATATAATAAGTATTTAAATAATTACTTAGCTTGTAGCGATTTTTTACGGAATCTTTAACGTGTCGCTAAAGTCAGACCAAGGCCAATCGTTCATGGATGATCAGCTAAGGAAATAGGTCGACCTTTATTATATTCATACACATGAATGGTCTCGAAGACGGTTGTATCTGACTTTGACAGAACCTATTGACATCGACGTCAAATGGAATAACTTCCCGCTTCTGGGAATAAATTAGGGCATTGAATAGCCAGCGTTAAAAATAAGATATCTAAAATTATCGTAATTGTATCATATTTTTACTGTCACATATGAAAAGTAATCAGACCCAGAAGCGCGTCTTACTCTAAGAATCAGACCAATTATAAAACCTTTATCCATATTTGTCAAATAAATATTGAATCAAGATTCGAGTTCGTCTATTTATTACTTGATCAAATAGAACTCACCTCAAGGCGAAAGGCATAAAGATGTTTACATAGATTTTTGTCGTTAATATTTTTTTACAATATTATGTAGATGACATAATCGTCGTAGTATTTAGTATGCAAAAAACCGTGTTTCAATAAATAAAACATTAGTAAGTATGAAGGACTCTACCTCAATCAAATAACTTTGAGTTAGCACTTGCAATAAAATAAATTATTATTTTTTTGTATATTCTTGAATAACAAATCACGCTTTTTATTTTTATATAATGATTACTAACTGCTTTGATTTATAATTAGATAATCCAGCTAATTGTCTAGGAACTTTAAGATTGCGAATCAGCGATGTTTCTGGTCAAACACGTTAAGTATTTGTGGAAATCTTCTTTTAGAAACGTGTGATAATGATCCGCATACCGGCATTATCTAAGATGAAGATTTATTCACTTACATATATAAAACGTTGTATATGTGAAATATATATGTGAAGTATCTAGCGACCTTGTGTTCGAGATAAGAAGTGTGCAGTGAGTCAACGTGTTATCGGATGAAAGTTGATGCATAAAAGATAAAAGTTATAGCCGTGTCAGACTAAGTACCTATGCTAGACGTAATTTAATAATGATATTGATAAGCGATAGTTAGATACTAATAAGTAGCGTGTGAAATTAGTTTCTCAGCATTTTCTGCCTGTAAGATCCAGATTATCCAGGCTACATCTGGCTGACTTTGAGTTGCATCCGCCATCTAGGAAAGATTGTTCAAAAATGTTTTTCTTTTAGTTTTTGATGTTAGCAACCCTTCTTGTCAGTTAAATACTGCTGACACTTAGCGTCATTTTCAGGAAAACCGGTTGAAAATATTTAACTTCTTTATTATTATTCGATCAGGGGCTCTATCGGATAAATTGCATTGCTATCGTAATCGCTCTGATTGCAATAATTGCAATTGCAATACATTGCTATTTTTCTTTGGTATGTTTATATTTGTGTCAAAACGAAGTAGCAATGTATCATATACATCTGTCAAATCACAGTTTACATTAACTTCATTGTTTTTAGCCGACAGACCCGCTGATAAGTTTTAAATAGATCGTAATAGTACTTTTTTATTTTGTTGTTTAATACATTTTATGACAATATAATTTTATGATCACTGTATAACTAATTTTCTATTGTTATCATTGCTACAGGTACCAAGATCGTGCCAAATGGTAAACACAAATCATTCGAGAAATTCTGGACGTGCACGTGAATTCACAAATAATAATTGGTAAGTAACTATCTCTGGCAACTATTAATAAATCTTCATCCTATCATAAATTATTCATGTTCTAACAGTTTATCATATTGAGCAGATGAGATCAATTGATCAATACGTTTTAATCCGATTTGCATATTGTCTTGCAAATTTATTACGAGTAGCTATGAAACAACAATAGTTGGAAATAGGCTAACGATTGCGATGACATACTGGTTCAAGATCCGAATGCAACGATGCCATAAATTGAAGTGCATTATCGGATCATTAATCGAGTTATAACAAATCGCTTTGTTCATCGCAGTACTTCCACAGATGATGAATTCTGTCATGATTTCACGGTGATAATGATCCATATCATTATTCTAGAATATTTAATGGTACGACTTAAGTGTTTTTACGTCATCCAGTTCATTTGAGAAGGTACATAATTATATTAAATATGTCTCAGCTAGGTTCCATGGGTTGGGTATTCTTTATTTGGAGTGCATACAATTTGATTTATGTTTTTAAGGATTAATTAAAAAATACACATTTAATGAATTGGTTAATCAAAATAGGTGGCATTTTTTATATTCCCTTCTCTAGGGCCGTGTTAACTGTTTCTATTTAGTCAAAAATAAGTTAATTAACATCAAAACTGTTAATTAGATGATTAGAAAGTTGTTACTCCGTTCGAACATACGAGGAATTTAAAGGAGCGGTGTAGGTATGTAGAAAATGAAAGATGACGCGTGAAGTAATGAGGAGGCAGGCGTTATTATTGACATTATGCAATGTTATCGTTTATTTTGAGACACGTTGGCACACATTCCTTCGCACAATCTGACACGACACCGACCAGTCAAACGCCTCAACCATAACTCGATCTTCTAGTCTAGTACATTTACAATTTAAAATTGGATCACTCTCTGCGTCCTTCACATGTGGTTTTCAAACCTGCTGCAATTATTCACGAAACTGAGCATTTTTCCCTTACAAAATTTAAATGCCAGCTGCTGGAAGGAAATTCGATTATACTGCCACTTTCCTATTGTACCTGTAGTGGGTTGTATTTACTGTAATAATTGTTGTGAGTCATGAGAATAAGCCGACTATGAGTTCTGCGAATAATAACATATCGCTGCGCTTTGATTCGTAGGTAGGTACTATGATTACATTGTGGAATGAGTTCGTTAAATTGTATGTGTATGACTCATGTTAAAGCTATTCTTCAGCACTATTTAATCTTGTCTTTTATCAATATAAATATTTTTTTAGAAAATAAATGTTAATTTTGGTAAATCGAAAACTACAATATTTACAACACGTTAAAATACAGATAAAAGTATAAATTAAAAAAATGATTTTTTTTATAATTAAATTTTAGTACCATCTGATAAATAAAGTCATAGACGTTATGATCTTTACATTTCATTCAATCAATACAACATCAATTACACATTTGTATTTTTACATCATATATAGTGTTTAATAAAAGTCATCGATTTCTTTAGAATTTCAATGTAACTTATTCCAAATAAACAATTATTATTATTATTAAAACTAAGAGTCAAACCACGATATTGATAACTTTATGACAATAATTTATTGAATCAAAGTGATCAAAATTCAAGGTGAAATAAACATTAAAAATTCACAGGACGTCATAAGTCAAAGATTACCTACTGATGCTAATGAAATGCAATTAAATAGTAAAAAATACAAAGGTACTTTCATGTTTTCTAGCAACAATAATCTTTGACCTACTTATATTTTCTTGTGATTTTTTTATGTTTATTTCACCTTGAATTTAATAACATTATTAGATTAATTGCTAATGACTTCGAATTCCCCGTGTAGGTAAAAAAGAATGAAAAAAACTACTAATAACTTAATAAAGCACTGTACTTTTTAAATATTAAACAGCATGAATGCAATTCAAAAACGAGTTTTTCATTTTACTACAAAAAAGGCAAGTGTTATGAAACTGTGTCCAACGACATCAACTAGGTATCCGAGATAACGTTTTATCGATTCGTAACTATGCAGTTTTAATTGAATAGGTATACATTTGCTCCTAGAAAGACCACTACCGGTTTATAGATTGGACAAACAGTTACAAATGCTTTTTTATTTCAACGTTATTACATTAGTTACAACGAAAGCATGACAACAAATGACACCTATGTAAATTGAGAGGCGAAGGCGAATAGTAAAATTACCAATGAAACCGAGCCAAATTCGAAGGCAACTTATATTTGTAAGAAAATTGGTTTTAAAAGCCGTATGACTTTCATGACAAATTATTCAGTTTTACTACAGATGTAATGTAAGGTATAATCTTAGGATATACAAAAACAGATTCTATTTTCGGGCTTAAAAGCATATTTAAAATCTTCAATACAGGTGCTATTGCTACTTCTTTAACTAGTTGATTGAATCGTTAAGAAAACTGGCCTCAATAGAGAAATTAGGTGTCGTGTATGTAAGAAACAGGTCGAGGTCGGGCTGAGTGAGTCCGCAGAGCGACGCAAATCAAAACTGTCATTTCAATGATATTAACGACCAAAATATTATGGCCTATTCCACGTCGCAGTTCATTTTAAAGTCTTAATCTTATAGGATGTGTAATGTGTGAAGCTATTAGAACAATAATACAAGTGGCTCTGTAAGCTATAGACCTCGTGTTTGTGTCATTTTTGAACATATTTCGAAATGGCTAAATATGATTTATCCCATATCTCCCCCATTTTTCGACCAATCGACAAAAAAATCCGTGTTAATACCTATCAAACCTGCTCACAAAATTTCACGAGAATCGGTTGAGAAACCTGTAGAGGGGAAAAACTTTCGGAAAAGAACTGACAAAATAAAGGCAGTAAAAATAATATTATAATGAAATTAATTTCTAAGAGAAATACTATTTGAATATCTGTACTTTGTATGATTTATTATAATAAAAACATTTTTCGTCTTTTCATTTAAATTTTTCACTGATTGTTTGTTATACATTTTTCATAGCTTTTATTACATAACTATACCACGAATAGTCAATGAGTCTACAAATTTTCATCTACATAACTCATCTATGAAAACAACATGATCAAATCAAATCCTGCTTTCATTTACCGTTATGGTGCTATAAAACTTTTGAGCCAAGGGAAAAGTCGTAACTACTTCAGCAGGAATAGGTATCCTAGTACCCATGAGTCATGTTTACGCCAGATATTATATGAGACTAGGAAGTGTAGTTTCACCACAGTTTCGGTTACGTCGCCGTTCTAGAACAATTTAACAAAACGTAGCAAATAACGCTAACGCTTCTTGTTGTGAATACTGTTAGTGGAAATCGTGTGAAGACCGTAGTAAGTGGCTGAGAGGTCGAATGCGACATCTCCATATGAAGGGCCGCTAACTGCACCCGTGTCGAAAGCAGCTGTTCGTTTGTTTAGCACGCAACTAACAAACCACGTGTTGCAACGCCCGCCACGTATATATCTGTCGCGAATTGGTGAAACTATGCTAACGATTCGTAACAAACGCCTGGAAAAGCGTGTGGAAAACGCTGAACAAATATTACAAATTGGTAGACACTAGTGTTCAAAAATGGTAGCTCGTCTCCACTGTTTGTTTTGGAGAAGCACATAAAGCATTGAAATGCACTAATAACTGACTTGTATTATAGTATTTATAGTTGCTACTAAGATATTGCTTGGAAAATAAAAATAACCATAAATCTGAACGTTAAAAACAAATTGCTACCACATTCGCAGCCGTCACATTAAGTCAGCGAAGACGTAATAAACGGAGGCACACGGCGTAAGTGCCTCCTTGCTGGCGGGCTTCGAAACAAAGGGTAATACATCTCAAAATTGACTTTTTCAAAGCAGGTGGGCCTCGTCACTGTTACACCACGGCTCACGTAAACTCTCGCATCATAACTTAAATTTAGAATACAACGAAAACTGTTTCTGTTTTCGATCTCACCTGATTTTATTTGCGAATGCGTTTCATATGGTTTAAAGCATTCTTTCATAACAAACAATTTAAGTGGCGTGAGCTGCAATAAATTCTGTTTTATGACGGCACATTTGGCAGCTATTAGTTACAATTTCAGAAATAGTTTAAGATGAATTTAATAATTCGACGCTCTTCCGATACATTACTCAAGCATAGAATCGTTGTTTAAAGTGGTGTAGATGTGTGAATGTAAATAAAATTCTCTCCGACTGGATTGACATTTACGAGGGTACACAATATACAAAACGTCATGCCAATTTGTGTCGATGTGTGAGCTGTGCATAAAACCTTGTACCTAACTCTGTGACTACAAACTGGATCTAAAACTATCTGTATTCCGAGGATGTGAGAACCTTTGATATCATCCTCATCACTACTTCGAGTTGTCACATTATACGTGGTGTCGGTTTACAGATTTAGCTGATGTCTGGCTGACTTGACTTGACACTCATTGGAAATACAATTTTTCGCCTACATAAGCTTGAGTGAGCACATGTCGAGTACATATTAGTTCCACAATCTAAACATGTCGGAAAATTGCGCAAAGAAATGTTTTAAGAGGTTTTGTACTAAAATTGACATGAAACCTTGAATTTTATGCCGAAATGTATTCTCCATAACACAAAGCAATTAGGCATTTCCTGTGTAGTTTTATCTCAAACGTCTAAGTAGATATTGGTTTTAAGTACAAAAAGACATCTCTACAGACATACCTTAGAAACTAGTGCTAAAATAAAAATAAAATCACTTTTGATAGAAGTTCGTCAGATTGTAGAGTGAAATATTTATAAATCCATTCCAATTTTGAATTGATACAAAAAAATAATAATTTTGTTCAAACTTTTAATTTATGATTTGCTTGTTAGGGTTCCGTAGCCAAAATGGCAAAAATCGGAACCCTTATAGATTCGTCATGTCTGTCTGTCTGTCTGTTTGTCTGTCTGTCTGTCTGTCCGTCCGTATGTCACAGCCACTTTATTCCGAAAGTATTAAGACTACATAGTTGAAACTTGGTAGGTAGATGTATTCTGTGAACCGCTTTACGATTTTCTCACAAAAATAAAAAAAATAAAAGGTTAAGGGGGGGGCTCTTCATACATGGAACTGAAACAGAAAATATTTTTTTTCATCAAACCAATGCTTGTGGGGTGTCTATAGATAGGTCTTTAAAAATGACATTGAGGTTCCTAAGACTATTTTTTCTCAAAGTCAACCGTTTGAAAGATATATACTGCCAAAGTGGTAAAATGTGTGTCCCCCCCCTTTAACTTTTAAAGTAAGAGAGTGAAAAATCTAAAAAAAATATATGCTATAGATCTTAACAAACACTTTCAACGAAAATTGGTTTGAACGAGATACAGTGATAAGTTTTCGAAATATAGTACATTTTCCAAAACCGCAAATATAACTTTGTTGTTCATACAAACACTGTGAAAAACAAAGTTATTTTTTCAGGTGAAAAATGATAGTGGTATTAAAATATGGTATGGTATAATGTAACTACGGAACCCTACTGCGCGTGGCCCGACACGCACTTGGCCAGTTTTTTTTTCAATATAAAATGTAGCCATTACGTAGCTTTGAATTCTCAATGAGAAGAGTCAATGGGATCACCTCTAATTTAATTTGGCACCGCCAACAAATTGTCCTTTTCGTTTTTTATCCGATACTTGTTAGCGGCTGTCATCATTAGCAGTTTATCGAGATCATGGAGTGAAAAATAAATAATTTAATAATATTTAAATCCAGTCGCGTGGTTTGTGACTATCTACTATAGAAACAGTCGCAGGTTGGAATTCCGCAATAAACACAATAGGCAGGGGAATCTTATACCTTTAAACGAGTAATTCTTGTATATTTATTTATATGTACCTATATTTATTTATTTCTGTGATCTCGGAAACGGCTCTAACGATCTCGCTGAAATTTGGTATATGGGGGTAAACAATCGATCTAGATTAGTCTTATGTTTGAGAAAATGCGTGTTTTCGAATTTTCATGCGTTTTTCTTTCGACGCAGAATATGGTCGCTAATTTCGTCCTGCCGGCCAGTGTCCGTCTGGTTCGGCGGGTTGAGACGCGGACGGCAAGAAAAGAGTGTTACGGGTTCGAATATCGTTCGGTGACTTACTTTTGTTTTTTTTATATGCTCAAGTTTTATTGTTTTTAGACAAGTTAAGACCACCTATATTACAATAAATAGTAATAATTAATGGTCGCCCAGTTAGGTAAAAACAATTTTTCTAACATGTAACAAATAAAGATGAAATAAATTATTAGGTTGGCGTTGCCTCATTTTAGGCACCAAATGTGTCTAAAATAAGGCAATACCAACCTCACATGCCGTTTTATCTGGTTGATCGATTACAAACCGAGCAGTAACAGGGAATGTATCATAATTGCGACACGGTTATTGATAGCCCGCCGTCCATCGATTAGAACTGTGATTCAATTATGCACGATTGAGTTATGTTTTGAACGAAAGCTTGCCTCCGAGGCGGTTTCGTTTATAGCCTGTTTTAAAAGATTCTGCCCCCCTAGCATGACCACCGAAACATGATACGATATAGCGATTTAACACGTTTAACTGTCAAAAGACAACGGATTTTGACAGTTGAGTGTCGATAAAACGCTCTATCACGCGATATATATCGTGTTTCGTCGGTCTTGCTAGGGGGGTTGAATTATGTTGTATCTAACGTGACGTTTGCAGTAGAAGCTGTTTTTTTTGACCAAAACATTACAATTTATGGGGCTTAATTACCAGTTACTTATTCATGCATCAATCACCTATACGTTTTGGTATTAAAATATTTAAAGTTTAACCATTATTATAATTACCTCGTTTTGTTATATCAATAAATTATCCATAACTACTTATGGAAATATTAATCATAAGATCCATTTATTGAACACAAAAACAACGAGTTTAAGTGGTTTTGGAGTGGTTGACATTTTCACACCTGTCCCCTTTACACGATTGATCACTAGTAATCATGCGCACATTGCTATTATGTGCCGAAACAAATCGATCAACGACGAAAGCAGACCGATAAATCAGCATCGGTCGGCTCCGGAGTGGACGACAGCCTCGGTCCTGTGGAGTAAGGTGACTCATTCGGTCCTTTAATGCAATGATCTGCCTAAAGGCTTAACGCATAAATTTAATAATTGCAGACGCGTAGACAATGCAAAAACAAGTGAGGCAGGAACCCTATGAATAATACATACAAAAAGCGAGCGATACCTCAAAAGATATAAGGCCCGAGACGAGATATGCCGCTATTTTATTTTTATTAAACGTTTCAGGGTGAACCGCAGCTCCACTCGATAATACATGAATAAAAATATCCCCTTTGTTTATGGCCACCTTATGGTAATTTCGCTCCGGCTTATTTGCTTAGTGGTTAATAGAGGTGAAAAACTCGACACCGAGACAAAACATCTCTCGCACTTGCTGATTCCCATTCATAATGCAGAAACATTTTAAAAACATTCGTAAAGTATTTGTTTAGTGTGGGCGTGAGGATTCTTTCGTAGTAAATTGCATGAATACCGCAATACACTAAAAATAATTTGCAAATGAATCATGACCCATTCAAAAGCGGAACCGTGTGTGACGCAGCTTTATATCTTTCTTATCGCTGCATGTTACGCACTTTAATACCTACGAAATTGTTATAAATTAAACATGGTGCGTCATATTTAAGGCAAGGATACTGTTGCATAATAAAACTTTGTGTAGACTAAATAACTTGGACGAATCAATTCGTCCAAGCTAAATAAATATAGTGGCGTGGCCAAGCTCGGTGTGCGGGAAAATTTCACGTCTTGCAAATATTGAAAAGAAGATACGACAAATAACGATGTTTGGCATAAAATTCCAAAATGTTTAATTAAAATCAAAGTTGGTTCATTGAAATTCTGTATAATAATGATAATGTAAGTAGCCCTAAGGCATATCTTAGTGAAGGTAACTGGGGTTCTTTAATTGATAATTGTGATGTTTACCAAAATAAAGTAACATAAGAAAGTAAATGATCTTCGTTTACGGCAGAAAAACTGCACGAGTTTAAACAAAAACGCTTTATCATATAAAAAACACGACCATATCAATTTAGTAAATGTCCGGATATTATAAATAAAATTGTGGTGTATTTTATTAAAATATTACCCTGTCAACAACACTAATCTACTTCTATTTTGTATCTAATTACAACATGATATAATATGAAAACTGTAAATTTCACGCGTCACTGCAATGAGGAAAGCTTCGTGGAATATTTGCACCTATCGAATATATTTGGGATTCTGTGGGGGACTTCAAGTCCATATTGTTCTCTGGTCACGTAGGCCGCGTCAGTTAAGAGGCTGTACAACGTTGGAAGAAAATTTCATTTTTAAAAATTATCGAAATTATCGACAGCATTATCGTTTTTAATTAATGACTAATTAACTATTTCTTATTTTGGAAAACTATCAATCACAAAACTGTAGCGATTTATAAAGATAGTTATTTAATTATAATATTAAGTAGTTTCAAGATTCATCATCATCATATCAGCCGCACGACATCCACTGTTGGGTATAGGCGGGAGGCCTATACCCAACAGTGGATGTCGTGCGGCGTCGAACCAAGGATCTCAACGAAACGATCGGTTCTGCGCTGCCCGATGCGGGCAATTTCAAAATCAAAGGTTTATTATTAGTTGGCACATTAGTGAAAAACTACAAAATTGGAGGTACTTTACGATTTTTTTTATCGAAAAAAATTTTTGCTATCATGTTTCTGTCAATAAGATAACTGAGTGCTATCTACTTTCTAAATTTTTTTGGGACCGATAAATCAAGTAATACTGCGTGAAATCGTTGTTGGAAAATGTGTATTTGACGTTGTACGGGCCCTTAAGTACCTACTTTCACCTGTTTTATATTAATGTATTTATTAATTGATTGTTGCATAAGCACATTCCTTAATACAGCCATTTGAATGAATGAAACAATTATATACTTAATACTACATTTTTCCAATGAAAACTATGATTTTCCCGAAAACACATCTCTTCTTTTCACCTTATAGGGAGAAAAGTAATTGTCTTATACCATATTTCAATTAAAGTGCACTTGTAAGTTAGTTACGATGGGATGCAAAGCTGTTCTCCGCGAAAGTTAACCTTGAGCCGCGTTGCGCCGGAGATTAACGGCGCGGCGCGGCGCAGGCGCAGGCGCTGCGAGCGCTTTCCCCGACAAATACCTATAATTACTTATAAGTGTAGGGTTACCAGACACTATTAAAGATTTAATGAATATAGTATAACATACTTTTTCAATCAAACAAAAGGTTAACGCTAAATACCAAAGTTGTGTGTTAACCATAGTAATAATAAAATGAAGTCACACTTATTATTAAACACAATAAATTGAAGGGTCTCTACTAATAGTTATTACAGGCCTGAATGCTATTATGGTTCTGACTCATGATTACTATTCATGTTTCATCTATATTCACTTATAATTAAATTTATTTATTACTTACACCCATTTGTAATTATAAATATTTTAAACAACACTTTAATTGCTATGATCTCTATTTTTATTTACTTTTCCATTAAGTTATGTGGAAAATCGAATACTTACGAGATGTTACCTACCAGAGGATACCTACCAGAGGATACATAACAGTACAAGTATTTTACTTCATTAAACGTGTGAATACTCCAGTATCAGTTCTATATCCTTACTAATATTATAAATTCGAAAGTCCGTTTGTTTGTTTGTTACGCCTTCACGCCTTAACTACTTAACCGATCATCATGAAATTTTACACACACGTTGTCAGGGGTACAGATAAGGACAAAGAGTACCTTTCGTCCCGAAAAAAGGAACTGTTCCCGAGGGATAGATAAAATACTATCCACGCAGACGAAGTCGCGGGCGGAAGCTAGTTAAAATATATAATTTAAGGTAAATGTTGGCATCAGGAACTATGCGATCACAGCCGCGGTCACAGTAGAGCAATAAATATTATAATTACGATTGCAAATTATCGATTTTATTACCACGCTTCATCAAGTTCTCTTTGCAAGTTGTGTTTTGAAGATATTTCCCTCACCTATTGAATGTTAGGATCATGTTACTGATGTTTGGCCTTGTTTGAGAAGTCCGAAATGTAATTCCATTGAAATTGGGAACAAGATTTATTACGTGTCGCCAGCTCGAGAGTTCCTCTCATAAATCGAAGTAATGGTTTGATTCAAGTATCGGTATCAGCATCAGCTTATCGATGTCAAAGAACCACTATCAAGAGACTATAATGGTTGTGAAAGCGGTAGAAGGTACAGCAAACGGCGCTTGCTTTTGAAATGTCTCTTGTGAAAAGAATGACAATGATCGATATTGGTCGGTGTACCGCGCAGCTGCGAACAATGCGTTCTTAATTATATACTGACCGGCAAACGCCTGTTTGTCCGCATGTTTACTGATATGCTAGCGCCGTATGGTATGATGACTGTCACTTTGGCGCCATGATCGTTCGCAACATGGGCGGATATATAATTTATGGTTATTATATCTTCAGCGCGAGGTCAATGTTAGGGCCATGTGTGGTGCTTTTGTGTGTGGGCAGCCAAGTTCACCGCTTGTAATCCGCTGTGGGGTGCCCGCGGGGTCATCAGTTCACCGACGCTCCTCGGAGAATAGACGAACCTCCGTGACTCATCAAACAAAATTGTTTTCATAGTCAACAGGTTGTTTGCTCACATTTCTGGGTAATTGGCTACATTGGTTACATTACATAGCGTGCGGTTAAAGCTGTGATAAAAGCTAATATAAAGCCGCGCTTATTAATTTGTTTGCATTATTTAAGCATGTGTAATGAGAGAGGATGAATGAATTAGCCAATAAATAAATGAGTGCATTAATAATTATAGTGTGAAACAAAGTTCCTAGATTTCTGTTAATAATATTTAAAGTGGAGTGATATTAGTTAATAGTTTATAAATTAACTGGTGTGACAATTATCGTTTTGTTTATATGTGCAACATCAAATGGTGCAGTCGTAACCACTGGAAAAGAGCAACCCACAACATTCGATGAACGTGAGTTGGCCATACACCAAAACACTCACACACTCACTATGTCGACCAATTCATTGCACTAATTGCAACTACGGTAAAATGTGTAGTGTTAATCGTTTCACCTTGCAGCTAGAATTAGATGCCGAATCACAAACACTTCGGCCATACAATACAAATGTTACTAAGTGCATAATGTTTCACTCGGCATGTTAGTTTAGTTATGCTTTTACATTACTTGAAAAGTATAATTTTAACCATATTTTTTACTAGAACTTTATATAAAATAACGATAAAAATTCTTAAAATGAATTCACCAGATTTATAATAAGTATACTTAGTAGTTTCAGACAGCTGAGAATGACACTCATACCGAAGTGACTAGTTAGTACCTCTCACGACTAGCGAGGTGTTAACTAACTCTTTATGACATCTTACATAGATCGGATGCTTAACAATAATCTTTTAAAAATAAGTTACGTTAAATATGGGAATGATCTCATTTATAAAAATGCGAAATTAATATTATTACAAACATATAACATTTTAAATGGCAGGTAGGTATCATATAATATCTTGTCATTTGTGTTTAGTTTTGGTTTTACATATAATAAAAAGATAATCGTGACCACTGAACCGTTTATGATCATAGACGTATAAAGAATGTAAATATGGACATAAAAATTAAGCGTGAACGAGCTCCACGCCCACACACCAATTATAAGCCACTTAAATGTAAACAAACAGTGTATTCCGATGTAAGCCATGGAAAAACATGTTATGTATGACTGATTTGTGTTGACATGTACATAGAAAAGTTAATTTACAAAAATCAATAAAGATTTATGGGCGTTGATCATCAGACTTATACAAAAGACTATTAAAACTGGATTGTGTGATAAATGATACAACGTGTTGCAAAAATACCCCTAATGCCGAATTGATAGATAGGGACCATCAAACTGAACAACTTTTACTATGGGACCAACTCTGAAATCGCGAAAAAATAAATCAACTGTATCATACAAAAATTAATAATAACGAAAATATCGAAATATTTAAAAGAGCAGATTTTTTTTCACGATTTCAGAGTTGGTCCTATAGTAAAAGTTGTTTAGTTTGATGGTCCCTATCTACTATATTCGGCATTAGTGGTACTGTAACGGCCACGTTACAGTACCACTAATGCCGAATCTAAAGTGCGACCTCCTTCCCCAGAGAACTTATTTCTCAATCTTGAATTCGAAACTATCTCAAATTATTATTTTTTTGTTCGGAAAAAGACAGACTTCAAATTGACTGTTCATTTTATAGAGTAACAAGAAGCTTATAGAGTAAGATAAAAAAAAATGTTCGTTTTGTGAGACCCGATTCCTTTCCTTTTTATTATTTCAAATCCTGTAATCTTTTATAAAATATTGTTTGAGACTATAATTTACTTGAAATTATAATTGTTGAGGATTAATGTCACAACTGGAGTTTTATTTACTGCGCACGTGACAATATTCTTGTAACACGTTGTATAATACTTAGCTTTCCGCCCGCAGCTTCGCCCGCGTGGAATACAGAGCTTATATCGTGCGGGCGGAAACCTGTGCCCAGCAGTGGGATAAAAAGTAGCCTATGTCCTTCTCCAGGGTCCCATTCATATTCATATCTGTACCAAATTTCATCAAAATCGGTCTTACGGTCTAAGCGTGAAAACGTAATATGTTACGTTTCGCATTTATAATATTAGATTAGATTAGATTACTCGATTGGTAGGTAAACTACTTTTTTTATTAATTTTACATAAGACGTTTACGCATAAAATTACAGTAAATCTTTCTGAACTCAATTTCCTTTAAGTTTTTTACTCAACACAAGAAGCTATTCGCCTTGATCAATTTTAATTAAGGTTAATTGATTTTAATTAAATTACATCTTATTCAATAACTGTCTTAATAAAGTTAGGAGTTGACTCGTAAATTGAATTTAATATTGAAACTGTCAATGCCAAATATTAAAACCGGACAGGACTTTCATTTGTTTGAGAGTGGGCACGTAACGAATATTCAACTTGTTTGTAGAGCCATACAATATACAGGAGTCAGCAGTGCCACTCGGATTAAATCGCGGTTTCCCGTGCTCATTGCATACATAGCAGGTAGTTTTACCTGAAATCAATTCCCGATTTAATGAAATTTCGGGATG
The DNA here is from genome assembly GCA_943789525.1 of Agriphila geniculea. Taxonomy (NCBI): domain Eukaryota; kingdom Metazoa; phylum Arthropoda; class Insecta; order Lepidoptera; family Crambidae; genus Agriphila; species Agriphila geniculea. The sequence goes on from OX038875.1 coordinate 15,559,931, forward strand.
CAATTTGAGTTTTTGACCGAGTTTTTGCTTTTATCTTAGAGCATTTATTTCCTTTATTTTAGCAGTTCAAAATATATGGAACATAATTATATGGTTCGAGATATTAATAACATTTCTTTTGGGCCTTTGCCGGTTAAGAAAAAAAATGGTACGTATAATTAGAACTTTCCATTTGGAGTTTTTTAATATTGCACTAAATTTGTAGGATTGCTCTTAGTTGGCTATTGGTTGATTCTAGTATCCTTTTTTATGTACTTACCTGCCGACTGGGCTAAATAAGATACAGTACAGGCAATAGCAGATCAACCTAGGCTTAGTCAGTACTGTATGCAGCAGTTCCTAGCGTAACAAAACAAACGACAGGGGCCCAATAACGCTAATTCTGAACTATAAAAAAAAAACAAAAAACCGACTTCAAAAAACCTACCTCTAAAAAGCAAGAAATAATATTTGTAATAATAAAAACACGTCTATTGAAGTCGGGTGGGGCTGGAGTACTAATTCCTTTTTTTATTCTAAAAGCCCCACCCGACTTCAATAGACGTGTTTTTATTATTACAAATATTATTTCTTGCTTTTTAGAGGTAGGTTTTTTGAAGTCGGTTTTTTGTTTTTTTTTAAACAATTTTTTATTTTTTTATTTTTAGTGTAGGTACCTTTTCTATTAGGTAGTGTAGGTATATTTAGGTAGAAAAATCGACTCAGCCAAACGTGAGTTAATCGCGGAGAAACTTACATACATGCGGGTCAAACTGAGAACCTCCTTTTTTAAGTCGGTTAAAGAACTACACTTAAGATATCCCTTTTCCAACAAAAAAATAATTATCTTATTCAGTTCATAAACAAAGAAGTTATACGACTGATCATCGAGGTAGTTCACACAAAATCATACTATTTTCGTACTTTTTTCAAGATTACTTGAAAAGTACTGAACCGATTACAAAATTTAAAAAAATGGGACCAACTTGGGAGTTTACCTAATGTAATAACGTTTGAATCATTTCAATCGGTTCAGCCGTCTTCGAGTAATCGGTGTACATACAAAAAACAAAAAAAAAAAAAAAAAAAAAAAAAAAAAAAACGAGTCGAATTGAGTACCTCCCTCCTTTTGAAGTCGGTAAAAATAAAAACCGTTGTAATTATCTAAAGATTTTAGGTTTAGCTTTAGAATTCTTCACTTCTCAAGCTTACGCGCTCACCGTTACGGGACACCGTGGTCCCCCGTGACCACGGCAGCTGCAAAGTTGCCGAAACGTCGGGAAAACCAAAAATCAAACCAAATACCAACTAATTACCAAAGTACTTTTAATAAAACCGCGCTAGTATCCGTTAAAAATTGTTTTATTTCATGTTTAGAATTCTTATTTAAATTGTCTAAGATCGGTGTCCTAGGCTCCCGAGGGACAGCTTTCAACAAGTTTAACAAAACTAAAGCGTGAATTTTTCTGTAAACGAAGCTGAAAGGGTAACGATTTAGTTTTGGTTTTATCGTTGAAAACTTGCGCGTTTAGGCCCTTGGGGGGGTATGACAACCTCTTAATTGCATATCTTTCTCGCTGTATAGCGAATAAAAGATACGCATTGATACTGATAGCTTTTCATAAAACTGGCAAGTTTTAAAAGGTTGGCTGGAGTGTTTTGGAATACGGCCTTAATGGAGCTTCTGTCTATTATATTTAACTGTCGAGTAGTTCCTGTTCTTGCAGCGAAGTGTGGGTTGCGTTATCATCGCGAACAGACAACCAATTTTAACCGACGATTATGCTGAGAGCAGTGACAAGGATGTGAAAATTAGTACTAGATCTTGCCACACAATAGAAAATAGAAGCTTAAAAGATACCATTATTTGTAAAAAAATAACGACATAATAAGCTCCTGTCCTAGTGCTTTTAATCAATCTTGATTTCATTAAAAAAGATGGGATGACCAAATAAAAAAATCGTTTATCAATAAACAAGACTAACATGTTTTCAATTAGTTTCTACATTCAGGACAACTGATAAATTATCTAACGTTTCTCCGTCTGAGAAAAAAAAGCTCAAACTATATAAAAAAGGATTGAATTAACTGATTTTTATTTTCATTTATGTGTAAAGCCTGGGTCAAAAAGTAATGAGACGTTGCGGCAGAAACAAATAACTCCATGAATCATATTGTACTCAGATTGCAAGTAAACCACTTTTCACTCTTCCTTTCAACCGCAAGCTTTCGGAGTCGACTTAAATATATTTTCTCCGAGACGTAACCACATAATTCGTACGATTTAACGCTTCATTTTGTTGTCATTAACATTTTAACACGTTTCGTTTTTGCATTTCGCCATTTATCACGAATGAAAATAAACAAAAGCAAACATAATCGAAAGGGCACCGGCAGCGTGGCAGCTGTCATCGTCTCGCCATATTCACTCAATGTCGTGATTCAAAAGCTTGCAAAAGGGTTATACATCAAATATATGTGGTACTCAGAATGACGCTCCATTTTGTGGTATTTCAACAGCTATACAAAACCTGGGAAGTTATAATTTTTACCGACTTCAAAAGGAGGGAGGTACTCAATTCGACCCGTTTTTTTTTGTATGTACACCGATTACTCGAAGACGGCTGAACCGATTGAAATGATTCAAACGTTATTACATTAGGTAAAAATTCAAGTTGGTCCCATTTAAAAAAAAATGAAATCGGTTCAGTACTTTTCAAGTAATCTTGAAAAAAGCATGAAAATAGTATGATTTTGTGTGAACTACCTCGATGATCAGTCGTATAACTTCTTTGTTTATTATGAACTGAATAAGATAATTATTTTTTTGTTGGAAAAGGGATATCTTATGTGTAGTTCTTTAACTACACATTTAGGTTCTCAGTTTGACCCGCATGTATGTATGTTTCTCCGCGATTAACTCACGTTTGGCTGACCCGAGTTTTCTACCTAAATAATATGCACTAGGTACCTAATACAAAAGGTACCTACACGAAAATTAAAAAAATAAAAAATTGTTTAAAAAAACAAAAAACCGACTTCAAAAAACCTACCTCAACAAAGCAAGAAATATTATATATATTCGTAATAATAAAAACACGTCGGAGTCGGGTCACATTGAAGTCGGGTGTGGTTTTTAGAATAAAAAAAAATATGAATTTGTACTCTAGCCCCACCCGACTTCAATAGACGTGTTTTTATTATTACGAATATTATTTCTTGCTTTTTAGAGGTAGGTTTTTTGAAGTCGGTTTTTTGTTTTTTTAAACAATTTTTAATTTTTTTAATTTTAGTGTTTACTATGTCGATCAATAAGTTGTTGTCCTGGCAGGTTGGCTGCTAAATACGCCCCCACGTTTAGGTAAATCGGTACACATTGGTTAATTTTTTACGTTTAATGTTTGAATGAAGACGGACGACCTTGCGCGCGGATTGACGTAGGATTTTGAAATTAGAATAGGTAGATAGGAAAATCACCGGTGAATATGTAGCATTAGCAATGAAAGTGACCTAAACCTAACGTACCTAAGCGTACCTAACCTATTGGCTAGGTAGTACATTATTTAATTAGCTCTTCTTAATAAATCAATTTACAGTAACAACAACTCTACCAAAACATTTTAGTCAGAAACGATACGATACATAAAAAAAAAAGAATTTTCAAAGTCTTTGTGATGAACTAAAGATACCTACTTAATTTCTTTTCAAATGTTCTCTGCATAGCTGTAATTACAACTCTGTAACAACAATAGGCATGTTGACTATTTATTTGTTTTATGTTACATAAATTACCCGTAAAAAAAAGAAACATTTGTATTAGAATTATTACGCTAGCATGAAAACTGCCCGAGATATCACAGTTTGAAATGCACAAAATTGGACTCACCCAAAAACGCTCCATACTAACGGCTACCAAGTTATGACGTCACGCCTTCCTACGTTGTATGCAACGCGTAGGAAATTTGTTCGGCAGCTATATTAAATATTGTGTTTATCAAAATGGTTTCTTTGACAAATTTGCTATAAATTTTACGGACTAATTAAATGCATTATTTATTTTAACAAATTTTATACTTTTTAAATGGACTTGTCCACCCAACTTTGAAGGGTCATAAAACAAATAATACGCAATATATAAAACCAAGAGGTATACAAGCTACTCCAAAAGTTTGATATGTTTACGATTTTTATTAGTATTTCGTTATTTTATTCATAAGTCAACATCCCTATTCTACCAAAACATTCGAAGCAGAAACGATATTTGACTTTGTATTAAAATTAATCAATTCCTTGTAGGTACTCAACCACTTTTCTGAAACTTTCATGATTTCGTTTCATTTAACTTCCAGTGAAAGTTCCTGCTTATTTTACCTAAAGCTACCTATATATCTATTTATAGAGAATCTTTGAAGGTCTTATCGAAAAATAAGTGATTTGAATTCGTCTGCGTTGAACAGAGAAGAATAACGTAGAGATTGAGGTAATTAATAAAATTTTCTAAGAATATGTGCTTTGAATTCATAGCTGCGTTGAATGCAGTTATATTTATATTGAACTAGAGGCCGCCCGCGACTTCGTCTGCGTGGATAGTTTTTTGATATCCCTCGGGAACAGTGCTTTCTTTCGGGATGAATGTTACCCTATGTCCTTCTCTGTACCCCTGACAACGTGTATTAAAAAATTCATGACGATCGGTTGAGTAGTTAAGACGTGAAGGCGTAACAAACAAACAAACAAACGGACTTTCGCATTTATAATATTAGTAAGGATTCAAGCGCAATTTTTTCGATAATAGACCTTCAAAGATTCTCTATATAAATGGATGTACAAGGTGTTTTTTATTTACTGTACAAATTTTAAGGATGTGTTCAGTCCACAAATTTTTACTAATATTTATCTATTTTGTTTTAAGTCATGACAAACGAATGAAACGGCAGTTTATCTTGTGATTATGTATTGACTCCAAATTGATATGTGTACATTTCGATCTAATGATGAATTGATCAAATGCATGAGATTGATTGACATGTCTACTGGTTTAATTGAAGTGTCACGAGTTTGTCGAATCGGCGACAGATTTATGCGACTTGTCGTTTCCACTGACATCGGGCAAGTCGTCAAAACTAGTCGTTAGCGACCCATAATAAGCCACGATGGATGGACAGCTGATTGAGTCACATCACCATTATTGTTATGGGCATGACCTGGTTAATGTAATATATTTTATCTTTATTAAATACGGCTTCATGTTCAAACTTTATTTCCAATTAATCCTTGATTTATTTGGATGTGCTAGCTAACACTAATGTTGAAATATTACATCTCATCTTTGAACTAAAATAGCCAAAATTACAAAACTTTTTCCGCCTATTGGGGAGAATTTCCACCCCTTCAATCTATTTTATTGACATCTTACAAATCTAACTTACGATTGAAACACTAAACTTTTAAATTTGTTTAAGTATGTGAGCATGGATTGCGATTTTTTTAATGTCATTAAAATTTCGTCGTAAAGTGTATCTTATTATACCTAGTAAGAGTATTTGATTGGACGATGATGAAATGCGAGCGGTCTAGCAACATTGCAGAAAACCGCAAATCGTATATATTTCAACCAAGAAATTGTTACCAAGGTATTTATAATAGCGAGGATAAAAATTGCTTGGGTTGAATAACAGTCCCGTAGTCAGGTCGGAATATTCCACTAGCTATAGCTGGCTATTAATCATATATTAAATTTGCGACCTTGAAAACTAGGAAGTTTAAAAAATCCAAAAAAATGTGATCGAGCCCTAGAATTTTTGCAGAAGAAATCACCTCCTAACTTATCACCATTAGACCGCCTCTGTGGTTTAATGGTTCGTCCACCCGTGTAAGACGCAGCGGTCCCCGGTTCGATTCCCAGGAGGGAGTACATTTGTACTCGGTTTGGTTGGTGGTAGGGCTTATTTCAAGTCCGCCTGGCTAGCTACCACCATCTTACCTAAATCTGACGCCATGACAACAATTTAAAAATTGTTGTGTTCCGGCAGTTAGAGGTAAGATAGCCAGTTCCTGAGTGGTGAGGATTCCGAATGTAGTGCGCTTCTACCTTCGGCCTTATCGTCACTTAACATCAGTTGAGGCCAAGCACTATCCCGTTGTGCAAAAAAATCAAAATCCGAGAATATCCTGCGTCAGACATGTCTGACGCAGATCGAAAAGTTATAATTGATTAATTAACAAACAAATCGGCGGGTGTTAATACTAATTAAGCACTTTATAATAGGCAGTAACATTATAACATAATTATGAACAATATAGTACCATTTTCTGAATTGGGTAACCTCGGTTGTGGTTGATGATTACATATTTTTATTGCAGTGAATTAACACTTTTGGCTTATCACAAACCATTTAAAATGTATTTATAGCGGGCTTATTGAATATGATGATACTAACTACCATAATCATTTAATAATAGTTTTGAATGATTCACTTATAATTTACATTAATGAAAACTAACTAATGTTACGTTTTGATTAGCAAATGAATTGACGAATAAGGAAACTGACAAGTTTGAGAAACTGACGAATTTGGGAATCTGACGAGTGATAACCCGTCTGACTGAATAATTAATTTTTAATAGTAATCAGTCGAAAGTCGAAACCAAAGAGGTTCCATTAACACAGTACCTAACCTATTTATGCAAAAAACAAATGATTTCATTAATTTCGATATTTGTTTGTCTACAAACACAGAAATTAAAGAAATGTAATTCAATGCAACTCAAATAAAAATCAAATACAATATTAGAAAACACGACACTTTTTGATGCTCAGCTCAGCTATAGAAGGTGAAAAGGAAAAAATTAAGATAAAAAAAGTCTTTTTAATGTTTCCAGAAACGGTTAGATTTTTTTTTTTTATTCGATAACATACTATCTCAAATCTCAGTGAGGACCTATTTGAGTGATTTATTGCCTGAGTCCTTTTTAGGGTTCCGTAGCCAAAATGGCAAAAAACGGAACCCTTATAGATTCGTCATGTCTGTCTGTCTGTCTGTCTGTCTGTCTGTCTGTCTGTCTGTCTGTCTGTCTGTCTGTCTGTCTGTCTGTCTGTCTGTCTGTCTGTCTGTCCGTCCGTATGTCACAGCCACTTTATTCCAAAAGTATTAAGACTACATAGTTGAAACTTGGTAAGTAGGTGTATTCTGTGAACCGCTTTACGATTTTTACACAAAAATAAATAAAATAAAAGATTAAGGGGGGGCTCCCCATACATGGAACTGAAACTGAAAATATTTTTTTTCATCAAACCAATACTTGTGGGGTGTCTATAGATAGGTCTTTAAAAATGACATTGAGGTTCCTAAGACTATTTTTTTTCAAAGTCAACCGTTTGAAAGATATCTGCCGCCAAAGTGGTAAAATGTGTGTCCCCCCCCCTTCAACTTTTAAAGTAAGAGGGTGAAAAATCTAAAGAAAATATAAACTATAGATCTTAATAAACACTTTCAACGAAAATTGGTTTGTACGAGATACAGTAATTAGTTTTTGAGATATAGTACATTTTCCAAAACCGCAAATATAACTTTGTCATTCATACAAACACTGTGAAAAACAAAGTTATTTTTTCAGACGAAAAATGATAGCGGTATTAAAATATGGTATGGTATATAATGTACCTACGGAACCCTACTGCGCGTGGCCCGACACGCACTTGGCCGGTTTTTTTATGATAGTTAATGATTTAGTCAACTGTGCGATTAACCTCGTTGAGATAATTTGTACAATGCGGAACGCGGTACTTATAATTAAATTACTGTTATAATAACGGTAAATAGATTATGTCCGTAACATTGAAATTGACGTAAATTGTGTACTAGTATGGAGATCACATCACGACTGAGTATACTATTAGAGAATGTAGGTTTACATCAGTCTATTTGTAATTGAAAAAACTGATAAAGATGTATCTTTAAAGGTCGCTGCGATTGATGTTCTTTAATAAATATTCATAAGACGAACGTCTATCTGTCCGCTAAGTTATACGACATCGTTGAAAGGTTGGAATAAAATCAATGGTAATTATGATTAAGTCTTTGTTAAGGGCCTGTTTAATTGGGTATTGACTTGAGAATGGATTCTACTTTTAAGTCATAATGGAGCAGAAATGGAAGCAAAATAAACCCCTCCGCGAAATTTTGGCTCCATTTGACGAATTTCACTATGATTTCTAAGACTCCAAAGTTGGTAAAATATCAAAATGCTCCAGTGACAATAGTGTTGATTATTAGAATCCATACATAATTACAAAAAAATTGCTATGGAAACATTATTGTAAAAATATTGTTTGCTTAGATAATCTCTTTTGTGCGCCATACATAATATGTGAAATGTGGCGTCGTCACAGAATAGTGATGTCACATTTCATGATTATAGTAAAATTGATCAAATCGAGCCAAAATTTCGTGAGGTTTATTTGCTCCCTTTACTGCTCCATGACTTAAAAGTAGAATCCATTATTAAGTCAAATACCCAATTCCCTCTTAACTTATTTTTAAAATGGAACAGAAACGAAATTATCTGTCAAGTAAATTAATTGGAACTTATCCTGAATCTTTCAATTCTTTTTTCAATTATATCTATTCTTTGTTAAACAAAGTAGTAAAGGGAATTGAAAATGAAGAAAACGCCATCAATAAAGGCATTCTCGAAGGGTTCGGACGGCAACAAAAGTACTTTTTACCCGACTGCAAGAGGGTTATGTTTTTCGCGCGTATCTTGTATGTAAGTTTGTATGTAATATTCTTTATTACCTCATATCTTTCAAACGGCTGAACAGATTTCCATGATTAACCTATCGTTAGATTTGTCTCGTCAGCCCAAGTGTTCTTAAGAAGGTGGCGTTACAAAAAAAACCAACATGGCGGCTGTACGGTGCTTATTATACGTAGTGGAAAAAAAAATTTTTTTAGAATACTGCAATATGGGTGTCAAATTAAAGGGCTTATTATAAGGATTTCAAAAAGGTATATCATATAAATAATAACTAAAAATAAATAAATAAAAAAATAAATTTAAAAAATTAAAAACCCGCCTGCCTAAAAAGACAAGTCAACTGAAAAGATGGAAACAAGTTTAAATATTAAAGGCACTATGTTATAATGTTGCCTTGGTTTTAAATTTTTTAAATTTTTTTTTTTGAAAAGCTATTTAAATTCTTATATAATTAGCTTCTTAAAAAGTACTCGATATCTTTATCGACTAGCAATGATAGGCTTCCTGTTCAACTAAAAATGACTTAATTATAGTACGTAAAAGACAGTTTTTTTGATGAAGCGGATGTTCTCTGGGTGTTGAACAGGCTATAAAGATATTGTAATGGACGTGACTATCCAAGAGTACAGTTAACTAACACTTCAGTTCCGTGTGGGGACGTGTTTCAATTAACTGGAGTGTAAGGAACTACCAATTTATAAATGTAATATGACAAATCATTTAATAATGACTCGATAACGAAATATTAACGTCTAACGTGATCTAGCGGCACTAGCGGCAGCTTGTGACTTCGTGTGCATCGTGACTTTCTTTTTAGTGTTATAAAGGGATTCCATGTTTTCTAGTCCCAATAGTATCGGCTATGCGATGTCATTGTTATTCAATCGTCGTCATTCAGTCAGTACAACTTCTAATAATAAAATAGTTAGATATCAATATCAAACTTCATACCGTTATAGGTAAATATGGATGTGTTAACATTTCAGGTTAAAACCACTGAACCGATTTTCCTGAAGTATAGAGATAACACTGAAAATTGACAAGAAAATTTAATTTTACTCTGGCGAAACGTGTTAAAGATTTTTAATTGACAAATGGTTGCGTTTTGGTTTGATATATTAAATACGCTTTTCTTTATAAAATTAAAAAGTCGCACTTTTAGGTAAAATAGATAAATGAAAGTAAAGATAAGCAAACATTCAGGTAATGTTAGATTAATTGAGATATTTAGTAAATAAATAATAAAACTAAAAAGAAACTATCAAAATATTTAAATAATTTCTCGGAAAGTGCGCAGTTACCTCAATTCGATGATATCATATTAAATAGTGGTTAAACATAAAAACAAACAATCTGCAAATAAATTGTGACATCATCAAAAACATTATTGTATCTGTCATAGTAATCAATTACGATTACGGTTGCATAAAGCAAATCTTGTTCCTTAATCTGTTTGACAATAGTTAGGAGCGCTATTATTAAAATAAGTACCTACCTCAGGTTTTAAATAAATATTAAAATAGAATTACATAAAAGGCCCCTTAAAAGCTAACGATGGGAAACTTATTGAAATTAACCTGTTCCTTATTATTGTATTGTGCCTGTACCTACTAATTCTAACTGAGATTTAAACAAATATATACTTAGCTGTGTAGTCAATTCATAGAAAAAAATTGCAACGCCCTGAAGTAACTTTGCAGAGTTCATATTATTTGTGTCGCAATTCGGATTTCTTTGTTATCCAACTCGAATTTCACGGTAAGACTATTAATTTAAACTTTTATCGGTCGTATTGAAGCTCGTTAAGCAGGCATAATGCCAATGTCAACATTGCCATAGTCTCCTCGAACCCTGACGAACGAGGCATTGTTGCACTCGAATGCTGGAATGCACCCATAAACTTTCCGCATTGTGATTTTTATCCGAAAACCAATAACAACACGAGATTACTCCGTTATTGTATTTTGTGTTGAAGGGATACAAAAGGCCCGTGAAATTCGTATACAAATAATTCGTACACACGAAGTTGGGCTGAACGGTGCGTCTCACGGAGCTCGGTGAGTTAAAATTATTAAAGCTGTGTTTGTAGAAAGAATCTTTAAATTTAGCAACTATAAATAAATAGATCGTTTTAAAATGTGATGACGCCAACGGCTATGAGCCGCCCAGAGCGAGTAATTTCATTTGTGGTTTGGCTGCACCAGGTGTAAATCTCCTGAAATGAAACTTAGATATTTAACCAATTTTTTTTTTAACTGTAAGCTATTTTGCAAATTTCAAAAACAACTTAATAACATTTTCTCATACTTGTAAAAAAATCTACGTAGTAGTATATAATTTTTGGTCGCCCATCGCATGACCGAACCTTGCGAAAGTTGCATAACTTACGCTAACATAAATATTAGGACATCTCATGATCTTTTAATCTGGTTTTTATTCTTCTGCAAAATTTATATTGCCAAATATTGCGAAGAAGAAAAAAAGAGTTAAGCTTAGTTACATAAAAAAAGTGTCAGCCAACGAAAATAAATCGTTTTGAAAAAAGAAATATAAGTAGCTTACTTCCGCAACATGTACCTAACCAATGTAATTCAGTATACGTTGGTCAAACTGGCCGTAGTTTTGATATACGTTATATATAAAGAACATATGTCTGCATATAGAAATGACCAACGGGAACACATTTATCTATATTTGTCTTTATATGTATGTATTTATATTTGTCTATGTATTATAATTTTAACCTAACCTAAACTAAACAACTTAATAACTGCTACGATTTTATCGTAAAATAAGCTTCATTGTTACCTTATGAACAACTTAGAACATGGTGAACTTATGCAATACACTTCCTAGCGTCAAGCGACGGGTTATGACTCCTACGCGCTACGCTAATGGCGATCTTATTGTTCTCCAACTTGCTCTATTATACAGGCTGTCCCAAAACTTTGCCATGCGGAGGGAAAGTACCTTAAATATCGAAGATGGGAAATTTTACTGAAAGAAGATTTTATTTTATTTTTAAAAGTAATGGGAACTGCATTCAAAGATTTCTGAAAAATCGGCTACCTTAACCAGGAATCGAACCCACAAAAAGCGAAAAAAAAATATTTTTACCATCGCCACTCGAAAAAGTGCGTTCAATTCAACGATAAGAGTGAATAAAAATATTTTGAATTTGGAACAAGCGCGCATCGTATGAATTATGTACAAAAAAAATGAAACGTGCTGAAAGTATGGAACTATTCCATAGATAAAGCCTCCCGCCAATTTTATTTAGGTTCTTTTTAGTGTCTTATCTTTGGGCTATATTCTAAAAAATATCCCGCCTAATTAATTAGGTTCTTTTTAGTGTCTTATCTTTGGGTTATTTTCCATATAATAAAAGATTAGATGTTCAGTCTTGCATTGCATCAGTCCATTCCATCAATCTGGTACGGTACGATCTTCAGACTGTAAAAATTCAAAGTCTATTTCTATACAAACTGATGAAATGGACTGATGCCAGACCGTTCATAAAATTTTCCTTTTAGCGTGGTTGTTTTATGTCATTGCAAAACTTCTAGTTTCACTATTTTCTAATGTTTAAATATTACTGATTACCTACCTAAATAATAAAAATGTAATAACTATAAAAACTAAAAGTATAGCTATTTGTTTTCGTAGAGTACACAACTCGTGAAAAAAAAATTTCATCTCGGTCCTTTGTATCCCTCACTGCTCTCGGGATCCAACTTAGTCCCTCGAACTAAATTCCCTCTTTTTTCACTTGTTGTATAATCTACTATTATTTATTTTCACGATACCAATCATAAGGTTATTTTTTCTTAAGTGACACAGCATCTTAAACAAAAAGAAGACCATGAAATTTAACATTTAAATTCTAATTATTACGGATTGTAACAATTTGTATCGAATCTCATGTGATTTTAAAAAAATCTTTGAATGCAGTTTTATTTCTTTTAAAAACAAAATGATGTCTTCTTTCAGTGAAATTTCCTAACTTCAATATTTAAGGTACTTTCCCTCCACGTGGCAAAGTTTTGGGACACCCTGTATAGTCCCAAAGACTTCTTCTGACAAGGAGTATAATAATATTCTAACCACCACAAAGGGCAAGGCTAACTCAATAAACCAATTTTCAAACTCTCTCTCGCCCATTCATAATTGATACACAAATCTACTCTAAGGGATCCCACAGATAGAAATAACGCGTTTATCGTATCGCAATTACGAAGCAATTTCCTGACAATTTGAGCTTCACTAAAAATTCTTTTGCTTTTCGACCGAATCGCGTCTATCGTAAATGTCGCCTAATGGTCTTGTTTTGCTGAACGTTCACAGACAGCGCACACAAATCGGTCCGTGTAACCAGAAATGTTGTAAATTTTACTTTGTTATGAATGACGACTCTTGAGTTTGTCTGAGAGGAACTTAGAACAGGGTAATTTAGGAGTCATAAAGTCGATCGAAGAGCACATAATCAAACTACAGACCAAACTGTCGGCCGATAGTTGGAATCAGTATGAAGAAGTAGGCAAGTGCGCACACTACAACGATTTGGTATCGGCCGATTCTCCATACAAAACCAACTATCGGCCGACAGTTTGGTCTGTAGTCTGCGGGCACGCCAAATATTTAGTCAAAACGTACGGCTACCAAAAAAGTTGACATTTAAAATCAAAGATTAATTCAAATTACTCGTAATAAACAAAATTTCATTAAAGCTATAATATCGAATTTTATATAATGTAGTAGTAAACATTATAAAACATTAACATAACGATCCTTATACAAAGGTATAACCTCGAGAAATAAACAAGATTTTTTGTTTCTCATTCTTCTTTGAATGTACTTAGAATAAAAGAAAAACGCACGTGAGATAACACGGGTAAATAGGATTAGTGTCACCACTTTCAAAAGCCGCGTGCTTATCCTTTCTGTTCTCGGCCAGGAACGAAGTGACAGATCCTTTTCTTTACTATGTTTTAAGTGAAACATGAGGTCACGTCTGATAAATACTTGTTATTGTACTTTACCAGCAGCTTAGGTCCCTACAACAAATCTTGAATTCAAAGAAATTTCAATAGAAACATGACTGTGTTTTGTAAAAAAGTTCTTCTTTACAAATTCCAGTTACAATTTTTCTTTTGAGTACCAGCTATGCACCGTGTTCGTAATTCATTAATACCTTTAATTTATTAATACCTCTTTATTTATTAATACCTCACAAAGCTCCGTCACAGGTGTGCAAAATTAGCAACGACTCTTGGAATGTTGCCATTTAAGCGTCAATTTTGACTTCACCGTATGAACTGACGGCTATACTTTACCAATTAAAACAAAAATGGGGTGTTGACATCGAAGTATCGAGGGTTTGCCATTGTAGCAGGTCGTTAAATTATATTGAATGAACGTGCAAGCGTCAATTTCGGTGTTACGAAACCTTTTAAATTGATGTGTTCCATAACGCTCCTTTAATACTGGTGGCATTAAAAATAATGAGGTTATCTCGATAAGTAGGTCGCGCGCGTATGCCCAGAGGTGGCTGAGCTTCATCTCTGCGGCTGCTATGGAATTGATGGGTTTCCTGGCAAACTTAATTAATTTAAAGTGTCGGTTCTCATATCGCCACTTTGTTGATTGGTGTGTTCCCAAGTAAACTCCTTTCCCCTAATCAAATGAGTTGGTTCGTCGATAAGATTTATTTATCTACTAAGACAAGGCTTTTAGGGGAATTGAAACTTATCAAAACAAGATCTCTTTTCGTAAATAAATAACGAGTAGGTAGTCAAATCATGAGGAGCTTGATGGCGCAGTGGTTTAGCGCCTGGCCCAGCGATTGCGGAGGCTAAGCAACTTTCGCAAGGGTTGGTCATGGGATGGGTGACCAAAATTGTATTATCTTGAGCTCCTCCGTGCTTCAGAAGGCACGTTAAGCCGTTGGTCCCGGCTGCATTTGCAGTCGTTAACATCCTCCAATCCGCACTGGGCCCGCGTGGTGGGTATGGCCCGTCCTCCTTATTCACCCATAAGGAAGGCCTGTGCCCCAGCAGTGGAGACATTCAAAATGGCTGATGGACAGTCAAAGCAGATGTCCCTCCATTTTTTGTAGCCTTGCATCGTTAATCATTTAGTCGAAAAACCAATTTAAAGTAAAAGTCATAATATTCAGTTTTGGTTATTTTAAGTTCAAATTGCACAGAAAATACTAAATTTTTAAAGCCGAAAATCATACCCGGTTGTTGTTTGTGCGAGCAGTACAATAATGAAGCATTATGTGATTGTGGGACCACTTGTGGGACAACGTTCTTGTCATCATAACATACGAATAAACAGAAAGAAAAATGCGTTTAAGTTTAATTGAGATCGCAATTTAACTAATTAACTTTTTCACAGTACCTAACGTCCTTATTATCGTTATGCAGTCGTCAACTATTGTCGTTACCAACATTTATGTTTTTTTTTTAGATTTCATTGCGATTAACACATTGCTTAGGTATATTAACAAATTAACTTTCTGTGATAACGATACAAGGAATAAATATATAAGGAACCAATACCAGAGTCGTAAAACGTCAAAGTGATGAACAAATCTACATAAAGTGCTGAGAGTTTACGAGTCGATACAACCTTTGAGGATATAGGTCAATGCTTTTGTAACGACATTGTCTTAACGCTGATCTTTCCGAGAACACATTGTAGCACGTAGCAAAAATAACTATGTTATTTAATTTTAACGATCCTCCATTGGTAATTTATTGTTTCTCTGTGTGTACGTTTTTATGTATCTATAAATGTTTTAGATACTAATGATGTATATAGGCGATATTAACTGTTTAATAAGGAGTAACCTAGGTATAATTAAAGTAAAATAAGAAGTGGATTCCTTCGAAATGAAATTAGTGCCAACCTGCTGTTGTGACTTTTGAAAATGGTAGAGATATCACTTACCAATAATCACACCAACATTATTTTGGAGTGCCATTGTTTTATACTGAATGTTTGTTTTGCAGACAAATCAGGTCGTCATGGCAACGCGGTGGTTTGCCCTTGCGCTGGTCGCCGTCAGCTGGCGGTACAGTGAAGCGTGCACCTGCGCTGCGCTTGAGCACCCACAGACACACTATTGTAATAGTGATTTTGGTAAGCCACCCTATTTACACGATAATCATATCGTCGGTCCAATACTAAACTTGCCAATCTGCAAATGTCAAACTTTTCAGTAGAGCGAAACAAAGACAAAAATTGGCCCTGTAAATCAGATTTTATAAGTATCTTTTCAAGTTTTTAGGTATATTAACTTTATAGTTAGAACAATCTTCGCTGAAGTCATGTATTAAATTTAACATTATTTACGAAATTAAAGCAGATTGGCCTATTCGCAATGCTCAGAATAAGACAAGTAAAATCATTTTAATGTGTTCAAGTAGCTAAATTGACAACCGTGGCGCATACTATATACGACATACATTTTTGAATGTCAACTCGCCAAAGCGCCATTTAATGTTAAGATTAGTAGCGCCATTTAATGTACAGTTGATCACTGTAAAATTAAGTAATCATAGTACTCTTTAAACCAAGGTAACATACTCAATCTGCCACATAGGTCAGTAGAACACGGCGATATTTTTGTAAATAACAGTTTTTTGTTTCGGTAAACTGATCTATAAATCACATAGATTAGTTTACTTTTGCACTCACTGTAGATTTGGCAGATAAGCAAAGCACTAGTGAAAAGCCATTTATCTCGTCGATTATTAAACCTACAGATACATGATTTTACCACATTGTAAATAAATAAGAGTTATTAATTTTGGTATATTTAAGTCAAAACTGCCAAAATTGCAGATTGGCTAGTTTACTATTGGACTGACGATATCATTACCGTGCTATTTACATTTGACGGATTTGTACGGGACCCTCGGTGGACGAGTCCGACTCGCACTTGTCCGGTTTTTTTAATAGGTCATATTCTTTGTTTGTCTTTGAGCATTGATGTAAAGCTATGATTTCCTTAGGATAGCAATGCCGTCATATTACGGCCGTAATGTCTATATAAACAATACGGCGCCCACATATTGTTTACATAGACAACGTTCTACGCCGCTAAATTACGGCCGTAATATGACGGCACCGTCATCCTAGGAAACCCTAGCTTTACCCAATACGTAATCACTGTGTTGAATTAAACAATAATGCCATGGTAGGTCAATTCTTTTATGTTTTTGTCCCATCCCCTTTTGTTTTAACTAAATAAAAAGTCATGTAATTTAAAGCTCCAATGAAGCTTTTGTGTAAATATTAGATGAGCTTACCGATTGACAAGAAAATTACAGTAATTTGTTTGAATTCCAAAGCAATTACTTGCAATACCTATGAATTATTTATTGTATTTTACCTTTACACTTGTTTAGGAGTAGGAAATGCTTTTTAATAATAATATGATAATAATTTTATTTATTTTAGACATTAGTCCATATTTTTGTAGTAACAATACCTTAATCTATATTAGTATTGTACATTTTAAATAATAAAATTGTAATGTTTTTAAACGTTGTATATTTATTACATTAAAATAAAGATACTGCAAAGTTGATATTACGATAATGTGCCCATGTATAACAGTAGAGTCTGTCTAAAAAGTCAGTTTAGTTACATGAGAAATTATTAAATTATTTTAATTGTAAACATAGCTTTACTCAATTTTATTTCGATGGGTATTGGTGGGGTAGTTGGGGATTTGGGTGGGTATTAAAATTACCTTTGAAATTACCCATGTAAACTGACTTTTTAGACAGACTCTAAGGCCCGTATTTATAAACCGCTCTCAATACCGATCTCAAGATCGATCTCAGCTAATACGCTCTCAAGATGTGAGCATAGTCAGATATCAAGAGCGTATCAAATGAGATCGATCTCAGCTTTTAAGATCAATCTTAAAAGCAAGATCTTAAGTTCACGGTGGTTTTTATACAGTAAAATGACACTTTTGAATTAAGATTGAATGATCAAATTACAAAAAATAATAGTTTTATAATTGTACTCTCATAAATTAGTGCAAAACATTTTAGACAAGTGGTAAAATTAAATATTTATTTATATTACTTTATTTACACATAAATAAAATACCACTTTGTATTACTACGTCAGTTCAAGAAGACTGAAGTCTTGGATTATGTATTTCGTGGCTGTATGATGCAAATGTGCCTTTGCCTTTTCTGTTTCATGATTAAAGAAACGGAAAAAATTGGCGGGATATTGTAATTGTTATTAAGACTATACATTTCGTAATTTATGTAATATCGTAATCAATATCATCATAATGATTAACTCCATTTATTAGATTTTGAAACTATATAATTTTATCCACGTACATAGGTACAAAAACATACGTAGCAGTTCAAAATAAAATAACTATCCCGCGCGCGCACGCTCTCAAGTCACGGTTTTGCAGCACTTGGCGAACCTCAATCATCATCTAAAGAGTGATCTCAAGTGCAGTGTTGTTTATTAAAATGAGTGATCTCAGTTGATACCACGAACTTAAACCTGTACTTAAGTATGATCTATTAATTAGAACAGCATCTCGAGTATGATCTCAAGATAGCTCTCAAAGTTGAGAGCGGTTTATAAATACGGGCCTAAGAAAGTTAAAAAAACATTGATAAGATTATTGGTTGTATTTATTTATTTTATTTTATTAAAAAGCAGTATTCTTAAATAAATAATACTTAAGCGTGTTCATTTGAAATTAAGCTATTTGAAATATACTAAAGCCTGAAAGCTTTTTGTTTTTTGTGAAAAGGCAAAATAAAATTCAAAACGAAAGCGTTAAATAGCCTGCCATTTAATTGCCATTAAAGCAATTAAGTCTACCGTCCCTCCACTTAGTATCACTTTTTAGAAACGTTTAAAATAAATGCTAAAAAGATTTATTCCTTTCAGTTATTGTTGGAAGAGTGCAGAAGACATTTAGAGGACCAAGTTTTTATGATGCATACAAAGTGAAAATACGAAACGTATTCAAAGTAAGTAGTTCATAATGATTAATTCTGTTAGGTACATTTAAAAGATGAGCTTATCAATGAGCTAGTTTTTACTTAATATAGTAGTCTTTGTAATGTAAGACTGTTGTCTAATCCCAGATTATTGGATTAAGTAAGGTAGAACATTGCTGGGTCTACACGAAATTAAATTTGGCCTTTTGCTCTATGGTATGGATTTAAAAACGAATTTCATATTTAAGGGTAAATTGCTAGTATTTACTTTAGAGCTTTAGACTTAATAAACTCAATAAATTATACTTAGAGACTTTTAGTTCAAGCTGTAGATTCTCGTGTTACACAGAAAAGTTGTTCATTTGTTAGACTTTAAAAACAATTGTTTTCTTTTTTAGGCTTCACCGAAAGCAGAGGTAGCTCTGAAATCGGGTCGTCTGCTGACACCCTCGGAGGGGTCCTTATGTGGGGTCACCTTGCAGCCCAGGGAGACTTACGTCATCACAGGTACATATATAATGTATTTATTAAACAAATCAGATTTTATATAGTTTAAAATTTGAAAAGATTTAAATTGAATGACATAAAGCACAGGTTCAAGTTATAATATATGTATATGAGAAGGTAGAGTAAGAACGCAGAGACTATTAAGTCCCACTGATTCTAAGATTTGAGTTAGTATAGCGCCACGGTGCCGCACCTATAGAATGTAAATGATGCGAATTTTCGGTCGAAGTTTTGACTTATGTGTCAAACAATACGTTCCGTAGGTACTTCAAAAGTAATACGAGCGAATTCAGATAAACTTTCAGCGCTGTACTTTCGCCAGATGTAGCGCTACACTGAACCGATATAATGAGCAGTTAATATTGCTATAGCTAGAATATATGCTTACGAATGAAGTTTAAGAATGAAAGACTTTTTTAATAAGACTGGCCTGTAAAGTTTAAAATGCAAAACAGTATTTTAAAGAAAATGCAAAACAACATTTTAAAGGACTTTATTAATGATTTAAACTTTTTCTACATTAGTGTAAGATTGGTGATATAATTTGCAGGTCGCGTGATCCAGCTGCAGGCGCACGTACACTTGTGCGGGTACGTCAAGAAGTGGCGTGAGGTTACGCCGCGGCAACGGAAAGGGTTCCGGCTTCTATATAAACAAGGCTGCACTTGCAAAGTAAGTTTTTTTTACATTTAATGGGCTTACTCTTAGTCACATTCGAGAACCATAAGGCTAAGAAGAGGCCGAAGATGAAGCGAGCTTACCCAGAAGATGCCTATATCGCTAGGTTATATGCTTGCGGGAATACAGACGCAGGCGGGGAATTCCACTCGGCTGTGCGCATTAAAAATGAAGACGAATAACGCTTCGTGCGTATATGTATTATGTATTATAAAAACATTAAAAAATCGATTGCACTCAGTGGTTATATTAACTAGATAGTAAATTAATTATTTCACTGTTGATATACTTCGTCATTTATTAGTGATATGAACCAAATTAAGATTTAATCTTTACTTAGGTAGTGCGTTTTTTCATCACACCCTTTCTTTAAAACTTGAATAAAAGTAGCAAACGTTAGTTCATTTTACAATTCACAGTTCCCAACCATATTTAAGATATTTTGAGGTACGAACCCTTAAAATCAGTTTATCACGCCACGACCAAGTTGAATAGAGGCGCAGATTCAAAACAATTTAGACTAATGAATGCCGTAGTTAGGAATATGGTCAGGTGTGTGACCTGAATACTGATCCATTTTCTATGGCTGAAAGCTCGATAATCCACTTACGCGCCGCACGTGCTAGGTGCGTGCAAACACTTGCAAATTTCCGCAAAAAAATAAATGTAGCGCGTGAAATCGTTTTTCTTACGAAATCGTTTCCATTTGCACTGTAAAATTATTTTTAATAAAAACTCACTTTGTAAGTATTTGGTATTTTGTTTTAGCCACTTTTATTTTTAATGTCTATTTCTTTTTAATAAGCGTCTACCTTCTTTCAGGGTAGTAGTTAAGGTAGCGATGGTTTCACACTTTATTTCCAATATGTAAGGAAGTCATATTGGTGCTATATTTTCGTTCCAGTACCTAATAAATAGTGATGGGACTCGAATCAAAAAAATTTATTCGAATCGATTCGAATCACCTGTAAGTGGTTCGAATCATCGATTCGATTTTGACGATGATTCGAATCAGCTAACCAATTCAAATCAGGTGACGATTCGAATCAGTGTGATGATTCGAATCAATGCGATGATTCGAATCAATTGAAACAAAAATAAAATATCTTAGAATTTTTAATAGGTAGGTAAAGGTAGGTAAGTAATATAAATTATAGAATCATACAAGCAATGTACTCAAAATGGTATATAAAACAAAAACAATTCAATGTTAATAATAATTGTTAAGCCATCAAAGTTTCGAATAAAAAAAACTGATTCGAATTCCAACGGTGATTCAAATCAGGCAACCGACTTGAATCAGGTGATGATTCCAATCAGCATAAATACTCATTCGAATCGAGCTTGGATTGACGTGATTCGAATCATTCGAATCAATTGTGATTTGAGTCCCATCACTACTAATAAAGTTAACATTTTAAGCTTGGTTCAAATCGAATGCAGCACGGCGCGTTGCTTTGACGGCAAACGACGACGTTGTAATTTATTAAATGCTATGGTATAGGTATATTAGGTATATAACACCGAATGCGCAGCTGATGTGCAGCGCAGCAGCCGCGTGTCATGACATAACTATACTATGTCATATACAAGACAAACGCAACGCAACGGTGTGCCCCGGCTTTATTGGCAAATGCATTTGCTCCACGTACTTCTAAATACACGCTGATGTTTTAATTATTTGGTTCCCGAAGTGGGGTGGTTCCACTCATGAATACAAGCAACTGGGGCCAACTCTGATATCGCGAAAAAAATCAGCTGTTCCATACATTAAGGTCAAGTAGGTATTGCGCTTTTGTATGGAACCGCTGTTTTTTTTCGCTATATTAGAGCTGGCCCCATTGTAAGAGTTGCTTGTCATCATGAGTGGAACCACCCCACTGCGGAAACCATTTAATAAAATATTCAGCTTGTATATGCACTGTTATTAAAGTGGATAGCCCACCGAAAGTGCGAAAGTGCGCGCCCTCAGAGGTTTTTATTTAATAAGTTGATAATAGAAAATGATTTTAATAAAACTTATAATCATGATTGGAACCACCCCACTGCGGGAACCAAATGATAAAAATTTCAGCGTGTATATGGAATTTTACTACCGGTCGTATTCTAGGTTATTTCCAGAAAGGCTGTCTTGAAAGTCTATTATTCAGACGAGCTGAGTTTAAAACTGTAATTTCAAATGTATATTTTATTTTCAATTTAGTTTTCACAACCTGCGAGTTCGTTGCATATTTAAAGTAAAATTTTCGTTTGCACCTTGCATTTTCATACGTCTTTTCACTATTAGTGGTCGTTCTACGAGCTCAAAATTAATGGAAAATCGCAAATCGATGTACAGCATAGCCGTTTGGTACACGTATACTTGAAGTCAAAACAAAATTTTGGACCCACAGTTCTTAAAAATTCTTCCATTAGGAGAGGAGTTTGGTGTAATTTTTTTTAATGGTGTAATTTTTTTTTTGTTTTAATACCTATCGTGTATGATATCGAATGAAAGGGCTTGCTAAGCCGGTTTTAAAAATATCTATATATCACATTATTACATTTCAGCCACTTGTTTTAAATTAAACACAAAAACATTTTCAAAACATACCATGTTTGGGCTCCTACAGATACGATGGTTGAATATTTTTTTATGAAATATACCTCAAATGATATTTAATATTCTCATATTCAATCTCAAGAAAGCAATTTTGAAAATATTGACATTAAGTATTTTTTTTAATTTTTCATGATTACAAAGTTATTATATATGATTAAAAAATATATTGTTCTGAAACCTATTGTGTGTGATATCGAATGAAAGGGCTTTCTGAGCAGTTTCTTAAAATATATCACATAATTACATTTCGGCACTTGTTTTAAATTTAATCAAAATCAATTTCCAAAAATCCCATACAAACGTAAGTTTGGGCAAAAATTAGAAAAAAATACTAAAAGTATATATTTTCAAAATTCCTTTCTTGTAATTTGATATGAGGATATTATATAACTCTTAAGGTGTATTCTAAAAAAAATGATTCAACCACATCGGATCTGAAGGAGCCCAAACTTGGTATGTTTTGAAAATATTTTTTGGTTTAATTTAAAACTAATACTATTTTTAGAACCGGCTAAGCGAGCCCTTTCTTTCGATACCATACACGATAGGTTTTAGAACAAAAAAAAATTCCCATACAAAAAAAAAGATGACACCATTATTCCTCTCCTAAGAGAAGAATTTTTAAGAACTGCTGATCCAAAATTTTGTTTTGACCTCAAGTACACGTGTACCATACGACTTTGCTGTACATGATTTGCGGTTTTTTTAATCTTACGAGTAGGATTTAGAAAAGGCAAACGTATATGTTAATACTACTTGGTTCAAAGATTAAAAAGATATATTTTTTGTATTTTCTGTGTTTTTATGGTAAATAAAAATAATAATTAAATATAATAAGAAATAAATAATATGCTAAAAAAACGACTCGTTACCAGATCATTTCTCAAGGGGACTTTTAATTTGCCATTAGTCTGTTCGTTTTCTATCTCAAGTTAAAAAATAATAATAGTATTACAAATATACAACGTGTTACAAAAAACCTGTAATGCCGAATATGGTAGATAGGGACTATCAAATTTAACAATTTTTACTATGGGGCCAACTCTGAAATGGCGAAAAAAATCAGCTGTTTTATACATTTTTAATATTTTCGTTATAAATTTTTGTATGAAACAGCAGATTTCTTTTTTCACTTTTTCATAGTTGGTCCTATAGTTAAAGTTGTTTAATTTGATGGTCCCTATCTACCATATTCGGCATTACAGGATTTTTTGTGACACCCTGTAAATACCTACATCTGAATCTAGGTATAAAATTCTGGCAAAGATTTTGTTCCTCGGATTTTGATTTTCATACTGACATTTTTCCTATTTCCAAAACACAAGCGCTTTAGCTATTTAGTTAGATCAAAGTGATGATGATATTACCTAATGTTTATTTATTTCCCATATGATAATATTGACTAATTTTCATCAATTTGTCGTTAAAGGTTCACGTGACGCGCCGTAAGACGAAATCCCCCAACACGTGCGTGACGAACTACGACGACTGCTACGACCGGCACGGCATCTGTCTGCACGACCGCATGAGCCGCTGCCGCTGGACACGGTAATGACGACAATATTTTTTACAAATGTGTCAAACTAAGTGTGATTTGCACCATAACGCTGTCAAAGTTAAAGTTATTGTCAAATGATAATACTACCTATTTGTCACGTCAAACTTGTCAAAGGACATCATGCTGGCTGGCAACCTTCTTTTTTTGGCTAACTTATGCTTAACCGGTACTATAACAAGCTTGTTATCGTTAAAGTAAGATGGTGCAACTCAGCCTTAGAATAATAACGTATAGAAAGATAGTCTTCATACAAGCGTTCTGTCAAAAGTGAAGCACTAAACCTATTCACACGGCGGCGTAACGATTACTTGCTTGCGCTCGGCTCGTGTCTTTAGACAAGTAAGTAATGACTTGAGTAAAACTTGCAATTTTCAAACACTTCTAATATTATATTCACATGCAATTTACAGTATTAAATGAAGTTTTCGTGAAGTTTTAGTGCATTTAAAATTAAACTTTAAATTGCATGTGATTATTTAATATTAGAAGGATCTAAAAAATTTCAAGTAATTACTCAAGTCATTACTTACTCGTCTATAGATACGAGGGAGGGTTAGTCTTGTAACTCCGTAGTGTACATTGAAAACTACTAGGCGCGCGGACTTAGTTTCTATATGTAGGTACTTAATTATTCAAAGGTGACAAAAAGTATCCTCTTATAAGGAAAATTCGTATGGAATAAAAGCGTGCGTTAAACCTACTCACGCTATAGAAAAAAATCATTCTCACTATTTAACCTAAAGTCATCGTTTTGCAACTCCAATTTGCTTGGCAAACTTACTTGCCTGTTAAAAATATTATCACTGTCTATCTTCGATCATCCATGATCGAAGCTGTCTACCAAAAATACAAAAAATGGAAACTCTATTGGAATACTTTATTTAATTATTTAGGTTTTTTAGGTCTAGATTCTTCGTTTTGTAACATAAAGACTGTATCTTCAATAGTTTAGCTGCTAGAGCTTTGTGACAGACGCTCATAAGTGACATCAATAGGGCTTGTTTGGCCCCTTCGTGTACGGAACCCTAAAAAGAATTTACCACCTATTAGAAAAACCTCTGTTGTTTTTCCTTACGTAATTTATTTCACCGCCTTACTAAAGCTTAGCTGCTGTAACAAATATTTGCTAAATGTTGAGACTTGAGCTTATGACAAACACAAACAGTCAAACACGTTTTGTTATTCTGCTAAAAATCTGATGGTGCAAAGTCACGCTTAACTTAGCATGACGTAACCATAATAAAATCTTTAACAAATTGAACTAAGTGAATGTGGGAATACCACAACATTACCATGCATTGTACTAGTTCGTGAGAATGTTATATCACGCTTGTGAAAAATAACAGTACCTTAGAATATTTCGGGGATCTCGTGAGGAAATTACTTATAAATATTGTGCCAATATTACAACCTACCAGCTTTATTAATTATCTTTATCCAAAAAAGTTACTGCTTATAAATAACTGGTATAATATCTCCCTGAATATTAGCTTTCCCAATTTCAAAGAAAACGCCAATCGAAGACAAGAGCCAGATGCCCACACTCTCATTTCATTATTCTAGTCTAGGGAAACGAATTGCTCTCATGAGCATACTTCCTTTGATGTTAAATGTCAGGAGTACTTAGCCGAGTCATGGTTATTATATTACCTATAAAATTGACGTTTTGTATGGATAATATTTTTTTACAAATTGCATTTTCCATACTAGTATTTTCATAATTTATTTAACAACCGTGAACGCTATTGTAACGAAACTTTTAAGTACAAATGTTTGAACATTAAGCTAACTTAGTCAACATAAATTAAGCGCAAAAAAATTTGTTTAGGCTAAGTTACAAAGGATAAAATGGGCATTTTCACTAACAAAAGGAGACGCTTTCAATTTATTCTTTTAATGATAAGAAAACAAAATAAATATACTTTAATTATGTTGATAGTTGACGGCTATGGTCTTATTTTGATATAATATCCTGCATCTGTTATATATTGTAAATACATAAGTTATGAGGTTATCTGTGTGTGAGAAAAAAAACACGAATTTCATAGGTAATCCCATATTTTTTGTATTTACATACTTTATATATGTAGGTTAGATATACAAACTTAAAACCTATTTGCGTAGCGACGCGATTTTCATTATTTTTTGCCAACGAACCATTCACTCAACAAATTATTCAGCCGAATTAAGCTCAACAGAATATCGTATACCCAAGACACCGTGAATAGTAGCCCAAGGATATAATATTATGCCGCTATGTATGCAGTCTAATTTTGTAGACTTAAAGACTTTAATTGATAATATTGTTTCAGAGCGCCTACACTGACGCGCTGCCTGCAAGCCCAGCACTCCAACGGCACCATGACTTGATGACGCGGCCCAGAGGAATCATTGTAAACATTACTGTACCTACCGTTTGTATATCTCGATACGTCCTCACGAAAAATTACAAATTCATCGAAATACTAACTGAAAGCCAATATTGAGCCAAATAATCATAATTATTAAATCTCACTTATCCATTGTTGGGGATTTAGTTAGTGACTATAGTTAGTTTTTAAATAACTATGTGATATCGACATAGAAGTGTTGGAGACCTGCCTTCAGTTCAAATGTAACGAATTTTAAAATCGCACTGTATTTTTTTTCATTGATGCTTTTGTTGTTTTTGTCTAGACAGACAAGTTAATTTTAACGTTATTTTTATATTATTTATTTTTAAGTTAATTATTGTAAATTAACAAATCATAGTGATATTATGATACTAGATTAAAATAAAGCGTTTAAATACGGGTGATTGTTTTGAATGTGGTTAATTTGTTGCTCCTGTTGTAAAAGTCATGGCAAAGTTTTTCAAACTTTGTTCAGAGTTCATAGCCGCAAAATGTTAATGTTTATGAAGAAATGTTTCCAAAGTCGGGATTTATTAACATTAAATTATGTACTTACCATGTCGGTGTGGTTGTGGTAGTAAGTTTGTTCGATGAGGGGGAAGTTTTCTCTGCCAAGGCGCCGCTGAAGTTGCAGAAGGTGACCGAATACCCACGGCCGGTCCTAAATTAAGAAATCAAATTAATTTACAGGTGAATTATATAAACTCTTTGCCATAGTACTTTTCAGTACGCTTTCATTTCAGAAAAGAGAAAATCATGATTCTATTAAACATGAACGTGCATGAACGTCGCATCGGAAAAGAAAAGCCAAATTAATATTTTATCATTTTAAAATTGGAGCATATTGAAAAGGTACGACGCATTTGTTGTAGAAAAGCCTACCCAGTGTCAGTCAGTACTATACTAATTCTGAAACAGTGTCTGCGATGGCAGCCACTTTTCCCTATTATTTATTAATAGCAAGACATAGTGATGAAAACAACCCCGATTGTGTATGAAAACTATAATACTCCATATAGCCTCTTTACGACTGGCACGCCGCTCATGATAGTAATGTAAGTAAGTATCTAGAGAAATGAATTTTTCTTTCATAAATAATAATACATCGGCCATGGACCTTACGGACCTTACGGACCCTTACAAATAGGAAATAATCCTCAAACCTGGAAGTGGTAGATGGAGTTAAGGCTGTTGATGGAGGGCACCCCTCCGAACTTGAGGCCCAGCAGGAGGGCGCGAAAGTCCGAACCAGCATCTCGCACGTTCTGTCTCACCAACACGAAGTCCGGCCTATGGTAGGACAATATTAATATTTTTTTAGGTTTGTTTCTGATTGCAGCCGTAATAGAGATATGAATCGCTAATTACCAGCTTTAACGGATACCTAAGATTAAAGAGAGAAACACAAATCTTCACAAATCGATGGCACTAATATTATATGTGTTGGTTCATAGACCGAAAACGATTATTAAGCGAAAAAGCAGCTCACAACGCGTTATACTGGACTTTGTAAAACGTCCACATCACGATATTCATGTTATGAATTTAATAAAAACGCCCATAAAAGGTTGTGGAATCAGAGAAACACCAGGTAGCAAAAATCGTGTCGTGAATATCATATTAATATGCGAATACAACGCGTTATAGCAATGAAGAACATGGATAATGGCAGTATACCAATTATACATCTCCAAAAATTCTAATATCTTTGTCTCCATCACAATAACACTATCTTATTGATAAATTCAATAATGTTATTAATACCCTATATTAAATTACCTATTAGAATTTTCTTGCTACATGTTATTTTTAGTTGCGGATGAAGTCAGCGTGGATGGAAATGTGACAAGGTTCCAGCGCATTAGCAATTTGCGGAGATTATAAACGAACTCCAATTTTAGGATCAATTGGTTGAAAATTCTAATTCCTTTTCAGTTGAAAGCTACCTTTTCTTACTATCCCTGTCAATTGGTAATACAATAGATTTACTAGAGCGAAATAAATGTCAAAGAACCTTTAATCATACTGGACTGAACCAACAAATGGATCAAAATACTTATTCGATTTCATTAAATTGCCAATATTCGATTTGCTTAAATTTTTCTTTTCATTTATAAATTGAACCTTTTCGTTCTTTAAACTTGACTGTAGCAGCTGAAATAATAGTTTTTTATAACAACAATGGAATGGATATCAATTAACATTTAAGTTTTTTACAACCTGAAGTCCAATTTTCTCTGTAATAACAAGAAAATTATTTTAGAGCAATGTTATACAAATATAAACAAGTATTACGTTAGCCATTCGGTTTATAGCTATTAAAATATGAATCTGCCTTACAGGGATTCTTTCATGTTCACCAAAGGCATTGTACAGAATGCATATCATGGTGAATCCCGCAAGGCGAGATGAGATTTTAAACCGCCTCTGTGGTCTAGTGGTTCGCCCACCCGTGTAAGACGCAGAGGTCCCGGGTTCGATCCCCAGGGAGAGTCCAATTTGTACTCGGTTTGGTTGGTGGTAGGGCTTATTTTAAGTCCGCCTGGCTAGCTACCACCACCGAAGTCTGACGCCATAACAACAATTTAAAAATTGTTGTGTTCCTGCAGTTAGAGGTAAAATAAGATAACGAGTTCCTCAGTGATGAGGATTCCGGGTGAAGTGCGCTTCCGCCTTCGGCCTTATCCTCACTAAACATCAGGTGAGGTGAAGGCCAAGCACTATCCCGTTGTGCATAAAAAGAGGTTTGTCTACATCGGGATATCATTTTTGATATTGTGTATTTATCTATGACTTCGACTTCGACGTAGACAATCATAACACACACACACACACACACACACCAAACCAGGACCTCAGAGATGACGACATCATGAAAACCAGTGTACAAAGCTAGAGAGGTCCTCTCCGTGGTGTCCATCTCCGTGGTGTACCACGGAAGTCATCAAATAGCAAACATAACAAAATAACACAGTGGGTGATTCGTTTGCCGAACCAAGCGAACACCAAGTGAACAACTATACATACCTACATCTGTATACATTTTGTTGATATAGCTCGACTGTTTGTGCCGCCACTGGTGTCTTTTTTGGGATGTGGCACTTAAAATCACGCACTTACTTGAAACAGCGGGTGACTTTGGTGCCGCCGCGGTATACCGCCATGGAAACGTTGGAGCCATCAGAACTGGCTGTCACCGTCAACTCCTAGAAATGACATTTGATTTAGTCATTGATAATTATAATGGGGACTATCGACATTTTGACCAAAACCTAGTTTTCTAGAATTTAATGAAACAAAAAATAAAATCATTTATTCGGATTTTACTAAATATAAACATTGCACTCTAATTAGGGAATAAGATTTGTATTAAGTGAATGAAGCAATTAGCTTATACTAGATAAGTGAGTAAGTAAGTATTAAACAACATCACATTGCTCCTTGATGATCAGGGTCATTTTGTATCCACCATCCAAATTTTGAGGATGTGTTCAGTCTATGAAACTGAACGACTTTCTCTGAGGAACACATGGCCAAATATGTAAAAAAACAAATCAACTATCCATACAAATCAAAGAGATCACGTTATCAATTAGTATTGGATGACCAAAATTTTGTGGCGAAATTCGACACATGTTTCTAAGACAAAGATGTTTAGTTTCATGGACTGGACACATCCGCGAAATTTGAATTTGGATGGTGGATACAAAATGACCCTGATCATCAAGGAGCAATGTGATGTTGTTTAATACTTACTTACTCACTCACACACACTCTCAAGGTGTATTTTACAAAAATAATTTAACCACATCGGATCAGAAGGAGCCCAAACTTGGTATGTTTTGAATTTTTTTTTAATTTAATTTAAAAAAATTGTCTGAAATGTTACGATTTAATATATTTTTAGAACAGGCTCAGCAAGCTTTTTCATTCGATACCATACAATACACGATAGGTTTTAGAAAAAAAAAAAATTTTCCCAGACAAAAAATATTACACCATAATTCCTCTCCTAAGGGAAGAATTTTTAAGAACTGTGGGTCAAAAATTTTGTTTTGACCTCAAGTATACGTGTACCAAATGGCTTTGCTGTACATAGATTTGCGGTTTTTTTTTCGTACACGTAGCACTTACTGCACAGTACATGAGGTTGTATTTTTACAAATTAAATGACACTGAAAAATTGAATCAACCCTTTTTAAAATGATCAAATCACAAAATTACCTATTTAGAATAATATTTCAATATCATTTTATTTAGTGTACTTTAATCATGTTTAACTATAATAAGTAATTCTGCAAAAAATATAATTTACGTAAATAGACAACTAAAAATATACTGACAAAAAAAATCTCTTAAAAAATACAGTTAAAGAAAACCATTGTTCTTATTTAAAAATATTGTAAGATATTATTTAAAATACCGTACACGATATATATAACACTAAGCTGTACTAACACGAGTCTCTTAAGCTGACAAATTAATTGAGGGTCTAGCAAATACCTGTAACCACGCGTCAAGTGGACATGAATATTGGAATAGTGTTCACAACTACTCAAACTAAGTAGTTTGTAACCCTACATAATAGATAACTAGTAGGTTTAGGCACGCAAACATAGTATACCTTTACGTTAGGCACGTGTCATGCCACATTCATTTCTACCCTTTTATCTTAGAGCATTTGAAATGCTCTAAAATGAGGGTCTCTGACGTTTAGAAACTTATACAAAATGAAGATTAGATTTTTTTTTTCTATTTTCTTATTTTGGGACTTTTATCTTACTCCCACCAACAAGACTGTAACTAGTCTAAAAACAGTATAAGATCTAAGTAACTACCTACTTAAAATTACATAGGTTATGGAAATTTAATCACTGTTTTTAATTAAACCACTTAATTTCTTTGCTGCATCTGATTTAGGGTTTGCTAGAATGCTTTGAGCCCCTACGTCCCTGATATTCAAATGTAGTTCGTTGAACAGTTCTTGGCACAATCCAACAGCATGTGCTGTATTCAACGACTTAAATTTTTATCAAAGGCCTTTAAAAATATGGGAACTAAGGACTTAGATTAGACAAATATACACCGTTAATTTTTAAGTATATTTAAAAATGAAATGGGGATTTCAGACCACTTGAATGAACAACTTTTACTATGGGGCCAACCATCGGAATCGCGAAAAATAAATCAGCTGTTCCATAGAAAAGTACAACATCGACTCGACTATAATGTATGGAACAGCTGATTTTTTTCGCAATTCCGTGGTTGACCCCATAGTAAAAGTTGTTCATTCACGTGGTCTGAAATCCCAGAGACAGCGCACATATTATCGTTGCGTTCTATTTTCAACAATCTCCTTTTCGTTTTTAGATATACTTCAAATTGACGGTGTATAACAAAGGTTTATAAATAGGTGGGAGAAATACTGTGTATACTTACTCTAAACTCTGCTTGTTCGACTCGGATATCCCATTCGCCAGGCAGCCGTCGTCCCCTGAAGTACTTAGACCAGTCGGTGTTCTGGTCATCCACCACGAGGAGCGTGACGCAGCGGTCGCGGTTGTACCCGCGGCCCACGGATGCCACCGATGTTACGCTCCCTAAATATATGACAGTTATTACATAAGGGTCCGCGTTCAAACGATAACGCACGACTCGCCCTCATCCCGAACTCAACTCAAACTCAACTCAACCGGAGCACACTCCTTGAAATACAGCGCTTACAATTTTGAGTTTTATAACCCATTATAAGCTCCGTTATATTTTGTCGATGCAACTGCACATGCCTCGCCCTCAACCCGAACTCAACTCAAACTCAAACCGAACACAACCCGAACTCAACTCAAACTCAACCCGAACTCACCTCAAACTCACCTGAAAATTACACAAGAGCTTATTAATGTGTCAGAAGACTCAAAATTGTAAGCGATGGGCTCGACTATTTCAAGGTGGGCTGCGGTTAAGTTGAGTTTGAGTTGAGTTCGGGTTGAGGGCGAGTCACGCGTTATCGTTTGAACGCAGCCTTTATGATGGTACTTTAACTACATCAAACTAAGACCACAATATAGAGAGAGTACAGTAGTTGAGCTTAGCACTTGCGCGCTTGAGCAACGCACACATAGACATCTCTCACCGACACTGTATAACTGCAATCTCATACCACTCTCAAAACAGTTCGAGTACGTGACGCAGCGGCGAGAGCTGTCTTTGTGTGTGTGCGATGCTCAAGCGCCCGTAGTAGGTACTAAGCTAACCTTCTGTTAGTCTCTCTATTTTTTGCTAAGACCTTCTGAATGTTCGAAGTTCATATGCCACGACATTCAATCAGTATGGAGCTATGAAAAATGCTAACATCGGGTTATACGAGTACTTATTATTATACAATGTGTTACAAAAAAACCCCTAAAGCCAAATGTGGTAGATAGGGACCATTAAACTGAACAAGTTTTACCATGGGGTCAACTCTGAAATCGCGAAAAAAAGCTGTTTCATACAAAAATTTATAAAGAAAATATCAAAATTATGAAACAGTAGATTTTGTTTTTCGTAATTTCGGAGTAGCTCCCGTAGTAAAAGTTGTTCAGTTTGATGGTCTCTATCTACCATTGATTTGGCTTTAGAGGTTTGAGCCCCAACAGATAGATAAATGTCCTTATACAAATAGGGTCCTTCTCAAATAGTGCACGAAATTTTAAGGGGTCAATGTACTCATGCATACAAATACCTTTTACGATGGTACTAACATTGGAATCGCGGAAAAAAATTTAGATGTATTAGATTTTTATTTTCTATGGAACAGCAGATTTTTTGCGATTTCAATGATGGAACCATAGTAAAATATGTTTGTATGCATGAGTACATTGACCCCTTAAAATTTCGTGCACTATTTAAGAAGAACCCTGTATAATACATGCTACATGTATGAACACTAGATTTAATAAAAACTGTTGAACTTTAACACATGATTCAATGAAACTTCAGAATCTTCAGGTTCCTTCTAATTACGACATAGTTATGTTCCTTTATATGACACCTTTATTAAGCTAATAAACTCGCTAGATCATAAATTCTGGCAAGTTCGGCAGTAGCAATAAAGACTTCTCTCTTAACACTCTCTATTACGGTTTTATGGTCGCTATAAACATTTAAATACCTCAGTATTATGAAAAAAATATGTACTAATCTCATCGAATTATTGAATTAGGCAAATACAGATTAAATACTTTTTTCATCGTCTCGATTTGAGTTAAAATTATCTGACCGTCGATGTATCTTTTTCAAATCACAAGTTTGTGTTTTCGATTTCGTAGGTATTATTTTACTTTGGTACTGTAGTATTCATGCAATTTGACCTTTTCATTAAATTTCAATGAAGTCGATAAAGATTGGCTTAAGGTTTCATTCCTGTTATTAGTCCCAATAAGCATGGATAGAACTGAAACTGAGTAAAATAAAATAAAAATAAAGTACCCTTGATAAATCTGCCTGTGGTTTTCATTAGTGTCGAGACAGCAGAAAAGTTGGCGCCTTTGTTAAGCGCAGCAGGCCGGACATCCTTAAGGTTCATCAGTAGCCACCAAGCAGTACCCGCGAGTTAATGCGGCCACGATATAGTTAGCTAGTTTTCTGCCCGCAGCTTCGCTCGCATGGACTACAGGTTATATCGTACGGGCGAAGACCCGTTCTCAGCATTGGGATAAAAAGCAGCCTATTTCCTTCCCCAAGGTCGCATCTATATCCGTACATTCCGTCAAAACCGGTCCAGTCGCATTTAGAATATAAGTATGTATGGTACTCACTAGGGCTTGCAAATATTCGATGAAATCCAATATTCGAATATTCGAAAAAAATTAAGGAGGTATTCGAATATATTCGAATATTATTCGAATAATTCTGTAAAATAAGACAGATGGTCGTAATTATTAAATATTGCTTATTTCTTCAAGTTCAAGTTTTATTCAAGTTAAACCAATGTTAAATGCTTCGTTTAATGGGACGCATTGTGTAAACATTATCCTCAAGTGACTTTTTTTGCATTCGCCCCACGTTTTTAGTTTAAAATAGTTATTTGTTATACAAGAGAGCAAAGTCATTTTTTGCTGCGAGTGCTGACTTTTAAATCACGAACTAGCGAAGTAGTCTAGAAGTGAATCACGAGCGTAGCGAGTGATTCTAATATAGACTACTGAGCACAGTGAGTGATTTAAAGGCACGAGACATCAAAAAATTTGCTCTCGTGTTAAACATACAACTTTTCACCTCTACCAGCGAGAAAAGGTGTTAGAAATTAAAAAAGCACTTCGCCTCACGCTCGCAGCAAAAGTCGATTTTGCTGCGAGTTTTTGGTAAAAAGTACTTTGCCTCACGCTCGCAGCAAAAGTCGATTTTGCTGCGAGTTTTTACGCGCCAAAAGCACCCTTTTCGTGCTGGAGAGGTGAAAACTTCTTTGTAGAGTAATAAATCTTTAAAGGGGAAATTGTTTTATATTTAATAGTCCGTTTTTCTAGTTAATTTTAAAGGCATGTTTTGAGTCCAATTTTGATTCTTTTAAGTTCATATGTTTTTTTGTTTTGATTGTCAGTAAATATTTATTTATTGTTTTTTTTAGTCTTATCTGTGTTTTTTTCTCAGGCTTTCTTCCGGTTTCACTATAAGACTAGGGTCTAGTACTATCTCTCATCAGAATACATGTCAAAACGAATCAAACGAGCCCAAGCTTGATGGGGTGGTATGGTATTATTATAGAGATCCTGTACCCTTCTTTCGGCTTTATCACCAGATCCTGGACACTATTTTCCAACAAAGTACTTGTCGAGACGAATCAAACGAGCCCTCGATGGATATGTATGGTTTTATTACAGAGTTCCTGTGATTTTCTTCCGGCTCCATCATCAGATCTTGGACACTATTTCTCAACAGAGTTATTGCCAAGACGAATCAAACGAGCTCAAACTCGATGGATTTGTATAGTTTCATTACAGATTTGTTATGGTTTTCTTCCGGCTCCATCATCTGACTCTGGACACTATTTCCCAACAGAGTACTAGTCGAGATGAATCAAACAAGCCTAAACTGAATGGAGTTGTATGGTTTTATTACATAGTTTTTGTGGTTTTCTTCCGGCTTCATTATGGACATTATTTTTCCAACAGAATACTTGTCAAGATGAATGAAACGAGCACTCGATGGATATGTATGATTTTATTACAGAGTTCCTGTGATTTTCTACCGGCTCCATCATCAGACCTTGGACACTATTTCTCAACAGTTCTATTGCCAAGACGATTATAAGGGGCCCAAACTTGATGGATTTATATGGTTTCATTACAGAGTTTCTGTGGTTTTCTTCCGGCTCCATCATCAGACTTTGGACACTATTTCTCAACAGATAACTAGTCAAGACGAATTAAACGAGCCCAAACTAAATGGAGTTGCATGGTTTTATTACATAGTTTTTGTGGTTTACTTCCGGCTTCATTATCAGACCCTGGACACTATTTTCCTAACAGCGAACATGTCGAGACGAATCAAACGAGCAATCGATGGATATGTATGGTTTTATTACAGAGTTCCTGTGATTTTCTTCCGGCTCCATCATCAAACCTTGGACACTATTTCTCAACAGAGTGATTGCCATGACAAATCAAACAAACTCAAAGTAAATTAATTTATTTGGTTTCATTACAGAGTTCCTGTGATTTTGGTCCGGCTCCATCATCAGACTCTGGACACTATTTATTTTCCCAACAGAGTACTTGTCGAGACGAACCAAACGAGCCCAAACTCGATGGATTTTTATTGTTTTATTACAAAGTTCCCGTGGTTTTCTTCGGCCTCCATCATTATACCATGGACACTATTTATAAACAGAGTTATTGCCAAGACGAATCAAACTCGATTGATTTGTATGGTTTCATTACAAAGTTCCTGTAGTTTTCTTCCGGCTCCATCATCAGACCCTGGACAATATTTCCCAACAGAGTACTAGTCAAGACGAATCAAACGAACCAAAACTCAATGATTTTTTATGGTTTTAGTACAGAGTGTCAAACATAGGCCCTGACTCAAAAGCACTATTTGAAGCTAAGAATATGCCAAAGAAAATGAAAAGAAGCTTAATAGGTGTTACGCTCAAAGACCGTCAAAAACCAGAAGAAATAAGAAGAAAAAACGAAAGTAGAAGACATAATGAGGAAAATAAGACTGTTAAAATGGCAATGTACGGGTTAAATGGCAAGAGAAAGCAAGGAAAAATGTACCAAAATTATTACAGAGTGGCAAAACCATGGGACAGAAAAAGGAAAAGACGAAGACAAACCAAAAGATGGGCAGATGATATTATGATAACTGGAAGAACACTTTGATCGCGAAAAGCAAGAGATAGGACAGAATGAAAACAGCTGAAAAGGCTTACGTGTCGCACAAGACACGCTGATCACTAAAGCCAAAAAGGAATAAAATGATGAAATGAAAAAAAAAATATTTATTTGAGACAATCACACACTTGTACTTGTCAAGACGAATCAAACGAGCACAAACTCGATGGGTTTGTATGGTTTTATTACAGATTTCCTGAGGCCTTTTGGTTCCATCATCAGATCAGCTCAATGACACTACAAGATGTCATTGTCTTACTGTTCTAACCTATGTTTTAAGTTTCAAGTCTTTGACTCATTGGGAAGCTAGATTAAAATCGTTTACAATTTGTGGAAAAATATACAACATAGGTAAACAAATAAATAAACGAGAAAGTGAACATCAGCGATAGCTTCATTCTATGCTCACAAAAGCTATTCGGGTATTTAATGAATAAATTTTGCCTAAATCCAAAAAAGTGGAAAATATTCGAATATTCGAATATCACTGACTTGAGTATTCGAATAGCAAAATAAGGCGAATATTCGAATAATTCGAATATTCGAATTGCAAGCCCTAGTACTCACCTAACAAGTTAGCGCCTTGGTCGCGTGCAGCGCCAGTGAGCGACTGCACCCGCTGCAGCAGCGACTCCCTGGACTTGGCAGGCGATGACGGCGCGGAGGTCCCTCGAGAGCCACCGCGCAGGTTCAGCGAGAGGTCCCCTCCGGCCACGGCGGCAGCGGATGGTGCAGGTGGTGGTCCTGGTGCGCTGCCGATGCTGCCGCCAGTCGCTGTTTGGTGAAAAGTTTATTAGAAAGAAAGAAAGAAAATTCATTTATTTTGGGACCACATTCTATACGTTTGAACGCTACGCTTACTATTAAAACTTTAAAATAAGCAGTAAACTATAAAATTACGTGCCATAAGATTGAAAATTCTATACAATACATCGAAGTCTGTGATTTACATACGTTTGCGGCATGTGATTTAATCATCTATTGCTCATATTTAAGCTTTAAAAGTAAGCGTAGCGTTCAAGCGAATAGAAAGTTGGCCAATTGAGTAGGGGGGGCTGAACTGTAATCGATGAAATAAGTTGTTAAACTCAATAGTTCGTATAACGTATAAAGTTACCTACAGATTGCTCCCCATTTTGTGCTCAATAAAACGCGAACGTACGTAGCCCAGACAATCTAACAAAATGAGCGTAGTTCGAACAACATTGTTTGCGGGCACAATTTCATTTCTAACGTTACTTATCTCGTCGCGTGATATTAGAAAAACCAAAGCCTCTGTGTGAAAAAACCAAACACATTGTGTATTTTTTTTCCTTTATTATTTTATGTGTTTCTTCATTACAAGATATTTTAATTTAAAATTTACATTTATTAGGTAAATTACCAAAAGGCCCAAAAGATTAATATTATTTAAATTATAAATAAGGATTTTCGCGATAATCATCAGGACGATTGCGAAAGACCCCATAATATTTGTAATCTGTAAACAACGACATCTCCAGAATAATTTAAAGGTTCATCGAAAGAAGTCAAAGTTGTACTGAATTGAGTAGTTCTACGTTTTCTATTCCTGTTATTTTTTTTGTTATGTTGCACGTCTAACCTTTTAGGAAAATATCTTTTCATCCGGTCTTATGCAAATTTACTAGGATTATCGCACAGATCTTATTTTTCCAATTATACGGCGACATATACGAGTGGGAAATCCTATTGCAAGAGATAATGTGCCTGAAGCTGTAATCGTGTTGGCTTTTTATGGCCACGATCGTTAACATACAGTCGTTATGTCGTTAGAGGAACAGAATATACCTCAGCTCCCTAAGAGAGAAAGATAGTGGAAAACGAAGTTTTTTGAATGACAAAATAATATTTGGGTGTGTTTTCTTTTACACATTCGATTAACTGTTGTTTGACAGTAGGATTTATGATCATGATCATGCTAAGTCAGGTTGACATACGCGTAAAAGCCATGATGATACATGATTTTCATAGAATGCGTATTTTACTCGGGGCTGAAGCTCACAAAGCGTATGGCTTAGAGAAGCTTAAAGTCTTCACGGATCTATTATAATTACATCCTATCCTATATTACATTTATTTAATCTCTCTCTCTCTCTCTTAAACACACAGGCATTTCGATAAAGAAATGAAATTGTCTTTCGGCTATCTAGACACCTTGCTTTCATGTCATTCAACATGAATTGCCTTTCAGCGAAAAGGTCATTCTGATAGAGAGGGAAAAATGTGTGTGACTCACCCTGGGAGGTCGGCCTCTGATTCTGCGGCTTGGGCTGGCTGGTGGTTGCCGGGCGGCCGGTGTACGGGTCCACCTCGCCCTCATCGCACTCGGACTGCAAGTCCCCCGAGCTGAATCTGCGCAACGCCTCCACTGAGCTACTCGCACGCCGCCGCCGCCGCCGCCGGGACACAGGGACACGAGAAGGGACAAAACCGACACGCACTCCATGTAGCCACTCATTATCTAACCGCCAATATGGGAGAGCATTCGACTCTTTTGAAACGAAACAGCAG
The DNA here is from genome assembly GCA_943789525.1 of Agriphila geniculea. NCBI lineage: Eukaryota > Metazoa > Arthropoda > Insecta > Lepidoptera > Crambidae > Agriphila > Agriphila geniculea. The sequence goes on from OX038875.1 coordinate 15,599,317, forward strand.
TGATTTGAAACGACTGTCATTAAAATTTGTTATTTTAATGAAAACACTAAATGTGAAACTATTACATCTTCATATCATTATTCAGGAGTGTTTACTTAATTTTACTTGTTGCATAGTCACACATTGGTATATTGACAGTCATTTGTTTACTATAGTTACTAGCTATGTTTTTTGTTTGGAACACAAAGTAAAAAAAGAACATACGTATTTCGCTGTCATACTCATAAGCAACATCGAGTCACGACAACGAGTGGATGAAGCGCCATGCATTGGCGATGGTAGGGCGGGCGCGCTGTCAATGGTAGGGCGGGCGCGCTGTCGACGGTAGGGCGGAGCGCTGTTCGAGCCGGGCGGTGGTGGCGTGTTCCAAACGAGCTGATGAGTGGTGCTACACGGACGTGGGGGATGCGGTCAGGCGGGACTAGTGCTGTCAGGTTACTATATTGTCAACATTGATTTATCGATAAAATACACTACAAAGGGGAGTAGGAACATCTTATTTATTTAACATCAAGTACTTACTTAGCTATGTTTTTCATAATCAATTATTAAAATTTGAGAATGGAAACTATACTAAAATATCGAAATAGTTACGGTACGTATATCAATTATCATGCGTTTGGAAATCAAACTGAGCCAGGTAACAATGATCTTTGAAGGCATTGTAACTTTGGTAATTGGTACTACTCGTATTGGCGTAAACTTGTAAAGGTAAGCTCGACTAAATCTTCTCTCTAACTTTTCCCTAAAATGTTATATTAAGGATTACCAACCAAAGAGGAAATTTTTGTCATAAATAAAAAAGTTAAAAGGGAAACTTTTAATTCCCGTGGAAATCCAAACACCTGACAACACTAGGTAGGAGGTCAAGTGCGGAAGGGAGCAGCGAGATGAAGCGGCTTTGGCCTTTTTAACATTTAAAAACATTTAAAAGAGCGCATCTTTTATATTTCAACATTCTATCCTATAATTAGACCTCTTTGTGACTCTTCATTACATAACACAAATGCTATAACAGACATGCTTTAGCAAACGAGCTTATGACTTATATAACAGTCATCTACCTACATTAGGCTTATGTACGTCTTAATTCTACTGGTGACATTAATTAATGAAGCAAATTACTATTAATTTCATTTCAGCCGAGCATTTTATTAGTAACGAAACATGCGTTTTGCTCTAATAGACAAGTATACAAGATTTATATTGTATTACCATAATAAGTTTTAAAAAGCTGTAAAATTTTACTAAAGAATCAACCAACTTACAGCGTTTCATTGTTATTATATTACAACTAGCCTAGTTATTCATAGGAGGTACAATTATAAATGTATTTCGATGCAATACTAATATTAACTAATAGATAATGGAAAATTAGATTTAACTTAGAAAAACCATAATGTTAGAAGACGAAGGAACTAATAAAACTAAGCTAAGTTTTGACGAAATCAACTTCTTTATTTTTATCCTTTCAAACTATGATAGTATCAATTCGAAGCCATAGCTCACTGACATGCAGCATGTATGTACATTGTTTAAATCAGTAATGTAATACGTAATAGAAACTTGAAACATCGTAGGATTAAATTACGGCATATACATAGATATTTCAACATCTAGACACATTCGTAGTTCTAAAACTAGAATTAATTATAACATACCATGCTTTTACTACAAAACGTTGATTTAATTTTTAACTTCCACAGACCTTTTCTTTAAAATGTTGATCATACTGTCTTAACGCAATCTATAAATTACGACGACAAGAGTTATTTTGACTTTTTATTTTATGTATAACAAACTGATTTGAATAACATCCTCAATTAAAATTCATTTTGTTAATAAAGCCAGTCCCATTTCAAGTCATTTAAATTAATTTTACACTAGTACGTAAAAATGTAGCGTTTCACAGTCAGCTTCTTTATTGACAATACTAGTAAGTATTCCAGTTTGTGCAATACGAAATTCTCACCATGTAGTGAGTTTGTCAATAAAAAAAACATCCAAAAGGATAAGATGACTTTCCGTGTTACTATCTTACAGCCGCACTCAGAGACGTCAATTAATTTTGATGTTTAATTAAAGTTGGTGTTGCCTCTTTCTTTTGCATAAATAAATAGGAATGATGACACGACATTAAAATTAATAATTGTCGTCTCTGAGTTTCGCCTACGCTGAGCAAACCCTACGCATACCGTTTTCAACCACACGTGCACTACGATACGACATACCTTCGTTTCAGGTAATTGACATTAGAGGTGAAGGAGGTTCGGAAGCTTGAGAAAGACAGGGTTGATGTGGTCGCGGCCTGCGGGCCACAGATTCCAGGACACCCCGAACGGTCTATTTTGACGCCCCCTGCATAAACAAACAATACCGTCAAATATTTCCGCTTCGTTTCTCCGAAGGATCCTTGAGTTCTATGTTCTATGGTCAAATCGCCCGCAAAGATGGACACAACCTCAAAATTAACTTTCTGCCTCGGGGGAATCACAACCGACAGTAATAAGAAACATGACGCGAGGAGAAGCTCTCTGTACAAGTAAAGCGAAAAGGGTATAGTAATGACTTTTGCAGAATAAGTGAAAATAATGTAGGTAACAACTGTGAACACTCATGTAATATAGTTATTTGTTATACAAGAGAGCAAAGTCATTTTTTGCTGCGAGTGCTGACTTTTAAATCACGAACTAGCGAAGTAGTCTAGAATTGAATCTAATATAGACTACTGAGCACAGTGAGTGATTTAAAGGCACGAGACATCAAAAAATTTGCTCTCGTGTTAAACATACAACTTTTCACCTCTACCAGCGAGAAAAGGTGTTAGAAATTAAAAAAAGCACTTTGCCTCACGCTCGCAGCAAAAGTCGATTTTGCTGCGAGTTTTTGGTAAAAAAGCACTTTGCCTCACGCTCGCAGCAAAAGTCGATTTTGCTGCGAGTTTTTACGCGCCAAAAGCACCCTTTTCGTGCTGGAGAGGTGAAAAAACTTTTATGTACTGATGTTTGAACACTATGCTAACTTATTCTATTGGTCAATGTTGGTCCCATAGTAAAAGTTGTTTGTATGCATGAGTACATTGACCCCTTAAAATTTCGTGCACTATTTAAGAAGGACCTCATATAAAAGGACTTACCTCGGGTGAGCTAACCTAAGTGCCAGTAATTACAACCGAAGTGGACGAAAAACGTGTGCAGTGAGCAAAGGCAGGGAAGAGTACCTGTCGAAGAAAATTAATAATTCAGAAAGTGTACCTACATCACAACCATTTAAATAATTGATAGAGCAATTAAGTATGAAAATTAAATTTTCTAACAACATATTATTATCATCAAAATTTTATTATTTTACGAATTAATTGACGATTTTCACTAACCGACTTATAAAGGAGGAGGTTATCAATTTATCGCGTATATAAATTTTTTATACATGAGTGTACACCGATTATTCGAAGACGGCTAGAGTGATTGAAATAATTATTTAAGCGTTAACTCACATCAGATTTGTTCTTAAATTGGTTCCATTTCTTTTTTATCTTTTCAGTAGTTTTCAGGAAAAACTGAAAATACCGTCATTTTCTTTACAATTGATTTAGATGGGATGTTCAACCATAACTTATTTTTTTATGAACCGATATAGATGACTCTTTTTTTAGTTTGAAAGAATATACTACAAATAATATTACTGTATACGTATAGTGATCGAAATATTGGTAAGTTTATGACAATCAAAAACGAGTTAGGTAACTACCTAACCATACTCAAAGACACACTGGACGAGACTTAAACTACGAAGGCACAACGGAACCAGCGCGACATGTAGAAATTGAGTTACTAAGTTATTACCAATTCAACAGTGTGAAAGTTTATTTTTTTTATTTAAGATATCATCGTTTATTTACTATTTCTATAAGCCCTCAGTCGCTATCTTTTCTACAATTTTACATTAAAAAGTAAGTTTCACCCCAAAAAATTAAGTAGTCCAGTGGCATAAATTATATTAGTTTCGATACAACCTACTTTTTATCTAATAATGAGCAGCTTTCAGAAATAAATAAGTAGCTTTCATACCAGGCCTTAACAGACTCTATTTATATTCAGGGTGCAAAAAAATTTGCTCTTGAAATACGAGAGTCGTGACAGTTTAGGAATTATTTATGCCTTAGGATAGGACTGGGGCTCGGTTGACCCTCCCTTGAGAGTATTTTGGCATACACTCATGACCGTCATTTGTTAGATATAATCTTCGATAAGAAACATATTTCCTCTAACTAGGGGTAAAAACAAATGCAAGTTGTTAATTGTGGACGAAATAAATCAGAATATTATGTGTTGTGCAAACAAAACAAATTATCATTTGAATAGTTTCGTATTTCAAATCAATATTAGGAAGAAAATTTGGCGCTCTGCCAAAAGCTGTGACAGCAAAAATCTGAACTTTCACTGTTGAACGAAAATATCACTATTTTGATCTCTGCTTTCTGTAAAATAAAGCTCAGAATGTCTTACACATCTCCTGTTGCGCAATGCCCTGAGGCTGTAACCCATTACTGAGCTATTAGTCCAATCAATGAGCATATTTGTTGTATGGAGACTTCCGAAAAATTCTCCCGTCTATAAAATTTGGCATGTGATGAAGTTAGGTAACACAGATTACAGATGAACAATAAGCCAATAAAATTTGTTACGAGAAGTTAGGTATTTTTACCTAAACATGAAAATCGCTTATATCTCTCTGTGAATATTTCCTCGGGCTAAAATACTTTCTTTATACGTATTTGTGTATTAGTTAGAATAAGTATGTAAAAGAATCCAATATTTTTTCGATTTCGGAGATACTACAAATTTAAATTTTAATATTTTTCAATATATCTTTTCTTGATAAAAATATCTGCTGATTATTATTTTTTAATATGTTTTTATACCCTTAATATATAGATTTGTTCAGTAGGCCAACAAATTTTCTTCTTTAATCATATTTATACGTAAATGTATGAAAATGGACCGACTATTTTTCACATTACCTCTTAAGACCAAAAAATAAAAAAAATATGATTAAAGAAGAAAATTAATTGACTTACTGAACAAAGCTATATATTTAAGGATATAAAAACATATTAAAAATAATAATCAGCAGATATTTTTATCAAGAAAATATATATTGAAAAATATTAAAATTTAAATTTGGAGTATCTCCGAAATCGAAAAAATATTGGATTCTTTTACATACTTATTCTAACTAATACACAAATACGTATACAGAAAGTATTTTAGCCCGAAGAAATATTCACAGAGAGATATAAGCGATTTTCATGTTTAGGTAAAAATACCTAACTTCTCGTAACAAAATTTATTGGATTATTGTTCATCTGTAATCTGTATTACCTAACTTCATCACATGCCAAATTTCATAGACGGAAGAATTATTCGGGTTGCATAAGCCCCGTTGATTGGACTATATTGGCGGGCGTTTGGAAGGCTCTACTTCCTGTAAATTTTGAATAAACCCATCGTAAGGTACTTTAGTGACCTTTTATTTTTGTTTTGAACGCTTAGAGACCTTTTTCTCAAACCTTTTATATTCCGAAGCTTTTTCTTAGTACTGAAATAAAATATTCTTATTCTTATGAAAACAATTCAAGCTGTACAATAAATTCTCACAAGGATAATTCGAAAAAGATTTTACCCACCCAGTAAGTAGTATAGATTTCAAACAAGATTTCAAATTATTATAGAGTTCTTAATTCAAGACTATTTATACGATTTTTGTATGAAATTACGAGACATCAAGTCATAGATTCAAAACTTATAGTAACATTTGCATTCTCATGCAAAATATTGGAAAGATTCCCTTTTTTTAGAAAAAGAGTAAATATTATGTCTTTCTTTTTTTTCTGAAAGACAATGTTATTACAATATAATAATTTGCGCGTGAAATAACACTCCCAGGAGCCGAGTTAGAAAACTATGGCTCCCTGGAGCCCATCAACGGAAAGAAGGGATAAGAATGGGTATAAGATGAACCTGCAGGTAATTTTATTGTTATAAGGGATCATATTATCCCCATAATTATTATTTTAATAGATAAACTATGTACGTGAATAAACGATGCCATCAAATTCATTAACGTTGAAACTAAGAAGGTATGTGTTTTATGGATAATCATTAAATAGTGCTATAGACACTTGCTTGACCATATTATACTCAAACAATCATGTGATTTCTGTGGTACAAAAAAAAGTTTTGAAAGGGGAATTGAAAAAGCATTGAGTTTTTTTACCTTCAGGTAAAAATTTCTTTCGGTTTCTTAATTACTTAATTCTTAATAAGTAATTAAGAAACCGCGTAAAAAATGGTGGATGATGGTACGCCTTGCCGACATCTCTGGGTCTGTCAACGATGACTAAACAACTAGAAACTAGATAGAATCTTATCTAAATTAAAGCTATAAATATGTTCATATCTTATTATCTCAGCAGCTAATAAAACCGTCTAAGTAAGTAAAGCTCCTTCACGAAAATTTGGAAATAATAGAAAGTAAGAAATACATAAGCACTGTTAGTGTTTTACATTATTTAAGGTGGGCAACTTGATAAATCACAGGGGAACAAACAGTGGGCCGCTAACTGCGCTGGCTGCCGGCCAACCGGGTGACGTCCCTTGTTCTGTGGATCGATGTCGCTCCTACCACCTAAACAAATAGTTCTCTAATAAGAGATAGGTTCTTCTAGAAACAAATAAGGCGGGGAGATTACGCAGCTTTATGGTATCTGCTAAATAATCTCTTTTGAAAAACCAATTATGAACGTTTCTCATCATCATCAGCAATTTTTAATGTTCCCAATACTGAGACACATGCATCCTTTATGGCTAGATCAGCCAAAACCCGGCACGCGGGCCCAATGTGGATTGGTGGTTAGAGTTTACTCATGTACAGACGACCGACAGCACATCCTTACTATATACTATATACTATATATACTATACTATATACTATAATATTATAAATGCGAAAGTCTGTTTGTTTGTTTGTTTATTTGTTTGTTACGCCTTCACGTCTTAACTACTGAACCGATCATCATGAAATTTTGCATACACGTTCTCAGGGATACAGAAAAGGACATAGGGTACCTTTCATCCAGAAAAAACATATAGTTCCCGAGGGATGGCAAAAAAACATTTCACGCAGACGAAGTCGCGGGCAGCCGCTAGTCAGACTATAAATGTTGACCTTGAAGCTGTCTTTATGCCCTACGTAATAAAAGCTGTTGGCGTATAGTTTAACTGTTTCACATGATGTGCTTTCGTATGTATGTACTTAAAATATGAAAAAGTACATCATTTTAAAAGACCAAAATAATAAAAGTATGAAAACATTGAACAATTGTGATCAAGTGGAAGGTTGACCCTTACAAATCTTTTATATCGAAAAGAAAAGTTTTATGAGACCAAATCGCGGCCAAACGTTTCATTTGTAGTAAAAATTTGAACGAAATATCTCAGCTTTTCATCAAAGGACTGCTGGTATGTTATGTGCCTATAGAAAAGGATAGCAATTTGTTATTTATTTTATCTTACTACGGCAAATATATTTCTGACCTTTTTGTTTTCGTATTATATATTGTTATCTTATAAGAACTTAACGCCAAAAATTTTAATTAGGTGCCTAGGTGAGTGAATGAAAAAAGAAATACAAATAATCAAAACAATTTTTTATTTATTATTTTAAAGTGATAATAAGATACAGATCGACAATATCGTACTTAAATATTCGCAAAATATTTGATAAATTTAGAACAAAATGAACAATCTGTTTCTTTTTTATACAACTAAAATGAAATATAAAGTGTGTTGCTAAAACGCTATCACCATGTTTATGCCTAAAGACTAAGCGATGGATGCCATGCTTAACGGAAATAAATCAAGTTGAAGAATGGGCTTGAACACTACGATAATAATTATTGTGACTTTAGGTCTTAAAATCTGTTGTTCAAGATCGCCTAAAGCTGGTTATTTATTGGCTCACCAAAAGTGGTCTGTATCACATTTGGGTGAATTCCTCCCTCAATTCTCCTCCTTATCCACCCATAGGATGACCAAAGTCCCAGCAGTGGGGATATTAAAAAAAATATTGATGTGCAAAAGTTGAACTTTCAAAAAATATGTCTTAGTGCTCATTAAAAAAGGAATCTTTGTGTATTTTCAAGTTTCTAGTCCCAATAGGCTGTGCGCATCTGTCAGAGTCATTCAAGGTGAAGAATCTGCATTGATTACTGGATATAACAAGATACTTGAAAATCTCTTGGAGCTTTCAAAGCTCCGTAAACACTTGAGTCTCTTTCTTTTCTAATAGGTACCTAATTCTTCAGAAACTATAGCAAATGTAAAGATTTTATTAATATTGCATTGTATATTATTATTGGGATTCTTTTCTACATTAAAATAACCAGAGTCAATAGTTAATAACAAATATCATGAATAATACACATTTTGAGAACTGTAAGGTTTACCAGAAGTGAAAGTTACGAGAAAAATGTTCCAAGCATTTTACAGGATGAAAACAGGACCATTACGAGCCTCCGAACGTTTGCCAGCAATGAAACAACTCCAAATTAGCCTAAATAAGACACAATTTATTACAGTTTCGTTTAATTTTATTGCCGCTTTCAGCTTTAACGAAAACATTTTTTGTACCTACTTCTATCTCTAATGCTGACGTTTCAATCTTAAACAAAATGTACTTTTCTTTTCTTTAACACAATATAAATTTTGGATACATTATCATTAAAACTCATTTAAGCCTTAAAAGCTTAGAGGAAACTAAGTTTGGGAATGCTTAAGGTCACAACTTTATACATTTAAACATCACTAACGGTATATATACTTAACTACATTCGGGGTTGTTTAAAGGACCTCACTAGCGACTGTCAAACTTAAAGGTTGTCAGTTGTAAGAGTTATATCTGTAACAAAATCGTTAAATAATAGTCAAGCTCACTTCACAAAAGCCAGCGTTTTGTTTTTGGTCATAATAATGGTACGTTGGCGTGAATGATTCATAATTTTCAGGGATTAAAAGCTATTGCCACTTTGCTTGGTATAATTATTAGGTTAAATATTGATTTTACACTAAGGATTTGCTTAAATATTTCCTCCCAGTTCTCCGTGGTACAACCGTTGGTCTAACTGGTAGTACCACGGGGATTATATTTTCCCGATGGAAAACTTTAGTTTCTTTTCACTTTTACATCCAGTAAGTTTCATCCACACCAGCGACATATCTACACTATTCCTTAATGGATTTTTAAATGACCGTTGTACCACAGGGAATGATTTTAGTTGTACTACGGAAGAGTTAGTCCATCAGTAAAAAATTATCCCCGTAATATCCCAGTTAGACCAACGGTTTGTACAACGGGGAACTGGGGAATATTTCCACTGTGTACAAAATAATTAAAAATAATCATTTTTCTCCGTCAGAGTGAATAGTTTCTTTGTTTAAACCTTAGTGATGAGGTAAGTAATATGGATAAATTATTCTTTCACTTGATAGAACTTTTATAGAATAATCTCGTCCACAGATTACATGTTTGACTTTTATCGACACTCGAGATAGAGAATTATTTTTGGAATCGCTTTTATACACCACTAGCGGCCCGCCCCGGCTACGCACGGGTGCAGTGCAATGTAGTTACTAATGTAAAACTGTGCTAATGTGGTGTCAGTGTGAAGTTATTTGATTATACTACAGGATATCTACATATATACGACGTACGCAAGGGGTGTTAAAATATAATTGAAGTGTGTGTGTGTCTATCTGTCTGAGGACTCTGAGGCAACCTAGCGCCCAAACTTAAAGATCGATTTTATTGCGATTTTTATGTATAGTTTAAGAGAAGCGTACAGACGACGGGAAGCGACTTTGTTTTTAACCGACTTCAAAAAAAGGAGGAGGTTCTCAGTTCGTCGGAATCTTTTTTTTATGTATGTTACTCGATTACTCGAAGACGGCTAGACCGATTTGAAAAACATTTTTTTTTTAAATATATATTCTTCTAAGTTGGTCCCATTGTCATGAAGTTAGGATCTGATGATGGGATCCTGGAGAAATCGAGGGAACTCTTCAAATATTATAGGCACATCTATAGCGATTTTAGTATTTTCTTAAGTAACTTGTGCATTTGCTTTCGAAAAGTACCATTTCGGTGAATTGGAACTGATGATGAAGACCAGCATAGATGATCATCGGAACTATTCAATACTAAGTATTTCACTGGTACGATACGATTACTTTAATATGGTTGCTAGGCTATTTATGCTCATCATAATTCATATGGTGAAGTGGAGCTGATAGTGAAGTACCAGGAGAACTCCTCAACAATTAACGCCCCTGCGTCGGGAAAAGCAGTACTATGTAAAAGGTGATGAGCCGTTGACATAAGGCTATTGTAACTTAGATAACATCGTCACCAAATATACCTACCACAAAAAAGTTTAAAATAAAAAAGTTTTTAATGAAAACAAAACGTCCTTCGAAAAACTTGAAAAAAACCTAACAAAAACAGCTTCAAAAATAAATGAATGGCTCTAAGAAGCAAGAAATCAAATATTGAAATCTGCATAATAACTAACTCGAAAGTTTGTACGCATATCTTATAATAAACAACGTCTTATGAAGTTGGGTGGGGTTTAAACCCATGATATAAGTTTAGATATATTAGTTTAGATAAAAAATATCCTTCGTCCCCCCGTCCCCCCACCCGACTTCAAAAGGCGTTGTTTAATATAAGATATGCGTACAAACTTTCGAGTTAGTTATTATGCAGATTTCAATATTTTATTTCTTGCTTTTTAGAGCCATTAATTTATTTTTGAAGCTGTTTTTGTTAGGCTTTTTTCAAGTTTTGTTTTATACTATGTTTAGCTTTTGCCCGTGGCTCCGCCCGCGTGGGAGTCGGTAATCGTTGTAAGTCTTCCCTTGGAAACCAATGATCGGCATGAAAAGAAGCCTGTGTTAAGTATTCCAGATTCCTATAATCTATCCCTGTGCCAAATTTCGTCTAAATCCGTTCACCCGTTCAGACGTGATTGAGTAACAAAATGAACAACATCCAAACATCAAAACTTTCACATTCTTACAATTTTGTGATATATAGGTAATAGCTGCACCCCGCGGTTTTACCTGCGCAATCTGTTGATTCTGTAACCAAACGCGCATCTCACAACACTTCACTTCACTTCGCGTGAATTAGTTATTAGAAATTAGTTAACTTAATGAGCAATTTTACCGATTACAAAAATTTTAGGTAGCTATTCTAAAATATTTTGTGATGAAAAAAAAATCTTATCATTATCTTATTTATGATTTAAAGTTCCCGTCCCGTGCAGTGAAGAGGGATTCGAAGTGGGGTTCGAGTTTGGTTACAGAACCGAGACGCCCTACTGTTCACGATTTTGTATTAGGTAGGTAGGTAGGTACTTAATAAAATTTCTTAGCAGTAATATAACAAAATAAGTATAATAATATTATGTAACATTTAATACTCATACTTAATAGTTTGGTAGGTATCTTCTTTTTAAATAAAAATCTATGTATGTTTATTATTTTGTTTCCTATGCACTCCTAAACCATTCACATCCGATTATGATGAAACTTTGGTACGCTTATAATCTTCTTATAATAAATATTTGTTTAATTTCTGCTTATGAATGAAAAGGTTCCTGGCTAAAATAACGTGACATTGCAAATTATGTCGGGTGCAACTTATGTTGTGCATTATTATCCGGCTTTCAATTTCAACACTTTACACCACATTCCTTGTCACGTTAGATATCTAATATTTGCTAGATTTTGCCACGTTTTATAAGTAAACTAATATTTCGTAAAATAGGTAGTGAAAATCAGGATAAAATGTTATACAACATGAAATGTCAGCTTGTGCGGTGACATAATTACAATCTCAGGCGAGGTGACAACCTGACAACTGACATTTATTTTTCTTAATCGTACAAATGCACTAAGAAGTTTTGATTCCGATATCGAAGTCAACCACCCTAAAAATAACTTTCTACCCCTTTTCAACCCTGTTAGGGGATACATTTCAAGAAAATACGAAACACATATTCAATTAATTTTGTTAAAGAATGTCTATGCCAAATTTCAAGTCAATCGGGCCAAGGAATAGCTTTCTCCCATACAAACTTTGCCACCCTGTTTTACCCCCTTAGGTATTGAATTTCGCAAAATCCCGTCTTAGTGAGCACCTACACCCTAAAAGGGACCCCCATGCAAAATTTGAGACTCCTAGCACTTGTAGTTTCTGAGATATCGTGATGAGTCAGTGAGTGATTTACGCTTTTATATATATAGATTGATAAAGCACACGAGGACGCTTGTTACCAAACGAAGAAAAAATCAGAGAGATAAATAAATATAACAATGTAACTGTAATAAAAAATGTTAGTGTAAACTAAGGAGTGGAACAGGCTGCCTGCCCATGTGTTTCCCAATAGTTACAACTTCGGCGTTTTCATAGCTAGAGTGAATAGGCTTTAGCTAAGTGAGCATACTCCATTGTAGTCCACAGTATCATTTAACACCAGATGTGATTGTGGACAAATGCTCACTAATAAATATAACTCACAATAATAAATTCAACCTCTTTTAAGGTACCAAATAATGAAAAAGTAAAAGAAGGAAATAGGTTTGTAAATATGATTTTAATAACATCCTGTGGATTTAGCAGATTCCATTCCATTATACAAGATCAATTTGTGGCGCTCGCTATCTCCCCTGGCTGTCACGGCAGCAAACGAAGATTTGCACAAAAGCTCGCAGGTGAAGCAGTTTAATGAGATTTTTTCTTATAACGGGATAGCGATGTTGAAGCGTGAAATACTCATATATCAGAGAATAAACTTAAAATAAACTTAAACGTGTTTAAACACGAAAAATTTTGGCTTCAAGAACTTTATTAGGATTAGGAATAAGCTTCCAATACATCGAATTTGTTTTATGTAGAGTCCATACACCTACCATACGATAAACTCATCTGATACAATTTATTTTTTTGTTACTGGAATTATTTAATTCTTACAATCTACGGACATTTAAAATATTGACGAACTGAATATAGACGATATTTACAAATATTTAAACTTACTTTGTGTCTATCTATTGATGATAATGCTCATCGCACAAAGAGACAGACTGAACGGAAACAAAACGAAACAGTTTTCCATTGTCGTTTTCTTTCCACGCAAGAATAAGTACATAGCATAATATCATTGAAGGTATAATGATATAATTTGGCAAGTTAGAATAAATTCTCTTGCCGCCTGCGAGCGCCGGTTACGTAAAACATCCAGTTTTCGGTTAGCTCATATTGTCGACTCCCTAAAGAGTCATATTTTCCAACATTATTGCTCTCTATAAAATAAAACTTTGTCCACTATCAATTTATGGATTGCGCTAACATAAGTTGAAGAATTTTGATTAATTTTGCGGAATTCTACCTAAATGGATTATTATGCTGTGAATACTATGAAAACAATACAAATTAGGTTTTGTATATTATTTATAATTTATAGTAAGTGCATTTAAAAACCGTAGACGTAACGTATAAACATGCCATCAGATAATACATATAGCATGTTGACTATTTAAAAATCGTAACTCTAATACTAAAATGATTATGTAGGTTAACACGTTATGTTTCTTTTTTATGTAACTAGATACTTTAATCTTTTACAACAAGCTGTGTTAAGGGATGGGGTCATTCCCCGCCCCATATACTTGCTCCAATTTAACCTTGCTCCACACGTAACGTTTTAAATACTAGCCATTTTGCGGTTCACACCATTGCATTTAAGTCTTTATGAATGAACTTGAACTTGTAAAAAATCAACGAGGCTGTGAATGAGAGTGTGAAAAAAAATCCGCATGAAATACTCACGGATTAATGCTAATTCCGATGGTGGTCAAATTATTGCAGCACAGTCGCGCGGAACCGATTTCAGAAATTGGTAGTATAAGAGGATGCCTCGTGCAACACTGATGGGAAATCGTGGGACCGCGCAAGCCAGTCGGGATATTGATTTTGGGCGGGAACATTTTCCGCACCAGTGGCGTCGCTGGTGAACGAATTGCGAACTAAATGAGAAGGCTTTGGTGCTGTCAGTTGCAGTTCGTTAGATGGCGTGCCGGCTGCTCACTTTGCATTCAACGTCGTCAAATGAAGAGTCTGCACTAGATAATTATTTAGAAGACAAAGACTTGAGGACCTTAAATTGAGGTTCTATTTTTCACAGTTTGTATCCAAGCTGTGTGCACTCTGTAACAATATCTATGATGAAATGGGGTTTCATGTTTTGCGACTTCACACTTCACTTCTAAAAACTAATAGGCAAATACGTAATTTGTGGTATTCGGAAAAGGTAAAAAAGCCTAAAAACGACAAGGATACCGTTATTAGGATTTTATTGGATGTTGATTGCGAACATGGCATTTATTTTAAGACCAACATAGTAGACAGTCATTATTCAACTCCTAAAGGTGTGATATGAGGATCACATTTTGTATCCTTACTTTCCTTACTATCCTTACTAATATTATAAATGCGAAAGTCCGTTTTTTTGTTTGTTTGTTACGCCTTCACGTCTTAACTACTGAACCGATCATTATGAAATTTTGTATACACGTTTTCAGGGGTACAGAAAAGGACATAGGATACCTTTCATCCCGAAAAAAAGGATTTTTCCCGAGGGATAGCAAAAAACCTTTCCACGCAGACGAAGTCGCGGGCGGCAGCTAGTGGATAAATAAATTTAAAAAGACATTTCAACTTAAAACTTCGTAGGAGTACTTCTAAAAACTAAGCAAACACGTATTTCGTAAAATTAACCCCTTAAAGAGTAAATTGGGTAAATAAACCTATTAAATCGATACCTATGGATGTCGTTATTGAAGTTTTATGGAATGTTGAGTATACATGATTCAATCCCTAAAGGGCCCAAAACGAAATCCTTGGAATAATAATACGGGAATGGGAACCGGGACTGAAAATGCAACGGGAACCGGATGAAACGTAAACGAAAACTGGAACGAACAGGAACGGTAACGAACATGAACTATAATTTATGTGAAAGTTTGGAAGTTTATATGTTTGGATGTTTGTTACTCAATAACGCAAAACGGCTGAACGGATTTGGATTGGCAAATAGATAACTTATAGCCTGGATTAAAACAGAGGATACTTTTTATCCCAGTCAAAGGTTCCCGTATGGATTTTCCAAATGTCCACGCGAACAAAATCGCGAGCAAAAGCTAGTAATAAAAAAAACTGTTTTCATTTTACGTTTATTTCTAAACATCTCCAGTTTTTATCGCCTTTGATTGCTCTCAGCCGTAGCACACCGTAGGCAGTCATTAAGGCCTATTACAAAAAAAAGAATCGCGATAATCTGTCAATGTTTGTCGTTAAAATTTGAAAACAAAAGCTTAAATTATCCACGTATAAAAATCAAAATTATTTTTCTAGCGAGTAGCGACAAAGTAATTGCAGAATTGGCTTTGGTTAAAAAATTAAAGGTATTTTTTTATATTTTTTTATTACAGATTAGGCCAATTTAAGAAACTAATTTGAATATTTTAACATTTGGTTGCGTATTTATTTTTTTATTAATATATTTGTCTGGTGGATATGGTCAGCCGGAAATACGTCATTAGTGGCACGAAAGTTTAAGAAGGAATACCTTTGCCATCTACTTTTAGAAAAATAAACGGCCAAGTGTCATCACCTGTCATAATAACTGTCAATGACATATTGGTTGATGAATATAAGGTCCGGGAAAAAAAGCGCGGGAACGTTTGACGGGATTGACGGTCTTTTCAAACAAATAAAACTAAAAAATATTTAATTGTTGCAATTTGTATATAATTTGTATAAAAAAGGTGTAAATAATCAATATTTCATTGTTGTAAATAAAATAAAACTGTAAATATGGGGAAGAAGAGTGGGCGAAAACGAAAGAAAAAACTTGAAGACGGGAGTGGAGGCGAAGGTGGAGAGTCCGACTTCAGTGATACCTGCTCCACGAAGTCCCTGGAAGAAAAAATTGAAGAGGATAAGTACAAAGATTTTAGAATCCCAAATTATGTTCGGTTTTATCCAGAACAAGGCGGCAATTTCGAATATGTTGTATTCATAGAGAGTACGAAAAGTGACCAACCTATAGGCAACCGTGACATGATGTCATTGGCTAATTGTTTAAAGAGATACAACAAGGGCGTCAAACAATTGCAAAGAATTAACAAACACAAGATTGGAGTAATTTTTGAGCGGCCAGGCCTGGCTAATGCGGCACTACAAAATAAAAAATTTTTGGACGCTTACAGTTTGGCTGCCAGCATCCCTGCGGCGGCCTGCGAGGTAACAGGAGTAATTACACATGTACCAATAGATTTATCAAATGAAATGATTTACTCCGCACTGACTACAACCAAAAATATTGTGAGTATTAGGCGATTCATGAGAAGGTCAAAGATGGATAATGGGCTAATCAAATTAGAACCCACAAAAACAGTTTCAATTACTTTTTCGTGCCCGGTGCTTCCTGAAAGCGTCGATCTCAACAGCTGGCGCTTCGAGCTGCGTCCTTACATTCCTCCAGTGAAGCAGTGCCTCAAATGCTTGAGGTATGGGCATATTGCCAAATATTGCAAGAACTCCGAACGCTGCTCCATATGTGGTGAGTCTCATAATTTTAAATTCTGCTTGAAATCATCTGAAGAGGCCATCTGTTGTCACTGCAAGGGAAATCATGTTGCCATCTCATCACAATGTCCTGTTAAGAAAGAGAAAATACAATTAAATAGAGAAAAAGCTCAAAGCAAAACATATTCTGCTGTATTAAACGAGAAGTCATTCCCTCCTCTAAAACAAAATCCCATTGAAATGCTAGCTTCACTCCTGAATTCTGATCAAATACTGAATATGGTTGTTGAGTCTGTTGTTAAATTGATAACAATGAATAAAACTAATGATACAATTATTTCCACTCAGAGTATTAAAGATACTCTCTTAGAAACAATTAAAAAAAATAAGAAATAAATTATTTAATTTTTTTATGGATATTTTAAGAATAGTTCAATGGAATGCTCAGAGTTTACCTGCACATAAATATTTATTATTAAATTTTTTGCAAGAGTATCAGATTCATGTAGCTTTAGTATGTGAAACATGGCTAAAGCCTCACATTCGTTTTAATATGAAAGGTTATAATATAATTAGATTAGATTCTGGTACAAGACATAATGGTGTAGCCATTTTAGTTCATAATAGTTTACAATTTGCTAAAATAGACACTTCTTTTGATGATTCAATTCAAAATATAGCTGTGCGATTGCAGTATGGCAACAAAGAAATTTCGCTTATGTCCTTGTATAGTCCTGGTAATTGTGATGTTTCATTTTCTAAAATAAAACTTAATAATTTAATTTCTAATTTACCGGGCCCTTTGTTGATTGCCGGCGATTTTAACGCACGGCACACAGCATGGGGTTGTAGTAATATTGATACACGTGGTCGTGATATTCTTGAAAGCATCGACGACAATAACTTGGTTCTTCTGAATGATGGTCAGTTGACAACTGTTGGTTCTAGTAGATGGCAAAGGAATGCTTTGGATCTTACTATGGTATCACCTTCTCTGGCATTGCAATGTGAGTGGTCGGTCCATGACGACCCTATGGGCAGCTATCATTTACCTGTAATTATAAACATCACTATTAGTAATAATAATAATGATTCATCTGATTATCTTACACCTCCTACTTCTTACAATTTTCGTTTAGTAGACTGGCAAAAATATAGCAAAAACGTTGATTACTTATTACAAAATTTTTACATTGATCATACTAATCCATTAAAATGTTATTCTGATTTGGTTGCGTTATTAGATCTTGCATTGCAGCAGTCAGCTATTATCAGCAATAGTTCTTTCTCTGTTGACCAATCAAATCAATCGGTTAGGAAATTTCAGTCCAGAATCCGCAAAAAACGTATACCACTACCATGGTGGAATAAAAATTGTGCAAAAGCAGTAGAAGATTGTAAAAAGGCATATATTGAGTTTAAAAACAGTCTTACAGAAGAAAGTTTTCTTAAGTTTAAAAGGCTACAAGCTGTTAAAAAAATTGTTTTAAAAAAAGAAAGAAACTTAAGTTGGCTTTCATTATGTCAGTCACTAAATAGATCTACACCCATATCTAAAATCTGGAGGATTGCTAAGAGGTTTAATGGTCAACCTGTTTCTTTTAAAAATGTTTATACAGATTGGATTCCAGAATTTCTTAAAAAATATACACCAGATACTGTTGAGGCCCCTTTACAATATGTAAATAGTATTAATCCTGTACGTAATAGTAATTATTTATTAGCACCATTTAATTTTCAAGAATTTAAAAATGCAATTTTTTCACGACGAGATACAGCACATGGCCTCGATGGTATTCCTTATAAAATGTTAAAACATACTACAGATAATGCCAAAAATATCATTTTGAAAGTTTATAATTTGTTGTGGTCTACCTCTGCCATACCTCTGGATTGGAAAAAGGATTGTCTGGTTCCTATTCTAAAACCGAACAAAGATAAAACCAAAGCAAATTCATATCGGCCAATAGCTTTAACATCATGCATGGGAAAAGTGTTTGAACAACTTCTTAAACAAAGGCTTGAATTCTTCATTGAAAGTAATCATCTTTTACCTTCAAATCAGTTTGGTTTTCGTAGGGGTAGATCCTCTAGAGAGAGTATAGCACATCTTCAACTTGATATTTTTGATTCTCTCAAACAAGATAATGTTCTTATTGGTGTCTTCTTCGATGTCGTTGGTGCTTTTAATAATGTGAATCACCAAATTTTAGCTGGTGAACTTCTTTCTCTTGGTATTCCTGAAAAATTGGTTAATTGGATTTTTGAATTTTTGCATGGTCGTGAGGTTTATGTGAAATCAAATAATCAGTTAATTGGACCAAGATATTCATACAGGGGTGTGTGTCAAGGGGGCATATTATCCCCATTGATATATATACTATATGTACATAAATTGAACTACATATTAGGTCCACAAGTAAAAAAATTGCAATTTGCTGATGACTTAGTTATTTACTTCTCTGGATCTGATATTCGACAAGTATCCTCTATAGTTAATTCTGCTCTTAAAAAATTAAATAATTATTTCAGTTACCTAAACTTAGATGTAAGTCCAGAAAAGTCTAAAGTTGTTGTGTTTGGTGAATGTGATTTTGATGTTGATATTGTATATAATAATATTAGTCTGCCATTGGAAAGTGAAGTCAAGTTCTTGGGTGTCATATTTGCTAATAACCTTTCTTGGAATAAATATATAGAATATTTGCTGGGTAAAGCCTATAAGGCATTCAATGTCATTAAAAGTTTATCAAAAATTGATCCTAAAATTCTATTAATGTTGTATAAATCAATTGTGAGGAGTCATTTTGAATATGGCTTTTTTTGTTTTGGGTCTGATCCCAAATTAGTAAAAAAATTAGATATCCTGCAGAATCATAATCTGAGATGCATTACTGGTGCTATGAAGACTACTCCCATTAACTCTTTGCAGCTGGAATGCAATATACCTCCACTTCAATTCAGATTCAAATTTTTAAAATCAAAGTTTTTGTTAAAACTACTTTCACTGTCTACTCATCACCTACTCAGAAAAATTGAATTTCTCTATACAACATATTCTCCTTTGAATGTACCCCGAATCCCCTATCTGTTTCATGACTTCTCGGATATCGTAGAGTTCAATCAGCAGTATAACATTCATAAAACTGAGAATAATTGGATATGTTACACAGGATCTTATGATACACATTTTTGTGACCTGAATATCCACATTCACCCTGATTTAAAGAATAAAGAAGAAGTATATGAAATTACTGATAATTTCCCTCAGCATAGACATATCTATACAGATGGTTCCAAAAATAATGATAATGTTTCGATGGCTGTTTACATACCTTATTTGAAAACGGGTCATGGAATTAAACTCCCGGGCCAAATGAGCATATTTTCCGCGGAGTGTCTTGCTATTCTTGCTGCGCTACAGTTTATTGAGGAGAACACCCAAGAATGCACTCAATGGTTAGTCCTAACAGACAGCATGAGCTGTCTCAAAGCTTTGCAAAATACCAGATTTGATACCGGATGTAACTATATTCTACAAGATATTAAAACAACCTACTTCAAGCTCAAAAGTAATAATATTGATATAGTTTTTATGTGGGTTCCGTCGCATATTGGAGTATCTGGAAACGAAAGTGCCGATAAGTTAGCTAGAGCCATTACAAATGACGCCGCAAATGTCAACATTGACATTAAAAATGTTGCTATACCGTACTCTGATTTACTACCAAGACTTAAACTTTTGTCAAAACAAGACTGGTCCACTCATTGGCAAGAAACTCTAACAGTAAAAGGAACTTGGTATGCGAAGATTAATAATGTTCTTGGCTGTCGTCCTTGGTTCACAAAATCAGCAGAATACCATAGCAGAAAGTTTTATACTATCCTAACACGCCTGAGATTTGGACACTGTCGATTTAACTCACATTTACATAGAATGCGTATTATCACATCTCCAACATGCACTGAATGCAATTTAGGTGTGGATCAGACTCTTAATCATATATTTTTTGATTGCCCTGCTTACAACATTCAGAGATTAGTCCTGGTGGACAGATTATTAGAAATATATAAGACATCTAATAGCATCCCGCGCGACATTCAAGACATTCTCACAAATCCTGAAACTTATAAGGATTTATACAACTTTGTTGTATCATCGGATTTGGAACTATAAACATGGATAAGACTTTGAAGATTTATATCACACTGAAGATGACAAGGAAAATGGAATAGGAAGTGGCTACGGCCTTATATAACCCGGACACAGAAAAAGAAAATTGAAGAAGTGGCTTTGGCCTTACATTACCTGGACACGGAGAAAATAATAATTAAAGAAGTGGCTTTGGCCTTACAAAACTCAATTACAGAAAAATGAAATCTAGAGGCTGGAATTCTTGTAGTTGAAATTATTTTAAATAAGACAATGGCTGTATGGCTCTGCCTTTGCCTTTCCCAACTGACGGGAAGAAGATATTAAAAAAAAAAAAATGATGAATATAAGGTTCTTGGTTGTTTGTAAACAAATAAGTTAAAGTTAATATTTCTTCTATTTTATTCATTTAATCCAGTTGTGACGGTTCTAACTTACCTTCTTAATTTTCCGCAATAATTTTTGAGGTGGTATAATTATAATAAAAATGCTTACCAGTGGAAACTCAGTTGAAAAACTTTGTAAAGGCTTACACGCGCAATCTACCCAAATTTTGCGAAATGTGTCTATTTTAAAGGTAGTACTTGGATCAAATTGTAATGATTGCTTGTGGACTGATAAATTTGCAGGCTGACATAATAAAAATTGTGAAAATATGTGCATACTTTTATTTCTATTTACTAACATTTCATAGTAGGGATGTCGAAAAAAATACGATATTTTTTTGCGATAAGTAGGTACACGGTCTATATTTTTCGGGCGATATTAAATACTCTGATATATCGATAGATGTTTTTACAATGATGTTTCCATAACAATTTTTTTTTTGTAATTACGTATGGATTCTAATAGTCGACACTATTTTGTCACTGGAGCATTTTGATTTATTCCAACTTTTGAGTCTTAAAAATCATCGTAAAATTCGTCAAATCGAGCCAAAATTTCGCGTAGGGGTTTATTTTGCTATTTTTTATGTTTTACAATACCTTAAAATTAGAATCCATTATTTAGTCATCATCCCATTTCATCCCATTTTTTTCTGAGAAATATTACCTATATCGATATTTTTTCACTTCCACCTTCCACCATCCCTAATGCCAAGTTCATTGTCAAAATTGTCTTTGCCCTTTTTTCTTTTTTTTATTATGGCTGGGGGATCTGTATGTGATGACGTCATATGAAGGTCATTTGAAGGTTAAAGCATTTTATTGAATATTATATCTTTAAAAATATAGACTTATTTTTAAATTTAATTAGTAGACACTGTACCGAAAGCTTATTCCTCGAAATGGTTTTGAGATTTCCAGTCATGTTCAAAAAGTTATCAAAGCCAATTGAATGAACAATATTTTGGTGAACTCGTTCAAACAATATATTTTCCATTTCTCATATTCGGAAAGTGATGTATATTTAAACGCGCAGCGAAAATTTTTCTATGTCTATGATTTAAACTGAGCAGCGAGTTTAAAAACTCTTCGTTCCACTCTAGGGAGGAAAATAATTTAAAAAATAGAATTGAATTTGGTTCAACAACCATAGAGTTACCTCATCGTCAATGAAAAAGTTTACAATAATTAAAAACAAAAGGTTTTAAAAAAAAGGTTGCAGCCTTGTATTAGGGCGCATTCACACGAACAACAACAAAACATGGTATAATATAAACAGCCAGTCAAAATGAATTACATGGGCTGACATGGGCGGAGCAGCCGGCGGACGCGGCGTGTTCCAAATTTAAAATAAGAAAAACTATAAAATATTGGCGGGATACCTAATTCTGACTGTGCTGTCTGTGCCATATATAGTTTTGAGTTGATTTTGTATTTACCTACAAAAAATTAGTATAAAAATAAAACAAAAATTTCAAACAAAATAACAGAAACAATTAAACTACGCTCTAATTTGCCTCCACCAACTACTTCAGGAGAGTCTTTGCCAAATGGACTTCACCGTCTAATCAAAGACCAATGAATATCTCCAACTTTTACAGGCATCCAACAAAGCCAAATCTGTCATCATAATATATCAAACAGTGTAAATATTCCAAGCAAGAATTAAACTTTAAATTTCACAAATTATTCATTTTTTTCAATTAGATAGGTAAGTATAATAAATATAAGGTCTAGGCACCTATGTAGTTTCTACATGTATAATGTGTTTTAATTATTAAACGTTTCGGAAAAACTAAGAATTTTTACTTTCCTTATATTCGAAATGAAAAGTAGAGTGTTAAACACGGGTAAAAGTCATCAATTCCATACTCGAACTATTATAGTCATAATATCTCGTACGGGAATTGCTTCCAAAGAGAATGCTTCCTTTTGACCCTTATATAACAATCTACTATATCCTCTTTTCAAATTCTATATTATTTGAAATAAATAACAATACGTTTTTTAAAATTATGGTGGATTACATACGCGCGTTTAATTCTATAGTATGGGCGAAATACTCGTAGCAAACTACGAACCTAAAATTTACTGAGAACGAAATAATGGTTTGTATCTTGTAGCATCTCATTCCTTCGCAACATTTATGGTGTTGATAAGTTGAGAGGCTGTCTAAAATAAAAGCATGAGGAATGTGTCTGTCGGTGTATCGGAAGGATCGGTGGTATACCTGCGCGCGCGCGGTTGTGTGCTGGCGAGTGTGACGCGCCTGATGCGCGTAGGCGTATGTCGTAATTTTGCCTGTAGACGCAGCGTTGCGTGGGTCACGCGTTCACACTGGAGTTGTAATTGTATTCTTATAACTACCGTTTTTATTTCACCAATTTGAATCCTACTTAAATTATTTCGGAAGTTCGCATTTACTGTAAAGTGTTTGTTCATCTAAGTAATACAACAGTACCTAACGTTTGGCGAAGATACAAAAAGGCTTTCAAATGTTGTTTTTTAATTAAAATATACTAAGAACTAAATACTTAGGCACTTAAAAATATTTTATATTAAGTCAACAATTTGCTAACATTTTTATCGAACAGTTGCTTACAGTGTTGCTACGAGGTCGATTTTTCCCCTTCGGCCGTGTATGATACTAGAGTTTGGTAACCAGTATCATACGAAGAAAAAATGATCGTCGTAGGATACTGGTATCCAAGTGATAGGGATTTTTCGTTTTATGTAACCGAGTATCAGCTCAGGAAAATATCAAATCTCAGCTAAATGAAAACGAAATTAGTGTTGGACGTTATATCGAAATCATTTCGCCATTTTATTCCAATAGGTAAGTGATAAACGATTCACAGTTGAACTATTTCCTTGTTTCCTTGTATGTTTTCAATAAAGCGGGGGTTTTTACAATAATGTTGTTGTTGTTTATGTTTCATAGGCAGAGTTACCAAACTCTGGTATCATACACGGCCGAAGGGGAATGTTATATTCCTTACTGGATACTGGTTACCAAACATAATGAAGGGTATCAGAAAAATAATAAATCCTATCACTTGGATACCAGTATCCTACGACGATCATTTTTTCTTCGTATGATACTGGTTACCAAATTTTGGTATCATACACGGCCGAAGGGGATTTTTCTACGAATTTTAGTAATTTAGGTATATATCTTGGTTAATTTTGAACTTTCGTAATCCTTACTAATATTATAAATGCGAAGGGTACAGAGAAGGACATAGAATATCTTTCATATCGAAATAATGTATTGTTCCCGAGGGATAGCAAAAAATCTTTACACGCAGACGAAGTCGCGGGCGGCCGCTAGTCGTAGGATAAATAATATACTTACTAGATTTTTTTAAGTGTTATTCCAACAGGTATCGATTCGTTACCCAACTATGGAAACTAAATGTTTTATTTACTATTGTAATTCTTATACATAATTCTAATAAAACTTTACGTGGAATTTTTCTAGTGATCTAGTCTAGTGTTATTAAACGGTATCATTACATGCTCTCGTAGTCACTGCTGGAAGTAGATAGCAAAACTGCTAAGAGTGGCCGTTTTTGACACATTTGCTATCTACTTCTATGAATGACTACGAGGGAAAATGTAGTAATATTTTCTTTAAATACTAGACTATGTGCTCTAAAAATCCTTTTCTATTATCAGCTTATTAAATAAAAACCTCCGAGGGCGCCACTTTCGGTGGGCTATCTACTTTAATAACAGTGCATAATATAAGCTGAAATTTTTATTAAATGATTCCCGCAGTGGGGTGGTTCTACTCATGATTACAAACAACTTTTACTATGGGGTCAACTCTGGTATCGCAAAAAAAATCAGCTGTTCCATACAAAAGTGCAATACCTACTCGACCTTAATTTATGAAACAGCTGATTTTGTTGTTCGCGTTATCAGAGTTGGCCCCATAGTAAAAGTTGCTTGCAATCATGAGTGGAACCATCCCACTGCGGGAACCAAATGATTAAAATTTCACGCAGTATATGTGCTAACCGTCTAGGTCTGGCCGTTATGATGCAAGTTATAATACCCTAACTGTAAGACCTCCAGTGTGGACGAGGCAGCTCACAGAAAGTAAAGTTTGTTGTTCTCGTAACTCGGTCTGCGGGCGCAGTGTAGCTCCGTCCCGCGCGCCGACCGGTCCGCCGCCATGCCGCGCTGATACACGCCAGTTGTCAAACCAACTGTCATTGCTGTCAAAGTCATACAACAACTGTCAAAGTGCATCAAAATGTGGTTCCTGTGGAGTTATGTCTTCGCCAGCGCAGTGCTGATAGCGCAGGCGCAGGTAACGGCTTTTAATACTTATTTTATTAATGTTCCGTATTGTACACGCTAGTACTATTATTAATTCTGTGATTATACCCTTACCCGATAGTACTCAGAGATTGTAAAGCGCTATAAGATACATAATAAGGTTGACTTATTGATGTGTATTTACAAGCAACTTAGTTGTTTTCCAATGACGAAACCTCAAAGGCTGTCTGCTCTCGGACAATCTGCTTGAAGGTCAGATGACGTTTTACTTATTTATTAGTAGAATCGTTCGTCATACACAGAATTCCAATAAAAGAAGCATAGTGATGTTGTGACTTATTAGTTTTCCTCCTTCCTCAAAATCTATAGTTTTCTAAAAGGGGTCAAATAAAACAGTCATTAGGTAAATCTAAAGTGGTCCATTCGATTTATGTTACGTTTGAATTACTTTCGTTGAACATAGCGTTCAAATCTGCTATACAGTGTGTTTTTTTGAACAGTGATCAAATTTTGTGGTGTGGCTTAGACCATCAAACTAAACAACTTTGTCTATGGGACCAACTTAATTAGAGCAAAAAAATAATCAGCTGTTCCATACATTTTGGTCGAGTAGATATTGATGTTTTCTATGGAACAGCTGAATATTTTTTTTATCTGATGAAGTTGGTCTCATAGACAAAGTTGTTCAGTTGGATGGTCTTATCCATACCACAATATTTGATCACTGTTCAAAAAAACATACTGTAGTAGTCCAGTAGTCAGGTCTGTATACTCTACCTACCAGCTGAAAATAATTCAGTGAGTTTTGATTTCTTGTGCGTCAGGCACTGAGGGCTTTTAAAAATACATTTGTATTGTACAAACATCAGGTATTACTTATAATGTTGATTGTGTTGTCACTTTTTAATTATAGATTGTATCAAAATGTTGCACTATAATAAATTGTTGCAATAGTACCCTTTGCTTGCCCAACATTATTTTTTCTTTTAAGAAATTTTTTTCAAAGTTCAGATTATTATCAAAAATACAAGGACTCGATCACAATTTCGTTTTTTATTTTTAACAACCACACTGTTTTTAGAGTCGCAATTTTATTCTATTATTAACTGAAGCACAAGAAAACAAAACTCCGTGAATTATTTCCAGGCAAAATTACCTGACAACTAGACTATAGACTCAATGTAATAGCCGCCCTTCCATCATTACTTGCTGCTTAAGCACCGATAAAGGTTAAAGTGTAAAAAAACTTGAAAAACTGTTCGTGCAAGTTATAGCGAGCCTTGAAATGAAGATCCTAATTACTTGATACTATTTTGACTCACATTCTCTTACTTATTGATGTGAGATTAGATCCAGGCTTAAACAGTTATAACCTACGTAAATATTTGTCTGTGACAAAACAAGAAAACTAAAAATTGTAAAAGCACTAATTGCCTAAAAAAGCATTTATAAAAAGTAACTTTTTAAACATACATTTCATATTGTAGTGGTTGGATTGGATCGTTGCACAAAATCCAAAATTCTATACCACGAAAATCGTAATTAGATGGCTAAAGTTTCCGTTGTTTAAACATAATCAGCTAAACCGCAATACAATTTCTTTATTTATCGTTAACACTCCTACTTTCGTCCTCCGTACCGTATTTATAAAATGTCGATGAGATTGTTTTTAAACTATCTTATTAATTGTAAAACAGAGTTTTTTTCAAGATACAATATCATACAATATCGGTGAAGTCACCTGTTTAATCATAACTGGAAGTAACTGAGTTTTTACAAATTTATATCGTAATGTTTGTCAGCTTGCGTGCGAACAGTGATTTTTACTAACCCGTCATTCCGTTGGTATAATCAAAAAGACTAAAAACCGTTTTTAATAACTTTATCAAACAGTAAAATATTTCAAAACTATATTGTAACAACCACGTCAAATCTCAAAGCATTTCTGCGTTTAAGATACATTCTTTCACATGAATAATGATACTTAGAATTAATCCAGAATCATAATAAGCTATTCTGGAAAATTATTAGTTATATCCTCAGTTTATGACACCAGTTTATTAGGAGTTCGTTGTAAGGAACTTCTGTATTTTATTATTTAAGTATTCACAAGGATCATAATCGTACAAAAGTTAATAAAAGAATGTCAGTTCCTTTAACTTTTAGTTGTACGGCAGTAGAGTCTGTCTAAAAAGTCAGTTTACATGGGTAATTTCAAAGGTAATTTTAATACCCACCTAAATCCCTAACCATTACAATTAGAATTTTGACACAATTTCTTATGTAAACTGACTTTTTAGACAGACTCTAACTAACTTCCATACAAAAACGAAGAATGACGCTTTGAGACGTAAGAAGTAACATTGCTAAATATTTTTGGTTAAACTAAGTAAATATGAACTTATTCTTCGTTTATTTGAAAGTATAACGACGAGGCATTATTTCAGCCCTTATTGGGTCGTTGTTACCGGCCTTCGAAGGTTCAGATATTTATGAACTGGCATGTATGCCTGTAATGTAAATGAGATAGTAGTTTGATCAGCCGAACACGAACAACTGTATAAATAGAAACACTACTGTATAATATTAAGGCACTGGTGTTATTTTAGCCGTGTCTGATACTTCCGTATGTAGCTATTCCGTTGTGTAACACTGCGATGTGGTAAGTGTTACTTAAAGTTAAGTTTGTTGATAAATGCCCAGTCTTACTTGATTTCCATTTTGCTACTTCAATCGTTGTCTTTAAGTTTCAACTATACTATTTAATACAATAGTTACATTCTTCTTATCATAATATTTATAATATGAGGCGTGTCGCTTGCATTTATGTCGCAACATAACACATTAAATGTTTTACAGTATATGTAACTTAGAAGTAGTGTACAATATCTTTGGTCTTGTACTAGCGATAATTTAAAGGCATGAATTAATACTTACATCTAATTTTATCGACAAAAACACCCACATGTTGTGGTCCATCTCCTCCTTGGAATGACCGCCATTTTAAATTTCACTGTTTATTTTAGATGGCCCTCCTGCCGAAATATATTAATTTCTCCGGATCTAGAAGTTTTACAGTTATAAAAAAATACTATTTAAAAGCTAATAATACCTATCAAGTAAAAAAAAATGTGTAAATTTTAACTTTAATACGTCATAAAAAAACAAAGTAAATTTTAATCCGAAAGTGTGTATTTTAGTTTTTCTTACTTATAGTAGGTATGAACCTCTATACTAAAAAAAGTTGGGAGTTACAAGTCGTGATAAAGTTTGGCCACATGATAGAAACTGATCTGTAGGCTGTTTCTAACTAATATTGAGCTGGGCCAAACTATCCTTACATACAGTTCCATACGGCGGCGGGTTGAATAGCGCACTTTTCCCGGCTTCATTCTAAAAACTATAACAATTCAGGTTTAGCTAATAGGTCAAATGTTGTATCATTTTCGGATAAATCAATAACGTAGAATTTATTTCTGGTATAAAAAAATGCAATTTATTACGCAGTTTCTGAAAAATTACACAATAACCAACATTTTTAAACTTCATTTTTTTAGTTTAGGTATTGGCACTTGTTTCAGTATTTTCAAAAAAACTACTTTAAAGAAGCGTTTTTCAGGTTAATTTGTAATATGCTTTTGTTATGCTAACTATATTTAATACAATTTGAGCTTAACCCAAGTAGTTTAAGTCTATTGTTTGCGGAGACACAGCTCGTCAAAAATATGCATTTTTTCAGGAAATAAAAATGGTTTCCGTTTCGTTCAGAAACATTTTTCAGGTTTTTTGTTTATATTTCTGTAAAGTTCATTAAATTTTCTACAATTTGAGCTAAATTTGAATAGTCTAGGTCTATTGGTTGCAGCGACATAGCTGGTTAAAAATGGGCTTTTTATTGAAATTAATTGAAAAAATCTTATCTTTGACTAGCTGTGTCTTTGCAACTAGTAAACCTAGACTAATCAAATTAGGCTTTAACTGTAGAAAATTTAATTAACTTTACAGAAATATAAACAAAAAAAGTGAGAAATGCTTCCGAACGAAATGGAAACCCCTTTTATTTCGTGAAAAAATGCATATTTTTGACTAGCTGTGTCTCCGCAAACAATGGACCTCAACTACTTGGGTTAGGCGCAAATCGTATAAAATATAGTTAACATAACAAAAGCATATTACAAATTAACCTGAAAAATGCTTCTTTGAAGTAGTTTTTTTGAAAATACTGAAACAAGTGCCAATACCTAAACTAAAAAAATGAAGTTTAAAAATGTTGGTTATTGTGAAATTTTTCAGAAACTGCGTAATAAATTGCATTTTTTTATACCAGAAATAAATTCTTACGTTATTGATTTATCCGAAAATGATACCACATTTGACCTATTAGTTAAACCTGAATTGTTATAGTTTTTAGAATGGAGCCGGGAAAAGTGCGCTATTCAACCCGCCGCCGTATGGAACTGTATGTAAGGATAGTTTGGCCCAGCTCAATATTAGTTAGAAACAGCCTACAGATCAGTTTCTATCACGTGGCCAAACTTTATCACGACTTGTAACTCCCAACTTTTTTTTGTATAGAGGTTCATACCTACTATTATCTCAAAAATTAGGACATAGATGTACATTGCTCTGTGTTGCATATTTCGAGAGTTATTGTTCTTTTAATACAAGCATTAAATGTTAATTTTCGAAAATGGACCTAATTCAAAACTCACAAAAACTTGCTTTTATCGTTCACTAACATTTATATTTAGATAAATTTATCAAATCAATTTAAAAAAATGTTCAAAATGTTTTTAATTTTGTCCATTTTCAAAAATGAAAATTTTATTGGTTCGTAAGAGTCATTCAAACAACAATAACTCTCGAAATATACAACACAGAGAAATAATTTTGATGTTTGTATCAGAATTATGTAAAAAATGAACATTAATGTCCTAGTTTTTGAGATATTATGTAAGAAAAACTAAAAAAAGCACACACATTTCGGATTAATATTGTCTTTAGTAATTTTTATGACTTATTTAATTTGAAAGTTTACACAATTTTTTGTGAAATATCACGCTTTTAAGTAAAATAGTATTTTTTAGAACTGTAGAACTTCTAGATCCGGAGAAATTAATATTTTTCGAAAGGGCCATCTAAAATAAAAAGTTAAATTTGAAATGGCGGTCATTCCAAAAGGAGAGGGGATGGATGGGTGTTTTTGTCGATCAAATTAAGTGTATTAATAAATTATCGGTAGTACAAGACCAAAGATATTGTAAAACAAATGTCTATTAACTTCAAAAAATTTTATATTTTTGTAAATTTTTACCATTCTCTCTTTTCACAACCATACCAAAATTTGTTTATATATAAATTAACTAATAAATTGTTACGGTATTGGGTTTTGGGTTTAGGTTGTATTAGCAAGAACCTCATTAAATAAGTGAAAAAGTTTTTGTTTTTGTAACCGCATGTTATCTACTTCTCATTTACTTACATAATATTATGGTATTGACATGATTGTATTTCATGAAGATTTAATATGAAACTTGACCAAAGCTCGTATAATGCAACTAAAGTATTAAACCACTCTACGAATTGATGGATGAGCAAATAAGTAAATACAAAACTATACTATATATACTATTCTTATTATAGGTACTAGCTTTTGCCCGAGACTTCGTCCGCGTGGACATTCCGAAAATCCCTAGGGAACTTTTGACCGGGATATAAGTATCCTATGTTTTAATCCAGACTATAAAATATCTGTGTGCCATTCAAAATCCGTCATTTTTGCGTGATTGAGTACAAACATTGCAGCGGTCCGTAGGTTGAGGCTCAGCTTCTCTCCGGCTCTTGTCAGTGGTAATAGCCAAGACTCTTTGCTTTTAATAGATAAACCTAATGTGATCGTCTAATAACTTTTCTAATTATTATCCCAAAATATAATTTAATTTATTCGAGACTTTTCACCAACTCTTCCTTTCAATGGTGTTATTTATTAATTCATAAGATAAAGACTGAGGCGTGATGAAAATTTATTCAAATTTACAAATGATTTAAACTTAAACTTTTGGATTCAATCTTGATATGAGCATCTATTCAAATGCAGTACTAGCGTTCCCTACATATAATCATAGAAAATCATAGGACGATCAAAAACAGATACAGTAAGTATCACATACAGATTGGTCACTAGCAGCAGACAAGCGACGGAGCCGCGGTGGACCATCGCACGATCCAAACTTATAATACTAGTAGGATATCCATATTCCCTTCTTGTTCGTAAACGCTCCCGCCCCGTTCCCGTGCCCATTCTTTTTCCTGTTCCCGTTCCCGTGTTATTATTCCATTCCATATAAAAAGACCACCATTTTGGACCTTTTGATCTTTAGATTTATTTAACCCTTTAAGGGGTTAATTTTCGGAAAATCACGTATATACCTACGTGTTTGCTTAGTTTTTAGAAGTCATTCATTTAGGGGTTAAATCATGACCACCGTGTTGAAGTTATACCCTGTGGGGTAGAGTTTCGGAAAACCACGAAATACGTGTTTGCATATTTGTTTTTAGAAGTACTCCCAAAAAGTTTCAAGTCAACACATGTATACTATATAATATATATCGATTTTAAGCTTTTTTACCCCATTTACGCCCTAAGGGTTTGATTTTCAGAAATTCACCAAATACTTGTTTTCGTATTTGTTTATACAAGGTTATTTTTAGTTAATACAAAACCTTTCGTGGGTTTGATCAGACCATCAAACTGAACAACTTTCATTATGGGATCAACCTTGAAATCGCGAAAAAAATCTGCTGTTTCATACAATTCGATGGAGTAGGATTGTACTTTTATATGGAACAGCTCATTTCTTTTCGTTATTTCGAGGTTGGTGCCATAATGAAAGTTGTTCAGTTTGATAGTCTGATCAACCCCACGAAAGGTTTTGTATTAACAAAAAATAACCTTGTAGAAGTACTTCTACGAAGGTTCAACTCGTAATATCTATTTTATATTTTTTCCCATACAAAGTTTGAACCCCATTTAGGGGTTGAATAATGTCTGCCATGTTGGACTTAAAAATAAATGCAATTTTCGCAATCAACATCTCATAAAACCTCTATAACGACATCCATATCGATTTTGGTTTTTTTATCCCATTTACCCCCCCAGGGGTTGATTTTCGGAATACCACGAAACACGTGTTTACTTATTTGTTTTAAGGAGTACCTACTCTCACGAAGTTTTAAATCAAAATTATCTATTTAATTTTTTCCCATACAAACCCATTTCATTCCTATTAAGGGTGGAATTTCCAAAATAATTTACTGAATGGGTGCTTACACTGTATAAAGTATCTAGGTGCAAAATTTCAAGTCTCTAGGTCCAGTGGTTTGGGCTGTGCGTTGATATATCAGTCACCCCATCACTTTTATATAAGAGATATATAATAATAAAAATACATTTAGACATAAAAACATTATACCTTAGCATTTCGAAATGAACGTGAAGTTAAATATGGTACAAGTTCAGTGTTGACTTGTAAATAAACTAAACGACAAACTGAAGGCAATCTATTTGATAAACAAGAAAAAAATACAATGAAAATGTAAATTCAGTTAATCCGTATATAATTTATACCATGGCTGTAAATTTGTAATAGCTTTTAAGTATAAACGTTCAAACAAAATTTGAAATGGTGATCTAATCTGGTACGGTTGTGACAAACATGGTAACAGAAAAGAAAATTTTAGCTTTAGATATTATATCTTTCAAGGTCGACAGTGCAATATAAATTTTAATTTTCTGATATCAAGGGTTTAAACTAAGTACACTTACCAGCTAAGCAGGATTTTTTTCTAATCTAGTATCAAGTTCAAATATAAAATTAAGCATTGTTATGTTAGTTCCCTTTACAGACCTACGTCTAACCTACGTTAGGTTAGTTAGCCTTATTCTTATTTTATTCCGATTCAAATTGATTACGATGAATGTGTTTTGGTACTTGTTTTAAGTTTGGCAATACACAATCGCAGAGCTAAGTTTTATCTTACATTTTGAGTCTCAATAACCAATCGCAAATAGCTAAAGAGTTATGTTGCGGACTACTTGCGACTTATAAGGCGCAGACGGCGGCCGACCCAATGCCAGCTGGCGGCGCGGGCGCAGGGAAGGCCAGACGCCTACGCAGCCCACGCTTATGACACCCAACAGTGAACATTCTGTCTGTCACTGGATAACTTTAAAACTTTGATAACAGATCTATCAAAGTGCTGTATTATTTAAAAATTTAACTATAACAGCTGCTATGGCTCAAAATACAATTTTAAAGTAGGCAACAATAAAATATTTTTGTAATTTCAAAGAATAGTTTATAAAAATAATAATTTTGGAGATTATAGATAAAGAAATTTCTTAAATTATTATATTAATTTTAAAATTAATAATTTATTGTTACAGATTTAAACAATTAAACAATAATAGTACACTTTACAAAATTCATCATTGTGTATCACAGACCATTAACAATACTATAGGTAACGCGATAACTGTCTTATAGCTTCATACACTGAAGATTCACAATAAATGGGTTTTTTCTTTGATCGTTAATTTACGAATATATAGAAATATATTTAAGATATATAGGAATTATTTTAAATTTGATTTCGTAAAGTATACTATTGCTAAATTGCTTTAAAACTGTGATTCTAGTAAATTACTGTTTTTACCTCGGCTAAGTTTCCTGATTAATGACTGTATCTTAAAATAATATTAACTCTTTAACTGGATAAGAGTCTTTACGGTAAAGGCAAAATGCTCAGTCTGGATTTGTTCATTTATTCATGGAAACAATGAGTCAAATCCTTTATTGAGTCACACATAACTATGTAAATGTTAATACGTACAGGTAAAGTGATTCATATTATCAACAATCTTAACAGCAGCTGTTAATTCTTATTTTGATAGTATGGTTTCAACTATTATTTAAGGCATGTCATTAATAATAAAATATGCAAATATTATTAGTATGGAATTGCTTTACCAGTGAAATAATTTTGAAATCCGATGAGTACTTTTACATTCTGAGAATACATCCTACAGCTTTTACAACTCTATCTCTTTAGAATATTAGTTTATCAATCTGTAGAATCTAAAAAAATGTTTACTACTTACTTTACTTTTTACTTATTGAATGAGAATTGGGAATAGAACCAAAAAATCTTTTTCATTATGACAATTTCAGCCAAACGAACGCGAAGAAAAGTTATTCTGTATCTATTGTTTACAGTGTTTCAACTGTAGGTACTAATTTATAAGTAGTGACTTATCTAGTTTAAGCGGGTAATTTATTTTAATTATGTAATGTTAAGTAAACCGCATTACACTGCGTGTTAAATGCGCGAAGCATCTCTTAGGGCATACGCTTTACAAATATGTCACCTATGTCATACTGAAAATTCAGGTCATTGTTAACATCAAGCATTTTAAATAATTAGAAAAAAGTTCAGTGAAAAATATTTGTAGTAAATGGAAAATTTGCAAAACCATAATAACTCTTCTATAAAAGCATAGTAAAACGATATTATTTTTCCAGCCTAGGTATCATGACATCGATTAGTAGTGGAGAACCTTGATATAGACGCACAAAAAACATTAACAGAGCAAAAAGATAAATGCAAATAAACTCAAAGTCATGATTTCCGTCCAATACACCATGATTATGGGAAATACGAATGACAATCTGATAAAATAAACCTGATACTAAATTTAAATTCTTTGTCCGATCTGATTAGTTTCTCGTCTATAAGCAGCTGCTGCAAAAAACATGACATGACCAGATAAAGTTGTTATGAAGTGGGCAAGATTCTTTTAATTTTTTAGTCTGGAGACTTTGGCAAGAAGAAATAATTAATGTTATGTATTAAACTGTGGGTAAAAAATGTATTCGTTCGTCTAGTATTCCAAACATCTATCTGGACCTTCTATCTGGCACACTTTTTATCCAATATAAAAAATTAAGTAATTAATCCGTTTTCAAAAAAAGTTTACAATTTATAAGATACATAAATTAAGAGTTTATTACCTACAATCAATGTCTTGATACTCAAAAAAACACTTTGTCTTGCTTGATCCACGGCCTACAGGAGATTATTATGAGATAAAATCTTACATATCAATAAATAATTAATTCCTTAATGCATCAAACAGATATTTTTAATTGCATACAAGTTTCAGAATTGTACAATGCACAATGGAGTGTTATCACGAATAGCAATCACGTGTCCAAATGACTTCCATTTTACATCAATAGTTGGGCTCTATGGGTGGTATACACGGTCCATAGGAATTACTTAGCGCCCGCCTCCGTGACATCACGTTGCGCAAACGCAACTGGAACATAACATGCCGTACGTCGCACACGTAACGTGTGCTGAATAACTTAACTCAAGGCGATTTTTTAACGCAGTGAAAAAAACATTTATTGAGTTTCTTTTGTTATTTTCTTTTCTATGTTTTTATTTTTGTCATATTATAAGCTTATCTCATTGGTTATTTTTATTTCAATTGCTGAAAATTTAATAATTAACTGCCTCTATTTTTTTATCCACAGCGGGATAGTTCTTGGCCTTCACCTTACCTGATGTTAAGTGACTATAAGACCGAAAATGTAAGCGCACTTAGCGCACTACACCCGGAATCCTCATCAGACTTAGATAAGATGGTGGTTGCTAGCCAGGCGGACTTGAAATAAGCCCTACTACCGACCAAATCGGAACCGAGTAGAAATTACAAATTGTGCCCCCTCTTGGGTATCGATCCCGGGACCCCTGCGTCTTACATGGGTGGACAAATCACTAGACCACAGAGGCGTTTAAAAAAACTACTAGACCACTATATTGTCATTAAAATATATATATAGGTTTATCTGTAAAGCACCAACAACCTCGCAGGAGTAGATTACTAACATCATAAACATTTGTTATGCGACTTTTCCGAAAACAGACTAAATATAATCGACATTCCATACATATGTCCGAACAGCTGATCGAGTATTGTATGAAAAGTGGAATTTTTCTTGTCTGTTTTCGGAAAAGTCGTAGAACAAATTTGTTATTTATGGTGTTAGTGATCTTCTCTTGGGAGGTTGTTGGTGTTTTACAAATAACCCTAATATATATTTTAGAGACACTACACAGTGGTGCTAAGTTTTGATTTTCGACCTACTCAATAGACTTTCACGAAAACTTTAATGAGGCAAAAGTAGGTTCTAACCATTAGCAGTGAAGGTATTTTTTTCGAAAAGTGTTCATAATGGTACAATCATTTTGCAATAAAAACGCCAACTTAACTCAATACGAGAGAGAAGACGATGTGGAAATCAATTTAAGTAATTTAAGTAAGTTTACGCTTTAATCTTTTGACCTTAAAACACACAAAAATAAAAGCAATAAGGTTACTTAAGAATGTCAAATTTCCTCATTGATATTGAACTCTATTAGAGGTTAATTTCAATCAT
The DNA here is from genome assembly GCA_943789525.1 of Agriphila geniculea. Taxonomy (NCBI): domain Eukaryota; kingdom Metazoa; phylum Arthropoda; class Insecta; order Lepidoptera; family Crambidae; genus Agriphila; species Agriphila geniculea. The sequence continues at coordinate 15,636,360 of OX038875.1, forward strand.
AAATTTAAGGAGGAAATATTTGTAACTGTAACTATTAAAATGAGCTTTTGACACTTGTGATGTGAACTATGCTCTATTCTGTGCTATTCTCTAAAAATGTAAAGCATGTGATTGAATATTCATTGGTTACACGGCCACGAGTCGACGACTGTAGGCCGAGGCCGCGTCTTCCTCAGGTACATCACCTTGTTATTAAAAACAAAAGTAATATTACTTAATGTGTGATAACAATTAGATTAAGTGTTATGTGAGTGCGATTAAAACGATTAAAATGTAAATAACTTGGGGGTTTTGTTTTGCAACTTCATTTGTTTGGCCGTGTAATGCAGTTATGCAGTATTGCACAAAACCTTATAGTACAGTAGCCCGTAGAACATTTAAATCACCGAAAAGGTTACCGTTAGCCGTTGTGATATAGTTATTTATTACGAAATAATAGATATTTTAACTCAAGTTTTACAGATCGCAACACGCCGTAACCTATATTTGTATATCTCCAAAAATTATATTTTTTTATTTTTCAAGGTTTTCCACATGATTTAGCTATTGTCGTGTTCTACAGCATTGTTTGATTGCCACTGATAATAGTAAGACTATGGAAAGTGATCATACCCCGATTTAAGACCAGATAAAGTCCAACCAACCAAAGTAGCAAGTGTAAATGCAGCCATTATTGCTTATTTTGCGTATATAGAATCTGTATTAAGATATTGTTTGATAGTATGGGGGAACGGCACTGATATTAAACAGCTATTTATTGCGCAAAAGCGGTGCATAAGAGCTATCTGTAACATAGCTCCAGATATATCATGTAAGCCCTATTTTAAATCTTTAAAAATACTGTCCTTACCGAGCCTCTATATTCTTGAAGTGTGTGTATTTGTAAAGCAAAATATGGATAAGTTTACAATGGCGAAAGACATAACCCAAAGGTCGAGACGTGACCCTTACAGACTGGTTCTAATGACGGTCCCAAAAACTCAACGATTCCAAAAAAATTTTCATGCTATCAAAAAATCTTTAATAAAATACCGAGTCGCTTTAAGGATTTATCTTTACAGCGTTTCAAAACACTTTTGCGTAGGTGGTTGCTGGAACACACATTCTATTCCATCGATGAGTTTTTGAATCATAAGGAGTCCTGTTGTAGTCTATGCACGGCTTAGTTAAATTTAAAACAAAAGAAAGTAGGTATTGACATAAACTGTTTCTTGTTAATTGATGATATAAATTAAAATATTAAACTTTATAAAATAAACAATGAAAATCCCATATTTGCATGCTATCTCATATGGCTAAATAGGTTTTAAGCACTTAACAAATGACGACCAACATTATTGTAAAATACCTACCCTATTTACTGCAAATAAATAAAAAAATAAAATAAAATAAAAACCATTTTCATCAGGTCTTAAATCTGTGTATGGCTACTTTTTATAGTCTTACTTTTTTCTGTGGCAATCAAACCAAGCTGTAGAACACGACAATAGCTAAACTATGTGGTAAACCTCGAAAAATAAAAAAAATATCATTTTTGGAGATATACAAATATAGGTTACGGCGGGTTGCGATCTGTAAAACTTGGGTTAAAGTATCTATAATTTCGTAATAAATAACTATATCACAACGGCAAACGGTAACCTTTTTGGTAATTTAAATGTTCTACGGGCTACTGTACTACTATTTTCTTCCGACAGATAAATTTTAATAACATTGTTATTAATATTTGACCTTGATTGATTTTGAAGGAGCTCGATGAAGTAACGCATTCAGCATTTTTATTTCAAAAATTTATTATCTCGAGTGCAGTATCTGCATTAAGCCCACGTGAAATGAGATTATGTATGACCCATCTTTCTTATCCATTAGAAAGACCCGTACCCGGGGGGAGTGGGGATAGCAATAAATATAGCTAATGATGATGATGATTTTTTGGTTACGTCACTCTTTCGTTATTAATACCTAGGTACCTAATTACTCCTTTGACTTTTTTATCACCTGTCACCATCGTAATTCTTAGCTCATCAATGTTATAAAAGTAAAAAGCTAAGATTCATTAACCCCAATTTCACTTTGAAACTTGGAACTTTACTTAAAAGACCGCGACATGGTACTGTCATTATCTGTGGTTTGAAAGCAGCCACTCATTGCCACTGTAAGATCCTTGGAGATATTTTACCAATATCATTGTTTTCTTACTTATTCGTAACAAAACCCTCTCAATAATTAAACTAATATGTACCCTTTATCTTTACGATTATACCTTAAACTTAAATAAAAAGGACATGAGACGAGAAGGTTTATAACCATATATTATCACAATCATGATTAGTTCTTAATATACTTACTTAATAATCTTCTGATCCATTGGATCGAATTCTGAAACGAATTTCAAACAGATGCGTAATTAAATGCGTCCCGATTACCATTTATAACGGTACGAGATGAAAACACAAGTTTTGGCGTAACGCGACTGCACGCCGGCCATCGCAAACGCGCACGTAACGCGACCGCACGCCGGCCGTCGCGAACGCGCACGCAACGCTCTGATTGCCCTTAGATCGCCACTCGATAAGAATAGCGTACGACCTGTGTTCGTTACCACCGTGTCTTCCGACTAATTGTCTGCAAAAACTTATCACGACTTGCATCTCATGTGCAAATGACTTTTAGTGCAAACTTACATGCCCGTGCAATGGAAATAGTTCAGCTAAATTGTCAGACTAGATTTTATAAAGACTTTTTATATACAAACCCTTCAGCATGACCACCGAAACACGATATATCGCGTGATATAGAGTTTTATTGACACTCTAACTGTCAAACGTCACAGTCTTTTGACACATACCAAAGCAAACACGCATACCAAAGCAACCAGAAATTCCTGATGATTTCATAAACTGTAAGACCAGAATATAATCATTTCCTCTACGGAACGAAGTAAAACCCCAGTAAGAAGTAAACATGCTACAAAAAACATAACACCTCTGCAATGAGTTGTCTGTATAACTAAAACATACTAATGTTAATATTCAATTATACATATGTATATGTATCCATAATAGGTAATCTACACATAAGGAAGTTTACCCCAAACGAAGGCACGCGATACAGTATACCAAACAGTCTACCTCGCAAGTGCCCGCCTTATTACGATTTACCCAACCGCATTATCTAATGTTAGTTATCGACTCAATAAACACCGTACGGTTAATAAATAAACACATCATCCTTTCCATCTATCAAACACAACATTTCACAACCTTCAACCGCATAGGAACTGGTTGCTTCACAAACCCTATTTTGTAAGGAAGGTTCTGTTTTGGTATAGGTATCATTATACAGAGTGTTTGGTAATAGCCTTATAAAGCTGGATATGGTAGATAGGGACCATCAAACTGAACAACATTTCCTATAAATATCAGAATGTATGAAACAGCTGTTTTTTCACGATTTCAGAGTTGGTCTCATCCCATAGCACAGAATATATAATCCCATAGTAAATATCCAATGGAACTAGTGAGAATGATTCAAGTTGTGTATCATTCTGACTAGGTCTAGTGGATATAGTTCCATGGAACTACTGATGCTGATTATTCTCACTAGTCCCATTGGCAATGGAACTAGTGAGAATGAATATATAGACTACAGAATAAAAAGTATCAGTAGTTCCATGGAACTATATCCAATGGAACAGTGAGAATGATTCAAAGTTGTTTAGTTTGATGGTCCCTATCTACCATACTTAGTTTTTTAAGGCTATTACCGAACACCCTGAATAAAATGTAACATAATACCGGTTATTATTGCAAACATCATCTACAAAAATAGATCCAAAACAAAAATAACAACAAAAAATATTTTGCTTCTTCGATACCATTTGCAGCCTTATCTATACATCATTATCAGTGTCATTCACGCTTGTTACATATTCTACGGTGCCATCCAGGAAGCGTGACAACATTGTTAGTCGTAAATAGCGTGTGTACCAAGTGTGTCTTTTGTCACGATCGGAGGTTTGCGTCATGCCATGTCCAAGTGGTTTTCAATCCTCGAGTTATCTGATTTCGGGCGTGTCCGTGGCAAGAACATTGTTTCTACACACTTCATCAGTACGTCGTATTTCAAAAGACTCGACTGAATCAGAGAAACGACACGGGTTTACCGCCTGAAATGTAAATGGACAGGTTTTGTATGAAGTTAAAGTGTTCATTGTATTGTACAGCAAGGTTGAATCGTAAAATAATATTTTGAGAAATTTATGACCTCAATTTTCTCGTATTTTCAATATTTTGCAATACATTTATGTCAGGAAGAGGCAATAACATGATACGCTTCGTATAGCATTTAAAGCTTTGTCCAGACTTGTATCATTTTTACCGACTTCAAAAGCAGGGAGGTACTCAATCCGACCCGTTTTTTGTTTTTTTTTGTTTTTTGTTTGTACACCGATTACTCGAAGACGGCTGAACCGATTGAAATGATTCAAACGTTACGTTATATTAGGTAAAATTTCAAGTTGGTCCCATTTTTTAAAATTTTGAAATCGGTTCAGTACTTTTCAAGTAATCTTGAAAAAAGCACCAAAATAGTATGATTTTGTGTGAACTACCTCGATGATCAGTCGTATAACTTCTTTGTTTATGAACTGAATAAGATAATTATTTCTTTGTTGGAAAAGGGATATCTTTAGTGTAGTTCTTTAACCGACTTAAAAAAGGAGGTTCTCAGTTTGACCCGCATGTATGTGTATGTTTCTCCGCGATTAACTCACGTTTGGCTGACCCGAGTTTTCTACCTAAATAATATACCTACACTACCTAATACAAATGGTACCTACACTAAAAATTAAAAAAATAAAAAATTGTTTAAAAAACAAAAAACCGACTTCAAAAACCTACCTCTAAAAAGCAGGAAATTATATTCGTAATAATAAAACACGTCTATTGAAGTCGGGTGTGGCTTTTAGAATACTAAAAAGGAATTTGTACTCCAGCCCCACCCGACTTCAATAGACGTGTTTTTATTATTACGAATATAATTTCTTGCTTTTTAGAGGTAGGTTTTTTGAAGTCGGTTTTTTGGCGTATCAGATCACCGTATCTTTACCATACATCTCTAGTTTAGTTGGGCGTGCGTTGATATTACTTCAACGCACGCCCAACCAAACTAGCGATGTATGTATGTAAACTAGAGATCACCGTAGATCTGATACGCCAAAATGGAATAGTCTGGACAAAGCTTTATATTCGTTATGGTGTCATAATAAATACTTTGTCAAATGTCTTCAATCGCTCTGGCACCACCCACAACTTCGCCTATACGAAAGTGGATTAGTGGATAGGTAAATAATCTATTTGCATTGCAGGATATGTCAAAACATCGTCGCAAGGTTTGCTGCACACTGAGAGTAAAAAACAGCTATTTGTCTGTGTAACGACACAGGGAGGGCGTCGATCACCAACGGCCAGTCATTATTTACGCCGTAGCTGCAATCATAGTTGACCGCTTCCAGCTACCGTCTAACAATAAGGCACTGCTTCCGTGGGAAGCTACAAATTGGTAGATAACAGTTCTGCAAAAGATGCTAGTGACTTTTTGATTGGGCACCCAGGGTCCAGAGTACTGTTAGTGAAGCATTAACGTTCTATGTCAACTAAAATAAACCAAATTTCTTCTCTCACTACATCGTTATCCTACTTTTCCAGATTGATAATTTTGTTTTTATTCTAGCGTTTTAGCGAGTGACAAAACATAGAATCAAATAATTTAAGTTCATTTTTATCAATCAAGATTTTATGCAGTTTTTATTCGATACGCGTTGCGACCATTACCTAAATTGTCTAAAAACATTTATTTCTCGATGTAAAACATAATAGAAATGTACATCAACCATACTACACTACTGTTATTGAAATGTGTTGTGATCTAATCATACTTACTCTCAGTGGCGTAGCGATGGGGGGGCGGGGGGGGCGGCCCGCCCCGGGCGGCACTTTTTAGGGGGCGGCAAAATTTCACAAAAAATATTAAAAAAATATATAAGTACTACACTATCATTGACCAAATAATCATATCGTATGGCCCGGAGCGCGCGGCGCGCTTCGCACGCCGCGACTAGGCTGCACTACGATTGATTGTAATGATTTTAACCAAATAATCATCACCGTATGGCCTGGAGCGCGCGGCGCGCTTCGCACGCCGCGACTAAGCTACACTATCGTTGGTGGTAATGATTTTTACCAAACTATCATCACCGTATGGCCCAGAGCACGCGTCTACATAAAAGATTATGCACCGAAAAAAAACTGAAGAGTTAATTTTTAGTAAATAAATAAGGTAGATAATTATTACTTATTTAAAAAAAAATAACTGATTTTCTTGACTTATAATGAAAATAGGGGGCGGCAAAATTCGGGTCCGCCCCGGGCGGCACAAACACACGCTACGCCACTGCTTACTCTTCTTGACACGAAACTATTTAACATGTGAACAACAAACACTGAAACAATGCTATTACTTAAAAATTCTCAAGGAAATGAATGAATTACGCGAGACAAATAATGTGCTCTTGCTAGTTCAAGGCAGCACCGACGCAGTTTGACCTTTTTAGAGTTCCGTAGCCTAACGACAAAAAACGGGACCTTTATAGATTCATTATGTCTGTCTGTCTGTCTGTCCATCCGTCCGTATGTTACAGTCTCGTAATTCCGGAACTATTAGGATTACACAGTTGAAATTTGGTAGGTAGATGTATTCTCTATACAGCTTTACTATATTTTTTTTAATGAATCACTGACCTCAATGAGTAGAATCGATTATTTATACGTATAGATGATCGAAGATTTATACAATAAAATCGTTTTTAGGGTTCCGTACCTCAAAAGGAAAAAAACGGAACCCTTATAGGATCACTTTGTTGTCCGTCTGTCTGTCCGTCCGTCTGTCTGTCAAGACCCTTTATCTCGGAAACGCGTGGAGGTATCGAATTGAAATTTAAACCATATACTAAGGTCTACGGGCCCTTGAAGCTGTAAAAAAAATCAAACTTCTAAGTTAACGTAAAAAAAAGATACTGTCGTTTAGGGCGCAAAAAACGCATTTTCGATACTCTCAAAGGAATCAAAATTCATAGGGTACTTCCCGTTGACCTAGAACTATGAAATTTGGCAGGTAATAGCGTCTTATACTACACTTACAGGAATAAATCTGAAAACTGTATATTTGTAATTAAATCATAATAAAATATGGTCATTAAAATACGTAATTATTAATCAATCATCTTGGTGAAACAACGGTATGCGCGGTTATAGTTTAAGTTCTAATTACTTTTGGATTAATCGCGCCACTAATTCTTTTTAAAATATCAATATTTATTATTATTAATTATTCAGATCCTTTCAAATATTGTTATAGTTAATTACTTTTAAAAATAAAATTAAAAAGTAATAAATTTGGCTCTAAATATTTTCGCAACATGGCGGTATGTCACGCTGTATGACAGGGGGTCTTCTTCTTCTTATTTTTGTTTTGGCAATCTACTTTCTTCTTGGAAGTAATTTTTGCCAGTGTCAAGTGTTGAATAGTTCAGTGGTAGATTGTTTCAGTTTACATTAAAATGCGGGTGCATCGCATTCTAATGTTGCTTGGAGCATTTGGCACCAAGTATAATCAAGACAGTTTACTCGGTAAGGTCAGCCGAGGTAGCCACCACTACAATAAAAGTCTCGGCTTCAGACAACCAAAATCTCGCCTATTTCCATTATCCCACATATTGTTCAGTCAATATTTGTATTATCCATTATTACTAACGTGTAATAATGGATTTTCATACAAAAATTGCCGGCGTCTGTCCAGCAATGTTTCTATTAAAACTCATTACACACGTGTAATTCAGAAATGGACCGAACTTTTTAATGAAACACAATTAATATAGGTATCAAATGTCGCCTTGATGAGCGAGCACATTCCAAAAATTTTTTTTAATATTCGGTATACTGGTATCACGTGAAAGGCCTTGATGAGCACATTCCAAAAAATTGAAAAAAAAAAAAAAAACGAAAAAAACTGTTTTGGTGCAATATGGGTATCAAATGAAAGGCATTGATGAGCGCATTCCAAAAAGATAAAAAAAAATTAAAAACGAAAACAATTTTTTTTTTCAATACCTATGGGTATCAAATGAAAGTTTTTTGAAAAGTTTTTTGGAATATGCTCATCAAGGAGCATATTCCAAAAAACTGAAAAAAAAATAAAAACGAAAGGTAAATTTTTTTTTGCAATATGGGTATCAAATGAAAGGCCTTGATGAGCACTTTCCAAAAAACTGAAAATAAAAAAAAAAATGGAAAACTGGAAATAAATGAAAAAAAAACGTTTTTTTTTCAATATGTGTATCAAATGAAAGGCCTTTATGTGCACATTCCACTTTCCATTTTCTTTTTTCAATTACTGTAAGTAATTTAAAATTAAAATAAAAAGATTAATATATATAATGCCTGTCTTGAGTGCCGCTGCAGTAATGTACTATTTCATTTCAAACCTTCGCCCGTGGTCAATTCTTTGTCGTAATCCCTGGAAGGGTTATTTTCTACGTGGCGACAAAGGATTTCAAATGGTTATCTATATATAGCAGTCTGCTTAACGGATTTTGATGGTATTTTTTTACAGTTTGGTAGCTTGGAGTCCAACTTATAATCTAAGCAATTTTTCACATAATTCCGGTAGGTAGAACCTGGGATAAAGCTTGAACTCTCCGTAGTACAGTTTTCATATAAAAACTAATAACTACCAACCACTTTTTTCAAAATATTTTCTTTGTACCGACACAACTTTTCTATAGCTTTATTTTATGTATAGATGTAGGTCTGTACGGAACCCTCGGTGGGAGAGCCCGACTCGCACTAGTCCGGTTTTTTTTTAAATAAAAGAACTGTAATTCCCGTAAGTTAAAGCACTGTTAGGCGTGAAATACACAGAAGAAATGCGGCGGAGATAAGGCGCAGATACGGCGGCGATGCCGGCGATACGTGTATTTGATTGGCCGAAAGCATCCGAAAGTATCGCCGCCGTATCCGCGCCGCGTCGCTTCTGTGTATTTCACGTCTTAAGGCGCTCGGTGGCGGCGCAGTGGTTTAGCGCCTGGTCCTGCGGCGCTAAGCAACTTTCGCGAAGGTCGATCATGGTATGAGTGACCAAAAATTATTTTGAGCTGCTCCGTCGGAAGGCTCGTTAAGCCGTTGGTCCTGGCAGCATTTTCAGTCGTTAAGGGTCCATGATAGGAAAACATGGTTTGCATGGATTATATTTTTATAAACGGTTATTTGTTTTTACAAATAATAACCGTTTATAAAAATAAAATCTACGACTTTTCCGAAAACAGACAAAAAAAATTCGTCATTCCATACAAAATGTCTGAACAGCTGATCGAGTTTTGTATGAAAAGTCGAATTTATTTTGGCTGTCTTCGGAAAAGTCGTACAACAAATATTGTTGTTTATGATGTTAGTAAACTACTCCTGCGAGGTTGTTGGTGTTTTACAATTATTTGTAAAACACAGACAACCTCGCAGGGTTATCCCTGTATAGAAAACGTGAAGTTGTAGCCACAAAAAAACATAAGAAAAACTAAAGAGATTCTAAGTTGCTACAAGTATTGAACTGCATAAACCTCACAGATGATTGTAAAGAATCAGAATATCATCAAAAGCGCTTGCGTAGGGTCATATTTTTGGCATAAATAATAGCGAAAACGTATTGAATTCTACATCAAAATGCACTTTAACGTACTGTGAAGTAGCTCCAATAACTTTTTTCAAGAAAGATAATTGTGCTAAAGATAATGATGAAAAAACAACGAAAAACATCGAAAAAGTGCATAAGTGAGGTTATTTTCCATACTCTTTACACGTAAAGAAAAAGACAGAAACAAATATTTCCGCATAACCGAGCTTAACACCCACCAATCCGCATTGGGTCCGCTTGGTGGGTTATGCCCCATATGTAGGTAGGTACTTATTAGCTTACCACATCCTGTCCATCATAAAGTTGTATTATAAGTAATTTCTACTATTAAGTAGTTAGGTCAATGGGGAGAATGAGGTTTTAGATGTAAGTTTTCAACATATTCTAATGATTTTCACCGCAGCATTATTAGTTTTTTTCACGTTACTCGTACATGTGCCGTTGCCGGGAATATTCCCAATATTGCCGGGAATATTCCCACTCTAAGGCAATATTCCCAGCAACGGCACATCTTTACTCGTACATGATGCATTAATTGAAAATTGTTAAATTAGTCACGTTCAAGTTAAATCTCCAGAGTCCTTACTTACTTTCATTAGACGTTTTCATAATCGCTTCTCGATTTAATTTTCTCTTGAAAGTTATTATTACATTAAAATCTCTTGCACATTGTAACAAACCCGATTGTGCGACAACAAGTTAGAACACTAGGTTCGAGTATTTAGGCCACTATTATATTCAGATTAACTGGTTCTCTAGCTTAACTGGCATTGCCTGTTGTAACAGCCTTGATACAAAGTAGTTTGAGTTCAAACTATTGCAATCGCAAAAGACATCTTGCTCAGACAACGGCAAAATATAAATGTAATAAGAAAGTCTATTTCCCTTCGAAAACAAGAATGAGTTTAAAGCCATAAAATTTCATCGTTAATTATTGTAACTGTTCATTTGCTACAGTGATTCGATCGCGATTGCTCTTTGTATTAGACCCCTCCATTTTGAAATCCATTCCAAAATTACCGTTGGAAATACTTACCTATGAAGCTAATTATTAACATTAAATTATGAGTTGCAATTTAAGAGTATGGATGTTTGTGTCAGTAGGAAAGTAAAGCAGTTATATGAGAGTTGTAAGTAATTTCGAGTAGTGGTTGGAATCAGTGAGGTCCGTTAAACAAATGACGATGAGATGGCAGTAACTATTGTGATGGTGATGATATAGATAGAAGTTGCGACAGAGCCAGCCAACTTTGTTGTTACATCATGTTTATATTGCCAAATTTCTTCAAATATGCTGTTATATTAGATCACGTTTGCACTAACAGTCTTTATTGTATTTTATTGATATTAAATATTTGCGTAGATAAAGCATCCAATCTAATCTGGGCAATAAAAAATCGCTCAGCGATTAATCGCTCGTGGGCGGGATGCCTAAGTTTAAGATAATATAATTAATGATTAAACGAACTTACCTGTAAGTGAAGTTCTATCATAATTATACGAAGGATTCTTCCGAAGATATTAGTACTATTAACACATGTAGTATCGCTTGCATGTATCACCACTTAGCACGTTATTTTAGAGTAATAACCTAAAAAACCTAAAAAGAGAAGGTATTTGATTTAGAATTGACAGATACTTTGACATTTCCGGCTCGAATTCTCCTCGCCGCCATTCGGCGCCAAACTTTTCATTTAGTTTAAAGTCCAAATCGTATGATATTTCCTCATTTTCTTCAGTGGGTGAACACTTATTGTAATTAACAATAAGCAGTAGGGAGGGTGGGACTCTATACTAATATCTTCGGAAGAATCCTTCGTATAATTATGATAGAACTTCACTTACAGGTAAGTTCGTTTAATCATTAATTATACTTCAGGATTCTTCCTTCGATATTAGTACTATTAACACATGTAGATGTTTAAAGCATTATATAAGAAAATGGAAATATCATCTCTTGTGTAATTAGTCTTTTAAATTTAAAAAAGAAAATCAGTCACATTTAACATAATTCTTAATGTTTTGGTAGCAAATATGGTACATATAGATGGTTGGAACCAAAAAAAAAAAAATAATAATAAGCAAGATTCGTTAGGAAAATTCAGTTTAATTATCATTAATCGATGATATCTTGCAAAGATAGTGAAATTATTTACCATTCCACCGTGTTACGTGGAATTTCTATAATAAAAAAATAAATGTTATGGCTACATAGCCATAACATACCTATATAGGTATCGGCGTACGTCTTGTGCTAAAACTGGTTACCATGGATTTGAGTCTACTCCACTATCATTGAATTTTACATTTCAGTAATCTATTATCTATTCTACATATAAGAATTTCATTTCTTTTTTTTTTTCTTTTTTAATATGTATTACTATTTTTATTTTTTATTTATAAATAAAAAGAAGTGATTATGAAATGTTTATTATAATAATAATATGTAGCATTCTCGAAAAAGAAGGTAATTATAGAATGGTTTATGTCAAACTAAGAAGAATTCATGTTTCATACTTGAAGTAAACAAATAATTAATTGATTAAATTGTTTTCATTCTATGTGCAATAGGCAAGGTACCTCAATGTGACACTTTTTTTTTAAGTTAGAAAAGTTAGAAAAAAAGCTAATTGGAAAATATTTAATAAATAGTAATAAGAAATCTAAGATATCCATTGTATTTGAGCAATGTAAGTCTACGCCAAGGCGTAGTTAAATTCGATAATAAACCTTGAGATTAGCTCATATTGTGAAATCAACAATGAATCCAATATTAAATAATACTAATAATTGTCTTACACACTTCTGTGTTTATTATGTCTATATTGTTATTTGGTGAATAATCGAATCATTTTTATAACCAAGCTCTGTACTTTCTGATAGACAGCAGACATACAAGCTTAAATAACATAGTAATATACCTGTAAAATAATATCACCTTGATAATGTTGTACAAACCAGTCTATTTGTGCGATGAATTTCCGTCCCTGGAATTGGAAGTTATAGGATGTTAGTACTTTAATAGACACTATATTACATGTAAACAATGGGTATCAAGGCTTAAAATTGTGACGATCATGATGGCAGAATTGTAACACTAAGAAACTGGTATAAAAGAATAAAAATAATAGCTTGTTCGATTGATAGTGACAGAATTGTCTTTGTAAATAAAATAGGCACTAAACAAAAATAGCGTTGTGAATGCTAAAATTTAAAATTAAAAAATAATCGCTTTGGGATCCAAATGCTAGGAATGAAGAAAAATATTTCTACTATATTTTATTTCTACTACCTAATTCGACTTGCATTCGAATTTACTCAATTTCAATCCGAAAATTATACCAAAACTGGTAATAATTTTTTGAATAAGTGAATCAAATAATAACGACTAGAATACTTTACACCGAATACAATAATAAAAAAAGCAATGAAAATATAATAAGCTACATGTTCTAGCTATATAATTTATATGCAATTATTTTTCAATGTTTTGATTCCTGGCCACAAGTGGCTCCCAGTCTACCCCGTTGTTGAGAGGTACCAGAGAAAAATATTCCACAACTATGTCTTCTCTAATTCGTTGTAAGTATTGATGACATTCAACTAAATAAAGTAAAATATAATATTATACCGGTATCTACAGGTTTAATACATTCATAAAATAGTCATAATTTATTTTGCAGTTTTGTGAATGTTTTTCTTGTAAAAGACCTTAATGGAAAGTTGTGAAGGTAGTTGTATAAAAAAAATGTGTTTAAATTTATTGTGTATCTCAATTCTTTAAAAAATGTTCTGAGACACATTGTTAGAGTAAATATTATGTCCAATATAACAGGGAGATAATGCTGTCTATGAAGTCGTAGCTGGCGGCATAAATTTTGTAAAAATATGGGCACTACAATACCCAAAAGTTAAGAATTTAAATTCGTATATTTCTATTACTTTTCCAATATTAAAACCATAGAGTTGATGGGATTTCTAAAATGCAAAGACTTCTGTGTTGTATTCTTGTTTTCTGACAAACAATAACCATTTCTTATTTTCAATATAGGTTAACTTTTATACTGTTTATAATAATGCGACTTCTGGGATTTCTAGAATGTGTTTTGTTATAAACAATAAGCATTTTTTATTCTTATTATAGGATAACGTTTTTACAGTTTATACTAATATGACTTCTGTTAGATTTTAACTAAACCCGATATGACAACCTGATAAAACATTTTTTTTTTTTCTCGAACAGAGATGTTGAACCTTCAACTTAATGTGTAGTTGACAAATTATTGTCTGTCACTAAAATACATACGTATTATGTGGCTGTTATGTATTTCGCCCGAATTTTAGTCAAATTAATGTTAGAATTTAATATATATCTCTGGAGATGGCACAAGTGAGTACGAGTGAGTATAAAAGAAAATAATAATAATCTTGGTGCTGTCCTAGCGCAGTGAAAATAGTATTTTCACACATGTCGAATTTAGACCAAACAACTATGTGGACGCCTATGTGCCTATAGTTGGCGACCACTGCCTGCATTCGCTGAATACAGATAAATGCTGCACCAGATCCTTACGAGTATCCTTACCCCGCGTACGATGATCGAATGTGAATGTTGACGAATGTATCCTCGATTCCTCGGCAACTGTTTCGATGGACCGTAACGGCCGCCTGCGGGTCTGCTGCTATCGACGAAAGAAAACGTTGATGGGGCTTCGTCGTCGCGTCTGGATATTCGTTTGCCGTCGGAATTAAGCATATGGTATACCTGGCTGCATGTTTCGTTTGTTGTTTTCAAGTTTAAATTGTTTTAAAACAAAATGTACCAGCAAATAAATATGTAAATCAGTTTTAAAATTTCTGTTTTATTTAAGTACTGCGCCCGGTTTACTTACAGTTTTTTCGTTGATCAATATCGTTAACCTCAGGCCTGTGGCTAATGCATCATTCATATTCGACTCAACTGTTGGTGGCCTTTTAAGTGGACAGCATCAATTACACTTGAGTTGACCATATACCTTCTGTTTATAATAAAATGTATGTTGTGCACAACAAATGAATGTTGCAATGCTCCATTGTATAATGTATAAAGTGCAAAACACTGTCTTAAATTACTGTCATAAAAAAGGTGTTCTATATTGGAAAGCTGCTCCTTAAGCTTCATTATCACTATAATATATTCACTTGGCTAATAATTTCTACACATCAGAATCATTATCATTAAGATCAATCAGTTTATGTTTTACACACACAAATTCAATTTGAAAATTAATAGACAGGTAATTTTTACTTTTTACAAGGGCATAGCTTTGAAATAAACATACTAATTAGTTAGTGATTAAACATAAATAATAAGCCTGAAACATAGGATCTCGTAGTTAAGGCAAATGTTTAAAGTTTTTACTTATTAAAACTGTGGTACACAGTAATAAACACTTACTGCATTTATGGATAACAAAATGTATGGATTCTATTATTCAATTTCTTATTGAAATTTCTATCAGCAGGCTCATGTTAGGCGTACCTATATTAATAGAAGCTATTTAACATAAAAATTGTGAAATATCAGGTATCAGCTAGTTGCTGTATAACTTATTATCTGGTTCCATGAAGTTGATAAATTTTAGCATTTATTTATAGCTCTGCTTATGAACGTTATACTGGCAGTTTTTCGTTACAGTTGTAACAATGTGTATAATAAAATCATACATAATTATGTTATATAAATTTTGCAAGCCAAAAATTTATCTCAGTACCGATGGTACTCTATTATTCCGTTGGGATCAACGCAACACCAAGGATATCTATGATATCAAAATTCATACCTGATGAACTAAGCTGTTGTCAGGGCTGCTGTTGCAGCTCCAGCAGAGCAGCCGCCTGGCTGGGAAGCGGATGGCTGCGAATTCGGCGGACGGCGGAGTCACCCGATTGGTGCTCGGCAACGGTTCCAACATGGTAACCTTTGAGGGCAGCTTGCTTTTTAGACTGTCGCGTCATCAGGGGCACTTTGAGTTGCTGCACTTGTTGCAGTTGCGTTGTCTGACCTATCTATGCGGTGAAATAGTCCAGTGTGACTATTTCGAGTGCAAAAGATAATTGGTTCATGCCTTATTAGACACATGCCTTATGACAGAAAGTACCCAGTATGGTAAGTTCGTGTCAGACAAATTAAATAATTAAATGGTAAAAGCCCAGTGTAGCAGTTACGCATTTTTAAATCTCAGCAAACAATGTTGTCTGGGAGGGAATGCTATTAGCATTAAGTCCGCTCTTTTTGTACTCATGTACATTAAAGTAAAATAAATATATATGGTAAAAGCCCAGTATGGCAGTTACGCATTCATAAAGGTAAGCAAACAATTATGCAGTTAAGGCAAGTAAACGGTAAAAGCCCAGTCTGGCAGTTACGCATTCAAGTCAAGTAAACGGTAAAAGCCCAAAATGGCAGTTACGCATTTAATAGTGTTTCTCCATCTTGTATTCTTCTTCTTGTCCTCTTCCGTCTTGAAATCTTTTTTCCTTTCTGCACGAAGCATTTTAACTAAGTATAATTAAATTTTCACTGTATAAAATATAATTCTGAAGAATTCTCACTTTGAGATTGTATGCGTGCGTCCGTGGCGAAGCACGAAAAGCGAATGAAAAGTTTGGCGCCGAATGGCGGCGAGGAGAATTCGAGCCGGAAATGTCAAAGTATCTGTCAATTCTAAATCAAATACCTTCTCTTTTTAGGTTTTTTAGGTTATTACTCTAAAATAACGTGCTAAGTGGTGATACATGCAAGCGATACTACATGTGTTAATAGTACTAATATCGAAGGAAGAATCCTGAAGTATAATTTTAATATCTTCTATTTTATTTCAATCTTTCTTCTACCTTAATCTTAACCTTTTATTAACATTAACACATTAACTTTACCGCGAAAAGATCCTCAAAAGATATTTCTAGCAAAATCATAAAACCCCTTAGATAAAAATGACTCTTTGCTACGATTGCAAAAAGCGTTGGCCTTTGAGTTGAGATTAATTGCATGCGGCTATTGTTTAGATAAAAAATCCGGTTCATGATTAGCTTATTCCAGTTTCGATTTGATCGAGTCCTAATTTCGTAAGAACCATTGTAGAGCTACAACAAGTGTCAATTAAGCTTTTAAGATTAATTACAAGTGTATTCAGAGTGACGTTTATAGGCAAGTTAGTGTTTAACATAGTTTAAAGAAGGTATGTGAAACTATAGGTAGGACTCCACTGCCAATTTAATATTCCAGGCCGGTAAAATGTATGAATAGGTAGTGCCTTTTTTACAGAGTATACTTTCATTTTCATAGGCGTTTGCTCTAGCTCGCAAAGGTACTGATTACTTTACCCTTCGGCGGTAACACGCTTGAACGAACCTATCTATATCGCAATAAAACCTCTTCAGGGTCCTTATTCACAAACGTCCGAAACTTTCCGTATCCGATGCTATGCTTTCCACATTTTACTCTTTTCCGTAACTTATGAGACTTCGATTCGAAACGAAGACTAAAAGGTGAATGCGCAAAAATGCCCGAGCTCCGGAGCAAATGAAATCTATCTCAGGTTTTAGTACCTTTTATGTGTATACCAAAAAAATATGTGGGACCTCCGTGATCGGTTACTAACATAGAAAAAAAAAAAAACAATTTTTTACATGTTTTTCTATGGCAATTTGCAAATAAAAAAAGTCAATGTGTGCACCATACAGAAGCTGTAATTGTTTATTTGTTTATTAAAAATGATATTTGTGTAGTAATATGTACATAATAAATGTATTTTCTTTCGTTACAATAATGAGGCGTGTAAGTATGCAGCTAAGAAACAATAAAGTCTATTATTTTTGCAACAACATTAATTGTATAAAAAAGTTATTTTATCGCTAATAATGAAAAAAAAAATTGTAAGACATTATTTTATATTTTTTTCGATGTTTGGTATTATTATTAACAAAAATACTAGCGCCTGAAGCATATTAAGAAAGAGTAAAGTAAATGTATGGAAAGCATAGCATCGGATACGGAAAGTTTCGGACGTTTATGAATAAGGGCCCAAACCGATACTTAGGTGGCGAACTATTGAACGAACGTCGACCACCGTTCATTGGCCTCACTCGACATCCAACCTGACAAAAGACAACACTTTACGACCAGCTCGGACCAAAGATAAAAATATTAAAGCTATATGACCAATAAGTCGACACTTAAAATTTCTCAGCAGTACTACACCTACCTTCATAAAATAGAAAGGATATTGTCAAAATATACTCTACTAGCTACATAAACAAAATGTAGAGATAGTGAGGCAAACTTACGTACCTGAACAAAACGCAAAAAATAGCTTTGAGTTAATTCAATCTTGTGATTTATAAATTTATAAATCACGTATACGTGATAGAAAATTGCCATTGTGATCACTTAATTGGTTTTATTACTTATCTTCATTAATATAAAGTTGAAATGTTTTGCCCACTTTGGATTTTTGTCATTTAGTAAACTGGTTGCAGGAAACATAAAAATATGTGATCTTAATACCACCCTATTACTTAAAATATTAGAATCGATTAACCACTTCCCACGTCGGTCGGTCGCGTTCAAGTAAAGTAAGGAGGTTGATCGCTAACTTATCGTGTGTGCCTCGGAAAGGACCAACGTCTCGTTATTTTGACCATACTTGGTAGTTGCCAACCATTTGATGTATAAGCACATGAATTTCCGCGATGCCATCTTGTCAGTGCCGGATGAAATGACTGGAAACTAGGAAGTTAGTAATAAAAGACTCTGAAAAGGCAACAATAAAAAAAAAATCATAATTTTTCAGAATACTCAATCTTATACTTTCCCTTAAAAAAAATTATATTCTTAGATTTTTACGAGGGTTTTTCTTTAGGAAATGCCACCCTCATAGGTAACACAAGGTACATTATCAAGTTTATCTACGCTTTAGACCACACTGCACAATATAATATAACATCTTGGCCGTTTTACTTACATTAGGCAGACGTATAAAAATTGAAAGTTACAATCATTTTAATGCATATAATAAAATAATATTTTGTAATTCCAAGGTTTCAACCTCTCTTGGAATCTATAGAGAAAATCAACCGCTACGAAGAATCAAGAATCGAGTCCATTACAGTGTGACAAAGCAACAATCTGCACTTTATATTCCAAGATTTAATGACTTAGCATAAACTGTAAATTTTTGGGTTGAGCGGCCATACAGTAAGACTATTGATTGATAATACATATAAACCCAAAATGAAACCTCTAAAAGTACCATTTCGTTCCTTCCATATCATATCCCATTTACGTGACCCGCGTATCAACCCCAAGGGGCCATATCCACGGAGTGCTTCCAGAGGGCAAACTGTGATTTAAAGCACGCAGTAAAACGTGGGTTCGTGGCCACACTCAAACTACATCTCATTTTGCCGACGAAAATGCGATGTTACGAGATACCTAATTTAACTACTTAAACATAAAAAAACTAAAAGACGACTTTAATAGGTGGTAGGGTAAAAAAATTGACGATTCGAAAATTCTTATTTGAATTAAATTAAAAAATCTAACTACGAATACCTATTTTCTTATATTAATACCTACAAGCCGCCGATCTATTACAATTTATCGCATACAACTAAACCGTTTATGTAATATCAATATAAATTAAAAGTTAGTTATTTATTACAAGTAGTTAATGTACAACTGGCTGAAAGAAAATTAAAATAATATACATAGCAAGCATATCTCAGATCTTCTAACCTACAATAGATACTGGTTCTGTAAGTATAGATGTAGCTTTTAAATTACATTAAAAACGGTTTTATTACTTAAGATCGTAAAGTATTAATTTATTTATAATTACGCTCCTTACGATATGTAATTTAGAACGCCTCTTACCGGAACTGACTAATAATTGCGATGATATACTTTTTACAATGCTATTTAAATTCTGATGGCCCTGATAAAAGCACGCCCGCGCCGACGCTAATTTAATTATATTTTTTGATATTATTAATATGATTTGTATACTATTAACTATTATTGAGGGAATTCAGGCCACGGTAACATAGAATAGCACCAAATAAGTATACGGTTTGGCCTCTATAATGGAGCAGTCAGTCAGCCGACCGTTACGACGACAACATTATAAATCTCCACAACAATTCACTACTTATTGTATCGCAAATGGTTCGTGATGTGGTGCTGTCGCCTGTCGCACCGCAGACTCCAAAATGTGATTTTGATCTGGTTTAGACGCCATTCATAAAAATGTTGTTACGACGTTATGACTTTATGGCTGATTAAATTCTGTCGCATGAAATCGATGATGCAAGGCCAGTTAGATAGTACAGGAAATTCAAGTATAAATATAAAACATGGGGAGCATTTTCCTAGATATTGAAAACTACTTATATCCTATTTAATTAATCATTTCCTGTTTGAATCGTATGTATATACGTCTGATCTGACAGTAATATGGTAAAAGTACGACTTCCTATTTCTATTGTGTTAGATACGACAATGTCGCAGCGACATGCAATATCTACCTGCCCAACATCCAAGTAATTTATCAATGCATAACCCACTTTTTTTGCTAACTGGTTTTAAATATTTTCATTAGTACAGACGATCCCATTAGAATATCCGTGAGAAGAATATAGTTATGTACAATCCATTTTTAATAACGCCAAAGAAACAAGTTTTAATTCCAACTTAAATTGTAACTAGTTTAAGAACGGTTAACTAAAATGATAACAGCGTAAATCAGGAAGTACTTAAATAAAAACATTAGTGAACTTATACTTACAAACAGGCACCACTTTTTAATGCGATTTGTTAGAAAAATACGAAACTAAAGATTCTTAAAGTACCTATTCAAAAATTATCTACTATTTTAACACATTTTCAACAACTTGCAAAAGAATAATAGTACCTAGTTGATATTTTTTGTTATAAGTAGATTGATGCACTTGACTGTTATCATGCCTGGTGGTAAGCGATGATTGCGATCTACAATGAAACGCGCTTGCCTAGAAGTAACTTATTCACTGCGACTTGTAGGCCCCCAGATTGTACCGATCAGGAAACCCAGACTCAAAAAGAAAAAAAAAATACTAGCGTTTTACCCTGACTCAGGGCAAGGAGTTTCACTCTTTAGCGGTACGGATGATAAAATTTGAAGCAAAACGCTTAGTGCCAATCCCTGGAATAACCACCAAAAAACGATGGCATAGAGGTCATACGTCTGGTTTTCTGATGGAAGAAGGGGCTATAAAGGACTAGGAAGGGCTAAGGAATTAAGCTGTGCAATTCCGTTGCACACTCTCCGAAATGTAGGGATTTGATAAAAAACCGATAAGCTTACAACCTTGCGTCTATGCTCGAAGCTTTTGAGCTTATTACAGAAAAGATTGTATTAGATATGACCCCAAAATTATGTCAAGCAAGCAGAACTCAGCTATAAAAACTGAATTCACATTTCGAGTGTTGAAAATGCAATTTGAAAATTTTCTTTTAAGAAGCCGGCGCACCATAGACATAGAAAAATTTTCTCTGCGCTCATTTCTATGCGGCGGACAGTGAACTTCCTATACAAACGTAATACCAAAATGGTTTGCAATTTGAGTATAAAACTCTTCTTGTGATGTTTTTGTCTAGGGTTCTATTAAATAAAAAATCCTAAATATCAAACCAAATAAAAAAGAATGCGATTTACAGTTTTGTATGAAAAAATGCAGGATTTTGAATTGGGTTAGTATTACGGATTTTTTTTAATACTGTCTTAATCCAAATAACATCACATAAGAAGAGTTAATTGTGCTCAAATTGCAAATCATTTTGGTATTACGTTTATATAGGAAGTTCACTGTCCGCCCGGCCTCTTATTTAAATCATGCACATTAATCTACTCTTTAATTTGTCTTACTTACATTTGTTTGTACAGGCGGGTCACCTACGCCATATCGAATACTAAATGATCGAAAATCAAAATATCGAACAATTCATCGAACGGTCAAAAAATCGAACGGTCCTAAAATCGAGTCAAATGCCGCGTTTGGCAGAAATGTGCTATTGCTGTGCAGATTTCTCGATCACTTCGGTACACAAGCATTTGATTCCGAGTTAAGATTCACAAAATAGCTCTTCCCCCACGACCATAGCTAAAGGCAAAGTATTACGTCCAGAGCCGAAGTGTGCAGAGTGCAGACGCAACGCGCAGGTCGCGGCCTCACGCCCCGAGCGCCGTTCGCGGGCACGATCCCACCACACGATCTGCTCTGATAGCTTCCTTATCTACGTTTGTACTATTATGTATTCTGTGTCTACGTGCCCAATAATATTCCTCACGACTCTTTACTTATTTACGGAGTCCGTCGCATAAATGCAAAAAAAGTAATTCAATTACCTCTATGGTAAATTGGCCGCCGACTTGCTGTTGTTAAGCTTATTATGGTATTGAAGTTTATAATCAAACTTTCAAAGGCCGTGAACTCAACAATTTTAGATCATAAGTAACTAGCGACCGCCCGCGACTTCGTCTACGTGGTCCGTTTTTTCTCTATCCCTCGGGGACAATATTTTTTCGGAATGAAAGATCCATCTCTGTACCCCTGACAACGTGCATAAACCATGACTAAATAAAAATATAATTCGATTTTAGGTACTTTACAAATAATTGTTACAAAAGTTATTATTTATGAATAACGTCAACATTATAAGAATATATTTTTACTATTTTTATTCGCAGGATTGAAGTAGAGACTTGTCAATAATAACCGATGGTCAGCTATTTTTAAGTACTCTACTCCATTAATAACTGTCAAGAAATAAATACAGTGTAAAAATATGATCAGAACTTCAATAGAGTACGTAATAACAGCTTGCCATTAAGCATAACATTCATCGCGATGCGATGCGATGCATGAAACATGCGATTGACGTGCATTGTACGCAAATAGATGCAACTCGGCCGCTCAAAACCAAAACACAGTAAGCCACATTTGCAAAATTTTACAAGACAAGCAGAAATGTATTTTGCTCTGTCTTAAGCTTAAATACATATCACAGAAACGAACGTTACACCCATTGTCTCATACTGTGTTTTGATTTCGTTTCTGAGACACTTTGTTTCTGAGAGAGTGTTTGTTTTATGCTATTTTGTCTCTTCCTAGCTTTAAACTTCTTTTTAACTTCTTAATTTCTTTCTATTTTGTCTCTTACTCTCTAGCCGATATGGCGCTACGAGGATCGGACGATAGGATAGTTGTATATCGTTACTAGGTAAATCAAGAAAGTAATAAAAAATCAACTTCTGCCTTACTGTGTTTTGTTTTTGAACAGCCGAACTGCATCACTACGGAAGGAAATCCTTGAATAGTTGATTCTTTCCTTATGTGAACGATCAATATAATTATAGCACCTCATTTTTCAACATTCGCATTCGTATATCATTTTGTTAAGGTGGTTATACTACCGAAAGTGGCGACCTCAGAGGTTTTTATGTAATAAGTTGTTAATAGAAAATGATTTTAATAAAACTTTACGTGGAATTTTTAGGGCCCATGGTCTAGTATTTTTAGAAGGTATCACTATATTCCCCCGTAGTTATTCGTAGAAGTAGATAGCAAATGTGTCAAAAACGGCCACTCGTAACAGTTTTACTATCTACTTCTAGCAGTGACTACGAGGGAATGTAATGATACCGTTTAAAAACACTTTACTATGGGCCCTAAAAATTCCACGTAAAGTTTTATTAAAATTGTGTATAAGAATTATAATATTAAATAATATTCACCACGGCGCCCACCACTTTCGGTCATACAACCGCCTTAAATAAAAACATAACGATGTATTTAAAAAAAACAAATGTAAGTCGGGTAATTTTCTCGATAGTTTTTAAATTTTCTTTTACTTTATTCTACAGAATGCGGAAGAGACAAGCGAGTTTTCACCGGTGGTGAATGCCACATGCAAATCTGGCATCATGTCAATCAGGATAACCTTCAACCAGCCCTTCAATGGAGTTGCACACGCCAAAGAATTCAGGTAGTTAAATATTACAACATGTGTAATTATCGAATTCAGATTTGAAAGTGATTTTTTTTGCAAAATTTAACATAAGAATAGTTATTTGTTATACAAGAAAACAAAGTCAATTTTTTTAAAATTGTGCGTCCGGTGATGAACATAGTCTAACTCCAAAAAAGTTGAGGGAACAAGTTTCTAGTGCTGAATTTAACTTTTGGTATAACAAATAAATATTGCCTACCTACCAGTGGCGAGGGGTGAAATTATGGCGAAGGTAAGCCGCTCTACAAAAATGATGAAAAATGTTGTGATCTGCATAGTGGATCAGTGTGGTGGGATTTCCAAAAGGTAAGCCGATGGGAATCAGCTTGTATGGACCCTTCGCCACTGCTACCTACAAAAAAAATTGGACCCGTAATCCACAGGCATAGTATCCATCTGGGGCGACACGTAATCGACCCGGAGGAAATAAAAACTCTTTACACCAGGAAGATACTAGACTTCCTGGGAGCCGCTATAATTAGGTGACGAGACACAAAAGATCTTTTAGGTCGCAGTAACTACAGATTCATCTAAGCTGCACAATCCCTACACTCAAATAATAATAACAATTACTAAAAAAATGTAAATGTAAACTAAAAAAAACCTATCCATTATTTTTGGTTCTCTATCATGTTTTCATTTTACGTAAGTAACATAAATGTTCGCCTGCGGCTTAGACCGCAATTGAGGAACTCTCATTATTTCTGAGATATATCCTAGAACACTTCTCCCTATCCCCCCATGGGCCCTATTTTGGAAAGACGTCGAGCGCTTTTACTACGCATTTTCATTCGACAGCGTGGCTGTCCAATGAAAATATGAAAATGAGTAATGAGCGCTCGATGCCTTTCAAAAATAGGGCCCCATGCCCATGTCCTCTGCCTCCATATAACGATCTGGAAATCAGAAAAACTAAGAAATACAAAATAAAAGACGTGTGGTAGGTATGTTTTGTGCCTACTCGAATCATAAAACCTGAACGTTATTATAGAGTTTCTAAATAAATTAACAAATTTTCTAATGAAAGCAACCCTAATATAGTGAAAACATATTTTTTTTTAAATTTTTTTTTTATACAGAAAAGGCAGTGTTTTTCATAGATAAACAGACATTGAGTTGAGATGTAATGTACTTTAATAAAAAAAAATCAGATGAATAAAGAACTATACTCTACAAATGATTTTCAGGTTTTGTGAAAACAAAAATTAATTAAAAAAAAAACAGTTAATACCTTCTGTTGCAGAACTCCCGCGTGCAAAATCCAGGGTGACGGCTCTGAAACCGTATCCATCGACATTAACATGGAGGCTCCGAAGGGATCTCCTGACTATTGCGGCGTGGTCTGGAATAATGTAAGTCAAATTCAGATTTCTATTTTTTAATTTATAGTGACTGTGCATATGACCTCCATATCACTTAGCGAAAAGTAACAATGAGATCGAAATACAGCACCGCGTAATAAGTTGAATTTTTCAGGAAGTACACTTCAAACAATTCAGAATTGCTTAAGTTAATCCATATTACATTACCTACCTCAACTGATCTGGGGCCCTATTTTTGAATCGCTCGTATGACATAGTTTTGTCGCATGCTACTTAAGTCATACTCGTCTTCCAAGTCGCATGACGCCGATTTTCCGTATTTTTGAATCGTTCGTTTCCGGTGCTGCCAATATAAACGAAATGTTGGATTTTATCCGTTCCACGCAGAATTTAGAAAAAACTGATTATTACCGCAATGAAAACGAAACGTAATATCCATGTTTCTATCGGCTGTTACATAAATATCTTTGTTTTTTTAGTAGAAAAGAATATCACTCGCCGTACCGTATCGCTCGACTGTTAACGAGTGGGTAGGGGCATTCGTTGCGGTCGAGCGATTCAAAAATATGGAAAGTCATATGTCGAACGAAAATCAGTCGAAAAGAGCGCTCGACGCCTGCCGAGCGATTCAAAAATAGAGCCCCTGGTGCCTTCTTACCGTATCTGTAGAAGAAACTGAAACTGTACAAACTTAGATCTTATCTAAGCCAACAATATCTAATGGTGTGTCCCCACTTAGGTTCGCGAACCTCCGCGCTCCGCGAACCTAGAACAGTGATCCACAGCAAAAACAAATATTTTTACTTTGGCTACAGTGTGTGCCTGTGCGAACCAGCTTCGCATACGAGTTCCCTCACGTACACATCTCGGCGCCCTGTTTCAGCAGAGGATAAACGATATTTTCGGTGCAGGTTCGCGGAGCGCGGAGGTTCGCGAACCTAAGTGGGTACCCACCCTTATACAATCCCAGTGAATCTTTCACACTCATTTTTTATAGGATTCCTATTCAATGAGAAATGGTTGTAAACTGTCAGCATGTAGCCCTTAAAACTAGACTAGGGAAAATATTATAAAATTTTAATGTTTTTAAACATATAGGATTGTACCTTTACATGACTGTAATTCTGTTATGTAGCGTACCGATGAGCGGTCTCTGCCTCTCGCCGTCCGAGTGCACCGGACCCTGGAGCTGGCGGACGACAAAATGTTCTTCATAACTTGTGGGAAGGCTGGATTCAGAAACTCCAGGTATGATTAATATTATTTTCAGCATATTCATACTACTACATTACATGAAAAACAAAATTACTTACATTATATTCACTGGACTATAATATAATTAGTTTTTGACTTTCGCAAGCAATCACTTCGTTTATTGTTTTCAAATGATTACTTATAAACTATTCCTTATTTTGGAAAAAATTGTTTTAAAAAACACAAAACTGACTTCAAAAGCCTATGCTACCTCTAAAAAGCAAGAAATAATATTCAAATCACTAGATACGTATTATCATTGTAGTAAAGCACGTCTATTGAAGTCGGGTGGAGCTGGAAGACAACTTTTTTTTATTCTAAAAGTCCCACCTGCCTGACTTCAAAAGACGTGTTACAATGATAATGCGTTATCTAATAATTTAAATATTATTTCTTGCTTTTTAGAGGTAGCATAGGCTTTTGAAGTCAGTTTTTTTTTGTTTTTTTATAATAATTTTTCATTTTTTTCTTTTTAGTGTAAAGTACCTTCTGTATTAGATATAGTTATTATCTAGGTAGAAAAATCGGTTTGGCCAAACGTGAGATAATCGCGAACAAACATGCATACGGGTCAAATTGAGAAGAGAACCTCCTTTTTTGAAGTCTGTTAAAATACTTAAACCTTCTCCTAAGTGTAGCAAATTCTTTTCTGAAAACCGCATCAAAATCGGTTTAGCCAAACGCGAGATAATCGCGGACAAACATACATACATACAGGACAAACTGAAAACCTCCTTTTTTTTGTTTTGAAGTCGGTTAAAAAACTACTTTTACAAAATTCGATCGTTTATTTATGAAAAGTCGATTTTCTTTTGTCTTTTTCGGAAAGGTCGTAGAACAAACGTTATTGTTTATTGTTATTATACTCTGCTCCTGCTAATTTGTTTGTTGGTATAATAAGTTTTACTCATAAAAGCTTGCAATATGGTCATTATTTTGACAACCTTCTTTGAACAAAGTCGAGCTTGCCGGTGTCCTCCGATGGTGACGCAACAAAGTTGTATGGGATTTCATTATTGTCGAGTTTAAGCCATCAGCAATTTCCTTTGAGAATCCATTATTGTCGAGTTTTCTTTCAAACATAGTTAGGTGAAAAATACACTGTACAACCCGCGTAGATAAATAATGGGATTAGAAATGGCGTCGTTCATATTCACCTCTCGCCGCCACACCTATAGCTATCTCAGTCACACTCGTTGTGGTAAGCGCGGTGAGACGCCATTTTGAATCCCATTCTATATCTGCGCGGGTGTTGTATTGTTGTACCTAGATTATGTTTTTGTACTTTTATATAAAATTAGTATGGAAAAATATAAAAAACTCGCACTTGACCGTTTTTTGACCTTTCATTCAATGCCTCTTATCTACTTCCACGGTTACAAAGGGGATCAAAAAAAACCTTATTTTTTGGCTCCGACGTACCGTTTCTGAGATATTTGCATTTTTGTATTTTTTCGAAATTAGGTTATAATTACCTACTATAGTAGGCAGTATTCGCATTTTTTGAGTAAAGTACTATAAAGTCTGTCCATCCTTACTTGTCTTATATGGTAAACAATCTTCACCCAACTCTTTATCGAAATAATCATTTATAAAATGAAACAAATGGTTTTCCGCACATAGATTACGAAATAAATTGTTAGTAAATTAACAATAATTTCATAAACTTACTAACATATTTTTAAATAACGATTAAGGTTTAAAAGACGTATGACAACTGTCAAAAACTGTTTACTAAATAAGACAAGTAAGGATGAACAGACTTTACAAGCCTTGGTCCATAATGACTGCACTGCTGGCCACGTTATGATGGCCTCGAGCTAAGCTTAACTACGCTCTCGGCCTTCAAGCTTGGTCATCATTGCAGCCCTTGCTGTCCGCGCTATAAAGGCCTCGACCTTCGGTCTCGGCCTTTATTTTAGCTTGTCCATCAAGGGCTGCAATGCTGACCGCGCTGTGACGACTGGACCTGCACTAAGCTACGCTATCGGCCATCATCATCGCTGCCAGCAACGCAGTCATTATTGACCGCGGAATATACTATTATCTACACTTACAACGTAATGTTTCAAATATGATTTCAAAAAAGATTGTATAAACGCGTATTTTATTTTCGAAATTAAAAAATAACCCATTACAGTGCAGTCAACTGCATCATAATAGTTGGCAGTAAGCTAACTGTTTCAGAACCCTTTACAGAGGATTTAAAGCATGGGTGTAGATAAAATAACTTTTTAAATTTTTACAGCACACTTTTACTTTTTAATTTATTTGCGCGTATAGGCTTACTGTAATAGCTATGGTCTGTGGTGCGGGGCGCGTCAAAGCAAAACAAAAAAGTTATGATTTCAATTTTCACTTTATGTTGTACTGAATTACGTATGTTTTTTAATTCTTGCTTTATAATTATCTGATAGTAGTGGATTCACTAACATGAAAAAATTTTATGCAGGTCAGTGAGTGAATTTGACAAAAATTTGACACCCCCCCGACATTTTAGATGCAGCAAAGGAAATGACTCTTATATCAAGGTAGTACGGTAATATCAGCAAAGTCTCTCTCTCTTTTTTAACTTTGATCTTTTATTTAAGTAGTAGGTTCAATTTCAAATTGTATGAGTGCAGATAAAGTAGTGTATGAAACTGCACATAACTAAGTATTAAAACACTCGTGTGATACTTCGTGTTTTAATACCCCTCTTTATGTGTCAGTTTCATAAACTATTATTATTGCACGATCAAGTTATCCGCAGAACCAAGTCAAATATTCAAATTATTTTCCAGAAATGAGACATCGTTGGTATCTCTGAGGATGCTGAACCAAGATGGACGCAAAGTAACGAATGTCGCATTCGGAATGCCTTATACACTTCGTGCTGAATTGAGCAAATCTGATGGTAAGATAATCTGATCATCTTTGTTGTTACAATTTTGGTTTTGGCAACCTGCTTGAGTAATCAATTTAGGTAGCTTTCGTGTAGTGAAATGCTTATAAAGTTGTTAACCCATGCAATGCAACCCAGTAGCATCACTAAGGCCCGTATTTACAAACCGCTCTCGTTGAGAGCTATCTTGAGAACATACCTGAGATACTGTTCCTATTTAAGAAGAGAATCTCAAGTATTATCTTAAGATAGCTCTCAACGTTGAGAGCGGTTTATAAATACGGGCCTTAAAACACCAACATTGAATCAAATTCTAAATCGTCTATCACTGCCACTCCAAATCAATTTGTTATCAAATTATTCGGCTTAAAAATATCACGTTCTTATTTAAAATTTGCTTCATTATAGGAACACATGGAATCAGGATGAAGAATTGCTTCGCATTCAACATGCGCAATAACACCGTGCTTCTCCTCGACACCAGGGGGTGAGCGTGTTTAACAAATTGTTCATATAAATCTAGAATTCTTGAGCAGAATCAGAATAGTATTATTATAGAACAAAACACCTTTTAAGGTGCATTTGTTTGGTGAATAGACTTTATAATAAGAATAAGAATAATGTTTATTGTTTTCTCCAACAATCTTAACTGTACATTTTATATTTTACATTTATGATATTATATAGCATAAAGATTGCGAGAGACTGGCACCCGAGCTAAGCCATAGGTCTGTGGTTCAGTGCACCAGTTCCCTCCCCTCTCGACGTAGCAAATACATTTGGGATACAAGTTTATGTGTCACGATACTTAATTCAAAGAATATAATGTGATTTTTGGTCTTGAATTAAGTAACTATTTTCTTAATATGAAGCAGCATTCATTTAATTATCCTTAGGCTCCATGTTTTTTTTTGTTTATTGGAGAGCTATACTTTTGTACCACGGGCAACAGCGTCGCTTAACCACTCCTAAGGTTAAAATCGCTCGCACGCCGCGCCGTCACAACGTACGTTTAGTTCGTGCAGGGGCGATACGCGCTCACACGAATTTTGTTGCAAACTGGTTAAGCGTCGCTGTTGCCCATAGTACCTATAAGCATTACATTGGTAATACTAACGCATGTTTTGTTATCCTTTTAGTTGCCCCGTCAAGAATTCTTTAGCGGTGAAGTCAGAGGGCAGCACGACCGAGATCAGCATTGCACAGATGTTCCGGTTCCCAGACTCGTCACAGGTTAACTTCCAGTGCGACGTTGCAGTTTGCAAAGGTATAATATTGTACTGAATATTAAAACTTGACCAGAATAATTATAAACTTGGCAGGCACCCATTTGCTATTTCCTTATTCTTATGTTGGTTATTTACGACAGCTTAGTTGTAGGTAGTAGAAATTATAGTTCGTTAGTTTTCCGCCGAAGTTTTCTGAGACTGTATTTTGTTGATTAAGCTTTACTACTAATAATGGTTGTGATTATAACATTACAGGCAGCTGCGGTTCAGTAGACTGCTCTGCGGACGGGCGCAGTGACCCCAGCGATGAGGAAGCACTGGTGACTGCCTCCACGGGAATATTCGTCCTGGATCCCAGCGATAGCGCCGGTACGGTAACATTAACAAGTTTTACACAACCAATTTGAGGAGCTCGGTGGCACAGTGGTTTAACGCCTGGCCCTGCTGTTGCGGAAGTTAAGCAACTTCTGCATGGGTCGGTCATGGGATGGGTGACCAAAAATTTATTATCTCGAGTCCCTGTGTGTTTCGGAAGGCACGTTAAGTCGTTGGTCCCGGCTGCATTTGCAGTCGTTAGCACCCACTAATCCGCATTGGACCCGCGTGGTTGGTTATGGCCCATCCTCCTTGTCCACCTTTAAGAAAGGCCTGTGCCGCAGCAGTCGACACAACCAAAGGCACTTAACCAACCTCTATGCCTTCAATGGTTGAAGCAATACGTGTCGACTCCCGAACAATACTCAACTTCTTAGCTCGTTGTGATTAACCTAGACTATTTCTCGAATTACTCCTTAACTCCAATATTACTAAATTAACCCGAAGAAAGTTTATTGACACCGTAGCATAACGATCTAGCTATTTATGTATCTAAGGCCTTGTCTACTTTACTGATAATAGTGAGTGAGTGTCATATCAATATTTGAGTAAATTAATGGCCAAATTATACGTATAAGAAAATATTATTCACTAAGTATTTGTATTTTCATCGTATGGTTATTGCTGCAGTTGTCCAAACTACTAATATCAGCAATAGATACTTACTGCTGTTAGTTTACCATTTATGGCGATGGCGACCTACTCACTTAAGTACGCACTTATTGTGTAGCAAACACACAAGAACTACAATAAAGGAAGTAAGTAAATTAAAAACCCAAAAAGTTGCACTCCGCAATCGCATATGTGATATGCTCGCAGAGTGGAACCTGTAAAAACAAAAAAAAACGGGTTGAACTGAATACTAGTGAATACCTCCCGCCTTTTAAAGTCGGTAAAATGTGCCTCCTCAGTGATGAGTATTCCGGGTGTAGTACACTTCGACTTCATCCTTATCATCACTTAACATCAGGTGAGGTGATGGCCAAGCACTATCCCTTTTGAATTTCAGTGATGACGTGCTCTGAATCCGGTATCCGTCCGTTGTGGCTCCTGTACCTGGCCATCGCTCTGGGAGTCATGTTCGTGGTGATGTTGCTCATCAACTGCTTCCTCTGCACGGCCATGACCTGTTCCTGCGCCAGGACCGACGTAAGTGAATTCAGATCACTTATACATTATTTAGTGATTGTATCAGAATCTGATATATAAATTCGCAACACATGCAAATCCGAATTTCCAGGAATGTCTTCATGTGGTTTAAAATTTTTGGCTTCCTAAGTGTTTGTCTTTTAGTAGGTGTGTATTATACAGAACTATTTGTAAACAGGAGTAAATTTCTAACATAATAAATAACAACATTTGTTTTACGACTTTTCCGGAAACAGACAAAAAATATTCGACTTTTCATATAAAACTATCGAGTTTTGTATGAAAAGTTTTTTGTTTTTCCATATAAATGTCCGAACAGCTGATCGCAGCTATTTGGACATTTGTATGGAAAATATTTTTTTTAATATTTTCGGAAAAGTCGTAGAACAAATGTTATCATGATTTTAGTAACCTACTCCTACGAGTTTGTTGGTGTTTTACAAATAACCCTGTTTATTTGAGTTTTTATGTCAGAAAAGTACAAACAAGAATACGAGTTATATACTTGTTGGTATTATGACTTGTGACTCTGTGATTTTATACCAGGCCTAGTAAAATTCGTTGATTACCCAGAAAATACTTACAGCTCCGTAAGCCAACTAAGTAAAGATGAATATATATAGTGTATTTGGTTAGTTGCATCCATAATTCCCAAGCGCTTATAGTCTGTCTATTCTTAGTTGTCTTATTTGGTAAACAATCTTCACCCAACTCTTTATTGAAAATATAATCATTAATAAAATACAAAATTATTTTCCACACAATAAATTGTTATAGTTACTAACATATTTTTAAATATGACAACTGTCGAATATTGTTTACGTAAGACAAATAGGGATAAACAGACTTTTATAGTATGAAATATGAACATAAAATAATTAATAGCCACTTTATTTCCCTAGGTGATCGAGAAGGACCCGTCGGTGGTGGAGGACTACGACCCCTACCGCAGCTGGCACGGCAGCCAGTACGGAAGCAGGTACCCCTCCTCCACTATACATTCAGCGAGGTAAGCGCAAGCCTCGAGTACTGCATGCTCACGCTCATGCATGCCGGAAATAGTTCTTTACAAACCTACCGAAAAGAACTTACTTTTAAACCTACTGAAAAGAACTTACTTTTAAACCTACTGAAAAGAACTTACTTTTAAACCTCGCTGAATTTTTTTAGTGCAATTCTAAAAAATAAAAAAAACAATGAGCATGACGTGGCACATTTGTCTGACGTACGTGTTGACACGCCGTATTTTATATGGACGTGTTATAAGTGTGATTCTAGTTCATGCATTTATTATGAAAACTGATGTCATCTGATGAGCGTGTTAACACGTCACATCAGACAAAATATGCCAGCATCTTTATTTAACGTGAATTAATTGAAAATTACGCTCCGTGGGTAGGCCCCCGACAAGGTGGACCGACGATCTGGTGAAGGTTGCCGGAAGCCACTGGATGTGGGAAGCGCAGAACCGATCGTCGTGGAAATCCTTGAGGGAGGCCTATACCCAGAAGTGGGTGTCGTACGGCTGATATGATGATGATGATGAATTGAAAATTAACTAAAAAATTGTTCCATTCTTTCAATTTAAATGTGCGTAAAATAATACGTACAGAAGTAGTATCAGTGGTGAAAAGTTCGAAATGTTTACGAAACTTTGGAATAATTTAGGAATACTTCCGGAAATACCTATTCAGAACTTCCAATATTACCATCAACAACTTTGGAACTTTGTATAATAGATTTTGAACTTTGAAAAACTGGGAATACTTTGAAACCTTACTTACTGTCTTACTATTACTATAGTTCACGAGTTATAAGCAGGGGCAAATGTTGGCAGGAAGTTGAGGTAACTTTGTTCAACTATAAAAAATCATATATTGGTAATTAAAACTCATTAATTTAGCAATTTCGAGTCTTATCATCAAGACTTGAGGTTGCACTTGGTTTACATAAAAAAAAACTAGAGCTTGTCTTACATTTTTTGGAGTTATAACCGATTGTGTGCAAAAAGCGGCCAAAGATGGCGGGTTTTACGATATTTCAATATTTATCATAATGTAACGAAATTATTGTACCTAACTGTACCGTTATTATTTTAACTTCCAAAGTTGCAGGAAGTTTTGAAAGCTTTCAGGAATACTTCCTGAGAAATGGAATCTTTCCTGAAAGTTTTTATCCCTAGTGGTAACTAAATAATTGTTAAAGATTAAAATATTCGAAGGATTTGCATGTTCGTAATTTTAGATGT
Organism: Agriphila geniculea; assembly: GCA_943789525.1. Taxonomy (NCBI): domain Eukaryota; kingdom Metazoa; phylum Arthropoda; class Insecta; order Lepidoptera; family Crambidae; genus Agriphila; species Agriphila geniculea. The sequence continues at coordinate 15,670,654 of OX038875.1, forward strand.
CAAGACTGTAATAAATTCAGTAGCATTAAAAAATGTTGTGAGATCAGCAACACACCAAGTTATCCACCGTTGTCTTATTTTGATTTAACGTTTTTAAGTTCAAAGTTGATGGAGAAAAGTTGACTTCTAGTGGTAACCCAGCGTAGCAGCACGATGGGTTACAGAAAATTAAAAGTGATGAAATTATCATAATAACTATAACAACATAAACATAACTTTCAGATCGGTGTCGGATAACAGCGACCACTACGCGATAGTACAATCGCGGCCGGGCAGCCGGCACTCGGGCATGCACCGAAACAGGCACTGAAGCGAAACGATACGAACCGCTGATAATAAGGAATAAGGACATCCGCCTCACACCAAATCTTATTTCGATCACAAAAAACACCTACGTGTAAACGCAATCAAGTTTAAGTAAGTTACTTAAATGATAGAATGCAAATTAAGAACTTTTTCTAGAAAATATGTAGGCTCTTATTAATGGTGCTTTGCGACAATATCGTCAAAACGTTGGAATTAAATAGTTGTAAACTAGTGTGAATTCTACAGAAATGTTACCTATTAAGAATCGAACCTATTTTTCGAATGAATTTAACTTGTGCCATTGTATTTCGATTCATGTACCTTACGTGGCTTTAACAGCCTTCTAGACATACTTTATTGTTGGTATAATTTCCAACATCATGTATAAATGCAACGAATCCGTCCAATTTATCCCAATTAGTGAATAGGTAATTAATATATTAAATATAAGTCGAGCGCCCGCAACTTTTCCTTAATTCATTCCCTTTCTAATAGAAGAACCACTCTGCAAAATGTGGTAATAAAATATTGTACACTTAATAGGTAGGTAGTAAAACTTCGGTCTCTAGTTTAAAATAGTAACCATTATACCTACCATTTAAATTTTAATCTAATCAATCTTTCATCGTCTACTGAAAATTTGTTCCGAGCCATATATACGAGTATGTATCTCAACATAAAAGATTTTCGAAGTAATCAAACATTTTAATGCACTTACTCTAAAATCTTATTCGCGGTCGCTAGCATTTAGTAATGCAAAAGGTCAGTTCATACTTAAAAACTATGTATTATACATATTAAATTAATTATCTTACATATTATACTAAGTAGTGTTCGCCAAGTATGAGCTAACTTTTTATTTACTCGTTAGAAAAGAATTTATTTAATTTTTATTTCATGATTAAGTTAATGTCATTTATCATTACCTATTTTAGTAGGTACCTACCTAACAATCGTTTTGAAATTTGAAGTGAACCACATCATACCTGTGAATAATAATAATGTATTGTTATAAGATATGTATGAAAGAATAACCATAGGATAAATAATTAATTGTGTTTTTTCATTTGAATGAGTCGAGTGAATGGAATTGTCAAGTTGTGTTTGGTAGTAGTTAGATAGTATAAGGAATAGCTTAACTACTTTATATTAACGTATTATGATAATGTATGATTGTATGCTGTTCAAATGTTTAAGCAGAAAAGAAAATGGAATTCATTTTCTAATAACTTAGTGTGAAATAAAGATAATAGAACTAAGTGTTTGCAGTTTTAATCGTGCCCTTCTTTTATAATGTTGTGTTCAAGTAGGTACCTACTTATTTTTTTGTAACACAAAAGGAATGTGTAAGGACATATCTCTGTCGTACATTTTATACTTGATTCACTCTCTAAAACTGTGTCAAAAGACTGTGTTAAATAAAATTGCTGTTCGAACTTTACGCTGTTTTGTGCCTATTTGATTTCCGCCATTTTGGCGCTGTAGGACGTAGCGTGAGCATATCGTGCGGGACATGGTACTAAAGTTTGAAGTCTGGAGAGACCATCACGGCAACTATTTTCATATTGTACGTCAAAATTAGTTCTTTAGACGCACGCTAGTGGCGTTTCAAATAGGCACAAAAACTAAGCTGTCAAATCATACAGACAGCCAGTCCAGTTAAATAAAAAAATATTTTTCATGTCAGTGTAGTTGCCTGATTGGGCGTAGGTTAGTAGTAACTTTAAAAACAAATTTAATTAATTAACAACATCATGTTCTACAAATTAAACCTGCCTCCCTCTCTCGACAGGATCGAGTTCACCATCAGGATCAAACTAACGTCAAAAATCTATTATTTTGGTTCTTTGGAAACGGATGCCATAGTTTTCATTTTAAAGTTTACTCGAACTAGATCTCGATCGCGTCGGGAGTCTCGGGAGTAACCCCCAGTTTCTTAATAAATAAAATACTGATAGCACACAAATCACTATATTAATATATTTATTATTCAAGTGTTTTACACTATTTTATGACTACATAGACAAGTGGTTTGGTAAACTTAAATTAATAATTAAAATAAATATTTTACATTCCCAACAATGCATTTTCATCTTTTATTTTATACAAAATGGAAGATCGATAAATTTTAATAAATGTTATCGGTAAATGTATAGTCTTAAAGAATAAGTGATTCAAAATAGTCGGGTGTAATGGTGTGATATGTCAGTAAGTATAGCTGCCAATTTGTTTGACATATATTTTAAGGTATATCATATCAAAGAAATCACACTGTATAATGTATAAATGTGTTAATAAGAACCGCTACACCGATGTATACAGAAATGAATCTATCTTTAAATAATAATAATAATGATTGGACTAGAAAGTTTTAACAACAATAAATATATCTAGTAGAATATTCCACATTATTCAATTACAATCTCGAAAATATGATCAGTTACAAAAATTAGTTAACTAAAATAAGTACCTATGTTATTATTTTTCTATGGCACTAAGTGTTTCTTTACATGTTGATAATTATTACATATAACGGCAAAACATTGTATTCCTCAAGTCACATTTAATACTTATTTAAAGTTATTAATTCGCTATCGGCTAAACTTAAATAATTACGCGCATCTTTTTCATTAAATTCGTTAATTTTGTAAAGTTAGCCTCCCTACTCTCGACGGGATCGAGTTCACATAAACATCATTTTATTTTTATTTTGGTACATTGAAAACTGTTTCCATGATTTCCATAGTATCGTTCTATTACTCGATTCGACGTTTAATTACTCGATTCAAACTCGATCGCGTCGAGAGTAACCCCCCAATTTTGAAACTGTTAAAACAAATGCCTGCGCTTTCCAAGCTAATGGTGCATGCATTGCATATACATACATTGATTGTTGTTTCGGGTACCCGAACGATTTATTTACCACTGGCATATTGGCAATTCCGAATTCGGGTTATATGGTAGAATTTGTACGAAAGCGACTAAATTCGACTGCTCTTAACACTAACCGCCAGCCTGAATTTCAAAAAGTACAGCAGAATTCGATCAAATATGTAGGCAGGTAGGTACTAAAAAGTAATGCCGACATAAGGTATAGAAGATATTATTATGTGCCAATTAGAATCAGTTTAGCCGTAAGCATATTTTGTTCAAGTTCTTCTATTGTTTCGCTTCTTTATGTTCGAGCATCGTATTAGCCACCTTTTCGTACAGAGATCGTTTGTAGATCCGTGGTTGTGCGCCGCGCAGACTGTGTGGGTAGATCCCGAAAACTGTCTCGTCGTCGAACCAGCTGGTTGTAGGCTGAAAAAAATAGTTTTTTTCAAGTAAGTCTTTAAGTCCGACTTTATAATTGTCATTTTGTAATAATTATTAGGTAAAGTTGTATGTCCTTACTTGGTTTTTATGGCAAATATCTTCGCCCAACTCTTTAATAAAGTAATAATTTAATCAAATATTACAGAATAGACCATTTTCTACAAGTAAGCACTTAAATTACAAATATGATAAATTATTGAAGACTTTTTCAATTATCATGGCCACATAATTATTTTTAAATTATGTTAAAAAGCCATCAAAACACTTTCACACGTTCGCTATAGAATAATGAACACAATTTAAATAAAGACAGACTTATACGATATGCAGAATCCAAAATAGAATGATTATCTTCATGCTACATTTCCAATTGAATGAACTTCGTCTCGTCAATTTGCGTCAGTTTGTCCTACGCAATAACGCAAACGTTAATGACGTCATTCGATTAGGAAGGAGTGTGGTGAAAACGTCAAATCGATGGACAGGTATGACCGAAAACTAAACAAGGGGTAAAAATTTATTTTAGCTAAAAAGTTCATCTACTGCAAATTAAACGAATGTTGATAAAGCACCGAAAGCCTATGTTGAAAGTAAGGCATTTATCACAAAGACAAGGCCGTTTAGTTAGTTGATATTTAATCATTGGCATTCCAGTTATTCAAATCTGATATTAATCAAGTAATTATTAAAAGACTTCGCGATAATCTTATGTGATGAGCACACATGTGATGTAAAACTAGATCGCGATTGGATTAATATTCACACCTAAATTAATTTGGTCCATCTATCGCGGTAAGATAAGTATGATGAAATTCGATCAAACTAGGAAAGTTCACAGAAATAGCAATAAAGATGTAGAATACACTTAAGGTATGATTCTGATGTCGGCAGCAAGCAGCAGTGTTGCCGCAGCACTGCTGCCGCAGCACTACTGGTCCCCATACATTCTCTACAGGTTTATATGAGATTATACCGAGTGTCGCGCGACACTGCCGCGCACACTGTTGACTGCGACACTGCGACACTTCTCCGGTCACTTCAAATTGAGCCGCCTTTCATAACATTACGGTTCAATTTGGAGTGCACTGCTGCGGCAGCACTGCTGCTGATGCCGAGATCGGACTCATACCTTTACGAGTTTTAAGACTGTATAAAGGTACACTGCGGTAATAGGTATACAGCGAGCAAAGTATTCCGATCACGTTCCATTTTTAAAGACCATGTAACCTTTTTGGCATACCCGCCATTTAGAAAAAAATAGAAAATTCTTCGCAACCACAGAGGAAATAATCACTACGTTTTACCACTGACCTCCATTATATAGACGTCAGTGTTCGCAACTGATAAAACTAGTGTCAATCGATTGGAAACGTCAAAATAAACACAAATTAATGATGGTCATACTGTCGTAAAATGTGTTCTTTCGGAGGTATAGTGGAAATCGAAGTGTTTCTTTCTATCACGATGAATACAGTCTTAACGTGAAAATTCCGACGGTGTTAGGTTATGAGAAATTGGCTGTACAACAGCTGTCAGTGTGCATGATATTTTTTAGTATTTTTTTGGTGTGCACCAACCTCGAGCGAGCCTGAAGTTGATGTTGAGATTGTTGTTGGTGCGGCACCGTGACCGTCGTGGTCACCTCGTGTGGTCCACATCAGAGTCCATACCTAGTCGCTGAACAATATGTGTGCACTAACCCCAAGCCTGAATTTGCGCATGTGCGCGACGAGCTGGTGAATCTGGTGATACGTCACCGTGACCACGCGCGACACAGGTACCTAAGTACCCGGGGTGGGTCGTCGTCACCTCGTGTGGCCCGCGTCAGTAATCGCTGTATTGTACAACATGTGTGCACCAACCTCGAGCCTGAAGTTCAGCACGTGAGCGGCGGGCTGGTGGTGCGGCACCGTGACCACGCGCGACACAGGGAAGTACCCGGGGTGGGTTGCTGTCACTTCGTAGTGGCCCGGAGTAAGCAGTCGGTAGTAGTCTCCGTAAGCACCTACCAAGGTAATACACACTTACACTCAAGGTTTAAACGAAAATATTTAAAATAAAATACATAAGTAATAGTTTGACATTCTTGTTAGAAAAAACATATGTGATTCAATATGAACGATTAAAAATCATATATTGTTGATTTGATTGTCATCATAAACAATAGGTAGGCGTAGGTCTTAATGCTTGCCTTAGAACAAACATTCGATGTCTAGTCACAGAATGCATAATAGTACCTACAATACAAGTCTAGTACAGCAGGTGACATAACTATCGTCTTTAAACAATACAATTGATATGTTGCAAAATCATTTCTCTTCCCACAAACCTATTATAGTACCACCATGAGTACCTATTGTAAACTACTTACAAGAGAGACTAATAAAATAAGTACTAGTTAGCTTTAATTGCCTACTAGGTTTGGTGACTCAAAACAAAACAGTCGTATCTTAAAATAGGGCAGAGAGGCCCTATTTTTGAATCGCTCGGCTGGCGTCGAGCGCTCGTTTCTACTGATTTTCGTTCGACATCTCATTGTTTTGAGTCATATGTCGAACGAAAATCAGTAGAAACGAGCGCTCGACTGGAGTCGAGCGATTCAAAAATAGGGCCCCACATGTCATAAATTAACTGCTGCAGTTAGGAAGTACTTAATTCTGTGACACAATTCTAAGATGCGATGATGACAACGATGTACGAAACAACAGGAAATGTTTGTTTATATATTCACATTGGCTGTTATATGTCTCAACGATATTATTCAAAACGTGTCTCTGAATTCATACTGCATTAATATATTTACGATTCAACAAGTTACTTAATTAAATGTGCCAAACCTGTTGTGACATCGTGTCTGATGGGTCGCGGAATTGGTCCCGTGATGTTCACCACGGAGATGATGGCATTCTGTATGAACCCAGAGTCGTCACTCACGATGCCCTTGATGCCGATATGCGCCTTCCACAGGTATGCCAGTAAAGCTTCGCGGTTCCTTTCCCATTCCGCAGCCAGTTGGTTCGCCAGCGGATATTTCTCACAACCCAGTTCAAGGGTTACCTCGAATGCATTGGTTGCCAAGTAATTGAAATCTTGCATTCCTAAAATATTGTTTACTCATGAGTGCGACGACGGCTAAAAATATACTCATCGAACGTGCATGAATAATGCAGGCGCGTTTGGAATTGGGAGTGAGTAAACCGATTTGACAAACAGAGAAAACGATAATTAGTTTTTTAACAATATACACGTATTTTGTAATGCTAAACCAGTTCGCGTCTCATGGTCAACTAAAGTCGTACCGTAAATGTCAATGTACATACAATAAGAAGCAATTCATTACTTATCCTTCCTCATTCCTGCTTCTTACTTCCCGCTTTATCGCATGACTAGTCGTAAAGTACAAGACAGACGTTCTTTAAAATAAAATAAATACTTTTGTAAACTTTAATAATCAAAACAGAACAAATTGATAATATGTGAAAACTGGTATTATCGCAATATAAAACGATAAGTTTAATAGGTGAAGTAAATTGGCAAAAAATATTAATTTAAAACTATAGCATAGAGCACGTGTAAGAAAACTATGTAAAAACATAATTAAAGCTTGAATATTGGAATTGGTTTTCTGTCGCTTAATGACTTCTGTTTTAAAATAAAATACTAGCGCATTTGCCAATACAGAATCCAGAAATATCCGATTTCGGCACCTCAAAGTCCCTTTGGTATCGTGTAGGGTTGGCGTAGTTTCTTCGACATTCACAAGTACGCTGACGTAAGTACTTCGACATTCACGAGTTATGACTGACTTATAATGATTTTGAATTTTATAAAAATAGCGACAGATATGTAGTTCAGTTGGGAGTCGATCATAAAAAACAACATAAAAAAATCCCTGTGTCTTACATGGGTGGGCGAACCACTGCCACACTACATAGGCGGTATGACTCAAAACAAAACATAAAAGTAACAATGCGTTGCTTCACTTACCTCCTTTCAAGCTATACCAAGCTGCACCATTGGTAACACCACCCTGCTTGCCGAAGTTGTAAGTCGCGGAATCATCTGAGCTGGTGGTGTGGCATCCGCGACGAGTAGCAGAAGCCATATCAGCGTGAGCAGATGCGTATGACATAGCTAGTTCCCTACAGCGAAATCAAATAATGTTAGTAAAATCACATACACTTAAGGATACTTTGTGAAGCTCTATGGTCGTTATCGCTAGGGATGGACATCATAGGACGAGTGACCCAGAAATATATCATCTCAACATCTCAAGCTCATACATGTTTCAAAAAGTTGCTTTTCCTGGCCACTTTTGCAGTTGTTACTGCAATCAGCACTGGAGTTCGAGTGGTGAGTTAAGTTATGATGACTTATGGCTCATACTCTATAGCCATTCGTAAGCCAACCTGTGCCTCCTTGGTAGTGGCAAAAAGGCTCAATAGTGAATGAAAAATACTTTCAATATTGAAGAAATTGCAATACCTAAAAGTGTCATCATCAGGACTTGCAGAATATTCAGAAACGGGAGCTCCACTCCTGCTTTCATCGTATGGATAGTTGGCAACCAAGTCACCTCCATGCATTGCCGCACTAAGCACAAATGGTATGGACATAATCCATCTCATCACAGCTCGGGTTTCCGGTTCTAACTATAAACAAATCGATTTTATATTAGGTGATAACTGAAACTATAAATTGCATGGTTAATTAACTTTACATTGAATACACATTTTCCATAATTATTAGTGATGTTATTTATAATCAAATACTATCACATGAACTGCAGAGCACATTATCTACAGTCTTCCTGATGATAGTGCTTTGAATGTTATTGCACAGTTGTTGCATTTTAATTTATAAAAATGTGATAAGTATTTTAATTTATAAAAATTATAGATACCATAGTTCAAAAACTATTTATAAGGTTGAGTAATAAAAAAGTGTACTTACTGGAGCAGCAAGCCGAGTTAAATCTTTTAATATGTGGTTGTTATGGTTGATACCTTGGCGCTCAAATTCAAAAGTAATTGCATCTAAATCTGGGAAATTCCTATTGAGGTCTACAGAGTGATTGTTATTACGTCCCAACAAGTAATCTTGCCCACCCTAAAAAGTTATATGATTTTTAGACATTTTTCCAAATAAAATAACAAAGGTCATTGGGCATTTTGTTCAGACATTTGACCTAATGGCGTACACAACCGAAATAGGGCTAGGTATCTAGATAAATGTATCTGCTACGCAGTGGTATGGGTTGCATTCTTGCAGGACATGTTTCATTTTTTATCATTATATCATAGCATTTCAATAACAAATAAAATAAAATAAAGAAATGAAGACAATACAAACGTTTATTATGCTTGTACTACACATTTTCACAATGCTGAGAGTAAAAACTTCTGTTTTATTAATAAAAGTTTAATACATATCACATTAAACATAATATCTACTCACACACATAATGTGCAATAACTTTTTTCTGCCGGTCGGTACATAAAAAATAATACATATTTTGAAAAGTGGGATTGAATTCTCCAATTTAAAACTATGCTTAGGTACTGTATGCGAACTTTCATCAAGCAGGTAAAATATGCCCAATGACCTTTAAAAATAAAATTTCAAACAAAACCATAGGATATACTCACCGTATCTGTAGACAGTTGCCACCCATCAGGATTCATTGATGGTAACAAATGAATTCGGGTACTATGAATTAGTGCCCTTATGCGACGATCTTGGGCTAAATATTGATCACAAAGGTATTGGGCTAGACCTAAAAGCAACTCGCGGCCGAGGACCTCATTTCCATGAATATTTCCGATATACTTAACTTCTGGTTTATCTAAAAGATAACATATAAATTAATCAATTTGTTTCTTTGGATTACGCCGCTTTATTAAGAAAAAATAATTCTACTCACATGGTTGGTGAAATCCTGGAGTGTCAGAAAATTCTATCACGTAAAGGGGAACACCGCACACCGAAGGTTCGGTGAGAGCATACACTCTCGTAATATTTGGGCACTTTTCATGAATTTCTTCCAGAAGAAGTGGCAATTCTTCATTGTTATGATGCTTCCAAACGAATTCGGCAGACACAGAAAGGCAAAATAACAATGCTACTATTACGTAGAAAGCCATGGTTAATATTATGTTCTTGAGTTCTAGATTAGCATCACACAAAAACACTAGTATCACCGAAAGAAACGAGGCATACCCACGTCTACTCAACACAAAGTATCGATCGATTTTCCCGCGATGTTACCCCAGCCAATCGAAAGCTTGCTTGAATTATGACGTCAACAGCGGCGAAGTGGCGAGCGGGGCGTTACGTCAGACATCTGTCATTTAGCGTTTCGTTCGTTCATAGTTTTTAGTTGAGAAGTACTTTTTGCTTATTACCCGACTACGGCGAAGCCAAAATGGAAGGTATATGATTTTGAGCTGTATGTATGAATGTTCATCTGATACACAGTATCTTCTAAACTACTTATCATAATTTGACAAATGAGGTGTCGTTAGAAGCGTCTTAATTGTCCACTGGTTATAGGTTATGTGACGTTACATTAAATTGAATATGGCGCCCTCTAGAAGAGTTGAAAACATGAACTAAAAAAATATATTTAATGATACCGTGTTGGGTACCAAATGAAAGGGCTTAATAAGCACTTTTCAAATACATATTCAAATAGCTTTTGCCCATGGCTTTGCTTGCTTTCACCCAATTTACAACCCTAAAATATTTACCCCTTACTAATAAAGATTGAATAGCAGATGTATAGTTACACAATGGTTACTCTCTGTCAAACTATTTGAATTTGACATTAAAAAGAAAGTGACAAAACACTGTGTAACAATGCGGCTACTATACAATCTTTATTAGTAAGGGTAAAACGTAGTGATTATTTCCTCTATGAGTAAGGGGGTTAAAATAAAAAACCGGCCAAGTGCGAGTCGGACTCGCTCATGAAGGGTTCCGTACCAAAAAACGACAAAAAAAATACGTTTGTTGTATGGAAGCCCCCCTTAAATATTTATCTTATTTTGTTTTTAGTATTTGTTGTAATAGCGGCAACGAAAATACATCATCTGTAAAAATTTAAACTGTCTACCTGTTGTTCTTATTAATATCGAGCAAAAAACAGCAAAGAAATCACGTTCGTTGTATGGGAGCCCCCCTTAAATATTAATTTTATTCTGTTTTTAGTATTTGTTGTTATAGCGGCAACAGAAATACATCATCTGTGAAAATTTCAACTTTCTAGCTATCACGGTTCATGAGATACAGCCTGGTGACAGACAGACAGACAGACAGACAGACAGACGGACAGCGGAGTCTTAGTAATAGGGTCCCGTTTTTACCCTTTGGGTACGGAACCCTAAAAAAGAAGTTTAAAAAACTTAAACCCGACTACGATTTTTCCGTAGTCGGGTTTTAGTTTATAATCTTATTTTTTTACTAAGTTCATGTCATTATTTTGTTCATTGTAGCGAGTTTTATTTGCTATTACATAATTATACACCGTTAATTTTTAAGTATATCTAAAAATGAAAAAGAGATTTCAGACCACGTAAATGAACAACTCCCCCCCACCCCCTCGGACCGCGCCTGATGTGGCCAACCACGGAATCGCGAAAAAAAAATCAGCTGTTCCATACATTATAGTCGAGTTGATGTTGTACTTTTCTATGGAACAGCCGGGTTTTTTTTTCGCGATTCCGTGGTTGGCCCCATAGTAAAAGTTGTTCATTTACGTGGTCTGAAATCCCCATATTTTCATTTTTATGATATACTTAAAAATAAACGGTGTATGTATAGCTATTGGCTTTTGAGAACACATGTGTGAGTGTTTCCCTTTGGAACAGCTTACCCTCGACATAATTCCACCCTTCTGTGTTTCCACCCCTCGCCATCACCACTGCTTAGTACCGATGCGTTTTTAAAGATGGCGTTACGTGTATCAATTTGTAAGCAGCTATTTTAGATGTGTTGCCGTGTACCTAGCCTAAAAGACTTCTTGAAACGAGTTCGAATAAACGTGTTCGTTTAACCGATCGTTTCCACTAAACTCAAAAAACACTGACGCTCAATATCAAGGCTGACAAGGCAAGTTGAGCTTTATTACGTAGCTGGTGAAGCAGCAGGTAATCTTGAATGACAGATAGTAAGAACACAAATCTCTCAAAATGTTTTTAATTATTGACAATTTGGCAACAAGTTGGTTAACATGTTAATGAAGTGGAAACGCACGCCCCCCTACTCAAATGACCGTTTTTCTATTCGTTCGCTAACTTAAAGCTTAAAAATAAGCAATTAAATGATCAAGTCAGACGTTGCAAGTTTATGTAAATCACAGACATTGTTGTATTGTATAGAATTGACAAGCCTACGACACGTTATTTCTGTGTTTATGGCTTATTTTTAATTTTTAAGTTAGCGAACAAATAGAAAAGTGGCCATTTGAGTAGCCCCCACGGTCTGTTCCAATAGGAGGCAACCAATTATATCAGTAACGTTAGGGCTTGCTTGACAAGGGCCTCATGAAAAAATAATCATAATGAGTAACCCTTTCGATTGGTATCGTAAAAACCTGAAAACAAAAACAGCTTCAAAATTAAATAACTCTAAAAAGAATGAAATAATATTCAAAAAATGTTGAAGTCGGGTGGGGCTGGAAGACAACTTTTTTATAATTCTAAAAGCCCCACCCGACTTCATTAGACGTGTTTTTTATTGATATTGACAAGCGTAACAATTATTTTAAATATAGGCATTATTTCTTTCTTTTTAGAGGTATTTAATTTTAAAGCTGTTCTTGTCAGGTTTTTTGAAGGAGGTTTTTCTTTTTTTTTAAAGCTTTTTATATTTTCAAATTTTACTGATAGGTATGCGTGTAAATATTTTTTTACTTTATTTAATAGTTTCAATGTATAATGCCCATAACTCTATTTTCATATTTACGGTGTTGTTTCGTTGTGCCTTCGTAGTCAAAGTCTAGTCCAGCCAGAACTTCGCCATCGCAGACCATTGCTCGGTTTGTTTTGGATCAATCAACTAATACCTTAATCACTATACATATCCTATTTGACTTTGAAGAGTTCCCTGGTGTATCTTCCAAGCCCAAGGTCCAATACCAACGAAATTAAAATGTGACTATTCTTGAAGTACCCTTTCAAATAAAAAAAGAATCATTTAAATCTGTTCATAAACAAAGAAGTTATGCCTGAAGAACTCTTGCGATGGTAAGCTAAATAATTGATATTTTTCAGGATTATGAAAAAACTACTTGACAGATCTCTGTTTATGGGACCACACATGAACTTTGTTTTTTCAGATAAAGAAGAATTATTTAAATCGGTTAATAATTTGTGAAGTTATGGTAAAACATACAGTTATTTTTACATTCTCTTTGAAACATACATAAAAAACCGGCCAAGTGCGAGTCGGACTCGCGCACGAAGGGTTCCGTACAAAAAAACAGCAAAAAAAAAAAAAAAACGAGTTTGTTGTATGGGAGCCCCGCCCTTAAATATTTATTTTATTCTGTTTTTAGTAACATCAATACATCATCTGTGAAAATTTTAACTATCTACATGTTGTTATAAATATCGAGCAAAAACGGGAAAAAAACACGTTTATTGTATGGGAGCCCCCCTTAAATATTTATTTTATTTTGTTTTTAGTATTTGCTGTTATATCAGCAATAGAAATACATCATCTGTGAAAATTTCAACTGTCGTAACTATCACGTTTCATGAGAAACAGCCTGGTGACAGACAGACAGACAGACAGACGGACAGCGGAGTCTTAGTAATAGGGTCCCGTTTTCACCCTTTGGGTACGGAACCCTAAAAACATGCCGTCGACTTGATAGTCCTCCTTTTTTGAAGTCGGTTAAAAATAAAAGTTTTGTTTTCATTTTTGGTAGATTCGATTTCTGGTTAGGGCAGGCGATTTTTCAAAAATCTTTAAATGCAGTTCCGATTATTTTTACATTCAAAATGTAGTCTTCTTTAAGTAAAATTTCCTACCTTAAATATTTACGTTACTTTCCTTCCGTGTGACAAAGTTTTGAGACACCCTGTACACTGAAAGCACTCGTGGCGCACCGCATTCAAAATGTGTTTTTTATGAACTTAGACAAGTGTAGGTGTGCAAATATCTGGGGAGCTCGAGCTGGCATGTTGGCTGCACTAGCATATCCTAATATCACTAGTGCTCTAGAATACGAGTTATACGAAACATATGAACTTTTTAGTAGAACGGGCACCTTCGAATACTACATTTACTATACCATACTAAAAAAAAATACTGCATGATATCGCTAGATTCGATAATCGTCGGTGGTAAAGTGACCAATAATAAATTATTTCAAGCTGCTTCCTACATTGTTTGCAGTTGTTAACATTCACCAATCCGCATTAGGCTCTCCTTGTTGCCATGGTGGGTATATGTTATGGCCCATCGTCCTCGGGACTTGACCTTCTGGGGCACGGGTTCTTGCATACAAAGACCTGTGCCCCAGCAGTGGGACATCGGGACATGATCTACAGAAATCATTAACACGACCACTATTTATTTATTTCGAATTTCTAATTTTCGTTGCTACAAAATTATACAATAATTTTCGTTTTTCTATTCATAAGTACTTCTACAACAAATAATATAGTAGACATAGTAACTCCAAAGATGTATAGTATGTAGATACCCTGAAATATATTTAAGATGTGGTTAATGATGTTATTGCACAAAAAATATTTGAACACAAATGTATTTTACTTTTAAGGTTTTCTCAAAATAAAAGAAGGAAAAGTGGATCACTTTGAAGTAGATAAATATCACGTCGTCTGTATTTTGTCTGTCTGTAAACACAACAATCACACAAAAGTTTTTTTTAGTTTTATAATATTACACGGTTGTCCAAAACAGGAAGAAAGTAAAGAATGTTCAAGAATAATAAAAATGGTTTCATCATAGAGTTCCTGTGGCCTTCTTCCGGCTTCATCATCAGATCAGCTCAATGACACCATAATATTGCATCGCCTTCCAATTCTGACCTATGTTTAAAGTTTCAAGTCTCTAGCTCATCGGGAAGCTAGTATGAAATCGTTCGCATACTTTGCGGAGAAACAAACACACAAACGAGAAAGCAACCTAATAAAAACGTGTTAAAATTACCAGAACATGACGAAAATTCAATGGTTCTATAGTATCGACATCTTTTTTGGACCGAGATAATCTCACTTCTAGTTGCACTTCATAATTTAAATATTTTAACGCCACCTATTAAATAAATATTATTAATAAGTATAAATAAATAATGTGTGTATTAGTCCAGTAGTCATATTGAAATTGGAAATAATTCAAGGAGTTTTGATTTCTTGTGCGTCAGGTTCACTGTAGGGCATCCAGTCCCGCATGTTATTTGCGATCTCGGTATTTGCGGCACCGATGATTTACAATCTCGCGGGATCTCGGAATTTGCGGGATCCCGCATTTGTAAGATGAGCTGCCTATTAAAGTGTTGTAAGGAGGTATTTATATGTTAAAAGTCCCAATTATACTGAAAAACTAATCAAACTTGTAATAAGTAGCGTAATTAGATGCACGATGCAAATATTTACTTCTTACTTTCAACAAAATCAAGCAATCAAAAGAAACATGGCGATATCAACAGCGTGGTGCATCCGCGGGACAAGCGCCACTAGCCGCGCATGATCGTAATTGGCTGGTCAATCAGTCATTCATATACAATACGCTTGCGAGAGGACATATCTATGCTACTTTCCAGTCCCGCAAATCCCGCGGATCCCGCGCTGGTAATCTCGCTCCTTGCAGGACTGGAAAATGACGCGGGATCTCGGTATTTCGAGATCTCGGTATACCGAGATTGGATGCCCTAGTTCACTGCACTCAGGGCTGATAATCATAAATTGAATTTAGACCTTGTAAACTGTATGGAAGTTTAAAAAAAACAAAAAAGTGTCCGAGCCCTTCAATTTATGATTTCTGAATTTTGAAAAAAAAAGTCAAAAAAGCTAGGAAAGCAAAGGGGACCAAATTTGCAACAATTTATTATACGACAACATTTTGATACAATCTATACCTACCTATTTAAATAGTGAGAACATAATAAACATGAGTCCCTAATTGTATAAACATCATTAACACCAAAGAATGGTAACACTTACTTATTTTGATTGTGTTGTACCTCTTTAATTATAGTTTGTATCAAAAGAAAGGTTGTACCCAGTATAATTAATTGTTGCAAATTTGGTTTGGCCTCCTTTGCTTTCCTAACATTTCTTTTTTTATTTAGACTTTTTATATGTTTAGTTATTTTAGCGGCACTGTAGTTCATATTGACGTTTCATAAACCTACTCTGTACTTTATACCTGAGTCTCCCAGGCCAACATCAGACCGGATTCGTGTAAGCGACCAATAAGTTGACTAATTTTCTCCGTGTACGGCGAACTCTTCCGCAGAGTCAGTACACAATACTCATAGTAGAAGTCTTCTTGCATGACAGTTAAATCCAACATGGCTTCCTTAGTTATGTAATCCCCGATGGCAAAGTAACCTGGTAGGTATTTTTGTTTTAAAACTTAACATAATACCCGTACTCAAACATAAAGGTAGAATACAAGAGTAAGTATAATATAGTTGGAGAAATTTTCAAGAAAGTAGGTAATTAAATTTATGACACAAAAAAATATATGTTTTAAAGTTTTCTCTACTAACTACCTATTTAGTAAGATCTATGTGTTACCGGCAATGTATGAAATGCAGGCATTGTATACAATGCCTAGGCATTGTATACAATGCCTGGCCCTTTTAGGCAATGTATGAAATATAATGAATATTGATATCTATTTCACACATTACCTAGGCAGTGTATACAATGACTAGGCATTGTATAGAATGCCTGCTGGTCCACCGGCAATGTGTATAATAAAAAGATTTTCGAGAATAGATTCGAGGGGGGATCGAGGGGGGCTTGGGGAAAGCTCGAGGGGGGGGGGCTTGAGGAAAGCTCGAGGGGGGCTCTTTGGAATCGAACCTGTTTTACTCCTGTACGTCCCGCGTATAGGTTAGAAATTTAAATTTCGAGGTTATTTTTTTATAACAGACAACAAAAATATTTAGTTTGGAATCGAACCTGCTTCACTCCTGTAGGTCCCGCGTATAGGTTAGAAATTTAAGGCGAGCGCCAAGCGCAGCGGAGCGTGAGCCTTAAATTTCGAGGTTATTTTTTTATAACAGACAACAGAAATATACTTATTTTACACATTGCCGGTGGACCAGCAGGCATTGTATACAATGCCTAGGCAAAGTATAAAATGAATTATATTTCATACATTGCCTGATAGTTTTAGGCATTGTATACAATGCCTAGGCATTGTATACAATGCCTAGGCATTGTATACAATGCCGGATTATACACATTGCCGGTAACATATGCATATTGCTCAGAGGTATCATGTTGAAAATGAAAATATTTTTCAGAAATTACATTGAAACGAATGGTTTCATTAGGAACTGTTTTTCAACTTCAAAGTTTTCAACATGAAAGTTTGCATGAAAAGCCCTCTTTATACGACTCAAAAACCGACCGACCGACCGGTTGATCATTATGACACATTATAATGTAACATGAAAAGTACAATTTTACAAGTATTCTTCCTTCAACATTATAATATAACTTATTTCGCCCAATAAAAAAGTTTAATATGACTTTTGATCAATCACCAATTGTTTTGAAAATTTGAATTGCTCTTCTTCTTATTAATAGGCCACCTCTGGTGTTAGAGTCTATCAAGCCGCCTGTAAGGCCTCTAACTTGGCTTAACGACTGTTATCAGATGACAACAGCCGGGACCGACGGTTTAACGTGCTGTGTCTGCTGTTAGCAGTCACACGCAGCTGTGAGTGGGAAATGAGATGAGAATGTTGGGAAGGGACTTACTTGCTGGAAGCTGGGTGATGGTGACCAGGCAGCGATGATGAAGCGACGAGCAGGGCTGGAAACTAAAGCTAATTAAACAGGTTAATTTCGATCTCAAAAAGGTTTTTTCGTAAGTGTTCACTCGGAGCGGAACCGATTCGCGAGAGATATTGCTTCTGGGATAAACCTGGTTTATTCCACGACGCGCGTGAATAGTGCAGCGATATATTTTGTCTCTTTTTATCTGCGGGCGGGATTTATCCCAGGTTTATTCCAGAAGCAATATCGCTCAGGAATCGGTTCAACACTTACGAAAAAACCTGTTTGAGATCGAAATTAACCTGGTTAATTAGAAACCGGTTTCCAGGCCTGGTCTTTCGTTTCGTTGCTTTGCATCGGTTGGGCGGAGCGAACAAAATCATTTTGTTATTAACCAGGTTTTGGGAGCAGAATCAAAACCAAAACGGTCTACGAGCTTAACCAGAAATAATACCGGTTTCGACGCGCAGAAACGAAATAAAAACGCTCTTTTCAAAATGTATGAAGCTGCGCGAAACCAGTCGTCGCGCTGTTGGCGTGAACACGTGCCCTCCAAAGCACGGAAGCGCTCAGTTGTAATGCCACTTTAACGGTCACCCATCCAAAACCTGACCGGACTGAGCGTTGCTTAACAAACGTGATCGAGTACGATCAGTCTGTCAAGTTCCGCCATGAGCGCTTCAATTTAACAGTTGTACACTGTACTTACCTGCTGGCAATCTTTCAATGGACAGTGCTATATTTCTCTCATGGCTTTTCTTCTTCAGAACTTCCGGCGATAAGACACGAAACTGACTCACCAACTGCTTTACTAACGGCTGGAAAACGTAAATAATTTTCTAGTTGTTCACCTCCAAAGAAAAAAAACGGACTAAATTATTACAAAAAAAATCGGACTAAAAACATTAAAACGGAGTAGTAAAATCAAACTAAAAAGTAAAAAATAAATTCTTCTGTAAATATTTATAACCCTAATACCCTATACCTACAGAAATTTTAAACCTAAAAATTTTAAACCTAAAAACGTGGGGCGCCTGCTATAGACAATATGGATGATAAGTTTTACAAAACGCGCCCCATTTTAGATTTAAAATTTCTGTAGGTACCTATAGGGTCTTAGGGTTATAAATATTTACAGAAGAATTTATTTTTTACTTTTTAGTTTGTTTTTACTACTCCGTTTTAACGAGCTAAGACTAAAAAAAATATATACCATCTCCTACTCTCGCCCTCGCACTCGTCAATACGATTCAAACGAGCCCAAACTCCATCGAGTTTGGGCTCGTTTGAATCGTATTGACGAGGGTAGCATGGTTTTATTAAAGAGTTCATGTGTCCTTCTTCCGGCTCCATCATCAGATCCTGAAAACTATTTCCCAACAGAATACTCGTCAAGATGATTCCATCGAGCCCAAACTCGATGGGGTTGCATGGTTTTATTATGTAGTTCCTATGGCCTTCCTCCGGCTCCATCATCAGATCCTCGGACACTATTTCCTATTAAAGTACTCGTCAAGATGATTCAAACGAGCCCAAAATTGGAGGGGTTTGCATGGTTTTATTACCGAGTTCCAATGGCTTTCTTCGGGCTCCATCATCAGACCCTGGAGACTATTTCCTAACAAAGTATTCGTCAAGGCGATTCAAACGAGTCCAATCTCGATTGGGTGGCGTGGTTTTATTAAAGAGTTCCTGTGTCCTTCTTCCGGCTCCCTCATCAGACCCTGGAAACTATTTTCCAACAAAGAACTCGTCAAGACGATTCCATCGAGCCCAAACTCGATAG
This sequence comes from Agriphila geniculea, assembly GCA_943789525.1. Classification (NCBI taxonomy): domain Eukaryota; kingdom Metazoa; phylum Arthropoda; class Insecta; order Lepidoptera; family Crambidae; genus Agriphila; species Agriphila geniculea. The sequence continues at coordinate 15,690,052 of OX038875.1, forward strand.
GGTTGCATGGTTTTATTACCGAGTTCCAATGGCCTTCTTCGGGCTCCATCATCAGACCCTGGAGACTATTTCCTAACAAAGTACTCGTCAAGACGATTCAAACGAATCCAATCTCGATGGGGTGGCGTGGTCTAATTTTTCCTGTGTCCTTCTTCCGGCTCCATCATCAGACCCTGAAAACTATTTCCCAACAAAGAACTCGTCAAGACGATACAAACAAGCTCAAATTTGATGGGGTTGCACGGTTTCAATATTGAGTTCCTATGGCATGGCCTTTCAGCTTCATCATCAGACCCTGGATCTCGTCTCTTATTAGAGTACTCATCAAGACGATTGTAACAAGCCCAAACACGATGGGGTTGTATGGTTTCATCATAGAGATCCTGTGGCCTTCTTCAGGATCACCATAATATTGCATTGCCTTCCAGTTCTGACCTATGTTCAAAGTTTCAAGTCTCATCGGGAAGCTAGTACAAAATCGTTCACAAACTTTGCGGAGAAACGAACGAACACAAACAAACGAGAAAGCAACCTAATAAAAACGTGTTAAAAAAACTAAGAAGTGTAGAAAATAACATCACCTCAGTAGAGAGTGTAAGCGAATAAACCCATGCGTCATGCGTGGCTCCCCAATCCATTTTCCTATCGACTATATCCTGTACAGTATCAATGGACTTCTCGTATTTAGGCACCGTGTATACAGACGCCAAACCTCCTCCGTAAGCGTTGTCTAAGACGAGGCCAGTGATAAGTAACCATCCCGTGATGCTCCTTACTCGCCAGGTGGTGCCTACGTCAAATTGAGACTGGAATTTTAATAAAAATAATTGAATATTCCATGAAGCTACCAGCGAGATACCTAGTTCTTCAAAAAGTAAATATGAGACTTCTGTCCAAGTTGATCTCGGGATGTTACAAACCTTAATTAGTTTGATCACTATTTAGGTACTTACTCGCATAATGTTAACGTTTCTCTTTTCGTGTTGAACTACTACAGACAGAGCCACAGAGGAAATTATCACTTTAGACAGAGCATTCGATTTTTTAACTGCCGTTATAAATCAACCTAAGGTGGAAACTTCTAACACTTGCAAGTGTTCACAACAAATTATTCGCACAATGTTTAAGTAATTAAATAACATAAGGTACCTACATAACACGTACTTTATACTTAAAGCTTAAAACGAAGGCTTCATTCATAATTCAAAGCAATAATTAATTTAGAACCAATAGATAAGTCCACAAAATCTGCAATTATTTCTTAGTAGAACACAGTTTGAACAGCTATTTCATCATAAATAATTGCCTTCGTGTGTATTTATTTCCTACACTACAAACTTGCACACGACTTCTGGCAAATATATATACTTACTAAGTTACGGCACAGTAGTGGTTACAGGTTACCGCAACTAAAACTCCTAGTACCTACATAGCGGATTTTTTCTACATGAAGCTACGAGTCATCAACCTACCTACACTTACCCAAATTTTCTTGGCAGAAATGATTTAAATACAACGATTTTACAATTTTGAAACGAATTTGAATGAATGGAAAGTTAAGATAGAAGTACTGCCCTCCTACTCAAATGGCCAACATTCTATACATTTGAACACTATCTTAAATATGAGCAATAGACGATTAAATCACATGTTACAAACCTATGTAAATAACAGAATTTGATGTATTGTATGGAATTGACGAGATTACTTAAAGCTTTGATAGTAAGCGAAGCGTTCATACGTAAAGAATATTGGCCATTTGAGTAGGGGGGCTGAGGTATTTAATTCTAACCTGTGTTGTCATCATTCCAAAAGTAGTCAAAAGTACCCTATCTGATGAGCATCCTCGAGCTATTGTAAGTGCTATCGATGCAAAAATGAAAGTGAAGATTACTGCAAGCCACATGAGCCAGCTAAAAGGTTCCAAAGGCGTTTCCCAACTAGCTAGTAGCCTAAAAAATATAAATAATTATTACGGACTACGATTCGATTGATAGAACATTTTTGAAGTACAATGAATTTGTAGTTACCTAGGAGACGGAGCCACACAAGTGATTGCAGTTCTTATATCAGCTGCAGAAAAATCTAAAACTAGATAAACTTCATACCAAGAATACAGAGCAGCTGGAAAATAAATAAATACAGTTAAAATATGCATTATTCATATGAACGTATTACACTACATTGACGGAAAAACCATTTGTTCGTAGAAATGGAAATGGTAGTTTTCTGGTTAACTTTATATGACTGCAGGGACTACTCACTGATACCCAGATCAGCTTTATCCATTACAACATTACCGAGTACACCAACTCCACTTCTATTAGCATATATTTCACCCCACTCGTTTTCGTCGTCTCTTGTTATCTCAATAGTACAATTGACCCATCTATAATGTATAAAAATAATTTAAAAATAACTTATGTGCACTTTTCAAATACTGTTGTAACGATACCATAGTGTGATAATTATATTCATACCTACAAAATTCATCCACTATTCTTACTTCAGTGCCATCGCGCCCTAACGGCTCTAAATTTGGGTCCAGATCTAGTAACACGTAGGGTTTATAAGTGAAACAAGCTACCTTCACTATTTTACCATTCAAGTTTGTCATATCATGGGGAAACAAGTTCGCATTTTTTTCAAATTCTTCCGCACAAGAATTCCACCGATCCAAATACAACGGTTCAATGCTCTCCATATCAGAACCTCCATACTTGTGTGTGACTAAGTCATACAAATCACAATTTTCAACTTTTCCAGCTGGTAATATTAATAACACATTTGCTACAAAACCCGTTTCTTTAAATGTTAAAACTTCTAGTAGTTTTGTTTTCGTCTCGTTAACATCATCATAAGGCACGAATACTATTTTCCTATCACTTCGTCTAGAATTTCCCATATGAACCATTTTTTCAAAAGCAACCATAAAATTGCTTGGTTCCTGCAGTCGTACTATATAATCTGAACATCCTTTCTCCGATACTTCCAAAAGTTGATCTTCAAGATTTATATTTTCATTTGGTGATATATAAACAAAACTGCTGTGTACATGAAATTCAAGTGGTTTTTCTGATACCACTGATATACAATAAGAGCTACTCAAAAACTCATTAAATAAAGTCTGTAATAATATTTCGATTGAGAAGAGAGACGACGCAAGCTGTATCATATTTATGTATTTGGTGAAATTAAACTATCTATAGTTGATAAACAAGTGAAAAAGACTTCTTTACAACTGAAGAGTTGCAAGAACTTGCACGGTACTAATTTTAATTTCACTACAATAACTACTGGCATAGACTCGATTACTTGTTTGGTTAAACGTAATTACAAATTCAAAATGTAATTTAACGAAATGATAGTTATTAGAAACTTCATAAGCCGTTCAAAGAAAATTTATGAACATGTAGTTTGTTAGTATAGTACCTATCTATCACTTATGAGCAAATGACGGCAGCCTTTAATATATTATTCATAGGTAACAGCTACGATAAGTCGCAGGTAATCAACATTTTATTTTTGAACTAGCTGATGCCCGCGACTTCGTACGCGTGGACTTTATGACTCCGGCGTATGCATATAAATATGAAATAATGTAGTTGCATAAGACAATACTTGTAGCAATGTTAGAATGTTAAAAGTTAATTAATTTGTTTTTACTTTATTTTTTATATTTAATATTGAAAACATAGTTTTAAACAAATCTTTATAAACTATGTTCGGAGTTTTTCTTTCGGGAGCCAATATGAAAAGATCTGAAGCTTTAATAACTCTGGAAAAAGCCACATAAAGTTGGCCATGCGAAAAACAACCAGTCCTTAGAATGCAAATAAATTAAACTTGGTTCAGCATCAGCTATTCTAGATCTTCGATTTTATACCTAAACAAAAAATGCTCATCAGTCTGAACAACTTTTGCTAAGGTGTCATTTTATATTTCTAAGAGGTTTAGCTGGAACATTATGGTTCTGCATCAGGTGTTCTAGATATTCGATTGTTCTACCTCAACAAAAAATGCTCATCAGGCTGAACAATTTTTGCTAAGGTGTCATTTTTATATTTCTAATAGTTTAGCTGGACCATTATGGTTCTGCATCAGGTGTTCCAGATCTTCGATTTTTATACCTCAACAAAAAATGCTCATCAGGCTAAACAGCTTTTGATAAGATGCCATTTTTATATTTCTAATATTTTAGCTGGACCATTATGGGAGTGCATCAGGTGTTCCAGATCTTTGATTTCTATACCTCAACACAAAATGCTCATCAGGCCGAAAAACTTTTGCTAAGGTGTCATTTTTATATTTCTAATAGTTTAGCTGGACCATTATGGTTCTGCATCAGGTGTTCCAGATCTTCGATTTCTATACCTCAACAAAAAATGCTCATCAGGCTGAACAACTTTTGATAAGGTGTCATATTTATATTTCTAATATTTTAGCTGGGCCATTATGGTTCTGCATTAGGTGTTCCGGATCTTCGATTTCTATACCTCAACACAAAATGCTCATCAGGCTGAACAGCTTCTGTAAAGGCGTCATTTTTATATTCCTTATAGTTTAGTGGGTCCATTACGGTTCTGCATCAGGTGTTCCATTTTCCAAAATCAATTATACCCTATACTATGCCCAGGCTTAACAGCTATATACCAAAAAAAGTTTTATTCGAATCCGTTCAGTATTTACGGAGATTAGCGTGTTCAAACAGACAAACAAACAGACACACTTTTTTTTTCAAATTCTTACTCTATTACTATATCTCCATCGCCCCAGATATATATTTTTTAAATATGTAATGTACAGGCACACTTTTTTTACTATTTTATTATATGTAAATAGTGTTTTGAATAGGTACGGTCAACGGCACGCTGGGCTTCCACGACAGTGTAATGATATTCAATCAATTTTATACTTAAATGCAAAGCTATTAAAGCTATTAAGGTTCAAAATAAATTACATATTTTTGACAGTTTTCTATAACCTTATGTGCTGCTGACTGTAAATCGTTCACTTTTTTCTGGGTTGGAATCTTGCGTGGACGCAATTTTTTATCCTAAGTAAGTAATTAACAGTTTGCATTAAATTAAATAAATATTGTATGTAAAAATAATATCAAAACAAGGTATAAGCGGGCAGTTAATTTAGATATTTATAACACATTTGAACATTGTAATAAAAACAAAACAAAAATCCTTAGGAAGCTAATTTACAAATGTTTTTACTAACATCGAGCACGGGAAACACTAAAGCTAATGGATATTTTGTTATCGTTTGTCGACAAGACGAGACACACGCGGTTAGCGCCACCGCTTATTAATAAAGACGGAGACCACCCAAATGAAATTGGTACTTTATGAGAAAAAATTAAAGACTCACATTTCTGTTGCACAAGTTTACGATATTGTCTGAAGTCAAAGTCAAAGTCGGGACCCTATTACTAAGACTCCGCTGTCCGTCTGTCTGTCTGTCACCAGGCTGTATCACATGAACCGTGATAGCTAGACAGTTGAAATTTTCACAGATGATGTATTTCTGTTGCCGCTATAACAACAAATACTAGAAACCAAGCTAAAAACAGAATAAAATAAATATTTAAAGGCGGCTCCCATACAACAAACGTGATTTTTTGCCGTTTTTTGCTCGATATTAATAACGACAACAGGTAGACAATTGAAATTTTCGCAGATGATGTATTTCTGTTGCCGCTATAACAAGAAATACTAAAAACAAAATAAAAAAATATTTTAGGGGAGCTCCCATACAACAAACGTGTTTTTTTTGCTGTTTCTTGGTACGGAACCCTTCGTGCGCGAGTCCGACTCGTACTTGGCTGGTTTTTTATAATAAACATTATTAGTTATGTCATCAATCTTCTGTTTTATTACAATTAAACCATTATCTATTATTTGAATTCTAAACTTTAGAATCTAAAGGCTTTTATAGGTATATTTTGACAAAATTATTAAAATGTACCCATCGAGACTTTAAAATTTTTGTTTTTAATAGGATCCTCAAGAAAGCAACGGCGAAAATTATTATTTAAAATGGGGTGAGTATTGTTTTATACAGCACTTCGTCTTTAATGCTTTTTTCAATGAAAAGTAAAATAAAATATAATTCGACCATAGCAATTACCATTGTCGGATTTTAGTTTTTGCAATTTAAATTTTTATTGCATTAAAGGTCTCAGAATAAGATTATAAAATGGCCCCGCAAATTATTAAATTCCTGAAATGGACTATCTTTGTTTTTCCAAGTGATAAAGGAGTATGTGTTAAGTGCGCACGATTAATTTTGTCGCATCGAAGTAGCAATTTATCACATATGACTATACTAATTGCTACTGTCGAATATTTAAGTTGCTAGCTATGGCTTATAAAATTGCTATCGTTACTTCAGACAACACAACTCAGATAATTTGGTCGGATCGGATATAAATTATCGTGTGTGGTCGGCGGCATTCTGCCTCCACTTCAAAGAGCTACGTAATAGGGAGTTACTGACAAAAACTGAAACTTGTCACTGTTTACATTAAACCACAGAATACATTAGTACAAGTTTAAACCATAACTGTCTTATTCAGAGTGAGTTCGTTAAATTAGGGCCAAAGTTAACATGGCGTTAGACTGCGGACGAACGCCATTTTAGCGCAAATCGTACTCAGAGTGTTAATCCCACCGTTTAAGGATTAAAAGGTGCATTGTGATTGGTTTACAAGCATTAAACCAGGTTTTGTTAGAACAGTCTTGCACCCCAGTTTTGTGAAACATCTCTGAATAACTGTGTTATTTTGATTTAATTACGATTTGCGCTAAAATGGCGTTAGTCCGCAGTCTAACCCCATGTTAACTTTGGCATTAGTTTAACAAACGCACTCTGAATAAGACAGTAAAAGTTTTAAAATTAGCGGTAAAATATCATTCAGTTTTGTACGCTACGTGTAGAAAAATATATCAAAAATGTAAAAACTACACCTACTAAAAAGTGATATTTTAAAATTGAATTTTGTTGCAAATATTTCTCCGACTTTGTATGTTTGTTTTCGTACTTATTTGCCACATTAGAGAAAAAATCATTTAACAAAATATTAACTAGCTCGTATTCCTGATCCCCAAAATCGGTGTTCATAATGTACCGTTTGTGTAAACAGTAATCTGACACGAAACTGTGACAGGCGGGAGTGCTTGTAATGTGATATTTATGTTTTGTCCTTTTTTCAGTATTGCTTGGTATTTTTATACCCTTTTTTATTCTCAATAAGGTGATTAAAATACAGCAAGTGGCACCGTTACCATTTTATTAATAAATAAGTTTAATAAATAGAAATAAACTCAGTAATTATGTTTTGAGAAATATTTGGGACTTTAATCTTTCTTCCTTAACTTAGCACTGGAGATTTCTATAGACTGCAGCCAGTGCTTAATTTCTTCAGGGCATTCGGGCTTCTGGTCTGCACCAGGGATACCCTTGAAAAGTCTCTCCACATTGACATTGATTAGATTTTGACGAGAAAGAACGACCGCTCGGACGAAGCCGTCGTTTAAAGTTATGAACTTTTGTTCGATGAAAAGCGTCGTGTCTTCCCAGTAGACCAACTGAAAATAAGAAAAACATAATTTTACTTGTGACAAAAAACACCTTAACTTCTTGTATTAAAATATTACAATGTCGTTTGCGTAGATGCCAGTTTGGCATCGTGGAACTGCTGGCGAAGTCATTAGCACATTATTACAGTTAAACCCGTTTTTACCCGACTGCAAGAGGGTTATGTTTTTCGCGCGTATCTTGTATGTAAGTATGTTTGTATGTAATATTCTTTATTACCTCATATCTTTCAAACGGCTGAACAGATTTCCATGATTAACATATCGTTAGATTTGTCTCGTCAGCCCAAGTGTTCTTAAGAAGGTGGCGTTATAAAGAAACCAACATGGCGGCTTTACGGTGCTATTATACGTAGCGGAAAAAAAAATTTTTTTTTAGGATACTACAATATGGGTGTCAAATTAAAGGGCTTATTATAAGGATTTCAAAAAGGTATATCATATAAATAATAATTAGTTAAAAGGTTATCCTAGTGAAAATTAGTTTTAACCACGTTTTAACTAAATGACTCTGTAGAACTAGTTTTCTCTGGTTAAAATTAAACTTACCACGTTTATTTAAATTTCAGTTAAAAATTATGTTTATGATAATAAAATCTAATGTGCAAATCTTAGTAAAAAGTAGGGGAATTAATATATTAGCATACCAAAAAAAATTTTTTTGTTCTCCAAAATTAGTAAATGTTCACCAAATCTTAAGCCGCTCAAGAAGATTTGGTGAGCATTAATAATTCTGGGTCAGGTTAGGTTAGTAATGAAAAAAGTAGTAGTAGTTAGTTTCTCCAAACAAGGTTTGTGTGGAGGAAAAGTGATGATGATGATTCAGGATAAATCATTCAAGATATCAGCAGCTTTTTATTGCTTTAATTTTGATTAAAGGACAAAAAAATTGCTGATATTACTTTTTAATTCAAAATAATTTAAAAATTAATATCAGCAAATGTTTTTTTAATCAAAATTAAGCTAACAATTGCTCTGCAGGTGCAGGCGCTGCAGATCTCAAACGATCCATATTTTCCTCCAAACAAAGATTCTCTAGAAAATACAATAGTTTTAACCACAGAACAAAAAAAAAATTTTAAGTTCTGTGGTTTTAACTAAGGCAAGGTTCACAATATAGAAGTTTTAACTAAGTATTAAATTATATGTACTTAGCAAAAAATTGCTGTTTTAACTAGGGAACACTAGTTTTAATTAAAAACGGGTTTCAACAATAACATACAGGGTAATTTTGTAAAAAAAACCTTACAGGAGTGGAGTAATCCACTTAAATGTTAGTAATGTTAGTAATAACATCATAAACAACAACGTTTGTTCTACGACTTTCCGAAATGGACAAAAAAATCGTCTTTTCATACAAAACTCGATAAGCTGTTCAGAATGTATGGAAAGTAATTTTATTTGTGTTTTTTCGGAAAAGTCGTAGAACAAACGTTGTTGTTTATGTAGTCAGTAATCTACTCCTGCGAGGTTGTTGGTGTTTTACAAATTACCCTGTATAAGTCTAGGAGAGAAGTTCAGGTAACACACATACTGAAAGTTGTTTATATTATGGCGTTCGTTGGTAAAACCTACGACTTTATTGGTAAATAAAAAAAGGAGACCCGACACATCCCATAGAAAAAATGCTAACTTGTATACGATTGAATTTGTTCACTTCTCAAGCTTACGCGCTCACTAGACATGAAATAAAACAATTTTTAACGGATACTAGCGCGGTTTTATTGAAAGCACTTTTGTAATTAGTTGGTATTTGGTTTGATTTTTGGTTTTCCCGACGTTTCGGCAACTTTGCAGCTGCCGTGGTCACGGGGGACTGAAGCTACCCGTGAGTCTACCCTCAAGCGATGAATTTTTTTAGACGTTCAGAAATTAAAATTTTAACAAAATATTTAATTGTTTTATGTTGATTTATTGAATGGGTGGTTGGAAAATTCCACCAGCTTGGGACCCCATCATTCACAAGCTTAAGCCCCTCACACACACTATAAGATCTAATGATACCGTTAGTTCCTTTTGCAAATAAATAAATTAATATTATATAAAAGACGGAGGTCGGTTTTCCTCTCCAAGTTTTCTTTCGCCATTTCTTTCTTGGAGGGGCCTCCCAATTTTATGAAATGGTGGTAGCTTCAGTAGATTCTCCCTCCTTTTAGCACTAAATAATTCATAAAATTAAATTATAAATCAACATAAAACAATTAAAAATTATGTTAAAATTTTAATTTCTGAACGTCTAAAAAAATTCATCGCTATGAGGGTAGACTCACGGGCAGCTGCAAAGTTGCCGAAACATCGGGAAAACCAAAAATCAAACCAAATACCAACTAATTACAAAAGTGCTTTCAATAAAACCGCGCTAGTATCCGTTAAAAATTGTTTTATTTCATGTCTAGTGAGCGCGTAAGCTTGAGAAGTGAACAAATTCAATCGTATACAAGTTAGCATTTTTTCTATGGGATGTGTCGGGTCTCCTTTTTTTATTTACCAATAAAGTCGTAGGTTTTACCAACGAACGCCATAATATAAACAACTTTCAGTATGTGTGTTACCTGAACTTCTCTCCTAGACTTATACAGGGTAATTTGTAAAACACCAACAACCTCGCAGGAGTAGATTACTGACTACATAAACAACAACGTTTGTTCTACGACTTTTCCGAAAAAACACAAATAAATATCCGTTAAAAATTGATTTATTTTACGATTGAATTTGGTTTTATAATGTAGCCAATAATACCTGCTACGTGAATCAAGTTCTCTCTTTATTTTTAACGCATGTAGAAAAAGAGTTATTACGTTTTATATGGCAACACGAGTCATCGAAAAACGTTAGTGCGTAACACACCGGATGCGTAAGCGTATGCATAAGCGTGCACGTAGACGTACCATGACGCTTGTAATGTCTGAAACTTTATGAGACATGGCACACCACTTGCGTAACGCGTAGACTGATGCGTAACCCTACGCATTGCAGCTCGTGACGTTGTACTCAATGGCATTCCCTATTGGACGTCACGCCGAACACGCACGTATCTTTGCTGCGCGTCACTACGCGCGTGTTTACGCGTGTGTCTACGCGCGTGTGTAAGCGCCCGGTGTGCCCAGGCCTTTCTTCAAAGGGCAGAAAACTTGGCTGCAAAAACCATGATTCCTTTCTGAACCACAGATACAAAAATTAAAAAGTATACAAGTTATCATAAAATGACGGGTCTCCTTTACGTTTTCTTTATATACCCATCACCTTGGTTTCAACTTTATATGCGCTGAATATCGGTATTGTCCTCCTGTACCGGATGCTGGTAGCGCTGTCGAGCGCGTGGCCGTCCACTGCCTTGATGTTCGAGTAGATGCCAGTGCGGTCGTAGAAGTGGAACTTATGGGGAAGTCCAGCTCACGCACGCACCGGGCCTTGTTTATATGGCGTTCGTTGGTAAAACCTACGACTTTACTGGTATAGGTATACGTATTCTTTATATACCCACCTTGGTTTCAACCTTATAGGCGCTGAATATCGGTATAGTCCTCCTGTACCGGATGCTGGAAGCGCCTTGGAGCGCATGGCCGTCCACTGCCTTGATATTCGAGTAGATGCCAGTGCGGTCGTAGAAGTGGAACCTGGCGAAGTCCAGCTCACGCACGTATCGGGCGTTGTTCATGTGTCGTAGGAAGATGTCCACATCTTGAGTTGTACAGAAACCTGAAAAAGTTTGTTATCATATTATAAGTACTAGCGGCCACCCGCGGTTTCACGAATAGACGCGAATAGATGGTGATGTTTTTAAAATATTTTGAACGCTTAGTTACTAAGATTTTTTTAAAGATATTTGCTGCTATTTCTAAAAAATCTGAAAAAATAAAAATAAAAGCATTTATGGATGGAATTTTGTATTAACACCTTGTTTTCTATCCCAAAATAATAAAAAAATCGAAATCGAATAAGTAGTTGTATTTTATTTTGAATGTTTGTGTCTGAAAACATACTTTTGTTAAAAAAAATACTTAATTTCAATTAATTCAAAAACTATTAACTTTTTGAGAAAAAGTTATATAACAAAAAATATTTGTTTTGACCTCATCTATAAGAATACGTCATATTTTCAGTGACCCTTTATACTAAAATATACTTATACTAGAGTTTTATGAGCATTAGTTATTCCGAAACATTAATGGGAAAAAAGTTGATTGATTTCAAAACAAAAACTTCAGCCGTAGTAGGTGCTCCATGATGAAGTTAACCCTTCACGCTGAAAATCTTTGAGTAGCAAAGTTTTATAAGGCTACTAGTGATGCTGATGATGATAAGGCAACTGACATCACTATAATAACAGAATAAAGATATTTTGAGATACTTTTAGATAAAATTATTCTTGATGTTTCGGAAGGTTATCACCGAGCGAAGTCAAAAGCGGGAGAAATAATGAGCGTTCCCTATATTTTTTACAGTAATAATTAGTCAAATACAAAATTTTGCAAAGAAGCTCATGCATCTTTTTTGCTTCAATGTCTGCATGAATTTAAAAAAAACCGGTCAAGTGCGAGTCGCACTCTCTCACGAAGAATTCCATAAAACAAATCACGTTTGTTGTGTAGGAGCCCCCCTTAAATATTTATTTTATACTGTTTTTATTTCAGCTGTCTAGCTATCACGGTTCATGAGATACAGCCTGTTGACAGACAGACAGACGGACAGTGGAGTCTTAGTACCCGTTTTTACCCTTTGGGTACGGAACGGAACCCTAATAAAATTAGTTTACAAACATAAATTATTCAAGCTCCATTGTATGCAAATACGAACTTCAAATCTTGCGTTAGACGCTGATTGGTAATACCTTTAACCCTCAAGGTATCTAGCAAGCAGTTACCGTCTTATGGCTGACAATGATAATGAGAAAGAGTATGGTACTACCACAGACCATGTAACAAGTACTTTTTGCAATTTTCACGCAACCGAAAACAATGAAATTTTTTTTTTATTCTTTTATACAAAACTTTGCCCCACAGAGGGAAAGTATCTTAAATATTGAAGATAGGAAATTTTATTAAAGGAGACTTCATTTGGTATATAAAAATAAATTGAACTGCATTTTTAAATATTTTTGAAAAATCGCCAGCCTTAATCAAGAATCGAAACCACCAATTACGATACTGATCGAAAGAGACACATTAGGACTATTTTTTCTTAAATAACACAGCATCTTAAATAACAGGAAGACCATGAAATTTAATATTTCAATTTTAATCATTACCGTATTGTATGAATTTGTATGGAATCGTATGCGATTTCTAAAAAAATATTTGAATGCAGAGATTTATTTTTAAAACATTATGACATCTTATTTCTGTAAGATTTCCTTTCTTCAATATTGAAGGTAAGTACTTTCCCTCCGTGTGGCAAAGTTTTGGGACAGCCTGTATATAAAAGAGCTTATTCCTCCCTATAAAAAAATATTCAGTCATTTTGGTTTTTTCAGACATTCCCCATTATATTTGAATAGTTGCTATGACCGTAAAGCACGTCATAGCAATACGTTAAAGCTAATAAATGTTAAGTCTAATATCTATTCTGTGGTTAAGTTTAATTATTACTGAAATTAATTACGCTTGTGTCATTCTATATAGTTTTAAACACGAATGGTTTCTAGTTGTAGACAGCACAAAGCAGGCTGGACCTAGTTTTAACCGAATGCAACCGGCTACACCTAGTATTAACCGTGAACAAATCGATTTCACCCAGGTTTAACAAACTACTACCAACTAGTTTAGCTACCTAGTTCTAGATGGTTAAAACTAGGTGTTATTTTAATCGGCTAATACTATTTTTAGCGGCTAATACTAGTACTAGTTTTAGCGGCTATACGGCTAATACCCAATTTTTTGGGGATTTGAGTATTAGCCGTATGTAACAAAATTGTGGATAAATCACTTAACAAAAATTGATGGCCAAACTCATTCTTCTTTTCCTTCGAATCAAAGAAATTCGATTTAGCGATTGAGTTTGCAGATTGATAAATTTTGATTAAGTATAGGTATGTACTTACCAATAACTTTATTACGAAATTGTTGGTTGAATAAATATGCTGACGCAAATCACAACTAGGCATTATAAATTATAAGTAAAATATTAATAACTTACCGTAAATGGTTGTGCTATCGCGAACACCGCACTTCTTTTGGAACAATCTTCCTATTCCAATAGTAAAAGCAACCCGAAGGAAATAGTTGACATCCCATAGAATGTACAGGAGGGCAACAATAGTTGTTATAATACAATACATTGTTATACAAGTTTGCACACTGATATCTTTAAAATATTTTGATGATTTGCTGTCATCAAGTACGAAGTGGGCTTGCGACTAGTTGCGACTGCTGACTGCTTTGAAGTTATTGTATATTCAGTCACTGAACCGGTTTAACCACTTGAAGTTAGGTAGCCGTGCGCACACGACTGTCAAGTTCAAGTACACAGTTGACCTATGGAATTTTAATATCATTACAAAGTTTTAAATAGTCTCGCTTCTAAATTACATAATTAATTAGGCATGCATCTATTAAATAGAAAGTCAGTTAATTAGATAAGTACCTCTGTTAGAAGATTAACCCTAGCTACAAATAAGTGCTACGTCTTCTGATTTCGTGAAATAGATAAAAAATACGGCATTAGGGGAAAAATCAAATATAATAGTAGTTTGTTACACAAGGGATGTAAGTGAGCTATTACAGAACAAGATCCAATTGGGCGCCCGTGCGAGCGCAGCTCGCAAGGGCGCTAATGGATCGAGTTATAATGGAGAGATTATGAAGCATAATCTTCATATTCCTGCTCAAAAATTGAAAATATACAGAAACAGTACATTCTGCTATGCTATTAAAATTTATAATAAATTGCCTGTTGAATTAAAGGAGTTACCACTTAATAAATTCAAACATAAATTATTTATTTTTTTGTTAAATGAATGCTATTACTCAATTAATGATTATTTAGGACATAAACTTTAATATTTGTATAATCTAATTTTTATTATTCTTGTTTGACATTATTATTTGACATTTTATTGTTTGACATGGTATTATTTGACATTTTTAATTGACAAGATAAAAATTGTAAAATTTGTAAGAGACATTTGTGTTAATTTTCTCATTGTTTATTTAATTGCTTATTTACAATCCTATAATCAAGAATCTTATTTTCATATTCTATTGCCTATAATAATTAGTCTTTGGTTATATAAAAACATTATACTATACATACAATATTTTCCACGCCGACGAGGGCAGAGTATGCCGAACATTATACTATGTAACATCCTAATGTGTACCATACTTTTGGAAATAAATAATGATTTGATTTGATTTGAGTGCACCCGAGATATTTAGACGCCCGAGCGAGCGTAGCGAACGAGGGCGAATATAGTTCGAGGGTGTAATAGCTACTTACAACCGAGGTAAGCATACTATTTTACATCATTCATGCGAGGTAAATTTAATAAAAACAAAAATAAAAATAAAACGTTAAAGGGTCATTTCATTGAAAACTCGTGGGGTTGATCAGACCATTAAACTGAACAACTTTCATTATGAGACCAACCTCGAAATCACGATAAAAATCAGCTGTTTTGCATTGCAGAATTTTGCATACCTAGCTTGAACTGAAATTAAATGCCGCCATTTTCATTGTTTTTTTTTCAGCCAAAAGTTTCGTCAGTTGATAATAAAAGAAAAGAGATTGGTTCACTAAAGAGTTTTAAATGCTTGAATTGTAAAGTAACTTTACAGTTAAAGCATTCACCATCCTTGAATTGTAAAGTGTTTTGAAAATGGAACGTTCTATCTAAACAATGCACTGAGTTGCACATGCCAACTTACACAGCCTCATACTATATAAGTAAATCCTAGTTACCGAGCAAGTATGATGTAAAGTTTCTTTTACTATCTAAATAAAGCTTGAATTAATATTATACGCGCTCTAATCCGTAAAAATGTTTTATTTCTGAGTAATACAATTTCCGTGTTTTACTCTTGTTATTAAATTTATATTTAAGTACATAATGAATTTAATATAAAAGTAAGGACTTAAAATTAAATTATAGACTTTAAATTATAGGCTCCCCCTCAGTTTTTCACTAGTGACTTGCATACTTTGTAGCCATTTTTGAATATTCTCTGGACATTCCACCTTTTCTTGAGCACCTGGTAAGCCTTCCAGAAGGGCTGCTATCGAGTGGCCACTATCACTTAGCATATATTGTCGAGATATTAAGTAATACCTCTCTTTTCCGTCGCATAGCGTGATCACTTTGTGTTCCAAAAATAAGGAACGATCATCCCTATACACGATCTTAAAAGAAAACAATAAATTACTTATTACTGTTTCACAAGCTGCAATTAACTAATTTGACATATTTTTTAAAGAAATTCTATTACATTATACCTTTCATCGTAATTGTGAACTCACTAAGTAAAGATACCGTATTTTCAGACAGTATAATTGCAAAACAAAATACCTTGGTTGTAATCTTGTAAGGGCTAAACAAAGGAATTGGTTCCTGACATAGTACTAAAGTGCACCCTTGCAAAGACGATATTCCGTACTGAAAACTTCGATGGTATATTCCGGTTCTATCGTAAAAGTGAAATCTTGCAATATCTAACTCTCGCAACAACCGAGCATCACGAATGTATCGAAAATTAACATCGCAGTCTAGCAACGTGCAAATGCCTGAAACAAACGCCATTTTTTATTCAACATAGAATTGGTAGGTCCTTTGACGTCAAAACAACGTAGAAAAGTAGGTTTACTTAAGGCCGTTGTATGACCGAAAGTGGCGCCCTCAGAGGTTTTTATTTAATAAGTCATTAATAGAAAAAGATTTTAATAATGTCTCTCGTGGAGATTTTAGGGCCCATGGTCTAGTATTTTTAGAGGGTATCACTACATGCCCTCGTAGTCATTCGTAGAAGTAGATAGAAAATGTGTCAAAAACGGCCACTTTTAGCAGTTTTGCTATCTACTTCTACGAATGACTACGAGGGCATGTAGAAATTACTTCTAAAAATACTAGACCATGGGCCCTAAAATCTCCACGAGAGACATTATTAAAATTGTGTTTTAGAATTATAATATTAAATAAAATTCACCGCGGCGCCACTTTCGCTCAGGGTACCGCCTTAAACCAAGACTCTTATATTCATATTCTATGACACACTTTAACTTAAGTAGTCATTTAATGGTAAAAGTTTGAAATGAACGATGATCACAGCACAGAATGACACACGAATAAGGTTCAATATCAAGTAAATTCAACGACTATCGATCGTGATTCTTTTTTGTAATAGGCCCTCAGTTCGGACGCTTAAAAGTAAAATTTGGTAAATCTTAGGTTTTACTGGAAAATCTTAGTATTTCCTTATGTTAAGAGGGCTCTACACTCGCGCCGCGAACCGCGGCCGCGAATCACGGGTGCGGTTTGCGCATGAAAACGGTGCGAAAAATATAGCCCTCTAGACTCGCGCGTGAACCGCGGCCGCTAATCACGGCAACAGTTCGGCACACAAGTTCTTTGACGCGGACCAAAAAATCGCCACCGGACGGGGAACGCCGCGAAGCGCGAACGCGAAGTCACGAAGCCCATACGCCAAGCCACGAAACTCTCCACACTCACGGTTCGCGGCCTTCGCGGGCTTTCGCGGCGCGAGTGTGGAGCCCTCTATAGATTTACAAAGGTACGACTTCTCTACAATTAAATACTAAGGACAACAGAGATTCATCAAAATATTATCTCAGTTTTAACACAAGAAACATCTAAGTTAGAAGTTAATTAAATTATTTATGGAAAAAATTTACATATTTATTGGGTGCCCCTCAGCATGCATACGTTAAATAAATGAAAAGAAGAAACTGTAAAGAGGGCTCTACACTCGCGCCGCGAACCGCGGCCGCGAATCACGGGCGCGGTTTGCGCATGAAAACGGTGCGAAAAATATAGCCCTCCAGACTCGCGCGTGAACCGCGGCCGCGAATCACGGCAACATTAGTTCGGCACACAAGTTCTTTGACGCGGACCAAAAAACCGCCACCGGACGGGGAACGCCGCGAAGCGCGAACGCGAAGCCGCGAAGCCGCGAAGCCGCGAAGCCGCGAAGCCGCGAAGCCGCGAAGCCGCGAAGCCCATACGCGAAGCCGCGAAATCCTCCACACTCGCGGTTCGTGGCCTTCGGGGGCGTTCGCGGCGCGAGTGTGGAGCCTTCTTTAGAAATGCCTCTCCTTTAATATAAGAACGCGAATCAACTAAAAATATATATGGCTTAGCCATTCGATTTAAAAAGTTTATAGATTAGAGAATATAGTTTATATTGATTCATATCTTTATACTGTCTCTCTTGGATATCACTTCAATTTGTTTGAAAATATATTGAGCTTACAAACCATATATTGTAGAGACATCTGATAAAGAATATTTCCTTTGGTAGAGCCGACCGCTCAAAACTGTAAAAAATGCACGAAGCACATAACTTATGTCAAAAAATATCTGAAGAAAAATGATCACCAGTAAATAATAATACACCATTTTCGCTTGAATGAAAAAACGTGATGTTTCAAGTAACCTTCAATACAAACTGAATTTTAAATACACTCCACTTTATGTAGATGTAAGTCAATTATTCGACCTTGTCTATGTTTTTTTATCTCTTTTTCCCACGTTTTTAAACTATCTTTATACATGGTTACTGAAAATATGACGTATTCCTGCATAGGGGTTATAGATGAGGTTAAAATAAATATTTTTGTTAGATAACTTTTTCTCGAAAAGTTAATAGTTTTTGAGATAATTGAAATTAACTAACTTCTTACCAAAAGTACGATTTAAGGCAAAAAACATAAAAATTAAAAAATACTAATCCGTTTTTATTATTATTTTGGGATAGAAAATATTCTGAGTTAATGAATAAAAAAATTGACAAAAACTACAGGCGTTTGCAAAAAAGAATCAATCCTTATATGGATTTAAATGCATTTAATATTTTTATTTCCCCAGTTTTTTTTTAAATAACAGCAAATATTTTTAAATTTGAGATTTTTGCATTTACAATGCTATTTTTAAACAATACTAAATAATATACTAGAAAAAATACGACTCGCACCAGATCAATACTCAGACGGGAATCGAACCCGCGACCTTTGAATATCCGGTCCAATGCTCTGACCGCTGAGCTACCGAGTCACTAGTGACATCGTCGAATTTTTCCTAGTATATCCTAAACTCTTTACGCTGTAAGCCAGCGTTATTTCACCAATGTGAGGAATTACCTCGACATTCAATTGAAATATCTTTCCAGATATTTAAACAATTGATTAAGATGAAATAGCTATATAATTTTTAAATTTGAGATTTTTGCATAACTGCAAATATCTTTAAAAAAATCTTAGTGACTGAACGTGCAAAATATTTTAATAACATCTCCATCTATTCAGTTTTTAGTTAAGGTATAAAACCTTAGAGTAAGACGGGCTTCTCAAACGAAGCCTTTGTTGCTCGAAGTATAAAACCGGTCAAGAGCGAGTCGGACTCGCGCACCGAGGGTTCCGTAGAATCATAAATATATTTGGATATGTTACTATTGGCACCGTGCACGCTTTTAGCGCCACCTAGCGTGTTGCAACTTTGTTGGCTCTGACCTGACCGTTTTGACGTTTTGATATGTAATGGCGGCATTGTGACAAAATAATAAAAAAACCGGTCAAGAGCGAGTCAGACTCGCGCACCGAGGGTTCCGTACAATCATAAATATATTTGGATATGTTACTTTAGTACAGTCTTTAAAAAAGTAGGATAAAGGGCGAACAGGCGGACAGTTAATTTACAAATCTTAACCACAGCTGCTTATGGTGACTGAAAAACGTTTCAGCCACTCCACATTGCAAACTGTTTATATTACTAAGTAGGAACTTATTTTTCGTGTATTCGAACGGCAAATAATAGGTAATTATATTAGAACCAGCCACCAATTTATTATTGTAGTATTAGGTTGCGCCATCTCTTGACCGATAGTGGAACTATTTTTTATCTTAGGTTAGCATTCTTAGGATAGCGCCATCTGTTGACTGGTAGTGAAACTAAAGAATTTTTGTTTGTTTTTTGAATTTCTAAAAAAGTGTGTTATATTGAGACATCGTTTTATTTTTCCTGTTATCTTTACATAAATTACTATCACATAGAATTATTTCAGATTTTTCTCTTTGCAAACTTCGGAGATAAGAGGGGGGGGAACGGTATTTTTTTACATTTTTCATCATAAGTCGAAAACTATGCGGCCTAAGAAAAAAGAAAAAAAAATGCTTTAAAATGTGCAAACAGCGCCCTTTCATATGATACCCCACATGCCCTAGTCACCGCACTTCAAATTTTTAAGACCCCTTTTCAGTCCCTGTTGTGAAAAAAATATTGTTTTTTTATTTCTTTCTTATTTGCAAAATAGTTGGGCAAATGTCATCTTAAAGTATTCCAAATTTCAAGTTGATACCATTAGTAGTTCTCGAGATATCCAGCTGTGACAGACAGACAGACAGACAGACTGAATCACACCATAAGGGTTCCTTTTTTACCATTTTGGTACGGAACCCTAAAAATACTATACATATTGTGTTATTAATGTAAATTTCAGAATTACTGTGATTTGGGTGGACAAAGTGTTGTGAAATCATTTTTGGTCATTTAAATTAAATATGGCAAGAAAGATCTATTCAAAAAGAGTGTTTTATTATGGTTATATTAGGGTTTGTTTACTTCTTTTTTAGTTGTAGATTTTGTAAAACAAGAGGATAAAGCTACTTTAATAATTTTATTAAGTGATAATAAACATATATAATTGTTCCTGTATCGATAGTAATCAATTAAATATCGTTTACATCATACTTGCTCGGTAACTAGGATTTACTTATATACTATGAGGCTGTGTAAGTTGGCATGTGCAACACAGTGCATTGTTTAGATAGAACGTTCCATTTTCATAGTAGTTTGTTACACAAGGGATGTAAGTGAGCTATTACAGAACAAGATCCAATTTGGCGCCCGTGCGAGCGCAGCTCGCAAAGGGCGCTAATGGATCGAGTGCACCCGAGATATTTAGACGCCCGAGCGAGCGTAGCGAGCGAGGGCGAATATAGTTTGAGGGTGTAATAGCTACTTACAACCGAGGTAAGCATACTATTTTACATCATTCATGCGAGGTAAATTTAATAAAAAAAAAATAAAAAAATAAAAAAAAAACATTGACACAAAAATAAAAATAAAACGTTAAAGGGTTATTTCATTGAAAACTCGTGGGGTTGATCAGACCATTAAACTGAACAACTTTCATTATGGGACCAACCTCGAAATCATGAAAAAAAATTAGCTGTTTTTGCATTACAGAATTTTGCATACCTAGCTTGAACTGAAATTAAATGCCGCCATTTTCATGTTTTTTTTTTCAGCCAAAAGTTTCGTCAGTTTATAATAAAAGAAAAGAGATTGGTTCACTAAGGAGTTTTAAATGCTTGAATTGTAAAGTAACTTTACAGTTAAAGCATTCACCGTCCTTGAATTGTAAAGTGATTTGAAAATGGAACGTTCTATCTAAACAATGCACTGTGTTGCACATGCCAACTTACACAGCCTCATACTACATAAGTAAATCCTAGTTACCGAGCAAGTATGATGTAAAATCACTTTACAATTCAAGGATGGTGAATGCTTTAACTGTAAAGTTACTTTACAATTCAAGCATTTAAAACTCCTTAGTGAACCAATCTCATTTCTTTTATTATAAACTGACGAAACTTTTGGCTGAAAAAAAAAACAATGAAAATGGCGGCATTTCATTTCAGTTGAAGCTGGTATGCAAAATTCTGCAATGCAAAAACAGCTGATTTTTTTCGTGATTTCGAGGTTGGTCCCATAATGAAAGTTGTTCAGTTTAATTGTCTGATCAACCCTACGAGATTTCAATGAAATAACCCTTTAACGTTTTATTTTTGTTTTAATGTTTTTTTTTTTTTATTTTTGTTTTTATTTTTGTTTTTTTTTTTTTTTTTTATTAAATTTACCTCGCATGAATGATGTAAAATAGTATGCTTACCTCGGTTGTAAGTAGCTATTACACCCTCGAACTATATTCGCCCTCGCCTGCTTCGCTCGCTCGTGCGTCTAAATATCTCGGGTGCACTCGATCCATTAGCGCCCTTTGCGAGCTGCGCTCGCACGGGCGCCAAATTGGATCTTGTTCTGTAATAGCTCACTTACATCCCTTGTGTAACAAACTACTATTTCAATACAGTTGCTCGAAAATGTGAGCTTACGATGACAGGCGAGCGTGCGGTAAGTTGATTTTACCGCACGCCGTGCGTTTTTGTTTACGGTTTAGTACAGCGTGCGGTAAGTTGATATTACCGCACGCCCGCGCCGTGCGTTTTTGTTTACGTACGTTTTTTTTAATTTCTACTAGCTTCCACCCGCGACTTCGTCCGCGTGAACAGTATAAAAAATATAACGACCAGTTTAAAATGACCTCTATAGTGTATGAAAGCTAGTACTCAGGAGAGTTCAAGCTGTTTCTCTGGTTCCACCCACCTGAATTTAATGAAACATAGCTTAGATTTTAAGTTGGACCTTAATCTACTAAACTGTGAAAAGTCCATCAAAATTCTTTTAGCGGTTTTTGCGTAATACGCGTACAAATATTTAGAATTTACAGTTTTATTATATGTATAGATTACAATTTCAGTGGTACCTATAATGTTTTCTCGCAAATGTATTGAAAAACGTAGTATGGCACACGGTTGTTAAGGTTTTTTAAAACTCGTGACGATTATAAACCCTCGCCTGCGGCTCGAGCTTATAAAACGTCAACTCGTTTTAAAAACCTCCTTACCAACCTTGTATCATAAACTACTATTTCAAACAGATTACAGAGCCTTCATTATTTTAACTTTTTGCCACCATGAGCGCTGCGATCGATTATTAGACCTCCGCACCCAGCGAATAGTACAGTCTTTAAAAAAGTAGGATAAAAGGCAGACAGGTGGAAGGGCGAACAGGCGGACAGTTAATTTACAAATCTTAACCACAGCTGCTTATGGTGACTGAAAAACGTTTCAGCCACTCCACATTGCAAACTGTTTATATTACTAAGTAGGAACTTATTCTTCGTTTATTCGTACGGCAAATAGTAGGTAATTATATTAGAACCAGCCACCAATTTATTATAGTAGTATTAGGTTGCGCCATCTCTTGACCGATAGTGGAACTATTTTTTTCTTAGGTTAGCATTCTTAGGATAGCGCCATCTGTTGACTGGTAGCGAAAGTAAAGAATTCTTGTTTGTTTTTTGAATTTCTAAAAAAGTGTGTTATATTGAGACATCGTTTTATTTTTCCTGTAATCTTTACATAAACTACTATCACATAGAATTATTTCAGATTTTTCTCTTTGCAAACTTCGGAGATAAGGGGGGGGGGGAACGGTCTTTTTTTTAATTTTTCATAATAAGTCAAAAACTATGCGGCCTAAGAAAAAATTAAAAATGTTTTAAAATGTGCAAACAGCGCTCTTTCATATGATACCTCACATGCCCTAGTCACCTCACTTTAAATTTTTAAGACCCCCTTTCAATCCCTGTTGTAAAAAAAATGTTTTTTTTTTATTTATTTCTTATTTGCAAAATAGTTGGGCAAATGTCATCTTAAACTATTCCAAATTTCAAGTTGATACCATCAGTAGTTCTCGAGATATCCAGCTGTGACAGACAGACAGACTGAGTCACACCATAAGGGTTCCTTTTTTACCATTTTGGTACGGAACCCTAAAATGAAAGTCTATCGCGTCTTAATCAAAGTAGTATGTCAGAGTAGGTATTTTACTCTAGAATCAGATTAATAATTATTTTTTGCATTAAAAAGTGGGATTTTTTAAGTTAAAACGCTTTTAAATCACAATTTTTAGGGTTCCGTGCCAAAATGGTAAAAAAGGAACCCTTATGGTGTGACTCAGTCTGTCTGTCTGTCACAGCTGGATATCTCGAGAACTACTAATGGTATCAACTTGAAATTTGGAATAGTTTAAGATGACATTTGCCCAACTATTTTGCAAATAAGAAATAAATAAAAAAATAAATATCTTTTTTACAACAGAGACTGAAAAGGGGTCTTAAAAATTTGAAGTGGAGCTACTAGGGCATGTGGGGTATCATATGAAAGAACGCCGTTTGCACGTTTTTAATCATTTTTTTTTTGTTTTAGGCCGCATAGTTTACGACTTATGATGAAAAATTTAAAAAAAAATGACCGTTCCCCCCCCCCCCTTATCTCCGAAGTTTGCAAAGAGAAAAATCTGAAATAATTCTATGTGATAGCAGTTTATATAAAGATTACAGGAAGAATAAAACGATGTCTCAATATAGCACACTTTTTTAGAAATTATCAAATTTCTAAATAAGTTAACATCAGTTCCACTATCGGTCAAAAGATGGCGCTGACCTAAAACTGCAATACTAATTTTATTATGCTACTCTGCAGTGTGGTTTGATGGTGCAATTATGATGGTACGGAACCCTCGGTGCGCGAGTCCGACTCGCTCTTGACCGGTTTTTTTTATCATGATAGTAATAGTACAGTAGCCCGTAGAACATTTAAATCACGAAAAAGGTTACCGTTTGCCGTTGTGATATAGTTATTTATTACGAAATTATAGATACTTTAACCCAAGTTTTACAGATCGCAACTCGCCGTAACCTGTATTTGTATATCTCCAAAAATTATATTTTTTTATTTTTCAAGGTTTACCACATGGTTTAGCTATTGTCGTGTTCTACAGCTTTGTTTGATTGCCACTGATAATAGTAAGACTATGGAAAGTGATCATACACAGATTTAAGACCAGATAAAATCTAACCATTTTCATCAGGTCTTAAATCTGTGTATGGCTACTTTTTATAGTTTTACTTTTATCTGTGGCAATCAAACCAAGCTGTAGAACACGACAATAGCTAAACTATGTGGTAAACCTTGAAAAATAAAAAAATAACAATTTTGGAGTTACGGCGGGTTGCGATCTGTAAAACTTGGGTTAAAGTATCTATAATTTCGTAATAAATAACTATATCACAACGGCAAACGGTAACCTTTTTCGTGATTTAAATGTTCTACGGGCTACTGTACTATAATATTTACTTACATTTTTTCACAAAATACTTCAGAAAACAACTTAATGTTTTTGTAATTCTTTTTCTAAATATAAAACAATTCTTGACTGATACTATACCTAAATAAAATATAATTAGCATTTTTTAATTATGAAAGTAATTAAATAAAATGAAACTGGGGAAACGCTGGGACATCTCCTTTCCTACTTCGAGCGCTTCAGACAGAAATGGCTGTATTATCCCACTAATATTGTATAAGTATGTCTGGATGTTTGCTTCTTTGGATGTTTGTTACTCAATCATGAGAAACTGCTTAACGGATTTGGATGAAATTTGGCACACTGATTGTTCAATAACCTAACGAGTAATTTTTTGTGCCCGAAAACGTACTTTTGGTAAAAAGTTAGCTAATTTCAATTTAATTTTTCGAGAAAAGTTATCTAAAAAAATATTTGTTTATTGACCTCATCTATAACCCCTTATAGTAGGTATGAACCTCTATACAAAAAAAAGTTGGGAGTTACAAGTCGTGATAAAGTTTCGCCACATGATAGAAACTGATCTGTAGGCTGTTCCTAACTAATATTGAGCTGGGCCAAACTATCCTTACATACAGTTCCATACGGCGGCGGGTTGAATAGCGCACTTTTCCCGGCTCCATTCTAAAAACTATAACAATTCAGGTTTAACTAATAGGTCAAATATGGTATCATTTTCGGATAAATCAATAACGTAGAATTTATTTCTGGTATAAAAAAATGCAATTTATTGAGCAGTTTCTGAAAAATTACACAATAACCAACATTTTTAAACTTCATTTTTTTAGTTAAGGTTTTGGCACTTGTTTCAGTATTTTCAAAAAAACTACTTTAAAGAAGCGTTTTTCAGGTTAATTTGTTATATGCTTTTGTTATGTTAACTATATTTTATACAATTTGCGCCTAACCCAAGTAGTTGAGGTCCATTGTTTGCGAAGACACAGCTAGTCAAAAATATGCATTTTTTCACGAAATAAAAGGGGTTTCCGTTTCATTCGGAAGCATTTCTCACTTTTTTTGTTTATATTTCTGTAAAGTTAATTAAATTTTCTACAATTTGAGCCTAATATGAGTAGTCTAGGTTTACTAGTTGCAAAGACACAGCTAGTCAAAGATCAGATTTTTTCAATTAATTTCAATAAAAAGCACATTTTTAACCACCTACGTCTCTGCAACCAATAAACCTAGACTACTCAAATTAAGCTCAAATTGTAGAAAATTTAATTAACTTTACAGAAATATAAACAAAAAACCTATAAAGTGTTTCTGAACGAAACGGAAACCTTTTTTATTTCGTGAAAAAATGCATATTTTTGACTAGCTGTATGACCGCAAACAATAGACTTAAACTACTTGGGTTAGGCTCAAATTGTATAAAATATAGTTAGCATAACAAAAGCATATAACAAATTAACCTGAAAAACGCTTCTTTAAAGTAGTTTTTTTGAAAATACTGGAACAAGTGCCAATACCTAAACTAAAAAAATGAAGTTTAAAAATGTTGGTTATTGTGTAATTTTTCAGAAACTGCTCAATAAATTGCATTTTTTTTATATCAGAAATAAGTTCTACGTTATTGATTTATCCGAAAATGATACCACATTTGACCTATTAGCTAAACCTGAATTGTTATAGTTTTTAGAATGAAGCCGGGAAAAGTGCGGTGTTCAACCCGCCGCCGTATGGAACTGTATGTAAGGATAGTTTGGCCCAGCTCAATATTAGTTAGAAACAGCCTACAGATCAGTTTCTATCATGTGGCGAAACTTTATCACGACTTGTAACTCCCAACTTTTTTTAGTATAGAGGTTCATACCTACTATTAGCAGGAATACTCATATTTCCAGTAACCCTGTAAATTTATTATCTTGCTGATTTACAGCTTTAAATATAAAAAAAAACGTTTGTGCTTTTTAGGGTTCCGTACCAAAATGGTAAAAAAGGAACCCTTATGGTGTGACTCAGTCTGTCTGTCTGTCTGTCACAGCTGGATATCTCGAGAACTACTAATGGTATCAACTTGAAATTTAGAATAGTTTAAGATGACATTTGCCCAACTATTTTGCAAATAAGAAAGAAATAATAAAATTAAAATTTTTTTTACAACAGGGACTGAAAAGGGATCTTAAAAATTTTAAGTGAGGTGACTAGGGCATGTGGGGTATCATATGAAAGAGCGCTGTTTGCACATTTTAAAACATTTTTTCCTTTTTTCTTAGGCCGCATAGTTTTCGACTTATGATGAAAAATGTAAAAAAAAATACCGTTCCCACCCCCTTATCTCCGAAGTTTGCAAGGAGAAAAATCTGAAATAATTCTATGTGATAGTAGTTCATGTAAATATTACAGGAAAAATTAAACAATGTCTCAATATAACACACTTTTTTAGAAATTCAAAAAACAAACAAAAATTATTTAGTTTCACTACCAGTCAACAGATGGCGCTGTCCTAAGCATGCTAACCTAAGGGCAAAAAATAGTTCCACTATCGGTCAAGAGATGGCACAACCTAACACTACAATAATAAATTGGTGGCTGGTTCTAATATAATTACCTACTATTTGCCGTACGAATAAACGAAGAATAAGTTCATACTTTACTAAGTAATTATATATATTACTATATAGTAATATAATAATAACGAGGAGCTCGGTGGCGCAGTGGTTTAGCGCCTGGACCAGCGATTGCGGAGGTTAAGCAACGTTCGCATGGTTCGGTCATGGGATGGGTGACCAAAAATTTATTATCTCGAGCTCCTCCGTGCTTCGGAAGGCACGTTAAGCCGTTGGTCCCGGCTGCATTTGCAGTCGTTAACACCCACCAATCCGCATTGGGCCCGCGTGGTGGGTTATGGCCCGTCCTACTTATCCATCCATAAGGAAGGCCTGTGCCCCAGCAGTGGGGACATTAAAATGGCTGATGGACTAGTAATATAAACATTTTGCAATGTGGAGTGGCTGAAACGTTTTTCAGTCACCTAAGCAGCTGTGGTTAAGATTTGTAAATTAACTGTCCGCCTGTTCGCCCTTCCACCTGTCTGCCGTTTATCCTACTTTTTTAAAGACAGTCCTAAAATAACATATCCAAATATATTTATGATTGTACGGAACCCTCGGTGCGCGAGTCCGACTCGCTCTTGACCGGTTTTTATTTCATTCAAAATATGAGCTTATACGAAGTTTTGGTAAATTAGATTATTATCCTATCCTAAACACCGTAATTTTTTAGTCGTTTTAATAAGGAAGCGTTCTACCAATGAAACTAAACATTTTTGCCAGAGAAACATGGGTCGATAACCTCTTCCTTTTTTGAAGTCGGTTAAAAACGACAAAAATTTGGTCCTACCATACAAATTAGACAGCTAAAACCATGTTTATTTGGCAAAATCAATTAGTTGCATTGGTAGAACGACTACAAAATTATGTAAATGTATATTCTATCCTGCTCAGTTTCCTAGAACTACCTAGATTATGAACTAGCAGCCGCCTGCGACTTCGTCCATGTGGACTTTGCTTACGGTCCCCATACGATCTTTTTCCCTATTTCATACCCTGCAATATTT
The DNA here is from genome assembly GCA_943789525.1 of Agriphila geniculea. Classification (NCBI taxonomy): domain Eukaryota; kingdom Metazoa; phylum Arthropoda; class Insecta; order Lepidoptera; family Crambidae; genus Agriphila; species Agriphila geniculea. Next base: position 15,718,436 of record OX038875.1, read on the forward strand.
ATTTTCGCTAAAAAAGGTAACCTATATCCTTCGGTATGGTCCAATACTAAATTAGTTTAGTGTTTCAGCGCAGCGAAAATTTTTCTATGTCTATGGTTTCAGGCGTGAATAGGTAAGTCAAAGTCAAAGTGACTTTTCAAATAAACTATTAAGTTTATTTGAGGCACGCATTCAAAAGTGCTTAATTATTAAATTAAGCACTTTTGAATCGGTAACAGACAGGACAAGCAGAGTAATTTCATATTAAGTTATTCGTATATTAATATTAGTGTGGATTTCTGTTTTTGCGAGAGTTTCTGAAGTCACTGAGGGTCATATTGTAATTGTTTTTAAAATAACTACTTACTAATTAAACAGAGAATATTCATGAAATTCGTATAAAGCTACTAGGTAATAATAGTTTAAGATACAAGGTTGACGAGGAGTTTTAAAACCTTAACAACCGTGTACCATGCGACGTTTGTCAATACATTTGCGAGAAAACATTATAGGTAGCCTACTGAAATTGTAATAGACATTAAAAAAAAATCGGGTTGCACTCCGGGTGCTGGCAGAAGTGAAAACTTGAATATTAACGTTCTCCATTTTTGATATTTTGGAATGGTTAGGGAATAATTTTGCACGAATTGCCGTCTTACGAATTTACTCTGCATTTGAATTTACGAATACAGAACAGTATTTTACGAAAGTCATCCATAGCTTGACAGAAAATCTAGAGTTTTGACATTGAATTAAAAAATTAGCGCGTTGCTATGGTGACACAAGTGTTTACGTCTTGAAATGACACGCCGCCATTTTCAAGAAAGGGGGATACTTCCGCCGCCAGCTGTCTACTCTCCATCTGTCACATCTTTCTTACGAATTTTCGATCAGGGTCACGTGATCCTGACTGACTGACGCGAGTTTAAATATTTTTCCCCATTACAAAAAAGCGTACAACGCCGCTAAAGAAGTTTTCACTTCAAAAAAAACCGTAAACAAAACCATACGGCGTGCGGTAAAATCAAGGTCCGCACGCTGTACTAGCTGTCATCGAAAGCACACATTTTCGAGCACCGAATTGAAAAGGTATATTCCCGAATGACAGTCAAGATAATTTTTCTGCGATTTCCCCGAAATAATTAGCTCGAAATGATTCAGGGGAAATGTATGAATAAAGTAATAAAATAATCCCTATATTGCAACTTTTTTGTTTGTTATCTACAAGTCTGACAACTGAATTGAATAGTGATGATATACGTATGTGACCCCAAGCGATATCGGATCGGCACCCTTTGTTTGTTTAATCTATTTGAATCACTTCCACTTGCCAGGTTTTAGCAGATATTCATTTTATAATAGCTAAGTATGTATAAGTTGCACCAGTTCGAATTCGAAAATTCGCGCTACTCAAGATTTATTTTCCATTAATCGACGTTGCTTAATTTTATGTTCATTTAATATACAACGTGTTACAAAATCACCCCTAATGCCGAATATAGTAGATAGGGACCATCAAACTAAAACAACTTTTACTAAGGGGCCAACTCTGAAGTCGTATAAAAATCCGCTGTTTCATACAAAAATTAATAATGAAAATATCAAAACGTATGAAACAGCTGTATTTTTTTCGCGATTTCAGAGTTGGTTCCATAGTAAAAGTTGTTCAGTTTGATGGTCCCTATCTACCATATTCGGCATTAGGGATTGTTTTGTAGCTTGTATAGTTGATATTTATTCAACAAACTATGTTGTGTTGTTATTATTATCATTGTTCTGTGAAGTTCGTAACTTATTTTAGGGAAGTGGAAAATCATAAAGAATTTTCGAATTCTTTAATTAATTTATTTAATAATAAGTGTTTTTCTATAAATTACATTAAGTTTAATACTTTGGCATTAAATTATCACAAGTTTACATACGTAATAACTAAAATATTATTACAAGTATCCCACTATATACTCCCCATTTAAAAATATTAAACGACTGAGCCACATAATCTGAGCTATTAATTTTCAAAACAAAAAATATGATAGCAATTAATTTATGTAATGTGTCATTGTATTTATCAACTCGTATTTTTATATAACTTCAGAAAAAAATTAACGATGAATATTACACTGCCGACAATCAGGCGTGCAGGGATTGCAAGGTGCCGGTGGCTGATGTGGATGCTGTAGTGGAAAAAGTAAAGGGGTGGATAGAGCAGGAAGAGCCGGCAATGGGACCAGCCACTCTGAGCCGCACACTCGGCCCATGACCAGTGCGGGGAGGAGCGGCGCCCTCGGGCCCACGGGCCGAAACGCTGACCAACGGGATTCGACCTCCTGGGAGCTTGATACTGACATTTCGAAGCTGGCTGTTGAACTACTCGTGGCTTTGTCCTGACCCTATAAAAAAGGAATTGGCTAAAGCTCCTATTGTTTACCGAATACCAATCCCATTTTATATAAGTAGGTGTTATTCCTGTTGTACTATATTAGGATTATCGGATTTACTTGGTAAATAGAATCATAAGAATGTAACTTTACTTAAGTATTAATAAAGTGTAAACTTACATGCGTGGCGTTGAAGTGCTCGACGGCACGCAGCAGGTCGTGGTTGCAGCGGCGCAGCACCAACTCCAGTACTGATCGCTTCTTGCCCGGGAACAGCTTGCGCAGCATCTCCAAACCAGCCGAACTGACCGCGCTGTCATCAGTGGAATCTTCTCTGTTAAATTAACATAATTTTTGGTGATAAATCTGAAAAATCAATACTCGACCGATTAAATCAGTCAATAGATTTACAACAAACATCTCACCTTGGTTTACTGGCCGATGAGTTGGCAGCGGAGTCCGGAGAGGCACTGCAGCAGTCTGGCTGTGAGTCACTCGTATCACTATCGATGTGGATCGGCTGTTCAAAATAAAGAACTTGAATTAATCTGTGAGTAGAGTATGGTAAATGTATACCACTCTCAACAGACGCCAGGTTTAGAAGTATATGGTATCTGCTTTAATGAATTATATATATAATGAAAATAATGGCCGTCAGTAGCAGAGTCCGCCTCTGGCCCTGGACTGGGGCAGGCCTGAATGACTCTCATGCCATAGATGCAGCAAAGAGAAAGCGAGACCAGAGGAGTGCCGTTCTCATCAAACTCCAGGTTTAGAAATATAACTGCTTCTACTTTAATATACTTACAGTGTGGTCATCAGCAGCAGAGTCCGGTTCTGGACCTGGACTGGGGCAGAGCTGAGTGACTCTCATGCCATAGATGCAGCATAGAGAAAGCGAGAGCAGAGGAGTGCCGTTCTCAACAAACTCCAGGTTTAGAAGTATAACTACTTCTACTTTAATGTACTTACAGTGTGGTCATCAGCAGCAGAGTCCGGCTCTGGCCCTGGACTGGGACAGGGCTGAGTGACCCTCATACCATAGATGCGGCCTGGAGGAAGCGCGTCCAAAGGAGTACCGCTCTCAACAGACGCTAGGTGCAGAGCTATTTTGTCCTCTGCTGCTTGTTGCCTTTTCAGCGCAACCTATAAAAAAGACACCTAATAAATTTATAAAACAACTTAGGAGGTAGCTATGGATTAGATGTGATTACTTTCAGAATTTCAATCGCAACCGTTGCAAGAGCAACTTGTGCAGCATTTTAACCAAAGTAAGTTACCGTAGCGTACGTAACCAACGCAACCAAGCTAAAAATAATATGCGGTGATAAAAATTTACATCAATAAAAACCATAAGTACCTAATGATTTTTATCGATACTCTTTTTTTTATACACAACGGGATATTGCTTGGCCTTCATCTCTCCTAATGTTAAATGACGATAAGGCCGAAGGTGGAAGCGCACTACACCCGGAATGCAGGCTATCTTACCTCTAACTGCCGGAACACAACAATTTTTAAATTGTTGTTATGGCGTCAGACTTAGGTAAGATGGTGGTAGCTAGCCAGGCGGACTTGAAATAAGCCCTACCACCAACCAAACCGAGTACAAATTGTACCCCTCTGGGAATCGAACCCGGGACCTCTGCGTCTTACACGGGTGGGCGAACCACTAGACGACAGAGGCGGTTAGAATATGACAACTTCTAATATGACATACTTAATCTCAAATTATATCAAAACTGATTAAAATATATCTGAATAAATAAACGTGACTATATATTTTCGATCACCAGAAAATGTCCAAAACTTCAACGCGTCGCTTTATGACCAAAAAGGTGATGCGCCTGAATTCTAAAATAACATGCAATTTAGAGGCGTTAATGTGTTTTAATGTAGTGAAATCGAGCCGGGCTAATGCGGCGTCTGGTTTATTTGAACAAGTGGCACGTGTTTACGAAGATGCCGGATGAGCTATCGATCGTGTACACAGTAATGCATCGGTTGTCCCACAGATTTCATCCCGATATTATACATTTTTCTTCGAGTTTTCAACCTTTCATGTTGCGAATCAATCAACTTCCGCTTGGTAGATTTTTAAAAATTGCCTTTGAATCTGAATCCATTTTTTGATGAAAAATATATGGAAGAACTGATGAAAAACATGGAAAGATTTTGGCCTCATTTTCACTCCAAATATCACAGCCAATATAATTAGCATCCTTAAATATTAATTAGTCAGTGGATATGAAGAAAATAACGTTTCTTTCAAACTAATATCACCACAAAACAAAAGGAAATTGAAAATAAGTGCTCCACATCGATCAGGTAACACGATAACTGATATAAATTCTCGTCGTCAATCCGGTTGATTTGATTTGTGTCGGGATCGAGTTTTATTTACCTTAGCAATGAGCCCACGCTCGCTAGGGACCACCGGTGGCCCCTTGGCCCTCCCGGGTGGACCGCTCGTACCAAACACAAACATTCACTGTTTATCGTTGATTTTCCGCTAAATTAATTTAACGGCTTAACATTACTGTCCCCGTATGAGGGGGAAAAATCACAGTACTTTTTCCACCTTTTCCACCACCGTTTCACAAGACTTTGTTATGGGTTTTTTTTGGTACTAGGTACCACTTGATCCTTGAATCGAGTCCGTTACTCCAGCAAGAAAGTAGCTTTTAGAGGGAAGCGAGTTTGATGAATAATTTGTGCGCAATTCGGTGTAAATGTGCGCCAAATAAAAAATTTGTGGGCCTTATAGCTTTGGAATAAAACGGGAAAAACGAATTCTGCTGGGGTAACGGAACTCCAGCAGGAAGATTCTAAACTAATGATCGGAGAGAAATAAAAGATATATGGGCGGGTAGCTTGATACTAGCAAGAAATGTGCGCCAAATATATAATTTGTGGGCCTTATAGTTTTGGAGATATTTGATTTCCTGCTGGCGTAACGTTTTGCCGGATCCCAGATCTCGGAAACTACTAAATGTGCGATCTTACAGTAAACATATATAAGTAGCCCCTAATTTGTGCTATTTGTGCGATAGAAAACATTTCAAAAATATTCACAAATTTTTCACGTAATCGAGCATTTTCTGAAAACAGAAAAAAAATTCTAGCGCCTAAACTACCACATAAATAAATAAACCAAAAACGGTGTTCTATTCTTCTTATTATTTCTCATTACCATAAAAATTTTGAAAACCGCACATTTACACGTTTTTGAATAATACCCACATGAAGGTGAGACCGACCATGTCATGACTTTGACGGTCAGCAGGATAAAAACATTAGAGATTATTTAGATCGTGGCCCAATGAATAATCTGTGCGGTTACTGAAGTACATGCTCAAATTTAAGCTTCAAATTCTTCGTTTTAAAGGAAATATCAATTAAAATCCAAAACAACTGTCAGTATTCCGATTAACCGACCAAATTCGATAGACCACAAAAAAGCGACGCGTTCATACATATTGATAACCTTCTTTAATGTGTCGTATTATGCAGAAAAATTGTTTGTACAGTCGCGTTCATAAATTCTTATTGGCAAATGTGGGTAAATAGTGTTTTAACATTTAAATAGTTAGTGTGAGCCTGTATTTATACCAATACAATGTGGCGTTGATCTGTTACATTACACCCAGATTATATATTTTGCGGACGGCACTCTTCGAACACGTGACTGTGAAACCAGCTAAATTTCTTAAGTTACTAGAAAATCTGTTTAATTCTTAGTGAAATATACCAGAATCATTGTTGTCTAAACATCAATAGCATAGCCGTTTTTATTTTCAATAACAGAAAACAACTACCTAGCTGTCTTAGGTAGGTATGTGTTTATAACTTCATTCGAACCGGAAAGCACTAAAATCAGTTAAACGGGCACTTCACTCGCGTATTATAATTAAGGTAGGTATTTAGTTTTGGTGTAACAATTAGGTATTTATTGTAATAATATTTTATTAAGGTATCTAAGTACTTACTTAAAATGCAATTAATTTTACAACAGAAGTGAATGACCAACTTCATAGCGCTTGTGCTATAAAACGACGTTTTTTAATCTGTAACATTTTCTCTTTTCCATAGAGACCACTGACGTCCATTATACAACTTGTATAATGGACGTCAGTCGGCCTAGTACGAGTGTGTTTCTCACCTCACTAATAGTATCGAGTGAAAGAGAAGAAATCATGCGAGTGAGTGAACGAGTGAAAGAATGAAAACGATAGTTAACTATTCGCAAAGTGAAGTGAGAACAAAAAACCAACTCGTACTAGACCCTCTGTGAAGAGACCTACATCCATGTAGAAGTTGCACGCAAGGGATCACTAACATCACTGTCCATTGTCAATTTAATCGCATTGTAGGTACATTAGGTACCTAGTTAGGTATGACAAAAAAAAACGAAATAAAATTACAAAACATCCTTTATTTTTTTACTAAAATAATGTTAAAATGGTTAAAATTCTTTCAATTTAAGTAAAAATGAAATGAAACAGAAATAACTTCATTTGTTATTTAAATAAAAGCACTCACTCAAATCACTTTTTCACTTAAATGTACCTAGACGTGACGTGTACAAACCTGTTCGACAACAAAGTTAAGGAGGTCATCAATATGTATGAACGCGTCGCTTTTTTGTGGTCTATCAAATTTGGTCGGTTAATCGGAATACTGACAGTTGTTTTGGATTTTAATTGATATTTCCTTTAATACGAAGAATTTGAAGCTGAAATTTTCAGAGCATGTACTTCAGTAACCGCACAGATTATTCATTGGACCATGATCTAAATAATCTCTGATGTTTTTATCCTGCTGACCGTCAAAGTCATGACATGGTCGGTCTCACCTTCATGTGGGTATTATTCAAAAACGTGTATATGTGCGGTTTTCAAAATTTTTATGGTAATGAGAAATAATAAGTAGAATAGAACACCGTTGTTGGTTTATTTATTTATGTGGTAGTTTAGGCGCTAGAATTTTTTTCTGTTTTCAGAAAATGCTCGATTACGTAAAAATTTGTGAATATTTTTGAAATGTTTTCTATCGCACAAATAGCACAAATTAGGGGCTACTTATATATGTTTACTGTAAGATCGCACATTTAGTAGTTTCCGAGATCTGGGATCCGGCAAAACGTTACGCCAGCAGGAAATCAAATATCTCCAAAACTATAAGGCCCACAAATTATATATTTGGCGCACATTTCTTGCTAGTATCAAGCTACCCGCCCATATATCTTTTATTTCTCTCCGATCATTAGTTTAGAATCTTCCTGCTGGAGTACCGTTACCCCAGCAGAATACGTTTTTCCCGTTTTATTTCAAAACTATAAGGCCCACAAATTTTTTATTTGGCGCACATTAACACCGAATTGCGCACAAATTATTCATCAAACTCGCTTCCCTCTATAAGCTACTTTCTTGCTGGCGTAACGGACTCCTTGAATTAGTCTTCATAGATCTTCGTGAGATTATATAACATAAGCAAAACAGTGCAGGTTAATTCGATAATTCCATGTGCCATGATCCATGTTCCATGTCCAGAAAGTTGAACGTGAAAACGCACGGTTTGGTTGATTGCATGCGATTGACGCAAGTTAAATTGAAAATTGAAAGTGAAAACCTGATCGAAGGGGACCGGAGGACAGGGATCGCATGCATTTGACGAAATGTAAATTGAAAGTTGAAGCGACTTGGTGAAGACAGACAAAATATTTTTTTTCTAAGTCCATCAGCATAAATCAGCATAAAACGCTCGCTGTTAAAAAAACCAATGCGGCAGCCAACTAAACAAAGAACTTATTTATTTTAATTTTATTGGGTAGGTAGTTGCTTTCCCTTTTGAGCGAAATACCTCTAAAATGCACGATGTCTTATTTATTTTAGCGGATTAGGAAGAAACATTTATAATAATTTTCCATGTAAATATGGAATACAAGATTTCGTTTACTTTACATCACTATCACTACCTAGTAAAAACAAAGTCGCTTACCGCTGTCTGTCCCTATGTTTTTTCGGAAAATCGTAGAACAAACGTTTTTGTTTGAGGAGCAGGCGATCAAAAAGGCACTTATCCATTTTTGTAAATTTTACAGGAATGATAAATAACTAATTATTTTCTAAACCCAACGCAATAACTGATTGGAAAAAATACTAATAAAAACTATAGATAATTTTGAATCGCAAGCATAAGTTAAGATATTTTTAAGTGTTGTATTTACGGAGTTTTTTTTTTTTTTTTAAAGTTGCGTTTTGTTATGCCACAGCGGAAAAGTGACTTTTTTGTTTGGGAAGCTATAGAAATGTGACATTTTAATAAAACTCAGCAGTTCATTTGAATAATTTATCTTATTTATTTATATATATTTTTTTTTATATCTTTATTTGTTTTGGAGCTTTTGTCTTGAGACATGGCCTTTATTTATATATTGTAATTGTATTTTTACGTGATGTTGATGACGTTACGCGATAAGATACCTACGTGAAAACACCAATTTTACGTCTCCAAGCGACTTTTCCCGGTTACTGAAAAGAACTCTCAGAAACTCCTTTCTTCTTTACTTCCGTTTCAGCCATTATTTATTAAAAAAAACATTTTTTTATCACTAGATATAGCACCACACGGTTCCCTGCTAACTTTCATTATTAATTTTGACATTAACAGTTAAATTTAAGTTTTACCTCTGCAAAATTTGGAAAAGTTACGTTTTGTTACTCATCAATACTTTAGTCAAGTTGGTATAGGAAAAGAAACGTTTAGAAAAAAATAATTTACTGTCAATCACGAGTAAAAATATTTTTCCAAAGTATGGATAAGTGTCGTTTTGACGATAAACACTAACTTTGATATTTTTTAACTCAGGAAATATAACTTTTTGAGATGTAAAAGTGGGGTCTAGGCATGCATTTCAGTGTCGCCGTTGTGAAAAAAAATAAAAATAAATTAATACCCAAACTGGAAAAGTGCCTTTTTGATCGCCTACTCCTCGTTTATAATGTTAGTAATCTACTCCTGCCAGGTTGTTTGTGTTTTATTATATTATAGGTTCCTTCTCCCCACTTATTTTTTTTTGCCTGTGCTTCCATAATTCGCTGCCGCTTCTTGATCAGGCCGCACTTCGTTGGAACTGGCAGTGTCTATACACGCAGGCCTTCTTAAGTTCCCTGAGGCCGGAGACGAGCTCATGCTTATATATGACAATGCTCGCGTGCGTCCACTGTTCATGATCGTAGGTAAATGTTCTTGTTTCGTACTTTTCAGAGCGTGATTTTTTAACAGTTACATATTTACCTGTGCTGCCATAATTCGCTGCCGCTCCTTAATGAGGCCGCACTTCGGGCACTGGCAGTGCCTATACGCGCAGGCCTTCTTATGTCCCCTGAGGCTGGAGATGAGCCCATGGTTCCGACAACGCGCGCACTTTGGCACTCGCGCGCGGCTACTGTTCATCTTCGTAGTGCCAGAGATCTACAGATTACATTCCGTTAAGATTGAGATAGCTACTTGGAAAAAAATACTACACAGACTTTTGGCAGTACTTTTTGGTAAGATAGATAGAAACTAAAAAAACTATAAGTACTTACGTTTTTTAGATTTTTACTTATTTTGGAAAAATAAGTATCAAAATCGGTAGTATCTGTCTCAATATTTAGATATTCTTTAAAAATTATGGTGGTATCTCCTTACAGTAAAAAAAGTTTTCTTGAAATCTAAAATATATTGTGCTGGCTAGCTCTACATACGCTTTGAGTTGAATTTATAAAGTTATGAACCTTTTCCTCAAGCAAATTTCTAACGTAAAAATGAAAATAAAACCAATCAATTATTTTCCAACCAATCAATAATTTATACGTTTAAACACATTCTTCTTAACTTATCAAGATAATCTCCCTAAGTTATAATATTACTTCTAAATAATTAAAAGCCTTATATATTATCGGCATACCTACTTGAATTTTTTTGAAAAAGAATTTGAAAATAGCCTTGGAGGTTTAAAGTTGAAAAACCTATTAAGTAATTAGTTAATAATTTAAAGAGGACTTGTAATTTTGGGAGAAAAATGCTTGAAAAATAATGGAAAAATTGGAAAAAAACATTTTCATGTATTCGTGTGGTGCATGATAAATTATTTTCCATTTTTCCATTCTTTTTCCCAGATAATATAACAAACTGACTATGTTGAAACATCTTTTTTCAAGGGAAATTTTAACTAGAACTTTATATATAAATAATCACGCAAACTTACCTTGATTCAATGTACAATTTTCAGCTTTGTTTCCTGTTAATTTAATTAAAACAATACACACACGAGTTTTCACTAATTCACTTCTGAATTTTGCAATTCTCTAAAATTCATTAAATATAAAACAAAACAGAAAACACTTTATTTTGAGTATTATATTAACTGCCCGAGACAAACTGTCGGGTTATCTACCCACGCAACACTCCTCCCTGAAACTAAAATCGAGAGAAAAGCCACTGTTACAAAAAAATATGTTTAACAAGAAAGGCGTATCAAAACATCAGGAGTATCCAGGTTGATCAAGGAACTTTAGATTCTAAGTCAAACGAGATTAGATCTACTTCTTATGAGCTGATTCTTTGGTTAGGCAGCATTCCTGTTTAACCCGGAACGCCCTGTCGTGATTCTAGCCAATGAGAACGAATGGCTGACGGGATTGGTTACAGCAACGGAAAATTGTTTTTTTTTTATATCTACTTCTTATATTTTCGTACAAAATTTTCATTTGTTAGCTAAAACACAGTAATAAGGATACACAACGTATTTAATTACAACCACTCTTTAGTGAACAATTTTGTTTCGTGAACATTTTGGCTCTATATCGATTTTCATTAGACTGAAAGTGGTTTTCATAATATCGTTGAAAATAGATAGCTGTATTGCTGGTAGATTTTATTAGGTAGGTACCTATAATGCGATTAAATTGACAATAGACAGTATTCCGCTGCAACTTCACTCAAGAATGTATGGAAAAGAGAAAATTTTACAGACTAAAATACCAACGTCGATTTGTACATACTGCAAGCGCTCTGAAGTTAGACACTTCTGTTGTATGTTACTACACAATGTTGTTTTAATCGCATTGACTTTCATGTATTTTTTGGAAAGCTGCTGGCGTAGATCTAAGTCTAAGGTGTTAATACATTTTTCTCACTATGCTCTGAAATGTTATAATTCCATTTGAAAAGAATTCTCTCCCGCATTCGCGGGTTGTTCCATACGTGGTGGCTGGTCCATCACGTTTGAAATTTGAAATTCAGTACGTTACCTACTTCCCGATCAATCAAGTACCTATTCCAAATTCAAAACGGTAGAACTAAAATACATAATATAATGTAGTGTCTTTGGTCTTTTACTAGCGATAATTTAAAGGCATGAAATACATAAAATTTTATCGACAAAAATAGCCACAATGTTGGGGTCTTCACTACATGTTGGAATGACGGTCATTTTAAATTTGACTTTTTATTTTAGATGACCCTGCCGAAAAAGATGATTTTTCCGGATCTAGAAGTCCTACAGTTATAAATAAAACCGGTCAAGAGCGAGTCGGACTCGCGCACCGAGGATTCCGTACAATCATAAATATATTTGGATATGTTACTTTAGTACAGTCTTTAAAAAAGTAGGATAAACGGCAGACAGGTGGAAGGGCGAACAGGCGGACAGTTAATTTACAAATCTTAACCACAGCTGCTTATGGTAACTGAAAAATATTACTAAGTAGGAACTTATTCTTCGTTTATTCGTACGGCAAATAGTAGGTAATTATATACACATCAACTTTGTCTAGGGATACAGGTGTTATTTTCATACAAACGAGGTAACTTTGAAGCCTTGGTTTTCAGCCAGGGATGTACCGTGCTGTGATCTGATGATGGCCATCCAGGGACTGAATGGAGGAAATTCAGATCGCAATACACACCCAACTGATTTGATCAGCATTCTAAAAGATTAATGGGTCATAGTTCTCAGTTTGAGGATTTCCATACATTGTCATGCTATTTTCGCGGTTTTTTAAACATGACCTTTACGTTTTGAGAATGCTGGTCAGATCAGTTGGGTGTGTACAGCAATCTGAATCTCCTCCATTAGCTCCCTGGATAGCCGTCATCAGATCATAGCACAGTACATCCCTGGCGGGAAACCAAGGCTTCAAAGTTACCTCGTTTGTATGAAAATAACACCTGTATCCCTAGACAAAGTTGATGTGTGTATTAGAACCAGCCACCAATTATTATTGTAGTATTAGGTTGCGCCATCTCTTGACCGATAGTGCAACTATTTTTTTTCCTGGGTCAGCATTCTTAGGACAGCGCCATCTGTTGACTGGTAGTGAAACTAAAGAATTTTTGTTTGTTTTTTTTAATTTCTAAAAAAGTTTGTTATATTGAGACATCGTTTTATTTTTCCTGTAATCTTTACATAAACTACTATCACAGAATTATTTCAGATTTTTCTCTTTGCAAACTTCGGAGATAAGGGGGGAACGGTATTTTTTTACATTTTTCATCTTAAGTCGAAAACTATGCGGCCTAAGAAAAAAGAAAATAATTATTTAAAATGTGCAAACAGCGCTCTTTCATATGATACCCCACATGCCCTAGTCACCTCACTTCAAATTTTTAAGTCGCCTTTTCAGGCCCTGTTGTAAAAATTTTTATTTTTTTTATTTTTTTCTTATTTGCAAAATAGTTGGGCAAATGTCATCTTAAACTATTCCAAATTTCAAGTTGATACCATTAGTAGTTCTCGAGATATCCAGCTGTGACAGACAGACAGACAGACAGACTGAGTCACACCATAAGGGTTCCTTTTTTACCATTTTGGTACGGAACCCTAAAAACACTACTTATTCAAAAGTTAATAATACCACCTATCAAATAATAAAAAACTTTGTGTAAGTACAACTGTACTTAAGTCATAAAAAATTACTAGGTAAATTAAATCGTGTGCTTTTTTTAGTTTTTCTTACAAAACTTAGACATTCATGTTCATGTGAAGTCCAATAAAACTAGCTTTATCTGGACATAATTAATAAACTCGTTGTTTTTATTAGTTTATCGGATATTGATATTAAGTGTCAAATATTAATTAGATATGTAATGTAAGAAATCCGGGGTGGTAACCGTTTCATATAAAAATCATGAGATTTCGTACATTACCTAGCTTTTTCCTAAAAGCAAAATAGTTAACCAAATACCTTGTTAGTATAATTTTATGGTGCATTAAAATGCTATCACCTAATAGCAAAATTATACTGAATCCAAATTAGCATGTTCGTTTTTTTTTCACAGTGTTCATCTGATCTCAATATCTAGATAAGCCAAACAAAATGGTAACTATGATGCTTGTATCTTATTAAGCTATGATGCGTCTTTTTAGACATTTTAGACAAAAATCAAACATTAATTTTTACGTTTTAATAATAATGTATTTCTCAGTAGTTAATTTTTTTTTAGTTTTATGCGAAGTTTCTAAATGTTTAATTCCTTTTATTTTAACTATAACTAACACTAATTTATGACATAGAAAAAGAAAATTTCAGTTATCTTATTATGTCCCGATAAAGCTAGTTTTATTGGACTAGTGCAATTTTTGCATTATTCTAATACACAGATTATGTACTAAACGACATCAAAATCATTGCTCTAATCATTGCTAAAATGAATACTCAATGCAAAAAAAAATTGACATAAATGTCTTAGTTTTTGAGATATGTAAGAAAAACAAATAAGCACACATTTTGAATTAAAATTTACTTTAGTAATATTTTATGACGTATTAAATTTTAAAGTTTACACAAAGTTTTTTTTACTTGATAGGCGGTATTATTAGCTTTCGATTAGTATTTTTTTATATAACTGTAGGACTTGTAGATCCGGAGAAATTAATATTTTTCAGGAGGGTCATATTAAAATAAAGTCAAATTTAAAATGGGTGTTTTTTAGTGCCATTTAGTACGTTTTTTTACTCATGTGATTTAGTGGCGAAAGGGTGAAAAATACGGCGTTTTGTGAACCAGAGATTTCCTTTGGTAGGATTGGTGCTTCAATAAAGACAAATTTGTAAATTATCTCTCTGGAGTACACTCCGAACAAGCTTTGTGGTACTTTTTATCACTTAAGCAATATTTTCTAGCCTATCGTTTAGTTTAATGGACTTTTATTGTTAAAAGTGGCCACTTTTCGCAATAAAAGTCCATATAACTAAACGACAGGTTAGAAAATATTGTTTATGGGATAAAAAGTACCGCAAAGCTTGTTCGCAGTGCACTCCAGAGAGATAATTCATAATTTCTTTTTTATTTAAACACTATGATTTTATTTCCAATGGCGGCGCTAGTGTGCAGACTGCACGCTCTTAAGAGTGGAGCCACCATGATTTTTGTAGTAAATTTTTTGAAGTTTTAGCCTTCATCCCAATCTCCATAGATGTGTTGGTTAAGCAACTATGCCCAGTTTGATATAATATTCGTATGAATTCAGGGTGTCGAATTTATTTTTGGATTCATATTTGCACGATTCAAATGTTAAACTATATAAAAAAATAAAAACAAAAAAAAATATAGGTACTCGCTTGATTAATGAAAAAAATCTATTTAATACACAAATTGGAATATTTGAAAAAGAAAAATACCTCATAGGAGCTCTATTATCCTTTTATTTTTAAAATAATTATAAAAGAAAATATTCTTGTTTAGCTAATTAAAAAAAATAACTTCGTTACCGTTGTAAGGAAGTTATTTTTTTTATTATTTATTAAAATTTTAAAAATTAAATCGAAACTTGTTTGTAATATGCTCAAATTGTAGCAAATTTAGTTAATAAAATATTATTTAGTATTGTATAAAAATAGCATTGTGAATGCAAAAATCTTAAATTTAAAAATTTATTTAACTTTACATAAGTATACCTGAAAAACGCTTCTTTAAAGTAGTTTTTTCGAAAATACTGAAACAAGTGCCAAGTTTTTCCAGCAGTAGGTACCTACAGGGTTTCCAAGCGTTAAGGCTCGAGTCAAACTACTCTCAAGGTACCTAACAACATCTGAAAAAATCGTAGTTACATGTGCGCTTGTGATTTTGCCTTTATTTTGTCGATATTGACTGGCATTTTTTTTCTAATAATTTACTAGTTTTTTACTTGTGTTCTACTTTTTAAGTTTATTTCAAAACAGTTACATAAAAGTGTTATAATGTAGGTATATATATTTGGAATTGGCTATTTATTACCTTTCATTTGATACCCATATTGTTATAATAAAAAAATATCTATTTCCATAGGTGCAAAAGAAATTGACGGCACGCGACAGTTACATTTTTTTTTTCGCTATTTATTGTTAATAAAGAAATGGGTTGGAATATCCTAGTATGGAGGGTGGCATACTTAATTTCCGACATTATATATATTTTTTTTCAAAATAGCGGACACGTATGAAACCTGTGTAAATCGATAGCTAGTACCAACCAATACGAACAAGAATTGTTAACGACATAATGGCCTAAAACGTCACGTTTTCGAGCTGTAAGCTATTAAAGTTGAACTGGTGGTGACACCACTGGGTAGATTTGAAGCTGAAATAAAACGTATGCATGGGCTATAAAATATTGTTTTACGGTCATCTAGGTCTAGACTAGAATAAAAGTCAACAAGCGGTAGGGAAAGGGTTACCAGTTTAAATAAAATTACATTTTAATAGGCTTTAGTAGGTATTAAAAGATTTTTTAATATGTGTTACCGGTTCAACTCGGTCCTGTGATAATATAACTCACCTATCGTTTGCTTGTTTCCGCAAATGAATGACGCATAGAGTAAGATAAAAAAATGACGCGATTAGCCAACGAGGTGAATAGGGTTCTATTTTTGACATTGACACTTAATCCAGAATATTCCAGACTTGGATAGCCGTAAAACGACTGACCTGCATATATTTACACTGGACAGGCTTATGTCAAACTGTTTTTGTGCCTATTTGATTTCCGCCATTTTGGCGCTGTAGGACGTAGCGTGAGCATAGCGTGCGGGACATGGTACTAAAGTTTGAAGTCTGGAAAGACCATCACGGCAACTATTTTCATATAGTACGTCAAAATTAGTTCTTTAGACGCACGCTAGTGGCGTTTCAAATAGGCACAAAAACTTAGCTGTCAAATCATACAGACAGCCAGTCCAGTTTAATAAAAAAAAATTTTCATGTCAGTGCGTAAAACAATATTTTAAAGCCCATACATACGTTTTATTTTAGCTTCAAATCTACCCTGTTGTGTTGCCACCAGTTCAACTTTAATAGCTTACAGCTCGAAAACGTGACGTTTTAGGCCATTATGTCGTTAACAATTCTTGTTCGTATTGCTACTAGCTATCGATTTACACAGGTTTCATGCGTGTCCGCTATTTTGAAAAAAAAAAACAAAATGGCGGACAGTAGGTATGCCAAAATATTCAAACCCCTTTGTAAGTTATATTTTTTCAAATCTTCATTTTATGAGCTTTGTTAAAATATTATTTGTTAGCAAATAAAAACATCAGTTTAATATTTACACATTGAAAACATTGGTTATTGTGTTATTTTTAAGAAACTTCTTAATAAATTGCATTTTTTGCAGGTACCAGAAATGAATTCTACGTCATCGATTTATCCGAAAATGATACCAAACTTGGCTTAGTATCTAAACTTAGGCCTCGGACTTCGTTAAGGCACAATTCCCCCCTCCCAGTGCCGGATTAAGACCACTTGGTGCCCTAAGCAATTCACGCCTGTGGGCCCCCTATATAGGGTTACCATTTACGTAAGGGATGCCTGTCTAGGATATGCACAAAATTCCCGATTTTTCAGAAAAATGAGTCTTTAGCTAAAAAAGTTTCATCAATACTGTCTATACCAAATCCCGTTTTTACCCTTTGGGTACGGAACCATAAAAACGGCCGCGCAGCACGATTTTTTGTCAGTTTCATCCACTTATCTTGTAGTAAGCCATTTTACTTGGCACAAATGAAATTGAATTAAAACATTTTTGTATTTTTATTTATTACAAAAAAAATCTTTTTTTTCGGTGCCGATTATGGTGCCCCCAGACGTGATGCCCTAAGCAATTGCTTAATTTGTTTAAGGGTTAATCCAGCTCTGCCCCCTCCCCCCACCTGCTTGAAAAGTCCAGGTGGCTCCACTTTGTAAACCCATCTTAGGAACACAAGGATCAATCCTACCGAAGGAAATCTTTGGTTCAGAGATCGTTTTTAGGGTTCCGTACCAAAATGGTAAAAAAGGAACCCTTATGGTGTGACTCAGTCTGTATGTCTGTCTGTCACAGCTGGATATCTCGAGAACTACTAATGGTATCAACTTGAAATTTGGAATGGTTTAAGATGACATTTGCCCAACTATTTTGCAAATAAGAAAGAAATAAAAAAAAATATCTTTTTGACAACGGGGTCTTAAAAATTTGAAGTGGGGCTACTAGGGCATGTGGGGAATCATATGAAAGAACGACGTTTGCACGTTTTCAACCATTTTTTCTTTTTTTAGGCCGTATAGTTTTCGACTGATGATGAAAATTGTAAAAAAAATACCGTTCCCCCCTTATCTCCGAAGTTTGCAAAGAGAAAAATCTGAAATAATTCTATGTGATAGCAGTTTATATAAAGATTACAGGGAAAATAAAACGATGTCTCAATATTTTAGAAATTATCAAATTTCTTAAAAGTCAACATTAGTTCAACTATCGGTCCAGAGATGGCGCTGACCTAAAACTGCAATAATAATTTTATTATTCTACTCTGCAGTGTATTTATTATGATGGTACGGAACCCTCGGTGCGCGAGTCCGACTCGCTCTTGACCGGGTTTTTTTTGCCTTCTACAGCCATCTGTAGAAGGCAAAAAACGAAGAATACGGCTAATTCCAACAGCTGAGAGGATAGACATGTGGGTGTTTCTGTCGATAAAATTAGTTATACAAGATGTTTGGTAAAAGCCTAATAAAGCCGAATATGGTAGATAGGGACCATCAAACTGAACGACTTTTACTATGGGACCAACTCTGAAATTGCGAAAAAAATAAAACAGCTGTTTCATACAAAAATTAATAACGAAGCTATCAAAATGTATGATAATGCACTTAAAAGATTATGCACTGAAAAAAACCCGAAGAGTTAATTTTTAGTTAATAACTAAGGTAGGTACTTAGTGATGATTTTTTTAAAAGAAATTAACGTGCCGGACTACAGCTGCGCCACAAAAAAAAAAGTTGGAAATCTGACTTTTTGACTATGCCATGATGAAGTAGCTAATTTGTCGGAATTTGTCGCACAAAAACCAGAATTTGTCGGTCTTGCGTTTAGGAGATACGTGTGGCCCAGCTGTAGAGACGTCTCTACAGCTGCGCCACACAGATCTCGAAAACGGAAGGTCGTAGCGAAAATCTGATTACTCGTGTGTGCAGCCGTTAATTTGTCGGAATTTGTCGCACAAAAACCAGAGTTTGTCGGTCTTGCGTTTAGGAGATCTGTGTGGCGCAGCTGTAGAGACGTCTCTACAGCTGAGCCACACAGATCTCGAAAACGGAAGGTCGTAGCGAAAATCTGATTACTTGTGTGTGCAGCCGTTAATTTGTCGGAATTTGTCGCACAAAAACCAGATTTTGTCGGTCTTGCGTTTAAAAGATATGTGAGGATACGCTGTGGAGACTTTTCTACCTGGATCTTGAGAAAGGAAGGTCGTAGCGAAAATCTGATAACTCGAGTGTGTAGCCGTTAGTTTGTCGGAATTTGTCACCAAGAATCAGAGTTTGTCGATCTTGCGTTTAGGAGATATGTGAGGATACGCTTCCGAGGTTTCGTTCTCGAGATCCAGGTAAAAAGGTCTCCACAGCGTATCCTCACATATCTACGAAGAAATTACTGATTTTCTTGACTTATAATGAAAATAGGGGGGCGGCAAAATTGGGGTCCGCCCCGGGCGGCGGCATAAACACACGCTACGCCACTGCTTTATCTTACTGTAAAGTAGACGATCTACTAAGGATTTACTGTGGGGGTCTACTACCTTCCTTTCGTACATAGGCGTGGATTGCTTAGGGCATCGAGTAGTCTTTATCCGGCACTGCAGACGAAGTCGCGGGCGGCCGCTAGTTTCTGATAATAATGTTATCATTTTGTCAGCTCACACCATGAAATTGTGAATTTGTCAGGTATGGGCTAATATATCTTTACTTTACTTCCTAGTTCCCCGAAAATCAGTAATGCAAAGGGCAGGGCTGCATTTTTTAGGAGTTTTTTTAGGTCAGATAGAAAGTTCAAAAAACGCAGCTATTCATTCTATTATAAGATTGGGTTGATAACAAAAAGGTCAGCTATTCACATAATAATATTCACATATACATCATAAATACTTTACAAGACAAACATTGATCTTAATAATAAACATGAATCTTTGTTTTATTGATATTCAAAAGTCAATGCTAATGATATCAATGCAGGAATAGAAAATAAATAAAAACCGGTCAAGAACAAGTCGGACTCGCGCACCGAGGGTTCCGTACCATCATAATTGCACCATCAAACCACACTGCAGAGTAGAATAATATAATTAGTATTGCAGTTTTAGGTTAGCGCCGTCTCTTGACCGATAGTTGAACTAATGTTAACTTTTTAAGAAATTTGATAATTTCTAAAAAAGTGTGCTATATTGAGACATCATTTTATTTTCCCTGTAATCTTTATATAAACTGCTATCACATAGAGTTATTTCAGACTTTTTTCTTTGCAAACTTCGGAGATAAGGGGGGGAACGGTATTTTTTTTACAATTTTCATCATAAGTCGAAAACTATGCGGCCTAAAAAAAAGAGAAATGGTTGAAAACGTGCAAACATTGTTCTTTCATATGATCCCCCACATGCCCCACTTCTAGTAGCCCCACTTCAAATTTTTAAGACCCCTTTTCAGTCCCTGTTGTCAAAAAGATATTTATTTTTTATTTCTTTCTTATTTGCAAAATAGTAGGGCAAATGTCATCTTAAACCATTCCAAATTTCAAGTTGATACCATTAGTAGTTCTCGAGATATCCAGCTGTGACAGACAAGACAGACTGAGTCACACCATAAGAGTTTCTTTTTTATCCGAGAAACTGTTGCGAGTAACTGACTAAATTAAAACAAGTAATACTACAGAATAGATTATAGTACTAACATACAAAAGTTGCAGTCCACAAAATCGTTCAAATAAATTGTGACACTTGCTTCAACACAATAAAGAGCAATTCAGTTTGCACAGCACTCCCGAACATTCACTTAGTAGTTGCCTCTTTTTCTATCATGTAGGTCTTATCTTTTCTGACATATGAAATTTGTCATCTCAGAGGAAGCCGAGAGCTTCATACTCGCATGCGGAGTGACAGAGCCCAGGGGCCGTACTGGCTTACTAACATGGCTATCGTAATCGCTTTCATTTGAGAGATGGATGTAATACATTGCTACTTTTCTATGGTAAGTTTTTATTTATGACAAATAGAAGTAGCAATGTGTCACATCCATCTATCAAATGAAAGCGATTACGATAACTATGTAAGTTAGCCGGTACGGCCCCTGGTTATACTATTAAAAATACACATTATACATTTATTTTGAGCTCTTCTTTTTCTCATGTTGCTTAGCTGCCTTCTTTTTCATTATCTGAAGACGCTTATCGGCAGATATTATGTTGATATTAGGTGTAACCACTTTAGAAGGAGAGGAAGATGCAGAGCTGCTTGAAGAAATCTTGACAGGTGTAGTAGACCCCGATATATGAGAAGGGGACTTTGATGAAGACGATACCTTGGTGGTATAACTTGATGCAAAACCCTGAGAAGAGAGGCAAGAAGAACATTGCCATCCGGTACCCATATCATTGTCACTTATAACTGGTTTGTGGCAATCCTGAAAAAAATAGTTTCATCAAATTAATCAACAATAGCTACTGGTCAAAGTCTCAGTAAACCAATATTGAGTCAGTGTTTAAAAATATTAATATAAAAGCCTCACACACACAAATAAACATATTAGTTTTTCAACATTTTAACCTTTGTTATCACCGATTAATAAATCTGTATTAAATGGTGATAACAAATGTTTCCATGAGTGATATTTTGTTCTGCTTTGCTCTTTGAAACTTAAATTCGTGCCGCCGTGCACGAAAGTTGACAGCTGTTGAAACTTACAACTAAACGAGCACATGATCTCGTGGGGTAGGGTGAGGTTGATTCTAGGGTGGGGTGGGGCAGGTAATGTTCTTTCTGTATGTAAATATCTATTCCTTGGTTGCACATAAAATATTGATAAACAGTTTAAGGCAGTTACCTGATGATACAATGCATGGCAAGCATCACACTCCACCAAACGATTGCCAGCCTGAACAGCTATCTGTCTACACACTGCACAAGTCAGATCTTCCTCCAGCAAATCAAAGGCAAGCTCTCCGTCCATAACCGAGCCATCGTCGTTCTCTCGCTCTGGAATTTGTATCTGTTGAGGACTTGGCTGTGAGATTGGTACAGTTTTGCTAGTTGATTTTTCATTCTTGTGTTTGGATCTAGGAGAACTCATCTTTTCTTCAGCTAAATACTTTTTTGGCAAGACGTTTCCCAGCGTTTTGGAATTACCATAAGTCTGTCTGATAACATCATCCAGAGTAAGTCTTAGCTGTTCTGTCGAATCTGGAGCGCTTGAATGCAAATACTTCAAACACAATTTAATAGATGGATCGAAATCAATGGAAGACATGTTTAACGCTATATTTTGCCGCGAAGCGATTAATAATAATTGGTGGTGAAACGTAAAGGTAAGCTAGGCTCTAAATTAATATAAAATAAAGAATCGGCCCTACAACTCAAAGCTGTCAAAGTGACATTAGTGACAGTAGAGTAGGCTTGGGCTTGGGTAAAAAATATCGATATATCAAAATATCGATATATATATCGTTGATATTTTTTACTCGATATATCGATATTGCAATATTTTTTTCTCGATATATCGATATTTCCGAATATAAAGGGTGCATTCCAAGTCACGCTGTCAACGATGTCATCGCCCAAATTTGCGTACCCAATCACCGTAAGCGCGATAACGCGGCCCGTGTGACGTCACTGATTATGTCATAACATCTGCCATTTTGCGCTTACGCCGCCTAGGCTTGGATAAAAAATATCGATATATCAAAATATCGTTTTTTTTTTCAAACATCGATATATATCGCCCATATTTTTTTCTCGATATGTCGATATCGCGATATCTTTTTATTTTTATACATCGATATATTTCGATATATTTTCAAAATATCGATAAGATATATATCGATATATTTATTTCATTCGCCCATCCCTAAGTGACAGCCCTGCCTGCACTGACCCGCGGTGCTACCGCCCAATTGTATCGCTTTGACTCTGGCTTTCATTTTCGACGCCATCTTGTCTTTTGCGACCGCCGAGGAAAGCTTGAGCAAGAAATAACCTACCTTTTTCTGAAGGCCAGAGTCAAAGCAATGAACGAATGGAAATGTATGGATCTGACAGATAAGAGCGATCGCCTAAGGTTTTCAAGATGGCGGCATAGCTGTCATGAAAGCGATTCCTTATGTCATGAAAGCAGTTGCTGTTTTCTTAAAGCTTTCAATAATAATTCAGATTTTACTCATTTTTAAGCTGTATTTAGAGAGGAAATAGATTTTTTAAAGGTTTTCAGTGTTATTTTGTGGATAATAAGTGGATACTGCATAAGGTTTGCTATTTTTAACTCATTTATATTATGTCGACTTCTCGATTAGTATTTTTTTGTTTATTTGTTTGTTTTTCTGTTTTAGGTAAGAAATTCCGACCCAAATTTGTTGCTGGTTGAAGTCGATGAAGAAAGAATGAGGGAAATACTGATGTTGTGTAGGAGACAGCTGCGGGAAGACAGCATTCTCATCCTATGATGTTTCTCATCTCAGCAGCTGTCGGAGTGGACGTTTGTCGACACCTTTCGCTTGGGAAAGGTCCATTTTATGACGCTTTGCGAAGATTTGATGCCTCTTTTGCAACGAACTCTAAGAACAACAGCTATTAAACTAAATAGAGATCAAGGTGTCTATCATTCCAATACAAAATACAATAGGTGATATTTTATAAACAACTAAACTTTATCATCACTATTACCTGTCATTTCACTGTTGTTACAGATCCTCGTTGCATCTCAATTTTATGCCTGTGGTCCCTACCAAAGGTGTGTAGGCAATGATTTTAGCCTCGGTCTGTAACAGAGGTCTATACCTAATCATCTTGCGCAGGTAACTGATGCATGAAATCAACTACAGATCCTGAGGCTATATCACTTTCCCAAGAACAGTATGTGAACACAAAGCAGTTGCAATAAGGTAACCATAACCATGTTTTAGTTAGGTTACTTAAGCCTCGTTGACATGATCAAAGTATACTTGGACTAAGTCAATTTACAAAGTAGCTTTGATCAAAGTATACTTGGATACAGGTTGACACAATCCAAGTGTACTTGAACAATGTAACTTGGACAAAGTAGCTTTTTGTATACAGCGATGTCCAAGTGCACTTGGATTACTTGCTTACATAATCAAAGTAGTGCCCAAGTAGTTGTCAAAACTACTTGGTCCAAGCAGACTTGGATGAAAGTAGAGCATGGTCCAAGTTTACTTTGATTAGAATTTTGATCCAAGTGCACTTTGATTACTCGTTTACATGATGCAAGTAGCATCCAAGTTGTCATCCAAACTACTTAGTCCAAGTGTACTTTGATCATGTCAACGCAGCTTTACCACCTTTAGTTGCAGTAGTTTGGTTGTTAGTCCAGTTAACCGAACTAATGCAACTTTTAGTTGCAGTAGTTTGGTGATTTAAATCAACCGAACTACTGCAACTAAAAAGTTGCATTAGTCCGGTTGATTTAAATCACCAAACTGTTGCTACTATTAAGTGTAGCAATATTTCTGTAGGACTTAACATGCCAAAACGAAAGGCTCCCATACCACTAGGTACTCAAATGTTAGTCTTCCATGGCACTATTGTTTCTTTTATTTCTGTTGGAATAAAAAAGAATGAAAATTACAAAAGTTAACATTCTCCATATTTATTTGAACCTAGTACTTTTTTAAAAAAAGAAAAAAACCAAAAAGTGATTGAAAATCATAGAATCGCTTCGCCATATTTATGTGATCTTGTACTTTGGTGACGTTATACTTGTACTATGTATAAGAGCCCAATCTAAAAGCACTTAATAGTGGCAACAGTTCGGTGATTTAAATCAACCGGACTAATGCGACCTTTTAGTTGCAGTAGTTCAGTTGATTTAAATTGTCGAACGAATGCAACTAAAAAGTTGCATTAGTTCGGTTAACCGGACTAACAACCAAACTACTGCAACTAAAGGCTTTACCAAATACCAACCTACTCGCTTCTAACCAGAGGCACAGAATAATTACAAGTCCAGAGGTCAGAATTTATAACCTCTGGTATTGTTGTAGGTTCAATGATCATTTTGGATTTCTTCAACAGAAAAATGCACCACTCTCTGAATGTCTCTGTGATAAGAAATAATTATTTTTAAAATGTACCTATACTTATTTATTATTTAATAGTTTTGTTTTCAGATATATGATGCAGATTTACGCATCTTGCATGTAGATGCGTTATTTGGTGGTGCAAGCCATGACTCACACATTGGGAACCTATGCCATGTGAAAGCTGGAATGCAAAGACTCCATGAGATGGGACAGATCTTCTGGTTCTTGGGTAAGTGCCATTATAAAACAATTATTAAACTAATGTTAGCTGATTCTCCCACTGGCGACGCGCCCCGTCGCGGAGCGTGGAGCACCAGATTTAATGTTGCATGCAAGTAAAGTCTGTCCATCCTTATTTGTCTTATATAGTAAACAATCTTCGCCCAACTCTTTATTGAAATAATCATTTATAAAATAAAACAAATGGTTTTCCACACATAGATTACGAAATAAATTGTTAATAAGTTAACAATAATTTCATAAACTTACTAACATATTTTTAAATAACGATTTAAGTTTAAAAGACGTATGACAACTGTCAAAAACTGTTTACTAAATAAGACAAGTAAGGATGAACAGACTTTACGTCAGTTTGTATAGAAAACACGCCGGAGAAATGTGCGTCGCCAGTGTGATAATCGCCATCCTTTGCACTTTGCAGAAGGGTACACAGGGAATCACCCAAATACTTGGACGAATCAACCACTGGACGCGAAATGACAGCCATATTCGCCTTTACCCCTCTGCCACTTACTGTGACCGATAGCCTCAGTAAACGATATCGCGTTGTCAGTGTGATGCTAGAGCTCGTGGCGAAACATTGGTACAAAAATGGGCAAAATGCTTCGTATTGTTCAGCAAAAAAAATAGCGGGCAATCAAGAAATGTTTCTTTTCACGCGTAAGCACAATTTCAACCTATTATAGTAGCTATTTTTCGCAAAATAAATAAAATTTGGTATGTAAACAAAGTAGGGTGACTTAGCCGGTTTGCCGGCCCCCTTTGGTTTTCGGCCATTACGGAAAATGTAAGAATGTATGAAAGAAATTTTTCGTGAAATTTCTTTTTCGCGGTGTTATTAAAAGTTGCCAATACACTTATTTATTACGTATACAAAATATAATGAGAAACAAATAACGAGACGTACTGCCCCCAGGAGCTGACGTTTTCGAAAAACTTCCTATATATTAATATTTTCATAGTATAATTTTAACAAAATATATCACATTTTCTTTAATAGTTAATTTTATTAAGAAATACTTGTACACAAAAGCCAATAATAATCAACAAAAAGGAACATTTTTCTTACAAAACGTTTTCAAAATCATGTTTGAATTCCGTAAATTTTCGTCTTGAAAGTCATTTCGCGCGAGGAACTGCTGTTAACACTGGTAATAGAGCCGGAATTATCAAACTACTTAAAAACAAGCTGCAACGTCCTCTTCAATGGCTAATATGTCAACTACACGCAAATGAGTGAAGTTTAAGACATCTTTTTTGAATACTTAGACGGTAGTACTACAGGGCCGAAAAGCTTTAGTGGTCCGATAGAGAAAGCACTTAATAATTTTGAATGTCTTCCAGTCAAATCATTTACTGCCGTAAGCTATTGTTTGCACAGATATAACGAAGAGCCGTGATGATTTAAGTACAGACCAACTGTATATTTTAGAAATGTGTCCAGCAGTCAGCAAGGGCGAGTGTGATGAATGATTGGCGAAACATAAAGTTGGTAAAGTATGTTATTCGAGGTGGTTTACCACGGCAAACAAAATTACCCACGACACTACCAGTAGTGCACCTTGGTAGTGTCGTGGGGAACAAGGGAAGAAGGGCGAAAATTGAACAGGGTAGGTGTGTCGTTAAAAGTAGCAAAAAAATTGTGCATGTGAGTTTTTTTGGAAGGTATAAGTTACAATGTTGTTTACGGTTTGATACACATAGTTTTATTACTGAGTATGGTAAATTAGTTTTAGGACTGTTATTTTGACTTAAACGCGTAAAGTATTCGGTATGATACATTTAAATTTGATGGCCTGGTAACTAAATGCGTTTTTGGGAGATCATTTGCTTTTTGGCCGCCTGGCCGAAAACTAATGTATGAGTTTCACAATCCATAATATTTGGCCAGCAATTATGGCCGAAAACCGGCTAAATCACCCTATAACATTGACATTATTTGACAAGTGTAATCCCCCCTCACCCCGCAAAAATTGGTTGATCGTGATTTCATACATTTTTCTTACGTTACGTATCCAGTGGTTAATTCATCCAAGCCCAAATACTTAGATAAACCCTTTAACTGCCGCCGGTCAGATTAGTAAATATTATTAAAAATTTTAGTAATAAATACTACTTAAAAATATTTGTCTGGTAAATCCATTCTGATATCTGATAATAATTGTACAAAAAAACCGGCCAAGAGCGAGTCGGACTCGCGCACGCAGGGTTATAGCAGCAACAGAAATAATTTCTGTTGCTGCTATAACAACAAATACAAAAACAGAATAAAATAAATATTGAAGTGGGGCTTCCATACAACAAATGTAATTTTTTTGCCATTTTTTTGGTACGGAACCCTGCGTGCGCGAGTCCGACTCGCTCTTGGCCGGTTTTTTTTGGTCTGAAAATTTCAACTGTCTAGCTATCACGGTTCATGAGATACAGCCTGATGACAGACGGACAGCAGAGTCTTAGTAATAGGGTCCCGTTGTTACCCTTTGGGTATGGAATCCTAAAAAAGATACTACAATCTCTTATTATTTACAGACAAAAACAAGAATGCCAGGCCCAGTGGGGAGAGAATAGGAGAAGCAAGATTGCAATATGGAGTAGTCCAAGTCATCATCATCATCATCAGCCTATCATCGTCCACTGCTGAACATAGGCCTCTCCGAGTGCACGCCACTGAGCACGATCCGCGGCTACACTCATCCAGTTTATGCCAGCCACCTTACTAAGATCGTCGCTCCACCTTGTCTGAGGGCCTTCCACGCTACGTTTGACGATACGCGGTCTCTACTCAAGAACTTGTCTGCCATCGGTTCTACGGTTTAGTCCAAGTATCTTAAGCCATTTGTTATTTGATTTATATTATTAATCTATGTATCTTAAGTGAAGAGTGCGCAGTTTGCACACTAGCGCCGCCATTGCATCGAGAATCATAATGCTTAAAAGCTTAAATTAACACGAAATTGTGAATTATCTCTGTAGTACACTCCGAAAAAGCTTTGTGGTACTTTTTATCGCTTAAACAATATTTTCTAGCCTGCCTTTTTAACCGACTTAAAGGAGGTTCTCAGTTTGACCTGTATGTATGTATGTTTGTCTGCGATTATCTCGCGTTTTGCTAAACTGATTTTGATGCGGTTACTGTCACGTTGCGGAAGGTAACGGAGCAAAATTTAGAAGAAAATGAAACGAAAGAACTGAAATTCAGAAGTTTATTTTAAAATGTCACGTCCTAGGGTTACAGAAATTTTGAGGTACTTACAAACGAAGCAGGCTGAAGCGGCGAGCGTACACGAAAGGAGAAGGTTTTAGTATTTTAACCGACTTCAAAAAGAAGGTTCTCAGTTTGACTCGTATGTATGTATGTTTGGCCGCAATTATCTCGCGTTTAGCTGAACCAATTTTGATGCGGTTTTCAGAAAAGTGTTACATTTAAGAGAATGTTTTGGTATTTTAACTGATTTCAAAAGAGTTGGTTCTCTTCTCAGTTTGATCCGTATGCATGTTTGTCCACGATTATCTCACGTTTGGCCAAACCGATATTTCTACATAGATAATATATCTTATACAGAGAAGGTACTATCAATCACATCAAATCACAATTACCTAGGGAGGCTAGTGGGGCTTTTAGAATAAAAAAAGTTGTCCTCCAGCCCCACCCGACTCCAATAGACGTGTTTTATTACAATGATTATGCGTATCTAGTGATGAATATTATTTCTTGCTTTTTAGAGGTAGCGTAGGCTTTTGAAGTCGGCTTTTTGTTTTTTAAAACAATTTTAGTTCATTTATTTAAACTTTGTTGTGGCCACTTTTAACAATAAAACTCCATTAAACTAAACGACAGGCTATGAATATTGTTTAAGGAATAAAAAGTACCACAGCTTTAATAATGGAGTGCACTGTCTGTAACAGAGATAATTCACAATTTCGTATTTATTTAAGCACGTTCCAATGGCGGCGCTTGATTGCAGACTGCGCGCCCTTAAGTCATTTGTTATTATATTTATATACAATATGTAACAAAAACTCAGATACTGAAACAGGTGATGGTGATCCTACATGGTTACTAGATCGAAACAAAAAAAATCATACTCCCATACGAAATGTTGGTCAGCTAACCGATTTCTATGGAAAGGCGAAAAAAAATTCGTTTTTGGACAATGTTCCTTGAATCATGTTGCTCAGTTTTAGGAACACTGTCACTTGTTTCAGTATCTGACAGGGTTTTTGTTACACCCCGTATTAGTATCTGAACTAAGACATTTGTTATTTTTATGTAATTTATTTTATTTGTTTAACTTTAGATATTTTTTTGTATGGTTGTTTCTGTATGATTGATTAGTTTCACTTTGTATTCAGAATTATACTACTGTGATGTCAAAAATTAATTTGATTGTTAGTTTTAAGAGCGCACCGAATCTCCACTAGCGCCGCCAATTAATAAAAAAAACATTACAACGAAATAATTATGTTTAATAAAATTCTAAAACGTATAAAGACTTGTAAATTTTTTTTGTATGCTTTAATTCTTAGTATATATATGTTC
The DNA here is from genome assembly GCA_943789525.1 of Agriphila geniculea. Lineage (NCBI taxonomy): Eukaryota > Metazoa > Arthropoda > Insecta > Lepidoptera > Crambidae > Agriphila > Agriphila geniculea. Next base: position 15,748,150 of record OX038875.1, read on the forward strand.
GCGTGTAGTTACAGTTTAGATTAACTACACAAACACATTTTAAACCAGAAAAAAACGCATACAAAAATAGTTTACAACTTTCCTAGTTTTTATACGTTTCAGAATTTCTTTAAACATAGTTATTTCGTTAAAATGTTTTTTTCTTGATTGGCGGCACTAGTGGACACGCTATAATTAAGGCGCGTAGTTGTTTTCACACTGGCGCCGCCATTGGAACGAGAGGAATAGTGCTTAAATAAAGACGAAATTGTGAATTATCTATCTGTAGTGCACTCCGTAGAAGCATAGAAGTTATGCTTCTACGAAGGTACTTTGCTTTACTTTCTAGTCAAATGTCGATTCCAAAATGGGTGTCCTTAATTTAAATTTTTACTTACGAAATACAAAATTGTATCAGGAACTTCTGTAAGGATAGCTGTATTGTGTTAAAAAAATAAATAAAAATAAAAATTAGCTTTGTCTGTAATAATCAGTCCTTGTTTCTTGCACGTTCTCCTCAGGGGATATAGGATCAGATAAACCTAACCTCTTGGCACGGCCGCCATACGAAAGAGTATATTGCTAAACCGCTAAAATAGCATTTGTGCCTTGTGGAAAATTAATTTCAGTTTTATAATTTTAGTTTTTGACATTCGTTTTTTTACAATCGCACAAATGCTATTATGGCTTGGAAATCAAGATGACGGGATCACACTGCTTGTAAAAGACATCTTTTTAGTACTCATTTTGTACCTTTACCTTTTTTAGGGTTCCGTAGTCAAGCCAACAAGGAACCCTTATAGTCGCGCTATGTTACTAGGGAAACGGTTGCTTTTGGATACGTGAAAAAATTGAGGACAGTAGCACAATACATAATAGTACAAGTACAGTAGTAAGTACATAATAATAATAATTTAAAAGGAACACTATCACTGCTACATCATAGGCTTTACAAGTTGTTGACGAGAGTAATCGATTCGATACTCTGAAAAGTTATTGTAAGTAGGTACCTACAAATAGGAGTACCTACTATACTTAGTTGTAGGCGTAAGTAGTGTAAAACAGGGAGAAGTTTATATAGACATATAGATAGACCTAATACCACCACACTGCGCATGGCCCGACACGCACTTGGCCGGCTTTTTTTTATTACAAAACTACTAATCACAATAGGAAAACAACTACTCCATGATTTAGAAGTAATGTTATGCAATTGCCGCGATTATTTTGAGTTATATTTTTTATTTATAGCTTTTACGCCTGCCTAATTGTGAAGAGCAACGCTTATAGTAGAATTTTGCTCTTAGAATTTTTTCAGGCAGGCGTTTTTGCTTCTTTTAAAGATTTAATTTTTACATTAAACCAAGAGTGGATATACATCCGCTCTTGGTTTAATGTAAAAATTAAACCAAGAGGGGTAAAGGGGGTTTTTTGTGTACTGTGAAGATTCTATGCTAAGGCGATTCTCACACTGGTGCCGCGCCCCTTCGCTGGAGAAATGTTTGAGGTGATTAGTCTCAAGTGGCGCCCTCATTTTAATTAAATTTATTGCTCGCTAAGTACGTAATGTATTGAAAATTCAAACGTTGAGATTGAAGCTAAGGTTTTATTGTTTATTTACAAACAATAACTTCTGTAAAATATAGTTCAATGTAGTAGTAGTAGCAAAAGTGCCAAAATTGGCCACTTTCTGCTTTTTTGCCTACTACTACTACAAGGAACTATATTTTACAGAGGTTATTGTTTGTAAATAAACTATAGAACCATAGCTTTAATCTTAACGTTTGAATTTTAGATAAAACATGTATTTACGGAGCAATAATTTATTCAAGGTGAGGGCGCCAGCCAGTGTGAACCCTAGTGGGTACTGTTAGTACAGTCATGGACGAATATGTACAGTTATGGTCGATTATTATTTGCCCGTCTTGTTTTTTCTGAGGAATGCCCCTCCCAGATAAACATCCTGGCTCCGCCCTTGCGTTAAACCTTCGATTATTCTTACAATTTTGACAAAAAAACACAAATAAACTAGCGACCGGCCGCGACTTCGTGAGCGTGGACAGTTTTTCTTCTATCCCTTGGGAACAGTACTTCTTTCGGGATAATAGGTAGGTACCCTGTCTTTCTTTGTACCCCTGACAACGTGTATGCATGATGATCGGAGCCGTACCTTCCATCCCGAAAAATAGTACTGTACCCGAGAGATAAGACAAGTGAGGAAGTCGCAAGCAGCCGCTAGGATGTTAGGTATTATATTATAAATAAAGTAAAATGTCTGTCTGGAGAAAAGTAAAAAAAAATGTTATAGGAAATGAGTTTTTATTAAATTAACAAGTAATTAAATTAATGTGATAACATTGCTTAACTTCATTTTTATTCCCCTAATTTTGTACGTAGGTATAATAATCGACATCTTTTCATTCTTATTACATTACAAAAACGTAGTCTGTTCGTAAAGAGAACCGACTTGGGATTTGTGCTTGATCACCGTTTTTGTCATGTTGACGGCACTGTTATACGTAATTAATTATAGTGCGACTATCTTGATGGATATCAAGATATTACAGTCGCACTAAAACGTTAAAGTGCTGTCAACATGACAAAAACGGTGATCAAGCACAAATCCCAAGTCGGTTCTCTTTCCAAATGAACAGTCTCTATGTACATATTGTGATAGAAATTAAAAAAAAAACCGTCAACAAAACACGCACGGGCGGCGCGGCGTGCGTTAAAATCAACTTTTGCACGGTGCTGTACTGTCATCGAAAACACACATTTTAGAGCAACTGTATTGAAATCAATTATGAAATTAGATGAATCTGATGCAAGCTAGAGGTTTAGAAATTAATTTTCTTCTTTGCTCTCAAATCTCTCGCCTTTAAATTTTTCTTTGATTTTGGGAAAGAAGTAAAACAACTCTGATTATGGCGGAAAGTATACATTTCCGCCACGTTCGGTCTTCTCGCTCCCCTAGTCCGCGCCGGGCTCCTCGCGGACGCGCCGCACCGCTACATCCAGCGCCCCCGCGCCGGAGCCGCTCCTGTAAAAATTACATATTTCTTAGTAACTGCATGTTGCAATGTGGCAGGATAAATTCATACAGCTAATAATGTTGTACTAACTACCCTATTTGACCGATTTTTGAGTAGTGTGGTTTAAGCGAGATTATATTTTGTCATCCTGCAGTTGAATGGTATCAAAGGTTACAAAAATACCGAGACAAAGAACGTAGACTATGAGACGAGATTGGGGTATCTAAATCACCACCCCCCCGGAATAGTACCTGAAAGAAAAACTGGCGACGTGAGGTCGCGACGTGTCGCACATCAGTATCGCTGCGCTGCCGAAGTTGGAGCAACAAAACGATGCATCTCACAAAAACTACCTACATGAACAGTGTTCTAAAAGATAACATTTGGAAAAAAAATAGAACTGCTGCTGCGGTGTGCCCAACCCCAACCGGCTCGAAATCACGACCGCAGTGACATGAGGCGGCGACACGTCGCGGCTTCATGTCGCGTGTCGCTTGCCTCACTTGCACCTTAGTTGAGACTTTTAAAATACTAAATGGCCATTATGATACTCCAAACTTTGACAAGATGCTGACGCAGAAAAGTAATGCTCACTCAAGAGGAGCTTCAAACTTGTAAAAACAATTTCAAACAACAACCCCCACAGGCACTTTCTGAGCAACAGAGTAGTCAAAGCATGGAACAAGTTGCCGGAACAAATAGTCTCAGTCGACAACTAAAGCCAATTGGACAAACATCTATTAATGTTAAAATAAAGCAGAGATTGCAGGATACAGGCACTATCAGTTGCAACAACTGCTCGCCTGTTTAATAATAATAATATTCCTCTAAGATACACTTCCCTTGGATGAATGGATATGTAGCTCAAAAGACTAGCTTTGTGGTCGGGATTACTCGGCGCGGCGGCGGGAGGATAGAATCGTCGACATCCACGCTTGTCCTGATGACATTGTGCCTCCTTTTCGCTGAAACAAACACACAATGTCTTAATGTCCTCTATCTGCCAGTGAAAGTCGGTTAAAATCGGTTCAACTACATCGGAGATAAGACCCAGACAAACATCAACTTTCTTAATTTGTAGATAATGATTTTTTGTTATGTTTAGAAATTCCTTTTAGAAAACACTAATGTGGACGGGCACTGGATGGGCCTGCAGATGCAGCCTGCGACAGGCCTATAGATATTGTCCATTATAACATAATCATACCCAATAAGTACAAAACAGTTTCAATTTCAAAAATTCACCTTTAGGAGATGTGTTATTAAATTATTGGATTTTAGTTACGTATAAAGGATATAAATCTGAGAACTGAGCCATTTTGGCTCAGTATTATTTGCCTCACTTTGCATACAAGGACACGGCTTCTAGGTGTTATTATTCTAAGAATAGCTTATAATTTTAGCAGTTTTGGCTGATCAGTCAGACGAACTTTGTCTCTCATAATTCAATTTATGAGTTATCCTAACTGTACTAATGTAATCAAATGTTAAAGTTAAGAAAATAAATATGTAGTGGACAGATTTGTAGCATCTTTGTATTTACCTACATTCACAAATAAATGAAATTGAAAATACAGGTACTTACTCTACTAAAACACAAGAATGAAATTGAAACCGCTACCATGGTGGCAAAGCTTGAAGGGGGCAGATAAAATTGATGCATTTGCTGCAGCAACAAATAGGTATCGACTCAGCTTGTATATTAATATTGCTTTGCCCAAGGACAGAGCGTTGATATTTTATCAGAAGCAGACATTAATTTAAGTCATAGACTGTTGTGGGAAATACAAATTGAGAATATTGATATACATAACATATTATTAAGCGAGTGAGGTGCATTTTGCTGAGCTTTCAAACTTTTGACACATTGTAAAGGACCACTTACTTGTTTCCATTTCTTGACACTTCTACTATTATTTACTGCATTTAAACTTGAGGCTGATGCCTCCCTCATGGCTAAGCTAAGCATTTGTTGCTCAGCCTGCGAGCCACCCAGTTGCGTGGCTCTGGCTGCACTCCAGCCATGCCACCAATACCTCCAGCTGCGCCTCAGACACTTAATGTGTTGCAGGCATCTGAAATGCGTTAAAAGAAACTAAAAACCTTTATAATATTAATAAAAGCCTTTATACTCTGACCATAGTTTCAACAATAAATGAATAATTAAACCTAAATGTTATTGTTTTATTCTTCTTATCATGTTGTGGCATCACCATCCTGCAGTTGGTCAGGCTGTCCCCGGACATAGGCCTCCTCCAGGCACCTCCACCCCTCTCTGTTACATGCTGTCCTCCTCCAGCCTTTCGGGCAAATCGTCCTCCCATCTCTTAATTTGCCTTCCTCTTCTCCTTTTTCCGTTCCTTGGATACCATTCAGTGATATCTTTAGTCCACTTCTTTGTTTTGGATCTCCACATGTGCCCCGTCTAGCGCCATTTTAGAGTTTTTACCTTTTTTATCACGTCTATCACTTTCGTTTTTGCTCTGATGGTTTTGAGTGTTTGTCTGTCTGATAGACGGACAACCAGCATACTGCGCTCCTTCGCGTCTCCTTAAAAAACCTTTATAGACAAGCAAAATGCAAGTGGTTTACCATCAGCAGAAAAGCTTTAACCTTTTGTTATAAAAGCACCATATACAAAGAAGTAACTTTTCTGCGTAAATCTACGCTTCGATTAGTTCGATTTAATTCTATTCTTTGAAGATAATAATATGAGATCACACTCGAACCCAGTCCTAAAACAAACTATTCGCTGACAATGATATATTAAAAGTAGCTAACTTTCAGTTAAGTATTCATTTCAAATTACAGTAAGTAGGTACCTTAGTAAAACTGAATCCAATTAATTATAATCACAAACAAAAATATTTATTTTACTATGAATATTTTTTAGGTTAAAAGTAATAAATAAATGTCAACATAACGCGTTTTATTATGCTTATGCAATTTATAACATTTTATTAATGTATCGACAAATTTACCTAACAGAGCTAAAATGATACATATAATAAGCTTTTTCTTTAATTATAGTAATGTTTAAAATAAATCCGGCATTCTATTTAGTCAAAAACCTAAAATGATTCAATTGATTCACTATGATTTTGAATCATAAATGCGCGAACGAAACGCAGACTCTCGTCATTCAATAACGTTCATTCGCGATTGCTTTAGCAAAGCTTTAGCTAGAGCACGGGAAAGTTGGGCGGTCGCTGAAAGCGATAGCTTTAGCCAGAGCATTGCTTTGGCTCTGGATCCGCGGTGCGACCGCCCAACTCAAAGCGATAGCGTTAGCCAGATCCAGAGCCAAAGCAATGCTCTGGCTAAAGCTATCGCTTTCAGCGACCGCCCAACTTTCCCGTGCTCTAGCTCTGCGGTGCGACCGCCCAACTCAAAGCGATAGCGTTAGCCAGATCCAGAGCCAAAGCAATGCTCTGGCTAAAGCTATCGCTTTCAGCGACCGCCCAACTTTCCCGTGCTCTAGCTCTGGCTAAAGCTTTGCTAAAGCAATCGCGAATGAACGTTATTGAATGACGAGAGTCTGCGTTTCGTTCGCGCATTTATGATTCAAAATCATAGTGAATCAATTGAATCATTTTAAGTTTTTGACTAAATAGAATGCCGGATTTATTTTAAACATTACTATAATTAACGAAAAAGCTTATTATATGTATCATTTTAGCTCTGTTAGGTAAATTTGTCGATACATTAATAAAATGTTATAAATTGCCTAAGCATAATAAAACGCGTTATGTTGACATTTATTTATTACTTTTAACCTAAAAAATATTCATAGTAAAATAAATATTTTTGTTTGTGATTATAATTAATTGGATTCAGTTTTACTAAGGTACCTACTTACTGTAATTTGAAATGATTGAAATGAATACTTAACTGAAAGTTAGCTACTTTTAATAGGTATCATTGTCAGCGAATAGTTTGTTTTAGGACTGGGTTCGAGTGTGATCTCATATTATTATCTTCAAAGAATAGAATTAAATCGAACTAATCGAAGCGTAGATTTATACACAAAAGTTACTTCTTTGTATATGGTGCTTTTATAACAAAAGGTTAAAGCTTTTCTGCTGATGGTTAACCACTTGCATTTTGCTTGTTTATAAAGGTTTTTGAGGAGACGCGAAGGAGCGCAGTATGCTGGGTGTCCGTCTATCAGACAGACAAACACTCAAAACCATCAGAGCAAAAACGAAAGTGATAGACGTGATAAAAAAGGTAAAAACTCTAAAATGGCGCTGGACGGGGCACATGTGGAGATCCAAAACAAAGAAGTGGACTAAAGATATCACTGAATGGTATCCAAGGGACGGTAAAAGGAGAAGAGGAAGGCAAATTAAGAGATGGGAGGACGATTTGCCGAAAGGCTGGAGGAGGACAGCATGTAACAGAGAGAGGTGGAGGTGCCTGGAGGAGGCCTATGTCCGGGGACAGCCTGACCAACTACAGGATGGTGATGCCACAACATGATAAGAAGAATAAAACAATAACATTTAGGTTTAATTATTAATTTATTGTTGAAACTATGGTCAGAGAATAAAGGCTTTTATTATTATTATAAAGGTTTTTAGTTTCTTTTAACACATTTCAGATGCCTGCAACACATTAAGTGTCTGAGGCGCAGCTGGAGGTATTGGTGGCATGGCTGGAGTGCAGCCAAAGCCACGCAACTGGGCGGCTCGCAGGCTGAGCAACAAATGATTAGCTTGGCCATGAGGGAGGCATCGGCCTCAAGTTTAAATGTAGTAAATAATAGTAGAAGTGTCAAGGAGTGGAAACAAGTAAGTGATCCTTTACAATGTGTCAAAAGTTTGAAAGCTCAGCAAAATGCACCTCACTCGCTTAATAATATATTATGTATATCAATATTCTTAATTTGTATTTCCCACAACAGTCTGTGACTTAAATTAATGTCTGTTTCTGATAAAATATCAACGCTCTGTCCTTGGGCAAAGTAATATTAATATACAAGCTGAGTGGATACCTATTTGTTGCTGCAGCAAATGCATCAATTTTATCTGCCCCCTTCAAGCTTTGCCACCATGGTAGCGGGGGCAGTTGGGAATTTTTTTTTTTATATAATACTGTTTCAATTTCATTCTTGTGTTTTAGTAGAGTAAGTACCTGTATTTTCAATTTCATTTATTTGTGAATGTAGGTAAATACAAAGATGCTACAAATCTGTCCACTACATATTTATTTTCTTAACTTTCACATTTGATTACATAAGTACAGTTAGGATAACTCATTAATTGAATTATGAGAGACAAAGTTCGTCTGACTGATCAGCCAAAACTGCTAAAATTATAAGCTATTCTTAGAATAATAACACCTAGAAGCCGTGTCCTTGTATGCAAAGTGAGTTCCCAGTTCTCAGAATTATATCCTTTATATGTAACTAAAATCCAATAATTTAATAACTCATCCCCTAAAGGTGAATTTTTGAAATTGAAACTGTTTTGTACTTATTGGGTATGATTATGTAATAATGGACAATAAAAATATGAAAATGGCGCCATTTTGGCTGTTTTAGTTGCCTCACTTTTGCCAGCGCACTTTATAGGGAATTATCGTTCTAGGTGTTATTATTCTAAGAAGCTATTGTTTAATCTATATATTTTCATTTTCAGTTGATGAGGCTGCATCTATAGGCCTGTCGCAGGCTGCATCTGCAGGCCCATCCAGCGCCCGTCCACATTAGTGTTTTCTAAAAGGAATTTCTAAACATAACAAAAAATCATTATCTACAAATTAAGTAAGTTGATGTTTGTCTGGGTCTTATCTCCGATGTAGTTGAACCGATTATAACCGACTTTCACTGGCAGATAGAGGATATTAAGACATTGTGTGTTTGTTTCAGCGAAGAGGAGGCACAATGTCATCAGGACAAGCGTGGATGTCGACGATTCTATCCTCCCGCCGCCGCGCCGAGTAATCTCGACCACAAAGTGAGTCTTTTGAGCTACTTATCCATTCATCCAAGGAAAGTGTATCTTAGAGGAATATTATTATTATTAAACAGGCGAGCAGTTGTTGCAACTGATAGTGCCTGTATCCTGCAATCTCTGCTTTATTTTAACATTAATAGATGTTTGTCCAATTGGCTTTAGTTGTCGACTGAGAATATCTGTTCCGGCAACTTGTTCCATGCTTTGACTACTCTGTTGCTCAGAAAGTGCCTGTGGGGGTTGTTGTTTGAAATTGTTTTTACAAGTTTGAAGCTCCTCTTGAGTGAGCATTACTTTACTGCGTCAGCATCTTGTCAAAGTTTGGAATATCATAATGGCCATTTAGTATTTTAAAAGTCTCAACTAAGGTGCAAGTTGGAGGCAAGCGACACGCGACATGAAGCCGCAACGTGTCGCCGCCTCATGTCACTGCGGTCGTGAATTCGAGCCCGACCGCACACCGCAGCAGCAGTTCTATTTTTTTTCCAAATGGTATCTTTTAGAACACTGTTCATGGTTTTTGTGAGATGCATCGTTTTGTTGATCCAACTTCGGCAGCGATACTGATGTGCGACACGTCGCGACCTCACGTCGCCAGTGTTTCTTTCAGGTACTATTCCGGGGGGGGGCGGTGATTTAGATACCCCAATCTCGTCTCATAGTCTACGTTCTTTTGTCTCGGTATTTTTGTAACCTTTCTTTGATACCATTCAAATGCAGGATGACAAAATACATATAATCTCGCTTAAACCACTTTAAACCACACTACTCAAAAATCAGTCAAATAGGGTAGTTAGTACAACATTATTAGCTGTATGAAATTATCCTGCCATTGCAACATGCAGTTACTAAGAGATATGTAATTTTTACAGGAGCGGCTCCGGCGCGGGGGCGCTGGATGTAGCGGTGCGGCGCGTCCGCGAGGAGCCCGGGGCGCGGACTAGGGGAGCGGCGGCTACAAGAAGACCGAACGTGGCGGAAATGTATACTTTCCGCCATAATCAGAGTTGTTTACTTCTTTCCCAAAACCACAGAAAAATTTAAAGGCGAGAGATTTGAAAGCAAAGAAGAAAATTAATTTCTAAACCTCTAGCTTGCATCAGATTCATCTAATTTCATAATTGTTTTCAATACAGTTGCTCTAAAATGTGTGTTTTCGATGACAGTACAGCAGCGTGCAAAAGTTGATTTTAACGCACGCCGCGCCGCCCGTGCGTGTTTTGTTGACGGTTTTTTTTTAATTTCTATCACAATATGTACATAGAGTCTGTTCGTTTGGAAAGAGAACCGACTTGAGATTTGTGCTTGATCACCGTTTTTGTCATGTTGACAGCACTTTAACGTTTTAATGCGACTGTAATATCTTGATATCTATCAAGATAGTCGCACTATAAAATTAATTACGTATTAACAGTGCCGTCAACATGACAAAAACTGTGATCAAGCACAAATCCCAAGTCGGTTCTCTTTCCGAACAGACTACGTTTTTGTAATGTAATGAGAATTAAAAGATGTCGATTATTATACGTACAAAATTAGGGGAATAAAAATGAAGTTAAGCAATGTTATCCACATTAATTTAATTACTTGTTAATTTATTAAAAACTTAATCATACCCTATAACTTTTTTTTTACTTTTCTCCAGACAAACATTTTACTTTATTTATAACATAATACCTAACATCCTAGCGGCTGCTTGCGACTTCCTCACTTGTTATCTCTCGGGTACAGTACTATTTTTCGGGTTGGAAGGTACGGCTCCGATCATCATGCATACACGTTGTCAGGGGTACAAAGAAAGACAGGGTACCTACCTATTATCCCGAAAGAAGTACTGTTCCCAAGGGATAGAAGAAAAACTGTCCACGCTCTCGAAGTCGCGGGCGGTCGCTAGTTTTATTAGTGTTTTATTTTGTCAAAATTGTAAGAATAATCGAAGGTTTAACGCAAGGGCGGAACCAGGATGTTTTTCTGGGAGGGGCATCCCTCAGAAAAAACAAGACGGGCAAATAATAATCGACCTTAACTGTACATATTCGTCCATGACTGTACTAACAGTACCCACTACCACTAGGGTTCACACTGGCGCCCTCACCTTGAATAAATTATTGCTCCGTAAATACATGTTTTATCTAAAATTCAAACGTTAAGATTAAAGCTAAGGTTCTATAGTTTATTTACAAACAATAACCTCTGTAAAATATAGTTCCTTGTAGTAGTAGTAGGCAAAAAAGCAGAAAGTGGCCAATTTTGGCACTTTTGCTACTTCTACTACATCGAACTATATATTACAGAAGTTATTGTTTGTAAATAAACAATAAAACCTTAGCTTCAATCTCAACGTTTGAATTTTCAATACATTACGTACTTAGCGAGCAATAAATTTAATTAAAATGAGGGCGCCACTTGAGACTAATCATCTCAAACATTTCTTCAGCGAAGGGGCGCGGCACCAGTGTGAGAATCGCCTTAGCATAGAATCTTCACAGTACACAAAAAACCCCCTTTAACCCTCTTGGTTTAATTTTTACATTAAACCAAGAGCGGATTTATATCCACTCTTGGTTTAATGTAAAAATTAAATCTTTAAAAGAAGCAAAAACGCCTGCCTGAAAAAATTCTAGAGCAAAATTCTACTATAAGCGTTGCTCTTCACAATTAGGCAGGCGTAAAAGCTATAAATAAAAAATATAACTCAAAATAATCGCGGCAATTGCATAACATTACTTCTAAATCATAGAGTAGTTGTTTTCCTATTGTGATTAGTAGTTTTGTAATAAAAAAAAGCCGGCCAAGTGCGTGTCAGGCCATGCGCAGTGTGGTGGTATTAGGTCTATATGTCTATATAAACTTCTCCCTGTTTTACACTACTTACGCCTACAACTAAGTATAGTAGGTACTCCTATTTGTAGGTACTTACTTACAATAACTTTTCAGAGTATCGAATCGATTACTCTCGTCAACAACTTGTAAAGCCTATGATGTAGCAGTGATAGTGTTCCTTTTAAATTATTATTATTATGTACTTACTACTGTACTTGTACTATTATGTATTGTGCTACTGTCCTCAATTTTTTCACGTATCCAAAAGCAACCGTTTCCCTAGTAACATAGCGCGACTATAAGGGTTCCTTGTTGGCTTGACTACGGAACCCTAAAAAAGGTAAAGGTACAAAATGAGTACTAAAAAGATGTCTTTTACAAGCAGTGTGATCCCGTCATCTTGATTTCCAAGCCATAATGGCATTTGTGCGATTGTAAAAAAACGAATGTCAAAAACTAAAATTATATAACTGAAATTAATTTTCCACAAGGCACAAATGCTATTTTAGCGGTTTAGCAATATACTCTTTCGTATGGCGGCCGTGCCAAGAGGTTAGGTTTATCTGATCCTATATCCCCTGAGAAGAACGTGCAAGAAACAAGGACTGATTATTACAGACAAAGCTAATTTTTATTTTTATTTATTTTTTTAACACAATACAGCTATCCTTACAGAAGTTCCTGATACAATTTTGTATTTCATAAGTAAAAATTTAAATTAAGGACACGCAGTCTGGGGACCCATTTTGGAATCGACATTTGACTAGAAAGTAAAGCAAAGTACCATAAAACTTCTATGCTTCTACGGAGTGCACTACAGATAGATAATTCACAATTTCGTCTTTATTTAAGCACTATTCCTCTCGTTCCAATGGCGGCGCCAGTGTGCAGACTACGCGCCCTAATTATAGCGTGTCCACTAGCGCCGCCAATCAAGAAAAAGACATTTTAACGAAATAACTATGTTTAAAGAAATTCTGAAACGTATAAAAACTAGGAAAGTTGTAAACTATTTTTGTATGCGTTTTTTTCTGGTTTAAAATGTGTTTGTGTAGTTAATCTAAACTGTAACTACACGCGAACATATATACAGGGTGGAATTTTTTAATGCCACCTGGAGGGAAAGTACTCTAAATAATAGAGATAGCAAATTTCTTTCAAAAGAAACATTCCTTTATTTTTGAAAACAAACCAAACTGCATTCACAGATTTTTATACATATGCTTCCCACACCCAGGAATCGAACCAGCTAAAATTCGAAAAAACAACAACGCTTTTATGTTATCAATCGTTAGGGTCAAACATAAGGCTCAAATCTCTCTAACAAACATGGTAAATTAAATGAAAGGAAAATCATTAAATCTAAACTTATTTTAATTGAACGAGAAAAAAGCTTAACTAATTAGTTGTACGAAATTGGCCCCATGTTGCTGGATACAAAAATTTATTATTTTAAGGAAGTCATTTGCATGCAATGGATGCGTAATAGTCTGCATTATGAACATCTTATCGAAATAGTTCTACATAGATAGTTTATTGTGAACTAACATAATGGAACCTTAAGTAAAAGTGCTTTATCTTGTCTTTCATGGTTTTCCTTTCATTTAATATACCATGTTTGTTAGAGAGATTTGATCCTTATGTTTGACCCTAACGATTGATAACATAAAAGTACAGGGTATTGTTTTTTCGAATTTTAGCCGGTTCGATTCCTGGGTGTGGGAAGCGTATTTTTAAAAAACTTTGAATGCAGTTTTGTTTCTTTTTAAAAATAAAGGAATGTTTCCTTTGAGTGAAATTAGCTATCTCCATTGTTTAGAGTACTTTCCCTACAGGTGGCATTAAGAAATTCCACCCTGTATACTAAGAATTAAAGCATACAAAAAAATTTTACAAGTCTTTATACGTTTTAGAATTTTATTAAACATAATTATTTCGTTGTAATGTTTTTTTTATTAATTGGCGGCGCTAGTAGAGATTCGGTGCGCTCTTAAAACTAACAAATTAATTTTTGACATCACAGTAGTATAATTCTGAATACAAAGTGAAACTAATCAATCATACAGAAACAATCATACAAAAAAATATATCTAAAGTTAATCAAATAAAATAAATTACATAAAAATAACAAATGTCTTAGTTCAGATACTAATACGGGGTGTAACAAAAACCCTGTCAGATACTGAAACAAGTGATAGTGTTGTTAAAACTGAGCAACATTCTTCAAGGAATTCTTCTTTTTTGTGTTTCGATCTAGTAACCATGTAGGATCACCATCACCTGTTTCAGTATCTGTGTTTTTGTTACATATTGTATATAAATATAATAACAAATGACTTAAGGGCGCGCAGTCTGCAAACAAGCGCCGCCATTGGAACGTGCTTAAATAAATACGAAATTGTGAATTATCTCTGTTATAGACAGTGCACTCCATAAAAGCTGTGGTACTTTTTATTCCTTAAACAATATTCATAGCCTGTCGTTTAGTTTAATGGAGTTTTATTGTTAAAAGTGGCCACAACAAAGTTTAAATAAATGAACTAACATTGATTTAAAAAAACAAAAAAACCGACTTCAAAAGCCTACGCTACCTCTAAAAAGCAAGAAATAATATTCATCACTAGATACGCATAATCATTGTAATAAAACACGTCTATTGGAGTCGGGTGGGACTGGAGGACAACTTTTTTTATTCTAAAAGCCCCACTAGCCTCCCTAGGTCATTGTGATTTGATGTGATTGATAGTACCTTCTCTGTATAAGATATATTATCTATGTAGAAATATCGGTTTGGCCAAACGTGAGATAATCGTGGACAAACATGCATACGGATCAAACTGAGAAGAGAACCTCCTCTTTTGAAATCGGTTAAAATACCAAAACCTTCTCTTAAATGTAACAAATACTTTTCTGAAAACCGCATCAAAATTGGTTCAGCTAAACGCGAGATAATTGCGGCCAAACATACATACATACGAGTCAAACTGAGAACCTTCTTTTTGAAGTCGGTTAAAATACTAAAACCTTCTCCTTTCGTGTACGCTCGCCGCTTCAGCCTGCTTCGTTCTAACTTCATCGGCCTTCGTTAGTTTTACTTACTTAGCTTAATATTAATAGTTAGTCTGTAAGTACCTCAAAATTTCTGTAACCCTAGGACGTGACATTTTAAAATAAACTTCTGAATTTCAGTTCTTTCGTTTCATTTTCTTCTAAATTTTGCTCCGTTACCTTCCGCAACGTGACAGTAACCGCATCAAAATCGGTTTAGCAAAACGCGAGATAATCGCGGACAAACATACATACATACAGGTCAAACTGAGAACCTCCTTTAAGTCGGTTAAAAAGGCAGGCTAGAAAATATTGTTTAGGCGATAAAAAGTACCACAAAGCTTTTTCGGAATGTACTACAGAGATAATTCACAATTTCGTGTTAATTTAAGCATTATGATTCTCGATCCAATGGCGGCGCTAGTGTGCAAACTGCGCGCTCTTCACTTAAGATACATAGATTAATAATATAAATCAAATAACAAATGGCTTAAGATACTTGGACTAAACCGTAGAACCGATGGTAGACAAGTTCTTGAGTAGAGACCGCGTATCGTCAAACGTAGCGTGGGAGGCCCTCAGACAAGGTGGAGCGACGATCTTAGTAAGGTGGCTGGCATAAACTGGATGAGTGTAGCCGCGGATCGTGCTCAGTGGCGTGCACTCGGAGAGGCCTATGTTCAGCAGTGGACGATGATAAGCTGATGATGATGATGACTTGGACTACTCCATATTGCAATCTTGCTTCTCCTATTCTCTCCCCACTGGGCCTGGCATTCTTGTTTTTGTCTGTAAATAATAAGAGATTGTAGTATCTTTTTTAGGATTCCGTACCCAAAGGGTAACAACGGGACCTTATTACTAAGACTCTGCTGTCCGTCTGTCACCAGGCTGTAACTCATGAACCGTGATAGCTAGACAGTTGAAATTTTCAGACCAAAAAAACCGGCCAAGAGCGAGTCGGACTCGTGCACGCAGGGTTCCGTACCAAAAAAATGGCAAAAAAATTACATTTGTTGTATGGAAGCCCCACTTCAATATATATTTTATTCTGTTTTTGTATTTGTTGTTATAGCAGCAACAGAAATTATTTCTGTTGCTGCTATAACCCTGCGTGCGCGAGTCGGACTCGCTCTTGGCCGGTTTTTTTGTACAATTATTATCAGATATCATAATGGATTTACCAGACAATTATTTTTAAGTAGTATTTATTACTTAAATTTTTTAATAATATTTACTAATCCAACCGGCGGCAGTTAAAGGGTTAATCTAAGTATTTGGGTGATTCCCTGTGTACCCTTCTGCAAAGTGCAAAGGATGGCGATTATCACACTGGCGACGCACATTTCTCCGGCGTGTTTAGAAATACAAACTGACGTACTTGCATGCAACATTAAATCTGGTGCTCCACGCTCCGCGACGGGGCGCGTCGCCAGTGGGAGAATCAGCTAACATTAGTTTAATAATTGTTTTATGATGGCACTTACCCAAGAACCAGAAGATCTGTCCCATCTCATGGAGTCTTTGCATTCCAGCTTTCACATGGCATAGGTTCCCAATGTGTGAGTCATGGCTTGCACCACCAAATAACGCATCTACATGCAACATGCGTAAATCTGCATCATATATCTGAAAACAAAACTATTAAATAATAAATAAGTATAGGTACATTTTAAAAATAATTATTTCTTATCACAGAGACATTCAGAGAGTGGTGCATTTTTCCGTTGAAGAAATCCAAAATGATCATTGAACCTACAACAATACCAGAGGTTATAAATTCTGACCTCTGGACTTGTAATTATTCTGTGCCTCTGGTTAGAAGCAAGTAGGTTGGTATTTGGTAAAGCCTTTAGTTGCAGTAGTTTGGTTGTTAGTCCGGTTAACCGAACTTATGCAACTAAAAGGTCGCATTAGTCCGGTTGATTTAAATCACCGAACTGTTGCCACTATTAAGTGCTTTCAGATTGGGCTCTTATACATAGTACAAGTATAACGTCACCAAAGTAAAAGATCACATAAATATGGCTAAGGTATACTTCTATGATTTTCAATCACTTTTTGATTTTTTTCTTTTTTTTTAATACATACGTCACAAAAGTACTAGGTTCAAATAAATATGGAGAATGTTTACTTCTTTAATTTTCATTCTTTTTTATTCCAACAGAAATAAAAGAAACAATAGTGCCATGGAAGACTAACATTTGAGTACCTAGTGGTATGGGAGCCTTTCGTTTCGGCATGTTAAGTCCTACGGAAATATTGCTACACTTAATAGTAGCAACAGTTCGGTGATTTAAATCAACTGGACTAATGCAACTTTTTAGTTGCAGTAGTTCGGTTGATTTAAATCACCGAACTACTGCAACTATAAGTTGCATTAGTTCGGTTAACCGGACTAACAACCGAACTACTGCAACTAAAGGTGGTAAAGCTGCGTTGACATGATCAAAGTACAGTTGGACTAAGTAGTTTGGATGACAACTTGGATGCTACTTGCATCATGTAAACGAGTAATCAAAGTGCACTTGGATCAAAATTCTAATCAAAGTAAACTTGGACCATGCTCTACTTTCATCCAAGTTTGCTTGGACCAAGTAGTTTTGACGACTACTTGGGCACTACTTTGATTATGTAAGCAAGTAATCCAAGTGCACTTGGACATCGCTGTATACAAAAAGCTACTTTGTCCTAGTTACTTGGTTCAAGTACACTTGGATTGTGTCAACCTGTATCCAAGTATACTTTGATCAAAGCTACTTTGTAAATTGACTTAGTCCAAGTATACTTTGATCATGTCAACGTGGCTTAAGTAACCTAACTAAAACATGGTTATGGTTACCTTATTGCAACTGCTTTGTGTTCACATACTGTTCTTGGGAAAGTGATATAGCCTCAGGATCTGTAGTTGATTTCATGCATCAGTTACCTGCGCAAGATGATTAGGTATAGACCTGTTACAGACCGAGGCTTAAATCATTGCCTACACACCTTTGGTAGGGACCACAGGCATAAAATTGAGATGCAACGAGGATCTGTAACAACAGTGAAATGACAGGTAATAGTGATGATAAAGTTTAGTTGTTTATAAAATATCACCTATTGTATTTTGTATTGGAATGATCTCTACACCTTGATTTCTATTTAGCTTAATAGCTGTTGTTCTTTGAGTTGGTTGCAAAAGAGGCATCAAATCTTCGCAAAGCGTCATAAAATGGACCTTTCCCAAGCGAAAGGTGTCGAGAAACGTCCACTCCGACAGCTGCTGAGATGGGAAACATCATAGGATGGGAATGCTGTCTTCCCGCAGCTGTCTCCTACACAACATCAGTATTTCCCTCATTCTTTCTTCATCGACTTCAACCAGCAACAAATTTGGGTCGGAGTTTCTTACCTAAAACAGAAAAACAAACAAATAAACAAAAATACTAAACGAGAAGTCGACATAATATAAACGAGTTAAAAATAGCAAACCTTATGCAGTATCCACTTATTATCCACAAAATAACACTGAAAACCTTTAAAAAATCTATTTCCTCTCTAAATACAGCTTAAAAATGAGTAAAATCTGAATTATTATTGAAAGCTTTGAGAAAACAGCAACTGCTTTCATGACATAAGGAATCGCTTTCATGACAGCTATGCCGCCATCTTGAAAACCTTAGGCGATCGCTCTTATCTGTCAGATCCATACATTTCCATTCGTTCATTGCTTTGACTCTGGCCTTCAGAAAAAGGTAGGTTATTTCTTGCTCAAGCTTTCCTCGGCGGTCGCAAAAGACAAGATGGCGTCGAAAATGAAAGCCAGAGTCAAAGCGATACAATTGGGCGGTAGCACCGCTGGCTAAAGCTTTGCTAAAGCAATCGCGAATGAACGTTATTGAATGACGAGAGTCCGCGTTTCGTTCGCGCATTTATGATTCAAAATCATAGTGAATCAATTGAATCATTTTAAGTTTTTGACTAAATAGAATGCCGGATTTATTTTAAACATTACTATAATTAACGAAAAAGCTTATTATATGTATCATTTTAGCTCTGTTAGGTAAATTTGTCGATACATTAATAAAATGTTATAAATTGCCTAAGCATAATAAAACGCGTTATGTTGACATTTATTTATTACTTTTAACCTAAAAAATATTCATAGTAAAATAAATATTTTTGTTTGTGATTATAATTAATTGGATTCAGTTTTACTAAGGTACCTACTTACTGTAATTTGAAATGATTGAAATGAATACTTAACTGAAAGTTAGCTTCTTTTAATAGGTATCATTGTCAGCGAATAGTTTGTTTTAGGACTGGGTTCGAGTGTGATCTCATATTATTATCTTCAAAGAATAGAATTAAATCGAACTAATCGAAGCGTAGATTTATACACAAAAGTTACTTCTTTGTATATGGTGCTTTTATAACAAAAGGTTAAAGCTTTTCTGCTGATGGTTAACCACTTGCATTTTGCTTGTCTATAAAGGTTTTTGAGGAGACGCGAAGGAGCGCAGTATGCTGGGTGTCCGTCTATCAGACAGACAAACACTCAAAACCATCAGAGCAAAAACGAAAGTGATAGACGTGATAAAAAAGGTAAAAACTCTAAAATGGCGCTGGACGGGGCACATGTGGAGATCCAAAACAAAGAAGTGGACTAAAGATATCACTGAATGGTATCCAAGGGACGGAAAAAGGAGAAGAGGAAGGCAAATTAAGAGATGGGAGGACAATTTGCCGAAAGGCTGGAGGAGGACAGCATGTAACAGAGAGAGGTGGAGGTGCCTGGAGGAGGCCTATGTCCGGGGACAGCCTGACCAACTGCAGGATGGTGATGCCACAACATGATAAGAAGAATAAAACAATAACATTTAGGTTTAATTATTAATATATTGTTGAAACTATGGTCAGAGAATAAAGGCTTTTATTATTATTATAAAGGTTTTTAGTTTCTTTTAACACATTTCAGATGCCTGCAACACATTAAATGTCTGAGGCGCAGCTGGAGGTATTGGTGGCATGGCTGGAGTGCAGCCAGAGCCACGCAACTGGGTGGCTCGCAGGCTGAGCAACAAATGATTAGCTTGGCCATGAGGGAGGCATCGGCCTCAAGTTTAAATGTAGTAAATAATAGTAGAAGTGTCAAGGAGTGGAAACAAGTAAGTGATCCTTTACAATGTGTCAAAAGTTTGAAAGCTCAGCAAAATGCACCTCACTCGCTTAATAATATATTATGTATATCAATATTCTTAATTTGTATTTCCCACAACAGTCTGTGACTTAAATTAATGTCTGTTTCTGATAAAATATCAACGCTCTGTCCTTGGGCAAAGTAATATTAATATACAAGCTGAGTGGATACCTATTTGTTGCTGCAGCAAATGCATCAATTTTATCTGCCCCCTTCAAGCTTTGTCACCATGGTAGCGGGGGCAGATGGGAATATTTTTTTAAATATAATACTGTTTCAATTTCATTCTTGTGTTTTAGTAGAGTAAGTACCTGTATTTTCAATTTCATTTATTTGTGAATGTAGGTAAATACAAAGATGCTACAAATCTGTCCACTACATATTTATTTTCTTAACTTTCACATTTGATTACATTAGTATAGTTAGGATAACTCATTAATTGAATTATGAGAGACAAAGTTCGTCTGACTGATCAGCCAAAACTGCTAAAATTATAAGCTATTCTTAGAATAATAACACCTAGAAGCCGTGTCCTTGTATGCAAAGTGAGTTCCCAGTTCTCAGAATTATATCCTTTATATGTAACTAAAATCCAATAATTTAATAACTCATCCCCTAAAGGTAAATTTTTGAAATTGAAACTGTTTTGTACTTATTGGGTATGATTATGTAATAATGGACAATAAAAATATGAAAATGGCGCCATTTTGGCTGTTTTAGTTGCCTCACTTTTGCCAGCGCACTTTATAGGGAATTATCGTTCTAGGTGTTATTATTCTAAGAAGCTATTGTTTAATCTATATATTTTCATTTTCAGTTGATGAGGCTGCATCTATAGGCCTGTCGCAGGCTGCATCTGCAGGCCCATCCAGCGCCCGTCCACATTAGTGTTTTCTAAAAGGAATTTCTAAACATAACAAAAAATTATTATCTACAAATTAAGTAAGTTGATGTTTGTCTGGGTCTTATCTCCGATGTAGTTGAACCGATTTTAACCGACTTTCACTGGCAGATAGAGGACATTAAGACATTGTGTGTTTGTTTCAGCGAAGAGGAGGCACAATGTCATCAGGACAAGCGTGGATGTCGACGATTCTATCCTCCCGCCGCCGCGCCGAGTAATCTCGACCACAAAGTGAGTCTTTTGAGCTACATATCCATTCATCCAAGGAAAGTGTATCTTAGAGGAATATTATTATTATTAAACAGGCGAGCAGTTGTTGCAACTGATAGTGCCTGTATCCTGCAATCTCTGCTTTATTTTAACATTAATAGATGTTTGTCCAATTGGCTTTAGTTGTCGACTGAGAATATCTGTTCCGGCAACTTGTTCCATGCTTTGACTACTCTGTTGCTCAAAAAGTGCCTGTGGGGGTTGTTGTTTGAAATTGTTTTTACAAGTTTGAAGCTCCTCTTGAGTGAGCATTACTTTTCTGCGTCAGCATCTTGTCAAAGTTTGGAATATCATAATGGCCATTTAGTATTTTAAAAGTCTCAACTAAGGTGCAAGTTGGAGGCAAGCGACACGCGACATGAAGCCGCAACGTGTCGCCGCCTCATGTCACTGCGGTCGTGAATTCGAGCCCGACCGCACACCGCAGCAGCAGTTCTATTTTTTTTCCAAATGGTATCTTTTAGAACACTGTTCATGGTTTTTGTGAGATGCATCGTTTTGTTGATCCAACTTCGGCAGCGATACTGATGTGCGACACGTCGCGACCTCACGTCGCCAGTGTTTCTTTCAGGTACTATTCCGGGGGGGGGGCGGTGATTTAGATACCCCAATCTCGTCTCATAGTCTACGTTCTTTTGTCTCGGTATTTTTGTAACCTTTCTTTGATACCATTCAAATGCAGGATGACAAAATATAATCTCGCTTAAACCACTTTAAACCACACTACTCAAAAATCAGTCAAATAGGGTAGTTAGTACAACATTATTAGCTGTATGAAATTATCCTGCCATTGCAACATGCAGTTACTAAGAGATATGTAATTTTTACAGGAGCGGCTCCGGCGCGGGGGCGCTGGATGTAGCGGTGCGGCGCGTCCGCGAGGAGCCCGGGGCGCGGACTAGGGGAGCGGCGGCTACAAGAAGACCGAACGTGGCGGAAATGTATACTTTCCGCCATAATCAGAGTTGTTTACTTCTTTCCCAAAACCACAGAAAAATTTAAAGGCGAGAGATTTGAAAGCAAAGAAGAAAATTAATTTCTAAACCTCTAGCTTGCATCAGATTCATCTAATTTCATAATTGTTTTCAATACAGTTGCTCTAAAATGTGATTTCGATGACAGTACAGCAGCGTGCAAAAGTTGATTTTAACGCACGCCGCGCCGCCCGTGCGTGTTTTGTTGACGGTTTTTTTTTAATTTCTATCACAATATGTACATAGAGTCTGTTCGTTTGGAAAGAGAACCGACTTGAGATTTGTGCTTGATCACCGTTTTTGTCATGTTGACAGCACTTTAACGTTTTAATGCGACTGTAATATCTTGATATCTATCAAGATAGTCGCACTATAAAATTAATTACGTATAACAGTGCCGTTAACATGACAAAAACTGTGATCAAGCACAAATCCCAAGTCGGTTCTCTTTCCGAACAGACTACGTTTTTGTAATGTAATGAGAATTAAAAGATGTCGATTATTATACGTACAAAATTAGGGGAATAAAAATGAAGTTAAGCAATGTTATCCACATTAATTTAATTACTTGTTAATTTATTAAAAACTTAATCATACCCTATAACTTTTTTTTTACTTTTCTCCAGACAAACATTTTACTTTATTTATAACATAATACCTAACATCCTAGCGGCTGCTTGCGACTTCCTCACTTGTTATCTCTCGGGTACAGTACTATTTTTCGGGTTGGAAGGTACGGCTCCGATCATCATGCATACACGTTGTCAGGGGTACAAAGAAAGACAGGGTACCTACCTATTATCCCGAAAGAAGTACTGTTCCCAAGGGATAGAAGAAAAACTGTCCACGCTCTCGAAGTCGCGGGCGGTCGCTAGTTTTATTAGTGTTTTATTTTGTCAAAATTGTAAGAATAATCGAAGGTTTAACGCAAGGGCGGAACCAGGATGTTTTTCTAGGAGGGGCATCCCTCAGAAAAAACAAGACGGGCAAATAATAATCGACCTTAACTGTACATATTCGTCCATGACTGTACTAACAGTACCCACTAGGGTTCACTCTGGCGCCCTCACCTTGAATAAATTATTGCTCCGTAAATACATGTTTTATCTAAAATTCAAACGTTAAGATTAAAGCTAAGGTTCTATAGTTTATTTACAAACAATAACCTCTGTAAAATATAGTTCCTTGTAGTAGTAGTAGGCAAAAAAGCAGAAAGTGGCCAATTTTGGCACTTTTGCTACTACTACTACATCGAACTATATTTTACAGAAGTTATTGTTTGTAAATAAACAATAAAACCTTAGCTTCAATCTCAACGTTTGAATTTTCAATACATTACGTACTTAGCGAGCAATAAATTTAATTAAAATGAGGGCGCCACTTGAGACTAATCACCTCAAACATTTCTTCAGCGAAGGGGCGCGGCACCAGTGTGAGAATCGCCTTAGCATAGAATCTTCACAGTACACAAAAAACCCCCTTTACCCCTCTTGGTTTAATTTTTACATTAAACCAAGAGCGGATTTATATCCACTCTTGGTTTAATGTAAAAATTAAATCTTTAAAAGAAGCAAAAACGCCTGCCTGAAAAAATTCTCAGAGCAAAATTCTACTATAAGCGTTGCTCTTCACAATTAGGCAGGCGTAAAAGCTATAAATAAAAAATATAACTCAAAATAATCGCGGCAATTGCATAACATTACTTCTAAATCATATAGTTGTTTTCCTATTGTGATTAGTAGTTTTGTAATAAAAAAAAGCCGGCCAAGTGCGTGTCGGGCCATGCGCAGTGTGGTGGTATTAGGTCTATATGTCTATATAAACTTCTCCCCGTTTTACACTACTTACGCCTACAACTAAGTATAGTAGGTACTCCTATTTGTAGGTACTTACTTACAATAACTTTTCAGAGTATCGAATCGATTACTCTCGTCAACAACTTGTAAAGCCTATGATGTAGCAGTGATAGTGTTCCTTTTAAATTATTATTATTATGTACTTACTACTGTACTTGTACTATTAAGTATTGTGCTACTGTCCTCAATTTTTTCACGTATCCAAAAGCAACCGTTTCCCTAGTAACATAGCGCGACTATAACGGTTCCTTGTTGGCTTGACTACGGAACCCTAAAAAAGGTAAAGGTACACAAAATGAGTACTAAAAAGATGTCTTTTACAAGCAGTGTGATCCCGTCATCTTGATTTCCAAGCCATAATGGCATTTGTGCGATTGTAAAAAAACGAATGTCAAAAACTAAAATTATATAACTGAAATTAATTTTCCACAAGGCACAAATGCTATTTTAGCGGTTTAGCAATATACTCTTTCGTATGGCGGCCGTGCCAAGAGGTTAGGTTTATCTGATCCTATATCCCCTGAGAAGAACGTGCAAGAAACAAGGACTGATTATTACAGACAAAGCTAATTTTTATTTTTATTTATTTTTTTAACACAATACAGCTATCCTTACAGAAGTTCCTGATACAATTTTGTATTTCGTAAGTAAAAATTTAAATTAAGGACACGCAGTCTGGGGACCCATTTTGGAATCGACATTTGACTAGAAAGTAAAGCAAAGTACTATAAAACTTCTATGCTTCTACGGAGTGCACTACAGATAGATAATTCACAATTTCGTCTTTATTTAAGCACTATTCCTCTCGTTCCAATGGCGGCGCCAGTGTGCAGACTACGCGCCTTAATTATAGCGTGTCCACTAGCGCCGCCAATCAAGAAAAAAACATTTTAACGAAATAACTATGTTTAAAGAAATTTTACAAGTCTTTATACGTTTTAGAATTTTATTAAACATAATTATTTCGTTGTAATGTTTTTTTATTAATTGGCGGCGCTAGTGGAGATTCGGTGCGCTCTTAAAACTAACAAATTAATTTTTGACATCACAGTAGTATAATTCTGAATACAAAGTGAAACTAATCAATCATACAGAAACAATCATACAAAAAAATATATCTAAAGTTAATCAAATAAAATAAATTACATAAAAATAACAAATGTCTTAGTTCAGATACTAATACGGGGTGTAACAAAAACCCTGTCAGATACTGAAACAAGTGATAGTGTTGCTAAAACTGAGCAACATTATTCAAGAAACATTGTCCAAAAACGAATTTTTTTCGCCTTTCCATAGTAATCGGTTAGCTGACCAACATTTCGTATGGGAGTATGAATTTTTTTGTGTTTCGATCTAGTAACCATGTAGGATCACCATCACCTGTTTCAGTATCTGAGTTTTTGTTACATATTGTATATAAATATAATAACAAATGACTTAAGGGCGCGCAGTCTGCAAACAAGCGCCGCCATTGGAACGTGCTTAAATAAATACGAAATTGTGAATTATCTCTGTTATAGACAGTGCACTCCATAAAAGCTGTGGTACTTTTTATTCCTTAAACAATATTCATAGCCTGTCGTTTAGTTTAATGGAGTTTTATTGTTAAAAGTGGCCACAACAAAGTTTAAATAAATGAACTAACATTGATTTAAAAAAACAAAAAAACCGACTTCAAAAGCCTACGCTACCTCTAAAAAGCAAGAAATAATATTCATCACTAGATACGCATAATCATTGTAATAAAACACGTCTATTGGAGTCGGGTGGGACTGGAGGACAACTTTTTTTATTCTAAAAGCCCCACTAGCCTCCCTAGGTCATTGTGATTTGATGTGATTGATAGTACCTTCTCTGTATAAGATATATTATCTATGTAGAAATATCGGTTTGGCCAAACGTGAGATAATCGTGGACAAACATGCATACGGATCAAACTGAGAAGAGAACCTCCTCTTTTGAAATCGGTTAAAATACCAAAACCTTCTCTTAAATGTAACAAATACTTTTCTGAAAACCGCATCAAAATTGGTTCAGCTAAACGCGAGATAATTGCGGCCAAACATACATACATACGAGTCAAACTGAGAACCTTCTTTTTGAAGTCGGTTAAAATACTAAAACCTTCTCCTTTCGTGTACGCTCGCCGCTTCAGCCTGCTTCATTCTAACTTCATCGGCCTTCGTTAGTTTTACTTACTTAGCTTAATATTAATAGTTAGTCTGTAAGTACCTCAAAATTTCTGTAACCCTAGGACGTGACATTTTAAAATAAACTTCTGAATTTCAGTTCTTTCGTTTCATTTTCTTCTAAATTTTGCTCCGTTACCTTCCGCAACGTGACAGTAACCGCATCAAAATCGGTTTAGCAAAACGCGAGATAATCGCGGACAAACATACATACATACAGGTCAAACTGAGAACCTCCTTTAAGTCGGTTAAAAAGGCAGGCTAGAAAATATTGTTTAGGCGATAAAAAGTACCACAAAGCTTTTTCGGAATGTACTACAGAGATAATTCACAATTTCGTGTTAATTTAAGCATTATGATTCTCGATCCAATGGCGGCGCTAGTGTGCAAACTGCGCGCTCTTCACGATACATAGATTAATAATATAAATCAAATAACAAATGGCTTAAGATACTTGGACTAAACCGTAGAACCGATGGTAGACAAGTTCTTGAGTAGAGACCGCGTATCGTCAAACGTAGCGTGGGAGGCCCTCAGACAAGGTGGAGCGACGATCTTAGTAAGGTGGCTGGCATAAACTGGATGAGTATAGCCGCGGATCGTGCTCAGTGGCGTGCACTCGGAGAGGCCTATGTTCAGCAGTGGACGATGATAGGCTGATGATGATGATGATGACTTGGACTACTCCATATTGCAATCTTGCTTCTCCTATTCTCTCCCCACTGGGCCTGGCATTCTTGTTTTTGTCTGTAAATAATAAGAGATTGTAGTATCTTTTTTAGGATTCCGTACCCAAAGGGTAACAACGGGACCTTATTACTAAGACTGCTGTCCGTCTGTCACCAGGCTGTAACTCATGAACCGTGATAGCTAGACAGTTGAAATTTTCAGACCAAAAAAACCGACCAAGAGCGAGTCGGACTCGTGCACGCAGGGTTCCGTACCAAAAAAATGGCAAAAAAATTACATTTGTTGTATGGAAGCCCCACTACAATATATATTTTATTCTGTTTTTGTATTTGTTGTTATAGCAGCAACAGAAATTATTTCTGTTGCTGCTATAACTAGAGATGGTTAATATAGCATCTAGCGCCATATTATAGCGTGCTATTTGTACATAGCACACATAGCGCGCTATGTAAGTAGACGCTATGGCGCTATGAATATCGCGCGTGGCAACAAGTAGCGTCGTCGTTGGCCGGACAGGGGCGCGGGCTTTCGTTATAGTTAAAAAACATCGCGTGCGCGCTTTTGCTACCGGACGCGTTACGCGCGTTTCTCTCGCAACACGCTAGGTACGAGTATAATATCGCGCGCGACCTTCTATTGTGTTAGTTCGATTAGGACTTTTATGACACAACTAGTCAATTACTTAGTATTATGTAAAAGCTATTTAGCTAAGCAAAGTTAGTTGAACGAGAAATATGGTAAAAACAACCGAATTTCAAGGGTCAATAAGGTCGAAAATCGCTTGCACCTGTTTTTTTAACTAGAAAACATTGTCTAGTGGTCACTAGTTAAAAAAATGAATGCAAGCGATTTTCGACCTTATTGACATTTACCAAAATAACGGTTTTTAATTAAACATCAGAATTAGTAAACGAGAATACGGCAAAAAAACAACCGAATAGCAAACATCAATAAGGTCGAAAATCGCTTGCACCTGTTTTTTTTAACTAGAAAACATTGTCTAGTAATCACAAGTTAGAAAAATGAGTGCAAGCGATTTTCGACCTTATTGACATTTATCAAAATAACGGTTTTTAATTAAACATCAGAATTAGTAAACGAGAATACGGCAAAAAAACAACCGAATAGCAAACATCAATAAGGTCGAAAATCGCTTGCACCTGTTTTTTTTAACTAGAAAACATTGTCTAGTAATCACAAGTTAGAAAAATGAGTGCAAGCGATTTTCGACCTTATTGACATTTATCAAAATCACGGTTTTTAATGAAACATCAAAATTAGTAAACGAGAATACGGCAAAAAAACAACCGAATTGCAAACGTCCATAAGGTCTAAAATCACTTGCACCTGTTTTTTTTAACTAGGAAACATTGTCTAGTGATCACAAGTTAGAAAAATGAGTGCAAGCGATTTTCGACCTTATTACTAAACTTATTTTCGAACTTTAGACAGTTCTAAGCCCGAAAAGTATAAGATAAAGTTCATTAGTTTGCTGCTTTATTTTATTTAAGACTAAAATGTAACGTATTAATAAATAACGTTTTTGTAAAGCGCGCGATCTGTCTAACGAACGACGTGTGAAGTAACGTGTTACGAAATCTAACGTGCTGCATCTAACGCGACAGCCAGCCGCCCGCATGCTACCTGATAAATAGCGCGTTATAACATAGCGTATTTAATAGCGCGCTAGAAATCAATAGCATAAAGTCTGTAGCGTGCTGTTGCTTTATAGGCGTTATGAACAACTTTAGCTATAACCCTGCGTGCGCGAGTCCGACTCGCTCTTGGCCGGTTTTTTTGTACAATTATTATCAGATATCATAATGGATTTGTCCATCAGCCATTTTAATGTCCCCACTGCTGGGGCACAGGCCTTCCTTATGGGTGGATAAGGAGGACGGGCCATAACCCACCACGCGGGCCCAATGCGGATTGGTGGGTGTTAACGACTGCAAAGCAGCCGGGACCAACGGCTTAACGTGCCTTCCGAAGCACGGAGGAGCTCGAGATAATAAATTTTTGGTCACCCATCCCATGACCGACCCTTGCGAACGTTGCTTAACCTCCGCAATCGCTGGGCCAGGCGCTAAAGCACTGCGCCACCGAGCTCTTCATAATGGATTTACCAGACAATTATTTTTTAAGTAGTATTTATTACTTAAATTTTTTAATAATATTTACTAATCCAACCGGCGGCAGTTAAAGGGTTAATCTAAGTATTTGGGTGATTCCCTGTGTACCCTTCTGCAAAGTGCAAAGGATGGCGATTATCACACTGGCGACGCACATTTCTCCGGCGTGTTTAGAAATACAAACTGACGTACTTGCATGCAACATTAAATCTGGTGCTCCACGCTCCGCGACGGGGCGCGTCGCCAGTGGGAGAATCAGCTAACATTAGTTTAATAATTGTTTTATGATGGCACTTACCCAAGAACCAGAAGATCTGTCCCATCTCATGGAGTCTTTGCATTCCAGCTTTCACATGGCATAGGTTCTCAATGTGTGAGTCATGGCTTGCACCACCAAATAACGCATCTACATGCAACATGCGTAAATCTGCATCATATATCTGAAAACAAAACTATTAAATAATAAATAAGTATAGGTACATTTTAAAAATAATTATTTCTTATCACAGAGACATTCAGAGAGTGGTGCATTTTTCTTTTGAAGAAATCCAAAATGATCATTGAACCTACAACAATACCAGAGGTTATAAATTCTGACCTCTGGACTTGTAATTATTCTGTGCCTCTGGTTAGAAGCAAGTAGGTTGGTATTTGGTAAAGCCTTTAGTTGCAGTAGTTTGGTTGTTAGTCCGGTTAACCGAACTTATGCAACTAAAAGGTCGCATTAGTCCGGTTGATTTAAATCACCGAACTGTTGCCACTATTAAGTGCTTTCAGATTGGGCTCTTATACATAGTACAAGTATAACGTCACCAAAGTAAAAGATCACATAAATATGGCTAAGGTATACTTCTATGATTTTCAATCACTTTTTGATTTTTTTCTTTTTTTTTAATACCTACGTCACAAAAGTACTAGGTTCAAATAAATATGGAGAATGTTTACTTCTGTAATTTTCATTCTTTTTTATTCCAACAGAAATAAAAGAAACAATAGTGCCATTGAAGACTAACATTTGAGTACCTAGTGGTATGGGAGCCTTTCGTTTCGGCATGTTAAGTCCTACGGAAATATTGCTACACTTAATAGTAGCAACAGTTCGGTGATTTAAATCAACCGGACTAATGCAACTTTTTAGTTGCAGTAGTTCGGTTGATTTAAATCACCGAACTACTGCAACTAAAAGTTGCATTAGTTCGGTTAACCGGACTAACAACCGAACTACTGCAACTAAAGGTGGTAAAGCTGCGTTGACATGATCAAAGTACAGTTGGACTAAGTAGTTTGGATGACAACTTGGATGCTACTTGCATCATGTAAACGAGTAATCAAAGTGCACTTGGATCAAAATTCTAATCAAAGTAAACTTGGACCATGCTCTACTTTCATCCAAGTCTGCTTGGACCAAGTAGTTTTGACGACTACTTGGGCACTACTTTGATTATGTAAGCAAGTAATCCAAGTGCACTTGGACATCGCTGTATACAAAAAGCTACTTTGTCCTAGTTACTTGGTTCAAGTACACTTGGATTTATTTATTTATTTATTTATTTATCTTTTATTGGGAAACAAACAGCATTAATACATTACATAGTAATAACTTAATTTATGCTAACTCAGTTGCCAAAAAAGTTTCCACTTATAATAATTTGCATTGGATTCGTTAAGTAAGTACTAAACAGTTACTACTTATATGATTTACACTATTGAAAAACAAATAATGAGTACAAGAATTAATTACTACATTTAAGAGATTACACTAAATAATATTTAAAATATCAGATTTAAATTTTGAAAATTTAAGGTTGAAAATATCAATGCGACCATACTTCTTATTATAGTTATGTAAAGTTCTTGGAATAAATCGATTTTTTGCATACTTTGTACGACACCAAGGTACAGAGAACGTATCACAAGAACGCAGTGATCTTGAGCATTTAAATGAAACTTTACTTAAAAGGTAAGGTGAGTCTACGTTATTATTTAAAATTTTGTACAGCATGGTTATGTCTCTGTGTTCTCTTCTTAAACTTAAAGGAGTAAAAATATCATCAGTATTATAATTTTTAAACTTATATTTTAGACGTTTAACAAATTTGTTTTGAATTCTTTCAGGATTGTGTCAACCTGTATCCAAGTATACTTTGATCAAAGCTACTTTGTAAATTGACTTAGTCCAAGTATACTTTGATCATGTCAACGTGGCTTAAGTATCCTAATTAAAACATGGTTATGGTTACCTTATTGCAACTGCTTTGTGTTCACATACTGTTCTTGGGAAAGTGATATAGCCTCAGGATCTGTAGTTGATTTCATGCATCAGTTACCTGCGCAAGATGATTAGGTATAGACCTGTTACAGACCGAGGCTTAAATCATTGCCTACACACCTTTGGTAGGGACCACAGGCATAAAATTGAGATGCAACGAGGATCTGTAACAACAGTGAAATGACAGGTAATAGTGATGATAAAGTTTAGTTGTTTATAAAATATCACCTATTGTATTTTGTATTGGAATGATCTCTACACCTTGATTTCTATTTAGCTTAATAGCTGTTGTTCTTTGAGTTGGTTGCAAAAGAGGCATCAAATCTTCGCAAAGCGTCATAAAATGGACCTTTCCCAAGCGAAAGGTGTCGACAAACGTCCACTCCGACAGCTGCTGAGATGGGAAACATCATAGGATGGGAATGCCGTCTTCCCGCAGCTGTCTCCTACACAACATCAGTATTTCCCTCATTCTTTCTTCATCGACTTCAACCAGCAACAAATTTGGGTCGGAGTTTCTTACCTAAAACAGAAAAAACAAACAAATAAACAAAAATACTAAACGAGAAGTCGACATAATATAAACGAGTTAAAAATAGCAAACCTTATGCAGTATCCGCTTATTATCCACAAAATAACACTGAAAACCTTTAAAAAATCTATTTCCTCTCTAAATACAGCTTAAAAATGAGTAAAATCTGAATTATTATTGAAAGCTTTGAGAAAACAGCAACTGCTTTCATGACATAAGGAATCGCTTTCATGACAGCTATGCCGCCATCTTGAAAACCTTAGGCGATCGCTCTTATCTGTCAGATCCATACATTTCCATTCGTTCATTGCTTTGACTCTGGCCTTCAGAAAAAGGTAGGTTATTTCTTGCTCAAGCTTTCCTCGGCGGTCGCAAAAGACAAGATGGCGTCGAAAATGAAAGCCAGAGTCAAAGCGATACAATTGGGCGGTAGCACCGCTGGCTAACGCTATCGCTTTGAGTTGGGCGGTCGCACCGCTGTAATGCCTAGTTTAGATACTCACCGAGTACAGACGAATAGGGGGCTTACCATCAGCAAATAAGAAACCATCCTTGAACCGTTCAGTTCAAAAGCAGGCCTTAAACAGGACTGCTTAAGGCCTGCTTTTGAACTAACCTTTGAGGTCATAGTACGAAAAAGTAAGGCAGTTCAATATAAGTCCTGCTATAAGAGCTCATAGTAAGGCCCTAGGCACGAAGACGAGTATGTAAACACCATATTTGGGTATATTCGGTACTCGCCGCAAATATTAGTCTGTTCTCCGTGCGGTGTCGGTTTTTTGACGCGGATGTAAGGATTATTCGTACGTATTCGCGGTGGTATTTACATAACCGTCACTGTTCACGAACTTTGTCACCATAAACATCGGTTGCTAAGAGATTAAAAATTCATTAATGATGCTTGGGTCCGTTTAATGAAGGTATCCATTGCAGAATTAAATAAAGAAGAGATTAGCTAATGGTGTTGTTAAAGTTTTACTTTTATAAGTCGATATACATTTAATATGCATGAAGCCGAAGTAGCAAGTCGCACGTCATCCATTTCTGAAAGTTCTATGTTCACTGAATATTGACGAATATATAAACGGGTCTGCATTCGTGCCCGAATTACTCGGCGAGTTACTCGGCGAGTATATTCGCCGATAATCTAAATAAATAAAAAATCTAAAATCTAAATAAAAAAAATATTCATGTCCGTGCCTGCCTGTGATAGACACAGATAAATATGGTACTAGTTAAAAGTGACAGCCACATGACAGCTTACCACAGAATACTCCTACATTTAAGCAGTCCTGTTTATGGCCAGCTTTTGAACTGGGTCCTTACTATGAGCTCTTATAGCAGGACTTATATTGAACTGCCTTACTTTTTCGTACTATGACCGCAAAGGTTAGTTCCAAAGCAGGCCTTAAGCAGTCCTGGGGCCTTACTATGAGCTCTTATGGCAGGACTTATATTGAACTGCCTTACTTTTTCCTACAATGACCTCAAAGGTCTGCTTTTGAACTCAACGGCTCAAGGATGGTTTCTTATTTGCTGATGGTAAACTCCAGGTGGGCCCAGGGGCCTTACTATGAGCTCATAAAGCAGTAAATTGAATTGCCTTACTTTTTCGTAAGTACCATGACCTCGATTTTAGTTTAGTTCCTAAGCTCGAGTTTAGTTCCTAAGCAGTCCTGTTTAAGGCCTACTTTTGAACTGAACCGCTTAAGGATGGTTTCTTATTTGCTGATGAGCCCTCAGAACTTTTTACTTTCCATGGTTAAAATGTACTGATAGATTTTATTTATTTTAAAAATAAAATAATCATTTTAATTTAAAGATTACAAATTGAAAGTGGCTGACCAACATTGTAGGCAGTTTGCTTCTTAGTCAATTATCGTTTTAGGTATTATTGCAGTAGTGGCATCTTTAATTTTAGGCAATCTGCTTCTTAGTCAATTGACCGTATTAGGCATTGTGCCAGCGATGGCATGTTGCATTTTAGGCACTGTGCTCAAAATTGCTTCGAATGTATCATTGCCTTATCTTTGGTGTATGTTCTTGTTAGCTGTTCTAAAACCGCGATAACATATCGCGATCTAGCATCCTCGTTAGGAACCAATTTAGAGTTAAAAGTCCTAAAACTAATGTGCTACGATACGCACAGTCTCAGTAAACTTCAATACGATGTCCGCAAAAAATATACTTCATGGTCACCCTAGCTTATTTACATACTAATTTTAACCTCAAATTACATCGTAAGTACTGCAGTGATTGGTTCCAAATAAAGCTAGATCCTTAGTACCGGAAATTCTTATTACTATTAACTGCTTTACAACTTAAGTAACGCAAAATTCACGTAACGTGACAGTATTAATTGTGGGCCACACAGTCTGATGGGTCGAAATATTGTTTTTGCTTTTTCTATTGATGTGTTGTTACGCGAACTGATTTGAAGTGTTATGAACTGATATGCTGTCACTTATCAAACGTAACGCTGCTAGACTGCTTCATTTGGCTCCGAACGGATTGGTTGTCGATATTTTGACGAATGAAAACTGGCACACACGGTTCCGTGTGTGCCACGTTTAAACTTCGATTTTATGAGATCTGTTCTGATTTGTATGATGTTCGAGTGTTAAATCTTATTTATTTTTGCGTCACTGAGCATCTAGGGAGTAAAACTGAACTTTCGTTAGCTAGTTTTTGTTATTTCCAGCATCCATAATCTTCAGTGTCATCTCGTGAGTGCCACGTTCAGACGTCAATCATTCATAAACTCTTGCGTTACGTTTGTTCTGAATACCAAAATAAGAAATTGTTTATCCGTCACTGAAGGATTTTATAGCTCACAAGCCAGAAGGAGTAAGGCACATACGAGATGACGATCATACAGACTACTTTCTATGGTTAAAAAATTTATTCTATGGCGATCAATGACTTAGCGATTAGCCTACTGGAATGCAGCTCATGTCATTGTCGTGTCGTGGAGGGAGAGGAGACAGCTGACACAGGAGAGGAGTAGAGGACTGTTAACTGTTTGTTTTGATCAAGTTTTGATTTCATCATTAGATTTTTTTCGCTACGCTTTGATTATAAATCAACATAATAATATTTAATTTAATAATTTTAAGATGCATTTTAAAGTCTATTCAATTTTTATAATTTGGTGGATAGTAATCCATTCTTATTCCTGTGACGTTAGAGTAGGACCAGACCCTTGGGATTACGTTGTAGATAAAGAATCTGTTGAAACGGATAGTTATTCAAATACACCTCCAGATCTTAAAATTCCTGTGAAGAAAAGGATTCCAACTAATAATAACCTTGGCACAGGCGAGTGGTTTTTTAAAAGAACTTTAGCCATTGTTTTAAATGGAGGGCAAACTCAAGTAAGTAAAACGTTTGATAAATTGGAATAAGAACTAAGAAATATTGGTCGGAGAGTCAAGTTCGGATTTCTAAACAACTGGCACCATAAACATAATTATAGCAGGAATCACTACACAATATAGCAATATATACATACACAGCACTATTATTTTACAAGCAAACCATCATTGAGCAGTCTATAAATTTAATTTAAGACATGGTAAAATTATATTCCATGAGTCGTAATGAGTATTTTACATTAACAGATTAATGAAGATGGTAGTGTTGAAATATCAATACAAATGAAATTTGATCAAAATCGCTGGGAGACTCTCAATCAATATGTTAAATCAAATATGGCTCTCACAGAAGATATGTTTCGACGATCAATTGGATATGTTGAGGAAGCCATTTATAAACCCACAGTCACAGAAAAGATTGTGTTGGCTTGGAATGAGTATATACAGTTCTATTTGATGGAATACAAGGTACAGTCACTGTAGTTGTTGTTTATCATCATCATCATCATATCGGCCGCACGACACCCACTGCTGGGTATAGGCCTCCCCCAAGGATCTGCACTGTTGTTTATAGTAGTTTCTAATAAGTATATATGTCACTCCTAATACCCGAAGTGCGGCTACACCTAGGTTTAGCCAGCTAAAACTAGATGTAGCCGGTAGCTGTTGGTTAAACCTAGGTGTAACAGATCCGCTTTACTGCCGTAGGTCCCAAATATAGCTTAGAAATTTAAGGGTGAGCATGAAGCGCAGCAGAGCATGGGCATTAAATTTCGAGGTTATTATTTTTTTAAAAGACAACAGAAATAACTTTCTTGATACTCCATAAATTGCTCCCCCTTAGTAAAAGCACAAAGAAGGCTAGACCTAGTTTTAACTGGCTTCACCTAGTATTAGCTGCAAGCAAATCAACTACTAGTTTTAGCCAACAGCTAATGTGCGCTTTTATAATTCTCAACGGCCCGGCACGGCACCGCCCGGCTGCCGTCCAACGGCACAACAGGGAAGTGAAATGTATGGAATCATATGGAGACGCTTTTATATTTCCTCAACGGCACCGGCAAACCGTGCCGGGCCGGGCCGTGCCGGCCAAATCCTACGCTGCCGTCGAACTTTTACGATGTAGTGCGTAGCTACAAGGATTCATATGTGTGAGTGTGAGTCCAGAGCAAAGAATATACAGCGTGTATAAAGGGCACAACCAGTATATTAGCGTAATATCGTTAATGTGTTGTTGTTGGTATGCCATGTACCTATGTATGATTGTGGAAACAAACAACATCAAAATCAACAAATAGGTAATATTCCGACAAACAGTTATTTCGATACTGATCGGAATATCTAGGTACTTACAACGGTGGAAACACCGTTAATAGGGGACTTGTTACCTATCTCAACAAATAATTACCTAGATATTACTTAAGTAGGTAGTTACCTACTTAATTAAATAATGTGTTGTGTAGATACCTACCTATTTTGGTAAGTAGGTACGTAATGAAAACCAGCTACATATAATATATTCTTTGATTTTTAAAAGATTTATTTATCATTTAAGTAAGTACCTACTACCTACCTACATTGTAATATAATCATTAAACAACGTGTAACAAAAAGGGGGTATCAACCCGAGAGGAGGTCAATGTACTCGTGAAACTTCCAACAGAAAAAAAATCTTTTTTGAATGTCCCTCCCTATATAAAATGTTGGCGGCAAATTCAAATTTTCTATGGAGAGTCCAAAATTGTATTTTCGATTTGAAATCTTTTTCTGTTGGAAGTGTTCAGATTCACGAGCACATTGACTTCCTTTCGAGTTGATACCTCATTTCTGTTACACGTTGTATTATTGGTAAACTATTATTTTATGAAATAATTATAAAGATAACAAATATCTAGAGAGAGAGAAGGTCAACTTTTATTCTTTATATTATTCTAAAGTAAAAAGTAGGTACCCCGACACTACTGTACAATGTACAAATAGTAACTTCTTAGCTATGAGTGTTCTGTGTTGAACATCCAACGGCCGGCAACGGCAGAAATTATAAAAGCGTCTTTCGGCGTCGCCGCTGCCGTGCCGAGCCGTGCCGTGCCGGGCCGTGCCGTGCCGGGCCGTCGAGAATTATAAAAGCGCACAATGGCTACACCGAGTTTTTGCCAGCTAAACTTAGGTGTAGCCACACTTTGGGTATTAGCCTTAACAATTATATAAATAAAAGAATATGTTTAACAATAAATATCTAATTGAATGTTTTTCAGATCCAGCTGACATTATTTTTTGGAGTATGTGCATTTGTGGGATTATTATTTTGGCTGTGGAAACATGTTTCAAACAAGCATATAATCATAATTATATTTATAGGCTTATATATTTATGAAGTGATCATATCTTACAAGGTATGTAAAAAAATATCCAGGAATAATGTCACGATTCTGCAACATACTTAAAGCAATAATATAAAATATTTTTAACAGGAAGCTGAGCAAAAGGAATTAGAAAGGTTTATGTCAGCTGTATACAAATGTAGTTGGTTTTTCTGGAAATCAAGCTGTGAAGTGCCCCAACCAGATCCAATTATATTTATGAAGCATATGAATCCACTCAAAATATCCATAAGAATGTTCACATCACTGATATCCGAGCCTATGTTAGCACTCAGTGTAATTGTGAACGATATGGTTCACAGCATGACGGGTAATTATTATAACAAATTATATGGTGCTATTAGTTTATATTGCATAGGAAAATGTTTTGATAATGCAATAATGTTTTCAGTAAATGCTTTAGGTAGGTTAGTAATGATTTATTAGCATGAATTTTGCTACTGGTTTCTCTGTCATTCCTTACAACTTCTAAATAAGAAATGTAACTAGTTTTATTTTCCTATTGGCTGTAACTTATGATAAGAAAAATAATAATAATCTGGCCGCCAATGGTACTCAAATCTCTGTAATTTATTTTGAACCTTAATTGCTCTGCATTTAAGTATAAAATTGATTGAATATCATTACACTGTCATGGAAGGCCAGCATGCTGTTGACCCTACATAAAGTAAAGGTATTTATTACCAATCCGCATTGGGTCCATCCTCATTATTCACCTATAAGGAATGCCTGTGCCCCACTAGTGAAGATATTAATAATGGCTGATGTCGAAATTAAAAGCAAACCAAAGGAAAAAAGTTTGATGAGATGAGATTATAAATAAAATAAATAAAAATAAAATAAAATTTGTTTATTTCAGACAAGGTTCATATATTATTGTTAAGATAAATCATTAAATACAAAACAGATTTGACTTTATACAAATCTGTGATCTTACATGTATTAATATATGTTTTTTTTTTGTTCCAGATGGGTTATGGTTTCCCTTTGACAAAATATTTCATGGACTCCTAATATTATGTATCAATGTCTTAATGATATTCCTGTTAATTATGATCATATTTAACTTCTTGTTAAATATACCTTTCCATTTAAGCCTCCTAGGGTTAGTTAATATTGGAATTAAGCAGCGCAAAAGAAATTTAAATGATAATAATAACTGTAATAATACATCAAAAAGTGGTGATAACACGGACAGGATTAGTGGCGCAACCTTGAATCGCCTGTTAGATGTGTGTTCTCGTGCCTTAGACAATTCACAAAACAGACTCGT
This sequence comes from Agriphila geniculea, assembly GCA_943789525.1. Classification (NCBI taxonomy): domain Eukaryota; kingdom Metazoa; phylum Arthropoda; class Insecta; order Lepidoptera; family Crambidae; genus Agriphila; species Agriphila geniculea. The sequence continues at coordinate 15,787,018 of OX038875.1, forward strand.
CAGCAACTCCAACACGAACATAACTAACAATACTCCCAAAATTAAGCGATCTGCTAGTACAGGCCGATTACCCACATCTTCAGAATCTTTACAGTTACATCATTGGGATAATAATATAAGAAAGAGAAATAATGCTATGTTCATGATTGGAGGAGGTGATGGTAAAATAAGCCATAATAAGTACTAAAATGTAACTTTCATTTGTGATTTTAATCAGTCATATATTATTATTATTATACCTATACTAAATAATGTTTAGGGTAACTCTGAGACTAATAGTAATAATATTTTCCACTGTGATATTAATTATAAATAATTTAATGATAAGTCAAGAAAAACTAACAAGGATAATAATTCAAGAATCGCTATTGCTATTAGGTCTTAATTCAATAATACTTCAATGATGCTAATTTTATTTATTACGAAAATCCTACCTACTGAAATTGAGTATGGATGGAGTACAGCGCCACCTATCATCACCTACCTATCTTTTAATATAATTTGTAGGTACTCGCTACAAACTTTTTTTGCAGTTTGACAGACTGATAGTGCCCGATCACGTTTGTTAAAGCAACGCTCGGTCCGGTCAGGTGTCGGATGGGTTACCGTTAAAGTGGCATTACAACCGAGCGCTTCCGTGCTTCGGAGGGCGGGCACGTTAAACCGTCGGTCCCGGCTGTTGTCATATGATAACAGTAGATAAGCCAAGCTAGAGGCCTTTACAGTAGTGATGCAGCGAACCTTACTTATACCGAACCGCCGGGTCGCGAACCGTTCGGTTCTAAAATACCGAACCGTTCGCGACCCGGCCGAACCGACTCGGTATTCATTTAGGCCGTTTGACGCGCTAGTCCGTATATTCGGAACGTATGTTTTCGTCTGGCTGGCTCGTCAGCTTGATCCCAATCGCGCAGAATGTTTTTAGTCTGATTTTTATACTTTTTAGACGGTTTTAAAAACGTGTTTTTTTTTTCATTTAATTATTAATTTCTGCTTTTTAGTCAACAAGCTAAAACTTACATCATCTCCTATCGGAGTACTCGTCAAGACGAATCAGACGATCCCAAACTCGATGGGATTGCATGGTTTTATTACAGAGTTCCTGTGGCTGTGGCCCTCTTCCGGCGCCATCATCAGACCCTGGATACTATTTCCCAACAGAGTACTCGTCAAGCGATTCAAACGAGCCCAAACTAATGTTCCTGTAGCATTCTTCCGGTTTCATCGTCAGACCCTGGACCTCATCTTCCGTTAAAGTACTTGTCAAGACGATTCTAACGAGCCCTATCTCAATGGGTTTGTATGGTTTTATCACAGAGTTCCTGTGGTCTTCTTCCGGCTCCATCATCAGATCAGCTCAATGACACCATACTATTGCATTGCCTTTCAGTTCTGACCTATGTTCAAAGTTTCAAATCTCTAGCACATCGGAAAGCTAAATAAAATTGTTTGCAAATTTTGCAGACACACAAACAAACAAGAAAGCAATCTAATAAAATCGTCTTAATAAAATGTTCAATAATAAATAAAAAAATCATATTATTTCGAAATTTTGGGCTTAATTTAACGAACAAATCATCATTTTAGAAAGGTTCGGAGGTTCGGCCGAACCGCGGGTCAAGGTTCGGTACCCGGCCGAACCTCATAAAAAGTGCCGAACCTGCCGGGTACCGAACCTTTGCCGGGGCCGGGCCGCAACTCTACTTTACAGGCGGCTTGATGAACTCTAACACCAAAGGTGGCCACTAATTCTCATTCGATAAGAAGACCATATCATGTTATATAAAATTGGGCCTAAAATTGTATAGTTTGTCTATTGTTTACATGTACCCTTCCCTACTGTACAGTCACGAGCAATAAGAGGTACACACTTTAGAACTATGTCACATTCAATCAAAATATCTCAGTGTGATAGATAATGTTATACCTAGGTTATTCAAAACGTCATGTGACAAAGTTCTATGGTGTGTACATCTTATTGCTCGTGACTGTACTACCTTGTAATCTTTCTATGCTTGCGCAAACTAATTTGTAAATGAATAATTTACTAAGTTCTTACTTTACAGACAGCATATTTTTAAGGGTAACTACCAAATAAATAGTTCCTTTTAATATTTTACGTTTTATTTCGTGATGCCTTAGTTAGAAGTGTCACAAGATCAATCAAAAATACAATAATAAATTTGAAAACATTCAGTCCAAATATACTAAGCATTATTATTATAATATAAAAAGAATCAACCGCGTATCAACCAAGCAATTACTAATTTCGATTTAAATATTAGGTACGTGTACAATCTATTCTTTTATTGGTCAACAAACATTCGCAACCTCAATAAACAACATTTTAACAAAACAATTTCAATAGTACATATTTACAACTAGAAACATCACTCCAAATGGCCGAGCGGAATATCACGTTTACGTGATATTATCGCTCACCCAGCCCCCCTAGCATGACCAGCCTGCCTAGCATGACCGATTTATATCGCGTGATATAGCATTTTATCGACACTCAACTGTCAAATTCCTTTGTCTTTTTGACAGTTAAACGTGATAAAACGCTATATCACGCGATATAAATCGGTCATGCTAGGCAGGCAGCATAACACGATTTATATCGCGTGATATATAGCGTTTTATCACGTTTTACTGTCAAAAAGACAAAGGAGTTTGACAGTTGAGTCTTATTATTCTTATGGTTGTGTCTATGAAATGCTCGATATAAATCAGTCATGCTAGGCAGGCTGGTGGTAGGCCTAGCATGTGCACCACATTTCTCGAGTAAGTACAGTGTCTTGTCTGTCCCGCTTACACCGTACTGCACGCGTAGCATGACCAACATCGAGATAAGATTCGACTCACAGAACAATGGCTTGTCTACACCGAAATGTCACTTTTGTCGGGTTGAGATAGAGATACTCATGCTCGCATTCCTATGTTCTCGAGCTCGAGAGAGCTTTGTCTACGGAAGTGAAAGCTTTTTTGAGTGTCTCTGTATCTTAGAACTTATTAAAAAATAAGTATCATGTTTAAACAAAATCATTTCGAATCATTTTAGATAATTTCGACGTTTATTGATGTTGAAACAAAAATATTACCTTTTAAAACTCATATTTGTATTAAAAGACATAAAAAGGTTGTAAAATTCAGAGAGCGAGTCCCATCTGTCTGTCAAACTGTGCTCAGCAATCGAGAAGATCGAGACGACAAGTCTTCGTAGACATGAGTCCCGTTTGCTCATGCTACGCGTGCTGATATGAGCGGGACAGACATAGCGAGATAAGTGTCGACAAATATGTAGTTGCGGTGCACACGCTAGGCCCGCGGGCCAAGCTTTTGTCCAAACATGAAACAAATGAGGCGCTCTATCGGGCTACCCTACATCTATAAGACGAAACCTTACTGCATATTGGACTAATCCACTACGCAGGCAGCTAACTAATACCTATTTATTATAGTTAATCAAATGGAAATCAAGAGAAACAAACAATAATATCAATGTCAGGATCACGGGGTGTTTTATCAAAAATGAAAAAAAAAAATTGTACCATACTTTCTAGGAGGTTGTTAAAATGATAAGAGTCGGAATTATCTGTAATTTTCCTAAAAAGGAACTGACATTGATCACAACAGAATAAGAAATTTGTACACTAACAAAATTAACTTATAAATATTGACAGTATTGACACATTTTTATGTAGGATATTTCACATACATATTATTAATAATAATCAAACTACAATTCGAATACTAATTGTAAGATGAAATTTCTATTACCTACTATAATATTATTGCCATATTATATAATGGGCACCATTTCGAAGAATTTTAGAAGCTTGATATTCCTTTACCCACATGTTATGTTTTGTTGAAAGATTTTTATAAATAAATATTTAGCAAATACAGAAGTGCAAGGTTGGGTTATATATAAATTAATGTACAAAAATAGTTTATAAAATCTAAGCAAACCTCTTTGCTGTTTGTTTTTACATAAACCCCATAAATCCCGGTTTCCACCAAAATGAGATATCTTTTTAAACAATCAAAGTTGTTTTTACATCTCTGCACGTAGCTTTGTCGATCGGGTTTTTTTAAACATTCTCTCTCTCTTCTACGCTCGTGTTCTGGTGAAAACCAGCTTTAAAATTCAGGATCACAGAAAGAGATAATAATTGTTTCATAAATTTATACTTATCAATCAAACATTATTTGCACATAATCAAACCAGTAAGGTAGTCCGTCTTGACTTGTCCCATTTGATAAACAACTTTCACCCAACACTTTATTGAAATATTCATTTATAAAATACAGCAAATTACTTTCCACAGATTACGAAATAAATTATTAATAATTAATGACAATTTAATTAAATAAGATAACATATTTTAAAATAACGGTTTATGTTGAAAATAAGTATATCAACTGACAAAAGTTGTTTACTAAATAGGACATGTAAGGCTAAACAGACAATACCATATATAATTAAATACTACACATAACCGGGGCATAGACAAGAAGAATAGAAAAAGATTATAATTATTGTAAAAGAATTTTTAACAAAGAAGACGCAGATCGAAATATAGCGAACGAATTGGTGTCATGTCATTGACGCGCTCACGTTCTAATATAACTAAGAACAAAAGACAAAACTAAAACTAAGTCTTACATCAACCAACATCAAACAACTTTGGTCCAGCTATAACAATTCAGTGTTTAACAATTTCCCCACAATATATGTCTTTAGTAATTACCTTATCTTATACGGATCTTCTGCTTATAAGCAAATTATGAAATTAGATAAACTTGTTTATGCTTAATCTAGTTCGTATTCAGATGAAATAGGTGAAAGTATTTCATTTTTTTTAGGAATACCTAAAATATGCGAATTAAAATATTTTACGAGGCAAAAATCAATATTGTCTGTGGGAATTACCCAGGATTAACCGATACCAAATAGCAAGACATTTAAAGATATCAAATCAAAAAGTTCTTTTCGAGTACTTCGCGAGTTGTAGAACGAGTATACGATCGGCAACTCACGTCAACTCACGTGCAGCAGAAGAATGCATAAAAAATCGTGTGTGCGCGTATCGCCCCCGCACGAACTAAACGTAGATATGTTAGTGACGGGGCGTGGCTTGCAAACGATTTTAACCTTAGGAGTAGGAGCGGTAAAGCGGAAGTGTTGTCGATTGTCGATAGTACTTATAATAGTGCAATTTTAATCCTGGGCCAAATTAAGGCGCTGTTATAGTACTACTAACGCCGCCAATACATTTATTTTTATTATATACATGAGCTTTTATTAAATATTGCCTTTGTTTACAAGTAATAAAAATAAATGTATTGGTGGCGCTAGTTTTACTATAACAACGCCCATATTTTTTTTACAAAACGTGTAAATGAGATACCCACGGCATACAACTTACAATCAACTTACAGTTGATAAATCAACTTACAATTTTTATTTCTTCTTCTGCCTTGAAACTCTTATCTATATTTACTGGGTCTTAGTGAAGTCAAGTTTGCAGATCAAGCGAGACTTATTTTGCACAGCGCCCTCTATGCAGTGTAATTTTTGGTTAGGTCATTCTACAGACAGCAGTACATAGCAGTGCAATACAATATTCAATATTCAATATATTTATTGCAACAATCTATAATGTATGAAACTAAAAAATATATTTTTTTACATTTTTGTCCCAAACTTTTCCATACACAAATTTAAATTGTCACTCGCGCACTCCGACCATACGCGGTTTTTCCGTCGGTCGTCGGTCTGTACCGTTCGTCATTTCATTTACACGTTTGTAGTGAACTAAGAATTCAGCGCTGTAATTCTTCTTATCATATTATAAAATACAATAAATAACTATTATAATATAATGCGCCACGGTGGATATTGACTAGTTAAAACTTTATATTAAGGACAATCTAATTGGATATGTAGTGAATGATATTAATTAAATAAAGTGCATTAAAAACTAGCGAGAGCTATCACTTACAGTAATGACTAGATAATAACATGTTTTTTTTAATAATAAATGCTTTTTAACAAATACAATTGATGACTAGATTAACCATTATACCCACTAAAATAGATAATGTCAAAGCGTGGTTTACTCTAAGAATATGGCGCCTAACATAGCAAAGATTGTCCAATTGCAATTATTTTATTCCTCAGAACAGTTTTATTTATTTGTAAGTATATGTAATTTCAGTCTGTATAATGAATGAGTGAGATTATATATAGACTTAAGAAGAAGGATAACCTGGCAGACAGTTTCTTAAGGGTGCATCGTGCGTCCACAAGAGCCGCCAATCAAGAAAAAAACATTACAACGAAATAACTATGTTCATTAAAATTCTGTAAAATATAAAAACTACTATTAACTAATATTAGTAAATGTGTTTGTGTAGTTACTACAAGAACACATTTAAATTAAGAATTAACGCATACAAAATTAGTTTACAACTAATACTAGTTTTTATATTTTTCAGAATTTTATTTAGTTATTTCGTTGTGTAATGATTTCTTCTTGATTGGCGGCGCTAGTTGAGGCTCGGTGCGCTCTTGAATACCATTAGGTATGCGTATGCGTTCTCGATTCTCCCATTTAGCTATCGGCTGTATTACATTCACCGAGCATATCTTTATTAAAGATATTAAAGATTCTTTAACTTAATGTAATCTTTCTGATTTATTTAAATTACATTAAATCATTAATACAAATTTAGTACCTGTTCTAAGTTGCCATGCAAACTGCAAATCTACAAAATAGTGCCTCAAACACTCGTTTTATAATTTGGCACAAAAATTGGTTTTTACTTTGACATTATGCGACTTTAGTATGTTATTAATAAATAAATATATTACATAACAAATGTTAAAAGCATCCATGTTGTAAAGGAACAATGGCGATTCGTTATTTTTAAGCGCTTGGGCGTCACTAAAGCAGTTTTCTCATATATAAGTATGATATGCCAATTGAGACAAATGTTTAAAAAATGTCTTACTGATTCCTAATTGTGAACCATATTCAGGAAGTTATAAATTGGACATATTAGGGGATCAAACCAGTAGATAACAGAGCAGAGCAGGGATAAAGCTAATACAAAATAAATGTTGTATTACATTACTTTATTAGTTATAAACAGTTAAACAAATATCAATGAGAAACTGCTTTAGATAATCAAGTTGGGAAACAAGCTAAAACTATTGTTAATTTATCACTTACCAGCGAACAATTGAATAACAGTTAAGTTCTAAAGACTTTTTTCGTTGTATTTTCGCACTAACATTATTTTCGGAATTATTCTTCATACCTTTGTCACGTCAGTCATTATTATCAATAATGTAACTAGTGTAAATAACAAAAAATAGCAAAATATGCATTTGATGAATTTCAAGCTCCATCATAATGGAAATAAAATCCAGAAGGCATAATATAATAATACTACACTAAATGTACATTAAATGGGATTAATACTTAAGACTAAATCCGTGCTTAACGTTCCATGGCATGTTTTAATGACTAGAAGTAAATGACTGTGTAATATTTAAAAGTCGGTGGGTTGACAAGTAATATTTGATCATATTACATAACAAGACATTTTTCCCTTCCACTGGCCGACGCTTCGCCGCCATCTTTCACAACTTTATCCTTTTTTTTCTTCCCTTTTCCATCTACTTGCAGTGATACATTCCTGTTTTTTTCCATATTCAATAGTTCCTGTAAAGATGAAATGTTACACATCCAAATTAAGACATACCTAGGTAGTAGGTCACGAGCAATGATATTAAAACTTTAATATCATTGGTCATGAGCAATAAGATCTACACACTTTAGAACTATGTCACATTCAACTCTCAGTGTGAAAATGTCATAGATTATTCAATAACGTAATATGACATAAGTTCTAAAGCAAGGGTGGCCAACCTTTTCGACACTTGGGCCAAAATTCGGAAGTAGTATTTTACCCCGGGCCAAAGAAGTGTTTATTTGCTTTTTATAGTAGGTATGATAAGATAAGGTAATTTTAGTATTATTATTTTTTACTTTTAAAAAATGTGCTCGGCTCCGCGGGCCACAAAGTAACAGACGGCGGGCCGCGGGTTGGCCACCCTTGTTCTAAAGTGTGTACATCTTATTGTTTGTGACTGTACCTATTTGAGTTAATTAAATAAATTCTTAAGAACACGTAGTCTGCACACTAGCGCCGCCATTGGAATGAGAATCATAGTGCTTAAATAAAGACGTTGAATTTTCTCTGTAGTGCACTCCGAACAAGCCTTGTGGTACTTTTTTTCACAAAGCTTGTTAGTTTAATAGTGTTTATTTTTTATTTTTAACAAAAAAAAACTCCATTGAACTAAACGACAGGCTAGAAAATATTGTTTAAGTGATAAAAAGTACCACACAGCTTGTTCGGAGTGCAATACAGAGAGATAATTGACAATTTCGTCTTTATTTAAGCACTATGATTGTGGTTCCAATGGCAGTGCTATTGTGCAGACTACGTGCTCTTAACCGCGTAATAATTACCTGAAATAGTTGTGTAACATTGTGATTAGTTTTTGCTGACGTCTCCATAAAAGAAACACCCCAAGCTTGCGCTTGCCCTTGTCCTTCTGCTGCGGAAACCTCGCGGATTTCCGGAGTCTCGTCGCATTTGTTTCCTGCCAACATGACTGGAATGCTTGGTAACTCTGTACCCTTTATCTCTTTTATTGTTTGCCATATTGGCTTTAATTCTTCGAGTGACTGCCGACTGCTCACGGAATAAACAAGAATGAATGCATGACCCTGCAACATTAAATTATTGTTATAGCATTATTTATTAATTGTGTATGCATACTTATATTTTGTAGGACTCTATTTCTCAAGGAAAAGCTTAATTTGCTGTACAGGATGATTTGAGGAGAGTTCTTCCATGATCATGGCGCATGCAACTGTGCTGAAATATCGGAGTCTCAAAAATAAACAGGTACATGGTGTAAATCCCGATATAGTTTATTCTAATATGGATGATTTAAGTAATACTAAAACTAGTAACAACATCTCGTACCGCAGCACAGTATCTGCGAGTTGTGTTTTATCAAATTAAATATTTTAAGACCTCACCTTGCTTATAGATAGCCTTTGCATTGCTGGAAACTGATGGGATCCTGTTGTATCAGTTATCTGAAGTGTGCAGATAGTTTTGTTGCTGCTTATTACCTGCAAAGTTCAAGAGAAAACTTTTTAATGCTTGTCTTATACAAATTACACCCTCTTATAATTTAGCTAAGGCTTTTTATGCAATCCCCATTGGCTATCATCCAAATTCCCAATGACAAGGTCTTTGGCAAAGCTTCAATAGACTCAGGGTTATTTTGGCCATAAATCATTGCAATGTTCTTTTTTAATTAACTGATGTAACAAGAAGGGGTCCTTTATTTGGTTCAAGTTAATTTGTACACCTTCATGAAAAATAACATAAATGGTGAATGTTCACTACTTATTATTTTTGGATCTTTCTTTATATTTTCTATTAAAAATAAATAATACAGCTTGACCATGAACAAACAGTTCTTATTATGGTTGCAAAAAAACATACAATCAGAATCTGAGACAGCTTTATACAAAAATCCTGCACAGCTTTCGCAGGCCAGATTGTTTGTGCTCGCGGGCCAGAACTGGCCCACGGGCTGTAGTTTGGCGACCCCTGGGCTAACGGCTACCTATAGTCCTTTGAGAGGAGTCATGTTCTGGCCAATGAGACTTTAGATTATCCAATCAGCATTCAAGTTTCCAATTGAACAAAATATTTTGAGATTTTTACAAAGATTCTAAAAATTACTTGGATGATTGCGAAAATACATCTTAGATGTCCAATTATCTGGTGCTTTACAATTGACCAAGGGTTGTTGTAAAGATCAGTTTAAACGATTATCCTATGACATATGTGAAATTGAAGAAGCCTTTATTCAAACAAACTTGACAATTAAGTGCTTTTGAATTGACTATATTTTCCTACATTTTCCTGTAAAAAAATATTCAAACAAAGAAAATATCGAATTCGAAATACATGTTTCGAAAAATACTTCTTTTTAATGAGAGAATTTTTGCTATCTTAGAATTTAATACACACTATGATATTTATTGGTAATACTAAAACAAGCATGGTACATACAATACAAGTCGCTATAATAGCATAGAACAATTGCGATTGGTGGCTGCCAACATTGCCATGACGAGAGTGAGCAAAGTTGAAATAACATAATTTAATAAAAAAAACACTTCTAAATTTAAGAACAATAAGAACAATTATGTACTTGTCTCATTACAATTCATATAAACAATGAAGAATAACTGTGATTTTTGTATAATGACTTATTATCCTATTGCTTATGGGACTCCATGAACAACTGTGAAGAAATTTTCGGGATATCTCTTGAAACAGACAAGTTATATGGTCTAGAACACTGTTATTTTGTGTTGTAAAATGACGTCACTGGTCATATAGGTGAACCTTACGTTGTTCGTAATAAAGCACATATTTCAGTGCGCTTGGCATTTACATCAAACCCTTATAACTTCGAAACAACTGGCTCGATTTAAATGAAACAAAAATGCGTATTGCTAGACATTTAGCTACATGGTCATAAAGTTTCAAGTGATTAAGTAGACCGGCTTGCGATTAAGTAGCGTGCTTAATCACAAGCATGCTCTTTTCGAATACACATGCTAATTGTATGCTACTAAGTAGTATCTGCTCGAAACTAGCATGCTTTTATGCTACTACGTAGCATGTGTATTCCAGCCTTTAACAGACCCAGTGATATTCTCCATTGTTGTTAGTTTGCTATCAAAGACAACATGAAAAGGTTTGGACCTAAATAGGAGTAAAATACAAACAAGTACAACAAACAAGAACTTTCAAGTACAATGATACACAATTTTTCAGAAGAATAACAATAAAAGCGTTCGCGTTATGACTTTATTATTAGGAAATCTTTCGCAAGAACTGGTCAATGATACATACTTGTCTGTAGGTGTCCTCAATCGTTGGTATGTATGATTCTCTAAATGTACCTTTAACAAATCGTAACACAAGAGAACTTTTTCCAACTCCACCCGCACCAAAAACAACAACTCGATAATCATTACTTTGCTCCGGCATAACGTTTAATTTGGTTGAATTCCAATATTTTATTCAGGATGAGTTGCAAGCTGTTGACTATCGGCTTGAGTATGAATTACAGCATTTTATGCGACGTTATTACAACTTATGTAAACTCATTTTAATCTTTCCAGGACTAAGAAGGAGTAAATACTCTCTAAGAATTACAATACATCCCCAAATACAATTCATAAATTATCTTACAACGCCCAAATAGTGAACACACAACGCGAACGGTGAAAACGTCAATCAAAGTATGATGGTATGATGACAGTTTTTAGTTTTCATTAAGATTTTTCCACTTTTATGAAGGCAACAGGATTATACTGTTTGGTTGGGCGGTTTTCCATACACCGGCACGGCGACGGGCACGGCGACGGCACGTTGAAATAAATTATTCGGGAAGAACTATGAAGCTTCGTTCAGTATATAACTTTAATCTATGGCTTCGTTCGTACAGACTGAGGCGAGCGAATCGCGCCAGATTCGCTCGCGCCGATTGTGTCAGCTAACTTGTATGGACGTGTTCACATTGGCGCGAATAGTCGCACGAGTTGCAGCTAATATTTTCTACATAGATCATCTACTTCCTACCTACTGATTACTAATTTTATTATAAATCTCACCAAATAGGTACCTAACGTTAAAATATCAGTTAAGTACTAAAAAAAATACAAAATATTTATTTTCAAAAAATTACAGGTTATGTAGTAATTAACTTTATCATTTACTGGTAATGTTTTGCAATATTTGAATAATTCGTATTCAATTTTACCTTTGGGGGTATTATCAACTTTAGTAACCGAAGCTACAATCTTTATATAGAATCAAGGTAAGTTTTAAAAGTACGGCCATAGCTAGAAATGCCGTATGATACAATTGAATCAAAAAGCGCATTGTAAAGTAAGAGTCTAGCTTTAATTGCTAAGCGGTTTTTTATAGCATAAAATTTCGACAAAACTGCACGTAGCTTATCACACACTCGTGCAATATGTGGACCACAGTTAAATTTGTTATCGATAAGCAGTCCCAAATACATGTATGTATCAACCTGTTCATTAGTTGGACATTTATTAAGATCACACTTGTGGGATTATTGTGAAGACACGTGTGTGTGTGGGCTAATAATTTAGACGCTTGGTTGGGGGTTGGATTTTAAGTAAGGTGATTTTATATGCATTAATTTAGTTTTGAGCGCTAGACCCATGTCGTGATACCACTTATTCAATCTATCAAAATCGTTTTGAAGTTGCAAACTGATTTTGTTCAGATCTTTTCCTGCAATTAGCAAACATGTGTCATTGGCAAATTGAAAAGATGTGCAGTTGTGAAGTATTGTGTCCATATTGTTCACGTATGAGATAAAATGCAACGGGCCACATACTGAGCCTTGGGCTGTGCCATTTGTTACAGAGACTGGGTCACTGAGACTGTTGGCGATTTGGACTTGATATTTTCTATTCCTTAAATAATCGGTACACCAGTTATGGATGGGGCCCCTCAAACCTGACTCATCAAGCTTTTTCAATAAATTATTGTGATTCAACGTGTCAAAAGCACGTGAAAAGTCAATATATAGTTATGTCTTTTGTTAATGAAAAATAAGTCGGTTTAGAAAAGAGTGGAATGGGGAATGTCCGAAAATAATGAAAATGGCTGAATATTTTTTCAAAGGTAGGAATAGGCTCCCTTAGTTTTAGCAAAAAGTTTCAGAATTTTCGGTGGCGTCAATTTTTTTTAATAAGTTAAAGTCTCTTCGACGTCACAAATGTACGAAAGTAACAGCAGATTGGCGATTATACCTTTGCCACCACCTGCCACAACAACAGCAAGTATTAAAAAAAAAGTTTTGACATTTTGGGTTAAAACTTTTTTTTTTTATAGCATGTTGTGGTTATGACAGGTGGTGGCAAAGGTATAATCTCTATTCTGCTGTTACTTTCGTATATTTGTGAAGTCGAAGTGACTTTATTTTTTATATTTATTTATGCGCAACCGAAAATTCTGAAACTTTTTTCTATTACTAAGGGAGCTTATTCCTACCTATAAAAAAATATTCAGCCAAATTGATTTTTTTCGGACATTCCCCATTGTATCAACTAAGAAAGATAACCTAACCACTTAAAACAAATTACAAAAAATAAAATACATCTTAATTTATTGCCCAGCCAATAATTGGTATGGCAATAAGACTGAATTCCAATTATTGACCTACTATCGATATTATACAGTGCCTTTGGTCTTATACAGTGCCTTTAGTCTTGAACTAGCGATAATTTAAAGGCGTGAACATCTAATTTTATCGACAAAAACACCCACATGTTGGGGTCTATCCCCATCCCCACCAGGGGGCTGACAGCTTTAGTTCCATCCCAAGAGATTTGGCGCTAGCGTCGTGGTTTGGAGTTGTATGTATTGGATTTATCTGTGTGTATGTATTGTCAGTGTGTGCGTGACTGTGACAGACATGACAGTTCTTCGGTCCAGTTGTTTTATTTCAAAGAAAAAACTTATTTTAGTATTTTAATTCTATTTTTCTTTGAGTTGCTCGCTTCATTGGTTGTCTTGGTCCCACAAATCCTGATTTAATTGAACTCGGCAAAAATAAGTTACTAAAGAAACTCATTTGTGTATAGCTTTTTGACGAAACTCAGTTTGAAGAAGTTGGCGATATAAATTAATTAATACATTTTCCTTGTTTGATCAAATTACGCAAATGCAGATATTGTATGGTGTCTCACTTACTACCGAAGGTAAGTTTCTATCTTAATAATAAAAAAGTTAAGTGTTCCTCTCCATGTTAACAATAGGTACCTACCTACATACCTACTTTTCTCCCACATTGAGTCAAGGTACAGGGTAATGGTATGGGTAGGGTATGGGTATCTTAATAGTAATTTTATATAAAATCAATAAACTTACAACAATAAATAATATATTTGCAAAAAAATTTCAGTTGAAGATGTATTGTAAAGGTACATAGTTAAAACATAGTTATTACCGAACACTCAAACGCTTCCTACCTAAACTTTTTAGTTAAGGGAGGTCTTGCTGTCATCTCATGGTCAATGAGGCTGTCTTTTCTATAGTGTTTCTGTCAGACCTTACAACTTATGATACGACCAGACCATAACTTTAAGAATCTACTGAGTATTTGGTCGTTAACCTTAAAAGTTCTGTATTATAATATTTACATTTATTGTTATTATTCCAGTGTACATGGTAGAAAAGGAGCATAACTACTGTCACCCAGGATTAAGTGCAGGATATTAGTAGACATGGAGACTGTTGCGTTGCGGGCATGCAAGGTTTGTTTGTGATTTCTTTTTTAACAAAATTTCTGAATTCCCTTTTGGTGGTCTCCGTCCGTATATTTTTAAGTATAATCATTTCATGAAATTTTTGCATTCAATCAACTAGCAAACTATTTGTAGGCTACTTATTTTAGAGTTTAATAATTAAATATGATATTATAGGTTAATGTTAAAATGTTAATGATGTTATAAAGTTATAAATAACTTCATACTTATTAAATATTAGAATTTTCGCATTTCACAATGCTATTTTTAAATTAAGATAAATAAATACTAGAAAAAATTGACTCACCCGTAGCACCTTAGATGGGACTTGAACCCGCATCCTTGGGACTCCAGCCCAATGCACTGACCAATGCGCTGGCTTGCAGCGAAAAAGTAATAAGTACTAGAAAATTTCACCAATGCAACTAGTGACTCTGTAGCATAATTGGTCAGTGCATTGGGCCAGAATCCCAAGGGAGTGGGTTCGGGTCTCATCTGAGGTGCCACGGGTGAGGTGATTTTTTCTAGTATTTATTTATCATAACTTCATACTTACTGGTAAGTACTTGATTTCTATTTCACTTTTCGTTTTTTATTTGCAGGTAATGTTTTTTTCAATGAGCATTACCACCAGCATTACTATAATTAACTAGCGAAACACCAATGATTCCAAACCATCAGAGTGAGGTAAGCTAGTATTTTGGTGTTAATAAAGTACTTAATTATTAAGCTTATTTGAAATATAATTATTTAATAAATAATTATGGAATGTCATATTAAAAACAATGTTAGGTCTAACAATGATTTGAATTTAGTCAAATACTCAGAGATTAATGTCGAAATATTTTTGTTTCAGATGATATTTCTTCTCAAGCACAGTATTTCCTATGCAATGTCTTATTAACTTAATTAGTGTACAATTTTAGGTGGAGATGGAATTACTTTTATAAAAAAAAACTGTTAATAAAACATACGGAATGCAAAAAATTGGATTAAACCATTATACAATTGTTAAATATATACTTCAACTAAAATTAATAAATGATAATTGTAATTAACATTTGTTGTTTTATTTTATTTATAATTATATTAAAATTCATAATAAGTCCAAAGGGGGTCCTTTATTGATTGTCGATAATAGCACATCACTAGATAAAGAATATCGATATCGATAGTACTTCGATTGGAAGCACTAGTGCTCTTGGGTTGGAAAGCGATCGCAGCGCCATAACTTCTGGACGTGGAACTAAGCTAATTTGACTGTCGTATCTGTAGCTTGCTACAAATTAGTAATCTGTGATCCCCACTCCTGTTGGAATGGCCGCCATTTTAAATTTACCTTTTTATTTTAGATGACCCTGCGGAAAAATATTGATTTCTCCGGATTTAGAAGTCCCACAGTTATAATAAAAATACTGTTGGAAAGCTCATAATGTCACCTATCAATTTAATAAAAATGTGTAAACTTTCAATTTAAGTACGTCATAAAAAATAGTAAAGTAATTTTTTTTACGAAATTTGTGTGCTTTTTTGAGTTTTCACTACATTTCTCAAAAACTAGGACATAAATAAAGTAATGTTTTTTTGCATTATTCAAATACACAGGAATATTATTTACAAAACGACTACAAAATTTAATATTCTATGTTGCATATTTCGAGAGTTATTTTTGTTTGAAAACAACAACAAAACAAACGGTCGTTGCGTAGCCGTAGCCTCTTCATCGTCTAAGACAATGGCAATTAAAGCCAATACTTCTAATAAAAAATCCATCTACAATACAACACTAGCACGTTACTACTACGTTAACTGTCGCGAGTAGCACGTTGCGTATGCATTAAACTCCCCGTCAGGACCACGTTTCGTCCTCGCCCCGTCTCCATCCCGTTCCCGTTCCGTTCCCGTCCCGTATACAGCGACCTTTAAATGGAACTAAAATTTTTCAGTACAAAAGTACAAAATATAGTCAGTGTTGCCAAATTATTCGAGATTTTGACGTATTTACATAGAAAGTGGCGCCCTCCTTTTTTGTCAACTCTTTATGGTCAAGCTGTAAATTCCAAATACTAAATAGAATTGGTAATAATAAAATGGGTATATAGTTTTAATTGTTGTGTTTCGATATCTGCACAGATTTAGTTCAGACATCCAAATCTATTTTTTTTCTTTATTGTGCTACTAACGCCATCTATTTTATTCGCTTCATAACCCATACTAACGCTAGAAACATACTATTGTGTTGTGTTGTGTCGTGTCGCGATCTGTTGCATATCGGTTTCATACATTTAGTATAGTTAGAAACACATTACTACAGTGTGTCGTGTCGACACAACAACATAACACAATAGTGTGTTTCTAGTCATACTAAATGTATGAAACCGATACGCGACAGATCGCGACACGACACAACACAACACAATAGTATGTTTCTAGCGTTACCAAGCCCAAGGGCCAAGCCAAGAACCTTAAATTCATATTCTATGACACTAGAATATGAATTTAAGGTTCTTGGGCCAAGCCAAGCCAACCACAGACCACAGCATAGAAAAAAATTTTTTTTTTTTTTTTTTTTTCTTCTTTGGCTCGCACGGTTTGTGCATTAGCCAATGTCAAGTAGGTAAAGGTAGGGAAACCAAGGAATTTTAATAATATAGGAGATGATCGAAATTTAGGAGAAAATAATAGGATCAAGGTAAGGATAATTTAGTGAAATAGATAGATAATAAATAATAATGATTAATAAAATAAAAAAGGGTAGTTAATATATATTAAGGTTATAATTTAATATTATTTTCAGTTAAAAATTTAGAAATTAAATTATACAAGTCTGGATTAATGCAGCTCAGTAGAGTTGGGATTGATGTAGGGAGAGGAACACGGAGGGATACGAGGGAATCTAAAAAAGAGGAGCAATCATGAAGCGAACATTGAAAGAAAATGTGATTCAGGTCCTCGTCACCAGCACCACAAGCACATACACTGTTGTTGCAGATTCCTATCCTAGTAAGATGTGATGCAGTACAAACATGATCTAAGCGCATTCTGATAAGACTGGATGTAGCAAATTTACTTAACTGTATTTTAGAGAACCAAGGCTTAAGAGGAATTGTTTGTTGAATTCTTTTATAAGCTCTTCCTTTAGTAAGACTCGTAGTATTCCATTTATCTTCCCAACAGACATGTAAATGCTGCTTGGGAAGAGAAATGAGATCCGGCACTATATTTTTATAAGGGAAGATATCACCAGAATTTATTGCGTCCTTGGCAAGCTTGTCGGCAATTTCATTTCCTTTTATGTTATGATGGCCAGGTATCCACGCGAAAAGAATGTCATATCTATTTTCTTTACAGGTTAATAACAGCTGTCTACACTGTGTAAGATAAACAGAAGCTAAGCAGGATTTAAATGGAAATCTTTGGAGAGATTGAAGAGCGCTCTTGGAATCCGAAAATATAATGGCTTTTTGAAGTTTTGCTATTAGGACATATTCTAGTGACTTTAGGATTCCAAAGCATTCCCCAGTGAAAACTGATGTCTCAGGCGGAAGTTTAATTTTTTGATGGATGTTATATTGCTGATGGAAGACACCAATTCCAACCAAACCAGAACCGGAATGTTTAGATGCATCACAGTATAAATAATGCCAGTCTGGCCAATCACTATCAATAAGATGTCTTAAAGATGCATCAGGATTCTGGTCATTCTTTAAAAAGTCTAAACTAAAGAGGACATTAGGTTCAAGAACTAAAGCTGGGAAGTTTGTAGAAAACAAAGGAAGGTACTGTGATCTGTGAGTAGGGGCTTGCAGGGAGATAAATTTACGAAAACTGACGACTAGACAGGGAGGGGGTTTATTGGTCCAGAAAGAAGAGGTCTCAATTTTTTCTGATAATTCTTGTAATTTGCTGTATAGAGGATGGTTAGAAAATTGAAAAGCGCGGAAGAGAAATTTATCACACAACATTTGCCTTCTTAACTTTAGTGGAGGTTCAGCACATTCAACCTGAAGAGCATTTAGCGGGCTAGATTTCATAGCTCCACCTATGAGTCGTAGTGATTTAGATTGGATATCATCTAATTTACTTATGGCAGCTAAGCTACACGGCTCTAAAAAGAAAGTCCCATAATCCAGGATGCTTCTGATAATAGCGTTATACAAAAGCTTAAGATTAAAAGGGTGGGCGCCCCACCAAACACCCGAAAGACATCGCAAAATATTAAGTTGTCGTTCACAACGTGCTGAAGCATAATAGCAGTGTGGTAAACCTGTTAATTTCGAATCTAATATTAAACCTAAAAATTTGAATTCATTTTCTGAGGGAATTAATTGACCATCATAAGAAATCGAAAATGTAGGTGGACTGCGCATTTTAGTGAATAAAACTGTACAGCTTTTATTTACAGAGAGACTTAATGCGTTTTTATCCAACCAAGATTTTAAAAGCTCCAGAGCGTTGTTTAACGAATATGTTAATTTAAATATAGATCGGCCAGATACGTAAATAGCTAAATCGTCTGCATATTGTAACACATTCACGTTATTAGCGATAGAAAATTCAAGGTCATGAGTATATATGGCATATAGAATTGGGCTGAGTACCGATCCCTGTGGCAGGCCTTTCCACGTCAGTCTAGATTTTACCTTTGAATCACCAAAATTAATTTGTATTTGCCTTTCTGAAAGGAGATTAATGATAAAATTACTCAATAGGTGGGGAACCTGGAGCTTATCTAATTTAACTTTGAGAAGTTCTAGATCAACATTGTCATATGCTGCAGAAATATCTAAGAAAGCTGCAAGTAGAAATTCGTTATTTGAAAAGGCTAATCTTATATCAGTCGTGATAATGCCTAAACTGTCCATAGTGCTCTTCCCTTTTCTGAACCCGTATTGGCTCGGAGCCAGCAGCTCCTGACTTTCTACATACCACTCTAACCTGTTCTTGGCCAGGTGTTCAGCCAACTTAGATAGGACTGATGAGAGAGCTATAGGTCTATATGAATTAGGGTCTAATGGAGGCTTATTGAATTTCAAAATAGGAATAATTTCCTGGATTTTCCATGAGGGAGGGACTTCACCGGACAACACAACAGAATTAATGAGATTTAACAAATAAATTAAACTATTATCATTTAAATGAGTAAGAAAAGAGTATGGAATACCATCAATACCAGGAGCTGAATCTTTAACATAGGACAGCACTCCTTTCAACTCAGTCAAACTAAAAGGTGAGTTAAGATTGTTTAAGTCTTTTATTCTATGGCAACAGGACAACTGAGGTGATGTTAATATTAGTTCTTGAGGAACAAATGGCGGAGCTAATTTGTCCAGAAATCTTTCAGCTACACCTTCATCAATACATTTAGGGACTCGTTCTTTAAAGGCAGATCTAAACCTACGAATATTATTCCAAACCTCAGAAGGAGAAATGTTAGGTGATATAGATAAACAAAAGGTCCTCCAACCTTCCCATTTCTTTTTTTTAAATAGACTGCGGGTTTGATTCATTACTTGTATCAATTTATCAAAATTTTCGGATGAGCTATTATCTTTATAATTTATTTCAGCCTCTTTTCTTTCTTTTATTACTTTTGTACATTCACTGTCCCACCACGGGGGGGAAGGAATATACCCATTTGTTTTTTTCTTTGGAAAAACTTCGTCAGCTGCTTCTAACAAAACTGAGGCAAAAGCCTCGGCACTCTGTGTCCGGTTGTTTTCTTGTATAGAAGGAAGTGAGGAAATCCTCAGTTCAACTTGCTCCCTAAACATTTCCCATCTGTCACTGTCATTTTGGTTAAGTTTATATTTCAAACGAGGTGGGCGTCTACTTTGATTTTTTAATAAAGTTGAAGGAAATTCAATTAAAATAGGAAAGTGGTCACTACCAAACGTGGAAGATAGTGGACTCCAAGTCAAGGAGGAGGAAGCTAGATTGGGACTACAAATTGTAAGGTCGGGCGCACTGTCTCCTTCATGAGGCAATGTTCGCCGTGTTGGAAGTCCTGTATTTAGGATGCAAAAGTTATTCAGATCTGAAAAATCTAAAATTCTGGAACCGCACCAGTTAGATTTGGCACTGCCCCATGCCTGGTGTTGAGCGTTAAAATCTCCCATCATGAAAATGGGTTTTGGGAGTTGAGAGATGATGGTATCTAATTCATTGTACACAGAGGATGTTGGATGAGGTATGTATAGTGAAACAAAACAGATATTATTAATGGAAGCGGCTATGATTGATAGGTTAACACTATGAGTAATAGGAATATGCTGAAAGGAAATAGAGTCATTAATTAGAAGAGCTACACCACCGTGGGAATCAGAACGGTCTTCTCTTAGAGGAAAATAATGAGAAACATTAAAAATACTGTTTGGCTTAATCCAAGTTTCTTGTAATGCTATAATTACAGGTTTATATACATTAATTAGGTGAAATAAATCACTTTTCTTATTATTTATACTTTGGCAATTCCACTGAAGGATTGATGAGATATGATCCATTTTGATTTTTATTTACACTATTTATATTTTCAGATGCAGCGTTGGACGGTTCAGACATTATATTTTCTGTTTGACACAAAAACTTTATCAGGGTAATGATGAGATCCCTAGTCGACATATTGGAGAATGGGTTATTTTCATTTAAGGTACCCACTGTTGGCAATGGAATATTATAATCTTTAGTTAAAGCGTCATGAGTTTCTTTGTCATAGCCCTTAGAACTAATTTTGTGTAATTTAGGTTGAATAAAGACTGTTTTTCTGTAAGATGTAGTTTTACTGGGATTAGAGTTATTACTTTGTGATTGGTGAGCAACGGAGGATGTAAGAACTTCAGAATATGATTTTGTGATTGGAGGGTGAAGCTTAAGGGCTTCAGCATAAGAAGTGCAGTTATTGGCCATGGACTCTTTTATTGCTTTTTGTCTGGAAAATTCAGGACACTTCCGGTTGGTGGCATAGTGAGATCCAGAGCATAGACAGCAAGTAACGTCATCTTCATCAATTTGGCAACTCTCACCTGAGTGGTCATTTCCACACTTAAAACATTTGGGCTTTGATCTACATTGAGTTTTTATATGGCCAAAGCGGCAACAATTAAAACATTGGACAGTGGGAAAAATATAGAGGTCTACAGGGAGAGAGTTATAACACAGAAACACTCTTTTCGGTAGCACCTGTCCATCAAAAGTGAGTACTACTGTCTCTACTGGAGTAAAACTGACATTACCATTTAATGAATTTTTCCTGTTAATGCGCCTAACTTTCAGAATATTTCCACAGCCCATAGGTACAGAAATGTTTTGTAAGATATCTTCTTCAGACCAATCTATCGGAACCCCTCTTACAACACCCATACGAGTAACAGAAAAAGTGGGTATAAACACTTTGAAATTACTATCCTTTAAGGCTTGGTTAGTGAGAAATTTATTTGCATCGTCATATTTAACAAATGAAATTACCAGTCTGTTTCTACCAATTTTTTTCAAAGATCCATTTAAAATGTTTTGGATATTATGTTTTTTTAAGAAGCGACCAAAAGAGATTGGATGCAAAGACACATTTTCATCTGGTGTAGACTGTATTTTTTGAATGTGCACGTTGTATGGAGATGCATCAGTTGCTTCATATATTTCCCTACCAACTACAGGGCGCGTCATAGACTTGTTTGATGTATCAAGAGTTGCATTAATTGTTTGTGTTTGTGGTGCTGGGGACATAGTAGGAATCTTAAAAGTTTTTGGTGAATTATTTTCACTGATCTCGCAATGGCAGTCAACTTCAGTCAAAGCATTAGAAGCAGATTTATGATGCCTCCTCTTTTTGTTGCAGTGTTTGCAAACTTTACGTGACGCCACTCTTTTGCGTTTTGTTGGGTTATTAACAGAAGTGTCCGAGTCAAAAAGAGAACCATCAGTGTCCATGCCTCCCACACTTTCATCAAATGGAATAATTACATTATGAGAAACCTGGGGGACTGTCCCCCCAGGGTCCTCCGGATCAGTCATAAAAGTACAGATCTAATTACTCACCAGATCGCTGCTAATAAGATATAAAAACACTAATACTAAATATATACACTATATAAACAATATTTACACTATTTGATCCTACTATTTACAAAGAATTAAGTGAAAAAATCTAAAAAAGCCAAAAGACACAACCGCTTAGTTGAAGGTTTCCCGCGCTTTTTTTTTCTAGAAAAAAAAAAAAATTACTCTTAACAGAGGACCACAGATTACTTTGCAAACTTCTAAAAAAACCGGCCAAGTGCGTGTCGGGCCACGCGCCATAGGGTTCCGTAGTTACCTTACACCATACCATATTTAATACCACCTATCATTTTTCGTCCGTAAAAATAACTTTGTTTTTCACAGTGTTGGTATGAATGACAAAGTTATATTTGCGGTTTTGGAAAATGTGCTATATCTCAAAAACTAATTACTATATCTCGTTCAAACCAATTTTGGTTGAAAGTGTTTATTAAGATCTAAAGCATATATTTTTTTTAGATTTTTTACTCTCTTATTTCAAAAGTTAAAGGGGGGGGGGACACACATTTTACCACTTTGGCGGTGAATATCTTTCAAACGGTTGACTTTGAGAAAAAGTTATCTTAGGAACCTCAATGTCATTTTTAAAGACCTATCTATAGACATCCAACACGTGTTGGTTAAAAGAAAAAAAAAATTTTAGTTTCAGTTCCATGTATGGAAAGCCCCCCCTTAATCTTTTATTTTTCTTATTTTTGTATTAAATTCGTTAAGCGGTTAACAGAATACATCTACCTACCAAGTTTCAACTGTGTAGTCTTAATACTTTCGGAATAAAGTGGCTGTGACATACGGACAGACAGACAGACAGACATGACGAATCTATAAGGGTTCCGTTTTTTGCCATTTAGGCTACGGAACCCTAAAAAGACATCACATCATGGTTAGCTAGAAATCTCCCCTGAGTATATTTGTTCTGTGCTAGAAATTTACCTAATCTGTCTGTGTTAGAAATTTACAAATGGCTTCCGTTTTCAACTTTTGGCTGTCTTATTTCGCTGCTGGCATGGTTTTTTAGTCAAGGTTTGTTAAAATTATATATATCCGACCTACAAATTATATCCAAAACTTCTACTTGTACTTCGGCAATAATACATGCCAAATTCATCGTAGAAAAGCAATCAGTTTTACGCCGGTTGCATGGTTATATCTTGTCATTATCTATTATTTTTTGTTATTGTGGATTTTCTTGTTCTTTTATGATTATTTATAATCAATATAGTCAATACGAACATGATGAATTGTGTCTGAATTGAAATATTTTTCTTTCACAGGCCATCACTTTAGCGAGACGAACGTGTTCGATCGAATCATTATATTTCAGAACTGTCATAGACGTAACTTACAATCATGGGCATACAGGATTTACAAACATTTCTAGAAAATGAAGGAGTCGGTGTTGATTTGTTTCGTATTGCCAGAAATCAAGCAGGTGGTTTTCGTTTGGTGCTAGATGCAGAGGGTTGCTTAGACCGACTTTATGGAGGATTTTTCTCAGGTATTTTACTCAATTTACAATACAGTTTCATAGATAAAAAATGTCTGTATACCTTCATTTATTATGATATTTAACAACATTATTTTCATTTATTTACACTGGAAATAGTGGAATAGATCATGTGCACAAATTAACCCTATAAAGAAAATCCTTGCATTTTGCTTTCTTTTGTCTTTCCATTTCTTATAAAATTCAAATAAAAGAACGCACATGGATATCATAAATTACTTCGCTTTTTGCCATGTTTTTGAACTAATAATTAAATTACACTGTGCTGTTTGTGTGTCCTTCCCATTTATGACAAAGGGAAGTTGATATGCACCTCATGAATGGAGTAATGTTGTGCTCCTCTTAACAAAGAAAATCAATGAATACAGGAAATGCATCAGTCAATTGGCTATAGTCTTTGGTATTGGTATGGGCTCTTTTCTCTGCATTTAGACTCCCATTTGGTCCATCTTGAGTGAACATAGCATCAGTATGGCTATTTAAGCCATCCCAGCTCCTTCCAGAAGCGCAGAAGCTTCCTGGGGCGTTCACAGGCTTCTAAGAGTGACCTCACCTCTGTTAGGATTTCTGCCCGTTATGAGGCCAAACCTACGCTATAGTCTTCCCCTAATGTAATTAAGTTTTATGATTTTCAGACTGGGCCTGTGGTGGTCAGTGGGCTCGCTGTGTCCAGTTCTTGACGACACTGGCTCAGGCCCTGGCCGAGCATCAAGTTGCCATTTGTGTTTGCTTCAATGGTGCTCATCCAACACCACCAGCTACTCCACAGCATTGGATCCACACTCAAACCACTTACAGACAAAGGGTGAATTCTGTAAGTATCAATTGATATTTTTTTTATTTTTCATTCATAAGTTTGTATGGACCCCTTTATGCCACTGCATAAAGCAGTAGTTCTTAACCTTTTTGGCTGGCGACCCAAAGTAGAAATATATTTGAAGTCCGCGACCCTAATCCAATTTTTTTTATTTTCCAGTGACAGGTACCCGCGATTTGTCTGCGTGGATAGATTTTTTGTTATCCCTCGGGAACTGAATGTCCCTTTTCTGTACCCCTGACAACATGAATGAAAAATTTCATGATCGGTTGAGTAGTTAACGTGAAAGCATTGCCGGTTTTAGCACTACCAGCGCCCTGGGCGACATTTCTACGAGTGCCCCCTATCTGCGATTCCAAGATTTTCAACTTTACCTGTTGGTTAAAAAACGGCCGCGCAGCGCTATTTTTAGTCAGTTTCATCTACTAATCTTGTAATCTCGTTTGTTTATAGAAAAAAATGGCCGCGCAGCGCGTTTTTAAGTCAGTTTCAACTACTAATCTTGTAATCTCGCTTGTTTATAGCAAAAAAAATGGCCGCGTAGCGCGATTTTTAGTCAGTTTAATTTATTTATACTAAAAAATGGCCGCGCAGCGCGATTTTTAGTCAGTTTTATTTGTCGCGTCGTCACACGTTACCAGGAACAATACGATTGATAGTCGACCGGTAGTCAGGCGTTTTCGGTGCACACACGAGGCACCGTCCTAGGGCCGCCCCTGGATTTTACAATGGCTAAATCTTAAACGGCGCATGGTAGCCAGCGATGAAATTTCGGCGAGATATTGCCAAGTTGTTGTGATTATGTTTTGCCACCATAACGATTTTGTCGCTAAAAGGGAATTTAGGTATTGTAACTCAGAAAACTAATTAAAACAGTAATTAGAATCACATAATGTTTATTCAGCTAGGTAGCCTGAACAGAAGTGACACAACAGTATCTACATACCCTCCACTTACTTACATTATTATAAATGAATAAAGTAATAAGTACCCACACTAAAATCAACCCAATATCAGTATATGACATACCTTCCCCTTATATAAGATACATTACACTTATCTCTTTATTTCAAGCATTACTAATAAAGCTAATAGAACATTATTCTTGATCCTAATAACAAAACCAAAGACTCTAATTTTCACTTATTATACAAACCAAAATGTCAAAATCAACTATTGTAAATAATTATTATCACGTTTATCACTAGAGCAACCTTCCCTCTGATAAGGACTTTTAGAATGAACATTTAATTTATTTCTTATTTTTCCTGGTCCTGGCCGAGTCATATCAGCAGTTGGTGGTATACCCAACATGTCTGCCCATTTCTCTGCATCAGGAATCTCAATAATAATATCTTCATCCGGACCCTCTTTAGGATCACAATTTTCTTCAGTGCCACTGGCAACTATTGGACTTTCTATTCCACTAACTGGTGTACACGGGTTGATAACCTCTTCTCCCTCCTCTTGGGGTTTAGGAGCCAATGTTTTAAATATTTGATCTATGTGACGATTTACCATTACACCATCTTCATTTTGAATTTTATAATTAGCCGGACCAGTTTTACTAATGATTTTACCTGATATCCATCTCGGACCAAAATGACTATAATTTCTGTACATAACATTTTCACCAACATTTCTTTCTCTATTCTTACTTTGGCTATTATTGTTATTATTAGTAATCTGTGCCTCTACTCTTTTGTTCTGTCTATTATCTGGGTGTAAAGCATCCAACAAAGTACGCAAGCGTCTGTTCATTAGCATTTCTGCTGGACATTTATTTGTAACAGTGCAAGGGGTTACACGTAAACCCAGAAGTAGGTTTGGTATTCTCACATCCCATGATAAATCGTCCATCTTTTTCAATTTATCCTTAATAGTCTGTACCATACGCTCAGCCAAACCATTGGTGGCTGGGTGATAAGGGGCCGTTGTTATATGACGAATTTTATTGGCCAGCAAAAATTGCTCCATTTCGTTAGAAACAAAAGGTGTGCCATTATCAGACACTAAAACTTCACAAAGACCATGTGTCGCAAAAGTCATTCTCAACAGTCGTATAACTGTACTTGAAGTGGTATTATTTACCATGAATAATTCTGGCCACTTAGAGTAAGAGTCGACGATAATCAAAAAGAATTTATTGTGAAATGGCCCCGCAAAATCAATGTGTATCCTGGACCAAGGTCGAGTCGGTGTTACCCATTCATGTTTAGTTTTAGGAGGCATATGCCTGTGTTCGAGGCACTTTGAACAACTTGCTACTAATGTCTCAATATCCTGATTAAGGTGTGGCCACCACACATAGCTTCTGGCCACAGCTTTAGTTTGTACAACCCCTGTATGTATTTTGTGTAAAATACATAACGTTGTCTGCCGTAGTGATTGTGGAATCACTACCCGGCTCCCTAATAGAATACAATCATCTTGTAAAGAAAGTTCTGAGCGTTGTAGCCAGAACGGTCGTAATTCCATATTTGTTTCTTTAACAGGCCATCCCCTTTGAATATAATGTATCACCTTACTTAAAATCTGATCACGTTTGGTTTCTCTAGCTACATCTTCGACATCATAAGGAAAATCTTCTGGTCTCTCAGCCATTAACAAGATCTCTTGTATTCCTTCTTCGGCTTGATCGGGTACAGGTTGTGGCCAACGGCTTAAATTGTCTGCATTTCCTATCTGCGGCCCTGGTTTATAAGTTATTTCATAACTATGTGACGTTAAAGCGATCGCAATTCTAGTCAAACGAGGTGACAACATATGAGGCATAGGCTTTTTGGGGTCAAATATTCCAAGTAATGGCTTATGATCGGTTATTATGCGGAAATGTCTTCCCAGTAGGTAAAACCTACTTCTGGGTTTACGTGTAACCCCTTGCACTGTTACAAATAAATGTCCAGCAGAAATGCTAATGAACAGACGCTTGCGTACTTTGTTGGATGCTTTACACCCAGATAATAGACAGAACAAAAGAGTAGCTTTGTGCGGCACAAATCTCTCGTAAAAGTTGTACAAACCCAGAAACGCTTGAAGTTCTTGCTTGTTTTTAGGTGCTGGAGTGTTTACTATTGACTCCACTTTACTCGGAGCGGGATGAATCCCATCGGCATCAATCACGAAACCCAGAAATTCCACCTTGTTTTTCGCAAACTTACATTTGTTTTTGTTAAGCCGTAAACCTGCTTTTTCAATGCGTTCTAATGCGGTGTCGAGTCTTTTCTGCATCTGTAGCATAGTGCGTCCACTGATGATAATATCATCAATTAGTACAGCCACCCCAGGTATACCAGCCAAAAGAGAAGTCATTAAACGTTGAAAAATGCCCGGACAAGCTTTAACACCAAAGGCTAGTCGATGTACAGTGTATAAACCCTTGCAAGTATTCAAGGTAAATAGCTTTGCTGTATTGTTGTCAACGACCACTTGTGTATATGCACGTTCAAGGTCAAGCGTCGTAAAAAATTGTCCTCCTGCGACTGTAGCGAAAACTTCATTAGCTGTCGGCATTGGGAACGTATCTGATTCAGTTGCCATGTTTACTGTGCTACGGTAGTCACCGCATAGTCTTATTTCACCCGTCTTTTTAATAATGGGTACTACCGGTGTAGCCCATTCTGAAAAAGATGTAGGCCGTAGTACTCCTTCTCGCTGCAATCTGTCTATTTCTGCTTCCACCCTATCCTTTATTGCATACGGTACAGGTCGAGCTCTTAAAAATCTTGGAGTCACTTCCGGTTTCAAATGTATGGCAACTGGTTTGCCTCGGTAGGTACCAAGACCGTCCTTGAAAACTTCTTTATGTTGTTGTAATATTTTGTCCAACTCTCTTTGTTCCTCGTTTGAAATGAAATTAATATTCATTGTAATATTGAGTGGCGAAAGCCAATCTCTGCCAATTAGATTAGGCCCATTGCCTTTTGCTATAATAACCGTAAGGTTTTGTGTCTCCTTCTTATACAATACGGGTACTGTTGCTTGTCCTACCAATCTTACTGGCGTTTCTGTCCAAGTGCGTAATGTGAGTGACGCTGGACGCAACACATTGTCTGGCAATTTGTCTTTCAGCCTATTCCAAGTGTTCTCGTTAATGATAGAAAAACTTGCACCCGTATCCACTTGCATACAAATAGGTATTCCCGCCAGGGATATTGTTATTTCATAAGGAGGTACACGACTTCCACTCAATACACAATAAATTCCATTTAAATGATCTTCAGTTTCGTATGTGTAATTTACGCCACGGTTTGCATTTTTCTTCTTACTAAGACATATTTTTTCCAAGTGTCCTTTCTTTTTGCAATAACGGCAAACAGTATTAACAAAACGACAGTCCCCGGGATGACGGTCACCACAACGGTAACAAAATCGAGTGAAAGTTTTTGACTGCACTGCATTAATGTCCATCGGCTCTGCGGCACCCACACCGGGGGCCCCCATGTTGCCTGGCGGCGGCGCGCACGAACTCGCGGCGGCGGCGGCGGTATCCTGGATCATTCGCACGTCTCGCCCCGCACTTTCAGATGATAACATAGCGTCCACGACATGTTGATAACTTAAATTATCGCGCTTTAATAGTTCGTATTGTAATTTATCGTCTGACATTCCGCAGACCAGCCGGTCTCGTAACATTCTTTCTAAGTCTGTGAAATTACACCCCGTGCTAAGTTTTCTAAGTTGCGCGATATAATCGGATGCTGCTTCACCACGTTTCTGATTACGATTGTAGAATTTGAAAGACACTGATATTTCATTAGGTTTCGGGCTATAATGTTTTGTTAGAATAGTAACTATTTCGGTAAATGTCACATCACTAGTATTTCTTGGAGTAATTAATGCCACTAAAGTTTCATATACGCGCGTACCACACACAGTCACAAAATTAGCACGTTTTGCTTGTTCAGATGTAATGTCATTTGCCTCAAAGCAAAATTTTAGTCTATCAAGATAAATGTTCCAATTGTCTGTTTGAGGGTTAAATTCCTTAAACTTCACCGATTTAACGTCTTTTATGAGGTTTTGAAACATCTTTTCACCTGTCGCCACTATTGTAACTCAGAAAACTAATTAAAACAGTAATTAGAATCACATAATGTTTATTCAGCTAGGTAGCCTGAACAGAAGTGACACAACAGTATCTACATACCCTCCACTTACTTACATTATTATAAATGAATAAAGTAATAAGTACCCACACTAAAATCAACCCAATATCAGTATATGACATTAGGATAGTAAGTAGGACTAGTATACTTTGTGTTATGACATCGATCGACCTATCAATAAAAAATAAAAATATTCGCAATTAAAAACGTAAAATTTTGTACCTTTTTAAGTCGTTTGGGGGCCCGCGACCCAACCCAATACCTCTCGCGACCCGAATTTGGGTCGCGACCCGGGGTTAAGAATCACTGGCATAAAGGGAAGTTGAATGTGTAGTTGCATTTCCTCACGACATAAAAGTGCGATATACCGTGTTTCGTGATCGAGGGATATCCTTTGGCAGAGTGAACCTGCTGAACCCTTAAAGCATTTTAAGAAGGGGAGCCATCTTGGATTTTTGTATGGGAGAGAGTTATAACACAATCTTTTATTGTAAAGAATTTGAATTTTTTTTTTCAATACCCATCATGTGGGATATCAAATGAAATAAATAAATAATGCTTGGACAATTTCACACAGGAAAGGGCTTTTTGAGCCGATTCCAAATATTATGACATTGCAGCTACTGGTTAAAAAAAATCAGAAAAGCATTTTTCAAACATACTAAGTTTGGGCTCTTGCAGGAAGAAAACCACTAAATGATTTTTTATGAAACATACATCAAATAACTCATAATATACTTTTATCTATCATCCTGGAAGCATTAAAAAAAAAACTAACATTAAGTTTTTTTTTTATTTATTTTGGTTCTGGTACTTTAACTCATAGAATAGGGGATCAAAATTTCAAAATGTTATTTTTTTTCAAAATTGCTTCCAGGACGTTAGATAAGAGTATATTAGAAGTTGTTTGCCGTATGTTTCATAAGAATTCATTTAGTGGTTTTCTTCCTGCAAGAGCCCAAACTTAGTGTGTTTGGAAAATGTTTTTCAGTTTTTTTTTAAACCAGTAGCTGCAATGCAGTAATCCTTACATATAATAAAACATTTAAAAAAAGTGTGTCTGTGCATTACATATATTTAAAAAAAATATCTGGGGCGATGGAGACAATAATGGAGTAAGAATTTTGAATAAAGTGTGTCTGTTTGTTTATCTGTTTGTTTGTCTGTTTGAACACGCTAATCTCCGGAAATACTGAACGGATTCAAATAAAACTTTTTTGTTATATAGCTGTTAGGCCTGGGCATAGTTTAGGGTATAATTAGTTTTGGAGAATGGAACACCTGATGCAGAACTATAATGGTCCAACTAACAATGGTTCTTAACCTTTTTGGCTGGCGACCCAAAGTAGAAATATATTTGAAGTCCACGACCCTAATCCTAATATATTTTTTTTATTTTGCAGTGACATGTACTAAAATGACATGTTATTTATTTTTTACTAGTGGCCACCTGCGACTTGTCTGCGTGGACAGTTTTTTGCTATCCTTCGGGAACTGAATGTCCCTTTTCTGTACCCTTGACAACATGTATGCAAAATTTCATGATCGGTTCAGTAGTTAAGACGTGAAGGCAGTACCGGTTTTAATACTTCCAGCGCCCTGGGCGATATTTCTACAGGTGCCCCCTATCTGCGATTCCAAGATTTTCAATTTTGCCTGCTGGTTAAAAAACGGCCGCGCAGCGCTATTTTTAGTCAGCTTCATCTACTGATCTTGTAATTTCGCTTGTTTATAGAAAATACAAATGGCCGCGCAGCGCTATTTTTAGTCAGTTTCATCTACTAATCTTGTAACCTTGCTTGTTTATAGTGAAAACGGCCAAGCAGCGCGAATTTTAGTCAGTTTCATCGACTAATTTTGTAATCTTGCTTGTTGATAGAAAAAAAAAGGCCGCGCAGCGCGATTTTTATTCAGTTTCATCTACTAATCTTGCTTATTTATAGAAAAAAACGGCCGCGCAGTGCGATTTTTAGTCAGTTTCTTCTACTAATCTTATAATCTCGCTTGTTTAAAGAAAAAAACCGGCCAAGTGCGTGTCGGGCCACGCGCAGTAGGGTTCCGTAGGTACATTATACCATACCATATTTTAATACCGCTATCATTTTTCGTCTGAAAAAATAACTTTGTTTTTCACAGTCTTTGTATGAATGACAAAGTTATTTTTGCGGTTTTGGAAAATGTACTATATCTTGAAAACTAATTACTATATCTCGTTCAAACCAATTTTCGTTGAAAGTGTTCATTAAGATCTATAGCTTATATTTTTTTTAGATTTTTCACCCTCTTACTTTAAAAGTTAAAGGGGGGGGGGACACACATTTTACCACTTTGGCGGCATATATCTTTAAGACGGTTGACTTTGAAAAAAAATAGTCTTAGGAACCTCAATGTCATTTTTAAAGACCTATCTATAGACACCCCACAAGTATTGGTTTGATGAAAAAAAAATATTTTCAGTTTCAATTCCATGTATGGGGAGCCCCCCCTTAATCTTTTATTTTTTTTATTTTTGTGTAAAAATCGTAAAGCGGTTCACAGAATACATCTACCTACCAACTTTCAACTATGTAGTGCTAATACTTTTGGAATAAAGTGGCTGTGACATACGGACGGACAGACAGACAGACAGACAGATAGACAGACAGACATGACGAATCTATAAGGGTTCCGTTTTTTGCCATTTTGGCTACGGAACCCTAAAAAGCTTTTTAAAAAAAGCAAGACTTCCTTCAAAAACCTTAAAAACTGCTCTATAAAAAGCAAGAAATAATGTTAAAATCGATTAATTAAAACACGTCTATTGAAGTCGGGTAGAGCTGGAAGTAATTTTTTTACTTATTGTATTGTTTATATTCTAAAAGCCCACCCGACTTCAATAGACGTGTTTTAATTAATCGATTTTAACATTATTTCTTGCTTTTTATAGAGCAGTTTTTAAGGTTTTTGAAGGAGGTCTTGCTTTTTTTATAAAACTTTTTTATTTTAAACTTTTTTGTGGTAGGTATATAAACGATGATTTTATAAAATAAAACGTTTTAGTGTTTCACATTTTTCATTGGTATACCCTTAGTAACTCAATTTCCACAGGAGTTCCGCTGGGCCTTCGCAGTTCAACTCTAGTAAAACTCCAGAACGTCCTTGACAATAGATAGTTACGTAACTTGTTTTTCATTGTCAAAAACCTACCAATATTTCAGTCACTGTACCTACAGTTCCTATTTGATTTTGAGGAGTTCTCTCGTGTATCTTCATAATCCAAAGTCTAATACCAATGAAATTAATATGGTATCATCCTTAAGGTGTCTTCTTTCAAACAAAAAAAGAAATATATAAATCGGTTCATAAACAAAAAAGTAATAGTTGAACATCCGTCTTAATTTGTATAAAATGGTAACGAAAACGATAGTATTTTCAAGATTACTTGAAAACTACTGAACCGATTTCAAAATTTCAAAAAATGGGACCAACTTGGAAAGAAACCTGATGTTATAGCGTTTGAATCATTTCAATCGGTTCAGACGTCTTAGAGTAATCGGTGTACATACATATAACAATAAAACCGGTCAAGAGCGAGTCGGACTCGCGCACCGAGGGTTCCGTACAATCATAAATATATTTGGATATGTTACTTTAGTACAGTCTTTAAAAAAGTAGGATAAACGGCAGACAGGTGGAAGGGCAAACAGGCAGACAGTTAATTTATAAATCTTAACCACAGCTGCTTATGGTGACTGAAAAACGTTTCAGCCACTCCACATTGCAAACTGTTTATATTACTAAGTAGGAACTTATTCTTCGTTTATTCGTACGGCAAATAGTAGGTAATTGTATTAGAACCAGCCACCAATTTATAATTGTAGTATTAGGTTGCGCCATCTCTTGACCGATAGTGGAACTATTTTTTTTCTTAGGTTAGCATTCTTAGGACAGCGCCATCTGTTGACTGGTAGTGAAACTAAAGAAATTTGATTGTTTTTTGAATTTCTTAAAAAGTGTGTTATATTGAGACATCGTTTTATTTTTCCTGTAATCTTTACATAAACTACTATCACATAGAATTATTTCAGATTTTTCTCTCTGCAAACTTCGGAGATAAGGGGGGGAACGGTATTTTTTTTTACAATTTTCACCATAAGTCGAAAACTATGCGGCCTAAAAAAAAAGAAAAAATGTTTAAAAACGTGCAAACGACGCTCTTTCATATGATACCCCACATGCCCTAGTTGCCCCACTTCAAATTTTTAAGACCCCTTTTCAGTCCCTGTTGTAAAAAAGATATTTATTTTTTTATTTATTTCTTATTCGCGAAATAGTTGGACAAATGTCATCTTAAACTATTCCAAATTTCAAGTTGATACCATTAGTAGTTCTCGAGATATCCAACTGTGACAGACAGACAGACAGACAGACAGACTGAGTCACACCATAAGGGTTCCTTTTTTACCATTTTGGTACGGAACCCTAAAAATGACCACGCCGTGCGATTGTTTGTGTTATGTGTGTTTGTGCGACTTTTAGTTAGTTTTATTCGTCGCGTCGTCGCTCGTCACGAGGCAACAAAAATTTTATCACTTTTTAAAGTCGCTTGGGGGCCCGCGACCCAACCCAATACCTCTCGCGACCCGAATTTGGGTCGCGACCCGAGGTTAAGAATCGCTGAAACTAAACTATAAGGAATACGACGACGAAGGTTGACGACCTGAGTGGTGCAGTGGTCAACATGCCGCCTACCACGCCAGAGGTCCCGGGTTCGATTCCCGGCCGGGCAGAAATTGAAATGATGAATTTTAATTTCTGTGACGGGTCTGGGTGTTACTATGTATAATAAGTATATATTTAAAAAAGTATATAAGTAGTATATCAGTTGTCTAGCACCCATATTACAAGCTTTGCTAAGTTTGGGGCTAGATGGCGCTGTGTGAAATTGTCCAAGCATTTATTTATTATTTATTATATAAAAATGCCACTCTATCAAAAGTTGTTCAGCCTGATGAGCATTTTTTGTTGAGGTATAAAAAATCGAAGATATGGAACACCTGATGCTGAACCATAATGGTCCAGCTAAACTATTAGAAAAATAAAAATGACATCTTAGCAAAAGTTGTTCAGCCTGATGAGCATTTTTTGTTGAGGTATAAAAATCGAAGATCTGGAACACCTGATGCAGAACCATAATGGTCCAGCTAAACTATATAAAATATGACACCTTAGCAAAAGTTGTTTAGCCTGACAAGCATTTTTTGTTGAGGTATAAAATCGAAATCTGGAATACCTGATGTTGAACCAAGTTTAATTTATTTGCATAAACATGTGTTTACAAAAAATCGAAGATCATCTGATGTGGAAATCTTAGAGACCATGTTAAAGATGTTTAGCATAATGTAATACAATAATAACATAAGTTGGGAGTACCTCCACGTGGTGAAGGCGGTAACAGTTTGGGCCAAATTTTTGATAACGACTTGCCTAGATACGGGTGAAACGCTTAAAGCTGTTTTTCGCATAGCCAACTTTATGTGGCTTTTCTAGGGTTAGTAACGCTTCAGGTCTTTTCATATTGGCTCCCAAAGGAAAGACTCCGAACATAGTTTATAAAGATTTTTATAAACTATGTAAACTGTACAGACACACTTTTTTTACTGTTTTAATGTCAGGATAAAAAATATAATAAAAACATATTTTTAACTTTTAACATTATAATTTCTTATGTAACGGCATTAGATCGTATTTATATGCATACGCCGGATTCATAAAGTCCACGCGTACGAAGTCGCGGGCATCAGCTAGTATTGTATATATTTGGAATCAGCTCAAAAATCCCTTTCATCCGATATACCAGACTATGAGTTTTGAAAAAAAAATCATATACCATACCTACAAAAAAAAAGATTGTATTATATCTACTTCCCATACAAAAATCCAAGATGGCTCCCTTTCTTAAAATGATCTAAGGGTTCAGAAGGTTCACCCTGCCAAAGGAAATCCCTTGATCACCAAATGCCGTATTTTTATTTTATTGAGCACATGCCACTAGTGGTAAACAATTTAAATTTGGTTTCAGGTCCTTAGACATATTGTCACAAAAGGCACTCCCCCACCAAAAGTATGGTGGGTACCACCAACAGGCCTACATTCTTGCTTGAGGACAGCTCTTCGATACCTTAATATTCCTATTGTGAGTTAATTTACATAGAAAGTAATGTTCAGATAATATGCTCCTATTTTTCTGTTTTATTGTAAAAAATATATTTTTATTCATTCTACTAGATGGTGTCTTCTGATGATCACTGTCAAGAAGTGGTTGGTTTGTGCCGAGAAAAATCATATTCAGGATTAGTTGGCTGCTTTGGAGAATACTTGGTTTTTCAGCCTCCAAGATATTTCAGTTCATCTCAACTGAAGCTTACATATAGGGTAAGCAATATCTAAATTGAAATGTGTGTAATGAATCATTACGGAGTTATCAAGAATACTTTGTTTGCTTGCAGTCCTCTTTGGAAACAAAAGAGTATATGGTGCATGAATTGCCTCGAGTTTTAGATGTGCCTCAAGATCGTCTCTGTCTCATGGCTGCATTACTAGGTGGCACAATACTTTCTGAACAGAGTCTCACTGATTTCTATAAACGTTTAGGAATTGCCCAGAAAAAGGTAAATGTAAAAGATGTGACTATATAATTCAGTTATTTATATTTAGCACTTTATATAAATGGAAATGTTATTACCCTAGCAGGTACCTCCAGAGACATTGGTCAAGAGTGTGTGTCAATTTGTACGGGACTTGCCATCATCAGATATTGATGCAGCTTGCATAGAAATATTTGGGGATCTCAATGACTTAAGAGCTGCAAAACTTAAACAAGCAGTACAATATTATTTGAATGGCACAAAAGATGGATTCTTGAAGTACAGGACTGCTTCTGGTAATGACAATTAACGTTCAAAAGCATTTAGGACAAGCAAGGTAGCCCATAGTACTAATAATACTGTTTTTTTTAGGTCGTCGACCAAAGAACAACAAAAAAGGCCAAAAGCCTGATTTTAGCCCACAATCAACTGTCATGGATATGGATACTACTAAGCTGGCTACAGAAACATCTGAAAATGAGGTTTATACTTTATAATACAACACTAAACCTTAAATTGCTATCTATGGTCATCCACGCCTTTTGCACCTCATCAATAACATTGGCATCCATTGATAAACCATCATTCATCTTATTGCATGGGTCTAAATTTCATCAAGTTCGTCTCAGTGCCGTGTGAACCTTTTTAACCAATCTACAACTCCTATTTCTTTTTTCAACCCGTTTACTTTTTCCTATTTTCCTCTTATTATGATTTATGAACACTAAGCACATGGGATAGCTCAAAAACAATGAATAAATTACAGCAAAAAGGCTTGGAAGATTACAAATTGGCTACGGCACATGCGTCAATGAACGCAGACTTTAGCATGGAAGACCGAACATCGACATCAGAGGTGCATCACGGTTTAGCAAATCTCTCGCTCGACGGCGGCGATGCGGGCAGCTTCAGTCAACAACCGGCCAAGCCTGGCCAAGTTGACAAAAGCGACAATCCGCCAACTACCACAAAAGAGGTGCAGTATCCTAGACTTGTTGCATTTAGCTTTTTTTTTCCTGTTCTCAACCAGATACATTCATTCGGAAAAACCTTCCTGGACGCGAGGGGCCGGGAAGGAGACGGGAATCCTAATTGGTTACCACATTGCCTGATATGATATTTTTTTATTTTGTCAGACTTCTGACTAAACACTGCCATTGTAGGTTGGTTTCGCCCCGAAAACTAAGACAAGCTTCGAAACCTTCATCTAAAGTGACCGCCCCCTGTTAGCAGTTTCCCAATATCAGTAAACTGACTGTTTGTTTTAACTGAAAGTATGTTGTTAAATGTTCGGTACATTTTTAGTACAAAGTTTTTCTCATACTAAGGCAATTTTTACAGTATAGTAAAGCAGTGTCAAATAAGGCAAATACTTTTGTGGCAAAATATTGTTGTGAATGTTGAGCAATTTTTTTCAAGACATGTTGAACTCCTCAAAAACCTTGTCCCAAATGGCTGCACTATACATATTCGCCCATGATCGGCACAATTCATCGTACGTTGCCGGTTTTGTAACAAATGCTTCAAAGAGGTTCTTTCGAAAGCATCAACGTATTATAAATTGTGCCGATCATGAGCGAATATGTAGTTGGTGCAGCCGTAATGTTAAAATAGGTACAGAGAGACCTTCCTTGCTAATGAAGAAAAATCTCAAATGTCATTTCATGCCAAATGCTGTTTATGACTGCTGTCTGTATTTCAAAGCACTAATAAGTACAAATAAATTCAATTACGATCACCAATGGTGTCAACCACCAAATGCACCCTGAACGCTACCCCCAATTCATCGAAATCCATTTTAACATTTTATAAATGCCTCAAATGTATTGTAGATTCGTCCAATGAACAAGCAAGTGCAGAGCGAGGACAACTGCCCGGCCGCCCCCGCAGAGGTGCTCCGTACTTGCGCGGAGCGGCACGCGCGCGGCCTCATGCACCCGCAGATGCTCTCGATCCTCACCCATCGCCACGTCACTTTGCCCGTGCTCATGGAAGATGACCACCACCGTGAAATACCTTCCATTCATCACTTCTACAGGCCGATCAGGCAAAATGTTTACGCCATCTTGTATAACATGCATCATCATCGCTTCATGGCTCAGAAGGCCAAAGGTGAGTGTAGGCTTACATTTATTTATAATTACCAGACGTTGGAAGAAACCACTTTCTAAAAACAGGTTATGGTTACAGACGTGTTGAAAAGTTATTATTAGTTAAGAACATGTCAATAAAGACTTATAAAAGCCAATACTCACTAGATTATCAACACCCAATCTATTGTTTCATTTTCCAGGGCTTGAAGGATTAAATAAATCAGCATAGAAACTAAAAATCTGTTGTAATGGAAAACTTACAAATGCAATATTGTTTTCAGAGGAGGGTCAAGCGACTACCTCTTCTGTCATCGATCGCCCGTGCACTGTTCACATATCCGAGTGGATCTATTCTCGCATGAACCCTGGCAAAAGTCCTGAAAATGTGCCGGGAGTGGTGCTCGACTGGCCTGTTCCCACCGTTCAGCGGCTTTGGTTCGGGTGAGCTTTGTAATCATGACTAGCGGCCGCCCGCGACTTCGTCCGTGTGGAAAGTTTTTTGGTATCCCTCGGGAACAATCCTTTTTTTCGGGATGAAAAGTGCCCTATGTCCATCTCTGTAACCCTGACAATGTGAATGCGAAATTTCATGATGATCGGTTCAGTAGTTAAGACGTGAAGACGTAACATTCAAGCAAACAAACTGACTTTCGCATTTATAATATTAGTAAGGATTACAATTTGCAAAGTATCATATGTAACTGTAAATAATAACAATAGCAATCTTAAATACGTATTGGAACAACACACGACTTCACTTTCGGGATTTGCAGATCTTAAATGTCTTCATGTTAGTAGATAAAACTCAGAATTTTAAAACATTAGGTAATTTTTTTACAGAACTGCTCAAGATGACAAATGCCGTAGAATGCGAGCTTTCCTCTCTTGCATGAAATCTGACACTCCTCTGATGCTGAACACTTCCTACGTGCCCCAACATCTGCTTATATTGGCCACTGTGCTAAGGTAATTATTGTAACTATCGTCTCTCAAATACTATAGCAACATTTGCTTGAACAAATATTTTTTGTTTATAGATTCATAATGACTTCACAAATCCAAATACTGAGGCGTCAAGAATTAGATGCTTTCTTAGCCACAGCTTTCTCCAGCGATCTCATGAATGCTCTACACTTGCAAGAAATGACGGTAAGTTCTTAATGGTTTTTTATTAGATAAATCTTGATCAGTTTTGTTAACCTAGGTATTATGTTGCTTAAAAATTGATTTTTCGGCGAAGGTAGACCTTATAAATGGATTCTAAAATATTACGTACATTCACAAAACTAGAAAGATACGAAAGCACTTAGGCCCGTATTTATAAACCGCTCTCAATACCGATCTCAAGATCGATCTCAGCTGATACGCTCTCAAGATGTGAGCAGCATCTTAAGTTGGATATTAATTAATAGTCAGATATCAAGAGCGTATCAAATGAGATCGATCTCAGCTCTTAAGATCAATCTTAAGAGCAGGATCTTAAGTTCACGGTGGTTTTTATACAGTAAAATGACACTTTTGAATTAAGATTGAATGATTAACGTTTCGTTTAAGCTGTGTAGAATAGTTAGCTCAAATTACAAAAAGTAATAGT
Organism: Agriphila geniculea; assembly: GCA_943789525.1. Taxonomy (NCBI): domain Eukaryota; kingdom Metazoa; phylum Arthropoda; class Insecta; order Lepidoptera; family Crambidae; genus Agriphila; species Agriphila geniculea. The sequence goes on from OX038875.1 coordinate 15,827,286, forward strand.
TTTATAAATTGTACTCTCATAAATTAGTGCAAAACATTTTAGACAAGTGGTAAAATTAAATATTTATTTATATTACTTTACACATAAATAAAATATCACTTTATATTACTCTGTCAGTTCAAGAAGACTGAAGTCTTGGATTATATATTTCGTGGCTGTATGATGCAAATGTGCCTTTGCCTTTTCTGATTCATGATTAAAGAAACGGAAAAAATTGGCGGGATATTGTTATTATGACTAATATTTCGTAATTTATGTAATATCGTAATCAATATCATCATAATAATTAACTCCGTTTATTAGATTTTAAAACTATATAATTTTATCCACGTACATAGGTACAAAAACATACGTAGCAGTTCAAAATAAAATAACTATCCCGCGCGCGCACGCTCTCAAGTCACGGTTTTGCAGCACTTGGCGAACACGCTTTCAATCATCATCTCAAGAGCGATCTCAAGTGCAGAGTTTTGTTTATTAAGAGCGCGCAGTCAAAATAAGGCAAGTCAAATTCTGCGCGGGAGAGGCAAGAGAATAACAACTACAGATGCAAATGCGTCTGTGTGCGTAAGCGCTAGTTCGAGCGTAGACTTCGGGCGTGAACAAATAATGTTGATACTTTGAGTTTATTTTTTAGTATGCATTATTTCAATAGGCATTGCAAATTGTCATATTAAATAAAATGCATATGTGAACGGAGTACGCGAAATGATTAGGAAGAAAAACATCGGGAACGACCCGGAAGTATACGGGTAAACACATAAAAAAATGTGTTTGGCTTAAGATTACAAAAAAGAACATGAGGGAAAACCTAGGAGCTATGGAGGTACTCGGATGTGCTTCCCCCACGGTAACTTATTTTTACGAAGCCGGAGGCAACATAATAGTTTAGTTGGGTATGTGAAAGTGAAAATGAAAATAAAAGTGAAAAATCCTTTATTTAAATAAGCTCACACAATAAGCATTTGTAAATCGTCAATTCTTTTACCCTACCATATTATGACGTATTTTAGGTGACAAGAAAAATGGTCACAAAAAACTTAACAGCTTTATCAGATCGGCTGTACAATTTTAAAACCTAGTAAGGGACAGGAGACAAATTTTACAGAAGAGACAAAATAATTGATAGTAAACGATTTTAATTTTTGATAAAAAAAACAGGTGTTATCTTTAAAGGCAATGAAATTCATGAAATAACGTGTGCGTGTGTCTATACGGTACGAGTAGGTGGCCGAGGCCCCGGATCATTCATATTCATTGCGATTTAGTAAATTCAAACGATTAATCATAAAAAAAATATCTGATCCTCAATAACTCGCATGACAACTTTCAAAACCTAGCAAGGGACGTCTCTTGATATTGTCATGTTATTTGCTATGTTTTTGAAATGGTTATTTAGGCTCTTCCGCGTTACGACTGTGTCCTTGCTAGGTTTTTCAATTTTCAAAATCTTATTTAAATTTTTTGGCAGTGCGAATCGATGCCTTATTATGACTATAGAAGCCCAATAATGCAAAAATCATTTTTTTCTTGAAGATGTCCCTTACTAGGTTTTGAAATTGCACAGCTGAGATGAAACGATATTTACAAATATGTATATCGTTTACAGACATAACATTCTTGAAATTAACATATATTAATAAACAAGCTGATGCCCGCGACTTCGTACGCGTGGACTTTATGACTCCAGCGTAGCATATAAATATGAACTAATGTAGTTACATAAGAAAATACTTGTAGCAGTGTTAAAAGTTCAAAAAGTTTTTGTAAAGTTTAGCTGGACCATTATGGTTCTGCATCAGGTATATTTACAAATATGTATATCGTTTACAGACATAACATTCTTGAAATTAACATATATTAATAAACAAGCTGATGCCCGCGACTTCGTAAGCGTGGACTTTATGACTCCAGCGTAGCATATAAATATGAACTAATGTAGTTACATAAGAAAATACTTGTAGCAGTGTTAAAAGTTAAAAAAGTTTTTGTAAAGTTTAGCTGGACCATTATGGTTCTGCATCAGGTATTCGAGATCTTCGATTTTTGTACCTCAACAAAAAATGCTCATCAGGCTGAACAACTTTTGCTAAGGTGTCATTTTTATATTCCTTACAGTTAAGTTGGACTATTATGGTTCTACATCAGATGTTTCATTTTCCAAAATTGATAATACCCTAAGTTATGCCCAGGCTTAACAGCTATTTAACAAAAAAAGGTTTCATTCGAATCCGTTCAGTATTTCCTGAGATTAGCGTGTTCAAACATACAAACAAATGACACACAAATGTGCAGTGTTCAAAAAATCTGTCATTTTAGTGAAGCGGTGCAAAGATTCAAATAAAGCGGAGTTTCAAAATCATAAATAATGTTACCCTGAAACCTTTTCGCGTAAATTTCATTTTTGCTACGGGCGACATACTTCGCATTGTGATAAAAAACAAATGACTCACGACTTTCAGTCAATTTTTGTTTTAATTTCATAAATGAGTTCTTAAGTTTAAAAAAACAATTCCATGTTCAAATATTTGAGAGTTGCCAGATACGGAAAACTTTCAGAGTTTCTTATAACTCAGTTATTTTTAAATTATTCTATTAAACAGAGGTCGCTCTAATTGGCATGGAACTACTCTTCCTCGGGGCGACGTATTCTGGCAAGAGGCAATTCTCGAAAAAAAGTTAATTTTGGCTTCATTCATTCAATAATTCTCCTTCTTTCGATTCGATGTGGAGGAATGTTTGGTTCTTGCGACTCCACTTCCTGAAATTAATAAAATAACCAATATGAAATTAAATAGTCCGGGTTGACTAATTAAGTGGGCGCATTCTGTACACAAGTGCCACCATTGGAAACAAAATCATAGTGGTTTAAAAAAGATGAAAATTGTTTATTATCTCTCTGTAGTGCACGCCGATGAAGCTTTGTGGTACTTTTTATCGCTTAAACAATATTTTCTTGCTTTGCCTTTTGTTTAGTTCAATGGAGTTTTTTAAACAAACCATAGCTTAAAGACAGCATTGGGAATGATAATCTAACGCTTATTCGGAGTTCACTACAGAGAGATGCAGATAATCCTTTAATTTTTAAAACAGGTCCCTTTAGATACGAAAGCATGAAAATGCCCACATCACAAATAACAGTATAATACATTATAATTACACAAAAATATTACAACATTAATTTACCTTTTTGTTTGCCTGGCATTCCTTGCATACTTTTCATTTTTACTGGAACTATACTGTTTGCGTTTGTTACCCATAGCCGAAACTTTATTTTTTTTTTGGTAAAAATCGTTACTATAAATAACTCAAAGCAACATTACTATAAATTAAAAAAACATTATTGGAACTGAGAAATAGTTACCGTCACAAAAGTATCAAATTGCACCATACGTTCTCATTTCTCGGGCGGGCGTATGAAGATGGTCGGTCACCGACCCGGGCGCGCGGGAAGCGAGCGATACGTCCTACCGTTGGGATGACCCAGCGCGAACTAAATCGTCGATCTTCGCGCGCGTAATTATATAGGTAATCTTTAAAAAATGCTATTAAATAACTAGCCTCGTAAATTGATCAAATAAAAATTGTATATTTCTTTTTAACCCTTTATTGATACATAAAACGTAGTTTCAAATAATAAATTCGACCTTTTCTCATAGAAAAGCTGTATTTAAAAACATATAATGAGTCCGTTTTTATTTTAAATTTATAATTATTAAAACACACAATTTCTACAATTTTCTTCTGAGGTGCACTAATAGACCATATAAGCTGCCCAATGAAAATATATAAAAAAAGGTATTCACATATTATAATGATAACTTTGTATCTCAAAGAGAGCTCTGACCATCACTTTTGGAATTGGGCTTTCCGGAAATGTCTTATTAACAAAAATATACAAATAAACACTGTAATTTTCCTCTGCAGTACACTTCTATGAGACTTTATCTTTATATAATCGTAAATAGCTTTATTTGATAAGCTTACAATAAGTGCAAAGTAGCTGGTCAAAACCACTAAAAGATTGAAGTTTCGTCGTAAATCGACTGTTCGCTCTTAATATGAGTGCTCTCAGTTGATACCACGAACTCAAACATGTACTTAAGTATGATCTATTAATAAGAACAGCATCTCAAGTATAAGCTCAAGATGGCTCTCAACGTTGAGAGCGGTTTATAAATACGGGCCTATAACATTAAAATACTGTAGCCGGGCGGCGCTATTGCGTGGACGCGTGCTGGGTGTACCGCGCGGCTCTAGGTAATGATTACAAGGACAAGGATTTCTGATAGATATCATTACCGTGACACTAGTCCATGTTTTGTAACATTACGTTCACGGTTGTAAATGAACAAAGAAAATGCTAGTACGAAAAATGCAACTTGAAAATTCTTCATACAAATAGGCAATTTCATAGGTACAGTGCGTTGGTCGCACAGGTGAACGGTTATAAGCTCCTGCGGCGTGCAACTGGGCGCACTAGTGATGGCGGCGTTTACGCTTGTAAATGAACAAAGAAAATGCTAGTACGAAAAATGCAACTTCTTGAAAATTTTCCATAGAAATATATTAATTTATAGGCTTAGATTATTTATATGTCTAGCTAGATAGAGTCTTAGGCTTTTTGACGTATTAAACAAAACAGGCCAACATTTTTAAGGTGGTGTGCATTTTTAGCATCATCGCGTCCAAAGAGTATTGTAATAAAAACTATGGCCGGGTCACACTACTGACAATGTGTGCGTGTTTTGGTCACCCAACTGTTGGGTGATATTTTTTTCGACGCTGTCGTAGCTTCGACATGTCTATCTAGACATATAAATAATCTAAGTTTATAGGTAAAGACTTAAGAGCCCGTAGCGATTTTGCCGCTGACTGCTGCTCTCTCGCTCGCACATTTCATGTTTTCTCAAGATTTCTTAAATCTGGGTGCGTAATTAAAAATGTGTCGGCCACTTTTTGCAATATAAGATTACGGACATTTCAACAGATATTTCAGTTTCGAGTTGCTGAACTACAAAAAGTTATCGTATTTGCAAGTTCAAATAGCTGTTAGGAACAACAACTTTTTGTACTTTAGCAACTAAAATATATTTTAAAATGTCTGTAATCTTATATTGCGAAAAGAGGCAGAGACTCACCCTATTACTAAGACTCCGCTGTCCGTCTGTCTGTCTGTCTATCTGTCTGTCTGTCACCAGGCTGTATCTCATGAACCGTGATAGCTAGAAAGTTGAAATTTTCACAGATGATGTATTTCTGTTGCCGCTATAACAACAAATACTAAAAACAGAATAAAATTATTATTTAAGGGGGGCTCCCATACAACAAACGTATTTTTTTTTGCCGTTTTTTGGTAAGGAACCCTTCGTGCGCGAGTCCGACTCGCACTTGGCCGGTTTTTTTCAATTACGAACTCAGATTTAAGAAAGCTTGAGAAAACATTAAATGTGCGAGCGAGCGAGCTGCAGTCAGCGGCAAAATCGCTACGGGCTCTTAATAAAATAGTGTGTTGGTCGCACAGGTGAACGGCATAAGCTCCCGCGGCGTGCAATTGGGCGCACTAGTGATGGCGGGAGCGGAGGCAGCATTGCTCGCCAACGACGCGTGCGGCGCGCCCGTGCCGTGGCTGGTGGCCGCGCCCTGGCTCTACTTCGACGGCAAGCTGCTGCAGCGCAACCTGCACCGCGCCAGCCACTGCAAGCACCTCGCGCAGCTCTGCGACAACCACCTTGACACCGTCGTCAAGGTCAGTGTTTCTAGTTTTCTTTTATAGCAACGTGAACGTAAAGAGTTTTCCTCTATCCTTTCATCAGTTTATACTATTTGTTATTTTGTACAAATTATCGTGTCAAACATGTTCAAGGAAAAAATGTATTCTCTAACATGTATCGTTGAGTCTCCGCCACCGAAGATGTCCCGTAGACGTCGGTATCGTTTATTTAAATCATTTGAAAAATATTTTAAGGTGTTATTACAATAGTAATTAGATATCGTGTATTTTAGTACCTTCAATGTTTTTCGTTATTTCGTGGCGCAGAATTTAAGGTGACAACTTATTTTGGTTTAATCAAATGGCGTGTTCTCGTAAGCTGATAATGTCAGTCTACCTAGTGGAATTTCCACGCAAACTTAATACTTAATATAATAATGTATGCAGGTGGAGCGTATGCGCAAAGCTATCCTGGAAGGGCTGGAGGTGGAGTTCGCGATGCCGCCGCTGCCGCTGGTGGCGGGCGTGGTGGGCGGCGCGCTGGGCGTGGGCGGGTGGGGGCGCGGCGGGGGGCGCGGGCGCGGCGCGCGCCTCGAGATCGCGGGCGTCGTCGTGGGCCAGTGGGGCGGCGGCAGCTACCCCGCGCGCACGCAGCGGTACCCGCAGGTGCGTCTCTACTCATCATCATCATATCAGCCGCACGACACCCACTGCTGGGTATAGGCCTCTCCTAAGGATCTCCATGAGACGATCGGTCCTGCGCTGCCCGCATCCAGTGGCTTCCCGCGACCTCGTCGGTCCACCTTGTCGGGGGCCTACCCACGGAGCGTCGTCCGGTGCGCGGTCGCCATCCCAGAACCTTTCCGCCCCAACGGCCATCAGTTCTTCTCGCTATGTGTCCTGCCCATTGCCCCTTCAGCTGAGCAATCCTTCGAGCGATGTCGGTTACTTTAGTTCTCCTGCGGATCTCCTCGTTTCTGATTCGATCACGCGGGGAAACGCCGAGCATGGCTCTCTCCATTGCACGCTGGGTGACCTTCAGCCTCCTTATGAGACCCATAGTTAGCGACCACGTTTCACTGCCGTAAGTCATCACTGGCAACACACACTGTTCATAGACTTTCGTCTTGAGACACTGAAGTAAGTCGGACGCGAAGATTTTTCGAAGCTTCCCTGCTTCTCGTCGTCTCTACTAACACTACATCCTGGAAGGGCCGGAGGTTGAGTTCGCGATGCCGTTGATTCCGCATCGTCTCGTGCGATGTTCCGAGCCACCCTTAAGTTTGCATCGAACTGCGCTATCTACAAGCTGACGCTACCTACAAGTTACCGGCGGGCGGGTCCGTCCGGAGCCGGACTTACTAATTTCATACGTCAGAAAAGATAATAGAGCCACGCGATAGAAAGAACCAACCGGCAACCATAGATAGGTAAATATAATTGTAGGGAAGGGAGCGATTGACTTGACTTGATTTGCACTTTATTGTGTCGGAGCAAGAGTCTGTATTTATTTAAATGGCTTTGCGGAGTGTATATTCTGTAATTGTATTATTTTATTCTGTGCTGTATGGTTCATTTTGACAGACACTCGCGTCGCGAAAGAAAGTTATGCATTATTTTCTTTCTTCGTTATTTCCATTTTGTTTATTACCAGTTGGGATCGAACCACAATTGATTCGAATTATTCAACTGACGTCAATCCAAGCTCGATTCGAATGAGTATTAATGCTGATTCGAATCATCATTTGATTCGAATTGATTGGCAAATCGAATCACTGCTCGAATTTGAATCAGTATTTTTAACTCGAATCTTTGATGGTGTAGCAATAGGAGTTGAGAGAGAACTACTGAAAAGGCAGTTTAATATTAAAGTTTTTAATTCCTTTAACCATATTTAATATATTTTATTTTTGTTTGTAATTGACTACATTTCATAATTTTTGTCCTGTGTTTTTATTTGTTATTTAGAAATTACCAATGAAAACAAGAGACACGTATTTTTTTCTTTCCAAAATTTTAATTTTTGTCATCATAATATTAATTTGAAAACTTATTAATTCTAAAAGAGCGTAAGTGCAGTTTAAAGGATTTCTGACGGTTTTTCCTTTGCCCATATGGATAAAAAATACACTTTGACGTCAACCTGTCAACCTAATCTATGGACGCTAATGACGTTTGTTTATGTTTTGATCGAGGTTGTTTTCTTTTATTGTCGCTATTTTTACCTTATTTTCAACAATAATAGATAAAGATATTCGTAAATTAGATGCCATAATCTCATGTGTAGTTCCTGCCTGCAAAAATACTGTGATGAAATGCCCAAACAAACACTGTTTTACGTGCCAAACCAAAGTCTACTTGTTTACAGTGGTGTGTTGCTTTAAAGTTTTATGGAAATTGAAATTAATGCACTTGAAATCAAACTGTATTTAATAAACCAATTAAAACGTAAACAATATCTTTTTTTTCCTAAAAATAAACGTTTTGCAGAAAACTGTTGCGACTGTCTGCCATTAAAAATTCTTCAGAAAACTTGATATTATATTTCGAGAGATGTTAAAATTAACTAGAATACTAATTCAAGTAAATAATATAATTAAAACATTCAAAACAAAGCGAGCAAAAGTGAAAAATATTTTGATACTTGACACAGACTTTGACATACATTGTAACCTTGACAGGGACAGTTTTCACTTCAACGACAATCACACATTTTTTTACGCAAAGGAGTGTAATTTTTAATATTCCTATATCTCGATGCTACAGGGTTTTTTCCACATAATTTATTAAATAATTGATCAAAAACCCCGAAAAAATATGTATGGTGTCTGAAATTGAAAAACCTCGAAATGGTTTTCGATTTTAGGTACCTTGTAAAAAATGAAAACATGTCAATTGATTCGAGTACTCAAATCGATTCGATTCATAAGAAGGATTCGAACACTGACATGAAAATTTTTTTTTTTATTTAACTGGACAGGCTGTCTGTATGATTTGACAGCAAAGTTCTTGTGCCTATTTGAAACGCCACTAGCGTGCGTCTAAAGAACTAATTTTGACGTACAATATGAAAATGGTTGACGTGATGGTCTCTCCAGACTTCAAACTTTAGTACCATGTACGCACGCTATGCTCACGCTACGTCCTACAGCGCCAACATGGCGGTAATCAAATAGGCACAAAAACAGTTTGACATAAGCCTGTCCAGTGTAAATATATGCAGGTCAATGGATTCGAATCATCACATTGTTTCAAATCATCATATCGCTTCGAATCATCACATTGATTTGAATCATCATATTGATTCGAATCATCGTTACATTCGAATCGACTATTCGAGCTACTTACGGGTAATTCGAATCGATTCGAATACATTTTTTTTATTCGAGTCCCATCACTATTATTAACTTTCCGTTGTTTTGAACTACTGTAGCAGGTGAGCTACGTAGGCTACACGCCGCCGCCCCGCAACGCGTACGGGGGGCGCAGCTGGCGGGGCGCACGCGGGGGACGTGGGGCACGCGGCGGGCGCGGCCGCGGAGGGGGCGCGCCGCGTGGCGGCCGCCGCCCGCGCCGCGACCACGACGAGCAGCCCGCCAAGCCGGCCACCATCAGCGTCAACGGGTCAGTACCAGGCCACCATTACTCGCTCAAGGTCGCGTGATAAGCACCTACCGCTAGCCGTTCGTTCGAACGCACAAGTGAGCAGAGGGCCGCCACACGCCCGCTTGTGTAGTCGCGCGGCATCTTACTGCCCAAGTAGATATTGTCTCTTTATAATATAGTAACAATGTCGAATCGACATTACTGTGCCGTGTACGGATGTCAAAATAATAAAAATCAATAAACAATTGTCGTTTTTCACTTTATGATATATGCTACACAGTCACTGACCTGCATATATTTACACTAGACAGGCTTATGTCAAACTGTTTTTGTGCCTATTTGATTTCCGCCATTTTGGCGCTGTAGGACGTAGCGTGAGCATAGCGTGAGGGACATGGTAGCATGGTACTAAAGTTTGAAGTCTGAAGAGACCATCACGGCAACCATTTTCATATTGTACATCAAAATTAGTTCTTAGACGCACACTAGTAGCGTTTCAAATAGGCACAAAAACTTAGCTGTCAAATCATACAGATAGCCAGTCTAGTTCATTTACGCGAAGACAACCCTAATGTTGCTTCATCAGAAAAGGTAAGAGCACGCGATAGAAAGAGAGGCAACTACTAGGTAAATATAACTGTAGGCCATTAGCGCTGCGTGACCTGAATTGCACTTTATTGTTTCGGAGCAAAAGTTGCTTTTTATTTAAATGACTTTGCGGATTGCTGCTTCTGTGCTTGTACTATTAGTTATTCCGTGTCAGTACTCCCTTACTGTTTATCCTTACTTGTCCTATTAATTACCCCCAGGGACCCTACCGGCTAACTTTTCAAACTTCGGCGGGTCTGCCGAGCTTCAACTTAAAACAGATAAATCGAAGTACATAATTAATTTCGTATTGTACTATTTGCCGAAATTATTTGGGTGATATCGATGTTCGTGTGACATCATGAATTGGGATGATGACTAATAAATAAAATAATGAAATACTAATAAAAATCGTAAACATATTAAACTTTTACACCCATTTGCACTAAACTTAAGAATCGCCTAAGTCTTTTCCTAACTAACTTAAGACATTCTTAGCAAAAAATTGGTTTTTAGAGTAGCTTGTATACCTCTTGGTTTTAAATATTGCGTATTATTTGTTTTATGACCCTTCAATGTTGGGTGGACAAGTCCATTTAAAAAGTATAAAATTTATTAAAATAAATAATATCCTTAATTAGTCCATAAAATTTATAGCAAGTCTAAGAAACCAATTTGATATACACAATATTTAATATGGCTGCCGAACTCCTACGCGTTGCATACAAACTACTCAAGCGTAACGTCATAATTGAGTAGCCGTTAGTATGGAGCGTTTTTGGGTGAGTCCATTTGTGTTGTAACGTTGTGTTCTGACAATCCACAAGTTTAAATCTTGGCGCGCAAGCGAAATGGTAGTTTTCAGTATTTTGCAGGAATTGGCACCTCCCCTTTAACGTCATTGGTTGTTTTTTGTAGCAGTCGCAACTTTAATAAATGTCTTTTCAAATTTTTTATTATTTGCATAAGGCTTTGAAAATAATAAACATTGAGAATCAGAGCAAAGTCTCTCAAATTTCGCTTCAGTTTAGCAAGGAATTAGACGATAGAAGATGGCGCGTGCCGCGCGTGATGATTCTGACCAATAGCAACAACGCCCAATAGGAAGGCAGATTTCGGAGCTACGGTGTTGCCATCTCGTGTCACGCTCTTCCATCTGACACTTTTGTTGAAGTTATGCGCGAACACCTTTTTGCTAGCTGAAGCGTCGATTGACAGTTCTTTGCGTTTTGTCCAAAAGTTTTATAGTCAGGAGACGCACAGATATTTATTTCTGTAGGTTAAATTTTGTTTGCAAAATATTTGGTAATTTTATTTAATTTCCAAGTGTGTTCGAATTTCGGAAAACGGAACGTTTTGGAAGGAGTATCGAAGCGGGTTAGGGCAACACCAAGCGAGCCTTCAGTTTTCAGGAAAAAGGATGACATGTGTGTTGAGAAAGAATTTTGATTATTTTATTTAACGCGGCCGAAGTCGGTCGAATAATTTATAGAGAGAAAACGCTACTGAGGTAAGTGGAGTGATATCTGTTTCAAGGCAGACTTCGTAAGACGCCATGAACATTTTCTGAGGTGGTGTTTATTACAGGTAAAACCTCAAGTTGCAGACCATCATTTGTTTCTGGTCGCTGGCCTGAAGGTTTGCCAGGATCTTCGAGGTTACTTGCCGTGGCTTGAGGAGTCAGCCAGGCAAAATTTCAAACGGGTGGAGGGAGCAGGCGGTTTGAAATCCTGCTAATCAGGATTGCTGTTTTAGCAAGACCTGGTAAGAAGTTGAAAACATTTTTTCCCACGCCACGCCGCCATGTTGCATAGCCACAACGTGTTCAAAGTCTATTTTTCAGTTTGGTTAATCCTACACGTTTGTTTCAGCTATGGGAAATTAATTTCATCAATAATCTTTGGGTCTACCACGTGCCACGTCATGTGTTGATGAGTTGCTGTCCACAACTACATGATAATCCTCCAGGGAGTTCAGAGGTCTAAATAATCCCACATTAGTAAATACAGGACACACGAGGTCGGTGCTTTTTTACCCTTTAAATATTGTGAACCGTGGTATTTTCCAATTAGGGATGATATTTTAATATAAACTGTAACTTTTACTACCTTTTTGCGACCCGACACACACCAACCAATAGAATCCATGTAGCGACCCCTGTCGCTGAGCTAGATTTGTGAATTTTTTCTCATGTAAGGTGTAAACCAATATATTAATAATATAGACTGTTTCAACCCATACCATTTTTTTATTTTTTTACCTTAAATTTATTATTTTGTCTCGTGGGTCCCAGCGGGCAATATTCAAAGGGAACCACGTGGCAAATGGCGCCCACATTTATTTAAAGTTATTGTTTGGTGTGTTTTGGTCAGCAACATCCCCAACTTTCTCATATCTGGGCCCGGACCGCAGGGTATATTGAGTGTGTAACAACTGTCCTGGCCCACCCCTTTGGCTTACTTATGGAATGATTTTAGTACTGATTGAGAGAGGGTAGGAGAGAGTAGGGGAGTGTTTTGTGTTTTGGTAAAAGTTTACAGTCGAGTCATTATATATTTTTGCTTAACTTAGAATCATATTTTGAAAGTATTTACTAGAGTCATATATGTATTTTGTGTAACTTAGAGTCATATATTTTTCAAATAAGAATATTTAGCTTCATTTTTATTGTGTGAACAACATTTAAAAGTCATTTTTTGTGCTTGAACAACATAACCACAGTAAAGATTTTTTTTTTTCAATTTAATACTTTTCTTTGGAACATTTTGCTTAGAATTTGTCTTTTTGGTAAGCAACAGTAGCGGCATAGATGGAAATTGTTTTTAGGTTGGAATACCACAGGTTCTAGTTTGTAATTTTATGTTGTGGTGTGCTGCTATTGTGAATGTTATAAAGTGAAAAAAAAACACAAGTGTGGTTGTTTTATTTCCTTTAAATTTTTAAGTGTTAAGCTTTTGTTCCATGTTTTATGTTATGTGTTATATGTTTTTATAAAACTAGGGTTATCATAAGATTTATATGTTCAGGTACCTACATGTTTCATGTTTTAAAGTTAACTTCAAGTTATATTGTTTTCATGATAAACTGTAACTAAACAGACATAAATATCAGATTTTACATTTGGTAACAATCTAGTGTTGTGTACACATTCATACTTTCAAAGAAAGATTTCAGTTTTCAACTTAAAAATTTATTTTGTTTTTACAAAGAATACATTTTGTTAAATTTAAAGTCCATACAGTGATTTATAAATTTGATACATTTTGTTAAAATTACATTTTATACAATTGGGTGAATATTACAATATTGTTACAAGCGGTGTGTCGTTGTGGTCAATACAATTACAAATAATTTTCTTGAATACTGTGTTTTCTCTGATTTAGTGTTGGATAATTTAACATTACCCTTTATTTAAATTGATTGTGAAGGAAATACCACCAGTTCTTAACGATGGATTTAGAAATTTTAGTACATTCACTCTTAAAAGATGAACTTACTTATGAAGTGACAATTAGGTCTGAAACACCGACATCTACAGTGCCTTTGTTGAGAAAGCAACTAAAACAACTTCTTATTGAGTGTCCCTCTGAGGTAATCATGGAAACAGAATTTGAAAGTAGTTCAGAACTTAAAATTATTTCAGATAAAATTAAAGAATTAAAAGCAAAACTTAGTGAAAAATCTGTTACAGCACATTGTTTGAGCAGATGCCGTGGTTTGGTACGACACTTACATCATAGGCTATTGCGAGTTGTGTTGGATGACCCTGCTGTTTTGTCACAAAAGGCAGAGTTGTCTAGCGCAATCGAGTTTTTATTGTCAGTTTCTGAAAAGTTTTTCTTGTCAACAAGAGCACAGCATCCTGAACAGTGCGACACACAGGTGGAACCGGTGCCAGTAGTAGCAGTTGCGGAATGTTCTGGTGATAGGAATGTGGCAAAGTGGAACTTGAGATTCAATGGGACCACAGACCCTCGTTCATTTTTGGAACGTGTCGACGAGCTCCAAGTTTCATATGGTGTTTCTGACGGCAAGTTGTTCAACTCAGCTGCTCAATTATTTTCAGAACAGGGTTTGCTGTGGTATCGTGGCATTAAAGGTCAGGTTGACAGTTGGGCAGAATTAAAATCTTTGTTGCTCGAAGAATTCGACCCGGTTGATTATGATTACAGGTTACTGGGTGAGATCCGTTCACGAACACAAGGAATGGAGGAGCCAACACACATTTATTTTTCAGTAATGGCATGCCTATTCAACAGACTGAAATCACCACTGCCGGAGGAGAAGCAGCTTGAAATCCTTTTGCACAACATCAGACCATATTTTTCCCAACAGTTAGCTTTGTTAGATATTACTACAATTTCCGATTTGAAGACAAAATGTCGTAAGCTTGAATCTGCTCGCCAACGTTCAGATTTTTTTGTGGAACCGACCAAGTCGAATTTTCTGAGTCAGGAGTTTTGCTACAAGGGTAAAGCAAAACAAGTTAATTATGTAGCAACACACAACACTAGTAGACCGCCAACAACATCACAACAGTTTAATTCTAATTCCATGCCTTCTGCAAACCAACGAGTGTGTTATAAATGTGGCAAGGGTAACCACAATTTTAGGTTATGTAAAGTGACACCCCAAAATATAAAATGTTTCAAATGTGGCAAAGTAGGTTTTACTGTCACTTCGTGTCCGAATTGCAGTAAGGGCACAAGTTTTAAAGGTTTACCACAGACAAAAAACTAGTTGGTGAGAACCGAGGTACAAATTTATTGGATAGTGAGGGTAAATTTAAATCTTTTCGTAGCATCGCTTCGGTTCTCTTCGCACCTAGTGAAAATGATGTTAGGCCTTACTTAAAATTTAAAGTAAATGATTTTGAAATTATTGGTTTATTAGATTCAGGTGCTTGTATCTCAATTTTAGGGAACAATGCACACAAACAATTTATAAAGTTTGGGTTTGAACTACAGGAGCGTGTAGACAGGTCGTGTAGTGTTGCAAATGGGGTTCAACTAGAATCTTTAGGGTTTATTTTTGTACCGGTTACTTTTGGTAAAATTAGCCGGGTAGTGAAATTTTTTGTGATTCCTAGTATAGTCACGGAGGTGATACTAGGTTGTGATTTTTGGAGATCTTTCGATTTAGGGAAGAACATTTTTGATCAGATAGATTATAGGAACGCTCCTAAACCATTTTTTAATAATTGTAGTTCAATTCACTCGGAACAAATAAATAGTATTCAGTCGTATAATAGTTTGTCTTTTAGTCAAAGAGAATTGGCTGATTCAATGGTGAAAGACTTTGAATCAATTTCTTCAGAAAGGATTGGGTTAGGAAGGACCTCTTTAACTGAGCATGTAATTGATACGGGAGAGGCCACACCTATTAGGATAGGACAGTATCCGTTGTCTCCGGAAAAGAAAAAAGCCTTAAACGACGAATTGGATAGAATGCTGGAATTAGACGTTGTAACACCTAGTGAAAGTCCGTGGAATAATCCCGTTCTATTAGTCAAGAAAGCGAATGGCGATTGGAGATTCTGTCTTGATTGTAGGAAGCTTAACGCCGTTACCAAGGGCGATGCATATGCTATTCCGTACATGCCTCAGATACTTGACAGCCTTAAGGAGGCTAGGTACTTATCCTCGATAGATTTAAGCTCCAGTTTTTGGCAAATTCCACTCCAAGCTGAGTCGCAGGATAAGACTAGTTTTACCGTTCCCGGAAGAGGTATCTTTAAATTTAAGGTGATGCCGTTTGGACTGTGCGGAGCTCCGGCTAGACAGCAACGTTTGATGGATAGGTTGTTGGGTCACGGGTTCTGCAGTGATATTGACAACGGAACAGTTTACTGTTACGTTGATGACATTATTATCTGTAGTTCTGATTTCCAAACGCATTTACTACTTTTAAAACGGGTGTTTGACAAGCTTAAAGAAGCCAATTTATCTATCAATTTTACAAAATCTAAATTTTTCCGAAGTTCTATTAAATATTTAGGTTACGTTGTAGACGAATTCGGTCTGAGAACTGATCCGGAGAAGGTTTCCGCAATTTTGAACTTTCCTACGCCAACTTCAAGTCGTGAGGTCAAAATGTTCCTTGGAACATGTTCCTGGTATAGACGGTTTATCCGTAACTTTTCGACTATTGCTGCACCACTTAATAAGTTGACGTGTAGTGGGAAGAATGCGCCACCTTTTTCTTGGTCGGAGGAAGCCGAAGAGTCCTTTAATACTTTAAAAAATGCCCTGGTTACAGCACCAGTTTTAGCTGTACCAGATTTTGAGAAACCTTTTACTGTGCATTGTGATGCATCTTCATATGGGTTAGGAGGAATGTTATCTCAGGAAATTGACGGACATGATCACCCTATTGCATTTGTTAGTCGTTCTTTAAATAAAGCAGAGAGAAATTACAGTGCTACAGAAAGGGAAGCCTTAGCTGTTTTGTTTTCGGTCGAGAAATTTGAACCTTATTTGGGATCTCGTCCTTTTAAAGTTGTCACGGATCATTCATCTCTAAAATGGTTTACTAAGCTGGAGAACCCTTCAGGTAGACTGGCACGTTGGTTTTGTCGACTGTCTCAATTCGATTTTCAGGTTGAGCACAGAAAAGGCACGGACAATGTGGTTCCAGACGCGTTATCCAGACTTATGGACGCTAACACCTTAAACGTGATCAACTCTGTGGAGGACGAGTGGTTTGATAAAATTTTCAACGGTTGTAAGTCGCACCCACTTAATTTTCCTAATTTTTGTGTAAAGGATGGTAATTTGTATCGTTTTTCAAAGTGTAAATTTAATTTATTGAGTGAATTTGATTGGAAGCTGGTAGTACGGAGAGACCAGAGAGTGGCCATTATTAAGGAGAACCACTGTGAACCAACAGCGGCTCATTTGGGGGTTTTCAAAACCCATAGACGCCTTTGTCTACGGTATTATTGGCCAGGAATGTACAAAGACATTGTTGATTTCATTAAACACTGTGACACTTGCGCCGCATACAAACCATCACAAAAGGCAACTCCAGGCTTAATGGGTAAACCGAAAGTCTGCCATAGACCATTCCAGGTTTTATCCGTAGACATCGTTGGGCCAATGCCAAGGTCTCGTTCTGGGTTTGTTTATCTTTTGGTAGTTACCTGTTGCTTTTCTAAATATTGTTTAATTTTTCCTATGAGACGTGCTACTTGTGCGGAAGTGGTGAAAAACTTGGAACAACGCGTAATATTAGTACACGGCGTCCCAGAAACTGTAATTGCTGATAACGGAGTGCAATTCACAGGATCTGAGTTCCGCCAAATGCTCGAACGTTATAAAGTTCCGAAACTCCATTTTACCCCGCGTTACACACCTCAAGTAAATTTGGTTGAAAGATACAACAAAACCATAATGACAGCTGTTTCTTCTTATGTTAAAGATAATCATCGTACATGGGATGAACAATTGCCGAAAATTCAGTTAGCAATAAATAGTGCCGTGAACGAGTCCACTGGATTTTCACCATTTTTTCTCGTACATGCTAGGGAACCCGTCATCAGTGGTACCTTTTATAAAGACACAGATAAGGAATACGAACCTGGGGTACCTAGGGACGAATACGCCGGTGAATTTCACGTCTTAAAGACGATTTTCGAAAAGGTACGCGAGCACTTATTAAAAGCCCATGCTGAGAACACCACTCACTATAACTTAAGAAGAAGAGCGGAAACATTTTCTGTAGGTGATGTTGTGTGGAAGAGAACATTTACTCAGAGTGATGCGCAGAAATTTAAAATGGCCAAATTGGCACCTAAATTTGAGAAATGTAGGGTAAAGAAAGTTTTATCGCCTTTGGTGTATGATTTGGAAAGAGTTTCTGATGGTCAATCTATAGGTTCTTGGCATATTAAGGATTTAAAAGCTTAGGGCACTTATTACATCTTCTCTAGTAGTGTGTCAAATACACAAAAATTTGGCACACGAAGCGTGTGTCTCTGTGTGGTGTTTACAGTTATTTTCAGTGTGACACTATTAGTTTGCACGGTGAAGTATGAATGGACAAATGGTGATGAATGAATGTATGACGATTGCATGCGGAGGAATTTGGGTGTGAAAGAGCAGGGAATTGCCGGTAGCCAAGCTATAGGTAGATGGAGGCCTGGTTTAGTTTTTTGTGTGGTTCGAATCTCTAATGAGTTAGAATTCACCTTTTGTTACAAGTGTCGAATCTATTTTTTTTACCATGGTGTAGATTCGGGTAAATCTTGATATTTTTTTGTTTGCTCTTGTCAGGGAGGTAGTGAAACTTATTTTCTTTTCAATTCATATTCCAATGTTGCGACGAGTTGTTACTAAAAGATAATTTTCTATTTGGTTGACTGAAGATTTTTTTCTATTTGGGTGACTGAAATTTATGTCACGAACTTGTTTTTTTTATTTTTTTGAATATTTATTCGTTGTACAGTCACAACAACTGTTGTTGCATTCGCATATTTTAGTGAATGTAAAATTTTTTTTGGAGCGTAGTTTTGACTCCTTTTTCGGTTTACAACCGGTTTTGCGTTGTAAATGTTTTGTTTGTGCGGTTTGTTTTGTTTCGTTTTGTCTCGTTAGGTGGATGTCCTGTGTCGTCAAATGTGATGTCACGGTGATGGGTTGTACGTCCAGGGTATTTCATGTTTTTTTGGGTTGACGGTCGACATGGTTTGTTGCATCGTTGCGTTCAATAGAGTTTTTAGTGTTGATAGTAGGTTTTGTAGTTTGAGGACGCTGAGGGCAGCGCCTTTTTTTCAGGAGAGGGGGTATTGTAACGTTGTGTTCTGACAATCCACAAGTTTAAATCTTGGCGCGCAAGCGAAATGGTAGTTTTCAGTATTTTGCAGGAATTGGCACCTCCCCTTTAACGTCATTGGTTGTTTTTTGTAGCAGTCGCAACTTTAATAAATGTCTTTTCAAATTTTTTATTATTTGCATAAGGCTTTGAAAATAATAAACATTGAGAATCAGAGCAAAGTCTCTCAAATTTCGCTTCAGTTTAGCAAGGAATTAGACGATAGAAGATGGCGCGTGCCGCGCGTGATGATTCTGACCAATAGCAACAACGCCCAATAGGAAGGCAGATTTCGGAGCTACGGTGTTGCCATCTCGTGTCACGCTCTTCCATCTGACACTTTTGTTGAAGTTATGCGCGAACACCTTTTTGCTAGCTGAAGCGTCGATTGACAGTTCTTTGCGTTTTGTCCAAAAGTTTTATAGTCAGGAGACGCACAGATATTTATTTCTGTAGGTTAAATTTTGTTTGCAAAATATTTGGTAATTTTATTTAATTTCCAAGTGTGTTCGAATTTCGGAAAACGGAACGTTTTGGAAGGAGTATCGAAGCGGGTTAGGGCAACACCAAGCGAGCCTTCAGTTTTCAGGAAAAAGGATGACATGTGTGTTGAGAAAGAATTTTGATTATTTTATTTAACGCGGCCGAAGTCGGTCGAATAATTTATAGAGAGAAAACGCTACTGAGGTAAGTGGAGTGATATCTGTTTCAAGGCAGACTTCGTAAGACGCCATGAACATTTTCTGAGGTGGTGTTTATTACAGGTAAAACCTCAAGTTGCAGACCATCATTTGTTTCTGGTCGCTGGCCTGAAGGTTTGCCAGGATCTTCGAGGTTACTTGCCGTGGCTTGAGGAGTCAGCCAGGCAAAATTTCAAACGGGTGGAGGGAGCAGGCGGTTTGAAATCCTGCTAATCAGGATTGCTGTTTTAGCAAGACCTGGTAAGAAGTTGAAAACATTTTTTCCCACGCCACGCCGCCATGTTGCATAGCCACAACGTGTTCAAAGTCTATTTTTCAGTTTGGTTAATCCTACACGTTTGTTTCAGCTATGGGAAATTAATTTCATCAATAATCTTTGGGTCTACCACGTGCCACGTCATGTGTTGATGAGTTGCTGTCCACAACTACATGATAATCCTCCAGGGAGTTCAGAGGTCTAAATAATCCCACATTAGTAAATACAGGACACACGAGGTCGGTGCTTTTTTACCCTTTAAATATTGTGAACCGTGGTATTTTCCAATTAGGGATGATATTTTAATATAAACTGTAACTTTTACTACCTTTTTGCGACCCGACACACACCAACCAATAGAATCCATGTAGCGACCCCTGTCGCTGAGCTAGATTTGTGAATTTTTTCTCATGTAAGGTGTAAACCAATATATTAATAATATAGACTGTTTCAACCCATACCATTTTTTTATTTTTTTACCTTAAATTTATTATTTTGTCTCGTGGGTCCCAGCGGGCAATATTCAAAGGGAACCACGTGGCAGTGTGCATTTCAAACTGTGATATCCAGTTTTCTTGCTAGCGAAATAATTATTTTACCAATGTTTCTTTTTTTTAAGAGGTCGTTTATGTAACAGATAGCAAAAAAAATCGGGTTGCACTCCGGGAGTGCCGGCAGAAGTGAAAACTTGAATATTAATTAACGTTGTGCATGTTTGATA
This sequence comes from Agriphila geniculea, assembly GCA_943789525.1. Lineage (NCBI taxonomy): Eukaryota > Metazoa > Arthropoda > Insecta > Lepidoptera > Crambidae > Agriphila > Agriphila geniculea. Next base: position 15,847,682 of record OX038875.1, read on the forward strand.
TTTTGTAATGGTTAGGGAATAATTTTGCACGAATTGCCGTCTTACGAATTTACTCTGCATTTGAATTTACGAATACAGAACAGTATTGTACGAAGGTCTTATCCATAGCTTGACAGAAAATCTAGAGTTTTGACTAGAGTAGAAAGAGAGGGAGATACTTCCGCCGCCGGCTGTCTACGCTACATCCGTCTTACGAATTTTCGATCAGGGTCACGTGACCCTGACTGACGCGAGTTTAATTTTTTTTTTACCCATTACAAAAAAGTGTACAACGCCGCTAAAGAAGTTTTCACTTCAAAAATAGTCATCATGCCAATTGAGGTTTGCGATTTTAGCCTGATTGGGGGCTTGGGGCTCGATTTATCCGTTTTAATTTGAAGCCCGACAGACTTGCCGAAGTTCGATGCGTTAGCCGGTACGGACTCTGGCCGTTGTCATACGTATTTTTAAATCATTATCTAAAATCATGTTGTCTTATTAAATAAAATTGTAACTAATTAAGTGATTTCTTTCGTGATCTATCTATGGAGAGCTATTTATTGTTTTTTGCAATTGATTTTTACAATAAAAAGTCGCGTGAAGATCCACCACGTTTGAGTATTGTTCTTGGATATGGGTGCGACTGATTTAAAGATCCACGTGTTGAATAAATAATGCAAAAAGTAAAGCTTAAAAAAATAAAGCTTAAAAAAGAAATTATTTTTAATTGCTCAACTTGTTTATAATTTGGAAAAATAATGTCGAAACTTGCTTGTTGCACAGTATATGTTTTGATCCAAAAAACGGACATGCTCGTTTTATTAGCTTATTGGATGGTATAAACTTTTTCAAAACGAAGACAAAAACTCCCGCGTGTCAATTTTGAATAATAACTGAGATATGATTTTTTTAAAGAATTTCTTTGGTTTCCAAAAAAAACCGAATTTGCTAAAACTCCAAAAATATTTGGTTTTTATTATAACTCTCGTTATAATAAATTCGTATGACAGCTTAAAGCAGGTATATTGTTAAAATAAACTTAGAAATTTGTCGTAAACTGGACGCAAATTACAGCGAATAAAGTGTATTTAAGGTTTTTTATCAGCGTTTTTATAATATATTATAACATTAGTAGTTACTTAACAGTAAGGCCAATGATAGGTTCCTCTTAATAACTAGGATACAGTATTTACAGCGTAACATACAGACTAATGCGAGTTATTTATATATTTATTTTAAGTTAATACGTACATAGAAATAACGTACATTATTTAAGTATTTACTTAGTTTTCCTCATCAATACTCACAAATAAACGATAGTCATGCACCCACAACACACCCACAACACGCACACACCACACTGATTCCAAGAATTTAAATTTAAATTAGGGTAAAGAAGGATGCTCAGCTCATCTGTGACCCGTCAAAATGTTGATTCTATCAACCATCGTGTTACGACAAGTAATACCTATAGCTCATACAATTGTGCAAGTATTTATTGTTATTTATAAATTACTAACTAAAACGAAAATCGAAAAATTCAGAAATAGAGAAAATTCACAATAAAGATTAGCAATTCTTAAATTCATTTAAGATTTTACCACACACATCTCGGACTGTCAAATTATATCAAATTAAACTGTACTCAACAAAACCAGTGTTCCACGGTCGTAGCAAACCCATTATCACATTAACTTACAAAAAAAGCAATGATATATCAACGTGAATGCGAAGTAAGAATGGTCATTGGAATGATTTATATTGAGTTTGATTTAAGTATTTCTATGACATATTTTCTAAAAGCGTTCTTACTGTGATCAAAGATGTCTACTTCACTAAAAAAATTATTATAAATACTGGGTAGACGCGAACAAGGTGCATTACTCGCGTAATTAGTGTGTGTGCGCGGCACACTCAAGAGTGGCGGTGGGCCACGTGTGGCGCGGCGGGGGCGCTGTGTCGGCACGTTGAGTGCTACGCTTGCCACCAACTCAGGGCAGTCTATACGTCCATGGACTATATCGTATAGTAGACATACTCCCATCAATTTGCGTCTGTCTTCAAGGGTAAGTAGATTGAAACGTTCACAATTTTCGCGGTAGGTAGGTAATGCTAATTCAAAATTTCGGTAGTTTAAATGTTTAAATGTTTATTTAAGTTAATTATGAGCTTGAGTTAACGTATTTGGATTCGAATTCTACACTAAATTGTTCTTTTAATATCAACAAATACTTCCTGAAAAAATTAGATCCAAATCTCATAGGACCCAGAAATTATAGCATTATAAAAAATTCCGTGTTAGGGTTGATACACAACTAAATTCTCAAAGGTTATTATTTGGTGGCAAATTATTGGTTTACTTAAACTCAAACTTAAAAATAAAAAGTCTTATTATCCATATAAACGTATACTATAGAACTGAAAAGTAAGAAAATAAAGTAGACAGATATTAATTAAAAAATATCAAGTGACAACCTTAAAACCAGAATTATCAGAAAAACTTGAGAAGTTATCAACTCCTAGGTCTTGAGATTTGGTTCTGATTTTTTACAGAGTTATTGAAAGAGTTCTAAATATTAATTTAGGGTAAATATCGAATCCAACTAGGATAGGATGTATTTTTAAAAAATAAAAAAAGTAAAAAACACATAAATATTAATTTCTTCATATTAACTAAGATTTTAAAACTTTTTAATATTGTATTAAATACCTATTTAAATAGTATAACTAGGAACGCTAGTTTGCTGAGCAAGCTTCCAGCGTATGGTTTACCTGCTGACTTTTGCAGTTGGATTTCGGATTTCTTGAGCGAACGGTCGATAAGAGTGTTATTGATGGCTGCTCCTCTGACCTCATGGCTATAGAAGCTGGAGTTCCTCAAGGATCCGTTCTTTCCGCAACGCTATTTTTGCTGCACATCAACGATCTGCTCATGCCCGGAATTGTTGGGTATGCAGACGACAGCACGGTTGCGGAGAGGTATTTGTCCAATGCAAAGGCCAGCAGGGAAGAAATTGGTTCCTTGAGAGAGGCCATGGTGGAGCGGACGAATGCGACTTTGAGTCTTGTCTCCCAATGGGGCGACAACAATTTGGTCACTTTGAACGCCACCAAAACGCAGGCATGTCTATTCACTGCAAAGAAGAGTCCTCTGAACTTGACTCCTACTTTCCGAGGTGTGTGTAACTATACCTGTCACCGACAATCTCGATCTCCTTGGCATAAAGTTGACTTCCGATCTCAACTTTGGTGACACAATCGAGTCGAAGGCTCAAACTGCGGCCAAAAAACTAGGCATCTTGAACAAGGTTAAGCGATATTTCACGCCGGGACGCATATAAGCAAAATCTAACTCTCGAGTTTTGATGGTGATCTCTGATTGGTCAAGAAACTCAGTAGTTAGGTTTTGCGCGCAAACTCTAACTCCCCAGTTTCGCGCTAGTTCGATAGTGATCTCTGATTGGTCAACAAACTCAGTAGTTAGGTTTTGCCCGCAAACTCTTCCATCACTTGGCATCCACCAATGAGCGAGCTTCAAAATTTTGTTTGTTTAGTTGTCAATTGTCTTTGAACACAACTGTGGTAAAATATTTTATTTTTTAAAAATGATTTCTAATCTTTCAAGTTTTATATTCGCATATAATCCAGTATACCCACCAGATCTGAACGCAAAAGCTTTTTTTTCTGCTAAACTATGAGTTTTCCTTGCCTATGAAATTTACGTTTTGTATGGAGAATTTTTAACAAGTTGCATTTTCTATTTTAACATTTTTCACAATTTATTTAACATCTGTGAACGCTATTGCAACAAAACTTTTCTGTGAGTACAAATGTTTGAACATTAAGATAATTTAGTTATGTTGCCTACAACATAACTTACTCGAAAAAAATAAGTTTAGGCTAAGTTACAATTACAACAGATTAAGTGGTTATTTTTGCCAAAAAAAAAGAAGTCACTTTCAATGTATTTTTAGATGACTTTGCGTGTCGGCATCGTCTCGTCCCCGTCCCGGCCCCGTCTCGTCAGGGGACGAGAGGGGGGATTTCACGGGGCCGACCCCGTGTCGGCCTCTTCTCGGCCTCGTCTCGTCCCCGTCTCGTCCTCGTCCCGGCCCCGTGTCGGCCTCGTCTCGTCCCCGTCCCGGCCCCGTGTCGGCCTCGTCCCGTCCCCGTCCCGGCCCCGTGTCGGCATCGTCTCGTCCCCGTCACGGCCCCGTGTCGGCCTCGTCTCGTTCCCGTCCCGGCCCCGTGTCGGCCTCGTCTCGTTCCCGTCCCGGCCCCGTGTCGGCCTCGTCTCGTCCTCGTCACGGCCCCGTGTCGGCCTCGTCTCGTCCCCGTCCCGGCCCCGTGTCGGCCTCGTCTCGTCCCCGTCCCGGCCCCGTGTCGGCCTCGTCTCGTCCTCGTCCCGGCCCCGTGTCGGCCTCGTCTCGTCCCCGTCCCGGCCCCGTGTCGGCCTCGTCTCGTCCCCAACCCGGCCCCGTGTCTCTCCGTCCCGGCCCCGTCTCGTCAGGGGACGAGGGGGGGGATTTCACGGGGCCGACCCCGTGTCGGCCTCGTCTCGTCCCCGTGTCGGCCTCGTCCCGGCCCCGTGTCAGCCTCGTCCCGTCCCCGTCCCGGCCCCGTGTCGGCCTCGTCTCGTCCCCGTCCCGGCCCCGTCTCGTCAGGGGACGAGAGGGGGGGGGGATTTCACGAGGCCGACCCCGTGTCGGCCTCGTCTCGTCCCCGTCCCGGCCCCGTGTCTGCCCGTCCCGGTCCCGTCTCGTCAGGGGACGAGAGGGGGGGGATTTCACGGGGCCGACCCCGTGTCGGCCTCTTCTCGGACTCGTCTCGGCCCCGTGTCGGCCTCGTCTCGTCCCCGTCCCGGCCCCGTCTCGTCAGGGGACGAGAGGGGGGGGATTTCACGGGGCCGACCCCGTGTCGGCCTCTTCTCGGCCTCGTCTCGTCCCCGTCCCGGCCCCGTGTCGGCCTCGTCTCGTCCTCGTCCCGGCCCCGTGTCGGCCTCGGCTCGTTGCCGTCCCGGCCCCGTGTCGGCATCGTCTCGTCCCCGTCACGGCCCCCCCATGTCGGCCTCGTCTCGTCCCCGTCCCGGCCCCGTGTCGGCCTCGTCTCGTTCCCGTCCCGGCCCCGTGTCGGCCTCGTCTCGTTCCCGTCCCGGCCCCGTGTCGGCCTCGTCTCGTCCTCGTCCCGGCCCCGTGTCGGCCTCGTCTCGTCCCCGTCCCGGCCCCGTGTCAGCCTCGTCCCGTCCCCGTCCCGGCCTCGTCTCGTTCCCGTCCCGGCCCCGTGTAGGCCTCGTCTCGTCCCCGTCCCGGCCCCGTGTCGGCATCGTCTCGTCCCCGTCCCGGCCCCGTGTCGGCCTCGTCTTGTCTTCGTCCCGGCCTAACCTCTAAAATCTAACTCTCGAGTTTTGATGGTGATCATCTGATCTGATCTGATTGGTCAAGAAACTCAGTAGTTAGGTTTTGCGCGCGTTAGCGTTATCTAACTCCCCGGTTTCGCGCTAGTTCGATAGTGATCTCTGATTGTTAAAAAAAACTCAGTAGTTAGGTTTTGCCCGCAAACTCTAACTACTGAGTGCGCATCTACCAATGAGCGCGCTTCAAAATTCAGTTGTCAATCGTCTTTGAACACGGCTGTGGTAGAATGTTTTATTTTTTAAAATGACTTTAAAAAATAAAACATAAAATTTAATCTTACAAGATTTTGCGAATATAATCCAGTTTTATATTTATTTATTTATTTTATTATTACAAATAAACGTCAAAAAATATGAAATTAATATCTATAGGACACACGACACGACAACTATTCCGAATCCAATGCAAAAAAGTTTTCCAAATCGGTTCATAAAAATGACCCAGTTCTACTTCCGGTAACAAACATACAACCAAAATGAAAACCTCTCCCTTTTTGAAAACGGTTAAGAATATTTGTCCGTTGGAAAGCAGAAAGCCATAAAAGTGGAGTAATATCAAATAACGATTCTTAATTGTGGCTTGTGGGTAGGTAAAAACGTATTTTTATTATATCTGTTACCGTAGAACTCCGTAATTTATGAACTTTAAATCCAAAATACTTACCTACTCAATTCAAAATAAATGCAAACTACATTTTCTTCAGACAAAACTGTAAATCGCGTTAATTTTTATTTGGTTTGTCTTTACAAATTATAGTAGTATTGGATTTTTTATTAAATAGAACCCTCTACAAAAGACCTACTGTCATAATTCGAATAACATCACAAGAGTTAATTATGTTAAAATTGCAAATAATTTTGGTATTAGTAAAGGAAGTTTATTGTTCGCCGACCTGTTAAATAAAAAATTGTTGACGACAACCTCGAAAGATTAGATAACTAACATCATAAATAACAACATTTTGTTTTACAACTTTTCCGAAAACAGAAAAAAAAGTTTTGTCATACAAATGTGTGAACACTGCGAGCACCTGATCAAGTTTTGTATAAAATAATTTTTTTGTCTGTCCAATTAGAGATGAATATCTATCAGTTTGTATCTACACACCACAGTCCTCCGAACTATTTAGTTTAGCAGAAAAATGAACTTTTGCGTACAGATCTGGGTTTACTGGATTATATTCGTAAACACTTGGAAGAGTAGAAGAAAAAATACGCTACCACAGTCGTGTTCAGACAGTTGACAACTGAATTTTGAAGCCCGCTCATTGGTGGATGGGAACTCAGTAGGTAGAGTTTGCGGGCAAAACCTAACTACTGAGTTTTTTGACCAATCAGAGATCACTATCGAACTAGCGCGAAACTGGGGAGTTAGAGTTTGCGCGCAAAACCTAACTACTGAGTTTCTTGACCAATCAGAGATCACCATCAAAACTCGAGAGTTAGATTTTGCTTATATGCCGCCGGGACAGCTTCTAACTCTTTACAAAGCGCAAGTCTGGTCGTGCATGGAATATTGCTGCCACCTGTGGGATGGGTCCGCAAAGTACCAGCTAGCCGCACTCGACTCGGTTGAACACAGAGCCAGAAAACTTATAGGGGATAGTGCGCTATTAAAAACCAAGCTTCACAGTCTTTCCCACCGCCGTGAAGTAGCTTGTCTGGCGGTGTTCTACAGACTATATTTCGGAGAGTTTGCTCTTGAGCTGCATGAGCTCATTCCGCCATCCCCGTTCTACCATCGGACATCCAGACGCACGGCGGGGTTTCACCCCTATTTGGTTGACATTCCATGCATGCGCACGAAGCGTTTTTCATCTTCCTTAATGCACACGGCCAAGGAGTGGAATTCCCTGCCTGCGTCTGTATTCCCGAAAGAATATAACCCAGCGATATTTAAGGCACGAGTGAATAGGCTTCTTCTGGGCAAGCTCGCTTCATCTTCGGCCTCTTCTTAGCCTTATGGTTCTCGAATGTGGCCAATAGTAAGCCCATTAAATGTAAAAAAAACTGCAATTTATTCAGCCAAAAAAAAATATCGCGTTATAGAGAATTTATATAGATTTAGAAATTTTCCGAAATTCTTTAAAAAAATCATATCTCGGTTATTATTGAAAATTGACACGCGGGAGTTTTTGTCATCGTTTTGAAAAAGTTTAAACTATCCAATTTGCTAATAAAACGAGCATGTCCGTTTTTCGAGTCAAAACATATACTGTGCATTGTTTAATTCATAAGTATTATTGTATATGCCTGTAAAAACACTTCACACAGTCTCGTAAATTTTGTGTTTATTTGTCATTATTCTTTATAAGTTATTTTATAGGTATTGTTGTTGTTGATGGCGTGTCAAATAAATGATCACAATACAACTCAGCGTTGGTCGACGGCGAAATGGTATAAAACCTTTATTGTTTTTTTGTATATGCAGGAAAACCGTGAGGCCAGAAGATCTCAGCATGCAATCAGAAGATGGAAGTCCGCATGAAGATAATTCTGCTCCTGATAATGAGGCTGAAGGTAAACATTTATTACAGAAGAAAAGTATTCTTGTCTAGCTTCATTTCCTAAAAAAATATAAATAAAGAATTTCATTATTTTGTTAACAGGAGCCCAACCACAGAAAACTAAGACTGCCAAGAATGTAAAGAAGAATGTTGGGAAAGGGAAGAAGAAGGGATCCAACCAGAAGACTGATGTTGCCCAAACTTTGGAAGCCAACGGGCCACTCGATAAGAACAAGGTGACCGCCGAATAAGTTATTGACTATCTGACGACAACCATACCACAGGACTTACGCCGGGCTTTCCTCATATAAACGGCTCTCTAACTTTCGCCCACGTAGATAACATTAACCACATTTCTTAGTTTCTTTAACAATATCATCTATTCTAGATGGTGGAGCAAGACTCCAAATCCGAAGAAGAGCATAGGGGACAAGGTGATGCACCTGTCTCTAACTAAGTATTATTGTTAAAGGTAACTTGTTTTTAATGTTCAGATTTCAGTTACTAGTTAACCAAATTATCTTGTTTTTGTTTTCATAAGTATTTAGATTGCCATATTGTACACCATTTATTTTTTTGAGGAAAGCTTATCATAGCCCATAACATCACGTTACTTCATCCATACATCACGTTGCTAGTGAGTTTCACAAACAGTAAATAACAGTTGGTTTTCATTCCTAGAGGCATACTAAGTCGTTAATATGCGGGCCTGTTTACCATTTTGTGTTATATTCACTAGCAATCATTGAGGTTAATACAGCATAATAATATTTAACTTCTTGGGAAATAATGACACGACATATGAAAGATAGTTTTAGCACGTATTTTTAAATACCTACAATTTGTAAACAGAATAGTAACTAAATCTATTAGTTAGATTTTGTTATTTTCTGTTCGATGCGCATCCATCGCCGTCGGTAAGAGTATACGTGCCTGAAGATCTAAAAAGACTTCCCAATATTGAGACTGATTTTATATTACTTTAATTGGCACTTATTGTGTTCAATTAATAATAATATTAAAGACAATCGACTAAAGGCATTTGAATGCCCCAACGATCCCTAATAAGACAACTCATTCACTATTTTGTTATTTGCTGCGGATATGAACACGAATGCCGCATAATTAAAAAAAATAACGCATGTAACAAAATAGGCGGAGATAGGTTCTATTACTTGAGGTAGTTTAATATCTCTTAGGAAGGTAAGAACCCAAAAGCACCCGTTATCTGACAAGTGATAATTAGAAAATATATATTAATAAATTAATGTTGATTGTTAAGTCACATTTAATTGAAAAGTGAGATGACTTAGTAAATAATATGTTTTATTTTTAAGCATATAAAGTACTGAGTCAACATTATTTATTTACACATAGTATATTTACAATTTACCAAATCATTATTTTATTTTTAAGCTTGGTTTGGTCTATGAAATCTTATAATCGAAGTCTATTCTCGATTAATATGATAACAAAATTATCTTTTAAGAATTTGGTCTAAAACTATCAATGACGAATTTTGTTGCCAAAGTACATAAATTGTATGATTTATCATACGTGATTTCGTAGATTAAACCAAATCGTTTTCAGACTTGTTTTTGGGAATTCTTAATAAATTAGGCTTTGGTGTATGTGAGGTTATAAATTTAATTATGGCATGTGCTAAAACGCATCTAATTAACTTGTTCCTACTCGATGTTATAGTTGTAATTGGACAATGTAATAGTGAAGGTAACAAAATAATAAAGATGCTTTTTATCGCGCTCATATAGTGGTGCCAACCTATTGTTATGAAAGTTTCATGATTTAACTCGCAGGTTAATCTATCAATCTTTGATGACATAATGATAGGTGGGGTGATAATTAGTATAGAGTTGCATTTATTGAATGATTGTTGGTGCTTTGAAATCAGTAGGACTGCCTGAAACGAGTCTGAAACTCATAGATTTAAGTCTAACGATAGACATTTAAAAACTGAATGAGCATTCGCATATTGGTATTTTCACATCCTATAGGGTATTATTTCGATAGGACATCGTAGATTTGTTAGTGATATATTTATATGCATTTTCGAAAACCCAATATTGCGAATGTTCTTCAATTTATATGTATTTTTGTAAATTTGTTATATTGTTATACTTAAATTTAGCTGGAATGACTAACAATTATACTCGAGACAAAGTCTTGCTCTGGAGAAACTCGATTGGTGCTAATAACTGTTACAATTAAAGACAAACTGTAACATTCCATTTGAATAACACAAACCTTATAATTGAACAGTTCAGACCAGTCGAGAATGGAACTTAATAAAGACTTTACAATTTTGGAACGCTTATACCCTGGCCGGAACATAGACAAATATGTTGCTACAATAACATATAATTGATTTTTATTAAGAATCAAAACACGATCAGAACTTGAGTGCAGTGCACACGTACACAGCAGCCACAGCGCTGTTCCAATGACAATTATTGCAAATGAAGGTAATGCATCGACTTTGTAACGTGGCCGCCCGCGCCGCGCGCCGGCGCCGGGCATCGGCCCTCTGAACACGAGCGTTCAACTTGCATACGAATGCTCTACTGCTACGTATTCGCTAGCTGTCGCTTAGTGCGATATGCACTTTATATTATACATTTAAACATTTATATATTATTGCTTGCTTATTGAAATAAACACGATGTGTAGAGTTTAGAATTTTAACTTCAATGTATTTTGATTTGTTTAGGAATTATGTGTAACAGCAATAAAGCAAGTTAGTGGGATCACGTCAATATTACGTGAATGGTAATATTTTTTAATGTATCAATCGATTTCTCTTAAAGGTTACTGTCTCTGTATTTGGTGATTTATAAAATACTTTTATCTCACTATATTCATGCTGCTTATTCTTTGTCACTTTTAAATGTAACATTAGTGGTGATTCAAAGGAGGTAGATTTTATTTTTTCTTTTAAATCCATTTCACTATAGTTTTAGATTATTAAACAGTATAATACCTATTACATTTTATGAACTTGTTTGCTGACCGAGGTCATTTAATATTGTCAACATAATATAATCAAAATATATTAGGAATACTTGTCATGTAATACATAACATTTTTCGTAATTGAAGTAGCAAAGGTGGAACCGTGGCTTTTTGAAAACACTTATAACTTAAGTACGTAAACCTGCAATGTAAAATTTTAAAAAATGTTCATTACTATCTAAGTTTATGAACAACAAAAATATTGGGTGATTTTAAATTGTAAAGAGTTGTATTTGTCTTCAAATAAAACGTTCCATAATTATTCAATGGGTTTTATTTTAATCATCCAATCCAAGTTTTTTATGAACATCACTAACTGAGGCTTCTTCTATATTCGCTATATGATTTATGATAACTTGAGTAGCATCCTTTATATCATTGTATGAATGTAAAAGTTGCACTTGGATGCGTTTGTTATCTCCTTCCAGAAGTTGATCTAGTTCCATTTCCTTTTGTAGAAGTTTATCGTAAATATCCCTCTTATTATTCGACATCTGTAAAGGAATAAATTAATGTAAACAGAGCATTGATATGTCATTCCTCCCTCCTCTGTGGATCTAACAGTGCCAATCGCATTATAAGAATTACTTCTACTTTTTCGTTGGCTTGGCCGAAAACGCAGCAGCACGTGCACACTGCGAGTGGGAGCGTGTCTCTTCCACAATCACGATGGAACCGAGACCCGAGTCAAGATATCAGTCAGGGTGGACAACCGAAAAGTCGTCACATTGATTTTGACTGTAGCAGCAATGTAAAGCAAATTATGCCAAACTCTGGTTGGCCACTGAAAGTTATAAAACTATTTCAACTCAACTGTATTATAGGCATGTATATTCTGTGATACGCACAGAAGGCATGATGAGGGGGTGAGATTTGGTGCAGCAGTATTTGTGTGTATGTGTATGTGTATTTTACATAGAACATAATAACTCGTACTTTATGAAAACCCGTGGTGTGTTAGACCAAAAAAGTTAACAAAAACATCTGACAGCACATCAAGTTAAACTACAAAAATAGCTTTTATAACGTGGGGCATAAAGAGTAAAGACGGTCTATATAGTAACATTTAGTCATGCATGTCATAATGTCCCGTCGTCTGTATGTACAATTTTGTAAAACGGTGAGTGACGACGGCGGCGGTATGGGTTTGGTATTGGTGTGGTACCTAAGATCATCATTCATTTGGTCAAAATTTACTACATCAACACTACACTATGTACTAGATATTTTTTTTAATAAGTCAACAGTTTATTACATCAATAAATTACGAGATCAGTGGATCATAAGATCAACAGATCATTATAATCAACAATTCACTACATCATCAGTTTGGTAGTCCCAAGATTTGACATATTTCTACATTAGACATTTGAAGATAATTTTTTACATTTATAAGATACTTATAAAAAATTATGAGTGTTTTTTTTTAAGAATTTAACCAAAAACCTATTGTTTGGTCAATCAACCCAACTAAGTTTTTGTAATTATTAGGTAGGTACAGTCAAAAGCAAAGAATCAACACTGATCTCGTAATTTATTGATGATTAATGTAGTAAATTTTTACCAAATGAATGATGATCTTAGGTACAGGTAGATGCCGGCATATAAATTAGCAAGAGAAAGATGAGACAAAAGATGCGCAGTTGCCACAAACACTTAAACAGGTGATAGTGTTGCTTAAACTGAATAACTTTTTCCAAGGAACATAGGTTGGAAACGAAAAAAAATTTTCATACTCCCATACAAAATCTACTGGTCAGCTGACCGACTTACTATATACTATGGAAAGGCGAAAAAAACTTTCGACCTATGTTCTATGGAAAAAGTTGTTCAGTTTAAGAAACACTATCACCTGTTTAAGTATCATTAGATAATTTGGTACCACCTTATATTTGACTAGGTGCCTAGGTATATGACTAGAGGACGCTGCATGATATAATTTAACACTTTACGTTTATTAGAACTCTGTAAGATGCAGAAACGCCACACCTGATTTAAAGGCTCAAGACTTCAGACCAGAACCAAGCTTACCGGATTTATTACTGCAAAAATATTCGGGGGGACGTCAGCCGTGCAGCATAAGGCATGCCGAAATCACAAAAAACTTGAAAACAAGCCGTATACTTAAAAGCTGTCCAGAAGTTTTAAATTCCTTCCTTCACTCTTGAGGGTAGAAGGCCTAAGCTCTAAAGCACAGTATTATAAATAAGACATGTAACAGGTCAAACGAACTAATCCATTTATCCAAATTAATAAATAATAAAAAAAATATTCTGTTGTGGGACACTCTTGAAGAACTAGTAGATTTTGCGTGAGCCACATCTGCAAGTTGGTTATGTTATGCCGGTTATTAGATTACAAATCGTATCACTCGCGGTTTTGACGACTTCCAACTTCCAACCAACTTCTTGAATAAGCTGAGTTCCGAAAAGACTGGTTATTGACCTTATCTATAGATATGATCAATAACCAGTCTTTTCGTCGACCTGCCGTAGCGTAAAGTATACTATACGCTACGGCAGGTCGTATAGGGATTAGTCGAGAAGGTTCGATTTACGACCCTCGCTTTCTCCGGAAAGCCAGCAGGGAATGCGTTTGGAAAGCACTACGGAGATATTCGAGTATAACAGTTTGCCGATCATGTGGTTCTTGTAGCTGAGACTTTGAAAGACCTGTACCTGCACAGTTTTCCCCTGACTTAAGGTCTCCCACGCCACGTGTCGTGTCCCAGGACACACATTGCCTTCCCGGACGGGTCGAACAGACTTCACGGACTTATATGCCGTGGGCGGATAATCACGGTAGTGTGCGTAACGATTCCCGTGGCTCCACCAGTTGCCAATGCTACTTTGAGTAATTTGTATTGTAGTCAGATGACGTAGAATGGTTCGATAAAGCATTGTACCAAGACCATTCAAAAGGACATTGACTGCTTTAAGAGGATATGGCCTACACTGTGGTAGGTCCCACTGACCTTCAGCCATCTCCCGAAGTTGGGACATGCATAAAGTATTTTCCAGTCTTAAAAAACATGCAGAATACACAGGAGAATCTGCCATTTCATTAGCGTGTAATGTTATTTACCTTTATGAGGACTTTTTCTGAATGTAAACTAACGTAAAGTAATGGGAACTGTAGGAAAGCGCTGTACAACTGTAAATATAAATGTAAAACGAATGTAGTAGCCTAGGAAATGGTAGGAAAGTGCTTTGCGTGCCTGTCCTGTTCCGGTCTACGTCCCACCCTAGTCCTACTTTTGTTAGTCTTACCTAGTTTTTAAGCACCTTAGTTGCTATCCAAATTTTTGTGCTAGGACGTGTCATTGTAAAATAAACTCTTGAACTTCAACTTTATTTTTTTTATTTAGCTTTCTTCCAAATCTTTCTTCCAAATTTTGCTCCGTTACCTTCCGTAACGCGACAAGCGTTCGAGGACTATAAAAGCCTTCGCTTCGATCAAGACATGGGGTGTGCTGCAGTTTCTCCAAAGGTGCCAATACGAAGTGCTGTGTTGCGGTCCTTATATAAAAAAACAATGCTTCGGCTAAAATTACTTAAAATTCAAAACCAGAATTCATTTTCCATAATATCGCGACAAGGATAAAGTTTTTCTCTGAAACTATTCACCACTGCGTTATTTTAAAGTTTCTGTATCCGGGGACTGGAAAAGAACTGTGAAATACTTAACACACCTTCGGTTTGTCGATGTTTAAGTTTTTGCGTGACCTTGGAGGACTTGAACAGAGTGCTCAGAAACCAAGAAATATCTATTGGGAACACAACACTCAAGTTGATGACCATTTATTACGTATGGTAGGAGTTAGGACAAACACAGTTCGATAAGTCCAACTTCTTAGAAAAAGAGATCTTCGTTGAATACAGCCCATACTGGGCAGCATCATTTGGTAAGTAACGGAAATAACGAGTCGTCAAAAAACTGACATAAATACTAAAACTTTCGACAATAAGTTTGTTTTTTGGCAAAAATCCACGCCGCGCGGCAGATTCGGCGGCGGCGGCGGCGTGCCGGTAACTCAAGGCGGCGTCGCGCCGGCGCGGCGCCCATGTCGACTCTCGCCGCACTTGTACGTCTATAGCCACTTTCTTTACCCGCCCCGCCACATCTGCCTGACACCACCTAAGGGTGCCCCAAGGCCCAATACAGTGCCTTGCGGCACAGATAATATAATACTTCAGATTACACAGGATGTCCCAAAACTTTGCCACGCGGAGGGAAGTACTTTAAGTAATGAAGATGGGAAATTTTACTGAGATAACTAGACTAAGATACTGACTAAGACTTCATTTTGTTTTTAAAAATAATTGGAACAGCATTCAAAGATTTTTGAAAAATCGCCTGCCTTAACCAGGAATCGAACCTACCAAAAACGAAAAAAAAAATTATTTTTACGATACCAATCGAAAGGGTTACTCATAAGGATTATTTTTTCTTACAGCTTTCTTAAACAGAAGGAAGACCATGAACATTCAAATTTTAATTATTATGAATTGTAAACCATTTGTATCGAATCGTATGCGATTTAAAAAAAATGTATGCAGTTCCGTTTCTTTTTAAAAACAAAATGAAGTCTTCTTTCAGAAAAAAATCCTATCTTCAATATTTAATGTCTTTCCCTCCGTGTGGCAAAGTTTTTGGGACATCCTGTATAGTTAAATAGTTAGCATGTAGTCGTTGTGTAGGTAAACGAGAGGCAATAGGTGCGCCGGCAGGTGTCTCATCTCCTACCTTTATAAAATGTTGTACCTAACAATATTTATAAATCTATATATATAAAAGGGAAAATCACTCACTGACTCATCACGAAATCTCAGAAACTACAAGTGCTAGAAGTCTCAAATTTAGCATGGGGGTTCCTTTTAGGGTGAAGGTGCTCACTAAGACGGGATTTTGCGAAATTCAATCGCTAAGGGGGTGAAACAGGGTGGCAAAGTTTGTATGGGAGAATGCGATTCCTTGGCCCGATTGACTTGAAATTTGGCATAGACATTTTATCACAAAATTAATTGAACACGTGTTTCGCATTTTTTTGAAATGTATCCCCTAACAGGGTTGAAAAAGGGTAGAAAGCTATTTTTAGGGTGATTGATTTCGATATCGGAATCAAAACTTCTTAGTGCATTTGAATGATTAAGAAAAATAAATGTCAGTTGTCAGGTTGTCACCTCCCCTGAGACTGTAATTATGTCACGCACGAGCTGACATTTCATGTTGTATAAGATTTTATCCTGATTTCACTATTTTACGAAATATTAGTCTACTTATAAAATGTGGAAAAATCTGGCAAATATCAGATATCTAACGTGACAAGGAATGTGGTGTAAAGTGTTGAAATTGGGAGCCGGATAATAATGCACAACATTAGTTGCACCCGACATAATTTGCAATGTCACGTTATTTTAGCCGGGAACCTTTTCAGTCATAAGCAGAAATTCAACAAATATTTTATTATAATGTAATGTTATTACTTTTAGGAGGTCCTTTGCAAACGTTCCCAGGAACGTAAACTGAAGGAAACTATAAAACCATATGTATAAATAAGATAAATAGGTAATCTAGTGTTAATAAAGCTAAGAAACGGTGTGAGGAAGAATATGTACCTTAAAGGGCTTGTATCATAGGAACGGCCCATTATAGGGCCGTGAGATTTTTTCCATGCATTTTGTATTTTGCATTTTGTATTCTTATGTCGGTTGGAATCGTATTTAACACAATTTTTATTCTTTGCTGAGAAAATTATTTATTTGTAAACATATGTCTGTCACTATAATTGCCATAGCAACGCGCTAATTTTTTAATTCAATGTCAAAGCCATAGATTTCCAGCTTGTCTTCAGCCTAGCTATAGATAAGAACCTTTGTACAATATTGTTCTGTGTTCTCATATTTGAATGTAGAGTAGAATTCTAAAAAATAAATACCGACGGTATAAAAGCGCGGTCGGCAGCTCAGGTGAGTGAGTCTTTCCACGAGCTTGTCCAGTTATTTTTATTATAGCTGCCGTGCTATAACTGTAAAAAAAATATACGTCCTATTATTCTATAATTGTAAATAGCGGCTTCTTCGGGGCACGGTCCTCGACCTTCGACCTTCGGCACGAACAGCGTCAATAAATCCCGGACGTGTCCTCGACCCACCTGGACGTCGTGCACCTTTCCGCCTGACCTGCAGAGGGAGCTCTCCCCTGGGCCCTTGCACTATCCGCGCCACCATCGACGTCGGTCTACACGGACACGCGCCCGGGCCCATCAGCGCGTCCCGCTGGGACTACGCTACGGTGCTACGTCGGGGGGTCTGACTGCGTGCCACCCCTGCGCCGTCACGCTGAACCACGTCCGTGCTGAACCACGTGCCCTCCTGTGTTCCGCCGGGACTCCATATCTGCCTGCCTGCTTCGTGCCTGCTTCCTGCTACCCCTGCTACCTGGATCCACGTCTCTGCGTGCCTGTCCTGTTCCCGTCTACGTCCCACCCTAGTCATACTTTGTTAGTCCTACCTAGTTTTTAAATTATCCAAATTTCTGTGCTAGGACGTGTCATTAATAAACTCTTGAACTTCAACTTTATTTTTTTATTTAGCTTTCTTCCAAATTTTGCTCCGTTACCTTCCGTAACGCGACAATAAGAAGATTATAAGCGTACCAAAGTTTCATCATAATCGGATGTGAATGGTTTAGGAGTGCATAGGAAACAAAATAATAAACATACATAGATTTTTATTTAAAAAGAAGATACCTACCAAACTATTAAGTATGAGTATTAAATGTTACATAATATTATTATACTTATTTTGTTATATTACTGCTAAGAAATTTTATTAAGTACCTACCTAGGTACCTACCTAATACAAAATCGTGAACAGTACGGCGTCTCGGTTCTGTAACCAAACTCGAACCCCACTTCGAATCTCACTTCACTGCACGGGACGGGAACTTTAAATCATAAATAAGATAATGATAAGATTTTTTTTTCATAACAAAATATTTGAGATAGCTACCTAAAATTTTTGTAATCGGTAAAATTGCTCATAAGTTAGCTTATTTATAATAACTAATTCACGCGAAGTGAAGTGAAGTGTAGTGAGATGCGCGTTTGGTTACAGAATCAACAGATTGCGCAGGTAAAACCGCGGGGTGCAGCTATTACCTATATATCACAAAATTGTAAGAATGTGAAAGTTTTGATGTTTGGATGTTGTTCATTTTGTTACTCAATCACGTCTGAACGGGTGAACGGATTTAGACGAAATTTGGCACAGGGATAGATTTTAGTCTGGAATACTTAACACAGGCTTCTTTTCATGCCGATCATTGGTTTCCAAGGGAAGACTTACAACGATTACCGACTCCCACGCGGGCGGAGCCACGGGCAAAAGCTAAACATAGTATAAAACAAAGTCGCTTCCCGCCGTCTGTACGCTTCTCTTAAACTATACATAAAAATCGCAATAAAATCGATCTTTAAGTTTGGGAGCTAGGTTGCCTCAGAGTCCTCAGACAGACACACACACACTTCAATTATATTTTAACACCCCTTGCGTACGTCGTATATATGTAGATATCCTGTAGTATAATCAAATAACTTCACACTGACACCACATTAGCACAGTTTTACATTAGTAACTACATTGCACTGCACCCGTGCGAAGCCGGGGCGGGCCGCTAGTACTTTTTATATTGATGACTTTGCTCTCTATCTGATAGCAGCAGCTGATATCTAGGAGCCATAAACTGGTCAAAAAAAAAATATTTGGCCTTCCATCTTTAGGGAATTTAAGCTCACTATGTCTTATGATGATGTTGGCTAAAAAGATATAGTACAGTAGCCCGTAGAACATTTAAATCACGAAAAAGGTTACCGTTTGCCGTTGTGATATAGTTATTTATTACGAAATTATAGATACTTTAACCCAAGTTTTACAGATCGCAACCCGCCGTAACCTATATTTGTATATCTCCAAAATTGATATTTTTTTTATTTTTCGAGGTTTACCACATAGTTTAGCTATTGTCGAGTTCTACAGCTTGGTTTGATTGCCACAGATAAAAGTAAGACTATAAAAAGTAGCCATACACAGATTTAAGACCTGATGAAAATGGTTGGACTTTATCTGGTAAATCTGTGTATGATCACTTTCCATAGTCTTACTTTTATCTCTATTGAGACATCGTTTTATTTTTCCTGTAATCTTTATATAAATTGCTATCACATAGAATAGGGATGTTGACTTATGAATAAAATTACGAAATACTAATCAAAATCGTAAACATATCAAACTTTTGGAGTAGCTTGTATACCTCTTGGTTTTATATATTGCGTATTATTTGTTTTATGACCCTTCAAAGTTGGGTGGACAAGTCCATTTAAAAAGTATAAAATTTGTTAAAATAAATAATACATTTAATTAGTCCGTAAAATTTATAGCAAATTTGTCAAAGAAACCATTTTGATAAACACACATTTGTCATAACTTGGTAGCCGTTAGTATGGAGCGTTTTCGGGTGAGTCCAATTTTGTGCATTTCCAACTGTGGATACCTCGGGCAGTTTTCATGCTAGCGTAATAATTCTTATACAAATGTTTCTTTTTTTTTAGGGGTAATTTATGTAACATAAAATAAAAAAATAGTCAACATGCCTATTATTTCAGATTTTTCTCTTTACAAACTTCGGAGATAAGGGGCAGGGGGAACGGTATTTTTTTTTGTACATTTTTCATCATAAGTCGAAAACTATGCGGTCTAGAAAAAAAAGAAAAAATGATTGAAAACGTGCAAACGGCGCTCTTTCATATGATACCCCACATGCCCTAGTGGCCCCACTTCAAATTTTTAAGACCCCTTTTCAGGCCCTTAATTACAAAATTAAGGTATTAATTTTTTTATTTATTTCTTATTTGCAAAATAGTTGAGCAAATGTCATCTTAAACTATTCCAAATTTCAAGTTGATACCCTTTTGATACCATTAGTAGTTCTCGAGATATCCAGCTGTGACAGACAGACAGACAGACTGAGTCACACCATAAGGGTTCATTTTTTTACCATTTTGGTACGGAACCCTAAAAAGATGATAAAGATCAGGGGGGTTACTCCCGATTCCCCAAAACACGAACGAGGTTTTGAGATTGAATTAGTATCAAATAAATGACAAAAATCTGTTATTTTAGTACATTGAAAATGGTTGCCATTGCCATAGTTTCCATTGTACTGTTTTGACATTTACTCGATACCAATTCGATCTCAAAACCTGGTGGTGGTGGGGTGGTTAATCTTATTCATTTGACAGTTCATATCATATTCCATTGACTGCAATGTGTATGGGATGACATCACTGACATGAAAAATTATTTTTTTGATGACATATTATTATGATACAATATGAACTGTCAAATGAATACGATTGACTTTATGCAATCACTTAGCATGAATGAAACAAGCACAATATATAACTCAATTTTATTCCAAAATATCAGCATTACTGGAATCGCTGACTCCCATAGCACAGGCTAGCATACTGTTGATGTGTCTACCTTCATCACTTTTAAATACATATCCATTGGCTTTATCAACTTGATTCTTAACATTAAGTAAACTTTTTTCTTCCATCATGTTCACTAACTGAAATGTCACCAAACTATAGTCTTCTATAATAGAAACAAAAGCACTGTTCAACTTTTTGTACTTATTCATAACATTATCAGTGTCAAGACAATCAAGCAAATAACTTAAATCTAAAACATCTGTATAAAAATCAATTCCAAAATGTAGTTTATCCATGTGCTTCTTCAGCAAGTCCACCTTAGTTAAAAGATTGACATGAGGCAAACCAATCTTGAGCATTGCGTTTAGAGATAACATGAGAGCTGCTATGAATTTGCCAGCATCTGAACAATGGTGTGAATCAACTAAATGAATGACACATAACTGAACATTTGCATTGTTGCTTAGCTTTGAAAAAATATTACTTAAACTATTGTGGTGGCAATAAAGTTCGACCTGCCCAGGTAAATCAAATATATAATTTGTCCAGTCACTACTCTTAATTTGGTCTAACAACCAATTGACATTTTTTTCCAAGTACTCCATGCAATACAACAAAGCACCGTTGGGACCGAGTTCATTTTGAGCCATAACATCTTCAAGGCTTATTAAGTTCCTTATGTCAATATCTGGTTTGTATGACATCAACTCATTTGCAGGATCAAGATTTACCACTACAACATTTCTCCCAAGTTTCTTCAATAATTCTGACATTTTGTAACAATAAGTTGTTTTACCAGCACCAGGGGGGCCAAGTACCAACTGCCCATAATATTTGTACACTGTTTTGAATCGTTTTGCTACTGCTTCTGACATTCTTGACTTTGTTGCCTTTTAAGATCCAATATTATGTCTTTACAAGCCTTTACAGTTTCAATGTCATAAGACTTGAGATTCAAGAAAAGGCAAAGTGGTTGAGTGATATTTAAGGCTTCTGCTAAGTATCTTCCTGCAACTTCTTGACTTTCTCCTGTAGCACCAAAAATAACTTTTGTTGTATAAATATCATTGGTACCTAGAGGATTATGAATTTGGTCTTTTTGCACCATTAACAAACTTCCAACTTTTTCATATTGTGATATAATGAGTAATGTTTTATTTGTGTACTCAGCGAGAATAATCTCTGTAGCCGTATCGTCAATATCGGCAGACGCAGATTTGAATAGTAATAACGCGCACTCATCCTCACTCTGTATCGTCAAATTTTTCATAACGTCTAGCAGTTCCATCTTGACGAATATCTAAAATTAAAATCCAAGAACTAAATTGATAATTACCTATGTACGATGGAACTAATAGACAGAATATAACCAGAACGAGTAACAAGTAAATAAATAATGAGTATTTAATTTAATATTTTGTTTTTTCAAATATTTCAATTATGGTTAGTAGGTATGAGGCAATGGGTTAGGTAATTTTACTTACGTTGTTGAACAGGTAATTAATGGCAGATTTTACTTGTGCAATAATAATTGTATTATTTCATAGATAAAACTATATTTACTTAATTTTAATAAGATATGTAGACGTAGAACAATTTTATTATTTTACTTCAATAATGACAGACAGTCTGACAGTCAGACAAACACTCAGTGTTGCCAGACAGACCCCAGGCTGATTATCTAAAATGAGCGACCGAAATCGATTCCTGAATTATTTCGAAATCGTCGCGCGACCGAGTCACTGATTTGGTATTATGTATGCGATCGCTGATTAGTTTATGCTCCAGTTTATGCTCGTTAAGATCTCCATAGAAACTAGCGCCACTAGCAACCGGTGGCAGCGACTGAAAAGTCCTTTTACCGAAAGTAGTCTGTATCTGTGTATGTGTCTGACTATATGTGCTCTGTGAACATAACCTTTTTGTTTTCGCTTCGAATTTCGTTTACATTTTTTCGTCTTCAAAATGGCAAATTCCGTGTAGGCATTGAAGGACAGGCCTTTTGTTTTACATTATAGCAATTTTATTTAATTTTGGTCAAAGGTAAGGCTAAGAATTTAACGAAAACTAATCAGAAATTACGTTTTGTCTGGTTTCTGTTTGACAGAAGAAATCGCGAAATCGTCGCGGTCGCGTCGCGGTTTCTGAGTTAGATAATACGAATTTCGGAGCATTTCCTTGCAAGTGCTCGTATATTTTAGTTCTTTAGTTGTCCGTTGGAGGCAGCACTCGTAGAAACTCGATCGGTGGTATGAAATCGAGTTTGACAGCGACTATTTCGTAATTATCACCGGTCGCTAGGTGGTTTTAAATTAGATAATCAGCCTGCCGATCAAAACTTTTGCCCCCGCAGGTTGTTAAAATTGCCCTTTCCGACACAAAATCGCCCTTATTTTTTAAAACAACGACACAGGAAAATCTGTTGTACCTTGACACCCTTTCAGTGCCGGTTTTAGCACCACCAGCGCCCTGGGCGACATTTCTACGGGGCACTCCCTATCTGCGATTCCAATATTTTGAATTTTGCCTATTAGTCAAAAAACGACCGCGCCATTTTTAGTCAGTTTCAGGTGAAACTAGTAGTAGGTACTAATCTTGTAATTTTGCTTGTTTATAGTAAAAAATCAGTTTCATATATTAATCTTCTAATTGACAACATTTCAAAATTTTTAGGTACATGTTTTTATGGATATAATGAAAATTTATCGTTTTTTAGGCAACACGTATTTTTTCTTTTCCATTTATTTTCATACATTACTGAGATATTAATTAATAAAAAACGGTTTATTCTAAAAGGACGTAAGTACAAGATATAGGTAAAATATAAGCGATGCCTTTGCCTTGCCTCTTAAAACGTCGATTAAAAAAAAAACTGTCTTTGATGCGAATTGTGATGTCTATAGAGATGTAGGCACGCTAGTATTTTATATCGATAATAATGGTATTTTGGTTTCATGTTTCATAATAAATAAGAAACATAATAACAACTACAGTAACCCCAATAACAACTATGTAAATTATCGTAGTACCTTTTAAGTGGTATGAGTAATTTTCTAAGAAGAGGTGGGTCATTTTTCTTTCAATGTCGCTTTCTAAATACAGTTTCAACTATAAGCCCCCATACAAAGACTTTCAAAAGTAATATCGAAGCGATGTTGTGATTGAAAAGTGCGCTATACGCAATGTATAGCTCTGTCTCTATAACAAAACAACATCACTTTGAGTTTGCTATAAGAGCTCAGAATACGACCTCTGGTAACTGCCCCCCTAGTCAAATGGCCAACATTCTATTCGTTTGAACGCTACGCTTACTATTAAAACTTTATAATAAGCAGTAAACTATAAAATTACGTGCCGTAAGCTTGACAGTTATGGAACTGTCAAGTTTACGGCAAATGTAAATCTTATGTAAATCACAAACTTCGATGTATTGTATGGACAATACATCGAAGTTTGTGATTTACATAAGTTTGCGACATGTGATTTAATCATCTATTGCTCATATTTAAGCTTTAAAAGTAAGCGTAGCGTTCAAACGAATAGAAAGTTGGCCATTTGAGAAGTAGGGCTGGTATCCCTAAGAACTTTCTCGAATGACCATGCAGACAAGACAAGGAAATAAAAGAACAGGTAATAAAAATGACAGTGTTTATTATTTGAAGACTTTTTTATCTCTTTTTAGTTGTCGCTGCAAACTAGTAATCATTGCTTCATGTCGTCGACATCACGCAGGCTCATTACATTTTTGTGGTATGTTGGATATCGGCTCCTAAAATAAAGAAGTTGAGCTTGTAGTAATAAGTATCTACATACAGAACATTAAGTTATAACTGATTTGAGTTAAATTAAATTAAATAACTTGATTATCATTTATTAAGAAAGATGTGCCAGGCTAGCCAAGCCATGTGATGGTTTTCTACTTTTTGTTACCATCAAATATAAAGTACCGAAGAAAGTACAATAAAACATATCGATATAGAAAAATGCACATCACTATGCGAAAAACACACCTCAATAAACAGATCTGATATTTGCAAAAATCGACAAATAACTGGACACAAACGACTATTTGCACAAATTATTAGTATATTATAATAGTTTCAGGCTATTTACATAACATAAAAAAATGAAAACAATATGAACTCACCGATTAAATGATAATATCTATTGATTATTTTCTTATGTTCCTGTGTGTAATTTACAGCCCTCAATCACACAAAACATAATGTCACAGGTAACGCTTAAGGACTTTCTTTTGATTTTCTTACAAGAATACTTTAAAAATATCAAAATTTTACTGAAAATAGAAATACACTCGAAAGACATTGTCATTATTATGACATTTATGACAATTGATTTTTTCAGTGTTGCCAGATCAGATTTTCACACTACCCTAGGCTGGGTCTTAATTTACCCTAGATCACAGAATAGATATAATATAAATAAATAATAATTAATAAGTACTACCGTACAGAAAGGACATTCTCCGCCCCACCTTACATGTACATGGAAGAATTGTTTGTTGATTTATAAAGAAAGAAATAGGTAGTGGAACGAAATATTTTTCTTGTATTTAATTATACTAATCGGGTAATTGGGTATGCTGTAATTTCAATTTCGGAATTTAAAATTACTCGAACGGGCTATGTGTCGTCTCTTAGTGCCGGATATTTTTGACCCTAAATCTAGGGTAAATTACCCTAAGCTGGCACCACTGTTTTTTTTTTAAATAGAAGGCAAAGAGACTCAACTCAAACTCCCTATATGGACTAGATTTCAGATTTTTTTAATTTACGTACAAAATACTGATCTAAAAATTCTGAAAAAAAATATATGAGCCTAGAACACTAAAATCTCGAAATGGTTTTCTAATTTTAGTACTTTCTCAAAATGAAATGTTGTCAATTTTGCTTATTACAGAAAAAACGGCCGCGCAGCGCGATTTTTAGTCAGTTTCACCTATTAATCTTCTAATTTTCCTTATTACAGTAAAAAAACGGATGCGCAGCGCAATTTTTAATCAATTTTACCTACTAATCTTGTAATCTTCCTTGTATAATATATAGAAAAAAAACTACTAATCTTGTAACCTTGCTTGTTTATAGTAAAAAAAAACGGCTGCGCAGCGTGATTTTTAGTCAGTTCCATCTGCTAATCTTCTAATATTGCTTATTTTTTGATTGTGTTGTCACCATAGCCCCGGGATGTCGCCCGTGCTCACCCCCTTCCCCCCTAACGCCGGTACTGCTAGGTACCCTTTGTACCTAGAAGTCTAGAACAATCGTAATTTTTCGAAAGCTCCAGCCCTTTAGTCACATAAATGTCTGGGCGATTAATGGTGACCGAAAGTTTTTGGCCAAAAACTGTTTTTATCTGTGAAATCTTTAACGGAGGTACTGGTATTCGTTCCTAGATGACACTATAGGAAGAAATATCAGTGGATACCCAAACTAAGCTGTGAATTTTGTGTTTGGTACTCTGTGCCAAGTGTTTTCAAGTGGTCTCTGTTTAGAGAGTTCTGTGATTTCCAAAATTGCCCATATTTTACCGATTCCAAGACCTTTCCGCCCTTTTTTCAAAAAAACCCTAAAATTGCCCATGGCGTGGGCAATTGCCCACGGTCTGGCAACACTGCAAACACTGATTAGAGTTAGAGCTGACCACAGATTACTTGCGTCTTGTGTTGTGTCGGAAATGAACGAAGCTGAAAGACAATCGAACTTTCTTAATGGGCGCATTCAGGGTGCTTAGGACGAGTTGTGTTTCTCACCTCACTTTGCGAATAGTATCGAGTGAAAGAGAGGCAATCATGCGAGTGAGTGAACGAGTGAAAGAGAGGAAACGATAGTTAACTATTCGCAAAGTGAAGTGAGAGCAAAAAACCAACTCGTACTAGGCCCTCTGGCAGACAGTCTCGATTGCAAAATATCTGCTCCAAAAATCTGATGACATTCAGCGTTCAATGGCAATCGGACGCCATTTTTTTCAGCGGTCTTGATTTTCGATGAGATACTACGATTGCACTTGTATGAAGCTGTCAGTTGTTGTCTGTCAAAAACTTTTTAAATTTTATGAATCTTTCACAAATAAACGATCACAGTTCTAAAAAAAAAATGTTTTGTTCGATTTTTAAATTACTTTAATCAATGGGGAAGGCAACTGTCAAAATGGCGCTACGTACGTACGCTTGTTCCACAAGAACTATCAAATTTAACTATTTAACTTAGAATAATTACACCTAGAACGATAGTTTCCCAGAAAGCGGTCCGTCAAAAGTGAGGCACAAATGAAATTTATGTGTGCGTAAGGTGCTTGTGTTTACGCTCGACGAAACGCACACAGCAAAAAAATAATGTTACCATTACATGAAATTTTCCCGTAAAAGTAGGGAAGTAGAAACCATCGTCGTACTTATAGTTGCGATTGTGTAAATTTCACCATTTAACTGTAACTAGAGTTTGCTTGTCAAAACTAGAGATGGGCAAGGGTTTAAATCCAACCAAAGTATATAATTAATACCTATAAAATATTTTTTAAATAAGATGTGAGTGTACAATGTTAAAAATGTCAAAAATTAAAGATGGTGGCCAACTTTTTTGTTTGTGGGCGGATCTTGATGAAACTCAATTTCGGGCACTATCTTAACAAAAAAGCAGCAACGCAATGTTAAAAATATAAAAATCCAAGATGGCGGCCAACTTTTTTGTTTGTGGGCCGATTTCGATGAAACTCGGTTCAGGGTACCATTTTAACAAGAAAAACGCAACACAATGTTAAAAATATAAAAAAACCAAGATGGCGGCCAACTTTTTTGTTTGTGGGCCGATTTCGATGATACTCGGTTCGGGATATTATTTTAACAATAAAACAGCAACGCAATGTTAAAATTTTTAAAAAATCCAAGATGGCGGCCAACTTTTTTGTTTGTGGGCCGATTTCGATGAAACTCGGTTCGGAGCACTATTTTAACAAGAAAACAGCAACGCAATGTTAAAAATATAAAAAAATCAAAGATGGCGGCCAACTTTTTTGTTTTTGGGCCGATTTCGATGAAACTCGGTTCGGGATACTATTATAACAAGAAAACAGCAACGCAATGTTAAAAATAAAACAAAATCAAAGATGGCGGCCAACTTTTTTGTTTGTGGTCCTATTTTGATGATAGTCGGTTCGGGATACTATTTTAACAAGAAAACAGCAACGCAATGTTAAAAATTAAAAAATGCAAGATGGCGGCCAACTTTTTTGTTTGTGGGCCGATTTCGATGAAACTCGGTTTGGGGCACTATTTTGACAAGAAAACAGCAATGTTATGTTAAAAATGACAAAAGGTCGAGATGATGGTGATAAATTACATATTCCATACCAAAGTCTGAAATTATATTCTAAAAATTCATATTGCATGGCCATTTATATGTACAACAAACTCCTATCTGAATTGACAAGTTTAACGCTATTTAAATTTAAAGATAAATTAAGGCAATTATTATTGACGAAAAATTATTACTGTGTTTCTGACTTTTTAAGTGACAAAACAAATAAGTTAATAATTATATTCTGCGGTATTCAATTAATTCAATATTTGTAGTAAGAGTGGTTTTTTTATAAAACTAAATGTTTTTTTTTGCCATTATATAATTACAATTATGACGTAGCTGAAATTTGTAATGAATGATACTTGCCATTTACTTTTTTTATTTGCTATCAAATAGCTATTAATCATAGTTAATATTTCAAATATTTGCACGCCGTTTGCATACGGCAGCATGTAACGGCACATTTTATGTTTAAGACCTTTGTTAACCACATGTTTGCAAATAAACGACTGATTTGATTTGATTTGTTATTGGATTTATTTCGATGTAACTTGCTTGAAAAAAAAAACAAATAAAGAAATCGGATGCCATTTTGGATTTTGTTTTTACTTTGCGTTGCTGTTATTTTAAAATAAAGTACCCGAAACCGGGTATCATCGATATCAGCCCACAAAGAAAAAGTGTGGACGCCATTTTGGATTTTTTATGTTTTGAAACATTGCGTTGCTGTTTTTTTTGAAAAGCCTAATAATAAATAGTACCTAAAACCGGATTTCATTGAAATCAGGCCACAAACAAAAGATTTGGCTGCCATCTTTGATTTTGTTATATTTTTAACATTGCGTTGCTGTTTTCTTGTTATAATAGTACCCCGAACCGAGTTTCATCGAAATCGGCCCACAAAAAAAATTGCCCGCCATCTTGGATTTTTTAAATTTTTAACTCTGCGTTGCTGTTCTCTTGTTAAAATAGTATCCCGAACCGAGTTTCATCGAAATCGGCCTACAAACAAAAAAGTTGGCCGCCATCTTTGCTTTTATTTTATTTTTAACATTGCGTTGCTGTTTTCTTGTCATAATAGTATCCCGAACCGAATTTCATCAAAATCGGCCCACAAACTAAAAACTTGGCCGCCATCTTGGATTTTTTTATATTTTTAACATTGCGTTGCTGTTTTCTTGTTAAAATAGTACCCCGAACCGAGTTTCATCGAAATCGGCCCACAAACAAAAAAGTTGGCCGCCATCTTGGATTTAAAAAAAAATAACATTGCGTTGCTGTTTTATTGTTAAAATAATATCCCGAACCGAGTTTCATCGAAATCAGGTCACAAACAAAAAAGTTGGCCGCCATCCGCTACCGCTATGGTCTTGGACTTCTAAGTAAATGCGGGAGATTTTTTCCCCGTACTGGCAACATTTTCATAAAATGTGAAGTGTCAAGTTATGGTTTATTTTGATGAATGTTTTACGTAAAAAATTAAGTTCAAACGCATTAATAATACGTAAAATGTAATCTACAATCTTTCGTGTATTGTTCCGATGTAATGTGAACTGATTGTGACATCCGTTTATTGCGCAAACCCTCATTTTTAATGAAATTTTCGGGAGTTGTTTTCGACACGAATATCACTTGAGCACTAACGGGCCGAATAGTCATACCAAGCCATTCTGGCTTAGTTTGAATTGCCTCACCATACGGACGCGGACTCTCCTTCTAGGTGTAATTATTCTAAGCTATTTAACAATTTTAAAGGAGTCGTTCTTTCCTGGGCCCACTTTTTTTTAATTTTCCTACACCCAAAGTATTTTTTTTTCTGGTATATTTTTCTCGTGGGTCAAGGTTTCCGAAAAGAAAAAAAATATTAACCCCTGCAAACATAAATTAAAAAATATTTAAAAATTCAAACAATGGTGTTCTTCATCGCGTATTTTTTAATGTTTTCGCTTTAAAATGAAAGTGTTTTATTATTAATTTTACTCTCCCGAGTATATCAATAAATTCTAATGCTTGTTACAAGCTTTTACAGCTGATTTAATCCTGAAAATCCATTTTATGCGGCTACCGGCTGTTAGGGGATATTCCTTTGCATTTTTATTTCTATTAAAATGGCGACATTGCCTGTTGATATGTCATTTGTCATTTTATTTGACATTTGACAGCATCAATGTGACATATGACAGTAGAAAATCAATGTTGCCAAGGTAGAAAAAGTTTTGGGTTGCTGTTTTATTAACTTTAATTAGCCAACTATTTTTTGAAAAAACTAATGTTTGCAGGGATAAAAAAAATATATTTATACATGTAAAGGTTCCTTATTTTGTGCTCTTTCCATGAAATATAATTTCATGACCGTAGGCCATGGGTTACCTAATGGGGCCCAGCCTCCATACAAAAATGATCAAATAAAGATCTCACCAAGACCTTTTATTTCTTCAAAGACACCACTAGTCTAGGATGAGTACTTTTCGAGATATTGCTGTTTTAAGTTTGACAGCTGTCATCTGTCAAAATTAAAACGGCAATATCAAGCAACGGCTTAGGCCACTCCATAATAATTATTAATATCTAGTAAAAAAATGTGCGAGTAAAGAACCTAAATCATTGACCTGCATATATTTACACTGGACAGGCTTATGTCAAACTGTTTTTGTGCCTATTTGATTACCGCCATGTTGGCGCTGTAGGACGTAGCGTGAGCATAGCGTGCGTACATGGTACAAAAGTTTGAAGTCTGGAGAGACCATCACGTCAACCATTTTCATATTGTACGTCAAAATTAGTTCTTTAGACGCACGCTAGTGGCGTTTCAAATAGGCACAAGAACTTTGCTGTCAAATCATACAGACAGCCTGTCCAGTTAAATAAAAAAAAATTTTTTCATGTCAGTGACCTAAATGATCTACTCAAATCATTAGCGTATAGTTGGCAGCCTCACCATGGAATTAGAAGGTTTTGACTAGGTCAAAAAATTGTTAGTAAATAGTGATAAATAGTGAACTATAGCATATAGTGATACCATGGTTCAAAAGATATTTGAGTATCTTGGTGAGGCTGCTAACTTGACGTCAAGCTGGCAGACACCTTAAGAAATACAGTTTGTATCAATGTGATTTATATGTCAAAAAAATGTTAGGAAATAGTGAATCGTATACGCAAAATTTCAATAATATTGCTTCAGTACAAGCCGAGATATTACGGTCTCAAAGTGGGCTGCTAACTTGACGTTTCTAGCAATGGCGATTCCAGAGAAACGGGTACAACTTATAAACAAATAAATTTATCAAAAAATTGTTAGTGAAATTGTGATTCTTACGATATAAATAAAAAAAGAATTCTTCATTGCTATTTTCTAAAAATCGAATGTTAACTTCTACATAATACCTACTCTGAATATAGGCTGTCGATCAATATTGAACTTTGCTCCACAGTAATAAGATTTAAACTTGATTGCAATCATGAGGTGAGTACTATCAAGCAAAAAAGTGAAATTTATATTTTTTGACTGTGTCAATAGTCATATCCTCGGTTCAAGGCTATTGATTTGGTATAAGGAAACAAATATTTTTCTACCCACTTTTTTATTTTTTAGAGTATTGAAACAATCAAAAAATTTTTGATTAAATCTCATAAAAAAAAATTTGGTCGTTTAATACTCTACTCTCAGTTCATTTATTTAGTTTAGGAAAAACTACTAATATTTAACTACCAATTAGGTACCAAACGTTAAAACTATAACTTAAAGGGAGGAGTCTAATGAAAATACCCTAACCTGTAATTTTTTGAAAATGAATATTTTGTATTTTTTTTAGTAACTGAAACTTTAACGTTAGCTACCTATTTGGTGAGATTTATAATAAAATTAGTAATCAGTAGTTAGAAAGTAGATGATATCAGTAGAAAATATTTCTAGTTTTTCCCGAATAAATAACTAAATAAATGAACTGAGAGTAGTATTACTGATGATTAGAGTAGATGTATTGGTATATATATATATATATATATATATATGGTTAGAGTAGTAGTATTAATTATTTGTGAGAGAAAATAAAAGAAAGGATGGCAATGTGAGATATTTGCCTGTTTAGATAATATTTTTTGTAACTGTAATGTTCTTGAAAAATCAATTTTGAATTGTATTAAATCCGACCACAGTGGACAATTAGCCTCTATTGAGCACCATCATGTTCCGCCTAAACGGGAAATAATGTGTAGACCAATAAAAAAACACTGTATTGAAAAATTCAGAACCAATGTCACAAGTAAAATTGAAACACTACCAGAACTAAATTTTAAAGCCAATAACTTATATAATCATTTATTTAGCGTAGTTCAAACTGAATTTAGTGAAACTTTTAAGCAAAAAGTCATCAAATGTAACGATAGTAACGATAGTACGAAATTTAGTGACTGGGCCACACCCGGTATATATAAGAGCAGAAGGAAATTATACGAACTTTATGCAGAAAAAGCTACTTCCTGTGATCCTAACTTCATTGAATTTGTCAAGAAGTATTCACAAACATTCAGACAGGTTTGTATCCTAGCAAAGTCCAAGTACTTTGCAAATAAAATAAAATTAGCTGATAATAAAATTAAGGCTACTTGGAATATTATCAATAAAGAAACGGGCAAATCAAAATCCAATATAAATTCCTTCTGTTTAAAATCTGGTAATCAAACTTTTGAGTCTGACAATGAGGTCGCTAAATTTTTTGAGGTTTCTTTGCTAGGATACCAGCAGAAACTACCAGTACTCTAAGTGCTTGTCCCAACATCGCTGTCTCCCTCCTGGAGTCTAGTGTTGATAAGTGCAATGAAGCTTTTTCCTTTAAATATATAAATAGTGCAGATATCATTAAAGCTTTTAAAACAATTAATGTTAAAAAAAACAGAAGATCTTTGGGGCATGTCAACAAGCATTATTAAATCAATTATTGATATACTAGCCCCTTACTTGGCATTTATTTTTAACAAATGTATTGATGAAGGGGTCTTTCCTGACTTAATGAAAAATAGTAAATTGATTCCTCTTTTTAAATCTGGGGATAAAAGTGACCCAGCTAACTTTAGGCCAATATCAATACTTCCAGCACTTAGTAAAATATTTGAAAAAATTATATATTCCCAATTATTAGATTACTTCACATACAATAATATACTTCATAAAAATCAGTTTGGATTTTCCAAGGGTTAAAATACTATTGATGCTGGAATTGCACTTCTCAAACATATTCTTGACGCTTGGGAAGAAAAGCAAGATGTAATTGGTATTTTCTGTGACCTTTCTAAGGCATTCGATTGCGTTGATCACCAAACACTATTAAAGAAGCTAGAACATTATGGTGTCTCTGATAAATCAGTTAGCCTTATGAAATCGTATTTGTTCAATAGAACTCAGAAAGTAGTGATAAATAAAACTGAATCTACTGGAGCCCCCATCAATATGGGTGTGCCGCAGGGATCAATATTGGGCCCATTGCTGTTTCTAATTTATATAAATGACCTTCCCAACTACGCGAATAATTTATGTGAGACAGTACTATTTGCGGATGATACTTCTTTAGTTTTTAAAGTAAACAGAGGTAATAACTGTTCGGACGAAGTAAATAGTGCCCTCTCTAAAGTTTCATACTGGTTTAATAGTAATAATTTAGCACTTAACCCCAAAAAAACTAAATGTGTAAAATTTTCATTGCCTAATGTTGAGAAGACAGAATTAAATATTAATTTGAATGTCGATGAAGTCGAGTTTATTGAAAGTACAAAATTTCTAGGTATTACACTAGATTCTCGACTTCAATGGGATCCACATATCGAAGCCTTGTCAAGTAGACTTAGTTCAGCAGCATTCGCTGTTAAGAAAATAAGGCTTTTAACTGATATTGAAACGGCAAGGTTAGTATATTTTAGTTATTTTCATAGTGTAATGTCTTATGGACTGCTATTGTGGGGCTCAGCTGCCAGTATTGAAAATATTTTTGTACTCCAAAAAAGAGCTGTTCGCGGCATATACAATCTTCGGCGGAGAGATACCTTGAGAGAACTGTTTAAAGAAATAAATATTTTAACTTTGGCAGGCCAATACATATATGAAAATTTAGTTTATGTAAGAAAACACTATGATTCATTTGCTAAGAACAGCAATAATCACCAGTTTAATACAAGAAATAAAGATAAACTTGCCGTTCCAAGATTTAGGCTTGCAAAAACTAGAGGTTCATTTATGGGGAAAGGTATAGCCTTTATTAATAAAGTTCCACAACAAGTAATTGATCTTCTTTTGCATGAATTTAAAAACCATGTTAAAAAAACGCTCATGGGTAAAGGTTATTATAAAGTAGACGATTATCTTAAAGATCAAAATGCGTGGAAATGATGTAACACATAACTACTATAAGTACTTTTTTGCCAATATAATAAGACTATGTTTGTTGCCAATAATCCTGTCACCCTGTTGTAATTATCTGGTAACGATATATTTAAGTTTGTAAATATCGTTACTTATTGCTATTAAAACTGATAAGTTTCTTGCGCCCGTTAACGGGTGGTAGGAAAATATAGACGATTCAAAAGTACTTAATAATTAAGTTTATTTGAATAAAGCTATTTTTGACTTTGACTTTATTAATTTATTTCAATATCGTGGTTATGACTAAGTTACCGAATAAGTTATTACTTCTAAATTTATCACATGTCTTAGATTTATTAGCTTTAACATTACATTAAATATTGTAATTTTATTACACTATTATTACTGTCATAAAAGGAGTAATACTTAACTACATTACCAGATAGTTCAGAGCACCGATCCGACAGAGTGCCGTGTCCGACAGTTGAACAACGTCTGAGCTATCGACAACTGCGCAAGCCGTTTTTATACACGTGATTGATTTTTTTATTTTTCGAGGTTTACCACATAGTTTAGCTATTGTCGTGTTCTACAGCTTGGTTTGATTGCCACAGATAAAAGTAAAACTATAAAAAGTAGCCATACACTGATTTAAGACCTGATGAAAATGGTTGGATTTTATCTGGTCTTAAATCTGTGTATAATCACTTTCCATAGTCTCACTATTATTAGTGGCAATCAAACAAAGCTGTAGAACACGACAATAGCTAAACCATGTGGTAAACCTTGAAAAATAAAAAAATATCATTTTTGGAGATATACAAATATAGGTTACGGCGGGTTGCGATCTGTAAAACTTGGGTTAAAGTATCTATAATTTCGTAATAAATAACTATATCACAACGGCAAACGGTAACCTTTTTGCTGATTTAAATGTTCTACGGGCTACTGTACTATACCCGTTTCTCTGGAATCGCCATTGCCAGAAACGTCAAGTTAGCAGCCCACTTTGAGACCGTAATATCTCGGCTTGTACAGAAGCAATATTATTGAAATTTTGCGTATACGATTCACTATTTCCTAACAATTTTTCGGCATATAAATCACATTGATACGAACTGTATTTCTTAAGGTGTCTGCCAGCTTGACGTCAAGTTAGCAGCCTCACCAAGATACTCAAATATCTTTTGAACCATAGTATCACTATTTATATGCTATAGTTCACTATTTATCACTATTTACTAAAAATTGTTTAACCTAGTCAAAACCTTCTAATTCCATGGTGAGGCTGCCAACTATACGCTAATCATGTATTCATGTGCACGTCACTAGTTAAAAGTTAAGTTAGTTCGTTCGACATTCATTCGTTCTTTTCTTTGATTGTCAAAATCTGACAAAATGGTACGGTATTTTATTTTGGCTTTTTAATATCTGAAAATATCTTTTGAATACCCAAACTATTGGAAATTATGTTCTCCTCCATAGCCACGAACATTTTTGACAAATTAGTTTCAGTTAATATTTTCAAAATATGTGACTGTGAGAATATCATAACCTAACAACAAATGTTTATTCCAGACGAAAGGTACTTCAAGTTTCGGTAAGCGCCGAAATAAGACCCACACATTATGTAGAAGATGTGGGAGGTCATCGTATCATATCCAAAAATCTAAATGTGCCCAATGTGGATACCCCGCTGCCAAACTACGATCCTGTGAGTATATATATTTTTTATTACAAATATTTTCAATGTAAGTTTCGGTTGTACCTGCTGCTTGCCAAAGCCTTAATGGCCCATTTACATGAGACCAACAGCCGAGACAATCCACTGAGCCAGGACAGCAAGCCAGTCAAATTTGTTTGAGAGGACACCAATGCAGTGGACTTTTCTCTATTTACATGATGCCAATATTGGACTGGCTTAGTGGATTGTCTCAAATAGGTATTGGCACCGTGTAAATGGTGCACGAACAAATTACTTAAATAAATAAAGCCTTGTATTTATCCTTACTAATATTATAAATGCGAAAGTCCGTTTGTTTGTTTGTTTGTTACGCTTTCATGTCCTAACTACTGAACCGATCATCATGAAATTTTGCATACACGTTGTCAGGGGCACAGAGAAGGACATAGGGTACCTTTCATCCCGGAAAAAAGTATAGTTCCCGAGGGATAGTAAAAAAACTTTCCACGCAGACGAAGTCGCGGGTGGCCCCTAGTTGATAATAACTTAAAAACTACTTGAATAGTAATGCCCCGCGCAAACTACAGATTTTCTATGCGCTGATTCTTCATATTAAAACTATTGGCTGATAGAAAGTCTGTAGTCTGCGAGAGCTCTTAGTAAACTTTTTGGCACAAGAAAATATTTATTGCCGTGTGTAGAAGTAAACATAGGTGGGTGGGTAGGCAACAAATATTTAAGATCTAACCTATAAGTAATACCTACATTTCAAATGTTAATATTTAATGCAAGAGATCCCAACAGTATTTTTTTTCTTGTTCTGTGAGTGTTTTGGATATGAGCAGAAAATAAATCCAGAGAATTGAGGTTTGGGCGTTTGACGCTTGGCGTTGAGGTTGTTAAAAAATTACAAAATTATTAAATCCTACACTGATTGAGGAAACATTTCTAATACCTGAAATGTTGCCTTGTATAATGTAGGTACAGAAATTGAAACTAACACTGTAGGCATTATTGTTGAAAAATGTGTTATTATTTCATACAGTTTCTTGTTTCATCTCTGTGACATATATTTTGATTTTAACATGTCACAGAGATGAAATGAAATGATGTTAATTCATGGGCCCTATCTTTGGATCCTTTGGCTGGCGTCGAGTGCTTTTTTCTACTTACCAAAATCTGTATTTCCAAATAATTTGTTACAATTTTATCTGATCTGGTGGCCAAAATTGGCACTAAAATAAGTGTTATTAATTACATATTGTTACCTAGGTTACGCCGTCTATAGACGACAGCAACACCGTCACTGAGCCAGATAAGTTTGTGCAGGAGTGCCTGTTGTCAATTGTGACATTATACGTGAAAAGAGCGCTCGACACCAGCCAAAGAATACAAAAATAGAGCCCCATGTATTTTGTTGAAAACATATAGAACCTACTTTATTTAGTCATACACACACACAAACAGTAACAAAATTGTGACTAAAGGTCACAGCACACTATAACGGCACCGCAACTGCACAGCAACAGCACGGCGTCACCTCGAATTTAGGCTACGGCTAGCCGCCAGCGCGCCGTAAGCACGCGGTCGGCGCGCCGTAAGCGCGAGGACCGCGCGCCGTCCGCGAGG
The DNA here is from genome assembly GCA_943789525.1 of Agriphila geniculea. Lineage (NCBI taxonomy): Eukaryota > Metazoa > Arthropoda > Insecta > Lepidoptera > Crambidae > Agriphila > Agriphila geniculea. The sequence goes on from OX038875.1 coordinate 15,885,087, forward strand.
TGTAAGCTATTTTGCATATGATGTTGTTTCGCTGGCGACTCGGAGTCACAGCGCGCTGTTAGCACGCGGTCGGCGCGCGGTCCGCTCGCTTGCGGCGAGCCGGCGGCGAGTCGAGTCGTATGGTCGCGGTAAGCGCGCCGACCGCCCGCCGTTGGCTTTTTCTTATGGACATTATAAAATATATTTTATAACATATTTGCTCGTAAAGGGTCTCTTATTACACCAATTTCAATATCGTATTGTATCTCATTACGAACTTGTGCGGTAATGTAAAGTAAAACGCACGGTTTCCTTGATAAACCGTGCGTTTTACTTTACATTACCGCACGGTTTATCAAGATACTTCGTCTAAAACGAACGGTACTTTTTTTTAATCTTAGCAAAGAGTTTTTATGTCAGAAAAAGAGGTCAACATTTTATGGATAAAATTAACTTTGGGAGATAAAATATAATAAATAAACATTTAATTATTCAATTTAATTAATGTTGACAATAAATTACAACCATTTATCTGTAACAAAAACACAAAAATATTAATTTACTTTATTAGTAATACTGGCTGTTTTTATGCCTTTGCCTTAAAAAAAGCGCTGATGCGCGCGCATTGCTAATTTAATTTTTTTTGCTGTATTGTTTTTATTTGAAAATGTCGTCAAGTAGTGATGAATTTATTAATTCAACACCGCCAGAAGTCTCAGAGGCAGCGAAAAAGGCTACTCTAAGCCTCTTGCCCGAAAAATTGACCTATAAGATACTTACAAGCGTATCGAAATTTAATCATATGGAAAACAAGCAAAGGTGCAAAGTCCGAGTTTTATTTATTTCCTCGCAAATATGTTATAAAACGTCGTATGACATACGTGCGCTTTGATAATTACAGCCTCTGCTTTCTTGTAGCCCTCGCCTACGGCTCGGGCTAGCAATATCGCCTCGGCTGTAATTTTCAACGTACCGCACTTATATCATAATGTACTATTACAACACATGATTTAAAGCTCTAATTTGAATGACAAATTAATTGCTAGGTTGGAGCGGTGCTGTTGCGGTGCCGTTATATGTGCCATGACCTTAAAGAATGGGGAAGGCAACTGTCAAAATGGCGCTGCGTACGCTTGTTCCACGAAAACTATGAAAACAAAGAATTTTAAAAACTAGTTTTTAAAGCTTTAAAATGATTAAATTCTGTGTCATAGGCTTCAAAAATGTTGGCACTTACAAATTTCCGAAAAATCTGGACATAGAAAAAATTTAAAAATTCTTTAAGAATAAAAACGTCTTAATTTGGTTTTCAATTCCGGCATTTGCATTGTAGAATAGTCTTTTATATCCATTTTGGGTCAATGGGTCTTTTTCGGTAAAAAAATGCCACAAAATAAATACCTATTTTCCCATACATTTGTTCTGAACGTCTACTGTCTTAGGAACAAGCGTACGCAGCGACATCTACAATTAGCTTTGCGTTGCCAACCCCATTAATCATGAGTCTGTTTTAACAGATATTCTGGCACTGTTATTATTACAGCAGGACCTCTTTAATCCGAACTCTTACCCCCTGTTCGGATTCATTGAGCGTTTGGATTATAGTAACTAGAGATAATTTATAGGGTAATTTTATGAAACAAAACTAAAAGTATTTATAAGTTTTAAATGTTACATTTACTAAACTTTTTTATAGAAATCCAATACTTTAGTTTCTCAGGAGACAAATAAAAAGTTTTAACTCGCAATTTACGTAAAAGCATTTTTTTCTGGCAAAGTAGTAAGGCTTTTGGATTACAGAGGTGTTCGGCTTAGAAGGGGTTCGGATTATAGAGGTCCTGCTGTATGTACTTTAATCCTATTTCATTACATCTTTACTTTTGTGTGTGGTAGAATGTGTCATAAAATTATAATGGTTTTCTTTCAATAAAACCCTAGAATAAAACATCAATACAGTTTTGAAAAGTGATGAGTTGTGTATGATTGTGACAACCTGCGTGTGATCCATAATAATTAGTTATCTTAATTGTTTCAGACCACTGGTCAGTGAAGGCTAAAAGGAGGAAGACCACGGGTACTGGTCGCATGCGTCACTTGAAGATCGTGAGGAGGCGTTTCCGCAATGGGTTCAAGGAGGGCAAGCCTACTCCCAAGAAAGCTGTAGCTTCCTCGTAGACTTATTGCTGAAATTATCAATAAATTGTAAAAAATCCATGAAAGGTCTTTTTTTCACACTAATTATGCCTCTCCTTTAAGGTGGCTATACCACTGAAAGTGGCGCCTTCATAGGTTTGATTTTAATAAAACTTTGCGTGGAATTTTTAGGACCTATGGTCTAGTATTTTTAGATGATAGAAGATATGACTCGTAGTCAAGAGCGTCGCCAAGGGGGGGCAGCTGATACCGTCTACACTAGACTACTATGGGCCCTAAAAATTCCACGTAAAGTTTTATTAAAATAAAATTCACCGCGGCGAGTCAGCGAGTGCAAGCGCACATTGCTAGGTAACTAGTCGCGGTGGCGACGGCTACACGCAAGGTAAGGTATAAATTAAATAATGTGATCCATCGCCATAGAGTACGTTTTAGCCATGGAAAGTAAAATTTTGATCATTCCATTCATTTGTAAATTACTTTCCATGGTTAAAATTTACTCTGGCGATGGATCACAGTATTTACCATGCGTGTAACCGTTTGTCGCCTAAGTGTCTAATTTCATCTTTATTTATATTCCACAAACCCGTCAAAAATATTAGCCAATAACGTGAGTTAATCGCGGAGAAACATACACATGCGGGGCAAACTGAGAACCTCCTTTTTTAAGTCGGTTAAAGAACTACACTAAAGACATCTCTTTTCCAACAAAAAAATAATTATCTTATTCAGTTCATAAACAGAGAAGTTATACGACTCTGATCATCGAGGTAGTTCACACAAAAGCATACTATTTTCGTGCTTTTTTCTCAAGATTACTTGAAAAGTACTTAACCGATTTCAAAATTTAAAAAAATGGGGCCAATTTGAGAGTTTACCTAATGTAATAACGTTTGAATCATTTCGATCGGTTCAGCCGTCTTCGAGTAATCGATGTAAAAAAAACAAAAACGGGTCGAATTGAGTACCTCCCTCCTTTTGAAGTCGGTAAAAAGTCATGATCTACAGGAGTTTATGGAACCTAAAATCCTCCATATAAAACGGCAACCTACTATATTTTTTGGACGTTTTCGCCATCTAATAATTTTTTACACTTAATAATCTTTACATCATCACATATTTGATGCAAAAAAAGTTGGCAACCCTACTTGGGTCGTCAAATCACGTAAGGCTTGTAAGGGGCGGAGGGGTTCGGAAAAAATCAAAACGGCAATCTCCGTCCGCAGATCGATCTACTGACCGGTAGATGGCGTTATGTTATGTGTGATATTTTTCCTCTGAGAAAGAAAACTTCGTCATTGTGATTTTCAGATAGGATGGTACGTACACTATGACAAATTTCATTTCGCTTTTCGGCAACAGATGGCATTGTACAAATTTCCCATACAAAAATTACTCTATCCAATTTTTTACACGCGTTTTTTTTCGATAGTGTTTGTGCTACTTTGGTACGGTACTACGGTACCCCTTGCACGAACATGAAGGTATCGAGAAATAAAACGCGCGATGCTCAATTCATTTCGCTTTTCAGCGTGAGATGGCGCTGTATAAATTTTCCATACAAAATTACTCTGTCGAATATTGTTTTTACGCGCGTTATTAGGGTTTCGTACCAAAATGGTAAAAAAGGAACCCTTATGGTGTGACTCAGTCTGTCTGTCTGTCTGTCACAGCAGGATATCTCGAGAACTACTAATGGTATCAACTTGAAATTTGGAATAGTTTAATTAAGATGACATTTCCCCAACTATTCTGCAAATAAGAAAGAAATAATAAAATTAATATTTTTTTTACAACAGGGACTGAAAAGGGGTCTTAAAAATTTGAAGTGAGGTGACTAGGGCATGTGGGGTATCATATGAAAGAGCGCTGTTTGCACATTTTAAAACAATGTTTCCTTTTTTCTTAGGCCGCATAGTTTTCGACTTATGATGAAAAATGTAAAAAAAAATACCGTTCCCCCCCCCCCCCCCCTTATCTCCGAAGTTTGCAAAGAGAAAAATTTGAAATAATTCAATGTGATAGTAGTTTATGTAAAGATTACAGGAAAAATAAAACGATGTCTCAATATAACACACTTTTTTAGAAATTCAAAAAACACAAATTTTTTTTAGTTTCATTACCAGTCAACAGATGGCGCTGTCCTAAGCATGCTAACCTAAGGGACAAAAATAGTTTCACTATCGGTCAAGAGATGGCGCAACCTAACACTACAATAATAAATTGGTGGCTGGTTCTAATATAATTACCTACTATTTGCCGTACGAATAAACGAAGAATAAGTTCCTACTTAGTAATATAATAATAACGAGGAGCTCGGTGGCGCAGTGGTATAGCGCCTGGACCAGCGATTGCGGAGGTTAAGCAACGTTCGCAAGGTTCGGTCATGGGATGGGTGACCAAAAATTTATTATCTCGAGCTCCTCCGTGCTTCGGAAGGCACGTTAAGCCGTTGGTCCCGGCTGCATTTGCAGTCGTTAACACCCACCAATCCGCATTGGGCCCGCGTGTTGGGTTATGGCCCGTCCTCCTTATCCACAGGGAAGGCCTGTGCCCCAGCAGTGGGGACATTAAAATGGATGATGGACTAGTAATATAAACATTTTGCAATGTGGAGTGGCTGAAACGTTTTTCAGTCACCATAAGCAGCATTTGTAAATTAACTGTCCGCCTGTTCGCCCTTCCACCTGTCTGCCGTTTATCCTACTTTTTTAAAGACTGTCCTAAAATAACATATCCAAATATATTTATGATTGTACGGAACCCTCGGTGCGCGAGTCCGACTCGCTCTTGACCGGTTTTTTTTTTTCGATAGATGTTAGTGCTACGGGTAGGTGTAGGTACATCAAATACTATAGAACATACAATACAGTGCAGTGGGTTCTTCCTTACATTGTTCCTGTAGGTAGAGCATCTTTTGAGGGTGCCTACATGATTAATTCTTAAAGATAACGACTGTAACTCGTATCCATATTATAAGTATTTGGTAATACATATCTACATAATATTTCAATTGTGTTCCTACTTCCTTTAACCGCTTGATTAAATAATTCTTGTGATGATCTGCTATACTCAAATCACTAAAAATTAATTCCAACACGAATCCATTATATTATTTAAACGTAATTTATAGTTATTTTCTTTGAACCAGTGCCATATCACTTTCACAAGATTAAAATAATGCGAGTACCTACCCAGGCGCGGTCCCAGAGGGGGGGTCACAGGGGACATAACCCCCCCCAAAATCGTACATGTCACATAGAAAAAGCTTCTAAAACTTACAAAAAAAAATGGTATTATTATTAGTGACCCCCCCCAAAATTTCGGGCTGCGACCGCGCCTGTACCTACCTATAAGGTACTCAAGTAGGTACCTAACAAAAATAGTTGTAGCATATAGATGCATATGTGTAGGAAGAGCCTATTTGGTCAATGTTGTCTCAATAAAAAGTTAGACAAGTTCTTTCATAGAGGTGAGGCGTAGAGGCTGTGTCGACGCGACGCGCGTTTGTGTCGTGATCGTGACGGATGAAGGATGATGGTGCGGGGCGCCCCACCGCGCCCCCGCTCACGACTCGTTTCTGGCGTAACAAACTATCATTTCAGTCACTCGCAACTACTGCCGCCAGAGTGCTGTGACCACTGCGTTCAGTTACGTACCAATGCATTGTTACCTTCAACTAAACCTCGCATCGCATAATCTTACCCTGCATCGCCATTGGGCGATAACTTATCATGTGCTATGACGTGACGGCACATTTTAAAGTTCTCGCAAGATAAGGACTTAAGTGATTAAAATTTTACTGTGTTCGGGTGGAGAATGTGCTCGTTTTGAGGTTCTCGTCGAAGTAAACTTAATACCGTTACAAAGTGCTTCAAGATGTCGCTTTTTAAGAAAAAAGCGCCAAAGTATACACCACCGCCGGTTCCCCCGACCCCCACGGAGGAGTATCAGCAGCAAAACGGAGCTGACAACAATAATGGAACGCAGAAGTCACAGCTGGTGTTCCACTGCCAGCAGGCGCATGGCAGCCCGCTTGGACTTATCTCGGGTTTTTCTAATGTAAAGGAGTTGTACCAGAAGATATCTGAATGCTACGATTTTCCTGCAGAAGATGTGAGTTTGTACACTATTTAAGTAAATTTTTAACAGATAATTATTATGACTAAGAGACAATCCGGAACTGAACCTAGGCCGACCACTTAGTAGGCTCCTGACACATCACGATATTATTAGCTTCGATAAGTATATTAATCACTTGTTGACCTTGTCCAAGATATTGGTATTTTAGTATTTTAGAAAACTTAAATGTATCAGCTAGGTAGGTTCTTTTTTCACAAAGATTCTTTAGTGAGATTCATAACATAATAAAAATAAGTGACTGAACAAATTGTTTTGTGCTGGTCAATCGCTTTTGTAGGTCATTTCGCTGACAGATGCGATGTCGTAACATTACTAACTTTGGCTGTTCATGTACACAAAAATTGAGAAACTTATATGTTCAGTAATTTTTTTTTTACGTATGGTACATACAATGGCATTTGCACAATATGGAAACATACGACCACAAAATTGATACAACTTACACATTCATTCATTACTTATTAGTTAAATTCAGATAAATGATTGACTTTACACTAGCTTAGGACAATGCTAAAAACTTAAGTTGCGATGTTTGAACATAATTCAAGAAGAAATAATTTAATTTAAACCTGAAATATTGTTCTAAAAAATACGCTTTATAATGCAGTAGGTACCTCTACCTAGGTTCATTTATTTAGATTAGCTTCTGAAAATATTCGAATAAATTCATAGGTAATCTACCGCCGCGCGGCCGGACCCATGTTGCGGTTACGGACAAAGACGATAAGAGAAGCACACTCATAGAGCGGCGGTAATCTGAGAAAAGACGCTTAGAAAACACTTTTCGCACAAGTCATCACAGAAATACGAAAATTTGGTATCGATGCATTCAGTACGATGCCCTGATCACAAATATATAAGATGACAAGCGCGAAAATGGTGGGGGTAGAAACTGTGACGTCATAAAGTTTTCAGTACCAAGAAATAATAAAAACATATCATGTGGTATACCAAATGAAAGGGCTTTGTGAGTAGATTACGAATATATAACACACTATAACATTTTCACTACTTGGTCTAACAAATTATGAGAAAACGTCGAAAGATTTCACGATTCCGGGTTGCCGTTGAACAGCTCTGGACTGAAAACGACTGAATGGATTTCTGCAAAATACTTATCAAATTACTCTAAACATCCTCTATTCTGGTGTGCAAAGGTAATTGACCAAAGATATTTAAAAATAAGAAAGTTACATCAATTTTACTAACAGCATAATTTTCTGTTATTTCTAAGTTCTGATTCCTATAATAGTCCAGTAGTCAAGTCGGTAAAATTCACTCTATTTGAAAATAATACGAGGAGTTTTGGATTTTTGTGCATCAGATGAGCTATTAATAATAGATTAAAATTGCGACCTCGAAAACTGTGTGGAAGTTTATTTTGGATAAAATCGGAACATTGAAAAACAAATAACCTAAAAATTAAAATAAATGTCAGGAAAGCAAAGGAGACTACATTTGCAATAATTTACTATACTTACTAGGTACAACATTTTGATAGTAATATTATCTATACCTTCAATAAAATCGTAAACGCAAAAAAGTCTGTAAATTGAATATATTCGAAAAAAAAAACAACCAGAGCGATTTAAAATCGGTACGTTAACTGAACATGTTAGAACCATTAAAAAATGTCCTGTCTTTCTGTCTGACTGAATCCTCATCACGCAAAATCACTGGACGGATTTTGACGAAACGAAACTTTAAATAGTGGCAGTGTATATCTCGGAATACAATATTAAATAAAAAAAAATCGAAAGTGACCAACAAGTAGTAAACCAGCAACAAAGACCTTTAGTACAGTACAAAATTAGTATGCTTCAGAGATCCATTGAAACCAGCGAGGTTGAACTTTGTCACAGAGTATTTTTCGTGTCATAAGGAGATCAACCTATTTTCGCATTCAGAGATCCACAAAAGCCAGCAGGGTTGACCTTTGTCACAGTACATTCTTCATATCATAGAGAGCTCTACTACAGTGACACACGGCACCGGCATCACTGTCGTCTATGTAATCGACGGCGTAACCTAGGTAACAATATAATCATGGCCTGCGCTCACTGACGGCACGGCACGCTTAGGGCGTACCGAATCATCATGTGGTATCCTGCGGCCACAACAGCATGGCCTGGCACGACGCGACATAGCACGTCGTAACATACTAAAGGGTCCTGCGGCATCCCGCGGCATACTGCATGATCACGGGTTTGGGTGTTGTTCTTTAATACGGGTGTAAGTATCGGAGATTCATAGATGACGACTTTGAAGAAATAAAATTAATGTTGAGGTCTTCATTCCAGATGACAGCTGTCAAATATGGAAAACGGACATCGGCATATATTGTTTCAAATTTAATAAATAACTTGCCCATTGATACAATAAACAAAATTAATAGTAAAAATTTTAAAAACATACTTAAATCCTACTTTATAGATAAATTAAATAAACTTAACGATATAAAATAAAATAAGCACATTTAAATATAAGTAATACTTTGCCCATAAATATTCACGAAATGGAGCATCCTGTACGCAGTATTGCAAACGTGTTTACTCTGAACTTAAAAAAAAAGTATCTGACTCACCGCATCATACAATAGCTGTGCTGACTGCCATCTTTTGTCGAATTGCACGTGTGTGCGTGTATGTGTGTATTTGTCCTATTTCCGCGCACCACGCGCCAGCCTAACTTGTTTGTCGCATACTTTTATTTTTAGATGATGTTAGGAAATAATTTTAACTGAGATGACTTGTATTGTAACTGTCTATAAACTTACATTTATGATTGTCAGTGACGAATGTGTAATGTACGAATAAACCTTTCTGGTTTTTGTTGCACTATTTAGATTAAGAAAAAAAATGTAAATTTGTTTATTTACCAAAATAAAAAAAAATAAAAAACAATTAAAACGGCAATATCTCGGAAAGTACTTATACTAGACTGCTGGTGTCTTTGAAGAAACTAAACGTCTTAGTAGGATCTTCATTTCAGATGACTGCTCTGCCCTCCTTATTGCAAATGCAGTACTTGCAATTTGGCGGTTTCGAGATAAACGCGGGAAACCTATTTTTTGATATCTATGCAACAAGTCTATGTTATATAACATTTAAAGTTTACCTAAAAATTAAGAAAAAAATCAAGCTTTCTATTGATATATTTTTCTTTTACTTTAACGGTGTCTTCTAAATGAAATGCGGAATACTGCATTTTTATCTACCATTTTGGGATTGTGGGCATTACAGATCAGATCACTAAGGCCAAATGCAGTATCTGTGTTTATTACTGCAAAATTACCTAGCACGTGTTCAAAACTGCGTTTCTAACTAGGAATTATGTACTATTTTCATGCATGGTACTAGTTAAAAGTGTTGGCTTTAGATATTTAAGTAGTTAAGGAACAAAATAAAACGAATTTTTGGTAGGTAAACAAAATAAAAAAAGTATTACCAGAAAAGTAGTTTTATACACTTCTAAGACATCCGCGCGTACAGACCTTTTTACGGATTACAATGCGTATATTATTGGTATTAATTCAGATGTTATTTTAGGCTGTGGTCACAGGAGGACTAAAGTAAAAAGGTTGCTCATATTTTTATGAAATTACCCCTTGGAACTTTATAAAATGCATTCGAGTTTTTTAAATTATTTTATAGCTGCGTTCTGATATTAATTATTATTATTGAATTAAATTGATTAAAGTTAATCCGAATACAAGATCTAGCTACTGAATCTACCACCAGTTCACAAATTGGGAGGCCTCTCAGAAAGAACTGGCGGAAGAAAACTCAGAGGTTGTGTCCATTTCGATCCCTATCTTCAAAATGAACTAACTGTATCTTTAGATCCCGCAGTTGTGATTTAGTACGGGATTTAGTTAATGAAATATGGGGTTCCAAACTGGTGGTACTCTCCGACCATATTCTTCATTGAAATTTGAATACTTGTTGATTTCATAGCCTCGCGTAGCATTCTGGGAATGCGTCTTTGGTTTTTAGCAAGGATTTGTGGTCTATCATTTTTAATGTAATGAATGGGTCCTTTTGAGGCATGTTCACATCACACTCTGCAGTCTTGCTATCGCGCTTGTTCTTCATGTCAGCTACATGTTCTTTAATGCACGTCCCTATACTTCTCTTTGTTTGCCTGATGTAAGAGAGCCCACAGTCGCTATCTACTTTATAGACGCCTGCACCTTGAAAAGGGATGTTGCACTTGACAGTTCCTAAGAATTGGTTTATCTTTCTCGGCGGTTTGAAGTAGATCTTGATAGCACTCTTCAGAATACCTCTTATCTTGTCAGTGACACCTTTCATGTAAGGTAGAATGGCAGGTTGTCGTTCTACTGTGGCTGGCTTGACAAGGTTTTTGTGATGGAGGCGTGGTACTGGCAGTTTGTTACTTAGCAGAACTTGCTTGACATGCTGAAGCTCAGCTGTCAGGTGTTATTGGTCACAGATCCCGCGTACCCTCTGAAACAAAGATTTCCCTACGGTAGGTAGCTAACTGTAATAGATGGTGGTGGGATTCACCATTAAGGAATCTATCTGTAAGTGTTGCTTTTCGATATACAGTGTGGCTCAAGATTTGATCAGAATTACTGATGAAAATAATGCCAAGGAAGGCTAGTTTATTATCTGCCTCTAACTCCATAGTGAGTTGAATAAGCAACCTACACCATAACTAGATAGGTACCTACTTAAATAAAAAAATAAAAAAAAACTTACCAAAACCATTGGAACATTGTATAAACAAATTATAAGCACCACGTCGTGGCTTGCTAGGGTGAAATGCAGCACTGTACCTTGCGGCTTCGGTCTGTGCGTAGGTAGTATAACGTATGTTAGGTAACCTTGCTACTCGCAAATGCAGTACTGTCGAATACTGCGTTTGTCTTTAGTTTCTATTACTTGTAAAGAATTATATTATGCTAAATGAAACTACAGTAAACGTATCAAGTACTGCATAACCTCTTAGTACATGCTGAATACTGCAGATCTTGTTAGCATGAGCAATACTTTTGTGCAAGTACTGTGTTTTGCGTTAAATAAAAAACATAGTTATAATAAAAAAAACATGAAAATTATTTTTTTATATATAGCTTTAACCCACGAGATGTCATTTTTGCAAAAAAGTGAAAATCCCAAAAGTGTCGATTACTGCAAATGCAATTAGCAGGGCAGTGCTGTCAAATTTAAAACGGCAATATCTCGGAAAGTGCTCATCCTAGACGGATGGTGTCTTTGAAGAAAAGGAAGGTCTTGGTGAGATTTTCATTTCAGATGACAGCTTTCAAACCTAAAGCAGTAATATCTCGGAAAGTGCTCATCCTAGAATGATAGTGCCTAGAAGAAAGAAAGGTCTTAGTAAGATTCCCTTCAGATGACAGCTGTCAAACTTAAAACTGCAATATCTCGGAAAGTACTTATCCTAGACTGATGGTATCTTTGAAGAAAAGAAAGATCTTGGTGAGATCTTCATTTCATATGACAGCTGTTAAACTTAAAACAACAATATCTCAGAAAGTACTCATCCTAGACTGATGGTGTCTTTAAAAAAATGAAAGGCCTTATATTATCTTCATTTCAGACAACAGCTGTCAAAATTGAAATTGCAATGGGTTTATTCTGCCAGACAAATCTCTGAGTTATCGATCGCCGTAGAATACATTTCAACCATGGAAAGTAAAATATTAAACAATCCATTTTATCATCCAAAATTACTTTCCATGGTTAAAATTTACTCTATGGCGAACCGCGATCGATGACTCAGATATTAATCTGGCAGAATGCACCCACTATCTCGAAAAATACACATCCTAGAATGATGGGGCCTTTGCAGCAATGAAAGTTCTCACTGAGATCTTCATTATAAATGACCGCTGTCAAATTTAAAACAGCAATATCTCGGAAAGTACTCATCCTAGACTGATGGTGTTTTTGAAGCAATGAAAGTTCTTTTTGAGATCTTCATTATAAATGACAGCTGTCAAATTTAAAACAGAAATATCTCGGAAAGTACTCACCCTAGACTGATGGTGTTTTTGAAGCAATGAAAGTTCTTACTGAGATCTTCATTATAAATGACAGCTGTCAAATTTAAATCAGCAATATCTCGGAAAGTCTTCATCCTAGACTGATGGTTTGATGAAATGAAAGGTCTTAATGAGATCTTCATTTACTTATTTGTTCACCGGTTGTTTCTAGATTTTAATCGGAAATGAATTCAAAAAATTCAAAATTCAAAAATAATTTATTCAGTCTAGGCTGTTACAAGCACTTGTGAATGTCACAGAAGCTACGCCATCGGTTCGCAAATCCTAAGCGGGAGACCTTGTAACGAGAAGAACCGACAAGAAACTCATCAAGGGCTGCTTTTTTCTCCCTGTATATTTCATACAGAGTCGTCAACATTGAAAAATGAGCTCCACGTTTAAATAAATAAATAAAATGCATTTATTTCAGGCTCAATTACACCCATAGTTTTAAATTACATTAAATTTAACTTTCATTAAACTTAACATTTAAGTTTAAAGTGAGGTCATTTTCCATCACAATAATTAACAAAAGTTTGCACACAATGGGTAGGTAGGTTAAAATTAAATATCTACTACATTCAGATAGGTAAATGTGAGAGTAAATAACTTTCAACTAGTTGAGAAATCGCTCTGTCTGCTTCTCGAACAAAAAAACACTTGATGCAAGACATAAAAAAACGCAATTCTTACAATTCTATACGCGTTAAGATAGGTACTCAGAAGCAGACCCACTCCCACTGGCAGCACCCGTTCACGAGCATGACGCATGGACCAGCCATCGCTTCGCTCAACCATATTTGAGGGAACGTAACGACCCGCCCCACACGACACCACCGCAGAAATGATTAAAGAGAGCATGACATACTTAGGCTACCCATCCTAAGGCACTGAATTGAAAACTAATATCCAAAAGCTTTTCATAGGCCTTTACTTACAAAACTATAGACGAAAAAATACGAAAAAATATTACGAAAGAAAAATAATGATTTTAGTCATTAGCAATAAAAAAAAGTGAGAAACCAAAACAAGGATTAGTTATTAATTTTATGTTTTGAGTAAGAAGTGCCATACAGATTGATAATATTAAACATGAAGAAAAAAAAATATGCGACGCCCTTAGTACAAGCAGACAGAAGCAGACCCATTCCCACTGGCAGCACCCATTCACGAGCATGACGCATGAACCAGCCATCGTTTCGCTCAACCATATTTGAGGGAACGTAACGACCCGCCTCACACGACACCACCGCAGAAATGTTTAAAGTGAGCATGACATACTAAAGCTACCCGCATTAAGGCGTCGAGTCAAAAAGCTTACAATACATTTTAAATAGGTAGGACAATGGGGTTGCATGCAACGCAAAGCTAATTGTAGATGTCGCTACGTACGCTTGTTCCTAAGACAGTAGACGTTTAGAACAAAATGTATGGGAAAATATGTATTTATTTTGTGGTATTTATTTACCGAAAAAGACCCATTGACCCAAAATTGATATAAAAGACTATTCTACACTGCAAGTGCCGTAATTGGAAGCCAAATTAAGACGTAATAAGCCAAATTCTTACAGAATTTATAATTTTTTTCTATATCCAGATTTTTCGGAAATATGTAAGTGCCAACATTGTTAAAGCCTATTACACAGAATTTGATCATTTTAAGCCGGTTATACATAATTCTATTAAAATGTAATCTGCTAAGAACCCAGATAATATTAGAATTTACTTACAATAACTTTTTTATAGCATTTTTGCTTGTAGGTATATTAATTATCTTAATATAAAAATAGCATTGTGAATGCCTAAAATCTAAATATTCAATAATAAATGTTTCTAGTAAAAAAATGGGACAAGTATGTAACCCTATATGAGGATAATATTTGTAATTGATGTAAAATAGGAAATTACACTGTTTTTAATATTTATGTAATTTTCTTATTTTTAAATACCTTTTATCAACTAAAGTGTCAGCTAGAGTGGAGTACCGTACCATCAAGGTACATTAGCCCTAGGGTGCTACTTTAGCCCAAAGCCTAAAAAAAAGTTTAAACTTCATGCCACTCTGTCACAGTGAAAGCTATCGAAGCAATTTGCAATTATAACTAATAAATGGCGTATTGTGCTGTCGGTAAAACAGCAGAATCAGCGGTTATAGTGCATCTACGTAGTGAATTACTTGCTCAATGGTGCATCTGGGTATTATGTCAAAAACGAAATCGGATATGTGAGACTGCAACAATTAAAATATTATAAACTGCAAACTTTCTCACTAGACGAAGATATTAGGTAAGTTTATAACAAATGTGGAGTGTACCTGAGATCCTAACGCGATGTAAAACAAACAGATGTACCATGGGCAATAGCGTCACTTAACTACTGCTAAGGTTAAAATCGCTTGCACGCCGCGCCCGCTGTCACATACGTTTAGTTCGTGCAAGGGCGATACGCGCGCACATGAATTTTATTGCAAACTGGTTAAGCGACGTTGTTGCCCATAGTACCTAGGTTCTTTTCTTTTGTAGTAATTATGTGAGAATTAAGTATATACCGGGTTTAACAAGACCTTCAACGAAGCCGAGGTCTACGTATTCTGCCCATCATCATGATCATTTCTGTTCAAAATTATTGCTGGGAAACGATTTTCTTTTTTGGTGTTAAAAAGTATTGCATACTTTATCACGCAATGTAACGCGTACAACAGACCGCGCCTGCGAGTATATGCTACACAACTGCGTGCAGCCAAGTTGAAAGACAGCGTTTATGTGCATGCTTAAGAGATACATCTAGTGACGTCGTTTTGAAGCCATTGTTTGTTACGAAATACATAAAATTTTGATAATGTTTCATTAATCAAAAAGTAGGCAATAACGAATGAAATAAGATTACAAAAAATTTTGAAAAAACATTTTTGACCTTGACCTTCAATAACTTCTTAGCTATTGGTTTCCCAGGTATAGTCTAAAAGACAAAAATGATCCTGATGATGGGCGGAATACGTGGACTTCGGCTTCGTTGAAGGTCTTGTTACACCCGTTATATATAAAACGACATTATAATTTGCCCCGCATTTTCAGGTATCTTTGACCTATGGGCTGAAGTAGATGTTTTTTGTACTATTGTGCCCTATGAATAATGTTTCCTTCCTACTCCGAGCTCTCTGAGGTAAGAGGCGCTGTATGCTGAAAAACAGGTTTTTAGTACAAATATTAATTAGGACCCACCTAAACACGTAAAATCGGCTGATCGGATTTTGATGAAATATGTATATAATACTATTTATTCTAGTTAAAGGTTCCCTAAGGATTTTCTCGAATATCCACGTGGACAAAGTTGCGGCTGGAAGCTAGTTTATTTCTATTCCCGCCCCCGTCCATATCACAGAATAGATATGTCCAAGTCCCCGTTCCTGTCCCCAATCCATCCCCCTCCTCCGTCTCCGTCCCCCTCCCCGTCCCCCTCCCCGTCCCCTATCCCCTTCCCGTCCCCGTCCCATTTTAGAAGTATATACTCCTACGAAGTTTCAAGTCGAAATGTCTATTTTACAAAATTACTTTTCCATATGAAATTTCAACCATTAACAGGTTGAATCATGTCCACCGTGTTGAACTTCAAAATAAATGTCATCTTTGCAATCGTCATCCCATTAAATCTCAATGACGACATTCATCGATTTTTAGGTTTATTCATCTCATATTTATTTTATTTATAACCTTTAACCCCAAATGCAATGCAAACACACATTTCACATTCAATAAAATATGAAATGTGTGTTTGCATATTTATTTTTACTTTCCAACCCTAAGCCTAAATAATAAATTTAGTGAGTTTTACTTTGAAAATGAAGGACTTTTCAGATACAATTTCATCCACCTTTTCACCGCTTCGGGGATGCAATCGTCAAAAACGCAGGCACACATAAATATTAATTTTTAGTTGTCAGCCTAAATACGAAATTTGAAGATCCTAACTTCGAAACTGACGGACTTTCATACAAACTTTCATCCCTTATTTTACCCCCCTTTTGGGATGGAATTTCCAAAATCCTTACTTAGTAGATGCCTTTACTGTATAAAGTATTTATGTGCAAAATTTAAGTCTCCAAGTCAGCGGTTTGGGCTGTGCGTTGATATATCAGTCAATCAGTCAGTCAGGACTTTGAATTTTATATATATAGATTAAGATAACATATACCTATTACAAGAGCAAAGCTATCCTAAGACCCCGGAAAAAAATAAGAAAAAATAAAAAAATGATAGCAAAACCGATTTTACTACCGAACCTACTGGACTATTATAGGAAACGGAAAAACTTAGAAAATTATGCTGTTAGTAAAATTGATGTAACTTTGTTATTTTTAAATATCTTTGGTCAATTACCTTTGGACACCAGAATAGAGGATGTTTAGAGTAATTTGATAAGTATTTTGCAGAAATCCATGCAGTCGTTTTCAGTCCAGAGCTGTTCAACGGCAACCCGGAATCGTGAAATCTTTCGACGTTTTCTCATAATTTGTTAGACCAAGTAGTGAAAATGTTATAGTGTGTTATATATTCGTAATCTACTCACAAAGCCCTTTCATTTGGTATACCACATGATATGTTTTTATTATTTCTTGGTACTGAAAACTTTATGACGTCACAGTTTCTACCCCCACCATTTTCGCGCTTGTCATCTTATATATTTGTGATCAGGGCATCGTACTAATGCATCGATACCAAATTTTCGTATTTCTGTGATGACTTGTGCGAAAACTAACCTCAAACCTTGTTTTACCGCCCTACTATCATATCATTTACCACATTATGCTTATGCGTGCGTCATACATACAATACAATATTATGATACTCAGCTAAACGTCCACTGTTTGGTTTGCCATCATTTGTAACTACTCGTACCTATATTATAATAACATACACTCCCGACCTGTTTTTGTAACACAATCATTGAATAATTATTTGCGCATACAGTACCTACCTAGGTAGGTACCCGTATTTGTGGTGTTTGGTACATCCACTAAATACTTTTATACTTATCAGATTTAATGACTTAGTAACAGTGGCAATAGTTGTAATTACTTAACAAGTAAAAATAAAAAATTTTAAAATCCCCCCTTCACCGGCTGATCAGATCATGGTTACCTTACCTTACCGTATATTTCCAATATCATTGAAGTAACACAGTACCAAATTTCGAATCGATAGGACATATGGAAGGTAGTCAGATCCCCTCATCAACTATTAAAGAGCTGATGATCTTCAAACGGCTGGTCAGGTCATGGTTACCCTACCATATACTTCCAATATAATTGAGTCAGATCCCCTCATCAACTAGAAAAAAAGCTTCAAACAGCTAAACGGGTACGTATCAGAATGTCTAAAGTTAGAATGTCTAAAGTTAAAATGACAAAGTTCAAAATGTCAAAAATTAAAATTCAAATGGTTTAAAATGTCGAAAATCATTATGTCTAACTTCAAAATAGCAAAATTCAAAGTATCAAACGTATCAAATACTTGAAAGTTAAAATATCAATGGTCATTCTAAATCTAATCTAAGTTCACAATGATTTATTTGAATTGGGTTGGATTTTAAAACGAATCGTCTTCTTTGAGGTTAATTGAGTCTGTGGAGGTGTCTTTGGGCTTCGCATTAAATGCTTTATAGCAAATTTAGCTGCCAGAAACGAGTCTAAACTAGTCTACTTGGACTTAGAAACCGTAGACCGCAGGTCACGAGATAGGTGCGAGGAGCGTAGCGACGAGCATGTTAGGTTGACATGAACCCAGCGCGCAAGCCGAGCGACCGAAGCAAGCGTGCCGCGGCAGCGGCCGGCGAAGCGCCAGAAAAAAATCTATTTCTCTCTCGGGGGGGTCGGGGGGCCTGAGGCCCCCAGCTATAAAGAAACACTTTAAATGCACCTACCAGTAGGTTAGGTTAGGTTAGTGTTTTGACCACTCGCAGCGGAGCGAGCGAAGCAAGCGGAGCTCCACAATGCATGCATGCATGTTGCATGCTTGCTTGCATGCTGCATGCTTGCTTGTATGCTGCATGCTTGCTTGCATGCTGCATGCTTGCTTGCATGCTGCATGCTTGCTTGCACATTGCTTACTGCATGGCTGTTCACATGCTGCATGCTTGCTTGCTTGCTGCATGCTTGCTTGCATGCTTGCTTGCTGCATGCTTGCTTGCATGCTTGCATGTTGGGTGCTTGCTTGCAAAATGCTTGCTGGGGGGTGCAGGGCAGCTGGCCCCAGGCCCCCCGCTGTAAATAAAAACTTAATACACCAGGTAGGTTAGGTTAGTGTTTTGACCACTCGCAGCAGAGCGATACTGTAATTTTGACAGTAAGCTAACTGTTTTAGAACCCTTTATGGAGGATTCAAAGCATGGGTGTGGATAAAAATATATAAGTAATGAAATCATATTTTTGGGCTATGCTTGTTTTTATAGCATTTAAATCATAGGTCAAATAAAATTATTTTTAATGTTGAATAGACTAAATGAATGTTATATGAAATGTGCTTTATATCATCTGTTAATTAGATCAAATGATTATTGTGTCAAATAGTTTTTATATCACATGTATTTAGGTCAAGTGAAATGATATTAACCGTATGTTATATTATTTGATCGGTATGTCAAATGAAATTATATGAAATGTTATTATATCCTCTGGTCGTTAGTGCATGTAAATTTAGGTCATACATTACACACCCGGAGGCACAGAGGTTAACACGCAGTTATTTAATCTAATTAATAAGATACCTAAATGAAAGAAAATAAGTAAATTCTATACGTCATTATATGTATTTGGACTATTAGACATTTTAAGTTTTGATCATTTGAACTTAGACATTTTAATTTAGGACTATCTGACCATTTGACATTTTCGTTTTTGACATTTTGAACTTTTTACATTTTAATCGTTAGACATTAAAATTTTTGACATTTTGAACTTTGCCATTTTAAGTTTAGACATTCTAACTTTAGACATTCTGATACGTACCCAGCTAAACAGATTTTCATGAAACTGGCTAAGAACACTCGGGATAAAATTATCTATGACACAAAAAAACTAAACTAAAATCGGTTCATCCGTTTAGAAGCTACGATACCACAGACAGATACACAGATACACAAACACGTTAAACTTAAAACAACCCTCTCTTTTTGCGTCGAGGGTTAAAAACAATATGAGCCACTTGTATTATTAATCCGAGATGCATTTAAGACCACTGGTAATGTGAACGTTTTCTAATCCAACTTTTATAATAAGAATAGATAGTAAGTAGGTAAACTGCGATAAGTAAAATTCGGACGTTATTTGTAAATAAAATACTCAAGTGCTTGGGTGAAAACTGTTATGCAAAGCTCGCTCAAAAACAATGCAAATGGTTGAAAGTATTCCAATCGCATAGGTACTTTACCTGTTTTCTTTACCGTTGTACTGTACTTATGTAGGTGACATTGTAATGTGACTTCAAGTGATATGCGTTGCCGGTGAACGATTCACTGGAGAAACCTTCTTCGGTGAAATCACCGGCCTCGGAACGGTATACACACCCCGGGCACTCCATACAAGCGTCGCGTTTCAACTACCTATTACACAGACGCTACACAGTGACGTTTTTGCACACGCGCAACTGTGTGCGAGCTATTGAGTGAGCACACGGATCGACACACGGATGGGCGCCCCGGTGGTGGGGTGAGGTAATTGATTGTGGGGCGGGGCGGAGAGTTTCCTTTCTGTACGGTAGTACTTGTATCAGCTATATTCTGTGGCTATAGGTATCCAAGCCTTGGTCGGTACTGTCGGTAGATTTCGAGTCCGACACACTTTCGGTTCCAATTTTCTGTAGTTTTCACAGTTTTCTTTTTAGATGAAATTTGGTTATGTGATGTCATATCTACTTAACTGGTGATAAGTTTAACCTTGATAGGTTACTTCAAAAGGATTGTTTAAACAACAATCTTGGGAAAATAATTAGTCAAAATTTGCAGCAACCTTTGAATTAGGTAGGCCTAGCTGTCTTACATTTGCGTAGAATTTGTAATTTTTCAAATCCTTTTTCTTGCTGACATAATTAGTCTTATAATTAAGTTAGTAATTAAGTTATATAATTTAATTTCTAACTTAAAACTTGATACCCAATTAATACTGATAAAAAAATATTGTACATTATAATAAGTTTTTTCCTGTTAAAGAAGAGTTTTTTTAATTAAGGTACTTACCTTCCTACCTACTTAATTATGATTCAGTAAAATACAACAAGTCACTACAATGTTCAAAAACATCTAACTATCATTTTTATGGAATCAACATTACGTACGTAAGTTGTACCGGTGGTACATAAATTAGCAACTTATTTGTTTCATTAATTGTTATTTTGACTAATAAGTAGTAGGGTACGTAGGCTCAATTAACTAGAATCAATCTGGTTCAAAGCTATTAGATATCAGTTAAAAATCAACTGCAAAAAAACCGCAGAACAGTTATATGTATGACGACGACGTTTAAATCTTTTCGTCTGGGACAATAGAAAATAGTAAAAGTTAATAATTTTAAAGATGCAATTTAAAGTTTATTTGAATGGATGCTGTGGGAACTCCACGATATATCATGAAATTTTTTAGCAAAATGTTTAACTTTGTTAGATTTTTAACTTTATGTAAGTAAATCGTTCGTAGTTACTTATTTCAGTTTTTAGAAGAAAAAGATTTTTGCGAGATAAGTTTATGTTTTTTTCCATTTATTTGAGTAAACAAACAGTGAAAAATTGAAAGGTAATAAAAACTAACTAGAATTAAACTGGTTCAAAGGCAAAAAATTCGCAGACAGTTTATATGACGACGCGACGACGTTTAAATCTTTTCGTCTGGGACAATGGAAAATAGTAAAAGTTAATAATTTTAAGGATTTTTAAGAGAAAGATTTGAATGGATACAGTGGAAACGCTACGATGTATCACGAAAATTATACTTCCCCTATAAACTCACATTTTTGTTTCTATACCTACTATGGAATCATGAAATCGAATTAGCAACGCGACCTGCAGTCTCAGGTATAAGTTTTCACTCACATTTGTTTTTATAAGGATTCATTGGTCTACTTTTTAAAAAGGGGTTACCTCTATCTGGCAGAAACTTGATGCTCCGAAATTTATTTGGCAGAACACACTTGGCAGAATCTTCTTTAAACGAATATTTTTAAGGCATAAAAATTGTTTAATATAATTATTGTTTGGCAGAATGTTTACATGTCCGAATTTACAATGGCATACTATTCAGGTGGCAGAATTTCATTAGGCATAAATACCTTTGGCAAAATTTTTATTCGCAGAATTTCGTTTGGCATAACGTTTATTTAGTCGACAATTATTTGGTATAATTTTCACATGGTATACTACGAATATGGCAGCATTTCATTAAGAATAATGTCATCAAGCATATTGTAATCTCTAAAAAAATGCATTTTAACTTCAAATTGAATTAAAAATTTGTCTTAAAAAGTCAATATGTTGAATTTTTGTAAATGTTGTGCTACAAAAGTCAACAACAGAACGAATCGCTGCAAAACCGATATGCATGCTGCCTGCTTGCATGCATGCATGCTTGTTTATGCTGCTTGCATGCTTGCCGGGGGGTGCAGGGGGGCTGGCCCCCCTGCTCGGGGGGGTCGGGGGGCCTGAGGCCCCCCGCTATAAAGATAAACTTTTAATGCACCTACCAGTAGGTTAGGTTAGGTTAGTGTTTTGACCACTCGCAGCGGAGCGAGCGAAGCGAGCGGAGCTCCACAATGCTTGCATGCATGCTGCATGCTGCATGCTTGCTTGCATGCTTGCTTGCATGCTGCATGCTTGCTTGCATACTGCATGCTTGCTGCATGTTTATTTGTCTGCATGTAAGGATGCATGCAGCATGAAACATGCGTGTAAGTAATACAAAATTATTCTAGATATGAATTTTCTATTAAATGTATGCCAAAAGATGATTCTGACTATAAACTGTCTGCGATATGATGGTTCTGACTGCGAACTTTCTGCGATATGATGGTTCTACTATTTGATTATTATGGATATGAAATGTATGCCAAAAGATGATTCTGGCTTACAAAATTATGCGTTTTAAGTGTATGATAAATGAGTGTATGCCAAACGATTTTCTGCGACATGAAGTTTATGCCATTAGTTGTTATGCATAGTAAAATTATGACATAAAAAGTTCTGCCATAAAAGGTAGACTCTTTAAAAAGACTTCCTGAGAGTCTTTGATGTCAGCCTGACTAAAAATAATTATTAGTAAGTAGGTACTTTAAGAAAGCTTTATTAAATAGATAGAACATTTAAGTGACTGAAAAATTACCGAGGTAAAATTTTATGTTTATTGTCATTCTTGTAATTTTAAAAAATTAATTAAAGAATAAGCAGCAAGGGGATGGACGGATCGATATTCGATATGTTTCTTAGTTGGGTTTGAAATTGATCCTTTTTATTTACAAATTTTGTTTTCGTGATTTTAATACAAAAACATGAAGGTAGCAGTACTTAGGTACTTACCTCATTTTTCAAATAGCGTAACGTAAAACTTTGTAATGGCTTGAACATGCGTATATTACTTATAGACATAGCAAAAGTCCTTACGATAATGTTTTAGGCTGTATAGCGAACGTACTTATATACTTTATTGACCGAGCAAGCGCGAAGCGCGAGCGAAGCGTCTCTGCTTCAACTTGGGCAAAAATTATTTTGTTTGTCCTTCCGGCTGTCCGTGTTCTCCTCTACAGGCTACAGGTCGCATTTCTCAACAGATTCTCGTAAAATTTTGTGAGCAGGTTTGAAAATTATATAGATTTTTTGTATCGATCCAGTTTTTCGAAATTTTTCAAAATGGCTGAGATAATGTAAAAACAACATATTTCAGCTGTTTTCCTCTATAGGTCGCATTTCTCAACCGATTCTCGTGAAATTTTGTAAGCAGGTTTGATAATTACATATAATTTTTCAGTCGAGCCAGTTTTTCGAATTTTTTTGAAATGACGGAGACCTTTCCTCTTATATACCTAACTAAAACGGTTTTTACAATATTAAAGGAAAAATATTTGCACGAAATGCTAGGTTGATTGAGTCATGATATTATGACGATCGCAATAATAATTACATATTAGGTACACTATTGTCTGTTTATCTTTAGGTACCTACTTGTCTTATTTTGGTAACTAATCCTCACCCAACTTTTTATTGAAAAAAATAATGATTATAAAATCGGTACAACAAAGGTTTTCTACACATAGATTACGAAAGAGATTAAAAATTTTAGTAAACAATTTGATTTAATAAGACAACATATTTTTAAATAACCATTCAAAGACGTTTGAAAACTGTCAAATTCTGTAGTAAATAGTGCAATTAGTAAGGTTAAACAGACTTTAGTAGGGACCAAATGTTTGTGTGTGATGAGCACAGAATTATTATTCAAACAAATTGGTGTGAGTTGTCGGGAATATTGCCTATTTTTATTTATGTTATTATTATCTATAATATTATTTATCGTTATTATCATAGATTATGGTAGTGGATTTAAATGAGTTCTTCCCAACCCCAACTGCTAATAACTCAATATCATAATAATTATTCAAAATTTCTGCAGCAGACTTATGATCTTAGATAATTAGGTCTATGTTAATCTATAAATTACAATATTATCACGAATTGTAAAAGTTGATAGTAAGTCACAGATATTAGTAAAAAAAAAAATTGTTTCATCAATTTCTTTACACAAAAAAGAGTCCATGGTCGATGGGATTGCATGGTTTTATTACAAAGTTCCTGTGGCCTTCGTTCGGCTCCATCATCAGACCCTGGACACTATTTCCCAACAGAGTACTCGTCAAAACGATTCAAAAGAGCTTAACCTGGATGGGGTTGCATGGTTTTATTAAAGAGTTCCAGTGGCGTTCTTTCGGCTTTATCATCAAACTCTTGGACACTATTTTTCATTAGAGTGCTCGTCAAGACGATTCAAACGAGCCAAACTCGATAGGTTAGCGTGGATTTATTAAAGAGTTCCTGTGTCCTTCTTCCGGCTCCATCATCAGATCCTAGAAACTATTTCCTATCAAAGTACTTGTCAAGATGATTCAAACGAGCTCAAACTCGATGGGGTTGCATGGTTTCAATATTGAGTTCCTATGGCATGGCCTTCCAGCTTCATAATCAGATCCTGGATCTCATCTCCCATTAGAGTACTCATCAAGACAATTCTAACGAGTCTAAAAACACAATCGGGTTGTATGGTTTCATCATAGAGTTCCTGTGGCCTTCTTTCGGCTCCATCATCAGATCAGCTCAATGACACCATTATATTGCATTGCCTTTCAGTTTTGGCCTATGTTCACAGTTTTAAGTCTCTAGCTCATCATCGGGAAGCTAGAATAAAATCGTTCGCAAACTTTGTGGACAAACAAACAAACGAGAAAACAACCTAATAAAAACGTGTTAATAAAATGAGGTAAGTAATATTCTACTATGCTTAAGTCACAAAATAGATATAAGTACTACTTAAGTAGAGAAGGAAAATATTTAAGTAGGTAAATACAAGTTTTTCCTATTTTAAAACCGGTATGCAACCAATATGTACTTAAATCTATAGCACTACCATGAGTTTACAAAAACCATTCTCGATATCGACCGCGTTAGCAATTTGTATGGGAAATTGAAGCAGAGCCTCTAGCGGATACGCGAAGAACTAAAATCTATAGTAAGAGTGCTCACCATCCACGAGTTTACCATCCTCGCTAATGTGAAATCGATAAGGTAAATGTCCCATATTTCGGCATGTTAAGACTCTTAATGGCTTCAAGATTTTAAAATTGTAATATTTTAGGTTTTCATGATCGAGTATAGTGCCCCGATTTATGAAATTGTGTTGTGTCATTTGCCTGTAGTATCGCAGATATGATAGATGTGCGGATGGGCTATTAAAAGGTTTCATATTTAGAAACAAATAAAGATATTTTAGTATTGAAAATTCTGATTTTTTTTTGGGAAAATCGAAATTGGCGGAAAAAACGCCAAAAATTCTTACCAGATGAAATAAGGATAAGGAGTAAGAATAGAAAGCTGCATAATCAGCGAGAAATATAGGCTATAGTTGTTTAAAAAATAGAAATATCTATAACCTCTATAGTAATTGCAATAGTGAAAACCTACCAAAAAAAATCCTATAAAATTATTTAGCGTGAACTGTGAAAACTATTAATAATAAATAAATAAATAAAAGATTTTAATATAGTCTTCTTTAAATTATTCTAATCGGACGTTTTGTTTGGAAGTTACTACGAGTATATGGGATCATTTTACTACTTAACTATTTAAAGTTTTATTCAAATTGACTTTCTGTGAGCTTAAAAAGTAGGTACATACGAGCGCTAATCTTATGGTGGTGACAAGGAATACACGCCATAAAGCTGTCTGTGCCGACGACTGAGAGTTTAGAACGTAGCATTGCCCTCAGTCACGGTAACGGATAGATACCGTAACCGTGTCTTAGTTCAGTCACCAAAATGTTGGTACTTGATTTTTAGACAGTTTATGTGCTATATTTTGTACTAATGTAGGTGTAATAATTAATAATTTGCGACAGAAAACAAAAACTAAACGAAATAACTTACTAACACGAAATATTGGTCGTTTACCTTAGTTGCTGTAGTTTGCAATTATAATCCGACTAAGTAAAAAATCATTAGTTAGTGCGTGTATACCGAATGTAAGTGAATTTTGAATTTATGTTGGTTACTATCTTTTTACTTTCCTCTATGGTTACTATTTATGTCAAATCTTCCTGTGAGTATAATTGTTCCTTGTGTCAAATCGAAAATGTCAAATGTAATTTTCACGTTTTAATAATTATTTATTTTGTGTTTTCTTTGCGTATTTTGTTGTGTAAAAGCTTGCTTGTTAAGATTGATAAGAATAAAATTAGAAGCAGTCGATTAGAGGAGTTTATGGAAAGGTGAAATAAAAGGTTGGTACTTGATACAAATCCTCGGACGATTCGTCCAAGTACAAATCATTAGAAAACTCAGATAAACCTAAATCCAACCAGAAAAATACTTTCATGAAAGTTTTTATTAAACCTTACGCTGTTTTAGTTTAAGTTTCTCTTAATAATTGTTTCTTTATATTTATGATTAGCTATCCATGACCTTGATTTGTTTTTACTATCGGCCATAGATGCATTAATTGCAATTTTTTAAAGACGACCTGCCCCATGCTCCAATTGCCAACCTTACTTTTAAAGCTTAAAATATGAGCAATAGACGATTAAATAACGTGTCGTAAGCTTATGTAAATCTCAGACTTTGATATTGTGTGACAAGCTTACGACACGTAATAACGTAGCGTTCAAACGCATAGAATGTTGGCCATTTGAGTAGGGGGACAGCGTGATTACGATAATAGCCTAGGTCTTATTTTAACACGATAGAGCTTAATGAGAATCCCACAACTTATACAACTTATGGTTTACTTATTTCATTACAGATAATGTGTGTATCATCCCACAATCGACAAAAATATCCAGTTTCCTTCCAAATTAATAAAAACGTACAAGTTGGACGAAATACAACCTGGCAGAGCGACATGCGGCAGATACCTACGTTTTTTGTGCCTTATTCAAATATGATATTAAATAAACAAATAAGGCCCAAAATGATACAAATCTACGAGTTAAAGTGGGATCTTTTTTTAGGAATATATAACATAAATCTTTACTTTGTAATAATAAATATTCAAATTTATTGATAAGTTGTTTTTATTTAATATGGTTTCATATTTAACCTCAATTTCAAATAAAAAAGTTATAGGCCTTAATTTAATAAGTGTAATCGATTTATTACGGCCAAAGTCAAGTTTTCGGAAAATTAGATTTAGTTAGAACTGTTTTCTTATATTCCTACTGTTAAATAATTAATTAAATAATATATAAAGACTTAAAATTAGATAGGCCTTATTTGTATCAAGTATTACGTTGATATGGACGGAATTAACATATTTGCAACTAAGTAGATTATTATTTAGATTTAACACAATATTTTCTAATTTTGTAACATGCTTGATAGGAAAGTACTTAATTAAATTTTTTTACATTACTTTCAAAGTGGAGGAATGCGTTACGTTACGGCGTATTTGAATGGTGACCTTAGTAAGCCCACTGAATGGAGGGCCCACCTAGAAGGGCCACTATTCAGCGTTGGGCACAACCTGACCCACCCCCTGACTAGAGGATTTCTAACACGGGTTTTCATATTTATCGGTTTATAATTTGCCCTTGATTTCGTTGCATTATGCAGCTGTGGCGCACATATTTTATGCTAAATAAGCTCTGAAAGACATTATTTAGACTATTTTAGACACAAAAAATACTAAATTAAATTAAAATAGAAGTATTCACGCCAATGACTATGCTGTACCGCGGTTTGATTACATTCTCTTTTGTTGTACCTATTTTTTACATTCCTCTATGCCATAGAGGATAGTAAAAGGTATACTCATTGATCTCACGCCTCAAAACGCAAGTGAGTAACTTTACTACTATAGTTATGGTATTTCTCGATACTATCTGTCAATTAGTAACTCTGTCGCGTTACGGAAGGTAACGGAGCAAAATTTGGAAGAAAGCTAAATAAAAAATTAAAGTTGAAGTTCAAGAGTTTATTAATGACACGTCCTAGCACAGAAATTTGGATAATTTAAAAACTAGGTAGGACTAACAAAGTATGACTAGGGTGGGACGTAGACGGGAACAGGACAGGCACGCAGAGACGTGGATCCAGGTAGCAGGGGTAACAGGAAGCAGGCACGAAGCAGGCAGGCAGATATGGAGTCCTGGCGGAACACAGGAGGGCACGTGGTTCAGCACGGACGTGGTTCAGCGTGACGGCGCAGGGGTGGCACGCAGTCAGACTCCCCGACGTAGCACCGTAGCGTAGTACCAGCGGGACGCGCTGATGGGCCCGGGCGCGTGTTCGTGTAGACCGACGTCGATGGTGGCGCGGATAGTGCAAGGGCCCAGGGGAGAGCTCCCTCTGCAGGTCAGGCGGAAAGGTGCACGACGTCCAGGTGGGTCGAGGACACGTCCGGGATTTATTGACGTTGTTCGTGCCGAAGGTCGAAGGTCGAGGACCGTGCCCCGAAGAAGCCGCTATTTACAATTATAGAATAATAGGACGTATATTTTTTTTACAGTTATAGCACGGCAGCTATAATAAAAATAACTGGACAAGCTCGTGGAAAGACTGACTCACCTGAGCTGCCGACCGCGCTTTTATACCGTCGGTATTTATTTTTTTAAAATTCTACTCTACATTCAAATATGAGAACACAGAACAATATTGTACAAAGGTTCTTATCTATAGCTAGGCTGAAGACAAGCTGGAAATCTATGGCTTTGACATTGAATTAAAAAATTAGCGCGTTGCTATGGCAATTATAGTGACAGACATATGTTTACAAATAAATAATTTTCTCAGCAAAGAATAAAAATTGTGTTAAATACGATTCCAACCGACATAAGAATACAAAATGCAAAATACAAAATGCATGGGAAAAATCTCACGGCCCTATAATGGGCCGTTCCTATGATACAAGCCCTTTAAGGTACATATTCTTCCTCACACCGTTTCTTAGATTTATTTACACTAGATTACCTATTTATCTTATTTATACATATGGTTTTATAGTTTCCTTCAGTTTCCGTTCTTGGGAACGTTTGCAAAGGACCTCCTAATAGTACATTATGATATAAGTGCGGTACGTTGAAAATTACAGCCGAGGCGATATTGCTAGCCCGAGCCGTAGGCGAGGGCTACAAGAAAGCAGAGGCTGTAATTATCAAAGCGCACGTATGTCATACGACGTTTTATAACATATTTGCGAGGAAATAAATAAAACTCGGACTTTGCACCTTTGCTTGTTTTCCATATGATTAAATTTTGATACGCTTGTAAGTATCTTATCGGTCAATTTTTCGGGCAAGAGGCTTAGAGTAGCCTTTTTCGCTGCCTCTGAGACTTCTGGCGGTGTTGAATTAATAAATTCATCAGTACTTGACGACATTTTCAAATAAAAACAATACAGCAAAAAAAAATTAAATTAGCAATGCGCGCGCATCAGCGTTTTTTTTAAGGCAAAGGCATAAAAACAGCCAGTATTACTAATAAAGTAAATTAATATTTTTGTGTTTTTGTTACAGATAAATGGTTGTAATTTATTGTCAACATTAATTAAATTGAATAATTAAATGTTTATTTATTACATTTTATCTCCCAAAGTCAATTTTATCCATAAAATGTTGACCTCTTTTCTGACATAAAAACTCTTTGCTAAGTTTTAAAAAAGTACCGTTCGTTTTAGACGAAGTATCTTGATAAACCGTGCGGTAATGTAAAGTAAAACGCACGGCTTATCAAGGAAACCGTGCGTTTTACTTTACATTACCGCACAAGTTCGTAATGAGATACAATACGATATTGAAATTGGTGTATTAAGAGACCCTTTACGAGCAAATATGTTATAAAAGTAATAACATTACATTTTAATGTTATTACTTTTAGGAGGTCCTTTGCAAACGTTCCCAAGAACGGAAACTGAAGGAAACTATAAAACCATATGTATAAATAAGATAAATAGGTAATCTAGTGTAAATAAATCTAAGAAACGGTGTGAGGAAGAATATGTACCTTAAAGGGCTTGTATCATAGGAACGGCCCATTATAGGGCCGTGAGATTTTTCCCATGCATTTTGTATTTTGCATTTTGTATTCTTATGTCGGTTGGAATCGTATTTAACACAATTTTTATTCTTTGCTGAGAAAATTATTTATTTGTAAACATATGTCTGTCACTATAATTGCCATAGCAACGCGCTAATTTTTTAATTCAATGTCAAAGCCATAGATTTCCAGCTTGTCTTCAGCCTAGCTATAGATAAGAACCTTTGTACAATATTGTTCTGTGTTCTCATATTTGAATGTAGAGTAGAATTTTAAAAAAATAAATACCGACGGTATAAAAGCGCGGTCGGCAGCTCAGGTGAGTCAGTCTTTCCACGAGCTTGTCCAGTTATTTTTATTATAGCTGCCGTGCTATAACTGTAAAAAAAATATACGTCCTATTATTCTATAATTGTAAATAGCGGCTTCTTCGGGGCACGGTCCTCGACCTTCGACCTTCGGCACGAACAACGTCAATAAATCCCGGACGTGTCCTCGACCCACCTGGACGTCGTGCACCTTTCCGCCTGACCTGCAGAGGGAGCTCTCCCCTGGGCCCTTGCACTATCCGCGCCACCATCGACGTCGGTCTACACGAACACGCGCCCGGGCCCATCAGCGCGTCCCGCTGGTACTACGCTACGGTGCTACGTCGGGGAGTCTGACTGCGTGCCACCCCTGCGCCGTCACGCTGAACCACGTCCGTGCTGAACCACGTGCCCTCCTGTGTTCCGCCGGGACTCCATATCTGCCTGCCTGCTTCGTGCCTGCTTCCTGTTACCCCTGCTACCTGGATCCACGTCTCTGCGTGCCTGTCCTGTTCCCGTCTACGTCCCACCCTAGTCATACTTTGTTAGTCCTACCTAGTTTTTAAATTATCCAAATTTCTGTGCTAGGACGTGTCATTAATAAACTCTTGAACTTCAACTTTATTTTTTTATTTAGCTTTCTTCCAAATTTTGCTCCGTTACCTTCCGTAACGCGACAACTCATGGTACCGAATTGCTATGAAAAAGGCCAAAACGTTACTCGATGCTCGCTAGCGAGTATAGTAAACTATTGTAGTTTACTATACCAACTCATGGTAGAGCTACTATTCTGTGCTATTACTTAACTACTCCGAAATTACATAATCCACAAAACACAACAATCACAATTATTTAAGTTGACCGCCGAGACGGCTAGAATGGTATTGATTGGTGGGATGAAGAACTTTAATAAAATTGTTTTTGTTTGCACTGTGGATTTAACTTTTTTGACTATTGACCGTTGCGTTGATTTGAAAATCTAGAGTCGCAACATTATATCTCAATCAACCTCGATCTGACTTTGTTCGGGTTTTGCCTTATTTATATTACGTTTTAAGAAGACAACGTTTTATAATATAATATTTGATTTCCAAGAACCAGTTTTACAAAACATAGGTACAGTTCTATAGTCATCCCAAAAGTTCGAATAATCTTAATTCAAGCTTAAAAATTACTTATAAACTTTACAGTCAAAGAGTTATCTACTGTTACTCTATTCTATCTATATTAATTATGTCTGTTGCAGTGATTAGCTAATTCGTTCGATAGACCACATACAATACAATATAAATAATAGAGATAACCTTGGGATGGGAGTGCCTCCTACGTTATCACAAATATCGGAAAAATTATCGCCGTGCCATGGCCGTGCCATTTTCACAGCTGACCTTTTAAGACGAACATCGACCGGTCACTTCGGGCGTTTTCAGGGACTTTTCAGCTCTGCATATAGATAGGTAGGTATAGTAAGTTTTAGTTTTGTGAAAATGGCAATGGATAAAGAAGTAAAAGTTGATCAAAATTTGGCTTTCGGATTTTTCATTCACAAAAGTGAAATTTCAATGCGGGACTAATAAATACCATAGTGGCGAAATTTAAAACTTTATCCAAAATCTTTGAAAGATCGTAAATGTGGAAAATTAATAAGGTTTTCTATTAATAAATTATGTTGAGATGAGATGACCGTGTTTGTACCGGAGTTGTTTAAAATTCCCATGTCATTCGAGTGCTATGAGCATAATATTTACCTAGAGCTAGTTCAAAACCTGTTCAAAACAATGTAACGTAACGTTTTGTCTACTTACAGAGTGAAATCGAAGTTATTAGCAATCTACTAAGAACTTTATTTAATTAGCTCTTTAGCTAAAATTAATTAAAGAATTAAAGATCATTACTTTCATGTTTTTATTAGCATCATTAAACTTTTACTTATGACTTTTTGTAATTTTTTATGTTTATTTCACCTTGAATTTCGATCCTAAAATGCAATATTGCGGTTAGATTCTTAGTTTCAAAAATTGCTAATGACTTCGAATACACCCTGTAAGTATATTTAGGTTTTAAATAATTTTGATTTAATCAAGTAAAAATTCTCAATATTAAAGTATATCTCATTGAATATCAAGATTTTGAATTACTGATAGTGTGAATTACTACTTAGTTAGGTATTTATATCATTTGATTGATACAGATTTATCGGTTTGATTTGATAAAATTACAGAATAATATTAAGGAATATGTTTAAGTGATTTTTAACATCTTTTACTAATAAAACTAGGACTTATTCCGAAGTTAACACCTCACCTATTCATAGATTCAATATTATTAATTCAATGATATTAGTGAAACATCACAGAGTTATTTAATCTAATTATGTTCAATTTACGTTATCTACTGAATTTCCCAATATCAATGCTTTTATCGTACCATTAGTTCATATTATTACTATAAATATATTCATTACGTCATCTCTTTTGTAATGTAACGTTATTTCCTTCATATTTTCACATATTTTTGTAATAATAATACTTACCTATTTAAATTTAATGTAGGTATACCTACCTCTACCTACTCATGTCAGTCAGGTTTTTTAGCCTACTTATTACATAACAACGATTATATATGTGCATTCTATGATTTGTCAATTAGTAATTAAGTTTATCAAAAACATATGTCTTGTCTATACAATATGTTTGCTTTGCGTCCTAGTTTTTGAGATCTGTGAGAAAAACTAACAAAAAGCACACTAATTTCGGATCCAAAATTATTTAGTAATTTTGAATGACGTATTAAAGTCTGAAGTTGACAAAATTAATATTTTTGCTTGATAGGTGATATTATTAGCTTGCGAAAAGTATTTTTTTATAACTGTAGGACTTTTAAATCCGGAGAACTTAATATTTTTCTGCAGAGCCTAACCTAAAATAAAAAGTTAAATTTAAAATGCCTGTCATTCCAACAGGAGAGGGGATAGATCCCAACATGTGGGGGGTTTTTTTCGATAAAATTGATCAATTTTATCTGCCTTTAAAAGCTCCGACATCGCTAACCAAACATTGTATACCTATTCACAAAACACACAATGCCTCAATATCATATCATACTATGATTAGAAAAAAATATCAGTGGCTTAATTTGATCATAACATAAATTGTCTCTAATCTCTCTCGGTTTAATTTAAAAATGTATTGGAATTGGAAGTGACATCTTTGTATACTTTCCTCGCGATTTCTTTTATTTCTTAACAATTAGCTTAATACGCACAACACGGTCATAGTAGAATTAAATTTGAACTACAAAAACAGCTTTTATCATGTATTTGCATAAAGACGGTCTCAAGGTCAGCATGGTATACCCTGACCCTGACGTATCGTTGACTGTACCCACATAAAAGTTTTCTAGGATTGCAGCTCATAGTAAATAACTACGCGCTATTATAATTTAAGACTCATCAACGTGAACTTAGGTCTTCGATTGTTCACCGAAGTTAACGGAGTACGAAATGCGTGACTAGCAAGTCACGCATTTCGTACTCCGGTAACTTACATCTACTAGCAAGTAGATGGTCCTATTTTATAATATTAAGTAAGTATATTTATCAAAAACGAGTCTAACTGATTCTGTGATTTAATATGAGCCACGTACAAATGTCACAGCGTGCGGAAGTACGCGCGGGTGAGCAGTCAGGAAGTGGATCGGCCCACAGGGGCGCAGTCTCGTATGTCTCTATGAATTGACGGAGCAAGTGTTTGCAGTGCTCACACACTCATCCATATGCTAATGCAGAAAAATTAAACCGGTCAAGAGCGAGTCGGAGTCGCGCACCGAGGGTTCCGTACCATCATAATTGCACCATCAAACCACACTGCAGAGTAGAATAATAAAATTAGTATTGCAGTTTTAGGTCAGCGCCATCTCTTGACCGATAGTGGAACTAATATTAACTTTTTTAGATATTTGATAATTTCTAAAAAAGTGTGCTATATTGAGACTTCGTTTTATTTTTCCTGTAATCTTTATATAAACTGCTATCACATAGAATTATTTCAGATTTTTCTCATTGCAAACTTCGGAGATAAGGGGGGGGGGGGGGGGGGACGGTATTTTTTTTACATTTTTCATCATAAGTCGAAAACTATGCGGTCTAAAACAAAAAGAAAAAATTTTGAAAACGTGCAAACGGCGCTCTTTTATATGATATCCCACATGCCCTAGTGGCTCCATTTCAAATTTTTAAGACCCCTTTTCAGTCCTTGTTGTAAAAAATATATTTTTTTTATTTATTTCTTATTTGCAAAATAGTTGGGAAAATGTCATCTTAACTATTCCAAATTTCAAGTTGATACCATTAGTAGTTCTCGAGATATCCAGCTGTGACAGACAGTCAGACAGACAGACAGACTGAGTCACACCATAAGGGTTCCTTTTTTACCATTTTGGTACGGAACCCCAAAAACATTAAAAAGGAACATAGAACCTGGAGCATCTTATTTCGATTTTATCGCAGCGCAGGTTTAAAATGGGACACTTAGTTATTACGAAAATCTGGGGGGAAAAAAATGTTTCTTTGTTCTGTGACGAAAATGATGCAGACGACCGCCCGCCGAGCGTCAAGTTTTCAGAACGGCTATTAAATTGCTTCTGTTTGTTTTTTAAAGCCACCTGTGGTTTATAAATTAGCTTCATGTGGGAATAGAAAGAATTGCATAGGTCACACACAGCACAGTAGGTATTAGATAATACAGATAAGTCCTACCTACCTCCAATGATAGTGTTTACTATCATTGCCTACCTCAATTACATTACCTACATGTACGGCTAATATCCAAAGTGCGGCTACACCTAGTTTTAGCGGGCTAAAACCAGTGGGGCTACCGCCCAAGTAGCGTCGACTTCGCCGTCGGCTTCATTTGACATATGGTTGTAATACATTGCTACTTTTCTTTGGTATGTTTTTATTATATTATTTTATTACTAAAAAGAAGTAGCAATGTATCTCATCCTTTTGTCAAATGAAGCCGACGGCGAAGTCGACGACACTTGGGCGGTAGGGCCCCAGGTTTAGCCGCATTTCGGGTATTAGCAGTAACATATAAGTACCTACATATAGCAGACATTTAATTAAATCATTGGATGTTTATACTGATTTGCAAAGCGACTTCTTTTCGATTAGGACAAATTCACATAGATGACAGCCCTACAGGTAGGTATGTGGGCATGCATGTACGACGACGACCTATCGCGAAGGGTCAAGGACCGATGTCTGCCATTGCCGTACCTGAGTGGCTGCGAACGATCAAATGGATAGCTCTTTCTTACATGGAAAAAAGGTCTAAAAGGAATTTACTAAAACTAGTTACTTTGGCAAAATTTTAGAAAACTTTACTCTGGAGCTGTTGGGAAATTGATAGTTAGGGAAATGATCAGTAAAGCTAGGGTTTCCTAGGATGACGGTGCCATCATATTACGGCCGTAATTTAGCGGCGTAGAACGTTGTCTATGTAAGCAGTACGGCGCGCCGCCGTGCTGTTTACATAGACAAACAAACAAATAAGGTTTTCGGATGGCTAAAATATTTTGAGATTTTCACGTTCATTAAATTCGTATACCTACCTTAGTCTTAGAACATATTGGTTAAATGCTCTAAGACCTTAGTAGGCATACGAATAGATACAGAAATTAAACAATCGGTCACTGAATCTTTACTTGTAGGCCTTGTATTTAAAACTTTTTACGTTTTCATTTTATCTTTGGTCCAAATAGGCGACCGGTATAAAATTTTGATGTCAAGGTGAAACAGAGGCAAGCTTATATTGTAGTGAAACAATGAGAACTGAAACTCTGTCATTGCATACAAGCGCTGTCGGAACTATCTCTAGCAAAATCAGTTTTAACGGCCTCGTTTGTGATAATCAGCATTAAAAAAGTTACTCGATGGATCGCCATCAACACAACACCACACAAAAATTCATAAATGGATTATTCATCTATCCATAATGCATAAGAATAACATTATTGGCCAATACGTAAAAGAAGAATTACGATGACATGACGAAATCTACGATAATGTTTAGTTCGCTATTAAAAAGCAAAAGTGGAACAAGAAATTGGAGCGTTTTCAATTTCAGTAGGTAGGTTAGGTTAGGTATAGACAATTCCAACAACCAATCAATGGACACGAAGGCAATCAATAAATCGTAGAATAATTATGATCACAGTAAAAATAAATCTACGAACGGCAGTCACGCAACACAAAGGCGAGGCAAATCAGATTTGTGGAACTGTGCTACGTATAGGAATACATTTAACATGAGCTACTATGACTTAATAGAAATGTATTTTTATGGTTTCAGATTCTGTTCTGCACGTTAAATACCCATAAAGTGGATATGAAGAAATTGCTCGGTGGTCAAATAGGATTAGAAGACTTCATATTTGCACATAGGAAGGGTCGGCCCAAAGAAATAGAAATTGTTAAAACAGAAGATGCCCTTGGGTTAACAATCACGGATAACGGAGCTGGTTACGCGTTTATTAAAAGAATAAAAGAAGGCTCGATAGTTTCCAGAATACCGCACATAGAGGTGAGTTGGATAAGGTTGGATTTCATAAACACTTTTACTAATGTCGCATATAGAAACAAAACAATCGTGATTCTTCCTTGTATAAACAGAGACGTGTACACAAAAAATAATCACGTTCCTGAAATTATTGTTTTATTTCTATGCGACATTCACAACGGCTTTTTAATTTAAGTATATTGTTTCCATCTTTACTTTTATAAAGAGTTTTACGTCCAACGTAAATCTGTGCAATTTTACAATGTAATGTGTGCTAATACTACCAATATTCTGGAGTTAAAGGACATGTCCCATCGCGCCTATGACATTTGCCTCACCATTCTCAAAAAATGTAAGTATCGCGTCTTAATCAAAGTAGTATGTCAGAGTAGGTATTTTACTCTAGAATCAGATTAATAATTATTTTATGCATTAAATAGTGGGATTTTTAAGTTAAAACGCTTTTAAATCACAATTTTTTTTATCATGATAGTACTATTTACTTACATTTTTTTCACAAAATTCTTCAGAAAACAAATTAATGTTTTTGTAATTGTTTTTCTAAATATAAAACAATTCTTGACTGATACTATACCTAAATAGCATCTAATTAGCATTTTTTTTAAATATGAAAGTAATTAAATAAAATGAAACTGGGGCAACGCTGGGACATCTCCTTTGCGTCAATAATATTGGGATATTGGATCACTGCATGTTTTATCATTTATGGAATAATAAATCAAAAACAGAATATCTACATCAAATTATTATCGCGCTCTACAATTTTGTGAGCATTGTCAATTACCTAATTCGGAGCAATCCGCTCCAATAAATATTACATTCACTAGTTCAGATAGAGGTACAATGGAGAAAACGGAATAGTACACTTATTCAACTTGTTAAGAATTTAACGGGAAGTAAACCATTATTGAATTAAGTAATTTACTTTCATTCAGATCGGCGACCACATCGAGAAATTAAATGGAGAGAATATGGTTGGCAAGAGGCATTATGAAGTGGCCAAAACTCTGAAAGAGATTCCTTTAGGAACAACTTTTATAATTCGGCTTGTTGAACCGTTGAAGAGTGGTTTTGGAAGCATCGGACCAAAGTCTGGCAGCGCCCGATCAGGGAAAAAGCAAAATTATGGATCAGGAAAGGAAACATTAAGATTCAAAGCGAATGGACAAGCGTCAATAGAGGATGAGGTAATTATTTTTTATAATTTAACAGTTTCATTTTGGTAAGACTTAGTTAGAACATAATAAATAATACAGGACAAAAAAGATTGATTTAGCGAACTTTTTAATTTGAGCTAGGTATGCAAAAAAGAAGATACTAATGATGAGGTTAAAATAACCAGTATGTAATATTATTTTCAGCACGACGAAAAATCGAAAGCTGGCATTGAAAAGATCAACGGTCTACTAGAATCTTTCATGGGAATTAATGATTCAGAGCTAGCATCACAAATGTGGGACCTATCCGAAGGGAAAACGAATTCTATGCAGTTAGCAGATGCCATCGACAATAGTGATCTCCAGGAATTTGGATTCACGGACGAGTTTATAATAGAATTGTGGGGAGTAATCACAGATGCCAGAGCCGGGCGACTGAGCTAGAAACCATTTTGTGCCTTATAAAGATCACGCCTATGACCAAAATACACTGTTGTTTACATAATACATTTTAAAGACCATTTATTTGGGAGAGTCTTATTTTTTTAAACTAACAACTAGTTCGTAATACTTATACCGACTGATGTGATGTTAGTAAATTGATACATTTAACTTATCTGAGTAGGTCTATCACTTGTATTTTTGAAGTGAAAACTTCTTTAGCGGCGTTGTACGCTTTTTTGTAATGGGGAAAAAATGATAAAATCGCGTCAGTAAGAATCACGTGACCCTGATCGAAAATTCGTAAGACGGATGTGACGGATGGAGAGTACACAGCCGGCGGCGGAAGTATCCCCCTCTCTTTCTACGGAGCGCGGTGAAAATGGCGGCGTGTCATTTCAAGACGTAAACACTTGTGTCGCGATAGCAACGCGCAATTTTTTTAATTCAATGTCAAAACTCTAGATTTTCTGTCAAGCTATGGATAAGACTTTCGTACAATACTGTTCTGTATTCGTAAATTCAAATGAAGAGTAAATTCGTATGACGGCAATTCGTTTCCTAAACATTCCAAAATATCAAAAATGGACAACGTTAATATTCAAGTTTTCACTTCTGCCGGCACTTCCGGAGTGCAACCCAATTTTTTTTATTGACAAATATTTTATAGTCCTTTAATAACACGACGCAGTTTTCGTTTATAAAATAGGCTCTCTTAATGACTTAAGATATTTTATATTTACTCCCAAGTAGATATCTACCACCTAATATGTAGTTTTCCTGAGATTTAATTTGACTATTAACGTTGATAGTTATATTATGAGTCAGTTTAATTATAGAAAACGCAATAATTTGGTCAAAGGTGTAGATTTAAAATAATGATATTTTTTAGCCTAACTTATGTAATGCTATTGTGATAAAGTTTGTAGTGAAGTATTGTTACAAGATTAAGTTAAGGTAAAAGTGCCTAAAGTAGGTAAATAGATTATTTGTATATAATACTTACTTACATGCGTTGATTAGATCTTTGATTCTCGTAGATTCCCAGCATTGAGCTTCAAATTATTTATACCCAATTATTGATTTGCAAATACCTACCACTGCTGGCACAGTTTTACTATCATAAGTCGATAATTTCTTGTTGGAAAGATGTATGTAGACGTACAATATCACTAAGTAGGTTGTACAATTGTACGTATTAAAATTCTGTTTCTGTCACCGATCTAAACTCGCCGTAGGGATAAGCGGAAGTCAATTTCCATTTCCAGGATTATTCCACTTTGCCCACCTAGAGTCCCCATGCCGATGCCGCTTTACGGCAGATTCGTTTTAAGACAGAAATCGATAAAGAATGTTATTTCTATATTCCACTTTTTATTGACCACTTATATTCACTAGTGGTAGGGCTGCCATCTCTAAAACCTGCCGCAATCTTGCTTATTTATAGTAAAAAATGGGCCGCGCAGCACGATTTTTAGTCAGTTTCATCCAGTAATCTTGTGTTGTAATTTGTGATCTTGCTTGTTTATAGAAAAAACAGCCGCGCAGCGCGATTTTTGTTCAGTTTCATCCAGTAATCTTGTAATCTTGCTTGTCTATAGTAAAACAAATGGGCCTTGCAGCGCGATTTTTAGACAGTTTCATCCAGTAACCTTGTGTTGTGATTTGTGATCTTGCCTGTTTATAGAAAAAACGGCCGCGCAGCGCGATTTTTTGCGGGTTGCGCGGTGCGCCACGCGTAGTGAAGTGAGGCGCCCGGTAGCACGTGCGCTGAATATAGTACTTTTTTGAACGGAGTTTGATCCAAAAACCCGGATTTTAATTTAAGTCCGGGTTTTACCCGGACCACAATTAGAACTCCGCCCGGACGCTCCCCGGATGCCCTCCAAACTAGGACAAATCCGGGGAAACCCGGACGGATGACAGCCCTAACTAGTGGGGACACTTGGTGGGGCAAAGTGGAATAATTCAAATTTCCGAGCATCTCTCCTAGTAGAGATACTCTTAGGTAGGTGAATAAATATCCATTCCTACCCACCAGGGAGGATACCATGGTAGGGACTAGTGCACTGGGGGAATGTTGATCTTTAGGGATCTTTTCCTAAAAAAGGGTAAGGCATCCATAAAGGCAGAATGATTTGGTTTTCCACTGATGAAAAAAAACCTTTAGGTTGAATAATACGTGGTAGCTGATATAAATTACGAGTAATTTGAAATTTTAATATGGATTGGGGTTTTGGGAATCTGATTGAAGGTGCTTACTCACAAATTAAGTATTTTAAAGTAGATACCTACCTACCTACTGCGTAATTTATTTATTTATCAGACAACGAAACGTGTCGTTACCTTATACATTTAACTAAAAAAACACTTGATTTTGCTAAAAGTGGCTACTTTTCGCAAGAAATTGTAAAGTACCTAGGTACCACAAAGCTTGTTAGGAGTGCAGTAACTGACATAATTCACAACTTCGTTCAATGGCGGTGCTAATGTGCAGACTGCGCCCTTTTCATCCAATCACACTTTCGTAAAATATCTATCTCCCCTTATGTATAAGCTCTAAAATTGTAAGATAGGTGTACGAAATTTTAAGCTTGGTTATTGAACAAAACAGATTTTTCACGGATACCTACTGTCAGGCAGGATTACAATAGGTACGCTAGGTAATAAATCATAGAAAATATTTAAATACGATACATTACGTATATTTATTTATTTTGTAGGTAGGTAAGTAGAGTATAAAATATATTCTGAGCCTAGATAGGTACAAAGAAATTAATGTAAACATATTGTTTGTTCCTCATTTCCCGATAAAGATTAAGTAACTAAGTAGGTAAGTTAACTTTTTGTATTAGGTACCTATACTA
This sequence comes from Agriphila geniculea, assembly GCA_943789525.1. NCBI lineage: Eukaryota > Metazoa > Arthropoda > Insecta > Lepidoptera > Crambidae > Agriphila > Agriphila geniculea. The sequence goes on from OX038875.1 coordinate 15,926,515, forward strand.
TTATAATAATTGTTTATAATTCCTGCGAGGTTTGCCAATTTAATACTACCTAGGTTTCATAGAATAATTTTGTACACAGTCATTAGGTTACAATATTAAATTATAATAAACGAAACTTTGTAAGTATAGCTAGGTCTTAATCCATAGAATGAAAGCATTTAGAAAATAAAGGAATTATTTTATATCACCAGATTTTATTTTATTTTAAACCCTTTATCTACTTTAGACATATTTAGTGATGCCGTCTATGGATGAGTAGCTGCACTTTGCTATGACTATAAGTGCACATGCACAAATTAGTCCAAGGCTTAAAGTAGGGAAGGCAGTCCAAGCTTAGCAAACGCACTCAGCCATGCGGCCATAGATATTGTAATCTAAGCAAATGGCTAAGGGCGGGTCCATAGCACATGTTTTGCTCTACACAATCAACAAAAACATCTACACAAAACATTGTTTCCGAAACATGTTTCTCTACACACGCCGCCGTCCAGGGGCCGTACCGGCTAACGAATCGATTATCGAAAAGTCTGCCGGGTTTCAACTTAAAACAGAAAAATCAAAGTAAGGAATTTCGTTTTGTACTTTCTGTTGACGTAATTTGGAAGATATCGATGTTCGTGTGACATCATGAATTGGGGTTCGCCATTTTGGCCCAATTGGGGCTCGATTTATCTGTTTTAATTTGAAACTCGGCAGACTTTTCGATAATCGATGCGTTAGCCGGTACGGCCCCAGGTCCACAGCGATTGCGTGGTTTGTGTAGACAAAACTTCAGTAATGCCAATTTAGCATTTTATGTTAGCCTATTATTATCATCCCCGTCAATTGGTAATGCGCTGGAACCTTGTCACATTAACATCCACGTTGACGTGATCCGTAACTAAAAAGTCATGAAACAAGAAAATTCTAATAGGTAATCTAATATATTAATTATTGAATTATTATTTTCAATAAGATAGGGTCTAGGTATATAAAAAATTTACTATAGTTTTTTTGTTTTTGAGGTTAAAATCATGGCCACTAGGCGCATTTCCAATTGACGGAGATAGTACTTATCATGACTCGAAAATGTATGAAATAAATTTATAAGTGACCAAAGGTTTAGGTATATCTGAAAATGTAACTGTCAAGGTCAGTTTGACAGTGACATTTTTTGTTTCCATTTTTGCTAGGAGAATTAGGTAAAGCGTGTTTTTTTTGGTTTATTTTACTTGACGCATCCATCGGGAAAACATGTCTAGTTTTGTCTTCAAATAGAATGTTAATAAAATAGATACAATTTTACATTTATTGTGATGATAAATTAATAAAACCTGTTTTGAGAATCAGTATTTTTACCGGTATATTTTGCATGTGCAAGTTGGTATATTTCAGTATTTTTTGAGGTGCTTCGGTATTTTCGTAAAATTTAATCTGGTCACACTGATGTTTTGTGTATGTGTTTTCCATCGGGCATGGAAAGCAAAAACATTGTTTCTCTACACAAAAATGTTTCGCGTAACAATGTGTAGAAGTTTTTGTTGATTGTGTAGAGCAAAACACGAGCTATGGACCCGCCTTAAGACTCAGCTTTACACAATGTAACTTGGCGTTATTGACTACCTACTAAAATCGATACCTTTGGGCCCTATGGCGAACCCTACACGCATGGTAAATACCACAATACTCAGTATTTTATCAGGGGCCTATTTCTTGAAGGAATGGTAAAACTACAGTAATTTACCATAGTAACAGTTTATTGGGGTAGAATTATGTTGCATAATAAATAAGATACAGAATTCTACCCCAATAACAACTATGGTAAATTATTGCAATAAATTTACCATTATTTTATGAAATAGGCCCCCGATAAAATACTGGATCACAGGTATTGGGGGTAAGTTCGCCTAACTAAAAATACACACAATAAACGTACTAACTACCCTTGCCTATGTAGGTAGAGAGGTAGGCTAGGGCCCTACATTTTTTTAAATGAACGCACTACGTACCTACGCAGCCGCCTCGGTTTTAGAAACATTGGTTTAGTAATAAGGGTTCGTTTCGTTCGTTAACATCCTAGAAAAGCAACTGCCAACTCAACCAACTCCAAATCGGAAATTCAGGTTTTATTTAATAACTAATTTACATACCTACTTAACTGGGTAGGTAGGTAGGAATGACAACGAAGCTGGACGACCTTGTGTGATCTGCGAACAAACAACCGATTCAGATTTGTTTCTTATCATTTTATCGTTGTTAGTAACAAAGTGAACGTCGTTGGTTTATGTAATTATTACGTTGCTCTAACTAAATTAATTCCAAAAATTGTACATAATATTTTAATAGTTAACACTGCGTTTAGTTCACTGTCCTTTTGTTTGACTTTGACAATCAGCTGTTAGCGTTGACGTAAGTTAATTAAATAAATAGAAGTTTATTTTCGTCCAAAACACCGGTGTTGTGTTGTGTTTTCGGAATTATTAAATACAATAATTACAGACAATTATCACCAAAATGCATATGAAGTCTTTAGGAAGATTGTTTTCTTATAAATTAAACACAACCGTGTTTAAAGTCAATTACAGTGTTCCTAAGGTAAGACATTCATTTGTTTTCACAATTTCATTTTTTACTGTATCATCTTTGGTTGATATGATACATCACGTGTTTACATTAAAGATATACTTCGAATTTCGCAGATTCTAAGTTGTGCAAGTTATAGTACGATCAGCAAAAGAACTAAAATATACGAAGACTTTAATGATGTTGTAAAAGACATAAAAGATGGGTCAAAACTGTTGGTGGGTGGTTTTGGTTTGTGTGGAATACCAGAAAATTTAATTGCAGCATTGAAAACAACAGGAGTGAGTGACCTCACTGTGGTTTCAAACAATGCAGGTTTGTTTCTGAAAAAATAACACATTTTAAGTACTATGCGCGCCAAATAAGAATAGTATCGATCGACAACTTCACGGCACTGGACAATTTTGTTACTGCTTGGTAGAATTGATAACTTCATAATGTATAGAATGTGCATAAAAAGAAACAAAATATATAAAAATATGATTTTTATTTATGCTGGCATCAATCAGCATGGCAAACGATCGTTGGATTTTTTGCTAGCAGTACAAAATTTACCAGTGACGTGAAGTTGTCGATACTATTCTTATTTGGCACGCATAGTAGGTACCTATATCATATTTATTATTATAAATATCACAGACTTTAAAAACATAGAAACAAGCAAACCTATTTGTATTGTGTTATTGTGCATGTGCGATTTGACATATCTCGCTGTACCTATTGTTATTGTTTTTATTTCAATGTCAGACGAGTTGAATGTGCAACGCTTAGACAAATCTCGTAGGTTTATTATCGTAAAGCTATAACTATAAATATTGTAATGTTATGTAGATAGATAAAAAAAACGATTTTTTAGGTCAAAATATCTATTCATATGTACTTAATGTCATCATTTCAGGTGTTGAAGATTTTGGCTTGGGCATATTGTTGAAAAGCAAACAAATAAAACGCATGATTGCTTCATATGTAGGAGAAAATGCAGAATTTGAGAGACAGTATTTGAGTGGTGAATTAGAGGTGAGTTCGTTAGAAGATTTTAATAGATATGACTGATGACTATCCATTAAAATAATCTCTTTCCATGTACCATGGGCAACAGCGTCGCTTAACCACTGCTAAGGTTAAAATCGCTTGCACGCCGCGCCGTCACAACATACGTTTAGTTCGTGCAGGGGTGATACGCGCCCACACGAATTTTGTTGCAAACTGTATAAGCGACGCTGTTGCCCATAGTACCTGTGTGATGAAGGTTAAAATTCTTTTTTTCCAACATGTAGTTGAAGAGTTCCAATTAATTTTAAAATTATTTTAATTTTGAATTTTAAACCTTCAAGCCCCGGAAATTGAGACAATTGTCTTTATTTTATTTTGCGGTCTGATCAGGCCGCTCAAGTGTTGATAAATTAAAACCAAATGTTATGTTGATAAATTAAAAAAAACTGTTATTTAGGTTGAGCTGACTCCACAAGGAACATTGGCTGAGAGGATTCGTGCTGGAGGGGCTGGTATTCCGGCTTTCTTCACTCCTACAGGCTATGGTACTCTTATTCATGAAGGAGGAGCACCTATTAAATACTCTAAAAATGGAAAGGTTGGTTCCTTTTCAAATGCCAAATTCTGCCTACTATACATATTGTTGTATGTTCTGTGTTTCCCAATTAGTAATTTGCGTACCTCAAGGGGTACACTACGCAGAGGTAGCATCAAGGGAGGACAATCTATTATATCAGTAACCTTTTTATCATTCCTATTTTTTCATTCTTATTTTTCATCTAAGTATTCCTATTTATCATCATATCATTCCTGCAGTAGGGAGTGGGAGGGTGGGGGGGGGGGGGGGTTATGTAATAAGGGGTACGCAAGTTTGGGGCCTTTCTTGGAGGGGTACGTAGAAAAAACTAATTGCAGACCATAGTACATTATAAAGTCATAATTATACTTTTTTTTTTTTTTTTTTTTCTCTCCTTTCTCTATCTGCGATCAGCCTTTAGGCCATAATCAAATTGGTTGCAATCAGGAATTTTAGGACTTCACATCCAGCGACATGATGTCCTCCACATAAAGATGACCCCAGTCAAATGGTGGCCAGTGGTGTTCTCTTCAGTCGCTTTATGGTTTGGCTGGTGTCAAGTAGGGCTGTAGCTAGTTGGTTTTTATGGGTTCTAAGTCGTTGGACGTAGTTTTCACATGATTTGCTTATTTCGTCTTTGATGTTTGGTATCTCTAGGTATTCGTGTACTTCTACATTTTTCGTAATAATAATTATACTTACCTCTTTAATTTCAGATTGAAATGCCAAGTGCTTCGCGTATTGTTCAACAGTTTGCTGGTAAAGATTATATTATGGAAGAAGCGATCACTGGTGACTATGCTCTTGTCAAGGCTTGGAAAGCAGACAAACATGGCAACTTGATATTTAGAAAGACTGCACGTAATTTTAACCCTGCCATGTGTAAAGCTGCCCGGATTACAATAGCTGAAGTGGAAGAAATCGTTGATGAACTTGAACCTGATAATGTGCATATTCCATCTATATTTGTGCACAGAATTATCAAAGGTCAGAAGTTTGAGAAGAGGATTGAACGGAAAACTATCAGTAAACCTGCAGGGCAGAAGGAAATGAAATCTTCCGATGTAATGAGAGAAAGGATAATAAAACGAGCTGCTTTAGAATTCAAAGATGGAATGAATGCTAATCTTGGAATAGGTATGTTGGTAGTATATTAGCACAGGGTAAAAAAAGAATGGTATTAGTATATAACCATATAACCTAAACAAGAGTTCACATTACTGTTTAATTCAATACTAATTACGATCAATATTTTATTTATATGATTATATTTTGCAGGTATGCCGATGTTAGCTAGTAATTACATCCCAAAGAATGTAAACATATTCTTACAATCCGAAAATGGAGTTCTTGGGCTTGGTCCATTCCCCACTGAAGATCAAGTGGACCCCGACTTAATCAATGCCGGAAAGGAAACTGTTACGGTAGTTCCAGGTAAAGACAGACCTTTTATATTATTCCTTTTATTATTTATTATATTTCTTTATATTATTTCTTAGAGAATTGATGGTAACTAAATTTCGTATTAACATAATATACCTATTTTGATATTGTTTAAGGAGCCTCTTACTTTTCGTCTGACGACAGCTTCGCTATGATTCGAGGGGGCCATATCGATCTTACTATTCTTGGAGCTATGCAAGTCTCCAGATATGGTGATCTAGCAAATTGGATGATTCCAGTAAGAACAATTTTAATCATTTACAAATGTCTTTTTTGTGTAATTCAAAATTAGTAAAAAGATCCGGCCAAGTGCGACTCAGACTCGCGCACGAAGGGTTCCGTATTCGGTACAAAGAAACGGCAAACAAATCATGTTTATTGTATGGGAGCTCCACTTATATATATTTTATTCTGTTTTTAGTTGTTATAGCGGCAACAGAAATACATCTGTGAAAATTTCAACTGTCTAGCTATCACGGTTTATGAGATACAATACAGCCTGGTGACAGACAGACAGACGGCCAGTGGATTCTTATTAATAGGGTCCCGTTATACCCTTTGGGTATGGAACCATAAAAAATGTATTAATGCCAATTTACCTTTTTTAGGGTAAAATGGTAAAAGGAATGGGTGGTGCTATGGACTTAGTTTCGGCACCGCGAACTAAAGTAGTTGTAACGATGGAACATACCGCGAAAAACGGAGCTCACAAGATTCTACCAGAATGTTCATTGCCACTTACAGGCAAAAACTGCGTTGATATGATTATCACTGAAAAGGTAAACACCTATGCAATGATATGATAATGGTGGAAAGCCTTTTTTATCGTTATGTTTGTAACTGCCTCAGAACTCCCAAGCAATAACATTACTACATAAGGGTGCATCGTGCGTCCACTAGCGCCGCCAATCAAGAAAAAAAAATCAAAAAATCATCATCAATCATCAATCAAATCATTATCAATCAAAACTATGTTTATTAAAATTCTGAAAAATATAAAAACTAGTATTAGTTATAAACTGTTTTTGTATGCGTTAATTCTTAGTTTTAATGTATTCGTGTTGTTACAATCTGGGGGCTAATTGTCTAATTCAAAAAATCTATCGCCATTGCTTTCGTTTGACAGATGGATGTGACACATTGCTGCATTTCTTTGGTAAGTTTTTATTTGTCCCAAAAAGAAGATTCAATGTGTTACACCGTGAAAGCGAATGGGATAGATTTTTAAATTAGACAATAGAAAGGCTGGATTAACGCCTAAAATGGCCACTTTAAGCGTTAATCCAGATTGTGACTACACAAATACATTTAAACCAGGTAAAATAATTTATAACGAATACTTACCTTAAAAAAAATCTTAAAATAAATAATCATAATCATAATCATAATAATCATAATCATAATAATCATAATAAAAATATAAAAATCTTAAACTCGGGTCAGTCAGTCAGGATCACGTGACCCTGATCGAAAATTCGTAAGACGGATGTGACGGATGGAGAGTAGACAGCCGGCGGCGGAAGTATCCCCCTCTCTTGAAAATGGCGGCGCGTCATTTCAAGACGTAAACACTTGTGTCACCATAGCAACGCGCTAATTTTTTTATTCAATGTCAAAACTAGATTTTCTGTCAAGCTATGGTATGGATAAGACTTTCGTACAATACTGTTCTGTATTCGTAAAATCGCCGGAACTCCCGGAGTGCAACCCGATTTTTTTTTCGTTGTAATGTAATTTTCTTGATTGGCGGCGCTAGTGGAGGCTCGGTGCGCTCAAAAACATTTTTTTCCTTTTTAATTTTCGCTGTTCACTAATCTATTTTATTTATTTTCAGTGTGTGTTTGAAGTAGACAAAGAAAGTGGTCTTACTTTAACAGAACTTGGGGATTGTGTAACGGTCGAAGACATTCTGGTTAATACTGGCTGTGAATTTAATGTCGCCCCTAACCTTAAGAAAATGGCAGACGTTACGCGACCAGACACGATCACTGAGTAAAATGGATACCACAATAATAATATACAACTTACGCGGTCAAACGGTTAGCTCCGTGATAGAGAAACGACTTTAAACACATATATCTTATCTAAGGATATAAGATTGAGTTTATAAGTTGTTGTGGACGTGTTAATAAAAAACTGAGGGACACCGCCGCTTAATTTATCTAACTGGTCTACATATAAAAATCATTAAGGTGGCTATAACACCGAAAGTGGCACCCTCAGAGGTTTCTATTTAATAAGTTGTGAATAGAAAATGATTTTAATAAAACTTAACGTGAAATTTTTAGGGCCCATGGCACAGAATATGCCTATGGTCTAGTATTTTTTGGAGGTATCACTATTTTCTAGCAGTGACTACGAGGGAATGTTGTGATATCGACTAAAAATACTAGACTATAGACCCTAGAAATTCCACGGTAAGTTTTATTAAAATTGTGTATTAGAATTACAATATTAAATAAAATTCAACGCGGCGCCACTTTCGGTATATTTATTTACAATTTATGAAAACAACAAAGTCTATAATTTTAATAGATTAAAATTAATGTTGTACTTACCTATCTACCTGCCAAGGTTCTTCCGTAAGTAAGCTGTGTAAGATTTGTTCAATTTATATTTAATGTTACCTACTTTTATTATTGTTTTTCATATTTTTATATTATCAATTTGTATATTTCGTTATTAATAATAAAATACATATATTTTTCAATAATAATTGTATGTATTTTATTGAGTGTTAAAATAGGTAATATTTATGATCAAACAGTCGGTTGCAAGAACGATCTTTAAAGTTAATGCTTCATTAAATGTTTCGCCATCTTTTTCTTCTTTTAAAAGAAGTAAAGGACGGTAATACCTTTATTGACGATCGTTCTTGCAACTGACTGTTACGCCCGATTGCACTAAACTTAAGGATCGCCTAAGTCTTTTCCTAACTACAACACGACCAAATTAAAACGGTGTCATAAACTTAGCCGTCATGTAGCTGTCATTCGCCTAGTTATCTTGGTCGAGTTATAGATAAGAAAAGACTTAGGCGATTCTTAAGTTTAGTGCTTTTGCACCTGAGACTCAATAAAATCTCTACTTCGAAAACCATACGAAAGCCTAGAAGAAGAAACTTTTGGTTTACTTACCCTAAAAATAACGAATCTTGTTCTGTACTTCTCTTCAAGTTTTTGTCTTGAAGAAAAATAAAATCGCTGCCACCAAAGAGAATAATATCTACCCACTTTTTAGCTGCCACATGTCAAAGACTTTAAGCTTCATACAGATTCGTTTATAACTTTATGTATTTTATGTAACATTTTCAAGAATTCGCAGTACTTACCTAAAGTATTTTACCATGATCTCAGGACCTAATCCACCGTTTGTGGTGTGGGCAACGTGCTTTCTGTGGATTATGTCCATGTTTGGTATATTCTGGTCATTGTTACTGTTCTTCAGTGTGTACCAAATCTGTTACCTACTTGTGTGCATTGAGTGAGATTTAATGGGTGTTAAATGTAGTGATTTTTCAGGTGTCGGTGATATTTTGTTATTAATGGGATCAGATTTGATTAATGCATTTGTTTTGCTCTCAGCGATAATTATGTTTCCAGTCAACGTTAGCATGCTGTGCTCAATAGCTCATGGAAAAAAAATCGAGTAAGATTATTATAACTTTCATACTTTGAGACTATGTAAGTATGTAGCGTATGCGAATCGAGATTGCGGCGTTTAGATAAGTATCTACTTATCGCAAGGGTCTGTCCAATATTAGGTACTTATACTACGGAGAACAGCGTCGCTTCACCAGTTAGCAACAAAAATTGTATACGCGCGTATCTACCCTGCACGAACTAAACGTATGTTTTGATGTGATGTGAGAAGGCGCGGCGGCGTGCAAGCGATTTTAACCTTAGGCACCCATTACACGGTAGGTTTTGCTGTCAGTTTAACCACAGTCACGAGCTATGACTGACGATTAACCTACCGTGGCTGCGGTCCCCATGGCGATAATATCGATATTATCGCGATAACAGCCAGTCCGCATGCACGTTAGCGCGTTTACAATATCTAGCGTGACGTCACTCATGACGTCTTTACCAGCGCCATCTTGGGCTTACAGCGACCATGCCTCGGAGCGTAATCACTGTGAACGTCAGCGTTGCCAGAAGGTTACTTTAGTAACCTTTTAGGTGATTTTAGAATCTGTCTGGTTACTTCTAGGTTACACAACTCAAAAGGTAACTTTTAGGTAATTTTTCAGAAGTTCAAAATTAATTCTTATTTTTTAAAACTAACGTGAAACGGAGTGCTCTTTATGTTTGTTTTTCATGTCGTGTCGCCCGTCGCCCGCCTCCCGCCCGCCGCCATCACTTGTCATTGTCAATGTCAGTTTGTTTGTCAGTTCAGTGAGTCGCAGACAGATTTTACATAGGTAGTAATTTTGTTTGAATTGTTTGGTAGTTACCTATCCTGTTGTAATTCTATTTTATAGTATTTTGTTTTGTGTGAAAAGAAAGAGCTATAAAAGAAAATCACCAATTTGTATGGGCAAGTGGTGCATTCGTTTTTTTTACGGCAGTCGATAATATTCTTGTATATTGTAGAAAGTATAACAAGCAAAATATATAATGACACCAAATCTGTCACTTCAGTCCGAACCGAATTATATCATTTCAAAGATAACAAAAAAAATGTTTTTGCAAATTCTGAAAATGTTTATTTTTTATATTTTGTCTTTGTAAGTTAATACAATTAACATCTAATCAACTTTTAATACATTTTCACAAAAAAAATATATAAAGGTAATTTGTTTCACTAAAAGGTTACTTTTTTATATATTTTAGGTCATTTTTGACAATACCCTGCTGGCAACACTGGTGAACGTTCTGTCAAAAGTTATAAGTGACTGTCAAACGAAACAGGTGTCAGAATTTTATTTCGTCAAAAAATCAAAAAATGGGAGAGTTCGTTATAGAAGGATCTTTTTCTCACTTCACAACAAAAGGATAGAGCATTATATTGGTTAATATTTTGTTAATACTAATTTGGAGCTTATCCAAAAAGGTGGTTGATGTAAAAAGTTGAAAAAAAAAGATGTTGGGTGCACACGACTCAATAATCAAACGTTCATCATTATCATCGCTTTAGAGAGCAAAAATAGTATCTAGCAATTATTCCATCTTGTATTTGAGGTTAGAATAAAACGTTAGCGCGCTCACGAGCGGTTCGCATTCGCCAACTGTCATTTGTCGATTTTATCGATTTGAGCGCGATATCGAATGCGGACCTCGTGTGAGCGTTGTAAACGCCCGTAATCGATGTAATCGCCATGGGGACCGCAGCCCGTGTAATGTAGTGACTGATGGAACTTGCATGATGTGATTTGTTCTTTCCATCTGACTGATCAGTCAACGTAATTCATGACTGATGGAATTTGACTGACGCTTGCATGACCATGTAATGGCTGCCTTAGGAGTGGTCAAGCGACACTTGCCCATAGTACAGGCACATCAAGCTATCAAGCATCACGAGATAAGTGTGGAGTCGACAAATAGTCGCGGTGAGCTTGCTAGACCCGCTGGACTCAAGCAGTGATGACATAAAAATTGATGAATCTGATGATTTAGTTACCAAGGTAGGCATAGACAACTCTTCTTAGTACGCGAACGGTGTTACAGTACTAGGCACGTATCTTGAAATTTTTTCGACGGAGTGGGGATAAATTCGCGCATGTGCTCTTGTGAGCGACCAATATCGCGCGCGCCTCTCCCGCTACGCATATCCAAAATACGCGTTTCGCGCAATCCCCACCCGATTTCAAGTTATATGCCTCGTACTGTACTTGCTGCCGATTTAGGAAAGTTATATATAACTAACTGTTATTACTCTTCCAGCCACAGAGCAAAAGTTGCTTGCTGCCCGCTTTGGCTGAGTATTGTGTGGATTATTGTTATTAATACGGTAGCTGCCATCGTGTGCTTTCTGAGGATAACCTCTTGCCGTGAAATGATTGTCAAACAATTACTTTTGGGTATGAAAAGCTACCGAAGTGTTCCAAAATACAAGCGTTTTCTAGATAATATACAATGGTGTTTAAAATGTTGTGGGGTGAGATTTATACCTTTTTTTGTTCCTGTAACTGAGCTAATCCATATTATTATTTGTAGGTAGGTACTTACCTATTTGTCAGTTCCATATAATAAGCAGTTATCTAACCTACTTAAGTATTTTTATACAGCGTGTTAATGAATGAACCAAAAATGGGAAAACCGCACCCTGATTATCTAAAAAGAAACTATTTAGCGACCGGTTTCATTCTACATGCCACATACATTGCTACTTTTCTTTGGTATGTTTTTTTTAATCCAAAAAGAAGTAGCAATGGATCACTATCATCTATGAACTGCAACCAGTCGCTAGGTGGTTTTTAATTAGATAATTAGCCTGCGGATTCTTCGGACCATCGATAAATTAATAACGAAAAATAGTAAGAAACAGCTGATTTTTTTTCACGATTACCCGGGTAATTCCCCGGCGGGCTGATTATCTAATTAGAAACCACCTAGCGACCGGTCTCTTTTGACAAATGAATGTGATACATTTCTACTTCTTTTTGGGGTGAAAAAAAAACATACCAAAGAAAAGTAGCAATGTATGTCGAATGAAACCGGTCGCTAAATAGTTTCTTTTTAGATAATCAGGGTGCGGGTTTTCGCGGTCCCAGTTTGATGGTCCAAAGAAACAGTCTTCCCATTTTTGGTTCAATACCCTGTATAGGAACCTACCTACCTCGGTAAGTGCTTCCTTATTTTTAAAGGAATGCACGAATGCACCTGCATAGGCACGGACGTATTTTAAGATTCGGCGCCCTGGGCCAATAAGGTATGCCGCCCCTAGGGTTACGTACGGGAAGAAGAAGATATATGCCTGTCTGTCTATACTAAAAATATGCCACGCAGCGTGATTTTAATCATTTTCATTCAAAAACACTGTAATTTTGTCAATCTTCATTAAAAAAAAATTTTTGTCAGTTCCATTCCATCCACTAATCTTGTAATTTTGCCTGACTATTAAGTATGAAGAAATCGGCCGCGCAGCGCGATTTTTGTCAGTTCCATCCGTTACTTAATCTTGTAATTTTGCCTGACTATGAGTACCTACTTAATAAAAAAAAGCCGCGCAGCGCGATTTTTGTCAGTTCCATCCACTAATCTTGTTATTTTGCCTGACTATAAGTAAAACGGCCGCGCAGCGAGATTTTTAGTCAGTTTTATATACTAATCTCACTAATCATGTAACATCATGAACGGAAAATGAACATTCTGCACTGCAGTTCGTCAATAAATGATCTAATTATGAAAGGCGCCCTAAAGCTAAGCCCGAGGCTGACGCTATCTATTGTAAAAAAAAAACAGTAACCCTACTCACGAATAAAAATACTACTAATCTTGTAATCTTGGCTGCCTATTGCAAAAAAACGGCCGCGCAGCGCGATTTTTTGTCAGTTTCGTCCATTAATTTGTATTTAGTCTTGCTTCTCTATAGTAAAAATGTTAAAAAAACGGCCACGTAGCGCGATTTATAGTTAGTTTCATCTACTAAATTATTGTCTAATGTAAAAAAATATTTTAAAAAATAATTGTAAAAAAATAATGTAATTTAAATTAAAAGTAATTTAAATTGTTGTAAAAAATGTAAAAAGAATTGTAACCCTTCTCACGAATAATTTCAAAAGGCGTCCCGAAGATCGCGCGGCAGCTCGCGCCGCCCCTCGCAGCCTGGCGCCCTGGGCTATAGCCCCCTTGGACCATAGGGTAAATACGTCCCTGTGCATAGGTACTGCATAATAATATGAGAAAAATATAGGGAATATTTAAATTCTTTTAGTTTGATTCCTACAAGGATTGGTTTACTATAGACTGGTATGATAAAGTTCGTGATTACGAATGGGATCCGTCTATGGAGAAAAGGAGTTGGAAAAGGAACTTGGTCGTCGCAGATAGTGTTCCATTGAGGTAGGTAATTACCTATCATGTTTCTACTTTATTGATATGAGCACAGGAATGTTAGGGCAAGCATCTCCACTCCAGTATTTGTTCAAAAAGCTAATTACCTATTCAAATTTATTACGATTCATACTGAGTGACATTCCTAGATTAATTTAAATTTTAAAGTGAATAATTATTCCGACAGTTGCTGCAAAAGTGGATCTTGCATATCAAATTACTTGACGGAACTGGGAACATATTCCATAAATACGGAAGGCTGTGGATCTGCGTTGTTTCGAACCTTAATGGTGTCGTTGAATACTCATTTTATAATGTTCCTATCTGTAGCAATACTCGAGGTAAGTCCTTAAGGGGCTGTCTCCACGAGCGAGAGAATCGCGACGATGTTAAGTATTTCCATACAACTATCGCCGCGATAACATCGCCGTGTGTAGAAGACAGACACGCAGAGAGTGTATAGAAATACGTGGCACGACGATAACATCCTCGGCGATTCTCGTTCGTGGAGACAGCCCCTAAGGTACCTATCTACCTTCTAACCTACCGCCACTACCAGTACCACCACTAATTTAATATTACCAATTAAAGGTGCGCGTCCACTGCATCGGATGTCGGATCGGAATCGGCGCGGACAGATTTGTTGCTTTATGGATCTCTATGGCACTGCGTGCACTGGATCGGCATTTCCGCGCCAAGCAATCCATACAAAGTGACAATCCGTCCGCTCCGGCCGCTACGTCTGATGCCGATGCAGTGGACTCCCACGTTAACGGCGGATCTACACATTCGCCAATGATCGCCTCAAATCGGCGTACATTGCCGGATTTGTAACAAATGTGTCAAAGAGATTTTGTTACAAGACCGATTTGTGGCGATCATTGGTGAATGTGTAGATCCGCCGTAAAGTCCACAGGGGGCTTACCATCAGCAAACAAGAAACCGTTCAGTTCAAAAGCAGGCCTTAAACAGGACTGCTTAAGGCCTGCTTTCATTCTAACCTTTGAGGTCATAGTACGAAAAAGTAATGCAGTTCAATATAAGTCCTGCTATAAGAGCTCATAGTAAGGCCCCTGAACATAGACGTAGGCCAATCACTTCTCCCATGAGAGGATATTATTGCCAAGCTCTAGGCAAGCGGGTTGGTGATTGCGGAGTTAGATCGTTTTCATCGGAAAAATGGCAATGGACGAAAGGTATGGAATAAAATTTGTTTTTTTCAGTTTACTATTCTGAAGCTTATCATGAAAAAAGAGACGACTTGTGAACTATCACAGGCTGGACCACGAATGGACGTACGGCACATCATGACAATAAAAGGCAATTTTGATGAGTCCAGTGGATCTTGTCAATTCAACCCTGAAAGTGATGATGAGTTGGAAACCTTTGGACGACGCTTAAATCATGAATCATGATCTAAGTTTCCAAGTTTCCAATCCAACCATGATTCATGGTGCAACCGAAAATGGATGGATATCAGTGTGGATAACCAGTGTTTAGAGATGTAGATTTTTATTTAAGGATTTTAAAAATATACCTCACTATCTTATGTACCTAAGTATTTTATGAATTATCTGTTCAAATAAAATACTACCCCAATAAGTCTAAAATATTTTATTTAATGCTCAGAGCACACATTAGCTTTTGCCTTTTAAATTCGTAAGCAAACGCTTGACGTTTATTCCCAGTAGTTACTTTTGATGCCTAGTTTCTCGCACGTTAATACTCGCTCGCTCGTTAGTACTCGCCGCGAAATGGACGAATGAGAATACTTTAAAGTTTATAGAAGCTTACTAGGGAGAACCCTTGATATGTGACCATGAACATCGGTTGCACAAAGGTAAAAAAACCCATTAAGGCGCTGTTATCTAGCACCGCCAATGCATTTATTTTTATTACTCGTAAACCAAGTCAATATTTAAAAAAACCGGACAAGTGCGAGTCGGGCTCGCCCACCGAGGGTTCCGTACAGACCTACATCTATACATAAAATAAAGCTATAGAAAAGTTGTGTCGGTACAAAGGAAATATTTTGAAAAAAAGTGGTTGGTAGTTATTAGTTTTTTATATGAAAACTGTACTACGGAGAGTTCAAGCTTTATCCCAGGTTCTACCTACCGGAATTATGTGAAAAATTGCTTAGTTTATAAGTTGGACTCCAAGCTACCAAACTGTAAAAAAATACCATCAAAATCCGTTCAGCAGACTGCTATATATAGATAACCATTTGAAATCCTTTGTCGCCACGTAGAAAATAACCCTTCCAGGGATTACGACAAAGAATTGACCACGGGCGAAGTTTGAAATGGAATAGTACATTACTGCAGCGGCACTCAAGACAGGCATTGAAGAACATACGTTAGTCCATCAATGCCTAGTTGCGGCCAAGGCTTGTGTAGTCCTTTTAAGCTTTTAACTTTTTAGTTTTAAAAGTTTTAAGCTTTTTATTTTAATTTTAAAATACTTACAGTAATTGAAAAAAGAAAATGGAAAGTGGAATGTGCACATAAAGGCCTTTCATTTGATACACATATTGAAAAAAAAAATCCGGTTTTTTTTTATTTATTTCCAGTTTTTCATTTTTTTTCCAGTTTTTTGGAAAGTGCTCATCAAGGCCTTTCATTTGATACCCATATTGCAAAAAAAATATTTTTTTTTTTCAGTTTTTTTTGGAATGTGCTCATCAAGGCCTTTCATTTGATACCCATATTGCAAAAAAAAATATACCTTTCTTTTTTATTTATTTTTTTAGTTTTTTGGAATATGCTCCTTGATGAGCATATTCCAAAAAACTTTTCAAAAAACTTTCATTTGATACCCATAGGTATGGAAAAAATTTTTTTTTTCGTTTTTAATTTTTTTTATCTTTTTGGAATGCGCTCATCAAGGCCTTTCATTTGATACCCATATTGCACCAAAACAGTTTTTTTTCGTTTTTTTTTTTTTCAATTTTTGGAATGTGCTCATCAAGGCCTTTCACGTGATACCAGTATACCGAATATTAAAAAAAAAATTTTGGAATGTGCTCGCTCATCAAGGCGACATTTGATACCTATATTTGTGTTTAATTGAAAAGTTCGCTCCATTTCTGAATTACACGTGTGTAATGAGTTTTAATAGAAACATTGCTGGACAGACGCCGGCAATTTTGTATGAAAATCCATTATAACACGTTAGTAATGGATTCTCATACAAATATTGACGGCGCGGTTTAGGTCTGTCCGTAAACTCTGATTTAGCACGAAGAAGGTTGTCAAAATAATGTTCGAATTTCCAAGCATTTGTAATGGTTTAACCTTTTTATACCTGAATCAGCTATGAACTAACTCATATTGGTTACATAATAAATATATTTATAAAAGTAATTAAATTGACAAGCAAACCCGAAGCGCATCGCTTGTTGTCTAATTCTTTTGTTCGCGCGCTCGAGCATCGGCCGGCTGTTTCATGCGCGCTGAAGGTCATGCGCGGCTGGATCGCCGCCGCGTGACTTGTTCTATAGCACCGGCTCGACAACACGTACTAATTGTGTCCTGTACGCTCGCTGCTCGAGTTTCTATAAATTAATTTTTAACTACCTAGTACATATTGAGTTGTTGTTTCTTGTAAATAAAAGTGAATTCCCCGTATTGGGGGCCTACCACCGACTAGGATTCACCTAAAACTACTACCACTCTTACTACCAGGCGGAACCGAAGTGGAATCCCAATCCAAGACCACGAAGGATAACCAGGGCAGTGGTTGACCGAAAGTTATTTTGTGCGACGTCGGCCCAACTGTAATGAACCCACACTATAGGCAACTATTTAATAAACTTATTTGTTACCATTGAATTGCCCTAATCATTTCATACCCGTCACATTGGCGCCTGACTGCAGGACTCAGTTGGCAACCGCTTTGCACAAAGTAACATCTCGCGCATTTAGTAGTTATCTCTGGTGTTGGCTTTTAGCTTATTAGTATTTAGTATAGTGCGTGTTTTGTGAACGTTATTTTACCCTATCTGGCCTAAAAATAGTACACCACAGCCTTGTGTTTTTTTTTGTGTCTTCCTTTAGTTCTGTGCTAAATAGTCACTGTGTTTTCTTTTCTGTAGTGCTTTACCTTGTAATTTTTCATCACGCTTACGCCTCATTATTAGTCAGCGACTAACTTGTTGTGCAACATTTACCCAACTTTTAGAATTTTAAGATGGCTTATCCTATTAAATTTCTCTCATTGCAAAAAGCTGAATTGCAATATGAAGTCGAACTTCGAGGGGGCACAGGTGAATCAGTGCAAGAACTTCGGAAAGAAATAGTTAAATTAGCAGTATTATTGCCATCCGAAGATATTTTAGAGTCACATTTGACTCCTGTCGATGATTTGAAACAGGTTAAGGAGTCCCTTATAAAGTCACTAAGTGCCTTATCTACTTTGAAGTCAAAATTTGACAAAAATGTTTTTTCTAGGACAGAAAATCTATTAAATCATGTATACCATAGACTCGCGAGAATCGCTAATACTCCCGAGACTAATGATATCTACAAAAGCTGCATTTCTAACCTAAATATCCAGTTTGCTGACTTATCTTCGTTGAAACCTCCAGTTTCACTACCTAAACCTGTTACTATTACCGAGAATTTCTCGGAACCACTTGCTACTACTTCCACAGTTGTATCATGTGAGCGGAACCTATTCAATGATATCAGCAAATCAAAATATTCTGGCTCATCTTGTGTTCATGCCTTTATTCAAAAAGTTGACGAGTTCGTTAATTCTAGAGGCATCCCTCATGAGAAATTACTATCAATGTCATACGAAATTTTTACAGATGACGCGTTACACTGGTATCGTTACAACAAAAGCAGGGTTAATTCATGGGAGGAATTATGTATCTTGTTGAAGGAGGATTTTAGTAATAGTGATTACGACTATCGACTATACAATGAAATTCGTGCTCGCACTCAAGGTGACCAAGAAAATATCACAATTTATATTTCCATTATGCACGGCATGTTTTCAAGACTAGCCAAATCCTTGTCTGAAGAGGAGAAATTAGACATTATTATGCATAACATTCGACCTTGTTATGCCAATACCTTAGCAGCTTCCCCTAATATCAAATCCCTTGAGGAGTTAAAGACTATTTGTAGAAATTATGAAAGCGTTATATCCAGATCTTCCCATTTTCACGAACCAGCAAGACCAAATAGCTCTACTGTTGCTCCTGAATTTGCTTATAAGAATAAAACTTCATTCTCTTCTAGATCTGAACAACAGGTGAAGTATACGAGATACAACACTAATAAGGAATATACACCTAGAAATAATTACACTAATGGCAGTTATTCTTACAAACCTAACACTACAAATAATAATTACAATACTAACTTACCTAATACTAATATGTACAATAATTATAATAGTCAGAATAGACATAATGGCGTTGGAGCTGTGTCTGCTGGCGAAAATAGGTTTGTGTTCTGTCCTAGATGTAGAACGAACTCACATTCTTTGGGGAATTGTAATCAGGAGAGATTTCTAATTTGTTTTAAATGCGGTAAAAAGGATGTGCGTTACCCTGAATGTCCTGATTGCAATCCCGTTGGAAAGGAACTTCCAAAAAACTAAATAAAATCGATTGGCGCGCTCGAGATAAGGAATGGTTAGAATGGCTTAAATTAATTAGAAATTTTTCAACATATAACTCCATCGCGTCAATCGACAATTCTGATAAACCCATTACCTATGAAAAAACTCGTCCTTATGTTACAATTAGAGTAAAGGATAAAAATCTAACCGGACTTTTAGATACGGGCTCTTCTGTCACTATCTTGGGGAATGGAAGCCACGCAAAATTGCTTGAATTAGGTTTCGCTCTAAATAAGTCGATGCATTCCCAATTTGTAACAGCAGGGGGTGAGAAACTAGAATGTATGGGATCTATGAACTTACCAATTGATT
Source organism: Agriphila geniculea (assembly GCA_943789525.1). Classification (NCBI taxonomy): domain Eukaryota; kingdom Metazoa; phylum Arthropoda; class Insecta; order Lepidoptera; family Crambidae; genus Agriphila; species Agriphila geniculea. The sequence continues at coordinate 15,946,033 of OX038875.1, forward strand.
TTCAAAACACAATTCTTTCTATTGAAGTGTTCGTCGTGCCCGAAATTAAGACTACCTTAATTTTGGGAATTGACTTCTGGCGAACATTTGGACTTTTCCCTAAGCACTTGGACGCTATTTCGTTCTTTAATGACTCCGAAATCTCTCTAATAGCACACACAGAAACTAAAACTGTAGCACTGTGTCCTTATGACTATTTAACTATGGAACAAAAACTAGCTGCCGATAACCTAATTTCAGAATTTGAAGATATTTCCTACGAGAAATGTGGTTTGGGTCGTACGTCCATTATAACTCACTCCATTGATACTGGGGACGCTGCACCCATTCGTCAACGTTATTACCGCATGTCGCCAGAAAAGCAACGAATTTTGATTGGTCAGCTTGACGATATGATAAAGGATGATGTAGTAGAACCTTGCGAAAGCCCGTGGTCTTCTCCGGTACTCCTCACACCCAAGAAAAATGGTGAACTTAGATTCTGTTTAGATAGTAGGAAGCTCAATTCTGTAACCAAGAAAGATGCTTATAGCTTACCCTATATAACAGAAATTTTAGATAACCTTCGAGATGCTAAATACCTCAGCAGTATTGACCTTTCAAAAAGTTTTTGGCAGGTACTTATTAAAGAGGAGGACAGATGTAAAACCGCGTTCTATATACCATCACGCGGAACTTACCAATTTAAGTGTATGGCTTTTGGACTAACCAATGCACCAGCTACACAGCAAAGATTGGTTGATTTTCTATTTTATGGTCCAGAATTTGAGAACAAAGTTTTCGTATACGTTGATGACGTTATAATTATCTCGGATTCCTTTGAAAATCATATAACACTTCTAAAACGGGTCTTGGAAAGACTTCAAATGGCAAATTTAACCATCAATATGGCGAAGAGTCAGTTTTTCCGCAACCATCTAAAATATTTAGGCTATATAGTTGACGTAAATGGCTTACACGCTGATCCCGAAAAGGTGCAAAGTATTACAAATTACCCTACCCCTACTAATCGCAAAGAAGTGCGGCGTTTCATTGGAACTGCGTCTTGGTACCGCAGATTTATACCTAATTTTAGTACCATTTCAGCTCCCCTTAATAAACTTACATCACAACGTAAAGGCGCTCCACCTTTTACTTGGTCACTCCAAGCCGATGAAGCTTTTCAAAAACTTAAAACCTGTTTAGCCTCGGCACCTATACTTTCGTGTCCGGATTATTCTAAACCATTTATAGTACACACTGACGCAAGTAACTATGGATTAGGCGCAGTCCTAACTCAAAAGATAAACGGCATGGAAAAAGTAATAGCTTACATGAGTAAATCTTTAACTCAACAGGAGCGCAATTATGGCGCTACTGAACGCGAAGCTCTAGCAGTCCTAGTAGCAATCGAACACTGGCGATGTTACTTGGAGAATGGGCTAAAATTTATAGTATATACTGATCACTCTTCATTAAAATGGTTTTTAAATCTTAATAATCCTAGTGGAAGGCTTGCTCGCTGGGGTATCCGCCTTTCAACTTTCAATTTCGAAATAAGACACCGAAAAGGGGCTGAGAACGTTGTTCCAGACAGTTTATCTCGTTCTCTACCTAAACCTGTTGTAGCAGCTATTAATGTTAATGTATCGTCAAACCAACGTCAATCTAACACTAAAGATGAGTGGTATTTAAATTTATTCAACGGATGCGTGGATTTTCCAACATCCTACCAAAACTATCGTCTACATGATGGTAAGCTGTATCGATTTATGAAGAGCCTTAATCCACTTACCAGAGAATTTGAATGGAAGGAAGTCATTCCTTTCGAATATCGTCAGGATATCATATCAAAAAATCATTGCGATGTTACAGCCGGTCACTTCGGTATATTTAAAACATACAAACGCTTATCATTGAAATATTTTTGGCCAAGTATGCACTATGATGTGACAAAATTCGTAAAGAACTGTGATACATGCATGTCTTATAAGTATCCAAACCACGCTACTCTAGGAACAATGGGAAGACCGAAAGAATGCTGCCGTCCCTTTCAAATGTTAAGTTTAGATTTAATGGGCCCTTTACCTACATCAAGGAAACAAAATAACTATTTACTAGTAGTCACTTGCTGTTTCTCAAAATATTGTCTAATTTTTCCCATACGTCGTGCTACTGCTGATGTAATCGTTAAAATACTAGAAGAACAAGTATTCTTAGTACATGGAATACCTAGTACGCTGTTAATGGATAACGGTAGGCAGTTCATCAGCAATACTATGAAAGGACTTTTTGCTGCATATAACATTCCTAATATTTTCTATACTCCTTTTTACACTCCACAAATAAATACTGTTGAACGCTATAATAAAACCATCATCACCGCTATTTCTACGTTTATTGAGAACGATCACAGGTCTTGGGACACTTATATACCAAAAATCCAATTTGCCTTAAATAGCGCAGTTAATGAAGTGACAGGTTACACGCCATCGTTCTTAGTATTCGGACGAGAACTCATCCCTTGCGGTTCCCACTACGTTGACGCTGATATTGAGGATCACTTAATCTTTTCATCTCGAGATGCCTATGCAGAAAATATCGGCCACTTACGTAAAACATTCGATAAGGTTCAGGCTTCCCTTATAAAGGCACATGCAAGAAATAGTAATAACTATAACCTTAGAAGGAGAAACGTTGAATTTAATGTAGGTGACGTTGTTTGGAAACGTACCTTTTACCAAAGTGACAAAGATAGTAAATTCTCAAAGAAACTAGCACCTAAATTCATTAAATGTCGTATCACAGGAAAAAAGTCTAGGTTGGTTTATGAACTCGAGGATATGTCAGGAAACAGGTTGGGTACATGGCACTTAAAAGATTTTAAACTAAATTAACGTTATTGTACGTAAGAAGGAGGCTTAGTGATTTTATAAGTAAAATCCTAACCTAAAAAGGGGGGTATGTAATGGTTTAACCTTTTTATACCTGAATCAGCTATGAACTAACTCATATTGGTTACATAATAAATATATTTATAAAAGTAATTAAATTGACAAGCAAACCCGAAGCGCATCGCTTGTTGTCTAATTCTTTTGTTCGCGCGCTCGAGCATCGGCCGGCTGTTTCATGCGCGCTGAAGGTCATGCGCGGCTGGATCGCCGCCGCGTGACTTGTTCTATAGCACCGGCTCGACAACACGTACTAATTGTGTCCTGTACGCTCGCTGCTCGAGTTTCTATAAATTAATTTTTAACTACCTAGTACATATTGAGTTGTTGTTTCTTGTAAATAAAAGTGAATTCCCCGTATTGGGGGCCTACCACCGACTAGGATTCACCTAAAACTACTACCACTCTTACTACCAGGCGGAACCGAAGTGGAATCCCAATCCAAGACCACGAAGGATAACCAGGGCAGTGGTTGACCGAAAGTTATTTTGTGCGACGTCGGCCCAACTGTAATGAACCCACACTATAGGCAACTATTTAATAAACTTATTTGTTACCATTGAATTGCCCTAATCATTTCATACCCGTCACACATTTTTGAGAAAAAATAAAATAATGACAAACCCACCGCACCTGTATAAAAATACAAGTACTGTTGATTGTCAACAGATGGCGCTGTATATCAATAGTACACTGTATAATGTTCTGTGAAATGGTTTTATCTATCGCAATGTTATTAGAAAAAATGAGGACCCTTTGGTTGTGTGAAGCCGAGACTTTTATTGTAGTGGTGGCTACCTCGGCTGACCTTACCGAGTAAACTGTCTTGATTATACTTGGTGCCAAATGCTCCAAGCAACATTGGAATGCGATGCACCCGCATTTTAATGTAAACTGAAACAATCTACCACTGAACTATTCAACACTTGACACTGGCAAAAATTACTTCCAAGAAGAAAGTAGATTGCCAAAACAAAAATAAGAAGAAGAAGACCCCCTGTCATACAGCGTGACACACCGCCATGTTGCGAAAATATTTAGAGCCAAATTTATTACTTTTTAATTTTATTTTTAAAAGTAATTAACTATAACAATATTTGAAAGGATTTGAATAATTAATAATAATAAATATTGATATTTTTAAAAGAATTAGTGGCGCGATTAATTCAAAAGTAATTAGAAGTTAAACTATGACCGCGCAATGCCGCGCATACCGTTGTTTCACCAAGATGATTAATAATTACGTATTTTAATGACCATATTTTATTATGATTTAATTACAAATATACAGTTTTCAGATTTATTCCTGTAAGTGTAGTATAAGACGCTATTACCTGCCTTTCATAGTTCTAGGTCAACGGGAAGTACCCTATGAATTTTGATTCCTTTGAGAGTATCGAAAATGCGTTTTTTGCGCCCTAAACGGCAGTATCTTTTTTTTACGTTAATTTAGAAGTTTGATTTTTTTACAGCTTCAAGGGCCCGTAGACCTTAGTATATGGTTTAAATTTCAATTCGATACCTCCACGCGTTTCCGAGATAAAGGGTCTTGACAGACAGACGGACGGACGGACAGACAGACAGACGGACAACAAAGTGATCCTATAAGGGTTCCGTTTTTTCCTTTTGAGGTACGGAACCCTAAAAAGGTCATTTAAGTAATAATTTCTTAAATTGTTCCTAATATTTTTTTAATTCTTTCTGTAAGTTTTAAAATCCATTCTAGCTAAAAGTGGTCACTTTGAGCTAAAATTTATTTTTAAACTTACAGAAAGAATGAAAACTGTTGAAGAGTTATTCTAAAATATTACAGACAATTGAAGTTATTATTACATGAGTTTTTTAAAATATTTAATTGGTTTACAAGTAGGTAATAAAAATAAATGTTTTTGCGGCGTAGTACCTACTATACTCGTAACAGCGCCTTAATGATGCTTGGATCCGTTTAATGAAAATTATGAAGGTATCCATTGCAGAATTAAATAAAAAGAAGATTCGCTGATGGCGTCGTTTAGATTTTTTTATAAGTTGATACACATCAAATATGCGTGAAACCGTAGCAGCAAGTCGCACGTCATCCATTTCTGGAAGTACTATGTTCACTGAATATAGACGATTAAATAAACGGGTCTATATCTCGGCTAGTATGTTCGCCGATAATCTAAATGAGGCATGACAGTCGCTTCAAAGGAACTAATGGTAGGCTTTTTCTTCCCACTAGTTCATTCGAAATTATAAAAGGAAGGATCGGGAAGAAAAAGTACCATTAGTTCCTTTGAAGGAACTGTCAAAACCAACTACTGAGAATACCTAAAACTTATTTTGTTTTTTAGCCATCTGGCAACGTGTTGCGTAACATCACGTTCACGCATGGATTGACGGTTTTGGTCTCGAAGAATAATTTCTGCGACTTTGGTATGCTCACGCACGCATATCACGAAAAGATAAAGGAGGGCTCTTTTAGCCTGGCTACTTACAGACGGAATTCCGTTCATAAGTAAAGGTGCGGGCACATTTGTCTGACGCCACGTGTTAACACGCCGTATTTCTATGGACGTATTATAAGATCCAGCCAGCGCCAGAAAGCCGGACTGATACCTATACATTTTTTTACATATCTCCGCCATTTAAAAAAATTCTAAAAACGGCGTGACAATTTTTTTTATATAATTTTCGAACCTGCTCACAAAATATCACAAGAATCGGTTGAGAAATGCGACCTGTAGAGGAAAACATCCAGCGCCAGAAAGGCGGACTGAAAGACATTTTTTTTACATATCTCCGCAATTTCAAAAATATTGAAAAACTGGCTCAACTTAAAATTCTATATTATTTTCGATCCTGCCCACAAATTTTCACGAGAATCGGTTGAGACATGCGACCTGTAGAGGAAAAAAGATAGCGCCCCGGTAAGACGGACTGAAATATGTTTTTTTACATATCTCCACCATTTCGAAAAACTGACTCGAAAAAAAAATATAATTATAATAAATAAATTTTCGAACCAGCTTACAAAATTTCACGAGATTCGGTTGAGAAATGTGACCTGTAGAGGAGAACAAACAGACGGACATGCGAAAGAATTTTTGCTCAAGCTGAAGCAGAGACGCTTCGCTCTCACTTCGTGCTCGCTCGGTCAAAAATAGAACCTTACTATTTTTGCCTCACTAGATGCGATAATGGACAAGTGAAGTGTGGGCTTTGTAAAATGAACAGCCTGTGCTTAAAAAAAGTCATTAATTTAATTCTTTGGCGGTGCCTTGGCGTTCGTTGATTGTTACAAGCCTCGGCACGTATCTTTAGCGGTGGCAGTTAAAGCCGGCCACATACAGCCGGAATCCCGATGCAGAATTCCGAACGGAATATCGATAATGTATGAAAATTCCGTACGAAAAAAACCCCCTTGTGTGTGTTAATTAAGTTCATAGATTTGTATGGATTAGCTACGTTCGGAATCACTAATGTATGGAATACCGAAACGCAATTCCATCTGGATGTTGAGGATTTCCAGCTTAAAGCCCAGCCACATACAGACGGAATCCCGATTTGGAATGCCGAACAAAATATCGATAATGTATGAAGAAGATTCCGAACGGAAAAATCCCGCATGTGCTAGTAATCTTTGGGTCTCATTGGCGTGGCGGGACCAACGTCATCTATCGAGCCTAAATTTTTAGGTAATTTTGAAAAGTCTGTGTCTCATCAAGGGAATCACCGCCCGCTCTCCGCACTTTCATTTTAATACAAACAAAAGAAAAAGATTATTGGATACTGTGTCTGCATGGATATAAATTCCTTTGCCTTCCCTATAACGGTAGAATTTAAAAACAACAATCGCCCATGTCAATGTCATTCTCTGTCACTGTCATTAATTGTCACAAAATCGTGATTTGTGTTGTGTTGTGCTTGTGTGAAATACAACCTAAAATCTTAGATTAGAACCAAGAATTAATTTATTGTAACCAAACTAAGATCTATTTACCCTTCGTTGTCGTCATCTCATAATATAAAAAAGTAAGAAACTACTTACTTAAAATTCTAGTAATTTTATTGCTCTCCGAGTGAAAATGGAAAATAATTATTATATTAGAAAAATACTAGAAAAAATCGCATCACCCGTAGCTGCTCAGACGGGATCGACTAATTTAGAAATTGTCTGAGCTTGTCTTAGAATTTTTTCATCTTTCAGGCTCACAAAATATGGTGTTCCTCTCCATTGTTAATTTTGTACGTTCTCGAGGACCAGATGAATTTTGGAGGAAAAGAAGAATATTTAGATTGGCTGCACATTACATCGGTCGCCGCAGAAACTGCTACTCCATTGCTGTTCGTAATGTTCATCGTGCCTTAGCTTACGCTACTGTAGCAAGAAAGTTGAAAAAGGAAGACATGATTGATTTGTGGAATACGAGAATTACAGCTGCATGCGAACAGCATAATATAACTTATTACACATTAAAAGAAGGTTTGGATCGAGCAAATATAATGTTAGACCGAAAGTCGTTATCTGACTTAGCTTCTTGGGAACCTCATACGTTTGAGTGTTTAGCCGCAGTTGCTAAACAGAAAGTTCATTACGATGGGTTTATAGATGGTACCGACAAGAATCAACCCAGCGGAGTAAATCTAAATCTTAAAGATGTCATGTTAGAGGCATGGTTGAAGGAAAACAAAAAGTAACAATTTTTTACTATACTTTAATTTCTGATTTAGACTAGTAACTAGTAATAAATAAATACTTATTATGACATTTCTTGTTTTTGATTATCCAACTCTTTTCTTAGTTTTTTTGTTAATTCATTCTGTTTTTCTAATAAGTAGAGGTTTTCTATTTTTCTTCTTTGCTGTCGCTCTATGTCTTTTATTACACCTTCATGCATTTTTTCCCTGAAAGGAGAAAGAAATTATCAATTTTAGTGTTAAATTTTAGTGGAAGGTTGATATTTTCTTGTAAATCATAATACAATCCTTTACCTGTCTGTTTGTTGTTTTACATGTACGTAAGTTACTATGCCAATAGTCACAGAAAATGATAATCCTAAAACTATTCTTGATATCCGAGAAGACATGTTTGTCTTTCGAAGTTATGTTTAGGAAAGCGATAACTGTTTACATTATATATTTATTCACAAAGCCAGGCCGACGTATATTATACAATTACAACTTTAAAGTAAATTTATTTTGACATTGGTTTACAATAATTATAATATTTCGAGTCCTTGATTGAACTAAATAATAAATGACTAAATTTCTTGAGGATCGCTTTGCTATCTGTCAACTGTCAATGTCAAAGGCTGCGGTCCCCATGGCGATAATATCGATATTATCGCGATAACAGCCGGTCCGCATGCACGTTAGCGCGTTTACAAAATCTAGCGTGACGTCACTCATGACGTCATTACCAGCGCCATCTTGGGCTTACAGCGACCATGCCTCGGAGCGTAATCACTGTGAACGTTCTGTCAAAAGTTATAAGTGACTGTCAAACGAAACAGGTGTCAGAATTTTATTTCGTCAAAAAATCAAAAAATGAGAGAGTTCGTTATAAAAAGATCTTTTCCTCACTTCACAACAAAAGGATAGAGCATTATATTGGTTAATATTTTGTTAATAATAATTTGGAGCTTATCCAAAAAGGTGGTTGATGTAAAAAGTTGAAAAAAAAAAGATGTTGGGTGCACACGACTCAATAATCAAACGTTCTTCATCATTATCATCGCTTTAGAGAGCAAAAATAGTATCTAGCAATTATTCCATCTTGTATTTGAGGTTAGAATAAAACGTTAGCGCGCTTACGAGCGGTTCGCATTCGCGAACTGTCATTTGTCGATTTTATCGATTTGAGCGCGATATCGAATGCGGACCTCGTGTGAGCGTTATAAACGCCGTAATCGGTGTAATCGCCATGGGGACCGCAGCCCTAGTCTTCTTCTTCTTATTTTTGTTATGGCAATCTACTTTTTTTGAAGTAATTTTTGCCAGTGTCAAGTGTTGAATAGTCCAGTGGTAGATTGTTTCAGTTTACATTAAAATGCGGGTGCATCGCATTCTAATGCTGCTTGGAGCATTTGGCACCAAGTATAATCAAGACAGTTTACTCGGTAAGGTCAGCCGAGGTAGCCACCACTACAATAAAAGTCTCAGCTTCACACAACCAAGGTCGCGCCTATTTCAATTATCCCACATAATGTTCAGTTGCGTAGACACTTGTACCACAAAACTGCACCAATTTTAAGACACAATATCCACTACGAATCAATTTGCGAATAATTAAAATAGTCACCAAACCAAACCCGACAAAATGGCGCCAAAAAACTCTCAATGTCAAAGTCTTCTTCTTATTTTTGTTTTGGCAATCTACTTTCCTCTTGGAAGTATTTTTTGCCAGTATCAAGTGTTGAATAGTTCAGTGGTAGATTGTTTCAGTATACATTAAAATGCGGGTGCATCGCATTCCAATGCTGCTTGGAGCATTTGGCACCAAGTATATCAAGACAGTTTAGTCGGTAAGGTCAGCCGAGGTAGCTACCACTACAGTAAAAGTCTCAGCTTCACACAACCAAGATCGCACCTATTTCAATTATCCCACATATTGTTCAGTTGCGTAGACACTTGTACCACAAAACTGCACCAATTTTAAGACACAATATCCACTGTGAATCAATTTGCAAATAATTAAAATAGACACCGAACCGAACTTGACAAATGGCGCCAAAAAACTCCTGTCAAAGTCTTCTTCTTCTTATTTTTGTTATGGCAATCTACTTTCCTCTTGGAAGTAATTTTTGCCAGTGTCATGTTTTGAATAGTTCAGTATTTCTAGATTTTCTGGTAGATTGTTTCAGTTTACATTAAAATGCGGGTGCATCACATTCCAATGCTGCTTGGAGCATTTGGCAGCAAGTATACCAAGACAGTTTACTCGGTAAGTTTTGCCAAGGTAGCGACCACTACAATAAAAGTCTCAGCTTCACACAACCAAGATCGCGCCTATTTACATTATTCCACATATTGTTCAGTTGCGTAGACACTTGTACCACAAAACTGCACCAATTTTAAGACACAATATCCACTATGAATCAATTTGCGAATAATTAAAATAGTCACCGAACTGAACTCGACAAAATCCCGCCAAATACTCTTCTTCTTCTTCTATTTTTAGTTTGGCAATCTACTTTCCTCTTGGAAGTAATTTTTGCCAGTGTCAAGTGTTGAATAGCCGCTCGTATGCGCATGTCATGACAGTTCGTGACTTTGGATTTCGAAAGTAGTGTGCGCACGTCACGTACCTGCATGACTGAGCAGTCTTTACCATTTTTGTTCAAAAACTAGTACTAATCATCCAGTTTGGTCTCTGGATTGTATTGGAATTATAGTTGTAAAACAGCGGTTGTTATCGGATAGTTATCTAAAGCAGCCGATAATATCGTATAGACAGCGGCTGACAACCGGCTGCTTATCCGACTCAATACCAAAAGGTCTTACAACTTTTACAATTCCTGAGTCGAAATTGTTATAATATACGAGTCGTTAAATGCAAATAGGTATTTTTAGTAAATTAAATACCTAATCTGTCATGATGAATTCGTGGGCGATGAATTTGTAGAACATCAAACTGGAAATTCTGGTGTTCTCGTCAATTTCTCTGCACCACAAAACTGTTTACTGGTAAAGGTTAACGCACATTTAGGCGGGCCGCAGCGGGGCGGGCCGCTTTACTAAAATACGTGGTAAAAAAACCACGTTTTAAATAAAACCTATTTCGACCATAAGTTTTCAAATCACATAACATGACTTACGCAATGAAAAATTGTAGTCAATTCCTGAAAACAGTTAGGTTAATGTAAACTGTAATTTGACAGATAGATGTGATATGTGATACATTGCTACTTTTCGTTAGTAAGTTTTTATTGGTGTCAAAACGAAAGTGCCAATGTATCACATACATCAGTCAAATTACAATTAACATTAACTTCATTATTTTAGTCGATCGATAGACGCGCTGGTCTACCTACAAAAAAATATTTAAAAAAAACTTTGTATTATAGATCCCTGATGCTAACCCTACAAGGAAAAAACATTTTGTATAGAGATTGACTATGCATTTTTGACGACCGAAGTGCCTAGCGATACATACCTAGCGATGTGACAGCCCTTCGTGTTTAAGCTGTATCGCTTGCTCGAGGCTCGAGTTGGCCTACTTATTTGGTTCTATTATTGCTATTGCTATACGGGTTGTAACCGCGTTCATACGCGGTCATCATTGACCGAAAATCAAAATGAATGTTGTATACGGGCACCATATGGGTTTCATACGGGCACCATATGGGTTTCATACGGGCATCATACGGGTTGTATACGGGCACCATACGGGTTTCATACGGGCACCATACGGGTTTCATACGAGCACCATACGGGTTGTATACGGGCACCATACGGGTTTCATACGGGCACCATACGGGTTGTATACGGGCACCATATGGGTTGTATACGGGCACCATACGGGTTTCATACGGGCACCATACGGGTTTCATACGGGCACCATACGGGTTGTATACGGGCACCATACTGGTTGTATACGGGCACCATACGGGTTGTATAAGGGCACCATACGGGTTTCATACGGGCACCATACGGGTTGTATACGAGCACCATACGGGTTGTATACGGGCACCATACGGGTTTCATACGGGCACCATACGAGTTTCATACGGGCGCCATACGGGTTGTATACGGGCACCATACGGGTTTCATACGGGCACCATACGGGTTGTATACGGGCACCATATGGGTTGTATACGGGCACCATACGGGTTTTATACGGGCATCATACGGGTTGTATACGGGTTGTATACGGGCACCATACGGGTTGTATACGGGCACCATACGGGCACCATACGGGTTGTATACGGGCACCATATGGGTTGTATACGGGCACCATACGGGTTTCATACGGGCATCATACGGGTTGTATACGGGTACCATACGGGTTTCATACGGGCACCATACGGGTAGTATACGGGCACCATACGGGTTTCATACGGACACCATACGGGTTGTATACGGGCACCATACGGGTTTCATACGGGTTGTATACGGGCACCATACGGGTTGTATACGGGCACCATACGGGTTTCATACGGGCATCATACGGGTTGTATACGGGCACCATACGGGTTGTATACGGGCACCATACGGGTTTCATACGGGCATCATACGGGTTTCATACGGGTTGTATACGGGCACCATACGGGTTGTATACGGGCACCATACGGGTTGTATACGGGCACCATACGGGTTGTATACGGGCACCATACGGGTTTCATACGGGCACCATACGGGTTGTATACGGGCACCATATGGGTTGTATACGGGCACCATACGGGTTTCATACGGGCACCATACTGGTTGTATACGGGCACCATACGGGTTGTATACGGGCACCATACGGGTTTCATACGGGCATCATACGGGTTGTATACGGGCACCATACGGGTTGTATACGGGCACCATATTGGTTGTATACGGGCACCATACGGGTTTCATACGGGCATCATACGGGTTGTATACGGGCACCATACGGGTTGTATACGGGCACCATACGGGTTGTATACGGGCACCATACGGGTAGTATACGGGCACCATACGGGTTGTATACGGGCACCATACGGGCACCATACGGGTTGTATACGGGCACCATATGGGTTGTATACGGGCACCATACGGGTTTCATACGGGCACCATACGGGTTTCATACGGGCACCATACCGGTTGTATACAGGCACCATACTGGTTGTATACGGGCACCATACGGGTTGTATACGGGCACCATACGGGTTTCATACGGGCACCATACGGGTTGTATACGGGCACCATACGGGTTGTATACGGGCACCATACGGGTTTCATACGGGTTGTATACGGGCACCATATGGGTTGTATACGGGCACCATACGGGTTTCATACGGGCATCATACGGGTTGTATACGGGCACCATACGGGTTTCATACGGGCATCATACGGGTTGTATACGGGCACCATACGGGTTGTATACGGGCACCATACGGGTTTCATACGGGCATCATACGGGTTGTATACGGGCACCATACGGGTTTCATACGGGCACCATACGGGTTGTATACGGGCATCATACGGGTTTCATACGGGTTGTATACGGGCACCATACGGGTTGTATACGGGCACCATACGGGTTGTATACGGGCACCATACGGGTTGTATACGGGCACCATACGGGTTTCATACGGGCATCATACGGGTTGTATACGGGCACCATACGGGTTGTATACGGGCACCATACGGGTTTCATACGGGCATCATACGGGTTGTATACGGGCACCATACGGGTTTCATACGGGCACCATACGGGTTGTATACGGGCATCATACGGGTTTCATACGGGTTGTATACGGGCACCATACGGGTTGTATACGGGCACCATACGGGTTGTATACGGGCACCATACGGGTTGTATACGGGCACCATACGGGTTTCATACGGGTTTCATACGGGCACCATACGGGTTGTATACGGGCACCATATGGGTTGTATACGGGCACCATACGGGTTTCATACGGGCACCATACTGGTTCTATACGGGCACCATACGGGTTGTATACGGGCACCATACGGGTTTCATACGGGCATCATACGGGTTGTATACGGGCACCATACGGGTTGTATACGGGCACCATATGGGTTGTATACGGGCACCATACGGGTTTCATACGGGCATCATACGGGTTGTATACGGGCACCATACGGGTTGTATACGGGCACCATACGGGTTGTATACGGGCACCATACGGGTTACTACCCGTATACAACCCGTATGGTGCCCGTATACTTACGGGCACCATACGGGTTGTATACGGGCACCATACGGGTTTCATACGGGCACCATACGGGTTTCATACGGGCACCATACGGGTTGTATACGGGCACCATACTGGTTGTATACGGGCACCATACGGGTTGTATACGGGCACCATACGGGTTTCATACGGGCACCATACGGGTTGTATACGGGCACCATACGGGTTGTATACGGGCACCATACGGGTTTCATACGGGCACCATACGAGTTTCATACGGGTTGTATACGGGCACCATACGGGTTTCATACGGGCACCATACGGGTTGTATACGGGCACCATACGGGTTTCATACGGACACCATACGGGTTGTATACGGGCACCATACGGGTTGTATACGGGCACCATACGGGTTTCATACGGGTTGTATACGGGCACCATACGGGTTGTATACGGGCACCATACGGGTAGTATACGGGCACCATACGGGTTTTATAGGGGCATCATACGGGTTGTATACGGGCACCATACGGGTTTCATACGTGCACCATACGGGTTTCATACGGGCACCATACGGGTTGTATACGGGCACCATACGGGTTTCATACGGGCACCATACGGGTTGTATACGGGCACTATACGGGTTTCATACGGGCACCATACGGGTTGTATACGGGCATCATACGGGTTTCATACGGGTGTATGGGCCGTATGGGCCGCCCGTATGGGCGGGTTCGATCCGTTTCAGTGGGCATAGTAGAGCGTATCGTGTTGATCCTGCCTGTTGATACGTTCCTAGCACGGTCATGGTATGGCACAGTGCAGTGGGTAGAGACGGGGCGGCCGCTAATTATAGCATAAATGCTATATTGCATTGCCCGCGGTTTCACCCATGTGGTTCCCTAACCCGTAGGAATATCGGGATAAAAAGTATCCTATTTTTTAATCTAGACTATCTACTATCTGTGTGCCAAATTCCAACCAAATCCGTTCAGTAATTTTTACGTGATTGAGGAACAAATATCCAAACCCACAAACTTTCACATTTATAATATTATATTTTTTACATTTAATACATATACAATGTCATTTTGTATTCACCATCCAAATTTTGAGGATGTGTTCAGTCCATGAAACTGAACAACTTTCTCTAAGAAACACATGGTCATATATGTAAAATAAAAATCGACTTTCCATAGAAATCAAAGAGATCACGTGATGATAGATAGATAAAACGTTTTATTCACTACGACACACACACATACATTCATCAATACAAAATACAAAAATGTCTGAAAAAGAACGATAAAAAAATACATTTGTGATAAGTATGAGAGAAAGAAAAATCAAAAAAAGATGACAAAAACAGTGAGAAGATGGAATGCACGTGTGTGCAGCAGCAAGGTTTAGGCTCGGTGTATCACAGGCAAATGCCTGATAGCAAAACACCGATTTTCAGCCGTCACCTATAGATGAAACGCGGAAACCAGTAACTGCGCTGAGGTTAACGCACATTTAGGCGGGCCGCAGCGGGGCGGGCCGCATCGCAAAAATCCGCTCAAATCACTCCCATACATTTTATATGAGCTATCGCACACTATGCCGGGGCGGAGCGGGCCGCATAATCCGTCGCGCATTTTGTTGCGATGCGATGCGGCCCGCCCCGCCCCGCTGCGCCCCGACTCAGTGTGCTATAGCAAGCGGATTTATCGATCGGGAGTCATCTAAAATTACCCCAAAACTTTTATGTCGTATAAAAAAAATCAGCTGTTCCATACATTAAGGTCGAGTAAGTATTGCACTTTTGTATGGAACAGCTGATTTTTTTTGCGAGCAGGAGAGTTGGCCCCATAGTAAAAGTTGCTTGTAATCATGAGTGGAACCACCACACGGCGGGAACCAAATGATTTAAATTTCAGCGTGTATATGTCATTGAAACCAATTTTCGTTAAAAGTGTTTATTAAGTTCTACAGCATATATTATTTTTTAGATTTTTCACTCTCTTATTTTAAAAGTTAGAGGGGGGAGACACACATTTGACCACTTTTGAAGTGTATAACTTTAAGAAAAAATGGTGTGAGGAACCTCAATGTCATTTTTAAAGAATCTATCTATAGACACCCCGCACGTATAGGTGTTTGATGAAAAATATTTTTTTTTTCAGTTTCAGTTCCATGTATGGGTTAATCTTTTTAGGGTTCCGTACCCAAAGGGTAAAAACAGTACCCTATTACAAAGACTCCGCTGTCCGTCTGTCTGTCTGTCACCAGCTGTATCTCATGAACCATGATAGCTAGACAGTTGAAATTTTCACATATGATGTATTTCTGTTGCCGCTGTAACAACAAATACTAAAAACAGGATAAAATAAATATTTAAGGGGGCTCTCATACAACAAACTTGATTTTTAGTCGTTTTTTGGTACGGAACCCTTCGTGCAAGAGTCCCACTCGCACTTGGCCGGTTTTTTTTTGTTTTTGTCTAAAAATCGTAAAGCGGTTTTCAGAATACATCTACCTACCAAGTTTCAACTGTGTTATCCTAATACTTTTAGAATAAAGTGGCTGTGACATACGGACGGACAGACAAACAGACATGACGATTCTATAAGGGCTCCGTTTTTTGCTATTGGGCTACGTAACCCTAAAAAGTACAGCAGATTATGAATCACAGATTAAAGATTTGAAAAGGTATACAACTTTAGCATTAAAGGCGGGGTCTCTTTTGTCAACCATTGTTTTTGAAAGAGTAAAGTGAACACAAGAGATACAGTAGGAAAATCTATACTTAATTATTAGGGTAATTACCCTGCCGGATAATTTTTACCCTAAATCTAGGGCAAATTACCCTAAGCTGGCACTTCTGTACTCAAAATCCGTCGATGCGATGCGGCCCGGCCCGTCACAGTGTGCTATAAGAGCATTTTGCGATGCGCTGCGGCCCGGCCCGCCCCGTTGCGACCCGCCTAAATGTGCGTTAACCTTTACTGTAACGTTTATAGTAAGTAGGTAGTATGTAGATAGACAAAAATAATCACTTAGGACATAAAACGGCTTTAATAAAACATAGACATGTTTCAACTGTAGCCAGCCGCGGTTTATGGGTGATCACCGTAGTCAGCGAAAAAAGCGGCTGGTCAGCGGCTTGCTGACTAAGATAACAACCGCCTTCACGCATCTTAGATAAATTTACTCTATCCTTGCGAAGTTTCTGAACGTACCTGACGTATAAATCTCATCTGAGAAAAAAAAAAGCTTGTCATAATTTTTCAACGGTTGGTTGCGGTCGGTTGCAGTGGTCTACGAAAAGTGAAGAAATAAAGCAAAATAATAGGATTTGTGTGCTGATTTTTGGTAAGTAATTCATTGAACATATGTAGATTCGGATTAAAGAAAAAGTTGGGCAAAAAAAATGAAATTTCACAAAGTATTGAGCACATTTTTCACCACTGGTAAAATTTGGCGCGTGATGCTCGAGTTGCTGGCCTTTGTTTTCATATTATTTCTGTTAATTGAGACATTTATTTGGCTACATTAGCGTTAGACGCCGAAGACGACGCTGCACTCCGCAAAATGGTGCTGGACCCTAGTTATTTAAGATTTGAATGGTTGGCGGATCCAGAGGCGTTTGACGGGTTGCGTGAAGTCTTCATTGAGGACACAGGACCTACTTTTTCTCTTCAGGGGCTTAGTCCCTTAGATGTATTTAAAAAAATATGGGACGAGGATGTGATGGCAAAAATTGTCCTAGAGACAAATAGATACGCTAACCAGCTAGTTACCAAATTATCAGCTCGCCAGCAAGAGAACAATCCAAATAGAAAATCTCGATCAAGGTTAATAAGATGGAAAGATGTCACTATATATGAGCTCTGGACGTTTTTTGCCATCATAATGGCGCAGAGCGTAACGCCATGCGTAGTTGAAAGGGAGTTTTGGTATCCCAAGTTGGACATATTCAAAATTGGAAACTACAATAATATCATGTCTTACGACAGATTCGCGTTGATAAAAAAATGTCTTCATTTTGTTGACAGCAGCCGTGTTCCACAGGTCCCCCACAAACTAGATAAGATACTGCCGATCATCCATCACCTCAATCAAAAATTCGTCTCTTTATACGTACCTGAGCAAAACATCTCATTGGATGAGTCCCTTCTCCTTTGGAAAGGGAGACTGTCTTTTTCACAAATGATTAAAAATAAAAGGGCTCAGGTAGGTATAAAGACCTACGAAATTTGCGAATCAAGAACCGGGTATCTGTGGAAAATGGACTTGTATGCGGGAAAAAGTGAGTCTCACAGTATATACGTCGAAAGGCATAACATCGGTGAACAACCCGATGTCGAGTTAGAGGGTGCCACATCCCAAATTGTCTTAAAACTAATGAAACCCTTGCTCAACAAAGGATATACACTCGTCATGGATAACTTCTACAACTCTCCTTTGTTGACAAGGATCCTCAAGAAACAGTACCGCACCGACACGATGGGCACACTCCGACTCAACAGAGAGTTTTTGCCAAATTCCTTGAAAACTAAGAAAAAAACAGACATGCGGGTCGGGGAAATTTGCAGCAGCTGTACCAATGATATGTCCGTGGTGGTATGGCGAGACAGCAACCTCGTGACAATGATATCGTCGTTCCAACCGGTCGCCGTCGGTGGTAAGGAAAAACATGGTGTTTATAAGTACCGCCCGCAAGTAGTCTTAGACTATAATAAAGCCATGGGGGGTGTGGACAAAAAGGACCAGATGCTTCATGCATATCCTGTGGAAAGAATTAGGAATCACATCTGGTACAAAAAACTGTTTCGGCGCCTTATAAACGTGTCGATCCACAACGCGTTAGTGATTTACAGGTACCGTGTTGATATAACAAATAGGGACTTCCGAATACAACTGCTGGACGAAATATTGAAACGGGACCAAAATACAGTTGTCAAATGTCGTGCGGAAACACTACCACCAGCACCGGCGACACATGTGTCGATCAAAGGTACAAAATGGCAACGATGTAAGCTTTGTGCGCTGAAGAAACTTCGGAAAACCACTCGCTGGACCTGCAAGGCCTGCCAGGTCCATTTGTGCACAGAACCATGTTTCGAAGATTATCACAAATAATTTTGTGATAATCTTCGAAACATGTGATAAAAAATCGCATCGAGTCACACTGTTCACCGATGCAATTTTTTCCCGAACGTGTCACCATACACGTACCAGAGTTACTGGATGAGAAGAAGGGATATTATTCGTTTTCTGTAAAGAAAGAATATATTATTACATATACAAGGTTATTTTTAGTGTATATATTTATATACACTAAAAATAACCTTGTATAATTATGTATAATATATTAATATATTATTACATATACAAGGTTACTAAAAATAACTTTAAACTGAATCTACATATGTTTAATGAATTACTTACCAACAATCAGCACGCAAATCCTATTAATTTTGAGTATTTCGTCTCTTCTCGTGGTCCACTGCATCCAACCAACCGCGACCAATCGCAACCAACCGTTGAAAAATTATGACATGCTTAGGATAGAGTAAATTTATCTGGGAACGCATTCTAATAGAATCCACAGAGTTATCTGGATGGATTATACTAGTTTTCGAACAAAAATGGCAAATACAGCTTATTGTATACACTATACTATATATGTAGGTAACCTTGTATATGTATAATATATTATATGTGTTCACAGAAAACGAATAATATCCCTTCCGGCAGATTTAGCTATTCAGGCTTCTCATCCAGTAACACTGGAACGTGTATGGTGACACGTTCAGAAATAAAAATTGCATCGGTTAACAGTGTGACTCGATGCGAATTTTTATGCTCAATAAACCATAATTATGTAAAGATGCGGTTTTACTTTTCATTAACTTTTGTACAGGCGTTTGCTAGTTTGTATAGACTGTAGCGGAGTGCCCTCAATCACATCCGCACCGTCATCCTCGTCCATTATCTCTCGTTCAGTGATAAATTTCGTGTAACATAAAACGTTGGGGTAGGCGCATCCGGCACCATATGATAGTGGTGCTCCTGGAGCTCTTTGTACGTGTCCAACTGCTAAAAAAACGTATCCAAATGTTAAAATAAAAAACTATATGTAAAGATGCGCTTTTGCTTTATGTGAAAAGTAGTTTAGGGTGATATGACCTTGTAATCTATGTCAATGCAAATGTATAAAATATTTCCCTATAATCAAGTAACCTAGAATAATGATGGTTAATATCTTAATTTAAATGTATGATACCAATAAACATGTAAAATAATAAGCTGCTAATAATAGTGGTGCTCCTGGAGCTCTTTGTACGTGTCCGACTGCTGTTGAAAATATATTAGAATAAAGAACTATATGTAAAGATGCGCTTTTGTTTTATGTGAAAAGTAGTTTAGGGTGATATGTCCTTGTAATCTATCGGCCGGTTTCTGAATTGAGAAATTAAAGTTGAGCACTACTCAAATGTTACTCACCCATACAAAATTTGTACTTAAGTAGTGCTCAACTTGAATTTCTCAATTCAGAAACCGACCGGTCAATGCAAATGTATAAAATATTTCCCTACAACCAAGTAATCTAGAATAATGATGGTTATTTTCTTAATTTGAATGTATGATACCAATAAACATGTAAAATAATAAGCTGTTGTTTTTGTAATAACTTCTGGTTTAAAGTCCCATCCACATATCAGTCAAGTCACATATATTATTTAATCCCACTATAATTGAATCAACAAGAACCAATAGAATCAATATACATTATATTAAATATATATATATGTATATATATTTATATATACATATATATATATAATATATATATAAATATATTTAATATAATTTATATAATATAATTTAACTTAAAAAGGCCTATACAGTATTGGATGTATGGAGTATGTATGGAGTCCTAATTAACTCACGCACGAAGGATTCCGTACCAAAAAACGGCAAAAATTATTGTATTGTTGTATATATATATGTTACGGCTAATATCCGAAGTGCGGCTAAACCTAGCTTTAGCCGGCTAAAACTAGGTGTAGCCGATAGCTGTTGGCTAAAACTAGGTGTAGCCAATTTGCTCGCGGCTAATACTAGGTGTAGCCGGCTAAAACTAGGTGTAGCATGGGGTATTAAGAAAGTTATTTCTGTTGTAGGTTAAAAAAAAAATAACCTCGAAATTTAAGGCTCACTCTACGCTGCGCTCCGCGCTCGCCTTAAATTTCTAACCTATATTCGGGACCTACAGGAGTAAAGCAGTTTTAGCCAACAGCTATCGGCTACACCTAGTTTTAGCCGGCTAAAGCTAGGTTTAGCCGCACTTCGGGTATTAGCCGTAACATATATACTATATCTAGACCTAAATATATACATAAATACAAACAAACATACATACATACTTACATATACCCTAATACAATAATTTTTGCCGTTTTTTGGTACGGAACCCTTCGTGCGTGAGTCCGACTCGCACTTGGCCGGTTTTTGGGTAGTCTTGTAATAATACATTACCCGGCTACTGATATCCGGATCAAGTACCTAGGGTGTCCCCGCCCTTATTCACTCGCGGTTTCGTCGATTTTTTTTGTTTGTTTGTTTTGTGCATTCCCTATGGCAACAATCCCCATGTATGATACCTTTTTGAAAAGGGCATTAAATATACTATTTCGTATAGTAAGTTTTATTTTGGTGTAGGGTAGTACGTAGAACAAAAAAAGCACGAAAACAAAAGTTAATTTTCTTGGACGATACGGGTAGGTGTACAAAACGTAATATTTCTGAGTGATGGCAAATGCTAATGTCATGATATTTTTTTTGCTGTAAGTAGGTAAAATGAGCTTTTCAGCAATATCTATATTTTAATCATACATGCAAAAATATTGTCCATAAAAAATGTCGAAGTTGGCTTTAATTTCTCGGTGTGCGCACGAATTTTGGAAAAGTTTAAACGTCTGTAAAAAAAAACTTTTATAATGAAATATTATTTGTTTCACTGTTTTTGTGTTAACCATGATCTAAGAAAGTAATTTAAGTAAAAAAACCCCTAGGTCGTCGCTTTACTTTTAGAGCTAAGTGGTTTTAAAAAAAAGTCACGCTAAAAAATCCACTTCTTTGAGTTTCTTGCCTTATATTTCTACAGGGTATTAAAGTTTCAAACTAAAATACCCATCACATTAAAGCTTTATTACTACTCATCATAAATAACATAACTTCAAGGATCTGTCTTGTATAGACAATTCACAGTGACCATTTTTACATCACCCGGCGCGCTCACCTTTTCGGGCCCCAGAGGCTGCGCAATCAACGGATGTTTTGACTTTGGCTTTGGCGCACGCGAGCGGATAGTTCAGTGGTAGATTGTTTCAGTATACATTAAAATGCGGGTGCATCGCATTCTAATGCTTTTTGGAGCATTTGGAACCAAGTATATCAAGACAGTTTACTTGGTAAGGTCAGCCGAGGTAGCCACCACTACAATAAAAGTCTCAACTTCACACAACCAAGATCGCGCCTATTTCAATTATCCCACATATTGTTCAGTTGCATAGACACTTGTACCACAAAACTGCACCAATTTTAAGACACAAAA
Organism: Agriphila geniculea; assembly: GCA_943789525.1. Taxonomy (NCBI): domain Eukaryota; kingdom Metazoa; phylum Arthropoda; class Insecta; order Lepidoptera; family Crambidae; genus Agriphila; species Agriphila geniculea. Next base: position 15,968,400 of record OX038875.1, read on the forward strand.
TCCAATATGAATCAATTTGCGAATAATTCAAATAGTCACCAAACCGAACCCGACAAATTGGCGCCAAAAACTCCACCAAAAACTCCATGTCAAAGTCTTCTTCTTCTCATTTTTGTTTTGGCAATCTACTTTCCTCCTGGAAGTAATTTTTGCCAGTTTCGAGTGTTGAATATTTCAGTGTTAGATTGTTTCAGTTTACATTAAAATGCGGGTGCATCGCATTCCAATGCTGCTTGGAGCATTTGGCACCAAGTATATCAAGACAGTTTACTTGGTAAGTTCTGCCGAGGTAGCCACAACTACAGTAAAAGTCTCGGCTTCACACAACCAAGATCGCGCCTATTTCAATTATCCCACATATTGTTCAGTTGCGTAGACACTTGTACCACAAAACTGCACCAATTTTAAGACACAATATCCACTATGAATCAATTTGCAAATAATTAAAATAGACACCAAACCGCGGGCTGATTATCTAATTAGAAACCACCTAGCGACCGGTTGCAGTTCATAGATGATAGTGATCCATTGCTACTTCTTTTTGGATTAAAAAAAAACATACCAAAGAAAAGTAGCAATGTATGTGGAATGAAACCGGTCGCTAAATAGTTTCTTTTTAGATAATCAGGGTGCGGAACTTGACAAATGGCGCCCAAAAACTCAATGTCAAAGTCTTCTTCTTATTTTTGTTTTGGCAATCTACTTTCCTCTTGGAAGTAATTTTTGCCAGTGTTTAGGCGCGTTCCGTACCTACGCTCCGAGTGCAACCAAACACTTGTACTATTAGTTATTGTGCGCTTTTATAATTCCCAACGGCCCGGCACGGCACGGCCCGGCAGCCGTCCAACGGCACAACAGGGAAGTGAAATGTATGGAATTATATGGAGACGCTTTTAAATTTCCTCAACAGCACCGGCAAACCGTGCCGGGCCGGGGCGTGCCGGCCACATATCCTACGCTGCCGTCGAACTTTTACGATGTAGTGCGTAGCTACGAGGCAGGGGCGTGCATTGGTTTTCAAGCTAGGTAGGCACTCTAGATCTAAACAGTTGTAATTGCTCTTATCATTTTGAAATTGATACTATTAGTAGGTAATAAGGATATTAAATAGCTTACCTACCACTTTTATATTGCGTTTTCTTCACGTTGTACACTTATGTTATGTGAAGTTGCTTCCTAGGTATAAATTACCCATTAGCGACCAAAAGCGGCCATCACTTTTTTTATGAACGAAAACTGTGCGAAAGGATACGTAATTTTTGTAAACAAATCGAATTCTCACCACAATCGGCACACTCTAATTTCTACATTATTTAATTAGGTAATATTTTAATCACAAAACTGAGCAATTTCTTTTTGTTTTCCCAGAAAAAAACACTAAATAGTTAAGTACACAAAAACAAAATTTACAAAACAATAAAAATATCTCATTAACTCGCGCGTGGTGTCAATTTAAGAAGACAAAAAAAACAGAGAAGTTATTGCTTTTTCTGCTGAAACTAACGGAACTAAAAACAAATATTGCAAATGCATTGCTGGCATCTTTATATCCGAAAACAAACATTCTATTAAGCGCGGGTATCAATACTCTTAGGACAACGTAACAAGGTTGAAACTTGTTAAATTCACCCGCACTCGTGAGATAATAAAACTCGGACTGGGAGCGAGCGGTTTGTGCATAGGAGCGAGTGAGACAAATAATGTCGTCAGCTTCTCGACAAAATTCGTTCGACCGCGGCCGCCCGACGTGGCCCGAGGTAGCCCGAGTAGGCTTGAATACCTAGCGCTGTTTTTTGCGAAGGTCATGCTTTAGAACGTTACACGTGCAAATAGCGCACTTTTTTCCGTGGTCGTATAACTTTTACCGAAAATTTTTAAATGAGTTTTGTATGAAACGCTCCTTGCTTCGAATATGCATTCTGGAGACTGCTTACCGCATCGTAGGTAGGAATGATGCGCAAGAAAAATTTGCTAACTAACTGAGTGTTCAATAGAAGTTTGGTTATTATGGAATATTAACGCAACCAAATTATTATTTTTTACTTTAACACTAGTGACTAGTGGTTCCTATATTTATTAGGTTCGTGATGAGGTAAGCACTGCCTAACTGCCTATATGGTATGCACGCCCCTGCTACGAGGATTCATATGTATGAGTGTGAGTCTGTCTAGAGCAAATAATATACAGCGTGTATAAAGGGCACAACCAGAATATTGGCGTAATATCGTTAATGTGTTGTTGTTGGTATGTTATGTACCTATCAGTGGCGAGGGGTGAAATTCTTGCAAAGGTAAGCTGGTCTACAAAAATGTTATGATCTGCATAGAATATCGCTGGGGTGGGATTTCTAAAAGGTAAGCCGATGGGAATCGGCTTGTATGGACCCTTCGCCACTGGTACCTATGTATGATTGTGGAAACAAACAACATCAAAATTCAACTAATAGGTAATATACCGACAAACAGTTATTTCGATACTGATCGGAAAGGTAAGGTACTTATAGCGGTGAGAACACGGTTAATAGGGGACTTACCAAAGTTAAATATTGTTACGTATCTCAAAAAATAATTACCTAGATATTACTTAAGTAGGTAGTTACCTATCTCAACAAATAATTACCTAGATATTACTTAAGTAGTTATGTAGATACCTACCTATTTTGGTAAGTAGGTACGTAATGAAACCCAACTACATATATATATTCTTTGATTTTTAAAAGATTTATTTATTTATCATTTAAGTAAGTACCTACTACCTACCTACATTGTAATATAATCATTACAGAATTTACAATTAATTTGTACATAAACACACATTACTGTAAAAAAAAAACTACCAATTGACAATATACAACGTGTAACAGAAAGGGGGTATTAACCCGAAAGGAGGTCAATGTACTCGTGTTTCCAACAGAAAAAAAAATTCAAATAAAAAAAAATTTTTTTTGAATGATTTCTTTTCATGATGAATTTTTTATTTAATATTGACATGGTACTATGTAGGTATTGAGTACGAGCGAAGTGTATGGAAGGGATATAATAAACGATGGCAGCGCACGGTGTGGCAGAATTGTGTAACAAAAGGGGTTAGTGAAACCACAGATAATATAATACTAGTGAAACTCACTCACAGACTATAAACGCATAAAGAAAGAGTCAAGAAATGTTTGATCAACTGTTTTTAACTGCATTTGAACGTAGTATTTTTAATACGGTCGTTAGGAATGAGCTTTTGCTCATTTCTAAAAATAGGCACATATTGTTTTGAATTCATATAGTTACAGAAAAACGTCTAATTTAAATTTTTGGCGGGTTAGTATCTTCTAGCTATAAAACATTTCTGTAAGTAAAAAAATTACAGTTGACATTCTGGTAATAACGGTAAAATTTAAACACATAATAAATTGTCTTACTTTTTCATATTTTTTATTAGATACGTTTTACAATTTTTTTTCGATTAGGATTCAGTCAGACTCTTTATAAAAAAGAGTGCAGTGCTGCTGTATGGTGCTCAAAGAAATATTTGAAATGTTAATGGAGAAGATGCTTTGTCGAATACTACTGTAAAAAAATGGTTCAAATGCTTTAGTTTATAGTGATAAAGATGTTCCTCGCTGTGGTATCTTTATTATTTTTAGTAAGAAAAAGCCGCGAACTTTTCCGACTACCTACCCTAATATGTCCTTTAGTTGCAGTAGTTCACTGAAAACAAATTAAATAAACTTCTTTTTAGATTAAGTTGTTGTTTTCTTTCATAGTTTTATGATTAAGAAAATGTGAATTATAATACCTACTTATTATATTCCAAAATAGTCTGAAAATAAATAGTAAGTAAATAATAATATAATCATATAAAATATCTATAAACACTATTTATTGTTATTCTTTATATTTACTTTATTTATTTTATAACAAAAAACATTATGCACTGGTCATTCACTGTTTGACATACTCCCCTTTTGTTGCGTTTACATGGTGGCGCTGGTGTCGTGCACGTTCCGAATAGTAAAAATAAAAGAATTGGCGGTGCTGGTGGACGACTATAAGCGCCTTAACGGCGAAAAATAGTTGCACGTCACTTCTGCTACGATTAAAATTCGAAACTCGAGAATTCTCACCTCGAATGAGGTCAAATTTCTTGAGTTTTCTCGAGTTCGAGAAAGTTCGAGCAGAAACCCTAAAAGCATCTGAGCTCACCCAAAACCTATTTGAAATTTTACCAACTTCAAAAAGGAGAAGCTTTTAAATCGACTATGTTTTATTAAGTATAAGTATTTATACTAGCTTTCGCCCGCGACTTCCACGTGGACATATCAAAAATCCAAGCCGGGGTGTGGTGGTCCCTGCTGCATTTGATGCCCAACCTCCTTATCCATCAATAACAATTGCCAATGCCTCAATAATGATGGTGGTAGATATTTCAACGTTAAAATTTAAATAAATTACAACTAGTCATTAATGAGTATTTTAATCAGTACATTATACTTTAAACAAATACAATACTATCAAATTAGTTTTTCACGTAATCCTAAAACAATCAACAAATATTTATAATTTATAGAAAGTTTTCTTTCTTCACCCTGTAACAAAATCACTGAGGACAGTCACAACACTTCAACAATGTCGACCAGAGATTCGTCACTTCGTGTCCATCGTCTGGTCTTTTAAAGCTTTTTGGGTTTGTCTGATGAATACACAGCACACACAGTTAGTTATGGCACCGCTACCTGCCGCAGTTGTCGTAGAAACTTGCGGAGCCTCGGTTTGGAATTTCAGCAAATTCACGCTTAGGCGTGCACAATTTGCTGGTAAAGTCAACGTTTCTTTTCCTGAAACAAGAGTATCATATTATTATGTATAATTTAAATTTTATTTCTTTAAAAACACATACCTGATGTTGTTATGAGAGAGCGATTTTCTCCTGGTAAAGGTGTTTTTACACTTAAAAGGGGGAATCAACCATAACCTTTAATACCCACTTGTTTACTAAATAAATATTCTTTCATTTTCATTTTCATGATTATAGAAGACTAAATAAACCCCACACTCCTGGGGCCCAAGTCTGCTATTGTTAACGCCATAATTGTATTTCAATTATGTTTGAATTGTAGCGTTTTTTGATATAAGTAGTTCTTGTTTTTAATTTAAGGGTCAGGTGGCTACTGGTCTGCTTTCTATTGGGCCAAAACCGAAACACAATTGAAACACGATTATGAAGTTAAAATAGCAGACTTGGGCCCCTGGTTGGCTCTGATATCCAATTTTTCTGTTCGTGACATGTGACAAATTCTCTCTCTTTGTCTCGAATTTAGATGAATATCCAGATATTCATTGTAGAATGAAAAAGACTATCCTTGAGCGATATACCACGTGATACAAAAAAGCTGAATATGGAAGATGAAGATAGGGACCATCAAACTGAACAACATTTACTATGGATGGGACTAACTCTGAAATTGCGAAAAAAATTCAGCTAAGTATATCATACATTTTGATATTTTCGTTTTAATTTTTGTACAAAAGAGCTGATTTTTTTCACGATTTTAGAGTTAGTCGCATAGTGAGTTGTTCACTTTGATGGTCCCTATCTACCATATCCGAATATGGTAGATATATAGGGACCATCAAACTGAACAACTCTTACTATGGGACCAACTGTATACAACGTGTTATAAAAACACCCGTAATGCCGACATTATGGGTTTTGGAACACGTTGTATAACTTGGATTTGTATAACTTAGGTTTACAGTACAAACACATTATTAAATGAAGTTTACCCTCTACTCGGTAGCTCCATTTGATCTACGATGACCGACTTGACGTAGAGTCGATCGTTGCACCACAGGATGCAAAGGGATCGAGGCTCTAGTACATTCATGTCGTACTCCCACGCTAACTCCACCTTAACAGACACAAAAAAGAAATACGAGTCAGGTTAAGGTCGCTGTATACGTAACGGGAAAAGCCCCGGACGGGACGGTCACGGGTCGGAGACGGTACGTGGTCCTGACGAGGAGTTTAATGCATACACAACGTGCTAATCGCGACAGTTAACGTGGTAAAGTACGAGGCATATAACTTGAAATCGGGTGGGGATTGCGCGAAACGCGTATTTTGGGTATGCGTAGCGGTGAGGGGCGCGGGCGGCGGGAGAGGGGCGCGCGCTATTGGTCGCTCACAAGAGCACATGCGCGAACATATCCCCACTCCGTCGAAAAAATTTCAAGATACGTGCCTAGTACTGTAATAACGTGCTAGAGTTGTGAAAACAACCTTATTAAAAACACTATTTATTTATGCGACTAATTTTATATTTTCAAATTTACTTGATACAATTCCACTTTTTTCTAAACCGACTTAAGTATTTTTCAAGACATATTTGTATTTTGCGCCGCAAGATATATTTCTAGGGCCATGAGCGGTCCAGCCCCCCTAGCATGACCAGCATAACACGATTTATATCGCGTGATATATAGCGTTTTATCACTGTCAAAAGGACAAAGGAGTTTGACAGTTCAGTGTCGATAAAATGCTATATCACGCGATATAAATTGGTCATGCTAGGCGGGAAAATATTTGAATTTTGCACCGCAAGACTTATTTCATAGGAATATAAACTTATTTTGTAGCTGTGGCCATAAGAATTTTATTCTTATGCCGTGGTGTGGGTCAACAAAGTGTGCCCCGTGATGGTTGCGCCCCTGGCAGACGCCCCCTTGCCACCTTAGCTACGACGCTGGTAGTTATGTACGAAAATCAAGTAATGATTTACCTTGTGAGACATAACGTAAGTAAGATATATTGTCAAACTACCATCATTTCCCTAAGAGATTTCAATCTGATACTAGTCTTTCAGGCAGGACTAGTAATTAGGACCGAAGGCTAGTAAGTTTGTCAGGAACGGTGCTATTTTGCTCAAATAAAATAAAACTAATCAATAATCATAATTTGTTACCTTCCTAACTTTACCACCCAAGTCCATTGGGTGTGTAACCACGATAGTATATGATGTGCCATGTTCTAATCTGAAACAATAAATAGGTATTTAGTATTAGTCTAATGTAGGTATTAATTAGTATCGTATCAGTCACGTTATAGGTATGACTAGTAACTTACTTGACGTAATTATTTGGTGTCAAATCCATGCCATGTATGACCCCTCGATCTGATAATAGAGTTACTTTCAAGAAACCCTGCAACAGGAAAAAAGAAAAGTTATGTTTTGTGATAAAACTTAAAATACTTAAATCAAAACTTCCAATACTAATAAAAAGTGTGTCTACCTGGACCCATGATTCTGCTCCTTTAGGGTTAGCTAGTTGAATTGAAACTTTGTAATGCCGTTCTGAAAATTAAAACTATTATACTACACGATTAATTTCTTACACAATGTAATGATAATCTGATAGTTTTTTTTGAGAAATATGCTACGAATGTGCTACGAGTTATAGCGGTTGAAACTTAAAATGTACTGCCCCCCTATTACAACCTCTTAAAACTTGCCAGTTTTCTGAATGGCTATCATTGCGTTTCTTTTATTTGCTATACAGCGAGAAAGAGATGTAACTATAGCAATCCATAAACCTGGCAGGATTTAAGAGGTTGTAATAGGGGGGCTGGATTAGATAATAAGAGTAGCCACCTTTTTGTCAGACAAATAGAGTATTTTTTATTTAGATAGAACAAAAATAAAGTAGGCAGCCTAAAAAATAAATTTAAGAACATTATTAAATTTATCCTTAAAAAGTCATATTTTCTGTCATATTTTGTGTTACTTTTCGCTACTTATAACAATTTGTCTTTCTTAAAGAGTTCTTAAAGGTAGTAGATAGACACGAGAGTATCGTAAATAGAGTATTTTAGCGTAAGTACTTTATTGCTATCGTAGACGTAGATTCTAGAGTACACCCACATGAGTACATAAACGCATGTGGTACACCTACACGAAATAGAGGACAATACTATATTTAGGAGAACTTATACGGGTGGCAACCCTAAACGTAATTTGTTATTTTAGAAATTACTACCAACGTACGGCAAAATGGGTTTTCCTTCCCTGTACTCAGAAAATACTTGGCTCCTATGGTATCATGTTCTTCTGACGGGTACACTTCGTTCTCAGTTTGATTGTTCTTGTTCGTTATTAATCCCGGAGAACTATCTGCATGGAATCTGTAAAATAAATTTCATGTCACATTCTGGATAGAAGTGAACGCTATTCTGGACTTACTAATGATATTATCGTACCCCATGACCGCACATCCGTGACCGCAGTGAAAACATTTTCCTGCTAAGAAATGTTGATATGATGGACATTGATGTCCTGAAAATATTTGATGATTAAAATATGGTCCTTTTTTACAAAGATAAGACCTTAGCTTAGAGTATGATATATGCTTAGATACTCTAAAGTAAAGACGATCATGTAGATATAATCCTTACCTATGTAAGGACACTTTCCATTGATTGATTCTGTGAAGAGTTTGATAGCCCTCACATGGTTGCAGGCAACCAGCACCCTAGATGCCTCTTCGAGACCTTGCTTCACTAAGGTGAGGGGCACAAGAGGGCCTTCAGTGAGGTCACAACCTGGCTGTTCCTTCCCATTGTTGGGGTAAAAGTCCAAATGTCCCACAGGCTGAGACATCCCATATCCTGCCATAAACACAAAATCTGTCGCACGCGCGGAATAAACATGACGATAATTAGTCGATATGCGAATATAAATATATATAAACTATATACAGAATGAATGATGAATCTAAAAGCGAAAAGCGTAATATTTACATAAATACATAAATAATGTATGTGTTAGTAATTTACCACAATAGAAGCGGTGAAGCCATTTTATATTACACGGATATGCAATAATCACGAATACATGTTAATGGTGGTGCGATGGATTATAAAAAGCATTCGTGTAACAAATAATTATAATAAGGCAATAAGTACCTAAAAGGAATATGCTTTTTCCGTCGGTATGTATAACGTCTACGAATTGTGCGTCGGTAGGGTCCAGTCTCACATGTGTTGGCATTCCTTGGAAATAAGGTTCTGCAGGATCGAGTCCTGTTATCCTTCCTAAACCCTACGAAATCAAAAACTAAATCAAAGACAATATGAAATTGCTGTATGAAACATTCTATTTGTTAGGGTTGCGCAATGAGTGTTTGTTAAACAGTCAGTTACCTGTATTCTTTCTCCAGCGTAGCCAGCGGTGTGGGCCCCTAGAGAATGTCCTATGATATGCACGTCTAGTGGATTTAGACCATGATCTTTCTGCAAAATAAATAAAAAAAATAACAAATTAAAGATGTAGAAATCTGAAAAGTTAATTTTGACCACCAGGATTTTTACTTAGCGTCACTGTACCTATGCCACCGACCGACCGACGGTAGCATTGACAGCGTCAGTAAGATAGAAAGGTACAAAATTGTAGTAAAATTATTATTTCATCGGCTCGTTAAAGAAATTTTCACGTAGGAGGCATCATCAGATGAATCCTTCAACGTCATACAATGTTGGTACCTATATATAGTTAAATTTACCTGCAAAGTATTGATAAAATGCGCCACTTCAAGTCCCACTAGTCGAGTGTTGGCAGTGGCCTGGGTGTACAGCGGCAGACTCCCGCCCGCCCAATCCACAACTATCACATTAAAGTCGCCCGCTTTCACTAACTCATCTTTCATCTCGCTTACCTGTAAATCAATGACTAAATATGATAATTGGTAAAATATTTGGTTGTGTTAATCATATCGAAATGAGCGAATTATTTACGCAAACAATGTTTTTTTATATTTTCATATAAAAGTATGCTTTAGCCCCTTTTAGTTCAATAGGAGTGAAAAGGAGGTTGAATTTTAAAAATCCTTTCTGTACCAACGAGAAGCTTTTTAGCTAAAGAAGTCATTGCTTGTTCTGCTTGATTCGTCCAGTGCTTTATCATAGTGCTATTTTCCTTTTATTTGTTGTTATGTTAAGCTTAATTTTTTGACATTTATAATAAATCTTCCACTCGTGCAAATACTAGCACGAAATAGACAGTAATTTGTACTTTAGTAATTAAAGAAATAAACTTAAGATTGTTATATAAAGGATATAAACTGACCCAGTTGGACAGTGGTGTATCAATAAAACCATGGATGATTAGCTTGGTGAGCCGCTGCGGGTTGAAGTTGGACTTCACTATCGTCTTGTTCAGGTTTACGTTCAGGAGCTGGCCGTCTGTAGGGTTCTTCTTTGTGTATAGAATAAATCTGAAAGAAACATTTTCGCGATAAAACTAAGACGGATAACACTACGATTCATCGTGCTCCGTCTCCGTCATGCACGTAAAAAAAAACCACTTGGGTTTATGCGTTTTAGAGTGTTACTTACGCCATGCGTGATTCTTTACAAACTGACACTTTATACTTTAAATTTTTTTAAAGTTATTTGTACTATTATACCAAACGTACCTCGTATTTATGACAACCCTGGGTAGAGGGAAAACGTTAAAGGGTCGGTGGATCAGGTGGTACCAACTTCTCGTGATATTTAGGCAGCCCAGTTCGTCGTAGCATCTGGTTTCATTTTCAACTGAAATCAATGAATTCATAATCATTTTTGACGCTCTAACACGAATTAGATACCTATCCTTACTTAATAGTATAAATGCGAAAGTCCGTTTGTTTGTTTGTTACGCCTTCACGTCTTAACTACTGAACTGATCAACATGAAATTTTGCATACACGTTCTCAGGGGTAGTACAGAGAAGGACAGGGTACCTTTCATCCAGAAAAAGTACTGTTCCCGAGGGATGGCAAAAAAAACTTTCCACGCAGACGAAGTCGCGGGCGGTCGCTAGTAGCTCTAATAAGTTTCAAGTTAGAATACCTAATGCATGTTTGTATAAATAGCAGTTAGCGAACACTTGATGACTCTGTGTAAAATCGAAAGGTTTGATATTAGGAGAGTAAACGCATTGACCTGCATATATTAAATTTTTTTTCATGTCAGTGAGTAAACGTCTACCATGAGTTTACGGCGCAAACTGTTTTGGCCATAGACACAGAAAAATTTTCGCTGCGCTCAAGAAGACCAACAAAGCGTGGAAAAGAAAAGTTAACATCATACGGACACGGTCTATGTAAAAAAGAGACAAAAGTGACATGTGCCAACATTTTTTACAGTAAGAGCCCCTAGCGTCCCGCCTAGCAAATGAGCAATCACAGTTTGTTTAAAATATTTTTTAATCTTAATTAGAATTTAAAATAAAGGTATCGTGGAGCTATGGTGTCTTCTGCTCTAAGTAATTGTGATGTGATGTGAAAAATAAACAATCCAAGTAATCACACTTTTCAAAGGTAAATAAGATATTGCCACACATTTCTCTAAAACCAAATTTCGCTACATTTATTCGTTTATCGACAAAGAAAACAGTATGGAACATAGTTTATTAACTTCCTTTGCCATAATATAGTCATATTTTATGAATCTAAGTCATATTTTACGTATCTCATATAAAATGTATTGATTCGTTTTCGGATCACCTGTTTATTGACTTTGTTGTTCTTTGACATTCTATTTCTATGGTTTTGGCTATCGAAAACTATCAGGTGAGTGAAAGCGAAAAAAAATAGTTTTCAAAATAGTTTGCATCAACTCATGGTAGAGCTACTGCCCCCTTACTCAATGTCCAACATTCTATGCGTTTAAACGCTATGCTTACAAAATAGGTAGTAAACTATAATATTACGCTGTGATTTACATAAGTTTCCGACATGCGATTTAATCTACTATTGCTCATAAGTATTTAATTAAGCTTTAATAGTAAGCGTAGCGTCACAGAATTATAATATAAGTAGTACGTAGCGTTCAACGCGTAGATTGTTGGCCATTTGAGAAGGGGGCATGAGATAGTAAACACAACTCACATAGTAACACACACTGTGCTTAAAAATAATGACTAGGTACTAAAACAATGTTTATCTTACACGGTAGCCACGGTATGTTGACCTCGATGCGGTCGGAGCGCGCCCAGTTGAAAGGGTCCAGTATGCCTCCGAATGCGGGTTGCAGGCCGAGAAGGATGCACCATAGCATCACGCGCAAGTGTCTGTCTGTCAGGTGCAGACGGCGCATGCTGTGCACACACTGCAACAAAAAGGGTTAACTATTAGGAAATACATAGTAGATTGTACATGTGCATAAAGCCCACCACTTTACCCGTGGATAGTCAAGTCGAGGGTAAAATGGGTTTTATGTACGAGTTATACACTCTGCTTTTCACTTTGATTGTGCGGAAATTAAACAGCAATATTGTAACAAAGCAAAGTATTATAACATGGATTATGTACAAAAATGAAGAAAAATAATGAAATAACAAGTTTATTTAACGAAGTTTAATTGCGTGTGTGGCTGTTTCCCTGACGACCTTTGCCTTAGAGTCTGAGACTTAGACGAAGATTTTACTTTCGGCACTAACATGAAAAGCGATTTTATACAGCCCACACCCAACATAAAGACGAATTTTACGAGCATGAGAAGTGAAAATATTTTTTCATTTCTCATATTCGGAAAGTGATATATATTTAAACTAAGCAGCGGGTCCAAAACTCTTCGTTCCACCCTAGGGTGTAAAGAGAAATTAAAAAATAGAACCGAGTTTGGTTACATAGTCAACCATAGAGTTACTTCATCGGTAATGATTTAAAAAAAATAGGTAGGGCGCATTAACCTTAGAGCATCGCGGCTTCGTCTCGAAGGGAGCAGCCTTAGCGATTATAACTCTATTCAAATTATTCTGGCATTTTTTGCGGGGGGGGAAAGTGCACACAAGTGCAGTTCCGCATACTCACATACAAAAACAACACTGTAAAGACGACACCAACACATAAAAAATAAAACAAAACAGCAAAAATTTGTGTACGGATGAGTCACACATCAAAATATGACACGTTTTTGACATAAAGGGCTGGCTCAACTGTCGTTGCAGCAATATCGATACGGAAAAAGGAATAAAGGTAACAAACTCAAACATTTTACATGGGGTGAATAACAACAAAGAGCCCCTTCTCCTTATTTATATGATCCTGGTACTTTGGAGACGTAAGTAATTAAAAATATATAAAAAAAACTGAAACTCCCTGTCAGCAGAAGTCAGATTGGAATATTTTATAAATATAATAATTTTTGGTTTGGTCACCACACCAATGGTGAAATGGGAGTAAGATGGTGTTATTTGGTCACGGGTAGTCAGTTGAGAAATTGGAGTTCCAACCAACCACTGGTGGTAGGATTTAGTGGTCAGATGGTCTGGAAGGAGCAAAAAAGTCTCAGGATGCGCACGTTATTAGAGTGGTAGGCTTACAGGGCTCTTATAATTGTTTTGTGACATGTCATCGTTCTTAAATTAGTCTTAAACAAGTTAATACGTACTCAAGAACACTCAGTCTTATTGCCTAGTCTCATATAAGTATTAAGAGCATTTTATGACGTTTTTCTTTTATAGGGATCTTATTCCATTAATTTTTATATAATAATATAAGATGTGATACATACTCTCAAAGATTATTTATTCTGTGAGAGAACCAATTAATTTATGCTGTGATATTATTTTACTCTTTGACGCAGAATGTGACAGTGCAAAACTGCAAAGACCAAATTGAGTCTGTCAGAAGTTAAAAAGAATTAATAAATATTTAAGGATTTTTCAGGTATATTATATCACATTTATGAGACTGCCTGGAGCAGGACCAGGCCATGTCCTTTATCGACAAACATTGTGATACGGTAACATCACTAAGTTGCTCATCGGCGAGATCTCGGATTTATCTAGCGACAGATCTGAAATTTGTACGGTCGAGCCATGGACGAGCAGACCCGATGTCACTGAACAAATTTGACAACTAATCAAGAATAAAATGTACGAATTTAATGTTTAAATGTAAACAAATAGCAATAATACGACAAAAAATTACTTTCATGTGAAATGTAATACCGTCTTTTTGTAAACATTGATGTTCCAGACCTCTGTTAACAGCAAAAAACTCATCAATTCGGCATTTTAAACACTGCAGCGTTCACATGCGCGACTGGACTCGGTCTAGAAAGAAATCCGGGCGCAACTGGTTTTATTAACCGCGTATGCCCATTTGGGCTTGTACTTCGGCAGAGGGGAAAGCTTCGTATGGCTTCTCTTTCTGGGACAGAAGCGCGTCTTACTCTAAGGCATTAACGAACAACAATGAAACATGGTATATACAGCCAGTGCAAAATTAAAAAATATTGGGCGGAGCGGCCGGCGACGCAGCGTGTTCCAAATTTAAATAAGGATAAACTATAAATTAATATTAGCGCGAAACCCAACTCAACTCTGTGACTTTGAGCTGTGAGTGCCAAGTGTGTGCCGTATTAAAGTTTTGTGTTGATTTTGTATGTACTAAAAATGAATTTAAAAATAAAACAAAAAGTTCAAACTAAATAAAAGAAACAATAAACCTACGCTCTAATTTTCCTCAAACAACTACTTCAGAAGAGTCTCTGCCATGGACTTCAGCGTCTAATCAAAGACCAAAGATTATCTCCAACTTTTACAGGCATCCAACAAAGTCAAATCCGTCATCAGTAAATATTCCAAGCAAGAATTTAACTTTACACAAATTTTTCTAATTTTTTAATTAAATTTAAATGGGTAAGGTAGGTAATTTACCTAAGGTAAGTTAGTATTAATAAATATAAGGTCTATCTATGTAGTAACTAAGTACATATTTTTATTAATAAACATTTTGGAAAATCTCAGACTTTGTTACTTTCCTTATATTCGAAATGAAAAGTAGAGTGTTAAACACGTGTCAAAGTCATCAATTCCATACTCGAACTATAGCCGCCCTCGCTATGCTCGGGCGTCTAAATATCTCGTATGGGAATTGCTTCCTTTGGACCCTTATATAACAATCTACTATTTTTCCTTATCTTCCTGTTAATGCAGTTAGAGACAACTACTCATCTGTAGTTTAAAAAATGCTATGCAATTTAGCCTTTTTTGTAAAAGTATTTTTATGATATTAACAAAATTTCCTTAATTTGCATTTTGTGTGCCATTAAGCTAAAATTACCTCACTGCATCGTTAACAATTGTTAGTTACTTACATGTCATTTAAGTAGTTTCGAGACAACAGTATATTATAATGATATAAGCATTATGTAATTATTATAAACGTTTAGTTCCTTAATAAAGTATAAAAAAGTGTAGCTTATGCACTTCTTTTATAACTTCAGAGCAAATAAAACTGCCATCAAGAGTTTTATGATTTTTATTTGTTTACATAATTTAAACTGTGTCGAAAGCAATGTTCGATAAAATGATAAATATCATCGGAAGATGCTTGTTACGCAAGATAATATCAATGGGTCGGTAACGAGGTTTAATTTGTAATTGTTGGAATAACAATTCTTTTCGAAAGTATGTCAGTGTACTGATTTCTTTTTATTAATTTTATAACGTTGTTATCGGAGTGAGTTCCACAAACTAGACAGTCTTTAGATTTTAAAATTTTTCAATATACTTAAATATTCTAGAAGCAACGTTGACAAAATAAAGGAAAATAAGAAATGTGGGTATCTCATGATGTCTATATCTGAAATTTAAAAATAAACATATAAACTTATTTATTAGTTTTCTGACTTCACTTATCTACCGACCGACTTTCTTATTCTTTTTAAATAAGTTTTATTAAACTGCTCAAAAGATAATGGGACCACTATATGATGTTTCATATAAAAGAGCTAAGTTCTGAAAAGTATTTTCTGATAAATTCTATCTGATTTTATTAATTTGAATTTAATATCATTCGAAAGCTGTAATTGTCAACTTGCCGACTTTACTGTATAATTTCTCATATTCATTGTGTGTCAATTAGAATTAAAAAATATATAATAGGTAGTAGGTATTTTTGTATCAAACTTCAATTTCTTTTTATTCTGACACATGGCGAATAGGAGAACTTACTGTAAATTCGACAGTAAAGTCGGAAAGTTGGCTATTACAGCTTCAAATTCAAAGAAAATCAGATTGAATTTTTCAGAAAAATACCTCTCAGAACTTAGCTCTTTTGTACGGAAAATCATATGGCGGTCCCTTTTTAGGGTTCCGTACCTCAAAAGGAAAAAACGGAACCCTTATAGGATCACTTTGTTGTCCGTCTGTCTGTCCGTCCGTCCGTACGTCTGTCTGTCAAGACCCTTTATCTCGGGAACGCGTGGAGGTATCGAGTTGAAATTTAAACCATATACTAAGGTCTACGGTCCCTTGAAGCTGTAAAAAAATCAAACTTCTAAGTTAGCGTAAAAAAAAGATACTGCCGTTTAGGGCGCAAAAAACGCATTTTCGATACTCTCAAAGGAATCAAAATTCATAGGGTACTTCCCGTTGACCTAGGACTATGAAATTTGGCAGGTAATAGCGTCTTATACTACACTTACAGGAATAAATCTGAAACTGTATATTTGTAATTAAATCATAAAAAATATGATCATTAAAATACGTAATTATTAATCATCTTGGTGAAACAACGGTATGCGCTGTCATAGTTTAACTTCTAATTACTTTTGTGATAATCGCGCCACTAATTCTTTTTAAAATATCAATATTTATTATTATTAATTATTCAGATCCTTTCAAATATAGTTATAGTTAATTACTTTTAAAAATAAAATTAAAAAGTAATAAATTTGGATCTAAATATTTTCGCAACATGGCGGTATGTCACGCTGCATGACAGGGGGTCAAAGAGTAAAACAATCAACGGAGTGCATTCCAGCAGACCAATAGCTATCACCACAGAGTAGGTATATAACAATCAGCGCGTTTTTCACACCGATATGACGTGACTCGAACGGGATGGAAACAGACTTTCCGAGCAAGGGTCTTGTTGGAATACACCCATTTTCTCGAATAACATTGCGATAGATAACACCATTTCACAGAACATTATACAGTGTACTATTGATATACAGCGCCATCTTTTGACAATTAGCAGTACTTGTATTTTATACAGGTGCGGTGGGTTTGTAATTATTTTATTTTTTCTCAAACATGCTTGGAAATTCGAACATTATTTTGACAAACTTCTTCGTGCTAAATCGGAGTTTACGGACAGAAGTAAACCGCGCCGTCAATATTTGTATGAGAATCCATTAGTACAGTAGCCCGTAGAACATTTAAAACACCAAAAAGGTTACCGTTTGCCGTTGTGATATAGTTATTTATTACGAAATTATAGAAACTTTAACCCAAGTTTTACAGATCGCAACTTGCCGTAACCTATATTTATATATCTTCAAAAAATGTTATTTTTTTATTTTTCAAGGTTTATCACATGATTTAGCTATTGTCATGTTCTACAGCTTTGTTTGATTGCCACTGAAAATAGTAAGACTATGGAAAGTGATCATACACAGATTTAAGACCAGATAAAATCCAACCATTTTCATCAGGTCTTAAATTTGTGTACGGCTACTTTTTATAGTCTTACTTTTATCTATGGCAATCAAACCAAGCTGTAGAACACGACAATAGCTAAACTATGTGGTAAATCTCGAAAAATAAAAAAATATCATTTTTGGAGATATACAAATATAGGTTACGGCGGGTTGCGATCTGTAAAACTTGGGTAAAAGTATCTATAATTTCGTAATAAATAACTATATCACAACGGCAAACGGTAACCTTTTTGGTGATTTAAATGTTCTACGGGCTACTGTACTACATTACTAACGTGTAATAATGGATTTTCATACAAAAATTGCCGGCGTCTGTCCGGCAATGTTTCTATTAAAACTCATTACACACGTGCAATTCAGATATGGAGCGAACTTTTCAATGAAACACAAATACTTATAGGTATCAAATGTCGCCTTGATGAGCGAGCACATTCCAAATTTTTTTATTTTATTATTCGGTTTATTGGTATCACGTGAAAGGCCTTGATGAGCACATTCCAAAAAACTGAAAAAAAGAAATAAAAACGTAAAAAAATATGTTTTGGTGCAAATGGGTATCATATGAAAGGTCTTGATGAGTGCATTCCAAAAAGATGAAAAAAAAAATTAAAAACGAAAAAAATTTTTTTTTCTATATGGGTATCAAATGAAAGGCCTTGATGAGCATATTCCAAAAACTGAAAAAAAAAATTAAAAACGAAAGAATTTTTTTTTTCAGTATGGGTATCAAATGAAAGGCCTTGATGAGCACTTTCCAAAAAACTTAAAAAAAAATTGAAAACCTGGAAATAAATGAAAAGAAACCAGAAAATTTTTGTTTTTTTTTCAATATGGGTATCAAATGAAAGGCCTTTATGTGCACATTCCAAAAAGATAAAAAAAATCTTTCCATTTTCTTTTTTCAATTACTGTAATTAAAAATAAAAATAAAAAGCTTTAAACTTTTAAAACTAAAAAGTTAAAAGTTTATAAGCTACTTGGTTTGAATTTCCGCGCATTATTTGAGAAAAGTAAACTATACAAGCCTTGGCCGCAACTATAGGCATTGATGGACTCACGTATTCAATGCCTGTCTTGAGTGCCGCTGCAGTAATGTACTATTCCATTTCAAACCTTCGCCCGTGGTGAATTCTTTGTCGTAATCCCTGGAAGGGTTATTTTCTACGTGGCGACAAAGGATTTATATATAGCAGTCAATTCTAAATGTTTTTGAGCGAATCACTTAAAAACTGTTGAACGGATTTTGATGGTATTTTTTTACAGTTTGGTAGCTTGGAGTCCAACTTATAATCTAAGCAATTTTTCACATAATTCCGGTAGGTAGAACCTGGGATGAAGCTTGAACTCTCCGTAGTACAGTTTTCATATAAAAAAACTAATAACTACCAACCACTTTTTTTCAAAATATTTCCTTTGTACCGACACAACTTTTCTATAGCTTTATTTTATGTATAGATGTAGGTCTGTACGGAACCCTCGGTGGGCGAGCCCGACTCGCACTTGTCCGGTTTTTTTCTTTTATCAGCAGTATATCCTTCCTAATATAATAAATGTGAAAGTCCGTAAAGTCCGTTTGTTTGTTTGTTACGCCTTCACGTCTTAACTACTGAATCGATCATCATGAAATTTTGCATACCCGTTGTCAGGGTTACAGAAAAGTACATAGGGTACCTTTCATCCCGAAAAAAGGATTGTTCCCTAGGGATAGCACAAAAACTTTCCGCGCAGACGAATTCGCGGGCGGCCGCTAGTATTATAATAAACAAGTAAACAGATCAATAAGCGCTTTGTGCGTGTGCACCTCATTTACATAAGCCCATTTATCTAGCTAGTGTACTAGCACCAACTGCCATTTTACTATTGAGCAGGGCAGGGCTACTCAAACTTTCAGCTTCATGATCCCCTTTTTTTAATTTATCGACTGTGTACCACTTGTTGAACCCCTTGTACGTTGGTACACTCACCCAACTCACTCTAAATCAAACTGTTCAAGTAGTTTTTTACATTAAAAAAAAAAACATCAAAGTAGTAGGAAATGCTTCTAATATTATATTGACATGCAATTTATAGTATAATGAATCTTAATTGCAGTTTTAGGCTCTAATTACAGAACGAGACTCAAGAACTGCTTGCTGCTTGAGTACAGTTAGAAAAGGATGGTGCTATTCGCATATAGCGCCATCCCTTTCTAACTGTACTCAGGCAGAGATTTGAGTCTGAGTTTGATTCTATAATACCAGCCTAAGTGCAGTTTTGCGAACCACATTTTGAGTAGCCCTGCTCTACTGTGTTGGTAGATACGTGACATGTAATTTTCCGTGATACAGACTCACGGTTTTATTTTAGCTTCCGTGCCTAAGCTGGCTATGCGGAAGGCAATTCCTTATGCAATTCATATAAATGATAATTTTATAAATACCTAAGTATTCATTTGTTTTAACTGATTTACGGAGCATGAAATGTTATCGGTGACCTAAACATATCTAATGTCACGGTACGGTTATTACAAGGTTTTTAAGGTCTAAATTATTTTAGTTACATCATACAATAATGAGATAATAAAATGTTACTTATTGTACTTATATTTTTTAGTAACTAAGTACATACGCTATGCATTGTTTGAGATAAAATAAAAAACTCGACAGAAAGCAACAAAAAGATTTCACACAACAGCAAAGAGCGATAGATATATTGCACGTAAATATCGTGTGTGTGTGAACCTCCGATCATTGTATTTTATGTGGCATTGTGGACACGATACTATGGCAAAAATTTTCTCCATATCTTTGCATTTGAAAGTGTAACTAACTCATGAATATATTATTTTAATACTGAAAGACAAGTATATACCGGACAAAATCACTCATCACTACATATGTTCCGGTAATTTATGTTTTAGCTGATTCCGTTACTTACAAAGTTTCTTAAATTTTCCCTCTAGAAATTCACTTTGCACGTATTATCATTTTAGAGTAACTTTTTTAACAATATATAATTTTTAAACACTTTCACAGAATACATAATAGTTTTATTAACTTTTACTTCTCTTAGAAGTTGATTGACTTATCATAAATCTGAATAATTAAGTGTTTAATTACTGTTTGATTATCGTTTATAGACATTAAGTAGTTTCGGAAATGAATTAACTTATAGAAGAAGGATTACATAACGGTAAACACTTCAACTGAATTTTAACGAAGGTTTTCTTTAATTGCCCTGTTGATTTCGTTCTTCAATAGGCTAATTACTACCTACCTCGTAATTATAATTCCTACAGCTCTTACTTACATTACACTATGATATTAGAGTTCAACGTCTATTAAATTTATAATATGGGATTAATGAAATGGTATTAGTAATTGCTTAATGAGGTGTCCCAGAAGTACAGAGACTTAATAAATTATTATTTTTTGTACAAAAAATTACATGAAAACTGTTAACGTTAAATATACGAATTTTATCAATCTGAATTAAATTTACTCGATCAATGACTTTGCAGCCGATTTTTCTAAAATTAATCTCTGCTTATCTTGTTACTGCTTATCAGCTTTTCTTGAAGCTGCGGCTACCTCTTTTGGTTAATCTTACCGATCTATGTTTGAAAGATCAATGTTTTGGTTTTTCTGCATACTTTTTTCGTTACTTTTTAGACAATGCCCAAAACTTATTGATACCTAGAGCTAAAAGGAACATAAGCATTGTTTTGTTAGATTAGAATAAATACGATAACCAAAAATTGCAAATTTTGGGTGAATGTGATTGGCAACTTGTCTTTTAACGCGCTTCCTGATATAAAGTATAAACATTGAAGTCTTAAAACTTAATTCAGTGTACGTTTCTACGCCCATCTCATAATGCATGGGGCAAGGTGATACTTCCTGGCACATTAACACATATAAGTGTACAACACAATATATTTGCTGATGTCATTATATCTCAATTTCGATCATTACAGTTATGTCAGGATTGCTAGATTAACCCACAGTTGCATCACGCAGAGGCAAAAGCAGAGCTTCCTTCCTGATACTTGGTCAAGTTACGAAACGTTATCATTAACAAAAAACAAAAGACTATAGTCTATGGCAGTGTTTCTTAAAGTTATTGCAGTCACGGACCAATTTCAGAATTTTAAAAAGTCTATGAACCCCTGTCAAAGAGCATCTTAGGAAAAGAAAACAAGCCTTATATTTAAAAATAGTTGTTTCATTACGGAAAGGGTAAACTGCGGATCCCTGACTGATACACACGCTACGTACTCCTATGGGGTCGGTGGAATCCACTTTAAGAAACCCTGGTCTATGGTGAGATTATTCATGAATCCAAACAATGGAATTCCGGATCAAATTATTTATAATCACTTCTATAAAGTCGATGACTTTATCACAGTCTTCCTGTTGCTAATCTACCACCGGAATCAATTCTCGTTCATATTTTATCGATCAGTGAAAGCAGTTTCATCAATTATATCACAGTATTATCTACGCTACAGACATTATTTTTAATTTCTCTGTTACTGCTTCTGATTTTGTCACAGAGTTGGTTCAACAATTTTATTATGATTAATCATTATTTATTAGTTCACTCGTGTTTGCTTTTACTATATTCGTTTATTTTATTTATTGAAGTATTTTTCGTGCATACAATTATTTTACACCCTTTGTACCTTTTTTAAATTTCCAAAATTTTGGAATATTAATTAAATCATTGGAAATTTTAATTATTTGGTCGTAAAAGCATAGGCACAGATTTTTATGATAAAATAACTTAAAAATAATATTATATGGAAATAAAATTACTGCAAAGGAGGTTAATTTTAGAAAAGAATTATTTGAAAACTTATTAGGCCCGTAACTCAAGTAGATAAGTCGATTGCACATGCGTGCATAACGCTATCATTGTCGGCGGCCTTTACGTAATCGCCACGATTCGGTGCGATCCACTTTGAGAAACCGCAATTCGAATGCCGTTGTAACCTTACGGCAACTTTAACGGTCGCCCGGTCGTGTCACTAACTGCACCCAGTGCACATTTACTTGCTAGTATTGCCAGTATTCGTCTGTCAGTAGTCGTCTTTTCTTTTCTTAAGTGTATACAGGGTTATTTGTAAAAGACCAATAACCTCGCAGGAGTAGATTACTATCATCTTATACAACAATCATTTGATCTACGACTTTTCCGAAAACAGACAAAAAAAAATCGACTCTTGCTTCATACAAACGTCCGAACAGCTGATCTAGTTTTGTATGAAAAGTCGATTTTTTGTTTGTTTTTGGAAAAGTAGTAGAACAAATGTTCTACTACTGTATGTTGTTGTATATGATAATACTATGTGTTAAATAATTGTTGCTGTGTGTTAGATTCCTTTGTTTTTTCCTCGCATATGTGTTGAAAAACAATCGTATGAAACTCGTGAGCTCACTCGGCTGAGTTACGCCCTCGCCTACGGCTCGGGCTGCAACTCACAATCACAATTTATTATTATACTCCAGCTTGTTTCTACTTGAAGTAATAACATGGAATTCCATTTACATACGATTAGGGTTACCATATTACTAATTAAGTCACCAGCCCACAAAAAATATTAACTAATGCCCATTGATATTCCTACATCAGGCTTTGTTAATAGGTGCAACATAATAAGCGTCGTTTTTGCAACACCTAAGGCGAGTTAGCTGGTTTGACAATGTTGTGATTGAGTAACGTTAGTGGTCGTGCATAATTAAGGCCTAGACGGTACAGCACTGACCTTCTATCTCATTGACACACATAACGAATACTATTAAAAGGTCGGTACTCTTAAAATTTCATTAAAAACCGACCAGAAAGAAAATTTTTTCAAGATGGTGCTGCATTTTGGGTTAGATTTTTGTATGAAACAGCTGATTTTTTTTCGCGATTTCAGAGTTGGTAAGATAGTAAAAGTTGTTCAGTTTGATGGTCCCTATCTAAGTACCAGACCTATTTGGTGTTTTAAGGCTTTTACCAAACACCTTGTTTACATATACTTATATCGAAGCTTGACGGAACATTTTTAATAATGCACGGATACTAAATTACACGTACTTATTTAATGATAAATACGGGATTGATTAATGCAAACATTAAGTCATTATAATTTGCAATGAGGCAGAGATGTAAGTACTTGACGATATTACTACACTGTGTAATAATATCGGCGGTCGGCACGGTGGCGGCGGCGGCGCGCCTCGTTTCTTAAGAGCCTTCACAATATTACAGCATCACTATGTTTAATGTTTAAAGGTTTGAACAATGATTTATCTATCATATTAATAATCAAATTTCGTTTTGTAACATGCATGTAAAAATCAAACTCATCGATTAAATAAATTAAGGTTAAGGTTAAGTTCATTACTTACAATACATTTTACAATGCCTGTTATTTTTACTTATTCATTATCCGACATTTAATATTATTGATTTAATTTAAAGCTGGTGTTAACACAGCAGCTACTTCAAGCTGTTTACAGATATTATAAACGTGTCTTGGATAAATGTTATGAATTTGTTTAGAGAAAATTACTTCAAAATGTGTACACAATAAAATTATTCCGAGTAAATGCATGATTAATACAAAAGACATCAACGCTCCTGTCAAATCGTCCAATTGTTATTTTTTACCTCTATGTACCTAGTAGATACTAGCAAAGGGAAATGTTCAGTTTCTAAGGGCGCTTTGGCTTTACGTGGACATTAAATATAATTTTATATGATTCCCATAATTAATACTTTGTATCTAAAGGACATGCATTATAGTAATAAAGTTGCCGGAAAGTCTATAAATGTGTCTAAATAAGCATGTGTAATATTGTAATCTTGGGACTGTAAGAAGTTATTTATGTGTGTTTTTCCAAAATAAATGTATTTTTACACTTTGATACTTACTCTATTACTCACTTTTAATACTTTTTGAGGTAATATAATAACATAATTCGGCAATAACAAAGAAAATCGGGTTTACAAAGAAATAGCAGTCGAAACAACATTCACAGCATAGATAATACAGATTCACAGTATAGTAGACAAAGCGAATATTTTTTTCAGATGTTATCATTTTTGACATTAAAAAGTTGTTAAAAAGTAAAAACGTAGTTTTTATTATAACAGGTGTAACAAGACACTCAACGAAGCCGAAGTCCACGCATTCCACCCAACTTTAGGGTCATTTTTGTCTTTTAGACTATACCTGGGAAACCAATAGTTACGAAGTTATTGAAGGTCAAAGTCAAAAATGTTTTTCCAAAATTTTTATGAAATCTTATTTTATTTGTTATTTCCTAATTTTTGTCCAAGGATTTTTTTTATTTCGTAACAAACAATGGCTTCAAAACGTCTTCACTCAATGTATCTCATGAGCACGCACATAAACGTTGCCTTACAACTCGGCCGCACGCAGCTGTATAGCATACACTCGCAGGCGCGGTCTTTTGTACGCGTTACATTGCGTGGTAATGTATGCAATGCTTTTTTAATACCAAAAATTAAAATCGTTTCCCAGCAATAATTTTGAACAGAAATGGTCCTGATGATGGGCAGAATACGTAGACCTCGGCTTCGTTGAGGGTCTTGTTACACCCGGTATGTACTCTTTGGTTGACAGTGAGTTGACACTGGTGTTTTGCCATATTTTAAAAAAAGGTTTTGAAAAAGTTCTCATTACATACGAGACAAGACAACTCTGTGATTATATTTGTTCTGCAAAAACTTAAATACTTTTTAAATTAATTATTTTAATATTTACTTTCCGGCGAAGAGACTTACAAGGAAATAAATTTTTAATTTAATTATATTTTTCTGTAAAAATATATTTTACAGAACAACTTGTCCACGAAAAGCCGGGATAGAACATATCCCTTTAAAGGAGATCTTTTACAACTTTACTCGTACACAACAATAATTGTCCTAGCTAGATGGTAGTTGACCGAGCGAGCGTGAAGCGCGACCGAAGCGTCTCCGTTTCAGCTTCGGCAAAAATGCTTTTGTATGCTCTTCTCAACCGATCGTGAAATTTTGTGAGCAGGTTCGATAATTATATAGATTTATTGTCGGTTAAATTAAAAAAAAATCAAAATGGAGGAGATACCTATCTTAAGGCTTTAACATGCCTCAATCCGAGCGGGTCGATCCGTGATGGTGTGAAATCGAACGTAACTCTACTCACTTTGGGTTCAAATCAGTGCGCGTTCCAACGTGGCGGTTGCGTTGAGAACTAGCACCGAATTCTCAATTTTTACATGTTTTTATTAAATTTCTTCGCTTTCAAGTTAGTTAAAAAAATATTGTTCAATTAAGATTGAAGGTATTAACATCGCCAATTTTTAAGTGTTGGTTTTAACATAAACGAATGTTCTGTTACCGAGAAATTATGCAAATAGGACCAGAAACAGGGTCCACGGTATATTTTTTTACATCAAAAGTGGTAACATTTTTACAAATGCTTTCAATTAAATCTATTGTGTATTATTCCAAGTACATTATATATTTTTTCCATGATAGCTTTACGCGCGTAATCTTTCAATAATTTGAATTGAATATTGGGATTTGACCCTTCTTAGCGCCTTAAAGCGAGGTCTACAGCTCACAGAGCTACTAGTTTAATTGCAATGTGTTATAATATTGCAAATGTTTACTTCCTAAAAGAGTTATCATAATTCTTTTTTGTGGCAAGAGGTGGTGGTGTAACACTGACAACATTGTCTATGTGGTGTAAGCATTTGTTTATTGAATAAACAAATATGTAATTAAAAGTGAAATAAATATAATGTAAGTTTTTAATGCATAAAAAAAAAATATTGAGTTTACTGTGTCAATGTTTATATCATCTAAATTATTTCTCCGTTGTGATTGAAAACTTTTAATATTGATAATTGTTATTAAGTTTATCGACAAATAAATAGTAAGTTTTCATAAAACAAGCTAAGTATGTTAGCATGTATAGATCTGCATGATAATTTCCCCTAAGTGCAATTAGCAGCCAGCATTAATATTCTCGCATGATCGGGCGCATCGTGCGAAATTTTCTAGAAGTTTACTGGAAGCGTTGATACAGTCAGTGCCCGTTGTTCGCATTGTTTACTTTCGATTGTTACGTGAATTAGTATATTAATGTACACATTCAGTATTGAACGACTGATTAAGTTGATGTTTTGTTTAAATAATGGGTACTAAATCAGATCATTAAGGGTCATGAGATCGTGCAAAAAGAAAGATGTGAATATATTTGTTCATTATATTAGGGAATACTAGCGCGAGGCTTGCTTCTTTGCACTCTTTAAGATAACAAAAACAAATACAATAAAATTGCTAGGTAGTAACATTTGCTGGCTGCCTTAAAAAAATGTAACGGCTTCATTAATGTCATCTGGTGGGTTATGGGACAATCTAAGTATTCATTTTCCAAGAAGCAGAAGAAAAGCACTGGCAGTAGGTCAATTACTTTAATCATAGGTCATTAAAGGTAAAAAAAGTAATGTGCTGTGAACTGAGAAAGCTTTTCATCAGAAATAATGCTTCTGGGAAAATAGTTAAAATACAATTTAAAGAGATAAACTGTTTATTGCATTAATAACGAAGTGAAATCGGTATACTTTTAACATTTACCTATATCTCGTTTTAAGTATGTCACATGATCAAAACGCGGTCATCAAGACGAAGTGACAATACCCTACATCAGGGATGGGCACACTTTTTCCTTCGTGTGCCAATTTACGAAAGAAATCTATGGCGGGCCATATGTGTTTGAATTTTTGCTTTATTGTTTTACTGAAATAAAAAAAGATACATTAAGTACCTATGTATTTTCTGGAACACAAATTTATTGTGCAAGCAATATTCGGAATTATCTTTTAAGTTCGCTACGGAGTCTCTGTGTTTCTATGAATAAACGATTGCACTTGATTTTTGTTTGAGGCCGTGGGCCGGATTTCAACCAATCGCGGGCCGGGGACTGTAGTTTGCCCATGCCTGCCCTACATGAATTCCAAAATAGTTTTATATCAACAGGGTTTTTCTTTACGTCAACCTATCACAAGAGATAAAATTTCTGCCGTAGTATATGCATAACAATAATGGCCCGATGCAGGCCACAGAGTGCAGCTTTCTCCTTGCACTTGTCAATGCGGTCACTGTCACTCAGAGAGCTTAAACCGGTTGATATATTGGATGCCCTTAAGTGCCCTCTCATTAGGAGAGAGCTACAGACCTCTTATTAAAGAGTGTGTCACTCCGAGTTCTTAATGAATGTAAGGAATTGATGACAATTAGTTTTTAAGTCAAGTCAGATAGTACAGTCGCCTATGGTACATTTAAATCACGAAAAAGGTTACCGTTTGCCTTTGTTACTAGTTATCCCACCAAAATCATTTTCATGAATAATGTTGCCAAGACGTCCATAACTCCATATGGCTCGCACTGTCAAAAAGTTCAGACCTCATGTAGAGCCAAGCTTCCAACTCTACGCGCCCTAACTCTACAAGCCCTAACTTGAAAAACTCTACACCTTAGTCAAAATATGTGGCTTGGCCGTTTCGTTACTACAAGAACTATTATTGTTGAACAGTGAATATATTTCTCCATATAGTGAATACATTTTTCCATGTATCGTCGTGCGTAAGAGCAGGGAATAGGTAAAATAGATCACACTGGTTATGTTATACAGGGTGCATTTGTAATCATTCTCCAAATTTTAATGATGGGTTCAGTCCATGAAACTGAACAACTTTCTCCATGAAACATGTGTCGAAATACGCCAAAAAATGTTGGTCATCCCATACTAAACTGATCACGTGATCTCTTTGATTTGTATGAAAAGTCATTTTTTTTACATTTTTGACCCTATGTTTCTTAGAGAAAGTTGTTCAGTTTCATGGACTGAACACATCCTTAAAATTTGGAGAGTGATTTCAAATGCACCCTGTATACTTGTATACTCTCAAAACTTTAAGGTATGATTTTAACTAAAAGAAGACTATTTTGATTTAAAAAATATTGGAACAACATTCTAAGATTTTTGAAAAATCGCTGCTTTAATCAGGTATCGCCCACCAAATATGAAAAAAAAAATTCTTTTATTTTTACGATGCCGATTGAAATGGTTACTCATTAGGATTATTTTTTCTTGGATAACACAGCATCTTAAACAAAAGAAACACGATGAAATTTTAAATTGTAATTATTACCTATTATGTATGGTATCGCATGCACTTCTTTCAATTTTTACGATAAAATAATCTAGCTAACATGTTGAATTTATAAATACCTAATAGCAAACTTTATACTTCTTGATCGTCCAATGGAAAAAACTAATTACATATTATATTTATGAATGTAATCAGTGAACCACTTAAAACGAAACGACGCGACGACGATATGAATTTGCTGCTGATGTTTGCTAATGTGGGATTTACACGGGCCGATTTTCCGGGCGACTTTAGTCAACTAGGGCTTTTTATCGAGAGTCGCTTGTAAAATCGAATCGCCACCTCATTGAGATTTGCGATTCGATTTTTCAGGCGACTGTAAGAAGTCCTAAACGACAAAGTCGCCAATGTAAATGTAAATGCCAAATAAGCAAATATTGTAATTAATTTAACTGTGGTTAAACAAAAAAGACAAGAAGGTACCTCATACTATACATAATAATTATAAGTAGGTACAATTTGAGTTTCTAACCGGATCGTGTTATATGCATCGAGAGGTATGGCATCTTGAGTCGAGAAATACGAAAGTAAGTACATCACATCACAATATCATCACCTGAGTTATACGTAGAAAGTGCTAAAATGATCAAGTCTTTCAAAACTTTCAACAATATAATAGGTAATTATTTTACAGTTTCCAACGGGTACGTTAATGTTGAACCGTAATTCTTGTAAATGCCAATAGCTAAACCCATGAATATAAAATATATGTTATTTGTTTTACATCACCATATCAGCTGCACGACACCTACTGCTGGGTATAGGCCTATATTATTTGTTTTAAAATAATTTATTTGCAAAGCCCTTCATAATTTAAAATCTTCGTAATTGAAACGTGATTAGCAATAGTAATTATCTAACAGTTCATTACAATAATTTAGCCATAGAACGCATTGTATCATATTTTTTGGAATCTTAAGCATGTATGTATGTACGAGTATGTTTAATGCAGTTAGCATTACTTTATTTCTTTACTACAAATCGCATAAACAGTCTAATTAAAAAGCGATGCGCGTACAATGTTATTTTATATACTTCAGACACATGGAAATATGATTTCTTAGAATAAAAACAAGTAAAGACTATTTCATTGTATAATTTAACAATCTCTCGTAAGTTTCATAAGAAAAGCATAGCGTGCTCTATTTCAGAAAGTCAAGATCCACTACCTATTATGTTTTGCTGATATTTTGTAGGCTTTCATTATATATTTTTGTGTCTTGGTCAAGTCTCCTGAAAACTCTGTTATTTACCTACTTATTCTTTTTTATAAAAATGTAGGTACTGTAACTAAAAACATTTAGTTACTGTAGTTGTAATGTAACTAGAGACAACCGACTCATATAGTAACAATTTTAAGTACTTACCGTTATTAGTTTAGTGAGGGATCTATGTCAAGATCCTTGAGTTAAAGTGTACGTCCGTGTTAATTATTTACATAATTACCATCTTTATACGTCGTTAGGACCAAGAGTGTCTGCTCAAGGTTTAGGGTGGTTTAGGCTGCAAAAGCTCCTTTCAAACTTATGCAGCTTAGCATAAGTTTGAAGGAGATTTTTTAAGTAAGGTCTGCTGAATTGTGAATATAAGCAGTACGATAAATAATAAATGTAAATGACGAGTAATTTAGTGCTTGTTCCCAAAATCCTATCGTCCCAAAAAATCGTAACAAAGAATTTTAAAAATATTATTTTGCAATTTAAACCATTGAGTTTTGTTTTCATTGTGATTTAGTATTTATGTCTGCCACAAAGTTATTTAAGTAAAAAAAAGTTATTTAAGTTAAATAAAACTGTAAATTACTAATACATATACTTATTCAAAAGGAAATTCGCAAAATTAATAAATATATTTTAAATAAATTGTTTCGTCCCTTTGGGATGAAATGATCGTGTGGCAAAACACTCGTAAATATCAAACGAGAGAAAGGACAACAAATTTTGTTAGGACTTTGATTTTAATTTATAACGTTAAGTGATGAAAATATATTTCAGAATTTAGAACGAAGTTAGAAATAGAAAATCTAAATAAAAAATAAAGATATGTTTTTCTTTGCGCAAAGAATGCCCACAAAAGCTTTGATTTATTTCTGCAATTACTCTACAATAGCCTTTTATATCACGAAAAAAATTAAAAAAAATAAAAACCCGCCTGTCTAAAAAGACAAGTCAACTGAAAAGATGGAAACAAGATTAAATATTAAAGGCAACATTATAACATGCAGTCGGAGGCATGCATAAAGAAAGTATGACATTATAAATGATTTGAGTTATATGCCTCCGACTGCATGTTATAATGTTGCCTTTAATATTTAATCTTGTTTCCATCTTTTCAGTTGACTTGTCTTTTTAAACAGGAGGGTTTTTAATTTTATTTTTTATTTATTCATTTTTAATTATTATTTATATGATATATCTTTTTGAAATCCTTATAATAAGCCCTTTAATTTGACACCCATATTGCAGTATGCTAAAAAAAAATTTTTTTCCACTACGTATAATAGCACCGTACAGCCGCCATGTTGGTTTTTTTATAACGCCACCTTCTTAAGAACACTTGGGCTGACGAGACAAATCTAACGATATGTTAATCATGGAAATCTGTTCAGCCGTTTGAAAGATATGAGGTAATAAAGAATATTACATACAAACTTACATACAAGATACGCGCGAAAACATAACCCTCTTGCAGTCGGGTAAAAAGATAGTAAGTTTAAGTTGTTTGATATTTTACACTATTGCACAGGAAACTAAGACCCAGTCAGACTTTCTCTGCACGATTTGGCTATAACTAAACAAATTATCAAGTTTAATCAACCAGTACATTGGAGATACTCCATAATTAGATGTGGTCGGAGATTATAGTGGTTACGTAATTTTTGTAATTAATATCCGTTAGCTCATTAGCATATAATAACTAGTTACGTTGATGGTACTGATTGATTCACAAAGGATACGCTATGTTGTGTTAAAGGATATGCAACATTAGCGAGTCTGTTAATATTGTAATATCTATTTAGCACCGAATGATTCGAAAAATAAGTATTGTGGAGGCAATAGATTTAACGAAAGAAGCAGTATGTGAGTGAGATAGTATAGTACGTGATTTAGGCGTCAGTACTACATCAACAGTAACAGGTATTTTTATAGTTGCCTGCCAGGAAACAATTATTTATTTAAATATAAGTATAATTATAAAATTTATGTGTTGTATTTAAGTTTTTCGAGTAACATGGAAATGAGAATTTAAATGCAAACAAACTTTAGTACCGCTTTGGCAACCGCTCGCTACTATAGATAGGTACATTATTAATTGATAATAATGCATTTTTCATATCAACTTTAAACTATATACCAATTAAATTCAATTTGGACATTTAATCAAACGTTACCGGCGTCATTTGCGTAATGGTGATCTATAGCAACGCACATTTTACACTTTCTAAAATGGATTAGATAATAAATAGGTGTATTTTATCTGTTAACTATCACGGTGTATGTACTCCGAAAGTGCAAGACATAGATAATATTACTCGGAGCAAATGTTACGCGCGTTAAATAATAATACTAATAATAATGGAGCTGTAATTGTAAACGATAGTACCATGTCAAAGCTATTAATCTAATGTGACGTCTGCAAACTCTGTGAAACTGGTTTTTACAGGCGATTCTTCACTGTTACGAATAGAAAGCGACATTTAATTACAGTTTCTTTTCAGCGAGTGTCTATGTTCTTCTATAAAAGGTGTTATGTTATTTTCTTCAAGCAGAAATAATGCAACGTTGTTAAAACAACGGTTCATAGGGTGTCAAAGAAATAATTGTACAAGCAGTCTGAAAGGACGTTATGAAAAAAACTCATACCTTGTGATGAAAGCTATCTGCTGCTGTTGGCTCAATTGTCAGATCTCTCTAACCTGAAAAAAAAAATCAAAATAAACGTAACTCCTTTATAATTAATGCTGATTTGGTTTGCCGTACGTTTCGGCATCTTTACAGCTACCATGATAGAAATATCTATATAAACTATACATAAAAAAACTCTTTAGTCTATCCGTAGAGGCATAGGTGATTTATATCAACAAATGCTAGAGTTCAATAAACTAAATCCTGAGATAATATCGTCTACATGACGAATACAATCAGGTTTCTAAAGCTTATTCAACTAAAGTAATCGGTGACAGATTTTGGACGGGTTTCAAACTTGTAAAAAGTTGTCCAATATAAAATATAAAAGCTATCGGAGAAAGTAGAAGATATATTTATAACAAATGTATTAGTAATTCGCTCGTGAAATCATTGTTATGTCACCTAGCAAATAAGTAGGTAATTTGATCGGGAACATTAATCTTACCGGTATTAATTAATCAAAATCTTCGTTTCTTTATTTTATTATACCTATACTTGTTGTTGGTTAGTCGCTTTTGTAGTTGTTGAAAGTTAATTTGATACTTGGTATTAACATCAATATACCTATTTTGTCATAGTTATTAAATTTTATTGGAAACTGAAAAAGAGTAACGCCCGATTGCACTAAACTTAAGAATCGCCTAAGTCTTTTCCTAACTACAACACGACCAAATTAAAACGGAGTCATAAACTTAGCCGTCATGTGACTGTCATTCGCCTAGTTATCTTGGTCGAGTTGTAAATAAGAAAAAACTTAAGCCATTCTTAAGTTTAGTGCTTTTGCACCTTAATGTACCTAACTAATCAAAACGAGTATTACCAAACAAACGACGGTCGTCATTAGGTATAACATAGACTGTTTATTTAGGGCTTAGGCTGAGTTGCACCATCTTAACTTAACCTTTACTTTAACAGATACAAACTTATCTGAGCCAGTGGTCAAAATGGAACTAAGATGTAGGTATACCATTTTTCCAAAGCTAATCTTTGTATTTTTTTTCTGATTTTGAACGAATTAATCAACTCTTTTAATCTTATCAAGGAGATGGCTTTTTTATTTCATAATCGTAATAGTTAATGAGCATATTGTCTATTAAACAGACTGGAAGCAAGCCACAGTGTAGGCACGCCAACATGAAGGTGTCGTAAATGAACCTTATTACGAAGTTGTGATTGGATCACCACACCGTTTCGTAAAATGCATTTTCTTCATTTCAGCAATAACCATATCTACATTTGGTGGAAAGCGGTGACTTCCAAAAAACATTATCATTTATTCAGTTGCGGAAGTCAGTACTAGTTGATTGGTTGTGTGTATACTTTTACCCTCTTTACCTACTTCAAGAGACTTTATTGGAACGGAAAGTAAATATAAACATTCCAAAAAAATTATTCTTCCATAATGAAGCTTCGGAATTCGAGAAATCTCGAAAAATACTCGTATACCGGTGGGGAAAATGTGAAAAGCATTATTAAAGATGCCAAATAAACAAAAAATATTGAAGATTTTTGTCCACTATAAAATCATTTTGACCTTCTCGGGTTTCACACAGACACCTGACCATAAAAAGATAGACACAGAAATTAAAATGATTCGCTAATATAGTTTCTCCAAAAAAGACCATATCCCACGTTTATATTTCTATCTGAATACCTTTTATCATTTTTAAAAGTGCTTTAAATCAACTTTGTTAACCTGTTTTCATTTACTATACAGCAGCTGTACATACAGTTACGAAATTCAATCAATCGTTTTCCATCTACGTAATTACGCAAGTGAACAGTTTTTTTGCTTTGCTTTTTATTTTCATTCAAATTGAATAAGTCCGTTGTATGCAAGCTGTAGAGCGTCAGTGATTATTCAATTATTTAAACCAAGGGAGGTCTTAGATTTTTTTTGAACTCCAAATAATAGTATGAGGCGGAGGTTCATTTGTATAACATAATGGTAAAGGATAGTAACACTATTCTCGTTTGTCGACTATTTCCTGTGAAAGTAGATTGGTATCTTTTTATTATGCTGATAAATTCTTTAGCATAATAACGACTGTTATGCAATTTGTACAAAATCATGGCTTTGACCCTTGAGTTTTTTAGATACAGTTTTTTACAAACAATAAATAAACTAACGTAGTTGATTAAAAACGTTTGGTTCAAATAGACGACCATGGGTTTATAGGTTTCTTCATTACCAGACCAACTCCGTCATCGCTTATACAATTATTTATTTATTTTGGATAAAGAGTAATCGACAATCGTGGTCACTGGCGTACAGATAAACTCTTTAGACCTTTAGAAAAGTTTTTTTTATTAAGCAATAATCACGTCGACTGATTCGAAAGTCGACGAGCGAAGTGCAACACAAGAACAAACAGTGCGATGTCCTTGTGCAGATGTAGGCTTCGAAGTAAACGTTGAGAGTAAGCCACCAGGTCGAGGGTTACCGTTAGATGCGGTATGCGGTACATCTGTATTTGAATTTTAACGAAGCATTAATTATCAGAAAATAGAATTCAACCTACCCAACGTGAAGAATGAAATAAAACACTTTTGCGAAAAATT
The DNA here is from genome assembly GCA_943789525.1 of Agriphila geniculea. Taxonomy (NCBI): domain Eukaryota; kingdom Metazoa; phylum Arthropoda; class Insecta; order Lepidoptera; family Crambidae; genus Agriphila; species Agriphila geniculea. The sequence continues at coordinate 16,003,573 of OX038875.1, forward strand.
TTCTATGTCTATGCTTTTTACGGATTACAACGCGTAAGTATATTGGTTAATTCAGATATTATTTTAGAATTATTTAGTTTTGATTGTCCCGTGACCACGGCCCCTGGAAAGGTGTCGACACGTCGGGAAACCCAAAAAACCAACAAATCAAAACTAAATAATTCTAAAATAGCATATGAATTAACCAATATACGCGCTGCAATCCGTAAAAAGTGTTTTATTTCTAATGAACTGTACGCGCGGAAGCCTTAGAAGTGTATATGTGAATAATCAAGTTTGGTTACAGCACCAGATAATGCACGCCAAATTTTAACAATTCATGAGATTAAGTAATCATTTCTCAGTAAACTTTTTTATGCCGAAATATCAAAACCTTGAAATATAATGATATTTTTGTAATATTAAATACCTAACCATAAAAATCGTTAATTTTTTGTAATGAAAAAATGATGAAGTTTGGTACTCATATGTAACTGATTGCTACAGTAGATAATATATAAATTACAATATTGGTAACTTTACATGTTATTTCATTTTACCACACCTTGGTTTTAACTGTATCATTGAGAAATACCATTACTGTTAATGGATTCGTGAGTTTCGTGACTATAACGCTATTTTGTGAAATTTGTAACCTTGAAAATTTCGGGCAACGCTTCTAAAGACCTATTCTTTTGACAGAGTGTGTAAAGTTGCAACAGATTTCTCGGAAGTGGCGTTCTAAATGCTCAACGAAAAGTATTAAACCACATATCACAGAAAGTGTTCTGAGATTAAAACAAAGATTTGGTTCTGAAGACGGTCCATTAAAATAACAAATATTGCATCTATCTGCACCCGAGTGGGTCAGTCATTGCCAGCGAAAGTATTTGTTTTCTCTCGAGACTCGGTGTGGTTCTGACCGTATAGAATTTCTTTTTCTACTAGCTTGATGAAAGTTATTAGAAAATCGATTCATTTCAGGTGAGAGGTGAATACTGAATATTTTATATGTAATTAAAGTATCTACACGACTGCATAATGGAAAAGAGAAGAAACAGCAAAACACTCTACGAAATGTTAAAGTTGCATAATATGCAGTTAAATAGTATAATGTTTAATAGTAATTTGTACTATGTTATTGTAATTAATAGCGTACGAAAAGAATAATAAAAAATAACTCCATTATTAAAAACCAAAAACATTAGACAAAAAATATTAGACTACATCACAAATATTGCTCTGATTCCAAAGTACCTAGATAAAGAACTTTTGTTATATGGAAACCAGAGACAACGGTAGAACTACAAACACCCAGACCTGAGCCAATATAGAAAAGTTCGTGTTTTTCTAAATTGACCTAGCCGGGGATCGAACCCGAAAAGTATGTAAGTACCTGATTATACATATATTTATTTCTGACTAGCTGACCCGACAGACGTTGTCCTGTCTTAGTTATGAATATTGAGTTCGAATTGGTTTAATTTGGGTAAATTAATATAAACTTGGGTTCAGAGATCGTTCCCGTTCCCGTTTACTTTATAACCCAACAGCTTTATAACCAAGTATATATCACTTGCTATGTTAGTAACGTATGTAAGTCTATCCAAACTTACCAAAACTCCATATTAAATTGAACTTCTAATATTATGCGTGATGGCTCTGAACTAACCGTGATGAGCACTAAAGCCCGCCGGTAACGATCAATTGCGATTGTCAATTTTTCCGTCAATTCCATCGTTGGAGCAATTGACAATCGCTTCAGTTGCACGCGTAAACGATCAATTTTTCCGTCAATGGGCGTCAATTGCGGAAAAATTGACAATCGCAATTGATCGTTACCAGTGGGCTTAAGAAATTCAGTTTTCTCAGATCCTTTTTGTAAGAAAAAATTAATAATTATTTTATATGTATTTTATCAATAAAATAACTCCGACCGAAATATCTGTTTTAAACGACATTCAGTTTTTTTAAATCCTCTTTGACGATATTTGCACATAGACTTAGATTTTTTTTATATTAAGTTTATGTATTTGCAGGACGCAATCTGTCAATTCTATGTCAAACGTCATAAGGTTACGTTAAAAAAGTTTATAATGTCTGTTTGGGCTTCCCATCCTATTGTCCTACTTATTTCACCTCCATTTCAAAACACCTAGCGCCATCTCTGACGCCAATACGTAAACCTGGCTGCGCGACATTAGCGCCCTCAAAAGAAGACGAAGAATTCTCTCTTCGAAACACCGCGTGCACGCGCCGGGTCACCGCCCGCTGAAAATCCTTAAATTACTGTGAAAAACGGTGTAAAAGACGGAGCCGGCTCCATTGATCGATCAAGGAACCTAACAGAAGTGAGTGCCAGTGTGGTGCAAGTGTCAACAACCACCAGCATCTTCATTTGGAGTCGTCACTGCCGCTGGCTAAGCAGTGGCCAGCCATACATGTAAGTCCTTTTCCTTCCGCCTGCTGCCTATCCACATAAACCTCTTGTGTAGGTACTTGTTCGGAAAATCAATTTGAATAAATTGCGAAACCAAGCGGTTTCATTTCATTTTTTGGTCCATACGAGCACAGATGCTTATGGTTACTGGTTTTTAACCAGCTTAAATTCCATTTACAGTCCAATTTTACAACATATAAAGCAAAATTTTAATCAAAACAATCGTTAACGTTGCATTCCTAGCGTAAATTATAAGTACCTATTTATTCAACTCAAGCGCTGTGTGTTCGCCGAACGCCGGCCATTTTTTTTGTTTACCGATCATTTAAGAAAAAAGTGAATCTCATTAAATCCCATTCATAATTACGTATTTTTACATAAAATTACATGTTAGTTAACGAATTTTATCGTTAAAATTGGTTCATATATAGATTTTTACTTTTAGGTATTTTGTGTTAGGTACTTATAGAAAATGCCTGAAGATGCACAGCCCGCTAGTGATAATGCAAATAGTTCATTAATGAATGAAAGAAAATTAAAAGTGGTTCAAACGCAGCGAGAATATGCGTTTCGTGATATGCAAATTTTGATGGATTTATCTAATAATATTCACTCTGATCAATCAGCATTAACTAAATTCAAAGCTAGGTTCAAACGGATTGAGAAATTACGTAGCGAATTCTTCGAGTACACTACTCAGATAAATGAATTGAAGTTAATCTTAAAACCAAGTGAAAAAATTGATTTAAGAGTTGTCCAAGCATTTGACGATTTATACTATAGTGTGATAGCCGTCGCGGATAGTATTTTTCCGAGCGAAAGCGAAGGTAGTACCGACACGGCTCACGCCGCTCGCGTCTCGACAAAAGTCGGCGCGTGTGATAGTTGTCATACCGCGAAACCATTCTCGCAAGTGCGTTTACCTTGTCTTGAGTTGCAAAAATTTGATGGCAACATTGAACTTTGGCAAACATTCTTTGACACATTCTCGTCACTTGTGCATAACAATAATAGCATAAGTTCGATTGAGAAGTTCCATTATTTGTTATCATGTCTTTCCGGTCAGGCTTTGTCGCTTGCCAAGGGCATTCCGGTTACGAGTGAAAATTATCCAATTGTTTTCGATACTCTTATTGATAGATTTGAAAATAAACGCGTTTTGGCTTATAATTATTTGGAAAAAATTAGTAATTTTTCACCTTTAAAAAATAGTAATTTTTCCGATCTTAGGAATTTAACTAACATTTTAAACGAAACAGTTAACGCCCTTCGGGCTATGAAAATAAAACAATTGGATGAGTTTATACTTTTTTATTTAGTTTCGCGCGTTCTAGATAGCGATACTCGTAAACGTTTTGAAATTCAGAATAAGGAACAAATACCTACTTTTTCGGATTTGTTAACCTTTCTACAAAGTTATGTCAAAGTATTGGAGGTCAGTCAATCCGGCACGATATCCGGTTCTGGTACTCAATTAAATAAAATAACTAAACGCCCCTTAGAGGTTCGAAACAAAAACAATTATAAATCTAATTCGTTGCCGTCCAGTGCCGGCGCCGTCAATGCTTCGATACCTAATCAGCATTCGGTGACCTGTATGTACTGCGGTGAACAACATAATATTTTCAAATGTTCTAAGTTTCAATCACTTAACATTCCTGAAAAGAATAAAGTCGTGTTTAAACATAAGTTATGTAAAAATTGTTTACGTCCGAATCATAATGTTGATCAGTGTTTTTCTAAATCTTCTTGCTCGGTATGTAACAAGCGTCATCACAGTTTGTTGCATGACGGTGGCGGGACCACTGTCGCGGTACCTGGTATTTCAACCGAAGTGACTGACGGTTCAAATGGGTTTAGCGTGATCGAACCGCCTATCGTAAACGAAACGTCGGTAACTACTAGTACACACCTAGGACATAGTCGCGCTTTGGTTCTACTCGGTACTTGTACGGTGCGCGTATGCGATCCAGCGGGCTCCGCTCCGCCTGTTTTGGCTCGCGCGCTCATAGATAGCGGTGCGCAGGACTGCTTCATTACGTCATCGCTCGCGCAACGTATGCGCTTGCCTATGCGCCGTTGCAAATTAACCGTCGCAGGTCTAGGTAAAAGCGTAGTGCATCAGATAAAAGGGGAGACATCCTGTACGGTACAGCCTCGCGATTCGGATAATCCAAAATTTAATCTTAATGTCATTGTTATGGACACAATTACTAGTAAAATGCCTACAGTTCCAATACCGCCGGTTGTACGTAACAACTTTAAACATTTAGTACTTGCTGATACGCAATTTGACAAACCGACAGATATCGACTTATTATTAGGCGCGGAGCAGTTCCACGCGATTTATGACGGCCAACGCCTCGATTTGGGCAACGGTCTACCGGTTGCTTTACACAGCGTGTTCGGGTGGGTTCTCACGGGCAGGGTCGACCCCGTTAGCCGTCCCCCATCCACAATCTCTTCCCTCGTGGCTTCCACTCGTGCATTAGATGACGTGGTCAAGCGTTTCTGGGAGGTCGAAGAGCCACCAAAAACGGAATTAGTGAACCCGGAAGACGTTAAGTGTGAGGAGCTATTTACCAGTCTAGTTTCCCGCAACCCTGACGGGCGATACGTGGTGCCGTTACTGTTAAAAGATTCGTGCGAATCTTTAGGCGATTCTTTAAATAACGCAAAGTCGCGCTTAAGTAAGCTCGAAAAACGACTCGAACGGAATTCCGAGTTAAACAAAGATTATGGCGATTTTATGGCTGAGTATCAGAACTTAGGTCATATGCAACCTTCAAGTTTAGGCTCAGGTAAATTCGTCATTCCACATCATTGTGTAGTCCGCCCAGATAGTGCGACCACAAAGCTCCGGGTTGTTTTTGACGCCAGCTCAAAAACAACAAATGGAAAATCGTTAAACGACATTGTTTATACTGGACCTAAGCTCCAGAATGATATCGTAGACATACTTACCAAATTTCGTTTGCAACCTATAGTGTTCACAGCCGATATAACAAAAATGTATCGTAACATTGATTTGCGCCCTGAAGATAGGGTGTGGCAACACGTACTCTGGCGATCGTCACCTTCTGATAATGTCTCGGAGTACGAGCTAAAAACAGTTACTTACGGCGTGACTAGTTCACCATATTTGGCAATTCGTACATTGCATCAGCTCGCAGCCGATCACGGCTCTGACTATCCTAAAGCTGCTGAAGTGGTTCGTCAGGACACGTTTATGGACGACATAACGGCGGGGGCACCTACTGTAGCCCAAGCACTTCAGTTAAAAGACCAACTTGTAAACCTTTTGGCTTGTGCTCAGTTTGAACTCCGCAAGTGGAGTAGCAATTCACCTGAATTTAATGCATCTCTTCCTGTTGAACACTGTCAGGTTCCAAAATCATTTTGTGATGAAAATCATCAACATATTATCAAAATCTTAGGCGTCCAGTGGGACCCCCTTAAAGACTTTTTTACTTATTCAATTTCAGCATTGAATTCAAATTTCACTAAGCGTGCTATTCTGTCATGCATCGCTCGAATTTACGATCCCGTTGGATGGCTTGCACCCGTTGTTTTGATAGCAAAATTTCTCTTGCAAGACCTTTGGCGTCTTAATTTAGGCTGGGACGACACTGTTCCCACAGATATCGCTGAGAAATGGCGTAACTTCCTCATTGAACTAGAATATGTTAAAAACATTACTGTTCCTCGTAAAGTTACAGCTGATGATGCTGTTCAACATCAATTAATAGGATTTTGTGATGGGTCCTCAAAAGCATATGGATGCTGTGTCTATTTGCGCAGTGTCGGTCCTGATGAATGTCAAGTGCATCTATTGATTGCCAAGTCTAAACTGGCTCCCATAAAGCCATTAACAGTAAACCGCCTTGAACTCTGTGGCGCTGTTTTACTTGCACGCGTCCTTAAACATATGCATAATTTATTAAAAATTAAAATCCCAATAAATCAAATCATTGCGTTCACTGACAGTAGCACTGTGCTTGCCTGGCTTCACATCGAACCCCATAAGCTGAAGACGTTCGTTGCACATCGAGTTGTTAAAATAACAGAAGATGTTCCCCTCGAGCACTGGCAACACGTCTCCACTCATGACAACCCTGCGGACCACTGCAGTCGAGGCTTAAGCTCGATAAAACTCACGGAATGTTCCTCCTGGTGGGTGGGTCCAGACTGGTTGGCGAAAGATACTTCCTATTGGCCAGGTAATCCGCGTTTGGATTGCTCCAATGATATTCCAGAACTGCGTCCCAACGCGTGTTTAGCTCAAGCAACAACTGCACAAGATAAGTCTGGTCTCGTATCTACATTATTAGAACGCTATTCTTCTTTAACGCGTGTGCAGCGCATTCTTGCTTGGTGTTTGCGATTTATATCGGCGTGTTCACGCCATTCCGAAAACAGTAAAACGCTTATCGTTAAAGAATTGAACTATTCGCTTCAGTGTTTGATTAAACATGAACAGCAGTCATATCTTACTGATGACGTGCTGAGTTCTAAGGCTATCCAGAAACTCCGTCCATTTGTAGACGAGCTGGGTCTCCTCCGAGTGGGGGGACGACTAAAACATTCTAACTTACCTGTATCCGCTAAACATCCAGTTTTATTGTCTAAAGGTTCACGTCTATCCTTACTTATAGTAGATTATTTCCATATAACTTACTTGCATTGTGGGCCTCGTACCCTGCAATCGATTATTCAACGTCAATTTTGGATACTTGGGATTCGTAATTTGATTCGTTCCAGACTCTCAAAATGCGTTCGATGTTTTAAAGCGAAACCTCTTCCGTGCCAACCTCTTATGGGAGATCTTCCATCTTCCCGAGTCCAACAAACGCGTTGCTTCCAAAAAGTTGGAATCGACCTAGCTGGGCCTTTCCTAGTTAAAGAAAGCCATAGACGAAAGGCGCCAACTTATAAGGCTTACGTATGCGTTTTTGTATGCCTGGCCGTAAAGGCAATTCACATTGAAGTAGTCACCGAACTATCCACTCCTGCGTTTATTGCGGCTTTAGACCGATTTGTTTCCCGTCGTGGGCTTTGTACTTTTATAGTTACCGACAACGGTACCAATTTTATCGGCGCGAAACGCTATCTTAACGAATTATATAAACTCATATGGGAAAATCGCGATCCCATCTCATCTAATCTCGCAGATCGTGGAATCATCTGGCAATTTAACCCTCCAACCGGTAGTCACTTTGGTGGAATTTTCGAAAGTGGAATTAAATCCATGAAATACCACTTAAAACGGGTAATTGGATCGCAGATTTTAACTCTTGAAGAGTTGATAACTGTACTTGCTAAGGTCGAAGCGGTACTGAACTCGCGACCGTTGTGCAACATATCCTCGGATCCGGACGAAGTAGATATTCTAACACCGGGGCATTTCTTAGTTAATAGTCCTCTAGTAGCGTTACCTGAACCTGAACTGACGGATCAATTCGTGTCCCCTCGAGAGCGTTGGCAGATGCTACAAAAACTTACCCAATCATTCTGGCGTATCTGGCAGCGTGACTACCTCCATACGTTACAACAGCGTGCGAAGTGGTTTCGCGGTCAAACTAACGTGCAGTGCGGTGATATTGTAATGCTCGTTGATAACAATTTGCCTTCATTAGATTGGCGTTCAGGGCAAGTGATAGCCTTACACCCTGGCGATGACGGTGTGGTCCGTGTCGTTACAGTCCGTACTACGCGTGGCCTCCTTCGGAGACCAGTCACTAAACTTTGTCCGTTGCCTATAGAACATTAAGTGTATCGGTTTTCATCGGTACATTTTCTTAGTTTTAAGTTCTCAATTTGATAATTCCTCAATCTTAATTGCAAAACCAAATTCATTATTAAATTTTTAAACTATTGGTAGGAAGGAATGCAACTTTAACAATTAGTTCGTCATTGACTTCTTACCTTTTGTACTTTTGAAATCGAGACGATTTCAAGTGGGGGGATTATGTTTGGGCTTCCCATCCTATTGTCCTACTTATTTCACCTCCATTTCAAAACACCTAGCGCCATCTCTGACGCCAATACGTAAACCTGGCTGCGCGACATTAGCGCCCTCAAAAGAAGACGAAGAATTCTCTCTTCGAAACACCGCGTGCACGCGCCGGGTCACCGCCCGCTGAAAATCCTTAAATTACTGTGAAAAACGGTGTAAAAGACGGAGCCGGCTCCATTGATCGATCAAGGAACCTAACAGAAGTGAGTGCCAGTGTGGTGCAAGTGTCAACAACCACCAGCATCTTCATTTGGAGTCGTCACTGCCGCTGGCTAAGCAGTGGCCAGCCATACATGTAAGTCCTTTTCCTTCCGCCTGCTGCCTATCCACATAAACCTCTTGTGTAGGTACTTGTTCGGAAAATCAATTTGAATAAATTGCGAAACCAAGCGGTTTCATTTCAATGTCCAAACATAGATATAGTATATTAAAAAGGGGTGTCCAAAATAATTATTCTTATTCTTAAATTTTCCAACGTCATAAGGTTAAAAAAGTTTTTATGTTCACAATAATTTTATATGGTGGTTAAAATAAATAAATAAATTGTTTATTTATTTATTTATTTTAACCACCAGGTTAAGTATTCTCAAATTTTCTAATTTTCCACGCAATTTACTTAATTTTTTCTTTCATAAGAACCATCTCCTGATAATAACAAACACAACAAAAAAAGAATTAGCAAAATCGGTCCAGCCGTTCACGCGTGATGGCTTGACCACGCGAAATTGGATTCATTTTTATGTATATTCTAAATAATATATAATCTATTAAAAAATAGGTAACTAATTAGAAATTCAACAAGCAAAGCTTGTTCCTGTGATTGTGATTGGATTGGTGGTATAAAATGTATTAATCTCAAGAACATAATATTAAAGTTCTTGCTTTTTATAAAAAAAAAAACTTTTGATTGTTTGAAAGTTTAATCCATGTCCATTAGTGATTGCTTTACGCGCTCTGATAATCGTTGCACTACTTTTTTTCTCCCACGTCGGTCTTATTCTGTCTGCGTCGACCCACTTGCATACTTGCACCATAAATGCAATGCAAATAGCAGACTTTTGTGAATGTTTTAAGGCCTTTTATTAATTACAATAATTTTAGTGTACCTATGTCATGCCCACTTTAATCATTTCTGTGGTGGTGGTGTCGTGTGAGGCGGGTCGTTAAGTTTTTCCTCAAATGTGGTTTTTCAATTTTCAATATTGCATTTAAAACTCCAGATTAATTGCACTGTAGGTATAAGCGAAAACGAATCATTTCAATTAATTATTTTGTTAAGTATGTAGATTTAAAGAACTTAGCTGTTTCTCCTGTTTTCAAATAAAAGAATATGAGAATATAGTATTTTTGAAATGGCTATAAAAAATGTTATACCTGTAAATGCTATCGAAAAAAACGTTATTTATTTGTTGCATTTCTCGTTTAAGGAGTTGCTGTTGTCTCTATGTACCCATTTAAACTATATTGTGAAATCGAAAACAGTCGACAAACTTTGTGGTGACTGAACAACTTTGTCCATGGGACCGACTTAATCAGAGCAAAAAAATAATCAGCTGTTCTCACAGACCATACAACAAGTACGCTGTTCTATATATTTTGGTCATGGAAATAGTATTATAAACCGGAATGAGCGCTTCGCCCCAAAACGAGCCGACAGAGAGGTCAAGTAGATGTATGTGTCCTTTTCTTCATTAGGGTGACCAAACCGTATGGTTGGCCGGAGACATACATAATACTTTAAACTGTTTAATATAAACTTAAATACCTAGGTAGTTCTTTATTTATAATTAACACTTTTTACCGCGTTTTTATTAGGTTGCTTGCTCTTTTGTTTGTTTGAGCACAAATTTTGCAAACGATTTTATACTGAATTCCCGATGAGCTAGAGACTTGAAACTTTGAACACAGGTCAGAAATGGAAGGAAATGCAATATTACAATGCCGTCAAAACTAGTTTTGTCCGTCAGCTACCGGCAAACCTAGTTCTGACCTACAGCTACCGGTTAAACTAGTTTTGTCCAACCGCTGCCGTCAAAACTAGTTTTCTGCAATAGCTACAGGCAAAACTAGTTTTGTCCAACCGCTGCCGTCAAAACTAGTTTTTTCCATCAGCTACCGGCAAACCTAGTTCTGACCTACAGCTACCGGCTAAACTAGTTTTGTCCAACAGCTACAGGCAAACCTAGTTTTGACAAACAGCTACCGGCAAAACTGTTTTTGACCAAGAGCACTATTGCACCCTGTTTTGACTAGCAGATTCCGCCAAACCTAGCTTTGGCCAAAATCGGCAAACTTAGTTTTGACTCTACGTCTACCGGCAAAACTAGTTTTGCCCATCAGCTACCGGCAAACCTAGTTCTGACTAACAGCTACCGGTTAAACTAGTTTTGTCCAACAGCTACCGGCAAAACTAGTTTTGTTCAATAGCTACAGGCAAAACTAGTTTTGTCCAACCGCTGCCGTCAAAACTAGTTTTGTCCATCAGCTACGGGCAAACCTAGTTCTGACCTACAGCTACCGGCAAAACTAGTTTTGTCCAACAGCTACCGGCAAAACTAGTTTTGTGCAATAGCTACAGGCAAAACTAGTTTTGTCCAACCGATGCCGTCAAAACTAGTTTTGTCGATGGACAAAACTAGTTTTGCCAGAAGTTTTAAGTATGCCGGAAGCTGATGAGCTTCCGGCAAACTTAGTTTAACCTACAGCTACTGGCAAAACTAGTTTTGTCCAACAGCTACCGGCAAAACTAGTTTTGCGCAATAGCTACAGGCAAAACTAGGTTTGTCCAACCGCTGCCGTCAAAACTAGTTTTGTCCATCAGCTACCGGCAAACCTAGTTCTGACCTACAGCTACAGGCAAAACTAGTTTTGTCCAACCGCTGCCGTCAAAACTAGTTTTGTCGATGGACAAAACTAGTTTTGCCGGAAGTTTTAAGTTTGCCGGAAGCTGATGAGCTTCTGGCAAACTTAGTTTAACCTAAAGCTACCGGCAAAACTAGTTTTGTCCAACAGCTACTGGCAAAACTAGTTTTGTCCAACAACTACCGGCAAAACTAGTTTTGACCAACCGCTGCCGTCAAAACTAGTTTTGTCCAACAGCTACAGGCAAAACTAGTTTTGTCCAACCGCTGCCGTCAAAACTAGTTTTGTCCATCAGCTACCGGCAAAACTAGTTTTGTCCAACAGCTAACGGCAAAACTAGTTTTGTCCAACAGCTACCGGCAAAACTAATTTTGTGCAATAGCTACAGGCCAAACTTGTTTTGTCCAAACGCTGCCGTCAAAACTAGTTTTGTGCAATAGCTACAGGCAAAACTAGTTTATCCAACCGCTGCCGTCAAAACTAGTTTTGTCCATCAGCTACCGGCAAACCTAGTTCTGACCTACAGCTACCGGCAAAACTAGTTTTGTCCAGCAGCTACTGGCAAAACTAGTTTTGTCCAACAACTACCGGCAAAACTAGTTTTGACCAACCGCTGCCGTCAAAACTAGTTTTGTCCAACAGCTACAGGCAAAACTAGTTTTGTCCAACCGCTGCCGTCAAAACTAGTTTTGTCCATCAGCTACCGGCAAAACTAGTTTTGTCCAACAGCTAACGGCAAAACTAGTATTGTCCAACAGCTACCGGCAAAACTAATTTTGTGCAATAGCTACAGGCCAAACTAGTTTTGTCCAAACGCTGCCGTCAAAACTAGTTTTGTGCAATAGCTGTAGCTAGTTTTGCCTGTAGGCAAAACTAGTTTATCCAACAGCTGCCGTCAAAACTAGTTTTGTCCATCAGCTACCGGCAAACCTAGTTCTGACCTACAGCTACCGGCAAAACTAGTTTTGTCCAACAGCTACTGGCAAAACTAGTTTTGTCCAAAAACTACCGGCAAAACTAGTTTTGACCAACCGCTGCCGTCAAAACTAGTTTTGGCCAACAGCTACAGGCAATACTAGTTTTGTCCAACAGCTACCGGCAAAACTAGTTTTGTGCAATAGCTACAGGCAAAACTAGTTTTGTCCAACCTCTGCCGTCAAAACTAGTTTTGACCGTCAGCTACGGGCAAACTTAGTTCTGACATACAGCTACCGGCAAAACTAGTTTTGTGCAATAGCTACAGGCAAAACTAGTTTTGTCCAACCGCTGCCGTCAAAACTAGTTTTGTCCATCAGCTACGGGCAAACCTAGTTCTGACCTACAGGTACCGGCAAAACTATTTTTGTGCAAAAGCTAGAGGCAATACTAGTTTTGTCCAACCGCTGCCGTCAAAACTAATTTTGTCCATCAGCTACCGGCAAACCTAGTTCTGACCTACAGCTACCGGCAAAACTAGTTTTGTCTAGCAGCTACCGGAAAAACTAGTTTTGTCCAACAGCTACCGGCAAAACTAGTTTTGTCTAGCAGCTACCGGCAAAACTAGTCTTGTCCACCAGCTTCCGGCAAACTTAGTTTAACCTAAAGCTACCGGCAAAACTAGTTTTGTCCAACAGCTACCGGCTACACCTAGTTTTGTCCAACAGCTTTCGACAAACCGAAATTAATAATAATAATCAAATTCATGAATTTGATTATTATTATGTATTATGTACAAACATGTTTGTGCGCCTATTTCGATGAAACTCGGTTTCTGGTACTATTTCAACATGAAAATAACAACGCAATGTTGAAAATTTAAAAAATCCAAGATGGCGGCCTACTTTTTTGTTTTTGGGCCGATTTCGATGAAACTCGGTTTTTGGAACTATTTTGACAAGAAAATAACAACGCAATTTTTAAAAAACTAAATATCCAAGATGGCGGCCAACTTTTTTGTTTATGGGCCGATTTCGATGAAACTCGGTTTTCGGTACTATTTTGACAAGAAAATAACAACGCAATTTTGAAAATTAAAAAATCCAAGATGGCGGCCAACTTTTTTGTTTTTGGGCCGATTTCAATAAAACTCGGTTTTTGGAACTATTTTGACAAGAAAATAACAACGCAATTTAAAAAAAACTAAAAATCCAAGATGGCGGCCAACTTTTTTGTTTTGGGGCCGATTTTGATGGAACACGGTTTTTGGAACTATTTTGACAAGAAAATAACAACGCAATTTTAAAAAAACTAAAAATTCAAGATGGCGGCCAACTTTTTTGTTTTAGGGCCGATTTTGATGAAACTCTGTTTTTGGTACGATTTTGACAAGAAAATAACAACGCAGTGTTGAAAACTTACAAAATTCAAGATGGTGGCCAACTTTTTTGTTCTTGGGCCGATTTCAAAAACCAATTAGCAGCCATTTTGATCTTTTTTTATTTTTCCATCAGTTTACATTGAGTTGTTTTTTCTTGTCAAAATAGTACCAAAAACCAAGTTTCATCGAAATCGGCCCAAAAAACAAAAAAGTTGGCTGCCGCCTAAGATTTTTAGTATTTTAAAAAATTGCGTTGTTATTATTTTGTCAAAATATTACCAAAAACCGAGTTTCATCGAAATCGGCCCAAAAACAAAAAAGTTGGCTGCCATCTTGGATTTTTATTTTTTTCAATATTGTGTTATTATTTTCTTGTCAAATTAGTCCTAAAACCGAGTTTCATTAAAATCAGCCCCAATCACAAATAAAAGAGTTGGTTGCCATATTTGTTTATATTTTTAACATTTCGTTGTTATTTTTTATCAAAATAGTAGCAAAATCGAGTTTCATCAAAATCGGCCCACGAACAATATAGTTGGCCGCCATCTTGGTTTCTTTTTATATTTTTAACATTGTGCCGTCGTAAATCTCATGCACCCATTTTATTAACTTCACAAGTAAAGAAATTGGTGCAAGAATTTTAGACCTTATTGACATATTTACCAAAATAACAGTTTTTAATGAAACAGCAAAGTAAATGAACAAGTATAATTATGGGAAAAAGCAACCGAATTTCAAAGGTCAATAAAGTCGAAAATCGTTTGCATCTTTTTTTGACTACAGATCACTAGACAATGTTTTCCTACTTTTACTTGTTTTTCCAACATTCATTTGTTTTTCCGAAGTTCACGCACATTGTATTTTTATAAAAAAAATGGAATAAACTTTAAAGTTGCGTAATTATTTACACTTGAACTTAAATTGAATTGAATAAACTAGATTTTGTATTGGTTGAATTACCATATTTAAAAAATAAAAACAAAAAAGCAATTTAATAAAAACGTGATAAATAAATTGTTCCAATTTTTTTTTAAATAAATAATTATTTTCTGTTTTTTAGTTAACGAGCTAAATTAAAAATATACCACCGCCTATCAGAGTACTCGTCAAGACCATTCAAACGAGTCCAAACTCGATGGGGTTGAAAGGTTTTATTACAAAGTTCCTGTGGCCTTCTTCCGGCTTCCTTCATCAGACTCTTGGATACTATTACCCAACAGAGCACTCGTCAAGACGATTCAAACGAGCACAAACTCGATGGGGTTGCATGATTTCAATATTGAGTTCCTATGGCATGGCCTCCAGACTTCATCATCCAACCCTGAACCTCGTCCCCCATCAGAGTACTTGTCAAGACAATTCTAACAAGCCCAAACACGATGGGGTTGTATAGTTTCATTCATCATAGAGTTCCTGTGGCGTTCTTCCGGCTCCATCATCAGATCAGCTCAATGACATTGTAATATTGCATTTCCTTCCATTTTTGACCTGTGTTCAAAGTTTCAAGTCTCTAGCTCATCGGGAATTCAGTATAAAATCGTTTGCAAAATTTGTGCTCAAACAAACAAAAGAGCAAGCAAAAGGCAAACTAGTTTTGCCGGTAGCTACCGGCAAAACTAGTTTTGTCTAGCAGCTACCGGCAAAACTAGTTTTGTCCACCAGCTTCCGGCAAACTTAGTTTAACCTAAAGCTACCGGCAAAACTAGTTTTGTCCAACAGCTACCGGCTACACCTAGTTTTGTCCAACAGCTTTCGACAAACCGAAATTCGGTTCGAAACTCGTTTGCAATGAAATTGACAAAAAAAACCTGCGCCTTTGCTAAGCTAAGTTTAAGCTAAGTTCTCGACACTAAAAATATTGCCGATGTATCGGAAAACCCGAAGTGTCGCCGATATATTGATATCGGTATCGGTATCGGAACTATCGGATGCACCTCTAATAATAAGTACAATTGTGAAAAACTTGTGTCCTCGTAAAGTTCGAACACATGGCTTCACTACTCGTAGCGTAGGCGTAGAGCGTAGACTGGTCCCATGGAAATAGTACTATAAACCGGAATGAGCGCTTCGCCCCAAAACGAGCCGACAGAGAGGTCAAGTAGATGTATGTGTCCTTTTCTTCATTAGGGTGACCAAACCGTATGGTTGGCCGGAGACATACATAATACTTTAAACTGTTTAATATAAACTTAAATACCTAGGTAGTTCTTTATTTATAATTAACACTTTTTACCGCGTTTTTATTAGGTTGCTTGCTCTTTTGTTTGTTTGAGCACAAATTTTGCAAACGATTTTATACTGAATTCCCGATGAGCTAGAGACTTGAAACTTTGAACACAGGTCAGAAATGGAAGGAAATGCAATATTACAATGTCATTGAGCTGATCTGATGATGGAGCCGGAAGAACGCCACAGGAACTCTATGATGAATGAAACTATACAACCCCATCGTGTTTGGGCTTGTTAGAATTGTCTTGACAAGTACTCTGATGGGAGACGAGGTTCAGGGTTGGATGATGAAGTCTGGAGGCCATGCCATAGGAACTCAATATTGAAATCATGCAACCCCATCGAGTTTGTGCTCGTTTGAATCGTCTTGACGAGTGCTCTGTTGGGTAATAGTATCCAAGAGTCTCATGAAGGAAGCCGGAAGAAGGCCACAGGAACTTTGTAATAAAACCTTTCAACCCCATCGAGTTTGGACTCGTTTGAATGGTCTTGACGAGTACTCTGATAGGCGGTGGTATATTTTTAATTTAGCTCGTTAACTAAAAAACAGAAAATAATTATTTATTTAAAAAAAAATTGGAACAATTTATTTATCACGTTTTTATTAAATTGCTTTTTTGTTTTTATTTTTTAAATATGGTAATTCAACCAATACAAAATCTAGTTTATTCAATTCAATTTAAGTTCAAGTGTAAATAATTACGCAACTTTAAAGTTTATTCCATTTTTTTTATAAAAATACAATGTGCGTGAACTTCGGAAAAACAAATGAATGTTGGAAAAACAAGTAAAAGTAGGAAAACATTGTCTAGTGATCTGTAGTCAAAAAAAGATGCAAACGATTTTCGACTTCATTGACCTTTGAAATTCGGTTGCTTTTTCCCATAATTATAATGCATACGCTTCATTCTTCAGATATAATAACACATGTAGTCCTTTTATCATACAGGCAACTCCGCACGAAACAAATAAAAAGTATTCGCAGGTATACTTAAACAATTTTTTACTTCTCACCTGTGCGAACCCCGCGCCGTGACTTCATTCTTTTATCGTGCGCGGCAACGAGCACGCACTGCAGTGTTAATTAATTAAAGAAAGGAAGGAATTCGAGAAATTTAGTTACATTAAATAGTGTTAATTCATTTTCGACATGCCGAAACGTAAAAGAGAAGACAAAATTAGCTATTACGAGAATAAACTTAAATCATTAAAAGAAAAATGTAATAAAAAACGGAAACGTGTTATAGTGTATTCGTCTGGGTCTGAGGCCGAAAATAATGATGGTAAGTTTTGTACATAATAACTATTTCTGGGGATCCGTTTATTCAGTGATTTTCATATGAACGATTTAGCCAATATTATATTCCTATAAGTGATTACAACTAAAGTATATAAAATAAGTAATTAAGTAATTTTCATACTTTACCATTATGGTAAATACTTTTTACAATATCGAGTTAATATTGCATCTCTAAGCCGCCTTTGAGGGTATCACAGTGAGGATATCACGAAGGTTGTGCATGATGCGTATGATAAACCCGGCGGTTGACCGTGGGTCAACACGAGGGTAAAATACACAATATATTGACCATGATTTTAATCATGCTTTTCAGACGGACCCCCTCAAGACGATGTCTTACTAGAATCAAACGTTGAATCCGTTGAAACCAACGAAAATATTAACTCGAATATCATAGAAGTGAATCCAGAAAATCCAGTGGAGCTGAAATGTAATGAACCATCAGATTTAAATCCGGAGCTGTTGTTGGCATTGGGAGATCCCGCTGATGAACAGCCTATTTATGGTGAAAATATTCACCAGTCACTTGTTCAACGTTTGGAACCAATTTTGAAGAAAGGCTTGTCTAATGACGTTAAAGAAAAGTTGTTAAAAGGTTACAACGTACCGGAAAACTGTAAGTTTTTGAAGGCACCGACGTTGAACGCCGAGATTTCTGCAGCTTTGTCTGAACCGACTCGTAATCGTGACAAAAATATCCAGTTGAAACAAGATCAACTCGGCCTTGGAATAACGGCGGTAACCAGAGCCATAACATCACTTTTACTTAGCGATGACAAACTTCAGGCTATAAAAATCTTGACAGATGGTTGCAGAATTTTATCAGACCTGCATCACACCGAGACCGATGTGAGGAAAAAGCTCATTACACCTTGTCTTGACAAACCCATTATTTCTATGATAAAAGAGCAGGATCGTGATGAAACCCTTTTTGGCAGTACACTTCCAGAGACAATAAAAGCCACTAAAGCGATCGAGAGACAAGGCCAACAGATTAGGAAACCATTACAACGGACGACGTCTCTGCCTAGTACTAATACCTATCCGACATTCCCGTCAACCTCGAGAGGACGCTTCCAGGGAAACGCGACAGGCTCTCCTCGCTATCCCTCGGCGAACAGGGGGGGGGGGCGGGGAGGGCCGGCGCGAGCACCACAACCGTACCGTCGGCCGGCGCAGACGTCGATGCCGCATCCACATTCTCGTCAGACGAGGAGCCAATACTCGAACCCGAGACATCGTGCAACCAATCGCCACTAAATGTACAGGTACATGCTGGTCGCCTTTATTATTTTTACGATTGTTGGTTAAATGTAACTAGTAACAAAACTGTACTTGAATGGGTACTCCATGGTTATAAAATACCATTTTCCAAACGTGTATTGCAACATTACATACCAAAAAATTCATTTACTATTTCTGAAAAACAAGATATGGCTATTGCTATAGATAATTTATTAAAACTAGGTGCGATATCTGAGTGTGAACCTGTTAATGATCAATTTATTTCAAATATTTTCTTAGCCCCAAAACCGAATGGCGGTAAACGCTTCATCTTAAACTTAAAGTTACTAAATAAGTTTATTAAAAATTACCATTTTAAAATGGAGGATTACAGGACGGCCTGTAAAATTATTCCTGAAGGTGGTTTTCTTGCCACTATTGATTTAAAGGAATCATATCTTTTAGTTCCGGTCTCCGAGCAGCACAGAAAATACTTAAGGTTCCAGTTTCAAAATTCGAATGGTGACCTAATTACGTACGAATTCACGGCTATGCCTTACGGACTGTCATCGGCACCGAGAACCTTCACTAAAATCATGAAAGAGGTAGTGGCTCACCTCAGATATCACGGCTTCACTTCAGTAATATATCTTGACGATATTTTATGCATAGGTCGAACTTACGACGAATGCTTACAAAATGTAAATGAAACTGTAAAACTATTAAACTGTCTTGGCTTTGTAATAAATACTGAAAAAAGTAAACTTACACCTTCTCAGCATTGTAAATATCTAGGGTTTATGTATGATACTATACACATGAAATTAACCTTGCCAGATGAAAAACGTTCAAAAATATTTACAATAGTTCAAAAATTTTTATCTTTGCCACGTTGTACAATTAAAGAATTTGCACAGTTGATCGGCCTCCTAACTTCAGCGTGTCCAGCCATCAGATATGGTTGGATGTATACAAAATGTCTCGAAAGACAAAAGTTTCTTGCGTTACAACGCCTTAATTCGTATAATGCCAAATTTCAGCCAAGTGCCGTCATTTTACCCGATTTAAATTGGTGGAAAGAAAATATATTTACTTCAGAAGCTCCCCTTAAACCGGAGAGTTTCGAGCTTGAGATATTCACCGATGCGTCTAGGTCGGGTTGGGGCGCATTTTGTAATAATCAACGCGTTAACGGCAAATGGAAAAAAGAGGAACTAAAATTCCATATAAATTATTTAGAATTGCTTGCGGTATTTCTAGGGCTAAAATGCTTTGTTCGGGATCGAAGTGATTGTTCCATTCTTTTGCGTATTGACAACACAACAGCGATTAGTTATGTCAATCGCCAAGGAGGAATTCAATTTCCTCATTTAAATAACTTATCACGAAAGATTTGGCAATGGTGCGAGAAGAAAAGAATTTGGTTAGTAGCTTCATACATAAACAGTAAGGATAATAAAGAAGCTGATGAAGAATCGCGAAAAATTAACTCAGACATTGAAATGTCACTAACAAATTTTGCTTTCAAAACTATTTCAGAAATACTTGGTCAGCCAACTATCGACCTCTTTGCTTCTCGATCCAACGCCAAATGTTCGTCTTATGTCTCCTGGAAGCAAGATCCTGACTCATTAGCCGTAGACGCTTTCACCATATCATGGAATGATACTTTCTTCTATGCGTTTCCTCCGTTCCCATTAATTTTGAAATGTTTACAAAAAATTATTGAAGAAAATGCCGTAGGCATACTAGTTTTTCCTTATTGGCCTTCACAGCCTTGGTTCCCCCTGGTACAAAAAATGATCATTTCCGATATTATATTTTTAAATACCGCAACTGATTTAGATTGGTCTTGTTGTAGGAATCAACATATCAGGGAAACTACCCTGGCTGCAGCGAAGCTCTCCGCATCGCATTTGAAAGACAAGGCGTCCCCCTCGCATCACTAGATATCATGATAGCATCCTTGTCAAAAAATACTTTAAAACAGTATAGTGTATGTTTTAAGGCATGGTGGCAATTTTGTGAAGTTAACCAAATGGACCCTTACCAGTTTTCACTGCCATTAGTACTTCTGTTTTTAACAGAACAATTCCAAAAAGGTTTAGCTTACGGCTCCATAAATAGTTTTCGTTCAGCTTTAAGTTTATTATTTAGTAACGAGCTTGGCTCTGAAGAACAAGTAAAACGTTTACTCAAGGGTATATACAAATTGAGACCGGCGGTCCCCAAATATACTTTCACTTGGGATCCACAAATCGTATTGAGACATATAGAATCTTGGGGAGAAAATAAAAAATTATCATTTGAAATTTTGTCAAAGAAATTAGTAATGCTTTTTGCCCTGTGTACTGCACATAGGGTGCAGACCTTAGCGTCTATTAAAACTAATAATGTTAATATTTGTACTAATGGTATTAAAATAGCAATAGTGGATATAATAAAGACATCGGCTGCGGGCCGCGACTAACCGATACTGACTCTCCCATATTTTAATACTAATAAAATCATTTGCCCTGCGACCACTCTAGTGGACTATTTGAGAGTTTCGTCAGCTTTAAGACCCAGCTCAGTAAATAATTTAATCGTCAGCTTTAGAAAACCTTACCGTGCCGCTACCAGCCAGACTATCAGTCGATGTTTCGTGCGGAGTTGCCTGTATGATAAAAGGACTACATGTGTTATTATATCTTCGAATGAAGCGTACTACTATAATTGTGATAGAACTTAACTTACAGGTAAGTTCGTTTAATCATCAATTATACTTGTTCATTTACTTTGCTGTTTCATTAAAAACTGTTATTTTGGTAAATATGTCAATAAGGTCTAAAATTCTTGCACCAATTTCTTTACTTGTGAAGTTAATAAAATGGGTGCATGAGATTTACGACGACACAATGTTAAAAATATAAAAAGAAACCAAGATGGCGGCCAACTATATTGTTCGTGGGCCGATTTTGATGAAACTCGATTTTGCTACTATTTTGATAAAAAATAACAACGAAATGTTAAAAATATAAACAAATATGGCAACCAACTCTTTTATTTGTGATTGGGGCTGATTTTAATGAAACTCGGTTTTAGGACTAATTTGACAAGAAAATAATAACACAATATTGAAAAAAATAAAAATCCAAGATGGCAGCCAACTTTTTTGTTTTTGGGCCGATTTCGATGAAACTCGGTTTTTGGTAATATTTTGACAAAATAATAACAACGCAATTTTTTAAAATACTAAAAATCTTAGGCGGCAGCCAACTTTTTTGTTTTTTGGGCCGATTTCGATGAAACTTGGTTTTTGGTACTATTTTGACAAGAAAAAACAACTCAATGTAAACTGATGGAAAAATAAAAAAAGATCAAAATGGCTGCTAATTGGTTTTTGAAATCGGCCCAAGAACAAAAAAGTTGGCCACCATCTTGAATTTTGTAAGTTTTCAACACTGCGTTGTTATTTTCTTGTCAAAATCGTACCAAAAACAGAGTTTCATCAAAATCGGCCCTAAAACAAAAAAGTTGGCCGCCATCTTGAATTTTTAGTTTTTTTAAAATTGCGTTGTTATTTTCTTGTCAAAATAGTTCCAAAAACCAAGTTCCATCAAAATCGGCCCAAAAACAAAAAAGTTGGCCGTCATCTTGGATTTTTAGTTTTTTTTTAAATTGCGTTGTTATTTTCTTGTCAAAATAGTTCCAAAAACCGAGTTTTATTGAAATCGGCCCAAAAACAAAAAAGTTGGCCGCCATCTTGGATTTTTTAATTTTCAAAATTGCGTTGTTATTTTCTTGTCAAAATAGTACCGAAAACCGAGTTTCATCGAAATCGGCCCATAAACAAAAAAGTTGGCCGCCATCTTGGATTTTTAGTTTTTTAAAAATTGCGTTGTTATTTTCTTGTCAAAATAGTTCCAAAAACCGAGTTTCATCGAAATCGGCCCAAAAACAAAAAAGTAGGCCGCCATCTTGGATTTTTAAAATTTTCAACATTGCGTTGTTATTTCATGTTGAAATAGTACCAGAAACCGAGTTTCATCGAAATAGGCGCACAAACATGAATTTGATTATTATTATTAATTTTACCGTCTCGCCTGCGACCTCTAGCCATTTCAATAGAACAATTTCGTTTTTTTTGGAAATCTGAAATGGTGAAGTATTTATGGTCACACTAGTTTTGTAAAGTTACATTTCCTATAGATTGAAATTCTTAAATTGAAATTCAAGGTCAAAATCGGAGTTGCCAGGATTGACACTTCTATTTATTACCACCTCACCGATGATTGCTGATTAGCATTATTGTAGATATCTAATTAAATCAAAAAAGTTCTGTTTTATATTACAATTATTATGTGTCATTCTAAAATTAATATTTAAATTGTATATATTCGACTTCCCACTCCGAATCATTAATTTTGATACACTACTTGATTGGTAACGTACATATTTTTAGTCCTACTATCGTAGTATTATTGTTTAGTAATGGCAATTGTGCGAACGAGACACCGACCTCCACCTGGTGTTGTCTCATTCACACAGTAGTGCCTTCAGTCAATGTCGTCGATAGAATTTCAACTCTATGAGCAATGCAATAAAGTTGAATTTCTTTTAAACGATAGGTGAAAATTTTTGAAGTGTACTCACTCCCTATTATAAACCTCCTTGATTTTCGTTGAGTAGATATTGACGTTTTCTATGGAACAGCTGATTATTATTTTTTGTTCTTATTAAGTTGGTCCCATAGACAAAGTTGTTCAGTTTGACCATGAGTTTGACGGTCTAAGCCATACGACATTGTCGTTTATCAATCACAGTAATAAAACTGTTTAATGGTCTGTGTTCCTAATAAACAGTTTCGAGATTCTTTTTAGATTGGTTTTTTTCCCCGACTTAGTCTGGACTTAATTATAATCTGAAAAATCTTATGAATTTATAATACGTAAATTCGTTATAATGTCATTTTAATACGCTTACTAATTAACTCAACAATTATTTCGCCGTTGTTCTTTGTAGACTGTTCAAAAAATCACCCTGTAGAATAAGAGAAATAGATATTGCGTAATTTTTTTCTCGTTGTTGCGAATGGCAAATACTAGATCTATAGTGCATTAGGATCAGATTAAGTAGGTCACATCTTTGCTCAATGTATCTCTCGGAGTCTGTTGACGATGCGATTGCAACTTTCGATACATGCATATTCCGTAACAAGCTTAGGTACAATAGTTTTATAGTACGTCTTCGTATAAGAAAACATTGAATCTAATTCAATTTAGTAGGTGTTGATAACAAAATAAATACAAATAGTCGTCCAGTTTTATTAATAACTAGCTTCCGCCCGCGACTTCGTCCGCGTGGAAATTAAAGAAAATCCTTAGGGAAATTTCAACCAGGATCCGACCAGCCGTTTTTACGCGATTAGGCGGGTCCCCACCAAGCGGGCTGCCTCGCGAGGCAAGACGTTTGCCGTGTGTGGCGGGCCTCGCCTCCTGGGGATGAATCATGTCCACCGTGTTGGACTTCAAAATAAATGTTATTTTTGCAATCACCATCCCATCAAACCTCAAGAACGACATCCACATCGATTTTCATGTTTAATGACCCCATTTACCCCCAAGGGATGATTCTCAAAATAACAAAAATGTGTTTGCCTTTTTATTTTTACACGTGCTCGTACGAATTTTAAAGTTGTAATGTCTATTTTATATTATTTTTCCTTACAAAATTCGAACCCCATTTTCACCCCTTTAGGGGTTAAATCATGCCCACCATGTTGGACTTCAAAATAAATGTTATTTTCACAATCAGCATCCCATAAAACCTCAAAAACGACATCCATATCGATTTTATGTTTACTTACCCCATTTACCTCCTAAGGGGATGATTCTTAAAATCACAAAATATATGTTCGCCAATTTATTTTTAGACGTGCTCCTACGAAGTTTAAAGTTGTACTGTCTATTTCATATTTTTTTCCGTACAAAATTTGAACCCCATTTTCACCCCTTTAGGGGTTAAATCATGTCCACCGTGTTGGACTTCAAAATAAATGTAATTTTTGCAATCGTCATCCCAAAAAACCCCAAAAACGACATCTATATTTATTTTTAGGTTTATTTATCCCATTTCAACCCCATTTCATCCCCATCGTGTTGAAATACTACCAATAACAATATATAACCGCCTCTGTGGTCTAGTGGTTTGCCCACCCGTATAAGACGCAGGGGTCCCGGGTTCGATTCCCAGGGGGGGTATAATTTGTAATTGGTTTGGTTGGTGGTAGAGCTTATTTCAAGTCCGCTTGGTTAGCTACCACCATCTTACCTAAGTCTGACGCCATAACAGCAATTTAAAAATTGTTGTGTCCCGGCAGTTAAAGGTAAGATAGCCAGTCGCTTCCATCTTTGGCCTTATCTTCACTTAATATCTCAGGTGAGATGAAGGCCAAGTACTACCCCGTTGTGCATAAAAAAAATACGTTGCGTTAGATTTCCATCCATAAGCTTCAATTATAAATTTAGCTATTTTTACTTCGAAAATGAAGAATTTTCTTCCATTCACAACTTCATCCCCCTTTTCACCCCTTAGCCTAAATACAAAATTTGAAGATCCTAGCTTCAAAACTGAGGGACTTTCATACAAACTTTCATCCCTTATTTCATCCCCTTAGGGATGGATTTTTCAAAAATCCTTCCTTAGTGGATGCCTAAACTGTATAAGGTATCTGTGTGCAAAATTTCAAGTCTCTAGGTCCAGCGCTTTGGGCTGTGCGTTGATAGATCAGTCAGTCAATCAGTCATTCAGTTTACGATTTTATATATTAAGATTCGTTTTTCGCAGGGTTGTTGTGATGAAACTCATTATCAGACTTCTCTTTTTTACCCTACCTACAGAAAGATGCATTAGGACATACAATCATTACAAAAAAAAGAAATATGTAATGTATGATACAACAGAATACGGCGGCATTCAAATATTAAGCAATGCCTGCTAGTTTACTAATGTATGTCTGCACAAGACGATTATTGCAGTCTTCTTCATAATGACACTGAACAAAGGTGCCGACATCTGACAAAGACATTCGCAACGAACCAAATGGATGAGAAGTTGCACGTTAAATTCCAATACAAATTGTAGTTTACCAACAGTACGGAAAAGGCTTTGTTTGACCATAATAAGAGACTATAGTTTGGGAGCATCGAACTAGAACTCTCATAACGCAACGGTTATGAGTGTTATGTCACTCGTAAGTGTTATTGAGGTCGGCACTCCGGTCATTAGGCCACAATTTTCGAGGTCTCCGTATAAAAAAAAAAAACAAATTGCAGAGTCATGCCGATAATGCATTTGTATCGTAAGCTTTGATAATGCTAACGATGTTATGTAAAGCCTCTAAGCTTGTAAACTGTGGCATGTTTGTTTTCAATTACCGAATTGTAACTTTGTATTGTATACCATTGTGTTGCATGGATTGAGGAGCTCGATTGCGCAGTGGATTAGCGCCTGGCCCAGCGATTGCGGAGGTTAAGCAACTTTCGCAAGGGTCGGTCATGGGATGGGTGACCAAAGGTTTATTATCTCGAGCTCCTTAGTGCATCGGGAGACATGTTAAGCCGTTGGTCCCGGATGCATTTGCAGTCGTTAATACCCACCAATCCGCATTTCGCCCGCGTGGTGGGTTATGGGCCATCCTCCTTATCCACCCATAATTCCTTATGGGTTGTATGGCACAGAGAAAGCAATACTATACGTAAGAGTTGTATGGCTTTCTGGCCTGTGCCCCAGCAGTGGAGACATTAAAAATGGCTGATGGTCATTGTGTACCTACCGAGAATCAGGAAGCTAAATTTTTAATAAAAAACATAATATACTTTAGCACCAAAGATTAGCATAAGAATTAAATCACTGAAATACTTGTAGATATAGTAGAACTCGATAAAAGTTTAAACTTTAGCGTATTTAGACGACAATATGCACGCTGTTTAGTAATAGCCTTATAAAGTCGAATATGGTAGAAAGGGGGTACCCTGCATGGTAATGCATACAACCCGCACACTTGCATACTGAAAACCTATAGGTATTAGGCTTTAAAAGGCTATTACGAAAGACCCTGACGACCCTGTAGAAGTTGCCACAACTAGCCGTGTGGCAGTCGGCAGAGTAAAATAGCACTAATCTCTTGAACTTAAAGGTAGGTACATGCCTTCACACCATGGACCAGACAGAAACCTGCTTGCCAAGAGAGCGTGGAGCGCGGAGAAAGATTCCACTTATAAGGAAGTATTCCTGAAAACTTCCAAAAATTCCGGCAACTTTGGAAGTTTAAAAAAAATATTTTTCTGCTTAGAATTAGGTACGAGTACAGTTTTCGTTACATTGAGATAAATAATTAGATACTGTGAAACCCGCCGCCCTCTTTGGCCGGTTTTTGCACATAATCGTCTATTACTCCGAAAATATGTATATAAGACAAGGACTAGTTTTTAATTTCTAAACCAAGTGCAACCTCAACTCTTGATGATTATACTCGAAAATTGCTAAATTTATATTATGAGTTAATTACCAAAAATGATTTTTTATAGTCGAGCAAAGTTACCTCAACTTCCTGCCGACCAGTGTGACCAACCTTAAATTATAGATCCTGCCCCGCTTAGGCAAAAAAACTGACAAATCCTGCCAAACTTTTATGCACAAAATGCCGAAATAATGACAATACAATTTTTTAATTTAAAATAAATAGTCACATTTTTTTAAAATTTTAATTTTAAATAGTTAATCAGAAATAAAACAAATCTGTGTCTCCGACAGTTTTTCTAATCCGACTAATTACATAAACAATTGACAGATAAAGATATAGGTAATATAAACATTATGATCCGCGCTTTAAGGTTCATAATGAAATGAACTACAAATTCAACTAGAGATGTTATGAGAAATCCCTGAAACAAAGGTATCGTTGCCAATGTTGCCATTGGCATTTTAAAATTCCTACCTACTGTTTTTTTCTTTTGTCGATCCGCACCCTACTCATTTTATAGGATGTATTGCCAAATAAAAAAAAACTTATATTGCTATAAACTGCCAAATACTGCCACATTTCTAAAACGTCAAAGAAATATGCTAGACAGTAAAATAAAGGGTTAAACCTGCCGAAAAGGCAGGATCCTGTCACATATGGTCACACTGCTGCCGACATTTGCCACTGCTTATAACTCTTGAACTATAGTAATAATACTAACACAGAAAGTAAGGTTCAAACAAGTATCCCCAGTTTTTCTAAGTCAATAAATCTATTTTGTAAACTTCCAAAGTTGCTGGTAATTTTGGAAGTTTACGTTAACGATTATTTACGGAAGTATTTCTGAAATATTCGTAAACATTCGTGAATAAAGTTTCGTAAACATTCGGAAGTTTTTACCACTACTAGCGTGGAGGTAATGCTAACATCTTTCTAAGGGAGAGACCCGCGTCCTGCAGTGTATTATCTACAATGGGCTGTTCTAATTATGACGAAGGACAAAATTGTTTAACGTTCATAATGTATGGTCACAAGCTGTATCTACACAATCGGTAATTTTGGAGATCTAAAGTGAGGAAGGCGTATAAATTCAATGTTGTGTGTTTATGGTTTGTCTTTTATGACGCCTCTGCTTGAAATATTTGTGTTCAATCTCTACCTATACATTTTATCTATTTTGATTGAAAGTAACAGTACCACATCTTAATTTTTCTCAACATTACCCCTGAAAATGCGGTTGAAAACTACGAGAGCTTCCGTAAAAACAAAAAAAAAAACATTATTTTCTAAGAATTTTACTTCTGCTGACTTATTTACCCAGTAAGCGAAATCGTATTTTTTCACATCAACGTTTTCTTGTCACGGTTTATCACGGAATTATAGTTATTAGACGGTGTTATAAATGTTTATTTATAAACATAGAGTTTATTAGTACATTCAATGAGCGACAGTGGCTACGTACGAAGTATAATGTCACATTGTTCCTATTGTGTGGTTTGGATCACTAGGTATGTCTACGTGTGTACTATATGTACGTGTTATTGCGAATCCTATGGGTGTTAACGATTTGTGTATCGAAGCATTAGTATCAAGATTCAAGCTGTCTTTCGTATATACCTATAAATAAGAATGTTTCTTTGTTAATAAATAAATGTAAGGTGCTGCTCTATTTAGAGGTTACCGACTCATACTCGCTAATGAGTAGGTACTACCGTTATTTGAATGGATTTTTGTAAACTAAGGTAGAAAGCGTTAGGATCTAATGTACTATGTGAAATATCTAAACGTTACTACTGCTATTGTTAGTGTTGTTCAGTAAAACAGGAGCAGCGAGATACGTTACAAATAAATCATCAAGACAGGTACCCTGCATTGGCGATAGTACACTTGTTCATTATGTATTCTGTGATGTACCTGGATTATTGCAGACGAACTTTAGTAGTTGCAGCTCCGAAGTTCCTTAAAATATGTATACCTTCTCACGATCTCTTACTTTACTGGCATTGATAACACTGATGATGAGACCACGGCGACAGTTAACTTTCATGATTGACAATGACAATTTGCAGCGTATTTATTTGGGTGGAATTTCATTGGCTGTGGGAATTTTTAAAATAATTAACTAAGTACCTAACCGTTTCCAAAGTCCAATCAATCTCGACACCAAAATTCATCAAAATTGGTCCAGTAGCAGTTTAGATGTGAGAACGCAACAATCAAAGAGACAGAGTTACTTTTTTAATCAATTCATTTAAGTTTAATTAATGTATTTATAACTTAATAATTAGTTAATATTAAGCAAGTAACTGTTGAAGAGAAAAATAAAGATAATTTATTAATAAGCTTGAAATTATAGAAGTAATTACGTATTGCTTTGAAATTTCAGTTGCTTCACTGAAACAAAGCTTTAAGACAATTCCATTTACTCAGTATTTTACCCTTCCATTCACAATGTTTACGACTTCCGTGCATTTGGCATTACGTTCTAAAGATATCAGATCTGTATTTCACAAAAGATTGTTTTAAGAATATGCAATCGAGGCTATTACAGATAAAAATAAAAATATCACTAATTCATGAAGGTAACTACATAACCTTGAATACTTATTTAGAAAGGATCAGATTTTGAAGGGTTATATGCTGGTAGGCGAATTTGTTGTTATAAAAAATTGATTGTTATAATATTTTTTTAATTTGTTTAGTGGATTTTCCCCATACCAAAACGCACCCAAGTATTTAATGTTTAATGTCGAAGTCAATTTCATTGGTAATAGTCAATTTGGGGATTAAAAATTGGATCGAACATTGAGTTCAGCCATAAAAATGGATAATTTGAAAATTGTTCAGCCTTTTCATTACAAGCTTTGTTACTTACATTCACGTAACATTATGTAACATTTTCTTTATCATGTTTTTAAGCATAATTATTTGTAGAAATAGTTATGTACTATTGATTACATCGGTGATCGGCTAAAGCTGTTTTACAAGTTGTATCGATAGTTACCAGACATAATGATTGACAGAGACGATTATTGAAAAGATGTTTAGAGTTACAATTACATACACAATTACAATAAGTACAATTACATAAAGCTGGAAATAGTTAAAATAACTATAGTTAAAACTTGTAAAACACAACACTAATAATCGGCAAATCAGGCTGGTTATGTTTTTTGCAGATCTTTTTTAGTAATAATATTTTTTTAACACCTGGGACTACGCGACTGTAGTCTTCAACAGTCAATCAAGACAATAGAATGTATTGAAAAGCAAAAAAGCTTTATTTGTATTAAGGTATGTACAATTGTATACAATAATTTCAAAAGTAAATTTAACACGTAGAATTATAGGTACAAGAATATGGTAGATAGGGCCTATCAAACTGAATAACTTTTACTATGGGACCAACTCAAATTTAGAATTGGTCCCATAGTAAAACTTGTGAAGTTTGATGGTCCCTAACAACCATATTCTGGTTTAGCTTAATTCTGTTACACGTTGTATATTCTGTGCCAGAGGTAGTTTTTAGGGTTCCGTACCCAAAGGGTAAAAACGGAACCCTATTACTAAGACTCCGCTGTCTGTCTGTCTGTCCGTCACCAGGCTGTATCTCATGAACCGTGATAGCTAGAAAGTTGAAATTTTCACAGATGATGTGTTTATGTTGCCGCTATAACAACAAATACTAAAAACAGAATAAAATTAATATTTAAGTGGGGCTCCCATACAACAAACGTATTTTTTTGCCGTTTTTTGCTCGATATTAATAACGACAGCAGGTAGACAGTTGAAATTTTCACAGATGACGTATTTTTGTTGCCGCTATAACAACAAATACTATAAACAGAATAAATTTAATATTTAAGGGGGGCTCCCATACAACAAACGTAATTTTTTTGCCGTTTTTTGGTACGGAACCCTTCGTGCGCGAGTCCAACTCGCACTTGGTCGGTTTTTTTATTATCTTTATGTTCACCACTAATATTAAGATTGAAGTTCACCTTAAATAGCAGTAATTAGTCGATTAGTTTGTGATCGAGATATTATATTTATTGCTTCTACGTGATGAAATTTATAACTGGAACTGGAACTGGAACTCCAAGTAGTTCCGGTGATCATAAGAGCATTGGCAGGATTGACGTGTCCGTTCGTTAGGTTATTGTCTTCAACAAAACCTTTCGCTGATTTATAAACTAATTAGGACTGTCGAAATAAGCTTGATTTTGACCTTTTCTTTTTATCATTATTATTGATTTCAGTCTGGAGTTTTTGTTTGCTCGCTCGCTCTGTTTGCATAGCACAGTAAAATTGTAACAGCTGAGCCGATAATATCTGTTGAGACTGAAAACCAACAAAGACTTTGCTGTAACTTGTATATGAGCTATTTCTGCTGTAATACGTTTAATATTTTTAGTTCTTATAATTCGAATAGTGCTTTAATATTGGGAAACACTGAATTAACGTTCAACGTTAGACAAATATACACCATGTAATTTTAATCATTTGGTTCTCGCAATATGGTGCTTCCACTCATGATTATTAGCAACTATTACTATGGGGCCAATTCTGATATCGCGAAAAAAAAACCAGCTCTTTCATACAAGAGCGCAATACCTACTCAACTTTAATGTATGGAACAGTTGATTTTTTTTGCGCTTTCAGAGTTGGCCCCATAATAAAAGTTGCTTGTAATCATGAGTGGAACCACCCCACTGCGGGAACCAAATGATTAAAAACTCACGCTGTATAACATCTTTCAATTTGTGGAACATTTTTTAATCAAAGAGGTCCCCCGACTGCAATGACACTTGTTATTTAACTTTTTAGTAAGTTTTTGGTAGGGCAGTCGTGTTTTTTAATATTTTTAAATTTATTTATTTTTATTTTACACATTTTAGTGACAAATTATATAGTTTTGAAATGTGCTCATTAAGGCCTTTCATTTGATGAAATTTTTTTTTCACATTTGAAAGTGGCGTCGTACAGTCGCCATAATTTAAAAAAAAAAAAATATAGCCTATACATTCAAATCCGTTGAGCCATTTAGAAGTTATGGTGGAATAAAGAAACTCACATACCCACAAACATACATGAACCCTGAACACATATACACTCCTTTTTGGGCAGTCGTGTAAAAAAAAGTATAATAAGGATGCTTGCTGTAACTGCAACACCGTAGTCGACGTAAACTCAGGGCGTAGCGTAATACCAGTAATACGCTGTGCAAGTATTACTGTGCACCGTTGTGCAACGATACATATTTACCTAGTGACTGCGAAGCACAGCGGCCGTATCAAATGATACATACATACGCTTATATAAGCGGTGAACTTTTGCACTCCACTGACTCTTCCTGGGCGATTAGCGCGTGGATTGCTACTTTTAGTGTTTGTATTGTCTATCAAAACCGTGTGAATGTATTGTACCTATACCTACCTATGTACCTTACTAAAATGTGTGTAATGAGATATGGGGCTGTGTTTCTTTAAATGAAATAGATAAACGTGGAGGAGCTCTTGCGATATCAATATTGAATCCTATAATTATAAGATAACTAGCTGAAGTTGTCCTGTCTTAGTTATGAATATTAATTTCGAATTGGTATAATTATTTAAAAAAATATTCCAAAAAAAGTGTTTATTATTCTAATCTAATGTTATGTTATTAACGTGTATGTTAGTCTATCCAAAAAACTCCATATTAAATTGAACTTTAAAAAATAGACGTGATGGCTCTGAACTAACCGTGATGAACACTAAGAAATTCAGTTATCTTAGATCTTTTATGTAAGAAATAATAAATTAATTATTTTACATGTATTTTATCAATAAAATAACTCCGACCAAAGCATTCGTTTTTTTTACATCCACTTTGATGGTATTTGCAGCACGCATTCTGTCAATTCTATGTCAAACGACATAAGGTTACATTAAAAAGTTTACATTGTCTAAAATTATTTTACATGGTGGTTAAGTATTCTTAAATTTTCTAAATTTCCGCGCAATTTTCTTAATCTCGACTATAATTTCATTAATCTTACTATTATGACAGGTTGGCGCGGTCAAGTCATAGAGTGGAAGCTCCCTTTTTATGAAAACACGAAATGTTCGTCGTTTTCTTAGACTAATTTGCTATGTAGAACTGGATTTCTTGTACCAGTTTTGCATATTGTTTTTATTCAGAATACTATTAAATCGGTTGTGTAGCTGGTTTTACCACCCAAAGTGTGAAATGAGACTGAAAAACAAGTTATTAAAATTACCTAGTCTACATAATTTAGTAAGTTTTTATACAAAAGATTAAATTATAAAAAAGCTATTATATTGTAGAAAGTATGCTCTTACGTCGATAGTCAAACTAGAAATCATACATCAGAGGTTATATTTTCACAAAAAGCCTGCTGCGTGACTGTTAATGACCTTAGATTATAGAATGGTGATACCTGAAAACATAATAACATATTAAATCTTAGACCTACCAAGTCTTATATGAACGTTTGAGACAAAAAATAAAATATCAGAGAAATATTTCAAAATAAAATAGTTCTAGTTATAGTTTATTTTTAAATTTTTATTTTGAATGGTATAAAAGTCAGTAGACATTGAATTTTGAATATAAGATAGGTATGCCAAGATCTTTCGATCAAGGTGAGCCTTTATATGCCTTGGTTAGCGTTAAATATTCAAGATTTGCATGCATATGTTTAATGAATCATAATATCGATAATTGAATCAAGAAATGAAAATAGAGAATTTACAGTCAACTTAATACATCAATATTTTTTATCAGGTAAATCGACATCATAAAGATTTTCGTACAAACAAGCGAAAGATCAATATTTTGTGATTGCAGTCATCCTTGATTGGATTTGATCATACTAAACATAAAATATTAAGTATTTCAAAGTATTATTTTGACCAATATTTCTCGTATTTTTATAAGATATTGCGTTGGATAGTTCACATGATTACGTAACGTGAGAATGTTGGGGTTGTTTCGTCAAACTCGTGGTTTCATGATTATCTCAACGTTACAAAAAGGCTAATTTGTCTTTAAATATTTTGCACAAGACTGGCGAAGTGGCGAAAGGAGGAGTGCATTTATATCCGCGTAGAAATACAAAAAATAATGTAATTAGTTATGTAATTTCGAATATGGAGATATCCAATCAAGGAAATTGTTTCGAAGTTGCATTCTCGCTGTTTAGAAATGATTTTTGAATAAATTGTTACATGCTAAAATATTCATAAAATAAAAAAGCGACGGGTGAAACCAATGACCACTGTATTTTAAGTGGAAGAGCCGCTGCATCGATTCGGTCTCGATTGTGGTAGTCGATTATTTTAAGTGGATGTCTTATTTTTAATACATTACTGAAGGCGTACTTTTTAAATTTGAGATTTTTGCATTAACAATGCTATTTTTATACCACCACCACGTCCACCACCATCACCAGATCAATTCAAGAATTGATCTGGTGCGAGTCGTAATTTTTCTAGTATAATTATTATTTAGTATTGAAGACGTACCTACTGTTGATCGTATAAAGTTTTATAGTTTTACAAAGAAACTTCTCGTTTAAACGTCTCCTGAATGCTAATCAGCATGGGTTTCAACCTCGTAAATCCACTACTTCTAACTTAGTTGCCTATGTTAGTGATATTTATAAAGTTCTTGATGGGCGAGGTGAAGTTCACGCGATATATACTGACTTCCGCAAGGCCATCGATCTTGTAAATCACGATATCCTAATACGCAAATTAGAAAATGTGGGAATACATGGGTCACTATTGAGATGGTGCGAGTCATATCTAAGAAACCGATATCAACTAGTGGCATTGTATGGTTACAAATCGATAAGTAGAAATATACCATCCGGGGTACCACAAGGATCCCATTTGGGACCCCTATTTTTCCTAATATTTATTGACGACATTTC
Organism: Agriphila geniculea; assembly: GCA_943789525.1. NCBI lineage: Eukaryota > Metazoa > Arthropoda > Insecta > Lepidoptera > Crambidae > Agriphila > Agriphila geniculea. The sequence continues at coordinate 16,038,364 of OX038875.1, forward strand.
AAATTGTATTAACTCAAACTTTAAAATGTATGCAGATGACCTTAAAATTTATAAAACAATTAAATGACAGAGTGATGTAGATGATTTGCAAACTGATTTAAACAGGATCCAGGAGTGGTGCAATTTAAATGGAATGGCGTTAAATACAGAAAATGTTTTCATATAAAATTTACCAAAAAGTTAAATTCATTTAATGCTACTTACCATATTGACAACAAACCCCTGAAGGAGGTTTACTGCGTTCGAGATTTGGGCGTTATTGTAGACAGTTTTCTAAGTTTTAAATATCATATAGACGCTATAGTAAAAAAAGCATCGATGCTATCAGGTTTTATAACGCGACAGATGAAAATACTGAGATAATCTAAACTTACTATTCTTATATTTAACTGTATTGTACGAAGTATCCTTGAATACTGCAGTCCAGTGTGGAATCCATGCTATCAAGTGTATTCGAACAGGTTAGAGCTTGTACAGAGGCGGTTTTTATATCATCTAGCTTTTACAGACTTTAAATGTCGTGAACTTCTATAGTATGAGTCCCGTATCTCTCATAATGAAATAATTCCACTGCACATTCGAAGAAAAATTTCTGATATTCTGTTTTTGTTTAAATTACTCCATGGACATATTTGTTCCTCTGATATTCTGGAACAAATAAAATTTACGATTCCACGAATTGGTAGTTGCCTGCATAACAGAAAAACTTTTGCTTTGCCATTATGTGGGGCTCGTCTCGGTCGCCATTCTTCATTATATCGCATGTGTAATTACTACAATTCTATACGATTTGATTTTGATATATTCAATGGTTCTGTAGCTTCAGCTAAACTTTGTCTTAGATCAATCCTCTTATAGGTAAATGTTTTGTTTCCTTCGTGTTTTTGTATTTTTTTAACATAAAATATTTCTTTTTTAATTTTTCGATCACTTTAGATTGATTCTTAGTTAAAATCTCTAAGGTAGTCCAAATTTATGTTTTTTACTTTATATGCATGTTGTGCTTGCATCGAGAAGGTTACAATCTTAAATGTGTTTTTAACTGTTAAGTTGTGTAAGTTCCCAGATTGTAATCAGTTTTGTGAGCCAAATAAAAAAAAAAACTTTTGCCTACACCTCATAATTATTATTATAGCACCTACCTAGTGTTAGTGTGAATAGATTTAAGAGTGTGTGTGTGCTATATGAACCTATTACTTACTTGAGAAACTTTGTTAAGTTAGTTAAGCGTGACCCTTGCCGATGTCACACGTGTCCCGGTGGTTTAATATTTTATTAAACTTCGTTATACGATTTGTGAGTTTTAATAATTAGTCCTTTACTAGGATGTAGAAAAACTAAATTGACTCTCGAATAAAATACGCATCGATGAGCTCAACTCGGTACACAAATTACTTAAATCAGAATATTTGTAGTGCATGGTTATTAAAAACATTTAATGAGAGTTTATTTACCTACTACATCGTTCCACACCTGCCGTTAGTTTATTGCGAGTAGTCGCCTCAAGTGGAAACTAAACCAGTTAGTTGGATGACTTTCTGTTATCCTGTGATAACACCTTGTAATCTAGAATTGCCACGTTATAAAATTAATTATATCACTTGTGTAACATTTAAATGGATGTTAATTAAGTTTGATTGAAATTCAAGTATATGTGTATTACAGTTTCCTGTGATAAATATCAAAATGCTCAGAGGCTATTAGAGTTGTTAAAAAAATAGACTGAGTAGTGACATAATAATATGGCCATACTTTAGGCATTGTTCAAACCTTTGCTCTATTGTAAGCTCGTCACTGCAGTTAATTTGTCATCAGAAAATCGACAAAAAATATGTGTAAACTCGTCACGGGTAGCATTTTAAAAATAAATTTGATTTTAATTATTTTTATCTATTGTAAACTCGTCACTGGTGGTTTTGTAAGGAGTTTTCGTATGGACTGCAGAAAAATCAAACACTGAACATAATAAAATAATTATATTATTCGGTGTTGGTTCACGCACGATCTAACTCCTAAAATACTCCGGGTTGGGGCGAAACACGTGTAGAATAGTCTAATTGGTGAAGTTGCAAGGTGTTTCTGTCTCGATAAATGCAGGTATTGTGCACTGATATAGTGGTGTGCATGTGCATTTTTTGCTGCATCTTGCAAATATTGTTTGAGGAAGTAAGCTACATAAATATATTTATTTTTTCGCAATGGTTTGGGACTTCCGCTAAGTAACGCCTGAATCAATCAAATTCATAATTATTTATTTATTATTAATCACGTTTTGGATAACAGAATTAATATACAAGGTAATTTTGTCTTCACCATCCAAATTTTGAGGAATGAAACTGAACAACTTTATCTAAAGAACACATGGCCAAATATGTAAAAAGAAATGACTATACAAATCAAAGAGATCACGTGATCAATTTGGTATGGGTTGATCAAAATTTTGAGGCAAAATTGGCATTTGACATTTGCAAAATAAAGCCTAGTTTAATATTTTTTTAAATTACAGCCACGTTGACATTAATTTAATAAATTATAAATCTTTAATTATCCAAAATGTTTTTTATTTCTATATCATTAGCAATCGCTCGCCGAGTCCTCATATTTAATTGTATGTTAATTGAATTAAAATTGAAATTCATCCATCTATCATGACGTGGCATTCATAAACAATTAGGTACCTATTTTAAAAAGTACCAGGGTTTCATAAATCTAGAGAAGGGTAACTTTTTTATATTTTTAATATCCCGAAGTAAAAGATATGGTAAAAAATAATTTCAAATTTAATGTACCAGGGTCATATAAATCTGAGGATCCCATAGGAGTAAAAAGGCGAAAAACTCTCACTGCTCCCCGCATTTGACACCCCCTTCAGTATATGCATCCATCCAGATGAATGGCGTAGTCAAAATTATTACTTTGAAATATTTATTAACGCCCAACTTGCTTGCTAACGGTACTTCTTGCAAATCAATAATAGTGACGAGTTTACTATAACATGTATGTACCTGAGAGAAATTTACAGATACATTTTTTTATGAGTGACGGATTTGTTTTCAATGTATGGATTTTTTTAAATCGTGACGAGTTTACATACGTTACAAGTTTACAAAGACCCGGTTCTTGTAAAGGAATAAATATATTTTTATAATTATTTTCTTTCAGGTAGGTACCTTATAAAACCCCGATAAGTGCTTAAAATACTTTAAGATAAGCGTTGAATTGATTATTGTTTACTTTAATTTATTTTCTTTTAATCAGGCTAGCCTTGTCAACAAAACATGGACCTTCGAAAAAAGTTTTACGCCTTAAATGAAACTATAATAACATATCCTATGAGAAACTTGGTAAAGCAAATGTGTTTTCATTTTGATACCTAATGAATGAGTTTTTATTAAGTTAAGCTAGCTTTCTCTGCTAAGTGGCATCTCCCACATTTATTAAGTGGATGTAAGTAGCTATTAAGAGACTGTGTCTCTTCCTGCCATTCAGTTGACGGACGATGAGAAAAATAGAAGCAACATTAGTTATTGACTTTATGTAACGCTGCGTGTGAAAGAAGCGCAATAAACGTGGATACTGTAATGTAAAACTTGCTCTTATACAGGTTTTAGTTTGTCAGTGAAATCCTCAGATGTTGACGCCAATAATAAAAATATAAAAACTTATTAACACCATATTAATGAAACCATGCTGGATTTGGTACAAGGTACACTAGATTATACAGAGTACATTTATACTTAAAGCAATGCGGCGCCGTCCGGTAAATACAATGACACGAAAATTTAATAAACGATAGAAAGAGTATTAATACAGGCAAAAGAGATAAGTTTGTCAGGATCGTACGTAGCATGTGGAAATCTTTGTGTAGTCTGACGTCATCGTGTCGTGAGACATGTTAATGTTAATATAATGATTTTCCAAAAAGTGTGTTAAACATAAACTACATATGGATGATTACTGACTCATAGCAGTTATCAAACGAACAATACCCAGTTTAAAATGATGTCAACCAACTAAAAATACGATATCTCACAACATTTCCACACTAGACGAAGCCAAGTGGTTAGTGCAGTTTTCCCATATTCTAGAATGTTTGTGTTGATTAGAAAGCGATGCGTTTTGCAAGCGGCCACTGGGGCCCACTTGCCTAACGCACGCACGTGCTTCGCGTCGCGCCGAGCATCGCACTTGCCCCACCTGTCCCACCTACGAAGGTCCCGGGACAATCGGCTTGTGCAACAGTACCATCATTGCTTCATTATTAATCTAATCTTTAACTTTATTGAAAGGACCCCGCATGAAATGTTCGAAAAATGCCGTTCGGTCAATTTAGCTGAAATTTTCGCCCTGTAATAGGTTGATCAAAACTGAAAAGTTGCAAAAGAATAGTTTTAGAGATATGGCTTTATTAATGTTGTAAGATGAAAGTAAAAAATATCAAAGTACGTCACATTTTCAGTTTCTAATTTAATTATTAAAATTTTTGTGCGGGGTCCTCTTACAAAAAAGTTATTAGGTAAGTACTTTTGTTACTGAGGAGAATTTGAGAGTAACACTATTGGAAATCAGTCATATTTGGCTTGGAAACGCTATTTAAACTCTTTACTTTTATCAAATAAACCGTTGTATGTTGTTATAAAAGAATTTGGTCCTAGTCTTTACAATTTAACAAAGCATTTTAGGTGAAGTGCTGCATTAAATTCATATAATTGAATTTAATGCAGCACTTCACCTCACCATATAAAACTATATTTGGCGGAGAGTCTGTTACTGTGAAAACTCTTGTAAATTAATATATTAATATTAATAATCCGAGCCTTTACCTTTTTAGGGTTCCGTACCAAAATGGTAAAAAAGGAACCCTTATGGTGTGACTCAGTCTGTCTATCTGTCACAGCTGGATATCTCGAGAACTACTAATGGAATCAACTTGAAATTTGGAATAGTTTAAGATGACATTTGCCCGACTATTTTACAAATAAGAAACAAATAAAAAATAAATATCTTTTTTACAACAGGGGCTGAAAAGGGGTCATAAAAATTTTAAGTGGTGCTACTAGGGCATGTGGGGTATCATATGAAAGAACGCCGTTTGCACGTTTTCAAAATTACCGTCCCCCCCCCCCCCCCCCTTATCTCCGAAGTTTGCAAAGAGAAAAATCTGAAATAATTCTATGTGATAGCAGTTTATATAAAGATTACAGGAAAAATAAAACGATGTCTCAATATAGTACACTTTTTTAGAAATTATCAAATATCTAAAAAAGTCAACATTAGTGCCACTATCGGTCAAGAGATGGCGCTGACCTCAAATTGCAATACTAATTTTATTATTTTACTCTGCAATGTGGTTTGATGGTGCAATTATGATGGTACGGTACGGAACCCTCGGTGCGTGAGTCCGACTCGCTCTTGACCGGTTTCATTTTGAATACTTAGACATAATCTATAGAATGATTTGAAATGTAAGTAGTTCTTTTTATTGATAGTTTATTTGCCTTTGCTATTGGAATACCTACCTACTAATAGGCCGTTATTTGAGATAAAAATTAGAGCAGTAAATAGAAAAGTAAGGTTTCAAATAACGGTGTGACTATTAATTGTTACTTGTTACAAATGAAATAATTGTCTTAGGGTGGGTACCCACTTGGTTCGCGAACCTCCGCGCTCCGCGAACCTTCACCAAAAAAATTGTTTATGCTGTGCTGCAACAGTGCGCCATAGTGTGTACGTGTGCGAACATGTATGTGAACCTGGTTCACACACGTACACACTATAACCAAAGTGAAAATAAAATGTTTGCTAGGGCGCACTGTTGCAGGTTCGCGGAGCGCGGAGGTTCGCGAACCTAAGTGGGGACACACCATTACTATTCCTGTGTGCCGTGAGACGGTAATAAATGCTTTGTGCAAATATAAACAAAAAATAAAATGTAAAACAATTATATTCAAAGAATGTAGATTAGGAGGTTAATTATTATTTATTTGATGACGAGTTAAAAACTTAAAAAGTTTGGTGCTCTACCAATGTTTTCAGCGTTCTGAAAATAATTGAATAGAAATATTTTGATGACTTCTTTGTTAGAGAAGAGACAGACATCTATCATTATAATATGTAAAGTCTACCACACATACAAGAATATCACTAAAAGCTAGTTTTAGTATTCAGTAATGTAAAAGTGTTATGTAATTTATGTGACAGATACTCGTATTATATTTCGACAGCGCGATGACTTTTGTTAGATATCTTTTCCTTACATATCTTAATATATAAAATAGTAAACTGAATGACTGACTGACTGACTGACTGATCTATCAACGCACAGCCCAAACCGCTGGACCTAGAGACTTGAAATTTTGCACACAGATACCTTATACAGTGTAGGCATCCACTAAGGAAGGATTTTTGAAAATTCTATCCCTAAGGGGATGAAATAAGGGATGAAAGTTTGTATGAAAGTCCCTCAGTTTTGAAGCTAGGATCGTCAAATTTTGTGTTTAGGCTGACGATTGAAAATTATTAAATACGGGTCTCAGCTTTTTTCAAAATTCTACCCCCGAAGGGGTCAAAAGGGGGATGAAGTTGTGTAATGAAGAAAATTCTTTATTTTCGAAGTCAAAATTGCTAAATATATAATTTAGGCTTATGGATGGAAATCTAACGCAACGTATATTGTTATTGTTAGTATTTCAACCCCTACGGGGATGAAATGGGGGTGAAAAGGAGTAAATAAACCTAAAAATAGATATGGATGTCGTTATTGGGGTTTTCTGGGATGACGATTGCAAAAATGACATTTATTTTGAAGTCCAACACGGTGGACATGATTTGACCCCTCAAGGGGTGAAAATGGGGTTCAAATTTTGTATGGAAAAATAATATTAAATGGACATTACAACTTTAAACTTCGTAGGAGCACGTCTAAAAATAAATAAGCAAACATATATTTTGTGATTTTGAAAATAAACCCCTTAGGGGGTAAATGGGGTGCGTAAACCTAAAAATAGATACGGATGTCGTTATTGGGGTTTTCTGGGATGACGATTGCAAAAATGACATTTATTTTGAAGTCCAACACGGTGGACATGATTTAACCCTCAAGGGGTGAAAATGGGGTTCAAATTTTGTATGGAAAAAAATATAAAATGGCCATTACAACTTTAAACTTCGTAGGAGCACGTCTAAAAACAAATAAGCAAACTTATATTTTGTGATATTGAAAATCAACCCCTTAGGGGGTAAATGGGTGAGTAAACATAAAAATCGATGTGGAGGTCGTTCTTGAGGTTTTATGGGATGGTGATTACGAAAATGAAATTTAATTTGAAGTCCAACACGGTGGACAATGAGGTTCAAATGTATGGAAAAAGAATATAAAATAGACATTACAACTTTAAAATTCGTAGGAGCATGTCTAAAAATAAATAGGCAAACACATATTTTGTTATTTTGAAAATCATCCCTTAGGGTGTAAATGGGGTAACGAAACATGAAAATCGATGTGGATGTCGTTCTTGAGGTTTCATGGGATGGTGATTGCGAAAATGACATTTATTTTGAAGTCCAACACGGTGGACATGACATGACACATCATGGACCTGTACCTGGATATGCACATCCAGGTAACGGGAACGAGAACAGGCACGGGCACAGGAACAGGAACGGGAACAGGACGAGAACGGGACGGGAACGGAACGGGCCGGAACGGAAACGGAACGGGAAGGGAACGGGAATGAAACGGGAACGGAAAGGGAACGGAATGGGAATGGGAACAGAACGGGAACGAAACGGGAATGGAACGGGAAAGAGAAAGGGACAGGAACGGGACGGGAACGGGATCGGGAATAGGACGGGGCGGGAACGGGAACGGGAACGGGACGGGCACGGGGACGGGGACGGGGACGGGGGGACGGGAACGGGAACGGGAACGGGAACGGGAACGGGAACGGGAACGGGAACGGGAACGAGAACGGGAACGGGAACGGGAACGGGAAGGGGTACGAGACGGGTACGGAACGGGAACAAGAACGGTACGGGACGGAATGGGAACGGAACGGGACGAGAACGGTACGGGAACGGTAACGAGAACGGGACGGGAACGGGAATGGCAACGGAAGGGGTACGAGAACGGGACAGGAAAGGGACGAGAACGGACGGGAACGGAACGGGAACGGGAACCGGAACCGGAAACGTAAATATGACTGGTCAGATCCTGGTTGAAGGTTCTCTAAGGATTTTCTCTAACATCCACGCGGACGAAGTCGCGGGCAGAAGCTAGTATATAATAAAACAGTAAAAAAACCGGCCAAGTGCGAGTCGCACTCGCTCACGAAGGGTTCCGTCCGTACCAAAAAACGGTAAAAAAATAACGTTTGTTGTATGGGAGCCCCGCCCCCCTTAAATATTTATTTTATTCTGTTTTTAGTATTTGCTGTTATAGCGGGAACAGAAATACATCATCTATAAAAATTAAAAACTGTAGTTATCCCGGTTTATGACATACCCGGTCAGCCTGGTGACAGACAGACAGACGGACAGCGGAGTTTTAGTAATAGGGTCCCGTTTTTACCCTTTGGGTACGGAACCCTAAAAAAGTGTGTCTGTACATTACATATATTTAAAAAATATATATTTGGGGCGATGGAGACATAGTGATAGAGTAAGAATTAAAAAAAGTGTGTATGTTTGTCTGTTTGTTTGTTTGTCTCTTTGAACACGCTAATCTCGGGAAATACTGAACGGATTCGAATGAAACTTTGTTTGTTACATAATAGCTGTTAAGACTGGACATAGTTTAGGGTATAACTAATTATGGAAAATGGAACACCTAATGCAGAATCATAATGACCCAACTAAACTATAAGGAATATAAAAATGACGCCTTAACAAAAGCTGTTTAGCCTGAGCATTTTTGGTTGAGGTATAAAACGAAGATCTGGAATACCTGATGCAGAACCAAGTTTAATTTATTTGCATAAACATGTGTTTACAAAAAATCGAAGATCATCTGATGTGGGAATCTAAGAGATCAGATCAGGTTAAAGATGTTTCATCATATCAGCCGCACGACACCCACTGCTGGGTATAGGCCTCCCCTAAGGATCTCCACGACGATCGGTCCTGCGCTGCCCGCATCCAGTGGCTTCCCGCGACCTTCACCAGATCGTCGGTCCACTTTGTCGGGGGCCTACCCACGGAGCGTCGTCCGGTGCGCGGTCGCCATTCCAGAACCTTTCCGCCCCAACGGCCATCAGTTCTTCTCGCTATGTGTCCTGCCCATTGCCACTTCAGCTGAGCAATCCTTCGAGCGATGTCGGTTACTTTAGTTCTCCTGCGAATCTCCTCGTTTCTGATTCGATCACGCAGGGAAACGCCGAGCATGGCTCTCTCCATTGCACGCTGGCTGACCTTGAGCCTCCTTATGAGACCCATAGTTAGCGACCACGTTTCACTGCCGTAAGTCATCACTGGCAACACACACTGTTCATAGACTTTCGTCTTGAGACACTGAGGTAAATCGGACGCGAAGATGTTTAGCATAATATAATAACATAAGCTGGGAGTACCTCCACGTGGTGAAGGCGCAGACGCTTCAAACCGCTGGTGTCGATCTAAGGACTGGTAGTTTTTCGCATGGATAAATTTATGTGACTTTTCCAGGGTTAGTCACGCTTCGGGTCTTTTGATATTGGCCTCCGAAGGAAAGACTCCGAACATAGTTTAGAAAAAAAATTTATTCTATGTTTACATGTTTAGAATATACAACAATTTATTAACTCGATATTGGCCTCCGAAGGAAAGACTCCGAACATAGTTTAGAAAAAAAATTTATTCTATGTTTACATGTTTAGAATATACAACAATTTATTAACTTTTAATATTATAACACTGCTACAAGTATTTTCTTATGTAACTACATTCGTTTATGTTTATATGTATACGCCAGAGTCATAAAGTCTACACGAACGAAGTCGCGGGCATCAGCTAGTTTTAAATAGCTAAGTAGATTCTATTCATGTATATTTCAAATACGAAATTGATAGGCATCTTGTCGTTATAAACAGCACAACTCACATTTTTGTATGTCCTCCTTATAATAAAGTATTAGTATAGGTATTATAATACTGTTCGGATAATAACTGTGAGAGGCGTTATAGATTACAAATACACAGTCAGTCCCCAGATATGGAATGGAATTACAGTAAAAAAATTATATGTATATGTTAGGGCAGCCATGTCAAACTGAATATCATTGGTGGGCCAAATGCATATTGACCGTAGAATCAGTGGGCGGCAAAACCTAACTTAAAGAAAAATAAAACTCATTGCATAGAAAAAGTGTTACTTTTTGAAACGAAATATTATTGAGACACGCGTGCGGTTCCGACACAGGAATTTATTATGAATCTTTTAATTTAAAATTTACTTGAATTGTTGGAGTAATTATTTTATTTTTACTTATAGCAACAGCATTTATAGGTTATGGTTTACCATGAGGACAAATATCATTCTGAGGTGCCACTGTTATTACAAACTTACTCTCAGCTATTACTTATTTAGGTAATATATTAGTAAATTGAATTTGAGGAGGATTTGCTATTGATAATGCTACATTAACTCGATTTTATACATTTCATTTTATTCTACCTATGATTTGAAAAATTGGATTGGGCAGCATTTAAACGTGTAAAGAGCCGCGTTATGGCTGTATCGCTACGTGTATAAGCAAGATTTAATTAATGAACGGCCTTTGTACAATGTCAACTCATTTCATAAGCGTAAAGACGAATAGGTATCAATGCAATTGAATAAATAAATTTCGAATAAATCTTACTCAAATACTTCATAAATGGCCTTAACCTTTTACGTAACTTTGCTAAGTAAAGTGTGAATTCAAAGTGGATTGACTGTAGATGTGAGGAAAATATTGATTTTGTAGTTGAGAGCTTTACTGCTTATACTATCCGGGTCTTTGCACTTTCAGAATATATTCTTAACACATTTTGTCAATAGGTTTACTCTCTCCAAATAAAAACGTGAGATAGAGCAATGTTTAGTCAAACAGTATTCATTATTATAGAGAAGAAATAGAGATGTTATAAAGGCGAAAAATTTGTCATAAAGTTAACAAACGAAAAATAGTGAAAAGATTTTTATTAATAAGAAATAATTAGGCCCCATAATAATGACATAATTCGTTAAAATAATGTTAAGGTACATTTTTGTGAGGTTGAAATGGACTATAAAGACAATCGATAGCTATGATTTCAAACTATAAATTTAATATTGAATTTTGGTTAGTTCTGAAGGTCGTTTGATTATTTTACTCAAAGGTCCCAGAAATTTACTAAGGTTTTGTTAACTATGTGTTAAAATGTTGCTTAGCACGTTTCTGCGATTGTTTGTGGTTTGTTAGTTTCAACAGACGTTAAAATATTAGTATTAGCTAGTTTACTTTGGTGTCATGGTTGCTGTTAACATACATAAATAATTATGGTTAAAAAGAGGAGATTTTTTGAGAAAGGAGACTGAGGGCTACAGTATTTAAAAACATAGAGATTGATAGCAAATTGATTGATTTTTTCGCCACAGATATTTGCCCTATTCTTCGTTTAACGTTTGCGGTTTGAATAATAATAATAATGATGCAGTATTTATCTGTAACAGTGTTATATTTGAATGAACTCAAGTAGTCATGTAAAACTAACTCAGGCTGGCCGTATGAGACAATGAGACAGAATCGTTAAAGAGAGAAAGTGACTCCACATGTCATAAACCTCTCAGAGTAAAACATTTTATTACTATCAACAATGGTTCCTCGCCGTGCATCTATTACTGGAATAAATTAACACTTTTCATACACTTTCGCGTGTCAACTGAAGTTATTAGGAAAGTGTATTTAAATGCTGAGTGAAAACTGAAATTAATGTTGTTCCATTAAAAAGTTTACGTGTAAATTAAGGATAATTTCCTGTTTGTTTCTCAGGTTCCGGATAGCACATAGCTTCTGGTTTTGGTTTGATTTAAAAATGGAAAATTTATAGATTATATGTTAGATAAGTTAACTGTGGCTTATCAGAAAATTATGAAACTTGCCCTAAATATTATTGATAAACATTACCAGCAATGCAAGAATGCATTAGCTCTCATTCCTTGCACAAATTCGTCATCATCGTCGGTTTAATAGGAAAAAAATGAGGTAGAGACCAAGCTACTGGATTAAAACGTAAGAATTTGAAACGTGGGAATGCGTTATACTTAGCTTTTAAGTGAATGAGCTATTAGTAAAAGCTAGAATAAAAAGTGAAACTATACTATCACGTTATGAGATAAGCGAAGATTAATCTATAATGATTCCTGTCTAAGAATCATCGACCATCATGCAGTAGTTAGATCCACACCTTTAGATACTCGCATTACGAAAGAATTTACATAATGCTCTGGGAGCATGGCTAGAATATCAAAAGCATCGGGCAAGTGCGTGCTCCTTTTGGTTGGGTATTAAGGAATTGTTTAGAAGTGTCTGATCTATGGACTTTTTTAGTTTCAATCGCTGTCAAGGACAAGCAATGTTTGTGTTCAAAATTTTTTATGAATTCAAATAATTCGTTTACTGAAGACAAATATAAAAAAAAGAATGTTGAAAGTACATTGATTTGATGTTTCTGAAGGATAACGGATCCGGTAAAAAGTTTAATTTGATCTTTCATGATCTGCATCCATAGCATGTATGATGAATATAAAATTCTTGCATGTATGCAAACAGTTGGTCTGACTTTTGGTATTAGAACATAAAAAAATACTGAGATTTTTTCAACCAGTCTGTGCCATTTTGGTCTCACTCACGTATCTGGTTACGTAATAATATATGAATAAATGTTTGATTATTTGTATTCTAGTACCTATACAAGTAATCGAACTATGGGAAGGTCAGCAGATGAGTACTTGTCCAACAAAATAATATGGAGATGGTATTTAATTGCGTTACTTTAATGGGGAACCGTTCCGCTCCTGTTAGGGAATCTTTGATTTTTATTTATCTAAAAAAGTTTTTTTGTATATTATTTATTATTAAAAAAAAAATAGAATGCGCAAATAACGTAATGGATGTTTTTTATCGGTTACGTAGATACCGATCGTTCTGTTTGCATTGATGCGTGGACGCAGTTTTACGTGATCCACTAAGTTACGAACTCGGAAGCACTTCCCGCACATAAACCGAGTTCTGACAGTCGAGCTTTTGATCGCAATTACTTTGACATTGGACTCTTTCGTTTAACTGACATAATACTCTGTGCATACTTAAAGCAGTTACGCAAAAGTAAATAAACAATATAAGTAGATGAGTTTTAAGATTGCACGATGGATGCAAAAACTATATTGCATGCACTGTTGAAAATATCTTTTTTGTAGCGCTACGCTCTACAGGGCGAACTGAATTTATGATCTTGTGTAACCTGAGACACTTTTAAACGGTATTTTTTTCTTGAAACAAGAATGTTTATAATACCTTCATAACAATGTTTGCAGTTACATGCGCTACAAGAGAGCAAAGAACGTTATGTGCAGTCGCATTCAGCTTATGGCCGGTTTAATTTTCTAGAAAAAGCAATCTGCTATATTAAATGCAGTATAATTGCGGAAAATGTTATGTTTTTAGCTTACCCAGGAACTTAAAGTTGAGCGTTAAACGCTACCCCAGGCTTCCGCTTCCCGCCTCCAGAAGCTAAATCACGGGATACGTTGCACGCACTTCAACACGAAAAGTTGCCGAATGTTACTTTCAATATTTATACGATAGGGACTTAGGTGTTGTTATACTTTGAATGGGAATGGCTTTAAATTGGCTCACGTAATTTCGATTTGTTTCCGAGTGTTGTAATAATACAAGCTGTCGGTGTGGAGCGTGCGCGGCGCGGGAAAGTACTGAGCGCACTGCGTTTGTTGCGCGGGCGCTGCCAGACCGGCCGCAGACGCTGCAATACTTTCATCACTCCACTGGCAATCATTTCAAAAGCTAAGTATATCAATATTTGTAATTTTGTTTACACTTACCTCTTTTTATGAGCGGCGACGGCGGCGGTGAAATAATAATGACCAATTTCGCGTCTGCAAAACAGTTAAACAAAAAACACATAATGATTCGCGAAGTTCTTTTGTTTTAAGTTGTTTTTGGTGTTCAAGATACATTTTAAAAATCTTGAGTCGATCGGGGATCAGATAACACAAATGTCATTTGTTCTGACCCAGTTAAATCACAGTAGGCACTTGTTATGGTTACGCAAGAGATAAGCCTCATTGGTTAAACGAAACATTTCCAAAATCTGCACCTTCACTTCAAGTATTTTTGTGGGAGAAAGGATAGTACGCCGGTCAAGCCAGTTTACAGCGGATACAACTCGGTTACTACGGTTTGTATGGATGCATTTTAAATTATATTTTCGACTAGAAAATAACATGTAATTTATTAAAAGACGTTTGTTATTCTATGATAAACATGATGATTATAATACTTCCCTCTATTTGTATCATCCAGTTTGAACAAATTAAAGTTTAGGTGGTAGTAGTTTATAAAGTAAAAATTAAAATATTACTGTAGGCATTTTTTTTTGTGGCTTTACACCGTTAATTTTTAAGTATATTTAAAAATGAAATGGGGATTTGGTAGATTTGGAGCTTTGGCATTTGAAGTGACGTTAAAATGAGTGCGTAGTGCGTTGATGTCTTTACTTGGGTACATCAAAAAGTTTCATAAGTTAACTGGGAGGCTTTAAGAATATAATCCTACTAATAATAGGTCTTTACCTATGAAATTGCCGATTTGTATGGAGATTTTTCAAGAAGTTGCATTTTTCATAATAGCATTTTCTTTGTTCATTTAACAACCATGAACACTCATGTAACAAAACTTTTATGTACTAATGTTTGAACACTATGCTAACTTATTTCTATTTAAGATAAGCGAAAAAATAAGTTTTGGTTAAGTTACAACCCCTTCGGTCACCCTTTTTTTTTGCTCACAAAAAAAGAGTCACTTTCAAGATCTTTTTTTTAATGTCACGAAAGCTAAAATATGGACTTTATTTTTACTGATAGTTAACTATCATGATCATAATTCGATGTAATATTCACGATTTTGTTAAAATTTTAAATTATAGAAGTTATTATTTTCTCTGTATGTGACAAAATATCGGCAATTTCATAGGTAAAGACCTAATATTATAAATGTGAAAGTTTGTGGGTTTGGATGTTTGTTCCTCAATCACGCAAAAACTACTGAACGGATTTGGTTGAAATTTGGCACACAGATAGTAGATAGGCTAGATTAAAACATAGAATACTTTTTATCCCGATATTCCTACGGGAACGGGAACCACGCGGGTGAAACCGCGGGCGGCCGCTAGTTTCTAATAAATAATTTATCCAGCTGAGTGCACTAGGATTTTTAAGCTCTGCTGCCTTAATGTGGATTTCACTATTGGTACCCTTTTAGAGCATCGCGGCTTCGTCTCGAAGAACAGAAGTGCGTCTTACTCTAAGTTGGTACCTATGCATGTCGGGAAATATGCTTTTATCTCGTCCACTAAGTGCTATAATCATTATTGCTATCTAGTTTAAGAATATTAAACTGGAATTCTTGTAAATATTTCGGTTTCTAACATGCAGATATTTAAATAACTTCCTTAATGACTGTACTATTTAGACGAGCTTAAAAACTTTTTCTGACCTGTTATCTAAAAATACCAACATTAACACATTTAACTTTTTTCTGAATGGCCGCGGCGCATAAATTTCCTAACTTTTTTTTACCTGTCAGTGCATTATTATTATTGTAATAAATTGCAGTATTCATATCATTTTTCACATTGCTTGATGAGTACAGAATTGTTTGATGATTGATTCAATGCTTAAAAGACATACACAGGTTTCAACGTTTCTAAGAAGGAAAAGCCTACTTAGTTAACTCGTCTAAACTCTTCTTCTAACTTCCAATTAATACGTCACCTTCTTGGCTCAGAGTCTTACTTTGAGCCAAGAAGTTGACGGAAGGAAGCTCAAAACTAAGTCCAATAGATAGAGTTTTTCAATTTATGTTTATTTTGTGAAACCATGTCTACATGGTTATTTGTAAAACATCACAATCTCACAGGAGTAGATTACTTACATCATCATAAACAACATTTGAAGGGCACAAGGCTAGAAATTTGTCCAAGGGCTAGAATGATTAGCGTCCAATTTTAAAGTTTTCGAGATTAGCTGAATTGAAAATGTTGAGAATGAAAATCTGAGCATTTTAGCAGTGCAATACGTTTGTGTTTTCTTCAAAAAACTCGTGACTCTCATATTTTAAGCATTTGGTTTCGACAAAAAGATAAAGCTCGTGGAATACTGCCATAGACAATAAAAAAAAACAGACTTTTTGGACCCTCATCATTCTAGCCGTGTGATTTGATTTACGACTTTTCCGAAAACAGAAAAAAAATCGTCTTTCTACACAAATGTCCAAAAGCTGATCGAGTTTTGAATGAAAAGTAGTTTTTTGTCAGTTTTCGGAAAAGTCGTAGAACAAAATGTTGTTGTTTATGATTTTTTATTTATTTATTTAAGGCAACAAAACCTAAGATGGTTTATTCTGTGAGGCTTGCTAAGGGACCAGAAACAGAGCGTGACTGCGGCGATGCTCACGACATTGACACGGAATCATCAAGCGTCAGGGATGCCGAATTTATTATTATTTATTTTATATTATTATTTTATTTTTAATTTTATATTATTTTACATTTGTGAGCTGTTTGCATTTTATGAAAAGTATCTACTAGTATAACCGATTTTTATGAGGCAACTGCACAAGCGTGTGATTTATGAATAAACTCATATAGCCCAGGACTTTTAGCAAAAAATCTAGGACTAATTCCGGCGGAAGGTTTTTTGTTTTTAAAGTGTTCCTAAGGTCCCCCTGTATATATCTGGAAAGTTCCCCGCGAATCCCATGTACGCTCCCCCCTCCCCCCCTCAAACATCTCCCTGATTTTAGTTTTTTCTATTAATCTCAGAAACGGTTGAAGATAGAAGATAGTTGTCAACGTATGATATGATTGTTATAAAATATCCAACCCATCGACACTTCAATCATTTCGATGTGAGCTGTAGTCTCTGAAATATACCTAAAGACATTTCACCAAAAAAATTGTTTTGCCCAAAAATCATCATTTGTACTAGTTTTAAGAAAAATTTGTGGAGTTGTGGCAAAATTATGTAAGATCATATGAATCTTGATACATTGAGGAATAAAACAAGGTATGACAAGGTATAATACATTGTTATAGCAGCATCAGTTCTAGATTAACATCGAATGGTGTCAGCGCCCCACTTTTCTTAAAAACTAGTACAAAGAATGATTTCTGGGCAAAAAAAAATTTTTAGTGAAATGTCTGTAGGTATATTTCAGAGACTACAGCTCACATCGAAATGATTGAAGTGTCGATGGGTTGGATATTTTATAACAATTATATCATACGTTGACAACTTTCTTCTATCTTCAACCGTTTCGGAGATAAATAGAAAAAACTAAAATCAGGGAGACGTTTGAGGGGGGGGGGGGAGGGGGGAGCGTACATGGGATTCACGGGGAACTTTCCAAATATATTCAGGGAGACCTAAGAAACACTTTAAAAACAAAAATCCTTCCGCCGGAATTAGTCCTAGGTTTCTTTGAATTTTTTGCTAAAAGTCCTGGGCTAATAGTAGGTTTTGCTTTCGAAGCCCTGACATCTATAACAGAAGATTAGCCCTAGTGATTAACCAGGCCAAGTAAGTATAAGATTATCTATCTATTTATTGGTTTTTCAGAAATGTGCAGCCGTTTTAAATCAAAATGCAATTACCGCTCATTGAGCCTTTTCACCGACCAATAATAATTATGCTATGTCGACTAATCCTTGCTTGAGTATTTTTTAGTGACATTATAGGGACACCATAATTATGAAACGTGAAAGATTTAAGTAGGTAATAGGTATAATATATTCAACTGACTGGAATAAGTGTCGTCGTATCGTAAAGTTTTTTACTCTACCTAGGTAGGGTATGAATGTTTGCTAAGCACAAAAAATGCATAATGATAAAAAATATTTTCATTTTCCTGGATATCATAGAAGGTAACCCTATATTCATCACTTAGTTAGTACTTATGTCAGATTAAGCAAATAGCATTCAATTCCAATAATCAACAAGTATAGAGTAGGTAACTTAATGAACTTTATTAATGACTTGATAATTCAGTTAATAAATCATTGGAAGCCATACATACTTAATGATATTTTTACTTTTAAATTAACCCGGAGAGTTGAATGCCTATAGGTACTAAGTAGGAGATTGTTTAGTCAAAATACTTATCCTTACTAATATTATAAATGCGAAAGTCCGTTTGTTTGTTTGTTTGTTTGTTTGTTACGCCTTCACGTCTTAACTACTGAACCGATCATCATGAAATTTTGCATACACGTTCTTAGGAGCACTGAGAAGGACATAGGATACCTTTCATCCCGAAAAAATTTATTGTTCCCGAGGGATAGTAAAAAAATCTTTCCACGCAGACGAAGTCGCGGGCGGCCGCTAGTAAATAATATAATAAATAATAATTGTAGCTGTTTGTTTCTATAATAATAAATAATGGGAAATGTCTGAAAAAAATCAAATTGGCTGAATATTTTTTATAGGTAGGAATAAGCTCCCTTAGTACCTTATAGAAAAAAAAAATCCGAATTTTCGGTTGCGTGAAAAAAAATAAAGTCATTTTGTGTTGATTTTTTTTTTAATAAGTATTATGTTGTAGTTGTGGCAGGTGGTGGCAAAGGTATAATCTCTATTATGCTGTAACTTACTTACGTACATTTCTGAAGTCGAAGAGACTTTAATTTTTTAATTTTTTTAAGCAACTGAAAATTTTGCTACTTTTTTCTATTACTAAGGGCTGATTTTTCAATGCCCAGATAAAGCTTTATTCGTTTGATAACGTATTATGTCGCCAAATTGAAAATGATTGTCATAATGTTTGTTTGTCAAATTTTTTGAATGACTTTTAAGTTATTTGGATTATAATTTAACTGACAGATATCTGTTATCTGAGGATTGAAAAATCAGCCCTAAGGGAGCTTATTCTTACCTATAAAAAATATTCAGCCAATTTGATTTTTTCGGACATTCCTCATTGAAATACATATGACACGATTCGACTTTTTATAGAACCCGGTAACTGGGGATCGAAGCTGCCTTCCTTTTCGCTGATGATATCAGTTCTTTAGTGATCAATTTTGTTCGATAATAGACAGTAATCGATTACGTGATTGCTAAACTTCAAGCTATCCCAATAGGAGAGAAATTACATACTACCTAGGAGTAAATGGAGCTATTGCATTACGGTTAGCCTAGATTAAAGAAATGGATATATGTGTAGTACTAAGGTGTTATATAACAACGTGTGTTTCTCCACCTCACTGACCTACCTCTATCTACACGCAATATCCAATAATCTGCTTGTTGCAATAAACTGACAATGGCGCCAAAACAAGACGCGGTTACAAAATGTTTAAATGAAGACATTCTCTTTCTAATACAAGTTCAGAGTTGCACTTGTCAAAAATGCAATTGCTCAGCACATGATGCAAATTATGTAGAAAGGAGGTGCTAGTTAGTGAAATGACACAATCGCAGTAACTACATAATGTTGTATCTACTGTGGTGTATGAGACCACAAATCTTGCCCAAGAATACCTTGTACTATTTGATGGATTTCCGCGTTGCAGGTGTAGGTAAGTATTTGAACTTTCCTGTGGGTAAATAGGTCCATATATTTACCGACCGATGTTGGTCAATATTCATCATCTGTAGCTAATTATTTATTATTGTCCTGTCTCTATGGATGGAAGAAGAGGATGGGCCCTACAGTTGTCAATCTACCAATGAGCTTACTTTTTAACAAAGTTATTGACGGCCATTTAGTTCACCCTACTAATAATGGTCCCTTGTTCGAATTCTGGCAAGGGAAATATATAAGGTAGAATAAAATTATGTGCCAGGTCTTCAGGGGGAGGTCAGACAAAGTTTTAGGAACTAATTTTATTTTGATTGAGTTAAGGGTTTTACATTCTTAACTATAACCACTTAGGTACAACACTATTTGCTACAAACAAAGTTGTATCAAGCGTTGCGTAATTTGATTATTCACTCACATTAGTGTTCGCTCACAATGGTGAATGTGGATGAACACTAATGTAAGTGAAAAACGAGTTCTGTAGAGCTATTGTTAAACTCCAAACCAAACACGAATTTGGCCGTAGCACCATACCTATTATACATTGTTCAAGACGTTTTCTGAATGCCTGTTTGCTTTACTGAAATCAAATAAGTAAGTTTTGTGATTGAACTCATAGGAACGGCTTTGTACCTTAGACATTTCACACGTTTACCTACCTATAAAGCATGAGCGAAGCCAGGGGAGATTTAGGGGTTCAAAACCTCCCCGAAATAAACATGGATTTGTTTACTCCTAAGAAATGTCGCCTCGTTCGTCGTGTTTCGTCTTTTATCTAATTCGATGTGTCGTAAGGACTGTTAAAGGTACAATTTAATATTTAGCATATTTTTTTTTATAATTATTCGATACAACAAATTATTATACATATTACTGCATTCTACCCAAAATGGGTAACTACCGCCGCCGGTTCCGACCCATAGCGGTTTATCATAAAATGTTGTGTGGAAAAAAGTTCGTGGGTTAAAAAAGGAATTGTTAGAGAATTCGGGTAGAAAACGGTGTTATTATTATAAGCTAGTGGACAGAAAAAGTGGGTATAAATGGTATAATACGGAATATATATTTTCTAATAATCCTAGTGGCACTTAATACTAGAGTTCGGTTGAATTTTACGGTAAATAAAGGCAATGCTCAAGTACTTGTGTGTTGGCTTGTGTATTGAACCAATTGAACAAAATGTATGATCTTCGGCATATTCATTGGTTTTGCGTTACCTAAATGTAGATGCGAAATATTGACCATGTACACGAATCCTTACAATGATTGCAATACCAAGTTAGTCTTTCAGATTAATCTAGGAATCTCACGAAGTACACAAGCTCATTGCATTCTAATACAATGAAAGTGGCGGCAACCAAAGTCTTAGGAAATGTCCGGAGTCTCGCTCATTAATATCTAATTAGGTCCACGGACGCATGACTGCTCCCTGCATTTCCCATATGATGTCATTTACAGCAATAGCTAGTTGTTTACCCAATGTCTTGTACAAGAATCTGAATGGTTTGTCACATCAATGTGGTATTAAGAGGCTGGACTCACAGCGAGAAGAACCGATGGCCATTGGGGCGGAAAGGTTTTTGAATGGCGACCGCGCACTGGACGGTGCTCCGTGGGTAGGCCCCCGACAAGGTGGACCGACGATCTGGTGAAGGTCGCGGTGCGCCGCTGGATGCGGGCAGCGCAGGACCGATCGTCGTGGAGACCCTTGGGGGAGGCTTATACCCAGCAGTGGGTGTCGTGCGGCTGATATGATGAGGTCCACGGACGCATGACTGATCCCTGCACTTCCCATATGATGTCATTTACAGCAATAGCTAGTTGCTTACTCAATGTATTGGAAAAGAAACTGAATAGTTTGTCACATCAATGTGGTATTAAGAGGCCGGCGGATAGTGACCTTGTTAAACAAACGTTATAACAAAATGATTAGCCATTTGACTATAAATTGACTCTTCTTGTGATGTTATTTGGATTAAGACAGTTTTTGTCTAGGGTACTATTAAATAAAATATCCAAAACATTAATCCAATCAAAAAGAAATGCCAATTAGGTACATTTTTTTCATACAAAACTGTAAATAGCATTATTTTTTTATTTGGGTTGGTGTTTTGGATTTATTTAATTAAGAAAAAAGAGTTAATCATGCTCAATTTGCAAATCATTTTGGTATTACATTTGTATAGGAAGTTCACTGTCCGCCGGCCTTTTCCACCAAAGACGTGCAAGATAACTAAGCAGTGAGTGCGCGAGGAGAAATCACTTGTAGAATAACCGGAAATACAGACTAGCGAAGCGAAGAACGTTAACATCTGTACCTTAGCACCACAGTTTAACAATCCATTAAGCTGTGGCCTGTGCTAGCACGAACACCTATCTAGAAAAAACGCCCGTAAATAACTCGAAAAAGTAATTGCGTATGAGCAATTTCTACAGCGCCATCTACTGCCGTAAAGCGAACTGAGAATGCCTATACAAAATTAATCAACCTCGTTTTTATGTCAGTTTTTTTTTTCTCGATAGTGGTTCGTGCTAAGGGTACTGAAGAGTCCGCTACACCCCGCCACCTACTGGCTCATCTGTAAATCGTTTCAGAGCACATTTCACCACCATTATACCACCGTTTAATTAAGTATTTAAGTAAAGCGCAACCTACCTTCGTAAACGGGAACTAAAGCGTAAAAAACTGCATTACTATTGATTTATTTTGATTACTCAATTCCCGAAGACTCAATAAAATCAATCAAATTAATGACTTGAGATTCTAATGATGGCGGCTTGGTTTATTGTATTTTAAATTGTTGCTCTGTGGATTATTATAATCGGGTATGCTCGCTGCTCATAATTATTTTTTTAGAAACCAAAGAAATGCATAAGTTTTAAAAACAAACAAAAATGTATCAACCAAAAAAATATATTACTTTGACATACATAATTCTATCCAAGCGTAATCATGTTATCGGTGGTTTCTGCGTGGAGCTGGTGTATGCTGGTGGTGGCGGGCGGGACGACGTGGTGCGGACCCACCAGGGTGAACTGCAGCGAGCAGCCTGTCTCCACGGTAGCGCCCGTGTAAATGACGCAGTCTTGCAATACAGAGCTGTTTACAAAAAAAAAATAAGATTTTAATATGATAAAAGCTTTAATAGTAGTTTATGATACAAGGTTGGTAAGGAGGTTTTTAAAACGAGTAGACGTTTTATAAGCCCGAGCCGCAGGCGAGGGATTATAATCGTCACGAGTTTTAAAAAATCTTAACAACCGTGTGCCATACCACGTTTTTCAATACATTTGCGAGAAAACATTATAGGTACTACTGAAATTGTAATCTATACATATAATAAAACTGTAAATTCTAAATATTTGTGCGAGTATTACGCAAAAACCGCTAAAATAATTTTGATGGGCTTTTCACAGTTTAGTAGATTAAGGTCCAACTTAAAATCTAAGCTATGTTTCATTAAAACCAGGGAAACAGCTTGAACTCTCCTTAGTACTAGCTTTCATACACTAATGAGGTCATTTTAAACTGGTCGCTTTATTTTTCTACTGTCCATGCGGACGAAGTCGCGGGTGGAAGCTAGTAGAAATTAAAAAAAACGTACGTAAACAAAAACGCACGGCGCGGGCGTGCGGTAAAATCAACTTACCGCACGCTGGCCTGTCATCGTAAGCTCACATTTTCGAGCAACTGTATTGAAAATTATTGTTATTTTTTCCTATAGAGGTGACATGTTCACTAACGAACAAACCTCTTTGATAAATAGAAAAAAAAGCTGGTGGTTGATTGCAGATCCAAGAGTGTTTATACACACACTTTTATATGCACACGGAGATTTTAAAAGAGGAGCTCGATGGCGCAGTGGTTTAGCGCCTAACCCAGTGATTGCGGAGGTTAAGCAACGTTCGCAAGGGTCGGTCATGGGATGGGTGACCTAAAATTTATTATCTCGAGCTCCTCCGTGCTTCGAAAGGCAGGTTAAGCCATTGGTCCCGGGTGCATTTGCAGTCGTTGACCACCAATCTGCATTGGGCCCACATGGTGGGTTATGCCCATCCTCCTAATCCACCCATAAGGAAGGCCTGTGCCCCAGCAGTGGGCTCATTAAAAAGGCTGATATACAGCACACTAGCGCTGCCATTGGAAAAAAACGTTGTCTGACTATTTCTATTCCAAATAAATATCAGAAACATGCATGCAGGGAATTGACATTATAAGTCAAAGTTACATCATTTTCTAAAATGATGATAACACAGCAATGGATTTCTCAATATCAATCTAAAATAAAATTATGATTTTAGCAATCTAAAAGCTCAGAATAATAACACCTAGAAACAGAGTCTTTGTATGTAATGTGAGGCAAAAAAACTGAGCCAATATGGTTCAGTTTACACTTTACAGATTTATATCCTTCATACATTACCTAATTGTAACTAAAATCCAATAAAATAGCAACTAATCCCCTAAAGGTAGGGAAATCGAAACTTTTTCATTCTTATGGTTACGACGATGATTAACATGTGAAGGATAAAAATCTGAAAACTGAGTCAGTTTTATTTGCCTTACTTTTGACAGTACACTTTGTAGGGAACTATCTTTCCAGGTTGTTATTATTCTAAATCTGTATAAGTATTGACAATAGTAGAATTTTTCATACATACCCTTCTTTGATTGTGACATTGTTCATCAATATACAATTAGTTAATCTAACTTTATTTTCGATAGTGCAGTTAGCTCCTATAAAGGTGTTTTTGATTGATGTTTTCTCACTGACTACACTTTTGTAGCCCACTGTGCTGTTTTCATCAATCTGTTTTGTTTTTACAGCACTATCAGGATGAAATCTTTCTTCTAAAACTAGTCCTGTTAATTCTTCCCATTTAGATAGTATCTGTAATAAAGTAAAATTTAACATTTTTATTTAATACATAATTTACAATTAATATGAGTAGATAAGTAATTGATTGGAAAGAAACACCATTTTTTTCTTTTGCTGAATTGCAGAATACCAAATACTTATTTAAAGTGTATTTATCCTTAAGGTATGATTTCGATCTTGGCAGCAAGCAGCAGTGAATAAATACACTAAATTGAAACATAATGTTATGATTATGGTTCGATTTGGAGCACACTGTTGCAGCAGCACTGCTGCTTGCTGCCAAGATTGGAATCATACTTTTACTTGTCCTATTTAGTAAACAATTTTTAACAGTTTTTTAAACTTAAATCACTATTTAAAAATATGTTAACTTATTAAATCAAATTACGAATGATATATCTCGTATTCTATGTGTGGAAAACCATTACATTACAAAGTTGTATTTTATAAATGATTATTTCAATAAAGAGTTTAGTGGAGATTGTTTATGAAATAGGACAAGACAAGTAAAGATAAGAAGGCTTATAAAATAAATATACACAGTTTAGTAATTGCAAAGAATGTTACGTTCTGATTTTCTGTTATGATCAAATACTAATTGTTTCTACATATTATTATTATAGGTACTTACTTTGTTATTTGCAAGGTAAAATGATGAAAGTGTGTTAACTCTCATGCCAAATGTGTTCTTATTAGGTATGTGTGCGTAGCATCTAATAACATCATTGTAGTAGACCCCTTTACTGCCCAGCTGGTGGTCGTTATATAAAGTCATCTCCCTTATTTTACTCTCATAACCACTCTCTACTGCGTATGCAAAAATATCTTTTGTAATATCAACATATTTTTCAGAAGTTCCTTTTTTCTCAGCAGCCGTTTTGGGCTTTGATAGTTGCTTTTTAATTATGTGAGGAACTAATTCACCTTTCACTGAAGTGAACTTTTCTGACTCCACGAGATAATTCAATACCCAATTTTTCATAACATAAACATGAGCATCTAGTAATCTGCTGTATAAACTAATTGAATCAAACTTTTTCAATAATAATCTAGGTATTGTAACATTTTCTTCAAAATCACTGGCACTGGCTAAGAAAACAAGTCTTTGAGTTTCTTTGTCTATAGAGACCAAGTCTCTATCGGGTTTTACTTTACTTTTAATCCCCGGGAGTTCAATCCATTCTTCAGGACCATTGTTGAAGAATAACGTAGTGAGTGCGGCATCATGTTTTCTGTGCAAATTTAACACTTCATTTAGGTTTATACTTGTTATTAAATCTCCAGAGACTACTATTAGGTCAGTGGTAACTCGACTGCTGATGTGCTTCAGTGAATCGGCAGTACCCCAGTCTTCATCAGACGGAATAACTATTAGCTCATATTTTATTTTTAAAGGGCATTTTTCTAGGGCATTCATAACATTTGACTTATCTTCATCAAGAACAACAATCATTGTTTCTGAAACATTAATAAAATATTGTTATATTTGAGATGCTAACATTCTCAATGCTATTTTTATTATATTATATAAATTTTAAATAATAACTATGCAAGAAAAAATTTGCCTCACCACCAGGTGCTTTTCAGGCAGGACTCGAACCCGCAACCTTTGGGAGCCTAGCTCAATTTAACTGTAAGCATTACGTACCTTGTAAACCAAGTCTCTCGAGCATATTTAATGAGTACCATAAAACTGGATGGGGTCCCACGGGCAGAAGACATTTTGAAACTGAGCCACCTACATCTGGCATGCGAGAACCACTCCCCGCTGCCAAGACAACAGCTTGAAATTCAATAATTTTGTGCATTATACGTTTATACTGAACTGGGAAACCTGTTGGCAAGTTTAGAAAGGGTTATGCAAAGATACTTCTTTAACTCATTAATGAATTTAGAATAAGAGTAATAATATTTTAAAGTACTTTGATTTGACAACTCAAATTACTTTATGTCAACACTTTTTCAGTCACAGTTTCTATTTCTTCCCTGCCTAATGGATAATAAAATAAAACGTTAAACGTACGTACCCAACTTCAGCCAGAAAACAAACAGGGACGTGAATTCTATTGCATCATTTTTCTACGTGCGCCAATTACATCAGAAATGACATAAAACGCTATACAAAACAGTCACCGGTTGGATATGAATAGTGATTAAAGTAAAAATATGGTTCACATGAGAACACAGCTAAACACGCTGTTTGACATTATTTTGACAATTGATGCATTCCAGCAGACCAAGCGCTAAGTCATCGATCACCATCACCACAGTAAATATACATTTTTAACCAAGATTACATATTCCCAATAGAATGGTTAAGACATAACCAATGATTTAAACGTATTGATATTTATGCAAATACCAAACGCAAAATGTGAAATAGTAAAGGCGCTGAAGCAATCTTTCGAATGTGATAGGTAATTAATTAATTATTATAAAACTAGCGGCCGCCCGCGACTTCGTCTGCGTGGAAAGTTTTTTGATATCCCTCGGGAATCATCCCTTTTCTCGGGATGAAAGGTAGCCTATGTCCTTCTCTATAACCCTGACAACGTGTATGCAAAATTTCATGATGATCGGTTCAGTAGTTAAGACGTGAAGGCGTAACAAACAAATGGACTTTCGCATTTATAATATTAGTAAAGAAGGATAATTATTATTAAGTTTAAATCGTCTTTAACAACAAAACGCAATTCTAGTCTAAAATTAATGTCATAAGTATTTATTATTTAATATTATTAATATCTGGGCGACCGAGCTTTGCTCGGTTATTACTATTTATTGTAATATGGTGGTGTTATAAAACGTAGTAAAAGTAGTTATAATTTCTTTTTTATCTTGCGAAAACTATAAAAAACCAGCCAAGTGCTAGTCGGACTCGCGCACGAAGGGTTCCGTACCAAAAAACGGCAAAAAAATACGTTTGTTGTATAGGAGTCCCCCTTAAATATTAATTTTATTTTGTTTTTAGTATTTGTTGTTATAGCGGCAACAAAAATATTTCATCTATGAAAATTTCAACTGTCTACCTGTTGTCGTTATTAATATCGACCAAAAAACGGCAAAAAAAATCACGTTTGTTGTATGGGAGCCCCCCTTAAATATAAATTTTATTCAATTTTTAGTATTTGTTGTTATAGGGGCAACAGAAATACATCATCCGTGAAAATTTCAACTTTCTAGCTATCACGGTTCATGAGATACATCCTGGTGACAGACAGACAGACAGACGGACAGCGGAGTCTTAGTAATAGGGTCCCGTTTTTACCCTTTGGGTACGGAACCCTAAAAACTAATTGGTAACTGTCGGAGTATCGCCATTTTTGAAGTGCTGTGTACAATTTTATTCTGTGGTGCTACTTTACTACACAGCCTCTGCTTGCTGCATAGCCAAGCACCTATTTCAAAAGTCTTTGCTAGATGGCGTTAGACTACACAAAAATATCCATATTCTGCGTCGAAAGAAAAACGCATGAAATACGCATTAAAACTCGAAAACACGCGTTTTCTGCGTTAATACTAATCTAGATCTAGATCGATTGTTTACCCTCGAAAACCCCTATATACCAAATTTCAGCGAAATCGTTAGAGCCGTTTCCGAAATCACAGAAATAAATTTATAAATAAATAAATATACAAGAATTGCTCGTTTTAAAGGTATAAGATAACGAACGTGTGCTACCTACCTCTCCTTACTGAATTTAATTGCTCGTCTTGTGCGAGTAAGTAGTTTTTGTATTTTCGATGCGGTTTTTTGCATTCTAAAGGTTTCAGTTCAGAACAGGTTCTTAAACATGTTTCATGGTGGTAAACAACTAGATAAGTTACATTTGAAAAGTTCTCAAAAACTTCTAAACTGATTTCGATGCGGTTTTCTGTAATGGGTTTGTATTGTAGTTTGTCAGCGATAGTTCTGAAAGAGATAGGTGTTATGGTGTTTAGCCACTAGGAGGCGCTGTAGCAATCGTTTTCTCATTCTCTAGAGCGGTTTGAACGATTTAGATTTATCGGTGATGGTTCTTGGTGTTATGACGTTTAGTCACTAGGGGGTGCTGTAGTAACCATTTTCCCATTTATCTCCAGAACGGTTTGACCGATTTAGCCGCGGTTTTTAGAATAGATAACGTATGAATTCTTTAAAAAGATTTAAATAAAAAGCAAAATTAAAAATTTTGAAACGCCCACCAGGACGCTTATCATTGTAACTCTTAAGGGCCCTATCACATTTTTTTGTCGATATTTCGATTTTGACGGATTTTAGCGCTACAACCAAGAGAAACCTTTGGGTCTACTAAATACATTTATATGTGTTCGCGACAAAAAGTAATATGATGATACACTGGAAAGTTAAAGGGTTAGAAAGGAAAATTAAAGTTGGTGAACGATTTCTTAGAGTCACCTTTGAACATACACAGAAAGAAAAAAAAGTACAAACAACAAATAAAAGTATGAAATTTGATTTTCGTATGAAGTAAAGATTATTCTAATATAAATTTTACGTAATAATAATTATGTATCTAGGAGAAATTCACAGTTAATTCTGAGCGTTTTTAGTAGTTTTATGGTTTTTGATTGGGATTTTTTTTCACATATTCCATACATAATTTCAAAATTCCGAGGCCGCTATGATCTATTCGACTATATAAGAGATAATATTCATTTTTTTTTATTTCATTTGTTTAGCACAGTAGTTCAATCCATGACCCCAAAAAAGTGCCTTCGCGCATTTTATGAAAATCTTTATCTGCAATTTCGGGTTTAATTATAAAGTTAAGCAAATTTTCAAAAAAGCGAGGCCGCTATGATCTATTCCAATAGCTGTTTTACACTATTCAATAAGTCAAAACTGTTAATGTATTGTTGTTTCTGAGATCGAGAACCCCAAAATTGGCCATTTTACGCAAAAATCACAGTCGAAACGTAATATGCCTCTTAATTAAAAAAGAGTAAAATATTTTTTACGAAATTCCCCCCGACTAAAAGTGATGTAGGTAGGTACTATACATATTTATCCAGTTATTCATAAAATACAAACGCAAAAAAATATCTTTCGGGAGCTGCCAATGCTATTGCTCCAAAGAAAGTTAATCACGATCATTAACATAATCACAACTGCAAAATACCTACAAGTTCATTTCGGGGCAGGTAATGGCAGCCCTGATGGATTTTTCTTGCGTTTGTAATTTATGAATAGGTGGATAAATATGTATAGGTACCTACATCACTTTAAGTCGGGGGGACATCATACACATCCGTACACATCCATCATACATACATATCCGCATCCTACAGAAGCTGCGGGTCCGCAACCGCGGCGGGCGCGGGAGAAAATGGCTCCGTGAATGGCTATATAGGAAGCCATTTAGGAATTCATTTTTGGGATATAGCACATTTTCCATAACCGCAAATTTAACTTTGTAATTCATACAACACTGTGAAAAACTAAGTTATTTTTGCAAACGAAAAATGATAGTCGTATTAATAATGGTATGGTATAAGGTAACTACGGAACCCTACGGCGCGTGGCCCGCCCGACACGCACTAGGCCGGTTTTTTTTTTAAATATTAGCGTTCAATATTTTTTTAAATTATTTTACAATATTACAGAGCGAGTTTACTGCACCTATTTAAGCGTCTTCTTTAGAATTGATACTGAAAATAAAAGAAAGGTACCTATGCATACATGAATTCGCCAAAAAGCTAAAGAGCTCTTTTTTATTTTCAGTATTTTTAGGGTTCCGTACCAAAATGGTAAAAAAGGAACCCTTATGGTGTGACTCAGTCTGTCTGTCTGTCTGTCTGTCACAGCTGGATATCTCGAGAACTACTAATGGTATCAACTTGAAATTTGGAATAGTTTAAGATGACATTTGCCCAACTATTTTGCAAATAAGAAAGAAATAAAAATAATTTTTTTTTACAACAGGGACTGAAAAGGGCTCTTAAAAACTTTTAGTGAGGTGACTAGGGCATGTGGGGTATCATATGAAAGAGCGCTGTTTGCATATTTTAAAACATTTTTTTCTTTTTTCTTAGGCCGCATTGTTTTCGACTTATGATGAAAAATTTAAAAAAAATACCGTTCCCCCCCTTATCTCCGAAGTTTGCCAAGAGAAAAATCTGAAATAATTCTATGTGATAGTAGTTTATGAAAAAATTACAGGAATAATAAAACGATGTCTCAATATAACACACTTTAAGATTATTAATACAATTGAAAAATATTAGAAAAAATCGACTCACCCATAGCAGCTCAGACGGGACATCCCGTCTTTTTCATTCATTCATTTCGTCATTCATTTCGTCAATCCTGCTAGCGACTCGGTAGCATAATTGGTTAGTGCATTGGGCCGGAATCCTAAGGGTGCGGGTTCGGGTCCCGTCTGAGCTGCTATGGGTGAGTCGATTTTTTCTAATATTTTTCAATTGTAGTAATAATCTTAATATAAAAATAGCATTGTGAATGCATAATAAATCTAAAAGTTTAAAAATAACACACTTTTTTAGAAATCCAAAAAACATACAAAAATTTTTTAGTTTCACTACCAGTCAACAGATGGCGCTGTCTTAAGAATGCTGACATAAGAAAAAAAAAATAGTTCCACTATCGGTCAAGAGATGGCGCAACCTAATACTACAATAGTAATTGGTGGCTGGTTCTAATATAATTACCTACTATTTGCCGTACGAATAAACGAAGAATAATAATAACAATACACATATAGAGCTTTACAGTTTAAAGATGAATATCTTTTGTATAAGAGCCTTAGAAATAGCTAAATGCTGAATTCATTTGAGATCTGGCTTTTAAAATTCTTAATGCTTAATAAGTTCTGTATTCTTGTATTTGATTTCTTTAAACTTAATAAACAATATTTGCTAGACTATTATACAAGCTTTATTAAGCATTACGCTACGCATTCTAGGTACCTTAAAGCTGAAAAAAGGCCCCTGTGGAAGCATTTGTATGAATAATCATAATCTGTATGGCTATTATTCAATAACTACTAAGCTAGTAGCGTTTGAATCAGCTGATTGCTGAATAAAGTATAACAATCTGAATAAGCTATTACATAATGCTGTTATACAGCTTGATACTGAATAAATGTAAAGTGAGCTAATTATTTCATGCTTAAACTGGATTAGATGCCATGTTTTACCAGTTATGCAGCTGCTGAATAAAGAAGATTATTTGGGCTTTTATTAAGTTTTCACCGTCATAACAGTATGTTTTAAACTAATATATTCAAATTAAAAACCACAGGCTTAGTGAAATGACTTTATTCAAGTGAAATCTTAGTAACGAGACTCTTGTGCACTTTTATTCAGCAATGAAAGCAAAACAAGTGATCGCCATTTAAAATCATTGTGAATAATCATAGTACAAAGAATTCACCAAGATTACCTGAATGCTTAATCTTACAACTACGACATTTTCAATTAGATTTATCGTATGATGCATTGGAATTGCTAAAATTAGAAATTTCGCCATAAGTATTTTAGTCAGACCGAGCATACATATACGAAAATAATATTTACAATCACTTATCTTGATTATTCACGCAGCGCGTCAAAAATTATCGAAAGAATCATATACTATTTACGACAAAATAATTTGCGCACTAAGAATTAACATGACTATAGCAAACCTAATTATTGAAAGTACCGTTTTAATAAATTCACCATGCATGTCAATAATCACTGACATAAATATATTATGTCTAACTGATTGTCGTCTTATTCCACAATTTGTATGAAAAATATCTGTATTATTGTTAACATGAAATTAATGCTGAGTAAATTCTGAATACAATAACCAATTCGACATAGCTGAATATTTGAGGTGTAAGAGCTTAATAAAAGCAATATCAGCTGTTATTCAGAAGTTATTAAGATAATAGTACCATTACTAAGTTCCTAGTCAAATGTTTCTCAGACATTATTAAGCTTTAAGCATTTTAATTTGGGGCCTATTTTGTTTGAATAAAATCTGAATAGATGGTACTCAGACGTTATTCAGCTTAGTATTCAACTTATATTCTTAACGATAGCTCTTACTCAACTTTTATTCAGCACGTTTGTGTTACTTGGGAAGTTACTACTACACCCACCAATTCGCATTGGGCCCGCGTGGTGGGTTATGGCCCGTCCTCCTTATCCACCCATAAGGAAGGCCTGTGCCCCAGCAGTGGGGACATTAAAATGGCTGATGGACAAGTTACTACTTAGTAATACCGCTTGAGTGTACGAGCCGCGCGACTCATTCCGTAGTGTGTTTCCTGCGTTTCTTAAACGACCGTTAGAAACGTGCGCTGCGGGGAGGGCATAGGTAAATCTTTGTTGCCTACTTGGGTTTTGAAGTGTACGTTTCTAAGTGATATTTTTATTATTCTGAGTGACATGACGCTTCGAATGGCGTTGAAAGATTTTACAGTTTTATCGTGCAAGAGTAAAATATTTACTTGTAAACATTGACATTGAGGTTTAGTGGCCATTTATACCACGTTTACATTTTTCATTTAAAAAGTAAATCGACAACCTACTAATTCCATATTTTAATAAGGTTGGAGTTTATAATCTTCATATGGATAAAAAATAAAAACTCGTTAAATGAAGTTTCAATATTTATTTTATGCTTACAGATTTTTGTCTACATTTTGTTAGCGTGCGGCTATTTTTCCCTCAAACTGAGTTATTAATTAAAATATTTTCCTTACACATACACTTGAAATATTAGTATTTCCTAATAGCTTGATTCATTCTTATGTTTATTAACAATGTTTTATGTTAGTAACAATTGTCATCACATATCACCAAAAACAATAACGTTGACTTATCTTTTTTCCGGCGTTAAAAATCCTCTAGAAAATGTTTTGAAATCACGTAAATAGACGAATTGTTTCATAAAATATAGTTATATACACGTTCACTATTATCTTACCTTAAATAAAACTGCACAGTTGAATTATTTCTTCACACACTTTTCACACAATGAAATAAAAAACACAGCCATAGATAATACACTATATAATTCAAATAGATACGCCACTTTAAAATTAAAAAAATATATAAAGGGAATTAGTTTCTTGCTCGGAAATCTAGATGGCGCTGACCTTTAGCTCGTTTTTCTGCATCGCGTTTTATTACGTAAAATTGAAAATAAAACTATTATGTTTTGAATTACGAGCGGCGCCTTTAAAAACAGTAATTAAGCACCGATTATATAATAATAAGCGTTCAAAACACTTTTTATTATGAATCAATGCCTAATAATGTTTTATAGGCACCGCTCGTAAATCAAAACATAATAGGTTGTAAAGTACCTACCTACCTACCTATCTTTTTGACCTTCCTCACTTTTACTATTATGCTAGTTCGGCAAAAATCTTCTACATACAAGTAATAATAAATACCATCATAAATAAAAAACAGACAATGATTTATTTCACTGATTTATTACCTACCATGTCAAATATTCACAATTCACAACACTTACTTAAATAACAATAAGTATTTAGTACTAAAGTATATTATATACACAATCCGTTCGAAAATAAATAATTGAGCAAAATATCACTGCAGAAAATAAAAATTGCATAAAACTAAAAAATATCAGATAAACATTGTGTTTTAAAATTGACAAACTGACAAAAACAAACTCCATAAAAAAAATTGTCAAAAATCAAAGAGATTATAAACTCAGTGTTTCCACTACCAAGTTTTAGTTTTACCCTAAATAGTTTCGATAATTAAGTATTTCAAACGTTGTATTATTATACATATTTTTCAGTACAAAATATAGTCAGTGTGATTTTGACGTGTTGCAAACTCTCTATAAAGTGGCGTCCTTTTTAGGGTTCCGTAGCCAAAATGGCAAAAAACGGAACCCTTATAGATTCGTCATGTCTGTCTGTCTGTCCGTCCGTATGTCACAGCCACTTTATTCCAAAAGTATTAGGACTACATAGTTGAAACTTGGTAGGTAGGTGTATTCTGTAAACCGCTTTACTATTTGTACACAAAAATAAAAAAATGAAAGATTAAGGGGGGCTCCCCATACATGGAACTGAAACTGAAAATATTTTTTTTCATAAAACCAATACTTGTGGGGTGTCTATAGATAGGTCATTGAGGTTTAAAAATGACATTGAGGTTCCTAAGACTATTTTTTTTCAAAGTCAACCGTTTGAAAGATATATGCCGCCAAAGTGGTAAAATGTGTGTCCGCCCCCCCCCCCCCCCCCCCCCCTTTAACTTTTAAAGTAAGAGGGTGAAAAATCTAAAAAAAATATAAGCTATAGATCTTAATAAACACTTTCAACGAATATTGGTTTGAACGAGATACTGTAATTCGTTTTCGAGATATAGCACATTTTCCAAAACCGCAAATGTAACTTTGTCATTCATACAAACACTGTGAAAAACAAAGTTATTTTTTCAGACGAAAAATGATAACAGTATTAAAATATGGTATGGTATAATGTACCTACGGAACCCTGCTGCGCGTGGCCCGACACGCTCTTGGCCGGTTTTTTTGTCAACTACGTACGTTATTTTTGTAATAGGCCCCCTGAGCTGTAATAAAAATGTAGCATTCCGTACGGAATAAAAACGGTTGTGTGTGGCGACCAATACAAAATCTATGGTAGTCTTGCGTTCGAAATGGCTTTTTTCCGTGCGAGATTCCGAATGCACGGGCCCTCATGTGGAAATCCGTATCGGATAAAATTACGTACGGAACGCTACCGCATGTGTGTGGCAGACCCATAGATTTTGTATGCAATTGCTGCATTCGGAATTCCGAATCAGGATTCCGTTTCGCGATTCCGTTAAGTGATTTGATTCCGTCTGTGTGTGGCCAGCCTTAAAGTAGCACCACAAATAATATAATTGATTGAATATATCGATCGGTATCAAACTTCCGGTGAAGTATCAATAAGCGGCTTTCAAAAGGCAGTTTAAGAAAAAAGTAGTTCAATAAAAAAGAACTAGATGTCGTTGTTCAACTAAGTAGGTAGGTTTTTAAGAAAAAGAGAAAGGATGAATAGATTAAATTTTGTATGATGTCTAAAAATATTACTTACTAACTTGCAGAGCTTTTATAATGTACAACTTGGTTGTTGATAGACGCTATAGTTTGAATTGGGGGTAGGTCATAAAATAAGTTAGGTAGATGATGATACTGACTGGCAATAACTATAAATAGTCTATAAACGTTGAATAGTCTGTTAACTTGAGCACCTTTCAAACCTTTTTTTAACTACACACAAGACAATGATCAACGAAATATCAAGGATACTTTTATCTAACTCATGAATAATGCATTTATGCATTAAATGCAATTTATAATTTCTTTGTTTTATTTCGTTATTATAAGTGTAGTACATTATAGTCAATAGTGTTTAATGTATGTTTTCTGTTGCTATAACAAAAGCTACGATATTAGTAGAATTTGTATTTTTAGTTTTTTAGTTTTATCTATCTTCTTTTTATTTTAGTGACATATGGATATAAAAATAAATTGTTTCATAACTAGAAAATTCCCTTTAATTTTATAGTGTTTTCCCAAAAGTCCTGTTGAAGTTGTCCCGCTATGGGGTTTCTGGGATTTTACTTCTCAGAGGTTTAATTAAAGGGACTACTGGTGTTTTTTCCCAGAGGTTCCATTAATGTGACCGGTAACAGACACGACGACTATACATAAAATCTGACTATAGGTAGCTTTTTCTACAGTTTTATAGGTAGTCTTACCTACATTATCTTCTGACGATTTGCACTGCGTCAAATCGTCATCAAAAGGTTTCGTTTCTGGAACATATTTTCCTAAAAATAAAATAACTAAAAATATAAAGTAACTATGTAAAAATATTATTTATTAACAGCTCATAAATGAACTAGTCACTAACTTTTCGAAGCCATTTTCACAATCTAGCTAAGTACTTAAACATAATTTACTAATAATGAAAAAGAGGAGGTAAGTAATTATTTCTATAATCTACCTACGTTGCAGAATTTTTTGAAAGTAAGTGCTTCTAAATAATTAATGTATTATTCCTTGTGGCCAGTAGCCTATTTCAATAAATTCACTGAGTATTCTGAAAAGGTATGTTTCACACCACGGGTGAATGTGGTGATTCTGATTACCCTGCCGTGATAGCCCAGCGTGCCGTACGTAGACTTCAAAAAGCTACTCGATGACTCGACCGTGGAGGTCGTTAACCGTCAGGTCACTAAGTAATCTCCCCAAAAAAAGGGGTAAATTTTGTAAAAGTAGAACACTATCGCACTAGCGTCATCTACCATGATATTGAGAACTAATCATCAGTAGGTTGCTTGTTGTAAAGTCAAGATGGCACCACCTTCCATACATTGGAAATTTTGTCTACGCTGACACTAAGTTACACCCCCCTGGGCAGACCATAGATAATACACTATATAATTCAAATAGATACGCCACTTTAAAATTAAAAAAATATATAAAGGGAATTAGTTTCTTGCTCGGAAATCTAGATGGCGCTGACCTTTAGCTCGTTTTTCTGCATCGCGTTTTATTACGTAAAATTGAAAATAAAACTATTATGTTTTGAATTACGAGCGGCGCCTTTAAAAACAGTAATTAAGCACCGATTATATAATAATAAGCGTTCAAAACACTTTTTATTATGAATCAATGCCTAATAATGTTTTATAGGCACCGCTCGTAAATCAAAACATAATAGGTTGTAAAGTACCTACCTACCTACCTATCTTTTTGACCTTCCTCACTTTTACTATTATGCTAGTTCGGCAAAAATCTTCTACATACAAGTAATAATAAATACCATCATAAAGAAAAAACAGACAATGATTTATTTCACTGATTTATTACCTACCATGTCAAATATTCACAATTCACAACACTTACTTAAATAACAATAAGTATTTAGTACTAAAGTATATTATATACACAATCCGTTCGAAAATAAATAATTGAGCAAAATATCACTGCAGAAAATAAAAATTGCATAAAACTAAAAAATATCAGATAAACATTGTGTTTTAAAATTGACAATCTGACAAAAACAAACTCCATAAAAAAATTTGTCAAAAATCAAAGAGATTATAAACTCAGTGTTTCCACTACCAAGTTTTAGTTTTACCCTAAATAGTTTCGATAATTAAGTATTTCAAACGTTGTATTATTATACATATTTTTCAGTACAAAATATAGTCAGTGTGATTTTGACGTGTTGCAAACTTTCTATAAAGTGGCGTCCTTTTCAGGGTTCCGTAGCCAAAATGGCAAAAAACGGAACCCTTATAGATTCGTCATGTCTGTCTGTCTGTCCGTCCGTATGTCACAGCCACTTTATTCCAAAAGTATTAGGACTACATAGTTGAAACTTGGTAGGTAGGTGTATTCTGTAAACCGCTTTACGATTTGTACACAAAAATAAAAACATGAAAGATTAAGGGGGGGCTCCCCATACATGGAACTGAAACTGAAAATATTTTTTTTCATAAAACCAATACTTGTGGGGTGTCTATAGATAGGTCATTGAGGTTTAAAAATGACATTGAGGTTCCTAAGACTAT
Organism: Agriphila geniculea; assembly: GCA_943789525.1. Classification (NCBI taxonomy): domain Eukaryota; kingdom Metazoa; phylum Arthropoda; class Insecta; order Lepidoptera; family Crambidae; genus Agriphila; species Agriphila geniculea. Next base: position 16,076,629 of record OX038875.1, read on the forward strand.
TTTTTTTCAAAGTCAACCGTTTGAAAGATATATGCCGCCAAAGTGGTAAAATGTCTAAAAAAAATATAAGCTATAGATCTTAATAAACACTTTCAACGAATATTGGTTTGAACGAGATACTGTAATTCGTTTTCGAGATATAGCACATTTTCCAAAACCGCAAATGTAACTTTGTCATTCATACAAACACTGTGAAAAACAAAGTTATTTTTTCAGACGACATTTTTGTAATAGGCCCCCTGAGCTGTAATAAAAATGTAGCATTCCGTACGGAATAAAAACGGTTGTGTGTGGCGACCAATACAAAATCTATGGTAGTCTTGCGTTCGAAATGGCTTTTTTCCGTGCGAGATTCCGAATGCACGGGCCCTCATGTGGAAATCCGTATCGGATAAAATTACGTACGGTACGGAACGCTACGCATGTGTGTGGCAGACCCATAGATTTTGTATGCAATTGCTGCATTCGGAATTCCGAATCAGGATTCCGTTTCGCGATTCCGTTAAGTGATTTGATTCCGTCTGTGTGTGGCCAGCCTTAAAGTAGCACCACAAATAATATAATTGATTGAATATATCGATCGGTATCAAACTTCCGGTGAAGTATCAATAAGCGGCTTTCAAAAGGCAGTTTAAGAAAAAAGTAGTTCAATAAAAAAGAACTAGATGTCGTTGTTCAACTAAGTAGGTAGGTTTTTAAGAAAAAGAGAAAGGATGAATATATTAAATTTTGTATGATGTCTAAAAATATTACTTACTAACTTGCAGAGCTTTTATAATGTACAACTTGGTTGTTGATAGACGCTATAGTTTGAATTGGGGGTAGGTCATAAAATAAGTTAGGTAGATGATGATACTGACTGGCAATAACTATAAATAGTCTATAAACGTTGAATAGTCTGTTAACTTGAGCACCTTTCAAACCTTTTTTTAACTACACACAAGACAATGATCAACGAAATATCAAGGATACTTTTATCTAACTCATGAATAATGCATTTATGCATTAAATGCAATTTATAATTTCTTTGTTTTATTTCGTTATTATAAGTGTAGTACATTATAGTCAATAGTGTTTAATGTATGTTTTCTGTTGCTATAACAAAAGCTACGATATTAGTAGAATTTGTATTTTTAGTTTTATCTATCTTCTTTTTATTTTAGTGACATATGGATATAAAAATAAATTGTTTCATAACTAGAAAATTCCCTTTAATTTTATAGTGTTTTCCCAAAAGTCCTGTTGAAGTTGTCCCGCTATGGGGTTTCTGGGATTTTACTTCTCAGAGGTTTAATTAAAGGGACTACTGGTGTTTTTTCCCAGAGGTTCCATTAATGTGACCGGTAACAGACACGACGACTATACATAAAATCTGACTATAGGTAGCTTTTTCTACAGTTTTATAGGTAGTCTTACCTACATTATCTTCTGACGATTTGCACTGCGTCAAATCGTCATCAAAAGGTTTCGTTTCTGGAACATATTTTCCTAAAAATAAAATAACTAAAAATATTAAGTAACTATGTAAAAATATTATTTATTAACAGCTCATAAATGAACTAGTCACTAACTTTTCGAAGCCATTTTCACAATCTAGCTAAGTACTTAAACATAATTTACTAATAATGAAAAAGAGGAGGTAAGTAATTATTTCTATAATCTACCTACGTTGCAGAATTTTTTGAAAGTAAGTGCTTCTAAATAATTAATGTATTATTCCTTGTGGCCAGTAGCCTATTTCAATAAATTCACTGAGTATTCTGAGAAGGTATGTTTCACACCACGGGTGAATGTGGTGATTCTGATTACCCTGCCGTGATAGCCCAGCGTGCCGTACGTAGACTACAAAAAGCTACTCGATGACTCGACCGTGGAGGTCGTTAACCGTCAGGTCACTAAGTAATCTCCCCAAAAAAGGGGTAAATTTTGTAAAAGTAGAACACTATCGCACTAGCGTCATCTACCATGATATTGAGAACTAATCATCAGTAGGTTGCTTGTTGTAAAGTCAAGATGGCACCACCTTCCATACATTGGAAATTTTGTCTACGCTGACACTAAGTTACACCCCCCTGAACACAGCAACGTCAACGAATACGACAAAGAACATAGAATAATTTTCAACTTTTTTTTTCTTAACTGATACTCTTTTGTTTACGATGTTGCTAGATTTAAAATGTTGCACATGTCAGTTAGTCATGGATTTAGTCACTTCGAGGGTATTTGTGTACGGATTAGAAAGAAACAGAGAGCTCCAGAGAGCTAACACAAATTTGGGACTACAGTCCCAAGGAGCATTTTGGAAATTTTGAATTTGGGACTACAGTCCCGAAAATCGTTCGAGCGGAAACAGTTTGCAATGTGGAGTGGCTGAAACGTTTTTCAGTCACCATAAGCAGCTGTGGTTAAGATTTGTAAATTAACTGTCCGCCTGTTCGCCCTTCCACCTGTCTGCAGTTTATCCTACTTTTTTAAAGACTGTACTAAAGTAACATATCCAAATATAATATTTATGATTGTACGGCACCCTCGGTGCGCGAGTCCGACTCGCTCTTGACCGGTTTTATTTAAATATTCTTCATACTGTTCAGCGTATAATGGACGTCAGTGTCTGCTTCGTACTCTATGGCGGCGGCGGCATCAGCATCAGCGTCAGTAGCACATAAGTAAACGTTTTTTTACTCATGTTGTCTGAAGTGTTACGATGTCACAAAACCATTATTTTGATCAAAATGACTCATACATTATTTATGTAAGAGAATAGGTAGGTAGGTAGTAAGAAAACACAGTCTATCTCTAACAGTGTTTAACAATTTCCAAAATACCTATAAAGTTTATTATAAACAATACAACGACTCTGGTTTTCTCAATCGATACTTATTGGTGGTGTTGCGGATATTTCATCATCTCCTGTCGATCCCATTTGCTTTACACAGCCTGAAAGTACTGACATACGGTAGTCAGGTGGAGTCATGCCAGAACTGTTCGTGTCTAGGGGAATCTCTGGAACTGAAAAAACGCTCAGTCAAATTTTTGCCTAGGGTCCATGATAAGAAAACATGGGTTGCGTGGGCCATATTTTTATATAGAAAACTTGTAAAGTTGTAGCCACAAAAAAACATACGATAAGCTAAAGAGATTATTTAGTAGCTATACAAGTAATAAATTGCGTGTAAGGTATGATTCCGATGTCTGCAGCACTGCTGCGCGACACTGCTGCGCGACACTGCTGCGCAACAGTGCTGCGCAGCACTGCTGCCGAGCTCGGAATGTAGTCTCATATAAACCTATAGAGAATGTATGGGGACCAGTGGTGTTGCGTTGCGGCAGCAGTGCCGTGCAGCACTGCTGCGCAGCAGTGTCGCGCAGCAGTGTTGCGCAGCAGTGTCGCGACGCTTCTCCGCTCACATCAAATTGAGCCTTTCAAACGTAACATTAGGGTTCAATTTGGAGCACACAGCACTGCTGCGCAGCACTGCTGCGCAGCAGTGCTGCCGACATCGGAATCATACCTTAAACCTCATAGATGATTGTAAAAAAAATCAGAATATCATCAAAAGCGCTTGTCGCGGGTCATTTTTTGGAGTAAATAATAGCGGAAACATATTGAATTCTACATCAAAATACACTTTAATGTACCTACTGTGCAGTTGCTCCAATAACTTTTTTTCAAGAAAGATAATTATTGTGAAAAGAGAGATGAAAAAACAACGAAAAAACATCGAAAAAGTGCAAAAGTGAGGTTATTTTCCATACTCCTTACCGTAAAGAAAAAGACAGAGACAAATGTGTTCGCATAAGCGAGCCTAGGCAATAGGTATGTCAATAAGTTGTGGTTGTAACTAGGTATAACATTTAGTAAATATTTATTTGATTAAAAATGACAGCAAATTTTAATTCTTGAGCCTTGATTTCCCTTATAAGTAGGTACCTATGTGCAAAAAACGCGCCATCTCGCACCATCTCTTACCTGGGTCAGCTTTTTTAGGCATTTGAGGTTCCTCTGCTGGCTTATAGCAAGTCTTGCAGGGCTTCAGTACATGATCTACCACGTATGCCTGTAATGTAAATAAGTTAACAAGTTATTATCACATTAAAAAATGCCTGACTCAATATCATCATCAACAGCCATTTATATTGTCCCTACTGTTAGGGCACAGGCATTTCTTATATGGGTGGATAACACCTGCTAATGCAGGTTGGTGGGCAATATAATCAATTTGATTTAGAGATGGAAAGTAAGATGCAATGTAAACAAGGGAGGTGTGAATTGTCTGTTACTTTTAGAATTAGTCGAATACTATACCTAAAGCGTTGCCAATAGAACAATCAATTTATTTATTGTGACAAAGTGATAATGTGATAGTGTTGCTAAAACTGAACAACAGTGAACAAATTTCTCCGAGGAAAATTGGTTGAAGCACAAATTCTTTGTACGGATGATTTTTTTCGTTTTCGACGACCTTTTGTTTGAAGACAAGTATTCAGTTTTAGCAATCACTTGTTTCAGTATTGGCTCTGTGCACGCTTTTAGCGCCACCTAGCGTTCGCAACTTTGTTGGCTCTGACCGTTCCTGAAGTTCGAAAATATATTCAAAAAATACTATATTGCGTTATTAATGTAAATTCCAAATTAACTGTGATTTCGGTGAACAAAGTGTTGTAAAATAATTTTTGGTCATTCATATTCAATGTGGTAGGTAAGTAAAATCTATTCGAAAAGTATGTTTTATTTTGGTTATGTCAGGGTTTGATTACTTATTTCTTAGTTGTAATTTTACTGTAAAACAAGGAGTAATGGTTTTATTAAATGATAATAAACATGTATACTTAATTGTTCCTGTATCTCTAGAATTAAATAATATATCGTTTTCAGATCGAAATGAGTATTATTTTAAAGACCGGGTTTGTGAGTATCACTTACAACAACCACAAACCGTTTGCAAAGGAAAACTATTGGTATCTGCTGGACATGTCCCAGATGTAGAGGTATGTCATCTTTCCAAAAAGCGCTTGGGAATCGGTAAAACTTAAATTTACTCATTTCTGCCAGTATTCTTGCAGTTTACAACACAACAACTGCTGTGCCTGTGACCCACTTTTGTTGGCGGAATAATGCGATAATAAAAAATTACGTATAGAAATGTCTAACAGATTGTTTCGACATGACAGATGACAGAGCCTTCATTATTTCTACTTTTTGCCACCATGAGCGCTGCGATCTATTATTTTAGTGCTTCGCACTCAGCGAATAGTCATATAACTTTGTTACATCTTATTTATACATTTAAAACTCTACTATTATAATTGATTGATTGTTGGCACCTTTCATGGTGTAGGTAATCACTGAGAAAATAAATTCTTCGGCTTCTAAGCATTAAACATATGAAGCAGCTGAATCAGAATTTCATTAAAGTAGGTGCCTACTTTTTACCTAGACAATGTTTTGAAACTAACCTTTCCGTCAGTCCCGATCACTGTATCAATTTTAGGAGATGCAGGCAAGGTGTTGACTATCATGCCAGGTGGAACTCTGCTTTTGTTGTTCAACATTGTATGTGAACCACCACAATATCGACGACATACATGCGATCTGTAAATATTTGTTGTTTATTTAATTTTATTCTTGCCAAAAATAAGTCTCGCTTGCCTACAATAGCTAAATTTCTGTACCTTCAGTGAAAAGAGGTATAACTCTAAAAACATGATATTTGGGAAATTGACTTCAAAGTTTAAAAAATTCTTACTCTTCATCTGAGAATGATAAAATGAAATAAGTGCTTGTAGGCTTTAGATAGTAATGCTAGCTTTCTTTACTTGTATAATTTAAAGAGAATAGTTTTATATTTTTTTCAGTATTCACGAAAATGTTCAGTTATATCACTTGGCACATTTATTTATTTTGTGTATATTGATATAATAAGACTTCTATCATTTTACACCAGGCATATCTGCTTTCGTGTAAAATGATACATTACCTTAACTTTTCGTGTAAACTTTTTTAATTTTAGGTTTTTTTTCAAGTTGTCGAAGAAACATTGTTAAACGAACTCTAAATACGAGTAATTAGAGTTTTGTCTTGTCGGATCGTTTAAAAAAATCTAATTATATCATTTCACACAATTTTTTTGAAAAAATTCGATGTGGAAATTGTTTCAACTCTTATCATTAACGATATAACTACTACACTTACTATGTGAATAGTGATATAATTCGTGAAAAATAAATAAAATATTAACACTGCTGAGTATAAGCCTCCCTAAAGGATCTCCAAGCATTATGCACAATGCTTAGTAAATGTACTCTTTGAAATAGCTTGATTATTACTTAAGGCCGTTGTACTAGCAAAACGTGGTTTTTAGTAGGTTTTCATTCTCTATCTTCTCTTTATTTAATGAATATTAAAACAAAGTAAATATACCATAAGAATCTTCAACATTTTGCCTATCGATTCCACGATTAACATTTGTTATAAATATTTTACATAATGCCAAAAATATCATAAATAAAATCGACTAACACTTTTGTTTCTGTGCATCTCCTCCGTAACTACGAGTCCTATGGAAATCTCGTTACCACCAATCGATAGAGGAGAAAAAATGCTACAAATTCCACGAAAGACATTTTCGAAAAGACCATTTATGGGATTTTCGCGACAATTTTTCAAAAATTCAGATACATTTTTGACAGAGGGTGCCCTCGAGGGGAGCGGGCGGCAGACCGCCACCGGCGCTCGAACGGGGAACACGTATCGCTCATGCTCCCACTGACAGCTACACAGTTCTCTATGTCTCGCTCGTTTGTTTTAGCCTTGCTTTAGCATTGTCAAAATGTTACAATTATGTTTTGAAAATTCATTTCGAACTGAAGGACTATTACAAAAAAGCATCGCGATAAGCGTACGATATTCGTCCAACACCGTGGCACTATTACCTCACTAATAAGGTTCAATATCAAGTAAATTGAACGACGAATTGCGTCCGACTATCGGTTTCTTTTTTGTTTTGTAATAGGCCCTCTGATGCATTATTTTGCCATAGAAATAAAAATTACGCGTAAGGACGGTTAGTATAAAATACCTACCTATATATTTTGAATACTATATATGAGTCTTCAAATCAAACATTTGTAGGTAATAAATCACACGACTGTGAGTTAATTTATTCCACTATAACTTTTTAAATGCCTGAACTGAACAGATTTGGATGCATGCAGGTACCTATAGGTAAGTTCTTACCTATACCCATACCCATAGGTAAGAATATTTATACCATCCTACCCCCCCTAGCATGACCAGTGACCACTGAAACGCCATAATATTTTTTTTATTTTTTTTATTTTAGAAACCAACAGCGTTTTTATAATATCTTATAACATTAGTAGTAACTTAACAGTAAGGCCAATGATAGGTTCCTCTTAATAACTAGGATACAGTATTTACAGCGTAACATACAGACTAATGCGAGTTATTTATATATTTATTTTAAGTTAATACGTACATAGAAATAACGTACATTATTTAAGTATTTACTTAGTTTTCCTCATCAATACTCACAAATAAACGATACTCATGCACCCACAACACACCCACAACACGCACACACCACACTGATTCCAAGAATTTAAATTTAAATTAGGGCAATATAAAGAAGGATGCTCAGCTCATCTGTGACCCGTCAAAATGTTGATTCTATCAACCATCGTATTACGACAAGTAATACCTATAGCTCATACAATTGTGCAAGTATTTATTGTTATTTATAAATTACTAACTAAAACCAAAATTCCACTCTCTCCATCGCTGCGGTATTGACAAGCGATATGTGGATATCCTCCGGGAGCTGTACGGGTCCGCGACAATGCAGGTGCGCATGCACATAAACACCAACTCCGTGTCTATAGACCGGGGTGTCCGCCAAGGGGACAATCTCTCGCCCAAACTTTTCACTAACGTTCTTGAAGACATAATGAAGACGTTGGATTGGAGCGAGAGTGGAGTCAACATTAACGGGGAGCGCATGTCGCATCTTAGATTCGCGGATGACCTCATTCTCGTCGCCGAACGCGTCGACGATCTCCAGCATATGCTCGCAGAACTGCATGAAGCTTCCCTGAGGGTCGGTCTTAGGATGAACGTGTCCAAGACCAAGATCATGACGAATCGCTCTATACGAATACCAGATATAACCGTTGGTAATGACACCATACAGGTGGTCAGCGATTACGTCTATCTTGGACATCGTTTGTCCTTTGATCGAGAAGCGCAGGTGAAGGAGATCGAAAGACGCATCGGATTAGGGTGGGCTGCCTTCGGTAAACTCGAGGACGTCTTTAAGTCTAAACTCCCACAGTGCCTTAAGACCAAGGTGTACAACCAATGTGTCTTGCCTATCCTCACCTACGGTGCTGAAACTTGGACGCTCACTAAGCAGAATATGCACAAAATTAAGGTAGCACAAAGAGCAATGGAGCGTTCTATGTTAGGTATCTCTCTTGTTGACCGTATACCAAACGTCGAAATTCGACAAAAAACGAAAGTCGAAGACGTGGGTAGGCGGATAACAAGATTAAGGTGGAGATGGGCGGGACACTTGGCTAGACGGGATGACGGACGGTGGACCAAGGCAGTTACAGAGTGGTGGCCAAGAGGAGCAACAAGGCCAGTGGGCAGACCACCGGCCCGATGGTCAGACGATATCGTCAAGTTGACGGGATCTCACTGGATGAGGCTGGCACAGGACCGTGAGGAATGGCGCTATAGAGAAGAGGCCTATACCCAGCAGTGGGTTGATGTAGGCTGAATATGATGATGATGAAAACCAAAATCGAAAAATTCAGAAATAGAGAAAATTCACAATAAAGATTAGCAATTCTTAAATTAGTTTAAGATTTTACCACACACATCTCGGACTGTCAAATTATATCAAATTAAACTGTACTCAACAAAACCAGTGTTCCACGGTCGTAGCAAACCCATTATCACATTAACTTACAAAAAAAGCAATGATATATCAACGTGAATGCGAAGTAAGAATGGTCATTGGAATGATTTATATTGAGTTTGATTTAAGTATTTCTATGGCATATTTTCTAAAAGCGTTCTTACTGTGATCAAAGATGTCTACTTCACTAAAAAAATTATTATAAATACTGGGTAGACGCGAACAAGGTGCATTACTCGCGTAATTAGTGTGTGCGCGCGGCACACTCAAGAGTGGCGGTGGGCCACGTGTGGCGCGGCGGGGGCGCTGTGTCGGCACGTTGAGCGCTACGCTTGCCACCAACTCAGGGCAGTCTATACGTCCATGGACTATATCGTATAGTAGACATACTCCCATCAATTTGCGTCTGTCTTCAAGGGTAAGTAGATTGAAACGTTCACAATTTTCGCGGTAGGTAGGTAATGCTAATTCAAAATTTCGGTAGTTTAAATGTTTAATAAATATTTTCTGTAGGCGCTCCAAACGGTTAATGTAAATGGCGTATTGAGGGGACCAGATTGGACACGCGTATTCCACGACACTACGGACATATGCATTATATAAATTTTTTAAGGTGCTGATATTTTTAAAAGGCTTACATGATCTAATGACAAATCCTAAATTTTTAAAAGCTCTATCTACTGTTTTGTCTATGTGCTCAGATAAAAGCATTTTACTGTCAAAGTATACGCCAAGATCTCTAACAAGTGATGTTCTACGTATTGGTATACCATTAAAGTTGTATGGGTACAAAATGGGATTGGGTTTTCTGGTAAAGGTAATACATTCACATTTGTCAATATTCACTGTTATGTTGTTGTCTGAGTAATAATCGTGTAAAGTGTTTAAATCAAATTGCATTTTCGAACAGTCTATTTCACTTTGAATTTTGAAAAATATTTTTTTATCATCGGCATACATTAAATGATGTGTGAATGAAAAACAGTTAAATATATCGTAGACATAAGCATCGTAGAATAAAGGTCCCAAATGGGATCCCTGCGGAATGCCTGTTGGTATTTTAATAAAGTCTGACCTGTACCCCCCCACAACAACCACTTGAGACCGATTATGTAAGTAGGATTCAATCCACCTGAGAAGATCCCCATGAATCCCTAGCGTCTGAAGTTTTCTCAAAAGAATGACGTGGTCTACACGGTCGAATGCTTTTTCGAAGTCCGTGTAGACCACATCAATCTGTCCACCACCATCCATGTTTTTAAGTATATAATTGGTAAAGCATGCCAGATTTGTAACAAAGGAGCGTTGTCTAAGGAAGCCATGCTGATTTATTGGCAGGCCTTTACTTATGACAGGATATATGGCGTCAAATACTATTTTTTCGAAGACTTTGCTAACTGTATTTAAGATGGAGATCCCTCTATAATTTTCAATTACACCTTTGCTGCCCTTTTTATGGATAGGCACCACATGCGCTCTTTTCCAGATCTCGGGAAATATTCCTTCCCGGAGCAAAAATAAAATGGCTATAGGAATGCAGAGACTTTTTGCACAATTACGCCAGAATAATGGTGGAATATCATCGCACCCAGCGCCCTTGGAAACATCAAGAAGATTCAATTTCCTCTCGACCAGTGATTCTTCAACGTATATTTTGGAGATTGAGTCGCTAACTATGTTAAGTTATAATATCGATTTATTACTTTTAAGGACAAGGGTTTTGACAGTCAAGTGTCGATAAAACGCATCACGCGATCTATAGGCTGTCCCAATACTTTGCCTTATCCAGGAATCGAACCCACCAAATATATTTTTACGATACCAATCGATAGGGTTTCTCATCAGACCCCCTAGTCAAAGTAATATTTGCAAATCGTTATCGCTTCGCTTTTGAAACTGTATGGGATTGACATAGGGTACGTTCAGATGACAAGCGCTCAACGCGCGTTAATTTTTTCAGATTTGATAATTCGGTATTAACAGCTTCCGTTTCCATTTCGGACGATTTTTGGATGAACTGAGTGTACCCTAAAATACGTCTATCTGCGTCAAAAGCGCGCGCTCATCTGAATTCTGAACGGTAATGTAGAAAACTAATGATCTCAAAGCGCGCATTGACGCGCGCTGACAACAGTCGAGCGCTAGCGCAGCGTTCAACGTGCACTTATCGAATTTAAGAATCAAACGAAAAATTTATGGATTATAGTCTTAATTCATACATTTTTCGGAGCGAAGTGATAGCGAAAATTTTAATGTGACATTTGGCTACAGGCTCTGGATTATTAGCACGCTTTTAGGGTTCCGTAACCTAAAGGCAAAAAACGGAACCCTTATAGATTCGTCATGTCTGTCTGTCTGTCCGTCCATCCGTATGTCACAGCCACTTTATTCCGAAACTATTAGGATTACATAGTTAAAACTTGGTAGGTACATGTATTCTGTGAACCGCATTACGATGTTTACACAAAAATAAAAGATAAAGGGATTTATATTTTTAAGATTATTATCCTAAATATATAAATCCTTTTATTTTATTAAGATTATTATCCCCATACATGGGCTGAAAATAAAAAAAAAATTTTTTTTCATCATATCTATGCGTGCGGGGTGTCTACTGTCTATAGATAGGTCTTTAAAAATGACATTGAGGTTTTTAAGACTATTTTTCTCGAAGTCAACCGTTTGAAAGATATACACTGCCAAAGTGGTAAAATGTGTGTTTACCCCTCTAACTTTTAAAATAAGAGAATGAAAAATCTCTAATTTTAGACGCAGTGAACGCACACCAACCTAAAAAAGTTGGCCTGTTTTGTTTAGTACCTACCTACTTACGTCAAAAGCGTTTTCATATTACTGTTGTTTATCCAACTTCATAATTTATAAAAAATATTTTATATTATTGAAATCTTTTAAACGGTCGTGATTTCAGGCCTCAAACTTCGTGAATCGATATAGGCTTTAGATTCTATGATATTTTTTTTCGTAGTGGTTAGATTATAAAGTACCTATACTTACCAGAAATATTAATCTCCTCTGGTGATAATGTTTATTATTGCGGATACCTATTTTACCAACAAATACCAATATATTACACCATCAATAAACAAAATTTAGTTGTCAACAAAATTAGTAATTAAATTCAGTAAAATCTCTGTTGTCTGAATAAATGCATTTGAATTGAATTGAAAAATCACGAAAAATGTAGTTCAACTAGTTGAGAAATCACTTTGTCTGCTACTCTTAATTAGGCAATATTTACCAAAAAGCACTTGATACAAGATATAAAAAATAATAAAGAAGAAACGCAATTCTTACAATTCAATATGCGTTAAGATAGGTACTCAGAAGCAGACCCATTCCCACTAGCAGCACCCGTTCACGAGCATGACGCATGAACCAGCCATCGTTTCGCTCAACCATATTTGAGGGAACGTAACGTCCCGCCTCACACGACACCACCGCAGAAATGTTTAAAGTGAGCATGACATAAGACGTACCTAGTTACGAGTATAAGTACTATGCAAAATGTAAAAAAATCGGTTGGCACTCCGGGAGTGCCGGCAGAAGTGAAAACTTGAATATTAACGTTGTGCATTTTTGATATTTTGAAATTAGCGGCAAAGGATTAAAATGATTTCTTTCCTGTTACTATACCTACAGTCACACAATTCAGTTTGTAATTAGAGAAAAATTCTAAAGATTTGCTTGATTTCGCGCCAGTGGCCTTTTTAATTTCTACATGCACGCATTCTACTATTTAAACTTATAGTCACAGAGTATAAATAAATCTATGATTTCACCGAAGAGATCGCTGCTATTAGTTCTATTTTCAAAATTAGCGTGTTGCTGGTGACACAAGTGTTTACGTCTTAAAATGACGCGCCGCCATTTTCAACGCGCCCTGTAGAAAGAGATTACACTTGAAAGTAGGGGATACTTCCGCCGCCAGCTGTCTACTCTCCATCCGTCACATCCGTCTTACGCATTTTCTATCAGCCACGTGATTCTTACTGACGCGAGTTTAGCATTTTTTCCCCATTAGGTACAAAAAGCGTACAACGCCGCTAAAGAAGTTTTCACTTCAAAAATCAGTAAAATAACTAAAACATGAAACAAACTTGACTTCATACATAATTTAATTTTAATATAAATTGCGGCTGATTGATTGAACATTGCTGATTTCTTGTTTTTTTATAAAACACTTTTTTCAATTTACCTACATAAAATTAAAATTTAATATTTTAACAATGCCATTCTGCCGTGTCTCCAACTTTCTATGGTCCGTGAATTTTGGCCAAGCATTGTGTAGGTTACACATTGGTTTTCAAAAATTTTAATAGATGTCGGTAATAAATTACATCTTAGTTTTTCAAATTTTTTAATAGATGTCGCTAATAAATGACTCGCGAAGTAATGTAGAGGGTGGCAGGGTGAGGGGAGTCAAATCCTTAGCTGTCACTTCACCAAGAGCCGCCTTAACTAGGTATGCTATCGCGTTCATACCTCGTGTGATCATAGGTTTTGAGTAGAAGTAAAAGTCAACTCTTAAGAAAATATTATTATTGTACTTGTTTTATTGTATTGTTCTTCCATTCTCTGACTCGTTTATGTGGATCCAGGATTGGGTGATACATTCTACATGCCCTGAGCTACAATGTCGGCAAAAATAATAATTCAATGGATTCAAATTAGAGCTTGACGACGATGGCTACTCATTCGTGCAGATAGAGCCTCGTAAATTGTAAAGTATTATGTAATCATCGTCATTACATGAAGGCGCAGAGTACTGATGGAAAATTCAGTTTTTTTTGTCAAAACACGCCGGTTTCTGAAATGGATTTAGCACTATAGACACACATCCACACTCTGCGGCAGGTTGTATAGAAGACCGAATAGTAAAAACTGCCACTTTGCTTGGTTTTCCTGGTCCAACAAAGGCTTTCTCGTTAGAAAGCTTTTAATTCATTTGACACCTGGGCGGTGCTGCAGTCTCTCCAGAATTTCCAAATGGACTACATGTATATCGAGGCGCTGAGGTATCTACTTATACAAAAATGCCACCATATCGGACCGATTACAGAACCAGAGCAGAAATCTCATCTTACTTCAGAATTCGGGAATTTTCGGAACATCTTTGCGTTGAACCTACCTCATTCTTAGGACGAACGACGTCTTTGACCAGTCAGTGTATTTAGTCAGTGAGAGTCATGACTTATGGCCATGAAACGTGGTTCCTTGCGTGATCGAATCAGCAATGAGGAGATCCTTAAGGCAACCAAGGTAATCAAAATCGCTCGACGGATAGCTCAGCTGTAGTGGCAGTGGGTGGGAAACATAGCGAAAAGAACCGATGGCCGTTGAGGTGAAAAGGTTCTAGACTAGTTACCACGCGCCGAGATGACGCTTCCTTCATTTCCGATCAACGATTTGATAAAAGTCGCAGGAAGCTGCTGTGTGCGCGCAGCGCAGCGCATTACCGATTGTTGTGGAAATCCTTGGGGAGGCCTAAACCCAGCAGTAGGTATCATGTAGTCGTGTACCATTGATATTAGCCGCACGACACCCACTGCCGATGAAGAAGATGCTAACTACTAAAATCGTATACTAATTAATTTCTTGTATAAAAAACAACGTGCAACAGAGTGAATAGCTAGTGTATATTGATACAATTCATTTTATGCATCGAAGCAATCTCACTCTTATTATAAGCAACATAGGTCAGATATTGTCCAAAATATAGATCATTATAAATTAAATGGCACAATCCATTCTGATTTGTGTAAAGTGATACAACATACATTTCGTTTCATATTGGTCGTGTCGCGGACTCTTTTTTAGGCAGTTATATCAATTAACACAAATAATGATCAAACGTTTTACTTCTTGTACACTTGTTTTTTTTGATATAAGTCAATTATATCAATTAACACCTTTTCCAAGTTTATGTTATTATTGATCTAATTTCAATTATATCGATAAACACGAAATAATAATCCATTATTTCTTAATTTTCAGTGCTATAAGTCGAGTTGAATCAATGTGCACAAACTAGTATACTGTGAAATTAAATGTGTGTATTGATATAATTCTAGATAAATCACTACGCACAATTCAAGTCAGTTGTTATTGAATTGTGAATAAAGTATTAAATCGAGTTATATTTATTGACACAATTTTTTTAAAAGAATAGTCTCGGTGCACTTTGTTTTAAGTAGATATATATTAATATACACATTTTTTTCCGAAAAAAAGGTAGCAAAATAAGCTTTTATATCACTATGCACAAAACTTATCTCTGTTAAAATAAGTCGTATAAATACGCCGAATAGACACAAAAAGCTAATTTTTCAATGATTTGAATAGTCTAATAAACTCAAAATCGATACAACTGGAGTTAGATCAGTTTTCACTGAAGGTACAGATTTGTTCTCTGACTAATACGAGGGCTTAAAACGTAAAGCATGTGGGTGCAAACATTAAGGATACAGGTTTTCCGGTCCTGATATGTCAGTATAATTATGTCTCCGCGCCGCCGCCATGAGGGGACTGTAAGCATCTGTTATGTTAAAGTTTTTTGTTTTGACAAAACTTTCACAAGATGTTGACGTAGGTATTGTCTATCACTACTGTATTGGCTTTCGATCCCAGGCTTTCAAAGAAGATTTGCAGGGTTTTGACTTGTATTGTCAGCCTAGACTAAATAAGTCACACTGAATTACCTCGGGTCAATAGGGTGTGGTATAGGATAACCAGGGTAGCATACACCGCGGTGATCTCCATCTTCGTTAGGTTTTGTTTCTATCTCGGCACCTATAGCTGCTGGGCGTGTAGAAGGAAATGCTGGAAACGATGGGCCAACATTGGCCTCTTCTATATCCATGTGTGCTGGAGTCTTACAAGACAGACAAGCTGAATCGCGATGTAGCTTTCTAGAGACCGCAGCTGCTCGAGGTTCGCCTACTATCTCCGCCATTTCATATATTCTGTTGTTGAACTTTTCTAGATATTTAGTAATGCTTTCTTGCAGGGATACTACTTGAACCCGGTCAGCCTTTTCACCCAGCTCTCTTAGAAGTTCATCAATAGCTTTCTGCAATATTAGTATAAAATAACGTTTTATAGGGTATCAAATCTTTATAACAGTATTGATTAAGGATGTAGACGCGCATCACGTTCCATTTTTAAATTTTCCCAAACTCTGCTCGAGCCGTAATGAGGGCTAGCTTTGAAAACTCCTATTAAATTATTAAATAGATATAAGTATATACAAAACACGCAATACATTAGACAAATACCTCATTATTCCTAAGAAAAATAAAAAAAAAGACTTTAGATCCTGTAAATACCAGTAAAAAACATGTCAAAGTGTACCGATTTGAGCATTTAGGCTACGGAACCTAAATGGCAAAAAACGGAACCCTTATAGATTCGTCATGTCTGTCTGTATGTCTGTCTGTCCATCCGTATGTCACAGCCACTTTATTTCGAAAGTATTATGATTACACAGTTGAAACTTAGTAGGTAGATGTATTCTGTTAACCGCTTAACGATTTTAACACAAAAATAAAAAATAAAAGATTAAGGAGGGGCTCCCCATACATGGAACTGAAATTGAAAAAAACTTTCCTTTAAACCAATACGTGCGGGGTGTCTATAGATAGGTCTTTAAAAATGACATTAAGGTTTTTTAATCAATTTTTTCTCAAAGTCAACCGTTTGAAAGATATACACCTAAGAGGTAAAATATGTGTTCCCCCTTTAACTTTTGAAATAAGAAAGTGAAAAATCTAAAATAAATATATATGCTGTAGATCTCAATAAATACTTTCCACGAAAATTAGTTTGAACGAGATATATTCAGTAGTTTTGATTAAAAACATTTTTGTTAATTTTCTCTCTATAGGGAACTCCTTGACAATACAAACAATGACAATTAGTGAAAAAATAAATATGAGTCGTATTGTTATTTGTTACAGCTGAAACGTTTTTGAAAAATACCTCTGACAAGCAAATTCGAAATTCCACTTGAACAGATTGTCTTCTTTTTAAAATACCTGATAATTTATTGTTTTTCTCTCTATACAGCACTAATTTAAGAATTTTGCTTCTTAAGTTCACATCAATAGTAATGCTTTCATTCTTTAGATAACTTCATTAGAAAAACGCTATTTTCTTTGAAATGCGGATATACAGCCTTAATAGGTGATTGTGGATTTAAACATTAAAATATATTGCGAGAAAAAATTACCTGCCAGACAGTTTCTTGATTATTAAATTTATCATAAGCCGCGCCGATCCGTTTTTCAAAGTCCCCTCTTACAGCATCAAATTCCGGTCGAGATACTAATCCATTCAACTCTGCGATTCCCGCTTTATCTTTCAAGGCGTCTGCCACCTCATCACGATCGGATTTTTCATCTTTTAATATCTCGATTTGCTTCCATAAAGCCTATCAACATATGTTCCACATTTAATAACGTTGATAAAATTTACAAACTCTAGCTTAAATCGCAAAAAGTACCTGTAGATCCATGGATAATTGATTTTGATCTTTTCTTAACTCTTTTTGTTGTATTGTAGCCATATCAATTTCGATTTGAAGATTCGTGAAATTATTATTCAGCTCAGTAACGGCTGTTAAAATTACAATATTTTTCTATTAAGTTTTAATAGGTACCATACGATTATCAATATATCTATTAAATAAATATGATTCGCCGAAATATGTAAGTGCATAACTTCAGAACGACCAAGAGCGTCGCCAGCCCATGGCCTAGGGAAGGGGGGGAGGCAAGTTAATCCATATTAATTGATTCCTAAGCCAAGTATGGTCAACGGCACGCTGTATAACCTTATGTGCTGCAGACTGTACACTCAAGTAGCACTAGTGAAATTATTGCAGGATTTATCGGCAAAGCAACTCAATTACAAGACCTAGACTTTGGTTGCTTTGCAGTTGCCTACATTTTTTTAATCACTAGGGCAGCTGCTCCCTGCTCCCCCCTGGCGACGCCCTTGAGAACGACTGCACCAAATTAAATAATTCTTTTTTTCTCGTCCCTGTTATTATAAGGAACAGGGTTTGTATAAAGATAATAAAAAAAATGGAGACATAAAAAACATTATTTCTCTTATCGCAATATAACTAATAGATGGCACCATTAAAATGTACACCACCCGTGCGAAGCTGGGGCGAGCAGCTAGTATGTGTATACTAAAACAATGTCTACAAAATGTGCGTGCCCCTAAACACAGAAACGAATCCTAGTACAATTAAGGGAGTTATATGGTTTGGTAGCCCTCTCATCTCCATCCATGAAGAAGGTGCCCGTTTTTATCAGAAGGGCGTGCTTTTGAAGATTTATATATATCTTGGCTCTTATGGACTGGAAGATTTGGAAGATAAAAAGAATCTTCTGGTATTATCAATAAATTATTAGAAATGATGAAAATGGACAGAAAACGTTAAAAAGACGAACGAAAATAAGAGCGAAAATATTTAGGTTCTAATGGGCATAACAAGTAGCGGCGAAACTCATAATAGATGTAATCAGTTCAAGGAGAATGAAGCGAAAGGAAGAAGAAGAAGAGGAAGGAACGAAGAAGGAAGATGAGAAAGTAAGTGAAGAGGAGAAGAATGGAGCTGAGGTGAGGTCTATCAGTAGTTGGTAGCACGCACATAAGAAGGAATAAGTATTACTAGGACAGAGAAGTAGTAGGAATGTCGTCGAGTAACAGAGCTGATGGGTGGCTACGTCGTCTCTTGAACGAAGACTATGTCACACGGAAGGGCAGACTTCGACGTTCGAAGGTACACCACGTCACTCAGAGGAAGACCACGTCATCGATCTCGTAACCCACTTCCGTTACAATATGTTTTCAATAAAAAATACCTTATATTTTTACACCCTGAGTGAAGCCGGCCAACGCTAGTAAAGATTTTTTTCATTTATTAATTAACTTTACTATTTATTTTCCAATATTTTACCTGCAGTATCTCCACACGTATTAGTCATAGCTTCTTGCATTGCTTCTATTCCGGATTCTAATTCATGCTGCATTTGTGTTAATTGGTCCTGGTAGTTCGTTATCTGATAATTTCCAATAATGTATTAAACAGAGCTGTAGGTATTATCACAGATAATATAATACTATACTAGTACAGATTATCAATAATATCAATAATCAATATTATCAAAACCGTTTCGGTTTTATCTATGGAAAAAAGGACGCTTTCGTAACTTGTCGATTTGATTTGATTTTCACGTTCCGCGATTTGGCGTTTATCTTCTACTTAGTACTAACTTACCATAATAATATATCCCAGTCATTATACTTTAAAATTTTAAATTATAAAAAAAATATGTTAGCAATTTTATTGATTGTTGGTATAAATTGATGCGAAATATAAATTACCTGCGAAGTCATTTCAGTGTCAAGTGTAGTAATATGATCTGTATATTGCGATACGACCATTTCAAGATTTTCCATACGGTCCCCTAGATTAAGTGACGCATCCAATTTTTTCTCTATAGAAAGAACAACGAAGAAGGATTAAAAATCTTGTTTGGCGTAGTTATGTTATGGGTTCATAAATAAAACTTGACATTACTTTAGTACATAAGCTTAATTAAAGTTTAGTTTATGGGGATAAAATTACCTAATATATGGGCTAGTTTTAATGCATTATTAGCATTTTCGTTGCTTTTCATCGTATGTATTTTGATTTTTTTCATAAACTCGTCATGTACTTCTTGCATAACGTCACTGAAAATTATTAAGATTATATATATTATTAAGATTTTACTGTTAGCTCAGTCGATAGGTACATATTTATACCTGGTTGGAATCAATCAATTCTACTCTACAATTTTGTCGTCAACGCTTTTCCCGAAAAACGCATGGTTTAGTTTAGAAGATTTAAGCGAAAGTATAAAAAAAGTCCGTAATTTTCGAGGTTTTTGCCCTCTCCCCCCAGTGTCAAAAACTCAGATTCCACACCACACACCATCCCCAAACAATATCCCAAAATTTCATTAAATTGGGAATCGATCTCGGGTAAAATACCGGTCGGCTGGGCTATGTTTCATTGGGCGGTACGTTTTGATTCTTATCAGAATGTTTAATTATCAGTCACATTTGATCGTCTAGGAGCCATGCTTGACAAGCACCACAGAATGGATAGATTACCGTGGCCTATCAAAAGTAGGCAACGCCTCCAAATGGTAGTGGTGGTGGTAATGCAATGTAAATGATTGACAAGAATGCTTGATCCTCTAGGGCAGGGGTTCTTAACCTTTTACCCTGTGCGCCCCATCCAACTGTATGATAATTAAAATACTTACGCCCCTAATTATCTGGAGCAATCTGGAGCCCCTGATCTAGGACTTTTGGAGGGTATGCATTACAATGCCGAAATAGAAAAGACCGGATTTTACAAGACCTATGGACGAAAGACCGAAAATTAAAAGGCCAAATGGTTGTTTGGCCGAACGTTGAAAATGCCGAAAGGACATTTTACCTAAAAGACTAAATCCCGAAGCTTAAAAAACCGAGTGTTAATATACCTACGTTCTGTACCCCAAACTACTTAATAGTAATAACGAATTAACGAATTAGTCAAAAACAACAAGCTACCAGAAAAAAAACTTTTTCAAACTCGATTGGTGGATTTTGTCAAAATAATGACCATTTTACAAGCATTTTTGGGTAAAACAAATTAAGCGCAACGCCTACTTTCATAAATGTATGTGTTTGTGTAGGTAGTGTAAATAAGTATCGACATTTTAACTTTCGGGGTTTTAAACTTTCGGGATTACGAACTTTCGGGATTTCGAACTTTCGGTCATTTGATAATCGATCTTTCAAGTTTCGGTCTATCGGATATAGACATTTAGGATGTTCGGTATTTTGAAAATAGGTGTTTTATGCGTCGATATTTCGGTCGTATGTATTATGAATGTTCGGCATTGTAATGCATACCCCTTTTGAAGCGTTATATGGCGTTATGGCGCTACAGTGAATTGTGACGTCATAACAAAATAGTGCTGTTCTTGTTTAATTAGTAAAACGTTTCTATGAAATAGTCAAAAAGTTATGAATAATATAAAAGGTTTAAAAATATCAGTGTGTAGTTCCGATGTTTACTTCGGAAGATAATTTTAATAAAATAAAATTTCGTCTTCAAGAATTACTTACTCTAATTCCTCAGCAGTTATCCAGTCTTTATTTTCTTTTTCAGCTTCTTCTTGTTCTTGAGTAGCAGATTCTCCTTTTCTTTCGCTTTCACTAGGTACACCGGATTTTCGACCGAGTTGTGCTTTCGATTTTTTCGATGGGTCAATTTTCTTTGATACTGTTGAAACTCGAGAAATTGCATCGTCTTCTCCTAAAATTACCTCTGTTTTTGCATCTGCGCCTTTTCCGATAGGAAATTGCGGTTTTTGTCCAGATTTCTACGATATGTTAATATTGTTAATATTTAATCCTAAATAGTAATTTGACATACAAAAAACTTACAGAAAACATTTTTTACAGCATACATTAACTTTGAAGTACGTACAGTCAGGGACGTCGGCTCTCTGATTGCTTGCGCTAATGACGACGTAATTTCGCGTATGTGTTATTTTGCGTAAGTCATTTCGCGTATGTGTCATTTCGCATATGAGTCATTTCGCGTAATCAAAATGTGTCATTATGCGTAAAATTGGTAGTAACCTAGGCGCGCGCGATCTAGGGACCGTAATAAAGGTTTCTTTTATCTTTAACAACTGAAGAAAATCTTACAAAATTTTGATTGCAAAGTGACAGAACACCGCATTTCCCTAAATGTTCTTAAGAATATTTTAAACCCATGAAAATATGCCAACACTAGCTTTTGTCCGCGACTTTGTCCACGTTTCTCGTGAGACATTCGGAAACAGCAGTAGCCTATATTTGTCTCTATAATAGAAATGTATTACCCCGCTAGTTTGTACAGTTGTTGTTGGTAGAGGTGGAATATCCTTGGCGAGATCTGTCACTAAAGAAAGCATTTTTTCTAATGCCTTTTCAGCTGCTTCCAGTCTAGCTGAAAGTTGCAAAGCTGCCATCGCATCTGTTAACGAAGCTCCTTGGCGCAACTCATCCAAAAATTCTGCATTTTCAGGAAAGCCTGCAGTGCCTGCTGGAAAATACCGTTTTTCCAAACATCTAACTGCTGCTGCTAGTTCAGCGAACTCTTCTTGTGTTACTACTGAAAGCCGCGGGCCTCTACTGCTTCGTGATTGACCTGAAATAAGTTAGTAATGAATTATTTTTAGTTATCGGTAGAACAATTTTTTTTCCGTGTAACATTTGAACAACCTCTTTTTCAGTTTAACTTTTACTACGTACCATCTTGATCCGTCGGTACTCGTTCGACTATAAACAAAAATAAGGATTAATAATAATTTTACTCACAGTAATAGATTTAAATAACTTCAAAGTTATACCTATAAGTAGTTTCTCATACTGCTTTTCTGTAATATAAAAATTAAGATTAATTAGAATAATGCAACGATTAAAAAACGAGAAAAGTAATAGATTTCTTTTTACCCATCTCGTCCATAGAAGATATTGGTGAAGGTTGCTTTTTTTGTTCTTCGCGTGAGTCAGCTCTCTAGACAAGAAATTAAAATTGTACATCCGATAACATTATTGTATTGATAATTTTGGATCCAATACAACTTTTCTTACATCATGTTTGACAGAAATAAGAAAGTCGTCACTTACCACAGTGGAGACTCAGATTCAGTGGAGTTGATGAAAAAAGTATCTTACTTTAGCGGCTGCAGATTGTCAGCGACTAGGATAAAGAAAAAGGAAAAAAAAACAAAATTTTACAGAGTTTCATCATATTTGCATTGCACCTGATGGATGACACGTAGCTCCATTTCTCTTTGCGTCTCAATCTTGTCCAGCATGGTAAGGTATTTCTGTGGCAAATTCTGATTAAAGCTAACATTAGAATTGTTTACTCAATCAGTGTTTTAAATTCTCCCTGATTATTCTTGTTGACTTACCGACTTTGAAGATTGATCGGACAATGTTACTGCTTTCGATTTGTCCGATGAAGACTTTTCAGTGGTAGTCTTATCTGAAGATGATTTGCTTCTACTAGATGTGCCCGCTGCACCAGATGAAGTCTTATCTGAAGTTGATTTGCTTCTACTAGATGTGTCTGCTCCACCTCCTGCACCTCCTACACTTCCACTTGAAGTTTTCCTTTGTGTCTGCTTTTTCGGTACATTTGCGTACATTTTAACTTCAGTAACATTAAGTCTGGTAGTCGAAATAATTTCATGTATAGGACCTAAATCGACTTCGACTCGTCTCTCTAGGAGTCTGATTTGTCTAGCGAGAATTATCAGTACCGCATGAATTAGTTTGTGGTTAACCACATTAATCTGGGAAATTAAATTACATAATAATTATTTTTGTGCCACCTTGAGTTTATTATCATGGTTATATTTTTTGTAGAGCCTACTCTCTGTCTTTGGGGACACAAAGCCAGTAGATATCTAAATGTTTTAGAAACTGCGAATTAAGTTATTTTTGTGTTCTCTATTGTAAATAAGTACGACATTATTAGGTAAGTAATATTATGTTGCTTGTATGTATTTATTGATTTACAACCACATAATGATAGGAGATCGTCCTCCTCTCTGTGTTTGATTTCACTTGTGTTTGATATCTTTAATAGAATTTTTAATTTGCAGGTATCTGTTGTGCAATTGGTGTGTCCAGATTTCCAAAACCCTTAGATTATCTTACCTTTGGGTCACCAAACGCTGCATCTATCATCTGTCTAATACTCATTAAAGTTGGAGAGTCCATTATTTATTATAATCTGAATAAATAATTATTACAACCGATATATAATATTACTTGAAAGTAAATTAATGTAGCTGCTGTTACTTTCTAGTTGGTTTAATTTAAAAAATGTTTAAAATCATTGCATAAACATGACATCTGACAAAGACATCAACCAATTGTCAACAAAGTGCAGTACCCAAAGAGTAGAATTTTTATTTGGGTTAGCTCAGCACATTATATTTATATTCTATGTCATAGAATATAACGTATTTCCCGTTTTTCCATTCCGATCAACTGGAAACTGAACAACTATTTGGTTGATCGGTTGTTAAGTAAACGAATTTCATATTCTAGGTATGTCATAGAATAAAAATATAAAATTCTTGGTTTAGCATCAGAACAAAATAAAGTGATTAAATTGACAATAGACAATCTGCAGCAACTTCAGAGCACAAAACGACTCTCTCTCTCTGGGTTCTTTGCCTAATGTAAAACAGGGCGTATGTGATTAATATTTAACAATGTACAACTGAAGTAGCAAACTTCAGAGCACTTGCGGTACAAAACGACGTATTTTAATCTGTAAAATTTACTCTTTGCCTTACATTCTCAAGTGAAGTTGTCTTAGAGCATTCAAATTGGTTGAATGATCTTAAGGAAGTTGCAGTGGATCATGTCTATGGCTGAGTTGCACCATCTTGACTTAACCTTAACTTTAACAAATACAAAGTTATCTGCCTCGGTGACAGCGTCGCCAGCATCGCTGTCGTCTATGGCGTAACCTAGGCACAGAATAGCTTATTAGCTATTCTGTGCCTAGGTTACGCCATAGACGACAGCAACACCTAGGTAACATATGTAATAACACCTTAGTTCCACTTTTGACCACTGGCTCAGATAAGTTTGTATCTGTTAAAGTTAAGGTTAAGTTAAGATGGTCCAACTCAGCCTAAGTATTGTATAAAATGAAATATTTTGTTAAAATAATGTTAAGAAGTTTTAAATGGCATCCGTGATCTGTGATCAGAATCAATCACTGATCACAGAGAAAGCAATAACTACGTACTAACCCTGATGTCTATTCTTATACAATAAACATAACAAAAACAAAAAATAATATAACGGTACCTATTAAATTAAATTGTATGAGGCTGTCAATGCCATCGTCAACCTTTCCGTGTCTGTACACGCACTGAGTGTACACGGAAAGGTTTTAGGAAAAGGAAGACTCGCAACAATGTTAAAAACGAAGCACTCCTAAAAGATTTTTTATTTTTATTTTTGTGGTCCTAAAAAAGTTGCTTGAACTCCAACGGTTTATGGATTTTTATAATTATACTAGCATCCGTCCGCGACTTCGTCCGCGTGGATATTAGAGAAAATCCTTAGGGAGCCTTGAACCAGGATCCAACCAGCCTATTTGGAAAATCTCAGCCCGATCGGTTTAAAATTGACAAAGTTTCATTCAAACTTTCATCCCTTATTTTATCCCCTTGGGGGTAGAATTGATCAAAATCCTTTCTTAGCGAATGCCTACGTCATAACATCTACCTGCATACCAAATATCAGCCCGATCCGTCCAGTGGTTTGGGCTGTGCGTTGATAGATCTCTATGTCAGTCAGTCACATTTGAGTTATATATATTTAGATTATATTTATATTCTGTACTTATAGGCACTTAAAAGTCAGTTCCAAATTACTCACTAGGGGTTAAATTCATTTACTCGACTTTTTGAAATTCTTTGTCTGACTTAAGCTGAGCATAGTATTAAGTTCATGAAGACAAAAACAAATCGGGATGCTCCGGGACAGGATTCTCGGGGAATGGGATCCTCAGGGAAAAACCCGTCTGGCAAATAGGTGCGGAAACCAAAAAACAATGTAAAAGGCACGTAATATAGAAACCTTATATTTGAAGATATTTACAAAAATCATCCATAAATATCCATATCGCATTAACAATACGACCAGCTTAAACACAAAGGTAAAAATTCCTTCAGTAAACATATTATTTACACAATGGTCTTAGATTGGAATATAAATATACTAAAAATAAAATGTATGAAAGTACAAAAATGTTGCGTCAAATTAACATTCTTCGAAGGAAATAAAAAAAATATGCGACTGCGTAGGTGAGCTAACTCTCAGCATTAGTGTAAATAATGCATTATAGAAACAAAGACTCGAATTTACAATTACAACACCTTACTAGAGTATTTAGTCCTTTATCCGGGCTATCTTTAGTTCGTTGGATAAATAGTATTTGGGTTCTTGCACTACTATAGAAGTTAAACACAAATTGAAGTTATTTATTTACAATAGGTAAAAAATACTTAGAATAATCTCGTCACAAATTGTTAAAATTCACTACCTAACTAATTATGATTATGTTTAAAATGTGAGCTATTTTAGGTGCGAGTCCGACAATCAGTTGAGCGCGAGGTGGCGCAGGCGGGGGCCTCGAGGGGCGACGGCGGTGGTGGGGGCGGAGGGGTAACCACCGTGCCCGCACTTTGACTAGAGCTTGTCTGCGCTGCAGACGACGTCGGCCTATACTGCTGCTCTGTACGACCAACCTTCGACTTATCCTCCTGATGAGCCTTATCTTCGAATAATTCGTTTGAATGTCGTTCTTGTTTCCTCTCTTTATTCCTATCGCTGGGCACTAAAATAGCAAGCGGTGGAATCGGAGGTATATAAGCTTGAGGTTCGTAATTATCATCCACATAGTCATTTGGATTCCATGCCAGCGTTGAAGGCTTTGTTACAGGCGTTTTAGTCGATCTCTCTGTTGTTGTAGCTCGTGATGTCACCGGTGAAGATGTAATGACAGAGTTTTTCGAGCTTGTTGCCGTGGAAGGAACAGAAACAATTCTCCTACTTTTATTTGATCTAGTTTTACGTCGACTTTGAAGTTTTGGCACATCGAGAAAGAATGGGTCGAATATTAAGTCAGATTCTTTGTAATCATCGTAGTTTATCGGCACTATTGGTTTCACTGCACTTACAACGTTTCCAACAGTATAGTTAAGTCTTTTTCCATTACTGTCACTTACTGAGGCACTAGCGGTCACTATAACTCGAGGTGGACTTTTCGGTTTATTCACACGCCGTTGCGTAACTACCGGTGGTGCAACTGATCTAGCAGATAGGGAAGATTTATCTTCTGGAGATACATCATCGCTTCGTTTACGATCATAATAGAAGGGATTAAATGGCAATGGTCTTTGGGCTGGTAACGGTGACGGGTAAGGTTGCTGATTGTGTTTCACTGCAGTTTCGTGTCTCTCAGAAGATTGATATGTTGGGCCTGGCTTAAGAAGTTGATCTCTAGGGTCCAATGTTGTGACCCTGAAAGGAGCGGGCTGGGGCCGTTGCACAAAAGGTGCAGGCCGAGGAGCCGCCGGTCGTGGCGCTGTTCGGGATGATTCATATTGAAAGTGGTCAAACTGCTGTGGTGGTGCATGTGTTATGTAGACGCCATCAGCCGGTCGGTAGCTATGTCGTTGGAAAGATATTGCTTCAGAACCAGTCCCTTGATGTCGGTAGATAAACTCTTGAGGCGAGAGTAGTGAAGGGTCTAACGTTGGCATGGGCGATGCCGACGATGATAACGATGGGTAGGCTTGAGGCGACAGTGATGACAGAACTGGTGATGGGGAGGATATTAGATGAGGTAATGGTGACGGGCGCAAAGATAATGTTGCGGGTGGTAGTGTTGTAGTTGGCGGCCTTCTCGTTGTAGTTGTTGTCGGTACTGTGACAGTTGTCGGAGCCGCAGTACTAGTCGTGGATGGAGAATGACCATAATCATCTTCATATTCGATATTTTCATCATCATCTTCATCTTGATATTCTGAAAAAAGATATTTAAAGAGTTTATTACTACCGTGTTTTTGTTTAGGTTTTTTAGGTTTAGGTATTATAATGCTTTAAATAAAAAAAAAAACCGGACAAGTGCGAGTCGGGCTCGCCCACCGAGGGTTCCGTACAGACCTACATCTATACATAAAATAAAGCTATAGAAAAGTTGTGTCGGTACAAAGGAAATATTTTGAAAAAAAGTGGTTGGTAGTTATTAGTTTTTTATATGAAAACTGTACTACGGAGAGTTCAAGCTTTATCCCAGGTTCTACCTACCGGAATTATGTGAAAAATTGCTTAGATTATAAGTTGGACTCCAAGCTACCAAACTGTAAAAAAATACCATCAAAATCCGTTCAGCAGACTGCTATATATATAGATAACCATTTGAAATCCTTTGTCGCCACGTATAAAATAACCCTTCCAGGGATTACGACAAAGAATTGACCACGGGCGAAGGTTTGAAATGGAATAGTATTACTGCAGCGACACTCAATACAGGCATTGAAGAACATACGTGAGTCCATCAATGCCTAGTTGCGGCCAAGGCTTGTGTAGTACTTTTAAACTTTAAACTTTTTAGTTTTAAAAGTTTTAAGCTTTTTATTTTAATTTTAAATTACTTACAGTAATTGAAAAAAGAAAATGGAAAGTGGAATGTGCACATAAAGACCTTTCATTTGATACACATATTGAAAAAAAAAATTCCGGTTTTTTTTCATTTATTTCCAGTTTTTAATTTTTTTTTCCAGTTTTTTGGAAAGTGCTCATCAAGGCCTTTCATTTGATACCCATATTGCAAAAAAAATATTATTTTTTCGTTTTTTTTTTCCAGTTTTTTGGAATGTGCTCATCAAGGCCTTTCATTTGATACCCATATTGCAAAAAAAAAAAATTACCTTTCGTTTTTATTTATTTTTTTCAGTTTTTTGGAATATGCTCCTTGATGAGCATATTCCAAAAAACTTTCCAAAAAACTTTCATTTGATACCCATAGGTATTGAAAAAAAAATTTTTTTTCGTTTTTAATTTTTTTAATCTTTTTGGAATGCGCTCATCAAGGCCTTTAATTTGATACCCATATTGCGTGAGCATGCGACTCTCCGTGCCACTGAATAATTCCATTCTAAAACTACCTAGAAGTAATGTACCGATGATATACGTTCTTATTTCAGATATCAAATCGATTGTACCGGCTTCCCGGCAGAATGATTGACAAAAGCATGTGGCACGGAGAGTCGCATGCTTTGAGGTTATGTTTTTTGTTAAATCGTCGAATTCCAGATCAATCGGAGCCTGTACCGGTGGGTTGATGTATTTGTAGCCGTTACATATTCATTGTAACAGCTACAAACACATTTGTTGCTCATGTAACGCAACAGGGACAAAGATATGGCGATCTAAAGTTTTAAAAGCATGCGACTCTCCGGCCCACACGCTTAAGTCTAAAATACTGGTGAAAATTGTATTAAAATTAAAAATAAGCAAGTTTACGTAACCGTTTGATCACGATAAACGGCCCGAAAACATATTTTCACTATATCTTCATTCGTTTTAGAGAAATAAGTAAATTTATTTACTATGATTTATTATGAATAATCAGTGTGTAGGGTGACCATATCGTCGGTCCGTAGGAATCATTAGGCTGTTTCTAATAAAATTCAAGTTGAACTACATAATGTTGAGGGTTGATTTGCCTACATACTCGTACGTATCGTACCTACTATCATACTGTTACTGACTATGCAATATTGCAATATTTTTTAGGGGACGTAAAAAGGTGACTTTTATCCTAATCGAGATGACAAAATACAAACAAACAAATGAGAAAGTAGGTAACCTTATAAAAACGTGTTAAAAATGTGAACGTCATAATTGGTATAATAATTGCCCACTCAGTACCAACCAGTCACCCATCATCATCAGTATCAGTCACCCATTAATTTAGGTCTCGGTTGAATGCAACCGAACTGAGAACTTCCTTCGTTTTTTGAAGTATTAGTCTTTCAAAATAGGTATCTAAAAACACTTCAACTTGCATTTTAGACCGATCGGGATAAGTTTTAGCTTTTAAAAATATTAAAGTTTGTTTTTTTCGTATATAGTTTCTGCACCATTCACTTAGCCTAATACATTAAATTGTGTCATTTTGGTTTGATGCATAAGTAACAATTAAGGTTTTTGTCTTTTTTAACGCTATCGGACGAAAAGAAAATTAAAGTTGAAAATTTTACTTTCATGATGATTATGAAGTTGTAACCGATGTACTTGAGCTTTTTGTGTCATCTTTGTCCACGGGAATACTGTTATTTGACTATTACCTAAAGCGTTACCTTAGTAACTCCAAAAGAATATTACAATTGGTTAAATAAGTGTTAAATGTTTTAGATCAATCGATCTGTTGTACATAATGTTTTGTGCTAAATTCATCAATGGAATTTTCAGCTTTTTATTTTTTTCTTTTCAACACCCTGTAAAAGTCACAAAAGAAAATGGGGGGGGGGGGGGGGGGGAGGGTGGGAGCCGGGGCACCGCTGTTTGCTGCGTACTTCGAGCACCGCTGCTACGTACTTTGCCGTTCGAGCTACTTTGGGTAAAAGAATTTGTAAAAAGTAGCCTCTATTTCGTATTGAGCCAGCACAATATCCCACTTCAAATTAATTCGCCTAATTTAAAGTAAGTAAGTGACTTAAGCATAGGTACTGAAGTTCGGTGACACATTTGAAGTAACGAGTAGGTAGGTAGGTAAGAAGTATACGAACGAATATAAATACATTTGATGATACTGTGGCCGCGTTCCGAATCACGCTCACAGCGCTGTTAGCGCGTATCCGACCAAATTAAATAGTCACAAAATATTACACAGATAGGGTATTTGTGTACCTACTTCATTTAATGGATTATAGGCTAACAGTGCTGTTGGCGTGATTTGGAACTAGGCATGTGTTATTATTGTCAATTACAGTCTCATTGATGAGATGACATCATTAACATTCTTGTACTCTACCTCTTGCAAAGTTTAAAAAGAAAGGATTACCTACCTACTGTAACAAAATATTTTTTGAGGGTAAGGAAATAAAAACCGGTCAAGTGCGAGTCGGACTCGCACACAAAGGGTTCCGTACCAAAAAACGGCTAAAAAATCACGTTTTTTTGTATGGGAGCCCCCTCAAATATTTATTTTACTAGCTGACCCGACAGACGTTGTCCTGTCTTAGTTATAAATATTAAATTCGAATTGGTATAAATTATTGAAAAGTTTAGTTCAGAGATTAGTAGGTAAGTACCGTTCCCGTTTCCGTTTTCGTTCTCGTTCCCGTTCCCATTTACTTTAAAACCCAACAGCTTTATAAATAACCAAGTACCTATACATCACTTGTTATGTTAGTAACGTGTATGTTAGTCTATTCAAACTTACTAATAAGGCGTGATGGCTCTGAACTAACCGTGATGAGCACTAAGAAATTCAGTTTTCTTATAACCTCTTTGTAAGAAAAAAAAATAATTATTTTACATGTATTTTATTAATAAAATAACTCCGAACGAAGCATCTGTTTTATTACATCCTTGATTGTATGTTTTTTTTTATCGTTGTTAGCGCGTATCTTCGACATTTATGGACCGATTTTGATGATTCTTTTTTTGTTCGATTCAATTTTTTTGCGAAATGGTCCCATTTATTTTTTTTTCAAATCGGTTCAGTAGTTTTCAAGGTATCCTGAAAACACTATGATTTTGCATCAACTAACTTGACTATTTTGTTATTTATGAACCGTATAAGATGATTCTTTTTGTTGGGTAAGAGGTACTTTTAGTCTTTTTAACCGACTTCAAAAAAAGAAGGTTCTCTTTCAGTTTGACCTGTATGCATGTATGTTTCTCCGCGAATATCTCACGTTTGACTGAGCCGATTTTTCTACCAAATAATATACTTACACTACACTACCTAATAGAGAAGGTACTTACACTAAAAACAAAAAAATAAAAATTGTTTTAAAAAACAAAAAACCAACTTCAAATAACCTGCCTCTAAAAAGCAAGAAATAATATTCAAATCATTAGATATGCATTATCATTGTTATATAATAACAACACGTATATTGAAGTCGGGTAGGGCTTTTAGAATAAAAAAACGAAGTTGTACTCCAGCCCCACCCGACTTCAATAGACGTGTTGTTATTATATAACAATGATAATGCATATCTAATGATTTGAATATTATTTCTTGCTTTTTAGAGGCAGGTTTTTTGAAGTCGGTTTTTTGTTTTTTTTAAAAGGTAAGTAAATACTAAAGTTTAATTTTTCAAGTTTTGACTTATGTAGTAAGCATAAATTACTTTACAACCATTGAAACTTGTCCCAAGTAACAATACAAAAACTCACATACATACAAACGTAGAGCAGTGTGGAACAATGCAACACCAAAAGCTCTGAGTCTCATATTTCTCTCATTTTTAAAGATATGAATTCCGTTTTTAGAGGAACGGAATCTACTTAATTAGGTATAAAATGGCAGTTATAGTTTCATTAATAAATAGATACATAAACCAATAAGAAGACTTTTAAAAGAAAATGGGAATTGTTTCATTGTGTCCACCTAGGTGTACACAATGAAACATCCTCTGTCCAACAATGAAACACTATTATTAATTTTGACATTTTAATATTTAGTGGAACAAGTAAATGACAAAATCTGTTGAATTCCAACCGATAAAGGTTTTCTCAAGGTATTGCACAATTATTCAGACTTTAAAAGTACCTATAGGTTTATCTCAGGTACAATGATTTGTGTGTGACTTAAAGATAAATGAGTCTAATTTTTTTTAAATCGTAGTTATGTACCTTTTATAGGCAATAACGATTTAAAATCAACAATTACTTATAATAGGCATTAATGTCTCAGGTAAAATTCTACATACTAAAAGATTAATGAGTCTGAAAATCACAAATATTAGGTAGTAGTAGTGGAAACACTGTTACATTGTGTCCACCCTTGAGCTGTGACATTCTTGGACACCTGGGGTATTTTAGAATAACATCAAAAAATAATCTACCAAAATCGAACAATTTATTAGGTAGTATCATAGTTATTCTGTGGTAATGTAGTCCACGTGAATCTATGATACATGTACAAAGCAACGTAATACTGAGAAAAACGGAATTCACTGTAGTGTTTAACTGAGAAATCAAATAAAACTGAAAAAAAAACTTACTTTTTTGTCAAAAAATCCAAAATAGCTCCGCAGACATGTCGTTTCAAAAGCGGCGCGCACGCTAACTGGGGAGGGGCAGGGGGTGTATGAGGTTGTCTAGACCGGTTATTATTTTCAACGACCGAGTTTTTATTCCAAACGCGATAGCGATGGAAAGCGATGATAATCGCCTTCCATTTATGAATAAGAATATGGATAAAAATTAAATCAAAGTCAAGGCCTAAGTCAAAATATATTTGTCGGAGAGAGATGTTGAAAATCGACATCTACGTGTCACCATTGTACCGGCGCGGCGGGATCATTCAATTGTTTACTTTACAACATAGTTGCCTTGATGTATTACCTAACATTCTAGCAAATCGTTTTTTGATGGTATTAAGTTCTTTAATGGTTTTATTTTGATTGTAACCTGACACTTGTAATTAGAAGTACCAAATGTTCTAGTTAAATACATTGTATTTGATACTTTTGTTTATATTAAGTTTCTTAATAGTTTTATTTTGATTGTAATATGATATTTGTAATTAGCCATTATGGATAATTCTAGTCTTCTCAGAAACGCAAGCGAGGGTTGTTTACTCGTTTGGACAAGGCCTTGATTCCGGGTATATAAAGGGACGCAGCACAGCGTCAGGACAGTTCAGTATAGATCGATTCATGATTGAGACTAAACTGCGAAGGTTGAAATAAGAGTTCCAAGGACTTGTCGGTTTCTGAAGAGACCATCAATAAGTCATTATAGTACATTCAAGAATAAAATTGTAATTCATCTTCAAGAGTTGTTTATTTCTTGCTGCCTGAGGACCCACCATGGAAGAACTTGAAGTCCGCCCATGTAATGTCGACCCCGCTCTCCATCTTGAGACGACATATTTATTTAATTAAACTTAAAAATTAAATGCTTTTGAATCGTCTATATTTTCCTACCACCCATTCCAGACTTTTTTAGCTGACAAGAAGAACGGGCGCAAGAAACTTATCAGCTTTATCAGAAATAAGTTATGATATTTACTAACTTAAACTATAAGTATCGTTACCAAATACAGTACAACAAGATTATTAACTAAAATGACTAATACCTACCCACTAGTAAGTTTTGTGTCACATCAATTACTTTAATTAAATAACCTTTACCCATGATCGTTTTTTAACATGGTTTTTAAATTCATACAAAGGAAGATCAATCACTTGGTATGGAACTTTATTAATAAAAGTTAGGTATGCCTTTCCCCACAAATGAACCTCTAGATTTTGCAAGCCTAAATCTTAGAATAGCAGCAAGTTTCTTGTATTGCACTAGCCAGTATCGCTGAGTTTAGCAAATGAATCATAGAGTTTCCTTACATAAACTCAATTTTCATAGGTTTATACATCAACGTATTACAATAAAAGCCCTAATGCCGAATATGTTACATAGGGCCATCGCTGAAATGGCGAAAAAAAATCAGCTGTTTGATACATTTTGATATTTTCGTAATTAATTTTTGTATCAAACAGCTGATTATATTTACGCGATTTCAATGTGGGTCCCATAGTAAAAGTTGTTCAGTTTGATGTTCCCTATCTAGCATATTCGGTATTAGAGGTATTCACACCAAGGTGCGCCACGGTGCGTGAGCGCGCACCGCCGCGTGCCGCCGGCGATCCGCGAGCAGTTTGCGCCAGCAGGCGCGTTACCGCGGGGTACAACACACTGCGACGCGCCCCGCGGCTGGTTTTCGATGATCGTTTCGTTACGATGGCGGGATTTCCTCTGGTTTTCAAATGTTTCGTGGCTTGGATATACGCCCATTTTAGTGCCATTTGGTAGGTACATTATGCAGCACATGAGGTTATACAAAACTGTAAAAAATCTGTTATTTATTTGATTGAATATCATTACGCTGTCATGGAAGCCCAGCGTGCCGTTGACCGTACCTACCTACTCGTATGTTATTAAAATTCCGTCATTAATATCGAGATGGCAAATCTTAATTATTTGTCTGGACGTTTTAATCTCATGAGTGATTTTATATGTGTTCAGTTTTTTTTCCTTTTGAGGTACGGAACCCTAAAAACCTGGAAATTAAAACAAAACAACTTCAAAATTTAATGCCTCTAAAAAACAAGCGGCGGGGACGCGTCAGACGCCGAATGGCGCGGGGGCGCGGAGAAAACCGCCCGAACAGGCGTTGCGCTGCGCCGTCACCGCGCGCGTGAAACGCTAAACCGCGCCCCGCGACGACGGCGCGCGTTGGCAGTGGGAGAATCGCCTTAGAGTCCAATTATTTATAACCACCACAAATAATCGAATTTCTCAAGATGCATCGGCTAGATGTGACACAAAACGCAAAAATAAACTAATTATATGCCAATGTATCGACAGGCAAGAATTCATAAACTTTAGAATTCTTGAAGGTTATACCCTCAAAATAGCGTATTCCGATCGGTCTATTTTCTAGAAACAGCCTAATGATTCTGACCGACCGACGATATGGTAACCCTACACTGTGATTGTTCATAGTAAATAAATTTGCAAATTTCTCTAAAACGAGTAAAGATATTCTGAAAATATGTTTTCGGGTCGTTTATCGTGATCAAACGATTACAAAAACCTGCTTATTTTTAATCTTAATGCAATTTTCATCAATATTTTAGAATTAAGTGTGTGGGCCGGAGAGTCGCATGCTTTTAAAACTTTAGATCGCGATATCTTTGACCCTGTTGCGTTACATGAGCAACGAAAGTGTTTGTAGCTGTTACAATGAATATGTAACGGCTACAAATACATCAAACCACCGGTACAGACTCAGATTGATCTGGAATTCGACGATTTAACAAAAAACATAACCTCAAAGCATGCGACTCTCCGTGCCACATGCTTCTGTCAATCATTCTGCCGGGAAGCCAGTACAATCGATTTGATATCTGAAATAAGAACGTATATCATCGGTACATTACTTCTAGGTAGTTTTAGAATGGAATTATTCAGTGGTACGGAGAGTCGCATGCTCACCATATTGCACCAAAACAGTTTTTTTTTCGTTTTTATTTTTTTTTCAATTTTTTGGAACATTCCAATGAGCACATGCTCATCAAGGCCTTTCACGTGATACCAGTATACCGAATATTAAAAAAAATATTTTTGGAATGTGCTCGCTCATCAAGGCGACATTTGATACCTATATTTGTGTTTCATTGAATTTCTGAATTACACATGTGTAATGAGTTTTAATAGAAACATTGCTGGACAGGCGCCGGCAATTTTTGTATGAAAATCCATTATTACACGTTAGTAATGGATTCTCATACAAATATTGACGGCGCGGTTTAGGTCCGTCCGTAAACTCCGATTTAGCACGAAGAAGGTTGTCAAAATAATGTTCGAATTTCCAAGCATTTTTGAGAAAAAATAAAATAATTACAAACCCACCGCACCTGTATAAAATACAAGTACTGTTGATTGTCAACAGATGGCGCTGTATATCAATAGTACACTGTATAATGTTCTGTGAAATGGTTTTATCTATCGCAATGTTATTAGAGAAAATGGGTGTATTCCAACAGGACCCTTGCTCCGAAAGTCTGTTTCCATCTCGTTCGAGTCACGTCATATTGTTAAAAACGCGCTGATTGTTATATACTTACTCTGTGGTGATAGCTATTGGTCTGCTGGAATGCACTCCGTTGATTTTGGTTGTGTGAAGCCGAGACTTTTATTGTAGTGGTGGCTACCTCGGCTGACCTTACCGAGTAAACTGTTTTGTTTATACTTGGTGCCAAATGCTCCAAGCAACATTGGAATGCGATGCACCCGCATTTTAATGTAAACTGAAACAATCTACCACTGAACTATTCAACACTTGACACTGGCAAAAATTACTTCCAAGAAGAAAGTAGCTTGCCAAAACAAAAATAAGAAGAAGAAGACCCCCTGTCATACAGCGCACTTACAGCGTGACATACCGCCATGTTGCGAAAATATTTAGAGCCAAATTTATTACTTTTTAATTTTATTTTTAAAAGTAATTAACTATAACAATATTTTAAAGGATCTGAATAATTAATAATAATAAATATTGATATTTTAAAAAGAATTAGTGGCGCGATTAATCCAAAAGTAATTAGAAGTTAAACTATGACCGCGCATACCGTTGTTTCACCAAGATGATTATTAATTACGTATTTTAATGACCATATTTTATTATGATTTAATTACAAATATACAGTTTTCAGATTTATTCCTGTAAGTGTAGTATAAGACGCTATTACCTGCCAAATTTCATAGTTCTAGGTCAACGGGAAGTACCCTATGAATTTTGATTCCTTTGAGAGTATCGTAAATGCGTTTTTTGCGCCCTAAACGGCAGTATCTTTTTTTTACGTTAACTTAGAAGTTTGATTTTTTTACAGCTTCAAGGGCCCGTAGACCTTAGTATATGGTTTAAATTTCAACTCGATACCTCCACGCGTTCCCGAGATAAAGGGTCTTGACAGACAGACGGACGGACGGACAGACAGACAGACGGACAACAAAGTGATCCTATAAGGGTTCCGTTTTTTCCTTTTGAGGTACGGAACCCTAAAAATAATAGTGATAATTAGTTTACCATCATCATTAACCCAAATGAGCTCGAAATGAAAAATTTTTGGTCACTCATTTGTTGAACGACCCTAGCTTGTTATAGTTTTTAATAGTCACAGTCGCAGGCTGATTACGCTAAGCTACTGACGCCATTGAGCTCCTCCGACTTTTATGATTTATACCTAATATTTTTATTACATACTCATATGAAGAGATGCGGTAAAATAATTTATTACTGGTTAAACGTTATATTGATCAAAATTGATACTTTTTATATGGAATAATGTTATACAATTACCATCAGTTAGTTCATCATGTTCAGACAATGGTGGTGCTGATGGATCGGATTGAGTTGGCAACGGTTGTTTGTGTTCTTTTTTCCTAATATCCTGGATTGGATCTTCGGTTGAATCTGCAATTTCTGTTGGATGCCCTTGAGTTTTATCGGTCACAGTAGTGGCGGAAATGCCTGTTGTCAGATCAGTTCCTTGTTCACTACTGGGTTGAGCATGTTGCTGCGACTGCTCCGTCGGTTGGGCCTCAGGTTTGTTTTGCTCTGATTCTATTATTGGAGGTGCAGTGTTCCCATATAATTCTAAATTTAAACTGTAAAACTTTTCAGACTTTGTACAATCTACTTCATCTACTCTTTCACACACTCTTGTCTCCTGAAATGATTTTTTTTCAATATTAAAACCGTGGTTTGTAAGTATTTCAATAACCCATATACCTAGATAGGTATTGATCTGAGTGATAATATATTTTTTAATAATAACAAAAAGCTCTGTATGCGGCAAAGATTTTGTTCTCTATGGCAATAAAACTTTTCAGGCATATAGAGCTACCTTTTATGTAACTGTTAAAAGTCCATATGACTTATTGAATTATTATTTTAGCTAGTAGTATAACTGCAAATAGATGTTTGTTAATCTTATAAATAAATATAAAACTGCCAGAGCAGACAAAATACATAGAAACATCTTACTAATACCTGATCAAAGACAGTGCCATTCAAGCACAGGAACTTAATATCCATGGGCTCCTCTTGTTGTCCGACCGTGCACACGTGGAACATCTGGCAAGAGGTCTCCAAGTCGGCATAGTAGCCGCCTATCACTTTCCCTGCGCACGTGAAGTTTGTTTCCGGTAGATTGTCGAAGTCTAAGTACTGTAAAATACAGATTTATAATTAGTTATTTATGCAACTGTACTATAATGAGGGGTATTACATAGTATCACATGAGTGTTTTAATACCCAATTATGTAGAGATGCACTCAAGATTTTATCTACACCCATAATATGTATCCTCTACAAAGGGTTTGACTTTCCTCCTCCTCGTTGTCATTATATCATCCGAAAGACTGTTATAATGTTGTACCTACCGAATTTCATAATGTAACTCGCGCGCGGGGAGGAGCGCAACATGCTCTCGCTCAAATATTGTAATGTTAGTCACGGTTAGCTCAGTAAGCTAACTTTTTTCGAACCCTTTATAGATGCTTTTAAAGCATGAGTTTACACCCATAAATTATATTTTAATTATAATTTTAAATTATATTCATTATCTTCATAAAAATATAGAAATGTTTTAATTTAATCTGTAGAAGGTAGAAGGAAACGATAAGTATTGCATTATGTAAATAAACCTAGTAATCTTACGAATCCATACATAAAAGAAGGCTGTGAGTGTTGACAATTTTTGATGAAAATGTAATTTTCATTTGTTCCCAACGAGTCACACCATCAACTGTCACACTGTAACTGATTGGGAAATTTCTAATAAAAAGTTCCCATCGAGTAACAGGTGTGACTCGTTCGGTAATTTTACATTTACATTGAACTCATTTTATCACACTGACAACAGAAAAAAAACAATAATTTATCCATACAGAAAACAACTATAGTTTAAACTAGAGCCATCATAAAGGAAATATGATTGTAAACAAAACTTTCACTATTTCACTTCACTAATAGGTACGTTAAGTTTAAGTGAACTGACTATTAAACTTGACAATCATAATATAAGTTATGTTCATAAATCATGGAAATAAAAAATAATTAAAAGCTGATTCGATTCGTAAGTTGGCTCGAGTAAACTATAGTTATAAAACACATTTCACTTCTACATATTTTATTAGATTTGTATGATTTGTAAATATTAACTTAATACGTACCCCGGGTTTTATAGACCGTGATATCCGAAATTCGTTCTGGAATATGAAGATCAGCAACCACAGCCATACTGAAAATATAACAACATATCTGTTTATGACCAATCTCCCCAACAGAAAAAAATAGATACGAAATACTGAAAGAAGACTTCATTTTGATATTGAAAATAATTCATCAAACTCACTGCGTTCAAAAATTCATAAATAACTGCCTGCCTGAATGTAAAAATACTTGAATCTTATCTTATCATAGTCTTCCTATTTTCGAACGGTAAAATACAAGATCGTTTCTCATCTTTGGCGGGTACGATTCCCGGTTCAGGCGGGTTTAAAAAAAAAATGAATGCAATTTTTTATTATTATTAGTAACTGGGCAGGCATTTGATAACCATATTGCTTGGTAAACAGGATGTGGTCTAAGGTGTAGCATGCTTGCTCTAAGCTTGCCCAGGAAATACCTATTCACTCTTGCCTGAAGAGACCAAGGTTGTCACTATCGGGGAACACATGAACAAGCCACGCATTCCATTCTTTAGCAGTTCGCATAATACACACATCAACTTTGTCTAGGGATACAGGTGTTATTTTCATACAAACGAGGTAACTCAAGGTAAGGCTTCAAGCCTTGGTTTTCTGCCAGGGATGTACTGTACTGTGATCTGATGACGGCTATCCAGGTAGTGAATGGAGGAGATGCAGATTGCTATACACACCCAACTGATCTGACCAGCATTCTAAAAGTGTAAAGGACATTTTAAAAAAAACCGCGAAAATAGCATGAAAATGTATGGAAATCCTCAAACTGAGAACTCTGACCCATTAATCTTTTAGAATGCTGATCAGATCAGTTGGGTGTGTATTACGATCTGAATCTCCTCCATTCACTCCCTGGATGGCCGTCATCAGATCACAGCACGGTACATCTCTGGCAGAAAACCAAGGCTTCAAAGTTACGTCGTTTGTATGAAAATAGCACCTATATCTCTAGACAAAGTTGAGGTGTATAAATGTAATGGCAAAGCGCCTGGCGCCACACGGACCTCTGCCCCCTAGCATGACCACCGAAACGCGATATTATTTAAAATAGTGATTTATCATGTTTAACTGTCAAAAACACGAGTGCCGATAAAACATTTATCGCGCGAGATATATCGTGTTGCGATAGTCAGCTAAGGGGGCTGGAGTATCTACAATGTTAGGGTGATATGCTAACCTGCTGCGTCTGGTACCCCGATTGTAGAAAGGGGCTGGAGGAACAAGGTCATTCAGTTCCCTCGCACACTCTCCAAAGTTATTAATTCAAGTTACTTTAAAAATAACTTGAATAGTCTTTAATAAATACTATTAAGTTTGTTTTAATAGCTTAGATTAAAACAAAATCAATAGTCAATTATTTTATGAGGATACGATGGTCTTGAAAATAGTGTAGGAAAGGAAGGTAGTGGACCCCCACAGTAAATCCTCAGTAGACGAAACTTTACAGTATGATAAAGTATCATAAATGAAACATATTTTTTAAATTATCCAAATCGTTTTTTTTTTGTTTTTGGATATTTGTACATAGGTTTTGGTTCATACTATATTACAACATTTACAACCCTGCAAAGTTTCATCGACTGAGGACGAGAGAGAGATTTCCTACACTAAAAAGTTATTTTATGGCAAATAGAGTAAACAATTATTTTAATGCATAACGAGATAGTGCTTGGCCTTCACCTTACCTGATGTTAAGTGACGATAAGGCCAAAAGTGGAAGCGCACTACACCCGGAATCCTTATCACTGAGGAACTGTCTATCTTACCTCTAACTGCCAGAACACAACAATTTATTAATTGTTGTTATGGCGTCAGACTTATAAAAGATGGTAGTAAGTGGCCAGGCGGTCCTGAAATAAGCCCTACCACCAACCAAGCCGAGTATAAATTGTGCCCTCCTCCTTGGAATCGAACCCGAGACCCCTGCGTCTAACACTTTATTAGTTAAAAAAAAATTAAAAAAATTTAAAACCCTCCTGC
The DNA here is from genome assembly GCA_943789525.1 of Agriphila geniculea. Lineage (NCBI taxonomy): Eukaryota > Metazoa > Arthropoda > Insecta > Lepidoptera > Crambidae > Agriphila > Agriphila geniculea. Next base: position 16,118,235 of record OX038875.1, read on the forward strand.
ATAAAAAGTCAAGTCAACTGAAAAGATGGAAACAAGATTAAATATTAAAGGCAACATTATAACATGCAGTCGGAGGCATGCATAAAGAAAGTGACATTTTGAATGATTTGAGTTATATGCCTCCGACTGCATGTTATAATGTTGCCTTTAATATTTAATCTTGTTTCCATCTTTTCAGTTGACTTGATTTTTTATGCAGGAGGGTTTTTAATTTTTTTAAATTTATTTTTTTATTTATTTCTTTTTAGTTATTATTTATTACAATCATGATATACCTTTTTGAAATCCTTTTAATGAGACCTTTAATTTGACACCCATTTTGCAGTATTCTAAAAAAAAATTTTTTTTCCTCTACGTACAATAGCACCGTGCAGCCGCCATGTTGGTTTTTTTATAACGCCACTTTCTTAAGAACACTTGGGTTGGCAAGACAAATCTAACGATATGTTAATCATGGAAATCCGTTCAGCCGTTTAAAAGATATGAGGTAATAAAGAATATTACATACAAACATACAAGATACGCGCGAAAAACATAACCCTCTTGCAGTCGGGTAAAAAATAAACTAATTAATATGAAAATACCTTGCAGGGCAGAGGCGGAGCGCACGACGAGCGCGCCGCCGGCTGAGATCCGAGCTTGCCGCCGCATCTGAAACACAGACAAAAATAGTATCATTTTATTATCTTACTCAATTTTTGTTGAATATGTTAGATATGTTACATTACAATACTTAATAAGAAAATTTCGCTAACAAAACGACTTTAAAAAAAATACTTAATTAAAAAATATTAAAAACATGACTGCCCTGCCAAAAATGAATTAAAAAGTAAATTAACAAGTGTCATTAACAAGTGTCAAGTGTTCAGTCGGGGGACCGTTTTAATGAACAATTTTTGATCAAAGAGGTCCCCCGAGGTGCAATGAAATGACACTTGTTATTTAAGTTTTTAGTTCGTTTTTGGCAGGGCAGTCGTGTTTTTTATTTTTTTATTAATTTATTTTTATTTAACACATTTTTAGACAAATTAGGTACATAGTTTTGGAATGTGCTCATCAAAGCCTTTCATTTGATGCCCATATTGTAATAATAAAAGATTTTTTTTACCATTTTAAAGTGGCGTCGTACAGTCGCTATATTGATTTTTTTTCAAAAAAATATAGCCAGTGTCACTCGGAATGATGTGAAGATTCTAACGATACCCCATACATCCAAAATCAGTTCAGGCATTTAGAAGTTATGGTGGAATAAAGAAACTCATATACCCACAAATATACATGAACCCTAAACACATATACACTCCTTTTTGGGCTGTCGTGTAAAAACGTTTTTCTCAGAAAGTTCGATAAAATATTGGAAAAGTATGAAAAAGCTTTTTTTCCCAGATTCTAGACTAGAGTATCTAGGATTTAAAATGAAAGTAAACACTTATTAGAATAAGAGAGCTTTCCTACCTCACCTCGTATCAGACTATTGTTGTACTGATCTAATACTTAAAGATTACAAAAGCAGCAAGTTAGGTGTTAATTAGTTTTCAACATGCAATTGAAATCTTGTTTTTGTTACGAGAAGACAAGCCAAAATGTGAATTGCGAAGTGCTAAATGAGAGGTCTGATCGACAAAGCATTAATCAATGTTTCACGGCACACATTTTTAAAAAGGAGATGTACAGAATACAATGATAACTACTGCCATACAATGACCGGGTCAAACGATTCGCACGCGTATCAAAACAATGGCTTGCGACATTTACAATTAAACATCCACAATGAATTGTTCCGATATGCCTCAACTAAATTACATAAAAATGCGGAGAACGTTCCACTTTTGTCCTATTAAGGAAGTGCACCACAAAAGTATGCTAAAGATACAATATAATTTTATATAAAGGCGTGGGAATTTGTTGAGGAAGCATGAGAGTAAGTATAACTGAGTACCTATTATCAATAAGGTCAATGAAAATTTGTTTATTTATTTAATGTGCTTCTGTCATAAAAAATAAACTAATTATTCACTCTGATCCGGTTCGCTTTCAATGCCATGTTCATATTCTCTTAAAAAAACTGTTACTCGTACCTACAACATTCCTTAAAATAATGTCTCTAGACTCTAAATTACTGTGTCTTAATGTGATTGTAGCTGAAATGGTGGATTTGGTCTCATACAACGTGTTACAAAATAACCCCTGATGCCGAATATGGAGATAGGGGCCAACAAACTGGACAACTTTTACTACGGCATCGTCTCTGAAATCGTGATAAAAAAACCTCTATTTTATAGTTTATGATATTTCTTTATTAATTTTTGTATGAGACAGCTGATTTTTATTCGTGATTTCAGAGTTTTATGGTACCTACTAATCTACCATATTCGGCATTAGGTTTTTTTTGTAACACTTTGTATATTGATACTAATAACTATTAGAATAAAAATTTCCAAAACATATGAATGTAGTACAGAGTCGGCTCAGTTACAGATCTGTTATATTTATTAGCATTTTTAAATGATATAAGTATAAAAGAGTATTTTCCCTTGTTTTATGATTTTAGTTTTACGGAAAACTGTTTATGAAGGCCTTGATATATTTATAGTCAAAATGCGCGAAATATTTTATGGCTTTATCTTTTGACTGAGTTGACTTAGAAGCTCGAAATGTCCCTTAGAGCTCTAAGAGACGATAAACTTTAGCTAGCCTAATATTAATTTTAACATGTAACGTTTACGTGTTCCTAAGAAAAAGAAAAACTGTAGATAGATAACCAAGTCATATTAGTTATTCTGTGACCAAGTGATGTGATCCTATTAGGTTAAAAGCTTAGTGTAGTCAAATTAGGTCGAATTTGCAAAAAGATCGGAAGTAATTCGTATAGTTGTAATTTTTTATGGAATCATTAGAAGACTTGAATATAAGTTTTCTCCGAGTTAGCACCTTTCCTGCTATGTACGGATCATTGTTTAATGTTAGGTATTAACATTAAAGTCAAAAGTTAATATAATACTTACCTACAATAACAGTTTCTTTCCATGTTTTGTTACAATTTTAATTACCTATCATTGCATACCTAATACCTATATAGTTTGCTATAATCAGATAAAAAGTTACCGAGATAACTGACAAAATCTAAACCTAGGAGCGCCACCTTTGTGACGTCGTAAGTACTTGTTCCACTACTTAAGCGAGTGACAAAAACTGATTTGATGATCAGTAACGCATGCGCAACGCGAAAGTAGTGGAAACTGGAACAAGTACCTACGACGACACAAAGGTGGCGCCTCCTAGTTTCAGATTTTGTCAATTATCTCGGTAACTTTTTATCTGATTTAAGCAAGCTAGGTATGCAATCATAGGTAGTTAAAATTGTAACAAAACTTGGAAAAAACTTGTAATTTTAGGTATTATATTGAAAAAAAATATTGGGACTTTAATTTTAATACCTAACATTAAACGATGTTCCGTATATAGCAGGAATGGTGCAAAGTCGGAGGAAACTTATATTCATGTTTTCTACTTAGAATAATTGGTTTTCTAATGATTCTATAAAAAATTACAACTACACGAATTACTTCCAACGTTTTTGCTAATTTGACTATACTAGCTGTAAAAAGTTGTAAAGTGCTGGTGTTATGCTAACTCTTTAGTAATCTGTGTTTATGTCCACTGTTTCATCGTTGTCATACTAGTATGACTACGAGGATACCTATTACATGTCCTCTTGGTCATACTATACCCACGTGGTTTACCTACCTCTCAAATTCTAATCGCTATTGTGTAATATCGTGCACGATTTATATCTGACATAGAAAGTGAATAGAAGTTTTATTAGTCCCTTTCATTAACCATTCTATGGTGACGTAATGTAACTTTATCCACTCATCCATTACAGGCCAGTTACATTTTTACTATCGGTATAATTTACATCCGCGATTGCAAAATCTGGATTACTCGAATACTATAGTTAAAACTGATTTGTAAACCTTAATAAGATAAGCGCCACATGGCTATTTAGTAATCAGAGCTTGGATACCAATTGCTGTGAACATAATAGTGTTAAATGTTAACCGATACCGTGAAAGTTGTTGCAATGGTTGTGTCAGATTGTCCTAGGGCGTGGTTTCCTCGTAAGACGACGGCCAGTGGACCGGCACGAATCTGGAGCAGAACCACCGATATGAACTAACTGTGTGCGTACACGCAACCAGACAACGCTCCACTTCTTGACTTTACCAATAGATTCTATAACAGAATTGTAATTTTCGTAGATCACGTAATATTTGGTGAGTTATAAAGCAAACCATTTTTAAGTGGGTTGTAAGTCCGGAAAGGGCTATTTGTAAAATGCATAAAATGAGACATTTACGTGGGTTGATTTCCCGGATAACTTGCTAGGCGATTTTAGTCGAATAGGGCTTTTATCGACAGTCACTTGTAAAATTGAATCTCAAACTTCGATTTTACAATCGATTGCCGATAAAAACTTCTATTCGACTAAAGTTGCCTTGTAAGTCGAACGGAAAATTAACCCATACCTAATACAGGTACGACAAACAGTTGAGTCATTATAGTTCCTGAAAAAGTTGGGATAACTGAAAAAATAATAATGCATATTATAGTCTGTATATTGGCGTAGTCTTATTCTGAGCTAACGTTTCAGTCCGCTTGTGGTACAGGCTTTAGTCGCATAAATTGCTAATAGTTATGAGCTCAAAGAAAATAAAAATAACTATACACGCTGAAATATTAATCATATGGTTCCCGCAGTGGTTCCACTGCTATCAAAAATCAGTTGTGTCATACAAAAGCGCATTACCTACTCAACCTTAATGTATGGAACAGCTGTTCTTTTCCCAATAGCAGAGCTGGCCATATAGTAAAAGTTGCTTGTAATCATGAGTGGAACCACCCCACTGCGGGAACCAAATGCTAAAAATTTCACGCTATGTTTTAATTTGTTGTTATAATTATCAGAGCCATTGCGATGGATCTTAGAGCGAGGATTACCGCAAACGTTTACTATGTTGATGAATTCCATTGCGCCATGTCCTGTGGAGTAATTAGTGCAGATATTGCTTTGTTACAACACTCAGTGTTCGGTAAATATACAAGAATGTTATGTGCAAATATTTTACAAGTACACTCGTTTCTTGTTCCGATATTAACTACTCATTGAAACATAATCAGTCGTCATTATATAGAATAGTTTTGCGACCACACTCTAAATTTTTTTAAAAGATTAGTCTTTTAACCTAAAAATATTCTAGAGGAGTTTATGAAATATATAAAAATCTATAACCTTTAGCACGAAAACAAGATAATAACAAATGAAAAATATAATTGAATCCAAACTTAAGAATCAGGTCTAGTTATTAATACTAATTTCATGCATGTAGTAATCCTTACAAACATTTAAAATGATATAATTATTAACGACAAACGCCTACTGATTCTTGTGCAGTAATTTCACATTAAGTTTGACCTTTTAGTAGTTAATCACTCGAAAGATGGTAAGACTAGTTGTGAGTATCATATTTCAGTTACTTATATTAAATATAATACTAATTAGTTTGCGTAATAGCCACTCGTGGGCTTTAGTTACCAATTATTTTTATTAGTTTTTGACCAGTGTCAGATTTTATGACAAAAGGTCTATTAATAATTATAGGTAGTGCTTCCTATAATTATGTATTTGGATTATCTGATTGATCTTATCAAAACTGATATTTATTACATCACTGTCTATTGAAGGAAGAAAAGGTAATATGTAATAAAGGCATATAACAATTATTGGGTTATGGATGATTAATGATTACACATGTAATATGGATCATTCATCATTAAGTTCTCTTGTTATATAATGTAGAAAGTTATGTTTACTAATAAATATTGAATTTAGTAGCAAATTCGATCGAATGTTTCATTAATATTAAAGAAAAAAGATCTGGGGGCTAATTGACTAATTTTAAAAATCTATCGCAATCGCTTTCGTTTGACAGATGGATGTGACACATTGCTGCATTTCTTTGGTAATTTTTATTTGTGCCAAAAAGAAAACTTCAATGGATTACATCCCGAAAGCGATTGCGATAGATTTTGAAGTTAGACAATAGAAAGGCAGGTTTCAAGGAGTCCTATCAATAATAAGCGATTAAAAGATTGTTTACACTAAAATATTTACGTTTTAAATGGTTAAGCAATCTTCGCCGGAAAGCCTGCACCTGCCTGCCTTCGTTTTTACACACGCTTTGACTTATGGTTTACATAGTAGGGAGGTACACAAACACATAACAATAACCCGCCCGTCCGTACCTATAGATGAGTAAGTAATGACTTGAGTAAAACTTGCAATTTTCAAATGCTTCTAATATTTTATTGATGTGCAATTTGTAGTATAATTAATCTTAAATGCACCAAAACTGCAATAAAACTGCATTTAAAATTAATTATACTATAAATTGCATGTAAATATGATATGAGAAGCATTTGAAAATGGCAAGTTCTATTAGTCATTACTTACTCGTCAAGACTCCTAGGGAGCCCATGGTAAAATTAATATTTAAAACCCGCGTCAGATTTTTTAAATGTAATTGTATTTTAATACTCTTGGTGATGATGACGATTGTTTCGTTTGTGCCTTGGCTAATATAATGGCCTGGCCCCATATGGAGCGGGCGGCGATCGGCAACGACGACGCGACTTGCGAATTCGTAATATAATGTGATGCTGGTAAACTAGTGCGGTGGGTGAGCATGTGATGTGATGTTGAAATGTCGAAAAGTCGAATTTTATATTTTTTTAGAACTGGAAAAATAAAAAATTAAACATTAAAAGAGATTTGTGGCGTCACAAATTCCGTAAATTTTTGTATGAAAATTGCAGGTCATTATCTTAGAGTAAGACGGGCTTCTAACGAAGCCTTTGTTGCTCGAAGGTCATTATAACTTTGAACTGCTATGTCTTCGCCATTTAAATATTTTACTGTTATGTGAATATTTATTAGACTCGTAAAAAGAAAATTGGAAATTTTCTTAATTCGCGTGTCGCCGTTGCCAGTTCACGTGGCCAGGTTGTATTGTAACGGTACACACCCGCGGCGCAGGCGCAGTCCGTTATGTCATCAAGTGTGTTGGTGATGTCTGTGCCAAGAATGGCGGTCACTGTGTTACCGAAGAAGGCTCGTCCTCCCTAAAATACCGTGAACGTGTTATTTTGCAACCTGTTTTTTGTTGACAGGTTCCAAAAAGTGTTACGTTCTGCTAAATATTTCGACCAAATATGCACTTTAAAGGAAAAAACCTCCAAAAATCATTTTTGCTTCGCCGCAGTAGGGTAATGAATGAAATTAATGAGCATGTAAGAAGAGAAAGAAAATAACCTGAATTTCAAAAAAAAAATTGTTTTCATTATTACTTATCATGTTTTATGATAATTAATCACTTTTCGCAAGTAAGAAGTTCAGCAAGTAGGAACTGACGTAAATGTCATCATTTTACTTCTAACCAATAAATTCCGTAATAAAAGCTCAAGAAATTAAACTTGTTTTAAAATCACATCGTTAAAGCTAAATGCCTTAAAATGATTTATTTCATAATCGAATACCATTAGGTAATCTAAGGTCATCGTGTTGAATTCACATGTGCTTATGACATTATCACTTTGAGGCGTCATTTATCTCTGAGATAACATCATGTGTTGAGGTAGACTAACCATCTTTTAAATAAAAATAAAATACGTTTAGAAATAGATCTTATCAGTTGAAGATAATCTCGCGCCACAGAACAGGCTTAAGAAGTTGCAAGTAGCAACTTTTATTTTCTATAATGAGTATTGTAGAGCTTGTTTTTTTTAAAAAAACCGGCCAAGTGCGTGTCGGGCCACGCGCCAAAGGGTTCCGTAGTTACCTTAGACCATACCATATTTAATACCACCTATCATTTTTCGTCTGCAAAAATAACTTTGTTTTTCACAGTGTTGGTATGAATGACAAAGTTATATTTGCGGTTTTGGTAAATGTGCTATATGTCAAAAACTAATTACTATATCTCGTTCAAACCAATTTTGGTTGAAAGTGTTTACTAAGATCTTATAGCATATATTTTTTTTAGATTTTTCACTCTCTTATTTCAAAAGTTAAAGGGGGGGGGACACACATTTTACCACTTTGGCGGTGAATATCTTTCAAACGGTTGACTTTGAGAAAAAGTTGTCTTAGAAACCTCAATGTCATTTTTGAAGACCTATCTATAAACACCCAACACGTGTTGGTTTGAAGAAAAAATTTTTTTTCAGTTTCAGTTCCATGTATGGTGAGCCCCCCCTTAATCTTTTATTTTTCTTATTTTTGTATTAAATTCGTTAAGCGGTTAACAGAATACATCTACCTACCAAGTTTTAACTGTGTAGTCTTAATACTTTCGGAATAAAGTGGCTGTGACATACGGACAGACAGACAGACAGACAGACAGACATGACGAATCTATAAGGGTTCCGTTTTTTGCCATTTAGGCTACGGAACCCTAAAAATCAGTCTCCCTATCAGCCTATAAGTTGTTAAACTGTGCTTTAAGTGACCCAATACAATTGACGGGTCATTTCAAACGCAACCAATTTCGGTCATCGATCCTTTCCCCAGATAGCAATAATATTATATCGAAATGTCATTTACAAATTTGATACTCCGCAATACCGTGACAGAATCGTGACGAAGAAAATATATTGTATTGTAGAAGTTCGATATCAGTATGTGATCGATTGTTTGACTGCTTTGACAACGGAGTGAGCAGCTATTGTGCCACTGCCAAATTTTATCTCACGGATCCGAGTGCATTAAGAGTTCTGTGTCATTATGATTGAGGTCTCGTAATCTTACGACATATTTGGATAAATAAGGAATACGACAGGTCATAGATAGTGCATGAGATACACGCAACGAAACCACAGACAATGGCTCGCCTACTCGGTGCACAATTAAGTTAATAATTGAGACCTATGTCGACACACGTGGCAAATATTATTAGAACCATATTAGGTCCGTTTAACTACCGGTTATGTATTTAATCCTGACTGATTCACGACTCGATTCTGCTTATCAAATGCGTCTCGCTCTCGCCCACGCAGCACGTACAATTGTTACGTTTATGGAAGTGAGGTATTTTAAAAGCATCTTAAATCACATCTGTCTCAAATTACGAAATCGTCTGATTTTTTGCGAGAGCTACGTGAAAACTTAAACGTACCTGAATATTGGTTGGTTTTCGCAATGCGCCGTGTAGGAACTTTGTAATGCGCTATGTTAACGGCGAATGAGCGCGAACGTGATACTCTGCCCTAATATAGTGTGATTCAATATAATCGTGACCCTTGTTAGTGTAGGAAATGTGAGTAAGTGTCATAGCAAGCCGCCAGTTTAGTAGATAGTGATCCCAAAAGACACTGATTGACGGTGATTCATACGTCTCTTCCTCTTGTCATGACGATGCGGGAAGTATTAAATCTAGGGATTCGGTCGTCTGTGACAACACTTATGAAAGCGGGAGATAATAATCTAGTCCATCAGGCAGAGAACTAAGTAATGCTTTTCTTGTGCGGCAAAATGGTAAGTACGCAAGATTAACTTTTTGTTGCCATTTGAGGAAAGGCAGAATTGTATTCCTTTTTTTAAGCAAATTGTGGTCATCCTAACAGATAATTGCGTCAAAAACATATTCAACTATTATATAGACTAAATTAAGTCTATTGATTGATTAATTTCACCTAGAAAAATGCAATAATTTTTGATTTTTTTTCTGTTGCGAAATCGCTCTAAGATTACTGATGACGTCACTTGCCTGTAAATAAATATGGCTTCAAGCGTTTGACACGACCATAGACTTAGGATCCGCGATTGATGGCTGTCAAATGGCTAAGGATATTATAATGTTTACAGGCTTGTGACGTCAACAAGTGACGTTTCCAGCGACATAGCGTTTTTGGCACGGCTTTAAAATTTTAAACTTTAACATTGATTTTTTAATAAAATACATTGATTTTTCCTGAAATATCAATGTGGTGCGCTTATTACGTAATAAGGAATAATTTTAAATGGTTTACAAAATTAGTCAAATAGCCTATTCATTGGTACGAGTATGTTCGCCTTTAGAGAGAGAAGAAGTTTTTTTGTAGAAGGCAGTATGTTTGCTGTCGATGTCATCGTTGACAAAGGACTTCGTCTAAGTGTGAAAATTAAACATTATGACATTCGAAAAGCATTCCGATGTCACAGTAATTTTTCTTTTAAGTTTTTATTTAGCCTACGACATAGGTCAATGGACTGGATTACCGTCTGGTAATGGTCTGGTAAATACTGTGTATCCTGGATAGAGGTCTGCGGAGGATGCATGTCAGATAAACATGCACATCAGGCAACGCGTGGGTACCTGTCTTCGTCATGTGAAATTAAATAATTCATTGAAGTCATAGGCGGAAGCGAGAAAATATTGAGCAAAAGAAAATTTGAAGAGAATCATTTTGAATAGTACTTTCTTACGCGAAGCCTTGGCAGTTGAAAACATTTTCGTACATATATTCCTTAGGGCCTCCACAGTTTCCGGATTGGCCTATAATTTGGTAACAATAAAAAAAATGAAACACAATTTCTATAAAATTATCTAACAAATAAATTAACAAAAACTTAGCCAGAATCTGTGAAACTGACCCTTAAGCCATTTATTTTTATTTCGCACTGAAATATTTTTTTTCATCAAACCTATACGTGGGGGGTGTATAGACACCATTTTTTAATTGTGTCTGTCATAGGTCTTTAAAAATGAAATTGAGGTTCCTAAAACAATTTTTTCTCAAAGTCAACCGTTTGAAAGATAAGTAGATATACACTTCCGAAGTGGTAAAATATAAGTGTCCCTCCTCTAACTTTAAAAAAACCGGCCAAGTGCGAGTCGGACTCGCGCACGAAGGGTTCCGTACCAAAAAACGGCAAAAAAATACGTCTGTTGTATGGGAGCCCCCCTTAAATATTAATTTTATTCTGTTTTTAGTATTTGTTGTTAGAGCGGCAACAAAAATACATCATCTGTGAAAATTTCAACTGTCTACCTGTTGTCGTTATTAATATCGAGCAAAAAACGGCAAAAAAAAACACGTTGGTTGTATGGGAGCTTCCCTTAAATATTTATTTTATTTTGTTTTTAGTATTTGTTGTTGTAGAGGCAACAAAAATACATCATCTGTGAAAATTTCAGCTGTCTAGCTATCACGGTTCATGAGATACAGCCTGGTGATAGACAGACAGACAAACAGACAGACAGACAGACGGACAGCGGAGGCTTAGTAATAGGGTCCCGTTTTACCCTTTGGGTACGGAACCCTAAAAATGTACATGCTGTAGTGTAGATCATAATAAACACTTTCAACGAAAATTGGTTTGAACGAGATATACTTAGTTAGCAGTTTTAGAGAGATTAGCACATTTTCCAAAACCGCAAATATAACTTTGTCATTTTACAAACACTATGAAAATAAAAGTTATTTTTGCAGACGAAAATTATTGTGGTATTAAAATATATGGTAGGTATGGTATAAGGTAACTACGGAACCCTACTGCGCGTGGCTCGGCACTTGGCCAGTTTTTTACATAGGTCACTGGACTATAATAAGTACTGTATGACAAATAGTGCGTATCCTGATGAGTCGTCCACGCAGGACGCAGGTTAGGCACGCGCACGCACAATCAGCGGGACTGCGTAGGAACTGTCATCGTCATTTTAGGAGTCATTTTTTGGACGAAGATAAAAGCTGAAGCGTTTTATGGTAACAGCAGTGTACATAAATATTTAGCATCTATGCATTAAGCTTAAAAATCTCATAATAATATGTTTTGCTCTACCGATTTAATTAGATTTAAAAAATATAATATTTTTGTGCTGTAGATCATTAAATTATAATCATAGGCATGTTGAAAACCTTTTGTGCCAAACTATCTTTTTCTAACTTTCGCAAGAATAAAATACAACAGTGTAATTATGATTGCGCACGTAGGATGCATTTCATGATCTTAGAAACGTTTCCAAAAGTATTTTTGGAACTTTTATTTTAATTCCAACAGTATACCCATCTCTACTTTTATTTAGCTAAATCATATTTATTTTCTCAAAGGTTTCAATAACTTAAGTTTGATGTTTTGAGCACACGTCCAGACACGCTGTAAACTCCAAAAGCTTCGCATTGCATGTCTGTCTATTATTTTATTCTATTCCTTTATAGCTAGTCACTTGGACCACAGCACGCCAGACAGCCGCCTCCGTCACATTCCGAGACGTTTCCTCTGCGCTCTTACAACTTTTTTGTTGTTTGTTCATTTACTATGATGAATGGACTCTTGATTGAATAATTACAAGACACAAATAGCAATTTGCTCGATTCATTTCTAACATAATTCTTTTTTTGTCGTGTAAGTATTGAGGAAGTGCTAGTTAGGGTCCAATTTTTTACATCCATCGAAACTATTTATATGTCAATAATTTTTTAGTTTTTAAATATTGTTACTCCATAAATCATTGCAGTAATTACGTGTCTCGCATGCAAATATGTTGACAAATAAACGCTCTAGTATATCAACAGGTTTTCCATGATGAAGAAATATTGCAAAGGATATGACATCTCAATATTAGGCCTAATGACATTCATTAGGTGTTGCTTATTTAACATGCTTAGTTAATTTGTATGATACCCCAGAGCTGGCATTTACATTTCGATAGTATTTCGACAGATGGGTTCCCATGCGTTTGCAAACGTTATATAATCAGCCGATGACAGTTACTGGGACATTTGACCTCATCGAGCTATGCCAATTACAGTAAACTAATGTCACTGGATGGGCACTGCTTATTAAACTCTTTTGAACTTATACTATAATCTAAGTTACCGAGTTGGTTAAATGCTCTAAGTTACCGAGTTAAAAAATTAAAAAGAATACACGGTCTCTTAGGTACTGTTTTTCAATAGAAACGAGAATATTTACATAAAATATCGTAATGCTATGTTCGTGATTCGGAATTGATAAACCTACTTTCTTTTTTAATTAAAAACAATAATGACATTGATTTTTTTATCGAAACGGTTAAACCACAGATAGAAAAATTTACGCTGGTTAAACCCTTTTCATGAAGAATAAATAAAATAAAACTAGTGGCTCCGTAAGCTGTAGACCTCGCGTTAAAAAGTAATTCAAAATGTAAGTTGTTTAAAAAACAATAGATGTCGCCCTCTCGCCACGAGGTTTTCAAAGCATATAGTAGGGTACGTGCTGTTTGGTATATTAAGTATTTGGTATATTCGCAGCTAGATGGCGCATCTAATTTTGTAAATATTTCGAAATGTGTAAATTTTTTAGGGCTAGTTTTTCGAAATATATCTTATATTTTGAAAAACTGGCTCGACTAAAAAAATTCTATATAATTTTTAAACCTGCTCACAAAATTTTACGAGAATCGGTCGAGAAATGCGACCTGAGGAGAACAAACAGCACCGGAAAGCTGGGCTGAAATATGTCTTTTTACATATCTCTGCCATTTTGAAAAATTTAAAATCTTGCGTGAAACACCAATAACCTCACGTTCTTTGTAAAACACCAATAACCTCACAGGAGTAGATTAATAAAATCATAAACAACAACATTTCGTTTTACGACTTTTCCAAAAACAGCCAAAAAAAATCCGACTTTTCATACAAAACTCGATCAGCTGTTCGGACATTTGTATTAAAAATCAGATTTTTTTTTCTGTATTTGGAAAAGTTGTAGAACAATTAATATTGTTGTTAATGATGTAAGTAATCTATCCCTGCGAGGTTGTTGATGTTTTACAAAAATCGTATAGTTTTCAAACATGCTCACAAAATTTCTTGAGAATCGGTTGAGAAGTGACCTGTAGAGGAGAACGAACAGCGCTGGAAAGCTGGACTGAAATATGTTTTTTTTTCATATCTCAGTCATAGGTATTAAAAAATTTGGGAAAACTGGATCGACAAAAAAATCTACATAATTTTCGATCCTGCTCACAAAATTTTACGAGAATCAGTTGAGAAATGCGACCTGTAGAGGAGAACAAACGGACAGCCGGACAGACATACGAAAATTTTTTTGCCCAAGCTGAAGCAGAGACGCTTCGCTCGAAATATTGTAATAAAACGTCGTGTCTTTATTCACAAACATCACTTGCCATCAAATATTTTGTTTGTCATAATGGCGCGCCGCCTAATCATAGAAATTTATTTTTGCTTACAACACTATTGCCGAATACTGCAATGGGGTACACTTACATAACTTTACATTTTTCTCCGCGTTTCGTGTACTCTAAAAAGTACGTTTGCACAAAAATTACGTTGATTTCTCTATATTTGTTTTTTACTGCGGCATACTATTATTATTATGATGTCTACTGCTATTACGGTTTCTACAGGGTCAGTGACTGGATCCAGTGACTCGGAATTTCGGACCCAGTAACTGGATACATGTAGACAAGATCGGCGGTAAGTCGTACTGTGCCCAAAAATAGAACGAGTGGCCAGTTAGCTGGACTGACTTGTGAGCGAGAAGTCAGCACTATATACGTTGAAATAGTGTCTACACGAGCCCAGTAGCAAGTCAGCGCTGGGCTGTACTGCTGGGCGGTACTGCCATGTTACTGACCCCGTATAAACAATAAAAATAATGTTACTAGAAATTCATACTTGGTATAATTATTTATTTTTGGTTTGTTGTATTATATAAATTAAATGATCGTAATGTTTTAGTAGGTAACTCGCCAGTCTATTGTCCAGATAAATCATTTCATCTATCAAAGAAACGTGATTCGATTTTGATGTAAAAGGCATCATTTGATAACGATGAAATTACTTCAGTGAGTTAATTAAAATTTATGTTGTCATTCTAAGACTAACGCAAACTCCTGCGCACATTGTTCCCATGACCTTTCATTTCGTGGCCGAATGTATCTTTTATTTCGTATACGCCTTCCGTAATGTACTTCCACACGAGTATTTTAATTATATACATCCGCTTGTTTATTAAGGAATTCTAATAGATATTTTTCTTTGTATGAAGATAGAGAGTCAAACTTTAAGCGAAGTTTGATCATAGAATAAATGGAAATTGGTCTAACTGAAAATTAGTTAACTAAGTCACGTAGTCAATTATATTTCAGTTGTGTATCTACACTTTTTATCGAGACTGAAGCAACAGTAACTTTTTAAACTATGTATAACTGTATATTGAAGGCATTTTCCTTTGAATTAAAAATAGTTCCTTACTGACCGAGCGAGCCCGAAGCGCGAGCGAAGCGTCTATGCTTCAGCTTGGGCAAAAAAATATTTCGTATGTCCTTCCGGCCGGCAGCTGTCCGTTTGTTCTCCTCTACAGGTTGCATTTCTCAAGTGATCCTCGTGAAATTTTGTGAGAAGGTTCGAAAATTATATAGCATTTATTTGTCGATTCAGATTTTCGATTTTTTTTAAAATGGCGATTATGTAAAAAAAAACATATTTCAGTCCGGTTTTCCGGCGGTGTTTTTTCTCCTCTACAGGTCGCATTTCTCAACCGATAGTCGTGAAATTTTGTGAGCAGGTTCGAAAATTAAATAGTTTTTTTTAATGGACCCATATTTTCGAAATTTTCCGAAATTGTGGAGATATGTAGAAAAAACACATTTCAGCCTAGGTTTCCGGCGCTGGCTGTTCTCCTCTACAGGTCGTATTTCTCAACCGATTCGCGTGATAGTTTGTAAACAGGTTTGATGATTATATATAATTTTTTAGTCGGGCCAGTTTTTCGATTTTTTTAGAAATGGCGGAGATATGGTTAAAAAATACATATTTCAACAGTTTCGAAAAATGTAACAAAATTTTTTTATTAGCGGTGCAAGCAAAGTAAATTTTGTTTTTAGGGTTCCGTACTAAAATGGTAAAAAAGGAACCCTTATGGTGTGACTCAGTCTGTCTGTCTGTCTGTCTGTCACAGCTGGATATCTCGAGAACTATTAAAGGTATCAACTTGAAATTTGGAATGGTTTAAGATGACATTTGCCCAACTATTTTGCAAATAAGAAATAAATAAAAAAATAAATATCTTTTTTACAGCGGGGCCTGAAAAGGGGTCTTAAAAATTTGAAGTGGGGTTACTAGGGCATGTGGGATAATCATATGAAAGAGCGCCGTTTGCACGTTTTTAATCATTTTTTCTTTTTTTTCTAGACCTCACAGTTTTTGACTTATGATGAAAAATGTAAAAAAAATACCGTTCCCCCCTTATCTCCGAAGTTTGCAAAGAGAAAAATCTGAAATAATTCTATGTGATAGCAGTTCATATAAAAATTACAGGAAAAATAAAACGATGTCTAATTATAGCACACTTTTTTAGAAATTATCAAATTTCTAAAAAAGTTAACATTAGTTCCACTATCGGTCAAGAGATGGCGTTGACCTAAAACTGCAATACTAATTTTATTATTCTACTCTGCAGTGTAGTTCAATGGTGCAATTATGGTATAGATGGTACGGAACCCTCGGTGCGCGAGTCCGACTCGCTCTTGACCGGTTTATTTTTATTTTTAGAAGACTCAAAAGTTCATCAATCAAAACATTTCTGGAGAATATTCGAAATTTGAAAATAAATAAGATTGTGACTTTGTGACAGAACCTGGACTGCGTATATTATTTGCACTGTAGGTATAGATCATGCGAAAATTTTTCTAAGTCTATGGTATAGATATTATTAGTTGAAAAAACTAATATATAGGTACTGTGTTATTTTAATTCGTCCAAGGTATTGTTTGTTAAGATGATTAATATAATGAAAATATTAGAAAAAATCGGCTCACCCGTAGCAACTCAGACGGGACTTACTTGTTGTATTGTTTGTTGTTAATAAATTGGCAAACATACAATTCGAGCCAGAACCACTAGTTTTAAACCGTATACACAGAGCAATTTATTAATTAGCAATGGTGTTTTTAAAAATACGAAGTTTTTGGGTCAGCCTTATTGCTATCATCGACTTTGATTAGAACTACTAAAAGAAACTAATAACTAAATAAGATATCCGACTAGACAAAGTCATTTACTTGAGAAGTGCTCAAAATAAAATTGATTAAAAAGTATATGCATTACACGCGTAAGCTCTTAAAACATATTTTTGCAATATTAGATTACTTAACTTACGCTCACTTCTATCAAGTTTTTGAAATCAATAAAAATCGACTACTATTACCAGGCACGTGCTTGTAACACTTAGATGAATTATTTAATAAATTATTTTGTAGAGAAAATTCACGGATGAGCAACTTAGTATAAAACGGAAAATAAGCAAGCCAAGAAGAAGCCGCATTGTATGTAGTTACTGAACTGATTTGTTCAGTACTACTGAACAAATCGATTTAAAAAATAATACCTCTCGTAAAAAATGATTTTGAAATTTTCCTGGCGTTTAAATATTTGATAGTGTAAGTTAAAGTTTAATTGCATACCTAGCACGTTTTCATAACTGATTTAGATATTTTCATTATAAGAGGTAACACAGAATACATAATTTATGGTGGTAGTGGCAAATCATTGCGTAAAAGTATGCCGCAAAGAAATGATAAAAATTGGGAATTTAATTAAATCCCTAAGTGATATGTATGAATAAATCCCTGCAGATGTTAAAATGACAATTAGATTTTAACAACCCCGAAATAAAGTGATTTGATGAAATTCATGAACTGCTCTAATAAAATGGCAAAAATAAAAATTTCTAAGTTAATGGATAGTTTTTTTATGAAATGTCTCTATCACTATATGAAATCTATATATCTAAAACTCTAAATTGATTGATTGTTGGGATAGGTGTAGAGCCCTAACGGCTGAAGGTAGAAACACCATTTTTAAAGGGTAGATACCTTTCATGATGTAGATGAGCACTAAGAAAGGATTTTAGAAAATTCCCGTTATACAGGGTGCTACAGGTTGTTCAAGTTTGTATGAGAATTTGTATAGGGTTGAAGGTAGAGACACCATTTTTGGAGGGTAGATACATTTCATGGTGTAGGTGAGCACTAAGAAAGGGTTTTGGAAAATTCTCGTTATACAGGGTGCTACAGCGTGTTCCAGTTTGTATGGAGATTTGTATAGGGCTGAAGGTAGAGACACCATTTTTGGAGGGTAGATACCTTTCATGGTGTAGGTGAGCACTAAGAAAGGGTTTTGGAAAATTCCCGTTATACAGGGTGCTACAGGGTGTTCCCCTTCGTATGGGAATTTGTATAGAGTTGAAAATAGAGACACCATGTTTGGAGGGAGATACCGTGCATGGTGTAGGTGAGCACTAAGAAAGCATATTGGAAAATTCCCGTTATACAGGGTGCTACAGAGTGTTCCAGTTTGTGCATATTTTTTTATGGGAAAATTTAAATGTGTGGAATTAGGTCTACTGATAAATACCTAGGTCTATTGGTAATCCGTGACTTTCAAAATAAATGCACATCTACCTTAATCACGCGAACGAAGTTGCGGGCAAATAAATAAAAATAAATAAAATAAATACTTGGACAATTTCACACAGCGTCATCTAGCCCCAAACTAAGCAAAGCTTGTAATATGGGTGCTAGACAACTGATATACTTACTTATATACTTTTTAAATATATACTTATTATACATAGTAACACCCAGACCCGTCACAGAAATTAAAATTCAACATTTCAATTTCTGCCCGGCCGGGAATCGAACCCAGGACCTCTTGCGTGGTAAGCGGCATGTTGACCACTGCACCACGCAGGTCGTCGTGTGTGTGTGCAAAAGAAAGAAAGAAACAAAAGCTAGTGTATCTATAAATGTCTGAATAAACATTGAGATGAAAAAAATACAAAAGTATGGTCATAAAAATAAATATGTAAGATAGCTAATTATTTTACACAAAGAGTAGATAAATTCAAAAGTAACCAAAAAATATATTTTCTTTTATGTAAAGCTGATTTTTATTTATTTTTGTTCAAGCAAATCGCGGCTTTGTGGCACCTAGAGTTGCAAAGGATGAATTCTTTTACAGGCACACTATTTGTTTAGTATTGCACTTTGGATTTGTCAAAGGAACACTTTTTGAACCCTTGTCCCCCAAATAACGATAATTGAGCTGCAATTTCACGCAAACTAGCTGAAATGGAGCACTGCTTCGATAAATGTGGTTGTAGAAGGGCGTTCTAGGAGGCCTAACGGTGGCGTTTAAATCCTAATTTGTTTATTTTTGCCATTTTAGTTCAGGAATTTGATCAAGTCACTGTATTTCATTAGGGAAATGTTAAAATTGAGTCGTTATTTTATCATCTGCAGGGATATGGTCGTATCCTTTAGGGACATGTATTAAATATCTAAACTACCTAAATCCATAGCGTTCTAATGGTTACAAAATTGTTTTAATTATAAGCGGGTCACTATTCTGAACTTGTATATCGGAGGGAATTATAACCTCAAGATTTGAGAGTTTTTATCAAAATGAAGCATAATACATATTAATGCACTCTTTTTTGCAAAACAATGTGTCTAGACTATATCTGGGGCGTAACGGTGCCCGTGACAAAAGTGACAACTCTCATACAAATCATGTAACAATGGAGAAAGCAAGATCAATCGAAATCTTTGTGAAGTTATCATCTCGTCGGGATTGTGTCTCTAATAATTAGATGTACAGATCAAATGGGATTGCTCAAAAGACAGATTAAATAGGGTCTTTAAAAGTCATCGCAGTCCGTACGTACTTGTTTGTAATTATTCTGCTAATTAATTAGCAAAACAAAGCACTGCAATTTATCACGTAAAGAGTAGGCCGTTAAGAGACACCGCAAATAAACAAAGTATGTAAATTAAATGACAGTGAATAAAATTAATTACAGTGAGATAGGCTGAGTATCGTCGATATCGCGGGGATCTTATTGCTTTGTGCTGTCGTTTGCGTAGATCTCGCGAGGCCCTGACCGGTACATGACAATGGTTTTACGATTCGTAGTTTCCGTAACATCCTTCTTGAAACACATGAACTAGAAGAAGAGTTATATAACCAACGATTACTCACTCTTATAATGTCCCTCGAAATAAAAGTTTAATTTATTTTGGATTCAAAAGGGTACAATGACATTATAAGATTGTCAGTGATTTATAGTAGCAAATGGATAAGATTGATGAAGCTCCTCTATAGTA
The DNA here is from genome assembly GCA_943789525.1 of Agriphila geniculea. Lineage (NCBI taxonomy): Eukaryota > Metazoa > Arthropoda > Insecta > Lepidoptera > Crambidae > Agriphila > Agriphila geniculea. The sequence continues at coordinate 16,138,448 of OX038875.1, forward strand.
CAGTATGATTACTGTAATAATCCTGAAGCATCAATCAGAAAATTTAGTTGCTGGCACTATGAATGGAATTTAGTGATTCACTGGTTGATGCGAAACTGATAGTAGGCGTTGCGTAGTAGGCATGTGTATGCATGGACTGCAAATCATTGTTATTGTAAGCCAAGGGCACTAATTATGTTTCCCATGTAGGTACTTTAATCTTCAAGGTATTTTTAGAGATGGGCTGTGATTTGGAGATTATCATTGATCACATTTTTGTTTATTAGCGAGTAATGAGCGCTCTGTAGATTCGCCTTAGTAAATGACAAAACGTAAGTAACTGGTGGCTCCGTGAGCTGTAGACCTCGCGTTAAAAAGTAGCTCTAATAGTATGTTTTTTAAAAAACAAATAAAACGCAACAGATATTAGTTTTTTCAACTAATAAGTATGTATACTGTGCAAACAATATACGCAGTCCTAGGTTCTGTCACAAAGTCACTACTTATTTATTTTCAAATTTTGAATATTGGCCTGAAATGTTTTGATTGATGAACTTTTGAGTCTTCTAAAAATAAAAAACAAAATTAGCTTTTCAACGCTAACAAAAAAATTTTTGTTACATTTTTGATAATTTTTCGAAACGGCTGAAATATATTTTTTTACATATCTCCGCCATTTCCAAAAAGCTCGACTGACAAACTATATATAATTATCAAACATGCTCACAAAATTTCACGAGAATCGGTTGAGAAATGCGACCTGTAGAGTAGAACAAACGGACAGCCAACGGACAGCCACCGGAAGGAAGGACATACGATAGAATTTTTGCGTAAGCTGAAGCAGAGACGCTTCGCTCGCGCTTCGAGCTGGCTCGGCCAAAAATAATGTCTATAGTAGGTGCATGTATTGTGCATACGATACGATTAATTGAATTTCATAGTAAACATTATTAAATTATAAAAAACAAACAAAAAAAATATTTCTTTGCCCCTATTTACAAATAAGTTTCTGCAGCTCAAAACATATTGTTTCGTAAGAGCAAATACCTACTTAGTAATCCTAATGGATTATTTATAAAGCAGTATAATATGTGGTAATAGTGGTAAACTACCGAACGCTATAATTGTTCATGAGAAATTTTCTACATTACCTTAAGGTCAATGCGATTCGAGTCGCATAACGCGTCGCATCGCTCGCAATACCATGCATGCGCTTGCACTTGCCTTGCGCAAGTCACAAAATCAAAACACGTTGCGTGGTTTCGCACAACATCGTATGCGATGCGCCAATTACGTAAATCTGTATCGAAAATCGTACGCACGTCGAACGCCGACAACGAGTTACAAAACCTCTTATAGAAATGTGGGTAATTGATACTTAATTAGTTGAGGAAAGCAGTTTATGTGCGCACTCGCACATTGAGTGTACGTAATACGTACTTACTTATTTAATGGAAAGTAGGTACGGTTAAGTAAACGAATAAAATGATTGACATATTTTAACCAAATTGTTAGTTAAGTATATTATAATATGTCTCAATGCTTATTTCATTGATATTCATACTGAAAACTTCCCGTATAAGGTAATAAAAGAGTTTAATCAAGGTCGAAGCGTAATTTTCACAAATTTTCACATTATTTAAAGCTGTTTTACGATCTGAAAGTAAATGGTTTTGATGTGTACCTAATATACAAAATAAGAATAAAATTGTTCTAATAAACAGGGTTATTTGTTAAACACCGCAGGAGTTCGCAGGAGTAGATTACATCATAACATATCATCCCCGCCAATTGCTAATGCGCAGGAATCTTGTCACATTCACATACACGTCAACGTCATTCGCAACTAAAAATGACATGAAACAAGAAAAATCTAATAGGTATAATATAAAATAGTAGATTATACAACAAGTGAAAAAAGGGGGAATTTAGTTCGAGGGACTAAGTTGAATCCTGAGCGAAGTAGATACAAAGGACCGAGATGAACATTTTATTATTTAGATAGGTAAACGGTAATATTTAAATATGTATAAGAAAATAGTGAAACTAGAAGTTTTCCAATGTCATATATAAAACAAGCTAAGAGGGAAATTGAATGATCAGTCTGGCATCACTCCATTTCATCAGTTTGTAGGACTTTGAATTTTTCCAAACTGAGGATCGTACCAGACTGATGGTATGGACTGATGCAAGACTTTAAAAAAAGAACCTAAAGATAAGACACTAATTAAAGAAACTTTTAAAAGAACCTAATTAATTTGGCGGGATAGCTCCATAGCAAGTTTCAACCATAAACTTAATATTATAAGTTTATGGTTTCAACACGTTTTCTTTTTTTGTACATAATAATATGATGCGCTCTTGTTCCAAATTTAAAATATTTTTATTCACTCGGTGAATAAAACGCACGTCGTTGAAATAAACGCACTTTTTCGAGTGGCGATGGTAAAAAGTAGATTCTTAGGTTATTAGATTCGTCGCGTATATTTTTTTTATATGTATGTACACCGATTACTCGAAGACGGCTGAACCGATTGAAATGATTCAAACGCTATAACATCAGGTTTCTTTTCAAAATGGTTCCATTTTTTGAAATTTTGAAATCGGTTTAGTAGTTTTCAATTAATCTTAAAAATACTGTCGTTTTCGTTCCTATTTTATTTCCTCTTGATTCCTCCTTCAAAAACTTTAAAAAACAGCTCTATAAAAAGCAAGAAATAATGTTCATATCGATTAATTAAAACACGTCTATTGAAGTTGGGTGGGGCTTTTAGAATATAAACAATACAATAAGTCAAAAAATACCGGTCAAGAGCGAGTCGGACTCGCGCACCGAGGGTTCCGTACAGTCATAAATATATTTTATTTTTTTTATTTTAGGAAGGTTTACAGCTTTATAGGCATATAAAAAACATTATTAATAACTCGAAGCCAATTACAAACCTACACATATACATATCAATAGTATCCTATATAAAGTAAAATACATGATAAGTACTTCATTTTTGCACAAAAAAAAAACAAAACGTACCTACAGACTTCCATTAAACTAAAAATTAAACCAAAATGATGAAAAAGGATTTGGATATGTTACTTTAGTACAGTTTAAAAAAAGTAGGATAAACGGCAGACAGGTGGAAGGGCGAACAGGCGGACAGTTAATTTACAAATGTTAACCACAGCTGCTTATGGTGACTGAAAAACACATTGCAAACTGTTTATATTACTAAGTAGGAACTTATTCTTCGTTTATTCGTACGGCAAATAGTAGGTAATTATATTAGAACCAGCCACCAAATTTATTATTGTAGTGTTAGGTTGCGCCATCTCTTGACCGATAGTGGAACTATTTTTGTCCCTTAGGTTAGCATGCTTAGGACAGCGCCATCTGTTGACTGGTAGTGAAACTAAAAAAAATTTGTTTTTTGAATTTCTAAAAAAGTGTGTTATATTGAGACATCGTTTTATTTTTCCTGTAATCTTTACATAAACTACTATCACATAGAATTATTTCAGATTTTTCTCTTTGCAAACTTCGGAGATAAGGGGGGGGGGGAACGGTATTTTTTTTTACATTTTTCATCGTAAGTCGAAAACTATGCGGCCTAAGAAAAAAAAATGTTTTAAAATGTGCAAACAGCGCTCTTTCATATGATACTCCACATGCCCTAGTCACCTCACTTCAAATTTTTAAGACCTCTTTTCAGTCCCTGTTGTAAAAAAAAATTTTTTTTTATTTCTTTCTTATTTGCAAAATAGTAGGGCAAATATCATCTTAAACTATTCCAAATTTAAAGTTGATACCATTAGTAGTTCTCGAGATATCCAGCTGTGACAGACAGACAGACAGACTGAGTCACACCATAAGGGTATTTTGGTACGGAACCCTTAAAATTACTTCCAGCTCCACCCGACTTCAATAGACGTGTTTCAATTAATCGATTTGAACATTATTTCTTGCTATTTATAGAGCTGTTTTTTAAGGTTTTTGAAGGAGGTCTTGCTTTTTTGAAAAGCTTTTTTGTCTATTTTCAGAAAAATAATTAATGTTGTTGTTTATGACAGGGGTGGCCAACAAGTCGATCGCGATCGACCAGTCGATCTCTGAAGACAGTGCAGTCGATCGCGAGAGACATAACATAAAGTGCTTTGCTTGTGGTAGCAAAGCAAGTAGCAACAGAATGATACGGGAGGCGGGTGTGACGGCTTTGTAGTGAAAAATACCCCAAAAATTAAAATGCTTTAAGTCGATCTCAATAAGCCAGGAAATTTTAAAGTAGATCGCAGCCCTAGATAAGTTGGCCACCCCTGGTTTATGATGTTAGTAGGTACCTAATTTACTCCTGCGAGATTGTTCAATTTTTTTTAGAAATAACCTTATTTTTAAGGAATAGAAAATTGGAACATGTGTTGTTCCAATTTTTTTTTTAAAATTATTTACACTTCATTACCGCTTCATTTTATTATTTACTAGCGGCCGCCCGCGACTTCGTCTGCGTGGAAAGGTTTTTTGCTATCCCTCGGGAATTATACTTATACGGTATATAGTAGGGAGTTATTCTAGTTACGGCACCAAATTTGAATGGCACCAAAAGCATTTCAGTTACGGCACCAATTCGTGCTGTTTGAAAAATAAATTAAAAATATTATTTAAGCATTTTCTGCTTTTTAGTCTTATCTGTGTATTTTTTTTCCTATGGCTTTTTTCCGGCTTCATTATCAGATCCTGGAAACCATCTCCCATCAGAATACTTGTCAAGACAAATGAGCCCAAACTCGATGGCATTACATGGTTAATACATGGATAATCAGACTCTGAACACTATTTCCCAACGGAGTACTCGTCAAGACAAATCAGAAGAGCCCCAACTCGACTGGGTCGCATGGTTTCATTATAAAGTTCCTGTAGCGTTTTCATTCTTCCGGCTCCATCATCAGACCCTGGACATTATTTCTCAACAGAGTACTCGTCAAGACAAATCAAACGAGCCCATACTCGATAGGGTTGCATGGCTTCAATAATGAGTTTCATTGACCTTCTTCCGGCTCCATCATCAGACCCTGGACATTATTTCTCAACAGAGTACTCGTCAAGACAAATCAAACGAGCCCATACTCGATAGGGTTGCATGGCCTCAATAATGAGTTTCATTGACCTTCTTCCGGCTCCATCATCAGACCCTGGACATTATTTCTCAACAGAGTACTTGTCAAGACAAATCAAACGAGCCCATACTCGACAGGGTTGCATAGCCAATAATGAGTTTCATTGACCTTCTTCCGGCTCCATCATCAGACCCTGGACATTATTTCCCAACAGAGTACTCGTCAAGACAAATCCAACGAGCCCATACTCGATAAGGTTGCATGGCCTCAATAATGAGTTTCTTCGACCTTCTTCCGGCTCCATCATCAGACCCTGTACACTATTTCTCAACAGAATACTCTAGACTAAACAAACGGACCCGAACTCGACTGAGTTGCATAGTTTTATTACATATCATATTCATAATCTTTATTTACAAAGTTTCGGTGGCGTTCTCCTTCTTCCGGCAGACAGATAGACAGACGGACAACAAAGTGATCCTATAAGGGTTCCGTTTTTTTTTTGAGGTACGGAACCCTATTAAGTTGCCTAGAATATCCAGATATAACTTATTTGTAAGTATGCTTACTTATTCTTATTCTAGATTTAACTTATATCTAGAATACTATAGAGTTTGCTTTGTTTGTTTTTTACTATAGAGCATGCATACTATAGAGTATATACAAACTCTATAGTAGATACTATAGAGTAATATAGTCATTGGCCTATATATGGTCTAAATTGGTTCTGGTTAGGCCAGAACCAATTTAGGCCATTTCTCTCCTTTAAACAGAATGTTTTCTCAATATAACTCGTTGTCTAAATCTACTAATGTTACGTAAAAAAAAAGATACGGCCCGTTTATGCCGCAATAAACGCATATTTCGACACTCTTAAGGGAATCAAAATTCAAAGGGTAGGGTCCCGTTGACCTAGAACTATGAAATTCGGCAAAAAAAAAATTGTTTTAAAAAACAAAAAACCGACTTCAAAACCCCACTCTACCTCTAAAAAAGCATTAAATAATATTGAAATCACTAGATACGCCTTATCATTGTAATAAAACACGTCTATTGAAGTCGGGTGGGGCTGGAGGACAACTTTTTTTATTCTAACAGCCCCATCCGACTTCAATAGACGTGTTTTATTACAATGATAATGCGTATCTAGTGATTTCAATATTATTTAATGCTTTTTAGAGGTAGAGTGGGGTTTTGAAGTCGGTTTTTTGTTTTTTAAAACAATTTTTTATTTTTTTCTTTTTAGTGTAAGTACCTACCTTCTGTTTTAAATATATTATTTATGTAGATAGAAAAATCGGTTCGGCCAAACGTGAGATAATCGCGGACAACCATGCATACGGGTCAAACTGAGAAGAGAACCTCCTTTTTTGAAGTCGGTTAAAATATTAATACCTTCTCCTAAGTGTAACAAATACTTTTCTGAAAACCGCATCAAAATTGGTTCAGCTAAACGCGAGATAATCGCGGAAAAACATACATACATATGAGTCAAACTCAGAACCTTCTTTTTTTTCGAAGTCGGTTAAAATACTAAAACCTTCTCCTAAGTATCACAAATACTTTTCTGAAAACCGCATCCAAATCGGTTCAGCCAAACGCGAGATAATCGCGGACAAACATACATATATACATACATACAGGTCAAACTGAGAACCTCCTTTTTTTTGTTTTTTGAAGTCGGTTAAAAATTGTTTTATACTACAGGGAAAAATCTGAAAACTATACATTTGTAATTAAATCATAAAAAATTGTACGGAACCCTCGGTGGGCGAGTCTGACTCGCACTTGACCGGTATTTTTTTGATATCTTATAACTTTAATGTTATGTTTTAGTAAATTTAATATTTTTAATTTAAACTAATTTTAAGTTGCATTATGGTACCATTTACTTTGTAAGATCTCTGTAACCAACATGTTGCAATAAACAATATGACAAAAAATTCTAACATCTTTGGATTATGACTATAGTCTAACATTGGTCTATGAAATAGAATTGAACAGCACAGGATCTTTTTTATTTTATTTTTAAGACTTTTTATGCAAAACACGATTATGTGAAATATGGCAACGTCGCATTTCCGTACTTCTAAATTTATATGAATAATTAAGTCATCAATGAAAATCTTATAGTAGGTATTTGTCAATGAAAGCTAAACGTCATCTTTACGTTTAGTGATGTAAAAAAGATGTGTATGCAAAAATAAAGAATAACTTTTGAAGTTGATATCTCCAAAATTATGCTTTTTGGACCACATGTTCTAAGAGTTTTTTTATTATAATGTTGACCTATAGAATAGAATATTACCTCAAAGTTATGGGATATCAAAAAATACAGGGCGTTTACTAATATTTTTTTTAAATGGGTTTTTGAAGCCTTATTTGATTTCCCGACATTTCGGCGCCTTTGCAGCTTCCGTGGCCACGGGCGATTAAGATACAAGTGCTAAATATTTTTAAACCTATTATTTAACTTTTTTGCTCGTAACATAAATGCCATTTGAAGCGGAATCAAATGGGGCGCTTGTCAAAACTTGATATGCCACCTGACATTGGCCCTGATATTTGAACCGTGTTCACGCCATTTCATGCATATAAATACGTCATCATAAATATAAAGGCAGCTTGGATCTAGATCTATTCCTTTCTAATACCAAAACCTAATACCAAATGGAATTTGTTTATCTATTTCCAACGAATATTTAAATGAAGTTCAAAATCTATTCCCAATGAATACCAAAACATAACATTGGTACAATCACAGAAATAATTTATTTTGCTTTTTTTTCGAAGAGGGCGACAATTTGCCGCCCAGCACCGCGCAGCAGATTTTTAGTCATTTTCATCCAATAATGTTGTAATTTTTTTTAGTAAAAAAATGGCCGTGCTGTGCAATTTTTTGTCAGTTACATCCAATAATCTTTGAGTTTTGCTTGTCGATAGTAAAAGAAAACGGCCGCGCAGTGCGATTTTTAGTCAGTTTTATCAACTATCTCACTAATCTTATAATATGTGACATGTGTGTTTTATTCGGGTGGCAGCCGCCGCGGTCTTGCGTGATAAAATTTTGTGGAAAATTGCGCCAAAAAATGCAAAAAATCCTCTTTCAGCTTAGCGCCACACGCCTATCTAAACCGAAAAATCTCTGTCAAATGCGGCAAATGCCTGTCAGATGGTAACCATACCAGCGCCGCCCCCTAGTCTTCACCGCCCGGGGCAAGTGCCCCCTCCCGACCCCCCTAGATCCGGGCCTGGGGTTTATGCAGCACGCTAGCGCTGTTAATGGAAAAAAACATAGTGCTTAAATCAAGACACTTAGTAATTACACTCTATTAAATTTAAGGACTACGAATGGCTAGAAAATATTGTTTAAGTGATAAAAAGTATCACTAAGCTTCTTCAGAGCGCGCTATAAGAACACAATTCACAATTTTGTCTTTATTCAAATAAAAAAAGTGTGTAAATACACTTTTTTTATTTGAGATATTTTATAGGGTGGAAATCGGGGAAAGGTACAACAGATTAAAAATAATCCAGAATAATATAAATTAAATAATACTTAGTTAAAACTGTATTTTTTTTTCTTACCTACACCTACAAATTAGACGATTTGTAACTGGTGATTACAAAAAAATTTAGCCAATTTTATGGTTTGAAAAAAAAAACGCAACTAGTATTTGTTCTTAAATTCCTGAATATAAACTAAGTCTGCATTTTTCTCGGTTAAACCAGTTCGATTGAAACATTTCTCATGACATGACGTCTACATAAATAATTTCTACGAAGCACCAGTCTTAACGTATCGCCCTTGACATTTGGCAGTGCTCCATTCCATCCGTTTGGCATCACTTCGAACCTTTACACGTCCATTAAAAATGTTTAAGACAAATACCAGCGGGCACATCAATAATACTGTCGGGTTACAACATTTGTTATTAAAACAAGTTTGCAAGATTTTTAGCAACATACTCGTAGTTTGTTTATCAATTTCTTGTACTGAATCAAAACACTTTTGCAGATACAACGTCTATAATAATAAACACTTTTGTGTGTTTGCTGTGTGCTTGCTCTTTAAATTTTTGTATCTCTGGATTCATTACGATAAAAATGACAATGCTATATTTTTATCAAAACCACATTTAAATAAAATGGTGTAAATAACCCGACTTGGGTTATTTACACCATTTATACCTCAATAACGGCATACCGATTTGGATGAAATTTGGCTGGTAGACAGATTAGAACCTGGGGGTATTACAATACAACCTCTTAAAACTTGCCAGGTTTATGAATTGCTATAGTTATGTCTCGTTCTCGCTGTATAGTAAATAAAAGAGATGCATTGATACCCATTCAGAAAACTGGCAAGTTTTAAAAGGTTTATAATACGGGGGCTGGATTAACATAATTTGGTTACTTTTTATCCCGTTCAAAGGTTCCCTTGGGTCCACGCGGACGAAGTCGCGGGCGGTCGCTAGTTTATAATAAATAGGTGAAAGAGCTCAGAAAGTATCAATATGGATTTTCACATAGGTACATGAATAAATTCTTAACAATATAATTTTACCCGAGGACAGGGTAGCGCAGGACCGATCGTCGTGGAAATCCTTGGGGGAGGCCTATACCCAGCAGTGGGTGTCGTGCGGCTGATATGATGATGATGATGATAATTTTACCCAGAAAGTTGATGAATAAATTGTAGAGCTGCAAATTACGAGTATTTTAAATATATTTCATTATTTTGGATATATATCTTTCTGTTCAAATCCAAAACGTATACATAACTCATTTTTTAGGGTTCCGTACCCGAAGGGCAAAAACGGGACCCTATTACTAAGACTCTGCTGTCTGTCTGTCTGTCGCTCTGTTATACCAGGCTGTATCTCATGAACCGTGAAAGCTAGATAGTTGAAATTTTCACAGATGATGTATTTCCGTTGGCGCTATAACAAAAAACACTAAAATAAAATAAATATTTAAGGGGGGCTCTCATACAACAAACGTGATTGTTTACGGAACCCTTCGTGCGCGACTCCGATTCGCACTTGGCCGGTTTTTTAATATCTTTATAGTTTTTGTACTAAGCTGTCTTTTTCACTTAACTAGTTTTTATGTGTTTACTCCAGGTTCTCTCGACTAATCCGATTCTTGTAACAAAAAGTGGTCAACATTGTGTCGTAAATAGAATTATTTCTGTTTCTGAGTGATAAAGGTGTGTGTGTTGGCGTGTGTAAGGACACTCAGTACAGTAGCTTACGTTCCGGTAGCTGTCTACGTCAAGCTTCAAGGTTCCATTCGACCACCGCCCGCTTGTCAATCACTCGTCTACAACCAACAAATAAAAAAATTGAATTTTAAATTCAGATGCAACCGCATTTGAAAGCGTTTCGATATATTATGGAATCGTTAATTTTAAAAGTCATGTAGGATGAGCTAGTTACGAAATTAAATATTAACTCGACTCTTTGACTTTTATTTTGACCTGTATTACTATTTATTCATGTGCGCGCTTGTATCACTTTTCGATATTTAAAAGTTGGTAATGCTAAGTAGTGATTTTGAGCATAATGGCACATATATGAAAGTGTACACACATTTTTTTCTTTATATTAATAAACGTAAGCCTAGACAAATAATAAAAAATAATACAAGAATACGTAATATAACGAAGACAATGACTTAAGGTGGTGATAGAGGAACTAGAAATGGAGATTTTTTAATCTCTTCGATTCGAGCATCTTTCATCGAAGAAACATATGAGTATCTTCTTCTTCTTTTTATCGAATGAGGATTAGTGGCCACCGGATGTTAGAGTTCATCAAGCCGCCTGTAAGGCATCTAACTTGGTTTAACGACTTTTATCAGATGATAACAGCCAGGACAGACGGTTTAACGTGCCCTCCGAAGCACGGAAGCGCTCAGTTGTAATGCTACTTTAACGGTCACCCATCCGATACCTGAGCAGACCGAGCGTTGTTTAACAAACGTGATTGGGTACGATCAGACTGTCAAGTTCCGCCATGATCGCTTCTAATACAAGCATATGAGTATGATAATGGCTAACCTTTTAATGGGAAATGCTTTTCTATGAAAAATGTGTTATACTCAAGGGCTATTTTAAATCGCGTTGCCGTAGCTTTAAAAAGTGGCAGGGATAAAGGCTCAAGGACTCTAGCTACCCTAAGCACTGACAAAAACACAACACTACTATAATAGTGTTGTTTATCTGTGAATTCTGAGAGACGTTATGGGCGTGGCTGTTCTAGATTCCACCTCTCTAAAATCTTAGTCTTCTCTATACAAAAACATTCAGTGTTCGAATTCAAATGATGAAAGTAGATGTGAGCTGATCACTTTTACAAAACGAATCAAACATCGTCCGTACTTGAAACTAGAGTGTTTATTTTTTCAAATAGTTAATTCTTGTACGTACAGTCGCAGAGTTATAAATTATAATGATTCAGGGAGCGATAATATATTAACTATATTGACAATGTTCTATATAGAAGTTATAAAAGTGTATGTAGCCTAAGATGTTCAAAATTCTCTCGTCTCACTATTGTAGTCGTTCATTATTCGAAAAATCTAAGTGGATTGCGACAAGAATATGACTGCACTGCGCACAGTTGACGTACGGTCTGTCATTAGTGAGGGGCAAATCGCGATCTCATGATTGATGGTCTACCGATGAGTTCTGATCATATTGCAATCAGCGCAATATGGGCCGCTAGCAACTAAACGCACTAAAAATATTCACCTCTATGTTCAAGCAATAAGGATTCAATACCGCGTAATTATCGACATCCTCCTTCATGTGCAATAGACGAAATTAACATTCACATGGTCATTGCGACTTTGATAAGTTCAAAGCAGATCGAGAGATCTCTTACAAAATATATTCAATCGCTGCTTTGTGTAGTTTAACACGATACTTCAATCATATTGTAATGGATGAATACAATGTCCGATTTAATCTACAATTAAGATTTGTAAATTAAATTGATTTTATAGTAGTCTCTAACTTTTGTACTTAATAATTTGTGATCAAGTGTAATTAAATTGACTCTATTGAAACTATAATGATCGCTACTGGCATTTATCTTAAACTGAAGATTGACAGAGGAAATGTAAAGATAATAGAAAACAATGATTAAAATAACTTGATTTTTGTTTGATAAATTGTATAGAAAACAAACATCTTAAGTTACTGCTAGTGCTAATATGACTAAAAAAATCCCAAATACCTAAGACATGGAGAAATAGACTCCATATTAAAGTTTGTGACATAGTTGTGTAGAGTGAGCTCATATTCCCAGACGAGTGAAAGGAATAGGGTTCCAAAGTAAGCGGTTCAAAAGTAGGCGGATGGTCACGCAACAATCCACTTAAAATGTGACAAGTGAGTGGGTCAGATGAATCGAAGTATTGTCGACCCGCAATGTAATCGCAGTTATGTGAATCATATCTTTTATCGAGAAATGCTCGAACAATTGGGTGCGAATAGAAATCAAACCATGGCTGGAAATCTACTTCTATTCGATTCACAAGTTGCTTGTTAAAGATTGCACAAATGCAATTGAAATATTATGAATAAGCTCAATTACTCAAAACTAACATAATTTTAATGCGTCATCATTATAAAGATTGAATGGTTTTTTAAATGTGTCCAAAATAAGTATTACGTCTGATTTCTTAAGATCATCTTAATATCACTAAGGATGAAGAATTATTGCAATATGCTACAACACTCGTTGAATGCGAGTAAAATATGATGTTTGCTTCTTACGGCTTAATACTCAGCGCCATTCCAATGGTATTAGTGCAATCAGTGTCAAGTAGAGACTACTAATTCGTGTAACGACTTGATTCTAATTAATCTGGGGAATGATGGGCAGTATTCGCATCCATTTACTGCAGTATGGATGCCTTATCGCGAGACATTACTAACCGACTCTAATTTTAGAACGGCCGCTCTTTGACCTATGGGATCGTGCACTCCCTCTTGGAATATGTGATTAGATGAGTGTTGGAAAAGTTGATTAAAAAGGTTGTTAATCTGGTGTATATCCTGTCTTTAGTTTGAACATAAATACCTCTTTTATCTGTTTAATTTAACTAAATATTAAAATTACTGACCATTTTCATGACATGTGTGTTTTAAAAGCTAATCTGTTTTCTACGATATCTAGTAAAAAAACTTTTTAAATGAATTTGCCGTTAAAAGTGCATTTGCAAAAATCAGCTTGCCTTATATAAAACTAAATGAGCATATCGTGACTCTTGAAATAATAAGTCGAATTTATCCAATGATAATTAAGCAAGCGGATGTTGTTTATCAGGTGATAATCTATAATTAAAGTTAACTATTATTACTCGAGAAATATCAAGTCGCTTCCGCTCGAAGTGCACTCAGAGTAAACTGTCTGTCGTGACCCCAGTGCAGTTAAAACAGTTATGAAACAATAAGTGCCAAAGTAGGGAGAACACTTGATAATTGGCGAGCAGTGGGCGTACAAAAAACGTGACAACCAGCCAGTTGGCAAGCGCAGGTCGTTGCCGCAAACTCTCACAAGATGTAATATCAATTTGAACGATGGCCTTGACACAGAAGCGTATTAGAGTTTCTCTACAAAATGGGGGCACCGGTTTTTTGTTCATAAACCAAAGATGACAGTATGCTTTGGTTGGAATAACCTACAAGTACACGTAACGGCACTTCGTCATATAAAATGTGTTAGTTTTTGCACATCTGCGTGAAATGAAAAACTGAAACTATTGAAATAGCGAATACCTACTCATGACATATAAAACTTTTAAGCCAAACAATTACTTGTATTCATTTATAATGAATTTCCCAAATTAATGATAATGCCGGACTTACTTATTAAATTGTATTTCAGTAAAAGCACTAAACATTAACAATATTACAAATAGGTGTAGATTGTTTAATATTCGTGGTTTTATCTGTTTGCTATCTGCAACCTTCTAGTCATACCGGACTATTTATCTTTTAATTATTTAATTAATCTTTACTTTGAAATATCCCACTTTTTTGTTTGTTACATACGATTGTTTTTTAGTTGATTGTATTGATCATTATTTCAATTTTAATCAATTAATTTTTTAAGCTAATAAAACTTAAAAATTAAATAAGGTTCCCATAGTCTTTTTTATAAGAGAAAAGTTAAGTAAAGCAGAAAATTAAAAACAGTCAAGCATCATAAATCCACATGCATTGATTGAAGTAAAGGCAATGTAGTTTATTTGGAACTCTGTGAAATATTGTCCACCGCTTATAATGATAAAGGAGCGCACTGCCCACTTTTTGGTACATTTCCGATATAATAATACCACTTATTTACACACTTTACCTCAATATATCGCGAGGAGCTGTGTGGCCGCTAGTCGGTGGCGGGCGGGCACGCCATGCCGGCCCGTGGCACCACTTGCTAACTGTGCCACACACACCGACACATTTTCTGTAAACAATTAGGATTTTCTATTAAAATTAACAGTAGTCTTTACGATATGTGAGTATTCTATCGTGTTTTAATTCGTATACCATTGAATAACAAGTGGAAACATTATAAGGAAGGAAAATTATTTTCTTTTAGTTTCTCACTAATCTCAATGTTGTCGCCACTTGCAAATTAGCAGGTAAATTTACATGGAAACTTACATGGAATACTACTTGAATATATTTGAATACAGGACAATACCATATTCTAAATCATATCCTTTTGATTTGCTTCATTCGTTTTTGTTTACCTATGTGTAATTATTAAAAAAAAACTTATTATGATCTACTCTTAAATTAGCATTGTATCTAACAAAAATTCTAATTTCATTAACTCATTCTACCCTGATCTGATACGACAATAAGGCGATTGGACATAACTAAATAATAAAGCAAATCAATTTGAAACAACAATAATTGATGGAGTTCGTTTAATTTGGCACAGTCAACTAGGGAAACCACAGCGGCACAATAAATTACAATCATATTTGGTCCGGTAGTGGCATTTGTACACTCCAAAAAGATAATCGGTTAGCATTAACGCGGCTAGATTGTGACACGGTTTCTATAATTTTGGCTATGACAAGGTCACGTGTGTTAAACAAATAATTGCTTTACATTAGTGTTACTTTCTAACGTCTTTTAGTATACTTTAGCGAAATTCAAGTTGTGCGACTGTTTGACTGTTGATTTCACAATTACATGCCGATCACAAGGAAAGAAATGTAAGTATTCGTTTAAGTTTATTGGTAGCAGTATCAACGTTTGCGTGTGATAAAACATTGTTTTATTCAATCGGTAAAAACGTAATTAAACTGTTTCATAGTATATGCCTACCCATTATATTACGTGGAAGTTCCCACAAACTTTTATCGAACAAATTATTATTTCACTTATATTTCATTGCATACTTCACTCGTTTTATGAGTATATCGTACGATCAAAAATTGGTATACGGTGGAAGCAGTCAATTTTCGATCGATTTGACAAAAAATTTCAACTAGCGGCCGCCCCCGATTTCGTCTGCGTGGAGAGATTTTTTACCATCCCTCGGGAACAATACATTATGTCCCTCTCTGTACTCCTAGAAACGTGTTTGTTAAATTTCATGATGAACAGTTCAGTACTTAGGATGTGAAGGTGTAACAAACAAACAAATGGACTTTCGCAAGCATAATATTACTAAGGATTAGTAAGGATAAAGGTTACATTTCTAAGGAATAATTTTAGAAAATATTTAAAATATTATCTGAAAGGAATTAGAAAAAAAATCTTTTTTAAAAACACGTTTTAAAACGGACTAAATTATTAAAAAAAATTGGACTAAAAACATTAAAACGGACTAAAAAGTAAAAAATAAATTCTTCTGTAAATATTTATAACCCTACCTACAGAAATTTTTAAAAACGTGGGGCGCATGCTAAAGACAATATGGATGATAAAGGATCATGCCGCATTCTGGGCCATGATGCGCATGTGGTTAATTCATCCAAAGGCATTAACCATACATATCTGTGACAAGATCTGTGACAGACTCATGTCATGTCAAAAAGGGGTAGATAACAAAATGTCATATAATAGGAAAATGTAACCCCAAACGGCTCCTTGAGATTGAGATTTCTCTTTTTTCCCGCCTTATATTTTAATGATATTCTTCCCACGCAATCACTAATAAATTACTGGTAATTTCATCAAAGTGCATCATGGCCTAGCTTGTATAGTAAAATCGGCATAATCCTTTTACGTTATAAATATTTACAGAATAATTATTTTTTTTATTTTTAGTCCGTTTTAATGGTTTTAGTCTAATTTTTTTGTTAAAATTTAGTCCGTTTTATAAACGCGTTTTTAAAAAAGATTTTTTTTCAGTAAATTATTATTTTCTGCTTTTTAGTTAACGAGCTAAGACTAAAAAAAAATATACCATCTCCTATCGGAACACTCGTCAAGACGATTCAAATGAGCCCAAACTCGATGGAGTTGCATAGTTTTATTACAAAGTCCCAGTGGCCTTCTTCCGGCTCCATCATCAGACCCTGGAAACCATCCTTACTAATATTATAAATGCGAAAGTCCGTTTGTTTGTTTGTTTGTTTGTTTGTTACGCCTTCACGTCTTAACTACTGAACCGATCATGATGAAATTTTGCATACACATTGTCAGGGGTACAAAGAAGGACATAGGGTACCTTTTATCCCGAAAAAAAAGTATTGTTCCCGAGGGATAGCAAAAAAAACCTTTCCACGCGGACGAAGTCGCGGGCGGCCACTAGTTTCCCAATAAAGTACTCGTCAAGACGATTCAAATGAGTCCAAACTTGATAGGGTTGAATGGTTTTATCATAGAGTTTCTTCCTTCCTCCGGCTCCATCATCAGATCCTCGGACACTATTTCCAATTAAAGTACTCATCAAGATGATTCAAACGAGCCCAAACTCTATGGGGTAACGTGGTTTATTTAAAGAGTTCCTGTGTCCTTCGTCCGGCTCCATCATCAGACCCTGGAAACTATTTCCCAGCAAACAACTCGTCAAGACGATTCAAACAAGCCCAAATTTGATGGGGTTGCACGGTTTCAATATTGAGTTCCTATGGCATGGCCTTTCAGCTTCATCATCAGACCCTGGACCTCGTCTCCCATTAGTACTCGTCAAGACGATTCTACCAAAACCAAACACAATGGGGTTGAATAGTTTCATCATAAAGTTCCTGTGGCCTTCTTCCGACTTCATCATCAGATCAGCTCAATGACACCATCATATTGCATTGCCTTCCAATTCTGACCTATGTTTAAAGTTTCAAGTCTTTTTGTTTAGATCTACCGGTGGAGCGTCGTCGGTGGATCGTAGTGGAATGAGAGTTATATTTTAGCTAATCAAAACAGAATCTATTAAAACAAGGCCGTTGTACTAGCAAAACGTGGTTTTTAGTAGGTTTTCATTCTCTATCTCCTCTTTATTTAATGAATATTAAAACAAAGTAAATATACCATAAGAATCTTCAACATTTTGCCTATCGATTCCACGATTAACATTTGTTAAAAATATTTTACATAATGCCAAAAATATCATAAATAAAATTGACTAACACTTTTGTTTCTGTGCATCTCCTCCGTAACTACGAGTCCTATGGAAATCTCGTTACCACCAATCGATAGAGGAGAAAAAATGCTACAAATTACACGAAAGACATTTTCGAAAAGACCATTTATGTGATTTTCGCGACAATTTTTCAAAAATTCAGATACATTTTTGATAGAGGGTGCCCTCGAGGGGAGCGGGCGGCAGACCGCCACCGGCGCTCGGACGGGGAACACGTATCGCTCATGCTCCCACTGACAGCTACACAGTTCTCTATGTCTCGCTCGTTTGTTTTAGCCTTGCTTTAGCACTGTCAGAATGTTACAATTATGTTTTGAAAATTCATTTCGAACTGAAGGACTATTACAAAAAAGCATCGCGATAAGCGTACGATATTCGTCCAACACCGTGGCACTATTTCCTCACCAATAAGGTTCAATATCAAGTAAATTGAACGACGAATTGCGTCCGACTATCGGTTTCTTTTTTGTTTTGTAATAGGCCCTCTGATGCATTATTTTGCCATAGATATAAAAATTACGCGTAAGGACGGTTAGTATAAAATACCTACCTATTGAATACTATAAATGAGTCTTCAAATCAAACATTTGTAGGTAATAAATCACACGACTGTGAGTTAATTTATTTCACTATAACTTTTTAAATGCCTGAACTGAACAGATTTGGATGCATGCAGGTAGGGTATAGGTAAGAATATTTATACCATCCTGCCCCCCCTAGCATGACCATTGACCAGTGACCACTGAAACGCCATAATAATATACATTTATTACTTTTAAGGACAAGGGTTTTGACATTCAAGTGTCGATAAAACGCATCACGCGATCTATAGGCTGTCCCAATACTTTGCCTCATCCAGGAATCGAACCCACCAAATATATTTTTACGATACCAATCGATAGGGTTTCTCATCAGACCCCCTAGTCAAAGTAATATTTGCAAATTGCTTTTGAAACTGTATGGAAATGACATAGGGTACGTTCAGATGACAAGCGCTCAACGCGCGGTAATTTTTTTCAGATTCAATAATTTGGTATAATTCGATGGATTCGAATTTGGATTCGATAATATAAGCGCGCATTGACGCGCGCTGACAACAGTCGAGCGCTAGCGCAGCGTTCAACGTGCACTTTATCAAAACTCGCGTTAAGCGCTTGTCATGTGAACCTGCTCTTAAGGTTTCGTTAACAATCTAATTTTAAAATCATATGTTAATGTAAGTAAGTAATCGAATTTAAGAATCAAACGAAAAATGTAAGGATTATAGTCTTAATTCATACATTTTTCGGAGTGAAGTGATAGCGAAAATTTTAATGTGACATTTGGCTACAGGCTCTGGATTATTAGCACGTTTTTAGGGTTCCGTAGCCTAAAAACAAAAAACGGAACCCTTATAGATTCGTCATGTCTGTCTGTCTGTCTGTCCGTTCGTATGTCACAGCCATTTTATTCCAAAACTATTAGAATTACACAGTTAAAATTTGGTAGGTACATGTATTCTGTGAACCGCATTACGATGTTTACACAAAAATAAAAGATAAGGGATTTATATTTTTAAGATTATTATCTTAAATATATAAATCCCTTTATTTTATTAAGATTATTATCCCCATACATGGAACTGAAACTGAAAAAAATTTTTTCGTCTATGCGTGCGGGGTGTCTATTGTCTATAGATAGGTCTTTAAAACTCTCTCTCTCACTCTCTAATTTTTATTACTATTTAGACGCAGTGAACGCACACCAACTTAAAAAAGTTAGCCTGTTTTGTTTAGTACCTACTTACGTCAAAAGCTTTTTCATATTACTGTTGTTTATCCAACTTCATAATTTATAAAAAAATATTTTATATTATTGAAATCTTTTAAACGGTCGTGATTTCAGGCCTCAAACTTCGTCAATCGATAATGGTTTTAGATTCTATGATATTTTTTTCGTAGTGGTTAGATTATAAAGTACCTACTATACTTACCAGAAATATTAATCTCCTCTGGTGATAATGTTTATTATTGCGTATACCTATTTTACCAACAAATACCAATATATTACACCATCAATAAACAAAATGTAGTTGTCAACAAAATTAGTAAATGCATTTGAATTGAATTGAAAAAACACGAAAAATGTAGTAAGTAGATAATCAAAATACTTCCTTTCCGAAAAAAACGATTTTTTAAAATTATTTGGAAAAGGAACTAACACCATCATTTCAATGATGCCATACAATAGTCTGCGCGCGACGCGATCACTATAGAAAAACCTTTGAAATAAATTCAAAAAATTCAAAATTCTAAAAATCATTTATTCAGACTAGGCTGTTACAAGCACTTGTGAATATCATAGAAGCTACCCCATCGGTTCGCAAACCCTAAGCGGGAGACCTTGTAACAAGAAGAACCGGCAAGGAACTCGTCAAGGGCTGCTTTTTTCTCCCTGTATATTTCATACAGTCGTCAACATTTAAAAATGACCTCCACATTTAAAGTGAGGTCATTTACACAATAATTAACAAAAGTTTACACGCAATAGGTAGGTTGAAGTTAATTACCTACTATATAATGGATAGGTAATTGTGAGAGTAAATAACTTTCAACTAGTTGGGAAATCACTTTGTCTGCTACTCCTAAGTAGGCAATATTTACCAAAAAACACTTGATACAAGATATAAAAAATAATAATGAAAAAAACCCCATTTCTTACAATTCAATATGCGTTAAGATCGGTACTCAGAAGCAGACCCATTCCCACTGGCAGCATCCGTTCACGAGCATGACGCATGAACCAGCCATCGTTTCGCTCAACCATATTTGAGGGAACGTAACGACCCGCCTCACACGACACCACTGCAGAAATGTTTAAAGTGAGCATGACCATAAGACGTACCTAGTTACGAGTATAAGTACTATGCAAAATGTGAAAAAATTGGTTGGCACTCCGGGAGTGCCGGCAGAAGTGGAAACTTGAATATTAACGTTGTGCATTTTTGATATTTTGAAATTAGCGGCAAAGGATTAAAATTATTTCTTTCCTGTTACTATACAGTCACACAATTCAATCAGTTTGTAATTAGAGAAAAATTCTAAAGATTTTGCGCCAGTGGCCTTTTTAATTTCTACATGCACGCATTCTACGATTTAAACTTATAGTCACAGAGTATAAATAAGTATAGACTTTTCATCATCGAAGAGATCGCTGCTATTAGTTCCATTTTCAAAATTAGTGCGTTGCTGGTGACACAAGTGTTTACGTCTTAAAATGATGCGCCGCCATTTTCAACGCGCCCCGTAGAAAGAGATTACACTTAAAGTAGGGGATACTTCCGCCGCCAGCTGTCTACTCTCCATCCGTCACATCCGTCTCACGCATTTTCTATCAGCCACGTGATTCTTACTGACGCGAGTTTAGCATTTTTTCCCCATTACAAAAAGCGTACAAAACCGCTAAAGAAGTTTTCACTTCAAAACAGTAAAATAACTAAAACATGAAACAGACTTGACTTCATACATAATTTAATTTTAGTATAAATTGCGGCTGATTGATTGAACATTGCTGATTTCTTGTTTTTTTATAAAACAATTTACCTTCAATTTACCTACATAAAATTAAAATTTAATATTTTAACAATGCCATGCTGCCGTGTCTCCAACTTTCTATGGTCCGTGAATTTTGGCCAAGCTTTGTGTAGGTTACGCATTAGTTTTCAAAAATTTTAATAGATGTCGGTAATAAATTACATCTTAGTTTTTCAAATTGTTTAATAGATGTCGCTAATAAATGACTCGCGATGTAATGTAGAGGGTGGCAGGGTGAGGGGAGTCAAATCATTAGCTGTCACTTCACCAAGAGCCGCCTGCTAATAGGTTCGTTTAAGTTGAAATAAAAGAACTCTTTTCCTATTTGATGTTCCACGACAGAGGCTATTGCAGCATCTTGTAACAAACAGAGAAAGGTATCCACTGGCAAACAGCCATAAATTTTTCAATTACGTATGCACCTACCCAGTTACCTAGATTTCCGCGATTACAGCAGTGACTAATATGCTATTAGTCTTTTGTTGCCGCATCATGTGCATTGTAATAAGGGTCGTAAAGCGAAAGAGCAATCATATCGATATCGGAGAATCGAAGGCCGTCTGTTCAATAAGGAACCGAAGACATTTTTTTGTTACACAATTATCATTGTCCTCATATGAAATAGGTGGACAGTTAATTAAACGGGCATGTCACAAACTGAAAGCGTGTCTAGTTTTTTGGGTGACCAGACTATTGTCAGCGATGCAAAAAAATTCGGCTTTCAAGGCATACGGCGGGGTCGCGCGCCTCACGCCCGCCCCGACCTCGCCTGCCGAACTAATAACCAATCACACAATGCAATAATTGTTCACCCGACGTGATTGTGAACACAGAATACCTTTGCTCGTCGGAAATTAATGGCCGCTGGTAGAATGCTCGCGTCGACTACAGATAAGACGCAAATGTAACACTAACACCCTGCATGCTAAGTGAAGGGCGCTCTTGCACGCTTGATGCAACATGATTTAGTAGTGCGTGAGGCTTTAAATTCGTAACATATGATTGTTTTTTATTCAATTTAACATTTTAAACTGTGAGTAACGAGTTGTTTTACAATGATGCTTATTAAATGTTAGCAGTCTCAATTTACCTTAGCTCTGTGAACCACGATGAAAGTTTTAGCCTTGCATTTGGATGCGCTGTGCAAAGTATTTATTTAAATACCTAATTGATGGAGGTAACAAGAACTAGGTACGTTGTTTCAGAGCTCGTATTTTTACCGACTTCAAAAGGAGGGAGGTACTCAATTCGACCCGTTTTTTTTTTTTTTTTTTTTTTTTTTTTTTTTTTTGTTTTTTGTATGTACACCGATTACTCGAAGACGGCTGAACCGATTGAAATGATTCAAACGTTATTACATTAGGTAAACTTTCAAGTTGGTCCCATTTTTTGAAATTTTGAAATCGGTTCGGTACTTTTCAAGTAATCTTGAAAAAAGTACGAAAATAGTATGATTTTGTGTGAACTAACTCGATGATCAGTCGTATAACTTCTTTGTTTATGAACTGAATAAGATAATTATTTTTTTGTTGGAAACGGGATATCTTAAGTGTAGTTCTTTAACCGACTTAAAAAAAGGAGGTCCTCAGTTTGACCCGCATGTATGTATGTTTCTCCGCGATTAACTCACGTTTGGCTGAGCCGAATTTTCTACCTAAATAATATACCTACACTACCTAATACAAAAGGTACCTACACTAAAAATAAAAAAATAAAAAATTGTTTAAAAAAACAAAAAACCGACTTCAAAAAACCTACCTCGAAAAAGCAAGAAATAATATTCGTAATAATAAAAACACGTCTATTGAAGTCGGGTGGGGCTTTTAGAATAAAAAAAGGAATCTGTAGGTATTCCAGCCCCACCCGACTTCAATAGACGTGTTTTTATTATTACGAATATTATTTCTTGCTTTTTCGAGGTAGGTTTTTTGAAGTCGGTTTTTTGTTTTTTTAAACAATTTTTGCCTCAAGCGGTCTAAAATAAGTTTGAGTCCTATCTTACGTAAGTTCAATATGGGAAACCAGTCATTACTTTAATAACTATATTTGAAAACATTGTTTCGTGATACTCTCTCGTAAATTAAATAGGTACACTATAAGTACAGTAAATATTGCGGACTTTCGCCATGCACTTATGAAATGAAATTCATACCTTTAAACTGAGGTAAGTTAATGTTAGCAAGTAAAATTATCTAAGTAAAAAAATGCGCACATAATTATATGCAGAGTATGTATATAGTAGTAGTTGTTCGTAGCTGCCGATACTATAACAAATCGTAATTCGTATAATTCAAGTGTTTCGACGTTATTGTCTTACAGCCTTGGGACCTTGACGAAACGAGTCATTTCTTAAATCAGTGGGTACGTTAAATCTTCTCTGTTCCGCATTTTGAAATCGAACAATAGTGATTTTAAAATTGTAATGACTAGACTAGTTTGCACAAAGATTTCGAATTTGGAAAACAGGTTTTACTACCTGTAAGCGATGCTGTCGCTGCTCGCGTATTGTTTTGCTGGCTGTATTGGTATTGCCGGGTTTATATACATAATTGTTGTAGCGTGTTTACATGAGGATGTCAGCAGGCGCCTGTGGGTGTAATGTGTAATTTACGAAAATATTAGTTTTACGCAAAGATTACTACGGCTTCTAGCTGAAAAACTTACAATAAATTTGATAATCATATTTACTATTCTGACTTTACAAATAAAGGTGGCGTTTGAATTTTGTAAATTGTGTCTATTTTTTTTTTTATTCTAAAAAAATGTTTTAAACTACTATTCGTGGTCAATAAATACCTACTTATACTAGACTCTGTTTTCTAACATTTAAAGTTATTATGTTTGCGATAATGATCATATATTTTTATTGTACCTAAGTCTTCGGTTTACTTATGTAATTTCCAAATATTATTTTGTATGCATCTAGCTAGAGATTTCATGATTTTTTTATAGTTTTAAAATTATCTTTGGTAAAAAATATTTATTTATCAATCTCTTGGTTGTCATTTAACACGGTAAAAAGGATTTCTTTAAATAAGAAAGTCCAATTTCTTGAAATATTTGTTTATTCTAAAAATATATTTACTTAGGCCAATGCAATATTTTTAAAACAACAATACTGCTCATCTTTTACTCAGACAATTTTTTTCTTAAATATTAAGAGGAATATTTTTAAATCAAGACTTTTCAAGTTCTTCATTATATCAAGAAAATTGTCTTATTTTAAATAGCGGTGTCTTGAATGAAACAACACATGTCTTGGATTAAATTTATTATTCTTGTAATAACTAAATATTTTTAAGAATACTTTTTACTATTACGAAGAAATAATTGTCTAGAGTCTATAGGGAGAGGATAATTTTCTTGGATTCAATGAATATGTCTTAATCCAAAGCAATTTGTCTTTTTATAAGTAATCTGTTTTTACCGTGCTTCAAGTCAAAATGTATTGTTTTTAAACTTCACTATTTCCCAAAGAACTTTTGCTTACAATAAAATGAAGTTTAATAAATTAGCATTAAAGCTATATTAAGAACAAAATCCCATGAGATAACCCTAACCGAGTGCGTGCGTGCGTATCGTAGATAAATCGAACTAACTGCTGCGCCCGCGTCGCTCGACGCTCGTGGGAAAGGCAGTGGCATTTAGACGTCGCTTGCCTGCGCCTGCGCTGCGCCGCGCCATCTTCGTTACCGCAATGTAAAGAGAGTACAGTTCTTAGCTTAGCACTCGCGCGCTCGAGCAACGCAAACATAGACATCTCTCATCGGCACTGTATAACCGCAACCTCAAACCAATCTCAAAACAGTTCGAGTACGTGACGCAGCGGTGAGAGCTGTCTTTGTGTGTGAGCAATGCTCGAGCGCCCGTAGTACTAAGCTTAACTTCTGTTAGTTTCTCTATTTTGTGCCGTTACGTAACGTGATACGGCGTGGCGGCTCTTTGATGCCAGTGCCATGAATTTTAGCCACTTCTTACGAAGCAGTCGTTGATTACTAAACATTCGTAGGTATAATTATGTTAATTGTTCCATAGTATTATATTCAGTTTATGTGTATTCTACAGATTAAATTTGCGGTAAAGATTTAATTCGTTTAAATTATGTTAATTGTTTGATAGTAGCCATTATAATATTATCTGTGATAGTAGTTTATTTTGTTTACGTTTCTATTTATGTATCAGTAATTAGTTATCTTAACTGTAATGTCCTTAATTGAAACGAATAAATATTACTTTCGAGTCTATTTTTCTTGCTCTGTGTAATTACAGAAATCAGTTAATTCTAAGGAGTTGTGTAAGTGAAAGATTAGGCCTAAATATAGCCTTATACAGTGCCTTTGATCTTGAACTAGCGATAATTTAAAGGCGTGTAATACACCTAATTTTATCGAT
The DNA here is from genome assembly GCA_943789525.1 of Agriphila geniculea. Lineage (NCBI taxonomy): Eukaryota > Metazoa > Arthropoda > Insecta > Lepidoptera > Crambidae > Agriphila > Agriphila geniculea. Next base: position 16,164,114 of record OX038875.1, read on the forward strand.
AAAAACACCCACATGTTGGGGTCTATCCCCACTCCTGTTGGAATGGCCGCCATTTTAAATTTGACTTTTTATTTTAGATGACCCTGCAGAAAAAGATTAATTTCTCCGGATTTAGAAGTCTTACAGTTATAACAAAAATACTGTTCAAAAGCTAATTAATATCATCTATCAATTAAAAAAATAAAGTGTTTAAATTTTTGGTTTAAATACGTCATAAAAAAATAATGAAATAAAATTTTATACGAAATTTGTGCGATTTTTTTGACTTTTTATTACATTTCTCAAAAACTAGGACATTAATGTTCACTTTTTTTGCATTATTCAAATACACAGGGATATTATCTACAGAACGACTTAAAAATTTATTGCTCTATCTTGCATATTTCGAGAGCTATTGATGTTTGAATATGACCCTTACAAGTACTAAATGGTTATTTTCGAAAATAAAAAAAATCAAAATTCCTAAAAACTAGATTTTATCATTTGATGAAATTAGTATTCAGATAATATTATCAACCTAATTTAAAATATGTTCAAAATGCTTGTAATTATGTCCATTTTCGAAAATAATAATTTTTTGGTGACGTAAGGGTCATAGTTCAAACAAAAATAACTCTCAAAATATGCAACATAGAGCAATAAATCTTAAAACCGTTTTGTAGATAATATTTCTGTGTATTTGAATAATGCAAAAAAAATGGACATTATTGTCCTAGTTTTTGAGAAATGTAATAAAAACTCAAAAAAATCGCACAAATTTCGTATAAAATTTTATTTCAGTAATTTTTTATGACGTATTTAAATAAAAAATTTAAACATTTTATTTTTACATTACTAGGTGATATTATTAGCTTTCAAACAATATTTTTGTTATAACTGTAGGACTTCTAAATCCGGAGGAATTAATATTTTTCTGCAGGGTCATCTAAAATAAAAAGTCAAATTTAAAATGGCGGCCATTCCAACAGGAGTGGGTATAGACCCCAACATGTGGGTGTTTTTGTCGATAAAATTAGGTGTATTACACGCCTTTAAATTATCGCTAGTTCAAGACCAAAGGCACTGTATAACCGGTGTAGTGTTTCTTGGCCTGGTATAGGTTGTCGATAATGTTCATGAATTACAGAGAACCAGATATAGCGGATGTTTAATTGAACATCGCATAGCTACTGTATGTACAGTCGGCCCATGAAAATGTTGAGCACTTTAGTACTGTGTCAAATTAAATGTGTCAAACATGTCAAAATAATTTAAATGTTAGTATAAAAAAGTGTCAATATGACAAGGTTTTAAGTATGTTCAACATTTTCACGGGCGGATGGTACATAAAAAACAAAACTTCTCATCACAACTTGTGGCCAAATTCTTGTTGCGATCCACTATCATTGTTGTGATCATAGCATGTTTAAAAGTTTAACTAATATTATTCTGTTGTTGCCATAAAATCTCAATTGAAATCTTAAGACATTCAATCTCAACCCAATGAAGTTATAAGAAGGGTTATAATATAAAAAGGGTTTATATATAAAAAGGGTTGCTATCTGTGCTTAAGCCAAAAAATACTTAAAATTACTAATTCTCTATTCAATTTTTTTGTGTAATAATTACAGTAAAAGATCGAAATTATGTAAAGAAACGAAACCCACATTGTTCGGAGTTCCTTTGTCTGATCAGTATTGCGTTGATGTCTTTTTTACGGAGGTGCGTGCGCGCAGCGTTTTGGTGTGGAATCGAACAATTCGCAATTAACGCCCGTCCGCGTATTTGTATGCATTTATTTTCCGTGTTATTACATTGTTTTTTTTTTTTAAATCGACGTTTTCGATAGCTATGTTGTGCGATAACGCGTTTTGATTTATAGTGGATGGGCGGAACTTTTGCTACGAAGAGGATCAATTTAGATACTTCGATTTCATTCTAAACATCAGATAGATGATTTATAAGAGTCTGACTAAACTTGCGGTTGATCTATGGTACGCTATAATATTAAAAAATTAATATAAAAAAGAAGCGCTCATGGCGGAACTTAACAGACTGATCGTACTCGATCACGTTTGTTAAGCAACGCTCGGTCCGGTCAGCTGTCGGATGGGTGACCGTTAAAGTGGCATTACAACTGAGCGCTTCCGTGCTTCGGAGGGCACGTTAAACCGTCGGTCCCGGCTGTTATCATCTGATAAAGTCGTTAAGCCAAGTTAGAGGCATTTCAGGCGGCTTGATAAACTCTAACACCAGAGGTGGCCACTAATCCTCATTCGATAAGAAGAAGATATTAAAAAGTATAAAATTTAAACCTTTTGTTCTACATAACGTCTGTTTACTTGTAATATTAGCCATATTTTCGTCGCGTTGAATTTTGTTACCAGAATCAGTTATGGTGTTAAGAAATGTCTTGCACAATGTGAAAACATGTTCGGCGAAACACTGCTTCGCCTATAATTACATGACATGCAACTACATTGTGATTTGTTAATAGTTATAAAACCGTACTTTGTAGAAAATTTATGATTATTATTAATTATATTTGTTTAAATTTACTGCTTATTTATTAGCTTAGCATGAGCTTAGTGATTCATTATACTTATAAATAGTTCTCCAAGTAATTTATAAAATGTTAACGAGCGTGTAATTAGAAAACGATTTTCGTTTCGTCTAATTAGAAACTTCTGGTTTTATTGCCGAATTCGTGTTAAAATAACAATAAATTAAGCATATCCAAGGATTCAATTAGCGCTGTTCTTCCCAGCATGATATCACAAGTCTTTAATTCGCCGTTAATTTTTTAGCACATAGTTGACGTAATTTAAGAGTTAACACAATAAATAAATTCCTCATAATTCACGCTAATTTCTTATAGAGTTATAAAACAATACAAATGTTTCATTCAAACTCGTATGTCACAGTGTTATAATTAACAATACCGTTCGTTATTAATAATACCGTTGCAATATCAGTATCTGAAGAAAGATTTTTTTTTATTTAGAGTCGTTCTTTATGGTATACAGTTTTCTAAATTTATAATGAATGATGTTGGTGAAACGATATCACACAAAAATGAAAGCATTTAGTTTATTAGGCTAACTTTGTTTATTAGTCAGAGTTTGAATACGAAATGGCGCTATGACTCAATAAAGTTTTAGCCAAACCGGTAATATTTGCATCAGATGTGATGATTATAAAATGTCTTCTCTATCGTCAAGATTTAGTATGAGATTGCCATTATGTGAATAGTAGATACTTAAATCGGCACAAGTTCGAGTTGGACTGTTCAAAAGTACTAGAAGATCGATCAGATGTGAATAGTCGTTGGTAGTGAAATAAACTGGTATTATAACTTTGGTCGTTTTATCATAATAGAGGTATAAAACATGATGATTAAAGAATCACAAATCAATGTGTTAGAGTTCTTGTTTGTAACGTTTAAGCCATTGGAAAAACCCGTGGGGATTCTTTAGCAGTGCGGGCTCTAGTATTGAGAATTATTTGAAGATTCTGGAATCTATAGGCACTAGATCTCCGAGTTTTTGACCCATTTGCGACTTCTCGAATCGAGTGTATTAGAACGTAAACCTTAAACAACTGCCTGTGGTCCCAACCTACTGTCTTTTGTTTTAATCTCGAGTATTTGATGTTCTCATAATAACTTTTCTTGAAAACATAATGAAGTTACACGTTCTTTTTATGACATTACTTAGAGCATCGCGGAAGGGAGCAGCCTTAGCGATTATTACTCTATTCAAATTATTCTGGCATTTTTTGCGGGGGGGGAAAGTGCACACAAGTGCAGTTCCGCATACTCACATACAAAAAGAACACTGTAAAGACCACACCAACACATAAAAAATAAAACAAAACAGCAAAAATTTGTGCACGGATGAGTCACACATCAAAATATGACACTTTTTGACATAAAGGGCTGGGCCCAACTGTCGTTGCAGCAATATCGATACGGAAAAAGGAATAAAGGTAACAAACTCAAATATTTTACATGGGGTGAATAACAACAAAGACCCAACAAGCAAAAAAGTCTCAGGATGCGCACGTTATTAGAGTGGTAGGCTTACAGGGGCCCTATTTTTGAATCGCTCGGCTGGCGTTGAGCGCTCTTTTCGACTGATTTTCGTTCGACATATGACTCAAAACAATGAGATGTCGAACGAAAATTAGCAGAAACGAGCGCTCGACGCCAGCCGAGCGATTCAAAAATAGGGCCCCAGGGCTCTTATAATTATTTTGTACCTTGTCATCGTTCTTAAATTAGTCTTAAACAAGTTAATACGGACTCAAGAACACTCAGTCTTATTGTCTAGTCTCATACACTCTTGCGTGCTCTTGTGTTTACAAGGGCTGATCGAACAGATGTTTCATTTTGATGTGATGTAATGTAAGGGGACAGTAGGTAGAGCTGTCTATGTTCGCCAGATCAGCTAGTACCATCTGGAAGGAGCCTGTCGCGAAGAACCGCAAACAGATCAGAAGGTAGATAAGACCACAAATGGCCTTACTCCTCAGAGTTCATTATATAAATTTGACATTTCCATATTTAAATTTTAAAGGAGCTTTAAAATGCATCTAATTTTCCTTCCTACAATACTTTATTGAAACATTAGGGTTTAATGTGGCATTAAAAAAAATCATTCTTGCAATTGAGTGTGAGTCTGTCAGAAGTTAAAAAGAATTTATAAATATTTAAGGAATATTTCAGGTATATCACATTTATGAGACTGCCTGGAGCAGGACCAGGCCATGTCCTTTATCGACAAACATTGTGATACGGTAACATCACTAAGTTGCTCATCGGCGAGAACTCGGATTTATCTAGCGACAGATCAGAAATTTGTACGGACGAGCCATGGACGAGCAGACCCGATGTCACTGAACAAATTTGACAACTAATCAAGAATAAAATATACGAATTTAATGTTTAAATGTAAACAAATAGCAATAATACGACAAAAAATTACTTTCATGTTAAATGTAACACCGTCTTTTTGTAAACTTGATGTTCCAGACCTCTTTTAACAGCAAAAAACTCATCAATTCGGCATTTTAAACACTGCAGCGTTCACATGCGCGACTGGACTCGGTCTAGAAAGAAATCTGGGCGCAACTGGTTTTATTAACCGCGTATGCCCATTTGGGCTTGTACTTCGGCAGAGGGGAACGCTTCGTATGGCTTCTCTTTCTGGGACAGAAGCGCGTCTTACTCTAAGTGACATTATATACCAATCTGTATAATTTTCATGTAAGGGAGTTGAAATATAGGTTAACAGGGTATCTCAAAACTTTGCCACACGTAGGGAAAGTACCTTAAATATTGAAGGAGGAAATTTTACTGCAAGAAGAGTTCATTTTGTTTTATCAAATAATTGGAACTGCATTCATACAATCGCATACAATACAATACGTAATGATCAAAATTTCAATGATAAACATGGCCTTCCTTTTGTTTAAGATGCTGTGTTATTCAAGAAATAATAATTCTTATGAATAACCCTTTCAATCGGTATCGTAAAAATAAAATATTGATTTTTTTCACATTTGGTGAGTTCGATTCTAGGTTTAGGCAGGTAATTTTTCAAAACTTTTGAATGCAGTTCCTATTATTTTTAAAATTAAATGTATTCTTTTGCATTAAAATTTCTTACCTTCAATATTCATGGTCATTTTAAACATTCTATCCAAATTTTAAGGATAAGTCCAGTCCATGAAACTGAATAACTTTCTCCAAGAAACATGTGTCGAATTTCGCTACAAAATTTTAGTTTTTTCCCATACTAAGTTGATTACGTGATCTCTTTGATTAGTATGGATAGCCGATAATAATATTTTATTATTATTGGCCTTAGAGAAAGTAGTTCAGTTTCATGGACTGAACACATCCTTAAAATTTGGATGGTAAGTCTGGAATAACCCTGTATAAGATATTTTATTTCCACGTGGCAAAGTGTTTGGACACCCGGTACAATAGGTTAATTGTAATCAATGCCTGTATTTACGAAAGACATGAAACCTGTGAAAATAAGGACAACAATAATGATATTGTGAAGGTTGTAGATATCTGTTACTGAATATTCATATAATTTATGCACCGGGTGCTTTTAAAAGGTGAAAATCATATTTCATGTGAATAGGCCGGCCTTACTGGTAGTATTAAATTACCGTCGTTATTTTAATATATAACGTCGTTGACGATTGCATCGTCGACTACGTTTCTGTCACTGAACAAATTAATTATTTAAAAACATAAATCGGTTTCATTGATTTACAATAAAATTTATTCTTCAAGTTCTTTCCCTCGAAAGTTTTTTTAGTAAGTACATATCAAAATTTTATAATAAAAAACGACTATTATCTTTAAATATATCGAGGTTACGAAAAAAAATTTTTTTTTCAATTTTTTTTATGCATTTAATTTACAGAATGCCACAAACACAATATAAAAAATAAAGTGTTAACTTTCTCTAAGTTAAGTAAGTTTTCTAAAGGCCTTAAATTAATATGTCGTCATTGAGGTTTTATTGGTTATTGATTGCGATATTTATTTTGAAGTTCAACACGGTAGACATGTTTCAACCCTTATAGGGTTCAAATTTTGTATGGAATAGTAATACGGGAACGGGAACTAAAACGGGTACTTTAGATGTTTGAATTAATCACGCAAAAACGGCTGAACGGATTTGGATTGGCACACATAGGTATAGTTTATAGCCTGGATTAAAACAGCATACTTTTTATCTCGGTCAAAAGGTTCCCTAAAGATTTTCCGAATGTCCACGCGGACGAAGTCGCGGGCGAAAGCCAGTTTAAAAAAAGTTTATTTACTTCACTAGGTACAATTTATAGGTAATTCACATACAGAACTCGTCGATGTCTTTAGTTACCAATTAAAAAAACGTGAAAATATGACCCGGGAGGTATTAAATACGAAAGAAACAAAAAATAATAATGAGGGCTTTTCAAAGTGCCATTTAAAAAATAGGTAAAAATAGAAACTAGTATGTTGTAGACATAGAAAAATTTTCGCTGCGCTCAAGAAGACCAACAAAGCGTGGAAAAGAGAAGTTAACATCATACGGACACGGTCTATGTAAAAAAGAGACAAAGTATCAAGTGACATGTGCCAACATTTTTTACAGTAAGAGCCGCTAGCGTCCCGTCTAGCAAATGAGCAATCACAGTTTGTTTAAAATATTTGTTAATCTTAATTAGAATTTAAAATAAAGGTATCGTGGAGCCATGGTGTCTTGTGCTCTAACTAATTGTGATGTTACAAAAAGAAATAATCCAAGTAATCATACTTTTCACAGGTAAATAAAATATTGCCACACATTTCTCTAAAACCAAATTTCGCTACATTTATTCGTTTATCGACGAAGAAAACAGTATGGAACATAGTTTATTAATTTCCTTTGCCATATATAGCCATATTTTATGAATCTAAGTCATATTTTACGTATCTCATATAAAATGTATGCATTCGTTTTCGGATCACCTGTTTATTGACATTGTTGTTCTTTGACATTCTATTTCTATGTTTAAAATTGTCTTTAAAAATAAACGGCCTGTAAGAGGCAAGTAAGCTCTCGCAGGCTGACATTTTCCCAAAGAGAAACATTTTAGGGTTACATCTGTCTGCCTACCTGAGTACTCTTCGAAGCTTAGTAAAAAAATATCATATTGAGACATACATTAAAACGTAGTGATTATTTCCTCTGTGCATACATTTTTATCAACGTCATCTATTGAACCTACAGTATTTTTGTCATTTTGAAAAGCCCTCATTAAATTTTTCTAGATTTTACTAATGAATTTCTTATCTCTACAAGCAAAATTAACTTTGTTTTAAAATGAGAACAAAACACTTTGACGGTACTGAATTTAAAAAGTTTAAAAATAGTGACCACGTTTTCCTGGTGTCGCGGCAGCTATGAATTTCGCCAGAGCATAGTCACGATTCATTTTTCGCTTCTGTTTGCTGACGAGTTTTAGGGATCAGCTATGCCAAGCTCAAAAGTTAGCAGCGTCGAATTCATCGCCGCGGTGGCAGATGTCATTTTACACATTACCGGGAGTTTAGATATTTAGCAATGGGTATAATATTGCCTGGGTACCTGAACACGAAGGTAACAAAGGTAATGAGGAAGCTGATGAATTAGGCAGGACAGGGGCTGATGAATCTTTCATTGGCCCTGAACCAAGACTACCAATCACACATAAAATTACTAAGAACATTATTGAAATTAGAACAATGAAAGAAACCAACCAAAGATGGATGAAAAGAAAGGACTGTAGACAGTCTAAGATCTTCTTCAAATTAGTTGACAAGAAGAAAACTAGAGAGTTGCTGAAACGAAGCAGGAGAAATATAAGAACGACTGTAGGAGTACTGACAGGACACTGTCCACTAAACAGACACCTGTGAGAGATCAAACGAACAGAGGATCCCATCTGTCCACAATGCAAAGAAAGAGAAGAAACAAGCTACCACTTCATGGCAGAATGCCCGATGTACGCATGACTGCGCTGGGAGCTTTTTGGAGCGGACAAGTTTAAGGAAGAGAATCTAAAGCAGTTAACTATAAGTCAACTCAGCAGGTACTGTAAGCGCACAGGTAGGTTCGAGGATCCGAACTCTGCTCTGCTCTCAGTTTTCAGGGGCTTTGAGAAAATGGGTGAAATGGTTCCGACCAAGGTGACTGATCACCGGTCCGGCTTCGCTGGCGTCCCCCCTTCTAAATAATAAAATAATAATGGGTATAATATCATCTTTCAAAAACTTGATGAATCGAAGATTGGTGATGAAATTGAATTTTAAAGAATTTGGGCCAAGAGTGGCTGGAGAAGCTAGGTGGTTTCGCTTTTCTCCAAAGTTTTTTTTGATTCCGAAGAAATTGTGAAACTGTCAATTTAATTTTACTTAACTATAAAAGCCTGTGCTATGTCAGAGAATAACATATTTTTCGCATTCTGGATTATTTAAAACAAAAATTAATGTTTTACCCAAAACAACATACAGAACCCTCATGACAATTATAATTTAGCAAAGTTTGCAGTTTTTGTGTCACCTGGCGGAAGGCGGTGGTCACGATATGGCTATTAAAGCTGGTAGTCTGTTGCGTCAAAGCGAATAATGTTTAAGATACGCCTACTCGCACCGCGGACACGCGCGATCATCGGAATTCGTATCATTTTATCTATATAAATTCGTTTTATTGAAGATAGATTGGCAAATGGATTGCAATTAATGTGATGAATTCATGTTGAATTTTATTGACATTAAATACAGTTAATTTATCAGATTGTTTTTTTATCGTATACCTACTTAGAACATTTAATTAGCTTATTTATCATTGCGTGTTTGGGTATCTATCCACATTGGCGATGTTGGCATAAGTAAAACCAGCTTCTGAACTATTCATTCATCTATACTAACCGGCTGATGGGTGACCGACCGCGGTTCCTCTCGCAGTTTAGAATACTACAAAAAAATGTTTTTCTTGAGAGGTGTATTGTTTTAAGATACTATCAATGCAGAATGCACTATATGCATTATAAATCTCAATTAATTAATTTAAGATAAACATCTTAAGTTGTCGTATACCGATGTAGAGCCTTAAATATTACAGAATACAAATAAGTGGCATGGTAAGAGCATTTTCTGGTTGAAAATAAATGGCAAATGTGAAAAACCTTAATTTAAATCGAAGAAATCGAAAATGAACTCAAGCTATTCGGCACAATCCAGAAGGTGAGATCGGATATTATTATGTTAAATTCCAAAGAGTAAAGTTTATGTCACGGAACAATAGACTAGTGAGAATAGCGCGATCACCGTGTTACTGTTACTATAAGGAATGCGGGGCTGTTTTGAAAGTGGCACGTGCAAGGTCAAAGGTGCAACCAGCTGAGCAGTTTGTCTCAAGATTAATACGGATAATGCGTCTACCGCAACTTAATCACACAAATTTCAACAATCGTCTAGACGTTTTTGTAAGAAAGATTGTGAACGTCATAAACTCACCCACAGTTTTATCGACCACTAAGATTATGTGTTTCTTTATAACCCCATTAAATGGGTGTGTCTAGTCTCTTAGAAGTGTATATCGTTATTACAGTTTTGTCGAAGAGCCCATACGAATGAATGAGTACAATTACTGTTCGCAAATGTCAGTTGGAGGTCTTAATGTGAGATTTAGAAAGTTTAAGATCGGTCAAATGATGGTTGAGCGAGATCGTGACTGGTGATGATGGGGGTAACTTGTCACCTGGACACCAGCACAATTAGCCGCCTGCGCAATGAGCCACACGGGCATTAGTGAAAAACTTAACAATGGTTGTAGCCAAAACATCTGCGGTAGAGAATTTGGCAAACAAAACTTGTTTTAAGCTCATGAAGGGCCTATTGATTTGATTTAATCTACTTTTTTTTAAATGTTTTGACAGCTTTTAATTTAAGGTGGCTATACTACCGAAAGTATCGCCCTCAGAAGTTTTTATTTAATAAGTTGTTAATAGAAAATGATTTTAATAAATCTTTTCGTGGAATTTTTAGGGCACTTATTCTAGTATTACTACATTGCCTCGTAGTCATTTGTAGAAGTCGTCGTCGATTTCGTAGAAGCAAATGTGTCAAAAACGACCACTTTTAGCATTTTTGCTATCTACTTTACTTCCGAATATAGGTTAGAATAGATTTCGAGGTTATTTCAGACAACAGAAATAACTTTCTTAATACCCCATAAATTAGTAATTACTTCCCCTTAGTAGAAGTACAAAGAAGGCCAGACCTAGTTTTAACCGGCTATACCTAGTATTAGCCGTGAGCAAATCGGTTACACCTAGGTTTAACCAACAGCTATCGGCTCTACCTAGTTTTAGCCGGCTAGAACTAGGCATAGCTGTACTTCGGGTATTAGCAGCTGTAAAAGACATAAGGTATATAAACTTAACTCATTTTCATTTTCGTTGGTTTGTAGATTGTAATTACGTAGGTAAGTAATGTTTAGATAAAGAACAATAATTTCAATTATACACTTTTGATCAAATTATTTAGGTTTAGGTACAGCTTGGTTTATGTAAAGTAAAAAAAAACTTTTTATTCAGACATGGTATTTTCACAAATTAATTCCTCAAATACTTAATTAGCTACAAAAATGCTACCATCTTTAACATAAATTAAACGGTAATTATGCATAGATTGAAGATATAAATTTTTATGTATTATTTATCATGTTCTTACGGTCTGTTTCCGGTGGTATCCTAAGTTGTGACTAGAGATGGGCAAAGGACCCGATTTTGACCCAACTGCTGGGTTTAATAAATCCATTTAACGCCCATGGACAATTTTGTTGAATTAAATAATATTTTTAGAAATAAGAAATGTTTCGTTTTTTGTATATTTTTTGTACTGATTTAACAAAAAAATGTTTCCATACCAATGTCACATTTGACATATCAATAGACAAATACCATAAAAAGTTTCTTTAACATACAATGTGGGATTTTGTTGGGTTTAAATCCAGTGGTCGGGTTTAAACCGGGTCTTTTGCCCTTCTCTAGTTGTGACGCAAAAATGCGACGAAGGCGCGTAACAACGCAAAAACTTTCACCATTTATTTATTGTGCTAACATTTGCTAAAAACCTAGAAAACACAATGGTGCCGGAGTTAATTACATAGTTTCGTAACGAAAAAAAGGATTTTATATCCCTACACGCGTACAACACGTACATTTTGTTTCAAACACAATCAAATCAATTCTATTTCAAAGTGATAATATTTCAAACTAGCGACCCGCCCTCACTTCGCTTCGTTGTATTGTGGAATTTAATATTAGGTTCTACCTACATTACCTTGTGATAAATGCAGAATAACAACAAGAAAGTGAATAACCTAAGAATGTTTGGTTTTAATAAAAATCAACTCAATAAGAATGAAGTTTTGAGTTCAATTTTATTGCAACGCACGTATGCCAATGGTATGCGGTATCATCATTAGGTATTTGCGCATCATAAGGGCGGCCATGCTTTTTTATGATAAAGAAACTTATTGCTAAATTTATTGCAAATTCAATATTGGTAAAATTTAATGATGCATAGAGGAGAATATAATAATTATTCCTAATTTTATTATTTGACTATTTATTTCGAGTAAGTGGTGGTTATGCATTTTTTTTAGATTGATATCGTCATACCTATCAATAATACCCTGTTTAGGATATAATAACGTAATTTATCACGTAATTACGAGTACTAGTGCAATTCACTCTCAAGCCTAGTATTTCATAACGCTCACTAGACATGAAATAAAACACTTTTTAACGAATACTAGCGCAATTTTATTGAAAGTACTTTGGTAATTAGTTGGTTTTGGTTTGTTGTAAATACCAACTAATTACCAAACTACTTTTAATAAAACGGCACTAGTATCCGTTAAAAAGGGGTTTATTTAATGACTAATGCAATTTTTATGTTTAATCCAGTTCAAAAGTTGGAAAAACTATCTGTATAAATCAAATCATTGAAAATAAATCATTATAAAAGAACTCGTATTACTTGTAAAACTATACGAAAAGCGGCGAATATTTTTCGAATGAGTTGCGTTTAAAATGTTCGCTTGCTCAAAAGGAGAGTTACACAACTGCATAGACGATCACATTTACATCTAAATGAAATGTTTGCCTAATATGCTCTATTTTAAGTAAAATACGAGCTCTGTGTTTAACAACCACAAAATATAACATTTAGGCACTTATTATTAATTTAGCAGCATGATGCTATACGAATGTAAGTAATCTTGTTAATGGATAATCTCTTAGATGATTTATTAAAAATCTGACATAAGATTTTTGTGCACTTTTACCAGTACATTATAAAAATTATAAAATAAGAGTCTTTTGAACTCACATAAACAAGTATTTTTTAATTATTTTGATTAATTATTCTAGTAATAACTAACTTTTCATCATTATTTTTGAGCATTTGTTTGAGTTTGCAAGTAAATGTAATACACACAACTTGTATTCATAATATTTGTTTCTATTTATTTATTGCTCTATAAGGTCGAGATGTCCACGAATCACTAATAAAAAAATATTTTTTAAGGTAGAGAAAGGAGGCTCGGTAGAGAAAACGTATAACATTTCCCTTTTTCTCTTCTCGCATGTAGCAAGTTAGATTTTTGCATCGCGAAATTAAAAAAAATATATTTGAATTTCGCGATGCATTGCATTTGCTTATGCTAGAGCAATCAAAAAATCTGTCCTCAAAACTATTCAAAGAAGGCAACCCTCGTCTCGCGGGTCGTTGACCGCGCATCTCGTTGTCGCGTGAGCAACCGTGATTACTTATCGCCAGTTATTAATAACTAAGCACAATACACCGATTCCGTGCTATATTGAGCATTATGCATGAGACATTATTTTCCGGTCATGTAATCGTTTTGACAGATTGCCAAATGAGGAAAATTTTGTAGAACTTCTAGATAGAACTTCAGAGCCTTAGTCACCGTCGGAAAGTTGCTTGTTTATCGCTTTTTTATAGAATACACTTTGGAGAGTGTGCGAGGGAACTACACGACCTTGTTCCTCTAGCTTCTTTCCACCAGCGGGGTACCAGACGCATGTTAGCATATCACCCTTACATAGTAGATACTCCAACGGTCCGTACCAAGCGCTTTGCCAATACATTTCTTATGCGAACCGCTAAAGAATGGAATGCGCTGCCTGCTCATGTGTTCCCCGATAGTTACAACCTTGGTCTCTTTAAGGCAAGAGTGAATAGGCATTTACTGGGCAAGCGTGCTACAGCTTAGACCACTTCCTGTTTACCAAACAAGATGGTGGTCAAATGCCTGCCCAGTTACCAATAAAAAAAATAAAAGAATTAGATTCAAACGAAAAAAGGTATATCTGAGGCGAAGGTATGCAGTTAATTATTAGCTTTGTATTGTGCGTATGTATGTGTATCATGTTAGCCCGGCTTCTGTAGGCAAAGCGTCAGCAAACCGTTTTTTTATTGATTTTTTTTACAAATATGTTAAAAATATGTTTTATATTAGACTAATTTAAATTGTAGAGAGTTTTGAATAACGTCCACTGTTTATTTACGTCTATAATCTATGCTGTGTATAATAAATATAACTTAACTTTGTGCTGCATATTCATAAAGTAAGTATTTATTTATTTTGCTACATGTCTAAATACAGTTTAAAATTCACAACGAAAATAATCTGAAAGCACGAGATAGACATGCTATTTCACTTATCGTGGAAGTTTGTCCATTGAATTGGACACTTTTGAAATAATTTCACTCTTGGGAAAAAACTTGTCGGTTTCAATAAAAATGTATTAATTATTTATGAACTGACAAAGTAACGACGACGTGTTTTCGAATTTACAAATTATTAACTATTTTTTTATGCTTGCATACATGGTTGACTAATTAAACGAACAAGAAGTGTACAAATAATAATTTGAGGGCAAAAGATGTGGAAAATGCGTGACGAATAAATAGATTACATGTACCGGAAAACGCCATTCAGATTTAAATTGATTTCTTTGATTTCACACTTATTTGGTAGGAGTAGATTTCTATTATTAACTTATATTAAAATTACTATTGGTATTGAATTCAAATAAATATGTCGAATTATAATTAGGCATGTTTACGCTTATGCGTGCTTAATATTTTGTATTGTAGTATTTAGTATCTCGTTCATGCATATTTATTCATAAATAAATGTGATGCAGTTCATGCAATGGATTTCGAGATAGCTAAATTTCAGTTCGGAATTAGATTTCATAAAGTTTATTGAATGTATTTCTTACAAAACGATACTGTGATGGAGATTGTGCCATCGAAAATAGATCAATTTGGAAGGAACTGGACTTTACTGTTTCTTGTGCCCAGAATTATTGTTCAGTAACCAGCAATAGAACTAGCAGTAGACGATATAACTAGTAATCATTGGCAATAGAAGCACTATTAATGTAATGAAGAAGTTTTACAAATAACTATGTACGAGCGAGCAACCATTACAAAACTGGATGAACTAAAAACAGTGGAAAAGTGTGTCCTAATAAAAATGAAAAAATAAATTTCAATTCACAGTTTGAGTCGTGCGTGAACATAAACAAGCTATGCCTTACCCATCTCACTTTATTAAATGTAAGGGGTTAAAGTATGAAATTGCCGATGTTTTCTCCCACATAGCAGCTCTCATATCTTCTATGATATTAAAGATTTTTCATGATCATAGAGGCCCACAACAGAAATAAAAATATTTAAATTTTTCATAAACGTTAAAAAAGTATCTTAAATGTGACTTTTTTTCGTTAGAAGATACCACTTCATGCATTTTAACTTTTTTTTCATTTATTCCATGTAGCATTACTTAGCTGAGTGTTTAAACATTTGTTCATAAAAAATTTAAATCATTAGCGTGCATGGTTGTTAAATAAATTAAGACTAACGTTTAGTATAGAAAATGCAAATTCTTTAAAATTCTCCATACAAAACGGCAATTTCATACTTAAATTTAAGTAAAATGAAGTTGGTAGACATCGCTTTAAAGGTCATTGCACATTTTCTTTTTTGTCAGTTGATGCTCGGTCAGACCTATTCACATCAGCTAAGTCCAAGCTAACGGGAAAGATAAGGAAAAATATCATAGACAAGTTTTGGTTTTAAAAAGTAGATGATGAACATGATGTTTTAATCTGAGTTAAAAATGAAGTTTTTACTCAAAGTTTTTCGGCGATTATATTTTTATTTATATTACAGATACAGTAAAGCAGTTTAAAGACATAATTCTTTCAACTTCCTTGCTCAACGCATTCGCAGTTATTTCTGAAAGTGCGTTTTTATACGATGTATGTATTGAGACACTTGCAGCTGAGGAATGTGACACATGTGCCAATACATAAGTGTAACATTTGTTATGGAATGAAGTACCTGTAATACTGAGAATAATCGATTCGTTTCGTGTTTCTGAAGCAATAAAACAACCACTGTACTTTTGTTCTTTGACACAGTAATATTTGTATTGCAGTTCTTAGAGAAATGATTATTTCAAAATGTACGTTCGTTTTATCACACTATCTACTTACATATTTTCTTTTACAGCATTTTCTCGTAACTGACAGGAGATGCTATAAAGTAATGTTAGCAACAATTTATTATAACCGATCTTCATAAGATAGGAAACGTGTATGAAGTACCGCCTCGGACCAAAGTGGTTAAGAGTTATGCTCTCCATCTGACATAAGATCTAAGAAAATGGATGGAGAGTGAATCAAGATTGGGCTGGAGTCACGATCTTCAAGCGGGGATTAAACATCGTGTTATGACATTAGTCAGATAACCCATTTGATAGCTGATTGAAAGTATGTGCAAACATTATAGTTTTGAGGATTTATTTACGGAAGGAGCAGATATTTTTGTGATAAAATAAAGCATTTCTTCCATCTTCATTATTTTTAGGCGATTATCACACTGGCTCCGCGCTCCACGACGCGGTAGATTTAACGTTGTATGCAAGTTCAGTTTGTATGAAAACACGCGCTGCACCATACACACTGACGTGACGACGTCGAGAATTTTCAGACGTCTCTCATTCTTTTTCGGGGATTACAAAACCCTTTATTTATTAATATTTGTGGGTTATTTTTATTAATAAGCTCACATTACACGATCGAGTTAGCGCGGGTTGCACTCAAATAGGTCATACACCGCGGTGGCACGTAGTCAGCACCACGTAACGGTTGCAACAGCGCTTGCGTCAGCAGCGATGCGCGCCCGCAGCGGCGGCGGCCGGGCCGGGGTGTCTTCCGCGACCCGCCGACCTTCACGACCGGCCGCAATCAACGCTTCGGTTTAATGTTTTGATTGTGCATTTTTGTTTTTTAATGAGCAAATAACCTCGGCCAAAAGGTTTGGGCTTTTGTTCACATTTGGTTTGTTAAAATGATTAGTGTAACTATATCCTAAGATGTATGAGTCAATATTATGAAGCTTAAAGTTTTCGGATTAGTTTCGAAGTCTTTGAAAAACAATATCGTTTTAAACAAAGAAATCATATTTGCTGGCAAGTTGCATGTTATAGATTGCAGACATAAAAGCACCCACGTATTACCAAGCTGATGTAAATAATTTGAGGACTTTCAATACAATAAAAATGTTACTCAAACAGGAAAACATATATTCCTCTGAGAAGCGAATACACTGATTAGATATGGACTTCACAATCAACCATCTTTCATAACGTGCTTATTTAGTCTTATAGCAGTACAAAAGTAACTGTAAACTTCGATGTGGTAAACGGTATCACCTGGCTGTCCGGAGAGCGTGCAACAGATGCATGTGTCAAGCGATTTAACGAAAAGTGAAGGCCGAGGATGAGTCAAAGTCATCAAACACTAGAGAGTGCCCGAGGCCGCCTCGCCAGCATACTAACTAAACAGCTGTCTACGTGTCGAAACACCTCATTATCCAATTGCCAACAACAAAACACACGTCGGACTACTGGAAATAATCTCGTTTTGTAAACACAGAAACGTTTTATTAAAATATCCCGTACAACAATGCACGAAATGACAGCTCCGTAACAGGTTGAAAACAGTTATGAAACTTTAAAGTAGCATTTGTTGTTACAAAGGCTAAAATTGCGACAAGTTATTTTATTGAAAATTTATGATTTTTTGTGCTGTTTCTACATAAAATCTTTGAAAGTTTTTTTTTTCAATTATAAGTAAAGATCGTGTTCTGTTTTAAAGCGAGAGTTTGAAATCAATAAAGTGTTCAAGGTTATTTTTTAAAATAATTTCTGGTTTGAAAGAACAGGCTTTCTGATACTTAGGTCAGTTGGAAAGTGTTCGTTGGTTCGAGCGAGTCGGCAAGCGCGTGCGATTTTTAATTGGGCCACACCGCAAAGGTCGAAAGAGATTGATTAATGAGTTGAATTCAGATGCTACATCATCTTCTCGGTTGAATGTGTTTTATGGCGCCATTAACAATGAGTTCTTATTCATCCTAAATATTATATGTTATCATTAACCTAATTCACTTGCTTGTGTTCGCCGAGAGTGTTTTACGACTCATTATGAGAATTGCGAATTTTGAAACTCGCTGACTCATATTAATCGGATTATTAAAGTATATTTGTCGTTTTTATATAATAGTTGTTTGTTTGTTCAAAGAACGAAGGACTAATTCGTATGCATCTTTTACTTATAATGACTTTGCAAACTAAGAACAATGTTAATTTCTATTATTTAATTAAGATATTTTACCTAGTATAGGCACTGTCTTTTTATTACATGACTGTCCAAAAAAGAGTGTAATGTGTTCAGGGTTTATGTAATGTCATTTTCTTTATTAGAAACTTTATGTCATATTTTTTTTAATATTAGTCTTATTTGATTTTTGTCATTATTTTTTGAGATGCACATTCCTAGTTTAACCTTTAAAAAGCAACTATTTGGCAAGGTCACCCAATGTCACGGCAGATTAGTGTTTAGATTTATTGCTGGGAATGCATGAAGTTTCTAATTCGCATCCGGCTTGTTGCGATTGTGTTCGATGCAAGGACTAATAATGACGGTTCGTAGCCGGTTGCCCCGCGCATTAGGTATGGTTTTTTTATTATTTTCCATATCTGGGGCCGTACCGGCTAACGCTCCGAACTTCGGCAAGTCTGCCGGGCTTAAAATTAATACAGATAACATATAAATTGTGCCCCAATCAGGCCAAAATGGAGAACCCCCGATTCAATGTCACACGAACATCGATATCTTTCAAATAACTTCGGTAAATAGTACAATACGAAATTACTTACTTTGAATTATCTGTTTTAAGTTGAAGCCCGGCAGACCCGTCGAAGTTCGAAAAGTTATCCGGTAGGCCCCTGGTGGTAATTTAATAATGCTTTTACGTATAGCCGTATGGTGTCCGGCAAAAGTAATTCCACTTAGTGCAACTGAGCGTGCTATTCGCTCACTGGACGAATTTATTCATCTCTCTTCTCTGTTGTATTGGGGTGCTGTAAAAGTCACCTTTAATGCCTTTGAGGTCTAACACCTAATTTCAAGGTATATAACATCTAACACCTCTATGTATCAGAACATGTAGAGCGTTTTCCGATGAAACTATCTAACAATGGGAATCCCAACCTGCCTGCTAAGATTAGAGCAATATCATCCCGTGAGAGCGGCCAAGGTCCTGCAGAGGATTATTATGACCTTTAATGTTAATTCCAAATCGTAATCATAATAGTTTTTGAAGTCATGGGTGCTTGTTGGGCACAGACCGTACAACAAGGCATACACATACACATACACTTTCTCGCAAAATGGCATAGAATCAAAACCTATTATACATAGTTCTTTCTTGAAAAAGGGCTCATATCGGCTAGTTTTGAATATTTAACTAAAAAGAGAGAAAAGAAAAGAATAAAGATTTAAAAGAAGGTCTAGTGGAGCGCCAGTAGATATTTCTCTAAAATGCATTGGCTCAGTGAACTGTCTGACTTTTTTTAAAAAATGCACCCAACATAGCTCTACGGAACTAGATTTCGAAAATCGTTTTGTTGAGCTGTGAATTGTTTTTTAATGCATACAAACGACAGAGTATTCGTTTTATTACGTTCGGTGTCTCAATTCCAAGCGTCTACTCTACGGGATCCACTTATCATCACCTTAACCGGCCGGTCAATATAATAGCTGAATTAGTATTACAAAACCATCTTTGACGTTTTCTAGTGTTATCGTATCCTGCGCATTGTAAATGAGATAGGTGAAAGTAAACTTGTGTATAGTAAAATTCGTGAGCAAACTACGATCAGTTGGAATAATGCTTTCGATGGCCTGTGTCCCCGAAGACCACTTATGTGAATATTCTACGTATTGCTTCACCCGATCTGCATATGAAACCCACGAGTATTCATGACGTATTCGGGCTTCGTTTATTTATTATCATTTTGAACGTATAAAGGGTTATGTGGGGTCGATGAACGTGCAGATATTCGAGTCTTTCTTTTATTTTGTATCGGAAAAATGTGCAATCGCCAATGCAGAAAACATTTCTGTTTGTTTATTGATATTGTTGGCTGAAAAAGTTAAGTTTATCTATTGATTTTGTGAACTCTTAGGGTTCCAATAATATATCATTTACTATTATCATTTACTGAGAAACTCATTTTCGTAATGCAATTTATATGACAAAGGTCTGACATCATACTTATAATTTTCTAAGACACATTATTATAAGTTATGATATAATTTACTTGTCTAATGGCAACTGGTTTAGCCAGTATTTCGTTGTTTGGTAACAACCTCTAAACAGTAGTGTTTATAATGCAACTGTTAGAAGGATTAGGTCACCATAAATGCAGCTCTATTCAAATACGAATGCAAACAGATATTGTGATAGGAGCTTTATGTGTGTGCCAGTTCTAGCAACACGTGGCCACAATAAGTTTCAAACCAGTTCTATCGATCCGATTGCAAGTAAACTGGCTTACCGCCTAATCACTCGCTCACCGACTGGCCGGGTGACCACTGTCCGACCATTGGGCCACTTACCACTTTCGTCACCTCATTAATAAACACTTAATATGTTGTAAATTAAAAGTACGTGATTTATTTATAACAAATCCACTAGTGTTAATGAAGCAATTAGCACATTACTCCCTGTGTTTACCAACTGTAATAATAAGTTCACATTCAACTACAGCAATCCTCAAGAGTTTTCCTTACCAGAGGTTATACAGCAGAGAAAGTGCCTCAGCAAATTACGATAAAAACTTGATAAAGCGACAACGCCGACTATACGAGTGAATAGTAAAAGTCCAAGAAAAACTCAGTGACTTACGTTCGAGTGAGCGTAACATCCAATATTAACAGCAAATCAAACAACTATGATTTATTCAGATCTTCATCGGCTTTTCCAAACTTTTGAAAGGTTTTAAAAATTAACACGTTTTTGAAACAAGCACTACAGTTTTCTGAAAATATCCATCAGGGAAAAGTCCAAGGTGATACGCGAAAACTCGTTTGATTCTGAAACCGACACCGACGTTTCGTAGTAGGAAAAAATAAATACGAACATGCGATACGTAGCGTCGCGGCGCAGGGACTGGCAAAACTGACGTACGCAGCGCGCAGGCGCCGCCAAGGTATTGTTAAAAGTTACTTTTACTTGCATCGGGCAGCGTGCCTGCTCTAGGCTGTTCACTGAGACCTTGCGGTCACCGCCTCATAGTTCCTCTACGCTTGGGAAAGAGAAAAACAGCGGTTTCTCACTCCCGTCTGCAGACCGGAAAATGTATTTTTACTTGGAATACCTTAGAATATTTGTGCAAGATTAGGGCAAATTATTGCTATGCAAAATATTGGTCACGGTTCATTGAAATTTTAGGTGAGCATTGCTTTATTTCCTTGCGCAGTGAACGCAGGGAATGGAAAAATAATATGATACTAGGGCGATATTGTAGACAGTATACCGTGGAATGCGTTAATTAGCTGTTCAGGGTTCCATACTGAGAAATAGACTAACATTGTTATATTAAATTAGGTCCTTATATTATATTACGTTAGTTATAAAATAATTTCATCAAATTATCCGTTTGTTATGTAAGTAGGTATGATACTACAGAATCATCCATCTAATTTTAGATAATTGCCTATCTGAAAATGCAGTCGGTTGTATAAATCGATTATTTTTGCACGCTTTGCTGACCTTAACGTTTATCAGAAATTAATGCCTAATTTCCCCCAAGATAGAGTGAACAATTGGTTATTATTACTTACTTATAAGAAAAAAAAAGTTAAGCAGCGTGGAATTTTGCATTTTTCATTTAGCATTAATTATGGCCCTATGCTGTGTACCGGTATCGGATTAAGGGACCAAAAAGGCTAATCAGATCATTTTTGCGACCTTCAAATAATAAGACAGATTGACTTTTAGTCATGTCTAAAAAAAGATAAAGAATTTACAACCAGTTTTTTATAATTACTTTAGAATTACAACAAGAGGAAATGTCGACCTTTAAAGACAAATAGGGCATAGAGGACTTGACTTCTCGTTTCTGTTGAGTTGCTACTGGGGAAGTACCTACTTTTAGTCAAGTCACATAATTTTTTGGTGCGCTTATATAGAGTTTCTTCCAACGAGTACTTGCCTATAGGATAATTAAGACTGAGAGACGAACTACCAAAAACTCTAGAGGAATAAAAGACCTATTTGACCGAGCGAGCGCGAAGCGCGAGCCTAGCGTCTATGCTTCAGCTTCGACAAAAAAAATTTCGAATGTCCTTCCGAATGTCCATATGTTCTCCTCTACAGGTCGCATTTCTCAACCGATTGTCGAGAAAATTTTGTGAGCATATTCAAAAATTATACAGATTTTTTTTATCGAGACAGTTTTTCGAAATTTTACAAAATGGCGGAGATATGTTAAAACAACATATGTCAGTCCGGTTTTCCGGCGTTGTTTTTTCTCCTCTACTGGTCGCATTTCTCAATCGATTCTCGTGAAATTTTGTGAGCAGGTTCGAAAATGATATAATTTTTTTGTCGAGCTTGTTTTTCGAAATTTACCATAATGGTGGAGATATGTAGAAAAACATATTTCCGACCGGCTTTCCGGCGCTGCCTGGCTGTTCTCCTACTTTTCCTCTACAGGTCGCATTTCTCAACCGATTCTCGTTAAATTTTGTGAACAGGTTAAATAATCAGGTATATAGAATTTTTTAGTCGGGCCATTTTTTTCGAAAATTTTTGAAATGGTGGAGATATGTTAAGAACAGACATATTTTAATAGTTAAAAAATAATAAAAAATGTAACAAAACTTTTTTGATAGCGGTTCAAAGAAATTTTGTTAGAAGACTCAATAGTTCATCAGTCAAAACATTTATGGCTAATATTTGAAATTTGAAAATAAATAATGTTGTGACTTTGAGACAGAACCTGCGTATATTATTTGCATAGTATAGATAGATAGTTATTAGTCAAAAAAATCTAATTTTATTATCTATTTGAATAAATGATGTGAAGTTTTTTCTAAACTAGTAGATAGTGGAGGAGAAGACACGACTTTGTCAGCGTGGACTTTGTTCCCCTATTACACCCTCTACAATTATCATTTTTGCGACGAAGTAGTAGAAGTAGCCTTCCGTACCAAAGGGAATGGTTATCTCCGAGGAACAAGGGAAAATTACTTTATATTTTATGTAGGTACTTGTATTTTAGGTACCCATGGATTTGATTGAAATAAATATGGCCGATTCGTCAAAATTTGCAATCCACTACTGCGTTAGCTTAACATACCAACGGCATTATAATATGTTAAACTATTAAATAAACAATTATATCGAAGTTCTCTTTTCGATTTGCAGTCACTGGAGTGATTTCCATCACCCAATTTTTCTGTTACATTCCTAAAGTTTCAAGAGACAAAATCTATATTTAAATTTTGTACTTTTAAGTTATTGTTATAATTCATAACAAGTGGGTGATTAAGTACTTTTTTCTACCTGCAAGCAATGTCGATCAGGCAAAATGCAAAGGAATTCGTGTTGCAACCTGTGATCAAGGGTTTGCATCAGTATTGTCTGAGTGATGGAGTGGTAAACCTGCCGCGCTCGTGTTCGGTTTGACCTCGCACGCAACCCAATGATCCGATTTAGTCGATACGTTGGTATCGATTAAGAAACGATCACATTATGAGCATAATTTCACCGATCTATTGAAGGTTCAAGAGCACGTTATCGTTTCTATTGCTCAAGGTTTATGCTACCGAGGCTAGACCCAGAGTTGTTAGATATAAGATTTTAATCCAGACATAAGGATCACTCGAAAGGCTAGGTGGAGTGGATTTTAAGTATACTAAACATGTAAAAAATACTATTTCATATTTATTTACATTATATTTAGAGTCTTATTTTGGACATGGACAATTAGATAATACGTAACAAGTTAAAATTAAGAAAGTGAAATATTCAGACAAGTAAGTTAAATAGATCAATTGTTCCAAACTTCAGAATGTTTCAAAAAGGTCGAGTTTGAAAAAATAAGACTCTGAAATTAATTTTAATGGAATATAATTATCGAAGGGAATAAATTTTAAAAATATCTTTGTTAGTTTTCACGTCTCTAAACCGCCAGATTATAGCTCGACACAAACGTAGGCTACTTTAATTACTGAAATTCTTACAGTAACATTTCCAGGCTTATCAATGGACTGAATAATTACTCGGTTATTAATTATACTTTTAAGTATACATACCTAACTTCGACATGTTTTTTTTTTATTATTTGAATACTTACTTTTTCGGTTTTGGCTCAAACTATATTACATCCCAGCCAAGTTTCATCGGCTGAGGATTTAATGTTAGGGCCTTCATCCAAAAAATCGGTTCATTTCCTATACTAAAATCACGACCAGAAACTACACTGGCCTGCAAAACTAATTACTTTTGTATGAAAATAAGCCTCTGTAGTACTGTGCTATAAAAACTTATTTTCACACAAACACAAGGTTTGGAAACTTTGAAGCTTTGGTTCTCTGCCCAGAATTGAATGGGGTGTGATTTGATGATGGCCATTCAAAGAGTAAATGGAAGAGGCACGCAGATCGCTAAAGAAACCCAATGGATTGACAGAGTCGTTTACACCAGAGACCATACGGACTTTTTAGTGTTACATCCTTATCCTTACTAATGTTATAAATGCGAAAGTCCGTTTCTTTGTTTGTTACGCCTTCACGCCTTCACGTCTGAACTACTGAACCGATCATCATGAAGTTTTGCATACACGTTGTCAGTGGTACAGAGAAGGACATAGGCTTTTATCCTTGGACCTTTTATCCCGAAAAAAAGTATTGTTCCTGAGGGATAGCAAAAAAACTTTCCACGCAGACGAAGTCGCGGGCGGCCGCTAGTTTTCCATACATTTGATGTAATTTAGCTTGTTTTTTTTAAGTTCAACCCTGACCTAAATGAGTCTTCTAATCCATTGGGTTTCTTTAGCGATCTGGGCCTCCTCCATTTACTCTTTGAATGGCCATCATCAAATTACACCCCGTTTAAATTTGGGCGGAGAACCAAAGCTTCAAAGTTACCTCGTTTGTATGAAAATAAACCTCAGTAGCAGTGGCGAGGGGTGAAATTATGGCGAAGGTAAGCCGCTCTACAAAAATGATGAAAAATGTAGTGATCTGCATAGTGGATCAATGGGGTGGGATTTCCAAAAGGTAAGCCGATGGGAATCGGCTTGTATGGACCCTTCGCCACTGCTCAGTAGTACCTATTTAGTTTTGCAGGCCAGTGTTATATTCTACAATTATGTACTACGACGTCTACGACAAACTGTTATTTGAAAGAAATGTATGATATTCGTACAAAAAAAAACGGAAATAAATTGAATGCTTCGATGTGAGTAACCTTTCAATATTAGGTACTTGTTTAGTGATTTAAAGTACCTATAAGTACCTAATTAAAGTTCATGTTCACTGCCTGCTTCAAGGTTTTTCAACCAATTGTTTTCTGACAAATGCGTGATGAATTTGGCCATTATGTAACCGATTAGTTAGACTAAGACCACACAGCACTTAGTCTAATAAAAAAATCATACTAGGTTGGTATATAACTTAAAAAAAAACAATGTAGTAGGAATTCTTATTATATTAAATCAAGTGTAAAATACTCAAATGTATTTTACGGCTCTCTATAACTGCCGAGGCGACATTACCACAGATCGTGACATGACATTTAAATCTACTAGTTATATTATTACAGCAAATTTTGAGGACAAACCTACTCAATACTCATAAAATCATAAGGTTAGACGAAGGGCAAGAAAGACAATGCAATTAAATGCAAGTAAATGACACTAATAAATAAAATAACAGCCAATCACTCACGTTCAATGTTATGTCGACTTCATGGTCATCGAGAAAGCTTTGTTAACATGTCATGTTGTTACTTTATCAAACACATGGTACATCAATTATTAGCTTTCGTCCGCGACTTCGTCCGCGTGGACATTTGGAAAATCCCTAGGAGACTTTTGACCGGGTAAAAGTATATAAAGTATCTATGTACAAAACAAGTCTTTAGGTCCAGAGGTTTGGGCTACGCGTTGGTCTGTCAGTCACCCCTTCATTTTATATAAGAGAAGAGAAGATAAAAATGTTGAGGCAGTAACGGAAGAACTAATGTTATGTATTAAGCGTTTACCAACTAGGGATCGACCGTTGCGTTTATGTTGACAGAAAAACATTCCCGTAGACGTTGAAACTCCCTAGTTTGTATCTTTGTATCATAAAATTTATTCAAATTACTCATAACTTTTCTGTTTCATTTTGTTTATCATAAAAATTAGCCCGATGTTACAGACATGCCAACTTTTAAATATTTTCAATATAATAAATTAAGCGTAAAAGTAGCTCACAACGTTTCTGTTTCATTTTATTTATCATAAAAATTTGCCCGATATTACAGACATGCCAACTTTTAGATATTTTCAATATAGTAAATTAAGTGTAAAAGAAAACTTTTCCATTTCAATAATGTTGTTTCTGAAATAAAACAATTTTTAACGGATACTAGCGCGGTCTTATTGAAAGCCTCTCACCACTACGCTCCACTCTCACCACTCTCACCTACTCACGGGTAGCTTCAGTCCCCCGTGACCACGGCAGCTGCAAAGTTGCCGAAACGTCGGGAAAACCAAAAATCAAACCAAATACCAACTAATTACCAAAGTGCTTTCAATAAAACCGCGCTAGTATCCGTTAAAAATTGTTTTATTTCATGTCTAGTGAGCGCGTAAGCTTGAGAAGTGAATATGTTGTTTCTGGTTTGTCAAGCTCAATTTAAGGCGCCCTACTACCCACTACTGGCGCTGCCAATACATTTATTTTTATTACTCGTAAACCAAGTCAATTTTTAAAAAAGCTAAGATCATGTTTAAATTGTCTCTAATATTTTTTGAATAACTCTTCAACTGTTTTTATTCTTTCCGTGAGTTTTAAAATCCATTTTAGCTCAAAGTGTCCACTTTTGGCCACCTATATCTGAGTGATACTTACTTATTTTTTTGAACCTTCTTTTTGCAGTTTTTTATATTTTTATTAAGTGAACCTATGCGTACCTACTATAATATACTCTTATAGCCAATATTGACTGTGGCATCAGTCAATGTTCGTGACATTTGACTTGGGTTTGGCAGAACAATTTGTCCATTTAATTTAATACCTGTTTCCAAAAATCGTGTGCATCATTCTAGAATCGTGATCGGTTTTGTGAATGCTTGACCGAGGCCTCGGAGACATTAAATGAGTTACTTATTTAAAAATATTACTTTTTGTGACGTTTGTTTTTATGACATTACATTAATTCTTAAAGATAAGTATACCTAGCTAGCTATTGAAGAAAGAGGTTTACTTTCAATTATTACCACCCCCCAAGGACGACTACAGGAGTCCTTATCCTTAATGACATAAATGGACTTAAACTCAACTAAATATAGGTAAACAAAAAAATTCACAGATCTCGTGCCTTTCACGACGTTCTGGTACATTAAAAATTAATTTAATGAATTTTGTAAAAAAATATTCCTGTGTTTGAATTAGTACTTACAATACTTTGAAGTCACAGCAAAGCCATGAACATAAATGACCCGATACGCAAACGACCTGAAATGAATTCGCAATCGACCATGTTCGCAAACGTCCTGAAATTAATCCGCAATTGACCAGGTACGCAAACGACCTGAAATTGGTCTTAAATTAAAATATTTTTTTTTGTGTTTAGGATATTATTTTAGTAAAAGAGCTTAGGGTATCAAATTATTTTTTGGTAGTCAAAGACCAAGTCTCTAGTAGTTAGGACTCCCGTTGAGGGCTGTGGGGAATATGCTGATCGGATCTAGTGAACAGGTATGATAACCTCCTTTACATTCATGATAGCCTGGTACTTGTTAGAGCAACTCTCCAGCAGTTAGAATTCCTGCCTTGAGAGCTGGTAGGGAAAATGCTGACTCTGATGAATCTGATGAACAGGTACTTTGATTAGCTCCTTTACATTCATGCTAGCCTGGTACTTTTCATTTTAATTGTAGTTCAAGGTTCGCTGTTATCAATGCCGCATAAGCTCCTTACATAGTTAATAGGAATTCATTCTTTATCGTACTGAAGATAAAGTGAAATTGGTCATTTGCAAAAAAATAAACTGGTCGTTTGCATATCTGGTACTTTGCTGTTGAAAACATGGTCGTAAGGTAATTTGCATTTCTGGCACTACGCGTCGAAAGGCCTAAAACATAAAAAAAACTAAGGTTTGTTTTGAAGCCCTCGGCACGTCAAACCTCAATAGCAACTTAGCGACGCAACCGGCATCTAGCGGAAGATCCTGGGGACATCACCTTGCATTTTGGAGACAAAGCAAACCGCTTGGAACGGGTGTTCCTTGGGGTGATCTAAGCTGATTTAGCCCGGTTGCCACGCGGTTCCCCCCAGCAGGTGGGCAGGGGAGGGGGGAGAACGGTGCGTCCGGCGGGCCTCTCTCTAAGCTTCATATCTGCATACATGTAGCAACTATATCAAGTTTGGTGTCTTTTTCTTATAATTCGAGGACAAGGAATTCATTTTTGGAACTAAATTTTCACTCACCCATACAAAAAAACCGCGAAATTCAAAAATGATTTTTTTTCTCAACCATTTTTTTTTTCGAAAATCCTCTGTAGAATTAAAACTATGAAAATTTTCCCTAGAAAAAAAATACTAGTGAATAGCCCAGTAATTCCACTTC
Source organism: Agriphila geniculea (assembly GCA_943789525.1). NCBI lineage: Eukaryota > Metazoa > Arthropoda > Insecta > Lepidoptera > Crambidae > Agriphila > Agriphila geniculea. The sequence goes on from OX038875.1 coordinate 16,192,924, forward strand.
ATATAATAATTAACTTGTTAAACATTTTTGTGTAAGAACTGTGTTAAAAAAAATGATTTTTGTCGCAGGGCAGAATTTTCCCTGCCAATTTTTTTTTGTCGAAAATTTTCTATAGAATTAAAACTATGTGAGAGAAAATAAAAGAAAGGATGGCAATGTGAGATATTTATTCATTTATTTCAATATCGTGGTTATGACTAAGTTACCGAATAAGTTATTGATTCTAAATTTATCACATGTCTTAGATTTATTAGCTTTATCATTACATTAAATATTGTAATTCTATTACACTATTATTACTGTCATAAGAGGAGTAATACTTAACTACATTACCAGATAGTTCAGAGCACCGATCCGACAGAGTGCCGTGTCCGACAGTTGAACAACGTCTGAGCTATCGACACCTGCGCAAGCCGCTTTTATACACGTGCGCAAACAAGCTCGGTGGCGTGATGTGGCGTGATGGCGCAGTGGGGAGGCGCACGTGCACACAGTTGTTTTACGAGTCGTTTAGTGACTGTTATTTATAAATTACATTGAATAAACTAATTATTTGTAACAATTATATTAATTGTAATAAAAATCTACTATTTGCATTGTTTTTTTATTTATTTATTAAGAAAAGACGTGCATTCTCCCACACGGCCATTCTGACGAGCAGCCACTTGGCTCGCGAACAAAACAATTTACACTTTATTTTTCACAAATCACGAACCATTAAATACTTTATTCGAAACTACATTATGTTTAGTAACTATATTTCCAATTTGTGGAATAGCAATAAAGCACCAAATTGAATTGAAACTTCCAGTATAGGAAATGTAACGTTTCGTCAACGGATGAATAATTAAATTCACTGCCTCAATTTATCAGTCTACTCGCTTCAAGTAATATCAATCTGCATTTATATAAATATTCTAATATTGCATTATTTTTATTGAATTTATTGGATTAAAATTGTTTTAACTACTGAATCTACCAGCAGTTCGTAAAGGAGGCCTCTCGAGAAAGAACTGCCGAAAGAAAACTCTGAGAGGTTATGCCGACCTCCAATGACAATGTTAAATAGATCAATCAAACAATATTATGTAAATTTTTTTTCAAACATAAATAAAAACATAGTTGATTAACTCTCAAATTAACAAACATGGATATTTGTTATCTGAAAAATAAATCATTATTATTGAATCACACAACATCATCATCATCAAATCGCCAAATTACATGACTCTAACGCTAAATAATATAGCAACTAATCATGGTCAAATTACATGACCGTAAAGCTAAATAACATAGCAACTAACTATGGTCAAATCACATGACCGTAAAGCTAAATCACCTAGCAACTAACTATGGTCAAATCACATGACCGTGAAGCTAAATCACCTAGCAACTAACTATGGTCAAATCACATGACCGTGAAGCTAAATCACCTAGCAACTAACTATGGTCAAATCACATGACCGTGAAGCTAAATCACATAGCAACTGATTATGGTCAAATTACATGACCGACAAGCTAAATCACATAGCTTCTAATTATGGTCAAATCACATGACCACCAAGCTAAATCACATAGCTTCTAATTATGGTCAAATCACATGACCCAATTCACTTTTATCACAGTGAAACCTTCAATGGGAGATAACCCTTTTTTATAAAAAAAAACTACATAATAATAATCTCCATTGGTAAACAAAACACCAAATTTTGATAACCTTAAATGTATAGTAAGGACTTATTACAAATCACTCTTATTCATAATAAGAATCTTTGTAATCGTAGATGTTACATTGTACTGGTGCAGACCAGTGTCCGAGACACGCAAACGCCTACAGTTCAGGATCATCAGAGCCCCAGGTGTACGTCATCTGAATAATCATGGACATCAATCAGCAGACACTGTAACAATTGAACATCTTAGGGAGTCTTATAAAAAAACAAACTTTTATTTTTCAAATAGTGTGTGTAGGGGTGTGTTGTTGTATGTGAGTAAGTGTATGTGTCGTGTAGGTATTATAATATAAAATAGTAACATAGAGCTTTGGTCATACTACCATGAATGCATGGATAACTTTCGAGCCAATATTTTATATTGCTCAGATGTAATTGCCTCGGTAAAAATAAACCATGAGGGCACGGCAAACTTGCAATATTATTCATTGCACATAAATTATATAGTACTACCTCAGTAATAACATAAGCCACATGGGCACGGCGAACTTAAAAATATTATTTATTTTTTTACTTAGTAGTACCTAGGTAAAAAAACATTATAAAAAAGTTCATATGGCGCGGCATTCATTAGAATCTCGCGACCTCGGTAAAAATCGCCTCAATAGCATGCACGGCCAACTGGTAATATTCTTTATTGCTCAGTATACAGTGAACATCTGGCCAGGAGTCAGTGCATAAAGAGAAATAAGATAACCAGGTTAAGGAGATTAGTCTGTCTCCAACGATTTTGTCACCTCGCCTTCTATTACAGGGGAGTGACCTAAAATTATCACGAACCACAGTTCGCAACACATCCAACACATCCGATTATTATTATACGTTATAGTTTAGTCATAAAAATAAATATCATAGTGATATTTGAAGAGTGACGAAACATCAATATAGTCAAAAACACTACTGCCACGAATGGGCATCATTCTCAAAACATTACAACATCTAAAACTCGTAGAAGTAAGTGAAGACTAAGTTTGAGTAATTCACAAACTAAAACATTCAACTTGGGAGAGCGAACACCTGCATCTTTGTGTCAAATAATGACAAAACGGGTTGAGAAAAGATATTCAAGAATACCATTACCAATTTCATTTTATATTGATGTAATTATCACCTTTTTTGTACAACATAAAAACAACTAGTATTAACTTTAAGTTTATCTTGTTTACGAAAAACTAAAACATCAACGTGAAACTTAAATTAATTACGAAATCTTTAAGTATCATGACATCACTTAGAAAATCATACTCCCATTTCTTTTTAATTCGAATCACTAGCTATTTGGTAAGATTTGCTGCCACAATAGTACAGCAAAGTACAATTGCACAGTAAAAGTACAGCTAAGCACAGCAAAATATTCAAATCTTGATAATTTACTACTATGTATAATGAGAAGCGATTACGAATGTTGCGTTTTTTTTCACTTTAGTCTACCCACACTCTGTATTAACACCAGAAACAAAATTTAGGATATGCATGTACTAAATTGAGGGAATGAATCGAATTTCTATTCAAAACTCATGTCTGTATCATAATAATAATTCATAATTTAAATTAACTTTCTCTTGAATATTAAAAATTAACATAAAAAGACCGTTGTTACAAGTTCTTGTAATTTTCAACTGTATATTGTATGTACACAGTCCTCTGCAACAACGCTTTATTGCAGAAATTCTATTGAAAAACATCCCTATTAAAATAGTTTGTATCCACCAGGGATCAAAACAAATACAGTGCAGTAAGTATGGCATCAAACAACAATGAACTAAAATAAATTATTTAAAAGATCTAGTAAAATCTAGGGTTTGTAAGTGATCCTACCCTTGTTTGGATCTATTTTAGCACAGGATAATGCACCACAGCAGTCCCGATTAGAATAATTGCTGCACAAGAAGAGAACCTTTGTTTCCAAAGACCAAAAGAGTTCCTGTTTTGCCGAGGAAAACTATTTCAATTAAAAGTGCCTATAAAAAGATTTTTCTTACTTAATCTACATAATGTTTAAGGCACAATTGACATCTGCAATAACTGCATGCACAAAAATTGTTTGAATGTTCAATCTATAGGTAACAACAACGTCAAGTTATCTCTGTTGTAAATGAATAATAAATATCAGTTGGTTATTTGTCAGATGTTTCATTTATTTTATTATATTTTCTGTACACACGATTTTAACCAGAAAAGAAAGATTTATTCCCACTAGTTCTACTGGGCAGTACTACCAATGAAGTAATAAGACTTTTTCTCATTAGTGCTATGATTTGATACGAAGAATAAAATTGTAAACTGTAAAGGGCACAGCTTAATTCACATTAAAATATCTCTCAGCATATAAAATCATCTTTGAAACTTAAATAATTCACTGACGTTACAGTTTGGCTTTAGCACTTACTGTGTTACATTTTCAATTTACAATGCTACTAGGTTGTGATGTCACAATATGTACATAATATCATAAAATTGTCCTTTCACTGATCAAAAAGGAAGGGAAAGGTCTCATTGGCTTATTTACTATATTTTAAGACCAAATTCAAGCTGAGCATTTTTTCTACGAAAAGCTAAAATTCTTTCTTATATCAGTAATGTTGTGATTAATGCTACGTTTTGAATCTCACTATTAAATACCATACTTCGAACATCAGCCAGCAGATATTTCATATAAGTAATCCGTAGTCACAGTTGCAAAATAAAGCGCGCATGGCGGAACTTGACAGACTGATCGCACCCAACCGCGTCTGCCAAGCAACGCTCGGTCCGGCCAGGCGTCGGATGGGTGACCGTTAAGTGGCACTACAACTGAGCGCTTCCGTGCTTCGGAGGGCACGCCTAATCGTCGGTCCCGGCTGTTGTCATCTGATAACAGTTGTTAAGCCAAGTTAGAGGCCTTACGGGCGGCTTGACAAACTCTAACACCAGAGGTGGCCACCAATCCTCATTCGATAAGAAGAAGTTGCAAAATCATGGCCACTTGGTGGTACACTCGCACACTCGTGCAAGGCACATGGAAAATTATATATTCTAGTCTAGACAATTCACACCAATCATTTAGTTCCAGTTCCAAGCTATGCAAAACTTGTACTGTGGTTACTAAATAACGGGTAAAAATAAAGAAGAATTTAAAAATCTGTGACTAACTACGCATCACAAAATTATGTATACCAGGATTCGAACCCAGAATCTTTGTATCAATCAACCTCCACGAAAGTACACTTATTTTACGAAACATATAGCACTCTTTGCGCAGCGTTTGCGTCAATCATTTTGAAAATTATAGTTGTGGATTGACCATACATACATAAACTCGCGCCTGTTTCCCATGGGGGTAGGCAGAGACTATGGATCGCCACCTGCTACGATCCTTGCACACTTGGATTGACCAAATGATAATAATTTAGTAAAATCTACGGGTACCTTACAAAAATGTAAAATCTATGGGTACTTATCAGCAATTCGTCGATCAAACGGGAACTGTCGCACTTTTTCATGCTTCATTCCACTGTTCAGATATTTGCAACCACCCAGGATTGATGACTCAGATCCACAATTGGTTAGGCGACTTGATCTTCAACACAAAGTCGCCAACGTGGCGGATTCTACAGCAAGCATTTTGATATTCCTGAAACATAAAAATTCGAAGGCAGAGTATTTGTAATCCAACTAGGTTAGATCTCACTTCTGATGTGAGAGAAAATAAAAGAAAGGATGGCAATGTGAGATATTTATTCATTTATTTCAATATCGTGGTTATGACTAAGTTACCGAATAAGTTATTGATTCTAAATTTATCACATGTCTTAGATTTATTAGCTTTATCATTACATTAAATATTGTAATTCTATTACACTATTATTACTGTCATAAGAGGAGTAATACTTAACTACATTACCAGATAGTTCAGAGCACCGATCCGACAGAGTGCCGTGTCCGACAGTTGAACAACGTCTGAGCTATCGACACCTGCGCAAGCCGCTTTTATACACGTGCGCAAACAAGCTCGGTGGCGTGATGTGGCGTGATGGCGCAGTGGGGAGGCGCACGTGCACACAGTTGTTTTACGAGTCGTTTAGTGACTTTTATTTATAAATTACATTGAATAAACTAATTATTTGTAACAATTATATTAATTGTAATAAAAATCTACTATTTGCATTGTTTTTTTATTTATTTATTAAGAAAAGACGTGCATTCTCCCACAACTATGTAGATTTGCACCAGAAAAAAATAACTTAGTTAATCTACTAAATAAATTAATACATTTGTTAAACATTTTTGTCTAGTACCTGTGTTAAAAAAATGTTTTAAGTCGCGTGGCGGATTTTTTCTACCATTTTTTTTTCGGACATCCTCTAGAGAATTAAAACTATGAAGAATTTTCCCAGAAAATAAATACTGGTGAATAGCTCAGCTATCTTACTATATAAAAAATAAATTTGTCAAACATTTTTGTCTTAAAACTGCGTTAAAAAAATATTTTTTGTCACGCGGTGCAATTTTCTCTACATTTTTTTTATTGTCGAATATTTTCTACAAAATTAAAACTATGAAAATTTGTCCCAGAAAAAAAATTAGGTGAATAGCCCATTTATTTTACTATATAGAATAAGTTTGTCAAACATTTTTGTCTAGTAACTGTATTAAAAAAATGTTTTGTTTCGCGTGGCGTAAATTTCTATACCATTTTTTTCGATAATCCTCTATAGTATTAAAACTATGAGGATTTGCCCAAAGAAACAAAAATACTAGTGAATAGCCCAGTTATCCTACTATATAGAATAATAAACTTGTCAAACATTTTTGTCTAGTAACGGTGTTAAAAAAATGTTCTAAAATATATAAATAAAGACGTTGGGGAAACGTTCGTCATTAGAATTATTATAAATGTGATAAAATTTACATACCTAGTTATGAGATATTAAAAAATGAAGGTTAAAATAAATCAATTTAATTGTTCGCAGTTGCCACTACATGCACATAGGTCTGTGTATTTTAGATTTCTTTTAATGCAGTTGCACTTCTCTGCGCATTTTGTTTTGCAGCGGCAATGAATTAATTCTAAACAAGCAGCAGATGCAACAGGTAGTCTTGTTCAAATAGGCTCTCAATAGCCGTTTTGTTTGGACCAGCCCCAGTCAGCAGGGCATGGCAGCTGTTGCTGAGGGGCTTTAATCTGTCCCCAAACACAGCCTCCTTGGTAAAGTGCACGGAGAATATGGTTACGAAGTGCATCTTCCATTGGAGGCAGATTTTCCAGCTAGAGCACACGAGTAAATAACTCATGTGGCTAGAGATCTTTTTTTGTAAAGAGGACTTTTTGGCACTCATTTACACTCGAACTTGTGCCTGATCTGAAATCGGTAACATAACAAATAAAAATTCATAATTTTAAAATAATGTCTAGTAACCCATCCACATCAATGACATGCTTTGTATGACAATTAAGAACCTTACAATATTAAGTCTTAAGAGATTTGAATTACGAGATGTGAATTGGTTCCTAGACATTATTTTAACATTATGAATTTTAATTTGTTACTGATTTCAGATCAGGTACAAGTTCGAGTGTAAATGAGTGTCGAAAAGTACTCTTTAGTCTCTACAAAAAAAGATCTCCAGCTGGAAAATCTGCCTCCAACGGAAGATGCACTTCGTAACCATATTCTCCGTGCAGTTTACCAAGGAGGCTGTGTTTGGGAATAGATTATAGCCCCTCAGCGACAGTTGAAATGCTCTGCTGACTGGGGCTGGGCCAAACAAAATGGCTATTGGGGGACTATTTGGGCAAGCCTACCTGTTGCATCTGCTGCTTGTTTAGGATTAATTCGTTGCCACTGCAAAACAAAATGCGCAGGGAGGTGCAACTGCATTAAAAGAAATCTAAAATGCACAGACCTATGTACATGTAGTGGTAACTGCGAGAAATAAAATTGTTTTATTTTAACTCGCTTTATTTTAACATCTCATAACTATGTCAATTTTAACATATTTATAATAATTCTAATGGCGAACGTTTGCCCAACATCTTTATTTATATATTTAATTTGTAACATAATATATTTGTCACGTCCAGAAGTAATTTATCAATGTAATGTAATGTAAATTATCAATGTAACCAAAAAAATAACAACTTATCAGAACATAACTTTGCAGGTCCGCCGCGCGACACAGAACATTTTTTTTAACACAGTTACTAGAAAAAATGTTTGACAAGTTTATTATTCTATATAGTAGGATAACTGGGCTATTCACTAGTATTTTTGTTTCTTTGGGAAAATCCTCATAGTTTTAATTCTGTAGAGGATTTTCGAAAAAAATGGCAGAGAAATTTCCGCCACGCGACACAAAACATTTTTTTAATACAGTTACTAAACAAAAATGTTTAACAAATGTCTTATTCTATATAGTAAAATAACTGGGCTATTCACATATATTTTTTTTCTGGGGCAAATTATCATAGTTTTAATTTTGTAGAAAACATTCGAAAATAAAAAAATGTAGAGAAAACTCCGTCGTGCGACAAAAAATATTTTTGAACGCAGTTTCTAGAAAAAAAATGATATTATTTTTGTAAATAGTAAGATAACTGGGCTATTCATCAGTATTTTTTTTCTTGGGAAAATCTTCATGTTTTTAATTCTCTAGAGGATTTTCGAAAAAAAAATGGCAGAAAAAATTCTGCCACGCGACTTAAAACATTTTTTAACAGTTACTAGACAAAAATGTTTAACAAATGTATTATTTTATATAGTAAATTAACTAAGTTATTTTTTTCTTGTGCAAATCTACATAGTTTTTATTCTATAGAAAATATTCGAAAAAAAATTGGCAGAGAAAATTCCGCCGTGCGACAAACAACATTTTTTATACACAGTTTTTATGCAAAAATGTTTAACAAATTTATTATTATATAGAGTGGGATACTTGGGCTATTCACTAATATTTTTTTTCTAGGGAAAATTTTCATAGTTTTAATTCTGCAGAGGATTTTCGAAAAAAAAATTTTCGAGAAAAAAATCATTTTTGAATTTCGCGGTTTTTTTGTATGGGTGAGTGAAAATTTAGTTCCAAAAATGAATTCCTTGTCCTCGAATTATAAGAAAAAGACACCAAACTTGATATAGTTGCTACATGTATGCAGATATGAAGCTTAGAGAGAGGCCCGCCGGACGCACCGTTCTCCCCCCTCCCCTGCCCACCTGCTGGGGGGAACCGCGTGGCAACCGGGCTAAATCAGCTCAGATCACCCCCAGGAACACCTGTTCCAAGCGGTTTGCTTTGTCTCAAAAATGCGAGGTCCCCATACAAATCGATCCCCACGATCTCCTACTAATCTAAGTAATGGGGTTTGTGATTTTCGAAAAAAGTATATGAATTTTTCGATTTTTATTACGTGTCTTTCGAGGCTTCAACCATTCATGTAGCCTTAAAACTTATATATAACACCAAGGCGATGTCGCACTCTAAGCGAAAATGGGGGCTACACTGAAGCGATCGTAAAATCATTTTCAATGTTAAAAGGTTAAGCTACAGGGCAAACCCTTAACCCGATCGTCTTTGTTTTAGGCTCAAATTGTAGCTGACTAAATTGTCCAGAGGAGTTTTGTTCCATTTTTTTGATATCATTCTTGGTTCCCAAAATATCGAGCGCCAAAATCAAAAACTCGTAAATAAAATTAATATTTTTTTCACTATTTCGCCCAAAAACTTTTTTCGTTTTTTATTTTCTTGAATAATTCCTTTTGCATCTTACATCTCTTGTGAATACACCTCTAAGCGAAAATGGGGGCTACACTGAAGCGATCGTAAAATCATTTTCAATGTTAAAAGGTTAAGCTACAGGGCAAACCCTTAACCCGATCGTCTTTGTTTTAGGCTCAAATTGTAGCTGACTAAATTGTCCAGAGGAGTTTTGTTCCATTTTTTTGATATCATTCTTGGTTCCCAAAATATCGAGCGCCAAAATCAAAAACTCGTAAATAAAATTAATATTTTTTTCACTATTTCGCCCAAAAACTTTTTTCGTTTTTTATTTTCTTGAATAATTCCTTTTGCATCTTACATCTCTTGTGAATACACGTCTTTTGAGTCTTTTTAGGGTTCCGTAGCCTAAATGGCAAAAAACGGAACCCTTATAGATTCATCATGTCTGTCTGTCTGTCTGTCTGTCTGTCTGTCTGTCTGTCTGTCTGTCCGTATGTCACAGCCACTTTATTCCGAAAGTATTAAGACTACACAGTTGAAACTTGGTAGGTAGATGTATTATGTTAACCGCTTAACGAATTTAATATAAAAATAAGAAAAATAAAAGATTAAGGGGGGGCTCCCCATACATGGAACTGAAACGGAAAAATTTTTTTTTCTTCAAACCAACACGTGTTGGGTGTTTATAGATAGGTCTTTAAAAATGACATTAAGGTTTCTAAGACAACTTTTTCTCAAAGTCAACCGTTTGAAAGATATTCACCGCCAAAGTGGTAAAATGTGTGTCCCCCCCCCTTTAAATTTTGATATAAGAGAGTGAAAAATCTAAAAAAAATATATGCTGTAGATCTTAATAAAAACTTTCAACCAAAATTGGTTGGAACGAGATATAGTAATTAGTTTTTGAGATATAGCACATTTTCCAAAACCGCAAATATAACTTTGTCATTCATACCAACACTGTGAAAAACAAAGTTATTTTTACAGACGAAAAATTATAGGTGGTATTAAATATGGTATGGTATAAGGAAAATTGTGCTATATCTCAAAAACTAATTACCGTGGTTACCACCACGGAACCCTATGGCGCGTGGACCGACACGCACTTGGCCGATTTTTTTTAAATATCATATCTTCACAACTCTCCGAGATATAACGGGATTGCACTTTTTCGTGAAATCGGAGCCTATACTGGAGCGAATGAACAGCCATTTTCAATGTCAAAATACGACGTGTGTTGGAAAATCGTATGTTACTAACAGCCACAGCCAGCCGCGGTGGGCGGCGCGGCAAGCGAATTCAATAATCACTGCGCGCTTTCTCGATGGCGGCCTCTCAGTTCGTCGTTACAACCGCGCAGTTATTACCGAATTCGCTTGCCGCGCCTTCACTTCGAAACAGTGTCTAAGTTAAAAAGGTGTTTAAAAATTAACACCAATTATGTTTCAAGCTTGTATAAAGATTCTTAAAATGTTAGACTAACAACAGAAAATAAAGTGTATGTCGAAGAAAGCAAAAAATACGTCAGATTTAAAACTGAAATGAAGCTTATGTTCAAAAATATGTTTGTAGTGAAATCAAATTGTGTGAACGATAATAGATTAATAATAAATATTAAATATAAAGATAATACAAATCATACAAATGAGAATCATTTAAATAAGTATTATTCACGATCATTCTATGGAAACCCGATGTTTGGCCGCGCCTGTCGAATTCCGATTAAGTAGAAATGTCATATTGGTAAGTTTTTATAACTTTACGATGGAGAAACATACAAATAGACATGATTGGTAATATTAAATTTATTGGGGTGATGTAAAAATGCTATTAAAAAAAATACTTTTTATGGAACTAACCAAAGTAGATTGGTTGAGATTTTTTAATATCATTAATTATTATGAGCACAATAACCAATTTTCACGCACTTGGTCGGCTTTTTTTACAAGATGGTGTAACCCGGCGGTGAACTGACCACTCAACCACAGAGTACGGTAAACAGTTTATTTTTTATCTGTTACTCGCTTTACGGTGTAAAGATAGACGCATGAAACTGAAAACCAGTGAAAAATTGTTTCTGTTTCAAACGATAATTAAAATTATAGAAGTGACACAAAATTAGACCTTAGTACTTATTACCTCTAGAACTCTGTCTAATAAATCTAACTTTAAAACAGGTGAAATCTGTCCCTATATAACCTTGCATATGTTTATACCATGAAATAGTAAACAACCAAAGAGAATGTAAAAAAAACTAGCGTTTGTAAATAATGTTCCGCCCGAACCCTTAAAGCTCATATCCCATTCGCAAGCATTAGCAAAATATTTGCCAAGCGATTTAATAAGCTCAGTCAAAAATCTTATAATCAATGAGAGCATTTAAAAGTGACATTTAAAAAATAAAAATAGAAACTTTTTGCCTCAGTAGATGGCGTTGATAGAAAGATAAGTGTCAAAATTGTCATTTAAAGTAAACAGCCTGTACCAAAAAGGCAAGTATACGTGATAGCTGGCTGACAGTGACATCTACCCAAAGAGAAACATTTCAGGGTTACGTATGCCCGCCTATATGAGTACTCTTCGAAGCATAGTAAAAAAAAAACATATTGACACATACATTTTTATCAACGCCATCTATTGAGCCTACAGTTTTTTGTCATTTTGAAAAGCCCTCATTGGCATTTTGATGTTTGATACAGCCGCGAATGGATTATTATGATACTATTTTGACCAATACGCAGTGACTGGACAAACCTAATGGGTTTTAGTCACTCGGTTTTTCTAAAAATTGCATGTTTTTCTATGTCTAATAAATAAATTAAAAAAATATATGGTATAGAACGATGTACAATGTTCAATAGCAATATTCTATTCGAAAAGTTATAAAACATAAAGGTGAAACCGCACTCCCACAGCTGTGTTGCAGCAGAGCCAAAGTATATTGTTTTTGCCTTCGAGCAACAAAGGCTTTGTTTCTTTAGAAGCCCGTCTTACTCTAAGGTTTTTGCAAACAACTTCATTCTTGTAAATTACAGAATAGAATAATGAAACTTTAAATATAAACTTTCGATGATTTCATTTTCGATTTCGATCCAGGTGCTGCAATTTTTTCGTAGCAATAACTTTTCTTTAGCTCGGAATAATTGCATTATCCTTACTAATATTATAAATGCGAAAGTACGTTTGCTTGTTTGTTTGTTTGTTACGCCTTCACGTCCTAACTACTGAACCGATCATCATGAAATTTTGCATACACGTTGTCAGGGGTATAGAGAAGGACATAGGGTACCTTTCATCCCGAAAAAAGTATTGTTCCCGAGGGATAGTAAAAAACCTTTCCACGCAGACGGAGTCGCGGGCGGCCGCTAGTTTATTATAGAAATAATGTCAAAAGCTTTGAAAAATATTGTAAACACCCACAAATATTATATGATTTAGTATATCTAGTCAACTTTCAAAGTCGAATTCAGCCCTGATATTTGTATTGCAACGCGAAAGCTTAATAAAAATGTAAAGTACAGCATAACATGTCGTCGCGTACGGAATTAATTCGTCGCTTACCATTAAGTATAGTGGGGTCATAAGTCAACTTTCTATTAAATCTATTGTTCATTTAACATCAATACATGCAAGAAAGTGAGATGCTAAAGCTTTTTAAGTTAAGAGCAATAAACCATCAACAATAAAATATTACTTACTAGCGAACGCCCGCGACTTCGTCTACGTGGATAGTATTTTGTCTAACCCTCGGGAACAGTTCCTTTTTTTGAGATAAAAGGTATAGACCAAGCTCCCATTGCATGAAGAAGGTGGAAGATCAGAAATGTGTTGCTGTCAAAATAGCGGTCCAAAAATTTTTCAATGGCAACCCACTAAAATCCAGTAATATCTATTACTGCAACACATTTCTGATCTTCCACCTTGTGAGGTAATGTTTCATGCAATGGGAGCTCGGTTTAGTACCCTATGTCCGTTTCTGCACCTCTGACAATATGTATGCAAAATTTCACGCTGATCGGTTGAGTAGTTAAGACGAAAAGGTAAGGTTTATGACACTTATTACTTAACTATAGTTTTAACGATTAACTCATGCCACAGAATAGATATAAGTATTAAATACTACCGTACAGAAAGGAAACTCTCCTCCCCGCCCGCGAATCAATTACCTCACCCCAACCCGCGAGTTCTTGTGCCGAATCGTGTGCTCATTTAGTCGTGTTTGTCAACTTCAACTTATTTTAATATTCAAAGCAATGCGTCGTAACTTTTTAGTCGTGTTTTTCCACACATTTTAATATCATTGAGAATGGGGGAAAAGCATAAAAAAATATATCCTGCCAAGACATAGTCAAAGCATCATCTTTATAGGCTGAAGGATCTGGGTGCCATGAAACATACTTTGAACATTTAGAGTTAGTTCTTGTGGCAAACAAGTCAATATCTGGGTTACCAAATCTTCTAACTATTTTTGTATAATAAATGTCATTTAATTCCGATTCCGTATGACTTAATACTTTTCTTGATTCTGAGTCTGCAATTATGTTATCTTTTGTATTAATGTAAGATGCATTAATGAATATTTTATGTTCTTCACACCATTGCCAAATGGTTTTTGCTATCCCATGTAAATGAGGGTACTGTACTCCACCATATCTGTTGATATAGGCAATAGCGGTGGTATTGTCAATTCTCATAACAATGTCACAATATGAAAGATGATTGGCAAAACTCTTAAGTCCAAATAATGCAGCTTTAAGTTCAAGAACATTAATGTGTAGTTGTGATTCCTCTAGCGTCCAAGGGCCATTGGCAGTTAGTGTGCCACAAGCAGCTCCCCAGCCTGAAAGAGAGGCATATGTGCTAATTTCTAACTTAAAGTTATTTTTTCTTATAGGAGCAGTAGAATTTGGTAAGCACCATAATGGGCACCGCAAACAACAAAAGATTTTTTTTTAAGAAATACAAAAAAAAAAATATTTATTTCAAACTAGCGGCCGCCCGCGACTTCGTCTGCGTGGAAAGTTTTTTTTCTCTCCCTCGGGAACAATACATTTTTTTGGGATGAAAGATACCCTATGTCCTTCTCTGTACCCCTGACAACGTGTATGCAAAATTTCATGATGATCGGTTCAGTAGTTAAGACGTGAAGGCGTAACAAACAAACAAACAAACAAACAAACAAACAAACAAACGGACTTTCGCATTTATAATATTAGTAAGGATTCATTTGTGTGGCCATGTAAAACTACTTACTACTAGATAAGTGGATGAAACTGATAAAAAATCGAGCTGCGCGGCCTTTTTTACCATGGATAACAGGCAAGATAAGAGTAAGTACAAGAATAGTGGATGAAACTGACTAAAAATCTCGCTGTGCGGCGTTTTTTTAACTATAGATAGGCAAGACAAGAGAACAATATTAGTTGGTTAAACTGTCAAAAACAGGTTTTTTTGCATATCCTAGACAGGCATCTTCCCTTAGATAGATGGTAACCCTTTAGGAGCCCACAGGCGCGGATTGCTTAGGGCACCAAGTAGTCTTAATCCGGCACTGACTATGGGGCATTTACATGGGTCGATCTTTCCGGCGGCTCGCTAGGCAACTTTAGTCGAATAAGGCTTTTTATGGACAATCGCTTGTAAAATCGAATAGGAAACCTAATTTCATTGAGGTGGCGATATTATTTTACAAGCGATTGCCGATGAAAAAAGCCCGGAAAATCAACCCGTGTAAACAAATGCTCCATAACTACCAAGGTTAAAACATTTACATCAAGAGGGTTAAAACTTTTGTGTTAAAAGTTGACTAATCTGCGGTTAATCTGACTTCCGAGACTTTTGTGTTTATTAAGAAGATATTTTCACTGGTAAAAAAACTTAAGGAGACGACTTTTTTTCATATTACCAGCTTTTTAGGGTTCCGTACCCAAATGGCAAAAACTGGACCCTATTACTAAGACTTCGCTGTTTGTCTGTCTGTATGTCTGTCACCAGGCTGTATCTCATGAACCGTGATAGCTAGACAGTTGAAATTATCACAGATGATGTGTTTCTGTTGCCGCTATAACAACAAACACTAAAAACATAAAAAAATAAATATTTAAGGGGGGCTCCCATACAACAAACGTGATTTTTTTTGCCGTTTTTTGGTATGGAACCCTTTGTGCGCAAGTCCGACTCGCACTTGACCGGTTTTTTATCTAACTTTATTTAAAGAAAGAAAATAATAAATTTTAAAAAATATTAAAAACACGACTGCCCTGCCAAAAACGAACTAAAAAGTTAAATAACAAGTGTTTTTGCAGTCGGGGACCGTTTTGTGGAACAATTTTTAATCAAAGAGGTGGGGACTGCAATGACACTTATAATTTAACTATTTAGTTCTTTTTTGGCAGGGCAGTCGTGTTTTTAATATTTTTTAATTTTTTTATTTTTATTTCACACATTTAAGTGACAAATCATATAGTTTTAAAATGTGCTCATTAAGGCCTTTCATTTGATGCCCATATTGTAATAATAATTTATGCCCATAATGAAGAAAAAATTTTTTTTACATTTGAAAATGGCGTAGTACAGTCGCCATAAGGACTTTAAAAAAAATATAGCCAGTGTCAATCGGAATGATTCTAACGATACCCCATACATTCAAATCCATTGCGCCATTTAGAAGTTATGGTGGAATAAAGAAACTCACATACCCACAAACATACATAAACCCTGAACATAATACACTCCTTTTTGGGCAGTCATGTAAAAAATTGAATGCAAAAATAAGTTCCCTTACATAAAAAAATTAAAAAAGAAATAACAATTGTTTATTGGAACGCATTCTTTAAGTTTGAACGTATCATGGGAGCCGTATGACGTCCACTGCTTGCTGAGTGTACATACCTCCTCAAACATTTGCTCGCATACAACACAAAAAATGAAGGGTACACGGGAAGAAGGGGCTCATCGACATTTAGCAAAATTTGAGAAAATGGCTGTTTAAAGCTTGAAATGAAAATTTTTTTTACCCCCGGGGTATTGATGGTATTTACCCCACTGAAAATTTTAGTCGGTAGAGCAAAGGGGTCATGTGGATTCGCGTGGCTCAGTCATCTATGGACTAACTATGATTTTGGGCGCCGTTAATATCAATGAAAGTAAAAAAGTAAAAGATTAAAAAAAATAAAGTGTCCACAGATCGAAACAAAGTGAGTTTAATAAATCAAACCAGATTTATGTTGAAACAAACATTTATTTAACGTATTGCATAACTAACACAAAGTTAACAACTATTCGTTAAGGAACGTGTCATAAAAATATTTAAAACCACTTGGGTTATAAGGGGTTTAACGAACAATCCGAAGGGTTAAAGTGAGGTCACACATTATATTTCAATACATATTACCTTGGGAACCCATACTAAAGTTAAAACCGCACGAAGGCAAAATGGCATATAAGGGGCCCTTAACAGGTTAAAGTAAGACCATACATTTATCACAATAATAATACCCTTGGGACTCACTATAGAATTAAAACCACTAAACAATGAGGGATTTATAACTAGTAACTTATAACTAGGAACCCTTAAAAGTTAAGGTGGGGACATATTCGCTCGCTTCCAACCAGTCGGACGTCATAAGCTGCCGTCTGTCTAGAAACAAATCTATATGTACCTACTGATAGGACTTATGCTAAAATACAAATCACTTATTATCTTAACACAAGACATTCATAGTAAAATAGAATTATTTATACATGACCAGAGTTTACGCTGAACCTAAATTAATTTAAAATATGTTTAAGACATTTATTGGCTGTAGAACTGCACTGGACTAAATTGAACATGACCGCGAGTAACCTTTGCAAATTTATAGGTACTTAGGGTGAAAAAGGTTTATCCGAACGTGGATTGATTCCCGTGATACATGTTATGGACCACTGCTGCTACGGTAATAGTGAAAGGAAACTTCAGAATACCTCATTTATGTTGATATACCCATTGCAGACGTAATGTATACCACGGCTGCGACATGCGGCGGGCCTTATAACGAAGCTAAGCCTTAGTCTTGACGTAACTTTGAGGTAAACTACGGAACTGGAATCATTCACGGCGCATATTTATAGCGACGCTAAGCCATACTCTTGACGTAAATTTTGGGGTAGACTATAGGAGCCCTGTAATTAAAAGATAAAGTCACCCAGTTGTCGTCACATTGAACACAAGGTTTTTCTACAACAAATATTATAACCAAATTGATTTTCTTACCAAATTGGGCTTGAACCACTACAGGCTTCTATCTCATAAGAGACATGTTGAAAGATAAATTAATAGCCTCGAGCCCTGGGAAACAAGACACTAAATTACAATTTTGACACCACTTGCAAAAACAGACAAATAATCAATTCCACATTCCTTTATCACACTCACCGCTCAAAAGGATGCTCAACGCATCATGAAATTAATGACAAAAACCCCCAAAGAGCTATAAAAACTTGTGGTTTCACATTGCTAAAATACTGCAACTCTTCGATAAAGGTGCAGATAAGAGAATGAAAGTAAAAAACTTCCGCCGAATTACGACATGTCATCGTTGGAAAATGTCCAGAAAAATCTCGAATACCATCGACAAAAAGACTACGCCAATAGACAAACTACCTTCTATGAACATAATACCCTTCATAGCAAAACAATTATTAAAATCTTTAACTAGCATGCCAGACATTAACATTTACTTTAATTATTTAAAATAACAAATAAGACACATTTATTTATCTTATTTTATCGAAAAGTATAAATTTACTGGTCTGTGGGACCAGCATAGCGAATGAAGCGCCAAACGTCACATCTGACAGTTGTCACTGTCAGAGTGCCTGTCAGCTGTGAGATGTGTAAACAAGAAAATTCATCTATTTTAATTATCAAAAAGTACCAAAATTCTTAGTGAAGGATGTTTCAAAATTAATTTAAGTGAATGCCCGAATGCCGGAATGTGTGCTACAATCGCCGACATTCGCTAAGCTACTAGAAATGGACTCAAACAAAAGGTAGAAATTTGCATGCAATTAACTAACTTTAATCATATTAAAAACCATATGAAAACACTGGATGTGTTTTGTAATACCTATCTAAACCGAGCTAGACCTAATACCTAATGTTGCCGCCCCTCCTTCAAGACTATAGTGAGAATTTCACCATAAAAAGTTAAGTTAAAACTTTAAAATCAAGTGCTTGTTATAACGGGTGGCGCAAAAGTAAAGACCCTATTTGGTTCAGCTATAACATTTTTTCTAAATTAGAAAACTAGATTTAGGTTTTTTTAAATGTATATTTGTGCCATTAAATTTCGTACCATTAGGATTTAAAGATGATGTCTTTTAAATGGTGACCTCCAGAGTTGATACACATTTGAGCCCTATTTATGACATTTTGCATAACTTGCCGTAACACTTCCTGCGATATGTTCCTTATTTCTTGACGAATGTTTTCTTTTAGAGCTGCGAGAGTCTGTGGCTTGTTCACATACACCCGAGATTTCAAAAAACCCCAAAGAAAGAAGTCTGGACTGGTCAGTCCTGCCGGACGGTGGGGAAATCGTCGACGAAATTCACGTTGTGTTCTTATCACTGATGAATTATTCCGTAAGAACATTGACACAATTATTCCACGTTCTTGGGGAGTAAAACGGTCCATGTTTATTTTCAGTGTATTTTATATTTGTTCACTACACAATTTTCAACAACAGAATGACAGAAAATGTCATATAAAAAAATAAAAGTATTTTCTTTAGTGCCAGTACTTTTGCGCCACCCGTTACCTATGAGGTATGAAAAAAAGGTGTTACAAGCTGAATGGTTTATTTTTACCGACTTCAAAAGGAGGGAGGTACTCAATTCGACCCGTTTTTTTTTGTTTTTTGTATGTACACCGATTACTCGAAGACGGCTGAACCGATTGAAATGATTCAAACGTTATTACATTAGGTAAACTCCCAAGTTGGTCCCATTTTTTTTAAATGTTGAATTCGGTTCAGTACATTTCAAGTAATCTTGAAAAAAGCACCAAAATAGTATGATTTTGTGTGAACTACCTCGATGATTAGTCGTATAACTTCTTTGTTTATGAACTGAATAAGATAATTATTTTTTTGTTGGAAAAGGGATATCTTAAGTGTAGTTCTTTAAGCAACTTAAAAAAAAGGAGGTTCTCAGTTTGACCCGCATGTATCTATGTTTCTCCGCGATTAACTCACGTTTGGCTGAGCCGATTTTTCTACCTAAATAATATACCTACACTACCTAATACAAAAGGTACCTACACTAAAAAATAAAAAATTGTTTAAAAAAACAAAAAAACGACTTCAAAAAATCTACCTCTAAAAAGCAAGAAATAATATTCGTAATAATAATACTAGTGGCTCCGTGAGCTGTAGATCTCGCGATAAAATAAAATAAAATGTCGCCATGAAGTTTTCAAAACACACAGTAGGTACGTGAGTATTCGTAGCTAGATGGTGCTTCTAATATTGATATTTTTTCCAAATGGGCGAATATTTTTTTATAAATTTGGAAAATTGGCTTGACTAAACAGTTATATATAATTATCGAACCTACTTACAAAATTTCACCAGAATCGGTTGAGAAATGCGACCTATAGAGGAAATCAAACAGCCGGAAAGCTGGACTGAAATATGATTTTTTACATATCTTCGTCATTTTAAGAAATTTCGAAAAATTGCCTCGACAAAAAATTTCTATATTATTTTCAAACCTGTTCACAAAATTTCACAAGAATCGGTTGAGAAATGCGACCTGTAGAGGAGAACAGACAGCGCCGGAAATCCGGACTGAAATATGATTTTTTTAATTTATCTCCACCATTAAAAAAAAAACTGGCTTGACAAAAAAATCTATGCAATTTTCAAACCTGCTTACAAAATTTCACGAGAATCGGTTGAGAAATGCGACCTGTAGAGGAAAACAGACAGCACTGGAAAGCCGGACTGAAATATGTATTTTTAACACTTCTCCGTTATTTTGAAAAATTTCAAAAAACTGGCGTGTGAAAAAAAAATATATATTATTTTCGAAACTGCTCACAAAATTTCACGAAAATCGGTTGAGAAATGCAACCTGTAGAGGAGAACAGACAGCGCTGGAAATCCGGACTGAAATATGATTTTATTACATTATCTCCGCCATTTAAAAAAATAAAAAAACTGGCTTGACAAAAAAAATCTATACAATTTTCAAACCTGCTTACAAAATTTCACGAGAATCGGTTGAGAAATGCGACATGTAGAGGAAAACAGACAGCACTGGAAAGCCGGACTGAAATATGTATTTTTAACATGTCTCCGTCATTTTGAAAAATTTCAAAAAACTGGCGTGACAAAAAATATCTTCATTATTTTCAAAGCTGCTTACAAAATTTCACGAGAATCGGTTGAGAAATGCGACCTGTAGAGGAGAACATTCAGCGCTGGAAAACCGGACTGAAATAGGTATTTTTAACATATCTCCGTTATTTTGAAAAATTTCTAAAAACTGGTTTGATTAAAAAAATCTATATCATTTTTTAACCTGCTTACAAAATTTTACTAAAATCGGTTGAAAAATGCGACCTGTAGAGGAAAACAGGCAGAGCTGGAAAACGGACTGAAATCTGTTTTTTTAACATATCTCCGCCATTTTGAAAAAAATCAAAAAACTGGCTGGACAAAAAAATTATCTATAATTTTCGAACCTGCTCACAAAATTTCACAAGAATTGGTTGAGAAATGTGACCTGTAGGCTGGAACAGACAGCCGGACATACGAAAGAATTTTTGCCCAAGCTGAAGCAGAGACGCTTCGCTCGCACTTCGTGCTCGCTCGGTCAAAAAACACGTCTATTGAAGTCGGGTGTGGCTATTAGAATAAAAAAAAGGAATTTGTACTCCAGCCCCACCCGATTTCAATAGACGTGTTTTATTATTACGAATATTATTTCTTGCTTTTTGGAGGTAGGTTTTTTAAAGTCGGTTTTTTGTTTTTTGAAACAATTTTTTACCAAGGCGATTTAAGGAGAAATGGGCCTCTTTTAGTTTGTTTTGAGTATGCAAATGCCATCGAATGCAATTGTTAGTTTGAAATGAACAATTAGCAAAATATTAGAAAATGGCTAATTAAAGATTTTATCACTTACCTACTCTATTTTTACTGGGACGATTTAACGGGCAAATTAAATGGGCAACTTTTGGTTTGTTTTGAATATGTCGTTTGAAAGACCCATTCAAAGGCTATCGTATGCAAGAACTGTTAGTTCAAATTGATAAAAATGTCGATGAGCCCCTTCTTCCCGTGTGCCCTTCAAATAAAATTGTTTATAGAAAGATTAGGTAAAAACGCATTGAAAAACAATCAAAAAGCGATTTATATTAAAAAAATATAAGAATTCTTACATTGACCTTAATTTAATTAGAGTTTAATGTTTGTACACATTGAAAGTAATCATTGGTCTTAAATAGACCGGCTCATCATAGGCAACGTTGCAAAGTATCGCCTCCAGCAAGGTAATCAAACGATATCGAGGCAGCTTTTCCAACGAGCTGCCTGTCGATTCTGTAACCAAACTCGCATCTCACTTCGAACCTCACTTCACTTCGAGTAAATTTGTTATTAGAAACTAGCTGAATATAAGCTACTTTACCAATTGCAAAAGGTTTATGTAGCTACCGTAGCTCTATCTAATATCGGGTTCGTGTGTTACGCCTAGGGATGCCAACTTTTTTTGCACCAAATATAGTATTATCAAGATTATTAGTGTGATAGTATTATCAAGATATAGTAGATGGCGAAAAAATCCAAAAAAATATAGTAGGTTGCCGTTTATGGAGGATTTTAAAAAAGTTGCATTTTTCATACTTACGTATAAGTACTAACATTTTCATAATTTATTCAACAACCATAAACACAATTGTGTTTAGTCACAAAATTTATTAAGTATGCAATTACTTATGTGTAAGTATTTTTTTAATTGCTTTTGTTTAATTTTTTCACCAGAAAAAATATAGTAGTTATGCCTACTATATATTTTTTCAAAAAATATAGTAGGCGTGCCCTCAATATAGTAGGATACTATATTATATAGTAGGGTTGGCAACCTTAGTTACACCCCCGGTGTGTGACGCTCCCGTGGTAAATGCACCCGATTTTCAATTTCGACGTTATAACAGCCGATTTCGTCGTAATAAAAGTAATTTGTACCAGATACCGTCGACGAAAAAGTGTTTCTGAACTAAATAAGTACCTAATCACTGTCAAATTTAATGAATATGATATGATTCAATTTATAACCAGTACATATTAAGTACCTTAAATAATCTTATTTTTTAAATATGATTTTTAAATTATGACTTGACTAATGTGATAAATAAGGTAAGCAAATTGTTGTTTGACTGACATTATTAGAAAAAAATATATTAAAAGAAAACTAAGACTTTGAATCATTTCATCTAGGCACTATCAGATTGTACTTTGGGATAAAAATATTCAACTAATACATTCACTAAAACGAAACCAGGTACATTCACCACGGAAGCGTCACACACCGGGGGCGTAACTAGGGAGTGATAACGTTATTTTTAAATGTAACGTTATTTCTTACTTTTTTACCGTTAATTTTAACAATAACGTTATATCATAATTAACGTTAATTATAACGTTATTTTGACAAAATTAACCTTATTTCAGTAAATAACGTTAATTTTAACGTTATTTCTTACTTTTTGTTAATGTTAATGTAAAATTAACGCTATTCCAATTAATAACGTTAATTTTTTACCGATAATTATACAGGTACTAAAGTTTAACGCTATCGGTAATTTTACCGGTACAATATTTTTAACGTTATTTTTACCGGTAAATTTTGCGATAAAATGTTTTAACGGTATTTTTAACGTTATTTTTTTATTATAGTTATTTTTCTTAACGGTATTTCAATCCCTGGGCGTAACACACATGAAACCCTTCCCCTAAAATCTTTTGCGATTAAAAAACAGCCCATCATTATATCATTTATGATTTAATTATTATGAGTTTTGTTACAGAATCGGCAGGCTGTTTTCAATCAGAACTTGCGAAAGACGGATGTTACTAGGCATTAATTATGAATAACATTAAAAACAAGATTTCCTACGGAGAGTGCAAATGACTACGTAAATCATAAATTAATCGTAATCCTATTTTGTTTCTGAGATTTATGATATCAGAAATTACGGCTATTCACGATTTGTATTAGATTTTATGTCAATTTGTAATTTTGTCTTATATGTTTGTGTTAAAGAACTCAATTAAACCTTAATTAACCTTTATAGCCTTCCAATGACTATTATGTCATCTTGACTGTTATGTTCATCAATTTTATTGTTATTATGTTTTTTTAATTAGGTAATACAAATGACGAACTATCATTTTAGTATTTATCACTCTTAAATAAAAATGAATGACTGAAAATGTATAATGGATTTTGAAAATAATGTTTAATAAAATAAATAGCAGCGAACTAAAATCTATGGAACAAGCATTGCGCTCAAAAAATGGCACCACACGAAAAGTACAACTTAGTGGATGGAGCTAAAAATGCTTGCTTTTAATTATGCAGCACAAAGCGTCTGAGCACTGGTTGCTTATTAGCGACCATAATTTGTATACTCATAGATATTTTCTATACTTAAAAGAAAAAATATGATACGTTATTTCTGCATATTTTTACTGTCTTCTTTGCTTCTTCTACACCATTTGACTACACAGGACGTTAAGTATTTCTAATAAACTCTCTCTTTCTTTCTTTTCTCTACAATACAAACTGCAATTATTGTAAAGAACACTAACGTCAGTCACCGGGTGCATGGCTGGCCGGACGGACTAAAGCTGAGCGGGTTGTACTTTTTCGGCCCCTTGGTGCCATTTTTTAAGTAATATTTGTTTGCAATTACTCTTCCATAAATTTTAGTTTGCTGATAAATAGTAATAAAACTGTTTGGTCTTTCGATTTCTCCGGGAATAATAAACTTATTGTGGAAATAAGCATGTGATCAGAGCCATCTACAATGTAACGAAGACACTGTTGCAGCGTGATGCCGCACGTAGCATAATACTCGAGAAAAGCCTTTTATTTCGAGGTAGAGTTCGCTAGTAGCAACGACTTTCCGAGTTCTAATAACAAACTGTATTTTTCCATACAATTATATTTGGAATCGTAAAATAAAACTACTTATAGTTGATTATTTACGATTATGTCTTCGATTTACTTTGCCAATTGAAAAAGGTATGTACAGAAAAGATCACAGCAGCTTTAGGTTATATTAATTGAAACATATTTAACTCTTCAATGAAATTATAACAATTTATGGAAGCGTAACTTTCTCAACGCAAATCAAAGCTTTGTTAGAAGTGATACAATAATATTATTAGTTCTTTCGGCTGTTCGAAGTTAAACGTATTGTGGGCGTCTTATGTGTTTCTAAGTAAACAAGAGTCCCAAAGCGAAATGATCGGTCATCGATCATTTCTCCCGCCTCCCGCAGTTGGAAAATAATTCTATATAGGTTTAGCGGTAGCATTCTTATTCCGGTTATCAAAGAGCTAAGTCAGTCTCGCTTTGAGTAGCGCCAACAAAAGAAAATCTACACGACCGTTTGAGTTTTCTTTTATCACCAAAGAGTAGATGGAATGTGGAAGTTCATTAAATCCATTGTTTGTTTATCCTATGTAACCCCTTCAATGGCTTATTACGAAAGATAAAGTAAAATTTACTTCCTATGTCAATACGACTTTAAAAGAAATATTTGTTTAAACAATGTGACCCTTTTGTTAAAAACTCTAGATTATTTAGTGAAAAGATCCATACAATTTAGAAATCATTTGGTTGATAGTAACAGGGGATGATCTGGCTATAAACCAACCCATGAGACCAGAACAAACCGGGGTGTTAAATTCTGCCATAAAACTGCAGTTTGGTATGTCTTTGTAAAACATTATTGCTCGTTTTGTAACCGCAGGAGTCAGCAGTCTCTGTATTGTCCATCACGATCCAGGGATGTTATGTTATAGATATGATGGTACTGGATATAGAAATTAATAATATTATACTGGTTTCGGATATGGTTACGGATATGAAGTTATTTTGGATTATCCGTTAGTTTCGGTTACGGATATTAGTTTTTTAAGAAATTGTAAAAGGAAAGCAATGTATCGGGGAAAAACCTGTCTCATTCAGACTCCGCCCCTATCCGAAATTATCTGAAACTTTTATATTGGATTCCGTAAGATACGGGTAGGATATCATTGTGGATATCCAATAGTTTCGGTTACGGTTACGGAGCTCCTTAACATCCCTCAGGATCTTAAACTTGAGAAATCATTTAAATTAGTTGATTTTGTTCTTAAATTCATATTGGAAAAACAGACACCTGAATTTTATAAATTGTGTTTTAGTTTTATGAAGCTGCAAAATCATGAAACTTTGACTAAAAATAAATCTTCAAATCTAACTATAAAACTTTCGTTCTTCGTAATGAAAAATACGCAGCATCCTTACTAATATTATAAATGCGAAAGTCCGTTTGTTTACCGTTTGCTTACATAGGGTACCTTTCATCCCGAAAAAAAGTATTGTTCCCGAGGGATAGCAAAAAAACCTTTCCACGCAGACGAAGTCGCGGGCGGCCGCTAGTATTTTTATAAATCCCGCTTTAGGTACGGAGTGATAAATTCATAAAGTTGTCACGCTGAAAGTAGGTACTCAAAGGAAATGGAACTACCTGAACTTCACCCGACCTCAGTTGGTCGACAGACGACTAATTACAGAGAGTGTGGTCGATGAAACTAGTCTGCGGCTGGTAAACGTCTTACTAATGCTCTCATCACAGGTTGAAATTCCCACGTTATTCTGCAATTTGTTAGATAGTAGCTATAATTAATTTGACTGCCCTACAACGATGCTTTAGCTGTCGTACTCTTTCTTAACAACAACGAACATAAACAAGTATTGTTAATCATTACGGGGTAATTACATGGAGCAACTTGGCAAGCTACTTGACAGTCATTTAGAGCTTTTTAATAGACAATCCCTTGTAAAATCTAATGGCAAACCTAATTTCAATGAGGTGGTGACGTATGAACGTACTTATGTTCATACAATGTTTCAGACATTACAACGTCACGCGTACGTGCACGCTTACGCTTACGCATCCGATGTGTTTCGCTTCTAAGTAAGAATTATGTACTAATCTTGGTAGATACCTACTCCTTAAAGAGCAGACTTGATAGTTAATCCAGAGAAATCGTTATGATAAATTGAGGAATCGCAGTAGGCTCCAATATTAGCTCAGGGCTTAGCCAAGGCTTTCGACGGTATTCCGATCACTCAGCTATTATAACCAGACTATGTGGGTGGGTAGTTCTTAACATAAACCACTTTTTTATCTCAGTATTTTTCAGTTCTTTATTTGTATTTAAAAATAACAAGTGCATTTTATTAAAGGCATTTTAATTTCCTGTTTTATTTATTTAAAAAACCCACCCACTTTGGTTGATTCTTTAGATATTGGTGTTTTATTATATTTTCCCCGGGGAATAAAGATATAGGTTTTCATCTTGTTGAGAGAAATGTATATTTTTTTATGCTCTACAGGATAGTGCTTGGCCTTCACCTCACCTGATGTTAAGTGACGATAAAACCGAAGGTGGAAGTGTACTACACCCTGAATTCTCATCACTGAAGAACTGGCTATCTTACCTGTAACTGCCGGAACACAACATTTTTTTAAATTGTTGTTATGGCGTCAGACAATTGAGATGGGGTGGTGTAGCCAGGCGGACTTGAAATAAGCCCTACCACCAACCAAACCGAGTACAAATTGTACCCCCTCTAGGAAACGAACCCGGGACTCTTGCGTCTTACACTGGTGAGCGAAGCACTAGACCACAGAGGAGGATACTATTGTTAATTGAATAAATCCTTTATCACTCATTCATACCGATGGTATCAATTAAGTTCGCGCTCACGACCTATTACTTTATCCTTTTAGGGAGGAAAGGTGATTCGGAATTAAAGTACTTTAATTTGTTACAATATTTTCCTCGTCCCTATGAAAATTCAAGCCGGACAGACAATGTACGAAGTCCGAAAAGGAACTGCGAAAAATACTTTCCCTGACAACCGTTTGTAGTCGACGAGAAAAACGGCTCCATTAATTCGTCACGAAATGTTTTAATCTTTATGACGTTGGTTTTTGGGGAATGGACAGAGTTTATTTCCCTAATTTCCTTTTTATAAAAAGAAGAAAAGAGACATTTTGTACGTGCTTACAATGGAATTGTTTTGTCGGGAACAGGAAATGTTATGTGAAACGGATGATGATATGTGTAATACTCATGATTATGAACAATTATATTATGTTGATCTGTGCCATAGTCATTAGTAAATAAAATTAATTTAAATACATTCTTCTTCCTCGTATGCTCATGACTGAGAGTCGCGACAGCATGAAGTCACTCGGTGTGTGATGGCCCTCCATGCGGTACGGTTTTCGGCCTACAAATAATAATAATAAATACATTATGCACTCTCTAATCAAATTAATAATTTGACTAATTTTAGATCTGCGACATAGAAACACTAGTAAAATGGTAACCGGTCGACAGGATACATACAACTGATACTATTTTCAAAGTTTTGCAGAGTTACAATATTCATGCATATTCCTACTTTTCTGGACCGGAAAACTCCTAGAGTTTATTCTATCAGAGTGTTCGGTGCCATTTCTTTGCGTTGCTTTGTGAATAACTAATTTATTTTTCTCAGCACGTACCAGTAAGAGGCAAAATGAAATGTAACTTGTTCTGTGATATTACAATACTAGCTTTTATATGACGACAGGCTTTATAGAGTTTTTCAGGAGAACTTGCCTTTGAGTTTGACTATAGTTATATTCAAGAGGGTGGTATTAATACTAATTTTCGACAAGTTGTTAAATTGTATGTACTAAGATTATATCAATAAAGATTTATTATTATTATTATTATTAAGTTACTTAATTCCTACTGGGAATGTCGTAGCGGGATAGGTGCAATGAAACTTATATGATATATTTATGTTTTTATCAATGTACTTATACAAATCGTCTTCTTCTTATAGAATGAAGAATATTGGCCGCGTGTTTACTAAATGTACCTTGTGAGGATGCCGGTGACGTCACAGGTCTGGTCGACCTCAGGTATAGTTAGGAGATGAATCAAATCAAGTGAGCACTACTTAATGTACCTCTACAAGACGCAGCGTCTCGGGTATATTTAGTAGTAACAATATAAAACAAAAGCACCACAAAATATACCCGATTTCGATCACAACAACTCTTGCGCGAGGCAAAAATAGGGTATAAATAGCAGTCATTTCAACTCATATTGGACTATGACTATTGATGAGTCTACCCATACCTAGCCCCTTATAATGATAGCTAATACGAGACCCAAAACATTCAAATAATATCTTCATACTTGTGCATGAACAGCAACAAAAACTTACTACTCTGCAGAATTCCACTTAATAAAGTATTTACACGATTTATGCAAACACTAAAATCAATGTGCCAAAACCACAATAATTTTAATTACTAACTTACTGATAAAATAACAAAATTATTTTGTCCCTTTTTAGGGTTCCGTAGTCAAATCAACAAGGAACCCTTATAGTTTCGCAATGTACGTCTGTCCGTCTGGCTGGTAGATGATTTTTTTTTCTCACCAATCTCATAGTATGGGGTGTTGTTGGGTCTTTCATTAATATTTTAGGTTTAACAATGTTTTTTTGATTTAGGGACCCGTTTGCGAAATATTCGGCTTTAAAGTTCAAGATGTTGATAAAGTCAAGTGTCCCAAGGTAACTGCAGAGGGCTATTTTTTCCACTCTTCCCAGTTTTTTCCACCCTCAAGTTGGGAAAAATATCCATGTACCCCAACTGATTGGGTTAGCCAGTTAGGATATATGGAATAAGCAATAGCCCACTGCACAACCCTATACTGCGCGTGGCCCCCCGACACGCACTTGTTGTTAATATAATGTCTGTTTGGATTTTAATTTTAATATTAGATCGCCATATTATTTGTGGTATGTATTAACGCCATTACTTTATCATCCTCATCATAATATCAGCCGCACGACACCCACTGGTGGGTATAGACCTCCCCCTTTTACATTTATATTTTCATTGCTTTATAACGATGATTAAAGTATTTCGAAAATTATAAGAGCATCATCCAATCCAAACTATACTCGACAAAAACCCTATGGAGCGCCACGATAAGGTACATTCTGTAAACACGCAAACCAGTCAGTCGGCGCTCTGTCCAGATATATTTAGTAGTAAGTAATAACAAAACGTTAACTCCTAAATATACTCTATTACGACACCCCAAATCGGGCATGTTTAGTAGTCAGGTTTTATTTTCAGCTTACTTCTAACTACACCCGATCAAAACCCTATGGGGAGCCTACACTAGGTACATTTAGTAAAGACGCATGTTGGCCACCTCTGGTGTTAGAGTTTATCAAGCCGCCTGTAAGGCCTCTACCTTGGCTTAACGACTGTTATCAGCTGATGACATCAGCCGGGACCGACTTGATCGAGTACGATCATTCTGTCAAGTTCCGCCATGAGCGCTTCATCTTATGAAACTTTTATACAGTACCTAGTTAATTTTTGTACTTAATTATTGCAGTATCAACTACTTAATTAATTAATAACTATTTAATAAGGGATACCGTTCGCTATTCTATTGGTATTTCATTATGTGATTCCACAGTTGAATTCACAAACGAAATATTAATATGTAAATGACCAGCGCACTTCGAACTGGGGATAGGGTCGCACAACACAACAGTGTTTTTTATATGGTAGTGATGTATGTATGTAATTTCTACATATTTGCTCGTAAGTGAGCATAATTACATCACTTCTAAGGCCATTAACTGAGCTATAACACACACCGTGCGTAATAAATAATATAATAAACTAGTGTGTAATAGAATTATCCCTACAAAATCAAATTAGTACTATACTGCAAGTTAGTTGCTTACTGTACTTAAGCTATGCTTAAGTAAACAGAGCACCCTCAATTTAACCGGGTAATACATTTTTTTGTAACAACAAAAAGGTTTTATGCCGCTGACAATTTACGTCAATAAATAAATGTGTACGTCCTTAATTAAGTCAAAAAATTATTTATTATTATCAAATTATCCATAATTCACAATATTTTGTAATAAAATATTTGTATTTTATTACTTAAAATTATAATTTTGAAGTAAGCTGTATGCTTACTCACCCTATATTGTTCGTAAAATATTCTTGCATTGAAGGTGTGAAAAAAACCCTGCGCGCCTTTTCCCAAACATTTCATATTTTGTTTTTATTGTATTTGTCGCTTTGTGGTAAATTCTTAATTATTTTGTTTTTTCTCGCAAATGTGTTTAAAAACGTCGTATGAAACTCGTGAGCTCCTGCTTATTGGTTCTAAACGATGCTGCTTATAGGATTAAACGATTTTATACTATGACGAGGAGCTCGGTGGCGTAGTGGTGTAGCGCCTGGCCCAGCGATTGCGTAAGTTAAGCAACGTTCGCAAGGGTCGGTCATGGGATGAGTGACCAAAAATGTACTATCGCGAACTCCTCCGTGCTTCGGAAGGCACGTTAAGCCGTTGGTCCCGGCTGCATTTGCAGTCGTTAATACCCACCAATCCGCATTGGGCCCGCGTGGTGGGTTATGGCCCGTCCTCCTTATCCACCCATAAGGAAGGCCTGTGCCCCAGCAGTGGGGACATCAAAAATGGCTGATGGACATGGACATACTTAGTGATATGAGCTAGAGACTTGAAACTTTGATCATAGGTCAGAACTGGATGATAATGCAATATTATGGTATTATTAAGCTGATCTGATGATGGAGCTGAAAGAAGGCCACAGAAATTCTGTGATAAAACCATAAAACCTCATCGAATTTGGGCTCGTTAGAATTGTCTTGATAAGTGAGTACGTCAGAGTTGACGGCATATGAGGTCTAGAGTCTGACGATGAATATACACTTTTAAACTGAGGATGAAGCTGGAAAAAGGCCACAGGAACTCAGTATTGAAACCATGCAACCCCATCGAGTTTGGGCTCGTTTGAATCGTCTTGACGAGTATTCTGTTGGGAAATAGTGTCCGAGAGTCTGATGATGGAGCTGGAAGAAGGCTACAGGAACTCTATAATAAAACAATGCTACCTCATCGAGTTTGGGCCCGTTTAAATCGTCCTGATGAGTACTTTGTTGGGAAATAGTGTCCAGGGTCTGATGACGGAGCCGGAAGAAGGCCACAAGATTTCTGTAATAAAACCATGCAACCCCATCGAGTTTGGGCTCGTTAGCTTTATTTCGTTTTAACAAGTAGGTACTCCGACAGAAAATGGTGTATTTTTATTTAGTTTTAGCTCACTGACTACAAAGCAGAAAATAATAATTGACTACTGAAAAAAAACTTTTCTTTAAACATGTTTTTAATACTGACTAAAAGTCTTAAATAATTTTTAACAATATACATAAGTTTTAAACCTATAAACGTGGGGCGCATGCAAAAGATATTGTCAGTTTTAAAAACGTGTTTTTTAAAACTTATGTAACAATGTTATCAGGTGCAATAAAGAGTAAATAATAAAAACACGATATATATGCAGTTAAAACAATAAAAAAAGTTGGTAAAGTTTTTTTTTTATAAATATGGGCGATTCCCGCTAACTTATGAGTGTTTTGCATCAAATTTTAGCCTTGGAGATTGGAGATGGCAATTGTATAAAACATAAATGTGTCTCAATTAACTTTATGTAAAACCGGAAAGTAAGTATTACAAAAAAAATATTTCTATTAAAATGGCTATTCTATATCTATGTAGTAGGTACATGCAGTTTTCACGAGTTTTGGCTCAGACGAGTCAAGGCAACTTGGTTAAGCTCGAGTTGGGCGGGCGGCAGAGTGGCGGCGAAATCGTGACGTCAGCGCGCCGGGCGGGACGAGCAACGCATGCGCGGTCCCATCCGCCGCACGCGTCCCACCCGCGCCCCTCCCGCGCCCCGCCCGCGCCCGATCCGCCACTCCACCGGCGGCGCGCTACCCCTGCGCTCGTCCGCCCTCGCAACTTTCGCTCATCCGCGCCGATGCTCACAAATTATAAACTTTCGTTCAGTGCGTGTTACGGATTCGGACTAAGACGCTTTAAAGTGACGTTCTATTGGTCTGTTCCATTCAAAACTTCATTAATTATTGTACAGGTAAGGTGTAACTAGAAAATTTGTATGCTAATAACTTTAAGTAAGTTTTTAAACTATGATAAGCTTAAATACGACGACGATATTCTTGAACGAAACTTTAGTTTTTATCCAATAACAAAATACCTACATGAAAAATTTCACATAAAAAATAAGATATCATAAAATGTTAAACTAATTGCAATACCTAAGTAACGTTTACAATGTATGCTAAGTTTGTTAAAGCAAACAAATAGAGTTTGAATTCGATATCAAGTGCATCGAGTGCGGTGGTTGCGTAACACGCTGCGCTGAGATTTTATTTGTTACCCGCGTTTGATGCCATATATAAAAAAATATATCTGTAACAGAAGAAATATAAGACTGTATTTCACTTTCTTATGGTCCAGTTTTGCTGAAGCTTAACGTTTCGAGATTTAAACCTGAAACTTTAAGCTCACTGCGCGGCATACTGAAGGTTGGGGTTACATAACTCATACATGAGTTTCCTCAAGTCATTTACAGGCGCGTCGATTAATCATTAATTAATTAAGTTCTCCAACTGACAGCTGCTGATGAAGCGCCTGACTTGAAACTATTGTCTCCGTTTTGCATCGAATAAGCCGTGTAACGATAAATCATGGATTTCAGGACCAACATTACGGTAAATTGACACAACACTTTAGTGCAGGAATCCTTAACCTATGTGAAAGGAATTAAAGGGAAACTATTTAAGGAAGAATTTTCTTTTCTTTTTACTTTTACATTGCTGGCTAGAATTCTAGTGGCGTTCAATATTAAAACGAATGGGGTTGAAGTTGCGCACATTCCTTTGTAGAACTATGCCGATGGTGGAAGAAAAATATTGGAAATCTTTAGTTTAGCAATAAAGTGATGTGGCGTTGAAATGTTAGATTCAGGATAATGCAAATAGTTTCATGCACCTCATTTTTATTTATAATACTGAAATCAGAATAATAGTATAACTTTACTTTATTCGATAAAAAGTCGTATACTATCTGTATTATATTATACTCCTATCTTAATATAAGATAAACAATGAAGCATAAAAGAGAGGAACAAACGACTTATAAATCGCCATTTTCCTTGTTCTTTTAATTAAGTTAATAAGGCTCCAATTGTTTAAGGTAACTTAGAAATAAAAAGGCGGTAATTATTAAAGTAATGAAATTCAATTGATCCACATTCATCTTTACTTTGCAAATTAAGGTATAATTTTAAGCAGTAATTCCTTGTCTTTCACACTGCTGTTAATTTTCAATTCTTGCTTAATTTGGTAGGTTTTGAGAATTCCCTTTTATCTCCGTAATCCACTTAGTACGTGGCGCGTAGCGATATCTTTTACGAGGTGTTGTGAACCTCCCTGTTAGAATGGCTGATTGAACGTCATAGGTATCAGGTTTTATAGGATGTTGAAAATCGTTTTCTTCTTAAAAAGTGTGAGATAACTTAATGCAAATTTAATTAGCTATAACATTGACAAATTTCATAGAACTTATGGAACTCAGCGTTGAGATTAGAGACAAAATAACAAAAAAAAAAACAAAGATTGGATATTTAGCACTCCATAAGTTTGACTCAGAGAGGATTGGTGGGTGAAAAATATTGGTTATTGGGGGTTTTCAAGAGTTTCTAGTAGTATAACGTCGTTCATATTGCAATTTGTTCAGTGGCAATAGGTTCTATGTCGAATTTCTAACAAAATATAAATTATTTATGAAGATTTCATTATTCACATTAAATAGAACAAAATGGTAAGGATACATTAGGTAAAAAAATGTTGATTTAAAAAAAACCAGTAGGTATGCTGTATTTTTTAATCTCCTTAAACTTGTCATTTTTGACATAGAACAAATTGCAATATGAACGACGATAAGCGGCTTTGACAGAAGACCGTCATAGATATCAGTGAAAGCTTTTAGCGGCTTATTTTGGTCAAAATTGACGATAATGTGCGGTTCAAATGAAAGTTTAATTGTCTGTTTGTTTAGCAGAATACTGAACATATTTGCTTTATAGTAGAGAATTGGCAAAATCTTGTTTATAATAAACAAATGAAATAAGAGCGGACTTTCCGATAAAAAAAGTATTTCCATTATTTTCTCTCATCAAATATTACACGTAATTAACCTGAGCTTACAGAAATATTTGTCAGTCCAGTGGATATCTCAATTAATATTGATAAAACTTATTTGTAAAGGAAACAGTGAGCTTTTATTTTTGCTTATTAGCCCCGCCCTGTTGCCAAGGGCGATAGACCCCTAATCTCAATTTCACAAAGTATCGCACACCAACCGAAGCTCGTGTGTTGGATTATAACATTTAGTTCTCTAATATTTAATCAGCATTCGCAAGTAAACATTAATTTGGGATTAAGCCTTATCCAAGTGTGTGTTTCCTTTGTTTACAGTAATTAACATAATTCTGCTTAGTATTCAAATGAAAAGTACGACAAAGCGAAAAACTAATCTGACGTTTATGTTTTTGTAAAAAAAAGCATTTCTTTTTCGAAACACAAGCAAATATTAAATATTTTTAGCTGAAATTTCATTCACTATTGTAATCCTAAGCTGTAGCTGAAACACTGACGATGGGCTAATTGTTTTATTTCAAAATCTATTGCAATCACTTTCAGGATGTGGTACATTGATGCTTCTTTTTGGCACAAATAAAAACTTACCAAAAAAATGCAGCAATGTGTAACATCTGTCAAATAAAAGCGATTCTGATAGATTTTGAAAATTAGACAATAAGTAGGTAGAAATGACGATACAAAAAGAGTTCGTTTTTACATTTTCGAACTGTGATTCAAACTCGTGCGTGACCTCAGAGGTGGGTGGTGACAGTACCACATTCAGCTTCACAGTCCTAGGTTGTTAGTGTTTGTTAAACCAACAACAGCAATCAATAAGAAATTGATTGGTGAATGTAATTGGGTGAAATTAATAATTGATTGAGCGAGCGCGAAGCTTTACCGTTTCAGCTTGGACAAAAATTCTTTCGTATGTCCGGCTATCCCGCTGTTCGGTTGTCCGTTTGTTCACCTCTACAGATCGCATTTCTGAACCGATTTTCGTAAAATTTTGTGAGAAGAGATATTTTTTGTCGATTTAGATTTTTTTTCAAAATGGCGATGGGGAAAATCATAGCCGTTTCCAAAAATGTTCAAAAATGTCACAAACGCGAGGTCTACAGCTCCACAGAGCCACTAGTTTATTCTGAAAAAGATGAATTCTTCGTACATTTTGTGTAGTTTCCTAATTCACAGAGTAATTAACTCTAACAACACAATTCGTTTGTGTTTACTCGTGTGTCGAAATAAAAACAGGAGATTTTCTATTTACGTAATCCATTTACAGCTGTTTTCATTTTCGCCGATGAAATTAAAGTGACAGTAATATAAAGCGAAAAAGACTTTCCTTCAGTAGGTACTCGAAGTGTTTTCTTTGTTACTTTGGTGATACGTATGTCAGTTTTATTTCTTTATTTTGAATTATTTCTTGCAAAGGATGAATTACATGAATCAACTAAGGAATATTCAATTTTCTAAATTTAAATAAATTGCTAATTATAGGTTTTAGGCACCAGAGTACTAAATTTCGAAATCAAACAGTGAGTTTTTTTGTATTGCTATGTATATGTTACGGCTAATACCCGAAGTGCGGCTAAACCTAGTATGAGCCGGCTAATACTAGGTGTAGCCGATAGCTGTTGGTTAAACCTAGGTGTAACCGATCTGCTTTACTCCTGTAGGTCCCGAATATAGGTTAGAAATTCAAGGCGAGCGCGAAGTGCAGCGGAGGCGTTAGCCTTAAATTTCTTATTCCCTCTTAGTTTCACTTCGGGTATTAGCCGTACATAATAATATATACACATCAACTTAGTCTAGGGATACAGGTGTTATTTTAATACAAACGAGGTAACTTTGAAGCCTTGGTTTTCTGCCAGGGATGTACCGTGCTGTAATCTGATGATGGTCATCCAAGGACTGAATGGAGTAGATTCAGATCGCTATACACACCCAACTGATCTGATCAGCATTCTAAAAGATTAATGGGTTAGTGTTCTCAGTTTGAGGATTTCCATACATTTTCATGCTATTTTCGCGGTTTTTTTTAAACATGTCCATTACGTTTTTAGAATGCTGGTCAGATCAGTTGCGTGTGTATACACGCAACTGTTGCGTATGTATACACGCAACTGATCTGACCAGCATTCTAAAAACGTAATGGACATGTTTAAAAAAAACCGATGTGATCTTAATAGTGATCTTAATCTCCTCCATTCACTCCCTGGATAGCCGTCATCGGATCACAGCACAGTACATCTCTGGCAGAAAACCAAGGCTTCAAAGTTACCTTGTTTGTATGAAAATAACACCTGGGATCCCTAGACAAAGTTGATGTGTATCTCAATGTGTGTAGGTATATCTATAAAGTAGAGATACGCATGAAATATCACTGAGAATTTTAAAAATTGTCTGTGTACATAATTTATAATAATCTAGAACACAAGCCTACACCCACAATCACGGCCCAATCACCTTGAAAAGTTTTGTGAGAAGTCGTCGGCGGCGGTTAGCGGCTAGTATTAAATAGATGCATAAATTAAAATTAATATTATCAGTGCCTACTCGCAGACTTTACTGTTGGTTTGGTGAGACACAGTTTTTAACAAATATTACATATTTTTTTCTTTGTCAGAAGTAATATAATAATTATGATAATTAACGTCTTCAAAATAACAACGAAACGAAAGTTATATATGTTAGAAAATTATATAGTATTTTAGATGCAAGTTCTTATTACGGATGATTTTCATAGAGACCTTTTTTATTGAAAACGGGAATTTTGACATCAACTAACTTAATAACATTTTGGTACTTATTGCATTGAAATCACAACTATCGTTGTTTTGTTTTGCTTTTTGATTCATACTTAATAAAATCTGCTTGCGTTTTTTAAAAGCTCACATAACGAACGCATGTAAACCAAATAGATAGGGGGTACCCTATTTAGTTTACAAGCGTTTCACTACATAGTGAACTCACAGCTAGAATTCACGATATATACCTACCTAGCTGTGAGTTCACTTTTCACTGAGTTCCTAATTTGTGTTTCGAAGCAACGACCACAGCCTTTTCATTACGCACCGAAACGAGCATCCGTGCGTTGTTTCATTTATCTGAGGCTGAGGTACCATCGAGAATTCCAGTTGGTACTGATAAATTGTATATTATAAATAAATGCTAATACTTTTGCCCAACTTTTCTCTTATGATTGATTGCCTCCATTCAACGCGTGCAGCAGAGTTATAAAAGGCTTTTGATGAACGTATGTTCCGTACTTTCGTTGAACATGGTATAAAAGCACTACGTATAGATTTGTCGTTGGCTCGATGGACCTGCTGTCTCTGGACAAAAGCAGAGAAAAGAAGAAAGAAAATTTGGAGAAAAATAAATAAAAATCAAGAAAGTGTCGTATTGGAATTGCAATAAAAGGAAAACTACGAGAGTGTGTCAAGTTTACAATAAATGACATAAACACGTTACAAATATTTATAATACTATTCTGTTTTTCTATATCTTTGTATAAAAATACTGAAAAATCTGTAGCATTCCTCAAGCTAATCCCGAGTCACTGTACTTTGCAGTAAAAATAACAAAACCTTCTGGTAGAGTTTGGTTCCTATCGGTGGAAAAAGATATACTTACTTAATTAACATCGACATAAAGTGTTCTTTTATGTCTGGATTACTCTGAATGTTCTATATTCGGTTTACATATCTATACAATTTTCTATTAAAACAATTGTCCTCAGCGAGAATGTCTCAAGAACTTACCGTGCAGTCTTTAGTATGTCCGTAATCAGTCACTTTATACCTACACTTTACAAAGTTTCAATAAGGATAATAATCCCCTCCCACTCCGACAACAAAATCCAATAAGTAAAAAAAGTTACGAGACAGTTGAAGACGTAAAGTATCCGATAAGGATTACGGAGCAAACTGTAAAAGATGATGTGCCAAAAATATTGTCGACAAACGAATTTGAAAATATTTATCAAAGCTTTTCGAAGATTTGCGAGCAGATTGCTTCCCGTGAAAGGAGCGGCCGCAGAATTATTGTTAACTTACTTTTGTATTTTGTTTGTAAAGGCGGACTGTTTGCAGATCGTACCCAGAGATTTATTCGTAAAGTAATTCAATTTCGTGATATAGGTACGGTGGTAAGCCGCGACTTTAGGAGCCTGGAAAACGTAAAGAAAACAGACTTTCATTCTGTCTGAGGTCTGCTAATAAAAAATATGTCACTGTAAAAACAATTCCAATTGTGATTCTTGGTCCAAGATAAACTAAAGTCAATTTTATTTTAATTCTCTTCAACTAGCTTATGCCCACGTTTTCATTTACTTGAATTTTCACTTCCCATAAGAACTTTGACAATTCCATTCTAAGCGAATGCTTACGTCATAAATGTTTAGTTTCATCCTGATCCGTTCAGTAATTTTAGCTTTGCGATGGTGAATCAGTCAGTGAGTCAGTCAGGTCATATTGTTTTAGAACTAATTATAGATATTTAGTTAGCATTTAAGACTGTGTTTTCCTTTATATAGGTACTGATGAAGGAAAATTTTGAGCTCTAATAAAGGGGTTTGTAGAATTAATTTGAAAATAAAGTAGTCCTGGAAGCAAAATAAAAAGAAATTAGATACGTGGTTGGTTACTCTTGGAGGGTCGGTCACAAGCAATTGTGCCAGAAGCTTACAGGCTAGGTTTATTGTCTGGCCGAGTTTATCACACTCCACTACTGTAGTTGAGATAATTGAAGCATTGTCACTAGAATCGGTCCAAACCCTAATGTCTCAATAGTAAGATGACGTGGGCGTAGTTCATGGCAAGTGATTAATGGATTGGTTCAGTCAGATTGCAATAACAACTTGCGAACAAAAGACCGAAAACGCTCTGTTTTCGTCTATTCACTATGATATTATTCTAGACAAGCCTTTTGATGTTAATTGAAGGTCGAAGAGAGGAGAAATGTTGACTAATGTTGTGGAATTGTTAGTTTTTTTATCAATTAGTAGAAGCGTTACGTTAACAAAGAAAATATTTAAATTAATGGAAATATTTGATTTTAGTGTGGAATTGCTTATTCAGCTACTATAGGTATATAAGTAAATTACCATTTTATAAAACAGCAATATTCTTCAAAGTGTAAAAGTCTTTGAAGAGATGTTTTTCGTAATCTGACAAAATCAGTAATTTTTTTGACAAAAACGCATCCTGTGATCACTGAACTGCGATCTAACTCAATTTAGTTCATCTCATTACCGTTTAACAGCAAAAAGGCGCATATTTCAGAAAAATCCCTGATAGATTAGAGTAATTCACGCTTGAACTTAAATGTTGCTAGGAGTGTCCTACATTTTATTTATACCATTTTATCAAATATTATATTTAAAGTTTTAATTTCGTTTATAGATAATTAATCTTATTTGATAAAAATACAAACTCCAATTGTGAAATTAACCATTTAGTGAAACCAACTAAATTGAGTATCTTAAACAGTGGGTACTTACCCAAAAATCCACGTATTTTGTAACAAAATTTAGTCCTCAATTCGGCTTGGTATAGAATAGCTCTGCCCGGCTCGATCTGCGTAAACGGACTGGAGAAATGGCTCCCTCAGGAATTGAGGGCGCTGCCGATAAACGTGGCCCAGATTATCCTGCTGCCTACTCTTGTTAACCGTATAGAACCAATATCAAGCAAAATCATGTAGTTCTAAGGATATTGTACAGTTTGTTTTTAGGTGAAAATGCTTATTACCAATTCGATACTAAGCTAAACATGTTACATGTATGTTGTTTGAAATAGCTGTAAATGTTTTTTCATTTCAGGGTTGTTTCCATATAAAAAGGATTCAACTCTTTTTCAGGTTAAAACGTTGTATATATAAGTATTTGCATTGTTAAATAGACGTTACTATAATCTAATTTAATAAGACAAAGATTTCGGATCCATCGCATTATTAGTAGGCGTTACTGTGCCATGTTTATTTTTTGCAGTAAGTTTTTTATACTCCACCCAACAACCATAATTCAGAAGTTATGAAACATGATAAGGGTGACCAAATATAAAAAAATATGGATAAAAACTAATATTAGATTATAGACTTTTATTTAGTCCAAGCTAATATCTATTATTACAATAGTCTTATCTCAATGCAACTTATAAATTATTATAAGTCGCTCCGTGTAAATATTCCATGAGGCTCATTTATATGGGGAAATACGTGCAAACATCGCGCGAGAGACTGCAGAGGAAGCCATGTTTGAACTGAAGTAAGCAAGGAAAAAATGAAAGGAAGTAAAAGAGTCGAATATAAGATAGAATTTTGTATTTTAGGTATTGAAACTTAAGTGACATGTATCGCTTGATGACTATAGGAAATTGTTTTTAAATGGTGCTTCAACAATATTGAGTTTATGGTGCAAGTCACCCTTAATCTAAAAGAAGTAACTACTAAGGCTAATTAATTATTTATACAGAGAACCGGCAACCACCCGTGGTGAACGCAATCTTCGAACGAAAGCAAGGAAGTAAATAGCCGAAATAAAACCGAGTAGTATTGAGAGGCCACGGGCGGGCGGAGTAATTGCTCCCAGGAGCCGCGGTCAATAAACCAGGCCTGCTCCATCCACCACTATTGCTTGTTAAACTAATTGAGGCATTGTCAGGCAAAGTACTTGGTTCACAAAGTACGTAAAAGTAAGAAGAAGAGACACTCGGAAAAAAGCGTGGTTTTTCAGGCACACACAATTATGACATTCAGAGAATCTCAGGGCTATCACAACAATCATAACAGCTCAAAGTGTAACAAAACAAATTTTGCTTGCGTGGAATGAAACAAGAGACGAGTGTGTTCAAAATTAAGATAATATTATTATTCAAAATAAGTTATTCTTTGTTTTATTTTTATCCTGCCAGAAAATGATGTACTTATTGAATTGGATCTTTTGAAATTATTATTATGAAAAAACATGATAAGAATATAACTGAATTGTTGTGAGATTAAAAAAAATATCATGGTGAATAATCAAGGACTGTTATTCAGCACAACCGCTGCTTGTTAAGCTAATTGAAGCATTGTTGCGCTAAGCACTTGCGTGGAAATTTACATGAGACTTGGCAAAGTGGGGTACAGGAGTGGATAATTTAGTGGCAAAGATTTTAGTAAAGGTAGAAAAGTTCAAGGCCTTTTTAACCGACTTCAAAAAAAGGAGGAGGTTCTCAAGTCGTCGGTATTTTTTTTTTATGTATGTTTTACCATAACTTCGTCAATTGTTAACCGATCTATACAATTCTTTTTTTATCTTAAAGAACATAGTTCGTGTGTGGTCCCATAAAAAATTTACAGAGATCTGGCTGGTAGTTTTTTCATAATCCTAAAAAATGACAATTATTTAGCTTGCCATCACACGTGTTTTTACGGATTTTCGAACATAACATCTTTGTTTATGTACCGATTTAGATGATTCTTTTTTTGTTTGAAAGGGTATACTTCAAGGGTGGTCACATTTGAACTTCGAAGATACACAAGAGAACTCCTCAAACTCAAATAGTAAATGTAAAGTGATTTGGATTTTGGTAGGTTTATGACAATCCAAAACAAACCAAACCATGGTCTGCAATGCAAGGTTCTGGACTAGACTTGGACTACGAAGACACAATGGAACTCCTCAAAAACAAACAGCGTAAATTGGGAATTTGAGTTGTGGGCATTTTACCATTGAAAATATTTTATAAAGTTAAAAAATATTTACATGCTTACATACCTGCCACTAAAAAGTTGAAAATAAAAAACTTTTTTAACAAAAAAGAAAAACCTCCTTCAAAAAACCTGAAACAAAAACAGCTTCAAAATTAAATACCTCTAAAAAAGCGAGAAATAATATTCAAATCATTAGTTACGCATAACATTATTAATAAAACACGTCTAATGAAGTCGGGTGGGGCTTTCAGAAATATTAAAAAAAAAATTACTTGTCTTCCAGCCCCACCCGACTTCAATAGACGTGTTTTATTAATAATGTTATGCGTAACTAATGATTTGAATATTATTTCTCGCTTTTTTAGAGGTATTTAATTTTGAAGCTGTTTTTGTTTCAGGTTTTTTGAAGGAGGTTTTTCTTTTTTTGAAGCATGAATTTTGCGTGTTATATCTCTGGCTGGCAATGCTAAACTTAGATGGTAATGTAATTTTTCATTTCTCATATTCGGAAAGTAATGGATATTTAAACTGAGCAGCGGGTTAAAAACTCTTCGTTCCACCTTAGAGCATTTTCACATTATCCGATACGATATCGGTGTCGGCCGCCGATACGATATCAGAAGAAGTAAAATGTATGAAATATGTATCTGTCTTTCACATTGTCCGGCCCGATATATCGGAGCCGACACCGATGTGTCGGCGGCATCATCGGATGCCCGTAAGCTGTCTGTGTGCATAGAGCCTTGCGCGGCGGCATGCATAGCCTTCTCTTCTCTATTGGTCTCTGTCAGTTCGTGGTCATGTCGTCGATCAGTCTCCATTCTAAATGTATGGGAATATTTCAATGTTAAAAGGTCTTTCGAGCAAATGGCCGAATCGGAACGACATTATCGGAAATATGTGAAAATAACACACGATATCGGCTATCGGATATCGGCTATCGTTGTCCGATACCGATATCGTATTGGATAATGTGAAAAAGGTCTTAATGGGGAAAATAATTTTAAAAATAGAACTGAATTTGGTTACTTAGTCAACCATAGAGTTACCTCATCGTCAATGAAAAAGTTAAAATTAAAAACAAAAGGTTTAAAAAAAAGTAGCAGCCTTGTATTGGGGTGCATTCACACGAACAACAACAAAACATTGTATAATATAAACAGCCAGTCAAAATGAATTACATTGGGCGGAGCAGCCGGCGGACGCGGCGTATTCCAAATAAGAAAAATCATTGTATAAAAAAACAAAAAACCGACTTCAAAAAACCTACCTCTAAAAAGAAAGAAATAACATTCGTAATAATAAAAACACGTCTATTGAAGTCGGGTGAGGCTGGAGTACAAATTCCTTTTTTTTAATTCTAAAAGCCACACCCGACTTCAATAGACGTGTTTTTATTATTACGAATATTATTTCTTGCTTTTTAGAGGTAGGTTTTTAGAAGTGGGTTTTTGTTTTTTTAAACAATGTTTTATTTTTTTAATTTTTGGTGTAGGTACCTTTTGTATTAGGTAGTGTTGGTATATTATTTAGGTAGAAAAATCGGCTCAGCCAAACGTGAGTTAATCGCGGAGAAACATACATACATGCGGGTCAAACTGAGAACCTCCTTTTTTAAGTCGGTTAAAGAACTACACTTTAGATATCCCTTTTCCAAGAAAAAAATAATTATCTTATTCAGTTCAAAAACAAAGTTATACGACTGATCATCGAGGTAGTTCACACAAAATCATACTATTTTCGTGCTTTATTCAAGATTACTTGAAAAGTACTGAACCGATTTCAAAATTAAAAGAAAGGGACCAATTTGGAAGTTTGCTTAATGTAATAAAGTTTGAATCATTTCAATCGGTTCAGCTGTCTTCGAGTAATCGGTGTATATACATATAAATAAATAAAAAATATACGCGACGAATAGAAAACCTCCTCCTTTTCAAATTTTTGAAGTCGGTTAAAAACTATAAAATATTGGCGGGATACCTAACTCTGTGTCTTTGTGCTGTCTGTGCCATATATAGTTTTGAGTTGATTTTGTATTTACCTACTAAAAATGAGTATAAAAATAAAACAAAAATTTCAAACAAAATAACAGAAGCAATAATACTACGCTCTAATTCGGCTCCACCAACTACTTCAGGAGAGTCTCTGCCATATGGAC
The DNA here is from genome assembly GCA_943789525.1 of Agriphila geniculea. Classification (NCBI taxonomy): domain Eukaryota; kingdom Metazoa; phylum Arthropoda; class Insecta; order Lepidoptera; family Crambidae; genus Agriphila; species Agriphila geniculea. Next base: position 16,237,616 of record OX038875.1, read on the forward strand.
TTCATCATCTAATCAAAGACCAATGAATATCTCCAACTTTTACAGGCATTCAACAAAGCCAAATCTGTCATCATAATATATCAAACAGTGTAAATATTCCAAGCAAGAATTTATCTTTAAATTTCACAAATTATTCTTATTTTTCAATTAGATGTGTAAGTATAATAAATATAAGATCTAGGCACCTATGTAGTTACTACATATAATACATGTGTTTTTATTAATAAACATATTGGAAAAACTAAGAATTATTTACTTTCCTCATATTCGAAATGAAAAGTAGAGTGTTAAACACGGGTGTCATCAATTCCCATACTCGAACTATAGCCACCCTCGCTACGCTCGCGCATCTAAATATCTCGTATGGGAAAATGTACTATTATTGTTTGACAGCTGACATTCTGGTAATAGCGGTAAAATCGAAAAAAAAAATATAACTGTCTTGCTTTTTCACATTTTTTATTAGAAAAGTTTTGCAATTTTATTTTGATTAGGGTTCAGACCCTAATAAAAAAAAGAGTGCTGCTAGCTAGGGCTCAAAGAAAGATTTGAACGAGAAGATGTTTTGTCGAATACTATTGCAAAAACTGGTTCAGCAGCTTCAGGTCTGGTAATTTTGATGAGAAATATGGCTTTATTTAGTATAAACCAAATAAAATCCTAGTCAAATCAAAGTCCTTTTTAATTAAACACATTTATAAAAAAAAATCAAATTAGCATGATATTTTTTCTAATATTAAAGACAATTGAAAAAGTTTTTCCGTTGGTTTGAGGCGGTGCGGGCGAATTTCATAAGCTGAAATGTCTAGATACGATAAATAGTCATAAAATGTCTCGTTTGGAGGACAAATCGAGGCTATATAAATTTGCTTATAACCCCGAATGAATAGGCCATCAAGAAGGGGTGGGCAATTGTTCTAGGAGCAACATCTAGCTAATACTGCACAGCTTATCCGGCGTCTCGGCGTCGCTTGGATTAATTTGAAGCGTTGTCAAACAAAGTGGCTACGAATACTTTGGGAAATACGAATAATACCGATTATTCTGTGCGTATTGTTCCATCGTCTGAGGCATTTAACCTCTGCATTTCAATGAAATGGTTATTGTCTTGTCTGAAAACTATTAAATATTTAATTAGACTTATTATTCTGTTTGGAATATTATGCGTTAGTATTGTTTGCTGATTCAGAGAAATATATATCAAACAGGCTGGATGCTGCTTATTAATAAATTAAATAAGATTTCTGAAATAACAAAATAATTGGTACCGAATAGTGTTTGTAAAAAGTTATGAATGATCTTCATCAAATAGAACAGCTCTAACTAATTAAATGATTCAAAGTGTTCATTAATTATTGATCATAACACATTTGTGATGATAGCTCACCATGAAAGCTTTTAGTAATTCATTGTTACCACTGTGAGAATTCACAAATACCGACCAATGCATTCACAAACATATTAGCGCTTATCACGGGGCTGCCTGATGAGTTATTACGAGTGTTGCGCTTTGAATAATAATTCAGAAACGGCTTATCTAAAAGAGAACGTGAATACACATAAAGCAAATATGAGCAAGAATTTCTATTATAATTTAGGTCTTAGCTGACCCAATGAGTTACAACTGAAAATAACGTTTGTTCGCCGATCGTTCAGATGCTCATTAGCTGGGTTTTAGCGTCTGCCTAAAAGTTACAGGTACTTTCAAAAAGAAGACTTCGCATATTTGTTCGCTCCTCTTACAAGACGTAGTGCCTAAGACATCGCAAATGTTAATCTAAGCATTGCTAAGCATTTCATTAGGTTCTAATGTACGATGCTTGGCAATGCTTGGCGTCAAACATGCAGTTGGTTGGGTGTCTGAAATAAGAAGTAAACCTTCTTAATAAATTCTTTACTTTTAAATTAGAGTACTAAGCGTGAATACCTGTATACCTGAGAGAATATCTGTTAATAAAGGGAAAGTTGAAATCACCACGAGTATAATAACGTTGGAATGGTGGTTATTTGCAAAATTTCACTGTCTACATTTCCTTCCTTAAGCTCAGAAAGCTTAAGATGTTAGCGTTAAAATACTTTCACACTTAGCGATCGGGCAATGTACCCCTTAAGTGTCTGTCTTTAAGTCTACCACAACCATTAGATGTAATTTTGTGTAAAATGGACAGATTCTTTATTCCAGCAATTCCTCTTTGCATAATTTCTGTATTCAGTAAAAATACTTACTATTGTTTATACGAGAGCTGGAAAATAAATATTGGCCACAAGTTTGTTAGCTGATTAGTACCAGACAGCACCTATTTCTGGTACTTATATCTTAAAAATTTTACAGTATTTAGGTTGATAACTGAATCATATTTTGAAACTGGCCCTAAAAAAATAAAATTTATTGTTTATTTTATGTTTAAAGCGTATTATTTTCATACTATTTCTAGATATATTTTTGCGCCATCTACCCATAATGAATGGGGGCATTGCTACACAAGTTCTTAGTGGTAAACTGTGTAACCCAATACAGTTTTATCACTCGCATGTCCTTGGGGACAACGTTCACTTGTCAGCAACATTTTAGTGGTCAGACTCCTGCTTTAGTTTAAATTTGGTCCCTGGAGTAGCTTTTCGAAACAAAGCAATTTCAACGGAGCGACTATTCTCACTATATTGTTGCGTTAAATCTGTTTTATAAAGTCCTATTTATTACTCAAGACATCCTTGTTACTGCTTCGTGACTTTACATTTTCGTGTGAGATAGTTTCATGGTTAATATATTTTACTGTAGCTATGTACACGGTACATCATCTGAACTGTTCTGGAACATCTGAATCTGGAACTGTTATCTTAGAAAGCATTATTACGATGAAAAAACTCACATACATACAAACATATATACATGAACCCTGAACATTATACACACTTTTTGTTTTGGGCAGTCGTATAAAAAAGATATGACCAAAAGTGACTTATTATTGCTTGTCCTGTAGGGACATACTTTTCTTATTAAATTTACTTCTTCTAAATATTTTTCCCTATCCAAAAGTAAACTTTTTTTACTTAATTAAAAAAATCTTGAGTGTCATGTTTAAAATAAAACGTAAAAACTATTTAGCCACTCGCCGGCTTTAATCTATTGAGGACTAGATATTGCAAATTGTTATTTGCTTGTGTTTGCACTTCAATAGTAGGTAGCTGTAGGATATTGGTTATAAATCTTGATGATATTGCCTGGAAGGGTTGATGGAAGTATAACACCATGAAGATTTCCCCCTATTAGGTTACATAAGAATGGAGAAAAAAGCATTTTCATCGAAGAAAATGAAGTACCTGCAATAACGAAGCATGACTATGGTTAAAAACCTGGCACTGTTAAAAATCTACATTGATGCAAATTAAAGTAGGTATTTTTTCTCATATTAGTAGGTTTGGTTAGTACATTTACAATAATTTCAATGCACATGCAATTAAATTGTCTGAGTGCAGGCAGAAATAACAAATCTTAAAAAAGGAAAATAAAAAATATATTTTTGGAAATAAATACAATGAATAACTAATTCTTTTTTCTAAGTTACGGAAAGTTGTCATATGCTGAGCGGTCATTACTTAGCCAAAGTCCCTGTCATTCGGTGTTCAAAGGGTCATTTATGACACTCGGAGTCAGTATTTATTTGGTTTGAGCTAAAAGCACGGCAATGTACAAATCAACCAGATTTATGGGGTTTTAATGTTTAAATTTTAATGTTCGTTTAATAACACAAAATACCTATCAAACATTTATATCAAATCGCTATAAAGACGTTATCACGTATGAAATAGCATGCTTCTCTAACAACGTGACTTTTCATATGTGATATTTTATTTTCCTCTGTTGCTCTGGCTCTCTTTTCCTATTTCCTAAGTTAGAAATATATTTTCATTTAACATCTACAATACACACGACAATATGTATATTAATATGTAGTTTATAACTTAATATAATTTACAACATGTAACTTTTTGGAGAAAAAATAAAAATTATTTTATTATTATTATTATTACGTAGGTTAAACAATGATTTGTGATATTATATTAGTTTTTACTACTCGCTAAGAATGGGACTGAAAATTTCAGTTAACTGCGCTCTACCACCCGCGTCGTTAAAGAATAGGATTGAAAATGGCATTGTACATGTTCACTTTTCATTCACACACCATATCACCAAATTTATATCGTTCTCTCACTCATACTTATTGTTGAAAACGATGAAGAAGTAGACGAAATTTCCAGTCTCATTTTTTATCTTCACTGGCTGTACACATGTATACATTTCCAAATTCAAAGTAATGCACACAAAGTTATGCATACCTATGACAATAATCATTATTATTATATCATTTATTTTAGACAATTACAGTCCATAGGTTTAGTAACAATAATCTTATAACTCTTACTAATATAATTCAACCAACAGTAAATGAGGTGGCCAAAAATTTTAAAAACTGAGTACAGTATTGTACGCCGAGAGAAAATTTCATATAATCAGAATTCATTTCTACGTAGGATATTTTCCTCTTGGAACGCTGCGAGCCGTATTATGTAATTTAAATGGAAAAGGTAATGGTCTTCATTTGACGTTTGTCATATAACCATTGCTGCATCACAAAGCAAGATGTTACAATGGAATGGAGACATTTTCTGTTGTATACGGATGTGATTGCGGATCGTGTCTTTAAAAGTATGTTCTAGAACGGTAGAACCCCTAGAGACAGTTGTGCCAAGACTTGGAAATTTCTGTTTAGTACCACTTTACACTATTTCCACAGTCAGTAGTGAGAAGCATCGCTTTTCAAGTTTTCAGTATAACACAGAGATTCCCATACATTGTATTGTATACTACAGCCGTATACGAGGAAACACACTTACAGGAAAGTGGCATTAAAGAATCAGCATAAAGTATTAATTCGTAATGGAACTGCAGCTGTTAATTACAAGAAAGTGAACCCGTCGTCGCGCGTCATAAGTCAGTCTTTACAATCGGATAATGACTCATGTGTATTATGATACTATGTTATAATCACGAATATTAATGATAAACTATTGTCCGCTCTAACAATCATCAAATCACAGTACTATTTAGTTCAGGTAGATATCAGATAAAGCTTGCAGTTAACCATGTTAACAACAACCATCTCGCACAGTCGGCTGTTCAATGGGAAACTCGATTTGACGTCATACGATGTAAACCCGAAGGGAATTTCTGGTTGAAAACCATACTAATTATTGGCTACAGAAATTATACTAGTGGCTCAGTGAGCTGTAGACCTCGCTCAAATTGTATGTTGTTAAAAACTAATCTAGGGAAATAACTGCTAAGGTGGTTTCATCTTAAGCATGTGCTAATATCGTTATAATTATAACTGTGACATAAAAGATAGTTATGCAGAATAAGTACCAAGTAGCACATAAGTGTGCTACATATGTCTTTATTTAGTGCAAGGTGAAAATAATTTGCATAGCGGATAGCTCAAGAGCTTTAGACTTACTTGCGACTTTAACTGCAGCTTGTATCCACTCCACCTGCCTCAGAACTCTTGAGTTCTATCAAACTCAAATTTATCCAGCCCTTTAATCATACTAACAATATAACTTTACGCGTTTACTTTTATTAAGTTTTGAAATTAGTGAATCGTTAAAACTTTTTTGGAAGAAACGTAATTGCTCTTTCAGTGTAGTTGGAATTTCATGCTTTTATAGGTCTCGTTAATACCTTTTCTGTGAAAAAAAGACATGTTCAATGGGTTTTGCGCTTGAAAGCTCTTTAAAATCCCTAGAAGAAAACCAATTTTCTAAATAAAGAACACGAAAATCCACGACGCATTAATTAAAAGAGTTAAGTAATAGCAATAAGTTGACAAATAGTTATTATTGATATAGCACCAGAATCTATAAATCAATAGGAAGCACCTTTATTTAACTACTCGTATAATATTAAAAGCCACTATTTAATGAAATGATTTTAAGGAAAAGTATTATTGAGTTTTATATTAACTGTCTTGTCGTTATCATATCCCATAATTTCGCTTATGTTCACAAGATACTTCCTACAACGTAATTACTTGAAATACAGAACAATCTGTAAAAGTTATAAAGTTACAGAGCCGGCGGGTATACGTGGCTACGTGGCCATTTCCATGACAAAGGTAATAACGTTGGGAAGGTAGGAGTATAAAAGTTCCCTTGTCTCATAAGCGACAGAAGCTCTTAACTGGCGACGGTAACGCGCCTCGAGTATTTGTTAACTGGGGCTTAGACTTTTCTGTACTGTGACTCAATGGGAACAGAATTCCGCAGTGGGCTTCTTTTGAATTAAACAGGCAATACCTAGACACTATAAGAATGACAACATGAACGTTTCATTGTGATTTGCAGGTTATACAGGGTTTCCCAAAACTTCGCCACACTGAGTGAAAGTACTTTAAATATTGATGATAGGAAATTTTACTCAAAGAAGACTTCATTTTGTTTTTAAAAAGAAACGGAACTGCATTCAAAGATTTTTTTTAAATCGCATACGATTCGATGCAAAATTGATACAATCCGTAATAATTGAAATTTAAATGTTAAATTTCATGGTCTTCCTTCTGTTTAAGATGCTGTGTCACTTAAGAAAAAATAATCCTTATAAGTAAACCTTTCGATTGGTATCGTAAAAATGATTTTTTTTCGTTTTTGGTGGGTTCGATTCCTGGTTAAGGCAGGCGATTTTTCAAAAACCTTTACATGCAGTTCCAATTATTTTTAAAAACAAAATGATGTCTTTTTTCAGTAAAATTTCTCATCTTCAATATTTAAGGTACTTTCCCTCCGTGTGGCAAAGTTTTGGGACACCCTGTATATTCTACTGAACGAATTGGTTTTCATTATAATTGTTTTATGTATTAGGCCGTAAGAAAGGCAGTGTCAGATGTTATCGGAAAACGCTACTGGTCAGGTTCTGGGTAATATCAGCTATAACAGACAAATATCTCTGTATAACCGATTTTTGGTAAGGGATAGGTTTACTATGGATCAGTTACTAGGCACCTGATGTTATTTTCCGTTACTGAACAGATATAATTCTAAGCTACAAAGTACAAATCTCTACAAAGTTCAAATCGGTCTACTGGATCGGTCAACAATCGATCTACTGGAGATAGATTGTTGTAATGAAGCAAAGGTCTTAAGTTGACTTTTACGAAATCCTTATATGTGAAGGGTTGGTGCTATTCGACTCTGCTAGACACCACACGGCTAAAATTGCCTTTTTGTATGGAGAATTTTAAAGGATTTGCGTTTTCCATACTAACATTGTCTTAATTTATTTAACAACTTTATGCTCAAATGTTTGAACACTCAGCTAACTAATGCCACATGTTTTAAGTGAAAAAAAATATGTATCGGCTAAGTTACAACGGCAGCAGTCATTTCAGCTAACGAGAAAAGGAGTCACTTTAAGATACTTTTTTTTAAGGTTCGGGAAAGAAAATCAGAAATATTTTTACTGCAGATAGTAGCCGTCATGATCATAATTCGAGATAATAGCAAGTAAATGAAGCATCTTTATTATCATAGAAGATATGAGAGCCTCTATGTGTGAGAAAAAAAATCGGCAATTTCATATTTTAACGTCTATTATAAACGGCTATAAATAATGGCACCGTACGTAACTACAAGTCATTTGTTTCGTATTTTTAATTTGCCACTAATTGGTCGGTGAGTCAGTTCAACTCTATATTTACATATGAACTTATTTCAATTCGTTGGTTATAAAAAGTTTTCTAGCGAAATACTCGTATAATGCAAATGCACATATGAACTATAAAACCGTTATTTCGGATAGTAAACCTCTATGAGAATGGTAATAAGATCTACGACGTGACCCCTTAATTAAATTTCTTATTCTATGCAATAAGTCAAGAATATAATAGAAGAGTGTTTATGAAGGATAATAGAGAGATGAACATTCTTCATTTGGCATAGGGTAAAAACACTTTAATAAAGAGGTGGATTAAGTAGTTATAATACAATTATTCTTGAAGAAAAGAAAATAAGCTAACAAAATGTAACAATGGGAGGGAGCGATGCTAACAAAAAAAGACTCTAGAAAGGCAGCAGAGTATTTTTTGCGAGATTAATGATGGCTCAAGATTATTTTAGCAAAAATATTGCGCTAGGCGATGTCACTTGGTTTTTTTAAACTCGTTAACGAAAAAATCTTGAAAGAGAAATAATATAAACTCTGTTTTTTATGTAGACGAAATTATTCTCGCAGTGAGTTATACACAATAAAAGATTTGAGTGGACTGATTGTTGTTTCTCGACAAAATATTTTTGTTTAATTGGTACAAAAGTACTTTGAGGTACATACATACAAATATATAAAAATATATACACACAAATAGTTCACTCGGATATCCTGTGTATTTAGCTATTATCTAATGGATGATGATAAAAGGTACGTATTCTAATAAGGACTACATCTACATTTAAAGTCAAATATGCTTGACTGAAAAATGTAGAGGTAGAAAGGGATATCCAGAAGTTTAAAATTGCAATAAATTATCCAGTCTAAGCTCAGTCCTCTAATTTACGGCGGGGGCTTTCCCTCAGCTTGAATTTAAGTACAGAAAATCACAGTATTCCATAGAGATACTTAATTTTTTAGTTACAGACATGTATGTATGTATGAATACATGCATGTATGCATGTATTCTTGCGAATAAATGGTTATTTTGCATTTATTGTAGTTATAGGAATTGGTTAAAAGTTCTTATTAGAATCCCTAGATCTTTTACTAAAATAAAAAAATCTAAGTTAGGCCTCATATGATGTAGTATAATACGTTGACATCTCTCTTATGTCTGAGTATTATGTGATACCGGCCCTGCCAAAGTACCTGCGTTGTATCTTGTATCATCATAAACTGAGTCAAGAATCTGATTTTTGTTTCAATTTTGTATTTTGATTATTTTTTGTATTACGGTTTTTTGTATATTTATAAGGTCGATAAATTATTTCTTTCACTCTCTAACATAATAATAGTTACAATACTTTAAACTTCATGACATATTTATTTTATTCAACAACTCTAACGGCAAAGAACTTAAAACTGTATGAGATGAACGACGAAAACAAAATATTAAGGGAGCTTAATATACGGCAGACTCTACAAAGATGAAAACTATATTTTTTATTATTCCGTTAACTTTTCCCACCATCTCGTCCCCAAGGATTACACAAAAAGGCACTCAGTTAGTTTTTTCCTCAACAATTTTAACAGTAATTCTTCACCTTTTATATGAATTCTGACCATAAAGTATTCAGTGTAAGAATTATTAGAGCGGTTAGAGCTACGTCGTTGAAAACATTGTCTTCATAAACTTTATAATAATAAATTAATGACCTCTAAAAATATCTTTAACTCCTGTGAATAACATGTGCTGTCCTGACTGAGTCACTGACTGATTCATTATCGCACAGCTCAAACAGCTTAAAGCTTTGTCCAGACTTGTATCATTTTGGCGTATCAGATCACCGTATCTTTACCATACATCGCTAGTTTGGTGGCTATATTACTTCAACGCACGCCCAACCAAACTAGCAATGTATGTTAAATAGACGATGATCTGATACGCCAAAATGGATTAGTCTGGACAAAGCTTAACGGAGACGGAATGGCTACGAAAAAAAAATCGAAATTATCACGGGAAACAGCATTCCATGCGAGCCACAGAAATATATCGAGATAGAAGAAAAGAGCGCTTTCAAAATGTATGAGAACCTAGCGTGTCAAATTTTTTGTACCTACGATGACGTCACGAGCGAGATTTAGTGATGGGAAATCAAAACCGCGCAGAACCGATTCAAAGGTGCAAAACCGATCTTAAGAACTGAATCGATAGTTATTCCTTTGTCAAACTCGACGGAGGAATAAGAATCGACTTTAAATTTTTAGAATACTATGTGGGAAAATAAAGTGGGATCCCACGGCCCGTCTGGAGACAGGCGGCGCGCGCCAAGACGCGCCGGCGCGTCAATGCCTGGTGCGGCCTGTGCGGAGTGTTCCCATGGCCCGGTAGCCATACCAACATGGAAAGTATTCAAAAAACTATTCCAAAGCTTTGGTTCATTTCAGTACAAGTTTAAAAATCTAATGTTTATTGATTCGTCCACTCCATTATGACATGCGCCCGGGCAAGTGGCAGGCCCCGACAGGCGACGTCGCGCCGCACTGCGCATTTGAATTTACCGACTTCCGAAGAGCAATCTGGCCTGTGGAAACTCAGGCCATGGGAATGCACCTTTACACGCGGCTATCCGATCCCGACCTACAACATCGCTTCCAAGGCAATCAAAAATAAGCCAAAGAACATAAAGGTCAATATTCATATAATAATTATAAATCCTAACTATTTGCTCAGAAGGGTCAGATAATATTATTGACTGCACTGCCGTCACATATTAATAAACCGTGAGCACTGCCTCCGCGCCCCGTCCGGGCGTCGAGGCAGGCGGAAAACAGTGAATAAAAAGCACTTTAAAACACTATTTTGTTGTTTGAATACCTCCATCTCACTTACAACCTCCTTGCGCAAAAAATATTCTATTCAATCAGACGCCTTGTGCAAAGAATACTTGACATACAAACTTCTTATACAAATAATATTTTTGTTTAAATATTTATTTTACTCGCAGGTATTCAAGAGTATGCAACTCTTGAATAAAACGGATTTATAATGAGCTGTTTTCAAAAAGCAGTTTAAGAAAAAATGTAGTACATAAAAAAGAACTAGATGTCGTTGTTCAACTAAGTAAGTAGGTAGGTTTTTAAGAAAAAGACAAAGGATGAAATGTAATTACTTTTTTTTTATCATACGTTTGTTGAGTATGTGGTTTGTTGCGTTGTGCGTTGGTTGTCCGTTGGTGTGTTCCGAAGAACTTTTCTCTGACTCCTAGCACAGTTTAGTAGAAATAATTTTTAAAAAATCTACCTAATTAAAGTAGCGCCATCTATCGACATAAAATTATACTAAAATTATCAGCTGTCAGAAAATCGCTTATTATCGAAATTCATGAATCACTCAACACTTGAATTATTCCCTGCGATCAATCGTTAAAATCCTTCACTTGCTCGTGATTCATCTATTAAATAAGATTCTCCTGATACCTAAAAAATTGAAAATTAATATATTTAAGGATAATACAATCTTTCACCTATTTAACTTTAGATTCAAGGAAAAACTTTGTTTATTGATCATAATCAACTTCATTTCTTTTTCGAAAATCGATTCAATTTTGTTAGAATCGAGTCAAAAAATCGAAACGTACAACACTATTCTCTCAATCGGACAGAGGAATGAGGAAATGCTCTTAACCTCGACGTTCAGTGGACACAATAGTATCGACAGTTGCGATTTTCATTGCGTGTTTACAAGGCATACCATAAAAATCATGTCATTCAAAACCCGCAATGAAAACTTACGCGTAGCTATACATTTACTATGTAATTATCATGTTAAAAGTGATACTGAATCTAAATTAATTCGTTTAAAAATTAAATCAGGGGTTATTTATGTTGAAAAGTACATAATAATATCCATGAAAGGAAATATCACAATTTTCTCAGCTAACTGTTTTTGACGAACTCTTGCAAGTAACTACTGCACAATTAATCATTTTCGTATCTGAGTGACGCGTGTTTTCATGGCAATGGTCTCACTCAAGCGGACTGACTTAGGCAGAACAAAAGTTTGACCGTGGATCAAACTTTTTACACGCAAGGTAGGTACACTTTTACCGTCTATCTCGATATATGTCTGTGATGCGAGCCGAGGTTAGAGAAATAGAAAAAAAGAGTAATATCCCCATGTTGGTATCGTATTGTGAGAAGATACAATGGGGCTGGCGTATCCATATGGATATAAGCCCCAAAATAAATAAAGAAAAAAAAAAAAGAGTAATATCCAAAGTTAAAGGTAAAGACGAATCATCACTTACTGCCGTAAGTTGAGAGCTATCTTGAGATCATACTTGAGATGCTGTTCCTATAAGAAGAGCATTTCAAGTATTATCTCAAGATAGCTCTCAACGCTGAGAGCGGTTTATAAATACGGGCCTAAGTACCTAAACTTACAACGAATACAATGCAAAGAATACAATGTCTATGACTCACTTTCTCAACAGAATTTTAAGTCAAGTTTGATAGCCATTATAAATGACATTCTCATCTTAGTGACGGAGATTAATTATGTATTCGCCCTTAATTTTACCAAAATAAAGCTAAAGCACCTCAAGGAACCGCAGCTGAGGTCACCATACACCTCTCTTGGCACCTACCCTAACATCACGGCACCAAATATAATTGCTAAGACAATTTATGGAAATATAATTCAAAGGAAGAGCCTATAAAGTGTGCTTTATTAACCTCGGCAGGCAGCAATTTGTCACCAAGATATTGCTAGAAAGCTGTAATATTATCACAATGTAGATTTATAATATAATAGAGAAATACTGTTACATGATTCTTTATTATTTTAACGTAAGTTGTTTGTGATTAGATACAGACTTAAATGTAGTTTATAGTAGATTATTGCATCGAGCACAAAGTAATTTATTATTGCATTTATATATTGGCAATATAAATTACTTAAGGCGAGGTGCATAATCTGCTTTTCTTTCAACTATTACCTATAGGAATAGTAGATAAAAGAAACTCATATCAAACAGTTAAAATAGAAGTTTAATTATTGAAATTATAAATTATGCTTGAACAATTATGAAACGTAAGGTAAAGAGTTTTGTTGGGCAAATTTTTATTTGTTTGTTACATTTGTTGTTAGATAGTATCACACTTTGTCGTTTCCAAAAATATTGTCAAGCAAAATTAACAAAGTTCCCGCCAAATCACTTTTTTAAATTTCTTTCATTTTTAAATCAGAGTTAGCAGCAATTATTTTTTAAATTTGGAACAAGTAGGATAGAAACGAATAATACGTACGTAAAAAAAAGTATTAATATCGGTTGGCTGAATAGAGCTAATCCATTTGAGATTGGCACCTTTTAGCACCTTTTGGTGCGATTAAAAAAAAACTGTACTATAATGAAATTTCATACATTTTTATTGCTCTAGAGCATTAAAGACTCGCTTTGTACTGAGTTTTTAGTGTGATTGTGATGAAATTAAAGCATAGTTGGAAGAAAAGTATATTTAAATAAGTAATAGATTTCTTCGATTAGTAAAAGGAATTCCCCTTTTGTATTTTAGGTTGTTCAAAACGAAAAACTTAACCTTTTTAAACTCACTTGGTTGTATCATACTTTCATTCGTTGTTAAGTGATTCGTAGTAATGAACTTACGGGAATGTGGAAATCGGTGTAATACTTTTCGAAGTCAGTTATCACACTAGTTGTCCGAGAATGTAAAGTATCAAGCAGCTAACTCTAAAGATATGGCCATTATGTCGCACATTTAGACTCGGAATTAACCAAAACAAATATTGCAGGAAGAAAGAAAAAATTTTTTGTCAAATTGCATAATGTACTCTTGGTTCAGACACGAACCAATCACAGAATTTTATTTCAACGCAGCAGTGAGTTCCCGTAGTCAAGAGAGTTTTTTTTATGAATACGGGTATCTGACTCGCAATCTCTGATTTTTTTCTTTACAGATCAATTGAAATCCCTAATACCAAACGCTTGGTCAAACATTTCCACTGATAATATCAGCTATTACAACAGCAATACGAAACCCGACTCCAATTCCGATCTGTTCTCCCTTTAGTAATTACACGAGGCACCGACTTCGAAAAATATGGCCACGTTTTAAAAGGTAAACAAAATACCTACAGAGCAATTAATACGCCGTAAGCCAGAAAGTAATTTGCTTCTATTTGTATTTTGTCGGTTTCTACAAAGTCGAGTGATATAAAATGCTTTTTTACATTTTAAATGAACTTGGTAAACAATTATTATAGTTTAGTCTTTCTAATGAAATTCGAAACCAAAATATTCTTTATCGAAACAAAACTTTTCAAGCTTAGAAATTTATTTCTAAATGAAAACTTTTCGTTTGAAATCCTTACTAATATTATAAACGCGAAAGTCCGTTTGTTTGTTTGTTACGCCTTCACGTCTGAACTACTGAATCGATCATCATGAAATGTTGCATACACGTTGTCATGGGTACAAAGAAGGACATAGGCTACATTTTGTCCCGAAAAAAAGTATGTTCCTGAGGGATTAGCACAAAAAGTTACCACGCAGACGAAGTCGCGGGCGGCCGCTAGTATTCAATAAAACGTAATAATTCATTCATAATAAAACGTTTTCATCACTTAGTTTAATGCATCAAGCTTGATACTGCTTTCTTTACCTATTATCACTATCAGTAACATTAAACCGTTAATTGATAATGATGACGTGTTTAATATGAATTCGACTGTCAAGTTTCAATCACAAATTGCTGGCTAAGAGAGTAAATAAATAAAAAATCAATCGAGCACGATGGTTTATTCAATACGAGCGATTTTTCCCACCAAGAAGGGTAAAAATTGTTCCTTTAACTCGAACCGCCGAGGATTCGCCCGGCATCGCGGGTAAAAAAGTATCTTTGGTCGTAAATATTTTTTTTCCAAGCGTGAAGGTATTATGCTTGTGATATAGGTGTTGAGGATCGCCGTAATGTAAGACGTTGTTCTAATGTAAAATTCAGTTTGCACAATTTGGTGTGGGCTGAATATATTTATGAAACTTAATAATCTAGCTAAATTGGTGACTAATTTTTGTCTATTGGAAACTTAATTCTTTCCATCAAAATCTAGCTTTGATTTACATAATAATGGATTTGTAAAGAGGTTTAGGAACAAAAAAATAATCATGAATTCTTGTTACTGAATCATATAATCATAATTTATTTATTGCATAAAAACATGGTACAATTAAGTTTTATTAAATAACAATAGTCTCACATATTTTACTGATTTGTCTCACAGTCAGTCTCACATATTTGAATGGTTTTAGGCACTGCAGTTCGTCATTTTAAAAATACGCATTAACGTCTTTCCTATGTAAATGTATTCATTAGCTGGGGGTCTATTACGAAAAGTTTAATGCTATGCTATACACGCAGTTGCGTCCGTGCTTCGTTTTGATCGTTTCCTATTACAAATTACTTTCGTATGCGATATTGCGAAGTGATTGCGTGAGTTTGACAGTTTCTCTCTAGCGTATCCGACATCGTTCGTTTAGTAGTCTATGGACTACGATAGCCAAATTCAAAATGTTTGTTATAACTACAACCAACAAACTGCGGACGACTATCGTGGCCAAGTGACTGCGTTACGCAATTGCGTACGTTATTTTCGTAATAGGCCCCCAGCGTATTGTTTATGTTACTGTTGCTACCTAAGGGTCAAAATTCAACAGCATTCAACATTGTTGAATGACGAGGGCATCCGAAATTAATTCAATAATAATTGGTTCAAGTGTTCATTAAAATACTGAAAATATTGTAATCCGGACTATGAGCAAAATTCATTTTGTTGGTTGTAAGGTCGAATGCATAAGTCGACCGCATTCACGAGCACGCAGTAATCCGAAATTGATTGGACGATTTCAAATGCATCGCACCGAGACTCCAGACGCTATGAGAACTTTTATTTCTAATTTCTTTGAATTCCACGTTCAACTTTGCATTTGCAACACTTCTTCCATCTGATCCAGGGAGCTATGTTTCTCACATTTCTTTAGTGTTATTGGCACATTGAACATTTCTAGACTTATGTGATTGCTTTGGGGATAGATTTCTTTCAAAAGCGCTGTGAACGTGATAGCGAAAAATATCCAAAAAATGTATAGGTACTAACTCTTTTGTATCTTAGCACTTACAAACACATAACTCTGATTGTACATATCTAAAATTATATAAATTTATTTCAAGATAAGATTAATGATTAGTCTAAGATATTATCTTAGATATACCAAAAAATGTGATATTCATAGTAATAAATCTGAAATAGCAAAAAGTACGTGTCGTGTCGCCTAATACATTTGTAAAGAATTGATTGAACGCGCATTTTTGTATCCATTTTCCACGCATGAGGAAACATGGGATGAATTCCTTTTCACAATTTGTCAATATAATCTTTTGCGGGATTTACAGCGTACAACGGACACCGTAATAAATGCTACCGCAATTTCTCATTTATTTCCAGTTTCCTTTTAATCATAACCATACATTTTTTGCTTTAAATATAACATTTTTATAATAATATACTTTTTTTGATGATATTTTAAAGCCTTAGAACCTCGATCAAGAATATCCTAGATAACGCTTTACGAACTAAAACAGCACGCAAAAATGGCACCTCTAAATAGTGTCCCACTTACAAACTTGGTGCTTATTTTGTACATAATCACCTCTTATTTTGTACAAAGTAACGTACAAAATATTTTGTACAAAATCACATCTTTTATCACGAACTTTGTGCAAAATAAGCGCCCAGTTTGTAAGTGGGACGTGTAAGTTTTTGAGACTCTGACCGGACATCTAGGGTATTCTTGATCGAAGCTAAGAACGTAAAGGAATCGTTACTAATATTCTATATGCGAAAGTCCGTTTATTTGTTTGTTACGCTTTCCCTTCACGTTTTAACTACTTAACCGATCAACATGAAATTTTACATACACATTTTCAGGGGTATAGAGAAGGATAAAGGGTATCTTTCATCCCGAAAAAAGTATTGTTCCCGAGGGATAGCAAAAAAACTTTCCACGCAGACGAAGTTGCGGGCGGCCGCTAGTATTATATAACGGTTGGATTGGAAAATACCACCAGCTTAGGATCCCATGATCCATCAACTAAAATACCATCCCGAATCAAACACTGCAGGATCTAAAAATACAGGTTGTACGTTTTGTAGATAGGAATCAAAAGGAAGGTCGACAAACCTCTGTGAGTTTTCTTCCGCCAATTCTTTCTCGGAGTCTTCTACCAGTTCTTTCTCGGAGAAGCCTCCCAATTTGTGAACTGGTAGTAGATTCAGCAGCTTTAGTCTTCTTTTTTAAATAACTTTAATCAATTTAATTCAGTAATAATATTATTTAAAATTAGAACGCAGCTATAAAATAATTTGATAAAGTTGAATGCATTGTAATAAAGTTCTCTGTGGGTAATTTCATAAAATTATGAGTTGCCTTTTTGCTCTAGTCATCTCGTGGTGACCACGGCGCGGCAACTGGAAAGGTGTCGAAACTTTGGGAAATAAAAAACAATAAATCCGAACTAAATAAATCTAAAGCAACATTGATAATATCCACGCTGAAATCCGTAAAAAGTGAAATGTATGAGCGAAAGTCTTAGAAGTGTATAAGACATATTTTATTATGTGTTTAGATTTTTTGAGTACCTAGGTAAGTAAGCGGCATGTTATAACGCAAAACATATAAAATTCTAACATTAGGGAAAATTTTAAATAAATAAATAAATTAGAAAAAAGAGCTACTTTGCTTAGTAAAATAATTCCATTTTACTGAAATAGCCATAATTACTTACCAAATTTTGGCTATTTAAATATTTTCAAAAATAATTTTGAATAAGTAGCCATTGTGCTTTATTTAATAAATTTTACAAAATCATCAAATTTAAGCGATAACATTATCAAAATATAATCCACGTTTCATTGTTCCGTTAACAAACGTTAATTTCACCATATAATTTATGTGACCGCAATCAAGCCAAATAAAATTGCCTAAAAACACGCTAGTATATTAAGTTATATATTATTATTGTTGTAATTGAGCACAAACGTTAACATAAATAATGGAGGTATACATAAAAAGCATACGAAACAAACTGCTGTTGTTCCAAAATACACACCTACATGCGATCTCAGGACAAACCAGCCTGCCTAGCATGACCATCGAAACACGATATATAGCGATTTATCACGTTTGACAAAAAGACAATGGATTTTGACAGTTGGGTATCTATAAAATGCTATACCACGCGATATAATATCTTGTTTCGTCGGTCATGCTAAGGGGGCAGACCATTTCCAAGTTTGTAGCAGCTCCTGGCAAAAAGGAAGCGTTTTCAAATACGGCCCGAGCGGCACCCTGTCTGCATAGACTCTGAATTTTAACCATTTGGTTCCCGTTGTGGGGTGGTTCCACTCTTGATCACAAGCAACTTTTGCTATGAGGCCAAATCTGATATCGCGAAAAAAAAAACAACTATTGCATACAAAAGCGCAATTTTTTTTTCTTGATTTCAAAGTTGGCCCCATAGTAAAAGTTGTTTGTAATCATGAATGGAACCAACCCACTGCGGGAAACAAATGATTACAAATTCTCTCTGTATAACTTTTTGTATTAAGATTTAAAATATTATCGACGAGGATGGGATTCATACTTAGGCGTGCAGAGCACATTGGATTAGCATTTAGCAGGACAACGCCTCTAGGCAACTTCGTCACGTACTTCGGCAGCAAAAATCTGATTAAACGATATGATGATAATATGCATAACAATAAAACAAAAACTAATATACTGTGCAAACTTTGTTGCTCTGTATTGTTTCCTTATTTTGTTGTTGTGTATAGTTAGAATATACATAATCCGTTGAATAATTTATTTACTAATCGTTATACAAGATCAATGGTAGTTATATTGTTAGCCAGGTGACTATTGATAACAGAAGGAGCAATTTAATGAGTGAAATAAATTATGATTTCCCTGAATTCAATTTACCGCAATTTGTCGAAAGCATTTGCAACCGCCGGTTTTAAGTTAATTCTGTCCAGCATACATGTACTAACTAACATGGGAAATGTTTTGTTGTCTGTTTATGAATGCAAAAATGCGCCAGTTTTGCAGTTCAAATTATTTAACAATTACACCGTTAAACTTATGAGAGCTCAAAAAGCAATTTGTATTCTTATTCTATGCTGGATTTTAATTGGGTTAGATTTACAACTTCAATTATTGGCTTATTTTCAAACAAACATTGAAATTCATAATAACGATCTATGCAATTATGATTATTAATGTTTTTTATGATAATTATTATTGTACGTGAAACAAATATTATTTTATATGAACATTATTTGTTACTGGACGTATCTATTTCAAAAGACGTGCCATTAGCCCATAATCAAACGAAGGTGCGTTAAGTGCGTGTCAACAAGGATTAAGAAGAGCGATAAATTCTACCGTTTGCCCAATTTATTTTCCCTAGTAATCCTTGGGAATTGCAGTAAGTGGGCAAGTTAAGACACGAACCCTCTTTTAGGCCGTGTTCTTAAGAAATTAAAGGCGATTGTTGCTTGAACGGTAAATGATAAAAGATATTCTGGAGATTTTTCATATATAGAATTGTGGCTATATGTTCAGAGACCACTCTTATCGAAAACCAATATGCTTAAGCTTCCCGATTTAGTTACAAATTGAATGTTTAATGTACTTATGTCAAAAGTGATAGTTCTTATAATTTGCTTCAAAATAAATAAATTTAAAATTCATTAAAGGGAACATGAATTATTTATGAGTTTTTTCACTACCTTTATTATGAGCTTGCTTGGTTGTCCGCAAGTAGAGGATATATTATGTTTGTTTACCTTGATAATACTAAAATTATATTTTTATATTATTAGTAGATGTCAGGAGATGTCGTCTTTTTAATGGCTTATGCAGAGCAATATTTTGTAATAGCCGAGAAATTAGAGTTAGATTTATTGCACAACATTTTAGCGAGTTTGGTTATAAAACGTTTGTTATGTGTTTTTATTTAAATATTAGACAGTATTAGAATTCAAGTGCGCTCTCCTCAGATAATAATATGCAAACGCAGTTTTTATCTCGAGACTCCGGGTCAATATCACCTCTCACACTTGAAAAATGCCAGGTTTGCGTGAAACGCGCCAAACAACGCTGAAAACTTCACTAAGCTCAATATAATGGAGGTAATTTTATATTTTCTGAAACGCAATATTTTGTGTCCTACGACAACATTATATTGCCACACATTGCATTAGGATTGTGGCCTCGTATGCCTTTGAGAAATAACATGTGCTTTAAACAGTTAAAACAAAGTTGCGGCAACTTTTATTTTATTAGAAGCACGTGAACGATTTCTTGACTTAGAATTTGCTGAATCTATATTTCATTTTTTTTATTCAGTATCAGGTCAAATATTTTTGCACGATTTTTGCGGAAGAAAGATCTGATTTTGACAACTGTTTAATTTGAATTTGATGTGCGAATTGTGAAGTTTAAACTTTTGCAGTTGTTGTTACTTTTGTATTAACACTTTATGTTGTTTCAGCTTTATATTTTATTTAGTTATCAGAAATATTATTTATTTATATTATTTATTGTATTATTTAGAAATCAGAAATATTTTAAACAAAGTTCTAGGATTTTTTTGTTGTAGCTGTCAACAGCTGAGAATCAAATATTAGGACCAAAATTAATTTTATTAGGACGTTCCTTCTTGTTGTACTGGATGCGATAATCCTGGTTATCGGTTCAAGTGTAGACAACGATAAATTTGCCGTCAATTGGACAAGCAAATCTGTTACATTGAACGAAGATTTATTTCAGTAATCGCCAGTAGGTATGCTATAACTTTCTAGGTAAAATACATTTTAAATAAAAACTGGAGGAAAGTAATGAAATGTGTTTCGAAAATTTATTCAATTAAGACTTTTTTATAGAAAATATCAGGTGCCAGGTTGTACAACAATTGATTGGGTGATCGATTAAACGTTTTCTACAATTTTATTGTAATTTGCCTTCAAACTTTGAAGCTGATCCTTTTTATTCTATCGATCTGAAAATGAAAAGTGCCCGTTGAACAGTTTCAAAGATATTATAGATTTTCGCTCGACGATGTCAAATAAGAACATAAGTTAAGTCATTAATCAAACAACTTGGCTGTTCACTTGCAGCCTATCTGTTAGGTCACAGATGCTCAAACATAGATACAATTTCCTTACTTAACCCATTTATTTTAATGATTTATGCTTATTACGCAGAATTATGATCAAATTATATTTTGAGATTGCAACAAACAAAGATCTAACGTTCTTAGTATGTACTGAATCAATATTAATATACCATACACGGTTACTTTTTTATAACCCAGAAAAGTTTCAGGGCCTCAATATTAAATGGGATAAAAATAAAAATTAAAAATTAATTCACTACGGTAATTTGGAAACCTTCTCACAAAATATCCTTTATACACTTCACTTTCACAGACACTTTGTGGTAAGGCGATGAAATGACTACAAAATGGCAACATTGCATATGTAAGCTTAGAACCGATTTCAGGATTAACAAAAAATATAATGTTTTTTTCTAGGAATCCATTGTACTTAAACTTTTATAAAGTTACTTCTAAGATTTTCCGGGTTGATAAAAATATAACCGTGTATATTTTTTTACAGTAAGTGAACATAGTAAAATGTTTCGATTATATTTCCACAAAGATTATAATAACTCTAGTACTTACATAATATTTGCCATTATGCCAGACTATGCTATTCCAACGAATTAAATATTATTCTTAAAACATAGACAATCTACCCTGAAAGGCTGCCCATATAACATGATTAAAATGGCTCATAAAGTTTTTATACCAGCCCAAACACTCGAGAGAGAGTTCGATCTAATCCTTGAGCTAAATACCGGTGATTTCAGCGAGAGTGCCACCATAAATCAGTAGGGACCCAATTCCCTGAAATCGATAATCCTACCAGCAGACGGCAGAATACAAGCAAATTTAATTCTTATAACTGTGCTAATAATAAAGACACTCGAAAATATCGTAACGCTTTTCCAGTTAAGATAGTTGGACAGTCCCTAGCAGGTTCCTAGGAATTTAGTGTCATCCGAAGGATGTCGTTACTTCGGTTGAGTCACCACCGTGTTATGGCCGAATAGATTGGCAAACCAAAGGGTAGCTTGGGTAGGGTCTTTCTGTTGATGGAACAAATATTTATTCTGGGCCCCATGTTTGCATTAACTTCGTTGTTTTTGGTTTTCATACGGGTTTCCTGTTTAATTAAAGGAACAATTTGCGTTATTTAACAACAGGTAGGATTGACAGCAGGAAAATTAAAGAGACATGACAAAACAGAAATAAATGAAAAAAAGTTGCATTATAATTTTTATAAAGTTATTAAATATGAGGACAACATTTTCATCATCATATCGGCCGCACGACATCCACTGCTGGGTATAAGCCTCCGCTAAGGATCTCCACAACGATCGGTTCTGCGTTGCCAGTATCCAGCGGCTTCCCGCGACCTTCACCAGATCATTTGCCCACTTTGTCGGGGGCCTACCCACGGAGCGTCGTCCGGTGCGCGGACGCTATTCTAGAACCTATTCTAGATTCTAGCCTCAACGGCCAACGGTTCTTCTAGCTATGTGTCCCTCCCACTGCCACTTCAGCTAAGCAATTTTTCAAGCGATGTCGGTTGCTTTAGTTCTCTTCATTTCGGATTCGATAATGCAGGGTAATGCAGGGTGACCTTGCACGCTGGGTGACATATTGAGCCTTTGCTTTGCTTTTCTAAACCTTTGTTAAACAATTATCTAAGACAATTTGCAGTAAATCAGTGTTTCCTTGCAATCTAAGCTCATAAAATATAGCCCACCGCACTTATCTTAGACGTAACATATTCGAAAAGTTCCGCCGCATTTCGTATGTAAAGTTTGGGTGAGATGTAAATTATATTTAGAGGCAAGTGAGTCTGCAGCGTCGTTATATTGTCAAAATGTGGTACATTTTTATGCGATTTATCCGCAAAATGTTCTCGTTTGTGAATGCAGCCGAAATGTATGCGATAGATTCACAACATTAAACAGCAGTATTGCATTTGCATATCACAGGCAGCTTTTGCTACTAACACATCGGACATGAATGTTTTGGGCACACAATCATTTTGAATCGCTTGTTAGGGTATTGGGCTAATCATTTATTCTCTACTCTAACAATCGATCAAAAATAGATCGATCAAAAAAGAAAATGGCTCAACAATAACTGGTTCGTATCTATTCTAAAATTCCTTATCTTAAAATTTAAATGGTTTTCTAACTAGTTTGCTATAATAGAATTGCAAATCCTGTGTGTGATCCAGCGCGAGCGCAACATGTATTTATTGCTCGTAGTGCCGCAATACTTCCACAGAATTCACGTTATATTACGCCACAGAATAGATATAAATACTACCGTACAGAAAGGAAACTCTCCGCCCCGCCCCGCAATCGATTACCTCACCGCGCCCCGCGAGTTCGTAGGCCAGTTCGTAGGCTCATTCAATAGCACACACACAGTTGCGCATGTGCAAAAACGTCACTGTGTAGCGTCTGTATACGGGTGTTACCAGACCAATCGATCGATCGTCGATCGACGACATGGATCGATGGTAGAATGGAATAGTCGACGTCGATCGATAGTCATATGCATATGCTAGGATATAGGCGTCGATCGATAGATAGACCAGTCGATCGATGCCGTCGATCGACAATCGATCGATTGGTCTGGTAACACCCTAATACGTAGTCGACGCGGCGTTTGTATGGAGTGCCCGGGGTGTGATTACGCATTACAAAGAACTCAAAAGATTTTCGTACTGTTTATGTACCAACTTGTAAATCTTATAATATGATTGTGACCGCACTCGACTAAATTCAGATAGCAAATTGTAACATGATTTTGGCACTGTTTTCAGAGTAGACACTTAGCAACAAGCGCAAACTGCTGTTAGGATGAAAGTTTTGTATTCTATAAATCTGGGAATTTCTGTTTATTTCGTTAGTCCTCGCTCTCAACGAGTCTAAATATGCTTTAAGACTCTCTGTCGGTACCAACTTCGCCTTAACTTCCGAAGGTTACCTAATTTAAACCCTCGCGTCTATTCTTTAAAAGCCGAGTGAGTTTAATTAACCAGTAAGTAAGTAATTAAAAACAGTGTCAAAATAATCTACTTTGTAAACTTCGTCGTCTTTATAATTTTGAGTAACAGGAATATAACAGTACATTCATTATAAGCTGTTAATTTAACGCGGAATGTTTACTTTTGTGTCGTGTTTTGTTTTATATGTTTATATTGAGATGTAATTCGTTTGTTCACAGGTAATGGCACTTAATTATCATCTACCAGCTGGGTAAAACACTTAATACATACATTCTAAATAGAGTTGATTGAGCTGAGTGTATTATCTTGTCATTAGGTAATCCTTACTAATATTATAAATGCGAAAGTCCGTTTGTTTGTTTGTTACACCTTCACGTCTTAACTACTAAACCGATCATCATGAAATTTTACACACATGTTGTCAGGGGTACAGAGAAGGACATAGGGTAACTTTCATTCCGAAAAAAGGAACTGTTCCTGAGGGATAGACAAAATACTATCCACGCAGACGAAGTCGCGGGTGGAAGCTAGTATTATAATATTTCTTGGTTTTGTAATCTCCACTTTTTCATATCAATTTACAACGAAACGCATTTTCTATTGCAATGGGGAATGTCTGAAAAAGTTAATCAAATGGGCTGATTTTTAGGGTTCCGTAGCCAAAATGGCAAAAAACGGAACCCTTATAGATTCGTCATGTCTGTCTGTCTGTCTGTCTGTCTGTCTGTCTGTCTGTCTGTCTGTCTGTCCGTATGTCACAGTCACTTTATTCCGAAAGTATTAAGACTACACAGTTGAAACTTGGTAGGTAGATGTATTCTGTTAACCGCTTAACGAATTTAATACAAAAATAAGAAAAATAAAAGATTAAGGGGGGGCTCCCCATACATGGAACTGAATCGGCCAAGTGCGTGTCGGGCCACGCGCCATAGGGTTCCGTAGTTACCTTATACCATACCATATTTAATACCACCTATCATTTTTCGTTTGCAAAAATAACTTTGTTTTTCACAGTGTTGGTATGAATGACAAAGTTATATTTGCGGTTTTGGAAAATGTGCTATATCTCAAAAACTAATTACTATATCTCATTCAAACCAATTTTGGTTGAAAGTGTTTATTAAGATCTACAGCAAATATTTTTTTTAGATTTTTCACTCTCTTATTTCAAAAGTTAAAGGGGGGGGGGACACACATTTTACCACTTTGGCGGTGAATATCTTTCAAACGGTTGACTTTGAGAAAAAGTTGTCTTAGAAACCTCAATGTCATTTTTAAAGACCTATCTATAGACACCCAACACGTGTTGGTTTGAAGAAAAAAATTTTTTTCAGTTTCAGTTTCATGTATGGAAGCCCCCCCTTAATCTTTTATTTTTCTTATTTTTGTATTAAAATCGTTAAGCAGTTAACAGAATACATCTACCTACCAAGTTTTAACTGTGTAGTCTTTATACTTTCGGAATAAAGTAGCTGTGACATACGGACAGACAGACAGACAGACAGACATGACGAATCTATAAGGGTTCTGTTTTTTGCCATTTAGGCTACGGAACCCTAAAAAATAAATATCTTTTTAACCGACTTCAAAAAAAGGAAAAGGTTCTCAGTTCGTCGGAATCTTTTTTTTTTATGTATGTTACTCGATTACTCGAAGACGGCAGAACCGATTTGAAAAATTATTTTTTTGTTTGAAAATATATACTTCCAAATTAGTCCCATTGTCATGAAGTCAGGATCTGATGATAGGATCCTGGAGAAATTGAGGGAACTCTTCAAATATTATAAGCACATCTATAGCGATTTTAGTATTTTCTTAAGTAACTTGTGCATTTGCTTTCGAAAAGTATCATTTCGGTGAATTGGAACTGATGATGAAGACCAGCATAGATGATCATCGGAACTATTCAATACTAAGTATTTCACTGGTACGATACGATTACTTTAATATGTTTGCTAGGCTATTTATGCTCATCATAATTCATATGGTGAAGTGGAGCTGATAGTGAAATACCAGGAGAACTCCTCTACAATTAACGCCCCTGCGTCGGGAAAAGCAGTACTATGTAAAAGGTGATGAGCCGTTGACATAAGGCTATTGTAACTTAGATAACATCGTCACCAATAAATATACCTACCACAAAAAAGTTTAAAATAAAAAAGTTTTTAATAAAAACAAAACCTCCTGCTGTTTTTGTTAGGTTATTTTCAAGTTTTTTGGAGGAGGTTTTTTACAACAGGGACTGAAAAGGGGTCTTAAAAATTTTAAGTGGGGCAACTAGGGCATGTAGGGTATCTTATAAAAGAGCGCCGTTTGCACGTTTTTATTATATTTTTTTTATTTTTAGGCCGCATAGTTTTTGACTTATGATGAAAAATGTAAAAAAATACCGTCCCCCTTATCTCCGAAGTTAGCAAAGAGAAAAATCTGAAATAATTCTATGTGATAGCAGTTTATATAAAGATTACAGGAAAAATAAAACGATGTCTCAATATAGCACACTTTTTTAGAAGTTATCAAATTTCTAAAAAAGTTAACATTAGTTCCACTATTGGTCAAGAGATGGCGCTGACGACCTAAAACTGCAATAATAATTTTATTATTCTACTCTGCAGTGTATTTATTATGATGGTACGGAACCCTCGGTGCGCGAATCCGACTCGCTCTTGGCCGTTTTTTAAAATACATGTTGTGGTTGTGGCAAGTGATGGCTGAGATAATTTCCATTTTGCTCTGTAATTCCCGTACTTTTGAAAAGACAAAGTTATTTTTTTTTAAATTTTTTTCATGCTACCAAAAATTCCGAAACTGTTTTCTTATAACTAAATAAGAAAGCTTATTCCTACCTAAAAAAAATCAGCAAATTTGTTTTTTTCATACATTCCCCATATTAGGAATGGGATGTTTCCCTCAATATTAGGCTTAAAAGGTTTTCATTGATAAAAATAGATTTACAATTTCATTTTGCAATATTTGCTTCCAGTTTATGTAAACATTGTGTTTACGTGCAACTAAAACATGCTTGTGGTAAAATTAAGCGGGACTGTGTAGTTGTTGCCAAAGTTTAGTACTTAGGGTAGAACCAAACGACCGTAGCTTGTCTTTATAGACACACACGCTTATACTAGCTTGGTACCTTTAATAGGTAAATAGCTTTATTTGACCTTGTTTTGAGTTCCCAAAAATGAAACTTACTAACAATATAAAGTATGTTTTAAAATTGTTTGTGTTTACTGTCTTCCCAAACTTGTTTATTATAAACCAACGGTCAAAAACAATGAAAACGGGATGACAATACCCCATTGTAAGGGCTTTAAATCTGTTGTTTATATCCTGAAAATTGCTCTCACTTATTCGATGGATATTAAATGAGACAAAGCCTATGAAACAGATACTTTATGAGTATCGTATCGGTGGAAAAGCTATATTTTTCACACGTGCACACTTTACGATACGTTTATCGTTTCAAAAAACGAAAGCAAAAAGGATAAAAAAAAAGTTGCAAAAAATCGCCGCTATTTGCTGCCTCTATACCTAGTCGCAATCAGCTTCTGTGTACTTTTAGCGGGTGGCGAAAACAAACAGGATTAATCCTAACACGTAGGCTTTGGTTGCTTGTGTACATACTGAAATTTATCTTGCGGAGTGAAACTGATCTATAAACCATATGTGGTAATCAAAAATTGTTCTTTAAAAAATTATGAAAAATCATTATAAAACCTTTTTTACTTACTTATGTATAATTTTACACTGTGTGGGTATTTGCATTAGATCTTCATTGGTAAACTGGGAGCACGGTAGTGCTCCCGCCAAGAAGCGCAAGGACACTACCTACCTTTTCTCGAAGCGCTTCGTCGATTTTTTGAACCCTCATATCTTGGGTTCGGAGTATACTAGATAAACAAAATTCTCGGAATGTGATGTCAGTAGTAGATTTATTAAATACTAGCGGTCGCCCGCGACTTCGTCTGCGTGGAAAGTTTTTTTGCTATCCCTCGGGAACAATACTGTTTTTCGGGATGAAAAGTACTCTATGTCCTTCTCTGTACCCCTGAGAACGTGTACGCAAAATTTTATGATGATTAGTTCAGTAGTTAAGACGTAAAGGCGTAACAAACAAACAAACAAACGGACTTTCGCATTTATAATATTAGTAAGGATATAAAGTTTCAATTGTATACTTTTACATATAATATAGATTTTATTAATATCTAAGTACACCCCGATTTCGTCACTGACTCACTCATGATCATCAAAACTCATAGGGTACTTCCTAAAGTCCTAGAAAGCTGAAATTTGGTATGTAAGCTAGTATTAGGACACACACAACAAAAAAATTATTAAATTGGACTTTAACCCTCCAACCGTTTAACCCTCATAACTTGGGTTTGGATTACACCAGAAAAACAAAATTTTTAGATTATAATGACAGTAGTAGACTTATTAAACATACAAAGTTTCAATTGCATAGCTTTTAAACTTTTGATTTTATTGAGATCTAAAAAAACCCGATTTCGTCAAAACTTACTGATATTCATCAAAATTGATGAAATTTGGTATGTAAGCTAGTTTTAGTATACAAACAACAAAAAAAAAAATATAAAACTTGGAACTTTTACCCTCCAACCCTCTAAACTAGGGGATGGAAGTTTGTATGAGACTTCCGCAAATTTTGATGCTAGAGGTCTGAAAAAATGACACATATGTATCTGAAAAATCTTTAAATATTAAGTAATTATTTTTAAGACTTTGTAAATCACTGTTAAAGCAACGAAAAAAATATTAATAATAAAGGAAATTATGTTCATTTGAAAACTACTTCTTTCTCTTTGCACTGTCACATTCTACGTCAAAGAGCTCAAGAGTAAAATAATATCACAGCATAAATGAATTAGTTCTACCCAGGGATTGAAATACCGTTAAAAAAAAATAACGATATAAAAAAAATAACGTTAAAAATACCGTTAAAACATTTTATCGGTAAATTTACCGGTAAAAATAACGTTAAAAATATTTTACCGGTAAAATTAACGTTAAATATAGCGTTAAATTTACTACCGGTAAAATTATCGCTAAAAAATTAACGTTATTAATTGGAATAACATTAATTTTAAAATTAACGTTAAAATAAACGTTAAATTAACGTTAAAATTAACGTTATTTCAGTAAATAACGTTAAATTTAACGTTATTTTTCAAATTAACGTTAAAATTAACGTTATTTTTGACATAACGTTAATTTTAAAATTAACGGTAAAAAGAGTAAAAATTAACGTTATATTTAAAAATAACGTTAACATCCCCTGGTTCTACCACAGAATAAAATAAATATAGTACAAGTACGCTGGTTGATGTTGATCAAATTTTCCTCGATTTTAGACCACAATTCTGACCCCACCTTGCTTTTCCGGTTTATGGAAAGTTACTTACAAAAAGGAATGAAATCCCACCAAAAACATTTTCATGTATAGTGTTGCCAAGACTCCATATGGCTTACACTGCCAAAAAGTTATCAGGCCTCATGTAGAGCCAAGCTTCTAAGTCTACGCGCCCTAATTCTACAATCCCTAACTTCAAAAACTCTTCACCTTAGCCAAAATATGTGGCTTCACCTTGACCGTTTCGTTACTACAAGAACTATTATTGTTGAAGAGTGAATACATTTTTCCATGTAGCGAAATGGCCAAGCCCCATATTTTGGCTAAGGTGAAGAGTTTTTGAAGTTAGGGATTGTAGAGTTAGGGCGCGTAGACTTAGAAGATTGGCTCTATATAAGGTCTGATAACTTTTTGACAGTGTAAGCCATATGGAGTCTTGACAACGCTATACATGAATATGTTTTTGGTGGGATCTAACTAACAAGATTTATTTAACAAACATTTTTAATTGCTTATCCTGTCTAAAATAATCCCTATGTTTAAAATTCCGAGAATACAAACCTTTAAATGTTTAATGCAAAAGAGAATTTTCCGACTAATTTCGTAATTTGGATTACGTGGAGCAAAAACGTAATTAGAATAGAAACCCGAAGTGGTCTGGGCGCCGTCGTATTTCTCCGCCAAAATTATCGCTATTTCACCAGCAGATATTTACGCAGACGTTACACCGCAGTTTTTTTTGCGAATTTTAAATATTTTGTAATGATTCTGAGAATTTTTGTGCTGTGAGAATAGTTTTATGTTATTCTGTTCTTAGTATTGTGAAATCTTCTTTTTTAGTGTGATGAATTTCGAGCAAAACTTTGTTTAGTTTAGCGTTTAATAATAAGCTGCAATTAATTCATTAGAAGTTGTGATGACAAGTCAACTCTAATGACGTAAAAGTATTATGCTTTGAAATCATTGAAATATGACGAGGATTGTCAATATCGAGGGTTTGCCTATAAATGAATATGTGGTACTTAAAAGGACGTTAAATAAAATTGTGGTCAAGCGCCGCACTCAATATAAATCACGTTTGAATGGGACTCAATCTGGGCTTGTTTGCATTCCACCCTTATAATTTGTCGGCCGCTCTTCAAGTAATTGCAGTGGGTGTCGCCATTAGCTAAAACATTTGGGATGCTCAAACGAGTGCGTTAATTGGCGGGTTTTGTTTTTACTCGGTCTTGATAGATAAATTACGGTTAAACGGAGATAGTGCGGAGAAATCTGGCGTTCTTGCATATAACTGATGTGACAAACCATGTTTCCAAAACAAAACTAGGACAATCATGATTTTGTATTCATTCTACGAACTACAAACTAGACCACATAGAAAGGATTTGAATCTTAAAAGTATACAAAACTTGAAAAGTATTGTTTTAGGAACAATCACTCATGTAAATCATTAGTGTGTGGAGACTTTCAATAATCCTTGCATCAGCATTATTTGCTAACTGAAATTTCTAATCAAAAATTTCTAAATTAATTCTTAGAAAACCAGTTTAACAACTATGTTCTGCGGTTCTGATGTTCCTAAAATTGAAGTTGTAAAGTTTTCCACGAAGTGCCTGAAACATTTCAAGTAGCAATAGCCTTCCCGTGAACGACACACAGCAGCTTTAATATTGATGAGTTGTTTTATTGAAAGCTATGTTGTCGCAACAATACAACATCATAGTTTATTTGTAAGCAGTTTGCTAGAACTTGAAATTTGTTTAAGTATCTTACAAAAGACGTACTGCTCCGAGATTTTTACAGTTAGTGATATACGGCGAATATTAACGTAAAATAAAAGTTGTCCCGTTGTTATACCATTTATTTACAGAATCTAATCAGAACTAAATAACAATATCTTTATGTGAGTTTCATTAGTTTCTTTTCTGCTCAAATAACATAACTACGTTACTAAATAGATTCGAACAGATTTCTGTTATATTAATTATGCCATTCTCAGACGAAATTATAACAGAGAAAAAATCTGATTAATAAGTTGAGCAGTCACCCAACGAAGAGAAGCAATAATTCAAGTCATTAAAATTCATACCGCTAACTTAGTCACTGTCAAAAATTTTATACTTTATCATTCCACTTAGTTTAATTCAACAAGGTATCTATGACGGAGCTTCGAAAGAATAACAGAGGTGTTATTTTACAGAGCTAACGTAAACTCGCCTTGCGAGGGAGTAAACTTTGATGGGTACCCCCAAGGAATAACTATTCTCCAAAATATTTACGAAGATGTGCGACGCGCGCCCGAGACGACGCCTTGTTTGCCTATCCATTTGCCTTGACATCTTGTTAGTACCAAAGTGTTTTATACACTCGGTGGAGTAAGCATGAGTGGTGAACCGTTTAGTTCTGTAGTTTTAATACGATCACAATTTTAAATTGAGGATAAGATTGCAGGTAGGATTTCATTGATTTTTAAGATAATTAGAGATTCCGTTTTCTCAGATTGAGTATAGTTTAAAAAGTTAACTGTTAGATTGGCTAAAGTCCACCAGTAGTTATTATGTGTAGCTTATTAAGTTTTAATCTGTTTTTGGCGTTTTTATGTATGGAGAAAATGTCAAAAACAGATAGTTGAAAAATTAATCGGTTGTTAAAGTAAGTACCTATTTGGTGATTCAAAACATAAAATGGCGTTAAACCATCATGATAAAACTACAAAATACATTCGTAACCTCTATAAGTTTTAATATACTTACTAACAATAACTCTCTTTTGTTACTTTAACTCAACAGAGATTCTCGCAAAAAAACAAAATATGTAGGTGTGTGGTAATAGCTTTCAACTGTTTTGGAAATGATTGTTCAACCCTGTGAACAATTACATGAGCCTCCCTAGCTTTATAGTCCCTGAAGAGAAATTCACTTTCTTTTTCTAACAAACATAATTTTGCGGTCAGTGAATTTCATTATATTTGCCAACGAAGTTTATATTGCGGTCGGATTGTGAACTTTCAGTTTGTGACCCGAAATAGTACTTGCTTGTTTTCGCTAAAAAGTTTATTCAATTCTTCAAGAGGTAACCTCATTTTTGATTACCTGGGCGAATTCGTCTAAATGACTTATAACAAAGATGAGTTCGTTAATAAAACAAAATTTACTGTTATTAACTTCGTGTTAACATAGTTGTCATGGTAAACAAAGCTACTTAAGTCTTAAGTGTGTGTTGATAATGAAACTAGCGATAAAGCTGACATAATGGCTTTACTGAAACATGATAAGCCGATATTTGGCACATGTGTTACATTTATGTGATCATCAATCACAACATGGAAGGACACTTCCTGTCATTCTGCCGACGGAAAATAACGTACAAATAACATTAATCCCACACTTATCACAGTTTGGGATGACTTTTCTAAAAACATGGTCATAACTCAAAAAAAATGAGTTACTTATTCATGTATTCGGAATCAGCATTTTTTCTCTAAAAACTGGTAAAACAGTCATAACTCTAAGTCATTTGTATTGCGTTTTAAGTCGATCTTGTCCGATACTGAGGCTACTACGACGTCAGTTTGTGTCGCATTTCGAATTGACTCAACAAATTGGAAAATTATTTACAAGTGTGAGCGTATTAACTTTGACTTGATACCTGCTTGTTATGTCTCAAAAATATGTTATTTTGAATTATTACTGTTTTTATTGTTCTATTTTGACTTCTAGTAATTAACTAATAGACGAGGCACCATATAAGTTGTAGAGCGGTTCTAGAAAGTAGCTTGTAAATCCTAATTATACTGGTCTTAAGACTTTATTTTTGAAATACACAATGTAAATATTTCACAGTCAGGAACTATGATTTTTTTAATCTTTGAAACGCTAAATCTCCAAACAACATTTTTTGAGTTATGATTATTAATGTGGTAGTAATGGTATACAATGAAATAGTAAAAACAAAAACACTATGGATCATTTTGAATTGTGACTATAAATTTTAATTAACCATTTTATGACATAAATAAAGAACAGGGAAACACCATCTCATCGTCAATCTGTTCTCGACAAACTTCCAAGAAACTACCCTAACACAGTAACAAATTTGTCTTGCTCACAAAATCAATTTAAAAAGTTTAATACGAGAACGAAATAGCTTCTTACTCGTACTATTCTTATTGTCAGCCGCTGCACCTTTTTCTGGATAAACAAAAGGCTAAATTGAGAATGGCTGAAGTAAATGCCCTACGGAAAAGCGAAGGAGTCATTCCACCCACATACTTCATAGCATAACTTCCTACTTCAACAAAGTCATTACTTGATAAAACGTTTAGATTACAAACGTTTCCGAAAACAAAACTTTGAAACTTGGCTTTGTGTTAAATTGCTCTGAAGGAATCTTTTGAGTTTTCGTCATTTCGCATATCTTACTCGAGGTGAAACTTACTTTTTTGAGCAAAAAAAAACCTTTCACTCGACTGACTTATTGAAAAGCTTTGCAGAAATATAGTAAGAAGTTGAAAGGATTCAAAATAACGTACCCTTAGGCTTAATATACGAAATGTATTTTATGAGAATTTTATTTAATATTAAATAAAAACACCTCCTTTAACTCTTACAAAGAGGGCGGTAATCTAATCAAAATGTCAAGTAATAAAATATTGCTAAAGATAATTGAATTACAATCTTTTGGGTCATACCCCGCTTAGATAATCGAAGGGTTCAAATAAGAATTTACATAAGTTGAAAGTAAAATGCTAGGAGCCAACTTGCTTTTTCTTTTTCAGCTTTTCCCCCGGGGATAGACAGCAGTACGCAAAATGGAACGCCTCGGAGATGTGGCGATAGGACCCGTCTCTGACAATAGCGATTTATTTTGATGGATGCCACATTCGATTCGAATGTATTCTTGGCCCTCTTCCGGACAAATTAGATTTAATTTGAATAATATCCAGAATTTGATTTGGCTATTTTTTTACTAATAAACAAGTGCTTAAAAAATAATTGATATCCAAAGACTTGTTAAAACGAAATTTTCTCAATGCTAAAAAATAATTTAATTTTGTTACTTGATTTGAAAATTATTGATTTAACTTTTTTCACTAGAAAACAACATATTCGGCCGCCTGCTTGACAAAATAATATGCCTATTATGTTGTAATTATTTTTGTATATAAACTAAGGACAATAAATAATTTCAAAAAACGAAATATAAAAACTTTTCTGTTTCTTACTTAAATGAAAAGGTAAAACAAATATTATTGGTGGAAAGCGAAACAAAATGAAAAAATCCGTTTATCCAGCCTGCGATGTAGCCCGTAAGATCATAAAGCGACGGCCCCATATACTATCACGATAAAATCTAGATGGCTTCAAGAAACGTGACACGATTTACCAGGCGCTTTAACAAAAATGTACCAACATCTAACTATAAACTAGATAAATTCTTTTACGTTAAAATTCTCCTTTGAGCATTACCAAACGCCCCGTCGTTTGCGAGGAAATAAATAAAACTCGGACTTTGCACCTTTGCTTGTTTTCCATATGATTAAATTTTGATACGCTTGTAAGTATCTTATCGGTCAATTTTTCGGGCAAGAGGCTTAGAGTAGCCTTTTTCGCTGCCTCTGAGACTTCTGGCGGTGTTGAATTAATAAATTCATCACTACTTGACGACATTTTCAAATAAAAACAATACAGCAAAAAAAAATTAAATTAGCAATGCGCGCGCATCAGCGCTTTTTTTAAGGCAAAGGCATAAAAACAGCCAGTATTACTAATAAAGTAAATTAATATTTTTGTGTTTTTGTTACAGATAAATGGTTGTAATTTATTGTCAAAATTAATTAAATTGAATAATGTAATGTTTATTTATTATATTTTATCTCCCAAAGTTAATTTTATCCATAAAATGTTGACCTCTTTTTCTGACATAAAAACTCTTTGCTAAGATTTAAAAAAGTACCGGTTGTTTTAGACGAAGTATCTTGATAAATCGTGCGGTAATGTAAAGTAAAACGCACGGTTTATCAAGGAAACCGTGCGTTTTACTTTACATTACCGCACAAGTTCGTAATGAGAAACAATACGATATTGAAATTGGTGTAATAAGAGACCCTTTACGAGCAAATATGTTATAAAAAGTTCTTACTTCCTTCTCGATAAAATGGTGACGGACGTCCCATGAAAAATGCGGGAATTTCCTTTCTAATAATGTTTTTGTCGATCATATATAAACCCCAGCTTCTATTCACAGGAAAAAAATAATGTTGATAAGATTATCTTCAGGACGGAGTAACTTTCGATGGCTTTTTGATGAACTCACATCTTTTTGCGTAAATCATAGTCATTATTCTAGGTCGAAAAAATTTAATACCTACTCATTGATTTTCCCACTACAAATTTATTAAATATAAATAATTAGGCTTACCTAATAATAAGTACAGGGGTTACTTCAATAATTATATTGTTTGTATGATTAATGTTATTAAAAACATTTTTCATTTTCAATTATCATTCAGTAGTAAGTAATAATTATCCAATACAAATTCTTTATATGGTAGGTTAATATTTTTTGGTTTTCGTTTACAATCTACAAATTAAATCGAATAGTACAGTCAATTAAAGAAATAATATACGTTTATAGTCCAATCAATAAAGGAGTTGTAGAATGCATGAGAGGGGACCTAAGCGATTTCTCCTGAAACTTGTTCAGGGTACTTAGGAAGTAAACATACTAAAAGTCCTGACGTTTCGGAGGTGAGCCGGAGGGTGGAGGGGGGGGAGAAGGTACCACTTTTAGGTTTTTCACCAATATCTCAAAAATGGTGCGTTGTGGCGAAAAATGTTCAATGATGAAATAAAAGCTTATAAAATTCTCTATAACTTTAGTTCTATACACTTTGTTCGAATTTCTAACCGTTCTTGGGCTACTCGCTCAGGAAATGAGAAAATTTGGATAATGGACAAGATGACCAAGGGAGTTGTTCTATACACTCTCTACCAACAAATGATATATCATTAGAAAGGCCTTTTTTAGACCAATATTTACTGCGAACAAACTTTAAATCAATTGTTAGTATTTTTGGAGTTAAAGGTCAATTAGCTTCCGCACGCGTCTTCGTCCACGT
The DNA here is from genome assembly GCA_943789525.1 of Agriphila geniculea. Taxonomy (NCBI): domain Eukaryota; kingdom Metazoa; phylum Arthropoda; class Insecta; order Lepidoptera; family Crambidae; genus Agriphila; species Agriphila geniculea. Next base: position 16,274,049 of record OX038875.1, read on the forward strand.
GGACCCTAGGGAACCTTCGATCAGAATAAAAAGTACCCTATGTTTTAATTCAAATTATAAACTATATGTATGCTAAATTTAATCTAAATCCGTTCAGCCGTTCTTGAGTTATAAGTTGTGTAAATAACTTGACTTTGTTTCAAAAGGTTTTAATTTGTCTAAAAAAGGAGTTGTAGAATTCCTTTTTCCGGAGTGTGTAGCTCAAAAATTATAACTCATACAACTTATAACTCAAGAACGGCTGAACGGATTTAGATTAAATTTAGCATACATATAGTTTATAATCTGAATTCAAACATAGGGTACTTTTTATTTTGATCAAAGGTTCCCTAGGGTCCACGTGGACGAAGACGCGTGCGGAAGCTAATTGACCTTTAACTCCAAAAATACTAACAATTGATCTAAAGTTTGTTTGCAGTTAACATTGGTCTAAAAAAGGCCTTTCTAATGATATATCATTTGTTGGTAGAGAGTGTATAGAACAACTCCCTTGGTCATCTTGCCCATCATCCAAATTTTCACATTTCCTGAGCGAGTAGTCCAAGAACGGTTAGAAATTCGAACAAAGTGTACAGAACTAAAGTTATAGAAAATTTTATAAGCTTTCATTCCATCATTAAACATTTTTCGCCACAACGCACCATTTTTGAGATATTGGCGAAAAACCTAAAAGTAGTACCTTCTCCCCCCCTCCACCCTCCGGCTCACCTCCGAAACGTCAGGACTTTTAGTATGTTTACTTCCAAAGTACCCTGAACAAGTTTCAGGAGAAATCGCTTAGGTCCCCTCTCATGCAATCTACACCCCCTTTTGGGTCATTTATTGACTGAACTATTAGAGGAGTAAAACATTATATCGCTTAAGACAACGTGTACTAATTATTAATTTAGACTTTGAAACAGATCTAACGGTTTTACCTAACGACATTATTATATTAATGAATGACCATGACTTTCGCTTTGACGAGCTTTCGAATCTATCAAATTATGCCGTCCTCAATACATTTTCAATGAAATTTCAGTAAAAGATGAGCACCAGTATGAAGGTTACAACATGATAATAGTTTGATGACCAAGTGTTTTTTCAGCATTGTTTTTCAAGTTTCTGGGAATAAAACGATCAAATCAAAAAACTGGACAAATTGGAGGCTAATTTGCGCACATGATATACGGCGCAATTTTTGGATAACAATTTTTGGATTTTTCATTTAGTTTAGTACCTTTTTCGAGATCATGTTTCATGCTTCTTTGAAAGATTTAGTGATTTAGGTATATCGGCTACTTAAATAACTGTTTGATTGCATTGACTTAGTAAATCGTTTTTTTTACTACCTTCTCGCCTTTCTGAGAGAGAGCTTTTCAGACAGACGGACAACGAACAACGGACAATTCTTCACTTTTCTTTTTAACCACTACAAAATAATTGATTTGTCGTGGGCCTTTGCAGATAGTCAGTTTTTATTTCGTTCTTAGCGCGAAAATGCTACAATATGCTCGCCTCCGTTAAAAAGTTCCATCGTCAGATTTGTACTGTTTTTTGTGCTTCACAATCTTTTGTTTGTGAGTAAAAGTGTACAATGTAGTCGTTTTTATAATGAGGACTGAAATTTAATTGTCCTCTTTGTTGAACGCAAAACTCAAATATGAATTTGCTGTTGATTTTTAATTTTGATCAGCTCTAGCTTTTACAAGTTAATACTACTACTTCTGGCAATTGACATCACTCATCTTTTACAAACATAACATCAAGTAGTGCCGTTAGGTACTACTAATTGATGAATCACTCTTTTAAATACTGTTTAATGAAGTTATATCAACGTTAATAGATTTATGGATTGAACTGTAATAATTTCCAGCATTAGATTACCTTATTTGATTGAATGAGTAATGTTTCCTGACATTCAGTTTTAACATTAAGAAAAAATATCTGACCCAAATGAAACTGACAGAATCTGATCGAGTCAATATAATGGCTGGTTTATAAATCGACCTTCGTATCTTTAGCTAGATGACCACTAAATCTTAGCGGCGTCACATATGTCCTGAGAGTTATGGGCGGGCGGCGCCTTCCGTCAAGGCCGCTTCAATATTTCCTTCTCTTTCTAACCGGTTATGTATGTGGAGACGACTTGATTTAATACGGTGGTCTTGATCAATGGACTTTTTATACTACGTATTGGGAAACAAAATGGGATAATATGAAAATGTTATGGCTAACAAAACAAACAATGGACAATGACTGTCTTTTGTTCACTTGAGACGGTCTCAGTTTCTCTATGTTTTCATCTTCGGCAGTATATATATGTATACCAATTAAAGGCCTACTCAAATCTGACCGGTATCCTGTACCAGTGGCCATAACGATATCCCGATGGGTATGCGGTAACGCTCTGTTCAAAGGTGTTTCGCAACAGCTGCGGTAATGCCATACAAAATACCGGTCGGGATATCGGTCTAATGTAACCGTTACCGCCACCGATACAGGATACCAGTCAGGTTTGAGTAGGCCTTTAGTCTAACGCCGCTCTTACCAACCCCTACTAATATTTTTTTTTTATTAATAGCGAAAGTACAGTTATACACCGGCACACCAGTGACTTAAATTAAAATGAAAGAGCCAAAACACTATAGATACAATACTCTTACAGTCTCTTGGTTTATGGAGGGATTTGGGAATTTTTCGACGAAATCCCTTAACGAAATAACTTTTGAAATTATTTTGATAATTATTTCATTCACCTGCGTGATTGTTCTGGTTTTTTGATCGCGCTAATTTTGAATGATTTATTTTTAACTTTAGAAATATTTTTAAACTTATCAGTTTTGGTTTCATGGCATCTTTCAAAATTGGCGCGATCGGGCCCATGTTTTGTTTTTATTTACAAATGTATACTTATGAAGATAAAATATTAATTACATACAGACCTACAATATACAGGGTGTCCCAAAACTTTCTTAGACACCGATCGAAAGGGTTACTCTAGAAAAAATCTAGATCTTAAACAAAAGGAAGACCATTAATTTTAATTATTACGCATTCAAAGATTCTAAAAATCAAAATGAAGTCTTCTTTCGTATATAATTTTCTATCTTCAATGTTCAAATGTCCTCCGTGTGGCAAAGTTAAAGGGTGTCCCAAAACGTGTGCATATTAAGCACATACAGGTACGTAATGTGCATATACCTACACAGAAGATTAGTTTTGTTCTTAATTTAAAATAATGTTCTAAAATATTGTTTTTGAAATGTTTAAAAAAAGTACATTATTAACTTTGAAAATCATAATACTTACTTATAGTGCATATGTTTTCGTTGTTACTATTTGGTTTGTATACCTTTACGAATACGGATGAAAAGTTCTTAACACTATAACATTATTTGTTATTGGAAAGCTGTTCATAATCCACGTTTTATTATATTACCAACAAAATCAAGTTTGGAAAGCCAATAAAGATAAAAGGTTTCTGACTTATATTTGTTGACCAAACGTATAATTGGTAAAATAAAAAGATATCTACTTTGCTTTTTGTTAGAAATCTGTAATGTTGAAAATGCTCTTTTTTTATTAACCATGTATAATCATTTCTAAATACCTAATAATAAGCATTTTATTTTATTAAACTATTAACAAATTAGAATTTTATGTAATGTTTACCACATATTATAGAGTTTCCCGGATGAAAGTGTGAGCTAACCTTACACATTTACGTAGGTACTTACCTTACTTACGAATTAATAAATACAAAATTCCCGTAGCTTACTTCTTAAAAGAGCATTATAATAGTTTAGTTTAATTATACCTAATATAATAACATACACGTTACGTAACAAGTATATTCTCTTCAACTTTATCGGTATTTCGTAAAGTTCAAGAAAGGGAAAAGTGACCATAAATCAAGGAGCAGTTTGGACATGATAAAATCTCGAGGAGTGAACCCTCGTCTTATTGAGGGCCAAAACTGATTATCAGCAGAAAGAGATTGGACTATAATAAGAGACTTTATCAGCAACAGTTGAGGGTACGATCCATTAACGAAATTTTAACCTTAAAGCCTATTGAATTTACTGTTCGGCACTTGACCTTAGTTGTCTAGTACCAAGACACCTAATAGAGTTCAATTTTGGGTGAGATTTATATTATTCGGTTCAGTTGGTTTTTATTAAGTGTTTTATATAAGATGTTGTTTAGATATAGTTGTATCGCAATTTGTAATTACTATGCGCGCCAAATAAGAATAGTATCGACAACTTCACGGCACTGGAAAATTTTGTTATTGCTTGGTAGAATTGATAACTTCATAATGTATATAGGATGTGCATAAAAAGAAACAAAATATATAAAAATATTATTTTTATTTTTGGTGGCATCAATCAGCAAATCAGCATGGCAAACGATCATTGGATTTTTTACTGGCAGTACAAAATTGACCAGTGACGTGAAGTTGTCGATACTATTCTTATTTGGCACGCATAGTACCAATATACACTATAATAATATTAAGAATTTAGGTCCATCGTGTAACAAGTAACAATTTTCATAAAAACTAGGGATAGTAACAATAATACAATAAGCCTAAGATTAATCTAACTGGAAACATGAGCGACCATTAACTACCCAGATGTCCGTTCTAGCAATGTGCGACGTGCAGGCGCATCCAGTGCAGTAGCGTAGCAGCGGAGAGTCCCAACTGCGGCTCTACCATGAATTGATCTAAACTGTTTTCGCTACCGTAAACTATCGGATGTACTGTTCACAGTCAATGCCAGTGAAAGAGAGAAAACGACTAGTTTACGGTAGCGAAAACAGTTTGCATCAACTCATGGTAGGGTCGCAACAATGCTTACAAACGCTGTTGGTGCTCTCCGGCAACTGTTTCAACAGTGATCCAACACGCATCCTAATAATAGCATGGAAGCCATCAGTACGTGCCTCTGTGAGATTTCCGGATGCACTGCACAAACGTGGCAGCCCCATCAGCATTCTAAGCCCATTATCAAATTGGACACGCAGTGCGTCGTACATTCTGCATGTAGTTGACCCATATAAGCTGCTCGTATGAAAGACTGACAATACGCCTTGAAGAGTGTTATCTTTACTTGTCTAGAGCATAGGTCGCTAACTTTTTAGCCTAAGGGCCAGACTAACTGCTCCACGAAGTCCCAAGGGCCGGGACCTAACTGGCTTAGCTTAGCGACCTACCGAGCCGTAGTTTGGTGACCCCTGGTCTAGAACATTGAACAAACTTACGGGCCAGCATGTTGCATCTGACGGACAGCGCCCTGCGTTCCCGCTAGATGTCTACATTATCACGCAAATCGTCAGTGACACCTAGTCTTTAATAATACAATACACTTTTTAGCCATCTTTACACGTATGATAAATAGGAAAACAATTATGGTAGAAAATGTTGATAATTTATTTACCACTAGGTATAAATAATTTCCATGATATTTTTGTACTATCTGACCACCTACAATTAGTGAAAAGCTAGAATTTAAATTGGAAAAAACCAATAATAAGTACAACGTTTTGAAATTCACATCACATAAAATGCTTTTATTACAATCCAATCTGTGTACACTTTCACTGGCTGCAGCATAATTGGATCATGGCTATTAATCTGGTTCATCGTTGAGATATCAGTGGACAAATTAAATGTCAGTCGGAACGTTAGCGCTCCACTGAAATACGTGGATTTTATAATGGGTCAAAGTCAATGTACGATAATCTTTCATAAATAAAAAATCCTGCTACTGTGTTTCCCAATAGTTATAATTTTGTCATTTTCAAAGTTAGAGTGTATTGATGAGGATGCCCCACAGTAGTCCACATCATCACAATATATTGTGGATAGGGAATTCAATGCCGGAATTTTACATAGGTAATCCCGGGATCAATCCCTAATTGTGGACAATAGTTATTTGTTATACAAGAGAGCAAAGTCATTTTTTGCTGCGAGTGCTGACTTTTAAATCACGAACTAGCGAAGTAGTCTAAAATTGAATCACGAGCGTAGCGAGTGATTCTAATATAGACTACTGAGCACAGTGAGTGATTTAAAGGCACGAGACATCAAAAAATTTGCTCTCGTGTTAAACATACAACTTTTCACCTTTACCAGCGAGAAAAGTGTTATAGGTAAGAAAAACAACATTTAAGGCAATTATAATATTTATTATAGAAAACATCAAAAAATACAAAATTAAAAATTAAAAGTGAAATTTGTGCAGTTATGCAAGTTGAAGGTTACTGTTTTGTTTGGAGCGGTGATCTTAGTATTGTTCACTTGCGAATTAGGTAAAGTTTCTATGTTTATGAATTGAGGTTGTGGGGGGCATTCAGATGGGTCTGGTGAAATTACATGACTTTCAGTAGTATTTTCTTTCGAAGTAGAAGGGTGTGACCTGTCCGTGGGAGTTTTTAAATTATAATTAAATTAATTGCAAATTTTGGATTTACTCTCAATTGAATCCTCAATATAGCTCTCCGCAATAGTACTGGATTTCCATCCCCCATGGCGTTAACATGGCGACAGTAAGATCAGCTCCAGAATTGGCCAAAAGCGTGGCCGAAGTTCTTCTTAAACAATGACCAGTATATAGATGAGGGCCTTGAAGCTCTAGAAAAGTTGCAATTTTTCGCGGTATTTCGCCAATTTTGTTGATTCCCATAGGCTGTATCTGAGTCTACCTTTTATGGCAGAACTTTTTATGTCATAATTTTACTATGCATAACAACTATTGGCATAAACTTCATGTCGCAGAAAATCGTTTGGCATACACTCATTTATCATACACTTAAAACGCATAATTTTGTAAGCCAGAATCATCTTTTGGCATACATTTCATATCCATAATAATTAAATAGTAGAACCATCATATCGCAGAAAGTTCACAGTCAGAACCATCATATCGCAGATAGTTTATAGTCAGAATCATCTTTTGGCATACATACATTTAATAGAAAATTCATATCTAGAATAATTTTGTATTTCTTACACGCATCTTTCATGCTGCATGCATCCTTACATGCAGACAAATAAACATGCATGCAAGCAAGCATGCAGCATGCAAGCAAGCATGCAGCATGCAAGCAAGCATGCAGTATGCAAGCAAGCATGCAGCAAGCATGCAGCATGCAAGCAAACATGCAGCATGCAAGCAAGTATGCAGCAAGCAAGCAAGCATGCAGCATGCAAGCAAGAATGCAGTAAGCAAGCAAGCATGCAGCATGCAACATGCAAGCAAGCATGCAACATGCATGCAAGCATTGTGGAGCTCCGCTCGCTTCGCTCGCTCCGCTGCGAGTGGTCAAAACACTAACCTAACCTAACCTACTGGTAGGTGCAATTAAAGTTTTTCTTTATAGCGGGGGGCCTCCGGCCCCCCGACCCCCCCGAGCAGGGGGGCCAGCCCCCCTGCACCCCCCGGCAAGCATGCAAGCAGCATAAACAAGCATTCAAACATGCATGCATGCAAGCAAGCAAGCATGCATGCGAGCAAGCAGCATGCATGTCAGTTTTGCAGCGATTCGTTCTGTTATTGACTTTTGTAGCACAACATGATTGTAGCACAAAAAATCAACATATTGACTTTTTAAGACAAATAATTAATTCAATTTAAAGTTAAATGCAATTTTTTTGAAATCACAATATGCCTAATGACATTATTCTTAATGAAATTCTGCCACATTCGTAGTATACCATGTGAAAATTATGCCAAATAATTGTCGACTAAATAAACGTTATGCCAAACGAAATTCTGCGAATAAAAATTTTGCCAAAGGTATTTATGCCTAATGAAATTCTGCCATCTGAATAGTATGCCATTGTTTATTCGGACATGTAAACATTCTGCCAAACAATAATTATATTAAACAATTTTTATGCCTTAAAAATATTCGTTTAAAGAAGATTCTGCCAAGTGTGTTCTGCCAAATAAATTTCGGAGTATCAAGTTTCTGCCAGATAGAGGTAACCCGCTGTATCTTACATTTTCCATTAGCATATTGCAAGAAAAATCTGGTTGTTTTTGTATGAGCGGGACGCAACGCCATATACTTATCTATTATATTTACATATTCTTCACGAATTACAAAAGATCTGTCAATTTTAGTCTTTGTATTCAACAACTTTACCAATATTAAATTGTCGGAGTGCTTCTCAACATCATTTATTGTTAGATTCAACAATTCGTTGGAGCGGCACGCCCCATTTATTCCAATAATGAGACCAACTTGTAACAAAGAATAACAAAGTTTTACACTTCTTATAAGTAAAAATATTAAACCATTAGGGGTAGGTACCTATTTTTTTAAAGGTAAATTAGCTAGTACCAATTTACATACTTACTTTTATGCCGAGGTAATTGCAGTCTGGTGCTTCGTTAAGAAATTTTTCAATCTCAGATGCGGTGAAAACTTTTGATTTTTTAGATTTGTATCCATCCGACCTTCTTTTTAAAAATGACATCAGTTTTGGATATGTTTCTATATTCACATTACGTTTTGTTTTAATAACAGCTTTTAGCATAGAATAGATACTCCATAGCGTACTCGCTTGCCTTGTTTTTGATAACTCCATAAAATATGACAACAGCACAGTCTCAGAATAAGTTTTAGCACCTTTTGAAAGTCGCCAATTATTAAATAGTTCGTACGCCTCACCGATATGTACATATCGGTGGTACGCCTTAAGATATTTTTCACGTGACTTTTCTGGTAAAAAGCTTAATTCAGCATTGGAAACTTGTTCTCTTAACTCATTTGGAGTTAAACAACCATCTTCATCGCTGGATGCACTCATTTTCGCAATAATTTATACCACAAAATTCATAAAAATCATTAAAACAACCTTGCGGCTTGCCGAAAAAAATATTGATTCCCGCTATTTTTTATATTTTTTTTTATATTACGGCTTTGGCTACATAGCCATACATAATTAGACCAATTCCCGCCATTTATTTCACGGGTTCATTCAAGCAGACTATTTGCTAATTACTTCTAGTATATCAGTGGGTGCATTCCATCAGACTAATCGCTGGGTTATCGATGGCCATAGAGTAAATTTTAACCATGGAAAGTAATTTCTTCTTCTTCTTATTTTTGGTTTGGCAATCTGCTCTCCTCTTTAGGGACTAATTTTGCCAGTGTCAAATGATGAATAGTTCAGTGGTAGGTTCAGTTTACATTAGAATGCGGGTGTATCGCATTCTAAAGCTGCTTGGAGCATTTGGCATCAAATATATCAAGACAGTTTAATCAGTAAGTTCTGCCGAGATTTGTTTTGGGCGACAGCTACACGCGTGGTAAATACTGGATCCATCAGTATTTAATAAGGGGCCTATTTCATAAAGATTAGTAAACTTACTATTACAATTTTCCATTGTTATTATTGGGATAGAATTATGTTTCTTATCAAACATAAAACATAATTCTACCCCAATAAACTAGGTACTACTATGGTAAATTACTGTTTTTTTTAATTCTTTTATGAAATAAACCCCTGATTGAATACTGATGGATCACAGTCCCCCCAGTTCCCGTAGGCGGTAAAAAAGTCGCGCGTTGAAAAAATCGCTAGTGTTATTCACAATCGATATAAGTCTCGTGGAATGCACCCATTTCAAAAGTTTTTTTTATATTGGTATTGGCACGTTGCGTTCGGAAACTGCACTGCAATTTTTTATGAAAACCAAATAAATATGATATTTTAAGTAAGCGATATTAATGTTTACTTGTATTTATTACGTCTTTAAAAAGCAATGGTACAATTTATAAACTATAATTTAAATAAATAACTTAAAAACGGTGCGCCTATGAGTTGTACTATTAATTAGGTATTCTGTGCTATGAGTTAAATCGCTAGGTCAAAATGAGAAGTATTTTTCTTTTATTTATTTATTTACGATCATATAACACTAATTTAGTTATTATATTTCATTAATCTTTCCTATTTTATTTTATATTCATATCATGCATGCGACCTCATTTCGTCCACACTCTTTTTGTTTAAAACTCCTTGGTATATCCGTGTATTTTATTTTTTATTCTTAATAATCCATGTCCAGAGCCTAACAAAAAACATATCTTACATATCAATTTTACAAGTATCATCCCCGTCACTCTATTTCTTTTTTTTTTTAATTTCAAAAGCTGGTGTTAGAAATTAAAAAAGCACTTTGCCTCACGCTCGCAGCAAAAGTCGATTTTGCTGCGAGTTTTTACGCGCCAAAAGCACCCTTTTCGTGCTGGAGAGGTGAAAATGCTATTACAGCCAATAAAAATGTTTGATAATATTTGTCTTTTTTGCGTTTCTAAACTATTTGTCTGATTGTGATGAAACTTTGGTTGTTTCATGTGTTGAGTTGTCCTGCGTGGGCCCACCAGAAACCTTATCCTGTAATAAATATATATATATATATTCATATATATATTTGTATGTTCGTTCTCTTTGCGATCCGTTTCAACATTGATGCGCTCCCGATAGCTTCAGAATAGATTATCTACTATCTATTCATGTTCTAACATCTGCATTCGCCCTGCGGTTACATATTGTGTGGACGTCATGACATACCACAATGTTGTATAGGTCTTGTAAAAAAATAAAAAATATTTCTGTGTAATGATATGTAACTTGAAGCAGGTGTTTTCCTAGATTATTTTTAACAGCAATACAGAATGTTAAAGAATAATAAAGTTACCTTTTTACCGGCTTCTTAACTTTACTGAACTAAACTAATACAGTGTAGCCAAGAATAAAAACATCTATAGAGCTTGCATTGAAAGGCTTCGAAGTTGTTTGATTAATGAAGATAAGTTCTAGCGCCGATACTTGAATGTGGTTGGAAGAGTTTTTAGGTCGCGAACATTCTTGAGGGTAGACTTTAGAAACCTTGACGGTTCTGTTCTAATTAAAGTTAGTCACGTCCTTATATTTTATAGTCAGAAGTCCGTAGAAATATAAACGGTGTTCTAATCTGACTTAGACTCGTAATTTATTTGTTTTACGAGAAAATTTTGGATGTTTTACTTTATGCAATTGAAATTCATGTTTAAATTTATTTTAAATACAAGAACTGAATAAAATATGAGAAAGTTTTATTATTTATTATTTTATTTAAATAGTTAACATGTTTAAAGTATATAATCTTAAATAATAATATGTATTCTGAAAGATCAATTAAATCCTAGTAGTTACGATGCTCGGAGCAGTCTCCAAAATTGCGTTATATGATTTCACGTAGCGGTACCAATTTGATTTTTTAAGTACGTTGAATAACTAGTACGATCTAACTAAAGTATTTAGGAAGTATTTAAACAGTCGTAACTGCCTATCAAGGGAGTAACAGAGGGAATGTCGATATTTTATTGAAACAGTTCTTTAGGCGGATTCAGAGTAATCGGCGTAAATATTCGCAATAAAAAAATCTTACCCTTCGAATCAAACGATTTACTGCCCAATTTTATGAAGCTGTAAAAAGGTTTCACGATGGGTACTCCACAAAGTGGAATGTTCACTTTTAAACACAGTTTCAGATGATGTTACAGGAAATTTTGTAATGTGTGATTTTTTATTGATCTCATTTAAACTTCTTACTTATGTTTAAGATGAAAAATGTGATTTAAATAGGTATCAACTTTACGTCTATTCTGGATTTTACACTTAAGTATTAATTAAAATAATATTATTCTGGATAAAAGTACACCCAAACTAAGTAGTAGTACCTATTTGTAATTTGCGACTCCATACAGTTTACTTTTTTCTTGCAATTTGTTTCTACTAAAAATCAAACCAAAAACTTAGGAAAGTAGTCTGCTAGCTTTTCGAAAAACCGAAATAGCTTACGTTTTACATAACGGAAAATAACGTTGAAATAAAAACATTTTGTTACATCTCCAAATATCTAATTAATATTCTGCGAGAGTAAAATTATATTTTTGTTGGCGTAATTTTCCTCCTCTCATACTAATGAGGGATTTTCCAGGCAACGTTCCTTTAAAATCACCTAGATGGCGCTGTCCAATTTCCATGGCATTAGTATGAAAGACTGACCAAAGTGTAGCGAGCGACCATCGAAAGAAAATAAAAAACTTATAATGTTGACAAGTGATTATTTCCTCTATGATTTTGACAGTTTGCTTTCTTTATGTTTCGCGGCAATTTTAAATGTTGTGATCTGCTTTTCAATAAGAATAAATAAATGTCGATAGGTATCTTATTTTGAAAATACCTTAAAATGAGGAGATGTCACTGTGTTGTGCCTGGGTGCAAAAATTGGGGGCATCATGCAATGCCGAAAGATAATAATCGGAGAAGTCTTTGGATTAATGCTATGAAGATAGAAAATCTGATTTCAGAGTTGAAACATCCTTTAGTTTGTACACTCAGGGGCGGATCCAGGATTCATGTTTGGGGGGGGGGGCCTCGGAGCCTCGGGTCTAGGGTTACCTTACATAGATATCTATGTAAGTGAGGATGCCTTAGGATGCACAAAACGCCTGATTTTTCAGAAATGCTTGTCTATAGGAAATAAAACGGCCGCGCAGCGCGATTTTTAGTCAGTTTTATCCACTAGTCTTGTACTCTTGCCTGTCTATAGTAAAAAAAAATATGGCCACGCAGCTCAATTTTTAGACAGTTTTATTCACTAACCTTATCTGTCTTTAGTAAAAAAACGGCCGCGCAGCGCCATTTTTAGTTAGTTTCATCCGTTATACTTGTACTCTTGCCTGTCCGTAGTAAAAAAAAGCAGCCGCGCAGCGCGATTTTTAGTCTGTTTTATCCACTAATCTTGTCTGTCTATCTATAGTAAAAGATACAGCAGCGCAGCTCCACTTTTAGTCAGTATCATCCAGCAATCTTGTTTGTATTTAGTAAAGAAACGGCCTCGCAGCACCATTTTTAGTCAGTTACATTACAACTGTTATACTTGTACTCTTGCTTGTATATAGTAAGAAAAGCAGCCACGCAGCGCGATTTTTAGTCAGTTTTATCCATTAATCTTGTCTGTATTTAGTAAAAAAAAACAGTCGCGCAGCGCCATTTTTAGTCAGTTTCATCCGTTAATCTTGTACCTACTTTTGGTCGTCTTTAGTAAAAAACGGCCGCGCAGCGCGATTTTTAGTTAGTTTCATCAATTAATCTTGTCTGTTTTACAGTAAAAAACGGAGCCCGCGCTGCGCCATTTTTATCCACTAATCTTGCAATATGTGGTTTCATCCGGGCAGACGGGTAGCTTGCGCAGCAAGGTTTGCGTGATTGGAGCATGTACGCAAGATTTTACAGCGAGACTCACTAAACAAAAATGCCTGTCTCTGCTTTGCTCCAGCAGCAAGCCTTGAAACCGTAAAATGCTTGTCAAATGCGCCAAATGTCTGTCAGATAGTAACCTTACTCGGGCCACGTTTTATGATTCAAATAAATAAAGATAGAGGCACTGACACTACCTACATAAAACAGTAAGACTTTAAAAAAAAATTAAAAAGTTCAAAAAAGTTCAATGTTATCGGCAAAGGTAATCGGCTTCGTGGGGGGGGCATGGCCCCCTTGGCCCCCCCCCCCCCTGGATCCGCCAATGTGTACACTACATTTCAAGGATTCTGATTATATGGATGCAGAATATGCAGATATAAATGTTCTGAGTAAGTAACACGCTAACCCATTATTTTTACGTGTTAATTTAGAAACACGTATCAAGATTGATGCAACAACTATCTCTAAGAAACATGTGTCAAATTTCACCAGAAAATTTTGGTCATCCCATACTAAATTGATCACGTGATCTCTTTGATTTGTATGGTAAGTCGATTTTTATTTTACATTTTTGACCATGTGTTCACATTTTCGAGCAACTGTAACTATTGAAAATCATGTGGAATATATTATGACTTGGCGTATTAACATTATGATAAATAAATAACATTTTGCAGTGTTTCGTGCTACATTTGTACTTGCCTTTGAACGAGAACAGCTTTTTTTCCGGTTCGCTTAGCATTGCGCTTCTCCAACTCTGCTTTTAGCGCTGCTAGTTACCAACAACCGTAGTTTTTACTCATGACCGATGGTAATAGGAGCAATAAAAAAAGTAAGATGGACTTTACGCTCACAACGCGCAAACAGTAGTGCATTCCGAGTCACGCCAACATCGATGTCATCGCGCTGATTTGCGTACCGAATCACCGTGAGCGCGATAACGATAGCCCGTGTGACGTCACTGATTACGTCATAACATCCGCCATCTTGCGATTACGCCGCCCATGCTCCAAGGCATAATCACTGTGAGCGTTCTGACAAAAGTAACACTTGTTTGTTTTGTTTACCTCAGGTGCATTTAAATGAAAGTTCAATAATTATTGAAAATTCTTTCTGCATACCATGGAAGTAATAGTCAAAGATATATGAACATATATAAAGCAAAAAGGTCCAAATTTCAAACTTTTAAATTTATATTGAGGTTATGTAGGTCAAGACATCGGTGAGCGCGCTCACGAGCGTTCCGAATTATTGATAGTCCTAACTGTCATAAGCGCGATTATCTGAATCGGTACGCTTGTTATCGTGGTCAACGCTGAAAGTGATTTTAGCCTGAATCGGAATGCACTACATATTTCAAAGAAAACAAGCTATCAAATTATACATTATAGAAGTCTTTGGTCAAATCATATTTTTTTTAACGATGGTACGGATGGTGGGTATTCTTTTTGGTCAGACCTTCATACTAATGCCATGGAAATTGGACAGCGCCATCTAGGTGATTTTAAAGGAACGTTGCCTGGAAAATCCCTCATTGGCATGGGCGTAATTTGTGGGGGGCAAGGGGTGGCAGTTGCCCCCCCAGATTTGTCCAACCCAGTATTTTGCCCCCCGAGAATCTTAGAGACTCCAGAACGTAGCACTTCCTACATTTATTATTACTATTTAGAGCAGCAGAGTTACCAGAAGGGAAAAAATTGGGGGAGGGAGTAAGGTTCCCTTTGAATCTGTAGAGCAATATTAGAAAGCAGGGGTCGAAAATGGTTAGTAAAATCAGTAAAAGTCAGTTTTTTTTACTTTGGTCAGTCAGTTTTTCGTAAAAAATGGTCAGTTAAATCAGTTTTTTAGCTACCTACGTTCATTTCTATTACTTTCACTTTTTATTATTAAAGTCGCGTGGTCTAAAATCATTTTATTTACTATCATATAATTATATAAATTATGGGTTTATTGATGTGATTTTATCCAGGGGTTCTCTCTCATATTAATTGCTTGTCATTCCTTCCTGTGATAATAGCATCATCCCTTTTAACCCCTTCTACCACAAAAATATTTCTAGTATTAAGTATATTACCACGCATGTAACTAAGGTCTCGACCTTTAGCAAGAAAAAATCGCGCTGCGCGGCTGTTAGTTTTTATTTTACTGTAGACAGGCAAGAGTACAAGATTAGTGGATGAAACTGACTAAAAATCGCGCTGCGCGGCTGTTAGTTTTTACTGTAGGCAGGCAAGAGTACAAGATTAGTGGATGAAACTGATTAATAATCGTGCTGCGCGGCTGTTAGTTTTTACTATAGACAGGCAAGAGTACAAGATTAATGCATGAAACTGTCTAAAAATCGCGCTGCGTGGCTGTTAGTTTTTACTGCAGACAGGCAAGAGTACAAGATTAGTGGATGAAACTGTCTAAAAATCGCGCTGCGCGGCTGTTAGTTTTTACTGTAGGCAGGCAAGAGTACAAGATTAGTGGATGAAACTAACTAAAAAAAGTGCTGCGCTGCTGTTTGTTTTTACTATAGACAGGTAAGAGTACAAGATTAATGGATGAAATCGTCTAAAAATCGCGCTGCGCGGCTGTTAGTTTTTACTGCAGACTGGCAAGAGTACAAGATTAGTGAATGAAACCGACTAAAAATTGCATTGCGCGGCCGTTTGTTTTAACTATAGTCAGGCAAGAGTACAAGATTAGTGGATGAAACTGACTAAAAATCGCGCTGCGCGGCTGTTAGTTTTTACTGCAGACAGGCAAAAGTACAAGATTAGTGGATAAAACTAAATAAAATTCGCGCTTCGCGGCTGTTTGTTTTTGCTCAAGACAGATTAAACAGGCAAAAACGGCAAGATTAGAAGATTAGTGAATGAAACTGTCAAAAAATTGCGCTGCACGGCCGTTTTTTACATTAGACAGACAAAAGTACAAGATTGGTGAATGAAACTGACTAAAAGCGCGTGCGGCCGCTAGTATACGATAAAATGCAGTAAATGTTTTTTGGTAGGTCTTGCCCCCCCAGTTAAAAACCTGAAATTACGCTCATGCTCATTGGCGCACAAAGTACTAATCAGGGAACAATAGATAATAATCACGCAGTGACTAGCATTGTAGATTAACAATAATTTGGTTCTAAAAGACTTTATTCATTACTTATTACTTACAAAAGAATTAGATTAAGGGTGAATTGGAGAAAACATTTTTTATCGTTAACAGTATGATGAGTTTTGTTAGACCTAAAAATGTGGTACTATTCATATATTCTGTACCTAAAGTACGCTTTAATGCTTGCATTTTTTACTTCCATTATCAGTCAAACTTATGTCTCTTGTAATTCATATTCTAGAAAAAAAAAAACAAATTTACATTAATATATATAGAGTGAAGTTTCAATTACATTACGGTTACAGTTATGGTTTAAAAATAATGTAAAAGAATTCACACCCAATACAAACCCTTCCTAAATGGGGTATAACACTTGCGAAAAGGCATTCATTTCCACTGGGCCATTCATGTATTATTCATGCGCACTACAGTCCTAAGCAGGTGCCTTCATTTATGAAATGGTCGTTATAGCTTAGATACATTTTAAAACAGATATAGGTTTGAAGAAAAGCATTATTCTAAATAAATATTATGTACAGTATCTAGTATAACAGCTTACTAAATATGTAACGGATATAAATACAAAAAAGATGTTATTCTGTTTTTAGTATTTTTTGTTATAGCGGCAACAGAAAATACAATTCATCTGTGAAAATTTCAACTGTCTAACTATCACTTCGTCTTAGGTTTCCGTTTTTACTCTTTGGGTACGAAACCCTAAAAATAATATTTCCATCCACTCGAAAAAAATGCTTATCCTTATCACGCAAATTATATGTCCCTACTCGGATTCAAACCCGGAATCTTGGGATCGCTGCAACTGCGCCATGCCGTCGTCAAATTGTACTGCTATTAGGACATGGAGATTAAGCCTCGGATTGCGAATTACATGTCCCTCAACAAGTGCGTAAATGTGCATTGTCTTCCCTTACACATGTCACGTGCGACGCAAAATTTTGTTAATGTTGCGGGACACAGGGCAACGTTTGCAGCGTCACATAGGTTGATCATTTTGAGTCATGTTGGGGGACGTTTTGGCTTCTTAAATGTATTATAGTTCAGTAGCGTTAGCATTTAAATCGGATTTAATTCCTACAAAAGGTTTTATTATTTTTATCTACACCCATGCTTTAAATCCTCTGTAAGGGGTTCTGAAACAGTTTAACTGCCCTCATTACAGTATCCCGAGCGAGAACTGGTCCTGCAGCGCCGCGCGCCCACGCACGACCGTTGCATTATGAAATTCAGTACAGCATTATAACACTCTTGCGGAAGACATAATGACGAGGAGGGAGAGGAAAGTCAAAGACAAAGTCAAAGTCAAAACCTTTATAGAGGATACATATCATGGGTTTAGATAAATATCATGGGTGTTTTTAAAATATTGTTTCCCTAATAAAAAAAAAAAAAAAAAAGAAAATGGGTGTAGATAAAGTCTTGTATGCAACTGTACATAATTAGGTATTAAAACACTCATGTGATAAACCCACATTCAGTATATGTTTTAATACCCCTCGTTATAGTACAGTTGCATAAATAACTATAATAGCTTCATTTGTTGCCCAATATGACTATTCTAGGTTTTCACCCTCGGCGGAGTTGTTCTTAAGTTGTGGGGGGTAAAAATGTACCCCAAAAGGGGTATTTTTGCGGTGTTTTGGTTATATCTCGTTTTTAGGGTTCCGTACCCAAAGGGTAAAAACGGGACCCTATTAATAAGACTCCGCTGTCCGTCTGTCTGTTTGTCTGTCTGTCTGTCACCAGGCTGCATCTCATGAACCGTGATAGCTAGAAAGTTGAAATTTTCACAGATGATGTATTTCTGTTGCCGCCATAACAACAAATATTAAAAACAGAATAAAATTTATATTCAAGGCGGGCTCCCATACAACAAACGTGATTTTTTTTGCCGTTATTTGCTTGATATTAATAACGACAACAGGTAGACAATTGAAATTTTCACAGATGATGTATTTTTGTTGCCGCTATAACAACAAATACTAAAAACTAAATAAAAATAATATTTAAGGGGAGCTCCCATACAACAAACGTATTTTTTTGCCTTTTTTTGGTACAGACCCCTTCGTGCGCGAGTCCAACTCGCACTTGGCCGGTTTTCATCATTCAGATTGTGTAAGAAGATTTTAAAGTTGGGTAAATTAAAAAAAAATTGAGAATAGAACGGTTTTGATACGAACGATAGTTTCGGAGACCACTATCATTTTTAGGGTTCCGTACCCAAAGGGTGAAAACGGGACCCTATTACTAAGACTTCGCTGTCCGTCTGTCTGTCTGTCTGTCTGTCACCAGGCTGTATCTCATGAACCGTGATAGCTAGAAAGTTGAAATTTTCACAGATGATGTATTTCTGTTGCCGCTATAACAACAAATACTAAAAACAGAATAAAATTAATATTTAAGGGGGGCTCCCATACAACAAACGTGATTTTTTGGTCGTTTTTTGCTCGATATTAATAAGGACAACGGGTAGACAGTTGAAATTTTCACAGATGTTGTATTTTTGTTGCCGCTATAACAACAAATACTAAAAACAGTATAAATTATTATTTAAGGGGGGCTCCCATACAGCAAACGTTTTTTTTTTTTTTTTTTTGCGGTTTTTTGGTACGGAACCCTTCATGCGCGAGTCCGACTCGCACTTGGCCGGTTTTTCGTACTTTCCTACCATATTTAATACGACTATCATATTTTTCGTTAGTTCGCAAAATAACTTTGTTTTCATAGTGTTTGTATAAATAATAAATAATTGCGATTTTGGAAAATGTGCTATCATTCTCTAAAACTGCTAATTATATCTCGTTCAAACTAATTTACGTTGAAAATGTTTATTAAGATTTACAGCATATATATTTTTTAGATTTTTCACTCACTTATTTCAAAAGTTAAACGTGGGGGACACACAGGGGACTTTTTGGTAAAAACCGTCTAACTTAATAAAATTGCCCTATTTCGAAATGCTGTATCTTCAAAACTATCGCTCGTATCAAAACCGTTCTACCCTCAAATTGTTTCAAATTTAACCAACTTTAAAATCGTCTTACACAATCTAAATGATGAAAAACGAGATATAATAACCAAAACACCGCAAAAATACCCTTTTTGGGGTACATTTTTCGGTTGGTCAGTCACGGCCTGCCCACGGAGCGTCATCTGGTGCGCGGTCGCCATTCAAGAACCTTTCCGCCCCAACGGCCATCGGTTCTTCTTGCTGTGTGTCCAGCCCATTGCCACTCCAGCTGAGCAATCCTTCGAGCTTTACTTTAGTTCGCCTGCGGATCTCCTCATTTCTGATTCGATCAAGCAGGGAAACGCCGAGAATTTTGTAATAGGCCCGCAGTTTGTTTTACTTGAAATAACCCATCGAAAAAAGCTTACAATCAATAAGTTGCAATCTTGCGATCTTAAAAGCTTAAAAGGTCAGAATATTATAGTATTTATTTAAAACATTTTGAACAAACGGAATCAACAGTATGTGCTGTTTTTATCAGACACGATTTACAAGTCAGTAAAATTTACGACAATTTTTTTAGATAGTGAAGTCCAACAGACTCTTGATATCAATTAGTTGGAAGCTTAGTTACTAGCTTCCTATTTCTCTATTGTTAAGTGCTATTTGCATAGGAATTCCCGAAGTTCCCTTGTTTGGACTTCGGACCCTTAATCTTGACTTATCGGATGTAACTTTAAGTCCTCAATTACAATAGTTTAATACTGTTATTGCAGTTAGAAGTTTATTTTAGTGAATTACTTGATACCTAGACGGTGATTAAAGCAATTAACCCTTTTTTCCTATAGGGATACATATCCTTAATCAAACCGCACTTCAGGGAACGAGGGTTAAAGGCTTGATGACCTTTCTATGACTTAATTACTGGCCACAGACCAGTGCTTAAGCCTTTATTACTTTTGAAAACACTTCGATATGACAAAGATAAATTCGATGTTTAAACATATATTGTTAAATTTGATTGGTAGCCATTCGGGAACGCTCTGGTTTTATATCATCACCTGACTTAGAAATTAAGAAGTATTCCTCGAAGCGCACCCATTTTCAAGCGCACCTAATGAAGCGCACCTAAACTATTCCACGATGCGCACCTATATAGGTGCGCTATCAAAAAAAATTACCTATTTTAGGTGCGCATCGAGGAATAGTTTAGGTGCGCTTATCTGTAATGTATTCCAAACCAAAATTATTAAAATTGATTTACTCTAGATCACTAAATCCACGTCTTGATGATCTAGGACAGGGGTCTCCAAACTACGGCTCGCGGGCCACATCCGGCCCGCGAGCACCAACAATCCGGCCCGCGAGCACCAACAATCCGGCCCGCGAGCACCAACAATCCGGCCCGCGAAAGCAAGCCGGAGCATCCAACAATACTGTAATTTACAGTATGTTGGTACAATGAGCTAGCTAGATCCTGGCCCTTGGGACTTTGTGGAGGAGTTAGTCTGGCCCTTAGGCTAAAAAGTTTGGAGACCCATGATCTAGGAGAATGATGGGAAACTTCTTCGTAACAAGTCCGTAGAGAATGCTACTGCACTTTTAGCCACGTTGTGATACTTATTTAAATAAATATTTTATTCAATTGGAAATATTACTTATAATACGTAAAATATTCATAGATATATTTTAAAGGCGTAATTTATCTGGCGAAAGCAATGAAAAGGCAATTGGAATGAAAAAAATCAATTTACGAGCGCAGTGAGATGAGAGGTGGGAATGCACTTTGCATTGTAATCAGAGATGTGCAAAATACTTTATTAAAAGTATTTAAATATAAAATACAAATACTTGGCTATTTTTTGTATTTCAAATAAAAATACAAAATAGTTTTCAAAAAAAGTATTTAAATACAAAATACAAAATACGTATTTTCAAAATACTTTTTTCAAATAAAATACCTTTTTTCGTATTTTATTTTTTATCATTGTTATTATTTTTATTAACAGTTACAAGTGTACTACCACACTAGGTACTACACAGTCCATAATAATTAATTAGAAGACGTTATCTTTATCTTTTGCAATAAACAAAAAACACAAAGTTTCAGAAAGCGTGATAAATGTTTATACAGTGCCTTTGGTCTTGAACTAGCGATAATTTAAAGGCGTGAAATATACCTAATTTTATTGACAAAAACACCCACATGTTGGGGTCTATCCCCACTCCTGTTGGAATGGCCGCTATTTTAAATTTGACTTTTTTTTTAGATGACCTTGCGGAAAAATATAAATTTCTCTGGATTTAGAAGTCCTACAGTTATAACAAAAATACTGTTCGAAAGCTAATAATACCACCTATCAACTTAAAAAAATAATGTGTGAACTTTCGACTTAAATATGTCATAAAAAATTACTGAAGTAAAATTTTATACGAAATTTGTGTACTTTTTTTGAGTTTTTATTACATTTCTCAAAAACTAGGACATTTGCATTATTCAAATACACAGGGATATTATCTACAAAACGACTTCAAAATTTATTGCTCTACGTTGCATTTTTTGAGAGTCATTTTTGTTTGAATTATGACCCTTAAAATGGCGGCCATTCCAACAGGAGTGGGGATAGACCCTAACATGTGGGTGTTTTTGTCGATAAAATTAGGTATATTGTTATGAAAACAACTGCCTCCCTCATGCCTAATACATAACATAAGAAAACAAAGAGCATGACCGTGGCCGACACTAGATCATTTCATGAACTTTCTTCTAAAGTAACAATAATTAACCGCAAAAAATACAGTTTGCAAAAAACAACGCAATTAGACAATGCAACTGTTCCACTCTGTTCCCTTGACCTGTGGCCCGATTTTTAATAAAGTATGATACAGAAATGAAACTTGTTTCCAAATATAGATATTATCAATATCATTCGGGTTGTCTTTTTTCAACAGACTTCAAAAAAGGAGGAGGTTCTAAATTCGATTGTATTTTTTTATAGTTGTTCGCGCGTATCTTCGATATTTATAGACCGATTTTGGTGGTTATTTTTTGTTTGACTGAGTTTTCTTGCGAGATGGTCCCAATTTTTATTATTTTTTAAAACGTTCCAGTACTTTCCAAATAATCCTGAAAATACTACGATTTTGCGTTAACCACCTTGACGACTTGGTTATTATGAACCGATTTTTAGTTGGAAAAGGGATACCCTTAAGTGTCCTTTTAATTTAATTGACATTGGACCTTGGACTTCGAAGATATTCAAGGGAACTCCTCAAACTCAAATAGGATATGTATAGTGATTGTGATATTGGTAGATTTGTGACAATCCAAAACAAATCAAGTTATGGTCTGCGACGTTCTGGAATAGACTTAGACTACAAAAGCACAACAACTCTTTAAAAACAAACAGCGTAAATTTAGAAATTCAGTTATGGACATTTTGAAAATATATAAAATTAAAAAATATTACATGCTTAGACACTTACCACAAAAAAGTTAAAAATATAAAAGCTTCTTTAAAAAAGAAAAACCTTCAAAAACCTAAAAATAAAAACAAAAACAGCTTCACATAGCTCTAAAAGGCATGAAGTAATATTAAAATCACCAATACACATATCAATTTTAATAAAAAAAACGTCTAATGAAGTCGGGTGGGGATTTTAGAATAAAAAAAGTTTTCCTCTTTCGAGCCCCAACCGACTTCAATAGACGTTTTTTTATTAAAATTTATATGCGTATTTGTGATTACAATATTATTTCATGGTTTTTTGGGCTATTTTAAACGATTTTAGTTTTTATTTTTAGGTTATAATTTTTTTCACTGGGATACATTTTTTTGGTGCCATATTATAAGTCAACCCTAATGATAATAATATCTAGAGAAAGAAAATTTTAAATTTGTCGCGGGTTTGAAATGACACGACTCGTTGGCCAGACTCTATACTTGGAAACAAGTTTCGTTTCTGTACCATCCTTTTTTTTTAAATTGGGCCGATAACGGCAGACTAATTTTTACAAACACTCTAACTTGGGATCTTTGTAGCTTTAAAAAATATTAGTGTTAAAACTGGTCAAATAAATAAAATATGGTATAAAATAACTTCATATTATTTCACTGATTTTTAACACTAGCATTTGTTCAAAGAGATCATCCTTAATATTATACGCAGATCGGCATACGTGGCCCACGTCTGCCTAGTGTAGAACTCTTTAGCGATTAGTCTGCTAAAATGCACCCATTAGAACCCATTGGTATAGATAGAAAACGAAGTATCATGACAAATTACCGAGCTCTGTGATTGGTTGTTTTGTTTTGTTTGACATTGACATGACATACCTATACCACAGACAGAATACATATACCAATACACAGAAAAAAGTAATTTGTATTTTAAAAATACTAAATACCTCATAAAAAGTATTTCAAATAAAATACAAAATACATTTTGAAAAAAAGTATTTCAAATACAAAATACAAATACGTATTTTGTATTTTGTATTTGTATTTTAAATACATGTATTTCAAATAATTCACATCTCTGATTGTAATCCAGAATTTAATATTCTTCAATAAAATTTCCTAGACATCGAACGTCTCATAGATAGATTTGCATTTCTTTTGTAAAATATTAAGAATAGCTGCTCTTATTAGGAAAATACTATGTGTGTTTAAAAACTACAGTCACATGGTACTTTTCTACATTTAGTTAAAATCTGTATTTAAGTTTTCTTGTTGTGGTTTAGGTAATCTGTTATAGGGTTACTTGTAGATACAACCAGCAACTGACGTGCTGCAGTTTGCAGAAAAGTTCATCTGTGCGCACATCGCAGCGGTTCGAACTAAACCTAACCGGGGCGTGCAAGCGATTTTAACCTAAAGAGTGGTAAAGCGCAAGTGTAGTTGATTATACCTACAAATACATTACAATAATTAAATTTTCGGTTTCATAGTGGCATTGTGAGCCGTCATAACTTAAAGCTATCAAAATCACATCTAACAGTAACACAAATTGCAAATTCCTCGGTTCGTGAAGCACAAATGTATAATTCACATGGGAGATAAGACACTTTAGTGGATATATACAAAACTGGCTAAGATCACGAGAGCGCTTAAAAGGGTCTTGCAAAACGATTTATTTCCCTAAACTTCACGTGCAGGAACGTTGCCATAAATCTTCCTACTTGTTTTTAGAATACTTAATTTTCGTTGCACGAACATCATTTGCGCAATAAATCAAATTAATTTTAGCTTCATCAAGAGTTATGACTATAGATGTGAAGGCGGTTGTTATCTTAGTCAGCCAGCCGCTGACCAGCCGCTATTTTCGCTGACTACGGTGATCACCCATAAACCGCGGCTGGCTACAGTTGAAACATGTCTATGTTTTATTGAAGCCGTTTTTTGTCCTAAGTGATTATTTTTGTCTATCTACATACTACCTACTTACTATAAACGTTACAGTAACCAGTAAACAGTTTTGTGGTGTAGAGAAATTGACGAAAACACCAGAATTTCCAGTTTGATGTTCTACAAATTCATCGCCAACGAATTCATCACGACAGAGTAGGTATTTAATTTACTAAAAATACCTATTTGCATTTAACGACTCGTATATTATAACAATTTCGACTCAGGAATTGTAAAAGTTGTAAGACCTTTTGGTTTTGAGTCGGTTAAGCAGCCGGTTGTCAGCCGCTGTCTATACGATATTATCGGCTGCTTTAGATAACTATCCGATAACAACCGCTGTTTTACAACTATGGTTATGACAGTATATTAAATTTGGGTAGCATTCAATGTTTTCTTAGTTTACGCTTATAAAATTGAATCTGAGATCTAGGTCAACAGTTCGGACTGAATCTCGTGATATGACGTTTATTTTTAGAATGAAAGGATCGTTATAAAGGCTTGTTTTTTTCTTTCATAGGTATCGTTAAGCAGATTTAACGAGTTCTCATTAATTTGTAAGGCATTTCTAACGGACAAGTCTTATCAAAGCGTTAGGTATATTTATGCGTAACTTACTTACACTCACCTTACTTAGAAAAACTTTTACTTATTTAACAACTGAAAGAAAAAATGGTTAAGATGCATTGACCTATATTTAATTGCAACTCATTTCTTTTTTTACTTTTTAACCAAAAGAAAACCACCAGCTCCCGTTAATTAAATTGTTGCAGAAATTGGACCAGGCCGAATTAATGATAGTTTCAGTAAAGCACTGAAACTCTTTTACACTTTTTTTGTACAAATTACGAACATCTTTTTTCAGAAGTTGGCCATTTGTATGTGGAAAACGTAAAACGCTGCGATGCGAGATATCATAAATTCCGCAAACAAATACTTATGTATAATTTTCATATTAACGTAGCGCGTTGGGTTTAAACGTGAAGCCTACAAAATATGGTACTTCAGACGAAAAAGGAGCACTCATCTAATTTGGACTGCGAAATCTTACTTTAAAAAAAATATTGTTTTTTTGAAATAAGTCCTGTAATTAGGCTGACAATATCCCTATGTTTTTGAAATGAGGAGTTATTTATAAAAAAACCGGTCAACAGCGAGTCGGACTCGCGCACCGAGGGTTCCGTACCATCATAATTTCACCATTAAACCACACTGAAGAGTAGAATAATAAAATTAGTATTGCAGTTTTAGGTCAGCGCCATCTCTTGAACGATAGTGGAACTAATGTTAACTTTTTAGAAATTTGATAATTTCTAAAAAGGTGTGCTATATTGGGACATCGTTTTATTTTCCTGTAATCTTTATATAAACTGGTATCACATAGAATTATTTCAGATTTTTCTCTTTGCAAACTTCGGAGATAAGGGGGGAACGGTCATTTTTTACATTTTTCATCATAAGTCGAAAACTATGCGGTCTAGAAAAAAAAGAAAAAATGATTGAAAATGTGCAAACGACGCTCTTTCATATGATACCCCACATGCCCTAGTAGCCTCACTTCAAATTTTTAAGACCCCTTTTCAGGCCCTGCTGTAAAAAAAATATTTATTCTTTTATTTATTTCTTATTTGCAAAATAGTTGGGCAAATGTCATCTTAAACTATTCCAAATTTCAAGTTGATACCATTAGTAGTTCTCGAGATATCCAGCTGTGACAGACAGATAGACAGACAGACAGACAGACAGACAGACAGACTGAGTCACACCATAAGGGTTCCTTTTTTACCATTTTGGCACGGAACCCTAAAAATGAAAAGCATGAACTTGTTTTCACTCTTATGTTCCTCATTAATAATTAAACGTTACCTCTATTATTTCTATAAGTGCCCGATACCAAAGGTTTAAAATTATTGATATCGTTTTTCAACATATTTATGTAGTTAAGTATTTTGTACTTTGCTGAAAAGATGATTATTGACAATCATTAAAAAAATCCTAAGTCTGTTGTATTATAAAGTCATACATTTAATATCACTTATGTTACACAACATAGTTTATAGTTAGCTTGGGCAACTTGAACCGAAGTCACGTACTATAATAGCTTAAACTACTTCGTATAAGTTATCACTAACGCTAACTTATCTATGAGGGTTGTAGTGTACCCTAGGTGCCATTCTGGGATTTTGACCTTTGTTAATTATACACTTTTAAACTTTCGAGTTGCATTGTTATTTCACGGGTTAAGGCGATTATTGCCCTCGCAGTGACGCCCTCATTATATTAAATTTATTTTCGCTAAGTACATAACGTATCGAAAATTCACACGTACAAATTGAAAGTAAAGTTCTATAGTTTATTTACAAACAATAACCCCTGTAAAATATAGTTCGTTGTAGTAGTAGTAGGCAAATGTGCCAAAAGTGGCCATATTTTGCTCTTTGTAAATAGGTAAACTATAGAATCTTAGCTTCAATCGGTACGTGTGAATTTTTGACTTACCTGTGTCTCAAGACGCAAGTCTACGAACAGTGTGTGTTGCCAGTGATGACTTACGGCAGTGAAACGTGGTCGCTAACTATGGGTCTCATAAGGAGGCTCACGGTCACCCAGCGTGCAATAGAGAGAGCCATGCTCGGCGTTTCCCTGCGTGATCGAATCAGAAACGAGGAGATCCGTAGGAGAACTAAAGTAACCGACATCGCTCGAAGGATTGCTCAGCTAAAGTGGCAATGGGCAGGACACATAGCGAGAAGAACTGATGGCCGTTGGGGCGGAAAGGTTCTAGAATGGCGACCGCGCACCGGACGACGCTCCGTGGGTAGGCCCCCGACAAGGTGGACCGACGATCTGGTGAAGGTCGCGGGAAGCCACTGGATACGGGCAGCGCAGACCGATCGTCGTGGAGATCCACGACGATCGGTCCTACTGCTAGGTATAGGCCTCCCCTAAGGATCTTCTTAGGGGAGGCCTATACCCAGCAGTGGGTGTCGTGCAGCTGATATGATGATGATGATGATGAAGATGGTAGCGCCACTGTGAGGGCAGTAATCACCTTAATAATGGTAGGATAGGCATTTACACCCCTACCTAAATCGGCCAAGTTACATCGGCCATTTGCTGACTGATTGCAAGTTATTAAAAAACTGAACCAAATTTAATTTAACCATCTACTCGTTTCTACTAGTTTTACGAAAGCGTTTTACTATTCAATTCTGAATATAAAGCATTAAAAAGCCAAAAGCCATAAGCATGCAAATATGAATAGGCATTTTAGTTCCCGGTATGAAAGACTGAATGAATATTAAAAAACGCTCTGTACCAGAATGAGTTTTTGTTATACCTGCAAAAGTTTTGAAAATATCTGTAGTGGGACAAATTCACTTTGCTTAATGCAAGAGCGGCACTGAAATTGCAATAGTATGCCACTTGTGGATTTTATTGTTGGTTTTCAAGAGAATTTTGTGACTCTTTTTAAAGATTAACGGACGAAAACTGTTTCCGGTATTTCTGCGAAATTATTTTTTATTTGCTTAGTGACCCAAACAGCCGAATGTAATTGGGAAGGCCTTGTGCATGTAATGGTGCGTAAATAGGTCGATAAAATAAATGAGCTGGGGAAAGAGCAAAATATTGCAGTCTCAGGTTATTTTTTGTCAAGTGTCAGTTCAGTTTGGCAGGATTGATGATTTTAGAAAATGTGCCAGTTCTTTTGCTTAATTTAAATTAAAACTTGGATATGAAATTCGTATTCAAGACGTTTAAACATTAGAGTATTAAATATTAATGTTAAAACCTAAATAGGATAAAGTTCCTTGTGAAATAATAGTAAGACTGTAGTGAAATTACTTTTTTAACTTTAAAGTATTTTCACTAAATATGAACACGTACTTCATATTTAATTTAAGGGTATTAGTATCTTGAATAAATTGCCTTTGTTCTTTTAGATATTCATATCATCAACACTTCACCTATTTTACTTTGCTATGCAATGCGGTTAAACGTAAATAACAGTGATAATTTTTGAAATGCCATGATACTTACAACAAAATAATATTGCTACCTTCAACGACCGATTTATTAAACGTTTCACTTGTGATTACTTTGGGGAAACTCGATTCAGGTCGTATTAATAATTTTCCTTCGGGCCTATGCTACGTTCATTTACCTCATTCATGAACGTTCCCTTTACGAATCAAATCTCAAGCGAGAATTTGCCATTAAATATAAGAGAGAAGTGTTTTCTATAGAAAAACATTTCGCTTATCAAAGAGTCGCCTGACATTAGTAATATGTTTAGAAACAATCGGTTTTCCCTTCTCCTGTATTGAGATATTAAAATGTGGCTGTTCTTAACTCTTATTAATTATTTGAGTTACGACTAGAATGAAAATATAAAAAACAGATGTATCTAGTAGCTCGAAAAATGACTTCAATATAATTTATTCAGTCTAGACTGTTACAAGCACTTGTGATCTTAGTACCGCGAAAAACCCGGCAAAATTCATATCAAACGCTGCCTTTTATATATCTCCCTGTCTTATAGAGTCATAAAATTTAAAAATGATTTGATTGAGAATTGAAAAATGATGTGATGGATAGTTGCTGACTCTCCATCACAATCATAAATCAACGTATTTCAGTTAATGTTTCCTTTTTTTAAGATAAATACATTGACATTTTTGCTCAAGGCAATGATTCTAAATGCTTTAAAGCTACACAAACTGAATTGTTGGAAAATGGAAAGATGATTTTAGTGATTCACGTTGCTTAGATTTGAATAAAAAACAACAAAAGTTTTCGATGTTAATTAACGCCGAAAAGAATGAAAATCCATCTGGAAATTGGTTTTCCTTTCTGAATTCGATTCCATCACTAAAACGGCGTTCCTTAATTTAAGGACATTCAAGCCTTTTGTCAATGACGTTTGGTAAAATAGTTATTTATGCAACTGTACTATAACGAGGGGTATTAAAACACGAACGAGGCGAAGCCTCGTGTGATAATAGTATCACATGAGTGTTTTAATACCTAATTATGTACAGTTGCATACAAGACTTTATCTACACCCATTTTTAGGGTTCCGTACCAAAATGGTAAAAAAGGAACCCTTATGGTGTGACTCAGTCTGTCTGTCTGTCTGTCACAGCTGGATATCTCGAGAACTACTAATGGTATCAACTTAAAATTTGGAATAGTTTAAGATGACATTTGCATAACTATTTTGCAAATAAGAAAGAAATAAAAAAAAATATTTTTTTACAACAGGGACTGAAAAGGGGTCTTAAAAATTTAAAGTGAGGTGACTAGGGCATGTGGGGTATCATATGAAAGAACGCTGTTTGCACATTTTAAAACATTTTTTTCTTTTTTCTTAGGCCGCATAGTTTTCGACTTATGATGAAAAGTGTAAAAAAAAATACCGTTCCCCCCCTTATCTCCGAAGTTTTCAAAGAGAAAAATCTGAAATAATTCTATGTGATAGTAGTTTATGTAAAGATTACAGGAAAAATAAAACGATGTCTCAATATAACACACTTTATTAGAAATTCAAAAAACAAACATTTTTTTTTTAGTTTTACTACCAGTCAACAGATGGCGCTGTCCTAAGCATGCTAACCTAAGAAAAAATATAGTTCCACTATCGGTCAAGAGATGGCGCAACCTAACACTACAATAATAAATTGGTGGCTGGTTCTAATATAATTACGTACTATTTGCCGTACGAATAAACGAAAAATAAGTTCCTACTTAGTAATATAAACAGTTTGCAATGTGGAGTGGCTGAAACGTTTTTCAGTCACCATAAGCAGCTGTGGTTAAGATTTGTAAATTAACTGTCCACCGGTTCGCCCTTCCACCTGTCTGCCGTTTATCCTACTTTTTTAAAGACTGTACTAAAGTAACATATCCAAATATATTTATGATTGTACGGAACCCTCGTTGCGCGAGTCCGACTCGCTCTTGACCGGTTTTTTTTTTTATATTAGTGAAACAAACAATATTTTAATACATATGGATTAAAAACACCCATGATATTTATCTAAACCCATGATATGTATCCTCTACAAAGGTTTTAACTTTGACTTTGTCTTTGACTTTGACTTTCCTCTCCCTCCTTGTCATTAATGTCTTCCGCAAGAGTGTTATGATGTTGTACTGAATTTCATAATGCAACGCTCGCGCGTGGGCGTGCGGCGCTGCAGGACCAGCTCTCGCTCGGGATATTGTACTGATGGCAGTAAGCTAACTGTTTAAGATCAGAACCCCTTACAGAGGATTTAAAGCATGGGTGTAGATAAAAATATTAATAACACTTTGATTTTAGGATGTCAGTTTTTACTTTTTGCAACATAAATCTATTTAGCTTGATCATCCTTTCATGAGTCATAACAAGTAACAAAATAAACAGAAAGTGTTACTTATTTACGTATGTTACTACCTATATATTAACGATGCATATCTTCGTAAGGTACAATTATATATAATTATATAATTGAAAGTATTAATTGAGGAAACTAACGTTACTGCTGTTATATAATATTACCTTAAAGAGACAACGTGTTTAGCCGTACAGCTGTTATAAATGCCGTGTCATCTATTGAACAGCAAGAATCGTCCAGACCAGGCGCGACGTACTTTTAGAATAGAGCACCTTGCGGAATAAATTCTTTTGCTGCTGAAGTGCTGAACGATTTCAGCAAACTTCGCAAATGCAATGTGGGTCATGACTCGTCAATTCTATGGGCAAGTATTCAGAATTCTATGTTGAATCATCATAGCTTTAAACTTCGACCTTCAAATATTGTGATGCAAAATCCATAATTTCAATTTAGGTACCTATAAGGAAACAATATTTATATTGAAACTGATTAAATAGCATGATATAGTATTATATTGTTATATTGTTTTTAAATTGTATAATGGTTTTGATTACTTTTTTTTCAAATCCTATTGGATGTGGTAAGTATCCCACAAGCAGTTAATTTGTTTTGGGTAAATTTTTCAACTTTTCAAGGTATGTACGAGTATCACGAGTATCCTATAGTTGCTTTATTTTTAGGCAAATACTGTCGACAGTTGACTTTTTAGGTGATTTCAGAGATGGCTCCATAGTAAAAGTTGTTTATTTTGTTGGTTCATATTTGACTTAAGAGTACTAAATAATACTAAATAATATACTAGAAAAAATACGACTCGCACCAGATCAATACTCAGACGGGAATCGAACCCGCGACCTTTGGATATCCGGTCCAATGCTCTGACCGCTGAGCTACCGAGTCACATTGTAAATGCAAAAATCTCAAATTTAAAAATTGACTTAAGAGGTTTTTTTGTAACACGTTGTATAGTAAAGCATATTGTGTGAATTAATAAGAAAAAAAAAATGTTTGGCTTTTCGTTCAATTGTTTGGATTAGACTAATTGATCGAGCGAGCGGGAAGCACGTACGAAGCTTCTAAAATTTAGCTTGGGCAAAAATGCTTTCGTGTATCTGGCTAGCTAGAGTCCTCTACGGGTCGCATTCTCGACCGGTCTTCGTGAAATTTTGTGAGCAGGTTCGATAAATTTGTGAGCAAGTCCGATAATTTTGTGAGCTGGTTCGATAATTTTGTCAGCTGGTTCGATAATTACTTGAGCTGGGGTGCGATTCGGTTGCCATAAAAACAGTTAATCTAATTTCAATGTCACTAACGTTGACTTCATCTAATTTTTATTTGACCTAAAAATAAATGACATAATTTTTATTTACATTTGCTCTAACGTTTATATCCCATAAGTATCATTCGATATACATATAATTTGATCTAATTTTACATTTTATAATCAACTTTTACTATAAAATAGAAATAACTAGCTTTTGTTATTATGATGCTTGCTTAATTATCAAATCCACTAATGTTTAATGTACTTACATCTATTACCATACATATATTATAACATAACAATGACTAGACATGCAAGCAAGCATACAAGCATGCATGTAGCTTACCAGTAGGTTAGGTTAGGTTAGTGTTTTGACCACTCGCAGCGGAGCGAGCGAAGCGAGCGGAGCTCCACAATGCATGCATGCATGTTGCATGCTTGCTTGCATGCTGCTTGCTTGCTTGCATGCTGCATGCTTGCTTGCACGCTGCATGCTTGCTTGCATGCTTGCTTGCTTGCTTGCATGCTTGCTTGCATGCTTGCTTGCATGCTTGCTTGCATGCTTGCTTGCATGCTTGCTTACTGCATGGCTGTTTGCATGCTGCATGCTTGCTTGCTTGCTGTATGCTTGCTTGCTGCATGCTTGCTTGCATGCTTGCATGTTCGGTGCTTGCTTGCAAAATACTTGCTGGGGGGTGCAGGGCGGCTGGCCCCAGGCCCCCCGCTGTAATACACCAGGTAGGTTAGGTTAGTGTTTTGACCACTCGCAGCGGAGCGATGCGATACTGTAATTTTGGCAGTAAGCTAACTGTTTTAGAACCCTTTATGGAGGATTTAAAGCATGGGTGTGGATAAAAATATATAAGTAATGAAATCATATTTTTGGGCTATGCTTGTTTTTATAGCATTTAAATCATAGGTCAAATAAAATTATTTTTAATGTTGAATAGAGTAAATAAATGTTATATGAAATGTGTTTTATATCATCTGTTAATTAGATCAAATGATTATTGTGTCAAATAGTTTTTATATCACATGTATTTAGGTCAAGTGAAATTATATTAACCGTATGTTATATTATTTGATCGGTATGTCAAATGAAATTATATGAAATGTTATTATATCCTCTGATCGTTAGTGCATGTAAATTTAGGTCATACATTACACACCCCTTGAGCTGGTCCGATTATTATATGGATTTATTTGACGATTCAGTTTTTCTAAATTTTTAAAAATGGTGGAGATATGGCGATTGAAAACTTAAAAAACCCCATAATTCACTAAGTTCGTTTAGTATTAAGCTATGCAAAGACAGACTCGCTAGGTCTACCGCTCACAGAGCCACTAGAACGTAATTATGTTATACATTGCCTCAATTGTAACTTCCAAAAGCTTTTTCTATCGATAATTATATTACGTTCGCCGTTTGTGTGCGCGGCACGTATACAAAAATGCCTTGGGAAGACCTATTGAATTATAGCTCCGATCCGTCCCACATTGCTATTTGTTACATTATATTTGCCCAGGTGGCTACTTGTCTTAGAAAATATATATTTTTCCTGCCCAGGTACAGCTGTATTAATCCGTCATTACTTCAATGTTATAAATGTGAAAGTGTGTTTGTTTTTTGTTACGCCTTCACGTCTTAACTACAAAACCGATTATTATGAAATTTTTCATACACGTTGTCAGGGGTACAGAAAAGGACATTAGGTACCTTTTATCCAGAAAAAACGTACAGTTCCCAAAGGACAGCAAAAAACTGTCCACGCAGACGAAGTCGTCAGCGGTCGCTAGTTCCCATAATTTTACTTTTAAAATTGTTTTGTGCCGGTATTACTAATTTTACATCAGAAAAGTAAGTTACATAGTATTAATCATGTAGATAGAAAGTATATACAAATGCATAGCCTATTTCTACATGTTTTTATTTTTTCAGATTTTTAAATAAGATAGTAATATTATTTGGTGCGTTTCTAATTTATTTTTTCATAATCACTTGGATGATTTTCACAGCTTTTTTATATGATGGCTAAAATTTTTAAAGTTGTTTACATACTAAATTACTTGATTACCATTTATCACTAAATATAATTACATATAAATATTGTTTCAGAACAAATCCTGTAATGAATTGGGTAGTTCCGATTTTAATTAAATGCCAGCACCGCTATCTCAGAGCTCACCTTGGGATTACTTTGATTTAATTGTTCTTCGTCTTTGTTGTGGTTTTTGATAGTTGTAATACAGGAACTGACAAGACAGAAACCTTATTTTCTAAGAAAATGGAAAATACATTTTAAAATCTAAGTATTTTATTTTCATATTTTTACATGATCTGTTTTAGCTACATATACCCTTTTCCACCGATAGAATTCCTCAGCTTACTGAGATATTTGTTTGAGTGAAAACTTTACCTAGTGAAAATAATTGACACACTTTAAAATAATATGCTTTGACATGAAATAAAACACTTTTTAACGGATACTAGCGCGGTTTTACTGAATGTACTTTGGTATTTAGTTGGTATTTGGTTTGATTTTTGGTTTTCCCGACGTTTCGGCACCTTTGCAGCTGCCGTGGTCACGGGGGACTGAAGCTACCCGTGAGCCTACCCTCAAGCGATGAATTTTTTTAGACGTTCAGAAATTAAAATTTAACAAAATTTTTAATTATTTTATGTTGATTTATAATTTAATTTTATGAATTATTTAATGCTAAAAAGAGAGAGAATCTACTGAAACTACCACCATTTCATAAAATTGGGAGGCCCCTCCAAGAAAGAAATGGCGAAAGAAAACTTGGAGAGGAAGCCGACCTCCGTCTTTTGTATTAATTTTTTAATATTGATAATCATTGATCACCATGATCAATGATGATCAATATTGCCATGATCATCATTGATCATGACAATATTGATCAATGATGCTTTGACATCATTGATCAATATTGCCAGTTTATAAGATAAATTATAATATCTTTTTGTTCTTGATTTCAGTAATATTATTGTAACCCCTAACATCTCTGATAGTAATAATCTTTTCTGTATTGACTGAAATGAAATTATGAAAGTCAAATTCAAAGCCAAAAGCAATATCCTAGTAAAGCGCGGATTTAACTTTCAGTGACATAGAGCTACTGAATCGCTCCAATCGTGAATATGCATGCATTCTACAGTTGCCTTCATACCAAAGCCACGTGAATATTTGTCATAGTATCTACGCGGTAATACTATTTATAGATGCCAGTAGCAGAGTAACCAATACTTTAACAATTTACAGCAAAGATGAGAGCACAAAAATCATTTAATTTGGCTACAATGCAGTTCATATATTTTCTTGTTCATTTCAATGATAAGAGTTGGGTTTTTTAAATTATTGATTACATAACAAAGCTCTTAATTATAATCGAGAAACATATTTATTGTCATTTAGTGCTTATCCTGGCTTAGAGTGGCTTGCTTGTTTTTAGTGCTCTACAATGGATGAAGCTAGCGTTAAGCACATAATATTGTTAAGTCTCTCGCGCTAACCTCAATCCTTGAATATTCATGATTATTTCAATCCGATACCGTCTGCGCCAGTTTTTAACAAGCGATAAGAGAGCCGCATAAATTACTTAAGTCCGATATCTTTTGAGCAGACAAAAGAATTTCGACATTAATAATAATCTGGAGATGCAATGCTAAAACTAAGGGAATGTTTGGGGAAGTTATAGTTCAATTCATCTGTAAAGCGTAAAGGCACTGTTTGTAACATAATGACACTTAAATTACAAACTTATGACAATAAAACACACTGACTGCCCTTCTCAATGTTTTTCCTGTAACCTGTCAGCTGGAAGTTTAAAATTATATAAGCTGTGCCCTTGTAGAATTATTCTGTCCATTTTGTTTCTGTTTAAAATTATGTATGTGTACAGAATTAATAAATAAATGGATAAATAAATAAATAAATAAATATAAAATCTTGGTTATACTAGTAACGTCTTTCAGTATGAATAGGATGCATAATACACAAGTATACGAGTAAATATAGTGTAGTAGCACTGGGTAAACTAGTACAGTACAGATGCCGGCATATACATATATTTGCAAGAGAAAGAAAGAGACAAAAGATGCGCAGTAGCCATAAACACTAAGTTTATGGCTACTGCGCATCTTTTGTCTCTTTCATTTTTTGCCAATATATACGCCGGGCAGTATACGAGGCTCTTGAAATCGGGTGGGGATTGCGCGGAATGCGTATTTTGGGCATGCGTAGCGGTGAGGGGCGCGCGCTATTTGTCGCTCGCAAGAGCACATGTGCGAACTTATCCCTACTCCGTCGAAAACATTTTAAGATACATGCCTCGTACTGTACCTAGTGTATAAATCCCTTACTTGTTCTCCCAAAAAATTGGTAGCAGTGGGTAGCACCAATTGATTAAATAAATAAAAAAAAATCGCGTTGCACTCCGGGAGTGACGGCAGAAGTGAAAACTTGAATATTAACGTTGTGCATTTTTGATATTTTGGAATGGTTACGGAATAATTTTGCACGAATTGCCGTCTTACGAATTTACTCTGAATTTGAATTTACGAATACAGAACAGTATTGTACGAAAGTCTGATTCATTGCTTGACAGAAAATCTAGACTTTTGACATTGAATTAAAAAATTAGCGCGTTGCTATGGTGACACTAGTGTTAACGTCTTGAAATGACGCGCCGCCATTTTCACCGCGCCCCGTAGAAAGAGAGGGGGATACTTCCGCCGCCGGCTGTCTACTCTCCATCCGTCACATCCGTCTTACGAATTTTCGATCAGGGTCACGTGATTCTTACTGACGCGAGTTTAGCATTTTCCCCATTACAAAAAAGCGTACAACGCCGCTAAAGAAGCTTACTTATTACAATTTGAATTTCTCCTGCCTCCTGAACTAAGCACAAACCTGTATGACAAGAGTCGTGTTAAATCGAAGTGGACTTTACCACGGAATTTACAATGTGTTCCATGAATACTCCAGATAGCTTTTTACGACTTTTCAATAGGAAGCGGGAAGCTTAGTAATACAATCAAGGGACAGCTCACCACGCAACAATTTTAAAGTCACTTGCTCACGCCCATAAATATTCATAAGTGTTCGATCGTCCTCGTGTTGGTGTGAAATAGCTAGCCAGAGCTTTTGTTTGAAAACGTATACATTTTACATACGTTTATTCATAACGAGATTCAGGGAAATATGTTTTCCCAGAAAATTGTACTATATTTTTTTTTGTAGAATAAATCAAGATACTTATTTACTTTAGTATTTTTTAAGGAATGTGACGTCCACTTGGCGTAGTGTCATCGATCTTGCATCTTTATTCAAAGTCCTGGATAAAAATCTAAGTTAATAATAACATTTGTATGATAAGCAGAATAATTTATTTGTTCTCGAGTCATACCTATGTATTTATGCATTTTTATTCATTATTTAGTCACCATACAAGATAAGCTTAGTTTTTAATTTTTCAAATGCTATCAAAATAATGCAAACAAAATACTGACAGGAGTATAAGACAAATCGTGCAGATTGATTAACGATTCAAAATACTTATAATTTGGTCAGATTTTAAAAAGTTTACAGTCGCTGATTTATTTTAAAAAACCTTTTCTTTGGCAAGAATATTTTTTTAAACATCGGAAACAATCGTCTAACATAACAAAGACAATTAACAAAAACTAGTTTCGCCCTAAAAGTTATTTACGATTTCAACTTTATTGCAATGAAATAAATGTCAACGTAATTTCTAAGAAAACCAAAAACACGAAGTTAGCTGCTGCCTATTCTTTATCTTAAAGTACTGTAATACTTATCGTGATAATTAAACAATATGAACAAGTAAAATAAACATTAAAGTCCCAAACTCCCTATAAATCTCTGCTATATCAATAACATCGCTAGAAATCTAAGTATAGTTTGGTCAGATTTTAAAAAGTGTACAGTCGCTTATTTATTTTAGAAACCTTTTTGTTGGCAAGAATATTTTTTATTACTCAAACATAGGTGTTTGATCATTAACTTATCGTGAAAATTAAACAATATTAACAAGCAAAATAAACATTAAAGACCCAAACTCCCTATAAATCTCTGCGATATCAATAACATCGCTGTTCCACGGATCCGCATTCTGTTTGCATTCCGGTAACAGCTACCGCTCTGCCCTCTAATAAAATTTGCTCGTTTACTTCCATAAATTCGAATCTGAAAGTATACACTCCAATAACGCCCATTTGTCAATACCGTAACGAATTTTATTCTTCCAATAAAAATGTTTGTATTGCCCTGACTTGTGAGACAGATTTCGCGCCGAAAAAATGATTCAGGAAATCTATTGATAATATTTTACGAATTGGTAGAATTCTCATGTTACTAACAGTAAAGAATTTTAACTCCGCAATTAGGAAACAAAGACCTACTAAAGTTATTTTCAAGGAAAGCTGTAATAGGGTAGGTATTCTAATTGGTTATTTATTATTTTTAAAATGTAACAAGTAGCAAGGTTTCCATTTTACATAAGTTAACAGATAATAAGACTATTCAAAAATATGTAAACAAAAATTATATTTAAGCAAAGATAATCAATTTTGAAGTATTCAAAAATCTGAAAGAAAAATTATATTTAATAAAAGTAACACCTGAACATTTTCTGTAATTATAAACTTAACGTAGTAGCCTCGTGGGGAATCTAGAAAAATGTGGGTCGCCGTAGCGTCTACACGAATCAGTTACAATTCACTAACTGGTAAACTTTGTACATTGTAGCTTGGATTGTAAATGGATCTTGAACAAACTTTGAGAGTTCTCTAAGTAAATAAATAACGAATATCTAAAAACTTGGTTTGAACTTTTGTTTTGGTGCGTGCACAACATATCGTGATG
This sequence comes from Agriphila geniculea, assembly GCA_943789525.1. NCBI lineage: Eukaryota > Metazoa > Arthropoda > Insecta > Lepidoptera > Crambidae > Agriphila > Agriphila geniculea. Next base: position 16,313,322 of record OX038875.1, read on the forward strand.
TACCTTTAGTAAAGCAGTTACATAAATAACTAGAAAATCTTTTAAACCCATACCATAATACGTGTGAAGAGGTAAAAAACACTGAAATTATGTTGATGAAATTTGGTTTAAAGATAGTAATTTTTTTGCAGAAATTAATATTGAAGGGAACTGGATCAAAGTCCACGCACCAAGTCGCGTGCGGCCGCTTATTTATACTAATATAAATACGTAATTGCATTAATAATTAAAAACAATAAGGCAAAAAATACTAATTAAAGAGTTAGAAAGCTTGGCGCTTGGAAAATCAGACGCTGATATATTCCAGCTGTTTTCTTAATTCAACCGAATCGTTCTAGATTTATCTCGTTGAGGCGAATCGCGTCTGATCTCGGACAAAGTAATTTTCGTCAAGAGCCCATTTAGAGCTTGCAACGAGGGCAGCTCTTGCGATTGTGTTTATATTTATTCTGTTTAATCGTGACTCGGGATAAGTGCAACTGAAGTAAAGCAATGCCCTTATACGTTTATCGTTTTTTGACCTTTTTGTTTTATTGACTTTACCTAACGATATGATGAAATGATGAAAAATCTAAAGTTTTCTTGTTGCATCGCGCATGAAGCAATGGTAACATATTCCATAAAATGATAGTGTTTGTTAATATGCTTTTATATTTTAAAGTCCGAGGAGTGCCAAGTCAAAGCACAGTCAAAGTGGTGTCAAGTTCCTCCCATATCTCATTCTTATCCGGAATGCGTACTGAGAAAATGAAATAATATAGTTTATGTTTTATAGTTTTCCGAAATAGACTTAAGAAAAGCCTTCAAACATACTTTACAGAAAAAAAAATTTGAATGTTTAATTTGAGACAGATGACAACATCTATAGAGGGCTCCACACTCGCGCCGCGAAAGCCCGCGAAGGCCGCGAACCGCGAGTGTGGAGGGTTTCGAGGCTTCGCGTATGGGCTTCGCGGCTTCGGGTTCGCGCTTCGCGGCGTTTCCCGTCCGGTGGCGGTTTTTTGGTCCGCGTCAAAGAACTTGTGTGCCGAACTAATGTTGCCGTGATTCGCGGCCGCGGTTCACGCGCGAGTCTGGAGGGCTATATTTTTCGCACCGTTTAGAGCCCTCTTACCAATTAGATTTCTAGAAAAGCAAAATTTATTTAAGTTGAACGTTAAAAGCTTATATTTTTTGGTTAGATATATTATAATAAATGCTTTGGTAAATTTTCGGTGGTGAATGGCACATACCTCTGATGACACATACCTCGACAGAATCTCCGTAAAAGCTATGAAATGACACAATAACATTTTCAAATATTCTTTTTCAAAATAACATTACTGCTTACTTATTCATACTTATCTAGCTGGCAAATGTTTGTCGAGTAATGGTTAGCATCCGATACAACTTAGCGTCGGAGTCGTTTCCATATGTAATGCAATGTACGGCTTACTCGTTGGAGACCAGACATGTAAATTGCGAGCTCTTACCGTACCGTACGGTAACTGTATTGAAACATCTGGTGGACTGGGTAATGATGACCAGCAGCTCTAGTTGCATTAATTATGTGAAACAGCTGATGCACAGTATCTACACGGGGTCATTCCACTCATGATTACAAGCAACTTTTACTATGGGGCCAACTCTGATATCGGGAAAAAAATCAGCAGTTCCTTACAAAAATGCAATACTTATTTGACCTTATTGTATAGAAAAGCAGTTTTTTTTGCGATATTAGAGTTGGCCTCATAGTAAAAGTTGCTTGTAATCATGAGTGGAACCACCCCACTGCGGGAACCAAATGATTAAAATTTCACGATGTATATTAAAAGTATGTCTCTTGGGCATGAAGGCATTCATTGAATTCCAGGCACGTTTTCTTTCACTAAAATCTGCGGCCTGTTGATGTGTTGCAAAATTACTTGCTATACGACACAAGGCCCTTCATACACAATTCGGGACTTTAGGTATTTCCAAATGTTTTATTCTCAGCAATAAATATAAATGTTTAGGTAGGAGAATTCATTCAAAATGTTTGTGGTCTGACGAAAACGGTTTCATTGAATAGGAACATTAGGAACTTGTGAAAAATAAAATTTTGCGTAAAAAATAGGATATTTACGCAGTATAATGATCAAGTAATCAGTATTCAGCTAGCTGAATAATCTTCGTCTGGTGATTTCCATAATCAGAGCGGGTGCTTTACCCGCTCCAGGCAATCCCTACTTCATTCCTATAGAGAATAGTTTATTTTGGACTGACTAGCATTAAATTTTAATTTTATACAAAGAATATACAACAAGCAACAATATCTAGTTAAAAGGTAGAGCGGGCGGGGGTGGCCAAAAAAATGCTCTTATGAAAATCGAATGCGATATTAGGGTAAGGCCGTAGATTTTGCAATTTAGTAACATAGATGCTTCTATGTTACGGTATCGAATAAGCAACATGAAAGTACACGAAAGTATGAAAAAAGACCGTTACGTAACGTACAATCAACGTTATCGGTAACATAGAAATAACAGAAGTAACGTAGAAGCGAGATTTTGAAAGATATTATTTACCACAAATCGACATGTCGAGCTAAATTTGAAACAAAAACTCACGTTGCGCATTGATTATTCATTGATGGATATTTTTATATGAAATAGGTGTAAAAAAACTGTTATTTACCTTAGAAATTGTAAAAAATCTCAAACAAAAAAACCTCTGACGAAACACACCTGTGCAAGCATTTTTGAATCTCGAATCTACAATAAACATCACGTTGTTTATGTGGTGATCTTGTGAATTTGACTTTCAATAGAAAAAACAAATGTTTTAGTTCCGAATGTTCCGAATGCAAAAAAAACTTACTGTCTTTTTAATGCATCCAATGCATTAAAAAGACAGTAAGTTTTTGCTAAATTTGGGGGACTGGCCAAATTGAACTAACTCTATTTATTAAACTATATGGAGTATTTTAATTTTGAAATAAAATTGTATGATATATAGATCTACAAAACACAATAAGAGTTCTTTTATTACAAATTACTAGTTACTTTTTATTTTATATATTCAGTCAAAATATGGGACATTTTTTAGTTTCAAAAAGTGGCAAAATCTACGGCTTTACCCATTAATCTAGTGAAAAATATTTTTCAAAAGATTTCACATATTTTAATATGCGATCGTTGCATTATCGTTTGCCAACCTGAGTCTTTATTTGTTATTTTTTAATATTTTAAGGTTCTTGTGCAATGTGCACGCATTCGTTTAATTTTTTTACAGTAATCATGGAGATCAGTTTTAACTATGTTCGTAAAACATGAATTAGAATCGAATACGAAAAAATAACGAATAACCGATGGATATTCTGATCGCTCACCACTACAGAGCGCTTCTAGTGCTTTTATATGTTTTCATCGCACCCATGCAAATTCGTAGAGAAAAGGTAAAAATGGACGTTTTCGCTTTTGATTTGTATCCGGTTGCAAACCTTTCCACTTTTTCATAACACTTTGTAATGGAATATATTTTTTTTATTAAAGACCTATGGACTGCCAGAAAATTTTAAGTATCATTGTATTCTGATTTATTATTTTCAATGGTTTTGTGAATATTTATTCTGTTTATTTTTATTTAATTATTTTGTCCAACTTTTGAGATAGGTAAGTAACGCTACATGTTACATTTTTTAAATATTTGTTTAAGTTACATTTTTTAAATATTTGTTTAAGTTCCATTATAAATGTACTATGGCATTTAATACAACTAAACGTTATTTTTCATAAGCTCCAGTCAAGACTAATTATTAATATAATTTCATAGAAATTCAGTAGTTATTGCGAAACCGGACAGTGAAACAAGCATTTTCTTATAAGCTCAAAGCGGGCTGAAAAAGTAAAGTAGGTTTAACACTGATAAATCAATCGTTTGCTGAAAAACGAAACAACTCGAGCAATTCCAGTGGAAAAAAGCAATTAATCTAAATTACCACAAAAATGCTCAACCGCTTATTACACCATGACGAGTGAAGAGGCTTAAGGGCCTACTGCAAAAGATAGAATTACGATGATCGAACGATATTCGTTATTTAATTTGCTTTGGATCTTATTCTAGAGCTAATAATGCCATGAGGCGAAACGAATGTCGTCCGATTATCATGGTTTGGTTTTTAGAATAGGTACTCTAATCTTTCTGTTAAGCCCCCAGTCTGACAATGATTAAACACCCCAGTGTTTTTGTTTCGAATGGTAATGAGCTCCTCAAAATATTGTTGGAGAGCTAGTCATACAAATTGCATTAATAAATTTTAACGGCCAATTATTGTTATCTCGCACCACGAGGGATAAATGCTTTCACTCAATTGTTTCCCTACCTCTTTGTATTTGTTATAACTTCATTACTAAACAAATTGATTAGATTAATCCACTTATTTGTATAAGATTAAAAAAAAACTCATGAAAGAGTAGCCTATAACGTATCATACTTTGTAAATAGCCCGTGAAGTTGTTTATTCTAACCCTCGTATCTAATAAACTAGTAAGTAATGACTTGAGTAGAACTTGCAATTTTCAAATACCTACTTCTCATGTCAAATTCACATGCAATTTATAGTATAATTTTTAGTGCAGTTCTGGTGCATTTAAGTTTAATTTATAATATAAATTGAATGTGAAAATAATATTAGGTAGAAGCATTTGAAAACGGCAAGTTTTATAGTCGTCTATAGATACGGGGGTAAGACTCATATTTTAAGAAATACTTAACTTAAATTATAATAAAATTAAGGAACCAACTGACTATGGTATTTATTATAATCTTCATAATTAAAATAATATGTACCTTTAAATGACTTACAAGGTTTTGAAATTGAAATTGAAATAAATACTGAAAACCGTCGTAGAAAGTCAATCGTCATAAAGCTTCATTTACTGACCCACATTTGCCCAGCACAGTAGAACCCAAGTAATTGAGAAAGTCTTTTCTGTGGTGGATAGTAAATAGACATCAATAAATTGTGCCTTTATTGGTACTAAGGCTCAGAAAGGTTTACATTTGCTAGATAGGATAATTCAGCTTTATGGGTTAAAAAGCAGGACCTAATTAATTTGCATACCAAAGATTCCAATTTGGTTTGTCGTTATGTTGATTTTGACTTAATAACCCTTAATTTCAAGTAAACTAACGAAAACTTGTATCAAAATTATGACTTAGCTTATATTGCAGTTCAAATAAAATAAGACGAGAATATAGAAGAAAATCATATCCTTGTCGGTCGATTCTGAAGTAAGTACCTACTTATTTTTTTCGACGTCATTTCACTTGTCAGAATATCACGAGTAAATGACAAGTTTGATATGACAAAGCAAGCTGTACTTTCTGTGAAACAAGGAAAAGTAACACGATATGGGACTTCTAATACTGCCAAGTGAAATTCGATTTATGTGGCTCGAATCTACAAAACGTAGACACGAGGACTAAACGGACAATGATAACTTGTAAGAGTTTCTTCTAGTGTTCGCTTTCCGATATAACGTTACGCAAAAAGTTACGTCTCGGGTGGCCGAAGTATTGAAGACTTTGGATCATTAATCACGAATCATTTTCTTTTTCACAAACTTTGGTGTGGCACTGTTTTTGCGATAATTTAGGCTTTTGGTGCAGACCAAAAAGAGAAATACGAGGTCAGCTGTTTTTTCAATAAAGATACTTAAGTACCTATAGATATCGAGTACCTACCTAAGTATCATACAACTACCTAGTCGATCACAAACCTACTGAGCCTACTAAGGGCGTCGCCAGCCCATTGCCCATGAGGGGGGCAAGTTAGTAATAATAATATTCTTTATTGCACACGAAAACACATTACAAACAAAGAAACAGAATAAAGAAGAAAGTATACAATAGGCCGCCTTATTGCTAAACAGAAATCTCCTCCAGGCAACCTTGGGAGAGAGATATATAAGATACAGGACAATAAGAGAGTTGGTGCAACTATTTATAGTATTAGTCTAAATACATACTTGAAACAAAAATTCAGGAAAATGGGAAAAAATAATAATAAATATAATTAGTGAGGAATAGAAGAAAGGAAATAATTTAATATTGAGGAGGATGAGATGAAATATATGAATTGTAGGTATAGTCAAGAGCCCTAGTGAATTTATTCATGTTTTGAGATGCGGGATTTATCGGAAAAGCAGGTCAATTGAACGGCCTTATAAAAAAATGTTTCAACATTTGTTAGCAATATAATTTGTTTAGTTAGCTGATGAGGTTAACTTTTGAGGAAGACTAATGTTAATTCGTTGCCTTCCTACCCGTATCCGATTAAAAAGAAAATGGAATGGAAACTAATCAAAGCTGAACTTCGCCGATAAAGTACCAATTGAGATTACCTTCGGTCGGACGCCATTTCACACGTCGGTAAATCGAGTGGCGCAGACAAGAGAACCAGTCGCGATTTACTCGAACTGGGACACGAAAACTTTTATGACACAGTGACGGTCGGAGTTCTAATGCCTACTGTGACAACTTATTGCTAGTTCCAAATAAGTATGTTCAGCATCCGCAGTTACATAGTTTGCAGTTCTGTTTGGTTGAAAATATTGTGAATTGTGAGATATTGAAGTAGTATTTTCCATTAAATTCTCATTCTCGGCCTTATTTCTTTCTTTTCTTTCAAATTAATACTGTTTTGAATACTTACTTATGTGATAAAAAAAATCCGTTTTAGTAACAGCATGCTAAAAAGTGGAACCTACTAAATAAATTTAAACAGTTTTAGTTAATTTTAGACTCGGGCGCTACAAACGTAATGAATAACAGCCCAGCAAATTATAAGCGTTACCATAGGTGCCAACTGCAAAACGCGTGTCACCCGCTAAGTATCGTACTTGACCGGATTTCGCGTTAACTGCAGTAACGCTCAACTTCGGATAGTGGCACTACTAACTTCTACTTTTTTCGACAAAAAAGTGTGCGGCGATGATATTACGCGTACAGTAACGTTGTCGAGTTACGCAAGCCATTAGGGGGGAGTCTTAATGGAACGACATCCGAAACGAGATAGTCCATAGCCGTAAATTGACGTTGTGTGCCCTCTACTTCCTACGTTTTACTCAATCTCGGTCGTAAAAGACTGGTTACACCACGTTCGTCAACTTTTACACATACATTTTTGAGTTTTTTATGCATCCCCATCGAGAAATTAAGACGGAATTACAAAAATTGAGTAATTAGCTTTTACACATACATTTTTGAGTTTTATGCATCGCCATCGACAATTTAGAATTATATACAAACATTTAGTAATTTACTAGCGACCGCCCGCGACTTCGTCTGCGTGGCAAGTTTTTTTGCTATCCCTCGGGAACAATACTTTTTTTGGGATGAAAGGGACCCTATGTCCTTTTCTGTATTTTTGGCTTTGTGTATGTAAAATTTTATGATGATCAGTTGAGTAGTTAAGACGTGAAGGCGTAACCAACAAACAAACAAATAAACAAACAAACGGACTTATTTATAATATTAGTAAGGATAAGAATGCCATAAACTGAGTTATAAAGTGATTGTCAAAAGTCTGATTCAAATTATTTTGTGAATTTATTTCGAATTTCATCGCAATTCTTTTCATCAAAAGGGCACAGGTGGGTGTGAAGTTAATCAATGTTGGATCGGTATCAAAAATTCTTTATGACGATTGTCGGTCGGGATTCTCTTAAAAGTAGCATTTCACATTTTCCAGTAATTTTATTACGGTCTTATTAGCACGTTATAAGGTTATTAACGTGGAAAATAACACAGCTTTATTACACTAATTATCTCATTAAACACTATATAATATTAAGTAATTTCAAGTTTTATTAAAATATTTTAACATTGTTATAGGAGATATAAAGATTCATCGTTTGTATTCTTTCACTGCTTCTATTGTCAGCTGTTTATGTGAGTAGCTATTTCAAGTGCTTACAGCGCCATAAACTCATACATCCATTATCAACAATGTTGCAAACAATCCTTATAAACTCACTGTTTTTGTTCGAAGTCGGAATTACGTTGAGACGAGAGACGTGAAAATTAGCAAACATACATAAAGTATACATTCTGCCCTGCTAATTGCATTTGCAGTAATCGACACTTTTGGGATTTTCACTTTTTTGCAAAAATGACATCTCGTGGGCTAAAGCTATATATAAAAAAATAATTTTCATGATTTTTTTTATTATAACTATGTTTTTTATTTAACGCAAAACACAGTACTTGCACAAAAGTATTGCTCATGCTAACAAGATCTGCAGTATTCAGCATGTACTAAGAGGTTATGCAGTACTTGATACGTTTACTGTAGTTTCATTTAGCATATAATTCTTTACAAGTAATAGAAACTAAAGACAAACGCAGTATTCGACAGTACTGCATTTGCGAGTAGCAAGGTTACCTAACATACGTTATACTACCTACGCACAGACCGAAGCCGCAAGGTACAGTGCTGCATTTCACCCTAGCAAGCCACGTCGTGGTGCTTATAATTTGTTTATTCAATGTTCCAATGGTTTTGGTAAGTTTTTTTTTTTAGGTAAATAGGTACCTATCTATTTATGGTGTAGGTTGCTTATTCAACTCACTATGGAGTTAGAGGCAGATAATAAACTAGCCTTCCTTGGCATTATTTTCATCAGTAATTCTGATCAAATCTTGAGCCACACTGTATATCGAAAAGCAACACTTACAGATAGATTCCTTAATGGTGAATCCCACCACCATCTATTACAGTTACACCCGATTGCACTAAACTTAAGGATCGCCTAAGTCTGTTCCTAACTACAACACGACCAAATTAAAACGGTGTCAAACTTAGCGGTCATGTAGTTGTCATTCGCCTACTTAACTTGGTCGAGTTGTAGTTAAGAAAAGACTTAGGCGATTCTTAAGTTTAGTGCAATTGGGTGTTAGCTACCTACCGTAGGGAAATCTTTGTTTCAGAGGGTACGCGGGATCTGTGACCAATAACACCTGACAGCTGAGCTTCAGCATGTCAAGCAAGTTCTGCTAAGTAACAAACTGCCAGTACCACGCCTCCATCACAAAAACCTTGTCAAGCCAGCCACAGTAGAATGACAACCTGCCATTCTACCTTACATGAAAGGTGTCACTGACAAGATAAGAGGTATTCTGAAGAGTGCTATCAAGATCTACTTCAAACCGCCGAGAAAGATAAACCAATTCTTAGGACCTGTCAAGTGCAACATCCCTTTTCAAGGTGCAGGCGTCTATAAAGTAGATAGCGACTGTGGGCTCTCTTACATCAGGCAAACAAAGAGAAGTATAGGGACGTGCATTAAAGAACATGTAGCTGACATGAAGAACAAGCGCGATAGCACGACTGCAGAGTGTGATGTGAACATGCCTCAAAAGGACCCATTCATTACATTAAAAATGATAGACCACAAATCCTTGCTAAAAACCAAAGACGCATTCCCAGAATGCTACGCGAGGCTATGAAATCAACAAGTATCCAAATTTCAATGAAGAATATGGTCGGAGAGTACCACCAGTTTGGAACCCCATATTTCATTAACTAAATCCCGTACTAAATCACAACTGCGGGATCTAAAGATACAGTTAGTTCATTTTGAAGATAGGGATCGAAAGAGAGATGGACACAACCTCTGAGTTTTCTTCCGCCAGTTCTTTCTCTGAGAGGCCTCCCAATTTGTGAACTGGTGGTAGATTCAGTAGCTAGATCTTGTATTCGGATTAACTTTAATCAATTTAATTCAATAATAATAATTAAAATCAGAACGCAGCTATAAAATAATTTAAAAAACTCGAATGCATTTTATAAAGTTCCAAGGGGTAATTTCATAAAAATATGAGCAACCTTTTTACTTTAGTCCTCCTGTGACCACAGCCCCTGGATAGGTTAGAAATGTCGGGAAACCCAAAAACAATAAATCAATACTTATTAATTCTAAAATAACATCTGAATTAATACCAATAATATACGCATTGTAATCCGTAAAAAGGTCTGTACGCGCGGATGTCTTAGGAGTGTATAAAACTACTTTTCTGGTAATACTTTGTTTTATTTTGTTTACCTACCAAAAATTCGTTTTATTTTGTTTCTTAACTACTTAAATATCTAAAGCCAACACTTTTAACTAGTACCATGCATGAAAATAGTACATAATTGCTAGTTAGAAACGCAGTTTTGAACACGTGCTAGGTAATTTTGCAGTAATAAACACAGATACTGCATTTGGCCTTAGTGATCTGTAATGCCCACAATCCCAAAATGGTAGATAAAAATGCAGTATTCCGCATTTCATTTAGAAGACACCGTTAAAGTAAAAGAAAAATATATCAATAGATAGCTTGATTTTTTTCTTAATTTTTAGGTAAACTTTAAATGTTATATAACATAGACTTGTTGCATAGATATCAAAAAATAGGTTTCCCGCGTTTATCTCGAAACCGCCAAATTGCAAGTACTGCATTTGCAATAAGGAGGGCAGCATTGTAAAACGCTTTTAGAGAGAGACTAGCTGCCTGTCGATTTTGTAACCAAACTCGCATCTCACTTCGAACCTCACTTCACTTCACGTGTGTTATTAAAAATTAGCTGAATATAAGCTATTTTACCGATTGCAAAAGGTTTAAGGTAGCTACCGTAGCTATCTAAAATCTTTTGTGATTAGAAAAACAGCCTATCATTATCTCATTTATGATTTAAAATTTCCGCTAAGTGAAGTGAGGTTCGAAGTGAGTTGCGAGTTTGTTACAGAATCTAGAGGCTGATCTCTTGTTGAGTATGAATAAACAAGAATGCTTACGTCGATTGACCGTTGTAAAAACTTATGAATGAATTTAATCTGATTATTTATATATGAATACAGCAATGTAAGAAGTTGTTATACCAAAGATGAGATCTTTTTAGCTCTATTGCTACTTCAGTATCTTAATCTCAAGGCACCGCGTGGTCTGTTTAAATTATACCACGGTCTCTGGGTGAAGAAGAAATTTAAAATTCAAATAGGATCATATAGATATTACAAGGAGACCCACGATCCACCGAGTTTAGTTTGTATTGAAAATGTTCGTGTCGGGACCAAGCGTTTCCGACATAGTATAAAAAACGGTAGTTTGTTTTACTCAATATTGCTTTTAAAACTATTTCAAAGTGAGTTATTTTTCTGTTTATTTACCAGTGTAAATAATATTTACAGTAATTACTTTGCCATTAATAATCATACTAAAGTTAACCATAGACATTCGGCCGTTTGCAACAGACTTACGAATCGCCTTTGTCTTTTTCTAACTACAACTCGACCAAATTCTTCTACAGTTCGTGTGAGATTAGGTTTTCCTCTTCCATATTTCCTTTTTTTTGGTAAAAGAAATGACGTGGTCAGTCCTACTACATATAATATCCGTTTACTTTAAAAACATTTCGCTTTTATTACGAGGGTGTATAATAAATATTGGATAAGATTGTGTGCTTCTTCTTCTTCTTATCGAATGAGGATTAGGGGCCACCTCTGGTGTTAGAGTAAGGCCTCTAACTTGGCTTAACGACTGTTTGTAACCGACGACCTAACTACAATGGATCTAGATGATCACGGCCTATGCAAGAGACTAAAACCTAAGTGGAAACCTAATAACCTACAGGACAGGAGGACAATCAAAATCCGCTTACTACTTACCGATGATTATAACTAAACTATTGAACCTAAATTTTACTGGATTAAATAACCTCCAAAATACAATTTACTAAGTTTGCTTTATCCAACCTTAACTAACCTACAAAGAACCTTACTAACAAGCTTTGTGTGATCTGAGAGGGCCTGTGAAAGTCTAATGGAGGAACCCTGGATGTGATAATTAGTGAACCCAAATTCTTTTAAAAGTGTGATTAGTATTGATTTTCATTTTCCAATAGAAGTATTCGCTTTCATTACTAGGTCTTAATTATTCCTGCTATTACATTTATTTCTAAAAGAAAATACCACTAAATGAAAGATATTGCTCTACTGATATAACCAGAGAAATAGAAATTAAGTCTGTATTTTTCTTAAGTGAGTTTACTTTACTTTCATATTAATTCTTAATAATTGTCATACTACCAAGGGAAATCCCATAGTTCTTTAGTGTCAAAAAATGGGAATACTATAAATAGAGAGGAAAGCGTTCCCAATTACGTTCCGTAGATGAAGTAAGTATGAGCGAAATAAACCTACGTTGATAGGAAATGATCAAAGTGAATTTATGAGTTAAATGGAGTATTGTTATAAGGTAAAAGAGGGTATGTTCAACCATAATAGACTGCAAGGTAAAAAGAGGTAAGTCGGGTTATAGAGAAAAGTTAAATTTGAGCAATTCTCTTCCGCTGCCAAGTGTCAAATTATATGCCATGTATGACGTTATTCCAAATAATGTAGATTATCTATTGTCAACTTAGTTCATTAAAATAAGAGAGATTATTTCAGGTAAGTTAAGAAGTTTTAGTCGCCTGAGATCAAAGTATAATAAAATTTTCAGCGCTATTCAATAAGAATTCTTTTACTTTCTGAAGTTATTGTACAAGTAATGAATATGCAATTGTGTTTTTGCCAGCTAAGGTATGGGCCCGCTCCCCGCCCGATACAATGAGTCTCGTCTCCGTACTTGGTCAACTCCCTTCTGGCCAGCCATATTCTTTCATGACAAATTTAATTAATGAATATTTTTAAGTTATAGTACTTAGTCTTTGTCAGTCAGTTTTAATAAAAGAGGGCAAGCAGAGTGCTTTCAAGCGAACTACCAGTTTCTCACAATGAAGAATTCTCCTTCAATTGCGATGGCTGAATTACGAATTTAAATTTAGAATAATTAAATAATTAGTTCTAGTATGACTGTTTAACATTATAACAGATGGATACAACATTACTATCCATATACTTGGGACACTGATAGTTCTCAAACTCTGAAGGAAAGACAATTCTAAACAAGGTAAAATTCTATGACGGGATTTCCATACTTCAATCTCAACTAAATTATAAATATACAACCATAAACTGAATTGACTTCAGGTCATTTACTAAAGGTTAAAGCAGTATTTCGATTTAATATTGAGTAGATTTGGCAATATTTGTTCTCAATTGTAAACTAGATTTTATTTCTAACATCTTTCAATTGAGTTGGCTGGTGGAACATAGTTTAAATATTTGAACTCAGATAAAAGATATGTTGTCATTATTATTTGTGAATTTTATATATTCACTAAATAATATGATACTTTCATAGTTGGTAGATACTTTTCAAAGTATTATTTCTCGGTTATTCATAAACATCATTCTGTTAATTTGAAAGGTTTACCCAAAGCATTGATCTAGTGACCTAGAAGTTGTGAATCGACCTTAACTTACTAGAGACACGAGCTTATTCCATACACTCAGATCTTGTTTCAGCACTCCTCTCAAAATTACCAAAATAGTTTATTCTATCTATAAACAATCGGTTCAACCATAGCTCCCTTCGGCCAATCCAATTCAAAGATAAATAATCTATTCTTTATTTATGATTCTACTCCATCTATTAATTCATTATTCAATATTAACTGAAAAGGATATCTAAATTAAATTAAGAGTAAATTAATTTGTGGGTACTTACTGAAGCTTGCAAAGTCTACACAATTTAGCACACTGTAGTAATCGTTCACAACACTGATTCTATGGAAGATTGATACTATCCTATTGGATTATAACCAGTAATTCCACATAAACTTTCGTCCATTATATTGTACACTTCCGCATTCACCATGTTCCATTCCTAAGTCATCCTACCTCTTCACCGCCTATATAAATTCGAATGTTCCACTTGGTGACCCACGGCGGCCATTTTGTCGACCCGATTCTCAACACCGCCTACCTAAATTTCGAATCACTACCTATTGACCTCGGCGGCCATCTTGACGACGCTTACTTATTTGCGGCCTACCTAAATCCGATACACTACGAAGTGATCTACCTCTCCACCGCCTACCTAAAAGCTCCTAGATTGTCTACCGTTCCTGCTGTTACCTTGCTGACAACACGACCTTCTTGAGGATGTCTAACCTTTTACCAGCATCCAAGTTTCCCTCCCGCCTTGAGATGCTAACCTAAGCTACTGTTCCTACGCGCCTAACAATGAATTTATAAACCTAATGAATTTACCTGCCTACCAACGACTAAATTCCGATTTCCTATGCAATATTTGGGATGCTTACCATCATCCCCGACGCCCCGATCCTGTACAGCGTGAGCAAGCATGACTCGCCTAAACTCCCCTAACAGCTTGGACGTGCTCAGCGCTGGTGGGACGGGACAGCGCTGAGTCCTAACAGAAGAGGATTAACATTACCAAGCCATATCCTCCACGTTCAAACGGGATTACATCCACACACCGTTCGGACCGTTGGTTGATGAGCGAGTTGGCTAGCTTGGTAACCTTAAGTGACTAAACTAGGTATCTTTCAACAGAAACCCGCATTGCACGCCACAGAGCAATGCTATTTTACCTACCCCTTTGAGGATTGACCGAACGCCCAATAAAGACACAAAACTAAAGAGAAATCTACCCCCCCTTTATTTCCCCCTGATTGCTTAAACAAATTTCGAACAACATTAAACCATGAAAATTCTTGAAACTATTGGGAAATTTACTTTACTTCATGAAAATTCGCAAGCAAAATCTACATACTTTAATTTCAAGCTTACTTATACCATATAAGCCCTAATTAAAGCATATAAGCAAAAGACTCGCACCCGGTTGCGGACCTATACGTCAAAACCTCAATTAAAAACACTATCTTCCTGACTTCTTGATGTTTCTTGCGTTAAAATAAAATACTACTTGATTGAAGTTTCTTACAGAGAGGGTATCGACGGCTTCTTCTGAGTTCCACTTGATGCTTCGCTGAGGTCAGAGAAAGTAAAGAGAGCGATTTCCCCCCAACTTCGCCTTTTATAATCCCCCAGAATCATTCACTTTCTGCAGGAAACTCACCCCACACGATCTAAGCATCTTTTTTTTCTACCTTCATTTCCCTACTTTACATAAATTATTCCTAAAATTTTCCCTTCTCCTTCAAAAATGGGGAGAATTCAATTTTGTCTTACTCAACTTATAAATATAATATTTAAGTTACTAATCTTACAAAATGAACCCCTATACTAATCAATAATTTCAACGTACAATTCAACTAACCAATAACCTCCTATGTTCAAGATTCTCTATACTCAAGCGCACAATGCCACTCAATTTGTAACCAAATTAAAATTAATCTGTTACCTAAATATTTCTCTATACTGACATTTCAGCTACATTTGATTTAAGTAATTCATACAATTGTATGAAACAACGTTTCAATCATAAATAAATCAACAAGTTTTCCCCCTTACATCATTTCTAACAAAACTAACAACTTTGAATAATATTCAGCATATTTATCCAGAATCATATGAAATTATTGTACTATAATCATAGAACTCTGATTAATACGAATTTTATATTCACAACAAATTGAACCTCCCATATGCTACAATTTGAATCCAACCCTTTTCAACCTTTTTATCTCGCCTTCCCCAAAATATCATAACCTCTAGAATCAATTTGCTAAAATACGTATTACAACATTTTCCATTAAATATTCGGTCCAATTAAACCTAAAATTTCCGATCAATTTAGCATCACAATGTTGGTACTTTAAAAATCCTTGAACCGTTACAGCTCGACCCCAAAATCCTGCACAGGTGACAAGACTACGTATTGGATCCGGAGTAGGATTTTCCTTCTCAATTCTCAAATATTTATTCCGCCTCTACTCTTAATCCTCAATTTTTACTCATACATCCCTTTTGTATAATAAAAAAAAAACCTTTCCCTTAATAACCCTAACCATTATTATTTCTCCAAGATCAAAGAATTGTTGGGTGAAACCTAATGTAAATGAGATTTAGATTGTAGAGTGTATTTAAACCAAGACAATATTGAAAAGTTATCAAGCGAGTTTTAAGTTTTATGTGACTTTTGCCAATTCCGTCTTATGCATATTCAACACCAGAGTCGTACAAGATCACAGTAAGGTGTGGGTTGTGAATCCACAACTTCTAGCAAGTCTACATGCGACAAATAAATCTTTTTCTAACCTTATGAAAAAGTTTGCGTATGACGCTACATATTTGTGCATTGAACCCTTCCACAATCAAGTATTACTCCTTTCTTGCCAACAGGGCCTACTCCGTCGGTTCGAAGTGAGCCTATACAATGACCCTATATTTCCAAAAGCTTACTTAAGACTCTAGAACAACCCTAATATCGCCTTGGAGAGTGTGCAGTTGTCGAGTTCATATTCATAGCTCTTAGCTTCTTGTGTAGTATGAATTTCAGACAGTTGTTCACACCAGGACAATTTACAAACGTCAATAGTGTTTGTTTTCTCTCTTTTTTTTTTCTCTAACCTAACACCAAAAGTCCTACTGTACAAAATTCAAGTTTGTCAACCCTAAACGCTGGTCCGGCCGCAAGCACAAACCAAACGCTAGAGCAGTGTGGTGGTCCTATCTCTTGGAAAAATAATAAGTCTGCATTCAGGTTTCACATTTGTTATAATCCAAAGCCCTCCATATAGAATCTATATTTTAATTCCAATTCCTAATCCACATTAACTCTCATTCTATGCAATCTTTTAAATTAACATCCCATTCATACTCATAAACTAGATTAGATTCTCATTCTATTCATCTGTTCTCTTCATGCAGCATTCACTGTCTTCATTCACTAGCCTACATTCACGCCACCTAAGATTATATCATAGCTACACCCTGAATGCAAATATAAATAACTAAATTGGGTAGAGATTAATCATACAATGTTAGGATTCAATACGCCGATTGTCACCAAACATAATTATATGCAAAATTTACAATAAAGTATTATCTCAAATTCGTTACGAAAAATTAATCTTATGTTACGCACTTTCTACACTACGCGACACACTATAATAATACACGCCTCACACGTTAAACGAGAGTGAATTTTACACGATATGTTAAAGTTAAACAACCCTTTTATATGTAGCGGGGGAGCAGCAAAAACAGTTATTTTGATGAGAAACTATTTATTTCCAAATAAAAGGTTACAGAGCGTGCGTCGTTCGTCGTTGCAAGCAATATAAGATGGCGTCCCTCCTCTCATCCCTCTCTCTTCCACATTCATACGTCTCACTCGCACACTCCTTACGTTCCGTTTCCCACATTCGGCCGTCCTGATCCATATCTGTCCCCAGATATACTACTCTCGTACAAATTATACAATGATAAGTACTTAAGAAGTCTCACATCCATCGTTACATAGGTAGCCAAAATATGAAATATTAATTTTACCAAAATCACTACTCGTTACAAAACTACAAAATGTTACTTGAAAGGAATTTTACAATAATTACATACTAATTACACCAAACTCGTCAATGAACTCTACACCATTTCAAATGTACTACTGTTATAATTAAACACAAAAACATAACACAAGTAAATAGGTATTATGACCTCAAAGTTACTTATAAGTAAATACTACGACCACAAAGTTGCATCGCTAACACCACATTACAAATTATAGAGTAGGTATGCCTCAGAACTTGCGTCAAGTGGTATGCTAGACAACGGAAAGTATAAGGTATAACATGAATCCTGAAACATAAGAAAAAACAGAATTAAAAATTACCTGTGGATAAACAAAAGCTCAATCTTCCAGCCCTTCGCTGTCATACTCTGGCCACTTCTTCATTTGGTCTGCAGAGCTAGACGTCTTACTGGGACCTTCTGTAGATGAGTCTACCTTTTCCACGTCATAGCGGTCATTTCTCTTGCATTTCACTACCCTATATGGGCCAAGGTACTTGGGCTTCAGTTTAAGCCCGGGGCCAAACTGAGTTCTCTTTATAGCCACTAGATCACCTTCTCTATATTTTGAACTTTCCTTTCTCTTCCTATTATAAGTTTTCTTGTTTTCTTCTTGAATTTTTAATATTTGTTCTTTAGCTTGGATTCTTAACTTTTCCCTGTTTTCATCGTACTGTAACTGATTTTCTTCTTGCAATAAACTTAGAATTTCCACGTCTTCCTTATTCCTCATTTTCACACCCATTAGTAATTCGAATGGTGTAGTGTTCACACTCCTTTGGAACGTACTGTTCAACGCCCTTTGAACACTACTTACGTGCTTATACCATACCACAGGATTATCAATGCACAATTTTGTCAAAATTGGCAAGATAGTCCTGTGTATCCTCTCTACTTGTCCATTGCCGCGTGGTACACCAGTAGTAATCTTCACATGACAGATACTCTCTTCTTCACAGTAGCTCTCAAACTCTCTGCTCGTGAAAGCCGTTCCTCTATCCGTAATCACTCTGCAAGGATTTCCAAAAATCTGCTGGTGTATCCGCAACTTGCTTAACGTCTCCTGAGTTGTGGTCGACTTAGTCGGAAATAACCATACAAACTTGGTGAATGCGTCGATAACTGTAAGAATGTAGTTGTACTGTTTCTTCGTCTCGGTAAGCGGACCGACATGATCCAAATGCAGTGTGTCAAACGGAACATTTTCCTTTTCAATCGGGTTTAAGAATCCTTCCTGTTTTCCTTCTTTCTTCGTAGCTAACAAACATGGTATACAACTCACTAGATATTCATCTATCTTCTTATCTAAATCTCTAATGTAATAGTCCTTATTCAATAGTTCTTTCATCTTCTTCTTCCCAAAGTGTCCAATACTGTGTACTTTGTTAAGTATTTCTTTCTCTAAACACCTAGGTACTACTAACAATTTTTCTTCACCTTTGTATAACACTCCATTATCTAAACTGTAATTTTGAAAAGCTTTTTCCTTTAAAATTTCTTTAATTGCTCTCAAACCATCATCTTTATCTTGAGCCGACCTGATACTGTCATTCAATGATGAAATTACATTAACTGTAGGCATTCTGCTTAGAGCATCGGTGTGTCTCATCTGCGTACCAGATCTATGTTCTATCTCATAATCATACTCGTTCAGCATAAGTACCCATCTTGCAACTTTGGGCGTCAAATCCTTTTTCTTAAGTGTCATCTCAAACGCCTTGCAGTCGGTTACTATTTTAAAATGAATCCCATACAGATAATGTCGAAATTTCACCACACCCTCTACTATAGCAAGCGCCTCCAACTCATAACTCGCGTATCTACTCTGTGCTTCATTCGTCTTCCGACTCATGTAATGAACTGGATGTAGGCCGGAGTCCGGGTGATCCTGCATGAGTATGGCTGCAAATGCTATACTTGATGCGTCAGTGTGCAATTCAGTCCTTAACTTGGGATCAAATATCTTTAACACTGGTCCGCTGACCAACTTAGTTTTCAAAATTTCAAAAGCTATTTTCTGTTCTTCCTGAAATAAAAATTCTTTACTTTTCCTTAACAAATCTGTTAATGGTTTGGATATAATGGCAAAATCTTTAATATACTTCCTGAAGTAACTTGTTAATCCAACAAAACTATGCAACTGCTTTATATTCTTCGGTTCGGGGTACCGTGTTACCGCTTCAACTTTCTCCGTGCTTGGTCTCACTTCTCCATCCTTTATTACGTGTCCCAAATACTCAATTTCTCGTTGCAGTAAGTTCGCCTTCTTCCAATTGATTTGCAGTCCGTACTGTGAAGCTACCTCAAGCACTTGCTTTAATCTTTGTAATCCTTCACCTTCACTTGAAGCTGGAATTATTATATCATCGATGAAAATCATTAACACACCTTGAGATATCAAATTTCGAAAGATTATACTAACAAATCTCATAAAAGTCTTCGGACATACAGACAAACCAAAGGGTGCTCTCAAAAACTCATATTGTCCTTGGTGGGTAACAAAAGCTGTGTAAGGAATTGACTCCTCACTCACTTTCAGATGAAAAAACCCATTTTTCAGATCTAACACACTGAAAACTTTAGCACTTTGCAATTTGTCTATAAGATCATCTATAATCGGAAGTGGAAACTCGTCTTTAACTATCTTTTCATTTAATCGCCTGTAGTCCACACATACTCGAATTGAACCATCCTTCTTTTTCACCATCACGAGAGGACTAGAATATTCAGAAAAACTAACCTGTATTATTCCTTGTTCCAACCATTCTTCGATTTGTTTTTCTACAACTTTTTGCTCCATCAGTGACAAACGTCGAGGTCGCTGTGATACCGGGATGTCATCCTTTAGCACTATTTTGAGTTCAATTGGTGCCTCCTTTGATTGCATAGGTTTGTACCGCTGCACACACTTCATAACCTCATCCCGTATCGTTGCGTCTCGAACGTGATCTAAAACAACACCAGAACAACACCCTACAAAACAATCTATTTTCCCTAACCATTCTAAATTTTCAGGTAAAAAGGACACACTTCCCTCGTTGACTAACATCACCACTTGAGACAAAAACTCCTGGCCTAAAATACAATTAAATGGCATAGCATCGTCGTAAACTACGTGAAAAACAATTTTTTTGTATAACTGGTTATCAATTTCACAATTTAATAAAACTTTTCCTATAGACTTAACCATAAATTTACCTAAACCCGAAATAATGAGGTCATCTTTAACAATATCACATGGAAATTTATCTACAACATTTTTAGCAATTAAATTTACATCAGATCCGGTATCAATTAAGGTCGTTAAACTACAATTATTATTAAACTTTAGAGTTTTCACCGGTTTCGTACAAAGCGAAAGTTTGTTTACATTCTGTAACTGCATGACGTTGACGTCTTCCGTGACGTTGACAGTCGAACTGCCATTCGATCGTTCACACTTCACTTCGGTCAGTTCGTTCCGTCGTTCGGTCCCATTGCAAACCGTAGAATGTTGCCACTGTCGCTCTTGCTCGTCGCTCTCGGTCTCGGTCATCATCGAACTTCCGAACATGGCCGCTCCACGGTATCCGCCGCGCTTTTCGCCACCGCCACCGATCGCCGCCATTTTGCCGTCGTTGTACTTGCCGTGTCCATGTATGATGCCGCGTTTTACAGGGTTCACCGTGCAATCTTTGCGTATGTGTCCGAATGAGTTGCATCCAAAGCACTTCAGGCCGTTTTTGCACTCCGCCGCTATGTGATTTATACTGCCACAGTTAAAACACCTTTGTTGCATGACGCCACCGGCGCCATAACGCTCTCGCTCGCGGTAATTTTCCACTGGGTTGCGTCTGGCTCTTTGCTCCTGCGCTTTGCTTTTCATGCTTTCGTATATAGCCAACCTGTCCTTCAGACCGGAGTAGTTATTCACACCATACAGCACACTTTTATTCATCTCGTAATCTTCGATGCCGTCGACAATGTACTGGATCGCGACGTAGTCTGGGAATTTTGCTCGCTTACCCAATT
Source organism: Agriphila geniculea (assembly GCA_943789525.1). Taxonomy (NCBI): domain Eukaryota; kingdom Metazoa; phylum Arthropoda; class Insecta; order Lepidoptera; family Crambidae; genus Agriphila; species Agriphila geniculea. Next base: position 16,334,723 of record OX038875.1, read on the forward strand.
CCTTCATAGTGAGCATATACTGTATATATGATTCATCGGGCCTCTTCTTGCGCGCTGCCATCGCCTCGTGCATTTCTTTCACATTTACGACATCTGGGAATTCTCTGATGAGTGCGGTTTTGAGCTCGTCGTACGATTTAAATGTTTTTTCTGACCTTAGCCATAGTGCTGCCGTCCCAGATAGGGTTCTTCTCGCTATAATAAGCGTTTGCTGAGGCGTCCACTGGAATATCTCCGCGTTGTCTTCGATGTCCTGCGCCCACTTACTTGACGAGTAGGTTTTGTCATCGCCGCTGAATTTTACGATCGAGTGCAGCCCATCCATCAAGCTGAATGAAGACGCCGACGCTTCTGATGCCGTAGCTGGCTTCCCGTCGTTTCCCGTTCCCGTCATCGTCTTTTCGTCCTAGGAAGCTTACCACGTGCAACACGCCGCCTCGGGTGGTTTTCGTCGTCGTGAAAATCGTCGTACTTACGTCTTTTTTTGATCGCGGACGTAGCCCCCAAAAATATGTAGCGGGGGAGCAGCAAAAACAGTTATTTTGATGAGAAACTATTTATTTCCAAATAAAAGGTTACAGAGCGTGCGTCGTTCGTCGTTGCAAGCAATATAAGATGGCGTCCCTCCTCTCATCCCTCTCTCTTCCACATTCATACGTCTCACTCGCACACTCCTTACGTTCCGTTTCCCACATATATATGAAATTATTTCAAGTTAACTGACTCATTATCAATTTAAGTTAACGGTGTACTTAATTGTATATGCCTTTTCTATTTCATAAAGATGCTTAAACACAGTCGGATATTCTACCGATTACCTAGATCTACATCAACTTAACGTCTACCTAGACCTATATCTAAACAGAAAATTTCCCCCCCCGGAAAGAAAAGCCACCGACACACCCCTCTATCTGACCTTACAATTTCAACCAACTCGAACAACGAAATATGTTTTAATTAACTTGGACAATTAACTAATTTTTGTCCAACCCGTAACGTACCAAGTGAATAACACTCCATCAGAGAATTATATTTTTTTTTTTAAATTAGACTTTGACCTTTCTCCTTTTTTTTTTCATCAGACTAACAATCGAGTTGTTAAAATTTTGTAAGCTCAGACAGGCTTTTCCCTTGCCCAACAGTCTCTATACAAAGTTACCCCTTTTACCATTTATTAGTCAACTTAAGAAAAAAACAATTGATATTTGATACTTATACAAGATACTATCTATTATTTACAAAGCTTATTTATAATACCTAGACAAATGTATAGTGTTAAACCTTCCTCGTTCCTTGCCAGACTTAGGGTCTACAAGTAAATACACATTCTTAAACAGATTAGCGCCAACCACATACGGACCCTCATACAATGGTTCGAACTTTTTCGTAATTTTTAATTTAGCATCAGACTTATTTAATTTCCTTATCTTAACCAAATCACCTATTTGATATTGAATGATACGATATTTCTCATTAAATTTGTTCTGTCGTAATTGCCCTGCCTTCCTTAAATTCTCACGAGCTTTCTCCCTAATTTCGTCTACAGGTAGAGATACCACACCATTCGGCAAATTGTCATCAAAAGATAGTCTCGTAGGTTCACTATATAAAATCTCACAAGGAGTAAAACCCGTACTTTCATGGTAAGTGTTATTATATAGAACTTCTAATTTGGGCAATATATCAACCCAACCTTTATGATTTGTCCTACAATAAGTTCGGAATAATCGTCCGAACTCCTTATTTACTCTTTCCGTAGTATTAGGCCTAGGATTTCTAACTGTGGTATAAATAACTCTCACCCCTTCTTCTTTCATAACTTCCTTCCACATCCTACTAGCAAATTGCGACCCATTATCCGTCATTATAGCTCTGGGTTTGATTATGCGAAAGAATTTTCTCACCTTAGTTAGTACCGAAATTGCAGTTGCTTTTCTAAGATCATAAAATTTCACAAACTTACTAAAGGAGTCTTGCACAACCAAAATATAATTCATACCGAACTTCCCCGACGGAAGTGGACCATACAAATCTGCCATAACGATATCTCCTACATTCTCAGTTATGATTGAGCGACAAGGACCTACATACTTAGCTGTATCGCTCTTAGTTATCTGACAATCGTGACACCCCTTTAATAGACGTTTGACCTGTTTAGTTAATCCTTTCCAAAAAAATCTATCCCTAATGTACTTAATGATTTTGTAAGCCCCTTGATGTCCCATTTCGAAATGTACCTGCCAAATAACTTCCTCTCTAATTGATTCCGGTAAGAATAACACCTTTCTACTTCCCTCGCCAGGTAAATAATATAATATTCCATCACCTAATACACACCTTTTAGAAATTTGACTTACTCTACCATTTATTCCAACCCCACTGATTAAAATTCTAATTATTTCTCCTATCTCCACATCTTCCCGTTGTAGTCTAGCTAAATCCTTTAATTTTTCAAGTAACTCTTTATTAATTCCTCTCTCAGTGTAAAATATTCTAGGCGAATTAGTTTTATCCTACTGTAATAAATCCCCTTCTGGTTGATATCTTGATAACACATCAGCTACTACATTATCTCTACCTTTTACATGTTGAACTACATATTGAAACTGTTCTAAATAATTTATCCATCTAGTTACTCGCGCATTGTATAATTTACTATTCTTTACAAATGTTAATGCTTTATGGTCCGTTCGTATTATTACTTTAGCCCCTCTTAAATAAGTCTCAAATTTTTCCAAACAACAAATTATCGAATAGAGTTCTTGTTCAGTAACTGTCCAATTTAGTTGTGCTCCTCTTAGTAATTTACTATGAAACCCTAAAATTTTTATCTCCCCTTGATTATCCTTTTGATACAAAAACCCCGCTAGCCCTATTCCCGAACTATCTGTCTGTAAATAATGGCTTAGTAAAATCTGGATGATTCAATTCGACAGTGTTAATAAAGAGTGACTTTATTTTATCAAAGGCTTCCTGCTCCGATTCTCCCCATTTCCATTTATTTTCCTTTTTTAGAAGTTCACATAAAGGTCCCGTATGAAAACTATAATTAGGTATAAATTTGCGATAAAAATTACAAAGTCCTAAAAATGCCCTCACCTGTTTCAACTTTTTTGGTGTAGGAAATAATTGAATTGCCCTAACTTTTTCGGGATCTGTACGAATTCCGTCAGTTGAAATAATATAGCCTAGCATCTTTACTTCAGTACTCAAAAATTCACACTTTTCTAGATTACAAGTTAACCCTGCCTGTGATAATTTCCCTAATACTATATCTATGTGTTCTAAATGCTGAGATAGTGTTCCCGTTGTTATGATCGCTAAATCGTCAAGATAGTTTATACAGAAATCTCTAACCTCGTGACCTAGTATAATATCAAGTCCGCGCGAAAATGAACCGACTGATGTCTTCAACCCCTGAGGTAGAACATTATAAACATAGGATTTTCCGTTAAATGAAAACCCCGTATACTTTTTACTAGCTTCCGTTAGAGGGACTTGGTAATATGCATTTTTCAGGTCTACAATACTATACATACAATACAATACAATACAATACAATACAATAATGAACTTTGCCCCATGAAAATAGTTTAGAACGTCTAACTGTAATGGCGGCTTTTCGGTCTCAGCTATCATATATTTATTTATCTCTCTAGCATCTAATAATACACGGATCGACCCGTCTCTTTTTAACGTAAAAGTTAATGGGCTACAATACGGCGTGGTTGAGCGACTAATGATCCCTTGCTCTTCCATCTCCATTAATTTAGCCTCTACCTTATCCCTATACGCATACGGTATTGGATACGTTCTCTTTACTACGGGAGTATGCGGCTCCATGGCAATAACATGTTCATAGCAATTTGCTCTACCTAATCTAGAGGTAAATAAACTCCTATGCTTCATTAGAACTTCCTCTAAAGCTTTCTGTTTATCTTTATCTAATTTTGACTTTTGTAACATACCCCTAATATTCTCATCCACATTCTCTTCATCTAACATGCTCACATCAAAATCTGTTGGTGATTTACAATTACTAAGAACAGTATTCCCCTTAAAGAATTTAAACAACCTCTTTTCCTCTCCTATAATTATTTCAACCCCTTCTTCTTCTCTATTAAGTTTTATCGACGCTTGATTCTCTTTCATCCAATCAAAACCCAATATCAAATTAGCACTAAGACCCGGTACAATCAAAACAGTTATATCTCGCTCAAAAGGTCCGATTCCCAAGGTAACTAAAGCAATTTTCTTTATCTCTACACTCTTTTGTCCTACAGCAGTTTTAATTAGAAATGATTTAATAGGCATAACGGGTATCGATGGTCGTCTTTCTACTAAACTATTCCAAAACTCCTCCGAAATACATGTTATATCACTACCTGTATCCAATAAAGCTACAATATTTTCGTCAAAAATCTGTACTAATAATTCTGATTTGAATACCTGTGTATCTGTTTTATTCGTGGATTCTTCATCAAAAACCGCATTTAGTTCATTATTAGAGTCGATCAAAAGTTGTTCTACCTTTAACTTTAACAGCTCTACTATTTGGCTAGGAATATCTTGAACTATCCCCTCTATTTCGCTATACCCTAACCCTATTCTAGTATAATTATCCTTAAGATCTAAACCTATCGGTATCCTAACACCGGTTTTATTTCTTCCTAAAGATTCACCTGGACACCAATTCATCCTAACCATCATATTATAATTTGGGTCCCCTGTGGCTGAAGCTGATCCGAGGACTAAAGACTCAACTTCCACTAGTTTAACATTTCACTATCTACTACATTTGAATTATCATTTAAATTAATTGCTTGTACTTCAGCCTCCTTCGGTCTCTGCCACTGCCTATAATTCTGTTGGTATCCCCTTTTCTTCTTCTCCCATTCTTTAAAATTCTTAGACGTAGATGTGCCCGGTACTTCCTGCTTCTGGATATTGTCCATACTCCTTAGAAATTCGGCCGCTTCTATTATGGTTTCTATTTTATTTGTCACAAATACTTGTTGGATGAATTTTGGGTAATGACGTATAATATCGCCAATCAATTGTTTTTCCGGAATTTTATAGCTTAACATTTGAGCTCTACCTGTCAACTTCAAAAAATGCTCCACCATGGTGGGAGTCTCTGCTCTATTCCAAACTCCATGTACTATTTTCCTTCTCAATTCGTTTTGTTCATTTTCTCCCCAATATGCTTTCAGAAAATCTACTTTAAAGTCAGCTAAACCTGTCCATCTCCCCTTATAGATCCGGGACCAATCCTTTACACTTCCAGTTAAACATTCTCGTATTAAATCTAGTTCATTGCCCGATGTTCCTAACTTCTTCAAATAGGTCTCTAAATCTTCTATAAAATCAACCGGATGAATCGACGATTCTCCGAATTTTGGTCTATCTAAGTTTATGTTCTTGACATTACACATCACGTACTTATGAATATCTGCGCCCGGACTAGTTTCTTTAATTACATTCCCACGCACCTCATCACAATCCATTCCTTCATTATTCAATGACGTTACCTCAACTATTGGCGATTCCTTTTCCCCTCCGGTAGTTTCCTGGATAGTTCGCTGCGTTTTCTTAACTTCCCCACTCAGAACATTTACTCTTCTAGTAAGCACCCCTATGGTACGACTCAACATACGCTGTATGGTCACCAATTCCCGTGAACGTGTCGACTTCGGTCGCCTTATAGTTCTAACTATCGGATGGGGTTCATCAAGCACTCTAGAATCTCTAACTTCCACCTCTTCCGGTTGAACAGGCCGATTAGAGTCACTATTGATTTCTTCTATGTTTCCTAATTCGTCATCTGGCTCATATCGTTTGGGCACTCGTCGAACACGAGATGGTTTTCCCATTTTGATATTTAATCTCTACAATAGCTTTTAAAACTCTCCTTGTTTTTTTTTTTTTTTGTTGTAAGGTCAGATCTTCAAATAATTAAAATATAGTACCCGTACTAATTTAGTTTTAAAAAATCCACCGCTTTGGATTCCACAAAACCACGCTCCCTAATATTCGACTAATGTAAATGTTGAAACTAATCATTTCGAATTAAATATCTAATTCTCAGAAAAACGTCAATCACATTCTTTGCTACCATTACTATTCTACATGATTTAAATATTTTAAACTTTCCTTTTATCATTAAATCCCAACACATTATACCTCCCTAGCCAACTTCCTCAACGTTGTTTCCACAACTAAAACGTCTTAGTAACTAGTTCTACAACGACCCCCAGTTAGATAATTTTCGAAAGTCACGACGATTAGTTACAAAATTAATTCACCTCGGATAAATATTTCAAAATGATAATCTATAAATGACTAACTCAAATCTTAAACGATCATGATCCCTTCAATAGCACAATCTCAAAGGTAGGTTACTAAGTTAAACTAAAATCTAATCACCACATACTAAGTTTTCTAGTTTCAATTTAAAAGTTTATTAAAATATTTCACGACCCCATCATTTTATGCTGCTAATATCCCTCTAACTTCACTATTACTATTCAGAAATTAGCGATAACACACAAACTCTAAAACTATTTATTACATTATACGCTAATATTTTTTTTTGTAACTTTGTAAGTTGAATCTAGAATTATCTTACAACACTCACTAACCCTAAATTCATCCACGACTTCAGTATTACTAAACGTTACTGCCGTTCCTATTATCTAACGCATCAATCGTATAATATTAAGTTAACCACAAACGTGATAAAGGCAACGACATAATTCATCTCTCAACCTGCCAATGACAAAACGTCAATCCTTCTTAAATGATTAGAGTTAATCGTTTATCGTATACCTATAAAGTAATTATGGACAAAACTTTCTGCATGTCTACTTCCATAGTTAATTTTCCATTGGCATATGCCACCATTACGTAATCTTACAAAATATAATTTAACCTTATTGGCATAAACAAAAACTTATTATATATGTCATTAAAATCAAGGAATAGGAATCTGTCAAGTTGACGTTTCGTTCGGAAATCGCTAACATGTAATTTCTTTGGCCGCGTTCCTGACCTTATTCACATTCAGCCATTCACGTAACAACACGCTATTACTAAAAGTTACACAGACAATGTTACGCACACGTGCGTATACATTTAATAAAATTACTACAAATCTCGTGTCCTATCAACCACAATTTTGAACAATTAATTCGATTTTACGAATGATAAAAAAAATAAATAAAAGAGTGCACACGTGTGACCATACATTTTTTTTTCTTTAAGAATCATAGCTTTGACACAACAAAGCACCTATGATTTCGCTATAGCCGTAAATTCAATTGACAGTCTACCTATCACCGTCATCCTACTTCGCAATCATCAAATTAACAAGACTAGAATTTTATAATCGTACATATCCTATGATCTGCTTTATTTCTTAGGTATAAACAATAGAAGAACAAAAGTTTTTTTTTTTTTTATTATAACGTGTCTTTAAAAATAACGTTGAAGTTTCTTATTTTACTTTCCCTCAAGGTCAATAGTTGGGAAGTATTGATCCCAAAGTGACTTATGCTATTATTTTGTCAAATCTCTTTGACACCGCACGACAATATTAATGCGTATTGACATATGATTGATAAAAAACCGCCAGGCACTCGTTGTCCTTAGTTATACATTTAAAATCGTATATGTGGTTACCTATAAAAATGTCCTTTTTTTTTCTAACTTAATCATATCAGTGAATAAAATCCAAGTCAGAATTCAATTTTTAAATTGGTCTCGGTCCATGGCCGAAAAGTGGATTCGGTCGGACCTTGATGCGGACCTTTGAATAGAGTAAAATAAATTTGACTTGAGTAGATAAACCGGAACTGGGAAAATAATTATATCGATTATCGATAGTGTATATCAATAAAAACTATCGCGATACGATTTGCTTAACTACGCAATTTACCTTAAACGAGACTATACTGTATGAACAAGTAATAATTTAACTGCATAATTGTATCATTGTAACCAAACGTAGTGTGTAAAATGACTATAGAACCAAATGCAATACAGTTAACCTAAGTGTCGATAATTTACGTAAATATCGATAAGGTATCAGAGACGTCGATAGTCTTGGCAGCACTATAATGACAATGAAAACATTAAGTGTATCGAAATATTTTACAAGATTTGTCTTATAACAGTGGTTATTTGTATATTTGTTTTCAGAGATATTTAACTAAGATCTTACAAATGATTCGCAAAACAAAAGTTTCAAGGACCAGCCAAAGTGACAAGTTAAACGCCATAACTCGTACCAGAATGATAACTTAACAACCATTGGAAAAGAAAATCAGTGTTTCAACATATCAAACCTTTATACCCACTTCACCGCAACAAAATGTGACTGTCACAATCTCACTTGTTAACAGTCACTCACTCCCAAACCACACAAAACCTGAAGATTCGCAATAATAATATGAAATCCTGGTCACGGTATCAACAAAAATGTAACCGACGACCTAACTACAATGGATCTAGATGATCACGGCCTATGCAAGAGACTAAAACCTAAGTGGAAACCTAATAACCTACAGGACAGGAGGACAATCAAAATCCGCTTACTACTTACCGATGATTATAACTAAACTATTGAACCTAAATTTTACTGGATTAAATAACCTCCAAAATACAATTTACTAAGTTTGCTTTATCCAACCTTAACTAACCTACAAAGAACCTTACTAACAAGCTTTGTGTGATCTGAGAGGGCCTGTGAAAGTCTAATGGAGGAACCCTGGATGTGATAATTAGTGAACCCAAATTCTTTTAAAAGTGTGATTAGTATTGATTTTCATTTTCCAATAGAAGTATTCGCTTTCATTACTAGGTCTTAATTATTCCTGCTATTACATTTATTTCTAAAAGAAAATACCACTAAATGAAAGATATTGCTCTACTGATATAACCAGAGAAATAGAAATTAAGTCTGTATTTTTCTTAAGTGAGTTTACTTTACTTTCATATTAATTCTTAATAATTGTCATACTACCAAGGGAAATCCCATAGTTCTTTAGTGTCAAAAAATGGGAATACTATAAATAGAGAGGAAAGCGTTCCCAATTACGTTCCGTAGATGAAGTAAGTATGAGCGAAATAAACCTACGTTGATAGGAAATGATCAAAGTGAATTTATGAGTTAAATGGAGTATTGTTATAAGGTAAAAGAGGGTATGTTCAACCATAATAGACTGCAAGGTAAAAAGAGGTAAGTCGGGTTATAGAGAAAAGTTAAATTTGAGCAATTCTCTTCCGCTGCCAAGTGTCAAATTATATGCCATGTATGACGTTATTCCAAATAATGTAGATTATCTATTGTCAACTTAGTTCATTAAAATAAGAGAGATTATTTCAGGTAAGTTAAGAAGTTTTAGTCGCCTGAGATCAAAGTATAATAAAATTTTCAGCGCTATTCAATAAGAATTCTTTTACTTTCTGAAGTTATTGTACAAGTAATGAATATGCAATTGTGTTTTTGCCAGCTAAGGTATGGGCCCGCTCCCCGCCCGATACAATGAGTCTCGTCTCCGTACTTGGTCAACTCCCTTCTGGCCAGCCATATTCTTTCATGACAAATTTAATTAATGAATATTTTTAAGTTATAGTACTTAGTCTTTGTCAGTCAGTTTTAATAAAAGAGGGCAAGCAGAGTGCTTTCAAGCGAACTACCAGTTTCTCACAATGAAGAATTCTCCTTCAATTGCGATGGCTGAATTACGAATTTAAATTTAGAATAATTAAATAATTAGTTCTAGTATGACTGTTTAACATTATAACAGATGGATACAACATTACTATCCATATACTTGGGACACTGATAGTTCTCAAACTCTGAAGGAAAGACAATTCTAAACAAGGTAAAATTCTATGACGGGATTTCCATACTTCAATCTCAACTAAATTATAAATATACAACCATAAACTGAATTGACTTCAGGTCATTTACTAAAGGTTAAAGCAGTATTTCGATTTAATATTGAGTAGATTTGGCAATATTTGTTCTCAATTGTAAACTAGATTTTATTTCTAACATCTTTCAATTGAGTTGGCTGGTGGAACATAGTTTAAATATTTGAACTCAGATAAAAGATATGTTGTCATTATTATTTGTGAATTTTATATATTCACTAAATAATATGATACTTTCATAGTTGGTAGATACTTTTCAAAGTATTATTTCTCGGTTATTCATAAACATCATTCTGTTAATTTGAAAGGTTTACCCAAAGCATTGATCTAGTGACCTAGAAGTTGTGAATCGACCTTAACTTACTAGAGACACGAGCTTATTCCATACACTCAGATCTTGTTTCAGCACTCCTCTCAAAATTACCAAAATAGTTTATTCTATCTATAAACAATCGGTTCAACCATAGCTCCCTTCGGCCAATCCAATTCAAAGATAAATAATCTATTCTTTATTTATGATTCTACTCCATCTATTAATTCATTATTCAATATTAACTGAAAAGGATATCTAAATTAAATTAAGAGTAAATTAATTTGTGGGTACTTACTGAAGCTTGCAAAGTCTACACAATTTAGCACACTGTAGTAATCGTTCACAACACTGATTCTATGGAAGATTGATACTATCCTATTGGATTATAACCAGTAATTCCACATAAACTTTCGTCCATTATATTGTACACTTCCGCATTCACCATGTTCCATTCCTAAGTCATCCTACCTCTTCACCGCCTATATAAATTCGAATGTTCCACTTGGTGACCCACGGCGGCCATTTTGTCGACCCGATTCTCAACACCGCCTACCTAAATTTCGAATCACTACCTATTGACCTCGGCGGCCATCTTGACGACGCCTACTTATTTGCGGCCTACCTAAATCCGATACACTACGAAGTGATCTACCTCTCCACCGCCTACCTAAAAGCTCCTAGATTGTCTACCGTTCCTGCTGTTACCTTGCTGACAACACGACCTTCTTGAGGATGTCTAACCTTTTACCAGCATCCAAGTTTCCCTCCCGCCTTGAGATGCTAACCTAAGCTACTGTTCCTACGCGCCTAACAATGAATTTATAAACCTAATGAATTTACCTGCCTACCAACGACTAAATTCCGATTTCCTATGCAATATTTGGGATGCTTACCATCATCCCCGACGCCCCGATCCTGTACAGCGTGAGCAAGCATGACTCGCCTAAACTCCCCTAACAGCTTGGACGTGCTCAGCGCTGGTGGGACGGGACAGCGCTGAGTCCTAACAGAAGAGGATTAACATTACCAAGCCATATCCTCCACGTTCAAACGGGATTACATCCACACACCGTTCGGACCGTTGGTTGATGAGCGAGTTGGCTAGCTTGGTAACCTTAAGTGACTAAACTAGGTATCTTTCAACAGAAACCCGCATTGCACGCCACAGAGCAATGCTATTTTACCTACCCCTTTGAGGATTGACCGAACGCCCAATAAAGACACAAAACTAAAGAGAAATCTACCCCCCCTTTATTTCCCCCTGATTGCTTAAACAAATTTCGAACAACATTAAACCATGAAAATTCTTGAAACTATTGGGAAATTTACTTTACTTCATGAAAATTCGCAAGCAAAATCTACATACTTTAATTTCAAGCTTACTTATACCATATAAGCCCTAATTAAAGCATATAAGCAAAAGACTCGCACCCGGTTGCGGACCTATACGTCAAAACCTCAATTAAAAACACTATCTTCCTGACTTCTTGATGTTTCTTGCGTTAAAATAAAATACTACTTGATTGAAGTTTCTTACAGAGAGGGTATCGACGGCTTCTTCTGAGTTCCACTTGATGCTTCGCTGAGGTCGGAGAAAGTAAAGAGAGCGATTTCACCCCAACTTCGCCTTTTATAATCCCCCAGAATCATTCACTTTCTGCAGGAAACTCACCCCACACGATCTAAGCATCTTTTTTTTCTACCTTCATTTCCCTACTTTACATAAATTATTCCTAAAATTTTCCCTTCTCCTTCAAAAATGGGGAGAATTCAATTTTGTCTTACTCAACTTATAAATATAATATTTAAGTTACTAATCTATGAAACAAAATGAACCCCTATACTAATCAATAATTTCAACGTACAATTCAACTAACCAATAACCTCCTATGTTCAAGATTCTCTATACTCAAGCGCACAATGCCACTCAATTTGTAACCAAATTAAAATTAATCTGTTACCTAAATATTTCTTTATACTGACATTTCAGCTACATTTGATTTAAGTAATTCATACAATTGTATGAAACAACGTTTCAATCATAAATAAATCAACAAGTTTTCCCCCTTTCATCATTTCTAACAAAACTAACAACTTTGAATAATATTCAGCATATTTATCCAGAATCATATGAAATTATTGTACTATAATCATAGAACTCTGATTAATACGAATTTTATATTCACAACAAATTGAACCTCCCATATGCTACAATTTGAATCCAACCCTTTTCAACCTTTTTATCTCGCCTTCCCCAAAATATCATAACCTCTAGAATCAATTTGCTAAAATACGTATTACAACATTTTCCATTAAATATTCGGTCCAATTAAACCTAAAATTTCCGATCAATTTAGCATCACAATGTTGGTACTTTAAAAATCCTAACTGGCAACACCCATCGGACTACTTTTACATTTTTTTAAATGCCTACCCTCATTTGAGTTATAAACCTGCAGCATAAAATCTCGCTTTCGAAGAAACTTCATATCAATCTTTCTTCGTACTTTAGCTAAAACACATCACGTGGTGTGACACTACTGACAACTTACAGAAATAATTAACACCGAATTCAATCCTTTTTTAAGTAATCTTCTAAAATAAATTATTATAATAATATTCGAGAGGCTCTAATAAAATTTGATAAATAAACAATAATAAATATAAATAAATTTTAAGCCTATTAGCGTCGTTACCTACACAGAGACTAATATTTGAATTTTAGCGCCGTGAAAGATTAAAAGAACTTCCTACATTATTGCTAACTCAAAACCTGAACTACTCTTTATTATAATAACTTGTTCGATAGTTAAATAATATTATGCTCAGTATGAAACAAAATTCGAAAAATATTTGAGATAAAATAGCATGTTCAGTTTTGAACCGTTACAGCTCGACCCCAAAATCCTGCACAGGTGACAAGACTACGTATTGGATCCGGAGTAGGATTTTCCTTCTCAATTCTCAAATATTTATTCCGCCTCTACTCTTAATCCTCAATTTTTACTCATACATCCCTTTTGTATAATAAAAAAAAAACCTTTCCCTTAATAACCCTAACCATTATTATTTCTCCAAGATCAAAGAATTGTTGGGTGAAACCTAATGTAAATGAGATTTAGATTGTAGAGTGTATTTAAACCAAGACAATATTGAAAAGTTATCAAGCGAGTTTTAAGTTTTATGTGACTTTTGCCAATTCCGTCTTATGCATATTCAACACCAGAGTCGTACAAGATCACAGTAAGGTGTGGGTTGTGAATCCACAACTTCTAGCAAGTCTACATGCGACAAATAAATCTTTTTCTAACCTTATGAAAAAGTTTGCGTATGACGCTACATATTTGTGCATTGAACCCTTCCACAATCAAGTATTACTCCTTTCTTGCCAACAGGGCCTACTCCGTCGGTTCGAAGTGAGCCTATACAATGACCCTATATTTCCAAAAGCTTACTTAAGACTCTAGAACAACCCTAATATCGCCTTGGAGAGTGTGCAGTTGTCGAGTTCATATTCATAGCTCTTAGCTTCTTGTGTAGTATGAATTTCAGACAGTTGTTCACACCAGGACAATTTACAAACGTCAATAGTGTTTGTTTTCTCTCTTTTTTTTTTCTCTAACCTAACACCAAAAGTCCTACTGTACAAAATTCAAGTTTGTCAACCCTAAACGCTGGTCCGGCCGCAAGCACAAACCAAACGCTAGAGCAGTGTGGTGGTCCTATCTCTTGGAAAAATAATAAGTCTGCATTCAGGTTTCACATATGTTATAATCCAAAGCCCTCCATATAGAATCTATATTTTAATTCCAATTCCTAATCCACATTAACTCTCATTCTATGCAATCTTTTAAATTAACATCCCATTCATACTCATAAACTAGATTAGATTCTCATTCTATTCATCTGTTCTCTTCATGCAGCATTCACTGTCTTCATTCACTAGCCTACATTCACGCCACCTAAGATTATATCATAGCTACACCCTGAATGCAAATATAAATAACTAAATTGGGTAGAGATTAATCATACAATGTTAGGATTCAATACGCCGATTGTCACCAAACATAATTATATGCAAAATTTACAATAAAGTATTATCTCAAATTCGTTACGAAAAATTAATCTTATGTTACGCACTTTCTACACTACGCGACACACTATAATAATACACGCCTCACACGTTAAACGAGAGTGAATTTTACACGATATGTTAAAGTTAAACAACCCTTTTATATGTAGCGGGGGAGCAGCAAAAACAGTTATTTTGATGAGAAACTATTTATTTCCAAATAAAAGGTTACAGAGCGTGCGTCGTTCGTCGTTGCAAGCAATATAAGATGGCGTCCCTCCTCTCATCCCTCTCTCTTCCACATTCATACGTCTCACTCGCACACTCCTTACGTTCCGTTTCCCACATTCGGCCGTCCTGATCCATATCTGTCCCCAGATATACTACTCTCGTACAAATTATACAATGATAAGTACTTAAGAAGTCTCACATCCATCGTTACATAGGTAGCCAAAATATGAAATATTAATTTTACCAAAATCACTACTCGTTACAAAACTACAAAATGTTACTTGAAAGGAATTTTACAATAATTACATACTAATTACACCAAACTCGTCAATGAACTCTACACCATTTCAAATGTACTACTGTTATAATTAAACACAAAAACATAACACAAGTAAATAGGTATTATGACCTCAAAGTTACTTATAAGTAAATACTACGACCACAAAGTTGCATCGCTAACACAACATTACAAATTATAGAGTAGGTATGCCTCAGAACTTGCGTCAAGTGGTATGCTAGACAACGGAAAGTATAAGGTATAACATGAATCCTGAAACATAAGAAAAAACAGAATTAAAAATTACCTGTGGATAAACAAAAGCTCAATCTTCCAGCCCTTCGCTGTCATACTCTGGCCACTTCTTCATTTGGTCTGCAGAGCTAGACGTCTTACTGGGACCTTCTGTAGATGAGTCTACCTTTTCCACGTCATAGCGGTCATTTCTCTTGCATTTCACTACCCTATATGGGCCAAGGTACTTGGGCTTCAGTTTAAGCCCGGGGCCAAACTGAGTTCTCTTTATAGCCACTAGATCACCTTCTCTATATTTTGAACTTTCCTTTCTCTTCCTATTATAAGTTTTCTTGTTTTCTTCTTGAATTTTTAATATTTGTTCTTTAGCTTGGATTCTTAACTTTTCCCTGTTTTCATCGTACTGTAACTGATTTTCTTCTTGCAATAAACTTAGAATTTCCACGTCTTCCTTATTCCTCATTTTCACACCCATTAGTAATTCGAATGGTGTAGTGTTCACACTCCTTTGGAACGTACTGTTCAACGCCCTTTGAACACTACTTACGTGCTTATACCATACCACAGGATTATCAATGCACAATTTTGTCAAAATTGGCAAGATAGTCCTGTGTATCCTCTCTACTTGTCCATTGCCGCGTGGTACACCAGTAGTAATCTTCACATGACAGATACTCTCTTCTTCACAGTAGCTCTCAAACTC
This sequence comes from Agriphila geniculea, assembly GCA_943789525.1. NCBI lineage: Eukaryota > Metazoa > Arthropoda > Insecta > Lepidoptera > Crambidae > Agriphila > Agriphila geniculea. Next base: position 16,350,513 of record OX038875.1, read on the forward strand.
TCTGCTCGTGAAAGCCGTTCCTCTATCCGTAATCACTCTGCAAGGATTTCCAAAAATCTGCTGGTGTATCCGCAACTTGCTTAACGTCTCCTGAGTTGTGGTCGACTTAGTCGGAAATAACCATACAAACTTGGTGAATGCGTCGATAACTGTAAGAATGTAGTTGTACTGTTTCTTCGTCTCGGTAAGCGGACCGACATGATCCAAATGCAGTGTGTCAAACGGAACATTTTCCTTTTCAATCGGGTTTAAGAATCCTTCCTGTTTTCCTTCTTTCTTCGTAGCTAACAAACATGGTATACAACTCACTAGATATTCATCTATCTTCTTATCTAAATCTCTAATGTAATAGTCCTTATTCAATAGTTCTTTCATCTTCTTCTTCCCAAAGTGTCCAATACTGTGTACTTTGTTAAGTATTTCTTTCTCTAAACACCTAGGTACTACTAACAATTTTTCTTCACCTTTGTATAACACTCCATTATCTAAACTGTAATTTTGAAAAGCTTTTTCCTTTAAAATTTCTTTAATTGCTCTCAAACCATCATCTTTATCTTGAGCCGACCTGATACTGTCATTCAATGATGAAATTACATTAACTGTAGGCATTCTGCTTAGAGCATCGGTGTGTCTCATCTGCGTACCAGATCTATGTTCTATCTCATAATCATACTCGTTCAGCATAAGTACCCATCTTGCAACTTTGGGCGTCAAATCCTTTTTCTTAAGTGTCATCTCAAACGCCTTGCAGTCGGTTACTATTTTAAAATGAATCCCATACAGATAATGTCGAAATTTCACCACACCCTCTACTATAGCAAGCGCCTCCAACTCATAACTCGCGTATCTACTCTGTGCTTCATTCGTCTTCCGACTCATGTAATGAACTGGATGTAGGCCGGAGTCCGGGTGATCCTGCATGAGTATGGCTGCAAATGCTATACTTGATGCGTCAGTGTGCAATTCAGTCCTTAACTTGGGATCAAATATCTTTAACACTGGTCCGCTGACCAACTTAGTTTTCAAAATTTCAAAAGCTATTTTCTGTTCTTCCTGAAATAAAAATTCTTTACTTTTCCTTAACAAATCTGTTAATGGTTTGGATATAATGGCAAAATCTTTAATATACTTCCTGAAGTAACTTGTTAATCCAACAAAACTATGCAACTGCTTTATATTCTTCGGTTCGGGGTACCGTGTTACCGCTTCAACTTTCTCCGTGCTTGGTCTCACTTCTCCATCCTTTATTACGTGTCCCAAATACTCAATTTCTCGTTGCAGTAAGTTCGCCTTCTTCCAATTGATTTGCAGTCCGTACTGTGAAGCTACCTCAAGCACTTGCTTTAATCTTTGTAATCCTTCACCTTCACTTGAAGCTGGAATTATTATATCATCGATGAAAATCATTAACACACCTTGAGATATCAAATTTCGAAAGATTATACTAACAAATCTCATAAAAGTCTTCGGACATACAGACAAACCAAAGGGTGCTCTCAAAAACTCATATTGTCCTTGGTGGGTAACAAAAGCTGTGTAAGGAATTGACTCCTCACTCACTTTCAGATGAAAAAACCCATTTTTCAGATCTAACACACTGAAAACTTTAGCACTTTGCAATTTGTCTATAAGATCATCTATAATCGGAAGTGGAAACTCGTCTTTAACTATCTTTTCATTTAATCGCCTGTAGTCCACACATACTCGAATTGAACCATCCTTCTTTTTCACCATCACGAGAGGACTAGAATATTCAGAAAAACTAACCTGTATTATTCCTTGTTCCAACCATTCTTCGATTTGTTTTTCTACAACTTTTTGCTCCATCAGTGACAAACGTCGAGGTCGCTGTGATACCGGGATGTCATCCTTTAGCACTATTTTGAGTTCAATTGGTGCCTCCTTTGATTGCATAGGTTTGTACCGCTGCACACACTTCATAACCTCATCCCGTATCGTTGCGTCTCGAACGTGATCTAAAACAACACCAGAACAACACCCTACAAAACAATCTATTTTCCCTAACCATTCTAAATTTTCAGGTAAAAAGGACACACTTCCCTCGTTGACTAACATCACCACTTGAGACAAAAACTCCTGGCCTAAAATACAATTAAATGGCATAGCATCGTCGTAAACTACGTGAAAAACAATTTTTTTGTATAACTGGTTATCAATTTCACAATTTAATAAAACTTTTCCTATAGACTTAACCATAAATTTACCTAAACCCGAAATAATGAGGTCATCTTTAACAATATCACATGGAAATTTATCTACAACATTTTTAGCAATTAAATTTACATCAGATCCGGTATCAATTAAGGTCGTTAAACTACAATTATTATTAAACTTTAGAGTTTTCACCGGTTTCGTACAAAGCGAAAGTTTGTTTACATTCTGTAACTGCATGACGTTGACGTCTTCCGTGACGTTGACAGTCGAACTGCCATTCGATCGTTCACACTTCACTTCGGTCAGTTCGTTCCGTCGTTCGGTCCCATTGCAAACCGTAGAATGTTGCCACTGTCGCTCTTGCTCGTCGCTCTCGGTCTCGGTCATCATCGAACTTCCGAACATGGCCGCTCCACGGTATCCGCCGCGCTTTTCGCCACCGCCACCGATCGCCGCCATTTTGCCGTCGTTGTACTTGCCGTGTCCATGTATGATGCCGCGTTTTACAGGGTTCACCGTGCAATCTTTGCGTATGTGTCCGAATGAGTTGCATCCAAAGCACTTCAGGCCGTTTTTGCACTCCGCCGCTATGTGATTTATACTGCCACAGTTAAAACACCTTTGTTGCATGACGCCACCGGCGCCATAACGCTCTCGCTCGCGGTAATTTTCCACTGGGTTGCGTCTGGCTCTTTGCTCCTGCGCTTTGCTTTTCATGCTTTCGTATATAGCCAACCTGTCCTTCAGACCGGAGTAGTTATTCACACCATACAGCACACTTTTATTCATCTCGTAATCTTCGATGCCGTCGACAATGTACTGGATCGCGACGTAGTCTGGGAATTTTGCTCGCTTACCCAATTCCTTCATAGTGAGCATATACTGTATATATGATTCATCGGGCCTCTTCTTGCGCGCTGCCATCGCCTCGTGCATTTCTTTCACATTTACGACATCTGGGAATTCTCTGATGAGTGCGGTTTTGAGCTCGTCGTACGATTTAAATGTTTTTTCTGACCTTAGCCATAGTGCTGCCGTCCCAGATAGGGTTCTTCTCGCTATAATAAGCGTTTGCTGAGGCGTCCACTGGAATATCTCCGCGTTGTCTTCGATGTCCTGCGCCCACTTACTTGACGAGTAGGTTTTGTCATCGCCGCTGAATTTTACGATCGAGTGCAGCCCATCCATCAAGCTGAATGAAGACGCCGACGCTTCTGATGCCGTAGCTGGCTTCCCGTCGTTTCCCGTTCCCGTCATCGTCTTTTCGTCCTAGGAAGCTTACCACGTGCAACACGCCGCCTCGGGTGGTTTTCGTCGTCGTGAAAATCGTCGTACTTACGTCTTTTTTTGATCGCGGACGTAGCCCCCAAAAATATGTAGCGGGGGAGCAGCAAAAACAGTTATTTTGATGAGAAACTATTTATTTCCAAATAAAAGGTTACAGAGCGTGCGTCGTTCGTCGTTGCAAGCAATATAAGATGGCGTCCCTCCTCTCATCCCTCTCTCTTCCACATTCATACGTCTCACTCGCACACTCCTTACGTTCCGTTTCCCACATATATATGAAATTATTTCAAGTTAACTGACTCATTATCAATTTAAGTTAACGGTGTACTTAATTGTATATGCCTTTTCTATTTCATAAAGATGCTTAAACACAGTCGGATATTCTACCGATTACCTAGATCTACATCAACTTAACGTCTACCTAGACCTATATCTAAACAGAAAATTTCCCCCCCCGGAAAGAAAAGCCACCGACACACCCCTCTATCTGACCTTACAATTTCAACCAACTCGAACAACGAAATATGTTTTAATTAACTTGGACAATTAACTAATTTTTGTCCAACCCGTAACGTACCAAGTGAATAACACTCCATCAGAGAATTATATTTTTTTTTTTTAATTAGACTTTGACCTTTCTCCTTTTTTTTTTCATCAGACTAACAATCGAGTTGTTAAAATTTTGTAAGCTCAGACAGGCTTTTCCCTTGCCCAACAGTCTCTATACAAAGTTACCCCTTTTACCATTTATTAGTCAACTTAAGAAAAAAACAATTGATATTTGATACTTATACAAGATACTATCTATTATTTACAAAGCTTATTTATAATACCTAGACAAATGTATAGTGTTAAACCTTCCTCGTTCCTTGCCAGACTTAGGGTCTACAAGTAAATACACATTCTTAAACAGATTAGCGCCAACCACATACGGACCCTCATACAATGGTTCGAACTTTTTCGTAATTTTTAATTTAGCATCAGACTTATTTAATTTCCTTATCTTAACCAAATCACCTATTTGATATTGAATGATACGATATTTCTCATTAAATTTGTTCTGTCGTAATTGCCCTGCCTTCCTTAAATTCTCACGAGCTTTCTCCCTAATTTCGTCTACAGGTAGAGATACCACACCATTCGGCAAATTGTCATCAAAAGATAGTCTCGTAGGTTCACTATATAAAATCTCACAAGGAGTAAAACCCGTACTTTCATGGTAAGTGTTATTATATAGAACTTCTAATTTGGGCAATATATCAACCCAACCTTTATGATTTGTCCTACAATAAGTTCGGAATAATCGTCCGAACTCCTTATTTACTCTTTCCGTAGTATTAGGCCTAGGATTTCTAACTGTGGTATAAATAACTCTCACCCCTTCTTCTTTCATAACTTCCTTCCACATCCTACTAGCAAATTGCGACCCATTATCCGTCATTATAGCTCTGGGTTTGATTATGCGAAAGAATTTTCTCACCTTAGTTAGTACCGAAATTGCAGTTGCTTTTCTAAGATCATAAAATTTCACAAACTTACTAAAGGAGTCTTGCACAACCAAAATATAATTCATACCGAACTTCCCCGACGGAAGTGGACCATACAAATCTGCCATAACGATATCTCCTACATTCTCAGTTATGATTGAGCGACAAGGACCTACATACTTAGCTGTATCGCTCTTAGTTATCTGACAATCGTGACACCCCTTTAATAGACGTTTGACCTGTTTAGTTAATCCTTTCCAAAAAAATCTATCCCTAATGTACTTAATGATTTTGTAAGCCCCTTGATGTCCCATTTCGAAATGTACCTGCCAAATAACTTCCTCTCTAATTGATTCCGGTAAGAATAACACCTTTCTACTTCCCTCGCCAGGTAAATAATATAATATTCCATCACCTAATACACACCTTTTAGAAATTTGACTTACTCTACCATTTATTCCAACCCCACTGATTAAAATTCTAATTATTTCTCCTATCTCCACATCTTCCCGTTGTAGTCTAGCTAAATCCTTTAATTTTTCAAGTAACTCTTTATTAATTCCTCTCTCAGTGTAAAATATTCTAGGCGAATTAGTTTTATCCTACTGTAATAAATCCCCTTCTGGTTGATATCTTGATAACACATCAGCTACTACATTATCTCTACCTTTTACATGTTGAACTACATATTGAAACTGTTCTAAATAATTTATCCATCTAGTTACTCGCGCATTGTATAATTTACTATTCTTTACAAATGTTAATGCTTTATGGTCCGTTCGTATTATTACTTTAGCCCCTCTTAAATAAGTCTCAAATTTTTCCAAACAACAAATTATCGAATAGAGTTCTTGTTCAGTAACTGTCCAATTTAGTTGTGCTCCTCTTAGTAATTTACTATGAAACCCTAAAATTTTTATCTCCCCTTGATTATCCTTTTGATACAAAAACCCCGCTAGCCCTATTCCCGAACTATCTGTCTGTAAATAATGGCTTAGTAAAATCTGGATGATTCAATTCGACAGTGTTAATAAAGAGTGACTTTATTTTATCAAAGGCTTCCTGCTCCGATTCTCCCCATTTCCATTTATTTTCCTTTTTTAGAAGTTCACATAAAGGTCCCGTATGAAAACTATAATTAGGTATAAATTTGCGATAAAAATTACAAAGTCCTAAAAATGCCCTCACCTGTTTCAACTTTTTTGGTGTAGGAAATAATTGAATTGCCCTAACTTTTTCGGGATCTGTACGAATTCCGTCAGTTGAAATAATATAGCCTAGCATCTTTACTTCAGTACTCAAAAATTCACACTTTTCTAGATTACAAGTTAACCCTGCCTGTGATAATTTCCCTAATACTATATCTATGTGTTCTAAATGCTGAGATAGTGTTCCCGTTGTTATGATCGCTAAATCGTCAAGATAGTTTATACAGAAATCTCTAACCTCGTGACCTAGTATAATATCAAGTCCGCGCGAAAATGAACCGACTGATGTCTTCAACCCCTGAGGTAGAACATTATAAACATAGGATTTTCCGTTAAATGAAAACCCCGTATACTTTTTACTAGCTTCCGTTAGAGGGACTTGGTAATATGCATTTTTCAGGTCTACAATACTATACATACAATACAATACAATACAATACAATACAATACAATAATGAACTTTGCCCCATGAAAATAGTTTAGAACGTCTAACTGTAATGGCGGCTTTTCGGTCTCAGCTATCATATATTTATTTATCTCTCTAGCATCTAATAATACACGGATCGACCCGTCTCTTTTTAACGTAAAAGTTAATGGGCTACAATACGGCGTGGTTGAGCGACTAATGATCCCTTGCTCTTCCATCTCCATTAATTTAGCCTCTACCTTATCCCTATACGCATACGGTATTGGATACGTTCTCTTTACTACGGGAGTATGCGGCTCCATGGCAATAACATGTTCATAGCAATTTGCTCTACCTAATCTAGAGGTAAATAAACTCCTATGCTTCATTAGAACTTCCTCTAAAGCTTTCTGTTTATCTTTATCTAATTTTGACTTTTGTAACATACCCCTAATATTCTCATCCACATTCTCTTCATCTAACATGCTCACATCAAAATCTGTTGGTGATTTACAATTACTAAGAACAGTATTCCCCTTAAAGAATTTAAACAACCTCTTTTCCTCTCCTATAATTATTTCAACCCCTTCTTCTTCTCTATTAAGTTTTATCGACGCTTGATTCTCTTTCATCCAATCAAAACCCAATATCAAATTAGCACTAAGACCCGGTACAATCAAAACAGTTATATCTCGCTCAAAAGGTCCGATTCCCAAGGTAACTAAAGCAATTTTCTTTATCTCTACACTCTTTTGTCCTACAGCAGTTTTAATTAGAAATGATTTAATAGGCATAACGGGTATCGATGGTCGTCTTTCTACTAAACTATTCCAAAACTCCTCCGAAATACATGTTATATCACTACCTGTATCCAATAAAGCTACAATATTTTCGTCAAAAATCTGTACTAATAATTCTGATTTGAATACCTGTGTATCTGTTTTATTCGTGGATTCTTCATCAAAAACCGCATTTAGTTCATTATTAGAGTCGATCAAAAGTTGTTCTACCTTTAACTTTAACAGCTCTACTATTTGGCTAGGAATATCTTGAACTATCCCCTCTATTTCGCTATACCCTAACCCTATTCTAGTATAATTATCCTTAAGATCTAAACCTATCGGTATCCTAACACCGGTTTTATTTCTTCCTAAAGATTCACCTGGACACCAATTCATCCTAACCATCATATTATAATTTGGGTCCCCTGTGGCTGAAGCTGATCCGAGGACTAAAGACTCAACTTCCACTAGTTTAACATTTCACTATCTACTACATTTGAATTATCATTTAAATTAATTGCTTGTACTTCAGCCTCCTTCGGTCTCTGCCACTGCCTATAATTCTGTTGGTATCCCCTTTTCTTCTTCTCCCATTCTTTAAAATTCTTAGACGTAGATGTGCCCGGTACTTCCTGCTTCTGGATATTGTCCATACTCCTTAGAAATTCGGCCGCTTCTATTATGGTTTCTATTTTATTTGTCACAAATACTTGTTGGATGAATTTTGGGTAATGACGTATAATATCGCCAATCAATTGTTTTTCCGGAATTTTATAGCTTAACATTTGAGCTCTACCTGTCAACTTCAAAAAATGCTCCACCATGGTGGGAGTCTCTGCTCTATTCCAAACTCCATGTACTATTTTCCTTCTCAATTCGTTTTGTTCATTTTCTCCCCAATATGCTTTCAGAAAATCTACTTTAAAGTCAGCTAAACCTGTCCATCTCCCCTTATAGATCCGGGACCAATCCTTTACACTTCCAGTTAAACATTCTCGTATTAAATCTAGTTCATTGCCCGATGTTCCTAACTTCTTCAAATAGGTCTCTAAATCTTCTATAAAATCAACCGGATGAATCGACGATTCTCCGAATTTTGGTCTATCTAAGTTTATGTTCTTGACATTACACATCACGTACTTATGAATATCTGCGCCCGGACTAGTTTCTTTAATTACATTCCCACGCACCTCATCACAATCCATTCCTTCATTATTCAATGACGTTACCTCAACTATTGGCGATTCCTTTTCCCCTCCGGTAGTTTCCTGGATAGTTCGCTGCGTTTTCTTAACTTCCCCACTCAGAACATTTACTCTTCTAGTAAGCACCCCTATGGTACGACTCAACATACGCTGTATGGTCACCAATTCCCGTGAACGTGTCGACTTCGGTCGCCTTATAGTTCTAACTATCGGATGGGGTTCATCAAGCACTCTAGAATCTCTAACTTCCACCTCTTCCGGTTGAACAGGCCGATTAGAGTCACTATTGATTTCTTCTATGTTTCCTAATTCGTCATCTGGCTCATATCGTTTGGGCACTCGTCGAACACGAGATGGTTTTCCCATTTTGATATTTAATCTCTACAATAGCTTTTAAAACTCTCCTTGTTTTTTTTTTTTTTTGTTGTAAGGTCAGATCTTCAAATAATTAAAATATAGTACCCGTACTAATTTAGTTTTAAAAAATCCACCGCTTTGGATTCCACAAAACCACGCTCCCTAATATTCGACTAATGTAAATGTTGAAACTAATCATTTCGAATTAAATATCTAATTCTCAGAAAAACGTCAATCACATTCTTTGCTACCATTACTATTCTACATGATTTAAATATTTTAAACTTTCCTTTTATCATTAAATCCCAACACATTATACCTCCCTAGCCAACTTCCTCAACGTTGTTTCCACAACTAAAACGTCTTAGTAACTAGTTCTACAACGACCCCCAGTTAGATAATTTTCGAAAGTCACGACGATTAGTTACAAAATTAATTCACCTCGGATAAATATTTCAAAATGATAATCTATAAATGACTAACTCAAATCTTAAACGATCATGATCCCTTCAATAGCACAATCTCAAAGGTAGGTTACTAAGTTAAACTAAAATCTAATCACCACATACTAAGTTTTCTAGTTTCAATTTAAAAGTTTATTAAAATATTTCACGACCCCATCATTTTATGCTGCTAATATCCCTCTAACTTCACTATTACTATTCAGAAATTAGCGATAACACACAAACTCTAAAACTATTTATTACATTATACGCTAATATTTTTTTTTGTAACTTTGTAAGTTGAATCTAGAATTATCTTACAACACTCACTAACCCTAAATTCATCCACGACTTCAGTATTACTAAACGTTACTGCCGTTCCTATTATCTAACGCATCAATCGTATAATATTAAGTTAACCACAAACGTGATAAAGGCAACGACATAATTCATCTCTCAACCTGCCAATGACAAAACGTCAATCCTTCTTAAATGATTAGAGTTAATCGTTTATCGTATACCTATAAAGTAATTATGGACAAAACTTTCTGCATGTCTACTTCCATAGTTAATTTTCCATTGGCATATGCCACCATTACGTAATCTTACAAAATATAATTTAACCTTATTGGCATAAACAAAAACTTATTATATATGTCATTAAAATCAAGGAATAGGAATCTGTCAAGTTGACGTTTCGTTCGGAAATCGCTAACATGTAATTTCTTTGGCCGCGTTCCTGACCTTATTCACATTCAGCCATTCACGTAACAACACGCTATTACTAAAAGTTACACAGACAATGTTACGCACACGTGCGTATACATTTAATAAAATTACTACAAATCTCGTGTCCTATCAACCACAATTTTGAACAATTAATTCGATTTTACGAATGATAAAAAAAATAAATAAAAGAGTGCACACGTGTGACCATACATTTTTTTTTCTTTAAGAATCATAGCTTTGACACAACAAAGCACCTATGATTTCGCTATAGCCGTAAATTCAATTGACAGTCTACCTATCACCGTCATCCTACTTCGCAATCATCAAATTAACAAGACTAGAATTTTATAATCGTACATATCCTATGATCTGCTTTATTTCTTAGGTATAAACAATAGAAGAACAAAAGTTTTTTTTTTTTTTATTATAACGTGTCTTTAAAAATAACGTTGAAGTTTCTTATTTTACTTTCCCTCAAGGTCAATAGTTGGGAAGTATTGATCCCAAAGTGACTTATGCTATTATTTTGTCAAATCTCTTTGACACCGCACGACAATATTAATGCGTATTGACATATGATTGATAAAAAACCGCCAGGCACTCGTTGTCCTTAGTTATACATTTAAAATCGTATATGTGGTTACCTATAAAAATGTCCTTTTTTTTTCTAACTTAATCATATCAGTGAATAAAATCCAAGTCAGAATTCAATTTTTAAATTGGTCTCGGTCCATGGCCGAAAAGTGGATTCGGTCGGACCTTGATGCGGACCTTTGAATAGAGTAAAATAAATTTGACTTGAGTAGATAAACCGGAACTGGGAAAATAATTATATCGATTATCGATAGTGTATATCAATAAAAACTATCGCGATACGATTTGCTTAACTACGCAATTTACCTTAAACGAGACTATACTGTATGAACAAGTAATAATTTAACTGCATAATTGTATCATTGTAACCAAACGTAGTGTGTAAAATGACTATAGAACCAAATGCAATACAGTTAACCTAAGTGTCGATAATTTACGTAAATATCGATAAGGTATCAGAGACGTCGATAGTCTTGGCAGCACTATAATGACAATGAAAACATTAAGTGTATCGAAATATTTTACAAGATTTGTCTTATAACAGTGGTTATTTGTATATTTGTTTTCAGAGATATTTAACTAAGATCTTACAAATGATTCGCAAAACAAAAGTTTCAAGGACCAGCCAAAGTGACAAGTTAAACGCCATAACTCGTACCAGAATGATAACTTAACAACCATTGGAAAAGAAAATCAGTGTTTCAACATATCAAACCTTTATACCCACTTCACCGCAACAAAATGTGACTGTCACAATCTCACTTGTTAACAGTCACTCACTCCCAAACCACACAAAACCTGAAGATTCGCAATAATAATATGAAATCCTGGTCACGGTATCAACAAAAATGTAACCGACGACCTAACTACAATGGATCTAGATGATCACGGCCTATGCAAGAGACTAAAACCTAAGTGGAAACCTAATAACCTACAGGACAGGAGGACAATCAAAATCCGCTTACTACTTACCGATGATTATAACTAAACTATTGAACCTAAATTTTACTGGATTAAATAACCTCCAAAATACAATTTACTAAGTTTGCTTTATCCAACCTTAACTAACCTACAAAGAACCTTACTAACAAGCTTTGTGTGATCTGAGAGGGCCTGTGAAAGTCTAATGGAGGAACCCTGGATGTGATAATTAGTGAACCCAAATTCTTTTAAAAGTGTGATTAGTATTGATTTTCATTTTCCAATAGAAGTATTCGCTTTCATTACTAGGTCTTAATTATTCCTGCTATTACATTTATTTCTAAAAGAAAATACCACTAAATGAAAGATATTGCTCTACTGATATAACCAGAGAAATAGAAATTAAGTCTGTATTTTTCTTAAGTGAGTTTACTTTACTTTCATATTAATTCTTAATAATTGTCATACTACCAAGGGAAATCCCATAGTTCTTTAGTGTCAAAAAATGGGAATACTATAAATAGAGAGGAAAGCGTTCCCAATTACGTTCCGTAGATGAAGTAAGTATGAGCGAAATAAACCTACGTTGATAGGAAATGATCAAAGTGAATTTATGAGTTAAATGGAGTATTGTTATAAGGTAAAAGAGGGTATGTTCAACCATAATAGACTGCAAGGTAAAAAGAGGTAAGTCGGGTTATAGAGAAAAGTTAAATTTGAGCAATTCTCTTCCGCTGCCAAGTGTCAAATTATATGCCATGTATGACGTTATTCCAAATAATGTAGATTATCTATTGTCAACTTAGTTCATTAAAATAAGAGAGATTATTTCAGGTAAGTTAAGAAGTTTTAGTCGCCTGAGATCAAAGTATAATAAAATTTTCAGCGCTATTCAATAAGAATTCTTTTACTTTCTGAAGTTATTGTACAAGTAATGAATATGCAATTGTGTTTTTGCCAGCTAAGGTATGGGCCCGCTCCCCGCCCGATACAATGAGTCTCGTCTCCGTACTTGGTCAACTCCCTTCTGGCCAGCCATATTCTTTCATGACAAATTTAATTAATGAATATTTTTAAGTTATAGTACTTAGTCTTTGTCAGTCAGTTTTAATAAAAGAGGGCAAGCAGAGTGCTTTCAAGCGAACTACCAGTTTCTCACAATGAAGAATTCTCCTTCAATTGCGATGGCTGAATTACGAATTTAAATTTAGAATAATTAAATAATTAGTTCTAGTATGACTGTTTAACATTATAACAGATGGATACAACATTACTATCCATATACTTGGGACACTGATAGTTCTCAAACTCTGAAGGAAAGACAATTCTAAACAAGGTAAAATTCTATGACGGGATTTCCATACTTCAATCTCAACTAAATTATAAATATACAACCATAAACTGAATTGACTTCAGGTCATTTACTAAAGGTTAAAGCAGTATTTCGATTTAATATTGAGTAGATTTGGCAATATTTGTTCTCAATTGTAAACTAGATTTTATTTCTAACATCTTTCAATTGAGTTGGCTGGTGGAACATAGTTTAAATATTTGAACTCAGATAAAAGATATGTTGTCATTATTATTTGTGAATTTTATATATTCACTAAATAATATGATACTTTCATAGTTGGTAGATACTTTTCAAAGTATTATTTCTCGGTTATTCATAAACATCATTCTGTTAATTTGAAAGGTTTACCCAAAGCATTGATCTAGTGACCTAGAAGTTGTGAATCGACCTTAACTTACTAGAGACACGAGCTTATTCCATACACTCAGATCTTGTTTCAGCACTCCTCTCAAAATTACCAAAATAGTTTATTCTATCTATAAACAATCGGTTCAACCATAGCTCCCTTCGGCCAATCCAATTCAAAGATAAATAATCTATTCTTTATTTATGATTCTACTCCATCTATTAATTCATTATTCAATATTAACTGAAAAGGATATCTAAATTAAATTAAGAGTAAATTAATTTGTGGGTACTTACTGAAGCTTGCAAAGTCTACACAATTTAGCACACTGTAGTAATCGTTCACAACACTGATTCTATGGAAGATTGATACTATCCTATTGGATTATAACCAGTAATTCCACATAAACTTTCGTCCATTATATTGTACACTTCCGCATTCACCATGTTCCATTCCTAAGTCATCCTACCTCTTCACCGCCTATATAAATTCGAATGTTCCACTTGGTGACCCACGGCGGCCATTTTGTCGACCCGATTCTCAACACCGCCTACCTAAATTTCGAATCACTACCTATTGACCTCGGCGGCCATCTTGACGACGCCTACTTATTTGCGGCCTACCTAAATCCGATACACTACGAAGTGATCTACCTCTCCACCGCCTACCTAAAAGCTCCTAGATTGTCTACCGTTCCTGCTGTTACCTTGCTGACAACACGACCTTCTTGAGGATGTCTAACCTTTTACCAGCATCCAAGTTTCCCTCCCGCCTTGAGATGCTAACCTAAGCTACTGTTCCTACGCGCCTAACAATGAATTTATAAACCTAATGAATTTACCTGCCTACCAACGACTAAATTCCGATTTCCTATGCAATATTTGGGATGCTTACCATCATCCCCGACGCCCCGATCCTGTACAGCGTGAGCAAGCATGACTCGCCTAAACTCCCCTAACAGCTTGGACGTGCTCAGCGCTGGTGGGACGGGACAGCGCTGAGTCCTACCAGAAGAGGATTAACATTACCAAGCCATATCCTCCACGTTCAAACGGGATTACATCCACACACCGTTCGGACCGTTGGTTGATGAGCGAGTTGGCTAGCTTGGTAACCTTAAGTGACTAAACTAGGTATCTTTCAACAGAAACCCGCATTGCACGCCACAGAGCAATGCTATTTTACCTACCCCTTTGAGGATTGACCGAACGCCCAATAAAGACACAAAACTAAAGAGAAATCTACCCCCCCTTTATTTCCCCCTGATTGCTTAAACAAATTTCGAACAACATTAAACCATGAAAATTCTTGAAACTATTGGGAAATTTACTTTACTTCATGAAAATTCGCAAGCAAAATCTACATACTTTAATTTCAAGCTTACTTATACCATATAAGCCCTAATTAAAGCATATAAGCAAAAGACTCGCACCCGGTTGCGGACCTATACGTCAAAACCTCAATTAAAAACACTATCTTCCTGACTTCTTGATGTTTCTTGCGTTAAAATAAAATACTACTTGATTGAAGTTTCTTACAGAGAGGGTATCGACGGCTTCTTCTGAGTTCCACTTGATGCTTCGCTGAGGTCGGAGAAAGTAAAGAGAGCGATTTCCCCCCAACTTCGCCTTTTATAATCCCCCAGAATCATTCACTTTCTGCAGGAAACTCACCCCACACGATCTAAGCATCTTTTTTTTCTACCTTCATTTCCCTACTTTACATAAATTATTCCTAAAATTTTCCCTTCTCCTTCAAAAATGGGGAGAATTCAATTTTGTCTTACTCAACTTATAAATATAATATTTAAGTTACTAATCTTACAAAATGAACCCCTATACTAATCAATAATTTCAACGTACAATTCAACTAACCAATAACCTCCTATGTTCAAGATTCTCTATACTCAAGCGCACAATGCCACTCAATTTGTAACCAAATTAAAATTAATCTGTTACCTAAATATTTCTCTATACTGACATTTCAGCTACATTTGATTTAAGTAATTCATACAATTGTATGAAACAACGTTTCAATCATAAATAAATCAACAAGTTTTCCCCCTTTCATCATTTCTAACAAAACTAACAACTTTGAATAATATTCAGCATATTTATCCAGAATCATATGAAATTATTGTACTATAATCATAGAACTCTGATTAATACGAATTTTATATTCACAACAAATTGAACCTCCCATATGCTACAATTTGAATCCAACCCTTTTCAACCTTTTTATCTCGCCTTCCCCAAAATATCATAACCTCTAGAATCAATTTGCTAAAATACGTATTACAACATTTTCCATTAAATATTCGGTCCAATTAAACCTAAAATTTCCGATCAATTTAGCATCACAATGTTGGTACTTTAAAAATCCTAACTGGCAACACCCATCGGACTACTTTTACATTTTTTTAAATGCCTACCCTCATTTGAGTTATAAACCTGCAGCATAAAATCTCGCTTTCGAAGAAACTTCATATCAATCTTTCTTCGTACTTTAGCTAAAACACATCACGTGGTGTGACACTACTGACAACTTACAGAAATAATTAACACCGAATTCAATCCTTTTTTAAGTAATCTTCTAAAATAAATTATTATAATAATATTCGAGAGGCTCTAATAAAATTTGATAAATAAACAATAATAAATATAAATAAATTTTAAGCCTATTAGCGTCGTTACCTACACAGAGACTAATATTTGAATTTTAGCGCCGTGAAAGATTAAAAGAACTTCCTACATTATTGCTAACTCAAAACCTGAACTACTCTTTATTATAATAACTTGTTCGATAGTTAAATAATATTATGCTCAGTATGAAACAAAATTCGAAAAATATTTGAGATAAAATAGCATGTTCAGTTTTGAACCGTTACAGCTCGACCCCAAAATCCTGCACAGGTGACAAGACTACGTATTGGATCCGGAGTAGGATTTTCCTTCTCAATTCTCAAATATTTATTCCGCCTCTACTCTTAATCCTCAATTTTTACTCATACATCCCTTTTGTATAATAAAAAAAAAACCTTTCCCTTAATAACCCTAACCATTATTATTTCTCCAAGATCAAAGAATTGTTGGGTGAAACCTAATGTAAATGAGATTTAGATTGTAGAGTGTATTTAAACCAAGACAATATTGAAAAGTTATCAAGCGAGTTTTAAGTTTTATGTGACTTTTGCCAATTCCGTCTTATGCATATTCAACACCAGAGTCGTACAAGATCACAGTAAGGTGTGGGTTGTGAATCCACAACTTCTAGCAAGTCTACATGCGACAAATAAATCTTTTTCTAACCTTATGAAAAAGTTTGCGTATGACGCTACATATTTGTGCATTGAACCCTTCCACAATCAAGTATTACTCCTTTCTTGCCAACAGGGCCTACTCCGTCGGTTCGAAGTGAGCCTATACAATGACCCTATATTTCCAAAAGCTTACTTAAGACTCTAGAACAACCCTAATATCGCCTTGGAGAGTGTGCAGTTGTCGAGTTCATATTCATAGCTCTTAGCTTCTTGTGTAGTATGAATTTCAGACAGTTGTTCACACCAGGACAATTTACAAACGTCAATAGTGTTTGTTTTCTCTCTTTTTTTTTTCTCTAACCTAACACCAAAAGTCCTACTGTACAAAATTCAAGTTTGTCAACCCTAAACGCTGGTCCGGCCGCAAGCACAAACCAAACGCTAGAGCAGTGTGGTGGTCCTATCTCTTGGAAAAATAATAAGTCTGCATTCAGGTTTCACATATGTTATAATCCAAAGCCCTCCATATAGAATCTATATTTTAATTCCAATTCCTAATCCACATTAACTCTCATTCTATGCAATCTTTTAAATTAACATCCCATTCATACTCATAAACTAGATTAGATTCTCATTCTATTCATCTGTTCTCTTCATGCAGCATTCACTGTCTTCATTCACTAGCCTACATTCACGCCACCTAAGATTATATCATAGCTACACCCTGAATGCAAATATAAATAACTAAATTGGGTAGAGATTAATCATACAATGTTAGGATTCAATACGCCGATTGTCACCAAACATAATTATATGCAAAATTTACAATAAAGTATTATCTCAAATTCGTTACGAAAAATTAATCTTATGTTACGCACTTTCTACACTACGCGACACACTATAATAATACACGCCTCACACGTTAAACGAGAGTGAATTTTACACGATATGTTAAAGTTAAACAACCCTTTTATATGTAGCGGGGGAGCAGCAAAAACAGTTATTTTGATGAGAAACTATTTATTTCCAAATAAAAGGTTACAGAGCGTGCGTCGTTCGTCGTTGCAAGCAATATAAGATGGCGTCCCTCCTCTCATCCCTCTCTCTTCCACATTCATACGTCTCACTCGCACACTCCTTACGTTCCGTTTCCCACATTCGGCCGTCCTGATCCATATCTGTCCCCAGATATACTACTCTCGTACAAATTATACAATGATAAGTACTTAAGAAGTCTCACATCCATCGTTACATAGGTAGCCAAAATATGAAATATTAATTTTACCAAAATCACTACTCGTTACAAAACTACAAAATGTTACTTGAAAGGAATTTTACAATAATTACATACTAATTACACCAAACTCGTCAATGAACTCTACACCATTTCAAATGTACTACTGTTATAATTAAACACAAAAACATAACACAAGTAAATAGGTATTATGACCTCAAAGTTACTTATAAGTAAATACTACGACCACAAAGTTGCATCGCTAACACAACATTACAAATTATAGAGTAGGTATGCCTCAGAACTTGCGTCAAGTGGTATGCTAGACAACGGAAAGTATAAGGTATAACATGAATCCTGAAACATAAGAAAAAACAGAATTAAAAATTACCTGTGGATAAACAAAAGCTCAATCTTCCAGCCCTTCGCTGTCATACTCTGGCCACTTCTTCATTTGGTCTGCAGAGCTAGACGTCTTACTGGGACCTTCTGTAGATGAGTCTACCTTTTCCACGTCATAGCGGTCATTTCTCTTGCATTTCACTACCCTATATGGGCCAAGGTACTTGGGCTTCAGTTTAAGCCCGGGGCCAAACTGAGTTCTCTTTATAGCCACTAGATCACCTTCTCTATATTTTGAACTTTCCTTTCTCTTCCTATTATAAGTTTTCTTGTTTTCTTCTTGAATTTTTAATATTTGTTCTTTAGCTTGGATTCTTAACTTTTCCCTGTTTTCATCGTACTGTAACTGATTTTCTTCTTGCAATAAACTTAGAATTTCCACGTCTTCCTTATTCCTCATTTTCACACCCATTAGTAATTCGAATGGTGTAGTGTTCACACTCCTTTGGAACGTACTGTTCAACGCCCTTTGAACACTACTTACGTGCTTATACCATACCACAGGATTATCAATGCACAATTTTGTCAAAATTGGCAAGATAGTCCTGTGTATCCTCTCTACTTGTCCATTGCCGCGTGGTACACCAGTAGTAATCTTCACATGACAGATACTCTCTTCTTCACAGTAGCTCTCAAACTCTCTGCTCGTGAAAGCCGTTCCTCTATCCGTAATCACTCTGCAAGGATTTCCAAAAATCTGCTGGTGTATCCGCAACTTGCTTAACGTCTCCTGAGTTGTGGTCGACTTAGTCGGAAATAACCATACAAACTTGGTGAATGCGTCGATAACTGTAAGAATGTAGTTGTACTGTTTCTTCGTCTCGGTAAGCGGACCGACATGATCCAAATGCAGTGTGTCAAACGGAACATTTTCCTTTTCAATCGGGTTTAAGAATCCTTCCTGTTTTCCTTCTTTCTTCGTAGCTAACAAACATGGTATACAACTCACTAGATATTCATCTATCTTCTTATCTAAATCTCTAATGTAATAGTCCTTATTCAATAGTTCTTTCATCTTCTTCTTCCCAAAGTGTCCAATACTGTGTACTTTGTTAAGTATTTCTTTCTCTAAACACCTAGGTACTACTAACAATTTTTCTTCACCTTTGTATAACACTCCATTATCTAAACTGTAATTTTGAAAAGCTTTTTCCTTTAAAATTTCTTTAATTGCTCTCAAACCATCATCTTTATCTTGAGCCGACCTGATACTGTCATTCAATGATGAAATTACATTAACTGTAGGCATTCTGCTTAGAGCATCGGTGTGTCTCATCTGCGTACCAGATCTATGTTCTATCTCATAATCATACTCGTTCAGCATAAGTACCCATCTTGCAACTTTGGGCGTCAAATCCTTTTTCTTAAGTGTCATCTCAAACGCCTTGCAGTCGGTTACTATTTTAAAATGAATCCCATACAGATAATGTCGAAATTTCACCACACCCTCTACTATAGCAAGCGCCTCCAACTCATAACTCGCGTATCTACTCTGTGCTTCATTCGTCTTCCGACTCATGTAATGAACTGGATGTAGGCCGGAGTCCGGGTGATCCTGCATGAGTATGGCTGCAAATGCTATACTTGATGCGTCAGTGTGCAATTCAGTCCTTAACTTGGGATCAAATATCTTTAACACTGGTCCGCTGACCAACTTAGTTTTCAAAATTTCAAAAGCTATTTTCTGTTCTTCCTGAAATAAAAATTCTTTACTTTTCCTTAACAAATCTGTTAATGGTTTGGATATAATGGCAAAATCTTTAATATACTTCCTGAAGTAACTTGTTAATCCAACAAAACTATGCAACTGCTTTATATTCTTCGGTTCGGGGTACCGTGTTACCGCTTCAACTTTCTCCGTGCTTGGTCTCACTTCTCCATCCTTTATTACGTGTCCCAAATACTCAATTTCTCGTTGCAGTAAGTTCGCCTTCTTCCAATTGATTTGCAGTCCGTACTGTGAAGCTACCTCAAGCACTTGCTTTAATCTTTGTAATCCTTCACCTTCACTTGAAGCTGGAATTATTATATCATCGATGAAAATCATTAACACACCTTGAGATATCAAATTTCGAAAGATTATACTAACAAATCTCATAAAAGTCTTCGGACATACAGACAAACCAAAGGGTGCTCTCAAAAACTCATATTGTCCTTGGTGGGTAACAAAAGCTGTGTAAGGAATTGACTCCTCACTCACTTTCAGATGAAAAAACCCATTTTTCAGATCTAACACACTGAAAACTTTAGCACTTTGCAATTTGTCTATAAGATCATCTATAATCGGAAGTGGAAACTCGTCTTTAACTATCTTTTCATTTAATCGCCTGTAGTCCACACATACTCGAATTGAACCATCCTTCTTTTTCACCATCACGAGAGGACTAGAATATTCAGAAAAACTAACCTGTATTATTCCTTGTTCCAACCATTCTTCGATTTGTTTTTCTACAACTTTTTGCTCCATCAGTGACAAACGTCGAGGTCGCTGTGATACCGGGATGTCATCCTTTAGCACTATTTTGAGTTCAATTGGTGCCTCCTTTGATTGCATAGGTTTGTACCGCTGCACACACTTCATAACCTCATCCCGTATCGTTGCGTCTCGAACGTGATCTAAAACAACACCAGAACAACACCCTACAAAACAATCTATTTTCCCTAACCATTCTAAATTTTCAGGTAAAAAGGACACACTTCCCTCGTTGACTAACATCACCACTTGAGACAAAAACTCCTGGCCTAAAATACAATTAAATGGCATAGCATCGTCGTAAACTACGTGAAAAACAATTTTTTTGTATAACTGGTTATCAATTTCACAATTTAATAAAACTTTTCCTATAGACTTAACCATAAATTTACCTAAACCCGAAATAATGAGGTCATCTTTAACAATATCACATGGAAATTTATCTACAACATTTTTAGCAATTAAATTTACATCAGATCCGGTATCAATTAAGGTCGTTAAACTACAATTATTATTAAACTTTAGAGTTTTCACCGGTTTCGTACAAAGCGAAAGTTTGTTTACATTCTGTAACTGCATGACGTTGACGTCTTCCGTGACGTTGACAGTCGAACTGCCATTCGATCGTTCACACTTCACTTCGGTCAGTTCGTTCCGTCGTTCGGTCCCATTGCAAACCGTAGAATGTTGCCACTGTCGCTCTTGCTCGTCGCTCTCGGTCTCGGTCATCATCGAACTTCCGAACATGGCCGCTCCACGGTATCCGCCGCGCTTTTCGCCACCGCCACCGATCGCCGCCATTTTGCCGTCGTTGTACTTGCCGTGTCCATGTATGATGCCGCGTTTTACAGGGTTCACCGTGCAATCTTTGCGTATGTGTCCGAATGAGTTGCATCCAAAGCACTTCAGGCCGTTTTTGCACTCCGCCGCTATGTGATTTATACTGCCACAGTTAAAACACCTTTGTTGCATGACGCCACCGGCGCCATAACGCTCTCGCTCGCGGTAATTTTCCACTGGGTTGCGTCTGGCTCTTTGCTCCTGCGCTTTGCTTTTCATGCTTTCGTATATAGCCAACCTGTCCTTCAGACCGGAGTAGTTATTCACACCATACAGCACACTTTTATTCATCTCGTAATCTTCGATGCCGTCGACAATGTACTGGATCGCGACGTAGTCTGGGAATTTTGCTCGCTTACCCAATTCCTTCATAGTGAGCATATACTGTATATATGATTCATCGGGCCTCTTCTTGCGCGCTGCCATCGCCTCGTGCATTTCTTTCACATTTACGACATCTGGGAATTCTCTGATGAGTGCGGTTTTGAGCTCGTCGTACGATTTAAATGTTTTTTCTGACCTTAGCCATAGTGCTGCCGTCCCAGATAGGGTTCTTCTCGCTATAATAAGCGTTTGCTGAGGCGTCCACTGGAATATCTCCGCGTTGTCTTCGATGTCCTGCGCCCACTTACTTGACGAGTAGGTTTTGTCATCGCCGCTGAATTTTACGATCGAGTGCAGCCCATCCATCAAGCTGAATGAAGACGCCGACGCTTCTGATGCCGTAGCTGGCTTCCCGTCGTTTCCCGTTCCCGTCATCGTCTTTTCGTCCTAGGAAGCTTACCACGTGCAACACGCCGCCTCGGGTGGTTTTCGTCGTCGTGAAAATCGTCGTACTTACGTCTTTTTTTGATCGCGGACGTAGCCCCCAAAAATATGTAGCGGGGGAGCAGCAAAAACAGTTATTTTGATGAGAAACTATTTATTTCCAAATAAAAGGTTACAGAGCGTGCGTCGTTCGTCGTTGCAAGCAATATAAGATGGCGTCCCTCCTCTCATCCCTCTCTCTTCCACATTCATACGTCTCACTCGCACACTCCTTACGTTCCGTTTCCCACATATATATGAAATTATTTCAAGTTAACTGACTCATTATCAATTTAAGTTAACGGTGTACTTAATTGTATATGCCTTTTCTATTTCATAAAGATGCTTAAACACAGTCGGATATTCTACCGATTACCTAGATCTACATCAACTTAACGTCTACCTAGACCTATATCTAAACAGAAAATTTCCCCCCCCGGAAAGAAAAGCCACCGACACACCCCTCTATCTGACCTTACAATTTCAACCAACTCGAACAACGAAATATGTTTTAATTAACTTGGACAATTAACTAATTTTTGTCCAACCCGTAACGTACCAAGTGAATAACACTCCATCAGAGAATTATATTTTTTTTTTTTAATTAGACTTTGACCTTTCTCCTTTTTTTTTTCATCAGACTAACAATCGAGTTGTTAAAATTTTGTAAGCTCAGACAGGCTTTTCCCTTGCCCAACAGTCTCTATACAAAGTTACCCCTTTTACCATTTATTAGTCAACTTAAGAAAAAAACAATTGATATTTGATACTTATACAAGATACTATCTATTATTTACAAAGCTTATTTATAATACCTAGACAAATGTATAGTGTTAAACCTTCCTCGTTCCTTGCCAGACTTAGGGTCTACAAGTAAATACACATTCTTAAACAGATTAGCGCCAACCACATACGGACCCTCATACAATGGTTCGAACTTTTTCGTAATTTTTAATTTAGCATCAGACTTATTTAATTTCCTTATCTTAACCAAATCACCTATTTGATATTGAATGATACGATATTTCTCATTAAATTTGTTCTGTCGTAATTGCCCTGCCTTCCTTAAATTCTCACGAGCTTTCTCCCTAATTTCGTCTACAGGTAGAGATACCACACCATTCGGCAAATTGTCATCAAAAGATAGTCTCGTAGGTTCACTATATAAAATCTCACAAGGAGTAAAACCCGTACTTTCATGGTAAGTGTTATTATATAGAACTTCTAATTTGGGCAATATATCAACCCAACCTTTATGATTTGTCCTACAATAAGTTCGGAATAATCGTCCTAACTCCTTATTTACTCTTTCCGTAGTATTAGGCCTAGGATTTCTAACTGTGGTATAAATAACTCTCACCCCTTCTTCTTTCATAACTTCCTTCCACATCCTACTAGCAAATTGCGACCCATTATCCGTCATTATAGCTCTGGGTTTGATTATGCGAAAGAATTTTCTCACCTTAGTTAGTACCGAAATTGCAGTTGCTTTTCTAAGATCATAAAATTTCACAAACTTACTAAAGGAGTCTTGCACAACCAAAATATAATTCATACCGAACTTCCCCGACGGAAGTGGACCATACAAATCTGCCATAACGATATCTCCTACATTCTCAGTTATGATTGAGCGACAAGGACCTACATACTTAGCTGTATCGCTCTTAGTTATCTGACAATCGTGACACCCCTTTAATAGACGTTTGACCTGTTTAGTTAATCCTTTCCAAAAAAATCTATCCCTAATGTACTTAATGATTTTGTAAGCCCCTTGATGTCCCATTTCGAAATGTACCTGCCAAATAACTTCCTCTCTAATTGATTCCGGTAAGAATAACACCTTTCTACTTCCCTCGCCAGGTAAATAATATAATATTCCATCACCTAATACACACCTTTTAGAAATTTGACTTACTCTACCATTTATTCCAACCCCACTGATTAAAATTCTAATTATTTCTCCTATCTCCACATCTTCCCGTTGTAGTCTAGCTAAATCCTTTAATTTTTCAAGTAACTCTTTATTAATTCCTCTCTCAGTGTAAAATATTCTAGGCGAATTAGTTTTATCCTACTGTAATAAATCCCCTTCTGGTTGATATCTTGATAACACATCAGCTACTACATTATCTCTACCTTTTACATGTTGAACTACATATTGAAACTGTTCTAAATAATTTATCCATCTAGTTACTCGCGCATTGTATAATTTACTATTCTTTACAAATGTTAATGCTTTATGGTCCGTTCGTATTATTACTTTAGCCCCTCTTAAATAAGTCTCAAATTTTTCCAAACAACAAATTATCGAATAGAGTTCTTGTTCAGTAACTGTCCAATTTAGTTGTGCTCCTCTTAGTAATTTACTATGAAACCCTAAAATTTTTATCTCCCCTTGATTATCCTTTTGATACAAAAACCCCGCTAGCCCTATTCCCGAACTATCTGTCTGTAAATAATGGCTTAGTAAAATCTGGATGATTCAATTCGACAGTGTTAATAAAGAGTGACTTTATTTTATCAAAGGCTTCCTGCTCCGATTCTCCCCATTTCCATTTATTTTCCTTTTTTAGAAGTTCACATAAAGGTCCCGTATGAAAACTATAATTAGGTATAAATTTGCGATAAAAATTACAAAGTCCTAAAAATGCCCTCACCTGTTTCAACTTTTTTGGTGTAGGAAATAATTGAATTGCCCTAACTTTTTCGGGATCTGTACGAATTCCGTCAGTTGAAATAATATAGCCTAGCATCTTTACTTCAGTACTCAAAAATTCACACTTTTCTAGATTACAAGTTAACCCTGCCTGTGATAATTTCCCTAATACTATATCTATGTGTTCTAAATGCTGAGATAGTGTTCCCGTTGTTATGATCGCTAAATCGTCAAGATAGTTTATACAGAAATCTCTAACCTCGTGACCTAGTATAATATCAAGTCCGCGCGAAAATGAACCGACTGATGTCTTCAACCCCTGAGGTAGAACATTATAAACATAGGATTTTCCGTTAAATGAAAACCCCGTATACTTTTTACTAGCTTCCGTTAGAGGGACTTGGTAATATGCATTTTTCAGGTCTACAATACTAATGAACTTTGCCCCATGAAAATAGTTTAGAACGTCTAACTGTAATGGCGGCTTTTCGGTCTCAGCTATCATATATTTATTTATCTCTCTAGCATCTAATAATACACGGATCGACCCGTCTCTTTTTAACGTAAAAGTTAATGGGCTACAATACGGCGTGGTTGAGCGACTAATGATCCCTTGCTCTTCCATCTCCATTAATTTAGCCTCTACCTTATCCCTATACGCATACGGTATTGGATACGTTCTCTTTACTACGGGAGTATGCGGCTCCATGGCAATAACATGTTCATAGCAATTTGCTCTACCTAATCTAGAGGTAAATAAACTCCTATGCTTCATTAGAACTTCCTCTAAAGCTTTCTGTTTATCTTTATCTAATTTTGACTTTTGTAACATACCCCTAATATTCTCATCCACATTCTCTTCATCTAACATGCTCACATCAAAATCTGTTGGTGATTTACAATTACTAAGAACAGTATTCCCCTTAAAGAATTTAAACAACCTCTTTTCCTCTCCTATAATTATTTCAACCCCTTCTTCTTCTCTATTAAGTTTTATCGACGCTTGATTCTCTTTCATCCAATCAAAACCCAATATCAAATTAGCACTAAGACCCGGTACAATCAAAACAGTTATATCTCGCTCAAAAGGTCCGATTCCCAAGGTAACTAAAGCAATTTTCTTTATCTCTACACTCTTTTGTCCTACAGCAGTTTTAATTAGAAATGATTTAATAGGCATAACGGGTATCGATGGTCGTCTTTCTACTAAACTATTCCAAAACTCCTCCGAAATACATGTTATATCACTACCTGTATCCAATAAAGCTACAATATTTTCGTCAAAAATCTGTACTAATAATTCTGATTTGAATACCTGTGTATCTGTTTTATTCGTGGATTCTTCATCAAAAACCGCATTTAGTTCATTATTAGAGTCGATCAAAAGTTGTTCTACCTTTAACTTTAACAGCTCTACTATTTGGCTAGGAATATCTTGAACTATCCCCTCTATTTCGCTATACCCTAACCCTATTCTAGTATAATTATCCTTAAGATCTAAACCTATCGGTATCCTAACACCGGTTTTATTTCTTCCTAAAGATTCACCTGGACACCAATTCATCCTAACCATCATATTATAATTTGGGTCCCCTGTGGCTGAAGCTGATCCGAGGACTAAAGACTCAACTTCCACTAGTTTAACATTTCACTATCTACTACATTTGAATTATCATTTAAATTAATTGCTTGTACTTCAGCCTCCTTCGGTCTCTGCCACTGCCTATAATTCTGTTGGTATCCCCTTTTCTTCTTCTCCCATTCTTTAAAATTCTTAGACGTAGATGTGCCCGGTACTTCCTGCTTCTGGATATTGTCCATACTCCTTAGAAATTCGGCCGCTTCTATTATGGTTTCTATTTTATTTGTCACAAATACTTGTTGGATGAATTTTGGGTAATGACGTATAATATCGCCAATCAATTGTTTTTCCGGAATTTTATAGCTTAACATTTGAGCTCTACCTGTCAACTTCAAAAAATGCTCCACCATGGTGGGAGTCTCTGCTCTATTCCAAACTCCATGTACTATTTTCCTTCTCAATTCGTTTTGTTCATTTTCTCCCCAATATGCTTTCAGAAAATCTACTTTAAAGTCAGCTAAACCTGTCCATCTCCCCTTATAGATCCGGGACCAATCCTTTACACTTCCAGTTAAACATTCTCGTATTAAATCTAGTTCATTGCCCGATGTTCCTAACTTCTTCAAATAGGTCTCTAAATCTTCTATAAAATCAACCGGATGAATCGACGATTCTCCGAATTTTGGTCTATCTAAGTTTATGTTCTTGACATTACACATCACGTACTTATGAATATCTGCGCCCGGACTAGTTTCTTTAATTACATTCCCACGCACCTCATCACAATCCATTCCTTCATTATTCAATGACGTTACCTCAACTATTGGCGATTCCTTTTCCCCTCCGGTAGTTTCCTGGATAGTTCGCTGCGTTTTCTTAACTTCCCCACTCAGAACATTTACTCTTCTAGTAAGCACCCCTATGGTACGACTCAACATACGCTGTATGGTCACCAATTCCCGTGAACGTGTCGACTTCGGTCGCCTTATAGTTCTAACTATCGGATGGGGTTCATCAAGCACTCTAGAATCTCTAACTTCCACCTCTTCCGGTTGAACAGGCCGATTAGAGTCACTATTGATTTCTTCTATGTTTCCTAATTCGTCATCTGGCTCATATCGTTTGGGCACTCGTCGAACACGAGATGGTTTTCCCATTTTGATATTTAATCTCTACAATAGCTTTTAAAACTCTCCTTGTTTTTTTTTTTTTTTGTTGTAAGGTCAGATCTTCAAATAATTAAAATATAGTACCCGTACTAATTTAGTTTTAAAAAATCCACCGCTTTGGATTCCACAAAACCACGCTCCCTAATATTCGACTAATGTAAATGTTGAAACTAATCATTTCGAATTAAATATCTAATTCTCAGAAAAACGTCAATCACATTCTTTGCTACCATTACTATTCTACATGATTTAAATATTTTAAACTTTCCTTTTATCATTAAATCCCAACACATTATACCTCCCTAGCCAACTTCCTCAACGTTGTTTCCACAACTAAAACGTCTTAGTAACTAGTTCTACAACGACCCCCAGTTAGATAATTTTCGAAAGTCACGACGATTAGTTACAAAATTAATTCACCTCGGATAAATATTTCAAAATGATAATCTATAAATGACTAACTCAAATCTTAAACGATCATGATCCCTTCAATAGCACAATCTCAAAGGTAGGTTACTAAGTTAAACTAAAATCTAATCACCACATACTAAGTTTTCTAGTTTCAATTTAAAAGTTTATTAAAATATTTCACGACCCCATCATTTTATGCTGCTAATATCCCTCTAACTTCACTATTACTATTCAGAAATTAGCGATAACACACAAACTCTAAAACTATTTATTACATTATACGCTAATATTTTTTTTTGTAACTTTGTAAGTTGAATCTAGAATTATCTTACAACACTCACTAACCCTAAATTCATCCACGACTTCAGTATTACTAAACGTTACTGCCGTTCCTATTATCTAACGCATCAATCGTATAATATTAAGTTAACCACAAACGTGATAAAGGCAACGACATAATTCATCTCTCAACCTGCCAATGACAAAACGTCAATCCTTCTTAAATGATTAGAGTTAATCGTTTATCGTATACCTATAAAGTAATTATGGACAAAACTTTCTGCATGTCTACTTCCATAGTTAATTTTCCATTGGCATATGCCACCATTACGTAATCTTACAAAATATAATTTAACCTTATTGGCATAAACAAAAACTTATTATATATGTCATTAAAATCAAGGAATAGGAATCTGTCAAGTTGACGTTTCGTTCGGAAATCGATAACATGTAATTTCTTTGGCCGCGTTCCTGACCTTATTCACATTCAGCCATTCACGTAACAACACGCTATTACTAAAAGTTACACAGACAATGTTACGCACACGTGCGTATACATTTAATAAAATTACTACAAATCTCGTGTCCTATCAACCACAATTTTGAACAATTAATTCGATTTTACGAATGATAAAAAAAATAAATAAAAGAGTGCACACGTGTGACCATACATTTTTTTTTCTTTAAGAATCATAGCTTTGACACAACAAAGCACCTATGATTTCGCTATAGCCGTAAATTCAATTGACAGTCTACCTATCACCGTCATCCTACTTCGCAATCATCAAATTAACAAGACTAGAATTTTATAATCGTACATATCCTATGATCTGCTTTATTTCTTAGGTATAAACAATAGAAGAACAAAAGTTTTTTTTTTTTTATTATAACGTGTCTTTAAAAATAACGTTGAAGTTTCTTATTTTACTTTCCCTCAAGGTCAATAGTTGGGAAGTATTGATCCCAAAGTGACTTATGCTATTATTTTGTCAAATCTCTTTGACACCGCACGACAATATTAATGCGTATTGACATATGATTGATAAAAAACCGCCAGGCACTCGTTGTCCTTAGTTATACATTTAAAATCGTATATGTGGTTACCTATAAAAATGTCCTTTTTTTTCTAACTTAATCATATCAGTGAATAAAATCCAAGTCAGAATTCAATTTTTAAATTGGTCTCGGTCCATGGCCGAAAAGTGGATTCGGTCGGACCTTGATGCGGACCTTTGAATAGAGTAAAATAAATTTGACTTGAGTAGATAAACCGGAACTGGGAAAATAATTATATCGATTATCGATAGTGTATATCAATAAAAACTATCGCGATACGATTTGCTTAACTACGCAATTTACCTTAAACGAGACTATACTGTATGAACAAGTAATAATTTAACTGCATAATTGTATCATTGTAACCAAACGTAGTGTGTAAAATGACTATAGAACCAAATGCAATACAGTTAACCTAAGTGTCGATAATTTACGTAAATATCGATAAGGTATCAGAGACGTCGATAGTCTTGGCAGCACTATAATGACAATGAAAACATTAAGTGTATCGAAATATTTTACAAGATTTGTCTTATAACAGTGGTTATTTGTATATTTGTTTTCAGAGATATTTAACTAAGATCTTACAAATGATTCGCAAAACAAAAGTTTCAAGGACCAGCCAAAGTGACAAGTTAAACGCCATAACTCGTACCAGAATGATAACTTAACAACCATTGGAAAAGAAAATCAGTGTTTCAACATATCAAACCTTTATACCCACTTCACCGCAACAAAATGTGACTGTCACAATCTCACTTGTTAACAGTCACTCACTCCCAAACCACACAAAACCTGAAGATTCGCAATAATAATATGAAATCCTGGTCACGGTATCAACAAAAATGTAACCGACGACCTAACTACAATGGATCTAGATGATCACGGCCTATGCAAGAGACTAAAACCTAAGTGGAAACCTAATAACCTACAGGACAGGAGGACAATCAAAATCCGCTTACTACTTACCGATGATTATAACTAAACTATTGAACCTAAATTTTACTGGATTAAATAACCTCCAAAATACAATTTACTAAGTTTGCTTTATCCAACCTTAACTAACCTACAAAGAACCTTACTAACAAGCTTTGTGTGATCTGAGAGGGCCTGTGAAAGTCTAATGGAGGAACCCTGGATGTGATAATTAGTGAACCCAAATTCTTTTAAAAGTGTGATTAGTATTGATTTTCATTTTCCAATAGAAGTATTCGCTTTCATTACTAGGTCTTAATTATTCCTGCTATTACATTTATTTCTAAAAGAAAATACCACTAAATGAAAGATATTGCTCTACTGATATAACCAGAGAAATAGAAATTAAGTCTGTATTTTTCTTAAGTGAGTTTACTTTACTTTCATATTAATTCTTAATAATTGTCATACTACCAAGGGAAATCCCATAGTTCTTTAGTGTCAAAAAATGGGAATACTATAAATAGAGAGGAAAGCGTTCCCAATTACGTTCCGTAGATGAAGTAAGTATGAGCGAAATAAACCTACGTTGATAGGAAATGATCAAAGTGAATTTATGAGTTAAATGGAGTATTGTTATAAGGTAAAAGAGGGTATGTTCAACCATAATAGACTGCAAGGTAAAAAGAGGTAAGTCGGGTTATAGAGAAAAGTTAAATTTGAGCAATTCTCTTCCGCTGCCAAGTGTCAAATTATATGCCATGTATGACGTTATTCCAAATAATGTAGATTATCTATTGTCAACTTAGTTCATTAAAATAAGAGAGATTATTTCAGGTAAGTTAAGAAGTTTTAGTCGCCTGAGATCAAAGTATAATAAAATTTTCAGCGCTATTCAATAAGAATTCTTTTACTTTCTGAAGTTATTGTACAAGTAATGAATATGCAATTGTGTTTTTGCCAGCTAAGGTATGGGCCCGCTCCCCGCCCGATACAATGAGTCTCGTCTCCGTACTTGGTCAACTCCCTTCTGGCCAGCCATATTCTTTCATGACAAATTTAATTAATGAATATTTTTAAGTTATAGTACTTAGTCTTTGTCAGTCAGTTTTAATAAAAGAGGGCAAGCAGAGTGCTTTCAAGCGAACTACCAGTTTCTCACAATGAAGAATTCTCCTTCAATTGCGATGGCTGAATTACGAATTTAAATTTAGAATAATTAAATAATTAGTTCTAGTATGACTGTTTAACATTATAACAGATGGATACAACATTACTATCCATATACTTGGGACACTGATAGTTCTCAAACTCTGAAGGAAAGACAATTCTAAACAAGGTAAAATTCTATGACGGGATTTCCATACTTCAATCTCAACTAAATTATAAATATACAACCATAAACTGAATTGACTTCAGGTCATTTACTAAAGGTTAAAGCAGTATTTCGATTTAATATTGAGTAGATTTGGCAATATTTGTTCTCAATTGTAAACTAGATTTTATTTCTAACATCTTTCAATTGAGTTGGCTGGTGGAACATAGTTTAAATATTTGAACTCAGATAAAAGATATGTTGTCATTATTATTTGTGAATTTTATATATTCACTAAATAATATGATACTTTCATAGTTGGTAGATACTTTTCAAAGTATTATTTCTCGGTTATTCATAAACATCATTCTGTTAATTTGAAAGGTTTACCCAAAGCATTGATCTAGTGACCTAGAAGTTGTGAATCGACCTTAACTTACTAGAGACACGAGCTTATTCCATACACTCAGATCTTGTTTCAGCACTCCTCTCAAAATTACCAAAATAGTTTATTCTATCTATAAACAATCGGTTCAACCATAGCTCCCTTCGGCCAATCCAATTCAAAGATAAATAATCTATTCTTTATTTATGATTCTACTCCATCTATTAATTCATTATTCAATATTAACTGAAAAGGATATCTAAATTAAATTAAGAGTAAATTAATTTGTGGGTACTTACTGAAGCTTGCAAAGTCTACACAATTTAGCACACTGTAGTAATCGTTCACAACACTGATTCTATGGAAGATTGATACTATCCTATTGGATTATAACCAGTAATTCCACATAAACTTTCGTCCATTATATTGTACACTTCCGCATTCACCATGTTCCATTCCTAAGTCATCCTACCTCTTCACCGCCTATATAAATTCGAATGTTCCACTTGGTGACCCACGGCGGCCATTTTGTCGACCCGATTCTCAACACCGCCTACCTAAATTTCGAATCACTACCTATTGACCTCGGCGGCCATCTTGACGACGCCTACTTATTTGCGGCCTACCTAAATCCGATACACTACGAAGTGATCTACCTCTCCACCGCCTACCTAAAAGCTCCTAGATTGTCTACCGTTCCTGCTGTTACCTTGCTGACAACACGACCTTCTTGAGGATGTCTAACCTTTTACCAGCATCCAAGTTTCCCTCCCGCCTTGAGATGCTAACCTAAGCTACTGTTCCTACGCGCCTAACAATGAATTTATAAACCTAATGAATTTACCTGCCTACCAACGACTAAATTCCGATTTCCTATGCAATATTTGGGATGCTTACCATCATCCCCGACGCCCCGATCCTGTACAGCGTGAGCAAGCATGACTCGCCTAAACTCCCCTAACAGCTTGGACGTGCTCAGCGCTGGTGGGACGGGACAGCGCTGAGTCCTAACAGAAGAGGATTAACATTACCAAGCCATATCCTCCACGTTCAAACGGGATTACATCCACACACCGTTCGGACCGTTGGTTGATGAGCGAGTTGGCTAGCTTGGTAACCTTAAGTGACTAAACTAGGTATCTTTCAACAGAAACCCGCATTGCACGCCACAGAGCAATGCTATTTTACCTACCCCTTTGAGGATTGACCGAACGCCCAATAAAGACACAAAACTAAAGAGAAATCTACCCCCCCTTTATTTCCCCCTGATTGCTTAAACAAATTTCGAACAACATTAAACCATGAAAATTCTTGAAACTATTGGGAAATTTACTTTACTTCATGAAAATTCGCAAGCAAAATCTACATACTTTAATTTCAAGCTTACTTATACCATATAAGCCCTAATTAAAGCATATAAGCAAAAGACTCGCACCCGGTTGCGGACCTATACGTCAAAACCTCAATTAAAAACACTATCTTCCTGACTTCTTGATGTTTCTTGCGTTAAAATAAAATACTACTTGATTGAAGTTTCTTACAGAGAGGGTATCGACGGCTTCTTCTGAGTTCCACTTGATGCTTCGCTGAGGTCGGAGAAAGTAAAGAGAGCGATTTCCCCCCAACTTCGCCTTTTATAATCCCCCAGAATCATTCACTTTCTGCAGGAAACTCACCCCACACGATCTAAGCATCTTTTTTTTCTACCTTCATTTCCCTACTTTACATAAATTATTCCTAAAATTTTCCCTTCTCCTTCAAAAATGGGGAGAATTCAATTTTGTCTTACTCAACTTATAAATATACCCTCTTACTAATAAAGATTGTATAGCAGCTGCATAGTTACACAGTGTTTTGTCACTTTCTTTTTAATGTCATATTCAAATAGTTTGACAGAGAGTAACCATTGTGTAACTATACATCTGCTATTCAATCTTTATTAGTAAGGGGGTTTATATTTAAGTTACTAATCTTACAAAATGAACCCCTATACTAATCAATAATTTCAACGTACAATTCAACTAACCAATAACCTCCTATGTTCAAGATTCTCTATACTCAAGCGCACAATGCCACTCAATTTGTAACCAAATTAAAATTAATCTGTTACCTAAATATTTCTCTATACTGACATTTCAGCTACATTTGATTTAAGTAATTCATACAATTGTATGAAACAACGTTTCAATCATAAATAAATCAACAAGTTTTCCCCCTTACATCATTTCTAACAAAACTAACAACTTTGAATAATATTCAGCATATTTATCCAGAATCATATGAAATTATTGTACTATAATCATAGAACTCTGATTAATACGAATTTTATATTCACAACAAATTGAACCTCCCATATGCTACAATTTGAATCCAACCCTTTTCAACCTTTTTATCTCGCCTTCCCCAAAATATCATAACCTCTAGAATCAATTTGCTAAAATACGTATTACAACATTTTCCATTAAATATTCGGTCCAATTAAACCTAAAATTTCCGATCAATTTAGCATCACAATGTTGGTACTTTAAAAATCCTAACTGGCAACACCCATCGGACTACTTTTACATTTTTTTAAATGCCTACCCTCATTTGAGTTATAAACCTGCAGCATAAAATCTCGCTTTCGAAGAAACTTCATATCAATCTTTCTTCGTACTTTAGCTAAAACACATCACGTGGTGTGACACTACTGACAACTTACAGAAATAATTAACACCGAATTCAATCCTTTTTTAAGTAATCTTCTAAAATAAATTATTATAATAATATTCGAGAGGCTCTAATAAAATTTGATAAATAAACAATAATAAATATAAATAAATTTTAAGCCTATTAGCGTCGTTACCTACACAGAGACTAATATTTGAATTTTAGCGCCGTGAAAGATTAAAAGAACTTCCTACATTATTGCTAACTCAAAACCTGAACTACTCTTTATTATAATAACTTGTTCGATAGTTAAATAATATTATGCTCAGTATGAAACAAAATTCGAAAAATATTTGAGATAAAATAGCATGTTCAGTTTTGAACCGTTACATGTTATTAGATGACAACAGCCGGGACCGACGGTTTAACGTGCTCTCCGAAGCATGGAAGCGCTCAGTTGAAACGCCACTTTAACGGTCACCCATCCGACACCTGACCGGACCGAGCGTTTCTTAACAAACGTGATCAAGTAGGATCAATCTGTCAAGTTCCGCCATGAGCGCTTCAAGATTGTGTGCTGAAAATCTATGACAAATAATCAATATGATTTCATCGGTGTCCGTTAGATAAAAAAATATTTTTTGTTTGATACTGTCGGTGCTGTTCACTGCGTTTCCGGAGAAGACGCCGCCAACTCGTCGCTCTGGGACTTCAGCGTATATTTCGTATTTTCGTAGAAAAACTGTTCATGTTAGCCGAAGGAAATTCTAAGTCACTTACGAAATTCGCCTCACAGTTCCGTCTTTTTTTATGATTGCGTTAGCTGATGGAATTACAATAAAAATAAGGTATGTAAAAATGATAAATATCTTATTGGAAAGTTTTTATGTCTTTGACTTTTGTGACTGACTGCAAAGTTACACTGAGGTGTGAGTTGACCAAAACAATTCAATTCCATTTATTTCAATTTATTTTCAAATAAGTATCAGTGGCATGTTTATTGTTATAAAGAAATTAAAAAAAAAAGTGTTTTTGTTCAACAAAATGTTATGTTTTTATGTAAGTTCTGGTTTGTCCAGTTTTGTTCTTGCAAGAAATCCAAGGAGTCAGTAGTGATCATTGTGGTCTGTCTTCGCCGATTCGATTCAACTTTTAATGCAACTTGCGTCAGACGCAAGCAATATTGCCTCCAAAACGTGTGCTTTCCCTTTCAACTTCCTGCTATACTAATTTGACGTTTATAGTATTGCTCCAAACCGTGCGCTTATCCTTTCAACTTTCTGCCATATAAACTTGTAGTTTTTTGAGAATTAAGGGCATGCGCTATTGAATGCAAAAGCGCAATAGGAACGGGAAAGCGACTTCACTGTGTCAAGCAAGACACACTGTAGTGGCATCTACCCTACGCCGCACATACCACAACACACGGTACAACAACAAGTTTCATCACCGTGATACTAGATGGCACTAGTGTCGAAAGAAATGAATATTAGTATGGAATAGCACCCAATAGTATGGAAAACCTACATCACACTTACGGAGTTTTCTCGGCCGCCAAACTATATTATACAACTTCCAACCATCATCGGTTGGACCACGGTCCCCGGGCTAATACCACCCAGCCCGGAGGAAGAACTTCCCTTTGGCATTCCTATTAGTGGCATACCATCCAATACCATACAACATTCCTACACTGGCGACCTCGACGCTCCCTTCACGCACCTTTAGAAATTAACTGGAGACCCAATTCAGATTTTGTTGTTTTTGTTACTAAACTAAAAATACCTCCATCTGTTTTTCTTCTTACCGTCCTTGCCATGCAATAATAGTCTTTTCCCTCACATAAAACCTTATATCGTTGGCTAAAAGTCGGGCGTATCCAATCAATTGAGGAGCAACCAACCGCAACCTGTGACCGATTTACTGAGACTGGGGCAATAATAATAGCCGACTCTATAGAAATATATCAGTGTCAAGATATTGATCACAAATACGAAGCCAATTTCTAGTAAAGCCATTCCCAAGAGTATATTTCGAAGAAGGAAAGGATCAATTTTATTATTCCTGCTACTGTTTGAAAGAATATCTACATGGTAATTTTAAAGCCATGAAGGTGACTTTCAAGTTGTGTTCAATCCATGAAACTGATCAGTTTCATTCAACGTTTCAACTTTCTGTAAAAAAAAACAGGAAAAAACTTTACTACACTATTTTAATAAATTTAAAACTTTACTTTACTATTCATAAATCAGAGTGATAACGAGATCGGTTTAGTATGGGGTGGGCAAACATTTTGACGTAAATACATAGTTATTTCGTTTTCGACTTATGTTTCTTAGAGAATTTTGTTCAGTTTCATGGACAGAACACATCCTAAAAGTTTGTCACGTGACTTTAAATCACCCTGTATATAGCTGGATAAATAACTACTTTTAGAAGTGATCACTGGATCAAAAGTCAGGGTTAAAGGCTTATACATAAATGCAAACCAATTAGCTAAAAGGGTGACTTACCTACCTTTTACTTTTATAATTCAACAACATGAGCTAGCTAATGGTACCACTTAATAGTAGTTTATGATACAAGGTTGGTAAAGAGGTATAAAACGATATAATCGTCACGAGTTTTAAAAAACCTTATCAACCGTGTACCATACGACGTCTGTGAAATTATTTTATTTTATTTTATTTTATAGCTTATTAAACTGCAAAAAAAAAACCGTAAACAAATACGTACGGCGTGCCATAAAATCAACTTTCCGCACGCTGTACTAGACCATAAACAATAACGCACGGCGTGCGGTAACATCGTCTTTCAGCACGTACTGTCATCGAAAGCACACATTTTAGAGCAACTGTCTTGAAAAATTCTTTATTAGCACGTTGATAATCTAAATTAGAACAAGGAAGAAGCTATCATGCTTTTAGTCAAGGTTGTGGTATATCAGTTAGTTGTAGTAACTGTTAGAAATTTCTAGAGATAGTCGTTTGTTATTGGATATCTGGTATAAGATGTATTTTGTCACTAAATAAATAAATACACGAACTAAGTATAACATAAATGACAGAACGAACTTTTGCTAACCAGATTAGTTGCTTGTACGTAATTTATGTACGTACCAGCGTAATTTGGCTGTAGAAGACACAACTTAGAATATTAATCTTACGGATTTACACACTATGTTGACAGAGCAGGTAAACTATTTTCATATTAGGTACATTATTTGACGTGGAAGAGCTGTTACAAATCATTTGTTTATCTAAAAATACTTTTAAACGAACAAATGAACGATATGGATTAGTGTTTTATTCAAGGATACTGAAAAATTGAATAACATTGTATTTGGGAACAGCAGCCTTTTATTAGCGGATCATACATATTTAGAAGTAGGTATTTCGGAAATAATAGCAGAATCGCGTACTTTTTCCTGTTTCATGTTTAAAACAAAATCGTTTATTTTCGTTCCACACGTCTGTAATATCCTGTGAGAATATAATAAAAGGCGACGTCTTTTTTTATAAGACATTTCTCATCTCTCATCCTAAGTCGATAAATCGCAAGCCGTGAAGAAGATTGACTTATCAATCTCACTCAGTTCTGTAATCGGAAAACTGATATTACTAAGACCGATCGATGTAATCAAAGAGAAAAATCACATAAGGAAGCGGTTTTGGAAAGGTTACCTGTGAAAAAATCCTTACTAATATTATAAATGCGAAAGTCCGTTTGTTTGTTTATTTGTTTGTTTGTTTGTTACGCCTTCGCGTCTTAACTACTGAACCGATCATCATGAAATTGTGCATACACGTTGTTAGGGGTACAGCAAAGGACATAGGGTAGCTTTCATCCCGAGAGATAGCAAAAAACCTTTACCGCTAGTTTCTAATAAACCTACACGTTAGTTATTAAACTATAAAGAGGTAGGTATGTATTTACATTAAGTATTACCTACTGATTGCAGTAATACTTCATGTAAGTACCGTGTACTTATCCGTTTAAAAAAACTTTTGTTAATATTTAAATCCGATTCTATGACAGTTATGATAAATTACAACTTTGAATAAAAAAAGATATTGGTAAGCCCTTTGATAAAATTGTTTGTGTTAACAATCATAAAAGCTAAGTAATATTTGAAACAGGATAGGGTTTTTTGATGAATCTTTTTCTTTTGCTTTTGCCATACCCAAAGCCTTTTCCAAAACGCCTGCAGGCTTTGGGTCTGGAGCTTACATTTATGGGTACTTTGGATAAACCGAAAACATTGCATTACTTTATATTTTACCCCAAAATTGAAGTGCATTTCAAAAGTTTTATTAAAAAAATTGACGCAATAAAAAGTAAAAAAAAATTAGGATATTGAAATTGTAAAATAGTGTAAAAAAAAAGCGAGAAGTGTGCTAATATAGCTTAGAAAAATATTATAAAAAAAATGATTCCTTAAAAGTTTACACAATAATTTATTATCTTCTTGTCTACTTTTTTAAGGTTTCAATGTATGAATAATTAATGTTCGTATAATTAGTAACTAGTGAAGTGAACAACGGAAAATGCCATTTAAATGCCAGCAGCAAAATGTGTTAAAGCTTTTGCTCGTTATTTCATGACAACGACTTGTTATTTTCTTGAACACAGTGGGTGAAATTAGATCTTCCATATGTATTTTATAATTCTTAGGGCTAGGTGGTAAGATTCAATTTAATTTGTCAGTCACTCATACAATACTGTAAGTTTTCAGCCTTAGAATTATTGTTTTATCAAAAACTTACTTTTCTTCTTCACAAAATATAATGATTAAATTTTCATAATTTAAAAGTACTTACAACCTTTTGTTTACACCTAAATTTTTTAATGTTTTTAACTATATATTGTGTATCAAAAATCAAACCAAATACCAACTAATTACCAAAGTGCTTTCAATAAAACCGCGCTAGTATCCGTTAAAAATTGTTTTATTTCATATATTTTGTGATTAAATATTATCTACTTAGTTACAATTCAGAGTGATTTATGTATATAAAAGGTTTTCACCAAAAAATAAACAATAAAGATTTTTTTCATCAATTTATTCACTTTAAACGATGGTAGCGTCGCAACGTTAGAGACGTTGTTCGTTGTATTTTAATATGATAATGGAATACAAGCATTTGGTGTTATTTGCGTCACACTGTGCAACCAAAATTACCTTTTGTCGTATTTCAGCGAGAATATGTATCATCCTTCTTCGCATATGTAGACGGAAAAAGTACTCTATTTAAAGGATTATAATATTGAGTTGAAAATATAGCCGTTGAATAAAGCTGCCCATAAGTTTATCATACAAATAGATGCAGTTTTTACCGACTTCAAAAGGAGGGAGGTACTCAATTCGACCCGTTTTTTTTTTTTTTTTTTTTTGTTTTTTGTATGTACACCGATTACTCGAAGACGGCTGAACCGATTGAAATGATTCAAACGTTATTACATTAGGTAAACTTTCAAGTTGATCCCATTTTTTGAAATTTTGAAATCGGTTCGGTACTTTTCAAGTAATCTTGAAAAAAGTACGAAAATAGTATGATTTTGTGTGAACTACCTCGATGATCAGTCGTATAACTTCTTTGTTTATGAACTGAATAAGATAATTATTTTTTTGTTGGAAACGGGATATCTTAAGTGTAGTTCTTTAACCGACTTAAAAAAAGGAGGTTCTCAGTTTGACCCGCATGTATGTATGTTTCTCCGCGATTAACTCACGTTTGGCTGAGCCGAATTTTCTACCTAAATAATATACCTACACTAAAAATAAAAAAATAAAAAATTGTTTAAAAAAACAAAAAACCGACTTCAAAAAACCTACCTCGAAAAAGCAAGAAATAATATTCGTAATAATAAAAACACGTCTATTGAAGTCAGGTGGGGCTTTTAGAATAAAAAAAGGAATCTGTAGGTATTCCAGCCCCACCCGACTTCAATAGACGTGTTTTTATTATTACGAATATTATTTCTTGCTTTTTCGAGGTAGGTTTTTTGAAGTCGGTTTTTTGTTTTTTTAAACAATTTTCATAAGTATAGTTCTGCTACAATTAAATTATGAAATGATGATGAAAGAGATTGTCACGTTTAATCACGAACTGAATCTTACAAATGGAGGAAACAAGTCCAGGGCTCCTATTTTTGAAAACATTCGGCAATAGCGCTGCCTATTTTTCTTGCTTTAAATACTACTCATTTTCATTTTTTAATGGGTAATTTAGTTTTCTTGTCTTAATTTTTTTGAAGGCTATAATTATCCTTACTAATAATATTATGAATGCGATATTTTCTTTGTTTGTTTGTTACGCCTTCACGTCTTAACTACTCAACCGAAAATCGTGAAATTTTGCACACACATAATCAGGGGTACAAGAAAAGGACACAGGGTACCTTTCATCCCGAAAAAAGATACTGTTCCCGAGGGATAGGGAAATAACTGTCCACGCAGACGAAGTCGCGGGGGGCCGCTAGTTTTTTATAATTATTAAGGTTATCTTCAAAGGTTTAAAGTGAAAGTAGTTATTATACAAACCTATTTTTTCCTACACTGTAATACAAATAATTGCTACTGCTGTCTTTATGCACTGTGTAACTGTCGTTAGTAATTTGTTAAAAATTAACCGACTTCTTTAACACTCGGCAGTAAGTTTAGGCAGTTTTAGCATTTTTATTCGATTATTCTAACCGCTTTGTTAAAAAGATGACATTCTTCCACGAAGCTGTTTTCTTTCGTTTAATTTGAATAATGAAAGCGGGTAAAAACGCAGAATTGGAATATTGAACTGAGGTGGTGCATATTTTTACTTCAAACACTTTCGTTATTAAATTTTAATCTTGTTATTTATGTGATCAAAATTGACGAGAGAATATAATTGCTATATTATTTTAACACATGTAAGAAATAAGACAAAAATAATAGTTTCAATACGAAAGGAACTGAAGTTTCTATACTAATTTTTTAGAATTATAATACCGAGCCGAGTCCTCGTATGTAAAGTGAGGCAAATAAAACTGAGCTATAATGGCTTAGTTTTTAGATCTATGCCCTTCATAATATTACCCAATTGTAACTAAAATCGTTACTAGTCCCCTAAAGTTTGGTCAATTGAAACTATTTCGTACTTATAAGTACAATTAGGTTACGAATGAAGGATAAAAATCTGAAAACTGA
This sequence comes from Agriphila geniculea, assembly GCA_943789525.1. Classification (NCBI taxonomy): domain Eukaryota; kingdom Metazoa; phylum Arthropoda; class Insecta; order Lepidoptera; family Crambidae; genus Agriphila; species Agriphila geniculea. The sequence continues at coordinate 16,392,422 of OX038875.1, forward strand.
GCCATAAAGTTTTAGTTGCCTCAGTTTTGACAGTGCGCTTTGTAGGGAACTATCATTCTAGGTTGTTATTATGCTAAGAATAATTAGATTTTTTAAGGTTCAAGGACCTATCAGAGATTACATAATTTACTCCGTTACTTATACGATCAATGCATACAAGAAATCCTCGAATCCATCAAATACACATCAACTGCAGTAACTCAAGCACAACAAACCACTTCCGCAAACAAGTTACGCGTATTGGAACTAGCAATATCAAAACCAGAACCTCACAATCCGAGCTATTCCAAGCTGATTGCCTGTAAATTAAATTGTGAAACCGCTCAATGTGCGTCTAAATCCAGTCTGTATTTAATTAGAGAGTACTCATATCCATCACGAGTTAACAGGTCGGTATATATACTATAGATGGCGCTGCTAAATCACTAACGAGTGTTTACTGTTAGATGGGAGAGTGGACATAGCCGTGTCCTGTAGAGCTTAGTGGCGTATTTTCGAGTACCGAGGAGATAACACTTTATTTTCGAATGGGTTTCCAATATCATAGTCAGTTTCCAGGTTTTAGATTATCGCGGGATTTATTGAATGAAATATCGATGTTTTCCGTACTCTACCCACTTTCTATACTCACGAATATTTGATTCCTCTTTCTACCTAAAATCTATTCCGTTTTCTAACCTTTGATCATAGACGTAGCCAGGCCAGTTTTTTGGAGGGGACGATCAGTATGTAAAAAAACGCTTTTTGAAAACGGAATTGTTTTAAAATTTAGGAATAAAATTGAATAATAACAATTATTATTATAAGCTAGTGGGTACAATTCGGAATATATCTAATCTTTTACCGAAAGAAACGGATTTTTACTGAATACAATTGTTTTTATTCACAAAAATTCTAAAAATAAGATACCTATCTATCCAAACTCTTATAACTCGATTATGTTAAATATATTATACCGGGTGTATGGGACAGCTTGGCTTAAACTGAAACAGTAGCTTTTGACCATGATTTATGATTGAAAATAGCTGGAATTTTCCTCAGGGAAATTTTCTAATTTTCCGACTTTTTTTCCACTTAATCTGTGATGTGTTGATAACTTCGGAAGAAAGTCGGAAAATTAGAAAATTTTCCTGAGGAAAATTCCAGCTATTTTCAATCATAAATCATGGTCTGAAGCTACTGTTTCAGTTTTGGCCAAGCTGTCCCATACACCCGGTATATTATTAAAAGTAAAATGTGTAGTACCAGCATATTTATTTTCTTTCATTCATTTGCCATCTTGCTGAGGTCAAAGTTTTACCAACAGCGGTAAACTAACGCAATAAAATTGTCTACGTGTAATAAAGCTACTTTTATTGACAACTATAATTCAGTATATAAAGAGGGACAATTGATTTTCCAGATGGATTCTACCTCAAGGCATATAAACATCTATTTATAGTTACTTAGAACATTTATTTTACTTTTGATGACTTAGGATAATAAAGTACAAGAAGAATAAAGTTATCTTAAAAAATACACGATGGACGCATCCACGCTGGCTTTCAAAACTTAGTAGGTACCACACTTTTAAAATTGCAATAACTTTTAAAATACACAATATATATTTTATAAATAAAATGGATTATAAAGAGAATTCAATTCTTTAAATAGTAATCTTCATGGTCGATAAAGTTTTTTGTTTCAAAACTCTAACTTCTATAGTTTAAGAGAAATTGCAATTTTAAAAGTGTGGTACTAAGTTTTGATTGCCAGTGTAGTATTATTAGTGATATTAAAAAATATTTAATATCAACGTTCTAAAATAAATGTATCTGTACAGAGATGATTGATATTCACATGTCGTATTAAGTTCTAAATTTCAGGAAACTAAATCAAGATGGTTATTTACTCTATGACCAAATGTTGTCGCACGTAACGACTGCAATTTGTTTGATGCGAATATCTCCAGAGAGTCCCTAAGGAAGAGCGGAATTCCGCAAACTACGCCCGCTTCATTATGGTTACTTTATCGATTGTTTAGTTTCTTTGTTTCACGTCGGTTGTTAACCAATTTGTTGTTTGTTAGAGTTGGAATAAAAGGCATTTGTTTTACGTCGGATACTTTTTCTTGTGGGAATGTTACGTCATTAATTTTCCTCATAGCGGCTTGAGAGATGCTTTTGTTACTCAAGGTATCTTCATCTATACAGGTATAGTACCTACTTTTGTTTTTTTTTAATCAGGGTAGTTTTGTTTAGAATGTATTCTTATGATCCTAAACCAAAACTACCATTTTGAAAATTTTCTTGCGATAACTACCCGTCTACCATAGCAGAAAAATATTTTGAATTTCCGCGCATTGTCTGAGAAAAGTACATATACAAGCCTTCGCCGCAATTAGGCATTGAATGATTCATGTTTATCATTTTCACGTTCGTTCATCCATGCCTTTGTTGCATGCCGCTGCAGTAATGTACTATAGCTACATTCTAATTAGTGAATTCGATCCCGGGATTTTTACATAGGCGATCCCGGGATTTTTACATAGGCAATCCCGGGATTGATCCCGGGATTTTACATAGGAAATACTGGGATCAATCGCTTAATTCTAATTCATTAAATAGGGCAATTTAATGTTCCTTAAAATTAGGAAACTTTTTGATATTTCTATAAAACTCGAAATATGATCTTCGCTTAAAAACTTTAAACAGACAATAACTAGAATAAAGCACGGAGTTTCGTAAGTTCACAAATTGTGTTCTGCAAAGTGCCAAGATTCAGTTTACGCCATTATGTTCCATTTAAACTTAGTGGAAACTCATTGTAAACAAATGTTATTTTGAAGACCTTTGAACTCTAGAGGCAATTGCAAACATATAATAATAGGTGTAAAGTATGAAATTGCCGATTTTTTTCCCACACACAGAGGCTCTCATATCTTCTATGATGTTAAAGATGCTTCAGTTACTTGTTATTATTTCGAATTATGATCATAGCACCATAGCGGCCCACTTTCAACAATAAAAATATTTCTGATTTTCTTTCATGAACATTAAAAAAAATTATCTCAAAAGTGACTCATTTTTTCGTTAGCAGAAATGACTACTTATATCTTTGTAACTTAGCCGATACTTTTTTTTTCACTTAACACATGTGGCATTAGTTAGCTGAGTGCTTAAACATTTGTGCACAATAGTTATTATACATTATATACAAGTGACCAAAATCAATTTGTGCTGCGAGTGCCGACTTTAAATCACGAACTAGCGAAGTAGTGTAGAATTGAATCACGAGCGTAGCGAGTGATTCTAATATAGTACTGAGCACAGTGAGTGATTTAAAGTCACGAGGCAGAACAAAATTTTCGTCTCGTGTAAGACATACAACTTTTCACCTCTACCAGCGAGAAAATTTTTACGTGAGTTTCCTGGTAAAAAGCTAAATTTCAGCATCAGAAACTTGTTCACTCAATTCTTTTGGAGTTAGACAACTATCTTCATCGTTGGACGCACTAATTTTTTGTAATTTATCACAAAAATAGTTCGATCAAACATAAGCTGAAAAATTTTATTCATAAAATAAATTCCCGCCGTTTTGTTTTACATTATTACGTTGTGCTTTTCTCTAATTCATTTATATCCCATCTTATAAATAAATAAGATGGTATATTAATGAATTAGAGATTTATAAACATAAAACACTAATTTGTTTATAAATTTCATTAATTTTTCTTATTTTATATTTATTTCATACATGCGACCTCATTTCGTCCATACTTTTTTATTTCGAATTATCAACCTTCTTTTTTAACAATCCTCATTTAAAACTCCTTGGTATATCCGTGCATTTTATTTTTTTACTTTTTAATTCATGTATGATATGATACCTGACACCATAAAGCACTCTATCTATACTTTTCTCACCTTAGAGCATCGCGGCTTAGCCCGTCTTACTCTAAGTTTCTCACATATCAATTTTACAAGTCTCATCCTTGAAACTTTTTTCTTTTTTCTCTATTATTTTTAAAGTTGGTACTAGAAATTTAAAAAAAGCACTTTGCCTCACGCTCGCAGCAAAAACCGATTTTGCTGTGAGTTTTTACGCGCCAAAAGCGCCCTTTTCGTGCTGGAGAGGTGAAAAAGTTTTAAAACATTGGTTGTTAAATAAATCAAGACAATGTTAGTACTATGGAAAATGCATATTCTTTAATATTCTCCATACAAAACGATAAAAGGAAAAATTGTTTAATGGATTAAAGAAGTAGGAACTTCATTGGACTGAGTATGCTACATAAGCTACAAAAGGATTATGTAGAGAATAAAACAAAATATGCCGAAAAGAATGTCTTCTTTCCAAAATCATTGACATAGCAAACCATCCTTGTATACCAACCTAACCTAGTCTATTTGTGTAAGGCAAGACCCGAAACCCACTTTTTTGATTAACGGCTAAAATACTCAAACGAATCTTAAAGTTAAGACCACCTTAAACTCAAAAAAGTTGTCAGATTTGACAGAAACTCTATGTAACTGACAGCTTCCTTAAAGTTAAGGAGACCTTAACTTAAGATTTTAGCTAAGAAGCGTTTGAGTATTCGGCCATCATAAGTCATATTAAAATTTATTTACATCGGAAGAAAAGTAACAGTAGAACTGTGTTCCACAGACATAAGTTGCAATACGGGAATTTTCACAGCACGTGACGTGTTTTCCTAGTGTTTGACAGAGTTAGGGATATTTGATGGAGTGTACGCGATCAATACGCTCCCGGTGCAAGGGAAGTTGAGCAGCCATATCCCAGTGCGAAGTTATAAAACGATATGGGAGAAGCTAGCCGCGCGTGAAAATGTGTTTCACAGTAACGTGATAGCTTCAAAGATTTCCGATACTAGTACGCAATTTAGTTACAATAAAGCTATAGAATTCAATTCTCTATTGTTTTCAAAAAATGTAAGTTCATAATTTGGTTCCCAACGGGTCCATGACATTTTAAAAATAAAAAGCATTTTCTTTCCCAGCGGGTCCATGAGAATATTTGGTACAGTCAACAGTAAAAACTGAGTATAATGAAAGAAATTAATATGCAAGGTGTCCCAAAACTTTGCCACATGGAGGGAAAGTATCTTAAATATTGAAGATAGGAAATTTTACTGAAAGAAGAGTTCATTTTGTTTTTAAAAAGAAAAGGAACTGCATTCAATTTTTTTTTTAAATTGCATAAGATTCGATACAAATTGATACAATCCTTAATAATCAGAATTTAAATGTTAAATTTCATGGTCTTCCTTTTGTTTAAGATGCTCTTTCATTTAAGAAAAAATAATCCTTATAAGTATACATACCTTTCGATTGGTATCGTAAAAATACATAGATAAAACAAAATAGCTTTTGGTGGATTCGATTCCTGGTTAAGGCAGGGGATTTTTCAAAAATCTTTGAATGCAGTTCCAATTATTTTTAAAAACAAAATGAAGTCTTTTTTCAGTAAAATTTCCCATCTTCAATATTTAAGGGACTTTCCCTCCGTGTGGAAAAGTTTTGGGACACCCTGTATACTGAATTCGGTATTCACTAATAAGATGCTTTATCATCATCATCATCATCATCATATCAGCCGCACGACACCCACTGCTGGGTATAGGCCTCCCCCAAGGATTTCCACGACGATCGGTCCTGCGCTTCCCACATCTAGTGGCTTCCGGCAATCTTCACCAGATCGTCGGTCCACCTTGTCGGGGGCCTACCCACGGAGCGTCGTCCGGTGCGCGGTCGCCATTCCAGAACCTTTCCGCCCCAACGGCAATCGGTTCTTCTCGCTATGTGTCCAGCCCACTGCCACTTTAGCTGAGCAATCCTTCGAGCGATGTCGGTTACTTTAGTTCGCCTGCGGATCTCCTCATTTCTGATTCGATCACGCAGGGAAACGCCGAGCATGGCTCTCTCCATTGCACGCTGGGTGACCTTGAGCCTCCTTATGAGACCCATAGTTAGCGACCACGTTTCACTAGCGTAAGTCATCACTGGGCAACACACACTGGTCATAGACTTTCGTCTTGAGACACTGAGGTAAATCGGACACGAAGATTTTTCGGAGCTTCCCGAATGCTGCCTGAAATAAGATGCTTATAGGTATATATATCATATACAGAGTTGTAGAACACGTTAATTCTCTCAACTACATCGAGGAAAGTAGTTATCTGCAGGGTAATTCCATTTGAAATAAGCATTTCTCAGGTACGCAGTCTAATTACTGTGAGCAGGAGCGACCCGTCTCTCCCAGCCTGCCCCGGGCATATTATAACATGTTATTCGTATACCTAACCTTACTCATTACATTTTTAATAAAGAAATTAAAAATGGCTTGATGTTCAAAAGCTTTTGTTAGCGATTGTATTGTTTTGTTGGGCTTATTTAGCCTAAAGCGTTGTAAAGTGGCCTAGTTAATTATTAAATTTGAGCCCCGAATGTTCGGATTCCCAGGGTACAGATCTATTCGCCGATTGAAGTAAATTGCTTACGAATTAGAAGTTGTAATTTTGAGTTTTGTTTTTAGGCTTGGTTTTGTTTTAGCGTATGTTAAAAGCTTACTCTATTTATAAAGTAAAAAAAACTAATAAAACTACTTAAGGCGGTTGTATGACCGAAAGTGGCGGCCTGAGAGGCTTTTATTTAATAAGTTATTAGTAGAAAAACATTTTAATTATGTTTTACGTGGAGTTTTTAGGGTCAATGGTCTAGTATTTTTAGAAGGTATAACTACATGCCATCGTAGTCATTTGTAGAAGTACATAGATAGCAAAAGTGTCAAAAACAACCACTTTTAGCAGTTTTGCTATCTTCTTCTAGCTGTGACTACGAGGGAATGTAATGATACCGTCTAAAAATAGTCTAGTAGTCAGATCCCCTCATCAACTATTAAAGAGCTGATGATCTTCAAATGGCTGATCAGGTCATGGTTACCTTACCATATAGTTTCAATCTCATTGAAGTAATACGGCACCAAAATTTCGAGTCCATAGGACATATGGAAGGTAGTCGGATCCCTTCATCAACTATTAAAGAGCTGATGGTCTTCAAACGGTTGAACAGATTTTCATTAAACATGGCTAAGAACACTCGGGATAAAATTATATATGACACAAAAAAAAACTAAACTAAAATCGGCAGGCTGACTATCTAATTAGAAACCACCTAGCGACCGGTTTCATTTGACAGATGAATGTGATACATTGCTACTTCCTTTAGGGGTAAAAAAAAACATATACCAAAGAAAAGTAGCAATCTATCACATTCATCTGTGAACTGAAACCGGTCGCTAGGTGGTTTTTAATTAGATGATCAGCCTGCGGTTCATCCGTTCAGGAGCTACGATACCACAAACAGATACACAGACACGTTAAAATTATAACACCCCTCTTTTATTGCGTCGGGGCTTAAAAAGGTGTAATTTTGCCCAATTTTCGGGTATAATCGACCGAAAAAAAACTTATCGTTTTGATATTGTTTTCTAACCCAAATAAGCAAGAAATAAAGGTTGAGGGCCTTATTACACAGAGTTTTCATAACTCCTTGGAAGTCTGTTCATCAATAGGTGGGTAAAAATTTACCAAGTCAGTCAGTCATTCATAAGTTTTAACATGATACTGTTTCGTATTTGAATTGTTTTGGATATAATTTTTAACAACTCTGAAAGTTTCTCAACTATTGTTTCTACTTTAGTAAATTAAAGTAACATTGAAGATAAAATCATAACGCAATCCATTATCCTAGTTGTCAAGTGGAAATAATGGGATTAGATATAGAAATCCGACAAGCATCCAGTTTACAAACAGACGGGCAAGAAATTGATAGAACTATTTACCAGCTAGACATCTTTGTTGGAAGTGTCACAGGAAACTAAAGCCCGGTTAGGGTGGGATCAAAAGATTACACGGACCCAGTTTTACACAGTTGGAGTTAAGAGAGCCGTTCGGTCTGATGCGTGTTTACCCGATGTGCCCGATGCCGTGTTAAGATTTTGCTTTTAGTTTTGGTATCACTTTGATTGGATGATTTGTCACGAGTGTGTACGTCTGAATTTCTTTGTATCAAAGTGATCGGTTCGAATTTATAATTACGCAAATGGGATTCAAAAAAGCCTTGGGGAATGTGCTATGAAGATCGCTATTTTCATCATTTAGGACTGATCACCGACAATCAATTCATTGAATGATATTTGCTCGACCGCCATATCACCGGAGATCCATTTCACCGTCAGGATATTTTACCGATGGGTCATTTCATCGACAAGCCATTTGACAGAAAACTTTTTTCACCGATAGTACATTATTCGTCGAACGCCATTTTATCGAAGGGGAAATAAAGTAATATCAGTTAAAAAGTTTTATTTAGGTATAATAAAAAAATATTATTTTTTTGTCGGCAGTTGTTAATAATTTTAATATTTAAGCAAATTATTTAGCAAAATAAAGACTTTACCTTTATTTATAGAGTAAGAAATAGGATCGTTTGGCAATAAAAAATATTTCGAGTTGATTTATAGTTTTTCAGTACAAAATGTATGGGAAAAGTTTTGAGCGATTTCAGTCGTTTCTAGTACTCATACCTTAAATGGTCCCATAAAGTATTTTGATCCCCACACGAAATAGGATCGATTGGCATATTTTTTTTTGTTTTTAGCATTTTTTTTTCTAACCGTATTTTTTTTCAAAATCTGTGAATGCAGTTCATAATATCTTAAAAAGTTATGGATGGTCTCCTTGGAACGTTTTCCTGTAACTATAACGGTTAAGGTACCTGCCCTTAATGTACCGTCTCAAAAATCCACCCAGGGGGTCTATTACGAAAAGTTTAATGCGATACACGCAGCTGCGTCCGTGCTTCGTTTTGATTGTTTCCAATTACAAATCACTTTCGTATGCGATATTGCGAAGTAATGGCGTGAGTTTGACAGTTTTTCTCTAGTGTATCCGACATTGTTCGTTTAGTAGTCTATGAACTACGGTAGCCAAATTCTAAATGTTTGTTATAACTACAACCAGCGAACTGCGGACGATTATCGTGGCCAAGTGACTGCGTTACGCAATTGCGTACGTTATTTTCGTAATAGGCCCCCTGTATTCAGCCCGATAAGTGACCTCATTTTTATTGATTAATATTAATAACAGATTAGTTTGATTTGGTTTGACAAATAATGTCATGTCATGTCATGCACAATTATATTTCCCATTCGATAAAATGGCGTTCGACGACATGTACTATCGGTGAAATAAGTTTTTCGTCAAATGGCTTGTCGGTGAAATGACCCATCGGTAAAATAGCCTGTCGGTAATGGATCTTCGGGTGGTTAATTCATCCAAGATCTTCGGATACTTCGGTGATATGGTTCGATGAATTGATTGTCAGTGATCAGTCCAAATCCCGTTTATTAAGTACTAGCGACCGCCCGCGACTTCATCTGCGTAGTCTGTTTTTTTTCTGTACCTCGGGTACTGTAATTTTTTCTGGGATAAAAGGTACCTTATGTCCTTCTCTGTACCTCTGACAACGAGTATGCAAAATTTCATGATGATCTGTTGAGTAGTTAGGACGTGAAGTCGTAACAAACAAACTTACTTTCGCATTTGTAATATTAGTAAGGAAGTATGCAAAACATTGAAAAAGCGAGTCTGAATTTAAAAAAAATAACATTAAGTAGTTATTAAAATTTTTGCAGTACTAAGTACAAATAGTCATCGCTACTTCTATGTTTTTATTACGTAAATCTGTATTATTTGCTAATTTTCAAACAAAAATCATATTGAAAGATATTTAAAGAACAAAAGCACTTAAGTTCCACGAGTTTTAATTGGATCCTAATTATAGTCGGGCCATCGCGTCGTTTCGCAGCATAAAACTTTCTTTTAAAAGGAAAAAATACATTTACCCTCGATGAGACTTCTAATTAATTGGAAAACCAAGTTAAGTGTCATTTTAACAGCTCTAGACACAATACTCTATTAATTAAATGCGATTCAAAAATAGCCATAGGTGCCATGTTTTTTAAGTTAACCACTGTATATTGAAAACATATGTAAATGTTTTGACAGAAATATGTGATTGAAGTTAAATGAAGATGCGTAGCAGTAAAAAATACGTACGTTAAAAAATATTTAACAAAATTTATACATTAGATGTATTCATTTTACTTATGCAGGAAAACGAAAAAACATTTGTTAATGTTTACAAATTATTCACTAACAAGATCCTGCGTTTAATCTAACTCATAAATATTACCACACTGCTATACTAGGAGGAGGTAACATACCAACCACTCAAACAAGTTTCCAGACAATTTGTTGAGAGTTTCGGTGCAAACTGTGAAATTAATCTTATAACTCCACTATAAAATTACGTACTTCAAAATGGCTTTTATAACAAAACATAATTCAGTTTATGCTATGCTGTCTAGTGCTCTACACAATGAAATAATTTGGCTTGTTACTTCGATTTAATCAAACTTAGTTATAGATAAAAAATAATGGTTTTACTTTGGTTATCTAGAAAATGTTTTCTTTTAATATTGCAGTAGAACCTTTTGAGAACCCTTCTGAGATGTGAGGAAACATTCTTGTGTTTTTTTTTATCTGAGTGTGAAAAAGTATTAATGCAAATATTTTATAAAAAGAAGTGTACATAGTGAATATTCATGCGGCATCCAATTATGCTTGTTTTCTTGCGATATTAGGAATATAAGGTTGGGTCTCTTTAGTTATGTATGACTATACCTATATAAAGTCTGTCCATCCTTACTTGTCTTATATGGTAAACAATCTTTACCCAACTCTTTATTAAAATAATCATTAATAAAATACAACAAATGGTTTTCCACACGTAGATTACGAAATAAATCCTACTAATATTATAAATGTGAAAGTTTGTGGGTTTGGATGTTTGGATGTTTGTTCCTCAATCACGAAAAAACTACTAAACGGATTTGGTTGAAACTTGGCACACAGATAGTAGATAGCCTGGATTAAAACATAGAATACTTTTTATCCCGATATTCCCACGGGTACGGGAACCACGTGGGTGAAACCGCGGGCGGCCGCTAGTTGTTAATAAATTAACAACAATTTCATAAAGTTATTAACATATTTTCAAATTACGATTTAAGTATAAAAGACGTATGACAACTATCAAAAACTGTTTACTAAATAAGACAAGTAAGGATGGACAGACTTTAACTGAGATTTTGCATGGAACCGACGCTCTCTGAATAATCTCAAAATATTTGAGAATTAAAGACCAGTCTCGTAGATCCTGTTTAAGTTTCAATTAACTAACAAGATAAATTCATAAAAAATCAGTTCTATTGTAATATTTTAGTAGATAGAGCTATCCGGAAACTGTAATAAACAGGGCCTAAGTCTTGATTCTATTGTAGCCAATATAGTCTATCAGACAGTTTTAATCAATTAATTTAACAGAAAATATATTATAATGAAGTTCACAATGTGAAACCGCTGACACCGTATGTGTTGATGAAATTTCATAACCCAAAGGCTATTTACAAGTCATTTTCAATTAACAATGTCGAGCGTTTTGACAAGGGTTTCTCTGAAACTGAACTTAAACTTCTAAAGTGATGGTATTCATACCTATGTGAAACTATATTACTCAGTTAAAGTAGGTTAAAATGGGATTTTTCCCTAATCAAAAACTCTATGAAGCAAATAACCAAGAGATGAAACATAAGAATTAAAAAGTTGAGTTAAGTTGCGCTTCTTTTTCTCCTTCCTTACCTCAACATGAATGTTAACAGCTAATTTCCTAAGTTAAATTTTGTCTACATAGTTTTAACAGCTGCTCTTTAGACATATTGCATAGGTAAAAGATTCTTTCCTTCATTTCAACTATAGTTTCCATGTTTTTTTTAATTATTCCTTTGTAAAATAACTAACACATAAAACCGAGTTTCAAACTTTAATTACGACTTTATGATTTTGGTACGTACCAGCTGGTTATTGTCATATTTACGAGTATATTTATTCTGATTTTATTTTATGTGATAGCGAAATTTTTACATAAAAATGTATTGGGTATGATAAAAAAACTTAGCCACGTAAAAAATTAAAAAAAAAAAATCAATCGGTCCTTTTTAAAATTTTCAAAAATCTTGTGAAAATACACTAAACACAATGGCTGTAATTTAAACGGAAATTCCATTACTGTTGAATAATTTCCGCCAACTTTATAAAGTTAAATATTCAGTTTTTAGTCGGCATGTGAATAAATGTGTACGTTCCACCGATGTTATTACGAACTTCAACATTCCACGGTTTTCCTTCCTCAAAGAGAGTACAGCTTAAATAATTAATAAGCTATGTTAACTAAGCGGGCTTTTTCGCGAGGATAAATACGAGTAAGTTATTATGTTAGCGAAAAGTGGGGCCCAACTGCTAAATACATCTTGACGGAGAAAAAGACAAGCGTGAAGATAAATTAATTACATAATCTTGCTGTGCAATATTTTTAATAGGGACACTTCCTATTAGGCTAAGGCCACACTACAAGGAGCCTCGCTTATTGCTAAGAGCCAAGCGACTCGCTTAGTGACTGATCCTAGTGAACAGACGTATTACATACTATCGCAGCTGGCCACAGTGCGAGCGACGCGCTTAGCTAGGTGCCTGGTTAACCACTAAGCGAGTCGCGTAGCGAACGACCGTGTTGGTAAATTTTTGATAGTGACTTTGTAATTTAACTTAACAATGGAAGAAATATTAGTTTCCGTGGTTTTCAAAAAGGAACCACTTTGGAACCCTTTAAATAAACACCATAAGAATGTACTTATTCTAAAAAAGCTGTGAGAAGAAGTTGCACAAGAGGATGGTAAGTGTACAAAAGTGTATATAACGTGTTCAATTTAAGCTCTGAGTTTTCTATCAAAATTATTTTTTTCTTTGATAAAGAGAGTAACATATTTGTTTTGTATTTATCAAAGACGTCGCGAAAGCGAATTGTGTGTCACCAAGCTAGGCGCCTTGACGTGGCCATTGTGTATCTCGTACATAAGCGTAGCTCTTAGCTTATCTTTAAGCTTGGCACCTATAGTGTGGCCTTAGCCTTATGGTACACCAGTGGCCCTACCACATAAGAAAAAAACGTTATTTACTCAATTGTGGCCCGCCCTACCATGAGTTGATGCAAACTGTTTACGCTACCGTAAACTATCGGATATACTGCTCATAGTCAATGCGAGTGAAAGTGAGTAAACGATAGTTTACGGTAGCGTAAACAGTTTGCATCAACTCTTGGTAGAGCCACAGTTCAGTGGTTAACGATATTTCAGAACAAAAGCGATTTGTTTTACAATAAGACTATTAGCGAGGTAGGGGCAAAGCGGATTTTTCCGGTCGGGTTGGAGCGCCTGCCAAGTAACTGAAGACTGCAGCCAAATAAAAGATTTAATAAGTTTGTGTTGGACTAGAACAAAAAAGTCTCAAAAAAGTTTGTAAAACTCTGACGGTTTAGGAAATGAGATGATGCTTTGCAATGATGAACATAGTTTTCGTGTTCTTTAAAACTAAGATTAATGATAGAAGTTATTGTAATGAATACAATAAATTCTATCATTAATTACAATGTAATGGATTCGTAAACAATATTTAGTAATAGCTTCCATACGATAGATGGTACACCTCCCGCCTGCCCACGAACTAATGCACGTACAAATACCTGCAGACACACTGACAGTAACGTCGGTACCTTACTCTTAAACCAACTACTCTACACATGTTTTGCCCCTACACGGAGCATCATCACTGTGTAAAGCCAAGCAACGAGTTCTATTATGTGGAAGTTATTGCTAAATATTGTTTTAGTTTCCATTATAATGGACAGATTTTATTAAATAAGAATTTATTTATTTTTATGTACAAAATGCAATATTAAAGCCATCTAGGCTTTCATAATAACTCGACAAACTAAAGTTTTTTTTTTCTTTTGTTACAGATAAGAGAGCAGTGTCTTCAGTATTGTGTTTGGAAAAAAATCATAGAATCGTAACCGTCCATTTAGTTTATTGTGATCGTATAGTAGTTTAAAGTAAAGATTAACCGATCGATGTGTAGTATAGTGAGTAAAAGGCGCGGGGAGGGTCGTTGAGCGTGGATGGTGTTGGTAGGGCGCGTGCGATGGCGGCGCGGTGCGGGGGGAGGGCGGGGCGTGGGCGGCGGTGAGGCCGGCGCGGGCGCGGCGCGGCGAGATGCGCGGGTGCGCGTGGGCCGTGTGTGCAGCGTGGTGTGCGTGCGTGCTAGCGGCGGCGTCGGCAGCGGCGGCGCGCGAGCTGCGCGTGCTGCAAGCGGACGCGCGCACCGCGTTCTACGTTGGCATCGCGGCGCCGCCCTCTGCCGCCGCCGCCGTGCTCGCGTTCAATCGCTCGCTGGCAGAGATCTCGCAGACGTACCTCGCAGGCGACTATCCGCTATATCTGCGCAACATCACGCTACTACCTCTTTACATCGAGTTGCCAGAAGATGAAAAGTAAGTTCTTACAATGATTGTACACCCATAGGTACTGCATGGTTGGTGTCGCGGAAACGCCTTCTTTCATGAAAATGTTTTTTATGGATTCAGGATTACTTCTGGACTTTTATTAAACAACTATAAAAAAAACCGGCCAAGTGCGAATCGGACTCGCGCACGAAGGGTTCCGTACCAAAAAACGGCAAAAAAATCACGTTTGTTGTATGGGACACCCAGTCAAATATTTATTTTATTCTGTTTTTAGTATTTGTTGTTATAGCGGAACAGAAACACATCATCTGTGAAAATTTCATATGTCTAGCTATCACGGTTTAAGAGATACAGCCTGGTGACAGACAGACAGACAGATGGACGGACAGCGAAGTCTTAGTAATAGAGTCCCGTTTTTACTCTTTGGGTACGGAACTGACGTACATACCTAATCTACACCTCTTTTAACAAATATTTTAAGAATCCTCGCATCATCGGATGTTCTTTATGAAATCATCAATTTCCAAATCTAGGTATTTACGTAACATTGATATATATCTAGTCCGAAAACCACTGGAATACTTCTTTCATCTACAAGAAGTAGATCTATCTTTCAAGATGGTACGTGTGTCGTGTACCTTAATCAATCAAACCAAATCGGGGAAAATCCAACAAAGCCGTTGACATCTCTGAATGACAAACAACTTGTGTAGAACAGTACGACATTTTTCGAGATTAGGTAGGTACAGCTGATACAAATACCAGATTATAAAATTACTTAGGTATGTGTATACTTATGTTTTATAATTCTCGAGCTTTTAGCCGTTGCACTTGGTTAATAATAGTGTATTGTTAAAATCACAGATAGATCAGGATTGATGCAAATAAATAATTAAATGTAGGTGCTCCTACATTTTGGCACTCGTTGAGAACCACTAAATTCTGTTCGGTATATAAAATAAATCCAGCCTTCAGGATTAAAGTAACAACTCCATCGGAATTAATGAAATGGACTCTTTCTAATTAAATGTTTAGTATTTATGGTTTAGATTTCCGCGACCACTCGGAATGATTTTATTTCCGAGTGTTCAGCAATATCGCACGATTTTATGTGAAAATGGTGGCTTTTTGCATATATTATGTTATATGTTACTATGTGTCATGACAAATTGTGAAGTCATAATCTTCAATAAAAAAATATTTGCATCGTATTTTTTCCCTACTTAATCATGACATTTTAGCAGATATTAATAATAGACTATTATAATGGACAAAATAATGAACTTGTTAGATTATTTATATCGTTTTCAAAATAAGCATGTAATGTATAGCTTATGCATATCCATAAAAGTGTGTCCTTAGGTAGGCATATACTGTTTTAGAATTTGACGATTTTACTGAAAGGTTAATTCTTTATCGTTTCCATTCTTTACTGTCGAATAGTCTATCAAACATTTTTATTGTACCCAATTTCTCGTTGTTTTTGTGATAGCAGAACATGAATTTCAATCTCATATTCGTCTTGGTCACTCCAAACCCTTTAGAATAGCTTAGGTTGGTATTACTATAAATTAGTGAAGTAAATAAAGCCTTAAGTGCGGCTTGGCGCTGTAAACATTGCACAAGTAATTAATAACTTAGATAATCAAAATTTCCCTAATCTACTACACAACTCGTATAAAATTACAAGTTACACAAGAAACTGATGCCATCACTGTGTGTTCGACGTCAATATTCGCTGTCAGTCAAACGGAATCGTACAAGTTTCGATTTCGATCGAGGCCAATTTGCGTCTTGGGCGGTGAGCTTCGAAACTCTTTATGGATATTGTCGAAGTTGCTACCATTTGGTGGAAGCGAAGGCTTTGGCTATATGTAGTTTTGTGGTTTGATTACCAAGAAGCTGGGATATTTTATTAAAACATAAGAAATAGGAAATAAACTGCAAACTGCAAGGTAATCATTGAACTTTATTGTTATGGCCATAGACATAGAAAAATTTTCGCTGCGCTCAAGAAGACCAACAAAGCGTGGAAAAGAGAAGTTAACATCATACGGACACGGTCTATGTAAAAAAGAGACAAAGGATCAAGTGACATGTGCCAACATTTTTTACAGTAAGAGCCCCTAGCGTCCCGCCTAGCAAATGAGCAATCACAATTTGTTTAAAATATTTGTTAATCTTAATTATAATTTAAAATAAAGGTATCGTAGAGCCATGGTGTCTTGTTCTCTAAGTAATTGTGATGTAACAAAAAGAAATAATCCAAGTAATCACACGTTTCACAGGTAAATAAGATATTGCCACACATTTCTCTAAAACCAAATTTCTCTACATTTATTCGTTTATCGACGAAGAAAACAGTATAGAACATAGTTTATTAATTTCCTTTGCCGTATATAGTCATATTTTATGAATCTAAGACATATTTTACGTATCTCATATAAAATGTATGCATTCGTTTTCGGATCACCTGTTTATTGACATTGTTGTTCTTTGACATTCTATTTCTATGGTTATGGCCATCAGGGCAAGAGGCGTCTTTAATTTTTTATCATAATAATAACCAAATCAAATTGTATTTATTTCTTCGTGTTGCATATTATTCATCTTCTCTCTTTATGAAAAAAGTTACTTAGATCTAGCGTAAGTACAGCAAAGCGTAGCAAATAGCGTCTATTCTCGAAGCAATATATAAATCGTTAAAATAAATAACTTCTTGGTTCTCAGTTACGATGCTTCACTTTGAAAATGAGAAGTTTTAATGTACGCTCATTAAGTTAAGGGATCAAAGTTGGCAACAGTTAATTTACAGAAATAACAGAGGCTTGGCACAGGTTTACCTTTACCAGGAACCGATGCCAAACTAGGAAACGGCCAAGTTGTGCGATAATTATTACATGACAAGTTATGAGGAATATGAAAACAGGTATAAATGTTATTGGAAAGTGTGGAACGTAAAAGAAAAACATAAGTGAAAAAACACATAGCTCTCTTAAATTATGATTTATTTATTGAATGCTAATGATAATTGAATTATCACCCAAAATGCGGAAAAGTAGCTTTCAGGCACAACAGAATTAAGTTTATAAATCAACAGGATAACCGCATAAATGATACATTTAGTTTAAGATAAATTGTTTGGTAAATCTTTTGACCTACAAAGATTTTTTGTCAGCTTTATCCATATGGTTTTGCGCCCTCGCCAATAAGTCTGCCCTTTGTCACTGGTTTGTTAATTTATGGGATTAGCTTTGAGCCTTTTTTATTTGGCTGTAGCAAAATTACTTACTATTGTTACACCAGTGAAAAAGTCATTGATACACATTGTGCAATGATTTATTTGCATGTAATATTTACTTACGAATAAAATGTGTAACATCATTAAACTAAACTGCATAAATTATCAACACCGTCATTTTGTAGTCGTTTTAATCCCCTTGAGGGAGTGTTTTACTACTGAAACTAAACATTTTTGCCAGAAACATGGGTCAAAAAACCATAAAACATTTTGGCCCAACTAGATAGCTGAAACATTGTATTAGTATCCTATAATTTTTGTCGTTTTTCGACACATGTTTCTTTGGCAAAAATGTTAAAGCTTAATTGGTAGAATACTTGCTGTACAAAGTAAATATTTATTCCTAAAAATTTGCTTGTAGTAAAATTATGATTCCAAAGTTGACAAATTCTATTCAACTAATTTACATAATCAGAGAAATAAGAAAACAGGCATTATGTTATATCTGTTTCAAATCTGTGTTATCACAGAACATGCAAAAGTGTAGAGCCTACTCATATTTTCTGTCTATGAAAGAGTAATCTGATTATTGATTATGATAATCCACGGTAACAATGGTACTGAAAAGTGACCGTCTTAAGGCTTGTAAGAAGCCACAAGGCTTCAGAAACACGTCTACCAGATTAGTTTAAGCCTGTGAATTTGTCACGTCATCCGCAAAGTCCCCAAGGGTTTGAAAATTTGTTTAGAAGTTTACGAATTTGTAGTTAGTTACCTATGTAAATAGAAAATATGGTCTCTCAATTTTATAAAGTTAATCATACATACGATTTGCACTTTCAAGAATTTATAATAATGCACTGTTATTTAAAATCAAAAATTCAAAATGTATTTTTTATTATTTTTACCTTCTTTCTTTAGCATTGCAATAATATTTATTAAGTTTTCACGTAATATTACAATGAATTTGAAAACATTACATTGTGGATTCAGCTTTAAAAAGAACCAAAACTGACTTGCTAAGTAGAGCGCAGCTTACAGTTTAATTTACATCTCCGTCTGCGAAGCTCACGTTTAAACTGTTGTGGAAACGGTATCATTTATCACAATCATATTCCAAGCGCTCAGCCAACATTCACTTTAGACAATTATCTGCAGAAGTCTCAAACCTTAGCCGTACCTGTAACGGCCTAAGGGTGAATAAATTATGACCCATCACTGAGCACCCGAGGGAAAGGTAAAAAATGGTATGAACTCATAGCTGTTCGCCGTTTGTTTTTCCGGATTATTGCATTCAGAGGGATATTTACTTTTTTACTTTAAAAATATTTCCCGTACTTTGATGTTTCTTGTTTTATTTATCTGTTTTCTTTAGGCTTTCTCTTTTGAATGCGTCCCATATTGTCACCCCTCGGTAACAAACAGTTTTTCCATTATATCGGGATGTTGTGTTATTTGATCGATATCAATTTCTTTGTTGGTAGGTAATGTTAGCAAATAAATCAAACATTCTGCAGACTGAAAGGTACGATTTTTGCTTTTGAGGAAGAAAAATAAAATAAGAAAAAGATTTTATAACAGAAAATGTTAAATAAATAATTAGCCATATAAATAACCATAATCTGAATTGACAAAGACATTAAATACTCAACCTAGTGTCTCTCAATACAAAACTAGTATGCGATGTTTACACGTCTTATGCTAAATAAATCCGTATATTTCATACGCTAGTGTCAACCCCAAATATTTTGAGGTATTCAGTGGCCGTGTTGAAAGCAATGTTGCACTGTTTCCCAAATTTCTTGTACGTGACTTGGTACAGACATTCCATACCAGCCCTCTCCGCGACACGCTGCGATGGAGCGCTGGTGAATATGCCTCCTGTCGCCTTGAATCCCAATACTTTTGACAGTTCCATCCTGAAATTGGAAATGGTTTATGTGGCAGTCTATTCGACGTGTTTTTGACAGCTCAAATCAAAACTTCAACTTCGTTTGAATCAGCACTGAAAAGACAAATAACATGGAAATCGTTTTTACAAAATCTAAGGTCCAATTTCACAGGATCCAGATATGTATCAGTTATCATGTCTGACAGGTGATTTCATACAAATTCTGTTCCATTATCTGTGAGACATTAAAGACCTAACTCTCAATCTATAAGCACATTATGGATTATGTTTATAAGAATGTCAATATTTTTTCTAAACGGCAACTAACGGGACAATATTCGAAACAGAGTGAAAACTAACAGCTAAGTGGAATTTCTTATCTTAATTCATGTGAAACCGCTAATTCTATTGAAACCTAAGCACATTTACAACATATTAACAACGTTATTCTACATATATAGGAAAATATTATCAAAACGAATAAAACTACTCAAAACTACTAATGGCATCAATATTTATTATGCTAATTTATGCAAAACTTCAAGAATATTGGCTGTAAAAATAATGTTTATTTTATATCCAACATAAAATCACAGTTAGCCAGACTTAGACTTTTTATACCTAGTAGTAATAATATTATTATTCATAGAAACAAATAGTTATTCCAAAGTGAATCGAATTAAATAGGTAGTCCAGATTTTGATGAATTTTGCCTTTTTTTCTTATAAACGAGTGAATGCCCTTTAATATGCGTTCACAGTAATTATAAACACAATTTTATCATCGATGACTGTGATGCTTGTATAAGTTTTCAAAATGTTCGATGAGCTCAGTAGCGCTACGAATGGAAATAAATCATTTAGGTATTATCAAGGGCTTAGAATAAAAGTTTTGGATATTTTGCGCAAATAGCAGAGTAAAGTTAAATTTTTAAATATTTTTTCAAGGCCAAAAATATAGGCAATAAGTTATGAATCTCGATATTTCTAAATGTGACCTGTTTTGGCACTATTTAGACGCACGACTTATTGCCTAAGTTTGGGTTTTTGAAACTATATTAAGAAAATGAATTTTACTCTTTTATTTGCGCAAAATTATCAAAACTTTTCATCTAAGCCCTTGATAAAACGTAATTGATTTATTTCCATTGATGGTTTTACTGATCTCATCGAACCATTTTAGTTAGACTAGGTTCCAAATAAATTAGATAATTATTTCAAAACTTTTTGAAACAAAGCGAATAGTTTCCCAAAGTTTTGGGTTTATCTCTCCTTTTATTATCGTTGTTAAGTCGCAATTTAATCTCTCTTAATTTGTTATTAAGCATGTTAAATTATACCTGGCTTGTAACATTTCTACGGCTATGCCGAGTCCTCTATACTCGGGTTTTACTGAAAGGCCGGCTCCCATGAGATATTCATTCGCTTCGTATTTATCATAAATCGCTGTCACTTTCATGGCCTCTGCAAACATACGCAGTGACAGCAAGCCAGCTTTTGTTTTAGGCTGTAATAAATAAAAAAACATTATTTATTGCTTTCGTTTACGATTTTATATCTCATTTGGGAATTGGTTAGAGACAATGTAAAACATATTCCAGGAAGATAATGTTCGGAGAGACAATAATGATAAAATAAAATGTTATAGGGAATGGGTCCACTTAGAGGCCCCTGTTTTTAGGGTTGCGTATCTCAAAAGGAAAAAACAAAACCCCTATAAGATCACTTTGTCGTCTGTCTGTCTGTCTGTCTGTCTCTTCTTCTAAGTTAACGTAAAAAAAAGATACGTTAACTAAAAACTTTGATTTTTTCGAATTTGTTCTATTTAAAAGCACTAAATTGAATTTCTGATAATAAATATTTTCTGTGTTAGTTCAAAAAACCTTAAGACCATACATAAAATAAGACCAATGTGAACAGGTCATTCCGATGAATAGTTTGGACTGAACACATTTTTTTTTTTACAAAAAACTGTGTCTGTGTCTATACAAATATTATATTCAAAAGCAAGCAAGTAAAAATAATAGCAAGTAGAAAAAATAGGCAGCTCTTTCCATTTCCGAGTTACAATGTTTTATGAAAAATTCTCTCCCTGTTTCATTTCATTTGTCTGTATTTTTTATTCCATCTTGTGCCAATGACGTTAATGAGGACTGTTGTAAAATAGCAAGAATTTATTTTAATTTATATCTGTTGGTAATTTTCCACGGCCCATATACACGAAATCGATATTTCTTTAGAAATTTTCGAAGTGATGACCATTTTGTAATTATGTATTTCTCACAGTTAATACATTATAGTGGTGGTAGGTAATCTATACTAATCAAATCAGTAAAGTGACAAAAAAGTAGGTAAGTACGTTCGTTAAAGTACGAGGTGATTGCTCAAAACTAACAACTTATATAGCCCTTTAAATTTTCTTATTGAAAACCATCTTATTTAACATCTATAATAATTTGACGATTCATAAATTTTTGTGACCTGCTTAACATAATACTTTGATAATTACTCTGATATTATCATTTGGGAAGTGATTATCATGAAATTATATAGTTACAAAATTATACGAAGGGTGAAAACTGGGTCACCGTCAAATGGATGAAATCGGGAAAATAAATGGGAATGGATCCAGGGATGGCATATAATGGTGTGGGTAATGGAACCTAAAAAGGTTGTATCCATAAAAATAACAAAAAATATTTGAAAAGGAACTGCCAGATAGTAATGGCTTAGTTTTGTTCTTATGAGATGTTAAAGATACATCATGCAAGATATAAAATCTATACGTTATAATTTGTTTAATGCTTGTGAAATTTGGAATAATATTTAAGAGAATATGAAAATTTTATGGTAAATCATTTGTGCTATTCTCTCATCTTTAATGTTCTTGTAATTTGCTAGTAATGTAATTAATAGCCCAAATTTCCTAACTAACTGGGAAATTTCAATGATCAAGCGGAACATGAATATAATGGTGAAAATAAAACGTACATAAAAATGCTAATTGGCCTTGTGTAACAAGCTATTAAAGAAGAAAAGTTCCTGTATTAATTCAAAGTTAGTTTAAATTTAAAGTTATCTTCAACTTTTATTAATTTATCAAAAGCAGAGGAACGCTTTGTTGAATCTGTATACAGGTAGGATTCCGCGGGTCGCGGCAGACGGCAGGCGGCAACAGCAGATGACGACGGCATGTGCCGCAACGGCAGACGGCACTACTTTGTAGTATTAATTTGTATGAGACCGATTCCGACATACGACTGCAACTGTGACGTCGTGTCGAGCGGCAGTTGCAGTCGTATGTCTGAATCGGTCTCATACAAATTAATACTACAAAGTAGTGCCGTCTGCCGTTGCGGCACATGCCGTCGTCATCTGCTGTTGCCGCCTGCCGTCTGCCGCGTCCCGCGGAATCCTACCTTAAGGCTTACAGCAAAAACTGCACATCGACAATCAGACCACTTTTCGTCCGCTTTTCGGCATTACTAGTACAGTAAAATGTCCAACATTATGTTAAAAGAACGATAACATCGTACGATTATCGATTTTTTTTCGTTTAAGGACCTTAAGCTACTCATACCGGGGCATGATTAACGAAGCGACCTTTTTCCTGCGGCAAACACAAGTTCACTCCGACAAGCGTGTGTCCCGTTCCATCCCCTTCTGCCAAAAAGCATGCCAAACTCATTTTCTGCCTAATTATTGACGTCAAAAGCACTCTGTACTCTTGTACCGCCTCCAAATCTTCTGCGGTTCCTGAAAAAGAGATTAATTATTAACACACCACGCTAAAATTAAATTAGCGCTCCCTAAATTTTTGATGCAAAGATTTTGTACGATAAAATTAGAATACCCACAAACCTAGCCTTTTCAAAGACTTTCCTCGATTTCGTTTTTAGATTTCTTTTGTACATTCAGGCTAATGATTTCACGGTTTAATCACTTTACTGAATTAAAATACACTTATTTTTCGCCATTTCTATCAAGTACTGCCAAGTTCAAGTATTGCATTTTTATATTTTCTTAAATACGCTTTTATTACATCTGTTATTGAGCTCTTAATGCTAATGAGGGGTGTAAACGTCTGACTGGCAAAAAAGAAGTTTTTCCGCCACTTAGGCAGGGTATTTACAAGAAAGTTAAAAAGTCATCAGCGGGCGAGGCGGGAAGTTGTTAATACAGTGGTATCTTAATTTCTTCTTATGTAACATACACATTCTCAATTCAAACGGTAATAGTGGTGTAATTTGTAAGTGCTGAAAGGGTGACCGTGTAATGATACCACATTCGGGGTAGGTGGGCCTTTCCCTGGCATAATTGGGTGCGGGATTCTCCCTCGGGCGGCTAATGACTTGAGCATTTTCTTGCAGAGGAAAGAGTTTGTTGACATGAGATGGGATTGATCTAATTGCAAAAAATGCCTACGCACAGATTAGTTTCCCTTTGATTAATGTTCGTTAACTTCTATAGCTTTGGTTTGGTAGAGGCAATCACGGAATGGAATCCGTGTATTTCGAAGGAGATACTTTAGTTTTACCGTACATTATGATTGTTAGGTATTTAACAAAGCTGATTTTTCAGATCCGATTACAATCCGTTTTAGCCAATCTTGATTTTGTAGTTATAACTTTTCAGATGTAGGAACTATACTTTTTATCATAACTTGAAGAGGCACACACAGTTTAAGGAGAAAAGTTGACAATTGACGAATCCGATCTTGTAATAATTTATTGGAATTTTTCGGATCACGTCCCTTCAATAGGGTGGAAGTAATGAAATAAACTCACCCGCTGTATTCCACCAAACGTCTTCTCTAATATAATTTCCCAGCATAAACTCAACCGCTGTGATCCACATTGCTTCGGGAATGTCTTCTATTTCGAATTTCAATGTGGCTTCATCTTCGACAGTTCTTTCGAAACGTCTCCATACCTTCGGGTACTCTCGAGTAGACATCGCGAAGATAACGCCTTAGCTTTTAGTGCTTTAAATTTCAAATAGGCTGTGGCGTTGAATGAGTTGATTGCGACTGGTGACTATCTTGCGGTTACGTAGTAATGTATACTCTATAGAGCAGGTGTGTGGATTTTTTATTTACTTTGGTTTATTTTATTTTTTTAATTATTAACATATATCAATATAATTTTCTTTTTAAAATAATTAGATATCTAGCAAATTTTAAATCAGCTTTTGAACATACGAGGTCTGACGCCAAGACCATACGCCAAGACGAGGAAGCGAAGCGCAAGGGCACTACCTACCTTTTCTCGAAGCGCTTCGTCGTTTTTTTGAACCCTCATATCTGGGGTTAACTCGCGCAGACTCTATTTTGTTCTTTGCACTGTCACATTCTGCATTAATAAAAGAGTAAAATAATATCACAGCATAAATGAATTAGTTCTACCACAGAATACAATAAATAAGAGTAAAAGTACGCTGGTTGATGTTGATCGAATTTTACACGATTTTAGACCACAATTCTGACCCCACCTTGCTTTATCGGTTTATGGATAGGTAGTTACTTACAAAAAGAAGTGAAATCCCAGTGCAAACTGAAAATTATTTACCTTTTCGTTGAAGATTCCAAAAAGCAAATATTCTTCACAATGTGTGTAATTTTTGTCTGCGCTTTATTTGTAATTAATAATGACTCCTTAGACTTTTCATTACTTAGTCCCAAAGATTTCCAAAACTTGTCTCCTCACGAATGTTTAATTAATTATTGTTCGGATCAAGCTGTAAGTTGTCCCTTGCAAATAGGTCACCGCAGAGTTCCGACGTGTAAATGATCTGTGAGATCCAATTGTGGTTGTAATGGAGCCATTTGCGTTGATTGTTACGCTTTGACAACTAACTGTAATTCTAACTCGATGTGATAAGTTTATAACAATATAATATGATAACATGGTAAAGCAATTTACAGTACCTGTAAAATCCAAAGATTTAAACAAAATAAGCATACTGATTCATGCACAATTTTCTTCTATGATAATAAGTAAGTTGTCAACAGATTTTCTTATTTTCGTTGTGAACAAATAAAGAAATTTTACTTTCATTGTTCCAAAACAAATTATATGTAAGAGAGCTACATAAAACACGCTATATAAAAAAATAATTAAAACCCATTTTTAAGTGAAAGAAATTTTTAAAAAGCGTTGATGCCTCCTATAGTTATGTATATGTCAATCTTGCCGCTTTTCTTGTCAGCTAAAAATGTCCTGGATGGTAGGGTAAAAAAAATGGGAACAGTGTAAAAGTCTATTAGAATAAAATATTAACCGTCAATCCTCATCGGCCAAACGTGGTGGGTTATGGCCAGCGAACTAAAATCTATGGAACAAACATTCCGCTCAAAAAATCGCACCATATTGTAACGTTGTGTTTTATCTTTTTAGAAAAAATCAGTTTCATTCTCATATTTATTATTATTTCATTCTCATATTCCATCTTATTTATTTATTTACATACTTATAACTCTAATTTGTTAATAACATTCCATTAATTTTCCTTAATCTGTATTTATTTCATACATGCGACCTCACTTCTTCTTCTTCTTCTTCTTATTTTTGTTTTGGCAATCTACTTTCCTCTTGGAAGTAATTTTTGCCAGTGTCAAGTGTTGAATAGTTCAGTATTTCTAGTAGATTGTTTCAGTTTACATTAAAATGCGAGTGCATCACATTCCAATGCTGCTTTAGGCATTTGGCAGCAAGTATATCAAAACAGTTTACTCGGTAAGTTCTGCCGAGGTAGCGACCACTACAATAAAAGTCTCAGCTTCACACAACCAAGATCGCGCCTATTTCCCACATATTGTTCAGTTGCGTAGACACTTGTACCACAAAACTGCACCAATTCTAAGACACAATATCCACTATGAATCAATTTGCGAATAATTAAAATAGTCACCGAACTGAACTCGACAAAATCCCGCCAAAAACTCCGACCTCATTTCGTCCATACTCCAAATTCAAATTATCAACCTCCTTGTATAAAACTCCTTGGTATCTATGTGTTTGGTTTTTTATAACTTTTTAATTCATGTTCGACAACATTTAAAAATATTGAGATATTCTACTATCCTTTTCTTACACATACATTTTATATCATTCATCCTTTTCACTCTATTACTTTTTTTTCTTGTGTTGACCGCCCTCGTTGCGTTTCCCGCGCTTTCTATTAAGCCTATTTTTGCTTGGAACTGATATAATTTTATAACATATGATAAAATTTTGGTAATTCCTTGTAAGAATCACATAAATAATTGTTCGGTAAGTGTTCTTAAAGATAATAAATGTTGATTTTTATAAATTTTACGCACAATTGATGAAATCGTTTGTATTTTAGGCTTTTTCATACTACTGTTTGTTTCCGGAAAGTTTGGTTGGCTAATCTAAGACGCTGCATTATACTTAGGTATACCATTTTCATTACGTTTTTATATAATTTCATTTTAAACTTTTCGTTGTATTTATTTATATATTTTTATTTTTTCCTTTTACTAACTCCTTTTTTCCTTCGATTCCAAGAGGGGAGAGGAGGGATACACTAATTACCTGATTCCCTAACTGATCACTAATCATTAATAGATTTTATTCGATATTCTATTATCCATATCCATTCATTGTTTTTGTGAATTCGATCTGCGACTGCCAACGACCTGCGAAGTTCTGCAGCTCCAGTCCTGATCCCCCGAAGATTATCCGTGCTTTTCGTCTACATCAAGTAAGGGCGTTCTAATTTTTGTGACTTTATTTGGCAAGAAATACTGCAACTACGGTGCGACGACGACGGTATTAAATCGAACCCTTTACGACCACGATTTTCTAGTAAATAACTTTATCTACACCCATGTTTTAAATCCTCTGTAAGGGGTTCTGAAACAGTTAGCTTACTGCCATCATTACAATATCCCGAGCGAGAGCTGGTCCTGCAGCGCCGCGCGCTCACGCGTGAGCGTTGCATTATGAAATTCAGTACAACATTATAACACTCTTGCGGAAGACATAATGACGAGGAGGGAGAGGAAAGTCAAAGTCAAAGACAAAGTCAAAGTCAAAACCTTTATAGAGGATACATATCATGGGTGTTTTTAAACCCCATTATTATTTTTTTAAATATTTATTAAAATATTGTTTGTTTCCCTAATAAAAATAAGAAAAGATAAAAAAATGGGTGTAGATAAAGTCTTGTATGCAACTGTACATAATTAGGTATTAAAACACTCATGTGATACTATTATCACACTCGGCTTCGCCTCGTGTGATAAACCCACATTCGTGTTTTAATACCCCTCGTTATAGTACAGCAACCGCCTCTGTGGTCTAGTGGTTCGCCCACCCGTGTAAGACGCAGAGGTCCCGGGTTCGATTCCCAGGGGGGGTACAATTTGTACTCGGTTTGGTTGGTGGTAGGGCTTATTTCAAGTCCGCCTGGCTAGCTACCACCATCTTACCTAAGTCTGACGCAATAATAACAATTTAAAAATTGTTGTGTTCCGGCAGTTAGAGGTAAGATAGCCAGTATTCCGGGGTAGTGCGCTTCCACATTCGGCCTTATCGTCATTCAACATCAGGTGAGCTGAAGGCTAAGTACTACCCCGTTGTGAATAAAAAAAAAGTTGCATAAATAACTATTAATTACTTCAACTATATCCGTATTATTTATTATTTTAAGAGAGCAAAAGATTAGGTACCCACCCCATTCATTTGTTACATAGATAAGTAGTCTAAAAATTTTATCCATTTGTTATTAATAATTCGATGCTTAATGATTTTAATATGTTTTCAAGCTAATAAGATAATCTAGGTTCCTACCTATTAACGACTTATACTAAAGATTTATTTACTGTTAAATGAAAAGTAAGTACTTTTGATACTTAAATACATTTACAGTGTTTTTTTTATTATACCTACTTATACATCTAAAAACTCATTCTTTTATTTATCAATATTAAATCTGCTCACTCTATTCCCTGCCTTTAGCCGGGCCAGGGACATAGGTTGACTATAACAACCAAGGAAAATGATAACTAAGTGGGTGGAGCTAAGAAGGCTGGCATAATTTAGTTATGCAGTACAAAGCGACTGAGCGCTGGTTGCATAATAGCGACCATAATTTGTATTCTTATAGATATTTTCTATACTTAAACGAAAAAATATGATACGTTATTTGTGCATCATTTTACTGGTTTATTTGCGTCTTTTACACCATTTGACTACAGAGGACGTCATTTCTAATATACTCTCTCTTTTCTTTAGCTACGGCTCCACCTGCGTTAGCGTTAACGTTAATGGTAATGTCCAAGTACGCGTTAGCTAAGGGATTATACATGGCACGTTAAGCCGTTGGTCCCGGATGCATTTGCAGTCGTTAACACCCACCAATACGCATTGGGCCCGCGTGGTGGGTTATGGCCCGTCCTCCTAATCCACTCATAAGGAAGACTTGTGCCCCAGCAGTGGGGACATTAAAATGGCTGATGGACATATAAAAGGTCTGACCCAAAAATGGCTGACTATGATTATTTAATGTTATATATTTTGCTTCAGGTTCAGCGCGCGGGTGTTGGAGCAGACGTGCTCGTCGCTCGGCGGGCGGCGGGTCGCGGCGCTGCTCGTGTGTGGCGGAGGCGCCGCCGCGTCCGCCGTCGTGTCCGCCGCCGCCCGCGCCGGCGTGCCGGTCCTGCGCGCGTCACCCTCGCATCTGCATCTCTCTTACACAATTGCAAACGTAAGTCTACCTACCTACACCGTTGTAAATCAACTTACAACGCTACTCCTCCTAAGGTGCAGGCCAAACAGAAAGGACGCCCATCGCGGACCCGTCGCAGACAGGGCGAGGCGAGGACAATAGAAAAGCTATCTACGCCCGTCGCGGACCGTCGTCGGTCGCAGATAGGCGATGACGGCACAGAATGTTTAAGCGCTTCGGTAACGATCATTTACATTTGTCAATTTTTACGTCATTGACGCTTACTGATGCAAAAATTGATCGTTTACACGTGCAATGCAATAGGGAATATGCATCAATGTTTTTTGTATCAAAATCAAAAGTATAATGCGTGTGAAAATAAACTGTAATATTAAAACTTTTCTCTTGCGTTTTTTTCTCGTGATATAGTTAAGTACTTGAAGTTACAAGCACGCAGCAGCATCCGCTGAAAATGCTCTATACAAAACGGTCATGATTTGTGACATCACCAATCACGTTTCAGGCGCGTTTATTATGGAGTTAGCCAAGAATTTTCAATTATCTCTCTAAATATTGCTTTTAAGTACATTTATGTGTCATACAAAATATTATTTCTTATTCGATATTCTATCTGACTGAGTGCATTATATCCAAAAATGAAAAAAAAAAAAACATTATTTTCCCCTGATTTCATCGTGTGATAAAATTAAAATAATTAATGTTTTTTATTTTTCTGTTCCATCATGTTTTTATGTGTCCGCAGCGATAAAGCTCAAATTTATAAAAATCGATGACTTATGCATATTTCCTATTGAAGCGATTTTCAATTTCCACAAAAATGGCATTGATGAAAAAAATTACAATCGCAATAGATCGTTACCAGCGGCCTTTAGAACCGTTGGCCGTCCTCGCCCTGTCTGCGACGGGTCCGCGACGGGCGTCTTTTCTGTGTGGCTTGTGCCTAAGAAAATTCGATAACGTTTTTTCTAATCATTGAAATATTTCATCACTGTTGCAATATGGGTACGTTTACTTTGAACTAACCAGCAAGATACCTATCTAAAAATAGTGGGATGGGTCGCATTGGGATTAATTGCCTCCTCTTAAAATACTATTAATAAACAAGTGAATATTTCCATTCTATCTAAAATAAATAGTGTCGATGAAAGGAATTAGCGTTCCCGCTGACGGGCAATTAATCGCCGAGCGATTTTTTGTCGCTGAGAACAGAACATACGGAGTTCTATTTCGCTACAAAAAGTAGCCCACGAGCTACTTTTTGTAGCTGCGATAAGCGCGGCGTTAATCGCGGCGATAATCGCGGCGCTTTTTTGTAGCTGGCTAAGTAAAACCTTTGTCGTGTCTGTGTCGTGACATTTCGCGGGCGATTATCGCCGCGATTAACTCCACGATTATCGCAGCTACAAAAAGTCGCCCGTGAGCGGTTACGCTTATATTTTAGAATTATGTTAACAGAATAATAAATGATCTTCATTTGTTTCTCACATAAATGCTTCCTGAAAAAAGAATCACGATAGTCGTACGATGTTCGTTGATCGATTTGCTTGATTTTAAACCTTATACAAGGTAATAATGTCACGAAAGGGGACGAACATCGTACGCTTATTGCGATGCTTTTTGTAATAGACCCTCTGTTCTTTATCGATTCATAAAGGTAAATTTACAGTTACCTACCAGTTGACATTGTTAGAAATGTACACTCTATATTATCAATCCCTCTGTGATTCACGTTGTGATTCCCGACTAACATATTGTTTTGCTTGACCTACTTCGAAGATAGACCTTTCCAATAAATCTGAAATCGTTCCCTTGATTACCGTTTTATATTTTCGCGCAAAAAGAATTGGCAGGGTAACCCTGCCAATTCACGAAATGAAAAAAAATATGGTAATAAGTACTATTAGAAAGATAAAGTCAAGCTAGCATGTCGTATTCAATTATCACGTAGTACATTAAAATTGAGGAGCTCGGTGGCGTAGTGGTTTAGCGCCTGGCCCAGCGATTGCGTAAGTTAAGCAACGTTCGCAAGGGTTGGTCATGGGATGGGTGACCAAAAATTTACTATCGCGAACTCCTCCGTGCTTTGGAAGGCACGTTAAGCCGTTGGTCCCGGCTGCATTTGCAGTCGTTAATACCCACCAATCCGCATTGGGCCCGCGTGGTGGGTTATGGCCCGTCCTCCTTATCCACCCATAAGGAAGGCCTGTGCCCCAGCAGTGGAGACATCAAAAATGGCTAATGGACAGACAGACATTAAAATTTAAAAATAAGTTTGGTAAGTTTTTATTTATATTGCTGTGTTTCATACAGTCTGTGTATTCTTTTATCTATCAAACAGTGCGTTTGTGTTACTTATTTTAAAGGGTCCCTGTTATTACCGGAGACGGGCGTTAGTGCTGCGACACAGTTTTATAACTTTTGTAGTCATTAACGTTTAATACTAAGTGAAACAATTGTTTAATGGTTCCAAATAAACTATTATTAAACTATTATCACGTATCGTAATGCACACTGAGTGATTATCAATACTAGCATATTTTAAATATAATTTTATATTAATAATAATCACTAAAGTTTATGTAGGTATCGAAAATAATTTTAATCCTAGACTTTATCATGCAAAGGTCTCTGAATATCGAACCTTAATTGATCGGCTCAGAACCCGGTAAATACGTTTAGAGCAATTAATTGCCTTTCTGTAGTCTCGACACGTCGCCCCATCAATATCATAGAGGATTACAGGGTTTCAGTAAAAGGGGACCTTTGATTCATAGTATGGGGTCAATAGTGGTCTTAAAATGTATTAGACCGTTAGACTTCACTCAATTCAATGTTTAGACAGTGTTTTCTTCACGCGTGATGTCACTAAAGTTTTTATCGTAAATGTAGATGATAATACACCCTATTTATGGCGAATAAACAATTATGAGTTTTTATGAATAATCATCATAGTACTAGTGGCCGCCCGCAACTTCGTCTGCGTGGACAGTAATTTTTCTATTATTCGTGGTTGAAAGATAAACTTAGTCCTTTTTTGTACCCCTGACAACATGTATGTAAGCATGATGATCGGTTGAGTAGTTCAGACGTAAAATCATAACAAACAAACACACTTTCGCATTTATTAATATACTTGACAAGTAATTTCATATAAATTCTGTTCCATTTTGAAATTAGATCAGAATAGTCTAAGCGGTCACGGTATTTTTGGTAACGATCGAGGAAAAGGTTAGATTCGTTTTTATGGGTTGTAGAATGGTCCCCTAATGTGAATGATGTCGGTCTGCCTGATCTCAGTGGTTGAAACTTCGAATAATAGCGTTTATAAGAGGCTTCATTGTTACGAGAAAGTAACGATCAGAAAAATGGTCAATTTTAGTACCTATTCGAAGTATGGCATCTCCTCAGTTGAAACGATGTAGTCTGCCGGCTCTCAGTGGTTGCGTTTTAGAGCTATGACGTGCGCAGGTTGCAACTAAATTTGTTATCCATATATTGTATTTTTTTAAATACTAATCGATAGAGCTCTATAGGAAAGTAAAAAAAGAAATATAAGCGCTTATAAGCGCTATTATTCGAATATGCAACCACTGAGATCAGGCAGACCGAATCATTCACTTTAGGGGTCCACTCTATAACCCATAAAAATGAATCTAACCTTTTCCTCGATCGTTACCAAAAATCCCGTGACCTCTCAGTCTAGAAGCACAGAAAATATAATAGTACTTCGGAAGTTAGTGCCTTATTATCATAGATTGTGAAACAGGCTCGTAATATTCATATATCTTGTTAGGTTATTTTGACCTAACTTCAACACTTATACGTGGCATAACTTTGAAGTCATAATTAACCATGGAGCGAAAATTTTTTCGTGTTAAATTCATCTTGATGCGCTACTGCCACTTTTCAAATTGCCGCTAATTTAAAGAAACTA
This sequence comes from Agriphila geniculea, assembly GCA_943789525.1. Taxonomy (NCBI): domain Eukaryota; kingdom Metazoa; phylum Arthropoda; class Insecta; order Lepidoptera; family Crambidae; genus Agriphila; species Agriphila geniculea. The sequence goes on from OX038875.1 coordinate 16,425,681, forward strand.
ATGACAGTTAAATGTATTATACATCATTAGGTTCCCAAAGAGTTCTTGATTCGAAAGTTCATTAAATGTTTCTTTAGATTTGTTAATAACTAGCCAGTTCTAAAAACTTTCAGTGTTACCCTTGTATTGGATAATTATTGTCTTTTTTATTAAGAACTAGCGGCCGCCCGCGGTTTTACCCGCGTGGTTCCCGTTCCCGTGAGAAAATCGGGATAAAAAGTATTCTATGTTTTTCTATTTACTATCTGTGTGCCAAATTCCAACCAAATCTGTTCAGTAGTTTTTGCGTGATTGAGGAACAAACATCCAAACATCCAAACCCACAAACTTTCACATTTATAATACTAGCGGCCGCCCGCGGTTTCACCCGCGTGGTTCCCGTTCCCGTAGGAAAATCGGGATAAAAAGTATTCTATGTTTTAATCTAGGCTATCTACTATCTGTGTGCCAAATTTCAAGCAAATCGGTTCAGCAGTTTCCGCGTGATTGAGGAACAAACATCCAAACCCACAAACTTTCACATTTATAATATTAGTAGGATAGTAGTAAGTAGTATAGTAGGATTAGTAGGACTAGAGCATAGTTTTGTATTTCGCCGACAAACTGTGCAGTTTGGCGAATGTTTGTCAATTTTTTGTATTTTTCAATACTTAATAAATAAAAACTACTTAAATAAAAAACATCAGTGAGGATTTTATCTGGCTGGTTATCCAATTATCATTATTTATCAAATTATTTAAACTGTGCATACCAGGCCCTATAGCTAAATGGATTTCTACAATTTGAATAGAATAGAAATTAGTATGTAGGTAATTGACGACAATCATGGCGTTTCGAAATGTTAATTCATACACCTAATGTCACTTCTATTCTATTCGAATAATTGAAAAGCCTAGTGTTTGCCACTTAGTCTTGCCCTCAGTGCTCTTGCAGTCACTATAAAAAGGACTGCAAAAATTTGTTATTATGAGATTGAAACCTTCACATCTCGAATATTAATACATAGTTAGGCCCATATATCAAGCCGATGGCAAACGCGGTTACGCTTTGTAATAACATCGTTGACACGTTTTCGTAATATATTACCCAATGTGACGCGTAGCAAATCATAATCAACTGCGCTATATTTCAGATAATATAACCTAAAACTGCCTTAATTATCTTCAAACATAATGCGATTGTAGAGACATTTGAAACCGAGTTGGTTAACATTTATATTTGAGTTACCCTTTAGAATTTCGCTCGCAACGTAGCCACAATTTGGGAGTGTTCCATCTACGTTACTTCTAACAAATTGTGCCAGAAATTGGATCACGAGATGTAAAAACGTGAACTTGTCTTAGTGATTCCGCATAAATATGCTCACGTAGGAACAAGGAAGAAACGTCAGAATTTGTTATGCGTGAGAAGGATCAGATTTTACGATGTGCATAATATCATGGAACTGTGGGACATCACATTTCTCGTTTTGACGAATTTTTTGGGACAATATTCCGCGTATTTTTTGCACGTATCGCGAGACCCGGTTTGGTGTCTTGGAAAATGATGGTCATTTATCTCTCTTAAAGCGTCGAGCAAGCGGTGACGTGAACTAATAACGGTTTAAAAAAGAATGGACCTGGCTAAGATATTATTATTTTACGACAAGGCAATATCTTTATGTCAAAATGTTTTAAAAGCCAATCAATTTTGTTCACAGGACTTGCTTCCCCTTGAGATCCGGTTAGAGATTACAGCAAGAGAAACACTACATGCACTTAGGTGAGTATGCAAATAATCTTTTAAAGTGCAAATAAAATAAGAACACACTCTCAAAAAAACATTACTGACGATTTCTTTATTTTCAGGGCGACGCTACTGCACACCCACTGGCACAGCTTTACTATACTTGCGGAGGAAGACATCCATTCCACACTGTCACTGCGCAAAGATCTTTCTTCTATTCTTACTGCTCAACCACTAAATCCTAAATGGCTTTCACTGCCCTCCAAATATACTCGCCATGCTTTATTCAGGTAATTAGTTTGCGTTTCAAATCATGTGTTTGAAATCCTAAATGATTTCAAGACAATATTTTAATGAAATCGTGATTTTCAGGAGACTCGCTGAAGTTTCAAGACTTACACGTGGTGTTGTTATCTTAATTTGTGACACACAGTATGCTAAGCTGGTAATGAAGGAAGCAAAACGACTGAACATGCTTGATGGTCATTTCTTTTGGATATGGATTGATGCTTCCAAGGAGTTTGATATATTTCATTTTGCTACTAACAAAACACAGTATAAAGATGACAGTGATGGTTTTGAGACCTTTAGCGATAAAGAAGAAACGATAATAGAGGATCGTTTTGAACGTCGTAAACGAGACGATGCAGACAATAATTCAGCAAATGATATAAGGGGTCATAATACTTCAACATTTCTTGGTATAAAATCTAAAGAAGAATTAAGCAAGAAATTCGATCGTACTATAAATAATATTTCATTAAATTCGGTTTTTCGTCGTGTTAGTAGAAATATAAATAAGTCAGAAGCGCACAGTGTTAATAACAAATTATTAAATAATAATATTAATCAAGAATTCGATAGTAGTCGCAATACTAGTTCAGAAATTGTAAGAAAATTTGTAAATAAAAAAGGCGTTGAAACTTCTAAAGTCGAAAAAAAATCAATTGAGAAGGGGAAAATGTCCTTCCTATCTAGTGATAGTAGTAGATATAGTAGTATTAAAATGAAGAATGAATCTTTTAATAAATATGTAAATAGCATAAATGTCGATGGCGTCAGTACAGAAAGTTCTCAATTGAAAAGAAAATTCATGTATAATAATGATGATAGTAATTTATTAAAAGATAGCGTATTATTTTCAAGTGATATTAGTGATTTCCTAATGAATCCCACGGTGCATATGGCTAAAGTGCATAGTGTTAGACAAACAAAAAAAGATGACGACAGTTTTTCTGAAGATGACGTAATGGATGAAGGAAGCGATGTGAATGAAAATAATGTTACTGTAATTATAGATAATCTTCCTGTGGGGTTGTTGGCGTTACATCCCCAACCAATGAAAATTGGTGAGTAGACGACATTTGTTAGTTAGTATATGGTAAAGATTTTCTGTTTTATTAAATTCGTAATATTAAAAAGAAACATTAATGATTATATTTAAGTGCTGCCGATAACATCTAGAAGCTATTACATTTTTGTCAGGTTATCATTACCAGAATGCATGAAGCTATTGGATTCATTAAAATGACTGCTGATTGATTCATAAACAATTTTCTATCTTTCACCAACAGACCGCGCATTTGTGCGCGCGGCAGTGAAAATGGCGGTTGGTGCGCTAAGAAGAGTATTGCGTGCGTGTGACGCGTGGTCGGCGCAAGCGCAATTTTTCAGTGATGCCACTGCATCATGTTGGGATGAGCCTAGTGATGCAGCCTCTGATTTTTCAGCAGAGTTTGTAAGGTATGTAGACATATTATAAACACTATTAGTCCTTTTGTAACATTAATCAGTACTAAAAACAAAAGCAAATAACGGAATTTGATATAATACAATTTTTTTAATTTTTTAACTATGCTTGTTTATATTTTTAAGTAAAAAGCTACTTACTAATATATGATACAAGTGATCAAAATTAAGCCATACTCATTCAAAATATTCCTATAAACAATGAAAAGTGTAATAAATTCGAACACAAAACAAAAGCGTCCATCAAAAGCAATTTGAGTGCATGGAACTACATTCGAACTAGACATGATAATAGAATGGTAACAGGCGTAAAGAATCACCATAAAAGCAAATTGAGTAGCAGTCCGAGAACGGTGCGAGATTACTTTTATGTCCCATATCTGAACGCAAGTCGGTTTATATCAGCTCACATTACGCTACATAAAACCTTATCAGCGTATCACCGGTCACTGAAACCCTTACTTTGCTTGCCTGAGGTATGTTACTTATTATGTATACTATTGGGTACTGTATGCCTCGGGCTTACACTCTGTACGAAATTGTTACGATCTCTTAACAATATTAATGTAAGCCGTGGCAACTTTATATGCAGAATTTCGTTCTTACATATATTTTTTTATAAACTGATAGTTAAGGTACGGCTAGGAAATAAAAGTGATATTAAAAGTAATCCTTAAATGAAAATTATTAGAAATAGAAAGTTAATAAATAACTTCAAGCATAAAGATTGTCAGACAATCGAAAGAGGATAATTTATTGGTAGGCCGCCAATTCCGCCCGCGGTTGACCAAGTTAGGTAAGTTCGCTAAGTCATTTTCGGGTAGGCAACTTTGAAGCTTGCTTTTCCAATTTGATTTACATCGAACCGAGTCCATTTGTTTGGTATCGTGTTGCAGAACTCATTACTAGTCGATTTTCTGCAATTTCAACGAATACTTTCAAAATTCGACAATAATGATAATTAAAGTATGACCTATCTAATGCTTTACAATTTAAGGTAATTTCAAGTGTAGTTTTAAATAAACCACTTTTAAACATTCGCATTGCATTGTACTTAATTAAAATAACAGGAATTAAACGCGTACTTACTTAACTACTAATTAATATCTGGGTGACCGAGCTTTGCTCGGTTATTACTATTTATTGTAATATAGTGGTGTTTAGGTGATAACCTACATTGTTATCTCAAACATTAACTTTTTTTTAAACTTGTCTAAAAATAATAAAAAATAAATAATTTTATAGTAAGTCACCGAGTGGAAATCGAACCCGTAACACTCGTTTCTTGCCGTCCGCGTCTTAACCCGCTGGACTAGACAGGCAGTGGCCGGCAGGATGAAATTAGCGACCATATTCTGCGTCGAAAGAAAAACGCATGACGAACGCATGAAAACTCAAAAACACGCGTTTTCCCAAACATAAGACTAATCTAGATAGATTAGTCTTATGTTAATTATTATTATTATTATTATGTTAATTATTATTATTATTATTATATTATTATTATCTTATGTTAATTATGTTATGTTAATTTGTAATCATTTGCTTTCATGACTGTATTCTGTTATGTGTCTAATAAAGAAAATTAAAATTAAAATTAAATTAAAGATTGTTTACCCCCGAAAACCCCCATATACTAAATTTCATCGAAATCGTTAGAGCCGTTTCCGAGATCACAGAAATAAATTTATATCCAAGAATTGCTCGTTTAAAAGTATAAGATAAGTATTTTCACACCTACCTATTTTTCCGAGACGTTTCGACCAAGTTGCATTGGCCGTGGTCACCTTGCTGACAGGAGATGCGGTGTTACGCCCCCTACTCAGAGGTGGAGTCTTCACCCACCATCAAACAGTTTTTCCAACTACCTCCGCACACAACAAATACTAACGGTGTCCCAAAATTCCGTATCGTAGCCGTATTGTACCTACACGTTACGTCACATCACCACCCCCGTCATTTGCAATCTGTTATCACGTCGTTAAAGAATACAGCTTATAACCTCTGTGACCTTTAACATTAGAGCGTGAGCTGGTCCATGTTCAGGAGTTACTCAAGAAAAACGGATATCAAGTTCACGGTCGACACAAACAGCCGAGATGTAAAGTAAGCATCCCGAGGTTATTAGACAACCTCTACTTCTCTCCCTCTCCTCTCTCCTCCAACTTCTGTATTCTGCTGGTTATAATGTATGTAGGTATAAGTCAGAAATAAAAAATAGGTGTATTAGTTTGTTCGTTCGACTCTAATCATTGCGTGTCGCACAAATACAAATGCAATTGTTTTTATTTAATTTTCGTACTACGCAGCGTTTCACTGACATTAAAAAGGACGGCACCAATAAAACACGTTGAAACAACTGAAAAGGTCTCCACAAAAAAGTGGATTAATTGCAAATAGGCGCAATAATGGTTTTAGTTTATTTATTGCGACAGGGCGGTCCGGGTCGTCACGGGCGCGACCGCGTGACGTTGACGAGGGTTCTCAACTAGAGCGTTCGCTGCAGGGTCGTGGATTTTTGTACTGGAAGAGTCAGTCATGCATTCTAGACAAGTCCCAAGGAAAACAAAATTCAATCCGGATATATACTCATAAGTGGGGCTTGATGACTGCTCACATTTTGCATATAAATGGAACTTGGACTTTTTTTATGCACAACGGGATAGTGATTAAGTGACTATAAGGTCGAAGGTGGAATACACCCGGAATCCTCGTTACTGATTAACTGGCTATCTTACCTCTAACTAACTCTAACTGAAGCGCTCATGGCGGAACTTGACAGACTAATCATACTTGATCACGTTTGTTAAGCAACGCTCGGATCGGTCAGGTGTCGGATGGGTGACCGTTAAAGCGGCATTACAACTGAGCGCTTCCGTGCTTCGGAGGGCACGTTGAACCATCGGTCCCAGCTGTTGTCATCTGACAAGTTAGAGGTCTTACAGGCGGCTTGATAAACTCTAACACCAGAGGTGGCCACTAATCCTCATTCGATAAGAAAGAAAGAATACCTCTAACTGTCAGAACACTAAAATTTTTAAATTTTTGTTATGGCCATACCTTTAAGATGGTGGTAGCTAGCCAGACGGACTTGAAATAAGCCCTACCCCCAATCAAACCGAGTACAAATTGTACCCCCCCTGGGAATCGAACCCGAGATCCCTGCGTCTTACACGGGTGGGCGAACCACTAGACCACAGAGGCGGTTAGATGGGATGGGATTCAAATTTTTATTATAACAGACTAGTGGCCGCCCGCGGTTTCACCCGCGTGGTTCCCGTTCCCGTGGAAATATCGGAATAAAAAGTATTTTATGTTTTAATCCAGGCTATCAACTATCTATGTGCCAAATTTCAACCAAATCCGTTCAGTAGTTTTTGCGTGATTGAGGAACAAACATCTAAACATCCAAACCCACAAACTTTCACATTTATAATATTAGTAGGATAGTAGGATTAGTCACAGCGATTCTGCTAGAACGCAGCTATCGTCCTCGTGACGTGAACATCAAATGTTAATTCACAGGATTATTTTAAGTAAATACTTGGAGAGTTGTGACTCGTGAACATCAAATTCTATTTATAGGATTATTTTAAGCACATGTACTTGGAGAGGTATTATGTAATTGACGGCTAAATATATACACATCAACTTTGTCTAGGGATACAGGTGTTATTTTCATACAAACGAGGTAATTTTCAAGCCTTGGTTTTCTGCCAAGGATGTACCGTGCTGTAATCTGATGATGGCCATCTAGGGAGTGTATGGAGTAGATTCAGATCGCTATACACACCCAACTGATCTGATCAGCATTCTAAAAGAGTAATGGGTCAGAGTTCTCAGTTTGAGGATTTCCATACATTTTCATGCTATTTTCGCGGTTTTTTTAAACATGTCCATTACGTTTTTAGAATGCTGGTCGGATCAGTTGGGTGTGTGTAGCGATCTGAATCTCCTCCATTCACTCCCTGGATAGCCGTCATCAGATCACAGCACAGTATATCCCTGGCAGGAAACCAAGGCTTCAAAGTTACCTCGTTTGTATGAAAATAGCACCTGTATCCCTAGACAAAGTTGATGTGTGTAATAATCATAATAAGGTAAAATAAAGAAATGGAAAAATAAATCGTAATCAAAACTTTATTTCAGTTAAATTCGTTACTTAAAACATTTTTAGATAATTAAATCAGTCTGGGCATTTATACAATCCATTTTTTTTTGCATTTGTCTTGGAATGGAAGCTGACCCCAGAAACAAACAAAACACAAACAAATAGTGATTTTGCAGAACGTGATATAGGTAAACGAATGAAGTTGGTAGTTTCATCTGGGACATCGAAACCCTACGCACGTATCACCAGAGTCTACTCCTCTTCACTTTCAAGCGGACGGTTTACAAAATTGGAAAAGTGCGAAAATGCTTTCAAAGAGGTCAGGACTATGGAATCCAATATGTGCAGTGAAATACCGCCAACAACGTGTTGTTGTGGAGAGCAGCTCTGTGTACTCTTGGTTAATATCGAAAGCACTTATTATCACTTTTGCTGCACACAACTGGTACTTGAATTAAATCGAAAAGCAAAAAGGAACTTAATTTAGTTTTAAACGGGCCGTTTTTAACCACCTAAAATTAATAAGTTACGTTCTAGATGCGTTTGAATAGCGATTTTAATTTTCTACGTTTTCTTTAACTTTTTTTAAATAAAAATACAACCCAAATAATGAAAACCAGTTATTCAAAGTGCAAGTTGTTTTTAAAATGATTATCATGAAATTCACAACGAATGTGGAAAATACACCTAAAAATAAACTCAAGTTGAAGCAAGTCCTACCACTTAGCAATGGAATTTAGTCATATATAAATTGGATGCCATCGTAAGAGACGTGAATAGACCCCCCTTAACTTGACAAATCGCGTCACCTCTGCATTGCCAAGATAATAAATCCTGTGCTCCGTGGGTGGCCCAATCACACACAGAATCTTAAAAAATTGCAGCTTTAAATTCTACTTCGGTAGCAGCCAAGTTTCTTCTTAGTCGGGTAGGTACTCTTAACAGAGTGGTCGTGGCTGTGTATGGACATGGTTGTGGCTCGCAGTCGCCACTCACTCCCAAAGCGGCCGCGCGCCGTGTGATGTCTCTCCACTTTTGTTGACTTTCAGCGTTGCGAAAACACTGTACTACGGTCAACTGTATAGTTTTCTTAATGAGGTCGATCCAACAAGTCGGAGAGCGGCCTCGTGGTCTCTTTACCAACTTGTTTAATTTTATATCAAATTTACACTTACTTTTTTCTGGAAAAGAGTGAATTTCAAGCTGCTTAATAAAATGTTTCGTAACGTTCATTTATTTTATTTTTTATTTGAAAGGTCAAAGAATGTGGACGTAAACCAAAAATAATACAAAATACAACATGTAGGTATGTACTTAACAATCTCCTTGTTTGGTTAATATTCGTTTATTTAGAAATGGGTGACATTTGTTGAACACCTTTGTGATTACAGTGCAGTCAACCGATCGAATTCTGAATTCTAAATTTCTCCTCTCGGTATAGCAGAATGAGTTACAGTGGTTCGAAGATCTCAATCACAGGAATATCCCTAAAGCCACGGGTTTTTGCAAATCGAAAGCATACATTATTACTTTTGCATTTCTGTGACAATCCTCTGGAGCTCCAGTGAAATATTTCAGGAGTGTGTTACGTTTATACTGCACTCTCCGGGTGAAATTTATTTGTTTTCAAACTTAGTTTTTGTTCCAAATTTTGCTGCACATTGGGTGGTTTCGTTTGAGATAATATAAAATTGAAACTATACGACAAAAAAATTAAATGTAATCACCACGTGGTGCAGAATTCGTATTCTGTAGGTATTGTGTTGTGTTGTTACATATTTTTGACAACAATGAATACCTGCCTATATAAAACAAAAGTTATATTATTGTCAACAAACATGAGTACGTTTCCAAAATCCTCTATAACCGACTTATCTGAATTAATTTTCAGTTTTGGGTTTAGGGACTCGCTCTTGACCTCTATAATAATGGTATCGCACGCGTTCCTTGGAACGTTATTCAATAAAATACGTGATCGGCATAAGAGGCAACCCTGCAGAGATAGCGCAAGGATATAACCCTAAGTGCCTGGGATTCGGTGCCGATTATTAGAACGACTGCCAAATCTATGCTGATGGTTAGGACTGACTTTACTGATACTGCCTTTTTACACGAAAGTTTCCATTCAACAGAACAGTTATGTAACAGTATTTCCAAATGGAATTGCTGAATCTGTATTAAATTTGCTATTAACTTGCTGTAAACTCGGAAGTGCTCGTAGCATCATTAATAGGGAACATGCATCAATTTTGTTTTGTATCAAAATTAAAAGTATAATGCATGAGAAAATCAACTGTAATATCAAAACTTTTCTCTTGCGTTTTTTTCTCGTGATATAGTTACTTGAAGTTAGCACGCAGCAGCATCCGCCGAAAACGCTCGGTCAACATTTGTGACGTCACTTATGCCACGTTTCAGGCGCATTATTATGGAATTAGCCAAGAATTTTCAAATATCTCCCTAAATATTGCGTTTAAGTATATAATTATGTGTCATACAAAATATTATTTCTTATTCAATATTATATCCGACTGTTAAGTGTATTATATCCGAAAATGAAAAAAAAAAATCGTTATTTTCCCCTGTGTGATAATACTAAAATAATACATTTTTTATTTTATTTTTCTGTTTTATCATGTTTTTATACGTGTCCGCAGGGATCAAGCTCAAATTTATCAAAATTGGTGACTTATGCATGTTCCCTATTACACGACTGCCCAAAAAAAGAGTGTAGAGTTCATTCAGGGTTCATGTATGTTTGTATGTGGGTATGTGAGTTTCTTTATTCCACTTAGTGCCTTAACGGATTTGGATGTTTCGAATCGTTAGAATCTTTACATCATTCCGAGTGCCACGGACAACATTTTTTCGGAAAAAAAAAACAATATTGCCAAGTTTTCACTTACAAATGTGAAAAAAAAATCTTAGATTGTTACAATATGGACATCAAATGAAAGGCCTTGATAAGCACATTCCAAAACAATATAATTTGTCACTAAAATGTGTGAAATAAAAATATATAAAAAATTTGAAAAGAATTAAAAACACGTCTGCCCTGCCAAAAACGAACTAAAAAGTTAAATAACAAGTTTCATTGCAGTGTTCCACAAAACGGTCCCCCAATTGTAACGAACTAATGACACTTGTTCGTTTTTGGCAGGGCAGGCGTTTTTTTAAATCGTTTAATTTTATATATTTTTTTTAAACTTGAACGATTATTGATGTTGAATTTAGTAAATGGGCTTTCGAAAAATCGGCCCACCATATATCGGCCATAATGTTGAAATATTCAAAGAGGATTTAAAATAATTGCCAGAAGCTCTCGATTTCTTCAAACGTGTAGTAGAAAAGCGAACTTTATAGTAGTTAACTCTTTAAAATAATTTTATTGTAAGTCGTTACAGAATCTGTTTATTATTGAATAGATTGCTACTACCTATTTATTTCCAGTCATATCGTTTGCGAATTTGATTGCAGATTTATATGCTAGAGCAGCTAGAGGTAGCACTTTCAATAAAATTGGAAGTGCAACAGTATTCATTTTTACGAGACTGTCCACAAAGCAGGGAAATGTTTTTCCAATGTACAATCGACGGCATGTCAACTTATTCAAAAATCTATTATTTAACATACATAATTTTCCATTACCTAAGTGTGTAACATAGTTGTGTGTGTGTGTGTGTGTGTGCGTGTGTGTGTGCGCGTGTGTGTGTGTGTGTTTTAATTGGTAGGTACTGTAGGTAGTATTAATTTTACTCCTCGTCATCTACACAATACAAAGGCTGTTATTGTTACTTAGAATTATGTATTTTTGTTCTTTTTAAAACTTATCATGTATTAAGCTAATAAATATAATAGAAAATCAATTATCATGTATATTTGTTACTTACTTTTGTAAAAGTTAATGCCGTAGAAAAAATATTTTATACCTTACTCACTACTTTAATTGTACATAATGATAATATCTACTCAACACAAGGAAAATTAACGATATTTTCATACATACAAAGGCAGTTAAATCGGTTACGGAACCAATCTGAATTCAATATTTCCAGGCATGTGTAGGTACTTAATATGAAAATTAAGCAAAGCAATCATCAGTAGGTACTCTCCTGATTGTATTTAATACATAAGTGTCCACGACAATATAGGTACAATGACGTGAAGCTAATATCAGTATACATAATTATAACCCTTCTAATAATAATTAATTAATGATTAATTAACATCTAAATTAATATAAATACGGGAGGAAAATGATATGTCTTCTTTATAGTACCTTATTAGCGCGTATTAGCTTTGACTCGGTTCAGTTATGCGAAGATGACGCTTTTAAAGTGTTGGTAAAAAAATCCTGTCAACTGTAAATCCGCTATCTCGTGCTAGAAACTTATTATGATTACCAAACTATGCAGTAATTAGCATTCCAGTCAACCCGTCCAATTCAAATGACTTTCTTTTTAGAGGTATGTATTTGAAAGACACGGCATACTGAAAGCTTGAAGTAAATAAAAGACTATAATGTGAAATTTTTGAAATTGCTAGGCTTATTTTTAAACTTATAACTAATTGTTAGCGTAAAAACTACTAGAAAATCTGCCATTTGAATGGAAGTAGCTGATTTTAATTAGGGTAGCTGATTTTAATTTTTGTAGAGTATTGAGGCGGGAAAAAACTACTAAAGTACTGAGGACTTATTACAAAAAAACATCGCGTACAATGTTTGTCCCACTCCGTGACATTATTAACTCATGTATAAGGTTAAATAAATTAATTAAAAAAACCGGTCAAGAGCGAGTCGGACTCGCGCACCGAGGGTTCCGTACCATCATAATTGCACCATTAAACCACACTACAGAGTAGAATAATAAAATTAGTATTGCAGTTTTAGGTCAGCGCCATCTCTTGACCGATAATGGAACTAATGTTAACTTTTTTAGAAATTTGATAATTTCTAAAAAAGTGTGCTATATTGAGACATCGTTTTATTTTTCCTGTAATCTTTACATAAACTGCTATCACATAGAATTATTTCAGATTGTTCTCTTTGCAAACTTCGGAGATAAGGGGGGGGGGAGGACGGTTTTTTTTTTACATTTTTCATCATAAGTCGAAAACTATGTGGTCTAGAAAAAAAACTATGTGGTAAATAAAAAAAGACCGGCCAAGTGCGTGTCGGTCCACGCGCCATAGGGTTCCGTAGTTACCTTATACCATACCATATTTAATACCACCTATCATTTTTCGTCTTCAAAAATAACTTTGTTTTTCACAGTGTTGCTATGAATGACAAAGTTATATTTGCGGTTTTGGAAAATGTGCTATATCTCAAAAACTAATTACTATATCGCGTTTAAACTAATTTTGGTTGAAAGTGTTTATTAAGATCTACAGCATATATTTTTTTTAGATTTTTGACTCTCTTATTTCAAAAGTTAAAGGGGGGGGGACACACATTTTACCACTTTGGCGAAGTATATCTTTCAAACGGTTGACTTTGAGAAAAAGTTGTCTTAGGAACCTCAATGTCATTTTTAAAGACCTATCTATAGACACCCAACACGTGTTGGTTTGAAGAAAAAATTTTTTTTCAGTTTCAGTTCCATGTGTGGGGCGAGCCCCCCCTTAATCTTTTATTTTTTTATTTTTGTATTAAATTCGTTAAGCGGTTAACATAATAAATCTACCTACCAAGTTTCAAATGTGTAGTCTTAATACTTTCGGAATAAAGTGGCTGTGACATACGGACAGACAGACAGACAGACAGACAGACATGGCGAATCTATAAGGGTTCCGTTTTTTGCCATTTAGGCTACGGAACCCTAAAAATGATTGAAAACGTGCAAACGGCGCTCTTTCATATGATACCTTACATGCCCTAGTAGTCCCACTTCAAATTTTTATGACCCCTTTTCAGGCCCTGCTGTAAAAAAAATATTTTTTTTTATTTATTTCTTATTTGCAAAATAGTTGGGCAAATGTCATCTTAAACTATTCCAAATTTCAAGTTGATACCATTAGTAGTTCTCGAGATATCCAGCTGTGACAGACAGACAGACTGAGTCACACCATAAGGGTTCCTTTTTTACCATTTTGGTACGGAACCCTAATAAGATATAATTTAATAGACGTGCGCTAACTTTAACCATTCATTCATTCGATTAATACAATGAATTGATTTTCTGAAGAAAAAACTCCTCACTAAAAATAATTATTTTAAATCAACAGCAAAAAATCATAATCCACTTTTCATCGAATCCTCTTTAGGTTTAAATTAATGACTTTTTACTTAAAGAGTGGATCCAAAAATTATTTCCTCTCCACGGTAAAAGATTAAATTAATTTGTTCACCTTTTGAATTAAAATTCCTTTATTTCCGCGACATAATTAAAAGGGTAAAGGCTACGTGTTACTGTCCCGAGCCTTTCTTTGTAAAATAAATGACGTTATTACCTCATATATTTTAATTTTATAAGTGCAGATTGGTTTTTGGAATGTTTAATCATACTTTGTGATATTACTTTTACAACATTGTGTTTGCAACTGTACTTATACTTACATTAGCTTTAAAACTTAACAAAAATGGACTTACGAATCAAACCATAATAGAAATAAAACAATTTTTACGGATTACACCGCATATATTGGTTAATTCAGATGTTATTTTAGGATTATTTAGTTTTGATTTGTTTGTTTTTCTTTGGGTTTCCTGACGTTTCGACACCTTTTCAGGGGCCGTAGTCACGGGTCGACCCGTGACCAACATCTAAATTAACCAATATACGCGCTGTAATCCGTAAAAGGGGTTAACTGTAAGCGCGGAGGCCCTAGAAACTATAATAGGTTTTTCTCAGTAAATTAGTGATGCATAAATATAAAAGTTTATGATCATTCGAATATATAAATACCAACAAATATATAAACAGCCTTATTCAGACTTCAATGACTATATGTATGTATGATTCAATATAATCAGGTTTATTGAAAAAGTCGAACAACAATCAACACCCCTTCCATATCGAAAAATACATTTCTATTATTGTAGGTACCTAGGTACTAGTTACGTGAATTTTGGGCAAATTCCAAGCCGATAGTATTATCATAAATTCGGTCACAACTGCACGGGGAGGCTATTGGCTGACAGCCAGACTGCACGGTGACTAGCCGAAGATATCGCGCCTATTGACATGACTTGACGTTTACCAGTTCCTTTTTTAGTTCCTCCAGAAATTAGAGCGGGTAAATAGGTCAGCCTGCAGTGAATACGGTTTTACGCATTCTCGGTTTAGCTGCCATTAAGCCTTCGTCCGCAATCAACTCTCCCTTTTTATTGCGAAGCTTGATTTTTATTTTGTCTAATGTGACCTCGTCTTCGGCTGAGTCATCTGCAATTTTATCGGGACTAATTTCATTAATGTTCATTGCTACATTAATTCTTTTAATTTTGTGCTCAAAGATGTTAGAAATAATGTAATACGGAAAAATAGATTTTACATTATCAAAATTAGTTTAAGCAATAAACATCGTGTTAATCTAATACTTAATATTTCATCGTTGTTTGCTGTTTTTCCGCTAATGCGATAAAATCCAGCGCGGAAATTAAATTTCTGAAGGATAAATTAATGCTGCCATCGTTTTAACGATTATAGCGCTGTCTAGGGGATAAGTAATACTAAATTAAAATAATACATTTTACGAATAATATCTTTAGTAAGGTTAAATACAATATTTATTGTAATTCTACTAATCTTCAGTTGTTGTTTGTAATCATATTGTAATATTTTATGTTTCGTACAAAACAACGAAAATATACAGATATTTTCGTTCACTTTTATTTTAAAATACATAAGTACCTATTCCAGTGATGACAATATTCAGTTAAAACTAAATCTAGTAAGTCAAGCGACTTTATTAGATTCACTGAACCTAACTCCAACGGCTGACTCTGTGGGAACAAAACTAATAATCCACAAAAGGATGCAATCGACTCACGCCAGATGTGACACCGTTTGAATTTGCAATTTAAATCTTACTTACAGTGCACTTTTAACGATCTAGGTGAGCCAAACAAGCCTTAGCGCTCCGCAATTCAAAACCCTTTCTAGTACTTACACCTTTCTGTCCTGAAATATTCAAAGTGAATTCACCTGCCGTAAGTGAAGTAAGCTGGAAGATTCAGCGGTTTCACACTTCCTGAGCGTTAAAAGCGAAGTTACAAACGTCGAAAGTTACGAGGCATTTCACATAAAAGTTTTTGAACAAACCTTGCTTAGACGTAACTCTGAACATTTTTCTATGGTATTTATGTACTTAATTAAGTTAAAATATACAAGGTTATTTTTAGTTTATACAAAACCTCTCGTGGGGTTGATCAGACCGTCAAACTGAACAACTTTCATTATGGGACCAACCTCGAAATCACGAAGAAAAAAATCAGCCATTCCATACAAAAGTACAATCCTACTCCATCGAAATGTATGAAACAGCTGATTTTTTTTTTCATGATTTCGAGGTTGGTCCCATAATGAAAGTTGTTCAGTTTGATGGTCTATCAACCCCACGAGAGGTTTTATATAAACTAAAAATAACCTTGTTTAGTACATGTGTTAAATTAGTTCTAACTCTATTATTGCTTGTCTACAGGGAAACAAGAATTGCTGCATCAGCTGCGTTAGCTGGAGTTACCGAGCGGCCTGAACGAGCATTAACAGCTTCATTTGCTCTTTTGAACTTAGTACCAGGTTCTGAAGGAAGGAATACATGGAGACAAGTTGGAAAAATATTAGGGCGAAATGTAAAATTGCACACAATAGTCTGGCCTGGAGGACGCCTAGTTGCTCATGGCCAATCAGACGGTGCTCGTACAATTTTTCGTATAGTCACAGCCTTAGCACCACCCTTTGTAATGGAAGGAGAACTCGACGAGGACGGTCAATGTCTTCGAGGTCTTCCATGTCATCGACCGGAAACATCCGATAGAGATAATCTCACGCTTGCCTTTAACGATTTAGACAGAGATGAGGATCAAGAACCAGGGGATTTCTTTTTTCCAACCCCGAAACCAATGTTTTCACGCATGGCTACACATTGTTGCTATGGACTAGCCATGGACCTTCTAGAAAATATTGCGCAAGAACTAGAATTTGATTTTCATCTGTATATTGTTGAAGATGGCCTATACGGCTCTCGTAAACTTGTAAAGCCATTCCGTAAGCTGAGTGAATATAAAAGTGTTGCAAATGAATTCCTCCTTAACCAACAAAGCTACCGATCACAGTACCGCAACGGTATAGTCACCGATGAAGAATATATCTATGAGGAAGATTTGGATGAAGATCCAGAGAAATGGAATGGTATAATTGGAGATTTAGTTTCTGGGGCAGCTCACATGTCATTTGCTGCTCTTAGTGTATCAACAGCAAGAGCAGAAGTTATTGATTTCAGTCAGCCTTATTTTTTTACCGGAGTGTCGATATTGGCTGCTCCAAACCAGCGACCCGATATTCCACTACTTGCATTTCTCTTGCCATTTTCCCCCGAGCTTTGGATTGCTATATTTACATCATTGAATGTGACAGCCATAGCTGTCGCAATATATGAATGGTTATCCCCTTTTGGATTAAATCCTTGGGGAAGGCAAAGATCTAAGAATTTTAGTATATCTAGTGCACTTTGGGTGATGTGGGGTCTTTTATGTGGGCATCTAGTGGCATTCAAGGCTCCGAAAAGTTGGCCTAACAAGTTCCTTATAAATGTTTGGGGTGGTTTTTCTGTGATATTTGTTGCCAGTTATACTGCCAATATAGCCGCGCTTATAGCAGGACTGTTTTTTCATAATGCTGTAAATGATTACCAAGGAAGAAGTAATGTGAGTATTTCATATAAGTTCACTTAATATTATACGAAATTCTTCTCTGCAAAAAAGATGTTGCTTTTTCTATTCTCCTTAGATCAGAGTAAATAAAAGAGATAAATTCATTCTCCAATAACCCCAGTTTACTGCAAAGAGTCGAATAAAAAATGATTTTGCATTAAACCTCATCTGAATATTTTCAGTGGCTTTCTCTCCGAGTCGGGACAGCCAAGTCGTCGGTGGCGGAGTATTATGTCCAACGGAATAATCCACAGCTGGCGCAGCAAATGCGCCGTTACGCGCTCCAAGATATTGAAGAGGGCATCCAGAGGCTTAGGTGAGTGGTTAATATTTATAATGAACTTGCTTTCCCAAGGTACCATTTATATTCTGCGGCGTTGTTTTAAAATTCAGTTTGACATTCAAAAATATTTTTATAAATATGTTAGGCCCAACGATCCAAGCCTTTAGACACTATTTTCTTGATAACAAAGGCGATATTTGAAGATCTTCTTTTATTTCATAGTTTAAAAACAACTCTTCCGAGACTTACTACCATACCAAACATGGCATAACAAAATTAAAAAAAAAACTTTTTAAAAGAGTTTAAAGTGCCTTTTGCAACCTCTTTCCTCTGAAAGTTTCCAGGTTTAAAGCGCCATTTTTAACCCCCAATGCAAAAAGAGGGGTGTTAGTTATTTATTTAGAAGTTCATTTTATGAGATGTTATTTAAAGTTTGGTGTTTTTGATGCCTTAGCTGTTTACAACATCAAACGTATAGTTTATATTTTGTTTTCAATTATTATGTAGTTTAAAATAATACTTCATACCTTACAATATTATAATGATTGTAATATCATGAACAAAGTGACTGAATTATGAAATAAGGGAAAATCGTTCATCTGCAATACTCAAAAGCCTGGTTTTATCTGAAATTAGAATCAAATAAATCAGGCGATGTGTCGCGTTTGGCAAACCCAAACGTAAGCTTAGAACGGATTACCAAAACTATTATCTCTTTACCTGGACCTTTCCTAGGACGACGGTCATGTGAGTTTATTTGACGATCTGCCAAAGTATAATCAACCTAAGCACATTGATACTACTAAAAGATACCCGTGGTAATATTCATTACGAATTTAGGGGGTAATTTCAAATAAATAGATACGATTGAAATTCAATCAACAGTCGACATCATGTAATTTTCAATCTTGTGTTTAAAGAACCTGCGCGTATATTGTCCGACCAAGCGTAGTCTTCGAAAAATAAAACAATACCGCATTCATGATGTGCATACATTTTGCGCAAAGCAAATTCATTGTTTCAAGATCCTTGAGTAAAAAATTCAACCGTTGCTTGGGCTATAATCGCAAAATTTCCCTAGGAAATAACAAATTATGATTCCTAAGAACATTATAGGTACTAAAAACATCAGATTTAAATAACCAATATAAGCATTACTGGATTACATCACAAACCAGTATTGTTCGCGACACATCTATTATTAAAAAGGTCGCACTTCACATTAGATGAGATAAATTTTACCTTATTTCGCAGGGTGTTCGGTTAATGTTTGCTTGCGGAAAGCAAATTTTATTATGCTTTTTTATTGTGGTGACTGAGTACATATTTATATTCCTCTCTCAGCTTTAGGATCTCGTTCGCTTACGGGTTAACACTTCGAGTTTACGAGGACCGATACGTAGGTTTGCAAATATGGTGTCTTTTCGACCCGATGCTATTTCAAAATGAGGAAATAAAATGGCTGAATGTTTATAGCTTTTTCCTAGATTCGATATTTCTAAATAAAAAAGTACGTACAATATTTGAGGATTAAAAGTATATTTTGTCTAACAAAATACTATCCAAATAAAATACAAAGAATATGCCCAATAAGTTTTTACCTTATAATATGACCAATGGTAACCGAATGTACTCTCTCAGAGACAGGATGATAAATTTCTTTTCACAGAAATGGCACTTTGGACCTCCTCATTGCTGACACTCCCGTTTTGGACTATTATCGTGCCACCGACCATGGGTGTAAGTTGCAAAGAGTTGGAGATCATGCTCTTGCCGAAGACACTTATGCCATCGGTATGGCTAAAGGATTTCCGTTAAGGGTAAGTTATATTACTTATTAGATACATATTTCAAAAAGGCAATTTGACTAATAAAAGCTTAAGGCCTTGTGTTCCTTGTAAGCATTTTGTTGATCAAGAAAAACATTTCAGGAGAAAATGTTGACCAACTCTACAACACGCAGTGTTGCTAGCAAGATATTTACAGCAAGTTAGCAGGACGTTGATTTAAGTACATATCGTTTATATGTTTTTTTTAAACAATTGTTAACACTGAAAACAAGACCTTAGTCACAGACAGCGAACTAAAGCTATGGAATAAGCATTCTGCTCAAAAAATGGCACCACACGAAAAGTACAACTAAGTGGATAGAGCTAAAAATTCTGGCATTTAATTATGCAGCACAAAGCGTCTAAACACTGGTGGCTTATTGGCGACCATAATTTGTATACTTATAGATCTTTTCTGTACTTTACGAAAAAAAAAATACGTTATTTCTGCATCTTTTTACTGCTTTCTTTGCATCTTTTACACCATTTGACTAAAAAGGACTTCATTTCTAATAAACTCTCCCTTTCTATCTTTTCTCTACAGTATAAATTGTAATTTATTGTAAAGAACACTAACGTCAGTCACCGGGTGCGTGGCTGGCCCGACTAAAGCTGAGCGGGTTGTACTTTTTCAGCCCCGTGGTGCCATGTTTTAAGCAATATTTGTTTGCAATTACACTCCCATAGATTTTAGTTCGCTGGTTACAGATAAGCTACCGAGCCGAGCAGTTTATATTTAAATAAAACAAGTTTGCTTTTTAAATCCTAAGTCGGTAAATTAATCTTCTTTGGCTGAAATTGCTGCTCTTTCGGTTAAAAATTGCGAACTCCCCGACCCACTTTAATGAGTAACGCATGTCTCAGGAGTGACGTTTCCAAACAGTCTCGCTAAGAGCAACGTCTAAAGTAACGTATATTTCCATAAGAAGGACTACGAGGGTGGAGTGGGGGAGCGATTCCGGATCTTTGTAAGGCAAGATTGATGGATGACGCACGAGTCTCCTAATGTTGTGATCGATAGACGGTGTCATGTAGCCCAGACTTCGACGATTACGTGTCATTTTATCTTGTCGCGTTCGATATACCACGGGTTGGCGACATAAATCAGTGGATCATAAAAACTTTTTTGCTCTGCATCGTGACGTAACGTAACAGGCATCCGTTTGTCGACGCCTTGTTGAATGAGCCCGGTCGCAGATGTGCCATTGTTTTCGGTGTGATCCGAACCGACATTTACAAATACCTCCACTTATCTCGTGTATCCAAAAAATATTCGAGTTCATTCGTTTTGACATGGTTTTTGTTTTCAGGACAGCATATCTGCAGTTATAGCTAAGTATTCATCGAATGGTTACATGGATATATTGACGGAAAAGTGGTATGGAGGACTACCTTGTTTTAAATTGAGCCCTGATTATGGAATATCACCTAAACCACTTGGTAAGAATCCTTATGAATAAGCACATTAAATCAGTAATTTAAACACATACCGATGTCAAAAGTAGCTTTAGCAAAAATTAATCAAAAAGTGGACTGTGAATAGTATTCTATTAAACTAGTTAATTAAAATTTATAAAATTATGTTGATGGGTATTTTAGACTAAGTTTAGTATTTAAATCATTAGAACTTAGTGAATTTGTTAATTAAAAGGGTACTACAAATACTATGGTAAAGCTAGAGTGAGCTCGTCTCCGAGGGAAATTTCATTAGAATTTATCTCCGCCCCCTCTTAATCCAGGCGTAGGGGGGAATCACCAGCGGTCGCCCTTAAAAGATTAAATATTGGATCTATCGCTTTAAACACCAGCAACGTCCAACTAGCCCCGGGTTGATATAGAGATCCGTGAAAACTTAACTAGTGAACTGATATTGTTTGACAATACTTTACGCTGATGATGATATTCTCTGTTTTAAATTGCTATTATGCTATAAACTTATTTCTGACTATGAATAATAAATTAAGAGAATAAAAATTACATTATGAAGAAACATAAAGTGTCTTCCTTTATTGGTCAATTAGTGGTACGCGTAAATACCCCCAGGGGGACGCGAGGTTGTATCAAGGGGTACGCATAGCAATCTCTTAACTAAGGTATTATACATCTCAGTAATAAATGGTACGCCAGTCAGTTTGAGGTCTTTTTGGAGTGGTACGTAGAAAAAACTAATTGGGAACCACTGGATATGGGAAAGGCAACTGTCAAAGTGGCGCTACGTATGCTTGTTCCACAAAAACTGTCAAAACAAAGGGCTTTTTCTTTAAAAATCGTTTTATAGCCTTAAAATGACCAAATTCTGTATAATAAGCTGTAAAAATGTTGACACTTACAAATTTCGGAAAAATCTGAATATCAAGAAATAATAAATAAAACAAGTAAGAATGAGAACGCCTTAATTTGGCTTTTAATTTCAGCGTTTGCATACTAGAATAGTCTTTCATATCCATTTTGGGTCAATGGATCCTTTTCGGTAAAAAAATAACCACAAAATAAATACCTATTTTCCTATAGATTTGTTCTGAACGTCTATTGTCTTAGGAACAAGTGTACGCAGCGACATATCTATAAATTACGAGTAGCTTTCCATTGCCATCCCCATTATACATAAAAACGGATTTGTCCCATATTATGAGACTGTGTAACACACTTTACAAGTAATAATATTTAAACACACAAATATTAATATTAACGCTAGATTGAAACCTCACCACTGGATCTAGAATTTTCGGTTCATATAATAAAATATAAACTCATCCTTGCCACGGTGGTGGCAGTAAAAGACATAAATTCAACTTTTCACCAACTTTACGTATCAGTTTTCGATATTGCAGAAGTTTTGCACTAAATAAAATTTATTGTAGGTACTCTTGTTAGACACAAGACACTTATAATTTGTTTTATTTTTAATATTGTGAGTTAACTGATAAAAAGTAAAAATACCGTACATTTCGTTATACACTAGATTTTGTGTTCTGTGGCTACGAGTATATTTTCAAGTACCTACCGAGATTCACCACGAACTCCTTTTTATCTTGCAGGAATTTGACTTAACCTATTATAAACAGCAGTGCTATGTTTATTTTCAAAACTATATCATTTTAATTCCTCTTAATTTATTAAAAAAAGCCATGCCCATAAAATGAGGAATGCAAAACAAATCAACAAACGTTTTCAATAAAACTAAAAACAACTTCTTCTGATGCATTTGATTTTTAGTTGATTAAGGATATTTTTCTGTATGTCGCGTCGATGGAACATAATTAGTCCCCGGTTTCTGAGGTATTTTATCGGGGGCTCAACTTAATCGGAGCAGTCAACATTATCAGGTTTAAAGTTATAAAATTAACCAAAATCCAGACTTTGTAGACCCCTCCGATAAAGTTAAACCTTCCGATAAACCTCCGGTTAAGCAGATACCTCAGAAACCGGGGGGGGGATCTTGTAAATCACGATGTCAGTTGTCCAATATTTATAAAAACCAAATTACATACAACATTTTACTGTTGCAAAAACGGCTGAACGGATTTGGATGAAATTTGGTTCACACAAATAGACATAGACCACATTTAACCAATGAGAGGTGCTTTTTATCCTGGTCAAAGTGTAAGGGATTTTTCGAATATTCACGCAGAAAAAGTCACAGAAGCTATACATGTCATTATGTTTTTGTCAAAAGGTGTAGCGGCAGTGGCGGGCGTGTTCATTTTACTTGGCGTGGGCATGATTGTGGGCTGTCTCATATTGATCCTGGAGCACTTGTTTTATAAATACACGCTGCCTGTTCTACGTCACCAGCCCAAAGGAACGATATGGAGGAGCAGGAACATTATGTTTTTTAGTCAGGTAAAGTAAACTCATTATTAGAAATAAGAAAAATATACACACCTCTAAGGCTTTCGCGCGTACTGTTTTTTAGAAATAAAATTTTATGGTTTACAGCGCGTATATTGGTTAATTCAGATGTTATTTTAGAATTACTTAGTTTTGATTTGTTTGTTTTATGGATTTTCCGACGTTTTTTCTAATGAACTGTACGCGCGAAAGCCTTAGAGTGTATGTGTAAACTCATTATTATTTTGAACAATAACTTGTTTCGAGAATGTATGTCGGTCAAATAGATTCTAAAAGACGATTAACCAGTTTTTAGCTGCATCACTGCACATGATTAAATGAGTATTTTATAAGACTGGTTTCAAAATAAACTAGAGTATTTTGATGATCAATATTGATATGCTAATCTAAAAAATCATTTTTCTACTTTTTGATGATAAAATATTCGATACAATTGAGTGTTCTTGACTAAACCTGTGTTCTTGAGCTACGTAATCCGAATGGGTTACGTTAAATAGTTTAGTTTTTTTTCTTAAACTAAAAAAATGACATGAGATAATAACATACTTAATAGTTCTGGAAAATACCAAGTCATTTATATCCTCTTCAAAATAAAATGTTACAATCTGCGACAATACATAATCTGAAATGAAACCTTCCAATTGGATCCCTATTCATAATGTCCGCGTCACTCCATCTAAGCTGTATCACAATGAGGTATTAAAGTATTTGACTCAAAGGCAATCGGCTCACCGCAACTCGCCTGGGGCGCTCAGTACTGGTCTTTGAAAGCACTTGTTTGCCCTACTCAAGCGTGAAGCCAAGACTGCTTCTAGGCGGATTATGCTCTCCCGTCACACGACTGCCTAAATCTAAAACACAGTACACAGTCACAGTCATGTTCCATTTTTGGTGTACCTAAAGAATCGCCAAACAGTTTTCGTTCCTCTACATCTATTTATTTATTTGAAAACCAACTGCGCCTGCGTTACAATTTGTTTTAACTACTAATTGTAACCACTAGTAAGATCAATCACAGGTTTTTCATAAAATTACTTTACTTAATCAATATTAAACAAGTTAAAATTAAATTAATACAATATGCTATGAAAATAAAAAAGTAGCAAAGTTATAATACCTAAGTTAAGCGACAAATTAGCACATTAATCAATAATTTGCTATAGATACTATAATAATATTTAATTGACTATATTTAAAACTCAATTATATTTTTAATTTTAATTTTTAACTGATTTTTATATAATATATAATGGATAAAAATTAAAATATGTTAGCGAATCCGTGAATTGCAATTTTATTGACGATCTTCGAAATTCGTCTAATATCCGAGTTACTATGTCACTAGGCAAAATATCTAAATGATTTGAAAGGTTTTTCCAGAACCAGTAATGAGTATATTTCATCTGCCAGACTTTTGATCTATCGAAGCTTAACTATACTTACAGAATTAGCTTCAAGATTATATCCTCTAGAAATGTTTCCTGAGTAAACTACATAGTATCTATTCTATTAAAAAAAAATCGGGTTGCACTCCGGGAGTGCCGGCAGAAGTGAAAACTTGAATACTAACGTTGTGCATTTTTGATATTTTGGAATGGTTAGGGAATACATTTGCACGAATTGCTTTAATTATCAGTATAAAAGTACTACTTATCATTTATGAGGTAGAATACAATATTTATTTATTGCGCTATCGTACACAAACATGACAATTTATATTACATTAAAAAGTTTATCTCTCAGAAAAATCAACACGCCGAACGCCAAAACGACGCTCCGCCATTTTCGCCGCGCCGTAGAAAGAGAGGGAGATACTTCCGCCGCCGGCTGTCTACACTACGTCCGTCTGACGAATTTTCGATCAGGGTCACGTGACCCTGACTGACGCGAATTTAACATTTTTCCCCATTACAAAAAAGTGTACAACGCCGCTAAAGAAGTTTTCACTTCAAAACTACGAAAACTTAAGTCACAAAGGGTAGTTGCACCCATTGAATGTAAAAGCCACGGATTGAATACTTGTTCGCCAACCATGTTTTAAATTAAGCCTGCAGCGGACAGGTAGGATTCTCCCTGTCTCTTAGTTACTGAACGTAGGTACTGAAAGCCGACCTCTTTTTTATTATTTTACAAAACGTAGGTGTTGTAAAAATATATACTTAAGTTGTTTATAGTTAAAGTAAGTGGGAATCTACAGTGTAGTTTTTGATGTTTAGTTTAAGATTTAAGAATCTAGATTTTATTAATGTTCCCACGAAGATTTATGTCTTTTATAATAAATCATTTTACGCCGGACAGTACTTACTACTTTACACTTTATTGATTTGCAGAATGTTTGACTGTTAAAATACCTTTTTTTGTCCTTAATATCACTTACATGGTTATGAATTTCCTTGACGTCTAGCTTTTGTTAACGTGTTTTAACTCTGAGTGACAACTTGTTAACTTGTCTCTGCGGGCTACACGTAATCTTTCTGAACCGCGTTTGTTCCGTTTTGGTATCATCTTCATATTACACGACCTCTTTTAAGCTCGAATAACCAAAGAAATTGTATTAAACTATGAACTTTTACGCTATCCTATTATATTGCTATATATAATAGCATTCCTATATATTCCTCTATTATATTGCTATTATTAGCTTGAAGTTACTTGTGACCACTATTAGTTCTTATCTTGATTATAAATCGTGATCCTGAGAATAACATTTTAATAATATCCCAATAGGCACTTTATATTCACCATCAATATCATAATTATTTTACACATGATAGTGAAATAATATTGGTATTAATCACAACTACCTACTGCTTAAAAGGAAATAGGAGCCACCATAATGATTTTCAATACAAAAGAGTTAAGTTATGAAAGATATTTTTCTAATAATTTTATTGATTTTATTTTAATTTGATATCGATCCAAAGCTACAATAGTCTACTTACCCACTTCACTGTCGAATTTACTGTATGATTTCACCTATTCGCCGTGTCTCATCAAGAATGAAAAAATATTAAATTGAATGAAACTCCAATTTCATTTTATTCTAACTGATATACGGCGAAAATAAGAAATTATAAAGTAAAGTTGGAAAATGTCCTTTCAGAACTTAGCTCTTTTGTATGGAAAATCATATAGTGGCCTCTTATTTCCTTTAGATACACAGTACCTACGCAAAACACCAACTAAACGCAATACGCCATATTTGCAAAATACCACTTACGCTAAATACCAACTAAGCATAACACTAAATATATTATATTTATTTTTAATATGTAAAAACATCCATGAACCCTGAACACATAACACTCTCTGTTTTTTTGGGCAGTCGTGTAAAAATAAAGCTACTTTTGTAAACAAGAAAAACAAAAGAAGTCTGTTAGGTATCAAAATATTGAAATAGAAATCACCCAAACGACCAAGAACAAGATCACTCAATTGAAAGGCAAGGAAGTCACCTTAATTTACATTATTCCTCGTATTTGTTGATATCTTGTTTGCCTCAAACAAGCTTCTTATGTAAACGCTGTTATCCGTTTACCTCGATCCACTTACCGACGACGTTACGGCATTTAACTCTGCGGGATTGCTTTTCTTTGTCCTGGAAAATCATTCTAAACGTGCGTTTACATTGGTGAATATGTTTTGAATATGCGTTCTCTTCTCACCAACACTTTCACAATTTAATCACTGAACGGTATATTGACAAGCATTTATACAAAATATATTAATGCATCTTTCAAGTCTTATTGTAAATACTTTCCATGTATACTAAAAACCCCGAATTCTTTGTTTAATGGTCATTTTTAGCGCTTTTGCAATCTTTAATTACAGCGATTTTTAAAATACAATTAATTACCATTATGTAAATCTTGGTCAACGCGTTTGTTGATAGTAACATTTATTTTATGTGCATTGAATAAAATTGCTTTATTCAATACGAATTTGTGTTTATTTTTAGTCAAATATTCTTGAAATCTAAAACCAATAAATCCGATGCAATGTTTTGAGTCTAAGAAGAATTTACCATCATTGAAATTCATTAATTCCGGTGGCATATTTTTCCTATATCCATGGGGAGGTAAATACAAGTACCGTATTGTGAATAATTAATTCCAAAGTTGTTTGTTCCAGAAACTGTACCGGTTCATAAATTGTGTCGAGTTGGTGTCCCCTCATCACGCGGCCAGAGAATTAGTGAACACTATTCGCCAAGGACACTTCACTTCCTTATTCCAGAAGAGTGTTAAAAGGGTAATTGTTTCTTTTCTTTCAATATAGAGATTGGTGGCAGTTTTCAATACTGTTATAATTTCAAGAGAACGGAGTGTTGTTAAAAAGAGGCTCATTCGTAAAACACAAGGCTTATTTCACAGAATCCCTTATAATGATAAAAAACTATTTCGCTAAAAAGAAAGAGCAAATATCAGATTACGACAGGAGGTTTGGTTTGTTTCAGAAGGAACACGAACAGCGCAGACGAAGAAAAAGTAAGGCACAGTTGTATGAAATGATACAGGCAATCAGGAGGTAGGTACGAAATAATTATAAATATCCAATTATCTATGGATTTTATTGGAAATTTAGTTTTATTTTTTGAGCCACAATATTTATTCTTGCTTTTTAATGGCAGGGTGCAACAAAGGGATCATTCCTTGGGTTCCATTAAAGAACAGGAACCAGTGGAAACAACTGAGACTGTCTCACAGGAATTGACGGACTCCAAATTTTTATCCCCATCTCCCGAAGTTCCCGCTCGCTCTCCTCGCCCGGGCCGGTCACCAAGACAGTTACGTTCTCCGAGAGGACGTCGAAAAAGGTGTAGCCTAGCAGGACTGAATGTCAGAAGATTCAGCACAGATTCCGTGCTAGGGGCAGACTCGGTTTCAAATATTTATGAGCGAACAAGTATGAACATCGGAAGAAGACTAAGTAGAGACGTAAACTGCCTGACAAGTTCTCCCCCCGATATAAACACTCGTCTTCGCACCCCATCACCCATGGTTCGTCGAGCAGAAGGGTCTTCTACAAGGAGCTACCAGGACGTTTCAGACAGATCTGAAAGTTACTTATGTTCTGACGCTCCAACGTCACGAGCTAGTGTTGAAATTTTAGTTACGGAAGAAAAGGATCTTCCCCCAGCCCCTCCTTACCCTAGGGTCTCACCAATGGGTGCGAGATCAAAACTTTCACTGCTATCCGAAGAGGAACTCATCAAACTATGGCGAAGTTCCGAAAGAGAAGTCCGGGAAGCATTATTGGCGGCGTTGCAAGAGAGGCGAGCGAATCTAGACCCGAAACAAGACCCAGGATGAAAGGGGTTGTATTGAAATTCTGGAAAGAAACTGGTTCGTAGATTCACTTAGGATCTATTTTCGCTTCAAGGCATGGAGTGGGAGCGTTAGGGAGTATCGATACGATAATGCGCAGTGGATGATTTAGTGCCTTTTTACATTGTTTGATGCGGACGTCTTGCAGGCGTTAGTTAGATAATCAGTGTTCATTTTAGTGTCTTGTTATCATTATTGTATTTAAAAAGCTGCCTTATTTTACATTTAATTGCTTTAATAATTCTGGGTCCGCATCAAACAATATAATATCGGTACTAAATAGGTATTATATTTGGAGATATTTACGTCCAGAAATCAAATTAAATCTTATATTAGGAATTTAAAAATGTAGGCTCTTAAAATATTATTATGTATGTATAGAAATAAGATAGCTGACCACAAGATAAAGTGCTTTATCCTATAGTCTACGTAGTTGACGATAGATTATTTCATTTATTATAATAAATTAATTAAAGATTTCAAATAATAGACGTAAATAGATATTACGTCACTTAAATTATCTCTGTTGGTGGTAGAGAACGATTGAGAAAAGCAACTTATCTCTTACAAATACCTTTGTAAACCGCCTATCTATGGTTAGGTCTATAACTTACAACTCTGATGCAGATGTTTATTAATTTATAACTAAATATGTACCTACTTAAGTGTTTTTCATAATTTGGAAAGAGATATACATGAAAGAATATGTGTTGGTTCCTATCAAAAAATGTTATTTATATAAATATAGTGTTACAAACCATGCATGTCAAAGGTAGAGAAAACACGGTAGATGCAATTAATTGCATAAATTTAGAATATTGGATGTCACAATTGTCGCATGCTTTGTTTTTATGTGTTTGCATGTACTTTGATATAAATCAGTTTCTGGCTGTTGATGAAATTGTCACAATATTTTGAGCGTCCTTTGTTTTTATCTATTATAATGGATGCAATAGACATTCACCATGTAACGCCTGATTCTATTGAAAGTTACTATTAACTATTACTCATGAAAGGTGTGAGTGCATAATAATGCCACAGTATACACTAATATATACTGTGATAACGATGTGGATAGTAGTTATCATAAATAACTTATTGATGGTGTACCATATATACTGTAGTATATCAATACTAATAAAATTTGTCTATCATGGACACCCACACTACGCTCGAATCCAATAAGGAACATAGATCTCCGCTATAGGATGGCAGAAATAAAATTGTGTTTGAAGTTAAAGCTTTGTTTTGTTTGTTCTCAACATACGGATATATAAACTAATAAAAATCTTTACTTCTTTCTTGATAAAACAAATAAGTTTAGTCTGCAGTTAAGCATAAAAACACGTATCAAAACTCAGTGTAACGTTCAGTGCTAAAATAAATTCTTTTTAGATGCTTTAGATTTATTTCCAAACGGATACAGAATAAAAATCTCAATTCACTGACCCAGTAAATATCTATATCCCTAGCGAGAACAGAAAAATCGTTCCACACACTCTATAGAGATGCCAGCAAGAGTGTCCATGAAGCGTCACAATTTATTCACAAGTGCGTCGATAAGACAGAAAGCGGCGAAACAATAGGGCTTGTGCGAATGTGAAGAGAGAAAATGAAGCTGTATTTATTGCGGAATTTTTGCGACGCTGTTTATGTGTCACAGTCAAAACGATAATTTTATTTTTGAAAACTTCTTTTAGAGTTGTTGTGTGGCAAACCTAATTTGAATGAGGTGGTGATTCAGTTTTACAAGGATTGTCGATAAAAAGTACTAGTCTACTAAAGTTGCCTAGCAAGTCACCCGGAAAATCGATCCAAATGCCCCATTAAATATATGATTTTTTTTGTTTAGAAACAAACGGTATCGCAAAAAATATAAATCTTAGTTTAGTTTTACATTCTAGACCCATGTCCATCTAGACCCATAGTTTCCTTAATATAATCTAGACCAGGGATTACCCTAGAAGGTTGGACATAAACGAAAACTGATTAATTTTGGCTAATCGCTTTTTTATTGGTAAGTATTTTGTATCAATTGTAAAAGAACTATAGATAGGATTTTTAAAGTAATTTATCTATGGATATCTAAGCGGTAACAGTTTATTTTGGAAAAGGAGGTCTTGCCCAAAATAGTTTGGTAATCCCTGAACTAGACCTATAGTTTCCTAGATCTATTTTTCGAGTTTGAAATATATTTTTTAAATGTCATCAGTCGTTTTGGAGTCTGAGTAGCTGGTGCCTCTGTCGTGCTTAGTTTTTAACGGTATACAATATTTATCAAATCTTTAGCAACGTCATTGTCAAATCATGATCTAATTCCGTGTAAAAAAGTTCTGTCCGCTTTCAGACTGGATGAACATTCTACAAATAACTATTGAAACCCCCCTCCCTAACTTATCTGCCAGCAGTCCTAGTGACTTGCGATTTTGAAACTTTAATCAAAGTTGAAAAACGTGTGAATAGAAAATTCAATTTCAAGTTTGTTTTACAGCGTATTACGACTTTATAAACATTTTTTAATATCGTTACGTTAGCAAATTCAAAATAACATTATATTATAACCAATATAATAATGTATAAATGTATCTTCAACACACATTTTATGTCAGTGATAGGAATGAAAAATGTTATACAATTATTAAAAATAATTAGGTATAATGATGATGGTTGGAATAAATAAAATACTGCCATACTTTCAAAATATTAGTATGTACACAATCTTCTTAGATTTGCACCCTCGTAGAGTTTAGTTTAGATTTTTTTCTCTATACCATATCCTATGTATTTGTCAAAAGTACTTATATTAGTACTTAATCTACCTTTAAATATAAACGATAAGCAATATTTTATCAATAGAGATTTGTTGTACCTATTGTTGTGACCTAGATTTTTTTTTCAAGTCTTCATTGCTTTCATTTTTATATCCCATGTATTTTTTTTATCAATGGTCTTTATTTTTTATGAAATAGTGAAATAGAAATTCAATGTAAAAAAAATTACTTCAATTGTTTCCTACGAAGTAACTATTAAAGGCGGGTTACTATGACCATAGGCCCTAGCCCTAGGGGATAAGAACCCCTAAGTATTAAAAACTTGTATGAACTTGACTCACATTATATTATAGCTATAGCTGTCAGACGGCCTATTTCGAAAACCATACCACGATAATCGGTCGGCGTTCATCCCACTCCGTGGCAAAGTGTACGATGAAAATTGACCGATACTTTCAACCCCCAATCTGGCAAAGTTATCCCAGATGGTCAAAGTGAACAGCCTCTAGATGTTATCTACTGTATTGTGCTTACTTATCCATGTTATACCGGGTGTAACAAGACCTTCAACGAAGCCGAGGTCTACGTATTCTGCCCATCATCATGACCATTTCTGTTCAAAATTATTGCTGGGAAACGATTTTCATTTTTGGTGTTAAAAAAGTATTGCATACTTTATCACGCAATGTAACGCGTACAACAGACCGCGCCTGCGAGTATATGCTACACAACTGCGTGCAGCCAAGTTGAAAGACAGCGTTTATGTGCATGCTTATGAGATATATCTAGTGACGTCGTTTTGAAGCCATTGTTTGTTACGAAATACATAAAATTTTTATAATGTTTCATTAAACAAAAAGTAGGCAATAACGAATAAAATATGACTACATAAAAATTTTGAAAAAAAAATTTTGACCTTGACCTTCTATAACTTCTTAGCTATTGGTTTCCCAGGTATAGTCTAAAAGACAAAAATGATCCTGATGATGGGCGGAATACGTGGACTTCGGCTTCGTTGAAGGTCTTGTTACACCCGTTATAATATCAAAGTTATATATCATTCAATTTTTCTTCTATTTATGTGATGTCGTTTTGTTTTACCTCAATATTGTTATATTTGAAGTTTGGACCAATACACATATTTTATTTACTAATTAAATTTTTCTATTGGATGTGAGTCATCTAGTGATAAATGAAGTCTTATGCATTCCTCTCTCTAATGTATCTACGATATTACCTATAGATAGTTTTATGAAATTGCTAAATAAGTATATTCAATACTATAGATGTAGATATTACAATTTATTGTAATGAAGCAAAAAAATCTAATTCAAAAGATTTTTGATTATAGTAATATTTGCGAAATGAGAACTAAAATAATGGATTGTATGTAGGTATTTGTGTTTTTTATAAATTTGCGAATTGTATAGCTTGTCTTGCCATGGCAATGATAATATACAATGCAATGAATCTTTAAAATCATAATTTTGCAGAAATTAACTTCAAGTCGAAATATAACGTACAATTTTGTTTTGTTCTACTTTTAGTAAACATAACTTTTGAGATGTTTAGTCCAGCGCTCTTATCACCAATGTATGTATTTTATAAAACCATTAAATCTTTACAATAGGTACTTACTTGAAATTAATTAGAAAGTTTGGACAAATTAGTAAAGCCTACCTACCTACCAAAATATTTCAAAAAAAATATTGACCTCGTTCTGTTATAGCTTGTAACCTCAAATATTCTCTATATTTGATAACGTATTAAACCACAAAGTTCAAATAATATTTTTGATGAACCAGAGATATGATAGCTATTCTATTTTTGCTTCTACTCACAAAGAGTATCATTTCAATACGACATGCAAAATTCTATGTTAAATTAAAATAAAATTCTTAAGTATCAAAGATGCTATTAGATAGGGCGAGATGAGTATGCTAGATATTTAACGAAAAACAATAGAATTAATAATCTCGATAGCATTTAGATTTTATTTTTATTAAATGATGAACGCCAATTTTAATATTAGAGATGATCATAACAAAGATTTGGTATTTTATCTGTATATTAATGTAAATAAAGCAAAATGACTTTATCTTTAAAAAGTGGTTTGAAATATATTTGGTCATTAGTGATCGGTAATTTACATTATTAAGTAATTTAATATTGAGTTATTCTACAAGTGATTGGAAAAACTATATTTTATTGATTGTTTTGA
The DNA here is from genome assembly GCA_943789525.1 of Agriphila geniculea. Taxonomy (NCBI): domain Eukaryota; kingdom Metazoa; phylum Arthropoda; class Insecta; order Lepidoptera; family Crambidae; genus Agriphila; species Agriphila geniculea. The sequence continues at coordinate 16,459,423 of OX038875.1, forward strand.
CGCAGTCATAATTGTGTTTATTCATATAGATGAGGAATTGGAAAATTCAACACAGAGTTACACTCAGAAAAACCAGACGATGATAGTTGAAAAAATAAACATTTGTGCCAAATTGTTAGTTTTATTTTTTAACCCAAACTATACAATATACTTAAGCTTGCTCTGTGGTCTAGTGGTTTGCCCACCCGTGTAAGACGCTGGGATCCCAGGTTCGATTCCCAGGAAGGGGGTATATTTGTACTCGGTTTGGTTGGCGGTAGGGCTTATTTCAAGTCCGCCTGACTAGCTACCACCATCTTACCCGCGATAACAATAATTTGAAAATTGTTGTGTCCCGGCAGTTAGTGACTGCAGACACACTATGCCGAAATTATGTGACCGAAGTGCGGCATGATTACGCCTGCAATCACCTTGAAATGCTATTTGAATTACTGATGATGCATATGCCGAAATTACGTTGCGTTTTTTTTCATAATAAAAGCGTTGATGCCGAACATCAGTCGCCTAACTTCGGCATAGTGTGTCTGGTACTGCACTTAGAGGTAAGATAGCCAGTTCCTCAGTGATGAATATTCCGGGTGTAGTGCGCTTCCACCTTCAGCCTTATCATTACTTAACATCAGGTCAGGTGACGCAAATAAATAACATTTTTAAACAAAAAAATGTCAAGTGGTTTCAAAGTTAATCTGTGTATAAAATACTTAATCTAAGTATTTTCCAAAATTATCTCACAACCCCTTTCTCATAGCAAACGTACTAAAACGATACATTTTATTACTCAAGTTGCGTATTTCGCAGTAAGAGGTTTATGAGCTTTCGTGTTTATTTGAATGCGTTGCCCCAAAGTGCCCTTGCGAAGACAACAGATTTAATAACCGGTTGCCAAGCTAACCGCGAAATTAATTATAATATCAAGCGCATATGTTGACACATCTTCATTTTAGTTGGTCCTCAGCCTTCTTGCGCTCTAGGTGACACTAAGCAAAATGCAAAAAATATTATTAATAAGTTTTTGTTTATATCTTGGAGTTGTGAACTCATCTTTCTGCTTTTGGAATAGTGGATGCACATATAGGCACTTTGCGACTAAAACTCCTTATAATCTAGTGAGGGGAGATATAAGGGATTCGATAATTAAGGTTAAAGGTAAGTGTTTGTTATTTAATAACATAATTCTGACTTATTTTTTATTGACTTCAGCAGATAATTAATGGTATCTGCACTAATTACATATATTAACCAGCAAAAAATGCATCAACTTAATTAAGTAGATAAAAAGAAAACGATAGGTATCTTTTCAAACTCGAATAGAAAGATTCTCTAACTTTAGTTCATAGTATATCATAGCAGAAACGATAAGCAAGGTGAATTCATTACAATTCAGTTTTTATAGTGCAGGTATGAAAAAACTTAAAAATGTGTTTTCAAAACCAAACTCTTCATTTACACAGGTTGTAAAGCTGTTAGCTTATGGTCACTCTATAGATATGGCAAAAGATATCCAAGTGAAAATTACGCCCGCTTTATGGAAGATGCGGTTGAGATGCGTAATTATATAGCCGATAGTTCAGAGAAAGGAAAATGTTCACTTTGTGCCCAGGATGTTGAAAATCTAATGAACTGGAAAGTTGATAGTAACTTATTTAAGGGAGTCACCGCTCTCACTGAAGAGGGATATCAAGAAATGTTTTCTATAGCTAAAAGACTAAAAGCTACATTTCCTGATCTTCTGACAAATCTTACTGGGAGTGAATATAAATTTAGACCGACTACTGGCGATGGAATAGAAAATAGTGCACAAGCTTTTATTGATGGTTTTGGAAATGAACGATTGTCTATAAACAAAGATAATATCGACGACTCTATCACAGTAAGTATACGTTCACCTCATTAGAACAGGACGAGCAATATTTGGGAAATGTAATTATCTAGTATTGTAACGTGACTTAGTAATAATAGAAATATATATGCTTTTACTGTTTGACGATATTCGAGCGAAAAAATATCAAATGAAGAATGCAGGGGCAAAACGAGGAATGTCACAAGAAATTAAAATATAAATTAGGTATTACAACACTTAGATTTTCGAGCGTATTTTATGTGGCATTATGGGCATTATGTAAAAAGCGTAAAAACAAACACTGTCCATTAAATCTTCATTATTTCAAAACTCTGTACAGGTGCAAAAGTGGGAATGTCGCTAATATAATGGAACGTAACAAGGAATGTCCATAGACATCCATAGACATTCCTTGTACGTTGCTGTTTCCCTGCGGAAGCTAATACAAAAAAAAATGTTTTTAATATTTTTTTATAAGTACCTATATTTCCAAAAGTTTTTGTATCGAAAGCTGATCTTTCCAAGGCAAATTAAGTTAACTAAGTTAAATATTTCTAAGAAATATTTTTCTTAGAAAGACGAAAGAAAAAGTTGTATACTTTTAAACTTTAAAATGCTGATTACTCAAAACTTTGTTTTTGTGACATTCCTTGTTATGCCCCTGTATCCTTCAAATTAGGTAAATAAATTAAAACTCTTATAAATTAGGATTGGTTAAATAAAAAATTTCGCAAAAAGATTTTTAATCTGGAAAGAAACTCATTTTTTTGCCAAAACTTAAAATTTGAGCCACGTTCTTCAATGCAGAAATAAGTAAACTATTAATAAAACCATTATTTTTCTTACAATAGCCGTATTCATCATGCGAAAAATACCAGAATGAAGTATCAACAAATCCTAAGACATACGAAGAGGCAGATAAATATCAGAAAAGTAGTGAATATCTTGCGGTAAGTATACGGATTTATAAAGCTTAGGTAGCCTAGATTATACTGAAAGCCTAGCTCTCACATAAATAATGAAAGGTTTGTTTGAGCCTAAGTACTTATGGGCTACAAGCGGTTTCATATAAAAACTTTTTATTTATTTTTATTTAGAGGCTTTTTCCTAGCTGATAGGTATATCAGCCTCATCTTACCCTTATCTAAATAAGTACCATTAAATAAACATGATTAAAAGGGACCAATTACGTCATTGTTACAGAAATATTATTATCCCCTTGGCATGTCTGGTGGGGTCCCAAGGAAACCACATGATAGAAAATCTGTTATTCTATTTAATATTATCTTAACGCATATGGAATTGTATGTTTTTATTTGTAACAGCCTAGACTGAATAATAACTTCAAATTTTGAATTTAGCTTAAACCCTGTAATTCAAATTCATTATGTGATGATCTAATTGAATAATGTTTTTTATTTGTTAAACTTTGTTAATATAAAATCTGGAAACGATATACATATTTGTTAATATCGTATCATTTGATAAAGCTGACAAGTTTTTTGCGCCCACTTTTCTTGTTAGCTAAAAGACGTCATAATGGGTGGTAGGGTAAAAAGAATAGACGATTTATAATGCTTATTATGTGAGCTTATTTAAATAAAGAGTATTTCACTTCACTTTCAAATATTAATTTAGTAAACTATCGCTCTTGGTAGCTTCGGTTTATGAATTAGCCATCAGAACAATCCCCTCCCCGCAGTCTGGAGCTGGCTTGCAGGTGAATAGAATGTGCGTGAACTGATTCAGGCATAGGACGTTACTTTTTGCTTATCGAAGTTTATTTTTATTTTTGCTGATGAAAATAATAATAATTCATACTAATTTTCTTATTAATAGAAAAAAAAACAATTACTTAGGCTTAATAATAATTTTCTGTTGTAAAATATTTTTTGAAATTAGGGCCTGCCAGACCTCACCTGCAGTATAATTTTCATTTACCAGGCCTACCAAGGGTTAATAAGTTCTTTAAACACTGCTGATCTTAGGTCTGCTTGTATAGTTTGGAATTTTCCTACCATCTAATTAATTTATTTTATGTTTCTGTATGAACGATTCCCTCGCCCCCGCTGATTTTGCACATTCCAAGAACATGTGCTGTACGTCGACAACGATTGGTGAATCAATTTTCCTCATGAGAAAACCATTTTTTTTCGATGGTTAATGACCCGAACGAATACGAAGTACTGTTATTATGAATATATGATAACCATGGGATCTTTGGAGGCTGACATTGTAAAGTTTTATACTTACCTATTCCTTTTTCTTTGCTCATTTCATCGAAATATTTTTTAAATATTTAAAAACAAAATTTTAATTTAACTAATGTTTCTGAATAAATTGGTAAAATGATTGTTCCAGAACCTTCATTAATTGCTGATTTTGTCAATCCATCAGCCTTTTTATTTCCTTTTAAGCTTATGTGAGACCCTTCTCATCCATTGCAAGCTCAAATTATTATAATTACAATTCAATTGTTGAATTCTGTTTAAAATATCATAAGTTATCGCTGATTTCATAATATACTTAAATCGATACATAGACGTATCTAAGCACCGAAAAACATGCAATTTTGGCTTCGATAACAAATTATACCTATATCAAATAAAATTGTGTTAGATTCTATAAAGAATTAGATAATGTATTAATTAAACCAGGGTAAACTGCATTTTTTTTTTTGCAAAATTATGAATCGAATCATATTAGAATCTTGTATGTAAACATACTAAATTGTCAACGGCGGCGTTGATAGAATAAAGGGTGACATTTTCAGCTTTAATCATGTTCTACCCTTGGACATGTTCTGCTTTGGACATATATGTGCTGTGATGTGGTTAAGCACATAATACACGCTTAGACATGTAAATTTGATGCTAACTAGGAATTTAATTAATAAAAACTATTTTATGTGTAACTTATATCTTCCGTAAAACGTTACAACTTCAAAACATAATTCGATTTATTGCAGATGAAAGATCGAATACAAAGACGTGCAGGTGTAGACATAAAATTAACAAATGAAAATGTAACTGCACTCTACGATTTATGTCGTTACACTTCATCAGGGTTTGATAACAGGCCAAGTCCTTGGTGTGCACTCTTCACGTCTGAAGACCTTCAAATATTAGAATACGTTGAAGATCTAAAACAATACTATAGAAATGGGTATGGAACGCCAATGAATGAACAGTTCGGTCGGATAATCCTGGCTGATTTGCTTAAAACTTTTCAAATGGCAAAAGCTGATGACAGTAAAAAAATCACTGCTTATTTCGGCCGGTCAACTGCTTTAGATATGACTTTGTCATCATTAGGACTTTTCAAAGATAAAGATGTACTACGAGGTGCGAGGAGGAATAGAGAGAGGAAATGGAGAAGCTACAAACACTCGGCATTTTCTGCAAATATAATGGCAGTATTGAGCAAGTATGTACAAACATAATACAGTGGTGGCCAGATAATTAAGGACACCAGTAGATTTTTTAACGAGGTACCTTTGAAGCTTTGGATGTCCGCCGAGTATTGTGAGCTGTGACCTGATGATGGCCATCCAGAAATGAATAGAGGAATTCAGATCGCTATACACACCCAACTGATCTGATCAGCACTCTAAGAGATATAAGGATCAGATTTTTTTAGTTTCAGGATTTCCATATATTTTTATGCTAATTCCGCGGTTTTTTTAAACATATCCTTTTATCTCTTAGAATTTTGATCAGATTGGTGTGTATAGCGATCTGAATTTTCTTAATTCACTCCCTGAATGGCCATTATCAGACGACAGCTAGGTCAATACTTGGCGGAGAACCAAGGCTTCAAAGTTACCTCGTTGAATCGACTGGTGTGCTACCACGCTAAGGTGTAGACGAATGGATTTATAAATATTTTGTGTTATTGACATTTCGGCAAGGTGAAATTTTTAATTTAACGAAGGTTACGAAGAAGAAAACAATAATGGATGCCACTAATTGTTTTATTATTTCCAGATGTAACGTAGACGAAAAGGAAGATTACACGATAGTATTCTATTTAAATGAAGAACCTATAAAATCGATATGTATAGAAGGGATCTGTCCTTGGCAGGAGTTCGAAGATAAAATGAAGCCTTTTCTTGAAACTAATACGAACTGTGAATTCAACGAAATTCTATAAATAGTGTACTTTTCACCTCTAGTTACTTATGTTACAATGTTTGAAGTTGTTTGGTTGATTTTCTTATAATAAATAGAGTTAATAGTTCCATTGATTAAATTACCTTTGTGTGATTGATGAAATCACACAGGAAGACTTAGACAAATATATTTATGTAATTAATTTTGACGTATGGTTGATCTTGTTCAATATTTCATTAAATTTGACGTTTTGATATTACGTTTGTTTCCACGATTTTCATTCCAATTTTCGCAACAGAAAGTATTGAAATATTAAAAACCCGGATGACAAAGATTGTTTACTTTCGAATAACAAAACAGGTTGCCTTTCAACTTGAAAACAGCGATGAATATTAAAGACTTTGTAACAGGTAGCTAAAAGTTCGGGAAATCAATGTCATTTCATTTCGCCTGTACTGAATTGTCATATCATTATAAGTGGAGTTTTACGACTTTTGAAAGCGTTATTTTTAGTATAAAGGTCGTGGATTCGAGTTGATAGTCATTTCTGTAATATTTCTGTTTCGAACAACTCGCATTAAAAGAGCGGTTTGTAGTAACAGAGAGTCCCGTCGCTTTGTTAAAGTGATCACCATAAAAAGTAATAAAGCAGTAATATTCATATAATGTAGTTATGCGGGACTCTATATGGTTTCAATCGTGAGTTACATTTAAAATGGGAATTAATATTTTAGCATACCAAATACAACATTTTGTTCTCCAAAATTAGATAATGCTTACCAAATTCTAAACCGCACAAGAAGATTTGGTGAGCGTTTACTATTAGGTTAGTTAAGTGATCATTTAAACAAAAGCCATTTAAAATTAATTCAAAGCTATTTGTTACTACTATTTTTAAATATTTTTTTGTTTAAATATTGAATTTCCTGACGTTTCAGCTCCTTTTCAGAGTCTGTGGTCATAGGATTTTTGATTGCAATGATTGTAAAAACCGTAATTTTATAAGTATATTAATCCTTACTATCCTTAATATTATAAAGTCGATAGTCTTTGTTTGTCCGGTCATCATGAAATTATACATACACGTTGTCAATGGTTCAGAGAAGGACATCTGTCATCCCGAAAAAAAGTATTGTTCCCGAAGGATAGCAAAAAACTTTCCACGCAGACTTCCCTGTCAACGTGTATGTAAAATGTAATGGGTTCAGTAGTTAGGACTTGAATGTGTAACATATAAACAAACAAACGGACTTTCGTATTTGTTTATAATATTATTAAAGATGATAAAATTACGGGGTTTTTACAATAATTTTGGAACATTCATAATTTTTAGCAGATGTTGAATATCAGTTTGTTGAACGTCAACAGTGTAGTAAGTTCTAAGACAAAGATTATAAAAATGAAAAGTTTTTACCCAACTCGATTCATACCGAAATATTATATTCTCATTTCTTCAAATGTTCACCAAAGTTACATGCGACCCCGTTTCTACATCATTTCCTATCTCGTATTATTACGTTTCCCATATAATAATGGTGGGGTTATATAAATCACAGTAAGTAACTGAAAGAACACTCTAACTGTATACATTATTGATACTAAAGGTCTAAAGTACCTAATTCATATTATTACGGTACAGAAACAAACAATTAATTGAACAATTTCACTATTAGAAAAAGGTACAGCAATTATTAGTTAAACGTACAATGCAAAAATGAAAAAATCAAATAAAGGCTTTTTATTTTATTTCCAGAAGGCATTAACACTAAATAAATTGCCATAAAGTAATATAAAATTCTGTATCATAAAAGCAAAGGTAGGAATGATATTGGTTTTATTTCAGGAGTGAAAATATTTGTTTCAATGTTATATTATCCTCGTGGATAAAAAATTTTGGAATTTTTAAACAAAATAGGTACAAAACACTAGAGAAACGAAATATGAAATTAGGTAGGTACTACAAAATGACAAAAAATATAATCAATAAGTAGTTCATAAATGAACTACCAAAAAATATAAACCATCGATTCGATTTTATTGGCTATTTCATCATCTTTAAAATCATTCTCAAGAGTTATTCTCCGTTGAAGAAACGATATCAGGCTGTATACTCAATTGTATTTAAATCTAAATATGCTCTTGATAATATATTACTCTATTTGATTTTTCGAAATACTCGACCCTCCATTAAAAAATTCTGCCAAATCCTCTTGAAATAAGTGAGTAATTTATTGCGGCGTAAGCTGAATTTACATCTCGATTTTTTTTAATCCATTATTATTCAATTTTGGTATACTTTTATTAAAAATCTATATTGTGTATGATTTCAATTTGAATGAGTCGTTTTGATTGACTATGTTTTAGACATTATAATCCTAATTAATACAAGCCTAGGGCTTACCCTTCAAACTGTGGACACGTGGGTTCGTAATTTAAGGAACGGAGTGTTAGGGATGATGACCTATTATTTCTATTATAATAAAAGGCTGGAGTCCAGGCTCGAAAATCCCTGCAAACTGTAGAAACGCGGGATTGTAATCTAAGGAACGGAGTGTTAAAGGTGATGGATTAAACTTTTTATGCGTAAAGCTAGGGTTTCCTAGGATGAGGGTGCCGTCATATTACGGCCGTAATTTAGCGACGTAGAACTTTGTCTATGTAAACTGTAAGCTATATGGCGCGCCGGCGTAGAACGACGGCACGCCGCCGCCGGCATAGAACGGCACGCCGTATAGTTTACATAGACAACGTTCTATGCCGCTAAATTACGGCCGTAATATGATGGCACCGTCATTCTAGGAACCCTGTCCATCAGCCATTTTAATGTCCCCACTGCTGGGGCACAGGCCTTCCTTATGGGTGGATAAGGAGGACGGGCCATAACCCACCACGCGGGCCCAATGCGGATTGGTGGGTGTTAACGACTGCAAATGCAGCCGGGACCAACGGCTTAACGTGCCTTCCGAAGCACGGAGGAGCTCGAGATAATAAATTTTTGGTCACCCATCCCATGACCGACCCTTGCGAACGTTGCTTAGCCTCCGCAATCGCTGGGCCAGGCGCTAAACCACTGCGCCATCGAGCTCCTAGGAAACCCTAGCTTAAGTAATTAGGAATAAGGCTGTGTAAAAGTATGTCATGTCAACTTCGATCATCATGTCATGATAAAGTTTTGACATAATGTATGCGAATAAATAGTGAATAATGTAGGAAAACCCCGTGTTTCCCCCATCTCAATCCGGAAATACTCCCTGGTGTTTTCCTTTGTAACTCTTCGTCTCCTTTTTCTTGTTCGCTGGGTAGAAATTGCCAATAAAATTTTGATTGCAGTCCGGGGGCCTTTCTTTCTTTGAGATGTGAGTATTCCATTGTCTTTGGTGTATGATGAAAACTGAAAGTGTATTTTAATGACTGTCTTGTTATATGAGTTTAAAGTAAAAAATTTATCCCAGACTCAACAAGTGTCGAAGTTATAAATATTTTTTGCATTTTAGGTAAAAAAAAAGAGGTTGAAAAATACGAAGGATTATTTACTAAAAGATAAATTACCAAAATAATAATCAGAACGTAGTTATTTAATTTAGGTGAAAGTAGTTAGTATATATCGGGTCATTTTGAACTTACCATCCAAATTTTAAGGATGTGTCCAGTCCATGAAACTAAACAACTTTCTCTAAAAAACATGTGTCAAATTTCGTCAGAAAATTTTGGTCATCCCATACTAAATTGATCACGTGATCTCTTTGATTTGTATGGAAAGTCGATTTTTATTTTACATATTTGACCATGTGTTCCTTAGAGAAAGTTGTTCAGTTTCATGGACTGAACACATCCTCAAAATTTGGATGGTAAGTTCAAAATGACCCGATAAATTACGGCTAATAACCGACCCGAAGTGTGGCTAAACCTGTTTTAAGCGGCTAAAACAGCTATCGGCTACACCTAATTTTAACCGGCTAAAACTAGGTTTAGCGCATACACATACTGTTCCCTGTGATGTGTCAGCCGGATTCACGTTGTTTTATCGAAATAATTATTTCAGTATTGAAATTAATATGTTTGGCATAGTAAGTCACAACTTTTTCGGTGTATCACAAGAGTTAAATAATGTGGCGTTATGTGGATCAAGAGCTACGTTGTCGTTAAAACGACCAGAAGCCTTAAAGCTGTTCTAGTAAAAAATCATATAGGTAGATAAATATTTTTTTCAAATCTACAGTGCCTTTGGTCTTGAACTAGCGATAATTTAAAGGCGTGTAATACACCTAATTTTATCGATAAAAACACCCACATGTTGGGGTCTATCCCCACTCCTGTTGGAATGGCCGCATTTTAAATTTGACTTTTTATTTTAGATGACCCTGCAGAAAAATATTGATTTCTCCGGATTTAGAAGTCTTACAGTTATAACAAAAATACTGTTCAAAAGCTAATAATATTACCTATCAATTTAAAAAATAAAATGTTTAAATTTTTGGTTTAAATACGTCATAAAAAATTATTGAAATAAAATTTTACACGAAATTTGTGCAATTTTTTTTACTTTTTATTACATTTCTCAAAAACTAGGACATTAATGTTCAATTTTTTTACATTATTCAAATACACAGGGATATTATCTACAGAACAACTTAAAAATTTGTTGCTCTATGTTGCATATTTCGAGAGCTATTGTTGTTTGAATATGACCCTTACAAGTACTAAATGGTTATTATCGAAAATAAAAAAAAAAACAAAATTCCTAAAAACTAGATTTTATCATTTGATGAAATTAGTATTCAGATAATATTATCAACCTAATTTAAAATATGTTCAAAATACTTGTAATTATGTCCATTTTCGAAAATAATCATTTTTTGGTTACGTAAGGGTCATAGTTCAAACAAAAATAACTCTTGAAATATGCAACATAGAGCAATAAATTTTAAAATCGTTTTGTAGATAATATTCTTGTGTATGTGAATAGTGCAAAAAAAGGGGACAATAATAATGTAATGTTTTTGAGAAATGTAATAAAAATTCAATCTCATGTATAAAATTTTATTTCAGTAAATTTTTATGACGTACTTAAACAAAAAATTTACACATTTTATTTTTTTAATTATTAGGTGATATTATTAGCTTTCGAACAATATTTTTGTTATAACTGTAGGACTTCTAAATCCGGAGAAATTAATATTTTTCTGCAGGGTCATCTAAAATAAAAAGTAAAATTTAATATGGCGGCCAATCCAACACGAGTGGGGATAGACCCCAACATGTGGGTGTTTTAGTCGATAAAATTAGGTGTATTACACGCCTTTAAATTATCGCTAGTTCAAGACCAAAGGCACTGTATAGGTTGTCCTAAAACTTTGTCACAGGGAGGGAAAGTAGGTACCTTAAATATTGAAGATAGGAAATTTTACTGAAAGAAAACTTAATTTTATTTTTAAAACAATGGGCACTACGTTCTACGATTTTTTAAACGCATTTGATACTATACAAATTGATACAATACGAATATAAATTAAATTTTAAATGTTAAATAAATTACATGTCTTTTTTTTAAGATGCTGTGTTACTTCAAGAAAAAATAATCCTAATAAGTAACACTTTCGATCGGTATCGTAAAAATAAAATATTGTTTTTTTTTGGTAGATTCGATTCCTTAGCTAAGGAAGGTAATTTAAAAAAATGAATGCAGTTCCAATTATTTCTAAAATCTAAATGAAGTCTTCTTTTAGTAAATAATCCTAACTTCAATATTTAAGATACTTTCTCTTTGTGTGGCAAAGTTTAGGGACATCCTGTATATATTCGTACATGTACCTATGTAAATAAAATTATTTTATCAGCCTAAAGCATAATGATAATCAAGCCTTAGTAAGTTAGTCACTTGTATCGTTACTAAAAAGTTAATCTAAACTCTTGTAGTTTTTAGGGTTCCGTACCAAAATGGTAAAAAGGGAACCCTTATGGTGTGACTCAATCTGTCTGTCTGTCTGTCTGTCTGTCTGTCACACCTGGATATCTTGAGAACTACTAATGGTATCAACTTGAAATTTAAAATAGTTTTAGATGACATTTGCCCAACTATTTTGCAAATAAGAAAGAAATAAAAAAAAAATATTTTTTTTACAACAGGGACTGAAAAGGGGTCTTAAAAATTTTAAGTGAGGTGATTAGGGCATGTGGGGTATCATATGAAAGAACGCTGTTTGCACATTTTAAAACATTTTTTTCTTTTTTCTTAGGCCGCATAGTTTTCGACTTATGATGAAAAATGTAAAAAAAAATACCGTTCCCCCCCCCTTATCTCCGAAGTTTGCAAAGAGAAAAATCTGAAATAATTCTATGTGATTTGCAAAAAAAAAAAAAATGTTTTGACAGTCGACTGCACAATGAACGAGCTTGTGCAAAAACACTAGATCCAGCATCTCACGGCGATCGGCAAGAGCTGTAAGTTTAAATTTCGAGAGACGATCACTATATTCACTCCGATAACTAAAGTTTGGAGTTTTAAATGCCAAGTGTCGAGTAAAGGTTCGCTGAACGCGTTCAATGCTGGCCACGTGCTTTGCATAACAGGGATTCCATACTACACTTGCGAACTCTAAATGACTACGAACAAGTGTATTGTACAGTGTTATCAGAGTTTTGATGTTTTTGAACTCTGTCGTATTGCGCTTGATGAATCCGAGCATCTGAAAAGATTTAGACACTATGGCCTCATAATGTGGAATAAAACTTAGCTTGCTGTCCAAGGTAACCCCTAGGTCACGGATCTTTTCCACTTCCTCCAGCATAACTCCATCTATATTATAAGACGACTGAAATTTGTTTTTGTTACGAGTGAACTTGATGTGAAAGCATTTACTTGGGTTGATAGTCATAAGATTTTCGGTACACCAAGTATTAACGCGATTAATGTCTTCCTGTAGCATTAATATATCATTTATAGAAGCTATAGTTTTATAAATTTTCATGTCATCAGCGAAAAGTGAACAATTACTATGTTTTATACACTTAACTATGTCGTTTATAAATACTAGAAAGAGAATCGGGCCCAGGTGTGAGCCCTGGGGCACGCCTGAAGTTGCCACATATGGTTTTGATGAGTAACCATTTGTAACCACTGTTAGCAATCTTGAGTTCAGATATGAGGCTAACCATCGATGCAACGACCCACACAAGCCAAACGTTGTCAATTTCTTTAATAAAAGTAAGTGGCTAACCTTATCAAAAGCACTACTAAAATCTGTGTAGATAGCGTCTATCTGAGTTTTTTCATCTACGTGTTCGATTAGATCTGAGACATACTCTACTAAGTTTGTGGAAACCGATCTCCCATGAGTAAACCCATGCTGCATTTGATTTAGTAAGGGCTTAATGTGTCTTGTGAGGACTTCGCAGACCAGACGTTCAAAGAGCTTAGAAAATGTACTTAATATGGATATGGGCCGGTAATTTTTAACACTTTCTTTATCACCCTTTTTGTATATGGGAACGATCCGTGCCTCTTTCCATTTAGAAGGAAAAATACCTGTTGTAAGCGAGTTATTCAAAATAAGGAATAACGGGTATGCAAGCTCTGCAGCACATCTTTTTACAAATGCGGGTGGTATTTCATCGGGGCCAGCACTTTTTGAAGCATCAAGTCCCTTTAGTGCCTTAAGTATTGTTCTTTCAGTGAGGTGGATTTTACTTAAAAGGCAGTCAGATTTAATGTCACCCGCTAGATCGGGAGCTTGAGCTAATTGATTTGTAGTATTTTGGGCCGAGAAGGTAGACGAAAATTGCATCGCGAACGAGTTTGCTATATCATTACCCGTGGAGCTAATTATACCATTATGGTTCATGCTGGACGGAAGAATGTTTATATTTTTACGTCTGTCATTGATGTACTTCCAGAACTTTTTGGGATTAGTGTTTATTGCTCCTTCAGTTTTTTGCATGTAACTGCGGTAACATTCAAGGTAAAGGCGATTGCAGCGATCTCTAAGGATACCGTACTCTATTTCGTCACGAGGATTATCATACTTGCGGAAACGTAGTCTCAATTTGTCTTTTTCTGATAAGAGTTGAATAAGAGCAGTGTTGAACCAAGGCGGATATTTTGCTGACCTTGGTCGTAATAAAGGAACATGTTGCTCAATGATGTTATTTAACGCAGTGTAAAAGGTATCAGTCATTCCATCAACGTCCCCAGAAGTGGAAAACCTGAGAGGCCAATCGATCCTTCTCAAATCATCCTTAATTTTAGTATAGTCCGCTCGATAAAAATTTAGTTTAGATTGTATTTTTCTTGGTAATACTGATATATTTAAGTCTATAGTTATAATAAATGGTGGGTGATGAGAGTCTAGTTTGCTTAAAGGATCCATTGACCCAACAAGGGCAGCCGTTTCAACATTAGTTAATGCAAGGTCTAACGTTCTATTGTTTGCATTTGTAAGATAATTAAGTTGTTTCAAATTGTTAAAGTTAATAAAATCGATAAGCGTGTATCCAAGTGGATTTTCATAATTTTTTGGAACTGTCTCATTAGTATTGTCATCACGCAACCAAGAAATGTCTTTTAAATTAAAATCACCAACTATCAAGATGTCATCCATTGACTGCATAACAGAAGCTACATTGAAATAAAACACTTTTTAACGGATACTAGCGCGGTTTTATTGAATGTACTTTGGTATTTAGTTGGTATTTGGTTTGATTTTTGGTTTTTCCCGACGTTTCGGCACCTTTGCAGCTGCCGTGGTCACGGGGGACTGAAGCTACCCGTGAGCCTACCCTCAAGCGATGAATTTTTTTATACGTTCAGAAATTAAAATTTTAACAAAATTTTTAATTATTTTATGTTGATTTATAATTTAATTTTATGAATTATTTAATGCTAAAAAGAGAGAGAAATCTACTGAAACTACCACCATTTCATAAAATTGGGAGGCCCCTCCAAGAAAGAAATGGCGAAAGAAAACTTGGAGAGGGAGCCGACCTCCGTCTTTTGTATTAATTTATTTATTTGCAAAAGTAACCGTATCATTAGATCTTACAGTGTGTGTGAGGGGCTTTAGCTTGTGAATGATGGGGTCCCAAGCTGGTGGAATTTTCCAACCATCATCTCTATTGAAATTAGGATATTTATTTATTTCGATAGCCTCGCGGAGCATTCTAGGGATAAATCTACGTTCCCTAGCAAGGATTTGGGGTTTGTCAAATCTAATATAATGGTTGGGCCCCTCAAAGGCGTGTTCACTCACTGCAGACTTGTTATCGCGCCTATGTTTCATGTCAGCTACATGCTCTTTGACGCGGGTCCCTATGCTTCTCTTTGTTTGCCCGATGTAGGAGAGTCCACAGTCACAATCTAGTTTGTAGACGCCTGCAGCTTGAAGGGGGATATTACACTTGACAGGTCGTAAGAATTGGTTGATCTTCTTCGGCGGCTTGAAGTAAGTTTTGATTGACGCTCGCTTCAGAATGTTTCCAATCTTGTCAGTGACACCCTTCAAGTATGGTAGGATGGCAGGTTGACGCTCTACTGTGGCTGGTTTGGCGCGTTTTCTGTGATTGAGGTGTGGTACTTGCAACTTGTTGTTACGCAGTACTTGTTGGACGTGCTGAAGCTCAGCAGTCAGGTGTTGTTTGTCACAGATTCCGCGGGCTCTCTGAAACAAAGATTTCCCTACGGTAGCTAACTGTATAGGATGATGGTGAGAGTCACCATTAAGGTATCTGTCTGTATGGGTTGCTTTACGATACACTGTGTGGCTCAAGGTTTGGTTCGGATTCCTGATAATGAGAATGTCTAGGAAAGCTAGTTTATTGTCTGCCTCTAACTCCATAGTAAATTGTATGTTGGGGTTTATGGAGTTAAGATGGTTAAGAAATGCAGGGACACTGTCTCTAGGTAGTATTGTGAAAGTGTCATCTACGTACCGTTTGTAGAACCGGGGAGTCACTGGTGCTGTGGCTAGTGCTTTCTCCTCAAAATCCTCCATGAAAATGTCAGCAACGATGGGGGATACAGGAGAGCCCATTGCTACGCCGTCCACTTGCACGTAGAACTCCTCGTTCCATAACAGATAGCCAGATGTTAGGCATAATTCTAGTAGTTCTGCATATTCAATTGGCATGTTGTTGTCAACTAGCTTTTTCCTGATGATATCAATGCAGTCCTGTACTGGTAAGCATGTGAATAAGGACTGAACATCAAAACTAACCATAGTTTCATCATCAGCGAGATGTAGATGTTGTATCTCACTGACAAACTGGTAGGAATCCTTTACAAAGGCTGATGTGTTACCTCTCAGTGGTGTAAGTGTTTTTGCTACGTGTTTAGCCAATTTATAAGTTGGTGAGTCAATTTGGCTTACAATCGGACGCAGCGGAGCATTGTCTTTGTGTATTTTCGGTAACCCATACAGTTTCGGCGGTGTAGGGCAGGATGGAATAAGATAATTGACATCAAGATCTAACTGTTCTGAATATTTTTTGATGAGTTCACTCGTTTTCTTAAGGATCTTGGCGGTTTGATCACAATTCACATGTTTATACGTTTTCTCATCACTTAAAAGTTCTTGCATTTTTGTGTTATAATCCGACGTATCCATAACTACCGTTGCGTTTCCTTTATCAGCTCGGAGGATAGTTAATTCGGGTCTAGTGCGTAAGTTCTTCAACGCGACGTGTTCATCATATGGAAGATTGTGTTTGGGCAGTTTACTACGTCGTAAAACGGATGAAATATCTTGACGTATAGCTTCACTATCCTCTTTTTTGAATTGGTTTTTAACTAGACAATCCTCTACGTTGCAAATAATATCCTCATACGGTATTCTGCGAGGTGTTACCGCGAAATTCAGACCCTTATTTAATACTTTTAAAGTCGGTTCATCCAATATTTGTTTTGATAAATTGACAACTGCACGAGTTTGACATTGACGGGTGTCATCTTCTACTCTATGGTTCGTATCGGCATGATGACGTTTAAATAAATAAAACTTGCCACGGCGGACTTTAACCATTACATTCTGATACTTAATAAACGCGAAACAGCCGTGTACAACGAATGTAAGCATAGACAAATTTCTAAATATGAGAAGTTGTACAAACGTCATCATGCCGATACGAACCATAGAGTAGAAGATGACACCCGTCAATGTCAAACTCGTGCAGTTGTCAATTTATCAAAACAAATATTGGATGAACCGACTTTAAAAGTATTAAATAAGGGTCTGAATTTCGCGGTAACACCTCGCAGAATACCGTATGAGGATATTATTTGCAACGTAGAGGATTGTCTAGTTAAAAACCAATTCAAAAAAGAGGATAGTGAAGCTATACGTCAAGATATTTCATCCGTTTTACGACGTAGTAAACTGCCCAAACACAATCTTCCATATGATGAACACGTCGCGTTGAAGAACTTACGCACTAGACCCGAATTAACTATCCTCCGAGCTGATAAAGGAAACGCAACGGTAGTTATGGATACGTCGGATTATAACACAAAAATGCAAGAACTTTTAAGTGATGAGAAAACGTATAAACATGTGAATTGTGATCAAACCGCCAAGATCCTTAAGAAAACGAGTGAACTCATCAAAAAATATTCAGAACAGTTAGATCTTGATGTCAATTATCTTATTCCATCCTGCCCTACACCGCCGAAACTGTATGGGTTACCGAAAATACACAAAGACAATGCTCCGCTGCGTCCGATTGTAAGCCAAATTGACTCACCAACTTATAAATTGGCTAAACACGTAGCAAAAACACTTACACCACTGAGAGGTAACACATCAGCCTTTGTAAAGGATTCCTACCAGTTTGTCAGTGAGATACAACATCTACATCTCGCTGATGATGAAACTATGGTTAGTTTTGATGTTCAGTCCTTATTCACATGCTTACCAGTACAGGACTGCATTGATATCATCAGGAAAAAGCTAGTTGACAACAACATGCCAATTGAATATGCAGAACTACTAGAATTATGCCTAACATCTGGCTATCTGTTATGGAACGAGGAGTTCTACGTGCAAGTGGACGGCGTAGCAATGGGCTCTCCTGTATCCCCCATCGTTGCTGACATTTTCATGGAGGATTTTGAGGAGAAAGCACTAGCCACAGCACCAGTGACTCCCCGGTTCTACAAACGGTACGTAGATGACACTTTCACAATACTACCTAGAGACAGTGTCCCTGCATTTCTTAACCATCTTAACTCCATAAACCCCAACATACAATTTACTATGGAGTTAGAGGCAGACAATAAACTAGCTTTCCTAGACATTCTCATTATCAGGAATCCGAACCAAACCTTGAGCCACACAGTGTATCGTAAAGCAACCCATACAGACAGATACCTTAATGGTGACTCTCACCATCATCCTATACAGTTAGCTACCGTAGGGAAATCTTTGTTTCAGAGAGCCCGCGGAATCTGTGACAAACAACACCTGACTGCTGAGCTTCAGCACGTCCAACAAGTACTGCGTAACAACAAGTTGCAAGTACCACACCTCAATCACAGAAAACGCGCCAAACCAGCCACAGTAGAGCGTCAACCTGCCATCCTACCATACTTGAAGGGTGTCACTGACAAGATTGGAAACATTCTGAAGCGAGCGTCAATCAAAACTTACTTCAAGCCGCCGAAGAAGATCAACCAATTCTTACGACCTGTCAAGTGTAATATCCCCCTTCAAGCTGCAGGCGTCTACAAACTAGATTGTGACTGTGGACTCTCCTACATCGGGCAAACAAAGAGAAGCATAGGGACCCGCGTCAAAGAGCATGTAGCTGACATGAAACATAGGCGCGATAACAAGTCTGCAGTGAGTGAACACGCCTTTGAGGGGCCCAACCATTATATTAGATTTGACAAACCCCAAATCCTTGCTAGGGAACGTAGATTTATCCCTAGAATGCTCCGCGAGGCTATCGAAATAAATAAATATCCTAATTTCAATAGAGATGATGGTTGGAAAATTTCACCAGCTTGGGACCCCATCATTCACAAGCTAAAGCCCCTCACACACACTGTAAGATCTAATGATACGGTTAGTTACTTTTGCAAATAAATAAATTAATACAAAAGACGGAGGTCGGCTCCCTCTCCAAGTTTTCTTTCGCCATTTCTTTCTTGGAGGGGCCTCCCAATTTTATGAAATGGTGGTAGTTTCAGTAGATTTCTCTCTCTTTTTAGCATTAAATAATTCATAAAATTAAATTATAAATCAACATAAAATAATTAAAAATTTTGTTAAAATTTTAATTTCTGAACGTATAAAAAAATTCATCGCTTGAGGGTAGGCTCACGGGTAGCTTCAGTCCCCCGTGACCACGGCAGCTGCAAAGGTGCCGAAACGTCGGGAAAAACCAAAAATCAAACCAAATACCAACTAAATACCAAAGTACATTCAATAAAACCGCGCTAGTATCCGTTAAAAAGTGTTTTATTTCATGTCTAGTGAGCGCGTAAGCTTGAGAAGTGAAGAAGCTACATTATTACAGAATCTTTCTAAAATAATTTGTTTTGGATAAGGGAGATAGAAACAACAAATTCCCAATCTTTTTACATTTCGTCCACGTTCGCTAATGTCTAATACTACCCAAATGTCCTCAAACTCAGTCTCCCACAACTGGACACGCGAAGATGTGAACTTCTTCTTTACAGCTATAAGCACACCGCCGCCTCCGTCTCTAGGTGATCTGTCTCTTCTGTAGACATTATAACGTTGATCAATAAATTCCAAATCTTGAATCTCTGGAATCAACCATGTTTCAGTAAAAACAATGGCATCGTAGTTATGTTTTAGAATCTCTTGTCTGATCGTATTTGTTTTTGTGCGCATTCCTCTAAGATTCTGATAATAAATATTGAATGGGACTTCTGTAACTAGTATTCATTCATCATAGTTGTTAGGATTGAAGAGTTATCTGATTAACTTCAAACTGTCGAGCGTACGAATGTGGATGGCTTGGTTAGTTTCGTTCTTCCTGACGTATATCCGTCCATTACGAACCCATACAAATTTATAACATAATTCTTTAGCTTTCATTCTGGTAGCTGCATGTAGATTCTTATTAGACGGGCTTAAATGTTCGGAAACGTAAATAGGAACTTTGGGACCTCCATAACCCAGGTGATGAGATGCCAGCTTTTCTTTGGCATTGGCCTTATTGTACTTCAAGACGGCAGCGAGTAGGCCGTCCCTAATCGCACGACTACGAAATTTTGCGACCACAGCACGGGGACGAGGGTTATCTTTGTTTAACTTAGCAACACGTGTGGTCAGCAGTACATCATTGCCATCGAGCGAGTAGCCAACTGTCTTAGCCGGCTGTTCCAGAGATATCGATAAATTTTCATTTGAGTGTTCGGGAATGCCGTTTATCTCTACATTGTTTACCCGCATTTGTTGCTCCATATCACTGAGCCTTTGAGTTAGATCCTTAACAGATAGTTGGAGAGCATCTTTGCAAACCTGTAGTTGATTGATTGTTTCAACTTTTCCTTCCAAGGTTGTCTTCAGTTGTTCGTATTGCGAGTTAAAGAAGGTTAAAGAGCTTTCTATTGAGGATATCTTCTCATTGAGTGTTTTAAATTTTTCAGAAACAACTTCTTCCAGTGTGATTTTGAGAGTGGATTTAAGAGCTTTAGTCATCTCTTCCCTTATGATAGTACGCATATCTTTAGTAGTCGTATCATCACCATCGGAGGATTCTCGTCGTAGTCTGTCAGTTCTACGCACCGTGACGTTATCTGCTTCCTGTGGCATCTGTATGTTGGGGCGGATTGGGGTGTTGCTGGTGTCTTTATTAGGGTCAGTACCACAACATTCGAGGCATTTCCAGCTTTGCTTAATCTCAGTTGTCATCAGTTGAAATTTTTTAAGTGGGACTTTAGCGCAATCGAGATCGAACTTTGAGCCACAATTCGAACATTTCAGGAGTTGTCTAGCGGCAATAGTGGAGTGGCAACCCGCGCAAGAATTTGGTGGAGGAGGCATAACTTCTACTCTGCGATTTATTTGATGTTTGCGACTGTCGTTGTCGTTTATCGCTGCGTACAGTGGTAGCGGCCTGAGACCGGTTGCCGCGTTCGGCTGGCGAGCCGATGACTCACCGTGCGTTTCGCTGTCACCGCGTCACAAGCACTTGAAATTGCAACGATTTATTTATTCGTGCACGCACTTCACTGGTTGAAATTCCTTTTAGATTTTGTATTTTCACTTTTAAAATATGCAAAGCACAGCCTCTAATACATTATACTGCCTAAGAAATCAATTTTTGTGAGAAAAAACTCGTAATTTGTGGCAATAATATTTTTAAAAGACGGAGTGATACAAAACGATGTTTACTGTTTGCCGTACGGCGGCACATTTTCGGCGTGATAGTAGTTTATGTAAAGATTACAGGAAAAATAAAACGATGTCTCAATATAACACACTTTTTTAGAAATTCAAAAAACAAACAAATTTTTTTTAGTTTCACTACCAGTCAACAGATGGCGCTGTCCTAAGCATGCTAACCTAAGGGCAAAAAGTAGTTCCACTATGGGTCAAGAGATGGCGCAACCTAACACTACAATAATAAATTGGTGGCTGGTTCAAATATAATTACCTACTATTTGCCGTACGAATAAACGAAGAATAAGTTCATACTTTACTAAGTAATTATATATATTACTATATAGTAATATAATAATAACGAGGAGCTCGGTGGCGCAGTGGTTTAGCGCCTGGACCAGCGATTGCGGATGTTAAGCAACGTTCGCAAGGTTCGGTCATGGGATGGGTGACCAAAAATTTATTATCTCGAGCTCCTCCGTGCTTCGGAAGGCACGTTAAGCCGTTGGTCCCGGCTGCATTTGCAGTCGTTAACACCCACCAATCCGCATTGGGCCCGCGTGGTGGGTTATGGCCCGTCCTCCTTATCCACCCATAAGGAAGGCCTGTGCCCCAGCAGTGGGGACATTAAAATGGCTGATGGACTAGTAATATAAACATTTTGCAATGTGGAGTGGCTGAAACGTTTTACAGTCACCATAAGCAGCATTTGTAAATTAACTGTCCGCCTGTTCGCCCTTCCACCTGTCCGCCGTTTATCCTACTTTTTTAAAGACTGTCCAAAAATAACATATCCAAATATATTTATGATTGTTTGGAACCCTCGGTGCGCGAGTCCGACTCGCTCTTGACCGGTTTTTTTATATTGCAATTTGGATAATATAGTCTTTCAACGAAACTACATGATTTAGTATGGTCCCAAAGATATGTGTTTGTCACAATGCGAATAATGGAAAAGGAGAGGTCAGATCCATTTAGCAACTCGACCCACTTTTTCTTGAGTGCCTGCGTAGGAAATCGTATCTAGCATAACGATCATTGTTTCTAAAAAAAGTCGGAACTTTCAGCATGATGTAGGTATGTGAAATAAGTTTTGTTTTTAGGAACGAAACGCGTGTTAAAAGAGGATATAATTATGTTATAAAGAGCAAACCTTAACAACTCATTCTTTTAAGTCTCTTGCTAATTACATAAAAGTGCTGTTAAAACAAATTATCGCTGAATAAAATTCAAAACCAACATCTTGTAATAATTCACATTCATCTTGTAAATATAACTTGGCTACTTGATGATTATTATTTACAATAACTTCAACACCCTTTGTAGAAAAACATATACCGTGTTATTACAAAAGATTTTTAAACAATGTTTAACTAAACACCTGTTTAAATGATCACATTTAACAATACACATAACAATTTTGACAAAAAAGCGACAGCATCAGATGTCACTTTTTTGACAATATTGTTTGAAAAAGACATCACATTTAAACAGTGTTTAAAAATCTTTTCTAATAACACGGATTGAGTTCGTAAAAAGAGTTTTTGTAAAATATCTGAATGATAGATCCATCTCGCTCGTTAAAAAGCGCCGAAAGTTGCGGCATCAAATTGTTTTAATCATAATTTTCATGCCAATCGTTGCAAAATCGGCAGTTGGGGTCGTAACTTCCGGCGCTTCTAGTGTCGTCCATCGTCAGCGAGCAAAAAATCAACCTAAAGCTCTTAAATCAACTATGAGGGATATATAAAACTCATTTAACTTTGACACAACTTTAATTTGACAAAAAAGAAGCTGACAGTGCTTTAAACCAGGATTTATAAAGTTATACCGCACTAATTTCAGATGAAATTAAGGTGCCTTTCTCAAAATTGTAAGTATGTTGGATACTGATCGATACTATTGATAGATGTTAATAAAATGCCAGCTACGTGGTATCTCGTAACAGATTTCTTCTTCCGCTACGAGATATCTCGTAGCTGACATTCAACGTGTAATGTTGGAATTATGTGAAAAAGATAAAAGGAAAAACAGTGAGCGTGTAATATGGTTGCTATAATCAGTCAGTCAAACAATGACATAGTAACTCACTTTAAAAAACAGAACTACAACTCTTTTTAATTACATTATAGAACACAATAAACAGTAAGAAGTACAAAAAGGTTCTACAACATAAGACATCTAACAGTTTCCACTAGTCAATCAACATTGTTCTAAACATTGTCTCGAAACAGAATTCGCAACTAGTCGATTTGTTTGTAGCGGCGAAGGATTTCTTAATGGTCCACCTATACGGAATAAAGTTCAATTTGCTTTGACATAGAAGCGTGTTTATTATTGAGCATCGGTGTTGATGTTGATTGTAGTGGAAACGCAGGGTGACATTAATTTTCACTTACTGCCAGTCAATTTCATAGAAATTCTGTCTGGATCTAGAGCCTGTGAAATCATTTACATTTAAAATTAAAAGATTTTTTTAAATTTGAAATTTTAGCATTCTCAATGCTATTTTTTTACATTATAAAATAATATACTAGACAAAATTTTACTCGTACTGTTCGTTAGAGAGTCAGATCATATTCTCAGACGGGAATCGAACCCGCGTCCTTTGGAAATCCGGTTCAATGCTCTTGAAAGAAATTTTTGTAAATACCATACATCATCTTTTTTTAGAATTTTAGGAAATATGTTTTTAAAGTTGTTGGTACCTAGGTACTTCTATTGCCATCTATTTCAATGTTATGGAGCGTTCCTACGACCCGTGGTGTCACAGATCAGGCCGAGCCAGCACGTCGTGGGAACCGACGCGTCCGTTGACGTCTGCCGCGGCGCGCCGTCGTCTGCCCGATCCGTCGGGTGTCGGTAACTTCAAAGGATCGGCGCGGCGCGGCGCGGAGCGTGGCCCGCCGGCGCCTGCCGCCCGTCGGCATCTGCCGTGCGTCACAGTAATGATATCTATCAGTACTGTAACTCGGCCGTCCTTGAAATACCTAATTACACCATAAGTCGGTTCATATTTCGAGAGTTATTGTTGTTTGAATATGACCCTTACCATCTTACGTACCTAACCAAAAATTATTATTTTTGAAAATGGACAAATATGAATGAATACAAATCTCATCAAACGATTAAATCCAATTTTTATGAGTTTTGTTTTTTATTAATTTTCGAAAATTAACATTTAGTGCTTAGGGTCATATTCAAACAACAACAACTCTCGAAATATACAACACAGCAATGAAATTTTAGATTCGTTTTGTAGATAACATCCTTGTGCATTCGAATTATAGAAAAATAACTAAGAATATTAAAATGAGGTGTATTTCACGCCTTCAAACCATCGCCAATTCAAGACCAAAGGAACTGTATAAAAAATATTTAAGGTACCTACTAATACTTAATCTTTTTTTCGGACTTTCCAGGCAGGTATTTTTTTTATCTGTGGATTAGTTAATTTGTTAATTAAATGTCATGTCAAGGTCAACATGTATAGTCTGACGTGCAGTTCACTGTACACATGAGGCACCTCAGGCCGTTCTTTTTTGGTCTATGTTGACCTTGAGACCGCCTTTATGCCCTGAGTAATAAATGTTGTTTTCGCAGTTTAATTGTATAACTTGATTGAAGTGCTGTCGTGTATCGTAATATTTTAGAATCCATATTATTATACGGTCTATCTTCACCGCGAAATCAATTTCTAAGCAATCAAATACCTTGGTAACCAAAACTAACGATGAAAACAAAAAACCAAAAAAATGCGAAAAACCTACCTACACATATTAAAAGAAGAAACAAATTAGCTTCGATTCCTTCTGAATGTACAGTGCCTTTGGTCTCGAAGTAGCGACAATTCAAAGGCGTGAAATACATCTAATTTTATCGACAAAAACACCCACATGTTGGGGTGTCTATGTCTATGTTGGAATGGCCGCCATTTAAAACTTGACTTTTATCATACCTAAACCTACTGTATTTCACTATTTTATTAAACTGTGACGCCGCGCAGGGCGCGCGCCGCGGCAGGCGCCGGCGCGCCGTGGGAACGCTCCGCACAGGCCCCGGCGAGCCCCGGCGCGCCCCGGCGCGCCAGACGTTGTCGGTTCCCACGACCTGCGGGTAGACAGACGGGCTCGGCTCGGCGCGGCCCGTCCACAGGCAGGCCGTGGGAACGCTCCTTTATGTAACAAAGTGTTTCATCTTTATTATTTGCACAACAGCTTGCGTTGTTTGTTCATACTCCTTAGCACAGATGGCGTGGAAAACCTTATCAATAAAAGTATCAAAAAAGTTGTTTATTAACCTATAGTACTAGTATAGTATTATATTATTATCTGTGCCTATCTTCGAGCAACAAAGGCTTCGTTTCGTCACGAAGGGAGAAAGCCTTAGCGATTATTACTCTATTCAAATTATTCTGGCATTTTTTGCGGGGGGAATGTCAATGTCAGTTAGATCTATGGATTTTCAGAATGTATCTCAACCAAGAACCTTATATTCATATTCTATGACACTGGACATTGCGTCACCATTTGGGGCTTGAAGAACGAAAAAATAAACTTGAATGACGTCAACGATATTTTCCATCTCTTTTATTAGGGTGACAACAATGTTGTCCATTCGTAGGACAGTCACTACAAATAGGTACTTACTACAGACTATCAACTTATGCCTACGGCTTAGAGCATTAAACCAGTAAGGAGGCGTCACGAGAACTAATTTCTTTACAAAAAAGTCTGCCACTTTCCGCGGGGGACGAGGTAACGCACACACAAATAGTGTTAAACACTAATGCATTTGCGATCCCGTTGCTACGCACGCACACGACAAAATTATCAAACACGAGCTTAAACTTTACGCACACAAATACATACACACGCAGAAACCAACCTGTCAGTACACGCGATGACGTCATTTTCATGTAAACGTTGCTAGTGCTTGACACTATCGATATTTTACTCTCGATACCTTCTTCGGCTCATATTTTTAATTTATGTCTTAATGATTGAATTATGATGACACAAATTCAAATAAGTCTGTAGTTTTTTTTTTCAATTTAGGCCCTTCGATGATGCTAAGGCAACCTTTGGCTGTCGTCAAAATATACAGGGTGACTTATTAGGATGAGTCAGTAAAATTGATGATACTGCAAGAAATTCTACCCGGTCAATTTAACTAAGCAAGAGTTTTCAAATACTGGTAGGTTTTCGCATCTTTAAAATCAAAGACATAATTTCTTAGATTAGTGAGACGATTCAAATCTCAGCGGTATCCTCTACCGGTGGCGCTAACGATATCCCAATGGGTATGCTGTACCCTTAGCACGAACAGCTATCGAAAAAAATAACGCGCGTAAAATCATTCGATAGTGCAATTTCGTATTGGAAATTTATACAACGCCATCTACCGCCGAATAGCAAAATTAAAATTTCCATAGATAATTCTGTATCGAGTAATTTAACCGCGTTTTTTTTTCTCGATAGCTGTTCGTGCTAAGGGTACTGATAACGCGCTGTTTTAACCATAGCGGAATTTTACCGCTATCGGAGGCGGTAGCGGTGGCGGCGGTGGTGGCGCGCGACGCGAGGTGCGTTCGCGGGAGTGCGTCCGCGGGGTAAATAAGGCTTTGTTTAGACGATAACACACGACCCGACCTCAACCAGAACTCAACTCAAACTCAACTCGAACTCAACTTAACCGGAGCCCACTCCTTGAAATAAAGCGCTTTCAATTTTAAGTTTTATGACACATTAATAAGCTCCGTTATATTTTGTCAATGCTACTGCACACGCCCCGCGCTCAACCCGAACTGAACTCAAACTCAACTGAACATTACACAGTAACTCAAAATTGTAAGCGATGTATTTCAAGGTGGGCTGCGGTTGAGGCGAGTTTGAGTTGAGTTTGGGTTGAGTTTGAGTTGAGTTCGGGTTGAGCGTGGGGCGTGTGCACCGCGGGGCGTAGCGGATACTGCTCATGTTTAAGTAGGCCTTAAAACGGAATAACTACATTAAAAATCTTTATTTGTTATACTTATTTTAAAGAAAGTGGTTCATGCGTCATGCTTGTGAACGGGTGCTGCCAGTGGGAATGGGTCTGCTTCTTTCTGCTTGTACTAAGGACGTCGTATATTTTTTCTGTTTAATATTATCAATATGTATCGGACTTCTTACTCAAAACATAAAATTATTAACTAATACCTTGTTTTGATTTCTCTTTTTTTTATTGCAATCATTTTAATTTCTATAGTCACATAATCAGTAATTTCTCAACTAGTTGAAAGTTATTTACTCTCACAATTACTAATCCGATATGTAGTAGGTAATTCATTTCATACCCATTATGTGTAAAAATTATTGTGATGGAAAATGACCTCACTTTAAATGTTGAGGTCGTTTTTCGATGTTGACGACTCCGTATGAAATATTATACAGGGAGAAAAATAGCAGTCCTTGACGAGTTTCTTGCCGGTTCTGCTCGTTACAAGGTCTCCCGCTTAGGGTTTGCGAACCGATGGCGTAGCTTCTATGACATTCACAAGACTTGTACTATTATGTATTCTGTGTCACAAGTGCTTGTAACAGCCTAGACTGAATAAATTATTTATTTTAATAAGTTTTGAGTTTAGTGTTATTAGCTTGTATTATAAAACAGTAGGAAGCTTCAAAATGATGTGAGCAAATTGTGCGAGTACGTTTAGGAAACATGTTTGCACAAGCTTGGATCGAGGCATCTCGTAAACATTTAGGCCACTTTCGTCACATTCCGCTTCCGTCAAAATAAATAATAGAGTTTTTTTTTCTGAAAAAACGAAATTCTTCTTTCGGCAGAAAAAAAGTTAGTATTTTTTTCCAATATTTTATAGCCAGAAGAACATAGGTACCTTCTGATAAAGTCGATATCGATATTTTTTTCTGTGCTGTCACAACATTACTTTTGCTGCAGTGTGGCCACCGTTTTTAAAATTAAAATGGCATATTTTGGGAAAAATTAGTGACATCCGTAAATATTTTATAATAATAAATTATTTAACGTTAAGGAGGTAAAAGAAAGATAAGTAGAATCGCCTAAGGAGAATTGTATCTAAGAAGTGAAAGACAGAAATATAATTTAATAAAATACAATTTATTTATGATAATCCTCAAAACACACACGTAGTGTAGTGGAAGCCCACGGCCGGTCACGATACTCACGATGGGGAGAAGCACAGAGAATGGAGCCCGCGGCAAGTCACAATGAAAAGAAGCACGGAGAGTGGAGCCCGTGACAGATCACGGAGCCCGCGGGTCACAAATGTCACAATGAAGAAGAAAATATTTGCACGGAGACTTGGATTGTCAGCCGGCAGGCTGATTATCTAATTAGAAACCACCTAGCGACCGGTCTCATTTGACAGATTTTTACAACGGAACTCGTCGATATAACTCCCGTTTTAAGTTGTAATTTGACAATGGTTTAATACTAACTATAAATAAAACGCGTAAAAAAAATACACAATTTTTAAATGCGAAATTGTGTACTCACTCGATATCAATATAATAGAGCGAGAAGAATAGTAATAATCCCCCATAAGTAATAGCCCCCCCTTAATCTTTTATTTTTTTATTTTTGTGTTAAACTCGTTAAGCGGTTAACAGAATACATCTACCTACCAAGTTTCAACTGTGTAATCTTAATATTTTCGGAATAAAGTGGCTGTGACATTCGGACGTATTCTATTTTCCCTACTTTTCAACCTGCAACTAGGGGGCTTATTGTCTAATTTTAAAATCTATCGCAATCGCTTTCGTTTGACAGATGGATGTGACACATTGCTGCATTTCTTTGGTAAGTTTTTATTTGTGTCAAGAAGAAGCTTCAATGTGTTACATCCTTGAAAGCGATTGCGATAGATTTTGAAATTAGACAATAGAAAGGCAGGTGTCAACCCTTGAAGAATGGGTATAAGTTTTGAGAGCTTGTACTCTGTTCCGTTTATTTACTCATGTGCTACAATGCCTATTTTAAACATAAGTTTAATAGTCCTGCTATTTTTTAAGTATTGAGTAAGAGATTATAATAAATAAAGATGAAGAAAAAAATAACAATAAATAAATTTGCAAAAAGTAATCTATACCTAATAAATTCATCAAGCGTCTACACTACAAGTACCTAATGAATGGTAGGTATTAACAGGTTAAGAAGGAACGTGATGTTTTAAGTGTCATTGGTCATACATTCAACTTGAAAAATTAGGCTAAAAGGGATTTTGTATAATTTAGTGGCAACACTGTTTGATTGACAATATTTTTGAATTATTTTCATTTTTAGTGCATTATTTGAAAACAATTGGACAAAATAATACCAGCAGATGGAAAATAACGTTATCCTTTTGCACACTAAATGTTTCCGATATTTTTTTACATGAAAAAACACTGCAAATCGGCATTTTTAGCTCCGGTCGTTTCGCGTGTACGATGATCAGCTGAATGGCGGGGAACTCGGGTCAACTAGTTTTATATAACGAGTATGAGCGGCGGTCATTCTCGTTTGACAGAGGGGTACGCCTGACAGTGGCGTCTCCTTAATTGGTTTAATGCTCTAAGGCGTAAGTTATTTGGACAACCAATCCAAACATTTAAAAGTGTTTAGATTCTAAACATTTGAATGTTTAGAATAGTTTAGATGTTAGTTAGTGCCAAAGTTTGTATGTTTGGGTATCTCTAAACGTACAAACTTTCGCATTTAGAATATTACTGCATTTATAGGATTATTACTACTCTTGACCAACCATATTATAACCTTTCTATATGTTCATTCAAACCTCCCTTTTGGCCAGCGGCGGCGGCGCAACACAAAATATTTACTTAATGATTATTTTCGGTTGGCTCCTCTCCGGATGGACGATACTGTTTTGGAATAGTGGTCACACTGGGCGTCAAGTCTGCTATTGTTAACATCATATAATCGTGTTTCAATGGTGTTTGAACGGTAATGCTTTTTGACACAGTTCTTGATTCTTAAACCCAAAACTGAGACACAGTGTCTTACGGGTTTGGATTTTTAGGAAAAACAATGTGTTTCGATTTTGGGTTTACAAAAACAAGAATTGTGTCAAATAGCATTAACATCCAAACACCATTGAAACACGATTACGGCGTTAGTCACGATAATAGCAAACTTGACCCCTTGGTCCTGTACGGTCCGGCTGGTTAAAAGTCAAAACTTGGGGATACGTGGTGAGGTTTTAGACTTAGGTACACCTGACCTGCCCTTCCACCCTAAAGTCACGTGTATTTTTATTTTGTACAATGAGGAATGTCCAAAAAAACAAATTGGCTGAATATTTTTATAGGCAGGAATGAGCGCCCTTAGTAATAGAAAAAAGTTTCAAAATTTTCGGTTGTGTGAAAAAAAAATATTAAGTCTCATCATTAGTCATTGTATTAAAAAAAGTTGCAATATAAAATGTCAAAACTGCATTATTTTGGCCGTTGAAAACAATTTCCCTCTAACGGTAATTGGGATATACTATAAATGTTTCTTTTCCTCATCGTTTCGGAATCTGAAAAATAAAATAAGATTAATTTTTATTTTGTTACTACGAATAAACAATGGATGTCAAAGTAAATAACTAGTATAGTAGTAAGGTAGTCAGTTAGGTAGATCCGATTCCTAGCTGAAACTGATCTAAATTGTTTAACTCAACTACGTAAGATAATATTTTAGTTTACATTACATTTTTTCTCTCTGTTAAGAATATAAAATAATTCCGCTCTCAAAGTTAAATGTGTCATAAAAACATAAAATGTAATGTTAGGTAGGATAAACGTAAATTTTTCATCCAAATCTTTCTTTCTTATTCAAAAGTTCTGCTGTGATTATGGTCACCCTGCGATATGCAGATAATATTTCTAAAGCTTCTTATGTGTCGAAAATGAATACAGATTTGTACATATTATCTTTATTATATTGAAATAAAAAATACGTAATTAAGGTGGAATTATAATTAACTTCTATAATATTTCCGAATTAGATCGGAAACAATCTTTGAAATCTGCTAAAATTCAGATTTCTGAGAAGGAAAAATTGAATGCTGAAAATACTTTAAAAAACACTTACTTGTGAAATATAATGTTAGAATTTGGTTTTGAATCACTTTTGCAATTTTGTACAATGCAACACATGCTTTGTAACGCGAATTTTGTTTAAATAATTTTATATTTTTGTACATAAACGTGAGATGCGGTGGAAAATCATTGACATTAGTGACATGTCAAATCAAAGACAATTCCGTCAGTGATGCCACCTTATTTTTATTTGGTAACTTATGAAATATGGAGAAATTACTGTTAAACGTAAAATATTGTAATAACAAAATGGACTCATCTGTCCTCTAAATGATTACTTGGGCATGTACTAATAAATTTTAACATCATGTTACTAATTTAAAGTGTGCCGATATTTACATTTATTTAGAAAATCTCATTATTTTTTATACATGACTTGGGTAAATTGACTATGGATTGGGATATTTTGTACTTAGCATGGCAATTTCAGTCACAGTGTGAGAGGGATAAAAGATATCTGCAAAGGTGAATGACCTCATCCCCAACCATCCTTCAGTAGTAGAATGTCCAGTGTCATAGAATATGAATATAAGGTTCTTGATCTCAACACACTGACACACTTTGGCAGCAGAATGCTATACCTATAATTTTATTCATTTGTGACCAAAATACATTATATGTGATTGCATTTCTAATCGTTTGTAATGTCACTTTTCTAAAATGGATTGAAAAAGCTTTTAAATTAGTTAAATCGAATTATTTTTTCTCATTTTGAGACGCACGCTCTTTTGATTTATGTTCGAACTTTCACTAGTTACTTAAAATTGACGTCAATTTAGTTACATAAATTATATAATAATTGTTATAACGGAACAATCCCGCAAACAACTTTATAATAATAACTGCGGTAAACTCATGCGGTTTACTTTTCTTTCTATGTTCATTGCATTGGACCATAGTTTGCATGCTAACGGGCGGCTGTTACCACTGTTTTCATCCTTGCCTTGACCTAGTCGATTACGGCCAGCGTTCAGTGACATGAATAGATTTCATAGCTTAGTCATAAAACTTGTATATTGTAGGTACCTAGTTGCATACTTAATAAAGATATTCTACACCACAAGTAGTTTAATGCACCAAAATGTACTGCATGCAAATTATTTCGCCGGTCTGTCGCCTATACACATGATGATATAGGTTATTTATTTATTCAGTATATGTACAGTATATAAAAACTAGTGGCTCTGTACAGTTGTAGACCTCGCGTTTCTGAAATTTAAAAAAAAAAGATTGAAATGGCTGAAATATGATTATTCCCCACATATCCGCCATTTTTTCAAATTTCGATAAACTGACTCGACAAAAAAGTTCCATATAATTATAGAACCTGCTCACAAAACTTCACGAGAATCGGATGAGAAATGCGACCGGTAGAAGAGAACAAACGGACAGCTGGACTAACGGACATACGAAAGCATTTTTGACCAAGCTGAAACTGAGACGATTCGCTCGCACTTCGTGATGGCTTGGTCAAAAAGATATTATTATTTTAAGTCCAACTTTCGTTGTTTTAATTTACGATCTGTGAAAACATAACTAGGTACGAAATATTTCTTGCAGTTTTCGGTTAATAACCAAGTGGATAGTTAATATTATGTGAACACGCAAACAAACACAAAATAAAAACAACAGTGAATAAGTCATAATATATATTCGTGAATCTTTTACATGGGTGTAATTTTAAATAATTCTTTTATTAACACACAACAAATATTATAACATATACATCCATTATGGATAGCTAATCGATTCATAAATCCGCATCAAAGTGAGCCCAAGCTTCAATGAAAAAGTCTTTCTTTAGTTTTTCAAGAGCGATGTTGGATTCAACATTAAAACAAACACCGAAACTAAAGACGATTTGTCAATCTTTATTAATTAAGTGTGAAGGTTCTATGTATCGCTAAACAATACTACCTAAAGCCCGTCGCTACGATATGCTTTCTTTCGTGCCCTCTATGGCCTCACAAACATTGCTAGTTACAATACGCCTACGATTACAATGTCTAAGCCTGTCATAGATATTCATTAAATTACTCATTTACCCAATCCACGATCTTATTTCAAAAAAATCTGTTTTTTACATTTTATTGCTTTGTTGTTGCATTGCACATGAACCTTTTCTTCGTTAATTTTATTAGTAGTCGATCGTTTCGTTAATAAAATTAATACAAAAAGTACCCCATTGTCCCATTGTAATATAATAAAAGAAAAATAACAAGTTTCACTTCAATATCGCTTTTAAAAGCTACAATAGGTGAATCACGATAATCTTATGCAAAACATTATGCGTTTTTCGGAGTATAAGTAGAAATTTAGATACAATCATTGCGTTATCAAGATAGCATGTTTAAGTATTTATAGAAATAAGATCGTAACCCTCATATTCTTGCATTTGTGTGCACACTGTGTAATTGATTTAGTCAAATTGACATTACTAAATAGTCCAAAGACTTTGTGACTTGTATGTTTGACTGGCTCAAATTAAAATTTAGCTTATAAAATAGTTACGATTACATTGATCTGGTTTTCGGTATTTGTAAACAGCTTTGTAAAAAGAATCGTTTATGATGTTTAGTTCCATTCCAAATGACCGTCTAAGTATTTGCTAGTATTCGATTCTGTATTTTTATAAAAAGCACAGAATACATCATAAAGTTAAAATGCAGTGCTATTAATCCGTTGACTTTTTCTCAATAAAGATAATAGATTTGAGGACATTATGGTCTCCCTAATAAATCAGTTATCCTTATTAAATCGATTTTTTTTACAATAGAACTCGGAAAGTAGTGATTAATAGAACTATATCTACTGAAGCCCCCATCATCATCACTGTTGGGCCCATTACTCTTTTTGATTTATATAAATGACCTTCCTAACTACGTGAACAATAATTATTCACGTAGTTAGGAAGGTCATTATTATTAAACCAGTATGAACCTTTAGAGAGGGCACTATTATATTTTTCGCGCCAAAAACAATCTTCGGCGCAGAGATTCCTTGAAAGAATTGTTTAAAGAAATAAACACTATGATAACATTGATATGATTCATTTGCTAAGAACAACGATAATCACCAGTTTAATACAAGAAAAAAGTATAAGTACTTGTCGTTACAAATTTAGGCTTCTTGCAGAATCTATTAAATTAAATGATGTAACACATAACTTGCTAGTATAAGTACTATTTAGTACTTTGTTGTGATTTATATTGTTGTACTGTCATTAGTAACGATATATTTAAGTTTGTAAATATCGTTACTTATTTTATTACTGATAAAGCAGATAAGTTTCTTACGCTTGTTCTTCTTGTCAGTTTGAAAAAGTCCGGAAAGGGTCGTAGGAAAATATAGGCGATTTAAAAATGCTTATAGTAAGTTTATTTGAATAAAGATATTTTTACTTTGACTATTATTAATCTTTTTTACTCAAAACCAATCTAACCAACGTTTCTATTCAGTTTAAAAAACTGTTTAAGCCGAAAACTAGATCTATGTACCTATATTAGCCATATAATAATAATTAATTTGAAAGTTCAATTACTTGCCAACATCGTAATTCAATCATAATAATGTAATTGATTATAATTTATCCATTATTATTCTGTATATGTAAATTTGGCTTCATAAGTACTCTTCATAAAATTGTTATAATTTTTGTTTAATTTACGTAATTTGGTATAACTGTTACGGCTATTACCCGAAGTGCGGCTAAACCTAGTTCTAACCGGCTAAAACTAGGTGTAGCCGATAGCTGTTGGCTAAAACTAGGTGTAGAATGGGGTATTAAGAAAATTATTTCTGTTGTCTGTTAAAAAAAAATAACCTCGAAATTTAAGGCTCACGCTACGCTGCGCTTCGCGCTCGCCTTAAATTTTTAACCTATATTCGGGATCTACAGGGGTAAAGCAGATCGGTTCACCTCGTTTTAGCCAACAGCTATCGGCTACACCTAGTTTTAGCCGGCTTAAACTAGGTTTAGCCGCACTTCGGGTATTAGCCATAACATAACTATAAGAAGCGACAAATAATACATGTTGTGAGTAATTTTTATGAGAACGTTTGGTTTGTTTGTATCTCATTATCAACACGTATCTTAACTAATTTACCTAATAATTAGTATCTAAAAAAATAAATGTGCTCATGTTTAACAAAATTTGATATAAATTGTATTGTCTATGTCATCTACAGATAATAATAGATCTAGTGTCAGCCCATTATGAGGGAACACAATTTTATACTTTACTCAATATTACGTACTGAGATGATGCGTAGGAAATAAAATAGTCATACAATAATAGTTTTACTTACCCTAACGTATGTGATTAAATAAACACCTATATTAACATAGCGTAGTAGGTAACAAGAATACAAACTGATTTATATGTAGGTAGATATAATACTATACAATTGTTTATTTATACACACGTAAACGTATTTACAAACATTTCAGGTAATTCTATAATACCCATTTTAGAACATTAAAATTCGCAAGCCAAGTTTATTTGAAGCGTTCGCTACATTGAGGAATACACTGAAGATAACACTCATTAATGTACTTCAAAGTACACATACTTTAGATTACATCAAAATATAACAATAAATATAGATGAGCTCAACTACCTTATTTAAAAAGCAACAAATCCAATAGTCACTGTAAATACTGTCATTCTAGTTATTCCTAAGTAATAAAAAGCCAACGTAAGTTTCAATCTCAAATAATTTTACCAATAATTAATTTTTATGATTACATTATATTATTACATTTTGCGCTAAAATCAATTTGCCAATTTACGGATTTCAAGTTGCTATAGTTTTGGTCCGAAATTCTCGAAACTATAAGTCCCCTTTGCGGAGTGTCTAAAATAATTAAATTCGTATTTCAACTATTTTTTTTCACGTAAATCTTTAAACTTATCAATACAAAATGTCGTTGTAAAATTTTAAAATAGGCTTATTTAAAATACTCAAGGTTTAGTAGCGCAAAATTAGAATAAGTGTGAAAA
Organism: Agriphila geniculea; assembly: GCA_943789525.1. NCBI lineage: Eukaryota > Metazoa > Arthropoda > Insecta > Lepidoptera > Crambidae > Agriphila > Agriphila geniculea. Next base: position 16,495,828 of record OX038875.1, read on the forward strand.
TAAGAGGAATATTATGGCTTTATGAATAATTAAATTTAAAGTATTAACAACTATTACAAGTATCAGATCCCTACTCCAGCTTGCAATATACATAAATATAGCTACCTAACACCTATGTAATAGAATCAATAATACTAATACATAATTTCCATTTAATGTTACACAAGTTAACAACGTTCAATCAATTTCACTTACATTATTTTATGCTTGACATTATAACGATTGAAACAATTAATACTAAAGCCGACCACCCAGAGACGAAATACTGATTCGGAATTCCAAACGGAATTTCGATAATGTATGAAAATTCAGTTCGGAAAAATCCCACATGCGTGTGGTAGGTCCATAGATTTGTATGGATTAGCTGCGTTCGGAATCACGTATGTACGGAATTCCGAAACGGGATTCCGTCTGTGTGTGGCCACTCTAAAGCCGGCCACATACAGACGGAATCCTGATTCGGAATTCCGAACGCAATTTTGAATTATCAAAATTGCCAAAAGTACGGAATTTTTATACATTAGTATGAAAATTCCATACGGAAAAATCCCGCATGTGTGTGGTATGTCCATAGATTTGTATGGATTAGCTGCGTTCGGAATTACGTCTGCATGTGGCCAGGCTAAGGATAGCCATATACAGACGGAATTCCTTAACTCCGAATTCCGAATCGGGATTGCGTCTGTATGTGGCCGGCTTTACTCTATAAATTAATATTTTAATAAAAAAAGACGGATGCATAACATAGAAAAAAATATAAATTGCAAGGAAACAACATTAGAAAATAAACACAGTTCATTTGAAAAGTAGAAAAACATGTCAGGTTGCATACTTGAAAATTTTAATCTATCAAACAGGTTGTCAAAGGGAATACCTGTAATTGAATTTGAACCTTATTAACAACCACAGTTAGGGTTGCTGTTGCCCTGCGGCTGCTCCGCGAGGCGCTGGCCGCGCGCGCCTCCGGCCAGCATCGCTGGTTCCGAGTCCAGACTTTCTGACATTTTGTCGCAGATGATGTCTACCAGTCGCTCGAATACAGCCTGGAAAAAAAATACATGATTAAAACGGCATACATTTTTAAAGACCGCAGTTGCAGTATTTTTTTCTAAATAACAGAAGCTTTAGCTTTTCTACTTTGAAAGCAAACGTTATATTTTTAACCGACGTCAAAAAAAGAAAGAGGAGGTTATCAATTCGGTTGCAAGTTTTTTTATTATGTTTGTTACTTTAGAACTCTGTCATTTATGAAATTAATTCCATTATTTTTTTAATCGGTTCAGCATTTTTCAGGAATACCTAAAAATTATGTACATGATTTTTTACGGATGATCAAGCATAACTTCTTTGTTTATGAACCGATTTTGATGATTTTTTGTTTGAAAGAAGAATAATTATTAAATTATTCTTTATTATTAATTAAATATAATTTGGTTATAATTTCATTAGCATGACCTTTCATGAAATCCAAGGTTCACACCTTGGACTTTGAAAATACACAAAGGAACTCTTCAAAATCAAATAGGAATTCTATAGTAACTGAAATATTTGTAGATTTATACCAATCAAAAACCAGATATGTAATAGCTAGCTATGGTCAAGGACGTTCTGGATTAGATTTGAACTGCGAAGGAACAACGGAACTCCTTAACAACAAATAGCACGAATGTTGAAAGTTGAAAGATATGAATCCTCTATAAAAGGTTTTAAAACAGTAGCTTATTAACAACCACTGTCATAGTAACCGTATCATCGAAACGAGTAGCCGTCGCGCGCCGCCCTCCCGCACGCGCTGCCGTCATAAGATATTCCAAACGAATATTATTATGTTGTACTAAATTTCATAATGTAACTCCTTCGGGCATGGGCGCGGGGAGGTTGACGGTGGCGGCACCACCGGTGCCCCCAGCCACTCGTTGTTTTAATGTTAGCTAACTATAAGCAAACTGTTTCAGAACCTCATAATAGTAGTTTATGAAACTGATGCATAAAGAGGGGTATTAAAACATGAGTGTGTGTTTAAAAACCGAGCCGTAGGCGAGGTTTTTAATAGTATCACACGAGTGTTTTAATACCTAGTTATGTACAGTTTCATACACTACTTTATCTACTCTCATACAATTTGTGATTAAACCTACAAAATAAAATATCAATGATAAAAAAGAGTTCGGTAGGTGGGCAGTACTTACCAAGGTTAAGTAAGACGTTTTTTTCGTCGCCGCATCTAAAATATCGGGTGGAGTCAAATTTTCACTCACTACACTCACTACTATGATATTTTAAGCAAAAGTAAAAATTAAAATCTAAAAATGGCGCGTATAACGCGTTTTCTATCAGAAAAAAAAATAATTAAATAAGTGCATTCCAGTAGACTAATCGTTACGCATAGTCATCGATCACCATAGAGTACGTTTTAATCATGGAAAGTATATGGGAATATCATTGTTTTTAGGATTCCGTAGCCAAAATGGCAAAAAACGGAACCCTTATAGATTCGTCATGTCTGTCTGTCTGTCTGTCTGTCTGTCTGTCTGTCTGTCTGTCTGTCCGTCCGTATGTCACAGCCACTTTATTCCAAAAGTATTAGGACTACATAGTTAAAACTTAGTAGGTAGGTGTATTCTGTGAACCGCTTTACGATTTAAACATAAAAATATAAAAAATGCAAGATTAAGGGGGGGCTCCCCATACATGGAACTGAAACTGAAAATATTTTTTTTCATCAAACCAATACTTGTGGGGTGTCTATAGATAGGTCTTTAAAAATAACATTGAGGTTTCTAAAACCAATTTTTTTCAAAGTCAACCGTTTGAAAGATATATGTCGCCAAAGTGGTAAAATGTGTGTCCCCCCCCCCTTTAACTTTTAAAGTAAGAGGGTGAAAAATCTAAAAAAAATATAAGCTATAGATCTTAATAAACACTTTCAACGAAAATTGGTTTGAATGAGATACAATAATTAGTTTTTGAGATATAGTACATTTTCCAAAACCGCAAATATAACTTTGTCATTCATACAAACACTGTGAAAAACAAAGTTATTTTTTCAGACGAAAAATGATAGCGGTATTAAAATATGGTATGGTATAATGTACCTACGGAACCCTACTGCGCGTGGCCCGACACGCACTTGGCCGGTTTTTTTATTTTTTAATATCGCGGCACTGCCTTCTTCTTGGATTTGCCCTGTATCGTAATGAGAAAAAAAGTTATTTTATAACATTGCTTAGTATAGCGAAGGTATGTTATAAAATAACTTTTTAATTTTTTTTCGGTATTGCGTGTATAAAGTATGTCAATATAAATTCGTTCTGAAATTCATAATTCGAATTTTACGATATGAGAGTAGATAAAGAGGATTTAAAGCATGGGTGTAGATAAAAGAAATGATTTGGGTTCAAATATAATGTGATCGGTTACATACCACAAAAAGCTGTTCAAAAAACTCTTATAAACCACCTCTAAAAACCAAGAAATAATATTCAAATTTGCATTAATTAGGTAGGACCGCATACCTAAATTTAAAGAACGTCAAATGAAGTCGTTGCAAGGCCCGTATTTATAAACCACTGAGAGCTATCTTGAGAAAGAGCATCTCAAGTATGATCACAAGATAGCTCTCAACATTGAGAGTTGTTTATAGATACGGGCCTTAGAATTAAAAAAGACAAACAAAATTTTCATCCGCGCTCGTCTGACTTCATTTGACGATTTTGGGGTTCCGTACCAAAATGGTAAAAAAGGAACCCTTATGGTGTGACTCAGTCTGTCTGTCTGTCTGTCACAGCTGGATATCTCGAGAACTACTAATGGTATCAACTTCAAATTTGGAATAGTTTAAGATGACATTTGCCCAACTATTTGGCAAATAAGAAATAAATAAAAAATAAATATCTTTTTTACAACAGGGACTAGTTCAAGAACTATGTGGCCTAAAACAAAAAGAAAAAATGATTAATAACATGCAAATAGCGTTATTTCATATGATACCCCACATGCCCTTGTAGCCCCACTTCAAATTTTTAAGACCCCTTTTCAGTCCTTCAGTGGAGACTTATGATGAAAAATGTAAAAAAAATACCGTTCCCCCCCCCTTATCTCCGAGGTTTGCAAAGTGAAAAATCTGAAATAATTCTATGTGATAGCAGTTTATATAAATATTACAGGAAAAATAAAACGATGTCTCAATATAGCCCACTTTTTTAGAAATTATCAAATTTCTAAAAAATATAAAATTAGTTCCAGTATCGGTCAAGAGATGGCGCTGACCTAAAACTGCAATACTAATTTTATTATTCTACTCTGCAGTGTGGTTTAATGGTGCAATTATGATGGTACGGAACCCTCGGTGCGCGAGCCCGACTCGCTCTTATTTTACCGGTTTTATTTTAATTTAGATAGATAGAGAATGCGTACACCTCATTAATAATAATGCAGATTTTAATATTATTTCCTGGTTTTTGGAGCTGTTTTTAAAAGTTTTTTACTATCTGACTATGTTGAGGACCAAGCACTACAAAAAACGAAAGACCACTTGCATTGAGATGAAAAAAGATATGTCGCAAGAAATAAGAATAAAATAAACCAAAGAGAAGAAAAGAAAAGAAAATTAAGAAGGCCGTAGTCGTGGGCGAGAACAATCTGGTATTTCGTAGCAGCTACGACGTAGATTAACGCTACGCCACAGAATATATAATGCTAGATCTCATACGTGCACCACGTGTGTTTTAAAATCTAATGTACCCGATTTTACCCGACTAAGACGAAACATAGGAAGGGTAACGATTCTATTATAGTCAATATAGGTCTGGACAACAATATCAAACTACAAAACACAATAAAAAAGCTCTGCTGTGCAATGTAAAGCCATCTGCTGACTGCATTCAGTATTTACCACCAAATTACGCGCTTGGCGCTCATTAACAGCAGCTCCTCCCCCATATTGCATTTGGTTTCCCACCATTTACCTTCAAAATATTTTTTTTCCGTGGCGCTAGTCTCATAGAACTCCATACGGAGTTGCTCAGCTAGCTGTAGACCGCGCTTGGCGCTCACTACCCTCTCCTCCTACATGTCGCATTTGGTTTCTCACCATTTACCTTCACATTGATGTTCTCCTTGGCGCTAGCCTCATAGAACTCCATACGGAGTTGCTCAGCTAGCTGTAGACCGCGCTTGGCGCTCACTACCCTCTCCTCCTACATGTCGCATTTGGTTTTTCACCATTTGCCTTCAAATTGATGTTCTCCTTGGTGCTAGTCTCATAGAACTCCACACGAAGTTGCTCAACTAGCTGTCGGCCGCAATCGGCGCTCACTACCCTCTCCTCCTCCATTTCGCATTTGGTTTTCCACCACTTACCTTCACATTGATGTTCTCCTTAGCGCTAGTCTCATAGAACTCCACACCGAGTTGCTCGGCCAGCTGTCGGCCGCGCTCGGCGCTCACTACCCTCTCCTCCTCCATGTCGCATTTGTTTCCCACCAGAATCACTTGCGCGTTGTCCCATGAATACGTTTTTATTTGTGTTACCCTGGAAAACAAAGGCATTCAGAATCAACCATAGATTCAAAATAACTTAATTTTAATTGCTAATGATTATTTTAACTTGGACGATTGAAGGACAAGCAAACAGCAAGACTACGAACATGAAAACACGAAGCGAAAGCGCAAGTGAAATTAATTTTAAAAGTAGCTGAGATGACATTTTTAGATTTGTTGCTTACACTCTACGTTAGGGTGAACGGAACATTTGCTGTACTAGACAACAACCGTAAGGGTTCCTTTTTTACCATTTTGGTACGGAACTATAAAAAGAATGAGGTATGGAGGGTTATTAAAACTTACCAATCTTGAACGCTGTTGAAGCTTTCTTCATTAGTTATGTCGTACATCAGAATGAAGCCCATAGCTCCTCGGTAATATGCTGTAGTGATGGTGCGGTAGCGCTCTTGACCTGCTGTGTCCTGGAAACCAATTAATTTTCATCAAGGTATGAAATCGTCCGATTGTCGTGGTGTTTATCCACATAGGAGGAGGGGGAGGCATATACCCAGCTGTGGATTTCGTGCTGCTGATATGATGAAGTATGAAACATTTTTGTATGAATTGTGAAAGAAATCTTTGAAAACGTTTGACGTTAAGAACCGAAGCAAAAATATGCCTGAGACTATTACAATACGATTACAATTTTAAAAGGTACTCTCAGATATATTTTTGCTTAATAATTCTAGAGTGATAATAATTCTATTTTTGCTTCGTTTCTTTTAACCAAACATCAGCATTGGCAATAGAATTTACGTCAAACATTTGCAAAGATTTCTAGACAAATTTCGCTCAACCAGTTTGCAACAAAATTCGTGTGCGCGCGTATCGCCCCTGCACGAACTAAACGTATGTTGTGACGGCGCGGCGTGCAAGCGATTTTAACCTTAGGAGTGGTTAAGCGACGCTGTTGCCCATGGTAATAAATGTTTCATACTTCATCATATCTGCCGCACAAAACCCACTGCTGAGCATAGGCCTCATTATATTCCCGGATTAATAGTTATAATTTTGAATTAAAAATATAATTTATGTAACAGTGGCGCCACGAAAAAACTATCTCGATTATTAAGGTGAACCAAGCATAAATACATTACATAATACCTTTGGAACAATATGAACCGGCACTCCAATCACAAAAGAAAATAAAAGGAGCAAAAGAAATGTGGTATCAAGCTTAGGTAAGTATAGATCAAGAGTCTTACAACAGTGTATTATATAAGAAGCAGCGTTTGTCAAAGTAATTGGAGAACGAGGGTTGCGAGCCAAAGTTTCATATTTTGATGAGGCAAAGGAAACTTTATAAATCCCTCATTTTATATTATTTCCATGTTTTAGCTTCGCTGTCGGAATATTTAATTAAACTTGACTTGGAATATTTTTTTTATTATAGCGTAATATTTGAGATTTGACATATTGGTTACTAGCCTACTTATTTCATCATTTGTTTTGTTTGTTTATAGAAAAACGAAACTGGCTTTTTTCAGGAAAAATCAACTATGAAATGAATTCAGACTGGTCACACCAAATATTTAGTCCCAAACTTAGCAAAGATATAATCGTCCATGACTACAGTACAATAAATGCTTATGCATACCAAGGATTGGAACCTGGGACCTTTGGCTCAAGGGTTAGGATAGATGCCGTTGTGCAGTGGTAATAGTTGTAAAACACGTAATTATGAATAATAAAGGTAAACCATACCCATATCTGAAGTTTGACGCGTTTGTCATGGCGGAAGACTGTTTTCACCTTGAAGTCGATGCCCACGGTCGATACGAAGGCTGAGGTGAACGAGTCATCCGCGTATCGAAACAAGAAACTGAAACAACACGTTACACTTATGTATTTTGCTACTATACACGTTTTACAAAATAACCCCTAATGCCGAATATGGTAGATAGGGATCATCAAATTGAACAACTTTTACTATGGGACTAACTCTGAATTCGCGAAAAAATCTGCTGTTTCATACAAAAATTAAGTAAATATCAAAATGTATGAAACAGCTGTTTTTTTTTCGCGATTTCAGAGTTGGTACTATGTAAAAGTTGTTCAGATTGATAGTCCCTATCTACCATATTCGGAATTAGGGGTTATTTTGTAACACTTTGTATAGAGGCATTGGCAACATGTGACGCGCAACACATGTCATATTGCCTGGGAAACATGTTACACTTTTATGCTAGTCTATCATTACAGACAATTTTACAATCGACGATCTTGCATGAAATGTCTCTTATTCCCCAGGCAACATGAGACGCGCAACACATATTGCTAAACATGGCACGCGATGTTGCGAAACAACGCACAGTGCCAGATGGCGCGCAGTATGACACCTTCTTGAACCACTGGAAACATAATTTATGCGCTTCAAATGTTGGCTAGGCTTAACCTTGCTCTGACAGCCTTAGTTTTGTAAGTACTAGTAACGGTTGATATAAATCCGTCATTCATACTGACGCTTTCTACAAGACAATTTCAGAATGAAAGGTTTGATCAACAGTGAAAATAAAACCTCCACGTGTGAGAAAAAATATTTTTAAATATTTTATATACCTACTTTCTTGAGTTTGGGTTTAGTTTTTGACACATGTTTGGTGCAAATATGAAAACTGTATAGCTTCATCAACTTTGACAGACGACGGACAGACAGATAGGCGGACACAGTCATGAATGACAGCCAATAGGACTCCGTTTGGCCCCTTCGAAGAAAAAAGAGGGAACATCGGTTTGCATCAATTTAGTTGTTAAACAGACTAGCAGTTCCGTTGTTATTATGAAGCCGAATAAACAAGTAGGTACGTCTAAGTATCAAATTCACTGACGTCATTAAATGATTGGAATGCTGTTTTATGATTGTAGTTACGGTAAGAACGCAGCATTACTGAATCATTGTTATTTGCTGCAGTAATTTCTTAAAATGAAGTCAAACACTCCAGGAGGTCTCCTTTTAACGGAAAGCCTACTGTGCTCCTAATGATTATAGATGACAGCTTAGTCATTGTTTTTCTATTTATAATTGGTGTACTAACCTAGTTTTTCCAACTGAACTATTTCCTATGATGAGGAGTTTGAACATGTAGTCGAAATTCTGGTCTGCCGCATCTTTCTGCCATTTTGGATCACCACCACCAGCCATCTGTAGAAGTTTATAAAAATTGGTAAACTCCTTTTTTGTGCAGTCGTGTAAAATATAATATAACCACTTCCAAGAAATTGAGGTGTTAACATTTAAAAGGAGGACGTCCAAACCAAAGATTGTAAATTGTGTTTCTTTTTCAGGACGCCCGAACCAAAGATTTTAAATTGTATTACTTTTTTGAAGTTAATGTTCTAAAACTTGGAAACAAAAACAAGATATTAAATAATCCGCATTATTCAAACAACTTTGTTAAAGCCTCAGCTCACTTGGCAATGATTGAGTTGTAAAAGGAAGTGTCCAAATGTAAACTGGATACAAATGACACTTCAAAATTGCTATTTAACTTTTCGGTAAATCATTATTACTTGCCAGGAGTTTTTTTATCATATTTTTTTTTGTTTTTACACAAAATGTTTGTAGAGTAGATCAACTAATTATCATAAAAAAATACCTCTTCATTCTGTATTGAGGTAGTAGTATCGTCAATATTTTCCAACATAATGTACAAAGTGATTAAACACTTAAAAACCAACCACCATCACCAGTTCAATTTGTTTAACTAGTACTGAAAAGTTGTTGCATTTAGGTATTGCTGTTCCATCGTAAACAGTGGTTTAACAAAATTCAACGTTATCCTATTGATTTACAGTATATTTCCATTCGAACACTTGCAGTCTGCTAATATCAGCTCATTCGTTATCACTTTGTGCCATGACAAAAGATAAATTAGTTTTTATGCTCTAAGCCGTAAAGAACAGTTTGTCACAGTAGTATAGTTATAGCGTAAATGTGAAACGGTAGTTATAGATAATACCAGCATGTATCCTATTTTGATTATTATGGATGTTTATTGCCGAAATTTCTTACACACAATATATTTTTAAACTAATGAATTAATTAGAATTGAAATACTTTTTCGAAAAATACGAAGAGCTCGGTGGCGCAGTGGTCTAGCGCCTGGCCCAGCGATTGCGCAGGTTAAGCAACGTTCGCAAGGGTCGGTCATGGGATGGGTGGCCAAAAATTTATTATCTCGAGCTCCTCCGTGCTTCGGAAGGCACGTTAAGCCGTTGGTCCCGGCTGCATTTGCAGTCGTTAACACCCAACAATCCGCATTGGGCCCGCGTGGTGGGTTATGGCCCGTCCTCCTTATCCACCTATAAGGAAGTCCTATGCCCCAGCAGTGGGGACATTAAAATGGCTGATGGACATGGACATGAAATACTTTTTACGGTTTACAGCGCGTTTACGTGTTACTGAATTAACGCAAAAAGAGAAAACCGTTTCTTCGGACCATCAAACTGAACAACTTTTACTATGGGACCAACGAATGGGACCAATGAAATCGCGAAAAAAAATCTGCTGTTTCATACATAAATTAATAACGAATATATAAAAATGTATGAAGCAGATGTTTTTTTTTCGTGATTTCAGAATTGGTCCCATACTAAAAGTTGTTCAGTTTGATGGTCCGAAGAAACAGTTTTCTCATTTTGCGTTATTTCAATAACACGTTGTATTGGTTAATACCAATCTGAATTTATTCAGATGTTGTTTCAGAATTATTTAGTATTAGTTTTTTGGGTTTTCCGAGGTTTCGACACCTTTCCAGGAGCCGTGGTCACGGGAAGACTAAAGCAAAACATAAATAAATTTAAAAAATATTAAAAACACGACAGCCCTGCCAAAAACGAACTAAAAAATTAAATAACAAGTGTCTTTGCAGTAGGGAGACCGTTTTGTGGAACAATTTATAATCAAAGAGAGGCAGGGCAGTCGTGTTTTTAATATTTTTTACATTTATTTATTTTTATTTCTCACATTTTAGTGACAAATTATATAGTTTTGGAATGTGCTCATCAAGGCCTTTCATTTGATGATTTTTTTTTTCACATTTGAAAATGGCGTTGAACAGTCGCTATAGTGACTTTTTTCGAATAAAATATAGCCAATGTCACTCGGTTATTGATGTTTTATGGGATGTTGATTGCAAAAATGACATTCACTTTGAAATCCAGCACGGTGGTCATGATTCAACCCCTAAACCCCTAGGATGACTTCAAAAAACTAAGCAAACACGTAGGTAGGTATTTTGTAATTTTCGGTAAATGGGTTAAATAAACCTAATGATCAAAGGGTCCAAACTAGTGATCTTTTTATATGGAATGGAATAATAATACGGGAACGGGAACGAGAACGGGTAAGGGAACAGGGCGAGAACGAGGATGAACAGGAAGTATGGATATCCTACTAATATTATAAGTGTGAAAGATTAAATGTTTAGAAGTTTAGATGTTTGTTACTCAATCACGCAAAAGACATACGTTTATTTTATTTATTATTATAGGATACTTATATCCCGGTCAAAAGTTTCATAGAGATTTTCCGAATGTTCACGCGAACGAAGTCGCAGGCAAAAGCTAGTACTAAATAATCCTTAAACAACATCTGAATATACGCGCTGTAATCCGTAAAAACTGTTTTATATCTAATGAACTGTACGCGGCGCGGAAGTCGTAGAAGTGTATGTACATAATTAATTAATACTTGAGAATTTCTTTTATATGGCACAAACCAGAACATTATGGCAACGTAGGTACACTAAAGAATTTTATTGTACCGATACACTGAATCCACCAATTCCCTACTGAAGGTAATTGCTTTCCAAAATCTACATCTACTTGTGTTAATTTATTCAATTATTTAAGGGATTTTGTTGGTTCTAACAGCACAATTTAAAATCTACTCATGCAATTTCATAACTCTTGGATAGCAAAGATACTAACAGATTTTAAGAGAATGTGGTTTTTAAGGCATTTGTTCGAGTTGTTGACACACATTGCACATCACCTACATGTTTATAAAGGTGCTCTTGGAAATTTATGAAACTCATTAAGAAAACAGTTATCTGCAAAATTACGATTTGGCTGCTCTAACTTCTAAATTAAAGAAAACACAACTAATTAAAAGTTTGTTCGTTTCACAAAATTAATAAACTTAACTTGAAAGAGTTAAAAGGAAAGTACGTTTTTACTTATTATGTTGATAAAAGACATAGATACTTATTTTTAAATTTCGTTACAATTGTAACGAAATTTCATGAAACCTTGTATTGTAAAGTAGAAGCACAAAAATATACAAACATCTTATGAACTCTGTTACTAGGTAAGTATAACAATAATTATGCATTTGTTATTAAAATTTAAATGAAATCACTACTTTTGTATGTTACCTACTACTTTTAGTTCAAAAAACATCTAAAGGCTGAAAATTTTAGGTTTTCTGACGATAGCTGTTGTAAGGCGAAGGCTACACTAAGGCTCGACGCCAATAATTTGCGCGCTGCTGAAAGTATGACAAACCACTTATAGCTACAATGCGATTAATTTAAAAATGTAGGTACAACAGAAATGACCAACTTCAGAACTGCTTGCGGTATTTTAATCTGTTCAATATTCTTTTGGCTATACATTCCCGACTGAAATTGCAGCGGATGACTGTCTATTAGCAGCTTAACAGCATTGTACAAGATTATTAACGTGTGATATTCAGCTATCTAGCCCAAAGATTTGAGAAGCGATGCAAAGATGGGATGGATCTAAGATAGACTAGCGGCCGCCCGCGACTTCGTCTGCGTGGACAGTTTTTTTGCTATCCTTCGGGAACTATACATTTTTTCGGGATGAAAGGTACCCTTTGTCCTTTTTTTGCACCCCTGATAACGTGTATGCAAAATTTCATGATGATCGGTTCAGTAGTTACGACGTGAAGGCGTAACAAACAAACAAACAAACGGACTTTCGCATTTATAATATTAGTAAGGATATCACTTTACCATTTTATGTCAAGCATGAGCACCTATTTATTTTAGTCGTAGAGCAAATTATAGTTATTATAGATGAATTTATTAATTATTGAAGATTATCAAATGAAATTATTCATGTCTTTGCTGAAATTAGCATCGAGTTTTAGATTTAGACCTGAAACGAATAAGTTGAATATTTCATTGATTTATTTAAGGTATTATGATATAAATGCAACTGACAAATTTCACTCAAAAGACATTTCTTAGTTTTAAGTGCAAGTTTAAAAATACAGATTAAAACTTGAAAATGTTTAATATTAAAAACTTGTTAGGAATAAAAGTCTTAGCTTAATAATTACCTTTTTTCAGTCTTCTTGTATTAAATCGAACACGAAAATTTAGTATCAATATTTTTATCACCAGAACTGTTCAACGGTGTAACTGTAACACGCCGCCTATTTCTGTCTCTTTCACATCCACCAAGCGATGAAGGACCGAACACGAGTTTTACGCGTTTATCGATTTCTCGTAGGTGTTTTGCAGACCCTATTAGTCCCACACCGCTTTTCGAATCCTTACAATATCTAACACTTACAAGTCTAGTTAAACTAAGCGACAACCATGTTACCAATACTTTCGCAATCTCGAACTAGGAAAATCGATAGGTTCCTTCTTATTTCGTAACTCACTCCACTATTAATAATATTCAGTGCACCACTAGAGAGACTACGCTTATTTTTAATACTTCTATGTGCGTTTCTATTTGGCTAGAATATTCAATTAAAAAATATACTGTCGCTTGTGATGTTTCTCGCTCACAGCTGTTACGTCCTGCGAGCTCCCTTTCACAGTGAAATGGGGATGGGAGGAAAATTCAAGATGGCGACAGTTGCGCGCGCAAATGCCCACGCAATCTGTCAAACTAACAAATAGATAAATCCACTCCAACTCATCATTTTATTGACCTTTCTCAGTATTTTTCGCTTCATTTCATTAGATACTAAGTTATGTAATTTGTGAAATAATAAGTTTAATTTTGAAAATGTTTAAAGCATATAAGTTAATTTAGTTATAATTTCCTTAAATTTTATAAATTCGGATTTGTCAGACAACAAGTTGGGGAATCGGTGTCAAGTAATGACAATATAAATGTTATACTTCGAAGATTCCCACCTATTGTTATATTTATTGCACATAACTTTATATAAAGTGTACATTGAGGGTTATTTTCGGATGCGAGCATCTTCAAACTCGACTTCAATTAGATTTATCTCTCCACTTATCTTAGACAGGCTTAAATCTTTTATGTGGAGAAAATCTTTTGGATGTCTGTTAATGTAGAGAAACAAAATATGATTTCTCATCTTACATTTTGGATATCAAATGAATAGATAATATTCTTTAAGATACTATATATGCGAGCGTCTTCAAACTCGACTTCAATTAGATTTATCTCTCCACTTATCTTAGACTGGCTTAAATCTTTTATGTGGAGAAAATCTTTTGGATGTCTGTTAATGTAGAGAAACAAAATATGATTTCTCATCTTACATTTTGGATATCAAATGAATAGATAATATTCTTTGAGATACTATATATGCGAGCGTCTTCAAACTCGACTTCAATTAGATTTATCTCTCCACTTATCTTAGACAGGCTTAAATCTTTTATGTGGAGAAAATCTTTTGGATGTCTGTTAATGTAGAGAAACAAAATATGATTTCTCATCTTACATTTTGGATATAAAATGAATAGATAATATTCTTTGAGATACGTAACCAATTTTTTCTTTAACGAAATTACAGTGTAAATGACAGGGTGATATGTGATGATTGCTGTAGGTACTTTTTTTTCATTTATTTAAGGACAACCAACAAAGCAAACACTAAATACATGATCTACAATACAGTTGCACCTTAATCTAGCTACCTAATAGATTTTGTACCATCTATTACAAGTAATCTATTTTTCATAATTATATTGTAACCATAAACGAAAATACTTTGTAAAACAAAACAACTAGGTTCATTTTAGATTTCTGGTAAGTACGTCACTAAAGCTTGTAATTTCACCAATTATGCGATTGTGTACCAGCTGCAGCAAATGCATTCGTAATAAGGCACTAAATTTTTTTTATTTGATTTCAGTAATGTAATTAAAGCTAGGTACACTCAGCAGCACGTCATGTTATACAAAACTTTCAACAAACAACAATTTCTTTTGAACCATAATGTCTTCCCGTTTAGTGTAAAATTGAATCTGATTACTCTGCCTTAAAAGCCCAGCGTGCCGTTGACTGTACCTTATAAAATAAAAATCTGTAATAACTGTTCAGTTGGCTTGTAATTTCACCAATAATGCAATGGTGTAGTACCAGATACGGCAAGAGCACTTGCAATGGTCCGAAGCCTTGACCTCATGACCCAATTATGTGGCCGCATTCTTCCCGGTTCGGTCTACATATTCCTTTGAGCAAGTAACGTAGAATATCATATCATTACTTAATATTTTTAAGTTTTTGAGATAAATTACATTCGTAGCCGAAAAACAAATGAATTAGACTTTGTTTGTTTAACAAATGAATGACAAAGCATTAACTTTTATCTGGGGAATAAAAGGCAAGTATTAACTATTGTTTTTAAATTATTTAATTATTACGATGGCTGAAATATAAATGAAATACAGGACATGACAAACAAAATTTATAAACAAAAAATAATTTGATGTAAATAAGTAATTAATATTGTACAAGATGCCATCTGTCACCATTTTAACGTACTAAATAATGCTACGCTTTTCAGTGTCCTACTGAAACGTATCGTGCAAGCAGCTGAAATGTAGAACACATTCATTACTTAAACATTTTCACAGATGGCGCTTAGTAGATTTATTGTTTAGTGTAAAAGCTTCAAAATAAAAATAAAAATGACGGTATTTTTGTCACACAACCATTTAATCGAAATCATAGTACGTTTCGCAGGTTTTGGATAGTACATAGGACACTCAGAAAGTTTTGCGTAGCTGGTAACTCAGAAATATTTGAATATGAATGTAGTGTTTTTGGGAATGGTTCAATTTGTAAGGGCGCTTTGGCTTTACGTGGACATTATAAAGTATAATTGTATATGATTCCCATTATTAATACTTTGTATCTAAAGGACATGAATTATAGCAATAAAGTTGCCGGAAAGTCTAAAAATGTGTCAAAATAAGCATATGTAATATTGTAATCTTGGAACTGAAAGAAGCTATTTATGATTGTTTTCCCTAAATAAAAGTATTATTACACTTTGACACTTACTTCTTCACTCACTTTTTACACTTTTTGAGGTAATGTAATACCATAAATCGACAATAACAAAGAAAATCGGGTTTACAAAGAAAAAGCAGTCGAAACAACATTTACAGCATAGATACTTAATACAGATTCACAGTACACGAGACCAAGCGAATATTTTTTTCAAATGTTATAATTTTTTGACATTAAAAAGTTGGTAAAAAGTAAAAACAATTGTAAGTACTTACGAAGTACTTACAATTTCCTTGTTTTTATTACATGTACTCTTTGGTTGACAGTGGGTTGACACCACTGACATGAAAAGGATTTTTTTTATTTAACTGGACTGACTGTCTGTATGATTTGACAGCTAAGTTTTTGTTCCTATATGAAACGCCACTAGCGTGCGTCTAAAGAACTAATTTTGACGTACAATATGAAAATGGTTGCCGTGATGGTCTCTCCAGACTTCAAACTTTAGTACCATGTCCCTCACGCTATGCTCACGCTACGTCCTATAGCGCCAAAATGGCGGAAATCAAATAGGCACAAAAACAGTTTGACATAAGCCTGTCCAGTGTAAATATATTCAGGTCAGTGGTTAACACTGGTATTTTGGCATGTTTTGAAAAAGGTTTTGATTAAGTTGTTATTTTATTACATACCAGACCAGACAACTCTGTGACTATATTTCTTCTGCAAAAATACTTTCTAAATGATTTATTTTTATATTTACTTTCCGGCGAAAAGACTTACGTGGAAATTCATTTAATATTGAATTATATTTTTCTGTATAAATACATTTTACAGAACAACTTGTACACGTAAAGCCGGGATAGAACAATTCCCTTTAAGAACTCAAAAACAAAACTTGATCGGAAGTCACGAGTTATTTGGTTTTTAGGGTTCCGTACCAAAATGGTAAAAAAGGAACCCTTATGGTGTGACTCAGTCTGTCTGTCTGTCTGTCACAGCTGGCTATCTCGAGAACTACAAATGGTATCAACTTGAAATTTGGGATAGTTTAAGATGACATTTGCCCAACTATTTTGCAAAAAAGAAATTAATAAAAAAAATAAATATCTTTTTTACAACATGGACTGAAAAATTTGAAGTGGGGCTACTAGGGCATGTGGGGTGTCATATAAAAGAGCGACGTTTGCACGTTTTCAATCATTTTTTCTTTTTGTTTAAGGCCGCATAGTTTTCGATTTATGATGAAAAATGGAAAAAAATGACCGTTCCCCCCCTTATCTCCGAACTTTGCAAAGAGAAAAATCTGAAATAATTCTATGTGATAGCAGTTTATATAAAGATTACAGGAAACATAAAACGATGTCTCAATATAGCACACTTTTTCAGAAACTATCAAATTTCTAAAAATGTTAACATTACTTCCACTATCGGTCAAGAGATGGCGCTGACATTTATGTCAGCGCCATCTCTGCAATCTGCAATACTAATTTTATTATTTTACTCTGCAGTGGGGTTTGATGGTGCAATTATGATGGTACGGAACCCTCGGTGCACGAGTTAGACTCGCTCTTGACCGGTTTTATTTATTACAATGTGAAGTTCGTCGCCGGTAGCAAAAATAAAATTTACGCGAAAAAATATCAGGTGATGATTTTTAAAGATTTCGAAACTTAGCTTTCTCAAGTTTGCACTGATTTACTTCTAAATGCTTTTTAAAAGGAAGCACCTCATTTGAGTATCGTAAAGCATTGGTATGCAAAATGTAATCGATTTCTATTTGAAAATTACCTACTTATTGGAGGATTTGAAGATATTTTGGGATTTTTGTGACTTAAAAAAACATCAGCATTCTAAAGTTAGGAAACTTTGATGACTGGATTCTTCATGTACTCATCATGGAAAAACGGGCTCGAATTGATTTATGTAATAAGTATGTTGTTAAAGTGCGAATTCAAATTCTGTGTATGACATTATGATAGAAGATAGAACATAAATATATTGTTCCAGAATCAGAAAGATAGCATAGCAACATTTGTTTATACATGTTCGAAGTCATCAGTGAACCAACAAAATTAGACGATAATTGTAGGCAAGTATTTGATTGCATTCTTTCTTTTTCCAGACGGGTCCTATCTAAAATAACCTACTTGAGGAACAAAACACAGTTGATGCTGAGAAAATCACTACCATTTGGTTCCCAACTGTCGTTAAAAAGTCAAGGAAAACCAGAGGAGGTCATGATAGCGTATGAAAAACATGCTCTCAGACAAATAATTATATGAAAAAAAAATAGTTTGAACGAATTAAAAACAATTTAAAATATTATGAAAATACTGTTATTGCGCAAAACTTTCAGAGTTCCTTACATATACTTGCCTATTTTGTTTAATTTAAAAGTGGAACAGTATTTGTGTGAAATGATCTGACTTTATTATTTTTTTCCTAACCAGTGAAATTGGCCCTCATTGGGCCCTGTGGGTTCAATTCCCGCCTGAGCACACCGTAAGCCCTCGTACGCACTGGCGGTTGAGTAACCGCCACAGTATTTCATGTATTTACAAATGGAACCGCGCGGTCAGCTGCCCCTCGCGGTCAACCGCCCACCAGTGCGTACGGTTAAGACAAGTAGAGTGATATAATTAAATAACACGCCAAACATCATAACTATGTATACTTGTTGGTTAATTAAAAACAAAAAATAATAGACAACGTTTGCACAGACGTTTGTTTGTGACAAGATGCCTGAGGCAAGTGGCAGAAACACAATCAGTTCGCTTTGATCGGGCTGAATTTAATAATCCTGGCGTTATTGAAATTAAATCAAAATTACGCGAATCATCTGAATTTTCAAGTATCATGCAAAACTGAATAACGTTTGAACATTTTGATGAATGTTCTATTTGTACTTACAGAGTATTTAGAACATAAATAGCTATATTTAAACTTTGTAGCGGTTTTTCCTATGCCAAGAACTGAGCCAGAACGATTTTTCGCCTTTTTAATTTATATGATTTAAACTTTCGCATGTATTTTCTACCTTTTATTATTCTATGCCGCATATTTACCCATTTCTGACCTAATTACCCAATTCAACCCATGGTTTAGACAGTGGTTCCTAAACTTT
Source organism: Agriphila geniculea (assembly GCA_943789525.1). Classification (NCBI taxonomy): domain Eukaryota; kingdom Metazoa; phylum Arthropoda; class Insecta; order Lepidoptera; family Crambidae; genus Agriphila; species Agriphila geniculea. The sequence goes on from OX038875.1 coordinate 16,514,699, forward strand.
TCAATATTGTTACCCATATCACCTAGTAGAGAAGCCGACTTTACCCCCATTCCGCCGTATCACATTCACAGTGCATAGCAAATAGTGTCATTGAAGATTCAAGAAATGTCATTTTGAAATAAACCATAGTGCCATCTCTCTATTCTATTCATTCTTACTGGTACCACATCTGTTACCGCCATAGAATAACTGTTTTACCCCTGCGGGGGTAATTAACCCCAGGCTGGGAACCAATGGTTTAGAGAGTAACATCTCAAACCACTGTTTTCCGCTTGAGTACAACATGGTTAATTAAAGGTCATTTTAATAACGTACCTATCTCTACAAAGACTTATGGTTTTGGTCGCTTCGTTAACTATGCTTTGTGACCGATTTATCGGTTCAGTTAGTTTATTCGGTCAAATTGTTTGTTATGTAGACAAAATGATGCATAGTCTGCGGTTTCTGTCTGTGGCTGACGTTTCAAGGCAGCTAGCGGTGTGGGGCTTAGCAATCTAAACATTTGTTAGAGCACAATACCTTATGAAGAAATATTATAAGTAATGGGTATTATGGTGTTTGAATACCAGACTTCTAAACGTTAACGTTGTTTTTTGGGCCCATCCTTCTTGTGAGCCAAAAAGACATCCTACTATCCTACTTAATACTCGTATTGTAAATGCGAAAGTTTGTGTGTGTGTTTATTACCTCTTTTTAAACTGAGTTACTTGACTTCTGCGTAGGGCAGCCGAACTGGAAGTATGTAGGTATGTATTAAATAATAATAATAATAGAAAGTTTATTTCGGACAACAAAGATCCATAATTGGGTTAGTTACATTAAATTAAAGGTTTACCGCATTTATTTTGATAAAAATATTAAAATTTATTGGAATAATATTTTTCGGTATATTGTATTATAACCAGAAATCACAATTTTCCGGTGACATATTCAATCAATAGTATCTTCGCAAGCAATCGTGAAAACATTAATTTGTTATTCATGAATAAATAATAGCACGGTTCCGTGTAGTCGTTATTTCGGACACGTGAATTTGAAAATAAATTACCCTTATTAACGCTTAGGTATATACCATTAGGGAAACCTTCCTAATGAGAAATAGGAGTGGAGAAGCAAGCGCTTTTACTTGCCCGAACAAAATTGAATTGCGGGATAACCTTTTAAGTTGTTGTAAAATAATGAAATTTTGTTGTTGGAGTTTTTTATTTCGTTTTTCATGCGAGCCAGGGTTTTGATGAACGACTTTAATACGTGCTTTGAATTAGAAATCTTCGTTCTGTCTGCTACCTGCCGTAATATATTGATAACAACTAATATATTTGAAATTTCATTATCAAAATGAGTTTCATATTACTTTTCATTGCGATAATTTACATAAATATACGGTATTAAAATAAATGATTATCAAATTACAATAAAATATACGTTATAAATAAAAAGTAGCGGCAATAAATATATTAAAGACACTTTAATATATAAAGAATGGTCAAATATGTAAAATAAAAATCGACTTTCCATACAAATCAAAGAGATCACGTGATCAATTTAGTATGGGTGACCAAAATTTTTTGGCGAATTTTGACACATGTTTCTTAGTGAAAAGTTGTTTGGTTTCATGGACTGGACACATCCTTAAAATTTGGATGGTAAGTTTAAAATGACCCTGTATAATTGAAGTCATTATGTAATCTTTTAAAATAAGAATCTAACCGCGATATTGATAACTTTAGGACTTAAATTTCATAAATCAAAGTGATCAAAATTCAAGGTGGAATAAACATAAAAAATCACAAGAAGTCATAAAAAAGATTACTGATGCTAAAAACATAAAATGAAATATAAAGGGAAAAAATCGTTACTTTCACGTTTTTAGCGTCTTGACTTCTTGTAATTTTTAGGGTTCCGTAGCCTAAGTGGCAAAAAACGGAACCCTTATAGATTCGTCATGTCTGTCTGTCTGTCTGTCTGTCTGTCTGTCCGTATGTCACAGCCACTTTATTCCGAAAGTATTAAGACTACACAGTTGAAACTTGGTAGGTAGGTGTATTCTGTTAACCGCTTACCGAATTTAATACAAAAATAATAAAAATAAAAGATTAAGGGGGGGCTCCCCATACATGGAACTGAAACTGAAAAAAAAAATTTTCTTCAAACCAACACGTGTTGGGTGTCTATAGATAGGTCTTTAAAAATGACATTGAGGTTTCTAAGACAACTTTTTCTCAAAGTCAACCGTTTGAAAGATATACACCGCCAAATTGGTAAAATGTGTGTCCCTCCCCTTTAACTTTTGAAATAAGAGAGTGAAAAATCTAAAAAAAAAATATGCTGTAGATCTTAATAAAAACTTTCAACCAAAATTAATTTGAACGAGATATAGTAATTAGATTTTGAGATATAGCACATTTTCCAAAACCGCAAATATAACTTTGTCATTCATACCAACACTGTGAAAAACAAAGTTATTTTTGCATACGAAAAATGATAGGTGGTATTAAATATGGTATGGTATAAGGTAACTACGGAACCCTACGGCGCGTGGCCCGACACGCACTTGGCCGGTTTTTTTTTTGTTTCATTGATTTCATTTCGTGATCAAAATTCAAAAAGAAATTTTCATTTTTGATCACGTTGATTTGTGTCCTAATGTGATCAATATCGCGGTTAGATTGTTAGTGTAAAAATTTCACTCTGTATAAATAAATACACTTTTTCTTCCCTGACAGAACGTAGGTACATAAACACCTCATAAAAATAGATTTCTTAAATATAATTAATTTATCTGTTATGTTCTACTACTACTGATCTTGATAGATTGGTGTATGTAAATATTGTAAACCTACTTTAAAAAAAATGTACACTTGAATTAGTATTATTGTCTGTGATATATACCTATCTGGTTTCAAAGTATAAAAATGTTATAATATATTTCTCCAAAGTGACACATTCTTGCTGTTTGCTCCCTTGTCCCGCTTTTAGATATCAAGTAAAAAAAAACTATAGCAGCCGTGCCAACATCCGTATTGTCAATGCTCACATCATGAGATGCACTCGCATTTCATAATAGAATAAAGCGGTTGTATGACCGAAAGTGGCGCCCTCAGATGTTTTTATTAAAAAAGTTATTAATAGAAAAAGATTTTAATAATGTTTATCGTGGAGATTTTAGGGCCTATCGTCTAGTATTTTTAGAAGGTATCACTACATGCCCTCGTAGTCATTCGTAGAAGTAGATAGCAAATGTGTCAAAAACGGCCACTTTTAGCAGTTTTTCTATCTACTTTTAGCAGTGACTACAAGGGCATGTAACGATACCGTCTAAAAATACTAGACTGTAGGCCCTAAAATCTCCACGATAAACATTATTAAAATTGTCTATTAGAATTATAATATTAAATAAAATTCACTGCGGCGCCACTTTCGCTCAGGAACCTTAACAAACTGTTTGGTTTATATCATCAAGACGATGTTTTTACCCGGCTTTTATTTTGACCAAAGGAGAAGGGTAATTTTCATTTGCGTTCCCAGCTGGACAAAAAAGCAAACTATCCCAGATTTTTGTTATCACTAATCTAATTTTTATACTTATTCAATATCGACGATTTGGCTTTATCTGGCGAGTAAAAACTATATTTTCATACTAAACCTACAGAAAATTCGCCAGTTATATTGAATATCATAAATAAAATACTTGGGACAGGTCAAATAGATCACTTTCTTGTCCAGCCGGGGTAAATGTATGGGCCGTGACCTTTTTTCTTTTGAACTGGACATTGTACATACGAATGGTTAAATTTATTTCGTTAAAAGTAATCGATTTCAGATCACACCGATCACTTAGTCCTAAAATAAGCACAGCTAAAAAAACGAATAGATTATGTATACATAGTTAATAAAATAAAAAAATTTCACCTACCGGTATTCAAACCGGGATCCCTTGTTTTCGCATAATGATTTTATACCTAATTCAATTTGGCATAACCGATTTGGAATAGTCTTTTCTGTCATAATAATACTTTGGCATAATATTTTTTGGAATACTATTTATATTAGCATAATTATCATTTAGACTAATTTGTTTTCGCATGATGTTATTAGGCATATTGTCTATTCGCTTAATATTATTTAGACATAAAAATCAAAATAAATAAAAAATAATATTTTTATGCACTTATTTATTTTCATGCAAAAGGTAAAGTATTGTATTAAAATGTCAAAAAATCATAACACATACGACTTAAATATCGAGTCACAAAACACCTATTTTTAAAATACCGAAAATTATTAAATGTCTGATGATAGTTCAAAACTCTGAAAGTTAAAATGCCGATAGTTAAAAATCCCAAAAGTCTGTTTAGGTCTATTAGGTGCGACTACGAGCGAGCGTAGCGAGCGAGGAGGGGTTAAGGTTTAATTGCGACCAAAAACGCACGAGCCGAGCAAGCGGAGCGAGCGTGCCGCGGCAGTGGCCGGCGAAGTGCCAGAACCGACCTGCTGGCATGTAACCCTCAATTAACCTTCGGTTTTTTAAGCTTCGGGATTTTGTATTTTAGGTAAAATGTTCTTTCGTGATTATAAACGTCGTGATTTTTTTGTTTATAAAAATATGCATTAATTACATTATGCGTGTTTAAATTTATGCTAAAGAATATTATGCTTAAGCATGATTATGCTTAAAGTAGTTATGCTTAAAAAATTATGCATGAGCTGTTATGACTACATAATATTATGCGTAAACATCATTCGGCGAAATCATATTATGCTATGACATATTATGCCTTAAAATTTTATGCAAATACATAGGGAACCATTCAAACCATATACCTCTGGCGCATTAGTAAGGGTTGCTTACTTTACACGCTGCCTCGTGTTTGATTGTTTTTATATCTTTCAAAAGTGTTAGGTAGTCTGAAATCATACGAAGGTATTGTTCAAATCGAAGGTAAATTAATAAAGAGATGTAGTTGAATGTCGCAAATAATAAGATTCTGACAGCTAAAGAGAAACACTTTTCTATTTGTAAAAAAAAATATTTTTATCTTTCATAAACACAAGCCAGCGAGATCACCGACAAAAGATAGTTTCTAAAAAAGGGTGAACCTTGCTGCACCGTACCCACGTAATTTGTAGCTTTGACGTAGGTAATAGTTATTTTAAAAACTTGAAGCTCTATTTTTGTTACTTTGCAGAGTTCGTCTAACAAAAGGATTGTGCATGAAATCGGATCTGGCTTGTTATTTCAGATCGTATTTTTACTCCAAAGTAGGGATATGGCCGTCATTTTTCGCAATATACCTCGTACTTATTTTTAGCCATAAAGTTAAGTACTACATTATGGGGTCTGAAATGAGCTCGCCGTTCAACCGTCTGTTTACCTTAAAAAATATATTGTAAGCAAATTTTTTAGTTCAGTATACACGCTGAAATTTTAATCATTTGGTTCCCGCAAAGGGGTGGTTTCACTTATGATAACAAGCAACTTTTACTTACTCTGATATCACGAAAAAGACTAATGTTCCATGCAAAAGCGTAATACCTACTCGACCTTAATGTATGGAACAGCTGATTTTTTCGCGTTTTTCAAGTTGCTTGTAATCATGAGTAGAATCACTCTACTGCGGGAACCAAATAATTAAAATTTCACGATGTGTAATGTTCATTTTTGTTCATGGTTATCAATATCAAACAGCTATCATTAATATAAATTGCACCAACCATAAATAAAAGCACCCAACAATCCGCATTGGGCCCGCGTGGTGGGTTAAGGCCCATCTTCTTTATCCACCCATAAAGAAGGCCTGTGCTCCAGCAGTGAGGACATTAAAAATGACTGATGTCAAATATAAGTTGCCATTCATGCATATTGATTAAAGCTATGACTCTTATGTATCGTATATTGGCATAATTATTCAATTATACTAATTGACAGAAGTGTTGCGTTGGAGTAATTATATTATTTTAGTGAATAATATTATCTTGACTCTAGGGATTTGAAGTTGACGTGAACTTGATAAAGTGTACGCCTCAATTCTACTTTGGTAAGGCTACTCGATTTTATAATAATAATATGTTGAAATATACAATTCAATAAAACGCTTTTGTTGACAGATGCCTCGTCGCTTTTTTATGTCATTAATTGCATAAAAGCGTTGCTATAATAATTATAGAAGTGGCAAAAATAATACTGAAGTACTTTGCGAGAGATTAGATATTGAGAAAGCTGAAACTTGGTAGAAGATACAATTTTCATCCCCTGTTTAACATATTAGTGGATGAATTTATAAAATTTCAAAAAAAAACTAAATAACGTTTTAAGCTCTCCTGTAATTTTTTTCTGGAATGAGATACTTGAATTTGGATTAGTGCAGCTGCGTGGTTGGTTAGCCAAGTCCAAGATCTGAATGTTTGATGTATGATTAGTGGAATCAAACTTTTCTATAGGTTCTCTGGTCTGGGTTTTTTTAACGCTGTTTTGTGATATTCCGTTAGCAAGACAAATTGTAACAAATAAAATGAAGTTAATGTAAGCTTTAAATTAATACAATAAATCATAAACTAAATGGAACTTGTTGCACGTATTTTACATTGATAGAAAAATCTACTACCTACTTTTTATTAAATCATATTGGAAAAAAAAAGGATGATGCTCTAAAATTCTATGACTAATATCATTTAAGATTAGACCAAACGATTAACGATTGTCTAAAGTTTGAAGACATTGAAATTATTAACGTACAGGTGACCTTTGGGTATCGTCAAAATATTCTTGTGCCAAAGCGTTCTGTAGTCGCATCGCGGTACGCTGTCCGCGGAAATGTCGCACGACGAGAATAGACGTCGCGTCGACAGGCGTGTGTGTGACGTCACGATACGTCACTTGTTTTGCCGATCTTAGCTGATGTCTCACTTGAGATCACAATTACACAACGCTTAAATAACAGCCGTAGCTTTTTAGTTTGTTAGAACTAAAATAAAAGAAATGGAAAGAAAGAAGAACTAAAAACTGCAACGTAGGCAATTATTTGAAAGCTGTAATTATAATACAATTTGTTTTTGTAATTTGGGAAAACGTGTTTATTCTTTTTTTATCTGGCCGATCTAAGCCTACAATACAATACAATAGAAAAAGCGAAAACATTTTAGTCTAACGTTTAATCCAACAGCGATAGAAAAGTTTTTGTGAAAGATATTACAACGATTATGTTATTAGTGGTTATGGGTACTATTATGTATTCTGTGGTGATGGTACCGCGCTTTTACTAGGGTAATTTAACAATGTTATTAGGCCATTACAATACTATGTAATCACTCTAGTTTGAAACTACCGTGGAATCATCTTTTACAATTGCCAGGCAATTATTGATTGACTCAACTAGGTTAATGAGCAAAAAATATTGGCGACAGAACAAAATACAGCGGCCTTTCAGAATGCAGAGCGGGCTTGCATGTCGGGAGCATAGCCACCGACCGCACGAAGTTCGGCATCCGCGCCAGTCCTCCGTGAGATTGCGCGCTAACCGAACGCCGCGTCGCCACCACTCACTCGCGCCCAATGGACTACGATCGACTACGCGAACCTAACAACCTTATTTCCAACACCTCCATCGACGACCACTAACGAACGAACTGTACGAGCTTCAAATAATGACCTTACAACCACACCACAAACTTTTACCGACTTTCCGAAACTAACTTTATCCCCCCACACAAGGCTCCTGAACATCATGCATCATCAGGGAAAGTCATTTCGAAACCAATTTATACACAAGAAACGACTGAAACTTTATGATTGCAACCTTTAAAAAGTTTACACGATTTATAAATCTATTTACACTGGTTTTTGAACATTAGTTTTTATCCTTCATTAACCCTTAAAATAAGCGATCGTGACCAAAGACAATTTGAACAAGTTTAAGTATTTAAGACTTTTGAAAGTGTGTTTTAGCTCAAGTGTTTAAAGACTTAGTTAAGTGTGGTAATTAGTAAATAGTTTATGTAACTATAGTGAGTGATTTAGTGTGTTTAGTGAGCCCTTTATATGCAACACAATTTATTCATCCTTTTTGAGACGGTAAGTTACAAATGTAAATGCAACAATTCTCTACAAATATTTATTTTCTATTATGTATTTTCCAATGTTATCACGTTTCATGAAAAATTGGACACTTAAAGACGAAAAACAAACACTTATATCTTTCATTGCGATAACTCACAAACAAAGTTAAACAGAAACGAAAAAAAAAAATGCAATTGTATCTTTAAATAAAACAGATTTCATTTTTTTTCGGTGTCAGTGCTCTACTTTTGTTTAGCTCACAATGAGGGCAGTGGTAATTACAAAAATGTTACTCTATTTTTAAGTATTTAAGATGATTTTGAAAGATATTAATTGCCTACCTAGATATTTTTCTCTGATGTCATTACTTTGCAATAAAAAAATAGTATTGTCACCTTATCGCGACATCAAACTGTATGTTGTAACTGTACTGTGTGGTTAGGTTACCGATATTTTTTTGAAAATATTGAACATAAATTTGACGATTTAATTTTTTACTGTGGCAATAATACAACATACAATAACGATAGTTTATTATTGGCAGTAAGCTTATTTATCTCTGCATTAAATAACATGTCATTCTTATTCCTATTGTCTATTCTAATTATCAATCGGAGTACTAAACGCAATAAATAAAGTAATTTGGTAATAGATAAATATATAATCGACCTCAATACTGTCAGTGTGCGAGCTCTACATATAATTATATACAACCATAGCTACACAACTCGTGCCAAGTCCAATGACATCGTAAGATATTTATAAAACAATATCACAATGCCAATCGTCTTCCTTGAAGTAATAGTTGGTTTATTTACCGATCACAAAACGTGTGTAATTTTTTTTTATATTTGACACCATCATACATCATAATAGCTTTTACTATGTAATGTATAAGGCTGTTTGTTTTCCAATAAAAGATAAATAAATAAATAAAAATCACATATATTTCTTCGTCCAAAGTAGTTAAAGCACTTGTATTATGGAAATCAAGAGACAACGGTGGTAACGCATAGAACCGGAGCTGAGACAATATAAAAAAGTTAGTTTTCTGAATTGACCCAGCTGGAAATCGAACCCGGAACCTGAGGTATGGTGACACCTTGAAAACCCGTTCTACGAGCCACAAGTTATCTATTTATCTTCAACTAGCGGCCGCCCGCGACTTCGTCTGCGTGGAAAGGTTTTTTGCTATCCCTCGGGAACTATACTTTATTCGGGAAGTTAGGTACCCTATGTCCTTCTCTGTACCCCTGACAACGTGTATGCAAAATTTCCTAATGATTGGCTCAGTAGTTAGGACGTGAAGGCGTAACAAACAAACAATAAACGGACTTTCGCATTTATAATATTAGTAAGGATTCAGCGATTTCATGATTTTATAGCTGTTTTATCGGAGTAGGTACTAGACTTGTTGTCGATAGAGCAAAAAGAAGGAGAAACCACTATAACTAGTGTATCACAAGAGTGTTTTATTTATCACCGTATTACGTGCGGAACCACTCATCATTTATTTTATCTTATCACATACACACAAAATATGAATATCCAATATATTTCGGAAGCATTTAAAACACTTTTTCGCACTTTATTTCTAAACTTATGTTGTTATAGCGCTTACGGCATAATATATTCATTCAAGTAGTAAAGTTTTTACATACACAACATTTCTACTGTGGTAACATAATATTTTTATTTATACTCAACTACTAACTTAGTCCATTTAAATATTTTTCCTGAAATTCGCTAAACTGAACATTATCTTGAAAGCTAGTAACTTTCAGCCATATCTATGGAAGGTTAATAAATCTGTTGTTTTTTACCTCTTTTGGTACAGTCATCTGCAAAAATATGTATACAGTTTAGTTAGACCTTTGTGACTTTGGTCTAGTTGACATTTGTCATTGATTTCTGTTCAAAAAATTCATAGATATTGCAGTCCCCGCAAGAATAGGAGCATTGAAAATGAATACTAAAATTTACGAAAAACCAAAATTAAATCAAATGCAAAATCATATTTTTATAGTTAACTAGGTAGTACCTATTTATTACTACGATTTTGACACTCGGCTTCGCCTGGTCAATAATCATAGAAGTTACATAATTGTTTATGTACTGAAACACCCGTTTCTCCATAATTCCAAATCTAAAGGGTCAAAATTATTAACCGATTTTTTTTGCCATTTTGTAGCTTAATTACTTAATACCCTAGGACATTTTTTTTAATTTTTCTTTAGTCGTTTTTTTCCGAAATATTTACAATTTATTAAACAAACACTCCCAAAACCCCCCAAAAAACCTAAATTTTGCATAATTCCTAAAAAAAGTTACCAATAGATTTTCAAAATTCAAACATTCACACGTGTCTCGATAAATTCCTCAACTTTTGGTAATATTTTCATCTTTATCCTCTCAAAATCCTCGGGGATATGGCCAAAAATACGTCTCAGGCGATTTGCATCTGATAACCATTTTCAATGGTAAAAGTAATACCTTTTAGAATGAGGTCTAAACTGTATCAATATTAAATTTTATGCACGTGACTGTACGTCCTGTCAACAAGACTTAGAATTACCAATAACCCTTGTTTAAAATCAACAACAAAAGTTTTCAGATAATTAGTGTTACTGTAGTTGGGTACTTACATTTACTTCATGAAATAATAAACTTTTATTATTTAAAACAGAGATTTCTAGCCATAGTGTCTATTTGGAAAAATACATTTCTAGAAACCCCGGTTTTACAAATTGATTGCATAAACAAACTTTTGTCCTAATTAAATCACAATTAAATTTATACGCATTCCCCTTGAGAACATATGAAAATCAATTTTTAAACAACTTATGTTTTCATCAATTAATATAGATAACTTGCGGCAACTTTTATGAAAAAAAATACGTTACCTTTCAGTTATAAATACGGGAAAGTAGTTTATTACACATTCCAGAGGCGATAGCACCTGACCTATATTGCAATGTCACAATAAAAGTGGCAAGTTACTCTGTCACTGAAATATAGAACCACTCACTTTTGCTAGGTAACACAATAGTGAATTTGTCCATTTTAATTTATTCAAACGAGTTCGGTGTCCTATGGGAGGCAAAAGCACTTATGGTTTAATTAAACTCTATTGTTTTTGATGAATACATAATATTAGGCTGGTAAATATGTTAGCACCTATATTTATTATGTAGAAGGAAATCCCGTGTGGTGTACCAATTTATAAGTTTGTGAAAAGTTGCTCTTGGTTAATGGATCGTAATTATGAAACTAAAAAGAAAGAAAGAAACTTATCGCAGATTCTAATCCTAAAAAAGTAAGTGTTATGTAATAAAGAAAAGAGAAGAATAGGACTTGAACATTTCTTATTTTAGGTACTATCAAAATATAAAAACTTCATAGAACGAGCGCTGCTTAGTTACTGATTTATATCCGGCTTTTCATTTTATTTGATCTTTTTCTGTTACTTTGGGACTTTTCATGATTCCTAAATAAGATATTTTGGGCACTTTTCATGATGATTTGTGTTACACCTTTATTAATTTACGGATGGACAATGTGTTATTCAATTTTTTTTTAATAAACTTTCGCAATGGAAAAAATTTGGTCACCCATCCCATGAACAAATGGGATGGGTCAGCATTTTTTTTTATCTTGAGCTCCTCCGTGCTTTGGAAGGCACGTTAAGCCGTCAGTCCTATGTGCATTTTGCAGTCGTTAACACCCACCAATCCACATTACGCACCAGCGTTATGGCCCATTGCATCCTTATTATTTACCCATAAGGAAGGCCTGTGCGGTGTGCCCCAGCAGTGTGGACATTAAAAATGGTTGATGGTCAAATAAATCTTGTTAGTGACCGACGTACGAGCCCAGTTTCGACGGAAAACCGCAAATCGATGCACAGGAGCCGCTTGGCACACGTTTAATTGAGGTCAAAAAATAGTTTTAGTCGCAGTTCCTGAAAAAATCCCCTAGTACAGGAATTAACGTACGACATAACGTCATTTTTGTTTTTGTATTGAAAAAATGTTATAAAATTTCTCGGGTGTGGTATCAAATAAGAGGTTTTTTGAACCAATTCTATTTAAAATAAATATACTACCCGCATCATTTCATTTTAGCCACTTGTCTTGTTTTAAAATTAAAACATTTTTTTAGGAACTGTGGATATTTTTTTAACTCAAGTATACGTGTGCTAAAAAGGCTATTCTGTATATATATATGGATTTGCGGTTTTTTGCATATACCTAGTACTAAGTATATCACTTTTACCTAACCTTACTTATTTCACTACTTTATCACGGTTTATGATTTTTCATAACATAATCGATGCTACGATTTTATTATAAGATGCTACAATTATTATTTAATTTTAGATGTTTTAATTTACAATGCTAAAAATATACTATACTTAGTGAAATAATAATATACTAGGAAAAATGACTCTTCAACCAATAGTCAGGTTGGACTTAAATCACGCAGGACAGCGATAATCCAATTGTGGGTTCAATTCTCGCCTGACATTTTTCTCGTCTTTTAGCATCCTCTTCAATCATGGAACCTACTGCAAAAAGGCCTACTGAATAACTAAAATGAAACTTATATCCGATGTTTCAACTAAATCCGGCCATTTCTGGAACCGGAACGAATCAATACGTCTGATCTAAATGCGGGATCTGCGAAATTGTCCCGAGTCGAAAGTCGAGCTTGATTTATGTTTACCTGCAAGTATTTATTTTTAACGATTGAAATATGGTATGAGTAAGATAAGCATGATATGCGGCCTGAAACGATAACCTTTTTCAATATGACCCGGAATTAATAAGTTACGCTATTCAGTGGTTAAATGACAGGTTTTATTTCACAAAGAGAAGTTTATTTAGAAAGGTTTTAATTATCCTTCGGGAACAGTACGTTTTTTTTGGATTAAAGGTGCTTTTTTTTACCCCTGACAACGTGTATGCAAAATTTCATGATGATCGGAAAGGCGTGATAAAAAACAAACTTGCTTTCGTATTTATAATATATTAGCGGCCGCCTGCGGTATCACCCGCATGGTTCCCGTTCCCGTGGGAGAATCAAGATAAAAAATATTTTATGTTTTTTGTTCAGTAGTTTTTGCGTGATTGAGGAACAAACATCTAAACATTCAAATATCCAAACCCACAAATTTTCACATTTAGTTAGTAAGGATATTAGTAGGAATGTTTGTTTGCCACGCCTTTCTTTTTTCTTTCTAGATAAAAATAAATAAGGGCATAAAATATGATTTTTGGTGACAAAATATTATTTAACGACTAACCTTATCGCCAGAATAGCAGTAAGGAAGATAGTTTTTTTTTTAAGTCAAATGATAACTGTGGTAACTTTAGTACAACAGCTGATCAAAAATAGAACCTTTTGCTACCAAACTTTGAGCTATTGTTTTGAATCTGTTTGTTACTAATCATAGTAGGTAGCAAACATAATAATAACCAAACTATTAACTTAGTCGTAAACCACCAAGTCCACTCATATAATTGTGGTATAAGGTACAATAACTAATTTAATTAGGCAAATGACATTAATGTGCACATGAAATACAGTTACAAAATATTAAGCTATTCAAACTTCGGTGTAAAACTATTCAAAGATTCATTTTAGTAGACGATTTTCAAACACTTAATTATCTTTGAACGTACTTGTAATTCGTTTTGAATTAAATTCTACTCAATATTCTCAATCGAACTACGAATAATGCCATCGTTACCATTATGACTGTACTAAAATTAAAAAGGAACCTCGTAGAGCTCGGTAATGCATGTTTAGTGCCTGGCCCTGTGATTGCGGTGGTTTAGCAACTTTTGCAAGCGTTGGTCATGGGATGGGTGACCAAAAATTTACTATCTCGAGTTTCTCCGTGCTTTGCAAAGCACGCTAAACCACTGGCAGCCGTTAACATCCACCAATACGCATTAGGCCCGCGTGGTGGGTTATGGCCCATCCTACTTATCCACCCATAAGCAAGGCTTGTGCCCCATCAGTGGTGACATAAATGGCTGATGTCGATATCTTAGAAGAGAAATGTATCTCATAATATCGGTAGCAATACGTTATCATTATGTTTGGTCTTAATATTCATTGGCAAAGTTTCTTATAATGACCCTAATTTACACCCACAGGAAAGTTACAACTTTACTTTCAGCGTGTTGAGGTAAGAGCATGATAAAGTTAATTTATTGTAGGGTTAGGAGAATTACAAACTAATAATTACATTAGCAAAATCTCAGATTATTTTTCTTTTACCCGACTACGGCGAAGCAAAAAGTAGGGTTATGATTTTGACCAGGATTATGATTTTGAATATTACCACTTTGTCCTAGATATAACGACTATAGACTGGAGGTGGCATGCGACTACGGTTATCTTTTTATTGAATTTTGGACTCGAATATTTTTCTTCTTTTGTTCTTTTTTCAATTCAATTCAATTTATTTTTTCGAGAAACAAAGGCTCATTAATGGTTAGTAACAATGGAACTTAAAAGCTAAGTTAGTACATAATATTATTAAATTAATATATTTATTACTATTTTATTTTTTTTATTTTTTAGAGAATAGAAAAACATAAAAAAATAAAGATAAATAAAATTTTTCCGTAGTAGGGTTTTAGTTTTTAAATTTCTTTTGGAGTTTGGAATCTGCGTGGAGATCTTTGAGGATCTTTGTCAATATTTTAAAGGTAAACTCAAGTTATATAAAAATCAGTACCCGTCGTAGTACGAACACCACTATAGGAAAACGAGGCGCGAAAAATATTCAACAGAGTAATTTTGTATGGGAAATTTTTACGGTGACATTTACCACCGAAAACGAAATGAAATACATAAAAATCTACATGAAGCCACACAACAAAGTAGCAAGTTAAATAACTATATTAAAAACAAAGTGTGTAAGCTTGAGTTTAGCCGAATTACCCTAGAAGGTGCCTACCACCATAATCTCGTTACGTCTGAGCGGCCGCACTTCGCAAATTATGCCGTTACTTCTCTGTCGCGGCAGAATTATTAACTACATTAACACTGACGTATGGTAGGTATTTAAATGCTGGAAAGAAAAGACTTGGTTTAAATATTATAATGCAAAAGTGTATCTTCAAGTGTTTATTAGGTACAATAAAAATTTTTCAACAATACGCACGCTGGCTGTACATACTGGTTATTTGGTTTATTTTTAATGCTAAAAAAACTTAGTCCTAGTAAGATTTCATTCATTTTATATCAGCAATATTGGAAAAAGAACGAAATGGTATCACAATTTTAATATATCATTACTATCGATATTTGAGTATCGAATTTTTGTGCGGCAGGTACCTATATTAAATAATCTAGTGACCACGGCTTATGAAAAGTACCGAAACTGAAAACAAAATTATAGTACCCAAAAAACAAATAAAAACTAATTAGTGTTTATAAACTATGCGTAATAATATTTCAATTTATATTATAGTTATTTTCAACTAAAAGCCTCCAATGCTCTTCGTGCAATGCTCTTCATGCAATATAGTTAGTTAGGCACATCAAAATAAATACAGTCTAGTGCGTAATTACATTGTGAATCATTGATTGTAAATATTGTAATACCTATTGATTGGAATAAGTAGTAATCTAATTACTAACATGCGCCAGTCAAGAATTATTCACGCTCATTCTGCCTTTCAAGCCAAGTTCCATTTATGTATTCAATCTATTTTACTGTCTTCGTCAATATTTGTAGTTTCTGTTAAGATATTATATAAGTTGAACGGTTGTACTGAATATTTTTGTAAAACGGTACAATTATTATTCTATGATATACATGCAATTATTAACATGAACACACTGATAGGCCATTAGGTACATAGCGTTTATTCGTCTTTTATTCATTCAAATTACTGAAATTAAGATTCTAATGGCATAATAAAAATATTACGTTTTGTTTAGTATTTTGATACGATACAAACCAGGATCATTATCAAAGAGTTCGTTTTTTTTTCTCAATATTATTGTAAATAATGTGTGTTTTATTACTGTGCTAACATTTAAATAAGGTTTACAGCTACAAGTTCTTATTTGTTGATATACGTATAAAAAAGGTAACACAAACTACGCTAAAAGAAATTTAAAACCACTCTGTAGATAACAATGTTATTTTCAACACACTTGCTCGTAAAGTGAGCTTTTAGGGCCAAAAACCGAGCTATAAAAAACACCGTGCATAATAGTAGATTGTTATACAAGACGCTAAAATGACCCATTGCATACGAGGTAGTTTTATTCCCGAGCTTTAGTGAGGGAATAAATAGAAACCGAGTTACAATGGGTTTTTAGCGTCATGTGTTCTCAGATCAAATAAAAACCGGCCAAGTGCGTGTCGGGCCACGCGCAGTAGGGTTCCGTAGGTACATTATATACCATACCATATTTTAATACCGCTATCATTTTTCGTCTGAAAAAATAACTTTGTTTTTCACAGTGTTTGTATGAATGACAAAGTTATATTTGCGGTTTTGGAAAATGTACTATATCTCAAAAACTAATTACTGCATCTCGTTCAAACCAATTTTCGTTGAAAGTGTTTATTAAGATCTATAGCATATATTTTTTTTTGATTTTTCACCCTCTTACTTTAAAAGTTAAAGGGGGGGGACACACATTTTACCACTTTGGCGGCAGATATCTTTCAAACGGTTGACTTTGAAAAAAAATAGTCTTAGGAACCTCAATGTCATTTTTAAAGACCTATCTAAAGACATCCCACAAGTATTGGTTTGATGAAAAAAAATATTTTCAGTTTCAGTTCCATGTATGGGGAGCCCCCCCTTAATCTTTTATTTTATTTATTTTTGTGTAAAAATCGTAAAGCGGTTCACAGAATACACCTACTTACCAAGTTTCAACTATGTAGTCTTAATACTTTTGGAATAAAGTGGCTGTGACATACGGACGGACAGACAGACAGACAGACAGACAGACAGACAGACAGACAGACAGACATGACGAATCTATAAGTGTATATGTGTGCGTAAACTGTGTATGTATACAGCCAAGGCGTAGTTTTACTGGCTTCACCGCTTTGTCGGAAGACTCCGTCTTTACTTTTTTATTTGGTCTGAGCGTGTGTTACACTCTACACTCTACTTTTCACTACGATTGCGAGAAAATAAAATACATTATTAAAATATAGTTTATACTTCCGTAAAGGAATCCACTTGTTTTTATATCCTCCACTTCATAAACTTTTCATATTCATGATTTCACCGAAGAGATCTCTGCTTTTAGTTCCATTAAAAAAAAAGAGAAACAGTACCTATTGAGTCTTTCGTGATAATTCTATCTATGAATAAAGACTTATTCGTTTTAGTAGGTTCATTGGTAATAGACAAACATTAAAAAAGAAAAAAACTTTATCCCCTAGGGCTAAATATGCTATTTTATCCCAGCTTTTGTACGTTACAATGAACTTTTTGGGCAAGAGGAGTGAAAAAATATTAACACTAGTGCGTTATAGAATTATCCCTACAAAGTTAAATTAGTACCTTACTGCAAGTTCTATGCGAGTAAATAGAGCATTCTCAATTTAACCGGGTAATACAGCTATTTTTTTAGTAACAACAAAGAGACTTTATGACGCTTAAAATTCACATACATTTTTCGAATAAATAAATGTGTAAGGCCTTAAATAAGTTAAACAAACGTTTATTATTATCAAATTATTCATAATTCACAATTTTTTTTTATAAAATATTAAAATATTTGCATTTTATCTCCTAAAATTATTTTTTGAAGTAGGCAATTCGCAAAATATACTTTCATTGGGCGTGTGAAAAAAACCTGCGCACCTTTTCCCATAATTTTCATATTTTGTTTTTGTCGTATTTGTTGTTGTGTGGTAAATTACTTTGCTTTTTCTTCGCAAATGTGTTGAAAAACGTCGTATGAAACTCGTAAGCTGTTGCTTATTGCACACTCGGCTGAGTTACGCCCACAGCCTAGTGTGCATGAGCAAATTAAGCTAACTTGTCTCATAATGTACTATTATAGTGCAGGTTAATTCATTGGTGGTAAACAAACAAAAACGTGTTAGTTGCGTTATCTTAAGTGCTTTGCTTCGATAATAAATTATTAATGACATCGATGGTAACGTTGTTACATCCTTCGAAAACTTACCAAAGTGCCAAATCAATTTCTTGGAGGCCAGCGAAGTTTGGTAAATACTGTTCTCGTGGGACATCTAACTTTATCAAGGTACTTAGAAGATACGGATTCGAACCGTCATCTATAATGGACGCAGAATACTAAATGTTCAAACGAAAATTTAAATAATTTGTCACCTCTCGAAATCGAGCTTAAAAGTCTGAACGATTTCTTCTTAAATAACTTAAAGTTCAAAGGGTAAGAAAGTAAATTAAGGTGAAAAGTTAACTCCAAAACGTGTTTAAAACTCGCTCGGTTAATGAACAAATTCCGTTGTAGAGCCGGAAGCCCAGCGAGTGAATCTCGCGTTACAATTTTTAAAGTCCATGGAAATTGTTTGTGAGCATGCACGTCAGACGAACAGCTGAGCTGATTCATAGTGTACATGTGGAGACAGTATAGTTGTAAATACATTGGCTTATACTTTTGTAAACAGTTGATAAACGTATTTAGATATCGACTACCGGTTAGTTTTTAGATTGTTACTATGTGAATGACTTTAAATAACACAATTAGTAACACATAAACTCTCACTCAACAACAAACCATGAAGTGGTGTGAATTTGCAGCTGACGATAACAGCTGTCCATTACAGATCATCAGATAATTACAGTCAGTCATTTAAATTCGCCAGAGTAATCGCCAACAATTCGGCTCAAGTTCTTTCCTCTGTTTGCCAACTTTCTATAAAACCGGCCAATTTAACTGCCAGTAAAATTCGTTGAGTATGAAAACTTCGGTTATTGGACCTATCCCTGTTGTTTGACAAGCTTGGCCTTCAGCCAGTGACTGTAACGTGGCGTAGTTCTGGTACGTTTTCTAGTGATTCGGAGATTCTATACTCTCTCTGTATGTGCCATTGCTGATTCCCGGCCGCAGGTGGCAAGCTGAATATAATTTTAGCCGTCGAGTCGTAGTCCGTTCATTGTCACCGCACGCGCCAAGGCCCCACAACAAATTGTTGGCCCATCCGCGAAACAGACGCTTAGGTCACGTACCTAGATTTCGCAGCGTTATATTTTTTCCATTTGATTTTTTTTTAACTCATCATATAAGGATGGGATTCCCATTTGTGGCGAGAAGAGGATTGGGAAAGGATAAGGTATAGTGGTTAAGGTGATGCGACCATTGGGCTCATCCCTTGGTGAGGCCTGTTTGCCTTCCGGTACCGCATCGGGGGGAAGGAAAAGTGGTAGAAAGAAGAAGAAGAATAGAGGGATATGAACAGAGAGAGAGAACGAGAGAGAGAGAGAATAGAAGAAGAAAATTCATTTGATATTAAGTCTATTCCCTTTCATTGTTGACATAATGAATATATTATTTATTAGGTATAAAAATGAGAAACTGACTGACTGACAGATCAGGGCATACCGGTAAACGATTTGAAAGTTCATCCTTGAACCTGGGATAGAGGAAATCGCTCCGATGAAGTCCGTGGGTGACTGCTAGTAACTTTAAATACGCGTTAAAAGATCATTTACGAGCGATATTTAATACGAACGTTGAGTAGATAATAAAAGTTTACCTATTATTTAATAAACACGAGAGTTCTTTTTCTTTGTATTTATTCCGGAGCTAAAATGAAAGTCATTAATATGATAATGGAACTAGAAATTAAAAATACACAAAAAATTCTTCGTGTTTCTTCCCGACTGTTTTACAGAAGTAGTGTTGTTCCAGATCTCCCTAATTTAAATTTGTCTTAGATCAATATTTTTGTTTACGTCAGAGTGTCGATAAGTAAATGAAATATAAACAATGACGAAAAAATATTAGCGTCTTGGCGAAATAATATCCACCTCTAATAAATTAAAAGTAAATGTGTATTTCACATCGTGTTTGTTGTTCATTCGTGAATTTTGCATAGCATTAATGTTACGATGATAGGTATGTTGCATTTTATGGCAACATAATACGAAAACTACAACCCGATGATTTCATATAAAATTCAATATCCAGCATCAACTTTCCATACATGAATAATATTTTGTTGCCAACACATTTTTGTCAAAAAATTGTAGCCAAATATTGTGTTGCTCAGGTGTGAAGTGTTCCGTATCAAGGTATAAATCAGGGAGGCATGCAATAATTATTCTTTGTGTTTAAGTAGGCACTCTTATATACAGTTACGATCGTCCCCTTCGCTCTACTAATAATCTTACTCTCTCTACTCCTTTCTTTAATTATCAGGAGATCTCCTAGTAAATTGTCATTTAAAAGACTAATGCTTATCTTTTGGAAATGTGAAAGATCATTGTCCCAAACTTATTTCTTGATATTTTTTAAAACGATCCCACGGATTCCCACCTGCCAAATATTATGACGTTCCCGTACGGGAAAGCCCAACGTCCCGCCACTCTTATAGACTACGATAGGCTACTATTATAGTGATACGTTTAAATTTCATCTTAAATAGACTACTAATCTTTCGTATACATCTTAGAAGCATATTCCCTGCATGCCCTTATAGTCTACCTACATAAACTCTATCAAAGTGAGCGAACTTCCCCGTGTGACAGATAATACGGGTCACCAACTTTGTTTGCATAATTAATCTCCAGCCCTAGCTTGTATTGACGTTAAACGTATATTTGACTAAATAGATTTTGCTAGTGAACCGGAAACTATGAAATTGTCCCTTTTCATCGACGTGTAGGTTTGGGACGTCTAAGCTAGTTTCAGTGAAGCGATCATAGAACAAAGAAAAAAATGTATAAGCGATAGTGATAAAATAATCAGCCTGTAACAATATCACTCATCCCCTTTTCAAATTGGCATTGGATAATTTAAACAGTGTATTTCATTTTTTTTTTGTAAAATTGTAATCTTTTGTTTTAAAATTGTAATCTTGACTTAATTTAATCACAAGATTTAAAGATTTAATAAAACTTTTGTTATAATTTAATTTTCCATTATTTTTACCCACGACGACGGACTGAACGGAACGGAGGCGGTATATGCGTTTGGGGTTAGAGGTTGTTTGTTTGTGTGTTTGTATGTTTTACCCAAGATGGATGGAACTGAACGGAGGCGGTAAGTATATGCATTTGGAGTTAGACGTTGTTTATTTGTTTGTATGTTTGTCTGTTACCATTTTCCTCGGAAATTAGGTACTGGGCCGATTTCGATGCAGTTTTTTGCATTCAAAAGGTTTCATTCCAGAGCAGGCTCTTAGACATGTTTCATGGTGTTAGACCACCAGGGGGTGCTGCAGCAACCAGATAAGTCGCACTTAAAAAGTTCTCAAAAACTACTAAACTGATTTCGATGCGGTTTTTAGAGTAGATAACGTATGAACTCTATAAAAAGTTTAAAATAAAAAAACCTACGACAGTTAAAATTGTTACTCTTAATTTAAAAAAGCGTAAAATATTTTTTTCACAAATTCCCCGACTACAAGTGATGTAGGTTCTTACATATTTATCCACCTATTCATAAATTTAAGAAATATCCGTCCGAGGCTGCCAGTGCCATCTTTCTAACCCCGGTCACTCACATGCGCGCAAAGGCTCGTACATTGTACGAACCATTTACACGCATGTGAGTGACTGTCAGAAATACATTCGCAAAGTCAGCAACTTCGCGAATAGGTTCGCATATGCGTGTGCGAACCCATTTGCATACCTCCTACACATGTTCACGAATGTTTATTTTTACTTGCGATTTTGTGAACAATGAACGGTGAAATGTTGGACTGTTTTATGAGTGCTCATATGCTTACTATTTTCAATATAGAAAATAAAGGCTAAATAAAGGTCGCCACAACTACGAAAAATACGCGTAACCACAGATTAGTAATGGTCGTACGAATGCTTTCGTCTGTGGCACGCATGTGTGGGAGCTAAGCGAAGGTACGAGGTTCGCGCGCTTTGATGTGCGTCAAAAAACCGACACAGCTTGGAAAGGTACGCGAAGTCATTCGCGAAGGTCGTCCTACACATGTGGGTTCGCGTATTCGCGAACCTTTGCGAGCATGTGAGTGACCGGGGTAAAGCAACTATTAACAGAATTAATCACAACTGCAAACAATATATTCGTTCATTTTGGGGCAGGTATTGGCTGCCCCGATGGATTTTTCTTGCGTTTGAATTGTTTACTTTTTTTTAAATTAAGTGTAACAATTTTGCACTTTGTTTTGAATAGCCAGAATCCCGATTCACCAGAAATATTAATTTAAGCAGATTTAAGAATTTAATGTTTATGTTACGGCTAATACCCGAAGTGCTGCTAAACCTACTTTTAGTCGGCTAAAACTAGGTGTAGCCGATAGCTGTTGGTTAAAAGTTAAAACTAGGTGTAATCGATCTGCTTTATTCCTGTAGGTCCCGAATATTGGTTATAAATTTAAGGCGAGCGCGACATAGTTTTAACCAACAGCTATCGGCTACACCTAGGTTTAGCTGGCTAAAACTAAATTTAGTCGCACTTCGGGTATTAGCCGTAACAATAATGTATTGGATTAAAATTACGATGTATAGACATCGTAATTTTTTTGTCGTTTTAATTAACTTATAAGAGTGTTCTACCAATAAAACTAAACATTTTTGCCAAAGAAAAGTAGGTTGAAAACGACACTTTTTTACTTTTCCATACTAATACAATATTTTAGCTGTCTTTAGTATGGGGAGACCAACATTTTTTGTCGTTGTTCGACCCACGTTTCTTTGGCAAAAATGTTTGTTTCATTGGTAGAACACTCTCTTAAGTTAATTAATACGACTACAAAATGACGGTGTATAAAGGCAACAAGATTTTTATGTCCTATTTAACTATAAATATTTATTTCCAGGCTGCTTTTAGGTTGACTGTATTGTGAAGCTTACAAATTCAATTCTGACAAATTATTGAAGACAGAAATTATTAATGCCAGCTTTCAGCCCAAACGGCCGATGTTTGATTTCCATAATACCCTTCTCACAACAAGCTGGCTGTTACCATAATTGTTTTAGATACATGGTATGTTATTCAAACAAAAAAAAATATTTTTTTATAAATATTAGGACGCAAACACGTTACTCCAATGGAAACATTAACCTCCGATGTCATAAAAAAGTTATGGTAGGATCTTCCTGGCTGAGTTGAAGTTTCACCACATAAGTATGCCATGCCATTGTGTTGCTCCCCACGTCCAATACCATTGGCACACGTGGGCCACGTAAGCTGATCGGGGGCGCGTCCAATAATGTGCTCTATGGGTGCGTCAGAAGTCATCTTTTCACACGGCGTAATCGTTATCATGGCATTAATCTTCTCTTTCTTATTCAAGCATAAATCACATGCACATTTTTTTCAGTTTAAACATTAAGCTCTTTTTGATTAATAAGGTTTTTTATGAATGATAAATTTTATTCTTTGTATCAAGGCTTTTTTTTCGAGGTGAAGAAGAATACACTTTCTGTTATGTGTTATGTAAGACGGAATGTTAACAGCATTCCCATACATTCTATTTCCATCCTTTTATTTTTGGACTAATGATGACTGCTGTGTTCAAATATAATTTACCTCGCCTGTAAATAGCAGCTAATTTTCAAGCGTTTCAGCTGAAATTTTACAAATCCGCGGTAATGAAAGTTCGAAAGCGTAATAAGCGCAGCAGGTCGCTTCGACACACATTAGGTTCTATAATTGAAGCTGGTACCGAAGATAACAGGACTGTTGGGAAGAGACCGCAAAATTTAACATAGAAATTACGCCTGACAAAATGTAGGTCACCTAATGTGAATCTGAAAATCAAACTTACCTATATATACTGATGCGAATTCTAGTTTAAACAATATTTTATTAAAAAATAATAATTTTGTTTTTTTTTTTCTAATACACTTACAAACTATTTTAATCAAATGAATAAACTCTAACTCATTTTTATAAAATTAAATACAACATCATTATTTTAGCTATTCCTACTCAACTTATTTGAAGTAAACGCCCTGAGTTTAAAAGAATCCCTCAAAGCGACTGTATAGTAATAATTTTTTTCTTTCATACAGTAAGTTTTCGTACTTTCGTTGCCATATTCTTTATTGGTAAATTAAAATCTTTTCAAAACTATGTCAACTATTGGAACCAAACTTTTTGCAGTGTCAAACTTTGAAAACTTTTAAAGAAGCCCAGTGACGGGGTAAACTAATGTTTGGTACTTTAGTGAAGGCACATGAAGGGTTCAAAGTACTCTCGTGCACAGCTAGATTTAAATATTCCCCACTGTGGCGCCGCGGTGATCTTTTTTTAAATATTGAAATTTTATTACACAATTTTAATAAAACTTTTCGTGGATTTTTAAAGGTATCAATCACTACATTCCCAAGTAGTCATGCGTAGAATAGAAAGCAAATGTGTCAAAAACGGCCACATTTAGTAGTTTTACTATCTACTTCTAGCAGTGACTACGAGGCAATTTAGTGAAAAAAAATATTTGTTTTTAAATACTAGACTATGGGCCCTACAAATTCCACGTAAAGTTTTATTCAAATTCTTATCTATTAACAACCTTTTAAATAAAAACCTCTGAGGGCGCCACTTTCGGTGGACCTTAAGCTTTGAAAATATTTCGCATTCACAATGCTATATTTATATTATTTAACGTAATACTTTATTACTTGTACATTTAGTTATTTGTCCATTAATTATTGTCCAAATAAAATAAAATAAAATAAATAATAATACAACATAACATACATAGAACATAATAATCGGTAATCTTAATTATCTTTATACATTATACTAAAACATTTAATTAAGCATGTACATATTATTCATAACTTCTAAGTATAAACAAGTGCTTGTTATAATTCAACCTTTCTGATTCTTATTTTTGAGTCTATGACAAAAGAGTTTCAGCTCATGACGTATTCGTCGAAGCCATAATACGGAACAGTTTAATTTTGAGCCAGACATAATAAGGCAACAATAACTCTGTTTTCTTTTGAGTTATAGAAAGACCCGTTTAAACACTTAAGAAAGTTTCCCAAAATTCACTAAAAAAATTTTTAAAGCCGTTATTATTTTCTGATAATAAGCACGGGAACGTATACCATCCAAATTTTAAGGATGTGCCCAGTCCATGAAACTAAACAACTTTCTCTAAGAAACATGTGTCGAATTTCGCTACAAAATTTTGGTGATCCCATACTAAATTGATCACGTGATCTCTTTGATTTGTATGGATAGTCGTTTTTTTTACATATTTGGCTCTGTGTTCCTTAGAAAAAGTTGTTCAGTTTCATAGACTGAACACATCCTCAAAATTTGGATGGTGAATACAAAATGACCCTGAATATTTATATTATATACAGGGTGCATTTGAAACCACTCTCCAAATTTTAAGGATGTGTTCAGTCCATGAAACTGAACAACTTTCTCTAAGAAACATAGAAATATAGAAGGGTCAAATAGGTAAAAAAAATATTGACTTTTCATACAAATCAAAGAGACCACGTGATCAGTTCAATATGGGATGACCAAAATTTTTTGGCGTATTTCGACACATGTTTCATTGTGAATGTTGTTCAGTTTCATGGACTGAACACATCCTTAACATTTGGAGAGTGGTTACAAATACATCCTGTATAGGTGTTTGTTATACAGGGTGAAATCTAAATCATTTTCATCAACTATAAGAATCTAAATGTGATATTGATAGCTTTAGGATAAAAATTTCATTAACCAAAGTAAACAGAATGCAAGGTGGAATAAACGAAAAAATCACAAGAAGCGAGCTAAAAGATTACTGATTCTAAAAAACATTTGATTTTGAATACGGTTATCATTATCAAAATCGCGGACAGATTCTTAGTTCAAATTTCCAAAGATTTTATTTTTTATTTTGGACTTAACTACTGAACCTATCATCATGAAATTTTGCATTCACGTTATCAGAGATACAGAAAAGGACATCATTATAGTACTTTTCATCGAGCAGAAATAAATAACCGTCCACGCAGACGAAGTCGCGGGCGGACGTTAGTGTTTAAATGAAAATAAAACAAGAAAATACTTTTTTTTCCTTAAAATAAATCGACTATTCATTCGAGACTTACTTTGGAATCGTAATAATAACACAAGTTAATAATTTTTCTTTGTGCGAAACTTGAAGAAATTGAGAAGATAAATTGCCTCAGGAGTTTATAATATAAAACTCGTTATAAGTAAGTACTTTTTATATAAAAGTACATTCATACACACTTAAAAAGATTGTATATTTCCCACCAAACATACCTAACAATATTTTTAAAATCTCAAAATGTCTTTCGATTTTAACACAGATCGCAGAAATCTTTGTTTCGGTGTTCTCAGGGTTTTAACGTCCACAATACTATTTTTTTATTATTTTTTTAAATATCATTAATTTATC
Source organism: Agriphila geniculea (assembly GCA_943789525.1). NCBI lineage: Eukaryota > Metazoa > Arthropoda > Insecta > Lepidoptera > Crambidae > Agriphila > Agriphila geniculea. The sequence continues at coordinate 16,541,320 of OX038875.1, forward strand.
ATCAAAGCGACAATAATTATATTGTCGCTTTAAATAAATTAATAATTATTTAATTGATAAAATAATAATACTTATATTAATACTTTGAATAATTAGAACCTTTCTAAACGCAAAATATATCGGGTCATTTTGAACTTACCATCCAAATTTTAAGGATGTGTCCAGTCCATGAAACTAAACAACTTTCTCTAAGAAACATGTGTCAAATATCGCCAAATAATTTTGGTCATCCCATACTAAATTGATCACGTGACACATGTGTCTTTGATTTGTATGGAAAGTCGATTTTTATTTTACATATTTGACCATGTGTCCCTTAGAGAAAGTTGTTCAGTTTCATGGACTGAACACATCCTCAAAATTTGGATGGTGAATACAAAATGACCCTGTATAGTCCGATTTGGCCAACCATGTTAACAATGGACCACGCAATGCTTTACGGGTTCATTATTACATCAGCATATCGAATCAAGTACTGTTTGTATTAAAAGCTCACAAATCAAAAATAGTTTTAAGATTTTAATTAATACTAAATAATATACTAGAAAAAATACTTCTCGCACCAGATCAATTTTCAGACAAGAATCGAAGCAGAAATCGGACTTCCTAAGTCGCCTTTGGAAGTCCAGTGCAATACTCTGACCGCTAAGCTTACGAGTGACTATATTCCGGTCCAATGCTCAGCTGTTAGAGCTTTGGACTGGTCTTCCAAAGATCGCGGGTTTGATTCCCGTCCGAGAGTTTATCTGGTACGAGTCACAATAGCATCGTGAATGCTAAAATCTCAAATATAAAAAAATCAATTAATTTCAAAATTAACAGAGTCAGACTTCGATCATGTAATAGATAGATGATAGAAGGACTCCGAAGAAATGCTGTTCGAACTTAAAAAGTTGAACCTCTCTTTTTAATGAATATAAAATTTTAGGTGTTTTCGTTTCCTGTGTTTATTTTCATTTTGTTTCCGACAGTGACTAGAGTTAGTACAATAGGGATGTTGACTTATGAATAAAATAACGAAATACTAATAAAAATCGTAAACATATCAAACTTTTGGAGTAGCTTGTATACCTCTTGGTTTTATATATTGCGTATTATTTGTTTTATGACCCTTCAAAGTTGGGTGGACAAGTCCATTTAAAAAGTATAAAATGTGTTAAAATAAATAATACATTTAATTAGTCCGTAAAATTTATAGCAAATTTGTCAAAGAAACCATTTTGATAAACACAATATTTAATATAGCTGCCGAACAAATTTCCTACGCGTTGCATACAACGTAAGAAGGCGTGACGTCATAACTTGCTAGCCGTTAGTATGGAGCGTTTTCGGGCGAGTCCAATTTTGTGTATTTCAAACTGTGATATCTCGGGCAGTTTTCATGCTAGCGTAATAATTCTTATAGAAATGTTTCTTTTTCTTTAGGGGTAATTTATGTAACATAAAATAAAAAAATAGTCAACATGCCTATTTTGCGAAAGAGGCGAATGAATATAGGTACTTTTAGACTAGCAAATATCCAAAACCTCTAAAGCTTTACGCAAATCTATAAAATTAAATTGAAAATAGGTGCTTGTATGGATCTTTTTTTATGATGATCATTCCTCCTACTTCCATAAAGGAAACAAAAAATTATAAAGCATAGAAGTATATTTTTTTATAATCATTGTAATCAAAATATATTTGATTTTGATAGCTAATAACGCTAACGTTAAAAATAAATAATACTTAACAATAAATAACTTCATTTTAAAATCGTTATTATATCGTTTACGAGTCAATATGACATCTAAATTGGCTTTTAAGCTTTTAAGGCTCTGAACAAAGTCGACTCAATTAAGCGACTTTCTGCTAGATGATAAGCTCTATTACACACTTTAAGGAAAATTATTAGAAACAAAGTACTTTCAGATCATTAGTCTAAAATAACTGGTACTTGTTATTGATCATAAAGTGTGATAGATCACTTTCACGTGAACATAAGTACTTAGTTAACTTAGTTTTTGTACCTCCATTACTCGGTTTACGGGAAACATGATGAAATATGCATAAAAAAGGAAAATAATAGTAAGACGTTAGCATCATAATAAAATACAAAGGGATAGCTATTCGTTAACCCTAAAACACGAGAGATTTTCATGTGAAGTAACAAGGTAACGTCAACAAAGCTATTGTATGTTTTTTATACATTTCCTTGTGAAATATATTCCACTGTCCTTTTTAGGGTTCCGTAGCCAAAATGGCAAAAAACTGAACCCTTATAGATTCGTCATGTCTGTCTGTCTGTCTGTCTGTCTGTCCGTCCGTATATCACAGCCACTTTATTCCAAAAGTATTAGGACTACATAGTTGAAACTTGGTAGATAGGTGTATTCTGTGAACAGCTTTACGATTTTTATACAAAAATAAAAAAAATAAAAGATCAAGGGGGGGCTCCCCATACATGGAACTGAAACTGAAAATATTTTTTTTCATCAAACCAATACTTGTGGGGTGTCTATAGATAGGTCTTTAAAAATGACATTGAGGTTTGGTAAAACTATTTTTTTTCAAAGTCAACCATTTGAAAGATATTTGCCGCCAAAGTGGTAAAATGTGTGCCCCTCCCCCCCTTTAACTTTTAAAGTAAGAGGGTGAAAAATATAAAAAAATATAAGCTATAGATCTTGATAAACACTTTCAACGAAAATTGGTTTGAACGAGATATAGTAATTAGTTTTCAAGATATAGTACATTTTCCAAAACCGCAAATATAACTTTGTCATTCATACAAACACTGTGAAAAACAAAGTTATTTTTTCAGACGAAAAATGATAGCGGTATTAAAATATGGTATGGTATAATGAACCTACGGAACCCTAGTGCGCGTGGTCCGACACGCACTTGGCCGGTTTTTTGTATATGATGAAGTAGGTATTCCTTTGTAATTATTTTATTGTTTAGGGGCATCCAAAACGTCGATGAGGCTGTATCCGATGCAAATTACCTACTAAAATCTCAACTGTTGTTCGACAATGCTGTTATTAAAAAGTAACTGTTATTTACTACACATCACTACAAAAAAATAATGTTACTCGTTTAGTAATAAATATTATATCTATAAAAACAACAAACTTTTAACTTTGCGTTCCAATTCCAAAGTGAAGGTAAAGCGACCAAGTCCACGATTTATTATTTATTAATAGAATAACTATGTACGTGTTACGCATTATTAATACGGTACGCACCGCCACCGGTTCACACAACCTTTCGTGTGCTCCAGTCAGACACCTAGCTAAAAACCATACAAAAAGATCCAAAAAGTTCATGCACAAAGGTAGATGATTGAGTTTGCTGAAAAAGAGCAACAAAAATGGATGTATCTAAAAGCTTTTAAATAAATTAAACGAATGTAGGTTTAGATTTGGTTTTGTCGCACATATGTGTTTTTTCTTGATTCGCGAGTTATAGCTTTTAAAGCTTGCCTAATGTTTAAATAAATTAATTAGTAAGTTAATAGGCAATCATAATTGCGATGTTGAAAACAATTTGAAATAGGTGTCTACTTTTCAAACGTGTATCCCTACAACCTACAACATAGTATCAAAGAATTTTAATTTTCAACCGCACTCGTATTCTTAAGGCTAGGAACTCACGCAGCGATTTTCTCCCGCGCCCGCCGCGGTTGTGGGCCCGCAGCTTCTGTAGAATGCGAATATGTATGTAAAAATTTTTGCAAATTTCACGACGCGTTTTACGCCCGCAGCGTGCGCGATCGTTTGCGGCTCCTGCTGCACCGGCGGGCAACTTATAGAATCGCGCGGGCCGCGGTTCCCGCTGCCTCGGCGGTTTGCTCCCGCGCGCTCTACGATCAGTTGGCGGGCGATCGCGGTGGCCGCGGGAGGGTAGCTACATTTTGCAGACTTATTTATTACTCGTGGCGTTGTGACGTGTTTGTGCACAAACGTTTCTAAAAATGGATAATGAACTCGATCTACTAATTACATTGGTGCAAGGCCAATTCTATGGGATAAGAGCAAAGAAGAATATAAGTAACAAAAACTTGACGCTCTAAGCATGGGAAGAAATCTGTGGTATTTTAATTTGGTTGGATAAAAAAAAACAACAAAAAAATTGAAACAGAAACAAAATCAATGACGGTCTAGAAGAACTCAACTGTACTCAACAATCTGATCGTAAATAACCGCTTGTCCTGCAATAATCGCCCGCCAAGTTTGCGGGTGATAATCGCAACCGCGGCGACTGCGTAACCGCACAGAACTGCGGTCTCGTGAGTTTTGAAATAAAACCGCGGTTCCTTACCCGCGGCGGGCGCGGGAGAAAATCGCTCCGTGAGTTCCTAGCCTTAAGTTTCAATTCGTTTTTTAAGCGTCATAATAAATGATATTTTCACGATACCATAAGCAACAAAAGTAGGTACACAAAAATCACAAAGTTGTAAACTTACGATAAACAAACTCATTCAGGTAGATAACTCATGACCCTACGAGCCAATAGGTAAATGATTTGCCCAAAGGACGGATGTTAAGGGTCTAATCTCATGTAAAAATCCCAAAACGGACCGTAGGTACACATTGCATAAACGAAGATGAATCTACCTCAGATAACTCACTCACGAGATTTGACATGTTTCCATACGACGACCTTTATTGGTTATTCGCAATAACTCGTCCCTTCCGAAAAAAGGAATTCTTACTGAAAAAATATTCGCGGAGTTATAACAATATCTGAAATGGATGTTATTGACTCCATAACGGATTTCGTAATGTAATATCTTATATTCAAGATCAGAGAATCCTACTTTCTGAAATGAGTTCTTTTATTTTGTAGGTGCGTACAATAAAGGTAGAAGATTATATTTATTGAAAGGTATGTCTATATATATTTCCATGGATGATATTTTTCCAGCTCTCTTACAGCAAGGAAAGGAAATCCTCATCCCCATCTTAGTAAAAATCTTCAGGGCAAGTTATGCCTGGGGATATATACCGAGCAAATGGACTTCAGTAAAAGTCCGCTTTATTCCAAAGGCTGGAAAGAAGGACTTTTCACAGCCAAAATCCTTCAGACCCATAAGCCTCACCTCGTTCCTACTCAAGAGTATGGAAAAGGTCATTGACGTGTATTTAAGGGACGAGCCACTGCGTGAACGCCCCCTACATACAAAGCAACACGCTTATCGTAAAGGAAAGTCCACAGAAACTGCTCTGCTAGAACTAACAGACAGGATCGAAAGGGCCCTAGAAGATAAACAGATAGCCTTATGCGCTTTTCTCGATATTGAAGGAGCCTTTGATAACGTCACTATCGAAACCCTTTCTAGGGGAGTAAGTGACAAGAACATTGACAGCACAACCATCCGCTGGATCGAAAGCATGCTCCTTCATAGAACGGTAAACGTTAGTTTACACGGAACTACTAGAGGCTTCAAGATAACTAGGGGATGCCCACAGGGAGGCGTGTTATCGCCCCTTTTGTGGTCACTTGTTGTCGATCAATTACTGATTGAAGCCTCTTAAAAGGACCTGGAAATACAGGGCTATGCTGACGATGTGGTAGCCTGTGTAATAGGCCCCTGTCAGAGCACTGTATCATCCATACTCCAAAAGTCTCTCAATGTCATCAATAAGTGGTGCACTGAGAACAGTTTGTCGGTAAACCCGAACAAAACAACAATAGTACCTTTTACTGGGAAGCGTAAGTTGGACAAACTTAAAGCGCCTACTATAAAGGGGACTCCCATACCATTTTCTACGGAAGCCAAATACTTGGGCGTTACAATCGACCAAAAGATGACGTGGAATACACACATAGATAATGTGATCCAAAAGGCCAAAATTGCCTTAGGAACCTGCTGTCGTTTAGCAGGTGCAAGGTGGGACCTTTAACCCCAAAATTGCCCTGTGGATGTATACTGCCATAGTCAGGCCGATGATAACGTATGCCTGTGTAGTATGGTGGAAAAAAGCAACTCAAACGACAGTCATAAACAAGCTAACTAGCTTGCAAAGATTAGCGTGCCTTATGGCAACGGGGGCCATGTCTACAACACCAAGAGCAGCACTAAATGCTCTGCTTAACCTACCGCCACTTCACCTGTTTATTGTGAAGGAGGCGAAAGCAGGGATCTATAGAGTGGGCAACACCGGTAAAGTAGGTTGGCACTCTCAAGCAGTGAGATCTTTACATGAATCAGTGCTTGAACTCAAACCACTTGCAATGACATCTGATGTTATGCTTCCACTCTGTAATTTCACTAGAAATTACTCTGTGGAACTACCTAGCAGAGAGATGTGGTCTGATGACCAAAGCTCCTGTAAGGCTGGAAGCTTAGTCTGGTTCACGGACGGCTCCAAAATGGGTCTTGATGTAGGATGTGGTATACATGGCGTGAGCCAAGAGTCAACCTCAGTGTTAACCTTGGTAAGTACGCCACAATTTTCCAGGCTGAAGTCTATGCCATCATAGAATGTGCAGAAATTAACAGCCAACGAAACTACACAAATCAGACCATCTATATCTTTTCAGATAGCCAAGCAGCACTTAAAGCCATAAACTCGAACGTAATACGATCGAAACTGGTAAAAGACTGCGTAGACAAACTGAATGAACTGGGACAAAAGAATAAAATTATTCTGAAATGGGTACCAGGGCATTCAGGCATAATCGGCAATGAAAAAGCTGACGAGCTTGCTAAAACTGGGGCGCGAGACCAACAGATCGGCCCAGAACCTTTCTGTGGTATTTCAAAAAACCAGGCTATGCAACTTCTTAAAGATAACCTTTTGGACGAGTCGAATAAATTCTGGCTAAAACAGCCAGGATTGAGACATGCCAAATCTTTGGTGGAAGGCTATTCGCAAAGACGGACGAATGAACTTATACAGTTCAGTAGATCGAACGCGAGCGCGACTGTTAGAGCTTTAACCGGACACTGCAAACTAAACAGACACCTATTTCATATGAAATTGTTTCATATTGAAAGTGATACTGACGTCTGCAGATATTGTAATGAGGAGCAGGAAACGCCCAAGCACCTCTTATGTGACTGTGGACCCCTAATCCACAAGCGTAGTATCCATCTGGGGCGACACGTAATCGACCCGGAGGAAATAAAAACTCTGAAAACCAGGAAGATACTAGACTTCTTGGAAGCCGCTGGGCTTAAAGAGTTACTATAAATAGGTGGCGAGTTACAATAGATCTTTTAGGTCGCAGTGACTACAGCTTTATCTGTGTTGCATAGCCCCTAACAATCAAATAATAATAATAATATATATTTTAGTGAGCTATTAGATGAAAAATTCCCTTTCTAGTAAAACTAAGTAAATACTTAATTCTGAATAATCTGGTAGTGTCTTGTTCTTTACATTAATAGGTTATCACATTTTTTTATGTTGCTCTCATGTAAAGAGGAATAAAAAATTATACTTTTTACTTATTAGTTACCAATTCAGAAATTACGTTTAAATACAATAACTAAATGTAGAATTATTCAGATACGATTTTTGAAAATTAGACTATTTTTTTTTCATCTAAGTATATTTTTTATTGTTAAGTTACTACTACAATAGATAATTTTAAGAGAAATGAAGATAATGTCAAAATTATTATTTGTTTAGAACACAAATTATATACTAGTACCAAAATAGACAGGGCATAGGTAATAATTATAAGCTCTGTTACTGGGCCAAGTACCTACTATGTATCTCGGTAAAGTGTGAGAACGTGTAATCATTTGCTATAAACAGTTGTCTTTGCATTATGTTTATTGACTCCAATTGTCTGCCGTAACTGACAGAAGCCAATGCCAGATTTATCTCGTGCTTTTATAAAATGAGTCATAGTTTACTACACCATAGAAACAGTATTAACTCCATCAAACATACTCGTTCGCAATTTTCTTTTTGTTTTACTGCTAACATTTCTAACATAGCCTTGATACTCTTAGGCTGAGTTGCACCATCTTACTTTATAACAATTACAAGCTTGTTATAGTACCGGTTAAGCATAAATTAGCCAAAAAAATAGGTTTCCAGCCAGCATGATGTCCTTTGACAAGTTTGACGTGACAAATAAGTAGCATTATCATTTGACGATAGCTTTAACTATGACAGCGTTTTGGTGCAACTCACACTTAGTTATATGTCATTCTCTTATCTGTATTAAGGCTAAAAATAAACTAGTTATTTTATTTTATATTGAACCTGTGACCAGCAAAATAAATTGCAGACTAATTTTAGAACGAACCTTGAAAATGGGTTAGGTATAAACTCGCAAAAATCTTATTAATTTTTTGCTTTTTGTTGTTCCGTAGTCAAGTCAACAAGGAACCTTTAGTGTCAAACGTCAAACTTGTCAAAGGACATCATGCTGGTTGTCCATCAGCCATTTTTTTTTATGTCCCCACTGCTGGGGCACAGGCCTTCCTTATGAGTGAATAAGGAGGATGGGCCATAACCCACCACGCGGGCCCAATGCGGATTGGTGGGTGTTAACGACTGCAAATGCAGCCGGGACCAACGGCTTAACGTGCCTTCCGAAGCACGGAGGAGCTCGAGATAATAAATTTTTGGTCACCCATCCCATGACCGACCCTTACGAAGGTTGCTTAACCTCCGCAATCGCTGGGCCAGGCGCTAAACCACTGCGCCACCGAGCTCCTCCTCCATGCTGGTTGGCAACCTCTTTTTTGGCTAACTTATGCTTAACCGGTAGGTACTATAACAGGCTTGTTATAGTTAAAGTAAGAATGTAACCACCGTTGTCTATGATTTTTATACTACAAGGAGCTTTAGCGATTTAGAATCAGAGCAATGTACGTACCTATGTGATGGTGTCTAATATTTATTTATCTAAAATTTAGTAAAATGAATATATATTTTTTTTGTCTTGCTTTAGCTCCTCGCTTTTTGGCAGGCCTTTTTTTGCCAATTTTTCTTTTTTTTTTCGTTTTCTTTTGCTTTATGGACAATTTTCGTTTCATTTTTTTTGCTTATGTTTACAATGTACTTTCATTGTGGTTTCTTACTTTTACAATTTTATTTCCTATCTTATTTTCCATTTCTATTTCTTATTTCTATTTTAATTATTCTAGTGCACTTATACTTAATTTCTTCTCATTAAGATTTCCATATTGGTATTTTTTTATTTATATTAATAGCTAAATTTTTTAATATATATTACATTTCTATACATTTTCTGTACTTTAAAATCTTATTTCTATTTCTTATATTCTATTTTATATTATAATTTTATCTTTCAGTCTCTGTTTCTATTTATTACTTTCTCGGCCACTAATTTTACAAATTCCATGAACAGTTTACTTTCTTTTTTGTTTCTAATTATCTCTTTCAGGGTCTCTTTGCTCAGTTTTGTGTCTAGTTTCTGTTGTAGAATGTACCTATAAATATTGGAATTGAAATGAATATTGGATAATTCATAACTGCTCATAGATAGACAGCACAGCTCAAGCAGACTTAACCATCTCATTAAGCGAGTGGGAGAAAGTCCGAGTCTGTCCATTTCTGGCTTCATATAAATTTTCATTAGCGAGACTCCCTGGGAATTCCTTCATTCGTAATAAACACACGTAACGTGGACATATTTTGCTGCTTTTAGGAACGTGCACCCCTTGGGTAGCTTGATTAAGGTTTATTTGTTACAAAACATGTTATTGCTCTATTAAACGTCAGTCGTTGCTAATTTGGAGTTATGAAATAAAATATTATCATAAAGAAATATTCTGCTAAGATTTCTTTTTAATTTTTTATGAGTGCTTTTATTTTATTAAGGGCTCTCACAATCTTCGTGCTTCAGTTACATTTTTAAGCCTTCTTTCATGAATGAAATATTATAGTATAAATTATTCTAAAAACCTTTTGCTTACTTGAAATCGAAATTTGTATGCGTAAGGAAACAACAAAGTAAAACATTGTAAACTTTTTATTTTGTCTTGATATTTACAACAGGAAAGAGCACTCAAATTGTTTAGCTAAATCCTTTGAATGGCAGAAATGATCGAAATAAATTGAATCTCAAAGGCACTATACTATTTGCAGAAACGGCGCGACGTGATCGGACATAATTAAGTTTTTTAAACGTCCTTCCTGGCAAAGGGTCGATCGCCGATAATGGTCTGAACGAGAGAAAAAGCCGGCTGAAGCTCTAGTGAGCAATTTTCTGTAACTGATCGAATTTTCCCACTGGTGTGTGAGCTTTCTCTTATCGGTATCGTGAAAGTTTGGACGTGAACGTATTGGAAATGTGGTTTGATAAGAATAAGCCTAAAATAGGAAGTGCGAAATGCCCATTGATCTTTATGTTATAAGTATTATACAACACCTCATGATATTTTACTGATAGATTTATTTGAAATAATTACGTAGGTAATTCAAAATGAGCTATGATTTAAATAATCCAGACTCTTCAAAATGATAAGTTAAAACTGATAAAAGTTTTATATTTCTAATTTATGAAGCACAGTTACAATACAAAGCATGTTTTAATTATTATGTGAAAACTGTTTATCTCCTCACAAAAGATTATAGTACTCATGGTTTCTTGTAAAGCTTACATTACAAATCCACATGTTGATATTGCGGTGACAGACCTTTGTTGTAACAGGTGAAATTGCTTACACAAAAGCTCGCGTCTTGAATTAATCCTTGGGTAATATAACTAATAACTCCGTATAGCGTGTCGGCAGCGTCGCCCTTGTTGAATAAATAAACCCTGTTAAAATTGTATGTCAACGCGTCTTTGTTTTGAATTTTAGGTTCTGTGACATAAAATGCCCTTATGCTCACAAACAGACGGAATTTTGATTCGGATTTCAGAAATGGCATCATTCTAAAAGCAGCTATATTGTATGGAAATCTATGGAACTAGGTACCACAAACATTTGGTAATTTTCCGTTTGGAATTTTCATAGGTACTTACATTGTTGATATTACGATTTGGAATTCCGTATCAGATTCCGTCTTTATGTGGCGGGTCTTAAATAATGTACTTGACAGAAGCCACGCTCTGTGTAGCCATAGTCGAAAACAGGGGCCCAATCGCGCTAATTTACAACGATAAAACCAAAACCAAATCGTTACCGCTTGAGTTTTGTTTACAGAAAAATACTCGCTTTAATTATGTTAAAATTGTACAAAGCTGTGCCTAAGGAGCCTAGAATAACAATCTCGGACAATTTAAATGAAAATTCTTAAGCTAAACCAAAGATTTTTAGGTAAATATAACCTCAATGACAACGTAACGGTTTTGGTTTTATCGTTCAGAATTAGTGCGATTGGGCCCCAGTACATGTTGTATTGTCTGTGTCGAAAGCATTCCGTCCGTCATTTATTTTGTTGCGCTAGAATCTGCTACAGCCCGCAGCCTGTTTGACCCCGGTTTGCTTGTACGTAATGTCACGATAAGCTTTGTCCAGACTAATCCATTTTGGCGTATCAGATCACCGTATGTTTAACATACATCGCTAGTTTGGTTGGGCGTGCGTTGAAGTAATATCAACGCACGCCCAACCAAACAAGCGATATATGGTAAAGATACGGTGATCTGAAACGCCAAAATGATACGAGTCTGGGACAAAGCTATACGTTCCGATCAGGGGGGTTACTCCCGACGTCGACATCTTAGAAACGTCGACATCTTAGATCCTAAATTAGCCAAGCTAACGAGTAGGTTTATAAACCTATTTAAATCATTTAATTTACTACATACTTTTAATGAACCAACGCGAATCACACCAACATCGGCAACCTGCTTAGATAATATTTTCTGTAACTGTAATGTTCTTGAAAAATCAATTTTGAATTGTATTAAATCCGGCCACAGTGGACAATTAGCCTCTATTGAGCACTATCATGTTCCGCCTAAACGGGAAATAATGTGTAGACCAATAAAAAAAACACTGTATTGAAAAATTCAGAACCAATGTCACAAGTAAAATTGAAACATTACCAGAACCAAATTTTGAAGCCAATAACCTATATAATCATTTATTTAGCATAGTTCAAACTGAACTTAGTGAAACTTTTAAACAAAAAGTGATCAAATATAATGATAGTACGAAATTTAGTGACTGGGCCACACCCGGTATATATAAGAGCAGAAGGAAATTATACGAACTTTATGCAGAGAAAGCTACTTCTTGTGATCCTAACTTCATTGAATTTGTCAAGAAGTATTCACAAACATTCAGAAAAGTTTGTATCTTAGCAAAGTCCAAGTACTTTTCAAATAAAATTAAATTAGCTGACAATAAAATTAAGGCTACTTGGAATATTATTAATAAAGAAACGGGCAAATCAAAATCCAATATAAATTCCTTCTGTTTAAAAACTGGTGATCAAACTTTTGAATCTGACAATGAGGTCGCTAAAGTTTTTGAAGATTTCTTTGCTAGAATACCTGCAGAAACTACCAGTACTCTTAGTGCTTGTCCCAACATCGCTGTCTCCCTTCTGGAGTCTAGTGTTGATAAGTGCAATGAAAGTTTTTCCTTTAAATATATAAATAGTGCAGATATCATTAAAGCTTTTAAAACAATTAATGTTAAAAAAACAGAAGATCTTTGGGGCATGTCAACAAGCATTATTAAATCAATAATTGATATACTAGCCCCTTACTTGGCTTTTATTTTTAACAAATGTATTGACGAAGGGGTCTTTCCTGATCTAATGAAAAATAGTAAATTGATTCCTCTTTTTAAATCTGGGGATAAAAGTGACCCAGCTAACTTTAGGCCAATATCTATACTACCAGCACTTAGTAAAATATTTGAAAAAATTATATATTCCCAATTATTAGATTACTTCACATACAATAATATACTTCATAAAAATCAGTTTGGATTTTCCAAGGGTAAAAGTACTACTGATGCTGGAATTGCACTTCTCAAACATATTCTTGACGCTTGGGAAGAAAAGCAAGATGTAATTGGCATTTTCTGTGACCTTTCTAAGGCATTCGATTGCGTTGATCACCAAACACTATTAAAGAAGCTAGAACATTATGGTGTCTCTGATAAATCAGTTAGCCTTATGAAATCGTATTTGTTCAATAGAACTCAGAAAGTAGTGATAAATAAAACTGAATCTACTGGAGCCCCCATCAATATGGGTGTGCCGCAGGGATCAATATTGGGCCCATTGCTGTTTCTAATTTATATAAATGACCTTCCCAACTACGCAAATAATTTATGTGAGACAGTACTATTTGCGGATGATACTTCTTTAGTTTTCAAAGTAAACAGAGGTAGTAACTGTTCGGACGAAGTAAAAATAGTGCCCTCTCTAAAGTTTCATACTGGTTTAATAGTAATAATTTAGCACTTAACCCCAAAAAAACTAAATGTGTAAAATTTTCATTGCCTAATGTTGAGCAGACAGAATTAAATATTAATTTGAATGACGATGAAGTCGAGTTTATTGAAAGTACAAAATTTCTAGGTATCACACTAGATTCTCGACTGCAATGGGATCCACATATCGAAGCCTTGTCAAGTAGACTTAGTTCAGCGGCATTCGCTGTTAAGAAAATAAGGCTTTAACTGATATTGAAACGGCAAGGTTAGTATATTTTAGTTATTTTCATAGTGTAATGTCTTATGGACTGCTATTGTGGGGCTCAGCTGCCAGTATTGAAGATATTTTTGTACTCCAAAAAAGAGCTGTTCGCGGCATATACAATCTTCGGCGGAGAGATACCTTGAAAGAACTGTTTAAAGAAATAAATATTTTAACTTTGGCAGGCCAATACATATATGAAGTTTTGTTTTTATGAAGAATTTAGTTTATGTAAGAAAACACTATGATTCATTTGCTAAGAACAGTAATAATCACCAGTTTAATACAAGAAATAAAGATAAACTTGCCGTTCCAAGATTTAGGCTTGCAAAAACTAGAGGTTCATTTAGGGGGAAAGGTGTTTATTAATAAAGTTCCACAACAAGTAATTGATCTTCCTTTGCATGAATTTAAAAACCATGTTAAAAAAACGCTCATGGGTAAAGGTTATTATAAAGTAGACGATTATCTTAAAGATCAAAATGCGTGGAAATGATGTAACACATAACTACTATAAGTACTTTGTTGCCAATGATAGTAATCTAATAAGTCTATGTTTGTTGCCAATAATCCTGTCACCCTGTTGTAATTATCTGGTAACGATATATTAAGGATATATTTAAGTTTGTAAATATCGTAACTTATTGCTATTAAAGCTGATAAGTTTCTTGCGCCCGTTCTTCTTGTCAGTTAAAAAAGTCTTGAACGGGTGGTAGGAAAATATAGACGATTCAAAAGTACTTAATAATTAAGTTTATTTGAATAAAGCTAATTTTTACTTTGACTTTGACTTTAACGTGATCGAGAATACCGAGATCGAGTTGGAATCGAGTAAACGTCAAAACTGTACTATGGAACAAATCATGAAAACCGTTTTCAATGTGTACGGTAACAGATTTTTGACGTTTATTCGATTCTGATCGGTCCCGTCGATTCCCATCGAGCGTAGGGGGGCCGCTCTTCTGTCTATTGAATTTTGAATTTGGTGTTTAAGAGCCGATATTTCTGCTGTATTGCCTATTTTTTGCATTTTCATAAAATAGTCAAAGTCAAAGTCAAAAATAGCTTTATTCAAATAAATTTTAATTATTAAGTACTTTTGATTAAGTTTATTTGAATAAAGCTATTTTTGACTTTGACTAAGACACAAAATAAGAAGAAGAAGAAAGAAAGAAGAAGAAAATAAGGTAGAATAAGACACAAAATGTTAACTTTATTGGTAGGTATGCCTATTACATAAGTATATTAGGGGTTAAAGTATGTAATGGCCGTTTTGTATGGAGAATTTTATTTGATTCGCATTTTCCATACTAATATTTTCTTGATTTATTTAACAATCATAAACGCTAATGTTTTAAAACTTTTATGCACAAATGTTTTAACAGACGTGTTAAGTGAAAAAAATGAGTATCGGCTAAGTTACAACGAATTAAGTGGTCATTTCTGCTAACGAAAAAAGAATCACTTATGAGATACTATTTTTCACGTTGAAGAAAAAAAATCGGTTGGCACTCCGGGAGTGCCGGCAGAAGTGAAAACTTGAACATTAACGTTGTGCATTTTTGATATTTTGAAATTAGCGGCAAAGGATTAAAATTATTTCTTTCTTATTACTATTCAGTCACACAATTCAATCAGTTTGTAATTAGAGAAAAAATCTAAAGATTTCGCGCCAGTGGCCTTTTTAATTTCTACATGCACGCATTCTACGATTTAAACTTATAGTCACAGAGTATAAATAAGTCTATGATTTCACCGAAGAGAACGCTGCTATTAGTTCCATTTTCAAAATTAGCGCGTTGCTGGTGACACAAGTGTTTACGTCTTAAAATGACGCGCCGTCATTTTCAACGCGCCCCGTAGAAAGATAGGGGGATACTTCCGTCGCCAGCTGTCTACTCTCCATCCGTCACATCCGTCTTACGCATTTTCGATCAGCCACGTGATTCTTACTGACGCGAGTTTAGCATTTTTTCCCCATACAAAAAGCGTACAACGCGGCTAAAGAAGTTTTCACTTAAAAAATCAGAAATATTTTAATTGCTGATAATGGGCCGTTATGATCATAATTCGAAATACAAGTAACCGTAGCATCTTTAACATCATAGAAGATATGAGAGACTCTGTGTGTGAGAAAAATCGGCAATATCATACTTAACCCCTATTATAATCAAAATAGCTCATACCTAGTGTATTATAAACACCTATTATAAATATCTATTCGCTGGTAAAATGAATATAAAACAATAGGTTTTAAATAACTTCGTGCAAAATGTAACGGAAGTGAGTTTGCTTCCTGTTTTTCTTCATTATTTTGTTTAGTTTTGACTTTTCTATGTTTTCTTCCACCTACTTTTGCTGGCTTTGAAAAGGCTATTTTTATAATTTTTATATTGACACAGGTCTGGGTGTTACAACACCGTTGTGTCTGATTTCCATGATACAAGTGTTTTAGTTACTTTCTTTGGAATCGGAACAATATAATTGTGATGTTGTCAAAAAAACCGCACAAGTGCGAGTCAGACTCGCCCTCCCCTCGGTGCCTTGAGCCCTCGCTCAGTAGTACAAAGTATTATCTATGTATTTGTGATACCTACTCATAGTTTTTGTTCATAATAGCACCGAACTTACAATAATCATTTTTTATTTTATTATCATAAAGTTCATTACAATGTTGATTCACCGTGTGCATGTGAATAGAGTGAGCAGCCTCAACGTAACTCCGACGCCCAAGTAAAAAAATAATAAAAACTATTCTACTTATTTTTAAGTAAATTGGGGGTATACAAAGGCAAAATTTCATCTCACAGGTAGTGATGGAAAATTATTTGCATGGATTACTTGCGAAGCTGCCTTTATGTGGGAAACACGCATCGTTTATTCCATCAAAATGTTCAAGCCTCATAATTTACTAGCTCCTGTAAAGAAGCTTAGGGAAAAATAGGTAACATTTCTAAAAGAAGCTTTTAATAGAGTTGAAGCCTTTTACATTGTTGGGGAAGAAAAGAACATGGCTGTCTTATTAATTATAAAAGTTTAGTACTTATCTATTTTTATTGCGTTGAGTAGTCGACTGACTGCAGAATTAAATTCAATTTTACTGAATATACAACGTGTTAGAAAAAACCCCTAATGCCGAATATGGTAGATAGGGATCATCAAACTGAACAACTTTTACTATGGGACCAACTCTGAAACCGCAGAAAAAATCAACTGTTTCATACATTTTGATATTTTCGTTATTAATTTATGTATGAAACAGCAGATTTTTTTCGCGATTTTGGAGTTGATCCCATAGTAAAAGTTGTTCAGTTTGACGATCTCTATCTACCATTCGGTACTGTATATCCAAAATATATTTTATTTATAAAAAAAGAATTATATTTCCCCAAATATTATTAGCAAACAATAAATCGACATTAAACGCAGGATATTAAATGGTAGGAATTTTCATCAAACTAGAACAATTCATCTTTGTTGTATTTTAGTAAGTAATTTTGTTTTATGATGTTATTAACTAAAAAAAATACTGCATGACGTACGTTCAATGCAACTTACGCAGAAATAGAATTCAAATGCCAGAAAGCTTCTGTTAGAACAAACCTTGCCAAACTGGCTTTTAACAGATACTGGTCTTCTGGTCTTCCCTCTATCTCTCGTTATTCTGCAAATCAATCTATCTATGCTGACAGCTAATCACATTGCAGTGCAAACTGATGTTGATAAGTCACCCTGAAAGCCTTCTCAAACCTGACCGGTATCCTGTACCGGTGGCGGTAACGGTATCATCATCATCATCAGCCATTTTAATGTCCCCACTGCTGGGGCACAGGCTTTCCTTATGGCTTTGGTGGGTGTTAACGACTGTAAATGCAGCCGGGACCAAGGGCTTTACGTGCCTTCCGAACCACGGAGGAGCTCGAGATAATAAATTTTTGGTCACCCATCCCATGACCGACCCTTGCGAACGTTGCTTAACCTCCGCAATCACTGGGCCATGCGCTAAACCACTGCTCCACCGAGCTCCCCTAAGCCTAGCCTCTTGAAACAATTTTTTTGACAATGTTAAGTCTCTTGGTTGTAGTCAGTAAATATGTAGGTACAAGCTTTTGACTACACTGCCTTTGATCCTATGAACACCTACAAAAAGATATTTCTATAGAGAATAAGCCCATTGATGTAACATTTGATGATTTATCAATCTGTATCAATTTACAAAAAAAATTCATAATTAGGCTAAATTATTAACAACATAACTGTCTTCGATATCGATGTAGAAAATCAAATTTGCCCAATTAATCGGGACTCCGGTTACTTACTGTATTTATGTTTTTAATAACTTCAGTGAAATTTAATACTTATTCTATCCGTATCCGTCTACCCATCAATGAGTTGTGGTAGAATCTTCGTTCTTTTTTTACATTACCACTGAGAAAGCAATAAATCAGGCGGTCGTTGCGTAGATAAATAGATCATTCTATCATTAAAAATTTTAAAAAAATCTCTAGACACAAACTATTGAGCGAACGCGAAGCGCGTGCGAAGCATCTCTGCTTCAGCTTAGGCAAAAATCACGGCAAAAATTCTTTCGTATGGCCTTCCTTCGGTCCTTCCCGGCTTCCCGTTTGTTCTCTTCTACAGATCGCATTTCTCAACCGATTCTCGTGTAAGCAGCCCCTTACTCTCGACGGGAATTAACGAGATCGATTAAACGTCAAAAATCTGTTATTTTAGTACTTTGGAAACAACCGTTTCCAATGTACTAAAATAACAGAATGGATAATTTTTTTTTTACTAGTGTCAGTTAAGGTGACTGGGTCAAAGTGCGCCATACTTTTTTCATAGTTGACTTTGGTGCAATATAACTTGTGTTTAAGTTCACGTATAATAGTTGTCGTGCTACCATAGGGATCTGTGATATTTTGCAAATACAACCAATGTGGTGTCATTGGAATCTGACAGTAAAATAATTATTTTTAGCACAAAATTAGAAAACATGAACCGTAGGCGCACTTTGCCGACAAATCAGGTAAGTGCGCCTGGTATTTATAAAACGCAATAATGAAGCATTAGAATTAAAACATACACATATTATTTGAGAAAACAAGTAACAAAACGCATAATACATATTTTTTTTCTCATAGCCACATTCTAGAAGAATCTATCTATGTAATTGAAACCAAACTTCGGCTAAGTGTGCCATATTAAATCAGAGGCTGT
The DNA here is from genome assembly GCA_943789525.1 of Agriphila geniculea. Taxonomy (NCBI): domain Eukaryota; kingdom Metazoa; phylum Arthropoda; class Insecta; order Lepidoptera; family Crambidae; genus Agriphila; species Agriphila geniculea. Next base: position 16,560,117 of record OX038875.1, read on the forward strand.
GAACCTTTTTTCTAAATAGTGATCATTGAGTTTCAAGTATATTTTTTGATGAAATACAATGCTGAGGAACTATTTGATATCATTATTAAAAAGGGACTAAGGTAAGGTTTGTAACCTCTGAATTGCGGCAAAGTGCGCCATATAAAAAGTAACTAGGTAGTAGTACTAGGTAGAAGTAAAATAAAGTCAGAATCTTAAATCAAAATATTTAAATTGTGCACATACCTCACTCGTTTATAGATCAAAACACTATTTCTTAAGTTTTATGACGATGACCACACCCATAGTCATCTCTGCTCACCACTTTGAATTACAGTGAAAATAAGATGGCAGATTTCATGGATGTAAGATGTCACTACTAGTATCCAATCGGTAGTTTTCGAGATAATTGTGGTAGGTGCACTTGCTCGCTAGGCGCACTTGGCCTCGGTAACCTTGATCAAAATTAGTAAAAAAAAAACACACATTTCCATAAATGATCAAAATTAGAAGCGCCATCTAGCTGCGAATATACCAAACACTTAATATACCAAACAGCACTTACCCTACCCGTACTTTGAAAACCTCGTGGCCATGGCGACATCCATTCATTTTTAAACAACTGTTTAAAAAATTTTAATGACTTTTTAACGCGAGCTCTACACTAGTATTAAATTATTAAATTAAACTTAAATACATTATCTTAATGCTGTATCAAAAAACATACGAACACTTTAAAGTAGAGGTTTTCATGCCCTTATTTCACACGTACAGAGGGCCTATTACCTTCCTATTACATAAAAATAATTCGCATAATCAAACGATGTTCGGTTCAAAACTAAGTAAATTATCGCAATTCCTTTTTTGTCCCCCAGCTCACACATAAATTTTGTATATAAAGTGATACAAAAAGATATGCCATGCACTCGCGAAAATTTAACTTTTCTAAAAGTTGTATTTCGAAATGTATGAAAAGCGCAGAGTTTGAACTTTCCATTATACAGAGTGCAGATGAATACATTCGTCTGTTAGTTCATACTTGAATTTAGTGCTACATTTACTAAAGCTTTCATGAATATTCTACGAACACGTTAATTATTAGCTGTATTCTATTGTATATTAATTACACAGTAGGTACATTACAAGCTGTTATTAATGAATTTACTTACATTTCATATCAAATTCCTTGTACGAGCAAATGTACGAGTCATATTAAGAACCTAGCTCGGATTATTCTCGCTTAAGATTTTATATGGGTATTAAGTATGTATATTACCCTATTTACATTGTTCTATCTATGGTTTAATGTACATAGAATCTGTAATATTGTCTCAAATAAATAAAAATCTATTTCAAACAATTACATAGGTACTTTAGAAATGTTTAATTTAGTGTAGATATATAATTTACTTAGGTATTAATTTTATTGAGAACATTCGAAGCGCCATATATCATTGCCAAGTTTTAATTATCTCAATCATTTTTCATTTCAACAGCCATCAATATGTTGACCAATGAAAATTATGTATGAGTGAAACTAAAATATAATATTATTTGTTCGCCTGAATTTTAAACAATTTGCCAAGACTATAATAATAATTATATTGTTTATCACCTATTTTTGCAATAGGTAGAAGACAGTAACGTGTGTTACTATGAAAAAAATATATGTGAAAGCTATCACACTTAAAACTTTTCGTGGAATTTTTAGGGCTCATAGTCTAGTATTTTTAGATTATTATTAATACATTCCCTAGTAGTCATTCGTAGAAGTAAACAGCAAAAGTGTCAAAAACTGCTACTTTTAACAGTTTTCCTATCTACTTCTAGCAGTGACTACGAGGAAATATAATGATATCATCCAAAAATACTAGACTATGGGCCCTAAAAATTCCACGAGAAGTTTTATTAAAACTGTGTGTTAGCAATATTAAATAAAATTCACTTCGGCGCCACTTTCGGTTCAAAAAGCGTAAAACTAACTAGAAAGCTAATAATAGTAATAGTTGTGAGCGAAATCATAAAAATCTTGAAGTGGTTAAGAAATGGGGGGTAGGCGCATCCTTAGGCACTCGTCATGACCTTCTTTTGGAAGATCAGCTCCCAAAATAGGCATTTCACATAATGATGAAAAACTAACTCTCACTGAAAGGAATAAAAAAAAATCGGGTTGCACTCCGGGAGTGCCGGCAGAAGTGAACACTTGAATATTAACGTTGTGCATTTTTGATATTTTGAAATTAGCGGCAAAGGATTAAAATTATTTCTTTCCTATTACTATACAGTCACACAATTCAATCAGTTTGTAATTAGAGAAAAATTCTAAAGAGTTCGCGCTAGTGGCCTTTTTAATTTCTACATGCACGCATTCTACGATTTAAACTTATAGTCACAGAGTATAAATAAGTCTATGATTTCACCGACGAGATCGCTGCTATTAGTTCCATTTTCAAAATTAGCGCGTTGGTGGTGACACAAGTGTTTACGTCTTAAAATGACGCGCCGCCATTTTCAACTCGCCCCGTAGAAAGAGATTACACTTGAAAGTAGGGGATACTTCCGCCGCCAGCTGTCTACACTCCATCCGTCACATCAGTCTTACGCATTTTCGATCAGCCACGTGATTCTTACTGACGCGAGTTTAGCATTTTTTCCCCATACAAAAAGCGTACAACGCCGCTAAAGAAGTTTTCACTTCAAAAACTTTTACATTATATTATAAACCTACCGGTGTAGGTTCATTGGAATGAAAATGGTAACACTTACTTATGGGTGCTTGTGGAATTATAGGTAAGTCATACTCAGTTAAGATTAATGTGAAGTGCAAAAGATGTCAAAATAGTGTTCTTTCGTTCGTATTTCAGATTATAATAAAACGTGCTATTTTTCTTTCAACAAGAATATCTGAAAATTCAACTACCTAACGGTTTTTCGCTTTCAAAAACAAAGGAATAATTCCTCGTAATTTTCAGTATTTCAGGAATACCATTATATTGACTGAACGGCAAAATGATGAATAATGACAAGCAATATGATATGAAAACATAATTTAATTGAGCCTAAAAGCCTTTCCCATTCAATCCTCATTTGGTTCATATTTGTTTATTTTTGTACATAATGAAAACTTTGAGGATAATTATTGTTTTACATCAACATAATATCAGTATTTGTTTTAACAGCGGCTGGTTGATGGATAACTTTAATTTCACAATGATATTGAGTTTTTATTTTATAATGACTTTAAACAAAGTGGAAGCAAAAAAAAATAAAGTCGCATACATTTTACAAAAAGAACATTTGCTTGGTGTTACCCTATAATGTGTTACAAATTAAATCAGTAGGTAGTATTTAATTTTATCGATTATTTCTACAACACGAACTGCAATCAGCCATGCATCTATTGGATTAATTATACTGGCCTCCAAATGCTAGTCCTGTTCAATTTCCAAAATTATTGCTTGTTACATTTTAATACGTAATGCCATTAACCACCTCTACTATAGATTATTACAGATGAGATATATACCACAATATTACTTATGGACAAACGTGTCAATGTTAACCATAACAAAAGACTCAAAGTTCCGTTTAATGGTTTCTTTTGGTTTTTGAAAAGGAAATAAAATTATTATTCTATTAAATTATTATAATATCTATCAAGAGAACTAATTAAGACTTACCAGGAATATCAGAAATACTCATATCGAATCCGATAAGTTAATGAAGTTATTTAATAAAAAATAATTGTAAAAAAAACACAAATAGGTTATTATGAATTTTCAGCTTTTAAAGAAAATCTTTTGAGCTGGCTGAGAACCAGAGACTGGTCTGTATCGTTCTGAATAATTATAACAAAAATTGTAGGTCAGGATGCTCAAATAGCTGGGCTCGCATAGAACGGATTTTTCACGCGTCCTCGAAATACTCCGTATAATGAGCGCAAAAGTCCGTCGTCCCATTGTGTCCCGCTCTCGACCTCTTTCATTCACTTGTCCCACTATTCTGTTATTTGATATTGCCCTATAGTTTTTATTAAAGCTCTTTGATTAAAATAAAGTTTAACTTTGTTAAAGAGTCACAGCTCCAAGTAATTTTATCACCGAATAGAATTATTTGTTCAGTTTTCAATAAAATAACTTAACTTTTTTATTAATTTATTCGTTATATACCTTCAAAAAAAAAGAACATTAGATAATTACAATGTATTTCTTTACTTGTTATTATAATCGTTGAACCTCAGAAAAAAAATCTATAAGTTACCTATGTATTACCTATGAGTATTCTATTCCATCCAACTAAAAAATGAATCAACTAAAAAACCAACCAACATGTTAAAGAAATATTTATAACAAGTAACGCATAGATAGACCATTAATTCGCTGTCCCAAATTTTTTTTTTTGCAAAAACAATATAATTAACAATAATTTCCTCTACAATAGATGGTAAAACATGTAAACAATCTGTGCACCACCCGCCCGCTCTCAAATAAATGCACCCTACATGGACCCATGGGTCATGACAATATGGTTTACGTTACGGTGTAGCTATGAGTAGTTTGTTTAAATTTCAAATCTTTTGACGCAATGTATATCAAATTGTCATGACTACAAAATATGTGGCTTGGCCATTTCGCTACATGGAAAAATGTATTCACTGTTCTTGTAGTAACGAAACGGCTAAGCCACGATGAATAGTTTTTGAAGTTACGGCTTTTAGAGTTAGGGCCCGTAGAGTTAGAAGCTTGGCTTTACATAAGGTCTGATTTGCACTTTTTGACAGTGCAAGCCATATGGAGTCTTGGCAACACTATACATGAAAAATGTTTTTGGTGGGATTTCATTCCTCCAGATACATACGAGTATGTCTAATTTTTTCAGACCTCCAGTATCAAAATTTGCGGAAGTCTCATACAAACTTCCATCCCCTAGTTTAAGGGGTTGGGGGGTAAAAGTTCCAAGTTTTATAATTTTTTTGTTGATTGTGTACCAAAACTAGCTTACATACCAAATTTCAGCTTTGTATTATCAGTAAGTTTTGACGAAATCAGGGTTTTTAGATCTCAATAAAATCCAAAGTTTAAGAGCTATGCAATTGAAACTTTGTATGTTTAATAAGTTTACTACTGACATCATATTATTCCGAAAAAAATGTTAATGTTTTACTGGTGTAATTCAAACCCAAGTTATAAGGGTTAAGCGGTTGGAGGGTTAAAGTCCAATGTTATAATTTTTTGTTGTGTGTATCCTAATACTAGCTTACAAATAAATTTCAGCTTTCTAGGACTTCAGGAAGTACCCTATGAGTTATGATGATCATGAGTGAGTCAGTGACAAAATCGGGGTTTTTTAGATATCAATAAAATATATATTATAAAAGCTATACAATTGAAACTTCATAAATTTAATAAATTCACTACTTACATCACATTTCGAAAATTTTGTTTATCTAGTATACTCCAAACCCAAGATATGAGGGTTCAAAAAAACGACGAAGCGCTTCGAGAAAAGGTAGGTAGTGCCCTTGCGCTTCGCTTCCTCGTCTTGGCGGGAGCACTACCGTTCTCTCAGATATTCTTGATCGAAGATGACAGGTGACAAATTGTTACGATTATCAAAAAGGGGCCTTGCGCAGAAACACTGACAGCACACCTTGCCCTTATACCAACCCTTGGACGAAGTTAATTCGTCCAAGTACCAACTACACAAAATTATTTTCTAAAGTTAACATTAATTATTTATTATTAAACTTAAATGTTTCCGGCTATTACCGAACCCTATTCCTTTAGTCAACGGGGAACCGAATAAAGTTACCAAGTAAATCAGATTGCTTTTTGAATTAATAATAAGGTTCAGAACAACTGAGACATTTCTGGTGAATATTTAATTATGTTTTCTTTATAAGAACAATGAACAGCGGTCTTGGGGTTTAGGTTGGGCAAGTCATTTTTAGGGTACCTCAAAAGGAAAAAACGGAGCCCCTATACTTATAGGATCATTTGTTGTCCATCTGTCTGTCGGTCAAGACCCTTTATCTCGGGAACTCGTAAAGGTATCGATTTGAAATTAAAACCATATACTCAAAAGTCTACAGTCCCCTTAATCTGTGAAAAAATTAATCTTGTAAGTTAAGGTAAAAAAAGATACGGCCGTTTATGCCGCAAAAAACGCATATTTTGACACTCAAGGGAATCAAAATTTATAGAGTACTTTCCGTTGACATAAAACTATTTGGCAAGTAATATCGTCTTATACTACAATGTACTGTGAAAAGTTTGAAAACTATACATTCGTATTTAAATCATAAAAAATACAGTCTGTATTTAAAGTACATTAATATGTACCTATAAATTTGTACGGAAACCTCGGTGGGCGAGTCCGAGTCGCACTTGTCCAGTTTTTTAAGTAAAGTTTGCTTATTGCAGACAGCTTGGGTAGTGGAATTTAAAGCTGTTGTTTTATTAGGTTTTTAATTAACTGTACATTGGCGAGTAACAAAAAGCTGACGACTGAACTTTAAAAAACCAAGAATAAAATTTAGACATCCGTCTTCATACTGTATTAACCAATGATATTAGAATTTAAAAAAAAATCTTTGTTCTGTGTTGGTACTAACTATTTTCTTTTAAATATTTAGCCACACTTCAATCAAACAATGGATTGATTATATTGGTCGGTGGCTGTGATTGTAAAAAATCTATGGACTCGGCTTTGAATGAATTGCTTTAAAAGCGTTTATTATTTCTATTGACTTTTTAAATGATATTTACTTAAAGATACTAGCACTACTGTGAAGTAATTACAATAGGAATACTGTAATTACTTCACAGCAACGCTGAAATCTTAAAACACTTGCAAATCTACTATAACAAATAAATATAACGATGAAAATATCGATTTTTAGTCGTACTCGTATTTTAATCATGTCATATTTTTTATGACTTTTCTACAAACTTATTCTTATTATTCCAGTTACAGTATTATTGGATCTACATATAAAAAAAATCTAATCGACTTCAACGATTTTTAGACTTACCGGTAACAAAACGAATATTGATGTTTTTGACTTTGGTATACAACGTGTAATAAAAAAACTGTAAAGCCGAATATGGTAGATGCATACAACCTCGGAAATTATAAACGCTGAATGAAAACTGAAAATATGAAATTATTTTTTTTCATTATAAACTGCATAGTGGCAACCCTAGCCTATTTTAATGGGATTGATTATTGAAAAGAATAGTCTATTTGCGTCTTAGGTTTTTGCAGTTTTCGATACTAATAAAAGACAAAATTAATTTTACGGGTTATTCTGAAACACCCTGCATAATGCAAGTCTACGCTATTGATGCATAATCCGTTCATCATGTCAAGTATTTTCCCTCTGAATACTTTGAAGTTCCCAGTTTTATACATAAGGCGGGTAAGTCTGAGCAACCCTGACCTCATTTCACTGTCACAGTGGGCCTTAAAACCACATTTTCTGTAAGACACAACGTACAGTTTAAAATGTTTGCACTCCTAATGAAAGGGTTATTCCCTGGGTATTTGCTCCAAATTAAATACCCTCTTTTAAACAGTAATTTTGATTTATATCCGAAAGTGGCGCCCTAGGAGGTATTTATTTAATAAGTTGTTAATAGAAAATGATTTTATTAAAACTTTACGTTGAATGTTTAAGGCCATGGTCTAGTATTATTAGAAGGTATCACTACATTCCCTCGTAGTCATTCGTAGAAGTAGATAGCAAAGGTGTCAAAAACGGCCACATTAAGCAGTTTTGCTATCTACTTCTAGCAGTAACTATGAGGGAACGTAATAATATCGTTTAAAAATACTAGACTATGGTCCCTTTTTACGTAGTTTTATTGAAATTGTGTATTGTTAATAATAATAATATTCTTTTTTGCACACGGAAACACATTACAATCAAAGAAACAGAACAAAGAAGAAAGTACACAATAGGCGGCCTTATTGCTAAACAGCAATCTCTTCCAGGCAACCTTGGGAGAGAGAGAGATTTACAGGGTCACTGGAAATATGACGTATTCCTGCTAAAAGGTTATAGATGAGGTCAAAACAAATATTTTTTGTCATATTACTTTTTCTCAAAAAGTTCATAGTTTTTGAGTAAATTGAAATTAAGTAATTTTTTACCAAAAGTACGTTTTCAAAAACAAAAATTTAAAATAAAAGATAACTACTCGTTCGATTCCGGTTTTTTTATTATTTTGGGATAGAAAACAGTCTAAATGTTGATAATGTATAACAAAAATTACAAAAAGTACAGGTGTTTATAAAAAAATCAATCCTCAAAAGCATTTTTTATTTTTATTTTTTCAGATTTTTTAGAAAAGCCAGCAAATATCTTTAAAAAATTCCTAGTAACTAAGCATGCATAATATTTTAAAAACATCACCATATATTCAGCTTTCAGTTGAGGTATAAAACTTAATAATATCTTAAATAAAAAATGAGAAATTAAGACTTAAGTAAATTGCAGTCCCATTTCATGTAGCATAAATTTCCTACTTCGAGCGCTTCGGAGGTGGCCGTATTATCCTACTTATATCATAAATGTAAAAGTTTGCTTATTTGGATGATTGTTAATTAATTACACAAAACGGCTGAACCGATTTGGATGAAATATGGCGTACAGATAGTTTAAAAGCCGGATTAAAACATAGGAGGATACTATTATCTTGGTTAAAGGTTCCCTAGGGATTTTCTCGAATGTAAATGCGGATGAAGTCGCGGGCGGAAGCTAGTTTGCCATAAATGGTCGTGCTTACTAAAAATACTTTCGTCCGAGTGAGTTTCGAGACAGGATTATTTTCCGCCAATAAGTCAAAATTTTATACAGACGTAAATGTAGCCAGGACCAATGGCTCTATGTAAGATACATTGTGTTAAGAGGATACATGCGCTAGACGAGCATCGGACTCGAAATCACCGTTTTTTGCTGCTAGATTTATCGATGATTTATTTAGATTTTAAATAAGTTATTTAGGTCACTAAATTGGAAATTTCTTCTTCTAGTGCACTAGAAGACAACATTTTCGAATTTATGAGCAGTTTTCATAAGCTTAACATTGTTTCACCAACTAGTTTTTGAAATCAGAGGTTGAAGGTCTACCTTGATGAGAGATACACGTTAAAGTATCGGCAGAAATTAAACAAAAATAATGTTATAATAAACTCCATTTATCTTTTAAGTACACTAGAAGAAAAAAAATTGAAAAACTATGAATTTTCATTCATAAAAAAATAAACAAAATTGCCAATTCAGTAGTTTTTGTGTTATCTTTTACTCGTTATTTATTATGAAAATTAAGCTCAATATTAAAGAAAAAAATCGCACAACCAACATACGTTCAATTATATTTTAAAACATTGAAAAAAAAAAAACATTATAATGCATAATTATTTCATAACAAATAATTTAAAAGTGATATATAAACTGCGTGGAATCAATTCCGCGCTCAGTCGCGGCCGAGGCCTCCTGGAGAGAAGATGATTACGCGCCACGCTAAACGATAAAGCTAGTGTATAGCGCGGCGAAGCGATTGATACTTTTAAAAATCAAAACAAAATTAATAGCTAATACCTTGTCTTGATTTATCTTTTTTATTGCAATCATTTTACTTTCTATAGTCAGTAGTTTTATAAGTAAAGGACTATGAAAAGCTTTTGGATACTAGTTTCAATTCAATTCGATGCCTTAGGATGGGTAGCTTAAGTATGTCATGCTTTCTTTAATCATTTCTGCGGTGGTGTCGTATGGGGCGGGTCGTTACATTCCCTCAAATATGGTTGAGCGAAGCGATGGCTGGTTCGTTCGTTCGGACATGCGTCATGTTCGTGAACGGGTGCTGCCAGTGGGAATGGGTCTGCTTCTGAGTGCCTATTGAATGGGTTAACGCATATTGAATGGGTCGGGGTATCACTCGTCAGTTTCCCCAATTCGTCAGTTTTTCAATCTGGTCAGTTTACTTGATTCGTCAGTTTTGCGAAATTCGTCAATTGGTCAGTTTCCTTTTTTGGTCAGTTTCTATAACTCGTCTTACAAGATTTTTTTTTTTTATTTCTCCTATCTTGTATCAAATGATTTTGGTAAAAAATTGCACACTTAGGTGCACTTTCGAGTAGCAGACAGTAGTGATTTATTAACTAGGTGAAAGTTATTTACTCTCACAATATTATTACCTGTCCGATATGTAGTAGGTAATTAATTTCAATATCTTCTACCCATTATGTGTAAAAATGATTGTAATGGAAAATGTGGAGATCTTTTTTCAATATTGACGACTCTGTATGAAATATACAGGGAGAAAAAAGCAGCCCTTGACGCTCTCTCGCTTAGGGTTTGCGAACCAATGGCATAGCTTATATGATATTCACAAGTGCTTGTAACAGCCTAGACTGATTAAGAGCCCGTAGTGATTTTGCGGCTGACTGCAGCTCTATCGCTCGCACATTTCATGTTTTCTCAAGATTTCTTAAAACTGAGTGCGTCATTGAAAAATATGTCTTGGCCACTTTTCGCAATATAAGATTACAACATTTTAAAATATATTAAAGTTTTTTGTTGCTTAAGTACAAAAAGTTGTCGTTTCTAACAGTTATTTGATCTGGCAGATACGAAAACTTTTTGTAATTCAGCAACTCGAAACTGATTATATGTTGAAGTGTCCGTAATCTTTTATTGCGAAAAGTGGCCGAGACATATTTTTCAATGACGCACTCAGTTTTAAGAAATCTTGAGAAGAATTTCAATTTTTTCCCAGATCTCATTTTATTTTTCCCCAAAATGATACATTTTTATGAAGAGAAGATTAATAATTTTGCCCTAACGCGATTTTTTTATTCCCCAAAATGTTACGTTTTGTATGAAGAACAGATTTTCTTTTTTCCCCCCAATAATTAAAATTTACCACACAATGTGGTAAACACCCCAATCTGGAGACACTGTTCTTCGTTCTAGGTACTTAAAAAAAAAACATAACCGAATGAAGATTTCACCGTGCGCGTGTTTAAATGCTGCCAACTGTTGAAAATTTGATACTATTTAGCCAAAAAAGTAATGTAGGTGCAAAAATGAACAGAAAACTGTAATATGAACTCATAAGTATTAATCTTTTACGGAAACTTCAGTAATGTTTTTTATTTTTGTGCTCTTGAAAAAAAACATACTTCAGAAAAACAAGTTTTTTCATGTTTTTTTCACGTTATAAAAAAAAACTCTTTTTTTACAACACTTCTAACCTAACCTTCAAGACTACGTGGCCGTTTTCGGTGATTCGTTTCTGTTCCTGACTAGTATGCAATCCAATATTAGGGTTAGAAGGAAAATTAAAACCTAATTTTCTAAATTGATTACATATTATGAAACACGAAATTCTATCAAAGGTTACTTCGATCTTTAATAAATTCTAGTAAGAAAATTATGGTTAAAAAAACATCTGTCAAATGAAAAATAAGTGATTTGAAATTTGAGTTACTGTTTTTCTGGAAAATTAAACAGTTTATGTTCTAACAAATTTATGTAAAACAATCAATCTGGTATTTAAAACGTCGACGTACCGTTTTCGAAAAATTTAAATTCGAACAGAAAAGTTTCGAAAGTATGATAGGTACCGGCGTAAAAACCTACCTACATACTTTACATCATAATATAAAGATGTGAATTAAATTAAATAAATTGAATTAAATAAATTCTATCCCATTAAGTACTTGTTTATTCATTTTACTGATTTAATTTGAGTACCAAAAATGATCAAGATTTTTATTCCAAAGAGCGCATAGTCGGCGTTCGTCGCGATAGCAATGATTGCTGTGTGCGTGTTTACGTAAAGTTGTGTGAGTGAAATTTGTAGTTGGCCGCAGCGTATGAACCATAGAAATAGAATGTCAAAGAACAACAAAGTCAATAAACAGGTGATCCGAAAACGAATCAATACATTTTATATGAGATACGTAAAATATGACTTAGATTCATAAAATATGACTATATTATGGCAAAGGAAATTAATAAACTATGTTCCATACTATTTTCTTTGTCGATAAACGATTAAATGGAGCGAAATTTGGTTTTAGAGAAATGTGCGGCAATATCTTATTTACCTTTGAAAAGTGTGATTACTTGGATTGTTTCTTTTAGTCACATCACAATTACTTAGAGTACAAGACACCATGGCTCCACGATACCTTTATTTTAAATTCTAATTAAGATTAAAAAATATTTTAAACAAACTGTGATTGCACATTTGCTAAGCGGGACGCTAGGGGCTCTTACTGTAAAAAATGTTGGCACATGTCACTTGATCCTTTGTCTCTTTTTTACATAGACCGTGTCCGTATGATGTTAACTTCTCTTTTCCACGCTTTGTTGGTCTTCTTGAGCGCAGCGAAAATTTTTCTATGTCTATGGTATGAACGCTCTTAACACCGACAAATCCGCATTGGGCCCATGTGGTGGGTTATGGCCCGTCCACTTTATCCATCCACAAGCCAAAAGGAAGGCCTGGCATAAAGGCATTAAAAATGGCTGATATGCGTGATTATTTTTGATGCCGTCGGAGGAAAATAATCCTGTCCCCAAACACTTATTATTATTTTAGTAAGCATGACCATTTATGGCAAACTAGCTTCTGCCCGCGACTTCATCGGCATTTACATTCGAGAAAATCCCTAGGGAACCTTTAACCAAGATAATAGTATCCTCCTATGTTTTAATCCGGCTTTAAGACTATCTGTGTGCCATATTTCATCTAAATCCGTTCAGCCGTTTTGCATGATCGATTAAAAATCATCTAAATAAGCAAACTTTCACATTTATGATATAAGTAGGATAATACGGCCACCCCCGAAGCGCTCGAAGTAGGAAATTTTTGCTACATGAAATGGGACTGCAATTCACTTAAGTCTTAATTTCTCATTTTTTATTTAAGTTATTATTAAGTTTTATACCACAACTGAAAGCTGAATAGATGGTGATGTTTTTAAAACATTATGCACGCTTAGTTACTAGGAATTTTTTAAAGATATTTGCTGCCTTTTCTAAAAAATCTGAAAAAATAAAAATAAAAAATGTTTTTAAGGATTGATTTTTTTATAAACACATGTACTTTTTGTAACTTTTTTTATTAATTATCAACATTTAGACTGTTTTCTATACCAAAATAATAAAAAAACCGGAATCGAAAGAGTAGTTATCTTTTATGTTATTTTTTTGTATCTGAAAACGTACTTTGGGTAAAAAATTACTTAATTTCAATTTACTCAAAAACTATGAACTTTTTGAGAAAAAGTAATATAACAAAAAATATTTGTTTTGACCTCATCTATAACCCTTTAGCAGGAATACGTCATATTTCCAGTGACCCTGTATAAGATACAGGAAAATAAGGAAGTGGGTGCAACTATTTAGAGGAAAGTCTAAGTACATACATAAAATAAAAATTAGGAAAATGGAAAAAATAATAATAAATATAATTAGTGCGGAATAGAAGAAAGGAAATAACAATATTAAATAAAATTCACCGTGGCGCCACTTTCGGTCAGGGTGCCACGTTTTATTATTTTTTTTATTCTTTTTACAGTTAATGGTCTTCTTAAATTACAAAGATATTAATGAAATAAAATCAAAATTTGAGAAATTGATAATTATATTAAGAAAACATAACGGATAATACATTTTTTCATGCATAAAATAATGTGCGTCAACAGGCGTCAACCGTATCAAGTAGGTACGTGCAAAAAATGAATACTAACTTTTAAAATGGGTCAATGTGGTAGTCAAACAATGGCTTGTCCCAGCAAACTTGTAGTTTTTAGGGTTCCGTACCATAATGGTAAAAAGGAACCCTTATGGTATGACTCAGTCTGTCTGTCTGTTTGTTACAGCTGGATATCTTGAAAACTACTAATGGTATCAACTTGAAATTTGGAATAGTTTAAGATAACATTTGCCCAACTATTTTGCAAATAAGAAAAAAATAAAAATATTTTTTTTTTACAACAGGGACTGAAAAGGCCTGAAGGGAAAAATTTGAAGTGGGGTGACTAGGGCATCATATGAAAGAGCGCTATTTGCACATTTTAAAACATTTTTTTGTAAGCCGCTTAGTTTTCGACTTATGATGAAAAATGTAAAAAAATACCGTCCCCCCCCCCCTTTATCTCCGAAGTTTGCAAAGAGAAAAATCTGAAATAATTCTATGTTATAGTAGTTTACATGTAAAGATTACAGGAAACATAAAACAATGTCTCAATATAAAATACTTTTTTAGAAATCCAAAAAACAAACAAAAAATCATTAGTTCCATTACCAGTCAACAGATAGCGCTGACCTAAGAATGCTGACCTAAAAAAAATAGTTCCACTATCGGTCAAGAGATGGCGCTGACCTAATACTACAATAATAATTGGTGACGGGTTCGAATATAATTACCTACTATTTGCCGTACGAATAAACGAAGAATAAGCTCCTACTTAGTAATATAAACAGTTTGCAATGTGGAGTGGCTGAAACGTTTTTCAGTCACCATAAGCAGCTGTGGTTAAGATTTGTAAATTAACTGTCCGCCTGTTCGCCCTTCCACCTGTCCGCCGTTTATCCTACTTTTTTAACGACTGTACTAAAGTAACATATCCAAATATATTTATGATTGTACGGAACCCTCGGTGCGCGAATCCGACTCGCTCTTGACTGGTTTTTTTTTTTAAACTGAAGCAACTTCAGTTCGAATTCCATTACTTTGAATTTTCAATAAAACATGTGAATTCCCACATGTCCTCGAGATGAACTTTGGAATTCATACGGATCTGTCACTTGGGTTCGATGTCAGAATTTATATTCATGAATTTCCGTCACATTCATAAAGCATTGTGAAGAATATACATTTTGTTCTAGCAGACTGGCACTAGGCAAGAATAATAAAATGATATCTTCTTGAGTGTATTAAAAGATAGTCCTAGATTGATTGATTTTAACTGCCTCTGTGGTCTAGTGGTTCGCCCACAGAACATAGAAGTAGTTAGAAGTAGTATGAGCTCAATTTAGTATGAAAACCAGTGTAACCAAACTAACACATTAAAAATCGAAGCCAAGCCCCCCATTTAATAGTTACATGCTACGCACACATACTTTGTGAACACGTAATTGGATAAAAATTAAAAATGTATAATATCCAAAAAGTCATAAATCACAAAGCTTATTTATTTAGATTCAATCGTATTACCATAGCACTTGGTACCAAATTAAATAATATGTATATTTATAACGCTGCTACTCAGCTGCTAGATGGCGCAAGCAAATTTTAATAATGCGATTTACCACCTTATTTGTTATGACATAAAGTACTTTAAGAAAATTTAACGAGATAAGGGAGGCCAGGTTGGTTGACATTTTTCACTTAATTTTTCCTAATAGTTTCAGATCAAATATTCGTTAAACTCTTTTTCATAATTCGGTGAAACCCTGACATTGCTTAGTGTTACTAGGCAACAAATATATATAATTCAAAATTTAGAATTCCAAATAAAATAAATGTATCGGATATCGATTAATAAGTTCAAAATGAAAATTCTAATGTCGCATATTTATTTATGAAAAAGGTACACCAACAGTATATATATTTAACATTGTTGATATCAGTTATACAATAGAGCACAATACTTATTTATATACCTATTATAGGCGTTTACAACACTTAAAACATTAATTGTGTCAAGTACATGCTAAAATAAATTAAAAAAATAAATAATTAAAATGAAAAAAAAAATTGAAAGCTATTAATTTACACTATTATTATTGATTATTAGATTCTAATAATTTAAAGATATTGGACTTAAATTTAGGCAATGAGTCGCTAAAAACATCGATATCGTCAGAGATCTCTCTTTTGAGATTATTATACTGAGCACAACAGCGAAGCAAAGGGGCGTTTCGTCCAAGATTGGTCTTAAAAGTAGGTAGCGCAAAGGTTTTCTTTATTGGCTGTTGAGGAAGACGATATGGAACACTGATTACGATGTTGTTCACGAGCTCATTAGATTGCAAAGATCCATTGAGAAGTCTGTGCAGAAACGCTAGATCTTGGACAGTTCGCCGACATCACACGGGTGGCGGACGCCGCGTATAACTTATCGGTTATTGGTTTGAGAAAGCCTACAACGAGTTTGGAATTCTAAATCTTATGTGTATCTTAGGTGTATATCTAAAACAATATAATTAAAGTCTAAAATAGCTATTTCGCAGTATTTTGAGTGAATAAAGTTTCAAAGAACAATGGCGACCCGCCATACATGACATGAATTTATTCGATTTAAAATTTTAGCGTTTATAAATGAAAAACTGCCTAAACGATCCAGAATTCATTTTTAAGGAACTTAGCATCAACATTCTTAGTAGGAAATTTCATTTTGTATTTTGAATCGGTCGTAGCATGAAAGTTGAATTAAATAACTTCTTCTGAGCTCGGATATAATCCGTTCGAGTTAAACTGAATGGTGATGCCCATTCAGTACCTACTAAAAATAGACTCTTACACCTTACTGGGTTATACTTGGAAGTCATTTTGGCTATGACTGTCATAGACCAAAAATATAGTGATTATTATATTTTATATTCTCTTTGATATGACAGTTGATTTCTCTGTGGTTGATTGATACACACTTATTTGGCATAAAAGGTAGGCTTATACTGAATTGGTCATTTAAGTTTTTAAAAAATTATTATTTTTATACAGATTTTCGTGAATTCAGTGAAAGTCCTGATAAATTCTTAAAATATGATTTTACTCAGACTTTTGAAAAACATTTTTCTACACGCTAAACGTTTTAATAGGTATATTTTCGCTGTTGTTCTTTTTGCGCTTCCGGCGGTGAGTATTGTCAGTTTTGCCGCGGGTTTGAGATGACATGACTCGTTGGCCAGACTCTTCAACTAATACTTTTCAACTCTTCTTAGTCACAACTTTTCTCGGTCTCCCCTATTGAGTAACATCTCCGCTAGTCTATATTTTAATGTTTATGAAACTTCAAAAATATGTCAAATAGCGCATTGGAATATGGATCATAAGTGTATACCGCATAAAGGTGGATATTTATTGCCTTGAAATTTTAAATGAAAAACTCAATTGAATTTTTACATAAAATCAAAATAAATTAAATAAAGCTTCCCTCTGATATTTTATGCACCCGTTTGCTAAATGATATATGTGGATATTGTTTTTGATCTTTTATATAATGCAACTCGGCATTTTTATATGTTTATTGAAGATGTTTTTGCTTGGCGTTCGCTCACACGACTGACGTAGCAAAATTCAGAAGTATGCGGAGCTACGCTCACTTGAGGTTACACGGGTCCCGCCTACTTGCGACTTCTACTGGGGGGGAAAAATTTTTCTTTGTTCTGTGGGTTCGCCTACCCGTGTAAGAGGCAGGGGCCCGGGTTCGATTCCCAGGGGGTACAATTTGTACTCGTTTTGATTGGTGGTAGGGCTTATTTCAAGTCCACCTGGCTAGCTACCACCATCTTACCTAAGTCTGACGCTATGGCGTTAGATTTGGTGTTTTTATGACAACAATTTAAAAAAGAACTTGTAGAGATCGCGGGTAGCCAAAGATTTCTATGTGTATACTACACTAGATATGCTGGTCAGCACCGAAAAATTGCTCATACAGTTACGGTGCATGATCAACAACTCATTTAGTCTATTGCGAACCACAGTGAAGAACAGTTGATGGCCGCGAAGGTTGTAGTCGGCAAACTAACGCTTAAATCGATTAGTGTGAACAATAAAACATATTTACCTGCGATTTTTTTTTCTACGTCTTTTCATGTTATTTTAGGTAATCAACTCTATTATTTCTTGATTTCCGACAAAACAATATTTATAAATGACACATAATGGCGTAACTGACAACTGCCATCTTAATATTGACATTTCTTTTACTCTTAACTAGAAGTATTATAGAGCAAGCAGTACTACCGAATCGCTGTCAAAGATTAAGAAAATTATTCAAACAGATGTGCACTTTAAATGTGGAAAGAGGTTTCTACTGTTGTGTGTTGTGTGTTGTGTTGCTGTAAAACCATGTTTCTCAGAAGAGCAAATTCACCTTGATGTAAGTAACGAATGAGTAATTTCTACGTGTTTTGTGTTTGTATTTTGTTTCATTCTGTCATAAAATGAAAATTCAGAAAATTTCAAATTATTTTCAAAAGGTATTATGCAGGATAACAAGACACTAAACATCTATTTGCAACATTAGAGGTTGCAATTACTTTGAACGATAAACCACGATGGTATGAGGGGATGTTTAGATTTAAGTATCCGCCCACCTTACGTCGCTTTTTCAGGTCGATGACACAACTTTGAAAACCAAAGGATAGGTACTCACTGGCAAAGCTGCCTGTTGATTTTCACTTAATTTAGATTTTTTTGATAAATACACACAGCGGCGTGCGCGCACGTTAAATCTCGGCAGGCTGATTATCTAACTAGAAACCGCCTAGCGACCGGTCTCGTTTGACAGATGAATGTAATACATTGCTACTTTTTTTGGGGTATAAAAAAACATAACGACTCACATGATAGCCACGTGACGTGACAGCCGACGTCAGAGGTACATTCGGAAATTGGTAGTGGGAGGACAAAAATATGAGGTAGGTGTAATATAATAAGTCTATGGGTAGGTATTGATTTTAGGCTGCAACAGTATGTAAAAAAAGTTTTCGTTGTACTGAAAACTTTATGACGTCACAATTTCTACCCCCACCATTTGAATGCATCGATACCACATTTACATATTTTCGTGAAGACTTGTGCGAAAACTAACCTCAAACCCTATATTACCGCTCTGTTAATATAAAAATAGCATTGTGAATGCCTTAAATCTAAAAATTCAATAATAATTATTTGTCTTTTTAGGGTTCCGTACCCAAAGGGTAAAAACGGGACCCTAATACTAAGACTCCGCTGTCCGTCTGTCTGTCTGTCTATCACCAGGCTGTATCTCATGAACCGTGATAGCTAGATAGTTGAAATTTTCACAGATGATGTATTTCTGTTGCTGCTATAACAACACATACTAAAAACAGAATAAAATTAATATTTAAGGGGGGCTCCCATACAAGAAACGTAATTTTTTTTGCTGTTTTTTGGTAAGGCGCCCTTCGTGCGCGAGTCCGACTCGCACTTGGCCGGTTTTTTGGTTATGATTTTCTCATACTTTTATAAAAAAATAACAGTAGAAGATAATCTGTTATTCATTAAATTTTTGTATCTTGAGAATTTAGGTAGACACAATTATTATTGCAATACAATAAATGAGTACCTACATAATTATTAAATTTTATTATTAAAAGTTTTATACCTAAGTACTCTCAGAGTCCAACAAGAAAAAGGCAAAGAATACGTTAGTGTCGCATCTGCGTCAACACTGAACTATTCTTTGCACATTTCCCCTCTCCCGCCTCCCAATACCTCAGCCCGCGCACGTCTGCCTAGTGAGACAATTTGTATTTTGACCAGCATGTCTAGTGTAGTATACACATAGAAGTCTTTGCGGGTAGCCGCTTTATTCGGGCAGCGCTGAACAGAAAGTAGTGGAAATCTTTGAGAGA
Source organism: Agriphila geniculea (assembly GCA_943789525.1). Classification (NCBI taxonomy): domain Eukaryota; kingdom Metazoa; phylum Arthropoda; class Insecta; order Lepidoptera; family Crambidae; genus Agriphila; species Agriphila geniculea. The sequence goes on from OX038875.1 coordinate 16,579,726, forward strand.
GTTCTTTGTCCAGCAGTTGGCGTCGTGCGGCTGATAATGATTATGAATGATGAAAAATTTACACAATTTTCATTGATGTTTGGTAAATGTTAACTAAAAGCATTTTTTTATTGTTATCTTCTTAGGTCAGAGTAATGTCTTGACTCCTTACCGTCAGAAGTTCTATTGATCAGTACCATTGATGGTACTACTGATACATCTTTACGTCAGTAGTACCTACCATTAAAAAGAGCGGTGTGTCATTTTGCAGCTTAGAGCAATGCCGGCTTCCTACGGAAGGGTAGCCATACGAAGCATTCCCCAATGCCGAAGTACAAGCCCAAATGGGCATACGCCCATTGTTATATTGTTGTTTTGTTAGGTGTGTTAGTGTCGTCATTGTTTTTGTACGTGAGTATGCGGAACTGCACTCCTGTGCACTTCCCCCCCCCCCCATTAATTCATAATAAGCAACACCCTAGCAGGGTATGTTTTTTCACGCCATCACACTTTGTTCAATATCAGTTATTGATGTGAATGTGATACTGTAACATGTGCTTTTATATAAATAAATAAATAAATATAATAATGACACGAATATTTTACGTATATTTACTTATATTTAAATTTACTTGGTGAAATAACCTAATAAAAAAAAAATAATGTTGAAATAGTTTTTCTACATTCAAATATAAGTTTTCAACAAAACAATGTATGTATGATATCCGTAATACTATTCTATTTAAAATGTACTTATTGAAAACATATATTAAAGACAAGTGTAGCTTTTTTATATTTTGAAAAAGTTCAAAAGTGTGAGTGAGATAGCGGCAAAATGTGAATGATTTAATTTCTACAATTGTACAAAAACTCTACACGTGAAATTAAATATTCTAAAGCCATTATTAATGTCGCACACACACGACAACCTAACTAGAGACTAATCTTGATAATCAAGTGAAATCTACAGTAGAAATCCGTGCCAATTATTTCCATACCACGTGAAATCCCGGCGGATTTGACTATGTTAGTCGGCTCATATCAATAGTCGCGTCGCGTCACAATCATATATGTAGATTAGATTACAAACATCCCACATATTTGATTAGAATAGTGTGACGGGAATATAGAATGCCTAAAATGAGTAGATAAATTTCAATTAACTACTTACTTAAGAGACTAATTATTTAAGTATGTACCTACATCTACATTAAAATATCAAGATTACTTTTAAATACCTGTACATGAATACTATAAATTACTTCATGTCATTATTTTATTTTGACAATCATTAAAATATCGAACCATTCAAAATCCGTCCTTGGGAGCAGTACATTAAAAACAATATCAAAAAATTACAGAGATGACACAAAAAGCTCATGTACATCGGTTACAACTTCGGAATCATCATGAAAGTAAAATTTTGAAACATATTAAGCCCCAAATAATACAACTTCTCAGTAGACAATACTGAATGTTGATTATATTCCACAACTAACGAAGCACGTACTCCTTTAACAGCCGAGCAACCAGAATACTGAATCTAGAAGTTTGAAACGCAGATTTTATAGTTACACCATAGCGTATACAGGGTTATTTGTTAAACAGCAACAACCTCGCAGGAGCATTACTAACATCATAAACAACAGCTTTTGTTCTACGACTTTTCCGAAAACAGACAAAAAAATTCGACTCCCTATAAAAATGTCCGAACAGCTGATCGAGTTTTGTACGAAAAGTCGAATTTTTTTTGGTCTGTTTTTGGAAAAGTCGTAGAACAAATGTTGTTGTATATGATGTTACTAATACACATACACCTTCGAGGTTGTCGGTGTTTTACAAATAACCCTGTATAGTTAGGTACACGGTTGTATAATAATATGTACATAACACTGCCACTAACAACTATTATTCGGAAGGTAATGAGCATTTTTTATTACACCATCAATCATCTGTGGCTAAGTCAGTAGGGGATGTAAAAAATATGCCTTAATACGAATTCCGTACATTTCGAATGGAATTATGAAAAATTCTAGGCAATATTTTGTGTATCATTAAAACACATCCTGCGCTTGTTTCTCAACCAACTAACTATTTCTTGACAATTATTATATAAAAAATATTTTAATTTTTTTAAGTAAGTGTCTATCAATTACCTTGTTACCCTAAAATTAGACTGTACGTACACAGTGTAGAAGTTAGTGCTTATAATTCACACTGTGTTATAAGCTAGCTTAGTGAGATAAAAAAAAACAAATACTTTGTGATTTTATAACCACGGATCCTAGATGTGGACAAAGACAGGTCAAGTGACGGGACACAATGACTGGAAAACTGAGACTTAGAGACCTCTTGAAAGCGTCCACAAACTTTATTTCACGGCATGATATTTTATAATATTCTTTAATTTTTGAAACCAGGTTTATTCTATGAAGAGAAACTACAACACTAAATAAATAATTTAGATTTTGACAAAACTTCTTAAATAGATAAGACTTATATAAAACATACCTATTTAATTGTAAAAAAATAAGCTGTCCTCTCTAAATAATAGCTGTGCCCTTTTTCAGTGTCTACGATGGACTTTGTTATCCTATGTATACCTAGCATCCTTTAATCATTGTGGAATGCAATAAATTGAATTGAAAAAAGTCATAGCTAGCATTTACTGTATCATAATTCAACAGGATTTTAATGAGTCATTAATGAAGCAATAATAACAGTGTTTCAGTAATTTAAGCCTTAATTTGGTATTACAATTTTGTGGTAGCAATAAATATAAGTCGGTATTGTTATCATTATTGACATCTTAATATATAAAATCGTAAACTGAATGACTGACTGATCTATCAACGCACAGCCCAAACCGCTGGACCTAGAGACTTGAAATTTTGCACACAGATACCTTATACAGTGTAGGCATCCACTAAGGAAGGATTTTTGAAAATTCCATCCCTAAAGGGGTGAAATAAGGGATGAAAGTTTGTATGAAAGTCCCTCAGTTTTGAAGCTAGGATCTTCAAATTTTGTGTTTAGGCTGACGATTAAAAATTAATAAATACGGGTCTCAGCGTTTTTCAAAATTCTACCCCCAAAGGGGTGAAAAAGGGTATGAAGTTGTGTATAGAAGAAAATCCTTCATTTTCGAAGTAAAAATCACTTAATTTATAATATAGGCTTATGGAAGAAAATTTAACGCAAAGTATATTGTTATTGTTAGTACTTCAACCCCTATGGCGATGAAATAGGGGTGAAATGGGTAAATAAACCTAAAAATATATATGGATGTCGTTATTGGGGTTTTCTGGTATGACGATTGCGAAAATGACATTATTTTGAAGTCCAACACGGTGGACATGATTTAACCCCTAAAAGGGTGAAAATGGGGTTCAAATGTTGTATGGAAAAAGAATATAAAATAGATATTACAACTTTAAACTTCGTAGGAGCACGTCTAAAAATAAATAGTCAAACACATGTCATGAAGTCCAACTCGGTGGATATGCATGATTCAGCCCCAGGGGACGGGGAGAAAGGAAACGGGAACTGGACGGGGTGGGAATGGGAACGGGAGTGGGTCGGGTCGGGGACGGGAACCGGACGGGAACGGGAACGGAATGGGATGTGACGGGAACGGAACGAGAGCGGGAACGGGAACGGAACGAGATGGGACGGGAACGGGACAGGACGGGACGGGAACGGAAACGGGAACGGGAGCGGGACGGAACAGGAACGGGAACGGGATCGACCAGTCGTTTCGTTTTTGTCTTGCCTTGCTCTGTCTTGCTTAGTGGGGGGGGGGACCCGCCTAATCGCGTAAAAACGGCTGGTCGGATCCTGGTTGAAGGTTACCTAAGGATTTTCTCTAATATCCACGCGGACGAAGTCGCGGGCGGACGCTAGTTTTTAATAAGTTCCTACAATTTAATTGATAAACAATGTTTCAAATCAGTTCATAATAAAACCGACGCAACGAGGCAAGCTTTGGTACAATGATTAATTATTCTAAAGTATAGGCATACACTGAGATATTTGCGTTGGTCCCAGTGCCAACACCGCCACGTTCGTCGGCGCGAGGGTTGTTTGCTCTTTGTTTTGTTGTTTTCAACACATGCGAATCACTCACGATTCTTTGTATCATCAACTTTAATGTACACAAGTCCAACTTCCTTATCAGTTTATTTTATATTAATTTTTGTTCTCATTTAGGATGAAGATGTATTCACATTTGAGGCCGCCACTACAAGAAGAAACTTCCTTCCTACCTCCAAAGCAAAGCTCAAAATCCTTTTCATAGAAACATTCCTCCATTCTACGACTCTTACGCAAAAGTGACGTCACATTATAACATTCCACTATTTTAAACTCTTAACAAAGTAAGTTGTCCCAGAACTTTTGCAAAAAGACTCGGAAAAGAAGATCACCAACTTAGTAGTAGGAAGCTCAAAAGACGCGCGTGAACCTCTTCGGAGGGCGCGAGGGGCCGGCGCGATGCGGTCTCGCCAGGGATGTACGTAATATATCCTGCGGATGAAGTAGTTTCCCAGACATACATTTCGCAATCGCTGCCCCGGCCCCGGCAGCGGCCTACACTCGACATCCTCTTCGGGCCGCAACTCACCCCGCCACCTAGAGTGCACCCCCCCGCCCCGCGCCTCACCTCCTCCCGCAGTTGGCTTTCCCTCAAAACGGCGCCACCTGAGCCTCCGGAGCGCGCGCCGGCTTCGCCGACGCCGTCGCTCGAGCGACCCCCCAAACAAAAGACCAAAGCGAAACTTTTTAAGAAACTCGGCCGTCAAGAGGATAATGAATTCGGAAAGATAGTTAGAACCCCGGCTCCCGATGAATTCGAATTACCCGCACCCCTGCCTACGCCGGCTTTTTCACGGAAAAACATTTTTGATAGGGATTTCGATGCCCTTTTTGAGGTGGCCAGTACTCCGCAGTTTACAGCCAACATTCGCGTGACGACTCCCGAGCCGGATCGCAGATCCGATGTTTCAGCGGCACATTTCCCGTTTCCGTCTCCCGCGACGTCCTCCCTTAGTCTCCTCCCTCCACGGCCATACTCTGAGCCAACGAGTGCCTCAGCTAACACGTCAGGCCGGTCCTCCGCACATTCGACGCCAACACCGCAACAGTCAGCTCCTGAAGGTTTCTGAATGCGCGTGGTTTTGCGGTTGACCTAACAAGTGTGTGATAAAACCTAAATAACCTGCCTTAATTACATGATCTGCACATCTAATGTTTGGTTTTTGTATTTATTGACTAACCTATCGATAACTTAGGAAACAAACTATGGTCACAATGACATATTTACTAAGATATGGTTATTCTTTGCATTTGGCAGGGACATACTCGAGGTCGAAGAAAGTTAGTTTCTTTCGAAAGCTGAGTCGGTCGAAGGAGGCAACGCCGCCGCGCGCGCGCAACATGCAGCAGCCTTCCTTGGAGATGGCTCTGCGTGAGCTGAACCATCCGAACCATAATGATCAGCTCAAGAACCAGCAGCAAGTCACTTTCAAATTGGTCAAGACTGGTAAGTAATATTAATAATTAGGTATTATTAAGTAATTATAATTCATTTACTTTGATGCATCTCTCAGAGATAATGAAATAAACATTACGTCATTTTCAAACAATTAAAAGTAACTATTATTATAATAAACGCCGCGTCAGCCCCTTTGCGTTTTATGTATTCACACACGCGACCACTGCAGTTTAGTTGCTGTGAACTAAGGAACAACGTATAATTGGAGGAGAAATGTGTACTATACTATTAATTTTACTCAAGGACTTCCATGAAGTTAAGATATTTTTATTGCATCAAATGTGTAAATAATTAAAGTACCTACCTACTTACTGATTACTTAATTTCCGTTTAGCTCTAAATTCTGAAAAAGTTGTCTTAAATTAATGTCAGTCGTTATTTCGCGTCAACGCGATCAAAACAAATATTGATACAACATAGGGTATTGTTACAATTAAGAGAAAACGAAAAAACTAACAAATTCGTTTAGCAAAATAAATTAAAAAATGTATATTAAGTTTTATATATACCGAATAATATATAAGAACAAAGCGATGTAAAGTGGCATAAGCAGTAAATCCAATTACATCATAGTTAAAAATGAGTACCTTAAGTTAGTTGAAGAGTTAGCCGAAAATAATTCATATTGATGAAATCAAGTAGTAAGTTTAGTTCTAAACGAGTATAAAACTCCTAAGGAGAAAGAAAAATCATATTCCCAGTTTTTGTTCAATATAGGTATTAATAAAAACTGGGAATAAACTTTCCTATCCTCAAGAAAACCTACACTGAGCGACGAAAGGCGGTAATATTAAATACGTCAGTAATACTCATAGGACGGAAATTGATTTTAGGCAAAGAAATCGTGTTCGACAAATATATTTAAATCTTGCCTTTGCCTTTGCTCTCGGAAAAGGAATATTACATTTCCAGTATTTATCGATTTACTGCCACTTATTGTTGCTTTATAACATTGTAAACGTGTTTAAAACTAATGCTGTCTTATCTTCCTTTTGACAAATAGGTGAGAGCATCATCAGTTTTAAACTGGATCGAGCTAAAAGATAATAGCATTATTGCCACGCTACGCAGGAGGCTACGCTAATATCCCTGCTTCTGGTATTATAATACGTTAGTGTATAGAAGCACACATTAGATAGGTACAGTGATATAAAAATCGTAAAACATATTTGATATAATAATTCGTATTTATTGACAATAACTCTTTTACAGAATCTTTATTAAAATAAAACTTTGTGTTTTTCATTTTTACTATGTACCATTATCGAAAAATGGCATTTGACCTCACATAGTTGATTGAGTAATGAACTCAAAAATTCTGTGTATCGAGGTGAAATTTACGCTAGACTGCATACTGCCTCGCAGAGCTTCAGGCGTGTTTGTGAACTGAGTAAACATGAACAGTTACTGAACTGAAACATTTGTGAATTTTTTTTGCTGAGGTCGTATTATAAACTTCTTATTTTCAGGCAGTTTTCTGACTGGCTAACAATCTATCTATTTTATTAGCTATACAGCGAAAAAGAAATGCCACTACAGCAATTTATAAACCTGGCAGCTTTTAAGAGTTTCTAATACGGCTTCATATCAAGCACTTCCACGAATACTGAAACAATATATTCACTTGCAAGATTTTGCATTAGATTTAAAAACATCTGCACCCAAATTAGGAAACCTGTGTCTCAAGTGCAGTGCTCTTTCTCTTACAATAACGCCAAACAGAAGGTTTAGCAACAGGTGATTGTTACATAAAAATTAACAACTATCGATTCCAGTCCTAAAAACCATTTTTTCGGTTGCTCATTTCAGAGGTGGTCCCTTAGATGTCCCATAGATCCCATAGATTATTTCATCATCATCCATCACCATGTCAGTCACACGATGGCCTGGCGCGATTGTAAATAAATAAATTAAATTTTTGAATGGCTACAAATATTTCTATTCTGACACTGAACATTTTACTTTCTTAGCTATCTACTTATTCTTTTACAAAATAAAGTGAACAACGTGCTCTAATTCTAGAACAGTAGAAAGTTGATATTATATTAAAAATAATAATTATCACGTGATAAAATAAAAAAATTCAGTCTGAGCAGAAACTGAAATACATAATTTTACATATTCAAACTTGAGCCTAAAGAAATAAGAATAAAAAAGTGTTTAAAAACATCCCTTGTCATCTCATTGTTCAAGATTTGACAAAAAAAATTAAGTGTTATTAAAAATCACGTCTGCGGTCGAATATAATTTTGTGAGCTAAACTCACACAAAAGTTAATTAAGCAAAGCTTAGAAAATCCGGAGCACATGTATTGCAATCCAATTTATTTCATAAGCCTCATGTCATAGCAGTACTTTGTTTTAGACAGGGCCGAATTGAATGTTAATTTTGCTTTCTACGTTTATCATGATGTATTATTTTTTGTTTAAGTATTTTTTTTTAATTTTCCCATACTAACAATGATAATCAGTTCCTTTGCATACACATTGAATTCAATTCACATTCATAATAATTATCCAATAATGAAATGATGTAACTAAACTTTTAGTTATATAATTTCATATACCTAGGTCATTAATAAGTTTATTATAGTAAAAAAACACAAAGTCAATAATAAAGCTATACTTAGGCACGTGTATTCCAGGTCAAAACTGTGAAACCATCGCTTCCTATTCATCTATATTAAATAAAACCGGTTATTCATTCTATATTTCTAACAAAACTATAAAGCTTTGAATAAAAAAAAAATGATACGGGGATTGAGCGTGATAATACAACATTAAGTCCGTGACACAGGACGGGGAGAGCTCGCGACCATCAAATAAAAACCCTGTATTTTCCGAGGAAATTTAGTTTCAACAATACAATCAAAAGACGAGCCGTAAAATTCAACATGATATAGGTCAACAAATACATTTTTGTTTGCCCATTACTCCATAAACAATATGTCCTCGCATTTATCGACTTCCGAAGGCGTTAGTATTAATAATGCAATCCAAAGATAACCCTCAAAATTCAATATGATATAGGTTAAAACACAGGCTAAACGCAAATATTTATCTTTGTCCTCGTATCACCGACTACCGAGTTGTTATGATATTTTATCGATTTATTGTATGATACAGGCCATGGTAACTATTGATTAAGCGATAATAATAGCTCTTGTAAAAGACGTTCTTCTATACAATTTTTGTTTGTAAGCCCAAGGCTATAAAATAGTTGTGGTTTAAAGAAAGTTGTAATTTTTCACTAGTAACTTTTCTAGCCAGCTTCAAAGTTGCCGAAACTTCGGGAAAATAAAAAATCAAACCAAATACCAACTAATTACTACGTAGTTTCAATAAAACCGCGCTATTATCCGTTAAAAAGTGTTTTATTTCATGTCTAGTGAGCGTGTAAGCTTAAGAAGTGAATATTTTCTAAATAAAATTCTCCCATCACCTGCTTTGTAAAACAAAATATATTTTTTTATAAAACTATACGTGCACAACATTAACCCGATAGTAAGAGATCAATTTTAATAATAGATTATTTTGTCTGAAAATGTGTGTTCATAAAATATGGCAAGTACGCATTGAAATTGCATTAAAATCGAATACACAACAGAACTACATAACTTTTTTTAGAATTAGGCCGAGTCAGCATAATACAACTAGGTACTACATATAAAATAGTAACATTTCAAATACAGATTTGAAGAATAGCTTGCAAGTCCCTTAGCCCGACTCCTGTATTCATGGTTGAAATCTCATCCCGGCAATGCAATTTAGAGACACATCGCAATGCTGAGGTCCATAAGGGATTACGTTACGATTCTACAAAGAGGTAATTTAGTCCAAATGCAGAAACAGGCAAAAGCTCTGTCAGGTTCGTAGATTTGGGGAAAAATTTTGATGTTTACCTTTATACAAAGAAAAATGAAACCGATGTCGAATAAAAAGACAATGAAGCAATATTTGAAGTAAACCCTTTTTTGCATAAGTAAATTAAATTAAAATTTAACTTACAATGTACGTGTGTCTACAAACAATGTTTAGGCTCGTGATTGGTTTTATCAGGAATTGTGGCGGGGGCTTGAGTGCGGTAGGTTTTTAAAAGTAAATAAAATATTAAAAAGACTTCTAATACAATTTGAAAACAATTTTCAGTTACTTTGTCGTATATAAAATACCAGAATAATAAAAAATGTTACTAATGCGGAATGGTAACTCCATAGAAAGAACTTAAAATGCCGAATGTGGTACATAGGGACTATTAAACTGAACCACTTTTACTATGGGACCAACTCTGAAATCACGAAAAAAATCAACTGTTTTTCATACATTTTAATGTTTTCGTTATTAATTTTTGTATGAAACATCTAATATATTTTTTTAATTGGTCCGATAGTAAAAATGATCAGTTTGATGGTCTCTATAATTAATATTCGGCATTAAGGGATTTTTGTAACACCTGTTGCAATTTCCTAATGTGTTGGTATTGCTTTAATGAATCTAGTGAACTTCGCTTTGTGGTGAGCTGTCACAGACACTACTACTAATACGCTGTACGCAGATCTCAAGCTTGCATTTACGAGCAGTTGTAATTTGATGTAGGTAGGTATATAAGAAAACATAAAAGTTAAAAAGTTTCAAAATATATATAAATGAAAAATGTAAGTATTATCAATTATAATTATTTTGAAAAAAGAAATATATGTAGCTTACTTCCGCAAACAATATATGCAAGATGCACCGCCCGCCCGCCCGCAAAATTATGCACATGCACACACAAAATATCAGTGCACAAACCTGCATTTAGCAAGACAGCACCACACCTTGCACCTTCACCAATTAGGCTACTCTACACGTGTTTCGCCCCGACCCGGAGCATCCTCAGGAGTTAGATCGTGCGTAAACCAACACCGAATGAGCTCCTAACGCCTCCGACACCGTATTTGTTGTCCCTTCCTCCCCACTCCGCACCGAGTGACTGACAGCGTTTGAAGAATGTTGCCAGTTTAAAATAAAAAGAAAAAAGAAAGAAAAAATGATTTTTAATTTAAATTGTGTACAAATAACAATACAAATAACAAAATGTGTCGGAGGCGTTAGGAGCTCATTCGGTGTTGGTTTACGCACGATCTAACTCCTGAGGATGCTCCGGGTCGGGGCGAAACACGTGTAGAGTAGCCTAATTGGTGAAGGTGCAAGGTGTGGTGCTGTCTTGCTAAATGCAGGTTTGTGCACTGATATTTTGTGTGTGCATGTGCATAATTTTGCGGGCGGGCGGGCGGTGCATCTTGCATATATTGTTTGCGGAAGTAAGCTACATATATTTCTTTTTTCAAAATGGTTTGGGACTTCCGCCAAGTGACGCCTGATTCAATCAAATAATAATAATTATGTTTTGAGAACGTGAGCAAATATAAATTTTCTTTATCAGACAAAAAAGTGTTGAGATATAAACTTCACTGACTATAACATAATTATTTATGCCGAAACGGTTTTTTATGCACGATTAAAACTCAGTTTTAGACCTTGTATTTCTATAAAGGCAGTTATAGGATTTAAAATACTATTTTAATAAAATGAAGAAAACAAATATTCACGATTTAATATTACTACAAAAGTAAACTTTCTCTTCGTGCATAAAAATGAGCAGAATAAACAAATTTTTGAATTTCACTAAGTACCTAATGAGTGTAAAAAAATACAAGACTGCTTGATTGTTAAAGCGAAAGTCAAACATGCTCGAATTTTTTTGAAGCAAATGTTAAGATTTAAATTAATTTTGCACTTTGTATTTTTCTACCTTCGAAAGATTCAATGGCATTAAGGAAAGGATATTATTAATAAACTACAAAGAATAATTTTTATTTTTTCAAAAACTTAAAATATTGTACAAAAATTTGATTCGAAGATAATTTCATTTTTTTTTTATTAATTATAACTGCTATTGAAAGAAAAACAATAACAGTATGTCTATTATTCTATACTCTGCAGACAAAGGTTCACAATAGTATTACGAATTTATAGCTTAAGTAAAATAGAAATTGAGCTTTATTTTTACTAAATCATTACTAAAACGCTGTTCTTTTATCAAAACCTTTTAATCTTGACTGTGTCACTAAGTAGCACCATTAAATATTCGTGCTTTTATCATTGTTATTTTGTTACATTAAAATCATTAGCCACGGAGTTCTGTTTAATATTTAAAGGGAAGCGGTCTTTCGTTGATTCATTGTCGTTTTGAACGTCAACTGAAAACAAATGCAGGGCGGAAGGTCTGTGTTTGCAGAACGCATAATTGTATTATGCAAACGAATTAAATATGCATGCCGAAACTTAACAGTCCACGGGCCAAGTTTCCTCGTTCGCAAGGACATACATATCGCGTACAGGTGCATATATTTTGTCATATACGTACACATATGGATAGCGGCTGTTGCCACAATATGCAAATATTACAAACATTACAAAGAAAACACAATGCGCTTCACAACTCGGACGGACTATTTAGATTGGAATACAACCTTCCCCGCCATAACAGTATGCGAGATGGCAAACGTTGAGAAAATATGGAAGAGGAATGATAAATTTAAAGATAATACCAATGAAAAGCTCGATAATTTTATCAGAGATATTGCTTTCTATAGCGGCACTTGCTACAGCTGCTTGTCGACGTGCGAAGAAGAACAGATGTGCACCTTGAATCGTTCTCAAATAATATCATCATTTAGATCTACGTGCAAGCAGATGTTTTTGAGCTGTGATTGGAACAGTAAGCCGATTGATTGCTGCAAGAACTTCAAACCGATTCAGACTGAATACGGCAATTGTTATTCTTTTAACAGTATACACAGTAAGGGGAAACCTAATCTTTATCACGTTTCATCTACAAATAATCATAATAAAGATACTTTCGAAGTGATTCTAGCGCAGAATTATGAAGTGTTTATCCATTCACCTGAAGACGTGCCGTATTGGAATATGGAATACGATAGAAGGATGACTATGTTTCGCGGTTCGCAAGCTACAGTTATTTTTTCTATCATGGATGTCATTAACGAGCCTGAAGTATCTTTCACATCTCCAGATGTTCGTCAATGTAGATTCATTGACGAAGTACCCGATGATTATTTAGCATACGAGAAGTATAGTTATTCTGTCTGCATTACCGAGTGTCGCATAAAAGCACAATTACAGTTTTGCAACTGCACTCACCATCTGTCGCCTCAGGGGTATAAAGATAAATACTGTGATGTAGACGGTTTGAAATGTTTGACTAAACACTTTAAAGCTCTAAGTAAACTGAAGGTGCCTGGGACTAACGAGTCTGGCATAGAGTGTGACTGCTTGCCTTCGTGCACTGAGCCGGATTACAACATAATTTCTAAGAAGCTAATTGAACCTCAAAGGGGTACGAAAACTGGTTCAACTAAATTTATATTGAGTAACAGGCCGTACCAGCGTATTACGCGACAGGTGGCTCGAACTCCTTTGGATTTGGTTGTAGCGATGGGCAATTGTTTTGGGTTGTATTTTGGCGGTTCTTTACTATCTATTGCAGAAGTAGTTTATTTTCTGTGTTTTAAAAAGTGGAAACATGACAAAGGAAAGAAATAGACGGTCCAAATCTACAGTTCTAAAGAGCGTGTTTATGTTGCACTTTCACATATATTCAATCACAAAGTTCTGCTATTCCAACAGAGTTCACAATTGAATTAACTGAGAAATTTATTACAGCTGCGGGAGAAACACGTCTTTTGAGTTGAAGGAGTCCATTCCTAAGTTGTTGCAGATCAAGTTGTGGAACTAGACGTAGTGCGATAGACGGCAAGTTCCACGTTTGGATAATAATAGTAGATAAAGTTTGAGGCCTTGATACCAAAGAATTAAAACTAAGTTAAGCACACGCTATCAAGTAGAAAATGTTTGTTGTGACCAACTTAATGTGGTATTCGTTGTGATTATACTCTGATAAAAGATTTTGACGTTAAACTATACGTATACGTATAGTTTAAAAGCATATCAAATGGTGTAGTTATTTCAAATAAAATTTCATTAAAAATGTCTCATTAATCCAGTTTACTTTGACGTATTAAGTACTTATCATTAAGGTGGTACCCTGAGCGAAAGTGGCGCCGCGGTGAATTTTATTTCATATTATAATTCTAATACACAATTTTAATAATGTTTATCGTGGAGATTTTAGGGCCTACAGTGTAGTATTTTTAGACGGTATCGTTACATTAGTAGTCACTGCTAGAAGTAGATAGAAAAACTGCTAAAAGTGGCCGTTTTTGACACATTTGCGATCTACTTCTACGAATGACTACGAGGGCATGTAGTGATACCTTCTAAAAATACTAGACCATGGGGCCTAAAATATCCACGATAAACATTATTGAAATCTTTTTCTATTAATAACTTATTAAATAAAAACTTCTGATGGTACTTTCGGTCATACAACCGCCTTAAGTGAGTTAGCTAATAGTTGAAGAACAACAAAAATATTTTTAATACAATTCCGAAAAAAATTAAGAGCATTTATTATAACTCATTAAAAAAGGTTCTTGCGTTAAAAAACACGAAAGAGTTCGTAATTTTATCCAGTAATGAAATATTTTTTGAAAGTAGCGTTTATAAATTCTCTCAATATTAAGGTGTGCATGGGCTAATAGGATTATTTTTTAAACAAATTACTGAAAAACAAAACAAGTAAAAGTACGTCTATGAAAATAACATAAGTATTTAAATGAAATAATATCAATTCTAGCAATGTGAGAGAGTTAAGATATTTAAAACGACCACAAAATAACGGTGTATAAAAAACCCAATTCTTCTTTCAGCAGCTTGCGATAAAATTAGTTACAAGTTATATTTCCAAGTTATTTTTAATTGATGTCTTATTAATATCTAACATGAGGTGAGACTGGATGAAGAACAAGCGCGTTCCTGAATCTTGAAATAACATTTATACATAGGTAAGGTAGTAAAGTGTGTACAGTGTACGTTGAGAATACACCAAATTAAGACAGTTTAGGATTTAACAAAGATATGTATATCTTAATTATTGACACAAAATTACTTATTTGTTAATTGATAAAGTGCAAAAAGCAGTTTATCAAACCGCGATTTCTAAATCGCGGTTTGATAAACGACTACAACTGATGCGCTGTGCCCTAAGTGCGGCGTACTGGCGTAATTTTTTTTTATTTTATATTATATAAATTACCTCTCAAAAAAAGAAACATTGGTTAAATAATTATATCGCTAGCATGAAAACTGCCCGAGATATCACAGTTTGAAATGCACACATATGGACTCACCCAAAAACACTCCATACTAACGGCTACTCATGACGTCATGCTTGAGTAGTTTGTATGCAACGCGTAAGAAATTTGTTCGGCTGCTATATTAAATATTGTGTTTATCAAAATGGTTTTTTAGACAAATTTGCTATACATTTTACGGACTAATTAAAGGTATTATTTATTTTAATAAACTTTATATTTTTTAAATAGACTTGTCACTTGTCCACCCAACTTTGAAGGGTCATAAAACAAATAATACCCAAGAGGTATACAAGCTATTCTAAAAGTTTAATATGTTTACGATTTTTATTAGTATTTCGTTATTTTATTCATTAGTCATCATCACAATTGCAATAAATGATATATATTCTATGCGGTTATCTGTACCGTACAAAAGTGTACATAATTTAAACAAGCACAATACAGACAGCTAGAGTTATTGACCTCATCGTCTGAAAATATTTCATGCGCTTAGTTCTAAGAAAGTTTTACTTAATATTTGTAAGAAGAATTTTGACGCACCTGTTGGCTTAATAAAATATTAAATTTTACTGCTTGGTTACTTTTTTATATTTTTATTCACGTTTTTAGTAAGTCCTGTGCAAAAAGGTAAACTACTAGCGTTTTCGAATATTTACAGGAGCAGCTTATGTCTAACACAATACTTTATAATTTTGTGCATCTGTGGCGGTTCGGAAGGTTAATTGAAGTAGGTACACCAAGATTTCCTAATACGAACTTTTAATTTCTTTGACGATTCAGCCTTTTGAATAACAAAACGTCTCACAGAATGCGAGATTCTGTTAATGAGATGTTGAGCATATCGGATTTTCTCTTGAATACGCGTAAGGCCTGAGCAACTTCCCCCTTACCTATTCAAAAGTATAGTATCGTGTTATCTGTAGCGTGCTTAAAATTTCTTTTTCACTTCTCATGCTCGTAAAGTTCGTCTTTATGTTGGGTATAGGCTGCATAAAATCGCTTTTTATGCTCTAGTGCATAAAGTAAAATCTTCGTCTAAGTCTCAGACTTTAAGACAAAAGTCGTCAGGTAAACAGCCACACACGCAATTTAACTTCGTTAAATTAACTTGTTACTTCATTTTTTGTTGTGTTATACTTAATACTTTTTTTATTTTTGAAAATGGGTATAATTTTTTTTGAAAGACCTTGAAAAAAAAAATTTTTTTTTTCAATTTTTGGATATGGGTATCCAATGAAAGGCCTTGATGAGCACATTCCAAAACTATATTTTTTTTAATAAAAAAATGAGGTTTTTTTTAATTTTTGAATATGGGTATCAAATGAAAGGCCTTGATGAGCACATTCCAAAAATATAGAATTTGTCACTAAAATTTAAGATTTTTTTTTTTATTTTTACATTATTGTTGTTTAATTTCCTCACAATCGAAGTGAAAAGCAGAGTGTATAACTCGTACATAAAACCCATTTTACCCTCGACTTGACTATCCACCCTCGCCTGCGGCTCAGGTGGATATATGCGTCTCGGGTAAAATGATGCGTTTTATGCACTTGTTGTACAATCTACTATTTTTTTTTTCAGTAGTTTTTATTAGTTTTACTATTTCTTTATTTTAGCAAAACACGATGACAAAATAAATTTATTTATTTTATTGCATTTTACAAAAAGTACTGTCTGTAGCCTGCAAAATGCTGAAATCCAAAGTGTTAAGCATCCTTTGAAAACCTGTAAAGTGTACATTTTGAAGTAAGCATAATGTACAGTATTATTTATTTAATACCTGCTTATTTAAAAGGTAAAATTCAATTAATGAATTGCTCTTAATTCACCAAAAGGCACAAATTGTAGTAAAAATTATATAGAAAATTCAAATGTTTTTATGTTAATAAATAAAACCGGTCAAGAGCGAGTTGGACTCGCGCACCAAGGGTTCCGTACCATCATAATTGCACCATCAAACCACACTGCAGAGTAGAAGAATAAAATTAGTATTGCAGTTTTAGGTCAGTACCATCTCTTGACCGATAGTGGAACTAATGTTAACTTTTTTATAAATTTGCAAATTTCTAAAAAAGTGTGCTATATTGAGACATCGTTTTATTTTTCCTGTAATCTTTATACCTAGGACACACTGAAAGTTGTGCACTTCTGGCAACACACAGATATTTGAATATAGAATGTTATATTTTTTTAAACTTTAGAACTCATTCATGAAATTAAAATAAAAATTGACCGGAAGTTGCGAGTCATTTGTTTTTTATCACAATGCGAAGTTCGTCGCCCGTAGCAAAAATAAAATTAACGCAAAAAGATTTCAGGGTGACATTTTTTTATAATTTTGAAACTTCGCTTTCTCTGCAAGTTTGCACTGCTTCACTTCTAAATGTGTTTGGAAAAAAAAGCACCTTATTTGAGTTTCGTAAAGCATTGGTATGCATAATTTAATAGTATTCTTGTCTCTCCTATGATGAAATTGGTGAAGGTCGGCATTCAAATGCGATCTCTGTGCAAAAGATGACTATTGTCACTTTATTAATTAAATAAATCTGGCATATTACCTGTTGGGTAATTTGAGGATACTTGGGGGATAATATGACATAAAATTAAAAAAAATATTTATCAGGCTTCAAAAGTTAGGAAACTTCGTTGCCACTGGATTCTTAATGAACTCACCGTGTAAAAAACGGGATCGAATTGATTGATGTAAAAAATATGTTGTTCAAGTGCAAACACTGTCTTTCAAATGCTGTGTGTGATATTGTTATGGAAGATAAAATATGAATATATTGTTCCGGAATCAAAAAGATAGCAACATTCTTTTATATGGATGTTCGAAGTCGACAGTAAACCGATAAAATTAGACTGGCGAAAATCGTGGGCAAGGATTTGACTACATTATTTTTCTCCCAGACGGGTCCTATATAAAATAACCTATTTGAGGAACAAAACACAGTTAATGGTGAGTAGATCACTACCATTTGTCGTTAAAAAAGGTAAGGAAAAATGACCAACAAGTGACATCCTATTGTACGATGTCATTTTTTCAGTGCATACCGCGATGAGGACAAAGTCATATTCGTTTCTGAAAAGTCGGAGTTCATGATCCATTCTGCATTAATTTTATACCTTAAATCTTGAAATTTCTTTAGTATCCTAGAATTTAAAGATACGATGAGAAATTTCATATTTAAGGGGCCAGAGGAAGCCGTGAAAGCGTATGAATAACATGCCCTCAGACAAATAATGCTTATGTTAAAAATAATGGTTTGAATTAATCAAAAACGTTTTAAAATATAATGGAGAATACTGTGACACGCAATAAATATATAAGTTTACATATATATTGTTTTATTTATGAGTTGTGCAAAACTTTCAGTGTGGCCATCGTATAAACTGCTATCACATAGAATTATTTCAGATTTTTCCCTTTGCAAACTTCGGAGATAAGGGGTGGGAAACGGTATTTTTTTTACATTTTTATTATATTAAGTCAAAAACTATGGGGCCTAAAAACAAAGAAAAAATGATTGAAAACGGCGTTCTTTCATATGATACCTCACATGCCCTAGTAGCCCCACTTCAAATTTTTAAGACCCCTTTTGAGTCCCTGTTGTAAAAAAGATATTTATTTTTTTATTTATTTCTTATTTGTAAAATAGTTGGGCAAATGTCATTTTAAACTATTCCAAATTTCAAGTTGATACCATTAGTAGTTCTCAAGATATTCAGCTGTGACAGACAGACAGACAGTCTGAGTCACACCATAAGGGTTCCTTTTTTACTATTTTGGTACGGAACTCTAATAAAGGTTATAATTCTTGACAGATGTATATAAGTTTCCTTCAAATATTAACCTTATCCTTTGAACGTATGGTTTAAATTCGTTCAACTAATTGTTTATATAAGCCGCTGTTTGATGTATCATATACAAACATAGAAGACTTTCTGTATCATACATTAAGCGAATTACCGTAGTTACTACAATTATTAAACGCTGAGAATATTTTACAAGAAATTCAAGAAGTTTAAGTTTACGTCTTTATTAATTTTACTACCTAATTAGGTATTAAAATAAGAGCTAGAGATTTTACAAACCTAGTACCTACTTACAGCAGGGTTATAACTGTAAACAATAAATAGTGTAAGTACTGATTTTCCTGCTTCACAAAAACGAATTTAACTTTGAAACACTCAAATCCAGTAATATGACTTCTCCTACTATTAGCTCAGGAACTAAATTTCCACAAAAGATACTTCATCCACCACACCCGCCTGTCGATAAATCGGAAGTAAATATACTTTTAAAATGTTTGTCGAAAAACTGGATATCGCGTTAATAGCGATACATCGGAAGCTCATTAAGGCCAGGCCAGCCGCTCGACAAAAAGGCCAATTAAATACTTTTTACGTTCCACGATAAGCTAGAGGCCTGTTGGCAACACAGGTCCTATTACAAAAAAAAATCGGGAGAATCGAACGATGTTTGTCACACTGGAAAGTCTTGGCGGAAAGAGAACCGTCATGGGATTTATGCTTGATTACAGTTTTTGTCATGTTGACGGCACTATTGTCCTTAAAGATCATTCACACATTAACTGTCAAGTCTCAATCACGTTACATGACTCTATAAAGTTAAAAACCAGCCAAGTGCGAGTTGGACTCGCGCACGTAGGGTTCCGTACAAAAAACGGCAAAAAAAAACACGTTTGTTGTATGGGGGCCCCCTTTAAATATATATTTTATTCTGTTTTTAGTATTTGTTGTTATAGCGGCAACAGAAATACATCATCTGTGAAAATTTCAATTGTCTAGCTATCTCGGTTCATGAGATATAGCCTGGTGTCAGACAGACAGACAGCAGAGTCTTAGTAATAGGGTCCCGTTTTTACCCTTTGGGTACAGAACCCTTAAAATCTAGTACTTAAATCAAACGACGAACATCGTTCGATTATGCGATTATTTTTTTGTAATAAGCCCTCAGTGCCTTACAACCTCCGCTGTTTTAAACTTAATTTTTAAACCCCAGTTCGCTATACGTTGCGAACAGCAGTAAACATTTGGTTAACGCGTATATCAGTGTATTATATTCTTTTTTTTGTTGAATAGAATCTGTGAAAGTAGGTGTTTTTTATAAAGCTCGGTTTTTTTCATAAATACCACTCCTGATAACCAAATTATAACAAATTATAATTAGCGGTAAATTGACTGAAACAACGCACTTGTCTCCGTTTCCGTATATTATTTCGACTATAGATAATTTAATAATTAAACTTTGATTATTATAACCCAAGTCTATTACGTAAGCTTTTTATTATTCATTCAGACATCGGTACCTTAATAGAACCTGTGCTTTTACACTATCCATCACTTTAAACACAAAACAAATAAATATTTTAAAAAGTTCATACCCCTGAGTAAATAAATAACAATTTGTTTCATTTGTTTTATTCACTTCTCAAGCTTACGCGCTCACTACACTAGACATCAAATAAAATTCTTTTTAGTTCGCTTTAGCGCTAGTATCCGTTAAAAAGTGTTTTATTTCATTTTTTTTATTAATACGTTTTTTCAGTTATGCAAAGTTAGGCCGAAGCTCAATATTGAGCAATTACAGAATACATCGAAAGCTCATCAAGCCTCGAAGCTCGACTGAAATGCGAATGAATTATTTATATTTTACTTATCGGAAAAGGTAAATATTATTTTTAGCGTTTTAACTTTCAAAATTTGTCGAATTTTTAAAATTTACTTTTTTAATATTAAGAACGTTAACATCAAACAATGTAATAAAAGTTAGTTTCAAGGTAATAATTATGAGCATAAGATACTAATAAGAAGCCCTACATTTTGCGGCGATTGTGGACGCACATTCAAAGCTAAAATTGGGTGTGTCAGTCATATGAGAGCATACGATCGACGCTCTCCTTAGATCCCGAGTCGCTGTGACCGAATACGGTCGGGACATTATTATTATAATAAATATATGAATAATTTTACAATTATTAACAAAATAATAGTAGGTACAATATGTATCAAATGGGGCGAATACCGAAATGGTAAATTGTTTGATTTGATAACTTTATTCACAACGATATTTAATCCCCATTTAGGTCTTACAAAACGCTCTGAGGCTTTCACAAATATGGACTTAAAAGACCTCCGGCTCTTGATTCGACGGAAAACACAATATAAAAAAACATCAAAAAGTTTAAATTATGTGATAAAACTCTGTGCCCTAACAACGTCGCCTATAAATATGCATAGAATTTTCAACAGGACATGGAATAAAATGTGACGGAATAAAAGAACAACGTTTTTTATCACCCAATTAGGCAGTACACTACAAAAAGCTTTCTTTTGCTTTCAGTAAATGGCGTATTATTTTTCTACAATCACAACATTTACATAAAATGCCTAATTCAACAGAAAGGTAATTAACCGTTGAAAAAATTTTGTATCTCAAAACTGAACGAATCTTAATTAATGTGTTGTTTTGCATCGAAAAAAAACTGTCAATTTGTTCTCGTTACACCAGAATAATTCTTAAATAACATCTGAATTAACCAATATACGACGCGTAATCCGTAAAAAGTGTTATATATTTCTAACAGATTTTTTAACTAATAGATATCAAAAAAGTTTCTTAGTGCAACATGGAACCTCATTTTAATGTTAAAGGTACCTTAACTCCAAAGTTCTCAATGAGGGTCTTGTTCATTTTGTTACGGTTAAGACTAACTTTCAGGAAGTTAAGTAGCTAACTAGATAACCACTTGATTGAGGATGCTAAAATGCACAAAGGGAATAATAAAACCTTACTCAAGAATCTTGTTAAGGGTTTTCTTGCCTTGCCTGAAACTACGGTCAGTTTTCTACTAAAATGTACCTATAAGCTAGGACGTGCGTGTAACAAAACTTCGAAACATAAACGTGCTTAGAATAATTAACGATACAATAGTTGCAAAAAATTACGAGTGATTACTTCTGTCCTAATCGTATGCTATGAAGTATGCCAAACTTATTAAATTTACCAGAGTAAAATTAACGTTGCCCTTTAATTTTATCAAAGTAAAAGTAATTTTACCAGAGTAAAATTAATGTTGCTCAGAGTTTCAGATTGCTTAAATTTGCTTTTGAATAATTTACATATGAAATATTTATTTACGTATGAAATGAAAGATGTATGAAAGCAAAACAAATAACACAGACTTAGTGAAATTGTCACTCTAAAAAGGCTTAAATATAATAGAAAAATGATTCGATATTGACATTAGGGGTTTATGAGCTTTTAAATTTAAATATAATATCCCACCAAAATCATTTTCATGAATAATGTTGCCAAGACCTCGCACTGTCAAAAAGTTATCAGACCTCATGTAGAGCCAAGCTTCTAACTCTACGCGCCCTAACTCTACAAGGCCTAACTTCAAAAACTCTACACCTCAGTCAAAATATGTGGCTTGGCCGTTTCGTTACTACAAGAACGATTTCTATTAGTTTATTAGAAAGGTTTCCATGTAGCGAAATGGCCAAGCCACATATTTTGACTAAGGTGTAGAGTTTTCAAACTAAGGAAGCAAAAATCTTAAATTAGTGCCGTATAGAGAGAAAAACATAATAAATTGTCAGGTATTTTAAAACGAATACAACCAGTTCAAGTGGAATTTCAAATTTGCTTGTCAGAGGAATTTTCACAAACGTTTCAGCTGTAACAAATAAGAATACGACTCATATTTATTTTTTCACTTATTGTTTGTATTGTCAAGGAGTTCCCTATAGAGAGAAAATTAAAAAAAAATGCTTTTAATTACAGAGAAATAAAATATTAAAAAATGCTCAAATTGGTACACTTTGACATGTTTTTTTACCGGTATTTACAGAATCTAAAGTAATTTTTTATTTTTCTTAGGAATAATGAAGTATTTGTCTAATGTATTGCGTGTTTTGTATATTATTATACTTATATCTATTTAATAATTTAATGGGAACGTGATGCGACTCTACAGCCTTAAAATAATAATCACAACTTTTTTTAAGTTATGCATATTCACCAAAATACCTTTGTCACAAATATCTACTGTATTTACACTAGTTCAAGAGATTCTCAGCACGTACTCTTTGATCATTTAGAGATGATCGAACCACGTACCTATCAGTCAAAGCAGATATAAATAAAAGAGTTTGATTGGTATTGGCCTAGAATCACACGCCAATAATAATTTATAAAAAAAATGGTCGATTTGATGTAAATTCAAAATTGCAAACCACGTTTTGCTACGTCACATTTGGCAGCTGACTTTTGGTCTGCACGTTAGCTTAAAGCTAGATAAGTTTAGTAGGTACTTGTATTCAAAGCATTGTTATTTATTATTACACACATCAACTTTTTTTCATACATACGAGGAAACTTTGAAGCCTTGTTTTCCTGCCAGGGACGTACCGTGCTGTAATCTGATGATAGATATCCAGAAAGTGAATGGAGGAGATTCAAATTGCTATGTACACTCAACTGATCTGATCAGCATTCTAAAAGATAGAAGGACATGTTTAAAAAACCGCAAAAATCGCATTAAAATGTATGAAAACTGAGAACTCTCACCTTTCTATCTTTTAGAGTACTAATCAGTTCAGTTCGGTGTGTATTCCGATCTGAGTCTCCTCCATTAATTCCCTGGATAGCCATCATCAGATCACAGCACGGTACATCCCTTGCAGGAAACCAAGGCTTCAAAATTACCTCTATTGTATGAAAAAAAAACACCTGATTTCTAGACAAAGTTGATGAGTATATTATATTTTGTTTCAGTCGCTGACTTCACAACCCAGCTGTCACAGATCTATGAACACCATTCAGCAGAGCTTCAAGTGCTTGTCGCAAACTTCCGGAAACGCAGCGTTGAACTGAGAAAAGAAAGGTAAGTGTCGTTTTATTTAAGGAAAAAGATATGTCAGCTGCACGAAGCTCATCGCTTGACAATATTCCTCCAAGGATTTTCACGACGATCGGTCTTGTGGCGCTCTTATCCAGCATCGTACAATATCTTTTCCGAATTAAATGACGTATGTTTATTATTTATTGTATTAACAACACACAATAGAAGCTAAAATTATATCTTGTTGACTATAAGTAAATTTTATTATAGTCAGACACTTTCACTGACACCATGATTAATTTTATTAATTTATTACTTAGGGAAACATGCAGCTTTAAATAGTACATAGTAATAGTACAACATAATTTTAGTACATTAGCCAAAAGAGTTACCACCACTAAATTGTACATTACGTTGAACAGACAAATTATGTAGGTAAACAGATGTAAGAAATTATTAAGTAAATAATGATATAACAACAAAAAAGTTTAAATTTTAAATGACAAATTATTAAGGGTGTAATATGATGAGTAAAAATGGGTGACTGTCTATTGACTCCACCACGTATAAAACTGAAGATAAGAAGAAGAAGAAGACAAGAAGAAGAAAGCAAACTTAAATATATTTTAGAATCATAATGAATCGACTTACTAGTTTACCCTTTAACTTACCAACATTTTAAGCTCTTTCGAGCTTACAATGAATACATTTTATAATCTGTTATACCTTTCTCAAGTACAACGATCGTTACCGTTTAAGTTCCTTCGGGCGGTTTGGTTACTACCTTGTCAAGTTCAACTCAAGTGCCTTAGCCAGGAAGCCTTAGCCGTTAGAGCCCCGAATTATGTCTCGCTCGCGGCACTCAAATGTGCTTAAATTGAATAGCTCTAAGGTTTATAGTATATTTCATACGCAGAGTTGCTGAGCGCAATCTTTTCCACAATATATTTTTTCAATCCCTGTCGTTTACCCACAAAAACATTATTTTTTAAGCAAAACGCAGACCACTTACATGACAATAAAGATATGGTTCAATACAAACACAATGTTTACCGCTTAAGTATATGCCATGAGCAGTTTTCGTCGCTTTAACACCGCACTGACATGTTTGACACACTGACACGTAAATTCATCTACGAAACTCTCCAGTCAAAATGACTTACCTATTTCTTACTCTAATCCTAAGTTAGATACGTCTCCGTAAATGTACTACCGCTCCAGTAAGTCGAAGTAATAAGATTATCCTTCGTTGTCCGTATCAACACGCCTACATCTCGCTTTCATGTACATCGATTGACACAATCATGTTGATGTAACTACCTATATATCGGATGTAACTGAAAGCGTGTATTGTATTGTTACCAATGTTAGATGATAACTGGTCAAATGAACACAGTTTATTTTGTAAAAGATTTGAATGCGATTTTTTCGCTACACTAAATAAACATATAAATAAATTATATAAAACAAGCATAATTCAGAGCTTGGATTATAGTGACGAACCCTCGTTCTACATAAATACGTACTACAGGTAATTTGTGATATAAATGTAAATGGGAATATAAACATCAATGATTTCAGAACAGATCTGTATATTACCTACATATTGCATAAAGAATCCTCAATTACAATAGAAAGAGCCTTTATCCATCTTGTATAGAGAAGCAATGTAAGTGCAATACGCTTAGAAGTTAATATAAAGCTTCAGAGAATGAGTTTACATGAGATTGAATAAATTTAATGATAGACGGAGTATATTAAGCGCATATGAGTGTACGGCATTTCCATTATGTTCTAAATTCAATTCTACGAAGAAGCTATTACGAACATATTTTGAAAGAGTGGTTGTGAAAAAAATATGTCATAAAGTTCGTGTTTTAAAAATAACAACTCCAACCTCACATTTTATTAGTAAATTATTTTACGCTTAGCTACGTTTGGTTATTATTCATTGCGCAAAACATTTAAAATCTTTATAATATTTTTCAATACAGTTGCTCGAAAATGTGAGCTTACGATGACAGGCCAGCGTGCGGTAAGTTGATTTTACCGCACGCCGTGCGTTTTTGTTTACGGTTTAGTACAGCGTGCGGTAAGTTGATTTTACCGCACGTTCGCACCGTGCGTTTTTGTTTACGTTCGTTTTTTTTTAATTTCTACTAGCTTCCACCCGCGACTTCGTCCGCATGGACAGTAGAAAAATAAAGCGACTAGTTTAAAAGGACCTCTTTAGTGTATGGAAGCTAGTACTAAGGAGAGTTCAAGCTGTTTTTCTGGTTCCACCTACCTGAATTTGATGAAACATAGCTTAGATTTTAAGTTGGACCTTAATCTACTAAACTGTGAAAAGCCCATCAAAATTATTTTAGCGGTTTTTGCGTAATACGCGCACAAATATATAGAATTTACAGTTTTATTTTATGTATAGATTAAAATTTCAGTAGTACCTATAATTTTTTCTCGCAAATGTATTGAAAAAAGTAGTATGGCACACGGTTGTTAAGGTTTTTTAAAACTCGTGACGATTATAAACCCTCGCCTGCGGCTCGGGCTTATAAAACGTCAACTCGTTTTAAAAACCTCCTTACCAACCTTGTATCATAAACTACTATTACAATTAATGTATATGTTAAGTACAAGTGTGAATACCTAATGAAATTAAACTTACAAGTTTAATTACAGCATTATCCTTCGATTCAAACCATCTTCTCATAACAGATAATCTACATGTTCAAGTCTCAAACTTTTAATTGAATTATATTATTAAATTTAAATTGCTCGATTTTACAGTTCTCATAGCGGAGGAGATCCAATTATCAATAAAGTTGTAACATATTAAAATTAAGAAGCAAAACTTTTCCTGTTAAAATGGAAATATTGATAGCAATGGGCATCAAATTAATTTACTTCCTGCTCTTCGTATACTTACTAAAGTATTATGTGACTACCTACCTACCTACACAACTGAAAAATTTACAGTATTTATTAAGGCAAAATTACACAAAGTGCTGCGAGGGAGTTTTTACACGCCAAAGCGCCTTTTTTGTGCTGGAGAGGTGAAAACTATATTTTCCAAGGTTTCTCTTGTGCAATAACGCTTACAAACAGACTTTTCTTCATAATACGTATGTTAAAAACAGAAAAGGAAATTACATTTCCATTTCTCTTGAATCTGTAGGAAATGGAACAATCGCAGTTAATAGACTGATACAATATTGAACTTTTACTGGCCGTCTAGCTAAATACCGCTACGGGTTCATTAAGCAAATAGTTTTGCTTAATAAATAATTAATTGCTACACTAACGTTCAAACAGTTCTTTAGTGGTGTAATTGCTTCAAAAAAGATCCTTGATACTCTTCCAATTCTATAATCTTAAGAATCGACATACGATAGTAAAAGGCTATTGTATTCAAAACCGCAAAAACAGCTGAAGTCACTGTTACCGAACTTGCAATTTTAACAAGCATTAGAACAGATTTAATTTATTGTAAAAATTAAACAACAGCACTTATGACCATCAGCCATTTTTGATGTCCCCACTGCTGGGGCACAGGCCTTCCTTATGGGTGGATAAGAAAGATGGGCCATAACCCACCACGCGGGCCCAATGCGGATTGGTGGGTGTTAACGACTGCAAATGCAACCGGGTCCAACGGCTTAATGTGCCTTCCAAAGCACGGAGAAGCTCGAGATAATAAATTTTTGGTCACCCATCCCATGACCGACCCTTGCAAAAGTTGCTTAACCTCCGCAATTGCTGCACCAGAACTTAAACCACTGCGCCATCGAGCTCCTCAACCACTTATACCATACCTGAAATACTAACTAAGTAAATAGAAAAGTTTTTTTCTGGATAAATGAATTGGATATCGAACCATCAGAAGTATGACGATAGTATCTGTTCTTTTGACAAAATCACCACATAAAAAACCGGCCAAGTGCGTGTTGGGCCACGCGCCATAGGGTTCCGTAGTTACCTTATACCATACCATATTTAATACCACCTATAATTTTTCGTTTGCAAAAATAACTTTGTTTTTCACAGTGTTGGTATGAATGACAAAGTTAAATTTGCGGTTTTGGAAAATGTGCTATATCTCAAAAACTAATTACTATATCTCGTTCAAACTAATTTTGGTTGAAATTGTTTATTAAGATCTACAGCATATATTTTTTTTAGATTTTTCACTCTTTTATTTCAAAAGTTAAAGGGGGGGGGGGACACATTTTACCACTTTGGCGGTGAATATCTTTCAAATGGTTGACTTTGAGAAAAAGTTGTCTTAGAAACCTCAATGACATTTTTAAAGACCTATCTATAGACACCCAACACGTGTTGGTTTGAAGAAAAACATTTTTTTCAGTTTCAGTTCCATGTATGGGGAGCCCCCCCTTAATCTTTTATTTTTCTTATTTTTGTATTAAATTCGTTAAGCGGTTAACAGAATACATCTACCTACCAAGTTTCAACTGTGTAGTCTTAATACTTTCGGAATAAAGTGGCTGTGACATACGGACAGACAGACAGACAGACAGACAGACAGACAGACATGACGAATCTATAAGTGTTCCGTTTTTTGCCATTTAGGCTACGGAACCCTAAAAATACA
The DNA here is from genome assembly GCA_943789525.1 of Agriphila geniculea. Lineage (NCBI taxonomy): Eukaryota > Metazoa > Arthropoda > Insecta > Lepidoptera > Crambidae > Agriphila > Agriphila geniculea. The sequence goes on from OX038875.1 coordinate 16,608,021, forward strand.
AATCAAATATAAGAGTTCACTCTTATAATTGACTAGCGACCCGCCCTCGCTTCGCTTCGGTGTAGTATGGAATTTGACACCATGTCTTCTTGAATCACTCTATCTATTATAAAATCCGCATCAAAATCCGTTGCGCAGTTTTAAAGATCTAAGCATACATAGGGACAGACAGGAAGAAGCATAGTACGAAACTTTGTTTTATACTATGTAGTGATTTGTAACAGTTTTCTATTACTATTGATCTTATTAAATATTCCTAAAGGCCTGGAATAGGAAACAATCGCAGTTAATAAAAGATTCCTGAACTGGTTCAGAACGGTAACTGCAGACTGGAAGCTTCAATTGTCTTCGGCTAAGCCAATTTTCATTAACCAAGTCTATTTTGAAATACGATTTCCGTAGAACAGTAAATCTAGTAATAACATTGGTTTTATCTTCTCTAACAATGGTCGATCATTGTTAAAGGAATAGCAATATAGATTTTTATACTAACATTATGAAATTGTTTATGGGTTTCATTTTTATTCACGCTAATACAGAAAGAAAAAAGGTGACTGAAAAAAAAGAGACAATTTGAAACTTAATAATTACTTGAATTTTGTAGATAATAGTTTATATTGTCCGTTAGAACTGGATGTTAAACATCGATCTACATCTACTTGTTGATTATAAAAAAGTTTTTATAACCTCCATAACTTATTTTGACTTTATCGAACTAAACGACGAAATTATAATGCATATTGTTTGCGTGCACGTCACAAAAAATTACTGAAACCTGTTTTCCGCCAGATAAACAGCATAAACAACATATTATTAAAATTATATCATACCCTTGCTAATTAGTTCTGACCCAATTTTCACGGGCTGTTAAATTTCCATTTGCTCAAATAAAGCTCGGCCTTAAATTTAATTTTAAAATTTAAATTACTCACCCTAATCAATTTAATGCTATTCTGCACTCTATGTAATAACTAATTAATTCTTGTAAACCTACCTCTATCCTAGAACAGCTAATGATGTCTCTCGTACAATTCCTTAGATTAATTTCGTTGCGGGATTTTAGATTAGATAGGATCCCCTGAGATGACCTGTCTTAGCCCCTCATTTCCGCCACTATTGATCCTGACCACGCAGTACTTGCATTGACGTAACTTAATATCCAGGATTACCTGGCTTTGCTATTTGCCTTCACTATCCAACTTTATATTTTTTTATGACTATAGAAAACTATCAATTGTAAATATCTCGCATGCCACGCCTCAACGATTTCCAAGCACTCTATGATGGATTTAATTATTGTGATGTAAAATATTCACTTGCATTTTCAAAAGTTTTTCCGTTTGTAGTTTACTTTCCTAATAAAATATACTTTCACTAGATTTCAAACAGTTCACTAATTCAGACATCTGATACAAATATTGCAATCAAACCTTGTTGCCGTCTATCCAACATTTAAAATGGTATAAAAAATACAGAAGTTGCCTTGTTCATCGTGCAATAAGTTACATTTTCTTCATATGAAAAGTTAAGTAGTACTTGAAGTCTAAAATACCCACCGTCGTTAAGTTAAAAACTCCTTCAACAATTTTATAGCAGTTAAAAGGACTTGATAGAAAATGCGACTTGCAATGCGAAACAGCGCAGCCCACTTGTAATAGCTACTCGTACTTAAAGAGTCTAATTTCGCTTTCACAGGCAGTTGCAATATGAGTCTGAATTATTTAAAGTACCTTCAAAGGAAGAGCTTAGAACGAAGTTTAACACCCTGCTATGAAATATGACTATGCTCATAGGGCATCGCGGAAACTTGACATGCTTGTGAAAATTATAGCGACATAGTACTCATATTCTTTAATTTATTACCATTAACATTTTATAGGTGGGTGTGTCACGATAAAAACATATTTTTAAATAAGGTCAGGATTAACAGCACACGATGAGAGTGTTTATACCGTATTTTTATACTTATGCCTACTGTGTGCACTTACCGCAATATAAGCAACTTAATATATTTTTGTTTAGTTTACTTGATGATTTTTACTATCGTTTTTTTGTTCCACTGTTTTTTTTTGTCTTTCTTACATATTTTTCAACACACTTGCTCGTAAAGTGAGCCCTAATACATCGCTTTTAGGACCATAAACCAAGCTGTAACAAACACCGTGCGTAATATATAAAACACTATTGCGTTATAGAATTATCCCTACAAAGTTAAATTGGTACCTTGCTGCAAGTTCTATGCAAGTAAACAGAGCATTCCCAATTTAGTCGGGTAATACAGATATTTTTTAAGTAAAAACAAAGAGGTTTTATGCCGCTGAAAATTCATATACATTTTTGAAATTAATAAATGTGTAAGTCCTTAATTAAGTCAAACAAATATTTATTATTATCAAATTCTTCATAATTCACTATATTTTGCTATAAAATATTAAAATATTTGCATTTTATCATTTAAAATTATAATTTTGAAGTAGGCTGTATGCACCCTTTGTTCGCAAAATATTCTTGCATTGGGCGTGTGAAAAAAAAACCTGCACGCCTTTTCCATAGAGAAAGATAAATATACCAAGAGGCCTTTTCCCATAATTTTCATATTTTGTTTTTGTCATATTGTTGCTGTGTGGTAAATTACTTTTCAACACACTTGCTCGTAAAGTGAGCCCTAATACATTGCTTTTAGGGCCATAAATCCGAGCTATAACAAACGCGTGCAATAATATATAAAACACTAGTTGTTATAGAATTATCCCTACAAAATTAAATAAGTACCTTACTGCAAGTTCTATGCGAGTAAACAGAGTATTCCTAATTTAACCGGGTAATACAGTTATTTTTTTAATAACAACAAAAATGTTTTATGCCGCTGAAAATTCATATACATTTTTGGAATAAATAAACGTGTTAGTCCTTAATTAAGTCAAACAAATATTTATTATTATCAATTTTTTCATAATTCACAATATTTTTGTTATAAAATAAAAGTATTTGCATTTTATCACTTAAAATTATAATTTTGAAGTAGGCTGTATGTTCACTCACCCTCTCACCCCAAAATATTCGTTCATAAGGGGTGTGAAAAAAAAAACCTGCGCGCCTTTTCCCATCATAGGTAATTATCATATTTTGTTTTTGTTGCTGTGTGGTAAATTACTTTGTTTTTTCCTCGCAAATGTGTTGAATAACGTCGTATAAAACTCGTGCACTCTTGCTTATTGCACACTTGGCTGAGTTACGCCCTCGCCTACGGCTCGGGCTGCAACCCACAACCTCGTGTGCAATGAGCAACCTAAGCTAACTTGTCTCATAATGTACTATTATGTATCACTCTGAAAAATAATATTCCTTTCTGAGCAGTATTTCAATATTCCTTAGTTTTATTTTTGGTAATGTACCTAACATTACCAAAAATTACTCCTAAAGTAAAAACTAAAGAATGTATCAAGCATGCTTTTATCCACGCGTCACATTACGCCTTACACCACAGCTGACATATGGCGAGGATATTGACCTGTAAAAATACGAACACCTTGTGTGTCATTAGCATGAAAGGCATGCCCACTCTAGCGAAATTTACTCCCCTTCAGGGACGTCTCTGTTACCCGAAAGCCGAAAATTATTCTGATATCTTTATACCTCCCAAAACTTGATCCCTTAACTTCACAGGTAAGTGATAAATGGGACAAACTGGGAGGTGTCCGTATCGAATATTTTATAGTAAACTCTGAATTGAGTAAGTCAATAAGTTTAGACATCTGGTTTTGCAATATTTGATATTAACTGTATTGTTTTGACATGCCATCAAATCTAGAGCACTTTCACAAAATTTACTCTAAATATAACTTATTTATGGGTAGCTCAAATCAAATTACTTTAAATTTATATATCGAAAATTCAAATAAGCTAAACTAAAAATAAAACACCAAAGAGAAATATTTCAAACAAGCTTATCTAAATTGTACCTATTTGCGTAAAATCACCACCTTTAATAAAAAGGTTTAGAATATAAAGTCTGTGCAGGCAAAAGCTTTTATAGATGCCAGAGCTCTTGATCCCCACAATTACTAGGCGAATCCCCAAAAACCGTGTTTGCAGTCTGTGTATCTTTTATTCAGGGGAGGTACCACGCTAAGGACTCGGTAATGGGACATTGACGTGCTAAGCTCCCCGAATAGGGCTCATATTTTGTGCAATTGGGGGCTAATGGACGGTAATGCAGACAGTACTTTAATGACCATGGTGGTCCATGAAAATGTTGAATCTCTAAAGTGCTATTTATTTTGACACAGTACTAATACTTTGTCAAAATAAATAGCAGAGAATTATTTCTCTAGGTACACTTTTCACGTATATACACTTTTAAAAAAAGTCGGCTTAAGTGACAGTGACATGTTAGTATAACAGAAGTTTCAATATGACAAAGTGTACTCAAACATTTTGCATGAACCGACTGTATACCAAACTTCTTACAATAGGTAAATTGAAAAAACTTCGCTGACATTTTGTGACACAGATTTCGTACAATCACTTTTGGCTCTACTAGTAGTGAGATGTCTCTTTTAGTAACAATCGATTTTAATAGTAGTTTGTTACACAAGGGATGTAAGTGAGCTATTACAGAACAAGATCCAATTTGGCGCCCGTGCGAGCGCAGCTCGCATAGGGCGCTAATGGATCGAGTGCACCCGAGATATTTAGACGCACGAGCGAGCGAAGCGAGCGAGGGCGAATATAGTTCGAGGGTGTAATAGCTACTTACAACCGAGGTAAGCATACTATTTTACATCATTCATGCGAGGTAAATTTAATAAAAATAAAAATAAAAATAAAAAAAAAAATAAAAAAAAAAATAAAAAAAAAAAATAAAAATAAAAAAAAAAAATAAAAAAAAAAAAAATAAAATAAAAAAAAAAATAAAAACAAAAACATTAAAACAAAAATAAAAATAAAACGTTAAAGGGTTATTTCATTGAAAACTCGTAGGGTTGATTAGACCATTAAACTGAACAACTTTCATTATGGGACCAACCTCGAAATCACGAAAAAAAATCTGCTGTTTTTGCTTTGCAGAATTTTGCATACCTAGCTTCAACTGAAATGCCGCCATTATCATTGTTTTTTTTTCAGCCAAAAGTTTCGTCAGTTTATAATAAAAGAAATGAGATTGGTTCACTAAGGAGTTTTAAATGCTTGAATTGTAAAGTAACTTTACAGTTAAAGCATTCACCATCCTTGAATTGTAAAGTGATTTGAAAATGGAACGTTCTATCTAAACAATGTACTGTGTTGCACATGCCAACTTACACAGCCTCATACTATATAAGTAAATCCTAGTTACCGAGCAAGTATGATGTAAATTACTTTTTCAATACAGTTGCTCGAAAATGTGAGCTTACGATGACAGGCCAGCGTGCGGTAAGTTGATTTTACCCCACGCCGTGCGTTTTTGTTTACGGTTTAGTACAGCGTGCGGTAAGTTGATTTTACCGCACGCCTGCGCCGTGCATTTTTGTTTACGTACGTTTTTTTTAATTTCTACTAGCTTTCACCCGCGACTTCGTCTGCGTGGACCATAGAAAAATATAAGAACCAGTTCAAAATGACCTCTTTAGTGTATGAAAGCTAGTACTACGGAGAGTTCAAGCTGTGTCACTGGTTCCACACACCTGAATTTAATGAAACATAGCTGAGATTTTAAGTTGGACCTTAATTTACTAAACTGTGAAAAGCCCATCAAAATTCTTTTAGCGGTTTTTGCGTAATACGCGTACAAATATTTAGAATTTACAGTTTTATTATATGTATAGATTACAATTTTAGTAGTACCTATAATGTTTTCTCGCAAATGTTTTGAAAAACGTAGTATGGCACACGGTTGTTAAGGTTTTTCAAAACTCGTGACGATTATAAACCCTCGCCTGCGGCTCGGGCTTATAAAACGTCAACTCGTTTTAAAAACCTCCTTACCAACCTTGTATCATAAACTACTATTGTGATCTAAAGATTTAGACCACTGTTGTTTGTTAGATCCCGGGTCTTGGGTATGTTGCTATTAGTGATAGTGTCTATATCACCCAAGAATACTTATAATTACCATTTATCAACTATTAATGCCATCATTGCGTTTGCATTCAGAGCATTTATTCAGTTCTAAAGTTAGTCTTACATTTCGGTTGCGCTTCCACCTTCAGTCTTGACATCTTTTACCATCAGTTGACATCAAGCTTCCCTTTGTGGGCATAAACAAAGAATTTCTTGTGTGAAGAAATAAAAAACACTTTTTCATTAGAGCCAAGTAAACTAAACTAATATCCCTACTTAGAAAACCAATTTCTCTGAGCAAAAGTAGTTCTTACAAATCGAATTTAGCCGGTAACAGTATCCGTTTATAAGGCTCAAGGTGGCTTGACTAGAATATATTCCAATATGTAATGGTTTAATAGTTATGGGAGCTTGAACTCCGGCTTAGAATATTAACGATAGTGAGCCTAGTCATTGACTTAGGTGACCTTTATACCTTTGAATTACATGTGCCAGAATGTAATTCTTTTTAACGTCAATCACCATCATAGGTTTAAATTAATAACAACATGTATTTAATTTCTTTTATTTAACTAAACGAGCTCTGAAAAGCTTACTATTGTAAAATTATATTACTATTAAGAGGTGAATAATTATACAATGTGAAATAATATATTTGACTTGTCTTTCCGCATCCAGTTGTTCATTTATATTAATATCTTAAACGAACTATTGGGACTAGGAACTATATTTTTTTACAATGATATCTTTTACAATATGATAGAACTAAGAAATATTTTTTGAAAATTCCCGACATATACCTGTAGGTGTTATTCCACACGCACGAAGTCGCAGGCGGCCGCTTGTTTTGTATAAAAATAGCCATTTCATTTCAATAAAACCCCTTGAGATTACCACCAATATCTTTTTATGATATCGAATACATTCGATTGAATACAGAAAAGTATTAAGTTCAAAATAAGTGTTCACAAGTGGATACCCAAGATGACTTCGCCTTGTAAAAAAGTTATTTGGCTGCAGGCTACTTTGAAATTCTTGATGCTTTTACTGTTAGTACCCATAAAGTCCTTTCAAGGGTCGCAGAGGGCAGCCATCTTGAACGAGGCCAACCTTTCTGGCATGTTTAATGTAAGTGTTAATGTAAAAAACAACAAAAAAAGGATGGGAGTAGGTAAGTCAGTATGACAACGTAAGGTCAGCTGCCATAATTTCGTGTAAATTTATGTTTATTATTTTTACCAGTTTTTGCAGTTCTAAAAACATTATTTACATGCTCGGTTACTCGCAGATATCACGTACTTACAATGCGTTAAGTTAACAATGTACAATAGAAGTGACCAACTACAGAGGGCTTGCGCTATAACACGACGTAGGTATTTTAATCTGTAAAATTTACTCTGCCATTTCTCGAGTGAATTTGAAGCGGATTACTGACTATTAACCTGCAGATTTCGCGTACATTACAAGAAACATTACATTATCATTACACTCGTCTGTACTCAATTTCACTATCCTTCATTGTGAATTTTCATTAGACTTAGTTATGTTTTCAGGCTGCTAAAAGCAGTCTTATTAACGTTGAATTTATTACAGAACCTGACACTGATCTTACAAAAAGAAAGCAAATAAATTTTTGCATGTAAACAAAACATTCTCTATTTGAACCAATTAGGGTAAGAAATTTCCGATTCAAAAATTTCCAATTGAGTCGAACAAATGATTGTGACCCTAACTTTTACAACGATCTCGCGCAAACGTTCTGCAAGTACTCTCATAAATAAATCGAGCAAGTGCCCGTAAGCATTGTATTGTTCCCGAGTTCAAAGACGATCGACATCGTCTGTTCGACGAGCTCTGTGCATTATGGATGAGGTCAAGCCCCAAATTCGCAAACAGTCGTAGAGTGTATGGGCCTCCCGCTTTGGTCCTTTTACAGTGACAAGTGGGAATGTCGTGACTCTGCTCCGATTCAAAAACAAAAAATATTCGCTTCTTTTCCGTGACTGTTGACTAGAAAATATGGGTTATGTTTGGCTGACTGCATACTTGCTATACCTGCCATGGCATGGTGGCGTGATAGAATCGTAGCAAATGATCCATACTGTATCCTACTTCCTACTAATACTAGTGGCTCCGTGAGCTGTAAACCTCGAGATAAAAAGTGGCTCAATTGTAAAAAAAAAAAATGTTGCCAGGAGGTTTTCAAAGCACACAGTACGTGCTATTTGGTATGTTATACGCAAAAACGGCTGCACGGATTTGAATGAAATTTGGCACACAGATAGTTTATAGTCTGTATTAAAACTTAGATTTTTTTATCCTGGTCAAAGGTTCCCTAGGGATTTTATGTTCACACGGGTGAACTCTCTGGCGGAAGCTTGTGATTCAATAAATAAGAATGGCCTAAGTTTGTGCTTGGAATTTAATCCCTTTTATTTTTTTGAATGCTTAAGTTAAGAAAGATGTTATTAATCTTTATTGCGGCGGGGGGTCAGATTTTAGACTGAATTTTTTCACAAAGTACTTTTAAATATGGGGGTTACCACCTTTCATATCTATTCTGTGCCCTTTCTCAGAAGGTTTTTTATTTATAATGCAACTACTATTCCGGCCACGTGTGTTTTGTGGAACAGTCTGGCTGCAACTAGAATATTCTACTAAGCAGTAAATAAAACATTTTGTTTCCTCAATTCCCCAAGCTATGGACACCACCGTTTGTTTGCATGCCTCCTTGTTATATCATAAATATCTTGAATGTGGCCACAGTAACTTCCAGTAAGTAGATACCTACATTTGAAGATACTATTTCTACCTAAACGTGTAGATTTGCTCTGATAATGTCACCTTTTCAGGACTGGTACTTTTTTTCACATCAACCATTTTTATGTCCCCACTGCTGGAGCAAACACAGCCCTTTTTTATGGGACTAGCGGCCGCATGCGACGTCGTCTGCGTGGAATGTTTTTTTTCTATACCTCGGAATCAGTACTTTTTTTGAATGATGTGGTCATGTCCTTCTCTGTACCCCTGACAACGTAAGTAAACAAAGTTTCGTGATGAATCTTAGAGCAACACGGCTTCCGTCTGGAAGCACGCGTTGACACGTGAAGGTGTAACAAAAGATACTTACTTTTGCATTTATAATATAGGTACTAGTAAGGATGAGGAGATCGGGCCGTTCTCCTTATCCTTACTAGTACCTATATTTAGGGCCTAGGGCCCGGGTGGGCCTAATGCAGATATGGTGGGTGCTCATTTTTAGGGTTCCGTACCTCAAAAGGAAAAAACGGAACCATTATAGGATCACTTTGTTGTCCGTCTGTCTGTCCGTCCGTCCGTCTGTCTGTCAAGACCCTTTATCTCGGGAACGCGTGGAGGTATCGAGTTGAAATTTAAACCATATACTAAGGTCTACGGTCCCTTGAAGCTGTAAAAAAATCAAACTTCTAAGTTAGCGTAAAAAAAAGATACTGCCGTTTAGGGCGCAAAAAACGCATTTTCGATACTCTCAAAGGAATCAAAATTCATAGGGTACTTCCCGTTGACCTAGGACTCTGAAATTTGGCAGGTAATAGCGTCTTATACTACACTTACAGGAATAAATCTGAAAACTGTATATTTGTAATTAAATCATAAAAAATATGGTCATTAAAATACGTAATTATTAATCATCTCGGTGAAACAACGGTATGCGCGGTCATAGTTTAACTTCTAATTACTTTTATGATAATCGCGCCACTAATTCTTTTTAAAATATCAATATTTATTATTATTAATTATTAAGATCCTTTCAAATATTTTTATAGTTAAATACTTTTAAAAATAAAATTAACAAGTAATAAATTTGGCTCTAAATATTTTCGCAACATGGCGGTATGTCTTCTTCTTCTTCTTATTTTTGTTTTGGCAATCTACTTTCTTCTTGGAAGTAATTTTTGCCAGTGTCAAGTGTAGAATATTTCAGTGATAGATTGTTTCAGTTTACATTAAAATGCGGGTGCATCGCATTCCAATGCTGCTTGGAGCATTTGGCACCAAGTATATCAAGACAGTTTACTTGGTAAGTTCTGCCGAGGTAGCCACCACTACAGTAAAAGTCTCGGCTTCACACAACCAAGATCGCGCCTATTACACTTGTACCACAAAACTGCACCAATTTTAAGACACAATAGCCACTATGAATCAATTTGCAAATAATTAAAATAGACACCGAACCGAACTTGACAAATGGCGCCAAAAAACTCGGCGGTATGTCACGCTGCATGACAGGGGGTCAAAGAGTAAAACAATCAACGGAGTGCATTCCAGCAGACCAATAGCTATCACCACAGAGTAGGTATATAACAATCAGCGCGTTTTTCACACCGATATGACGTGACTTGAACGGGCTGGAAACAGACTTTCGGAGCAAGGGTCTTGTTGGAATACATACATTTTCTCTAATAACATTGCGATAGATAACACCATTTCACAGAACATTATACAGTGTACTATTGATATACAGCGCCATCTGTTGACAATTAGCAGTACTTGTATTTTATACAGGTGCGGTGGGTTTGTAATTATTTTATTTTTTCTCAAACATGCTTGGAAATTCAAACATTATTTTGACAAACTTCTTCGTGCTAAATCGGAGTTTACGGACAGAACTAAACCGCGCCGTCAATATTTGTATGAGAATCCATCCAATTTTTTTTTTAATATTCCGTATATTGGTATCACGTGAAAGGCCTTGATGAGCACATTCCAAAAAACTGAAAAAAATAATTGAAAAACTGAAAATAAATAAAAAAAAACCAGAAAAAAAATTTTTTTTTTTTCAATATGGGTATCAAATGAAAGGCCTTTATGTGCACATTCCAAAAAGATTAAAAAAATCTATCCATTTTCTTTTTTCAATTACTGTAATTTAAAATAAAAATAAAAAGCTTAAAACTTTTAAAACTAAAAAGTTAAAAGTTTATCAGCTACTTGGTTTGAATTTCCGCGCATTATTTGAGAAAAATATACTTACTATACAAGCCTTGGCCGCAACTAGGCATTGATGGACTCACGTATGTTCTTCAATGCCTGTCTTGAGTGCCGCTGCAGTAATGTACTATTCCATTTCAAACCTTCGCCTGTCAATTCATTGTCGTAATCCCTGGAAGGGTTATTTTCTACGTGGCGACAAAGGATTTCAAATGGTTATCTATATATAGCAGTCAATTCTAAATGTTTTTGCGCGAATAACTTAAAAACTGCTGAACGGATTTTGATGGTATTTTTTTACAGTTTGGTAGCTTGGAGTCCAACTTATAATCTAAGCAATTTTTCACATAATTCCGGTAGGTAGAACCTGGGATGAAGCTTGAACTCTCCGTAGTACAGTACAGTTTTCATATAAAAAACTAATAACTACCAACCACTTTTTTTCAAAATATTTCCTTTGTACCGACACAACTTTTCTATAGCTTTATTTTATGTATAGATATAGGTCTGTACGGAACCCTCGGTGGGCGAGCCCGACTCGCACTTGTCCGGTTTTTTACTGTTGTTTTTTGTTTTTATTCCTTTCTGTGCAATTTCAACTTTGAAATTATTATTTTATTAATTTATTGCATTTATAATTGATTTCAAGAAGAGAAAATAGTAACCTTCTATAAATCTTGTTTCTAGTGCACAAACAAACACAGGTTTTTATGTTACTTTAAAAGTCACAGTTAAACATAATTCTCAAAAAAATAAGTAAATTATGTGATAAGTACAGTTTCATACTTTACGATACATTTTTTTCAGTGCGTCAAGCACATTAATTTGATTTCAATCAAACTGTTCAAGACTTACCGACCCTAAGCAAGCGCAGACATCTTCTCTTCAATCAAATTAAAAAACTTAGTTTTCAACTCAATTCGTTAAAGTGTTTTTACGAACCTTTACTTGTTCAATGAAGTTGCTTCTCATTTTAAACTGATTGAAATCTTAAAATAGAGGTGACTCTGTAAAATTAATTCTTTAAATATGTATTTTTTTTTATTGTTTTGTACACGTTTAAAGACAACAAATTAGTTCCTGTGTTTAAAGCCCACCGGTAACGATCAATTGCGATTGTCAATTTTTCCGCAATTGACGCCCATTGACGGAAAATTTGATCGTTTACGCGTGCAATTGAAGCGATTGTCAATTGCTCCAACAATGGAATTGACGGAAAAATTGACAATCACAATTGATCGTTACCGGCGGGCTTAACATCTAATGACAGGATTTCCTACCCATTCCAAAAGCTATATCGCGCCATTATGATGAGATATAAACTACCCGGCCGGGTTTCTCAATGAATCCACTTTATTTTTCCACGTCTTAATTTACCTTATTTACAAATCATAAATAACGATATAGCAGCTTATAAAACGTTTAAGAAAGTTTATAATCAAAAATTATGTAAGTCTCAAATCAAAACTTATTGCTAACAAAACACTTCCCGGCAAAAACATCGTAACTTCCAATAAATTAAAAGGTTATCTTTGAAGTGACATGGCAGATTCAATCTTGCGGAACGTTGAGTAAACTCTGAAAGAAAACTAAAAATATTCTGTGCCGGCATCCCGTCAAACTGACGTCTCTCGGCACTTGATCATGCTCTTGACAAGGTAAACTCGGAGACTATAAATATAGAAAAATAGACGCACTGAACGCCAAGATTTATAAACCTATCAATATTAGATTTCTTCTGCCTTTAAACTTGGGTTTTAATTTCCCTTTAAAAATATTTTATAAGGGCAAATTATATGTATAAACATAACCCTCGTCAATATTATATGGATCGCGATAAGTTACTGTTACGTTAATGCACGACACGGTAGTACCTACGAAAAAATTTAACATCACACAGTATTGTGTGGATTAAATTTTAATACGCGTACCTACCTAAGTCAACAAATAAAGCCTCTATCTAGCTCACACTGTTAAAATATATGCCAACATTATATCCATTTGAACGATACGCTATTAAAATAAACAGAACCTAACTTATAAAATGATATGCAGTAAGCTTGACAATTTTATACAATACATTAAAATCTGTTATTTACATAAGTTTGTAACATGTATTTTAATCGTCTATTGCTCTTATTAGCGTTCAAACGGATAGAATGTTGACCATTTGAGTAGAGGAGCTAAGCTTCTTCATAGTTATTGTGACTATGTAGTGTTTATCTAATGTAGTCACTACAACTAAAAGCAGAACCTTGCAACATTTATCTACAATTTTTTTAATAGTGCTAATACAAGTATTTTTCATAATAATAATAACTGGGGCAAAAGTTCTAATTGTTTTATTTTCTATCAGCAATGTCATGTCAGATCTAATATCAAAATATAGGTTGATTCAACAAGATTACCACTTGCCAATGACCACTAGAACCACGGCCAAACGCCTGGCAACGGGCCAGACGGGAAACATATTGACAAACACATCTCCACTCATTGTGAATTAGTGGCAACTTCGGTATTTTAGTACTTCCTTGCTCCCCATCGTTTAATTTATAGTTGCTCTAATTATGCTTCAAACACTTAAAACGTTTATGGAGTAGTAACCGTTTAGCAATTATATAGCAATAAATAAAGGACGATAGCCAAATCATCTGAAGACACGTATTTCATAAGCAGTGTTAAGCATATTATCATGGTCATAAAATGTTTTATCATTTTTACTATGCAGTGCATGACATGCAAATGACAAATAAAAACTATAACATATCTAAGAGGAACCGTTTATAAATAAGGCACAAAATAAGGGGTAAGTTATTCGCCTTTTTAAATCAGGGACGAGCGTGGAGTCAATGTCCGATTACAGAAGTTTAATTGTAGTTTTCTGAAGTATATTTTCTAGAAATAATTCCTATCAGCAAAAAGGAATCAATTTGTATCATAATTGAGTGTACAAAGATATTAACTAACAAAATGTTCAAAATGAGTTAGAGTGTTTGAAAATTATGTTAAAACCTGAAGTGTATGTATTTTTGTCAGTTAACACCTTTGATAGGGTCTGTATTTTTGACACGCATCAAAATTTGCGTGTTTGAACTCACCAGTCGATTTATCATATCTTAAATCCTATGTTCATGCAAAAAAGTCTATTTGATTAGTTTTTTTACACGACTGCCCAAAGCAAAAAGAGTGTATATGTGTTCAGGGTTCATGTATGTTTGTGGGTATGTGAGTTTCTTTATTCCACCATGGCTCAACAGATTTTGATGTATGGGGTATTGTTAGAATTCTTACATCATTCCGAGTGACACTGGCTATATTTTTTTTGAAAAAAGCCACTTTAAAATATGAAAAAAAAATTGTTTCCTTCAATAATTATTACAATATGGGCATCAAATGAAAGGCCTTAATACTATATAATTTGTTACTAAAATGCGTAAAATAAAAATAAATAAATTTAAAAAACATTAAAAACTGCCAAAAATGAACTAAAAAGTGAAATAACAAGTGTCATTGCAGTCGGGGGACCGTTTTGTGTAACAATTTTTAATCAAAGAAGTTCCCCGACTGCAATGACACTAGTTAATTAACTTTTTAGTTCGTTTTTGGCAGAGCAGTCGTGTTTTTAATATTTTTTAAATTTATTTTTTTCCCTGATGTCCTGTCTGGACACCCACATACTATCTGCCCGGCTACAAGACAGGACACCTACGCTCTTATCTATAAACTGAGAGTTTATTTACAACAAACTTTATTCTACAATATTTCCTACTTAAGTAAAGAGAGACTATAGGTACTTTTAATAACCGAGCAGCATTGCATCATTTGCATCCTCCTAGGAACATAGTTATCTAGTTTATAAGCTCGACTTTACAAAAATAATTAACCAAACAAAAATTTAATAGCATTCGTCTAAACTGTCTTATGCGTGTGTACAATAAATATAATCATGTTTTATATTCCCAAAAAACAATGTTATTTATTAAGTACCTAAAAAAATACTGATATTCGCGCGCTATCTATCATACAAATTCAGCAAAAACACCACAATATCCTTCAATGAAGGAACAAATATAAACCATCCGAAACAAGAAATTGTTACTCCAATAAACGTTGGTGAAATGGAAATCTGAAGATGTCATAACAGTGGCAGGCGTGATCCAAGGCAGTTATCGGCTAATGATATTTGGGACAGGCAATTTGAGGGGTTGAGAGCATAGCACCTACTATAAATAAGAATCAACGATAATTGACAACATTTCATTTTGAGAAAGTACTAAAATTAGAATACTAGCGTGCCTACATCTCTATGGACATCACAATTCGCATCAAAGACAGATTTTTTTTTAATTGACGTATTAAGAGGCAAGGCAAAAGGCATCGCTTATATTTTACCTATATCTTGTACTTACGTCCTTTTAGAATAAACCGTTTTTTATTAATTAATATCTCAGTAATGTATGAAAATAAATGGAAAATAAAAAATACGTGTTGCTTAAAAAACGATAAATTTTCATTATATCCATAAAAACATGTACCTAAAAATTTTGAAATTTTGTCAATTGAACGATAGTCGTCATTCAACTAACATAATGTGGTACCCTGACCGAAAGTAGCGCCGCGGAGAATTATATTTAATATTGTAATTCTAATACACAATTTTAATAAAACTTTACGTGAATTTTTTAGGGCCCATCCTACTTCCTACTAATATTATTATAAATGTGAAAGTTTGTGGGTTTAGATGTTTGTTCCTCAATCACGCAAAAACTACTGAACGGATTTGGTTGAAATTTGCCACACAGATAGAAGATAGCCTGGATTAAAAATAGAATACTTTTTATCCCGATATTCCCACGGGAATGGGAACCACGCGGGTGAAGCCGCGGGCGGCCGCTAGTGGTCTAATATTTTTAGACCGTATCATTACTTTCTCTCGTAATCACTGCTAAAAGTAGATAGCAAAACTGCTAAAAGTGACCGTTTTTGACACATTTGCTATCTACTACGAATAACTACGAGGGAATATAGTGATACCTTCTAAAAGTACTAGACCATGGGCCCTAAAAATTACACGTAAAGTTTTCTATTAACAACTTATCAAATAAAAACCTGTGAGGGCGCCACTTTCGAAAATATAGTCACCTTGATTTTAGACCATATTTCTCAGCCAATGGTGTCACAAAGCGGAACGAATGTCGCCCGATTATCGTGGTCCGGTTTTCAGAGTAGACCCGTAGGCCTTAATCTGGTTGTCAACTAGCCAGTGGCCTCCGTTTATACAGGTCCTCCGTCATCCACTACCGTGTTTGAAATCAGGTAATTTCAATCACTTCACTTGTCAAACTATGATCAAAGGAAATAGTTTGTTCTGTATACTCGTATATCAAATATTAGTTTGGTGTGCAAATTCAACGTGTGGTAGGCATTTTTCGTTAAAATATACCTATCTTTACTTAAAAAGGAGATATTCGAAACAGTCACAGAAATATTTTATAATTTTTATCGAGTTCATTGCTTTTAAAGTTTACTGTTACAAAGTACTTAATACTTATATCAAGTACTTTTTGCTAAGACGATATTATACAAGGTCATTTTGTATTCACCATCCAAATTTTGAGGATGTGTTCAGTCCATGAAACTGAACAACTTTCTCTAAGGAACAAATGGTCAAATATGTAAAATAAAAATCGACTTTCCATACAAATCAAAGAGATCACGTGATCAATTTAGTATGGGACGACCAAAATTTTTTTGGCGAAACTTCTTAGAGAAAGTTGTTTAGTTTCATGGACTGGAAATCCTTAATCCTTTCTTAAATCCATCCTTAAAATTTGGATGGTAAGTTCAAAATGACCCGATATATGACCCTGTTTCTGAATGATTATGGTATAAAGCTTGCTTGCTAGCCATGATTCGATATAATCTACCTAATTAACAAAACTTTCGGTTTCTGGGAAAACTATACAACTTTCTGTGAAAGTACTTGTCCATCAGCCATTTTTAATTTCCCCCCTGCCGGGGCACAGGCCTTCCTTATGGGTGGATAAGGAGGACGGGCTATAACCCACCACGCGGGCCCAATGCGGATTGTTGGGTGTTAACGACTGCAAATGCAGCCGGCACCAACGGCTTAACGTACCTTCCGAAGCATGGCGGAGCTCGAGATAATATTTTTTTGGTCACCCATCCCATGACCGACCCTTGCAAAAGTTGCTTAACCTCCGCAATCGCTGGGCCAGGCCCTAACCACTGCGCCACCGAGCTCCTTGGAAAAGTACTTATTTGTTTTTAAATAGTCCTACTTTAAATTTCAAAACTACTTTTAGTGTCTACTAAAATTATACATAGTAAAAATTAAGTAAAAAATTAAGATACAAAACAGCGATTTTAAACCGAGCTTTAAAAATAAAAAAGTAAAAGTAAAAAACGGTCAAACATAAACTATAATAAACCAATCACTTTAAACTACTTACTTAGATTAAAATATTCATTACTTTTCGAAGAAGGCAATGGCCATTTGATAAAATATACTTAATGGAAAACATCATGTAGGATAATTATCTAGATGATAAATAAAAGTTAAAAACCTTAAGGCGGTTGTATGACCGAAAGTAAATTTTATTTAATATTTTAATTTTAATACACAATTTTAATAAAACTTTACGTGGAATTTTTAGGGCCTATAGTCTAGTATTTTTAAACGGTATCATTACATTCCCCCTTAGTCACTGCTACTACATAGCAAAACTGCTAAAAGTGGCCGTTTTTGGCACATTTGCTATCTACTTCTACGAATGACTACGAGTAAAAATAAAAAACCTTCTAAAAATACAAGACTATGAACCCTAAAAATTCCACGAAAAGTTTTTTTTACATCTTTTTCTATTAACAACTTATGAAATAAAACCTCTGTCGGCGCCACTTTCGGTGGGGTATTCACTTTAATGGAAAACATCGTGTAGGATCCATTATCTTGATGAAAAATAAAAGTTGAAAACCTTAAAATAACGTCATTCATGAATTTGGGTCCCGGTTTCATAATTAGTGAAATCGTACAAGCGCCTAATGATTTTCCGACCAGCGCTAAAATAATTAACGCTCATTGACCACGTCTGGAGCATAATTTCGCCAAACGCTTTTATTTTCACGCAGCCTACGTCAAAATATAAGTGCGGTTGAATTTTCCGTGCTTCCATCATGGTAATTAGAAAAAAAATCGGGTTGCACTCCGGGAGTGCCAGCAGAAGTGAAAACTTTTTGCACGAATTGCCGTCTTACGAATTTACTCTGCATTTGAATTTACGAATACAGAACAGTATTGTACGAAAATCTTATCCATAGCTTGACAGAAAATCTAGTTTTGACATTGATTTAAAAAATTAGCTCGTTGCTATGGTGACACAAGTGTTTACATACTTACGAATTTTCGATCAGGGTTACGTGATCCTGACTGACTGATGCGAGTTCAAAATTTTTTCCCCATACAAAAAAGCGTACAACGCCGCTAAAGAAGTTTTCACTTCAAAAAGGTTTTTGTAGTAATCCAAACTCTTGTTGGTATGGGTAACATTCACATTATTTTTTGGTAATAAGAAAAGTTGAAGTCTAAGTTGGTAAAAAAATATAAATATACTTTTTACTTATAGGGTTCTTCATTTCTCCTGGGTACCTTTATATAAAAAAGCGTCCCCCAACAAAACTGAATACTGAAGAAAGAGATATCGGGAAAAACTGCTATTTTCATTTAGTGAAGTAAATTGATTTCTAATGAAATAGCTATGTTAAGAGTATTGTTTTTACTTTATTAATACACAAGTAACAAATATTCAGAAGGTTATGAGGAAATTCTTTTACATATTGATAATCGCCGGTGTCAACCTCTTTGTCATTAAAAATAATAAATGTTTATGTTATATTCGGCTGAAGCACTTATCAATTGATTAAATAAAAATATTAGTCTATATTATCAACGTTAAATGCTTTTTCTTTGTCAGTATAAAGTGTTTAAGGGTATTCAACTATACAATAATAATTGCTCTATCAAATTTTTTAAGTGGCAAGACATTAGACAAAATTTTGTATTCCTGTCAATTTAAAAAGCACATTTTATCCTAGAATTTTATTCAGATAAATAATATTATTCTTATTATCCGTACAAAAGAAAGCACTTTTTAAAATGGAACTATTATACTTTTACAGTTACAGGGATAAAATAGCTTCCTGAATACCTAACTGTATTCGCTTTGAAAATGGTTTCAAGTGAGAAAATACCATCTTCCAAGCAGTTGCCTTTAAGGCTCGCCTCGCACGGCTGCACTGGCTCAATTCAAAGAAAATATGCATAAACAATCCGCAGAGGGAATGTAGAATGGACTGAAGTACTGCACTGAAACTCCATTTTGCCAACTAGATGATAGTTATTCAATTGTATTTTTTATTATTATTTAAGCATTACGACTCCTTCATAAATACCAATAACTTCAAAATAGTAACTAATTTCAAGCATCCCTTAGCGGCGTGAATTAGAAACCTGTCGATGACTGGTAGACGCATACGAAATTAAATCACACTTATGCGCATTATATGCAACTTATTTATATTGTGACGGCGCAGAGTAGTTGCCGATCTGTAAGAAAAAAACCGGCCAAGTGCGAATCGGACTCGCACACGAAGGGTTCCGTACTTACGTACCACGTTTGTTGTATGGGAGCTCCACTTACATATTTATTTTATTCTGTTTTTAGTATTTGTTGTTATAACGGCAACAGAAATACATAATCTATGAAAATTTCAACTGTCTATTCTATAGCTATCACGGTTCATGAGATGCAGCCCGGACAGTGGAATCTAAGTAAAAGGGGCCCGTTTGTACCTTTTGGGTACGGAACGAAAAAAAGACGCAGGACGCGTGCGCGTCGAGGTTGTGGCCGAGCGGTTATACTGCTTCTTATTTTCTTAAGTCGGCACCCAACAGTTTCCCTAGAAAGGGGTATTTACATTCATATTAATTAGTCAACATACTTGGCTTTCTCCCTCTCAGATCTACCGTAGGGCGAAAGGTAAATCGACGCAACCTAACCAAATGTTATCATAGGGCCTATAGTATAAATATATTACTTACCGGTTTAGTTTGTATAACATTTTGTCAAAATCCTATATAGGTCAACCATAGATGTAGCACATCCCTTCGGTATAAACAGGTCAACACATTTCGCCTTGTAAGGTTGAGATGACAGAATCTCACGAAAATTGAAAGTCGTTAGTCTTAACCAAGCTCGAGACATTTCTATAGGCGAAGTTTATTCCCAAACGGATGTTAAATTTCCTAGGTGAGATGTCTTCTTATCCATCTCGACAGAAGATATAAATCTACAGCAATAATAAAGCATTGCGAAGATAACCCTTTCAGTAACAGTACAACACTTAACAACTGTCAGCCTTTTCTCCTTCTAAATTGCTTATCCGCTACTTGAGTACTTAACGAGGTAAATGAATCCAAGCCATTACACTTATCCACTACCTTATATTTAGAAGCTTTGTGTAACTAAGTATTTAACTTTTTCCTTTTTATGACGAAAAATGTTTATTGAATAAAAGGAGTAGATGTGTGTTTTGACGTCAGTCACACGTCATTTTGGAATCGAGCAAAAAAC
The DNA here is from genome assembly GCA_943789525.1 of Agriphila geniculea. Taxonomy (NCBI): domain Eukaryota; kingdom Metazoa; phylum Arthropoda; class Insecta; order Lepidoptera; family Crambidae; genus Agriphila; species Agriphila geniculea. Next base: position 16,628,687 of record OX038875.1, read on the forward strand.
AAAACACTTTGCAAGCTTTTAAAAGCGAAAAGGCAAACCTTTTTTTTCGATATTGTTAATAAAATTGAAAGTCAGTTTGGAATCGAGCAAATACAAAACACAATTTGTAAGCTTACAAACGCTGAAAGACTTAAAAATAACGAGTTTAGTAACAAATCAAACATTTGAATACGCATGGTTTGCATTCAGATTTCAGATAATAGTTAGAAAAGTAAATATTTGTTTCCGTATTAAATATATAACGTAACATGTCTATAGACATGACATTGTTTAAGCATTTACACGAAATTACTTTGAGAGTTAGGATAAAATGCTTACGTATATTCCCTTGTGTAAACTGAAGAGGAATTAGGCAGGAAACAGGATTTGATACACTTCAGATCTACACTTATGTTATAAGGACGACGAGAAGTTTGTGTGTTTGTAAGTTTGGATGTAGGATGTAATATCCGATATTTCTCACCCAATTTAAAAAAATATCAATAGAATGCTATCTACCCCTGACCTGACCTGGCATATGCTATATTTTTTCCGAAATCACAACGGGAAGTGGATTTTCAAGCGGGTAAATTCGCAAGCGAAAACTTTTTGAAGTGAAAACTTCTTTAGCGGCGTTGTACGCTTTTTGTATGGGGAAAAAATGGTAAACTCGCGTCAGTAAGAATCACGTGGCTGATCGAAAATGCGTAAGACGGATGTGACGGATGGAGAGTAGACAGCTGGCGGCAGAAGTATCCCCCTCTCTTGCTACGAGGCGCGTTAAAAATGGTGGCGCGTCATTTTAAGACGTAAACACTTGCGTCACCAGCAACGCGCTAATTTTGAAAATTGAACTAATAGCAGCGATCTCTTCGGTGAAATCATAGACTTATTTATACTCTGTGACTTTAAGTTTCAATCGTAGAATGCGTGCATGTAGAAATTAAAAAGGTCACTGGCGCGAAATCTTTAGAATTTTTCTCTAATTACAGACTGATTGAATTGTTTGACTGATGTATAGAAATAGGAAAGAAATAATTTAAATCCTTTGCCGCTAATTTCAAAATATCAAAAATGCACAACGTTAATATTCAAGTTTTCACTTCTGCCGGCACTCCCGGAGTGCCAACCGATTTTTTTTTAAACTTACCTACTTAGAATTATTAATTCAGCTGATATAGTTTTGATGTTTCCACATCTACGGTCTGAATGTGCACTAAGCATTATTTATCATGACTTGTATTTCCAACTTTTCAGCATGCATGCTTTTGATCAATATCAATTAGACATTGTCTATATTTTTTTCGTAATATACGATGCTCTAATGGGGTTTACAGTCTTAAATCCTTACCTCTTTGCACGGATAGAGAGAGATTAATGACACATGAGTAAGGCTATTTGAGTTATTACTACTATGATTCCGTGTATAGTAATTTTCATATCGTTGCTATTTTAACTTAAGTGACTATTAAAAAACCTTTTACTATTATATGTTTTCAGTTGAGCTCATTACAATATTCATTTTAGTAAGTATATTTTATCAAATTAGTTAAATATCAGCATCTTAATACAAAGTACATTATTATCAATAGACTAAAGTTGTATATTTTGAGCATTTATTGCTTATACGTGAATCTAGCCAAATAATATTCTATAGGTACTAGTTCAATGTACAACTACCTTAACAAAATAAACTTTGATTCTACTCAGTGAAAAGCGTCAATACAATTTTCCAAATTGACGTGAATGTTTTATAAATTTGCTTAGGGTACGTCTTTCTCCTGTCTAGCTGCCATTTACAAATATATTATGCAAAAGCAAAGCATTACAAGGCATAATATACTGAATTATTCGCACCACCGCAATGCGGTATTTATGTGGTACTGGATTATCTTTTACTTTTCTTTGCTTAAGAGTATGTAAGCTTGAACAACTAATTAAGTTATTTAAGATATCGAATAATCGTACTTTTTCCGTCGACATTACTTTATTTTAGGGTTCCGTACCAAAATGGTAAAAAAAGAACCCTTATCTGTCTGTCTGTCTGTCTGTCACAGCTGGATATCTTGAGAACCACTAATGATATTAATTTCAAATTTGGAATAGTTTTAGATGACATTTGCCCAACCATTTTGCAAATAAGAAAAAAATATATATATCTTTTTTACAACAGGGACTGAAAAGGGGTCTTAAAAATTTGAAGTGGAGCTACTGGGGCGTGTGGGGTATCATATGAAAGAGCGCCGTTTGCACATTTTCAATCATCTTTTCCTTTTTTTTTAATCCCGCATAGGTTAGCAGTTTATACAAAGATTACAGGAAAAATAAAACGATGTCTCAATATAGCACACTTTATAGAAATTATCAAATTTCTAAAAAAGTTAACATTAGTTGCACTATCGGTCAAGAGATGGCGCTGACCTAAAACTGCAATAATAATTTTATTATTCTACTCTGCAGTGTATTTATTATGATGGTACGGAACCCTCGGTCTGCGAGTCCGACTCGCTCTTGACCGGTTTTATTATTTGAAGTATGAAAGCAGCCGTATGTTTTGTGTAAATACTAACCACATTATTTTTTCCTCATTATTTTCCACATTATTTTGTAATTTCTGTAGTCTTGATATAAAAAAGTAGAAATGTAATGTAGTAAGTATATAAATTTGCTCATTGATTATATTATCTTTGCTTAGTTAGGTATGTAATTTCAGTAAAACAAAAGGAAAGATTATTCTCAAATCCAAAGGTGTAATATATGTGAAATTCCCGCTCTAATGACTACACGAATCTTTCTAAGTTTACACAGAACATGTTTCGTATCAGAACATAGGCGCAGCATGTTGCTCCGTAGTCTTGCTAATTAATGGATTACACAAAATTTCGACTTGTATTTTGAGTAAAACTTTACTAGTAGGTACCACGTATCAGAATGAAATGTGTTTGCATATTTTGTAAGTATTAAGTATTTAGTTTCATTTTTCAATGAAAACGTAATAGGTATTTTTCGTGCTTCTGTAGATCTTGGTTTTATTACCTTTGTTCTATAAAAACTGGTAAGAATAATGAGGGAAAAAAAAATTGTATCAGAAGTTGGTTATTATAAGTCAATATATTTTTTTTTAGTAGTTGACGATATACAAGGGAAAGAAAGATGATTAGAAGAGATTTTAGTATCGGCTTCTCAGTCTCTTAACTGTGATAAAATAGGTAGCATCGTACATCTTCCTGAGTGCATCTAATTATTTCATTATAATTACCTGCATTACAATAATGTCTCGCACGTTATTAAGAGGCATATCACGTCTCAACTGTGATTTCTGCGTTTAATTGCCAATTGTGGCGTTCTCGATCTCAGCAACAGTGCAGATTAGCTATTGGAATAGTTCATAGCGGCCTCGCTTTTTGGAAATTTTGCTTAACTTTTTAATTAAACTCAAAATTGGAGAGAAAGATTTTCATAAAATGCGCTAAGACACTTTTTTGAGCTCTTGGATTGAACTACTGTGCTAAACTAATGAAATAAAAAAATTGAATGTTATCTCTTATATAGTGAAATAGTTCATAGCGGCCTCGGAATTTTGAAATTATGTATGGAATATGTGAAAAAAAATCTCAATCAAAAACCATAAAACTACCAAAAATGCTCAGAATTAACTGTAAATTTCTCCTAGATACTTTAATATTATTACGTAAAATTTATATCAGAATAATCTTTACTTCATAAGAAAATCAAATTTCATACTTTTATTTGTTGTTTGTACTTGTTGTCTTTCTGTGTATGTTCAAAGTTGACTCTGAGAAATCGTTCACCAACTTTCATTTTCATTTCTAACCCCAGAACTTTCCAGTGAATGATCATATTACTTTTTGTCGCGGACACATATAAATGTATTTAGTAGACCCAAAGGTTTTCTAGGTTGTAACGCTTAAATCCGTCAAAATCGAAATTTCGACAAAAACTTGTCATAGGGCCCTTAAGTAGAACGAGCAGTATTGATATATTAAAACATAATATTTTAATTATGTCGAAGTATATACTACAATACATGAAGAAATCTAAGATTTTCCAACATTTTTGTTTTAAACTCAAGTAAAATAAATATCTCAAATGTCGAAAATTAATGACATTTCCATGTTGCATCATTAATGCCCGGTTTCATTTCCGGTTTTTTTGTGAAAACATCATAAAAAACCTTTTTCAATCATCCGTTCACGTAACTTGTCTATGCGTCCGTACTAAACCTACGAATCCGAAAATAGTTCGTGGTAGCTACGAGTCACGTACTTCGTTCGGGTTACGGACGGGCCCGAACTTACGGATGAACGTTTCATAGTAGACATCCTGAGGTACTTTATCGGAGTTTTAACTTTATTGGAGCGGTCAACATTATCTGGTTTTAAGGTAATATTATTACTTTAAACCAAATAATGTGGACCCCTATTGTGGGGGTAAATCATTTTTATTTCGATAAAAAGAAACAAAGCACGGAAAAGCCTGCATCCTTTTTGTTGTTTGTGATGTTAATCTTTTGATTCGACCAGATTACGACCAGTTTAAAATGTTCATTTCCAGATTTAAATGAGTCCATTTATATAATCGCAAACGAAACCAATCAATATTGCTCTGCCTCCGTCAAGATCTATCTAGATAAGTCCAATATCGGATGCTCTTCTTTCAAATTCAGTAAAATTCGCTGCTTTACGTGGAAATGGTTACAATGTTTTAGGTACCTACTGAAGTTTTCTTTTAAAATTTTGGTGATTTATTTATAGGTAATTGTATATTAACAACTATCTCTCTAGCAATCTAAAAAAATATTTTCTATTATCTTTTAAATGTATCACATCGTAATATATGTTTATGAAAAAACCTAGGCCCTGATATTACGATCCTTTAAATAATATAATTTATACAAAATATAATGTGACAGTCATAACTCGCTTTGGTTAATGGGAATTTTCCTCACGGAACAATGAAATAAAGTCGAAACTATCTCACAAGATTAGACATAACGAGCGCCTTAAAAATTTAATATTAATAACCTACGTCGAACTTTCAGCTAGCCTAGCAAGCGTCACACGGCTAATTGGGTGACTTGCAGCTAGGGTTACCACTAGGCGATTTATACTAGAATGGTAGATTTATCAAAATATAACTTCTTTTTCTTGATCTTAGACTCAAACTCAAAATCATTTATTTAGTCTTGACTGTTACAAGCACTTGTGAATGTCATAGAAGCTACGCCATCAGTTCGCAAACCCTAAGTTGGAGACTACCATTCCTCTTCTTTTATTTGGGGTTGGGTCTCCTCATTTCTTCTGCGCCAAGTCGATCGATACGATATAATATAATCTATGCATGACAGTTCCGGCAATTGAGATCTTGAGGTCTCTTTCAATTTTTTCCAATGGGTTGCAGGCGGGTGACGTCTACCTTTCATTTTCACATTGATATGTTCTAGTATAGGCTTAGTGCAATTCGTAACACATGATATTTATCCCTTTTTTGAACGTTAGCATACCAACAAAGACTACTATAATACTTAGCAAAATGTAACTTGCCTAGATTTTAATTGCGACGATTGATCAAAATGTAATTTTTCCACATTTTGATTTCAACTATTTATCTAAATGTACCTACTCGTAACTTGCTTACATTTTGGAATTGTGCAATAGCTGGGTATATGCTAACCAAAGACGTCATTCCGCTGTACGAATGAGAAAAATTAAATCCGACCCGTATAAAAGGCTTTAATAGGATAATCCATATAGCCAGAAATCCAACATTCAAATAAAAAATAATTGATTTCAACTCTTCGGTTTGAAGTTTGAACGCAACAATGCCATCACTCAAAGGGATCAAACTAATTGCAACCCTTTTTGCGTCCATATGGTTAAAAATAAAGGAATTTGAATTTCTAAAGTGTTCGAGGTCAGTCCCATAATTTAAAACAGATAAGTTCATAAGTCGACGCTTGATAAAATAAGTGCTTTATGATTTAAAGCAAAGGCTACTTTATGAAGTGGTCAAGATTAGTCCCAGAAACAGATCCAATAGTTCATGACTCTTCATCTAGATTTTCTTCTATCTCGAAAACTGGTAACCCTGATGATGTCGTGCATAAGTGATGCGGAGGTCTCGTTGCCTCCGTACAACGACGTCTAGTAATTAGATGCGCTGCTTAAGTGCATTGCAATGTCTAACGCTGATTAAAAGCGACTGTAACACCTTGTACTTTATTTCAATCTTTAGACTTACTTACTCATCGGTACCTGTATACAATAGTAGTATCTTCACTCTGATTGTCTGTCTAATTTTTTCATGGATTAATCTCTTGCCAGCTTTTTTTGGTTACTGGTTGAGAAATTAAGAATCACGACAACCTGTTTTTTTGGCAAACCGAACATAACGCTGAATGGCAGGTTTTTCTAGGTTAACCTTAATAATGGCATACGACTCGAGTTATTTTACCAGCAAACGAACAATGTGTCGTACGAAAAAAAGCGCATTGATCATAATTCAGGGGATCTATTACCAAAAGTTTAATGCGATACACGCACCTGCGTCCGTGCTTCGTTTCGATTGTTTCCTATTACAAATTACTTTCGTATGCGATATTGCGGAGTGATTGCGTGAGTTTGACAGTAAGTTTCTCTCTAGCATATCCGATATCTTTCGGTTATAGTAACTATGGACTACGATAGCCAAATTCAAGTTATAACTACAACCAACGAACTGCAGACGACTATCGTGGCCAAGTGACTACGTTACGCAATTGCGTACGTAATTTTCGTAATAGGCCCCCAGCATTAGTTTATTTTATTCTGCTAAACGAGTTTCCTCGGGGCTTCAAACTGAATCCTTAGCTCTAAACGAAACCAATGATGGAGCAAGCTTCCTCAGAAAAGTTCATTTGAACTCTTTATATCGGTACCTTATACGAGCAATACTTAGTAATATTTTATACGTGTGATTGAAAAATATGAGTAAATATCAAAGAGATTTATTGATACGAAATACCATGTTACAGAGTATATTTTACGTTTAAATGAACAACGTTGACTGTAAAGTTTGATGTTTCATTAATCATTTAATATCTCTTTTGAAAGAGCTTGCATACATTGATACAGCTGCTCTGATGTACAGTAAATTGATTAAAATAATTCTGATTTTTATTAAGGGCTTTAACATGCCTCAATCCGAGCGGGTCGATCCGTGATGGTGTAAAATCGAACGTAACTCTACTTACTTTGGGTTCAAATTAGTGCGCGTTCCAACGCGGCGGTCGCGTTGAGAACTAGCACCGAATTCTCAATTTTTACATGTTTTTATTAAATTTCTTCGCTTTCAAGTTAGTTAAAAAAAATCTGTTCAATTAAGATTGAAGGTTAATACCTTCAATCTTAATTGAACAGTTTTTTTTTTACATCGCCGATTTTTATGTGTTGTTTTTAACATAAACGAATGTTCTGTTTCCGAGAAATTTTGCAAATGGGACCAGAAACAGGGTCCACGGAATATTTTTTTACATCAAAGGTGCTAACATTTTTACAAATGCTTTCAATTAAATCTATTGTGTATTATTCCAAGTACATTATATATTTTTTCCATGATAGCTTCACGCGCGTAATATTTCAATAATTTGAATTGAATTTTGTGATTTGACCCTTCTTAGCGCCTTAACCAGCGGCAGCGCTCAGTAAAAGGTAAGCCGGTAGTGAAACATTCATTAGATTCCCCAAAGAGGTCGATTAATTATTAGTAATTATGTTCTACATTTGATTGTTAGCATACAAACTAAATAGCAGGAGTTTGCGAACTGAACCCTGATTATATTCCATCGAGAGGGGAGAGAGCAAAAGTTTAGAAATCCTTAATCTTGTTTTATCCAAGATAAGTTAAACCCTTGTTCCCAACATCATTGATAGGTAGGTACTTTAAGTGTGAGTAAGTTAGTACTTAAATGACCTCGACTTCTCTTGAAAACATTAGACCTGTTAACTTTGAAATTAATGACACTTTATAAAATCTGAAATCTTATACTTTCTAAACAAAACAAAGTAAAACCGAGAGGTAAATAAATAAAGAGAGAAGAATAAGTGGAAATTAACGATTATAATGAACGGATATACGGTTTCGTCAAAAAGAATAGTATGATGACGTAACCAGTGTTAAAATTTCATGCGACACAATAGCAAAAATGTTGCTAACAAGAGGAAAAAGTTACCAAAAAGGTTAATTACACTCATTGTTCGGTAAACTCGGCTTCAGAATAATACGTGAAGTTGGACAATGGCCTACGAACTTTCAAAATTTCACCAAATTTGCAGTTTCAATTAAATCAGGAAATTACCTCACCCTTGATTAGGAAAGTTTAATTAAGTTTAATTACTTATTGACGTTATTTTTCCCACCTTTATTAATGTGTCAAAATTTCTTCGATAAATGTAAATATCGTGTTGGTAAGAATTTCGGTGTATATGTATCCCTCGACTAAATACACTGTGGTTGGTACTCCAACTAAGTTTATAAACTTTGAAGCTAATGGATATCAGAGTTTAGTGCGATCCAATTCTATTCCAAAACTCGTAGCGAGATGAAATCTCTAATCTGATTTTGGAATACTCGCGGAATGGACTAAAGCTGTCATTCAATGCACAACCAACCATTCTGAAAGTTTCAAATACTAGAGAGTACGCTGTAGGCAAAATTGATACTACTGACACCTATTTTGTAAATCGAAAAATATCGCACACGTTCGTTCATTCACAAAATAGCTTTGTTGAAAACCCAACACAGTATTCAATATTATTATGATACCTAAATTGAAGCGTGATCAAAGGGATTATACAAATCATTAAATAAAAAACCGGCCAAGTGCGTGTCGGGCCACGCGCCTTAGGGTTCCGTAGTTACCTTATACCATACCATATTTAATACCACCTATCATTTTTCGTTTGCAAAAATAACTTTGTTTTTCACAGTGTTGGTATGAATGACAAAGTTATATTTGCGGTTTTGGAAAATGTGCTATATCTCAAAAATTAATTACTATATCTCATTAAAACCAATTTTGGTTGAAAGTGTTTATTAAAATCTACAGCATATATTTTTTTTAGATTTTTCACTCTCTAATTTCAAAAGTTAAAGGGGGGGGACACACATTTTACCACTTTGGCGGTGAATATCTTTCAAACGGTTGACTTTGAGAAAAAGTTGTCTTAGAAACCTCAATGTCATTTTTAAAGACCTATCTATAGACACCCAACACGTGTTGGTTTGAAGAAAAAAAATTTTTTCAGTTTCAGTTCCATGTATGGGGAGCCCCCCCTTAATCTTTTATTATTCTTATTTTTGTATTAAATTCGTTAAGCGGTTAACAGAATACATCTACCTACCAAGTTTCATTTGTGTAGTCCTAATACTTTCGGAATAAAGTGGCTGTGACATACGGACAGACAGACAGACAGACAGACAGACAGACAGACATGACGAATCTATAAGGGTTCCGTTTTTTGCCATTTAGGCTACGGAACCCTAAAAACCGGCCAAGTGCGTGTCGGGCCACGCGCCATAGGGTTCCGTAGTTACCTTATACCATACCATATTTAATACCACATATATAATATTCTGTAAAAATAACTTTGTTTTTACAGTGTTGGTATGAATGACAAAGTTATATTTGCGGTTTTGGAAAATGTGCTATATCTCGAAAACTGATTACTATATCTCGTTCAAACTAATTTTGGTTGAAAGTGTTTATTAAGATCTATAGCATATATTTTTTTTAGATTTTTCACTCTCTTATTTCAAAAGTTAAAGGGGGGGACACACATTTTACCACTTTGGCGGTGAATATCTTTCAAACGGTTGACTTTGAGAAAAAGTTGTCCTAGGAACTTTAATGTCATTTTTAAAGACCTATCTATAGACACCCAACACGTGTTGTTTCGAAGAAAAAAATTTTTTTCAGTTTCAGTTCCATGTATGGGGAGCCCCCCTTAATCTTTTATTTTTCTTATTTTTGTATTAAATTCGTTAAGCAGTTAACAGAATACATCTACCTGCCAAGTTTCAACTGTGTAGTCTTAATACTTTCGGAATAAAGTGGCTGTGACATACGGACAGACAGACAGACAGACAGACAGACATGACGAATCTATAAGGGTTCCGTTTTTTGCCATTTAGGCTACGGAACCCTAAAAAAGAGCAAAGTACCACACCTCAATCACAGAAAACGCGCCAAACCAGCCACAGTCGAGCGTCAACCTGCCATCCTTCCATACTTGAAGGGTGTCACTGACAAGATTGGAAACATTCTGAAGCGAGCGTCAATCAAAACTTACTTCAAGCCGCCGAAGAAGATCAACCAATTCTTACGACCTGTCAAGTGTAATATCCCCCTTCAAGCTGCAGGCGTCTACAAACTAGATTGTGACTGTGGACTCTCCTACATCGGGCAAACAAAGAGAAGCATACCCGCGTCAAAGAGTATGTAGCTGACATGAAACATAGGCGCGATAACAAGTCTGCAGTGAGTGAACACGCCTTTGAGGGGCCCAACCATTATATTAGATTTGACAAACCCCAAATCCTTGCTAGGGAACGTAGATTTATCCCTAGAATGCTCCGCGAGGCTATCGAAATAAATAAATATCCTAATTTCAATAAAGATGATGGTTGGAAAATTCCACCAGCTTGGGACCCCATCATTCACAAGCTAAAGCCCCTCACACGCACTGTAAGATCTAATGATACGGTTAGTTCCTTTTGCAAATAAATAAATTAATACAAAAGACGGAGGTCGGCTTCTCTCTCTTTTTAGCATTAAATAATTCATAAAATTAAATTATAAATCAACATAAAATAATTAAAAATTTTGTTAAACTTTAATTTCTGAACGTCTAAAAAAATTCATCGCTTGAGGGTAGGCTCACGGGTAGCTTCAGTCCCCCGTGACCACGGCAGCTGCAAAGGTGCCGAAACGTCGGGAAAACCAAAAATCAAACCAAATACCAACTAAATACCAAAGTACATTCAATAAAACCGCGCTAGTATCCGTTAAAAAGTGTTTTATTTCATGTCTAGTGAGCGCGTAAGCTTGAGAAGTGAATAAGAGCAAAGCTCTTATCTAATCATAGTTTTTTGGTCTTATCTTCAATTAATTTGATCTTCAATTATTTAATAATTTTCAATTTTATTTCGTTAGCCTTTTAAGAAGAGTAAACTTTTGAAATGCCAAAGCAATATTGAATCCTTATCACAATGTTTTTAGATTCAATTACATTAGCAGTGAAAATATTAACATTCTACATTTACTTACCAATAAAACATGAATATTATTCAAAGACATTCACAACATTGGAAAAACTCGGTCCCTTATTAATGTAAAGAGCCCTCGCTTGAGTTTCTTGATGGATATTCTTACAGACTTTCAAGCCGAAAGCATTTGTAATTCATAAGAAAAACGCCATCCGAAAAACTTACTTACACCAACAGTGAGAAAACATGCTGCTTTTTGTTTGACTTAGCCTTCATATAACTGATTTTGAAATGTTTTATCCTTTCATTTTATCCCTTTGTATGTCCATAAAGGCGCTTCTACATTATGCAAGTGGCTCAAACAAGGTGCCAGTGGTTTGCATAATGGATACGTTAGTTGCAGGCAGTCCTTTCTTGTTTGTCGGTAAAAATAAACGTTAGATAATTCTTACACTAAGATAAAAGCTTAGTCTAAAAAATGTAAGAATAAATTCAGTGTAAAATTAAAATGTTTCTCATTTTATGTTGTAGGTGAATTGAAAACCCTTTTGCATGTTTTTTTTATGCTTAACGTAATATTATTCTGTGATAAAATATACCTCCATTTTACTGTGATCGTTGTGTTTGACAGTAACAATTAACTCGGCAAGTGAATAGGTATAGAAATACAATGGAATTCAGTTTAATTAATTGTTTTTATCACCATTGAACTCTTTTGCCAATAAAAAAATGTCAAACCGAATAAAATTCGTATTTTTATTTTTAAGACTTCTTCAATTAGGCACATACACCCATAAATACCACATTTAAAAATCAAGTCCCACATTTAAAATCGATCATAATATGACACCGTAATGGTATTGTACCCTGACTAAAGCCTGACAACTATGATGTCAAATAGAGGTTAAATATTTTTCAGGATGTAAGTTATATCTACCTAATGAATGATAGAAGACAACATATTCATCAAAACATGTCATAATAGAAAAGCAAACCGGGGAATTAACATCTGAGTCCGTTTTCTCGATGAATCAGGCAGTCGTTTATCCAATCCTGGGTAACACAATTTGCCACCGTCTCATTGTCGATTCCAGCGGCGTCTTCAAAGAATCATCAATCAACTACACAAATTGGTCGTTTGAATAACTGATGAGTTCATTTCGATGCGAAAAGAAAGTGTGTAACGATCCCTTTAGCTAATTTGTTGTGTGATACAAATGACTATCGACAACAAATGTTTCTTTACTTTATAGCGTCACACAATAGCATGTCTATACCTTACTGAAAGGACATCAGGCACATTAGACCAAAAAGTGTATAAACATAATTCTGTTATCTATAAACACTTTATGTTACTAGAATCATAAAACAGTAGCAACACTATTTTTTAACTCCTTCATTTAGCTTTAATTAATTATTGAAAAAAACAAAAGCATATCAATGAAACGGACATCTTTGTTAGCGACTTTACAAGTCTCCCCTGAGTATATTTGTTCCGTGGCACAAGTGATTGCGCATTAAAAAAAAAGTCTACCGGATGTCAGTCAACTTAATTGTCAAAAGCGTTTTGTTACGAGCGACATATGCACAGATTTTCCGTTTGATCAGGGGGCCTATTACGAAAGTAATGTACGCAATTGCGTAACGCAGTCACTTGGCCACGATAATCGTCCGCAGTTCGTTGGTTGTAGTTATAACAAACATTTTTAATTTGGCTATCGTAGTTTATGGACTACTAAACGAACGATGTCGGATACGCTAGAGAGAAACTGTCAAACTCACGCAATCTCTTCGCAATATCGCATACGAAAGTGATTTGTAATAGGAAACAAACAAAACGAAGCACGGACGCAGCTGCGTGTATCGCATTAAACTTTTCGTAATAGACCCTCTGGTTCCAACTCGTACATTGTGGTGCTAATCTGTATCACTAACGCAGCTAACGAAACGTATTGTCGTGAAACTGGTGTTGCTATTTAGTGCCGTGGTTACCAAAAAAAAAACTTTCAAACGTAAATAACTCTTAAAACATAAATCTTCGTAAAAATCTGAATATTTTCTATGACTTACTAATTACATGCCTACATTTTGAAAAAAAACAGAAACGTTATACATTCTTTGGTTTTTTTCTATAGGACTCTGCTTGATGTCCTTAGTATATTAAATTAAAAAATAACATAATATTTTTGAAATTCTACGCGCCGATAAGCATAATAAAAAAAATGTGTCTACCTCTCTTGATGTACCTATTCAGTCTTTCTGAAATGTATTCCAATTTACTTTTGAAAAATACGTACTAATGATAAGTCTTTCTTATGTTTTCCGTTCTCGATGTTTTAAATCAAAATTTAATCTATATTCCTTTTGATCATTTATCGAACTTTGAGTGCATACTTACAGTAAGACGCGCTTCTGTCAGAAGCCGCGATACTCTAAGAGTGCATATAATAATATCGAAACAAAATTTTGTTTAGATAATAATTGTAGTAAGCACGCATAAATGAACCTAATATTAATCATTAGTGTTTCTCGAATAATTAAAAAAAGGAAAATTAATTTTGATGGGAATTTACACTGAAGACTCTCTTTCAAAGAGACACGTGCGTGGAAAGTCCATTAGACCCCACCCAAATACATTTAAGTACCGCGTTAAATATCGTAATGCGTTAATAAAGTTATTGGTTGAAAAGTGTCAAAATAGTCTCTGTATTTTTTACAGCTGAAAAGTTGGAAAATGTTTCCCACAAGATTCGAAGCTGCGCCTTTTTACCGAGCGATCTATAGCTAGACACAGTGACAGGAACTTCTCGTTCACATGTTTTTATTATTTAGTTCCTTACTAAAAGCTGGCAACTGGCATTTGTAGAAGTTGGCATTTGTAGAATTTGGCATTTGTAGAAGTGGGCATTTATAGAATCTGACATTTGTCGACTAAGGCTTCGATCAAGCAAGTTTAGTACTTATCCTAGCAGATGCTTTCATCATTTAGTATAGATGCATTACATCTAGTAGTACGCGTAAAGTAGAACTCACTTTATGACAAACTTTATGTAGGACATAAAAGCAGTTGGTACCTGAGATAAAGCGGGCTTAATGCTTAAAGCATTCTCTATCAGAACTTTGAGTTAATTTATGGCAGACTCCGCCGACCACCTAGACTGCAATTAAAGTTTAACTTGATATTGTTTTAACACAAGAAAATTTTAAGGAATTTCTTTAAAAAATTGTGTTTATGAACTAAGTTATATAAAAAATAATAAAACATTAAATTATCATATATTTTGTTTCAGTGCTTTAAGTAGAATTGTTAAAAAACCTATGAATTTAATATTTTTTTACTAATAAAATAAACACAACGCATATTATTATCTCTTACTTATGTATTTTTGTAGATATGTATTAACATTTATTGTTGTGTATTATGTATTTATGGTGTATGTATGTTACTATTATTTTTCTCTTGACTGGTAGAGAATGGTTTGCTTAATTTATGTATAAATGTACAATAAACATTAATAAATAAAATACGCGTTGTTGTTCAAAAAACTCAACCAAAATAGTTTACGTCCCACTAAAATAATCCTAACAAACCGTACCAAATAAAGCTGTGTTATCGCAAATACATAGTGGTCCTAAATAAACACTCTGAGAGACCAAGTAGCAATCCTCTTTGGGCTCTTCAATAGTAGCAGCCTCTTTACGCCTCGGCCACAACATCACCGCACACGCGTGCACACGATGCGTCTTGCGTCTCGGCAACCACTGCAAGTTGTCTGAATGTCGTCGGCATCTCACTCAGCTGTGGCCCTACCATGAGTTGATGCCTTAGATTAGAACATTCAACCAAAATGCTCTAAGGTTGATGCTAACTGTTTAAGTTACCATAAACTATCGCTTTCTCTTTTTCACTCGCATTGACTGTGAGCAGTATATCCGATAGTTTACGGTGGCGAAAACAGTTTGCATCAACTCATAGATATAGGTAGAGCCATTGGTCTCGCGATGCGACTGTGCGGTGTTTTGTTTGCCGAGAAGACGCAAGACGCAGGACGCGCGCGAGGTGATGTCGTGGCCGAGCGGTTAGGCTCGCCACTACTGGCAGCTCTCTTTCTGCTAGTATACTGAAAATCCCAGCCTAGGGTTAAAAACTCTTTCACTCGCGCCCACCGCGGTATAGGAACAGATGTTTTATTTCCAAACATGAGATCGGAGTTCTGTGTGGTTGGTTACGCAGCCGTCGCGGTTGCGATTATGGCTCGCAAACTTTTCGGGCGATTATCGCAAGACGAGCGGTTGTACGAGACGGGCAATTGTTTACGATCAGATTGAGTTCCAAACCACCATGGATATTTATACACTAGAAATCAGCTGTTGCGTTATACTTACTTTACAGAAGAATTATAAATTAGGGCCTAAAGTGATCTGGGTACTTCTGGGTGCATGAATCCACTGATTTAGGAAAGAGATCGTTATGGATTATCGCCAGCCGAACGCAGAGCGCGCGGTAAATGTTTTATACCTTTCGCTGAACTAAAGGAAAACGGGGTAAATCCCTGGCTTTTTCTCAACTGACGTCAGTCCTAGATAAAGTCAAGATAAAAAGGTCCATCTACCGAACGTAGGCGATACGATACCTGAATTTATTTATACGGCCTCTAAAATTCCTGACTAAAATAGAATTGTCTTAGTAGGTATGATATGACAGTTGACACATTAATTACTTACATTCATCTGGATAATGAAATAAAGATACTGCCAAAATTCGTAGGTACCTTTACACCGAAGTTAAGCTTTCTTTACAACATTCATTCATTAATCCGAGCAACTTATTTTTCACAATTAGTAGGTAGATATTTTACTTATTATAATATTTTCTTTAAAAAATTATGTAACTTAGTATTTATAGAAAACCAAAACCTCACGTAGAATTCGGTAGACATGTGGGCAAATGTGCATACGTATGCACATTTACGTATACGTACAAAACTATTTTCAAATGAATTAAAATATTAATTTGCAAAACATGGCCGGGGACGATTTTCAATATTGGTTTTCAATTAATTAAAACCAAAATTCCTACTTTATTTCTATACCTTCATTCCATTTTTAGGGTTCCGTACCAAAATGGTAAAAAAGGAACCCTTATGGTGTGACTCAGTCTGTCTGTCTGTCTGTCTGTCTGTCTGTCTGTCTGTCACAGCTGGATATCTCGAGAACTACAAATTTTATCAATTTGAAATTTGGAATAGTTTAAGATGACATTTGCCCAACTATTTTGCAAATAAGAAAGAAATAATAAAATTAATACTTTTTTTACAACAGGGACTGAAAAGGGGTCTTAAAAATTTTAAGTGAGGTGACTAGGGCATGTGGGGTATCATATGAAAGAGCGCTGTTTGCACATTTTAAAACATTTTTTTTTCTTAGGCCGCATAGTTTTCGACTTATGATGAAAAATGTAAAAAAAAATACCGTTCCCCCCCTTATCTCCGAAGTTTGCAAAGAGAAAAATCTGAAATAATTCTATGTGATAGTAGTTTATGTAAAGATTACAGGAAAAATAAAACGATGTCTCAATATAACACACTTTTTTAGAAATTCAAAAAACAATTTTTTTTTAGTTTCACTACCAGTCAACAGATGGCGCTGTCCTTAGCATGCTAACCTAAGGGACAAAAATAGTTCCACTATCGGTCAAGAGATGGCGCAACCTAACACTACAATAATAAATTGGTGGCTGGTTCTAATATAATTACCTACTATTTGCCGTACGAATAAACGAAGAATAAGTTCCTACTTAGTAATATAGTAATATAATAATAACGGGGAGCTAGGTGGCTCAGTGGTTTAGCGCCTGGACCAGCGATTGCGGAGGTTAAGCAACGTTCGCAAGGTTCGGTCATGGGATGGGTGACCAAAAATTTATTATCTCGAGCTCCTCCGTGCTTCGGAAGGCACGTTAAGCCGTTGGTCCCGGTTGCATTTGCAGTCGTTAACACCCACCAATCCGCATTGGGCCCGCGTGGTGGGTTATGGCCCGTCCTCCTTATCCACCCATAAGGAAGGCCTGTGCCCCAGCAGTGGGGACATTAAAATGGCTGATGGACTAGTAATATAAACATTTTGCAATGTGGAGTGGCTGAAAGAAACGTTTTTCAGTCACCATAAGCAGCATTTGTAAATTAACTGTCCGCCTGTTCGCCCTTCCACCTGTCTGCCGTTTATCCTAATTTTTTAAAGACTGTCCTAAAATAACATATCCAAATATATTTATGATTGTACGGAACCCTCGGTGCGCGAGTCCGACTCGCTCTTGACCGGTTTTTTCTTGTACAACGCGTGGTTACGTTTAAAAAATCGTTGGTTGGCTAGGGTCACAATTTTATCATGAGGAGTAAATCAGTTTCATAATCCGAAAGGTTTAGTGAATATTTGTTTCAAATAAACAACCACAATCAGAGTTTTGGCAGTAGCCGTCAACGCCGTGTATTTACTAAAACTTTCTACTATGAATAGGATTCAAGCAGTACTTATTTGAGTAGGGGTTGGAAATAAATAAAGAGCTAGTGAAATTAGATCCAATTTGCGGAAAGATTGGAAGTAATTCGTGTAGTTATAATTTTGTGACGTCGTAGGTACTTGTTCCACTACTTTAGCGAGTGACAAAAAGTGATTTGATGATGAGTAACGCGCGCGCAACGCGAAAGTAGTGGAACAAGTACTTACGACGTCACAAAGGTGGCGCCTCCTAGGTTTAGATTTTGTCAATTGTCTCGGTTACTTTTTATCTGATTTAAGCAAGCTAGGTATGCAATGATAGGCAATTAAAATTGTGACAAAACATGGAAAGAAACTGTTATTGTAGGTATTATATTTAAAAAAATATTAGGACTTTAGTGTTAATACCTAACATTAAACGATGTTCCGTGCATAACATAACAGGCATGGTGCAAACTCAGAGGAAACTTATATTCATGTCTTCTAATGATTCCATAAAAAATTACAACTACACGAATTACTCCCAATCTTTTTCCTAATTAGACTGTACTAGTACTATACCATACAAAAATTATATTCATACTTAGTCTTGTCTCTAAAAATAGTACACTATAATAAAAAGTATGAAGTATTTAAATCGTCATTGGAGTTTTGAATAAACGATTCAAATGTTTTTTGTTATTTTATTTTGAGTTTGAAGTGATTTAGGTATAGCATATTCACAAACTGCCAACTTATTTTGCTACATTACGTAGCCCTCAGTCAACATTCAAAGAATGCTATTCCTAATAGCTTTTAAATAACTATTTAAAATCACCTCAATCTGATAAAACTTTGCTGCTAATATGCGGCAATTTGGTAAATATCATTAAGAAAGTGTCATTCAGAAATTACTTACCAAAGGCTCCAAGTATCCCGATGCAATACGTTTCACTGAATACCGATACCCTTTATGAGCATCAGAGTTGATTAGTTTCGCTTCTACCAACTTTGCCATTAAGCAGCTGTCAAACGTTGACTGATGTGATGGCACAGCTGCTATCTGGGAGTGTGAAATGACTTCGTGTGCACTTTTACGATAACAAAGATGTGTCAAGTGACTTTTTCTTCTGATCATGATGGTTTTTACCTTTGAGATTTTAGCATTCACAATGCTATTTTTATACAGTACTAAATAATATACTAGAAAAAAATTTACTCGTCAGATGACAATCCAAATGATGGTTTTATTACGTTTTGTATTAGTAAACAAGTCTTCGGTTGTCCTTTGTCATCTGCATAGTACGAAGGTAGTCGGATTCCTTTTAATCATTTTGTTACTAATGCGGTAGGTATTTTCTTTAAGTAATTACCTACTGATTAAAGGTGTAACGACTCCAAATAATCCCGATGCAATACGATTCATAGATACCCTTTCTGAGCATCAGAGTTTATTAATTTCTCTACCAACTTTGCCATTAAGCACCTATCAAACCTTGACTGATGTGATGGTACAGCAGCTGCTATCTGGAAGATTCGAGATCGAGACTTGGTGTACACTTTCACGATAACGAACAAGATAGAGAGAGTGTCACAGACCATACAACAAGTACTTACGGAGAATGTTTTTCCTTTTGATGGTTTTATTACATTTTTAGATAACCGACAAGTCCGACATGGTATTCAGAAAAGGACTATTTCGAATAAACGTCTAAAAAGAGAAGCAGAAACATAAGCAAACTCAAATTCGTCGTTGTTCAATTGACTTAATCAAAATTATAAAGTTTTAGCATTATTAGAATTATTACATAATTTCAATGTAACAACGTTTTTGTTCTCATTGCAAACATTTATAATAGTACTAGGGGTAAGAAATTTTACAAATTGTTATTCCTGTATTCTTATTATCCTTTAACAGGCACCAGCCCCCTGATTACGTAATTCTGTTGCTAACCATTCTCGATTGTAATCGATTGAAACCGCAGTTACATAGCTGCTTTAAGTAAGGTAGTTGTCACAATGGGTCTCACTAAAGCAGCAATGTAACTGCGATTGCTGTCAATGTTGATTGCAACAAAGTTATGTAATTGGGGGCAGATCACCTTAGAGTAAGATCACATTCACTATGTTCACAAATAAGAAACAACGGAAAAAGTATTTCGATACTTACCTTATTTATTTAAACCCCTAAATTAAGTGACACGCGCGTGTCATTAACAGCTATTGCCTGCCTCGTATCATTTGTAGTACATAACCTCTTGAGACGGTGTCATTGATTTTTTTTTTTTTTTTTTTTTTATATCTTATACCTCCAGCATATGGTTGGAGTCTATATTCTCGGTTACTCTTTCATACCAGTTCTCGCAATTTTTCCTCTCGCACTTTCATTCAGCATACGATTCTTTCTTTCATACATCATCTTTTGCACTATAACAGGTGGGATGCCTGCCTCTTCTACTTTCTTATTTATTTTTCTTATATTATGACTATTGTGAAACAAGGGGAAATAATTTGTACACTCTTCCCAAAGGGTTCTACATATATATATATATACATATATATATTTTTTTTTTTTCTATTTCTAATACTTATTTTCTACTTACGTAATTAGTCAATGTCCCAATTTTTCTTATTTTTAGTTTTATACTTTATCTTCCTTACTTTCTATTCTAAATACATAATTTTGTGAATTTTTAAGCATCTATATACATTTTTATTTTCAATTTTTCTATGCTAATCCAAAATATACAATTATATTATGTTAACATAGTTTGCTTAATCTTTGTTTCGTTTAATTACTTTAGTAGCTATTTCTTTACAGTACTTAATAAATTCATTTCTATATGTACTTGACATTATTTTCTCTAAATTACCTATTTCTAATTTAATTTCTAGCTTTTGTTCAATATCATATCTTTCTTTATTAAATACGGGACATTCGACAATTATGTGGGGGACGGTCTCGTCTATATCGGGGTCACATATGCATGATGAGCTCTCCCTCAACTTGAACCGTTTCAAGTAGTGGGAGAACCCACCATGACCAGTCATTACTTGTGTTGTCACACTATCCAATTGAATTTTTCGTATGATGCCATAGGCGGAGACTGCATTAGGAAAGAATATTTTAGTTGTTCCTGCTGTTTGACCAATCACGTATCTATGATTCCATTCGCTAAGCGAGGCCTCTCTCAGTCCTCGCTTAACGAACGATATCGGACATAGATCGTAATCCAGTTTACGCTTTTTGTTAAGTGCAGCTTCCTTTGCCAGCTGGTCGGCTCTCTCGTTACCCCGCAGCCCAGCGTGGGCTTTTATCCAAAATAGAGCTACTGTTTTATTTTGCTGGTGTAACTTATTCATATTACTCCTAGCTTCCACAGCTAAGGGGTGCAGGGTACCGAGATTAGTAATTGTTTGCAGGGCTGCCATCGAATCGCTGTAGATTCCAAAACTGTTATGTTTGCATCTAAGGATTTCCCTAGTGGCTCGGCATATCGCCAGAAGTTCGGCCTGATAGACGGTACTATAGGTCGGCAATGCAAGCTTGAGGGCCTTGATTTCGGTATCTCCATTCCAAATGGAGATCGAAGCCCCAACCCGGCCCTCAATCTTGCTGCCATCCGTATATATTTGGATGTCAAAGTTGCTGTTGTTGCTCAGTTGTTCCTCGTCTTTCAGGCTTGTGATTCTCCATGCGATATGCCCAGCAGGGTGTGGGGTCTCCAGCGCCGAGGCCATCCGCTCCACTTCTCTATCCATCAGTGCTGGCTGGGGCACCCCTCTCTTGGCTTCATACAATGAAGCCGCTTCGCGTATGCGAAGATCAAGAGGGAGTATCCCAGCCAGCAACAGTGCCGAGTTTAGTGAGACTGTTCGGTATGCTTTGCATAATTTTAGAGCAAAACCGCGTTGCAATACCGCCAGCTGTTTTTGTACTCCTAGCTTGTTTACTGCCGGTGCCCATGCACTGGCCGCGTACATAACAATCGGTTCTATGGTGGCTGTGTAGATGGCGCGAATCACCTCGGGATGCAGGCCCCAACTTACTTTGGCAGCCCTTGCGAGTTGTTTGTATATGCCTATGGCCTTTTTGCAAACATTTTTGACGTGTGTATTGAAAGTTAGACTGCTATCGATTGTGATTCCCAGTAATTTAATCTCTCTGGACACGCCAATATCCGTCCCTCCCATGCTCAGACGTGGTGTGTCGTATTTTAGTTTTCTAGTGACGACCATCGCGCTTGTTTTGTGTGGTGCAAACTTTAACTTATTTTCGACACCCCACGTCAGAACACGTTGAAGGGCGGCATTGGCGCTACCCTCTATCTCCTGAGCGGTCTCCCCATCGAAGACGAGGACTACATCGTCGGCGAATGCCTGTGCCCAGTATCCTCTGGCCTCTAGTTCTTTAAGGAGTGGGTCGAGCATTAAATTCCAGAGAATTGGCCCTCCTATGGATCCCTGGACACAGCCCTTATTCGTTTCTTTTGTTACTTCTTCCCCGGCATATCTCACCTTGACTTTCCTATCGCTGAGATAACTGTCGACCACTTTTCTAATATTGCTTGGGCATCCTTCTTCCGCCAGTCGTACTCTAATGATAGGCCACCAGGCGCTATCGAAGGCTCCCTCTATATCCAAAGACACCAGTGTGACGATTTTCTTTTTATTGAGCTTCGATCGTATGTGTTGCATAAGGTTATAGAGGGAGTCTTCGGTGCTCCTTTGGGGCATGAATCCGTACTGGCGTACGCTTATCTTCGGTAGGATGTAGTGCTTTACCCTGTTCATCAGCATTTTCTCAAAAATTTTGCCCAGCACCGGTAGTAGACCTATAGGCCTGTAGGACTTTGGGGTCTTATAATTATCTTTGCCCGGTTTCCGTAGTATTACTACTGTGGCTTCTTTCCATGCTGTTGGGAAGTGTCCCAGGCTCAGGCATTTATTAAACAGACTCAGGACTGTGGCCGGATCTTCATTTATGGCTTGGAGGCAAATGTCAGCGGTGAATCCATCGGCGCCTGGGGCTTTTTTGGGATTGAAGGAATTGGCAGCTGTTTCCAGTTCAGTTAAGGTGAACGGTGGATCCTGCTGGATTTCATCTGGTTCTGTGTTCACTCTTTCTGCTTTAGCTCTTATATCCCGGTGGTAAAGACTATCCTCTTCTTCGCGGTCCCTAGGATAGAAGGTGTTGGCAATAAGTTCCGCCGACTCTTTTGCATCCAAGACTCGTCCTCCCTCTTCTAGGGGGAGATCTTCTTCTCTCTTTGTTGTCCTCGCTATTACCCTATATATCCCCTCCCATACCCCCTCCCTATCTTGTTTAGCGCAGAACTCCATCCAGCTGTCCACTTGAGCTTTTTTGGCGGCTAGTTCATATTCTTCCTTGTATTTTACGTATTCCTCTATCACTTTTGCTTTTCGAACCGGCGCTGCGCATCGTATCCTGTTTTTTCTGGTGGCGACTCCCCTCTTCATCTCCTCGAGTTCTTTATTCCACCACGGCATTGTAAGGCTTTCGGTGTTTTTCTTCTTGGGCATTGAGCTTTTACAGGTTTCTGTTATGGCTTTGGTGAAGTTGCCTATTGCGTCATCTAATTCTTTTTTGCTAGTTATTTGCTCTATCCTTTGGGGTGTTATATTAAACTCTTGCATTAATTGGCCCAATTTCTCATGAAATTGGGTCCAATTAGCTTTTTTAGTATTAAACCGCCTCGTCGTCCTATCAATTTGTGTGCCGCTTGCTCTCTTTAGATGGATATCAAATTTGATGGCGTTGTGGTCAGAGCTCGTGAGACCCACTTGGACAGTCCAGTCTGCTACCAGATCCAGCATATCCGTCGAGCATGCAGTGACGTCGACAAAACTACTGTATCTTTTGCCGCCTCTTATAGTATCAAAAGTGGGGATATTACCTCTGTTTAAGACATGTAGGTCTAACTCGTCAAGAGTACTTGCCATGGTTTCTCCTTTTTTATCGACTACAGGGCTCCCCCACCAACTGTTCTTTGCATTGGCGTCACCACCTATAACCATTTTCCTCGTTTTGGTGGTTTCTTTTATTTTCTTAATGTGGTCCAGGTACCCCTCGATAGGTTGGTCGGGCTCGAAGTAATATGAAACGAGGGTGACTTTCCAGGCCGTCGTGCGAGCCTCCACCACTATGATGTTGGGTGTGGTGAGCTTGGTGTGCTGTACGATATCAATAGATGGGTCGAATACCACTATTGCCGCTTTCACAGTTGCATCCCCTTCATATTGGAACACCCGCGTTCCTCGACGACCTTTCATACTCTTGTCTCTTCCCACGTACGGTTCCTGGACCAACATTATGGAGACTCCCCGTTCCTTTGCTTCTAGGAGGGCTTCGTCTGTCGCTAACTTTTTGCGTTGCAAGTTTGTTTGTATTACCTGGTAGGGGGAGCCAGTTGCCGGGGTGCCCCTAACACTGGTAGTTAACAGTAGAGCGTGCTATGTGGTCCCACTTCCTACGGACGGGGCAGTCGTCACTAAATGCGTTGTGATTGGTCTGTCTTAACTTGGCGTTTTCACAGTTTATACACCTTGGAGTCATGTTCTCCTCATATTCTTTGCAGTCTGACTTGAGGTGAGGACCTGCACAATGACTGCATCGGACTCCCTGGTTTTTGCAGAATTTCCTGCTGTGGCCATAGCCAAGACACTCCGTGCACTGCACCAAGGGTGACTGATCTTTGACGTAAGTTCTGAATACCCCGTCTATACTTACGACTCCCTTCTCGATAGCTCTTTTCCAGATGGTTGGTGAGGCGCTCATAACGATGTGGCATAGTTGTGGATTCCGCGCTTTTTTCCTATACTTTATTTGAACCCTATCTTCCTCACTGTCGAGGCCAGCGAAGATTCCCTTATTGTTGTTTCTGAGGGTCGTTAGTACGGATTCATCGCTCTTGTCCTTTAGGACATTTTGGAAGAGTAAGAGCGGGTCCCTGTTTGTCGCTTCCTCGACTGTAAGGTTCTTGTTATTCTTCTCTATCTTTTCTTTAAGTCTACTTCTTTCTTCTTTTGTTTTCATCCCCATTATGACTTTTCTGTCTTTTGCTCTCCGCACTCTAGTTGCAGGTATCCATTCTCCCTCGTCTGTCTCTATTGCTTTTCTTATATGGTTTATTACTTCCTCTGCAGTTTCCTCTTCATCCTTAGAAGTTATTATTACCGAGTGCAGCGTTTCCCTCTCTGTTGCTGGTGGTCTTGCATTTTGGTCCTGCATCACTGCACTCGCATAAGTCATGGGTCCACTTTGGTTGTCAAGATTTGTACCTACTTTCCTAATCTCGTCCGCTACCAGGTCCACCTTAGCTGCTATTTCTTGCACTTTGTCAATCACTGGTTTGCAGATTTGCTGCTGCATAATTGAATCGAGGCTATGAAGCCGCTCCTCGAGGCCCAGCCGCATCTCCTCTATCCGCTTACACAGTGCGCCATACTGATCTGCGCTCCCTTGGTGGAGGGGCTCTGTTGGTTGTCCCAGTGGTGCTGATGTTGGTGTTGTTATTTTAAACAGCTCACGGGCTACTGGTGCGGGCGGGTCAGTCGCCTTTTCCCTTTTTAGCCTTCTTCCTATTTCGAATACTTGGAGTAGTGCATATTCGGATTCCTTCTCCAGATGGTTTTTGATGTCTTTGCGGCGGTTGCTGCAGTCTGCTGCTAAATCTTGAGACTTTTCCAAGTAGGATACAAGTTTTTGAAGAATGGACTCGACCCGAATATCTCGAAGATCCATCCCAGCCAGACCATCTTCGTATTTTTTCATAAGGCTGACGGTTTTCGGGTTTCTCCCCGTTATGTCTATTGGCGATTTCTTCGGAGTACTGCCAATACTTCGGGGGGAAGATGACGCTACTGCGGAGTTGTTTGTAGTTATGTTAGCTTTATTTGCTTTCGTAACTGTTTTGGTGTTTGGTGCCTTTGGTGGCAAAGCAGGTCTCGGGTTTTGCGGTGTATGGTGGATCATTTCACTTTTTGTAATTACACTGTATGCTGGAGGTATACGTCAAATTGTATAATTGAACAAAGTTTGTAAAAGTTGTAAAGTACTTCGATTATTAATAAGAAAATAATATTTTTGTCTCGTCCTTCTAATCTTATCTTAAATTACAGATGTTCTGTCAAATCTGGGTCCGCTCAGGTGTGTGATAAGTACCTATGTATGGTATTGTGAAAATAAATTTGCTGGGATGTGCTGTGCAGCGACCCTAAGAGTGTGTGTGTGAATGTGTGAACGTGTATGTGTGTGTGTGTGTGTGTGATATGAGTGTGTGTGATATGAGTGTATGTGTGAAAGTGTGTGCGTAAGTGTGTTTAAATGTGTACTTGTATTGTTAATGTGTGTTTTATTTCCGGTCGTGACCAGTATATAGACGAGACTCAAACAGATAAGTAATAAGTATAAAGACGTAATAATACTTTTCTAGAGACGTATCTCTATTGTTAATTATTTATTTGTTGGGCTCTACCCGACTTGTCCGTGTCAAATTAATCTTAGTCTAAATAGATGGCACCCCCAGGGTGTTGTCTTGTTAATAATACTAAAATTTTTGGCCAAAAAACCAAAGTTATTATTTTGATTTTGTGTGACGTCACATGTGTCACCTTATAATGCTAAAAAAAACTGAAAATTCAAAAAGTACTTATCAAAAAATTTAGAAATTTTTCGCACTTATTGCCCTAACGATAAAAAAATTTTTGGAGTCCTGAAAAGGTGACGTCACCGATCCTGTTCCCGCTCTGGATGGGATCAGAATTTGTGGCACCTTAAAAGTCCTATATTTCCCAGGGGGGTGCTCCGATTTCGACGATCGAACTATCGGCTGGCTGGTCTCGGCGTTATGCACGATGCTCAGTAGATGGGATTCCTCTCGGTCGTCGGGAACCGGGAGCACGTGGCCACGTGGTTTTCACTTTTTCTTTTGTGGTTCAGCGAGTTTTCACAGGAAAAATCTGGAACTTCGCCTGATGGTAGCTGCCTCTGATACGCTTTAAACTGCAGTCTGAAAAAACTGGGTTACCGCTGGAAATCCAGCGGCGTTGCGCCTGGAAGGCCCAATTTAGAGGTTGGAATCTGGTTTTTTGGGCCTGGTGTCTTCAAGGATGGTCCGATTTTCACAATTCTTTCACAATCAGGTAACACTCGTAAACGCGCAACTTTTGACGTATTGCACTTTGTTTATTTCGCAAATTTGCTATTTAAAATGATTTTTTAAGCGCGGAGCGTGCGTTAAAATGATCCGATCACCACGACGGGCACACAACCGTGTCATTGATATTGAGACCGATTACTTTCAGGCAAGTCGTTATGGCGTGAATAAAACTTTAGGACAACGTAATAATTATTGTAATTATCTGAAAAAATATCGAAAATAGGTATTTGTTATACAAGTGACCAAAATCAATTTGTGCTGCGAGTGCCGACTTTAAATCACGAACTACCCAACTAGCAAAAAGATCGTTTAAGCAATTACTCTCACGACTATGGATCGTAAAACACTCGTATGAAAGATCCTATCATTTCAAAAAGCAGTATAAAAGCAGCTTTCTAAATCTTTCAGCATTCAATGCTTTTTGGCTCTATAAATATGTCTAGTAAACGTGGACTCGACGAATTCATATCGCATTTACTCAACAATTGTATAAAGATATCTCTCAATCGCATTCAGACAACCTTTAGTCTTATGACAGGTCTTTAAAAGCAACCAAATTGCTACTTTGTCGTAAAACTAGCTTTTATAGCACCGTCTTTCGTCACCTAATTTTTACAGCAATATTGTGGAGTAAAAGCTGTTCATTCAACAAAATAGCTTCTCAGTTACTATTACAGCATCTAATGTCATATCACAGCTTTTGGCAAGGCTTTAATTCGACTTTACTATTAAAGTTGAGAAAACGCTATCAAATGATCTACTACAGGTCCAAAGGTGCACAAAGATAATTTTGGAAGCCATCATGCAGCATAATAGTGGTATGAAAGTTAAATAAAATCTTTTACAGCAGTGTGGAAAATGGACAATAATCGGTGGAAAAAAACTTAAAAGAAGTGAGGGTTCCGACGGAAAGTTAATAAGATGTTGAAACAATTGAAACAATCAACATCAACCAACGGATGAAGAACAAATACTTAATATCAGTGCGGATTCAGTAGGAAATATTACGCTACTACAGATTGTTTGTAAACCGTATGATAGATTGACGATTTGATATTGCGCTAAGGAACCCTAAACTAACTGCAATGGCGCTCTTAGAAGTCGTAAAATGGAAACCTCATGTCTATTTTACGGCTAAGAGCCGAGTCAATGCTTTGTGATGATAATTGAAATGCTATTAATGGCGAATTTATTTTATCTATTATATTAATATTATTTGCGATCCATTATTTACTAGAAATCTTGTGGCCCATGAAAATATTAAATACAAATGTAAGGATTATAGACGAAAAAATTAATTCCGCATATGAAAGTAAGACTTATGAGCTAACTTTAATAGCTTACCTTTATTGTCATTATGGCTGTAAAATCGTAAAGGTATACTTAGCATGGCCATAATATTGCAACATACATTTATTTTTATTTCCTTCGTTTACGCGAACACAACAGTGACAACACGCACTGTCTATGAGTGCTGCTTGGTTGCATTCACACGATCAAAGTGTCGAGTGATTGTAACCGCACTCCTATTATTACCACTAATAAGTCGAATGAAAGAGGTTCTACTGACTATTATAGCACCAGTAGCACTTGAGTTGCGATTACTCTACATTCTTTCAATTAAAACGCAATTCAGACGATAATCTTACGATATTTACAGCATTTAAAGCAGAGAGAAGTGCGCCCAAATCGCGTTGAGAGAACGTTCACAGATCGTTTACTCAACATTTTGTAAATCCATCTCACTACTTATAGCTGAAATAAAAACGTGCTGCTAATTTTTTTACGACATATTTTGCTAGTTGGGTAGCGAAGTAGTCTAGAATTGAATCACGAGCGTAACGATTGATTCTAATATAGACTACTGAGCACAGTGAGTGATTAGCCCAGGACTTTTAGCAAAAAACCTAGAACTAATTCCGGCGGAAGGTTTTTTGTTTTTAAAGTGTTCCTTAGGTCGCCCTGAATATATCTGGAAAGTTCCCCGTGAATCCCATGTACGCTCCCCCCCCCCCCCCCCCCCCCTCATACGTCTCCCTGATTTTAGTTTTTTCTATTTATTTCAGAAACGGTTGAAGATAGAAGAAAGTTGTCAACGTATGATATAATTGTTATAAAATATCCAACCCATCGACACTTCAATCATTTCGATGTGAGCTGTAGTCTCTGAAATATACCTACAGACATTTCACCAAAAATTTTTTTTTGCCCATAAATCATTATTTGTACTAGTTTTTAAGAAAAGTGAGTGGAGTTGTGGCAAAATTATGTAAAGTCATATGAATCTTGAAGCATTGAGGAATAAAACAAGGTATAATACATTGTTATAGCAGCATCAGTTCTAGATTAACACCGAATGGTGTCAGCGCCACAATGTAATTTTTAGCCCAATACTTTTAGATAAAAAATTCGCGATACCTAGGACTAATTCCGGTGGTAAGTTTTTGTCTTTTAAAGTGTTCCTTAGGTCCCTTTGAACATATCTGGAAAGTTCCCCGTGGATCCCATGTCCGCTCCCCCCTCCCCCTCAAACGTCTCCCTGATTTAAGTTTTTCCCATTTATCTCAGAAATGGTTGAAGATAGAAGAAAGCTATTGAATATGATATAATTGTTATAAAATATCCGACCCGTCGACTTTTAAATTGTTTCGATGTGAGCTGTAGTCTCTGAAATATACCTAAAGACATTTCACCAAAAAAATTGTTTTGCCCAAAAATCATCATTTGTACTAGTTTTAAGAAAAAATAGTTGAGTATTGGCAAAATAATAAGAATTTTGATACATTGAGGAATAAAACGAGGTATAAAACATTGTTTTAGCAGCATTGAGTCTCGATTTACAGCGAGTGTCAAACACCACGGTATAATTTTATAGTATGAAGACAGCAGGAACTATGCAAATGACGTTGCCTTTTAGGATTAAGTTATAGCAATTATATTATTAAACGAAATTAAATTGAAAATTATTCTACTGGAACACTCGAGATTTATGCTTTTATATATGGCGCCACTTTATCGTCATCATCCATCATCATCAAAATGGTTGCTCCGATTTTAATACATGATGGGTCACCACTTTATCGTCATCATCCATCATCATCAAAATGGTTGCTCCGATTTTAATACATGATGGGTCAAACAGTAGGTATCAAGCGATACTACATGTATTTAATAGTACTAATATCTTTGGACGAATCCTTCGTGTAACTTCACTTACAAGTTAGTTCGTTTAATCATTAATGATCATGCTCCCTCACTCACCCGCGTCCTACATATGAAAGATTTGTATGCATGTATGTTTGAATGAATTAACTAAGAAATTACTAAAGCTAATACTACAATAAATTTATTTGGCGTTTGAAACCACTCGCTATAAATCGGGAACCAATGCTGCTAAGACAATGTATTGTACTATGTTTTATTCCTCAATGTATCACAATTCATATGAACTCAGATTATTTTGCCTCAACTCTACAAATTTTTCTTAAAAATTAGTGCAAATAATGATTTTTGGGTAAAACATTTTTTTTGGTGAAATGTCTATAGGTATATTTCAGAGACTATAACTCACATCGAAACAATTTAAAAATCGACGGGTTGGATATTTTATAACAATTATATCATATTCAATAGCTTTCTTCTATCTTCAACCATTTCTGAGATAAATGGGAAAAACTTAAATCAGGGAGACGTTTGAGGGGGGAAGGGTAGCGGACACGGGATCCACGGGGAACTTTCCAGATATGTTCAAAGGGACCTAAGGAACACTTTAAAAGACAAAAACTTACCACCGGAATTAGTCCTAGGTATCGAGAAATTTTTATCTAAAAGTATTGGGCTAAAAATTACATCGTGGCGTTGAAACCATTCGGTGTGAATCGAGAACAGATGCTGCTATAACAATGTATTATACCATGTTTTATTCCTCAATGTATCAAAATTCATATGACCTTACCTGATTTCGCCACAACTCCACTCACTTTTCTTAAAAACTAGTACAAATAATAACTTCTGGGCAAAAAAAAATTTTGGTGAAATGTCTGTAGGTATATTTCAGAGACTACAGAGCTCACATCGAAATGATTGAAGTGTCGATGGGTTGGATATTTTATAGCAATTATATCATACGTTGACAACTTTCTTCTATCTTCAACCGTTTCTGAGATAAATAGAAAAAACTAAAATCAGGGAGACGTTTGAGGGGGGGGGGGAGGAGGGAGCGTACATGGGATTCACGGGGAACTTTCCAGATATATTCAGGGGGACCTAAGGAACACTTTAAAAACAAAAAATCTTCCGCCGGAATTAGTCCTAGGTTTCTTTGAATTTTTTGCTAAAAGTCCTGGGCTATAAAGTCACGAGGCAGAATAAAATTTTGGTCTCGTGTAAAACATACAACTTTTCTCCTCCAAATTTTTAACGTGAGTTTCCTGGTAATAAGATAAATTTAAGCGTTAGAAACTTGTTCACTCAATTCTTTTGGAGTTAGACAACTATCTTCATCGTTGGACGCACTCAGTTTTTGTAATTTATCACAAAAATAGTTCGATCAAACCTATGCTGAAAAATTTAATTCATAAAGTAGATTCCCGCCGTTGTGTTTTACATTATTACGTTGTGCTTTTCTCTTATTTATTAATATTCCATCTTATTTATTTATTTATAATCATAAAACACTAATTTGTTAATAAATTTCATGAATTTTTCTTATTTTACATCTATTTCATACATGCGACCTCATTTCGTCCATACTCTTTATTTCGAAATATCAACCTTCTTTTTTAACAATCCTTATTAAAAAATTCCTTGGTATATCCGTGCATTTTATTTTTTACTTTTTAATCCATGTATGACACTATATCTATCCTTTTCTCACATATCAATTTTACAAGTCTCATCCTTGTCACTTTACTTTTTTTTTTTATTACTTTAAAAGTTGGTATTAGAAATTAAGAAAGCACTTTGCAGAGTTTTTGGCGGGATTTTGTCGAGTTCAGTTCGGTGACTATTTTAATTATTCGCAAATTGATTCATAGTGGATATTGTGTCTTAAAATTGGTGCAGTTTTGTGGTACAAGTGTCTACGCAACTGAACAATATGTGGGATAATGGAAATAGGCGCGATCTTGGTTGTGTGAAGCCGAGTCTTTTATTATAGTGGTCGCTACCTCGGCAAAACTTACCGAGTAAACTGTCTTGATATACTTGCTGCCAAATGCTCCAAGCAGCATTGGAATGTGATGCACCCGCATTTTAATGTAAACTGAAACAATCTACTAGAAAATCTAGAAATACTGAACTATTCAAAACATGACACTGGCAAAAATTACTTCCAAGAGGAAAGTAGATTGCCATAACAAAAATAAGAAGAAGAAGAAGCACTTTGCCTCACGCTCGCAGTAAAAATCGATTTTGCTGCGAGTTTTTACGCGCCAAAAGCGCCCTTTTCGTGCTGGAGAGCTGAAAATAAATAAACACACATGATGGAAGTGAACTCTCTTTCGGATTTTTCTCGGAACTTTTGTATTAAGGCGGTAGTATGACCGAAAGTGGCGCCCTCAGAGGTTTTTATATAATAAGTTATTAATAGAAAAAGATTTTAATAATGTTTATCGTGGAGATTTTAGGGCCCATGGTCTAGTATTTTTAGAAGGTATCACTACATGCCCTCGAATTCATTCGCAGAAGTAGATAGCAAATGTGTCAAAAACGGCCACTTTTAGCAGTTTTTCTATCTACTTCTAGCAGTGACTACTAGGGAATGTAACGATACCGTCTAAAAATACTAGACTGGAGGCCCTAAAATCTCCACAATAAACATTATTAAAATTGTGTATTAGAATTATAATATAAAATAAAATTCACCGCGGCGCCACTTTCGCTCGGGGTACCACCTTAACAACATGAGCTTTTGTATGAACATGTTTTATAAACATGAGTTTCATCCATCCGCGTATTAAATAGTCAGAACATTAGACTTATTTTTTTGCTTTCTAAAGTACCTTCTTTTACGTCTTGTAAAGTAAAAAGATAAAATAAAACACATATGAAATGGGACGGGAATCTAGATCAATTACTTCAATCCCAAAAGTCACAGAGTAAAAACGCGAACCGCATCCGAGCCGAGGGTACCTAGTTGCGAAGACAAATGACTATCTAAAAAGGTCTAGAGAAGATATCTTGATAGTTGGACATTTCCTTGTAAAGTGACACTTAACTTCTTATTAAAGTGTTTTAATTAACGATTTTCACGTTATTTTACTTTGCGTATTACCTACGTTACAGTGCTAATAAAATACAACGATGGTTGTATAAATTATTATTAGTCTCTCAGTAAAAACAACGTTCATCATTTTTATTCACTCTTCAAATTTTAAAGATATTCTGTTCATGAAACTGACTACTTTCTCCATGAAACATATGTCGAGAGACAAAATTTTGGTCATCCCTTACTAAACCGATCACGTAATCTCTTTGATTTGTATGGAAAGTCTTTTTTTTACATATTTGACCCTATGTTTCATAAAGAAAGTTGTTCAGTTTCATGGACTGGATACATCCTTTAGACTTAGAGAGTGAATAAAAAGACAGTCTGTATAATTATCTCACCCTATTTGACAGTTTCATCGCACTCTCAAGTAGGCCCGGCAAGACGTCCGCGGTCGGCCCACACTCGGTCACGTCCGCACTATCGCCCGTTATCTGCTGCGTCATGTACAACACTCCGCTGAAGTGATGACGAGATTCAGATTAGAAGCTTTCAACGTTAAATTACAAGCGTGGTTGGAATGTATATGCTTTATTAAAAGTTAGTTGTTACGTATAGCCGAATCAACTAATGAAAATACATTTTAATAGAAAAAATACTGAAAATAAACGAAAGAAAATCGGGGACCACGCGCTAATTATTACTTACTTAATAATTCAACGATAAACCAACACCAAACTATACAAACTTCCAGAATGAACTACACTCGACGTCAGAAAAATCGCACCTCTTCAAAAATAAATTTAGACTTGGCCACCTGCTATTGCTAGCTAATGTTTTATTGTGTAAATGTTGATATCTATTGAAAGTATATTTAATGAGCTTTCAATTAATAATTGCTTGATTTAATTAAAATAACAGTTACCATAATTAAACTCTTAAAGCGTTATTGTTTGCGCCGCCATAGAAGGGAAATAAAAAGGATCACTTCAGGAAATGCGGGTAAATACGCTATCGAGATGATGGAGAGAATACACTTCAACAGTTCAATTAAAAAAGGAATACCCAAGATGGATACTATTGTCCATGAAGTTGCTCAAATATTGCAAAAAAATGAGGCAATGTAATGTTGCTCGGAATCTGAATTTCAGTACCTAATTGATTCCGTCTGAAGGGGAAGAAGTACCTATATAACACTTACCATTAAATTAGATATGGTTAAATTAACATTGAAGAAATTTTTGAAAAGGTGCGATTTTTCAGACGCTGAGTATATGTCGAAAAAACATATTTCATTTAAAACAGATGACGTACAGGAACTACAGAATAAATAATAACCTTTGCAGGAAGTATAGCCTGCCTATGTATGTGTAAATTACATAGGTTAACAGAATACATACGACAGAATTCAAACTTGATAGGTTAGCATTTACAATACAGCATTTTCAATATCCGACAGTGAATAAACAATGCAGACATTCAAACACGATATGACATTGAATTGAAGCGTTCCGAACAGAATTTCTAGACTAGGTATTGCCTAGAATGCATGAAAACTTTGTACAGATTTTCTACTTTGAAAGAGCACCTGTCCGGTATAGTTTCAGTTAGGAATGTTTCAGTATTGGACTTATCACAACACATTAGGAAAAACTTTACTGTCACGTAGTAATAAAGTTTGTTGCTGTATGAATACGGTATCCGTACAATATCCGACTTTTATACTGAAGAATATTTCCTAGAAATAATCATACCTTTGACGTTATGTAGGAAAAACTTTATTTTTACAGTAAATTTGTGGCAGTTTGCAGTGTAATTTGCTAGCTCTACCATGAGTTGATGCAAACTGTTTCCGCTACCGTAAACTATCGGATATACTGCTCATAGTTAATGCGAGTGAAAGAGAGAAAACGTTAGTTTACGGTAGTGAAAACAGATTGCATTAACTCATGGTGGGGCCACAGAACTAAGCACTAAGTATATGTAACTAACAAATCATTTAAAGATTCAAGCGCTTGAGTAAATACAAAAGAACTGAAGTTTATTGGAGGGCAAAAAAAAAATTCATAAACTAAAGGTTATGAATAATTTCTAATTTATGATGAATAATAATCTTTTATTTGACATAAATACCTATTCGTAATGGCACCAATGAAATAATAACAAAACACTTTTAATAAGAACTAGTTTGTATATTTTGTAAAAATAACTATTTGTAAGAGTCTGGTTGCAGCTTTGATCTTTTCCAAAAAAAAAATCCGAGCAATAAACGAAAAATAAGTTCCTTCTATTAATATATAATTTTCCTATTCTACAAGAGCTTGGATTAACTATGATAAGCTTTAGTATATTTCGTTGTATCGTACAATGTCCTAAATCGCTCAGCCTGTGACCCCATTTCTGCACTTGCTATCTCCCCACTTACTCGTCCATGTCAAAAGGTGCCATACTATCCTAATATCTATACTTATTGGCTACCAGATATTGATAAAAGTTGTGCTACCAATATTTTATTTCATCGGCTATTACGGAGCTGTCACGTTCACAAACAATGTGCCCGGAATATTTCGGACTAATC
Organism: Agriphila geniculea; assembly: GCA_943789525.1. Lineage (NCBI taxonomy): Eukaryota > Metazoa > Arthropoda > Insecta > Lepidoptera > Crambidae > Agriphila > Agriphila geniculea. The sequence continues at coordinate 16,664,376 of OX038875.1, forward strand.
TTTACGCTTTCGGTCATGTATAGAAATTTATAGCTCAGATTGTACTTAATTAAAATTTATAGCTTGCTCGTGATAGCAATAGATTTATAGTTTAGTTACGGTTTAAGTTAAGCCATCTCCATTATTCTTTAAGGGCTTCAAAGATTAGAATGACTATTTATTTTGTTGACATGCACTTTATTGTGAAACACAGAGAACGTTATGTTTTAAATATGATATAAACTACTTATAAACTACGTATAAACTACCAACAAAATAATACATTTTCAGATAATCATTTGTAAGTAAGGCAGTTACCTAAAATAATTAGTCTAAATAATTGATTTACAAATCTTTAAAAATACGTGCGCTATTAATTTCGAGGTGGATACGTGAGCAATTTATATAGTAAATTGTAATGCAGCTTAAAGAAATATTTAAACTGTCTAAGTAATGTGTTAACAATAGAAGACAAGCATTAAGTCATAGCTACATTGGTGTAATAAACCACTTTTATGTCGTTAGTGCGGTTCGTATGTTACTCGAAAGCTTTCAACTTTATGGATATTCCATTTTATGGATGTGCTGCGAGTGAAACGGCGCTTAATTTATTTATCGCTACCAGAACAGCCTATTTGAGTCTTAATATCGTCGTGTCAGCGATAAAATAAAGTAAATTGAATTTTAACCCTATAAGGTATGCCGAAAGGTAGAGAAGTCATGATATTACAAATACTAAGGGAAAATCCTATTAATAACTACATTTAAATGATGTAACTGAACTACAAAATTAGTAATAATTAATTTTAATTCTTAAGAAGATTTTAAAGGATAATAAATAAATTCAAAACAATTTAAAAACAAGACTGCCCTGCCAAAAACAAATTAAAAATATAAGTAAAACAAGTGTCATTGCAGTCGGGAGACCTCTTTGGTTAAAAATTTGTAAAACAGAATGATCCCCCCGACTGCACCGATTAAGATAACAGTAATCACATTTTGTTGCATACATTAAATTGTTTCGTAATATAAGTGAACTATGGTTCATAATCATTTAATGTATGCAAAACCATTGCACGTATAAAAGTTCTAATTATATGTATAGGTAAGTATTATTATTTACTTCAAACAAGGTAGGTAATTAATAAATCGATCGTCAAGTTTCCACATTCAGTCTACTTAAGTACTCTATCCGTTTCTCTTTGACTTGACTTAACGAAACTCGAGGCGATAGTACCCGTAGTACAAACATATCGAGAAATAAAACTCGCGTCAAAGTACTGGATCGAGTAATTTTATATGGAAAATTTATAAAGCGCCTACAATTTTTAAGTAAAAAAACGCCCGTTTTTTTACGTGATAGATGTTCATGCTAAGCACCTTTAGTGCCTTTAGCACAAACATCGATAGAGAAAAAAACGCGCGTAAAAATACTCGGTAAAGTAATTATGTATGAAAAATTTCATTTCGTTTTTTGGCTGTAGATGGCGCTGTAAAAATTTCCCATGCAAAATTACTTTATCGAATGTTTTTACGCGCGTTATTTTTTTCGGTGGCTGTTTGTGCTAAGGGTTTTGACCGCTTGGGTCCCATTTACGAGCTATTTAACTTGTAATGGCACCGACCGACCATCCATTTCCGACAAAGAGATCAAACAAAACAATTCAATTCAGATTAGAATTTCTGATTATTAATAATTGTAAGTTATATTGTAAGTTTTGCAAAATCCTTAATAATCATTTACCTATATGCTTTTTGTGAATTATTATGGACCATAACTACCTATTTCTTCTCAATAAGGTAAAAATCAATGTAGCACAATTCGCAAGAAGTATGTTTCTTTTTATGCAAAGATGACTTAACAAAGCCGAACTTCCAAAAAAATGGTAAAACGAGACAAAGAGTTGGACAGAATCACTTCTTAGTAGTCGCTTTCTCTACCCTATATCCTTATGTATGCTTAAATCTTTAAAACTACGCAACAGATTTTAATGCGATTTTTTTCAGTAGATAGAGTGATTCAAGAGGAATGTTTATATATATATACATGGTGTCAAATTCCACACTACACTAGTAAATAATAAATCAGTATAAACTGATACCTATAACTATAGGTAGATACATCCTCTTCAGGATGTAAGTGGAAAGCTTCCGAAAAAATTGGAAGACAGACTTCTTCTGGTTAAGATATCATTATAAAACAGTTTATTTTTTCTACATTCATATATTATTTGCTTCGCTTTTTTCAACTGCAACGGTATGAAATAAACTTATTACAATGACTTTTATAAAAAAGAAATGTGTTTTTATTGAATTTCTAACTAAGTACAAGTAATGTGTCGAAAACAAATCAGCTTACCTGCGGTTTGACCCGCGCAAGACTCACACGTAAGCGTTCCTCTTACACCCAATACAACCATGGTTAGTAAGGGGTAAATGTATAATGGCTCCCCTCTAGTACTGCAATCAAATAGACATTTGCAGAATACCTCCAGGCGCCCATTGTGCACTTCATATCGACTCTTCGATTCCTATAGATTATTTCCCATTATGAGCACGTCCCAACGACACAGCTATGTGCAAGTCAATAGTATAGCTATAGGGTGTTCTTACACTGCGAATTTAACTGCCTATTAAAAAGAAAAGAAGTATTTTTACAAACAAAATTATTAAATAAAGTTATACGGAGAGTTAAATGATTCTCAAAAGAAATTACCAATTCACAAGTTTCCCAAGAGCTCTTTACGTAAGTAAATCTTAATTAAACTTTTTGAATAGGTACGAAAAGAAAATTCGAGACGTTCCGAAACTTATTACACAAAAAGTTCTTAGCAAACATTGCCTGTCAATCGTTTAAATAATTTTTCGTTGCTTCTTGCAATTTTTCATTCGTTTGCAGACGATAGTTGAAAGTCTTTAAGCTCAAGGTACTTCATTAAGATAATGAGAAATGTGTTGTTATGTACTTATTGAAGCACATAGTGCTGTTTTCGCTTGCGATGTTACAAATTGATTCGGACTATAATCAACAAGGGATAAAAAAGTTCAGTAGCAACACTTAACACGAACAGCTGTCGAAAAAAATAACTCACGTAAACACATTCGATTAAGTAATTTTTACCGCCGAAAAGCAAAATGAAATTTCTCATAGTCAATTTAACGAGTACTTTTACGTGAGTTTTTTTCTTAATAGCTGTTCGTGAGGGTACAGTACCTACACAATCATACATTTCTTGGAAGAAGGTCTCAAAACTGCCTCTGAATTGAATTATGTACCCTATAGGTAGGTACAGGGTGTAAGGAGACCGCTTCCATTTAAGTCTCGCGCGGGTCTGTAATTTTCGCAGCCGATCAGTTGATTTACTTCTGATAAACGTGTAGTTAATACAATATTTTTTATAAAAGTAGTTGTAATTTTATTTCATACAATTGCAGTTGAAAAAAGCGGCATGAAAAAATTAATTCAGAAAAATTCAACTGTTTTTAATGCTCGTATCATAATTAGAATCAGTATCCTGCCTTTTTGGAAGCTTTCCCTTACACTCTGTATAACATAAACATAATACATATCAACAATCATAGCCTTTTGTTATTGTTGCATGTTTTTAGGTGCTCCACTCCACACAGCAATTATATAACGTTACATAACAAATGTTATGCAACATTCTCTAACTTTTTTCTCTTATTTTTTGTAGGAAAATGTTACACAATGTTATATAAAGTTATATAACTGCTAAATCGCTCATGGCGGAACTTGATATACTGATCGTAATCGATCATGTTTGTTAAGCAACGCTCGTTCCGGTCAGGTGTCGGATGGGTGACCGTTAAGTGGCATTACAACTAAGCGCTTCCGTGCTTCGGAGGGCACGTTAAACCGTCGGTCCCGGCTGTTGTCATCTGATAATAGTCGTTAAGCCAAGTTAGAGGCCTTTCAGGCGGCTTGATAAACTCTAACACCAGAGGTGGCCACTATTCCTCATTCGATAAGAAGAAGAAGAACTGCTAAATGGGAGCACATTTCGATATTAATAGCTACTAGACCAGCCCAATATCAAAAATATTAATAAACCCAAAATAATAACCTCATTTTTTCTTTCACAGAGCAACATGTCCGTCCTCTCTATTCCACACTTGGGAGACCTTCCTCCAAGAAGTGGAAGCCGATGTGCTGGGGTACACCAACGCGGCCACTTCCTTGGAGAGGGTGGTGGCCACCCCCCTCGTGGAGAAGACCTTCCACATGAAGGTGCAGGCCAGGAAACTCTTCGCACACAGAGAAGGGTGCGAGGTCATACTGGGAAAGGCTGACGATCAACTTAATAAGGTAACTTAACACTGCGCTCAAAAACCAAAAAGGATTTCATTATTATTAACTTGGGAGAACTTCCAAGAATAGGAAGCCGATGTGATGCGGAAAATCAACGTAAAAATAAAAATAAGGTAACTCGACTTTAATTCATTTCAAGAATTGAATTAATTTTTAAATAAACCAGTAGAAATGTAGGCACGTTAAACAGCAATTAATTCTAAACTTGTTACCGTTCAGACTCAAGACTCAAACATACCTATAAGATCCACACTTGAATATGAGCTCAACCTATTAGAGACCAACCTATTTTTTAAAATGTTATATTTATATTTTCCACGCGTAATCCATAATAAGATTCCATCTTGCATATGAACACAAAACGTTCACATATTACTAAGTTGGCAACATTATTAGGTACTACTAAATGGTGTCAAGTATTACCTACCTATATAACATCAAGCAGTTTGATCCCGAGAAGAGATGCCAGCACGAACAGCAATTAATTTAATAGGCCGTAGATTCATTGACAGTGAACTGAATGAAATCTCCAATTACGCAGGCTGCCGGTACAATTAAATTAATCAAACCAGATGAAAAGATTTTATTTTTTATTTGAAATGTATTGGAGCACATACATAATCAACTTAAGTGTGTATATTTGATAGGGATAAATAAGGTTCAATTTTTTATCGACATTTCATGAACAGGTTAAAAATGTAAAAGAAAATGTTAAAGGTTGTAAGTATTATGTGTTTTATTAATTTCAGTGAATGGTACGTTTAAAATAAATAGATTATTACTAAATTTTTTTCATAATTTAAATTTTCTGGATAATATTTTACTCAATAGGTAGATAACGAAGTATTTAGTAAATTATTTACGCAGAAGTTTCGAAACAATTATTGGAAAACTAATGTATCAGTGTGATAGATTACTAAAGTTTCATTCGAATGACTTACAATTTTTTTAAAGTACTTTATTTAATATAATTACAGTAAAATTTGAGTAAGCCACATATTTTAAATAAAATTTGAAGACTGTAACCTGGCCGTGCGACCTCTTTTCCCAGAGTAAAAACTTATTTCTCAATCTTGAATTCAAAACTATGTCAAATTATTATTTTTTTGTTCGGAAAAAGACAGACTTCAAATTGACTGTTCGCTTTTGTAAAACTTGATTTTTCTCAGCCCGATGTCAAATTTACAACTCTCAATATAAAATTATAAAATCGTAATTAATATATAAAAAAATCGAAATGAATCCCGAAATTATACGGGATTAGTGTATTCCCTCGCTACTCCTGCATGGTATACTACAATTACTTATTTACATGCTGGATATATCTGTTGGCTGGAATTATATAAATATATGTGTGTGGAGCCCTGGCGTTTTAATGTCCAAGCTTAGATTATTTATATGTCATATAAATAATCTAAGTGTCCACGTAACAAGACTACAAACTAGAAACCATAAAATTTTACTTGCACTTTCATAGGGAAGCCTATTGTAAGTATTGGGTTGGTATTGGGCAATTTTTCAGCCGGAACTTCGGTAATCTGCTCATTAAATATTTCATCGTTAACTTCAAATTATACTTCGTAAGCAGCCTATAATGGCTCAGCTGACTAATTTCTTTACAGTTCGCTTACTTTTAATCACGTAATTGCTTTAAATGATAGCTAACGATCGTTTTACCTATTTATTTAGTCTAATTCATACCGTGTGTTAGAAGAGTATAACTTAAGTGACTTGAGTAAAAAACGATGGTCACGAGATCGCGCAATTAACAGCAAAAGCCAAGTAAATTATCAATTATCTTAACATTTTACTACGTCGATTTAAGTTGATTTTTATATGAACATTTTCATTACCTAGGTAGGCTAGGTATTAAATTTAATTAATATTAAAAGAAGAATTTAACATCAGTGTATCATCAACAATTTCACACCGATTGCATTATAGAATAAATATATAGCAACTATCTTGATTTATAGATCTACAGCGTAAGCACACAATCTACAATAGGCCAATCAATAAGATGTTATAGAGTGCGTGAGGAGGAACCTAGGCGATTTCTTCAGAAATATATTCAGGGTGCTTAGGGAGAAAACATACTAAAAGTCCTGACGTCTAGGAGGTGAGGCGGAGGGAGGGGAGGGGGACAAAGGTCCCAATTTTAGGTTTTTCACCAATATCTCAAAAATGGCGCGTTGTAGCAAAAAATGTTTTAATATTAAATGAAAGCTTATCAAATTTTCTATAACTTTGGTTCTATTCACTTTTTCCTATTTCCTAATAATTGTTGAGCTACACACTCCGGAAAAGTGAATTCTACAACTCCTTTTTAGACAAATATTGAGAGCCTTATAATCAATGTCAAGTTATTTACACAACTGATAACTCAAGAACGGTTGCCCGGATTTAAATTAAATTTAGCATACATATAGTTTAAAACCTAAATTAAAACATAGAATACTTCTTATTCTGATCAAAGTTTCCCTAGGGTCCACGTGGACGAAGACGCGTGCGGAAGCTAATTGACCTTTAACTCCAAAAATACTAACAACTGATATAAAGTTTGTTTGCAGTAAATATCTGTCTAGAAAAGTCCTTTTTTTTCTTACAACGCACCATTTTTGAGATATGGGTGAAAAACCTAAAATTAGGACTTTTGTCCCCCCCTCCTCCCTCCGCCTCACCTCCTAGACGTCAAGACTTTTAGTATGTTTTCTCCCTAAGCATCCTGAATAAGTTTCTGAAGAAATCGCTGAGGTTCCCGCTCACGCACTCTATACCCTCTTGTGAGCAATTTGTTAATCGGACTACAAGAGTTTTCCGACATTTATTTGTCGCGGGTTTGGGATTTTTGATCAGAGCACAACCAATGACCAAATTCTACTAATATCCTAATATTATGAATGCGAAATTAAGTTTGTTTGTTTGTTTATTCGTTTGTTATGCCTTCACGTCTTTACTAGGTACTCAATCGATCATCGTGAAATTTTGCATGCAGAAGGGTACCTTTCATCCGGAAAAAACTACGATTCCCGAGGGATACATAAAGAACTGTCCACGCAGACGAAGTCGCGTGCGGTCACTAGTCTTGAACAAACGTTAACGAATTGCAGTCGAAATAAAAATTTCGTATAGCTACTACGTGCCAGTACACGACTACTTACTTTTAACAGATCGCAGACTTTTTCGTTGGACCGACTTTTTGCAGAACATACGCTTATGTTATTGGATTACAAATTGTTTTAATCTACGTTACGACACAAGAAAAGTCGATCGTTTGCGGGCACGCTTATAAATTAGCAATACATTTTCTGATAGCATTGTCATGGAAACGTCACGCTACTGCATTGCAACCAAACGATTTAAATCATAAATTAATGGAATTGGGTCTCAGTGGCCGTAGCATGTCCACCGTGACACGCAATATATACTTGGCTATCAAAATCCATTGTATTATAACAGTCAATTATTGTTAAATCGCTATATTTATTATCTTACTTATTGCAGTGTTTCAGTAATTATGTTCCTGGGTGGTTTTGGCCGCAGATATGTCCTGTAAACCGTCATTCATTTTGATTGACCCAATTTGTAGCCGTTATGATGTGTTAACATAAGTTCTATAATTTACCATGTAAATCGTATTGTAGCTCAAAAGACCAAACTAGGTCTGTACCCTTAGCCAGCCTGGCGCAACTCTCTCAGTAAAAAACGATCTATGAAACGGAAGCGAATTTTTAACCCGTCTAAGTTTGAAAGAACGTTGACTATCCACAAATCTTTGCCACAAAGCAGTAGATAATTGACAACATTCGAATTTAGGCGTATTATACTTCGCTCCATCAAAGAATATTCTTTATCTTTGACCGTTTTACCGCCAATGCCGTTTAACGTTTTATTTCTCTTTTGTTTGTTTTCGTTGAATTCGCTTCCGTTTCATACTCACGCTTTTTGTATGACACTCCCGTCTCTTATAATGCTAGTTATACTTCAGATTCGTCCTCGATATTAGTATATTAACACATGTAGTACCGCTTGCATGTATCACCACTTAGCACGTTATTTTAAAGCAATAACCTAAAAAACCTAAAAAGAGAAGGTTTTTGACTTAAAATTGACAGATATTTTGACATTTCCGGTCCAAGTTTGCCCTGTCACTGCTACACGCCAACCACTTCATTCGCTTTTCGTGCTTCGCCACGGACGCACGTATACAGTCTCAAAGTGAGACTTCTTTAGAATTATATTTTTACAGTGAAAATTAAATTATAGTTAAGCATTTACTTCGTGAAGAAAGAAAAAAGTTTTCAAGACGGAAGAGGACAAGAAGAAGAAGTCAAGACGGAGGAACACTTTTAAATGCCGTTTACTTGGTTAAACAGCATAATTGTCTGCTATTTATCTGATGCGAACTTACCATACTGGGTATTTTCTGTCAGTTTTTTATTTATCTGATGCGAACTTACCATACTGGGTACTTTCTGTCAGTTTATTTATTTGTCTGATGCGAATTTACCATACTGGGTACTTTCTGTCAAAGTATTGTGTTTAAGACACAATTTAATATCTATTGCACTCGAGATAGTCATACTGGACTATTTCACCGCATAGATACGTCAAACAACGCTACTGCAGTAACTCAAAGTGCCGTTGACGACGCGACATTGTAAAAAAGCAGACTACCCTCAAAGGTTGCCACGTTGTTGGAACCGCTGCCGAGCACCAATCGGGTGACTCCGTCGTCCGCTGAATCGCCACCATCCAGGCAGGTGGCCGCTGTGCTGGAGCTGCAAGAGCAGCCCTGACAACAGCGTTGCTCATCAGGTATGAATTTTGACATCATGATATCCTTGGTGTTGAGTCAATCTCAACGGTATTATAGTGTACCATCGGTACTAAGGTAAATTTATAGTTTACAAAACTGACAAAGTTAGCTATAAATGCTAAAACTTAATAACTTAATGGAACCAGATATTGAGTTTTACAGCAAATAGCTCATACCTGATACTTCACACACCTATTATGTGAAATAGCTTAGCTGCTGAAATAGCTAGCTGCTGGCATGCTGATAGAAATTTCAACTAAAAATGGAATAACATAATCCTTACATTTTATTATCTATAAAAGAATCATAATTGCAATGCAATTATCCTACTAATATTATAAATGTGAAAGTTTGTGGGTTTGGATGTTTTTTCCTCAATCACGCCAAAACTACTGAACGGATTTGGTTGAAATTTGGCACACATATGGTAAGTAGCCTAGATTAAAACATAGAATGCTTTTAATCCTGATATTCCCACGGGAACGGGAACCACACGGTTGAAAACCCGGGTGGCCGCTAGTAAATCATAAATGCAATTTATGTTTGTTGGAATACAGTAAAAAATTTAATCATTTGCCTTAACTAGGAAACCTTGTATTTCAGGCGGGTAGACCTAACATGTTGAACTTGTTCATTACTATTTAGTACGTTTCTTTCTAAGCTATGGCCTTGTACAAATTATATCTATTACTTTTGTAAATTTAATTTGTGTGAAAGTGTACAAAATAATGTTTCTGATGTGGGAAAATTATTAGCTACAAGTGTCAGTGAAGTTTTAGGCAGCTTTCTGTGACCTTTTTGTGACAGTATTTCGAATTTTTTACATAATGTGGGGCATTACGACGTTCAATTATACCGTACACGATCAACTCTAGTGTAGCTGAGGCTGCTCACTTAAAAGGCCACCGACAGTTCAGTCGAATGTGAATGATGCATTGGCCACAGGCCTGATGTGAACGATATCCACCAACAAAAAAAAAAAAAAAAAAAAAAAAAACTAAGTAAATCGGGCACAGTGCTCAATAAAACAATTTTAAAACTGATTTATATATTTATTTGCCTTAAAACCGACAACAAAAGACGTAGGCAGGTATGTCACATGCTTCATCTCCGACGGCAAGCGAACAGCGAGACGCGGCGAGGAAGCCCCATCAGCTGTTTGTTTCGTCAGTCACAGCAGACTCGCAGACGGGCATTACGGCCCATCCAAATAGTTGCCGATGATGCATCATCAATTTTTGCCTTCAATCATCATACGTGAGGTAAGGACACCCGTTAAGATAATGTATTCGTGAGGGTGCGTGCTGGTGTGACATCTGTCTGTATTCAGCGAATACAGGCAGTGGTCACCGACTACAGGCGCAAAGGTCCACTTAATCGTTTGCGCCGGTAATCGTCTGTGTGAATATAAGTACCATTTAGCAGCGCTACACAGGTCACCCAGATTATTATTATATTTTTCTATTATGTATATATATTATAGTATATCATCTCCAGTCGAGCAGAATGCATAACAGTTATAATACATACAAATAATAGTTTTGTTACAATTTGTTGAAGGTTCAACAGAAGGTGACATGAGTAAAAAAAAAAAAAAAACAGGTTGTCATATCAGATTTAGTTAAGAACTGTTTAAAATTTAATTTAGCTTTTATAAAAAATTACGTACTCTAAGTACGTAAAAATAATTTTATCACGATTAAAAATGTAACTTATTGTTTTTAAAAACACAGTCTAGACATCCCATCACCTTTAAGGTTTTAATATTGATAAGGAAAGTGATAGTAATATACGAATTTAAAATCACAAATTTAGGGCATTTTAGTGCCCATATTTTTATTACAAAACTACTGCCACCGGCTATAAAGTTTTTTAAATAGCATGATTTCCCTGTTATTGGACAATATTTACTATTAATAAGGGTCTCAGAACATTTTTGAAAGAAATGAAGTTCATCTTTTTATATACAATGTTTTTTTTTATATATACAGCTACCGTCGCAACTTTCCATTATATTACAGATGTATTAGCAATTATGATCTTTACAAGACAAACGTTCACAAAACTGCAGAAATCACTTAGTTGAATGTCATCGATACTTACACAGAATTCCGCGTAAGTCTAATTAGAGACGACATATTTTCTTTTGGGCCTTTCAACAATGGGGTGGACTAGGAGACACTAGTGGTCACATCAGGAATCACAAATTGCAAAATATTTGCATTTCAATTATCTAGAACATGCAGTTCAATATGCTTTCATTGCAATTTTTCTTATTGTATTCAGTGCGGGGTGTTAAGTATTCTAGATATTATTATTCTGATGCTAAATAGAAATTATTCAATTCATAAATTCAAAAACTAATCAACAGTTTTGGTTTTTATTTTCCAGATTGAGATTGAGTAAATTCAAATGCAATGCAAGTCGAATTAAGCAGTAGAGATAAAATGCAGTAGATTTTCTTTTCCTCTATTTCTAGCATTTGATTTCAAAAATATTTATTTTCTAATTTGAGATTATAGCATTCACAATGCTATTTTGGTTTAGTATTGTACAAAGACTATTCTGACACTAAGATACCTATTATTTTAATTCTTTTCCACCAGTTTTTTAAACGAAGGTGTAACAATTGTGCCATCATAATCGTCACAATCTTGAGCCTCGGTTTGGCACCTCTTATTCACATGTAAGGTACTTCTTCGTATATCTTATTCTAATATAAAGTATTAACATTCTATAACTTTTAATTTCAGGGACGGAAATTAATCGTACAAATAAATTGGTTTTCATAACATTATCAAGGTGGTATTATTTTACAGGTATATTATTTATGTTATTATTGAAGCTGCTGTCTGTTAATACTATCAAGAAGTACAGAGTTTGGTAACAGAAACGGTTCGATTATTTAACAAATACTAATATAGACATAATAAACATTTTTTTTTACAGATGTGTATAACACAATTATCAGTATTACATAATATTGCGTTCATTATTGAATGGACAAAATTGAGCTAATCTCAAGGTTTGGTAAAGAATTTAACTAAGTACGCCTTTGCGTAGACTTCATTGTACAAATACAATGGATATCTTAGATTACTTAAGACATTTTATTACATATTTTCCAATTTTATTCTTTTTTCATCATTTTTATCTTAAAAGTTTAACTTTGATTACCTTGCCTATTGCACAAATAATGCAAACAATACAAAAAAAAAACAAGAATGGATCATACATATTTATATTAAATAAACAGTTCATAATCACTTCTTATTTAGAAAGAAATTAAATTCTATATGTAATGTAAGTAATAGATTGCTGAAATGAAACATTTAATGAAATGAAGTAGACTTGTGTTGTGTCCAACCAGTTTTAGTACTCGACGTATGCCGATACCTTTTTTAGCCCTAACAAAAAATATTACTATAGATGTTCCAGGTAACACGGCGAAATGGTCAATGACTCCGCTATATTTGCAAAATATTAAAACATATTATCACCGATAATCAAACTGAGTTTTCCAAACCAACCTTGTATATTTATATGTATATATGTGCGTGTATATATATATATTGTACCAGCCATCTATAGATACCGTTTTTAGTATATGTAATCATGTAAAACGTTCAGAATGATGTTAAACGGTATTCTTTTCTTTTTTAAAAAAGACTAATACGCAAGAAATGATACTTCCATTTTCTTATTATAATGCTTTTAACATCTACATGTGTTAATATACTAATATCGAGGACGAATCTGAAGTATAATTAATGATTAAACGAACTTACCTGTAAGTGAAGTTCTATCATAATTATACGAAGGATTCGTCCGAAGATATTAGTATAGAATCCCACCCTCCCTACTCATTATTGTAAATTACAATAACTGTTTACCCACTGAAGAAAATGAGGAAATATCATAGGATTTGGACTTTAAACTAAATGAAGTGGTTGGCGTGTAGCAGTGACAGGGCAAACTTGGACCGGAAATGTCAAAATATCTGTCAATTTTAAGTCAAAAACCTTCTCTTTTTAGGTTTTTTAGGTTATTGCTTTAAAATAACGTGCTAAGTGGTGATACATGCAAGCGGTACTACATGTGTTAATATACTAATATCTTCGGACGAATCCTTCGTATAATTATGATAGAACTTCACTTACAGGTAAGTTCGTTTAATCATTAATTATTTTTACATTCTCTTTGCCCTTAGCACGAACAGCTATCGAGAAAAAAAACGCGCGTAAAATTACTCGATAGAGAATTATCTATGGAAATTTTAATTTCGCTATTCGGCGGTAGATGGCGTTGTACAAATTTCCAATACAAAATTGCACTATCGAATGATTTTACGCGCGTTATTTTTTTCGATAGCTGTTCGTGCTATAGGTACTGAAAAAGGAAATTGTGACTCTACTATTACTACAAATCCAACGAAATGAGTAGGAACTTACGAACTTTTGCAGTAACAATTTAGTCAAAATTTAAACATGTAGGTACCTGAAGGTATTCAAATTTCTGCAATCTCCAAGTTTAAGCTCAAAATTTGAGCCAAATGACGGAAGCAAAATTATGGACAAGATTATCTTGGGTGAATGAACGAAAGATTAAGCGGTCGCGCTAGGATTATACAATTAAGTGCTTTAAATTCGTTAGATACTAAATGTAGAAGACCTGGAAGTTTTTTATTTTGATAACTTGAAATGTATTATTCGGATCTTGTGAAATTTTGTCTCTATTTGTGATAGTTAAAAATTTTGGCAGTATTCTGTGACTTGTGAATGTTACTAATAAATACATCAAACATTCGTGTTTCACACAAATTGTAAATATTGAATGATGTTAGTATTTCCATTCTTCCAATTTCAACTTTTATGTTATAGTTATTCAACTGTAAATAGGGTTACCATCTGACCGGATAAATCCGGTCTAGACCGGATTTTAAGAGCTCAGACCGGACTCCGCCCGGATTTCATCCGAGACCGGATTTTTCTAAATCAAAATGATTACACCATAATTGATTGTAATGATTGTGTCTAAACCATCATCGCCGAACAGCTCGGAGCGCGCGGCGCGCTACGCACGCCACGACTATAGGCTCTATAAATGGATAGTTTCCTGAAAGATGCCCATAATTTTCTTATAAGAAACCACCCACTTGTGTAAAATTTTACGATAAGAATCAGATAAATTTAATTTGTCTTTGTGCGTGCCTAATGTAAATAACCTATTTTTTTTTTAATTTGAGTCTAAGACCGGACTTTTGTCCAAAAATCAGGATTTTCAACCTTTTGTGACCGGATTTCCGAAAGAGTCCTGGTAACCCTAACTGTATATTTTATTCGCAAGTATGCATGATGTACTCTTGCATTAACAATTCAACTACTGCCTACGCACTATATTTCCTTTCTTGGTCTTAAATAATGTATTTCTACTGAATGTTGAATACAGCAAGAAGAATAATTTCCTTCAAAAAAAGACAAATAATTTGTAACGGGCTATAAAGAAGGCGTGTTTTTTCGATTGGAATGAATACCTACATAACAACATAACACGAAACTTTCTGAGACTTGAATCATTAGGAAAGGAATAAAATAAATTGTTCCTTCCATACTTCTGTTTTCAGTTACATATTGAAACATTCACTCATAATTTTTATAGTAATTGTAATTGGTAAATCGGTAAACGTACGGGTTTCTTTATGCACAACGGGATCACTATTCCGTGCACTCATGACCTTCACCTCACCTGATGTTAAGTGACGATAATGCCGAAGGTGGAAGCGCACTACACCCGGAATCCTCATCACTGAGGAACTGGCTATCTTACCTCTAAATGTCGGAACACAACAAATTTTAAATTGTTGTTAAGGCGTCAGACTTAGGTAAGATGGTGGTAGCTAGCCAGGCGGACTTGAAAATATAAGCCCAACCACCAACCAAACCGAGTACAAATGTACCCCCCTTCTGGAAATCGAACCCAGGACCATTCCGTCTTACACGGGTGGGCGAACCAATAGACCCCAGAGGCAAGTATTATGTAGAAAAAAAATACAGCAGTGCGCAACTCATTAGATAGCCTATTATTTAATCATTACTCTTTGCACTTTCTCTCTAAATTAAGCCCAAGGGCAAAGGAATTAACTAATTTAAGGACAAGATTAAAAAACGGGTAGGAATGGAAAACTCCCTGAAAATTTGTAAAGGTACTTATAAATTCATATAAAGCTTTATTTAAGACGAATAAGTTTCAAAATCAATGTTTAGATGCAAGCTTAGAAATATTATACTTACTAAGCCTGGTATTACCAGGAATATTATAACGCTGCTCAAAACATTATAGATTTTACACAACTTCAAATACCTACCTACTATAAATATTTGTCTTTGTCTACGAAAAACTACATTATTATCTGGAGAATTTTAATTAAGATTACTTTTATACGTATTTATAAAAGACATAAAAGTAATAACTACGAGTACCTACTTATTAATGAGACAGGCATTTAATTTATCCTGCAATAATATTCTGAATCTGAGTAGGGTCGACATGTAGCCACAAAATAATGTTTAAATTTTTGACCTTTGTTTCATTACCTATACTTAATCCCGATCATAATTTATCTCTGCACACATTATATTTATATTTAATGATATTTAGACTTGCATAGCATCTGCTTTCGATCTAGCAGGTTGGAAAACGCGACAAATTAGGTACAATAGTTTTAGAATACCTAACGGAGCGAGCGAGCGCGAAGCGTCTACGTTTCAGCTTGGGCAAAAATTATTTCCTATGTCTGTCCGTTTGTTCACCTCTTAGAGCAACGCGGCTTCCGTTTAGAGCAACGCGGCTTCCGTCCGGTACGGAGCCGCGTTGCTCTAAGGTTTTCCTCTACGGGTTGCAGTTCTTTACCGGTTCTCGTGAAATTTTGTGAGCAGGTTAAATAATTATATAAATAAAAACTTAATAATATATTCATTTTACAGTTTGCACAATAAATGCCGAATACTTATATTATTATGTACACATTACATTAGTATGCTGTTTGCGAAACTCGTTTATCTATAGTAGTAGTTTTTTCGAAAATAACCTTACCAAACTATTTAATTGATTCATTAATAACGAATGATATATTATTATTATGCTCAATCGGTGAACGTAGATACTTCGCTTAGGTATTTATAATGGGTAAGTAGTTATATTTTATCAGATCTTGATAATTAATCTCTTGCTACTGATCTGATGTTTTATGTAGGTATTCTTCATTTTATTTATAACATTATTTCCCACATAAGCTTATTGTAAAAAAAAATATGAAACTATATACTTACGAATAAGTTATTAAAACATATACATTCCTTATTGGTAATTCTTAGAAGAAGACAACAAATTTGTTTAAACGGCCACTTTTAGCAGTTTTGGTATCTAAATGTATCTAAAAATACTAGTATATAGGTCGAAAAAATTCCACGTAAAGTTTTAATATAAATTCAATAAAATTGACCGCGGGGCGACGCCACCTTCGTCAGGGTACCTACCTACCATCTTAATTCTTCTTTTCTAATTTTAAAATTTTTCAAATTTTCTAATTTCCAGAGCCGGCAAGAATATCGTAACGCCTTCTTGAACTACTGCAACAACCCTAGCCCCGCGGCACTCGCTACGTACTACGACTGCCACAACAGCTACGTGCAACAGCTGACTGCCACGAACGCCATGTTGGATCAGTACCATAAGCATACGCTGCCTACTATATTACAGGTAACTACATTGCTAGTTTTTGTACCCTATTTTTTGGTTGACATTACACTAGTAGTATCTACATATAAGATTTCTTAAACTACTGCAACAACCCGAACCCCGCGGCACTCGCTACGTACTACGACTCCCACAACGCTTACGTGCAGCAGCTGACCGCTACGAACGCCATGTTGGACCAGTACCATAAGCATATGCTGCCTACTATATTACAGGTAACTATATCGCTAGTTTTTGTACCTTATTTTTTGGTCCCTAACTACTGCAACAACCCGAGCCCCGCGGCACTCGCTACGTACTACGACTGCCACAACAGCTACGTGCAGCAGCTGACTGCTACTAACGCCGTATTGAACCAGTACCATAAGTATACACTGACCACTATATTACAGGTAACTACATCGCTAGTTTTTATGCCCTATTTTTTGGTTGACCTTACACTAGGTCCCTACATAATAGCTTTCTTGAACTACTGCAACAACTCGAGCCCCGCGGCACTCGCTACGTACCACGACTGCCACAACGGCTACGTACAACAGCTGATTGCTACGAACGTCATGTTGAACCAGTACCATAAGCATACGCTGCCTACTATATTACAGGTATCTACATCGCTAGTTTTTGTACTCTATTTTTGGTTGACTTTTTCTATGTGCACAACGGGATAGTTCTTTACTCCACCTGATGTTAAGTGATGATAAGGCCGAAGGTGGAAGCGCACTACACCCAGAATCCCCATCACTGAGGAATGAATCCCCCCCCATGGGGGAGGAACCAAGCGCCCCTCCGTCTTACACGTGTGGGCAAACCACTAGACCATAAAGGCGGTTGAACCTTACACTAGGAATACCTTACACAGAAGCTTTCTTGAACTATGCAAAAAGCCATAGCATAAACCTAAAATAATCTTAAACAAGTCTAAACATAAGAAGAATAAAACCGTTTTACAAAATCATATTTACTTGTATTAGTCAGTCAGTATGTCGTAATTAGCGCTCTGAAATGTCGCAATCAATCTCGATCAATCGGGTTTTATTCCAAAAATAAGTCGATTGATCCACGCATGTAGTGTCTGCCAGAGTATTGCGCAACTGCTCACAGATGAATGTGACAATTTGAAGATGGAATGTATTATAAATGTGATGCACGAAGAAATACTAAATTTAATTGGAAACAATAAAGCATTTGCTGACCAAAAAGACTCAAGTGGGCACGTAAAGTATACAATGTACCTACCTACTTTTAATTAAAAAAACGTCCACGTGCGAGCTTGTGTGCTTACTTATGTTAACACCCTACACTTAGTTTACTGTATAAGATAAGGAAAGAGGAATAATTATTATTATTCTATTCCAAATGGTAATAATTTACAAAAAATTAATAGCAAGAAGTCATATATAAAAATGACAATGATCTGATGTTCGTGTTCAAAGAAAAATAAAAATCAAAACGCATATTCGAGTATATTTTCACATTGTTTTCCCTGTACAAAGTGTAACAATAATTACTCACGTAAACAATGAGGTATCCATAATATTTCAGATTTCCTATACGGCAAGCTAAGCTTTGTTTGAAAAAAGTATATTATATAAAATATTTTCATACATACATACACAATTACACACTTAGAACATGATTTATATGCTGAGTGTTGGCTTACATAACGATAAAAGATATCATCGATCACGGAAAGTAATTTCCTTTCATTTTAGGATTTCTCCTACATTTTCTATGGTTATCAAAATGCTACTTGAGCTGGAAATAACTGAACGTTAGTCAAACAAATCAAAAGGAGCGCATTGATTACTTCTTATGGGGTGTTTGTTACAAAAGGATTTGAAAACCTTTGCTATTGAAGTGCTCAGCGCGTGTAATGACTGAAAAGCTACTTAGCAGGGATTGAAATACCATTAAAAACAATAACGTTATAAAAAAAATAACGTTAAAAATACCGTTAAAACATTTTATCGGTAAATTTACCGGTAAAAATAACGTTAAAAATATTTAACCGGTAAAATTAACGTTAAATATAGCGTTAAATTTAGTAACCGGTAAAATTAACGGTAAAAAATTAACGTTATTAATTGGAATAACGTTAATTTTTAAGTAACGGTAAAAAAAGGAAGAAATAACGTTAAAATAAACGTTATTTTAGTAAATAACGTAAAATTAAACGTTATTTCTCAAATTAACGTTAAAATTAACGTTATTTATTGACATAACGTTAATGTTAAAACTAACGGTAAAAAAGTAAGAAATAACGTTATATTCAAAAATAACGTTAACATTCCCTGCTACTTAGAGATATATTACCAGGGGCCGTACCGCCTAACTCTATCGCTTTGACTCTGGCTTTGGTTTATGACGTCAGTGCACTGTCCGTCCTTGTCATCGTGTTATGATATGACAAGGATGGATATAGTCTAGCTATCGCTCTGGCTAAAGCTTTGAGTTAGGCGGTAGCGCGTCTGGGGGCTAATTGTCTAATTTCAAAATCTATCGCAATCGCTTTCATTTGATAGATGGATGTGACACATTGCTGCATTTCTTTGGGAAGTTTTTATTTGTGCCAATACGAAGCATCAATGTGATACATCCTGAAAGTCAATAGAAAGGCTGGTTTCATTATAAGTGTATTCAAAACTGACAATTAAATGACCTAAATAAAATCTTTAAATCATCATTCAAAAGTTTATAAAGGACCATTTTATTTCTCTGAATTTAATGAACGACATTTTAACATGATTTTTATGTGCTTGGCTGCAACACTTTAATGTACCTAATAAGCTAAGTACGTGTAACGTAAATGCTATCCACTTCTCCCATTTTATGTTATACCATAAAGCTAACTGAATTTCTGTTTCCGATATAGCTCTGCGGTTCTGGATAAATGTGCACGATCCATTCAGGTCAACTCTGAGTCTGACCAACATCGCAGACACAACTTTGTAAAGTGGACTGCTAAATAAATAATCATTGACTACCAACCTAACTAAAATAATAAAGCCACTGGAGGTAAAACGCTTGGATATTTTAGCGTGCTAGCAATAAATAGAAATACCTACACTAAAAAAATCTAATTCGATAGAATGCGTAATCTTTTTTCACAAGGACTTTCTTATTCGTCATACTTTTTATGATTTCCATGAGCAATTGCTAAATTGATCCAGTTGTTTGAAACGGAAAAAATGCAACGCTATTACAGAAAAGGAGTAGAATCGACAATACGACATCTTAACGAATGATAAATAACGTGTCTTATATAAACAGTACTCAACAACTATAGGTACAAGTCATGAAAACTTTAAAAGTTAGTTTTGAATTTTGTAAACATTGCATATATTTGGTCGCAGTTTTCGTCCAACGAAATATAGTTACGTTGAACTTTGAATGATACAGAACATCGGTATTAGAATATTCAATCAGTGCTTATAAGGAATCAAAACTGTTTTCCATAGCAGAACTTTACCCGATGCGGGATTCGAGACAGCTTTGAAAGTCGACCTCGAATGCAAAACGCGACCACTACAGGGTTGGTGAAATACTAGACTAGTTTCTCGCCTGTCTAGCTTGTTCACAACGAATATTTTTCTCAGAACCTCTCCAATATACGGATAGGCAAATAAAATCTCAATAAACCTTTTAGGAAAATCTTAGTAAATGAAAAATCCAACACTAACATCATGCACTCATGCAAAAATTTGCATTGATCGTGGGAAGAACTTTGTTTAACGTCATCAGAGGTCATCTATCCCATGTCATCTATGCTCTTACACTGCGAGCTGGCAGCTGGCAGTCACGTAGTTGCTACTGGCTGGATACATGTGCTGGGTACTGTCTTTATATCTTTTAAAATCGGTAATTCAATTTTTGAACAGAGCGAATATCAGAAAAAGAAAATATTGCCCTGTTTAAAACTTACAAGTCTTGTACTTTTTAAAAACAAGCATTTTCCTTATGAAAATAATTAATCTACAAATACGTTAGTCAAAACGTTAAATTAAACGCTACAAATGTTTTAGTTTATTTAACTAATATGTTTTCATCCTTGTATTAGAGATTTCTTTAATAAAAAAAATCAAAACTTGTAAAAAAACTTACAAATTGTAAAAAACGCAATAGAGAATCCTGAGTATTTCTGAAGGTATCCGGCGACTCTCCATTCCATCTGACTATTTTTACAAGTGAATTGCATAAATTATTTGAACAAAAAATTATTCTTGTAAAGTACTAGTAAGTTAATTTTTTTATATATGTATTAATTATGTAGGTATATATGTATTCAATTATGTATTTTGTTTTAGTTTTTTTTTTTAATTAGGGTTGTTTTTATTGCCGCCACGATTTCTCTCCTTAACACACTTACCGGTTGACTGGTAGAGAATGCCCTTGGGCATTAAGTCCGCCATTTGCTGTTTTAATTTAAGCAATAAAGATGAAATAAATAAATAAAAAAAAGTTTTGATAAACAGGGCATAGATATGCGTTTCCACACCTTACGCAGTACCTTACAATTTCATAATATTATTTTCCAAATAAGAAGGAAAAGTTACGCCAGAGGACGATATAAAACGAGTCCCAACTGAATGCGCTTGACACATCGCGTAATCTCCTGAGGGTCGATAAATAATCGCCGGGGTGTTACCACCAAAAATAAATCCACCTCATTACTTACTTTTTATAACGAACTGCAAGTTCGTTAGCAAAATTGTCACTTTTCTAAAGCTCATCTTGGAGAGAGTTTTCTTTATCATCGCTATTAAGAAAATTCAAGAATGAAATAAGAATTACCCCATTGCTTTTAAAATCGTGTGAACTAAGTACTAGATCATCATTTATTGTTAGTATATTTATACTGTAGCTTTAGTGCAGTTAAATAAATATGTTTAGTAACTAGAAAACTAAATCTACTAAAGCCCGATTCAAGACGTACCTCCATTGGTTTATCTGAAATACCTATCTACAATTATTTGTCAACTATTTACACCCCTAGTTTCTGATAGTGCGACTGCAGCTTTTGATGAATGTATTCAGAACAGATTCCTTAATTAATTTGACTATTTAATTACTTCATCTACGAAAATGCTTTTCAGATTTCTACCTTCAGTCAAAGGAAGATAAGACTGTTAGGTGGAAGCGAACTTAAGGGTTATGCTATCTAATCATGAACTTAGTCCGCAGCGGATTTTGCTGTCTCTCAGAACTACTTTGTTAAAAAATGTTGTTTGGTTACACGCATATTGGGTAAAAAATATCAAGTTATCACCCATATCACAGAACAAATAATAGTACAGGAAATTAGAGAATGAAACAAATCCTTATCAGAGAAATCGACAACCCTAACTAAACCCTCAAGAAGACGTCTCGTAACTTACGTTTTGAAGCCAGCTCAGATCTTAATTAACTTCTATTTGCAGACAGTCTATTGTTAAAACTGCAGTTTACTATTCAATCAGTTCATTATTAATTTAATTACTTACCTTCCTTCATTAGTACGAAGTTTCTCTAGTTTGTACGGAGGAGTGCTATTTTAATGCGAGATTCAAGCACACCAAACCTACCTAACTTAAATCTAGTTAGCATGAAAAGGCTACAATTACTTACTTATTTCATGTACATGCAACAACTTTTGTGGCAAATATATTCAAATTAAATACACTAAAGAAAAAAATACCTATTATATCAACACAATTTTAATAAAAACAGTGTTCAAAAGTCCCTTTTCGTATTTCCAACCCGCACAAAGAGTCATATTTTCATAATTCAATTTAATAATGAAGTAATCTTTCCTTTCAGCCTACTTACTTAATTCAAAAGCCCCTCGAATTAACCAAACACGTTTTGTTTTCAGGAACTGGAGGAGATTCTGACGGACGTAACAACCGCCGTAAGCGACGCCATTTGTCAGGATGGTGAAATAATCACAGAAAAGGTAAATGGAATAGGCTCCTATTACGTTATAATGAGTCGTATTGACTTCGTTATATACCTCGTTGTCTTATTTATTATTACTAAAATCATAGAAAATAATAATCTACTACAGTCAAGCAATGACGCCTTTGTCAGGACGATACTTAGATAGAAATGTAGATAGATAAATATTTTAGTAACTTCTAAGATTTCTTCACGTTTAATTATATTTTATTTGCGGCTACTAAAGCGATATTATTAGGGCTTTTTCAATCATCCTCCTTTTCAAATGGCCAACATTTATTAATTTAAAGCGTAATAATAAATGTACCTACATAACGAGGTTTTACCTCGTTATGTAGGTACAACTCTACTTAGAAAATCAATAGAAACTCGTCAAACTTAGTTCTTATTCAATAGAAAAGTTTATATAATATATTTCGTAAAATTAATACCTAAATAAATAAAACTACCACTCCAGCTCAGTGAGGCAATTTGTCAATGGCGGAATAATCACAGAAAAGGTAAATGGGAGGCTCCGATTTCGTCGTTTTCGCCACAGTCGTTAGTGGTGAGCTGCGATAACGAGCAGTACTCTGTAATATTCTTCGCCAAAATTGATTCTTATTCAGTGAAAAAAATATACAACATGGTTCATTAAAAAATAAAAAATCGTTTGCAAACTTTGTGGACAAACAAACGAGAAAGCAACATAATAAAAATGTGTTAAAAAAAGATTTACCTACTTAAACTAAATTGTTCTGTTATTTTAATAGTGATGTGAACAAATAACTATTAAGTACCTTTACTTACTTTTTTAAATAACCAGATAAACCGTTTACAACTGGTAACTGCAGCACTAAATAACACTATTGTGTTGGATTTATGATTATGAATGAATAAATGAATGAATGTGAATTTATTTGCTTTTGAATAGGGTAGAATAGGATTATAAATGGTTTACAAAACCTTTAACTTAACAATAGTTTCACCTACTCAGCTACAGACAAAAGCATGCAAATAACAATTAATATTGAAGCTAATTTAAAACATTGACATAGCAGTATCATTGAAAATTCACAATTAATAAAATCAAAACATAAAAAAATAAACTCACATCATAAATTTCCAAATAAATGACAGAAATTAAATAGAAATAAAATTACATGCTAGTCAGAAATGTCATTAAAATAAAATGTCAATTGAGTGTGAATTCTACTTTTTATAATTCAAAACTCCTGGGGGTCTATTACGAAAAGTTTAATGCGATACACGCAGCTGCGTCCGTGCTTCGTTTTGATTGTTTCCTATTACAAATCACTTTCGTATGCGATATTACGAAGTGATGCGTGAGTTTGGCAGTTTCTCTCTAGCGTATCCGACATCGTTCGTTTAGTAGTTCTATGTACTACGATAGCCAAATTCAAAATGTTTGTTATAACTACAACCAACGAACTGCGAACGACTATCGTGGCTAAGTGACTGCGTTACGCAATGGGGAATGTCCGAAAAAAATCAAATTGGCTGAATATTTTTTTATAGGTAGGAATAAGCTCCATTAGTAATAGAAAAAAGTTTCAGAATTTTCGGATGCGTAAAAAAATTTAAAGTAATTAAAGTCTCTTTGACTTCGCAGATATAGGAAAGTAACAGCAGAATGGAGATTATTCCTTTGCCATTACCTGCCACAACGACAACATGGTATTAAAAAAAACTTTCAACACCAAAATGTCAAAACTTTTTTTTTAATTCTTGTCGTCATAGTGGCAGGTGCAGGGTAAAGGTATAATCTCCATTCTGCTGTTACTTTCCTACGTTTGTGAAGTCGAAGAGACTTTAATTATTTTAAATTTTTTCACGCAACCGAAAATTCTGAAACTTTTTTGTATTACTAAGGGAGCTTATTCCTATCTATAAAAAAATATTCAGCCAATTTTATTTTTTTCGGACATTCCCCATTGCGGACGTTATTTTCGTAACAGGCCCCCTGGACCGAGTATATAGAATAACTTATCCATAAGCCATCTATGCATATGCAAAGCCGTATTAATTAAATTTAATTTAATTAAAAGGCAATTCTTTTATGGTATCAGGAATCTTATTATATATTAAAATACCCATGTAATGGCAGTTTTTCCTGAATCGTGCGCTTTTCGGGAAGATATCGATGACCAACCTATTACAGTTCCTTGTATTTATAGGAAACACGTCCTTGGCAGTCTTAAATTTGCTTTGTTTAGATTCCACAAACTCGCGATTTCATAGATGTAAAGACAGGGTAGTGGCAATATATTTAATAACTTATAAAATGCAGGCGCGGATCCAGCCCTTAAAAAAGGATGTGGGCACAGCCACCCGAAAATCGCCCAAGTGGGAGTCGGAGTACTAACTCGCTTATGGACAATCATGACTCATTGCAGTAAATAGCCTTTTCAGCAGTTTCGAGCTTCTATAACTGCGCCCTTTTTTAGATATTATCGGGAACCCTAGAGCAGGGGTGTCCAACACAATTTTTTGGAGGGCCAGGTTTTAAAACTTTTGTAAGCCTGGCTATTGGGTATTTATTTTGGGTTGCTACCCAAAATAAATACCCAATAGCCAGGGATAGCCCGAGGCAAGTCTATAGTAAAGAAAACGGCCGCGCAGCGCGATTTTTAGTCAGTTTCATCCAGTAACCTTGTAATCTTGCCTTTCTATAGGGAAAAAATGGCCGCGCAGCGCAATTTTAAGTCAGTTTTATCCACTAATCTTGCTTGTTTATAGTAAAGAAAACGGCCGCACAGCTCGATTTTTAGTCAGTTTCATCCAAGTTGTAATCTTGCTTGTTTATTATTTGTTTATTACTTATTGTTTCTACAGTAACAAAAATGGCCGCGCAACGCGATTTTTAGTCAGTTTCATCCAGTAACTTTGTAATCTTGCCTATTAATAGCAAAAAAAATGGCAGCGCGATTTTTAGTCAGTTTCATCCACCAATCTTGTAATCTTATTAGTTGTTTGTTTATAGTGAATAAATACAAGTATTCATGTGCCAAAAAGAAATGTCAGAAATGTGACATAACGTGTCAGCATTATTGACTATGGCTCTTTCTTTGCTGCGTTTCGAATCACGCACGATTCACGATTCATTTTATTTATTTTTTACGACGACGACGTGACGTCACAAGTCGATTAGTGTTGTGGGCATGCCCATAGTGCCCATAACGGTGGATTCGCGCCTGATAAAATGGCTTACATGACACATCCGGTGCAAGACCACATATTTCTCTTTTACTTTTTTTTTGCAACAAAAACCCTTTGTATGTCTGTACTGCGTAACACAGATTCCACATATGCGAAGTATGCTGTTAGGGCAGTTTTTCTTGTGGCTACTTTAGTCAATTTAAAAAGAGCAAAAACAAATCTATTTACCCTTTTGCATAGGTATGCAAAAAAGTAAATAGATAAGGTTATCTACATGTGATTTCCAATCAATTCTTTGATCGAGCTCAATGCCAAGAAATGTGGCATTTGTTACATTCTTTACCGTATGATGTTGATAATGTATGTTTAAGGAATTATAGTTATTATAATTTATGTAATTTGTTTTGTCAATGTTGATTTTTAGATTATTATTGTTCAACCAAATTGTAATCGATTTGATTGTTTCATTAATGTCATTTTCATGGTCAATTATATTGTGATTTTTATTATTTTTATTAGTAGTAACTACGACAGATATATCATCCGCAAATAGGTTAGGTACCTGTGTTTAGTCACTTTAGGTAATTCATTCACATAAATTAAAAACAGAAGAGGACCAAGTATACTACCCTGGGGCACTCCAAATTTATTTACTTTGAATTCAGAATGATATTTATGTACCACTTGGTTATCACCGAGTTGGTTGATTTCGACCAATTGCATCCTATTCTGCAGGTACGATTTGATCCAATCTAATACTTTACCTCTTATTCCACTACGTTTTAGCTTTAACAACAATTGACTATGTGATACAAAATCAAACGCTTTAGACATATCAAATAGTAGTACTGTGGTTAAATTATTATCATTTAAGCTTCTTAATATGTGATCAATCAGGTTAAAACCAGCATGCGCAGTCGATTTGCTTTTTTAAAAGCCATATTGATTGTCATTCAATACTTTATACTTTAAAAAAATGAAATAAGTTTGTCATGCTTTACTTTTTCGTATATTTTTGCTAGGATCGATATTAATGTTATAGGTCGAAAGTTGGAAATCAGTAACTTTGGGCCTTTTTTAAGAAGAGGCTTCACAATTGATAGTTTTAGTCCCGCAGGGAAAATCCCTGTTTTGAACGATAAATTTATTAAGTAAGCTAATACTGAAGCTATCTGATCCTTACAAGCTTTAATCACTTTTGTATTTATTTCGTCATACCCTTCCGAATTTGTATTATTTAATGTCAAGATATTTTTTTTTAATGTCATATTCATCAATAGGAGAAAGATATAAAGAATTATTCAAATTGTCAGTAGTTATTTTATGTCCATTTACGTCATTGTTATTGTTAATTTTATATATACATATTATTACTATTATTTGTGTCATTATAATTATCGTTATTATTAGTATTATTATTTTCATTTGTCAGTGTAATAAAATAGTCATTAAAAATAGTAGCGATTTTTTTAGGATTATTAATAATTAAGCCATTGTGTTCTATTTTATCCATTTGATAACATATAAATCCTATTTACTCATAAACAGTTGGTAAGCTTGGAATTAATTAACTAGCGCATTGTTTATTATTCTAAGGGCTAGTATCGTTCGTTAAGGTTCGTTAAGCTTTTATTAACTCCTTGACATCTAACTTCAAAGGAATTATAATGCATTTTCAAATTTAGCCAGAAAATAGTGATATCCTGAAACGGGCCTAAATCTAAAACGTCATTTATAATTCAATGAAAAAAATGGTATACCTGAGCATAATTTATTATCAACGATCTACTTATTTAAGATAGAAAAAGTTGTTCGATCTACTTATCTATTTTTAAGGCCGACGAAGTTGTCGCGTCGCACTTATACATAAAGGGAAGCTCGAGTTTGGTGGTAAATAAGATATAAGAGGGTATTCCCATAGGGTAACCCTTTAAAGTACTTCGCACATTTACAGCGACTCGACGACGCCGACTCCACTGCGATGCGACTCGACTCACAGAGTGAAGAATTGAAATGTGAGTTTTTGTGCTATAGAGCTATCATATTCGTTACAATGGAATTTTCAACATGGGTGTACAAAGCGTGATTCGTGATGTGAGTGACCCATGCGTCGGAGTCGGAAACTTCTTTCAACTAATAAAAGTTGAAAGAAGTTTATCTCCATCCTAATTGAAACTATACTTACTTATAAAGCTTATATTTCAATGACTTATTGCGAGACTAGCTATGGTGGAGTCGGGGCATCGAATTGTTGTAGAGTAGTTTTATCTCACGCGTGGATTTAACGAGTTGCAACCTTATTGCGTTGCTTTAAGAGAGCTGACGGGCGCCTTCGTGAGATAAAACTACTACAATGTGCGAAGACCTTAACTTAACCCTTTCTTTTCAAACAGACCACCCACCAACTGCGGCGATACGAGTCGCTATGTGCGCAAGCGCGCGCCGTGTCCAGCACCGCAGATCTGGCACACTTAGCGAGGACACTGCACTTAACCCTTCCTTTTCATGCAGACCACCCACTAACTGCGGAGATACGAGTCGCTATGTGCGCAAGCGCACGCTGTGTCCAACACCGCGGCTATGGCACACCTAGCGCGGACACTGCACTTAACCCTTCCTTTTCATGCAGACCACCCACAAACTGCGGCGATACCTACGAGTCGCTATGTGCGCAAGCGCGCACCGTGTCCAGAACCGCGGATCTGGCACACCTAGCGACTAGCGAGGACACTGCACTTAACCATTTATTTTCATGCAGACCACCCACCAACTGCGGCGATACGAGTCGCTATGTGCGCAAGCGCGCGCTGTGTCCAGAACCGCGGATTTGGCACACCTAGCGACTAGCGAGGACACTGCACTTAACCATTTCTTTTCATGCAGACCACCCACCAACTGCGGCGATACGAGTCGCTATGTGCGCAAGCGCGCGCTGTGTCCAGCACCGCGGATTTGGCACATCTGGCGAGGACACTGCAAACCGCCCAGCCTCCCATGCGACCTCCAAAACGGCCGTTCCTGCCACCCTACCCGCCAGAGCCCGAGGATCCACCGTTGGATGTTCCTGCGGTAAAATTTGGCTTATCAATTGGTATTCATTATTTTTAATAAAATATTGCATTCCTGCTCTATGGACCTAATAAGAATTTGCATTATTTGAACTTTAGTTCTTTAACTCACGAAGACCGTTTTGTTATGAATGTTTATAAGCGTGTACATGTATGCACATTATTTTAGTGTGCGTAATACGAGAGATGCACACAAAGTGCATGTGCACGCCCAACATATTCATAGCAAAACGTAGTCGTGAGTTTTACTTGTTACTATTTAGCCTTCTGAACTGGGAGAAGTATCCCCAAGAAATCACAACAAGACAACTTTTAAGAACTCTTCTTTGTCAGTGTGGGGTATATAAATAAAGAGCTCTGAGACTCAGGTTCAAAGTTAAGAGTCCACAAAAAAAATATCTTTATATTCCTCTATCACCTTATCATTCTTCAAATACTCACATGCAGACGAATATCATCTGCATGTTTTTGATATTTGATGGAGGACTCTAAATGTATAAAAGGCCACTCATCTATAAATATCTCATCAGTAAAGATAGATGTAAATGTGAAAATAAATAATCAAATAAAAATAGTTTATAGGACTGTTTTCATGAAGAATTCATTAATAAATATACTTACTCAAATTACACAGGAGTGCATGCCACCAGTTCTCCGTGGGGAAATGCTCCTCGACCGGATGGGAGGGCAGGCACGGCTCAACTATGAACAGCTCAGGAAAGACGCGCAAGACCTCGAACTACAAATCAACCAACTTCAGGTAACCGCGCAAGACCTAGAGCTACAAACCAACTAACACCAGGTAACCGCGTAAAACCTCAAACTACAAATCAACTAACTCCAGGTAACTGCGTAAGACCTCGACCTACAAATCAACCAACTCCAGGTAATCGCGCAAGACCTCGAACTACAAATCAACCAACTCCAGGTAACCGCGCAAGACCTCGAACTACAAATCAATCAACTCCAGGTAACCGCGCAAGACCTAGAACTACAAATCAACTAACTCTAGGTAACCGCGCAAGACCTCGAACTACAAATCAACCCACTCCAGATAACCGCGCAAGACCTAGAACTAGGTACAAAGATAATAATTTTAATAGAAAAATTAAAAACTAGGTACAAATCCAATCAAGCAACACCAGGTAACTTACAGGGATTAGGATAATATTTTCAATGAAAAGCTAGAGTCCTTTTATATCCATTGCCGAATCGATTATCAAATCAAAGAAAAAAATTGCCCTTGCAATCTGCAAAGTCTTTTTTCCGGCTCCCCTCAAACCATATTTCACCATCGTAAATTACGATTACAAAGCTTATTGACCTTTACTTACAATTTAATGAGCTGAGCTATTATAGTAAAGTTAAAGGTTTGTAAGAACCGAAAGAAAAAATCCACTGTATAAACAATAAAACATTAAATCATAGAGAGATGGCAAATGCCAAAAATATGTAAACTCGATACATAAATTCGATACGCGTAATTCGTATCCAAACTGATAAATAATTCGATACCCGTACCCTGTACCCCGTACATTGCTTGATATTTTCATGCTTTCGACAACAGAAACTGATTTATGACTTTGCTTAAATTTATATTTTGTTAAACCTTAGACATTTATCAAAATAATAAGCAATAAATTATTTTTTGCGTCGTTTCTTATGTCATAAAATTCCAGTAGGTCTAATAAATCTATTATGCCAGTATTTTAGACAGGGCCGTATTTAGGTACCTATTATACTTAAGTACTCCCATTCAATTCAAATTGCTTAGATGTAAATAAGTATCTAGGTAGTACCTATGTAAGTAATTATCATTTTCTCAAATGCAAATACTGTGTTTGAAAGAAAATTCCAAGTAAAGAAACAAAGACTTATAAACGTCAAAAAAAGAGTTTTTTGGCGCCATTTGACAAGTTTGGTTCGGTTTCTATTTAAATTATTTGCAAATTGATTCAAAGTGGATATTGTGTCTTAAAATTGGTGCAGTTTTGTGGTACAAGTGTCTACGCAACTGAACAATATGTGGGATAATTGAAATAGGCGCGATCTTGGTTGTGTGAAGCCGAGACTTTTACTGTAGTGGTGGCTACCTCGGCAGAACTTACCAAGTAAACTGTCTTGATATACTTGGTGCCAAATGTTCCAAGCAGCTTTGGAATGCGATGCACCCGCATTTTAATGTAAACTGAATCAATCTAACACTGAAATATTCAACACTTGACACTGGCAAAAATTACTTCCAAGAAGAAAGTAGATTGCCAAAACAAAAATAAGAACGTCAAAAAGCGACGTCATCACGTCGCTGATAAATCGAAGGATACCGAATCAAGGATTCAGGACCTATAAGACCTAAGTAGGGGTTTTCACAAGCTTCAGCTAACTTGTCTTCTCATTAACTTAAGTACCTAGTTAGATGGTACTTCACTTGTTCTTTCTTTCTTTTTTCAATTATAAACCACAAGTTTATGCCAATTAGTGGCTAGCCGTACATCTACTGTGAAAGAGGCACTTATAATAAAAACATTATGTACGATAACAAGAAAGATTTTTTTTACAGGACAGCCTAGATGCTCTATCACGCCATCAAAGCAGAGGTCTTGAGACGAGTGTGTACAGCAAAGTCAACGAGATTCAAGTAAGCTATAATATAAAATAGTATAACGAAACTTTGATTTTAAAAAATATGGAAATAGCATGTTATATTTTTACCGACTTCAAAAGGAGGGAGGTACTCAATTCGACCCGTTTTTTTTTTTGTATGTACACCGATTACTCGAAGACGGCTGAACCGATTGAAATGATTCAAACGTTATTACATTAGGTAAAATTTCAAGTTGGTCCCATTTTTTAAATTTTTTAAATCGGTTCAGTACTTTTCAAGTGATCTTGAAAAAAGCACCAAAATAGTATGATTTTGTGTGAACTACCTCGATGATCAGTCGTATAACTTCTTTGTTTGTGAACTGAATAAGATAATTATTTCTTTGTTGGAAAAGGGATATCTTTAGTGTAGTTCTTTAACCGACTTAAAAAAGGAGGTTCTCAGTTTGACCCGCATGTATGTATGTTTCTCCGCGATTAACTCACGTTTGGCTGACCCGAGTTTTCTACCTAAATAATATACCTACACTACCTAATACAAATGGTACCTGCACTAAAAATAAAAAAAATAAAAAAATTGTTTAAAATAACAAAAAACCGACTTCAAAAAACCTACGTCTAAAAAGCAAGAAATTATATTCGTAATAATAAAAACACGTCTATTGAAGTCGGGTGTGGCTTTTAGAATACTAAAAAAATCGTGCTCTAAAAAGTAAGAAACAAGAAAATATTCGAGTCCAAAATTCAATAAAAAGGATAACCGTAGTCGCATGCCACTTTGTCCTAGACACGCACGACACGAACAACAGGCATGCGACTACGGATATCCTTTTTATTGAATTTTGGACTCGAATATTTTCTTGTTTCTTACTTTTTAGAGCACGATTTTTCCGTAGTCGGGTTTTAGTTTTAAAACTTCTTTTTTATTTTAAATATTTTGGAGTTGTCAATAGAGTGAAAGCAAGCAAAGCCACGGACAAAAGCTAACAATATATATATATTTGAAAAGTGCTTATTAAGCCCTTTCATTTGGTACCCAACACGGCATTATTAAAAAATATTTTTTTTTAAGTTCATGTCTTTAACTCCTCTAGGGGGCGCCACATTCAATTTAATGTAACGTCACATAGCCTATGTTCATTGGACAATTAAGACGCTTCTAACGATACCTCATTTGTCAAATTATAACAAGTAGTTTAGAAGTTATGAGGGAACAGATGAATTTACAAACATACATACATACATACATACATACATACAGGTCAAAATCATATACCCTCCGTTTTGGCTTCGCCGTAGTCGGGTAAAAAGGAATTTATACTCCAGCCCCACCCGACTTCAATAGACGTGTTTTTATTATTACGAATATAATTTCTTGCTTTTTAGACGTAGGTTTTTTGAAGTCGGTTTTTTGTTTTTTTAAACAATTTTTACTTACATAAAAAAGTAACTAATGCGTTTGTGTTTTGTTATCCAGCGAATCGGGATATTTTTGATCGACAAAACCAAATCGTTAATAATTTGTTTTTATTTAAATTCGAAAAACATTCGCTTTACATTTGAAATATCGTTGTAATTATGGCTGAAATTCAGGGATTTTTTTTTATTCACAACTACAAAATGAATTTAGCTCATTCTTCATTAAGTTGTGAATTAAAAAAGAAAATTTCTCTAAACTTCAGCCGCAATACAACGATATTTTGAATTTGAATGTTAAAAGTGTTGAAAATTAAAGCGTTCGGGGCTATTTAGTCTGGGGGCTAATTGTCTAATTTTAAAAATCTATCGCAATCGCTTTTGTTTGACAGATGGATGTGACATATTCCTGCATTTCTTTGGAAAGTTTTTATTTGTGCCAAAAAGAAACTTCAATGGATTACATCCTGAAAGCGATTGCGATAGATTTTGAAGTTAGACAATAGAACGGCTGGTCAAAGAAAGATGAGATTGAAATGGCGGCGCCATTTTCCCTGTTAAATTAACGTTTAGATGTTAAGTTATTGGAAACTGAACCTTAAAATAAGGCGCAAAATTAGTTCCATTTCCAACCGAGTCTCATTTTTCTTTGACCAAACTCTAATGTTGGTTAGAGACAGTTAGCGTCGCATACCTACCATAATTAACGTATTTTTGGTGAACTAATTCTTCAGTGATTTGAAACGAATGCATCGAATAGCAGGTGGTCGCCCACACAACTTTTTTATTCTTATACAGGCTGTTTGGAAATAGCCGAATATGGTAGGGACCATCAAACTAAACAACTTTTACTATGAGACCAACTCTGCAATCGCGAAAAAAAACATCTGTTTCATACAAAAATTAATAAAATTACAAAAAATGTTAGAATGTATGAAACAGCTGATTTTTATTTCGCGATTTCAGAGTTGGTCCCATAGTAAAAGTTGTTCAGTTTAATGGTCCCTATCTAACACATTAGGCTTTATAAGGCTATTTCCAAACACCTTGTATAGACCTTACAAGACCGCCACAAACATTGTTGAAATGTAAATAAATCAAACACTACGTTAGACACAGAAAGCAATAAAATAATGTCTAAAAGTTCGCTCCAAAAATATTTTCACGAAATAATATGGGCACATATTTTGCAATGTTTCAGAAACATATTTAAATATTTTCTTCTATACTATAATATTTTCTACAACAATAATCATTACTTATCCCAAATACACCTACAAG
This sequence comes from Agriphila geniculea, assembly GCA_943789525.1. Classification (NCBI taxonomy): domain Eukaryota; kingdom Metazoa; phylum Arthropoda; class Insecta; order Lepidoptera; family Crambidae; genus Agriphila; species Agriphila geniculea. Next base: position 16,698,721 of record OX038875.1, read on the forward strand.
TCGAACAATAGGACGGCATGATATATTTATTATATTACCGAATAGATTAATTTCACTAGCATAAAGCGACTACTTAAGTCGCTTACCGCACCAATTTCTGGTATTGACAGGGACTTAGATTAAGTTGCCTTTAATGCCCCGACCGAACACAAAATAAAAGACACAAACGAACAAACATAAAAGGCATATTAATTAATATGACAAATAAAGAAATTGTTACATAACGAATTCTTGTATTCTTTTTGCAAATATTTTAAGGCTACAAAGCAAGCTTTTGTAATTTTAAAGTTCTGTTCCAACTTAGTTAAAACTTACTCCAAAGTTGTATCGCTACAAAAATAAATGAACCATTATTCCGAAAAGTTAAAATTGGTCTAGTTATGTTATCTTAATTTTTATGAAAATCTAACATAGGTAAATAGTAGCAAAAATTTCAATTGTAATGTAAAATGAAGACAAAATAAGTACCTAGTTCATCTTCGAATTAAGCACATAAGACAACAGTTTTTTACGTCATCATAGTTAACTCGTATTCCAACTCTACGTTTAGTAATGTAAGCAGGTAGGGGGTAAGTAGGAATATTTTTCAAAAATGCATTGTGCATTTTGCCGCAACACTATTTGATTCAATAAAATTAAAATTTCACGCACTGCGGCAGTCATTTAATTCAAATTGTAGGTTAATTAAACGATTAAAAATAAATGACGACCTTATGACGACCTCGAATATTTAAAAATACTTACAAGCTACGGACAATGTTGTTCGTAGCTAGGGTTGCCAACCCTACTATATAATATAGTATCCTACTATATTGAGGGCTCGCCTACTATATTTTTTGAAAAAATATATAGTAGGCAAAAATACTATATTTTTTCAAGTGAATAAATCTACAAAAAAAATACGTACAAGCACTAGTAATTGCATAATATTTTTTGTGATTAAACACATGTCTTTATGGTTGTGGAATAAATCATGAAAATGTTATAGTACTTAAGTATGAAAAATGCAACTTCTTTAAAATCCTCCATACAAAACTTCAACCTACTATATTTTTTTGGACTTTTTCGCCATCTACTATATTTTTACACTAAAAATCTTAAAACTACTATATTTGATCCAAAAAAAGTTGGCAACCCTATTCGTAGCTTACAACATACCTAGTAAAATTTTTACTATGCTTACAAGGATTGATTAGAATTGAACACATAAGTAAACCGCCATCTATTGATACATTTGAGAACTTCGAAAGCTTCGAAAGCACGTTTCCATTCGAGCTTCTATAAGCTAGATTACCGTAGAAAATAGAGATGTCTTCATTTTTTTATTGCTACTATAAAATGTGACTAGTTAATTAATTTAATCCGTCTAACTATTGTATCTCATTCACACAATTAGTAGGTACCTACCCTGTAATAAATAGTATGATGGGCACCTACCTTCCAATACTAGCATTACCTACTTATTCATTTTTTTTTTAATCAAGAAAAGTTGCATGATAATTTACCTATAAGTTAAGTTTATGCTATAAGTAAATTAAAATTTTAAGTTGATAATGATATTAAAATTCTATTGTACCTATATTATTTGACAGGAGGAGATTTCCGTCAAGAAATACGACTACAGGGCGACGCAGTTACATTTAGCTGCAGTTAGAGCACAGGTAAGTTTTAATAGCAATAGTTATAATAGGTAAGTACTAACTAGGTAGTGTAGGTAGGTACGACATGGAAAGGTAAGTTTGTATGTATAGAGATACAGGTCTTTTGTATGTATAGACATACAGGTCTACATTAATATACGATTCAAATTCAAAACAACCGACCCGCGCCGGAGTGCATTTTACTTTTACCTCTAAGTTTGACATAAAAACCATTCATTGGTACCTACTTACACCTGTTAGAAAACATTTATTTCGATCAAAAGTGATGTGGTATGTTATTCTAGACAAGTTCCAAAGGCCTTTCAAGAGCATTGCTTGCTTGTAAGTAAACAAAACTCTGTAAAGTCAAGAGGCACCTGTCTGATTGGTACTCACTGCGCAGGTCTCGCATCGGTCGTCCAGATAATTTGGCACATGCGAATTTGACCTCTACGCCACAATCAATAATTTTGATTTTCCCGCCACTTTCTTATTTCGATAAGAATCGGTGACCATTGATTATAAAATTGCATTTGATTGGTAAATTATTAACGATGCATTCAAGACAAAAGTTTTTATTGGTGGTTCACTTCCACCCTTTTTTGCTTTATGATACAAATTAATAAACTAATAAGAGTAAAACGCTGTAGGATTTTTTAAATAAATATTTATTAATAAGAAAACTTTAAAAATAATTCCATTGGTTGTGTGAGTTGTGTCTATTTACAAAAACCTTTCTCTTTCTATAGCAAAATGTTATTGTTTTGATCTGAGTAGTGCCGCATTGCGCACAGCCTCCCATTCAGTCTGAGAGCACATCTCGTGAATCGACATAACCTCTCTCTATATCTCGTCTCAATTATTCGGTTTCAAATAAAAATATAAGAATATTATTATTTTAAGTAGGTACTTTCCGTCCGTTTTCAACGTCAGTAAGTGAAATAAGAAACTTTAATCACGGATAAGAAACGAAAAATTAAATACCGTGCCAAGATGGGTTGGATATCTATGAAAAATCATATGGTGAGTATTAACAAATAAATATTTCAAGCTATTTTTTCCCTTTGAAAATGTGTGTATGTACGAGTATAAGGGGTGTTTCAACACAAAAGATTATTAGAATAGCATAGATTCGATATTTAATCATTTTTAGGACAGCGTAGGTACTTAGACGTAAGATTACGTAATTGGTAGTACTAGTTATTGAAATAATATTTAAGCTTAACAAAAATAAAAAAAATAAAAATAAAAAACATTTTACTAGCTGCCGCCCCCGTGGCTTCGTCCGCGTGATTTTGTTCTGGGTTAATTAAAAGATAGTAACTGAACTAACTGACTGTGACTGAATGATACCTAACTAATAGGTAAATAATACTATCTTAATTAATATTAAAAATGCGACTTCAGAGCATTGAAAATGACAGATATATATGTACCAATCCGATATGACTAGTCTAGCAATTAACGTCTAGGTACCTACCTCTTGTGTCTAATAGGTACATTAATTTGGTTTTGTAAAAGATATTTATCCACATAGTTAATTCACATTTTAATAATTTATTTGTTTCTAGTAGCAAAAACGTAAAGCTTTCGTATAGAATATAGAGTTGCCATAGAACTTAGATTTAAGTACTTAATTTATAGCAAAATCCTAGTAGGGTACCTATGTTTTACTATACAAAATAACACATTTTGTACCTAACTTAGGTCTAAGTGGTCAAACCTCAATTTTGTCGTATTGAGTTTCGCGGGGTTTGACTGTTCAAGTTGGTCTCTCCTAAGTTTATACATAAATTCGTTAGATAAAGGTCGAAACACGCTATCGATTTGGACTTTATCTAAGGCTTCTTGTTAAACCTGAGTTTTGACTATTCAAACCATAGAAATAGAATATCAAAGAACAACAATGTCAATAAACAGGTGATCCGAAAAACGAATGCATACATTTTATATGAGATACATAAAATATTACTATATATGGCAAAAGAAATTAAGAAACTATGTTCCATACTGTTTTCTTCGTCGATAAACGAGTAAATGTAGCGAAATTTGTTTTTAGAGAAATGTGTGGCAATATCTTATTTACCTGTGAATAGTGTGATTACTTCGATTGTTTCTTTTTGTCACATCACAATTACTTAGAACACAAGACACCATGACTCCACGATACCTTTATTTTAAATTCTAATTAAGATTCACAAATATTTTAAACAAACTGTGATTGCTCATTTGCTAGGCGGGACGCCTAGCAAATGGGGCTCTAACTGTAAAAAATGTTGGCACACGTCAATTGATCCTATTTGTATGATGTTAACTTCTCTTATCTACGCTCTGTTGGTCTTCTTGAGCGCAGCGAAAATTTTTCTGTCTATGATCCAAACCTAGGAGCACCGGAGCTTGGGTGTTTGCCTAAGTATAACATAAATAAATAAAAAACTGCTATACCAATTTCCATTTCATACTAAACCGAGTAGCGATTTATTATGTTTGCGATAAAATAACTTAACGGACGACAAATATGAATTGAAAAATATACGTAAATGTTTGCTTCGGGTCCCATACTTAGTTTCGAATGACGCTGTAGCGACACACATTGTTGAGAAAAAAGCCATGTAAGGTTTTAGTATGGAGCCTGGTATACCTATTCGAAAAAATCGGAAACTCATTGCACCTGATGAAACGTTTTAATCGATAGAAAACGTCAAAAAAAAACATAAATTATTGATTGTCAAATTGTCCTTAAATGTATATAGGTACTTTCGGAGATATTGGGACTTAAAAAAAATCATCGCGATAGAAAGAAAACTTCAATTTGCAACTCCAGACTATCTTGCATTTCATTTAGCGGTAAGAGTGTAATAATTTAACGCTAAAAACATTATACTTTAAATATAATGAAAAATTTAATACCATAATAAAATTGATAATTTCATAGTAAAATTACTAGGCTTTAAAAAAATAATCTTCATATATCTCCGAAAGTATACATTTTACAACAATATGACCACTATCAATCGATTGACATTAGTTTTATCAGTTGCGAAGAAATTCCGTTTTTTTTTTTCAAAATGGCGGGTATGCCAAAAAGTTAATGTCTTTAAGTTAAAAAGTTGTTGTCGTTAGTTTGTCAAACCCACACGGTCCAATGACACGACAGCGACAAACTTTGTGGCGAAATATAATTGTATGCTAGTTTCAAACTCAAAAGGCAGAACAATTTAGGACTACCTTCAATGTATTAATAATAATAAATAAAATAAGGCAGGAATTACTATCGTAGGTATTTCGTACTAGCTATTGATTTTGTATTCGTATTTATGTAAGTATAGGCGTAGTAAGTTTATCTGCTTAAATATCTAAATGGGATATTACTACAGGAAATAAATAAGCTTATAGTAATTAATATAATAATAATTTTTGACATTTAATGAAAAATAGTTATTTGTTATACAAGTGACCAAAATCAATTTGTGCTGCGAGTGCCGACTTTAAATCACGAACTAGCGAAGTAGTCTAGAATTGAATCACGAGCGTAGCGAGTGATTCTAATAAAGACTACTGAGCACAGTGAAGTGAGTGATTTAATTAAAGTCACGAGGCAGAACAAAATTTTGGTCTCGTGTTAAACATACAACCTTTCACCTCTACCAGCGAGATTTTTTTTTACGTGAGTGTCCTGGTAAAAAGCTAAATTTCAGCATAAGAAACTTGTTCACTCAATTCTTTTGGAGTTAGACAACTATCTTCATCGTTGGACGCACTAATTTTTTGTAATTTATCACAAAAATAGTTCGATCAAACCTATGCTGAAAAAAAAATTCATAAAGTAGATTTCCGCCGTTTTGTATTACATTATTACGTTGTGCTTTTCTCTTATTGATTAATATGCCATCTTATTTATTTATTTATAATCATAAAACATTAATTTAATAATAATTTTTTCTTATTTTATATTTCTTTCATACATGCGACCTCATTTTGTCCATATACTCTTTATTTCGAATTATCAACCTTCTTTTTTAACTATCCTTATTTAAAACTCCTTGGTATATCCGTGCATTTTTTTTTTACTTTTAAATCCACGTATGACACCATAAAGCACTCTATTCTATGTATCCTGATCTCACATATCAATTTTACAAGTGTCATCCTTGTCACTTTATTTCTTTTTTCTTTATTATTTTAAAAGTTGGTATTAGAAATTAAAAAACCGTCCAAGTGCGTGTCGGGCCACGCGCCGAAGGGTTCCGTAGTTACCTTATACTATACCATATTTAATACCACCTATCATTTTTCGTCTGCAAAAATAACTTTGTTTTTCACAGTGTTGGTATGAATGACAAAGTTATATTTGCGGTTTTGGAAAATGTGCTATATCTCAAAAACTAATTACTATATCTCGTTCAAATCAATTTTGGTTGAAATTTTTTATTAAGATCTACAGCATATATATTTTTTAGATTTTTCACTCTCTTATTTCAAAAGTTAAAGGGGGGGGACACACATTTTACCACTTTGGCGGTGTATATCTTTCAAACGGTTGACTTAGAGAAAAAGTTGTCTTAGAAACCTCGATGTCATTTTTAAAGACCTATCTATAGACACCCAACACGTGTTGGTTTGAAGAAAAAAATTTTTTTCAGTTTCCGTTCCATGTATGGGAGCCCCCCTTAATCTTTTATTTTTCTTATTTTTGTATTAAATTCGTTAAGCGGTTAATAGAATACATCTACCTACCAAGTTTCAACTGTGTAGTCTTAATACTTTCGGAATAAAGTGTAAATGTAAAATTTTTTCGCTACAATGTGTGTCGCTACAGACAGCGCCATTCGAAACTAAGTACAGGACCCGATGTTATTCTATGCATTAGGTACTACTTTTCTTCAATAATTTTTATTTGTGCCAAAAAGAAATAGCAATGTATCACACCCATCTGTCAAATGCAAGCTTACCTGCCCTTCTAACATGACACTAAGGCTGGCCCCAGACCTATCGGTTTCATTACTTTGCTTTGCTGTTCTACTTTGCTGTTTAGACCGCCGGCCAACGAGGATCATTTTTAATCTATCGTATATTGGGACCAGACCAAATTGGCAAGATAGCCATTAGCTTGGTGTTTTCAAATATCATCGTCTGGGTTGCGAATAGAAAGCTTCTGGGACATATGCCACCCTGAACATAGTATCCGATTGCTAAAAATAAATCAATCGCATATTTATATAAATTGTGAACAGGGTCGTGTGTTGCATCATTACCTACCTGAACTATTTTATTGTGTGTTTCATAACGATCGCATAAGGAATAAAGCTCGCAAAAACATACAATATTTAGCGATGTCGGAGCTTTTAAAGGCAGATAATACGATCAATTTTATCGATAAAACCCCCCACATGCTGGGGTCTATCCCTTCTCCTGTTGGAATGACCGGAATTTTAAATTTGACTATTATTTTAGATGACCCTGCCGAAAAATATTAATTTCTTCGGATTTAAAAGTCCTACAGTTATAAAAAAAATACTTTTCGAAAGCTAATAATATCACCTATCATGTGAAAAAATGAATTAAGTAAACTTTTAACTTGAATACGTCATAAAAAATTACTAAAGTAAATTTTTATCTGAAGTTAGTGTGCTTTTTTTAGTTTTTTCTTACAGATCTCAAAAACTAGGACATTAATTTGCATTTTTTTTGCATTTTTATAATTTACAGGAATATTATCTTCAAAGCGACATACTAATGGCTAATCTTGTCAATGTGGTCTGGTCAAAATGTGCGATAGATTGAAAATGAGCCTCTTGGCCGGCGGTCCATCGCTGAACAGCAAAGAAAAGAAACCGGTAGGTCTGGGGCAAGCCTTAGCTGTCAAAATCCATTATCTTTTGACAGTTAAACGTGATAAAACGTTATATTATCACTCGATTAATCGTCTTTAGGTGGTCATTTTAGCCGATAAACCCGCTAGACTACGTGCTTGATGAAAACTCGTCAAGCAACAGTATTGCCAAAACAACACTTCCAATTCAGGATCAAAGAAAACTTTCCTTCTTACGCTTCATAGGTATTATTTATTTTAAAACCCAAAACATCAGATATTTTTATAAAGAAAAAACAAATTGTACTTACAAATATATTTATTCCAAACCTTAAAATCTGTTTTCTTTATTCCTGTCTGAGATAAAAATGACAGATTTATCGGTCAAATTATATTTCTTCAATTGAACCTTAAAGATTGTTTTGATCATTTTTTTACGATCATTTAATGAATTTTATATTTATGTTTTTTTTACATTTTAGGCATTCACAATGCTATTTTTATATTAAGATAAATAATATATTAGAAAAAATACTAGAAAAAATCGACTCACCCGTAGCAGTTCAAACGGGACTCGGCCTAATGCACTGACCAATTATGCTACAGGTGAGTCGATTTTTTCTAGTATTTTTTTAATATATTAATTATATTAATCTTAGTTTTATGATTCTGCCCCCCAAGCATGGCCACCGAAACGCGATATAATATAACGATTTCACGAACTGTCAAAAGACAAGGAATTTTGATAGTCATGTTTCGATAAAATGCATTATCCTTACTAATATTATAAATGCGAAGGTCCGTTTGTTTGTTACGCCTGCCGATCATCATGAAATTTTGTATTTAGGGGTACAGACAAGGACATAGGATACCTTTCATCCCGAAATAATGCTAGGGGGACTGGTTCAGATAAATAAGAATAAAGAATAAGTTAATTTAATTATGTAGGTACCTACTTACTTATTCCATGTGAAACGACATTTTCGTATATATTTTTTTATTCCTGATTGAATAACAAAAATAGCTAGTTTCACAGCTCTGTAGGAGGGAGCCACTTGCGCTGCGCGAGTGGCCGGGTCTCCTGCGCCGTGTTTTTGTGTTTTCAAACATCAAAACAATGTTTTCTCAACATGTTTGGGGCGTGGCCTATGAGTTTTGTTTTGCAAAAACACAAAACATGTTTGCCGCGACGAACGGAAAACATCCCCCGCTCTCGCCTGCGGGGAGGGGAAGTAACTCATTTTGTGTTAGCGCTCACTAGATGCAGACGTCTCGCCTGCGTTCGTGTGCCACTGTGTGATTCGTGTAATTGTAGTGATGGAGTGGAATAAGGAGAGTACTTTATTTTTATTTGAGTTACTCAGAGAAAGACCGCTACTTTGGGATGTTACGGTGGCAAAGTATAAGGTAGCCATTACACGGTAGGTTTTACGGGCTGTGGCCTGTGACTGACGACGTCTTCTTCGTCGGAACTCATTTTCGAAACTGAGCCGTGATTGGTCGCAAATTTTCTAACAAAACATGTTTTCAAAACAAAACCTAGGCGCAGCGGACGTGCGGTCATGCTAAACATGTTTTGAAAATAATGTTTTTTCAACATGTTTTGTTGAAAATTAGCCGCAGCAGACCCGACTTAACGCCTAAGGCCGGGTCTCCTGCGCCGTGTTTTTGTGTTTTCAAACATCAAAACAATGTTTTCTCAACATGTTTGGGGCGTGGCCTATGAGTTTTGTTTTGCAAAAACACAAAACATGTTTGCCGCGACGAACGGAAAACATCCCCCGCTCTCGCCTGCGGGGAGGGGAAGTAACTCATTTTGTGTTAGCGCTCCGCTCACTAGATGCAGACGTCTCGCCTGCGTTCGTGTGCCATTGTGTGATTTGTGTTTCGATGGATTTGTGTAATTGTCATAGTGATGGAGTGGAATAAGGAGAATACTTTATTTTTAATCGAGTTACTCAGAGAAAGACCGATATTTTGGGATATTATGGTGATTGGGATGAGCCGTGATTGGACGTAAATTTACTAACAAAACATGTTTTCAAAACAAATCCTAGGCGCAGCGGACGTGCGGTTATGCTAAACATGTTTTGAAACATGTTTTTTCAACATGTTTTGTTGAAAATTAAGCGCAGCAGACCCGACTTTACATATTATTATGCGCTCGCAGAGCTGTGAATCCATCAGGCTCGACATGAAATACATCAGGCTCGATTCATGCTTATGCTCGAAGCACTAATAAAAGCGTTTAATGTAAAAGTTAATACAGCAAATTCATCCATAACTAAACAAGGCAATGCTCTTTCTTCGGAGATATTAAATTCGCGCGCAATTGGGCGCATGCGCGATTCGATGTGCTTCGCTTCGTTCGTCTCTGCGCTAGCGCTATGCGCTAGCATAAATAGACCCTAACCAAATTTCTAGAAAAAGGCCGTAAAAAATACCTTAGAGAACAGGAGGCCTGACTATGGCCACACCATTAACTTTTGCAAAGCAAAATATTGCTTATGCTTTAACAGTAACGTTCATCAATATTGTTAACTTTATGTTAGCAAACATTTTGCTTTGTCCTCAAAAAGGACTTCTTATCACAAAGGACTATGTAATAAATGCTTGTCAAGCCGTTCGGGCTGCTTTCCAAACGATCCAGCATGGCTTGTCAAACACGTAGCAATGTAAATGATTCACAAGCAATAAAGTCGTCTAGACTTGAGGACCCATATGTAAGGCGGGCCATAGACAACAAAATCATTTTGCGCAATATTTAATTGCACAATAAGATTGTAACCATTTGAGCCTGTAGCGGCACGAACATACCACTACATAAGCAATCGACAAATGGACGAAGAAATGCAGGATTAGCGAAAAGTACAAAATGTAAACAATACGCAGACATGACCTCGCACTACGTCAAACTAATATCAAGACAGAAATGTATGGAGACCTGACTCACGATATCGAAGTTTTCTAAGCACTTCGTATAAATACAAATTCCAACATCAAGTAGTTGGACCGCGGTTCCCGAGCACAGACACCTAACTCGGTGGAAGTACTTCCCTTTTCGCTGAATATATGGTAAAGAGATCATGCCTCAACAAGCCTAAACGATCAATTCTATTGCACAATAATAAACACTGTAGAATTGATAGATCCGTGTTGGTATTTCATGTGCTATCGTCAGCAAGATGTCAGAACAAGGTTTAGCTGCATGCAGCTATAATCTCAGAATATATAATAGTATTAAGCTGGCCCCAGACACCTACTTTTCATTACTTTGCTTTGCTGTTTAGACCGCCGGCCAACCAGGTATATTTTCAATCTATCGCATGGGACCAGACAAAATTAGCAAGATATCCATTAGCTTCGTGTTATCATATATCATCGTCTGGGTTGCGAAGTAGGAAACTTTTGGGAGATATGCCACCCTGAACATGGTCTCCGATTGCTAAAAATAAATCGATCGCATATTTATATAAATGGTGAACAGGGTCGTGGGTGGCATCATTACCTACCTGAACTATTTTATTGTGTTTTCATAACTATCGTATAAGGAACAAAGCTCACAAGAATATACAATATGTTTGGTTAGCGATTTTGGAGCTTTTAAAGGCAGGTAATAAATGATTAATTTTTTTGATATCTATACCTTCTCCTGTTGGAATGCCCGAATTTTAAATTTGACTTTTATTTTTGATGAACCTGCCGAAAAAGTATCAATTTCTTCGGCTTTAAAGTCCTGAAGTTATAAAAAAAAAGCTAGTACTATCACCTATTATGTGAAAAAATGAATTATGTAAACTTTTAACTTTAATACGTCATAAAAAATTACAAAATAAATTTTTATCTGAAATTAGTGTGCTTTTTTAGTTTTTCTCACACATCTCAAAAACTTAAACATTAATTTGCAATTTTTTTGCATTTTACACAAGAATATTACCTACAAAACGAAATCAACATCATTGCTCTGAATTGCATATTTCGAGAGCTATTTTTATTTGATTATTTTAAAAAGTAAAAAGTTTTTTAATAATAAAAAACCAATAAAAAACTTTTTTCGAAAACGGACAAATTTAAAAACATTTTTATCAGTTTTTATATTAAGTTGATCATGTTATCTTAAAATAAATGTCATTGAACCATAAAAGCAAGTATTTACGAGTTTTGAATTTTTACTATTATTGAAAATTAACCTTTAGTGCTTGTAAGTGTCATATTCAAACAACAATAACTCTCGAAATAAGCAACTCAGAGCAATGATTTTGATGTCGTTTTGTAGGTAATACGAGGGCAGTTTGATATGTCCGTGACTTTAAGGTTAAATAAAAATTTTTTCTTAATTCAATTTTCCTGTCTTAATTTAGAACTCCTTGCTGAGCTTATACTGTTACATTTTTTAAATTGGTGTGAAAGTAAAAAAATGGGAGCATTTATGCAAGTGAGGTCGGGATTTTCATTTATAATGGAGAAAAACAAATTTTGCGTATTGATCAAATACTACTTTTTACGTGGTAAAACCATTAAGCAGACGGAAGATAAACTGAAAAAATATTATGGGGACTCTGCTCCATCTCATGGAATGGTTCATAAGTGGTTTACTGAATTTCGTTGTGATCGTACCACCACAACTGTCGCCGACGGCCCAGGAAGGCCGATTGAGGTCACCACTGAAGATATTGTTAACAAAATCCACGACATTGTTATGGCAGACCGTCGAATGAAGATAGGCGAGATAGCTGATGCTATTCACATCTCTACCGAACGAATTTTTCATATTTTGCTCGATATTCTCGGCATGAAAAACCTTTTTGCAAGATGGGTGCCGCGTTTGCTGACAGTCGGCCAAAAACGAACTCGTGTAACAACTTCTAAACAATGCTAGGTTTGTATAACCGCAATCCAAGTGAATTTTTTCGTCGGTACGTAACAGTTGACGAATAGTGGGTCCACCATTATACGCCAGAGACGAAGCAACAGTCAAAACAGTGGACTTCTACCGGTGAACGTGCCACGGAGAAGGCAAAAACTGTTTGTTCGGCTGGTAAAGAGATGGCCACTGTCTTTTGGGACAGCAAAGGTGTTATTTACATCGATTTTTTGGAGAAAGGCAAAACAATTACCTGAGCTTACCATGTTGCCTTGTTGGATAGATTCAATATAGAGCTGCTGAAGAAAATACCGCATCTAGCAAAGAAAAAAGTTTTATTTCATCACGATAATGCTCCGGCCCACTCGTCGGCAACCGCAACATCAAAACTTGTGGAATTGCGATACGACCTATTACCACACCCCCCGTATTCACCAAATTTGGCCCCGTGTGACTTTTTCCTCTTCCCAAACATGAAGAAATGGCTTGGTGGACAAAGATTTTCATCCAATGGAGAAGTGATAGCTAAAACAGGAGCCTATTTTTCAGGGTGTACAGTCGTTCAACCGCACATTCTCCCGCGTAAGCATTTTAACATAAATCGCATAATTATTTCTTTATAAATTAAATATTGTATTTTAGACCAGTCTGCATTTACTAAGTACCGCCGCCGCTCGCGTCATAAACAGTTCATTGTGAAATATACGTTTTATCTCAACAAGGAGTGTCTTTATTTTTGAGATCTGTGAGAAAAACTACAAAAACACTTATTTCTGATTTAAAATTATTTTAGTATTTTTTTATGACGTATTAAAGTTAAAAATGCACATAATTATTTTTTTCAATTGATAGGTGATATTATTAGCTTTCGAAAAGTATTTTTTTATTATAACTGTAGGACTTTTAAATCCGGAGAAATTAATATTTTTCGGCAGGGTCATCCAAAATAAAAAAAGTCAAATTTAATTCTGACAGGAGAGGGGATACACTCCAATATGTGGGAGGTTTTGTCGATAAAATCGATAATATTATTTGCTTTTAAAGGCTCCGACATCGCTAACCAAACATATTGTATATGTGAAATGTACTTACCAGTCCTTACCTTAGACACTTCCTTAAAGCGACGCAAGACTATGGTTTTATACAAGGTGTAAAAGTAATTAAAAGTAAAGCCGTATTAAGCCGAATATGGTAGATAAGGACCATCAAACTGAACAACTTTTACTACTAGTAGGTATGAACCACTATCCAAAAAAAGTTGGGAGTTACAAGTCGTGATAAAGTTTGGCCACATGATAGAAACTGATCTGTAGGCTGTTTCTAACTAATATTGAGCTGGGCCAAACTATCCTTACATACAGTTCCATACGGCGGCGGGTTGAATAGCGCACTTTGCCCGGCTCCATTCTAAAAACTATAACAATTCAGGTTTAACTAATAGGTCAAATGTGGTATCATTTTCGGATAAATCAATAACGTAGAATTTATTTCTGGTTAAAAAAAATGCAATTTATTACGCAGTTTCTGAAAAATTACACAATAACCAACATTTTTAAACTTTTTTTTTAGTTTAGATATTGGCACTTGTTTCAGTATTTTCAAAAAAACTACTTGAAAGAAGCGTTTTTCAGGTTAATTTGTTACATGCTTTTGTTATGTTAACTATATTTTATACAATTTGCGCCTAACCAAAGTAGTTGAGGTCCATTGTTTGCGGAGACACAGCTAGTCAAAAATATGCATTTTTTCACGAAATAAAAGGGGTTTCCGTTTCGTTCGGAAGCATTTCTCACTCTTTTTGTTTATATTTCTGTAAAGTTAATTAAATTTTTTACAATTTGAGCCTAACTTGAGTAGTCTAGGTTTACTAGTTGCAAAGACACACACAGCTAGTCAAAGATAAGATTTTTTCAATTAATTTCAATAAAAAGCCAACTATTTGTTGCAGAGACATAGCTGGTTAAAAATACCTAGACTACTCAAATTAAGCTTAAATTGTAGAAAATTTACTTAACTTTACAGAAATATAAACAAAAAACCTGAAAAATTAACCTTAACGAAAGGAAACCTTTTTTATTTCGTGAAAAAATGCATATTTTTGACTAGCTGTATGTCCGCAAACAATAGACTTAAACTACTTGGGTTAGGCTCAAATTGTTTAGAATATAGTTAGCATAATAAAAGCATACAACAAATTAACCTGAAAAACGCTTCTATAAAGTAGTTTTTTTGAAAATACTGAAACAAGTGCCAATACCTAAACTAAAAAAATGAAGTTTAAAAATGTTGGTTATTGTGTAATTTTTCAGAAACTGCTTAATAAATTGCATTTTTTTTTATATCAGAAATAAGTTCTACGTTATTGATTTATCCGAAAATGATACCACATTTGACCTTTTAGCTAAACCTGAATTGTTATAGTTTTTAGAATGAAGCCGGGAAAAGTGCGCTATTTAACCCGCCGCCGAATGGAACTGGGAAACCTTTTTTATTTCGTGAAAAAATGCATATTTTTGACTAGCTGTATGTCCGCAAACAATAGACTTAAACTACTTGGGTTAGGCTCAAATTGTTTAGAATATAGTTAGCATAATAAAAGCATACAACAAATTAACCTGAAAAACGCTTCTATAAAGTAGTTTTTTTGAAAATACTGAAACAAGTGCCAATACCTAAACTAAAAAAATGAAGTTTAAAAATGTTGGTTATTGTGTAATTTTTCAGAAACTGCTTAATAAATTGCATTTTTTTTTATATCAGAAATAAGTTCTACGTTATTGATTTATCCGAAAATGATACCACATTTGACCTTTTAGCTAAACCTGAATTGTTATAGTTTTTAGAATGAAGCCGGGAAAAGTGCGCTATTTAACCCGCCGCCGAATGGAACTGTATGTAAGGATAGTTTGGCCCAGCTCAATATTAGTTAGAAACAGCCTACAAATCAGTTTCTATCATGTGGCCAAACTTTATTACGACTTGTGACTCCCAACTTTTTTTAGTATAGAGGTTCATACCTACTATACGGGACCTACTCTGAAATCGCGATAAAAACCCAGCTGTTTCATATAAAAATTAATAACGAAAATATCAAAATGTATGAAACAGCAGATATTTTTTTTCGCGATTTCAGAGTTGGTCCCATAGTAAAAGTTGTTCAATTTGATGGTCCCTATCTACTATATTCGGCTCGATAAGGCTTTACTTTTAATAACCAAATACCCTGTATACACCTGGGACCTGCCCCACCCCCTGAATGTAATTACCTGCCAATATGTAGTCGATTATTTTTTGGAAAAAATGCTCTAGGTTTCTATCCTGACCGCGCGCATGTTTCCTGAAAACTAACATGTTTGTAATGATGCCAACCACCAATTATATCAATATGTTCACCATTTATATCAATATGCGATCGATTATATACTTTTTTGCGATCGGAGATCATTGTATGGGAGGCCATATGTTCAGGGTGGCATATTTCCCAGAAGCTTCCTACTTCGCAACCCAGACGACGATTTTGATAACACCAAACTAATGGCTAATCTTACCAATGTGATCTGGGCAAAACAGGGAATGTTAACGTTATTTTTAAATATAACGTTAATTTTTACTCTTTTTACCGTTAATTTTAACATTAATGTTATGTCAATAAATAACGTTAATTTTAACGTTAATTTGAGAAATAACGTTAATTTTAACGTTAATTTAACGTTAATTTTAACGTTAATTTTAAAATTAACGTTATTCCAATTAATAACGTTAATTTTTTACCGATAATTTGACCGGTACTAAATTTAACGCTATATTTAACGTTAATTTTACCGGTAAAATATTTTTAACGTTATTTTTACCGGTAAAATTAACGTTAAATATAGCGTTAAATTTAGTACCGGTCAAATTATCGGTAAAAAATTAACGTTATTAATTGGAATAACGTTAATTTTAAAATTAACGTTAAAATTAACGTTAAAATTAACGTTAAATTAACGTTAAAATTAACGTTATTTCTCAAATTAACGTTAAAATTAACGTTATTTATTGACATAACATTAATGTTAAAATTAACGGTAAAAAGAGTAAAAATTAACGTTATATTTAAAAATAACGTTAACATTCCCTGTTTTGCCCAGATCACATTGGTAAGATTAGCCATTAGTTTGGTGTTATCAAAATCGTCGTCTGGGTTGCGAAGTAGGAAGCTTCTGGGAAATATGCCACCCTGAACATATGGCCTCCCATACAATGATCTCCGATCGCAAAAAAGTATATAATCGATCGCATATTGATATAAATGGTGAACATATTGATATAATTGGTGGTTGGCATCATTACAAACATGTTAGTTTTCAGGAAACATGCGCGCGGTCAGGATAGAAACCTAGAGCATTTTTTCCAAAAAATAATCGACTACATATTGGCAGGTAATTACATTCAGGGGGTGGGGCAGGTCCCAGGTGTATACAGGGTATTTGGTTATTAAAAGTAAAGCCTTATCGAGCCGAATATAGTAGATAGGGACCATCAAATTGAACAACTTTTACTATGGGACCAACTCTGAAATCGCGAAAAAAATATCTGCTGTTTCATACATTTTGATATTTTCGTTATTAATTTTTATATGAAACAGCTGGGTTTTTATCGCGATTTCAGAGTAGGTCCCGTATAGTAGGTATGAACCTCTATACTAAAAAAAGTTGGGAGTCACAAGTCGTGATAAAGTTTGGCCACATGATAGAAACTGATTTGTAGGCTGTTTCTAACTAATATTGAGCTGGGCCAAACTATCCTTACATACAGTTCCATTCGGCGGCGGGTTAAATAGCGCACTTTTCCCGGCTTCATTCTAAAAACTATAACAATTCAGGTTTAGCTAAAAGGTCAAATGTGGTATCATTTTCGGATAAATCAATAACGTAGAACTTATTTCTGATATAAAAAAAAATGCAATTTATTAAGCAGTTTCTGAAAAATTACACAATAACCAACATTTTTAAACTTCATTTTTTTAGTTTAGGTATTGGCACTTGTTTCAGTATTTTCAAAAAAACTACTTTATAGAAGCGTTTTTCAGGTTAATTTGTTGTATGCTTTTATTATGCTAACTATATTCTAAACAATTTGAGCCTAACCCAAGTAGTTTAAGTCTATTGTTTGCGGACATACAGCTAGTCAAAAATATGCATTTTTTCACGAAATAAAAAAGGTTTCCTTTCGTTAAGGTTAATTTTTCAGGTTTTTTGTTTATATTTCTGTAAAGTTAAGTAAATTTTCTACAATTTAAGCTTAATTTGAGTAGTCTAGGTATTTTTAACCAGCTATGTCTCTGCAACAAATAGTTGGCTTTTTATTGAAATTAATTGAAAAAATCTTATCTTTGACTAGCTGTGTGTGTCTTTGCAACTAGTAAACCTAGACTACTCAAGTTAGGCTCAAATTGTAAAAAATTTAATTAACTTTACAGAAATATAAACAAAAAGAGTGAGAAATGCTTCCGAACGAAACGGAAACACAGGCCATATGTTCAGGGTGGCATATTTCCCAGAAGCTTCCTACTTCGCAACCCAGACGACGATTTTGATAACACCAAACTAATGGCTAATCTTACCAATGTGATCTGGGCAAAACAGGGAATGTTAACGTTATTTTTAAATATAACGTTAATTTTTACTCTTTTTACCGTTAATTTTAACATTAATGTTATGTCAATAAATAACGTTAATTTTAACGTTAATTTGAGAAATAACGTTAATTTTAACGTTAATTTAACGTTAATTTTAACGTTAATTTTAAAATTAACGTTATTCCAATTAATAACGTTAATTTTTTACCGATAATTTGACCGGTACTAAATTTAACGCTATATTTAACGTTAATTTTACCGGTAAAATATTTTTAACGTTATTTTTACCGGTAAATTTACCGATAAAATGTTTTAACGGTATTTTTAACGTTATTTTTTTATAACGTTATTTTTTTTAACCGTATTTCAATCCCTGTCAAAATATGCGATAGATTGAAAATGAGCCTCTTGGCCGGCGGTCCATTGCCGAACAGCAAAGCAAAGAAAAGAAATCGGTAGGTCTGTGGTCAGCCTTATCATCTATATTTTTACTATTTGATGAAAACGTCACTGAATAAAAAAATGTTGCGCGATGTTGACCCTACACGGTGCAATAAAAGAATATTGTGCAATTAAAATCAAATTAGCTCAATCTTCTGTTCAATCATTACGCAAACTTCAATATTAACCCTACACGGTCAATAAAATTGTGCAACGCTTAATATATAATTGATCGACTTGGGACCGCCTAAGGTATTTCAATAGAATCATGTTCAAATTAAAACTTTTTTTATAACGATCAGCTTTATACACCTACCTAGGTACCTATAGAAATATATGAATGCTGAACGCTGCCGTATTCTTCCCGCGCGCGCATGTCAGCGCCACTTGCGGCGAGGTTCGAAACTATTTCGTTCGCGTCATGAAATCCGTGTGTGACTGTGTGTCGTGTTTGTAATCGTGGATTTATTTATTTTTGTATTTATGTACTATAAAAAATGCATGTGTATTGAATAGAAAATCATGCCTATCTATAAAGGTAAGTACTTCAGTAATCAATATTAGTGTTATGTAACAGCAATCACAAACGCAACTAAACCATTGATGGCACTGATGACGACTTAAAAATCTAAATTTATGAAGCGTTTCATACTTTTCAGTTGTAGTCAAATAGAACAAAAACCCTATCTTATTAGATTTCAATAGGTTTAGTTAGTTTTATGCTCGTAAGGATATCTTTTATGTAGATGTTACAACAACATAACCTCAAAAAATATTATCTTGAATTTAGTTTTGCTTGCGAAGGGCATGTCTAATTTTAAACTCATTTTGTTTTATCATTCAATTAAGGTCTAATTAAATAGGTCATAATTCGATCTTTATGAAGAGATTATGTCAGTATTTTGTTTTTGTGATAAGAATTACCTTCGCGTAGTTTCGGCGGGAATCTTGATGCCACCTGTTGTCGTTCATTTGTTACTTTTGATTTAAATCTTATAATTTTTTCTACTTTCAGGTGCTAAAAGTTGTTTATAGAAAAGAAAAAAAGTATCTAAGTACATACCTACCCATTTGAAAAATAAAAACAATAGCTGATAAAATGTTAGCACGCAGGAATGGATACCAATCTGATGATGATAATGTGAGATATAAAATAAATACAGTATACTTTAACAAGATCAATAAAACTACTGTGACATTAAAAAAGCCAGAAAAAATTAAAACTGAAGATGATGACGTCCGCTATATGTTCCCAACTGTATTAAACAAGCCAAAAATAGAACAGAAGCCTAAACCAAAACCTAAAATAAAAGTAAACTTCTGGAGTAATAAGCAGAAAGGAAGCAGGCTTTATAATAATGAGGCAAACAAAGATAGAGTTAACCGGAGACATACAGTGGCTGCAGTTACAGAAGAGTCGCCTAAACCCAAAAGTTCTGGGGTCAGAGTTAGGAAACGAGTATCATTTTTACCTTCTCCTTTGTTTTCTGAAAACCATATACCTATGGTTACTGTTCCTGATGATTTGACAATACATTTAAATGAAGAAGAGGCCAATGACCTTAGGGAAGATCTAAATTCAGCATTTGTGGATAGTAATATTGAGAATGACAAAAATGAGTCGGCCAAACGTAAAGCTAAAACGTCCACAACACAAATAAGTCCTAAAAGTTCACGACGTAAACGAAGCCATGAAGATATTGACTCCAGACCTCAAGGCAATGAAAATGAACTCGAGTTCTTCTCAAAGTATATTGTACAGAAACTTCGAAGAATGGAAACCAATCAGCGTATCTATTCGGAAAATCTGATCAACACTGTTCTAATGCTCGGTCAGCTCGGGAAGTTGAATGGTAAATCAAAAATTGCTGAAGCATAATAGTTACCATTAAAATAATAATTTTATTTAATTTAGTACATTCAATAGAAACTGTACATTGGTACAGCTTTGTTGTATATAAGTTATATAACTATATTACTAAGTAAACAGTGTCAATTTCTACATAATGTCCCAGTTTTGCATAATATTTAACCAATTTTTTCTACTTTACAAGTTTGATAATCAGTTTCCAATGAAATACCTATAAGTTTACTATCAAAAGTAAGTACAAAATTAATCGTAAAAATAAATTAATATTAATATATTTGGATCAACAATTCTTATTATTATCAAAGCAATTTTTCATGCATTTTCAACTTAAAGTTGGTGTGTTATTTATGATAGGTACTTAAATTAGGATAAAATCACAGGTATTAAAACATGTTAAAATTCCAATGTTAAAAATCACTGAAATATATTGGGTTTTT
This sequence comes from Agriphila geniculea, assembly GCA_943789525.1. Lineage (NCBI taxonomy): Eukaryota > Metazoa > Arthropoda > Insecta > Lepidoptera > Crambidae > Agriphila > Agriphila geniculea. The sequence goes on from OX038875.1 coordinate 16,719,405, forward strand.
TGTTTAAAGGTTAACGCACATTATGGGTTAACGCACATTATAGGTTAACGCACATTATGGCGGGGCGCAGCGGGGCGGGCCGCAGCGCATTTTATTTTTCTATGGAAATGCGGCCCGCTGCGGCCTGGCGTAGTGTGCGATACTTCATATAAAATACATAATGTCCGACATAATGTGCGTTAACCTTTAGTCGGGGCGCAGCGGGGCGGGCTGCAGCGCAAAAATCGCTCGCATATATTTTATATGAAGTATCGCACACTACGCCGAGCCGCACCGGGCCGCAATTCCATATAAAAAAAATGCGCTGCGGCCAGCCCCGCTGCGCCTCGCCATAATGTGCGTTAACCTTAACAGTTAACACAATAATTATGAGACATTTTAATGTGTCAACTTTTTGCAAAAATTTGTCACGTACAGTTCACTATTACTTATACTTTATATTACAATGGCATATTTTGACATAAAAGTAGTAATTTTTAACTAACTTTTAATTAAGATGTTTCATACAAAATGGCTTAGCTTAAAAGAAATATTTGTTTGGTTTGTTAGGGGCTCTTTGTATGTGGTTAAAGGTTGGATTTATAGAAGTGTTTGTAAAACAGGTTCTTATCATAATAAATAATTAAGTAATGTTATTATTAGTAACTTACTTATTTATTTAAATTCTGTATGCTTTTTAAGACAAAGTGTACTTTCATTTCAAAAGTTGGGGAGATTCCAGGGGATTGATTATGTATTTCTGTTGCTAACAATTTTTGATTGGAACTGACAAATATTGCAGTTACTTTGCTGCTTTAGTAAGAATAAATGTGACAACTATGTTACTTAAAGCAGCAATGTCACTGCGATTTCTGTGAGTTTCAATCAGAAGTTGATTGCATTGCAACGGAGTTAAAATCAAGGGGCAGGTATCAAAGTTACTTTTATTCCTTTTAAATATAAACATTTGATTTTCTGGTATATTTGTATATTTTGTTTCTTGAAAATAATGCTATGCGAGTGATGAGTTCTACAATTTGTTCTGAAAATAACAAAAACAGTCATCATCTGGTTATGAGTATATATGATATTAATAATCAAATACATGCTATGTATTTAATTTATAATTGCGCTAGTGCGCTTTACAGAAAAACATTTTGTGGCAAAAAATGTGCCTAATTAATTTGTTTTTTTTTATTGACCGAGCATGCGCAAAGCATCTCTGTTTCAGCTTGAGCAAAAATGCTTTTGTATGTCTGTTTGGTTGTTCGTTTGTTCTCTACAGGTTTTTCTACGCATTTCTCAACTGATTCTCGGGGAACTTTGTAAGCAGGTAGAATTTATTTGTTGATTCAGTTTTTCGTTTTATTTTTTTCAAAATGGCGGATATATAATAATATGTTAAACCAAGGTCTACAGCTCACAGAGCCACTAGTTTTTTAATTTTATTTTGGTTACTTCTATATATTATGTATAGTTCATTTATTACTCTTGACACTTAATTTTTTGAATGCTACGCACAAAAATGCAGAAATAAGTAAGACTGTGAAGTGAAGCAATTTATTACTGTTGTTTATAATAAAATAAAATGTTTACATATTTACACTTTTGATTGTTACAAGCTCAATAAGTACTGTGGTTTTTGACTTTATATTATGTATTTGAACTATATTTCACACAGATTTATTTATATTTTGAAATAGTATGATGGGAAGAGCTCTGCCTTACTAATAAAGTGAATGTTAAAATAAAGTTCTTCGTTTTCTTACAAACAACATTACCTTTATACATGTAGTTTGAAGTTTAGTATGTAACTAATCGTCCGTTCCCTATTATTCATAGAGTTCACCTAGGTACTAGGATTTAACGAAAATAAATAAGACAAAAATAATACAGATAAGCAATTTAGCCGTATAAGAACGGGTTATTTAAATTGAGTAGGAATATGGTACCTTTAGCACCATTCAATAGACTTTAAACTTAATATCCTAGGTAAAATTGTTTTGTTAATTTGTGTGCAGTCTGTTAATCGTTCTTAGAAAATGTAAATAAAAAAGGAGATCTTTGAAGGTACGATTATTATTTATGTAAATATTCCTTCAATCTGATGAAGGGATCCCTAACTCGCTTTCTTAAAGTGCATGTTAATTAAAACAAGCACCTCATTGTACTAATGAGCTGTTAGAGACGATGGCCGCCTACGAGACACTAGGAGTAGTAGGCTCTGACAAGGTCAAGGTGTGAAATCTATCTGCGCCAGCGAACTGAAATCTATGGAAGTGTAATTGCATACGAATTGCTTAAAAAATGGCACCACGGAACCGAGTACAGCCCGCTCAGCTTTAGTCGGGCCAGCCACGCACGCGGTGAATGACGTTAACTTTCTTTACAATAATTGCAGTTTGTATTTTAGAGAGAAAGATAAAGTTTATTAGAAATTTTGTCTTGTGTAGTCAAATGGCATAAAAGACACAGAAGACAGTAAAAATATGCATGAATAACGAATCATATTTCTTCGTTTAAGTATAGCAATTATCTATGAGAGTTAACACCCATTTGCACTAAACTTAAGAATCGCCTAAGTCTTTTCCTAACTAACTTAAGACATTCTTAGCAAAAAATTGGTTTGCACTAACCTTAGGACGTTCCGTTTCTAAATGCACTTTAGGCTATTCTTAACTTACGGGCCCAATATCGAGCGCCCAAGGCTTAAGAAATTCCTATGTTATGAATTGTAAATCTGTGGTTATAGCCTGTGGCCGTCAATTGTGACAAAAACAGAAATATTTGCTGAAAAATTGAAAATTCATGGAACATTCATTGAAATAATTGAATTACTAAACGACTCGGTGGAAAATCGCAAAAATTGCCGTATTTCAATATAATTACTGCACTTATAAAAGAATAAAAACGTATGAAATAACCGTACTTGTATGTAAAGTTCTGCAATAGGCCGCCGTGTCAAGGTTAATTTTTGACCCCAATCACCGTATAATACGGCAATTACCGTACCATTGGCAACACTGCCGCGATTTGTTTTCCATTTTCTAAATTGACAGTTGATGACATAACTTTTTCGATCACCCTACCAAATAAAATAAACCAACGCCTTATCTTTCGTCTCCTTTCAACTCACGAATGAATCAATGTGATGTTATAACCAAAAAAGTACTCTAACCTATATTACTTCGCCGGCTTAAAAATCCATAAACAATTAATATTTACATTCGTTCATTCTTTCTCTTAGCAAGGCGATGCCCACGTTACGACGTAGTCTGTTAGTGCAAACAAAAATTTCAGCTCGGCATTTTTAGGCTGTTCCTAAGCTAAGAAATATTTTAACTAGGACACGCCTAACTTGAGTTTAGTGCAAACGGCTGTTAGAATACAAATTATGGTCGCTAATAATAAGCAACCAGTGCTCAGACGCTTTGTGCTGCATAATTAAATGCCAGCATTTTTAGCTCCATGTACGTTTCGTGTGGTGCCATTTTTTGAGCGCAATGCTTGTTCCATAGATTTTAGTTCGCTGATCTGCGCTACTGAAGCGCAACTTTATGTAAGTAGGTCTTTGTGAAACGGGACCTTTAAAATATGGCACAAGAAAGATTTTGTGATTCCGGCAAGTGTAAATTGGGCATTTTGAAAAAAGAAATATTTGTAGCTTACTTCCGCAAACAATATATGCAAGATGCACCGCCCGCCCGCCCGCAAAAATATGCACATGCACACCACAAAATATCAGTGCACAAACCTGCATTTAGCAAGACAGTAACACACCTTGAAAAACACAAAAACACAAAAAAAAATGTGAATTGGGCTTTTATATGCCATGGTAGGTAGGTTCTTCAATAGGTACCTACCATCATCAGCTTTCTACCAATTAGCTAAGTTTTCTCTTGTATTTTAAACCTAGTGGTTGATGGTTCATTAAACTAAGGTAAAGGTATTATTTTCCATAGGTACCAAAACAGATAATAAATAGGTAGGTACTAAGTATAAGGTGTGGGCGTAGAGTAATTAAAAATAATGTTTTAAATATCCTACCAATACTTATTTACTATTAGATTTTTTACCATTTTTCAAATAGAAAAATCAATATCAGTCGTGCCGTCCATGTCTGCGCACTGTGTCTGTTCTTCATTTCTTTACAAAGCATAATTTTAAAAGAAATTTTCAAATTAAGCATCTTCAGCCTGCAACAGCCGTGACGTGATGGCCAGATCGCAGTGAGGTACCTATAATACGAGGCACGTATCTTGAAATTTTTTTGACGGAGTGGGGATAAGTTCGCGCATGTGCTCTTGTGAGCGACCAATAGCGCGCGCCTCTCTCCCGCCGCCCGCGCCCCTCACCGCTACGCATACCCAAAATTCGCGTTTCGCGCAATCCCCACCCGATTTCAAGATACGTGCCTCGTACTGTAACTCCTCTTGTAGCACAGAATAAATAATAGGTACTTACTAACCCCCTTACTAATAAAGATTGAATAGCAGATGTTTAGTTACACAATGGTTACTCTCTGTCAAACTATTTGAATTTGACATTAAAAAGAAAGTGACAAAACACTGTGTAACTATGCAGCTGCTATACAATCTTTATTAGTAAGGGGGTAAGTACTAAGGTCGTAGTCTTAACTTACGGCTAAACTATTTTTTTTTTATTTAGAAAAATACTCTTGTGATAAAATGTTTACCGAGAAGTACTTACACCTGTAATCAATGAAATCTATTATTTATAAAATAATGTGCGACCACGTGTACCGACGGACAGTGTCGTATGGCTGTGTCCTTCAGATTTAGTGTGGACTACAAGCGTATTAGATATTCAAGACAAGTGAATAAAAAATAAGTTCAAAATAGAGTCAACGGCGATATAAAAAAAAGTTCAAGGTTCTGAATAACAATACCATATCTTCAATCAGACCTCCAAACTTTTAAGCATTAGTGACAATTGCTATCGTGACTAAATCACAGCGTACTAAATAAATCTTGATTAGGTGTGAACTGCTAAGAACTGCGTGTTGTTTGCAAACGGTTGCTGAGCGACGCAGAGAGGCGCCGCCACGCGACATCCGGCGCCCTACGGCAGTCACGGTCCGCCCGCCCGCCCTACAACGCCTGCGGGCGCGACCAACAAACCCCTTTTTTGCACATTTTCACTCGCGAATAAAAAACCTCTTTTAGAAAAAAAACAAAACAAGAAAAGATCAAAAAAGTTTTTACTCTGCATAAGTACATTTTCTTGTCGACCTTCAACTGTTTTCGAATAGGTACCGAGTGTCTTAGGAAAAGTGAAGATCGAAATGGATATAGTTCACCGATTGCACTATCTAGTGCTTTCGCAGAAATCGGACTTGATGACTATGGAAAGGGAGCAACGGTTGCGCGTACGACGACAGTCAAGCCTTCCGGAATACAGCAAAGCAAATAAATCACGACAGAAGCTAGAACAAGTTTATTTTAACGACGTAAGCCTTTTTTTCTATATTTTTTTAATACTAATATATCTGTGATATTAGAGGCACTGGCGTGTAATTGCTTGCTGTAGGTACTTACTTAAGCAATACTTTTTATTTCTTTTCCCTTTTCTTTCAAATGATTAGACAAGATCAAATTTTATACAGACTGATGGAATGGACTGATGCCAGCCCAGAATGATCATAAGTATAATCTCCCTCCTAGAATGCACCCTTGTGACAAGGCCCTTCAATCTTTTCCCAAACTGATGATCTAAAATTTGTACCAGACTGATGAGGGATGGACTGATGCCAAACTGAACATGTAATCTCCTTATAGCAGACTAATCGCTAAGCCATCGGTCACCTCAGAGTATCTCAATTTTAATTTAAATGGTGTTTGGAAATAGCCACTAAGCCGCGATTACATATCCCGTACCCTGATTATCTAAAAAGAAACTATTTAGCGACCGGTTTCATTCCCTAAACATTGCTACTTTTCTTTGGTATGTTTTTTTTTAATCCAAAAAGAAGTAGCAATGGATCACTATAATCTATGAACTGCAACCGGTCGCTAGGTGGTTTCTAATTAGATAATCAGCCCGCCGATCTAGCATCCTAGTTAAGAACCAATTTAGAGTTGCCACCCGTATAAATAAGTTCAATTTTAACAGTAAATTTGCACAAATAACGGAAAAGTCAACATTTTTTATGATTTTCTATTTTCGATTCATATACAATGATCACCTTTCCGTTATAGTGTAAATTCACTTTTAAAATCTAACTTATTATACAATATTTTATTGTCAAGTAACTACGGGTGGCAACCCGAAATTGGTTCCTAACTAGGATGCTAAATCGGCGTATGTAATCGCGGCTTTATACCTAAAGCCGAATACCTATGGTAGATACGGCCCATCAAAGTCAAATTGAATAACTTTTACTATGGGGCCAACTCTGAAATCACAAATAAAAATCAGCTGTTATATACAAAAATTAATTAAAGAGAATTTCAAAATGTATGAAACAGCAGATTTTTTTCGCGATTTCAGAGTTGATGTCTGATTTTGTAACTTTGTCGCAATCAACTCTGACAGAAATCGCAGTTACATTGCTGCTTTAGTCAGAACCAATGTGACAACTATCTTACTTAAAGCAGCAATCTAACTGCGGTTTCAATCGAGAATTGTTAGCAACAAAGTTACGTAATCAGGTTTAGGGGGTAAAAGTTGTTGAGTTTGATGGTCCCAGCTTCTTTATCTAGCCATATTCAGCTTTATAAGGCTATATTTAAATTCAAACACCATTACGTAATAAACGTAATCTTACTAATATTATAAACGTGAAAGTTTGTGGGTTTGGATGTTTGTTCCTGAATCACGCAAAAACTACCAAACGGATTTGGTTGAAATTTGGCACACATATAGAAGATAGCCTAGATTAAAACATATAATACTTTTAATCCCGATATTCCCACGGGAACGGGAACCACGCGGGTGAAACCGCGGGCGGCCGCTAGTTAACTTATAAATCTGTTTATTTTTTAAAACAGACGTTCTCTTTTAAATAGCTAATTACCTACGCTATACTTAATTCCAGTGACAAAGACCAGATAAAGTTTGAAAGTAGCAAACTTTCATCGTGACACCTGCTAATGCTAATTCATTATTAATCAAGTCAAATTCGTTTCTTTTCTTGTTATTTGGCGTTCACGCCTAACAATAAATTCAGATTTAAATCAATCAATAGTTTTCAGAATTCAATTCTCTAAAAAATGGGGAATAAATATGTATTTCGTTTGAATTTGTTCTGTGAATACCTCCTATTTCATTGAAGTTTTATAAACAGTTATTGAAATTGAAAAACTAAAAACTTTCCGAAAACTTTAGTTAAATCATCTGCAATACTAAAATAATTATTCAAAACCTATTGCTAGAAATACAAATGGAGTGAGATAATTCAGAGATAACTTTATATAAAGTAATCAAATCTGCTAGTATTCAATCGACTGCTCTGAAGTTTCGCCACCGAATATAGGTAACACCCAGAGGGACTCTTCCGTGTCGTTCACCAAACGGTTGTTTTGTGGTGAATCACCAAAATAAAGGTTGATTTCAAAAAAAAAAGATTGTGTTGATTCATATGCAAGGCCTTCGCGCGAAACTTAATCAAATTCTAAGAATACTTACCTCGGATTTTCGCCACATTCTACGGTGGCAACTTTGTGGTGAAAGGAACGTGGCGGAACATCAAAGTCACACACGCCAATAAATTTCAGCGAAAGACACAGTTGATTTATATGCAAGCTCAGCACCTTCCACCGAAATTGACTCTTGGCATCTTTTATCCACCGTTCAGAAAGTTTCGTAAAGAAAGCGTGAAATCCCTCGTTTCATGTCTGTCACTTCAGTGTTTATTTATTTTTTAGGGTTCCGTAGCCTAAATGGCAAAAAACGGAACCTTTATAGATTCGTCATGTCTGTCTGTCTGTCTGTCTGTCCGTATGTCACAGCCACTTAATTCCGAAAGTATTAAGACTACACAGTTCAAACTTGGTAGGTAGATGTATTCTGTTAACCGCTTAACGAATTTAATACAAAAATAAGAAAAATAAAAGATTAAGGGGGGGCTCCCCATACATGGAACAAAACTGAAAAAAAATTTTTTCTTCAAACCAACACGTGTTGGGTATTTATAGATAGGTCTTTAAAAATGACATTGAGGTTTCTAAGACAACTTTTTCTCAAAGTCAACAGTTTGAAAGATATTCACCGCCAAAGTGGTAAAATGTGCGTCCCCCCCCCCCTTTAACTTTTGAAATAAGAGAGTGGAAAATCTAAAAAAAATATATGCTGTAGATCTTAATAAACACTTTCAACCAAAATTGGTTTGAACGAGATATAGTAATTAGTTTTTGAGATATAGCACATTTTCCAAAACCGCAAATATAACTTTGTCATTCATACCAACACTGTGAAAAACAAAGTTATTTTTGCAAACGAAAAATGATAGGTGGTATTAAATATGGTATGGTATAAGGTAACTACGGAACCCTATGGCGCGTGGCCCGACATGCAATGGCCGGTTTTTGAAAAGTTTATCTAAGGCTTACATTAAAATTTAACAATGGCCTTCATAAATTATTTGGTACCTATACCTACTTACTACGTTACATGATTATTTCAATAAAATTGTTAATTATGAAATAACCAAGCTTTGCGTAATGCTAAAATTAAATCCTCAAGTTGCAAGCTTTTTAATAATGTAACGTAAATTAAGTTGTTGATAGACTTTCTTGTTCGACAATTTCATAGTTTTAAGTTTGTTAGAGTTAGTTTAATTACTTATTTTCCGCCATGATAAGTAGGTGTTTAGTTGTAACAGGTAATAAACAAAATTGAAAACAACAGGAAAAATAATATTGTAAATAAGTAGACAAGTAATTCTTATTTTTGTTTGGTATTTATTTGTCTTTTATTTACTCATCTTTAGCAAGTAAGTCAGTTAGTAGAAAAATAAATTATTAATGTAGTTAGTTAGGTACCTATAGTAATTGTATGTTACTATAATATAGTAACTGTATGTTACTCAGGGATACTGTAGCTTTCTAATGGTCAAATAAGTAGTGTTTTAAATCGGATAAGTAGTTTTAGAAATTAACTTCAACGTCCTAACTTACTATCCCCTTTATAACATTAGCGTAGGTGTGACCTCTGCCCTAGATTAAGCAAAATAGCATTTTAGTTATAGGTTTAACTAATTAGAATGCTCTTTTGTTTAAACTTCTTTTTCTTATCTAAAAGGTTATTAACAAAAGAATGTCGTACTCTAGCAGCTGTGAATAAGAAATTATAATGTGGTAGATAAAAGTACCGGCTATCAGCGCGATAAAGAGCTTTACAGGCCTTTTTATTTCAGTCTGACACGAATCGGCCACTAAACCATTAAATACCATTACATAACGCGTTAACATTAATTACAATCATTCAGTTTATTGTTCGATATAGTAAAATCGGTGCTATAAATATTACATAACATGAATACTAAATTGTTAGCCATTGTATGAAATAATCTATAAAATCTGTTTTTTTTTTTCAATATTATATTTTCTTCAAGGCATTCCGAGTTATTATTGAATATCCAACCAACTCCATATTATGCATAGAGTTTTATTTGAATTCCTTGCAATACTACTTATTATTAAGTAGGTTTATGATACAAAATTTGTAAAGATGGTAGTGAAGTTATGATACGTAATCATTTATTTATGAAACCTACGTATAATAAGACTAATTATCTTCTGGTCGATAATCTTAACTATTGGATATTGGAATTTCGAAAACAAAAATATTTTTCTTTTTTATTTTAGCAACCAGTTTCGAGAGAAGAATAAAAATTCTTTTTTCGAAACTAGTTGCCAAAAAGAATTTCAATTCATCTCTTGAAACTGGTTTCGAAACTTGGTTTCAAAAAGGCCGAAAGGACTTAAACTTGGACTGTACACAAGCTGAGATTAAAAAAGGTGGTAGCGCTAGGTACCTTTTAGTATTATGTAAAAATGAAGTTCAGTAATTGCGTAAGGATGTTACTAAGTCTAAGTCAAAATGTGTTTATTTAAATAAACATAATAATTAAGCACTTTTGAATCGTCTATATTTTCCTACCACCCGTTCCAGACTTTTTCAACTGACAAGAAGAACGGGCGCAAGAAACTTATCAGCTTTTCATTATCACCTATTGACATCTCTGATATACATTTTCTAATCTCTACCTAGTTCCTCTTCCGCAAATGACTACTCGGTCGGTCGTTCAATAAATCTAACAAGGTAGGTACTTCTTGTAACACCGTTATAAATTCCAATTTATACAGACATTCAACATTCATTCTTGTGCCGCATTCATTTGCTTTTGTAATTTTAAATAAAAACCTAGTAGTTACTCAGGTACTTTATTTCCACTAAAAGTAATTTGTGAGACAAACAATTGAAACGGACTCAGCTTACTTAAAGTTCTAAGGTTTCATACAAAACGGCTTATCAGACAAGCCACAACGACAGGCGTCGACTAATTTAACATTTTCATGTGCAATTCTTACTATATTTTACAGAGGAGTTAATGTAGAGTAAAACCTTTTTTAGGCATGATTGTTCAAAACATTTGAAGGTTGTGTGTGAAAAAAAACGAATCGAACCAAGGAAATTACCAAGTGTGTTCGTTCGAAATGTTTGCCAGGTGGCTTGGTAGAAACCACTATCTTCGTGCTTCTTTATTATCCATATGGGAATCAAAAAGATTAATAACTTAGTTATTTTCTTTTGCGCAACCAAACGATAAATTATAATTGGCTAAATAATTGTATCCAATCCAATATGTCGGTAGGATATAGTTATCCTTCTATGAAAGACACCTAGTTTTCCTTAAGTAAACTTTCTCTTTTCTCAGTACCCACCTAGGTGCTTTATTTATCTTGCTTTACTTTAAACACCGTTTATAATAATTCCTGGGTTTATTATGTATTTGGGTGAACGATGAAAATTTAAAAGTTTCCCTAAAAGTTGTGTAGGGTCTGTCGAACGAACGGCATGTAAATGAGTTAATTTGCATCACACAGTCTCCAGCTCAGCTAAAGGGATTCTTTCATGCTTCTACTTACTTACTATTTTAAGTATAACCACAGAATAAATAATAGTACAAGTGTAAAACTATCTACTTTGTCTGCTCTAGTAAAGATCATATTTTATTCGTCCAAGGTTTTCGTAGATCTATATTACGCAGCAAATTTTCCACTAAATAACCTTCTTTTCTGTCATGTTTTCTGTACTTATGAAATAAAATACCTATTCAATATATTTTCTACAACACTACTCAGCTTATAACTAACTATAACTTTCGCCCGTGACTTCGTCCACGTGGATTATTGGTATTGTTATTGGTGATGGGCTCTTTTTTCCGCATTTAGACTCCCATTTGGTCCGTTAAGCGTGAACACAGCATCGGTATGGCTAGTCAAGCCATCCAGGTCCTTCCAGAAGCGCAGAAGCCTCCTGGGGCGTTCACGGACGGACGGACGGAGCGACCTCACGTCTTTGAGGATTTCTGCCCGTTGTGCGGAACCCACGCACTCCAGGATCGCGAGGGCGGCTGTTTCCCCTGCGTCCAGGCATCCTCTACATAGGGGACTGTCTGTCGCATTCATGATGAATAGTTGTCGGTTTAAAGCTAGGTGACCTGTAAGTGTACCTACAACTATTCGGAGGTCTGGACGATTGAGGCTGAGCAGTCTACAGGTCAACAGCGGCAAGACTGCAGTCAAAAAAAAGTTGAAATAAAAAAATATTAAGTAGGCTTAATATTTTTTTCTACACACAATTTTTACCCTTTAGGGGCTGAATTTCTTAATTTTTGTGTATGTCGTAGGATAAACGTATAATCAAAATCAATAAATCTTTGCAAAAATCCTAGATCGATTGTAAAGGATCAGATCAAAAATCTAAAATAGATTTTCGCAATCGTCCAAGCAATTTTTAAGATTTTTGTAAAAATCCCAATATGTTAGGTATTAATTTTCTTTTGTATTAAAGTATTAGTAAATCAGTCGAGTTTCCCGATTTCGATTTAAACTACGATGACCATTATTATTCCGTGTAATTTGCAAGGGAAACGTGAAGAGATTTTTTTCACAAACTGGAAATGGAATTAGAACTCGATTTATAGCTTATCCAAGACTAAGACTCAGCGTGAATTATGAACTCGACATTTTATTTGAGAGGATAAGTAATTGCCCCACCTTTTAGTAGTAGGTACGGTTACCTTCAATTTTCAAGGTCAGTTGTTGATAAGTAGTCACTCATTATTTGGGATTTTCTACCGTACACGTCATCGTGTAGTTGTCTCAATAGTATTGTATACCATTAAGCTTTATTTTTAAAGGAGCTTTTGTAATAAGTTAGATGTCAGCCCTATCGTAACTATAATATTTTTACATTTCAGTACTTGATACTATTACCTATTGTGTGCCGTTTTGACCATTATTTTACATATCGTCATAAAAATAATTACTACCCAAAACAACTTTTATCTTACATGGCCATGTAGGATAAAAAATACCAAAAGAAAAACTACAGAATCCTTGTTTCTCTTGCAAAGTCACTTTTTAACCCGGGGAGCGCACAGTTGGGTCAATTTGACCCGCGCCATTTTAAATTGCGTGTATTTTACAAAATTATAGTGCGACGTTTCCATACTTCTCAGTAGCTGGAGCTAACAGTCCCCCTACTTCGTTTCTTACCGCTATTCAATCGGGTTGCGCTTACACCGAGAGATAGACGTGGCCAAACGACCAAAAGGGTAAATATGACCCAACCATGCACTCGATGTCGTAATTTCGCGCCATTTTTGCAAAACGTTTTTGTATTGTTTATCATTTTATTTTCAAAATTAATAGGGAAGAACGCGACCAACTGCAGGATTTTAGCCATATTAGAAGAATCGGACTCTAAAAACGAACAAATTTCTTCAGGAAGTGAAGAGGAAGATCACGTGAGTCGTCGTAGTTATGAAAGTGACACAGACCAGGACGCATCCGATGACGACAGCGATAATGTACCCTTGATTGAACTACAGCGTTAAATACGTTCTACAATTTTTGAACAACAAAAAGGACAGAAAGACTAATAATATATGTTCCAGCTGCAATAAATATATATGTACTGAACACGCAATGTTATATTGCGGCGATTGTGCAAATGGAGAGCCTGAAAATGATAACTTACAAGACTGAAAATTGTAGTTATTATATGTTATTACAAAGTTTTATGATAGAACTGTCATCTTAGGTTAGTTTTTTTCTAGAAGATTTGTGTTTTGTTAACTTTTTATTGCCATAAGACAGAAGATGTAAATTTTGTTGATTTCTCGTACTATTTTCTGTTAATTTACATTTAACAGATATTTTATAATGAATCCGTTTATTTTTGCTTAAAACCCTTTGAATGATAAGTCACTGAACAAAATTACAGCAACAATTTCTTAAAATACCTTCGTATATTGGAAAAACATGACTGTTTTAAACGGGTCATCTTGACCCAACACTACACTCGGTGTAACACTTTTCACTGTGCTCACCCCGGGTTAATAAATAATTTGAATCATGACCTTGTTTAATGTTCATAATAAATAGATTAACCCCCTTACTAATAAAGATTGTATAGCAGCTGCATAGTTACACAGTGTTTTGTCACTGTCTTTTTAATGTCAAATTCAAATAGTTTGACAGAGAGTAACCATTGTGTAACTATACATCTGCTATTCAATCTTTATTAGTAAGGGGGTAAGAGTCAAAGCAGCCGATAGTCGAAAAAGTAATTTTCTTCGTGAAAAAGTCTTTGGTTGGCACGCAACGGTTAACGAATGTTACCTAGGTACATACCAAGTTCAATACTATACTGGGAAAAAACTATTTTATATTTTTTAGGGAGAACATTATTGTTAATATTTTAATTTATATATTTGACATACTTACTGACCCAAAAATTCTGACGCGCTGTCATGAAACTTGTTCGAAATTCTTAAAAAAAACTTTTAAGAATGAATAACAAAATGAATAACAACAACAAACAATATCCTTATGAAAAGATTCATGGAATCAGTTTGCTTACTTTTCGCTCTTTCATAGTAAAGTACTTACTACGATCAGAGTTTTTATGACTATACGTAGGTGGAATATACCAGAGAACAAATATTTTTTTTACTCACATCGTTTGATTTTCTGACAAAGTACAAGTTAACAAACTTGCTTGGGCTTAGATAACACTATAAGAGTTCCTGTAATCAATTCTACTTGGTTATTTGTAAAACACCAACAACCTCGCAGGAGTGGATTATGAACATCATAAACAACAACATTAAAATTTGTTCTACGACTTTATGAAAACAGAAAAAAATATTCGACGTTCTGATCTATACATCCCAAGTCTAGCTACCCATTGGATACTTATTAATGGTATAAAAAAAACAAATTCATTACTCTCCATGTGAATGGAGTCGCGTGATACTCTATGCCCACTAAACTTTTCACGTAGCCACCCTTCTTAAGTCATTAGCGGACTCTAAAGTTGTATTAAAATAGAAGTGACAAGGGCTCTTAGATTTTCACGCCTTATCAAGCAATTTGGAATGAAGCTTCGTGTACCCTATTTGTATTGTAATAAAGCTTGTCACAGCATTATTACAAGGAAAATTCTCCATTCTTTCAGCTTTAACTTGCTCCGAGCTATTATATTAATATTCTGTATTATTTACTCTACCTGTTTTTTTTTATGTGTGCGACTTTATTGCCAATACTATCCTATTTTCTATTATTTTATAATTTGTATAAGAACATTCATTTATTATAACTCTTACTTATTAATTTCAAAAAGGAGAAAAGTGCAAATAACTGTATTAAATAAGTTGTTTTGACGTTGAATCAAATGGTGTTAATTAAGAACAAAATATTAATAAAAAATTGGCAGAATAAGTAGAGAAGAAACGAAATCTTTGTTTATTTCTTAGGCTTGTATCTGATACATTTTAAATCTATTTATTTCCTATATTCTCATCGAGTCACACTGAATCGTGTCACACTGTGACTGGTTGAGAAAAAAAATCACTACGAGTAGTAGTCGATGCGATTTTTTGTTCTCATATATAACACTGGTTCATCAAGTGTGACTCGTTCGGAAAAAAATTCACGTCGGGTAACAGTGTGACTCGATGCGATTTTTTCCCGAACGTGTCACACCATACGCGTACCAGTGTTACTGGATGAGAATAAAAATTCGCATCGAGTCACACTGTTACTCTTAGCAAATTTTCTTTCTCAACTAGTCACAAGTGTGACCCGATTCAGTGTGACTCGATGAGAAGGTAGGATTTATTTGGATTAATCTCTAAACGAGTTAAAGTACCTGATAAAATTAACTCTCTTTGTAACATCAGATATCTGAAGAGATGATAGAAAATAGTACTTACTTCTACTTGTTACATTGAAATACGAGATATTTGACATATCTAAACCCATTATTTATTTTTTTATGCATTTAATAGTTTAGGTGCTCTTAGCGATTAAACTTTGAACTTTAAGAAATGTTTGAAATAATGTTTAGTCCATTAAAAGTTCGTAATTTTTATTCTGTAAAACGTTAGAGTACAAAATTCTTTTATAAGCACCTTCATACTTATAAATTTTTTAATTACATATATATTTTTTTATAAAACTTGTGCCAAAACCCTCAATTTATTAATTCATGTCGCATGTCGTAAGTTTTTAAAAGCCTAACTTTGTTGGTAATGTCTCTTGATTTTGTCGTATTGTGCATAGAAGTAACTTATACTAACAGATTTTAAAGGTCTGTTTTCTAGTCAGCTTTTCCATTCACACCGGTCCTCAGCCACTCTGTTCCATGTCGCTCTTGCGACTTCTCATAAATCGTCATCGTCATCGTCATCGTGCCTTTTTGTGGTCGACCTCTCTTTCTATGTCCCTCTCTGGGGTTCCAAAAAACAAGCAAAGCTCAAATACTTACTGAACTAATATAAAAAACAAAGAATGGCTGAAACTAAAGCTATTAAATAAGAAATGCCTATCTCCTTATAATACGAGGCAGACGTTTCTAGACTTGATTGTGCGCCAGACATTCAGTTTATTAGACTTCCGGACTTCAAAAGTCAAAAGGAACCTTTATGACTCAGTTGTCTGACTTTTATCTGAATGCTACGGTCATTTTCTGGAAAATATACTAATAAAACAAAGATTTTTAGAAACAAAACACTTCTTACGGATTAAAGTCTGTATATTATTAATTAAGGTGTTATTTTAGAATTATTTAGTTTGGATTACCTACGTTATTTAAAAAAAAAATTGTTTCTTTAAAGAACAACATAAGTTCGAAATTTCAGATAAACCCATTTATGGTGGTTAAGCAAACCAAATCCCATTGGATTATTTAATCGTGATCATGAACATTCATAATCATAACAGAAAAGATGGGCTATTTTTCGCGCCAAACCCAATCTGATTTTTGGAACAAAAAGAAAACTACAATTCGTGTTATTTATCATTCGTTTAAGAATTACGATTGGTGACTACGAAATTTCGACGTAAGAACTCAGATTTAGTACCCAATAAAACATTTAAGACATAATAAAGTGTCAGATAACACTTTCGTCCGTGTAGCTCACTGCTATGAAAATGAGACCGCTATGAAACTATAATAAATTTGACAATAATAATAATATTATAACAACCATCTAGCTAGAAGCTAGACACGCACTGAATTTGATCACACCATGCTGCAATATGGTATGCATATACCATCGTTTTCTTCAAGAAACTAAACCTTTGCAATTCAATTATATTCTTCCGATGGTATTTAAGTTATGGTAATAAAACATATCACGGGACAAGGATATTAAATACGGGTATAATAGAAGTAAAAAAATAATAACTATCAAAAAAATGTGCCTCTGTATTTAAGATAATCATTTACTTTTGGTTGGAGAGAGTCTAAAATGACCTTATCCTAAAATTGGCCAAATCACGAAGTATTCCACCAAAACTCAACTTTTAAATAAATACAAATACATTCCAGTGATGGCCAAATCGACAAACACTAACGATTAAACGATATGACCAGCTTTAGTAAATCATTTCAAAGAAATATTTCAGCATTTCGTGATTCGGTAAATTTTACGAAAAGGTCACGAATAGACACATCTTTATTTAATTTAATTCATAGTCCAACACGTATTCCACGAATGCCAACTCATAAACATGGATTTAAACCTGGCATTGGCACTTAGAGATCTTCAATGCGTACTTGATTGTGTAACAGGCAAGCAAATGACCTACAACTAAGCTCAAAGTAAACCAAGTAGCCTATGTCATTGCCAAGAAATTTTATTTACGGATTTCTTTCTTCCGCTGTATCACTGTATGTAGCGTATGCCAAGTGGGGCTTGGGAATTTACTCAATGCCAAGTAGGTAGGTATTTCATATTGTCCAAGATAGTACCTACTTAAAATAATTATGAATATTTTTAGGGTTCCGTACCAAAATGGTAAAAAAGGAACCCTTATGGTGTGACTCAGTCTGTCTGTCTGTCTGTCACAGCTGGATATCTCGAGAACTACTAATGGTATCAACTTGAAATTTAGAACAGTTTGAGATGACATTTGCCCTACTATTTTGTAAATAAGAAATAAATAAAAAAATAAATATCTTGTTTACCACAGGGACTGAAAAGGGGTCTTATATGTTTTTACCACAGGGACTGAAAAGGGGTCTTATATGTGTGGGGTATCATATGAAAGAGCGCCGTTTGCACGTTTTCAATCATTTTTTCTTTTTGTTTTAGGCCGCATAGTTTTCGATTTATAATGAAAAATGTAAAAAAAATACCGTTCCCCCCCCCCCCCCCCCCCCCCCCTTTAACTCCGAAGTTTGCATAGAGAAAAATCTGAAATAATTCTATGTGATAGCAGTTTAAATAAAGATTACAGGAAAAATAAAACGATGTCTCAAAGTCTCAATATAGCACACTTCTTTAGAAATTATCAAATTTCTAAAAAAGTTAACATTAGTTCCACTATCGGTCAAGAGATGGCGCTGACCTGAAACTGCAATACTAATTTTATTATTCTACTCTGCAGTATGGTTTAATGGTGCAATTATGATGGTACGGAACCCTCGGTGCGCGAGTCCGACTTGCTCTTGACCGGTTTTATTTATTACCTAAATGTCTGTGACATTTAGGTAATAAATAACATTTAGGTTTCCAATTCCTAAAATATTTTGATGAATCTCACAAAACATAATAAGCTTAAGGTTCTCGTGTTGAGAGTTATCTGTTTCAGGTTCAAAGATTTTGGTTGCTAATTAATCTGTGCCAAGCTTTGTATGTTGCTAAATAATTAATGATTTGTTTTTCTCGCAGAGAGAGCTGTTCGCTGCGAAGGCAGACAGCGGCGCGGCAGCGGTAGACAGGAAGATGTCTTCATCTTCTGCTGGTAGCATGAAGAACAAATGGCTGAAGGCTTTCCGCAGTCTCAAACCGCCCAGTGCCCCCCCTCCTCACGCCGCCCCTCCAGATAAGTATGTACCTCCTTCAATTCTCCTCTTAAACAATGAAGAAATATAACCGATAAAATGTATGGCAATTTCGTTTCCACTGTAATAAAGTTAAAAGCCGTTTTAACACCACCGTAATAACTAATGATAAGTACACGCGTAATTATGTAAATAGCTTACATTTTTGAGACGCTTACATGCACATAAGTATTGTCGTAGTGACTGTTTTTAGGGTTCCGTACCTCAAAAGGAAAAAACGGAACCCTTATAGGATCACTTTGTTGTCCGTCTGTCTGTCTGTCCGTCCGTCTGTCTGTCAAGACCCTTTATCTCGGAAACGCGTGGAGGTATCGAATTGAAATTTAAACCATATACTAAGGTCTACGGGCCCTTGAAGCTGTAAAAAAATCAAACTTCTAAATTAACGTAAAAAAAAGATACTGCCGTTTAGGGCGCAAAAAACGCATTTTCGATACTCTCAAAGGAATCAAAATTCATAGGGTACTTACCGTTGACCTAGAACTATGAAATTTGGCAGGTAATAGCGTCTTATACTACACTTACAGGAATAAATCTGAAAACTGTATATTTGTAATTAAATCATAATAAAATATGGTCATTAAAATACGTAATTATTAATCAATCATCTTGGTGAAACAACGGTATGCGCGGCATTGCGCGGTCATAGTTTAACTTCTAATTACTTTTGGATTAATCGCGCCACTAATTCTTTTAAAAATATCAATATTTATTATTTTTAATTATTCAGATCCTTTCAAATATTGTTATAGTTAATTACTTTTAAAAATAAAATTAAAAAGTAATAAATTTGGCTCTAAATATTTTCGCAACATGGCGGTGTGTCACGCACGCCACCGCTGTATGACAGGGGGTCTTCTTCTTCTTATTTTTGTTTTGGCAATCTACTTTCTTCTTGGAAGTAATTTTTGCCAGTGTCAAGTGTTGAATAGTTCAGTGGTAGATTGTTTTAGTTTACATTAAAATGCGGGTGCATCGCATTCCAATGTTGCTTGGAGCATTTGGCACCAAGTATAATCAAGACAGTTTACTCGGTAAGGTCAGCCGAGGTAGCCACCACTACAATAAAAGTCTCGGCTTCACACAACCAAAGGGTCCTGTTGGAATACACCTATTTTCTCTAATAACATTGCGATAGATAAAACCATTTCACAGAACATTATACAGTGTACTTTCGATATACAGCGCCATCTGTTGACAATCAACAGTACTTGTATTTTATACAGGTGCGGTGGGTTTGTAATTATTTTATTTTTTCTCAAAAATGCTTGGAAATTCGAACATTATTTTGACAACCTTCTTCGTGCTAAATCAGAGTTTACGGACAGACCTAAACCGCGCCGTCAATATTTGTATGAGAATCCATTACTAACGTGTTATAATGGATTTTCATACAAAATTGCCGGCGTCTGTCCAGCAATGTTTCTATTAAAACTCATTACACACGTGTAATTCAGAAATGGAGCGAACTTTTCAATGAAACACAAATATAGGTATCAAATGTCGCCTTGATGAGCGAGCACATTCCAAAATATTTTTTTTTAATATTCGGTATACTGGTATCACGTGAAAGGCCTTGATGAGCACATTCCAAAAATATGAAAAAAAAAAACGAAAAAAAAACTGTTTTGGTGCAATATGGGTATCAAATGAAAGGCCTTGATGAGCGCATTCCAAAAAGATAAAAAAAAATAAAAACGAAAAAAATTTTTTTTTCAATACCTATGGGTATCAAATGAAAGTTTTTTGGAATATGCTCATCAAGGAGCATATTCCAAAAAACAAAAAAAAAATTAAAAAGAAAGGTAATTTTTTTTTGCAATATGGGTATCAAATGAAAGGCCTTGATGAGCACATTCCAAAAAAACTGAAAAAAAACATTTTTTTTTTTTTGCAATATGTGTATCAAATAAAAGGCCTTGATGAGCACTTTCCAAAAAACTGGAAAAAAAATGAAAAACTGGAAATAAATGAAAAAAACCGGATTTTTTTTTCAATATGTGTATCAAATGAAAGGCCTTTATGTGCACATTCTACTTTCCATTTTCTTTTTTCAATTACTGTAAGTAATTTAAAATTAAAATAAAAAGCTTAAAACTTTTAAAACTAAAAAGTTAGAAGTTTAAAAGCACTACACCAGCCTTGGCCGTAACTAGGCATTGATGGACTAACGTATGTTCTTCAATGCCTGTCTTGAGTGCCGCTGCAGTAATGTACTATTCCATTTCAAACTTCGCCCGTGGTCAATTCTTTGTCGTAATCCCTGGAAGGGTTATTTTCTACGTGGCGACAAAGGATTTCAAATGGTTATCTATATATAGCAGTCTGCTGAACGGATTTTGATGATATTTTTTTACAGTTTGGTAACTTGGAGTCCAACTTATATTTTTCACATAATTCCGGTAGGTAGAACCTGGGATAAAGCTTGAACTCTCCGTAGTACAGTTTTCATATAAAAAACTAATAACTACCAACCACTTTTTTTCAAAATATTTCCTTTGTACCGACACAACTTTTCTATAGCTTTATTTTATGTATAGATGTAGGTCTGTACGGAACCCTCGGTGGGCGAGCCCGACTCGCACTTGTCCGGTTTTTTATTCATTGCTTTGAAATAAAGAAAAAAAAAGGCAAAATCAAATGTAAAACCTTTAAAAATAATATTAAAGAGATAACATTAAAAACCTAGTTAATAAATTCGATTTAACGAGAGAATTAAAATATAATCAACATAAAAATTATTACAATTTTACATATTTTTATATAAAACATAATTTTAAAAATGTGAAATATAGGTATTTCAACGTCAATAAGAGTCGAAATTACCTAAAATGATTTGAAATTGTTTAGGTAAAACATGATTCCTTTTTTAGGGTTACGTAGGTACCTCAAAGGAAAAAACGGAACCCTTATAGGATCACTTTGCTGTCCGTTTGTCTGTCTGTCTGTCAAGACCCTATATCTCAGGAACGCGTTGAGGTATCGAGTTAAAATTAAAACCAATGCTCAGATCTACGGTTCCTTGAAACTGTGAAAAAATTAAACTTCAAAGTTTACGTAAAAAAAAGATACGGCACGTTTATGCCGCAAAAATGCATATTTCGACACTCTCAAGGGAATCCAAATTCATAGGGTATTTCCCTTTGACCTAGAACAATGAAATTTGGCAAGTGATATTGTCTTATGCTACAAGTACAGGGAAAAATCTGAAATCTAAAAACAGCGCTAGAATTTGTTAAAAGTGTTTTATTTCATATTTAGTGAGCGCGTAAGCTTGAGAGGTGAATATTATGATGTTGTTAAATATTTATTTATTTTTATCACAAGGCTGAAATATCTACATAGCAAGTATTTAGTAGATTCTGTGATAACTGCTGATGGAGGTATATGAAAAGATCTGCGTTAATTTTCAAATTTCGTGTTACAAAAAGTTAATATACTTAACCAAAACGTATGTTACTCTGGGAAGTGAAAAAATAAATGCTGAATTACGGTATATTTTAAAATAAATTATTTCAGAAAAGTACTAAGCTCGTTCACCGCGTAATAAACGAATAAGCTTTGAACTTTCGGTTATTTAGGCTAAGGTGCCATGGTTACTAGCTAAAATCAAGTTTGTCGCTTGCACTGCTCTTGCACATTTTGCAGGCTAACTTCGTTTTGCAAACCTTTTTGTTAATTTCCCGCGCACTTATCGGAAAATAGTGTTGCAAAAAGGTAAAGTTGGTAGCGATAAAATGTGCGATAGAAAGTAGGATTAAGCATCACTTGATATCGAAAAATGATTTTTGATTTTTATGGTAACCTGTAACCGAAACTAAAACATAGTTCTCTTAATCGCTTGCAAAGATAATAATAAAATAATCAAACTAGTTTCATCGTAGATCGCATCATCACTTACCATCAGGCGTGAGCGCGATAGCGGGCAAGCGCTTGCCTATCTATCATAAAAAAAAACAAATAAGATGTTTTAGCGTACTCCACGCAATTTTATATGATTTCTATAATCATGGTCTAGTAACAAATATAAAGGTATATAACGTTGTCTCATTACACTGTAGTTAGGACTATAGAATAGAATATAATAATATAATTATACTACTCGAAAGAAAATAGGGGCTACTAAGTATATGGTTTTTCCATACAAACGAGCTAATTTCTGAAAAGTATTTTGATTTAAATTCAATCTAATTTTATTTAAAATTTAATATTGTTCGACAGCTGTAATAATCAACTTGCGGACTTTACTGTCTAATTTACTACATATTTTCCTATTCGCCGTGAGTCAGTTAGAATAGAAAAAAAATTGGAGTTTCACACAAAAATACGCGAAATGTAACATTTTTCTATTCTAACTGACACAGGGCGAATTAGGAGAAAGAAATTATTCAGTAAAATCGATAGTAAAGTCCGCAAGTTATAGCTTTCGGACAATATTAATTCAAATAAATAAAATCAGATTAATTTTATCATAAAAATACCTTACAAAAGTTAGTTCTTTTGTGTGGAAAATCATAAAGTGGCCCCATTTTCTTTTGAGAGGTAAGTATATGTATATTAGGTAAAAACTTTGTATTGATAAATGTTTCTTCATAATCACGATTGAGTTTATGTACAAAAACTAAATATCCACCAAATATTTTCTTCTGTTACGTAATTTTGATTGTTACCATGTATGTGTGGAGACGTAACAAATCGAGGGAATACTTATTGAATATCGATACTGTCAGCTGTCAGCAACATAAACGGACATGATTACATCCTCAGCTCACATCCGCGGTGTATGACTAGGCCTTGAGATCACGGCAACTGAGCGGAAAAATTAACAACCACGACTATAGGTACGGCAAATATTACATAGGATAGGATAGGATAATATCATAATATCAAAACATCCATTATCCATAGATAATGGACCATGTAATGGAGACTTTGTGGTACTACGGCAATTATTATACAGGGTAATTTTGCCACCCCTTTACAAAATCGAATATAAGTTCAAGGAAGTAATAAAAAAATTTGGTGAGATAATAATGAATGATTTCTTTGAATGACCACTTTATACGTTGTAACTTAGCCTACATTTATTTTTTTCGCCTATGTTCAAACATGTGTACATAAAAGTTTAGTTACAATAGCGTTCACGATTGGCAAATAAATTATGAAAATGCTAGTATGGAAAATGCAATTTGTTAAAAATTCTCCATACAAAACGTAAATTTTTATAGGTAAAGACAATAGGCGGAGGAAAATTAAAGCAAACCTATTCCTCAAGGAGCCAATAGGCCCGCTTTATGGCAATGCGGCGCTTGCGACACCGAAGGCCTCATGGCAACAATGGGGAATGTCCGAAAAATATTAATTAGGCTGAATATTTTTTTATAGGTAGGAATAAGCTCCCTTAGTAATAGAAAAAAGTTTCAGAATTTTTGGTTGCGTGAAAAAGTTTAAAAAATTAAAGTCTTTTCGACTTCGCAAATTTACAAAAGTAACAGCAGAATGGAAATTATACCTATGCCATCACCTGCCACAACCACAACATGGTATTAAAAAAAGTTTCATAAATGGCAAATGTCAAAATGTCAAAACTTTTTATTTTTTATTTGTATTGTCGTAGTGGCAGGTGGCGGCAAAGGAACAATCTCCATTCTGCTGTTACTTTTACACATTTGTAAAGTCGAAGAGACTTTAAATTTTTTATTTTTTTTACGCAACCGAAAATTCTGAAACTTGTTTCTATTACTAAGGGAGTTTATTCCTACATATAAAAAAATATTTGGCCAATTTGATTTTTTTCAGACATTCCCCATTTCAATGTTGTCATTGAACTTTTTTGAAGTGAAAACTTCTTTAGCGGCGTTGTGCACTTTTTTTGTAATGGGGAAAAAATGTTAATCTCGCGTCAGTCAAGGTCACGTGACCCTGATCGAAAATTCGTAAGACGGATGCAGCGTAGAGAGCCGGCGGCGGAAGTATCCCCCTCTCTTTCTACGGGAAGCGGCGAAAATGGCGGCGCGACATTTCAAGACGTAAACACTTGTGTCACCATAGCAATGCGCAAATTTTTTAATTCAATGTCAAAACTCTAGATTGTCTGTCAAGCTATGGATAAGACCTTCGTACAATATTGTATTCGTAAATTCATACGCAGAGTAAATTCGTAAGACGGCAATTCGTGCAAAATTATTCACTAACCATTCCAAAATATCAAAAATGCACAACGTTAATATTCAAGTTTTCACTTCTGCCGGCACTCCCGGAGTGCAGCCCGAATTTTTTTTGTTCAATTTTAACTGAAACTTTTTCACTTTCCAAAATTAAGGCATTTTCTTCCTGTAATCGTAAAAACCAAATCAACTTGAATTTGCATTAAAAATTACAAATTAAAAAAGTTTTTTTAATATTCTTTAGTTTTTATTTTATTGTTCTATTGTTAGTACTATTATATATTATGTGGTTCTATGTAGGTACTGTTTCTATTTTTTATTTTCTTTAATCTTAAAAAGTTGCTCGAGGCTCCGAGGGCCACAATTTCCGGATCCACCTTTGCTCAGAAGGTCAGACAGTTTGTGAACGATTAAAACTATCATTTTATATCCATCTTTACTAAATTATCATGATTACAAAGTGCTACTGATAAAAACACAAATTAATCAGATGAAATAAACCTATAATATAATTTCCCTAAAGTATCATTGACTAGAAAGCTTTCTGCTGAATTAAGCTTCATTGTTTACAAAAAGCTTATCATTAACAAGACTACAAGCTATTTGATTGTGTATTTATGTGTACACGTAGCAGCAAATGTATCGAAATTCTCCACTTGATTTTAATACTTAAACTTTATTCACTTCGCAAGCTTACGCGCTCACTAGACATGGAATAAAACACTTTTTAACGGATACTAGAAATAAATAAATACCCTAATTTCAATAGAGATGATGGTTGGAAAATTCCACCAGCTTGGGACCCCATAATTCACAAGCTCCAAACACACTTTGCAAGCTCTAATGATACGGTTAGTTCCTTTTTCAAGACGGAGGTCCGCTTCCCTCTCCAAGTTTTCTTTCGCCATTTCTTTCTTGGAGGGGCCTCCCAATTTCGTGAAATGGTGGTAGTTTCAGTAGTTCTCTCTTTTTAGCATTAATTAATTCACATAATTTAATTGTAAATTAACTTAAACCAATTAAAAAAAATTATTAAATATTGATTTCTGAACGCTTTTAAAAATTCATCGCTTGAGGGTAGGCTCACGAGCAGCTTTAGTCCCCCGTGACCACGGCAGCTGCAAAGGTGCCGAAACGTCGGGAAAATCAAAAATCAAACCAAATACTTTTGGCGACAGCCAGAAATTCAAACAACCAGCGTTCACCAAATCACTTTTTATTAATATCTATAAACACTCTACAATTATTTAGATATCTTCCACGACAACGGGTACACAATACCATTTGATGTTCACCATGCGATCGCTCAACGTTGAGTGTCGTCCGATCGAACGCGCATTCGGCGCCAACGTAGTTCCGGAAGCGCCGAATACGCGCCAAAACGGAAACACTGGAAAAGCATTTATTATTACTTAATAACAAACTACAAAAATTCTTAAATATTATTGTAAATCATTATTTGAATTTATCTATTTTTTTAATGTATATTATAAATATTTACAACACTGGCATATTATTATCTTTCTTTGCCGGAAATAACAAAAGTGAGGATTTACCAATTGACACCGGAAGTGCCACGATTGCTTTGAATTTTAACAAATTATTCTGATTTCAAATGATAATTAAGATAATTATAGTATAAATGATTGTAAATTTATAAATTACGCTAACAGCTCGGCCTTCCTGAAATTCGCGAGTCTCTTCGCGACATACACACAGTAAAATAAAAGTAAAAAAAAATACGACACAAAAATAAAATTCAAATCATCATCGACTTCTATATGATTTCAATACAACCATAATAATTTAATTTAATGAAGGATTAAATATAATTATAACACCTATAGTGACAAAATATAGATAACGTCTAATGATTCCAAACATTATCAATAGAGCTGCTGAAATATTAACCTATAACTATATTATATTAATATTTCTAATAATATACAAAAATCCAATCTGTGAATTATTATAATAAAATTTATTTATTTTTCAGTATTGTTAAAATTACCATCACTAATATCAACATTTGAATTATTAATTAATCTACTATTTACGTCACATTCGTCATTTTTATTAATATCACTCTCATCATCATTTGAACTACTATCAAAGTCCCTGTCAAAACTCATCCAAGCCTTAATTTTGTCAATTGCTACCACACCTTCGTACCGTCGATTATTTTTGCGCGACAATGGTGTATCCTTAATCACGAACCTATCGTTTTCGAGGATTTTTATGATGCGATAAGGACCCTGATACTTTGTTACTAACTTTTGCGACTGACCATCATGTGGTACTTGTCTTTCTACACGAACTAGATCACCGATTTTGTACGCCTTTGCCTTCTTTCTATGTTGATTGTATCTTTCCGCATCTTTTATTTGCTGTACTTGTATACGTTCAGTCGTAGCTTGTCTTAAGGTTTCTAATTCATCGTGGGGTATTACAGTTGTGGTTTCATTTACAATTGTACTTAACATTCCTTGAGTTTTGTGATTTATATTAAACCCGAATAAAAGTTCTGATGGCGATTTTTGAGTTGTCTTATGTACTGTCGTATTTAAACCAATTTGAATATTTTTTACGTGTTCGTCCCATCTTTTTTCGTCGTTACCATGGTTCGACGTGGCTAGAGCTTCAGTAATGGTGCGATTGAAGCGCTCAACCTGACCATTGGCCCTTGGCGTTGCAACTGCGTTCATTACGTGTTTTATCCCATATTCGGCTGTAAATTCCTTAAAAGTTTTGCTAGTAAAGCTTGATCCTCTATCCGTAATAAGACGAGTTGGAACGCCAAAGAAGCCAATGTGATCTTTTAGAATTTTTACGGTTGTTTGTGATTTAGTGTTTTTAACAGGTGCAATATTAATAAATTTAGTAAAACTATCGATAATGACCAGTAAGTAACAATTGCCATTCCTACTTCTTATAAATGGCCCTAAATGGTCAGCATGAATGGTGTGAAATGGTATGCTAACCTTTTCGATTGGGTGTAACATACCTTCCTGCTTTCCACCTTGTGCCTTATGGTGAGCGCACTCTAAACAGGCTGATACGTACTTCTTCACAAAACGTCTCATACGCTTAAACCAGTAATGTTTTTTTATTTGATCTAGAGTTTTTTCATAACCGCAATGCCCTACATCGTCATGGTGTTTCTTTACAATTTGCCATCTGGCACCTTTAGGCACAACCCATTTTAATTCGTCTGCTACTATACGGTACAGGCGCCCGTTTTTTACCTTGAAGTTTCCGTAAACATCTGCAACCTTTTCCGAGTTAGAATCGCTTAGTATATTTTTAATATTGGTAATATCGTCATCTGCCGATTGCACTGTGGTGATCCAATCTTGTTCGTTGTCAACTGTTAGGACATCTAGTACGTGAGTTTCAGTAGTTTCGATTTCAATTGGGTTTCGACTTAAGGCATCAACATGAGCCATTTTTGTACCTGGTCTATACTCAATCGAACAATCGAACTCTTGTAATTGGATCCACCACCGTGCAATTCTAGGCACCAAGTCTCTTTTAACTAATGTAGATCTAAGCGCGTTGCAGTCAGTTTGTATTACAAATGAAATACCGAGAAGATAAACCCTAAACCTTTGTAATGACGAAATGACAGCTAAGGTTTCTAGCTCATAGGAGTGATATTTTTGCTCCTCAGGGGTGGTCTTGCGGCTGAAGTAAGAAACTGGCTGGAGAATGCCGTTATTATTACGTTGAAGTAAGATACCTGCTAAACCATTTTTGCTGGCATCTGTATGAATTTGCGTTTCGGCTAAAGGGTCATAAAGAGCTAGGAGAGGTCTTTTGGAAAGCAAGTCTTTAATAAGTGTGAACGAGTCCACCTGGGTTTTGCCCCAAGTCCATAGCTTGTCCTTTTTTAACAAGTCCGACAACGGTGCCGCTAACGTAGCGTAGTCTTTAATAAATCTCCTAAAGAACCCCGATAAGCCAAGAAATTGACGAAGTTCGTGTTGATTTTTAGGGGTAGGGAATTTGGACACTGCGTCAGACTTTTTAGAACCAGGTCGAATGCCATTTGCGCTAACTTCAAATCCAAGGAAATCAATCTTATCAAAAAAAAAGTTACATTTACTTAATTTCAATGTTAATTTTCCTTTCCTTAGTAAACCAAGAACTTCTTTTAATCTTTCTAAACCTTCGTCAAAATTTTTACAAGGAATAAGGATGTCGTCCATATAGACTAAAGCATATTTAATCTTAGCGTCTGAGAGTATTTTATTTATAGTCCTTTGGAAAACAGAAGGAGCGTTAACTAGCCCAAATGGCATCCGATTAAATTCGAACTGGCCATCCGGGGTAACGAACGCGGTTTTAGGTCGAGAACTTTCACTGATGGGAATCTGGTAATACCCAGATGCTAAATCTAAGGTTATAAACATTGTATTTCCAGAAAGCATGTCTAATTGGTCTTCAATGCGCGGTAAGGGGTAATGGTCCTTTTTAGTTTTTCGGTTGAGAGCGCGGTAATCTACACACAACCTTTTATCGCCGGTTTTTTTCTTTACGAGCACTATGGGACTGGCATATGGTGATGAAGATTCCCTAACAATATCACTGTCAACCATCTCTTGAACCATTTCGCGTACTAAACACCTTTCTGGGTACGACATACGGTACGGTCTATACACGACAGGGTCAGAATCGTCAAGATCAATCGTCATTTCAGTAACGTCAGTATATCCTAAATCTTTAAGGCTACTAGAAAAACAGTCTTTGTAATCTAATAAAGTACGTTGAAGCGTCAGGCGTTGCTCAGTAGTTAAATCGGGGTTACAAATAATAGAGTCATCTACTTCAATTGAGCTGAGAGTAATAGAAAGCGTGTACTTAGTCTTATTTATTGGTGCTGCCCTAGTAATTAGCTCGCCCTTTTTTATGGTAATTTCGCTACTCGAAACATTAAATATAAGGAAGGCACAACGCTCATTTGTAACACTATATTCCCCTGGCAGTAAATAATACTCGCGACCAACTGGTCCTCGGACAGAACCATTTACGTAAACATTACCAGACGTCATAGAACTACACTGAACCAATACGGGTTTTAAGTTACTAGGAGGTATAGTGGTGGAGTTGCATGTAATAAAATGAACTTTTTCTTCGTTTTGAAATTTTTGGACGATAATTTTATCTGGAGTTTTGGTTATTACTATGTTCGGTTTCTCAGTGAAAGAGTGCCCCAGCAAGACGGCATGTTTCAACACATAATCTTCGACTACGTATATGGTTACAATTTCCTTAATGCCCTGTACTTCTACATTTGCTACTATCATACCTATAGGGCAAACTAAATGAGCGCCAATACCTCTAAGCGTAGGCATTTCGACATTCGTAATAATGTGTGTATTTAAAGACTTCGCATCACTTTCTCGTATTAATGAACATTGACTACCTAGATCTAAGTGGCATTCAAAAATTTTATCGTTGACTTTTATATTCATTATGTACTTACTGTTTGCATTGTCAGAAATACTAACTTCGGATACATTTTTCTCATTTTTATCTACAGGATTTTTGTTAGAAGTTTCATTAGATTTATTTCTATAGCAATTTGTTGACTGATGCCCTAGTCTATCGCAGTTGGTGCACTTTACTAGTGGTTTATCACATTTAAAACTCGGATGCCCAATTTGATTACAATTAAAACACTTTATACTTGAATTGTTGCCAATTGATTTTGATAATACAGGTCTATTGTTAGAAATTACACTCCTATCATTCCTATTTTTCCTAAAACTGTCACTACCGTCTCTATGATTTCCTACTTTGACTGTCCTAAAATATTTTAAGACTTGTTCGGGTTCTGTAAATTGTGCAGCTTGCGCTCCTACTCTGACTGCACGATCGTCTACTCCATGTAACAGGCAGTCTACCGCTTGTCTACTATTTATCCTACAACGATGTAAGAGATTTATCTTTGCATAATAATACTGCTCTAAAGATTCTCCGTAACGTACTCTCTTATTCAGCATTTCAGTAAGAAGCTCCGCATAATCCTCACGACTAGGGAAAGATTCTAGTAGCTTTTTCTTCCACTCTGACCAGGTGTAACGCAAAGTAGGAAGACCTTGATACCATGACTTAGCGACGCCACATAGTTTTGGAAGGGAATAATGGATTATCTCTTTTTCACTCCACCCATAAATTTCGGCACACTCTTCCACCTTATTAATCCAAGTAAGCATGTTTTGTTCTTTAGTCATGGGATCAAAATCAGGTATGACACTATAATTATTATTAAAGGGCAATTTTATTTTATCTGAATCCTTAACATCTTTGATAATAGAAATCAATTTATCTAATACCTCATTAGTTTGATTTTCAGAGTACTTAACTTTTTTTGACTTTGAATGAGTTCTGACATGGTTACCTGACGAGTCTGACGACGTGCTCGAATATCTACGCCGACGATGTCTTCTACCTCTGCTCCTCCTTGATGTTGATCTGCTCCGGTCACGTCCATCTTCATTTTCCGATTCCTCCTTAGATGTGCTCCGTCTTGTCCCACTCCTACCTCTTACTTTAAAAATAGGACTCCTATCCCTATTTTTCCTAGATATTCCTGATGTTCCACTATCTTCTCGTGAACCCGGTCCTTCACCTCGACCGTATTTGTCATACCCTTGACCTCGGGCGGACCCTTCACCTCGTGTATTATCCATGTTAAGCTCTTGACCTCGAGCCGCCATCATCCTAAGCCCTTGACCTCGAGCTTCCTCAATTTCCGACCCTTGACCTCGGGTACTTGTCATCCTTAGCCCTTGACCTCGAGCTTCCTCAATCACTAACCCTTGACCACGGGTATCATCATTATTCGTCTGTTCCATGTCTCTGCAACTCATACAGAGAAAAGAAAAGCTTAAAACTTATTCACAAAATATTTAGCAGACTGGATTCAACTCACAAGGTAAGGTATTCTGACTAGAAGGTTAAATAAAAGCATAGATATTGTAATTTACTCATACTATATCATGAGTTCCTATTTAGTCAGGTATTTAGTAACAACAAAAAAAAAACCTTACTGAGTTATAATCAAAACGATTTTTATAGTAAATTTCTAAGTTTTATACTAATGTAGCTGACGTATACTTTATTGCACAATAATGTTCACTTCAGTGTTATTGTAGATAAGAGAAGGGAAAAGAAGTGAAAAGAAAAGTATATATGAATTATTTATACTAAAATTAGCCACCAAATGTTAGTCAGTAAATTATCAACGGTAAATGAGTCAATCCTCCTGATTTTTATCACAATAGCGGCATAAGTACAGATAACTTCATTAACTTCTCTTTTTTTACAATCTACTAGCTCACTTGTTATTTTACGCTTTATTTGTGTATAAAAAAAAAGTAATAAGAAAGAGAAAAAAAAGCATGCATTGCCGTCAATTCGAAATAAAATTTTCCATAGTCCTAATCAGTTTTCACCTTATTGTCCACTAAAGAAATTATTAAATTGAAATAACAGAAGAGAAAAAAAAACCGTTCAAAGTAATAGTGCGTTTAGGATGCAGTACTTACTTGTTGTTGTAGACGTGGCAGGAAATTTTGTATATCGCTTTTCGATCCCGCTTCTGAACTTTTGGCGACAGCCAGAAATTCAAACAACCAGCGTTCACCAAATCACTTTTTATTAATATCTATAAACACTCTACAATTATTTAGATATCTTCCACGACAACGGGTACACAATACCATTTGATGTTCACCATGCGATCGCTCAACGTTGAGTGTCGTCCGATCGAACGCGCATTCGGCGCCAACGTAGTTCCGGAAGCGCCGAATACGCGCCAAAACGGAAACACTGGAAAAGCATTTATTATTACTTAATAACAAACTACAAAAATTCTTAAATATTATTGTAAATCATTATTTGAATTTATCTATTTTTTAATGTATATTATAAATATTTACAACACTGGCATATTATTATCTTTCTTTGCCGGAAATAACAAAAGTGAGGATTTACCAATTGACACCGGAAGTGCCACGATTGCTTTGAATTTTAACAAATTATTCTGATTTCAAATGATAATTAAGATAATTATAGTATAAATGATTGTAAATTTATAAATTACGCTAACAATACCAACTAAATACCAAAGTACATTCAATAAAACCGCGCTAGTATCCGTTAAAAAGTGTTTTTTTTTCACTTAAACTTTGGTTTCTAGAGTACAAAGTATTTAGGTTGATGTGTCAACTGGAGCTAGTCTGATGTGACGCTGCCTGTACATGCAGTTTACTTACACGCGCTCCATGATTGAACAAGATTGATTAAATGGATTCAATAGTTACCCTTATACTGGAATTAACTTTGGGGTTGATATGTTTTAGGTGTATGTTGATTACTTACTTTGAATTGATTTTCCGATAATGTTCTTCTACTCTACTAATAAAAATATTTACTGAGTGAAATAAGTATTGTTAAAATGATTGTGAAATAAACGAAATTTACGTGAAAGTTTTTCATGCTATCAAAGTATCGCGTCGCGTTACACAATAACGATCGTAACAGAGAAAAAATAAATGCAACACTGCAAACAAAACTCCAATAAGGCCCGCCACATACAGACGGAATCTGATTATGAATTCCGAAACCGAATATCGATAATGTATGAAAATTCCGAATGGAAAATTACCGCATGTATGAGATAGGTCCATAGATTTGTATGGATGCGTTCGGAATGATTCCGTTTGGGAATAACTCCTAATAAAAAATCCGTCTGTATGTAGCGGCTATGCGACTTCTACTTAAACAACTTCCATTTCCTATTTCACTCCTTTCGATATTCATTTTCGCAACCAAACAAAGGTAGGGTAAGGTACTATGTATTTTCCCATGGCCCAATTAATTCCTTAAAATTTGTTCGGCAGGCGTAAAAAGGTAGATACCAAATAGACATAATTATTTATAATATGTATTAAGTAGTATGGAATCCCTCGAAACCGAAAAAAATAATATGATTCAAATTTGCAGAATAGTATTTACGATGAAAGTAGCCAGATCTATCATTACCTACATTTTGAGACAGACATCAGCCAATTATAATAATACTACAAGTAAGAACATAATGTGGCTCCAGCATGGGATTAGTCAGGCTGTCTATGCGCATATTAAGGCTTCTTTTTATGTATTTTTTTTATGCAACGAAAACTTATTTTATTGGACCGAAAATTTAGATTTGTCATTTCCATTGAAATGATCGTAATCAAGATTTAACAGAAACGATAATCTAGTGATATTAGGTTGGTACTTTCTGAATATTTTTTACCTTTATATGTATAAACAGTTTAAGTTATTGAACCAAATATTTGAGTCATCTACAATTAAATACCGCCACATCCTATTTTTACACACCTCGCTTTCTGCCCTCGATCTAAAATGTGCTTTTTTCGCCATTTTGGTAAAACTGGATATTACTGCCTTTGCTTTTATTTAATACAAATAACAGTACAGTGCAACTTAGATCTAAATCGCTATTCAGATAGTTAGGAATTTATGAATTAGTATATAAGTTAAAATTTTATATAAGAAAATAAAAACATCATTGCGAATAAATAATCATTAGTGTTAAAAAGATAGAAAACGTGTTAAATTATGTAGGTATAAAACTTGAAATTCTTGACCCAAATAAGACTGAAAAGTTTCGTATAATAATATACAAGAACTATTCAGATCCCGGCGATTCGAGTGCTCTCGGTAAATAATAGTCTACTCTACACTTAGAAGATAACGAGGTGCATACAAAGTCGAAGCAAAGGAGTGCCTTTATGAAGTAAGGCGAAGCAACTAGAAAGCCTACCTATTAGTTTACTGATGTGTTTTTAATATTAGTGTTTAAGGCTGTATATCGGCATTTCAGAGTAATTAGCGTTTTTCCCATGAAGTTATCTAAAGAATGAAAGCATTACTATTGATGTAAACTTTAGTTTTAGGAAGCAACATTCTTAAATAAGTGCCGTATAGAGAGAAAAACATAATAAATAATAAGGTTTTTTAAAACGAAGATAATCTGTTCAAGTGGAATTTCAAATTTACTTGTCAGAGGTATTTTTCACAAACGTTTCAGCTGTAACAAATAAGAATACGACTCATATTTGTTTTTTCTATTGTTTGTATTGTCAAGGAGTTCCCTATAGAGAGAAAGTTAAAAAAAAATATTTTAATCACAGAGAAATAAAATATTAAAAAAATGCTCAAATTGGTACACTTTGACATTCGTTTTTACTGGTATTTACAGAATCTAAAGTCATTTTATATTTTTCTTAGAAATAATGAAATGAGGTATTTGTCTAATGTATTGCGTGTTTTGTATATACTTGTATCTATTTCATAATTTAATTCGCCCTCATTACGGCTCGCGCAGAGTTGTTTTGATCATTTGTATTGAAAATTTAAAAATGAAACGTGATGCGCATCTTCAGCCTTAATTAACGAACTAGCGGCCGCCCGAGACTTTGTCTACGTGGACAGTTATTTTTCGATCACTCAGGAACTGCAGTTTTTTTATGAAACTTAGGTACCTATGTACTTTTCTGTACCTCTGACAATGTGTATGCAAAATTTCATAATGATTGGTTGAGTACTTAAGACGTGAGGGCGTAACAAACAAACAAAATTTACTTTCGCATATATAATTTACAATAAAATATAATATATTTTAATTATTATATTATTATTATTAATAATTATCAATGTAATATTAGTATTAATTAGGATTCAGCTTCATGTAAATATCTTGTGCATTTTTCAAACGATATTATCCACAATATTTTGGGTTTTTAAAAGATCGTATAAACCTCCTTAAATAATCATATCAACTTAAATTCAATTTTAACAAATAAAATTGCCATTCATTTTGTCAGTGGATTATATTTCTTCATGCGATGTTTTAATACTTGCTTTTCACAAATTAACAATTTTATCAAAATAATCATTATCGTTTAGAATCAGTTTTTGCTTTAGGTGTAAGTAATTCATTTCGATATTTTGTACAATCACAGCACTATATTGTACAATTGGATCACTTACACCTGTTTTATCTGCAATCTGTGATGATCTTTTTGCTATATAATAGATATTCTTAATCAACACCTTTCAGCCGGGTGATCGATCATCTATCATAGTGATTGAGCATTAGTGCATCACAGATTTTAGCACATTTATCTAAAATATCAGTTAAATCTCATGCCATGTTCATTTTGATGTTTCTCTCTTCTTGCATCAATAAAGAAAAAATCAAATGTACCACGCGGTGTCGACGGTTATGGCGATGAGGTAATTGTGCCCTGTAGGTATACGCCTAAGTTGGTAAATGTTAAAACTATTGACTTTACAACTCTTCTGCTCAAACTTCCATGTAGAACAATGTAACACTTAGCATGATTAGAAAATTTGAGTGAAAACGTATTGTAAACACAAGCTTACTAGATCCTTTAACCCTTTCAGCAGCACCGACCTCAGGGGAACAATCCGCTTTTCAACAAAAAAAAAATAGTCATTGCTTACAGCTTCCACTTCCGCATGTACACCAAATTAAATAATCAATGTTGTTTTGCTTTTAGCCAAAATGTAAACACTACTCCTGTATTTTAAAATCGTTCCAACCCCAACGTATAATTTAGTATCATTACTAGAGCAGGATCATTAGGTCTTCTAACCTTGGGAGGGATGTTTACCTCGCAGATAGATCCACAATTCCACATGCCTCCCTTGACCTTGAATGTCATCGATCAATATATTTGATGTGTATTACCCTACTTGTGACAGCCAGTAGAGTACCTACATGGTGATAAATGGCCCACATCACCATGCAATCTGCTTGGAATTCATTGATTGTTCTACGTACGCTAATGGTTGTTGATGCGTCTATTTTTGTTGCAATGTTTGTTACCGACTGTTTAACAACTGTTTACGTCAGTGAGGGGATTTTGTTTTCTATTAAAACTAAATATATTGACTGTTCCTATACTTCTACTATGATTAAATATACTCAGATCAAGTCTTAAATATGGTTTATCTTTTAGGAGAAATGGTGCTGCCAGAGAAGCAATGCGCGGAAGTGAATCTGAAGCCCATAATTTTCAGGAGTATACCTACAAGAAGATAACTCCCTGTGATGTTTGCTCTCAAGTTCTCCGAGGTAAAATTGTATTTTAAACAATCTAAAAATAATATACATTGACGGCATAATTTATCAATGGAAATTAGCAACTTGGAACTATATCAATGTGAACCGACATAATGTTGTCTAATAAATAAAACATACATTGAAGAAATTCAATATCATCATCAATATGGTGGTATGACACTTTAATCGACAAATTCACAGGTTTTCTTTGTTTTTAACTAAGTAGTTAACAGTTGCTCGGATCACAAAACTGTGTTTCTTGTGCACATGCAGAGGGATTTTTATCTATTGATATAATTTTAACACCTATTTAATTATGTCATTAGAAAAGTGAATGATCTCGGAAAGCTTTTTAGACGGTAAAATAACTCTATTTATCTTACTATTAATACTTTTGTAGCTTTATTTTCACAAACTAAGTTACCTACCTATACATTTGTGAAAATTTTGATTCACCTTAGTGATTAGCAGTACCTGGTACGAACGTGGAAAATGGTGGACGAAATTGAAAACACTGTCAGACGGTTCGAAATATCTTTATTTTATCGAATACTTACATACGGCCTTTATTATCTTATCACTGTAAATTCACAATAACTGTTACACATCATGCATTGGTTCATTCTATTAGGTTCTACCTATGAAATTGGCATTTTGTATGGAGAATTTTAAAGAAGTTGTAGAACATTTTCTTAATTAATTTATTAACCATGAACGCTAATGTTTTAAAACTTGTATGCTGTTCAAGCACCACTTAAGTAAAGCGAAAAAAACTCGTTAAAACAAATGTCATTTAGTAATTTCTGCCAACAAAAAGAGGAATCCATATTAATAAGGATTTTTTTAATCATTGATAGTTGTCTATGATGGTTATTATTCAATATAATATCAAGCAATTGATAAATACCTATTTTAAATCATAGAAATGACAAGGTTTTCGATTTGTGAGAAAAAAAATTGTCAATTTCATAGGCTTAATATTTCAATATTGTCAGTTAGCCCGGACGAAACACAACTTGAAAAATAACAGTATTTCCAAATCATTGACAGTTGTTCTGTGAAATAATTAAATAATAAATTATTTTATTCTAACAAAATTTTAAGCGTCTTTTGTATCCCGATGCGAGTTTCGTACTTATGTCACCGTGCCATCTCTCCATAGTGTTCCAATTATTTATGAAACATACAACGAAATTAAATAATACGAAAGTGTTATGAACAGTGGAAACTATATTCTGGCACACGCCATATTCGCACGAAAAGTCTTTTGTCTCGTGCTGTTGAACCCCGAACTCTGATAATCCAACGTTCCAATTGTTTCGGGTCAGGGGATATGATTCAACAAAATTCTTTAGCACGAACATTTTTTCGATTAATCAAAGATTAAAGAAAGCGTCGCCTGTTACGGCTGGAAGCCATTCAATTTGATTCCATTCCATATTGTGTCCGGGGTGGAACATACGTGATTTTAGGTTCGTTAACCACAAGCGTGGTACTGGGTAAAAGAGTTCAACAACTGTGGTATTTTTTCTATCTAATAGTTTTAAGCATTGAAAAAGTAACCCAGTAACCAACTGACAAATGATTTAGTGACTCATCCCCTTTTGCAAACTAAACAAATCGAACAAAGAGGTTCGAACAAGGGAATCTTTGGTGTGTAGTCAATTTCGCAGCAGCGCGGCAGGCAAAAATCATTTTCGACAGGCAAACTAAGTATAATGAAAATTTTATATTGCATAATCATTTACAGGGCATACTCGTCAAGGACTCAGGTGTCGTCTCTGCAAGATGAATGTGCATACGGACTGCATGCCCCAAGTAGGGAAATGTCAGACCAAATCGCGACTCTTGCGCAGGCAGAAGAGCACCTCCGAGATTGAGTCTCACAGGGTTCAGGAGACCGCTTTTG
Organism: Agriphila geniculea; assembly: GCA_943789525.1. Lineage (NCBI taxonomy): Eukaryota > Metazoa > Arthropoda > Insecta > Lepidoptera > Crambidae > Agriphila > Agriphila geniculea. The sequence goes on from OX038875.1 coordinate 16,758,232, forward strand.
ACGATGAGAGTAAGTTTTAGTTGTCTTTTCTTTCTAAGGAAACTTACTAATAATTTAATAATACCGTATGAATCTGGTAATTGAATAGTAAATGATTGGCGGTAACGATAATGATAATACATTGTAATTTCAAAGTTTGAATGAGGAATTATGTCATGTTCAAATCCATGAAATAAAACAACTTACCTTAAATCAACTTACTTTAAGTAGATTATGCACTCAGAAGCTTTGGTAAGTTGTAAACTAATGATTTTGGATAGTTTTTAAGTTACAATGTCGATATTTTTGTTATTAAATAAAGTAGAAATATTAGATTATCAATAATACAGCTAACTGATTATATTTAATCACATTTCTTAAATTAATTCATCACACGCGTCAAACATACATCACCGAAAATACATTCTGAACACTGCTCTGTCATGTAGATAGCAAACAGGTATACTTTACACACACATCATGAACAAGCTACAGCTATAAAACTATAACGATCAGAAGCAAATTTCACATGTCCAGGGGTGGAAGACGGCTGGCTGCCGGGACAGAGACTCACCAAGATATCTTTCAAAGGATCTGTCGAGTTCGATGATGATTTCGATAGCGTCAATGACGAGGGTACAGTATAGCCAGTCAGTCAGTGATCCCTCCGCACCCCTCTGCACTAGTATTCGAAAACATTAACTCTCCACAGACCCGGCGAGAACGACTCAAAAGGGGTACTGACTAACAAACACATTCCTAGCCTGACATGATTGCGCACATAATAACAGTCGTGTTCCATGCGATCCACATATCGTCGCGTTTGATCTAACCGCATTTGATGCTCAGAGGAGGAAGTGGATCAGACCTACCAAGTTCTGAAGCGGGCCAACGAAATAGCGAAGCCGGGTGGCGGGGAATCACGCGGGGGCCCCGTAGTGCGCGTGTCGGCGCCGGAGGAGACTCCACCCGCGCGCTCGCCGGCGCGTCCGTCCGGCGGACTCGCCGTCGTGCCTCAGCCCGTGTCCTCTAGCTCAGGTGTGGCGCCGCACCCGAGCTCGCTTGTGCCGCTCGAGCCGCGCCGTAGGCCGCCGGTCGCCGTCTGCCGCTGTCCTCGTCATTGTCCCACTCTGGTCTGATGCGATGCAATCCCTTTTTAGACACTATACGCGACAGATCTTCAGTAGAGCTTAGGATTAAACAAAACATTTTACTATAATCTAGTTTTTCTAGCTAAATAGTCTTGGTGGACCTGTCGCCTATTGACTCAAATTGAGAATGCATCGTAGAGAGGTCATGGTACAAAAGCGTCCAGGCTCCGTGCAGGCGGTGGCCGTCCGGCAGCTTCACTCAGATCACTCGTTTTCAGTAGTGTCGAGTTGTTTTGCACGCCTTTGGTAATGTCGCGGGCGCAGGGCGGGGGCGGGGTGCGGTCGGTACTGAGCGGTGCTTGTCGGTAGGCGGGGCGACGCGGCCCGACGGCGGCGTGCGGCGGCGACTCTTCGCCGGCGTCAAGAGTTTGTCCATGTGGGGCTCGCGGTCACGCCGTGGCTCGCCGCAGCATCGGTCCATTTCTCTGCCGGAAAGTACGCGCCAAAGGCTGCCGTAGCGAAGCCCTATAATGTCACAGCTGTGAACTACAAAAGCTTTGTTTTTCCGTCTTCTACCTGGGTTTCGGTGCCTCATTTTCGTTGTGTGTTCAGTATACATTTGTTTTATTTACTTTTTGTTTCGCGATTGCAGTGTTAGATTAGCCTAGGACTAAAAATAGAAGAAGCTCGGCAAACACACCTTAGATGCTTGAACCTGTCCTTTCACAGGATAAGTCACTTCATGTGATAGGAATCGACGAACATATCGATATGTCATTGTCAATCCAAGCTTTATCCCTTTGTGTTTATTTATATACTTTTTTGTTTTTATATGTTTATTTTTTGTGTCCGTGTTTATTTTTATTTATTTAGTTTGTTTACTCGTTATCATTGCAGAGTCAGAAGTAACAACGACGCGACCTTTCGGGCAGCCCTTATGTTTCGTAAATGAGAATGGTGACCCTCCCCCTTCGATTCTCAAGTCCACGGCCAGCGTTCGCAAGAAAAAATGATTAGCAACATTTCACTTCACGGGATTGAAACCATAAATCATATCGCCTCGTAGGCAAGAGCACTGACTCAGCGCGGCAATAAGGCTACTCCAACAGCCATCCAACGAACGTTTAATTTCTGATCACCCCGAAGCGCCCCGCGTTCTGTGATATGTATATTGTTACTGTTACAATAAAAGTTAAAAGTCAGCTTCCTTTTTTTCTTATTTTCCCTAAAGTATGCACATTTTTCTCAATGCAAATCGGCAGCGTATTCTCCAGTTCGAAGTTTGGGCGTAAGTGGTGCATGGCTTGACGCGGTTTTGACGACTGCATGCGTTTTTAATCAAAAATACACATTTTAACATAAAACTAAAACTAAAGCTTTTCACTTGCAGCCAGTTGTATATCTCGATTACTAACTAAACTCCAGTCCCAGTACTTTGCTTTTAACGGTTCAATTCACAAAACTCTCCTTGAAAGTCCACAACTCACGCTCAGCAGTTACCATCACAGACCCAACACGCTGTGACAGTTTTGACAAACGTTACTCATAATTAATTTGATTTCGCTTCCTTACCTAATTCTTATTCTTTTGTTTTTATTCCATTCAAGTCCACAGGACATTTCCTCGACAGGCCTGATTAGAAAATATTACCAACAATAATAATTATAGACTCGTACCTCTTTACTTGTCCACACAGGGTCGATGAAGAACTCGAAGAGTGCCCAAATCTTGAGGCAGGCAGACCGCACCAGTCCCTTACCTGGTACCAAAAGACAACGTATCTAATCAAATACCAGTAGTCATCTGTTCGAAATGTTCATTGCATTGAAAATAATTTTATTTTGAGAACCTCATTCATAAAAGCCACCTACTTATTTAGCCAACCCAACGAACGCTGCTGATGACGGGCTGCATCTGATAATAAATAGAATATATTTCACCCGTAGTCACTGGAAATAAAATTATCAAATAAATTCGCCTTCACTTCAGTAGCATAGGCTGTAGTCAGACTCGTAGCTCAATCAATAACTTTTAATATTCATTTCTCTAAAGTCTACTTCTATTTTTATTCTCTCTTTAGTCTGGATTTTTTTTAATTTGCATTGCTTATGCACTTTTTAAATGTATTTTTCTTTTTTCTTTTTGATGGTTTGCCTGTATTTACAGTTAAATAACATGAAGGAAATCTTTTCCATAATAAAATTGATCATCTAATTATTTAAATATAAAATCAGTTGAATACATTATTGTGGAAATGGTTTCCTAAAAAATTTTTTGAATATATTATTGTGTACTTCAATTTGTAATCTATTGTTCAAAACTGCCCATTATTTAAAATGTCTATTGGAAATGGAACTATTTGCTAATCTATAAATAATGTTGAATAAGTATCCTTAGAAGTACCAAAATGGGAATCTTGATTTATTTCCATTTCTAATGTCTACTCCACAACTTAGAACTCACCAACATTGAAAACATTGGCAAACAGATCATTTCACTTGAGATTTAAGGGTTGTTGACAAAGTAATTGAAAAGGTTGAGGTTAGTGACGCTCATAATGAATGTTATAGCGCCGCATTCGCCGAGACGACAAAAGTTGAACCTTAGGATGAAGAGCCTCTCATTGGACTCACCGGAGTGCGGGGAGCTGAGACGTCGCCCGGGCCGAGACCAACCGCCCTCACAGGGCAGCCGAGTTCTCTGTACGAACATCGCAGTAATAATATCATCGGGTCCAAATAACCTGAATGCCATTATCCATATTCAGTATGCTTGCGACAGGGATCAACGCGTACCTATTTATTTTGTTTGCGAAACAACACAAAAGCTTTTCCCATATTATTTCCTTTTTGCAACGTGGTACCTACGCACCGCATCTATTCTCGGCAACTTGATTTGAAGTAAACACGATTCAATCGAAGCAAGAAAAAATATTTGACTTGTCTACATTTATAGAATGGGATATTTGACAGAATTCGATTGAGTCTTGTTTAATTTTTAGGTTTTTTTCATTAAAAATGGTTCTTTGGACTCCGATTTTATGTGAAGCAATGTTGTGAGCACAAGCGATGTTCACCTACGAGATCGATTCTTGGCTTAGCTTGTGTGCTAGTACTTATACGTTGTATTTTACTGTTCCAAATTATCTGTTTTTGGTCTGCTTTGGATTTCCTTTAGGTGACGCCCTAAATTACTTTGTTCCGTGATTTGGTGTCCCGTCGTCGACTCGTCTAAAAAGTTAATTACCTTAAACGCTTCAACGAGACGACTGACTGACATTGGTATGGTTTGGCCTTGCAGACTACAATGTTCCATGATTTTTTTATTGCTCACGAACCCATTGGCAACATCTGTCACCCCACCGCAATATAGCCACCGATTTTCGTTTTGTTCAATTTGCATGTATTTATGTGTTGGTTTTCTATCTTTTATAGGTAGATGCAGAGCACGTTGCATGAGGCATGGTCTAAATAGAATAAATAACTACACGAGTCATAGATACACACGCTCATGTACGTTGATATGTTATTAGTAGAAAAGATACTGTAGATAAAAATGCTCATCTTTTCTGAAAACATAATTGTTTCATTGGCTTTCATAAACAATAGAGCTTTCAAGGCCTTAATAACAAGTCGATTGCTTTGTTTATTAGTAACATGATATGGATCATATATAAAGGGCTTATATCAACTGATATAGCATTCTTGTCTGCGGTATTTACTAGAGAAATATTTTTTAAGTTTCATTAATACCATAACCATTTAAGTCAATTTCCAAATATCTTATTTCAATTTATAACATTAGTTATGATGAAAAATAATCCTAAGAAGGAAAAAATAAAATAAAATATCATTCAACGGCATTTTTAAGCAGCATGATTCAAGTGTGTATGATGGGTTCAGCGCACCAATATTAATTGTCTTTGTTTTCCACACAAACTATCTACGATCACCCGTTTGCGCACGTGCCTTCAAAAACAATATATTTTGTTATTGACGGCAAGTATCAACAGGGAGTTTCGATGAAGTCCTGCACGTGTGATGTTTGTTTGTGTCATATTTTTTTGTTTATCCATTTGAAGCTGCTCTTTGTCAGTTGTTTAAAATATAATGTGGAATGTGCAGCGCCTTCATCGCCGGTGCACAGCAGACGCCTATTAAGTGCCAAGATTGGTCGCATGAGCAGCGTCGAGCTTCCTGATGAGCCTGACAAGAGCTTATCGTCCAACAGCGCCAGCCCTTGCCCGTCACCTGTTAAGCAGACAAGCAGCGTAAGTAACTTTGTAGTGTTTCTTCTAAAAAAAATAACTTAGAGATTTAATTTTCCCGCAGTTCCACGTCATTACATTGTAGTTATATTAATGTAACTAGGTGAATATTTAATTCCAAGTGAGCAGTTACATTATTCACAGCAGTGTCACATGTTATTCTTTAGAATTAAAAAAAACCGAAATCTTTGAATATCAAAATTACAGTTATCAGTTCTGTCTTTTCTTATGAACAAAGATGTTTTTGGCTATTTAAATCTTACTTTGAGATGAGAAGCTCAAATTGCAAAACGGAGACGAATAAAATAAAACCGGTCAAGAGCGAGTCGGACTCGCGCACCGAGGGTTCCGTACAATCATAAATATATTTGGATATGTTATTTTAGGACAGTCTTTAAAAAATTAGGATAAACGGCAGACAGGTGGAAGGGCGAACAGGCGGACAGTTAATTAACAAATGCTGCTTATGGTGACTGAAAAACGTTTCAGCCACTCCACATTGCAAAATGTTTATATTACTAGTCCATCAGCCATTTTAATGTCCCCACTGCTGGGGCACAGGCCTTCCTTATGGGTGGATAAGGAGGACGGGCCATAACCCACCACGCGGGCCCAATGCGGATTGGTGGGTGTTAACGACTGCAAATGCAGCCGGGACCAACGGCTTAACGTGCCTTCCGAAGCACGGAGGAGCTCGAGATAATAAATTTTTGGTCACCCATCCCATGACCGAACCTTGCGAACGTTGCTTAACCTCCGCAATCGCTGGTCCAGGCGCTAAACCACTGCGCCACCGAGCTCCTCGTTAATATTATATTACTATATTACTAAGTAGGAACTTATTCTTCGTTTATTCGTACGGCAAATAGTAGGTAATTATATTAGAACAGCCACCAATTTATTATTGTAGTGTTAGGTTGCGCCATCTCTTGATCGATAGTGGAACTATTTTTGTCCCTTAGGTTAGCATGCTTAGGACAGCGCCATCTGTTGACTGGTAGTGAAACTAAAAAAAATCTATTTGTTTTTTTAATTTCTAAAAAAGTGTGTTATATTGAGACATCGTTTTATTTTTCCTGTAATCTTTACATAAACTACTATCACATAGAATTATTTCAGATTTTTCTCTTTGCAAACTTCGGAGATAAGGGGGGGGAACGGTATTTTTTTTACATTTTTCATCATAAGTCTAAAACTATGCGGCCTAAGAAAAAAGGAAAAATTGTTTTAAAATGTGCAAACAGCGCTCTTTCATATGATACCCCACATGCCCTAGTCACCTCACTTAAAATTTTTAAGACCCCTTTTCAGTCCCTGTTGTAAAAAAAATATTAATTTTATTATTTTTTTCTTATTTGCAAAATAATTGGGCAAATGTCATCTTAAACTATTCCAAATTTCAAGTTGATACCATTAGTAGTTCTCGAGATATCCAGCTGTGACAGACAGACAGACAGACTGAGTCACACCATAAGGGTTCCTTTTTTACCATTTTGGTACGGAACCCTAAAAACATCTAGTCAAGCGATCCAACAATACCCATTCTGGATTGTAAGCACAAAAGTTTTTAAAGTTTACCTACCTATGGGTATAGCCTCTAGATTCAATGCTTTTAACTTTATAACAAAGACAAACGTCAGCGAAGACAACATTTATTTATATCAAAAGTTTATATTTTTGTACCTGTTCGTCTCTACTATGATATTCAAAAGATTCGCTTTGCCATTATATTTTTGCCATTATATTACACTGCACGCGATGTGGTAAACTGATAACTACGGAATTCGCTCGAAGCTTTTCATACCTTGCAAACTTTTAGGGTTTCGTACCAAAATGGTATAAAAGAACCTTTATGGTGCGAATCAGTCTGTCTTTCTGTCTGCCCGTCTGTCACAGCATGATATCTTAAATAATACTAATGCTATGAATTTGGAATTTTGAATAGTTTTAGATGAATTTTGTCCAACTATTTTGCAAATAAGAAAGAAATAAAAATATACAGGAAGGAAAGGCGGTCTTAAAAATTCGAAATGGAGCTACTATAGTACAGTAGCCCGTAGAATATTTAAATCACGAAAAAGGTTACCGTTTGCCGTTGGGATATAGTTATTTATTACGAAATTATAGATACTTTAACCCAAGTTTTACAGATCGCAACCCGCCGTAACCTATATTTGTATAGCTCCAAAATTGATATTTTTTTATTTTTCGAGGTTTACCACATAGTTTAACTATTGTCGTGTTCTACAGTTTTATTGCCACAGATACTATAAAAAGTAGCCATACACAGATTTAAGACCCGATGAAAATGGTTGGACTTTATCTGGTCTTAAATCTGTGTATGATCACTTTCCATAGTCTTACTATTATCAGTGGCAATCAAACAAAGCTCTAGAACACGACAATAGCTAAACCATGTGGTAAACCTTGAAAAATAAAAAATATCATTTTTGGAGATATACTAACATAGGTTACGGAGGGTTGCGATCTGTAAAACTTGGGTTAAAGTATCTATAATTTCGTAATAAATAACTATATCACAACGGCAAACGGTAACCTTTTTGGTGATTTAAATGTTCTACGGGCTACTGTAATACTAGGGAATGTGAAAGAGCGCTGTTTGCACATTCTTAAACATCTTTGTTTTAGGTCGCGTAGTTTTAGAATTTTGGTGAAAAATGTAAAAAAAAAACTGTTCCCCCTTTCCCTTATCTCTGAAGTTTGCTAAAGAAAATCAGAAATTATTCTATGTAACTTCTATAGTTTATGTAAAAATTACAAGAAAAATAAACGATGTCTCTAAATAACACACTTTTTCAGAAATCATCAATAAAAATTACATTAATTCCACTATGGACAAGACATGGCACCTAAAACTGCAATATTCTACACCGCAGTGTATTTAATTATACGATGGTACGGAATAACAGAACCCTCGGTGCATGAATCCGATTGGTTCTTGTTTTTTTAAAAATGTGTATGTAGTAAACCACGAACTTTCTTTACGGTCTGGAATTTTTCATTCATTTTTATTACATCTATCTACATATACTTATAATAAAACTGTAACTGATTACATTCTGTACATCACTACGTATTATAAAACAAAGTCCCTCACCGCGTCTGTCTGTCTGTCTGTTCGCGATAAACTCAAAAACTACTGAACGGATTTTCATGCGGTTTTCACCAAATGATAGAGTAATTCCTGAGAAAGGTTTAAGTGTATAATAAGTTGAGGTTTTATGTAAATTGGTGGAAATGTGACGATAATCTTTGAAGATGTCGGCAATAATTAAGCCGACTGGGAGCTTGCATCGAAAACGCTGCATAAACCTTTTGGGTTATAACAAAATAATGTATGATGGAATTAGTAGTGTGGGACGCCCTCAGACAAGGTGGAGCGACGATCTTCGCAAGGTGGCTGGCATAAACTGGATGAGTATAGCCGCGGATCGTGCTCAGTGGCGTGCACTCGGAGAGGCCTATGTTCAGCAGTGGACGATGATAGGCTGATGATGATGATGTATGATGGAATTGTTCCTATTTGATAAATCTACGGCATATATCTATCTTTAAAGAATAGCTTACTATACCCATTATACCTTCTAAGAAATTAGGTCACATACAAAGCGGTAACTTAGAAAGATAATGAGAAGGATTAACTTAGGAGAAATCGCAAAAAATTAACGCGTGCGAAAATAAATTCAAGCGGTAAATAAATTCAATAAATTCAAACAGACTCGGACGGGACGGAAACAGACTTTTTGAGTGAATGGGTGACGACTGACGACTGTAAGGTATTTGTTTTCTTTTTGGGTGTTTTGTAAGTTCGCATTTGGCAAAAAAAGAAAGAACCGAAGCGAAGCGAGGGCGAGTCGCTAGTTGAAGAAATTTCGGAAAAAAATGGACGGCACTCTTTAATCTATACTGAAGTCAAAACTGTGTTTCTTTTTTCATTTTTGTTTGTCTTTCTGTTTATATGTAGGTATCATGCCCTTGCATCAGTACCTAACTGCATTGAATTTTATTGCCAATTCAATATTTATGACGGTTAAAAATTTCTCAACGTGACAATTTTTATCAAAAGTAAACCCAAAATGCGCCAAAACCTAGCAACTCAACATGAAAATTTTTATCAAAAGTAAACCCAAAATGTGCCAAAACGTAGCAACTCAACATCACAATTTTTATCAAAAGTAAACCCAAAATGTGCCAAAACGTAGCAACTCAACATCACAATTTTTATCAAAAGTAAACCCAAAATGTACCAAAACGTAGCAACTCAACATCACAATTTTCATCAAAAGTAAACCTAAAATGTGCCAAAACCTAGCAATGGAAATTAAGTAAATTATGATTTTATTAGGTATACTTACTTACCTACTGTCCGTTTCTATTGATTTTGTTCTAATTTTATATCTTTTTTATTAATCATGTACATTTTATGATTAACAAAATTATGATTGAATATTTCTTTATTTCAGAAGCACCAAAGGCTACTGCCTACCAATCTGTACGTGATTCTCTACAACTTCAAGTCTCGGCACGCGGATGAGTTGGACCTGAAAGCTGGCTACAAAGTGACGGTGATCGACATGACCGACCCTGACTGGTGGAAGGGCAAGTGCTTGGGCAAGATAGGCTATTTTCCTTCCAAGTATTGTACGAAGCTGCAAGCTGGAGAGAGGCCGTTGCAAGTCACCCATAACTTACAGGTGAATTTAGGGCCGGTATTTATCTGTAGTTTATATCCCGGTCAAGTTAACTCGGCACCTGAAACGAAAGCGACCCCTCTCCTTTTCCCCTTGCCTCACGCCACCGTCGTCATGCCACTAACATTAGTACACTTGTTAGCGATAATTTATCGATATTCTATGGATTTTTTTCCAAAAATTGACGACGGTAGAAACTAGGAGAAAAGGAGAGATGTAGCTTTCGCTTCAGGCGCCGAGTTCACTTGACCTGGTTGTACCTACACTATATTTTCTTTGTGTTAGAACTTAAGGTACCCGTATCTAAATCGCGTAACAGCAAATTCTAATGGCAGAACAGAGAACTAGTTTTTAAATATTTAATTGCTTTTAAACACCTTGAATATTATACACATCAACTTTGTCTAGGGATACAGGTCCTATTTTCATACAAACGACCCAACTAGCAAAAAGCTATCTTCAAGACTACTTTTAGACTCTCTTATAAGAAACTTGTAGCATGCTATACACCCAGGATTAGGGCGCAGTTATAGGAGTGATTATTTCTATAATAATCTTATAACCAACTTAATGAATGCTACTAAACCCTATAAAATACTTGTGGAATCGCAATTGCTTCTATAATAATCTGAGACTACACAATTACAAGCACAAATTCTCTTATATATATTACACAAGTATGTTACTAAAACAATCTTGTTTATAATGCACTAATAATGTACTTAGTTATTAGTTATAAGTAAGTTTTATAAACAGATAAAGGTTATCTTTCTTGTTGTTTCGTCAGTTAGGTAATTGTTCCGAGTTGTTTTGTGGTTAAAGTTAAAACATCTACATAATACACTTTCTCTTAATACAGAAGTAATAATATATTGTAATTAGTATTTGTAATTAAGTAGGTATGTGATTGGGAAGCTGGGGAACTCATTTTTACTGTAAATATGTACCGTAATTTGGTTAGTTTCACCAATGCCCCTCGAAAATGAGCACGTATAGTAATGTTGTGAAAAAAATATTTCATAAATTTTTATGAATATTCGCCATGTTTTAAAATTGCTCTGCATTAAGTACTTTATAGAACCATAGTAGGTAAATTAGTATTTGTAGCAGTTTTAGTAAGTACAGATAACTCGTCTCCATTTTGAAACAAATTAGGGTTCCCGAAATCTGTTTACACTAATGTTTTTCTTTTTTTCTTTTTTAGGATTCATTAAACTAGCTGGTTGATTTTTTCACGTCGATTGTTTTCTGACAAAATATTCATTAAACTTATTAACAAAAATATGAAATGGCCTTAGTTAGAAAATGTACATTTTGTGTTATCGGAAAGCTGCAACGGGTGTGGGATTTTGGGTTATTATGAATTATAAATTATGAAAATGTAAGTAAGTATGAAAAATGAAACTTCTTTAAAATCCTCCATACAAATCGGCAACCTACTATATTTTTTGGACTTTTTCGTCATCTCCTATATTTTTACACGTAATAATCTTAAAACTACTCTAGATTTGATGCAACAAAAGTTGGCAACCCTAGTGGGATCCCAGTTTCTTATTTTCGCAAGATGACGGAGAAATCAACGAAATGGCTGATGTTTACTAATAAAGTGTTTGGCCTAGTGGCTTGTAAGCTTTTTTGATCTCATAGCGCTCCTATTGAGTATAATAAGATTTAAAAGAGTCTCAAGCAAGACTATAACGGCGCAAACTTAAGAGCTTATTACACCTTCCTGAATAACGGATCCGGAATTCAGAGTCCGATTTAGGACGAGAAATTCAGTCGCCAATTAGACCATCCTGAATAACGTATCCGATATCACAGCTTTACAATCATACAGTCATACTCAAAGTGGATTGAGATTGTTTTGAGACATAAGTACATGAGTCGGGCGACTGCGTTACGATCATACAGTTATTAAACGTACTCAAAGTGGTTTGAGATTGTTTTGAGACATGAGTACATGAGTCGGACGACTGTGTAGTATTAAAGACTGTGCTACTACAGCCTAAAGAGTATTTAGTTCATACAGTCAGTACAAGTAAAAGTACTCATGCTAGACTGATGGTGACCTTGAAGAAATGATAGGTCTTAGTGAGATCTTCATTAATTTAGATGACAAACAGATTTGATAGCTGTCATCTAAAATGAAGATCTCACTAAGACCTATCATTTCTTAGCTAGGATGAGTACTTTCCAAGATATTGCTATTTTAAATTTAATATGTTTACGATTTTTATTAGTATTTCGTTATTTTATTCATTAGTCATCATCGCAATTACTTATCTTTATTGTTTTTGCAAATCACATAGTGACAGCCCTTACAATTTTAGTCGTTGCGCCAACTGTCTAGGCGAATGGCAGCTTTGTTTTCGCCAACATAAAAGGCGTTGACTGACTGTAGTACGAACTAAATACTGTGGTACTACTGTGTCGGAGCCGAGCGTCCTGAATGCGATTAAACTGTCCTAATTGCTTCCGATTTAGCATCCGTTACGTCGGAGACCATTTCTATCCTAACTAGGATCCTAAATCGGACACTACCTTCCTTAATGCAATTACACTTCTCTGAATTTAGGACAGACTTCATATCGGATCCGATATTCAGGATGATCTAATAAGCTCTTTATAGTAATCTCAGAGAAGTATGTTAAAAATCTTTTTATACTTACAATATGCTACGTGATGCAACTATGGGATCAAAATATTATTCAGGACTATATAGTCTTACTACAAACAATTATACGAGACTTATTCTTTTAAGTGTCCTATATGATACTCTTGCAGCTAACTATAAGACTGAGGTATAAAAGCAAAAGATCTTAAAAATATTTACGCTTGTGAAATGCTATTACTAGTAAAAGTGTCCTATAAATGCTTTATAAGTTAGTCTTGTAGAGAACTATAAGACTGATAAATAAAAACTGATGCCCTTGAGTATGTTACGACTTGTCAAATGACATTATAAGTAAAAGAGTCTACAACAAGCTCTTTATAAGAACGTTATTAGTAGAAACAGACTTATAATCAATTTTTATAGGATTACTTTGCTTGTTGGGGAGGTAACTTTGAAGCCTTGGTTTCCTGCCAGGGATGTACCGTGCTGTAATCTGATTGTGGCCATCCAGGGAGTGAATGAAGTAGATTCAGATCGCTATACTACTGATCTGATCAGCATTCTAAAAGATTAATGGGTCAGAGTTCTCAGTTTGAGGATTTCCATACATTTTCATGCTATTTTCGCGGCTTTTTTAAACATGTCCATTACGTTTTTAGAATGCTGGTCAGATCAGTTGGGTGTGTATAGCGATCTGAATCTCCTCCATTTACCCCCTAGATAGCCGTCATTAGATCACAGCACAGTACATCCCTGGCAGGAAACCAAGGCTTCAAAGTTACCTCGTTTGTATGAAAATAGCACCTGTATCCCTAGACAAAGTTGATGTGTGTATTTTTGAGAAAAGATACTAATTTATCTCGTAATCTAATCTTGCTAAACGCCAACCTTCAAACCCTTCCTGATCACACTGCCTAAAAATCAAATTGTCGACGAAGCAAAATGCCTAAAACTCATGTCTAAAGAGCAAATGTCTACTAAGTAAATTGTCTAAAACGCAGAATGACTTAACAGCAGTTTGCCTGAGGATTAAAAAGGTCTAAATTGGAAAACGTCTATATCGCAAACTATCCAAGTATAAACTTCTTTGTCTGTTTGATATACGCACGTATAATTTATTGTTTTAAGTAGAAAACATATTTGATATTCAACCGAGTAGACACTTAAGTTCTCTATTGTTTTCAGAAACATCGTATTTACGAGTATAATTTATGTAATAATACAATGAGTAATTTTTCTTGGGTAATCGTCGACTATAATTAGTATGCAGAGTAAATTTTTTTATTGTTATTAAACACCACCATAGGTGTCCGATGGTGATAACGGCCTGATGCTGCTCCGCGACCAGATTGTGATCCAAGTTGGTGATGAAGTAGACGGCATGGTGATGATCCGCTCCGGAGACAACCGACAGGGCGTATGCCCGGTGAAGTTCCTACAGGAAGTGTGACGCTTCAAGCTACCCCACTTTGATAATATATTGAGGGTGAGTAACTATTGTCTTTTACCCCCGGTTTTTGAGGTTCTTAATCGAAGGTTATCAGAGGTTTAATTTAATCGGAGAGGTCTACATTATCTGGTTTTAAGTTAATGTTATTACTCCACAGCAGTAGGCGAAATTGTTCTATTACTTTTCGGCATTAGTCAATTTGTGTTTTAGTAGATTTGAGTGGTCGACCCATTATGTAGTTGTCCGTTTAAGCTCTAGCTAGGCAAATATCAAATGTACCTAGTCAAATTGTGTTCTAGCTAGACAGTCCAAGACCGACCCATAATAACAGATGATGTTGACCCCATCGATTAAGTTAAACCTCCGATAAAATACCTCAGAAAATGGGGGGAGGAGGTAAACATTAGTTTCCAATACCTAACTATTTAAGATTGAATAAAAGAATTTTGAAATATTTCACGAATTAAAACGGTAATTTAAGTATTCTTATGAATATTGTGTACTGAACTTTCCCCAATGGTAGGTACATTTAATATAGCCTACCCGATCATTGTTCCGAGCAGCGTCATTAAAAGAGGCGAAATCGTCATTATGAACGACAATCTTACAAATATTTAGAATTTAGAAAAGACCACAAATATATTTTTATGCAGAATTTAGAAGTGTTTGAAATTTTTGCAGGCACAGTAATTACTTCTCATTCCCTTATGACGAAAATTTCACAAACGCAACTTTACAAACCTCGTTATACATTGCAGAAACGCGGTTCACTAACGGAAGAAACTATCACTTTGCACACACCGAAACCCAGTCAGAGTGCGCCAGTTACTCCATGCGACAGTGAAAACTCAACCTGGTCTGACAAAACATGGATGAGCAAGTACAGCTACGAATCCACTTCAGGGTACGACTCAGCCGATGGTGCCTGGTGGTGGAAGCGGCCTTTTGATGCTAAAAGGGAACCGCCAGATGGCGTTTGGTGGTGGAAACGGCCATTAGATGTGAGGAGGAACCAATGTCGAAGGTGTGGCGCTTGTTCGGCAACGAGACCCTTAAGAATGATGCCGTGCGCAGGTGTCGCTCAACCACACGAAGAAGACTACGGAACTGAACGGCCTCTGATGTCCCGCGATAGACCCCTGCTCTTTGTAAAACAGTTGTTTTTGTAATTTAATATTTTTAATATTAATACTTTTGGGTGCAATCCCCTTCATTTACAAGTCCGATGCGGCCTATGTATAGCTTATTAAATCCAAAATTATGAGCTGCGTTATTTATGATAATACTTGTTGTATTTCTGTGTCATAACCTCTAATTTATGGAATGAAATTCGCGACATATCATTTTCAAATATGTGTTGTTAATTTAATTGTGATATAAGATTAAACTGATGTTAACATAAGTGTTAGGTGCTGAACGAATTTTGAAAGATTTCCGAGAGGTAAGTATAATAAATTACTTTGATGTTTTCGATGTTAATTCTCCTTGACATTATTGTTATAATGCATTTATGCTTATACATTTAAAATAATGTATGTGACTTTTTATTTCTGAAAATATTTATTGTACTTAGATTATTTCTTACGAAATTTAATGAAAATAAATATTTGTAAGTAGTTAGGTGTTAATTGGTTACCAACACATTCCATCAAGTAGATAATAATATTCTTAATTTTTTATTTTTCTTATTATTATTAATTGCTTTAATGCTGTACTTTGTTCATAGTCTATTATTGTTAAATTGTGTTTATTTTTTTATGTTAGCTTCTTGCATTCTCACTCTAACTTACCCAAGTATTTCATTGCAATAGATCAATGGATGAAGGAGATTTTTGGACAAATAATTAGACATCGCTGCATTCATAATTTGTTACGAGGAATGTAACCGATTTTCATTTAAAATAATCTCTAGTAAATGCCAAAAAAATATAAACCTAGATTGTATCAGAAAATAAACTTAAGGGGCCGTACCAAATAGACATTTTGAACAAAGATATCACACAGTATTACTTGATATATCAGTCCCAAAAAAATAATGTAGAAAGTATATTAGTACTCAGTTTTGTGATTGACAGAAACATGATACCTACTTAGCTAAAACTTTTCTCGTTAGAAAAAAATTTTAATGTGACCTGTAGTTTTGTAGTTTTTCACTGATGTGCCAACCAATAAATAAAACTATAATCTTAAAACTCTAATAAAAAGAAACCTTAACTAGGTCTCTAGTTTTGTAATTGACAGTTTAAAAAAAAAAGGAATAGTTTAGTCAGTTCAGTAGCTATTAATTAAAAACGGTAATATTGGCAATAATTTAGATAATTTTTACTATGAAAATTGTTTCCAGAGCGTTGTACGGCCCCTTAAGTAAACAAGCAGCTGAAAGTGAGTTGCTTGGTTACATAGAAAACCTCATATTTTAAATCATCCTTTCAATTGTGTAGGAAGAACTTTTATTATATCTTTGATTATTTAGTATATCCTTTCCTATTTTTTCAGGAACTATTTGTGATCTACGTAAATATAAAATAATATGTTAGAAACATTATTTAGTTAAGAGCCAACCCACGTTTACTGAGACACAGGATAACCGTGCCATTTTCCATAGCTGCATTTGCACCCAGCTGTATTTTTTGCAGTATTTAAAAGTTGATAAAAAGTCATTTAAAAAATTCAATCTGTATTATTCCCAAAAAATTAAAATGCTTAAAGTATAAATTTATTTTAGCTATAGTGTTTCGTAATATTCATGTGCTATGGTCCTTACACAGGTAATTTTGTACGGTCCACGTATATCAAATTCGGTAAAATAAGTATAATCATTTTTTGGCCTAAGCCAGACCTAACTTTTATTTCTTACCTGTAGGTATTTAAAACATTATTTCAATAAAATATGTAATTTGTTTATGTATTAAAATGTGTCTTTACTAACAATGTAGGTAGGCACTAGTCATCAATATGAATAAATATGTACCAAAGGTTTTGCTTTTTAGAAATTATAGTGAAGTTCTAAACACAGTTTAGAATAATGTTTTATAACTAGCTTTAATAGACGTTAATTTTGGGTTGTTGAAATTTACTTTCTATAATCATCGGAATAATGTCCGCGTCAATATAGATACTAGTGTAAAAATAAAATTGCAGATCTATAGCTAAAAAATCCTATCCCTAAATACTGGATTTTCGTAGATTTAATTATAAAATAATACTATATTACATATAAAGTCTAATCTTTACCTTATTATCCAGAGATGCACTATATAATACCTTCCAAATGACTATTTATGAATAGAAGAAAATATATATATATTTACAATGCTAACTTGGTTATTCCTTTTATAAAGTTATTTATTACTATTTTCAACTTTATTACGATAACAGTATTTTAGTTGAACATTATACCGTCCCCTTGAAGTTTTAAATATGTTTATGGATATATTGTGACATAATATTTATAAATTATTAAGAATTATATTATACACAAAGTAAATGATAACTTATGAAACACACTAGCTATAAGGTCAAGTAATACACGGATAGTTAAAATTGTACTTTTATGAAAATGTGCTCACATTATTTTTGTTCATAGTTCATTTTAATTTCTTCATAATCTGTTGATTAATTATCATAGTTTTTTAAAAGAAAAGTGTGGGCACAAGACCTCTTTTCTTGTACTATAGACTATTTTTTATGTTTCAATGAAAATGTTTAATAATAGATTGTTCAAAATGCTGCTAAAACAGACACTGTTCATAACTTATTTCCCTACCTTCTTAAAAAAATATTATCCGAAAACGACAGATCATCTTCATCTCGACATCCGACAAATGCGAAAATATTTTCCTATAGCACGGTTTAACAAAAAAAAAAGAAAAGGTGCCTACTAGATATGAAAAAAAAATCTACCAAGTCATTAAATTATATTTTTTCAATCGTCAATTTGTTTTATCTCTGAATCTGTTTGCTTTTGACCAATCTAAGATTTTAGAGTGAGGAGAACTTATTTTATGTGCCTGTATTAAGAGTTCGCACAGCTTTACGTTTATTATACTCGCTAGCGAATGTAGTAAGTTATTTTGTGTGCAATTTAGCACAGCGCCTCTGGCGGTAAATATACTAAACTAAAAGTTGTCATACAAAATGTCAACTACGGTCGCTATCGAGTTTACAACATTATTTCTTGTATATACGAAAGCCGAAACATGGATCACATATTTTCATTTTCAGAATCAGTATAAAAAAATTATAATGATACCTTAAAAACTCACGAAGTTACAAGCTTTTTGTGTTGTCAGTACGCTTGTAAATATTATTTAGTCAAAATATAACATGATATAAAAAATATTGCAATCGATTCTATTACTGATTCTGAACAAATAGTTTTCAGGTTTCGTATATACTTTAAATAACCTTTTAGTAAGCGTAAGCTCATAATACGCCTACAGTTTTTATTTAGCAAACTTGACTTTGTTCACGTAAATATAGATAAAGTTCTAAGTGAGTTTTTATAGCATCAATCGTCAAATCAATGATAAAATATTATTCAAACCAATGTTTCTTTTCCTTCCTCGGGGTGGAATATTTTTGATTATAGAGCATGGTGCAGATTGATAAAACTAAATTGCATTTATATCATAGACATCTTTAAATGTATGTAATAATAATATAACTAAATATGTATAAATATAAAGATGAAGAAAAAGTGGATCGGATTCAATATAAATAATTTAAATTTATGATTTCACCTACTTATTTAATTTATAAACAAGACAAGAACTTTTTGCTACGAGTTAGCACTAAGGTCTCTAATTCTCACAATACAACTGTGACAGAATTAGTTATGAGTATAATACTTAGGTATATTAGTTTTGTTAGCCATGCTCATGAAAGCAAACATAGTTTATATTTCTATATCTGATATTCAGAAGCTACAGGGCGCTACGTACCTAACTACTTTTATTTATTTTTTCTTAAAAATTTAATCCGATCTCAACAACTTGTGATGTCGATTTAATTAATATATCGAAATAAAAATGTAATTCAAGTAAAACGGACAGGATTGAAAGATTTAAAGGTTTAGAAAGCACTTATCAAGTTGTTGTAGACTCGTAGACGGAAACGAAACTTAGATGTATAACATTATAGTTTAAAGTAGCTAGGATTTAATATATTATCTAATGAATTAGCATAGAAATCACGTCAAGTTTGTTTGAATGAATATTCCACCCTAGTTCGAAATTAAAACAAATTATAAATTTTAATGTAATTTGTAAAAAAATACACGAAACGTGGAACCAAATTATAAATTAAAATAAATACCTATTATTGTGATAGTTTTTAGAATACCTGCTAAACGATCCCAAGTGAGATGTTTATATCTAAATGGATATTTTAGTAATGTAATGATTACTTAATAATAATTCGACACGAGAAGTAATAGGTATTATTGAAAATAATTATTATGTCTAGATGTTTTGAAAATATTTTTCTGGTTCTGGTATTGTGAACCGCTGTGAAATTTATGGAACGAAGTGGTATTGCAGTAAGTAGGTATAATAATATAGTATTTGCCAGTCAATGGAAACATACTGTTTTTATGTAATACCAACATAATGTTTTTATGTCTTTACTTTATTGGAATGCCCAAAAGGATGGTTATTTTCTTAGATCAAAGTTCTTGCCAGTTGTTAGTATTTATTTGGTTGGTCAAAATTTAATTGGTTGGTAAGGAAAAAATAAGTAAGCTAATATTTTTCAGAATTTGATTAAAGTAGGTAGTAATCTATAAACAATTTATTATCAAATGGTTTTAATATTGTTTTATCAAAAAACACAGTAAACCACTTTACCAAAACATTGGAAAAAATAAAACGTAAATTGATATTCATGAAGACGAATTACTCAATAAAGTAAGTTACAACAACTTAGGCTTAGCAGAGAAAAAGCCAGAATTCTAAGTAAGAGTTACTTGAATGAGAATTATGAATATCGTGGAATAATAAATTTTCATCATTCATAATCTCGATATTTTGTCAAAGGAAAAATTTGTTTAGAGAAATCATGAGAAGTGTATTTATCGCTTAATTATGTTGATAATGCGTTTGTAATATTTATTTTCAATTTAAAATTGTTGTGTTAGAATAAATTAAACATTGTGTCATTTATATTTGTTTTATTTCATTAAGACGGCTGTATGGCCGAAAGTGGCGCCCTCAGAGGTTTTTATTTAATAAGTTATTAATAGAAAAAGATTTTAATAATGCGTGGAGTTTTTAGTGCCCATGGTCTATTATTTTTAGAAGATCACTACATGCCCTCGTAGTCATTCGTAGAAGTAGATAGCAAATGTGTCAAAAACGGCCACTTCTAACAGTTTTGCTAGCTACTTCTAGCAGTGACTACCAGCCTACCTAGCATGACCGATTTATATCGCGTGATATAGCATTTTATCACGTTTAACTGTCAAAAATACAAAGGAATCTGACAGTTGAGTGTCGATAAAATGCTATATCACGCGATATAAATCGGTCATGCTAGGCAGGCTGGGAATGTAACGATACCGTCTAAAAATACAAAATTGTGTATTAGAATTATAATATTAAATAAAATTCACCGCGGCGCCACTTTCGCCCAGGGTGCCTAAGTACTTAAGGCGAGGCAAGTTCACGATTTTACGAAAAGATTAATGTTTGAACTTTCAATGTGAAGAAATGATGAAGAATTCTACTACACAAAAAAATACTGTAGACTGAAAAAGAAACAAAGAAACACAATTGAAAAATGGATTGATATCTCTGTAAAAAATGTCCTAAATATCACCATAAAAAATAACCCTTAAGTAATTTTCAATGAATGTGATATTATTATATATTTTTTTTACAATAGGATAGCTTTTTATTGTTCTAACACACCGGTTAGATTGTTATAAATCATCCAGTATTATAAAGATCAATTAAAAGGTAATACATATTTTCATCCGTGAACCTATCGAAAGTTATGCATTAGCCAACCATATTGTAAAGAGTTAGAGAAGAGAAGATTTCGTGAACTGCCTTGCCTTATTATGTAAGTACGAAATTTTGTTAAATTTTATTCGCGAACCTGGCGACAGCAATGCAATAATCAATTTCGTGAACTGCCTCGCCTTAGGCTTCCTTTGTTTTATAAATCCCAAATATAAATTATCCTTAGTAGACATTAAATTAAGCTTATGGTGATAAAAAGTCGTGAACAAGAGTGGGTACTACATAAATAACATATTAAGTATTTGCTTTTTAATAAAATCCTTCGAAATATTATATTTCTGCATACTTTTTGGAGATGAAAATAACTTCACATCTGTATTTTTTCGATGTTTTTCGTTGTTTTTTCATCATTATCTTTAGCACAATTATCTTTCTTGAATAAAAGTTATTGGAGCAATTGTACAGTACGTGTATTTTGATGTAGAATTCAATACGTTTACGCTATTATTTACGCCAAAAATATGGCCCGCGACAAGCGCTTTTGATGATATTCTGATTTTTTTACAATCATCTGGGAGGTTTATACGCAATTTAATGTTTGTAGCAACTAGATAAACTCTTTAGCTTGTCGTATGATTTTTTTGATGGCTACAAGTTTACGTTTTCTATATAAAGATATGGCCCGCGCAAACCATGTTTTCCTATTACCGCCCCTTAAGACATTTGTTATCTACTTCTACGAATGACTACGAGGCGCGAGGGAATATAGCCCCAAAAATACTACCATGGGTCCTAAAAATTCCATGAGAAATTTTATTAAAATCATTTTCTATTAGCAGCTTATTAAATAAAAACCTCTGAGCGCGCCAATTTCGGTGGTATTAGCCACCTTAAGTAAGTACCTATTAGACATTTTAAGTAAACAAGTAGGTAAGTAATCCTTTCGTTTTGTCTAAATTGTGTAATTGATATTAATTTGCTTCAGGTAAGTAAATACATGCCATTACATGGTTCATGAACCACTATTAAAGAAAAATGGGAACTCAATCTCCACAGTACGAAAACTCTACCTAGACTTTGTAAATATATAGCTGTTAAAAACATTCGATATTACAAAAAAAAATTGAAATACTAGTAGTAAAAGTTTTCGTGATTTCTAGGAAAAACAAAAACTTAGGGAACATGCATAAGTCACCGATTTTGATAAATTTGAGCTTGGTCGCTGCGGACACGTATAAAAACATGATGGAACAGAAAAATCAATAAAAACAATAATTATTTTAGATTTATCACAGAGGGGAAAATAACGAATTTTTTTTTTCATTTTCGGATATAATGCACTTAGCAGTCGGATAGAATATCGAATAAGAAATAATATGTTGTAAAACACATATGTACTTAAACTCAAAATTTAGGGAGATATTTGAAAATTCTTGGCTAACTCCATATAACGCGCCTG
This sequence comes from Agriphila geniculea, assembly GCA_943789525.1. NCBI lineage: Eukaryota > Metazoa > Arthropoda > Insecta > Lepidoptera > Crambidae > Agriphila > Agriphila geniculea. The sequence goes on from OX038875.1 coordinate 16,780,766, forward strand.
AAACGTGAAACGTGACATGAGTGACGTCACAAATGTTAACCTTTTTGTATAGATAGAGCGTTTTCGGCGGAGCTGATGCGTGCTAACTTCAAGTGACTATATCACGAGAAAAAAACGCATGAGAAAAGTTTTAATATTACAGTTGATTTTCTCACGCATTATACTTTTGATTTTGATACAAAAAAAAAAATTGATGCATGTTCCCTTCTATCAAAAGCGTTTCTCTATAACTAAATGATTATAAATTACGATAAGAGTTTTATTATGTTTGTTTGTTACTTCGTGTGTATGTAATGTAACATAGTATTTAATAAGGAGGTAGCTGCTTACTCTGTCGTATAAATCTAAAGTAGGTAAGTATACTTACTATAAAGCAGTAACTTGTCCAGTCATAAATATATTTAAGTTGTTGTTCATGAAAAATTACCTTGAACAACGTTGTATTCAAGTCGGATTCAAGGAGTAGCTCTACTACTAGAGAGGGTGCAAAATGTAGAGACCTCAACATTTAGTGCTATTAAAAGCACGACGTAAAAGTAATAGCTAGGTGCCACCTAATTCTCTTTAGTATAAGCAGATGGCGCTACATTTCATCTGAAAATGTACTGAAATTCCTTGACAAAATTACAGCAAGTTTTGGATGTCCAGTGCTCTACCTACATTAGTATTAGTAGTATTTATTCAACCATTAATATCTGTATTTTTGTTTGTTCTGCATAAATTGGTAAATATGCAATTCATGCATTATCTTGCACTTCCATAGTTACTGCTGGGTACAATACAAGCGATATCAAGATTAACAAGTAACTGACTCTAACATTAATCAAAGGTAATTAAAATAACATCCTTAAAAGGATGTTGCCTTAAAAATAACCTAAAGGTTACCTTCAATCAATATTTTCATTTAAAAATCAACTTAAGAAAATTCTCATCCATGTCCATAAAAAATTACTGTTTGTATTTAATTATTTTAATTACATAGTTACGAACTTATTATTTTTAACTAGCGCAGGTACCTACCAGACCGAGGCAGAATCTGTCAGTTCTGTCACGCTACGAGGCTACATGCGCAGGTTGTGCTGACCCTACTCGCGGCTGCTGTGTCGATAACCCTACAGACGGACTAACCATCACGCCTGCGCCGCGCCGCGCCAGTCCGTGACGTAGCGGAGGCGGCATTAACTCGAAACATTCCGTTGAATTCGCAAACCCTCCTTCCTCACTTTCATATCTGAACCGTACAACAACAACGCATGAAAAGCAATATAAATATTCATTTATTTTCCCAAAAAAACGCTCTCATACTTCTCAAATAATGATTTTGCTTAATACATGCCAACATCATACAAAATGTGCTAGCAAACACTCCAGTGTGCCGCCTCTCGACAGCTCCGCATACTTGTACACAGATGGCAGCACTGAAAATATTTGACATTCCACGGATTCCGATCGCTGTGGGCTCGGCTCAAATGTCAAACGCGACTATTTCGTCAACAGAGTCGTGGCGCGCTAGTTGGATTTTATGAAATAACAACTAATAAAATAGTGCATTTGACGGACAATGTGAATAAAATCCAGAGAAGGTGATAAGCTTTTTCGTTAAATACAACGAAGTTGGCCATTCGTGCTAATACAACGAGTGTAGGGGAGCGTTGCGAATTCGGTTTTATCGATTTTTTATCCCTGCCGGTTTTTACATTGTTATGAAGTTTTGGTAACTTGGAAACTTAGTTCGCATTGTACCTGAAGGACGTATTAAGTTCATAAAGACATTACTACAGTGGGAACGTAATCAGGATACTGTGAAACATCGTGGGAAAACCAATTTAGTGAGTTTGTTTTCTTACATTATATGCATGATTGACAATAAAATCGTTTAAATTTTTTCTTACTTTATATAATTTATGTCGTATTCTACACTATGAAACAGACATGCACTTATTATGAATTTATTTGTAGGGTAAACATAAGTAGATCATTCAATGGGTAGTATTTAACAAGATGGGATAACATCTGTCAATCATTAGCAAGTATTATCCCCGTCAATTGGTAATGCGCTGGAACCTTGTCACATTAACATCCACGTTGACGTGATCCGCAACCAAAAATGTCATGAAACAAGAAAATTCTAATAGATAATCTAATATATTAATTATTGAATTATTATTTTCAGTAGGATGGAGTCTAAGTATATAAAAAATTTACAATTGTTTTTCGTTTTGAGGTTAAAATCATGGCCGCCAGGCGCATTACCAATTGACGGGTATAGTAATTCGCCTTATCCGAACCACCATGTAATATTGTAATAGTAACAAGTTGGTTACCTACTGGTTCAAATTGCGCTCAGCAAAAAATTCGCCGCTATGCGAGCACTGAACGCGGTACATACACATAAGCAAGTACCTATAGAATTTGGTAAGTAAGTACGAACATGATGATGTGTGGAATGCGATCGAACGCTTCAGCATGGGTAATATGGGTATGAGTTGCGTGGGTGATGATAAGAAACGATAAAGTAGTCGCCCGATTAGTCAATGTGACCCCGAATGGTTTCGATGCGCTAACGCAGCTGGCTTTGAGAAATACAAAACTAGATACCTAGATAGCCCATCTAAAATACTTCGAAATTAGTATTAGGAATTAAGAGGAACTCATTTGTTTACATTGTATACAGCTGCAATATTCAGATTTTTCCCATTGTCAACCAATTTTATAGACATATTTTTAGGATTTAATAAGAGAGATAGATAACGTCGACATTTTTCTTGGAAGACAGATAATCTGAAATATGGATTGATAATTTATACAATAATGTGTATCAAAATATTAAACTTCAATTTTAATCTTCAATCTAAGATCCAGTGGTACGGAACCTAATATGAAAACTCAGGCAAAAGCATAACATTTTCTCTCATAACCTAAAAATATTAAAAGTTCTTGCATCAAAAGAATTTTCCGAAATAATATAACAAAACAATTAAATCATGCAAGAAATGCCAATCACAAAATTTCTACTAGTACCACTTGTAGAAATTTTGTTTTACGTTTACAAAATCATCGACAGTCATTTGTCACGTTGGGTGTCACAAAAAAATAAATTGCGATTTTGCAAACATTTCAAAAGCGTCTAGTCTATTGTCGCTTATTTTTGTTGACAAACAATGATGAAGTTTATCTTTTACATCATTTATGTTTTCAAGCTTGTGTAAAGTTATAATAGATACAACAATAAATATCGAAACTGCCAAAGCCGAATATTCAAGCACTCAAATTTAGGTTCTCGCACAATGAGGATGATCGAACTCTTATGGAATTCATGTCGACCTAGATTGTTCGTTTACCTCGTGTTTTGTGCTAGCCAATCAAAACACTCCTATCGGTACCAGAAGGTTATCTGGAGCCAATAGTCTTTCTTAAAAAATCGTTGGTACTCTGTACCGACTCGCGTATTTTACATGTAATGATTGTAAAAATAATAGCCCCAACATTCTACAAGCAATGTAACCCGTTTCTTACGTATGCCGACAAATATTTATCCTCACAAAATACTATACAAAGTATTTTAGTTTCTACATTTTTAATTTACGAATCCATACAAGTTTTTGAACATCTGCTGTTTCTCGACTCGGCCCCCTTTGGCCACGTGCGCACAAACGCAGCAGGGGTAGCACTGTCGTAAAATAATACGCACCCTAAAATGCGGCATCAACGTAGGTACAAGTCAATTTGACCCTTAATACAAGTTATTAAAGTTCAAACTACAAAGTAATTCCAAATTAACTAAAATAGATTATTATTTTTAACATTCGGAATGTCAAGGTTTCCACCACCATTGGTTTTCGTTCAGAGACCGGCAGGTGATAAAATTTAGTTGTTTAACTTGGAAGAAAGTTTCGCCATTGATTGCAACGTGATGCTTTATTGAACTGATATAAGGACCACTTCTTGTATTGCCTAATACACTATTAGAAGTGAAATAGATTTTAACGCCTATTGTGAATCCACAGTGTGAGCCTATCATCACGTAAACTTACAAACATTGAACAACAAAAAGTTTTCACTTGACTTTTAATGACTTTGAACATACCAAACCAAGCTTCTACCTACCTATTTAGTTTCAATTTCGATTCTTAGGTATGCGATATAACCACTTCTTGTATTGCCTAATACACTATTAGAACTTCTAATTTAGAAGTGAAATAGATTTTAACGCCTATTGTTCACTGTGTGAGCTTACAAACATTGAACACCAAAAAGTTTTCACTTGGCTTTTAATGACTTTGAAAATACCTAATCTAGGGTACCTACTACCTATTTAGTTTCAATTTCGATTCTTAGGTATGCGATATAAAAAAGTTGGTTTAAAAGAATAAACTTACATAGCGAAAACTACACAAACTGGCCTAGCTGAGGAAACAACATACCTCGTACTCAATAAAACAGACACAGATTTTTACATAAATTTTTATTCAGCTGACGGAATGCAGGTAATATGCTATTCCTTCACAACGTTCGATTCAATGAATTCGTGACTATCGGACTGTATATAACACTTATTTTATAGGCCTTCGGAATTCCTGGCATAGCTGCCGTTATTGTAGGGTAAATTGATGAATCCAAGCGTGGCATAGCCATGCCACGCTGTGGCATATCGGTGATAATAACCCGTCGAAATATTTAGGGTTACCTGTTGTAATATTTAGCTCGAATGCTGAAAAGGTATCAGTGTTTTTACTGTCCTAATAGAAAATGTATCTATAAATCTAGGGGAAAAAAATGCTTATCTTTGAGATATTTTCATTTTAACATTATTTACAATAGAAAAAAAATTGTGTGAAATTAGAAGTTTTGTACTACTCACTATATTACAATGCCCTTTTTTGTCTACCTACTGCGAGATTTGATGTGATTCCTTAAAATATGAATTGCTATAGTCATGTCCATCAGAAGGCATGGGGTCTTTGGCACCTGGCAACCATGCCCGACCCTACAGGCCATCGCTCTCATAACCACGCCTCAGGCCAGAAAAATTCTATTGTGGTCAACGTACCAAATTCCTCATCATTAGATCCGTCATACATAGCCGGTCGTAGTCTGTTTACCCATCCCTTTTCCCACGTTGCGTGACTTGGTACGAGAATTGTCACAACTTATAACAGTGTCTCTTCACTTTTGAAAGTAATGTCATTATATCTACATACCAGGAATTCTTTCATCATTATTCTCATACGATTCTTCGGCGTCGATTAATGCGTTTTTGTCTGTCGGTATGCGCTTAATACTTAGTACATTTTAGTGTCATTAGTTAATGTGTGTGTTTTATCTTTTGTAACTGAATGTCTGCCGATAGCCTGGTGCTATCAACAAGCATTCAGTTAATTAAGTTAGCAATAACAATGTTATGTTGTAGTATTGGCGTGACCGTCACACAAATATTTCGCCGCGATAGTTAAACCCTATGCGAATCTCGTTTATTATTATCGCAATATTTGGTCGGCGTTATCCATTAATATTAACGGTAAAACAGTTTGTACGTATTTATCTAATTAGGTAGCAATCCCTATCTTTGTACGGAAATTCTTTAAATAATTATGGTATGATGATAAGATGAAAATGGAAACAAACAATTATTATTGTACCTACTTGTTAATGTCTTAAAATTTTAGAATTAAATTCAACGACTATTAAATTTAATTACGAGTTATAAGGTTTTCTCAAATTAATTTTAAAGAAGGTATTTTTAACGGTCACCTTTTTTTACCAAAGAAAAAGTACAGAATTTTGAGATAAGATTTCTTGTTCGCTAATAAAATAATTAACGATCCTAAGAATTACCTATGCTTCAATGGAATGAGAATGTAAATAGTTTAAATTGTTTCCCTTTAAATTATGTCAGATGCGTAGTAAAGTGGTCCATTGGCTGCGTTCCCAGGCAGCCGCGGGGCGGTATGCGACCGCCACGTTTCAACTCTTTGTTTGATCATCTGACTCCTGCTATTTACTCGAGCCACGGCATGTCTGTCCACCGTCTAGTCGTTTACGATATGAGGAATTTCCGCCCAATTCGTATTTTGCATGCCTTGCCTTACAGTCTGCGACGGAGCCAAATATTATTTGGATTCCTCCACCGTCTTTATTGTGGCTCGAAGTGTTGTCGGAGATATTATTTCGCAATTCCCGTTGATTAACGCCTGTTGTTTTGATATACGTCCAACAAAAATGGTGTTCATCACCGCTTCAGATAGGTAGTTAGGTACTAACAACACCACAGAATACATAAATGATAATACGCGCATAATTTTATGATCCCCTAATTTATTTGTTTTCAAATGCTCTTCACCTATATTATTCCAAGGGATCGATAACAACCCATAGTCAGTAACTACCTTTAAATATTTTTTATACAAGGTTATTTTTAGTATACTTATACGAAACCTGACAACTGTTTGTTCAGAATCAGTTATAGAATCGATTGCAATATGTTTTGTATTACGTTATATTTTGACTATTTACAAAACCATAATTAACGCACACCCTAATAACGGGACTACACAAATGCTTGAAACTTCGTGAGTTTTTAAGGTATCATTATCTTTTGAAAATATGTGAACCGTAATTCGGCTTTCGTATACACGCTGAAATTTTAATCATTTGGTCACCGTAGTGGGGTGGTTCCACTCATGATTACAAGCAACTTTTACTATGGGGCCAACTCTGATATCGCGAAAAAAATCAGCTGTTCCATACAAAAGTGCAATACCTTTTCGACCCACGCTGAAATTTTAATCATTTGGTTCCCGTAGTGGGGTGGTTCCACTCATGATTACAAGCAACTTTTACTACGGGGCCAACTCTGATATCGCGTAAAAAAAATCATCAATCTGTTCCATACAAAAGATGTACTCGAACTCCACTTCTTTAGCCATTTTTCAATTTCTCTGTTGTTTTTGAGTATGATTTTTGTGGACATAACTTGACGATAACATAAAGTGGACGATTTCGATAATTTCCTCGGAATTTACATGCAAGGGTGGTTTTTTTTTGTGTACTGTAGAGATTCCTTTACAGTAGGTACAGTGCACTTCCCAGAGAAAAATCCTGGATTCTGTCTTGTTTATATGGAAACAAAGTATTTAATTCGATCTGGATGAGTGATGCATTGTATGACCCTAACATGTCCCGTTAACATTTTAACCATTTAATTCAAACCATTCATAGCTATTTGTTATAACAAAACCTATAGTTTAAAAACATTGGCAAGTCACTTTTAAAAATTACTTCTAACTAGACAAAGCGTGGAAATCAATCAAAGCTTTGCCCAATTTCACACTTCGCATTGTAATTTTAAAAGTGATTAAAAGACAGGATGCTGTTTTGCTTGTCAGTAGGTATTGTGCTATTTAGTGCCTATACTAAAGTAACTTACTTAATGCCGTTTATTTTTGTCTGAAGATTACAATTTATACATAAGTAATTTATAATACTTACTTTTATTTAGCGATACGCTTAGTTAGTATTGCGAAAATTGGAACAATTTTTACTAAGTGAACAAAATTGGTATGGGTTTGCATCTCCCTATTTCTCATTGTTTACATGAACATCTTAAAGGAGCTCGATGGCGCAGTGGTTTGGCGCCTGGCCCAGCGATTGCGGAGGTTAAGCAACTTTCGCAAGGGTCGGTCATGGGATGGGTGACCAAAAATGTATTATCTCGAGTTTCTCCGTGCTTCGGAAGGCACGTTATGCCGTTGGTTCCGGCTGCATTTGCAGTCGTTAACACCCACCAATCCGCATTGGGCCCGCGTGGTGGGTTATGGCCCATCCTCCTTATCCACCCATAAGTTGTGCTTTTTCATTCATCAATATTCTAAAGGAGATTTTTCTTCTTCAGATATCATGGAGAAGGTGGAATCAGCATTGGATGTACTATCTCGAGCGGCGACCATGGTGCAGCCATGCCCTGCTTATCCGGCGAGCGATTCGGATGGCTTTGGTAAGTAAGGGCCCCACAGTCCTCATAGTGGTGATATCGCATATTGCAGAAAGGGCTTAGTCCATTTTAAATTTACTTTAGGGAATTAAGTGAAAAAAGAGCAGTTTTATTATTCTATAAATCTTTGTGCCTTTTCTGCACAAACTGCATAGTTTGATATTTGAGAGATTATACCGGAGGAGTGTTCGGACTAAACTAATGCCGTTTTTGCATAGGTAATTGTTTCGGCGGAACGTTCCGTTTATCAAAGTTTGTTTTAATTTTTTGTTGGACTTATGCCCTTTCTGCAATATGCGATTCAATTAAATTTACTGCTCGATAAGTAAGTACATAATGCATTGAAAAGTGGCCACTTTAGCCAAGCTACTTTTACCTACTCTTACTACTACTACTACCTACCAATGAACTATAATTTTGTTATTAAATAAACTGTAGAACCTAGCTTCAATCTGTACATGTGTTTTGCGATACATTATGTACTAAGCTAGCAATAAATTTAATTGAGATGAGACGGCACCACTTGAGGGCTATAGGAGCCTTAAGCTACGGTTTTTTCAATAAATATAAATATTTCTCCTGATAACTACGCCACGTACCAAACGATAACATTCAACGGAAATAGAGGTCAAAAATTAACGAGAGTAAAGTGGAGAAGGGTCCCTTGACGGGTTAGATTGACAGACGATAGACCCATGGTACAATAATATACTGCGCCAGGTATGACACTCCGAGAAAGAGGAAGTCACGTGGGTCTGCACCGCCATACGTCATTTCCGCCATCGGTATTGAAAATAACGTTTATTCATCTTTAATGGGGATCTCCACGCAAGAAGCGACCGCTATCAATGGATTTGATTAGTTAAAATACGTCAGAAATGACACTTGATATTTGAAACAGCCAATCAAACGATTTTAGGACAAACGCTTGTGGCGCCATTAGTTCCTCAGTATGCATCCTCATTGAACTGTTTCGTTTTGCTAAGAGAAACAAATCAAAATTAAAATGCACTATAATAATTTTGTTTTGAGTGTGACAGAAAAAAAATCCTTCATTCTTTGCTTGTAACTATAAAGTCGTGCAACTGGATAGTGAAGTACTATGCCAGTGCATCTCCCAGAATGCCAGACCTTGTTTTCTTGGACCATGGAAGACCTATAGACACTCTGTCGTCATTGACTAGAAACGCACTGTGACCAATCCAATTAAACAATGCCGTTACGCAAAAATGTTAAGATATTTTGCAATTTCTTGTTACAACAACAGTGTTTTGTTTTTTCATTCTTGTGACAATTCCAATCATTAGTAGAAAGATTTCATTTCCATGTCAATTTTTTTATTTTTGAAGCGTGACTCGTAGTCGTAGTATATATTTTATTACTATTATTATCCTTCACAAAACGGAAGAGCAGAACATTCGATGTCATTAAAAGTTAATGATATAAAATTATTGTTGATGAGGTTAGTACAGAATTATATTATATTTAAGTTAATTATCTTGCCATTAATAAAAATGCTCATGATTTTGAGTTTAGTAACACCTATGTGTTACTAAACTCAAAATCATGAGCAAATTTTTTTCGTCTTATAAATCTTAAGTACCTATGTACTTAAGATTTATAAGACGAAAAAAACGTTTTTTAAAGAAATTATAAAGGTAATTAAATCCGTAGGCAACCTCAATCTAAATCATAACATAATGTTTTTTTAATTTTATTATTATTATTATAATGGATATAGGTAGTGTTAATTATTATTATTATCTTTAGGTTGTGAATTTGTATTTTTTTTATTTTTTCTAAACAGTGTCTACGATATTTTAACATCTACAACTGTTTTCTGCGAAATTTTCGATTTTGTCTTGTGCTAAAGCTTTTTCATTTCGGATATTACTTAGATTTGAAATTATTGAAAATACCTACTTATTTTAATTGAATATTAGTCGATTAGATCATAATCTACCAAAACATTTCAATCACACTGACGCCAGTGTTTGTTTATTAAATGCCATTTGGTATTCAAATATTTAGATAGGTAGGTGAGATGAATATTGAGTTACATATTAGAAAAATAACAACATAGAACGATAGTTCCCTACTAAGCGTACTGTCAAAAGTGAGGCAAATAAGACAGCCAAAATAACCCAGTTTTCATATTTTTCGTCCTACCTACGATTTGTTCCGGATTCGTCATGTTCCTGATTCGTCGTATTCCAGATTCGCCGAGTTCCAGATTCGACGTATTCCAGATTCGTCGGAATACAGTCAATGACATATTTTTTTATTCATTTATTCAATTATTTATTTAATTATAAGATACAAAAACAGCATAACATAAATTGCATTTTAGTTTATAAATGAGTTAATCTGAAGCATGTTCGAAATAAAAAAAAAAACAAATACAAAATTCCCACTTATTTTACTGATAATTTGTCCATTACAATAGTTTATTTTATTGTGAGACCTTTTTTGACATGCGCAACGTGATGGCGAGGCTTGCAAGCAATTTTAAACTTAAAATGGTAAAGCGCCAGTGTTATCGATTGTACGTATTACGACGAATCAGGAAATCGGCGAATCTGGAATTCGGCGAATCTGGAATACGGCGAGTCAGGAACATGACGAATCCGGAACAAATCGGTCGAAAAAGTTTTGATTTCCCTATTTTTAGGGGATTAGTTACTATTTTTACCGACTTCAAAAAGAGGGAGGTACTCAGTTCGACCCGTTTTTTTTTTGTATGTACACCGATTACTTAAAGACGGCTGAACCGATTGAAATGATACAAACGTTTTTTACATTAGGTAAAAATTCAAGTTGGTACCATTTTTTTAAATTTTGAAATCGGTTCAGTACTCTTCAAGTAATTTTGAAAAAAGCACGAAAATAGTATGATTTTGTGTGAACTACCTCAATGATCAGTCGTATAACTTCTTTGTTTATGAACTGAATAAGATAATTATATTTTTGTTGGAAAAGGGATATCTTATGTGTAGTTCTTTAACCGACTTAAAAAAAAAGGAGGTTCTCAGTTTGACCCGCATGTATGTATGTTTCTCCGCGATTAACTCACGTTTGGCTGACCCGAGTTTTCTACCTAAATAATATACCTACACTACCTAATACAAAAGGTACCTACACTAAAAATTAAAAAAATTAAAAATTGATTAAAAAAACAAAAAACCGACATCAAAAAACCTACCTCTAAAAAGCAAGAAATAATATTCGTTATAATAAAAACACGTCTATTGAAGTCGGGTGTGGCTTTTAGAATAAAAAAGAAGGAATTTGTACTCCAGCCCCACCCGACTTCAATAGACGTGTTTTTATTATTACGAATATTATTTCTTGCTTTTTAGAGGTAGGTTTTTTGAAGTCGGTTTTTTTATTGGATTTTAGTTACGATTAGGTAAGTAACATAATGAAGGATATAAATCTGAAAACTGAGCTATTTTGGCTCAGTTTTTTTTTTTGCCTCACTTTACATACAAGGACTCGGCTTCTAAGTGTTAATATTCTAAGTTATTGATATTTTGATTAGATAAAATGTTTAATACAGGGGGTCAATTACGATAAATTTAATGCGATACACGCAGCTGCGTCCGTGCTTCGTTTTGATTGTTTTCTATTACAAAGCACTTGCGTATGCGATATTGAAAAGCGATTGCGTAAATTTGACAGTTTTTCTAGTAGATCTGTCATTATTCGTTCAATAGTCTATGAGCTACGATAGCTTGATTTATAATGTTTGTAATAACTACAACCGACGAACTACGGACGACTATCGTGACTAAGTGACTGCGTTACGCAGTTGCGTACGTTATTTTCGCAATAGGCCCCCTGACTTCTGTACCATCATCATCATAACTGCCTATTTTTAGTCCACTGCAGGATATGTCTTGCAGTGGACTGGCATCTGGTCCTGGGACGATCTTGCTACAATCTTCACGCTTGGCAAGCCGGTTGAAAAACTTTGCTATCCAAAAACACTACCACCCATTTTCTGATCCACGAACTTATTAGATGTACCTCTAACTCTTGTCTTTTACGACATATTTTGTAATTATTCTAAGTTTAAGAGTTACTGCTTATTGTCGTTAAGTTAGTTTAGTTAGTCGTATTTTACTAGTTAGGTCTGTCGTGGAGATACTTCCTAAAGACTTTATTTTTACCTTCATCGGCTATCACTTCCAACATTATAATATGTTCTGTGATCCAACTTTACCATCACTTGATTTAAGATCAAAAATCGTCATGAAAAAGCACTATTATTATTAATGACTTTTATTTTCCTTAATAAAAAAAATCATTTTATTTTAAATATACATTAGGTATTATATTATTAAGTAGGATGCATTATTAATTAATACCTATTAATAGTATTCATTGATTTAAATTCTTAATAAAATCATTTTTTTTAAATAACATTCATCAAAATTCAATAAAAACCAATTAAAATTAAGGACTCCTTATCCGGTGAATGCCAAATAAATCACTAGGTTGTTTAAAAACCAGCATCAAAGTTTTGGAATGTGTGACTACTGTGTAGTGTACCTATCATTAAGAATATTTTACGCATTTTATTGTAGTGATGTTAAATAATTGAGCTGTGCCAATTAATCAGTTATAATGAATGAGCGGTGGGTTCCGAGTGGCGTTTACAGATGGCATGTGGCCTTGTGGGTGGGTCGCATTCCTCACGCCAGCTGGCATTGTTCAATCCAGTGTCCACACTAGATCGATGATATCTTCGTTATATTCATTTCGGCCAAGTTTGAGAACAGAAAATGTTTTTACAGGCAAAATTCAATCTATAGTAGAAATATGGTTTTCTGTCTATTTTACTTTGTTAAAAATCAAAGTCGATTTAGGCAGTCTTAAAGTTTAGCCAATTAGCTATAAATTCAGTAATGCTTTTTTTCTTAGTTTCGTTTGCATAATTCTGGGATTATTTCAAATATCCTCAGATTATCTTTCCAAACCTTGTGCAGCAAAGCGACACATTTTGTACCAAAGTGGCCCTAAATTTCACAAAGGATACCATTGTTAAGACGGACTGGTTTGCCGATAAAGCATCATTGACATCATTGACAATTCGAACACGGTTCCTCGGTCTGAACTCGTACCTACATTGTGCATTGTACGGGTTTGGTTAACTATTGTTAGATTAAAATAGCTCTTATCTCTTTGAGACAGGGTTGCTCTTATTATCTTATTGATGAGCAGCTGTCACGCTTATTGTCTTATCAGTCGGGTAAACTCTATAAACCGGAACTATGGCATCAATGCGATCAGTCACGTGCCGTTAGACTATCGGTTTACAATTTTAGATTTCGGTTTGTCTATCACATTCGTTTTGAAAATGTAGCCTTAATTAATTTGTTTAATTTTCAAAGCTTAAATGTTATTTATTTAACTTCAATACTTGTTAGTATTTACATTAATAATAAAAAAATCACGAGCGTTGCATCAGTTTATTAATTGTCTGTTTAGTTTGATAGATAAGCGTGTCAAATATCAAATACTCCGCAAGATGAAATCTCAGTTATACGAATACCAATTAAAAATATCGCAGACCGTTGAAGTCGCAATTTGTTATTTTTTGAATTTCTCAGCTTCATATGAAAGACGCCTTTCCCTATAGAATATCACGACAATGGAATTAAACTTGATGGGAAAGCACAGCTTTCTTTGAACACAGTGAAGAAACGTCCCGCTCGAATTTCGCCGACCTACTGTGATGTGAGGCGTTTATCCGGCATACTACACCCTGTGGAAAAGTTCGCATACCAATGCAAACGCGTCCTACTAACTCTTTTTTAATATCCTATTATTATTAACCTTGCTATTTTACTTTAAACCATTTAATACCTAAATAAGGAGAGAAAGGTTAAAATATTTGCATGAGCAAGCGATAAAGATGTCAATGCATCGTCGCAACATTTTATGTAAGAATGTGGCGAAAAAGCAATGCGAATTAAATTATGTTTAGTGATGCCTATCATTATCATTGTTGGTATGTGTATCTAATCAAAATACGATCACGCAATTTGTGTATTCTTGTAGTGTGTTTACAAACAATGGTTGGACTGTAATTATGCAATGCGATGACAGCGCATGCGGTTCTCACTTTCGTTGTCTGCGTGCTAGTAGCAGCACATGCGTGCGGCGACGTTTGACGCGGCCCAGAGAAAGCGCTGAGGAATTTGGTCGCACCACTGGCCCTGCTCTCTACGCCGCCCAATACCAATTTCGTAGGGCTACCCCAAAGGCGATATGGTAACAAAAAGTATTGAAGTTTAAAAATGAAGAAGTTATCCAAGAAATCGAATTATGGAATACAGTAGCAATATGAGGAACAATCGATATAATGGATGGAGAAACGGTTGTTTCCTACATGTATGTCCTGATCGGGAATGAGGGAAATTAGTAGATTTAGCAATCTAGCTATTCGGCTACGATGGTCTATAAACTTTTTAGACAACAATTTCAAAAGGAAACTCCGTAGAAAAAGAGATAATGATGTGATATTATTTACTTTGAGAAATGACAAAATCTTAATAAAACAACTACCAACATAAATAAAAATCCAATTCAGTTTAATAAAATTAGAAGGATGAGAAAATTTGTTGAAGCGTTACTGGAATTCCAGCATGAGAAATATTTTCTGCCAATCACGCTTGCAATTAATCACAATTCGCTTTACAATTACAACAAAGCTAAGAAATCTGATCGGGCAGATAAACCGCAGCGTGGAATCAGCCGAGCGGGAAAATGGCCATATGCGTTTGGCTAATAATAATATGTAGTCTGATTCCATTCGTCAAACAAGCTGTTTGTTATTTTTAACCAACTTCAAAAAAGGAGGAGGTTCTCAGTTTGTCGGAATCTTTTTTTCATTAAGCTGTATGTTTGTAACATACCTTGATACCGAAACTTGTTTTTTTTATAAGAATAAAACCCAATTTGCTCTGGTCTTTCGTTCTCCTACATTACAAGTAGGGATAACTATCTATCATTATAAATATCTTTTATTTGTACACAAAATTTAATTTTTACACAAAATCAAAAATCTAAGCATGTGTAGTCAGCAGGGTTCGAAGTGGTTATAATTATCTTTGATAATTATCATGATAATTATCATGATAAATATGGGTTGATAATTATCTTTGATAAGTTTAATTAAAAATTTTTGCCACTGGTTAATTTGTCGCATTCAACGACTGCTTGTATTGTTGGAACACTCGTCAATTCGGATTCGTGTGTTTTAGTTTTGACTTAACTGTCAATCATAATTCATTTTTGTTGTTTGTAGCCAAAACAAGAAGAAGACATTTATTTTTAAATTAATCAGCAAACAGATTTAAGTAGGATTTTGAATTTCGCTTCCTCAGATACAGACTTTCCTCATTCAGTTAAAGCAGCCAAGGTTGATAAGGATGGTATGCCATAATGCCACTCAAATTTCTAGTTCTAATTATTTTGATTTGCAAATTTTTGTCATGAAATTATAAACAAGATTACCTTTATTATAAAATGATATAGTTTATTTATTAAACTACATGCTTCTAATGTAATACCAGTTAAACAAGGACTGCTAGGCTTATATCTGCTTGATAATTATCGGATAATTATCATGATAATTATCGCGATAATTATCAAGGAGCATATTTATCTTGATAATTTCAAATAGTAGTCAGTGATGTCAATACAGTATGGCCTGAATGCCTGATGGTAGGAATTTTTTCTTGAAAAGATGTGACGGATATTCAGTCACTATCCGGTATCTGGCGTATCTAGCCGTATTTTACTATCCGGATTCCGGACAGGATACCGGATAGTGATGCCGAATATCCAGCGCGGATACTACTGTTTTATATAAATAAAACAAAAAGTTATTATTCAGGAACATTTTGGTGATCCACATCAAAATAAAGTTCGCACCGGTTGTGGATATCCGGTATTTGGCATATCACTCCGGTATCCGGTACATCTCTAGTATAGAGGGTGTTTGGCAATAAGGTTATAAAGCCGAATATGGTAGGTAGGTTACCATGCATATAACCCCAGAAAATTATTATTTATCCTGAAAAAAAAAACTTTTATGATAAATGGCAACCTTAGGCCGAAATTATGTTTTAATTATCGAAAACAATAGTATATTTATTTTTGTGTTTAGGGCTGTCTCTTTGCAACTTTCCAAACAATAAAAAATCAAAATTTCCAGCTGTTTGGTGGTTTTCAGGGTTTATAATTTTTCGAGGTTGTATGTATGGTAGATACGGTACCATTACTACCATATTCGGCTTTTTTTTACCACACATCTTGTATGTAGGCCCGGTACCTACCATATTTTAAGCCTAGAGTAGAGAGGTATAGATAATATATTATAAGGTAATGTGCAATTTTTTTTATTGTGTCTAGTAGCCTAGAGATCAAAGAAAACAATATTATTTTTCTCGTTTGAATGAAAGTAAATTTTAACTCTTTTAATTTAAATGAACACTCGTAACGGTCTGATGAATTTACAAGTTTCTACTAAAATCTATTTCTCGGACTGGCTCTTCTAACTCAGGGCGAGGCAAATGGCGGAATAGCAAAAAACGACGAAATTGAATAGCACAACCAAGCGAGCGAAACTGGTCGCAAAAACTCCTCTGGCAACAGTGGCAACACAAACAATGCTCATATCAGTTATCAATTTATCGTATCAATCAGAAACACACATTGTAAGGCCGATTTACAGCTCTCTAGAAATGCAATGCTTGAAATTCTAACGGTAGTGATGAATTAAAATCGATTTTACCGTGTTATTGTTAAGTTTGATTATTGCGTGGGTAAGAGAATCCGGAACGCAGAGGCGGCTTCGGTGTGTTACGGTTTCTAAAAGAATGCAGAATGTAGGTTGCTTTGCTGACTCCAGCCACGAGCGCCTGAGGTATGCAGACGCTGATCAGTATTGTTTTCGGAATATTATTTTAAGCTTCATAAAACGAACAACAAGTCAATTCGCTGCAGCCAGTACAGTACATAATAAACAAACGCCAAATTACCCTCAAATGAAATGACCGTCCAAACAATTTGGTAAGCTCACTTCTTATTCTTCTTTTGTGATCATAAGAACAATTAATGAAAACACATTATTAGGTTTTCATTACTTTCCATTTAAATTCTAGTACTCAATAGTTCTATTTCTACATATTATTCAGTCTTCTCTTATGAAATTAAAAACTAATAATCAGACATCTAAAAAATACACATTACGTCAACGTAAGTGAAATGTCGTCAACAAAAAAGTATTGATCGACAGTCTAGCCATTATCGAATTCCATCGATCGGTCAGGTGATAGCAAATATGCCCGCTGCGCCTGCGCACGTCGGCGTCTCCAGTGGACACCTCCGTACACAGGAATCCGATAGCAATGAAGTCATCATAGAGTAGAATTTCTAATGACCACGGATTCCATAGCAGCTTCGATAGCATCAAAGCGAGAGTGCTGCTAGGTATTCCAACAATTTAGAATTTTAGATCATCGTAGAAGTGCTTATGGATTCGATACACAAATACGTTAATAGTAGATAAGTACATATTTACGAATAGCCTACATGTGAAAAACTGATCACTAGGCAGTGGTGTTAAAAATATTTACCTTAAGAAATAAATTGTACTTAACCTCTTTTTTTATTTCACTTAGTACTTAAGTAAAAGTAAAATAAAATGAAAAAGTACTTAAGTAAAATAAAATGTTGTGAAAAGAAAACTACTAAACTCATAGATATTATTGTACTAGAAATTGAGAAAGTGTAACGTAATATTATGTATGTAAATTGATATGGTATTCGGTTGGTGCACATAACGCCGGGCGGCGCCGTCCATATAGCGAGTAAAAGTGACGGTAATTAGAAAATTAAGGGATTTAAAAAAATAAAATTAAGCAATTTGACAAGTTTTTACTTTTTACAAATATTGTAGAAAATTGAATTAATTTAAATCGAGAACTATCAAACTAAACAAATTCATTAGAAACAATACCACACAAACCCACAGATTTATTATACTACATATTATGTCCTCAAATAAGCAGGAAACGTATTAGTCATAGTCATACAAATGACGGTCATCGATCTTGCTTTTTACAGATTTTTTTTCTAACGTTTTTGAAAGAGGTTTTGCTTTTTTTTATACAGCTTTTTTATTTTCATTTTTTGTGAAAGATATAAACTCATATTCCACTTGGGCTTTCGCAGTTCAAGTCTAGTCTACTTGACCATAGATAGGTACTTACCTAACTTGTTTTTGATTGTCATAAACTTACTAGTTTCAATCACTTTACAGTTCCTATTTGATTTTGAGGAGTTCCCTTGTGTATGTTCAAAATCCAAGGCCCAATACCAATAAAATTAATATAGGTAGTATAATTTATTAAAGTTCATCTAAATCAGTTCATAAACAAAAAAGTTATGGTTGAACATCCTTCTAAATACATAGAGAAGTCGGTCAAAAACCGGCCAAGTGCGAGTCGGACTTGCGCACGAAGGGTTCAGTACCAAAAAACGGCAAAAAAAAAAAAAAAACACGTTCGTTGTATGGGAGCCCCTCTTAAATATTAACTTTATTCTGTTTTTTACCGACTTCAAAAGGAGGGAGGTACTCAATTCGACCAGTTTTTTTTTTTTTTTTTTTGTTTTTTTTGTTTTTTGTATGTACACCGATTACTCAAAGACGGCTGGACCGATTGAAATGATTCAAACGTTATTACATTAGGTAAACTTCCAAGTTGGTCCCATTTTTTAAAATTTTGAAATCGGTTCAGTACTTTTCAAGTAATCTTGAAAAAAAGCACGAAAATAGTATGGTTTTGGTGTGAACTACCTCGATGATCAGTCGTATAACTTCTTTGTTTATGAACTGAATAAGATAATTATGTTTTTGTTGGAAAAGGGATATCTTAAGTGTAGTTCTTTAACCGACTTAAAAAAGGAGGTTCTCAGTTTGACCCGCATGTATGTATGTTTCTCCGCGATTAACTCACGTTTGGCTGAGCCGATTTTAATTTCTACCTAAATAATATACCTACACTACCTAATACAAAAGGTACCTACACTAAAAATAAAAAAATAAAAAATTGTTTAAAAAAACAAAAAACCGACTTCAAAAAACCTACCTCTAAAAAGCAAGAAATAATATTCGTAATAATAAAACACGTCTATTGAAGTCGGGTGGGGCTTTTAGAATAAAAAAAAGACATTTGTACTCCAGCCCCACCCGACTTCAATAGACGTGTTTTATTATTACGAATATTATTTCTTGCTTTTTAGAGGTAGGTTTTTTGAAGTCGGTTTTTTGTTTTTTTAAACAATTTTTAGTATTTGTTGTTATAGCGGCAACAGGAATACATAATCTGTGAAAATTTCAACTGTCTAGCTGTCACGGTTCATGAGATACAGCCTGGTGACAGACAGACAGACAGACGGACAGCGGAGTCTTAGTAATAGGGTTTTTACCCTTTGGGTACGGAACCCTAAAAATGGCAACGAAAACGACAGTTTTTTCCGGATTTTCTGAAATCTACTGAACCGATTTCAATGTTTTTAAAAAATTGGACTAACTTGAAAACAAACCTAATGTAATGGATTTTTTCAATCAGTTCAGCCGTCTTCGAGTAATCGGTGTACTGTACATACTTAGTATGTAAAAAAAAATATTTACGCGACCTCCTCCTTTTCATCAATTTTTGAAGTCGGTAGGAAATCAATTTAAGTCCTCAGTCTATTTATGACTTTGGTCTTGATTTATTTATTTGGCCTAGGTTTATTGTTTGTCTTTAATTAAACAAAATTATTATGTTTTAATTATATTTAAAGATCAAAATGAAATACTTATCCTCATTTTTTTTATTGCATAACGGGATAGTGATTGGCCTTCACCTCAAGTATAAGGCCGAAGGTGGAAGCGCACTACACCCGAAATCCTCACTGAAGAACTGGGTTATCTTACCTCTAAAGCATGTTCCAGACGGATTAAATCACGCCTCCCAACAGAGGTGACCTTGCTTGATTTAATCCATCTAGACGGCAGATTGAATCCAAATTTCTCCAACCAATCCAAATGACCTTCAACGTCCTTGGTGGAAGGGCGCGAGTTCCAACACAGGCACGGTAATGATATTTATCAGTACTCCAACTTCATATACTGCCCGGCATTTTATTGGCAAGATAAAAACGAGACAAAAGATGTGCAGCGCCACAAATTTTAGTGTTTGTGGCTATTGCGCATCTTTTGTCTCATCTTTCTCTTGCCAATTTATATGCAAGTGTCATCTGTACAAATAGTCGAAAAGCGAGTCGTACCTACGCGCCTCGGCCCTCGAGTTCAGTCTGCAGTCTGCACTCGGTACACAAACAGTCGCGAATGCGCCGCAGTGATGAACGAAAGATGTACGTAGGTCAGGTACTATTGAGGTAATAAATATAATAGAAAAAATACTATAAAATATCGACTCAGCCCTCGCAGTTCAGACGGGCTCAAATGGCTCGGCTGCTACGGGTTACGGGTGAGTCAATTTTTTCTAGTATTTTTAGGGTTCCGTAGCCTAAATGGCAAAAAACGGAACCCTTATAGATTCGTCATGTCTGTCTGTCTATCTGTCCTTCTGTCACAGCCATTTTATTCCAAAAGTATTAATATTACACAATTGAACCTTGGTTGGTAGATGTATTCTGTTAACCGCTTAACGATTTTAACACAAAAATAACAAAAATAAAGATTAAGGGGGGGCTCTCCATACATGGAACTGAAACTGCGAACGTGTGAGGTGTCAATACATAGGTCTTTAAAATTGACATTGAGGTTTTTAAGACATTTTTTTCTCAAAGTCTAAGGTTTGAAAGATATACTCCTCCAAAGTGGTAAAATGTTTATCCTCCCCCCCCCCTTTAACTTTTGAAATAAGAAAGTGAAAAATCTAAAAAACATATATGCTGCATGTAGGTCTTAATAATTACTTTCAATAAAAATTGGTTTAAATGAGATATAGTAATTAGTTTTTCAGATATAGCACATTTTCCATAACCGCAAATATAACTTTGTCATTCATAACAACACTGAAAAACAAAGTTATTTTTGCAGACGAAAAATTATAATGGTATTAAATATGGTGTGGTATAAGGTATCTACGGAACCGTACGGCGTGTTGCCCAAAACGCACTTGGCCGGGTTTTTTTCTATTATATTTATTACCTTAATATAGAAATAACATTCTGAATGCCAAAAGTCTAAAAATTCAATAGATATTGATTGAAATATAAGTTCTTACTATTGCAAAGTGCAGATTGTGCTGTTTTTATTATAAATATAATTAACCAATAATCCAGAGATACCTTACATTTTTAAATACCTGGAAAGTCCGAAAGCTAAGATTAAGTATACTTAAAATATTATATAATACGTAGGTATTGTACTAAGGATTATTAAATAATTTGTTTCTCCCATCAATAATGTATTTTTTTTTATTTTTATTTTACCATTAGTTTTGTTAATCTAGTTATATTATTGCCTTAAAATTAATTGATTGAACCAGCGCGGGTTTATTTAGGTAATTATTTCAAGGACAGGGCCGAGTTACAGTACTGATAGATATCTTTACCGTGGAATGGGAAAGAGTGTCGGCGCTAGGGTTGCCAACATGTCTAAGGCGAAATACAGTATTTTTCAAATAAGGCTAAAAAAATTAGTACACTTTAAAATAATATAGTAGTTTATGGAAAAGGCAAAAATTAGGCAAATATATTATTATATTTTACTTTTTATAAAAACTATATTTTTTGAACTTTTTGCATTTTTGAACAATGTTTTGGTCAAAATCATAAATCATAAATAAAACAATCATGAATCAAAATAAAAGTCTCATATTATTTTCTACCATCAATATTAATTAAATATAAGTAAATTAAAAACTCGTTTTTAACTTACTTACGATTGTATCAGTATTACTGATTAAGTTAAGACATGAAAGAAATTCGTCCATGGTTAAGATTAAGATATATTTCGTCCATGGATTAAGATTTAATTAAGTTGTCAATTTTATATTGACAAGTTTGGAACGCAATAAGACAGATACATACGTTCAGAATTCAGATACAATACACTATACACATAGTATTTGTTAAATGGTGTGACTATACACTACACGCTATAGAATCAGTCAAAATTCACGATCACAAATTAAAAAAAAAGAAACATTTGTTTCTTAGCGATCGATGTTGAAAATATAGTATTTTTGCGTACTATACACCGAGACTTTTCATTGGTTTTGGAGCCGAAACCCTGTTCATCTTTATCATCAGTAGAAGCTATTTAGCTTGTAAAATTAAAAATATGAGCATAAAAACCATAATAAAAAATATCAATATAAAAATTAAGAACCCTTAGTACCGGACGATCTTATCAAAGTCAATGACCGCGCTCGGCACAGCGCGCGCCGAGCGCGGTTCGTACATAGGCCCGGCACGGATCTCGGGCGGTCTTCCTCCCCCCCGCCCCGTCCGCCCGCTGGCGGCGCCGGCGGCCGGCCAGTCTCGCGGAATTAGGTCAAAAGATCGTACGCGTTTTGGCCGTAGGTAGTGATGGGCAGTGGATAAATATCCTAAAGGTAAAAAACTCGGATATTTATCAAAAATAGATAAATATCCGTTTTTAGCCATTTTTAGCGGATTTTTATCCAAAAATGCCGGATAAATATATTCAGGCCTGAATATACACAATAGATTTGCTTCTTGTTAACTACATTTTTGACGAAAACAGTATTTTGTGCTCGAAACAATGTTTTCTTAATTTTATTATCTGTATAGCGTTGTACGTAGTGATGGGCAGTGGATAAAAGGTAAAAAACTCGGATATTTACCATAAATGGCGGATAAATATATTAAGACCTGTTTCTATACACTAGTTTTGGTCCCACGTGAGGCCCCGCCCCCGCTACTAACCCAACCACGATGACAACTGTACCTGGCAACATATAACAAGCGCACATTGAGGACTGGTCCCTAGGCTAAATGGTGTCGTTTCATCGCCCACAAGTCCCTTGTCAACGACGTGATTACCATCGCAATTGTGTTGACCAGGGTATGCTGGCCGACTTATGGAGAGGGAGAACCTATTTACGATGAACTGTTTTTTCAGGAAGAGATAATACCAACGCATAATCCAAGATAGCGGCCAGCTTTTTTGTTTTTGGGCCGATTTCGATGAAACTTTGTTTAGGGCACAATTTTGAAAAGAAAACAGCAGAGCAATATTGAAAATGTGAAAATTCAAGATGGCGGTCATCTTTTTTGTTTATGGGCCCACTTCGATGAAACTCTGTTTTTTGTACTATTTTCACAAGAAAACAGCGCAACGCAATGTTAAAAATGATAAAAATGCAAAATGGCGGCAAACTTTTTTGTTTGTGGGCTGATTTCGATGATACTCGGTTTATGTACTATTTTGACAAGAAAACAGCAACGCAATGTTAAAAATATGAAAAATCAAAGATAGCAGCCAACTTTCCTGTTTTTGGGCCGATTTCGATGAAACTCGGTTTTTTGTACTATTTTGACAAGAAAACAGCAAAGTTATATTAAAAATGACAAAAATCTAAGATGGCGGCCAAACTTTTTGTTTGTGAGCCGATTTTGATGAAACTCGGTTTTTGGTATTATTTAGACAAGAAAACAGCTACGCAATGTTATAATTATGAAAAATCAACGAGTGCGGCCAACTTTTTTTTGGGCCGATTTCGATGAAACTTTGTTTGGGGCACTATTTTTAAAAGAAAACAGCAACGCAATATTAAAAATCTTAAAATCTAACATGGCGATTGGCGGCCAACCTTTTTGTTTGTGAGCGGATTTCGATGAAACTCGGTTTTTAGTACTATTTTGACAAGAAAACAGCAAAGCAATATTAAAAATGACAAAAATCTAAGATGGCGGCCAAACTTTTTGTTTGTGAGCCGATTTCGATGAAACTCGGTTTTTGGTACTATTTAGACAAGAAAACAGCAACGCAATGTTATAAATATGAAAAATCAACGATGGCGGCCAACTTTTCTTTGGGCCGATTTCGATGAAACTTTGTTTGGGGCACTATTTTTAAAAGAAAACAGCAACGCAATATTAATAATGTCAAAATCTAACATGGCGGCCAACCTTTTTGTTTGTGAGCGGATTTCGATGAAACTCGGTTTTTGGTACTGTTTTGACAAGAAAACAGCATCGCAATGTTAAAAATATCAAAATCCAAGATAGCGGCCAACTTTTTGTTTTTGGGCCATTTCGATGAAACTCGGTTCTTTTGTACTATTTTGACAAGAAAACAGCAACGCTATTTTAAAAATGTCCAAAAATCAAAGATGGCGGCCAACCTTTTTGTTTGTGAGCCGATTTCGATGAAACTCGGTTTTCTGTACTTTTTGACAAGAAAACAGCAACGCAATGTTAAAAATATGAAAAATCAAAGATGGCGGCCATCTTTTTTGTTTGTGGGTTCATTTCGATGAAACTCAGTTTTTTGTACTATTTTGACAAGAAAACAGCGCAACGCAATGTTAAAAATGATAAAAATTTAGGAGGGCGGCAAACTTTTTTGTTTGTGGGCTGATTTCGATTAAACTCGGTTTTATGTACTATTATGACAATAAAACAGCAACGCAACGTTAAAAATATGAAAAATCAAAGATGGCGGCCAACTTTCTTGTTTTTGGGGCGATTTCGATGAAACTCAATTTTTTGTACTACTAGCGGCCGCCCGCGACTTCGTCTGCGTGGAAAGTTTTTTTGCTATCCCTCGGGAACAATAGTTTTTTTCGGGATGAAAGGTACCCTATGTCCTTCTCTGTACCCCTGACAACGTGTATGCAAAATTTCATGATGATCGGTTCAGTAGTTAAGACGTGAAAGCGTTACAAACAAACAAATAAACAAACAAACAAACAAACGGACTTTCGCATTTATAATATTAGTAAGGATTTTGACAAGAAAACAGCAACTTTGCAGCAACAAAAAATGACAAAAATTTAGGAGGGCGGCCAATCTTTTTGTTTGTGAGCCGATTTCGATGAAACTCGTTTTTTTGTACTATTTTGATAAGAAAACAGCAACGCAATGGTTAAAATATAAAAAAATCCACGACGGCGGCTAACTTTTTTGTTTGTGAGCCGATTTCGATGAAACTCGGTTTTTGGTACTATTTTCACAAAAAAAACGGCAACGCAATGTTAAAAATGTGAAATGGCGGCCAACTTTTTGGTTTGTAAGCCGTTTTCGATGAATCATCGAAATCAGCCTACATACAACAAAGTTGGCCACTATCTTGGTTGGATTTTAACATTATTAACATTGCGTTGTTGTTTTCTTGTCAAAATAGTATCAAAAACCAAGTTTCATCAAAATCGGCCCACAAACAAAAAAGTTAGCCGCAATCTTAGATTTTTGATATTTTTAATATTGCATTGCTGTTTTCTTTTGAAAACAGTGTCCCAAACCGATTTTCATCGAAATCAGCTCGAAAACAAAAAATTTGGCCGCCATCTTGGATTTTTCATATTTTTAACATTGCGTTGCTGTTTTCTTGTCAAAATCGTACAAAAATGGAGTTTCGTCGAAATCAGCCCACAAACAAAAAAGTTTGCCGCCATCTTGGATTTTTGACATTTTTAATACTGCGTTGCTGTTTTCTTTTAAAAATAGTGCCCCAAACAAAGTTTCATCGAAATCGGCCCAAAAAAAAGTTGGCCGCCATCGTTGATTTTTCATATTTTTAACATTGCGTTGCTGTTTTCTTGTCAAAATAGTACAAAAATCGAGTTTCGTCGAAATCAGCCCACAAACAAAAAAGTTTGCCGCCATCTTGGATTTTTGACATTTTTAATATTGCGTTGCTGTTTTCTTTTAAAAACAGTGCCCCAAACAAAGTTTCATCGAAATCGGCCCAAAAAAAAGTTGGCCGCCATCGTTGATTTTTCATATTTTTAACATTACGTTGCTGTTTTCTTGTCAAAATAGTACAAAAATTGAGTTTCATCGAAATCAGCCCATAAACAAAACAGTTTGCCGCCATCTTGCATTTTTAACATTGCGTTGCTGTTTTCTTGTCAAAATAGTGCCAAAAACCGAGTTTCATCGAAATGAGCCCACAAACAAAAAAGATGACCGCCATCTTGGATTTTTGACATTTTTAACATTGCGTTGCTGTTTTCTTTTAAAAATAGTGCCCCAAACAAAGTTTCATCAAAGTCGGCCCACAAACTAAAAAGTTGGCCGCCATCTTAGATTTTTGATATTTTTAATATTGCATTGCTGTTTTCTTTTAAAAATGGTGTCCCAAACCAATTTTCATCTAAATCGGCCCAAAAACAAAAAAGTTAGCCGCTATCTTGGACTTTTGACACACTAAACATTGCGTTGCTGTTTTCTTGTCAAAATAGTACCAAAAACCAAGTTTCATCGAAATCGGCCCATAAACAAAAAAGTTGGCCGCCATCGTACATTTTCGACATTTTTAATATTGCTTTACTGTTTTTTTTTAAATAGTGCCCAAACCGAGTTTCATCGAATTCGGCCCAATAACAAAATAGTTGGCTGCCATCATGGTATTTTTTTACAATATTAACTGGTTTCCGAACCCTGCGTGTCAAGTAAATTTTGTGACAACCCTTCCGTTTTTGCGTAAAACTACGTGCTACGTACGTTGGGGGCTGGGGGTGCTAGAGTCATCGAACGAATTCATTCATAATTCTGAAGTAGTTTGAGAATTCTCAGGATGTAGTTTTCATTCTTCTATTGCATTTTTTGGATTTCTTAATTATAATGCACTTCAATAGCACTTAATTTGTTTAAAATTATTAGCTACCTTTATTTTAATTTCAAAATTTACGTGACATATCAAGAAAAGGGTTTTAAAATAAATATTTTATTAGGACGGATAAATATCCGTCCTTTTGGATAAAAACTCGGCTAAAAACGGATCTTTATTGAGTTTTTATCCATTTTGAGTTTTTATCCCGTCAAAAACCCATCACTAGCCGTAGGTATTCCGTGTTTCGTCGTAATCGCCGCGAGTGCGTCGTAATCTGTAATGGATCGACCAAGACTTCGAACGATCTTAGCGCTCACAACTGGACAGTGTGTTTGGTGAAAGACGGATAGGCCGCGGTCAGCCAGTCAAGAAGCCATGACCTGACACCCCTGGATGTTTATTTGTGGTCGGAAGTTAAGTGTTTACACCGAAGAAGCAGAATCACGTGAACAGTTAAAAATTGCGATAGTGGATGCTTTTAATGTGGTAAAAAGTGACAGAGACACACATTAAAGAATAATTTAGTTAAACGTGCGAGAATTATTTTCAACAATTGTTACGGTACAGACAAGTGTAATAGTGTTTTATTGTGAAACAAAAACTCGCTAAATTAAGGTAATTTAATTGATTGATTGTAAATAGGTCGATTAAAATTTGAAATACGCCGGAAATAAGTAACTCGTTTAGTAAATAATTAATGTAATAAGTAGGTATTCTGAAAGTAAATTTGTATTTTCTGAAGTAATTTAGAAACTTATTTCTGACGGTCCCCCGTAAAAAGTATAAGAAAACTTTGAATTGAATTTCAATAATGGTTAGAATAACAAATAAAACAGAAATCAGCTGTTTCACATTGCTCATGTAACTACATACCTACGCACACTCGACTGCGTGCGACTCGCGCTCGCGCGCCGCAGCGCGCGAGCGCGTGAGTTCATAGGGGTCACGGTGCAATCGAGAACGTTACTATGTGTTCTCGACAAAAAGTCACTTTTACAACTTTTTTATCTTTGCTCGTATGACAATTATTATTTCATAAATAGGTACAACACTTCTTTAGTATTAAGAGGTTTTCGGTTCCAAAACCAATGAAAAGTCTCGGTGTATATTTCTTCAATAGTATATAGCACGCAGACCCGAAACATAGTATAATACGACATATTATTATAGTATGGTTGGCAGCCCTAGTTGGCGGCGCTTGGATGTAAACTCGTGTAGCCGCAACACAATCCACGGATGGAAACCACGCCCCCATCAAGCTTCCACCAAGGTGACCTTGGTTGGGAGGCGTGATTAAATCCGTCTGGAACGTGCTCTGCCGGTACACAACAATTTTTTTATTGTTGTTATGGCGTCAGATTTATGTAAGATGGTGGTAGCTAGTCAGGCGGACTTGAAATAAGCCCTACCACCACCTGGGAATCGAACCCGAATCGAAATCGAAAACAGGTGGGCAAACCACTAAACCACAGAGTAATTTCATTTATTTTAAAGATTTAAAATTTGTGAGTTAGATTTTATGGTTAAAAAAATCCGCGAGAGTTAACAAGACAAAAACCCAAATATTTCACGCAGTTTGGCGGTCAACATAATAAGCGCGGAAATGTTAAATGGCCCAAACATGCGGTGATGCGGTTGCATTCCACTCCTCAGACGGGCTCGTTGGAGATAGGCATCTCAAGCACGCGCTCGTACAACAAAACATGATCACACGAGTCACACGTCCCAGCCTAATTGTATTATCTATTAACGCCAACCAGGAAATTCTAATACGCATCAAAAAATCAAATGCGTCATTCCGCGGAAGATCAACAGAGATACAAGAATATAGACAATATTTTCATCGTGTAGGTGTACTTTCAGAAAAAATCTTTTTCTACTTTGTAAGCCGCACGACGCTTAAGTATGCCTCTCTCAAAAATATTGCTGGTCACTTGTCCTATTTAGTAAACAACTTTTGACAGTTGTCATAAGTCTTTTAAATTTAAATCGTTATCTAAAAATAAGTTGTCTTATTAAATGAAATTGTCACTAATAATTTAGTAATTTCTTTCGTAATCTATGTGTGAGAACCATTTGTTGTATTTTATATAAATAAAGAGTTATGTGAAGATTTGTTTACCAAAAAAGACAAGTAAGTACCTAAAGATAACTATGGTATTTGTAAACATTATAGAAAAAAACAAAATGAAATCGATAAGTAATAAAATATTTACATTAAATTAAAAGACATTCATTTTGCACAGACCGTCTATTTCTGATAAAGTAACAAACACATCATTAACGTTGAATGATAAAAATTTACCAATACAATTCGTTCCGTAATTCCTAAGTCATGACATAAAGCACTTATTGCCGGTAATTATTTATAAGTAAAGAATGTTAATAGCTGTGAACACGTTATATTTTTCTTTTGACCTTACGGAGAGGCATCAGAAGTTTGGTATTTCTTTCGTATGAATGGTTGATGTTGTCCACTCCACACATGACCTTTAAAACATGAGGCCATCAGGCTAATAAATAGTAAGTGTGACACCCCTGAAGAATTTTTATGGCTCGAAATTTCCTTTACAGTTATGTTGATGCTAGTTAAATTCTTCCTTACCATTTTAATTTTATTTTAACCATATTTGAAGGTTATTTGTCGCTTCCTGATGTTTCATTCACCGCGGTGTCTAGATTATACCGGAGGTGATGCAACATTGTCTTGGAAGAAATGAAACATCGACCAGTCATCCATACACTGTTCCAGACGATGTCGTCAAACGTCAAAGTCTTTAACTATGAATAATCCATTTTAGTCTGATAGTGTAATTGCGTCAGCTAAGATATTTGTCTCGCCTCTTCTGAATAATGTGTTTTTGTTCGATCGAATATCATATGCATGCTTTGTTAGACAGCCTTAAGAGTCGGAGACGGAGTATCAATACGAGCGCCTCATAAGGGATCTCCTTAGTTGAATTGCAATCCATCGAAGCATGTCAGGGCTACCGCGTACAAATGCGCGTACGTGGAGCTATGTTGTATTATGTAACAAAAAGGTCGCATATCTAAAACTCAACAGGGCATGAATACGCAGTTTGACATACCATTTTTGTTTACTCAGAATCGGCGAGTTATGAAATTTGGTATGCTGTTTTACAACTCGTTACCCATTCTCGACATCTCAATTCGTTAACGAATTTAAATGTGATTTTAATTTTAACATTAACTTTGAGGGATTCGATTGTCTGCTTATTTGGCTGTTATAGGGACCGACAGATCTCTGCCATTTAATTTTCATCACAGGACTCTAGTGAATTAGGCGTAGTTGTTAGTCCAGTTATTTTCAATAATTATGTGGATTTTCCTCTTCTAATTACTTACTTACACTAGTTGTAGTTGGAACAAATGAGGATTGTAATTGGGTTATTTTATAGATTTTTTTATCAACTCTACTTAGTCTCTGTTCATCAAGTGGCGTCGAAGCGAAACGGTATATTGGCAATAGTTTCTTTCATTCAATAGATACGTTTTTTATTAAAGATCCGAGAAGGTCACGGGCGAAATGTTTTACTGACGCAAGCGCAACGAGTGCAGCGGTATGCGTCCGACACGCTCTGGTGGGCTGGAAACGGGGGGTGAAGACAACCACGGTCAAGACAATGTGGTGCTTATTACATTGCAATAACAATAGGAGATGTAGAATCTCATAACTCATTCAGTTCAAAGAATACCAGCTTAATGGTAACCCGGTGGAACACATTGTGGATAAACGTAACATGGCGTGACAACGCGGTGGTAATACAGGTGACTATTTTCCAGACTTTGCAATATTATTCTATTGTGAACTATATTTTAAATTATTTACTAAGCATTTGATCAGATCCTCAATTTATTGTTAAAGAAATAAAATTTTCGATTAATGTTTCTAACATTCTTTGGAAATTCTGTCCTAATGATATGAGTCAACGTTAGCCATTTTTGATATTTTTTTGTCCCAGCTCGGCACAGCAGACAGACTTTTCTTGATAAGTACCAGTGCACACAGATCACTCATGTGCAGATCCCCTATCCTACCAAGACGTATACAAGTTACAGTGCGAATCACGAAAGATGACCACAGTCAAATGGCGCCCATCTTAGAATCATAACTCACGAAGAAAGGCTTAAGGCTAAATAATACTTCATATACATATAAATATATATATTATATACAGGGTGGATTTTTGAGACGGTACATTAAGGGCAGGTACCTTAACCGCTATAGTTATAGGAAAACGTTCCTAGGAGACCATCCATAACTTTTTAAGAAATTATGAACTGCATTCACAGATTTTGGAAAAAAATATGGTTAGCAAAAAATGCTAAAATACCAAAAAAAATTTTTTTTATGCCAATCGATCCTATTTCGTTGCGTGCAACCCAAGGGTAGCCTGGAAGAAATTGCTGCTTAGCAATAAGGCCACCTCTTGTATGCTTTTTCTCTGTAACTTTCCTTCTTTCTGTAATTCTTTTTATGTGTGCAATAAAGTATATTTTATTATTATTATTATTTATTATTCGTGTGGGGGATCAAAATACTCTATGGGACCATTTAAGGTATGAGTACTAGAAACGACAGAATTCGCCAAAAACTTTTCCTATACATTTTGTACTGAAAAACGAGAAATCAACTCGAAATATTTTTTATTGCCAAATGATCCTATTTCTTACTGTGATCAAAATGCTTTTTAAGGCTAACTGAAATTTGAGTACATAAACTACAGCAAGTCACAACACCGGCTTCACACGCAGGCACAATCTTCTACAACTTAGATCTAAAAAACAGTTTCTGTACTCAAATTTCAGTAAGCCTAGAAGAAGCCAAAGAGTATTTTGATCACAGTAAGAAACAGGATCGTTTGGCAATAAAAAATATTTCGAGTTTATTTATCGTTTTTCAGTACAAATGTATGGGAAAAGTTTTTGGCGATTTCTGTCGTTTCTAGTACTCATACCTTAAATGGTCCGATAGAGTATTTTGATCTCCACACAAAAAGGATCGATTGGCATAAAAAAATGTTCTTTTGTATTTTAGCATTTTTTTGCTAACCGTAATTTTATTCCAAAATCTGTGAATGCAGTTCATAATATCTTAAAAAGTTATGGATGGTTTCCTAGGAACGTTTTTCTGTAACTGTAACGGTTAAGGTACCTTAATTAAGGTACCTGCCCTTAATGTACCGTCTCAAAAATCCACCCTGTATAAATAAATATATGTATTTTCTTCATGAGTTATGATGCGAAGATGGACGCCATTTGTGGTCATCTTTCGTGATACACATTATTGAAGTTGGAATGTCAGGAGACCTTACGCAAAGGGGGGGCACAGCGCCCTCTACTCGAATTTTCTTACAAAGGCTCTACTACTCCATCTGTGGAAACTTTTGTGTACTGAGCTTTTACCCAATTCGTGCTTATAGGGAACAACAGCGTTGACTCTATATTTTCGAAACCCATAATAGATGGCGTTGCTTGTCTCCCTTTTTGTAAAGCTTAAAGCTTCGGAAGCTCTACCTACATAATAAGCTCAAACTCCAAGTTTAAAGAGTATTGATTTGATCTATTTTTAGTAAGATGTCAAATAAGTAGTAAATATTACTTTATTAAGTTCTTAGAATAATATTTCTGATACGCATTGCTACTATTCCTACAGTTATTACTACTATTACTATATCAATAGCTAAGTACCTCACATTTTTTTTCTTTTCCTAAAAATAAGGACGCCTTCCTACATAAAATGAATTGAAAAAGTACACGCTATCATTGTTTATTGTTATATACTCTTCCTTATAATATTAAGTCAAGTTTTGTATGTAGGTAGTGTTATTTAATCTGAGCTTATATTGATCAGAAACTAACGTTAGCTAAATCAAATCAATGTCTTTGATCTAGAAACAACAACACCCCTCACAGCAAATTACATCGATAGGTAGGTATCAGTACCTATTTTGTTTATAATAATATATTTTTTTTCTTTTCTTATACTTTTTGTAAGAGCTCAAACACACACGATGCATTCCAGTCATCCGGGGGCTGATTACGTAACTTTGTTGCAATCAACTCTGACAGAAATCGCAGTTATATTGCTGCTTTTGTAAGAACCAATAGGACAACTATACTTACTAATATTATAAATGCGAAAGTCCGTTTGTTTGTTTGTTACGCCTTCACGTCTTAACTACTGAACCGATCATCATGAAATTTTGCATACACGTTGTCAGGGGTACAGAGAAGGACATAGAGTACCTTTCATCCCGAAAAAAAGTATTGGTCCCGAGGGATAGCAAAAAAACTTTCCACGCAGACGAAGT
Organism: Agriphila geniculea; assembly: GCA_943789525.1. Taxonomy (NCBI): domain Eukaryota; kingdom Metazoa; phylum Arthropoda; class Insecta; order Lepidoptera; family Crambidae; genus Agriphila; species Agriphila geniculea. The sequence goes on from OX038875.1 coordinate 16,813,929, forward strand.
CGCAGGCGGCCGCTAGTTATACATAAAGCAGCAATGTAACTGCGGTTTCAATCGATTTCAATCAAAAATTGTTAGCAACAGACTTACGTAATCTAGGGGCTGATCCGATCCGCAGATAGGGCTGCCACCTCTCCGGGTTTGACCCGGAGTTTACGGGTTTGAGTAGTGGATGTCCGGGCTACGGGTTTAACATCGAAGTCTCCGGGTGGCGCGAGCGAAAGTCAACTGTGTTACCATCTGACAGGACAAAAATCGCCGCTGCGCGGCCGTTTTTTTTTTTACTATGACTGGCAATATAACTAGATTAGTGGAATAAACTGAACAAAAATCGCTATTAACAGACAAGATTACAAGATTAGTGGATGGAACTGACCAAAAATCACGCTGCGCGGCGGTTTTTTACTATTAACAGGCAAGATTACAAGTTTAGTGGATGGAACTAACCAAAAATCGCGCTGCGTGGCCGTTTTTTACTGTTAACAGGCAAGATTACAAGGTTAGTGGTTGGAACTGACCAAAAATCGCGCTGCGCGGCCGTTTTTTACTATAACAGGCAAGATTACAAGGTTAGTGGTTGGAATTGATAAAAAATCGCGCTGCACGGCCATTTTTTGGTGTAGACAGGCAAGATTACAAGTTTAGTGGATGGGACTGACCAAAAATCGTGCTGCACGACCGTTTTTTGATGTAGACAGGCAAGCTAAAAATCGCGCTGCGCGGCGTTTTTTTTACTATAGGCGGGCAAAATTTGTGGATAAAACTGACAAAATTTCGCGCTGCGTGGCCGTTTTTTTGCTATTAACAGGCAAGATTACAAGGTTAGTTGTTGGAACTGACCAAAAATCGCGCTGCGTGGCCGTTTTTTACTGTTAACAGGCAAGACTACAAGGTTAGTGGTTGGAAGTGATAAAAAATAGCGCTGCGCGGCCAATTTCTTACTTTTGACAGGCAAGATTACAAGTTTAGTGGACGGAAATGACCAAAAATCGCGCTGCACGGCTGTTTTTTGGTGTAGACAGGCAAGATAACTAAATGAGTGCATGAAACTGACTAAAAATCGCGCTGCGCGGCTGTTTTTTTTTACTATAGGCAGGCAATATTAGTGGACAAAACTGACCAAAAATCGCGCTGCGCGGCGTTTTTTCTATAGGCCGGCGAGTCAGGCAACATTACTAGATTAGTGGATGAAACTGACCAAAAATCGGCAATTTTTTTTCTATAGACAGGTATTATTAATTAAAGTATGATTTATTTAACAAAAAATAACGATTTTTCGAAAATCTCCGGGCCTGCTCTTGTCGAAAGGTAGCAGCCCTATCCGCAGATCGCTGCGATCTATGCGATGTATGGAGTTCTCTTATCCCTCCCACACTGGTTGCGTTCCGCGGGCTGATTATCTAATTAGAAACCACCTAGTGACCGGTTGCAGTTCACAGATGATATTGATCCATTGCTACTTCTTTTTGGATAAAAAAAAACATACCAAAGAAAAGTAGCAATGTATGTGGAATGAAACCGGTCGCTAAATAGTTTCTTTTTAGAAAATCAGGGTGCCGGTCCCATATATCGCATAGATCGCAGCGATCTACGTTAGGATTAGATGACCGAAACGCATCCTGTGTGTTTGAGCGTGCAATTTTCAAAACCATTGTGGGCATCAAGTTCTTCTTTCTTTTGATATTATAAAAATATACAATCAATTCATTCATTTTTAATACATTTACCTTGCGTATGCGTCATTTTGCGTAATCAAAATGTGTCATAATGCGTGAAATTGCTATTTTCAAATATAGTTTTTACATTTTTAGCCTAAGGTGTTCTGTTTCTGAATTATAAATGAGTTAATTTCATAAAATTATAATATCGCATAGTCAACCCCTATTTTTGCGTAATATATTTCTTCATACTTTTATTTGTGATTCATCGTGCATAGAGAGAATTCCATAGGGAAAATACTATCACGTTTCATAAACTGGCAGGTAACAATCGATTCGTGTATCGACGACTGAATGGTAATTGCAACAGGGGTTTACTCAACCCGATAGTCAATGCAAGAATGCGGAATGTTTGGGTGGCAGCGCTTCCCGCACTTTCGCCAAACATCCGCCTTCCGCGCTGCATCGGTTGTTATGTAAATCTGCAAAATGTTTACTAATCCAAACCGACTCTACTGCCTAAATGACTTTTAAAGTCATTCAATGAGGAACCATAGCAGTATTGGTACGCACTTCAAAGTTAAATGTCATTAGTGCAATTTAATCTCAATGGTTAGGTCAGGTGGAAGTATCTTTCGATGTTTTGAAAATGAGCGCATCAAATTGTTGTAAAGAATCAAGTAAGTACCTACTATTGCATTGCTTAAAACTTAAAACAAAACCTGGGATTTTTTGGTAGTGAAAGATAGGTGGTGGTAGTCCATTTGTACCAAAAAAAACAGCTAAAACCATCGACATAAATTTGGATACACGTATGGAGAAATTAATGACTCTACAAAAACAGGAAGACTTGATGCTCAATTCAAATAAGATCAAATTATGCAAATGCCTATACAGCGGCTGCTACTGGAACTTCGTGCCAGTAAATGTGCCTGTGAGCGCACACCGGCAGCTGCCCGCGGACACAGAACGAGCTACTGTCTCCACGCGACTGGTCGGTGGGCTCGTCGCAATTAGAGACACAAAACGATAATGAGAATAGGTTCCTGTGCTAACGAGAACTTGGGATTGACGACACAAGTCAATCTACAGTTGAGCATGAAACATCTACGTACTTACGTGGTTGAAAACGTAACAAAAATTAATTCAAACATCAATCATACTGATATCAGATGCATAACAATTCATGTGATTGGATTCATGATAATATTTAGTCAAACAAAATCGGATTCTCTCGGCATTCGTGTCTCCAATAAGTCATAGTTATACCTACTGCTTTCTTTACCATACAATATTTATGTTTATCCATTTTGTACTGGCTTTTTGCAATGTAAGCACATATACCGTTTAGATTTATGAGTATTCTTTTGTTATTTATGCAAGATGAAAAGTACTATTGTGCAAATCCGGGATTCGGTTATTCGCGCGCCATATTTCTTTCGATTCCATTCAGCCTCTGAGGCACGTGATAAAGTTACAATGTTCAATTTTAGACTTTCAGGAATTTCTTATTTGTTGGGAATTATTTTCAGAAATGAACGATTTCTGGAAGGAAATCTGGAATTTAGCAAATATAAGATTTATACATATAAAATAGTAAACAATATGACTGATCTATCAACGCACAGCCCAAACCGCTTGACCTAGAGACTTGATATTTTGCACACAGATACCTTATTTATACAGTACTAGCGGCTGCCCGCGACTTCGTCTGCGTGGAAAGGTTTTTGCTATCCCTTGGGAACAATAAATTTTTCGGGATGAAAGGTACCCTATGTCCTTCTCTGTAACCCTGACAACGTGTATGCAAAATTTCATGATTATCGGTTCAGTAGTTAGGACGTGAAGGCGTAACAAACAAACAAACAAACGGACTTTCGCATTTATATTAAGTAAGGATAGGCATCCACTAAGGAAGGATTTTAGTAGGTAACAGAACAACGATATATTCCAATTTCGAATATTAAAAGTACTTACTCTAATACTTACCTAAAAACTTTCGGATTTTAGGAAAATAAAATAGGAAAAATATATCTATTCAAAAGATTCGTGCATCATAGACTCAACAAATATTAATTTAATATAACAATTCACCAGAAAACGAACTTACTTGAACTTATGCCAAGTGCGAGGAATGTATGTAAATGCAAGTTGCGGAATGTATGCTCTTAAAGGCTGTGGATCCTCGACTTGTTTTGTTGCGTCAGTTGCGTGCGCGCAGGCTCGCGGCGATTCGGTGCGTTCAACTGAATTACACACATAATATATCCTGTGTTAACGATTATTATAATTTACTACTGCTACCTGCATCTGTTTATCTGATTTTGATAGGTCGTTTATTTAAAATCGATCGTGATTTTAAATAAAAGACCTCGTACCATTGATCTCAAATACTTTGTAATAGATTGAAAACCTTTAACATCTAATTAAATTGAGTTAGTATTAGTAATTTCCTTGAGTCTGCAACTACTTAATAATATATTTAATTTCCTTTACATCTATCATATTCGGTAAGTAGGCCCTTATTACCCCCAAATGGAGCTTGTAGGTAACCAATTAGCGCTCTAAGGTAATAATGTAGCTAGAAAAGCCCTAGGGCGGTAAGTAATTAAAAAAATCCTGTGAGTAAGTAAAAATCCGGTAAGTAATTAAAAGAAGCCCTAGGACGGTAAGTAATTAAAAAAAACCTGTAAGGAAGTAAAAATCCGGTATGAAATGAAAAAAGCCCTAGGGCGGTAACTAATTAAAAAATACAGCAAGGTGGCTGAAGGTTACATTGAAAATTCCATACAAAATAAAAGTAAAATTACCAACGAGGAACAACGGAAATTATTCAGTTTTCAAAAAATGAAACATCTTTCTCAAGAGATGATCCGCAACCATCAACTTCTGCTGAAAAAAGCTTCATCCTGTCAGATTTTGTCCATGACCAACAAATATTACAATATCAAACTATTAACATACCCAAAAAACACCTGTTCCTAAAATTTGTAAATTGTTCTCATTTCACTATAAATTTTAACTAATAAAATGTTTTATTCTTGTAATGCCGGTTTTTTTCTACTTACTTCACCATCGAGATGTAAAGCAGAGTAGTTAGCTCGGGTGTAAGCATCAATTGCACCCTCGAACTAAGTATCTCGGGCTGCAATTGATGCCTTACAGCCCTCGGCTACTAATCTACTATTGTTGTTTACTTAGATATTTATTAAATATTTTACTTTTTATAAAATACCGGGTGTAATAAAGCCCTCAACGAAGCCGAGGTCTACGTATTCTGCCCATTATCTATCATTTCTGTTCAAAATTATTGCTGGAAAACGATTTTAATTTTTAACACGTTTTTATTAGATTGCTTTCTCGTTTGTTTGTTTGTGTGTTCGTTTGTTTCTCCGCCAAGTTTGTGAACGATTTTGTACTAGCTTCCCAATGTGCTAGAAACTTGAAACTTTGAACATAGGTCAGAACTGAAAGGCAATGCAATATTATGGTGTCATTGAGCTGATCTGATGATGGATCCGGAAGAAGGTCATAGGATCTCTATGATGAAACCATACAACCCCATCGTGTTTGAGCTCGTTACAATCGTCTTGATGAGTACTCTAATGGGAGACGAGATCCAGGGTCTGATGATGAAGCCGAAAGGCCATGCTATAGGAACTCAATATTGAAACCGTGCAACCCCATCAAATTTGGGCTTGTTTGAATCGTCTTGACGAGTTCTTCGTTGGGAAGTAGTTTCCAGGGTCTGATGATGGAGCCGGAAGAAGAACACAGGAACTCTTTAATAAAACCACGCCACCCCATCGAGATTGGGCTCGTTTGAATCGTCTTGACGAGTACTTTGTTGGGAAATAGTGTCCAGGGTCTGATAATGGAGCCCGAAGAAGGCCATTGGAACTCGGTAATAAAACCATGCAACCCCATCGAATTTGGGCTCGTTTGAATCATCTTGACGAGTACTTTAATGGGAAATAGTGTCCGAGGATCTGATGATGGAGCCGGAGGAAGGCCATAGGAACTCTGTAATAAAACCATACAACCACATCGAGTTTGGGCTCGTTTGAATCGTCTTGACGAGTACTTTGTTGGGAAACAGTTTTCAGGATCTGATGATGGAGCCGGAAGAAGAACACAGGAACTCTTGAATAAAACCATGTTACCCCATCGAGTTTGGACTCATTTGAATCGTCTTGACGAGTACTTTGTTGGGAAATAGTTTCCAGGGTCTGATGATGGAGCCGGAAGAAGGCCATTGGGATTCTGTAATAAAACCATGCAACCCGATCGAGTTTGGGTTCGTTTGAATCGTCTTGACGAGTGCGAGTGCGAGAGTAGGAGATGGTATATTTTTAGTCTTAGCTCGTTAACTAAAAAGCAGAAAATAATAATTTACTGAAAAAAAAACTTTTTTAAAAACACGTTTTTAAAACGAACTAAATTATTAAGTACAAAAAAATTTAAAGAAAGAAAGAAAATACATTTATTTTGAACAACACACAACGATACACAATATGAAAAAGACATTCCAAAGAACTTAACACATACAAAGTTAATAACAATAACATTGTGCATCGTCGCGTGATGTCAAAACTGTACTCGGCTCAGTATAAGCAGCAGGCTAGGCCTGCTGCACTGATATTCTGCCGAGCACAGTAATGACATCAGGACCGAAAAACACAGACTTTTACACAAAAAACAAATTGTTACACATTAAAAAAAAAGTTTAAGGAAGTACAAAAATTAGCACAGTGATTGTACTATTATGTATTCTGTGACAGTGCCTTTAGTCTGTGGTCAAGCGCAGTCAACACAGACGCAAACTGACATTGACTTGACATGACAATTCAGTCTGACTAGTCTTTTTTTCGGCAAGGAATAATTCTATAATTACCTCCACACAATTGTTTTTATTTTAAAACATGGACAAACAAACAAAATATGTACACGTGGTGGCCACGTCCTCAGCCGCCATTGATAATAGCATAAATGCAAACGTGGATTTGGACTAAAAACATTAAAACGAAGTAGTAAAAACAAACTAAAAAGTAAAAAATAAATTCTTCTGTAAATATTTATAATCCTAATACCCTATACTTACATACAAAAATTTTAAACTTAAAAATTTTAAACCTATAAACGTGGGGCGCGTTTTGTAAAATTTATCATCCATATTGTCAATCTATATTCTATAGCATGCGCCCCACGTTTTTAGGTTTTAAATTTTTTGGTGTTAAAATGCTTACATTACCACGCAATGTAACGCGTACAACAGACCGCGCCTGCGAGTATCCTCGTAAACTCGTATGCTACACAGCTGTAATGTGGCCGAGTTGAAAGGCAGCGTTTATGAGCGTGCTCATGAGATACATTGAGTGATGACCTTTTGAGGCAATTGTTTGTTACGAAATGCATATTTTTCAAAAATTTGGTAATAACGAATAAAATAAGATTTCATAAAAAATTTGAAAAAAAAATGTTGTCTTTGACTTTCAATAACTTCGTAGCTATTGGTTTCCCAGGTATAGTCTGAAAGACAAAAATGATCCTGATAATGGGCGGAATGCGTGGACTTCGGCTTCGTTGAGGGTCTTTTTACACCCGTTATTCAACTGTAACTATAACACACCTTGTTTATCAATTTCGAATAATTAATGCGTTTCCCCTTGACCCAGTTTAATATACAGACCGAAATATCGATAACTAGAACTTATCAACGTATTTCAAGTAAGTATACACACACTCAATGATAAAATTATATTAATTTGGTATGCGTGCAGATAAGCAGCTCCCAAATACACGTTAACTGAGCGGATGCGGGCTGCCAAACCTCGCACTATTCTTCGAATTACACACAACATCCTACTGATTTTTAAGTTTTTGTGGCGGCTTTTGCATAATATTGTATAAATAACATGTAACTTTCTTTCCAGTAGCTATCGCTATCTTTTTAACCTCAAGAGTTCTATTCTCTATTGAAAGGCTTACTTGCTCCGGTCAAACAATATAGGTGATCGACTATTTTATCATCATATCATATCAGCCGCACGACACCCACTGCTGGGTATAGGCCTCCCCCAAGGATCTCCACAACGATCGGTCCTGCGCTGCCCGCATTCAGCGACTTCCCGCGACCTTCACCAGATCGTCGGTCCACCTTGTCGGGGGCCTACTCACGGAGCGTCGGTCGTTCGGTGCGCGGTCGCCATTCAAGAACCTTTCCGCCCCAACGGCCATCGGTTCTTCTCGCTATGTGATGTGTCCCGCCTCTGCCTCTTCAGCTGAGCAATCGTTCGAGCTATTTTATTACGACTATTTTATAGACGGGCCTATTTCATAACTTTTATCTGTATTCTTTCCTATTACAAATACTTCAATATTAACAAAAAAAAAATACAAACTTTGATGTCTAATTTTTTTCCCCGACGTTTCCGCAGTCCCACCTTGATACTGGGTTAGATACTGGGGTAGACTCTATTTATTTCGTATCCTGAAATATCGTTGGACGAAAATCGAGTAAACTATTCGTACTTAGAAGCCATTCGACTGAATCTTGCCAAGGACTGACACAAATTTAATTTGGTTAGTTACTTACTATCGTCTATTCCGAATATTCCGATTCCAATGGACACAATAAAAGCCACCTATTTTAACAGTTTTAGGCGTCGTTTTCATCGACCACGTTGCATTCATCAGCTCATATCGACTTACAATAAGGATTCTAAGCAATTTAAAGAATTTATCTCACTTATATCTTGGGTTCGTTCGTACAATACCCACTCCCCTAGTTGAATAATCCTATCCTACTTATAACTGTGAAAGTTTGTGGGTTTGGATGTTTGAATTTTTGTTCCTCAATCACGCAAAAACTACTGAATGGGTTTGGTTGGAATTTGGCACACAGATAGTAGATAGCCTAGATTATAACATAGAATACTTTTTATCCCGATATTCCCACGGGAACGGGAACCACGCGGGTGAAACCGTGGGCGGCCGCTAGTGTTGTATATAAGGTCTTTGAATTTTAATATTACAGAACATGTCAGCTGAATATTATGAACCCATTTATCTCCACATTGTTAACAATAATTTTAATTTAGAGCCCATACCTTCTTCAAATTAAACTTCTAATGGCGAAGTAAATTAGACGTCCTTAACAAACATTATATCCAGGAATTGAAACAAGGGTCAAAGTAATATTGTTAGCCCATCCATTCATTTAGAACAATGCTTGGTCGTATGCCTAAAACACACGTTTCGTAATATATCAACGCAACGTATTTTGTTTGTAAGTACAATAGGTGCCCGAGGCTAATGTATTGACAAAATTTATTCAATTTCCTTTGGAATAGTTATTTAATGATAATGATGGTAATTATAATGATGAGGTCAAATTAATCTATTCATAAAATAGCACTACAAATTTACCGTTTCTTTAGTTCAACCTACTTACTTTTTTATGTTCTCTGTATCAACTTTTGTTAGCATTCGCATCAATTGTAACTTTGTAAGTACTCGTAGCTTTTATAAATCTAGACTTGAATCTTAAATAATAATAAGACTATTTGATATCTCAAGAAAACTAATAAAGATAAATAACTAAACGTTTTAGAATGAAGAAGTGAGCCATTTACGTAGAATCAAAATTTTCATACGAAAGTAAAAGTTAAATAATAAAGTTTAAATCCTACAAAATACAAACTATACACAGTCAATCTCGATAATGTAGTGACAACAGAGCCTCAGGCGTTGCGCTTCAATAGCTTCACGGAAAATAAAGGATACAGGGAAAATAAAGCAACAAACGCAGTTTAATTATACTCCAACGGGCAAGAGCGCTTCCTTTGTGGTGTCTCTGGTAGTCCAGTCCAGTGACAAGAAATCCACTGAATAGTGTTCTTCTACATGGCATAACATAGAAATCTCTGTGCTGAAAATAAGGTTTTAAGATATCAGACGTTAGCGTCACTCTAGAGTGTATTTTATTTTTAGTCGCATTTTGTGATGTTAGGTACTGAGTGTTAAAAGGACATTAGTAGGTAGGTCCATTTTTGTTGTCATCTCAATCATCTACTATAAGGAATTGTCATCCCCTTAGTTTAGGTATAAAAATAGTTCTGTGTCCTCCTTGATTTCTTCAAAGAAACTAGGAGACATGATGCAACGGCGCCAAGGCAAACCTGTGTCGGTCTCGGTACCTTTTCTTTCGCTCTATTAGACAATAAAAAGCTAATGCTTATGCGGTCTCAGTGAGATGCGCGGCAACTTCTCACAGTACCAGCTCGCCCCTCGCTACCTCGTCCCGCAATCTACAAAAAAACAACCGTCAAGGATACAACCACCGTAATTTTAAGCCCAACAATCCAATAAACAGACGAATATCCACTTTATGAACAGTGTGCTAAATAACAATTTGGTCCAGCACAAGATCCATAAAATAGTGCAAACAAATCGAATGCTTACTGCCATTGACATATAGTTCGAATTTGCACTAAAGTTAAACTAACTGGAGGTTGTAGAGGTGAGGAAAGGTAGAAGGGTGAGGCGGTTCATTAATCCCCGCGCCCTGCGCTCACGCACTTTCATGAATGGACCGAACAGGTTGATGTATCCTACGTACAGGGTGGAACTATTTTGATTCATCGAGATTGATGTTACTTCACAGATGATATTCGTTTCTATTACGGATAAAATTTTGATTATTTGTCCTTTTCAAATACCCTTCGTTATTTTGACAAGTGAATGTGCTACATATTGAATTCCTTGAGTATTATTTACGTGCTGATAGAGCTGTATTGTAACTTGAGATAATAATTCAAAGTGTCAAACTTAGATAATTTTAGTTGCATAGTTACTGTCACTCAAGTATAAATGCATTATAATTATTCTGTAAACTAATCAGTAATCAGTCATATCATAATCCTATTAATATCTTCATTGAGCTCCCATCACATCACTGAAAAATAGTCTTACTCTACAATATCGGCAATCAGCCATTGTGAATACCGAAGTGTTGTTGCGTCAGATCATAAATATTTGAAGTGTTTATGAAAAACAGATCGATATAACGAATGGACTTCAAAGCATCTTTTCATCTCGTGCTCAAAGTGGGTACTTCGAAATATTGTAATGTCATCAATTCCTTTGTGTTCAAATTGAGGCCAGAGGTGACCGTGTTTGAAAAGCTAATCGGCACATCTTTGTAAGATTGTGTCTTTGTAACATATACATACATATTGGCTGTTAGGAATTCTTTGCGAACATTTGACATTTACTTTGATCTACCTTAACATCTGTTTCTTATTCACCTTATTTTCTCTTTCTTTTATTTGATAGGTTATTTTCAATTCACGGTAGGAAAGGAACCTGTTTCAAGAATCCCATTTAATTTTGCCGTTTATTCAACATCCTGTGAACGAAGGTTCGAAGGAAGCGCCGCAACGTCCGGCCGCGTGGATGTGGCGCGATGCTCTTTTTCCTTTTCGGTTTGTTTTTTGTTCATCTCATTTATTTATTCCAATGTAATCTCTTCCAGTTCATTTTTTATTCAGTCGGCCTTCAGTATTACCTGTGCCGGGACGCCAATGACTTGTCTATAGGAAATCCTGGCGCCATTTGCTCTAGAAACTTTTAGACCGCACTTAAAACTTTTTTCTCTATAGTGAAACTCTGTGAAACATCTGTGTTGATTTTCGAATAGTGCAGTGTGACATCATTTACGTGATTTAGTGTTGATCAGTTATCGATGTATTGTGACGATGGAACTGCCCGCGTATCTGTTTCTTCTGGCTCGGACTTCATTGAGTAGTCTGCATCAACTTTCGATGGAACCTCCTCAGTCACCGAAATTTAATGTGCCACTTTGGCAGCCTTGGATATCTTCTGCAGGTAAAGACTGGTTCCAAATTTTTCAAATATAATTTCGGAGTTGCCATATCTTAATACTTATACCAACATAACATGTAGCAATTAAGTAGAAACTTACATTGAAAGCCCTTTGGATACTATCTTGCATTCAATAGGACCCAGTGACATTAGAGATGTTAACTGCTGGAATTGAGTTACCTTGTCAAAGTGCGTATGGTAGGTAGGTAGGTATTTGGGTTTGAATATTCGACGGCCTTTCAAAATTGAGATTGGGTTGTTGATCAAGTAAGAAATTGATAAATTCCATTTCCCAAACAATAAGTTTACTTGTTTATGAAATTAAAAAACGAAGAAAGCCCTTTTGAGATAAGGGTTCGCCAAATTTTAATTAAAATTTTCAATAGATATTGGGATTTCGTGTTATCGAATCCCAGACATTCCAGGCAAAAGATCTGACGCGTGCAATGTTTATTTATACATATAGTATTTCGAGTAGGTATTACGCGATGTTTTTAGGACATAAGCACAAAAAGAAAAAGTTATGTATAAAACAATATACAACGTATTACAAAATAACCCCTAATGCCGAATTTGGTAGATAGGGACCATAAAACTGAAAAAATTTTACTATGAGACCAACTCAGCCTTGTCTTTGTTTTGATATTTTCGTTATAAATTTTTCTATGAAACAGCAGATTTTTTTCGCGATTTCAGAGTTGGTCCCGTAGTAAAAGTTGTTCAGTTTGATGGTCCCAATGGTCCATATTCGGCATTAGGGGTTATTTTGTAACACTTATAGTATTCTGTATCTAATGTTCAATAGGTATCGAAATACTAGAGTATTTTTCTACGATATACGACAAGGACGTTTATTATATAACTATCTCTATTTTTTCTACTATCTTAGATGCAATGTTTTAAATGACATTTGTGTGAGCTTTATGATTTCAAAACACTTCAAGAAAACCTATTTTATTTACAGAAACTCCAAGCACAGCGTCGAGTGGTGAGTCTGAGGGTGACCGCACTTTATCCCCTGAGGCTCCAAAGACGCCCCAGCCGAAGGACCAGACAGGAAAGTGGAGAAGAGAACGGCGGTCCACGCGCGTTCCTGAATACAGGCCCAGGTATTTATTCAAACAAGCATTTTTACTGCAAGTGTCCATCAGTCATTTTTTTTAATGTCCCCACTGCTGGGGGCACAGGCCTTCCTCCACGCGGGCCCAATGCGGATTGACTGCAAATGCAGCCGAGACCAATGGTTTAACGTGCCTTCCGAAGCACGGAGGAGCTCGAGATAATAAATTTTTGGTCACCCATCCTATGTCCGACCCTTGCGAAAGTTGCTTAACACCCGCAATCGCTGGGCCAGGCGCTAAACCATTGCGCCACCGAGCTCCTCTGCAATGCAACTGTGTTTCAATCGAATTTTTTGTTTGTCATCGTCAAAGAACATTGTATTAGTTGCATTGCTCATCTTGACCACTTTAGCTTCTATAGTAGGGCGGTAAAACAAGGTTTGAGGTTAGTTTTCGCACAAGTCATCACGGAAATACGAAAATGTAGTATCGATGCATTCAGTACGATGCCCTGATCACAAATATATAAGATGACAAGCGCGAAAATGGTGGGGGTAGAAACTGTGACGTCATAAAGTTTTCAGTACAAAGAATTTTTTTTCATACCATGTGGTATATCAAATGAAAGGGCTTTGTGAGTAGATTGCGAATATATAACACACTTTAACATTTTCACTACTTGGTCTAACAAATTATTAGCAAACGTCGAAAAATTACGCAATTCAGAGTCGCCATTGAACAGGTCTAGATTGAAAATGACTGAATAGATTTTTACAAAATACATAACAAATAACTCTGCACATACTCTTTTCGAATGTCTAAAAGTAATTGACCAAAGATATTTAAAAATAAGAAAAGGACATCAGTTTTAATAACAGCATAATTTTCTGCTTTTTCCAAATTCTCAGATTCCTTTAATAATTAATAAAAAAATTAATAAATAAACTTTCGTATGTTTATCCTTACTAGGACAAGTTAGGATAAACAGACAAAGGTTTAAATAACCAAATTTTGACACTTTACATACTTCTTTTAAACCTAATCACTATTTTTAAAATATGTTGTCTTATTAAATCAAATATTATTAACAATATACAATATTTTTAGTATTCTATGCGTGGTAAAATATTTGTTGTATTTTATGAGTGATTATTTACACCCGTTAAGCCCCTTTTACACCCATTAAAAATACTGTGATTTTTGTGTATTGTTTTGATTTTTCTAAATAACTTTTGCCTGAGTTTCTCGTCAGGTTATTTAGGTCTCCGAGCAACTGTGTGTGTTTTCCATGTGTATTTGTCATTACTTTTAGTTATCCTTACTTGTCCTATTTGGTAAATAAACTTAACTCAATTATTTTTTGAAATAATCATGTATAAAATTCAACAAATGGTTTTCCACGCATTGAAAACCAAAGAAATTGTTAACACATTTTTTAATAGTGATTTAAATTTAAAAGAAGCATGGAAACTGTCAAATACTGTTTACTAAGTAGGACAAGAAATGATTAATATACAAAAGTTTATTTATTTGTTTTTTTATTAATTATTAAAGGAATATGAGAATTTAGAAAAAGCAGAAAATTATGCTGTTATTAAAACTGATGTCCTTTTCTTATTTTTAAATAACTTTGGTCAATTACCTTTAGACATTCGAAAAGAGTATGTGCAGAGTTATTTGTTATGTATTTTGTAAAAATCAATTCAGTTGTTTTCAATCTAGACCTGTTCAATGGCGACTCTGAATTGCGAAATTTTCCGACGTTTGCTAATAATTTGTTAGACCAAGTAGTGAAAATGTTATAGTGTGTTATATATTCGCAATTTACTCACAAAGCCCTTTCATTTGATAAACCACATGGTATGAAAAAAAAGTTTCTTTGTACTGAAAACTTTATGACGTCACAGTTTCTACCCCCACCACTTTCACAATTGTCATCTTATATATTTATGATCAGGGCATCGTATTGAATGCATCGATACCAAATTTTCGTATTTCAGAGATGACTTGTACGAAAAGTGTTTTCTAAGCGTCTTTTTTAAGATTACCGCCGCACTACTACCGGGTCTTGTATCTACAGAGTCTACTAATACGTATTTCATAGCGGTCTTTTGTGAGTTATTGCTACCCTCACTTAACTGACTCCAATTCAAGTAGACAATACAATTCCTCTTTGCGCAAATACTTGTTGTATTTGATTCTAGGTAACACAATAAAGTTTGGAATTCGATATCCAGAACATTTTTCCTCGAACAAAGAGCAAAATTGGATAAAATAATGCTATTACAGGTTATCAACCCAAATAGCATTGAGGTCGAATGTCCAATATCCACTGAAATAAATTGAAATAGAATCCCCCATTATTGAGGCTACTCTTTGTTGTAATCCTAGACCTTATTGGCAGATCTCATTAGTATATTCGTATTATGTTACCGCAAACTTAATTAACATTAGAATTTACAGGAAAAAATAGGATGTAGGAATTTATGTTTGTTCATTTATCTTCCTTAGTAACCGAGTTCGATTAAATTTCAGAATGAATTACAATAAATTATCGTAATTTTGACGAAGGAAATAAGACACCTAATCTCGAGGCCAATTGTATACTAGGTACTTTGAATTAGCTATCAGAATTTCATTTGCTAATACCTATATCTACAAATAATAAACTGAATTAAAAATTCCAAAAAAAAACAGAAGGTTACAGAGGAGACTATGGTTTTAATCTACTATTTTAATTCCAGAGAGAACGGCAAGATGGCGTTACGATCGCAATCTTTCAACGAGCGAAGATGCGTCGCTTCGGTTGCGCGCGCGCAGCCCCACAGTGACGGCGAACTCTCCGACGAAGTTGACGATGTGCCTGCCAATCTAGCATTAAATGGAAAAGGTAAAATAAAACAATCAGAATTTTTTACTTTGGCTAAGGAAAAACGTTGTTTCCTAAATCCCTCAAAACTCCTGTCACGGAGATAGGAATGTCATATCATAGTAGAAGATATTCATTGTCTAGCTAGGTATAACTATAAAAAAACGGATGATGTCTGATGATGTAAATATCATCATCATATCAGCCGCACGACACCCACTGCTGGGTATAGGCCTGATGATGTAAATATATTCTTTCTTAAATTTAAAACGTAATAAATAACACATGAATAAGATAAATTTACATTACGATAATATAAAACAGGAAAGTACCTAACCAAAAATATTATTATATTGACTATATTATGGAGCAATTCCATATTACTTAGCTTAATTTTTCGGTAGATTCTTACATGACAAGGCACGGAAATGTACTTAATATCCGTGTTCCCATATATAATAATAGGGCTTTCTTTCTATGACCTTTAGTATTTTTTACGTAGCTAACAATGGCGTCAAATTGAAACTATTTGAATATTTTCCATTAAGCTGAAACGATACTCAAAAGGGTAACAGGCGGCAAGGGCTAACAAACGAGCTTAGCGTTGTAATCGAATTTCTCTCGGACAACGTGGCGTTTAAGAAATTAAAGTTAGAGCATGTCTAGACTAAAGGACTAGAATTCCTAGGAATATAATTGAACAGAGTCTGTACTGTACTAAACAAGGAAATCTGTACAAGTTTTAGAAGTCCAGTTATGATGTACCTATACCACACCTATACCTGCCTACTTATTGTCTAATTTTCAAAATCTATCGCAATCGCATTCATTTGACAGATGGATGTGACATATTGCTGCATTTATTTAGTAAGTTTTTATTTGTGCCAAAAAGAAGCATCAATGTATCACATCCTGAAACTGAAAGGGATTGCAATAGACTTTGAAATTAGACAATACGCAATCAGAAGTTAATTCTATATCATGTACTGTTGGTGGTGCTATTAAGAATTTTGTAGGATTAGTTTATTACTCGTATTATTTTTAGTTCTTACTTATCTCTGATACGAATTTTAACCCAAAAAACTCATGGATTAATGTAAGTGCCAGAAGTATTAATCAATTTATCTTTACGTCCAAGGTGGCAGGATATAATACCTAGCGAAATTGTTTTATTTTTGCCTTTACTGGCCAGTAGAATAAAGGTTGAGGGCGAATTGCATCCTCTAACGTCGAAGGTAATATAGAGACTAATTTGAAAAGTTTTTGTTCAATCCGTAAAATCTTATTAAACTCTAAAATACAACAAGTAAGTTAAATGCTTAAGACTACCCTATTCTAAAGTTTCATCACATCTCTAATAGTTTAAGACACTTCTAAGTCCTTCGTCACCTTAAAATAGGAGTAGGTAGGTAGACTGAAGCTTAATGTCTGCTTCAAGATTTGATTTTAAGTTTAAACCTTGTTGAAGCTACAGAAGGTCGATAACGGTTAAATTCATTCCCTTAGTGCCCTTTAGTGTCCAAACTTAGAACTTTGACCGTAGTTAACTTATAATTGAGTTATCTAACTGCTGCTACGAAATGTTGGGAGAAGTATGTTAGAGTAGTTTCGGTGCCAAGATACTACGGTAAACTATTAAAGAAAATAATTACACGATAGTATTTTGTCTTCTACCACTGAGAATTCTACCATTTATTGGTTTTTCCTATGCCTGTATGAAAATTGTTATTGATTTCTGTTAGTTACAATTACAAAAATAGGAACTTACTCGGATAAGTATAATTTGTAAGTTAAATAGGTACACAAGACTTGTATTTAACTCACAAACAGTTTTAAAAAGGTTAGATAAGTTTATTTGAAAAGTTTTGCGTTTTTCTATGAGTTACTGTAGGCTTATCGCTATGATAAGGAATAACGATTAAAATCTGTTGACTTATAAAAATATAATTTTGATAAATAATATACTAAAAAAATCTACTCACCCGTAGCATCTCAAATGCGACAACGGCGCTAAGGGTGAGTAAATTTTTCTATCTATGTGAATGCGAAAAACTTAAAATTTAATGACAATATAATTAATTATGTTTAGATTTTGTATTTACTTCACGATTTGGTTTCCAGCGAAGGCTTTAATTCTTTACATAAGCCTTAACGAAGGCTTTTTACTTACAAATTAGGAATTATATTACACGAACCCAACTCCAGTTTCCAACTTCTAAATCAATTAAATAAGTTTATCGACGCGATAAGTTGGTAGAACGCGTAAGAAAATACAATTTTAAAATGTCACGATTTGTTTGTTTTGTTGAAATGGTTCAATTGTTTTCACTAATTCCCTCGAACTCATTAGATTGCATGAAAGCAAACACTTATAAATGTTTCGTAAAATTCTAATTAGTGAGTCTCGTTGCTTCTGAACAAACAACAACAGCGAGACACGATACATCTGAGGCCGAATTCGGATGTGTTTTGATAACGGCTCAACGAGCAACGTTTGTTAGCAAAATAAACACGTAGAAACTTAAACGTACATATCTGCAATTGTTACGTTTACGTTATAATTTTGAGTGTAGCTTCAATTAACAAAAATATTGATTCAAAACAATCTAACCAGAGGCACAGAATATAATAATAAAACTTAAAGTTGTTTACGTCTTTGAAGCCCTTATAATTTATCGTTTAAAAATGCGAGTTTCAATATTGCGGTTGTGGATATTTTTGCTAAAACGTGAATTCTTAATAATTTTAAGTTTTATGTATTAAGTTTAGTGTCTGTACAGATACCGGCACATAACTTGGCAAGACAAAGATGAGACAAAAGATGCGCAGCAGCTACAAACACTGAACTCGGCGCATCTTTTGTCTCATCTTTGTCTTGCCAAGTTATGTGCCGGTATCTGTAACTCTTTTATGATTTTCTTTTTCCATAAGGTGCGCCACCTGAGTATCCTGGGAAGTACGAAGCGCCAATCGACATGCGCTTGCGCTCGCGGCCCGCGCCACCTCCGTATAACCGACCCTCAGTCATCAAGAGCAACGACACTCCGCCTGGTAAGTTTTGTGATTAACTTGTATCTATGGTAATTAAATTACCTAATTTATTGACCTTAAGACAAATTAACGGCTTCCTAGCCGTCTGATTAAGAGAATTTTAATTTTCAGTAGTTTTTTTGTTCGCATTTTCAATATTCAAGAAATAATATTTCAACTGGCTAAGACGAAGACATTAAGAAAAAAACACATTTCTATATTTTCATTGGTAAACCTAAAACCTACAGGTTTTACTAAATTGATACAAAGAAATTGCAAAAACTCGCCAAAGTTTGACATTTGGAGCGATTTGTCAACTCGTCCCACATGCCTACGGCCCATTTAGTACGAGTTGAAGAAAATGATAATAAATTTTCATTCGGCAACTTGTCCCACTTTATTATTTAGATGGCGAGATGCGCTTTTTTTCAATTTGTCTGCTTTAACTTCTGTGTTTTCGTTGCAGGTTCAATGTCAATGTGCGATCCAGTAATCGACGAACACTTCAGACGTTCACTCGGCGATGACTACATGAATCTCTTCAAGAAAAACGCCGACAACGCCGCCAACGCACAGCCAGGCCCCAAGCCCAACACCAAGGACAGAGCAAGCAGCCCTATCCAGTTCAAACCAGATGAGCCTCCGAAACCCACTAAAATCATTGCGATGGAAGTTGACGATACTAGCTTATCAGTAGACGACCACTTTGCCAAAGCTCTCGGCGACACGTGGCGACAAATACAAACGTCCAGACTAAAAGAAAACGATAAAACACAAACAAAGGGAGTGGACGATCACTTCAGCAAAGCGTTAGGTGACACTTGGAAAAAAATACAGTCCTCCAAACTCAAACTAGATCAAGAAGAAAAAACTAAAGAACAAACAACGAAAATCATCTCTAGGAGCGGCGTAGTGATATAATGGCTGTTAAGAAACTCGGTGGTTCAGTTTACTGCCTTGTAAAATTTACGAGGCATTTTCATGATACTAACTGGAGTATCAATAAATTCCCACTTGTTTAACATAAAGGAAGCTATTATTATATTTATTGTCGGCGCAAATTAAGCGTCAACGGGTAGTTGATGAGTTAGCTGACTCCGATAAACAAAATGTTTTTCTTCGATATCCTCATTTTTAAAACGATCAAAATACTATTCTACTTTATTTTTACCTTGCAAAAAATCCAAGAAACACTCCTGAGTAGACGTATCAACTACCCACCCTATGAATCCATGACAATTCCTTGTTACCTTAGGTTATGGGTAATGTTTTGAGATATTATTAAAATAATTAAGAGTTATTTTGATTTACGAATAGTCAATTAGTAGTCACCAGTTAACACGCTGTAAGTTATTACCTCAATGTAAGCGCTTTTGCACAATTCACTATATAGTTATTAAAACTTATATTTTTAAGTGTTGTAAATAATAGTCATTGCACTGTAAGGGATTTTGAAAGTGATCGAGTGTTGTGGTTTAATTCTGATGACTAATTATAATGTTCCTTGTATAATTACGTATGTATATTATGTGGAAATAGCGTACAGATGTACTTCGAATATGCAACGAAATAAAAATGTTTATATTTAGACAGGTAGTAAAAAAGTTTCATGAAGTATTTATGATTCTGATTATTTTGAAGCGGATTTTTTTTTTCATTTTTTAGGTTTTAAATCTCTCTAAATTGCTTTTACCTACCCGATCCCGATAGTAACTGCAAAGAAATAGTTTTTTTCAGCTTTAAGTACCAAATCTATTGATCTTATTAAAACTCCTCATCGTCTTGATTACAAATTTTGAAAGTTCCTTCCAAAATCACAGGATATATTAAATCTAAAAATAAGTGATTAATCCATATTTGTCTTTATTTAGTTATGATTTGAAAAAAGGACTTTTTTGAGGTGAACCATCTTATTACTAACATTATGTGAGAACAAACTAAATTCTTCCATTCGATTCTCAAAAGGTAGAATATTTAAGTTAAAATACATCACTAAATTTTACAAATCTGAGTTTTGATAGGTATTGACGGTAGGCAAACAAAAATATAGCAGTTGTATAGGTATTTTTTATTATTTTAAATTTTATTTAGCTACAGTTTTAAGCGGTGTAGTTCCTTTTCTTACAACAAAAGCATTGTAACGGGTGGCTCATTTAAAGTTTTAGCATCTGGTAGCCCTGTAACTTTGACACCTTTAGTTGTCAGATTGTCTTGTAAAAGGGCACATACTAAGCGTAAGTTTTTGAGAATTTTTAACATAGCAGTACACGGTATAAAAAAGCGCTGTTATTGTGCGTCACAGGCCACACATCCCAGACCACCATAGCCTTATTGAGCCGTGAGTTCCTCAAGCGCTTACTATCCAAAAACAGTGATTTTGACTGGCCACCAAGAAAGCCTGATGTGACGGCACCGGACATCTTGTGGATTTTTTAAAGTTTACATCAACAAGCCACGAATTGTGGAATAACTTAAGGCCAAAACGTGAAATAGCCGTCATAGATCCTGCAACACTTCGTAAGATCATAGAAAATGCTGAAAAATGAGCTCGTTGCGCCATCCGCTGTAAAGGCGACCATTAACGCGATATTGCCTTTAAAAAGTGATCCAAATAAATTCTCAAAGTCCAAAATAAACGATTTAACTTTTTACAGCAAATAATTTGTTTTTCTTTTTGAATTATCAACAAAACAAATGCTAGCACTTTAATTGGGCCACCCGTTACATGCTAGGTACATCTCGTTTTCTGATTACTTAAGGCGATACTTGAAAAAGTTATTATTATAAGATTACACAATTTCTAGTAACAATGAGGGACGGATAGCAGGCTGTCGTCCTTTTGTCTGTCTGTACATAATTATTGTTTTCCTATTTATGCACTTAGCTGTAAGTTTTTCTGAAAATAATGAAATACACGTATAATACTGATATTTAACTGTTTTTTTTATTCACACAATATCTGATTTCTTATGAAGTTAACATTTTCTAAACAGTAACACTGGACGTCAGGAGCATTTCCTCGGATGTGCCAAAAGTCAACTTTTCAAGAGAGCAAAAAGAAAATTGCACAATGCCAAATATTTTATTTGAAGCATTACATAATATCGTATGCACCCACTGCTGGGTATAGGCCTACCCCAAGGACTATACGCCTAAGATAAATTATTTCTTGTGAAAGCACATCATATCAGTAAATACAGTGTTATAAATACAAAAATTATTGGCATAATGTCTTTTAAACAAATTCCTATGGCATCAGTATCAGTGTCGCCGCTTCGGTCGTTCTGGGCCAATTCTAGTGGAAGGAGTAGGTGATTTTTCTAGAAATTGTAAGTAGCATAAAAGCGTTTTTGATGTTATTGCCAAATGCATCTAATTCTAAGGTATTAGGATAAAAACTCACATACGACATTATGCATCTGTGTTATTGTAGCAACGGAGTAAGATAGAAATAAGATTCTTAGAAGGGTAGTAAGAGCTCAACGAGCTGAGTATCATAGATATAAAAAGTAGTTTTCGTTGGATTTACACATCCGAAAATATGCTTCTGAAGTCCTCCTAGTTGAAATTATTAATAAGTCGAGCTTATTATATGAGGGTTTAATTATCTGGAATGGCGTAGTTTTTATGTAGAAAAAAGTATTGCGAAGATAAAACATCCCACAGTTTTGACGAGGCCACATCGATCAACAACCTATCAGTTCCAAGAAGGAAAAATTTCGCCCGCAGATGTAATATTTCTTGGATTATTTGTCGCCTGCGTCCGTTGTTTCTAGGCTATGTGAAGTCACATTAAATTGTATATGGCGCCCTCTAGAGGACATGAAGTCCTGAACTTAAAAAAAGTTAAGACCACAGAAACTTTATAAAACTGACAGCTTCCTTAAAGTTAAGGAGACCTTAATTAAAGATTTTAGCTAAGAAGCATTTAAGAATTCGGCCGTTAATTAGCAATTTTCATAAAATAGGTTCACTCTATTTACAACCCCCAAATATTTAGAATAAAAAAAGATATCAAAGAACTTTTTAAAATAAGAAAACCTCCTTCAAAAACCCTAAAAGAACAGCTCTAAAACAGCATGAAATAATTTTCTAATCAATTAGTAGGTAAAAAACATCTATTGAAGTCGTGGGGCTGGAGGTAATTTGTTACTTATATAATAGTGTTGTTTTCTCAAGTAAATTACTATTTTGTTATTCTAAAAGCCCCAACCGACTTCATTAGACGTTTTTTAATTAATTGATTAGAAAATTATTTCTTGCTTTTTAAGAGCTGTTTTTTTTAGGTTTTTGAAGGAGGTTTTTCTTTTTTTTTTTAACCTTTTTTTATTTTCAACTTTTTTGTGGTGAGTATGTAAGAGATGATAATATAAATAAAAACCTTTTAATATGTCACACTTTTCAATGGTATACCCCTTGTAACTTTGCACTGTTTGTTGTTAAGGAGTTCCGTTGGGCCTTCGTAGTTCAAGTCTAGTCCAGAACGTCCTTGACAATAAATAAGCTTCTAACTTGTTCTTGATTTTCATTAACCTACAAATATTTCAATCTCTAAACAGTTCCTATTTGATTATGAGATAGTGTATTATCTATAGGTATGATGAGGAGTTCCCTTGTGCATTTTCAAAGTTCAATGCCAATTAAATTATATGCTATTATCCTTTGAATGTCTTCTTTTAAACAAAAAAATCACTGAAATCCTACTAATATATTATAAATGTGAAAGTTTGTGGGTTTGGATGCTTAGATGTTTGGATGTTTGTCCCTCAATCACGCAAAAACTACTTAACGGATTTGATTAAAATTTGGCACACAGATAGAAGATAGCCTGGATTAAAACATAGAATACTTTTTATCCCAATATTCCTACGGGAACGGGAACCATGCGGCTGAAACCGTGGGCGGCCGCTAGTCTGTTCATAAACAAAAAATTTATAGTTGAACATCCGTCTGAATCATATAAAGTGGTAACGAAAACGACAGTATTTTCAAGATTTCCTGAAAACTACTGAACCGATTTCAAAATTTAAAAAAATGGGACCAACTTGGGAAGAGTCCTGGTGTTATAACGTTTGAATAATTTCAGTCGGTTCAGCCGTTTTCGAGTAATCGGTATACATACATAAAAAGTAGAGATGGGCCGAATGTGGATTTAACCGAATCCGAACTTCGGCCGAACATCCGGTTCACAAATCTGCCGAATTCAAACTTCGGCCGAATTTCGGTAATTTTCACCGCACTTTTGCCAACGCGACCTAATATCGAGACTTCATTACGCACCGCCGCGTTGCCCGCAAGCCGGACATTTTTACAAATTGCGTTTTTGTCATTTCATTAACTTGAAATAATATCTTTTTAATGGTCACTGTAACATTAAAATAAATAAATGTTTAAACATAAAAAAAAATTACAGTTACTGCCTAGTTAGTGAAACAGGACATTGTGTATCAAAAAATAGTTAATAATTTTATCTGACTTATTAGTAAAGGTTAAAAAGGTTTTTGTAATAGGGTATATGATATTAAGTCGTCAAAAGATAAGTAATAAATTGTGTTAATTTTTTATAATGGCGAAAGATAACTAATAATTAATACTTTCTAATACTTTCGTTGAAGTCTTAAGAAATTCATAAAAATAATTCAATGGATTTGAGATTTTTACTTGATTTTCCCATGAAATAAAACACATTAATTTTCCCAGTTTCTTAAAAATGTTAATCAATACTCATTGGCACAGCGTTTTAACCGAGAGATTTTCTTTTCGGAAATACTGGGAAATGTTTACAAAGTGAATTACTATGTGCGTCCTTCATAGAATTGGAACCCACGAACTCCAGATTGAAATACTAGCTCTCTTTTAACTAGAAGACAAAGATTTGATGAGATACTCGATAATTTCGCTTCATCAACAGTACCGAATTTCGGCCGGAATTCGGCTTGATGAACCGAAATTCAGCCGAATGCCGAAGTTCGGTATAGACCGCCGAATTTCGGTTAAACCGAATGTAAAACGAACTTCGGCCCATCCCTAATAAAAAGTAATATACGCAATGAATAGATAACCTCCTCCTTTTCAATTTTTTGGACTCAAATATTTTCTTGATTCATAGGTACTTTTCAGAGCGTCATTTTTCCGTAGTTGGGTTTTAGTTTTAAGTTTAAAGTTGAGTTTTAAGAAGTTAAACTCTTTTTAGGGTTCCGTACCAAAATGGTAAAAAAGGAACCCTTATGGTGTGACTCGGTCTGTCTGTCTGTCTGTCACAGCTGGATATCTCGAGAACTACTAATGGTATCAACTTGAAATTTGGAATAGTTTAAGATGACATTTGCCCAACTATTTTGCAAATAAGAAAAAAATAAAAAAAAAATATTTTTTTTACAACAGGGACTGAAAAGGGGTCTTAAAAATTTTAAGTGAGGTGACTAGGGCGTGTGGGGTATCATATGAAAGAGCGCTGTTTGCACATTTTAAAACATTTTTTTCTTTTTTCTTAGGCCGCATAGTTTTCGACTTATGATGAAAAATGTAAAAAAAAATACCGTTTCCCCCCCCTTATCTCCGAAGTTTGCAAAGAGAAAAATCTGAAATAATTCTATGTGATAGTAGTTTACGTAAAGATTACAGGAAAAATAAAACGAGGTCTCAATATAACACACTTTTTTAGAAATTCAAAAAACAAACAAGAATTCTTTAGTTTCACTACCCGTCAACAGATGGCGGTAACCTAAGAATGCTGACTTGCGAGTTAAAATAGTTCCACTATCGGTCAAGAGATGGCGCAACCTAATACTACAATAATAATTGGTGACTGGTTCTTATATAAATTACCTACTATTTGCCGTACGAATAAACGAAGAATAAGTTCCTACTTAGTAATATAAACAGTTTGCAATGTGGAGCGGCTGAAACGTTTTTCAGTCACCATAAGCAACTGTGGTTAAGATTTGTAAATTAACTGTCCGCCTGTTCGCCCTTCCACCTGTCTGCCGTTTATCCTACTTTTTTAAAGACTGTACTAAAGTAACATATCCAAATATATTTATGATTGTACGGAACCCTCGGTGCGCGAGTCCGACTCGCTCTTGACCGGTTTTTTTTTTTCATCTGGAGTTTTATTACGATTAACCAACCTAGGTACCTGCAGTCCTAGAGCTGTTAACCTATGACCAGACCATTGTCTGTAGTTTTTTAGGGAAAATTTTTTAGGAAAAAATACTGTATGGCAATAAAATTGTAAAATAAGCTACCATCACACTTAAGAGATTTACTAATAGATAAAAAACCGGCCAAGTGCGTGTCGGGCCACGCGCCATAGGGTTCCGTAGTTACCTTATACCATACCATATTTAATACCACCTATAATTTTTCGTCTGTAAAAATAACTTTGTTTTTCACAGTGTTGGTATGTATGAATGACAAATTTATATTTGCGGTTTTGGAAAATGTGCTATATCTCAAAAACTAATTACTATATCTCGTTCAAATTAATTTTGGTTGAAAGTGTTTATTAAGATCTACAGCATATATTTTTTTTAGATTTTTCACTCTCTTATTTCAAAAGTTAAAGGGGGGGGGGGACACTTTACCACTTTGGCGGTGAATATCTTTCAAACGGTTGACTTTGAGAAAAAGTTGTTTTAGGAACCTCAATGTCATTTTTAAAGACCTATCTATAGACACCCAACACGTGTTGGTTTGAAGAAAAAAAATTTTTTCAGTTTCAGTTCCATGTATGGGGAGCCCCCCCTTAATCTTTTATTTTTCTTATTTTTGTATTAAATTCGTTAAGCGGTTAACAGAATACATCTACCTACCAAGTTTCAACTGTTTAGTCTTAATACTTTCGGAATAAAGTGGCTGTGACATACGGACAGACAGACAGACAGACAGACATGACGAATCTATAAGGGTTCCGTTTTTTGCCATTTAGGCTACGGAACCCTAATTACTGCGTTGGCTCCTCGATAAGTAGGTATGTACTTTTATTAAATCAAGGAGTATCTAGAATCCAAAGAACTATGACATTAGTATTATTGTGTTTTTATTATTTAGGTAGGTACTATTAATTGGTTATTTGACATTATTAATTTTATATTTTTATTTTGCGTTCCTAATAAATTGTAATATTTAAGAGTACTAAAAATATTTGCAAGCCTACGTTCGTAAGGTATAATACTTTTCTACCCTCTAACACTGTCTGTACATGGTATTATGCAAATAAAAAAATATTTTTCTTATTCTTATTCTTTGAAGTTTGTTACTTCACTTCAGCCTGTACTTCAGCTACAAACGTAGTAGTACAGTAGCCCGTAGAACATTTAAATCACCAAAAAGGTTACCGTTTGCCGTTGTGATATAGTTAATTATTACGAAATTATAGATACTTTAACCCAAGTTTTACAGATCGCAACCCGCCGTAACCTATATTTGTGTATCTCCAAAATTGATAGGTACTTTTTTATTTTTCGAGGTTTACCACATAGTTTAGCTATTGTCGTGTTCTACAGCTTGGTTTGATTGCCACAGATAAAAGTAAGTCTATAAAAAGTAGCCATACACAGATTTAAGTCCTGATGAAATGGTTGGACTTTATCTGGTCTTAAATCTGTGTATGATCACTTTCCATAGTCTTACTATTTATCAGTGGCAATCAAACAAAGCTGTAGAATACGACAATAGCTAAACCATGTCGTAAACCTTGAAAAATAAAAAAATATAATTTTTGGAGATATACAGATATGGGTTACGGCGGGTTGCGATCTGTAAAACTTGGGTTAAAGTATCTATAATTTCGTAATAAATAACTATATCACAACGGCAAATGGTAACCTTTTTGGTGATTTAAATGTACTACGGGCTACTGTACTATAGGTATATCAGAAGAATACTGTGCAATAATAATACCTTCAATATCTCTTTCTCCTGTCTAATAATTCAATTTGTGAACATTTCATTTCCAGCGATCCCCAAAATATCTTGTCATCCGTCAAACAAAATTAAGATCACGGCACGGAGAAGTAACTTGTTACTAAGATATCATCTGTCCGGCGAAGTTGTCGATAGAAAAGTTGGCTGGTACGAGTTATTTTAGTGACAAGAGTGAAGAGCCCTTCTAATGGAAGTAAGTACTTACACTTAAAATTTCCAGTTATGTTCTTCTTAAACAGAGTCATTTGTAAAACACCAACCACCTCGCAGGAGTAGATTACTAACATCATAATCAACAATATATTTTGTTCTACCACTTTTCCGAAAACTGACAAATAGGGAACATGCATCAATTTTTTTGTATCAAAATTAAAAGTATAATGCGTGAGAAAATCAACTGTAATATTAAAACTTTTCTCTTGTGTTTTTTTCTCGTGATATAGTTACTTGAAGTTAGCACGCAACAGCACCCGCCGTAAACGCTCTATACAAAAGGTCAACATTTGTGACGTCACTTATGTCACGTTTCAGTGCATTTAGTATACAGTTAGCCAAGAATTTTCAAATATCTCCCCAAATATTGCGTTTAAGTACATATGTGTCATACAAAATATTTTTCTTTTTTGATGTTCTATCCGACTGTTAAGTGCATTATATCCGAAAACGAAAAAAAATATTCGTTATTTTCCCTTGTGTGATAAAACTAAAGTAATACATTTTATTTTTTATTTTTCTGTTCCATCATGTTTTTATACGTGTCCGCAGCGATCAAGCTCAAATTTATCAAAATCGATGACTTATGCATGTTCCCTATTCTTCTTCCGTACAAATGTCCGAACAACTGGATTTTTCATTTTTTGTTTGATAACAGAAAAGTAGTGATTTGCGACATTGTTGTAAATCTACTCCTGCGAGGTTGTTGGTGGTTTACAATTATAACCCCGTAGGTAAGTATAGATATTATTTCTACGCAAGATAAAAGATACAATATTTTTATTACAACGCAATTAAATTAACAATACTTAGACAGTGATTCGCTGCAACTTCGCGAATGGCAAAGATAATATTTTAAGGATTAAAATGTATCTTTGTACCGCAAGTGCTGTAAAATCAGCCATTTCTGTTGTATGTTGTTGAATTAATCGCACTACATACAAAATGTTAAAGGACAATAATTACAAAAGAACAGCAATTTGTGACCTAAATAAATTACGTCACACAAATTTCATGATTTTTGACCCCCTTCCCCGTCCTTGTAACAGCTGGTCACATTTGTGAAATCCCCCTCTCTCTAGTAACTTTCACATATTACAATACAATACAATTTTACATCTAGAAATAATTATTGAATTAAAAAAGCTGTTCAGAAATTAGTTTTTTAATTCAATTTAAATAATTTTGAAATGTGTCGTCATGAAATTTAGGACCCCTCCCACCCCCTTGTCACACAATGTCACACTCCGTCGACCCCCTCCCTGCCCTTTAACGTGTGACGTAATTTATGAATGGCCCCTTAGGCTAAAATAAAGTAAATTAATATCCTTTTAGTTATTATATGTTACGGTCATGTCATGAAATGATATACCTTTATGAAATCATTACACGGTTAATTTTTAAGTATATCTAAAAATGAAATGGGGATTTCAGACCACGTAAATGAACCACTTTTACTATGGGACCAACCACAAAATCGCGAAAAAACAAATCAACTGTTCCATAGAAAAATACAACCATAAGAATAAATAAAACTTATCTTATAGTCTAAGCGGTCATGGGATTTTTGGTAACGATCAAGGAAAAGGTTAGATTCATTTTCATGGGTTGTAGAATGGTCCCCTAATGTGAATGATCTCGGTCTGCCTGCTCTCAGTGGTTGCAACTTCGAATTATAGCGCTTACAAGAGGCTTCATTGTGACGAAAAAAAAACGATCAGAGAAATGGGTAGTTTTAGTACCTATTCAAAGTATGTCGTCTCTGCAGATGAAACAAGTTGGTCTGCCTGCTCATAGTGGTTGCATTTCTGAGCTATGACGTGCGCAAGTCGCGTCATTGTTACGAAAAAAAAACGATAAGGGAAATGGTCAGTTTTAGTACCTATTCAAAGTATAGTATCTCCACGTGTGAAACAAGTTGGTCTGCCGGCTCTCAGTGGTTGTATTTAAGAACTATCATTGTGTACGCAAGACGCTTATTTGTAGAGAAAGCCTAAAAAACTTTGAAAAACGGGACAATAGGCGAATTTTTAAGTGCACGCCGGCCGCTTGCGTATCTGTGACTGTATGAGTCCCCTCCCCACCTTAAGGCATCTCTACACTCGCGCGCGAAAAGCCCCAAACCTTCCGCGAAGCAGTGTGCGTAGTGTGGAACCGATTTGAATCGAATCCACACACCCGCGCGTGAGTATGGAGAGGTTTTATGCCTGTGCCACCGCGCACCCCCCATCCCCCCCCTCCCCCACTTCCGGTTTTAGCGTCAATAGAGATGTTCGATCTGGGTGCCTTGTATCAATATTCCGGATCGCCATGGATCGTAATTCACTGTATTGATCCAGATTAAAGAATCTGTATTGATAGGCATAGGCTACACGCTCGGTAAATAGTTAATACTGTGGTCCAGCGCCATAGAGTAAATTTTAACCATGGAAAGTAAAATATTGAACATTCCATACAAATTACTTTCCATGGTTAAAGTTTACTCTATGGCGATGGATCACAGTTAGTCTAAGCAGTCAGGGGATTTTTGGTAACGATCAAGGAAAAGGTTAGATGCATTTTCATGGGTTAAAGAGTGGTCCCCTAATGTGAATGATGTCGGTCTGCCTGCTCTCAGTAGTTACAACTTCGAGTTACAGCGATTATAAGAGGCTTCATTGTTATGAAAAAAACGATCAGAGAAATGGTCAGTTTTAGTACCTATTCAAAGTATGGCGTCTCCGTAACTGAAATGATGTGGTCTGCCGGCTCTCAGTGGTTGCATTTCAGAGCTATGACGCGCGCAAGTTATAACAAAATATTTTTTTCGTCAAATTGTATTTAAAAAAATACTAATCGATAGAACTCTTTATTATGATGAAAAAAATGTCTTAAGCCATTTTTGACTAAAATGAATAGATTAGTCGGAAAAAAAATACTTTATGTTTTTTTTTATCGAGTGAGATATTCAATGTGCTCTTACGCTCAATTCCTAATTTTTTCTGCCTCAAAACTACTTCTGCGTCACTATTTCAAACGTTTAAAATAATCATACACTATCAACGCGCGCCCAAAATTGTACATTCACACAGCTTGGATTTTTAAACAGTATAAAATCGTATTTTTTAGTAAAAACTTTTTTTGCCATTCTTTTATTTTCATAAATTTTAACACTAGAAAAGCCAACAAAACGTTAAGTTAAGGTCTATTATACAATTGTTTTTACCATAATTACAACGCAACTAAAATATAAAGCTAAAATGTTTTCAACAAAAAACCATAAATATCTGAGTTGTAATTGTTCATTAATAGTTTTGACCTGACCAAATTCCTAACGAACTCTTAAGAGGTATTGCGGAAGAGATGGGGCCAATACTGGGTAAAGTTTTCAACGAAATACTACGCACAGTTATTATACCTAGACAATGGGCAGAGTCACACATAATACTCTTACATAAGAAAGGATCAAGGAAGGAAATAGGAAACTACAAGCCCATTTCACTGATTTCAAACACATACAAAGTCTTTGCAAAGGCATTACTAGATATAATATTTATTTTTATTTATTTATGGTATCTGGTAATCTTGATGAAAATCAACCAATCAAACAGGCTGGGCTCAGGAAAAACTACAATACAATATATCACATCACCATTAAACAATCATCCAAAAACACAACAAATATAATAAGCTAATTTACAAAGCTAATTTCAATACCATTATCTGATGTCCTTACATTTATTTTAATGAAACAAAGAAGACCTAAAATTTTAAGTGATTTGCTTAATAAAATAACTGTATCACCTTATTTAAAGAAAATTAACTTTTTAGTACCACACGTAACATGACTTAACTAATATTAAAGGATAGACTACCTAATACAATTAAAATTAAATAAAGATTACCAAAATTTACAGGGCTTAGCTTCTTAACTAGAGACATACAATAAGACCCAATGTATAATGTTAAATATGTATATGGATAATTAGAAAAACAATTTAATTTTCATACAAACAAAGTAACTTTGATGCGTTGATCGTTTCGCTCGCCAACAGCGACCGGAAAACCCTTTTTTGGTTAACCCAATTGATAGGGAAACCCTAATAAAAAACTTACCAAATGATAGGGTTTCCCTTTCGATAGGGTTAGTCGACGTTATGCTTACCGTATTGATAGGGTTTTTGAAAACAAGTCTATGAAATACCCAATCAAAAACCCTTTTAACGGTAAGTGGTTCATGAAATACCCAATCAAAACCCCTTTAACGGTAAGCGGTTCTGGGGCCCTATTTTTGAATCGCTCGCCTGGCGTCGAGCGTTCGTTTCTACTGATTTTCGTTCGACATTTAACTCAACCTCCATACATTTGAATCGCGATTCAAGAGCGGTTCAACAATAGGCCCCCTGGTCCTTCGGCCCAGGTGGAACTAGGTATAAATTGCTTGAACTCGTTTTAAACCCCTTCATAAAGCCTTCATAGGGTTTCCCCGATAGGGTTTTCGTATTCGGTAAGTGCTTACTTGGGTTACCCTTTCGATAGGGTTACCGTATTTATAGGGTTTTTGAAAACAAGTCCATGAAATACCCAATCAAAAACCCCTTTAACGGAAAGCGATTCCGGTCCTTGCTCGTAAGTTTGACGACTTCCAACCTCCCAAACAAGTCGGGTTCCGAAAAGGCATTAGTACCATAGACCACATCCATTAAATCAGCTATTATGCTTGGCGTTCGTGGACTATGAGAAAGCCTTTGATTTGATTGAAACCTGGGCGGTGCTGCAGTCTCTCCAAAGTTTCCAAGTAGACTACAGGTATATCGAGGTGATGTGGTACGAAAATGCCACCATGTTGATCCGAGTACAGAACCAGAGCACAAACCGTATCCAACTGCAGCGAGATGTGGGACAGAGAGATACTATTTCCCCGAAACTATTCACAGCTGCGTTGGATGATATCTTTAAACTCTTAGCCTGGAAAGGACTCAGAATCAAGATGAATGGCCAGTACCTAACACACCTTCGTTTTGTCGATGATATAGTTCTTATGGCGAAAACCTTGGAAGACCTGAACACAGTGCTCGAAGATTTCCGTTAGTGCTTCCCAAAGAGTGGGTCTCAAGATGAACATTTATAAGACGAAAATCATATCGAATGCCCATGTTGTGCCCACTCCAGTTCATATTGGGAACACTAGGAGTTGTTGTCCATTACGTAGAAGTACCTAGGACAGGCAGTCCAGTTAGGTAAGTCCAACTGCGGGAAAGAGATCTCTCGTCGAATCAAACTCAGATTGGTAGCATTCGGGTAGCTTCGAAAACATCTTTCCGTCCGATTTACCTCAGTGTCTCAAGACGAAAGTCTATGACCAGTGTGTGTTGTCAGTGATGACTTCGGCAGTGAAACGTGGCCGCAAACTATGGGTCTCATAAGAAGGCTCAAGGTCACCCAGCGGGCAAAGGAGAGAGTCATAATCGGCGTTTTTCTGCGTGATCCAATCAGAAATGAGGAGATCCGCAGGAAAACTAAAGTAATCAACATCGCTCGAAGGATTGCGCAGTTGAAGTGGCAGTAGGCTGGACACATAGCGAGAAGAACCGATGGCCGTTGGGGGGGAAAGGTTCTGGAATGGCGACCGCGGACCGGACGATGCTCCGTGGGTAGACCCCCACGGTCCACCTTGACGGTGGACCGACGATCTGGTGAAGGTCGCGGGAAACCGCTGGATGCGAGCAGTGCAGGACCGTTCGTCGTGGAGATCCTTGGAGGTGGCCTATACCCAGCAGTGGGTGTCGTGCGGCTGATATGATGATAGATCCAAGTGATCTGAACGGCATTTTAAGAGCTGTATGTACCAAAGTTCTCAGTTTCAGGATTTCCATACCATATAAAGGTTTTTAAAAATCATAATAAAATTTAATTTCTATCGTTAATATTTTAAAAACTTCATTTATTTGAATATGATATTAATCATTAATCTGAATTAACCTTTTCTCTTTTTTTTTTCCTTGTAAAATAATAATACTTTTTAGTTTGTAATAACCCGCCTGGGCCTTACTTAACATCCCGCTGCATTATGTTATTTTGGTTTTATTTGATTTATTATGGTAAAAAAGTCATCCATAGTAATAATAGTGACCGAAAGTTTTGTTGGCTTTTATTGTATTTTAATTGATGAGAAAGTAATAAATAACGACAAAACAATCAGTTTTTACTTAAAAATTACGATTCGATACTGTTTTGAAATCCAATATGTATTAAACGGACAATTTTGGGCGCGCGTTGGTTGATAGTGTAGGATTATTTAAATGTTTAAAATAACAATAATAAAATATTGACGCAGAAGTAGTTTTGAGGCAGAAACAATTAGGAATTGGCCAAAAGAGCACATTGAATATCTCATTCCATACAAAAAAAAAAACAAAGTATTTTTTTCCGACCAATCTATTCATTTTAGACAAAAATGGCTTAAGACATTTTTTTCATTATAATAAAGAGTTCTATCGATAAGTATTTTTAAAAATACAATTTGACGAAAAAAAAATTAGTTGTAACTTGCGCGCGTCATAGCTCTGAAATGCAACCACTGAGAGCCGGCAGACCACATCATTTCAGCTACGGAGACGCTATACTTTGAATAGGTACTAAAACTGACCATTTCTCTGATCGTTTTTTTTTTCGTAACAATGAAGCCTCTTATAATCACTGTAACTCGAAGTTGCAACTACTGAGAGCAGGCAGACCGACATCATTCACATTAGGGGACCACTCTTTAAGCCATGAAAATGCATCTAACCTTTTCCTTGATCGTTACCAAAAATCCCGTGACCGCTTAGACTAACTGTGATCCATCGCCATAGAGTAAATTTTAACCATGGAAAGTAATTTGTATGGAATGTTCAATATTTTACTTTCCATGGTTAAAATTACTCTATGGCGCTGGGCCACAGTATTTACTATTTACCGAGCGTGTAGCCTATGCCTATCAATACAGATTCTTTAATCTGGATCAATACAGTGAATTACGATCCATGGCGATCCGGAATATTGATACAAGGCACCCAGATCGAACATCTCTATTGACGCTAAAACCGGAAGTGGGGGAGGGGGGGATGGGGGGTGCGCGGTGGCACAGACATAAAAATCTCTCCATACTTACGCGCGGGTGTGTGGATTCGATTCAAATCGGTTCCACACTACGCACACTGCTTCGCGGAAGGTTTGGGGCTTTTCGCGCGCGAGTGTAGAGATGCCTTATGGTGGGGAGGGGACTCATATAGTCACAGATACGCAAGCGGCCGGCGTGCACTTAAAAATTCGCCTATTGTCCCGTTTTTCAAAGTTTTTTAGGCTTTCTCTACAAATAAGCGTCTTGCGTACACAATG
Organism: Agriphila geniculea; assembly: GCA_943789525.1. Lineage (NCBI taxonomy): Eukaryota > Metazoa > Arthropoda > Insecta > Lepidoptera > Crambidae > Agriphila > Agriphila geniculea. The sequence goes on from OX038875.1 coordinate 16,848,929, forward strand.
ATAGTTCTTAAATACAACCACTGAGAGCCGGCAGACCAACTTGTTTCACACGTGGAGATACTATACTTTGAATAGGTACTAAAACTGACCATTTCCCTTATCGTTTTTTTTTCGTAACAATGACGTGACTTGCGCACGTCATAGCTCAGAAATGCAACCACTATGAGCAGGCAGACCAACTTGTTGCATCTGCAGAGACGACATACTTTGAATAGGTACTAAAACTACCCATTTCTCTGATCGTTTTTTTTTCGTCACAATGAAGCCTCTTGTAAGCGCTATAATTCGAAGTTGCAACCACTGAGAGCAGGCAGACCGAGATCATTCACATTAGGGGACCACTCTACAACCCATGAAAATGAATCTAACCTTTTCCTTGATCGTTACCAAAAATCCCGCGACCGCTCAGTCTATTATGGTAGGTACAACATCGACTCGACTATAATGTATTTAACAGCTGGTTTTTTTTCGCGATTTCGTGATTGGTCCCATAGTCAAAGTTGTTCATTTACGTGGTCTGAAATCCCCATTTCATTTTTAGATATACCTACTTAAAAATTAACCGTGTAATAATAAGCCCTTTAATTTGACACTAGCACCGTACAGCCGCCATGTTGGTTTTTTTTAACGCCACTTACTTAAGAACACTTAAACTGTCAAGACAAATCTACGATAATTATATCATAGAAATCCGTACAGCCGTTTAAAAGATATGAGGTAATAAAAAATATTACATACAAACAAACATACAAGATACGCGCGAAAAACATAACCCACTTGCAGTCAGGTAAAAAGCAATTTCTTTCCACCAGCCAATACCCACCTAGGTAGGTAACTGGATAAAAATTTGGATGGTGTTTAAATTCTCTAACAGTTACAGCTTTTTCCAAATATAGATAGATGGATAAAAGGTTTATTTTGCTACAACACACACATTCATACAAACAACAATACATACACTAGATTATGACTAAATAATAAAACAATAAAAAAGAAAAGGACAAACAAAATTGACAATTAGGTACACATAACAAAAGAGACTCGGAAGAAGGCATGCATGTGTGTGCAGCAGCAAGAAGGGTCCAGACTCCAGACTCGATGTGTTAATTTTGCCTTTCAGCAAAACACCGATTTTCAGCCGTCACCCAGGATGAAACGCGAGTACCAGCAACTGCGCTAGGTCGAGAACAAGTGAGTGCGTGTTCGTGTGTGTTGGTGTCTATGTGTGTGACTGTGTGTGAGTGCACTGTGTGTGTAAAAATATGACTTTAAAATTTGAACTTCAATAATTAATAACAAAACAATAATAATAATAATAATAATGAACGTGAAAATATTTAATAAAATTGATAACTGGTATTGAATAAAAATAATAATAATAATTAATAATTATCGCGCAAGCTTACAGACACGGAGTCAGAACCCTGCGGCGCCAGAAACATCCAGTTTGCCACCCAGTTGGAATACCTAACCTCTGTAGTGTGAATAAGTGTGAGGTCAGTTTTTGTTTAAAAGTGTACTTAGAGGTTAAGTTCCGAATGGGCGGTGGCAAATCATTCCAGCACTTGGTGGCTTGGAACCGAAAACTGCCCCGGAATGCTGTCGTACGATGATGATAATTAGCAAGTGGCCTCCGCATTGATCTAAAACCATATCTTTCACCAAGCGGCGTGAACTTGAGCTTCTCAAATATATATTCAGGTTTTTTGTACTTTTTCACGTCAAACAGGAGACATAACAGGTGCATTCGCCTACGCATCTCCATCCTCAGAATTGACGCAGAATTGAGATAAGGTGATATATGTGTTCGAGGTGGTACGTTAAAACAAAACCTGCAACAAGCATTTTGAACCCGCTGAATAAGCTTTTGCGTTCTAGTCAGTAAACGAGGTCCCACCACAATATCCCCGTAATTAAGTCTTGACAAAATCAAGGACTCACAGAGTTACACGTGACTATTCGCTGAGATATTTACGAATCCTATACAATACCTTCAATCGATACATACAGCCCCTCACTAAACCCAATACATGAGTTTCAAAGCGCAGCTGTTCATCGAAGATTATGCCTAAATTCCGAGCTTCAGATACTCTCTCCAATGTTTGATTGTTTATACAAAGTGCAGGATTGAAATTTTTCATTGGTTGTATCTGCGCTTTGGTTCCCATAATTAAATATTTTGATTTGGATGGGTTCAGAAGGAGACCATTATCAGCTGACCATTGAGCAATCCTCTGTAGGTCACTATTGATTTTCCGCACAGTGTCAGGAGTATCGGCAGGTTTACCAGAGATGTACGATTGGACGTCATCAGCGTAGCAGTGGTATCTGCAGTATTGTAAAACCTTAGGGAGGTCTGCACTGTATATAATAAAAAGTAATGGACCTAGAATTGAACCCTGAGGTACTCCGCATGTTACAGGTTCAGGATCAGACAGCTTAGCATCTCCACTCCTACCACAAGTCAATTTCACTGATTGGAACCGGTGAGACAAGTAACTTTCAAACCACCGAAGTGACGAGTCATCCAAACCATAATACCTAAGCTTGGCCAGTAGCAGTTTTGTATTAATGCTGTCAAATGCACGAGAAAAATCTAGCAGTGCAAGGTTAGTCCCATTACCAACGTCCAGCTCCGACAGAGTATTGTCAACAACATCTAACAGAGCAGTAGACGTGCCACAGTTTCGACGAAAGCCTGACTGATGCACTGGTAGGATGTTGTTTTCTTCAATGTATTTCATTAGTTGCGCATATACAGCTTTTTCTAGAATCTTTGATAGAAATGGTAGAATGCTAATCGGTCTTAAGTCCTTAAGGTCGACAGGGCGATCAATTTTAGGCAGCGGTGTAACCATCGCATGCTTCCACTGTACAGGGAAAACGCCAGAAATAATGGAAGCGTTGATAATAGCAGTGATAGTAGTCAGTGTGCAAGGTAAAGTCAAGAGTATCATATCTCTGCTAAAACCATCCGACCCCGATGCGTTTGATTTAACTGATAATATGAAATCAGCCACCTCTTTTTCAGTAACAGGCCTCAGCTGAAAAGTAGAATTACTATAGCGCTGCGAGTTGTAAAAGGCAAAGCTTGATTGAGGCACTACGCTATTACTTTGAACGCTCAAAAAATGTGAATTGATGACATGAGGATCACTAAAATTTGGAGGTAGGTCTGCACCCTGACAAGGATCTACCAAAACTTTTTCTTTAAGATTTTTCCAGTATGACCTGCCATTATGGACCTGAGAATTGATGAAGTGCCTACCTGAGAATTGATGAAACTACAATTTCTAAATTGTAGTTTAATATAATTAAATTAAACTACAATTTAGAAATATAAAGAGTTTTGTATAGATTTACAATTACTGTGTTAATTTTATTTTAATAAAACTTAGGTAAGCTTTACTCGATCAATTTTATTTTGAAAGTGTGATTGAAATACAGGGTCATTTTGAACTTACCATCCAAATTTTGAGGATGTGTGCAGTCCATGAAACTGAACAACTTTCTCTAAGGAACACATGGTCAAATATGTAAAATAAAAATCGACTTTCCATACAAATCAAAGAGATCACGTGATCAATTTAGTATGGGATGACCAAAACTTTTTGGCGATATTTGACACATGTTTCTTAAAGAAAGTTGTTTAGTTTCATGGACTGGACACATCCTTAAAATTTGGATGGTAAGTTCAAAATGACCCGATATGAAACAATTGTCACACCAAATTACTACTTCACTAGTTCAAGTTCAATTGTTCATCAATAACTTCATAAAATTTTCATGGGTTCGTTATTCAAGTCGTACTTGAATGATGTTTAAATAAATGCGAACGAAAATATAATGATCCCAGTATTGTTCAACGATTTAAACTTGTTTATCCGTTTATAATACTTTGAAGCATCGTTGAAACTTCGCGTTCTACATAACTAATTTTGTTTACAACTTTTATGCGAACACTTAGGCTTAGGACAATGAAAGTTCAGCAAGCTGTTATACTTTTTATGAGACAACATTTAATTTAATTAAAGTCATTTCAAGAAACTTGCAGTCTTGTCTCAAACAAAATACTGTGTGAATTTTCTTGACTAACAAAACACTGTGTGAAATTCCTGACTAAAGTTGCGCAGTAAAAGTTTCAGATCAGATTCTGTTAATTAATTATTCGAAACTGCAATTCGTACAAAAAAGATTGCATTTTTCTGGAATTTCAATATATTTTTTTAGTAGATTAGCTACTTACTTATAACTTGGAAAAGTAATGCCCTACAAAGTTATTATTTACTACCCAACTTTTTTTAAGAGGCTTTACTTTCGCTAACCCACGGGAATAATTCGGATTGAAAAGTACTTATTAATTTCCGTCCTGGGACCGGCTATGCTCTTAGCTAATGAGAGAAATAAATGTAGGTCTGAAAGTTTGCCCAAAGGAAAAACTAGTGTTTTTTATATTTTGAGAAATTGTTAAACAAAAACCGCCTCTGTGGTTCCGGGTTCAGTTCCAAGGAGGGGGCTAAATTTTGTACTCGGTTTGGTTGGTGGTACACTTAGTTACTTAACAGATACAGGCATCGAGATGGTACAGTTAAAAAAAAAACTTTTGAAAACTGCATTTTACAATGTAAGTCAAGTAAGGTTTTGTTTTTCATGTATTTAATTAGTTAATTGCGCTGAATCGAATCGAGTGAGACCATCCCCATGCTTCTGCAGGACTGCCCCTCGCATATTATACATTAAAGTATTTATCTTAAAGTACTTATCTTTTTTGATTTTTCAATGTTATTTTTTACGCTGTATCGAATTGGCGATTTCCAATTTTCATTTACATCCAAACGCTAATAATTGTGTGATGAAAATGTGAATTAGACGTTTTATAAACGAAATTGCAGACAAACATTGATGATGACAATGATTATTGCTTGCAAAGAACACCCAGCGTTTTTAATGTTGCTGTTCTTAACTTCTTCCTAAAACGTAAATCAAAACTTTATTATTTTTTATATAGGTATCTATTTTTACATAAAAGTATTAAATAAGTATCCGATATAGTCAAATAAAACTAGGTAAAACAAAAAGTCAGTAACATTTATATACGGCATCACACATACAATATTAGTAACAGTTATTCTTGTCGTGTAGCAATCTTACAAGCCTTCACCTTTACAGTTTCATGAATTTTGCGTAGACTGAAAATCGATCAGCAACCGGCATCGTGGCAGGCCTTGGCTATCTATCTACGTTGTAACGTCGAAAATCCAAATTCGAGCACTGAATTCGAATGGTGCTAGAAAAGAATGTCACTCTACCCACACACTCGAATACAGTTGTCAAATTATGGATCACGGAGAAAGCATATTTCTTGATCAGCAGTAGCTTCTTCTTTCTTCAATACTGTAAAAGAAAAAGATATTGTAAGAAATTTAAGTTTCATTAAAATAAGACATGCTAGAGATAACGATAGTAAAAATAAAAACATTATTACGAATCGTACCGAAAAATAAGGAGAGAAAATCAAAAACTCAAAAGCTTTTTTTGCATCTGTGGTCTAGTGGTTCGCCCACCCGTGTAAGACACATGGGTCTCGGGTTCGATTCCCAGGGGGGGTACAATTTGTACTCGGTTTGGTTGGTGGTAGGGCTTATTTCAAGTCCGCCTGGCTAGCTACCACCATCTTACCTTAAGCCCGAAGCGCACATTGGGCCAACGCCTGGCCGCGCGCGCGCGGCCAGGGCATGTCACTGTTTACACGTTGGCGCCAACTCCTAACATACCGCCAAGTAGGTCTTTACACGTTGGCCCAACGCGCTCGGCCAACGCGTTGGGCCAATGTGTACAGCGCACTTTAAGCCCGAAGTACACATTGGGCCAACGCCTGGCCGCGCGCTTTAAACCAACGCGCGCGGCCAGGGCATGTCACTGTTTACACGTTGGCGCCAACTCCCAACATACCGCCAAGTAGGTCTTTACACGTTGGCCCAACGCGCTCGGCCAACGTGTAAAGACCTACTTGGCGGTATGTTGGGAGTTCGCGCCAACGTGTAAACAGTGACTAAAGTGCGCTGTACACATTGGCCCAACGCGTTGGCCGAGCGCGTTGGGCCAACGTGTAGAGACCTACTTGGCGGTATGTTGGGAGTTGGCGCCAACGTGTAAACAGTGACATGCCCTGGCCGCGCGCGTTGGCCCAATGTGTACTTCGGGCTTTAGTCTGACGCCATAACAGCAATTTATTTTTTTTGTGTTCCGGCAGTTAGAGGTAAGATAGCCAGTTCCTCAGTGATGATAAGAGAGGTAACCCTTTTCAATTTTATTATACAAACCTCAAGAACTTTTCTAATTTGATCGAACTAAGAATGAAACCTAAGACGACGAAATCTCCTAGTAACTTTGAGGTTGTTCATTAAGACTCCCTGCCTAGAAAAATAACATTTTGTTATTAAACTGTTTTATTTATTTGAAAGTAAATGTTATCAACACTTCTATAACATTTCGTTAAAACCACATCAGTTTTTCTAAGGTTAAAACCTCCACGCCATATTAAAGTTATCTAGACAAATAAGTAACAGCCAATTAATTTTTCGGAAGTTTAATTAATAAGTTTCGAAAATCCATCTAGGTTCAAGTGATTCCCCGGAGAAGTTTATCTTATGTAAGTATTAGACTGAAACTTATTAAGCTTACTTCTGCATTAATATTTAATCACGTCACGCAAGCCAATTACTTTGCTTAATAGACTATTAAGACCCTTCTTATAATTTCATGATAAATTCATTACCCTAATGACATACTATAGGTACGTTCGTCAGTCAATTCGTGCTTTCATATAAGGAACATATAAGTACTTGAATTCCGTGTTCAATATCATTCGCGTGATACCAAAATGTCACGTACCGGTCGCATTTTTGTGGAGCCCGATGTTTTATTCACGAATACACATACCTTTTGTTGGAATTAGAAGAATAATCGTTTGCCCTATATAGGAATGAAAGGAAAGATGATGGAGTAGTCTACCTAAGATCTTTTGATCCGGATTAATAAGGTTTTTAACCATATTTTAAAACTACAAATTCTGCTATTTAAAGCAAACAATTATACAATATGAATACCTAATGTAACAGAAATATCAACCCAGGTGAAATAGATGATAAAATATTTTTTAAAGAACCTATTAATTTTAATATCACTCTAGTATGTGCTCATAAACCTGCAAAAGTAGCTCAAAATCCTTCTTTTTCTTTTTTAAGACTCATCTCCCCGCGCCGGGAACGACACGCAAGCGATATAAATACAGGAACTGGGTGGGGGCGAAGCAACTTTTAGGGAAAAGTTAGTTAAAGAGTCAGTACTGTGACATCAAAAGGTTGACAGCCATTGGTGGATTCCCGGCTACGGAGAGGCTTTTTAGATATCGTGACCTCTTGTTTGACTGGTGACATTTTAACTGATTTGATCTGTGCCCGTAGCACGAACATTATACAGTCTTCTTTCAGTAAAATTGTCTATCTTCAATATTTAAGGTACTTTCCCTCAGTGTGGCAGAGTTATGGGACAGCTTGTATACAAAAAAATCGCGCATGAAAAATTCGAGTAATCTTGTATATGGAAAACGAGTGCAGCACCATCTACCGCTGAAAAGCGAAATGAAATTTCCCATAGAGAATTACTCTATCTAAGTACTTTTACGAGCGTATCTTTTCTCGAAAGATGTTCGTGCTATTTATAAAATAAACGTTAATAAATAAGATAAACCCTGTTTTTGGTCAAAAAAGATACCTACAAAAACATTCGATGATGTAAAACGCTATTCAACTATCTACTTAGGAACCATTTACTTCCATAGAAAACGTACGCCACTTAATTTAGACGCATCAAGTAGAAAAACTAAGACAGAACCAAGTCATCAATCTTCATATGAAAGTTTGTTGGAGACCAACGGGATGAGATGGAAAGGGACAAATTTGGGCTTGCGTGGTCTCAATTCAGATAGCGAAACCAAATTGGAATACTTTATCATGACAAATATTGGAGACATTTCTGAAAACGGGGTGACAGCAATCAAACAGTACCTACCCAAGTAACATTTTAGGTTCTAGAAGGTTTGGAAAAGGTTCTAGAACCTAAGTTAATCTTTTCTAAACCTTTCTAGTACCTAAAATGTTACTCGGGTAGGTACTTTGTAAGAATAAAACTAAGTACCTAAGTTAATGAATTAAATTATAAATCTGTAATGAAAGGCTTTCGGTGTCGTTTCTTTTAATTGTCTTAGAAAGAGTATTTCAAGTTTAAGTAACAACCTAATAATACGAAAGAAGAACTTAAAAGTAAAGTTAACGAACAATTTTAACTCAGTTTTTGTAGATGACAGACAATTAAAACTTATTCAGTTCTGTAATGGGGAGATCAAAAATAGAATCTTAACACTCCTCTCTTCCTGTGAGTTTATTAAAGAAGGGCAGAGCTGTGTAGGAAATCTTAGAATCTTACTTATCATTGAGTGATTTACCTAATAATCTAATATCTATTGTTGCGTGTCGTATCAAAAAACTGAAAAATGTACACTTTTTTTATTTATATTCAGACTGCACTTTTGAACTGAATATAATATTTTCTTTTCTTATACAACGTATTACAAAAATACCCCTAATGCCGTAGGTAGATAGGGACCATCAAACTGAACAACTTTTACTATGGGACCAACTCGAAAAATCGCGAAAAAAAATCAGCTGTTTCATACATATGTTAGTAGGTAAATATCAAACTGTATGAAACAGCTGATTTATTTTCACGATTTCAGAGTTGGTCCCATAGTAAAAGTTGTTCAATTTGATGGTTCCTATCTTACTACATATATTCGGCATTAGGGATATTTTTTTAACATGTTGTAAAGTATGTGACTTTACCAAGAAAATATTTTAATTTTGTTAAGTAGGTAGTTTTTTATTAATAAAAAGAAAAGTGTAAAAAAACAAAATGTGTCTAGCCTGCATTCTCTATTTTTATTTTTGTATATATTGGTATTGCACACCCCGTCATTACACTCAATTTCGATGATAGCTTTTTACAGCAATAAAAGAAAATGATTCCTCCCCAAAACGGTCAATTACGGTTATCGCTATCGTTGAAATTGCAATTTCCATTAGAGCCCAAGGATGAACTAAAAGATCTTGTCCAGAAAGGGCTAATTCACCGCGATTTTGGTAACATACGTTCCCGACGTCGCTAATCCTAAGCGAACATTGTATAACGAATGGGGAAGGCAACTGTCAAAATGGCGCTGCGTACGCTTGTTCCACGAGAACTATGAAAACCAAGGACTTTTACTTTAAAAATCGTTTTCTTAACCTTTAAAATGATTAAATTCTGTGTAATAGGCTTTAAACATTTTGGCACTTACAAATTTCCGAAAAATCTGGATATAGAAAAAAATGATAAATTCTGTAAGAATAAAAACGTCTTAATTTGACTTTAAATTCCGGCATTTGCATTGTAAATAGTGTTTTATATTCATTTTGGGTCAATGAGTCTTTTTAGGTAAAAAAAAAACCACAAATTAAATACCTATTTTCCAATACATTTTGTTCTGAACGTCTACTGTCTTAGGAACAAGCGTACGCAGCGACATCTACAATTTTGCGTTGCCAACCCCATTGCGCGTAGCTCTTGACAGGGTCTATAAAAAAATAGAACACTCAATGGTTGAAGGAATCTCTTCTGCATCAAACTTTGACCTTCACATCATTGGCTATCCTCAATCTACATTCGTTGGCCCAATGTTGACTGTTATACGGAACAGTGGCGTGCAGTAAGCCTCGTATCCCACACTTGATTGCTATTGACACTTGACACGATCGCTGTAGCGCGGCGGACGTTTCATTATTTACGTCCTTACCTGTCCGGCGTATTGATCCGCCCCTCCCGGCCGACTCGAACCCCCAACGCCCCCTGCTCAACTAAATACGAAAATAATTACATCATGTAACCTAATATGATTATGAAACAGTATTACCTTTGACACTTCACGGAAATTTATTGTCGCTACGTTGACTTTGGGCGAGCTTAGAAACCCTTCTGGTGGTTACGTAAATACTTAACACTATAAAATGGGACTGGAGACGCCTACATGCTAGACTGCTTAATCCGATTTGTTTTATACCCTCGTTTAAGAAGACTAAATAATTTGAACCTTATATTTGTTCAGCACTATCTACAGCAGTTTACGACACAATAGTTTCCATTGAGAAAATAGAAAAGGTGTGGTGCAGTAAGACTTCAATTATTTAAAAGTAATTTGCTCCATTGGCTGCCTTTTCGATTCTGAATTGGAATTCTCGACACATAAAGCGATAAGAGACGAATTCCACTTTTATTTACGTAGTTCGATCTGCTTTTATTAAAACAATCCTTTCGGTAGACTAGATCCGAATTCCTCGGATTCAGTAGTTAGAATTTAGGGGAAGGTCGCCCTTTGCCTTTATTTTATGTAGATTTCGGTTATCTTAGCTCGTGTTTATACGAATTGAAAAAGAAAACTGTGTTTCTCGACGGTAGGTCGGTAGCTAAAGTAGCTTTTTACTTAGAGTCTAGATAAATACTTAGATTGAAATGTTACAACCACGTTTATTTTTAAGTTATAAAAGCCTATTCATATTCATATATTTTATTACACCATAATATTTACAAGATGATAAAAGCCTAAGAGCATAGATAAGATTATTACATTGAAACAGTGTTTGATATCAATGGACAAAATTACTGTGCCGTCATAATATTTTCATGAATAAGCCATCCGGTTCAATAACACAAATTAACGAAATGAATAGGAAAAAATTGCTTTACATCAGAAAACAAAGCACGGCACTAATTAATCCTATGGTGGGTGGTTCAGCAATGGAAATCGATTAGTGGTGCCGTGTGAACCGATTGTCTATAACCTCAGGCACATCATGTGCACGCACTGGCCGGACAATGGATTAATGTGACTACAAGAAATTGCGACACGCATTCACTCAGTTCTAGATAACGATTGTACTATCGCTGGCTGTAAGATCAATAATTTGTTATTACACATGTGACAAGCTCGCGAGGCGTTCTATCGGCTGGTAAGTCCAGTCAATATTTATTAAAATCAACATTTAGGACGTCGTCTATCAACTCCTGATTTTTACTTAGGTAATTATAAATCGATAGGTCACAAACTCAACTAATTTATACCATTGAATATTCGATTACCCTACTTCATTCTGATCGTCATTAAATTTTCAAGTCCTACGATCTTTAGCTTTAGTTGGTATTTTGTAAGGGCTCTCTATTTACGCACGAAAGGGTTTCAGGGGAAAGGGGAAAAGTTAATTACAACAACTATCCTTAGCTTTTGATAGAATTAAATTAATAATAAGTACTAGTGACTCTTTGTGCTGTAGACCTCGCGTTTGTGACGTTTTTGAAAAATTTTCGAAATGGTTGAAATAAGTACTTACCTACCTGTATTTTTTTTTCAAAAAATTTCGACAAACTGAATCGACAAAAAATTTATATTAAATCCAATACAAAATATTCATCAGTGATATAGTAGGAACTCGGTGGCGCAGTGATTTAGCGCCTGGCCCAGCGATTGCGGAGGTTAAGCAACGTTCGCAAGGGTCGATCATGGGATGGGTGACCAAAAATCTCGAGCTCCTCCGTGCTTCGGAAGGCACGTTAAGCCGTTGGTTTCGGCTGCATTTGCAGTCATTAACACCCACCAATCCGCATTGGGCCCGCGTAGTGGGTTAATGGCCCGTCCTCCTTATCCACCCAAAAGGAAGGCCTGTGCCTCAGCAGTGGGGATATTAAAATGGCGTTGAAAATGGCGGCGCGTCATTTCAAGACGTAAACACTTGTGTCACCATAGCAACACGCTATTTTTTTAATTTAATGTCAAAACTCTAGATTTTCTGTCAAGCTATGGATAAGACTTTCGTACAATACTGTTCTGTATTCGTAAATTCAAATGCAGAGTAAATTCGTAAGACGGCAATTCGTGCAAAATTATTCCCTAACCATTCCAAAATATCAAAAATGCACGACGTTAATATTCAAGTTTTCACTTCTGCCAGCACTCCCGGAGTGTAACCCGATTTTTTTTCGCAACATCTTGTTTAGAATGAAATCCTTAGTGTGTTTCTCAAATTTTATTGAAATCCGTCGATAAATAATGCTGCAGCTAACTTCCCCCCTTTTCCCCCAACAAAAAATCGCGATCGATTAAATTAAATAAATCAAGAAACTTGTGTGCCAATTTTCGTCAAAATCGGTTGAAAAATGCGACCTGTAGTTGTGCTGTAGGCGAGAACCGACAGATGGACAAAAGCATTTTTTGGCCAATCTCGAGAGTCTCGAGACTGAGACGCTTCGCTCGCTCGCTTTTACACTATCCACCTTGTCTTGTACTGACTTTAGATTTTTATTTTCTTTCTACACAACTGTATATTTCTGATGGTGATTTGTAAGATTCACGTCACTCGCGTAGCCTATAGGATGCGTGTACGCAACAGGCTCGTAACTGATGCTGGATATCCAGAGTTAGATATTTAAGGCGTAGAGAGGTTCCGCACCAGGGGTCCAGCACAATTGGCCCGGCGCGTCCTGTTGGAAGGTGACTCTCAACAAAGCCTGTAAGGGGATACTTCCTCTACAAAGGTTCTAGGGACGCTCTAACCCGACTGCTGCGAACAACGTTGACCTTTCTACAATAGACGCATGCTTAGATGCAATTTCATTATTTGTTTCTATTTTACGAAATCCCAACGGTAAAACTTTTTTGACTGTAAAGACAATTTCAGTTAAAAGCTTTGCTTTATTATATCGTTACAATGGTATAACGAAATCGAGAACCTCCAGTGTACTTTGAATACGAAGATGAAAATGACCTAAAATATTTTTATTGGCGATATTATTTACACGGTTTCATTTACACATAAGGTTTTTCCTGTTTACGGTCCGGTAAAAATAATAAGCATAAACCTAAGTATATTTTGACATTTACATTGGTATTTATTTACCTTTGCCAGAAAATTTAGTAGGTAGGGGTATTTATGTCAGAATAATTATTCTGATACGAGATAACGGTGGTTAATTTATTTTTTGTATTCTATTTGCGTGTCGTTAATAGTTTTATTTGACGTCGTCTAACTAAAGAACATTTCGCCAGATAAGGTAAAACTTTTTTTTTAGTTTGATAAAAGAATCTCTCCGTAAATAAGAATCCCAGCCGTTCATTCACCCGCCAAGTTGTCTGCCATTTTGAAGTAATCAGATGTGCTTGTATTAGCTGAACTGCCACTGAGTTAGATTAAAAAGCTTCTATATTCCAGACATTCACTATATTTGCTTGTAAGACAAAATAAAATAAGTACCTAAGTATTTATTATTGCACATCGTATCAATATAGTTTTATAATCATTAATATTTTTTATTATTTGCATTAAGATTCAGACCCCTACTATTTAAATCACCTACTAAGTAAATTCTGCGACTATATTTTTTAATGTAATCTGCCGAAGGGGAAACTAATTTCGATGGTAGTTTTATGTACATTATAATGATTGTCTTATAATTCTCTCACATTTTTCATCAATACCAGTGATGAAAGCTAGATTATGAAAATGTTAAGAAAATGTGAAGGGTATAGGGGAAAATGATCGATGTCAATTTTACCTTATTTCAAGAAAATTAGATTCTTACCTAGAACCTATTTGACCTTTATCTATATTCATAATTTTTCGCAGTTTTTGGTGCACATACCAAAAAAGGACATCCATCTTTATTTCCTTGTACCCTTCATGAATGAATGAAAAATATCTTTATTCAAATAAGCTCACATAATAAGCATTTTTGAATCGTCAAATCTTTTACCCTACCACCGTTATGTATGACGTTTTTTAGCTGACAAGAAAAATTGGCGCAAAAATACTTGTCAGCGTAATCAGATGGAACGATATTTACAAATCTGTATATAGTTTCCAGACTTTATATTAACAAAGATTAATGTGAAATGCACCCATTGCAGATGCGCCAGGGAGGCGCCAGCATTGTCATCTGACTCTACAGATCTCGTTGCGACGTTGGTCTCGACTACCGTTATGAATAGAAATAGTAACTAAGCGTAGCGCTTTACGAGTGTCGGATTTATCTCAAACGCTACTGAAATAACGGTTAAATTAAAGTCGTTTACCCTCAACAAATAAGAACTCATTCTATAACCTTCGGCAGTGAAAAACAACAAACAAAAATTAATATTTTTATCAACACACACAACAGAAAAATAAATGAAAGCTACGTCTATTCAGTTTCATTTAGGTACGAATTATTATTGAGTTTTGAACAATTAAGCTAAACAAAGTAAACAAAAATTACAAATAGGTAGCGGTTTTATGTGAAGGCTGCAATATTTCATTCCCTACATTGCCTGTTTAGTAAACATTAACCATGCAATATAAAGTAGGTTCACTAAATACGATACCGTAAAGCTGCATAAAAGTTTTCATGAATAGTAAAATCACCTCTAATGCTCTATTTCTTACAAAATAAACACTATATATTCAATAACACAAAATTTTGGACTTTCTTTTTTTACAAGTAATGATTGAGTCAATTCATATTCCAGCATATATTTCCATAAAAGAATTTTCGTCATACTATACATAAAGAAGCTTTTCGCTATTTCGAAGTTTATTCCATGTTGGAAAAGTTGTTCATAAGTACCTACTGACGCGTACTTTCATCCCTTTCGGTATTACATAATTTATGTACCTACACTTCATCAAAGAACATCCAATATATGAAGACTTCCAAAACATCTCATTAATATAAATTATGTTTGTATTGTTGTTTGTTACTGGATCCTAATCTTATTTAAAGCTAACTTAAGTTGAAACGTCCAACAACATGCGTGTAGTCTGAAATGTAATCCAGAAAAAGATTGTTTTTATTTTCATTTATTTGTGGCAACACTTTTGTTGCCACAAATAAATGAAAAAAAAAAATGATGAATGACCTTTGTCATACATGAGATATAGCAGTATATTATATGATATATATTATTCTAAGTAATAGACCTAATAGTGCCAACAATATTAATTATAACGTATTATTATACTCTTTATTGCACTTATAAAAACAGTTACACATAAATAAATTGAGATATGTACACAAAGGAGGACTTATCTCTAGAAGAGATCTCTTCCAGCCAACCTGAGACTTGTTTGTGATTTTAATATTAAGCGGGTGACATAATGACATGAAAGTTCAGCGTCCCACCGCCCACCATTTTCGTTTATAAGCTTTCGTGTGGGGTTGTTTTAATTTCCGATCCCTAGATTGATTTGTTAATTAAAGTTCCTTCGAGAGCTTTTGTTTTCAAAATCTGTTTTGAAATTACAAAAAATTCACAGATTACGCAGTCCCTGCAAGAATCGGAGCATTGAAAATGAATACAAAATTTACGAAGACAGAAAATCAAATCAAATGCAAACCCCTATTATTTTCTAAGGTTACCTACCTACCTATTTATTTTTAACGATTGTGGCACTCGGCTTCGCCTCGTGTCACAAAAGCGACCGCTGACTGCCTCGACGCGGTCGAAAAATTTATTACCCGATTTTCAAAATTCCAAAGAATGCACTTCTCGTCTGTTTCCGCATCTTTTAATTTACCATGACGATAGGTCAATAATCATAGAAGCTACATCACTTTATATATACGGAAATACACGTTTTTTTACAATTTCAAATCTATAGGGACCCTACCTACATATACAGGTCACGGTTATAACCGATTTTCAAAATTTTTTTGGCCATTTTGTAGCTACACTTATTAGTTTAGATACAAAATGGCTAAAAAAATTTTGAATGTTAGGGTATTCCTAGGACCCTATTTTTCATTTATTCGACTTTTTTTACATTTTTCAATATTCCAAAAAAATTACCAGCCGATTTTCAAAATTCAAACGCTCAAACATGTCTCCTCAACAAATATAATAATATGATAAATTCCTCAACTTTTCCCATATAGATCCTTCTAAAATCCTCGGAGCTGATAACCATTTTCAATGGTAAAAAAAATTCAAAACTCTAAAAATTGAATTTAAATTATAGATTTTTGACAACACTTTTATAATTACTTACACTTTACAGTTTTGTATCCCAAAAATCGTCAATCGTCTTACGTTGGTTGATGATTACATTAGATACATAGGTACATTATATGATTTTTGACGTTTAAAGGGAATTTCTTATCTTGGTTAAATATAGCACACAATAGACGACAAAATTCGCGAGCAATAAAACGGTTCTTCAGGTGTCAAGTGTTCTGAAGATAACGTTACAAGAATAAGTTAAATTTGTGAATGCCTCAGTCAAGAGTTGTACCACTCAGTGGAATGGCATATTGTTTATCGAGCTGAACCCTGGACGTATTTTATTTTAAACATGTCGTGTAATGTCAACTTCAGGTTTTTAACCGCAAGTATGAAACTTGATTTATTCAAAAATAATATAATACGTGAAACAAGTCATACATTGCGTGAAACGATTCCAGTTTACGAATGTTGTGAACGTGAATATTTGCCAGCGTAACTAAAATATGGATCTTCAAGAATAAAAGGTATAAAACACAGTCCATAGATACCTATCTCCCTGGAAATTATAAAATGGTATTGAAAATTTATTATCTCACTTTTCAAATGCATTTTTTTATGATCCCTAAAATAACGACGTAGATAATTTGTCCAAACAAGTAAAACAGGCTAAATAAAGTTCTCTATAGGATACTCTTATTAACACCAAAGTTATGAACGTCGTAGCTTGTATTGATAAATTAATGGATATTAGCTTTCTTGGAAAGAAAACTAGGTAAATAAAAGCAACGTTAAGAGTTTGCTTAAATACATCCATGGTAGAGAGAAGCGGCCCAGTTATTTAATAAACTACGAGGAGGCCGGAATAAGTGGGTGTCTGTTTGCGCGAATAGAATATCTCCCTAAGAAAGGAATAACGAGAATGGGCGCGGTACAAATGTAGGTAAACAATCGGTAATACAAAATAGAGAAAGTTGCCCATCCCCTATCTCTTGTTTGCCACGGAACGGAACACGACCGCAATTGTTAGATTGTTTCATAATTTATTCATGTTTCGAAATGAGTACTTATTTGGAAATAACAAAAATCTGTGATGATTATTTTGTCTTTCGGTGAAAAAGATGCTGTCAGTAAGAATGATACTAGTTTCGCACGCACGGCGTTACCCGAGACACGGTAATATCATTCATTACCGTGCCCGAGGGGTAAATGCGCCCCAAAAAAAGAACACCTTTCCCGAGTTTCCTGTGTTGCATTTTTAATAATTATTGGAAAGTAAGAATATATTACACATGATCTATAACTATAATAAAAATACCAAGAGGCAAGTAAATAAATACAATGAAGGCATAATTACATTAAGCAAATAGGCGTACTAAGTTTGGTGTCAGCTTTATAAAATCTTGATTGGTAAAAAGACGTGGAATTGTGGAGAAAGGACAAAGAGCCGGGACAATGAGAGCCTGCGTAAATATCCTTTATTATCTGGCTCGGGTGGGTACTCTACTCTGTCTACACAACCTGTAGGGTAGCCATTCGTCTTAATTTCACTGGACTGAACAAAGTTAGATTTATACACCACTTGATCGACTTTATTGAAATCAGCTAGGTGATTGCGTAAAGTCAATCGTATTCATTTGACAGTTCATATTGTATCATAATATATGTCATCCCATACAAATTGCAGCCGATGGAATACGATATGAACTGTCAAATGAATACGATTACCTTACGCAATCGCACCCCTGATTAAACTATCAGCCCCCTGATTTTGTAACTCGGTTGTAATCAAATTCTGATTGAAACTGTCAAAAATCGCAGTTACATTGCTGCTTTAGTAAGAATCAATGTTACAACTATGTATTTTACTTAAAGCAGCAAAGTAACTGCGATTTCTGTCAGTTTCAATCAGAAGTTGAAGTTGATTGCAACAGAGTTACAAAATCAGCCCCCTGATAATATTGTCGTTTCAAGTTCCCACTCTTGCTCAGTAAAAACAGCAAGAACTGACGAATTTTAATATAAAATTTTCTATTAAGTTAAATTTATCCACAGTCTTCGCTATGTAATTTTCATCGTTGGAAACTGTTTTGGCTAATGATCTTGTCATGGTTACGATACTTCTACCTTAGATTATTTATATGTCAAGATAGACAGTCGAAGCTACGACAGCGTCGAAAAAAATATCACCCAACAGTTGGGTGACCAAAACACGCACACATTGTCAGTAGTGTGAGCCGGCATTGTTTTTATTACAATACTCTTTGGACGCGATGATGCTAAAAATGCACACCACCTTAAAAAAGTTGGCCTGTTTTGTTTAATACGTCAAAAGCCTAAGACTCTATCTAGACATATAAATAATCTAAGACTTCTACCTGTAATAGCTGTATGTTTCTTGAATAAGATAATATAAAAAAAATAAAAAATTCATTCGTCGCGTACCTAATTACAAAATCACAATACAAATAAGTACTTTTGTTTGTATTCCTTTGGTAAACGATCGCAGGAGATACCTCTAGGTTTGTTTTGTTTAAATGCTATAAAAGCTTCCCTGTTAAGCCTAAGTTTAACAAAATATTTACACTATTTTCCAGAATCAAATATATCAATGAGCTCCATACTATTCCACTTTAATTTGAGGTTTACACGGGACTATTTTCCAAGCGGCTTGCAAGTAGATTTTAGTCAACTAGCGCTTTTTATTGAAAATCGCTTGTAAAATCGAATCGCAAACCTAATTTCAATGAGATGGCGATTGGATTTTGCAAGCGATTATCGATAAAACGACTTAAGAGACTAAAATCGACCAGCAAGTCATCTGGAAAATTCGTGTAATGTAATGAAACCCCCAGAATGATATACAAATCACAGTACATTGCGCTGTGTCATGTGTCACTTTGTCAGCTAAAAATGTTAAATGGGTAGTACCTAGCAAAAAATTGACGATTCAAATGCGCTGTATTTTCAAGTTTATTTTTTTTTTATTTTTTTTTTTATTTTATTTAAAAAGTACAGCCACATGATACATATTAAATAATCATATTAATATATTAATTACAACAATAAAAATTCTGATATGTATCAAAATAACGGCGTACATAGCATTCAATGTGATACGAACAAAACAAAAAAACAATATTAGCTACTTAAATTACTAATTATTAAAATACTAATTAATTAAAATACTAATTAAGGTTATCTATAATTTTTTTCTTAAATTTTTGCAAGCTATCATTGAATATATCTAATTCAGGGATAGCACTACTAAGTTTGTTATATTCGTTACAAATTCGTGCCAAGGGAGATTGGAGACCAAGATTGGTTCTGGCAAAAGGTCTTGCAAATGTTTTGGCTACACGATGTCGGGGATATCTGTGTGGTACCAAGAGAGACACACTTGACAATAATTCTTTTGATTGAATATACCCATTAATAAGTTTATGGAAGAAGCACATATCCAATAAAATCCTTCGATCGCGGAGAGTAGACATCTTACATTTTATTAGACGCTGGTTGTAGGGCTGCCGATGGGAGAAACCACTATACGTGAAGGCAAGGTGTCTAGTAAAGGCCCTTTGGATACTCTCAATCCTCTGAGAGTGGACACTATAAAAAGGACTCCAGACAGAAGAAGCGAATTCAAGGTGGCTGCGCACCAGAGCGTTGTACAGCAGAACCTTTGTGTCAATACTCTTGAAATGTTTGGTATTGCGTTTGATAAAACCAAGCATTTTAGCAGCTTTTGTTACCAATGCATCAGTGTGCATATCAAACTTTAACCTGCTGTCAATGTTAACACCAAGATCCCGAACAACTTTGACCTCCTCAAGCTTCACGCCACCAAGCTCATAAGTAGTCACAAGTGGTTTTTTTTTTCTGGAGTACTTAATATGATAACATTTGCCAACATTGAGCGCCATGCGGTTAGCGTCGCACCATATGACAAGTCTATTAAGGTCGTCTTGAATAAGTTTGCTATCTTCATTGGACGTGACTGTTTTGTAAATTTTAAGGTCGTCAGCAAATAACGAAACTTTACAACTTTTTATGTTCGTGGTGACGTCATTTACAAAAACCAGAAAAAGCAATGGCCCCAAATGTGAGCCTTGAGGAACTCCTGATTTGGCATGATACCAATTGGACTGAAACCCACTTACAACAACTGCCTGTGGCCTTTCCCGCAGGTATGAATCAAACCATTCCAGCAATGAACCACCTATTCCATAGGCAGTTAGTTTCTTCAAAAGGATAGCATGATTAACCCGATCAAATGCGCTGCTAAAGTCGGTATATATGGCATCAACCTCTAGTCCCTTATCGACTTGTTCAGATAGCTCGGAGACAAACGGAACTAAATTTGTAGCAACAGAACGACCAGGCGTGAAACCATGTTGGTTGTCAGTGATAAAGTTCTTGTTCAATTTGCAGATAACTGGACATATTAGGGTTTCAAAAAGCTTTGCAAAGCATGATAGTATTGAAATGGGACGATAGTTCTTGGCAGAGGCAGGGTCTCCCTTTTTGAAGACAGGAACTATACGAGCTTTCTTCCATTCTTTAGGAAAAACACCATCTTCAAGAGATCTATTGAATATTAGTGTTAGTGGCAAAATGATACCCTGCATGCAACGTCTAACAAACAACGGAGGAAGGGCATCAGGTCCGGCCCCCTTAGTTATATCAAGTTTTTTAATTTTTTGTTCCACCTCAGATTCAGTAAATCTCAATTTAGCTATATAAGTATCACCGAAACATTGTGATTCGACTTTGAACCTCGTACTTGAGTCGTCGGAAGAATATACTGAGGAGAAATGTCGAGCGAACAATTCGGCAATCTCTGGACCAGATTCAGCAACTGCATCCTCCAATTGCACTTTTGCCGGTATAGAAGAATGACCACCGCGTTTACCTTTAATAAAGCTCCAAAATATTTTTGGATTGTTAGGGATATTTGCCTCTATATTTTGTAGATAGCCTCTATAACATTTATTATAAAGCTTGTGACCACGGTTGCGAAGTAAATTATATTCTATTTCGTCCCTCGGATTTGAGTATTTCAAATATTTATTTCTAACCTTATCTTTTTCTGCTAAAAGTTTGACCAGGGCATGACTGAACCATAATGGTTGACTTAATTTCCTAGAACTATCACACCTAGGCACGAATTTGTCTCTGATTTGATAAATGATATTATAAAATTCGTGAACCATATCATTCACGTTATTACAATTTGAGAATAAATCCTGCCAGTTTACCCACTTTAACTCACGGACAATATTGCAATAGTCAGCCTTGTAATATTTAAATATTAAATTCTTCTTTGGTTTTAAAAAAGAGTTATTTGCGTTACAATATGGTATTGTCAACATGAGATTCGGATGTATGGGGTAACATTTACTTAAGAGATCAAGTGGATTACCGACACATGCATTTTGTATATTATTACTAATGACCAAATCTAAGAAGCGATTATCATTGTTGCAAATATTATTTTGTTGGTAAAGACTATTCGCACTTAAGAAGTCTACGAGTGCATATCCCAAACTAGAATTGTAATTCGATGGAGTCATGGTGTTAATACCGTCATCTTCGCATGCACTCCATTGAATAAACCCAAGATTAAAATCACCAATGATTACAATATCGTCCGTTTGATCTAAAGCAAGTTCGATTTGACACAGAAATTGTTTCAGGGTTTCCAATTTTACTGGTGGTGGCAAATAAACAACACAAATAGTCAGACTTCTGATTGCTTCATTTATATTTATTTTTAATTTAACCCAAACGCTTTCTATATCATCCGATTCTAAACTTGTTAACCGAACGGAAGGAATGTCGCGAGAAACGGCCATCAAAGTGCCACCACCGTCTTTTTTGGACACCCCAGAGCTAGAACACAAACGATCCTTCCGATAAACAATGTATCTGTTATCTATGACTTCATTTGTAGATATATTAGATTTGAGCCAAGTTTCTGTAAATGCAATTACATTATAGTTAGAATTCAAAACATTATTGTATACATCATTCGTTTTAGTTCGGAGTCCTTGAACGTTCTGATAATACAAACTAAACACTGTTTAAGATCAACTCCGTAACATTCACAACATAACAATCAGAACTACACTAAACAATTAATTTCAGGCTATCAGGGGATCTTATCAAAATACTCTGACTATTTTCATCTTTACGGACATATATACGTCCATTTCTCACCCAAACAAATTTATAAAGCATTTCTTTGGCCTTTTTCCGAGTAGCAGCGTGCAATGATTTGTTACTGGGAGTGAGGTGCTCTGTGACGAATATAGGAACTCGAGATCCACCAATACCAAGATGGTTTGAAGCCAACTTGTCCTGAGCGTTCTTCTTATTAAATTTCGTGACCGCCGCTAGAATTTCATCTCTTTGGCGTGAACTGCGCAATTTAACAATAACTGCTCTTGGCCTGGCGTTATCTTTATTTAATTTTGCGACCCTAGTTACATGTTGCACATCTTCTGCTATCAAGCGACTATCAACGACCTTTGAGAGCTGGATCATCGTGTCGACCAAGTTTTCCGATCTATGCTCAGGGATGCCATTAATTTCAATGTTGCATTCTCTCATGTGCAATTCAACTGTGTTTAGGCGGTTTTTCAAATCAGTGACCGATGTTTTCAATATTTCGTTTTCAGATTTTAACTGATCAACTGTGGCGGTTTTTTCTTGTAAGGCTGTACGCATCTCCTCGAACTTAGTATTAAAAAAGGACATAGAGTCTCGAAGATCTGATATATGGTTGTTGATATTTCTCAATTCAGCTGTAACATATTCCTTAATCGTAGACTGCAAACTCGTTGCTAGCTCCTGTTTAATAATTTTTCGTAGAGTATCCTCCGAAAGACAATCATGAGAGTCCTGCTTTTTTGTCTCTGTTGGCTTCAATCGACGCAGTGTAACATTCGAACGTTCAGGAGAGGTACTTATAGAGACCTCAGGTTCGTCACAATCAGTGATAGGTTGTACTTGACGAATTGGTGTATTAGTATTGCCAGTTTTTGGTTGCTTACTGCAGCATTCAGGGCACTTCCAGTTATTTTTGTGAATCGTCTCCATCAGGGCAAAACGTTTGTTCCAACATTGGCACAGTCGACGTCATATTTCAATTTGCAAACGGAGCATAGCAAATATTCATTCTTTCTTGAAATTGTATTTTGGCAGCCAGCACATATAATAGGAGGTGCCATGGCCATAAATTCAAATCTGTATGAATTCACAAAAAAAAAAAACTTTTTTCAACTAAACAAACAAAGTCGGTTCTTAACTTTGGGTTTAAAAAAAAATTTAATGTAAAAAAAAAGTTTTTCTTGAGAATTCGAACTTCGATTATAACAGTAACAGATAATAACAGTACTACCTAAGAAAATACACAATAAAAAAACTTAATGTTTGTAGATTTGAACTCAGGTTTGTCGGTCCAACGTAGAAGTGTAACCTCTTGTGCCAACTTCGCTGATGATCAGGTGACTAAATTTGCGTACTGTAGGATGCGAAAATTAGTGACGCGACGATTGGGCGGATAAGTAGTTGAGCTTTGACTTTTTCCAAATCACCTTCACATTCACTTTTATTTTTATTGTAATACACTCACTACCGCCAGTATCTTCACTTGATTAGTAAATTAAACTAAATCACGATTTTATAATCGCAGATAATATCTTCAATAGACAGCGGACTAGACAGGGCACTGTTTACAACTTTTTTAAGGCCGTACAACCACTTTTACTATTTTTGTCACAATTTTAAATGAGGACACTACTAGTTTACGTGTTGTTCGTTTGACTTTTTTTGTCAAACAAAAAATATGATAATCTTACAAATGATAAAATTTGTAAGATTATCTTGTCCTCTTTCTTATTTAATATCGTCACCCTAGTTCCCAGCGGCCGTTCCGTCTGACAATGTTTACCGCTTCTTAAAACGGCTCCGGGCTGCGTCACCAGGCCGGATATTTAAACCGTCATCGATTAACAATTCGCCACAGAACTCTATTGGAAACCTCTTAGTTCAAATAAAGGAAAGATATAATCAATCAGAACCAGAAAAAATACTGAAAGTAGGAGTTCTTTTAACTTTCAGCGTCCTTAACAATACAGTGTGAAATTAGACTTCATTTTACAAATTTATTGACATAAATAAAATTGGTATTCCAATAATAGAGAACCAGCATTCTATAGATACTACTTTTTCATTATTATTGGTTTCGCAAATGAGGAAATAAAATTGTTCAATTGTGAAATCGAGAGTCCTTTGCGCAACCTTGAAAAATAAAATTATAGATTGCTGCATCAACAATGTGATACTTAGTAAAAAAACCGGCCAAGTGCGAGTCAGACTCGCGCACGAAGGGTTCCGTACCAAAGAACGGCAAAAAAATCACGTTTGTTGTATGGGAGCCCCCCTTAAATATTTATTTTATTTTGTTTTTAGTTTTTGTTGTTATAGCGGCAACAGAAATACATCATCAGTGAAAATTTCAACTATCTACCTGTTGTTGTTATTAATATAGAGCAAAAAACGGCAAAAAAAATCACGTTTGTTGTGTGGGAGCCCCCTTTAAATATTAACTTTATTCTGTTTTTAGTATTTGTTGTTATAGCGGCAACAGGAATACATCAACTGTCTAGATGTCACGGTTCATGAGGTACAGCCTGGTGACAGACAGACAGACAGACGGACAGCAGAGTCTTAGTAATAGGGTCCCGTTTTTACCCTTTGGGTACGGAACCCTAAAAATCAAGTTGATAATTTTTTTAATTATATATTATAAGTGTAGGTACTTGAGGATAAGATTGCAGCAATTACAATTGCAACACTCGTGCTTCTTTACAAAGACAATAAGCCAAGATCGTCTGCTGAATACGAGTCTAGGGGAGAATTAAAAGTATTGTGATTGTTATCTATCTAGTAAACATTAGACATATTAAACGAACTTGGTTACTTTCTTTAAATATTGACCTGGTTTAAGAGTACTAAATTAAATGTATTGGCGGCGCTAGTGGGCAGTTGTAGGCCCCTTAATAAAGACATGCTTGTGAGGCGAGCCAAGTTGCTTAATGTAATATGGTTTAGTGCAGGCAGAAGCAGCATCACAAATAAGCGCTTTTTGGCAAAAATGCAACTATAAAATCTCATTCCTTGCTTTTTAAAAAACGAACAAAAACCGCATTTATGTTTTCTGCAGAATTGACCGTAACGAAAACAAAAGACTTCTGTTGATACCAAGGACCGGAATCCGGAACCGCTTACCGTTAAATGGGTTTTTGATTGGGTATTTCATAGACCTGTTTTCAAAAACCATTTCAATACGGTAAGCATGATGTCGACTAACCCTATCGAAAGGGAAACCCTATCATTTGGTAAGCTTTTTAATAGGGTTTCCCTATCAATTGTGTTAACCAAAAAAAGCGGTTTTCCGGTCCCTGGTTGATACTAATAAACATTATTTTAGGGGTTGGCAACGCAAAGCTAATTGTAGATGTCGCTGCGTACGCTTGTTCCTAAGACAGTAGACGTTCAGAACAAATGTATGGGAAAATAGGTATTTATTTTGTTTTATTTTTTTACTGAAAAAGACCCATTGACCCAAAATGGATATAAAAGACTATTCTACAATGCAAATGCCGGAATTGAAAGCCAAATTAAGACGTTTTTATTCTTAAAGAATTTATACATTTTTTCTATATCCAGATTTTTCGGAAATTTGTAAGTGCCAACATTTTTAAAGCCTATTACACAGAATTTAATCATTTTAAAGCTAAAAAAACTATTTTTTAAAGTCCTTTGTTTTCATAGTTCTCGTGGAACAAGCGTACGCAGCGCCATTTTGACAGTTGCCTTCCCCATTCTCCTAAAATGTTGGTTTCAACTTCAAGCGTTTATATCTCTCACCAAAATATTTTATTTTTATTTTATTTTACTTTATTAAGAAAACCAACAGCGTATTAACAAAATTACTTAACATTAGGTACATGTTAGTTAGTATAGCCAATAATAGGTTTCCCTCAAATTAACAGTAATACTTTATGTCGTTGTTAAGTAAAAGTAATATAACAGTTTTGTTACCAGAAAATTAAAACACTTAAACAAAATTTAAATCAATCAGTTAAACAACATATTGTATTTGCCCTTTGCCTATTTGTCAGACATTATTATATGAAAAAAAAGAAAAACTAAATTATAATTCTTGTAGTGCCTTTACAACATCTTTTTTAAATGTGCGTTTAGTTTTTGAAAAAAGGTCGATGCTACGAAAATGTGCGTTATACGTACGGATAAGTCGTAAGATAACTGAATTTCGAAAATAGTTAGTGTGGCATTGTGGGACCTGTAAAAGGGGTGTATTGCGCGTACGACGTCTAGGAGTACGAAATAATATTTTAGATACAAGAAGCGGACAGTCAACCCTACTGTTTATAATATCGTGAAGCAGACCCATATCCAATACTGTACGCCTCTGCTCCAAAGATAGGAGACCGTGCTCCTTGCAACTATCATGATAATTATCAATTGCTTTGCGACAGCGAAAGTTAAGGTGCTTAACAAAAACTTTTTGAATTCGCTCCAAACGGCTAATGTATGTTGCGTATTGGGGAGACCATATGGGGCTACAGTACTCTAGTATACTTCTTACATAAGCAAAATAAACGATCTTAATTACTGATACATTAGTGAATGGCTTACACACTCGAAGAACAAAACCCAAATTCCTATATGCTTTATTAATTGTATTTTCAACGTGATCCGAAAGTAACATTTTTTGGTCGAAATACACACCTAAGTCCCTCAAACTTTGTTTCCTGTGTACTCGGTCTCCGTTGAAATGATAATCATGAAGAATAGGCTTTGAACTCCGCGTGAAAGTAATGCATTCGCATTTACTTGCGTTAACCGTTATATTATTTTTATTATAATATTCAAATAGGTTGTCTAAATCTCCTTGTAAGCGCAAACAGTCCTGAACAGAGCTTATTTTACAAAAAATCTTTTTATCATCCGCATACATGATATATTGAGAATGCTTAAGAGATATTAACTGAAAATATGACAAAAAATTCTACCACAACATCGTTTTTAATTTTGCAAGGTATTTAATTATTTCTGAGATGTAGCGAACCCTTTTCTGGCCCTTGGTATACCGTAACCGCAATCATTATTCTAATGATAAAAAGCAACATTACGGTTTAGTCTAATATAAAAGCGGAGAAAATCCATATACTTAAAAGTTAAGTTATCAAAGCACAAAACAATTATCTATGTAGGTACTTCACAAGTAGAGTTCGCTCTTAAAAATAAAATGAATTAAGTAAGAAATGCAGTTACCATTCACTCAGGTAAAATGTACGTTAAGTACCAAATAGTACCTATATCCTACCTTATTTACAGAATTAACACAATTGTATGATTATCAAATAACTAAATCGTTGAGGTTAAATTAAGAATTCACAAAACAAAATATAATTGAGGGTATGTGCTTTATTTTAATTATTCTTTAATCAGAATTTTCCCAGTCTAACTAATACTATACAAGTATGTCTAAAAATATAATTAATCTATCCATTTAAACTGCCAAAGATGTTTTGCTTATTAGTAAATCTTCGGGTAACGTCACATGTCCCGTTTTGCACAGTAGCACCAGTAAAGTGTAACAATGCGTTTCGTTTGCAGATCGCGTAAGCATTGTGAGCCCGTGTTGACAGGGGTCAGTTGACACCGGCTGAGTGAGACGACCGCATAATATTAACTAAATAAAGCGGTAAGTTACATATCCCTTGGCTTTATTATCGTTTTCCAAACCTATTTTATTTACCTTCGCTAAACTTGTAACACAGCATAGCATACCATTATGAATAGTCAATAGTAACATAGTAAAAGTTGTTACAGTTATGGGTAGATCACATGTTTTGCTAGTAATTAAAGTAGCATGCAAATATATATATGTTTGCATGCTAATGCTATAATAGAAAAAAAAAACAGCTGTTCCATACATTTTGATCTACTCGATTTTAAATTTTCACCAACAGCTGTTTTTTTTTTCGCGATTTCAATGTTGGTGCCATAGTAAAAGTTGTTTGTATGCATGAGTACATTGACCCCTTAAAATTATGTGCACTATTTCAGAAGGACCTTATATAATAGAATATATAATAGAGATTTATTATAAAACTAAATACAATTCGATGTCAATAAGCATTTAAATTATTTGTTCGAGAAATTGAATCAGAGTTTGACAGTTTTACGAAGTTTTTTCATCTCCGCAATCCAAAAAAATGTTAATTGGTGAAAAGTGTGTCATCTACTAAACTGTGCGATTGAAAAAAAACTACCTCTAAAAAGCAAGAAATAATAATATTCGTAATAATAAAAATACGTCTATTGAAGTCGGGTGTGGCTGGAGTACAAATTCCTTTTTTTTATTCTAAAAGCCACACCCGACTTCAATAGACGTATTTTTATTATTACGAATATTATTTCTTGCTTTTTAGAGGTAGTTTTTTTGAAGTCGGTTTTTTGTGTTTTTAAACAATTTTTATTTTTTTTAATTTTTAGTGCAGGTACCTTTTGTATTAGGTAGTGTAGGTATATTATTCAGGTAGAAAAATCTGCTCAGCCAAACGTGAGTTAATCGCGGAGAAACATACACACATGCGGGTCAAACTGAGAACCTCCTTTTTTAAGTCGGTTAAAGAACTACACTTAAGATATCCCTTTTCCAACAAAAAAATAATTATCTTATTCAGTTTATAAACAAAGAAGTTATACGACTGATCATCGAGGTTAGTTCACACAAAATCAGACTATTTTCGTGCTTTTTTCAAGATTACTTGAAAAGTACTGAACCGATTTCAAAAATTTAAAAAATGGGACCAACTTGGGAGTTTACATAATATAGTAACGTTTGAATCATTTCAATCGGTTCAGCCGTCTTCGAGTAATCAGTGTACATACAAAAAACAAAAAAAAAAAAGTGTCGAATTGAGTACCTCCCTCCTTTTGAAGTCGGTAAAAAGTAGTTAACTCACAGAATAGATAAAATAGTACCTAAAAGTCCCAACTTTCTAATTCATATAGGTAGTAATAGAGATATAAAAAGGTCAGATAAAAATCGGTTTCGGTTTGATGTCCGCTCGCCACAATCAAAGGGGGATTTCGTTTGAAGCGATAACTCAATATTTAACACTGAAAGGACCAATCAAGAGCTTCCATAAGTAGGTATTATAACTAACTTTTGTCAAGTGTTTGCTTCGATTGGGAATGTTGGAATATACATTTAACTACACCTATACAGGGTTATTTGTAAAACACCAACAACCTCGTAGGAGAAGAATAAGTAGTAACATCTTATACAACAACATTTGTTCCACGACTTTTCCAAAAACAGTAAAAAAAATCGTCTTTTCATACAAAACTCGATCAGCTGTTCGGACATTTGTATGCCGAGTCGAATTTTTGTTATCTGTTTTCGGAAAAGTCGTAGAACAAATGTTGTTTATGATTATAGTACTCCTGCGAGGTTGTTGGTGTTTTACAAACAACCCTGTATACAAATTAGTATGAGCATAGATTTGCCAGTCCGCATTGCGACGTTTTTATTCAGATAACACTTAAATGTGTGCCAAATTACTACGACCACTTACTACTTACAAGTTACAGAAATATATTTTTACTTATACATAATGTACGAGTATATTGATCGTAACATATGATACGTACTTACTTAGTTATAATTATAAGTATTTTTGTCCTTTATAATAATAGTAAATGTCGAATTGATTCTTTTAGATTTTTTGTAAAGTTTAATTTGAACCAATTACGCTTAAAGAAAGAGGTCTCAGGCAATCATAATCCAATTTTCTTGCACACTTGTCAAATGAATCATATAGCTCTTAGAACGTTAAGTTCTATCAAATGTGGCATTTCCAATTTTTTCACTCTGTTGACTCCAGAGATAGACCGGGGTCAACTTAAATGACAGACACGAGGACAGACGTCTCATAAACCCTTGAACTCAATAACATGAAAATGGAAATCGCCTTGTCTACCTACTTGACTGCTGACTTTAATATTCCTATAGATCAGCCAAAGTTGGAATGAAAATTAAGGTGTAATTCGCGTGCGGATACCTAATTCGTCCGACGACCTCTTGCTCATGGATTAGCCGGCTGAACAAGCACATAAAGCAGACATTTCTTTGGCTTCGCATTTTTCGCTACACACTTGACTTTATCATATTGTAAGGAGCTTCTTTATCAGATAGGAATTTCAACGTGACTAACGTTAGATAATAATGGCTATTTCCGACACGGAAGTCTCGGGAAACGAGTGGAACATAAGCTCGAATAATGGGGCGGTGTAAACAAAATAAACGTTACACGAGAGGTATAATGGGCCGGTACAAACGTGTGAAGTACGCCCACCCTTATCGACTCGAACACGCGGCTTCGGTCACCATATGACCCAGTAAATTTTCCAGTGAAACATATAAAGAAAGGAACCCCGACTGGTCTGCATTATACGAGCAAATTATGTATGCTGGCCTCTTCAACACCTCCATATTTTGAACAAATATTTATTTTGCAGCTGCGTTACGAAGTGTAGCCGAAAAAAGACACTTTTTTTAACGAAACTTTCCAATTCACGGTTCTCGACTTCACGCTACAATTTCAGCATTTTAACTTGAAAGAATCGTTTGAGATTTTTTCTGTTCCCTTTGAGAAGCGTTCTATTAGGGCTGAATTTATTCAACTCGAATTTCATCGGAGGTTCATCTACTTTTATACGGCACTTACCTACTGATTGAAACCTTTTGACTGACTGCTTTTCAATCATGATACGAGTAGGTGCTTGCGGTAAACACCTAAACAAATTGTAAATTGCAGACTGAATTGGTTGAATTTTATTTAACTCTGCGTTTCGATCGGTATTCTTAATCAAAGGAATTAAAGTATTAAACTCGTTTACAAGTAGAGATAGTAAAGAAATATTCGTCTGAGCTGCTACGGGTCAATCGAAATTATCTTAATATCCGTAGGATGTTGGATTATAACGAAGTTATAATATAATTTAATAAACTTGAAGGCATTTTTATAAAGTTCCGAGCGGGTAATTTCATTAAAATATGAGCAGCCTTTTTGCTTTAGTCGTCCCGTGACTGCCTCACCTGGAAAGGTGTTGAAACGTCGGGAAACCCAAAAAACCAACAATTCAAAACTAAATAATTCTAAAATAAAATCTGAATTAACCAATATACGCGCTGAAATCCATAAAAAGTGTTTTATTTCTAATATAACGAAGTTTTTTAAGGTAATCAAGTTACGATAGTAAAATAAAAATAAGTAAAAGTAAAGTAAATAAAAGTAAGTAAGCAAGGTTCTGATTTAGAAGTTTTTGTGTAATGAGAAATGTCAGTGATAGTTCTAAGACTTTGAGATATTCTTAATATCTACTCGTAACAATGCTATAAAAAAATACAGTTTTCTCTCCTTACCAAAGACCTTACTATTACTACTACCGTGCGTTTCCACTAGTCAATTAAGTAACAATATTAAAATAATAAACATCGTTTCCAATAGACATAGTGAAAACACAACTCTGTCAAAATGTTTATCAATGTGTCGATTTGGTTGCCAAGATTTAACTTAATTGACAGGACTAAACTTAATTTTAGCATCCTATTCTCGTCTTTTCGATACAGAAAGAAATGGACAGAAACTAAATTCATTTTCGTCCTGTAACTATCAGTGGCGAGGAGTCGAAATATGGCAAAGGTAAGCTGGACCAATAATTCCTCCAAAAATTCTCGTAACTGTATAGTGGATTGCTGGGGTAGAATTTCTAAAAGGGAAGCCGATAGGAATCGACATGTATGGACTCTTCGCCACTGGTAACTATAGTTAAGTCGTTGCCAACCGAATTGACACCAATGTTAGCTTAACAAGTCTATGCAGCGTAAACGCACGGTTAGGTTCATGTTAAACTAATTTCAAAGATTAACCCAATTTTATTGCAGTAGCTTAGCTATTCTGTTGCATTCCCATTTTTTTAAAGTAAGGGTGGCATACCCACGCTTCGTTTTCAAATTCTACTTCACCACCATCAAACTTTATTAATTTTCTCTTTTCTCCCACTATGAAAGTAATCTAAAATTTTCCTCGATAATTATCAATTCTGTCTGCTAGTGATATGGCCTGTCTCTTCCACTTCAGTGGCTCTCAAACAAAAGATTAATTATAGATTAAAATACAAGGAAGCCTGTGGATAACTGTCTGCAACTTTTATGACTTCTTACTACCTACTTTATTGAGAGAAGATGCCAAGACATTCAATAAAAGTTACGATTGATCATATCAATAATGAAATTAGTAAGTATAAAGTTTACTTTATTTCCGACTGGTATCTAAGTAGGTATAAATACCTATATAATAAAATTGTAACTAGCCGATATCTGTACGTTGAAGATATTTAAGAAAAAATAAAACGAGTGGCTCTGTGAGATGTAGACTTCGCGTTGTGATATTTTTTTAAATGGCTGAAATAAGATTTTACAACATAATAGTATGTATGTCCGCCATTTTTCTTTTTCAAAAATTTCATAAAACTGAATCGACAAAAAATCTATTTAAGTACTTATTTATCGAACTTGCTCACAAATTTTCACGAGAAAATGTTGAGAAATGCGACCGTAGAAGAGAACAGACGGACTGCCAGGACAGCCGGACGGACATACGAAAGCATTTTTGCCCAAGCTGAAATGGTAACGCTTCGCATTCGCACGGTCAATAAGGAATCTTAAAATTTTACAAGAAAAGGTTGAAAAATGCGGCTGCAGCTTCTTCTTCTCTACAGCGGCTGTAGAGAAGAAGAGGAGAACAGACGAACAGCCGGACGGACATACGAAAGCATTTTTGCTCAAGCCGAAACGGAGACGGTTCGATAGAAGCCAAAACAATTATTTTTAGAATTTTTGTCTGATTGAAGACTGTATATATTTGTACGCGCTTCACGTGAAACCTACTGCACGAAATTATGTGCGGTTTTCACAGTTATATTTTTGAGAACCTAACTTAAATTTTTGTGCATATTTCATATTGATACGACAACTAGAACAAAGTCCTTGCGGGTGAAGTCGCGGGCGGCGGCTAGTAAGTAATAAAAGTGTTTTGCTTTGCTTTGCAAAGCGTTTCTAATGTAGGTCGGTGGTGAGGTGAGATAGAAATGTAGGTGTGGTTTAGGTAAATCAGGTCCATTACACGGCCGGCGATGGAACGCAATTTTGTTTATGGATAAGTTAAGTACGTTAAGTTAGTTTGTGACCTATTTAGAGTTCTTTATTTTATTTGTATTAAAATGTGGTTAAATAGTAGTAATGATAATAATTAAACCATAATTTTTCAAAAAGAACGAAATATGTAATTAGTGATTATATCGAAAATAAAGAAGTGGTGGAAAAATACAGATTATGAACTTTCTTCTATTAAAGTATTTACAGTGTTTACGTGCAATAGACAATTTGGAATTAACAAATAAAAAAGAAAATCAAAATTTAGCATAAGTATATGATAATTTAATCTATAAGTACACTCTCGATCACTTTATTAAATAAATACTAATCGAATGCAAAGGAAGAACAAACAAATGTTTGAACTTGCTAATTTTTTATCAACAAAACATTTCTATACATATAATTTCATAGAATTAAAACCTATATTTTCCTAACAATTTAATGATGTACAAGTTTTCTGAATTTTACTTTTTACTTAAAAGTTTTGTATTGTAGCTATTTTTATGGTTAAATCTCCCTCAACGTTAAATTCGATCCACGCGGGCCTTAATTAAAACTGCATAATGGAACTCTTTAATTATACTCATTCTACGAACCCGTATCGTATTTTATTAGTACGCGACACGATTTACACAATAAAATTGATAGCTATTAAATTACGGAGTATAATTTTAGCGGACAATTGATTGTAATTTAATTTCCTTTATGTTATACACTTTAAATTCCAATTTTCTAGAAAGGACATAAAATAAAAAGAAAATTATGCTATTATTTCTATTCAGCTAAATCAAAAGTTATGATATCTCGATACCTACAGATATTCTATTTAAAAAAAAACGTTATACCTAATTGTTAACAAAGTTACGTAATGTCATTATAAGAAAAATAACAATATAAAAACAAAGAGCGAGGGTGAAGTGCTACGTAGGTAGGTAGTGTTTTTGTTGTAATTATTTCGTAATCGTCTCTCAAATAATCTGCACTTGACGTAAGTAAGGGTGCCTGTGAACTCAGAATAAAATATTTAGACATAAAAGAAAACGGAACAAGGTTTAAGAAATACCAAATAAATTGAATCGTCGCGCTCGCTCCGCTCTATGAAAGAAATTCCCAATATTTTTTTGCTGAAATAGAACGCAATTCACCACCAATTACCTACCCAAGTTTTTTCTCAAGAAGATGGAAAGTAAATTAATGATAGGAATAAAATCGTTGGCGGGTCCCGAATGTCCCGTCCGGATAGAGTTGTGGGTAAAACCGCAGCTAACGGTGTTCAGTCGTTTCTGCCTTTCTACTGTCTGTGGTATCTGGTATCTCCTGAAACCGGCTCTTTGACAAATAGTACCGAAACCACAAACTCTCTCCTGTTAAGAAGTAACCTACCTACCATGATTGCTTTAATTGACATCCAAGAACAATCGTGACGTGCCGCGCCGCGTCGCATTGTTTTCAATTAAGATCTATTTACATTCATAGTAGGCACCTATCTATTAACTTTATAACTGTTCATGATGTAGCAAATTATCTCCCATTATTGCCATTTATTATTATAACCCTAATTTAGAACATCTCTTCAATGTTGACACGAATGAGGTCGTCATCGAATTATAATCTTATACCTTTAAACGAGCAATTCTTGTATATTTATTTATATGTATATTTATAAATTTATTTCTGTGATCTTGGAAACGTAATATATTATTGTAATTCTAACTAAAACGGCTCTAACGATTTCGCTGAAATTTGGTATATGGGGATTTCCGGGGGTAAACAATCGATCTAGATTAGTCTTATGTTTGGGAAAACGCGTGTTTTCGAGTTTTCATGCGTTTTTCTTTCGACGCAGGATATGGTCGCTAAGTTCGGTCAGCCAGCCACTGTCCGTCTGGTCCAGCGGGTTAAGACGCGGACGCTTCGATCGTTTAAGCGCGGACGGCAAGAAACCAGTGTTATGGGTTCAAATCCCGCTCGGTGTCTTACTTTTGTTTATTTTTTGAAGTGAAGACTTATTTAGCGGCGTTGTACGCTTTTTAGGGTTCCGTACCAAAATGGTAAAAAAGGAACCCTTATGGTGTGACTCAGTCTGTCTGTCTGTCACAGCTGGATATCTCGCGAACTACTAATGGCATCAACTTGAAATTTCTAATAGTTTGAGATGACATTTGCCCAACTATTTTGCAAATAAGAAATAAATAAAAAAATAAATATCTTTTTTACAGCAGGGCCTGAAAAGGGGTCTTAAAAATTTGAAGTGGGGCTACTAGGGCATGTGGGTCATATGAAAGAGCGCCGTTTGCACGTTTTCAATCATTTTTTCTTTTTTTTCTAGACCGCATAGTTTTCGACTTATGATGAAAAATGTAAAAAAAATACCGTCCCCCCCCCCCCCTTATCTCCGAAGTTTGCAAAGACAAAAATCTGAAATAATTCTATGTGATAGCAGTTTATATAAAGATTACAGGAAAAATAAAACGATGTCTCAATATAGCACACCTTTTTAGAAATTATCAAATTTCTAAAAAAGTTAAGATTAGTTCCACTATCGGTCAAGAGATGGCGCTGACCTAAAACTGCAATACTAATTTTATTATTCTTTTCTGCAGTGTGGTTTAATTAGT
Source organism: Agriphila geniculea (assembly GCA_943789525.1). Taxonomy (NCBI): domain Eukaryota; kingdom Metazoa; phylum Arthropoda; class Insecta; order Lepidoptera; family Crambidae; genus Agriphila; species Agriphila geniculea. The sequence continues at coordinate 16,884,990 of OX038875.1, forward strand.
GCAATTATGATGGTACGGAACCCTCGGTGCGCGAGTCCGACTCGCTCTTGACCGGTTTTTATTTGTAATGGGGAAAAAATCTTAAACTCGCGTCGGTCAGTCAGGATCACGTGACCCTGATCGAAAATTTGTAAGACGGATGTAGAGTAGACAGCCGGCGGCGGAAGTATACCCCTCTCTTGAAAATAGCGGCTCGTTATTTCAAGACGTAACCTGTGTCACCATAGCAACGCGCTAACTTTTTAATTTAGAAAATCTAGAGTTTTGACAACTCTAGATTTTCTGTCTAGCTATGGATAAGACTTTCGTACAATACTGTTCTGTATTCGTAAATTCGTAAGACGGCAATTCGTGCAAAATTATTCGTTAACCATTCCAAAATATCAAAAATGCACAACGTTAATATTCAAGTTTTCACTTCTGCCCTCCCGGAGTGCAACCCGATTTTTTTTAAATTGTTTTTAGACAAGTTTATAAAATGTAGTTAATGTTTGAGATAACAATAAATAGTAATAACCGAGCAAAGCTCGATCACCCAGATATTGTAATTCTAACTGAAAACTCACTAGCAATTAATCGCTATGCGGTAATAATGTCGTCAGTCGCGTCACGCACCTTTTGAATGCGGTCTTCGTTATCTCACTTCATTCATAAAATTTTTGCATGTAATTATCATGCAGTGTGCGTGCAGTGCTGCTAGGGATGGGTCCAGTGAAAATTTCAATGAAATGAAAATTAAATTTATATGAAATTTATGAAATCTTTCAAAACAGGTTAAAATATTTCAGTTTTGAGTGAAATTTATTTAGTACTAGAAATCCCTTATTTTCTGAATAAGTTTACTATTTTAGTGTATTAAATGAAAATTAAAGACATAATTTAGATTTTACTGTTGAGCAAATTCATCAAACTATTTATCGAGCTAAATCTTTAGATATTTTGTCTTAGCTATTTAGTAATATCACAAGAATTATGTTTTACACGTAGCTATTTTGTAATGTCATGAGACGTATGTTATGAATCAGATAAAAATACACTTTACTATTGTTGTTTTGCGGTCGGGATTCCTCAAAAGTGTTCCTCCGCCTCGTGTACAAGAGTACACGAGGCTATACCTACTTACTTTTCTATATATATTTATTACAATTTTAAAGGTGATGGTCCGTTATTGTTCAAATTTGAGTCAAAGTACAGTTTTATTGTTGAACATAATAATGTTGATTGTTTGTCTCTCCAACTTCACTGAATATTTTGGTATTTAAAGTTGTAAAATAACCAAAGTCATTCATAATTTAAGTCAACTTACTTGTTATTGTTTTATTCTATAATTATGTTGATTATATTGACCTTAGGCCAGTTGAAATTCAAAAATAAATTTCACTCTAAAGTGAAATATTTCAAGCCAAAACGAAACTTATTCTAAATATTTCAGAGACAGATTTTTCGTGAAATTTACCCAACCCTAAGTGCTGCTATGTTCTATATGCAAAACAATTTCAATGTAAGTAGTGCATTGATCGAACTAGAGTAAAATCACAGAATACATAAATAGTATAATATTCTTATGTTTTATATAGATAGCAGCAGTTAAACAACCATGATGCTTGAGATAATTCTGTATTTATTTTCAGAACGTAAACATTATTACAAGCACATTACAAGATGACAATAGGCAAGTCACAGACTACATTGCACAGAGCATATTATAGAGACGTACACAGACTAACCAATATACATATATTACAAACAGTACAAGTGTAAAATTGCATGATCAACCAACATTTCATGGTGTAGCTGATAAATAATTTGTAACTTTTAAAATGATGAGGTGAGCACTTTTCGCTCGGTGGTAAATGCATGTGTATAAATAAAAGATGCCTTAACAAACTACAAAGTAAACCATTTACCTACAAAGTTAAAAATTGTTGGTACCGCCATCTGGTCACCTCGAAGTCTCGCGTTTCAAGGACCATTACATTTTGGAGTAATTGGCGAGCCGTGTGACCGAGTTATGCGAAGGACTTCAGAAAGTTTCTCTTTGACAGACCTCAAATGTATGTACCTGCCTACCGAAACCTTCCACGACAAACTTGTTATGCCAGCACATTTAGTTCTAAGCGTAAAAGGGAAACAATTTTCGACGGCATAAGCTCTGAAAGTCAACCCCGTGTGAAACTCACAAAAACAAACAATAGGTACGCAATGAAAAAGATTGGATTCGTAACAAACAATTTGCTCACTAAACGTGGCTACCTGAAAACCGGCTATTGTTATTTGCCTCGTTTTTATTTTAACGTGACTTCGTTACAACAACCAACATCGGTTTTAATTGATTTTGTTATTCCCATATATTTTTTCTGATTGGCCCTGTTAAAACTCTTTTGCTAGGTAGCCAATAAATATTCAATCCCACCAAAGGGCGCGTAGAGTTAGAAGCTTGGCTCTACTTGAGGTCTGATAACTTTTTGACAACATTATTCATGAAAATGATTTTGGTGAGATTTCACTTCTTTTTGTAAGTAACTATCCATAAACCGAAAAAGCAAGGTGGGGTCAAAATTGTGGTCTAAAATCGTATAAAATTCGATCACCATCAACCAGCGTACTTGTACTGTCATTTATTTTATTCTGTGGTAGAACTAATTCATTTATGCTGTGATATTATTTTACTTTTTAATAAAATAGAGTCTGCGCGAGATCTGCGCCATGAAAGAAGTATTTTTGAAATGAACGCAATATCTTTTTATGACAAATTTTTTCCATTACTTTAACGGTGATAAAAATAATTACTAAATATTTAAAGATTTTTCAGATTCATATGTCTCATTTTTTCAGACCTCCAGCATCAAAATTTGTGGAAGTCGCATACAAACTTCCATCCCCTAATTTAAGGAGTTAGGCGGAAAAGTTTCAAGTTTTATATATTTTTTGCAGTTTGTGTACTACTTCTAGCTTACATACCGAATTTCAGCTTTCTAGGACTTCAGGAAGTACCCTAGGAATTTTGATGATTATCAGTAAGTTTTGACTAAATCGAGGTTTTTTAGATGTCAATAAAATCCAAAGTTTAAGAGCTATTCAATTGAAACTTAATATGTTTAATAAGTCTACTACAGACATCATATCCTGAGAATTTTGTACTTCTGGTATACTCCAAACCCAAGTTATGAGGGTTAAGCGGTTGGGGGGTTAAAGATCAATTTCATATTTTTTTTTGTTGTTTGTGTACTAATACTAGCTTACATACCAAATTTCATCTTTCTAGGACTTCTGGAAGTACCTTTTGAATTTTGATGATCATGGGTGAGTCAGTGCCGAAATCGGGGTTTTTTAGATATCAATAAAATCTATATTATAAAAGCTATACAATTCAAACATTATATATTTAATAAGTCTACTACTGACATCACATTCCGAGAATTTTGTTTACTCCAAAAATAAGTACTCCAAAAGTATACTCCAAACCCAAGATATGAGGGTTCAAAAAAACGACGAAGCGCTTCGAGAAAAGGTAGGTAGTGCCCTTGCGCTTCGCTTCCTCGTCTTGGCGGGGGCACGGTCGTGCCCCCAGATATAATGAAAAGTATGCGAAGTATACAAGAAAAAAACATATAATTTTGAAGACTATACCTGCCTATTCATAATTTTTACCAAAAAGAAGACAGTTCTGTTTGTTTTCCCTATCCAAAACTTAATTTCCTTCTATTTACGGAAATAATAACACGGAGAAGAAAATATTGTAGAAACTCCAAGTTACATAAATTGTAATTTGGAGTTTCTCTGGAAGTTATGAACTAATTTTAGTTGCTAACCAGAGTTAGCGTAATTTATTACGCTGGTAGTTTACAACTATTCCAAAAAAGTGACCATAATAAACAAAATGCCTTAGTAGCAAGATTAGGCACCGCTGATTTCCATCTTTATACTTATTCCGGAACTTCTAAAATACAACAACCTATAAACAGTTTCACAAAGTAAATGAAACAAAATCATTAGCATTCGTGTTAGGGCTTTTTCAATAAATGAGAGTGATGATTTCTTTAGAACAGTTTTCTTAAAGAGAAATGCGTCGAGTAAGGAATATTCTGACGAGTGAATATACGGGACGCCTGCCTAGTGAGGAACAAGTAGGAATGTTCAGATAGTTAAGTTAATAGATATGGATACTTCAATTGGAAAAAACAATTAAATTTCTTGCTGTTGCACGTGCTTTTAACCTTTATTACGATAGAGGAAATAATTGGTACCTACCTATTTAAGAAAGAAAATATTTTTTACGAAAGTCTAATGTTCTGGGAGGCCATGACATATTTGGTAACGATCGCGTAAGTGGCTGACTCTGGGTTCACAGGATGGAGAGGCACTCTCTGATGCTAAATATGTTGGTCTGTTTGCGTGAAGTGGTTGCGTTCTTTTTATATGCAGGCTGAAAAATGTGTTATCGTTACCAAAAAAAAACGATAATGTAAATGGCTGAAAATAGTACAGCTAGTAAGTACTAGTTGTACTCACGTGTATTACGGAAGGACTGAACAAAATTCGGTTGCGTTATGGAGCTACGCCAATTCAAAGATGCTTTATTGTTACCAAAAAAAAAACACGATAAGGTAAATGGCTGACAATAGTACAGCAAGTAAGCACTAGTTGTACCCACGTGAACTGTGTAAGGACTGAACAAAATTCGGTTGCGTTTCGTAGGTATAAGCGATTTAAGTTACAAGGATACAATTAACTTTTTTGTTTGTTTGTAATGTATAAACTCAAAAAGTACTGATCCGATTTTGATTTTTTTTTCACCTATAGAAAGCTACATTATCAGCAAGTAACATAGGCTGTAATTTATTTTCAAAAATATAAGAGATCCCTACAAAAATGGGCAAAAATGAAACCAATGGTATAAAAAAATTCCAATCAAAGTAACTATTTGGCGTGCGCTGCGAAAACTATTAATGATACATAAAAATAATGTAGTGTAGGTTTATAGTTCTCATTATTACCTACAAAAAAATTTTGGAGGATATACGTCTAACTATTATAGTTTAGTCAATATAAGCACTTTTTGTTCAAATTAGTCAATCAAAATGGGTAGAGTCCAAAGATGTATTTGTTTGGCAGTTTTTCCATGAGAGCCATCTAGAATTTTCGCTTGGTGTTTATTTCCACGGTCTGCGCTCGACCGAATATGTCCCTCGAAGACTTGAAAGAAAGCGAAGCGAGGGTGGGTCACTAGTCTATAAATAATTATAAAACAAGGAAGTTAATTCCATGTTTTATAATTTTTTATCTTGTTTGAATAAGTGAAGTAGGTTGGAATAAAGGGAGTAGGCATTGAGACTAATAATAATAAGAAATAGTATTACATACCTATGCCCTTTCCAAAAAGTAGAGTATTATACATCGCAATCGTCATCTTCGTCGCTATCAAAGCACACAGAAGAATCTGGGGCCCTACCGCCCAAGTGTCGTCGACTTCGCCGTCGGCTTCATTTGACAGAAGGATGAGATACATTGCTACTTCTTTTTAATAATAAAATAATATAATAAAAACATACCAAAGGAAAGTAGCAATGTATTACAACCATATGTCAAATGAAGCCGACGGCGAAGTCGACGCTACTTGGGCGGTAGCCCCACTGGTGTAGTTCAAAGATGCTTTATTGTTACCAAAAAAAAAAAAACGATAAGGTAAATGGCTGACAATAGTACAGCAAGTAAGTACTAGTTGTACCCACTTGTATTGCGGAAGGACTGAACAAAATTCGGTTGCATTATGGAGCCACGCCAGTTCAAAGATGCTTTATGTAAATGGCTGACAATAGTACAGCAAGTAAGCACTAGTTAAATTCGGTCACGTTTCGTAGGCATAATCGATTAAGGTTACAAAGTTACAATTAACTTTTTCTATGTTTGTAATGAAAAATTTAAAAAAGTACTGATCCGATTTTGATTTTTTTTTTCATCTATAAAAAGCTACATTATCAGCAAGTAACACAGGCTATATCTCATTTTCAAAACAATTAGAGATCCCTACGAAAATGGTAATAATGAAACCCATGGTATCAAAAAATTTCCTATCAAAGTAACTACGTGGGCTGTTCCAATAGTTTTTTTCTTTAGATTGCGAAATATATGGCTGCAATAGTAAGTCGGTAAACGAGGCTAGACATAAGATGTTTTAAAAAAAATTCAAACCCACTAAAGATAAAAGTCTCATGAACTTTGATGCTTCGTCAATGCCGCCATCCAAAGTCGAGCTGGATCAACAAATTTTACGTGCACGATATGTAGCAAATATCTGGAGCAATGCCTGTAGAGAAACCCCCAGTAGTCTGTCGCCAGTTAATCACGGCTGGGCGGAAGACAATGGAAAGTACGTCCCTGTTTGGTACCTATTATCTGAGTTATTATTAAGTCTCAATGCCTCCTCCCTTTATTTCAACCTACTTCACTTATTCAAACAAGATAAAAAATTATAAAACATAGAATTAACTTCCTTGTTTTTTTATTTACAGACTAGTGACCCACCCTTGCTTCGCTTTCTTTCGAGTCTTCCGTGGTTGTCAACCTTTGCAGCTCGAGACAAGCGGTGCGGTGCGATTCGTGCCTATATGTCATTGCGCTGCGTGCGGCAGTTGGGCGAGACGTTCCGAATGTACCTAACCTGCCACGTACCTATTGCGACGGGCGGAGCGGGAGGGGCATTCGGTCGAGCGCACACCGTGAAAATAAACACCAAGCGAAAACTCTAGATGGCGCTCATGGAAAAACTGCCAAACAATGTCTTTGGACTCTACCCATTTTGATTGACTAATTTGAACAAAAAGCGGTTATATTGACTAAACTATAATAGTTAGAACTTAACTTAAATCGCTTATACCTACGAAACGCAACCGAATTTTGTTCAGTCCTTACACAGTTCACGTGAGTACAACTAGTACTTACTTGCTGTACTATTGTCAGCCATTTACCTTATCGTTTTTTTTTGGTAACAATAAAGCATCTTTGAACTGGCGTGGCTCCATAACGCAACTGAATTTTGTTCAGTCCTTCCGTAATACACGTGAGTACAACTAGTACTTACTAGTTGTACTATTTTCAGCCACTTACGTTATCGTTTTTTTTTGGTAACGATAACGCATTTTTCAGGCTGCATATAAAAAGAACGCAACCACTTCACGCAAACAGACCGACATATTTAGCATCAGAGAGCGCCTCTCCATCCTGTGAACCCAAAGTCAGCCACTTACGCGATCGTTACCAAACTTGTTATGGCCTCCTAATCTATAAACTTTGATTAGTATTTACTCGTCAAATTCAAACAAAAGAACAAATACCTATAATGAATGAGACACATTTTGAAGTTGGTGTATTTTAATTAAGGCTATGTTACATTTAATAAAACCTAACTAATATCGACCTTCTTCAGTTTATTCGTGCATAAACATACGTATTTACTAAGGTTATATACCGTTATATCTTCGCCAACGCAGACTTTCATGAGTTGGTTGCTTATATCTCAAAAGTAAGCAAGAAAAGTGACTATTGCTCGATTTACGATGTATTTTACGATTGGTTATATCGTATTTTCCGTGGCGACATCAGTAGATATTCGGCTTTTCGAATGGGAAGTGTAAATCAAACGAGAGAATTGAGCACGCGCTTCTGAAGTCTTGGCGGGTATTTGTAAATATTTAATGTCGTTAAACTTTCACACCTCAACCGCGTTCAACCTTCAGTACGTACATAGAACTCTCCATAATACATGCGTATATTATGTCGGTAGCAACTGAAATGTGTACCTGGCCGAAAATTGAAATAAATGAATGAACATTTTAAACTCGCAATTGTTTGAAATTTGACGTTACGCACGTCGTATTACTAAAAGTACCTAACTGTTTTAAATAGACGTAAAAAATCATCAAAGAAAGTTCGTATAGTTCCTAATTCATAAAACAATTACTAGGACCTAGGAACTGGTTCCGAACTATAATAAAAACTGTTCCACTCATATTCACAAACATTACTTTTTGAGATGTAACAGCGTCCAAACTACCAATCACACGTAATACGTAAAACAAACGAACCAATTACAGAGCTACGAGTATATTTCAACGCAGTGCTTTCGCATAGGCAAGGGTCCTTTGAGTATTGTTTTTGAATACGGGTGTTAAATTTGATAAATCTATTGAATTGCCAGTACTCGTAGGATTAAGGCGCTATCAACTAGCGCCGCCAAGTCATTTATTTTTATTATAAGTATATAAACCAGGTCAATATTTTAAAAAAAGGAAACAACCATGCCCTCCTTAATTGTCTGAGATTTTTTTTAATAACTCTTCAACAGTTTTCATTCTTTCTGTAAGTTTTGAAATCCATTTAAACCAAAAGTGGCCACCGTTGTTTTGAATGCATTTGAAAATTAGTGCAAACAATGAAAAATGTTATTAGAGTTATTCAAAAAATACTAGAGAAAATTGAGGAGGGCATAGTTGTTTCCTTCTTTAATGTTAACTTGGTATACGTGTAATAAAATTAAACGTATTGGCGGCGCTAGTTGACCGCTATAAGGGCCTTAAGATCCTATATCGTATTACATAATTACTTACACCAAGTACGACATATGCCCTCGAGGCTCAACTCAAGACATATTCTGGTTATGACAGGTTTGAAGATGTGTAAGTACGAGCTAAAGTGAGGGAGGTCCTCACTTAAGCGAGGACGAATTTATCAACGATAATGAAATATAAGTATTTTAAATGGAATTATAGTAGTTTATGAAACTGATGCATAATGAGGGGTATTAAAACATGAGTGTGTGTTTAAAAACCGAGCCGTAGGCGAGGTTTTTAATAGTATCACACGAGTGTTTTAATACCTAGTTATGTACAGTTTCATACACTACTTTATCTACTCTCATACAATTCGTGATTGAACCTATAAAATAAATTATCAATGATAAAAAGAGTAAGTGAGTAGTTTCTCGACTTGCTACGATTTGGTAGGTAGTATTTAGGTTACCTAGGTTAAGTAAGACGTTTTTCCGTCGCCGCATCTAAAATATCGGGTGGAGTCCACACTCACTACTATCAGACATTTTTAAGCAAAAGTAAAAATTAAAATCAAAACATGGCGCGTATTCTATTAGAAAAAACAATAATGAGGTAGTGCATTCCAGCAGACTAATCGTTACGATAAGTCATCGATCACCATAGAGTACATTTTTATCATGGAAAGTATGTGGAAATATCATTGTTCTTTTTTAATATCGCGGCACTGCCTTCTTCTTGGATTTGCCCTGTATCGTAATGACAAAAAAAAAGTTATTTTATAGCATACTTCAGTTAGCAAAGGTATGTTATAAAATAACTTTTTAATTTCTTTTCGGTATTGCGTGTATAAAGTATGTCAATATAAATGCGCTTTGAAATTCATAATTCGAATTTTACGATATGAGAGTAGATAAAAACTATTTCTCTATTTCTATTTCCTTTTTACTAGTTCAACGTAAACGTAGCTTTCAGTTAATAAATACAAACTACTTTTAGTTTTGAAGTGACGGGTTACAATTAGGTAATTACTTATTTTTGTAATGTGGTATGAATGGTTTAGGTGGAGGAATTTTGTGTTTAATGAAATTACTCCACACATTTTTAGTCTGATACTAAAGTAAAAAAATAGGTATTATAAAATATAATATTAGCAACAGCGGTCGTATTATAAAAATTAATAAATAATATCGGTACCTAAGTACCGTAACTACGCAGGCCCGAAACCTTCAAAGACACGAGAGAAAATTAAATTTTATATCCAACGAAGATGGCAACACCAGACTTAAGCTCGCAGATCACAGAGTAGGAGTCACTGCCAAATAATAGTAAGTTCTTTTAATGAGGGCTTTTCAAAGCGACATTTAAACAATAAAAAAAGTAACTATTTGCCTCACTAGACGGCGTTGGTGGAAAGAGAAGTGTCAAAATTGGTTTTTAAAATCAATAAATGTACCAAAGAGGCAATGGGGAATGTCCGAAAAAAATCAAATTGGCTGAATATTTTTTTATAGGTAGGAATAATCTTTCTTAGTAATAGAAAAAAAATCAGAATTTTAGGTTGCGTGAAAAAATTTAAAAAAATTAAAGTCTCTTCGTCTTCACAAATATAGGAAAGTAACAGCAGAATGGAAATTATACCTTTGCCATTACCTGCCACAACCACAACATGGTATTAAAAAAAATTTCAACACAAAATGTCAAAACTTTTTGTTTTTAATTCTTGTTGTCATAGTGGCAGGTGTTGGCAAAGGTATAATTTCCATTCTGCTGTTACTTTCCTACATTTGTGAAGTCGAAGAGACTTTAATTTTTTTAAATTTTTTCACGCAACCGAAAATTCTGATTTTTTTTTATTACTAAGGGAGCTTATTCCTATCTTTAAAAAAATATTCAGCCAATTTGATTTTTTTCGGACATTCCCCATTAACGCTCGCTGGCTGACATCTGCCCAAAGAGAAACATTCTAAGATATCATAAAGTTGATATAACTGTTGCTCTAAGACCCTGTATATTATTAACGTTATGTGTTACATCTGCCTGCCTACTAGAGTACTCTTCGAAGCTGAGTAAAAACAAATCACATTGACACATACATTTTTATTAACGCCATCTATCGAGCCTACAGTTTTTTGTTTTGAAAAGCCCTCATTGAAAATGGGTAGGTATCCATAGTTATCATATGACTGTTGTTTGCACACAGAACCACAAACCCAACTTTGCTTGTTAAAATTTTATAATTGCCGTTGTTGTTAGGTGGGAACCACTTTGTGAATGTTATAAATATAATATAAGAATGTATTTAAAAAACAATTTTATGAAACATAGTGCGTAAATGATCTATCAGTAGATATGTAAGTGCCTGCTACATTTTTAGAAATGATTGTCGCGGTCGGCGTCGTCCTGCGCGGGGTTGCGCACGCGCGTCGTTTTATCCAAATTTTTAATAACTCTAAACTTTTTATATCATCATCAATACCTAAGTTACCAATATTAAGCGACATAAAATTAGGGAATGGTATACCAAGGAACGCATTTTTATGGGAAAGAAATTACTTTTCTTCATTTTCTAAAGTAGGTTTCATTTTTATTTAGAGAATACCGTATATTTTTTAGCGATTCGCCCGCTTGTTTTCTCTCATTGTTCGTTTACTTAAAAAGAAATAACACAGCAAATTGTGACGGTAACCAAATTCTATCTAAAAAGCTCTTCTGACGTTTACAAAATTACATGAAACGCCAAATTTCGCGAAAGACCACTTTCTGAGAAACTTAAGGGAGTATTTGCTTTCCTATTTCAAGAACACTGTATGTCTAGTAAAGAAAACCATTTCAGTTAAAATATTTTTACATTCAAATAATTATTTCTCAGTCTTGGAATGTATTGGTAATTTTTGAATGTATAAATTTTTAAATGTTGAATGGTGTTGTCAAAAATGCTTAATGTTGAACGAATGTTTACTTTAAAGTAAGTAGATAGATTTGTAAATAAGATAAAACTTTCTATTATTATTTGGCGCACTTAGTAAGATTACTTTACTGAGTTCTTAAATAGAAATAAAACAACAACATAAACCATCTCTTGTATGAATGTAATTAATTCTCATCAGGTAATATTTAACGTAGTAAGTAATTTTCGAAAATAAACCTCGGTCATCAACATTGTTTAATTACTATACGCGTGACTTGCAAATAAAACTACTAGGACTATTTATTTACGCGTTACATGGCAACTCTACCGTAACGGATAATTAATAAGCAGGAGGGTAGTTCAAATATCCTTGGGCTGTCCTTGGGCTAGAACGGCGTCTCTACTTACAGTTAAACTTAGCTGAGAATAATATTTGCAGTAAACATTGGGAACTGTATCAACTTCAACTGTTAAAATTTACAAGGTCTGAATTAGAAGGATACATTAAAATCTATAGAAAAAATAATTTAAGGATAATGTGAAGATGTATCGTAATATCTTTTTCAAATTCACCTATGTATCTAAAATTTTGGGTCTTATAAAAACCATAACTAAATCAACACACGCACGAACACTTATGTTAAAGCATGTAATTTGCTGGTGGCAGTAGATACTGTGTCTGTTTGTAACATAATCACAGAATAATATACCAAATCGAAATTACAAGTCAGAAAGACGTCGTTAACATCAAAGTATGAAAGAAAAGCTCATTTTATTTTCTCTATTACCGAATACATAAAAAAACAAGTAACAAATCCTACACTTCTACAAAACAAAGTAAGAGATGATAATATTTGTTGCTTTCGAGTTAAAGATTAATAAATAAGCATAAATAATAATTCCAAAGGTCTGGAAGTACCTACCTATGTTAGTAACTGAACTCTGTTATACATATCTACATAGTATGTTCCATTACAAGAGAGATTATGTTTTATCCTGGCACAAACACGGATCTGTACTTTCGCAATGAATATAAAGCTGCTTATTTGTATCTATCACAGACTAATTTTCATATTAAGTCTAGTTAGACGCTTCATCTTCGCGATGATAATACTCACTCATTAGAATAATATTAATGGTGGTAGATGAGGAAGAAAATAAATCCATTACAGACACTATTAAAATAAAAAGTTAGAGATAAAACTGAATAAGTTATAAATAAACGAAACCCAAAGAAAAAACGATGCCTCATTCATAACATAACTCATATCATAACTAAACAAGCTCTCGAAATAATTATGCAACACAGAGCAATGATTTTGATGTCGTTTTGTAGGTAATAATAAAAAAAATTAGTTTTTGAGATTTGTGAGAAAAACTTATAAAACATATACAAATTTCGGATTAAAATTGACTTTGTTAATTTTTATGACGTATTTAAAGATGAAAGTTTACACAATTATTTTTTTACTTGATATGTGATATGGCTTTCGAATTCGAAAAAAAGTATTTTTTTTCTAACTGTAGGACTTCTAAATCCGGATAAATTAATATTTTTCGGCAGGGTCATCTAAAATAAAAAGTCAATTTTAAAAAGGCGGTCATTTTAACAGCAGAAGCGATAGACCGTGTTTTTCGAATAAATTAAATTTTCGTATTTTGCTAGCGATAGTCTTTAAACTATCGCTAGCAAAATACCAAAGACTGTATATTATTAGGGGTGTTTGAGCATTTCTTTTTTGATAGGAGGAAAGAAGATGTAAGTAATGCAAACTTGGCCTTATGCAGACAAGTATCTTTCTGTGGGCACCCTTCATTACTAAAGAGGTGGGTTGAGACTTGGAAGATAGGGCTAACAAAGCGTGAGATGGTTACAAAGATACAACAAACAAGGCCACTACAGCCAAGTACCCTCCAATTTTCCCATTTCGTTGTCGAGCCCTGAACCTAACGGTCTCACTGTTCATTTACATAACAAGTTATTTTTAATTACAACAACTGTTTTATTTGGAGCTCTTTAAGTTAGCTAGTCTACAACCCGGCCCGGCCCAAAAGGAAATTGCTATGCCGTCATATCCCGTTTTAATTTTAAACACTAACATTTTCGGCACTCCCTTTACTGTCTATATAGTTAGCCAAGCTTTTTCGTCTAACTAGACCATTATGCTTTAAAACTTAATTGAAACAATGTAATTAAATTCCATATCAATTAACATTCTGTACCGAGAAATCGCTGCAAATCTCTAGACAAACAGTCTCTAGTATTTTATCTGAGCTCAGTGTGATTGTTATTGATCTGTCACACGCTTTCCAAGCACGTTCTCTAGAAATAACCAATCCTGTCTAAAGCCTGAAGCAATAGGCAACAATGGCGCCCGTCCACCCCAAAGCGATGGTTCTATTCTTGTCTGCCATTGACCCAGTTCCTCGGCGGAGCTGCAACCCGCTTCTATTCAGCTAAATTAATACTAATAAAGGTAAATGGCTTAATACAGTCGTTGTGCCAGCCGGCGAGGCGCCATCGAAACCCACTAGTGTTCTTAGAACTTTATTATCCAGCTCTGGCTTACTTTTATTCAACTAACTTGCTTAAGTTGCAGGAAGGGTGCAATTTTATGCAAGACTTTTGAAGTATCGTACCTATATTTTGGACTTTGCGAGTCCCGAGTGAGCGTACCGAGCTAGCCTGAAATTTTGTCAGACGAAAATGGTTACAAGCATATTCAAATATTCACCTTAGTAGGTGAATATTTGAATACTTTGCTTTAAGTACTTATTGTTTTTTTCCTTAAAATACGTCATTATGCTGTATTTATTTACAACTCACATTTGCTTGAAAAAAACGCTGGTTTGTTATACGAAAAAGCTCGAATGTTTTCGAGTCATCTAAAGCAAATGGAACGTTTCGCGAAATCCCTGACATAGCGTTTTCGCCGCAAACAGCATTTTTTAAATTAATTTATGCTAACAATAAGTGAAATGGCAGTCATTTCCATAAAGCGCGAACATAACGTGTCTGGAAAGATTAATAAAATTCTTTACTGTTTTTCACTATTATTATTACTTACATATACCTAGTGGTAGGTAGTGGAATCGCTCGGTTAGAAGTATTGACGTGAACAACTAAACAATGTCCTACTATTTTACAGTAACTTCAATTTCCACTACCCTTTTTGATTAGGAATTACGCGAACAAACTACCTATACATCCTACCTCTTAGCCGCCATTATTAGGGCTTAATTAGCGTGTTATTTGTGAAACAAACTACCAAGTGTAATCAATCACCCCCCGTCTTTCTTTTAACTAGATCGCGTTTTAGTAATGGTTAGTTAACAAAAAGTACCTACTCAAGACGACATTCTTATAGGTAATATCCTAGGTTTCCACTTTGTGATTGTGCAATTCAAACTTAGTAACTTTTCGCAACAGTTTTAAAGTTTGCATTGCATCGATTGATTTATAAATCTTGTAAAAAAATCAATTAATAATCTAATAAGTTCCATTCCAATAATGACATTTCTATTGGAAGAATCAGAATCGTTTCAGTAGCAAAAAACCGGCCAAGTGCGTGTCGGGCCACGCGCAGTAGGGTTCTGTAGGTACATTATACCCTACGATATTTTAATACCGCTATCATTTTTCGTCTGAAAAAATAACTTTGTTTTTCACAGTGTTTGTATGAATGACAAAGTTATATTTGCGGTTTTGGAAAATGTACTATATCTCGAAAACTAATTACTGTATCTCGTTCAAAACAATTTTCGTTGAAAGTGTTTATTAAGATCTATAGTTTATATTTTTTTAGATTTTTCACCCTCTTACTTTAAAAGTTAAAGGGGGGGACACACATTTTACTACTTTGGCGGCATATATCTTTCAAACGGATGACTTTAAAAAAAATAGTCTTAGAAACCTCAATGTCATTTTTAAAGACCTATCTATAGACATCCCACAAGTATTGGTTTGATGAAAAAAAATATTTTCAGTTTCAGTTCCATGTATGGGGAGCCCCCCCTTAATCTTTTATTTTTTTTATTTTTGTATAAAAATCGTAAAGCGGTTCACAGAATACACCTACCTACTAAGTTTCAACTATGTAGTCTTAATACTTTTGGAATAAAGTGGCTGTGACATACGGACGGACAGACAGACAGACAGACAGACATGACGAATCTATAAGGGTTCCGTTTTTTGCCATTTTGGCTACGGAACCCTAAAAAGACCTTATCATAAAATTTTACTTTATATTAATAAATCATTTTAACTATCATGTGCATGGAATATTTTTCTGGGAAAACGTAAGGTATCCGAGCGATATCTAATAGCATACTAAAATTTCCATTTCTCGGTGAACGAAGGGCGCTACATTTATATAAGTAGAAAAAATGGAACTAGCTTTTCCTGAGGAATAAAAGTAAGTACTTACCTTTAATACCTTTTTGAGTTATCCTTTGCCCAAGGCCCAAAATAAGTGGGTAGGTACTTAATGGTTTTTTTAAGTAGGAAGGTACCAATCTGGTATTCGCTAGATAAGTTTATGCTACAACTAGCTTTTGCCCGCTACTTCGTCCGCGTGGACATTCGGAAAATCCCTAGGGGACTCTTGACCGGGATATATGTACATATCCTATACTTAATAAACTATCTGTGTGCCATTTCAAATCTGACGTTTTTGCGTGATTGAGTAAGAAACATCTTAAACATTCAAACTTTTACCTACACTTATAATATTAGTAGGATATCAGGGTTGGAGAAAACAGTTTTATTTTATTTTATAATACAAACAGTTTAAAATGTTTTAAACAAGTACATTTTTAGTTTTTATGTTTTTTTACTTTTTACTTTAAACCATCAATTTCAAATCAATTAGACCTATAATTTTAGACTATTTTCAAATTTGCCTTAAAATCCTTAGTAAATATTTTCAAATATCGATTAGTTGATTGATAGTTTTTTTTATCTCTAATTAATACTGGACGTTTAGGTACGCTATTTTATGATGTTCATTATTAATAAGGGCAACCCCAATATTGTAAAGGGTGGAGGAACCAGTTTTCGAAAAGGACCAGTCAACGATACTTTTTTTAATCGGTGACAAAAAAGTTTAAAGTACTTTGCTAAGATTTGTCATCTTGGCAAAACATATAAAATAAAATTACACTTTTATAGCGTCATTTTATGTACTTTCAGTAAAATCTATGCATCTATCTATCAATCTATTATGCATTTTTTTACGAAAATCACCATTAATTCTCAATTAAAACTAGTTTTAAACCTTTTTTTATTGTTTTTAACATTGTTTAAAACTTGTTTTTAACTGTGTTTTTAAACAATTAATAAAAACATTGATTTATTTCAAATTGTTTTAAACACGTGTTTTAATCATGCCAACCCTGTAGGATATCCATATTCCGTTCCTGTTCGTCCTGGTTCTCGGCCCATTCCTTTACTTGTTTTCTTTCCTGTTCCCGTTCCCTTATTATTATTATTCCATTCCACACAAAAAGACCACCATTTTGGGCCCTTTGATTTTTAGGTTTTAAATAAACCTAAAAATCAAAAGGTTATTATTATTTATTATAATAGAGCTTTAAGCGGTAAATTTTTGGAAAATCATGAGATATACGTCACCCATTTAGGGGTAGAATCATGGCCACCATGTTGGACTTCAAAATAAATGTAATTTTTGCAATCTGTTGATTGCCATAAAACCTCAATAACAACATCCGTCCGTATTCATTATTGCGGTTTTACCCAGTCATCCCCTGAGGGGTAGAGTTTCAGAAAACCACGAAATACGTAAGTATTTGCGTATTTGTTTTTAGAAATACTTCCAGGAAGTTCTATTTTGTAAGGAGAACTTACAACATTTGAATATCCATTTTACCCTTTTAGGGGTTGAATCATGTCTCCGTCAAATTAATGCCATTTATCTTATGCAATCAACATCCCATAAAACCTCAATAACGACATCAATTACGATTTTAGGTTTTATTTACCCATTTACCTCCTAAGGGTTGATTTTCAGAAATTCACGACATACGTGTTTGCTTTTTTTGTTTTTAGAAGTACTCCTACGAAGTTTCAGGTCGAAATGTCATTTTTTTTCTCACACAAACTTTGAACCCCCATTCACCCCTTTAGGGGTGGAATTTCCAAAAATCCTTTCTTAGTGGATGCCTACACTGTACAAAGTATCTATGTACAAAATTTCAAGTCTCTAAGTCCTGTAGTTTGGGCTGGGCGTTGGTATCTCAGTCACCCTTCATTTTTATATAAGAGAAGAAGATGAGACATTCTACTAGTCATTATTTTAAGTCGTAAAATTGGAAAACAGATCTTTTTTTAAAGGTAATCGATCTTGCTTTTGGCTTTAGCAGTGTTCTTGTCAGGGATTTCTATATTTCCATAGTAATAATTGCTACATTATGTATACATAGAGTAATAATGTCGTTCACTCTACGTATGCAGGTAGTGTACCGACACTTCGTAGGCATATGACGTGTTCACGAACGCTTTTACCTTAGTAATGTAATAATAAAGAATATCTTATTACTCATTTGGCCGTACCCTGAGAGGTAACATCTTTATTCATAATTCACTTTTATTACAAAGCAAATTATGTGAAAAGCAATAGGATAGGATCTATGCGATTTACAAAATTATGCTGCAGTTTAAGCAGTTGCCCTCGTTTTTAATATAGCGAATGTTTAAATAAAACTTGCTTCATCTCATAAAGGCCGTATTCACGCTCAGTTTTAATCAAGTTGCGGAATTATTTAATATGGCAGACGAAGCATTTTGTGCTTCACAAAATAAGTTAGCTGCTTATCAATAAGCGGGGTTTATAGCATCGTGATGAGAATATAACGTGAGAATTTGGAATCAAGTTGCTTATTTCATATTCTGTTTGATGATGATGACTGATGCCTATTATGTCCTCTTTGTTCAGCTGTTATAACTGTTAGGCTGAAAGACCGAAATTGGTCTTTGAGCAAAAAAAATGCTCACAACGCGTTTTGATCACTACCAAAATTCCACAACGCAAAATTCGTGTCATGGGTCTTATAAAAATGCCCAAAACTCGCTGTGGTAATCATAGAAATACCACAAAGCGAAATTCGCGTCGTGGTCAACATACCAAAGGACTACAACGCGCTGTGGTAATAAAGAAAAGCCATGACGCGTATGGAACCATGATAAAGGTAGCATACGACGCACATTGATTTGTAATATCTGTGCGTGGATCCTACAAGTCTCAAAACTTTTGATAGATATCTTTAAGAGCTCAGAACGCGCCATGGCTTTTCTTCATTTCCACAACGTGTTGTGGTCGTTTGGAATGTTGACCACGACGCGAATTTCGCTTTGAATTTCTATGATTACCACAATGCTTTTGGGCGTTTTTATAAGAGCCATGACACGAATTTCGCGTTTGGTAGTGACCAGAACGCGTTGTGAGCGTTTTCGGTCTTTGAGCCTAACATTACCAATGTAACATTTTATTAAACTTACTCGCCCGCGGTACAGAAAGCACAGACGGCACAGAAGCGTCTGACATCTAGTAGTGCTTGTAATCGTAATCAGTAGCGACTGTGTTAACTTTAATAAAATACCGTCGCTTTATTTCAAAATTTAAATAAATACTCCATAGGTAGACAGTAGTGAAAATGGTCATACGGCATTAAGTAGGGCAATTGTGGCTAGAATTAAACTCTTTAATTTATGTTGTTACACTTTACTTTAAAAATCAACATACCTAATCATAATCTTGTTCGAATATAAAAATCACCCATTGGTAATTGTAGCGTACTTGAAAAGCAATTTGCAAAACTCCCATTCTAGAGGCAGTAAAAGTTTTGCGAGCCTGTAAAACTTTTATCGCCCCATCTCAGGCCGGCGGTGTCCAGTGAGTTAGTATAGAATTAAACAATCGAATATTGCTAAAGCAATTCTGCCTGTTATTCTCAACTGTCCGCCTACTCGGTAATATTCGGATTCTTGTTTTTCGAGGCAGAATGGAATATGCGAGGAGTCGGAAAGCATTTCGCACATGATTGGAAGATTTGGAAGTAATACACCTACACTTAAATACGATAACAATAAATCTTAATAATAAGAAAATCTTTATCGTGGTAAATATTGTTGGACAGTTAAATATTTACCTACTTCAGTTTTACTAAAAATATTTAATCAATATGAGATCCCTTTTTGAATAGCACGTAGCACAAGTAGTGGCTACGTGTGCTACGGCCTACGGTTAATACACGTAGTAACTACGTGTACTACGGCTTTCGGCAAATACACGCAGTAACTACGTGTGCTACGGCCTACGGCAAATACACGTAGTTACTACGTGTGCTACGACCTACGTCAAATACACGTAATAACTACGTGTGCTACAGCAAATACTCGTAGTTACTACGTGTGCTACGGCCTATGGCAAATATACGTGGTTATTACGTGCACTACGGCCTACGGCAAATACACGTAGTTAATACGTGTGCTACAGCCTACTGCAAATACACGTAGTTACTGAGTGTGCTACGGCCTATGGCAAATACACGTAGTTACTACGTGTGCTACGGGTGTGCTACGGCCTACAGCAAATACACGTAGTTACTACGTGTGCTACGGCCTACAGCAAATACACGTAGTTACTACGTGTGCTACGGCCAACGGCAAATACACGTAGTTACTGTGTGTGCTACGGGTGTGCTACGGCCTACAGCAAATACACGTAGTTACTACGTGTGCTACGGCCTACAGCAAATATACGTAGTTACTACGTGTGCTACGGCCTACAGCAAATACATGTAGTTACTACGTGTGCGACGGCCTACGGCAAATACACGTAGTTACTACGTGTGCGACGGCCTACGGCAAATACACGTAGTTACTACGTGTGCTACAGCCAACGGCAAATACAAGTATTTACTACCTATGCTACGGCCTACAGCAAATCAAAAAAGGTAAAAATAATTTGTACAAAAATATACTTAATAATCTTATAAGTAACGGGTGGCGCAAAAGTACTGGCACTAAAGAAAATACTTTTATTTTTTTTATATGACATTTTCTGTCATTCTGTTGTTGAAAATTGTGTAGTGAACAAATATAAAATACACTGAAAATAAACATGGACCGTTTTACTCCCCAAGAACGTGGAATAATTGTGTCAATGTTCTTACGGAATAATTCATCAGTGATAAGAACACAACGTGAATTTCGTCGACGATTTCCCCACCGTCCGGCAGGACTGACCAGTCCAGACTTCTTTCTTTGGGGTTTTTTGAAATCTCGGGTGTATGTGAACAAGCCACAGACTCTCGCAGCTCTAAAAGAAAACATTCGTCAAGAAATAACGAACATATCGCAGGAAGTGTTACGGCAAGTTATGCAAAATGTCATAAATAGGGCTCAAATGTGTATCAACTCTGGAGGTCACCATTTAAAAGACATCATCTTTAAATCCTAATGGTACGAAATTTAATGGCACAAATATACATTTAAAAAAACCTAAATCTAGTTTTCTAATTTAGAAAAAATGTTATAGCTGAACCAAATAGGGTCTTTACTTTTGCGCCACCCGTTATTTCATTCTAATTTCACTTCAGTCGGCAGTGCCTACATTAGATAATATGTCAGGCCAATAAATCCAAAAAAATGTCTGCCTCACGTAATATCAACTCAACACGTCTACTGTCTCTGCTGAATATGCCGAGTTATCGCCACCATCCCGGCTTCGCAATAAAATTTTCGTTCGCTTGTCAAAGTTCTTTCGCCCGTACCCTATCTGGGTTACCCAATTGTCCAAGTGACGTCGAATAATCTGTTCCAATATCAAATCCAATTCAATAGGAACAGCTGGTTTGTTTCATTCGGTCTCATTCAATGATTTTAGGATAAGAAGACGTGACGTGTATTTTAGATGGATTGCGTATTATTTTTCCTCATAAACGGGATGTCATTCGGAAATAATTTTAAGTATTTCATCGAAAAGTTTATTAATAAGCAATTCTGATCAGTTATTCAGAGCTGTGTCGCAGAGGACAACCACTCGCTTGCAAGATGACAAAAGAAACGCGAAAATTTTCTTGCACATTAATAACTTTTATGCCAAAGGTCTATGTGAATTAAATAGCAATGAAAGAAGAGGTGAAGATGAATTTTATAATCACATACCTATTCAAGAAAGAACTCCGTTTCCTAACTTTATAATACAATTACTTAACTCCTCGCTTTTTAAAAGCCCAAAGGAACCCAGAACGGGTGTTTTTCTCCAAAAGTTATTCCATAACAACGACAAGATTACGACGTCATATCATGAATATTGAAGCATGATGCTTTTATCGTCGTATTGTGTTATATCCGAATCTACCCATGTCACTGCTGCTCCCAAGTGAATTAAGATGGTTTTCTTCAGAAATATACATTCAAAAGCAATCTGCTACGCTTAAATTGTTGCATACTATGTTATAATTATCAATACGCAATATTGGGAATAAACATTATGCTTTTGCTGGTTGACTGTACTACTTAATCGTTAATCGATGCAACAACTACCTTTTATTAAGTAATGCTAAATTGTCTTAAAAGCAATACTCTAAGTGCTGGAAAGGATTAACAGGGAGACGTCAGTTAACATCGTTAAGTGAACCTTTTTATTTTATATTGGCCAATCCTTGTACCACTCTGTGTTGAATTTGCAGATACTACTTAAATAGATTAATACATGGCTAAAATAAAAAAGTTTCAAGGTCCTTACTTAATGCATAAGAATAAATAACAGTCTTATTTATTCTTATGCTTAAGGCTGTAGACGCGCATCACGTTCCATTTTTGAAATTTCAATACAAATGATCAAAACAACTCTGCGCGGGCCGTAATGAGGGCGAACTTTGAAAATTCCTATAAAATTATTATATAGATACAAGTTTATATAAAACACGCAATACTGTAACACCCTTTTTAGGGTTCCGTAGCCAAAATGGCAAAAAACGGAACCCTTATAGATTCGTCATGTCTGTCTGTCTGTCTGTCTGTCTGTCTGTCTGTCTGTCTGTCTGTCTGTCTGTCTGTCTGTCTGTCTGTCTGTCTGTCCGTCCGTATGTCACAGCCACTTTATTCCAAAAGTATTAAGACTACATAGTTGAAACTTGATAATTAGGTGTATTCTGTGAACCGCTTTACGATTTTTACACAAAAATAAATAAAATAAAAGATTAAGGGGGGGCTCCCCATACATGGAACTGAAACTGAAAATATTTTTTTTCATCAAACCAATACTTGTGGGGTGTCTATAGATAGGTCTTTAAAAATGACATTGAGGTTCCTAAGACTATTTTTTTTCAAAGTCAACCGTTTGAAAGATATCTGCCGCCAAAGTGGTAAAATGTGTGTCCCCCCCCCTTTAACTTTTAAAGTAAGAGGGTGAAAAATCTAAAAAAAATATATGCTATAGATCTTAATAAACACTTTCAACGAAAATTGGTTTGAACGAGATACAGTAATTAGTTTTTGAGATATAGTACATTTTCCAAAACCGCAAATATAACTTTGTCATTCATACAAACACTGTGAAAAACAAAGTTATTTTTTCAGACGAAAAATGATAGCTGTATTAAAATATGGTATGGTATATAATGTACCTACGGAACCCTACTGCGCGTGGCCCGACACGCACTTGGCCGGTTTTTTTTCATACCTCATAGGTATAACAAGCATTTGATTTTAAAGTACTTTTTATGGTGAAATTCTCACTATAGTCATGTAGGTTGGAAGGCAACATTAGGTATTAGCTTTAGATAGGTATTACAAAACACATCCAGTGTTTTCATATGGTTTTTAATATGATTAAAGTTAGTTAATTGTATGCAAATTTCTACCTTTTGTTTGAGTCCATTTCTAGTAGCTTAGCGAATGTCGGCGATTGTACCACACATTCCGGCATTCGGGGCATTCACTTAAATTCATTTTAAAACTTCCTTCACTAAGAATTTTAGTACTTTTTGATAATTAAAATAAATAAATTTTCTTGTTTACACATGTCACAGCTAACTTATCTATTGACAGACAAGTGACAACTGTCAGATGTGACGTTTGGCGTTTCATTCGCTATGCCAGCCCCACAGACCAATAAATTTATACCTTGTCGATAAAATAAAATAAATAAATATGTCTTATTTGTTATTTTCAATAATTAAAGTAAATGTTAATGTCTGGCATGCTAGTTAAAGATTTTAATAATTGTTTTGCTATGAAGGGTAAATGTGTTCATAGAAGGTAGTTTGTCTATTGGCGTAGTCTTTTTTGTCGATGGTATTCGAGATTTTTCTGGACATTTTCCAACGATGACATGTCGTAATTTGGCGGAAGTTTTTTACTTTCATTCTCTTATCTGCACCTTCATCGAAGAGTTGCAGTATTTTAGCAATGTGAAACCACAAGTTTTTGTAGCTCTTTGGGGGTTTTTGTCATTAATTTCATGATGCGTTGAGCATCCTTTTAAGCGGTGAGTGTGATAAAGGAATGTGGATTTGATTATTTGTCTGTTTTTGCAAGTGGTGTCAAAATTGTAATTGTGTGTCTTGTTCTAGGGCTCGCAAGCTCATTAATTTTATCTTTCAACATGTATCTTATGAGATAAAAACCTGTAATGGTTGAGGCCCAATTTGGTAAGCATATCAGCTTGGTTATCATATTTGTTGTAAAACAACCTCGTGTTCAATGTGACCACAATTGGGTGATGTTATCTTTTAATTGCAGGGCTCCTATAGTCTACCCCAAAATTAACGTCAAGAGTATGGCTTAGCGTCGCTATAAATATGCGCCGTGAATGGTTACAGTTCCATAGTTTACCTCAAAGTTACGTCAAGACTAAGGCTTAGCTTCGCTATAAGGCCCGCCGCATGTCGCAGTCGTGGTATACATTACGTCTGCAATAGGTATATCAACATAAATGAGAAAACCTGATGATTTATTATGTTTTTCTCTCTATACGGCACTAATTTAAGAATTTTGCTTCCTAAAACTAAAGTTTACATCAATAGTAATGCTTTCATTCTTTACATAACTTCATTGGAAAATAGCTAATTTCATTGAATTGCGGATATACAGCCTTAAATGTTTTATACTTAGACTTAACATTTTTACATTCATTTTGAATTTCATATATTTATATTAATAGACTAACGAGATTAAGGCGAGCTCCACAGATCATATAACAAATACTACTCGTACACAATGTACAACACAACAGCCACTTACGTACCTACAGGGAAAGCAAACTCTCATTCGGAAGCATCGCGCCGAATTGAAAGCTTCGCCGAATATGATGGTTTATCGGCCAAAGGCTTCTATTTGCCGTTATTATATTCCGCATTGGGGCACGTTCGCACAGAAGTATGTATTTGATTATATGTATAGCCTGCCATCGGAATTTTTAATACGAATCGTGGGTTAGGTACTCCAAAAGTGTTGAGTAAGATTTTGAACAAACATTTGAGGGGAAAAAAGCTTAGACAGACCGAAAAATGTTAGATATTATTATTGAATATTTAGATTTTAGGCATTCACGATGCTATTTTTATATTAAGATACTTAAGGGTCCATAATAGGATAACATGGTTTGCGCGGTCCATATTTTTTAATAGAAAACGTAAAGTTGTAGGCACAAAAAAAACTTACGACAAGCTAAAGAGATTATCTAGTTGCTACAAGTATTCATTTGCGTATAAACCTCACAGATGATTGTAAAGAAAAATCAGAACATCATCAAAAGCGCTTGTCACGAGCCATATTTTTGGCGTAAATAATAGCGGAAACGGATTAAATTCTACTTCGAAATATACTTTAACGCACTGTGCAGTTGCTCCAATATTTTTTTTTCAAGAAGGATCATTGTGCTAAAGATAATGATGAAAAAACAACCAAAAACATCGAAAAAGTGCAGAAGTGAGGTTATTTTTCATACTCTTTACACGTAAAGAAAAAGACGGAGACAAATGATTTTGCATAACCGAGTTATATTAGAAAAAATACTAGAAAAATCGACTCACCCGTAGCACCTCAGACGGGACTTTGACAGTGCCTCTAAAGTCTCTAAACATTAATCTAACATTAAAATATAAGTAAGCAAATTCTGGCCTCGCCTTGCCTTTTTCTTGTCTAATCGCAAAATAATTTTTATATATTAATCATCATCAAAATTTTTTATTCCATAAATGAAATATTGAAAAACTGTGTTAGGTACGTAAGGCTTAAAATTTTCTCAGAGCGTATAAACCTACCAAATCCGATTGTTTTCTCCATAGACATAAAAAAATTTTCGCATGGTTTTCTCTTATTTCGCTTCAAAGTAAATCAAAAGAGGTTACCTCTATCTGGCAGAATCTTGATGCTCTGAAATTTATTTGGCATAACACACTTGGCATAATCTTCTTTGAACGAATATTTTTAAGGCATAAAAATTGTTTAATGTAATTATTGTTATGTTTGAATATTTATAACATATTTGCTCGTAAAGGGTCTCTTATTACACCAATTTCAATATCGTATTGTATCTCATTACGAACTTGTGCGGTAATGTAAAGTAAAACGCACGGTTTCCTTGAGAAACCGTGCGTTTTACTTTACATTACCGCACGGTTTATCAAGATGCTTCGTCTAAAACGAACGGTACTTTTTTTAAATCTTAGCAAAGAGTTTTTATGTCAGAAAAGAGGTCAACATTTTATGAATAAAATTAACTTTGGGAGATAAAATATAATAAATGAACATTTAATTATTTAAATTAATTAATGTTGACAATAAATAACAACCATTTATCTGTAACAAAAACACAAAAATATTAATTTACTTTATTAGTTTAATACTCGCTGTTTTTTATGCCTTTGCCTTAAAAAAAGCGCTGATGCGCGCGCATTGCTAATTTTTCTTTGCTGTATTGTTTTTATTTGAAAATGTCGTCAAGTAGTGATGAATAATTTATTAATTCAACACCGCCAGAAGTCTCAGAGGCAGCGAAAAAGGCTACTCTAAGCCTCTTGCCCGAAAAATTGACCGATAAGATACTTACAAGCGTATCAAAATTTAATCATATGGAAAACAAGCAAAGGTGCAAAGTCCGAGTTTTATTTATTTCCTCGCAAATATGTTATAAAACGTCGTATGACATACGTGCGCTTTGATAATTACAGCCTTAGCTTTCTTGTAGCCCTCGCCTATGGCTCGGGCTAGCAATATCGCCTCGGCTGTAATTTTCAACTTACCGCACTTATATCATAATGTACTATTATATGTCCGAATTTACTATGGCGTACTATTCAGATGGCAGAATTTCATTTGGCATTAATACCTTTGGCAAATTTTTTATTCACATAGGTAAATTAGTTTGGCATAACGTTTATTTAGTCTACAATTATTTGGTATAATTTCACTTGGTACAGGTACTACGAATATGACAGAATTTCGTTTAGAATAACGTCATTATGCATATTGTAATTTCTAAAAAGTTGCATTTTAACCTTAAATTGAATAAAAAAATGTCCTAAAAAAATATTAAAAACACGACTGCCCTGCCTAAAACGAACTAAAAAGTTAAATAACTTAAATAACAAGTGTCATTGCAGTCGGGGGACCGTTTTGTAGAATTATTTTTAATCAAAGAGGTCCCCCGACTGCAATGACACTTGACTTTTTAGTTCGTTTTTGGCAGGGCAGTCGTGTATTTAATATTTATTTTTTTTATTTATTTTTATTTTACACATTTTAGTGACAAATTATATAGTTTTGGAATGTACTTATTTGGGCCTTTTATTTGATGCCCATATTGTAATAATTGAAGAAAAAAATATTTTTTTCACATTTGAAAGTGGCGTCGTATAGTCGCCGTATTGACTTTTTCCACAAAAAATATAGCTAGTGTCACTCGAAATAATGTAAGGATTCTAGCGATACCCCATACATCCAAATCCGTTAAGCCATTTAGAAGTTATGGTGAAATAAAGAAACCCACATACCCACAAACATACATGAATCCTACACATGTCATATACACTCCTTTTTTGGGCAGTCGTGTAAAAAGCCAATATTATATGTTGTGTTTTTGTAAATGTTGTGCTACAAAAGTCAACGACAGAAACGAACCGCTGCAAAACCGACATGCATGCTGCTTGCTTGCATGCATGATTACTTGCTTGCATGCATGCATGCTTGCTTGCATGCATGCTTAAATGCTTGTTTTGACCACTCGCAGCGGAGCGAGCGGAGCTCCACAATGCTTGCATGCATGTTGAATGCTGCTTACATGCATGTTGCATGCGGCTTGCATGCATGCAGCATTCTGCTTGCATGCTTACTTGCTTGCATGCATACTTACTTGCTTGCATGCATGCTTACTTGCTCATATGCATGTATGTTTGCTTGCTTGCATGTATGTATGCTTGCTTGCTCGCATGCTTGTTTGTTTGCATGCTTGAATGTGAGGGGCTTGCTTGCAGAATGCTTGCCAAGAGTTGCAGGGGGGACTGGCCCCCGTGCTCGGGTAGGATCTAGCGGGGGGCTGAAATAAAAAAATTAATGCACCAGGTAGTTTAGGTTAGTGTTTTTAGTGGAACGAGCGAAGCGAGCAGAGCTCCACAATGCTTGCATGCATGTTGCATGTTTACTTGCTTACATGCATGTTTGTTTGCTTGCATGTAAGAATGCATACAGCATGAAACATGCATGTAAGAAATACAATTCTAAATATGAATTTTCTATGAAATGTATGCCAAAAGATGATTCTGAATATAAGCTGTCTGGAACTCTGGAATATGATAGTTCTGCCTTTTAATGACTATAGATAGATTATGAAATGTATGCCAAATAATGATTCTGACTATAAACTGTCTGCGATATGATGGTTCTCTGACTGTGAACTTTCTGCGATATGATGGTTCTACTATTTATTTAATTGTTATGGATATGAAATGTATGCCAGAAGATGATTTTGGCTTATAAAAGTATTCGTTTTAAGTGTGTGCCAAACGATGTTCTGCGACATAAAGTTTATGCCATTCGCTGTTATGCGTAATAAAATTATGACATAAAAAGTTCTACCATACAGGGTAGACTTATTTAAAGATATAGGTAATTAAAAGAATAAAACATACTTGCTGGTTGCGTCCCATGGATGTAATGTAATATAGAGTCAACTCAATCAGCTACTGTATAGGTATCCCTATCACATTCTCTCTTATTATTAAATAAGTTTCATCGACCAAAGTCCGAATATTACAAAAGTACGGTATAAGAAAGATCTAGCAACTTTGTTTATTACACAGACTTATTAAAAGAAGTAGTGAGAATCTATTACTTTTTTCATCGGTTTTATTCTTTATTTAAAGCACAGAATACTGGTTAAAATAAAACTACACTAGCCATCCACACTTTTGAAATTGCAATTTCTCTGGTGGATAGTCCACCGAAAGTGGCGCCTTCAGAAGTTTTTATTTAATAAGTTGTTAATAGAAAAGGATTTTTAATAAAATGTACGTGGAATTTTTAGGTATTTTTAGAAGGTATCATCATTACATTCCCTCATAGTCATTCCTAGAAGTAGATAGCAAAACGGCCACTTTTAGCAGTTTTCCTATCTACTCCTATAGTTAGTACATCTGTATCTACAGTGACTACGAGGGAATGTAATGATACCGTTTAAAAATACTAGACTATGGTCCCTAAAAATTCCACGTAAAGTTTTATTAAAATAGTATAATTACAATATTAAATTTCCACTTTAGGTCAAACTGTAGAAGCTAGAGTTTTGAAATAAAAAAAACGTTTGATTTCATGGAGGTTATTGAAATTATTATTTAAAGAATCTTATTCTCTTTCTAAGCCTTATTATTACGAAAATATAGTTATAATATATTGTTTATGAGGTTATTGCAATTTTAAAAGTGTGGTACTAAGTTTTGAAGGCCAATGTAGTTAATAATTATTCAAAGTATTTTAACTTAATGTAAACAACTTGACAATACAAAGAAATCGTTTGATAACAACCTTACTAATTTATTATAATTTATGAGCGGTTTTTCAGCAACAGAATAAATAATATCGTTGTTTGCAAAAACACTTATTTTATTTGGTTATATATTACGTTTTATGCTCACTTTGCCCTAGAATACATATAATAAATGTCGGTTACTTCTTTCTTTATTTTTCCGAATAAGTAGAACAAAGCGTTCATAAAGAAAAATACGACCGAATGAAGTAATACGGCAAACAACATGTAACTTGGAGATCATTGAACTCTTGTGTTTTTCCCCAAGGACAAGATATTTAGTGTTTCATAGTTTCGGAATAGACGAGGTTTCGCAAACCATAATTTATTATTATTACGTACATAAATATTCATAGGTAAGTGTAATCAGTCAGCTCTGCGACCTACAGCCTCCCTACCACAGAGAATACAGGATAGTTATTACGTCCTATATAATACTTACAACACGATTTACTTTTTGATTCAGAGCACTAATCTTTAGTTGTATTGTACTCGACTTTGAAAATTGATGAGGCGAAGTGCTATTTGAAAATTTTAAGTGTTAGTCCGCAATAAGGATGAAATATGCTAAGCACAATTAAGTTTTTGGTCGCTAGAGATGTATTCGATATTTTATATCACCCATTTCATAAGAAAAGTAACGTAGGTGTAATTAATTGACATGTCAGCCAAAAGAGATGTCCCAGCGTTGCCCCAGTTTCATTTTATTTAATTACTTTCATAATTAAAAAATGCTAATTACATTTTATTTAGGTATAGTATCGGTCAAGAATTGTTTTATATTTAGAAAAACAATTACAAAAACATTAAGTTGTTTTCTGAAGTTTTTTGTGAAAAAAATGTAAGTAAATAGTACTATCATGATTAAAAATTGTGATTTAAAATCGTTTTAACTTAAAAATCCCACTTTTTAATGCAGAAAATAATTATTAATCTGATTCTAGAGTAAAATACCTACTCTGACATACTACTTTGATTAAGACGCGATAGACTTTCATTTTTTGAGAATGGTGAGGCAAATGACATAGGCGCGATGGGACATGTCCTTTATGTAAACATGTCCTATTCGTAAAAGGTATTATTTCAGATGATCTTCATTTTACCAAAGCTTAGACTGTCTTCATAAATATTCAGAACCCTGTTGGAGCGGCCTGGTGACTTTCGAACTGTGAACTGTGAATGGATGGAGACATCCGTTTTTTACAGTATGTAAGTATGATACGATACGCAGCGTATTGAGATGATAAGCACGTAAAATATTAGGCCGGTCGGTGGGTAGCCGTTATAGCCTTGCTTCAATCAATATCTTATAAAAGATGTGAGGACGAAGGTATACTTATTGGTGGTGACATAATTAAGGACAACAGTCGTTTTTCACACAAACTTAACGGTAACTTCGAAGCCTTGGTTCTCCGCCAAGGATTGACCGAGCCTTGATCTGATTAATGCTATCTAGGTAGTAATTTGGAGGAGATCCAGATCGCTATACACATCCAACTGATCTGATCAACATTCTAAGAGATATAAGGATGGATCAGAGTTTGAGTTTCAGGATTTCCATACATTTTTACGCTATTTTCGAGGTTTTTTTAAACATATCCTTACATCTCTTATAATTTTGATGAGATCAGTTGGGTCTGTAAAGCAATCTGGATTTCCTCCATTCACTCTCTGGATAGCTTCCATGAGATTACGGCTCGGTCAATCCATACCGGAGAACCAAGGCTTCAAAGTTACCTCGTTTGAATGAAAATCGATTGGTGTTCTTAATTATATGGCCACCACTATATATCGTGATTACTTTTACACTAAATGCTACATAAATTAGCATTTTGAAAACAACGGAACGCAGTTTCAAAAATAATTGTTTTGGCCAACATTACAAACATTGCTCCAATACCAAAGTAAAGTGCCTTGTATTATGGATATCAGGCATCGAAACCAGAACCGTGATGGTCATAATTTTCAAGTCTGGTAAGGAGAAACAGATATAGTCCTTACACTACAAGCACTTCAAATTCAACAACCTACCAAAATTGGATATCAAATCAAAATCGATCCACCACGGAATGGGCAAGAAATGCTCCTGTAAGCTCTACACCACACCACGCAAAGCTCTACGCGGTCATAAAGGCAGAAAATGCACTTAAGCAGCGGCGTGTAGGAACACTGGGATTGAGACCACAGAAAGCTTTAAGCGACTCTGAAAAATAAATAGAAACTAGAAAGCAATTTCTTATTTTGTAGCTTTTAAGAAGTCATCAATATGCGAAGAACGACGCAGAAAGGATAAGGATAGTTGGGCGGTGACGACGCGCGGTCTACGAGACTTCCATCTATCTCAGCACTTATTTACTTTATGGAACGAAACTTTTTTCTATGTTTAATATATTCCGACTACGGAACAAACTGTCACAGATTATATAACGAAACAATCTGCAAACGTTTAACATTATTTAAAAGCTCGCGCTTTTGGATTGTTTTATCTTAACTTATATTGAAAAGTTTGGATGTTTGTTACACGCAAAAACGGCTAAACGGTTCTAGATGAAATTTGGCACACAGATAGTTTATAGCTTGGATTAAAACATAGAATACCTTTTATCCCGCTCTAGGAATTTTTCGACAGCTCACGCGGAAGAAGTCGCGGTCGAAAGCTAGTTTTATAATATAAATCCGAATTCAGAAACAAAAATTTGAACAATTAATTTCGGTGAAATTGATTCCTTAATCTAGGCATACATGAAACTGACGGAATGAATCCTTGCCGCAACTCGTACAAACCATTCTCATAAAAATCGTCACGGAAGCTAAGGAAGTGAAAGCTTCGCTGAATGTAGGCAGTTCTCTGCACAATTCTGTCCCCTGTAGGTAGTACCTATTTCTTAAACGCCGTTTTATATTCTGCCTTCGAACTATAATCTTTTTACGACGGAACCTTTATTCAAATTCAGTGTAACGTTATTTGACACCAGGGAATATTTTAGCTACGATCAAACGGACCCTTTTAATCATGTTTAGCGACATTTAAGGTATTTGTTACTTTCTTGAAGGCTTTGATATCTCCTGCTATTTAACGAAGTTTTTTTTTCAACTACCTTTGATTATTATTGATCTAGGTACCTAACAAGAAATTAAAATTTAATGTAGGTAATATTGACTGATAATTATGAGATTAAATAATTAAACATAGTTTTTAGTTAGTGTAAAACTCACTCACATGAGTACACAAGTAGTTAACCTAAAGTGTTCCTAATGTTCTTTACGTTTTATAAGTTTTTCTTTTATGTTTTCTTGATACAACTTTTTTTAAAAGAATCTTAATTGTTAACTCTTATAACGTTTGAAAAATACACAAATCTTAAAAAGCTACGGAGGAGCGAAGGGTAGGTACACAACAAAGCATAAGAGGTAAGTCTCCACATTGGAAGATAAGGCACGCACACCCGCCACTGCGAGTTTCATCACGACAACGACGACCCTCGCTATTTTGCGTTTTTATTTACTTTGCCCAAGAAAATAAAACAAAGTTAGACTGACGCATATTCATGCGAAATATTCACATTGTCTGTAAGAAGCGAGACGACACAATCACGATTTGGCAAATACAAATGCTAGCAAATATGTGTGCCATTTAGAATAGTGAAAGAAACTACAAAGTAAGAATTTGCTCGAGCTATTTTCCTGATATAAATGTTTAGTCATGTGTATCCAAAACATCGTTTAGAAATAAACGAGCTTATTTGCTTGTAGATATCCATATTTAATAAATTGTGATTATTTGCATTCACAATGCTACTTTTATATTAAGTTAAATAATATATTAGAAAAATACTAGACACAATCGACTCACCCGGATCTCAGACGGGACAGATATCCATATTTTACAACTTTGTTTAAAATAAGTGTTTCGAAAAAAAATTACATTAACTACATTATTTATGAACGCTCTGGGAAATAATAAAGATCTTACGGTTTTAAAGTAAAAATCTTTGATGTCAAAAACTGGCTAAAACCGCACGGGAATGCCGGGAGTATTAACGATGTATCTCCAGGCGTGTTCCCACACCACGCCTCTCCGGAATCTAATCTCATTGAGCTGGGATTGACATTAATTTGTTATGGCTTCGAGATAGTCTTTGAAGGATCGACTTTTACCTCCGTTGCTAACATGGATTTCAGGAAAACTCTCGGTGGTCATGAAAGATTAATAACCTCGAACGCTTTAGGGCATAAAAGCTTCCGAAATTACTCAATTGTGCTCAAATGTTAACGTGAAAGCTTAGTCTAACGGATAACTAAGTAAATTATTTTTTAGACCTTACTTTACTTCGGGTGATGTTAATTAAAAGTGTTTTAAATATTTATAGCCAGTCTCAGTGTCTATGTACTACTTTCTCAAATGATCTAAAAAAGTTGAAGCAGTTTATTTCTTAAACTAAATTAGTTTACCAAATAAACTACATTTCTTTATAACTGAAGGCGGAATTAAATAGTCGCTCGGGTTTACATAACTTCCATCAATATGTAAAGTCAAGGACAACAGCGCTTTGATCCGCTTTGCCTTTGTCAGTCATTTCCGAATGTCTTGGGTTGAGGCTCCTAAACGGAAACACAACATACATAATAGTACTAAACATATGGAAACTCTTACTTATAACAAAGATAGCGTATTTAAGCAAAGTCGGTACGCATTTAAAAGATGTTACAATACATATAATGACATTGTAATAACATTTAAAACAAACACTAACTACTACAAACTAACATTAAAAATCTAAGCAGACACTCATTTCTAATTATGTTTGCAAAAAGTCATTTGTAGTAAGTATGTTCTTTGCTAAAAGTTTTAAAGTTAGCAAACTAGTTAATTAGATTGCAGAACTTTCAGACACTATTTTGTCTTAATAAGAAAATTGGTCCAGATTATTTTTCACAAAATCTCCTGTGAACCTATTGTTTGTGCCATGATTATAATACTTGAACTTACTACATAAAATAGGAAAAGGATAGTTTACAACGCAGTTTGTTCAAATTTTCATAAGGATCCCAAATTGTCTAGTAATAATTTGAGAGACTACCCTCCTCTGAGCAGCAGCACGGAAACAAGAGATGAATAATTCATAAATAAATCTGTTGGTACTGTCCGCCACTGCTCCGCTGAAACATACGATACGCTGCCACATTTTTTCCCTTCACTTATTCATTGAATGAAGCCTTCGGATTTGGATCACGTAAATCCGAAGTTTCAATTTTGCTTCTAACCCGGCTCATCCCTTCTTAGACGAGCTATTGTAGAATAATCTTGGACTAGTTGTTATTCTTGACCGGTTTCGGCCAAATTCACAAAAGCTTGTGAATGTAATTCTACTGGGCTACTGGAATCATTGCGTTAGATATATGCTTTGGTAATTTAAAAACTATACTTGACTTCTTTACGAGAAGCTGCCTATGCCTCCATAAAACTCAAGAAGAAATACTCGTATAGGTATCTATTCAATTTCAAATCACGGCACGGACAATGTTGACGCTCTAATTCTTTCTTATACGAGGGTGGTTTGATAAGTCCATGACTTTGTAAAGAAGAAACATCTGTTTCTCGCCATATTTTGTTTTAATTCTCTACATAATCTTTTTGTAGCTCGGCGTATTCAATCCAACGAAGTTCCTACATCTTTAACCCATTATTTTTTTCTTTCATCGCCTGAAAACTGTGGTAACTGAAATGAGGGCTCATTTCAGACAATGACAGACATTTCAGACATTGGCTTGATGAAAATCTTTGCCCGCCAAGACATTTATTCATGTTTGGTAGAAGAAAAAATCTCAGTGGGCGAAATCTAGAAAATAAGAAGGATTAGCATCTTCATTCGATGAGTTTTGATGTCATGAGTGCCGCCGAGAGGGTCGACAGGGTTATTAAGAAAAGTTAGAAGTTGCTTGAGCTTTTTGTTTCCAAAAGTAATAATCTTTTGCCGAATTTGAAAAAAAATAGTGTAAAGATTCCCAAGGAGTTTCTTTTTAAGATACAAAAATGAATTATGAAAAAAAGTATTTCTTCTTTTCAAACTCATGGACTTATCAAACCGCCCTCGTATATAAGTACTTACTTGTAATGATTAGTTTGATTTTCATTAATACACTTATCCAATTAACTTGACAAAGTAAAACAAAACCTACAATACACTTAAATTTATATTTAAATCAGCTGTAGAGAATCATGCTTTTCGCAAGCATTGCGTGTAACCGGAGATTCAGTGTAAAGTTACAACCAGCCTCCTGCAACCAACTTGCGACTGCATTCCGAATAACTTAAGAACAAGCAAACTGATATCAAGTACCACGTTGGAAACGATAGGAACCTAGGTAATATCAGTTACCTACTTCAACCTAGATAAGTAGGTAATAGAGAATTTTTGAAATCTCGCAATGCAGGCCTAAAAATAAATAGGTGTCGTACTACGCAAAATAAGCTCTGTAGTTGGATTCTTATACTTGATTCAAATGCACGATACATTTTAGACCGAAGCAAGTCTTGCTTAGTCCTGCAGAAAGGTTAGGATTATTACCACAGATTAATGTAACCTTCGCCGCACTAAGCAAAGCAACTATAGGTATCTCTAGAATGCTACACGATTAGCATTTATATTGGCTCTGAAACATCCTGCCGCTATGTCATTTTAGAAATTTGACGAGGAAGTTACTAATTCGATATTCAATCCGTGTGCATATTAACTTTATTGTGACAGCCTATGTATTACAATAAGTATTACCATCAGATGACATCACTAATTGGAACCTATTATGACTGTATCCTGTGTTGGAACATGTTAAATACCTACTCTTAGCTGCAATGCAACCCTTTATCCACAAATACCGAAACGAGAAGATCGACAGTATTCAAAGAGAGATGGTCGGCTGTGACGTCAACAATTCCTACGTCACACACGATCACGAGGCTTCCGCACGCTTTACATTCGTATACCGGGGTAGAACCGTTTCCGTTCCGTTTGTGGCATTAGCGGTTGGTTAACACAACCACCATCCGTTAACGCTCTGCCCTATCCTACGCCTGAAATCAAAGTTGATTTCGATCTTAATACTTAGTCTCCTATAAACGATTTTACCAATCATGTGAATACAGACATTTACATACAATGTAGCTATAAATATCTTGCAAGAGCAGATTGAATGAAAAATATACATTCTGATGAAACAAACATATTGGAAATCCATAAGCTTACTCCGTATATTGTTTGTTCCTTTAATTTGATCGGACAGGTTTTGCTCCATCCAATAGGGAATGATGGATGATTATAGTACCTACCTACCTTTTGTAAATAATGTCATGTTATTCTCTAGCCTTACACACAAAACACTTTTAGTGAAATTACTTTCTCAAACATATTTTTGACCAATATCGATTGATAGTCTAAAAGATAATATAATTTGCGTTCAGTTTAAGATTTCTAATAAAATGACCAATTATCAAAATAAGATAATATATTTTATACCTATAGGTACTTTGAAATGTCTGTCTGTCTGGGCGGCAGCAAAACAAATAACCCCTTGCATCAAGCTCATATTATTGAATTTTTTATACTGACCTCAATTCACTTAATTTGGGAGACGGAGCGGGATGCCTCGAGTGAAATTAGTGATGACTGGTTTAAATTTCGAACTTATTATTATATTATTAATTATTAATTTCGTAAAAAAAATACCTGCCACTTTGATCAGACATCAGCCGCCTCTATAAAATAATGGGATCCAATTTTTTAAATGACCTGTTTTTGCGGTAATGAGGAGCTTAAACAAGAATCTAAGGTAGGTAACCTTTCATTTGAGCAAAAGTCAAGGAAAATGTTTGATTTGTTTATGGTGGGTGATTCATGCGACAACGCTATTGGTTATGGCAACGCGCGAAGCTCAAAATTTGACAGAATACGTCAGTACTCGGTTTAACTTAAACCGAGTACTGACGTATTCTGTCAAACATTGTGGCCGTTATTATTATAAAATATAAACGTTTAACATTCATATAATGCAAATTACACCACGCCTCTCGCTCATGAATATTGAATGCTACCTGATTTGTTACAATATTGACGAGTAACATAAAACAAACATGCAGATTTAAAATTAATCTACGTCATAATAGTAAGTAATAAAGAGTCACTTACCTAGAATGTATTTGTATAGGTAGCCGGCACTAAGTAGCGTCGTCTAAATCCAACTCCCGCCAAATTGAAACGATCACACTGAACGCATTTCAGGGATAACGTGGTAGACTGCGATCGATATACACGCTCACAGCACCCGAGCGGGCGCTACGCGAGGAACGCTGTGCACCCAACGCTTCTACCGCACATATTATTTCTCAAGTTATAATTTTACACGCACGTCCACTCATGAGAAAAGCAACTTGAGACGACCGCAGCGTTCGAAACCTTAATACTTCCCTTCGCTGCCAATATTAAGTGACAGAGCTAACGATGGAGTCAATCGAGTATCATCGTACAGAAAAATTTGCACAATTTTGCAAGCGACAATTAGTTTGAGGAGATTTTGTGGAAAACGGATTTGAAGTTAATTTTTAAACTGAACTGTGGAAGAACTTTCGACGCGTCCAGCGACCACCAAAATAATTGAACAATATGGGGACAGGAACCGGAGTCGCGTAATAATAAGAGTACACGCGTGGGGATGGTACGGAGGGTGCATTGTGCACCGGCGAATTTCGGAAGGGCCCGATACGAAAACCCTTGTTTGTTCCCCCCTGCACTTGCGCAAGATGCGAACCAGTTTTGATTTTTGTGAATCAAGCGTGGAGTTAGTTCTGTTCACAAGGGGGTCTTTCATCTCAACGAGTCGTTAGACACTGGGAGCGATACTCACGACACAAAACGAACGACGCATAAGCCCAATCGCAAAAACTCGGATGAAACTTTTAAATGTGTTATTTATCCATAGAATATTTGTCCAGGATAATAATCTTATTAATTATAGCAGAAATTGCAAGAAAATTACCATTAATTACACAGAAAATCCAATGATGGTATTTAAATAGAAATGACCTTAAATAAATCTACGACTAAATTGCGATTTCGAAGCTATAGCCTCGAGGTAGATATTAGATTCCGAAATCGTTGATCTATCAATAGGTACCAAGACTTTGCTAAATTATTTAGGGACGGAGATAGGGGAAGACGAAATAAGATGATAATCTTACCTAGCCACCCTCACATGATTCATATCTCACATAGCCCTAAGCCTAGAAGTACTAATTGAACTAGACGTAAACGAATGACCCTTTGTAAATTGCCAATCACTACTGAAATCATAATACCAGCTGTAGCTATAGGTATCCGATCCTTCAGCTGGGAAAATCATAATTTTTGACTAGTAGTTGATTGAAAAAAATTAAGAAAATTTTCATTCCAATCCAGCGAATGGTGAAATCAATTGAACGGACATTTCTAACTTCTCTAACGAAGAAAATCATACTTATTATGTATACAGAGTAATGGCGTCTGTTTCTACATTTTTGTATAACATCTACGTTAGGAAAGCTCCACACAGAAAAGAAAGAAATAAAATTATGGCCTTTTATGAGTTTACACGATAAACTCGTTGGCGTAATGGCTTGCGCGCACGTTTATCGATCGCGAACGCAACGCTTAAAGTCAAATTAATTTAAAATAAAAACATGTTAATAAAAAGTACTCAAGTGTGATCGTTATAGGACAAGCTAATGGCATGTTACTCGTATTAGCTAGAAATAATAATGGCATGTAATTAACTGTAAGTACACCAAAACATTAGAATTCCTAATTAGATAGAAAATTACAGTGCCCTTATTTTATGGAACATTTATGAATTGTAAATACACACAAAATAGCACAACTAAAAAAAATATCAGTATTCCGAAACCAAAAACATGAAAATCCTTAAGACTTTGTTAATTGCGACTGGTGATTAATAAAATTTGTAGTGCCTAGATAAATAATAATAAAACTATATCATCTTTACTAAATTAATAAAACAAAAAATATATACCTACCAATTCTGAATGGAAAAAACATTTCAAAAACTACGACCAAATAAGTTAAACTTCAATTTTATGTGAATTTAGAAAAACGTTATCCTTCTCTCTAAAAACGTCGCGTCGCTAAATTATGTTTAAAATATACATTATCTGTTTGTACTGCATAATAAATAATGAAAACCTGTAAATTGATCTGCTGTCATACAACCTGTTACTAAGTGGTCCTATATTCTGTCTACTTATAGATAACTTTTTTTTCCTAAAAATGTCGATACTTTGGTTTGAAGCCTAATATAAAACATAATCGGGGGCACAGACAAAATTACAATTAAAGTATTAGGATTCATAAATTTTGTACTACAAATAGGTATAATATTCATTTCCACACAAGTTTATCTTAGAAATGATCATACAACCTACTAAAAAGACAAATTGGAAATATCTAAATATGTATAACGAAAACA
Source organism: Agriphila geniculea (assembly GCA_943789525.1). Lineage (NCBI taxonomy): Eukaryota > Metazoa > Arthropoda > Insecta > Lepidoptera > Crambidae > Agriphila > Agriphila geniculea. The sequence continues at coordinate 16,925,009 of OX038875.1, forward strand.
AACTTATTTCTTTGTTATTTTTAAGAAATAATCCACCAAATGAATCAAAAGTAGGTATACAATAGATATTGTGAAGGTATACCTACTTATAGACCGAAAAAACTTTGGTTATTTATTTCCTTACGAAATTATTTGTTTCCTTTCCCGTTCAACAGATGGCTCTGCATCCATTCTCTTTGGTTTAGCGCTGCGCTAGCGTATCGATTTTATGAAGACCGTCCAGTATTTACAGGACTAAAAATAACGCTTGGAAATTAAGAAATTTAATAAGAATGAAGAATATTATAGGCAAAATCTAAACGAAACTTCTATCTTTGAAATAAATGGCATATGAAAATGCTTTTTGGAACTAAAAACAAGCGTATTTAAAGAACTTCTAATTGAGTACGACGAGCGCGATAAAGTGGCAACACAGAAATGTCTATGAGTTTGACCCCGAAGCTCGTGTCCCGAGCAGAACGATCGTGTGGTGTAGGGCCTGGCCCTTCGTTTTTAGTTTCCATCTCGCTGAATATTGTGTAAAATGGGCACTTAATAGGTAAATAAGCATATTTATCCCGCCGTATAAACGATCCAGTTCTAGTTTTTGTATGGCAGAATACATATTCCCACCCATTAAAAATAAATCGCGTACAATTTCTACAGCTAAGAATATCGTCAAATGTCGCGACTGATCACTTCGTTCTTACATCAATCGAATATCAGTGTTATTTTTAAATATATGTTTATTTCGTGTCAGAGATAAATGAAGTGTGTTTTAAATTGAAACATTGCGTTTAAGTGAATTACAAGGTCCTCTGGATTTTAGTGAATGTGTTGAGACAATGGTGTATCGATTATTTTGCGCTAACGAAATGTCATCCCGGTGCCGTAGTGTTAATATTAGAAGTCTATGTTTGTGGCCGATTACTATTGTCTAGGCATCTACGCGTTTTATATTGAGCATGCAGAACTTGAATTGAGTGAGTGACCAAAATAGTGCCGACGATTCACATTGGGATGAATTTCGCCCGCTTCTTGACAATATCTATTTTCTGAACATACCAATCGTGAAGGGGATAAAAGTAGTATAGCTATGAAAAAAACATGACCCAAATAACAACAGTTCCTACTTAGAAATCAATAAACTTTGTGATCGTGTATTAGTCGATTTTGAAATTCTATTGCCTAAATTACTTACTTACCTTTTGATTTTTAATTATTAGCTCCATTATATTCAATTAGTAAAATATTTAACATTATATTTTATTTTAATAATTAGGTACTATTTACGTCATCTCTTTCGATACTTTACTATTAATAAAAAGCAAAGTATAATAATATTTAAATTGAATCAGACAAATTATTACGTATTATTATTATTAAATAGGTTAAAAACATATATTTTTTATTGATATGGCCGTTAATCGATGCAATAGGGAAACACACAAAAATAAGAAACAAGACGCGGTTACAGCTCATTCTATGAAGATTTATTGACCCCAATTAATAAATAAATTTAGATTCACACGTGCTTGACTAGCATAAGGAACTGAATGATAAAATTAGAGTAGGATAACTCAAATACACAATTAAAATACTTTTCTGTTTTTGTTTCAGTTAACTACGAGAATAGAAAATCGTGCTCAAATTAAACGCCGTAAGTTGCTTAATATAACTGATATAATAAGTATTTGCCGTCGACCATGGCCAATCCAAATCGTGACGGTGTTAGTACTCGTTTTTCCGACAACTATGATCTGAAAGAGGAATTAGGAAAAGGAGCATTTTCTATAGTGAGGCGAGCTGTACAGAAGTCAACAGGTTATGAATTTGCTGCCAAAATTATAAATACTAAAAAGTTATCTGCTAGGGATTTTCAAAAATTGGAAAGAGAAGCAAGAATTTGTCGAAAACTTCAACATCCTAATATCGTCAGGTTACATGATTCAATTCAAGAAGAACATTTCCATTATCTGGTATTTGATTTGGTAACCGGTGGAGAATTATTTGAAGATATCGTGGCTCGTGAATTTTACTCTGAAGCAGATGCATCTCACTGTATACAGCAAATTTTAGAATCAGTACATCACTGCCATCACAATGGAGTTGTGCATAGAGATTTGAAACCTGAAAATCTTTTATTGGCCAGCAAAGCTAAAGGAGCTGCTGTAAAACTAGCAGATTTCGGATTGGCTATAGAAGTGCAAGGTGATCAACAGGCATGGTTTGGTTTTGCCGGTACTCCAGGTTATTTATCGCCAGAAGTATTAAAGAAAGAGCCCTACGGCAAACCAGTGGATATATGGGCGTGTGGTGTGATATTATACATTTTACTGGTTGGGTACCCTCCATTCTGGGATGAAGATCAACACCGATTGTACGGCCAGATTAAAGCGGGAGCTTATGATTATCCTTCGCCTGAATGGGATACCGTCACGCCAGAAGCAAAAAGCTTAATCAATCAGATGCTAACGGTCAACCCTAGCAAGAGAATCACAGCTTCTGAAGCACTTAAACATCCTTGGATATGCCACCGAGAACGCGTTGCATCTGTTATGCACAGGCAAGAGACCGTGGACTGCTTGAAGAAATTCAATGCACGTAGAAAGTTAAAAGGTGCCATTTTAACAACTATGCTTGCAACTCGGAACTTTTCCGGAAAATCAATGGTTAACAAAAAAAGTGATGGATCGCAAGTAAAAGAATCGACTGATAGTAGTACTACTTTAGAAGATGATGACTTAGACAAAGATAAGAAAGGTGTGGACAGGGCGTGCACTGTAATTTCTAAAGATCACGATGAAGAAGCATTATCAAAAGCTGATTCATTTGGAAAAGCTCGTGGCGATAGTAACGCGTCATTACGCCGAGCAGAAGTCATAAAAATTACAGAGGTGCTTATCGACGCTATTAACAACGGTGATTATGATACCTATTCCAAGTTATGTGATCCTAATGTGACTGCATTTGATCCTGATGCACTAGGCAATCTAGTGGAAGGTGTGGAATTCCACAAATTCTTCATTGACAACACACCACCCCATGTTAAGACTAACACAACAATTTTGAATCCTAGAGTACATCTTCTCGGAGATGATGTTGCTGTTATAGCATACGTGTGCGTGACACAAAGTGTGGATGCTGAGGGCCGACGAGCTACAAACCAATCACAAGAGACTCGTATTTGGCACAAACGCCACAACAAGTGGACTGCGATACATTTCCATCGCTCCTAACTAGTCCCTCTACAAAACCAACCCTTAGCGCCAATGGATAGGGCTGTAGGTCTCGCTAAAGATATTATATGCAATGGCGACATCGACGAGAAGACACGAGAAGTCATGTCATTTTAGCCTTGACTATTTGAGACCATAAAATTAAATCCTATGGCAGTGGCATAATATGAATGAAAACTTATATCCAGTTCAGCTATGAAAACTACACGAATTTTATTAGAAATTCTTTATAATCCCAAGGAGTTAAGTTATTACGTATAATAAAATGTTATCTACTACCTACACCAATCTAAGTACTTCTTTACTAAATATCTCATTTAAAAGTAAAAAATATAAAATGTGGCTAAAATGTGATACAATCAAGATATCCATCGCTTTGTGCTAGATTATAGTAGTGTACGAAATCCTCACCTCGGCCACGATCGAAAATTGTCAACGAATATCGAGACAAAGTTGCTGATCAAAGTGAAATCTCATAATTAATCAGATCTGATACTAATGAATCTAATTGTAAGAGAAAAATCAGCAAGAATTTCAAGATTTAGAATTATTAGCACATTTCTCAGTAAGTCTCTCTACATTTTTAACTATGAATGTTTTGTCGTGCTTAAAAATGGTGTTCTATTTGTTATCAAATACCTAGTTAGTAAGATTTAAGTAACTAATAATAAATCATGCAGTTATTGGCACTATGAATCTGACAGTGAGACGACTTCAAGCGGTTCATGAATTTACCTTTTTATGTATGTACTAGACTTATTGAGTTAGAATTTTCTTGATCTAGAATCTATACTTACAGCTAGTGCTGAATAATAACTTTATACATTTTAAGTGGATTATATCAATTTCGTCAATTTTAGATTTTAAAATATTGTTACTATTATTCAGCTTTTTGCTTTTTCAAAGAATTGTAAGAATAACTGTCTAACATTGAAAGATTTCATTAAGTACATTCATTAACATTTTCGGCTCGATCTACAAAACAAATCTACCTAGGTAATTAGGTAATTTTATACCACCGTCTCAAGTATGAGGAACCCCTACATTAAACGAGGCCGTTAGATAGCTTACGGTATTTTAATTACTTACCTAATAATCTAGAATTTGTGGGCGTTGTGATTGACGATTGATTCTGGGTTGCGTCGTTGGTTTTAGTACCTGATTATGAAGATCAAAACATAAATTATAGTGAAAAAATACATACCTAGCTTATAATATTTTAAAGTGATAACTGTGCAAGAGAATGGTCTGTTTCATGGTTCTTTGTTCTAATAAAAGTAAATCTTTATGAGGAGCTTTGTCAACGGTGATATTAATGTGTAATGTGAAGTATTTTTTGCACAGTTTCACTTATGAAATGTGCTTTATAAAACTATTAAATCTCTATCTGTAAGTCTGCAGTAATTCAGTATTTCCTAGAAATATACTTAGATAATAATATATTGACATTTAACCATGTTTTTTACAATTTTGTAAAATATGTTAGCATAGTTAGCAAAACTTACTTTGTAAATCATTGAGGGAGTTATTGCATAATTAGAAAAATATTAAAAGTGATAGTTTCACTGTTACCAGAGTACATGCATAGTTGTGCCATTATAATTGAATTTAGTGCCAATAACTGTAAAACTAAAAATGTATTCTAGTCTTTATTGTTACGCATATTTAGTATATAATCAACGTTTTTAAATTAATTTTGAACATATAAGTACATACATAGTAACTTACATTATGTACATAGATATCGAATTCCACATTGCATGTTTAAAGTGTTGTCTTCAAAACCTTCTATAGCTTTCTTCGAAATTATTGTTTTTTCTTCAATAGAGGTACATATTAATATTGTAATTCGTTATGTTGTTCTCTTGGATAAACAAATATCACAGGATTTAGGTATTGAAATCTTATTTACTTATATTATTATAAATTAATGTCATAATTAAAATGTTATCTATCTAACTTTAATGTTACCTACCTACATCAAAATGTCCAGCGAATATCAAATAAGTAGGCATTAGTAAATACCCATTTTACGAAAAGATCATCGTATTAACCTGGGAATGTTGCATGTCTAGAAATGTAAAATCCTCACCAACAGTAAAATATATATTAACATAATAGATATCAATGCATCTCAAACAATGACATTTCATGGAACCTATTTATTCATTTCATACTTACCTTTAACAGTTTTCTTTTTGTATGTACTTACCATCGTTTATAATGTGATTGTTACCTGTCTGTACCTTGTTATAAAAAACCGAATTAATCGGACTATTTACTTTCATGTTTCTATATTTGCAATAATTTCATTAATAAGTTGCCATGACACTGAATATTATACAAAATATATAACATGAAGGCTAGTATTCAGCAACACACCCCGTTGAGTATTCAACCAAAAAAAAACTAGGTAATTACAAGTTTAACATTATCCTTAATGAAAATCAAACATTTGCTATGCAAAAATAAAAGCTGCATTTTGCCTCATTCATTACACTGTCTCAGTACAGTCAGAAGCAGAAGTTCTTCTCAGAGTTTACAATAATCTAAGCAAATATTTTTCTTTAGGTATGTAACTATCTTCTGTCCGAATGCTCAGAGTGTTGCTGAATGTAACTTACCCACCCATGAGCTGAATCTCAAAATCGAGCCAAAACAATTACTTGAGTCTCACTCTCACTGAATGCACGAAATGAAAATAGGATAAACAGTGTATGTACTACTTACCTAAACATTATTATGTTTTTTTTTTTTAATGAAAAACACTTGTACTTGTAATAATATTTAAGTATATTTCAAGTATTTCAAAAGTATTTCCATTTAAAAACAGTTTTATTCAATATATAGTTATGTAAATTTTTGTCCCTATATTTATATAGTAAGTAAATAAATTCTTGTTAAAAATTTTCATATGTATTTATTAAAATATGCCCATAGGCAATGCTAGAGTTGACTCAAATTTTAAATGAAAATAAGTATTTGAGGCTGAGCTTTGTTATAAATACTTAAATAGTAAGGGAGAGCATGAAAGCGAAATGCAACTGAAATAAGTTACCTATAAACCATATTGATTATGTAAGATGAATAATATAATAGAAAAATACTAGAAAAAATCAACTTACCTGTACTGTACTGTACTGAGCACCTGAGACAGGTACGGGTAAATAATCTTCTTCTAGTATTTTTCTAATATATTATTTATCTTAATCTAAAAATAGCATTGTGAATGCGAAAAATCTCAATTTAATAATAATAACCATAACAAAAACAGTGTCCAAATATTTAATGGATATTCACTAAACATTTCACTATTATTTTTTATTTAGACTTTATTTATCAGTTAAGTACCTTAATTTTGAAAACATCCAAATGAAGATGATGATGATCATATTTTTAATCAGTTGGTTTGCCTATGGGTAAATGCTTAAAAATATTAAAACCATAGCCGAAACTGAACTATCCTGAGAGGCACAAAATAAATCATGTAACTTCCAGACCATGAAATAAATTATGTGCATTGTGTTGTGTATGTCTTCCTTAAACAATAATCCAAGAAAACGGAATCAAACGAATCAATAACATTCAAAACTGCTTTGATAATTCTAAAATAAAATAATCCTTTAAAAAAATCAATTGCTCTCCGCAAATTGTTAATAATGCACTTTTAACTGTTAGCATGCATTTATCTCACTGGCTTACATTTTAGGGGAGCTTTTATCAGATATTCCATCTTTGGCTGCTTTTTTATTACTAACTTAAAATCTTAAATAATGTACTAAGCTATGAATTTAACTGATTATTTTATATAAATATTGTACTTAAAAAATCCGTCTTAGGTACCATTTGAATACACATGGGTAGGTACTTAGATTCTATTCCTGTTTACATGTTGCTATGCCACGATGCTGCTCAAGTGTCAAACTTAGAGGGAAGCAAATATTTTTGTGGTGTTTAGATTTTATGTATGGGTGCAGTGCAATATAATGGCAAAAATATAAATATAAATCATCCAATATTTTAATTCCACTGTATTTTCTGGTATGCTACTGTTTAATTCATCAACACTCGAGCGGTCGCCGGCATCCAGTCAACAATAGAGAATCTATTGTCTCGTTTTTCAGGCGTTGATGAGTTAAGTTACTGTTTAAAGTAGAAATTTGATATACAGCTGGAAAAGTGTTCTATTGAATATTTTATCTAATCCAATATTTGTAACATGTTACGAGAGTATTAGTATTTATCTTTTTACCAAATCAAAATTCATTGTAATGCTATCACATAAAAGAGAATGCAACCAGTATCTTAGTGACAAATTTATTCATATTGCACCCTTGCTTAATGTGGTTGAGATTATTTTGTACATTTTATAGGTAACCACAATTTATTTATTGTTTGTTTGCTCTTTGTTATGGTAATGGCTAAGTTTGCTGTAGAATAATTTCCAAATGTGAAAGTGTAGGTGTATTAAAGAATTGTCAATAAAATATTTGTATTCAACATAATTTCTTGAACCTCTGCATTGCCGATTATCATGTAACATTCTCTAAAATAAAGTTCTTTTGATCTATACTATAATTTTAATGATCTCACTTAATTACTACATCTCAAACTACAAGCTACTAATGAAAAACTACATTAATTATAATCAATTTATTGATTTCAGTTCAATTTCTACAATAATTATTACTACCAAGTTTATCACAGAAATCATACCTCATAACTTTTCCAAAAATTGAACTTTCTTGTATACACCTTTGCAACCATCAAGTGTAACATCAAAATTGTTCAATAAACTGTTGAATTCTTCATCACCAATTGTCTGACTTCCGAGCACATCTTGGATGCACTTTCTCAATGACTGTTGAGTGAGTGGCATAAATTTGATAAACTTTTTGGTTATATGTACGTCACTAAAGCTCTTAGTCAATTGCTCATAAAACTCATCATCGCAATTCTTTGCTAAATCTTTGGTTATAACATCACAATTAATAATCAAAATTATTGTCGATTTCTTCTTCAATTTTTCAGTCTTTTGAATTATTTCTAAGACAACTTCTTTGATGGTCAATATATCAGATGGTTTCAAGTCGTCCACAATCACTATTGAAGTCTTGCAAATATTGATTCCATACATAGTATCTATTGAAAATATATCAATCATACTCGGCATAGTAAAATGATAGATATTAGAAGAGTTCCAAATGTTTTCTAATAATAGAGATGTAGTATAGGTTTTTCCGACTCCAGTCGAGCCATACAAAAATAATATTTTACTATCAACATCCAAATTTAATGCCTCTAAAAAACTGTCAATAGCATCTGTTTGGTCATGTACCCTGTTTTTGAGTGAACTTCTTAGTTCTATTAAATTTAATTCTTCAGTGCATTTCAAATCTAACATTAAATATATTAAGACAGATACACATAGAACTAGAAATGCTATAAGTATTTTAATTGTTGAGCTTTTATTTTTCTCAGACTTCATGTTGATATGATATGTTTTTATAGTCCACGCTTCTGGTGAGACTGAGAACACATTTGCTAAGTTTGAAGCACTTCGATCAAAATTATCTGTATTCTTCAAATCATTATCCGCAATCTCTGAAGTATTAACTGAATGAATACTTAAATCAACATCCATAGGTTCGCAACTTGAATCTAACTTCTCCATCAGGAAGGACTTGCAGTTTTGCAGTTTGAAGACAAAAAACAACAGAGTTAAGCAGAGCAGTATAATTTTCTTGGCAGCTTTTTGATATGTACACCCACAGTGTATTCTGTGTTCGTCGATGTGTTATCTAATATTTTCGTTTTCCTTAATTTAAAATAAAATTATAATAAAAACCTAACTTAACGTTTTTGAATCAAAAAACAAACAAATCGTCAAAGTCAATGTCAATCAATCAAATGTCATGTCAGGGATTCCGCATGTCAAATTGTCTTGACACTGACAGTGACAATTCAGTTGTCAGTGTCAACCACAGACTACATCCATTGGGTGCATTCCGATTCACAATACAAACTAACTATTGTAATGATTACCAAAGAGTAAAATAATATATTGGAAAAAGAGCGCCCACTAGTTTTTTGTTATTTGAAAGGCCATCAGTGCCTCTGGAAATTACATAGATATAGTATATTAAAGGAAATTAGTGCGGAACTACTGACGTAAAATTATAATAGCTGTAAAAAGGGTCTATTGTTTCTTATTTTGATTTTTTTGTAGTATTCTTTTATTTAGAACAAAAATTAAAAAAACAAAAAATAAAAATGCCACCACTAGGCTAACTGGGTAGGTATAAAGTGGTTTAAACAAAATTCTTTTTAAAAGATGATATGGAAAATATTTTTTTGAGTATAGTTATTGAGCGAATTACAATATAATGATAAAATTCGCCACTTAAAATAATGAACTAGTAGCGTATCGGTTTACCACACTTCCACCGTATACACAACACTACTCTATCATTCGATGAATACCGAGTTCAAACCTCTCAGCCCCCTTAGCATGACAATCAAAACACGATATTATATTGCGTGATATAGCGTTTTATCACGTTTAACTGTCAAAAGACAATGGATTTTAACAGTTGAGTGTCGATAAATGACTAAAATCAATGGGTGCATTCTGCTAGACATATCTTTGAGTCATCGATCGCCATAGAATAAATTTTAACCATGGAAAGTAATTTGTATAGAATGTTTAATATTTTACTGTCCATGGTTAAAATGTACTCTATGGCGAGCGTTGACTCAAAGATTTGTCTGGCAGAATGCGCCCATTGATAGATTTTCAAAATCATATAAAACTGTACGCTCAATAGATGGCGCTGATAAACAGGCAAGTGTCAACAGCTGTAGAAAACATAGGAAAAAGAAAACACAATGAGGACTTTTCAAAGTGACATTTAAAAATAAAAATATTAACTATTTGCCTCACTAGATGGCGTTGGTGAAAAGAGAAGTGTCAAAATTGGTTTTTAAAAATAAACGGCTTGTACCGTACCAAAGAGGAAGGAGGAGGAGGCGAGCACTCGCTGGCTAATATCTGCCCAAAGATAAACATTTTACATCAGCTGTCGTAGCTTAGTAAAAAAATTACATTAAATTATACATTTTTATCAACTTCAATCTATCGAGCCTACAGTTTTTTGTCATTTTGAAAACCCTTCATTTACTTTTACGAAGTCAATTTTGTCACTTCACTTGTCCATCAACGCCATCTAGTGAGGCAAATAGTTACTTTTTTGTATTTAAATGACACTTGGTAAATCCCTTCCATGCATTTCAGCGCAGGCGACAGCGATAAAAGGCGTACCGATTCAGATATCGCGCTTATGCGGCACACCCCGGACACTCCATAGGGGATCAGGGCAAAATTGACGCATCAGGGGTCCTATTTTTGAATCGCTCGACTCTAGTCGAGCGCTCTTTTCTACTGATTTTCGTTCGACATCTCATTGTTTTGAGTCATATGTCGAACTAAAATCAGTCGATAAGAGCGCTCGACGCCTGCCGAGCGACTCAAAAATAGGGTTCCTGCTGAAAGGCTTCTAAGGGACCCCTAGACGACACAATATATTGCAAAATATTACGTACTAGCTGCCGCCCGCGACTTCGTCTGCGTGGAAAGGTTTTTTGCTATCCCTCGGGAACTTTACTTTTTTTCGGGATGAAAGGTACCCTATGTCCTTCTCTGTACCTCTGACAACGTGTATGCAAAATTTTATGATGATCTGTTCAGTAGTTAGGACGTGAAGGCGTAACAAACAAACAAACAAACAAACGGACTTTCTCATTTATAATATTAGTAAGGATGGATATATAAGTATTGCACAATTTTATTGACCGAAGAGGGTTAATATTGAAATTTGCGCAATGATCGAACAAAAGTTTGAGTGAGTTTGATTTTAATTGCACAATATTCTTTCATTGCACCGTGCAGGGTCAATATTGCGCAATATTTTTTTAATCAGTGATGTTTTCATCAAATAGTAACAATATAGACGATAATAATATTAAATATGAAATCTGAAAGGATGTCACCAAAAATGGCCCAAATGATGTACCGAGGTACACTCTGCGGAAAAAAATACCTTATAATACCCTGAGTAATAGACCTGTAATATTTTTTTTCCAGTGATTTCGAGACGAGGAAAAAAAATGAAAAATGCTCTCGATATAAGAACCTATTACACAGATTATATCATAACATTCAGCTCCTTGATACTTGAAGAAACTGTCAAGTTGACAGCTGTTGTCATTGTCAGTTGAAGTTGATTTCATTAAACTCGGGAGTCGGAATGACGTTTCTCTCATGACGTTTTGTTTGACAGTTCTTTTGACGTTTTGTTACTTGCAGGCATAAAAACTGTTCCCAGAGTGTTGATTTGAGAGGTTAGATTTTTTTTTGCCTATTAATTCCGATGTGTAATGATATTTTTTAACATGTTTAACTAATATAAATGAACATGCTCGTTAATAAGCTGAAAGTGAATATCCAGTATTGCCATATTATAATTTGAATGTGTTACAAGTAGTTCACACTTTTAATGATTTATTTCTAAGTTTTAAGTAAAGATTGAGCTAAAATAACATCATATTCGGAATCCTCGAATTTTTCCCTACATTTTGGTATACATGTACCTCAGGTACATAAAATGGGCTGAAATGTATGAGCGATTAGCGACCTCCTTTTAGCTGCAGCTAAACCTTGTTCTGACATCTTGTTGCCAATAGCACACGAGTTTTTGGCGCCAATTAGTTGAGTTCGGTTTGGTGACTATTTTATTTATTTGTAAATTGATTAATAGTGGATATTGTGTGTTAAAATTGGTGCAGTTTTGTGGTACAAGTGTCTACGCAACTGAACAATATGTGGGATAATTAAATAGGCGCGATCTTGGTTGTGTGAAGCCGAGTCTTTTACTGTAGTGGTGGCTACCTCGGCAGAACTTACCAAGTAAACTGTATTTTATTCGGTATGTTCTGCTGATTTATTGTGCATTTCCGATGCGATGACCGATGCCCGATGAAAGCGAACGGCCGTCTAGCGACTTTCATCAAAAAGGCGCATCACTGATGAAAGATGAATCTACATAATTAGACACTTCATTTTCGATGCTTCACTGCGATGAAGCATCGAAAATGAACGAAAAATGAACCGTCTAATATCTGCATTATTGCACAATGTATATTATTGTGCAACACAATTGATCGTTTAGGATCAAAGGGTAGGTATATTAAGGCTCCGTTATGCGAAATCATATTTTGTCTCCATCTTTTTCTTCACAAACGTGTAAAGAGTATGGAAAATAACTTCACTTCTGCACTTTTTCAATGTTTTTCGTGGTTTTTTCATCATTATCTTTAGCACAATTATCTTTCTTGAAAAAAAGTTATTGGAGCAACTGCACAGTTTGTTAAGTGTATTTTGATGTAGAATTCAATACGTTTCCGCTATTATTTACGCCAAAAATATGGCCTGCGATAAGCGCTTTGATGATATTCTGATTTTTGTTTAACAATCGGTGAGATTTATACGCAATTTAATGTTTGTATCAACTAGATAAACTCTTTAGCTTGTCGTATAATTTTTTTGGTGGCTACAAGTTTACGTTTTCTATTTAAAAATATGGCCCGCGCAAACCATGTTTTACTATTACCGCCCCTTAATCTTACGGTGCGGGCGCATTTGTCTGACGCCACGTGTTAACACATGTTAACACGCCGTCATGTGACATTGGTTTTCATAGTAAATGTATGCACTAGGATCACACTTATCTTATAAATGTCGCTGTATACGGGACGGGGACGGGACGGGCACGGGGCGGGAAAAATATAGTTTCTTACAAAATGTATAGGAGCATGCTTACGTAGCGGAGGCACGACGGGGCGTGCACGGGACGGGAAAAACTCCGTCAGCGGCACGTCACCGCACCGTGCCCTTCCCGTTCCCGTTACATATGCATTGAAACTCCATTCGCTCTTAGTGATGTGTTATGCAAAGTATCTTGGTGGATTTTGGATTTTAACAATAATGACATTTTGATATTCAATATTGTTCTGTGATGCGTGCATTGTATCGTAATACAATATTCCCCAATTAAAAACATTTTCTTTGATATCTCTTTAAAGATCGTTATGTCTTTTGTTATTGAAAAATAAGTCAGTTTAGAAAAGAGTGGAATTGTATCAACTGATATAACCACTTAAAACAAACGGGTCCCAAGAACAAAGTCGCATTACTTAAATTCTAGTTGCTAGAACTCAGCTTTTTTGTTGCGTACAATTAGAATCGTTAGCTACTTAGTTAAAAAAATATATTTAGGACATTCCGTTAGGTACAGCTATGGTGATAACAAATACACTAATTAATAAAATGCATGTCTTATATTTCCATAAGATTTTGTTCTTGGGACCCGTCGAAATGACAAAAAGATACATACAATATAGTTCTTAATTTATTGCCCAGCCAATAATTGGTATGGCAATAAGACTGAATTTCAATTATTGACCTACTATCGATTAGGGAATGCAAATCCGTATATATTTCAAAATCCGGATTTTTAAGAAAGGATATTTGGTCAATTATCCGGATATTACGGATTTTCTATAAAAATATTTTCTTTTTTATAAAAATAAATCAATTCTGCCATATAGGTTCACTAATGTGATGTCTCTTGTATTTAAGTAAGTGGATTCAATGAAAGGACAATAATAATAAAATCCAATACTCTTTTGTCATAAAATACTACAATATTATGATGTTACCTATTGCTCAAATGTAATCAAAATAGTCAGTGTATGATTCGCTTGCGATTTGCGAGTAGATGACGTAAGCGATGGTTCGCATGAGAGCTTTTGCGACATTTTATCGCGAGATTTTTCTGAAGCTTCGAATAGAACACAATGTGACTGACTGTGGAACGGGATAAAAAATATCGCGCGTTAAATAAATCGCTCGTGCAAACACACAGTAGAGAAGGCATATGCTCTATTCCGAAACGTTAGAAAAATCACGCGATAAGACGTCGAAAAAGCGCAAAGACGCGAAGACGTCGAAAAATGTAAAGTAGCCATACACAGATTTAAGACCTGATGAAAATGGTTGGATTTTATCTGGTCTTAAATCTGTGTATGATGATATCGATATTATACAGTGGCTTTAGTCTTGAATTAGCGATAATTTAAAGGCGTGAAATACAACTAATTTTATGAACAAAAATTAAATAAATTCAATAAATATTAAAAAACACGACTGCCCTGCCGAAAAGAAACTAATAAGTTAAATAACAAGTGTCATTGCAGTCGGGGGACCGTTTTGTGGAACAATTTTTGTCAAACAGGTCCCCCGACTGCAATGACACTTGTAATTTAACTTTTTAGTTTGTTTTCGGCAGGGCAATCGTGTTTTTAATATTTTTTAATTTATTTATTTTTGCTTCATACATTTTAGTGACAAATTATATAATTTTGAAATGTGCTCATTATTTCATTTGATACCCATATTGTAATAATTGACGAAAAAATATTTTTTTTTACATTTGAAAATGGCGTCGTACAGTTGCATATTAACGTTTATAAAAAAAATATAACCAGTGTCATTTGAAATGATGTAAGAAATCTAACGATACCCCATACGTCCAAATCCGTTGAGCCATTTAGAAGTTATGGTGGAATGAAGAAACTCACATACCCACAAACATACATGAATCCTGAACACATATACCCACTGCTTTTTGGGCAGTCGTGTAAAAAACACCCACATGTTGGGGTCTATCCCCACCCCCATTAAATTTGACTTTTTATTTTTGATGAGCGGAAAAATATTAATTTCTTCGGATTTAGAAGCCACTCCCACAGTTATAATAAAAATACTGTTGGAAAGCTCATAATGTCACCTACCTATTTAAAATAAATGTGTAAACTTTTAACTTAAATACGTCACAACAAATTACGTAAGTAAAATTTTATACGAAACTAGCGGCCGCCCGCGACTTCGTCTGCGTGGAAAGGCATTTTTCCAATCCCTCGGGAACAATACATTTTTTCGGGATGAAAGGTACCCTATGTCCTTCTCTGTACCCCTGTCAACGTGTATGCAAAATTTCATGATGATCGGTTCAGTAGTTAGGACGTGAAGGCGTAACAAACAAACAAACAAACAAACAAACAAACGGACTTTCGCATTTATAATATTAGTAAGGATGTGTGCTTTTTTGAGTTTTTATTACATTTCTCAAAAACTAGGACATTAATGTTATTTTTTTTGCATTATTTCAAATACACAGGAATATTATCTACAGAACGACTCCGGAATTTATTGCTCTATATTTTTGTTTGAAAACAACAACAAAACAAACGGTCGTAGCGTAGCCGTAGCCTTTTCATCGTCTAAGCCAATGGCAATTAAAGCCAATTCTTGTAATAAAAAATCTATCAACAATACAACACTAGCACGTTACTACCACGTTAACTGTCACGAGTAGCACGTTGCGTGCATGCATGCATCAAACTCCCCGTCAGGACCACGTTCCGTCCCCGCTCCGTCCCCGTCCCGTTCCCATCCCATATACAGCGACCTTAACACATCGCTGACGCGACCAAATCCCACATCAGATTGTATTGTATTGCGTGCTTAGAGCATTGGTTGAATGCTCTAAGATTGCGTGTTAACACGTGTTGTGACGCGTGCGATGCTTTAGTAGGGAATAGGGATAGAAGGTGTTTTCGATATGGATAAATATATAGATATTTATTGATAATTGACCGAGCGAGCACGAAGTGTGAGCGTTAGCGTAGCGTACCTGCTTCAGCTTGGCCAACAATTCTTTCGTATGGTTGGCTGTCTGTTTTCACCTACAGGTCGCATTTCTCATCCGACTCTCGTGAAATTTTGTGAGCAAGTTTTTTGAAATTTTTCAAAATGACGGTGAATGATTGTTAAAAAATCAGATTTCAGTCCGCTTTCCAGCGCTTCCTGTTCTCCTCTACAGGTCGCATTTCTCAACCGATTCTCGTAAAATTCTGTAAGCATGTTTGAAAATAATGTAGATTTTTTTTGTCAAGCCAGGGGCCCTATTTTTGAATCGCTCTTTTCTACTGATTTTCGTTCGACATATGACTCAAAACAATGAGATGTCGAACGAAAATCAGTAGAAACGAGCGCTCGACGCCAGCCGAGTGATTCAAAAATAGGGCCCCAGATATCTGAAATTTTTGAAAATGGCGGAAATATGTTAAAAAACCTATTTCAGTCTGGTTTTTCAGCGCTGTCTGTTCTCCTCTACAGGTCGCATTTCTCAACCAATTCTCGTGAAATTTTGTGAGCAGGTTTGAAAATAATATATTTTTTTTTTGTCACACCAATTTTTTTTAAATTTTTCAAAATGACGGAGAAATGTTAAAAAATCAGTCCGGCTTTCCAGTGCTGTCTGCTTTCCTCTACAGGTCGTATTTTTTAACCGATTCTCGTAAAATTTTATAAGCAAGCTTGAAAATATTTAGAAAAATTCTTAGCAAGCCAGTTTTTCGATTTTTTTAATGGCGGAGATATGGAAAAGGAACATATTTCAAAAAAAGAGTTCTGTATGCTCTAAGCATAAAGTTAAGTATAATAATTAACTTTATGGCTCTAAGTTGTGAAATGTACCCTATGGCAAACTTAGCAAAGACAAAAAGCAATGTATTACAATCATCTGTCAAATGAAGCCGACGGCGAAGTCGACGCTACTTGGGCGGTAGCCCCACAGACCAAATTGGCAAAATAGCTATTAGCTTGGTATTCTCAAATATAATCGTCTGGGTTGCGAAGTGGGAAGCTTCTGGGAGATATGCCACCCTGAACATGGTCTCCGATTGCTAAAAATAAATCGTACGCATATTTATATAAATTGTGAACAGGGTCGTGGGTAGCATCATTACCTACCTGAACTATTTTTTTGTGTTTTCATAACGATCGTTTAAGGAACAAAGCCCACATATGTGAAATGTACTTAGATTGAAAATATGCGATAGATTGAAAATGAGCCTCTTGGCCGGCGCTCCATTGCAGAACAGCAAAGCAAAGAAAAGAAACCGGTAGGTCTGGGTGGACCCTTAGAGCGTGAAGTTCGGTTGTTACAACTTTCCCGTTCCAAACGTCAGAGCATTGCAACCATGGAAATAGTACTATAAACCGGAATGAGTGCTTCGCCCCAAAACGAGCCGACAGAGAGGTCAAGTAGATGTATGTGTCCTTTTCTTCAATAGGGTGACCAAACCGTATGGTTGGCCGGAGACATACATAATACTTTAAACTGTTTAATATAAACTTAAATACCTAGGTAGTTCTTTATTTATAATTAACACTTTTTACCGCGTTTTTATTAGGTTGCTTGCTCTTTTGTTTGTTTGAGCACAAATTTTGCAAACGATTTTATACCAAATTCTCGATGAGCTAGAGACTTGAAACTTTGAACACAGGTCAGAAATGGAAGGAAATGCAATATTACAGTGTCATTGAGGTGATCTGATAATGGAGCCGGAAGAACGCCACAGGAACTCTATGATGAATGAAACTATACAACCCCATCGTGTTTGGGCTTATTAGAATTGTCTTGACAAGTACTCTGACGGGAGACGAGGTTCAGGGTCGGATGATAAGTCTGGATTACATGCCATAGGAACTCAATATTGAAATCATGCAACCCCATCAAGTTTGGGCTCGTTTGAATCGTCTTGACGAGTGCTCTGTTGCGTAATAGTATCCAAGAGTCTGATGATGGAGCCGGAAGAAGGCCACAGGAACTCTGCAATAAAACCTTTCAACCCCATCGAGTTTGGACTCGTTTGAATGGTCTTGACGAGTACTCTGATAGGCGGTGGTATATTTTTAGTTTAGCTCGTTAACTAAAAAAAATAAAATTAATATTTATTTAAAAAAAAAAATTTAAGAACAAATTATTTATCACGTTTTTATTAAGTTGCTTTTTTGTTTTTATTTTTTAAATATGGTAATTCAACCAATTAAAATCTAGTTTATTCAATTCAATTTAATTTCAAGTGTAAATAATTACGCAACTTTAAAGTTTATTCCAATTTTTAATAAAAATGGAATGTGCGTGAACTTCGGAAAAACAAATAAATGTTGGAAAAACAAGTAAAAGTAGGAAAACATTGTCTAGTGATCTGTAGTTAAAAAAAGATGGAAACGATTTTCGACTTTACTGACGTTTGAAATTCGATTGCTTTTTCCCATAATTATACTTGTACATTTACTTTGCTGTTTCATTAAAAACTGTTATTTTGGTAAAGATGTCAATAAGGTCTAAAATACTTGCACCAATTTCTTTACTTGTGAAATTAATAAAATGGGTGCAAGAGATTTACGACGACACAATGTTAAAAATATATAAAAAAACAAAATGGCGGCCAACTATATTGTTCGTGGGCCGATTTTATGAAACTCGATTTTGTTACTATATTGATCAAAATATAACAAAGAAATGTTAAAAATATAAAAAAATATGGCAGCCAACTCTTTTATTTGTGGGCTGATTAGAATGAAACTCGGTTTTTAGTACTAATTTGACAAGAAAATAATAACACAATATGTATAGAAAAATTAAAAATCTAAGATGGCAGCCAACTTGTTTGTTTTTGGGCCGATTTCGATGAAACTAGGTTTTTGGTAATATTTTGACAAGAAAATAACAACGCAATTTTTAAAATACTAAAAATCTAAGATGGCGGCCAACTTTTTTGTTTTTTTGGGCCGATTTCGATGAAACTCGGTTTTTGGTTACTAATTAGACAAGAAAATAACAACTCAATGTAAACTGAAGGAAAAATAAAAAAAGATCAAAATGGCTGCTAATTTGTTTTTGAAATCGGCCCAAGAACAAAAAAGTTGGCCACCATCTTAAATTTTGTAATTTTCAACATTGCGTTGTTATTTTCTTGTCGAAATCGTACCAAAAACCGAGTTTCATCAAAATCGGCCCAAAAACAAAAAAGTTGGTCGCCATCTTGGATTTTAAGTTTTTTAAAAATTGCGTTGTTATTTTGTTGTCAAAATAGTTCCAAAAACCAAGTTTCATCGAAATCGGCCCAAAAACAAAAAAGTTGGCCGCCGTCTTGGATTTTGTTTTTTAAAAATTGCGTTGTTATTTTCTTGTCAAAATAGTTCCAAAAACCAAGTTTCATCGAAATCGGCCCAAAAACAAAAAAGTTGGCCGCCGTCTTGGATTTTTAGTTTTTTAAAAATTGCGTTGTTATTTTCTTGTCAAAATAGTTCCGAAAACCAAGTTTCATCGAAATCGGCCCAAAAACCAAAAAAGTTGGCCGCCATCTTGAATTTTTTTATATTTAAAAAATGCTTTGTTATTTTCTTATCAAAATAGTTCCAAAAACAGAGTTTCATCGAAATCGGCCCACAAACAAAAAAGTTGGCCACCATCTTGAATTTTTTAATATTTAAAAAATGCATTGTTATTTTCTTATCAAAATAGTGCCAAAAACCGAGTTTCATCGAAATCGGCCCACAAACAAAAAAGTTGGCCGCCATCTTGAAGTTTTTAATATTTAAAAAATGCGTTATTATTTTCTTAGCAAAATAGTGCCAAAAACCGAGTTTGATCGAAATCGGCCCATAAATAAAAAAGTTGGTCGCCATCTTGAATTTTTTAATATTTAAAAAATGCGTTGTTATTTTCTTCTCAAACTAGTACCAAAAACCGAAATTCATCGAAATCGGCCCACAAACAAAAAAGTTAGCCGCCATCTTGGAATTTTTAAATATTTTAATATGGCGTTATTATTTTCTTATCAAAATAGTACCATAAACCGAGTTTCATCGAAATCGGCGCATAAACATGAATTTGATTATTAATATTTACTTTACCCCTAGCCTGCGACTTCCAGTAATTTCAATTGATAGAACAATTTCGTTTTTGGGAAATCTGAAATGGTGTAGTATTTATGGTCACCCTAGTTTTGTAAAGGAATATTTCCTAAATATTGAAATTCTAAAATTGAAATTCGGCGCCAAAGTCAAAATCGGATCGGAGTTGCCAGGATTGACACTTTAATTTATACAACTACAATAATGCTGATTAGCATTATTGTAGAAATCTAATTAAATCAAAAGAGTAAGTTCAGTTTTATTTTACAATTACTATATGTTATTCTAAATTAACATTTAAGTAGTATATTTTCAATATTCCACTCTGAATCCTTAACTTTGATACACTACGTGATTGGTAAAGTACATTTTCTTTTTCCTACTATCGTGGTATTATTGTTTAGTAATGGCAATTGTGCGAACGAGACACCGACCTCCACCTGGTGTTGTTTCATTCACACAGTAGAGTCTTCAGTGAATGTCATCGATAGAATTTCAACTCTATGACAAAGGCAATAAAGTTGAATTTCTTTTAAACGAATAGTGAGAATTTTGTATAGTACTCACTCCTTATATAAACCTCCTTGATTGCAACCAAACAACCATCAAAATTGATGGTTGTAAAACGCTCTGACATTTGTCTATAGAACAAATGTCAATGTTAATTGGCATTACTTTGTATTTTGATGTTTTTATGTCTAATTTTTATATAAATCATGGTAGTTTCGCAAAAAAAACGGTTTTTATTTGATTTTGAATAAAGGAAAGTTTAAATTATTTTGTATTCCACATGGAAAATGAAGACTTTCTATTGACATTGACATTCAAAGTTCTTGGTCGTTCCTAACCTTAGAGTGAGTTAAAAAACAACCAAACAACCGCACTCTAAGCCTCTGAACGCAACCCTGTTGTTGTTGTTTTTTTTTATTTTACTCTTAGAGCATACAGAACGGGAGTAGGCATATACAGGCACCCCCTTTCACCAAAGTACATGACCAATTTGGTCGTGTCAGTTTATAAAAACTAGTTGGTCGCGAACACTCGCCATTTTGAAAGTCTACATATCGCCGAACGCAGCTCCGCGAAAATGGTGAATTATGCGGTGATATTGTGCAAAAGGCGATCTGAAACTTCAAATTTTAATAAGGACGGGATTTCCTTTCACACGTAAGTATAATTTTATTAACAAACTATAATATAATCACGAAGAAAACCCAGTTTGTTTAGTAAAGCTAACGACAGAGATTGCGATAGCAAAACGATACCAAACACCATGGTAGAAGTCTTAGTGCTGTGACAAAGTTAAAGAAGACGAATGAACGAAGTCAAAGAGAATGAATGTGATCTGATCAGTACATACATTTTTCAATCATTAGTTTCTCTGATGTTGTCTTGATTTCAAAAACACAAGTGATTTATTGAATTTTTAGATTTTAGGCATTAACAAATCACAATGCTATTTTTATATTAAGATAAATAATATAGAAATACTAGAAAAAATACGGGTGTCTATTTTTCTCTAGTGTTTTTTCTATTAAATTGAAACTTGTGTGATGGTATATTTATGTATGTATATCATCATTTATTTCACAGATTTCCGAATGATCGCATTTTAAAAAACGAATGGATAAAGTTTAGCAGAAAAAAAGATAGTTAGGTGCCGAAAAAAACAAGCGTCATTTGTAACGACGACGTATATTGTTTGTAAATCATTAAACTACTTTCAGGGCAATGACATATTCCCAAATATCGAAGCACATACATATGACAACGATTTCGTCAATCACAATATGGAATTGGGAAGATTAGTGATGCAAAAGTACACAGATACCCGACTATCATATCTAATGAAAAAAACAGATTCACAGAAATGTACACGTCACAAATATAAAAAATTAATTCATTTTAAAAATCAAATGTAAGTAATCAAATGCAAATGTACTAAATTAATAACTCGAATGTTGGTACGCATATCTAATATTAAGAGATGAAATAAAACACTTTTTAACGGATACTAGCGCGGTTTTATTGAATGTACTTTGGTATTTAGTTGGTATTTGGTTTGATTTTTGGTTTTCCCGACGTTTCGGCACCTTTGCAGCTGCCGTGGTCACGGGGGACTGAAGCTACCC
Organism: Agriphila geniculea; assembly: GCA_943789525.1. NCBI lineage: Eukaryota > Metazoa > Arthropoda > Insecta > Lepidoptera > Crambidae > Agriphila > Agriphila geniculea. The sequence goes on from OX038875.1 coordinate 16,947,247, forward strand.
GTGAGCCTACCCTCAAGCGATGAATTTTTTTTTAGACGTTCAGAAATTAAAATTTAACAAAATTTTTAATTATTTTATGTTGTTTTATAATTTAATTTTATGAATTATTTAATGCTAAAAAGAGAGAGAATCTACTGAAACTACCACCATTTCATAAAATTGGGAGGCCCCTCCAAGAAAGAAAAGGCGAAAGAAAACTTGGAGAGGAAGCCGACCTCCGTCTTTTGTATTAATTTATTTATTTGCAAAAGGAACTAACCGTATCATTAGATCTTACAGTGCGTGTGAGGGGCTTTATCTTGTGAATGATGGGGTCCCAAGCTGGTGGAATTTTCCAACCATCATCTCTATTGAAATTAGGATATTTATTTATTTCGATAGCCTCGCGGAGCATTCTAGGTATAAATCTACGTTCCCTAGCAAGGATTTGGGGTTTGTCAAATCTAATATAATGGTTGGGCCCCTCAAAGGCGTGTTCACTCACTGCAGACTTGTTATCGCGCCTATGTTTCATGTCAGCTACATGCTCTTTGACGCGGGTCCCTATGCTTCTCTTTGTTTGCCCGATGTAGGAGAGTCCACAGTCACAATCTAGTTTGTAGACGCCTGCAGCTTGAAGGGGGATATTACACTTGACAGGTCGTAAGAATTGGTTGATCTTCTTCGGCGGCTTGAAGTAAGTTTTGATTGACGCTCGCTTCAGAATGTTTCCAATCTTGTCAGTGACACCCTTCAAGTATGGTAGGATGGCAGGTTGACGCTCTACTGTGGCTGATTTGGCGCGTTTTCTGTGATTGAGGTGTGGTACTTGCAACTTGTTGTTACACAGTACTTGTTGGACGTGCTGAAGCTCAGCAGTCAGGTGTTGTTTGTCACAGATTCCGCGGGCTCTCTGAAACAAAGATTTCCCTACGGTAGCTAACTGTATAGGATGATGGTGAGAGTCACCATTAAGGTATCTGTCTGTATGGGTTGCTTTACGATACACTGTGTGGCTCAAGGTTTGGTTCGGATTCCTGATAATGAGAATGTCTAGGAAAGCTAGTTTATTGTCTGCCTCTAACTCCATAGTAAATTTGTATGTTGGGGTTTATGGAGTTAAGATGGTTAAGAAATGCAGGGACACTGTCTCTAGGTAGTATTGTGAAAGTGTCATAGTATCGTGTCATCGTATCGTTCGTCATCGTATCGCTTTCTCCTCAAAAGCACATAGCCACAGCACCAGTGACTCCCCGGTTCTACAAACGGTACGTAGATGACACTTTCACAATACTACCTAGAGACAGTGTCCCTGCATTTCTTAACCATCTTAACTCCATAAACCCCAACATACAATTTACTATGGAGTTAGAGGCAGACAATAAACTAGCTTTCCTAGACATTCTCATTATCAGGAATCCGAACCAAACCTTGAGCCACACAGTGTATCGTAAAGCAACCCATACAGACAGATACCTTAATGGTGACTCTCACCATCATTCTATACAGTTAGCTACCGTAGGGAAATCTTTGTTTCAGAGAGCCCGCGGAATCTGTGACAAACAACACCTGACTGCTGAGCTTCAGCACGTCCAACAAGTACTGCGTAACAACAAGTTGCAAGTACCACACCTCAATCACAGAAAACGCGCCAAACCAGCTACAGTAGAGCGTCAACCTGCCATCCTACCATACTTGAAGGGTGTCACTGACAAGATTGGAAACATTCTGAAGCGAGCGTCAATCAAAACTTACTTCAAGCCGCCGAAGAAGATCAACCAATTCTTACGACCTGTCAAGTGTAATATCCCCCTTCAAGCTGCAGGCGTCTACAAACTAGATTGTGACTGTGGACTCTCCTACATCGGGCAAACAAAGAGAAGCATAGGGACCCGCGTCAAAGAGCATGTAGCTGACATGAAACATAGGCGCGATAACAAGTCTGCAGTGAGTGAACACGCCTTTGAGGGGCCCAACCATTATATTAGATTTGACAAACCCCAAATCCTTGCTAGGGAACGTAGATTTATCCCTAGAATGCTCCGCGAGGCTATCGAAATAAATAAATATCCTAATTTCAATAGAGATGATGGTTGGAAAATTCCACCAGCTTGGGACCCCATCATTCACAAGATAAAGCCCCTCACACGCACTGTAAGATCTAATGATACGGTTAGTTCCTTTTGCAAATAAATAAATTAATACAAAAGACGGAGGTCGGCTTCCTCTCCAAGTTTTCTTTCGCCATTTCTTTCTTGGAGGGGCCTCCCAATTATATGAAATGGTGGTAGTTTCAGTAGATTCTCTCTCTTTTTAGCATTAAATAAATCATAAAATTAAATTATAAAACAACATAAAATAATTAAAAATTTTGTTAAATTTTAATTTCTGAACGTCTAAAAAAAAAATTCATCGCTTGAGGGTAGGCTCACGGGTAGCTTCAGTCCCCCGTGACCACGGCAGCTGCAAAGGTGCCGAAACGTCGGGAAAACCAAAAATCAAACCAAATACCAACTAAATACCAAAGTACATTCAATAAAACCACGCTAGTATCCGTTAAAAAGTGTTTTATTTCATGTCTAGTGAGCGCGTAAGCTTGAGAAGTGAATAATATTAAGAGAGTTTATGCGCTACACTACCACCGCCAATGAAAAAAAATCTTAGTGCTTAAATAAAGACGAAATTGTGAATTGTGTTCTTCTAGTGTACTCCGAAGAAGTTTTGTGGTACTTTTTATCCCTTAAACAATGTTTTCTAGTCTGTCATTTAGTTTAATGGAGTTTTATTGCTAAAAGTTTTTGCAATAAACTAAACGACAGGTTATAAAATATTGTATAAGCGATAAAAAGTACCACAAAGCTTCTGGTGTGTTGGTGGGTGTTAACGACTGCAAATGCACCCGGGACCAATGACGCCAACGGCTTAACGTGCCTTCCGAAGCACGGAGAAGCTAGAGATAATAAATTTTTGGTCACCCATCCCATGACCGACCCTTGCGAAACTTGCTTAATTGTCGCTGGGCCAGGCGCTAAACCACTACCCCATCGAGCTCCTCGTAGTAGCCGAGGGTTTATGTAGCTCATAAACCCGCTTAAATAAAAGTCGACTTCATAAGCGTTGTTTAATATTAGATATGCGTACAAATTTTTGAGTTAGTAATTATGCAGATTTAAATTATTTTATTTCTTGTTTTTTAGTGCCGTTTATTTTTGATTCTATTTTTGTTAGGTTTTTTAAAGATTTTTTTTACTTTTTTATTTTTTGTCACATTGACGGCACAAATCTTTTTTGAGTTATGTATATTTTTAGCGACGATATTATCTAAGTTACATTACCTATGTCAATGGCTCATTACCTTTTACAAAATGCTGCTTTTCCCAAGGCAGGGGCGTTAATTGTTGAGGAGTTCTCCTGGTACTTCACTATCAGCTCCACTTCACCATAATGCATTATGACGAGCATAAATAGCCTAGCAACCATATTAAAGTAATCGTATCGCAACACTGAAATACTTAGTATTGAATAGTTCCGATAATCATCTATGATCTTCATCATCAGTTCTACTTCACCAAAATTGTAGTTTCCTAAAGCACGTTGGATTGTTATTATTTCGAACCAGACTATTGCACACGAGTTACTTAAGAAAATACCAAAATTGCTATAGGTGTGACTATAATATTTAAAGAGTTCCCTTGATTTTTCCTGGATCCCATCATCAGATACTGACCTTATGACAATCGAACCAACTTGGAAGTATATGCTTTCAACAAATGAAAAAAGAATTTTTCAAATCGGTCCAGCCGTCTTTAAGTAATCGAGTACCTCCTTCTTTTTTTTGAAGTCGGTTTATTTGTTGGAAACAATATTTTAAAGAAATTATTTAACTTATGCCGACCGGTGGCGGGATAACCATCTTAAATATTGCGAGCTAATGAAATACACAGACCGGTGTCAGGCAGCAGTGACACTGGTGCAATTAGCTACGCACTGCGATTGCCAACCCGCATGCCCAGCGTGGCAATTATGGGCAAACCCTCTTAGTTAAAATACCAACCAAAAGTCGGTTAAAATACCAAAACCTTGTCCTAAGTGTAACAAATACTTTTCTGAAAACCGCATCAAAATTGGTTTAGCTAAACGCGAGATAATCGCGGTCAAACATACATACATAGATACGAGTCAAACTCAGAACCTTCTTTTTTGAAGTCGATTAAAACACTAAAACCTTCTCCTTAGTGTAACAAATACTTTTCTGAAAACCGCATCAAAATTGGTTTAGCTAAATGCGAGATAATCGCGGACAAACATACATACATACGAGTCAAACTCAGAACCTTCTTTTTTGAAGTCGGTTAAAATACTAAAACCTTCTCCTTAGTGTAACAAATACTTTTCTGAAAACCGCATCAAAATCGGTTCAGCCAAACGCGAGATAATCGCGGACAAACATATATACATACAGGTCAAACTGAGAACCTACTTTTTTTTTGTTTTTTGAAGTCGGTCAAAAACGCAAAGTTGTTGCCTGCCACAAGAAAAAACGGCACGACGTATTGAATTCTATATCAAAATACACTTTACCGCACTGTGAAGTAGCTCCAATAACTTTTTTAGGGTTCCGTACCCAAAGGGTAAAAACGGGACCCTGTTACTAAGACTCCGCTGTCCGTCTGTCTGTCTGTCTGTCTGTCTGTCTGTCACCAGGCTGTATCTCATGAACCGTTATAGCTAGACAGTTGAAATTTTCATAGATTATGTATTTCTGTTGCCGCTTTAACAACAAATACTAAAAACAGATTTAAATAAAAATTTAAGGGGGCTCCCATACAACAAACGTGAAATTTTTGCTGTTTTTTGCTCTATATTATAAACGATAAAAGGTATACAGTTGAAATTTTCACAATTGATGTATTTCTGTTGCTGCTATAACAACATTCGGATTTTTTCATAGTCTTTACACGTAAAGAAAAAAAACCGGCTAAGTACGAGTAGGACTCGCGCACTAAGGGTTCCGTACCAAAAAAGGGCTAAAAAAAACACGTTTGTTGTATGGGAGCCCCGTTAAATATTTATTTTATTCCAAAGCCAAGTGCGTGTCGGGCCACGCGCAGTAAGGTTCCGTAGTTACCTTATACTATCTATTGTTCGTCTGCAAAAATAACTTGGTTTTTCACAGTGTTTGTATGAATGACAAAGTTGTATGTGCGGTTTTGGAAAATGTACTATATCTCAAATAACTAATTATATATCTCGTTCAAACAAATTGTTGTTGAAAGTGTTAATTAAGATCTATAGATTATATTTTTTTTAGATTTTTGACTCTTTTATTTTAAAAGTTAGAGGGGGGCACACATTTTACTACTTTGGCAGTGTATATTATCTTTCAAACGGTTGACTTTGAGAAAAAATAGTCTTAGGAACCTCAGTGACATTTTTGAAGACCTATCTATAGACTTTTATATAGATGCTTTTTTTCAGTTTCAGTTCCGTGTATGGGGAGCCCCCTTTAATCTTTTGTTTTTTTTTATTTTTGTGTAAAAATCGTAAGGCGGTTTATAGAATACATCTACTTATCAAGTTTCAACTGTGTAGTCCTAATACTTTCGGAGTAAAGTGGCTGTGACATACGGACGGACGGACGGACAGACAAACAAAACGAATCTATTAGGGTTTAGTTTTTTGCCATTTAGGCTACGGAACCCTATCAAGCAATTTAAGGTTCAAAATTCATTGGAGATTTTTGACAGTTTTGTATAGCTTGATGTGCTGCTGACTGTACATAGATACTTGTAAATAAATGATTACATTATTAATCACATTTATTTTCTTTTTTGACAACTTACACACCTTTAGGGTCCCCCCAGACCTACCGGTTTCGTTTCTTTGCTTTGCTGTTCTACTTGCTGTTTAGACCGCCGGCCAACCAGGGACATTTTCAATCTATCGCATATTTGGACCAGACCAAATTTGCAAGATAGCCATTAGCTTGGTGTTATCAAATATCATCGTCTGGGTTGCGAAGTAGGAAGCTTCTGGGAGATATGCCACCCTGAACATGGTCTCCGATTGCTAAAAATAAATCGATCGCATATTTATATAAATTGTGAACAGGGTTGTGGGTGTCATCATTACCTATCTGAACTATTTTTTGTGTTTTCATAACGATCGTTTTAAGGAACAAAGCTCAAAAGAACATTCATTATATGTGAAATGTACTTAGATTGAAAATATGCGATAGATTGAAAATGAGCCTCTTGGCCGGCGGTCCATTGCCGAACAGCAAAGCAAAGAACGGAAACCGGTAGGTCTGGGGGGACCCTTACACTTGCATCTTGCGCCAACACTCACTATCGGAATTTCATTTCTGTACATTATTTTAGGATAAAAGGGCAGAACGATGTTTTAAGTATGTTTTTAAACAATTATTTGTAAGCGTATTTTAGTGATTGTTGGTGCAAATCACAAAATCAAAATGAAGACATAAATTTTTTTTTGGTCGTAATCATAATCACTCATCTTCAAATCAAAGCTTCTAATCATTCAATTTCATCGGTCTTTTTACGTCCCATCACTAACCTTAACGCAAGGGCAAACTTATTTATGTCGGTAAGTTTGGCGCTGCCGTCTACGTGATCTGTCAGAATTTGTACTAAGATGGTTAGTTCCGAATTTGACCACCTGCCAATATAACTTTGTGGTCATTCTGTTTTTGTGTGCGTGTGTAACAATATGACTTTAAGCTTCAAAAGTGTGCGTGAATATGAAGTTGTGTGCTGTGCGTGTGTACCTCGTCTCCCCCCAAAATCGGTGAACAAAATCTAGTGTAGGAGAGCGCTCTTGCTTACTCCCGTTCTGAATGCTCTAAGATTTTACTCTACTCTATGGTTGGTTGATTAAGGCCGGCCACACACAGACGCAATCACGTAACGGAATTCCGAACGTAATTTCGACAATGTATGAAGATTCCGTACGGAAAAAACACGCTTGTGTGTGGCAGCCCATAGATTTTGTATGCAGCTGCTGCGTTCGGAATCACGTACGTACGGAATTCCGTTGCGTGATTCCGTCTGTGTGTGGCCGGCCTTATTGTGTTCTGTGAGCCAACACGCAAGAACTGGCTGTATGGCGTAGACCTTTGCCTGTCCTGAAAAGGACAAAACAACAACTACTACTACTACTGCATAGAGTAAGATAAAAAAAGGAGTTTTTTGATTAGCGTATAGTTGGCAGCCTCACCATGGAATTAGAAGGTTTTGACTAGGTCAAAAAATTGTTAGTAAATAGTTATAAATAGTGAACTATAGCATATAAATAGTGATACTATGGTTCAAAAGATATTTGAGTATCTTGGTGAGGCTGCTATCTTGACGTCAAGCTGGCAGACACCTTAAGAAATACAGTTCGTATCAATGTGATTTATATGCCAAAAAATTGTTAGGAAATAGTGAATCGTATACGCAAAATTTCAATAATATTGCTTCAGTACAAGCCGAGATATTACGATCTCAAAGTGGGCTGCTAACTTGACGTTTCTGGCAATGGCGATTCCAGAGAAACGGGTACAAGTTATAAACAAATAAATATATCAAAAAATTGTTAGTGAAATTGTGATTCTTACGATATAAATAAAAAAAGAATTCTTCATTGCTATTTTCTAAAAATCGAATGTTAACTTCTACATAGTACTCTGAATATAGGCTGTCGATCAATATTGAACTTTGCTCCACAGGAATAAGGTTTAAACTTGATTGCAATCATGAGGTGAGTACTATCAAGCAAAGACACCTTAAGAAATACAGTTCGTATCAATGTGATTTATATGCCAAAAAATTGTTAGGAAATAGTGAATCGTATACGCAAAATTTCAATAATATTGCTTCAGTACAAGCCGAGATATTACGATCTCAAAGTGGGCTGCTAACTTGACGTTTCTGGCAATGGCGATTCCAGAGAAACGGGTACAAGTTATAAACAAATAAATATATCAAAAAATTGTTAGTGAAATTGTGATTCTTACGATATAAATAAAAAAAGAATTCTTCATTGCTATTTTCTAAAAATCGAATGTTAACTTCTACATAGTACTCTGAATATAGGCTGTCGATCAATATTGAACTTTGCTCCACAGGAATAAGGTTTAAACTTGATTGCAATCATGAGGTGAGTACTATCAAGCAAAGACACCTTAAGAAATACAGTTCGTATCAATGTGATTTATATGCCAAAAAATTGTTAGGAAATAGTGAATCGTATACGCAAAATTTCAATAATATTGCTTCAGTACAAGCCGAGATATTACGGTCTCAAAGTGGGCTGCTAACTTGACGTTTCTGGCAATGGCGATTCCAGAGAAACGGGTACAAGTTATAGACAAATAAATATATCAAAAAATTGTTAGTGAAATTGTGATTCTTACGATATAAATAAAAAAAGAATTCTTCATTGCTATTTTCTAAAAATCGAATGTTAACTTCTACATAGTACTCTGAATATAGGCTGTCGATCAATATTGAACTTTGCTCCACAGTAATAAGGTTTAAACTTGATTGCAATCATGACGTGAGTACTATCAAGCAAAAAAGTGAAATTTATATTTTTTGACTGTGTCAATAGTCATATCCTCGGTTGAAGGCTATTGATTTGGTATAAGTAAACAAATATTTTTCTACTTACTTTTTTAATTTATTTTTTATTAAATCTCATCAAAAAAAATTGATTGTGTAATACTACTCTAATAATAATTAATACTACTACTCTAATCATCAGTAATAGAACTTTAGAGAGTATTCTTCTTACAGTCGGACCCTTTGTGCGATGTAAGACACTTTCGCGATTCGTCACATGAGATATTGGCTACTTTATCAAATAGCAACATTAGGTTTAGGACACTATCAGAATTGGTCATAATATCTCGTAGTCGCATAATACATATGTCACAATATGAATTTGGCAAATTAGTATCTAGACACACACCTAGGCGCGGTCGCAGCCTGAAATTTGGGGGGGGGGTCACTAATAATAATAATTGCTTTTTTGTAAATTTTTAGATGATGATTTTTTCTATGTGACATGTACGATTTTGGGGGGGGTCATGTCCCCTGTGACCCCCCCCCCCCCCTCGGACCGCGCCTGCACACACCCCCACTTATACCTACTTATCTATTAAGTATTCTAGGTGTAAAAAATAAGCAATAATATCATAGGTCGAAATATAAACGTCATCCCATAAAAAATGAATCGGGTTGGCAATGTTTATATTTCGACATATGTTTTTAAGGGAAAGTTTTACAGTTTCATGGGTAGAATCACTTCCTATAATATTATTGCTTATTTTATACACCTAGTATACTGCCCGGCATACTTATAAATTGGCAAGAGAAAGATGAGACAAAAGATGCGCAGTAGCCATTATGGTTACTACGCATCTTTTGTCTCATCTTTCTTATTCACGTAGTATCGGATCCGAATCGTTGCGTAGTTTTAAAGATCTAATCATACATATATATATGGACAGACAGCGGGAAGTGACTATGTTTTATGCTATGCGCTATGTAGTGATATTATGTTACCGCTATAGCTCGGAATCCGTTAATGTGCGAATTAACTAGTTAATGTACACATGCACATTAACTGATTTACACACTTTAACGGTAACATACAACACTTAATAGATAAGTAGGTATAAGTGGGGGTGTGTGTCTAGATACTAATTTGCCAAATTCATATTGTGACATATGTAATAAACGACTACGAGATATTATGACCAATTCTGAAAGTGTCCTAAACCTAATGTTGCTATTTGATAAAGTAGCCAATATCTCATGTGACGAATCGCGAAAGTGTCTTACATCGCACAAACCATTTTAATCGCCCTTTGTGTTGGGGCAAAAGCCGCCGTTCGTCTAGACCATGGGTCTCCAAACTTTTTAGCAAAAGGGCCAGACTTACTCCTCCACCACGTCCCAAGGGCCAGGATCTAGCTAGCTCCGTACCAACATACTGTAAATTACTATATTGTTGGTACGATCCGGCATGCTTTCGCGGGCCGGATTGTTGGTGCTCGCGGGCCGGATCTGGCCCGCGGGCCGTAGCGTTGTTTGGAGACCCCTGGTCTAGACAGTTGACGCAACGACTAAAAGTGTAAGGGTTGGCACGATGTAATTTGCCTTTTCGAATTTTAAAAATATATATGAAAAATAAGATAGACACTTTAAAATTCTTGTTTTATTCTTTGAATTATTTATTGTCATTTTTTCTAGAAGGTAAGAATATTTTTTTCAAATTTGTCTCTTTTCCTTCTTTTAATGCTCTTAAAATAAGGAAAAGAAAAAGTTTTTCTTAGTATTTTCTCTTTTTATTCTTCTTCTTTCATCATAAGTGCGAGGAATTATAGGAATTTATTTATTTATTTTTATTTTATTTATTTCTTAACACCAACAAGATGTTTATATGTATGATAATCATAATTTAATTGTAAATCATTACTAATTTAGGGCTAAATAAGTATAAAATAAATCTTAAATTAGTACTCAATTAGGAAGTAATAATGAAAAATAAGTTCCAAGATGGCGGCTGACGACTTTTTTGTTTATGGGCCGATTTCGATGAAACTCGGTTTTTGGTACCATTTTGACACAAAAATAACAACGCAATGTTGAAAATATTAAAAAATTCAAGATGGCGGCCAACTTTTTTGTTTGCCGGCCGATTTCGATGAAACTCGGTTTTTGGTAGTATTTTGGCAAGAAAACAGCAACGCAATGTTAAAAAAAATTCAAGATGGCGGCCAACTTTTTTGTTTGCGGGCCGATTTCGATGAAACTCGGTTTTTGGTAGTATTTTGACAAGAAAACAGCAACGCAATGTTAAAAATAAAAAAAAACAAGAAGACGGCCAACTTTTTTGTTTGCAGGCCGATTTCGATGAAACTCGGTTTTTCGTAGTATTTTGGCAAAAAAACAGCAACGCAATGTTAAAAATGTAAAAAATTCAAGATGGCGGCCAACTTTTTTGTTTGCGGACCGATTTCGATGAAACTCGGTTTTTGGTAGTATTTTGACAAGAAAACAGCAACGCAATGTTAAAATGTAAAAAAAATTCAAGATGGCGGCCAACTTTTTTGTTTGCGGGCCGATTTCGATGAAACTCGGTTTTTGGTAGTATTTTGGCAAGAAAACAGCAACGCAATGTTAAAAAAATAAAAATTCAAGATGGTGGCCAATTTTTTTGTTTGCGGGCCGATTTCGATGAAACTCGGTTTTTCGTAGTATTTTGGCAAGAAAACAGCAACGCAATGTTAAAAATGTAAAAAATTCAAGATGGCGGCCAACTTTTTTGTTTGCGGACCGATTTCGATGAAACTCGGTTTTTGGTAGTATTTTGACAAGAAAACAGCAACGCAATGTTAAAATGTAAAAGCAATTCAAGATGGCGGCCAACTTTTTTGTTTGCGGGCCGATTTCGATGAAACTCGGTTTTTGGTAGTATTTTGGCAAGAAAACAGCAATGCAATGTTAAAAATGTAAAAAATTCAAGATGGCGGCCAACTTTTTTGTTTGCGGACCGATTTCGATGAAACTCGGTTTTTGGTAGTATTTTGGCAAGAAAACAGCAACGCAATGTTAAAAAAATAAAAATTCAAGATGGTGGCCAATTTTATTGTTTGCGGGCCGATTTCGGCTATGGCTAGATGTTACCATATTTCTAGACGCCATCACCGACTCTATTACCTCCTTTGATAGGTGCGATAGCCTTGTCCTGTTGGGAGACTTCAATGTTGACCTACTTGCGGTTGGGGGTGGTGGGCCACGGTTGCTGACACAGTTCTTTGAGACAATGAACCTTACCCAGGTAGTCACTGATCCAACCCATTTTACTGATCACAGTCAAAGTCTAATTGACTTGATCTGTACAGACATACGCACTTTAAAGGTAACAGTGGGACACTGCCCTGATGTGAGAGGTCATGCTATAGCCACAGCCAAGTTAAAAATAAATAAAGACAAGATATGTCCCCGTTAGGTAGAATATAGGCCAATAAAAGATATTATTCAAAACTTATGGGAGTTTGATCTTAGCAAAATAGGCTGAGTCATTTCCATAAAGCGAAAAATGTCAACATATTAGTAGAGAATTTCCAATTGTGTCTATCACATTTATTCAATCTGCATGCTCCATCTGTAAGGAAAGGTAAGTTTAAGCACCCTCCTCACCCTTGGATCACTGACACCGTCAAATCCATGATGCATATTAGGGACGAGTACCGGCAGGCTCTAAAAACTAACAAATCTAAATCACAGAAAGACTGTGAGAAGTCTAAATCACAAAAAGATTGCTATCTTTAAATGAAGAACAACGTGATTGTAGCCATAGAACAAGAGAAGAAGTGTTTTTTGATAGGCATAGTAACTCTAATATTAAGAATTCCAAAAAACTTTGGCAAAACTTGAAAAGCACTGTGTTACCAGATGGAAAAAAGTCTGAACTTCCTCCATGCTTCGATAATCCTGACACCATCAACTCTCATTTTCTCTGTGCACCCGGTCAAAATGATGTGTCAATATCACAGCTTACATATTTTGAGTACCTTAGATATGGCACAGCAATGCTTTCACTGCAGCCTGTAAATGAGGACAAGATACTCAAAATCATCAAAGGTCTCAAATCTAACGCTCAGGGCTGCGATGGGTTAACACGGGACATGGTTCTTTTGTCTCTTCCTTACACCCTACCTGCAATTACTATTATAATCAACAGATCTATGGCAGAAAGTACATTCCTTAATGCCTGGAAGACAGCAGTGGTAAAACCCTTACCCAAAGTGAGCTCCCCAACGTCTCTTCAAGACCTCCGTCTCATAAGCATCCTTCCATGCTTGTCAAAGATACTGGAACGGGTGGTCTGTGAACAACTCACAGAGTTTCTCGAAGAAAATGAGATATTGCCTTGCTTCCGATCTGGCTTCCGTAAAGGACACAGTACTGCTTCTGCTATGGCTGATGTGGTTGACAACCTACTCTCGGCTCAGGACCAGGGAGAGGTGAGCATTCTGGTTCTCCTGGACTTCTCACGTGCTTTCGAAACAATAAATACCGCACTACTTTTATCCAAGCTCTCATATTATGGGGTGGACACGGCTACAGTTAAATGGTTTGAAAGTTATTTGGCAGAAAGGCAACAGTATGTGCAACTTGTGGACAGGAATGGTACCAAATCAAACTCCTCATTTCTCCCTGTAACGCGAGGAGTTCATGTCCACAGGGTTCTATACTTGGCCCAATTTTGTATATCTTGTACAGCGCTGATTTCATCCACAGTATTAAACACTGCAAATATCACCTATATGCAGACGAATTACAGCTGTATTTTTCCTTTAAACCAGAAAATATTGATAATGCTATCACAATGATCAACAGTGACTTATCTAGAATAGCTGATTGGTGCAAATCCAACTATCTGGTCCTTAACCCAAGGAAATCAAAATTAATGTTAATAGGTACCAACAAAAAGGTTAAAAAAATTGATAATATTTGCCTCAATATAAAACTGGACAACGAAGTCATTACTCGTGTGAATAAATGCAGAAATCTGGGTTTAACTTGTTAAAGGAGTTAGCAAAGCAAGCGAGTGCAACCTACTTGGAAACCTACATGGGTTTTTGTATTTGATATTTTAGATGTCAAATGTCACTCTCTCTATATGAAAAATCTGTACCTACACGAATAGTTTTTCTCAGTTGTAAATAAAAGTCTGTTTTATATTTCAATAAGCGTTTATTTCATTGCTAAATAGCTTCCACATCGTCTGCGCACTGCTATATCACAACAGGTTATGGTTTTGCTGCAATTTAGCTGAAAGATGGAATCGACTTTCAAGTACAACATTGCACCTCTCGAAGGTAAAAGTAACTGGGATACATGGAAGTATAAAGTGCTTATTGTGCTCAAGGGCATACCTCGCGCTCTCGATATAATCGAAGGCAGACTTACCGAGGATAAAGAAAGCGATGCCATTGCGAACGGAACATCCGCCGCCGATACCGTGTCGGAATTCACGAAAGCCGACTCGAGTGCTCTTTTCTTTATCACCAACAATATGACTGAAGAAATGCTACGAAAAGTGATGATATTTACGTCCACTAGAGAAATATGGTTAGAACTTCATCGAATGTTTGACGGAACAAACGAAGACAAAACCTTCCAATTATGTATGAGTTTCTTTGGACTGAGAAAGGATCCAGCTGACGACGCAGCAACTCATATGTCAAAGATGAAGAACGTTTGGACCTCATTGAACAAAGAGCTCGGCGAAGATAAGAAGCTTCCGGATCTTCTTCTCATATGCAAAACGCTCAATACACTGGGAAAAGAATACGTTCAATTCAAGAGTGGATGGTTAATGTATCCAACGTCCGAACGAACCATTGATAACCTAACCGACCGTCTGTGCGTGTTCGAAAGGAACTTGATGGTGTCTAACGTGCCACCAGAACAAGAGGCCTTAGCAACAAAGACCACACAGAAAGGGACAAAGAAAAAGAATAAGGATGCAAAGATAAAATGCAACCACAAAGGTCACCGCGTGAAGGATTGCAAAAGATGGCTTCAAGATGGCAAACCTCCGAAAGCAGTAACCCGCCTCGTTCTGTTTCGTCTCAAAAGGAATCTCAAGTAGTGGAATCGATGTACTTACAAACGGAAGTACTGACAACTGACCATGAAGTATCGACGACTTCATCGAATACAGTCAACTGGTACGTTGATAACGGCGCAATATGCCATGTCAGCAATCGCGGAGATCTATTTCAAACATTCCAAGCTTTTGATCAGATGCACACCGTCTCTACGGCTAATGGCAATGCAATGCAAGCTAAAGGCAAAGGGAATATCAACATCGAATCAGAAGTACGTGGAAAAGTTTACGAGATCACCCTGAAGGACGTTTGGTACGTGCCACAGATCACAAAGAACCTGTTCTCTGTTCTAGCTGCTCATGACTGCAACTCAATAAGCAAGTTTGAGTCCACACCAACGAGCTGCACTATGTCAACACGCGGCGAAGTTAAACTAACGGGTGTACGCAGCATAAGCGGAGGCTTAGACAAACTAAATGTTAAGAGTATCATTCCTAACAGAAACTTAGAAGTGAATCTTACATTAACAAAAGCTTTACCATGAGCGACTCGTACATCAGAACAAACGTCAAGTACGTCACTTTGTAAAACGGGAGTTAGGAGTAGACCTTCCTCAAGATGAAAGCATCTGCGAAAGTTGCATATTCGGCAAGTCGCACCGATTGAAGTTTGGTACCCGACCTAGAGCTTCAAGACTCGGCGAACTTGTACACAGCGACGTATGCGGACCGTTCCCTAACTCATTTACAAATCTACGCTATTTTGTATTGTTTAAGGATGATTTCACCGGCTATCGCTACGTTTACTTCCTGAGAGCCAAGTCAGAAGTAAAACAGAAGATACAAGAATTCATTACCGAAGCAAGAAATACTGGTCATTCGATCGAGACTCTCCTGAGTGACAATGGCGGCGAGTTTGACAATAAGGATGTGCGTGAGATCCTCGCCACGCATGGAATTAGACAGAGGCTGACTATGCCATATACTCCCGAGCAAAACGGATGCAGCGAGAGAGATAATAGAACCTTGGTCGAGGCTGCAAGGACTATTATGCACAGCGGAGGGTTCCAAGAGAAGCTTTGGGCCGAAATAATTAAAAAGGTTGCATACGTTCTTAACAGAACAGGTCCCTCCCGTATGGAGAACAAATCACCCTACGAACTATGGCATGGACTTAAACCGAAAGTTGCTCACCTACGCATCTTGGGCTGCAGAGCCTACGTCCATGTCCCCAAACAGAAAAGGAAGAAATTCTCCATGAAAGCCCTCAAAGGAAGATTAATCGGATACGACAACGATGATGGCTATCGTATCTGGTGCGACGACAACACAATGATTCGGTCGCGAGACGTAATTTTTGACGAGAAACCGCTTGACAGAACTCTTTGCGAAGACGTTGTACCCACGACAACGAGGAAAGACACGCCTTTCAATGAAATCGATTTGAAAGTGACTTTCAATCAGGAACGCAATGAAGAAAGTCAAGATCCAACACCAAGCCATCATATTGAAAACTCGATATATGATCAAGAAGATCAAGGACGTGTGCCGCAGATAATAGAAGACAGATCTATTGAATTTGATGAGGAAAATCCCGATCATGGTGAAATGTCCAGACCACCGAGCACAACTGTGGACAAAGCCGATGCCAGTTTAGGAAATTCATCTAACTCAGAAGATGAAGAAACAGAACCTAGATACAACTTGCGAGACAGGAGCACCATTCATCCTCCAGAAAAATTTAGAGACTGCTGTGCACTTATCGATAAAGAAGCTGAACCCACTACGTTTAAAGAAGCTATGAAGAGCCCAAATAAAGATGAGTGGATCAAAGCTATGCTGAAAGAGATAGATTCTTTGAAAGAGAACAACACATGGGTCCTTCAAGAACCTCAAGATCGAAAAGCCATACCGTGCAAATGGGTTTATAAGATAAAGAGAAACCCGGATGACTCTATCGATAGATACAAAGCGCGCCTGGTTGCAAAAGGTTTCAAACAACGCAAAGGAATAGACTACGAGGAAACGTACAGTCCTGTAGCCAGATTTGCAACCATACGATCACTATTAAGTGTTGCTGCAAGTGAAAGGATGTACCTAACACAGTTCGACGTGACGACTGCCTTTCTCTATGGTGAGCTCGAAGAAGAGCTTTACATGCAACAACCTGAAGGTTTTCACGACGGCTCTACCCGCGTATATCATCTGAACAGAAGTTTGTACGGATTGAAGCAAGCGCCCCGCTGCTGGTATCATCGTTTCCATAAAGTACTGTCTGAACTCGAATTCACACAGAGTACTGCAGATCCGTGTCTATACACAAAGAAAGTAGGGGGGAAATGTATCTTACTTACTTTATATGTCGACGACGGATTAGTGGCTGCTTCAGACAAACAGCTTGCAGATGACTTCCTAAAGAACCTGAAAACTAAACTTAAAATAACGACAAAGCCCGCGACCTACTACTTAGGAATGGAGATCAGTCAGTGTAAAGACGGCACGATTGTAATCCACCAAGAAGCATATACAAAGAAGGTACTTGAACGCTTTAACATGGCTAACAGTAATCCTGTCTCAACGCCGATTGACGCCGCAGAATTGTCTGTAACACAATTACACCCATTTGCACTAAACTTAAGAATCGCCTAAGTCTTTTCCTAACTAACTTAAGACATTTTTAGCAAAAAATTGGTTTGCACTAACCTTAGGACGTTCCTAAATGCACTTTAGGCTATTCTTAACTTACGCGCCCAATATCGAGCGCCCAAGGCTTAAGAAATTCCTATGTTATGAATTGTAAATCTGTGGTTATAGCCTGTGGCCGTCAATTGTGACAAAAACAGAAATATTTGCTGAAAAATGGAAGATTCATGGAACATTCATTTAAATAATTGAATTACTAAACGACTCGGTGGAAAATCGCAAAAATTGCAGTATTTCAATACAATTACTGCACTTCTATAATAATAAGAACGTATAAAATAACTGTACTTGTATGTAAACTTCTGCATTAAGCTGCCGTGTCAAGGTTAATTTTTGACCCCAATTACCGTATAATACGGCAATTACCGTACCATTGGCAACACTACCGCGATTTGATTTCCATTTTCTAAATTGACAGTTGATGACATAACTTTTTCGATCACCCTACCAAATAAAATAAACCAACGCCTTATCTTTCTCTCCTTTTAACTCACGAATGAATCAATGTGATGTTATAACCAAAAAGTACTCTATGACCTATATTACTTCGCCGGCTTAAAAATCCATAAACAATTAATATTTACATTCGTTCATTCTTTCTCTTAGCAAGGCGATGCCCAAGTTAAGACGTAGTCTGTTAGTGCAAACAAAAATTTCAGCTCGGCATTTTTAGGCTGTTCCTAAGCTAAGAAATAACTTAACTAGGACACGCCTAACTTGAGTTTAGTGCAAACGGCTGTTAGACGCGGAGAAAGGAAACACCGATGAGATTAATTTCCCTTATCGCGAAGCTGTTGGTGCACTAGCATACCTCATGGTCGCAACTCGTCCTGATATCGCTTATGCCGTTGGCGTAGTATCACGGAACTTGGAAAAGCCAAACAGAAGTGACTGGAACAGAGTTAAACGTATACTCCGTTACCTAAAGGGAACTACGTCTCTTGGGATCCAGTTTAAGCCAAAGACCCTGGCAAAGCCAGAATTGGAAGGATATAGCGACGCCGATTATGGTGGCGATGCTACTACCGGAAGATCCACCACTGGAATAGTATGCCTATATGCCGGAGGTCCAGTATCATGAACAAGCAGAAGGCAAACCTCAGTAGCACTGTCCACTACTGAAGCGGAATTAGTGGCCGCCAGTGAAGGAGCCAGAGAACTAGTTTGGCTGACGAGAGTCTTTGAAGATCTGACAAAGGAAAAGAGTGTGCCGACTCTTCATGTTGACAACGAAGCAGTGGTACGATTGGCACACAACCCGGAATTCCACAAGCGGACGAAGCATATTCGCGTCCGACACTTCTATGTCTGAGAACTTGTGACTGAAGGAGCGATCTTTGTTAAAAGAATTGGAACAAGAGATCAGATCGCAGACGTCATGACCAAAGGACTGCCGAAGCCCGCCTTTGTGAAGGTCAGGTCTGCACTTGCATTGTTTTAGAGGGCGTGTTAAAGGAGATCGCAAAGCAAGCGAGTGCAACCTACTTGGAAACCTACATGGGTTTTTGTATTTGATATTTTAGATGTCAAATGTCACTCTCTCTATATGAAAAATTTGTACCTACACGAATAGTTTTTCTCAGTTGTAAATAAAAGTCTGTTTTATATTTCAATAAGCGTTTATTTCATTGCTAAATAGCTTCCACATCGTCTGCGCACTGCTATATCACAACATAACTCTGGATAACCGCCTTAATTTTGAAAGCCATGTTACTGAGTGTGTCCGAAACTGTTTTTATCGCCTAAAACTCCTTTATAAATTACGTCCTTATCTACACGAGCAACTCAGAGTAGCACTTTGCGAATCTCTTATATTATCTAAACTAAATTACTGTGATACTGTATATGGTTCATGCCTACTGGCTAGAACTGCTAAACTTATACAGCGGGTGCAGAACGCCTGTGCGCGTTTCTGCTTCCATATACCACCGCGATCACATGTGACTCCGTTCCTAAATAGTTCTAACATATTGAAAATGGAGGCCCGTAGAAGGTTACATCTCGCAAACCAATTTACCTCTATAACAAGCTCACATGGTTTCAACACACTAAGAGTAACCAGCTTAGAGCCTGTAGAAGTATCTTAGAGACGCCAATACATCGTACGAGGATGTTTCGTGGATCCTTCAGGTTCGCAGCTACACGCTGTTGGAACGATCTCCCGCCACCGTTGCGTGACCTTAAAACAATCGTCACTTTTAAAAAACGCCTTAAAGAGTACTTATTTGAGCTCCAGTCAACATCGATTGCTTCATAATTATTTATATCCACTTACAATCCGGTATTTCAAGTCGCGCGTGCGGCGTCGGGGACGTTGCGAAGCGTCATCACGATATGTTGCACTGTTTGCAAGGAATATCCTCAGCTCTTTGGCTTGGCGGATCATCATATTTAGACGTAAGTAAGTACTTGTAAATCTATTTATTTGTATTCTGTATTTTGATTTGTTTTTATTTTGTTTCGTGCCTGTATTAAATGTATTGCAAAAATATGTACCTATGACGAACGTTATCTCGTACAGGCCCTGTCAGAATACCAGCGCTGTTGTGGTGTGAGCAATGTTCTCATCACAACAGCATTAAGCTGAGGCAGGGTCCTGGTTGGCTCGTCTCATACCCTATTTTTATTGTTTAAATTAGTTTAAGTACCTACTTAGTTTATATATTTTTTTTCTATTTCTCCTGTTTGTGTTTTTTTTTTGTGTGTGTGATATTGGCCAATAAACTTCATTCTTCATTCATTTCGATGAAACTCAGTTTTTGGTAGTATTTTGACAAGAAAACAGCAACTCAATGTTAAAAATGTAAAAAATTCAAGATGGCGGCCAACTTTTTTGTTTGCGGGCCGATTTCGATGAAACTCGGTTTTTGGTAGTATTTTGACAAGAAAACAGCAACTCAATGTTAAAAATGTAATCTTGTTTTTTTACATTTATAACATTGCGTTGCTGTTTTCTTGCCAAAATACTAACAAAAACCGAGTTTCATCGAAATCGGCCCGCTAACAAAAAAGTTGGCCGCCATCTTGAATTTTTTACATTTTTAACATCGCGTTGCTGTTTTCTTGCCAAAATACTACGAAAAACCGAGTTTCATCGTAATCGGCCCGCAAACAAAAAAGTTGGACGCCATCTTGGATTTTTTATATTTTTATTATTGCGTTGCTGTTTTCTTCTCTAAATAGTACAAAAAACCGAGTTTCATCGAAATCGGCCCAAAAACAAAATAGTTGTTCGCCATCTTGGTTTTTTTATATTTTTATTTTTGCGTTGCTGTTTTCTTGTCAGAATTGTACCAAAAACCGTGTTTCACCGAAATCGGCCCGCAAACAAAAAATTTGGCCGCCATCTTGTTTTTTTTATATTTTTAACATTGCGTTGCTGTTTTCTTGCCGAAATACTACCAAAAACCGAGTTTCATCGAAATCGGCCCGCAAACAAAAAAGTTGGCCGCCATCTTGAATTTTTATTTTTTTAAGATTGCGTTGCTGTTTTCTTGCCAAAATACTACCAAAAACTGAGTTTCATCGAAATCAGTCCGCAAACAAAAAAGTTGGCCGCCATCTTGAATTTTTTGCATTTTTAACATTGAGTTGCTGTTTTCTTGTCAAAATACTACCAAAAACCGAGTTTCATCGAAATCGGCCCGCAAACAAAAAAGTTGGCCGCCATCTTGAATTTTTTTTTTTAACATTGCGTTGCTGTTTTCATGCCAAATTACTACCAAAAACCGAGTTTCATCGAAATCGGCCCAATAATCAAACAAAAATACACAAATATCAACAAATACATCAATGTGCGGCCGCCATTTTGAATTCCAAATCTAATATCAAAATCGTGCCAAAAACACTTTTTCATGACACCAACATCAAAAAATTACAAACACTACTTTCAATATAATATAATATAACCCAATCAGAAGCGTAAGCTGTGACGGGATAGGGCCCGAGATGCATACATTGCCAAAGTATGGGCTCTCGGGCCCTCCCACCCCCCTTCTATACCGCACCACCCCGCACGATTGCTCTGTCTAGAAGACGCCTCCGATGGCCGACTGTATGAAGACTATCTCTCGGCTGTGGTAATACTACTCTCAGTTCATTTATTTAGTTATTTATTCGGGAAAAACTAGAAATATTTTCTACTTATATCATCTACTTCCTACCTACTTACCTACCTACTGATTACTAATTTCATTATAAATCTCACCAAATAGGTACCTAACGTTAAAGTTTCAGTTACTAAAAAAAATACAAAATATTCATTTTCAAAAAATTACATGTTAGGGTATTTTCATTAGACTCCTCCCTTTAAGTTATAGTTTTAACGTTAGGTACCTAATTGGTAGTAAAATATTAGTAGTTTTTCCGAAACTAAATAAATGAACTGAGAGTAGAGTATTAAACGACCAAATTTTTTTTGATGAGATTTAATCAAAAATTTTTTGATTGTGTCAATACTCTAAAAAATAAAAAAGTGGGTAGAAAAATATTTGTTTACTTATACCAAATCAATAGCCTTGAACCGAGGATATGACTATTGACACAGTCAAAAAATATAAATTTCACTTTTTTGCTTGATAGTACTCACCTCATGATTGCAATCAAGTTTAAACCTTATTACTGTGGAGCAAAGTTCAATATTGATCGACAGCCTATATTCAGAGTACTATGTAGAAGTTAACATTCGATTTTTAGAAAATAGCAATGAAGAATTCTTTTTTTATTTATATCGTAAGAATCACAATTTCACTAACAATTTTTTGATATATTTATTTGTTTATAACTTGTACCCGTTTCTCTGGAATCGCCATTGCCAAAAACGTCAAGTTAGCAGCCCACTTTGAGATCGTAATATCTCGGCTTGTACTGAAGCAATACTATTGAAATTTTGCGTATACGATTCACTATTTCCTAACAATTTTTTGGCATATAAATCACATTGATACGAACTGTATTTCTTAAGGTGTCTGCCAGCTTGACGTCAAGATAGCAGCCTCACCAAGATACTCAAATATCTTTTGAACCATAGTATCACTATTTATATGCTATAGTTCACTATTTATAACTATTTACTAACAATTTTTTGACCTAGTCAAAACCTTCTAATTCCATGGTGAGGCTGCCAACTATACGCTAATGTTTTTTGGCGCCATTTGTCAAGTTCGGTTTGGTGTCTATTTTAATTATTTGCAAATTGATTCATAGTGGATATTGTGTCTTAAAATTGGTGCAGTTTTGTGGTACAAGTGTCTACGCAACTGAACAATATGTGGGATAATTGAAATAGGCGCGATCTTGGTTGTGTGAAGCCGAGACTTTTACTGTAGTTGTGGCTACCTCGGCAGAACTTACCAAGTAAACTGTCTTGATATACTTGGTGCCAAATGCTCCAAGCAGCATTGGAATGCGATGCACCTGCATTTTAATGTAAACTGAAACAATCTAACACTGAAATATTCAACACTTGACACTGGCAAAAATTACTTCCAAGAGGAAAGTAGATTGCCAAAACAAAAATAAGAAGAAGAAGAAGAAGATAAAAAAAATGGAATAGAGAGCCCTCTCGCGTTTTTAAGGTCTACTCATTTCGAAGCGCCATCTCTGGTCGACGTTTTTCTAGTTAGTTTGTTTTTTTAGTACCTAATCCTATGCAATCCTACCTACGGCTTTCTTCTAGATATCTTTTATAACATTCTAAACTTCGTGTTCACTAGTATTAGTATTTTTTCCGAAGAAAATAACCAATACAAAAGAACAAACGTTTCAAATGTTATAAGAGATAACTAGAACAAAACAGTTAAAAACATCAAATAAAAAGGAAGAGAAGAAGAGGACACAAAATTAAACAATGAAGTGAAAACGTAATTATGTTTTTATTTATACCTGTCAGTTCATATAGGGGTAATTTTATTCAAAATACACGGTCAGGGTACCTACTAACTTGGTATACATTGTACCTACAGCTATTATTTTTCCCAGGCAAGTATAACATAATTAATTTTGTCAAATGTTACTTAACTTTAAATAACACATCATCAAGTATAGCAGTTGGTACGACTTTCCATTAGTTGACGTGGAATTTAAGGGTGGGAGGGGTGGTAGGGGGGCGGGGGGGTCCTCCCTAACCCCCCCTTAAAATTTGGGAGTGCGGAAATGCATACTTTTTTTTTAATGAATTTTTAATATTGCACAAAAAGGAATGATAACAGCCAAATTACTGTTATTTTTCAGCAATTAAAGGAGGGAGGGGGAGGAGAAGGGAAACAAGTTGAAACAACTCCCTCCTCCAATCCCCATCTGCCGGCGACGCGTAGTTTTCGAGAAATAATTTTTTGTGTAAACATAACCTCAAAACAAAAAATATGGAAATTAAGCAGGGGAGGCTAAAAAGAGGTGGGGAGAGGGGAGGGAATGTATGTACAAAATTTCGGACGTAAAAAAAGTCGTTTCTGGCGCTTCGCCGGCCGCTGCCGCGGCACGCTCGCTTCGCTCGCTCGGCTTGCGCGCTGGGTTCATGTACACCTAACATGCTCGTCGCTACGCTCCTCGCACCTATCACGTGACCTGCGGTCTTTGGTCACCATCGCAACAATTTAGCAGTGCCAACTGGCAACACTGGCCTAAAATTAGACATTTTTAACCTAGAAAATCTTAATTTTTAGAAATTTTTTTCTCGCGTCCTATTTGTTTCCGCACCTTAATATTTCGTATTCGTGTTCTAAATTATGAGTTCTTTACACAAAAAAAATATGAACTCCAAACTCCACGTCAACTAAAGGAAAGACGAGCCTAGCAGTTTTAATGAAAATGCATTTTCATCAAAACATGTTGCGCAGCCAATAATTGATCGCTGAATATTATAATAAAAACCAAAACCATTCCAGTAAAATTATTTGTACATAAGCAAATGCTTTTGCATAGTAAAATAGGAAGGATGGTTCGTGCATGAACCATTTTTCTTTTTATGAAGTCCTATAAATTATTACGATATATAAAACAATCATTTAACTTACACTCTTACTTTAAGTCTATATAACGATTATTGAGCCAAAGAGTCCTGTAAGGCTGATTGTCTAACTTTGTTGCAATCAACTTTGACAGATATCGCAGTGACATTGCTGCTTTAGTAAGAACCAATGTGACAACTAGCTTACTTAAAGCAGCAATGCAACTGCGATTTCAATCGATTTCAATCGAGAATTGTTAGCAACAGAGATACGTAATCGGTGGGCTGGAATTGAAACAAGTATTATAAAAAAATATTTTGATCATTTGCGGTTGCCACAACTAAATTGAACTGCTCGTACCTGCCTGTATCAGGATGACAACAGAATGGGATGGGGGTGGGTTGTGATCTGAAAAGAGAAATATGTTGTTTACTAAAAAATATAGTAGTTTATGAAACTGATATACTGTAAAAAATATTATAATACTTAAAAAAATAAATACTTTAGTAAATATAACCAAGAATAATAAAAATACAAATACCCGCGCTGGGAGTATAATATCATTTGAAAGGCCTAACGAAACTCTACATAATGCGATATAATTTCAATTCCAAAATCTGGGGCCCTATTTTTGAATCGCTCGACTCCAGTCGAGTGCTCGTTTCGAATGATTTTCGTTCGACATATGACTCAAAACAATGGGATGTCGAACGAAAATCAGTAGAAAAGAGCGCTCGACGCCAGCCGAGCGATTCAAAAATAGGGCCCCAGGCGCCCCATTTCTAAAGCCAACCTCAAAAAATTTACATGATGTTGCTTTAATGGGAACGCACCCTTAATTAAGTAGTAAGTACCTACATAAAAAAACTTACACGATGAAATGTCGGTAAGTGAAGGGAAGTTACTACGCCTGCAACTAATCGCCTACAGGCGTACAGGCCTTATCCTGCTGGTGGAAGGTGCAGGTTGCAGACCCTCATTGTTTTCAACTTGTCAACTGTTTTTTTTAGTTTGCCACCAACAAGCTCTACCCAAGCTTTAAAACTATCGTCTTTATACTCCTTATCCGCGGATGGGAAATGATGTAAAGGCGTTGGTAGCTTATCGGAGCTTAAATAAACAAAACAGAGAAAGATTTTTGCGAAATTGCTAACCTACCAAATTGACAATTAAATTTTGTTTTCGATAAAAAGAGTACACTACCTTTATGTATTTAATGTATTCTCACCAAGGAGGTAAAACTAAATTCATGATTCTCACTGAAGACTTTTATAAAACCATAGACTTTTCCCAAACCACAGAATAGATATCTCCCAAACCATAAACGGCTTGACAAGCATTTACGTGCTTGTCAAGCATTGCTTGGTCGCTGAGGGAGTCCTTTATATAAAAAAAACCGGCCAAGTGCGTGTCGGGCCACGCGCCATAGGGTTCCGTAGTTACCTTATACCATACCATACTTAATACCACCTATCATTTTTCGTATGCAAAAATAACTTTGTTTTTCACAGTGTTGGTATGAATGACAAAGTTATATTTGCGGTTTTGGAAAATGTGCTATATCTCAAAAACTAATTACTATATCTCATTCAAACTAATTTTGGTTGAAAGTGTTTATTAAGATCTACAGCATATATTTTTTTTAGATTTTTCACTCTCTTATTTCAAAAGTTAAAGGGGGGGGGGGACACACATTTTACCACTTTGGCGATGTATATCTTTGAAACGGTTAACTTTGAGAAAAAGTTGTCTTAGAAACCTCAATGTCATTTTTAAAGACCTATCTATAAACATCCAACACGTGTTGGTTTGAAGAAAAAAATTTTTTTCAGTTTCAGTTCCATGTATGGGGAGCCCCCCCTTAATCTTTTATTTTTCTTATTTTTGTATTAAACTCGGTAAGCGGTTAACAGAATACATCTACCTACTAAGTTTCAACTGTGTAGTCTTAATACTTTCGGAATAAAGTGGCTGTGACATACGGACAGACAGACAGACAGACAGACAGACATGACGAATCTATAAGGGTTCCGTTTTTTGCCATTTAGGCTACGGAACCCTAATAAGGGTTCCGTTTTTTGCCATTTAGGCTACGGAACCCTAAAAAGAACTGTATGAAATAATAATCTTCGCCGACGAGAGATGAAGACACTTCCTTTACAATAATGTCACTTCGTATAGAAGTGTCACGAGTGTCCCTGTACTACTGTGTTCTGTGATTTGATTTGTTTTTGATTAGAGATTTCGTTATTTTCGTTATTACTTTCGAAATGTGTGATAAAAATGATGAGCCAAATAGTTACGAATCTACTCCACCTACTAACAAAAAAGTTCGCAATCCTTTTGACAAAGCGCTGATAGAAAGACTACACAAACCAATATGCAGGTAATTTTCTATGACTACTTTTACTATTGTGCTGTTTTGCAAACATCAATGTACGATCATTTTACAGCCCGGGAATGTGCAAAATATACAAGAAAAAACAAAGCGGCTCATTTCGCTGGGATATTGATCAGCACTGCACTTTGGTACCAGCGGAAATTGTTGCTTGTAGTAGTCAATTTGAGCCATCTCCAGACCCAGCACTAGAGAGAGTTGCAGAGGAGGCTACTGAAAAGTAAATAATAAAACAAAATCACTTAATCTATCCCAAATTAAATCAGTTTTAAATAAAAGAATGATATTTTTATATATTAATGTGTAAAGGTGGGTCTACGCTCGATGAGCCAAGCATGAACAGCTCTGCTCGTCGTTCTAAGCCGCGCGACGCACACACTTGAACACTGAACTATACAAAAAGAGCACTGTGATCTTAAAAAAACTAACAACTGGCAGAGCACTGCTGAGTATGAACAAAATGCTTGAGGAGTGCTCATTCGAGGCACGTAAGTCGATCCATACTACATGAATCCATGATTGGCTTGTCTAGCAACTCTAGTGTAGACTCACCTTAATTTTTTGCCTTTAATTAAAGGGTTTTAAAAACTCAGTAAAACACTATACATAGTATGTTGTTAACATACTCAAGGTGCAAATAATGTTTTGTCTTTGTTTCTTTACAACAGATTCTTCGCTGAAGAAATCATGGTTGCAAGTCCAATTGAGTCTTCCAAGATACTGAAGCCATTGCTTCACACTTCTAGTGATACTAGTATTAAGTTGTCAAGTTTTAGTAAAGATGTTGTTTTACGTGATGGTATGTATCATTACATTTTAGTAAATAACTTTTTAAACCCAATATTTTATGATGCTAGCCCGAGAGTATACTTTTTTCTTCTCTCAAAATTGTATTAATTCTACTTTATTTTAGTTTCAGCACAAACTGTCCTCACATTACCTCCTGAACTTCCGCCAGAGATAGAGAAGATCCTGCAACCTTTTTGCACATTTACTGAGGTGAGGGCTAAATATTTTTTCTTACTGCCTTAACAGACCTCTTGTTTTAAGGGGTCCAAAATTGATCCTGTATGATGTGGTAAGCTAGTAAGGGGCTATCCATAAATTACGTCACACGTTAAGAGGGAGGAGGGGGTTGACGAAGTGTGACATTGTGTGACAAGGGGGTGGGAGGGGTCCTAAAAGACATGTAACATTTTAGTATGGAGAAAAAAACGGAAATCATCGCAACTGATGAAACTAGTTTTAATCGATAGCAAACATCAATTATTGATTGCCAAATTGTCCATAAATGTATAGTTTCAGAGATACCTATTGGGACTTAAAAAAATCATTGTGATAGAAAGAAACACTTCAATTTCCTCTTCTTCATAAATCTCCAAAAGTATACATTTTACCACAATATTACCATCAATAATTTGTGTTTATTTTGACAATTCCTATCGATTGACTTGAAACTAGTTTTATCAGTTGCGAAGAATTTCCGATTTTTTCTAAATGGCGGGTAATTGCCATGCCAGAAGGTCACATTTCAAAATCATTTAAATTGAAATAAGTAAAACAGCAAATAGCCAATAGCATTCGTTCATATAAAGATCGAATCAGTAATCATAGGAACAAACTGGCCCAGAGTCTTATTGAACCATTGCAGACAAGACGTCTGAAGAGACTGCATACTTGGGATAACATACAATAACTTTACCAGTTAGCAAAACATAAAGGCAGCCCGACAGTGGGAAGGCATGCCTCCACAAAACAACTGCTTATGGTCCAAAGACTGATCGCATGTTAGCAAACAAATATGAAAAAAAAATGTAATAAATCTAATTTCGGAACTGCTGTTTCAATTCAATAATTATTTCTAGACGTAAAATTGTAAAATATGTGACGTCACACAAGGGACCCGGGCTTACAAATGTGACTAGCTGTGACAAGGAGGGGGTCAAAAATCACAAAATTCGTGTGACGTAATTTATGGATGGCCCCTAAGTATTTTCAATTTTAAGATAATTCTTTTAACAGAAAAAAATACTAGAAAAAATCGACTCACCTGTAGCAGCTCAGACGAGACGGACAGCTGCTATGGGTGAGTTGATTTTTTCTATTAAAATAATTATCTTAATATAAAAATAGCATTGTGAATGCCAAAAATCTAAAAATCAAATATTTTCAATTTGTTTTAGGATCAAGATATATCAGGGGATTATGAAATAACTGCCAATGGATCTCTAAGGCGAAAGTTGTTCTTTGAAGAACATAGTGACATAGATCACTATGACTCGGAACAGACTGATGATGAATTACACATAGACTCAGAAGTACGTACTTATGACTCTGAGCAAACTGATGATGAACTTCATACGGATCGTGAGCCTCGTCCACCTTCCAGCTACGAAGCTCATACACCTGTTGTCTTCAGTCCAGACTTGGTAAGTTATGGCGTAAAATAGACTACAACAGTTAAGCTTAATACTATGTGCGCTTCAGCAACGCACCCATAGACAGACACTTATCACCTCTCGGAATCGGGTACGCTCATAACAAGTCGAGTGCAAGATGCAGTGTCAACAGCACGTCAACAGTCGGGGGGGGGGGGGGGGACCGGTCTATGTGTGTGTGCGTTGCTCGAGCGCGCGTAGTACAGACAGTTGCCGGCATATAAGTTGGCAAGAGAAAGATGAGACAAAGGATGCGCAGTAGCCACAAACACTAAACTCGGCGCATCTTTTTATCCGTTTTTATCTTGCCAAGTTACGTGCTGGGCAGTATACTAAGCTTACCTTCTGTAGTCTATTTTTTGGTTATGGCTCGTGTCTGTTTGTGTCTACCTGCCATTACTGTGTGTGAGAATATTTTTTTTCATTAATCAAAGGTATCTAAGCTAGGCAATTCTTTTCCCATCAGTGTGTGTACTTTAATTTTATAGTGCATTCAACCACACATTTACTGATTTTAGACATTTACCAGTGCACATGTTTGTGTGGCTGCATAGTCAGATGGACGGCGACTGCACGCAGCTGGTCCGTTAGCTTTTTCCGTTGTACATATACCGGCATATAACTTGGCAAGAGAAAGATGAGACAAAAGTTGCGCAGCAGCTACAAACACTAATCTGCGTATCTTTTGTTTCTTCTTTGTCTTGCCAAGTTCTGTGCCGGTATCTGCACCTTTTTATGTGAAATGGGCGTCCGTATAAAAAGTACTAAGAAAAAAGCACCAAGGACCAACTGCATGCGGACGGAATACGCACCCGCAACTGCATCCGCGCAAGATATAAACCGCATAGTATTACTGCTGATGTGATGATAGATACATGATTACCGGTAACATCCTTGTGCAGAGGAAATTAGCGCCATTGTCGAGGAATTCGGCGTCTTCATCGTTGCCGCGTCGGTTTGAAGAGCCATAAAGTCGCTTTTCTAAGTAGTTTCGAGCTTTTGACTTTGTTATAATGGTGAACCCCTAAATCAGGGATTCCCAAACTATTTTGGGCAAGAGACCCCTTTTCCAAAATGAACTGATACCTAGTACGATGGGATTGGCATCGTCAATTTATGACAAAAATCCCGAAAACCAATAAAGAGAAAAAAAAACTGATACCTCAGACACCCCCATAGCCAAATTACTTTTAAAATCCTATCAAATAATTAATAATTATTAATTTATGTCGACCCTTGGGAAATCGATTTTAACTCCAGGGGGTCGGAATCGACGATATCGACGAAGTGGAGCGACGATCTTCGCAAGGTGGCTGGCATAAACTGGATGAGTATAGCCACGGATCGTGCTCAGTGGCGTGCACTCGGGGAGGCCTATGTTCAGCAGTGGACGATGATGATGATGGGTCGGAATCAACCACTTTGGGAATCCCTGCCCTAAACCATAAACTAATGTCATTTAGAGTGGTTTGTAAATTATTGTATAGTTTTTTTTATTGAAATTTGCAGAGCCGTGACCTAGTGTCTAAGGGAATGAAACGCACTTTTGGTACACCATTGAGGAAAGGACCAGCTAATGGAAAAACATGTTGTACAAGAATGTTGGATGTAATTGAATTTGGAGAGCCATGTTTTAGTCCAATATAACACATAGCATAATCTAAAGAGCATCTGACTGAGTGGTCTCATCTGATTTCCACCAAAACTACACCACTTAAGTTGAGGTAGTGTATAAAACTATATAATTTTATCAATTAACCAATGCATTTTCATAGAATATATAAAGATTATTTACATTTTATTGGCAAGGCCAGGTTTTGAAATGTTATGACTCTGTTTATGGATAAGTACTTTTATATCATGCAATGTACTAATCTATATGTTTGTACTCTTAGAATAATAACAACCTAGAACGATAGTTCCCTACAAAACGCATTGTCAAAAGTAAGGCAAATAAAACAGCCAAAATGGCTCAGATTTTATATGTTTAACCTTCATATGTTACATATCCTACCTATAAGAACGACGCAGACAATCTGATGGTTTAAGAGGGAGATTAGATTACTTACATATGTTTAGTTTCACATCAGTCCATTCCATCAGTCTGGTACGAATTTTGAATCGTCAGTCTGTAAAAAATTCAAACTCTTACAGACTGATGGAATGGACTGATACCAGACTGATCATGTAATCTCCCTCTATGCATAAATGTCATTGTGGTTGTGACAATTTTGCATTTCTTAGTTTGTTATGTACTTTTCACTTTATATGTATACTACTTTTCATGGAACAGCCTGTTCAAACATACAGATTAATGATTATGAATGAATTTATTTTTTGACTTGATATTGATTATCTTTGTGTTTTTTGTTCATTTAAGTGATGCCTAATATTCGGATTGGCATATTCTAACAGCTAACATAACATGGTACAATTGCATTTAATACAACATTTACTTGTAGAATATTTGTTAACACAAAACTGAATCAATATGTAAAGCAGAAGACTCTAAAACTAAAAACATACGGTGTTATTACAAAAGATTTTTAAACACCTGTTTAACTTAGACACTGTTTAAATGTGATGCTGTTTCTTTCAAACAATAGTGTCAAAAAAATCTTTTGTAATAACACCAATAATGTTTTAGCTGTAGACAGCTGAAATGTCCACTGCATTCTGTTTTTAGTTTTAGTCTCTCCTCCAGGACAGACTTAAACTTAATAGTTATTTTATAATGCTAATTGCTAATGTGTCTTTGCTTAGTTAGAACAATAGAGAGACATAGTCTTCTCTTAATTAGTCCATGAAATTTGGATTGGAGGCCATCTAATGTCATTAAAAGATTTCTTGAGTTAAAGCGTTACTTGCCCGTGGTCCCCCAGTCTAAGTTCCCCTTGGGGTACCATACAACAAGCCAATATTTAAGCCCGAGAAACCAAGGGGACAAATGTGTACCATGGGAAAATTATATGGCTTGTGGTACCCCTTATCTTTTTTGTCAGATTTTTTTTTCATATTTGTTTGCTAACATGCGACCGGTCTTTGGACCATAAG
Source organism: Agriphila geniculea (assembly GCA_943789525.1). Lineage (NCBI taxonomy): Eukaryota > Metazoa > Arthropoda > Insecta > Lepidoptera > Crambidae > Agriphila > Agriphila geniculea. The sequence continues at coordinate 16,979,397 of OX038875.1, forward strand.
CAGTTGTTTTGTTTTTAATGCAGGCGTGGAGGCATGCCTTTCTGACTGTCAGGCTGCCTTTATGTTTTGCTCACTTGTATGGTTATTGTATGTTGTTCCAAGTATGCAGTCTTTTCAGACGTCTTGTCTGCAATGGTTCAATAAAACTGGGCCAGGGGCCCTACCGGCTAACTTTTCGAACTTCGGCGGGTCTGACGAGCTTCAACATAAAACAGATAAATCGAAGTAAGGAATTTCGTATTGTACTATTTGTTGAAGTTATTTGGAAGATATTGATGTTCGTGTGACATCATGAATGAATAGCCATTTTGGCCCGATTGGGGCTCGATTTATCTGTTTTAATTTGAAACGCGGCAGACTTTCCGAAGTTCGATGCGTTAGCCGGTACGACCCCAGTTTGTTCTTATGATTACTGATTCGATCTTTATATGAACTAATGCTATTGGCTATTTGCTGTTTGAATGTTGGAATATTTAGATACTCATGGACTTCTTTCATTCTCGTGAACCATGGGGCATTAACTATTGTACTGAGCACACTGTTCTGAAATCTTTGCAGAATTTCTATATTCGACGTTTTTGCAGAACCCCACAGCTGTATGCCGTAAGTCTATATAGGTTTTAGTATGGCTTTATATATCAGGACCTTGTTGTCAACCGACAGTCGAGAGCCTCTACCCAGTCAGTCAGATTAAAAAGTCACTGACAATAAAAATATATTTAATAAGGAGATTGTTATCCACGGGCAAAAATATTTGCTCGTTGGTACCCCAAGGGGAACCTAGTCTACTGGGGGACCACGGACAAGTAACGAATTAAAAAAAAATGAACGAGAATGTTAATAATTTTAATCTCATCAGTTTACTGTGGACAATTTGATGATTTTAATAATTTTGATTATGATGCTTTGACTGACTATCCAGGGATATTTTTAAATGAAATGATTATGTGATTTTGATGTATTTACTTGAGTCAAGTAGATTTTAATAAAATTTCAAGACTGAAATTAGATCATTTGGTTTTGTAATACCACTTTGAATACTATATTAATCTTGATCTCTTCACTCCTTAAACCAGAGTGATCGTATATTTCTTACTTCGAAATTTTTTTGATGATAAATATAATTAATATTGCACATCGCTCCTATTTCTGACTACTTTTCAATACATAATTTATAAATAGCTCTCTGAACTTAAAGTTATCAGTGATTACTGCATTACGATAAATACGCTAAGTGCTTCATTGAGGTAACAATCGTAAGAGGTGGCAACGTAAATATTTGCGTGTGCTTGTGCATATTAGCACTAATCACACAAGTTGTACAAACATACTCATACGTAGTAAGAAATACGTGAATTGTGAAATCTAAAAGCGGGTATAGTAAAGCTCTGCTGTTCGATTTAAATTTTGATAAAGTTATTATTACAAATTCAATTTTAACTGATAAACAAAGTAACTTCAAATGTTACGAGTATATTTTTGGAATTAGGTACAATTTAGAGATTTTTGCTAAGGTTGCTTTCTAGAAACATTATGGTCATCAAATAGACGGAACTTAAACTTATTCGTTCCTCAAAGTTAGTAATGATTTTAGCTTACAAATAGTTGTACTACATTGTATCCGTACACATATCAATATAATTTAAGATAAGGGTAATTATAAAAAAATCTATTTGTATTTTTGTATATTTTATTATAGGTTTGATGCCTACAAATAAAGCGTTTATTATAACATGGCAGTAATTTTATTGCGGACTTAGCAAAACATGCTATAGACATTACTGTGCGTATATTTGTAATTTGCTGGATGGCTTTTATTTCGTTAATTAGGACTTATCAACACTAGTTACAAAGTCCATAACTTGTTTACTGCTGTTGAGATTTATTGAGATTTATTTTTAGAGATCCTTGTGTTATTATAGCAGTTAAATATTAACGTTGTAGCAGTTAAATATGAACTTTGCTATTTTTAAACTTTTGCAGTGACATGTGAAACGATTAAAGCTAATACAGTTTTTGGTACAAGATGGGTACAATGGTAAGATGCGGTGTGATGGTAACGTAGACTTAAGACGTAGCAAATACAGGCTGTATTTTTAGTCACCCCCAAACTTTAAGATGTGTTCAGTCCAAGAAACTGAACAACTTTCTCTAAGAAAGATAGTGCCAAATATGTAAAAAATTGACTATCCATACAAATCAAAGAGATCACGTGATCAGTATAGTAAGGGATGACCAAAATTTTGTGGTGTATTTCGACACTCGTCGAAATATACCACAAAACTCCAAGAAACATGACATGTTTCTTGGAGTTTGTTCAGTTTCATGGACTGAACACATCCTTAAAAGGAGAGTGAATAAAAATACACCCTGCAGTGCTCCACCAGTAAAGCTTTTGCGAATCTTAATAAAAAAATAAAAATATTCGAATGCTTAAAGCAATCGCTTATACAGTGGCAGTCACATAATTAAAGACACCAGTGATTTTCATACAGACGAGGTAACTTTGAAGCCTTGGTTCTCCGCCAAGGATTGACCTAGCTGTGATCTGATGATGGCTATCCAGGGAATGAATGGAGGAGATTCAGACCGCTATACACACCCAACTGATCTGATCAGCATTCTAGGAGCTATTTGGATATTTAAAAAAAACGGTGAAAATAGCATGTAAATGTATGGAAATCCTGAAACTAAGAACTCTGATCCCTGCAGCTCTTAGAATGCTTATCAGACCAGTTGGGTGTGTATAGTGATCTGGATCTCCTCCATTCACTCCCTGGATGGCCGTATTCAGATCACAGCTAGATCAATCCCTGGCGGAGAACCAAGTCTTCAAATTTACCTCGTTTGTATGAAAGTCGACTGGTGTTTCTAATTATCCGGCCACCACTGTGTATATTCTTAGAATGCTGATCAGATCAGTTGGTGTGTAAAGCGGTCTGATCCTTCTCCACTCACTCCCTGGATAGCCATCATCAGATCACAACTAGGCGGCGCACCAATTTGATTTGATTAGGTACCTACTTAATTAAAATACGCAATGTACCTACTTGAAATATGAATGCCAACTTGTAATTTCCCCTGTCCTTCAATTTCACCAGACACTTGATATACCTCCTATCAAACGGACACACACACGTTAACGCCCACACACAATCGCAATCGGCGAGACGGCTTCGTGCGTCAATTGTTTTTAACAAATACCGCCGTTGATAACGTTGTAACCCCTTACCCCCGTTATCTTCTCTCCCGGAACGTCTGCGAACCAGAGGACCTGTTAAGTAATGACAGTTAGACGTTGTTTCATTGCATTCATACTATTTAATGATCGAACTTCGTCTAAACAAGCCATTTCACAGCACACTGCCTTGTGGACGTAGTGTTGTTGCCCAGCGCTCGGACTCGGGTCAATCACTGATCATATTTCAACGCTGATATCGAGCGCGTGTTTAACAGAATATTTAGCTATTTGTGATAAATATTGTGTGATAAAATGTACAATCGGACAAGTGCAACTTTGATGCTGCAGACGATTATGGTATTGATGGAAAAGCAGAATGGAACTGATGTAACGAATTTCCCGGGAAGTTTTAATGGTGAGTTTTCCAGTTACGATGTTTTTAGCATCAAATTGTATTGGCCAAGCCCTTGTTTTTTTTCAACTGTTTTTAATGTAGTGTTTGTCGAATTGTGTTGTTGAATCGTGCTTTGTAAAAGTCGATTAAGACGAGTTTTGCCCCCCTAGCATAACCACTGAAACACGATATATATCGCGTGATATAGCGTTTTATCGACACTCAACTGTCAAAATCCATTGTCTTTTAACAGTTAAACTTAATAAATTGCTTTATCATATATCGCGTTTCGGTGGTCATGCTATGGGTGCTGGGTACATTTGGCCTCATAATATGTAGCTGTCTCTCTAAAGTATTCATAATTCTGAAGCTGACTGTACCAATACTTTTAAAATATTGTGTAGAGATAGTCTTTATAGCGCTTTATGTATTTTGAGAGAGTTATTCATCAAACAGTTTATATTAATAAAACATTTCTTTATAATGCAGATGACATGGAGATTGAACGCTGCTATGTGAACTATGGATGTTTTTCTAAAGCATACCCGTGGACAGAGAACCGTCCCGACAATCACTTTCCGATAGCCCCTGAATCTATGGCAATAAGGTAAGAAATATAAAACATCTAATATTTTATTATACCTACTTGCATTACTTGACTTTGCATTATCTCTGACTTAAGTATTCTACTAATGTTAATTGCTCTAAAAATGTCTTGTAGGTAGACAAATAAAACTAATTTCTCCTTGAATTAAAATATACACGCTGGAATTTTAATCATTTGGTTCCCGCCGTGTGTGTGTGGTGCCACTCATGATTACAAGCAACTTTTACTATTTTATTTTTATTTTATTTTATTTTATTTTATTTTTACAATCTTCGGGAAGCTAACAGCTAGGTTGAAAAAGAAAGTGGTTAACTTAAATAAATATCGAAGGCCAATTACAAGCTTCCACTATGGAACCAACTCTCCTGCTCGCAAAAAAAAAATCAGCTGTTCCATACATTAAGGTCGAGTAGGCACTGCACTTTTGTATGGAACAGCAGATTTTTTTTTGCGAGCAGGAGAGTTGGCCCCATAGTAAAAGTTGCTTGTAATCATGAGTGGAACCACCCCACGGCGGGAACCAAATGATTAAAATTTCAGCGTGTGTTAAAAAAAATACTATGTACAGAGCATTCTAAGAGATATAAGAATCAAACTTTTCAGTTTTAGGGTTTTCATAAATTTTTATGCTAATTTCGCGGTTTCTTAAACATATCCTTATATCTCTTAGCATGCTGATCAGATCAGTTGGGTGTGTATAGCGATATGAATCTCTTCCATTCACTCCCTGGATGGCCATCATCAGATCACAGCTAGGGCCTAGGTCAATCCCTGGCGGAGAATCAAGGCTACAAAGTTACCTCGTTTGTATGAAAATCGGCTGGTGTCTGACCGCCACTGTACGTGCGTACGTAATAAAAGTGATTTTGCAGTACAATACAATCGGATGTGCCGTCGTGTGTCCATGACGCGTAAAGTTAATTTAGTAACTCATCAATGTAAAGTCAACCAACAGCACTCTGGGCTACCCTAACAGGGTAATTAGTTCAATTTTGAACTTAATTGCGAAGATTTTAAATAAATTGGAGATTTTTCTGGTTCTGCTGACTGTACTTTAGACTACGTTTTAGACAAATGTGCTAGCTTATATTGATATTTGATACGTTTTCCTCCTTCAATTATTTGTTGCACCGATTAAACCCCAACCTTAACTAGCTGTTGACATCTTACTAAATGAAAATAACCTTTTGTATCGAGTATCGTCAAGGTTCGAATTTTCTTTATTATTTAAATACCTAGCAAAGCTAAGTATTATGGCTGAACTAGTTTTGAAAACGTGGATTAGTCGCGAACTCGCTATTATTTAGGTACACTGTTTGTTGTAGGTAGTGGCTGTTTGATACTTTAAGATCGTACCTACCTAAGAATCCTTCAAACATTTTTTTATGCACAACAGAGCTTGGCTTTCATCTCACCTGATGTTAAGTGACGATAAGGCCGAAGGTGGAAGCGCACTACACCAGGAATCCTCATCACTGCGAGGAACTGGCTATCTTACCAATAGTAGCCGTTCAAGTATTACGTAAGCACAATGGGGGGGTGGGGGGTTTTTGTTTTGCTTATTTTGGATGACATGGGGGGTAGGGGAGTCTAGATGATGATTACGTCATCAATAGTTATTTACTTTTTTACACGAATGGCAACCCTAACATTGTCTATGCTTGAAAACGAAACGCATTTTCTATTCTAAATCTGTTTTCTTATTTTTAAAATTATAATCTATATATATAAAAGGGAAAATCACTCACTGACTCATCACGAAATCTCAAAAACTACAAGTGCTAGGAGTCTCAAATTTTGCATAAGGTTTTCTTTTAGGGTGTAGGTGCTCACTAAGACGGGATTTTGCGAAATTCAATCCCTAAGGGGGTGAAACAGGGTGGCAAAGTTTGTATGGGAGAATGCGATTCCTTGGCCCGATTGACTTGAAATTTGGCATAGACATTTTATCACAAAATTAATTGAACACGTGTTTCGCATTTTTTTGAAATGTATCCCCTAACAGGGTTGAAAAAGGGTAGAAAGCTATTTTTAGGGTGATTGATTTCGATATCGGAATCAAAACTTCTTAGTGCATTTGAATGATTAAGAAAAATAAATGTCAGTTGTCAGGTTGTCACCTCCCCTGAGACTGTAATTATGTCACGCACGAGCTGACATTTCATGTTGTATAAGATGTTATCCTGATTTTCACTATTTTACGAAATATTAGTCTTCTTATAAAATGTGGAAAAATCTGGCAAATATCAGATATCTAACGTGACAAGGAATGTGGTGTAAAGTGTTGAAATTGAGAGCCGGATAATAATGCACAACATTAGTTGCACCCGACACATAAAAAAAATTTTTTCATGTCAGTGACCCGACATAATTTGCAATGTCACGTTATTTTAGCCGGGAACCTTTTCAGTCATAAGCAGAAATTCAACAAATATTTATTTTAAGAAGATTATAAGCGTACCAAAGTTTCATTATAATCGGATGTGAATGGTTTAGGAGTGCATAGGAAACAAAATAATAAACATACATAGATTTTTATTTTAAAAGAAGATACCTACCAAACTATTAAGTATGAGTATTAAATGTTACATAATATTATTATACTTATTTTGTTATATTACTGCTAAGAAATTTTATTAAGTACCTACCTACCTACCTAATACAAAATCGTGAACAGTACGGCGTCTCGGTTCTGTAACCAAACTCGAACCCCACTTTGAATCTCACTTCACTGCACGGGACGGGAACTTTAAATCATAAATAAAATAATGATAAGATTTTTTTTCCATCACAAAATATTTTAGATAGCTACCTAAAATTTTTGTAATCGGTAAAATTGCTCATAAGTTAGCTAATTTCTAATAACTAATTCACGCGAAGTGAAGTGTAGTGAGATGCGCGTTTGGTTACAGAATCAACAGATTGCGCAGGTAAAACCGCGGGGTGCAGCCTTGGTGCAGCTATTACCTATATATCACAAAATTGTAAGAATGTGAAAGTTTTGATGTTTGGATGTTGTTCATTTTGTTACTCAATCGCGTCTGAACGGGTGAACGGATTTAGACGAAATTTGGCACAGGGATAGATTTTAGTCTGGAATACTTAACACAGGCTTCTTTTCATGCCGATCATTGGTTTCCAAGGGAAGACTTACAACGATTACCGACTCCCACGCGGGCGGAGCCACGGGCAAAAGCTAAACATAGTATAAAACAAAGTCGCTTCCCGCCGTCTGTACGCTTCTCTTAAACTATACATAAAAATCGCAATAAAATCGATCTTTAAGTTTGGGAGCTAGGTTGCCTCAGAGTCCTCAGACAGACACACACACACTTCAATTATATTTTAACACCCCTTGCGTACGTCGTATATATGTAGATATCCTGTAGTATAATCAAATAACTTCACACTGACACCACATTAGCACAGTTTTACATTAGTAACTACATTGCACTGCACCCGTGCGAATCCGGGGCGGGCCGCTAGTTATAATATAAGAAGAAAATACATTTATAATTGAAAAATGTTTACGTAAGCATGGGGGGAGGGGGTAAGAGCTTTGCTTACTTTTGCTGACAAAGGGGATGGGGGGGGGGTAAATAATTGTAATAAGTCTGCTTACGTAATATTTGAACGGCCCCACACGACAATTTTTAAATTGTTGTTTTGGCGTCAGACTTAATGGTAGCTAGCCAGGCGGACTTAAAATAAGCCCTACCACGAATCAAACCGAGTACAAATTGTACCCCCTGGGAATCGACCCCGGGACCCCTGCGACACGGGTGGACGAACCACTAGACCACAGAGGCGGTTAAAAATTATGTAACGAAAGTGCGTTACTGCAATGCAGTAGGTATAATTACTATAGAGCTATTCCTCATCCCGACATAAGGTCTTTAATCCGATAACGGTATCAAATACAACACACTAAGATCCGCTTCGTTGTATAAAACAAACATTAACCGATAAGCGGGAGTTTTATAGATAAAACTCGAAGCTTCGGGGGCTTGTCCGTGACATCAATCAGGAGCGAGACAAAACAATTGTTTACGTAGTGTACGAGTAATTGCATAGTGACGTTGTTTATAGCCACAAAAGATAAACAAGCTTATTTTTCGATGCACACTGACTGCATTATCAAGTGGGCAAAAGTTATTTGAGTCCGTTGAACTTTGAACATCGAACCTGGACAAAAGTTTGAGCGACCGAAAACGTACAAAGTACAGTACGACAATACTTCGTACGTGAATAAAAGGAACTATTTTTGACAGTTTCACCTTATTATAAGGGTTAAATTCCGACTAATTATTAATTTCAGAATAGAATCAGCGCCACCGTTTTTTGGTGGACTCTCATTAAACCTTTTGCTTCAAATATCATCCGTACCGCTCTAGAGAGCGGAACTCCTTGCCTGAGTCTGTGTTTCCCGATAGGTACAATCTGGGTGCATTGAATTCGCGAGTGAATAATTATGGAGTGGATATCTTCTAGGCAAGTGGGTTTCATCGTAGATCGCAGCATCGCTTACCATCAGGCGTGACGTGATAGCGGGCAAGCGCTTGCCTATTTAACATAAAAAATGACAAAGAGATGGTGACGACAACATCTAATAATTATTATTGCACTATGCGTACTCGCATTATATCAACCTATTTTTTATTTTGTCTTTCCAGATATCCAACGTTTACGAGACGGAATAGAAAAACTCCAGTGTTCTTACAAGCTGATAATATTGAGAGAATAAAGAACGCCAATATTGACCCAAGAGGTCCATTTTATTTTATTTCTCACGGTTTTCTAGAAGGAGGGCACAAGCCATGGGTAATTTGCATGTTTTGTTTATTTTGCACTCACTGGTCAATCAATAAATAAACGGTGTTATTCTATTGATAATGATATCTATTGCAGTACCTATCATTATATACTGGGAAATTCTTTTGTACTATCGGCAACACAGCACGACGCGCCGGCACTAACATTTTCGTGCAGGGGCGATACGCGCATTATTTCCGAAAAGTGGTAAAGCACATGAGTTGCCGATAGATACCTATCTGGAATTATTTTCATTACCTACCTTGTTTTGATGAATTCCTTTGTTTGTTGTTGTTGCTTGTGCCAATAAGTCAAGAGCATAGGTTGTTTTTTTTTTAAATACGACGCGTAAATGTATATAGCTTGAACGCTTGAAAATAAGATCTGAAGGTGCCCGGCCGGATTTTTGGAATTTTATTTATCAGGACTTATCAATGCTTTCATTTAAATGCAGTATAATAACAAATTAAATATGACTTAGCACTTAGTATTCTAGACAGTAAAATAAAGACTAATGATTTCTTTTCAGATTCAAGACATGACTAATGCGCTTCTAAACCTTGAGGGCAACGACGCAGCCACTGTGATGGTGGTAGACTGGATCGGCGGGTCGCAGCCCCCGTACGGGCAAGCCGTGGCCAATATACGGCTCATAGGCGTCATGACTGCTCACCTCATCCATAACATTTATGTAAGTTTGTTGCGAGTTCATAAAATGTGATTAAAATAAGAATGAGCCCAATGTATGACTGTGATGGTGGTCCACTGGATCGGCGGGTCGCAGCCCCCGTACGGGCAAGCCGTGGCCAATATACGGCTTATAGGCTAGGCGTCATGGCTGCGCACCTCATCCATAACATTTATGTAAGTTTGTTGCGAGTTCATAAAATATGATTAAACTAAGAATGAGCCCAATGTATGACTGTGATGGTGGTCCACTGGATCGGCGGGTTGCAGCCCCCGTACGGGCAAGCCGTGGCCAATATACGGCTTATAGGCTAGGCGTCATGGCTGCGCACCTCATTTCAAATCATGATTCATACTTTATTTATGAATGTGCACAATGGGGTTGGCAACGCAAAGCTAATCGCAGATGGCGCCAGCGGCGATCTAACCGCTCTCAATACTTCGATTGGTTAAAATATGTCACAAATGACATTTGATATTTGAAACAATCAATCAAACGATTTTAGTACAAACGCTAAATCTGTGTATGATCACTTTCCATAGTCTTACTATTATCAGTGGCAATCAAACAAAGCTGTAGAACACGACAATAGCTAAACCATGTGGTAAACGTTGAAAAATAAAAAAATAACAATTTTGGAGATATACAAATATAGGTTACGGCGGGTTGCGTTGCGATCTGTAAAACTTGGGTTAAAGTATGTATAATTTCGTAATAATTAACTATATCACAACGGCAAACGGTAACCTTTTTGGTGATTTAAATGTTCTACGGGCTACTGTACTATCATGAACGTCATCATGCCAAACCAACTTGGCTTTAAACAGCATTACACGTAAAGAGTACTGCCAACCTAGCATGACCACCGAAACGCAATATGATATAGCGATTTATCACATTTAACTGTCAAAAGACAAAGGATTTTGACAGTTGAGTTTCGATAAAATGCTATATCACCTAATATACATAATATGTTTCGGTGGTCATGCTAGCGAGCAGAAGTTGGTTTGACAGCATACAATCACACATTGTGCACATTCATATTTTAATTTTAATAGCATACTACCGCAGACACCAGGCACAATAGAAATTCTGTTTTTATACGACTGTCTAAAAAGGAGTGTATCTGTTTAGGGTTCATGTAGGTTTGTAAGTTTCTTTATTCCACCATAACTTCTAAATGCCTTAACTGATTTAGATGTATGAAGTATCATTAGAATCCTTACATCGTTCCAAGTGACACTGGCTATATTTGAAAAAAAAAATCAATATATAGAGAGTACGAAGCCACTTTCAAATGTGAAAAAAATATTTCTTCTATTTTTACAATGTGGGCATCAAATAAAAGGCCTTGATGAGCACATTTCAAAACTATATAATCATAGAGGAAATAATCACTACGTTTTATATAATTTCAAATTTGTCACTAAAATGTGTAAAATATTTTTTTTTTTAAAACATGACTGCCCAGCCAAAAACGAACTAAAAAGTTAAATAACAAGTGTCATTGCAGTCGGGGGACATCTTTGATCAAAAATTGTTCCATTCCATAAAACGATCTCCCGACTGCAATGACACTGTCTTGTTATTTAACTTTTTAGTTCGTTTTTGGTTGGGCAGTCGAGGTTTTAATAATTTTTTTTTGGGTGGGCACTTGGAAGCAGCTATTATGCCTTTGCTAAATAAAAAGAGGTTACGAAAAAAACAGAAGTAGGGATGTAAGATGTTACATCCCTACAAGGCTGATGAGCCTTAGTGTTTTTTTACCGGCTAGTTTCCAAATTTGACTTATCAATTTCTCGTCTCAGAGCTTACACATTTGATATTACTTAAGAATTATAATAAAACATTGGTTATATTTACAGGAAGTTCTAGGGTTGTCAAATGTTGACAATTTCCACTTTATTGGACATTCTTTGGGGGCACATCTTGCTGGATACTGCGGACATGCTTTACAAAAGGTATGTTATGTACTTATTTGTCTCTTAAAATCACGTGACAATGTTTTATCCTTGAAGTAAAATCTGGTTATATCTTACCTTGGAAATCATATCTGTAATATAGGTTTTTTTTTTTTAGAAATTCAATCTAAAGTTAGGACGGATAACGGGCCTCGATCCAGCAGCGCCGTACTTCAGTAAAACTGTCACTTTAGTTCGCCTGGACCGGTCTGACGCCAAATACGTGGACATTATACACACCAACGCCATGCCGCTTTATATGTCAGGTATGTTTAAATGTATACTGTATTCTGGTGTGATTCCAAACGTCAATAACTTAATTAATTTATAAATGTAATTCAATTCAATACGAGATCTTTTTACCATGTTTTTGTTTTCATTGATTGATTCTAATAATGGCCAAAGACAAGTTAAGTTAATATTTTTACTGCGAGCCCGCGAGCGACTAAAGTGCTAAGAACGCATTTGTGTTTTTTTTGTTTTATTTGGCCTGTATGCGTTGACGGAGAGTAAATGCATCGGTGTGTGGTAGGCCTCTTGCTCATACATCGCACCACACCACGCATCGGTGCGTCATCATCAATATCATCATTTTATCGGCCGCACGACACCCACTGCTGGGAATAGGCCTTCCCCAATGATCTCGGGACGATCGTCGGTCTACATCGTCGGTCTACCTCGTCAGGGGCCTACCCACGGAGCATCGTCCTGTGCGTGGTTGCTAATCCAGAATCTTTTCGCCCTATCGGCCATCGTTTCTTCTCGTCAGGTGTCTCGACCACTGCCACTTCAGCTGAGCAATCCTTCAAGCATTGTCGGTTACTTTAGTTGCTTGCCTCGTGCTTTCCTGGCAGTAAATCTGAAAAAATATTTATTTCTTTACAGGTCTCGGTATATCCGAACCGATCGGGCACGTAGATTTCTACCCCAACGGCGGGTCTATTCAACCGGGTTGCGGCGCGGGTGCGCAGGCGGGCGGCGAGCTCGCGCCCACCGTGATGCGCATACTGGGCTGCAACCACGTGCGCAGCCACGAGTACTTCACCGAGACCATCACGCCCACTTGCCCCTTCATAGCGATGCAGTGCGACTCCTACGAGGTAACTATATTACAGCCCTTTGATTACGTAAGTCTGTTGCTAACAATTCTCGATTGAAATCGATTGAAAGCGCAGTTACATTACCGCTTTAAGTAAGATAGTTGTCATACTGGTTCTTACTAACGCAGCAATGTTACTGCGATTTCCGTCAGAGTTGATTGCAACAATTTTTTTGAATTTGTTGAGATTTTTGCAGAATTTGTGCAAAATTTGTAGAGAATTTGTGCAAAATTAATGCAACAATTGTACAAAATTTGCACAATTTCAGCACAATTTTTGCACATATTTTCCACAAACTCTCCGTTCATTTCCACAAATTGTGCAAAATTAGTGCAGAATTTGCGCAAAATTTGTGTTAAATTGGTTCAGAATTTATGTAAAATTTGTGCAGAATTTGTGCACAATTAGTGCAGAATTTGTCGAGATTTTGTGTAGAATTTGTGCAAAATTAGTGCAGAACTTGTAGAGAATTTTGCAAAATTAGTGCAGTATTCTGCACATATTCTTGTAAATTTTTCATAAATTCTCCACGTTTCAAGTTTCTGAGATATTTGCATTTTTGTTTTTTTTCGAATAGGTTATAATATACTATAGTATAATAGGCAGTACTCGCATTTTTTAGTAAAGCACTATATAAGCCTTGGTATGACTGTACTGCTGGCCACGTTATAATGGTCTCGAACTAAGCTTAACTACGCTCTCGGCCTTCAAGCTTGGTCATCATTGCAGCCTGCAATGCCGACCGCGCTGGACCTGCGCTAAGCTTCGCTCTCGGCTATCATCATCGCTGCCAGCAACGCAGTCATTATATACCGCAGCAGTAATGTACTATTTAATAGCATAGATTTTACTATGATGCTCTTTCATGCGCGATTCCGCCCGATCGGTTCGGACCATTGGCAGTCGGCACACCTCCGCCGCGGAAATAATGATGCAAAACCGCTACGTGGATGTGATCGTCATATATCGTCGTCGATAGAAGACAAGTCATGGCGGAACTTACTGCGGTTTCGCTGGTATTGTTTCGCGGCTAAGGTGTGCTTTAGGCTTTACTAAAGCATTTCTCCTTTTCCAGGCTTTCCTCGCTGGCAACTGCACTACCTGCGACTTGAAACACTTCTGCATACCCATGGGGTACCACTCGTACACCATGTATAAGAAGTTACGCGACGCCGGACTCGTCGATACTAATTCTAACATCGCCCTCTACTCCATGACAGGGAACAGTAAACCGTTTTGCAGTGAGTATATTAAAAACCATTATGGAAACAAATTGTGGATATATAATTTTGGTTTATTTAGTACTAGTTTCCAACCGCGACTTCGTCCGCGTTAACATTCCTAGGGTACCTTTAACCGGGATAAAAAGTATCCTATGTTTTAATCCAGGCTTTAAACTATCTATATAAACTAATGAGGAACAAACATCCAAACCCACAAACTTTCACATTTATAATATTAGTAGGATATTATATTTGCAAGGGTCGGTATGGAATGGGTGACCAAAAATATATTATCTCAAGTTCCTCTGTGCTTGGTCTCGGCTGCATTTGCAGTACATCCACTTTTCCATGTAAGGCCTGCTTGGTGGGTTATGGCCCATCTTCCTTATCCACCAATAAGGAAAGCCTGTGTCCCAGCAGTGGGGAAATTAAAAATGGCTGATGTCGATATACCAATAATTCTAGCAGGTTTTAATTTTTTTTCTGTTTTGTTATAGAATTTTACTTCAAATAGGTACAATAAAAGTTACAGTATGCACAAAAGAACTTGGAGGCTCGGAAGTTAACTGCAAGTGATATTTCGCGCCGGGTACATGTCGAGTTCCATAGTTCCGAGTGCTTCCGCCCGCGCCCCGTCCTCGGGCACGCCTTTTTTTTTTCCCGGGGAAAATGCCTTCGCATATCACCCCCGCGCGGGGAACACGGGGGCGGTTATGTGGTGCATCCACTAAAAACCCCGGGGTGTTCCTTCCGCGCATTGGACGAGGACAAGCGGGATCGGTGTGGCAGTCACCGTGTCCCCGCCCTGCGCCGGTCCCTTCGGACTCCCTCTCCTTGAGGACAAGCATCTCCTACGGTTTGGCACTCGGGAACACACGAGTGCTCTTCCACCTCCAGGGCCTAAGTGAACGACAGAATTCCCCGTTCTGCCGCCCTGACCCTGAACTACTACTAGGGAGGGATGAGATGCGCATAGCGCCTTCTCCTTCCCCCCGCTCACCGCCGACGTATCGGGTCTGCACCCGTATCCGCCTCGCGGACCCTCTCGGCGATCTCCTTCTGTGACATGATGTCTTCACAGAAGGAGGTTACCGCCTCCCACTCTCTGTCACCTCTCAGCATGGCAGCTGCCACGCTGGGAAGCGAGAGGTCACCCCCTATCTCGTCCCTCAGCGCTTGCCGCTGGGATGACCACGCGGGGGTCCTCGCGCACGCCTGTATTCGTCTACTGCGCAGCGTTCCGCGCGAAGTTCATAGCCGCCTAGTTATTTTGCGCATACTGTACGGTTCTTAAAAGAATCCGAGTCATTGCAAGAAAATCGATTGTTTATTTTCGTATAAAAAAAAAGCAAAGCAACACAGTTTTCATAAAAAGGTCGAGGGAAAATATTTCCGAAGGTTTCTCCATACTTTCTCACAAAATATTATCAGGCTTATGAATATAATTACAATTTTCCAGGAGTGCACTACGAAATCACGTTAAAAGTATCGAACACAAACGGAAGCAGAACACACGGTCCTGAATCCGGGAAGGTGTCGATAACTCTGGTCGACAAGAACAACAATAAAAGCGAACACAAGTTCTTGGATGATGAGCAGTGAGTAAAGAGTCCGATGATACATCTTAACAACGGTTTTAACGCAGATCGTCATTTTCACAAATGGTCATCGCGAAAAATTTGGTCACATTCGCAGAATGTCACTTTCGCAGAATGTCATTTTCGCAACTGGTCACTTTCGCAAAAGGTCACTTTCGTAAAAGGTCACTTTCGCAAAAGGTCACTTTGGCAAAACGTTACTTTCGCAGAATGTCATTCACAATTTTTATTCTTTTTTTTTCTCAAAAATTGCGAGTTTGAGAAAAAATTGTGAATGACATTCTGCGAAAGTGACGTTTTGCGAAAATGACATTCCGCGAACGTAAACATTTGCGAAAATGACGATCTGCGTCAAAATCTTAAAAGGTTCATTCAGCGTCGTAGTTAGCAAGGGCTGGCAAAGGGAATACATAATTAGAAAACAGGTCTATAAGACTTGGGGCGCAAAATTCAAATCTTACCAGGGGCGCTCATGATCTTAGTTCCGACGCCGAACATTAAAGCTATCTTTAAAGGAAATTTTCACTTTTTGATGTAATGGCATAGGTCGCTGAAAGATCCTAAGGATCTGAAATTAAGATATATATTTTTTATATTTTTATCCAGACGCATTGAACCAGTGGTTTTGCCTTGGAAATAATTTAATTTCGTAAGATAATTTAATACCTCTCAAAAAGTCAAAATTTTGAGATTATTTAGAAATAACATTAGGTATTCAAGTCGAAATTGGTTTTAATATTTTGTATAAGTACTCAATATTCACGTAGTCCTACTGACTAGAAGCATTTATTTACTTACGAATTGATTTCATGATTTTTTCATCTAATCTGCCAAATCGGTCCCGCTCCGGGGCGCGCAACATTTCTCATTGCTGTCTCGCTTTACTGATATGCCTAGCATCCTAGATTTAGATTTTGATATCAGCCCTTGTAGCATGACCACTCACTATCACACACATGATTTAGTGATTTATCGACGCTCAACTGTCAAAATCCATTGTCTTTTGTCATTTAAGTATAGCAATAAATCACTATATCATATCGCATTTCGATGGTCATGCTAGGAGGGCAGAAACACCCATTTAAGAAAAAAAGAAAAATTCATGTGCCTTAAAATCTATCAAACTTTATTATTTCTTCTTGTTACGAAAACCGTATCCAATATATGATGACGGAGACGGATGCAATAAAGATGTTAAAAAGCTCACCTTTTTAACTTACAGTAAATACATTCAAATTCGGAAAAATCTAAAATTGAATACATTGTCCAAATATGAAAAAATAATGTTTTTTCTAAGCTTGTGTGTCTGTATACATACATAGTATGGCCCGATTCCAACTTTCTGACTTCTGTGAACATCGCGCGAGACAATGCGCATAACATAAATTCGATGTAAGTGTGTGAAAGAAACGTGTCGTGTGGTGGGACACGGATACGCGCATTGTGGCTAACTTCACAGAAGTCATAAAGTTTGAATCGGGCCTTACGTTTCTTATTTATAACAACACAAATAAGTCATAGTGCTGAATGCAAGTTAATATAATTAATTATTAACAATACTGGTTCCGCATTATCAAAACGGCGTCTTTTTTAATACCTAGCTAATGTGTTTTACTTTTCAAATTGACTTATATAACTCATCTCATCATATCATACATGACGTACATACAACTGATAAGAAATTTTCCCAAACATTTTAAATAAAATACCTATTAATAATCTGTATAATAATTAAAAGATATGTCCCAAATTATGTAAAGTTAATCGCAATGATGAACTTGATAATTGAAATGTTTTACTGACCTACTTATCAACCATTTCATAATAAAAACGTAAACTCAATCAAATGTATTGTCATCCAAACGATGTTTTTTAAACACTAAATTTATGTACGTCATACTTTGTTAGTTATTACGCTGTACTGAATATAATCATACTAGCTTTTGCCCGTGACTCCGTTCGCATGGACATTTTACAAAATCTTTAGAATTTTTAAAATGCTAGTAGGCGTTTCCGTCCTCGTCTCCGTTCAGAATTGGGTCCAGAGATATTAGTATCCCGTTCCACATCACTCCACTGCACTGCACTCGCACTCGCACTGGCACTCACACTTACATTTTCGCTTTCACTTACACTTACCGTTCCCGTCTAAAAAGATTCTAATGTGTTGTTTTTTTTACACAAATGCAAACTCTTTGGCGTAAAGTTAGTCACTATACGCGGAGGCGTTCACTTCTCCCACCCGCAACACCTGCATTTTGTATAGCGCAGCGACTTCTGCCTAACTTCACAATCGCCACAAAGTTTGCATTGCACTGTATCAATCAGTAATGCCCGTTTTCTGAAGTACTTATCTGTAGTTTATCGGAGGTTTAACTTTACCGAAGGGGTCCACATTATCTGGTTTTAAGTTAATTTATTAACCAGATAATGTGGACTCCTCCGATAAGGTACCTCAGAAACCGGGGGTAAGACTGCTAACAATCCCAGGGGCTAACTGATGCTAATCCCCAGTTAAAGATAGGCCTACAGCTTGGCAAAAAAGTGTAGAAAGACACGGAACTAAAATTATTTTTAGCAAGTAGAACACGTGGTTTATCCATACAAAAGTAGTTAATTGCTGCCATACAATAACAGTCATGGTAATGAATGACAAAGAAAGTGGCTTCCGCATTATTTTCTTTACTTTTTGCCATACTGTACTAAAGTTTATTGCCTCAATATTTAAATCACGATAAATAACAAGTCAACAGTTGTCTAGTAATAGTAATTGGTAATATGTCACAGCCAACTGGTTCAATCAGCCACTCAATTAACGGCCTAGTAATTTAATTGAACAGCGCCGTTTAATCACCAGCCTAAATGATATTTAACCAATACATCTATCTAATACAAAATTTAATTAACGGTCTGGTAGATGCTTAGCCCGTAAAAAGCACAAATCTAATTCATATTTGTGGTAGTATCATTGTGTACCCATATATCGCTTAACAAACAATAAATTGCGAAAATTTACAAAAAAAACACTTTTACCTACATGCTGTTGGCTGTTGGTCATACATTAATCCAATAAAATTTTGGTCAAAATATTCTTTAAAACGTTCGATTACAGAAGGTTTCACTATTTTTTAAATCGCACACTTCCATTGACTAAATTCTCGTGAAATCATAATTTAATCTCGATTCTTGTTAAACGTCATTGAATTAAGTCATTGGCTTACCTAGCCATCTAATTACATATCGTTTAGGCCGCTGATTGAACGGCGCCGTTAAATGAAAAGGCTAGGTCGGTCGTTAATAGAGAATGTTACTGGGTCTGTTAAATCACATAATCCAATAGCTTATGGGACGACATTAACAACTGTGAAGACATTTTTGCTATATCTCTTAAAACAGAAAAGTTATATGGTCTAGAATACTGTTATTTTGTGTGACCAATGACGTCATTGGTCATACAGGTGAACCTTACGTCGTACGTAATAAAGCACATATTTTAGTGCGCTTGGCATTTCCTTCAAGCATTTACCTACATAATCATAAAGTTTCAAGTGATTTAAGAGACCCAGTAACATTTTCCATTGAACGACTGATTAAGTTAGTTGGCTACGACAGATACATAGTAGCCCTATCTCTAACATTGGGAACCGCCGTAAATAATATTAAACCGCCTCTGTGGTCTAGCGGTTCGTGTAAAACGCAGGGCTCCGGGTTCGATTCCCAGGTGGGGTACAATTTGTACTCGGTTTGGTTGGTGGTAGGGCTTATTTCAAGTCCGCCTGGCTAGCTACCTAAGCCACCATCTTACCTAAGTCTGACGCCATAACAACAATTTAAAAATTGTTGTGTTCCGGCAGTTAGAGGTAAGATAGCTAGTTCCTCAGTGATGAGGAATCCGGGTGTAGGGCGCTTCCACCTTCGGCCTTATCGTCACTTAACATCTTCTGCTGAGGTGAAGGCCAAGCACCATAGATGATTATGTCTGTGCCAAGCACTAACCCGTTGTTGCATAATAAAAATGATTATTGTGACAACTCACATAGGTAGATCACATAGATAGACACATAGATTTGCGTGATAAAACTATAAATTATTTTTTCAGAAAATATTACAAACCCGGAGACATAGAGAAGAGAATGATCGCCATTAAAGACAAAGGCCACCCGCCGCTCTATGTGATCGTGGAGTGGAAGTACGAGACCAACCTGTTCAACCCAATGACCTGGCGGCTTCTGAAGTCGCCCAGCATCTACATCGACTATCTGAAGCTGTCGTCTATTGAATATAATACTGAGTAAGTGTAATATTAAGGAGCTAAATGAGGCAATGGTTAGCGCATTCGCCCTTTAAGCAGGGCTCTGTCACTCCGCGCGCAAGTTAGGGACCGGAAACCCCTTTATAGATTAGGGAAACCATATTAAAAGGCTTCCCAAATGATATGGCTTCAGAAATGATAGGGTATCCCTATCGATAGTATTTATTTGATTAAGCCTATTGTTAAGGAAACGGTATTAGAAGGCTTCCCAAATGATAGGGTTTCCCTATCGAAAGTGTTTATTTGATTAAGCCTTTTGTTAGGGAAACCGTATTTAAAGGCTTCCCAAATGATAGGGTTTACCTATCGATAGAGTTCCCGTATCGAATGGGTTTCCCTATCGATAGTGTTTATTTCATTAAGCCAATTGTTAGGAAAAGCCTATCAAAAGGCTTCCCAAATGATAGGGTTTCCCTATCAATAGATTTCCTTTCCCTATCGATACGGAAGAAATGCTTGCAGTCGTAACATGACATGTTTGGCACATGGCATGTTTGCTATATGTTCGCAAGCGATTTGTTAATTATAACATTGCGAGTATGTATATTTTTTTTCGTAATTTAACGCACATGATCCAGGAATAAAAAATGCAGTTTTAGATTTCAGTAAAACTGTATTTTTTATTGTGGGAGGAGCTAGTAGAGCTAGAAATAGGAGACGCTACCTATCCTTGTTTCGCTGTAATCTGAAGTATTCAGTATTGCAGTTAGGGCATGGTGAACTGGCAACTTGAACTACTTACGATTAAATGTTTGTATTTTTAAGTCGCTTAAGCTTTGTCCAGACTTGTATCATTTTGACATACATCGCTAGTTTGGTTGGGCGTGCGTTGAAGTAATATCAACGCACACCCAACCAAACTAGCGATGTATGGTAAAGATACGGTGATACGCCAAAATGGACTAGTCTGGACAAAGCTTTACAGACTCGCATAAACCATCTGTCTATTATGTAACAAACTTTTTATTTTTTTTATTTTATTAATTATTATAACAATCAAATAAAACTTATGTGTAATACATAGCCCCGCAAAACTGTTTACACAGTTTGACTGCAGGAATATTTATACATGGCCTTTATTTCACAGACGTGACTTAAATTACAATGACAATTTGATGTACGTTGCGGTGTCTGTGAGTAGTTTGATCAGTATAGGTATTTTTGAAATTCAAATTAGCTGACGCCATGGCCACCGAATTGTCATTGTTATTTACAAATGTCACGTCTGTGAAATAGGGTTCTGGGGTGCGATTGCGTAAGGCAAGAAGCTTATACTTCCAATGGAGATTGCACCGGCTAGTGTCATAGTGAAGATAGAAAAAATTACCTTGAGTGACGTTACGGCTTATTGCTATCTCTTTCTTTAGCGTGACAATACGTTTTCGTTTCTCACGAACGAACGAACGATGAACAACGAACACGTAATGTAACACTAAAGAAAGAGATAGCAATAAGCCGTCACGTCACTCAAGGACATTTTTTCTATCTTCAATATGACACTAGCCGTGCAATCTCCATTGGGGGTATAAGCTTCTTGGCGTAAGGTAATCGTATTCATTTGACAGTTCATATCGTATTCCATCGGCTGCAATTTGTATGGGATGACATATATTATTGAAAATGAAAAATTCTTTATTCAAATAATGAGCGTTTTAAAATCGTCAAATAGTTTTTTTACCCTACCACCTACCACCCATTATGACGTCTTTTAGCTGACAAGATAAATGGGCGCAAAAAACTTATTAGCTTTATCAAATGGAACGATATTTACAAATATGTATATCGTTTCCAGACTTTATATTAACAAAATTTAACAAAAAAATAAAATTATAATGAATTACAAATTTTCTTAATCAATTTACAGAGTTCAAGCTTAATTCAAAGTTTGAATTTATTATTCAGTCTAGGCTGTTACAAAAAAAAAATTACAATTCAATATGCGTTAAGATAGGTAGTCAGAAGCAGACCCATTCCCACTGGCAGTACCCGTTCACGAGCATAACGCATGAACCAGCCATCGCTTCGCTCAACCATATTTGAGGGAACGCAATGACCCGCCTCATGCGACACCACCGCAGAAATGATTAAAGAGAGCATGACATACTAAGGCTACCCATGTTAAGGCATCGAATTGAAAACTAATATCCAAAAGCTTTTCATAGGCCTTATAATACATAACTACTGACTATAGAAAGTAAAAATATTGCAATTAAATAAATCAAAACACGGTAAGTTATTATGATATATACGTTTCGAGTAAGAAGTGCCATACATACAGACAATATAAAACAGATTTTTTTATATACGACGCCCTTAATACAAGCAGACAGAAGCAGACCCATTCCCACTGGCAGCACCCGTTCACGAGCATGACGCATGAGCCAGCCATCGTTTCGCTCAACCATATTTGAGGGAACGTAACGACCCGCCTCACACGACACCACCGCAGAAATGTTTAAAGTGAGCATGACATACTAAAGTTACCCATATTAAGATCCAATATGATCATTATGATGATCATGATCATTATGATCCAATATGAACTGTCAAATGAATAAGATTGACTTCGCAATCACCTAGCAGGTCTCGTTCTTACCTTCTTTGTCTTCTAATAATTATTTTTCTTTGTTTCAGTATAACTGTCTGCCCTAAAAGGAACAAACCCGTAGTTGCAAATCTGCCTACTATCATGAAAACAAAATATTGTAAATTAAGAAAATAATATCACATAAGCTATATTCACACCTGCGCGACTGCAGCGCACGCGCACGAACTCATACTACGCTTGAATGCGTCACATTCGCGCCGCGCCGCGCCGCTGAACGCTTCGCGTGCAAGATACGCGCAGCTCGCGTGCAAGAAACGCGCAGCTCGCGTGCAATCCGTTCGTGTGCAATTAAAGCGCGTGACACGAACCGTGAACGCTTGTTAACTGCTCGCGATCATGTCTCTATACGAAACATGAAAGCTGCACTGTGGCCCTACCATAAGTTGATGCAAACTGTTTACGCTACCGTACCTATCGGATATACTGCTCACAGTCAATGCGAGTGAAAGAGATAAAACGATAGTTTACTGTAGCGAAAATATTTTGCATCAACTCATAGTAGGTGTTCTGTTCGTGTCTATGAGAGAAAAGTACGAGTATAACTTTCACGCTGCTTGCGAACATGTCCGAAGGTGTAAGCAAATCTGTTCGTGAACGTGCGCAGGTGTGAACAGGCCTTAAACGTTTAACGTATTTGGACTACATACTTAAAATCAATGCAAAAATTTTCATTACTCAAAAGTATTGTAATAGTATTTATATTTTTAGAAAAATATTATTGTAATTTTGTTTTATTTATGTTAAATAATTATTGTTGTAAATTTAGTTTTATTGTTATTGTTAATTAATCAGTTTATCTTAAGCACCTAATTAGAATAATGTTTAAGAAGTAAAACAATAAAATATAAGTACACATTAAATTTGCTTTTATTTATAAGATTGTTTGTTTTGGCACTAGGGATGGGTCCAGTGAAAATTTCAATGAAATGAAAATTAAATTTATATGAAATTTATGAAATCTTTCAAAACGGGTTGAAATATTTCACTTTTGAGTGAAATTTATTTTCAGTACTAGAAATCCCTTATTTTCTGAATTAGTTTACTATTTTAGCGTATTAAATGAAATTTAAAGGCTTAGGTAATTAACCGAGCGAGCGCGAAACGCAAACGAAACGTCTCTGCTTCAGCTTGGGCAACAATTCTTTCGTATGTCCGTCCTGCTGTCCGTTTGTTCTCCTCTATAGGTTACAGGTCGCATTTCTCAAACGATTCTCGTGAAATTTTGTGAGCAGGTTCGAACTTATATAGAATTTTATGGTCGAGCCAGTTTTTCGAGATTTTTCAAAATGGCGGAGATGTGTAAAAGAACATGGGTATTTCAGTCCGGCTTTCCGGCGCTGTTGTTCTTTCTGTACAGGTCGTATTTCTCAACCGATTCTTGTTAAATTTTGTGAGCAGGGTCGAAAATTATACAAATGTTATAGTCAAACCCCGAAGTCCCGGCGCTCCTAGGTTTGCCTAGTCAAACCTCAGGTTTTGGGCCAAAGGCCGAAAGACGATTTTATTTTTGGCTTTGACTAAGGCTTCTTGTCAAATCTGAGGTTTGGCTAGACAAACCTAGGAGTGCCTGAGCTTCGGCGTTTACCTATAACATAAACATTTTTTTCGTAGCCTGTTTTTCGATTTTTTTCTAAATGGTAGAGATATGTAAAAGAAACATATTTCAGTCCAGTTTTCCGGCGCTGTTTGTTCTCCTTTACACGTCACATTTCTCAACCGATTCCCGCGAAATTTTATGGACAGGTTCGAAAATTATGTTTTTCGAAATTTTTCAGGGCGGAGATATGTAAAAGAAAGATTTCGGCCCGCCATTCCAGCACTGTTTGTTCTCCTCTACAGGCGCATTTCTCAACTGATTCTCGTCAAATTTTGTGGACAATAATATAGAAGAGATAGAGATTATATAGAATTTTACTGTCGAGCCAGTTTTTTTTAATTCTTCGAAATGGCGGAGATATATACATAAACATATTTTAGTCTGACTTTCTAGCTGTCTGTTCTCTTCTACAGGTCCCATTTCTCAACCGATTCTCGTGAAATTTTGCGAGCAGTTCGATAATATTATAGATTTTTTAAGTCGAGCTAGTTGACCTTTATCAAAAATATCACCCATTTCCAAAAATAAGTATTCAAAATTAGAAGCGCCATCTAGCTGCGCATAGCTACCAAATAATATACCAAACAGCACGTAACCAAATAATATATCTAACCTACTATGTGCTTTGAAAGACCTCGTGAGCAGTGAGGAAAAAGGGGTTTTGATTGCTCGGCCACGGTGTCGTAGAAGAAAAACGACTACGTCAACATTACGAAGGAATATGTAGAAAACTAACAATGAAAGTCGCAAATTTGTAGGTTCAGTATTCGGAAAGTTTAACCATGACCGCGCGGTCGAAACGTGGAGGACCTCGCGGCCACGCAGTTCTCTCAAACGGAGCTTAGTAGAGGTTCCATTATTTTTGCTAATCGCAGATACGATTTCGTAGATAATTAAGACAGTATAAGTGAAGCCCTAATGTTTGGACTTTACGACCACGTTTTTCTGTAGGTCGTGAAATCCAAACCTTAGGGCTTTATTTATACTGTCTACTATTTTTACCTAATCGTATCAGGGATTATAAAAGAGAATGGGACCTCTATTAAGCTCCGTTTGAGAGAACTGCGTGGCCGCGCGGTTCTCCAAGATTCGACCGCGCGGCCATAGCATTTAATTTCTGTAGCAGGTCGTGAAGTCTAAACATTAGGGCTTTATTTATACTGTCTATATTTTCTACATAATCGTATCAGCGATTAGCAAAAATAATAGGACCCCTACTAAGCTCCGTTTAAGAGAACTGCGTGACCGCGCGGACTATGGCGCGGCCATTTAAGCTATGTAGGTAGTGAAATTCAAACATTAGGGTTTTTTTATACTTTCTATATTTTTCTACGAAGTCGTATCAGCGATTTATATCAAAAAGAATGGGACCCCTACTAAGCTCCATTTAAGAGAACTGTGTGGCCGCTCGGTTCTCCATGTTTCGACTGCGTGGCCACGGTTAAACTTACTATTTTCTGAATATTGGTCCTACTTTGCGACTTTTATTGTTAGTTTTCTACATATTCCTCCGTAATGTTGATAAAGTCGATTTTCTTCTACGCCATCGTGGCCGACAATCGAAACAGACATTGAATATTTTGTTATTAAAAGTTGTAAAATAGCCAAAGCTATTCGTAATTTAAGCCAACTTATTTGTTTATTGTTTTGTTCTATAATTATGTTGATATATTGACAAAATGCATGTAATTTTGTTTTATTTAGGTCAGATGAAACTTAAAAATAAATTTCACTCTAAACTGAAATATTTCAAACCAAAATGAAATTTATTCTAAATATTTCACAGACCGAAATTTTTCGTGAAATTTACCCAACCCTATTTGGCACCATTCTTCGCTTTCTTTTTATCTTACTAGATAGAACAATATAAGTCTTCTCTGTTGACTCTATTGTTTTTAAATTGAGGCTACATATCAAAAACAGCAGTCTCTAATTTGATTTTTAACCACGTGCTATCTTCGTAGTTCAAAATCTAGCACCATCATAACAAGTAAATGAAAAGAATTTGATGTACTGTCTGCAACTCTGGTGCTTTACCACTTTGCAGAACTTCCTATCTACTCGTGACGTGACATAATGAAAACAAAAATTAGTGGTAGCCTAGTAGGTATTTGAAATCCGGGACACTAAAATATTATTCCTGGACACGGGACAACAAGGCACGTAATTCCGGGACAATCCCGGAAATCCCGGCCACCTGGCAACCCTACCCTGCACGCATGAGCGAGGGGGGATGATTTGGGAGTTCGCTTTCAAGTTACACCCTATTTACCTTCTATTTACATTCGCAAAATTTTAACATTTATGAAGAATTAATAAAACCGGTCAAGAGCGAGTCGGACTCGCGCGCCGAGGGTTCCGTACCATCTATTGACCTGCATATATTTACACTGGACAGGCTTATGTCAAACTGTTTTTGTGCCTATTTGATTACCGCCATGTTGGCGCTGTAGGACGTAGCGTGCGTACATGGTACTAAAGTTTGAAGTCTGGAGAGACCATCACGTCAACCATTTTCATATTGTACGTCAAAATTAGTTCTTTAGACGCACGCTAGTGGCGTTTCAAATAGGCACAAGAACTTTGCTGTCAAATCATACAGACAGCCTGTCCAGTTAAATAAAAAAAAACTTTTTCATGTCAGTGGTACCATCATAATGAGCGCTTTTTTAAGAAAAAAATATAGTTCCAATTTCCTCACTAGATGGCGCTATCAAAACGTATGATGCTTAGAGCATACAAAGGTATGATGTGCTCTAAGGTATGATGTCTTCTTCTTCTTATTTTTGTTATGGCAATCTACTTTCCTCTTGGAAGTAATTTTTGCCAGTGTCATGTTTTAAATAGTTCAGTATTTCAAGATTTTCTAGTAGATTGTTTCAGTATACTGCCAATTATTCGCAAATTGATTCATAGTGGATATTGTAGTGTTGTAAAAGAACTAAGTCTTTCAGTCCTCATTTTGCGACTATGAGTTCTTTTTGCAGAACTCACGACTAATTAGTCTTCTGAGTCCTGAGTCTTGAGTTCTTTTGAGTCTTTTCAGTTCTTTCAGTCTCAAAATTTATCGAGTCGTTAGATTTATTCCAAGTCCTTTCGTTTTTTTCAGTCCTTTTGAGCTCTTTGAGTCCTGTTCTTTCTTCTTATGATTCGTGAATTATATAGCAGGAATGCAGTCTAATCAAAAAGACTCGTGTCATGAAGCCTACACGAAAATAACAACGCAATGTTGAAAATATTAAAAAATTCAAGATGGCGGCCAACTTTTTTGTTTGGGAGCCGATTTCAATGAAACTTGGTTATCAGTACTATTTTGACACGAAAGTAACAACGCAATGTTAAAAATATAAAAAAATCCAAGATGGCGGCCAACTTTTTTATTTGGGGGCCGATTTCAATGAAACTGGGTTTTTGGTACTATTTTAACACAAAAATAACAACGTAATGTTGAAAATGTTAAAAAATCCAAGATGGCGATCAACTTTGTTGTTTGTAAGCCGATTTAAATAAAACCCGGTTTCGAGTCCTAAATCTTTATTTGGGGGCCGATTTCAATTCATAATTCATTTATTTATTTGCAAAATATGGTACATATATGATGTTATAATTATATTTCCAGCATATTCTGTCGAATGTTTCAACGTGCAAATACTTAGATTTAACTAGATCATACAATTTTATTACATAATGTCAGTATTTATCAAATCACTAAATTAATAAAAATGAAATTAAATTATTGGAATGTCAGCAATAGAAGATGTCAAAAGTTATAATTAGCGTGCAATGTCAATAATTTTATCGTTTAGGAAGTCATTAATACAGTAATATGTCTTTTCTATTAAAATGTTAAACAATTTGCTTTTAAATTTAGTTGTAGGTAGTTCTCTTAGATTATTTGGTATTTTATTGTAAATACGTATTGCCATACAAAATGAGTTTTTGGAATGTAATACCAAACTTTGACCGGGAATTCGTAAGTTGGTACCTTTTCTACCTCTATAGTTAAAGTCTTGATTTTTTTTAATAAATGATCATGTTTTTTTACAAATAGACTAATCTCATAAATGTAAAGGCAAGGCAAGGGCAGAATATTTAAGGCCTTGAACAAAGGTTTGCAGCTATCTAAATAGCCAGCACCACAAATTGTACGAACACATTTTTTTTGTAATTTGAAAGCCCGATGCATTTCTACCGAGTTTCCCCCATAAAGTTAATATTCCACTGGAATAGAGGAACAGAGTTCGCTTGGCTGCGACACCAAAAGTGACATGAGCCAGTGTGTGAAAATTTGTAAACGTGTGCGTGAACTTTAGGGATGCCCTGAAGTCCATTTTAGATTGTCGATAACCATAATGTATTATTGCTCTAATAAATAAAACACAAACAAGATTTTGAACAATTTTATATGTATAATTTCTTACAAGTCTCCTTGAGGCTCCCAGCCTATTCTATTTATGACATTTATCCAGTAACTTAATCACTGGATTTACAGGAAACCTGGAAATATTGTTAAATTAGTACTTAAGTAGGTATAATTTACCATTTGAAAACTGTTGGTTAAAAGCAGCTTTAGATAAAGCTATCAGTGTTCACAAAGACAAATAAGGTTATATTGGAAATCATCGACATGAGTATCGATAATATAATAATTTTTGATCAATCTCTACGCCTTATTTTCTCAAATTCACGGATATAATATCTTTTTATCTAACACATAATGTTTAGAAATCAGCCTTTATTTAGAAAATAGGCGGTTAATAGCATGATATTAGTGTATTACTTAGTGTGTTTAGGAATGTATTCAACTAAAATATGAAATATGAAAATGGTACTTGTACAATCTTATTTACCTGTGAAATGAGTGTTTATTTGGGTTGTTGTCGTAAGTAACATTACAATTCAGTACAGAACACGACACCATTATTGATTTATATAGCTTTATGAGCCAAACCGATCAGATCGCAGTCAAAATTACAAAATAATCGTGTGGACGCTTTTCACCAAGATGATAACAGACGATAAATGAAGTCAAACTAGGTTCTGCTGTCATTTTCTTTTAACTCTTTCTCGCACATCGAATAAGCCGTAAGAATCGGTTTCTCACTCGCACCATTGTCCGTCTACTTGAGCGTAGCGAAATTTTTCTATGTCTATGGTTTCCCCATAATATAATGCCATATCGCAGCACCGAGGACACATAGCCATGGTAGGCCATAAGTGCTGCTTCCTTTGATGCAACATGTTTCACTCTATATAATACGTACACAAATCGATCCAATTTACTAATCATTAAATTTATATGCGATTTCCAGTCACATTTGTTGTCAATATTAATACCTAGAAATTTCAATTCTGTCACCTCTTCAATATTATTATCATTATAAGTTATGTCTAAATGCTTACGTATAGAGTTACGAGTCCTAAAATTAATGAATTTGGTTTTATTTATATTAATATTCAGATTATTTATTTCGAGCCATTTTATTACTTCTTTGAAATTACGCTGTGCAATATTTTGAATGTCATCTTTATTGTCAGATTTAATTATTAAAGTAGTGTCATCAGCGAATAGTATACACTGCTGATCGATGACGTTTGGAAAGTCATTAATATAAAGTAGGAATAATAATGGGCCAAGTATGCTTCCTTGAGGTACGCCACAGCCATTATTAATGTAACCTGAAGCAAAATTTTTCCTCAGATTATTGGACGTATTTGAATATCCAGTGATTTCTACTCTCTGCAAACGATCTCCGAGATAGCTTTTCATCAAATTTAAGGCAGTTCCTCTTATCCCTACCATCAATGAAACTCGGTTTTTGGTACTATTTTAACACAAAAATAACAACGCAATGTTGAAAATATTAAAAAATCCAAGATGGCGATCAACGTTGTTGTTTGTAAGCCGATTTAAATAAAACCCGGTTTCGAGTCCTAAATCTAAAGAAAGCGGTAATGTAATGTTAAAAGTTTCATTTCATCCATCTTAGATTTTTTTAATATTTTCAACATTGCATTGTTATTTTGAAGTCATAATGTCCCAAAAACAAAGTTTTATCTAAATTGGCACTCAAATATAAAAGTTGGCCGCCATCTTGGATTTTTAATATTTTCAACATAGCCTTGTTATTTTCGTGTCAAAATAGTACCAAAAACCGAGTTTCATTGAAATCGGCCCCCAAACAAAAAAGTTGGCCGCCATCTTGAATTTTTTAAAATTTTCAACATTGTGTTGTTATTTTGTGTTAAAATAGTACCAAAAACCAACTTTCATTGAAATCGGTCCCCGTCCCCAAACAAAAAAGTTGGGCGCCATCTTGGATTTTTTAATATTTTCAACATTGCGTTATTTTTTCGTATTAAAATAGTACCATAAACCGAGTTTTATCTAAATCGACCCTCGAACAAAAAAGTTGGCCGCTATCTTGGATGTTTTAATATTTTCAACATTGCGTTGTTACTTTCGTATCAAAATAGTACCAAAAACCGAGTTTTATCTAAATCGGCCCTCGAACAAAAAAGTCTGGCGCCATCTTAGATTTTTTAATATTTTCAACATTGCGTTGTTATTTTCGTGTCATAATAATAGTACCAAAAACCGAGTTTTATCTAAATCCACCTTCAAACAAAAAAGTTGGCTAGTTCTTTCTAGGAAAGCTAAGTTTTTATTTATAGGACTTAGTCTTGAGTTCTTTTTGTAAAGAGTGAGCTCTTTTAAAGACTCAGTCTCTAGTTCTCTTTGGCAAGACTGGAGTCTATTTTAAGAAGACTAAAAACTCAGAGAGGCTTGAGCTTTTACTTATTCTATTTTGACTTGAGTCTTCACAAAAAGACTCGAGTCTCAATATTAGGACTAAATGACTCAGTTCTTTTACAACACTAGGATATTGTGTCTTAAAATTGGTGCAGTTTTGTGGTACAAGTGTCTACGCAACTGAACAATATGTGGGATAATGGAAATAGGCGTGATCTTGGTTGTGTGAAGCTGAGACTTTTATTGTAGTGGTCGCTACCTCGGCAAAACTTACCGAGTAAACTGTCTTGATATACTTGCTGCCAAATGCTCCAAGCAGCATTGGAATGTGATGCACCCGCATTTTAATGTAAACTGAAACAATCTACTAGAAAATCTAGAAATACTGAACTATTCAAAAAATTACTTCCAAGGGGAAAGTAGATTGTCATAACAAAAATAAGAAGAAGAAGAAGGTTGACAAGTTGACATTGACATTGACATCATACTTTTGCACAACGCCATCTACTCATAGTTTCCTTTTTAGGGTTCCGTAGCCTAAATAGCCAAAAACGGAACCCTTATAGATTCGTCATGTCTGTCTGTCTGTCTGTCTGTCCGTATGTCACAGCCACTTTATTCCGAAAGTATTATGACTACACAGTTGAAACTTGGTAGGTATTCTGTTAACCGCTTAACAAATTTAATACAAAAATAAGAAAAATAAAAGATTAAGGGGGGGCTCCCCATACATGGAACTGAAACTGAAAAAAAAAATTTCTTCAAACCAACACGTGTTGGGTGTCTAAGACAACTTTTTCTCAAAGTCAACCGTTTGAAAGATATTCACCGCCAAAGTGGTAAAATGTGTGTCCCCCCCCCTTTAACTTTTGAAATAAGACAGTGAAAAATAAAAAAAAATATATGCTGTAGATCTTAATAAACACTATCAACCAAAATTGGTTTGAACGCGATATAGTAATTAGTTTTTGAGTTATAGCACTGTTGCCTGTTTTTTTTTAACTTTTAAATCTCGGATAACTTTTTTCGATTTTTTCAGATAGTAAAAATTTTATATAAAAAATTAATACCACGTTAGTTTCTCGTGCTTAGATACCATCTAATCACAATGGGACCAATAAACCCCTAGTAAATATTGAAGGTGCAAATCGTCCCAAAGCCTCAACCGATGTGGTCCTATTTGCCTATTATCAAATTTCAATGGGGGCAACTGGTCCCTGGTCCCAGTTTTTGATGGGGACGACTTGTCCCCTAAGCCTTTATTTTTCCTGTAATCTTTATATAAACTGCTATCACATAGAATTATTTCAGATTTTTCTCTTTGCAAACTTCGTAGATAAGGGGGGGGGGGGACGGTATTTTTTTTTACATTTTTCATCATAAGTCGAAATCTATGCGGTCTAGAAAAAAAAAGAAAAATGATTGAAAACGTGCAAACGGCGCTCTTTCATATGATCTTAATAAACACTATCAACCAAAATTGGTTTGAACGCGATATAGTAATTAGTTTTTGAGATATAGCACATTTTCCAAAACCGCAAATATAACTTTGTCATTCATACCAACACTGTGAAAAACAAAGTTATTTTTGCAAACGAAAAATGATAGGTGGTATTAAATATGGTATGGTATAAGGTAACTACGGAACCCTATGGCGCGTGGCCCGACACGCACTTGGCCGGTTTTTTTTTTAAATCTGTCATTGAAAACCGCTCATTGCATCATTAAACCACACTGCAGAGTAGAATAATAAAATTAGTATTGCAGTTTTAGGTCAGCGCCATCTCTTGACCGATAGTGGAACTAATGTTAACTTTTTTAGAAATTTGGTAATTTCTAAGAAAGTGTGCTATATTGAGACATCTTTTTATTTTTTCTGTAATCTTTATATAAACTGCTATCACATATAATTATTTCAGATTTTTCTCTTTGCAAACTTCGGATATAAGGGGGGGGGGGGAACGGTATTTTTTTTTACATTTTTCATCATAAGTCGAAATCTATGCGGTCTAGAAAAAAAAAGAAAAATGATTGAAAACGTGCAAACGGCGCTCTTTCATATGATACCCCACATGCCCTAGTAGCCCCAGTTCAAATTTTTAAGACTCCTTTTCAGGCCCTGCTGTAAAAAAGATATTTATTTTTTTATTTATTCCTTATTTGCAAAATAGTTGGACAAATGTCATCTAAAACTATTCCAAATTTCAAGTTGATACCATTAGTAGTTCTCGAGATATCCAGCTGTGACAGACAGACCGACAGACTGAGTCACACCATAAGGGTTCCTTTTTTACCATTTTGGTACGGAACCCTAAAAATAGAAGATCGATTTAATAATGGCAAATTTTTCGCTGCTCCGAAACAAATTTCGAAGAATTATGTTAATTCAAACTTGGCGCACAAAAGGCTAGCTAGCTAGCGAGTTGTTAAAATGACAGATGATTTCCTAATCAGCAAAAATTTTCCAATACTAAATCTATCTTCTATTTTTAATTATTGATAAATGTTAAAATTTTGCGACTGTAAATAGAAGGTAAATAGGGTCTAACTTGAAAGTGACGCTTTCCTAGTGCTATCATAAAACGATAAATTGGCAACCCTGCCTATTACCCTGCCCCTCGACCCGCGCAAAAGTTTTTTTTACGTGTTTTCCACTGGGCATGGAGAGCAAAACATTGTTTCTCTACACAAAAATGTTCGAAACAATGTTTTGTGAAGACGATTTCGTTGAATGTTTAAATGTTTTTGTTGTGTTGAGTAAAACACGCACTATGGAACCGGCCTTATAGAATCAAACTCAAACGCAAATCTCTGCTTAAGTACAATGAGAAAGGGATGGCGCTATATGCGATGAATAGCACCATCCCTTTCTAACTGTACTCAACCAGAAGGTTGAGTTTCATTCTATAATACAAGCCAATATTCAATTTTTAACTTGTCATCGTTAAAATGCACTCTAAGGATTGCGATCAATGACTCAGCGATTTGACTGTTGTAACTCAATCTGTACTGTTTCACTGACAGTTTATCTATGTGACAGGTGAGTCTGTGAGTGAAGTGACAGTGACAGCTGACTGACTGACATTTTTGACTTGTGGCGCTGGCGGTTGTTGTTGGCTGTTGTTATGTGAATTCTTATTTTTTTCAATTCAAGTCTACGTAATACATAATATCTCTTATATCACACTCGTATAACAAACTCATAATTGAACCAGCGGTCACTATGGGCGATACTCGCAAAAAGAAGAAGTTTTACTTCAGGAAACGCAGGAACAAATACTTTTTGGAACCCGGCTTCCGAGGCTTTTTCTGCACGTGTAACTTCAGAGAGAAGGAATGTGTAAAGGAAGTGTACAATTTGCTGAATGAGTACGCTGGGAAACTTTATCCTGACTTAGGAGCTGATCAAACGCCCGCCTCCGGTTCGGCGCCAGCCACACCCGATGCTAGGTCCGACAGCGAATCTGAAGATGACCCTGATATCGGTGACTTGCTGAAAAAAGAAGTCGATTCCATGAGGAAAGACTTACAAAAATCTCTCAAGCACAAAAGGTTTCAAGTGGTAGAAACTGGCGCGTCAAATTGTATTTTCATTAAGACTAATCTACCTAGTCCAGAGGAGGTTACAACAGCTATTATCAAAGATTTATTTACAACAAGGATACAAAAAACGCGACATGTTTTACGTCTCCTCCCCGTCATGGCTACATGCAAAGCTAACTTGCCAGACATAATGGAGTGCGCTGGGCGGCTATTTGACAAATTCTTTTTAAAAGAATCTTCATCTTTTGCTGTTATTTTTAACAAAAGGTTCAACAGCAGTGTTTCAAGAGATTTAGTTATCAAGGAACTAGCCGAGATGGTCGTCATGAAAAATGCTGATAACAAAGCTGACCTTAAAAATCCTACTTTATGTATCATTGTGGAGATAATAAAGGGTATTTGCTTACTGAGCATTGTGGAGAATTACTTCAAATATAAAAAGTATAATGTCCATGAACTTACAAAAGAAGAGACACCTGCCGACTGTGATGAGACTCAACCGAAAAAATTCAAAAGTAGTCCAATAAAAGAGGATCAAAGCGTTGCTCATTAAGATTTTGTATTTTTCTCTAATTTACTATGTAGTCTTATTGCTAGGTTACTAAGTGTCTTAGGGCCCCAATACCCAATCACCAAAACTTTGTCTACCTATCTCTAAACAATTTCAATTAAAAAATTATATTCATTGATGTATTATTAAACTGTTTTATTATGCATTTAATAGGTACTACATACAATAACAACTAACTGTTGTGTACATGTTCAAGGCTGGAGTTGAAGCCAGTTATATGCAATATAATCAATGATGTTACATAAGCATCAGACTTGTTTGTAATGTTGCCAATAATAACATAACATAACTGAGAGGCTTTGTTTTCATTCAAGTTAGGTTATAAGAGTTAAACCACAAGTTTTGTAAATAATGAATGAATTAATGAAAAATGTACAAAGGAATAAGGAGTGCCTTTAGTGAATAATGCATTGCCTATTATATTGCTAAATTTCTGCAGGTACATACTACCTAGTTGTATTTTTTTATAAACATTGTAGGTATACCTAGTGATAGGCAATTACTGTGTAGTTAACATCTACTCTAATGATAAATTAATGTTGATTAGAATAAATAAGAGCACGGAATAGTTATTATAAAAGTTCGATTTGCTTCCCAAGATAATGCTGGAAACACTGGAAATTTAGTTCCCTTAAGATCGTGCAGATGGCGCTACGTCACAGAATACATAATAGTACAAGGCTATGTGGAAGCGGTGGCGCGGGGCGTCCGTCGTCTTCTAGTGGGTATCGAGTTCCATATACTCAAGTCTACAGTCCTTGAAGCTGTGAAAAAATCAAACTTCTAAGTAACGAAATATAAAAACCTGTCAAGAGCGAGTCGGACTCGCGCACCGAGGGTTCCGTACAATCATAAATATATTTGGGTATGTCTTTAAAAAAAGTAGGATAAACGGCAGACAGGTGGAAGGGCGAACAGGCGGACAGTTAATTTACAAATCTTAACCACAGCTGCTTATGGTGACTGAAAAACGTTTCAGCCACTCCACATTGCAAACTGTTTATATTACTAAGTAGGAACTTATTCTTCGTTTATTCGTACGGCAAATAGTAGGTAATTATATTAGAACCAGCCACCAATTATTATTGTAGTATTAGGTTGCGCCATCTCTTGACCGATAGTGGAACAAATTTTTTTTCTTAGGTCAGTATTCTTAGGACAGCGCCATCTGTTGACTGGTAGTGAAACTAAAGAATAATTGTTAGTTTTTTGAATTTCTAAAAATGTGTGTTATATTGAGACATCGTTTTATTTTTTCTGTAATCTTTACATAAACTACTATCACATAGAATTATTTCAGATTTTTCTCTTTACAAACTTCGGAGATAAGGGGGGGGGAACGGTATTTTTTTTTACATTTTTCGTCATAAGTCGAAAACTATGCGGCCTAAGAAAAATTAAAAAAATGTTTTAAAATGTGCAAACAGCGTTCTTTCATATGATGCCCCACATGCTCTAGTCACCTCACTTCAAAATTTTAAGACCCCTTTTCAGTCGGTCCCTGTTGTAAAAATTTTTTTTTTTAATTT
The DNA here is from genome assembly GCA_943789525.1 of Agriphila geniculea. Taxonomy (NCBI): domain Eukaryota; kingdom Metazoa; phylum Arthropoda; class Insecta; order Lepidoptera; family Crambidae; genus Agriphila; species Agriphila geniculea. Next base: position 17,015,875 of record OX038875.1, read on the forward strand.
CTTTCTTATTTGCAAAATAGTTGGGCAAATGTCATTTTAAACTATTCCAAATTTCAAGTTGATACCATTAGTAGTTCTCGAGATATCCAGCTGTGACAGACAGACAGACAGAAATGAGTCACACCATAAGGGTTCCTTTTTTACCATTTTGGTACGGAACCCTAAAAAGAGACTGCCGTTTATGTCGCAAAAAACGTTAAAAACGCACATTTTGATACTCTCAGGGAATCAAAATTCATAGGGTACTTCCCGTTGACCTAGAACTATGTTTGGCAAGTAATATTGTCCTAAGATGGAAGTACACATTGGGCCAACTCCTAGCGCTTGGTCGAGCGCGTTGGGCCAACATAATGAATTCCAAATGTCCAATTTTGAGCACAGTGCCTAAAATGCAACATGTCGCTGTTTACACATTGGTGTAGGCAGAGGTTATGGCAGAAGCACTTGATCATTCTGCATTGGCTCTCAGGCATCCATTACAAGGTAGGTTTTGCTGTCAAATGTCAGTTTAACCACAGTCACGGCTGTGACTGACGATTAACCTACCGTGTAATGGGGTGACTGATGGTTGCATGAAGTTGATTTCTTCTTTCCATCAGTCAGTCAGTCAAACGTAATTCATGACTGATGGAATTTGACTGACGCTTGCATGAGCATGTAATGGCCGCCTTACAAAGATGGACGTGGAATCTCTTGCATTGCAGCCGCGGCAATTTATTGACCGACTTCAAAAAAATGCACTCTGCCAATGTGTACAAGCCACTTTATACTACAAGTAGGAAAGTGTACGGAATTCCGTAAGTTTTCGGTTTAGGCTAGGGTTTTCGGGTACCCGGCCTTTTTTCATACCCGGGTATCGGGTATTATTTATTTCAATACCCGGGAATACCCGGGTACCCGGGTATCTTCAAATACTAATAAAACTTCACATTTTTCATGTGTTTCGCTCAATTAAACATACACACCGTTAAATTTTAATTGTTTAAAACTTAAAACCCCTTTATATGAGTGTTCCACTTATGAAAATAAAGATTTTTTCGCTAAAGAGATATGGATATTCCCTAAGTAAAGTAACTAAAGTAGGGCAATTTAGATCACAAATGACACATCTGACATCTGTAGCACTACCATGAGTTTACAAAAACCATTCTCGATATCGACCGCGTTAGCAATTTGTATGGGAAATTGAAGCAGAGCCTCTAGCGGATACGCGAAGAACTAAAATCTATAGTATGAGTGCTCACCATCCACGAGTTTACCATCCTCGCTAATGTGAACTTGATAAGGTAAATGTCCCATATTTCGGCATGTTAAGACTCTTAATGACTTCAAGATTTTAAAATTGTAATATTTTAGGTTTACATGATCGAGTATAGTGCCCCGATTTATGAAATTGTTTTGTGTCATTTGCCTGTAGTATCGCAGATATGATAGATGTGCGGATGGGCTATTAAAAGGTTTCATATTTAGAACCAAATAAAGATATTTTAGTATTGAAAATTCTGATTTTTTTTTTGGGAAAATTGAAATTGGCGGAAAAAACGCCAAAAATTCTTACCAGATGAAATAAGGATAAGGAGTAAGAATAGAAAGCTGCATAATCAGCGAGAAATATAGGCTATAGTTGTTTAAAAAATAGAAATATCTATAACCTCTATAGTAATTGCAATAGTGAAAACCTACCAAAAAAAATCCTATAAAATTATTTAGCGTGAACTGTGAAAACTATTGATAATAAATAAATAAATAAAAGATTTTAATATAGTCTTCTTTAAATTATTCTAATCGGACGTTTCGTTTGGAAGTTACTACGAGTATATGGGATCATTTTACTACTTAACTATTTAAAGTTTTATTCAAATTGACTTTCTGTGAGCTTAAAAAGGAGGTACATACGAGAGCTAATCTTATGGTGGTGACAAGGAATACACGCCATAAAGCTGTCTGTGCCGACGACTGAGAGTTTTGAACGTAGCATTGCCCTCAGTCACGGTAACGGATAGATACCGTAACTAGGGTTGGGTAAATTTCACGAAAAATTTCGGTCTGTGAAATATTTAGAATAAATTTCATTTTGTTTTGAAATATTTCAGTTTAGAGTGAAATTTATTTTTATGTTTCATCTGACCTAAATAAAACAAAATTACATGCATTTTCTCAATATATCAACATAATTATAGAACAAAACAATAAACAAATAAGTTGGCTTAAATTACGAATAGCTTTGGCTATTTTACAACTTTTAATAACAAAATATTCAATGTCTGTTTCGATTGTTGGCCACGATGGCGTAGAAGAAAAACGATTTTATCAACATTACGAAGGAATATGTAGAAAACTAACAATAAAAATCGCAAAGTTTAAATAAAAATACTTAATATTTATGTATATTATTATTTATTTTTGGAAATGGGTGATATTTTTGATAAATTTCAATTATGTCGACTTAAAAAATCTATAATATTATCGAGCTGCTCGCAAAATTTCACGAGAATCAGTTGAGAAATGGGACCTGTAGAGGAGAACAGACAGCTAGAAAGTCAGACTAAAATATGTTTATGTATATATCTCCGCCAGTTTAAAGAATTAAAAAAAAAAAACTTGCTCGTCAGTAAAATTCTATATTATTTTCGAACCTGTCCACAAAATTTGACGAGAATCAGTTGAGAAATGCGCCTGTAGAGGAGAACAAACAGTGCTGGAATAGCGGACTGAAATGTTTCGAAAAACAGGGTACAAAAAAAAAATGTTTATGTTATAGGCAAACGCCGAAGCTCAGTCACTCCTAGGTTTGTCTAGTCAAACCTTAGTCAAAGCCCAAAATAAAATCGTGTTTCGGCTTAAAGACCAAAATAAAATCGTGTATCGTCTTAAATTCCTAACCTATCACGTGTCCTATAGGAGTAACGCAGACTCTTTGACTAAACTTAACCTCAAGATTATGAAAAACATCATTCATTTCCGATGTGGTATTTAGTCAAAGCTGCCTTACTCCTGTAAGTCACGTGATAGATTAGAAATTTAAGACAATCGCGAAGCGCAGCGGAGCGTGCATCTTAAATTTCGTGGTTATTTTCTTTTAAACAGACAACAGACATTTTTTGTTTAGAGGAAGATTGTTAATTTAGTTAAATTTTCACTCTACAGAATGTGTTTTTCATAGTTGTACAAACAAAATATCAAATTCTGTGCCTAATTTAAGCGTGACTGATCAAACCTCGATTTGATCGTATTGAGTTTCGGCTTTCGACTGCCCAAGTTAGTCTCTCCTAGGTTTGGCCATAAATTCGTCAGTCTAAGGCCGAAATATGCCATTGGTTTTGGACTTTGACTAAGCCTTCTTGTCGAACCTGAGGTTTGACTAGGCAAACCTAGGAACGCCGGGACTTCGGGGTTTGACTATAATATATATATAATTTTCGACCCTGGTCACAAAATTTAACAAGAATCGGTTAAGGAATGCGACCTGGGGGCTTACCATCAACAAATAAGAAAGCGTTCAGTTCAAAAGCAGGCCTTAAACAGGACTGCTTAAGGCCTGCTTTCATACTAACCTTTGAGATCATTGTACGAAAAAGTAAGGCAGTTCAATATAAGTCCTGCTATAAGAGCTCATAGTAAGGCCCCTGGGGCCGTATTACGACCTCTTATTTCCTGGCAGTTTTCTGACTGGCTATCAATCTTTTAACTGCTATAAACCGGGAAAGAGATGTAACTATAGCAATTCATAAACCTGGCAAGTTTTAAGAGGTTGTAATGACCCCCCAACCCCTGTACAGGAGAACAACAGCGCCGGAAAGCCGGACTGAAATATGTTCTTTTATACATCTCCGCCATTTTGAAAAAAATCGAAAAACTGGCTCGACCATAAAATTCTAAATAATTTTCGAACCTGCTCACAAAATTTCATGAGAATCGGTTGAGAAATGCTACCTGTAACCTATAGAGGAGAACAAACGGACAGCAGGAAGGACATACGAAAGAATTGTTGCCCAAGCTGAAGCAGAGACGCTTCGCTCGCGCTTCGCGCTCGCTCGGTCAATTACCTAAGCTTTTAAATTTCATTTAATACGTTAAAATAGTAAACTAATTCAGAAAATAAGGGATTTCTAGTACTGGAAATAAATTTCACTCAAAAGTGAAATATTTCAACCCGTTTTGAAAGATTTCATAAATTTCATATAAATTTAATTTTCATTTCATTGAAATTTTCCCTGGACCCATCCCTACTCTTAATGACTTCAAGATTTTAAAATTGTAATATTTTAGGTTTACATGATCGAGTATAGTGCCCCGATTTATGAAATTGTGTTGTGTCATTTGCCTGTAGTATCGCAGATATGATAGATGTGCGGATGGGCTATTAAAAGGTTTCATATTTAGAACCAAATAAAGATATTTTAGTATTGAAAATTCTGATTTTTTTTTTGGGAAAATTGAAATTGGCGGAAAAAACGCCAAAAATTCTTACCAGATGAAATAAGGATAAGGAGTAAGAATAGAAAGCTGCATAATCAGCGAGAAATATAGGCTATAGTTGTTTAAAAAATAGAAATATCTATAACCTCTATAGTAATTGCAATAGTGAAAACCTACCAAAAAAAATCCTATAAAATTATTTAGCGTGAACTGTGAAAACTATTGATAATAAATAAATAAATAAAAGATTTTAATATAGTCTTCTTTAAATTATTCTAATCGGACGTTTCGTTTGGAAGTTACTACGAGTATATGGGATCATTTTACTACTTAACTATTTAAAGTTTTATTCAAATTGACTTTCTGTGAGCTTAAAAAGGAGGTACATACGAGAGCTAATCTTATGGTGGTGACAAGGAATACACGCCATAAAGCTGTCTGTGCCGACGACTGAGAGTTTTGAACGTAGCATTGCCCTCAGTCACGGTAACGGATAGATACCGTACGTAACCGTGTCTTAGTTCAGTCACCAAAATGTTGGTACTTGATTTTTAGACAGTTTATGTGCTATATTTTGTACTAATGTAGGTGTAATAATTAATAATTTGTGACAGAAAAAAAAAACTAAACAAAATAACTTACTAACACGAAATATTGGTCGTTTACCTTAGTTGCTGTAGTTTGCAATTATAATCCGACTAAGTAAAAAATCATTAGTTAGTGCGTGTATACCGAATGTAAGTGAATCTTGAATTTATGTTGGTTACTGTCTTTTTAGTTTCCTCTATGGTTACTATTTATGTCAAATCTTCCTGTGAGTATAAATGTTCCTTGGGTCAAATCGAAAATGTCAAATGTAATTTTCACGTTTTAATAATTATTTATTTTGTGTTTTCTTTGCGTATTTTGTTGTGTAAAAGCTAGCTTGTTAAGATTGATAAGAATAAAATTAGAAGCAGTCGATTAGAGGAGTTTATGGAAAGGTGAAATAAAAGGTTGGTACTTGATACAAATCCTCGGACGATTCGTCCAAGTACAAATCATTAGAAAACTCAGATAAACCTAAATCCAACCAGAAAAATACTTTCATGAAAGTTTTTATTAAACCTTACGCTGTTTTAGTTTAAGTTTCTCTTAATAATTGTTTCTTTATATTTATGATTAGCTATCCATGACCTTGATTTGTTTTTACTATCGGCCATAGATGCATTAATTGCAATTTTTTAAAGACGACCTGCCCCATGCTCCAATTGCCAACCTTACTTTTAAAGCTTAAAATATGAGCAATAGACGATTAAATAACGTGTCGTAAGCTTATGTAAATCTCAGACTTTGATATTGTGTGACAAGCTTACGACACGTAATAACGTAGCGTTCAAACGCATAGAATGTTGGCCATTTGAGTAGGGGGACAGCGTGATTACGATAATAGCCTAGGTCTTATTTTAACACGATAGAGCTTAATGAGAATCCCACAACTTATACAACTTATGGTTTACTTATTTCATTACAGATAATGTGTGTATCATCCCACAATCGACAAAAATATCCAGTTTCCTTCCAAATTAATAAAAACGTACAAGTTGGACGAAATACAACCTGGCAAAGCGACATGCGGCAAATACCTACGTTTTTTGTGCCTTATTCAAATATGATATTAAATAAACAAATAAGGCCCTAAATGATACAAATCTACGAGTTAAAGTGAGATATTTTTTTAGGAATATATAACATAAATCTTTACTTTGTAATAATAAATATTCAAATTTATTGATAAGTTGTTTTTATTTAATATGGTTTCATATTTAACCTCAATTTCAAATAAAAAAGTTATAGGCCTTAATTTAATAAGTGTAATCGATTTATTACGGCCAAAGTCAAGTTTTCGGAAAATTAGATTTAGTTAGAACTGTTTTCTTATATTCCTACTGTTAAATAATTAATTAAATAATATATAAAGACTTAAAATTAGATAGGCCTTATTTGTATCAAGTATTACGTTGATATGGAGGGAATTAACATATTTGCAACTAAGTAGATTATTATTTAGATTTAACACAATATTTTCTAATTTTGTAACATGCTTGATAGGAAAGTACTTAATTTTTTTTTTTACATTAGTTTCAAAGTGGAGGAATGCGTTACGTTACGGCGTATTTGAATGGTGACCTTAGTAAGCCCACTGAATGGAGGGCCCACCTAGAAGGGCCACTATTCAGCGTTGGGCACAACCTGACCCACCCCCTGACTAGAGGATTTCTAACACGGGTTTTCATATTTATCGGTTTATAATTTGCCCTTGATTTCGTTGCATTATGCAGCTGTGGCGCACATATTTTATGCTAAATAAGCTCTGAAAGACATTATTTAGACTATTTTAGACACAAAAAATACTAAATTAAATTAAAATAGAAGTATTCACGCCAATGACTATGCTGTACCGCGGTTTGATTACATTCTCTTTTGTTGTACCTATTTTTTACATTCCTCTATGCCATAGAGGATAGTAAAAGGTATACTCATTGATCTCACGCCTCAAAACGCAAGTGAGTAACTTTACTACTATAGTTATGGTATTTCTCGATACTATCTGTCAATTAGTAACTCATGGTACCGAATTGCTATGAAAAAGGCCAAAACGTTACTCGATGCTCGCTAGCGAGTATCGTAAACTATTGTAGTTTACTATACCAACTCATGGTAGAGCTACTGTAAGTCCTTAGTGTTATTTATCAAACTAAATCGTAAATTTGCTTTTCTTCTGATTTTTACAACAATTAATATTTACTTATTATTAACTGAAAAAAGTGCCTTTAATAAAATAAATATTATGTGTCCGCCGTTAGAAGGTTACGTTGTTAAATTTTGATGAAGTCTTAAATGTGATCCATTAATTTGACCCTACTTTAGACAGCTAGAAACATTGTATTAGTCATTAAGATCAAGTATTAGTATAGGAAGTATTTTTGTAATTTTTCGAACCATGTATATTTGGCAAAAAAAAAGTTTTATTCGTAGAAAACCCACTTTAAGGAATTTAATCGATTGGTTAGACAGTGTATTTATCAAGAAAAAACAACTAGGTACTCCCAGCAAATATCTGTCGAAAAAAACATAACATAAAAAGATCCGTCTTCTGAAAGACGGTGTTCTCGTATTTCGACTATTTTCGACTTGCATTTCTTTAAAAAAGTTGCTCAGATGGTTATAGAAATACTTTAGAAAAATCACGCAGACATCTTAACAGTGATAAGATAAAAGCTTATTATTAATGTAAAATAGAAAAGGAACAATAAAAGTGATAACTTTCAAACCAATAGGTTTATTATCATTAATGTTGTCCTGTTAATGAAACTAGCTTTTGAAAATGCCAAGGATGTCGGCTTCCTCTCCAAGTTTTCTTTCGCCATTTCTTTCTTGGAGGGGCCTCCCAATTTTATGAAATGGTGGTAGTTTCAGTAGATTCTCTCTCTTTTTAGTAATAAATAATTCATAAAATTAAATTATAAATCAACATAAAAAATTTTGTTAAATTTTAATTTCTGAACGTCTAAAAAAAATTCATCGCTTGAGGGTAGGCTCACGGGTAGCTTCAGTCCCCCGTGAAACGTCGGGAAAACCAAAAATCAAACCAAATACCAACTAAATACCAAAGTACATTCAATAAAACCGCGCTAGTATCCGTTAAAAAGTGTTTTATTTCTAGCCAAGGAATTAAGAGAATGATTGGACAGCCTATTTGTAAAAGTAGGTTTTATCGAATATAGGGCTTTGTACAGCAGATTTAAATTATGAGTGCATGAGTGCTGCTACAGACAGTAAAATAAAATATTTTTTATTATACCCTGGTACCCGGGTTTTTCATCAATTATTACCCGGTTCCAAATTCTCTTGTATACCCGGTATACCCGACCCGGGTACCCGGGTCCGAAAACCCTAGTTTAGGCCCAAAAATAAGAAAATATTAATTGTTTCAAAAAAATATGTAATTATCTATCGAGTGTAAATATTAGAGCTTCAGTTACACACGGTAAAAAAGAACTGCAAACATCAAATATAAATAATCTTTTCCTAATCACACTAAATTTCTATTTTCTTCTTCATATAATACTGCAGCAAAACGGCATATTATTCATATACCGGAATTACCAGCACGCATTACCGGAATTAACTGAAGAGTCAAATTGTATACCGTAGTAATGGACATTTACGGGGTCCACAAAAATTACGATTACTCTTATTTATAAAACATAGTTTAATACAGTAGTGTTGCATATCAATCTACTCTCTGAAAACTCTCTTTACGACTGAACTAAATTGAATTTGCTGAGTTTTCCTGTTTTAGTGGAAATTGCCTGGAAAGGCAAGAATGCCTTAATAGGTACTCCGTACGTTTCCCTAACAGAGAAAAATCTGAAAACTATACATTTCTAATTAATCATAAAAAATATGAGGAGGCTCCCAGAATTTGGCAATATTTGAACTCAAATAGTGACGTCTGTACAATCTCAATTAATGTCAAATTCAGATATATGCTTTTATGGACCTTCATTTAGTGGATGACGGCAGGATTTCAGAAATTATTGAGTTTGGCTCGATAGTTTTTTATTCTGAAAACATGTCCATTTTAGGGGAATTTTTGAAATATCTCTTTAATTATACATCGTTTCTGAGCAAAATTTATGTAAATCAAAAGCAAATTACGTGTTCCAGTGACTGACGGCACAAAAATCGTATATATTAATTATTACTATTGTTATTACCAAAAAAGAGATTAAATACCAGCGCGCTGCAGGCGCCGCCTTCGTTAGTACTGCGCAGTGCGCCGTCGAGGTAGGACGTGTGTCGCTCGCGCATCGAATTTTTTATCAGTACGAGCATTGCTTTGCAATCTATCTATACAGTTGTTTAACGTATGTACTTGCGCAGAGCAACGGAGTATATTTCACAAGGGCTAGGGCGGTTTCCCTCAAATTTCTATGATAAAGATTGTATAACTGTGGTATGGGTAACAAACAGCAAAGCGCGCGTGTTAATCGTTCTGGCAGCGCCACGGTTTCCGATTTGCGTGAATTAAATACACCACGAATGTCACTTTTTTGCCAGTCGGGAGCTCGGGAGAAAGTAGGTTTGATCGCCCCCCACTGGAAGAGGTACACCCGAAGATGTACGTATATGTCCATTATTAGGTTTGAGGAGCCACGTCACACCATTATTTAGCAGCAAAGTAGATTATTTTGTAGCACAAATCCTGAAGTTAGCATCATAATATATCACGAGAGGTATCAATGCAAAGGTGGCTCCTCAGTCTAAACATCAGGTTTGAGGAGCCACTCTGGAACTCGCTAAGTACCAGTTGAATACTTTAGAAAATTCATGCATCGTTTAGCAGCAAATGTGTAAAGTACTTGCTAATTTTTTTTAATTTTTAGCTCAGTAGTGAGTGCTGGAGAATGCAATTTGTATGGCTCCTCAATGCTGACGTTTTGCATATAAACAACTTACTTACTGTACCTACCTCAGATAACAATGGAATCAAAACCAGATACGCTTACATTTAGCAAAAATTTCTGTTATATATGGCTTTTTTCGTTTCCACAACGCGATGTAGTCGTTTGGTATGTTGACCACGACGCGAATTTCGCTTTGTGGTATTTCTATGATTACCACAACGCATTCTGTGCGCTTATATAAGAGCCATGACACGGATTTCGCGTTGTGGCATTTTTGCAGTGACCAGAACGCGTTGTGAGCGTTTTTTCGCTCAAGATCCTTAAGGTTTCGCTGTAAAGGGTGACCACATTTTGCAAGGGGTACCTGAAAATTAATATCTAACTTACCTACCTACAATAATATTTATTTACTTAAAACGCTTATAATATGGTCATATTTTGACAACCTTCTTTAAGCAAATTCGAGGTTGCCGCGGTCTTCCAATGGTGACGCTACAAAGTTGTATAGGATTTCATTATTGTCGAGTTTTAGCCACCAGCAATTTCCTTTGAGTTTTCTTTCAAACATAGGTGAAAAATAGTACATTGTACAATCCGCGCAGATAAAGAATGGGATTGAACTGAATCTACTGGAGCCCCCATCAATATGGGTGTGCCGCAGGGATCAATATTGGGCCCATTGCTGTTTCTAATTTATATAAATGACCTTCCCAACTACGCGAATAATTTATGTGAGACAGTACTATTTGCGGATGATACTTCTTTAGTTTTCAAAGTTAACAGAGGTAATAACTGTTCGGACGAAGTAAATAGTGCCCTCTCTAAAGTTTCATACTGGTTTAATAGTAATAATTTAGCACTTAACCCCAAAAAAACTAAATGTGTAAAATTTTCATTGCCTAATGTTGAGCAGACAGAATTAAATATTAATTTGAATGACGATGAAGTCGAGTTTATTGAAAGTACAAAATTTCTAGGTATTGCACTAGATTCTCGACTGCAAGGGGATCCACATATCGATACCTTGTCAAGTAGACTTAGTTCAGCGGCATTCGCTGTTAAGAAAATAAGGCTTTTAACTGATATTGAAACGGCAAGGTTAGTATATTTTAGTTATTTTCATAGTGTAATGTCTTATGGACTGCTATTGTGGGGCTCAGCTGCCAGTATTATAAATATTTTTGTACTCCAAAAAAGAGCTGTTCGCGGCATAGGTATACAATCTTCGGCGGAGAGATACCTTGAGAGAACTGTTTAAAGAAATAAATATTTTAACTTTGGCAGGCCAATACATATATGAAAATTTAGTTTATGTAAGAAAACACTATGATTCATTTGCTAAGAACAGCAATAATCACCAGTTTAATACAAGAAATAAAGATAAACTTGCCGTTCCAAGATTTAAGCTTGCAAAAACTAGAGGTTCATTTATGGGGAAAGGCATATCCTTTATTAATAAAGTTCCACAACAAGTAATTGATCTTCCTTTGCATGAATTTAAAAACCATGTTAAAAAAACGCTCATGGGTAAAGGTTATTATAAAGTAGACGATTATCTTAAAGATCAAAATGCGTGGAAATGATGTAACACTATAAGTACTTTGTTGCCAATGATAGTAATATAATAAGTCTATGTTTGTTGCCAATAATCCTGTCACCCTGTTGTAATTATCTGGTAACGATATATTTAAGTTTTTAAATATCGTTACTTATTGCTATTAAAGCTGATAAGTTTCTTGCGCCCGTTCTTCTTGTCAGTTAAAAAAGTCTTGAACGGGTGGTAGGAAAATATAGACGATTCAAAAGTACTTAATAATTAAGTTTATTTGAATAAAGCTATTTTTGACTTTTGACTTTGACTTTGATTAAAAATGGCGTCGTTTATATTCACTTCTCGCTCGCACACTAAACGCAACACCTATCGCTCTCTCAGTCACACTTGTTGTGGTAAGCGCGGTGAGCCGCCATTTTCAATCCCATTCTTTATCTGCGCAGGTGTTGTTAGTACATTGAGGGGAGAAACCCCTATTACACAGGTGTTGTTTTTGTATTTTTATGTAAAATTAGTTTAGAAAAATACAGGGTAATTTTTTTAACACCATCCAAATTTATATATTATACTCTTTGAAAAAAATTATGAAACACGTGTTTTTTCTTTTAATATCGCCCAGTACTAAAATATTAAGTTAAGGCTATACAAAGTTATCCAAAATAAAACTACATTTGCTGACACAATACACCGTGCTTAGCAGATGATTACGCGCGCGATTTTCTCTCTCATGTTCCGCACGTCTGCGAGAACGAGACAGTCGGGTTGTTCGTCAGTTGCCGTACAGCTCTTGGCACCATCGCCCCGCGAACCTCTCCTTGTTGCCTCTCATTCAAAACATGTAGGACGATAGTATTTGACTAGTAACCATGCTGTTGTCCTAATAGGGAACATGCATAAGTCACCGATTTTGATAAATTTGAGCTTGATCGCTGCGGACACGTATAAAAACATGATGGAACAGAAAAATAAAAAATAAAATGTATTACTTTAGTTTTATCGCACAAGGGAAAATAACGATTTTTTTTTCGTTTTCGGATATAATGCACTTAACAGTCAGATAGAACATTAAATAAGAAATAATATTTTGTAAGACACATACATACTTAAAAGCAATATTTAAGGAGATAATTGAAAATTCTTGGCTAACTCCATACTAATGCACTGAAACGTGACATGAGTGACGTCACAAATGTTGACCTTTTTGTATAGAGCGTTTTCGGCGGGTGCTGCTGCGTGCTAACTTCAAGTAACTATATCACGAGAAAAAAACACAAGAGAAAAGTTTTAATATTACAGTTGATTTTCTCACGCATTATACTTTTGATTTTGATACAAAAATAAATTGATGCATGTTCCCTATTCACTCGGACAAAATATTTTTTTGCAAAAAATTACCTACCTATTTTTTTTTTTCAAAATTGAAGAGTTTTAATGATACCCAATGCCTAGAAAAAATTTGGATGGTGTTAAAAAAATGACCCTGTATAAAAAACTCGCACTTGACCGTTTTTTGACCTTTCAATAAATACTTCTTATCTACTTCCGGGGTACCATAGGGGGTGTTATATCCTTATTCAGCTCATCAGGATGGCGATTTGAATAAAATTCATTTTGAAAATTGAGACTTCATTTTATTACATGACCAACACTTATCGACAGTATACACAGACTATATTCAATGACCATAGACATGATAATGTAACATGCCCCTTTTTGAGATAAAGATGGCAATACTAATAAACTTCAATTTCAAATTGACATTGACCTATTGACAAGTAAATGACATTGACAGATAAAGTGACATGACATATAGTGACAGTGACAGCTTTGTCACATGATTAATTAACTTTTATTTAAAAAGTTAATAACCTGCAAATTTTACAAAATTACAATTAATTAATTCATTAAAGACACATATGATTATTGTTAATACATTTCATTATTTGACTGTGATAAGTAAACCACTATATTTTTTATACTATGTGAACATTTTAAAACATGAAAGAATAAATTTATAAGTTTAACTTTTTAGTTTTCTTTAACAGTCTTCCTCTACTGGAATATTTAATTTCAGGAGTATTGGAACTAAAGGACATTTCCTGCATTTCAGGTAAGACATTATCAATATTACTCATGCTTTGCATTTCACTATTATTTGACTCTTGACAAAATTCATTATTTGACAAAGTTTCTATTTCTATAAATTCAGGAGACAATAATTGACTTAATTGATCACCTATCTCTGTACTAGAGCTTTGATCTGAGTCCGACTCGACTACATTTTCAACAATGTTTTGTTCATTTGATCGTTTTGACTCAATCGACTGAAATGACAATTCTGACTGTGACTGACTACATTGATTACTTTCATGACTATACTCTGACTGACTACTATTATTCAGACTGTTATTTGACTGTGTTATAAGTTTGTAACTTATTGTTATACAATTATCTTCCTCCTCTGAGGATTGACTTTCAGACATAGGCTTTGACAAATGACTGTGTTGACTATTATAATTACTATCTTCTATATGACAATTAGTATTAGTAAGACTTGACCTTTTCATGTTATTGTTAGACTTTGACTTAGACATGCTAGATTTAAAAGCTTGAATATGTTGAGAAGTTCTCCGATATGTATTATTGTGATCATCTTTGACCCAATATGACCTCGGAAAATCTGACTTAGACACGATTGAACCTTTTGTCCATGTTATGTCTTTAGGATTCTTTTTAAAGAAAATTACTTGACCGTCATAAAATTCTTGATTTTGTTTTGCATTTTTATTATAGTACATTCTTGACTTATATTGATTTTTGTTTTTACTTTTTAAATGATCGGAGAATTTGACAACTTTTGGTTTTAAATTTGTTAGTTTTGTAGGTAATTTAGTTCTTAGTTTCCTAGACATTAGTAATTCTGAGGGTGCTTTTAATCCATCACCACGTGGTGTTGTTCTATATTGTAATAATCCTATCAGATAATCTGTTCCTGACTCATCACATTTTCTAAAAATGTTTTTTATTATTTTTACAGATATTTCTGCTAAGCCGTTTGATCTGGGGTAATGAGGACTTGAAGTAATATGTTCAACATCCCATTCTTTGAGAAAAGTTTTGAAATTTGACGAATTGAAAGGTGGTCCACCATCGGTTAATAGTTGCATTGGAATTCCATGTCTGGAAAAAATACTTTTAAGCTGAAATATGACTTTTTCACTTCTAGAATCGTTATTTAAACATGCAACTTCTATGTAATTTGAATAAAAATCTACTACAACAATATATTTCTTGTTTTTATAATCAAATAAATCACAAGCTAGTTTCTGCCATGGCAAAGTAGGTTGTTCATGAGATAAAAGTGTTTCCTTTGTTTTATTCGGTCTATATGACATGCAAGTTTCACAATTATTTATTTTAGTTTCTATGTCCTGATTTATATTTGGCCAATATACTAGTCCACGAGCTAGGTTTTTTGTTTTTTCCATGCCCATGTGACCTTCGTGCAAAATAGAAAGTATTTCTGATCTTAATGACTTTGGAATAATGACTGATTGATTTTTGAAAATTATACTATTAATTACATGAATTTCATCTCTAATATTCCAATAAGGTAATACAATAGGATCACAATGTTGCTTAGATTTTGGCCAACCTTCTTTGTAGTATTCTACTAATTTTTGAAGTGTGTTATCTGACTTAGTATGAGATAAAATTTTGTGTAATTTTTCTTTTGATATGGCTAAATTGGAAGTGATTAAGTTTACTTGGCTTTCTACATTTGAGTTAAATTCTTGCAAATCAAAGTCAATCTCAAATTCAGATTTTGAATTTTGGATTGGTGCTCGAGAAAGTGTATCTGAGACATACATTTCTGAACCTCTTACATATGAGACAATAAGATCATAAGATTGAATAGAAATCATCATTCTTTGCATTTTTGCTGGTACATCTGACAAAGATTTTTTGAATAAAGTAACAAGGGGTTGGTGGTCAGTTTCTACCTGTATAGTTTTACCATAAATATACTGATGGAACTTTTTACAGCCAAAAACTATGGCATAAAGCTCTTTCTCAATTTGAGCATAATGTTCTTGAGATTCAGTTAATGATTTAGAAGCATATGCAATAGGATTTTTATCATGAAAAATAACTGCTCCGACAGCATTTTTGGAAGCATCAACTGACATTCTAATTGGCTTTTTTACATCATAATGAACTAAAATTGGAGCTTGGCAAATTAATGACTTTAATTTATTAATTTGTATATCATGATTTTCTGTCCATTGCCAAATATTTTTTTGTTAAATCAAATCTCTCAAAATTGCTGTCTCTTCCGACAAATTTGGAATATAAGAAGCTAAATAGTTTACCATTCCCAAGAATCTTTGAAGTTCCTTGATGTCCTTTGGTGTCGGCATTTCCATAATTGCTTGAACTTTAGATCTGTCAGGTAAAATACCATGTTGGTTAAAAATATGACCTACATATGAAATTTCTGAAAGGCTAAATTTACATTTATTTCTATTAAACTTTAAATTAATTTCTTGTGCTCTTTTTAGAACATTTTCTAAGTTTTTATCATGTTCTTGTTGTGTTTTACCAAATACTAAAATATCATCAACAAAAATTATTATTCCTGGCAAATCCTCGAACAATTCTGACATTACTCTATGGAATATTTCTCCACTTGAATTAATACCATATGGAAGTCTTAAAAATTTATACCTACCATATTGTGTGTTAAAGGTTGTGAGTTTACTGCTTTCTGAATCTAATTTTAGCATCCAGTATCCTGAATTAGCATCAAGTTTGGAATATACTGAGGATCCGGCTACCTTTGAACGTAAGTCATCAAATGTTGGATATGGAAAGTAAGGACGTTTAATGGCTTTATTGAGATTTCTTGGATCAAGACATAATCTCAATGATTTATCAGGTTTCTCGACTGGAACAAATGAATTTACCCATTCAGTAGGTTCAGTTACCTTTTTAATTACATTTAATTTTTCCATTCTATCTAATTCTTCTTTTAACTTTGACTGAAGTGCATAAGGTATTCTCCTAACCGGACAAATTTTCGGTTTGACAGATTCATCGACATCTAAATGAATTTCATTAGGTAGACATCCTAAGCCTTCAAATGTTTCAGAATATTTGTTAAGAATAGATTGTACTGACCTTTGTTGCGGTGTTTTGTTAGTATTATCATGCATTTTTTGAGTTAGTATTTGCTGATCATGCTCTGACTCTCCCTGTTTTGTCAATGTAAACAGTCTTTTGACAATTCCTAAATGTTCTGATGTCCTCCAGCCTAGAATAGTTTTACATGAATTTTTTACCACTATAAAATAAATATTTGCATTAATATTATTTTCCAAATTACAATTCAACTTAACACTGCCTAAAGTTTCAATTAATTGACCAGAAAATGTAGATATTCTATTGTTAGTATTATAAATAGGGATTTTAATGTTTCTAGAATTTTCAATTTTTAACAAAGTATCTTTTGAAATTACATTAACATCAGCACCTGTATCAATTTGACATGAAATTGTATAATTAAATATATCAATATTAATAGTCCAATTTTGTGAATTCTTATCATTTTCAATGGAATTAATTATAAAATGATTTGAATTATTATTTCTTTTACAATAATTATCATTGTTTATAGTGCTTACCCTAGACTCTTTATTTTTATTTCTACAAAATTTTGCAAAGTGGTTCGGCTTCTTACAATATGAACATATTTTTCCTTCGGCTGGGCATTTTTGTCTATGTTGCTGACCACATTTTCCACATATTGAATTGTTGTTATAATATTTCTGAGCTGAAAAGGAATTACTGAAAGAGAAATTTTTATTATGACTACGTTGAATCTTCTTATCTTGACTGTGTCCCGATTTTGATCTTGACTGATAACCTTTATTGTAATTTCTTGTCTGGCTCCTTGATCTATTTCTATTTTTGTTTGAAATCATGTTCATTTGGCTACTTTCTTCATTTTTATTTTTTGGAAGGAGGGTAGATCGTTCTTGCGAAAGTTCCAGATTTTTCGCGAACTGTATGGCATCATCTATGTTAGTATGATTTTCTTGAAGGAGTCTTTCCTTAATGTGTTGGTTTGCAATACCAATAACAAACATGTCTTTGACTAAGGATTCCTTAATTTGTCCCAGTTCACATGACCTTGATAAGTTATTCAGCACAGTACAATATTCGTCTAGAGATTCTTGTTGCCTTTGGTATCTTGTAAAAAAATTGTATCTTTCTACCGTAGTGTTTTTATAAGGATTAAATTTATTATCGAATTTTGCTATGACTTCTTCTAATTTTATATTTGTTCTTTCTATATTGAAGCTATTGAATATGTCGATACCTTGGTCGCCTACTGAATTGAGGAATATTGCGACTTTTTTCTTTTCAGGCAATGTTTCTATGTCGTTGGCGTCGATATAAATATAAAATTTTTGCTTCCACAAGCGCCACGCTTCATGACTGCTTTCCCCGCCATTTGGGTGAAGCATTAATGGTTTCAAATTATTGCTTAAATTAAAGTTCTGTACCTTTTCATTGTTTGACATCTTGGGTCTTCACTTATGACACCATGTTATATCCTTATTCAGCTCATCAGGATGGCGATTTGAATAAAATTCATTTTGAAAATTGAGACTTCATTTTATTACATGACCAACACTTATCGACAGTATACACAGACTATATTCAATGACCATAGACATGATAATGTAACAGGGGGGTCGAAGAAAACCTTATTTTTTGGCTCCGATGCACCGTTTCCGAGATATTTGCATTTTTGTATATTTTTTTCAAATTAGGTTATTATAATAAGTACCTACTATAGTAATGTAGTACTCGCATTTTTGAGTAAAGCACTGTACAAGCCTTGGTCCACAATGACTGCACTGCTGGCCACGTTATGTATGATGGCCTCAAGCTAAGCTTAACTACGCTCTCGGCCTTCAAGCTTAGTCATCATTGCAGCCCTTGCTGTCCGCGCTATAAAGGCCTACCTAACCAAACGTATGATGTCAAAGTAAATAAAAAAAACTACTTGTCCTGGTTTCATTCATATAATATGGTTACCTTTCACAGCGAATTCTCAAGGAATATCGAAAACTAAAAGTATTGTATTTCAGTCACCGGAAGAGAAACAGTGCTGAATTTTTAGGACCAGAGCTCAGCCACTGATATCGCATTATCGCGTTGGTATTATTATTATGTAGGTATTATTTCGTTGAAATGGTCTTTTTTGCATTTTATAGGAAGTAGAATTGTTTTTTTTTGTTTGTCTGTCGGTTGTCGTCACCAAGTAGGCTCCTTCAGAATACTAGCATTGCAGTGGTATGCTCCGGTATGCCACTGTAGCATTGCTGAGGTTGGGGCCTAGTTGGCCGCACACAAATTAGTTCTAAGTTCGTGTAGGTACATTGTTTTCTTTTTTTTTTTGCTTTATAACTTTTATTTTTAATTACCTTACTCTCTATAATGTTTTACTGTCAATAAATAGTTTTTCTTTCTTTCTTCTTAGTACCTAACTAATAATATGTGAATATACTGAATGGGGAATAGTAAAAAGCATTTTCTTTAATTTTCTTTCTTTCTTATTAAGCTATGTAAGCTTGCCACAAAAATATAAATACTTATCTATAGTTATATTACTTACTTTTATACTTACCTTTATAATTCTAATGAGTGTTCTCAGAACAGATCAAGCCTTGTTTGCAGGCGAAGAGATACATAAAAATCATATAAAATATATTTTTTAAATCAGTTAAAAATTTTGCACTTTAAAAATCGGAAACCGGGGCGCTGCCAGAACGATGGACACAAAGCGCTCGGCCGCGCGATAGCGTGCGGGAGCGAGACAGTTGCGAGTAAAATAAGTAGGTGGGGGGCAGCGAACGCACGTAAAAATTTTGCAAGCGGACTCTTAAGGTACGTAATCAATCTTTGAGTTTGTAGTAGTTTGTACGAAACTAACGGAATCCTCAGTGGGCGAATCCGACTCGCACGCACTTGTTTGGTTTTTTCTTTGTTCTATGGGTACAACTATATCTAGGTGCGCACTTTGATTGTTATCCTTATACATATAATAAAACAGTAAAAAAAGTGTGTCTGTACATTACATAATATTAAAAAAAAAATATCTGGGGCGATGGAGATAACGTAATAGAATAAGAATTTGAAAAAAGGTGTGTCTGTTTGTTTGTCTGTTTGAACACGCTAATCTCCGGAAATACTGAACGGATTCGAATAAAACTTTTTTTTGTTATATAGCTGTTAAGCCTGGGCATAGTATAGGGTATAATTGATTTTGGAAAATGGAACACCTGATGCAGAACCGTAATGGACCAACTAAACTATAAGGAATATAAAAATGACGCCTTTACAAAAGCTGTTCAGCCTGATGAGCATTTTGTGCTGAGGTATAGAAATCGAAGATCTGGAACACCTGATGCAGAACCATAATGGCCCAGCTAAAATATTAGAAATATAAAAATGACTCCTTAGCAAAAGTTGTTCAGCCTGATGAGCATTTTATTCTGAGGTATAGAAATCGAAGATCTGGAACACCTGATGCAGAACCATAATGGTCCAGCTAAACTATTATAGAAATATAAAAATGACACCTTAGCAAAAGTTGTTCAGCCTGATGAGCATTTTGTGTTGAGGTATAGAAATCAAAGATCTGGAACACCTGATGCAGAACCATAATGGTCCAGCTAAAATATTAGAAATATAAAAATGTCAACATTTCAAAAGCTGTTCAGCTTGATGAGCATTTTTGTTGAGGTATAAAAATCGAAGATCTGGAACACCTGATGCAGAACCATAATGGTCCAGCTAAACTATTAGAAATATAAAAATGACCCCTTAGCAAAAGTTGTTCAGCCTGATGAGCATTTTTTGTTGAGGTAGAACAATCGAATATTTGGAACACCTGATGCAGAACTGTAATGGTCCAGCTAAACTTTTAGAAATATAAAAATGACACCTTAGCAAAAGTTGCTCAGACTGATGAGCATTTTGTTAAGGTATAAAATCGAAAATCTAGAATAACTGATGCTGAACCAAGTTTAATTTATTTGCATAAACATGTATTCACTGAAAATCGAAGATCATCTGATGTGGAAATCTAAGAGATCAGGTTAAAGATGTTTAGCATAATATAATAACATAAGCTGGGAGTAACTCCACGTGGTGAGAGCAACGTGGTGAAGGCAGTAACAGTTTAGGCCTAATTTTTGTTTGATATCGACCAGTGGCTTTAAGCGTCTGACCCGTATGTGCCTACATACGGGTCAGACGCTTAAAGCCGCTGATGTCGATCTAAGGACTGGTTGTTTTTCGCATGGCCAACTTTATGTGGCTTTTTCCAGGGTTATTAAAGCTTCAGGTCTTTTCATATTGGCTCCCGAAAGAAAAACTCAGAACATAGTATATAAAGTATTTTTTTTAAACTATGTTTTCAATATTAAATATAAAAAATAAAGTAAAAACAATTTATTAACTTTTAACATTCTAACTTTGCAACAAGTATTGTCTTATGTAACTACGTTATTTCATATTTATATGCATACGCCGGAGTCATAAAGTCCACGCGTACGAAGTCGCGGGCATCAGCTAGACCATAATATAGTGTTTCATAGTGCCTTCATCTGATAAGACATTAAGAGACGGCCCAAATTTCATTACTGTGAGACACCTGTGCCTGTGTCTGTAATTCCGTATCGTAAAATTTGTTATCCCTTTGTATTATTGTGTCAGCAAGTGGCAGAGTTAGTCTACCTATAAAGTTATTGTTAATTGTATCTAATAAATGTCACTATTGTCGCTTTGTTTTTAGCTTTAGCTGTTTAGAAGAATTTAAATAGATTATTACTTACCTGCATGCAACCAATGCTTGCAACATTGATTTTGACAATTATTGTTGGGTGTGTTGTGGCGTATTTCGACACATGTTTCATGGAGAAAGTTGTTCAGTTTCATGGACTGAACACTTCCTTAAATTTTGGAGAATGATTAAAAATACACCTTGTATTTCTATTTAATTTTTCTGAGAATGTACAAACTTGCTTGCCCCTTGGTTCTGAAATAATAAAAAAGTACATAAAACGCACGCAGGTACGACTTGTCAAGTTTCAGAATACACATCACATCAGTGAGCGAGAAATAAAAGAGAAGAGTGGGATTTTTTATTGACCGAACGAGCACGAAGTGCAAGCGAAGCGTCTCTGCTTCAGCTTGGGCAAAAATTCTTTCATATATCCGGCTGCCTGTTCCAGCCTACGGCATTTCTCAACCGATTCTTGTGAAATTTTGTGAGCAAGTTCGAAAATTATATCGTTTTTTTTTGTCGAGCCAGTTTTTTGAATTTTTTTAAAATGGCGGAGATATGTTAAAAAAAGAGATTTCAATCCGTTTTCCAGCTCTGCCTGTTTTCCTCTACTGTGACTCTACCATGAGTTGATGCAAACTGTTTACGATACCGTAAACTATCGCTTTTTCTCTTTCTCTCGCATTGACTGTGAGTAGTATATCCGATAGTTTACGGTAGCGTAAATAGTTTGCATCAACTCATGGTAGGGCCACAGGTCGCATTTTTCAACCAATTCAAGTAAAATTTTGTAGGCAGCTTTAAAAATGATGAAGAATTTATTTGTCAAACCAGTTTTTGAAATTATTCAAAATAGCGGAGATATGTTAAAAAAACCTATTTCAGTGCAGTTTTCCAGCGCTGTATGTTCTCCTCTACAGGTCGCATTTCTCAACCGATTCTCGTGAAATATTGTGAGCAGGTTTGAAAATAATATAGATTTTTTTTTTCACGCCAGTTTTTTGAAATTTTTCAAAATGACGGAGAAATGTTAAAAATACATATTTTAGTCCGGCTTTCCAGTACTGTCTGTTTTCCTCTACAGTACCCTTAGCAGGAACAGCCATCGAGAAAAAAAACGCGCGTAAAATTACTCGATAGAGAATTATCTATGGAAATTTTAATTTCGCTATTCGGCGGTAGATGGCGTTGTACAAATTTCCAATACAAAATTGCACTATCGAATGATTTTTCGCACGTTATTTTTTTCGATAGCTGTTCGTGCTATAAGGGTACAGGTCGCATTTTTCAACCGATTCTCGTGAAATTTTGTTAGCAGGTTTGAAAATTGTATAGATTTTTTTTGTCAAGCCAGTTTTTTTTTATGGCGGAGATAATGTAAAAAAATCATATTTCAGTCCGGATTTCCGGCGCTGTCTGTTTTCCTCTACAGGTCGCATTTCTCAACCGATTCTCGTGAAATTATGTGTGCAGATTTGAAAATAATATAGATTTTTTTGTCACGCCAGTTTTTTGAAATTTTTCAAAATGACGGAGAAATGTTAAAATACATATTTTAGTCCGGCTTTCCAGTACTGTCTGTTTTCCTCTACCTACAGGTTTTTAAACTTATTGGGTACCCAATACCATCGGGAGGTGGCACGATTTAACTTACTTTTTAAGCGAAGGTGGATTACAGAGGGGTGGTTGTAAATTCAGTGGAGCCGTGTACCGGAATGGGTGGACTTGGCCAATATTGCGATCGGTTAAGACAAACAACTGCAGGCTACTAGCACAAAATACATACAGGAAGAAGGATCGTTCCGTAACTGTAGTTTCCCCGGAATATTGTAATAGTCCGGGAAAACCACCATCATCATAAATAAGTATATTAAGTAGGTAAGGGAAATTGTAAATGAATATCAAGTTTTGTAATGTAATCGAATAAATAAGTAGTTGGGTAGGTAGGTATGTACATGTATTTTTCAAAGGACCACTGTATTTTTCAATAAAATACAGAAAGTTTGAGCTCTTCGAATATATCTTTCGCAAGTAAACGTTTTTACGCGTATTTTTCGATGTATTTTTCGCATTTTTCATTTTAACACGTTTTTATTAGATTGCTTTCTAGTTTACTTATTTCTTTACTAGTGACGCGCCCTCGCTTCGCTTCAGTTTTCCAACAACACTCAAACAATGCGCGAAAATTAAAAATTACCGTAGATAATTTTTAAAATGGTAGAAACAAAACTACCTACCATTGTAAAAAATAATTAAAACTAAAAAATACCATGTTAAAAATCATTCTATCAAAAAACTACCATTAGCAGAAATGATACTACACCAAAACTACCTACTTACTAGAAAATTTTCGACCAAAAAGGTAGGAATTTTTCAAAATGGTAGTTTTTGTATAGGCATATTAGAAATAATTTTATTTAAATCTACCATCCTCCGATCAGAGTTCCCATGACCGAATGAACGTCTTTGATTGTTACATGATTATTTACATGAAAAATACTTTGTTTAAAACAAGTATTATATGTGTATGATTGTATTTTTAAGACCAACCTTAATTTGTTTTTTTAGAAAGTTTCACGTATTTTACACGAAAGATTCAAAGTTGCGAAAAAAACAAACGTGTATTTTTCGACATTTTCAACGCTATTCGCGAACCTCTGCTATTGTATTTTTGTTGTTAATTTTTTTAAAGTTCTTCGTTGTTAGCCTATATGTGAACTAGGTGACCTAGTTTAGATTATTCCGTGACGCTTTATTTTTTTACATTGGGGTAATATGAATTAGTATGGCAACACCGGCTCACACACTAATGCATGAAAAAACCGGCTTCAGTGCATTGTTCGGAAGACTACGTCTTCCTTATTTTATTTGGTCTGAGGTTTAGACCTAGTCTAGGTCCAAATCAAATAAGGGATGTACTATAAGTCCATGGTCCAAATTGAAAAATTATTTAGGATTTTAACAGCTTTGATAGACAATAGATTGATAGACAAGGAAATATTGCTTTTGATTTAAGGAAGCTAAGTCCAAGTTGATGGGCTGAAGTATTGTTATGTAGAAAGCCATTTTCGTGGAGTTCGGTCACTGTTCATTTTCGGTGGTTTGCGGTTATTGTGTGTGTGCATGTATTTAGAGATCGATCCACATGTACCCTTCTTATATCGGTTTTCTATATACACGCTGAAATTTTAATCATTTGGTTCCCGCGGTGTGGTAGTTCCACTCATGATTACAAGCAATTTTTACTATGGGGCCAACTCTCCTGCTCTCAAAAAAAAATCAGCTGTTCCATACATTAAGGTCGAGTAGGTACTGCACTCTTGTATGGAACAGCTGATTTTTTTTGCGAGCAGGAGAGTTGGCCCCATTGTAAAAGTTGCTTGTAATCATGAGTGGAACCACCCCACGGCGGGAAACAAATGATTAAAATTTCAGCGTGTATAATAAGGCTGATTCTGGTTGTGTCTTTATCACTATGGAGATTCTCAATTGTGTCTTCTATCCTATAAGCGCCTAAATAAATCATCACCTTTTGTACCTACTTACAGTTGTTTATACAACATGATTAAACAATTATCCGTATCGTCTTCAGTTCTAAACTACAACAAACTTAGGGCTGGTTTACATTATCTTAGTCTTTAGTAGAGTGCTTTAGGAGAGTAGAAGTTCATTACGTGGTGTGTTTGACGTTCTTTTAAAATCGACGAACATGCCAAGCAATGTATTTCTACTCGCTACTCGACTCGGTCGTCTACTTGACTAATGTAAACCAGGCCTTAGAATAATAACACCTATAGAACGATAATTCCCTACAAAGCGCAAAGTGCAACTAAAACAGCCATAAGGGGCCATCCAAAAATTACGTCACACGTCAAGGGAGAGGGAGGGGGTCGACGAAGTGTGACATTGTGTGACAAGGGGGTGGGAGGGGTCCAAAATTTTGTGACGTTACATTTCAAAATCATTTAAATAGAAATAAAACAAATTTTTGAACTGCTGTTTTAATTAAATCATTATTTCTAGAAATAATGATTTAATTAAAACAGCAGTTCAAAAATTTACGTCTTTATTACTTATATATATATCTTTATTACGTCTAGACGTAAAATTGTAAAATATGTGACGTCACACTAGGGAGGGGGGTCCTCACAAATGTGACCAGCTGTGACAAGGACAGGGGAGGGGGTCAAAAATCATAAAATTCGTGTGACGTAATTTATGGATGGCCCCTAATGGCGCCGTTTTTAGATTTTTATTGTCCATTATTACAAAATCATACCTAATAAGTACAAAACAGTTTCAATTTCCCTACCTTTAGGAGATTAGATACTATATTATTGGATTTTAGTTACGATTAGGTGACGTATGAAGGATATAAATCTGAAAACTAAGCCATTTTGGCTCAGTATTAGTTGTCTCACTTTCCATACGAGGACACGACTTCGAAGTGTTAATTATTTGAAACAACAAAGTAAAAAAAGATTCTAAGATATTTACCTTTTTCTCGTATAGAAAAATACCTAAAGCTTAAAGTCGAGTTTTGTTTATCATTTTCTTCTCCCTGAAAGGGGAAAATTATAGTCTTAAGGAGAGTTACGCAACTTTATAGATAATAAGGATATAACAATAACAGGGCTTGTCGGATCCCAATAAAACTGTTGTCCTTTCAATCTAGGTTGTTGGCGCACCAATTAAAAGTTTCCAAGGACACTCGTTTTGGAGTTAAGCCAATACACTTCTGTAATAAATCGTGAGCGCGATAGGAATACGTTAACAGTGTTACTTTATTTCCTTTTGCTATCAATCTAGTATTCCTTCGTTCTCTCTTTAACAAAGC
This sequence comes from Agriphila geniculea, assembly GCA_943789525.1. Lineage (NCBI taxonomy): Eukaryota > Metazoa > Arthropoda > Insecta > Lepidoptera > Crambidae > Agriphila > Agriphila geniculea. The sequence goes on from OX038875.1 coordinate 17,041,998, forward strand.
TTTTTTAGTTGAAAGAAATTGAGAACACTGCAATAATACATCTTGCTTAAGTCTTGCTTATTTAGTTAGATCTATCTGCATTATTATAATAGATTGGAAATTCGGGGATTTTTTCAGAGCCCATTTCGTTATAAAAGTATATCTACTACAAGTTTTCGTCTAAAACTAATCATAGAGTTTGAAACTATAAAATCCATGAGAACAAGGGATGAAGGGACTGTTTCACAACTAAAAGAAGTTGATTGTCTCGTTGATCGAAAATCACGTCTCAGTTATTTTAACTCAAGCAATTAAGTAAGTGCCTATATGTCTCGATAGTTTTAATGAAATCAACTTTTGTATGAGGCAATAAACTCGTAGGGGAAGATTGTGCAGTCAAAAGTTGCTAGAGCGAAAAAAGATTTATACTCACTTACATGTATTGTAGATATAAACAAATATTAGCTCTAACTTTCCCTGGATTCCCTGGATGCCATTAGGACCAAATTTCAACGAAAATACTTAATTAAATTTTAATTTTAAGGTTGGAAATAGTGTGGCATGGCAACCTTTCCGAACAGTAAAATAAATATTCTACCGTCGTCGTTCTTCTTCTAGGCAATACATACGATACTAATCGTTGAGTTTGCTCAAGAGCTGCATGAGCTCATTCCACCTTCTCCTTTCTACTATCGGACATCCAGACGTACTGCAGGTTACCACCCGTTCTTGGTTGATGTACCTTTTCTGCGTACCAAGCGCACATCGTTTTTAGTGCGCACAGCAGGCTATGGAATGGAATTCCCTGCCGGCGTCTGTGTTTCCGAGTGCATACAACCTGACTCTATTCAAGGCCAGAGTGAATAAGCACCTTCTAAGCAAGCTCGCTCCATCGTAGGCCCTGTCTTTGCTTTTGGGCTAGACTGGGGTTAAGAGCAAACCCATTTATGATAAAAAAAATATTAGTGGCAACTAATTTAATATAGATTTTTCACTAAATACGTCTCGATTGTTTTAATTAAGATGAAAGCGACTAATTCGAGTGATGCAGCGGACAGCGGCTAACGACACCCTTGGGTGGTCGTTAGGGCAGCAGGCCCCGTCTTATTTTTTCCCCTGAGTGACTCGCTCAGCGAGTTTCCCTTTTCGACGTCCCCGTTTTTATGCGGAAGATGAAAAATTCGACGCTAGCCGTAGATCTAAATTGCGACGTTACAAGGTAACTTTGTTTGTAAGAGTTTTTTAAGTTTGGAAAAAGAATGTCAGGTTTTGATAGCTTTTATTAGAGATGAGGTGTGGTTTTAATTAAGATGGGTGGAAGCAACTGGCAAGCTATACTTCTCTATACGTCTCTAAAGTTATATTCTTTTATTTTTAATTAATAAATTAAAATCTAAAAAGATTAATTCGGTGAAGAAAATTAGGAGTGCATAAACCATCAAGAGTTCGCATACTGCGCGTGCGCCATCGCAACTGCCGCCGCCGCCTCGCTGCCCGTCCGCCTCCTGCTGCATCTGTGTGAGTGGACATACTGCGACTGGGTGCGTAGCGTAAATAACAGCTCGACCGGATTTGCACGCACACTAGCCAACCTCCGACTGCACGTTGTGCGCCGACTGAACCGCGCTAACCTATGCGATCCTGGTACTACAAGTTTGTAATCAGAACTAATAACTTTTGAAAATCAAATTTTTTGATAAAAATTTGTTTGAAATTAGCGCCATCAGAATTTGGTTTCACAATTACACCCTTTGAAGTTTATGTGATCCAAGTATAGTGAATTTAAAGTCCCAGATAAAAATAGTTTGAATTTGGCGCCTGTATACCGCTTCAAGAATATGATACCCTGGTATCTTGTTACCAAACTTACATGATTTTTGGCTACCCGATCAATTGGAACTTGGCGCCTATACCTCTTCAAGCCGCTAGGACCCTTGGATTGCCGAAGCACGTCGCTGTTCTATCTGAATATTGTCAATAACTTGTCAATACTATTTAAAAGATCACGCCATCAATATATCTTTACAAGCCTATGCGATCCTGGTAATTCTTTTCAAAAAACTGCATCGCTCATAGTGTACTAGCGTTAGATAATAACTTAAAACTTGTGAATATCCTCTCTTACGTGTTGTGGACACCTAGTACAAGAAAGTAATAAATATGAATAAGTCGCTATCAGAAACAAACGTGAACGACTCTTCGGCATCGTTTGACCCTACCGTTACCCCCCCGAACTTTGTCTCTGGTCGTGCGAAAAAAAGAAAGGAATACGGTAGCCCTGCAGATGTGACACAGCCTGGCACTAGCACTGGCAACAATGATCTGTCTGCATTCAAGGATGAAATGCGCGAGATGTTTACATCCTTACTTGCGGCCCAACGAAATGAATTTAATAAAATAAACCCTACATTGAATAAAATACAGGAAACCAACACTAAGATTGAATGTTCTATTGAATTCTTATCAAACCAAAACGCAGAACTATTAAAGAGAATCGAAAAGCTGGAACTACAGAAAAAAGAAGATGCAAAATATATTATAACCCTAGAAGACAAAATTGAAACCATGCAGAAAAATCATAGAAAAGCCAATTTTGAAATAAAGAACGCGCCTAAAAAAGAGAAAGAGTCTAAAGATGATTTGATAAAGATGGTTACCTGTTTATCATCCACTGTTGGTTCAAATATGGCTAAATCAGACATCAAGGACATCTACCGAGTACGTGGGAAAAAAGATAATGTGTCTAGTGCGCCCATTGTGGTTGAATTGTCCTCAACCATACAAAAAACTGATATCCTGAAGAAATGTAAAACCTTCAATCTTGCAAATAAAACAAAACTTCGGGCTAAGCATCTAGGATTCGTTTTACAAGAAGAGACCCCGATTTTTGTCTCAGAACAACTGACACCTAAGGCTTCACGGCTTTATTTCCTTGCGCGTGATCTAATAAAGTCGACAGACTACACCTTCTGCTGGACTGCCTACGGAAATATCTATGTTAGGAAAAATGAAAACTCTCCAATAATAACTGTCACTAATGAAGCTCAAATCAAACAGTTGTATAACCCTACCATATGACTAGTAATTTTTTTGCACTATATTAACGTACTTAATTTTTGTATCTTAAGTTATTTTGTTATTTTATATTGTTATTTTAGTAACTCAAGAGTAGTAACTCAGTTTTCTATTCTAAATTACTTTGCATGTATTCTTGGCATAATTTATTCCATTACACCGGCCTATATTATCACTCACACACTTACTCGTGCATACCCATACATACACACACCATACACACGTAACACTTACTTTAACATTTTGAACACCAATATACACATTTACAAGTATCTTCTTGACATTTCATGCTCTTATTATACACACCTACACACACTTACTCGTTCATACTCATACATACACACAGTATATACACACAAGTTTTACTTTCACATTTTGAATACCAATACTCACATCTACAATCTTTTGCTTATTGCATGCACACATTTTTTACTACATAAAACCATTCCTTTACATAATCAAACTCAGCATCAAACAAACAATAAATGGATACAGACAACCTTAGATACTTAAAAGAATTAGACAACATTGAGGTGGCAACATCTGATATAAGTGACATAGAAAATCTAAATAAACATATTAAAAACCTTAACAAAAATAGTTTAACTATAATTCAACAAAATATAAGAAGTATTTATTGCAATTTCGATAACTTTGAAGCTACTCTATCGGATTTAAACTCGGAAATTGATGTTTTAATATTAACCGAATGTTATCTCAACCCAAATAAACCCATCCCTTGCTTGCGTAACTACACACATTTCAACACCACCAACAATTCTAATCAAAATGATGGGGTGGTCATATATGCCAAATCAAAGTTAAATCCTACTTTTGTAGAACTTATGTTAGATAATGCTTCATGTATAAAGCTAAAAATATGTGGTTGTACTATACTGGGTATATATCGATCCCCTTCACATCCAAACGCTACAAGATTTGTTGATTCACTTGATACGGTATTGGCCGAAATTAAAAAAGATGCAAATATAATAGTATCCGGTGATATAAATATAAATCTAATTGCAAAAGAAAATGACTCTTCTTACGAAATAAGCAATCGGGCCTCTTATCTTAATATGCTTTCCTCACATGGTCTCTTAGCGGGACACAAACTTCCTACACGTGAAAATAGCTGTCTAGACCATTTCATCTTAAAGATTGAAAAGAGCAAGTTTTCAGCTAAAATTGCAGTTTTATATACTGCAATAACTGATCATGCCTCAGTCTTCATGAGTATCTCTAAAATTAAAGCTAACTACACTTTCCCAACTATCAAAACATTTATTGATCTTGAAGAGGCTGCTGATAAACTTGTAAATAAACACCTATCAAACTTATTATTTAGTAATGATCCAAATTTTGTTGTAGAACAATTAATTAATAGACTAAAATCATCCATGGATGAAAGTGTTAAGGTAAAGAGAATCTCATGTAATCAACGTATTATTAAACCTTGGATAACTAGTGGCATGTTGCGGTGCATTAGAAACAGAAATAAAATGCAACTAAAATTGAGATCTGATCCGCATAATGAAATTTTAAAAGTAACATTCCTAAGGTATCGTAATTACTGCAACAAATTGATAAAAAAATTAAAACGTAAATATGAATCTGAATTATTAAATAGTAATATTAAAAATTCCAAACAATTGTGGAAATCCATAAAAGATATAACTCATCTTAACAATAGTAAAACTAAGAGCAACGAACTATTAAGCATCAAGAACTCACCTGTTGATTCAATTAACACTGTTAATAACTTTTTCGCTAATGTTGGTAAGCAACTTGCGGAAGAAATTGTCCATAGTCCCCGACCATCTGTTGACTGCACAACACCTACTACAACCTCACAGCTAGGATCCTTTGTCCTCTTAGACACTGACCCTGCAGAAGTGGATGCGGTACTCTCGAGTCTAAAATCTGAGAGTGCCCCTGGGTGGGACGGTATTCAAGTAAAATTCCTTAAAATGACCAGGTCGATCGTGGTCCCTGTAATTAGCCACCTTGCTAATCTTAGTTTTAGAACTGGCATCTTTCCTACCTTACTTAAAAAATCTATTGTAACACCCGTACATAAAGGAGGTGATAAAAAAGATGTTAATAATTACAGGCCCATTTCGGTGTTGCCTGCAATTTCTAAGATCCTCGAAAAATTGATTAACACACGTTTAATAAGCTATCTCGAAAAATTTGACATATTATCAAGCGCACAATTCGGGTTCAGACGGGGAAAGTCTACGGAGGATGCTGTTCTAACTCTAACATCTTTAGTTACTAAATATATGGACGGGGGTCAAAGGACGCTAGCTGTATTTATAGACCTAAAAAAGGCCTTCGATACCGTATCCATTCCTATCCTTGTGGAAAAAATGGAAAACATAGGTATTCGGGGTGGCCCGCTGAATCTACTGACTGATTACTTACAAGGGCGCTCACAGTGTGTAAAAATCGGCAATCACACGAGTTGCGAGTCCGAAATAATATATGGGGTTCCCCAAGGAAGCGTGCTTGGTCCCACGTTATTCCTTATTTATTTAAATAGTTTAACTAACCTTGAGATTGAGGGTGGTCGAATTATTTCCTATGCAGACGATACCGCCATAGTGTTTCATGGTTCTTGTTGGAACTCTGTGTTTAAAACAGCAGAAAATGGCCTCATTAAGGTTGCAAACTGGCTTAAGTCATCCCTTTTAACACTAAATGTTTCCAAAACAAACTATGTTTGTTTTGCTATTGACAGAAGGTCGCAGCCCAACCCCGATCATAAACTTAAACTACACCTTTGTAATAGAAATAATAACATAACAGCCTGTGACTGCACCGTAATCAATTGCGTTGACTCAGTAAAATACCTTGGAATCATTATTGATCAACGGCTCTCATGGCATCCGCAGATTGAACACATAAATAAAAGGATAAGAAACTTAATTTGGATCTTTAAAACCCTTAGACATGTTACCACTCGCAATTTGTTATTCCGTATATATCTCGCATTGGGTCAATCTGTAATAGGTTATTGTTTATCTGTTTGGGGCGGTGCCACTAAGACAAAGTTCCTTGAAGCGGAAAGGGCACAAAGATGCTTACTTAAAACTATGTTTTTTAAACCCTACCGCTTTCCGACTGACGAACTTTACACCCTTTGTGACATCTTATCGATCAGGAAGTTATATATTTTAACCTCAGTTCTTAAGCTACATAAAACTTTACCATATAATCCGAACCTGCTGTCTGGGAGAAGACAGGACAGAATAGTTCCGATCCATGTCTGTAGAACCTCACTTGCTAAGCGACAATTTCAAGCCCAATCTGCTCGCCTTTATAAAAAAATGCAAAATAATTATAATATTTACAGCATGCAATTTAAAGAATGTAAAAAAACGTTAATTAAGGCTCTGAAAAGTTTAGGATATAAAGAGACAGAAGATTTTCTAAAAACAATCTTCTAGTTTGGTATAGTGTCTAATGGTTAAAATAACCGATCCCAAGATTATATTTTATCGTAGGGTTAGGCAAACGTTATGTCTGTTCATAATTATTGGTATTTGGTTTTGCTTGTAAAATCTCACATGCGCAAACAAAAACACTCAAATTCATACACCCTCTCACTTATGCACTTAAACATACATGCATGCACACACACACACACACACACACACACACACACACACACACACACACACACACACACACACACACACACACATACACACACACACACACACACACACACACACACACACACACACACACACACACACACACATTTATGTAAGAAGGCCTAATAATTTCAATAGTTTGTAAGAATATTTGTTAATTATTTTTATTATTTTAAATTGCATACATATGTACCTTTTGCTATAGAGGAGCGGAGCCGCCTAATACAGGTATTATTAATACCTACTTGGTTGGTTCCAGCCTCAGAATATTGCTTGTACTGATTTTGGAAGAAATAAACGTTTTTAATTTTAATTAATTTTAATACTTGACGTTGTTGCAGTAAAGGTGGAAAGTAGGGTTGTCAGTCCATTTAATGGCGGTTGGTAGGTCCGTATTTCTGGTAGCTGTTTGTCCTCCATGAGGTGGGTGGGCTTAACGGATGTTAAAATAACATGATGATGCTGTCACTTTCCACGTTAATGGGTAATTGGAAATGACAGTAGTTTGAAACAAAGTTCAATTAAGTCCACGTTTTGGAATAAAAGAAATAAAATTATCTTTAAAACTGAGTCAACATTCAACATTTTGTTTGACGCAAAAATAATAAAAAATTATTCTTTATTAATCTAGATTTCTGAGATAAAACTAACCGAATAGACACTAGCAAATTGTTTAAAAGTCCTTTGAAGAAAAAGTTCTATATCTGACAATGAGGAGGGTAAGACAAGTTTGTATTGTTCATGACGAAATAGGCTGATGCCCGGGTAATAGGTGTAGGTACACATTATTTGGTACACAACCTCACTTGAGGATATCCAAAACTGCAAAATTTCTCCAGTTGAATTTAAACCTTAACTTCATAAGTCTTGAAGGTCTTAAACCAATTGAAGAGTTTTGACATTTAGTTGTAACCTGGTGTGCTAGACAGTAGGTAATCAGAATTTGGAAGTTCGTTTAACCCGACCAGCATATTTTCAGCCGTTGAATGGTGCGTGTACTTTCAAAAGCCCGAAATTATACCTCAATTAATCATAATCCGTTGAGCTTTACAGGGATTGTTTATAACGATCCCGGTAAGGTCAGTTGCAGACAGCTTTTCATAAACAGTATGTAACAGTTCAGTCAAGTTGTATAAAACTTTGTTCCTACAATAAATGCATTTTAATTACCTAGGGACCTTCTATAAGTAAGTGCTTTATATCCTACTAATATTATAGATGTGAAAGTTTGGATGTACGTTACTTAATCACGCAAAAACGGTTTAACGGATTTGGATGGACATACAGATACAGTACGAGGCATGTATCTTGAAATTTTTTCGACGTAGTGGGGATAAGTTCGCGCATATGCTTCTGTGAGCGACCAATAGCGCGCGCCCCTCTCTCGCCGCCCGCGCCCCTCACCGCTATGCATGCCCAAAATACGCATTCCGCGCAATCCGCGCAATCCCCACCCGATTTCAAGATATATGCCTCGTACTAACCTAGTTTTTAGCCTAACCTAAAACTTAGTAGATATACTTATTGTCCCGGTCAAAGGTTCCCAGTGGATTTTTTTCCGAATATCCACGCGAAGTCGCGGGCGACAAGTAGGTAGTTTTGTATAGGTATGTAGACTTGGTTTAAACTCCTTTCGTTAGTATACAACGTATAAAAAAGCTTAAAAAAAGAAAAACCGCCTTCAGAAACTTAAAAACAAATACATAAACAGCTTCAAAATTAAATAGCACTAAAAAGCGATAAATAATATTGAAGTCGGGTGGGGCTGAAGGAAAACATTTTTTAAATTCTAAAAGCCCCACCCGACTTCATTAGACGTTTTTTATTAAAATTGATATGAGTATTGGTAATTTGAATATTATGTATTGCTTTTTAGTTCTATTTAATTTTGAAGCTGTTAATGTTTTTATTTTAAAAGCGGTTTTTCTTTTTTTTTTAAGTTTTTTATTTTCAACTTTTTTGTGGTAACTGAAGATTACAATACACAATTTGTGAAGATGGATATTATTTTGTAACACCTAATTTACCACACGGAATGCAATCGTAGATTATATTCATGACGAATAAACGGCGGGCTGATTATCTAATTAGAAACCACCTAGCGACCGGTTGCAGTTCATAGATGATAATGATCCATTGCTACTTCTTTTTGGATTAAAAAAAAAACATACCAAAGAAAAGTAGCAATGTATGTGGAATGAAACCGGTCGCTAAATAGTTTCTTTTTAGATAATCAGGGTGCGGAATTGTACCCACTATTCCTATCAAAATATTTCAGCACATTTTTATTTACAGGTACCTATTGTATTCGGCTCTATTTTCTGCAATCTATTTTATGTATCGGTTTGATGTGAAGTGAAACCATTTTGGAGTGCCTAGAATTATTGAGATGGGTGTATGCTTTTGATGAGAAGAAAATATGTATGTGATGTGAGTGACTAGACTTAGTTCGGTTTGACGAGGGTCCTCTCTGAGAATTCTTCAGCTCTCCTCCTACTAAAGAGTTGGACTGAGTACAATTTATTAAAAAAGAAATGTAACTTTGATGTTTTCATTGCTTTTATAAGTAGTAAAAATACGTATAGAGACAGTATTTTTTTTTTATTTGGAGGACGTATTTTTGTATTCACTTTATGACATTTATTATGTTCGAAATTATACGCTGACGGTGTTACGCAGTGATAATTAGACATCGGATTTTATGCAAATGCATATAACTCTCTATTTCCCAATCTAATAGCGTTTAATTTTACGTTTAATTTTATAGCATAATTTAGTAGCGGGAGGCACGTATAGGGAGCTATTCAAGCTAGCCTCTATTTAAATCAATAGAAATACCTACTGGAAACAATGAGCGAACTCACCAACGCCTTTCCTAATTCAATAGGTATCAAAAAAGATTTGTAAAAAGTAAGACGCTATTTTGCGTAAAAACTCAAGTCTTGAACACAATATGAAGAACATTAATAGGTACCTACCTACATCAACAGCACAGGTCGTACCCTGTCTAAACAGGTATTTACAGAAATGGCGTTAAATTTTGTCCTATGAATGACGTCAGTTGATGTAGAGAATAGAGGTCGTTTTCTGCGTACAAATTGATTTTGGGTGACAAAATGTCACTGCTGCGCTTGAAAATTTGAAAAATAATTGTATATCGTCACAAAAACTATGCATGATTTTGAGAATATTTCGCTGTTTTTGTACCGTCTTTTATTAAAATATATAGAAATAAAAAAAGATTTTTCATTGTGCATATTTTGGGCATTTTAACGGTTTTTAGTGCATATTTCGGCCTTTTTAGTGCATATTTGCATGTATATATTGGCACTTTGTTAGTGCATATAATCCTATGTCTAGTGACAATCTATACTAATTTATATGAAATAATTACATTTTAAAACTAGATTATTACATCTTACTGTAGCCTCACAAACCCGATGCGCCACACAAACATATCACTACTTTCTGTAAAAGGTTTTATAAAAAACACAAATCACAAAAAAAATACAAATGTGTAGGTAGGTAAGTAGTACACGTCCAGCCGTCGGGGCCTTAAACATATACGTCAGTTTTGAAGCACTGGAATAACAAGCGTACGTCGGACACTGGTAAATCCAGCTGGGCGGATTTGTTACAAAGTAGGGCTTACCGCCCGCTACCGAAACACTGAGTACGGACGGGCGGGCGGGTGCCCGATTTTCAATGTGCTCTCGGTTTCTTAGAGGACTTAGCTTCGTGCGCTTGCTCGCGCCTTGAATCCTGTAACTTTAAGATGTACTTAAGCGATTAGGTTTAAAAAAAACTATTATTAAAAAACAGCCAGCCATAGTAATGCTATATTTTAAAAATTATATAAAAAAAGGCAGTGTATAAAGAACATTACCACACTTAATACAAAAACGTTTTCCCCAAATACCACTTAGTACGCAGATAACCGCCATTCATGCAACAAGAGGACATAACAAGTGTAGTTTCTAAAACACCGGTGGCATAAAGCCCGAATGGTTAACCGAATACGTTGTGATATGCAAACTAGACGATTCATAAAATTAGAATTTAAAATCAAAGCTCTGTTTCAGAGGTGTTTTTGTCTCGCGGCAGGACAGCGCACATAACTTATGCCGAATATTTATGTTAGGCGATGCCACAAACAGGCTCACTCTCTTATTTACCGCCAAGATCTTGTTTACTGCACTCTCGTATTTGCATTTTAAATGGTTATATTTTCGCTTTGATACACTTTTTACGAAAGTAGGTTTTTGTATTTTTGTGCAGTTTTCGTATGAGGGATCGCTAGTTTTAACGAAGCGCTCTTGCTTATTTTTCTTCACACTTATAAATACAGACTAGGTAGGTATTTAGGTACTCCAGGCACATAATATTTTCATAGAAAAAAGCAAAAGACTACTACTACTACTACTAAAATTACCGTTAACAAACCGAAAATTGATTTCCAAAATAGTGGCATAGTTGATTCTCTGTTTACCTGTAGGTATATCCCCACAGCTCAGCACTATCCATCATCCTGCCTGAATCAATTAAACATGGCTACTCCGTAATGTCTTCGCAGGGTCCGATACAACCTTTACAACCTTCATTATATCTAAGTGTAGCTTTGTAATAAGCTTTAAAGATGTTTCATGTATTACTTATGCGCCGCACACAACTACAACATATTTTATTTTTCATAATTGTACATTATGGATCGAAATTATCGATAAAATGCTTGAAATGAAATTGGGGTTAATTTAAAAAGCATACTTTCAAATCTATTACTATGATTGATTAGTGCTATATTTAATCGTCCTCGCAGAGTGCGGATCGTACTTACATCCGGTTCTGGGGGCCTACTCTCTAATGCTTGGAGCTAGGGTTGCCACCTCTTGGCCGTTTGAATCCGGGAGATAGAAAACTTCAAATTAAATGAGTATTTTTTTACACATTTTATTACTTTTTGAAATTATATTTTTCATTTGTTCGTACAGATTTCAAAATTTCTGACTTAGAACTCACGAATTGAAAAAAAACTTCTACATTTTATTCGAAAATTGACGAATGTAAACCTACCGAAGAAGACGATACTGAAAATGCGTTTACAAGGAACTCACAAATCGAATAACTCTACATTCCATTTCAATAATGACGAATTTGAAGGTCCGGGATAATTTGGATTATCTTGAAATAATTCCGGGAGACGGGAGAATTTTATTTTCAGGACATGATTCCGGGAGACTCCCGGAAATCCGGGAGAGGTGGAAACCCTACTTGGAGCTCGTACTTCCGGTCTAAGTTTCAATTATTCTTTTACATGGGTCCGTATAGTCGGTAATTGAAACTTTTAGAGCATCTAGAGACCTTAGACGACCTGAGTGGTGCAGTGGTCAACATACCGCCTACCACGCAAGAGGCCCTGGGTTCGATTCTTGGCCAGGCAGAAATTGAAATGATGAATTTTAATTTCTGTGACGGGTCTGGGTGTTACTATGTATAAATAATAAGTTTAAAAAAAAGTATATAAGTAGTATATCAGATGTCTAGCACCCATATTACAAGCTTTGCTTAGTTTGGGGCTAGATAGCGCTGTGTGAAATTGTCCAAGCATTTATTTAATTATTTATTTATTATCATTTAACCAATTTTAAATGCTCTAAGATGAAGACAGATAAACATTTATATTAGGTGTGCGATTTATGCGCCGCCGGCCGGCCGGTTCCATTTGAGTTATTATACGAATGCGATAATCTTCGACTGTTCGTTCAGTCGGAAGATTCGTTCTCCTGCCATCCAGAGTAGACCGCCAGCTCTCCACCCACTCAGCACAATCCATCATTCTGTCGGGATCAATTAAACTCGAGTCCAGCAATCTTCCTCACCGCCCGCGTTACCTTTATTATTGCAGAATGTTGCTCTAATAAGTTTTCTATGATGTAAAAATAGTGGGCAAATAAATCAAAGTTGTATTCATGGTGAAACAAGCTATTTATTAAAAATACGTCTTCTTACCTTCAAGGTATTAAAGAAGCTATTCTATCAAGCACTGAATCTTTTACATTAATTAACTTGTAAGTTCTAAGTACGAAAACGATCAAGGTAGATGCATTGGATTTTTTTCGGTTATTTAGTATACGTTATTATTGAATTACTTTAGTAGTTATTTTATTATGTTAAATATGAAAGCTGTGTAATATTGTAAATCACCCACGTTAAGTACTAAAACATTAATGCAAAATCGCGCCGATTATTTATGTTAACGAACATTACAGTTATTTGACATTTTGTTTATTCAATTTAATTTGTGGATTTGCATCCAGTTTTATTGTTATTATAATCGTATGGATCTTTGAATGCCCATTCTGTTTATTAACATTATCATAAAAAAAGTATTCGTAGAAAATTAATGTAAGTATTTAAATACATCTTGATAGATGAATGTTTAAGATTTGAACCCCATGTTTGCAATAAAGTTTCTAAGTGGTTTGCATCTCTAAGAGCTCTCTATAAAATTCGACCCTTGTTGAAGGAGAAAACCCGCCTTGTATTGTTTAATGCTCTTGTATTATCTTATTTAAGCTATGCCAACATTATATATGTATATTTTCCCTACTTACTTAAAAGAACATTAAAACGTGTACAAAGAGTTCAAAATGCATGTATGAGATTCTGTTATACCATACCCAGAATAAGCAAAATTTCACCACATTTGTTACAGAAAAGTTTACTCAATATGTCGAACACTTTTAAGCTTAAATATGCATGTTTTATTTATAAATTGTTACACGCTAAGCGCTATCGCACACGGGCAACTTTTGTCTCCGCAACTTTTTTGTCTCTCACGTGATTTGTATGAAAAGTTGCAGACGACCGTGTCGCTTCGTGTGCGCGCTTCCATATAAACCCGTGGACTTGATGTGAGAGACAAAACAGTTGCTGGACGACTAAGTTGCCTGTGTGCGATAGCGCTTTAGCGCTAAGTGCTAAGTATGATAAAAAGAATTTCATCAACGAGAGACAGAGGTTCGTTGTTGCATTTGCCTATGTTTAGATTGGCGAGCGCGCGAGGTTGTTTTAAGCTTGCTTCCGCTAAAATATGGAATGATTTGCCGCCACCCTTGCGAAAAATTACATTTAATCACACTCTGCCAACTTTTAGGAGATATTGCCGTAATTGGCTGCTTGAACAGCAGACTCGCGCACTCGGACTAGTCTGAGGAACTGTCTGGAGCTTTCTTTATACTGTTAATTTTGTTATTTTGGAAACATTGAGATGCAGAATACCAGAGGCTGTGGGTTTCCCTCCCGCGGTCACTGAGTTATAAACCTTTTAGTCAAATTGTAAAATATTTAACCATTGCATGTATACTATTGATTTGAGACTAATAAATGATTTTATTATTATTATTAAATATAGTTTTAGTAAACTGGTAGTAGTGGTAATATGGTTTATAAGTACCTTACTTAACTTTATACACTTTAAAGATTATCGCGCCGTACTGATAGATTGATTAGGGGTTATTTTGATTTTTATTTTTTGCATTTCTGATATTTGAAGTTGTAACTAAAGCTTTTGTCTTTTTATACTTAAGTATAGTGACTTAGAATAATAACACCTAGAAGCCATGTCCTCGTATGCAAAGTGAGGCAACTAATACCAAGCCAGAATGGCTTATAGTTTTCAAATTTTTATCCTTCATACGTTAACTAAACGTAACTGAAACCCAATAATATAGTAACTGGTCTTATAAATGTAAGAAAATTGAAACTGTTTTGTACTTAATCGGTATGATTAGGTAATAATGTAGAATAACAATCTGAAAACGGAGCCATTTTGGCTGTTTTAGTTGCCTCACTTCTGACAGTGCGCTTTGTAGAGAACTATCGTTCTAGGTGTTATTATTCTAAGTATAGTGAACAGCTGAAACTCGATGCGAGGAGTTTGATTTGATCAATAAATGATTAACGACGTCAGTCGTTCCTCAGATTGAGATGTCATCAGCTACTTTATTGTTTTCATAAGCCTCGTCTTAATAATAATAATAATAATTAAATTTGTATACTAAGCTGTATCAAAGCAATGGATAAAAGGATATAATAGAGAGTGTTGTAGTTGCGTTTGAAGCGCTTAAAGTATTAAGCCACGAGGGCTGCGTTGGCGGTGACAAGAGACTTAATTAACAGTACGCAAACATTATACAACAACGTCAAAAAGTGTTGTTTGTTGTGTGGCTGCGGGCCAGTAATCTGAAATTAATTAAGGTTTAGTGGTTATCGCTGGGATGTCAGAAAAAAATAACTAAAGTAAGACTTATATCAAGCTAGAATGACTGTTAGAGTTTCCGCTCTGGGTTCGTGGTGATTTGTTCAAAATATTGTCCGGATTTTTTAAAGCTGAAGTGAGCATTTAGTTAATTTCGAGGTGGCAGTAAAAATATCTTTCCGGTGCGCGATTGAGAAATTCATCAAATTTTCACACAGACTTTTGTTTCTTAAAGTAATTTTAGAACCAACCACAGTTTTTACTTAATCTTTTACCTTTTTAACCCCAGTTGCATTTCTCTGACAAAATTGTTTCGCCTCTGTCGAATTTTACACGAAATGTAAGAATTGAACATTATTTTGTTTTATTATCATT
The DNA here is from genome assembly GCA_943789525.1 of Agriphila geniculea. Lineage (NCBI taxonomy): Eukaryota > Metazoa > Arthropoda > Insecta > Lepidoptera > Crambidae > Agriphila > Agriphila geniculea. The sequence continues at coordinate 17,057,346 of OX038875.1, forward strand.
TCTATATGTATCATTGTTTTGAACTTGCCACAGACGGCAACTGACTGATGTCAATAGGCTGCTTCTATAACACTCGTAGTCAATTAAACCTACTCGTAAATATTTAATGTTACTTGTCTATATTTGAATATTCAGCAAAATAGTAAAAGCATAATAAATAAGACGCCCAGTACTTAACAACCTGTATTTATCGTACATAAACTAGCATCCAACATCTACAGTTTATTTAACGTTACCCACGCGGGTCGTTAAACTTCAGTAAAATGGTTAGTTAGCACCGGTGTCTAGGTACCACAGATAATGAAAAGTTGTCGGCAATTCATGACGACACCCTCTATAGAATATAAATTCTTCCCTCGAGCTCCATCGAAGATAATCAACCAGCTGGCAGCAGCATGTTTTGAATATTAATTTTTTTAATCGCTGTTCAGATTCAAATTATGCTTCGTTTGGTTAGTGAATTTTGTTTCGGGAAATTTTAACCCTTTTGTGATTTATTTAGGTAGGTAGGTACGGTGTTTTAATAGTATTTTTGCTTTATAATCGGTGCACTATAGAGTCAATAAAAATAATGGTAGTACATCATTACATACTATCGATACTTATCTGTGAATGGCACATTGAGCTTCTAACTGCGTATATAAATAAGCTATTTCAGCAAACGGCGTCTCGCCTTAGTGGTAGTCATAAAGACATTTAGGATTGAGCTCCTTCGGCAAGGTACGTACGCGTTATTATAATGCACATAAAATTCCTCACAGAGAAGCGAAGTTGGGGTTGAGTTATTCGCCGTCACGTACGCGAACGTCAGGCTACCGGTTTAATACCGTTTTGACAATGGGTATTTTTTACAGATCAATGGAAGTGTTAAATGTTCATCACATTCAATTATTATTATTATATGCTCTCAAAAATATAGTTTTACTTTTCGACTGTTTCCATACTTGCCTAGCCTATCAAACTTCTTTGAAACTTTCTCTGAAATAAAAAATTAAAAGGTAAAGATTCTCGTTTCCATGCCTTGAAAATGATTTTAAACTAAATACTATTTTTAACACACTTGCTCGTAAAGTGAGCCCTAATACATCGCTTTTAGGGCCATAAACCGAGCTATAACAAACGCGTGCAATAATATATAAAACAGTAGTTTGTTATAGGATTATCCCTACAAAGTTAAATTAGTACCTTACTGCAAGTTTTATGCGAGTAAACACAGCATTTCCAATTTAACCGGGTAATACAGTTATTTTTTTTAGTAACGACAAAGAGGTTTTATGCCCCTGAAAATTCATATACATTTTTGGCATAAATAAATATGTAAGTCCCTAATTAAGTCAAACAAATATTTATTATTATTAAATTAATAATTATTCACAATATTTTGTTATAAAATATTATTTTTTTTGCATTTTATCACTTAAAATTACAATTTTGAAGTAGGCTGTATGAGCATACAGCCTACAGCATACAGCAGGGGTAGGTGAGCACCTACCCCTTTGTTCGCAAAATATTCTTGCATTGGGCGTGTGAAAAAAACAAAAAAAAACCTGCGCGCTTTTTCCCATAATTTTCATATTTTGTTTTTGTCGTATTTGTTGCTGTTGTTGTGTGGTAATTTATTTTTTCCTCGCAAATGTGTTGAAAAACGTCGTATGAAACTCGTGAGCTCTTGCTTATTGCACACTCGGCTGAGTTACGCCCTCGTCTGCGGCTCGGGCTGCAACCCACAGCCTTGTGTGCAATGAGCAACCTAAGCTAACTTGACTCATAATGTATTATTACGATCATCAACATTATTGCCATAATACATGTAATGAGGTCAGATTACATAAAAAGTACATTGCTCGAGATCGTCATTGCCGTTAGGCACAATTAATTGCGTTTGATGAGAATTTTCTCATGGAGAAACGTACGAAAGAAACTTCCTTATTTTCTAACGAAGCAAAGTTCTATCTGATTGAATACGGAGTCGGGAGGGCGGCGGCAAAATGCTAATAATATTAAGAAATCAAAAACATTCATGAACTTAACAATTAAGTGCTATAATAAAAACCGAAGTGATTGTGGGTACCCTAAAGTAGATACTCACTTTTACGGTTGTTGTAGAACAGTGGAACTGATTAAGTTTGTGAAAATTAACGGTCTAGGTATCCTTACCTTTTTAGGGTTCCGTATCAAAATGGTAAAAAAGGACTCTGTCTGTCACAGCTGGATATCTCGAGAACTACTAATGGTATCAACTTGAAATTTGGAATAGTTTAAGATGCCATTTGCCCAACTAATTTGAAAATAAGAAATAAATAAAAAAAATTTTTTTTTTCAACAGGGACTGAAAAGGGGTCTTAAAAATTTGAAGTGGGGCTACTAGGGCATGTGGGGTATCATATGAAAGAGCGCCGTTTGCACGTTTTCAATAATTTTTTTAGGCCGCATAGTTTTCGGCTTATGATGAAAAATGAAAAAAAGAATACCGTTCCCCTTATCTCTGAAGTTTTCAAAGAGAAAAATCTGAAATAATTCTATGTGATAGCAGTTTATATAAAGATTACAGGAAAAATAAAACAATGTCTCACTTTTTTAGATATTATCAAATTTCTAAAAAGTTAACATTAGTTCCACTATCGGTCAAGAGATGGCGCTGACCTAAAACTGCAATATTAATTTTATTATTCTACTCTGCAGTATGGTTTGATGGTGCAATTATGATGGTAATCTCGGTGCGCGAGTCCGACTCGCTCTTGACCGGTTTTTTTGTACATAATGAAATCATAAGAAAACGAAAAAAATGATGATGTTGACAGTTTACTGCTTAACTCGTTTAGCGCAATAGTTAGACTAAAGTTTCTTAGGATTTTGTTTAAAAAGTTTTTGATTTGTATGGGAAAATATCTATAATTTTTTGAGCTAAATACTTCATACGAGCTTCGAATGACAATTGACAATCAAACCCCAGTTAGTTATATATAATGTAGTAGTAGTAATAGTTTCATTACTATCATTGCTTAATTTTTTCCCAAATCTTGTCTATTTGGATAATGTTCATAAAAATATGTAAAAAGTATATCGTAACTGAATATGAGAAGTGATTATAGAGAGAGTGAATATATATCGTAACTGCTTGAGTTCTCACTCTGATCGGAACTCAAGCATATATTTAAACCTAAACTTAGAAAGAAATACAAATTACAGAACCTATATCATAATGGCTAGTAGGAAAATACCTAAAGCGCGTACTTTCGCATCTTTGTGACATCGAGACTTAAGGCGCGTCCACATAGTGCGATTATTCATGTAAATGATGCGTGAAATTTCTGCTTAGATACCGTCGTTCGAGTGTCCTAGTTTCCTGATGAGATAATTAACTTTATTGTGTTAGTCATTCTTAGTAGGGTGTCAACAGGAAAATGAATCCATTGCATTTACTTGTGATATATTTTTTTTGTAAAGTAAATGTAGTCATGGATAAGATGTAATTTACCTACTTAATATGTTTCTCAAAATTATATTGGAAAAACAAATCTGACTAATATAAATATTCATTGGACATTTATGTTAAAATGCTTTGCTTAAAATATGAAGAAGCAAAATACTAAAGAAAATTAGATCAAATGATGATTATTTTTTTTATTAAAGGACAATAATTGTCATTTTATGACTTCTTAACCGATGACTTTTATAAGTAAATAGTAAAAAAACACTCCATACACTGACCTGCATATGTTAATAAGAAAAAAAAATTTCATGTCTGTGACTCCATATAAGAACTCGCTTTTCATTTGTTAAACACATTTGTAAGTGGCACTTAAGGCTCACTTAAGTACGTCTAAGTATCACTTAAGAAGTAAATAACCTATAATATAATGCATAAAACATAGAAACCACATCATTTACATGTTCAGGACAGTTTAAAATCGGGCGGAATCTGCGAAAGCCTGTCTCCGCATAATGGCACGTTGCGATCCGTCACTTTGATGGCGGCTCACATGGTATTAGAACTGTAATTCTGGGTTGAAATGCTATAAGTTCTGTTAACAAAGCGAAGCGATAAGTTTAACTTTCAGTAGTTTCTTGGCATGTTTTTCAAATGATTTTCATTGTATCACAATATCGCTTTTTATAGAACGCGTCATTAACATTTTTAAGAACAGTTTAAAATCAAGCAGAATTTGCGAGATGCATAATGGAACGTTGGATTCCGTCATTTTGATGGCGGCACACACGGCATAAGACGTCTGATACTTGTACTGGGGGCCTGCTACCGACCGCGATTTTCTTAAGTTTCTGGCGTTTCCTTTCTACTCTCGATGTCCACATGGACATCATCCGGACGGGTCGGTCCCACTATTCCCTTTACCCATTACATGATAATACTGAGACTTCATTTTTTCTCAAAACAGTGCCACTATAACCATTGATTTAAGAATTGACCAATGACGTCCACATGACGTATTTAATGGTAATTGTGGGAAAGTTAGTGCCACTAAATGGTGATTCTCAATGGAAATAGTGGGAGTGGGACCGAACCCGAATGTTATGGATTATGTTTATGACAGATCTATCAAGAGTGATTTCTATAGCAACATTACAAATATCTTCCGTATTCCTTCCGTATTGTCTTTGCTTTATTAACACTAATCCGACCGCTTAAAAGTAATCAAAAATAAGATTTACTTAGCTCTAAATTTGAAGAACATTTTGACGGTCCGAAACTAAGGGCGAGTACACTGTGAGTAGACATCCTGGACCGAAAGGCTAAGGACAAGGTTCTGTATAAGATATAACGTTTCCGATTGGTTTTGATTGTTGCTTATAACTAGATATTCCTCAGTGATGAGGATTTCGGGTGTAGAGCGCTTCCACTTTCGACCTTATGACGAAAGCAAAATTTTTCCACGATCAACCCGTGGTCACACCATCTTACCACAATAGTGTGAGTACGGGGATTTTTTTTACCCGTAGGCACACCGGTGTGACTACGGGTAATTTATCCCGACCCAACACCCCCTTAACCAAATTTGCTTTTGTAACCATGAAATGCTTAGAACAGGGTTGCCACCCGTCCCGATTTTTCCGGGATAGTCCCGATGTCGATGAAATTGTCCCGCGTCCCGACGAACCATCAGTTTTGTCCCGATTTTTGATGAGAACACGCAATCAAAATCAGTGTTGATAAAAAATGGGTCGAAATATTTAAAAGCATTAAGGACAGCAAGTTAAATGCCTCATTGTGCTTAAATGATCTAATGTCAGAAATCTGTAGATTTTAATGAAAGCTGAATTGCGAGATCCACCCCCCCCGCTCCCTTGTCCCGACTTTTATGTTCCTAAAGGTGGCAACCCTGGCTTAGAAATTATTATAGTAAGTATTCACTCACAATAGTTAGCAAGAATATTAACTAACATTTTGCGAATAAAGTTATCGAACATATGTGTAATACATGGTGTCAAATTTCACACTACACCGAAGCGAAGCGAGAGCGTGTCGATAGTTGTAAATAAAATCAATTTGGTAGATACTGAGAAGGCAGTTTCTCCCAAACTGTATACTTTAAATAATTAATTTATTTTTAGAAACACTTACTTTGATTTCCTTTTAGACAATTGAAAGGATCGTTTTTACTGGCTTCGGGGACATAATGGCGCTTAGGTATTTATTTAAAGAGTTTTACGACATGGAATCCAGCGCTCGCTACGGGCCGTTTTCGCGGATTTTTCTCCGTTTCTGAAACAAGAATCTCTTGGTATTTTCATTTGGAAACGTCGAACATTAAAGCATGTAATTTGGGAATTCTCAAAATCATTTGTTTTGTTAAATGTGTTGAATAACCCTACCAGTTTTTAGAATCCAGATTCGAAAAACGGGAAGCTACGTTACAATAGCAATTTATAGTATGAGTAAAACATAAAAATATTTATGTTGCTGCAAAATGTGACAAGCCAAGGCTTATCTGTGAGCACATGATTTTTAATTTTTCTTTATGTTTATAATGCCTTTTCTTTAAATTTGAATGAAATTTCATGTTACTCTCAGTTAAACATTGTTTTCTCTTACTAATCAAAAGACCTCCCGTCCCATCAAGTTTTTTCAATGTTTTTATCAATCTGTCCCGCTGTAGTTTCAGCCTCATCCGGGATCGTAAGTCACAGCACGTTGCGGGCATTCCGCTTCTGAAATCACTTCCCGGTCCGCGCAGACAGTGACGTATTGTTGCTCTTCTTTAACATTGTCTAATGGATTTTGTTCCATGCTCCTGAACTAGCATGTTTCTGTGTTACAGATAAGTAATTAGTTTCAACATTTGAAGAGCGAAATGGAAACGCGTCAGATATTTTAGCCCTTTGCTGTTGACAATCTTATTTCTCGGTCCGCGCAGACAGTGACGTACTGTTGCTCTTTTTTAACATTATCCAAAGAATTTTGTTCCATGCTCCGGAACTTGCATGTCCCTGTATAAAAGCCAATTCAAGTTTAAACATTTAAATTTGAAGAGCGAAATTGAAGTGCATTTTAACCATTTGCTGCTGACGACAATCAAAAACTTTAATTTAAAAATAAGTTTTTTAAATAGCTCTTTCAATAATTAATTATAAAAAATATGTTTTTCATTAACTTAGGTATCATTATGATATTGTCCTTTAGCAAGCCTTGAAATAAATCTAAAAAATGAGAGGTAAGTATTTTATTTTACTTTTTTTTGCAATTTTTTGTGTTAAGTTGTTTAGATCCAAGAATCTTCCCGAATCTAATTAAAACAATATCAACAATGCAAATTGCTAAAAAAGACGAGACCAACTTTTACGAATTAAGAGACTATTCTATATTCTAAATATATAATACCAAATAACCGTCAATGAGTTGGTAGAATCCGAATTGCAGAATAAAGAAGGTAGCCAAGCGACCGCCATGGGAATTTGCAGCCGATACAAAAGGAGCAACGCCGAATAAAAAGATGTAAATACACGAGAGATGTCGTAAATCGTTGTTTATCTACTGTAAGCGAATTTTTAGTGAACAAAAGAGTTCTCACTCGGTAAACATCTCTGAACTTTTAACATTAATAACGTTAAGCAACTTTTACATGGCTGCTTACAGTTACGTAATAAGCTAAAAAGGTTAATACCATTACAAAAAAAAACCCTGTGCCAAATAACCTGCGGGCATTTTTCACGGTTTTAGTAAACTCTACATCAATTTAATTCACGTCACCAAAAAATATTCAAGGTGATGTTCAAAAATATAGAATACAATAGGTGAGCCGCCTTGCTGTTGACATTTTGTTTAAATGTTTTGTTTGCTTTTTTCTTGATTCTTGATTTTTTCCGACGTTTCGGCACCTTTGCACCTTTGCACTGTTGTCTTTTTTAATGGGTGTCATACGTGCGCGTGAAATCAAAAGCATTATTTTCAGATCATGTAAAGAAAACGAAATTTAGAAGAGCAATTTAGGAGAGTACTGTTGTCTCATATAATGCTTGGCACACACGCACGCGTGAATGACTGCGCGGGATCGTGGTCGGGGCCCGTTTAATTAATCTGGATTTGATGAGGGATTAAGTTTGCGAGGCGCGTGACGGATCGAGAGCCGGCAGCCAGTCTGCTGCGGTTTAAAACGGATTTACCTCTCATTCCGTCGCCGCACAATTTGTACTCACGCACAAGATTTCTAATTGTGACTTGGCTGTTATTAAACTTGATTGTCGAGCGCCTTTAGGATTATTTCTAAGTAGTTCTTTCACCATTTTGTCTTTAATGAAGCTTTTTATTTGTTATTTAGCCATAAGCCCCTGTGTGTTACGAACTTGTGTGTTGTCAGTTGACCGCTTTTTAATCTGTAATATCTGGGCAACCGAGCTTTGTTCGGTTATTACTATTTATTGTAATATGGTGGTGTTATAAAACGTAGTAAAAGTAGTTATAATTTCTTTTTTATTTTCCAAAAACAAAAAACTAATTGGTAATAGTCGGAGTATCGCCATCTATGAAGAGCTGTGTACATTTTATTCTGTGGTGCTACTTTACTACACAGCCACTGCTTGCCGCATAGCATGCTAGCCAAGCACCTATTTCAAAAGTTTTTGCTAGATGGCGTTAGACTACACAAAAATATCCATATTCTGCGTCGAAAGAAAAACGCATGAAAACTCGAAAACACACGTTTTCCCAAACATAAGACTAATCTAGATCGATTGTTTACCCCCGAAAACCCCCATATACCAAATTTCAGCGAAATCGTTAGAGCCGTTTCCGAGATCACAGAAATATATAAATAAATATACAAGAACTGCTCGTTAAAAGGTATAAGATAGAGGAATTATAATGTATTACGTTGTTCCGTGAAGTACTGGTAATCCGTAGTCCTAGATTGCACTAATATAAGGGTTTACCATTACTTATAGGACCATAGAACATAATGCTGCTATTATTCCTAAGCATGCATCACAAATATTAATCGCAATAGTGACAATTATTGTCGACACCCGTTTAATATGAATTTTAGTGGAGATCGCTGGGATTGCACGGTGTTATAAGTTTAAATGTTAAATTTCATGGAATTTCTTTTGTTTAAATGCTGTGTTACTAAAGAAAGAATAATCCTAGTGTAATCCTAGTAGCCCTTTCCAGAGGTATCATAAAAGTTAAAGATAGTTTTTTTTCATATTTGGTGGGTTCGTGTCCTCAGACGATTTTTCAGAAATCATAGAATGTAATTTTTAAATTTGAGATTTTTGCATACACAATGCTATTTTTATACAATACTAAATAATACCTACCTATATTAGAAAAGATACGACTCGCATTGCACCAGATCAATTTTCGGACGGGAATCGAAATCTTTGAATGTAGTTCAAATTATTTTTAAAATCAAAATGAACTCTTCTTTCAGTATCTGACCTTCTGGGACATCCTGTATAACAGTACTAAACGTTCTGCAGTCCAAATTCTATAGAAGCTGTTCCTTGATTAAAAGAGGTAAGGTTTTAATTTTTATAAGAGTGTGTACTAAAGTCAAACTTGTTAACGTTTATTAACAGCGAGTGAAATTCAATTTCATGTCGTGGAAACGTTGCGATCTCCAAGCTAGCGAGCTGGTGCATTATTCAAACTGTGGCATGTTATGTATCCACCTGCAGGCACTTATGTAATTAAGAGCAGCGTGTTCTATCACCAGGCTCCTTTGGTATACTATTACGTTGTTGTTGAAACTGTTCTACAGCGTGCCACTCGGGATTGGGAAGTGGAGCAATATGTTGAGTATTTGACATATAGTTTTCTCTAACTCTGCTACGAACTCTTTGTCAAACGTTGATTTGCGTAAACAAAGTCAGCGCGCATCACAAATGACGCCTTTTAATGGAGTAGTGTGGGCAAAATGTGGATTTATATTTGATTAACGTCATCTCGTATCACTGTCCATGTCCATCCATGCAAATCAGAAGCCAGCCTGATATTTCTTCATGCATTTTCGACTAAATTAACAAAATATTTAGATTGCATAACAATTAATGTACGAGTATATTTAGTAGGCACTTGCGTGGGGAATAGTAATTTTACATATTTCAAAATAAATTATTTTGTGAATATGATAAATTTAATTATGTTTCTAGATCAGATTATTTAAAAAATACATACTACTTGAAGCCCTTAGCGTCTGTAACGTACTACTTACATGAATAATGATAAGCCAATCACTTTTCAACCCAATTTAACATTGACAGAGTAAAAGTACGGTTACAAGCAGGCATATTGGAATAATTTGTCCAGTTTTTGACACGCAAATTATTGGCCTAAAATTTTTTTGAATAATTTTCATTTGATCTAAATTTGATTGGCCTTTTCCACTTCGCCTAAAATTTTTCGCCATATTTTCACTTCCGAAATTCATCACTACGCATAACCATTCATTATCACGATTCGTACGTATTTTTCATGATAAGGTATTACTATTATTAATTTAAGTGTATGATTTTAGCTGTCTTCAATAAATGCACGTTCAATGACCTAATTAATCAGTACTATCCCTAAGAACGAACAGCTATCGAGAAAAAAAACGCGCGTAATAGTAATCGATAGAGTAATTGTCTATGAAAAATCTCATTTCGCTTTTCGTCGGTAGATAGCAAATTTCCCATTAAAACTACTCTATTAAATGTTCATGCTACGAGATCTGTCTCCAAAATAATAGATCTGTCGATATCGACAAAATCTAATCACCAAACAATCTCAAAACGATTACCTAAAATGTATTAAGAATGAAATTAGGACCTTTGACTTTAGGTGAGTCAAAGGATAGTGTTACGGGCAACACGTTATCACGATGAGGCGTCATGTGGTGTCGGCGCCTTAAAGCGCCGGCCTCTGCCACAATAGTAAATCGTATTACCTCGCCGCTCTGAAGCGATTTGTTCTGGACGTTAATCTTAGAGTCCTGCCTGAAATAGAATAAGCTAGGCTAGACTAAGGTAATAATATTGATAACACAATCCCTTGGAAATCCTGCCCAATGCTCTAGAACCAATTGAGCTATCCAGTCACTAGTTGATTAATCGAAATTTATTTTACAAAATCTTTATTCTACCTCGCACATCAGAAGACCTTATGAAAAAAGGGATCGCTATAACCGGAAGATGCGGGCTTTTCTATTTACTGAACTTTATAATATGACTTAATAGTGTCGCGTAGTGGGACAAACGTCGTCTAATTAAAAAGCTCGAATCATTTACGTAATAAGCCATTTGTACCAAAAAAAAGCCTTATTTAACCTTAGGCACGTTTCCTCGCACTGTTCAGCTTCTTCGCACCCTAGAGTGAGTCCTCATAATGTTCGCGAGAATACCTTCGAGAGCAAAAGCGAGCAAATTCCGAAGGTCACTGATTTATTATGTCTAATAGTATAAGCTCAGACATAGAATTCCTCATTAAAGAGCAAACCACCACCTTTGACAGCAACAGCTTGGGCCGATACAGGAACTGAATGCCACCACGTGCTTTGCTTCCCAACGTCGTCCGCTATACCGATTTCACAAACTCCAATTGTCTTAAAATTGCACATATATCACCAGTGTCTGATATAAATAAGATTAACACCAAAAAACTTATAATAATTAAGAAAATTCCAATATTTCAAACTGAATATGGATAGTCTTAAGTATACTAAAACCAATACAGGGGAATTAAGTATACTAATATTATTATTATTATTATTATTATTAAGCTTATATATATTCCATAGCAAATGTGTTTGTGGTTTAAAATCGTTTTTATTAATTCTCTATGCTAAGGATCCCTTCTTGGGTGTAAGCCTCCTCCATCAGCATCCATTCCTTTCTGTCTTTAGCCGACTGTATCCAGTCTCCTCCTGCAACTCGGATAATGTCATCTGACCAACGTTGCCTGGGTCGACCAACACTTCTTTTTCCCGATGGTCCCTTCCATACTGTTGTTTTATATGTCCATCTGTTGTCTGTGTACCTGGAAATGTGTCCCGCCCATTTCCATTTAAGGGTTAAGGCGAACTGTAAAGCATCTGTTAGTTTTGTTCTCTGTCTTATTAGTTCACTTCGTACTTTTTGGATTTTTCTTAGTTTTAGAATGCTTCTTTCGATGGAACGTTGACATGTTCTAATTTTTGCTTTAGTGCGGTTTGTAAATATCCATGTTTGACACCCATATAGCAGGCATTGCCCACCCATACCCACCATACCCATATATTTGCATTAATTGTATTAAAAAGAATAGCAACTGATATAGACAACAGTCAGCCAATAGAACAAGCCGGCTTTCGGTTAGGATTCTCCACAACTGACCACATACATACACTGGAACAAGTAATCGAAAAGTACAAAGAATTCAATAGACCACTGTATCTTGCTTTTATTGACTACAGTAAAGCTTTCGATAGCATAAGCCATGACTCTATATGGAATGCGTTAAAAACACTTAACATAAATGAAAAATATATAGGCACCCTGAAAAATGTATACTCTAAGAGCGTTAGTAAAGCTAAATTAGAAAAGAGAGGTGGGGAGATCAAAATAGAACGAGGTGTCAGACAAGGCGACCCCTTGTCACCAAAATTATTCATCGCTGTGCTGGAAAATGTATTTATAGAACTAAAATGGACGGGGAAAGGCATACAAATTTCTGATCATTGTTTAAGCCACCTAATGTTTGCTGATGATGTTGTACTTTTTTCCGAAACGCCCATCCTGCTAGAAGAAATGAGTATCCTAATATAAGTATACTTAATTCACCCAGGTGATTTAGCTCAGGTGAATTAAGTCTACGACGGGAGTCAGATCACCTCAAACCGCCGCCGAGAGGAAAAAAAGTGAGGCGGGCGGCTAGCCTGTCACCGCAGGGTCGTGGATTTGGCAGTTTACCACATAATAAAAAAAACTATGCTTGAAGGAACACATAGCCTTATCTTCATTCTAAGCTACTTCGCATATTGCTGAAGGCAGCCTAGCTTATAGTTTGAAGAGCTTCGGGAGTATTCAGCAGCATGTGATGCACCCAGCAGGCACTTATGTAATTAACAGGTAAGCCCAGGAACTCCTTTGGCACCGTATGTTGCTAAGACGGTTGAGTAAAAGCCGCGTATAGTCTGCGCTAACTTGTTAATGTACAATGAACTTTGAATTGCGATGTCATTGTAGGAGCAGTACCTATTTTCAACTTAGTTATTCTTTTTAGGAGCCTATTTTGTTTCAAACTTTTTGATAAAGTTTATCAAAAGCAAAGATCAAGAGAATAGTACCTACTTGTTTTTAGTTTAATTACTGTACAACCCACTTACATGCATGTGTTCAAACAGAAATCAAAATCGAATTTTAGAATCATTTAACATTCCCCACTGTTTGTCTGAACACATTAAGATGAATAACTTTTTGTAACATTAAAAAGTAAATTAATTTAGAAATAAACCAATATACGCGCTGTAATTTGTAAAAAGTGTTTTATTTCTAATGAACTGTACGCGCGAAAGCCTTAGGTTTATTTTTATGGTTTTGTACTGCTTTTTTCATGTCAAATATTACTAAAGTTTATCAACGCTATATAAGTAGTTTACGCTACACACGTAGCACGTAGTCGTAGCTCCGTAGCTACGCGTCTACGACAGAGTAAATATTTTGATGGGCGTAGCGATTAAAACATGAGACGGTCGCACACGAGTGTCCGGGATTACGGACGGAGCCTGTTATGAATTGAGAGATCCTTCCCGAATAACATGTAATAACGCCATTTATAAAGAGTAATTAAGGCAGTGTTTGGGCCTTTGTTGTGGTATTAAAATTTTGTAACAAGTAACGAAACACTTGATTTTTCTTTGCCCTTAAACAACGTGTGTAAATCTGAGTTTACTTTGTTTAACTATGGAAACAATCGTATTAACTAGTTTAAAATTCTAGTGATGGTGCGATTAAAATACCTAAAGACTTGTAGGTCGTATATACAACATAATATTTAAAATATAGTTTAAGTCGTTCAATCGTAGTTTTAGATCTACATAATTATCTTTTAGTCACGTTGTGAGTATGAGTGCAATTTGTTCTTTAATTATTGCTTATAGCACGAAATTAAATTATGTTTTATTAAATATCAATATGAAAAAGTATTCACTGTTTTTTGTATAAGTGAACTCTTCCTCCAGTCTTTAATCCGTAGGAGTTCTAAACATTCGCAAAAAGTTTATTTACAAAATTTATTGGGCGGTTGCCTCGAGCGGATTTTAAGAAAGAATACAACGAAAAAGGCGCCAAAAGATTAACAAGCATTCAAAGCGAAGTGTACGTAATACAATCAAAACTTTTGATGAATTCCCTCAAAACTGTCTTTGTTTCCCCTTTCTGTCCAAGTTAAATAATAAAAACCCACTGAGGACCCTCCATCTGAGTCCTATAAGAAGTTCTTCTTGAAAAAGTAACATGAAATAAAATTATTCTTTTTAACTGTCACCGGATAAAAGTTTTCTACTAAAAATCTACAGTGACTGTCGGAAACGGAAAATGTGATAAGGTATATTAAGTTTCCTTTTTTCTTTTTTTAAGTTATTGAACAGCTAAATAGCCAAAATATTTGCATGTATTTTTTAGATATCGCCGTATTTTATAGAAACGCGGTATATGTATTTATTTACACAAAGACGCGAAGAGAGGAGTAACACGAAATCGTGGATTAATGCGTAGAACTAATGTATTATAGTGAAACTTATTTTTCGTTTATAGTAAGTTATGAATTATGAAACATGTTTAATGATAAATATCAGGAAAGACATCTTTTTTGTGAAGCAAAGGGGAAATAAAGGATATGGATAAATCAATCGGGGATAAAACTCTGCGTCTATACAAGAAACATATTTTTGATACTTTACGACCTAATTATCTTTTCACATTTAAATCAAAATGTGCCAAGTTTAAAGTACATATTAAACATCTCGGAAGTTATCACGCACATTAATTTGAAATCGAATAAAACTTAGTGTCTTCTTGCAAAGTTGAACAGGAACTCGGTTTTTGATCCAAGATACGGAGAGCCATTAATTGCCCATATCAGATGATTTATGGGCTGGCAGTGAGCGATGCAGCAGGGTTGGAATGAATCACGGGTCTCTCAGACCACGTTTCAACCCTCCATTTTCATACGTCACAAGGGTTCATCCTCGGATCAACTTGAAGAATTTATTGAGAGTGTTTACACGAAAGAATATAGCGGTGTCCTTCCATTTTGTAAAAAGGTCTTTTTCGATTTGTATGTGTGTGTGACTAGGGCTAGACGTGAGAGTAATGGAACTAAAATAATATATTACAGTATACTTTTAAAATTCTAAAAGCATGTTTTTCATATATCTATCTACTGTCTAAAGTATTAGATTATAATAGACAGTAGTCTATTATACCAATTCAGATTAAAATTTCACCTCATCCTGCACGCTATGATATCAAATTATACTGATTAGATTTTATTTGATATGAATATCATTATGAATTTGTGTTTATTTAGACAGTATCTAGAAATTTACTCAATAACAGTGTAATAAATTGTGTTGTGTTTATCACAATATGTTGCATATATAAATTGAAGACAGCAATATCTATCTACATACCTCAAAAGGCCATGTAAGCTTATGGAAGATTTCTCGTAAAATTTTACGACCAGCATTATGGAGCTGAAATAAGCGGAATGGCATAACCATAATAATATCAGTAATTCACAACATACATTTATGTATCGATATGCGAATAACAATGTAAAGTAGCTCTAGACTTCGCGTCAGTTTAGTAAAATATTATAATAAAATCGAAGAGTTCTTTTTATATGATTGTGTTATAAAAAAATCAGAACTAAGTTGCATATTCAGTACATAGGTACTTTATACACTACACTCTCGATAGTAGTACCTAACTTAAGTTATAATATGTCAACAAGTTCTACAATGTAAATTCTATTTCAAAACTTGTAATTTATTTACATGTAAGTTTTCAGTGGCAGTAAGGAGCAGAGTGTTTCAAATGACAAGTGACCCATTTCGGCTCTACATAATTCAAAGTGCTGTGAACACAGTTTTCTTGAAAGTGGAAAACATACGACTGGTTCAAAATAATGGGGGCACGTACTGACGGGAAATCGAATAATCTGCATTAATGAAGTCAACATTTTAATGGAATACTTGTTTGATTACGTGTTCTTCGTGTTTGATGTGAAAACGATGCATTATTCATTAATTTCTGTTTTTTGAATATAAATATGAAAACCCATTTCCAGATTTATTATGCTATTTTTGTTTGCGCCATGAAATTATCATCTGAAAAGTGTAGCACTTTGCTTTTATTGCAGTACTTTTCATAACAAATTAATATTGATCGCTAGCGTAAAGAAAAATAAAGTTAACTGATTTAAGGTCAAGCCACACAGCGGGCGTGACGGGGCGCGGCGCGACGGGGCGCGACGGGAGTTCACACTGCGGGCGTGATCTCGCCTACATTCCGCCCCGCCGCGCTTCCGATCTGTAATCACGCTCGGCGCGACGGCGGCGGGGCGGGACGGGACGCGACCCGTCGCGCCACGCCGGCCTGTGTGACGTCGTCCATAGTATCTAGTACATTACAACTTCTCAGCGTCGCGTCGCCGTCCCGTCCCGTCACGCCACGCCCGCTGTGTGGCTTGGCCTTTAGGTTGACACGTCTTTTTTTGTGTTTTATGTGCGCTGGTAGTTGTATCAAGTTAAAGTGAAACAATTTTTCGAAAACCTCTTACATTCTACCAGTATTTTCTGGATTTAAATTGATTTGACAAAATTGTAACACAACTCCCACACGTTTCCTATTACCTCGTTACTCTTCCACGGTGCCCGAGTCCCAACTGTGAAAAATATGGTAACATAAAACACGAAATTAATTAAAAACGAGTTGAACGTAAAGAATAACCGGCGCCATATTAAAGGTATTAGAGGTTGGTGAATCGAGTGCGATTCTACATTCCCACCACGTCCGTTCGGCTTCATTCGCGCGACTCTAACGGCGTAGATAATAGAGACTTACTGCGCACTTTACTCCTCTGTACCTCGCACCATAATTCTTGCCGAGTAGTTTTCACGCCAAAAGTAAAAGACGAGGGAATTGACCTACGCGATACAAACAAGTTTTGATAAACTCTCGAACTTAATGAAGGACAATTTTAACAATGTCTCAATAATAAGAAGAGTTGTCAGCAGTAATCGCAGTTCTTTTTATTTGAGTCCATGGATTATAGTTTGACATAATTATGCAGCTATTTGGGAATCTCTCTCAATGTTTTATTCAATTAAACTACCGAGTCATAATAGGATGGTCGACAATTATCTAGTATATTACGTATTTATTATATTCTGATGGTTTATTTTATGATTACCGCACACGTCACCGCAGAATATTGCGAGTGTAAACTAAAATACTTACTAACCTACATAATCTATAGATTATTATAGGTGGAAAATGCTTATCTAACATATATTTTTGATGCTGGCTGTAAATAATAGTTGCCTTAAGCGTTCATTGATCTTCATGGAGCTCTTTTTGATTTATAGCTAAGAATGTGATTTATTTCGAAGAAAAGTCTACCAATAGTGAGCTATCAAATAAGTAGGAATAACTACATATTTCCTAAACTTGTGTACCTACCTGCAGTTAAAGATTTTATTTCCCAAAAGAATTATACATTCACATAAATGAGAAACTTTAAATTAAGTAATACTTACAAAAGAAAGTTACATTATTTTGTCGCACGAACAGTTTAAAACACAAAAAATATATATCTCGTAAGGAGATTGTATTTACATAAGAAAAACTTAGTGGAAATTCACGTAGCATGCACTTAAAGTAATGTAGGTAAGTGAGAATAAATTAACAAATAGCCACCCAGTTCCCAGCAGTTTCCTTATTAAAACTAAAAACTAAGTTGAAGAAAATTAATGTAGTTACTTTGAGAACAACAACATTAAATAAAGTTGTTGTTTGGCTGCGAGCTAAGCAACGCCAATCATTTCTCGTGTAATTATTCTTAATTCAGTTAGGCAATCCTACCACGTATGGGTGTGGGCCAAGTTGCACAAGATTCATCAGCACAACCGCCGCTCAGATTGGGTTGTCAATTACGTCACAGTTAGCCCACCCTTAATCTGTCATCTGGGAACTAATTAAGGGGAAAGCTGCCACTGTGGGGAGTTGATGTAATTTGTCTTGCAGAAAAACACCCGCAAATAAACACTTAGCGTCATTGTGGGCTCGGGAGAAAATTAGGAATCACCATCGCCGAATAATTGTATGCAGTGTGCTGTTTTGGTGGAATTAAATTATGTTTTTCAAGCTGTTATTTTAGCATTAATTTGATTAAGAAAAAATAACTTAACTGTTGTTCTTGTTTTGTTCAAAGATTATTACTTTAAACAAATATTTTCAACATTACGATTAAACAACTCTGTTTCTCACTTAAAGGAAGAATATTCTCAAAAAAATTTTTTACTCATGTTACATCATGATATCGAGATGTGTTGTTACAACGTTATTTATTATCACAGTAAATGTAACTTAAATAATGAGATATGTTACCTTTCCCGGTCGTTTGGGATTACGCCAACTCGTCTGTCAAGCAGTCACGCTGCGAGATTCCTACGTGGGTTCCAGGAATCCTTTGTATTATATAATGTCGTAGGATAATTGTACAAACAGGATTTTTACAAAAATCCTAGTAGGATTGTAAAATACCGGTTAATTAGAATCTAAGTCAGACTTTTGAAATCGTCCGAGTAATGTTTAGGATTTTTACAAAAATCCAGCGCATCTTAGGTAAATGGTGAATTGCCATCTTTTTGCGTGCGCTGATTGGCTAACGTCATCGTTATGGACTGACGGATGCCCTGATTGGCTATTTGTTATTTTGTTGTGATTATTGTCTAATATTTCTTTAGTGTTTTGTAGGAATTTTACAACTTTTTTTTTTTTTTAATTGAGTGCTCGCATCAATCAAGAGACATTGAAGTACGATGAGTGAAATGAGTGAATTGGATGTTATATAACTACAGGTGCCGGGCTCGACTAGTGCAGACAATTTAGAGGCTGTATCCTAAAAAGAACTTTTCTACATAGAGCTAAGAAAGTTCTACAGCACTTGTCAATATGGTTGTGCAAAACCTAAATGAACTTTCGAGCGAATTAATGTATTTAAAACTTCAATTGAAGAATTAAATTCGGCAATATTACGAAATAACCCCAAAACCCATCAGCAATATTTTCTGACCAATCAGACTGAAATTGTTATAAATCGTCTCTTAGATTATCCAATTAGCATTCAAGTTTACGATTTTCCGAAACATACTAGGATTTTTACAAAGATTCTAAAAATTGCTCGGACGATTGTGAAAATTTATCTTAGATTTCAATTATCCGGTTCTTTACAATCGTCCTAGGATTTTTGTAAAAAAACCGGATAATATGATTATCCTACAACATTTATAACGAAGGAACTGCAGTCTCACTTGAAAATAAGTTATAAGAAACCTGAGCGGAAAAATACGTGTTGCCTAAAAAACGATAAATTTTCATTATATCCATAAAAACATGTACCTAAAAATTTTGAAATGTTGTCAATTGTGTTTGAAATATAATTTAAGCTTTATTCGTTACAAGCTTTCGCCGGCGACTTCGTGCGCGTGGACAGTTGAAAAATCCCTAGAGGACCTAATTAAACCAGGATAAAAAGTATGCTTTGTTTTAATCCATACAAACGCGCAAATCCGTTCAGCCGTTTTTGCATGATTGAGTTAGAAACATACAAACGTACTTACCATCTTTCGCAAAAATAATAAAGTATTAAGCAAGATCATTTTTCAGACTAATGCCCTTTAATGAATATTTACACTTCAGTCCAATATCAGCGGTGAGTATTTGTCATCTGGTAACCCCAACAGGGCCAGTGGCGCTTTGCCAAATGTTTGTGTACAAGACGCGACAGCTTTCTAGAATGACTAGGAGTCTTAAAGGTAGCAGTTCTGATCACACACTTTGCTTACATAAACTAAGTCTTGAGAATACTTCTTTTGTTTTCTTTTTACCCACGACGGTACGTTAAGAGGGCTCCACACTCGCGCCGCGAAAGCCCGCGAAGGCCGCGAACCGCGAGTGTGGAGAGTTTCGCGACTTCGCGTATGGGCTTCGCGTTCGCGCTTCGCGGCGTTCCCCGTCCGGTGGCAGTTTTTTGATCCGCGTCAAAGAACTTGTGTGCCGAACTAATGTTGCCGTGATTCGCGGCCGCGGTTCACGCGCGAGTCTGGAGGGCTATATTTTTCGCACCGTTTTCATGCGCAAACCGCGCCCGTGATTCGCGGCCGCGGTTCGCGGCGCGAGTGTGGAGCCCTCTTTACGGAGAAGGTATATGCGTTTCGCGTGTCAGTTGCCATTTATTAAGGATAATGTTGTTGGAAAGATATTCTTATTTTTAGACGTTGCGTCGGATGATTCTCCATCGGTTATGCTCAGTTGCTCTAGTCAAATGAGAAGCTGACAGGTATTTCCATTTGTTTGGAGACTTATTCTGTACACTAGTAGGTACACCGTTTGGGACCCCGTATTCGATGATGTAGTTTTACCCTTAAAATGGGTAAAACTACTGCTATTTTCTATCACATCTCCACGTTTTCAGGGAGGGGCAGCAAGTTTTTTTGTTTTTTCTTGAGGGCCTACTACGAAAAATAATTCGCGATGTTCGGACGATGTTCGTTGTTAGATTCCTCTTAATTTTGGGTCATTTTTCTGGTTCATAATGACATGAAGTAGAACGAATGGACGGCGTCTTTTTAACATGGTTTGATTATTGATCTCGGCTTTCCGATGAAAGAAGACTGACACAGTACATAAAGAAATAAGGTATCACGTTAAATAAAATACACAAAGGAAACAATAATGCCAAGTCAACGTAGTGTAAACAAAAAGGTGTGTAATAAAGTGTCATAAATAATAAACAGTTGTCCGATACCAAGTTATTTTAGGCTGGAACCAATCTCGTTGTTTCGAGTTTGGGAGATAGTTATTCGAGCTTATTGTATAGTCTCAGGTGAATGGTACGTTTATGGACCAGAGGACCGCAATCACAAAGGTGTTTCGGAGTTACACGCCAGCTGGCGTTAGTGTCACTTAATTTCATGTGAAATTGGCGTCTGCTTAGTTAGTTGCAACTGCACAGTAATTCGGTATGCTTGGCTTTCTGATTTCTGTGGTTTGTTTAAAGAGCCATCCCGCAAGTGATTTTACTCAGATTATTATCAAATCTGTATAATCGTTAATAGGGAGAAATACATTAAGTATATAAATAAAGTAATCGTCTAGACTACAGCTAACTCTTTTTAACACAGGCATCTTTCATCAAATCATTAGATAAAATCAAATTATTAGATACGCATTATAACGTCTATTGAAGTCGGGTGGGGTACGAACGTGCCGTACGTACGTACGGGAAGTACCTACAACTTCCTTTTTTTTATTCTAAAATTCCCAGCCGACTTCAATAGACGTTATAATGCGTATCTAATGATTTGAATATTATTTCTTGCAGAGGCAGGTTTTTTTGAAGTCGGTTTTTTGTTTTTGAACAATTTTTTATTTGTTTATTTTTAGTGTCAGTACCTTCCGTATTAGATAGTGTAGGTAAGTATATTATTTAGGTAGAAAAATCGACTCAGCCAAACGTGAGTTAATCGCGAAGAAACATACTATATACAGGTCAAACTGAGAACCTTATTTTTTTTGTAGTTGGTTAAAATGACTACACTAAAGGTATCCTTTCCAACACAAAAAACTTCATCTAATTCGGTTCATAAATAATAACAAAGTCGTCAAGGTAGTTGATGCAAAATCATAGTATTTTCATACTATTACTTGAAAACTACTCGACCGATTTAAAAAAAAATTAAATGGGACCATCTCGCAAGCAAACTCAATCGAACAAAAAAAGAATCATCAAAATCGGTCCCATAAATGTCGAAGATACGCGCGAACAACGATTAAAAAAAAACATACAATCGAATTGAGAACCTCCTCCTTTTGTTGAAGTCGGATAAAAAGTGCTTTCCTACGTTTCAAAAATGTTTGAGCGAGTTTCGAGTTGTCTCAAAGCGATTAGCAATCCAAAAAATGTTGGAAATGTTGGTAAGAAACTGTTGCTTACTTGATGAATAAATGAGTTTTGACATTGTAAAAGAGGATTTATCGAATTGAAAAAGAAAAAACCGGCCAAGTGCGAGTCAAACTCACGCACGAAGGGTTCCGTACCAAAAAACGGCAAAAAAAAAAACACGTTTGTTGTATGGAAGCCTTCCTTAAATATTTATTTTATTCTGTTTTTAGTATTTGTTGTTATAGTGGCAACAGAAATACATCATCTGTGAAAATTTCAACTGTCTACCTGTTGTCGTTATTAATATCGAGCAAAAAACGGCAAAAAAAAACACATTTGTTGTATGGGAGACCCCTTAAATATTTATTTTTAATATGGTGGGACCGTGATCATAATATTAACATGCTAAGAAGCTGGGAAAAATTTTATCATTTGAAATGAAGGTTTCTACTGCCCCGATTTGTAATAAGGTATCCAGCTGATGATCTTAAAATATATAGGAATATTGAAAGCGTTCATGATTGTTTAGCATTTCAAGAGGATTTGGATCGTCTTTCTCAATATTGTACTAAAAATAAACTGCAGTTGAGCATTCCAAAATGTAAAAAAATCACTTTCACAAAAAAGGTTCAAGTTGTTAATTTTTATTATGAACTTATGAACACAAAATTACAAAAAGTCGAAATGATTAAAGATTTGGGCATACTTCTTGACTCAAAATTACATTTAGATATACATATCAATAGTATAAAGCTTACCAGTTATACGGATTTGTCATGATAACCTGCAAGGATTTCAAAAGACCTTCAACATACCTAACACTGTATAAGTCACTGATAAGATCACAGTTAGAATATGCATCAGTAGTTTGGAACCCCTTTTTAGGGTTCCGTAGCCTAAATGGCAAAAAACGGAACCCTTATAGATTCGTCATGTCTGTCTGTCTGTCTGTCTGTCTGTCTGTCTGTCCGTATGTCACAGCCACTTTATTCCGAAAGTGTTAAAACTACACAGTTGAAACTTGGTAGGTAGATGTATTCTATTAACCGCTTAACGAATTTAATACAAAAATAAGAAAAATTAAAGATTAAGGGGGGGCTCCCTATACATGGAACTGAAACTGAAAAAAATTTTTTCTTCCAACCAAACCGTGTTGGGTGTCTATAGATAGGTCTTTAAAAATTACATTGAGGTTTTTAAGACAACTTTTTCTCAAAGTCAACCGTTTGAAAGATATTCACCGCCAAAGTGGTAAAATGTGTGTCCCCCCCCCCCTTTAACTTTTGAAATAAGAGAGTGAAAAATCTAAAAAAAATATATACTGTAGATCTTAATAAACACTTTCAACCAAAATTAGTTTGAACGAGATATAGTAATTAGTTTTTGAGATATAGCACATTTTCCAAAACCGCAAATATAACTTTGTCATTC
This sequence comes from Agriphila geniculea, assembly GCA_943789525.1. Lineage (NCBI taxonomy): Eukaryota > Metazoa > Arthropoda > Insecta > Lepidoptera > Crambidae > Agriphila > Agriphila geniculea. Next base: position 17,080,420 of record OX038875.1, read on the forward strand.
ATACCAACACTGTGAAAAACAAAGTTATTTTTGCAAACGAAAAATGATAGGTGGTATTAAATATGGTATGGTATAAGTTAACTACGGAACCCTATGGCGCGTGGCCCGACACGCACTTGGCCGGTTTTTTTCCATAAGTATATTAATCAAATTGAAATGGTTCAAAAAAAATTTCTTCGTTCTGCTACTTATAAATGTTATCATGGAAAACAATCCTACATTCATATTTTGAAAAAATACTAGCTTTTATCACTGGAGTCCAGACGATTGTTCTTGGACCATGTATTTTTGTACAAAATCCTTGGCAACTTCTTTGACTGTACACAGTTGACCAACCACATATCCTATCAGTTACCTAGTCGCTCTTAGCGCATTCGTGACACTCGTACACATGGCGTATTTGCACCCAGATTTAGTAGAACCATAGCAGGCCAACGCGCGCCGCTGCGTCGTATCATGTACTCGTATAATAAAAAAAATGTCTCATATAGATATATTTCAAATATCTCTTAACCAGTTTAAAAATAGCATTCATTTGGTATTAGAAATAAAATAAAATAAGAAAATTTAATTTAAATATATGTATAATTAGGCCCGTTTCACTTTGGAATAATATTCTACATTACTTTTTCTCAGTAGCATGCATGTTATTATTTAAGTTAATATTATTTTGCGGACAATGTTGTTGGTTACATAATTAGTACAATTTTCTAACATTTGTCACATTAGTAAGCATAAATATGTAATTGTTTTTTGTTCCAAATAAATAAATAAAAAAATAAAAAAAATAGATTCCGTTTTTCGTTTTTTTAATTTACTTTTTGCTGTGAGACCTTTCCTAATATTTTGACATATTTGTTGTCATTCCGTCATCAATTCAAAACTCTATTTGCTGTGTGCACAGAATGATTTTCATTTGATCTGTATAATATCAGTCAGTATACATAATATACCTATTAGACTATTGTACCTACGTCACGTAACTAGTGCAATCGAGAAGTTGAAGGTGTGCATCCGTAAAAACCATCTTATTTGTACAATAACAAGCTTGTTATAGTACCGGTTAAGCATAAGTTAGCCAAAAAAGAGGTTGCCAGCCAGCATGATGTCCTTTGACAAGTTTGACGTGACAAATAGGTAGCATTACCATATGACGATAACTTTAACTTTGACAGCGCGTTTTGGTGCAACTCACACTAAGATTTATAGTAAAAACGAGCACTTTTGTCGAGTTGCCAGTGCTTAAATAAAGCTTGTTCATCGAGCACGTCTCTTCGTGGAGCCGCACCATAACTTTGATATACCGAACTTAAGATAAAATACATTATTAAACTTACTTTTTATATTATAAATGCGAAAGTCCGTTCACGCAGACGAAGTCGCGGGCGGTCGCTAGTATCCATATAAAGGAGGCCTATGGCACAGAATAGCTAATAGTACAAGTACAGAAGTAGCACGCCGCAAAGTCACTTAAATAAATAGCGACTTTTGCACCGACACAATAAAGTGCAATCCAGCCCCCTTACTCAAATGGCCACTTTTCTATTCGTTCGCTAACTTAAAGCTTAAAAATAAGAAATTAGACGTTCAAGACACACGTTGCAAGTTTATGTAAATCACAGACATTGTTGTATTGTATAGAATTGACAAGCCTACGACACGTAAGTTTTGTGTTTATGGCTTATTTTTAATTTTTAAGTTAGCGAACGAATAGAAAAGTGGCCATTTGAGTAGCCCCCCTGGTCGCGCAGCGCTAATGGCCTACAGTTAGGCCGGCCACACACAGACGGAATCTCGTTACGGAATTCCGTACATACGTGATTCCGAACGCAGCAACTGCATGCCTATGGGCTGCCACACACATGCGTGATTTTTCGGTACGGAATCTTCATACATTGTCGAAATTACGTTCGGAATTCCGTTACGTGATTCCGTCTGTATGTGGCCGGCCTTATATTCACCTAGTAGATGCCTCTCTTTCTAACGCGTGCTCTTACCTTTTCTGACGACGCAACGTTAGGGTTGACTTCTTTTAAATGAACTGCGTAGCATATATCATAATGTGAAAAACGACAATTGTTTATTGGTTTTTGATTTAGACATCCGTACACGGCACAGTAACGTCGATTCTACATTGTTCCTATTATAAAGAGATAATGCCTACACAGGCAGTAAGATGCCGCGCTTGTACACAGGCAGGCGTTTGGCGGCCCTCTGCTTGCTTGTGCCTCCGTAGGCACGGCTAGCAGTAGGTGCTTATCGGGCGACCTTGAGCGAGTGAAGGAGGCCTTTTTTTTTTATATAGTAGGGGGAATGCGTTTATGCATCCCGAAGGTATGTGGGACTCGCCAAGGCCCTACCCACTAAACCCCCTACTGCTTCCCGCACCACCTAACACGCAAGACCTACGGGACCGTAAAATCATGCACCGTGTGGCCCTGGTGTTGATGCCCCAATGAGCCCCGCACTTGGAGGACCACCGAGTGGCACTCGTCCCCTGTCGAGGACTAGGGAGGAACGAGGTGCGCGTAGCGTCTCCTCCTTCCTCCTGGCCGTCTCCTTCGGAGCGGGACTGCGTCCGCATCCACCTCTCGGTCCCTCTCTGCGGCCTCCTTCTGTGACATCACGTCCTCACAGAAGGAGACCATCGCCTGCCACGACCTGTCACCACTCAGCATGGCACCTGCCACGCTGGGAAGCGAGAGGTCTCCTCCAATGACTGCCACTAATTCTCTCCGCTGTGACGACCACGTCGGACACTCCGCGAGAGTGTGCTCCGTGGTGTCAACCGGTGCGCCGCAGTCGTGGCACACCGGAGCGGCCTCTCTCCGTATTCGACACAGGTACTTACCGAAGCAACCGTGCCCGGTAAGTACCTGTGTCATCCTGTATGTCAGGGAGCCATGCTCCCTGTCCCGCCACTGCCTGAGGACCAGGCGAATGGCCTGAACAGTTTTATGCCCCGCAATCGGGGTTTGTAACTGAAGCAATCTTGGAGCATCCGCTCCTCCGCATCGCGCCGGACTCGCAACCTTTCTTCAGGGGCCAGGCTTTCGCCCCTTTCTGTAATTGCTCTCCTCCGTCTGTACACCTCAGAGAGCACCTGAGCTTCTAGCTCCCATGGTGGTGTACCAGCAAGAGCACATGCTGCTGTCCCCGACACCGTGCGATATCCCCGTATGATACGGGAGGCGATGACTCTTTGCGGTCGGCGAAGAGCTGCTTTATTCTCCGTGCTAAGAGAGTCTGCCCACACTGGCGCCCCGTACAGGGCCATACTCCGTATGACTCCTGCGAACAATTTGCGGCAGCTCTGGTTTGGGCCGCTTACGTTCGGCAGGAGTCTCCCTAATGCCGCTGCGGCACTCACTAGCCTGGGAGCCAGCTGCCGGAAGTGCTCACTAAAGCTCCAGCGGCTATCCAAAACAAGACCCAGGTACCGCATATGTGGTCGCAACGGTATCACGACCCCATCCACTACCATATCTTCGCCAGGGGGCGGTCCCTGTCTCGGTCCATGAAAGACGATGGCTTGCGTCTTCGCTACAGCCACCTCCAAGCCCAGCCTCCTAATTCGGCGGATCATGTGCTCTGCTCCGATTTTTGCTAGGTACTTCGCCTCCTCGAGATCTCTACCCCGGGCAGTTACGAGGGTGTCATCTGCATAACAGATGACATCATGCCGGGGGAGAAAGGCACCGCGAAGCGCCCAGTCGTAGCCCAAATTCCACAGGAGTGGCCCCAAGACCGACCCCTGTGGAACACCACACTCCATGCCACGCATCTTGACTTGCCCGTCTGGGGCAAGGAATACAACCTCCCTATCTTGTAGATAGTGCTCGATTATGCGAGCCAGATAGGGAGGGATGCCGTGATATTTCAGGGCATCTCGAATAACGCTGTAGGGGAGAGAGTTAAACGCATTTTTGATGTCCAAAGAGACTGCAACAACTCTCTCTCCTCTGCTTATCGCCCTCTGTGATAACTCCTTTAGAGCGAGGATGGCGTCGATCGTAGATCTCTGCCTCCTGAACCCGAACTGTCGGTCGGACAGATTAGGTCCTTCGTTGTTTAGGTGGTGGATGACTCGGTCGGCGATAATTCGCTCCAACATCTTACTAAGCTCATCTAGCAACACTACTGGCCTATACGCGGACGGGGAGTCTGGTGGTCTGTCGTCCTTTTTCAGGAGGCAGAGTCTCCCTCTCTTCCATCTTTTCGGAAATTGCCCGGACCTGAGGCAAGCGTCAAATAGTGTCCGAACATGTTGACCGAGATGCTCCAGGGCAATTGGAAGCACTCGCCCCGGGATGCCGTCGGGACCAGGGGCCTTCCTCCTTGTCCTAAGGCGGTCGGTCACGTCTTCCATCTCTTCTTCCGTGACTGGGAAGAAACCCTGAGCTGGGTCAGCAGCCACTGCCGAATCCCTTGCCAGTGAAGGCACTGGCGGAACATTTGAGGGGAACAGACCCTCGACGACCCTTGTAAGGAGTTCCTGGTCCATCGATTCCATTGGGGGAGTCTGGTTGTGGAGCTTTCGCCTGACCATCCTATAAGGACGCCCCCATGGATCCCTATTTAAGTCCTCCAGTACTCCTCCCACGCCAAACTTTTCGCCCTACAAATCCCCACTGAAAGGGCTGTTTTGGCTTGCACGAAGGCTTGCCGGAGACGGAGCTCTTCCCCTGCAACTCTTCCACGGCGGCGTCGGCAGCGTTGATAAGCCCTCCTGGCTGCCAGGCAAGCAGATCGGAGGGAAGATAGCTCCTCTGTCCACCAGTAAACGCCCCTTTTGGGTGGGCGGGCCCTTGCGCGTGGCATGGAAGCATTACAAACTTCTGTCATCGAGGCAGTTATGCATGCTGCCCTCTCCTCTACATTCATGGCCTCCAGGCGACCATCCTCTATATTCCACGCTTGTACCTGCCTCCTGAGCCAGGTCGCGGTTCAGCCTGGTGACCGCCCAGCGCGGGAAACATGATTGTGTGCGCCCAGGGCGAGGAGCGACCGGTCCTCCCGCGGCTGGCATGACCTTAATGTGAATGTGGTCGTGATCTGACAGTGTCACGACGTCTTTAAGGACATGCCAGTCTCTCACACGTGGTGCCAGGGCCGGGGTCGCAAAGGTCAGGTCCACTATGGACCCACCGTCCCCCCTGACACACGTGAACTCCCTCCCCACATTGCAAAGGACCAGTCCCGCTGACACCGCCCAGTTGACCACTGCATTGCCCCTTGTGGTGTCCCTACGCTCACCCCAGGAGGTGTGGTGGGCGTTGAAGTCACCCAAAACTAGCATTTGGGCTGGTGCTAGACGCCCCACCACTCCTCTCAGACTGTCGAGCCACCGAGTGAACTCAGTAACACCCCTGTTAGGGGAGAAGTAAACACCAACCAGTGTTACCTCTCCCCAGGTGGCCGCTACATAGCCCGGTCCCCTCTCTTTAACCAAGAGGGAAGGGGAGCAAACGGCCGAATACGGGGCCATGATCATGACAGAACTGTCAGTAGCACTCACCCAATTAGGGCGCTGAGGAACGCAATATGGTTCCGCCATTACAGCGATGTGTGTCCCCGACTCCGCTGCATACTGCAGAAAGAGATCCTGCGCTGCAGCGGAGTGGTTCAAGTTTCCTTGGAGGAAGTTGAGGTGTCTGGCCATTAAGTCGACATATGACCACCCTCAACTCCCCCCATTACAGTGGGATCACTCTCCGTCTCCCGCGGTTGCGCCCTAGTTTTAGCAGGCTGCCTCGCTCTCACTGGAGGAGGTCGGCATTTAATAATAATAATAATAATAATAATAATAAAGTTTATTTCGTTTAAAAGCATGTTTATACAATAGTTAGTGACCGAAGTCATCTTTTAAGCAATTATTGCCTGTACCAAATGACTCCGCTCTTCTATCACATATTTTCATAACTGTGCTATAAACATCGGTTCAACAGTATTATATTAATAAAGTTTAGAAATCAAACTTACTAAATTACTACTTGTGTGTGTGTGTGTGTGTGTGTGTGTGTGTGTGTGTGTGTGTGTGTGTGTGTGTGTGTGTGTGTGTGTGAGAGAGAGTACGTCAGCGTGCTCCCACCCATGTAGTGATTGGCGGGCAGCTTGGCTGACTTGCACACGGCACAGTTTAGCTCGCCTTTGCAGTCAGCCGATTTGTGGCCCCTGGCTCCACACCGGAAACATGTGTCGCTTCGGTCCGTTTCACATGAACACAGAGTTCGGGTGTGCCCTGTCACCATGCACCTGTAGCACCGGAGCGGAAGAGGCTCCAACGCTCGGACCGACGCTGATACCCATCCTACACGAAGGCGACTCGTCTCTATAAGTGTTTTTGCTGCCCCCACAGGGCATTTCACTAATGCAGAACCCAATCCTCGCGGGCTTACTCGGATAATTCCGACGCGGACTTGGTCCACCGGACAGCCCCCCTTCGCAGCGACCGCGGCTCCAAGCTCATCTTTGGTAACCGAGTCGTCTAGTCCCGATACTCGCAGGTCAGCGGTCTTAACAGGCCTCATGATCTTAGCGGACCCTCCCAACGTTTCCCTCAGCTTTGCTGCCAACAGATCCGCCTTTTCCCCGCTGTCGGCGCCGGGAATCTCGAACACGCGCGTACCGGTGACAGAGACCCGGACCTTCATCTCTTCTATACCCAATTCTCGGATACTTATTGCCCTCTTTGCCTTGGCTATAGCATCCGCGTACGTCACCCCCTCATCTGCTTGCTCTGAGGAGATCGCTAAGACTACCGCCGCAGTCTTGGGGGTGGTAAGTTTCATCTTCTTCGGACCTGCCGGTTTTGAGGGCTGCCGCTTTGTCGTCCTGGGGGCCTCGTTGGTACCGGCCGATGTGGATGGCCCGGCGGCGGCGGTGGGCTTTAATGGGCGACCGTTTTTGCCGACACCGATCCACGGGTTCTGCCTTGCAGATATATTGGCGTATGAGGGGGGACCTGACGCCTGTTGCTCTTCAGGAACAGCAGATGGGGTGGTTCTCGGTAGAGCGTCTGAATCAACCTGTTGCCTGGGTTGATTGGTTCCCCTCTTTTTGTCTGATGCCAGCGGTGGACGCATGATTGGTGTCGGAGGCAGACGACGTTCGATGCCCTCTATGCGGGCATTCAGCATATTGCCGAAGGTGACCGTAAGATTCCTCTCCATAACTGAGAACAACTCCTGAATATCCGGATTTGAAGCCACCGGAGTGAGTGCCGGTAAGGCCGCTGCCTGGGAAAGCGGGCTTTCATGAGTCTCCTCTCTTCGGCGCTGTGCATCTCTCTGACACCTGTCCTCATATGCCCGCTTCAAGGCCCGGTGCTCCTCTAGGAGATGGTTGAACTGCTCCTGCAATCTTTTGTTGTCCGCCTGTAGACGGCGTACATCTTCTGAAGGCGAGAGACCCACTAGCTCCCTGACCACCTCCCTGATTTTGGCACTGGCCTACGTGATAGTAGCCTTATACTCCCGCTTCATATTCCCTGACAGACTTACCACGTCTAGTAACCTTTTCGTGTGTCGCTCCACCTCGTCACTAATAGCTATCGAAGATCGCATCGAAGCTGCTGACCTACACGAGTCGACGGAGGATTCTCTTTCCCTTTCCGGATGAGGGGCGGCCGGTGGACCCATCTGGCCTGGCAGACTCATCAGGCTCTCCTGACTTTTATTTTTGTTTTTATTCTTTCCCTTCCCTTTGTTTTTGTTTTTCTGTTTTCCTTCTTTTTCTTCTCGCCTAGCCTCTTTTTGGGCCTCCTTCCTCATCATTTCCGCGTGTTCATGCGCCTCTCTTGCCTCAGGCGTATTTGCCTTTCGCAGAAGGCTGGCACCGAAATGGCTGCCTGAACCTGACCGACTTGCTGACTTTGTTCCCCTGCCTCTGCCTCTTCCCCTATCGAACTCCAAAGCACCTGCCTTACTAACAGCCGCAAGAGGCGGGTCGCTCTCATCAGAGCATGCTAAGTCATGGAGTGTCCCCTCTCCTGGACGCTTTCTTCGGGCCTTTGGAGCCTCCCTGTTCTCTGTGGTGACCGGAGAACAGGACCTCGATCTATAATACTCTCCATCAGAGAACAACTCTCCGTCCTCAAAGTAGATGGAGTCTGTTGGAGCACTGTTTACACCCGGACACTGTGCGCTGTCCTGCTGCTCAACGTCAAAATTGTTTTTATTAGATTTATCAAAATTCATTACTAGACCCACGAGTAAGGTGGCAAAATCGGTCCACCCGGGCAGAGGCCCCATACCCAGGTAAGCAAGAGTTATCGAAGCAGGGGGTCGCAGGTCCCCTGCTCCGTTGCCATGTAATGGCTGGTCATCCACCAGTCACTCACCCCCTCGCCGCACAGCAAAAAGCTTGGGGTTAGAGATTTTTTATTGAGGTTATCTCCTCGCGAGGACACCCAATTAAGGGCAGCCTCCCCGGCCCCCAACACATGACTGAAGGGTAACGGGTTGGCCGGCAGTTGGCATAAATGCCTGTACGTCGGTTACGACCACCGCAACCGACGGACCCGCCGCCCACACTATCACTGCCACTACCCGGACTATCCGGGACGCCAGCCGAGCCCGAACCGCGTCGCCGCTACCCAGAGTACGTCTGGGACGCCGACCCGGAGCCCACACTACCCGCCGAAGCGGGCAGGACCGTTAGGTCCCCAACCGTTATTTTTTAAAGAGGTTTTCTTCCTCGCAGCCCCCATCCGTTGGGATGGCGGCCCTCGTTCCCGCACCACGTACGGGGTTACGAGCAGACAACGCCAGGACAGAACTGGCGTCATCTCCGACTCGCCAGACTATTCGCCGCCACCACAATAGTGGTGGCGCCCAGGGTGCACCGCGAGGAGGTTGTCTGGCACGCACCCCGAGTGAAGGAGGCCTGCCTATGGTGTTGTTAATGAAGGTTTAAATTAACAGACTAATGCACAGCTAGCTCAGAGTACACGTTTGAAAATTTTTTTGACAGCCCTCTACAAACAACACTCGAATTCCGTTTTAGTAACAAAACCACGGCTTAACTTAATAAAACCGGTCAAGAGCTAGTCGGACTCGCGCACCGAGGGTTCCGTACAATCATAAATATATTTGAATATGTTACTTTAGTACAGTCTTTAAAAAAGTAAGATAAACGGCAGACAGGTGGAAGGAAACAGGCGGACAGTTAATTTACAAATCTTAACCACAGCTGCTTATGGTGACTGAAAAACGTTTCAGCCACTCCACATTGCAAACTGTTTATATTACTAAGTAGGAACTTATTCTTCGTTTATTCGTACAGAAAATTAATTATATTAGAACCAGCCACCAATTATTATTGTAGTATTAGGTTGCGCCATCTCTTGACCGATAGTGGAACTATTTTTTCTTCTTAGGTCAGCATTCTTAGGACAGCGCCATCTGTTGACTGGTAGTGAAACTAAAGAATTTTTGTTTGTTTTTTGAATTTCTAAACAAGTGTTTTATATTGAAACATCGTTTTATTTTTCCTGTAATCTTTACATAAACTACTATCACATAGAATTGTTTCAGATTTTTCTCTTTGCAAACTTCGGAGATAAGGGGGGGGGGGGACGGTATTTTTTTTTAAATTTTTAACATAAGTCGAAAACTATGCGGCCTAAGAAAAAAGAAAAAATGTTTTAAAATGTGCAAACAGCGCTCTTTCATATGATACCCCACATGCCATAGTCACCTCACTTCAAATTTATAAGACCCCTTTTCAGTCCCTGTTATAAGGGTTCTTTTTTACCATTTTGGTACGGAACCCTAAAAATAGAATGTGAAGAAAGTGTAGGCAGATGATTAACAGCTTTATACTGATGCAATTAAGTTCCATTTCAGTTTCAAGTCGGTAATAATAATCCAGCAGTAGTGCGGAGGTATTCATCAACGCTCGTCTCTACTCTACCTGTAAGTATTCGAATTCGTGTTATAAATGTTCTCGGAGTTTCTGCGAATTCAAAGCATCACCTTTAGTACGTTAACTCAATTTATTGAATACTAGCGGCCGCCCGCGGTTTCACCCGTGTGGTTCCCGTTCCTGTGGGAACATCGGTATAAAAAGTATCCTATATTTTAATCTAGGCTATCTACTATCTGTGCGCCAAATTCTAAACAAATCCATTCAGTATTTTTTGCGTGATTGAGGAACAAACATCCAAACATCTAAACATCCAAACCCACAATCTTTCACATTTATAATATTAAGTAGGACTAGCTACCACTCGCGACTTCGACTGCGTGAAAATTTTTTTGCTTTCCATCGGGAACAATACTTTTTTCGAGTTGAAAGGTACCTTATGTACTTCTCTGTCATCCTGACAACGTGTATATAAATTTCATGATGATCGGTTCATTAGTTAAGACGTGAAGGCGTAACAAACAAACAAACGGACTTTCGCATTTATAATATTAGTAAGGATTTCAGCGTAGATTAATTTATGTTAATCTCCATGTCTTCTTTCGAGAAGCTTGATATGGCGCATAACGCTTTTCTTTCCCTTCGTGTGGCAAAGTTTTGGGACACCCTGTATTTATAAGTTTTGTAAAGCCCTGGAGTTTCTATGTAAAAAAACAAAACTAGATTAAAAAAAAAAGGTTACTAGCTATTCCCGACGTTTCAATCGAGTTTAATTAAACGCGTATAACCTGTGCCTTAAATCTAAAGTAAAGAGCAACGCGGAAGTTAAAAAGTGTTAATAAATATAAGTTGTTAAAGGAAGTAATTTGAAGTTAAATAGAGGTATCATGCCCTACCATTACAACATAATGAAGTCAAGATACCTTTTTAGGTACCTTAGGAAGTTTTCATTATAATGGCGGCCATATTGGGCAGATAACAGTGTAGGGCAGTTTTTGTTTCCGCGCCCAAGGGTTTTGTGTGTGGACTATTCAGAGCTGGTCGTTCCGGTCGCTGCTCATACCTACTAATGGAAACAGATTAGCGATAAGAAAGTTTCGGGAAAGGCGATTTTTTTTTGAGTTTACTGTATTTATAGTCGTATGTTAATCACTGCGAACGAAAAACAGGTCATTAATAGTAAAAAAATCTACCGCTACGTCCCAGGGAAAGGTACATTACAGCGTACAGGTAGATTACAGCATAAAAAATCACAAATAGATAAAATTGAAAAAATTTGAGCATCAAAAATTCTTGAAATGCTTTTAAATGACAGTTGGTTCCTAAACTTAAGTAAAATCTTTGTATTATAAAGTTGATTCATTTAATTCTTCTAAAATAGTAACAGTAAATAGGACTTACTACGATTACCTACGTCACGCTCTGATATTAGAGCAAGATGACTGACTGATTTTCTTTAGCTAAATGCAAATGATTTGCTTTTTATTTTCACAAGGAAGAGATGCAACGTCAAACTACTCGTATACTCCTCAATTCAAATGTTTCGCTGTGGTTTCGCTTATCAAAGTTCGCCCAGCCCGATATCGAGACATAACTTTTCTAAAACACTCAATTTATTTGCATATTTGTACTTACTACTTCAATTTAGTAATGCTAGCAACCACCAATTCCATAATGATGTGGGTGATGCCGGTTCTCATTATCAGTAGATGATAGAGCATAATGAGTTAAGCACACATTAGCTAGAGGACTTCCATATATGTTTTAGTTGTTGTTTTTTTTTATTTCAGCTAAAGTATATAACAAATACATTGAACAAAGATCACTGCACAGGGCTCGCAGGCCTGAAGCGCAGTATCCAGAGAGTGATTTTCCTCATAATTTCTTTTTTTTCCCACATATTACAAATACATAAAAAAAACTTAAAACAGATATGGAAGACCCGTACCCAGTAGAGAGATACTAAAATAGCTTGATTATTAATTATCAATAATTTGCGTTAAACATAATTGCGTATGTCATGATCATTTAAAAATAAACTTATATTTTAACACGTTTTTATTCTTAAAATATTCTACTATTTATATGTATATTATATAATATTCTACTAAAATAGGTATCAGATTTACGCTCCGTGGTTATAATGCAAAGATAATATGGCTTCGTTTTTTACAAGCTAATAAAACTTGGACAACATTTACGAAGACAATGCCATAAAAATTGGCATAAAATCGCGGCGCCGAAAATTTTATGTCCAAACAGACACCGAGACGTTCATAAACTCTAAAGGAATCAATGGATAAATGCGTGAGTTTGAAACAAATTGTTGGTCAGTTTATGACCAGAACAAAATTCATTTGTAATGTACGACCAATATTGAGCTATGAAATGTAAAGTAAGTTAAGTATTAAATTGCATTTTAAAAGTTAGGTAAAAAAAATTGTGAGTTAGAAAAAAAACACGAAATATGTTTTATTTTCAGTAGTTATTGGTGTAGTTTCAGTGTTCTATAAATTAAGGGTGACATATCCATATAAAGAGGAATGTGTGGGAAGAAAATATCTGAAATAACATAAATGAAATTTAAAGAGTATTCTTTCATTTTCTATAAGCTATTAAAGTGTCGGTGATTAGATATCGGAATTCAAATTGTGTCGGGGACATAAAACAAATAAAAATATGACTTGATTTTCAAATAGACTTTGTTTTAAAAAGTTTATCAGGAACATATTGAAGCATATAACACTTGCAATCGAACGAGATCGAACGGGCGTAAATTTTCCTTATGTTGCATCAAATACATTTTGCTCTGCACCGAAGAATAGGCAATAAAAGCATAGAGCGTTCATCGTTGTTGCGTAAATCGGAAAATATCGGTAAATCATATGTTTATTTGTAGGTGAGAGCGGCGGGTCCTATTGAAGGCGAGTCTATTCTGTGACACAAAGACCTTAATTTATTCTTGAACCGGATTTATTCTTCCCATGTGGGCCGCTGGCGACAGAGGGCCCTCAGGTTAATGTAGGTTCTGTCATCGGAAATTGGAGCAGGGAAACCGTGCTATTTGTCAACTGTCACCTGGAATTGAATGTTGAAGGTGTACCGCACTCATTCAAAGTTCACTCGTTATGAGGATATTTCTCCGTATGGTTTATGAGTGTATTATTGTAATGTGCGGCCGGGAAATTTCCCAAGCGAAATAATGTTGACTTCATTCTAAGTATAACGCACACTTTTTTAAAGAAAGTAGTTTTAAAATAACTGCTTCACAGCTACCAAACGTTTACCAAAAAATTACCAATTTTGCTCTGATTTACTGAATATATTCAATCAATGACTTATCCGATTAACTAGTTTATTTTAGGAATCTGGTTTATATGGTATTATTTATTTACCTTTAGTCTTGGAAAATAATAGTTCTCTTATTTACTTGACAATACTTATTAAGTGTGTAGTAGCAATTCAAATAATTCAGGTGTCTCAACCACTCTTGTATTAGCTTTAATGTCGTCGTTCTTTTAATTTAACAAAAGGATTCCTGATATCAAAGATGGCGATGTGACACTTTGTCTAAACGAGTCCTTTGATGGTGCGACTTCCTCAACAATTTTCATTTCCTCACTGGAAATCTCCTCAGAACTTCCCAACACGCCAATTTTAACTCTAAATCTGTCTCTTAGTTACTTTCAGTGAACTTTACTTCACATCGTTCGTCCGTATTTCCAGTTTAATCATTTGAATGCTCAGTAATAAAATTACTTAAAGAAATTATTCAAGTGCAAGTATTAACATGGTTAATATAATATGCAATGTAATAACTTATTCGTTTGAATTTTCTGTCTGTGACAGATCACAGTTAACAAACAATTGTTAATCTATACAGATATAGATTAACAATGGTTTTCCAGATGCGTAAGTAACAAAAGACCCATCTCCTCTCACTGAGTCGTTACTAATTCTATTAATTCACGGCTACATAACAAATTCTTAAAATACATTAAACACGTTGTTATTTTCATACTATTATACAACGTGTTACAAAATAACCCCTATTGCCGAATATGGTAGATAGGGACCCGTCAAACTGTACAACTTTTACTATGAGACCAACTCTGAAATCGTAAAAAAAGTCAGCTGTTTCATACAAAAAATAATAACGAAAATATCAAAATGTATATGTAAACCGCTGTTTTTTTTCGCGATAGAGTTGGAGCTATAGTAAAAGTCGTTCTGTTTAATGGTCCCTATGTACCATATTCGGCATTAGTGTTTATTTTGTAACACGTTGTATATTTTTAGGGTTCCGTACCCAAAGGGTAAAAAACGGGACCCTATTAGGTACTAAGACTCCGCTGTCCGTCTATCTGTCTGTCTGTCTGACTGTCTGTCTGTCTGTCTGTCGGTCTGGTCTGTCTGTCTGTCTATCACCAGGCTGTATCTCATGAACCGTGATAGCTAGACAGTTGAAATTTTCACAGATGATGTATTTCTGTTGCCGCTATAACATCAAATACTAAAAACTAAAACCCGACTACGGAAAAATCGTGCTCTAAAAAGTAAGAAACAAGAAAATATTTGAGTCCAAAATTCAATAAAAAGGATAACCGTAGCGGCATGCCACTTCTAGCCTGTTGTTCGTGTCTCGTGGTCGTGTCGTCTAGGACAAAGTGGCATGCGACTACGGTTATCCTTTTTATTAAATTTTTGGACTCAAATATTTTCTTGTTTCTTACTTTTTAGAGCACGATTTTTCCGTAGTCGGGTTTTAGTTTTAAAACTTCTTTTTTATTTTTAATATTTTGGAGTTGTCAATAGGGTGAAAGCAAGCAAAGCCACGGGCAAAAGCTAACAATATATACATATTTGAAAAGTTCTCTTTAAGCCCTTTCATTTGGTACCGCACACGGAATTATTAAAAAAAAAATTTTTTAGTTCATGTCTTTAACTCCTCTAGAGGGCGCCACATTGAATTTAATGTGACGTCATATAGCCTATGTTTGTGGGACAATTAAGACGCTTCTAACGATACCCCATTTGTCAAATTATAACAAGTAGTTTGGAAGCTATGAGGGAACAGATGAATTTACAAACATACATACGTACATGCAGGTTAAAATCATATACCCTCCGTTTTGGCTTCGCTGTAGTCGGGTAAAAAATAAATATTTAAGGGGGGCTCCCATACAATAAACGTGATTTTTTTTGCCGGTTTTTGTTCTATATTAATAATGACAACAGGTAGACAGGTCAAATTTTCACAGATGATGTATTTTTGTAGCGGCTATAACAACAAATAATAAAAACAGAAAAAAAAAATATTTAAGGGAATTCCATAGAATAAACATGATATTTTTGCCGTTTTTTCGTACGGAACCCTTCGTGCGCAAGTCCGACTCGCACTTGGGCGGTTTTTTATGTATGATGTGGTATCAATTGACTTCAGTCGTAGGTAAGTAGGTTACTTTCAGTTGTTAATCATATCAAAGAACAGCCTTTATTACGATATTTGTATGTGTATTTTTACAAGTTCGCATGGAATTAATAGAATTACAACCATCATTGAAACACTCGTCTTTCAGTAAACACTCAGGACACCGCGAGTTCACTAGCAAAATAACAGGCATTCGTAACAAAAGCCCATTCATCAAACGAGATAACAATGTCACAGCGTTATCAAAACATGACCCGTGAAGCGATCACAATGTTTTGCCACGAATTCTGCTTCGCAAAAAAGTTCACAATGGAAAAGTTAGTGCACAAATGCACGAATAAATCTTTTTATTACTATATAGGCCATGCAGTTCTTGTGATGTATGGATCCATTTGGTTC
This sequence comes from Agriphila geniculea, assembly GCA_943789525.1. Lineage (NCBI taxonomy): Eukaryota > Metazoa > Arthropoda > Insecta > Lepidoptera > Crambidae > Agriphila > Agriphila geniculea. Next base: position 17,096,117 of record OX038875.1, read on the forward strand.
GTTTGAAAACAGGTGCCGTTTAAATTGTACTCGCGGCAAATTAATTGTTGAGCCGTTGAGGAACTGGGGCTGTGGATTCAGTGCGAGAGACGTGTGCGTTTCATTTTGTATGAATTACGTCTTACTGTGTTTAGGTAAATGCACTGCATATTAATAAATTAATTTATAAGAACATTTATGTTAAGGGGCGGTAATAGGAAAACATGGTTTGCGCAGGCCATATCTTTATATCGAAAACGTAAACTTGTAGCCACCAAAAAATCATACGACAAGCTAAAGAGTTTACCTAGTTGCTACAAACATTAAATTGCGTATAAACCTCACAGATGATTGTAAAAAAAAACAGAATATCATCAAAAGCGCTTGTCGCGGGTCATATTTTCGGCGTAAATAATAGCGTAAACGTATTGAATTCTACATCAAAATACACTTTAACGTACTGTGCAGTTGCTCCAATAACTTTTTTTCAAGAAAGATAATTGTGCTAAAGATAATGATGAAAAAACAACGAAAAACATCGAAAAAATGCGGAAGTGAGGTTATTTTCCATACTCTTTATACGTAAAGAAAAAGACAGAGACAAATGATTTCGCGTAACGGAGCCTTAACGGGTTTGATTTATAAGATAACTAGCGACCCGCCCTCGCTTCGCTTCGGTGTAGTGTGGAATTTGACACCATGTATTATACATATAAACCTTCCTCTTGAACCACTCTATCTATTAAAAACCGCATCAAAATCCGTTGCGTAGTTTTAAAGATTTAAGTATACATAGGGATATAGGGACAGAGAAAGCGACTTTGTTTTTATATACTATGTAGTGATATATTAATCTTCTGTTGATTTCTCTAGAACTAGAGTGGAAGATTTAGGCAACACGTTATAGTACGTACTTAAAAAGCTCAAAATAATATTGCGTTAGGAACAATAGATGAGAGATAATAATTAACAATTTACCTTCACGTTTCTATTTCTCTTATCAAAAATACCTAATACAATAGTCTATTTAAGTACTGCATCTGCAAATCACGTACCAAGTTTTGAATTCGACCTTACAGTGAAAAGTGCAAATGGAAAGAAATCAAAGTTCGCTTCAGTCGTCCGGTTGAAAAGTGCCGTTCTCTGAGTTAGTGTGTTCGTAGTTGGCGTCGCGCCGAGTGCCGGGCAGCAATTAGCCAAAATTATGTCCAAAAACAAGTTCAGGAGCAATTTGCAGATGTACTCGGCAAACGCTCTGATTCACTGCCAGTGCCTTCGAATGAGGCTTGGGACTGGCAATGAAAATTATAAAGCGTTTGTAAAAATACTTGAATTAGAAGAAATGCATTTCTTGTTTGAACGGCACGTAAGCTTGTAATAAACCTGCTTTTGCATGCGATTTTTTGAAATTTCTATGACTTCGTTGCATTTTGTTTATGAATTGAATTAAAGATTCATGTTATGAACCCAAACAACTGAGAAATTTCCTTATATTTTGCCAAATCCTCCAAATAAACTATTTATAGCTATTAATTACACTGCGTAAGCTGTTATCGCGTAAGTTAATTCCTTTCGACTAAATAAGCTCAGTTTAATTCTCATGATTACAGTTGGCTCACTGTTTTGATTTGTAGCCACAGGTTCAACTTATTCTGCTACAATTTTTTATAATCCTGACAACGAATAGGTACAAATATGTTTCGAATATAACATACGAATAACATAAGAATATGTTACAAAACGAAGAATATGTCGGTGACCAACAATAACAAAAAAAAATGGGCGAGTTTTATTTAGGCCAGTTGCCACAGAAGCCACCGAGTACCTGACTCCAAACTGCTTTGCCAGGCGCTTTCCCCTTTTATGTACAATATAATAATAATTACAATTTACGCATGAGTAGTCGAGAGACATGTCAGTTTAGTCCATTGCTCTTTTGTAACATTTAGACAACAAGCAACGTAAAATACGCTTTCATGTGACAGGAGACCCTGAACTTGATATAGGATTGTAAAGGATAACAAGGCCTTAGTATTATTTTGATACAACATTGTGTTTAAGAAGTTAAAATAACAAAAGGATAAATACTTAAACAAATTCACCTAGCTCCTTTTATGGGAGCATTTCAACGCTCAAACAAGTAATTTTTTTTTTGATGAAAAGTAACTTGCAACTTTGGGGGTTCCACATGGATTCGCAACTTGACAATGGGAGGGTCTTTAGTATATATTGTTAGGTTTATTTTTTTTTCTTTTGTAAGCGTGTTGAATTAGGAAAAAACGATTTCATTAACAGAACTTACACATAAGATAATACTCTGGTATTACCTCAATTTTACTTTGTAGATATAAGTAGAATTGGTTTGAAGATTTTGCGATAGGTCCCCGGTGAATCCTCATATCAAAAGTTTTCCATCACATCAGAAGTAACAAAGGGGATTACGGGAAGTGGTTTAGGATTTTCTCTCGTCCTGTGGGAGTAATTGTATGGTACCTACTAGTAAATTTATATTAAAGTATGTAATTTATTAGTAAACAATTTTATCTGTCGTAATTAGGAACTTAGAATTATGTGATTGTGCTAATGTGGTTGTGAATAAACATCAAAAACATCACGAAAACAAGCAAATAAAATTTTTCACGTAATACCAATTTAAAAGCTTTTTATTATAACGATGTTTGGGGCGTTTCATGGGAATAAGAGAAAAGAGAAAAAAGCGTTTCGTATGAATTCGGTGTGAACTTTGACTATGCGTAACTCATGGATTTGGTCCCGAAACAAATTAAACGGCTTTACCAATATTCAGTAAATGCATAGTTTTAGGACAATCTTGCAACAAATCTATGCAGGGTTTTGTTTGGGTAGGTAATCAACTTTTATATTGGGTTCTACCTACTTTAGTTACTGCCTTATCATGCATTATTCATATTTATTTCAGAAATCAATTTGCTGACAAAAGCTAGCGATCGATGTTACTTTTTGGGTAAATAACTTGATTTATGTATATCTGTTAAGCTCAAAGACCTTTGGTCTTTGAGCGAAAAAAACGCTCACGACGCGTTCTGGTCACTACCAAAATGCCACAACGCGAAATTCGTGTCATGGCTCTTATAAAACGCCCATAACGCGTTGTGGTAATCACAGAAATACCACAAAGCGAAATTCGCGTCGTGGTCAACATACCAAACGGCCACTACGCGTAGTGGAAATGAAGAAAAGCCATGACGCTTTCTGAGCACTAGTTGGTGCAACCATAACACGACGGCCAGGTCGTAAATTATCGGAACGCATACAATGGGCGCGTATGGAACCATGATAAAGAGAATTCGACGCACACTGATTTGCAATACCTGTGCGTGGGTCCTACAAGTCTCAAAGTTTTGATACGTATCTTTTAGAAATATTTTTTTACTGTACTAGGTTAAGTAGGTAGGCGGAAAATTTAAATAAATCGTGTCATTTAAATAAAATAACATTTTGTTAAAAGGATTACTTTACTTAAAAAAAAAAAATTACTACAAATTGTTATAATTAGAAAATTTTAGAACTTTTTTGGCAAACACTTTATAAAAAAATAACTTACAATTATAACAAATATTAGTCATTAGAAATTTAAGTTTTTTATTAATTTTTTTTTCCAAATCGGCATACCTAATAGGGCGGGACACCTAGACGACCAATTATATTGCACAATATTTTAACCCTTTGTAGACTCGTGTATCATTTTTTTAACTCACTTATCTAAGATTCGGAACGACCAAGAAGTCAAATGTCATAAATAGAACAAAAATAGAACATAGAACAAACTTTGAATACCAATAATTTAAAGTTCTTGGTAGTTCCGAACCTTAGAGTGAGTAAAAAAAACATCACACGAGTCTACAAAGGGTTAAATATTGCGCAATATTATTGTGTCGTCTAGAGGCCGCCTAAGGCTACTAATTGTTGAACACAAAGTATTATTCATCACATCAGCAACTACAACTAACTTTCTTAAAATAATAAGCACTTTTTAGATTTTCATAATTATAACTCTTTTCGAAATTAACAAGAAATGAATAAACCAGTTTAACCGATGCTTTAATGCATCATTGTAATGCGTTTCGACAATTAACAATCTGCCCACCGTGTTATGGTTTGCACCAACTAGTGCTCAGAACGCGTCATGTCTTTTCTGCATTTCCACAACGCGTTGTGGTCGTTTGGTATGTTGACTACGACGTGAATTTCGCTATGTGGTATTTCTATGATTACCACAACGCGTTCTGGGTGTTTTAGAGCCATGATACGAATTTCGTGTAATGGTATTTTGGCAATGACCAGAACGCGTCGTGAGTGTTTTTTTTCGCTCAAAGATCGAAATCGGTCTTTAAGCCTAACATATCGACACTGTGAACTTACGATAAGATGGATCAATTTATCTTCGGATAGATAACGTAGTATATGAAATGGATCAATTTATCTTCGGATAGATAACGTAGTATATGAATATGTGATAAATAAAGAGTAGTATGCTTTGAGCACAACCAACTCGTTCAGGGTTCTTGTGTTCCAGAAGCGTATTACCTTCTACTGGTAACAACTAAACAAAGACATGACGCGTTCTGAGCACTAGCTCAGAACGCGTCATGTCTTTTCTGCATTTCCACAACGCGTTGTGGTCGTTTGGTATGTTGACCACGACGCGAATTTCGCTTTGTGGTATTTCTATGATTACCACAACGCGTTCTGGGCGTTTTTATTAGAGCCATGATACGAATTTCGCGTTGTGGCATTTTGGCAGTGACCAGAACGCGTCGTGAGTGTTTTTTTCGCTCAAAGACCGAAATCGGTCTTTAAGCAACATATCGACATTGTTAAGTTACGATAAGATGGATCAATTTATTTTCGGATAGATAACGTAGTATATGAATATGTGATAAATTAAGAGTAGAATGCTTTGAACACAACCAACTTGTTCAGGGTTCTTGTGTTCCAGAAGCGTATAACCTTCTACTGGTAACAACGAAACATATCTAAATGTCAAAACCTTATTATGTATGTAACACAAGTACACAGTGAATGCATATTAGACTGTGTACATTGCTTAGTTTATTCTTGGTTAACAACACAAATTGCAAAAAGGACACCTAAATACAGTTTTTATGATTTTACACCAAAGATGAAAAACTGTATAAATTAAGAACAATGAAATATGGTATAAATCAAGTAACTTTATATAATTAGTAGCATTAAAATACACCTTAATTTATTACATAGTGCAGATATTATCAAATGCATAAGTTTTTATTAACAAAAATAAAAATTGAAAATTTGCCTTTTTGCAAAAAATCTGTAGTTTGGGTCCTTTATGCCCTACATTATTACTATCTAAACAATGGAAACAAAATAATGGAGACTGAATTCAAGTGTTTATGTTTATTTTAAAATTAATTCTTAGTTAGCTAATACAATTTTTCAATTACACCTACTTAAATCTACAAAAAATAAAATTCAAGGATAGGCAATCATCCAAAATCTCAGGCGGGTTTATGCAATGCAAGCACTGCTTTTTACAACTGAAAATAAACAGAAATGGTAAAAAATATATACATAATGATTTGAAAAGACAAATAAAATCAACTTCGAATTCTTAAGGATCGTTTTTAGTCTCAATTTTTTAACCGGCCAATTTGTATGTGACAGCCCTTTAATTTTAGCAGTCTTCAGTTTATTTTGTATAGGTACTTTGCAACATTTTTACGTCTTTCTTCTTTTTTAAAGAAAAACCGTGAAAAAGCACCCTTAAATACCCGCGTTGTATCTTTATATGTGTTACCCACCATAAGTATTGCAAAAAGGGCTCATATGCCTTTATGCACAACACGCTTAAATAGATAAGTATAGCTATCTCTTAATCCTTGGAATAAATTTGAGACATTTTTGCACAGCATGTTTCGCAAGTTCAAAATGTTGCAATAAGATAAAAATATAAAAATCCCAAAAAAGTTACATGTGTCCTTTTTGCAAGTCATGATTCCTAGTGTATCGATTGGTGCAATATTTTATTAATATCTAAATAGAGTATTTCTCTGAACTATGCTGAAACATTTTCAGCATAGTTCTGTAGCAAATGCTACAATTTATTTTTTGTTATTTTAATTTGTTTTAAGCTTTTACCTGTCCTTATGTAACAACGTTTAAAGGGTGTGGTAATAAAAAATATTATTATTATTCACGTTAAATATTTATTATTAATTTTCTCAATACTCAATATGCAATCAATCTCAATGATTAGTTTATAAACTGATCTAATAAATGCTCAAGTGAAAGGGAAAAGATCTAAGAAGTTAAAATTAAATGAATCTAAATTTAAAACAAAAGAATTAAGTATACTTATTCGCCTACTCAGCATATCTTTTAAGGAGGTTTCCAAAATTCTGTAGTGAGTAGGTACCTAACTAATTAGAAAGTTTAAGGCGAAATCTATAAATTAAATTCTATAAGCTTGGTAATTTAGGATTCAGAGAGATCAAGGACCAGGACGCTTTGTTTAATCCTCAGATTTAAATAACTTCCCAACTCATTAGCGGAGGTCAAATTAGGTTGGAATTAGGTTTGCGATGCGGCCTTGACTGAGTCAATGTAAATGTTGATTACCTAAGTTGCTCTGGTCTCATCGGGATCCCTCCAGAGGCGGTTATAAAGATTTAGGTGATTGGTTCACGAATCGTAGAATCCGTCGATTTACTTATACCCTTTAAATCTCCGTTTTAAGAAGACATTTTCGTAAATTATTACAACAGTATTTGTGAACAATCTGCGGGATTGAATGGGTACTTACTAATGTAACTGGTCGTATTATTAGGTAAATTATATTGTCAGTTTTGCAACAAGAGCTATAACCGCAGAATATCACATGAACAAGTATTTACGATTAAAATATGATACATTAATACTTCTAAACATGATTTGCCTCAAATATTTACGTATACAATTACATTATCTTTAGTACAACAATACAAACATAGGTATTAGGTACCATATTAAAAGTTAAAAATTTTTAACACTTGATTTTATTAATTAACATCTAATAAACTTTTTTGAACAAAAGCTGATTTTGACAAGTATCTATAAACGAGTAATAGAGCCCTTCTAAATCAATGAATATTATTTATTAATTATCATATTAAATTTCTAATTAAACAATGCCCTTGGTCTGTGAAAACAGATAATTTTAATGCAAAATCTCATAAACAATGACTGCGAATAAATCTACGTAAGCCACTCAAATGAAAAATTCCACCCAAACCTTTATCCTTTATGATATGATTCAGTGATCGTATTAAATACGACAGGTTCCTCTCATATTTACACAAATTGCAAATTACATACAAAAGCGCTGAGGTAGGTGCTACGGAGTATGTTTAGCTGACTTTGACTGACGTCGCTGAAACGACACCGCCAAAAATTTAATTAGGTCGGCCTCATCAATTTCTTTGTGCGAGGAAACGTTAAGGGATGTGATATAATCATCCATTTGAAATATTAATTAATCTTCATGAACGGGAGATTGATTTTTTGGAGACGGACGGTAATTAACGATATGTAAGACTTTTGCGACCGTTCAGACAAAATGTTACAAAGATTGTAAATTGTAACTTTATTCATTTCGTCAATGTTCAACCAATTTATAGTCTAGAAAACTCCTGTGACTAGGCATCGTTCAAGGTGTCATGTGAAAAGGATTTCATCTGTTATTAGATGAATAGGTGATAGTCCCAATTATCCCAACAATCTGTCTAGTAGTATTAGAATAATTAGAATAGATAAATATTTCCCCAGAAAGTAAAAAAAAGTACTTTAATTCTTTTTACCCGACTGCAAGAGAGTTATGTTTTTCGCGCGTATCTTGTATGTAAGTTTGTTTGTTTGTATGTAATATTCTTTATTACCTCATATCTTTTAAACGGCTGAACGGATTTCCATGATTAACATATCGTAAGATTTGTCTCGTCAGCCCAAGTGTTCTTAAGAAGGTGGCGTTATAAAAAAACCAACATGGCGGCCGTACGGTGCTAAAATGCTGGTATATAACTCAAATCATTCATAATGTCACTTTCTTAATGCATGCCTCCGACTGCATGTTATAATGTTGCCTTTAATATTTAATCTTGTTTCCATCTTTTCAGTTGACTTGTCTTTTTATGCAGGCGGGTTTTTAATTTTTACGATAATAATATATCAAATTGGTATTTTCTCCTGAAGCATCCCTAGAGTCTTGAAAAGTCGTAAGGCGTATTAGAAGATAAAAGGAATTAATCACGGTTAGATAAGTGTGACTGAAGCAGGCATAACGCGGGGCTGAGCGCAAGGCTCCGGGGAGGCATCCTCGCGCGGAGTTGCCTATAAAATTTTACGATCGCTGCCTATGAGCCTTTATGGCCCTTGTCGGTGTCACTAGTCTGTCTAACATAGTTTGTAACGCTGGGGTTAGGTACACGGTTCTTATGAATTATGGCTCAAGGGTCAATATATATTTCAATATTCAATTTAGTTAGCTAAGTTTTGATATTATTTGGGATTATTTTTTATACAATGTTATTGAACAAGTATCGGCCCACTCGGTCCACTCACAAAACTTATATATATATAAACAACGTGTAACAGAAAGGGCGTATCAACCCGAAAGGAGGTCATGTACTCGTGAAATGGAATACATTCCAGCAGAAAAAAAAATGAAATAAAATAAAAAAAATTTAACTCTCCATACAAAATGTTGGCGGCAAATTCAAATTTTCTATGGAGAGACCCAATTTTTTTTTTGATTTAATTTTTTTTTGTGCTGGAAGGTGTTCAGATTCACGAGTACATTGACCTCCTTTCGGGTTGATACCCCCTTTTTGTTACACGTTGTATATATATATATACAGGGTCACTGGAAATATGACGTATTCCTGTTAAGGGGTTATAGATGAGGTCAAAAAAAATATTTTTTGTCATATAACTTTTTCTCAAAAAATAAATAGTTTTTGAGTTAATTGAAATTAAGTATTTTTTTACCAAAAGTACGTTTTCAGACACAAAAATTTAAAATAAAAGATAACTACTCATTCGATTCCGGATTTTTTATTATTTTGGGATAGAAAAGAATCTGAGTGCTGATAATGAATAAAAACAATTTCATAAAATACAGGTGTTTATAAAAAAATCAATCCTTAAATGCATTTTTTATTTTTATTTTTTCATATTTTTTAGAAATAGCTTCAAATATCTTTAAAAAAATCCTAGTAATTAAGCGTGCATAATATTTTAAAAACATCACAATCTATTCAGCTTTCAGTTGAGGTATAAAACTTAATAATAGCTTAAATAAAAAATGAGAAATTAAGACTTAACTAAATAGCAGTCCCATTTCATGTAGCAAAAATTTCCTACTTCAAGCGCTTCGGAGGTGGCCGTATTATCCTACTTATTCAATAAATGTGAAAACTTTCTTGTTTGGATGATTGTTAATCAATCACGCAAAACGGCTGAACTGATTTGGATGAAATTTGGCACACAGATAGTTTATAAGCCGGATTAAAACATAGGAGGATACTATTATCTTGATTAAAGGTTCCCTAGGGATTTTCTCAAATGTAAATGCGAATAAAGTCGCGGGCGGAAGCTAATTTGCCATAAATGATCGTGCTTACTAAAAATACTTTCGTCCGAGTGAGTTTGAAACGGGATTATTTTCCGCCGATGAGTAAAAATTTATACAGACAGCATCAAAAATAACCATGCATATCCATTTTTAATGACCCGCTGCTGGGGAACAGGCCTTACTTTCCTTTTGGGATAAAGCGGACGGGCCATAACCCACCACGTGGGCCCAATGTGGATTGGTCGGTGTTAACTCAATGTACCTTACATTGAGCCCTTGGTTCTGGCTGCATTTACAGTCGTTAACACTGACCAATCCACATTGGGCCCACGTGGTGGGTATGGCCCATCCGCTTTATCCATCCACAAGCCAAAAGGAAGGCCAGTTCCCCAGCAGCAAGGCATTGAAAATGACTGATATGCATGGTTATTTTTGATGCTGTCTGTATGAAATTTTGACTCATCGGCGGAAAACAATCCTGTTTCAAACTCACTCTGATGAAAGTATTTTTAGTAAGCACGATCATTTATAGCAAACTAGCTTCCGCCCGCGACTTCATTCGCATTTACATTGGAGAAAATCCCTAGGGAACCTTTATTCAAGATAATAGTATCCTCCTATGTTTTAATCCGGCTTATAAACTATCTGTGTGCCAAATTTTATCCAAATCCATTCAGCCGTTTTGCGTGATTGATTAATAATCATCCAAACAAAAAAACTTTCACATTTATTGAATAAGTAGGATAATACGGCCACCTCCGAAGCGCTTGAAGTAGGAAATTTTTGCTACATGAACTGGGACTGCTATTTAGTTAAGTCTTAATTTCTCATTTTTTATTTAAGCTATTATTAAGTTTTATACCTCAACTGAAAGCTGACAAGATGGTGATGTTTTTAAAATATTATGCATGCTTAGTTACTAGGATTTTTTTAAAGATATTTGAAGCTATTTATAAAAAATCTGAAAAAATAAAAATAAAAAATGCATTTAAGGATTGAATTTTTTATAAACACCTGTATTTTATGATTTTACTTTTATTTATTATCAACACTGAGATTTTTTCTATCCCAAAATAATAAAAAATCCGGAATCGAATAAGTAGTTATCTTTTATTTTAAATTTTTGTGTCTGAAAACGTACTTTTGGTAAAAAAATACTTAATTTCAATTAACTCAAAAACTATTTATTTTTTGAGAAAAAGTTATATGACAAAAAATATTTGTTTTGACCTCATCTATAACCCCTTAACAGGAATACGTCATATTTCCAGTGACCCTGTATATATTAGGGCTTTTCTTCTGGTTTAAAAGCTTTTTCTATTCCTTAAAATGTTGGTAAAACTTGTTACCTTAAAAATACAAAACACCCTTTTGTTGTTTAATAAACCCTGCCATAAGTCTGCTCTTTTCATTTTTATCATTAGGAAATAGCCCATTCCGTTTGTTCTCCTGTTCACACTTCATTTAAACTTTAATATTTCATTTACTGGTGATGCAAAGATGCGTTTTCTCTAAAAGACTTACAAGATTTGATCAATCAAAAAGTTACAAGAAAAACTGAAAGTTGTTAAATAATTGAGCTAAGAGATATTGTAAGACAAACTTTTATTAATTCTTGAGTAAGACAGAAAAATCAAGAATCATTCGTCATAATTATGTAGATGATCGCACATGTACTTATAAATTATTAAAAAGATAAAGTCGAGTTAACTGCAAAGAACTCTCATTTGAAATTAATACTCGCAATTTCAGTAAGTTTGGATTACAATGATTATTTATTATGTATCCAGTAACTGAAAATACTAGCTACTACATCAGCAAGGCTAACACCAAAGAAAATTATACCACTCTAAGTGCCACGAGAAATGCTCGTTAATCAAAAACGTGCTCATAAAATATTAATCAACTTAGGAGACGGCCAGCGTTCCTTCACAACCTATATTTATCTTCTTCCTTATAAAAGGTGAATTAAAGATGATTTCTTTTAAAACAAACAGAGTTCTTTGCAAGACGTGTTTACTGTTTACCGACCTTTCAGAACGTAATCATCAAAAAGAGATGGTGCCTAAATGGATTTAGCTGGTTGTTGTATTGTTGTTTGCTCGACAAAGGGCAAAAGGGAATAGAACGGACGCAATCTCGGTATGGTCAAAGGCGTTTATTGCAAGTCTCGTTACTCTCATAGGATCATTCAGTTTGACAGCTGCTTACTCACACTACGTAGTAATAGTTAGAAGTATAGTTAATTCTTCGCTTACACGTAGAGTTTACCTTTTAGGTTTTTAAAATTAATAGGAACCCAACTAGTTTTGTTTTGTAAGAAACACGAAGAAAGAGAGAAAGACGCGCCGAAATTAAAAAAAACCGGTCAAGAGCGAGTCGGACTCGCCCACCGAGGGTTCCGTACAATCATAAATATATTTGGATATGTTACTTTAGTACAGTCTTTAAAAAAGTAGGATAAACGGCAGACAGTTGGAAGGGCGAACAGGCGGACAGTTAATTTACAAATCTTAACCACAGTTGCTTATGGTGACTGAAAAACGTTTCAGCCGCTCCACATTGCAAACTGTTTATATTACTAAGTAGGAACTTATTCTTCGTTTATTCGTACGGCAAATAGTAGGTAATTTATATAAGAACCAGTCACCAATTATTATTGTAGTATTAGGTTGCGCCATCTCTTGACCGATAGTGGAACTATTTTAATTCGCAAGTCAGCATTCTTAGGTCACCGCCATCTGTTGACGGGTAGTGAAACTAAAGAATTCTTGTTTGTTTTTTGAATTTCTAAAAAAGTGTGTTATATTGAGACCTCGTTTTATTTTTCCTGTAATCTTTACGTAAACTACTATTACATAGAATTATTTCAGATTTTTCTCTTTGCAAACTTCGGAGATAAGGGGGGGGGAACGGTATTTTTTTTTACATTTTTCATCATAAGTCGAAAACTATGCAGCCGAAGAAAAAAGAAAAAATGTTTTAAAATGTGCAAACAGCGCTCTTTCATATGATACCCCACACGCCCTAGTCACTTCACTTAAAATTTTTAAGACCCCTTTTCAGTCCCTGTTGTGAAAAAAATATTAATTTTATTATTTCTTTCTTATTTGCAAAATAGTTGGGCAAATGTCATCTTAAACTATTCCAAATTTCAAGTTGATACCATTAGTAGTTCTCGAGATATCCAGCTGTGACAGACAGACAGACTGAGTCACACCATAAGGGTTCCTTTTTTACCATTTTGGTACGGAACCCTAAAAGTAAATGAGTACATAATAATAAGATATGATAATTATTATGAAAAGATATGATGACAATGAAAACTACTGAAAAGTGCTTCTTGATGTAATTTTTTTTATGAAATAAATATATTTTTTTTTAAATTTGAGATTTTTGCATTAACAATGCTATTTTTAAACAATACTAAATAATATACTAGAAAAAATACGACTCGCACCAGATCAATACTCAGACGGGAATCGAACCCGCGACCTTTGGATATCCGGTCCAATGCTCTGACCGCTGAGCTACCGAGTCACTAGTCACATCGTCGAATTTTTCCTAGTATATCCTAAACTCTTACGCTGTAAGCCAGCGTTATTTCACCAATGTGAGGAATTACCTCGACATTCAATTGAAATATCTTTCCAGATATTTTAACAATTGATTAAGATGAAATAGCTATATAATTTTTAAATTTGGGATTTTTGCATTAACAATGCTATTTTTAAACAATACTAAATAATATACTAGAAAAAATACGACTCGCACCAGATCAATACTCAGACGGGAATCGAACCCGCGACCTTTGGATATCCGGTCCAATGCTCTGACCGCTGAGCTACCGAGTCACTAGTCACATCGTCGAATTTTTCCTAGTATATCCTAAACTCTTACGCTGTAAGCCTGTAAATAAATATATGACAAAATTCAATAAAAAATTGAGAATTTTAATTGCTTAAAAGCCGGTTGAATATCTCTTCACTCTTTGATGACATAAAGCGTTAATAAAACCTTATCTCTTTGCATCACTATACACTTATCCTTTGAGCAAGGTGAATGTACTTGAAATTCCTCAGTAAGCTGATCTTATATCGTATTGTAGTGTTAAATTCTTTGATGTCGCGTATCTCACGTTTATCTGGACCTTTTATCTGGTCGAAATTAGGTAACGATTTTGGCAAATTATTAAGCGACTTCAAAAATTTAATAGGAGGAATTTATTATACCTCTACTTGAAAAAAAATGACAATTAGGTATAACAAGTAGATAGTTTTTGATCTGATGTTTAATGTTTTAAAAAATGCATAAGTTATTATACAACATATCATGTTAAAATTAATTGCAAAAATTTACAGATTTTTGGTAAAGGTTTGAAAAACTTTCTAATACTACCGTCTCTATAGTCTAGTTCTAGTGGTTCGCCCACCCAGGGGAGGTACAATTTGTACTCTGTTTGGTTGGTGGTAGGGCATATTACAAGTCCGCCTGGCTAGCTACCACCATCTTACCTAAGTCTGACGCCATAACAACAATTCAAAAATTGTTGTGTTCCGGTAGTTAGAGGTGAGACAGCTAGTTCCTCAGTGATGAGGATTCTGGGATTAGTGCGCTTCTACCTTCGACCTTATTGTCTATTAACATCAGGTAAAGTAAAGGCCAAGCACTGTTCCGTTGTGCATAAAAAAACTACGATACCAGATATACCTATTAAAACGATAGACCTAAGTATTTTTTTGTATCATCTACACCAGAGTTTTTCAATCTGTGGGTCGCGACTTGGGGGTCATGAAGCCTTACTTGGGGGGTCGCCGACTGTAAGAAAAACCGTTTTTTTACTATTGGATGAAACTTACTAAAAATCGCGCTGCGCGGCCAATTTTTTTTGCTATTAACAGGCAAGATTACAGGGTTACCTGGATATAACTTACTAAAAACCGCGCTGCGCGGTCGTTTTATTTACTACAAACAAGTAAAATTACAAGAATAGTGGATGAAACTGACTAAAAATCGCGCTGCGTGGCCGTTTATTCGCTATAAACAGGCAAGGTTACAAGGTTACCTGGATGAAACTGACTAAAAATCGCACTGCAATAAACAAGCAATATTAAGCCCGCCGGTAACGATCAATTGCGATTGTCAATTTTTCCGTCAATTCCAATGTTGGAGCAATTGACAATCGCTTCAATTGCACGCGTAAACGATTAATTTTTCCGTCAATGGGCGTCAATTGCGGAAAAATTTACAATCGCAATTGATCGTTACCGGTGGGCTTTACAAGATTAGTGGATGAAACTAACTAAAAATCGCGCTGCGAGGTCGTTTTCTTTACTATAACATGGACACAAGGGGTTCACCAGAATTTTTCAACTTGTAAAGGGGTCGCGAAAACAAAAACATTGAAAAACACTGCTACACTACTACACTTTCGTATAACATCGGAAACCTGCTAAAAATATTTATTTTCATAAAAAAATAATGTCACAATACAACTGAAATTATCTTCCATAATTTAAATTATGCAAGTTATAGTTGTTGCTGCTCCTCAATCTCAGTTTGTGGGCGGCCTGGGCTGCAGTTGTAACCCAATTTGTAGTTCTATCAACGTTATTGTTAATACATTTATGCCGAAAGATGCTTTGACCAAAAAACGGAACTAAAATAAATTTAGCCGTCATTAAAACCCAACATCATTAATTAGGGTGCTCCCACACAGCAGTTACATAACATCGTGTAACACGATAACATTTTAGAACATTGTAATATTTTGCTACAAAATGTAAGAGGAAAAAGTTAGAGAATGTTGCATAACATTTGTTAAATAACGTTATATATGTCGCAGGCAAATTGTATGATTCCGCGTTTTACAAACGGCTTCGTCCGTTTACAAACGCTCGCTGTTTTGCAAATGCCGAAGGCAAATTGTAATTTTCTTTGTCTTTATATAAAATGCCATAACCTTTGATAGAAAATTCAATAACCGTTTACAAAATGTCGCGGCTAATTGAAATATTTAGTTCTTTTTCTTACTACTACGACCGGCGCTGTTAATCAGAACAATAAAAATGGCGTCTAGTAGTGGTTTTGTAATACAGAAAAATATTGAAAGCAGTGCAAATTCTACGTGTTCAATGACATTTTACAAAAAAAAAAACATTGTTTTAAAGACATTTATTATAGTGAATAATGAAAATTTTACGATTCACAAGTAAAAAAGCCGTGGACAAATGACAAGATTTTTTAGATTATACGGCACGTAGATTTCGGATTCTTAAATATCGCATTTGTTATCAGATTTATAATTATATTACATTATTATAGTACATTTAAGTGATTGCTAAAATAAAGTCTGATTTGTCCAAACTATGTTTTATCATTGTCACCCTACTAAAACAATCAATTGAAATTTTAATAATTGATCGAGTCGTCAATTTGCCTTCGGCATTTTGCAAAACAGCAAGCGTTTGTAAACGGACGACGCCGTTTGTAAAACGCGGAATCATACAATTTGCCTGCGACATATATAACTAGTGTGTTGGAGCAGAGCACTCAGAAGTCGGCAATAACTTCCTTACGTTATTATACCGACTTCTTGACAATGTCTGCATTTAAGATTTACGATTTTGTCTGCAATTGTTTTAAACTTATTAGTATAACACTCTTTGATAAAATATTTATAATCCTCAATAGCATCTGAAACCTTAACTAATATACAGGGTGTCCCAAAACTTTGCCACACACAGGGAAAGTACCTTAAATATTGAAGATAGGAAATTTTACTGAAAGAAGACTTCATTTTGTTTCTAAAAATAATTGGAACTGCATTCAAAGATTTTTGAAAAATTGCCTGCCTTAACCAAGAATCGAACCCACCAAAAAGGAAAAAAAATTGTTTATTATTTTTACGATACCAATCGAAAGGGTTACTCAAAATTATTAATTTTTCTTGAGTGACACCGCATCTTAAACAAAAGTAAGACCATGAACTTTAACATTTGAAGGAGATGTCCCAGCGTTGCCCCAGTCTCATTTTATTAAATTACTTTCATGATTAAAAAATGCTAATTACATTTTATTTAGGTATAGTATCAGTCAAGAATTGTTTTATATTTAGAAAACCAATTACAAAATCATTAAGTTGTTTTCTAAAGTATTTTGTGAAAAAATGTGAGTAAATAGTACTATCGTGATAAAAAATTGTGATTTAAAAGCGTTTTAACTAAAAAATCCCACTTTTTAATGCATAAAATAATTATTAATCTGATTCTAGAGTAAAATACCTACTCTGACATAGTACTTTGATTAAGACGCGATAGACCTTCATTTTTTGAGAACGGTGGGGCAAATGACATAGGCGCGATGGGACATGTCCTTTTAATTATTATGGCTTGTAATGCGATTTAAAAAAAAATTTGAATGCAGCTCGATTTTTTTTTAAAAACAAAATGGAGTCTTCTTTCAGTAAATTTTGACTAATAAAGTACTAATAAACTAATAAAGTACTTTAAATATTGAAGATAGGTATTTACCTATCTTCAGTATTTAAGGTACTTTCCATCCGTGTGGCAAAGTTTTGGGACACCTGGCCCCTATTTTCAAAAGAAAATAGGGGCCAGGTTTTTTTTCATATAAATATTATCTAATTTTATATGACTTTGAGTACTGTCGAATTTACTGTATAATTTCTCCTATTCACTATGTGTCAGTTAGAATTGAAAAATAAAAACGTGTTAAAATGACGAATTTTGCGTATTTTTGTATGAAACTCTAATTATTTCTATAGACCGTGGAAGTGATGATGTAAAATTGAGTAAAAACAAACATGAGAACGTTGGCACTTTTGCTTTGTTATAAAATTTTGAGTTATTTTAGTGTTAGGAATTAGTATTATGCCCTCTTGGGTGTGGTTTGATTCTTTGTCTCAAGAACAGAAACTTCCTTATTTCATTATTGAAATTTGATATTATAGGCATTCACGATGCAATTTTATATTAAGATAATATAGTTAACAGAAAAATTCTAGAAAAATTCGACTCACCCGTAGCAGCTCTTGCAAAAAAATGAGGCAATGTAACGTTGCTCGGAAACTGAATCTCAGTAATTGATTCCGTTCGACGAGTATTCCAACGGTTTCTAGAGACTGTTGGCTATATCCGAAGGGGAAGAAGTATATAACAACACTTACCATTAAATTAGATAGGATTAAATTAACTTTGAAGAAATTTTTCAACAGTTGTTTTTTTTTTGCCGAGTGTAGTTTGACAACTCTCTTCGGATTTTAGTAGGCCTAGTCGACAGCCTTGTCTTCGACGACAGCCTACACTGTGGTCACCTTCGATCTCAATGAAATCTGGACGATGAGCTCGTTAACAAACATGTAGTCACTTTTTCATAGCATAGAATAGCATAGCATTAACGACAGCTGAAAAAAGATGATTGCACAGTACTACGAACCATTCATGAAATAGTAGCACAGCGTTGTTTCTGCTATTTAGTATGCAAAATCCTTTCTGCTCAGTTTGGACCTAAATTCTTTGTAAGAGATTTATACCCATAGACATAGAAAAATTTTCGCCGCGCTTTCTATTTCTATGTTTATACCATTGTATATTCTGTGGTAAGAGTGTGACTAATAGAGAATAGTTGTCAATTTGTCGATAGATAACCTAGACTTTGCGTGCTAAATTGCTAATAGTTATTATTGTTTTCGATGATAAAGTTTTGTATACGTTGTGTGTTCTGAAGACGAGTTATGCCTACGTAAACTGTAGGTAATAAATTAATCAAGTTGTATAATAAGCTTACGGTTATATGTAGCACTTAGCTGCCGCTATTCCGTACATCAGTTCGGAGACGTGTTCGCCTTAGGGCAATCATTGCGGGGCGAGTTAACGAACTCTGAATACAAATCGAATATAGGAGATGTATGTTGTACATTATTTACGTATAAATGGAAACCACCTATGTCTTAGGCGTATTTTGAACTTGTTGACATTTTGTATTCAGTTCGGGCAAGATTGAATGTTTTACTTTTGTGGGATAAGATAAATCTGGAATATTTAAATTACCTACACTACATAACTGCCACTGAGATTTATTTCCGTCGTTTTCCATTTATATGTAAGTACTTAATTGAAAAGTCGATGTATATAACATCTCGATATCGTACATAAAAAGTTAATTTATCTGAATCGAACTGAAGACCCAAAATCTCAGAAATAATGACGTCATTTTCAGCAAGTCTGTCGAGCACGGAGGTTGGCAATCTTGGGTGAATGAATGATTTCAATTATATGGCTAACAATTATTGTAAGTACTTCAAGATTATGATTATTATAACTACCTAAATCCTGCCATCCAACAGCGAATTTCAGTCACGTACAGGTTCAATTGTTAAGTTTAGTGTGTAGTTTCAGTAGTTTGAACCGCATGTAATGCCTTTGTTAATATAGAAATCTCAATTCACTTCCATTGCCATGTCATTGTCATATTATTTCAATACAGTAGTACCGCTTTCTTTCTACGCAGATTGAGTAGCTTATCTAAATGTATCATGTAACATGTCCCATAACTATATTTCTTAACAAATATTTACAAATTGTTCTAAAGAATTCATGTTATGAATAAGATTCAAGTCCTGTAATTTAGTCTTTACTGAAATTCCAAATAAAAACAAAAGAAAACAAAATGTCTTCCATCAGAATTGTTATTCTAACAGACTTTATTAATTAGTAGCTAAGTATATGTCGATTTGTTGTTGCATTTCTTTAACGTGTGACCAAGTGTAAAGTACATAAAATTATTTCATCAGTGTGGCGTGAATAAAATACTTTGGAAACGAACTCGGTCTTGGCTGGCAATGCCGTTCAGTAGCAATTAAAACTTTGGTACCGATCAAACTTCAACAGTCACATCTTCGGTACAAGTTCCCCGGGGGACCCTGGGCGTAGATGTGACTCAGCCACCTCGTGGAATGTATCGTGGAATAACTTCCTTTTAGGAGACGCTCCTCTTGTATTTCGTACAAACGATACCATGTCACTTTTATGACATTTAGACGTTCGTTTTCATGAAAGTATATGCTTTGCATTTAAATAACTTTTATGAAACTTTCGTTGGCTTTTATGAAACTTTATTGTTATTAATTATGAAGATCTCATTGTTTGCACTGTGTGTGTTTATGAAATAAAAATAGAAAAAATAGTTTCTTGCTAGTTTTTCATTTAGCTTTAAAATGTGAGTGTGCCTACTGTTCAGCTCTCTGAGTTTTTCAATGCTCTAAGTTTTCAATGCATGAAAACGTGTGTGTGTTATTATGACGCAATTTTTAATTTTCCATTACCTTGTTTTCAATAGTTAGTCTGTTTACAGAATTACCTACTACCACAAATAAAAACAATGTTGCAATTAAACGTTAACAAGTTTCAGGGCTAAATCCACAGGCTGTAAAAATAAATCATCACGAAAAAATCGTTAGTTAAGCTCAATTTCTCTCGGTTGCAACGAGCGCCCGTGCCTGACAAGCGATCTGTCAACGCCATCACGTCGCTCGCACAATGGGGACAGTCAACATTTTATTGCAAAAGTAAGCACTTTGTATTTTGACTGATTGTATTTCATTGTCTTCCCGGCGTCGACGAGCACTGTCGGACTAGATGTTTTCTCGTTTAACAAAAGAACGAGTTAAGTCAGTAGTTATTGTTGCTTATTTTTAAGAAAGTCCTTGACAGTGATATAACGATATACGCATACAGTCTTGCATAGGGTTTCTTTCCCGGGATTACCCGGGAAAACTATCGATCCCTATTTTGGGAATTTTCGGTAATTTGCATAACATAAAAGTATATTAGTATCTTGTTAATTATGTAAGTTGACAAAAGTTTAATAAAAATCTATAAGATATTTAAAATTCAGTAGTTAAAAAGGCATAACCATTACGTATTACTGTCGAGTCACATTATCTACTGAGGAAACTATAAAATCTGAAAAAGCTATAAAGGTTTAGTTCGAAATACAGGGATACTATAAACTGATAGATGTTTTAATTTCTTTGACAGGAGAAATTTTAATTAAGCATCCAATCTTTGAAATACTAGCAAAACATAATTAATTTCCCTTACCCGCGTTAAACGCTCTCTTTTGCAGCCTTAAAATAATCTTCTTATAATAATTAATTTAGTTAATGCGGTATTAACTAGAGATATGGCAATAAAAAATTACCTAGTTTTTTTTATATGACACTCCATTAACTATTATCTTGGCAGTAAAATAGTTTAGTACTGTGTAGATACTTACTAAACGTTAATTAAAAATAAGTACTTCTAAAATATCTATATTTATTATTATTAAAAGCCATAACTAGCATGGATGGAGTTCAATTTAATACAAAGGTTTTTTGTATTAAAATATATAATCTTGAGTGCTCGCAATGTTTCTATTTATTTTTGGGAAATAAAATATTCAAACACGTAGGAAAATTACAAAAATCAGCAAATAGACTATCAGATTCACAACTTGCAAAAAACCGGCCAAGTGCGAGTTGGACTCGCGCACGAAGGGTTCCGTACCAAAAAACGGCAAAAAAAATTGCGTTTGCTGTATGGGAGCCCCCTTAAATATTAATTTTACTCTGTTTATAGTATTTGTTGTTATAGCGGCAACAAAAATACATCATCTGTGAAAATTTCAGCTGTCTACCTGCTGTCGTTATTAATATCGAGCAAAAAACGGCAAAAAAAAAAACAAGTTTGTTGTATGGGAGCCCCCCTTAAATATGAATTTTATTCTGTTTTTAGTATTTGTTGTTATAGCGGCAACAGAAACACATCATCTGTAAAAATTGCAACTTTCTAGCTATCACGACTTTTCATGAGATACAGCCTGGTGACAGACAGACAGACGGACAGCGGAGTCTTAGTAATAGGGTCCCGTTTTTACCCTTTGGGTACGGAACCCTAAAAATTATGTACTTAAGTTGTACTTAACGAGTTACAAATACAATGCCAAGTTGCAAGGTAAGTACTTGCTTACATTCTTATATTCTAAATTGGTTCAAAAATAAAATCAACTCTTCTGAAGACCGGGTAAGTATCGCTATTTCCCTTCGTGAATATTAGATTGTCCCTCGGGCACGCTCAGAACGAGTTTTAAACATAGGTAGATTTTTATATAACTACGGGATAAAGTTTGTTAGGATAAATCCATAGTAAACAGTTGCTATAAATGGGACATGTTACGTACTAAAAGCTATTACAAAACTTTCGCAAAGTGATTAATACACGTAGCTATGAAAAAAGGTTTGTTCTAAAACCTATCGTGTAATATCAAATGAAAGGGCTTTATGATATTGAGCCGTTTCTAAAACTATCAATTCAGCACTTTTAAATTAAACCAAATATCATTTTCAAAACATACCATGCAAACATAAGGCTGGGCAAAAATGAAAATAAAAACTAAATATTATCAAAATCGCTTTTGTGATAGATATGAGGATAATTTGTATCATTTGAGTTATATTTTACGAAAAATAATTTAACCGTATCGATCTGGAGGAGGTCGAACTTGGTATGTTTTGAAAATTATTTTCTGCTTAATATAAAACAAGTGGCTGGAATGTAAGATGTGATACATTTTTAGAATTGGCTCAGAAAATTCTTTCACACACGATTTTATTCCCATACTTACAGAAAAAGTCGATATCATAGCTCCTCTCCTAAGGGCAATTTTTTCAAGAACTCAAGCTCGAAAATAGTTTTGACCTCAAAGTATACGTTTGCCAAACGGCTATCTTGTACATCGATTTCCGGTTTTCCTTCGACATTGAGTGCGTACGCCGACCATTATGTGCCAAATAGTGACATTGGACTTAACTCCACAAAATATACCATAGTGGCTCTGTGAGTTGTAGACATCGCATTTGTGACATTTATGAAATGGTTGAAATATTATTTTCCACATAATATCTCCGATATTTTAAAAAATTTCGAAAAACTGAATCGACAATAATAAATATCAAACCTGCTCACAAAATTTCACGAGAATCGGTTAAGAAATACGACAGAGGAGAACAGCCGGACAGCTGGACACACGAAAGCATTTTTGCCCAAGCTGAAACGGATATACTTGGCTCGCGCTCCGCGTTCGCTCGGTCAAGTATATCTATCCTCGTAAGTCCTAGCGTACTTCATAAAGTACAAATTGACGCTAGTATTTCAGACCTGCAATTGAATTCTATAGCAAGACTAACCTACTACGTGGAGTACAAATTCTAATCTCCAGTTTTCGACTAAGTAAGTTTTTTCTAAAATGTCAATATCGAGACAATCATTTACTTCTGTAACTATGGCCAACCTTGCCACCTTGAACAAGTACTGTCAACTGCCACTGTCAGAGTCATTTCTTTGAAAATGTCAACGCAGTCGGGTTCCAGGCCGATACGAGGTAAGTAAATCCAGCTATATCAACGTAATCTTATGTTTATTTCATGGTTTTCATATAAAAGAGTAAATTGAAATAGTAATTAATACAAATAAACCAAAATTTAGTTGATAACTCCATATCAGCCAAGTTAGATGATTGGTTGAAATAATTTGTACTGTATACAGTACGCTAGGTATTTCTTGCAATTTCACTTGGTATGTTAGGTATTTACTTTTATTTATATACTTGTTACATTTCAGCTTTTGATGATGAGCATATTGCAGAACTTTTAAACAATTCCGGTCACGGGGATTTTGGTGGGGAAAAAGTATTTATACCTGAATAATTTGTCATCATTTACTTTGAAGAAAAGGAAAATAATCAAGAAATTGAAATCAGGGTATCTACTTAAATTAGTTAAAAATCGACAATGGGACTGTTAAATTCCGTTCCGGTCCCACGGCACATCTATGTATACTAAGCGTACCTTACACACTTGTTATTTTAATTTTTTCTTAATTTTAGTCTTACACCGATGTGTGTAAGTGAGCTTAAGAATTAAGAATAAATTGTTATTAGTATTATTTTTCATAAGGATTTCAATTATGAAAACGAGTTAATTATTGTTTATGTTTGATAGAAGATATGATTTTGTTTATAATACTAATTTCTTTAAAATAAAACTGTAAAATGTATTTTGTTGTTTTTGTATTCGTAAACTATAAAACCTAACATACTATCTTAGTACAAAATTTTTGCTTCATAATATAGGCCGGAGCATATCAAACATACCAAAAAAATCATAAACAAGCAGGTCCCATCTCTAAATTCGCAGAAACTGAAACTTTTCTGTCTGGGTCTGAAGCACTATTTTTAGTACTTCATAAAGAACATCAGGTATTAAGGAACTACACACTTCAAAAAAAACAGGAGGCTTACAAGGATAAATACTATCCAAAGACCCCTGATTTGGATTATGTAACAAAATAAATATTTTTGAAAAAAAAGTAGGTCAGTAAAAGTCATATTTTTCCTTACAGAGATAGAGCAAGTTGATTGAAAAAGAAATCAATCGAAACGACATTAGCGCTTGACTTTTGACAGTGCCCAAATTATTGAAAAAAGTAGGTAAATGATTGTTGTCTGATTACTCCATTGAATGAAATGTAGACTTTCTATAAAATATCGTAGCTTCATTTAGTTAAAAGATACATAGAATCATTGACTATTGTGATTTTAATTCATTGTCAATGTATTTATACGTAGTTCTATAATCAATTCACCAAAGTTTGCATAACGCAGTTATGTTTAGAGTCATCAGCACGCCTTGTGCTGTATCTAAGAGCTAATTAAACAGTCTGCATGCAATTTGCATCTCCTCGGATTGGAGTCGCGAACTTCTGATTATTTGAATAAGATTTCGGAGAGCAATATTAAGGAAATTATACGTGCTGCGAAGCGGATGCAGAGACGGTGTTGAATAAAGAGAAATAGCTAATACGACTGGCGGCAGTATTCCTCGAGAACGAGCTTAAAATTTGTGATATTTCGTTAAACATTGGGTGAAATAGCCTTTAGCATTTATTTAGGAAATTGAAAATTGAACGAAATTTTGGGTTCAAAAGTTAATGTTAGCGTAAAGATCAAACTGAAATGTGTCATAAATTATTCTAGTGGAACTATCCGATCGGCTGCCATCGCTCCATGCGCTCGCCAGTGGCATTTAGAGCGTGTATCGGAGCCCTCTTGGATGTAGGTCGTAATAAATATAATCTTACTTAGGGTGACACTGTGTGTTCTTTTTTCACTTAATATTTTTCCTGCTAAAGGTCCCCGGAGGCGATTACATAAACAGGATTCAACCACGACCTTAATGCGCCTAATAAAGTTTTACGACGGACCCTTGGCAAAAACGTGAACGTTCCAAGGCGACAATGCTTTTATCTTTCGTATTTTACTGATTGTTTTGTTCTTTAGGAATTAGGATTAGGACTTGTAGCTGACGTTTACGGAGCTGTAATTAGGTACCTATTATACTTTTAGAAATTATAATGCTATATGGAAACGCAAGAGATCTTTGAGAAATAAATTTGGATTTAGGCAGTTATTAATTTTACATAATCTTGTGGTTTTCATATTCACAATTAAGAATATGTTGGCTTCTTCAGTTTATTAAATCTTTTACTTCCTTATTCAAGTATAAAGAAGTTTCTCTATTTTCCTTAAACATTATATTCCGCGCAGTGCAATGATTCACATATTTTATGATAAAATATAGAACTTTTCCCGAAAAGTCTTCGTTTTACGTCTTCAAATTCTAGAAAATCTTTTGGTAATTCCGCTAAAGCTCGATGCGACCCATTTAAAGTCGTTTAACATTCCTCAGCATTGGAGTTCCCCTAGAAATCACTTCCCAGCTCGGCGTGACGTTGATGTATGGTGTTTCTTTCCATCGGGTTAATGCTAGCATCCCCTTCGGAATTTGATGTTTCCCACCTGGATGTCTTTGGTTAATTAATTGTTTCCTGTTTGTTTATACTTGTAAAGCTGTCGGCGATAAAATAAATCAACAATGTTTGCACTTAATGGCGGTATAAGCACTTTATAATTTTGGGGAAAGCCTTTCACTTTTCAGCGTTAGATGGCGCTGTACAAATTTCTCATACAAAATTACGAGCTATCGAAATTCTTTACGCGCGTTTTTTTTTTTGCAATAGATGTTCATGCTACGGGTACCTACTAAACGTTTCGATGCCTCATCTCGCCCTAAAGACTTTCAGCGATGCTTTTTAGTGCGGCGGAAATCTTAAAAAAGTCGCTTGGAAAACACTTTTCGTACAAGTCATCTCGGAAATATGAAAATTTGGTATCGATGCATTCAGTACGATACCCTGATCACAAATATATAAGATGACAAGTGCGAAAGTGGTGGGGGGAAGAAACTGTGACGTCATAAAGTTTTCAGTACAAAGAATTTTTTTTCCATACAATGTGGTATATCAAATGAAAGGGCTTTGTGAGTAGATTGCGAATATATAACACACTATAACATTTTCACTACTTGGTCTAACAAATTATTAGCAAACGTCGAAAAATTTCGCAATTCAGAGTCGCCATTGAACAGGTCTAGATTGAAAACGACAGAATTGATTTTTAAAAAATACATAACAATACAGTACAATACAGTTTATTTGTTAATTTTTTTACTAATTATTAAAGGAATCTGAGAATTTGGAAAAAGCAGAAAATTATGCTGTTATTAAAACTGATGTACTTTTCTTATTTTTAAATATCTTTGATCAATTACCTTTACACATTCGAAAAGAGTATGTGCAGAGTTATTTGTTATGTATTCTGTAAAAATCAATTCAGTCCATTTCAATCTAGACCTGTTCAATGGCGACTCTGAATTGCGAAATTTTTGGACGTTTGCTAATAATTTGTTAGACCAAGTACTGAAAATGTTACAGTGTGTAATATATTCGCAATCTACTCACAAAGCCCTTTCATTTGATATACTAGATGATCGAAGGATATACCACATGGTATGAAAAAAAATTTCTTTGTACTGAAAACTGTATGACGTCACAGTTTCTACCCCCACCATTTGCGCGCTTGTCATCTTATATATTTGTGATCAGGGCATCGTACTGAATGCATCGATACCACATTTTCGTATTTCCGTGATGACTTGTGCGAAAACTAACCTCAAACCTTGTTTTACCGCCCTACTATTTCTCAAACATGCAATTTCACTGTCAGTGATCGTTTCGTCGAGAAGCGTCGAGGCTGCTAACTTTAGAGAATTATCTAATTTTACGAATAACGAATCAAACATTTTTAATTAGTTTTATTTCATACAGTGAGTGTATGCTCAACTTTTAAGGTCAACTTTTAGTGACATCATGAAATGAAGGGTTTGAATACTTATCTGAATACTTATCTTTCGTTAGGTTTTACGTTTAAAATGGTGCCCAAACCGAAAGTGGCGCCACGGTGCATTTTATTCAGTATTGTTATTAAGAATGCATAATTTTGGTAATACTTTACGTGGAATTTTTAAGACCCATAGTCTAGAATTTTTAGAAGGTATTTTACGTATTTTAAGTTTTATTAAAAAAAAATTCTATTAATAACTTATTTAATAAAAACTGGGCGCGCCAATTAATTGCCTTTTAGATATCATTATCTCATTATTAATCCATTGGATCCACTGCCAAGTATGCCATGATGACATTAAATATTACATGTAAGTTGATCTGGCCTAGGTCCAGTAGTAGTATGTTTTATCTATGTTAGCATATGCTACGAGTATATCAACATAGATAGGTAAGTAGTTAAGTTCATTATGATTTCATTTATATGAATAAATTAATTGGTTGTTGAAAACGTCAAATAATTCACACATATTGCATTGGCTATTCACTCAGCTTATAAATTATTTACATAAATGCTTAACTAACATTTTCTAAACGATTATGGCTCGGGATCGCGGAATTAACGCGATAAATCAATGTCGCGACATGTTTACGAGCTAACAGAGTTAATTCCTCTGTGACATGACGTTTATATATCTGCGTGAATAATTGTTGATTGCTGTACTTGGTTGACACCCCACTAATACAATAATGGTGGCGATTACCATCCGCTTTGGAATTAGCTGGCTGGTTCACTTTTGTGTTTTATACAACCCTAGTTGTATGTATGTTACCAAACTACAAATTTTAATATCTTGGACGGCTGATTTGGAAGCGTACTAAGGACTTTAAGACGTAATAAATGGCGGCTTTTGTACGACGTCACCTTTATAAAGTCTTAGTAGGTTTTCGTTTGTAGGCTTGTAATGAAATAAATTATAATAAATAACCTTGAGTAGAGGCAAGGTGAATTAAAAAAATCGATGATGAAAATAGTTTTAGTCATCCTGTGACCACGGACCCTGAAAAATCGCAGAAATTTGATATAAAATTATGATGAAGGTAATCTAATTGCAATCGTAGCATTCGTAATAATAAAAGTCGAAAATTCAAGTTCGCAGGAAGTCGTACAACTACCGGAATATTTGAGATATTAAAGAATTAATATTTCATTTCATTTCACCCCGCGCCATCACAGTGGGTGTCCAAAGATGGCAGTTACTAGCGCGAATAACCCAATTTCTCATCGAGACATTTAAAGGTTTATTCATTATTTATGAGGAAGTCAAGATAAACTTTATTGGGGTACGATTCCCGCTTCGCTTTTCAAGGAGTTCCATACCTTTTAGGTTCAAGTAGTTTCGTACTTTGACTTGCAAGATAAAGTTAAGAACGGGATGCATACATGCATACTATGTATTTTAGGATATTGAGTTGGAGTGATAAATGTATGTCTTGACACGACAGTCGTTAAAGCTATGTATAGAGTTATTTATATTAAAAACCTACTAGCCGTCATTTACTACTTATATTAAAAGTATTTTGAATAAAATAACTGTTAATTTGCATTTAAAAAGTCATCAACAATTTTTTTTAATTAAAATCTTGTACATTCCGGGATAATGCCAAGTGCATGCAAGTGCAAGAAACGCAAGTGCAAGAAACTTCTTTATCCACGAAGTTTACGGTAAAATTAGAGTCGTGTACAATACCAAACGTGTATTATTTTATACATTATCTACTGCAGTTACAGACGAAAATATACGAACTATTATTTGTTTGACTTGTACGTTATAGAATACTTTATAAAATAAAGATATAATTTATATCGATACGGATCGATTGACCTTTATCGAGGCTTGTTAGATTTAAGTGATAATGTGGGGGGAAAAAGGCGAGTGGGTAGTAATATGACAATATTCCATTCAATTTATGGTAAACGGTATTCTAGTAAGTGATGTTTATTATGTGCTTCTAGAATCTTCTAAGATTCAGCGCAACTGTGTTACTACTGATATTTCAAGCTTATTGACTAAACTACCAGGCGAGCCGCAGATAGTAAATGAAATTAAGCAAACATGAAAATGTATATACAAAACATTAAAACTGTGCCTTAGATCTTTTGTTATAGATGCTATAAAGGTGATTTTATTAGCACTTGTTCGAGACTTTATCTCTCTAGAATTCGTGTCAAATATAAACTTTTCTATGTTAACTGGAAAAGTGTTTTATGGATTGCAAAAAGTATTCCTCGTTCGATTGTGATCAGTTTTGTTGGCCACGACTGAAGCAGTTTCGTGAAAAATATCAGTTGAAAATATTTTAATACGATACTATCTTGTTTACATAAAAATACTTTAAGAATCACGTTGAAAATATTAAAATACGAATTGCCTAACGGCAAGCATAAAGCAAATAGACTATGAAGACTTGCGATGCGATACGTTAGGGCCTACTCAGCACTGACGTCCATTATACAACTTTGTATAATGGACGTCAGTGCCACTCAGCAAACTGAATTGACGTTCAGATTATCATTCGAATGACGTTTTTTACACAACTGTCAAAAAGGAATGAATTTATGTTCTGTGTTTTGTGTATGTATGTGAGTTTTTTCATAAATAAGGTCCAAAATTAAGTAAATCGAAAGACGATCATCGTTTTTCAATTCATCTATTCTTTTAAACTGTGGCATCTTTATTTTCGGTTTTGGTTATATTTTTATTAGCGATATGAATAACACTTTATAACAACTTTAATACGCCTTTGTTTGTTATAAAACCTCAGTTTTATATTGAAACCTTTCCTTACCAATAATCGCATAATATTTTACTAATTTTTGATTGGTGGTAGGTCTTATTTTAAGTGGGTAGCTACCACCATCTTACCTAAGTCGGACGCCAGACCCAAATTTAAAAATTGTTGTGTTCCGGCAGTTAGAGGTAAGATAGCCAGTTCCTCAGTGATGAGGATTACGGGTGTAGTGCGCTACCACCTTTGGCCTTATCGTCACTAAACATCTGGTGAGGTGAAGGCCATGCACTATCCCATTGTGCATAAAAAAATTGAATGAAATTAAGTCAAGTCGTTAATTAAACGCAAAGAAAACATTGTGGCTTATACTCATTCCACCGAATCCAATTTCCAAAGCAGGAATTCACTATTCAGTTTTGGGGCTCTTAAATAATCCCGAGATCCGAGTTATGAAACACACAGTCATATGCGGTAATTCCACAACAGCTTTTGCGCGAATTTTGCTTACATTAAATCTACCAAGTAAAATTACTGGGTATTCGTATGAGTCAAGCTAAATTGTAATGCTTATTTAATGGTTTAGATTTGGTAATTTCCCTTTTTTTTTGCGATGCAAATCCATTTTTATGCATCTTTACAGTTTATAGCTCATTGATAGATTTTGAAGTTTGAAATGTATCTATACTAATTAAGAGGAAAGATTTATATTTAGGGTTCCGTGCCTCAAAAGGAAAAAACGGAACCCTTATATTTCATTCGTACTCAGGTCTACAATCCCTTGAAGCAGTGAAAAATACAAACTTCTACGTAAAAAAGACACGGCCGTTTATGCTGCAAGGGAATCAAGATTTAAAAGGTACTTACCGGTTCCGTTGACATAGAACTATGAAATTTGGAAAGTAATATCGTATTATACTACAAATACAGGGAAAAATCGGAAACATTTAATCATAAAAAATATAATTCCTGAACTATTCATATATACTTACAAATTTGTACAGAACCCTCGGTGGGCGGGGCAAGTCCGACTAGCACTTGTCCTTTTTTAGGGTTCCGTACCAAAAAAGGAACCCTTATGGTGTGATTCTGTCTGTCACAGCTGGATATCTCAAGAACTACTAATGTTATCAACTTGAAATTTGGAATAGTTTAAGCTGACGTTTGCCCAACAATTCTGCAAAATAGAAATAAATAAAAAAAAATTTTTTTTCAATGGGGACTGAAATGGGGTCTAAAAAATTTTAAGTAGGGCTACTAGGACATGTGGGGTATAATGTGAAAGAGCGCTGTTCGCACATTTTCAAAATTTATTCTTTTTTTTAAGCTGCATAATGTTCGACTTATGATGAAAAATATAAAAAAATACCGTTTCCCCCTTATCTCCGAAGTTTGCATACAGAAAAAATCTGAAACAATTCTATGTGATAGTAGTTTATTAAAAAAATACAGAAAATACAAAACGATGTCACAATATAGCACACTTTTTTAGAAATTATCAACAAAAAATACATTCGTTCCACTAGCGGTCAACAGATGGCACTGACCTAAGAAAAATACATTAGTTCCACTATCGGTCAAGACATGGCGCTGACCTAAGAAAAATCAAGGAAATTATAAACGAAGTATTTATAATTTCCTTGGAAAAATACATTAGTTCCACTATCGGTAAAGAGATAGCGCTGACCTAAAACTGCAATACTAATTTTATTTTTCTACTCTGCAGTGTATTTATTATGATGATACGGAACGGAAACCTTCGGTGCGCGAGTTCGACTCGCCCTTGACCGGTTTTTTTATATTTGTTTGTGTGTTTGTTTGTTGTTAATATACAACGTGTTACAAAAATACCCCTAATGCCGAATATGGTAGATAGGGATCATCAAAATAAACAACTTTTACTGTGGGACCAACTCTGAAATCGTGATAGAAAATTTCTAAATGTATGAAACAGCTGTTTTTTTATGATTTCAGGGTCCGACAGTAAAAGTTGTTCAATTTGATGGTCCCTATCTACCATATTCGGCATTAGAGGTATTTTTAAAACACGAATAGGCAAAATACACATCAACAATTATCGCATTCGAAGAAACTTTACAAAAAAAATTAACTTACTGTGATGATATTTCAGTAGAGGATTGTCGTTATTTTCTTGCAGCCGCACGATTAGTAATAAATAAAAAAATAATAAGAAAATAACGCTTACCTATCACCATAATTTTTAGACTGATAACATTAGGTCGCAAAGTAATATCAAAATTCATAAGCATAAACATACAAAGACTGAGGAGCTTGGTGGCGCAGTGGTTTAGCGCCTGGCCCAGCAATTGCGGAGGTTAAGCAACGTTCGCAAGGGTCGGTCATGGGATGGGTGACCAAAAATGTATTATCTCGAACTCCTCCGTGTCGCTTCGGAAGGCACGTTAAGCCGCTGTTCCCGCCTGCATTTGCAGTCGTTAACACCCACCAAACAATCAGCATTGGGCCCGCGTGGTGGGTTATGGCCC
The DNA here is from genome assembly GCA_943789525.1 of Agriphila geniculea. Classification (NCBI taxonomy): domain Eukaryota; kingdom Metazoa; phylum Arthropoda; class Insecta; order Lepidoptera; family Crambidae; genus Agriphila; species Agriphila geniculea. The sequence continues at coordinate 17,128,321 of OX038875.1, forward strand.
GTCCTCCTTATCCACTCATAAGGAAGGCCTGTGCCCCAGCAGTGGGGACGTTAAAAATGGCTGATGGACAAACATACAAAGGACCAAATTATGATCTTTTTCACGGAAATACAATGCATTTTTGCTCGTTATTATTAAACCATCTCTCACAACTAGAAAAGTTGCAGGTAATATTCCCTCTATTAAAAAATATATACTATTTTTAGAATCGAATAATTTGTTCCTGAAAAAGTCATATTTTATTACACGCTGTACTTTGCGTCTTTATAATAAAATATTATTTTTATATTTTCTGGTTTGTAATCTGTGACACAACACAACGCAATACTTTCATTTTCTAAACAAATCAGATATTTCTACAAAGCTGTTAGGTAAAAGTAGGTAAATCGGTCTTTGGTCAAACTTATAGGTAAGACTATCACTTTTTGAACATTATACTTTACTTTAGTAGTAGACATGAGGTCTTTAAAAATGCTAATAACTCTTTGAAAAAGTACTATCCATATTCTTCATTCGGAGCTTGAGCGATTATCTCAAAAAAACTATTTCACTTCCTCGAACCAGCTCTTGGAGCTTCGGTGGCGGTGTACGAACATTTTCTCAATTTCAGTTTGCAACAAAATCAGTTTATTCTCCCACTGACAAATTGCATTTGAGTAACAAAGCACAATTTTCCTTTGAAAATAACCTGACAAAGTTTGGTGGCACACAATAAATATTATGCAAACTTACAGACTCCAACAGATGTTACTATACAATATAAATGTGGAGAATCGTTCAAATTATTTTCGAAATGAGTATTTAACTGAATTTCCGCTGGGCGCATTCGTTCCCGTACTATAATTCAATTTCGCGGAGCATAAGCGTGGCAGAAAAACTCTTTATATGTAGCTTATTTCGTAACTTGATAAAATTCATTTGAACGCAAAAGGTATTTCTGTAGCTTACGTATATCGAAATTCAAATCTGTGTGAAGTCCATTTACTTTTAAACCGATTTAACTTTGTAAAACTACACATTTTAAATAAATTTGATATGCGATGTTTTAACCAGCTTTCTAAGTTATTTTTGTGATAACGCAGCCAAGAGTATGATACTTGTATATTCAGTTTATGTTTTGTTTTACAAAATAACTTTCCAAGGGCGTAGCCAGGATTGTTTATGAGGGGGGGCAGACACAGAAAATCCTAAATTATATTGTTTTGATCGTTGTTTTGTTGGATTTCACGAGCCAGCCTTCAAGCCTGTTAGTTTCTTAAGTCTTATAAGAAGCGTCGCAAGCTATGAAGCTCGTCAGAATTACAGTTTACCAGCGAACGATCGCTCTTCTAAGGGGGGGCAGCTGCCCCCCTTGGCCGTACCTCGCTACGCCCATGCATGGGGTCCCATTTAGTACATCAGATGTGGCTTAGTTAGCAGGTACCGCCATCTAGTAAGGTGAATTTAAACTAATGTGGAATTAGTTTAAATTTACCTCACTAGTTGGCGGTACCTGCTTCGATTTGTTTTTGTAATATTCAAATACATATAAAAAAAGTCATGAAACTTTTAAATTGCTTCTTAAAAAAATCACCTAATGCAAAATTGCAATGAAACAGTAAAATGAAGGGTTTTTTATACAAATTTCAATAAAAACTGAGCGACACCTATCAGCAATATTTTGTACTTTCTTTGAAAATTCAGTAATGTTTGTTGCTATCTGTGCTAAGCATGCTGCGACGATAGCGGCGCCATCTAGAATTCTACAAGAAAAACATTTTTAATCGCCCTGATAGTCGCCTTACGATGGCCATTTCTTTAGTATGGGATGAGGTATCTGTACTATAAGTATTATGTAATCTGTGGCCCATGTAACTTTCAATGATAATCTATCTAACAAACGTAATTGTAAACAATATTATTTAATAATAAATTTATAAATAAAAATATCATACCTAAACTTTTATAATTTGATTTCAAGATACCATCATGTCAATCAATAGTATCGTGGATTTTCATTTGATTAGCTTGAACAATCAAGTCTATTAAACAATAAAAAGCATTCTAAAAAGCATTTCAACAATCACGGTAGTTTTGATAATATAAAATCTTGAATGGTCTATACGGTAGGTACAGTGAATGGCACGTCAGACTAATACATGTTGACCTTGAGACCGCCTTTATGCCGTGTATGTACAGCATAACATAATAAGAGCTGTTTTCGTAGTTCAACTGTTTAACTTAACGTGATGTCGTGCGTAGGTACATAGTCCATGAACGGTTCGTGGGCAAGTTCAGTAATGTAATAGATCGGACATCATTATTTCTAGAGCCCGTGCGCTTTCCTGTCCGTCGATGAAAATTCAAGAGAACTTATACAAATAATATTTGAGCTTCACAGTAGTTTTGATGATATAAATGGCTTATGTTTATGGTTACTACTATACTAACCTTACCTAACGCAGAATTAGTAAATGCTCACCAAATCTTCTTGGGCGGCTTAGGATTTGGTAAGCATTTACTAATTTTGGAGAACAAAATGTTTTTTTGTTGGTATGCTAAAGTATTAATTCTCGAAAATAAATTCTTGAACGGTCTGTAACGTTCGTAGTCTATGCGAACGGTTCGTAGGCATGTTCAATTGCAGTGTAACTGACCGGACATCATTATTTCCTGTGCCCGTGCGCTTCCCCGGACGGCCGGACCTCGCTGACATTTCTAGAGACGCCTCTACTATGCCGAAGTTCAATAACTTTTCCGAATATCTTCTCACTGCTACGATTATTAGACGCCAATCTTGGAAATTTGAATTCGAAATTTCAGATCCTTCAAATAGTTTATTGAAATTCCTATTATTAATTTTCAGTCACAGTGTAAGCACTTCTAATTTTAAATCTTTAACGCCGTTAGTACACCGACGCATTCGCATGCGGCGACGAATCTCTGCGAAACCAATGCGGTAGCGAAACCTTTGCGAAACGCTAGTACACTGCAGTTTTTTGCAAAGAGGTGTCATTGTAGATTTCATCCATCCGAATAGACATAGGGCAGACATAGCGGCGTTTAATGTTAGAACACAAATTGTAAACTATTTTATGGAAAATTAAAACAAAAATAAGTAATAATCAGTAAGCAATAAAATCTACCCCCCTGTTTTCTTGAAATTTTTTCCATGCCACTTCTTTTTCGAAGACATTTTTGTAATCCTGATGTTCAACTGCATATATTTCGGGATAATTTCGAATAAAACTTAACATTAAATCTATAGGTATATTTTCGGCATCCATGGTGCGAAAATCTGTCTTCCCGGACAGAATGCTTGCATTCGCATTGCGAAACGAAACACCACTTGCGAGAGGTCTGCGTCTGTGTAACGAGCATTTCGCAGTTATCTGCGGAACAGGAACGACAAGGACGCGACTATCTCATACCGCTAATAGTAGAGTTAGACATAAGCATATGCGAAACGCTGCCTACAACTTACAATTTTGTCGTTGTTTCGTCGCCGCATGCGAATGCGTCGGTGTACTAACCGCGTAAATTTTATACTTATGGCATCTTTAGACTGCCCACTTCTTATTTTGAAGGAGTCGTTAAAAAATCTCTACATAAAATGAGTTTAGTTTACGTTGATTTTCATATAAAAAATAAGTTGTCTTTTACTCAAATCGGAAAATATGTTTATTTATATTGCTTTCCCCGAATAACTTGAAAGATTGGGTTTAAAAAGCCAAACATTGCCTGTGAAAATCCCAATAAATTGTGAATAACATTTATTTACTATAATTAAACCCGAATGTACCTGGAAAATATTAAAAAAGTGTATATTTTAGAATAAAATGGGCATATGTTAAGCCAGCTGCTCACTAGGTTACGCCAGCCTTTTCCAATTACAGAGCGGCAGTCATTATTTCCGCTGCTGCGATGCCTCCTCCGCTGGCACTCAGCGTTGCTTCGCTGACCTCCCGAAATTCACCTCCCACCCACCATAACGTGACCTTCCTTCCCCTCACTATTTCACATTACCGTTAAGTTAGTAGGAACCTTAGCTCTATCCCGACGGATCAACGAACTCTAGCTGATTCATATCTTTACTATTGAATTTTCTGAGTAATTAATCGGATTCACTGGAAATAGCCTTTATCAATTTCGCTGCGGTATCTATAATAATATTTATTTATATAAGTACGTGTAATAGTGATAATAGTGACCTATTACACAAAAATTGACAGTCATCAAAATCAAATCAAATAAATCACTCACTTTGATTTTTATTACAAGTTAGCTGTGGTCTGGATCACACTTATTAATTCCAAAAATAAGTAGTTCCAAAAACTAAAACTACTTTATATTTGAGTTGTTTTTAGACTACTTTATTAACAGCTGTGTGAAAAAATCGTATGAGCGATTGCCCGTTCTGGCACCATACACAAACTTAATTTTCTTTTTAGGGTTCCGTACCAAAATGGTAAAAAAGGAACCCTTATGGTGTGACTCAGTCTGTCTGTCTGTCTGGCACAGCTAGATATCTCGAGAACTACTAATGGTATCAACTTGAAATTTGGAATAGTTTAAGATGACATTTGCCCAACTATTTTGCAAATAAGAAAGAAATAAAAATAATAATATTTTTTTACAACAGGGACTGAAAAGGGGTCTTAAAAATTTGAAGTGAGGTGACTAGTGCGTGTGGGGTATCATATGAAAGAGCGCTGTTTGCACATTTTAAAACATTTTTTCTTTTTTCTTAGGCCGCATAGTTTTCGACTTATGATGAAAAATGTAAAAAAAAATACCGTTCCCCCCCCCCCTTATCTCCAAAGTTTGCAAAGAGAAAAATCTGAAATAATTCTATGTGATAGTAGTTTACGTAAAGATTACAGGAAAAATAAAACGAGGTCTCAATATAACACACTTTTTTAGAAATTCAAAAAACAAACAATAATACTTTAGTTTCACTACCCGTCAACAGATGGCGGTGACCTAAGAATGCTGACTTGCGAATTAAAATAGTTCCACTATCGGTCAAGAGATGGCGCAACCTAATACTACAGTAATAATTGGTGACTGGTTCTAATATAAATTACCTACTATTTGCCGTACGAATAAACGAAGAATAAGTTCCTAATTAGTAATATAAACAGTTTGCAATGTGGAGCGGCTGAAACGTTTTTCAGTCACCATAAGCAACTGTGGTTAAGATTTGTAAATTAACTGTCCGCCTGTTCGCCCTTCCACCTGTCTGCCGTTTATCCTACTTTTTTAAAGACTGTACTAAAGTAACATATCCAAATATATTTATGATTGTACGGAACCCTCGGTGCGAGAGTCCGACTCGCTCTTGACCGGTTTTTTTTCTTATATTCTATTTAGAATTTACAGGCGCATAGTATTTTTTGCTTTGCAGTCTGTATGAAAAGTAAATTATTACGCTTTAAATCCTAAATATGTTTTTTATTTTATTTAATGGCACGGCTGCCAACAGTCTCATTAAAATTTATTAGCAGCCCGCATGATATTGCGGCAATAACTCAGTTTTCGAATGTCATTAAGTTGTGCACAATAGCTTGAATAAATTCACGTGTGGCGCTTTTACTCATTAGACCGCCGCGGTGAAAAATTTATAATGACGCCAGCAGACAAAGGGGTCACAATACGTTCCACACTCGGTATTGTTTAAGCTTTTATTGAATCCAATCCTCATTAAAGTTTCTTATTTTATCAGCGAAAGTGTTAAATGTTGATTCCGCCCGCAAAATTCAAATGGCAAGCCTTGATAACCTATGAACTGCCTATTTGTTTTCCATTATTCAGATTCAAATAATAATGTTAGAATAATCTCCACGCTTGGCAGACGGGTTTGAAATCACAGTGGTGTGCTATTTTCCGGAAAAATCGCTGCCCATTTTCTAATCCACGGAGGTGTTAACTAACTTTCTATGATTATAATAACAATTTCAAACATACATTTTATTCGCAGTCTCTTTTAGCACAAGTGCTGAATTTGTAGTTCCAAACATGTTCCAAGTATCTCGTCACGCGTTCATTAGCTGCATTCAAACCTTCATAGATGATTACACAAGAAAGGCACTAATTACAGGGTGACGGAGGCTCGTCAAAATCTCTGAACCGTCAGGTATCACGGTGACGCTGGTGTTGTCAAGAGCCGACCCAATTACATGCATACAGAACACGCTGCGCTGTTTAGGCGACACGAAACATATATTTTGAATTATATTGAGAATGGAACTGAGTTTTTGACGTTATTTTAAGCAGTTTAATGCTGATATAACTTGTTAGGCTATATTTACTGTGAGCTTTTGAAACGATTTAACATGTGGGATTTCGCTGACTTAATTACATTTGGTGTCAATCTCTCTAATAATTAATGGAGTACGTTATGTCTGCTTTCTAATGACAAATCACATGCAGGTGATATTTCATGAGTTGCTTATAACAATTTATAGAAGAAACTTCATACTGTCAATCACTCTTCGCGGTGTGAGGAATGAATCGCCATTCATTCAATTACCTATATAATAAAAAGAAAATACTCACGTCCTCATAAACAGGTCGTAAGCATTTAGGTATAGATCACTGTATAGTAATTCTGTAATAAATTATAAAAAGTTTACAAGGTATTTGATTTGAGTTAATAAATCAAAGTATTGAGCCATAAAGTTAAATAAATAAACGAGAAAGCAACCTAATAAAAACGTGTTTTTTTACGTAATATAAGGCACAAAACCGTAAAAATTGCTTACGACTAACGATAGAGCATTGCTGGTGATTAATTAATGTCCAATTTAAAAATCTGTCATACATAAGAAAACCTGTACCTGAAAACACTTCTGACGACTTAAACACGTTAAGTGGTGGTTACGGCGTCAGCCTTTTCAAGCAGAGGCACTCCTGGCTAACGAAGTGAGAGACGCACAAAAGGTGCTGCATTTAGACGCCTCGCGGGATGCGCTCGAGACATTTGAATGTCTGAAAACGTGTATCTGCGCCTTTATGGAGTGGTTTGTGAATTGAAATATATTCAATTTGAATGGAATGCTTAGAAGCAGTTTGATACGGGTATTTTGTTCTTAATAGGAACATGAAACACAAAAAAATGAGTATGCTGACATGTCGAGCGAGATTGAAGTTCAAATATAAAAAAATTCGAATACAGTTTAACGAAACACTGAACTGCCAAGATGCAAAAGAGTTTATATTTAATAAGTATCTTAAAATTAAAACATAATTCAGTACTTATTTCACCACTTTTTTACGGTTACTGTCATTTTACGGGTTTAGCTTGGTCTACATAAAGGGGCATTGCAGTCAACTTCCAGCTAACGAAGTCAGAGACGCATAAAGGGGGGTTGAATTTAATGACGAGGCTTTGGTAGACATGTGCTCTAAACACAGGGCCCGCTTTGTTCTTTGCTGCGCTCGTTAAATATTTCAGCTTTAGGAAGCCGCCGGCACCGTGGCATCGGGCAAGCGCTCTCGCGGAAATACTCGTGGCGTATACAAACAATTAGCTGTACATGTGACGTAATTTAAAATAAAGAAACAATACGAATTATAATAATATTTAACTGTTAAACTTAAGTTTTTATTAATTCTTTACTTAACTCTGAAGTAACTACGAAGCAGACTATAATTTTGTAAAAAAATGAAGATTGCTGTTTATTAAAAACGAATTTGTTACTGCTATTCAAATAAAAAATATAAAAGTGTATTTTTTTGGCTCTCTTGTCAATCAGCACGATTGTTCTCCATCACGATCATACAATTGCTTGATACTAGAAAGGAAAATTGGAATAGGTGTGAGTGGTCGTGTATGGCGAGAGCGGCCTCGGCGCCTCGCCCGCCCGCGCCTCTTCTCAGATTATCTTTTTCATCTTCGTGGCATTTCGTTACCCTTAATGAAATCCAGTCAAAGGAAAGAAAGAATTTAATTTAAGACGAATCAGAAAATATTCAGCTGCCGCTCGCTAGTTATAAATCATTTGAATGCTAATAAATTCGACTAGCCCCCAGGCCCCAGGTGGGAACAGAATTTCTTCCTACTCCATCTTTGTTTTCAGGAAAAATTGAATAATATTCTGGTCTCTATTATTAAATTCTTTCATAAAGCCACAGACGGCTTTGGGGATTTTCTTTAATATCGTAATGGAATTTCATTTGTCTGCTGGTTCAACGTCAGTGAAGTAGGTACAACACGTTCTTTTCTTCATTTGTCAGTATTTGTTATATCCAATCTCCCTACTAGTAATTGCCTATCTCCTTAAGAGCGAACAGTCGATTTACGACGAAACTTCAATCTTTTAGTGGTTTTGACCAGCTACTTTGCACTTATTGCAAGCTTATCAAATAAAGCTATTTACGATTATATAAAGATAAAGTCTTATAGAAGTGTACTGCAGAGGAAAATTACAGTGTTTATTTGTATATTTTTGTTAATAAGACATTTCCGGAAAGCTGAATTCCAAAAGTGATGGTCAGAGCTCTCTTTGAGATACAAAGTTATCATTATAATATGTGAATACCTCTTTTTATATATTTTCATTGGGCAGCTTATATGGTCTATTAGTGCACCTCAGAAGAAAATTGTAGAAATTGTGTGTTTTAATAATTATAAATTTAAAATAAAAACGGACTCATTATACGTTTTTAAATACAGCTTTTCTATGAGAAAAGGTCGAATTTATTATTTGAAACTACGTTTTATGTATCAATAAAGGGTTAAAAAGAAATATCCAATTTTTATTTGATCAATTTACGAGGCTAGTTATTTAATAGCATTTTTTAAAGATTACCTATATAATTACGCGCGCGAAGATCGACGATTTAGTTCGCGCTGGGTCATCCCAACGGTAGGACGTATCGCTCGCTTCCCGCGCGCCCGGGTCGGTGACCGACCATCTTCATACGCCCGCCCGAGAAATGAGAACGTATGGTGCAATTTGATACTTTTGTGATGGTAACTATTTCTCAGTTCCAATAATGTTTTTTTAATTTATAGTAATGTTGCTTTGAGTTATAGTAACGATTTTTACCAAAAAAATAATAAAGTTTCGGCTATGGGTAACAAACGCAAACAGTATAGTTCCAGTAAAAATGAAAAGTATGCAAGGAATGCCAGGCAAACAAAAAGGTAAACTAATGTTGTAATATTTTTGTGTAATTATAATGTATTATACTGTTATTTGTGATGTGGGCATTTTCATGCTTTCGTATCTAAAGGGACCTGTTTTAAAAATTAAAGGATTATCTGCATCTCTCTGTAGTGAACTCCGAATAAGCGTTAGATTATCATTCCCAATGCTGTCTTTAAGCTATGGTTTGTTTAAAAAACTCCATTGAACTAAACAAAAGGCAAAGCAAGAAAATATTGTTTAAGCGATAAAAAGTACCACAAAGCTTCATCGGCGTGCACTACAGAGAGATAATAAACAATTTTCATCTTTTTTAAAGCACTATGATTTTGTTTCCAATGGTGGCACTTGTGTACAGAATGCGCCCACTTAATTAGTCAACCCGGACTATTTAATTTCATATTGGTTATTTTATTAATTTCAGGAAGTGGAGTCGCAAGAACCAAACATTCCTCCACATCGAATCGAAAGAAGGAGAATTATTGAATGAATGAAGCCAAAATTTTTTTTTTTTTCGAGAATTGCCTCTTGCCAGAATACGTCGCCCCGAGGAAGAGTAGTTCCATGCCAATTAGAGCGAACTCTGTTTAATAGAATAATTTAAAAATAACTGAGTTATAAGAAACTCTGAAAGTTTTCCGTATCTGGCAACTCTCAAATATTTGAACATGGAATTGTTTTTTTAAACTTAAGAACTCATTTATGAAATTAAAACAAAAATTGACTGAAAGTCGTGAGTCATTTGTTTTTTATCACAATGCGAAGTATGTCGCCCGTAGCAAAAATGAAATTTACGCGAAAAGGTTTCAGGGTAACATTTTTTTATGATTTTGAAACTCCGCTTTATTTGAATCTTTGCACGGCTTCACTAAAATGACAGATTTTTTGAACACTGCACATTTGTGTGTCATTTGTTTGTCTGTTTGAACACGCTAATCTCAGGAAATACTGAACGGATTCGAATGAAACCTTTTTTTGTTAAATAGCTGTTAAGCCTGGGCATAACTTAGGGTATAATCAATTTTGGAAAATGAAACATCTGATGTAGAACCATAATAGTCCAACTTAACTGTAAGGAATATAAAAATGACACCTTAGCAAAAGTTGTTCAGCCTGATGAGCATTTTTTGTTGAGGTACAAAAATCGAAGATCTCGAATACCTGATGCAGAACCATAATGGTCCAGCTAAACTTTACAAAAACTTTTTTAACTTTTAACACTGCTACAAGTATTTTCTTATGTAACTACATTAGTTCATATTTATATGCTACGCTGGAGTCATAAAGTCCACGCGTACGAAATCGCGGGCATCAGCTTGTTTATTAATATATGTTAAATTCAAGAATGTTATGTCTGTAAACGATATACATATTTGTAAATATCGTTTCATCTCAGCTGTGCAATTTCAAAACCTAGTAAGGGACATCTTCAAGAAAAAAATGATTTTTGCATTATTGGGCTTCTATAGTCATAATAAGGCATCGATTCGCACTGCCAAAAAATTTAAACAAGATTTTGAAAATTGAAAAACCTAGCAAGGACACAGTCGTAACGCGGAAGAGCCTAAATAACCATTTCAAAAACATAGCAAATAACATGACAATATCAAGAGACGTCCCTTGCTAGGTTTTGAAAGTTGTCATGCGAGTTATTGAGGATCAGATATTTTTTTTTATGATTAATCGTTTGAATTTACTAAATCGCAATGAATATGAATGATCCGGGACCTCGGCCACCTACTCGTACCGTATAGACACACGCACACGTTATTTCATGAATTTCATTGCCTTTAAAGATAACACCTGTTTTTTTTAATCAAAAATTAAAATCGTTTACTATCAATTATTTTGTCTCTTCTGTAAAATTTGTCTCCTGTCCCTTACTACGTTTTAAAATTGTACAGCCGATCTGATAAAGCTGTTAAGTTTTTTGTGACCATTTTTCTTGTCACCTAAAATACGTCATAATATGGTAGGGTAAAAGAATTGACGATTTACAAATGCTTATTGTGTGAGCTTATTTAAATAAAGGATTTTTCACTTTTATTTTCACTTTCACTTTCACATACCCAACTAAACTATTATGTTGCCTCCGGCTTCGTAAAAATAAGTTACCGTGGGGGAAGCACATCCGAGTACCTCCATAGCTCCTAGGTTTTCCCTCATGTTCTTTTTTGTAATCTTAAGCCAAACACATTTTTTTATGTGTTTACCCGTATACTTCCGGGTCGTTCCCGATGTTTTTCTTCCTAATCATTTCGCGTACTCCGTTCACATATGCATTTTATTTAATATGACAATTTGCAATGCCTATTGAAATAATGCATACTAAAAAATAAACTCAAAGTATCAACATTATTTGTTCACGCCCGAAGTCTACGCTCGAACTAGCGCTTACGCACACAGACGCATTTGCATCTGTAGTTGTTATTCTCTTGCCTCTCCCGCGCAGAATTTGACTTGCCTTATTTTGACTGTGCGCTCTTAAGTATTTTTAGTATTTTCAGAGGCAAGTAATTGAAGAGGCTCAATGGAATAGGTTTTTTAAAATGATTGATTCAGGGAAAACGGCAGAATCATCCTGTATACACTGTACCAAAAACTATTTAATGGAAGTTCTACAAAGGTTGGAAGTTCTACGAGGTCAAAGGTTGATCGACTATTACCTACTCGTTAACTTGTAAAGCCTACCTAGCAGTTATAGTTTTCTTTTTTACTTCATTATTATATGTATACTACTGTTCAGATTTTTTCACGTTTCCAAATGCTACCGGTTACCTGGTAGAAGGGCGGGGACTTGATGGTAGATGGTTATACCACCGAAAGTGGCGGCCTCAGAGGTTTTTAGGGTTCCGTAGCCTAAATGGCAAAAAACGGAACCCTCATAGATTCGTCATGTCTGTCTGTCTGTCTGTCTGTCTGTCCGTATGTCACAGCTACTTTATTCCGAAAGTATTAAGACTACACAGTTGAAACTTGGTAGGTAGATGTATTCTGTTAACCGCTTACCGAATTTAATACAAAAATAAGAAAAATAAAAGATTAAAGGGGGGCCCCCATACATGGAACTGAAACTGAAAAAAAAATTTTTCTTCAAACCAACACGTGTTGGGTGTCTATAGATAGGTCTTTAAAAATGACATTGAGGTTTTAAAGACAACTTTAACTCAAAGTTAACCGTTTCAAAGATATACATCGCCAAAGTGGTAAAATGTGTGTCCCCCCCCCCCTTTAACTTTTGAAATAAGAGAGTGAAAAATCTAAAAAAATATATGCTGTAGATCTTAATAAACACTTTCAACCAAAATTGGTTTGAATGAGATATAGTAATTAGTTTTTGGGATATAGCACATTTTCCAAAACCGCAAATATAACTTTGTCATTCATACCAACACTGTGAAAAACAAAGTTATTTTTGCATACGAAAAATGATAGGTGGTATTAAATATGGTATGGTATAAGGTAACTACGGAACCCTATGGCGCGTGGCCCGACACGCACTTGGCCGGTTTTTATTTAATAAGTTACTATGTAATAGAAAATGGTTTTAATGAAACTTTACGTGGAGGCCCATTGTCTAGTATTTTTAGAAGGTATCACTATATTCCCTCATATCATTCGTAGTAGATAGCAAATGTGTCAAAAACGGCCACTTCTAGCAGTTTTGCTATCTACTTCTAGCAGTGACTACGAGGGAATGTAATGATACCGTTAATAAATACTAAACTAAAGACGTAAGACGTAAAGTTTTATTTAAATCGTGTATTAGAATTACAATATAAAATAAAATTCAACGCGGAGCTACTTTCGGTCATACAACCGCCTTTACGAAATTGTGCAATTTAAAGCTTAATATTTTGGACACGAATCACTTAATCAGAAAATGGGTTTTACAATATTTTCATTACATCCCACACTACGAGATTGACGAAAAAATATTTTTCATTCTAATTTTGTTAACACCTTAATATTTTTTACCACTTTATTGGCGTGATAAATATACATAATTATGTCCAATTACAGATTCCTTAGGGCCTCTGTGCTATGCTGCAGATGGACAGAAAGACAGACGGACATGGCGAAACAATAATGGTTTATCCTTGTTTACGGACTTAACTACGGAACCCTAAACACAAGAAATACTTCTCCTTCTACTATCCCGTCTCTTCCTTTCTTTCCTCTTTCCTCTATCTTTCCTATCCCTCTATACTTCTCTTTCTTTCTACCCCTTTTCCTTCACCCAGAGGTGGCACCGTAGGGCAAAAAGCCTCACCAAGGGATGAGTCCGAAGGTGTCACCTCATCCTTTTAATCACAGCCAGCCCCTTAAACCACCTTTCCCTCTCATTCAAACCCTTTGTGGTCCCCCTTTTTTTCTTACCCAATAGTTTAAAAAAAAAAAAAAACACAAGAAATATTTCGTTTTAGTTTAACGCTTGACCTGATGATTTATAATAAAAAGCAAAGCTAATGGATCCATTTCAAAAAAGTGTTTACATTTTACATGCATGAAAAAACAGCCAGGCCATAAACTTATAACGCATATAAAATATGCTGTATCAATTTAACGATTCAGTATTTGTAGTAAAAATTCACTGAATAACGAATACAACCAAGCAGCCATAGGTACCGTAATAAAAATGCAATGAGATTGAAAACTAACTTAAGATTTATGAAAAGCTTTGGGCAAAACTCTTTTGCAAAGTTCGATAAAAAGATTCTAAAAATTGATAATAATTTATGATTTTCAGTTCCATCGACCAGATGCAATACTTTGATGCTTCAATCTGGATTCTAACAATACCAATATTACTACATAGTTGAAACTGAAATTGATCGGCTGTGGTACCTACCGGCGCGGCGGTGCAGCGAAGAGATTTTTTCATGCCTGTCGTAATGCCAAATACTCAAACGAATCTTAAAGTCAAGGCCACCTTAAATTCAAATAAGTTGTCCGATTTGACAGAAACTCTATGAAACTGATAGCTTCCTTAAAGTTAAGGATACCGTAACTTAAGATTTTCGTGACGCTACTTGGAAGGGCGGACTACGTGCGACATCAGAGTAACAGTGTGACTCGATGCGAATTTTTATTCTCATCCAGTAACACTGATTGGTGTATTGTGTGACACGTTCGGAAAAAAAATCGCATTGGGTAACAGTGTGACTCGATGCAGATTTTTATTCTCATCTAGAAACTCTATTTTCTCTTCGATTCACAACTGAATCGTGTCACACTGTGACTGGTTGAGAAAAAAAATTGCAGCGAGTAACAGGGGTGACTGGTTGCGAATTTTTATTCTTATCTAGTAACACACTGGTTCAAGTATAGTGTGACTCTATGCACACTATGCACGAACTAGTGTTACTGGATGAGAATAAAAATTCGCATCGAGTCGCACCTGCTACTCGATGCAATTTTTTTTCTCAACTAGTCACAGTGTGACATGATTCAGTTGTGAATCGAAGAGAATATAGAGTTACTAGATGAGAAAAAAATATATTAAGATATTTTTTTCCGAACGTATCACACCATACACGTACCAGTGTTACTGGATGAGAAATAAAAATTAGCATCGAGTCACACTGTTACCCGATACGATTTTCGAAGTGAAAACTTCTTTAGCGGTGTTGTACACTTTTTTTGTAATGGGGAAAAAATGCTAAACTCGCGTCAGTCAGGGTCACGTGACCCTGATCGAAAATTCGTAAGACGGATGTAACGTAGACAGCCGGTGGCGGAAGTATCCCCCTCTCTTTCTACGGGGCATGGCAAAAAATGGCGGCGCGTCATTTCAAGACGTAAACAATAGCAACGCGCTAATTTATGATTCAATGTCAAAACTCTAGATTTTCTGTCAAGCTATGGATAAGACCTTCGTACAATATTGTACTGTTCTGTATTCGTAAATTCAAATGCAGAGTAAATTCTTAAGACGACCATTCGTGCAGAATTATTCCCTAACCATTTCAAAATATCAAAAATTCACAACGTTAATATTCAAGTTTTCACTTCTGCCGGCACTCCCGGAGTGCAACCCGATTTTTTTTGTTCCGAACATGTTACACCATACACGTATCAGTGTTACTGGATGAGAATAAATAAAACCGGTCAAGAGCGAGTCGGACTCGCGCACCGAGGGTTCCGTACCATCATAAAAAATACACTGCAGAGTAGAATAATACAATTATTATTGCAGTTTTAGGTCAGCGCCATCTCTTGACCAACAGTGGAACTAAACATTAGTTCCACTATCGGTCAAAAGATGGCGCTGACTTTAACGCTTTCGCGCTAACTTATTTAGAAATTTGATAATTTCTAAAGAAATGTGCTATATTGAGACATCGTTTTATTTTTACTATAATCTTTATATAAGCTGCTATCACATAGAATTATTTCAGATTTTTCTCTTTGCAATCTTCGGAGATAAGGGAAAGGGACGGTATTTTTTTAACATTTTTCATCATAAGTCGAAAACTATGCGGCTTAAAAAAAATGATTAATAACGTGCAAATAACGCTCTTTCATATGATACCCCACCCACATGCCCTAGTAGCCACATTTCAAATTTTTAAGACCCCTTTTCAGTCCCTGTTGAATAAAAGATTTTTTTTTTATTTCTTTCTTATTTGCAAAATAGTTGGGCGAATGTCATCTTAAACTATTCCAAATTTCAAGTTGATACCATTAGTAGTTCTCGAGATATCCAGCTGTGTCAGATAGACAGACAGACTGAGTCACACCATAAGGGTTCCTTTTTTACCATTTTGATACGGAACCCTAAAAACGCATCGAGTCAGATTGTTACTCGTAGCGAATTTTTTTCTCAACCAGTCACAGTGTGACTAGATTATGTGCAACTCGATGAGAAAACAGGAATTCTAGGCATAAAACAGCATGCGTTTTGAACGGTTTTTAAAATAAAATAATATGATTTTCATTGGAGACATTTATGTACATAATTACCGTATTTTTTTAATCTGTCGAACGAAATATTGCAACGACTTTCCAATTTAATCCCGGAACGTGGTAACTAATTAAAACTGAGCTAAAGTACGACAGAGATTTCGAATGAAAATTTTCTAAAGCAAACTCAACTGCTAGGTACTAATTAAGGGCCGTCTAAATTCTGTAAATCCAATCCGAAATGCATATGCAATTAAGGCCATGGCGGCAAAGAATTGGGAAGCGTATCTGCTTTAGGGATAGTAATGTTAAGTTTAATAATTAGGCATTAGATACATGTTTAGTTATACAAAAACGATGGCTCTACAATAACTATTTATTAAATAGTTAAAGCATTCTAAGGTTTACAAAAATAAAATTATATTTATATAAAACCGGTCAAGAGCGAGTCGGACTCGCGCACCGAGGGTTCCGTACCATCATAATTGCACCATTAAACCACACTGCAGAGTAGAATAATAAAATTAGTATTGCAGTTTTAGGTCAGCGCCATCTCTTTTTTAGAAATTTGATAATTTCTAAAGAAGTGTGCTATATTGAGACATCGTTTTATTTTTCCTGTAATCTTTATGTAAACTGCTATCACATAGAATTATTTCAGATTTTTCTCTTTGCAAATTTCGGAGATAAGGGGGGGGGAACGGTATTTTTTTACATTTTTCATTATAAATCGAAAACTATGCGGCCTAAAACAAAAAGAAAAAATGATTGAAAACGTGCAAACAAAGTTCTTTCATATGATACCCCACATGCCCTAGTAGCTCCACTCTCGAGATATCCAGCTGTGACAGACAGACAGACTGAGTCACACCATAAGGGTTCCTTTTTTACCATTTTGGTACGGAACCCTAAAAACCATGATTTATAAATCTATACATATAATAAAATTGTAACTGATATCGGACATCGGTCTGGACATTGAAGATATTTAAGTAAAATAAAATAACGGGTCTAAAGGTAAATAATTATTTTTTCAACACACTTGCTCGTAAAGTGAGCCCCAATACATCGCTTTTAGGGCCATAAACCGAACTGTAACAAACGCGTGCAATAATATATAAAACACTAGTTGGTTATAGAATTATCCCTACAAAGTTAAATAGGTACCTTACTGCAAGTTCTATGCGAGTAAACAGAGCATTTTCAATTTAACCGGGTAATACAGTTTTTTTTTCAGTAACAACAAAGAGGTTTTATGCCGCTGAAAATTCATTTGCATTTTTGGAATAAATAAATGTGTAGATCCTTAATTAAGTCAAACAAATATTTATTATTAGCAAATTATTCCTAATTTACAATATTTTGTCCAAAAATATAAAAATATTAGCATTTTATCACCTAAATTTATAATTTTGAAGTAGGCTGTATGCTCACTAACCCCTTTGTTCGCAAAATATTCTTGCATTGGACGGGTGAAAAAAACAAAAAAAAACCTGCGCGCCTTTTCTCATCATGATTATCATTTTGTTTTTGTCGTATTTGTTGCTGTGTGGTAAATTACTTTGTTTTTTCCTCGCAAATGTGTTGAAAAACGTCGTATGAAACTCGTGAGCTCTTACTTATTGCACACTCGGCTGAGTTACGCCCTCGCCTGTGGCTCGGGCTGCAACCCACAGCCTTGTGTGCAATAAGCAACCTAAGCTAACTTGTATCATAATGTACTATTAGAATTTTTATCTGTCTGTATGTATGTTTGTACGCGCATCACTCAAAAACTACTGCACGAATGGCGGTTCTTCATGGAACTTCATAGTGTATTTTGATGTAGAATTCAATACGTTTCCGCTATTATATTATATTATTTGGCATATTTTCGCCAAACATATGACCCTACGCAAGCGCTTTTGATGATATTCTGTTTTTTTAATCATCTGTGAGGTTTATTCGCAATTTAGTACTCTTAGCTACTAGACAATCTCTTTAGCTTGTCGTATGTTTTTTTTGTGGCTACAACTTTACGTTTTCTATATAAAAATATGACCCCCGCAAACCATGTTTTCCTATCATGGACCTTTAAGAAATAATTGCATATTTTTTGCAATTACTTTTTTAGGCAGTATAGGCAGCTTTGGTATAACCAATTATGGTGAAACCGATCATGTTATGCAATTTGTCTATATTGGATACCAAGTCGTTGCTTTTTCAAAAACGAAGGCTAAAGATACTCTACAAAATTTTAATTGCATTCCTAGCGTGTTTTGCTCCAAGCTTGATATTAGGAAATATGCACCCTAAATTACGTAACGTAAACTAAAATTTCAATTATTATTCCTACGGGTATTTGAGTATAAAATTTTGTTTAATGTTTAAATCACGTTTAATGAGATAAGAAATAATCGTTTCTCGTTTCCGAAACCTTACAGTAACTTATATATAACAAACATTTATTGTAAAATGCCACAAAAGTTTGTATATTGTTTTTAACTAGATAAGAATGAGCAAAAGGTTCGCATCGTAACTATATCGAAACTTATCAACTAAAATAGACACCATTAACGAATAAGGAAACTGACCAGTTTGAGAAACTCGCGAATTAGGGAAACTGACGAGTGGACCCATCTATTTGTCATACAAACGCCAATAAATTTGTTTAATTTCGCCACATGAACTAATGATTATTTACGTTCTTTTTTCTTAAATTTGTCGGCCCTGATTGCATCCGGGTGGTGCACCCTCGGAGAGCGAGCTGTTCAGTCGCTCTTTGAGGCCCGTGGAGATCGGTCGTGTCGGTGGTTGTCTTTGTGTGTGTGGACACGTGATTCGCCAGTGCAGGTTTAAGGATTGTTTTTGAACTGTGTGGTTCTGTTTGGTTGTTTGCGGTAAGTTATATGTAGTGTTTACAGTGTAAGAAATATTATTTTAAACTGGCGATGGAAACACAAAGAAAAAGTTTTAAAGTTTACATGATGAATAAAAACTTTATATTTTAATATGAAAAGCAATTAACCTTATTTGTACCTGTGTAGTTTATAAAAAAATACAATATATTTTAGAACGTCCCTACTCCAATGGGGAGTGTCCGAAAAAATGAAATTGGCTGAATATTTTTTTATAGGTAGAAATAAACTTCCTTAAATAAAAAAAAGTTTTAGAATTTTCAGTTGCGTGAAAATTTTTTAAAAAACTAAAGTCTCTTCGGCTTAACAAATGTACAAAAGTAACAGCAGAATGGAGATCATACCTTTGCCACCACCACCACCAATCTCCATTATGCTGTTACTTTTTACCGACTTCAAAAGGAGGGAGGTACTCAATTCGACCAGTTTTTTTTTTGTTTTTTGTATGTACACCGATTACTCAAAGACGGCTAGACCGATTGAAATGATTTAAACGTTATTACATTAGGTAAACTCCCAAGTTGGTCCCATTTTTTAAAATTTTGAAATCGGTTCAGTACTTTTCAAGTAATCTTGAAAAAAGCACGAAAATAGTATGATTTTGTGTGAACTACCTCGATGATCAGTCGTATAACTTCTTTGTTTATGAACTGAATAAGATAATTATTTTTTTGTTGGAAAAGGGATATCTTAAGTGTAGTTCTTTAACTGACTTAAAAAAGGAGGTTCTCAGTTTGACCCGCATGTATGTATGTTTCTCCGCGATTAACTCACGTTTGGCTGAGCCGATTTTAATTTCTACTTAAATAATATACCTACACTATCTAATACAAAAAGTAACTACACTAAAAATAAAAAAATAAAAAATTGTTTCAAAAAACAAAAAACCGACTTCAAAAAACCTACCTCTAAAAAGCAAGAAATAATATTCGTAATAATAAAACACGTCTATTGAAGTCGGGTGGGGCTGGAGTACAAATCCCTTTTTTTTATTCTAAAAGCCCCACCCGACTTCAATAGACGTGTTTTATTATTACGAATATTATTTCATGCTTTTTAGAGGTAGGTTTTTTGAAGTCGGTTTTTTGTTTTTTTGTACATTTGTAAAGTCGAAGTGACTTTTTTTTTCACGCAACCGGAAATTCCGAAACTTTTTTTTATTACTAAGGGAGCTTTAAAAAATGATCAGCCAATTTGATTTTTTTCCGACATTCCCCATTGTATCAGCTCAAATGTTTAATATTAATAGCTGTTTTAGATAAGGTTACAAATTATTGTAAAAGTTTAATAACGACCCACCTCATTATTATCATGTCCTGGCCTGGGTCAGTGAGGTGACTAATGGTCCCCTGCGAATGACAAAGGTCTGCTCTAACTTTACATTTATCAGATAAGGCATTCCAATTATACGCAATTTAAACACAAACTTTTGTTAAGCGTTTACTTTTGTTGAAAATAAGACAATTTATAACCAAAACGGGATAGTAACTGGCCTACACCTCAAAGCGCACTACACCCGGCATCCTCACCACTGAGGAACTGGAAATCTTACCCTTAGGGGTAAGGTCCGGCAGTTAGCTGCCGGAAAATAGTTGTTGTTATGGTGTCAGACTTAGGTAAAATGATGGTAGCTAGCCAGACGGACTTGACATAAGCCAACCAATCAAACCGAGTACAAATATACCCCCCTCCTGGGAATCGAACCCGGGACCCCTGCATCTTACACATGTTGACCATAGCGGCGGTTAAAGACATACAAAATTACAACTTCTATTTTATATTGCTGCCAAAGTTTAAAGTGAATTCAAAGCGAAACCACTGTTTCATTTGTTTCCAACATTTCTCACTATTTCAGAAGATTATTAGAATCTTCTAAAATAGTGGAATTATTAGGAAATTCGAGAATAATAATCAAATAACTATTTCCAGCTCTTTTAATTTATAAAAGGTTGTAGAGTCTGAATAGTCAAGCTGAAAAATGTATTTTTGATTGACCCAAGTGAACCCGATAATATAGCTATTCAAAATATAAATACATGGGTTTCTACAAATTATTTCCATCAATAACGGTCTGCTTATTAAAAACACCAATAAATAATTTAAGATTTTACATACAAGCTAGAATTAAACAAAGGTTTTTTTATGTCAATCAAAAATGAAATAAAATATCTAACATTCTAGATATTTGCAAACATTGAAATTTCAAAACTCATAATTAATATAAAAGCCAAATTAGTTATAATCACGCACATCGGATTAGTAAATTATACTTTTTTAAATAAAAATTATATAACGAATGTTTTATTGTTTTATATCTAAACTAAGACGATCTATCTTGATTTAAGTACGGAATAAGACAAATTATTCAACATCGCACACCCTCAAACCACTAGACAGACCATTTGGAATATAGATATAGTAAATAACCCGAAGGTTTCTTTCCAGAAAATATTTTTTAAATGTATAAATTTAAAAAATATTTTCTCTGGAAGCGGAATCCCACGTGGATGAAGTCTACCCACGTAGACGGAAGCCAGTATTGCATTGTTTCCAAATGCATTATAATGACGTCACGTTACGCACTCAAACAAGACATTAAATAAGACCGTTTTTAACGGATACTAGCGCGCTTTTATTGAAAGTACTATGGTAATTAGTATTTAGTTTGATTTTTTATTTTCCCGACGTTTCGGCTTCTTTGCGTAGAACGTCGGAAAAATAAAAAATCAAGCCAAAAACCGCGCTATTTTCTTAACCTTAAAGAAGACTTTAAACGCAGATAAAAAAAAGTCATGCGTGAAAACCACGTGAAAACAAGCTTATGAAACATCGTCATTGCCTACTCATTTTTCTCTTCAGTACATACGCTAAACGAGCGCTGCCAATATTTTCCGCTACGAAAAGAAAAAATCTTTATGACTACGGCAAAACGAGTGATAAGCGGGTAAATTGAAGCAAGAGCCAGTGAAGTGTGAGATGGGCGCTCGGAGCCGGTCGGTGTCAATTCAATACATTAATTCAACAGCCCTAACAGCCCTACTGCACAGTCGATAATTCATAGACCAGTATCGCAACTAAGCACCTTTTTCGATATTTTGGTATTGTGACTATAAGGGAAACCTATAATTAGTCTAACCATAGATTTAAATGGGTACTTATATGTTAATTTTGATTGTAACGCTGTTGCTCTTACAAATAAAAAAACAGTTTTTATTGACTGGCATTTTTCATATTACTGGTATTTTTCTTTTCAAATAAATTAGTAGTAATTAATAAATTAGTAATAAAGTAGTAGTATTTCTATTTGACATGTACGATTTTGAGGGGGGGGGTCATGTCCCCTGTGACCCCCCATCGGGCCGCACCGTTACATTAAGTTAGGGATTAGACAAGGATAGTGCTACAAAGTTCGTTTTAGTAAGATGCATTAATACAATCAAAATTATCAAACATGTCTTATATGTATTTTTAGGTATCAATTTAATTTCTTGTTTTCATAATTTCTAACCTAACGTGTTATTTTTTTTATTAAACGATTATAAGTATATTAACATTTTAACAAAGTACATAATACTTCCGCTCCTCCATTGGAGTGTTCAAATTGGCGACATTGGTACTCAGTTTTTTGCACAACAGCGTTGTAAGTTGCGTTACTGCTTTAGCTATGATTATTATATTCTGAGACTACTGGGCCACTGGGCTTTGAATTAAAATATCGCTCGAGGGATATTTGCTGAATCTGTGAGGAATATTAATTTGAAAATGTTGGTGCTTCAGTATCTTTGGGTATTAGCGCGGCATTACAGAGTTTATTAAACATGAGCGA
Source organism: Agriphila geniculea (assembly GCA_943789525.1). NCBI lineage: Eukaryota > Metazoa > Arthropoda > Insecta > Lepidoptera > Crambidae > Agriphila > Agriphila geniculea. The sequence goes on from OX038875.1 coordinate 17,151,081, forward strand.
TGGAAATTGAATAAATAAGTCGATAATTATACGAGAGCATTCGTAATGATGTATTTAAAATACCTACTATTTGTGGGTGGTTAAATCCTTATTAAAAATATTTAAATGTATTTATATTTTTTTATTGCTCATTTCTATTATAAACGTGATAACCACATTATATAAAACAGGCACAGTCGAATACATACATTTAACTTTCTACCAACCACAATTCATCATTCATTGACATCAAAAATAAAAAACACGTGCAAGTTATTTTTAAATCGAAGAACTTTATTATGTATATTCGTAATATTATTGATTGATTACAATATAAACATAAGATACCACGGGATGTCTACGATATAAAGCAAGTAGCTACGAAATCATGTAGCAAACCGTAGCTCGCTACGGCTGCGCATATCTCGTAACGATTAAGTAACGACTCGAGAGATACTGCCTTTTGTTAGGATTAATATATTACAAGATATTTGGTAATCTCAAGTTAATTTACTAAAGAAACCTAGGGAATGAATCTTATTAACGTAACACAATCTCACTGCGTATTAATCCAAATAGATCCTTAGTCCCAGTAGATTGAATATACGATATGAGCAATTATATAATCTTACAACTTTAAACAATATTAAAATAGAATTCAGCTATAATATAATGTTATAAACTTGAATGAATTTTTGTAAAGTTCCGAGCGGGTAATTTCATAAAATTTTGAAGCCTTTTCGCTTGTCATCCCGTGACCACGGCCGCTGGAAAGATGTTGAAACGACGGGAAACCAAAAAACCAATAAATCATAACTAAATAATTCTAAAATAACAACTGACTTTACTTAATATACGCGCTGTAATACGTAAAAAGTGTTTTATTTCTAAGGAATTACATAATATTTCTAAAGTGTAAGTGGAACAATTTAATACCAGCTTAACACAAATTGGTTGACAGATGGTATTACTTTGTAATATCTCAGTTTTACTAAAATAATATTGTATGTTCTACTTTATTCTTCGCAGAATTTCAAATGAAGTCAATTTTCTATCTTGTGAAACGAACTTGCGTCGAGGTTTCCATACAACATCACAATACCTTATAACTTCAACGATGTTATATTTGCTATTTTACAATTTTATTTATATTTATTGTAATAAAAATTACATTTATTAATAGTTCATGATATTTCAAGATGAAACAGTAGAAAATGAGCCTCCGGTAAATACGATTACGTAAAGGTATCGATTAGCAGTATTATTATTGACCGAGCGAGCGCGAAGCGTCTCTGCTTCGGCTTGGGTAAAAAAATTCTTTCGTATGTCTGTCCGTTTGTTCTCCTCTACAGCCCTCGTACTACAACCTCTTAGATCTTGCCAGTTTTCTGAATGGCTATCAGTGCCTCTCATTTATTTGCTATACAGCGAAAAGAGATGTAACTTTAGCAATTCCTGGCAAGTTTTATGAGGTTGTCATACCCCGGTCCAGTACCAGGTCGCATTTCTTAACCGATTCTCGTGAAATTTTGTGAGCAGGTTTGATAGTTATATAGATTTTTTTTGAGCCACTTTCTCGAAAATTTTCAAAATGGCGGAGAAATGTAAAAAAAAACAAATAAATATTTCAGCCGTTTCGAAAAATGATAAAAAATGTAACAAATCTTATTTTGTTAGTGGTGTAAAGAAAATTTTGTTAGGACTCGAAACTTCATCAATCTAAACATTTCTGGCCAATATTTGAAATTTCAAAATAAATAAGATTGTGAATTTGTGACAGAAACCTAGGACTGCGTAATCTTACTTATATTATTTGCACAGTATAGAATAGATACTTATTAGTTGAAAAACAAATACTTATCTATTCTGTGTAAATTGTTTTAAAATAACATACAATTTGAGCTATTTTTTAGCGCGAGGTCTACAGCTCACGGAGACACTAGTTATTATTATAAACTACTTTTCAACGTTTATTTTTGTTTTCTATTTAATTTTCATACGAAATAATTAGATATAGGACAGTTATCTATACATATAAAACACCATAACATGAATCCTCTGTGGTCTAGTGGTTCGCCTTCCCGTGTAAGACCCAGAGGTTCCGGGTTCAATCCCAGGAGGGGGGTACATTTGTACTCGTCTTGGTTGGTGGTAGGGCTTATTTCAAGTCCGCCTGGCTAGCTACCACCATCTTACCTAAGTCGGACGCCAGACCCACAACAACAATTTAAAAATTCTTGTGTTCCGGCAGATAGAGGTACGATAGCCCGTTCCTCAGTGATGAGGATTCCGGGTGCAGTGCGCTTACACCATCCGGCCTTATCGTCACTTAACAGCAGGTTAAGTGAAGGTCAAGCACTATCCTGTTGTGCGTAAAAAAATCTATAGCAATCGATCTATTGATCTTTGAACGTGAGTGTGACCTACCTCTTCGTACTACAGTACGAAGAAGAGGTACACCTCTATCGCTTTACCTCAAAAGTGACATTTTCAGGCGTATATATAAAAAAAGTAGTTTGAGATTGACGACGGTTCGTCACCTCCATCAAGGCTACACTATAAATCACGCGATAGTGACCGATCTAAAATAGAAAACCGAATTTACTGATTTATGATAATTCATTGTAACTAGAATAGGGTTGAATTCTACGTAATACAGTTCGTATGGTAACTGAATTACATAGAAATCAGCCCTATTGTTTTTCCTCAATTAGAACAAAATAGTTTTGCAGAATTGTGGGAATTATTATTAAACTTATGTGCTAAAAGTTGACTATGATATTTCTTCTATAAATACATTCAAAATTTAGGTATTGTATGATGGGGCGGATGGGATTTGTTTATTTCGAAAAGCATTCAAACAAAACTTATCTAACTATGATAGCTCAATGGATCATCCTCGAAATGTCATTAATGAATTAAATTAGTCGAACATCTCGTTATGTACGAGTAAATTGTTAAATATTTCTGACTAAACAATTGCAAAAAAGTAATTCTACTTTTAAGAAAACGTATATTACGTTTAATGAGAGGTAAAAGGCCATTTCTAAATCATAGTTGTTAGCCATTGAATTGTCTTCAATCATGTATAGTACTAGCTTCCGCCCGCGACTTTTTCCGGGTGGATATTACAGAAAATCCTGAGGGAACCTTCAACCAGGATCCGAGCAGCCATTTTTACGCGATTAGGCAGGTCTCCACCAAGCGCACTGCCTCGAAGTCGTGGGCGGAAGCTAGTTAACATATTATATTTGATGTTCACCTCTTTGTGTTGAAACGTGGGTACGATACTGCTACTTTTTTATGATTAAAATTCAAAAATATGCGTTGGTATTGGTAATACCAATAATTTATCTGTAATATCCACGCGGACGAAGTCGCGTTCAGAAGCTAGTTTATTACAATAATCAAAATTTGGTCCAGAGATATAAATATCCCGTTCCCGTTTCCTTAACCCATTCAAGGGTCCCGTTCCCGTTTGGTCAATTCCCCGTTTGATCCCTCTCTCCCTCTTCCTCTCCCTCTACCATCCCCCTTCCTAAAACCTCTAGAACGATATCCATATCGATTTTTATGTTTACTCACCCCACTTACCCCCTAAGGGACGATTTTCAAAATAATGAAATATGTGTTTGCTTACTTACTTTTAGACGTGCTCCTACGAATTTTAAAGTTGTAATGTCGATTTTATATTCTTCTTCCATACAACATTTGAACCCCATTTCACCCCTTTAGGGGTTAAATTATATCCACCCTGTTGGACTTCAAAATAAATGTCATTTTCGGAATCACCATTCCATAAAACCTGAAGAACGACATCCATATCGATTTTTATGTTTACTTACCCCATTTACCCCCTAAGGGGTTTATTTTCAAAATCACAAAATATGTGTTTACCTATTTATTTTTAGACATGCTCCTACGAAGTTTAAAGTTGTAATGTTTATATTATATCCCTTTTCCATATAAAAATTTGAACCCCAACTTCACCCCTATATTAAATGAATCATGTCCACCGTGTTAGGACTTCAAAATAATTCAAAATGTTATTTCTGCAATTGTCATCCCAGTAAACCCCAATAACGACATCCATGTCGATTTTTAGGTTTATTTACCCCAATACACCCCCATTCAAAAATGAGTTATTTTTGCTTCGAAAATGAAGGATTTTCTATACACAACTTCATCCCCCTTTTCACCCCTTCGGGAGTAGAATTTTCAAAAACGCCGAGACGTGTAAATTTATTTTCAAACGTCAGCCTAAATACAAAATTTCAAGATCCTAGCTTTGAAACTGACGGACTTTCATACAAACTTTGGACCCCCGTTTTACCCCTTTAGGGGCGGAATTTTGAAAAATCCTTTCTCAGTGCACCCCTAAGCCTCATAAGGAACCTATGTGCCAAATTTGAAGTCTCTAGATCCAGCGGTTTGGGCTGTGCGTTGATACGTGAGTCACCAATCAGTATCTTCTTTTATATATTAAGATAGTAATCGCAACGTATTGTATAAAATCTTCAAATTAAATAAATACTACAACACACAATTAAAACAATAGTAGTGGTAGGAGAAAATATCGGTATACTACAGTAAAATTGACATTTTGACATTTAGCGTGGAAAAAAAGCATTATCAAAAAGGTATTTTGGTCTTTTTTATGATTATGGCTGTTAAATCAAAATTGTGAATAAATATACTTGTAGTACCTACCTTAAATCCCTGCTGACTGATTCAGTAGAGATTAATTATAGATTTAGTATTGAGATTAACAAGAAGCGTGTAGAGTTAGTTTAATTAATTTAATAATTATTTACTTAGAAAGTTTAAGTAGGTACCCAATTAAAATGTTCCCTATGAAACATTGTAAATACTAAAACTTTTTTTATAGTTTTGTAAATAAGATTTGGTATTAAATAACGTTCATTTATTATCATTTATGCCAATTCAACAAAATTCAAAAACTAAAATAGAATGACTTTGATAAATTCTTTGTTAGGAGGTCTCCTATTACAATAGTATGTGTAAAATGATAATAATATCTTATAAATTTGAAGGACCAATGTCCTTTATAAAAGTTTTATTTAATAATCACTGATAGTAACTGATACTGCTGAAATGTTATTTCAAAGTGTATGTATCGATTGTCTGTATGATGTGGAAGAAAACTTACAAAGTGACAAAAGAAGACGACAAAAGCAGCACACGTGAAAATGTATAGATTCCTTTTAAATTCCAAGAATTTCATAGCTCAACTGAATGTTTCATTCCGTTGACAAGAATGTCGATTGTGCCCGAGCAAACTTGTCCAACACGTTCAAAAGTTGCCACGGAAACACGTCAAGAAATTTCAGACCCGGGCTAAAGTTGCCTGAACTTGTAATAATATATAGTTAGCTGACGTGGCTTTCGATATCGGCTGCATTTGATAGCATTTTATATACAAATGCTTCTTTTAAATTTTTAATGTTTTGACTTATCGATAGACCCTGTGAAATATCCGTACCTTTCATTTCTAACCTTTGGTTGAAGGCCAATTAATGCAGAACCTATAAGTTTATTCCTTTCATTACGAGTTTGTAGAATCTTTGGTGATGTAATTAATTACATGTAATACCTACATAAATATTTGTTAACACGTTCGCGCGAGCAACGTCATAGTACGTCATAAAAGTTGTGACTGATAACGAGCAACGTCTTAATACGTCGCTTTATTCTTATTTATAACTTTAAAAGTAAAAGGATGCTCAAGTTGGCAATACTAAATTCTTAGAGCGACACATTTACGCTACAAAATATTAAAATCCTAAATCTCAAACATTATACTGGAACGAGTTATCACACTTCCTAGTTGCGCTAACTACAATCGGCAAAAATGTTCAACTATACCCCCCTCGCTTACTCACAACGTCTCTAGACGGCCCTTTTTGTATGCGCCGCCATACATTTGGTAAGCCTGCGCGCTGTAGCGAAGCTTTAGTGTGCTCTATGAGAGGTGAGAGGTGTGTTCTATGACTAATAATATCAACGCCCAACCCAAACCATTGAACCTAGAGACTTCAAATTTTGTACATAGATATTTTATAGAGTGTAGGAAACTACTAAGAAAGGATTTTTGGAAATTTCGCCCCTGAAGGGGTGAAATGGGGGTTTAAAGTTTGTATGGGAAAAAATAAATAAATAGAGATTCCGACTTGAAACTTCGTAAGAGTACCTCAAAAAACAAATAAGCAAATACGTATTTCGAAGTGATACAAAACTCAACCCCTTGGGAGATAGATGGGGTAAATGAACCGAAAAATTTGATATGGACGTCGTTATTGAAGTTTTATGTGGTGTTAATTGCAATAATGGCCTTTATTTTGAAGTCTAACACGGTGGAGATGATTCAAACTCTATAGTGGAGAAATGGGGGTTCAAATTTTATGAGGAAAAATTACATTTAGGAAATTCGTGGGAGTACTTCTAAAAACAAATTAACACGTATTTCAAGGAATTCCGAAACTCAACCCCTTAGGGGATGAACCGAAAAAATCGATATAGATGTCGTTAATGAGGTTTTTTAGGATATTGATTGCTATAATGGCATTTGTTTCAAAATTCAACACGGTGGACATGATCCAATCCCTAATGGGCTCAAAACGGGGGTCCAGATTTTGTTTGGAATTATATTATGGAAACGGGAATGCGAACTTGAACGGGTACGGGAACGATAATGTGGCGGAAAAGGGGATGAACAGGAACAGAATATGGATCAGATATTCTACTAATATCATAAAGTATGTGAAAGTTTGGAAGTTTAGATGTTTGTTACTCAATCACGCAAAAACGGCTGAAGTTGCAGGAGAAAGCTAGTTTTCAAATAAAGGCAGAAGTTGATAAATTGTAAATATTTTCATTCATTAAATCGGCATCAGCATCATTCAACAATCACCATCATTTGAAATTGATGATGATGAATGATGCTAAATTGCTGATGCTGATTAGGTGAATGAATCTATTTATAATTTATCAACTTGAGCCTTAAATATAAAAAATAGTTTAATGAAAAGAAGCATTAGCAAATTAGCGTTATTCATCACCATATAATGATGATGAATTATGCTGATGCTGATCATCATCATAATATGATATAATATGATCATCATATAATGCTGATGATGATAAAAAAATAATATTTTTATTTCATTTGATCCACCTTAACGAAAATTTAGATCGACCTTTCACGTGGGTGGGAGGACACCCTACCCACTGCCACTTCGGTTGATCAGTTTTTTGAGCGATGTTGGTAATTTTTGTTATGGAGAGTTCGTTTATGGAGAGTTAACTCCATTGCACGCTGGAACACCTCGAGAGACTTCTTATGAGTCACATAATAGTTAGTGACCACGTTTCACCACCGTGAGTCATCCATTACTAACAAATACACGTCTTGAGACACCGAGATAAGTTGGAACATAAAGGTTTTCCGAAGCCTGACTAAATGAATGCTGCCTATCCAAGCTGTATTTATTCGATTAAAAATCTCTTTTGCAATACTAATCTTGTACTGTTCTTCCACTTGGTCAAACTGGATAGTCAAACTAATTTGTCCAACAGGAATAAATTGTCCAGATGGATCCACCACCGAGTTGTTAAGATCATCCACAATTCTGTACTGTGCTCAAGAGCTCCAAAGCAGTTTTGGAGCTGAAGTGTTGAATTTGCCGTTCTTTGTATATTCTATACATACTGACGTACTGATATTCTAAGGCGGAACGTAACTAGACGTCACGTTGTTAACTATTTAATTGATGTCGAATACTCTTCTGCGGCAGAACGTCTATGAACGCGACGTGATAAGACGTTGTTCACGATTTTATGTGATAACGAATACTCTTCTGCGGCGGAACGTCTATGGACGTCGACGTGATAAGACGTTGTTCAAGATCATATCTGATGCCGAATGCTTTGCTGCGGCGGAACGTCTATGGACGTCGACGTGATAAGACGTTGTTCAGTATCATATCTGATGCCGAATGCTTTGCTGCGGCGGAACGTCTATGGACGTCGACGTGATAAGACGTTGCGCGTTGTGGCATACCAAAATTATCTAATTTGTGACGGAAACGTGATTGAACGTTTGCATTTTTGTATGAAGAAATCCTGTGTCACAGCACGTAATTCGGGCGGGGTACCCTGCGCGCGCGAACGTGTTAACTTTGATGCTCTCTTGCTCTAGTGCCAATCGATTACATTCAGTGGCTTAAAATTAAATAAACATTGAAAAACTGGGCATAGATCCACTTGATTTTAGTTTCTTTGTTATTAGTTGACGATTACGTCACAAGTGCGAAATCAATAATAGATTTAATAAAAATGTATGATAGAAAATATTAAGCAGATGTATTAAATAACTATTTACTCCATAGGGACAGAAATTCCAGGCAAAGTTAGTGCTCTATGTGTATATTTTGTGCCGAAACTCTGGCATCTCGTCAATCCTCCTTAGGAAGCGTACACAGATTCCTTATTCACTTCAATAATTAGAGGAATGTTATAAATTATTCCCTGTTCATGACGTCAACAACTTTGATGATCTAATATTAGATGTACATAACAATTTATTCATTTATCAACCAGTAGGTATTGCTGAAATTTTCTATCTATATAAAGATATAACATGTCTAAGTTTTATAACTCACATACTCTGCAGGAGCAACATTATAAAAAGGGGATTTTGAAAAATTCAACCTTAAAGGGGGTAAAATAGAAGATGGTATGAAAATCCGTCAGTTTCGAAGTCAGGATCATTAACCCTAAGTAATGGTTTGAGATCTGATTTTCCAATCTTGTTTTAGAAGAACTTCGTTAGCAAAAGCCAGTAAATACCGATAATGTTATTAGCTAAAAATAGCTCTTGATCAGGCACTCACCCACGCTGGCTGTTCGATGTTTTTCATTTTCTACAATTTATTCATAAAGCACTGGTTAAAGAACGCTGTCTCGGGTCTAACGCCTGTCTCGGTTCTAACTTTGTAAATCATAGACGAGGTAAATTAATTCTGAAACAAGAGTGGAATGTGGAATTTGGAGGAGGTGGATGGAACGGAATAACTAAAACACGTCTCGTGGGTCTAAAGTGGGATTTATACGGGCGACTACTAGTCTGGTTCACTTTTCGAAATTCAAATTTCACTTCTAGCGGCATTTCGGGTAACATATGGCTAAATGTGTTTTTTTTACTAAATCGGACCTGTTGAACACGGATATCATGTTGGCATTCCCGAATTAAGACCGGAATCTCATAATTCAAGATGGCGTCCAAAATGTCTTACTAGTACGATATCTGCATACATCTAGCAACTATATCATGTTTGGTATCATTTTCTTATAATTCGAGGATGAGGAATCCATTTTTGGAACTAAATTTTCTCTCATCCATACAAAAAAAGACGAGGAATTGAAAACTCGAAAATTTTCTCTACCATTTTTTTTCCACATAAATCCACTACACTCTCTAGAAGATTAATACTATAAGGATTTGCCCTAGAAAAAAATACTGCTAAGTAGCCCAACTATTCCACTATATCTAATAATAAACTAGTTAAACATTTTGGTCTAGTAACTGTGTTAAAAAAAAAAATGTGAAGCGCAGCGCAATTTTTCCCTACCATATTTATTTTTTCGAAAATCCTTTACAGCATTAAAACTATGAAGATTTGCCGCAGAAAAAAATACTGGTAAATGTGCAGTTATTTTACTATATACACGGTTAATTTTTAAGTATATCTAAAAATGAAATGGGGTATTCAGACCACGTAAATGAACAACTTTTACTACGGGGCCAACCACGAAATCGTGAAAAAAAAATCAACTGTTCCATTGAAAAGTACAACATCGACTAGACTATAATGTATGGAACAGCTGATTTTTTTTCGCGATTTCGTGGTTGGCCCCATAATAAAAAAAGTTCATTTAAGTGGTCTGAACACCTTATTTCATTTTTAGATATACTTAAAAATTAACCGTGTATAAACTTGTTAAACATTTTTGTCTAGTAACTGTGTTAATTTTTTTTGTCACCCAGCGTAATTTTCTCTACCTTTTTTTTTAGAAATTCCTCTACTTTTTTTGGGAAAATTCTCATAATTTTGAATTAAAATTTTAAGAATGTTCTCAAAAAAAATGGTAAATAGCCCAGTTATCCCACTGTATAGAAATAATTAACTTATTAAACATTTTTTCTAGTAACTGTGTTAAAGAAAAATCTGTCGCGATGCGGAATTTTCTCTACGACAGAATTCCACCGCGCGGCACTAAAATTTTTTTAATGCAGTACCAGACAACAAAGTTTAACAAGTTGATTGTTCTATATAATAAAATAACTGATCTATTTACTAGTCTTTTTTATAGGGCAAATCTTCATAGTTTTAATTCTGTAGAGGATTTAAAAAAACAAAATGGTAGAGAAACTTCCGCCACGACACAAAATATATTTTTTACACAGTTACTTGACAAAAATATTATTACCTATAGTGAGATAATTGGGCTAATTACCAGTATTTTTTTCTGAGGTAAATTTTATTAGTTTTAATTCTGTAGTAGAGGATTGTAGAAAAATAAATTGTAAAGAAAATTCCGCCACGCGACACAAATCTTCTTTTTTTAACACATTTACTGTACAAAAATGTTTAAAAGTTTATTATTTTATATAGCGATATAACTGAGCTATTTTTTAATATTTTTTTCTTGGGGAAAATCTTCATAGTTTTAATTCTGTAGAGGTTTTTCGAAAGAGAAATGGTACAGAAAATTCCACCACGCGACAAAAAATATTTTTTTGACACAGTTCCTAGACAAAAATGTTTAACAAGTTTATTAATATATATAGTTGAACAATTGGGCTACTTATCTATATATTTTTTTCTGGAGAAATTCTTCATAGTTTGAAAAATTAAAAAAAAAAGTTAGGGAAAAATCCGCCACGCGACACAAATCATTTTTACCGACTTCAAAAGAAGGGAGGTACTCAATTCGACCCGTTTTTTTTTTGTATGTACACCGATTACTCGAAGACGGCTGAACCGATTGAAATGATTTAAACGTTATTACATTAGCTAAAAATTCAAGTTGTTCCCATTTTTTAAAATTTTGAAATCGGTTCAGTACTTTTCAAGTAATCTTGAAAAAAGCACGAAAATAGTATGATTTTGTGTGAACTACCTCGATGATCAGTCGTATAACTTCTTTGTTTATGAACTGAATAAGATAATTATTTTTTTGTTGGAAAAGCGATATCTTATGTGTAGTTCTTTAACCGACTTAAAAAAAAGGAGGTTCTCAGTTTGACCCGCATGTATGTATGTTTCTCGGCGATTAATTCACGTTTGGCTGACCCGAGTTTTCTACCTAAATAATATACCTACACTACCTAATACAAAAGGTACCTTCACTAAAAATAAAAAAAAAATAAAAAAATGTTTATAAAAACAAAAAACCGACTTCAAAAACCTACCTCTAAAAAGCAAGAAATAATATTAGTAATAATAAAAACACGTCTATTGAAGTCGGGTGTGGCTTTTAGAATTAAAAAAGGAATTTGTACTCAAGCCCCACCCGACTCCAATAGACGTGTTTTTATTATTACGAATATTATTTCTTGCTTTTTAGAGGTAGGTTTTTTGAATTCGGTTTTTTCCAACACAGTTACTAGACAAAATAGTTTGATAAGTTTATTATACTATATAGTGAAATATTTGGACTTTTCACCAGTTTTTTTTTGGGAAATCTTCATAGTATTAATTGTGAAGATGTAGAGGATTTTTGAAAAAAATATGGTAGAGAAAATTTCGCTGGGCGACAATTTTTTTTTAACACAGTTACAAAACTTAAAATGTTTAATTAGGTAGTTTGTTATTTTATATAGTTAAATAACATGGGCTATTTAGCAGTATTTATTTTCTGGGGCAAATCCTCATAGTTTTAATTCTGTAGAGTGAAGTGGATTTTTTTGGAAATAAAATGGTAGAGTTTTTTTTTTCATTTTTTTGTAAGGGTGAGTGATAATTTAGTTCCAAAAATGAATCCCTCGTCCTCAAATTATAAGAAAATGACACCAAACTTGATATAGTTGCTAGATGTATGCAGATATCGTACTAGTAAGAAATCTTGGGCGCCATTTTGAATTGTGAGCTTCCTATCAAAATTCGGGAATGCCAACATCGATATTCATATTCAGCAGGTCCGAATTAGTAAATAACAGAATACATCTACCTACCAAGTTTCAACTGTGTAGTCTTAATACTTTCGGAATAAAGTGGCTGTGACATACGGACAGACAGACAGACAGACATGACGAATCTATAAGGGTTCCGTTTTTTGCCATTTAGGCTACGGAACCCTAAAAACACATATGGCCAAATGTCACCCAAAATGCCGCTAGAACTGTTAAAATGGCACTTTTAGAGAAAAGTGAACCAGTCTATAAAGCCGCACGACGTTTGCCGCACGGTGAGAATCGACTGCGTAAATGGCAATTCAGCCTAGGCCGCAGGTGACCTGAACCAACTTCTGATCCGGTGGCCAGAACTGGAACTAAGTGTATATTGTTACCTAGATTACACCGTGCCGACTACATAGACGACAGCGATGCTGTCACCTGCGATTCAATTTTAGCGACTTTTAGCTACAGGCTTCGATCAAGGCTACAGGTGACAAACTGTGAACCGAAATATGCGTCGCTTTCCTATTGTGTTACTTGTAAGTCTACACATGTAAACGGATTTAAGTTTTTCTTTTAAAAAAAACAACTTATTCGACTCTGCTGATCCTGACGGAAATCACCATCGCATCTGGAGGTACAGTACTGCTAGCAAGAACATCTATTGAGAAAAAAAAGTGCGTAAAAGTACTCGATAGAGTAACTGTTTAAGGGAAATTTAATTTCGCTTTTCGGCGCGGCGGCGGTAGATCTACGGCGCCGTACAAATTTTCCATACAAAATTATTTTATCGATTTCTTTACGCGTTATTTTTTTGATAGATGTTCGTGCTACTGGTACAGAAGAGTGCGTGCGTACACATGCGTAATTCGACTTTAAATTCTTTGTAGACAATTATCTAGTACCTAATTTTGTTCCGTACTTAACTAGTATAGTGTGTGTGATTTGTACAATAGCTTTTGGCAAATAATTTGTCTATTTAAAGCCAGCGTTGTGTGTGATAGGTTAAGTAGTTTGAGGAAGATAAATTAATGACCATTCAGTAAATGAAACAGATCCATCAGTCAGGCTGATTGTCGTATTAAAAGCAATATCATGCATAACAGATATTCTGTAACAAAATTAGTTCTTGAAATTTACTTTTACGGCTTTAAGCCTGTTTCATTATATCCAATGAAAATCTGACAGTTTTAATTATACCTTATACAGATTTGAATAAGTTTTGGATCACTGGGTAATTCTCACGGATGATTAATGATATATAAAATGTTCTAAGAATATTTGACAAGCGGAAAGTTTCAAAGTAATTAAGTGTGCAAAGTTTCGATGCAAATTACTCGCAGGAGGTTTTGTTGAGTCTTAGCGACTGCACGCTGTTTTGTGTATATGAAGTTAAATTAATAACTCACTCGCAAATGTGAACTCATGGCTGAATTTAAATTGTTAGATTGAATATTTAATTATGTTAATTAGACCAAAGAAATTGAACTTTCGAGACATTTGGGATCGTGAATAATTTGAAAGTTTCTTTTTCTTCGAGAGTTTTTTTAAGTGATTCTTCCTTCTTATTACGCAACTGTACCTATAAATTAGTTTTGAAGAACATAGTAAGAGATATTTTATTTTATTTAACAGTAGACACAGTAGGTACTTGATGTATTGTACTATGTATCTATTGACGACAGCATGGCCCAACTGCAGTGATGGTTAGAATACTGGTAGGAACATAAAATTTTTGTGAGATAAGCATTTTTCCCATAAGCTTTGAAGAAGTTAATATTCTTACTAATGTATTTATAGAAATTTATATAACATACATATACATAGGTATATGTATGTAGTCACCACTAGTTTTACAAGATTTGCTTAGTTAGAGGCTGAATGATTTGGTGTGACTTTACCGGAATATTTACATATTTATACAAGAAGCCTTAAAATTTAATAATAGTAGTTGTCAAGATTAAGCCGCTAAGTTTGAACTGTTGAATGCTTTATTAATAGCATATGCGATCAATCTCAACTAACCATCAGCCCATAAATAAAACTTACGGCTAAGTACTTTATTTTACTTTTTTTGTTTTGTATTATTTTGTATTTGACGTGTATTTATGTTTTTGTGTAACATGGACGTTTGTCTAAAAATAAAGATTATTATTAGGTATAAATGCTGTAATAGGTATCAAAATTGTAGGCTATGAAAACAATTATTATTTAATTTTATCACAGAGATAAAGATGCAATATGCATTCCTATAGCACATTCATAATTTGACGCCCAAAAATTATTTCGCACTGTGTGAGATATTGAACAATCTTCCATTTATTCTTGAAGGATTTTAAGCCCCGTAAAATGAGACAGAATAGATCAGGCCGCTCTCGGGCGATGATAATTTAAAGAGTGAGCTAAAACTTGATTAAACTGTTTAACAATGACGTCACAAAGAAAAGACTAATTTTGCCTTTTTATTATTAGGATCGAAGTGTCGATACATCGACAGCGGGTTGACAAGGCAGCCTATTTTTCTACGGATGGCCGACTGAAATGTCGGAAGACGGGCGCAAAGAATATAAATGATCGCAACGCCTCTTCCAATATGCGGAGGACGGTTTTTTATCTAAAGGGAATTTTGGAGCTATTGACATGCTTTAGCTATACGTTTTTGGTTCAGTACAAAATCAGTATTTTTTTATTGAAATTTCTTATTCTCTATTTTTGTTAACAACTTGTTAGATTATTATTTAAATTTAAATTTCGATAAGCTATTATAAAAAAATATGGTGAGAAAAAAAGTAAAACTAGACATTAACAGCTTTAATTTTTTTATACAGCGTTAAACATAATCATTTGGTTCCCGCAGTGGGGTGGTTCCACTCATGATTACAAGCAACTTTTACTATGGGGCCAAATCTGTAATCGTGAAAAAAAAATCTGCTGTCGAGTAGGTATTGCACATTTGTATGGAACAAAAGTTGTCTCCATAGTAAAGGTTGCTTGTAATCATGAGTGGAACCACCCCCCTGTGGGAACCAAATGATTAAAATTTCAGCATGGATACTACCCTAACTTTTGTACAGATAATAAATTCTAATACAACTAGCATAGTAATATTTGAAACCTCATTTAAGAAAAATAAAAACTACTCTCTGTCTTACAGAAGTTTAGGTATACTTGTAGATTTTATCGTTCTCATTAAATTAATATAATATGGAAAGGGTAATATATCCTTTTAGGCTGTATACAATTTATAACGTATTTCCTCTGCAGCAGAAACCTAGTAATTTGTTGACTGGCCACAAACCAAGCTGCTTTGTTACTTTGTGTGGCTACCAGTCTCCTTGTTGGTACAGAGATCTCGGAGTGATATCATCGTAATATCCTGATGTGATTCCAGAATGCGGAGATTCATATTTAATTTAAATAGTCTGTATTTTCTGAGTCCATCATAGTTTGGTTTTTAAATATATTTGAGACAGCATGACTCAAATTACTCAATACCAAACCTTAGAGTAAATACGACTGAACTGAACTACTGAACGATTATAACATTCCTACAACTAGATATATACTACTATTTATTTTAATCTAAACACTTATTAAGCCAGCGAACTAAAGCTATGGAATAAGCATTCCGCTCAAAAAATGGCACCACACGAAAAGTACAACTAAGTGGATAGAGCTAAAAATCCTGGCATTTAATTATGAAGCACAAAGCGTTTGAACACTGGTTGCTTATTAGCGACCATAATTTGTATACTTATAGATCTTTTCTGTATTTAAACGAAAAAATAAGATACGTTATTTCTGCATATTTTTACTGCCTTCTTTGCATCTTTTACACCATTTGACTATAAAGGATGTCATTTCTAATAAACTCTCCCTTTCTATCTTTTCTCTACAATAAAAATGCAATTTATTGAAAAGAACACTAACGTCAGTCACCGGGTGCGTGGCTGGCCCGACTAAAGCTGAGCGGGTTGTACTTTTTCGGCCCCGTGGTGCCGTTTTTTAAGCAATATTTGTTTGCAATTACACTTCCATAGATTTTAGTTCGCTGTATTAAGCCACTAAAAATCAAAGTCAAAGAGTCTACGATATAAAAGTATTTTTTTGTCTTTCATGAATTAACATTGCGTTTAGGACTTGTACTATTGTTTATTATATAGGTTAGATTAGACCAATTAAAAGTCATGAATTGCTCGAAGCTTAATTTAACTAATTTGATATCGCTTGATTTAGCTAACTGTTATTGTGGTATTTGTGCACATGCAATAGGATAATAATCCTAACAGTCTGTTGGTTGTGTCTGATAGAATGTAGCTATTGGCTAGCAAATGACTATACTGTACGCTTATAGTATACTGTGTCAGTGATTAATATAGAACTATTCTCAAAGGTTCTCTGAATTCAGACGAAGGGATCTATTAAGTGCACGTAGGCATTTCACTGAACTGTGGGCTATGAATCAAAGGCCCAACCTCTCCTAAGCTTAGTTACGTTATCACGAGAAGTTACTAGCAGTCAAAAATAAATTAACAAACTATAAACTTAAAATAAGAGTAGTCGGCTTTCTCCACGATAAAGTGGCCTCCGCGATCGATTAAAATTTAAATTAAAACGCGTTGTTTTCGTACGTTTCGAAATTAGAACGCTAACTTTGCATTTGAAACGTATGGAAACGTTAATTATTTTTCAGTTATAGTTGAATATAGCCTGTTGATTCTGTAACCAAACTCGGACCTCACTTCACTGAATTGGAATTATAAAACATAAATGAGATAATTTTGAGCTGTTTTTTTTTTAATCACAGAAGATTTTAGATAGCTTCGTAGCTACCTAAAACCTGTTGCCATTGATAGTATCTTATGTTCCGCTAATTTCTAACAACAAATTCACGAGAAGCGAAGTGAGGTTCGAAGTGAGATGCGAGTTTGTTTACAGAATCTACATGCAAATCGGTCATTAAAATAAGTTGGGTATCGTTACTTAGGTGAAATCAATTTCCAAATGTTGTCTCAGGGTTGACCGTCATAAATTTTCGCATACAAAGTGCTCGTACCTTTACCGTGGTAATTAGTCAGAGTGCCGACCAACTCGGTTCTATTCCTCGGGTTTTGCGGTGTCTCATACGACTGTATGCAAAGAACTGTACGTACCTATTGATTGAATTGAAAATTGCAATTTACAACATCTCGTAAATGTTACACCGTCAAACAAAAAACGCAAAGAAAACGAAGTTTAAAAAAATGGAAGTTAAGTGGGTACATTAAAAACTATCATAAACTTGTGAGTTTAACGTGTACGTGAATAAAACACTCAGTAATTGTGTAGGAAAAATAAAAACAGGAATTATTAATACCTACAAAGTGTTCACCTTTTTAGGGTTCCGTACCAAAATGGTAAAAAAGGAACCCTTATGGTGTGACTCAGTCTGTCTGTCTGTCACAGCTGGATATCTCGAGAACTACTAATGGTATCAACTTGAAATTTGGAATAGTTTTAGATGACATTAGCCCAACTATTTTGCAAATAAGAAAGAAATAATAAAATTAATATTTTTTTTACAACAGGGACTGAAAAGGGGTCTTAAAAATTTTAAGTGAGGTGATTAGGGCATGTGGGGTATCATATGAAAGAGCGCTGTTTGCACATTTCAAAACAATTTTTTCTTTTTTCTTAGGCCGCATAGTTTTCGACTTATGATGAAAAATGTAAAAAAAAATACCGTTCCCCCCCCCCTTATCTCCGAAGTTTGCAAAGAGAAAAATCTGAAATAATTCTATGTGATAGTAGTTTATGTAAAGATTACAGGAAAAATAAAACGATGTCTCAATATAACACACTTTTTTAGAAATTCAAAAAACAAACAAAATTTTTTTAGTTTCACTACCAGTCAACAGATGGCGCTGTCCTAAGCATGCTAACCTAAGGGCAAAAAGTAGTTCCACTATGGGTCAAGAGATGGCGCAACCTAACACTACAACAATAAATTGGTGGCTGGTTCAAATATAATTACCTACTATTTGCCGTACGAATAAACGAAGAATAAGTTCATACTTTACTAAGTAATTATATATATATTACTATATAGTAATATAATAATAACGAGGAGCTCGGTGGCGCAGTGGTTTAGCGCCTGGACCAGCGATTGCGGATGTTAAGCAACGTTCGCAAGGTTCGGTCATGGGATGGGTGACCAAAAATTTATTATCTCGAGCTCCTCCGTGCTTCGGAAGGCACGTTAAGCCGTTGGTCCCGGCTGCATTTGCAGTCGTTAACACCCACCAATCCGCATTGGGCCCGCGTGGTGGGTTATGGCCCGTCCTCCTTATCCACCCATAAAGGCCTGTGCCCCAGCAGTGGGGACATTAAAATGGCTGATGGACTAGTAATATAAACATTTTGCAATGTGGAGTGGCTGAAACGTTTTTCAGTCACCATAAGCAGCATTTGTAAATTAACTGTCCGCCTGTTCGCCCTTCCACCTGTCTGCCGTTTATCCTACTTTTTTAAAGACTGTCCTAAAATAACATATCCAAATATATTTATGATTGTACGGAACCCTCGGTGCGCGAGTCCGACTCGCTCTTGACCGGTTTTTAGGGTTCCGTAGCCTAAATGGCAAAAAACGGAACCCTTATAGTTTCGTCATGTCTGTCTGTCTGTCTGTCTGTCTGTCTGTCTGTCTGTCTGTCTGTCTGTCTGTCTGTCTGTCTGTCCGTATGTCACAGCCACTTTATTCCGAAAGTGTTAAGACTACACAGTTGAAACTTGGTAGGTAGATGTATTCTGTTAACCGCTTAACGAATTTAATACAAAAATAAGAAAAATAAAAGATTAAGGGGGGGCTCCCCATACATGGAACTGAAACTGAAAAATTTTTTTTTCTTCAAACCAACACGTGTTGGATGTCTATAGATAGGTCTTTAAAAATGACATTGAGGTTTCTAAGACAACTTTTTCTCAAAGTCAACCGTTTGAAAGATATTCACCGCCAAAGTGGTAAAATGTGTGTCCCCCCCCCCTTTAACTTTTGAAATAAGAGAGTGAAAAATCTAAAAAAAATATATGCTGTAGATCTTAATAAACACTTTCAACCAAAATTGGTTTGAACGCGATATAGTAATTAGTTTTTGAGATATAGCACATTTTCCAAAACCGCAAATATAACTTTGTCATTCATACCAACACTGTGAAAAACAAAGTTATTTTTGCAAACGAAAAATGATAGGTGGTATTTAATATGGTATGGTATAAGGTAACTACGGAACCCTATGGCGCGTGGCCCGACACGCACTTGGCCGGTTTTTTACTTTTAACATCAAACGAACCTTTAATTATGATGTATTTTCTAAAAATACGATATACGATAATGATACGTATTCGATATCGCTGTCCCAGTACCTATAGTACACAAGACACCGCAAGCTGACTAACATGTTTTTTAACTGTTAACCCTACAGTGGTCGCGTGCCAAAATCTAACAAGATTGGTACATGTGTATATCCCGGTCGAGTTAACTCGGCACCTGAAGCGCGATAGACCCCCTTCGTTATCTCCTTGCCTCACGCCACTGTCGTCATGCCAGTAGCGTTAGTACATTTGTTAGCGGTCATTTATCGAAAATCTATCGAAATCTTTCAAAAAATTGACGACGGTGGCGTGAGGAAAGGAGAAAACGAAGGGGGTCTATCGCGCTTCAGGTGCCGAGTTAACTCGACCGGGTAGTATGCCACTGATAAATTTAAAATAAAAAGTTATCTGAGCTTCAATCGTTTTTTATTTGTGTTAATACCTTAATTAAAGCATTCTTTATTAAACATTATCAAGAAAAATTAATCACAACCTGAGTGTTTAGAGAAAAATAATAAAAACCATAAAGTGGCACTAAAAACACTTATTTTGTTATGATACAAATCACGAACAAAAAAATCAAAAAAATTTAATTCCAATTTGTGTTTTATAAACAAGATAGATGTATAATGTTTGAATGATTGCCACAAATAACTTTTTGCAGGTGCAAACATGTATTAGATAGTTTTCGAGTGCTTTTTTTTACAGCTTCTTCCGCAGTAATAGCAGCTACGTCTGTGCTGATGTTGTTGCCGGGTTTTCTGTCTGAATAAAGCCAAGAAAGCATTTTATTTTCAATACTAGACTTCTCGGTTATTTGTTATTTTCGAATCTGCGAGGAGCCAGTGGTTTCATCAGCTTCAGCCAGCCACACCTCAATTCGAACAAACTCCCGATCATTCATTGTTATTCTAAAAAAAACATCATTTTAGGTATCAAGCCATTTAAGTACCTACCAATTGTCAAACAATTATATTTATAACATAGAATCAACGTTTATAAAACACAAATTAAGAAAATTACTATGTTAAAAATACTTCTAAATCGGTCGCGCGGCATACACTTGTACTCCACGGACTTTGTGGACTTCCTGTAATCCTGAAAAAGCGCGACCGGTGCTCATGCAGCTCAAAGCTCATTCTTTACACGTTAAATTTTAAGTACCTGGAAGCACTCCTAATCTACGCATGAAGTTATTGAATTTTTCACAATTTAGTACGCATGGATTACATATGTAATCCACGCGACCACTCTAGGGTTAACAACTATTATTTTATAACGTGTAGAGTAATATGTTTGCACAGTTTTTTGAAGCAGTATCGAACACCGCTATTGAATTTGCTATTGTTTGCTATTGCAGTTTTAGTACTAATACTTAACAACAAATTATTAGCTAGCAATTTGGCTTTGCTAACTTTTTGAACATGACCGGAAATCTCAAAACATACGTTTTGGAACTAACATAAATTTATTAGCTGTTCGTAACATTTGAAGTTTGGCTAAGATTAGCTCTTTACCTTTAACTCCTTTTGCATGGGTTTCCACCCCATGCAAAAGCAGCAGTAAAAATAACGATTTTGCCGCATTGACAGACAATATACCACGTCTAATTAAATGACGCACAACCTTTTACACACGATCACTTTTTGTATGGAAGCAAAACTGAAGTCGAGAAAAATATCTGTCATTTTCACATTTCCTACTCATTTGTATAGCCAGTGGCTAGGGGTAATATTTACTTTATTTCATGGGTACTTGTTTGTTGTTGATATTTATATGCCTACGCGGAAATCGCGATGGGTCAGATAGTTTTACGAACGTTTACATTGCCAAGATTACTTTTATTTTCGTAAGGTCACGATCTTGCGAGAAGGTCCATGTAATATGATAGCTACAAAAGTGTAGTAGCTAACTAAAAAGTTAGCTAGTCGAAGAGGATTTTAATATGTATTTAAGTGTTGGTTGTTTGAATAAGTCAAATTCATTGACTATTCTGTGCAAGCAATGAACATTATTACAAATTAAAAAAATACCCTTGACTTGAGAACCTCCTCCTTTTTTGAAGTCGGTCAAAAAAAGGGCACTGTACTGCAATAGCTTAGGTCGACTGAAAATGCTATTTGCTTCTGCGTGACAAAACACACTATGGTGTTCATGCTGTAAGCTACATAACAAATCAAAGAAAGAAAACTTCTTTTTGTGCTCTGATTTATTATCTTACAAGTATTGACAACATTTTAGAATAATTTTAGAATAAAAGCGGTAAAACGTATACTAAACCTCTTTTCACGATTTATTACGTTAAATTCGTCGTCTAAATATTTTATCTGCAAGTTACCTAAACCTTAAATTTTGGTATTTCTAATTGCTTTTACTGTTCAAACTAATAAAGTAAGCGTTGTTAAAACCACGCTTCCTTTATATAGCCCGGCAATATTTCACAAGTGAACGTTAATGTTAAACTGTTAAGTCGTTCGAACGCGGCCGAACACGCCTTTGTTTTTACGATTTCATTTCACAGACAGTAAAATTTGCGAGAGCATTCCAAAGCGTGTAAATTAGCCACACTCGGATTGGGAGCCGACACCGGGACGGGCGGCGGGCGAGCGCGGGCCAGCCATTTATTGAAAGTCGGAGGGCAGCGCGTGAGGCCATTAGTCCTCCCGCCGCCTGAAAAAGTGTCGCTTTCCCTGAAACATTGCGCCTGGGCGCGCTATTCAATTGGCGAATGTATTTTATTCGGTGCCAATCGATCTCGGCCAACAAAACGCACGCTGTGAATGGAGAGTCCCGCGAGGCAATAAATCACCGACGTCTTCGATACGTTTAATGAAAAGATCCTTTTCGCCCACTGTGTTTTTTCCACTCAAGGTGTATAATTTGCACACTTGCAAACAAGTATTTATCTAAGTCTGATTCAAATATATATCCTAAGGTAATTGAATCCTCATTCATCATTGTGTGTCTATCGAATATTATTACTTCTAACTCTCTCGTTTGTTTCAGTTAGTTCTTACTGAAAATTTGATAAGCGATGAATTGAGTAAAATAACAATCAAATATATCTAAGTGAGTGAGTACTCGTTTTCAGTCCATGCTTGAATAAGAAGTTACCCAAACCAATCTAACAGTACCAAATAAATAAGACCTATATACCTACTTGTAGGAAAGGACTCATCGAAGTTAAACTAATGTCCAAATAATTCCGTATAATTTCTGGATATATGTTTTGCTTAATTTGTAGATGAAGTTTCATTTAGTTCGTAACTTGTAATCAAAATAAACGATGAAGCGCTCAATGGAAATTGGTAAACTTTGTGTTTAATTAAGACTGTATATCCGCATTTCAAAGAAATTAGCGTTTTTCCAAAGGAGTTATCTCAAAAATGAAAGCATTACTATTGATGTAAACTTTAGTTTTAGAAAGCAAAATTCTTAAATTAGTGCCTTATAGAGAGAAAAACATAATAAATTATCAGGTAGATATTTTAAAACGAAGACAATCTGTTCAAGTGGAATTTTAAATTTGCTTGTCAGAGGTATTTTTCACAAAAGTTTTAGCTGTAACAAATAAGAATACGACTCATATTATTTTTTTTACTTGTTGTTTGTATTGTCAAGGAGTGCACTATAGAGAGAAAATTTAAAAATATAAAAAACATGCTCAAATCGGTACACTTTGACATGTTTTTTTACTGGTATTTAAATTAACTAGTTTAACTTAATTAACTAGTTAAAGTGCGGAAATCGTCTACTTTAAGAAAAATTCCGCACTTTAACTTTCACTAGTTAATCTGCAGATTAACGAATTTCCGCACTTTAACGGTAACATCTTAATAGGAATTTTCAAAGTTCGCCCTCATTACGGCTCGCGCAGAGTTGTTTTGATCATTTGTATTGAAAATTTAAAAATGGAACGTGATGCGTATCTACACCCTTAAATATAGATTGTAATAAAAGGAAGGACATATTTTTTCCATGAACAAGGTATGTACGTACACTGTAGATGATCTCAAAAATATTTTGTTGTTTCAGATTGGTTCCATGGTCACTTGAAAGGGGCAATGTTCGCAGTTCAGAGCTGTTAAGCTACCGTGGAGTATTGTAAGGTTATGTCAGAAAATGAAGGGGTAGTATTGGATTGGCTAAGATGAAAGAAGCGAGGAGGGCGCGCCAGGGTCGAGACGTGACTTGACGTGGGGACCTCCTCGCGCAACATGGCGCCTCTCGCCGCCATCTTGCTGTGGCTTAGTGGCAGTAAGTATTCTGTACATTATATGACGTTCGTATTCTGTCTAGACGCCTTGCACATTTACATCTAGTCGCATATTCTTCATTCCTAGTTAAACCACGGACATACATTTTCAAAGACATCTAATTATTGTAAATAATGAGGACTGGTTGTACTTAGTAACTCTAAATATTTATGTAAGTAGGTAGACTATTTAAATTATATACAGGGTGTCCCAAAACTTTACCACACGGAGGGAAAGTACCTTAAATATTGAAGATATGAAATTTTACTGAAAGAAGACTTCATTTAGTTTTTAAAAATAATTGGAACTGCATTCAACTATTTTTGAAAAATCACCTGCCTTAACCAGGAATCGAACCCACCAAAACCGAAAAATAATATTTTTATTTATTTTTACAATTCAAATCGAAAAGGTTACTTATTACCGCTCGTTCTCACTTGTCGGGTGTCGGATCTGGATTTTAATCGGATGTTCCAGTGGCAGAACATTTTATATGTAGCTATATTCACACTTGTCGGACAACGATTTTGTGTCGGAACCGACAAGAAAAATCGGGTGTTTTGCCAGCCCCCGTCGCTCGGAAAAAAATCGTGTCGGATCTCGCTCGCCTATCAGTGCGTATAACGCTGTTCACATTTGTCGGATGTCGGGTCCGACAATCCTCTCTCCGCTGGCCTCAGCGCGGTGCTTTGAGCGTTGAAATATGCGCAGAAGTAATTTTTTAGGTCTCATTTGCGAGGTAGAGACGACAACCGACAAGTGTGAACAGAGGCTCCGACACCCGATTAAAATCCGGATCCGACACCCGACGAGTGGGAACGAGCTGAAAGGATTATTTTTTCTGAAGTGACACAGCATCTTAAACAAAAGAAAGACCATGAAATTTAACATTTAAATTGTAATTATTACGGATTGTATCAATTTGTATCGAATCGTATGCGATTTTAAAAAATATCTTTAAATGCAGTTCTGTTTTTTTTTAAACAGAATGAAGTCTTCGTTCAGTAAAATTTCCTATCTTCAATATTTAAGGTACTTTCCCACCGTGTGGCAAAGTTTTGGGACACCCTGTATAGCGACAAGGATTTTTAAATTCTCAAACTTCAGAGATGCAAATACATAACAGTATCATTTTCTTAAACAGAAAATGTAGCAAAATATGTATTTTACGGTTGATATTCAGTTAAGTATCCCATAATAATATTATTTTCTCGCATGAGGTTTATTACCTTACCTAGAACTGTTTTATTTTATGCTAAAACGTATGTGAGTCGCACCTGCGCTGTGTGTGGGTGACATAGAGTAATAATAAAATTGTCGCGTGTAGTTTATGTTATGCGGCGTATTTTCTGGTACATTTAATAAAAATCAAGTTTTTCGCCGGTATAACTGTACAAAAGTGATGAATTATTAAAATCGACTCGGATAGAATTGAGTTTCCGAATCCAATCCCTTAAGTAAAGTTGATTATTGGAATTTCCCAAGGAGCGGGGTGTTCTCTAAAAATTCTGGAAGTGCCAATCTTTCTCGTTGCCGCGATCGCAGAATTATTGGTTCGGAACACGCAAGACCATTCATTTATTATACATGGGGCAAGCGCCTGTTCTTATTCAGTTACCAGTGGAGTTTTTGTTCAGTCTAAGATAAGTAGGATCTGAAACTTGGAAATATCCAATCATTTATTCATATCGAAAAATTTCAGAAGATTGAACAACTAAGGACAACTGCTGGTAAAAAACAGTTTTTACCAGCAGTACTGAAATAAAACGTAAAGCGAAAAACTTTAAAGTTTTTGATATTTGCAACGCAAGACTCATGCCCGTTGCTCTCTTTCTCATTTTCATCCTCAAGGAAAATACTTAGTAGGTACTACTTAAAAGAACTTAGTTAAAATAATTTTTATACACGTTTGTTCAAAGTAAGTAATGAAAACCTTGAAAAACTTTTAAATTTACGCTCATATTATTTGAACACGTTAGCTCCACGGTCTAGATATACCTACTTTTAAGACGTTTACAAGTTTAAACTGATTTGACTTTTCATGCTGGTAACATTATCTTCTACTTAACAAAAGTTAAACTGCTAATGATGCCGAAATCCAAATCAATGTGTTTATCATAAGCAATACAATTAGCTTTCATCAGTTCTCAACAATGCCAATAACTTTATTTTTAGAAGTAGAATTGATTACAATTTATAGAATTGATACAAAGTAAGCAAGTTGTAGTTTTGATTCTACCAGCTAAGTATGCGCTTAAAAATAATGATATGTTTATTTTTAAGCGCACTAGCAGAATCATAACTAAAAATATTTTTTCTTAGAGTTACATTTACCTTGCTACACTTAAGTCCATATTAAAACAAATGACATAATTGATTGTAATTTGGACGACCTTTTTTCTTTTAATAATACAACCCCACGTAGTGAGTAATATTAATATGAGGGTATGAGCAGCGGAACATATCTCGCTCCCAGAGCGGACACTGCTCATCACCCCATGTCACTCCGGCACACAACTTCGCGAAAGCTCCAGTGAATTATTCGTTTCCTTGACGTTTATTGCCGAGAGAAATGTATTTGGAAATTAGTAGCCAGGCTACGACAGCGGTTTTGTTGATGAGACGCGAGCCCGACCATAAACCTATTTTTTGGAATAAATTTATTGCAGAAAGGGTTGGAACCGGGATGAATTCAATGACGAAGTTCGTAACTTAGTTGCTTAGTCTTGTTTTAATATTCTTCTCGAGATTCTGAATAACAAGATGGTTTTCAGTTTCGTTTTAAATGTATGATATTTTTTATGTATTTTTTTCAGTATTCAATTGTTTGATTCAAAAATTTTATAATGGATTTCTAAATGAAAAATTAAGTCAAAAATAATATATGCCATTGGTGAACTCTTGCGGCTAGATAGGCTGACTTATGTTTTCGTATAATTTGTAGAAATTCATGGATAAATGTGGTCAAAACAGCTAACAAATAAACCGATTTACCGCTACCGATTACAGACTTAATCAGTATCAAATGATATTTAATAGTAGTTTATGAAACTGATGCTTAATGAGGGGTATTAAAACATGAATGTGTATTTACAGGCGAGGTTTTTAATAGTATCACTCGAGTGTTTTAATACCTAGTTATGTGCAGATTCATACACTTCTTTATCTACACTCATACAATTTGCAGTGGAGACAATGGGCCCCTGGGGTCCAAATGCAAAATTGTTTTTAAAGGACCTAACTGCTCGCCTGTTGGAGGCAACAGGTGACCGAAAGTCTGGCAACTATTTTGCTCAACGCATAAGCCTAGCGATACAAAGGGGCAATGCCGCCAGTCTTTTAGGTACCTTGCCTCGAACAGGTGAGTTAGTGGAAATATTTTATTTGTAATTTGTTTGTCATATTAAATTTTGTAATTATAAAGATAAACAAACTATTAATGGGAATTACAAATTAAGAATAGATCCATATTATAATTTGGAATTGAACTTACTAAATAAAATATCAAAGTTGAAAAAGAGAGGGTCTTTGCTGGTATTACCGAAATACCACACATCACATTCACTGCTATCAGACATTTTAAATAATAATAAAAAAAAAAATTAAATCATAACATTTTTGTTTCATTTTTGTATTGCGTTAAAAAGACCATAGATACTACAATGAGCCCATATGCGCCGTAAATTAAAAAGTAAAAGTGTGCTATAAAAATTAAAAAGTTATTTTTCACCTCTCCAGCACGAAAAGGGTGCTTTTGGCGCGTAAAAACTCGCAGCAAAATCGACTTTTGCTGCGAGCGTGAGGCAAAGTGCTTTTTTACCAAAAACTCGCAGCAAAAGTAAAAACTCGCAGCAAAATCGACTTTTGCTGCGAGCGTGAGGCAATGCTTTTTTAATTTCTAACACCTTTTCTCGCTGGTAGAGGTGAAAAGTTGTATGTTTAACACGAGAGCAAATTTTTTGATGTCTCGTGCCTTTAAATCACTCACGGTGCTCAGTAGTCTATATTAGAATCACTCGCTGACTACTTCGCTAGTTCGTGATTTAAAAGTCAGCACTCGCAGCAAAAAATGACTTTGCTCTCTTGTATAACAAATAACTATTATGAGGCAGTTAATTCTGCATCGTAATGTTTTTTTTTTTAATTTACCTATCCACGAAAATAAAGTACGTGTTTATACAACCTTTTTTGAATTCATATTTGGAACATCGAACAGGAGCTCGGTGGCGCAGTGGTTTAGCGCCTGGCCCAGCGATTGCGGAGGTTAAGCAACGTTCGCAAGGGTCGGTCATGGGATGGGTGACCAAAAATTTATTATCTCGAGCTCCTCCGTGCTTCGGAAGGCACGTTAAGCCGTTGGTCCCGGCTGCATTTGCAGTCGTTACCACCCACCAATCCGCATTGGGCCCGCGTGGTGGGTTATGGCCCGTCCTTCTTATCCACCCATAAGGAAGGCCTGTGCCCCAGCAGTGGGGACATAAAATGGCTGATGGACATTTGGAACATTACGTCGTGAGTATAGATAAAGTATAATTAAAACATTTAAATTAATTTAAAACCGTGATCTAGTATTTTGACCGTATATAATTAGGTTTACCATCGCTAATCTGATTTAGAGCAGCAAAAAATATTAACACTTCAACAGATACTGATAAATAAAAAACAAAAAATATACAAATCGTGATGACGAAATTGATCTAAATTCGAATCGTGTGTATTGCCCTATAAATTAGTTTAGCCACTCGAAACAGGCGAAAGATACATAATATAACCTCATTTAACACAGGGCACCGCTGTAACGAATTCGTATGATACATCAAGCTGACTCCAATGAAATATTATGATATGACTGGCATCGTAAATTGAATTTGGTTATATTGTAATGAGTACATGTCGTCGGGGTTTGTGTATTGGGTTGATCTTGAATTCGATCACGTGCCGTTCGGTTGATTTATATATTCCAGCCACCTCTGATACCTGAAGGCCAAGATTTGATTACTTACGCCCCGGCCTGAATTCTCGTCTGGCAAGTAATACATCGAACAGAGATGCAAATAAATAATAACTGCTCTATGCTTGAGGACTTTGTAAAGGAAAGTTTTCCTTTTTTATTTTAACAAACAATGTTAAACTCGGCGTCAGGAAAATTGCACCTTTACAAAAAATTTTTCAAAGTTAATTTAATCTTATTTTATTTAATGGTAAGTGTTGTTATATACTTCTTCCCCTTCGGTCGGACATAGCCAACAGTCTCTAAAATCCGTTGGAATACTCATCAAACGGAATCAATTGCTGAGATTCAGTTTCCGCGCAAAATTACATTGCCTCATTTTTTTGCAATATTTGAGCAACTTCATGGGCAATAGTATCCACCTTATTTTAATTGAACTTATTATTCCTTTTTTTAATTGAACTGTTGAAGTGTGTTTTCTCCATCATCACGATAGCGAATTTACCCACATTTCCTGAATTGACCCCTTTTATTTCCCTTTTATGGCGGCGCAAGCAATAACGCTTTAAGCGTTTAATTATGGTAACTGTCATGTTGATTAAATTAAACAGTTATTAATTTAAAGCTCGTTAAATGTACTTTCAATAAATATCAACATTTACACAATAAAACGTTAGCTAGCAATACAATAAAACGTTAGCTAGCAATACAATAAAACGTTAGCTAGCAATAGCTCAGTCTAAACTTATTTTCGAAGCGGTGCGATTTTTCTAACGTCAAGTGTAGTTCATGTGAGCGCAATGTTCTCGAGGTACCGGGAATGTTCAAAGCTTTTGTGCTTTCGGTTCAATTATAAATAACGAAGTAGTATGATGGTAGGTAAGTAAGTAATGACCTGTTAACGTTAAGGTTTAAAGGAACTGTATTTCTTCTAATTTTTTAAAACTTTCGTAAGAAATTAAAAGAAATTTCTAAAAGCCAATGATTTTTTGGTAAAAGTATGACAAAGTTGGCAAAATCTCCTTGTTAAATAGATAGACCATTGCCACAAAATATCACCAAGAGTAACTGCCTATGCCTAGTGTCAGTCGATTTCACGAAAATAACATCACACTTCCTTTATATTGACCAATTGCTAATATTCCTTCTTTATTGTATTTAATCAGATTTCAAATACGATCTGCCCTCTGATTTTGTAACTTTGTTGCAATAACTTTGACAGAAATAGCAGTACATTACGGCTTTAATAAGAACCAATATGACAACTGTCTTACTTAAAGCAGCAATGTAAGCAGTTTAAATCGATTTCGATCGAGAATTGTTATCAACAGAGTTACGTAATCAGGGGGCTGTTGTTATTTTGTTAGGTATAAAATAAATAGTTTTTAAACTTCAAATAAGTAAGTAGATAATAGAAAGATTGAGAGCTTTATTTTCCTTCACTGTCTTAGGCATTTCCTGATAATATTTCAACGATACAAAGATCAACGGACGGTACTTGCGGCACATGAGATTTATTTGTCTTTACGGGCACAACATGTCTATCAATCTTATCTGGACCTCCCAAAATCTCAAGCGTGATGAGTAATGTACCACAAATTCTCCTAGGGAGATATAAAAACGTCCCGCAGCATGCAATAATTTTTGCGGGACCAGAAGAAACAGAATAATGCATAAAACAAGACATCACACCTCCCTAAGGAGCGGACATACTTACCTAGTTGAAGGTAGCGCACGCTACATTCCACAATAACCATTGTAATTTGGTACAATAATCATTGTAATTTGGTAGGGTTACAGTTGGTATAGTTACAAAACCACTAAACCACTTCATACAATAACCATTGTAATTTGGTAGGGTTACAGTTGGTATAGTTACAAAATAAAGAGATCTTGTGGTACCTATAGTATACAGTACTTCATGCAGAATATAAATAATAATAATAAAAATTGTTGTATTGACCAATTAGTGACAAGTGCTTAAATAATGGACACTTCTTCCCTATATCGTGTGACTCTGTCGCGTCACAATCATCCCACCAACCCTTTTAGTTCATCTGATATAATATTGTTAGATTTTTCTATTCAAATTTTCAATGTTTCATGTACTAATATGGCATAATATGAATAAATCAAACGTCGTAGCTTCACATTTAATCAAATAACAGCACAATTTAAACTTTAATTATTAAAACTAATGAAATCGAATGAAGATAGACTTTACAGCACTAGCGGCTGCCCGCGACTTTGTCTGCGTGGATAGTTTTTTTTGTTCCTATCCTTCGGGTAAAATCTTTTTTTTCGTAATGAAAGGTACTTTATCACAGAATATATAATAGTACACCTTATGTCTTTCTCTGTAACCCTGACAACAAGTATACAAAATTTCATGATGATCGGTTCAGTGGTTAAGACGTGGAGACGTTACAAACAAACTGACTTTCGTATTTATAATATTAGTAAGGATGTATAGGATGACATGTGATTCATTGAATTAATTTAATAAATGTTTTTTTTTACTTCAATGTGCACCTTTTCATTTTCGGATAAAGTGCGCTAAACTTTCGTAGTGCGCGCTACTGTGCTACGACCGCGAGATCTTATGTCGGCCGATCCATTTACGAAGCTTTTCTTTTTGTGATAGTACCACATACTAGCTAGAAGTTTTCTTTTATTCGGTGAATTATTTTTTATAGGTATACTTACTCCTCCCATTGTTTTTAGCTAAATGTTTTACACGTCACTCGATGTTTGATGTTCCTAATAGTACAGTAGCCCGTAGACATTTAAATCACCAAAAAGGTTACCGTTTGCCGTTGTGATTTAGTTATTTATTACGAAATTATAGAAACTTTAACCCATGTTTTGCAGATCGCAACCCGCCGTAACCTATATTTGTATAACTCCAAAAATTATATTTTTTTATTTTTCAAGGTTTACCACATGGTTTAGCTATTGTCGTGTTCTACAGCGTTGTTTGATTGCCACTAATAATAGTAAGACTTTGGAAAGTGATCATACACAGATTTAAGACCAGATAAAGTTAAACCATTTTCATCAGGTCTTAAATCTGTGTATGGCTACTTTTTATAGTCTTACTTTTATCTGTGGCAATCAAACCAAGCTGTAGAACACGACAATGGCTAAACTATGTTGTAAACCTCGAAAAATAAAAAAATATCAATTTTAGAGATATACAAAATATAGGTTACGGCGGGTTGCGATCTGTAAAACTTGGGTTAAAGTATCTATAATTTCGTAATAAATAACTGTATCACAACGGCAAACGGTAACCTTTTTGGTGATTTAAATGTTCTACGGGCTACTGTACTATAATGTCTTCTATCTTTCACTAATTAAATGTAGTTCAATTTTTATCATAATTTGTTTTTATTTAAAGTACCTATACGTTTTATAACAGCTGTCCTGGCCCTCCGGGACATCCAGCTGAGCGTGCCAGAAGCGGTGGGCTTGGGCGCCAGCGCAACCCTCGGCTGCCGCTGGGCGCTCGACACCGGCGAGGCGCTATACACCGTCAAGTGGTACCACGGTGCGCAGGAGTTCTTCAGATTTGTGCCTAAGGAGCTGCCCAATACGAGGGTGTTCTCGCAGACGGGGATTAGTGTTGATGTAAGTTAAGTACTAATAACGTGGCTGTAAATTGTTTAAGAAAGTTTTTCTTAGTTGAGTTTCCTTAGACGCGTCAGAAACATGGGCAGTTTATAGGTTAGGTTTAAATACTTTTTGAAGCAAGCAAATTTTGTAGTAAAAAATGAATAAAATTGCTAGTTTGACGAGTTCCCTTTTGGGGTTTAAATTTAAAAATGAAACAGAATGTTCCACAACCTGTGAAACTAGTTCTTTCTAGGACAACAACAAAGAATAATAAATAATAGGTTCAACAGTAGATAGCCAATTAAAGTCACATTAAATTCACGTTTAGCCATTTTTGGGCAATAAAATATGATATTAGGATTAGCGGTACTCTAAATTCTGCCTGATATTCAAACCTACGGCCTTCGCAGTTAACGTAGAGGCGCATATAAGTTTACTGTTCCTGACTTCACTTCAAATACATACGGGAATTGCAGTTAATGAAATATTTAGTATTTAATTAAACACACCCATGTTTGAATACTGCTTTGCTATTCGAACATTACCAGATCATAACTAAAATTCATATTCACACTTCTATTATTAAAATGATAGTTTCTAATATAGTTAATGAAGTTCTGCTGTTCATTGTACGGAAAATAATACTAATGAACAAACATTTTTTTATAGCAGTATGAATTTTCTAACTGTTTCTTTCAGTGTACATTTTCATACCTTTGCTGCAAGCAAATATCTGTATTTGCTCGCAGCAGAGGTATGCCCAAAAAGATACGAAAAATCTTTATGAGCGTTTTGTTTATGTTAGATTATTATTTATGATTTCATTTTCTCATTAAACCAAAGCAAATATCTGTATTTGCTTGCAGCAAAATGATCAAAAAAATAAGAAATAACTTGATGAGCGTTTTATTTATGTTAAATTAATATTTACGATTTTATTATATCGCTCAATTTCTAATTACTATATCTCGTATCTATATATCTATAATGTGTATATTTCTGAAGCATATCCTTGTCTACTTTATATCATGCGAGTCTATGATATCGATTGCCCTTAATACTTATGATTGTGAGATAAGTACTTATTTATTTATCGTCAAGAGTCAAGTGGCATCACTAAGTACGACAAGTGTACAGATTTGTGCCTAATGAGCTACGAAATACGTCTCGAGTGTTCTCGAACAAAATGAATCCGGAGTATTTTATATTATTTCTTGTAAGCAAGAAAATTGATAGTTTTCCTCTTATAAAACTTTACCTCTTACGTAGTTTTTTCTATTGAGAATAAATATTTCAGTAAATATAACAAGGTTTTATACGTCTTATTGCTCAACAAATTCTTAGTCGGTGTTTGAACTGAAAATTACATACAGTGTAATACAGTCCATCTTTTAGCTCAATTTATTTCAACAAGAAAAGCATCCGCTAAAACGCAAACTGTTTACACCTTCATCATTAGCTCTTAATAGTCGTTAACGCGGGCGTAAAAAGAACAATATTTTTCAGCAAAATGGCTCGCTTAGCCAGCGGCGATAAACAACATCATAATTGTGATTATATATGGGTCAACGGCTATGCGACATCTTGGTACTTCGTTAAACTGCCTCAGTCGAGTGCGCTGCAAAAAATCACTTAGGAATCTCTTCGAGCGGCGGCACGTTAAATCTTTAGGCGTTGGCGCGCTGCCATAACCGAGCTATAACATTTTGCCAAAATAATGCATTAAAAACTCTTTCGGAGAATAACGAATACTCAAAGTTTACACGAAGGCGTAAGTCAAACGCCCTTGGATTCGAACGCTTTGCGCTGAAAATCGGGTCAGACGTCTCAAAGCGCTGGCATGATTTAGTTCAGGGGTTTCTCAAAGTGGACCGACTTTCCGTAAGATGGATCGAAGCTTTTAGCTCAATTTGAGTCGGTACAGCTGCGTACGGTAAAGTGCACACGGCCTGTAATGGGATTACGGCGGCGCACGTATAAATTACGCATGAGCTGCGACTACCACCTGTAATCAATGATAAATTGGCTGGGGGAAAATATTTGCGAGTGTTTCTTAAGCCGCTTCGGGAACCGCAGAATTTTCTGTTCGAGAAATAGTAACGAAACCTTTTACCTTTACGGCCATCAAATAAAATATACGTGCTTGTTGGTTGGCCTGTTATAGAACTGAAACAATAACATGTAAATAATATTAAAACTTCATCGAGCGAGAGCCTTAATCTTTTATAACCTAAGAAAATTATTAAAAATTTGTTCTTAATACGTCGTAGTCGTAATTGGTAATTAAACTCGTCAATTATGAATAGAACTGAAAAAAAATGAAACCAATGCTCAAACAATTATTTTTATTAATTCAATCTTTGTTTTTAAATTGATGAGTGTTATTAAGTTACAATTCCTTGTTTAAAACATTTGTTATTTCGATTCGACGCTCATTAAAATTATTTTCTGAATTATTATAGGTATCAATTTCTGACGTGCCTAAAATAACTTTTTTATTTTGCAATTAAAATAATATTCCGAGTCGAATTTAACCACGTTTTATTTTTGTATTCCTCGAATTCGAAAAACTGGTATCACGTGCTGAATAACAATTTAATAGTCAGAAATATAAACATATTTAAGTAATGATTTGTTAGTTATGAATTAAGAATATCAGATGATTTGTTAGTTTGTTAGATTAGAATATGCATATTAAAATCTTTACTTTAACAACTTAACTTGAATAAAAAATACGAATTTAATTCATCAATGCCCTCGCGACATCCGAACAACAATAGAGAATCTATATTGTGTCTCATTTTCCGAGCCTTGATGAGTTAAACCAATTATTTAATTCTGTGCTGATTTGATAGGCATAGATAATGTATTTATCTGTTATTTTTATTTCATAAGGTGTCGCGGTCTGGCGCGCAGCAGGTAGTGCTGCGAGGAGCGACGCGTGGCCTCAGCGGCCGTTACAGGTGCGAAGTGTCGGCCGATGCGCCCTTCTTCCACACCGTCTACAAAAGCGCCATTATGCGAGTCGTTGGTAAGCTCTTCATTAAACTTTTCCGTAGCTCAGTCTTTATCACGATTACGTAACCTTGCTAGCTTTAAAAGGCTTTCACACCGCGCCGTGCTTTACGAATGTGAGATACTTTTGTGGCTATATAAACTCACGCGGAAGAACTGTTCGGGAGCTGTTTCGGAAAGAACATTTCATTTATTATCAAATCAAATCATTTATTTGCATGATTATGGGTAGATTACAATAAATGTGATGTAAAGAAAATTTTGGTCCTCCATATTCAACCTTACTAGGCGTGCAAAATTCGTCAATAATCTAATCATTTAATTACATTTTAATTAGTTACATTTCATATTATGATCACATAACCTTGATGTGGAAGTGATAATCAATGTTGATTTGCCTGAAATGGGTAAATACTTCCACCAGAAAGCACATTCCTTACCACCCGCCGCGCCGATGAGGAAGCGACTGAGCGAGCGGACTTCGTAAAGCTTCAAGCTAGTGTTAAAAAGCTTTTACAGGATTTCATAGCTTTTATAAACTAACCCAAGATCGCCAAAACTATATTTTAGCTACTTTTGTTCTGGAAGTGGGATTTTCAAACGCCTGCCTGAACTAGCATAGAGCACTACCGACACCCATATATATACCCATTACTAAATATTACGCTATGGCACAGAATAATTAGGACAGTACTAAACGTGCTGTGGTACAACCAAACTTATAATTTTCTTATCCTTAAAAATTCTCGATTAAAAATAAAAGACTAAATATGTCTGCCATCGTTATGTAAGTTATATAAGTTTGCATTGCATCCTACGTCGTGTAAAAAGAAAATCTTGGGGTTTACACTAAGTTGATAGGACAAGGAGAAAGTTTTTGTTATTCCAACCCCAGACTCAATAACCGAGCGCTCGAGCAGAATGAAAAGCGCGCCGTCCATCTTTCACACGTCCAGTTACACTGAAAAAAGCAGGAAAAAAGCAATATAGTGTGAGATTATAAATTGTTGTCCATCGTCGTCGCTGGGACGTTAATATTGCAACGCACCTGTTGCCTGATACGTAAGAAACGTGTGCTCGTACGTGACGTCGAGTAACGCGAGTAAGTTGAAATTATTTCTGTGAAACTATATTTGAACGAGATAAAAAAGGAAACGTTGAAAAAAAAATCGGGTTGCACTCCGGGAGTGCCGGCAGAAGTGAAAACTTGAATATTAACGTTGTGCATTTTTGATATTTTGGAATGGTTAGGGAATAATTTTGCACGATATGCCGTCTTACGAATTTACTCTGCATTTGAATTTACGAATAAAGAACAGTATTGTACGAAAGTCTTATCCATAGCTGACAGAAAATCTAGAGTTTTGATATTGAATTAAAAAATTAGAGCGTTGCTATGGTGACACAAGTGTTTACGTCTTGAAATGACGCGCCGCTATTTTCACCGCGCCCCGTAGAAAGAAAGGGGGATACTTTCGCCGCCGGCTGTCTACTCTCCATCCGTCACGTCCGTCTTACGAATTTTCGATCAGGGTCACGTGATTCTTACTGACGCGAGTTTAGCATTTTTTCCCCATTACAAAAAAGCGTACAACGCCGCTAAAGAAGTTTTCACTTCACAAATATTCCAAAAAAAAGCCGTTTCCCCGTATACAGCTCCTTTTTTCTCGTATATAACAGAGCGACATAATTTCTTATCTTAATATAGAATTAGATATATTACAATATAGATTCAAAGACTTCTATGCTTGTGTTTATAGATTATATAGAAAATCATTCCAAAAATTTGCTTCCCAGTTCCGGGCAATATTATTGTCTTTACCTTCCTTACGATAATAACCATAGGTAAAGGTATACATTAATAAGCAATACTAGCTATTAATATAAATTATGATATTACTAGCTTCCGCCCGCGACTTCGTCCGCGTGGATATTAGAGAAAATCTTTAGGGGGATCCGACCAGCCGTTTTTACGCGATTAGGCTGGTCACCACCAAGCGCGCTGCCTCGCGAGGCAAGACGTTTGCCAAGACGCAAGACGCAAGGCATTTGTCGCACGAGGCTCGCTCGCTCGGTGGGGACCCGCCTAATCGCGTAAAAACGACTGGTCGTTCCCATTCCCGTTCCCGTTTCGTCCCGTTCTCGTTCCCGTTACCGTCCGTTCCGTTGTCGTCCCATCCCGTTGCCGTCCCGTCCCGTTCCCGTCCCGACCTGTCCCGTTTCCAAACCCATTCCCGTTCCCATCCCCGTCCCGTCCCGTTCCGTTCTCGTCCCCGCTCTCATTCCGTTCCCGTCCCATCCCATCCCGTTCCGTTCCCGTTCCCGCTCTCGTTCTCGCTCCCGTTGCCGTCCCGTCCCGTCCCGTCCCCGTTCCCGTTCCCATCCCCGTCCCGTCCCGTTCCCGTCCCGTTCGGTTCCCGTCCCGCTCCCGTTCCCGTCCCCATTCCCGCCCCGTCCCATTTCCGTTACCGTTCTCTTCCGCTCCGTCCAGTTCCCGTTCCCGTTCCCTTTCTCCCCGTCCTCTGGGGCTGAATCATGCATGTCCACCGAGTTGGACTTTAAAATAAATGTAATTTTCGCAATAACCATCCCATAAAACCTCAAGAACGACATCCATATCGATTTTTATGTTTACTTACCCCATTTACCCCCTAAGGGGTTGATTTTCAAAACCACAAAATATATGTTTGACTATTTATTTTTAGACGTACTCCTACGAAGTTTAAAATTGTAATGTCTATTTTATATTCTTTTTCCATACAAAATTTGAACCCCATTTTCACCCTTTTAGAGGTTAAATCATGTACATAGTGTTGGACTTTAAAATAAATGTTATTTTCGCAATCACCATCCCATAAAACCTCAAGAACGATATCCATATCGATTTTTATGTTTACATACCCCGTTTACCCTCTAAGGGGTTGATTTTCAAAATTACCAAATATATGTTTGCCAATTTATTTTTAGACGTGCTCCCACGAAGTTTAAAGTTGTAATGCCTATTTTATATTCTTTATCCATACAAAATTTGAAACCCATTTTCACCCCTTTAGGGGGTTAAATCATGTCCACCGTGTTGGACTTCAAAATAAATGTCATTTTCGCAATCGTTATACCAGAAAACCCCAATAACGACATCCATCTCTATTTTTAGGTTTATTTACACATTTCAACCCTATTACATCGCCATAGGGGTTGAAGTACTGACAATATCAATATACGTTGCGTTAGATTTTCTTTCATAAGCCTTTACTATAAATTAAGTGATTTTTACTTCGAAAATGAAGGATTTTTTTCTATACACAACTTCATACCCCTTTTCACCCCTTCGGGGGTAGAATTTTGAAAAACGCTGAGACCCGTATTTATTAATTTTTAATCTTCAGCCTAAACACAAAATTTGAAAATCCTAGCTTCAAAACTGAGGGACTTTCATACAAACTTTCATCCCTTATTTCACCCCCTTAGGGATGGAATTTTTAAAAATCCTTCCTTAGTGGATGCCTACACTGTATGAGGTATCTGTGTGCAAAATTTCAAGTCTCTAGGTCCAGCGGTTTGGGCTGTGCGTTGATAGATCAGTCAGTCAGTCATTCAGTCAGTCATTCAGTTTACGATTTTATATATTAAGATAAAGGACTTTTTGAAAACACTACATATCGTTGCCATGTTTTTTCATATTCTTTATGACAACGTGAAAAAATGTTCGAGTGAAAGGAAAATTGTTGTATTGCAATGAATGATAAAAAAACCGGACAAGTGCGAGTCGGACTCGCCTATCGAGGGTTCCGTACAAATTTAAAGGTTCATATTATAATTAATATATTTCATGTTTACTTTTCTGAGAATGCTGTGTATACTTGTAAGTGGCTTACATACATGCCCTTATGTAATAAGCGATAATATGAAATGTTTTGTATGTTTAGCTGTAAGTATATACCATAATAAATAAAATAAAATAAAATAAGTTCAGAAATCGAGTCTCGCAGTTTTTACCGAGATTTACTGTATTTTTTATGATTTAACTACAAATGTACCTATAATTTTCAAATTTTCCCTTGTACTAACTTGTAGTAGGTATACGACGATATTACTTTCCAAAGTCAACGGAAAGTACCCTATAAATTTTGATTCCCTTGAGAATGTCGAAATAGGCATTTTTTGCGCCATAAATGACCGTATCTTTTTTAACGTAAACTTAGAAGTTTGATTTTTTTACAACTTCAAAGGACCGTAGACATGAGTATATGGTTTTAATTTCAACTCGAAACCTCCACGCATTCTAGAGATAAAGGGTCTTGACAGACGGACAGACAGACAGACGGACAACAAAATGATCCTATAAGGGTTCCGTTTTTTCCTTTTGAGGTACGGAACCCTAAAACTTGTAGTTGGTTAAAGCTGGGACCCAGATTTTATTAAATTTATCTCTTTTATGTGTACCTATAAATTCATTAATTTAAACTGAAGTAAGTAGGATTACTAGAGATGTTTTTAAGTCAATAATGTCATTTAATCTGAAAACCGTTTTAGTGGCTGCTCAAAAAATGTACGTCCACTCCGACGTGTAAAGGGTTATCGGTGACAACATAATTGTTTTCAGCTATTTACAAAACTGAATTTTCGCACGCTTCCGCTGAATGAATCTTTTTGATAGATATCTTCAAAAATATAAATATTAACAGATAATACTTCAATGATTTATTATGTAAAATGTTTAACTCTACATTACTTTTATTTCAAATCTTATTTCAGTACTTATATAATAGGGATGTTGACTTATGAATAAAATAACGAAATACTAATAAAAATCGTAAACATATCAAACTTTTGGAGTAGCTTGTATACCTCTTGGTTTTATATATTGCGTATTATTTGTTTTATGACCCTTCAAGGTTGGGTGGACAAGTCCATTTAAAAAGTATAAAATTTGTTAAAATAAATAATACATTTAATTAGTTCGTAAAATTTATAGCAAATTTGTCAAAGAAACCATAGTGAAAACTTCTTTAGCGGCGTTGTACACTTTTTTGTAATGGGGAAAAAATGCTAAACTCGCGTCAGTCAGTCAGAATCACGTGACCCTGATCGAAAATTCGTAAGACGGATGTGACGGATGGAGAGCAGACAGCCGGCGGTGAAAGTATCCCCCTCTCTTTCTACGGGGTGCGGCGAAAATGGCGGCGCGTCATTTCAAAACGTAAACACTTGTGTCACCATAGCAACGCGCTAATTTTTTAATTCAAAGTCAAAACTCTAGATTTTCTGTCAAGCTATTGATAAGACTTTCGTACAATACTGTTCTGTATTCGTAAATTCAAATGCAGAGTAAATTCGTAAGACGGCAATTCGTGCAAAATTATTCCCTAACCATTACAAAATATCAAAAATGCACAACGTTAATATTCAAGTTTTCACTTCTGCCGGCACTCATGGAGTGCAACCTGATTTTTATTTCTTTATAATTTGTCAACAATTGCAATTATAAAACTTACTTTCTAAATACATAAATAATATTGATCTAATTGCACAATCTCTTATAGACAAACACAACAAGCACTAAATAAAGGCTAATAGGTACTTAGAATCTACACATACAATAACCTATTACTATAGAACAGAGAAAGCTTCCTTCCCGCGACTTCCATCGCGTGGACATTCGATAAAATCCTCAGAGAAGCGCTGCCTCGCGAGGCTGGACGTTTGCCGCACGGGCCTCGCACGAGGCTGCTCGCTTGGTGGGGACCCACCTAATCACGTAAAAACGGCTGATCAGATTTAATTTAATTAAAACATAGAATACTTTTATCCTGGTTTAAGCTTCTCTGAAGATTTTATCGAATGTGTGGACATTCGATAAAATCTTCTGACGAAATCGCGGTTAGAAGCTAGTTTATTATATTTAGAATTAGATCCATAGATATAAGTATCCCGTTTTACTTTCTAAAATACTGACGTCTGAGGAGTAGCTACTGCCACTCCTCAGACGTCAGTATTTTAGAAAGTAATATACTATATTATAAGCAGTAAGAAGGCGGGCAAACTTATTGCCTGTCAATCTCTGATACCCCCGATTCCCACTACAGATAGGGTTCTAATTTTTGTCATGTTCACCGTGTTGGACTGGAAAATAAATGGAATTTTTGCAATCAACATCCAGTAAAACCTCAAAAACGACATCCATATCAATTTTGAAGTTTACATACCCCATTTACCCCCTACGAATTTGGTTTTCAAAAAATTACGAAATATATGTTTGTTATTTGCTTTTTAGGAGTACTCCTACGAAGTTTCAAGTCGAAATATCTATTTAACATTATTTCTCCATACAAAATGTCACCCCTATTTCAACCCTTTAGGGGTTTAATCATGTCCTCCGTGTTGAACTTAAAAATAAATGCCATTTTTGGAATCGATATCCCATAAAACCTCAATAACGACATCCATATCGATTTTTAAGTTTATTTATCCCATTTAACTTCTAAGGGGTAACTTCTAAAAAAAAAAATACGAAATATGTGTTTGCTTATTTGTTTTACTTTCCAACCATAAGACTTATAATAAATTCAGTGAGTTTTACTTTGTAAATTAAGGACTTTACCGATACAACATTTCACCCCCCTTTTCACACCTTCGGGAGTAGAATTGTTAAAAACGCTGAAACACGTAAATATTAATTTTCAATTGTCAGCTTGAATACAAAATTTGAAGATCCTAACTTCAAAACTGACGGACTTTCATCCCCTATTTTACCCCCTTAGGCCTACACTGTATAAGGTATCTATGTGCAAAAATTCAAGTCTCTAGATTCAGCGGTTTGGACTCTGCGTTGATATCTTACTCAGTCAGTCAGTCAGTCAGGACTTTGAATTTTATATGTATGGATGAATAAATAAAAAATATAGCTAAAAATTTATATAGATTAAAATAAAATATAGGTCCGTCCAACTACGTGTCTTGGTGCAGAGTTATAAAAAAACAGTATACGATTCCTTGCATATATAAGAAATATCTAAGATAGAATTTATTTATGGTAGTAAGTTCTACAGAGGCGTGGGATTGGTGAGTTTCGGTCGAAATTGGTTCTGAAATGGAAAAATATCCAACGTTATAATGGACGAAATGAAGATAAGACAACATTTATGATAGATATTTGGCAGCCAGTCAATCTGCCTCCAATCACATCATTCAACGCAACGAGATTAAAAAGTCTAAGTTACTTTCCTAAAAAGAACATTTGCCGTTCACGAGAACCGAACAACCGCTCTCTACTTGATTAACTGCAAAGACCGCAAGACGTAGGTAGTAGATTGTTTTACTAGTAGGTAAGAGGTAGGTAGGTACATGAATGAAGAACAATCGAGTTCTAAAGCACCGCTTTTAGGTCACGGAAAAACAAACAGTGTTGCAGAAAACTACTTAACAAATTTCTATTCTTACAAATTGGATATTGGAGTTTAATTCATTTGTTCGTGATATTTAAATAATGTTATTTTACATCCTTTTCCTTTACTTACTTACTATATAATGCGAAAGTCAGTTTGTCTGTTTGTTACACCTTCACGGCTTAATTAACTATTAAACCGATCATCAAGAAATTTTGCATAGGGGAAATACGTCCAAAATGACATAGTAAGTATTTTTATTTGTCGTTATAACTTTCTAAATAAAGTCATTACAATCATTCTTTCATTTTTTGTAATCATCTTTAGTTATTTGCTTTACAGTAATTTAAACTCAAAAATGAATAGAAACAATAACATAAGGATTCTAGAGCTCAATCATAAAGTTAATATTCCACTGGAATAGAGGAACAGAGTTCGCTTGGCTGCGACACCAAAAGTGACATGAGCCAGTGTGTGAAAATTTGTAAACGTGTGCGTGAACTTTAGGGATGCCCTGAAGTCCATTTTAGATTGTCGATAACCATAATGTATTATTGCTCTAATAAATAAAACACAAACAAGATTTTGAACAATTTTATTTAAATAATTTCTTACAAGTCTCCTTGAGGCTCCCAGCCTATTCTATTTATGACATTTATCCAGTAACTTAATAACTGGATTTACAGGAAACCTGGAAATATTGTTAAATTAGTACTTAAGTAGGTATAATTTACCATTTGAAAACTGTCGGTTAAAAGCAGCTTTACATAAAGCTATCAGTGTTCACAAAGACAAATAAGGTTATATTGGAAATCATCGACATGAGTATCGATAATATAATAATTTTTGATCAATCTCTACGCCTTATTTTCTCAAATTCACGGATATAATATCTTTTTATCTAACACATAATGTTTAGAAATCAGCCTTTATTTAGAAAATAGGCGGTTAATAGCATGATATTAGTGTATTACTTAGTGTGTTTAGGAATATATTCAACTAAAATATGAAATATGAAAATGGTACTTGTACAATCTTATTTACCTGTGAAATGAGTGTTTATTTGGGTTGTTGTCGTAAGTAACATTACAATTCAGTACAGAACATGACACCATTATTGATTTATATAGCTTTATGAGCCAAACCGATCAGATCGCAGTCAAAATTACAAAATAATCGTGTGGACGCTTTTCACCAAGATGATAACAGACGATAAATGAAGTCAAACTAGGTTCTGCTGTCATTTTCTTTTAACTCTTTCTCGCACATCGAATAAGCCGTAAGAATCGGTTTCTCACTCGCACCATTGTCCGTCTACTTGAGCGTAGCGAAATTTTTCTATGTCTATGAGCTCAATCAACAAAAAGTCGAAAAAGCATTCTGTCCGTACAGTACGGGCAAAATGACATATAGTTATGCACAATGACAAACATGACAAAGTAAAAAAAGTTGCACAAAGGTCTCAAATATTTTTTTTTGTCTTCTTAGGAACATCAGCACTTACATGCATTTTATCCAGTCTTCTCTAGGTTGGGAACGCTAAAAGAGATAATTACAATAAATACAAGCACAAACACCGTCGGTCGTTTGCTTTTTGCATAGAGTCATGACTACGTTTGACGTTCAAATTTCCTTTTAGTTGCGTAGCATATTATTTCTTAATGAAAATTTAAACTTTCTAAATCTGTATGGACGAACTACCTATATGTCATTTTGTCCGGAGTAAAAGTCATTTTGTCATTTTGTCCAATAACACGTGAAATGAATAAAAAGTTAAGAATTAACTGAGAACAACTATTATTGAATAATAATTTTATATACATCGCAACATAAAGCAACAACGCATCGATTTCAGTTATAGTATTGAAAGAAAACAACGTAAAACCTACCAAAAGTCTGAAGATAGTCTTGAGAGTAAAAAGTTGTTGTAGGAAAAAAACACATTTGTACCAGTCACTACGGCGCGACTGAGCCGAGGGTGATAAAATTTTGACAGGATTGCTAAAATGGCTAACTTCAGGTGATAAGATGTCAAATACTCGTTTCTGGCCGCCAGTTTTGAATAAACCGCAGTGTGTCATTTTACCCATGTATGCCATTTTGTACGTACTTCCCCTATACGTTATCAGGGGTAAAG
Source organism: Agriphila geniculea (assembly GCA_943789525.1). NCBI lineage: Eukaryota > Metazoa > Arthropoda > Insecta > Lepidoptera > Crambidae > Agriphila > Agriphila geniculea. Next base: position 17,195,968 of record OX038875.1, read on the forward strand.
AAAAGGACATAGACTACCTTCCATTCAGAAAAAAAGTACAGTTCCCGAGGATAGGCTAAAAAACTGTCCACGCAGACGAAGTCGCGGGCGGCCACTAGTATATTATATATTGCGATAGTCAGTTTGTTTGTTTGTTTGTTATTTCAAGTAGTCAACCGATAATTATGAAATTTAACACACACGTTGTCAGGGGGACAGAAAAGAACAAAGAGTATCTTTCATACAGAAAGCGAATAGCAGAATATAAATAAACTCATCACGTGTAGATGAACATTGTTATTAAATATACGTTCTGCTGTGTGTAGGTATTGTATATTATAAATGAAAGGTATTGTGAACAAAACCTAATTATGAAATTCTCATTAACTCTAAATATATTTTTTTAAACTAAAAATATACAGGGTGGAATTTCTTAATGCCACCTGGAGGGAAAGTGCTCTAAACAATGGAAATAGCTAATTTCACTCAAAGGAAACATTCCTTTATTTTTAAAAAGAAACAAAACTGCATTCAAAGTTTTTTAAAAATACGCTTCCTAAACCCAGGAATCGAACCGGCTAAAATTCAAAAAAACAATACCCTGTACTTTTATGATATCAATCGTTAGGGTCAAACATAAGGATCAAATCTCTCTAACAAAAATGGTATAATAAAGCACTTTTACTTAAGGCTCCATTATGTTAGTTAGTTCACAATAAATTATCTATGTAGAACTATTTCGATAAGATGTTCATAATGCAGACTATTACGCATCCATTGCATGCAAATGAGTTCCTTAAAATAATAAATGTATGTATCCAGCAACATGGAGCCAATTTCGAACAATTAATTAGTTAACCTTTTTTCTCGTTCAATTAAAATAAGTTAAGATTTAATGATTTTCCTTTCATTTAATTTACCATGTTTGTTAGAGAGATTTGAACCTTATGTTTGACCCTAACGATTGATAACATAAAAGCACAGAGTGTTGTTTTTTTGAATTTTAGCCGGTTCGATTCCTGGGTTTAGGAAGCGTATTTTTAAAAAACTTTGAATGCAGTTTTGTTTCTTTTTAAAAATAAAGGAATGTTTCCTTTGAGTAAAAAATTCCACCCTGTATATAAATACTCATCATCATCCTGCCTTCAACTCAATTTATTTGGGGTCGGTGCAGTGCGTCCTTCTCTTCTATTACTTCTTGTCATCTCCTCAACCATTCCCTTCACATTCATATAATTCTGCACACAACCATCCATCTTTTCTGCTGTCTCCCTCTTACTTTCCAGCCATCAACATCCATATCCATTACTCTCCTACTAACATGCCTTTCATCCCTTCTCATAACATGGTGCCCATACCAAGCCAGACGATTCCCTTTCAACTTTTCTATCACTAGTGCTTCTTTCAAATATCCTTCCACATATTCATTAATAATTTTATTCATTCGCGTCACACGACACATCCACCTCAGCATTTTTATCTGTGCTACATATAATTTTCTTTCATCCATTTTCTTCATAGCCCAACATTCTTATCCATACATCACTACCTATACTGGCCTTATATGCTAAGCCCACACTCATAACTTAACTATATCGATTTTGTTCACTATAGTCCTTTTTATTAAAGAACTTGAATATTTGTTCCACGAAATCAATATAACGCTTAATTAAATAATGCAAAGTATTCGAATATGTTGAAAAAAGTTGCATTGTCACTAGAATAGAATTTATGCGTTCAGTTAAGACTAAGCTATCTTATTTATGAACAAATATACACACCATGGAACTGTGTCACATTACATTATTAAATAACTTCTTTGACTATATGTGATATACATTGACTTGACAGACAAAAAATGATAGAATATGTACTGGCAGCAAAGCTATAATCTGAACACCTTAAGGTACATTTCTAGATTGAATAGTCTGTTGTCTTGCATTTTTCCAAAAGTCACAAAAGCATCTTTTTTATAAATACATTGGAGGCAGGTAAAGACGAACTTTATCCTTTACGAACTTTGCATCCTTGCAAGCGATTTGTTTTCATAAGGTCATTCATAACTTTGCTGACTGTATATTTCTTTGCTCGTGACTGTACAGCTCCATCAAAACTGTATTATTGTTATCAACAAACTTAGACCGTAACTAACACCAAGACCGATATAATCACCAATTGTATCCTCATGGCTGCGAACTGGCGCTTCAGAAACCGTACTTACAAATAATAACAGGACAATCCCCCAACGCCTCTACAATCCTAAATCGTAAATCAGAACTATTGTTGAGCAATAAATGGTGAATCGAACACAAGGGATGTTTGATTAAGGTTTATCTTTGTTAATTTACGGTTATTGTGCTCTGTTTGTGATCTCTTAACAAGGTTAGACTTAGACCAGGTAGGATAGACGAAGAAGAAGAATTGAGAAGATAAATAAAGATTTTGTATTAATTCTTAATAAGCAAAAGGAGTACTCGATCTGTATTGGCATCATGTTTGACACGATTATGTCCTAATAAGGATAGGGTACGTGATGATTGCGTCTTTGTTAAAAAGTTTAAAAACAAAACCAACGTGGCTTTAATAAATCCAATCGTGTACGTTCTATCATCTTATTTTATTTTCTAGGTAACAATAATTATGGTTATAATACTAGGTATATCCTTACTAATATATATAATGCAAAAGTCCGTTTGTTTGTTTGACTGTTTGTTTGTTACGCCTTCACGTCTTAACTACTGAACCGATCATTATGAAATTTTGCATACACGTTGTCAGGGGTACAGAGAAGGACATAGGGTACCTTTCATCCCGAAAAAAGTATTGTTCCCGAGGGATAGCAAAAAACCTTTTCACGCAGACGAAGTCGCGGGCGGCCGCTAGTAGCTATATCACAATCTTCGTATTTACTTCTACTTCGTATTTAAACAGCATTACAAATTAATATAAATAACACTTGTATGATGGAATTAATTGAGATTGAAAGTTTTTATCAAAATTTAAAAGCATAAATTTAAAGGCACAAAGCTAAGGTAAACGTGCTCCGTTTAATTTTACTTTGCAATTTTATGCCAATTAAAAATGCGTTCTTAATATAGTTTTAATGCTTTGCTTTAAAACTATTTAAATTTTAGAATGGTCATCAAGAATACTATTAATAATGAGTTTAAATTTAAATTTCAATCTTAATGTTGAAATCTTTACAGGCAATCAAATATCAATTACTTAGTTGTTTATTTGAAATCAGTAAACTGGTTCGGAACAATAAGAGCTCCGATGCTTCTAATCAAATTATTTAATGTAGGCATAGTAGGTATTTAATGGAGTTCTGTCTAAAACTTTCCGAATGATTTTTAAAACAGATTTCACTACAGTTTAATTAAAAAAGCTTGAGCCTATAAATCCAAGCTTTAAATCAATGAGGCAATATTTTAAGAATGATTCCTTGATAATTAAGTGGTTAATTATACATAATTACAAGACAATATTATGGGTTCCAAAAAGTTACTAACGGATTTCCGACAACCTACTGATGAAAATTAAACAAAATTTTACAAGTACCCAAGAACCTCAAGTACCCATCAAGTTTCTGCTTACTTTATCTATTCTTCTAAGAGCAATATTTCTGTTTCTCTGAACGTTGTCGTAAAATAACAACGTGAGTTTGCAGCAGAATTTAAGAAGAACGAAAACATAATTTGTTTGCACAAGAAAGTAGGTCGTCTTTTACCGAAATCTCGAATTAAATAAACACTAAAAATACCCTTGACGGTCAAATTAAACGAGGTGCTGGAAAACTCGCGTTCCCATTAAGTAGAATTGGCAAAAAGCGACAGAACAGGAATGTAAACACTTAAAACTTTGCTCGGCGTTGAGTTCCGCCGCTTCGGAGTAATAGAGGGCGCTAGCGGCAAACAAAAGCGCGCCGGGTTTAGTTTGGACCGCCATTTTTGTACTGTTCGGCGGTTTAACCGCTTTCTACAAAATTCTGAAGCGAAATGAAACAAAGGATGTACGTACATAATATTTACGAATGTATGAAAGATGAATATGCAATGCAGATTGATCCCGCGTCGCCTCGCTAGTGATGTGTATGTGTGTCAAACTAATTTGGCATACGCCAGACTGTTTTACATTTTCATTATAGATCTACAGTTTCTGAAAGTTGCAATAGTCAATAGGTACCCTTTTATAGAAGAATAATTATTAACTGTCGTTGTGTAATTATTTTCGACCGATGTAACCTCTATATAAAATTTATATCGGTACATTAATATTTTGACTTCCTCCGTTATTTACACTTTGTTAGCATTTTATTAAGATTATATATGTTACCGGCAATGTGTATAATCCGTCATTGAAACGATCAGGCAATGTATGAAATATTATTCATTTTATACTTTGCCTAGGCATTGTATACAATGCCTGCTGGTCCACCGGCAATGTATAAAATAAGTATATTTCTGTTGTCTGTTATTACATGGATCTTCCATCAATATGAACATCATCAATAATATCCGCCTATTTCGAGCAGTGTACTGTTTTCTACTATGCCTTGTCTGTGTTATTCCTTTGTGTTCCGCATTAAAGGCTTTAAGTCATTAATCGAATCGAATGTTTCATAATAGGGTATTTGACAACATTGAAAATATACTGCAAATTGTGGTCATCCTAATAGATAATGGCGTAAAAAACATATTCAACTATTATATAGACAAAATTAAGTCTATTGATTGATTAATTTCACCTAGAAAAATGCAATAATTTTATAATTTTTTTTCTGTGGCGAAAACGCTCAAAGATTACTGATGACGTCACTTGCCTGTAAATAAATATGGCTTCAGGCGTTTGACACGACCATAGACTTAGGATCCGCGATTGATGGCTGTCAAATGGCTTTAGGATATTACAATGTTTACAGGCTTGTGACGTCAACAAGTGACGTTTCCAGCGCCATAGCGTTTTTGGCGCGGTTTTAAAATTTTAACACATTGATTTTTCCTGAAATTTTATTACGTAATAAGGAATAATTTAAAATGGTTTTCCAAAATTAGTCAAATAGCCTATTGACTCTAGTAATCTAGCCAACAGTAGCGACTGACGTCAACCGTCCCGCTCTGAAACGCACGCAGACTACATTTGTGTTATTTATTGCGATCAGTTTTATGCTTATTCCCGCGCGAGCAAAACTGCTGAATCTGTTGGCCCGGTTACGATGCATATTTACGCGAATATGTCCAAATGAATGCAATCGATTTAAGGGCCCTATAGCCCTCAAAGTGGCACCCTCATCTTATTTAAATTTATTGCTCGCTAAGATGTATGTAAATTCATAATGTACAGATTGAAGCTAAGGTTCTATAGCTTTAAGTAATTTTTTATTAAAATATTTATCTTAATACAAAAATTGCATTGTGAATGTCTAAAATCTAAAAATTCAAAATTGCATAGCTGTTTCGTTTTAATCGATTTTCTGACATTGTAAAGATGTTGCATTCGAATGTTGAAGGTAATTCTTTACATTGCTAAAATAACGCTGGCTTACAGCGTGAACGTAAAAAATACTAGAAAATTTCGCCACTCCCACTAGCGACTCGGTAGTATAATGGTCAGTGCATCGGGCCGGAATCCCAAGGGTGCGGGTTCGAGTCCCGTCTGAGCTGCTACGGGTGAGTCGACTTTTTCTAGTATTTTTTCTATTAAAATAATTATCTTAGTATACTACTAGTACCTAGTATAGAACCTAACAATAGGCAAAAGAGCAAAAAGTGGCCACTTTAGGCATTATATTAATTAAATTTTATTGCTTGCTAAGTATGTACATAATGTATGGAAAACTCATTATGTACAAATTGAAGCTAAGGTTCTATAGTTCGTTGTAGTAGTATAGACAAAAGAGCAAAAAGTGGCCACTTTAGGCACCTTTGCTTCAATCTATAACATTATGAATTTTTCATACACTATGTACATAGCGAGCAATAAATTTAATTAAGATGATGGGGCCACTTGAGGGCTATAGGAACCTTAAAAAGAATCTCTGTGTTACGTTTTAACTGTGGTGTTACGCTCCAGTGTCGTTGACAGTATGGAGAGGAGAGAGCAAAGTTATATCGAGATTTATCACGGTTTAAACCAGAGAGAATAAATGGTCGGACAAACAAAAATAGTTCAAAAATATTTTATTTTAATATTATCAAAATCTTAACATAAAGTTGAGAAGGACTGCGCTTAGATTGTGTGCAAACAGCCTTGTAACAATACAAATAACGCGCGATGATGTATATGTGCTAACGCTGAATTTGCCACTATCAATCAACATAAAATGAGCAACTGATTGCACTTGTAGGACAGTTTAACTTATTAATAACGACTGTAATTTTTGTACGTCGAAGTACACACGACAGCACGTCTGATTATGCAGTTAAACTGCGAAAACAGCTTTTATTACGTAGGACATAAAGGCGGTCTCATGGTCAACGTGTATAGTCTGAAGTGCCGTCGTGTGTGTCCAGTCTTGTGTGTCCAGTTGGTGAATAACCCGTGTGTACATACACATACTGTAGTCAGAATATGTTATTTTTTGTTTAGAACTACCGGACTCTCAACCTAAAGTGCAGGCTCAAAAGAGTTGGTACTCCATTGGAGATATGCTGAGGGCGAACTGTACGTCGCCTCCTGCGGACCCACCCGCTAATCTTACCTGGTTGCTTAATGGACAAGAGGTATTTTAAGTACTTTTATCTACACCCATTCTTTAAATCCTCTAAGAATAAAGGGTTCTGAAACAGTTAGCTAACTGCCAACATCATAACTACCAGTGTCATAGTAACCACAATATCCGAGCGAGAGGATGTCGCGCTACCCGCACCCACGCCCGACAAGTTACATTATGAAATTCAGTACAACATTATAACACTCGTTGGGATGATTTTGTAACGAAGAGGAGGAGGAGCGCGACAAGCCCTCGCTCGGACGTTACGGCTACCATGCATGACACTGGTTAATTCAATGTTTGCCATTAGGTCACTGTTTCAAAACCTTTTATAGAGGATACATATCATGAGTGTAGATAAAATTTTGTATGCAACTGTACATAATAAGGTATTAAAACATTCATGTGATACTTAATACCCCTCATTATAGTACCAGTTGCATAAATAACTATATCGATCGTAATGACTACGTATATTTGTATTCGTAAGCCCTTGAAAAACTAAGAAGAAGTAGACAAATTGGTAGCAATAGCTGAAAACTTCTTTGAATAAATGCCGTGCTGAAAATCGAGATTTCACTTCATTAAAATATATAAAAAATGTAATAGGTACTTAATACATAAGAGTGCGATTTTCAAATCAAGTAACTTATAGAATAGTATAGATAGTATAGTTCGAATCACGAAAGATGACCACAAATGGCGCTCATCTTCGCATCATAACTCATGAAGAAAAGACTTAAAACAAAGTAATATTTCTTAAACATATAGATATATATATATTATATAATATTATATGAAATAATATTTTGTCTTAAGTCTTTTCTTCATGAGTTATGATGCGAAGATGGGCGCCATTTGTGGTCATCTTTCGTGATTCGAACTATATCTATAGGTATCTATTTGATACCGAGCTAGGATACTCTGTTCCAGGTTATCGAATTCCAATAAATAATTTACCGAATCGCGGTGACTCGGAATAACTGTTTGCAGGTGAAGGGACTCGATATCCCGGTGAGCGAGACGCCATATGCTCGCAGGAAGCCGCCCATAGTGGACGCATCACTCGACGACGCCAATAGAATTATATTCAGTCCGTGGGACGCAATCTCGAGCTTCGACGAGCCCGTCACCGACAACGTGATAGACATTCCGGGCAATATCGCCGCAGTGCTGCCCCCTACCGACGCTCGGAAAAACAGGGAGACAAGGCTACCGCCCGAGCAAATAGCAAATAAATTGAACATTAGTACTGAAGAAGAGAAATCTAATAAATCATCGTCGTTCAGCCAGCTTGTTATGAGGGTGCAGTCTGTACACTTCCGTAAAGTAAGTAACACCACAAAGCTGAAACAATCATCTGAAGCCTACTTTATTTTTAGATATTATATCATTTCCCAATAATAAGTAAGAAGTCCTTGGATTTCACGAATTGAACTTCACACACACACACACACACACACACACACACACACACACACACACACACACACACACACACACACACACACACACACACACACACACACAAAATGCCCAGAAGCCGTTTAAATTTAGAATTAGAGAAATTACTTTTCTACGAAAGTCACAAAAAACAAAAGTATTTTTTTTTATTCTTTCTCTAGTGGCAGCTGCTTACTTCAATCACATTCACAAGTTCAATGAGCTGTAATGAGGACGATAACATGATTTGAATATTTTTGTTTCTTTAAATAAATCAGTCTTACATAAAAATGGATACAATAAAGATTGTATTGCCAATCGAAAAACATTGAAACCAAATTTATTTATGCGTAAGCGACATTTTTACAGTGGCTGTGATTTTATTTACACGACTGCCCAAAAAGGAGTGTTTTACACGACTGTCCAAAAAGGAGTGCATATGTGTTTATACACGACTGCCCAAAAAGGAGTGTATATGTGATTAGGGTTCATGTATGTTTGTGGGTATGTGTGTTTCTTTATTCCACCATAACTTCTAAATGGCTTAACAGATTTTGATGTGTGGGGTATCGTTAAAATCCTTAAATCATTACGGGTGACACTTCTGACTATATTATTCTGAAAATAGTCAATATGACGACTGTGCGACGCCACTTGAAATGAGAAAAAAATAAATTTTTCTTTAATTATTACAATATGGGCATCAAATGAAAGGCCTACTAAAATGTGTAAAATAAAAATAAATAAATTTAAAAAATATTAAAAACACGACTGTCCTGCCAAAAACAAACTAAAAAGTTAAATAACAAGTGTCATTGCAGTCGGGGTCCTCTTTGATTAAATTTTTTTCCACAAAACCCGACTGCAATGACACTTGTTATTTATCTTTTTAGTTTGTTTTTGGCAGGCCAGTCGTGTTTTTAATATATTTTTTAAAATTTATTTATTTTAATTAATTTATGTTTAAAACCAGTAGCTATCAAACGAGCAAGTATCCTTAGATTTTGTCGTTCAAATCAAAGTATTTTCGAAGACAATCTATAAATATCTCACAGCTGGGCATAGCATTTAGAAACAACTACCAAATCATGCCTTCGGTACGACTAAGCCTGCCTTCAGGAAGAGATTAAAAAGGTTAAAGTCCTAACTGAAAATAGAAAGACTAATAACAGCCGGGAATTGACATTTAGCATGGATGAGCAAACATTATCAAATCTAATAGGTATTTAAATCTTCACTGAACTTTTGTCTCTAGGGCCGGCTCAACGTGACGTGTGTCGCGCGCGTGCTATCTGTGTGGGCAGCGAGCGGAGTACTGATACTCGACGAAGAGCGACCGCAGATCGCACCTGTCATGGGATCCAGGGACTCCAACTCAGGTGAAATGGTTGGCTTAAGTTCTAAAGTCGGCTGAAGCTGAAGATGACTTGTGTCGCGCGCGTGCTGTCCGTGCGGTCAGATGAGGTCAAGCGGAGTGCTGATCTATCGCAGATCGCGCTGATCATGTGATCTCGGGACTCCAAAGCAGGTGAGAAATGGTTGGCTTAAACTTTAGGGTCGGCTGAAGACGAGCGAAGTGTGTCAAGCGAGCACTGTCCTTGTGGTCGGTCAGTGAGGCTGATATAAGACGAAGAGTTAACGAAGATTGAGTCCGTAATGGGATTTCGGGATTCCAACTAAGGTGAGACTCAGTTGCTGACGATTACTCAGAATTTCTGTTACGTAGGATCCGTTCGGGTTAAACAAGTGCTTTCACAGAGGTATTATACATAACTTACACAGAGGTAACAATAACTTGTAATTTTACCTGTCCATTACATGTTTTAACCACACAATATAGGTTAATCGGAAAATTGAGGAATTTTAAGCAGAAAAGAATACGTCAAGAATCAATTAGTCAAACAAAAAGAGTCGCAAATCTTTGTATAAAGACAAAGAGTAATGATACCATCTACGCATAAATTTCTCCTCTCTTGACTAAAGTATGAATCGCAAAAATTCTGTATGCGCATAATTCGTGTTCTATACGCGGATAATCATTTAGATCCCCTTTGAACGCTTCATTTCGAATAGAATCACCTTTTTCTAATAATAATATGTGTTTTTGGATGAATTCAACTATCACCCAGCCAATCTATATTGGCTGGGTGATAGCGACTAGTTATTAAATACGAGTGCAATAATAATATTATGTTGGTAAATGTTCAATTTCTACTTAATTCTACTAGCAGCGCAGTTGACACATGTTAATTTTCACGTTCCAATATCGTACGGAAACATTCGTATTTTGCATACGGAACAATAGCGGCTGCGAAAATCTTGGAACTATTACCCGATGATTGCGTAATAATAAACGTACGGTTCGTAGTATAGCGAGTAATGAAATTGCGGTCATATAATTGAATCGTATTCATACGTTATAAATTCGAGTTATTAATAAAATTAAAGTTAATCTCCGCTATTCATGCTACAAAATTGTCGACATTTATAGAACCGTAGTCATGGCTCGTAGCTGCTCGTATTCATTTTGCTACGATGACAACATTCGTAGCAGAAGCGCTTTGTAGCAATATTCATACTTACTTACTTCAGAATCCTACTAATATTATATATATGAAAGTTTGTGGGTTTGGATGTTTAAATGTTTGGATGTTTGTTCCTCAATCACACAAAAACTACTGAACGGATTTGGTAAGAATTTGGCACACAGATAGTAGATAGCCTAGATTAAAACATAGGATACTTTTTATCCCGATATTCCCACGGGACCGAGAACCACGCGGGTGAAACCGCGGGCAGCCGCTAGTATAATAATATAAAATAAACATGATGATTTTATTTTATGACTTTTATTATAAAGAAATGATTTAACTTTGGAATCAACGTATTCGTGCCAAATCTCAACGAAAAAAGATAAACTGGTAATTCACTTTATTTATTTTCGTTGAGATTTGGATTTCGTTATAATTTCTCAGTCGACTTGATGACAACATTCGTAACAAAGTGTTTATTCAGATTGTATCAATACTATTTTATAGAGGTTTTTTCTACGATGCAAAAACTTTAATCGAAGTGATTTTTTTCTAATCTTTGTGTTACTGTCTTTTTAAAAACTACTCAAAAAACAGTAAGAAAAACAAATAATTATACTAAATGTGGAAATGTATGTTCCGCATTAGATATAGCAAAGTAATTTTTGCTGCCTTGTACAAAAAATACAATTGAATTGCTTACTAAAGAGTAATCAATTCAATTGTGTTTTTTTTATTGTTACTAAGTAAAGACTTCGTTACTATCTCTAGCTCGCCCACCAGACTTGCTTAATCGACTTGGCGTTTGACTTTGTAGGTTGTCCTAATTTATTAATGTATTATGAATAAATAAGTTTGGTCTACTTTTTCGAAACAATATAAACGAGTACTTATACTCTTTAATAGTGATTTGGTAAATCCATCAGTTTTACCATAAAGAGATGTATATTAGTTCTGTAATACATAGTCCGTAAAAGATATAAAAGTATGATTTGAATGTCAAATTCATACTAGGCAGCCTAGGTTGTGGTCGCTGGTCACGGTAACTGACATCCGGCGGGCTGATTATCTAATTAGAAACCACCTAGCGACCGGTTGCAGTTCATTGATGATAGTGATCCATTGCTACTTCTTTTTGGATTAAAAAAAAAACATACCAAAGAAAAGTAGCAATGTATGTGGAATGAAACCGGTTGCTAAATAGTTTCTTTTTAGATAATCAAGGTGCGGATCATAGGTATAGGCCTAAAAATTCGCTGTTTTGTGGGTACACTTTACCTTTACTACTATCTACCAACATGCATATGTAAATTCCGATGTAAATGATGTAATACCACTGCTATAAATAAACATGAAATCTGTGAACTATCAACTATTTCATTTTCATCTCTCGATAATGGGCTATTTTTTACATGACTGCCCAAAAAGAACTGTAAATGTGTTTAGGGTTCATGTATGTTTGTGGGTATATGAGTTTCTTTATTCCACTATAACTTCTAAATGGCTTGACGGATTTGGATGTATGGGGTATCGTTAGAATCCTTACATCATTCCAAGTGACACTGGCTATATTTTTTTTTAAAGTCAATATGGCGACTGTACGACTCCATTTTCAAATGTAAAAAAAAAACTTGAATTATTACAATATGGACATCATGTGAAAGGCCTTAATGAGCACATTTCAAAACAATATAATTTGTTACTAAAGTGTGTGAAATAAAAATAAATAATTTTAAAAAATATTAAAAACACGACTGCCCCGCTAAAACGAACTAAAAAGTTAATAAATAACAAGTGTCATTGCAGTCGGGGGACCTCTTCGGCAAAAATTGTTCGACAGAACGGTCCCACGACTGCAATGACACTTGTTATTTATTTACACGACTGCCCAAAGCAAAAAGAGTGTATATGTGTTCAGGGTTCATGTATGTTTGTGGGTATGTAAGTTTCTTTATTCCACCATAACTTATTCCACCATAACTTCTAAATGCCTGAACTGATTTGAGTAAATGGGGTATCGTTAGAATTCTTACAGCATTCCGAGTGACACTGGTTATATTTTTTTTATAAAAAGTCAATATTGCGACTGTAGGACGCCATTTACAGATGTGAAAAAAAACTTTTTTTCTTCATTTATTACAATATGGGCATCAAATGAAAGGCCACAATGAGCACATTTAAAAACTATATAATTTGTCACTAAAATGTGTGAAATAAAAATAAATAAATTTAAAAAATATTAAAAACACGACTGCCTTGCCAAAAACGCACTAAAAAGATAAATAACAAGGTGTCATTGCAGTCGGGGGACCTCTTTAATTGAAAATTGTTCCACAAAACGGTCCCCCGACTGCAATGACACCTTGTTATTTATCTTTTTAGTTCGTTTTTGGCAGGGCAGTCGTGTTTTTAATATTTTTAAAATTTTTAACTTTTAGTTCGTTTTTGGCGGGGCGGTCGTGTTTTTTTTATTCACCTGTGACGGTCGTCTAGCAAGTCGCTTCCATGATCGCAGGTGATGGCGTCGTTGTCACCTATGTAGTTGATGGCGTTACCTAGGTAACAATAGGTAATGACGTAGTTCCAGTTTTGGCCACCGGATCAGATAATTTTGTTCAGTCACGGCCATGTGAATTGCCAATTACACGGTTGATTTTCGCCGTGCGGCGAAAGTTGTGCGACTTTAGTCACCCATATAAATACCCCATTACGATTCTAAAATGGTTTTGATTAATGCAACTAATTTATTTCAGGTTTCCGGTGGACGTCTACCTGCATCGTCGTATTGGCGATTCTTAATTGCTTATTATACAGACATTGGTAAGTTATTTGAACACGAATGAATATAATTAAATTTAAAATCTTTGTGAACTAATAATACTTAAGCATACATTTTTACACGTTACATATAGTGCTACGCTAGTACGTCAACGAAATGTACGAAATTGCCACTAGTCAAGTTTTTAGAGGGACTATAAATTAATGGGAAACCTGTGTTTTTTTAGACACGTGATAGATAATTAACAATCAACAGTATGTATAGTTCGTTTGCTTAGATAGTGTCGGTACACTCGCAAGCACTTGTGTTCAGAGACAGAAATACCGGTAATAAACACAACCTTTCACTATGGCACTTCTATGTAAACTGCCGAAATCCAAATTGACTTGCAGGTGTACGCTGCACGCGGTATCTTTTGTTTATGCGGCGTGCATCCTATGACAAGAAGCGGCACGTGCAAAGGCGGCGCGATAAAAGGGCGACACTATCTAAGCGAACGGACGTTACCTATGTACTGCCCTGCTTATCCCCATTACACGATAAATACCTATTCTGACACATTCAAAAGCTTTACAACAATGATTTGCGGTCATCAGGTATAATTAATCATACAGTTATGGCATATATTAATTAATTGACCATTCCAATTAACTTGACCGCAATAACTGTCTTTATTATAGTTATGTTAGATTTTAATACTTTCGGAACGAACTGTATATACCTCTAACTTATTTTTTTTTTCTATTTTTTTACAGGTCAATCCGATGATCTGAATAGTAAGGACTACAGTGGATTTAGTCGTTTTCTCAACTACAATCAGTGCGTAGACTATAATTAATAGATTGGTGACTTCAGAAACAGTGAGGCAGATAAACTGTCGGCGTGAAAGTAGTGAATTTTATACTTGTAAATAGTTTTATATTAGAACTTCTAAGAGAAAATAGTGATGTTTTGCTTATATGTAACTGTTACTTCAACATAAGGAAGGTAAAATAAAGGAAATTCCCGTTTTTAATGACTGAGTTTAATTTTCTTTCCTTTATACAAAGTAACCACTTGGGGTGTTGCTACAAGAATGAAGCAATAATAACGTGGTACCCATTTTTTACACGACTGCCCAAAGCAAAAAGAGTGTTCAGGGTTCATGTATGTGGGTATGTGAGTTTCTTAATTCCACCATAACTTCCAAATGGCTCAACGGATTTGGATGTATGGGGAATTGTTAGAATCCTTACATCATTCCGATGACACTGGCTATATTTATTTTTAAAGTCAATATGGCGACTGTATGACACCATTTAAAAAAAAAATAAAAAAAAAACACGACTGCATTGCTAAAAACAAACTAAAACGTTAAATAACAAGTGACATTGCAGTCGGGTCCCCCGACTGCAATGACACTTGTCATTTAACTTTTAAGTTTGTTTTTAGCAGGGCAGTTGTGTTTTTAATTTATTTATTTTTATTTTACATAGTAAGTGCAAAATGTCTGGAAAGTAAGATAACTAGGCCATTACTAAACTATTTAGAAATATTATATATCCTTATTTAGAAATACCTACTATAGGAGCTCGATGGCGCAGTTGTTTAGCGCCTGGCCCAGCGATTGAGGAGGTTAGGCAACATTCGCAAGGGTCGATCATGGAATGGGTGACCAAAAATGTATTTATGTATCTTGAGCTTCTCCGTGCTTCAGAAGGCACGTAAGGTTGTTGGTCCCGGATGTATTTGCAGTCATGAACACCCACAAATCCACATTGGGCCCGCGTGGGTGGGTTATGGTCCATCCTATTAATCCACCCATAAGGAAGGCCTGTGCCCAGCAGTGGGGACATTAATAAAAATAAATTATTAAAAAATATTAAAAACACGACTGCCCTGCCAAAAACGAAATAAAAAGTTAAATAACAAGTGTCATTGCAGTCGGGGGACCGTTTTATGAAACAATTTTTGATTAAAGAGGTCCCCCGACTGCAATGACACTTGTTATTTAACTTTTTATTTCGTTTTTGGCAGGGCAGTCGTGTTTTTAATATTTTTTAATTCATTTATTTTTATTTCACACATTTTAGTGACAAATTGTATAGTTTTGGAATGAGCTCATCAAGGCCTTTCATTTGATGCCCATATTGTAATAATAGAAGAAAAAAAAATATTTTTCACGTTTGAAGGTGGCGTCGTACAGTCGCCATATTGATTTTTTTCAAAAAAAAATATAGCCAGTGTCACTCGGAATCATGGAAGGATTCTAATGATATCCTATGGGATATCGTTAGAATCCTTCCATGATTCCGCATCCAAATCAGTTAAGGCATTTAGATGTTATGGTGGAATAAAGCTTCGTACAGACTGAGGCGAGCGAATCGCGCGCGTCGCTCATTTTGACAGATTTTGATCACGTAACTCAAAGCAATAGCCACAGCCATAGCCATTGCCATAGCAATTTCTTTGACAATGGCTATGGCTATGGCTATCGCTTTGAGTTACGTGATCGCACTCGCGAATTTCGCGCGGAATTCGCCTCAGTCTGTACGAAGCTTAAAGAAACTCACATACCCACAAACATACATGAACCCTAAACACATATACACTTCTTTTTGGGCAGTCGTGTAAAAAATGGCTGATGTTCAAACAGAAATCTACTAGTGTGCTTGTTAGATGTTAACATCTGCTGTCAAATATTGCATTGCAACAGACAAGTAGTGTATTATCATATCTTTTGAGAAACTATATTTAGGTGCTAAAATGTTGGATAATTCTTCGTGTATCGGTAGGTGACTGCAAAATCTAGAAATTATTTACGGTTCTTATTTATAAAAAGATGTTCTCTGCTTGGTTCGAAATCTTTATACGACATTGGTATTGTTAAGTATAAATTTTGTAAGGGTGCTCGAAACTATGAACAGTTGCAATGCCAAGCCCTTTTATTACGACCTCTTAAAACTTGCCAGTTTTCTGAATGGCTATTAATGCGTCTCTTTTATTTGCTATAAAGCAAGAAAGAGATGTAACTATAGCCATTTATAAACCTGGCAAGTTTTAAGAGGTTGTAATACCCCCCCTGAAATAAAATGTGCACAACACTGGGCGTGACATCACTAGTGAACTTGATATTTATTTATTAAAAAGATGATATCGTAGCAGTAACTACGATCGTGCCGTTGTCAGCAGAAGATTAGCGCTGGAAAAGGAAGACCGAAAAGGAAAGTTGTACAAAAACTTATAAAATTTGCCTCGATGCGCCCGCCACACTCAGCGAGGCGGGTTCTGTACCATTTGTTTCCAGCAGTCGCTGCCCTATAAGCTTCCTCTGACAGCAACAAGCTCGTACCCGTGCGGTAAGGATTTACTAATTGTAAAATTCCAAAATACTCCATAAACCCATTATGATATGCTGTCGCTCCAACATCGCAACGGCAGAGTGCGGTAGCGAAGCACCCCCCGGGGCACACACGCATCGCCAACACATGAATGTTAATCAATCCTTTTGTTTATCGCGCAGCTCTACATGCAATGCAAGAGATGGAATACGTAATACCTACTGAAGTGACACGTCTCTACTGTCGTGTTATTTTGGCAGTATCGCTGTGGCATATAAATAGATATTTGCAGAGACCCTTTCATCGTAATTAAATTCAATACTAATCCAAAAAGTGATAAGTTGATAATACAGACTAAAAAGCGAGAAGAAATACCAATACAGAAGCAAGTGAAATACCTAGTGGTTGAAATCTATTTAGTTTTTTCGTAGATCTTCGTTTCTTGACTAGGTACTTATACGCCCTGTCACTGTATTATGTTTTACTGCTTAAACAAACATATAATTCATAGCACAATCAAATCCTACTTTATATATAAGGTTCAAAATATTTTTTGCAAACAAAAAGTACCCACGTCAACAAACGCCAAACCAACGCCAAACCAAATAAGTGGCTTTATTTTTAATTTTTAAAAATACGAAGTCATTCGGTTAAATTGGACTCGTGTTCGGCGACATTCACCATGCTGTATGTACATTCAAATAACGCAGATAACACGCGAGGCATCATGTACAATTTGGAAATATATTGCCGTCAGGCTCCGCTGTGCATTTTTGGAATACTCATACCTACTGTAAACTCAATAAAGCAGTATAGCATAGTATAGCATATTGAGTATGCTTACTCTTAGTACACTTATTTAAGTCGACTTATAAGTATGGAAAAAATACGATCAGGTATATTATTAGATTTTTATTAACGTATATCCTTCTGAAAGAAATAAAAAAGGAAACATCAAAACGGCTCCTAAGTGTCGTAGTTGAACCTCCTTATTTTTTGAAAACGGTTAAAACACATTAACGTTAAGTACTCGTACAAACTATAGTTAGCAATTATTGAAACAAGATGCTCTGTTGATCAAATAAAATCGCACTCTTTTGTTTCCAGTACCTGTATTATATGATATGAGTACGCACAGCACAGTTGAGTTAAAACCTACTCTAAAGTCTAATTATTAATTCACTGGAATAATGTGACGTTTACGGTTGTATCTAACCATGAACGTTTGAGGCTTGTTTAAAAAATGTCCCAGTTGTAACCATCAACGCTACTGACTATGTGTGAGTCAGTAGCACTAGCACTAGTACAACAAATAAGGCAACATAATTTTACAACGTCAAATTAGAATCTGTCAGTACTTTTTGTATGCAATTTGGCACAGCGCCTCTTGCGGCAACAATAATAAACTAAAAGTTGTCATACAAGTGTCAACTAACAGTCGCTATCGTAACACATCTACTGCGCTGCCTGAGCTACTCAAAATGTACATTATTCGATGGTTCATACCTTCTTTGTAAACAGACGTGTTCTCTCCTCATGCATTATGCACGGCAGCGGTATATTCTTTGGCCGCGGTATACACGATTCCCACACGCGAATACTATTAAAGTCAAGTCAATGAGACTACCAAACTGGATTAGCTTTTGTTAACACAAAAGTTTGAGAAAAATCAAATAAATTAACTGAAATTGCGTAGCTTAAGCTGACTATGCTATCTAAATTCATGTATGTATAATTTATGAACAAAATTTTAGTCACGGGTCAAATTGTAATAGATGAGTTTTCGTTCGTGCAAATTCCTTGATAATTTCTATTTCAGTAAAGAATATTCACTCAAATAGATATAGCTTTTACAAATTCGCTTCCGTCACACGCTCTGCACAATATACGGTGTACTATACAAGGTTATTTGTAAAACAACAACAATCTCGCAGGAGTCCGAAAACAGACAAAAATAATTCGACTTTCCATACAAATGTCCAAACAGCTGATCGAGTTTTGTATGAAAAAATCAGATTTTTTTTGTCTGTTTCCTTAAAAGTTGTTGAACAAATGTTGCTGTTTATGATGTTAGTAGTTCACTCCTGCGAGGTGAAAAAAAATTTTTGACTTTGACCTTCAATAACTTCGTAGCTATTGGTTTCCCAGGTAGTCTAAAAGACAAAAATTATCCTGATGATGGGCGAAATACGTGGACTTCGGAGCAGTTATAAGAAAGTATTTATTACAATATTCAACGATAAAAGTCATAATAGAATAATAATAACTGACTTATATCATAGCATTAGCGGCCGCCCGCGACTTCGTCTGCGTGGAAAGTTTTTTTTTGCTGTCCTTCGGGAACAATACTTTTTTCAGGATGAAAGGTATCCTATGTCCTTTTCTGACCCCTGAAAACGTGTATGCAAATTTTCATGATGATCGGTTCGGTAGTGTAAACAGTAGTACAAAAATGTTACAATCTGCATTGTGGATCGGTGGGGTGGGCTTTCTAAAAGGTAAGCCGATGGGAATCGGCTTGTCTTCTATCGTCTATACAAGCTGATTCCCATATTTATTGTTACTAGATCAAGATATAAACAAATTTTGTAAAGCAAGTTATTTATGCTTACTACAACCCTTCTTAGTATTCCAGCAAATGAGGCAAATATTAGTATGGCTCTATGCTGTGTTTGTTGATGAATAGACTCCAATTAATATGTAATTAATAAACAATTTAATAAACGGTGTAAAGGTCGTGATCACACGATATTTCAAACACGACAGGCATACTCTATGCTAAAATTGCCTCATTCAGCGAATATATTGGGGGATTTGCGGCCTCATCAGTGTCATAAACATTGCATGATAAATCATTGAAATACATTTTAGAACTAACAAAACCACCATTTCAATTTTGAGTCGAGAACAATAATTAAATAGGTACTTACCTACATAAATTGTCTAGCAAAGATTTCTAAACTAAATATTTTTAATGAACATGATAAATTCGGTAAGGCTAAAATGGTGATAACTTAGTAAAAATAGTCACTAGGAATTTTTATACCTCCTTAGAGGACGTCTTGTATGTACACATAATAGTACATTATGAGACAAGTTAGCTAAGGTTGCTCATTGCACACAAGGCTGTGGGTTGCAGCCCGAGCCGCAGGCGAGGGCGTAACTCAGCCGAGTGTGCAATGAGCAAGAGCTCACGAGTTTCATACGACGTTTTTCAACACATTTGCGAGGAAAATACAAAGTAATTCACCACACAGCAACAAATACGACAAAAACAAAATATGTGTCAATTATGGGAAAAGGCGCGTAGGTTTTTTTTTGTTTTTTTCACACGCCCAATGCAAAGAATATTTTGCGAACAAAGGGGTTCACTGAGCATACAGCCAACTCATAAATTATAATTTTAAGTGATAAAATGCAAATATTTTAATACTTTATAACAAAATATTGTGAATTATGAATAATTTGATAATAATAAATATTTGTTTGACTTAATTAAGGACTTACACATTTATTTAGTTCAAAAATAAATATGAATTTACAGCGGCATAAAACCTCCTTGTCTTGTACTATTACTTATTCTGTGTCTTTGTTGTTACTATAAAAAAATAACTGTATTACCCGGATAAATTGGGAATGCTCTCTTTACTCGCATAGAAGTTGCAGTAAGGTACTAATTTAACTTTGTAGGGATAATTCTATAACAACCTAGTGTTTTATATATTATTGCACGCGTTTGTTATAGCTCGGTTTATGGCCCTAAAAGCGATGTATTAGGGCTCACTTTACGAGCAAGTGTGTTGAAAAATTAATTAGCACACATGAGAAAGTTAAGTTAGATTTTAAATAGTTCAGTAGGTAGTAATTTTCTTAACACAGACACACAACGACGGTACCACAATAACTATAGACTCTAGCTAGATCGTTGATGGAGATAAACGCATTTAAAAAAAACCGGCCAAGTGCGTGTTCGGCCACGCGCAGTAGGGTTCCGCAGGTACATTATAACATCCCATATTTTAATTTTAAAACCGCTCTTATTTTTCGTCTAAGAAAATTACTTTGTTTTTCACAGTGTTTGTATAAATGACAAAGTTATATTTGCGGTGTTGGAAAATGTACTATGTATATCTCAAAAACTTATTACTGTATCTCGTTCAAACCAATTTTCGTTGAAAGTGTATATTAAGATCTATAGCATATATATTTTTTAGATTTATCACTTTCTTACTTCAAAAGTTAAAGGGGGGGGGGGGGGGCACACATTTTACTATTTTGGCAGTATATATCTTTCAAACGGTTGACTTTGAGAAAAAGTAGTCTTAGGAACCTCAATTTCATTTTAAAAGACCTATATATATAGACACCCCGCAAGTATTGGTTTGATAAAAAAAAATATTTTCAGTTACAGTTCCATGTATGGGGAGCCCCCCTTAATCTTTATTTTTTTTATTTTTCTGTAAAAATCATAAAGCGGTTTACAGAATACACTACCTACCAAGTTTTAACTATGTAGTCTTAATTTTTTTATTTTTTTTTATTTATCCTTACTAATATTATAATTGCGGAATTCCGTTTGTTTGTTTGTTACGCCTTCACGTCTTAATTACTGAACCGATCATCATGAAATTTTGCATACACGTTGTCAGGGGTACAGAGAAGGACATAGGGTACCTTTCATCCCGAAAAAAAGTATTGTTCCCGAGGGAAATCAAAAAACTTTTCCACGCAGACGAAGTCGCGGGCGGCCGCGAGTGTATTTATAATCAGGCAACAATGGCCCATAGATACATACTATAGCATACGCATAAGTAGGTAGGTATCGGAAGTTTTGTTAAGTGAACGATCTCTGGCTCACTACCGCACCAAGATGAACACACTCTCTTCCAGCACTTCTGTACACCAGGGAACTCCATGAGTTCCCATACATTATATTACTTATTTGGTTTCCATCCTCACATAAACAGCCGCTGCCTCCATCCCGACTGACAGTGACAGTTCAGTGTTGCCATATATTGAGTGTTGCCATCTTGTACGTGTGAGATAGAGTATTATATCTATTCCATAGATACAAACACTACACATACCTTAAAAACTAAACATATATAAAAATATAAAAAAATGGTGTAAGTTAATAACTTAATAATAATGTTAGTAAAGAATTAATTTGACACTATTTTCTGTGTCGAATCGGGGGCACAGGGCAATGTTCCTCGGAAGCGCCTGTACACCACGCCCTGCGGCCAGAATAGACATGAGGCGTATTTATTGTAACAGTTAAAAATAACGGATAATTAGGTGTAACTGTTTCGCCCTGTTACGAGCGCTATGAAATAACTGTTGTTCAAAGGAACAGGCGAAACAGACTGTTCTCGCCGTCTTCACTGTTCCCTGTACCGAGCTGTTATCAGAGTAACAACCTGTTGCCATTGTTCCGCCTGTTACGTGGAACAAGCGCTTTCTTACTCTAACATATATGGAAAGAAAAGAGACAAAGCTTGTTATTTTTATCTGTTATATAAACCGACCATATCAAAAATACATTCGACTTTGTAAATTAGTCGTGTTATCTGTTCCTGTGTTTGTTTATGGCCTTTTTTGTTTTTTGTGGCAATAGAGTGGCTGTTTTGCCAATGTTATAAGGTAGGTAAACAGGCTGAATTAAATAAAACTTTTTTATTTTTATTTAGATTCTAAAGGATGTTTAAGCACTTTATTATTTACGTGGAATGGATGCATTTATAAGCAAATTAGGATGTGCGGGTAGGAAATGGGATATCTAGTGCTGCCAGGGAGTTATGGAAAAGATCATGGTTCCCAGATTGGGGGTTTTTTGTAGTAAAAATTTTCTTTCAGCAGACTTAATTCACCTGGTATTTCATGATCACCATTTATGTCTCCACTGCTGGGGCACAGGCACAATGACCGGAAGAACAAAATGATGTAGAGAATGTAGGAAAACATTTCACTTGTGATCATTCGTTAAAAAACGGGTGTAAGCGATTTTCGACCTTACTGACTTTCAAACTTCAATATGCTCGAAAATCGCTTGCTCCTGTTTTTAACAACAATCTATTTTTATTTTTATTATTTGAACTTATTTAGTAAATTTATGATAATTACTGCCATCTATCGCAATTTAAGTAAAAAGCTTAATGAAAGTAATACTGCAAGCAACTTCATTAGGTGACATGATGGTTCACCCAATACAAACAAGATGTCGCATGTATGCCGTAACTGCCGTAATGGAAAACATATTTTATAATATTAGATTTTACTTAATTGTAATAAAGTTTAGTCTTGCTTAACAGAAAAAATAACAGTTTATGATCGTTATAGATAAAAATAACAAGCTTCGTCTCTTTTCTTTATGTAAGTAGTCTTAAGGTTAGAGTAAAGAAGCGCTTGTTCCACGGACGGAACAGGAGGAACAATGGAAGCAAATTGTTACGACTGTTATTTTTGTAACAGGGTGTTGGAATTGTTATTTTAATGTAACAGGAACAGTTGTAACAGGTAGGCAATTTACCCTGTTACAACCCATGTCTAGGCCAGAAGTCCTCCTTCATGAAGAGGTCCAGCCTTGTCGGGATGCGCACCACAAACGCCTTGAAATTGGTATTATGGCGCGACTCCAGAGGCTGAACTCTCAAACAAAAGTTGCTTTTCTTCTTGATGTACTCTACCACGTCCTGCACGGTGGTGGAGTGGTGCAGGTGGGACAGGTACACAGCCGTGGTCGGAATGGCAGCTCGCAGCAGTAAGTTGGGCCCTGTCGGTGCGGTGCCATGGTGATTCTGCTTCGTTCGCTGACGCTGTCGCTTTCTGTTCCGAACCTCGTGGATAATATTTTCGGAATAAAGTGGCTGTGACATACGGACGGACAGACAGACAGACAGACATGACGAATTAATAAGGGTTCCGTTTTTTGCCATTTTGACTACGGAACCCTAAAAAGGTGGAAATTCATGCTTTGAGATACTTATATACCTTAAACTTATTTTTTTACATGGTACCGTGGATCAAACTCGGGACCTCAGTGCTGGCGACACCATGTAAATCGGACCACGGAAGTCAGTCTCTTTGATCGATAAACTCAATTTTGTGGTAAATCAAACTAAACACAAAACAGTCTGGTTAAAATACTCATTAACATTTGTCCACACGATGTGCCTATTTAGAACCTACATTTGTGACGGCGTAATGTAGCTCAAACAGTGACCCCGGCAATAATTCTAGCTTCTATTCCCACTATATACCTACGGGAATGTATTCACAGCTTGCATATCGTACGTGACAATACTCTATGATGTTTCGGCTAGATGCTGCACAAGCGAATGGATCTATTCCTATTTGGCATAAACACACCGATGCGCGATGTTAAGAAAATAAGGAATCAACTCCCTCAGTTCTTGGCGAAATAATATTATTCACTTATTTCTTTGATATTATTGTTTGAGTGAAACTAAGAAACTTTTCATGCAGTTGTCTTTCCTATAGAGAACCGGCTCAATTCCACTTGACTAACGTGAAATTACAAATGTTCGAAGCAGCATTGCGGCCATTCGGGGACTATACATTTTTATGATTATTGCTGAAATAAACAAGGCAATTTATTGTGCAACATTCGGACCCCATCATTGACCGCATTACGTGCGAAACTTACGGAATCTAACGGCCACTGGTTTTATTTACAAATTCACGAGATATTTACCGAGATTATATAGACGTAACGATGTTCACAGCGAACTCAAGTACATAGTTACAAAGCGATTGTGGAATCACCAGTGTAGCGGGAGCCGCGCGGGCCGTGCTATCAATGAGGAGGTGATTGTGGCAAGCGACCCTAAGGCACTCCCTGAGGTCAATTTACAATGGGTGTACTGCCACGATGATGACAACGAGGAGGGCAGATTACCAAGTTCCCTTTCACAGGGATTGCTCTTTGTATCTTTGTCGCTGTTCTATTGATACACGTTTGGGATAAAATAATTTACTTAGGATCGCCGCTGAACTTTTGAATTTAAGATGTGCATTCAGGCGTGCTATAATTTTATTATTATGCTTCTTAGTAGCCTAAATTACTGGCTTTGAACTATTTCGAACTAAAGAATTTTAAGCATAAACTTCATTTTCTTGTACTGAAAACAGCCTGAAGATTTCCAAAAAATTTTTTTCTCAATTCATTGCATAAACGTACTTAAATACTTAATTATTATTTCCATTCATAAGTAATCATCAATCATCATCATCATCAGATCAGTTCACACTAGTCTATAAGTAAGTGTAAGCAAGCTCAAGTCTAAGGAATTTTGAAGCCGAAAGAAAATATGACTGTAGAACGCTTGCTACACGGTCGCAAACCGCGCGTCCCGATCAAGGACCGACACAGCTTGTTTCAAATATATGGTCATTGGCCATTCTGTAACGATAATCAAGCAGCAAAAGACGCAAGTAATTTTAGAAGTTGTAGAATTTTTTTGATTTGCTGAAAAATACTGCATGTATTTTACTTTTGCTTGTCTTTGTCAAATAAATTTATATTCTTTCTTCTTTCTTTCTTCATGGCGTTGAATGAGTGGCTTTGCTTTGGCACTTGTGTGCGCGAGTGAAGAAAACTAAATGAATGTATAGACAGCAAAACCCAAGAATCTTATATTCATAACACCTAATTTTGATTCGGCGTTTGATTACTATAGCGAAAAATGGGTGATTTTACTTAATCTGCCGTAATATTTTATCATTAACTAGCGACCCGCCCTCGCTTCGCATCGGTGTAGTGTGGTATTTGACACCATGTATTTTACATATAATCCTTCCTCTTGAAACACTCTATCTATTAAAAAAAACCGCATCAAAATCCGTTGCGTAGCTTTAAAGATTTAAGCATACATCCCTATGTATATGTATGTGTATGTATATGTATATTATGTATTTCTCGAGAGAAAGCGACTTTGTTTTATACTATGTAGTGATTATCGTATTTTTAGACTAGCACCCCCGTAATTTTGACTAGTATGGACACACTAGGTATGTTAAATATTTTGAAATTGAATATATTTTTATTTAAAAGAATTGCTACATGCTGTGCTGTACTATGATAGCTTAGTTGGCAAGATTCGAGATCCGTAATTCAAAAATGTCAGCGTCTCGGAAAGTAAGTACAGCAACGAAATTTTCTGTGCAATTCATTTTAGACAAAAATGTATTGTTTGGAAATGTACAATACTTACAATGTTTAACATTTATCAGCAAAAACGTAAAATAACATTTTTTTTCAAAATAACGTTTTCCTTTTATGTATCGAGCTGCAAAACGAAGTATTTTTAACCGACTTCAAAAAAAGGAGGAGGTTCTCAATTCGATTGTATGTTTTTTTTTATCGTTGTTCGCGCATATCTTCGTCATTTATGGATAGATTTTGAAAATTCTTTTTTTGTTTGATTGAATTTTGTTGCGAAATGGTCCCATTCAATTTTTTTTCAGATCGGTTCAGTAGTTTTCAAGTAATCCTGAAAATACTATGATTTTGCATTAACTATCTTGACGACTTTTTTATCGTTGTTCGCGCATATATTCGTTATTTATGGACCGATTTTGATGATTCTTTCTTTGTTTGATTGAATTTTCTTGCAAAATGGTCTCATTTGATTTTTTTCAGATCGGTTCAGTAGTTTTAAAGTAATCCTGAAAATACTATGATTTTGCATTAACTATCTTGACGATTTTGTTATTTATGAACCGAATTAGCTGATTTTTTGTTGGAAAAGGGATACCTAAGTGTAGATCTTTTAATTTCATTGACATTAAACCTTGGACCTCGAAGATATCCAAGGGAACTCCTCAAACTCAAATAGGATATGTAATTGTGATTGAGATATTGGTAGGCTTATGAAAATCCAAAACAAACCGAGCTATGGTCTGTATGCTACGTTCTGGACTTTACTTGGACTAAGAAGACACGACTGAACTTCTTTGGAAATTGAGTAATAGGCGTTTTGAAAACATATAAAGTTAAAGAATATTACACGCTTACGTACCACAAAAAAGTTGAAAATAAAAAAAGCTTTTTAAAAAAAAAAGAAAAACCGCCTTCGAAAACCTAAAAATAAAAACAAAAACAGATTCAAAATTAAAAAGCACTAAAAAGCAATAAATAATTTTCAAATCACTAATACGCATATCAATTTTAATAAAAACCGTCTAATGAAGTCGGGTGGGGCTTTTAGAATTAAAAAAAATTTGTCCTCCAGCCCCACCCGACTTCAAAAGACGGTTTTTATTAAAATTTATATGCGTATTAGTGATTTGAATATTATTTATTGCTTTTTAGTGCTTTTTTAACTTTGAATCTGTTTTTATTTTTATTTTATTAATCTTCTTTTTTAGGGTTCCGTACCCGAAGGGTAAAAACGGGACCCTATTACTAAGACTCCGCTGTCCGTCTGTCTGTCTGTTTGTCTGTCTGTCACCAGGCTGTATCTCATGAACCGTGATAGCTAGAAAGTTGAAATTTTCACAGATGATGTATTTCTGTTGCCGCTATAACAACAAATACTGAAAACAGAATTAAATTAATATATAAGGGGGGCTCCTATACAACAAACGTGATTTTTTTGCCGTTTTTTGCTCGATATTAATTAAACGGCAAAAAAATTTCAACTATCTACCTATTGTCGTTATCGACAATAGGTAGATAGTTGAAATTTTCACAGATGATGTATTTTTGTTGCCGCTATAACAACAAATACTAAAAACAGGATAAAATTAATATTTAAGGGGGGCTCCCATACAACAAACACATTTTTTCCCGGATTTTGGTACGGAACCCTACGTGTGCGAGTCCGACTCGCACTTGGCCGGTTTTTTTATACACAACGGGATAGTGCTTGGACTTAACGTCACCTGATGTTAAGCGATGATAAGGCCGAAAGTGTAAGCGCACTACACCCGGGATCCTCATCACTGAGGAATTGGCTATCTTACCTCTAACTGCCGGAACATAACAATTATAAATTGTTGTTATGGCGTCAGACTTAGGTAAGATGGTGGTAGCTAGCTAGGCGGACTTGAAATAAGCCCTACCACCAACAGAAATCTGCTTCAAGCTTACCTATACCTATACCTACTCGTATGTATCGATTCTCGGGATTGAGAATTGAAACCACAACTTTTCAAAAGCCCTAATCAAGGATGCCGTGGAAATATTTCAAACACAAGAAAATAACAATTCCATTCGAAATGAAGCACTTTTGATAGTAAATTAGTAAGAACACCAAATATAGCGGAGCTTTCAACAACTAGCTCAAACAAGAACATTGCTAATATTCAAGACGTTAGAGAAATAGGTTATCGAGAGAGCCGAATGACTACGGCTGTCCAAACTATAGCAGTTTGAAGTGGTGAACTAGTTGTAGCTTGTTGACACAGTTGGATTTGGGAAATATGTAGTAGTCAATATCGATTCAATATCATCAAAAAACTTAAAACATTAACTTTACCGTTATACTGATGCTAATATATTAGGAGGTCATAACAAATTTGGTAACGATCGCGTAAGTGGCTGACTCTGGGTTCACAGGATGGAGAGGCACTCTCTGATGCTAACTCTGACACTCTCTGACATGTTTAGTATCAGAGAGTGCCTCTCCATCCTGTAAACCCAGAGTCAGCCACTTACGCGATCGTTACCAAATTTGTTATGGCCCCCTAATCTATAAACAATAAGCAGGTATTCGCATGAAACAAAATCCAATACCGAATAAACTTATGCAATACGTAACAAAAACTGGCAGATAATGAAACTGGTGATATTGTGTTGCTTAAACTGAACAACATTCTCCATGGAACATAGGTCGAAAAACGAAAAAATATTTCATACTCCCATACAAAATGTATTGGTCCAGCTGACTGACTATTACTATAGAAAGGCGAAAAAAAAATCGTTTGTCGACCTATGTTCCTTGGAGAATGTTGTTCAATTTTAGCAACACTATCACCTGTTTCAGTATCTGACAGGGTTTTTGTTACATACGAATATATTGTACCTATAGTACATTGAATAGTTTCTAAATATTTGGCCTAATAGTCAGATAGAAACACATTATACATTTTAACCCCCTTACTAATAAAGATTGTATAGCAGCTGCATAGTTACACAGTGTTTTGTCACTTTCTTTTTAATGTCAAATTCAAATTGTTTGACAGAGAGTAACCATTGTGTAACTATACATCTGCTATTCAATCTTTATTAGTAAGGGGGTAAATATATTGTTTACCATTAAATGATACTATAAAATATTTGAAAGTTTTCATTAATTAATATTTAAATATTATGCATTTTATGGGTTAATTTATCAAAAAAATTAACGAATATAAAACATCAGCTGCGTAAAATATTTCCGAGAATCACTCTTTGTATCCAAAATTGTTTCTCTTTTTCATGTCAATGACCCGCCGTGACAAAGGGATTTTTTGTTCTGAGAGTGTTAATCTTGAAGACCCATTTAGACTTTCAATTCAATCTAGATTTGACACTCCATGCCTTAAAATATCCTGAAAATCGAAGGTTCGATAAGAGGTTCTTGATTCAC
Source organism: Agriphila geniculea (assembly GCA_943789525.1). Classification (NCBI taxonomy): domain Eukaryota; kingdom Metazoa; phylum Arthropoda; class Insecta; order Lepidoptera; family Crambidae; genus Agriphila; species Agriphila geniculea. Next base: position 17,225,325 of record OX038875.1, read on the forward strand.
GAAGTCAAAAGGAGCTTTTTACGAACACGTCATGGCTCTCTATGATGCTCACCTATATAATTTCCGGTTTATATTTATGTTTTTAAAGAAGTTAATGGGTTCTATCTCTGGTAACATTTTCTTAATTTATTTAACAATCATATATGTATGAGTACCTACGGTTATGCACCAAAACTTTTATTTAAAAATTTGGAACACTAATCTAGCTGCCGCTTAATAGTTAGTATTCTTTGCTTTTAAATATAAGTCTCGGCTAAGTTACAACGAATAAAGTGGACATTTAAATATAAGCAAATGTTTCATTTTTTTAATTCATGAGGAGGTTTTCGGTGCAAGATGAAAAAGGTATGTACTTAAAGGATTTACTACAATAGGTATACTTAAAAGCTTTTATTAAAGTTAGTAGATTGTAGTAGGTACTTAGACTTAATTATAACATATAATTCCAAATAAGTTTTTCTTTGTTTCTTGTCTTGTAGCTAGCAACCATAAGTCTTATCTTATCACCCTATCTCCTGTCAGATTGATAGAAGTACTTACATGTAGTATCTAACAGCCGTGATTCTGCCCTCTGTTGATGGGAGCGCAATCGTTGCGTGAAATGAAATACTCGACGACTTTCTTGGCAGGGTAAATGGAGCGGTTGGCCATTGCTTTTCTCATTTTTTTCATTTGCCAAACGGCCACGTTGCGGGCCTATTTAAACAACCTTTATTTGGAATTCATTCCTATGACCAAACGCGGTCCGAAGGGGGGGGGGGGGGGGTCACGGGGGACATGACCCCCCCCAAAATCGTACACGTCAAATAGAAAAAATCTTCTATATGCAAGCGGTGCGACTGCACTGGGCGCCCTCGTGTGTGGGGAGCCGAAAACGCCCGACCACCGGTCGACTATCAATCGTATTGTTGCCTGGTGATGAGCGACGAAGCGACGAATGAAACTGACTAAAAATCGCGCTGCACGGCAATTTTTTTTCTAAAAACAAGCGAGATTACAAGATTAGTAGATGAAACTGACTAAAAATCGCGCTGCACGGCTATTTTTTTTCTAAAAACAAGCGAGATTACAAGATTAGTAGATGAAACTGACTAAAAATCGTGCTGCGCGGTAGTTTTTTTCTGTAATAAGCAAAATTAGAAGATTGGCAGATGAAAATGACTAAAAACTGCGCTGCGCGGCCATTTCTTACTATAAACAAGCAAGGTTACAAGATTAATAGTTGAAACTGACTAAAAACCGCGCTGCGCGGCCGTTTTTCTTTACTATAAACAAGCAAGATTACAAGATTAGCAGATGAAACTGACTAAAAATCGCGCTGCGCGGCGGTTTTTTTTACTGTAATAAGCAAAATTAGAAGATTAGCAGATAAAACTGACTAAAAACTGCGCTGCGCGGCATTTTTTTTTTGCTCTAAACAAGCAAGTTTATAAGATTAGTGGTAGAAACTGACTAAAAATCGCGCTGCGCGGCCGTTTTTTACCTAACAGGCAAAATTTAAGATCTTGGAATCGCATAAGTAGGGGCCCCGTAGAAATATTGCCCAGGGCGCTGGTAGTGCTTAAACCGGCACTGCTTCTATAAATTTACAAAATAAAAAAAGCAATTGTATTATTGTGTGTATAGTGACCCCCTCCAAAATTTCAGGCTGCGACCGCGCCTGCCTATGACGAAAGGGAATCTTATGTAACTGTATATGGCGCAGGGTAAAGAAACCAGGAATTTCACGAAATCCCTAGAGATACCACGAAATCATGGCAAATGTCAAATCATACCCCAGCCAGATCGGTTCTGGCACTTCGACGCCCGCTGCCACGGCACGCTCGCTTCGCTCGCTTGGCTCGTGCGTCATGGTCGCAGTAGAACCTCTTCCTCCACCAATATAAGAATAGTAAAATTAGAATGTGCGTTGCAATGTAGGTATTTGTAAACAGGTTTTTTTTTGTTGAAGTCACTTTAAGCTCGTAAAAGGTTAGTGTAGTAACTCCAGTATAACTATTTCATTTTTTACTAATTCATTAATCCTCTGCCTAATAATACACAAACCAACTAAGATCTTATTTCTGTAATGATAAGAATATTTTGTAAAGTTTACAATTCTCAAGAATTTCACGAAATCCCTAGAGATACCACGAAATCATGGCAAATGTCAAATCATACCCCAGCCAGATCGGTTCTGGCACTTCGACGCCCGCTGCCACGGCACGCTCGCTTCGCTCGCTTGGCTCGTGCGTCATGGTCGCAGTAGAACCTCTTCCTCCACCAATATAAGAATAGTAAAATTAGAATGTGCGTTGCAATGTAGGTATTTGTAAACAGGTTTTTTTTTTGTTGAAGTCACTTTAAGCTCGTAAAAGGTTAGTGTAGTAACTCCAGTATAACTATTTCATTTCTTACTAATTCATTAATCCTCTGCCTAATAATACACAAACCAACTAAGATCTTAATTCTGTAATGATAAGAATATTTTCTAAAGTTTACAATTCTCAAGTTATATTATCGTGAGGGGCACTCTTATCCCGGTTCAAAACTGCTCGGAGTCCGCCAAGTAGCTGAGATAACAACTGCTGCTAACAAGGGCCTCGCAACTTGCCTCGGTCGGACAACTTCGGTTGCAACTAACTTACGAGTTAGTGTCGCTATTTACTCAACCTTCAGGTGAAGAGGTAAATACTCGTAACGTTCAGAAATTTCACCTATTAATAAACTACTAAGAGATATCATATTCGTTTTTATTTTAAGGCCGTTGTATGACCGAAAGTGGCGCCCTCAGAGGTTTTTATTTAATAAGTCATTAATAGAAAAAGATTTTAATAATGTCTCTCGTGGAGATTTTAGGGCCCATGGTCTAGTATTTTTAGAGGGTATCACTACATGCCCTCGTAGTCATTCGTAGAAGTAGATAGAAAATGTGTCAAAAACGGCCACTTTTAGCAGTTTTGCTATCTACTTCTACGAATGACTACGAGGGCATGTAGAAATTACTTCTAAAAATACTAGACCATGGGCCCTAAAATCTCCACGAGAGACATTATTAAAATTGTGTTTTAGAATTATAATATTAAATGAAATTCATCGCGGCGCCACTTTCGCTCAGGGTACCGCCTTAACTTAGTAAGTAGCTGGACCTTCAGGAAGGTTGAGCTAATTAGACTATATACTTACTAATCCTGTACCTATTCTTTTTCATCGTGTCGACGATTCCAGATGATTTTAATATAATATAGTTTTAATTTCAACTCGATACCTTTATGCTTTCTAAAGATAATGGGTCTCGATAGGCGGACGGACAGACTACTATATTTTTTGATTGAATTACAAATGTATAGTTTTCAAATTTTTCCTATATTTGTAGTATAAGACAATATTACTTGCCAAATCTCATAGTTCTAGGTCAACGGGAATTACCCTATGAATTTTGATTCCCTTAAGAGTGTCGAAATATGCGTTTTTGCGGCATAAACGGCCGTAATTTTTACGCAAACTTAGAAGTTTGATTTTTTTACAGCTTCAAGGGACCGTAGACTTAGTGTATATGGTTTTAATTTCAACTCAATACCTCCACGCGTTCCCGAGATAAAGGATTTTGATAGACGAACAGACAGACAGACAGACGGACAACAAAGTGATCCTATAAGGGTTACGTTTTTTCCTTTTGAGGTACGGAACCCTAAAAATACTGATTTACATGAAAATTTAAGATACCTATTATCAAATACTTTGCCTTTTCTTACTCATTAAAACAAAAACCATTCGAATGTTTGTAAAAGAGGACGGCAGGCCCTCCCGTCGAGCACGTTTTCTCTAAAGTGGCGGTAGTTTCAAGTCCCCGAGATAACAGCTGTTCTGTGAGGGCTCGCAACTTACTCGGCAACTTGCACTGCTACCGTACACACTTTGTTTGCTAACTTCGGTGGATCCGCTGGAGTGTAAGATACAAACGAGCACACATATCCACTCATTGCAATTGCAAACATACGGTTAATACGGAGGTAGTGAAACAAATAAAATTTTATCCATAACGGGTCAGTGCTCGCCCTTTGTCTCGCATGCGAAGTTATGCGCACTTACCCGGACTCAACCATTGAGAAACTGGCAATTTGACCTCTGCCGGAACACAGCACAATATCAAATTGTTGTTATGGCGTCAGACTAAGGGTGCGTTCACATTTGTCTGACGTCACGTGTTAACACGCCGTCAGATGACTTCGGTTTTCATAGTAAATGTATGCATATGCACTAGAAGCATATAAATGCGGCTTGTCAACACGTGGAGTCAGACAAAATATGTGTCCGCATCTTTAGGTAAGATGTTGCGGTGGTAGTGTCAAAATGAAATTTATTTTATGAATCATAAAATTACACGCTCAGACCAAATAAAAAAGGGTTTTTATTTGTTTTTTTTTTATTTGGTCTGAGCTTACACGTAGAGAGAGAAAATATTTAGTCACCATTTTAAAGTTTTCAAAGGATTTCAGCTTCAAATCGGACAATTTTTTTTTTTTATTATTAGTTTCATCTAAAATCATACAGCTTGTTCAAGTTGTAGTGAAACACACCGCAACCTAATCTTTAATTCAGCAATAAATTTGATGAAAATTGCGGATTTCGTGAGTAAAATAAAAATCACGCTTCCCACAGCACATAATTTCAAATTTCAAAAATTCAACGGACAATGATTATAAAAAGTGCAATTAATGGTAATAAACCTATAAGGTATACGTATATGTGCCTTTATGCTTTCTGAACTTCTACATTCTCCGAAGAACAGCGCAGTTTTGAAGTTTCCCAGATAGCGGCTGCAAGTGATCGAAACTTGAACAAGCAATCGGCCAAGCCTGCTTTTTCCTCATAAATATATTCTCGATATTTTTTCTTTAGGAATCCACTTTCCTTCCTTTCATGCTTATCATAACGAATGAGTTTGGTTTTAGAAACTTTTAAGAAAGTTGGAATTTTTTGGACGCCCATTATTATTCTGTTGACTTATCAACTAAAAAGTTAGTCCAAAATTGTTTCGGAACGAGTCCTCAATTCAAGTATTATGCTTATGAATAAATATATTTTCGATTACACAAGTTGATTTCTCACACAAAAACGAATGTCAAAGGTAAACGTTACAATAATAATTGTTATGTTGTTGTATAAGGAATAAAACTTATTCTTATAATTACTTTTTATTTTTATTTTCATTATTTTGTATATTTTTTTTTCTTTAAGAATTCATAGCAAAACTATTAGGTAATTGAAGTTTTCGTTGCAATTGATGTATCGGAATATTTCACATAACGTGCATCCACAACTGTTAGAATAGGCAAATTTATAATTAAACGGATTTAGTTTTCCATGAGTAACTTGTTGTAGAACAAGCTGTGCTATGTTCTCTACCTAACAACTAACTTAATTAGGAGCTAGATCTCACTAACAAGATATCTACAGAATTACAGATCTCAATTAGGTTAGGTTTTCTTTATTAAAAATTGTATTTGAAACGCACTTATTAGTCTAGACTACATTTTATCCTCTCACGCAAATATTTTATAATGAATTAATTTAATCAAAAGATGTTTTTCTCATACCTATTTAATTTTCGAAAAAACTGAGACGAAAAAGCAAAATTAGTGCTTTTTCTCCACTGCTGGAGCACAAGAGGCTAAGGAATTAAGATGGGCCATTACCTATTTATTAACACGCAGGCCCAATGTGGATTGGTGGGTCTTAATGAATTCAAATGCAGCCAGGACCAACGCATCCGAATCATGGAGGAGCGCGAGATAATCATTTTTTGGTCACCCATTCGATCTCTGGCGAAAGTAGCCGACGCAATCGCAAGCCGAATGGATGTATCTTTGTACAATGTTTTTACAATATAGCCACTGCGTGCGCTCCTCTCTGCGACATACTTGGTCTATATTGTCCGTTGCATTTCTCTAGAAGCAACATATCGGTGAGTACCTACCGTGCTCACTCAGATAGTTTTCGTTTCAAAAAGCAATAGCATTCTCGCGAGGCTGACTTTTGTATCCTCGTTAGCAACTCCGCTTCAAAGCTGGCAAAAGACTCGAGTAGTTTCAGGTGAATACTTACTAAAATTATGTATATTGTTGTTCAATTGTATTTTTAGTTAATTATTAAGTACGTACAATTTTTAACATTGGTGAAAGAGTATTAAACAATGTGTTACAAAATAACCAATAATGCCGAATATGGTGGATAGAGACCATCAAACTGAACAACTTTTACTGTTGAACTAAATCTGAAATCGAGAAAAAAATCTGCTGTGTTTTATACATTTTGATATTTTCGTTTAAAAGAAACAAGCGTAGCATCCATCTGGGGCGATAATATGTAATCGACCCAGAGAAAATAAAAACTCTTCTCTTATTGTCAGGAAGATACTAATAGACTTCCTGGACGCCACAGGGCTTATAGAATACTATAATTAGGTGGCGAGTCACAATAGATCTATAAGTCGCGTGACTACAGTAGTATCAGACAGAGCTTCAGAACCCATTACATTCAAATAATAATGAAACAGCTGTTTTTTTTTTTCGTCATTTCAGAGTTAGTCCCATAGTAAAAGTTTTCAGTTTGATAGTCACTATCTACCATATTCGGCAATGGGGTTTTTTTTGTAACACGTTGTGTAGAAATGAAATACAGGTATTGCCATCCAACCGCTTTATTGTTTGTTAGGTTTGGTTTGGTAAATGAAACCTCTGCTGGCAAGAAAAGTATACTCGAAGGTAGAAAAGGCCAATATCTCCAAACACAGTGCGAGTAAAGCGGATCGAATCCATTTGTGAATAAAATAACATTTACTCAGGTACATACCTTCCACCGGAATTCTGGTGTTTGTACACAAAATTATAAAGCGATTACGACTCCCGTTTACCATTTCTGTCTGTTGCTTTAGTTTTTAGCACTAGGTACTTAAATACGGTAAAACTTACGCTTAGTTATACAAGGTACTATATTACGCCATTCGTTGAATGCAGATGATATTCCTTTCCACTGAAAATGACATAATGATTAATTTATTATATTTATTGGACTGAAAGTTACCTGGGGGCTACTCAAATGGCCACTTTTCTATTCGTTCGCTAACTTAAAAATTAAAAATAAGCCATAAACTCCAAAATTACGTGTCGTAGGCTTGTTAATTCCATATAATACAACAATGTCTGCGATTTACATAAACTTTTCACGTGTGACTTGATCGTTTAATTGCTTAATTTTATGCTTTAAGTTAGCGAACGAATAGAAAAGTGGCCATTTGAGTAGGGGGCTGAGGTCTGTTAGTTAATGCAATCCACACGCTTCGTGGAATGTTAGAAGACACCCCTTGAGACGATTATGATGCTCTTGATATTGCACATGACTGTCACTCATAGTTAATATTTCTTAGTAAAACAAAAAGGCCAAACTAAACTTTAATATAGGTACCTAGCTACCCATAAAATATACTTAATATATTTAAAAACAACCACCTATACAAAACGACAGTCAAACAAAAACAATTCTCCAATACAAGGTAGCTCTTTTTGATACTAAAAGTATTCGTATAATTTCAATAATTTACCTAATTTACTTCCTTTTGGCATTGGGTAGGTTTGAAACTTATTCCTTCTTATTGAAAATTTTATGAGCCAACTTCTGAAGGGTAAAGTGTTACAATACTGGAAAGTTGGTCTTATTTAAAAACGTCCACCTGCTAACTTGAGTAATGAAGTTCTCTCATTAAAAGTTACGAACTTATAACCTATTTGAAAAAATATACGACGCTTATAACTACCAGGTGGCGTGGCATTTGAAGAACTTTGACATCATTGAAAAGAAGTCGTATAGATGTGGTTGCTTATTATTTTGGTTCAAAAATATTTTTTGTAGTATCATAATACAAAAAAATGGAACAAAAATCCGGTAAATAATTCCACTAATTTACAATTCCCGGCCTTCGTAGCCGGGATAGACGCCTAATTCACCAAGACATTATTTCTTTATCACTCGCTCTTTATTAAACTCTCAGGCGACAAACATCTCATTATGCAGTCAATTAATAACTTTACCATAGAAAAACCATCAGCTTCATTAAAGCAGAATACATATTAGATAGTTGATGAATATTGAACGATAATACTAAAAGTATATCCGTTTAGCCGACGTTACTGTTTGGCTCGAGGCACAAGTATCTATAATTTTCAGGGCAATTATGTTCAGGCGTACTTATAGGTCGGATGAGCGTGTGCGCCGAATTGCCTGATGAGTTCCGAATAATTTATCCTTTAGGTAATTACCTGGGCCTTCGGAGGCGTCCGCGACAAATAGTTATTTATTACGTTTGGGGAAAACGGTCGCTTGAAAATGCTCGATGTTCGAGGAAAATCCAAATTAATGTTACTAGTTCCGACTACGATTGTGCGTACTACCTATACAAACCGCATGTCGCATTGTATATCTACGTGTGAACGATTATGTTACACACTATTTACACCACAATTTGTTATTGAAAATTTAATGGAAACCCTTTTGAACCACCCTTAGTGTATAATCACACACAAATTACAGTTGGCTAGGTACTTTAAAAAACATCTGTTTTGTGTTCAATTTAACAATATGACTCATAAAATTCTGGTTCAAGAAGTTCATTGGCCTTTGTTTTCTAACAGGAAGCAAAACAATTACAAAATTAGGTATTGATAAACTAATCATATTGAATCTACTAACTTATAAATTCACCTAATCTTGGTCGGTGCAAAGGAAAGCAATAGAAAAGATAAGACCGCTTCAGTGATAACTGTAAAAGGCGCAACTCAAACATAAACCGGTTTATGTCAAAAATATGCTAGAATGAGCCCTTTGAAGATTCTAAGATAATTATATTTGAGACGACTACCTAAATAAACTTCTGTTTTCTGATGTGAAATTAGGTTAGTAGCGCGCTATTCAGTTTTGCAAGGAAAACACGCCGAGATCTTTAACATTCCCCTTCTGTAACATGCTTCCAGCCAGTGTGCATTCTTTCGTCCATACTTCCATGCTAATATTATAAATTCGAAAGTCTGTCTGTCAATCTGTCTGTCGGTTACGCTTTCACGCTAAACTACTGAATCGATTTTGATGAAATTTGGTACAGAGATAGAGTAGAGCTCGGGAAAGACAGAGGCTACCTTTTTAACAGACTTCAAAAAAGGAGAAGGTTCTCTGTTCGTCTGTATCTTTGTTTCATTTGTGTATGTTTGACGATTACTCAAAGACGACTGAACAGATTGGAATGATTCAAATGTTATTTTATTATATCAGGTTAACTTTCAAGTTGGTTCCATTTTTTTAATTTGGAAATCAGTTCTTTATTTTTCAAGTAATTCTGAAAATACCATGAAATTACTATGATTTTGGTTTGAACTACCTTGATGATATGGTCGTATAACTTCTTTGTTTATGAAACGATTTAGATGATAATTTTTTTGTTGGAAACGGGATAGGTACCTTAATAAAAATGATGTCCAAAGTACCTATTCCACGCGGACGAAGTCGCGGCAAAAGCTAGTATTTATAATAAGGTACCAGATTCCAAGAATCATAATCTAATCCTACAAATATTATAAATGTGAAAGCAGGGAGCGGAAAACCCCTTTATCTGATTAATCCTATTGTTAGGGAAACCATCTTAAAAGGCTTCCTAAATGATATGGCTTCCCAAATGATAGGGTTTCCCTATCGATAGTATTTATTTGATTAAGCATATTGTTAAGGAAACGGTATTATAAGGCTTACCAAATGATGGGGTTTCCCAAATGATAGGGTACCCTATCGAAAGTGTTTATTTGATTAAGCCTTTTGTTAAGAAAACCGTATTAAAAGGCTTCCCAAATGATAGGGTTTCCCTATCGATAGGGTTTTCGTATCAATAGGATTTCTCTATTGATAGTGTTTATTTCATTAAGCCAATTGTTAGGGAAAGCGTTTTAAAAGGCTTCCCAAATGATAGGGTTTCCCTATCGATAGGGTTTCCATATCAATAGAGTTTCCGTATAAATAGGGTTTCCTTATCGATAGTGTTTATTTTATTAAACCAATTGTTAGTGAAAGCGTATTAAAAGGCTTCCCAAATGATAGGGTTTCCCTACAATTGTGTTTTTTATTAAGCCTAATTGTTAGGGAAAGCATTTTAAAAGGCTTTCCAGATGATAGGGCTTCCCAAATGATAGGGTTTCCCCGATAGGGTTTTCGGATTCGGTAAGTGCTTACCCAAACTAACTGTATTAATATGGTTAGCCTTTCGTCGGCGTAAGTCGACGATATGCTTACCGAATCGATAGGGTTTTTGAAAACAAGTCTATGAAATACCCAATCAAAAACCCCCTTAAGTGTAAGCGGTTCCGGTCCTTGTGTGAAAGTTTGTGGGTTTGGATGTTTGTTCCTCAAATAGGCAAAAACGGCTGAACAGATTAGGTTGAAATTTGACACACAGATTGTTTATAGCCTGGCTTAAAACATAGGATACTTTTTATCCCAGTCAAAGGTTCCTTAGAGATTTTTCGAATGTCCACGCGGACGAAGTCGCGGGTGGCAGCTAGTACAAAATGAATGCGAGTAACGTATTTAAATGTTTTATTTATACAGTTTGCTCTATTACCCGTCTGATCTACCTACAGCTATAATAATCACAAAATTGACTTATGAAATAGGTTGTGCGTTACGAGAGATCTAATACATAGAACGATGTAAAAAGGATTACTTAATCTAAACCCAGGTGAAGTAATAAACCAGGTGTGGTTTGCGAGTGTGAAAGAGACTTTCCATTATCCTTGCCAATACAACACACCGGTAGACTTACGAAATGAAAGCCAACCGAACCCAAATTCATTAATGTTATCGTGCTTGCCATCCTAATAAAGACACATATCCAGTTCCAAGATCGTGCGCTACTATTGACAAAGGTAATAAAAGGTAGGTATTCTACAATTACATTTTATGTAAGAAATTATTTTTTTATGTAAGAATTTAAGAAGACCTATTTTAGAAATCCAGTCTCAATTCTTCATGGAATTGAACCTCTCTGAGTGTCTGTCTGTTTGAGTCTTAGAGCAACGCGGCTTCACGCGGCTTCCGAAGCCCGTGTTGCTCTAAAGTCTCAGTGAACCAAATGTTTTAGAAACCTACCTATATGAAAGTGTTATGTAGCAGCATAAGGTAATTAAGCACTATTTTATTAACCAACTTCCGAAAAAGGAGGAGCTTCTCTGTTCGTCTGTATAAATATATATATATATATATATATATATATATATATATATATATATATATATATATATATATATATATTTTGTGTATGTCCACCGATTACTCAAAGACGGCTGGACCGATTAAAATGATTCAAACGTTATTATATTAGGTAGACACCCAAAGTGGTCCCATTTTTTAAAATTTGGAAATCGGTTCAGTACTTTTCAAGTAATCTTGAAAAAAGCACGAAAATTGTATGATTTTGTGTAAACTACCTCGACGATCAGTCGTATAACTTCTTTGTTTATGAACTGAATAAGATAATTATTTTTTAGTTGGAAAAGGGATATCTTAAGTGTAGTTCTTTAACCGACCTAAAAATGGAGGTTCTCAGTTTGACCCGTATGTATGTATATTTCTGCGCGATTAACTCACGTATGGCTGAGCCGTTTTTTTCTACCTAAATAATATACCTACACTATCTAACACAGAAGGTATAAGTACCTACACTAAAAATAAAAAAATAATTGTTTAAAAAACAAAAAACCGACTTCAAAAAACCTACCTCTAAAAGCAAGAAATAAATATTCGTAAGGTAGGTTTTTTTAGGTCGGTTCTTTGGTTTTCAAAAAATTTTTTGATGATGCTACAGTTTTTTACAGATTGATAACACTGGAAGAGATGGCTCACGTTACACCGTACTGGGTCCATGCCGAGTCTCGGCCACCACCGTAGCACGGTAAACTGACTGATATCCCATATAATATTTTATATTGACTAATTAACTACACACATTCACGCTATACCAATTGGCTACTAAGCAACGGACGAGACGTTTGGAGACAAGAATGTTTGGGGTCATGCTAGGGTACGGGCACAGAATAGATATAAGTGTACGTGCCCAGTGTAGCGTGAATGATTCCTAAATAAAACAGTAACTTGTTGTTTCCAAGGAAGAACTATTTTTCTCCTAAACATAGCTATTCTTGCCATGGTGGACATACCTCCTGGTACTGAGGAATGAGAGCTGCAGATAACTCAGCGAGCGTCGAGGCGGTTTCGTTCCATTTTGGTACGGAACTAATACCTACTCGTATCGGATTCAAGCCTACAATCAGATCTTGGATTGGATACGATTTCTGTCTACATTAATCATGCATCATATTTGACTGTAAGTAGATTATATTACTTATTCGATAGACGAAAAAATTGTTATATTATGTACGTATGATCAATTGTTATTTTAGGATGTCATCTTTTTTATTTCAAATACCAATTGTAAAGTAAAAAAATACTTCACAAGTGTAAAAGGTCAGAAAAGATAAGAGCACGCGATAGAAAGAGAGGCAACTTCTAGGAACAGAATATTATATACTGGGCATTAGCGCTGTGCGACCCGAACTGCACTTTATTGTGTCGAAGCAAAGGTCGCTATTTATTTAAATGACTTTGCGGAGTGCGGCTTCTGTACTTGTACTAAAAGTAATTATACTAATATTTTACAACTAAAATGAAAGTTTTAAATCTCCAAGCGATGGAGTTTTGTGTTAAGACATGTAAAACATAATATTTCAATTTACGAGAAAGCGCGCTTCCCCGGCGGCATAGTACCCACTTACCCGATATCTGATCTCATTCCCCGGGCGGATTCCCGTTCATCGATGCTTCTGGAAGATTGGTAATACACCTGGTAAACACAAGAGTGGTTTTGGAAGTGATTTGGGGGTCAACTTGGTGATTTTGTATATTCATATTGGGGGGAGGGAGAAAGCGCAACTAGAAGGAATGTGAAATGTTTACTGGCGCTAAGCATGAGTAAGTTTATTGTATAATTTCAAATTGAGTTTTTAGCATTTGGATAATGAACTGACGTAATAAGTTAAGTTAATACACGGCTGATCGAAAACATAAAACATACTAATTTACAAGAGAGACATAAATCTTTTACGATTTGACAATAAAAATAAAATGCGTAGGTACTTTGATATAAATTAAAATCAATAGCATATAATAGTAACACCTTTGAAAATCCATAAAAATACTGATTGACCTTTATAAAAGATATTAATCCGCTTATGGAACTCTCTACCAGAGGGTATCAGGAAAGCTCAGACTCTTAGTTCCTTCCGAGATAGAGTTAGAAGTTATTTCCTTTCCTCTTATTCTGACTGACTATTTATATAATTCTCCTTTAATATTATTTGTATTTATCTATAGATATATTTATTTTCAAACGCACTATTCCTTACATAATTGCACCTCACTCCCCTTTTTTTAAATCCTATCTTTATTTATTTTTCACCCAAGGGTTGCCTGGAAGAGATTACTGCTTAGCAATAAGGCCGCCTCTTGTATGCTTTTTCTCTGTAACTGTCCTTTATTCTGTAATTATTGTGTGCAATAAAGTGTAATTTATTATTATTATTTATTACTAGCTTCCGCCCACGACTTCGTCCGCGTGGACATTTGGAAAATCCCTAGGTAACCTTTAATGAGGATAAAAAGTATCCTATGTTTTAATCCAGACTATAAACTATCTGAGTGTCAAATTTCATCCAAATCTGTTCAGTCGTTTTTGCGTGATTGAGGAACAAACATCCAAACCCACAAACTTTCACATTTATAATATTAAGTAATATTAGTAATAAGTAATAGGATGTAGGATTAAGGTGGTACCCTGAGCGAAAAACTGCTAAAAGTGGCCGTTTTTGACACATTTGCTATTTACTTCTACGAATGACTACGAGGGCCTGTAGTGATACCTTCTAAAAATACTAGACCATGGGCCCTAAAATCTCCACGATAAACATTATTAAAATCTTTTTCTATTAATAACTTATCAAATAAAAACCTCTGAGGGCGCCACTTTCGGTCATACAACCTTAATAATATTTTAAATAACGAATTTTATTTGTGTTATGAATCTTTACTTCAAAATATTCAATGAAATATATTTTCAAAATAAACAAAGCTATAAAAAGACTGCAAGAATAATAGCCTATTATATAATATCTTTACTGTGCTATTATCACAGTATAGATAGTTTTATCTATATACCTACTTTGCTATATATTATCGTCTGTTCGTTGGAAATTCCTAAGCCGTTTAACATTCTTATTGGCCAACCACCCATAAAGTAAAGTGAGATTCAATTTAAAGCATCAGTATTCAACTCTCACAGCGCACTACCGACTTAGAAAAATTGTAACTGACTCTAGATTCTTTAAATAACTGGAAGTTACATTTATATTTTACTAGCGATCCGCTTCGGTGTAGTGTGGAATTTTACAACCATGGGGTTCCACGCGAGTTATTTTTGATACTGGGTGTATAGGACAGCTTGGCCAAAACTTAAACAGTAGCTTCAGACCATGATTTATAATTGAAAATAGTTGGAATTTTCCTCAGGAAAATTTTCTAATTTTCCGACTTTTTACGACCAAAGTTATCAACACATCACAGATTAAGTGGAAGAAAAGTCGGAAAATTAGAAAAAAATCCTGAGGAAAATTCCAGCTATTTTCAATCATAAATCATGGTCTAAAGCTACTGTTTCAGTTTTGGCCAAGCTGTCCCATACACCCGATATATGCCATATCGGACTTTTTTGTAGATCTACAAAATAGGAATAGCCTACCATGCAAACCTTGATAAATTATGTACTGAAACCTTCCTCATGAACCACTATATCTATAATAAATAATTATTGTTATAAATAAATTATTTCGGGTCATTTTGAACTTACCATCCTAATTTTGAGGATGTGTTCAGTCCATGAAACTGAACAATTTTCTCTAAGGAACACATGGTCAATTATGTAAAATAAAAAAAAACCGGCCAAGTGCGTTTCGGGCCACGCGCCGTAGGGTTCCGTAGTTACCTTGTACTATACCATATTTATAACCACCTATCATTTTTCGTCTGCAAAAATAACTTTCTTTTTCACAGTGTTGGTATGAATGACGAAGTTAATATTTGCGGTTTTGGAAAATGTGCTATATCTCGAAAACTAATAACTATATCTCGTTCAAACTAATTTTGGTTGAAAGTGTTTATTAAGATCTACAGCATATATATTTTTTTGATTTTTCACTCTCTTATTTCAAAAGTTAAAGGGGGGGGAGGACACACATTTTACCACTTTGGCGGTGTATATCTTTCAAACGGTTGACTATGAGAAAAGTTATCTTAAAAACCTCAATGTTATTTTTAAAGACCTATCTTTAGACACCCAACACGTGTTGGTTTGAAGAAAAACATTTTTTTCAGTTTCCGTTCCATGTATGGGGAGCCCCCCCTTAATCTTTTATTTTTCTTATTTTTGTATTAAATTCGTTAAGCGGTTAACAGAATACATCTACGTATAAAATTTCAACTGTGTAGTCTTAATACTTTCGGAATAAAGTGGCTGTGACATACGGACAGACAGACAGACAGACATGACGAATCTATAAGGGTTCCGTTTTTTGCCATTTAGGCTACGGAACCCTAAAAATCAACATTCCATATAAATAAAAGAGATCACGAGATCAATTTAGTATGGGATGACCAAAACTTTCTGGCGAAATTTGACACATATTTTTTACAGAAAGTTGTTTAGTTTCATGGACTGGACACATCCTTAAAATTTGGATGGTAAGTTCAAAATCACCCTGTATTATGTCATGAAAAATTACAATCAAATTAAGTACCATACGAAAAACATATTTAATTTAGTCTTAATAAACAACGTTTAAGATCTCACACATGCATTTAACCATGAAAATTTTAAAAGATGCAACACTTCTTTATTTTCTAAAAAAAACTTGATTGTTGAATTTTTTGGAAAATTATGAAGTTACATTAAATAGCAGTAATAAATTAGGTGTTTAACCACTCGCTAAACATTACCGTTATAGCATACATTTGCTGGGATAAGCATGCAATCAAAATTAATTTGTATCCATTTCTGTTCACTAAACGTATTTATTGCGAAATCCGAAACTTTGAATAAAATTTTGGTCTAACTATATCCCGTTGTCACGAAACACCACAAACAACAAACTGTTTCCAATTACTTCCTCCATTAATATATAGGTAAATTAGAGCTTACTTTATTTACTGATGTAACTTATTATTACTTAACTAAACGAATTAATTTATTAAACAAAACTTAATTAATTTTAATTAACTTAAGTTCAACAAAATTATCAATCAATTTGTTGTATAACTCAGTATATAATTCGTTTTTATAGTATGGCTAGTAACAACATAAAGTATTTTTTTTTTTAATAAATTATTGTGCAATAACAATTAACATAAGACTCAAAAGCATGTTTCCTACCATGTTCTTAGTGTGTGTGCCGAGTATCTGATTTTTAGAGATAGCAACATAAGATAGCCACTTATAATGTTAAACCTGTTTCTCATTTTATGTAAACTTCATGTTTTTATGAGAAATAAATCCCACCAAAATCATTTCATGAATAATGTTGCCAAGACCTCGAACTGTCAAAAAGTTATCAGACCTCATGTAGAGCCAAGCTTCTAACTCAACGCGCCCTAACCCTGCAAGCCCTAACTTCAAAAACTCTACACCTTAGTTAAAATATGTGGCTTGGCCATTTCGCTACATGGAAACCTTTCTAATAAAGAATAGTTCTTGTAGTAACGAAACGGCCAAGCCACATATTTAACTAAGGTGTAGAGTTTTTGAAGTTAGGGCTTGCAGAGTTAGGGCGCGTAGAGTTAGAAGCTTGGCTCTACATGAGGTCTGATAACTTTTTGACAGTTCGAGGTCTTGGCAACATTATTCATGAAATGATTTTGGTGGGCTTTCACTTCGTTTTGTAAGTAACTATCTATCCATAAACCGATAAAGCAAGGTGGGGTCAGAATTGTGGTCTTAAATCGTGTAAAATTCGATCAATATCAACCAGCGTACTTACTGTTATTCATTTTATTCTGTGGTAGAACTAATTCATTTATGCTGTGATATTATTTTACTCTTTAACGCAGAATGTGACAGTGCAAAGAACAAAATAGAGTCTGCACGAGTTTTGCGCCATGAAAGAAGTAGTTTTGAAATGAACACAATATCTTTTTTATGATTACTTTTTTCTCATTACTTTAACAGTGATTTACTAAGGCTTAAAAATAATTACTAAATATTTAAAGATTTTTCAGATTCATATGTCTCATTTTTTCAGACCTCCAGCATCAAAATTTGCGGAAGTCGCATACAAACTTCCATCCCCTAGTTTAAGGGGTTAGGGGGTAAAAGTTTCAAGTTTTATAATTTTTTCGCAGTTTGTGTACTAATACTAGCTCACATACCAAATTTCAGCTATCTAGGACTTCAGGAAGTACCCTAGGAATTTTGATGATTATCAGTAAGTTTTGACGAAATCGGGGTTTTTTATCTAAAAAACCCCGATTTCGTCAAAACTTACACATACTTACTTAAACATATAGAGTTTCAATTGCATAGCTCTCAAACTTTGGATTTTATTGATATCTATCAATATTGATATCTATCAATAAAATCCAAAGTTTGAGAGCTATGCAATTGAAACTTTATATGTTTAATAAGTCTACTACAGACATCATATCATGAGAATTTTGTGCTTCTGGTATAATCCAATTAATTACTTACAACTAGCTAAATAACGTTTAGCGTTTTTGACTACGACAATCTTATATTTACGAGGTTTGAAAGAACTTTGTTAAAACAGTTTGTACGGAAATTGTTTTCGAATGTTTCAATTTTGCGTCAGTTTAATTATTAATTATAAACTTCGGACAGAATAGAACCCTCAACTTTCCTCATGTAGATCACGAGGGCCAGAAGGAGCGCACCTTATTTCTTTAATTAGTAATTACTAGCTTAATTGCCTAGCTGCCTCAAAATGTAATTAATTAATTCAACAAAACGTAGGTAATCTTAAAGGCGAAGACATAAACTAGTTTAACGTTTTTAGTCATAAAAAAAACATTTTTTTTGCCGTCTTTTAACTGGACGAGTGCCAAATTAAAACTATGGATAACTAAGATATAAAATAATGAATTAAGCATTTATTTTCCTTCAATATGTTTGTGTCATACATAACAAATATGTTTTTTTAATAATATTAGTTAAAATTGTCGAAGTCAAAGTCTGTCTATATTCAAATAAATTTAAGCACTTTTGGTTATGATCGTTATCATTGCTTCAAAGGTATGTCTTGTGCCAGAAGTTTAAAATTGTGTCATAGAATATGAATTTAAACTTCTTGGTTTTAATGCTCCTATACCTAAAGATATAGAGCGGATTGCATAATTTTTTGTTGCCAAAGACTAAGAAGGGCGCTTTAACATTCCATCAATTAATGTTGCATAAAGGCAAACAAGATACAAAAAAATTATTATCACTTTGCAAACCGGTTAAAATAAGACGTTGACGGTCGTCGCATATCGGGTGGAACGGAATTATAATAACAATTTTGTTCATTCCAATCATTCGTCTAACAATTAACATTTTCCTATTCATTTCAACAATAACTTGAAACAAATCTTCTAAAGTTACACGCAATAGAAAGATTTCGTAATTAATTATGCAACTCGTTAGGAAGTTTGATTACTTCCGCGCTCTGCAAAGTGACTCGGGACGGCCTACACAAAGGCTTCAAAGAACACTTGTCACCGCTACTGTAAACTTTTGTACTTTGTACAGTATGTATATTTCCGACAAACTATTATTTTGTTTTTTCTTTATTTTACATTTAACATGCAAATCTCAAAATGAAATGAAAAAAATGAAAGAATGTAAGTAAGTAAGTATTTATGTAAGTAAATAATTCAAAAGTAATGTACCTACCAAATTGGAAATAATTTCTTTCACTTACAGGATCGATACTCGTTATATGCCGAATTTTCATTAAGAACATGATAATTACAGTAGCGCGTTCTCGAACGCCACGCAAGCATAAAAGGAATTCACTCAGACCGCAAATATCGCGAACAAGATTCAGATTTTAACGCATCTTCTCCTCTGTAAGAGTTACTTTCAAACGGTAAATATTTCAGCAGAGTGAATTTGAATAAAGGGATTTTGTAATTCTCGATTAGATATGCAATGATTTAAGCATTTCTGTTCTGGGCGCATGGGGCTAATTGTCCAATTTCAAAATCTAATGTAATCGCTTTCAAGATGTGATGCATTGATGCTTCTTTTTGGCACAAATAAAAACTTACCAAAGAAATGCAGCAATGTGTCACATCCATCTGTCAAATGAAAGCGATTGCGATGGATTTTGAAAATTACACAATAAGTAGGCTGGTCATGTTGTGGTTGCTCTTGTTGCGCGACCTAAAGCTACTACCACCATCTTACCTAAGAGGTCATTAAAATTACGGTACTATTTTGGCAGGTAAAGGTGAAATACAATACAGCTGAAAAGCGCTTCCATCTGTTTCGACCTTATCATAACACAAAATCAAGTGAGATGACAAAGTAGGTGACTTACTCGAGAGAGTAAAGCCACGATTGTATAGACGAGTTACCGATGAAATCAATACATAAAATAGACTATTTATTTTCTGGAAATAATCTTCTTATTTTATTATAGACAATATTATAAGGGTTAAGAAGTTTGTTTTTCTCATAGACAAACAAGTTATATTCATTATTGGTTGTGAAGTTTTATCTCTATTGGCTCCGTGCACGCTTTTAGCGCCACCTAGCGTGTTGCAACTTTGTTGGCTCTGACCTAACCGTTTTGACGTTTTGATATGTAATCGCGGCATTGTGACAAAATGTTAAAAAATACTATACATATTGTGTTATTAATGTAAATTTCAAAATTACTATGATTTGGGTGGACGAAGTGTTGTGAAATCATTTTTGGTCATTTAAATTAAATAAGGCAAGTAAGATCTATTCAAAAAAAGTGTTTTATTTTGGTTATACTTATCAGGGTTTGTTTACTTCTATTTCAGTTGTAGATTTTGTAAAACAAGAGGATAAAGCTACTTTAAAAATTTTACTAAGTGATAATAAACATATATAATTATTCCTGTATCGCTAGCGCTAGTAATAAATTAAATATCGTTTTCAAGCAGATTACAGAGCCTTCATTATTTCTACTTTTTGCCGCCATGAGCGCTGCGATCGATTATTATACCTTCGCACCCTCCCACTATAGATAATTGTTAGATCTAAAAGGGAAATGTAATCCTACTCGGAAACATTTCTAACAAGTTCAATGTATTACTTAAGTATAATGGATATCAAGTGATATGCATCAATGTTCTACTCATACAGTAGTTACGTCCAAATGCCAAATAATTGAATTAATTAACGGTATCGAATTAATGAGGTATGAGTAAGTACAGTCAGCAGTACATGAGGTTATACAAAACTGTCAAAAATCTGTAATTTATTTTGAACCTTAAAAGCTTTGCATTTAAGTATAAAATTGATTGAATATCATTACGCTGCTGTCGTGGAAGCCCAGCGTGCCGTTGACCGTACAGCTACCTATCACATCAATCACAGGTATATAACTACTGTAAATACAATGTTTATTATATTTCCAAAAGGAGATCAGATGATCTCCTTTTGGAAATATAATGGTATGACAGCTAGATAGCTGGTAATCTAATCTAATCTAAAATATAATGGTATGACAGCTAGATAGCTGTCATACCATTTTTGAGTTGCTGTACTGACATTTCGGGCAAAGTAATTTCGGACACTTTTGTCCGACTTTTTTATTTAATTTTTTATTCACTGACCGTTCAAACTCAGTTATAGTCTGACTGTACAAAAACGCTTAAGTGTCCGAATCTTCAGTGAAAAAATAATAAAATTAAAAAGCGTCATTGCGGATAAAGTGTCCTAAATTATTTTGTTCGAAATGTCAGTAACTCACATTTTTGAGCTTAATTTTAAATTACCTACGTAATAAACTTGTTATTTAAAAATCATTACAAATTAAACATTAATGTTTAAACCTATACATACTTACATAAGGTGGTACCAAGTGATCTGATGATACTTAAACAGGTGATAGTGTTGCTTAAACTGAATAACTTTCTCCAAGGAACATAGGTCGAAAAAAGAAAAAAAAAATCATACTCCCATACAAAATGTATTGGTCAGCTGACCGACTTACTATGGAAAGGCGAAAACAAAAAATCTTATTTCGACCTATGTTCTATGTAGAAAGTTGTTCAGTTAAGCAACCCTATCACCTGTTTAAGTAACATCAGATCCTTTGGTACCACCTTATATTTATGGCGAACTAGCGGCCGCCCGCGGTTTCACCCGCGTGGTTCCCGTTCCCGTGGGAATATCGGGATAAAAAGTATTCTATGTTTTAATCTATCTACTATCTGTGTGCCATATTTCAAGCAAATCCGTTCAGTAGTTTTTGCGTGATTGAGGAACAAACGTCCAAACCCACAAACTTTCACATTTATAATATTAGTAGGATTACATCCCAGATATGCAACAACGATTATTATAAAAGCACGGTAAAGAAATGTATAAAAGTAAGCATAAAATATGGTTCTAAACAGCTATTTTCATACTTTAACTAGGTACATCGTATGTGCTAGAAAGTAAGTTTGATAGATACGAGACGAGCAAACTTAGGTGAAAACAAGTACGTAACTTCTTACTTGTTTTCACCTAAGTTGTTCAGATCGTAGCGGTGAATCTCTCCCGAGTGGTGCACAAACGCTATTGTCACCGCCGTTTCTTATCGGCGGGTTCGTATTGCCGCACTTATGGCTTACGGCTGTTGTAAAACGTTATTGAGTCTTACGAGCTCGATATTGGACTTCAAACGGTGAAATTTCCATGGCAGAGGTGCTGCAAAGATGGCGTCGGTAATTTAATATTCATATCTAGATCCGGCTTGAGCTTCGTTGGATAGGCGAGTATCGTAATGCGGATAACGATATTCATGAGGTTAATTTTGGTTTTCTTTCTATGTTTTATAGATTATATTACATTACCTACATTAGAATTAAATATTCCAAATATCAACAAAAAATACTTTAATTAAGGTTAGGTACTTTAGATTATTATTTGAGAAATATTAAGTTCGTTTGAATGTTAAGCTTAGTATTCCTGTCGTATTCGTCGTACATAAGTTATGTTGGTCTGACAGAATCTATAAAAGCAAAAAATAAGAGGGTAAAAACGATTATTAAAGTGACGTTTTAGTGACCTCAGAACAACATACCAAGCTTATTGCTTAACTGTCCTATTTGTACTAAAATATCTACCCAATCTGAATATCTAACACTAAACAAAAACACAAACTTCGTGCAATATACAGTTGTGTAATCACATTTTCAAATGGTTTCGGAACCGTACGTCCGCTGTGGGTTTATCTAACACGACCCGCCGTATCTCCCACCTTATTATGCGAAAGTATTGTGTTGGGAACTCCTAACATATGCAGAGTTTATGTATCTTGAACTGTGGATACGAACTTTTTGCTGAACACCTCAAAATGTCTGGTTGATATAAGATTTTTTTCTCAGTCGGTTTTATCGTCACTTAAGATGAAAATAAATTCATCATGGGTGAAAACTTTAATACCTTTGAGGGTCACTGTGGTATACGCAATAATATCATTGAGTCATGTGCAGTCCTAGTAATTAAGTTACATACTTAAGTTACTTCTAAGTTCTATTCTATCTACTGCTTCATCACTACTTAAAGGTAAGATCAAACTCGAGGACTTCTATAGCTTACTATTCTTTCCTTAGAAAGAAAAGGACATAAAATAACCAAATTAAAATGAAGAATCTACAAGCACCATTAGAAATCTTTAAAATTACGAGTTTACCTATCGTAAAATCTCTTTAGAAGGCCAAACCACGCAATAAAAATTTAAATTAATTACAACATTTTGTTACATTTACCACAAAATCCATAAACAAAAAGCTTTATGGACGCTCCTCATAAATATGCAAAGCAGTACAAAGTGTTAAAATTTAATTACAAGGAAAAATATAGATAAGAAAAACGATAACAAAGGGGCGCCGCTATCTAACGGAGTTAAAGTTACGATAGCAAGACAAATAAGACTCGGAAAGGGAGTAAGTTATTGCCGGATGCCACAAATGTTCCTATTTTGATAAGTACTGTTCGAAATGAATTAGATTATAACCCTTGGAATTACACAGGCGGAATATTTCATTTTCATTGTTGCCTTAATAGCCACTTATTTTACTATGCTATATTAGAAAAGCATGTTTATGATCAGTTTTACCCCGCGTTTCCACTACACTCAATATTATCTATATATATAAAAGAGTAAATCACTCACTGACTCATCACGAAATCTCAGAAACTACAAGTGCTAGGAGTCTCAAATTTTGCATGGGGGTTCCTTTTAGGGTGTAGGTGCTCACTAAGACGGGATTTTGCTAAATTCAACCCCTAAGGGGGTAAAACAGGGTGGCAAAGTTTGTATGGGAGAAAGCGATTCCTTGGCCCGATTGACTTGAAATTTGGCATAGCCATTCTTTCACAATATTAATTGATTACGTGTTTCGTATTTTCTTGAAATGTATCCCCTAACAGGGTTGAAAAGGGGTAGAAAGCTTTATTAGGGTGGTTGACTTCGATATCGGAATCAAAACTTCTTAGTGCATTTGTACGATTAAGAAAAATAAATGTCAGTTGTCAGGTTATCACCTCCTCTGAGAGTATAATTATTATGTTCGTTGGTTCACCATGGAGAAACCAAAAAGTTGTCATCGCACGAGCTGACGTTTTATGTTGTATAAGATGTTATCCCTATTTTCACTACTTTACGAAATATTAGTCAAATAAAACGTGGCAAAATCTGGCAAATATCTGACAAGGCATGTGGTATATAGAGAAGTGTTTCGATGGAGAGCCTGATAATAATGCACAACATTAGTTGCACCCGGCATAAATCTTTGCCCGGCATGCGTTGCAATGTCACGTTTTTTTAGCCAGGAATCTTTTTAGTAGCAAGCAGACATCATAATCAGATGTGAATGAATGGTTTAGGAGTGCAAAGGAAACAAATAAACATACATCCATTTTTATTTATAAAGAAGATAACTATAAGCGAAGATATTAGAATTTTTAACTATAAGGTATTCAATGTAACAATATTATTATACTTATTTTGTTAAATTACTTACCGCTAAGAAATTTTATTAAGTACAGAACAGAATCGTTAACAGGGCGTCGATTCTGTAACCAAACTCGAACCCCACTTCGAATCTCACTGCACGGGAATTTCAAATCATAAATAAAATAATGATAATATTTTTTTTCTATCACAAAAGATTTTAGATAGCTACGCAGGCTACCAAATTTTTTTGCAATC
This sequence comes from Agriphila geniculea, assembly GCA_943789525.1. Lineage (NCBI taxonomy): Eukaryota > Metazoa > Arthropoda > Insecta > Lepidoptera > Crambidae > Agriphila > Agriphila geniculea. The sequence continues at coordinate 17,249,897 of OX038875.1, forward strand.
AGTAAAATAGCTCATTTAGTAAACAAATGTCTAATAACAAATTCACGCGAAGTATAGTGAGATGCGAGTTTGGTTACAGAATCGACAGACTGCGAAAATCGCGGGGTGCAGCTATTACCTATATAATCACAAAATTGTATAAATGTGAAAGTGTTGATGTTTGGATGTTGTTCATGATTTGTTACCTACTCAATCATATCATACTCAATCACGTCTGAACGGATTTAGGAGAGATTTGGCGCAGATTTAGATTAAAGTCTGGAATACTTAACACAGGCTTCTTTTCATCCCGATCATTGGTTTCCAAGGGAAGACTAACAACGATTACCGACTCCCACGCGGGCGGAGCCACGGGCAAAAGCTATACCTACATAGTATAAAACAAAGTCGCTTCCAGCCCGTCTGTACGCTTCTCTTAAATTACGCATAAAAACCGCATTAAAATCGATCCATAAGTTTGGGAGCTAGGTTGCCTCAGATAGACAGACACACACACGTCAATTATATTATAACACCCCTTGCGTATGTACGTGGTACCTATAGGTATATATCGTCCTCCTAGGTATATGTATCCTGTAGTATAATAATCTTATAACATTACATTGACACCACATTAGCACAGTTTTACAAGTAACTACATTGCACCCGTGCGAAGCCGGGGCGGGCCGCTAGTATATAATAACTACGCTCAAAAAGTCCGCCAACATGGTAGTCTGTTAACATGTTTGACAGGCTGTGCTGTTAAAGCATCACCATCATTATCATCATTTAAGCCGCACGACACCCACTGCTGGGTATTGGCCTGCCCCAAGGATCTCCACGATGATCGGTCCTGCGCTACCCGCATTCAGCGGCTTCCCGCGACTTTCACCCTCACGTCGGTCCACCTTGTCGGGGGCCTACCCACGGAGCGTCATCCGGTGCACGGTCACCATTTCAGAACCTTTCCGCCCCAACGGCCATCGGTTCTTCTCGCTATATGTCCCACCCACTGCCACTTCAAATGAGCAATTCTTCGATCGCTGTCAAAGCAAATTCAACTTTTTTTCCGTAAGAGGATGGAGCAGCTGGAAATCCTTCGTCGCTTTAAAGCATGACTAGTTGCGAATTTTTAATTTTGTCATAAGAATCTCGCTCAGTTTATAGATAGGTAATTAGGTACGTAACCTTTTACTGATATTTCTTCATTCAAAAGTACCACCCACAATCTCTACAGTCACATTGTTTTAGAATTGAAACTGATGGAACTCTAAATCTCCATTGATTGATAAGGGATAATGGGACAGAACATCCCCGAAATTATTGAATCTGTAATGGCGTATAGCGCACAAATGACAGGGGATAATGGTTCCAACCGTCCTCAAAATTATGATAAACTGAAAAATCAAATCAATTAACTTTTTTTACAGTTTATGTAATATTTGCCTTGATATAAAAAAACCTTTTAAAAGTTTTTTATCTTTTCGTTAAGAATTTCTTGGATCTTTATTTACACTTCGATAATGATCTAAATAAATATTGTTTTTTTTTTCAATTGATATTCGTTGACCTTTTCAAACCAATTAAGCATGAAAGGTAAATTAATTATAGCTACATATAATATTTTCTGAGTGTGGGTGGAAGCGTCATTACTTAGTTTCTCATATCCACCTACTTTCTTCTATTTTGGCGTCATGACGTGACGTTGTACAATATTTGTTTTGTATTCGTCTAATCAAGGAAATTTTGTAGTATTGGAATTTGACACTAACTTAGGTACTTATTTCAAAACCAAAAGTGAAAGTGAAAAATTCTTCATTTGAATAAAGAATTTTTCACTTTCATAATAATTTATCTTCATCACATCTTATTTGAATAAGCTTACATAATAAGCATTTTTAAATTGTCAATTCTATTACCCTACCACCCATTATGACTTCTTTTAGCTGACAAGAAAAATGGGCGCAAAAAACTTGTCAGCTTTATCAGGTGTAACGATATTTACTATTAAATGATCCTCCCAATAAAAATATGTCTTTCAATTCTTAAACCTCCATTTTCTGTGATCCTGGCGATAGCTATGCAAATATCGTAAGTAGTTCGAGAATAATTCAGAACAAACCTTTTAAAGAACTTGTAAACTAAAATACGCCTTTCACAATAGAATTAAAGTTACCTTAGTACACCTAAATGACGAATAATTAAAAATACCGACCAATCCATAACATTATTTGAATAAAAAGAACGTGAGAAAGACAGTTTTCATTCCTCATACTTCCAGAAACTGGCAAATCTCGCTCTTATATTAATATTTGCGATTCGCGGAGCTTATTCCAAAAACTTTAAGACAAACTCAAGCAAAATAATAATTTCATCCGAGTTCGCCTTAAAACTTCTGTGAAAACTTATTTAAGGTTCTTTTAAAGTATACCTGGTGATTATGACAGTGGAGAATGCAGAAACAGTGGTAAAATACGAAAAATTATTCTAATCAAGAGTCACTACGAAAAACGGTTTATAGCATAGACATAGAAAAATTTTCGCTGCGCTCAAGAAGACCAACAAAGCGTGGAAAAGAGAAGTTAACATCATACGGACACGGTCTATGTAAAAAAGAGACAAAGGATCAACTGACATGTGCCAACATTTTTTACAGTAAGAGCCCCTAGCGTCCCGCCTAGCAAATGAGCAATCACAGTTTGTTTAAAATATTTGTTAATCTTAATTATAATTTAAAATAAAGGTATCGTGGAGCCATGGTGTCTTGTGCTCTAAGTAATTGTGATGTAACAAAAAGAAATAATCCAAGTAATCACACTTTTTACAGGTAAATAAGATATTGCCACACATTTCTCTAAAACCAAATTTCTCTACATTTATTCGTTTATCGACAAAGAAAACAGTATGGAACATAGTTTATTAATTTCCTTTGCCGTATATAGTTATATTTTATGAATCTAAGTCATATTTTACGTATCTCATATAAAATGTATGCATTCGTTTTCGGATCACCTGTTTATTGACATTGTTGTTCTTTGACATTCTATTTCTATGGTTTATAGCTTCCACTTTGTATAAGCTGTCATATTTTTATTTGCTGTTTTATTCTATGAAAGACATAATTCTAAGAACCCATATACCTAGTCTGGCCACAAGTTCTGTTACTTAAGTAAAATTTCAAATTTAGAATGCAAGCCGAAAAAAATATTGTAGGCATTCGAAATTTGAACATTTAAAGAAAATAAAAACATATAGTTTCTGGAATTTTCTTCATTTTCTAAAATGGAGGGGACGCTCAAAGAAGACAAAGTCGTAGTAATTTCATTGCATCGTTGCGGTCTAGCGCCAACTGAGATTTTCAAACTGCTGAAAAGTTTGAAAATTCCACTGTGATTTATTTATCGTACTATCAAACGATTCAGAGAAGATTCAAGATTAGAAGATTATCAGAGGAGCGGTCAACCTCATTCTGTTCGGACTCCAGCGGTCATCAAAGTAGTGAAAGCGCAAATCTAACGAAATCCTGTCCGTAAGCAAACAATTTTGGCTCTGCAGATGGCACTAAGCAAAATCACTGTTAAAAGGGTGTTGAATGAAGACCTACATTCTAAAAAAAATTTGGTTTCTCCTAACAACATTGTGATAGTTGCGATCAAGCATCTTGATTCCATACGAGCCTAACAACACGTTAGATGCTTCAAATAAGATGATACAAATTGGTCTTACTATTGTTACTTAGCTAAAGCAATTAAAATCTTATTCAATATTAATACGAAAAATGGTTGTACTCACAAATTCACATAGTACATTCAACTATGAGCTTGGTCAATATTAACATGCGAGATAACTGTTAGAACTAATTCACCTAGTGAGTTCAACTAAGAGCTTGGTCAATATTGACAAGAAAGATGACTATTAGAACTAATTCACCTAGTGAGTTCAACTAAGAGCTTGGTCAATATTAACAAGAAAGATGTTTGTTAGAACTAATTCACCTAGTGAGTTCAACTAAGAGCGAACATCCCGAATAGTTATAAAAATCAGTTTAATATACTGATATACAGTAAGGGAACTTTTAGATATTAAGCTGAAAAGTACAGATACTACACTTTGGTCTTAGCCAAAAGGCCGAGAAGCAGTGTTGCCACTGCCTCTCGGTCAAATCCCACACACATGACTCCTTCATTACACACGCTTACACACATTGGCGAATCTAAGTTGTGGAAAAACGCTAAAAAGTGAGAACCAAATGGTGTATTCCTTTCGCAGAAATATACCTATATATTTGAAACATTACGAAGACCAAGATCGTAATAGTACACAATTACACACATATATTCCCATTACACACGGATTACACACGAGAGGCCTTGATTACACGCAAAATGTGTAATTACACACAAAATGGCAACGCTGCCGAGAAGCGATGTCGAACCAAAGTAATCTAAAGAAGGTAATGAAATCGGAAAAAAATTTAACACTGCCGTCTAGAAAATAATGTAAACAGCACAGTGACATCTTTCGGGGCGCATGCGTATTAGCGCGCTGCGCAATCAGGATGGCATGCATGCCACTACTATGCCACAAACCATGCCAAGCAGCTCCGCTGCATTACCACAAATAAAAAAACAATAAGAAAAGCTTTTTGTCTATTATTTACATAACGAACGTAATATATTTCAACTAGTGATAATTTCATGTATGTTACGGCTAATACCCGAAGTGCGGCTAAACCTAGTTATATTTTGATTAAAGAATCAAATATCAAATCAGAATTAATAAAGATTAATAATTGTTTCAACATTATTTACCTATTTCTTTATGAAAACTATTGTGTTTATTCCAACTAAGTAATATGAAATATTTAAACAACATAATCTTAGTAGAATTTACCATTTAATTCATAGTTAATTCAACAATGTTAAATAATAAAAATGATTACATGACATTATTGGTTTGAATATTTTTATTTGTTGTTTTAAAGATTACAGTTTTAGTTGATTTAGCATAGGTCTTAGTTAAATCAATGATGACGAAGTTATTAATCTAATAATGAGAATTGTCAAATTCATTATTTACTTAATTATATTGATACTTTATTATTAATTGATTCTACTATTTATTTGTTTATGATAACTAATAAAAATGATTGAATCACGCAAGAAAAGTCAATAATAGTTGAAACTATGTATAAGCTTCTTAGAATTAATAAACACACTACGTGTTTAGTTCAATCACAGGCTAACATGTTGATTTAACTATTCAGCTTTGATTCAATTAAAATATATTATCATAATTGTTTCATTCAATTCAAGATCTACTAAGAGGAAATTGCTCTTAGTTGGCCTTCATTTTTTAGAGTGATAGGACTGCATGCTTACAGAAAAAAAACAGCACATCTTCTTAACGCATGGCTGAAGAAAACCATATTCGAAAGATGCCGGGTTTTGTTAATGTGGTACGCGGGAAAAAAATTCGTGAAATTTATTTTTTGAGCGAAAAAAATTTTAAAGTTTTGGAGAGTTTCAACAAACTAAATGATAAAGTGTATACACACTCTAGTGAAGAAGCAAGCACACGTGTGCCATGTGTTCAGCGTGGTCATCACCCTTCAGAATTCAGGGTTTGGTTGGGTTAACAAACCCAACCAAACCCTGAATTCCTGGGTTGGACAAAAATAGGAGACCTATTTTTGTCCAACGGAGGTGTTTTTTTGTGAAAAAGGAGTGAACCAGTGCCCTCATATACCAAAACACAATCCTATCCACACTGTGGAACTTCTTTCACAAACAAGGTTCGAAAACGGATACTGGGTTTTCCAGCAAGATTCTGCGCTCGCTCATATGGCGAAAAGTACCGAAAACTGGCTCACGACCCGTGAAATCGACTTTATCAGGCATGAGGATTAGCCCTCCTCCAGTCCAGACTTGAATCCCTCGGATTACAAAATATGGCAGTACTTAGAGGAGAAGGTCTGCGCTAAACCCCATCGCACTTTGGCGTCACTTAAAACATCCCTAATTAAAGCAGTCGCCGCTATTGACATGAACGTCGTGCGTGTTTCGATTGATGACTGGCTTCGTAGATTGAAGGTTTGTATCCAAGCAAGAGGAGGACATTTCGAATAATTTTAATGTGGCTTAAATCTGTATTTTATATCCTTTCATTTGACACATATATGGTTGTAGTGCGTAACTCACTGTGTCACTTATTTAACTTTCCATATGTAACAAAATTTATGGCCAGACTAGGTAATATTACTTAAACACTGAAAGTACTGAAACAATATTATTTAGAATTAAAATGTCACTTTATCTGAATACTTATTGAACTAGTGGCTCTGTAGAGCTGTATACCTCGCGTTTGTAACATTTTGATAATATTTCGAAATGTCTAATAAATGATTTTCCTCATATCTCGGCCATTTTGAAAAATTAAATAAACTGAATCGACAAAAAAAAACATATTAATTATAGAACCTGTTCACAAAATTTCACAAGAATCGGTTGAGAATTGCGACCTGTAGACGATAACAGACGGACAGCACATACGAAAGCATTTTTCACCAAGCTGAATCGGAGACGCTTGGCGCTTGCTGATGCTGGGTCAACTAAGAAACATGATTGAACAATGTCGGCAAATACTCTTTACAATTTAGCAAGAGTAAAATACTTTTTATCTTCAAAGTACCTACTTTACTTACCAATAAAAATATTTAGTCAAAAGATATTCTCTTTTATAATAAAGCTAAAAATGTTCCCCAAAATCCTGTAAAAATTTGCATTATGTGACATCGTTTTATTAGCTTTTGAACCTCGAGAGCCTCTGGGGGCTCGGAGGAAGTCATAAATATCTCGCGCGTCCCCGATTTCGCCAAACTTTGCTTGCACTAGAATGCTTAGCGCCATACTTGTGACATTTCTGTAGCCATTTCTGCGAAAATAAGTAGTTAGGTACAAAAGTTTTCACGTTACTCCTATTGTCTAAGTGATACATAACGAAACTGTTTTCGCTTCGGTCACAATACCTTACATTATACCGAAAATGAAAAAAATACATAAAATTGTGAAATCCATTATGAACGGTTAAAGTTGTTCTTGGTCGGATTTAATTACAAAATAATCAAAGCTTTCCAGCACAACTGATTTGAGGACTCCTAGATACTGAGTTTTATTTAGTTTTTATTCCGATATTTTAGATGCCGTAAAAGAGCGTAGAGATCGAAACAATTAACTTTTCAGACGTGATCGTAGTGATTCGTCGATTCACTTGACATCGTTTATATTTGCACTTTGTCCTTTTGTATTAGCTGTTTGTAAAATTCTGCTGACAAAATGAAATTGAAGGTACAAAAATACTTATATCTAATTCCAGAACAAAATCATTGCGTTCATCAGGTTGAAACATGGTAAAAGCGAGTTTCAGCACTCAGCGCAAGGTAGAATCAGAAGCTTATAACTGTTTACAATGCATGAACGGAAAGAAGATAATATGAATATATTTTCGGACGTTCTTAAATTGAAATTATTTCCAAAGAAGGGAAGGAAGTGAAAACGACAATGAAGTCACTTAGAGTGGGGACGAAAGAATAATGACCAAGCGCCGACCTGCGTACCTACTGCGAGATTATTTCGACTTATTCCCGACCAGAATGGATGTTCAGCCACATTACGGGGAACTCTGGCTCACGTTTCCTAAATATAAATATTACTTTATATTTTTGTAATCCTACCTTTATTTGATATTGTTTTCTTTTTGTCAGAATTCTATCATTCTTTGCGTTGAACAATAATAGGATTTCTAAGTAAGAGTAGAAACGTATTGTGATAATATCTTTTAAGTTAATATTCTTAAAACACATAAGTATAGAGCACAAACAAAACATCTATTTTATAAGCTACTATTCCCACAAGCAAAAACGTCATATAAGTTCTGACTTGTAGGACTTTAAGTCAGATAGCAGTCTCATAATAGTAATGAGATGACTGCCAGGTCCTATAGACGTCTTAAATTTAACTTTTTGTCGTGCGACAAATATGTCATAATAAACTGGTCATAGTAACGTCGGCACGACTAAACTATACGACGTTATATTAAAGTTAGTTAGCTAAAACGTCTGTACGACATGTAGTCGTATTGGAGTCAAATTAATACTTTTAAACGACGTTTAACAAAATGGCTGCTTTACTTGGTCTTTAAATAACCTTAAAATGACTTTATGTCTTTAAAACGTCATATAGAGATTAGTGTGCGACAAAATTAACATGGCTGACATTTGTAGAGCTAAACATAATTTTATTAATATTTTTTTTATGTTTCAAACGCAAAACTACGAAGGGGCATGAAAATATGAATATAGGTAGTATTTACATAGGTATATTATCATAAAACTTTAATTCCTAGACGAACTAAACGGTATGAGAGACAGACACAGTTAGCAAGATATGGAAGTTAAATAATACTCACCTTTTATTTCCTTGTAATAATTTATTTTGCACTCAGATCTCGAAACATAACCACAAACACGAGTCACTGACAAACACTAAAAATAAGTCGTACAAGTGTTGTTACTTGACTCATATACAACGTTTTCGTCATTTAAAAATTTTGTTGTTTGTTGTAAAATGTTTGTTTTTTTTTGTTTGTTGTAAAATTTTGTTGCGACTACGGTACAATGAAAGTGGTAATCTTGTGACTTTTTATGATAATCTTGTGACAACAATGTAGGTCGTATAAATGGGGCCCTTTTCGCGCTGAGTAAACGTTATTATAACGTTAGAGTGACCTATCTTTTGCGACCAGTGGTAATAAGATAACGTTTGTACGACCATTGTACGACGTAAAATTGTTATAGTCGCATTACTAATTTCCCAGCAAAAATGTAAACAAAGGTGTTGCCAGAAAAAACAACACAAAAAGAAATAGTATATTGCTAAGTCAAGAAATAAACACACTTACATGGTTTTTCATCACAAACCTAATAAAAATAGATTAGATAAATATTCTGAATCATGAGTTTTGCGTCAAAAACAGTAAGATAATTCAATATTTCATAATAACAGTTTTATAGTAGAAAACATTTTATGATGCTGTGCACACATCAACTGCAAGCCGTACACATCAACCTTTGGTCTTTTTATAAAATTTCATATAAATTAGTATTACAAATAGTAGCTGTAGTAGTAACATTTGTCTTTTGGTATTGGGGGGAACAGGCGGTGATGGTATTTATGATAGTTTACGTACAGTCAATATCTAAGTAAAGTTTTCTCATTAGTTTGTTTCACTGAACTTTTAACATCAAAAATTATGATAGGTTATAAAGATAAAATTTCTAATTACCATCCTACTTTAAAATTACCCCGGATGACATTATATTTATTATGATTCAAAATATAATAACAAATTAAAAAGTTTTAAAAGTGACCGAAGGTTTTCAATATCTGAAAATGTCACTATCAGGGTCAGTTTGTCAATTTGACAGTGACGTTTCTTTGTTTACATTTTTGCTGGGAAATTAGTAATGCGACTTTAGTTGGGTTGTTATTGACAACAAAATGTTATTTGATAACACTCATAATCGTTTACTAGCTATAAAAACCTCTACAAATAGTTTACTTTTTCTTGAGATGGATGCTTATTCTCAGTTTTGTGTTATTTTTTCGCGAAAATATCCAAAATATAAATATTGTTTATTGTGTCTACTTACATACAGATGGCAAATTTGACCGCACTACTGCCATCAGTCAGGGCTGGTTCGAGGACTCTGTAACGACGTTACATAATGCGCTCACATTTCTACCGTATTTCTCAAGTCGAGCCACTGCGAGCAATAAGCCGGACTGTTAAAACGAAACTTACATGGTACGATACTTAAAGCTCGGAAGCCGTATTAAGAGAATTTAAATAATCTACATTTCAATAATCACTATTAATACTAATACGTTGAGTAAAATAATATTATTTAGAAAAGCTTTGGAAAATTTTTCCTTCTGTTATTTCGATTACTCTAATTTGCTTTAGAATACCTATACTTCGCCTTCTTGAAACTTACAGCCTTAATTCACTGACATCGTAGGAATTCCACATTTTGTCGAATAATTAGACCAACTTTAAGACAGTCATTTTTGTTATGTATCAAACTAAATTAGTAATATCGTATTAAATTTGATATTTCGTAAAATCGTGTCAATGGTAAAAAAAACCTCGTATTTAACTCACTATTTATAGCAACAAATTTATTTTTTGTTAATGACATCTTGTATACCGGGTGTAACAAGACCTTCAACGAAGCCGAGGTCTACGTATTCAGCCCATCATTAAGACCATTCATTTCTGTTCAAAATTATTGCTGGGAAACGATTTTGATTTTTGGTGTTAAAAAAGCATTGCATACTTTACCACGCAATGTAACGCGTACAACAGACCGCGCCTGCGAGTGTATGCTACACAGCTGCGTGCGGACGAGTTGAAAGGCAGCGTTTATGTGCGTGCTCATAAGATACATCGAGTGACGACGTTTTGAAGCCATTGTTTGTTTCGAAATACTTAAAATTTTGATAATGTTTCATTGGACAAAAAGTAGGCAATAACGAATAAAATAAGAATTAATAATAAATTTGAAAAAAAAATTGACTTTGACCTCCAATAACTTCGTAGCTATTGGTTTCCCAGGTATAGTCTAAAAGACAAAAATGATCCTGATGATGGGCGGAATACGTGAACTTCGGCTTCGTTAAAGGTCTTGTTACACCCGTTATATCCTTTCAAGGATATAACGGGTCCATGTCACCCTGTATATATTATTGTGTCTGCAAAACATTATTTTATTTCAATTAATATTTGTGTAGAATTTTTGTCTATTTAGTTTTTTGAAATTGTTCGAAAAAAATTATATTTTTGCCATTTCGAAAATGTAAAAAATGTCAATAACATATTATAATATTATTTACAGTTTTATTTCTTTCCAATGTTCATTTATATCAATAATTTATCTGGTAAAGTAGATGTCGATAATGTCGATATGCGTGTAGTCGTGACTTATGTCGGTCATATTTGACCGGCTATCAGTCACGGGGTATTTTTCCGACCGTTTCAGGATGTGGTACCATCAGTCCTAACGTGGCACATTCTTTACCCATTTTTTAAGTGACGAAATTCTAGTCGATTTTATATCTGCTAACGTAGAAAAGTTGTTTATGTTTACCTCAGCACACAATATTAAAGATGAAAAATTAGGAAATAGTGTAGGAAATTAAGCGATCTTTTGTGTAGAGACACCAACATTAAATCCGCAGTCGATGAAACTTGGCAGGGATGACATATAGGTAGTATGGCCCAAAACCTATGTACAAATATCCAAAATCAAAAAAAAAATTGGTTAATCTAAAAAAATATGTTTCATTTATGATACTTTATCATACTTAAAGTTACGTCTACCGCGGATTTACTGTGGGGGTCCACTATATAATGGTCCTTCTTAAATAGTGCACAAAATTTTAAGGGGTCAATGTACTCATGCATACAAACAACTTTTACTATGGTAACTACCAACATTGAAATCGCTAAAAATCAGCTGTTCCATAGAAAATTTATAATCGAATGGATCAAAATGTATGGAACAGCTGATTTTTTTTTCGCGATTTCAATATTGGTACCATAATAAAAGTTGTTTGTATGTATGACTACATTGACCCCTTAAAATTTTGTGCACTATTTAAGAAGGACCTTATATACTTTCCTTTCCTAAAATGAGAAATGTGTACAGACAAAGTCTCGCACGTTTATAAATTACTACAAAATTTCAACTTCGATCGAGCTCGATCCTCGTCATTGATGAACCATTTAGAAGATATATATGTTACAGTAAAAACCAAGTATTGGATGAATTAGGTATACTATTTTCCTTTTTTAGGGTTCCGTACCAAAATGGTAGTATGCCAGAGTAGGTATTTTACTCTAGAATAAAGTTAATACTAATTATTTTCTGCATTAAAAAGTGGGATTTTTAAATTAAAACGCTTTTAAATCACAATTTTCTATCATGATAGTACTATTTACTTACATTTTTTACACAAAATACTTCAGAAAACAACTCGATGTTTTTGTAATTGTTTTTTTTTAATATAAAACAATTCTTGACTGATACTATACCTAAATAAAATAAAATTAGCATTTTTTAATTATGAAAGTAATTAAATAAAATGAAACTGGGGCAACGCTAAGACACCTCCTTTGGAATAGTTTAAGATGACATTTGCCCAACTATTTTGCAAATAAGAAAGAAATAAAAAACTAAATACCTTTTTTACAACAGGGACTGAAAAGCGGTCTTAAAAATTTTAAGTGGGGTTACTAGGGCATGTGGGGTATCATATGAAAGAGCGCTGTTTGCATGTTTTTAATTATTTTTGCTTTTTATTTTAGACTGCATAGTTTTCTACTTATGATGAAAAATGTAAAAAAAATACCGTTCCCCCCTTTATCTCCGAAGTTTGCAAAGAGAAGAATCTGAAATAATTATATTTAATAGCAGTTTATATAAAGATTACAGGAAAAATAAAACGATGTCTCAATATAGGACACTTTTTTAGGAATTATCAAATTTCTAAAAAAAGTTAACATTAGTTCCACTATCGGTCAAGGGATGGCGCTGACCTAAACGGCAATAATAATTTTATTATTCTACTCTGCAGTGTATTTATGGTACGGAACCCTCGGTGCCCGAGTCCGACTCGCTCTTGACCGGTTTTTTTTAACTAACAGTGTTTATGCACGTAGGTATATCAGTGACAGATCGCCGGTGCTAAAACGAAAAATCTGAAATACTGCCGTCCGTTAGTTTACACGGTGCTCGGGCTATTTCGTTATGGCAACTGGTATCTACGCTCATATTTGTTATGATACTGGAAACCCATAGGACTAAAATACGAACTGCAGTTTCATGTTTATTTAGAGTTAGATGAATAAACTGCTTTTATTCTAAGTCAGACTATTGGGTGGATAGGGAGGAAAATTAAATGTTAGTAACTTAAATGTAGGTATAAAAAAAAACAAAATTATTTAAATAATTTGTGCACTAGTCTGATAAACTCGGTTATATAATGTAGAGGCAGGTCTAATTTTTCAAACATGTAGCTAAACATATTTTACGCTACGTGCACGCCTACTCGTAGTTATTAATTTTGTACTTTTACTATTCAAAGTATTATTCAAGATATCAACCAAAAGCGGTGGACTGCAATATGAAGATACGATAATCTGCATCGTGCAATAAATAAAGCGAAGGAGATTCGCGACCCGGAGCCAGCGGAACATTAGGAGGAAAAATGTTGCCACAATATAGTAATTGAGGTGCATTTATCCGGCAATTGCCCGTCGTCCCCTGCGTTTCCGTTCGTTAGCCGAGCGCGGAAATGTTCCGGAAAATTGTTGCGAATCGCACACAGGGCCGAACTATGTAAAACAGGGCCAAGGCAGGGCACTCCTGCTCCGACTAATTGTAACAGTCATTGTAATATAAAAGGTGGAGGCAAACCTTACAAGCTTACGGTATTATAATGGTTAACTTAACCTATACCACAAATAATATAATACGTCCTATACTCAGAATTGTGCAGGTAGGTAGCAATCTATTTTAATAAAAAAGGCTACAATAATTTATAGTAATACAAATTCTAATGAGGGCTTTTCAAAGTGACATTTAAAAATTAAAATAGTAACTATTCGCGTCACTAGATGGTGTTGATACTCTTCGAAGCGTAGTAAAAAAATTACATTGACACCCATTTTTATCAACGCCATCTATCAAGCCTACAGTTTTTTGTCATATGAAGCAAATAAAGAATATTCCACTCAAATTAATTGGAATCATGTCATTAATAATACAATAGCAATCGTTCACGATTTTTCAAAATAGATTTGAACTTTGTGTGAGTTTACACCGAAGCGCTGTCAAAGTTAAAGTTATCGTCAAATGATAATGCTACCTATTTGTCACGTCAAACTTGTCAAAGGACATCATGCTGGCTGGCAACATCTTTTTTTGGCTAACTTATGTTTTACCGGTACTATAACAAGCTTGTTATTGTTAAAGTAAGATGGTGCAACTCAGCCTTAAAGTTAACAATCTTAAAAACTTCAAGTTTGCTGAATTAGTCTTTAATGCATTATTTACGTGTACATAATTTAATAAAAACTAAGTTTCCATACATATCGCGAGTGCAGAAAATATTTAACCCTACGTTTTTCATTATGAAGTTATCCCAATACCTGCATGTTATAAAAAATCGGACAGGACCACTAATTAGGAAAAATATTTATTTCTCTTTTGCTGATGATACAATCCATATTTCATCTAGCTAGGGGATACAAATTAATTTTGTATCTTATTGAATGGTGGCGCCATTTTTTCCTTTGAGTAACCCTTAACAGAGAAAATATGAAAAATTCAATTTAACTACGACGCTGTTGAGTTTTTTAATGGCTTGAAGCTGAAAATAAGATATCTTAAAACTCATTTACGAAAGAAATTTTTGTGCTACATTGAAGAGTAAAGTATTTTTCAGATGAGAAAATTGGGTGCGAAAATGAATCCAATGCCGCGCTAAAATTGCTCACGTGCAATCACAGCGGACAATGTATTGTTATTATATGAATATTTTATTTGAACGGCCAATTGGACGCGGCACAAACATTTGATATTCACTGTGGATACGAAAGGTTTGCTTATTAATTGGATTGTCGTGCCACGTAGCGAGCTGCCGACGGAAAATCGTCCAATGTGAATTGCTCTTAATTCGTTGCCCGTCTCCCAATAAAATATACGAGGCTTTCGGGTCCAACCGCGTCGAAAACGAGGTTTGAATAGCAAACAAAATATTAAGCTACAGATTTAAAGCTGTTACTTTCATTATAAAATGTTTATTTTATTTCGCAATCCAATTCGTCTCTTAATGTTATTCGGGACTCGTAATCGATTAAATTACTGCCTTCGTAGTGCTCCGCTTCTAACCCGCCCGCAGTTAAACAAAGATAAACGAAATGAAACAGACATTTCCTTACAAAATAATTCAGGCCTTAATGCTGAAATCACTTTACTTTCTGGCAATTTCAATTCTCTGATATTGTAATAGTCTCGAGATACAAAATTCACAATAAGTCATTAAAATTTGGACGTCAATCTGTTCAAGAAACCTACGCCAAGAATGCCAAGAAACTCATAAAAGTTTTTAATGAGGGCTCCCGGCTCTAAATCCGTCTATTTACAATCTCACTTCTCCTAATTTATGGAAACAGACAAACTCACTAAGAAACAATTACTAAAAAGTTTGCATTTTACCGCCTTTTGCCGAGGCAGTCTTTATAAAACTTATCTTCCATTTGTAAACACATTTTACAATTTGATATAAACAGGTTAAAGTCTCAAGGGATATAAAATAAAATAGAACGTCAGTTCAGTCATGAACCATTAATATCAGAGGCGGAGAAAGCTAAGATAGAAACAAATCTAAAAGCGTTTCAGTTTCACATTCATCTTTTGCATCGTGCAAACAACAGAGCTACAAAACAGGGTTATAATATCACGGAGTTTGAAATCTTCAACGGTGCATCGTTCAATATCAGATGCGGAGAGGCATCTCAAGCTCACGTACTACTTCATTTCGTTTGAAACGACAATAAATGCATCCTTGCAAACTCTATAACCGCTGCGTTTACGCTGTTGCATTCACAATGGTCCCTAATAGGGGCACTTTCAGAAGCTTTTGCGTTCACGTTCTTTTGTGTACATTTTTTATGAGGATGTTACGTAGGTACTTTGTGAATGCCGGTTAAGGGACATTTCTGAAAAAGGCATGTTAGCTTATCCAATATTTTACTAGCTGATTTTATCTTATAATAATTGAGATTAAATCCCAAAACTATTTTCACTTTTCTTTTTCCAACGGTGTGCTTTATTATTGTGTAACCTCTCGCTGATATATGAACATTGTGTCTACTGTAAAACCTACACATGGTTCATAAATTAGTTCACTACTTGTTTCGTAGCAAGAAAAATAATTCTTCACGCGTAGCATTGGTTTCATAGGCAGCCAAAGTGACATTAGTTGACCAAGGTGACATTAAAGCATACTGAAACAAGAAACCATAATAAGTTCTAAGCTTCCTAGCCTTTATACAATAACCATTTTTACGACGGTCAATTGATGGCGTCATTTAGAACATAGCCATCTGCCGTCGCGCGTCGGTCGGTCCTTTGTAAACCGGCCAAATTTATAATTCACCCTTGACATACCCACATAGATAGCGGACCAGAAAAATAGGGGGGACTCGGATTACGTTAAGCTTCATTATTTTTGGGCTTTACTAATAAACAGTAGGTAGTAGGTATCAACCTTGTTAAAAATATTTGATCTCATTTCTTCAACTCCCATGACAGCCAATGATAAATTATATCATCACTTTGGGTTTCTTATAATTAAAGAAAGTGAATGAGAAAACATACGATTCGATTAGTTATATGTATAGCTAGAATGGCCTACCAATGAGATCTAAAGTAACCGACATTGCTCGAAGGATTACTCAACTGAAGTAGCAGTGAGCGAAATATGACGAGAAGAACTGATGGCCCCTAGGGCGGAATGGTTCTAGGTATAGGTAGGGCCCATATGATTGGATCGACAGTCTGGTGAAAGTTGCAATTGAAATGCAGGTGCGGCGCAGGGCCGATTGTTGTTGAGATCCTTGTGGAAAACCTGTGCCTAGCAGGAGACATGCGCGGCTGACCTGATGTCGATGATGATAAATGCTTACGTAGACTTTGAAAAGAACCTTATGTCGTGACTGTCAATGTCGTTACGTATCATAAACTGATAAAAAAACAAAAATGCAAAAGTACTCCAGCCATATTTGGAATATAAGCTTTTCAACATATTTAAGCTTCATTACTTAATGTTTATAAACTGAATTTTGGATCTAGAAATCTTATTAATGAGGACGGATTATGGCTGAAAATTTGAAGTGGAAAAGTTTATAGAGTTAACGAGTCGAGTCAAATGCCATGGGAGGGCCAATAACGTCGAAGGCTGGGATAACGATGGTTCAAAGTTTTAATTAAACAGCAACATCTGCTGCCCTCGTAACTGACACGACAATTATTGTTGCGAACACACGCAAAACATATTGCCTTAGAAGAGGGGGGTGGTATTGATGGGACACCTCTATTTCATCTAGTTATTGTAACTAATATCTTTATAATAACAAGATAGTGTAAACGCCTACTTTATTTTTTTTTTATTAGGCTCACAAAACTGGTTTACAATGATCACATTAGCTACTGAAAAACATTATAACTTGTTATGCTACGAAGGTATATTATAATTTTAAACAAGCTTATGTTAACCTTGCAAATTTTACGTTGAATTACATAAATAATTATTAATTTAAACCTATTTATTCTACCAACCATTTTTCGTACCGCGTATATCATAATACTGTTGTCTAGCTACCTATAATTGCACCATTCTAACGATAAAATAAGTACTTAAAAACGGAAATAAAAGTAAACCTCAATTAATTGCTTTACCTACTTAAATTTTGCAGTAGGGTTAGGCCCTATTATTATAGGTATATATGGTATTCCATATGTCACATATATTCCAATCAAACTTTTTGTTTTGGTTTGATTATGGAGGAAGCAGGAACAAAATCCGGCGATGTTTTTGCAGATATTCGTTTGTGCACACTTCGGGCTTGAGTGGTTAATTTTTGCGCCGTGGTAGGGCAAGCCTTAGCCAAATCTGTTCTGTGCAAAAGGTTTTAAAAGTAAAAACTAGCGGTTAGTTTTTTGTTCAGAAAATGCAGTCATTTTCATGTAAGATCAGGTTTAAATCAGATATGGTTTAAAAATAAATCTTCCAATAAATAATGATTGCATTTAAAAACCATTATTTTAAAACTACAAAACCATCATAAATAGACTAGGTACTAAAAGATTCGTCCATCGACAATCTTTGTTAAGTGAAAGTACAACTTTTCCAGCTCAGTCGCTGAAAGAAAATTTATACCAGCTTCAATTAGGCTTGCTTTTAACCTAAATTTCAATAAAGCTGATCATCGCTACTCTTTATTCAATTTTGGTTATTTTCTATTTTTTAATTTATGGTTATCCTACATATTAAAATACAATCCACTTAGCCGAAGCTCTTTCTACAAGAACTTAAGCAAAGAAGACATGGATTAAAGAGACCAAGATACGCTGGTGTTGTAGTAACAGATTGCTCTGTCGTGGTTGCCTTGATTTCCCTTAAGATTACCCAATGAAGGTAAGAAGTCAACCGCCGAGGCAATGTTTCAAACATCATGTTGCTAATTTTATATTTCGCTCTATCAAACACACTGCATCACTGAATATTTCATTATCAATCTCTTCTACTCAATTTTACTTGATTATAGTCACATAAGAAAAGTTGCAGAGTGTTTTAAACCCCGTACCTATATTAGTATGTAAAGAGCAATTTCATAATTATACTAACTAAAAAAGTTTTCTTAAAAGTTAGTTGCTCTGCAACGCAACTGATATGAAATTAATTAAATATCTTGTATAGAATAGCTACTTACAAAGTAAAATAATCATATTGTTAATTAAAAGGAAAATATTTCTCTACGAGAAAATAAAAATACTTAGTATTATTTTTTTCAAATTGAAATACGACTTTCTTCGCTAACCTCTCTGTGGTAACGTAGTAACAAAAACTTTCAGTATTTCAAACGTTTCTCCTTTAACGGGACAAGAAAGATGTAATCCAGTTATATTACGAAGATTCTCTTGAGAAATAAACGGGAACAAGTCATATTAATGAACACGCAAATTCAGCATTCATTAGCATAATTTTATATTACAGCAAATATCAAGCGTACACTTCAATAATTGTGGTACGACTTATACCCTTAATGAATGAGTACACGTCATGTTTGCTTTCTAAGCTTATTATCTCTCAACTGTTTGTCATTTCGACATTTTTTCTCTCAGACTTTCTTTATACAGGGCTTAGAGTTAGACGCGCTTCGAGACGAAGCCGCGATGCTCTAAGATACAGGGTCTAAGAGTAAGAAGCCGCGATGCTCTAAGATACAGGGTAATAAAGTAAGAAAAATTACCGGCTGCAAAAAACTTATTATGAAACAATTTAACTTTATCAAACAAGTTGGGTATCGTATTTCTTTATAAAATTAAAAAAATCGGACAAGTGCGAGTCGGACTCGCCCACAGAGGGTTCCGTACAAAGTTGGTACTTAAATAAAGACTAATATTTTTATGATTTAATTACAAATATATACTATAGTGTTCTGAATTTTCCGTGTACAGACAAAATATGTTTTTTTTTTACGTAAACTTAAAAGTTAGATTTTTTCACAGTTTCAAGGGACAATAGACTTAAGTATATGGTTTTAATTGCAACTCGATATCTTCACGCGTTCCTGAGATAAAGGGATTTGACACACCGATGGATAGGCATACAGACAGTTTATGATTTAATTACACATGTATAATTATCAGATTTTTTTTCCTGTACTTGTACTATAAGACGATATTACTTGCTAAATTTTATACTTCTAGGTCAACTGGAAGTACCCTAAGAATTTTAATTCCCTTGAGAGTGTCGAAATGTGCGTTTTTTGCGACATAAGCGGCCGTATCTTTTTTTACGTAAACTTAGAAGTTTTATTTTTTCACAGGGACCGTAGACTTGAGTACTTATATGGTTTTGATTTTAACTCGATACCTCCACGCGTTCCCGAGATAAAGGGTCTTGATTTTGACAGACGGACAGACAGACAGACAGCAAAGTGATCATATATGGGTTCCGTTTTTCCTTTTGAGATACGGAACCCTAAAAACAATATGCTTATATGGATACTAGCGGCCGCCCGCGGTTTCACCCACGTGGTTCCCGTTCCCGTGGGAATATTGGGATAAAAAGTATCCTATATTTTAATCTAGGCTATCTACTATCTGTGTGCCAAATTTCAACCAAATCCGTTCAGTAGTTTTTGCGTGATTGAGGAACAAACATCCAAACATCCAAACCCACAAACTTTCACATTTATAATATTAGTAGGATGTATGTATATTAAGAAAATATCAGTCTACCATTATTTATTTAAGATAATTGAAAGTTAATACTTTTACGAAAGCCTACAAGGTTTCTAATATGTCTTAATCTAAGAGATCGCGGAGGTAGTTATGTAACTTTGTTGCAATCAACTCTGACAGAAATCGCAGTTACATTGCTTCTCTAAAGAAGAACATTGGTTCTTAACTAATTAAGAACCAATTTCTTACTAAGAAGAAATTCTTCTTACTTAAAGCAGCAATGTAACTGCGCTTTCAATCGATTTCAATCGAGAATTGTTAGCAACAGACTTACGTAATCAACGGGCTGGTTGTACTCGGCTGCAATAAAAATTCCTCGGAAGCACCTCACTTACCTAAATTACTTTTATTAACGCCGACACATTTTAATTTTCCCGTCTTGTCAACACAAGACGGGAAAATTAAAATGTGTCGCAGTTCCAAGTCAACACTTGGAACTGCGCACATAAATAAGAAGCAACACTCTATTAAAGAGCGATACACACCGGATGCGTAAGCGTATGCGTGAGCGTGCACGTAGACGTACCATGACGTTGTAATGTCTGAAACTTTATGAGACATGGCACACCGCTTGCGTAACGTACGCGTGCACGTAGACCGATGCGTAACCCTACGTATTGCAGCTCCCACGAGACAAACAGGCTGCGTACTTGCTACCTACGCAGAGCGGAACGCATTGATGACGTTGTAGTCAATGGCATTCCCTATTGGACGTCACACCGAACAAATTCGAACACGCACGTATCTTTGCTGCGCGTCACTACGCGCGTAACTACGCGCGTGACTATACGCATTCAGTTGTATTTGTTTACAAATAGTACCGGTACTACCGGTAGTAAGTGGTGTTTTATTTTGTTTTTAAATAATAAATAACGATATTAAAGAAAAACTAATTGAATAATGCGAAAAAATTTGTTCATTTATTTAATCTTCGTCAGACATCGCGCACTAGAGTCGCTAAGATGGCTGCCGCAGCGGCTGGGTACGCAAGGAACAGATTGCGTTGCGTGCCGCGTAGACGTATGCGTAACCCGGTGTGTCAGGGGGTTACGTGCGTAACTATGCACGTGTCTACGCGCGCGTGACCACGCGCGTGTCTACGCAGCCGGTGTGCCCAGGCCTTAAAATGTTGAAATTATACTCTTGATTATACACTTCTTTGATGGTTTTAAACAATTTCTATTAAAAACATTATGTAGGTAGGTATAATAAGCGTTCGTATGTTTATGTTCCTACTTATAACCCCTACATATAAAATAAAACTAGTAAAAGATAAAGTATTATAAGTAAGCCAAAGAAAACAAAATCGGATTAATTTGGTAAGGTACAAGCAATGGCAATACTTGGCAATATGAAACATAGTTATTACATTTTTTCCAAGAAGAAGAAACGAATTCTGGATAAGTAATGCCCTCGTTAAGGTAAACTATTTTTCAATTATTTACTTTTGGGCAATTCTAAAAGTAATTTGGAATCATTCTTTTAGTATCAATATAAGTAAAAAAATCGTTGAAGCTTTGTTTAAATAAGCCGCCGGATGAAATGTAAAACTTAACAAACAGCCGCACGCATAAATGAGTAAAATTATCTGTAACTTTTCGTGAATTCTTTCCCGTTATGAAAAAAATATTACGCTAAGTTGAGGAAGTTTTACGGAAAGCAATCGAAATAAAAGCATTTTTTTCGTTCAAAATTGTTTGCTTTCTACCTGTTATTGTTTGTTACCTACGGTCAAGGAAAAGAAAACAATTCTTGGCGAATTTTTTGTTTTATATCTATTAAGATTACTTTTAGATCCATATTAATTAATGTCTTGGCTTTAGAAATTCGTCAAATACAGTAGGGCGAGGGATTCATTGATACAGAAACATAAGATAAATAGACTAGACGTGGGAAAGTTTCTGACAATACTAGCAGACCCGCAATCTGCGGTGTTTAAAGAACTTATTAATATGTTTCTGTATCAATGACCCAAGTGTTCCCTTATATTTATGATTGTTAAGTTATTTGGATAAGGGTATGATAAGGCTGACATACCTAAAATAAGTAAAAGCCTCTAAACAAAAATAGATTTAAAAAAAGCTTTAGAAATTCTTATGAAATGTTTTAGAAGCAAACAAACTAAAGAAATAAAAGGTTACAAACATCAAAGCCACTAGAGATGTTTAATCCTAATAAGCCACAATGAGCACCAATGGCCCCTAATTGCCAATCTAAGCTACGCTCCGTAAATCGTAAGGCGGGAACCTCCTTCTAACAGAGACAGAAAAAAATTAAACAAGGGCTATTTGTACAGAGCTGGACTTCAATCATGTTCGTAATAAGGGCAGGGCGTATTAGTTTTTTAGGAATATCAATCCAAAGTACGCACAGTTTTCATTCTTCATTTATACGATATTTAAGTCTTGAACCATTCCATATCAATGGAAAAATGCTTGAGAAATATAAAAATCATTGCGATCCCTAAGTTTTCAATCTCGCATTTTTAAGATGACTTCGGCTTACTGTCTATGTCAATCTTACTAATAATTATTATAAATGTGAACGTTTGGATGTTTGTTATACTCAATCACGCAAAAACATAGAGGCCTTAATAAGCTAAAAAATATTTTGACGACAGAACTAACTAGTTTTAAACTAATTTTAAAATTGATTAGTTTTTCTATACCTGAAGATAAACCCATTATCATCACTCTTCCTTCTTCGTCGTATCCTCGTGACTTAGGGTCGCGACAGCATGAAATCGCTTGATGTATATGAGGGCTCTCAATGCAGTACGATTTTCGACAATCAGGATACCTAGATGTCTGCATGTTGCTTCGGCAGACTTCGTTAACTGCGTCAATCCATCGGTCGGTGATCTTCCACGGCTCCTTTTTCCTTCCTTTCATTATCTTCACAACATGTCAAAAATATCTTTGGGAAAAAATTGTACAAGCGACTAGTAGTTCTATCAGAAATTGATACAAACTGTTTTCGCTACCGAAAACTAATGAATATGTTACTGTAAAACCCCGAACTTATATAAATAACTCTTCATGGTAAACGTAAGAACTTTTCTGTGATCATCGCTCATTTCGAACATTTACCACCATTCACTCGATAAATCTTAGTTTTTACCTCAAAGACGAGGTAAATGCTGAAAAATATTTATTTTGAAGGTGTTTTAAAATTATATTTTACTTATTACTAATTAATTTATCAAATCATAATAATTTAAACAAAGGATTTGACTGTCGGGTAATTTTATTGTAATGTATGACTTAGAAATACTCCTACTAGATAAATCAAAATGATAATGAAGAATAAATCAAATGACAATTAAAAATACTTAAGGATTTTCCTGATAGGTAATTAGAAATAAATTTCTATGATATGATTGCTAATTCACTGTTTCATTAAAACAATCCAACATTTACCAACCATCATTTATCTGTAAGACCTAGCATGTGCCAAACCCTAATGGTAAAAGCCCGAAAAATGGTCTCCCTTCTATAAAATCCTCACATTTACCAACTCATGTTGGTACATCTTAAGATTTTTCAGTAAAACCTGAGATTTACCAATATACGGGCTTTTACAGTAACAAATATACTGCTCACCAGCGAACTAAAACTATGGGATAAGCATTCTGCTCAAAAAATGACACCACATAAAAAGTACAACTAAGTTGATAGAGCTCAAAATGCTGGCATTTGAATATGCAGCACAAAGCGTCTGAACACTGGTTGCTTATTAGCGACCATAATTTTGTATACTCATAGATATTTTCCATACTTAAACGAAAAAATAAGATACGTTTTTTCTGCATCTTTTTACTGCCTTCTTTGCATCTTTTACACCATTTGACTATAAAGAACGTCATTTCTAATAAACTCTCTCTTTCTATCTTTTCTCTACATTACAAACTGCAATTTATTGAAAAAAACATTAACGTCAGTCACCGTTTGCGTGGCTGGCCCGACTAAAGCTGAGCGGGTTGTACTTTTTCGGCCCCGAGGTGCCATTTTTTAAACAATATTTGTTTGCAATTACGCTTCCATAGATTTTAGTTCGTTGCTGCTCACAATCAAAGCGACTGATAGTTTACGGTCGCGAAAACAGTTTGCATCGATTCATGGTAGGGCCAAAGGGGAACTATATTGGAAAACATTCGACGATATTTCGGCTGGCTTCGAGAGCTTTTTATTACTCATTTACATTGAACAGCCATGCTGTTGTATGAAATAAGTAGTAAAGAGCGCTCGACGGCAGCCGAATGATTTCAAAAATAAAACCGGTCAAGAGCGAGTCGGACTCGCGTACCGAGGGTTCCGTACTATCATAATTGCACCATTAAACCACACTGCAGAGTAGAATAATAAAATTAGTATTGCAGTTTTAGGTCAGCGCCATCTCTTGACCGATAGTGGAACTAATGTTAACTTTCTTAGAAATTTGATAATTTCTAAAAAAGTGTGCTAAATTGAGACATCGTTTTATTTTTCCTGTAATCTTTATATAAACTGCTATCACATAGAATTATTTCAGATTTGTCTCTTTGCAAACTTCGGAGATAAGGGCGGAACGGTATATTTTTTTACATTTTTCATCATAAGTCGAAAATTATGTGGCATAAAACAAAAAGAAAAAAAAAATGAAAACGTGCAAATGGCGCTCTTTCATTTGATACCCCAAATGTCCTAGTAGCCCCACTTCAAATTTTTAAGACCCCTTTTCAGTCCCTGTTGTAAAAAAGATATTTATTTTTTTATTTATTTCTTATTTGCAAAATAGTTGGACAAATGTCATCTTAAACTAATCCCAATTTCAATTTGGTACCATTAGTAGTTCTCGAGATATCCAGCTGTGACAGACAGACAAACAGACTGAATCACACCATAAGGGTTCCTTTTTATTTACCATTTTGGTACGGAACCCTAATAGGGCCCCAATAATGGCTAATCCCAATAACACCGATGGTCCCTAATTACAAGGTTTAATCTGTGCTTCCAACGATCTCCCTTACGCGCCGTTACCATACGTCTTACATACTAATTTGGACAATATTTTCCCTTCTACCGGAAAAGGGTTCCGGTTAAATATACGAGGTGTTTGTGAGTTGAAAATAAATTGTCGTTTTAATGAAAACACGCTTTATAACATGTGGAGATGGAAAGCTTACGGTATAATTTGTTCAGGTAAATGACTTTGGATTGAATTAGTAAGTCTTTTACATGGGTATTGTCATCAAGTATTTTCATCAAGTTTTTCATACTTTTCATAATTTTTATTACATGCAATTTTTTTTCGATAGTGTTCAGAGTCTGACCCTTAATAAAAAAATATGCTACTAGTGCTAAAAGAAAGATGCTCCTCGCGGTGGTATATTTATTATTAATTTTTAATACAAAAAGGCTGCGTACTTTTCCGACTAGGTAGGTACCTATCTAATATTTTATTAGCTATTGTGTTGACTATTCAAGAAAGACATTTCTTCTTTTAAAAAATATTTCAGAAGAGAATGATGCAAACTGCAATTGAGGTTATCATGCACAGGTCTCAACGGGTTTTCATCAGGATCAAAACATGAACATATATCACGATTCACGTTACATTATTTCCGAGCCCCAACAATGCGGGATTCATAGTGATTCCTGGAATTGCAGCAACCGGAGAAAGCAGATCGCAAACAGATTGACTCGTTTTTTGCATTTATAATACTACCTCTCTGTGGCATTTCGCATTTATAATACTACAAACATCTGAGAGCCTATTTCATTGTTATTTCAAGTTGTCCCACTCCGTGACATTATTAAGACATGTATAAAGATCAAAATCAAGCGAATCGATCAACGAACATCGTCCGACAGTCGTGATTTTTTTTTGTAATAGGCCCTTTGAAGTAATTCATTAAAAAAATCGTAAATCTGATATGAATCTGTGTAATTAAGCTATCTTGGAAGAATCTATTCGTCAAAAATTAAGAACGCATCGCAAAATAATTCAGTTGACGTATTGAAGAGAATCTTTTATATCGTAAAGCAGAAACTCCAGATAGAATCTGAGGTACGTTTTGCGTTTAAACGTGACCAGAAAGTTATATGATAAAACGAAGTAAATTTTCCCTTTGAAGAACTTGAATTTTATGAATTATATGGAGTAAGTTTCTTATATTATGAAAAAAACATCAATTATAGGTTAGGTCGTAACTTTCTACTTATATTATTTTAACGTTTATGGGAAAAAATATCCTAGCTGAATGGTACAGAATTACTATTAGAAACAACTTACAATACTATGCCTCGTTTTTAAATAGTATATTTTTATGCCATTGCATTCCCAGTTTTTAAAATGTTCCTTTGAAGTAGAACTGAATCAACGTTTATTAATGATTATGTTTAAAATACCTTTTTGTCGCTCCTATCCTATTTTTTGAACTTACCATCCAAATTTTAAGGATGTGTCCAGTCCATGAAACTAAACAACTTTCTCTAAGAAAGTTTAATTTCGCCACAAAATTTTGGTCATCCCATTTTCTCTTTTATTTGTATGGAAAGTCGATTTTTATTTTACATATTTGACCATGTGTTCCTTAGAGAAAGTTGTTCAATTTCATGGACTGATGACATCCTCAAAATTTGGATGATGAATACAAAATGATCCTGTATTATACCAGATGCAGCACAGCCTTGGACGAATCGTAGCGTTGCGTTGTCATTCATGTCTTGTTGTATGGTCTGCGTGTCATATACTTATTATACAATAATGACAGTAAATATTATCAACGCGTGGCATTCCTTGCGGCTTCTACGCATCAGTCGCGTATTCGGTACCTACATATTATATCAAAACATTTAATACATTCAACGTCGTTTGCTGTCACGCTACGTAATACAAAGGTGTGCTGCTGTCGGTTTGTTGTAACTTATTTATTTTTCCTCAACTAAATCAGTAACAAAAATATCAGTTACAATAAAAGAAAAGCAGCCTGCAAACTTGTTTATATGCAATATTACAAAACGTTGTTAGCATTGTATGTATGTGTTGTAGTTGATATATCGATAAAACTCAGAGCTGTGAAATTGGTAAGTTCAAACATAACAGGCGAGTTCCATAAGAATAAGTGAACTGTTCTATACGGTACAATGGAATATTTCCGCGGATATACAGAAACAATTCAATGCAAAACTTCTGGTTCGTTCGTTCACCTGCTAACATTTGCGATGTGTGTGTACATCAGCTGTTCAACTGTTCTGTTCTGAAAGATATTCTAACAACAGCCGTTTTAACTTAACATCGAGAACAGGACAAGCCAATTTCTTAAAAGGAATAAAATAAAACGTAGGTATTTACCGAGTTGCAATCTTGACCAACTCCACAGTTACTCGTATAACACCTTAATAATTAAGATACTTACTACCACTTACTTACTACTACCTAGTCTTATTAAACTTTAGTTAATCAAAAGATTTATTAGTAAGTCAAATTAGTACTCATAATGTGATCTACTCAATTTACTAAGTAATAGAAAGTTTACAGAGTAATTATCTAGAATTCCAGCATTTATTTTCCTTACACCACCGTAGCTTTTGATCCTCACACGTCAATGAAACGTAATCACAATTCAGATTAAGAATTAAAGATCTCTTTTCCATCAGAATTCGTTTTGTGTTTACTTACTACGCGCGATCGTAATTTTTTATAACTTTTTGCATCAGCAGACAAAAGGAAAAAGTGAAAATTCAACACCTCTGCCGAACTTCGCTGGCTATAAATTAAGGTTTCCTCGATTAAACGTCTTCAGTCGACTGGCAATAAAATAAATTTACCCTTCCGTCGGCCACCGCGAGAAATATTGATTCCGGGCCACCTGAATTCAACGCACCGTGTACCGTGTAACCTTTACGGACTCAAGCCATATTGCGCCAGCATATTATTAGAGTCTAATTACGTTAAAATGTGTAATCTGTGGTAATAATTAATTACTTTAATTAATTTTAGATTTTTTATACTTTAGGTATTCTCAATGCTATTTTTATATTAGGATAATTATTTTAATAAAAAAAATACTAGAAAAATCGTCTCACCCGTATCCTTGAACATTTGAGTTTCAGAAAATATGACTTCAAAATAATTTGCGCCATACATATGAAATTATTCAGTTTGGTTATTATGTATTAGAATATATTTTAGTTTACATTTTCTTTATAAATACATTAATCAGGTAATATTGTTATAGGAATCGAACTCTGATTTGTATCCTTGTGGGTAGCGCAGTTAGCTAAGTACTTATCTCAAAAGGACATGTCCCGTCCTGGGCCTCTTCTTACACCATCTCAAAATAAAGAGAAAAAAATACCGATTCTGAGAAGGCAGATTTTTGAAGACGACCTCGTCTGTTTTCTAACAAAATCAATTTAATATTTATTTGATTGGAGGGAGAGCAACTGATTAGCCCACTGGACCAATCACCGAGGGGTTTAAAGGTCACTGTGCATTTTGTTCGACATTTGACCTATGGCGTAGACAAACGAAATAGGACTAAATATGTTGATAAAATGTATGTGCTACTCAGTGGTATTGGTCGCATTCTTGCAGGCCATGTTTTATTTTTTATCATTATATCCTAGCATTTCCTTAATAAATAAAATAATATAAATAAAGACAATACAAACGTTTATTATGCTTGTACAACACATTTTCACAATGCTAAAAGTAAAAAATTCTGTTTTATTAACAAAAGTTTAATAACATTAAACTAAAACTCACACACATACTGTAAAATAACTTTTTTCTGCCGGTCGGTACATAAAAAAATAATACTTATTTATTTTGAAAAGTGGGATTGAATTTTCAATTCAAAACTGGTTTGGTTTCTGTACGCGAACTTTCACCAAGTAGGTCTAATATGCCCAATGACCTTTCATGGTCCTTTTTCATTTGTTTTATCATGATTATACGATTCGCAATCAAAACTTCGTACCTAGTATTTTTGTCTCGGTTATTTTTTCGTCATCTAACTTGTGAAAGGGCAAAATTCATTTCGCGAAATGATTTCCTGCTGTCCGACCCATTTCCGTTTGTTTTTGATAAAAAAAGGTTTGAAGCACCCGTCATATTTATTAGTCTAATTACGTTTTGTGTCCAGCTAAGAGTAAATGTAACACTGAATGAAAAAAACGAGGATCCATTTCGTTCTACCAGTTCAAGAGTAAATTTAATTAAGGAGAAGGGCTCTTGACTTGTTTTTTTTTTTTCAATCGTGGGGCTGGCCAATTAAAAAGTTGCTGAGACTTGTACCTACTGGATAGCGACAACCGGCGGAGAGTGCTTAAACTTATTCAGTGCAACTCTGAAGCAACATTAATGCTACTTTTAACTACAACGAACGCTAACTGCATAATGAAATGCAATTACAGTACTCTCTTTCGTTTGTGTAAAAATGCTTATTTAGTAGCGGAAATAAGGAGCTGAAATGAGGTGTATTTTCGTGCATTAACCAGGCAAAGCTTTCCCATAATTGCTGGAAATAAAATGCTTTTGTTAGTTTTTGACTCGTGGGGTAATGATTTTGCTGTATGCACCCGTCAAGCCAGACAAAATGAGATGCAATGGATTTTCCATTGTTGTGCGCCGGCCTCATGCGGCCGCCTCGCGTTTTATGAATTAAAATCTGATTAACGAGGTTTAATAAATTGAGTTTGCTGATTATATTAAATACTTCCTTTATCTCACCTAGTGTTAGTAACGGATAGAGGCAGAAGGTGGAAGCGCTTTTCTCCCGGAATCCTCAACCACTGAGTAATATCTTACCTCTAACTGCCGGAACACATCTGTGTTAGATTGTTGAGACGTCAGACTTGGTAGCTATCCAGATTAGCTTAAAACTATTTATACACACAATACATATGTATTCTATTCGCTATCTATGTCGTAGGATATCCGTAGGTACAAATCTTTACAAAAGTCCTAGTATGATTGCATAAAACCGGATAATGAGGATCAGTAACGATTTTTGTTTAGTGGCTTTTCAAAAAGCTTATGCCACCACATGATTAACTGTGAAGAAATTTTTACGATATCTCTTAAGCCTAAGAAGATATACGACGAGCTAAAACACTGGTTTTTAGGGGTCCTTATGACGTCATTGCGACGTACGTAATAAAGCACATATTGCATTGAGCTTGGCATTCCCTTCAAACCCTATTAACTCAACCATTTCTAAACGGATTTCAAAAAATCTTTCTTTCACTAAGTTTCATAGCTAGAAATATGTTTTTATATTATAGCAATAAACTACGAGTTTATGATTCAAACCTTCTTCTTCTTCTTATTTTTGTTGTGGCAATATACTTTCCTCTTGGAAGTAATTTTTGCCAGTGTCATGTTTTGAATAGTTCAGTGTTTCAATTTACATTAAAATGCGGGTGCATCACATTCCAATGCTGCTTGGAGCATTTGGCAGCAAGTATATCAAGACAGTTTACTCGGTAAGTTTTGCCGAGGTAGCGACCACTACAATAAAAGTCTCAGCTTCACACAACCAAGATCGCGCCTATTTCCATTATCCCAAATATTGTTCAGTTGCGTAGACACTTGTACCACAAAACTGCACCAATTTTAAGACACAATATCCACTATGAATCAATTTGCGAATAATTAAAATAGTCACCGAACTGAACTCGACAAAATCCCGCCAAAAACTCCGATTCAAACCTGTTACTGGTCCTCATTATAGTTTTATAAAAAGTCATGTTTTAACCAATCAGACTGAAGCTGATGTTATAAATCGACTCTTAGATTATCCAATCAGCATTCAAGTTTACAATTGTCCGAAACATACTGGGATGTTTACAAAGATCTTTAAAATTGCTTGGACGATTGCGAAAATCTATCTTAGATTCCAATTATCCGGTCCTTTACAATCGACCTAGGATTATTGCAAAGATCCCGGTTTATACGATTATCCTACGACATCTACAAGTTTTACTTAGTTTGAAACTAAATGATTGGAATGATTATAGGAACTATTATTTAATTTTGTTATTTACCCGGTACTATTTCACAAAATCATCTATGAACGTGACTGAGTATCACGTGAACCGTAACATAATCAACAATCAACAGTGTATGCAGTTCATTGCGTACCAGTTCATTCACAATGAATGGAGGTTATAATGAGCATTCATAATAATGGTAGGTGTATCTGGTTCGGTACTGCGTAAAAATAAAAATAAAAATAAAAAAGGTGTATCTGCTTAATAAATAACACGAATATACCGGGTGCAACAAGACCCTCAACGAAGCCGAGATCTACGAATTTAGCCCATCGGACCATTTCTGTCCAAAATTATTGCTGGAAAAGATTTTAATTTTTGGTGTTAAAAAAGTATTGCATACATTACCACGCCATGTAATGCGTACAAATTGATCGCGACTGCGACTGTATGCTATACAACACAGCTGCGTGCGGCCGAGTTGAAAGGCAGCAGCGTTTATGTGCGTGCTCATGAAAAATTGAGTGATGACGCATTGAAGCCATTGTTTGTTACAAAATACTTAAAATTTTGATTGTTTCTTTGAACACAAATAAGGAAATAACAAATAAAATAAGATTTCATAAAATTAAATGTTTTTTTTTTTATTCTGACCTTCGATAACTTCGTAACTATTAGTTTCCCAGGTATAGTCTAAAAGACAAAAATGATTCTGATGATGGGCGGAATGCGTGGACTTCGGCTTCGTTGAGGGTCTTTTTACACCCGTTAGGTACCATACCTAAGTATTATTTGAACAGACATTGTACAAAATAAATGTCCCAAAATTTATACTTACATTACACTGTATTGTTTTGTAAAACACCAACAATCTCGCAGGAGTAGATTAATAACATCATAAACAACAACATTTGTTCTACGAATTTTCCGAAAACAGACAAAAATATATCAACTTTCCATACAAAATGACTGAACAGCTGATCGAGTTTTGTATGAAAAGTCGAAATTTTTTTGGCTGTTTTCGGTAAAGTCGTAGAACAAATGTTGTTGTTCATGGTGTTGTAATCTACTCCTACGAGGTTGTTGGGTGTTTTACAAATAGCTCTGTATTAGTCTGGGCCACGTCTATGTAGTTACTCTGATACAGTATACCAAAAAAAAAATTGATAACACGATAAACAGATCCTAATCATCCAATTCCTCTAAAATTGTTTTGTTTTGTTTTCTGTAACAATCTGGGGCCCTATTTTTGAATTCTTCATTTGAAATCATTCATTATTTACGTTGGATACGACGTTATAGACCTTATTACCTCCAAAATCACTGACTGCGAATAAAATTTAGTAGTTGTCAAATTGTGACTATAATTGTGAATATTCTACCTATGCGTCCCATGCGACGTAAATAACGAAAGATTTCAAATGAATGATTCAAAAATAAGATCCTTACAAAATATAAGCATTTAAAGAAAAAAAATAACTCAAATATGTTCCACGGTTACTAAATAACCAGAAGAAATCAAACATCGGTCTTTAATAACAATACGAATCGAGGAAAACCAAACTTAATTTAGGTATTAAACTATTGTCTAACAAAGTGCATTTCTATAGTCTATCCTTACTTAAGTATTTGGTAAACAAAATTCACCGGCATTCACATTGGCTCTAAATCCAATTTTATTTTTGTAATCATTAATTATTTTGTAAATCTATTGTGATCATTAATCATTATAAAATAATTGTGATTTTCTAGTGTTATTATTTCGAACATTAGTGCACGTTTAAAATAATGGATATCCAAGAAATATCGGAGCAGTCACGTCAATGTTTCGGCCTTATCCGACATCCGATAAATATTTTATAGATTTGTTTTATTTGAAATCGTCATAATTAGTACTTGAATAAAATAGCATCTTAATATTATTATCATCTATCTGTGCCTATAGAATAGCAATAAGAGTCAGCAAAACCAACGAATGAAGTGAGATAACAAGAAAATTTTATTCTTTCATGAATTATGTAAACACATTCCTTCTATGTAACTTGAAATACGTATTACGAACGGTATCAAAGCGGGATCTCATCTCAGTCGAAGTACTTAACATAAGTTCCGAGCCCGGAAATTACTGGATTGGAAAATACAAAGTTTAATTTGAACTTAATTTATCTGTCACCGAAATTTGTTTCAACAAAGACTACTGTTTCGGTTTAATCAATATTTTAAAAGGCGGATTCTGTTTGATTTAAAGAGATTATTATAACAAAAGATAGATTTATGAGAGAACTGGATATTCTGTATTAATTATATGAGGGTTTGAAGGTTGCTAGGATGGCGGGCTATACACAATATCCGGTGCCTGAAGGGTGTTTTCATTCGGACACCTTTGTATTACGAATCCGATAAAGGGATTGAAGCGTCCCTTGGCGCTCACTAACATTTTCATAGTAAGCGAGAAAGCAGGAACCCAAATTTCCTTCACATCCGTCAAACAACATTCACAGCGCACTATTTGTCAAGTCGTCGTAAAAGTGTTTCGCTGCAATACTTACTACTTCTTCAAAGGTCCGATAAAAAAAAAAAAAATGGTTAAATAAAATAAAAAAATAAATAAAGAGGACGTAAACCATAATCAGCCAGTATAATAACGAAATACTAATAAAAATCGTAAACATTTTAAAGAGTAGCTTGTTTATACCTCTTGGTTTTATACATTGCGTATTATTTGTTTTATGACCCTTCAAAGTTGGGTGGACAAGTCCATTTAAAAAGTATAAAATTTATTAAAATAATAAAATTTATAGCAAACTAGCTTCCGCCCGCGACTTCGTCTGCGTGAAAAGTTTTTTGCTATCCCTCGGGAACATAACTTTTTTCGGGATGAAAGGTTCCCTATGTCCTTCTCTGTACCCCTGACAACGTGTATGCAAAATTTCATGATGATCGGTTCAGTAGTTAAGACGTGAAGGCGTAACAAACAAACGAACTTTCGCATTTATAATATTAGTAAGGATTTGTCTCAGAAACCATTTTGATAAACGCAATATTTAATAGCTGCCGAACAAATTTCCTACGCGTTGCATATGTTACCGGCAATGTATGAAATGCAGGCATTGTATACAATGCCTAGGCATTGTATACAATGCCTGGCCCTTTTAGGCAATGTATGAAATATAATGAATATTGATATCTATTTCACACATTACCTAGGCAGTGTATACAATGACTAGGCATTGTATAGAATGCCTGCTGGTCCACCGGCAATGTGTATAATAAAAAGATTTTCGAGAATAGATTCGAGGGGGGCTTGGGGAAAGCTCGAGGGGGGGGGGCTTGAGGAAAGCTCGAGGAGGGTTCGATGGGGGGCTCGAGGGGGCTCGAGGGGGGCTCGAGGGGGGCTCGAGGAGGGCTCGAGGGGGGATCGAGGGGGGCTCGAGGGGGCTCGAGGGGGGCTCGAGGGGGGCTCGAGGGGGCTCGAGGGGGCTCGAGGGGGCTCGAGGGGGGCTCGAGGGGGGCTCGAGGGGGCTCGAGGGGGCTCGAGGGGGGCTCGAGGGGGCTCGAGGGGAGCTCGAGGGGGGCTCGAGGGGGGCTCGAGGGGGGCTCGAGGGGAGCTCGAGGGGGGCTCTTTGGAATCGAACCTGTTTTACTCCTGTAGGTCCCGCGTATAGCTTAGAAATTTAAGGCGAGCGCGAAGCGCAGCGGAGCGTGAGCCTTAAATTTCGAGGTTATTTTTTTATAACAGACAACAGAAATATACTTATTTTACACATTGCCGGTGGACCAGCAGGCATTGTATACAATGCCTAGGCAAAGTATAAAATGAATTATATTTCATACATTGCCTGATCGTTTTAGGCATTGTATACAATGCCTAGGCATTGTATACAATGCCGGATTATACACATTGCCGGTAACACATACAAACTAACGTGCGTTACGTTACACACTAGCGTGACGTCATAACTAAGTAGCCGTTAGTATGGAGCGTTTTTGGGTGAGTCCAATTTGTGAGCATTTCAAAATGTGATATCTCGGGCAGTTTTCATGCTAGCGAAATAATTCTTTTACCAATATTTCTTTTTTTGAGAGGTAATTTATGAAACATAAAATAAAAAAATAGTCTTCATGCCAATTATAAGATAGGCTACACAATAGAGCGATTATATGAAAGAAAGATAGGTATTGCAAAACCCGAGTGGTTGCACAAAATGTATTCCTCTCGCCACCAACAAAGACAACCCTTTTATTCTTTTCTGTCGTCGGCGGCGATGGTAATTCTCGTCTTTTAACAAATGGAAGACATTATCGCTGCGTCTGGCTTTTGTGTAAATTCATGTAGAATAAAAGTTAGTAAAAAAGTTAAAGCGCTTACGTAGCGCTCGCATTTCAAACGTAACGGCTATTTTAAAACGGGGCAAAAACTTCTCGCCTGTTGTTGCGATATGTTCGCTCCGGGAACTTTTTCTATGATAAACTGCAGTAATGTTTAATGTCATATCACGTAATAAAATTTCTATGGACAATTTCTAGGCTTGTAGAAAGGGGAATGTTTCGTAATAAAGTAATTATGGTTTTTCTACAAAATTGTATTTGTGAAAATAAATAATTCACATTCAATTCATTTCCCAATTACTGCTTTTTCGAGCTCATAGTAGTGCCGGCGGATCCACGGGTCGTGAGGGCACGCAATCACACGAAAACGTTGTTGTAATGAAGAATATAAACATATATCTCTCTAAATACAATCACCTGTACTTATTCAACAAAAGTACGCCTTATGAAGGTCTCTCGAAGCGAGGCCTGCTGTATCAGCATCTCAGGCGAGCGCACAACACCTCTCATCCAGTCAGTACCCTTACCGCCTGGCCGCCTGAAACAGTGACTGGCGACGCGACGCGCAAACTGTCTCTTCATTGCTCGCTGGACATGCCCACCGCACAGGGGTTAATTCACAATTCACATTATCACAGGAAATGTATTCAGAATTCGCGAGTTTCGTCGCCGGTTGTCGCTCCGCGTAGCCAGGTTATTCTGGCCAACTTACAGTCGTGCCCTCCAAGCTCCTCAACTACAAAATCCTTCCAACGGAATAGTTTTCAAATTTACGTCTATCACTGTCATTCTTTTAGTGATGTAGAAGGAAAGGGTTATTGGCCGGAAAAATATTAGAGATTAGGTACGGGAAAGCTTCCTATTTTGTTTATTTATAGAGGTAGAGTAGATTCCGTATTTTAACAATATCATAAATGAAGGTAGATTTCATTAGAAATACAAAAACTTAAATATTTGGGCTGAAAATAAAAAGTACCTAGTATGTTTTTTACATTATAAATTGTCTAATTTAGCTAGGTACTTTAGCAGCAAAGGGGGAACACCTAATAACGCATCACGTCCTCTTATTTATCGCTTTCCTGAGATAAGCACGCGACATAAACAAGAGCAGAGATTACGTCAGGATGCATAAAATTTTACATCAAACCTTATCGGGTACAAAAAGTTGTAAAAAAAAGGGTTAAACGTAGGTACCTCCTGTACCTGATGCAAAATGAAACGGATATAACAAAAAAGTTTCATTCGGCCGACCGGCGACTGTTAAAATGGAATAAAATGTTGTTTTTCTGTTCTTCTCATCATCAAATGTAACAAATTCTATAAATATACAATTTTGTGACGGTCATCGATATATAACAAGGATTATAAAAGGAACTACTTCCACGAATTTTCTGTAAACTAAATTTCAGGAAATATCAAAATTATTATAACAATTTCCAGCAAATTCGTGGAAGCAAGTATCTTGGGTCCTATTTTTATAATTCGTTCTAAAGGCTACTTGTCAACAACTAAGAGAAAATCAATAGCAAGTCAAGTGAAATAAACATCTCATTTATTATGTGTACTAATAAAATAATTAAACGCGCAGGTATAAAGCTTTTCATTAAAAAAATCGAAGGTGAAATACAGTTGCATCCAGTGCTCTTTAGAAGGTATGGGGTAAGAAAACTTCAAATTTTGCATCAAATGGAAAATACAACGCACTATTTTGTAAAAGTAAAGTCTAAAATTTAAGCTTAGCGACGTAGGCGTAAGAATAATTTCTTCGTTAAAATTCTTACTTTTAGCTATAAATAGTTTTAATTTCAGGATTGATTCAGATATTATGCTTCGTACTGTGATCATTAGTGACATCATAATCGGCCTTTGCGGTAGCTTTATGGTCTTTCATAAAGGAAAAAATAATATTTTCAATATTTTTTTTTTCGAACGCAAAACAGTTCTCAGCCGTGTTTCTTTTGTCGAGGCATTCTTGCTTCGCCGCCGGACCCTTCTGGCGACCTATTTTTGAATCGCTCGGCTGGCGGTGAGCGCTCGTTTCTACTGATTTTCGTTCGACATCTCATTGTTTTGAGTCATATATCGAACGAAAATCAGTCGAAAAGAGCGCTCGACGCCTGCCGAACGATTCAAAAATAGGGCCCCTGGTCGTGTGTTGGATTTGTATTGGTACTTACTGAAAATATAAAAGCACTCAAAGTTTTAACATAGTTTCATTGATTTAGAATAAAGGGCGTCGTCCTTATAGTACCTAGTGCATCAATTATCGTCCGCTCGTTCGGTATCGTTATGAAACAAAACATGATTGATCACTTGTTAGCCCTAAATAGTCAACGTCTAGTAAAAAAGATACCTACTTATCTCATAATAAAAAATACTTTAAATTATAAATCTCAAAATCCGTATTATTATGAAAATCAATTACAGACGTAGTCTTAAAACACGTCTTTATGTTCAATAAAATACGCCATAATTTAAACATTAAAGATATTTCAATAATAGATAGAATAATAGAAGCGCTCAAGGCGGAACTTGACAGACTGATCGTACTCAATCATGTTTGTTCAGCAACGCTCGGTCCGGTCAGGTGTCGGATGGGTGACCGTTAAAGTGGCATTACAACTGAGCGCTTCCGTGCTTCGGAGGGCACGTTAAACCGTCGGTCCAGGCTGTTGTCATCTGATAACAGTCGTTAAGCAAAGTTAGAGGCCTTTCAGGCGGCTTGATAAACTCTAACACCAGAGGTGGCCACTAATCCTCATTCGATAAGAAGAAGAATAATAGATTGTATCATAAGGGAACAAAATAATATTTTTACGTTGAGGGATTCAAATCAAAGTACGTCGCCCGAGCCAAAAATAAGTACATATATTTTGCGCACGAGTGATACACTCTACTTTTCATCACCCTCTATGAGAAAATAAATGCCCGCTAAAAGTTTCTTATAGAAAGCACCACCTATGGGTGCACTCCGTGCACTTAAAGGCAAACCAAGCCGTCCTTTTCGAAAAGATGGGATGAAAAAGTATTTTATTGGAAATCTTCCTATAAGCTACAATGACGTGGAGTTATAAAAAGGGTAATGCAATAACTCAGACATTTTGGCCACTTTTAAACCGATTCACGAAAGTCACGACCCAGTTAAAAGTTTAACGAGTCGTTAACATGTAAGCGAAGTTTGTTTATAAACGGAGACCGCACGATTACAACGATGCTCACTTGTTTTCGGGTAGAGGTATTCCCGCCATACAAAGTTGTAGGTTTAAACATTTTGTCACACAATACCTTAGAGCAACACGGGCTTCCGTACAGCCGCGTTACTCTAAGCACAATACCAATGTCACGTAGTTTTAGGCAGTTAAATACAAATATTATAAAAAAATCTCAATTCCGAAAAAATATATTTTTACAGAAAAATGATATTCTTCGTTTTTTACTCCTTGAAACAAAAAAATAATAAATCCTCGAGAATTTATTTCCAACCGACATACAAACTTACAAACTTTATACCTCTTTATAAAAAAAAATCGATAGGCTTAAAATCTAGAC
Organism: Agriphila geniculea; assembly: GCA_943789525.1. Lineage (NCBI taxonomy): Eukaryota > Metazoa > Arthropoda > Insecta > Lepidoptera > Crambidae > Agriphila > Agriphila geniculea. The sequence continues at coordinate 17,288,888 of OX038875.1, forward strand.
TTTACTTTTACAAAACAGAGCATTGTATTTTGCAATTTGCAATGATCAAACAAGATAAACTATTCAAAATTTTAAATATTTCATACCCCATACCTTTTTAAGAGAAGATCGAATCGTTCTTATTTATCCCCACAGAACAAAGAAAAAAATGTTTATACCCTATAACTGCCTGCTTTAAATGCTTCCTGCCTGTTACCTGTTAATACAACGGTATTGACTTCATTCAGAGGGCCTATTACGTAAAGTAAATCGTGAAAATCGGACGATGTTCGTCCCACTCCTGAACACTATTAACTCATGTGGTTCGAACTTAAGTAAATCGAATGACGAACATCGACCGACTATCGCGATTCTTTTTACGGTTCCCGTACCCAAAGGGTAAAAACGCCCAACCGACATTTTGGCGCTAGTTTCCACCTTTATTAACGTTTGTATTGGTTTAATGGGTGTATAAAAGTGTCCAGTAAAACTTTTGTATGTTCAATGGTCATGACTATAACTAAATAACTCATCAAGATGAGTAACAGCAGCAAGAAGACATAATATGACTTAGGTAGGTATAAAAGAGAAAAGCTGAACCACAGTAACACTAGGTATTGTAACTTCAAGTAACAATAAGAACCTAAGGTAATAGTAAGGTTTCTAGTAAGTCTCACTATTTCCAAGTGTTCTTAAAGAGTGCTAAGTAAATGTTTATTACCACTTAACTAAACTAGGAAACGTAATATTACTTAAGGAGGTATAAACGGTATAGTCGGAACCATCATAGCACCTGTTTTTATAAATTCAAGTATCAGAAAATACTTGAAGTAATATTATAGTTTCTTATAACTCTTTCTACCGACAAGAGCTCTAGAAAGTAGTTAGAAATTTTTTTTATCACCTAAGTTGATATAAAAGTGTCAATCGCAACCTATTTACAGCTACTTAAGTTAGTAATTAGAAACCCCTATATATGATAGCAATTGTTATTATGGAGTTACTTTTAGAGCCCTAATTGTTACAGCGGGGTTCAAATTTACTTTTATGCTATTCTAAGCAATATTAACATGTAATTTAACCATTGTAACTCTTATTTTCACTTGATATTATAAAACATATAAAATATTACTTTTATAGATGTATAATGTCTCTAACCTCTAATGTTATCTTTTCTGATCTGATTACATGCAGATTACAGTGATACCTATAAGTAGTCAGAATTTTGTGATTTTTGCCATGAGTTCGTGGATAAAACGAAAGTGTCATTGTCAGTCAGTCAGTTAACAGAAACGTAACCCTAAAATACCACTACCTTAACATCCAAGTTGAACCATAGTAAAACCAAACACCTTAAACTTGTACTCTTATTACCTTTAAAACCCTGTTCTGGTATTACAAGTGCAACAATAGTTCTTATTACAGGCCATCTAGCACTTTTTGTTTATTAACAGTAATAATAGGAACCTAGGGTAATAAGGAATAGACGCCATGCTAAATCAAACATAACCTAAAAATAATTCAGAAATAAAACTAGTTTAAAATCCATTTTTGTATAATTTTCTCATTTTAAAACACAATATTATTACTACAATACACAATAACTGTAAAAGACAGAGCCAATATTCTGTTTTTATATAAATGTATATTGTGTGTATGCCCCGCGTGATAAAATACAAATTATTTTTAATTCAAATATCACTTATTTTCAAGGCCCTTCAAAATTGAGATGCAAAACATATATTATTCTCTCAATAAAGTAGCCCTCGCAATAAATGTTAGCCATATGATGAAGAAATCAAACTTGACTGGTGAAGTTATTGACAATCTTAATTACACTTCCTTAGTTGGCCATCAATTTTTACACGATATCACACATCACACATCACCAGTAACACTTTAAGAACTAAAATAATGAAAACTAATAGAAGAAGAAAACGCGCTACAGCTCTGAGTTGCGAATCAGCACTGATCAAGATACATGAAGTAGCTCAAAGAAAAAAATGAACCTAAAAAAGAACAAATATATTACTATAAAAGTTATACCAGCAGACTTTAGAACTTGTGTACCACCTATAGTTTTTATTATAACCACAATACAGACTTTAAAGTGCTTGAGGTAGCAACATTTATATTATACCACCATTATAGATACGAAAAATTGTTTGCCATTAACGCCACTCTATAACTGTAATGTAACTCTCAGTGTTAAAAGAGTGAGCATTATAACCATTCTATTACTTATAGCGATATAAGACGTGGGCCCAAATAAGAGGTTGTAAGGGGTTAGAGCGTGCTCTAACACCAATTGCTAAAACCTTTGTATAACTCTTGCTTGCCAAAATCACTTTTAAATAACTATTTTAACACCAATTCTTATTACCAAAATGCTAGTTGGGCGGGACCCTATTAGGTACTAAGACTTCGCTGTCCGTTTGTCTATCACCAGGCTGTATCTCATGAACCGTGATAGCTAGACATTTGAAATTTTGACAGATGATGTATTTCTGTTGCCGCTATAACAACAAATACTATAAATAGAATAAAATAAATATTTAAGGGGAGCTCGAGAGATTTTGTTGCCGTTTTTGCTCGATATTAATAACGATAACAGGTAGACAGTTGAAATTTTCACAGATACTGTGTTTCTGTTGCCGCTATAACAAAAATACTAAAATCAAAATTAAATAAATATTTAAGGGGGGCTCCCATACAGCAAACGTGATTTTCTTGCCGTTTTTTGGGACGGAACCCTTCGTGCGCGAGTCCGACTCGCACTTGGGCGGTTTTTTTGTGATAGGTCCTCAAATAACAGCAGGTATTTCCCGGACTCAGCAAACTTTCCTCTCAAACTTGCCCGCAGTAGTAAGTAATAAAAACAAGGTTTTCTCTACGTGTCCTTCTAAACAGCAGCCACTTAAACTCTCGCAAGCGTAGTGCCCTTTGCGGATAAGTTACGGTCCGTTTATGACCCCTAAACATATCTACGCGGTACCCGAAGCGTTCCGTCTTACGTTATGAACGATCCTGTGTTATTCACAAAGAAATATTGCCCGCTATAAATACAATCCACATAAATGTATCTTTATTTACGTATGAAATTTGAATGTTGATTGTATTTTCTCTACGTGGTAGATGTTTTATTTACAGTGTAAAATTTTTACTATCTTACTTTTAGGGTGGTAAAATATTACTGAACTGTCTCAGACGACGTGTAAAAATGTCAAGGAAATTATTTAGTACCTAAGTGATCCATAGCAGAATTTTTTTTTTTATATTTTTTTCTCCAAATTGCGTAGCACCGTTAGCACGCGCAGTCGGTGTGTAGCATCGCCCGCGCAGATGGAGTGTGCTTGCTACGGTGCTACGTAGCTACGGCGCGCACTAGTTTCGTAGTGCGCGCTTTGCTACGCGCAATGTCCTGTCGATGTCGGCCGGTTCTTTATGGAGTTTTTCTTTTTTTGATAATACCGCACACATGACTAAATATTCAATGAGTTTATTTCTGTAGTGTGTTCATGTCACCGCGCTTAGCATTTTATTCTTTTACATGTTCGGTCGCTCGAAAAGTACCTACAACTACGTTGAGTACGTACTCAACATAGTAGTAGGTAATCGAAGAAGGTACTTTTGACTTTTGATATTTACTTTTTTTTCTCATGTTGTCCAATATTGGTGCCATCACGATCACGAGAGATATCCAATAAACTTCAATAATAAAAATCTTTGATTTCTTTATTTTATTATAATTACTAACATAAGAGAGGGTTATAATGAAAAGTTTTGAAATATTAATTTGGAATTAATTAATTATTATTATGCCGCCTAAGTTAAAAATAGATTTTCTTGAAGGCGTTAGATAGAACCAGCTCAGTAAACGAACCCTAATTTTTAAGGCGGGATTTTTAAAAGGTTCCTTAGAATAAAATTCAAGACATTTCGGTAAATTTTCAGAAGAGTAAGCTTGTCATGTTCCATAAATATCCACTTTTCTTTTAATACACATGTAAGAAGGTGAGATTTTACATTTTTGTACGATGAATTTACGTCAATATGTGATTAAAATGAAATACGACTTTAAAGCATAACGCGAAATATTGGATAAAAAACTTTTTTGGATGGATTAAAGATGCATTCTCCAAAAATATAATTACAAAGGAAAGGAAATAATGAGAGATTTTATTTACATTAATTACTTTCTGTACAAAATAATTTAACAAATATTGGGCAAAAAGAAAAAATATGCATTGCTACGATATTAATTACCAGTATTGCTGCTTGATTGTATGTGCATGAAATTAATTCAATCGCATTACAGTGAATAATTAAATGTACATATATAATACTTTTTTATTTGGTCTGAGTATAATACATGAATATTAGTATATTTTTTATACAAATTACATTACATGTAATTTGTATAAATAAATGAAGGACCAAAGAACTTGGGCACTTGCAACAAAAAACTTAGCTTTTTGCTTGAGTACCTAATTTTACGGCTTATTCCGTTGTCTTGTCCCCCAGTCCACCACTGGGAGATATTGAGATAAAAAAGTTTTTTTTTTTTTAGAATCTAGACATTTCTTCCCGACATCCCCCAGTGGTAGACAAAGGCAATAGAACGTCCATACTTTATTTCCAGATATCCACCAGTGGGAAAAAACGGGATTAGGCCTACTTTTCAGTGGTACCTACTTACTAAGGTCACCTATATACGTATATATTTTTTTATGCAAAACAGGATTGTGCTTGGTCTTCACCTCACCTGATGTTAAGTGACGATAAGGCCGAAGGTGGAAGCGTACTACACCCGGAATCCTCATCACTGAGTAACGGCTATTTTATCTTACCCTTAACTGCCAGAACACAACAATTTTTAAATTGTTCTTATGGCGTCAGACTTAGGTAAGATGGTGGTAGCTATCCAGGCGGACGTGAAATAAGCTCTACCACCAACCAAACCGAGTAGAAATTGTACCCCCCGGGAATCGAACTCGGGACCCTTGCGTCTTACACGGGTAGGCGAACCACTAGACCACAGAGGTGGTTAAATATTACTGGTACTTTTAGGTTTTTAAGCTACATCACAGATACCTTATGAATTAGATTTACTCAACAATAAAATTAACCATGTAACAAAAACAAATTCATAAAATATAAAGTGGGTATTTTTGCGTTATTAATGCATTGCGTTAGTAACAAACAAAGATGCCACACCTTTTAATATACTTAATTAAACAAGATAATAAATGCACATTGATGAATAGTTCAGGATTTTGTAACTTTAGGTAGGTACTATCTATTTTATCTATACATAATTAAATAAGTAAGTATTTCATTTTATCTAATCACTTCTACCTAACGCAGCGTTCTTTCTAATGATGATGCCTGGCTTGGTTTTCTTTGATGGAAGCATTATCTAGTGCAAAACACGTACAAGCCGGTGATTGAACTCTACCTAACGAACCCATTTATAGAATAGTTGTTGAATGAAATAAATATAAAGTTCTCCTTTTTTTGAAATCGTTTAAAAAGCGAAATAGAACTTGTTTGAATTTGCGGTTTTACGAGAGAACTCTGCATTTTGTAGGTAAATTCGTATAAAATAACTACTGTTTTCTGTGCGGAATTAAATGAATAGGTACTTTAGGTATTACTCAGAGCTTTGATTATTGACGGTAAGTGTGAGGAAGTGAATCCGTTTAAGCGAAAGATTATTTAGCACTAAAGAGCTTAGATCACTAAATTGAATTGACACACATGAGTTCCAGAAGTATGCAGCAGTTATTTTTAAGTGACGTCACCGCTGCAACGAGGAGCTCGGTGGCGCAGTGGTTTAGCGCCTGGCCTAGCGATTGCGTAAGTTAAGCAACGTTCGCAAGGGTCGGTCATGGGATGGGTGACCAAAAATTTACTATCGCGAACTCCTCCGTGCTTCGGAAGGCACGTTAAGCCGTTGGTCCCGGCTGCATTTGCAGTCGTTAATACCCACCAATCCGCATTGGGCCCGCGTGGTGGGTTATGGCCCGTCCTCCTTATCCACCCATAAGGAAGGCCTGTGCCACAGCAGTGGGGACATCAAAAATGGCTGACGGACACCGCTGCAACAACACTATTATTGGCTTCTATATTCCTGAATCGCAATACTTACGTACCCACAGCGTCGTTCTTCGTCACTTCAGGGGGCGCACTTTGATGACCCATAACTATACAATAAGCGTATACATCTTGTGGCGCAAAATTCAAATTTTGCCTGGGGCGTTCATTATTTTAGAAATATGTCCTAGGGTGCAAAATTCAAATCTTGAAAGGGGCGCTCATGATCCTAGAAATAAGCCTTGGGGCACAAAATTAAAATCTTGCCAAGAGCGCTCATGACTCTAGGTCCAACGCTGGGTTGGGTACCCATTCCAATCAAGGCGGCTTAGCTCAGCTAAGTGGCTTTAAAGCTACACGCTTTTTAAAGGGTGACGAGTTTCGATAGTACGGGCTGCAACGTGACGTCACAGCCGCATCACCATCGTGTGGAGTGACACGACAAATTGCCCACCAGTAATTGGCGGCTGTCGCTATGGCCCCCACTCGGTCGAATTACTTTTATTGTCCACTAGCTGCCCTAATTCGATGTAATTCGTGCCTGTACTTGGCCATTGTCTAGCAAATTGATTTTCATGAGGGGTGGAATGACGTACCTATATGATAATTAGCTTTAAACACTGTTACCAAATCATTCGATCTCGATTTGAGAGTCAATAAATCAGTCGTTTTTCAATCCCATTATGTTTATTATAAATAGTGCAATAACTACACATTCGTAAAAGGATATCACCATTGCTGAACTAGAAATCAGGTACCTAGGTGTGCCCTAATATCTAATATATCTTTTAGCTGGCATAATAATATACCTATTTTCAGTTCTACCTTAATAACCTCGTGGCCAATAATTCGCGTTATAATACAACGTCAAACAAATGTTCACAAACGACGGGCGCCTAACAACGGTAAGCACCTACACACGTTTTGTCACCGACGTCTAGTGATAAATTGCATTAATAAAACCAGCCGACAACTCGCGAAATTGTGCCCCAATTTTTTTCCGCGTGAACAGTCCTATCTACTTTTTACCAATTGCAGTCAAATATATCAAATTGGCATCCCAACTAGTCTTGTCGAAACGAAATTGTGTTTTATATGAGAAAGTCAACTAAAATGTACGCTGAAATGTCAAAGTAAAGAATAATTAATTAATGTACTTAAGTATACTCTAAATAAGGCAAGTTTTAATTAATGTTTAGTGAAGATTTATTTTTCGCTAACAATTTCTAGACTGTATTTGTAAAAGGTTTTCTGTATATTTTTTCCTCAATTCTTGGAACTAAATAACCTAACTAACCTGTCTCTATTAAGTACTGCTTTAATTAATAAAATCCCATTAATTTCACCCAAGATTTTATTAGGTAATCAGCTTTTCAGTCTTTTTATTCATGTTATTTTAATATTTCTTGTCTATAATTGACCATCTCAGTAGCAGCCATCTAACCAACGAGTCAGCTTTATTAAGAATATATCTGGAACATAAACCCCCCAAAACGTAGGTATCCTGTTTAACAGGCTACCTATTCTCGAACTCTCTTGAGCAAGGGTCAAATCTAATTTAGTTTTTCTACCTGTGTAGTGACTCTGACTTGTGTTTCAATCAAACGGTGATCATTATTCCTTTTTGATAGAAGTTGATAGGCAGGTGACAGGTCATTGATTACCTTTCTAAATAGTGATACTTAATCTTAACTAACATTACAGGCTGTTTGGTAATACTGCTATAAAGCCGAATATGGTAGATAGGGTAACATGCGTACAATACAACCGGGAAAATTGTTATATATCCTGAAAACCACCGCATGGCTGAAAATTTTTGTTTTTTTTTTATTTGTATGGAAAACTGCAAAGTGACATGAATGACCCTAGATATGAAATAAAGCTTGAGAAGTGAAGAAGACTGCCCTCGATGTAAATAAACAGTGAGTTTGTTTGTTACGCTTTCACATCTAAACTTTTTACTAAACCGATCGTTATGAAATTTTATAGAAACGGAAAAGGACATAAATTATTACTGTCCACGCAGATAAATTCGCGGGCGGTCGCTAGTCAGACTATATTTTAAGTCTACTACTTACACCAATTTAGAGTAAGAAACAGTTATATATGTCATTGAAATCGGATCGTAGCATAACAGCTTATTTCTGATATCATTTAATTACGGTTCTACACTTTGTACTATTATGTATTCTGTGGTTCTACTAAATACCCGGAAGATGATTCAAATGACTATTTATTCTATTCGTTCGCTAACTAAACTGAAAAAAAGCATTATAGAGTCTAATGCTCTTATGTCTAATGATTTAGACATAAGGTTACATGTTACAAGATTGTGTAAATTAAAGATACCTAAGTATTGTTGTATTTTATGGAATTAAAGTACAATGGCACGCTGGACTACTACGACAGGGTAATCAAATTCAATCAATTTTACACTTAAATGCGAAGATTTTAAGGTTCAAGACAAATTGCAGATTTTTGTCAGTTTTGTAAGTAGGATACTCTAACGTGCTGCTGACTGTTACATACGACAGGTATTTATTACAGTTTCTTGCTAATTTTTAAACACGCGTAGAAAGTTGGCCATTTGAATAGGGTGGCTGTTTCCTTTTATTCACAGCGCAAATTCGAAGAAACTCGAAGCCACAAGAAAAGGCTTATTTGCCATTCCCTTCACGTGAATCACCGGAACTTTTTGTGTAATCTAAAACGATGTAAGTAATACGAGTAACTTTAGCTGTTCGCAAGGTTGTGTGCCATTAAGTTGGCTGAAAGAATAAAGGTATAACCTGTAGGTAAAATGTGCTAAATTGCAGTTGAATTATTCGTGTTATAGTCATATGTCTTGATTGGAGTTTAAAGTTTTAAATCGTCGGTTTAATATGATAACATTTACTTAATAACATATATCACAGGATATTGTAAGGTATGTACACTCATTTGAGTACCTGTGTTAATTTAATGTTGTATTGTGCATCCTTCTTCATAGAATATCCTGTAAGAATGAGTGTGCAGGCATTTTAACTTATGAAGTTTAGAGCTGACGTTAAGGAAGATTTCCAGATTAACAAATTATCAACAGTGTGTTCTTAATTTGTTCTTACAGGAACAGTACAAACGTCGACATAATTTTGGCGATTCGTGTCTTACAAAACGTAATTCCCTAGGATTACTTTCAGCGAGTTGCGTAACTAATGAAGTAACTTGTGACACGGGTCGGCTCTGGGATCGACGTAATCAAATTAATGAGAAAACTTCACTTCAATTTAGGGTTTCCTACCTCAATCTTTAGAATATTTGGCAGCGGTCAAGGGCTCCAGTGGGCCTGATGATTGTTCTTTTAATGTATTTAGCCTTACTTAGCAACCCCAACCCTTCCAAACGTCTGGGGGTTTTTTCAAAGCAATTAACTAAGTTTATTTTTTGTTTCGCCTGAGCTCGCTCGGATTGATTGATGAATCCTCCGTTGAGATTTTGCTTTAACTGTTTCGTAATGTTGACTTAGAACTCCAGCATAGTAGAACCAGTTAGAAATATTGTTTTAGTTCAAATAATTACAGTCAAGTATTTGATTTGGATAGTGGATGAAATTATACCTAATTCAGAAAAATGATTGTTACACTCGTAATTATTTCTATTTTTAACTGACTTTAAAATGAAAAGGAGGAGGTTTATTTCGTAACTTCGACATTTATGGACGGACCGATTTTGATGGTTCTTTTTTGTTAGAGTTTTCTTGCAAGATTTTTTTTATCTGTTTAGTAGTTTTCAAGTAATCCACACAATAATATTGAAATCATTGGATACGCATATCAATTTTAATAGTTTAAAGTTTAATGAAGTCGGATAGGGCTTTTATTTAAAAAAAAGCTTCTGGAAAAGCATCTACAGTGCGTTTTTTTTATTTATCACCAAATAAACATAAAAAAACAAAAGTTGTTTGCTACATTCACAAAAAAAAACATGCAGGTTTACATTAGGAATATTATTTATTTTATTTTATTTTTAGACTTAGGATGACTATGATTAAACTGACAAAAGGCAGTGATCCACTGCAACTTCACTCGAGAATGTATGTCAAAGACGAAATTTTACAGATTATAAAATACGTCGTTTTGAACCACAAGCGCTCTGAAGTTGCCTCAGATCATTCGCATTGTAAGCTTTACTCGAACTTCTTCCTTTCAAACTTATATGATATGGGCATATTTTTGTTTACTCTGTGGACAAACACTATCATAATCTGGTTTAGCTCCACGTAGTCGCCTAATCATGGTTAGTTCTTACTTCTTATCAAAGTCCTATCAAGCATTAATTAAATTACGGCAGGATCAAAGAACGGCCTGCACGTCCCTTTATTTCCTGCCCAGCCCAAGACTTTAGCTTTGTGAAATGCCATTTACGTGATTACTGAAACTTATGTTACAGTAGTGTGCACGTATGAACACACACTTCTAACTATGTAAGTTTTTTATTCACTCTATTTGTGTTTCGCTTTCTGATTAAGTATCTCAGATAATAATCTTCTGAAGTATTGGTGTCTATAAGACAGTATTTTTTGACTGTTATTTAAACTAAAGATTTACAGATATTACGAAGATTTTTACCTAAGTAATAAACATCAGTCAAAAAACTAGGTCTTTAAAGATTTTTGTAATTTGTAACTATTTTGGTAAGTAACTTATATTTTCCTTTCATCGTTTTTAACAATTTTGTAAGACTGATTGGTTTGAGTAAAATTGATTAATTCTTAATTGTTATTTGGAACTTAAATTTTTATACTTGATGAATATTCAGCCAGTGGGAATGTGACTGCTTCTGAATTGGATCTTAACACATATTGAATTATTTGAATATATTTTTTTGTAACAGCCTTGACTGAATAATAGCTTTAAAAACTTTGAACTCAGCTTGAACCCTGTAAATTGATTCATTAAGAAATCTGCTAATTAAATACTGTTTTTTTTGTTAATCTATGTTAACATTATGTCTGTAAATATCGTTCCATCTGATAAAGCTGGTAAGTTTTTTGCGCCCATTTTTGTTGTCAGCTAAAAGACGTCGTAGGGTTAAAGAATTGACGATTTAAAAATGCTTATAATGTGAGCTTATTTAAATAAAAAAAAATCAATTTCAATTCCTTTTCTACCTACTTTGGCTTTAACTATTAAGGTAATAATAACCACAGAACAAAGAAAACCCCCAAAAGACTCGTCTGTCCTTAATCCAGTTTATTATATTCTAAAGTTGAAACGAACTGCACTGCTTGGACTTCTAATAATAAATTCCAACGTAACATAACATTTTACAAAATTCCTATAGAAATTGCCTCTTGTCTGCTTGTCTTGTTTTGCTTTTAGCTAAGTATTAACTATAGTTTTTAACACCTTTTTTTTAGGTTGCTTTCTCGATTATTTGTTTCTTTGTTTGACCACAATTTATGCAAACGATTTTAAGGGTCCTTAATAGGAAAACATGGTGTGGGAAGTCCCTATTGTTATATAGAAAACGTTAAATTGTAGCCACAAAAAAAACACATGACAAGCTAAGGAGTTTCTCTGGTTGCTACAAATTTTAAATTGCGTATAAACCTCACAGATTATTGTATAAAAAAATAACTATAGAAAATAGCCAAAAGCGCTTGCGTTGATTCATCTTTATGGCGTAAATAATAGCGGAAACGTATTGAATTCTACATCAAAATGCACTTTAACGTACTGTGAAGTTGCTTCAATTAATTTTATTCATGAAAGATAGTTGTGATAATGATAATGATGAAAATAACAACGAAAAACGTCGAAAACTGCAGAAGTAAGGTTATTTTCCTTACTCTTTACATGTAAAGAAAAAGACGGAGATAAAATATGTTCCAGCGTAACCGACCCTTAAACTAGTTCCCGATGAGGTAGAGACTAGTAGAGACTGAGCTGAAACTTTGAACATAGGCACAGAATAAATAATAGTACTACGTACACTAGTTGCTAAAGTACAAGCTAAATTGCACCTTAACACCACGCGCTAATATTTGTTATTGATCTTCTCGACGCGACGTGACGCGACGGACTCAAACGGTAGGGTTACCTACAGTGGCAAGTAATAATAAAAGTATTACCTATTATATCTACTAAAATATCATATTTTAAGTTAATGACTTCATAAAATTAAGTACTTATAATCAACAAGTATTTCACTTTCATGTAGTAATGTGTAACTCTATTGCGTAAATTACGTTCAGTTTTTTTATAAACAAATACTGTGCGTAAAGTCCGTTTTTTCTTATTTGTTTTATCGAATTATACAATTTTCACAAAACTTGAACCAAAAATGCCACTTAGAAAATAAAGATTTTGTAAAATGCGGTCAATTCGGACTAACCACATAAATTAATTTAGTTCTGAATAACAAAAACAATTCAAAATACTTAACAGGATTCACCTTATTTAAAGATACTAATCTTTACACTTTAATATAATAAATGAAATCGCGATCGTCAAACGCTGTGAAACAGCGCTACAGCTATTCCAAGAGTGCGAGGGACAGCCCTGCCGATTTTGTCCACGCAGAGGACTCCGAGCGCTAGGTACTTTTCTGACATAGGCCAGAACTGGAAGACAATGCAATATTATAGTGTCATGGAGCTGATCTGATGATGAAGCCGGAAAAGGCCACAGAAACTCTGTAATAAGACCATGCTACCCCATCGAGTTTGGGCTTATTTGAATCGTCTTGACGAGTATACTTCTTTGGAAAATAGTGTCCAGGATCTGATGATGGAGCCGGAAGAAGGCCAAAGGAACACTGTAATAAAAAAAAACCGGTCAAGAGCGAGTCGGACTCGCGCACCGAGGGTTCCGTACAATCATAAATATATTTGGATATGTTACTTTAGTACAGTCTTTAAAAAAGTAGGATAAACGGCAGACAGGTGGAAGGGCGAACAGGCGGACAGTTAATTTACAAATCTTAACCACAGTTGCTTATGGTGACTGAAAAACGTTTCAGCCGCTCCACATTGCAAACTGTTTATATTACTAAGTAGGAACTTATTCTTCGTTTATTCGTACGGCAAATAGTAGGTAATTTATATAAGAACCAGTCACCAATTATTATTGTAGTATTAGGTTGCGCCATCTCTTGACCGATAGTGGAACTATTTTAATTCGCAAGTCAGCATTCTTAGGTCACCGCCATCTGTTGACGGGTAGTGAAACTAAAGAATTCTTGTTTGTTTTTTGAATTTCTAAAAAAGTGTGTTATATTGAGACCTCGTTTTATTTTTCCTGTAATCTTTACGTAAACTACTATTACATAGAATTATTTCAGATTTTTCTCTTTGCAAACTTCGGAGATAAGGGGGGGGGAACGGTATTTTTTTTTACATTTTTCATCATAAGTCGAAAACTATGCGGCCTAAGAAAAAAGAAAAAAATGTTTTAAAATGTGCAAACGCGCTCTTTCATATGATACCCCACACGCCCTAGTCACTTCACTTAAAATTTTTAAGACCCCTTTTCAGTCCCTGTTGTGAAAAAAATATTAATTTTATTATTTCTTTCTTATTTGCAAAATAGTTGGGCAAATGTCATCTTAAACTATTCCAAATTTCAAGTTGATACCATTAGTAGTTCTCGAGATATCCAGCTGTGACAGACAGACAGACTGAGTCACACCATAAGGGTTCCTTTTTTACCATTTTGGTACGGAACCCTAAAAAGCAACCCCCATCGAGTTTGGGCTCGTTTGATTAGTCTTGACGAGTACAAATCCGGTACAAAAATTACACTCTAAACTTGAAGTCTTGAAGAAGGAGATCGATGGCGCATTGGTGTAGCGCCTGGCCCAACAATTGCGCAAGTTAAGCAACTTTCGCAAGGGTCGGTCATGGGATGGGTGATCAAAAATTTATTATCTCGAGCACCTCCGTTCTTCGGAAGGCACGTTAAGCCGTTGGTCCCGGCTGCATTTGTAGTCGTTAACACCCACCAATCCGCATTGGGCCCGCGTGGTGGGTTATGGCCCATCCTCCTTATTCACCCATAAGGCCTGTGCCCCAGCAGTGGGGACATCAAAATGGCTGATGATGATGAAACTTTGAAATAGCTTGCATTTATTTGAAGGTACCTATCTACCTAATACCTACCTGGGGCCGTACCGGCTAACGAATCGATTATCGAAAAATCTGAATCGGTTTCAACTTAGAACTGAAAAATCAAAGTAAGGAATTTCGTCTTGTACTTTTTGTTGACGTAATTTGGAAGATAACGATGTTCGTGTGACATCATGAAATGGGGTTCGCCATTTTCGATTTATCTGTTTTAATTTGAAACCCGGCAGACTTTTCGAAGCTCGATTCGTTAGCCGGTACGGCCCCTGGCTATCTATATCTACCTTTTAACTTTGGTACCTTACTAATTGCCCTTTACAATTTAATCCCATTCAGTAAACCTACGCAGTCAACTTTCCCTTTTTGAAATGAAACTTTTTAATTTTATGTAAGGTTCCTTTCTTTAATTTTACATTTTAATTGCCAAGAACCAACCAAAAACAGTATTGGTAATAACGAATGAAACAGTCTTATTTTTTACTTTTTAACTCAATTTAGATACGCATCCATTTCTTATTTCTATCACCTAATAAAGAAATTATAAATACAAGGAGAAAAAGATCCTGAAAGGCATATAAGTATTTTATTTATTACTTACTTACATCCATTTACAAATAAAAAACGAAAGATGACATTGCCTTATGTTTTTAAGAAATTACTTCTAAAGTAATATTTGTTATTACTTATACAGGGTGGATTTATTTTTTTTAAAGAAAAAAAATTGCCTTCATAATTTTTTAATACGCTTGCCGTAGACGAGAATCGAACATAGGTAACTAAGGCAAAAAAATTGCACCCTGTATTTTATAAGGTACCAACCGATAGTGTCTACATAAAAATCAAATCTCTAGAAACATACTATCTTGTATTAAGGGAAGATCATGAAATCTATGAACTATTTAAAAATTAGGCACTAAGCTAGGCTAAGCTTTCTAAGAAATTCAATATTTGATTAGTTCAAACCAAATTCACCCTTACAGATTTCAAAGTGAGCTTCGTCTTCTAAGTACTTATTATCATTTTTGATAGACTTTCATTAGTAGTCTTACACTTCAATTTAATATGCCACCAAAAACTCCTATATTTACCTTTATTTGGAGTACTTTTCATCCAGGTTCACTTAAAAAAATCCACCTTGTTAGTATAGGTACAGCTTGACCATAAAGAGATGAAATTAAATAAAATGGAACTAAAATTTTACAGTGTGTTTACATACAAAGTGGCGCCCTCAATTTTTGTCAACTCTTTATGGTCAAGCTGTACCTATTATGTTTAAAACCTTATGACATAAATTGGTGCTTTTTTGGAGAGGCGGGCTACTAAGCCTATAAGCTTTTACAAAATATTACTTCGCTCAAAGATTAGAGTTGGTAATCTAAAAATTTGTTAAACTCAGAAAGAGCATAGAACCATGATCGTGGGGATCGATTTGTATGGAGACCTTGCATTTTCGAGACAAAGCAAACCGCTTAGAACAGGTGTTCCTGGGGGTGATCTGAGCTGATTTAGCCCGGTTGCCACGCGGTTCCCCCCAGCAGGTGGGCAGGGGAGGGGGGAGAACAGTGCGTCCGGCGGGCCCCACTCTAGCTTCATATCTGCATACATGTAGCGACTATATTAAGTTTGGTGTCTTTTTCTTATAATTCGAAGACGAGGAATTCATTTTTGGAACACCCATACAAAAAGACCGCGAAATTCAAAAATTTAATTTTTTCTCTACTATTATTTTTTGGAAAATCCTATACAGAATTAAAAGTATGAAAATTTTCCCCAGACAAAAAATACTAGTAAATAGCCCAGCTATCCCACTATATAATTAAAATAAACTTGTTAAACATTTTTGTCTAAAAACTGGGCTAAAAAAATGTTTATGTCGCGTGGCAGAATTGTCTCTGCCATTTATTTTTCGCATATTATCTACTGAATTAAAACTATGAAGATTTGCCCCAGGAAAAAATCTAGTAAATAGCGCAATTAATTTACGATACAAAATAATACATTTATTAAACATTTTTGTCTAGTAACTGTGTTAAAAAAAATGTGTCGCACGGCGGAATTTTTTCTACTATTTTCTTTCGAGAATCTTCTGTAGAATTAAAAAAAAATTAAAAAAAATATCAAAAAATATTTATTCAGTAACATCAAGTTATTACAAAGAAGTAATATACTGAGATCGCCTTTTAAGTATTATTATACTAGTGTCAAGAGACCTCGCTCTTTCACATCATACAATGCAATTGATTTTAAAGAATAAATACTTGTTTACATTTTTAGAGGTACAACAACTAATTCAAAAGTATTAAGTAATGCTATTAAGAAAAGTGTGTGTGTGTGTGTGTGTGTGCGTGCGTGTGTGTGTGTGTGTGTGTGTGTGTGTGTGTGTGTGTGTGTGTGTGTGAGTTGATTATTTTATAAGTTCTTCAATGTCATTATAATCTTTATCTTTTAGCCAATTGGTAATGAGTATTTTACATTCTTTAATGGTTTTAGGATAAATATTTAACTGTGTATTTATATGGTTGTATAGATAGCAAGTTTGATTCGACTGTTGCCGTATAGCAAAAGCAGTACTAACGCCTACAATGTTAACTACATCTCTATTTCTTCTTCTGTTTTCAAAGTTAGGGTTGTATTCAAGGGACTTGTGTATTTTAAAAGTCAAATTCAATACATACAACTTGCGGACGGAGAGAAGCTCACATAGTACATATAAATCTTGTGTCGGAAATCTGTAAGGTTTAAAATAAATAACTTTTAGTAAAGATCTTTGTGCTCTAAGTCCAAAAATGTTGTTTTAGTAGCGCCTCTCCATATACTGATACAATATGTCAAAACTGGTTGAACTAGAGAAATGTACACATACTTTAATATATCTGCAGTTGCAATATGTCTTAAATTTTTGAATAGCCATATGAATTTTCTGATTCTTGTCATTAGAAGCTCCAGATGCTGATGCCATGACAAACGCTGGTTCAGAAGTATACCGAGATATTTTGTGCTTGATACTTTATTTATTTGTGTGCATGAGCAACTACCGCTATCATAATTGTCACAATAGTGCATTTTAATATCAATTTCGGGTTGAGTCCTAAAACATATGTAACTTGTCTTTGATGTATTTAGACTTAAAAGATGTTGTTTTAACCATTGTGCAATTTTGGCTAAGCCTATTTCAGCATTGTTACGAGCTTCTTGCCAACTTTTTCCGTAGAACATTACAGCAGTATCATCAGCATACGAGAACAAATGTCCATTTTGGAAGGTCAAATTGCAAAGGCTGTTTACATATATCAAAAATAGAGTCGGTCCCAAAATACTACCTTGCGGAACTCCGTAAGTAATGGTAGAGTCGTGACTACAATGTTGACCAATTTTAACTCGTTGCCTGCGATTACTCAAATAATCCTTAAATAAATCCAAAGGAATGCCTCGTATGCCATTTGTTCGATTTTATCTACAAGAGTGGAGATAGAGACGCTGTCAAAAGCCTTTTTTATATCTAGAAAAACTGTTAAGCATTTGTTTCCCTTGTCAATATGGTCAACAATAAGTGATGTAAGTGCTGTAACAGCGTCTTCTGTACTGAGTCCTCGGCGGAAGCCAAATTGTGATTTTGATATTATGTCAAATTTAGTTAGATATTCAATCAAACGGTTATTTATCAATTTTTCCAAAATTTTTGATAATGCTGAAAGGACCGAGATCGGCCTGTAATTACTTGGATCGTCTCTATCGCCACCCTTGTGCACGGGTGTAATCAATGCCAACTTCAAAGCTGTAGGAAAAACGCCATTTTGGAAACAAAGATTAGCCAAGTGTGTTATAAATGGGACGAGCATATTCTGAGCCTGTTTTAAAAACTTATGTAGATTTAAATATAAAAACTATGTAGATTTAGCCCAGAAAAAAATATTAGTGAATAGCCCAGTTATTCTACTATATCCAAAAATAAATTTGTTCAACATTTTTTTCTAGAAACTGCGTTAAATAAATGTTTTGTGTCGCGCGGCGGAATTTTCTCTACATTTTTTTTTATTTTTGAATATTTTTTACAAAATTAATCTAATTAATTAATTAATCTAAATTTTCACCTAAAAAATATAGGTGAACAGCCCAGTTATATTACTATATAGAATAATACATTTGTTAAACATTTTTATGTGGTAACTGTATTAGAAAAATGTTTTGTGTCGCGTAGGGGGAAAAACTCTACCATATTTTTTCGAAAACCCTCTACAGAATTAAAACTATGAAGATTGCCCCAGAAACAAAAATACTAGTGAATAGCCCATTTATATATATATATATATAATATATAAAGAATAATAAACTTGTCAAACTTTGTTGTCTAGTAACTGTGTTAAAAAACTACAACAATAGAACTCAGAAAGTAGTGATTAATAGAACTGAATCTACTGGAGCCCCCATCAATATGGGCGTGCCACAGGGATCAATATTGGGCCCATTGCTGTTTCTAATTTATATAAATGACCTTCCCAACTACGCGAATAATTTATGTGAGACAGTACTATTTGCGGATGATACTTCTTTAGTTTTTAAAGTAAACAGAGATAATAACTGTTCGGACGAAGTAAATAGTGCCCTCTCTAAAGTTTCATACTGGTTTAATAGTAATAATTTAGCACTTAACCCCAAAAAAACTAAATGTGTTAAATTCTCATTACCTTATGTTGAGCAGACAGAATTAAATTTATTTTTGAATAAATATTAATAAAATTTATTTTTTATATATAATATTATATAATAAAATTAATAAAATATTAAAAAAAAAGAAATATTAATTTGAATGACGATGAAGTCGAGTTTATTGAGAGTACAAAATTTCTAGGTATCACACTAGATTCTCGACTGCAATGGGATCCACATATTGAAGCCTTGTCAAGTAGACTTAGTTCAGCGGCATTCGCTGTTAAGAAAATAAGGCTTTTAACTGATATTGAAACGGCAAGGTTAGTATACTTTAGTTATTTTCATAGTGTAGTATCGTATGGACTGCTATTGTGGGGCTCAGCTGCCAGTATTGAAAATGTTTTTGTACTCCAAAAAAGAGCTGTTAGCGCCATATACTAGAGTTGAGACGTATTTACTGGAACAAGTCTTTGGAATAAGTATTTGCTTGGACGTCTAAATACTAAGTATCGAATCAGCGTCCAACGCGTTTCGAGTATTTAGAAGTATCGACGGCGTACATTACTCAGTTACTCACACAAACTTATAAACTCATAGAGTCGGAGGAGACTCGGACTTCGGAGACGCGTTCGGTACGCGTTCGATCTAAGTGTGAGTGAGTTTGTTCCTAATCATTTAAGATCAACCTTAACGTTATGCGTTAAAACTTATTTTTGTATGCACTGTGATTAGGAAGCGTCTGACACTATATTAAGGAGTAAGCAAATCCGAAGATTTTCTATCTGTCTTGTTTCCGCATATTAGACAATGATACCTTAACTTATTGTAAATAAGGTCCATATTTTTCTAGCCGTGAACGTTGGCTTAGTCGCGTGTGTTTTTATTAATATTTGAATTATCAGATCACTGTTGTTTCGGCATCTCGTATTGTTTACAATAGCTTTTTACCGGATAAATATGCATTCATTAAAGTTAAGGATATACTTACTCGTACAATTTTGGTAATGTTGGAATTTTTGGACTAATTTAATTAATTTATTGAATGTTTTCGCTAATACGAATGGTAAAGGTGTTCCTTAATATTAACTGTAAATAAACTTTTCAAATAGGTTGATAGTGTAGAGGGGATGCGAACAGGTCTGTTAACTTTCTGTCTGTAAATAAACATTTTGAGTATCTTTTTAACTTTTAAATACTATGGCTCCAAAAAGAAGTTTAGCGTGAATACTTTTGATGATAAAGATAGTTATAATGCTCAATGTATGTTTTGTAATTCAGAAAATTGTGCAGAGCGAATATAAGTGCATACACACGTAAGCGAAAAGATACTAGATATAGTAAAAAAGAAATTAAAAACGCATACTTCTAAATACTCGTGGAATAGGTTTATGAAACAAGTATTTTGATGTACTCGTACTTGCAAGACTCGGTACGTGTTTGGCCTAGTACGTCTCATCTCTACCATATACAATCTACGGCGAAGAGATACCTTGAGTGAATTGTTCAAATAAATAAATATTTTAACTTTGGCAGGCCAATACATTTATGAAAATTTTGTTTATGTAAGGAAACACTATGATTCATTTGATGCAAGAACAGCAATATTCACCAGTTTAATACAAGAAATAAAGATAAACTTGCCGTTCCAAGATTTAGGCTTGCAAAAACTAGGGGTTCATTTATGGGGAAAGGCATAGCCTTTATTAATAAAGTTCCACAACAAGTGATTGATCTTCCTTTGCATAATTTTTAAAACCATGTTAAAAAACGCTCATGGGTAAAGGTTATTATAAAGTAGACGATTATCTTAAAGATCAAAATGCGTGGAAATGATGTAACACATAACTTGCTACTATAAGTACTTTGTTCAAGTAATATAACAATAAGTCTATGTTGTTGCCAATAATCCTGTCACCCTGTTGTAATTATCTGGTAACGATATATTAAAGTTTGTAAATATCGTTACTTATGGCTGTTACAGCTGATAAGTTTCTTGCGCCCGTTCTTCTTGTCAGCTAAAAAAGTCTGGAACGGGTGGTAGGAAAATATAGACGATTCAAAAGTACTTAACAATTAAGTTTATTTGAATAAAGCTTATTTGACTTTGACTTAGATGAAGTGCATCTTCCGTTGGAGGCAGATTTTCCAGCTGGAGATCTTTTTTTATAAATAGTACTTTTCTGCACTCATTTACACTCGAACTTGTGCCTGATCTGAAATCGGTAACAAATAAGAATTCATAATGTTAAAATAATGTCTAGAAACCAATTTTCACATCTCATAATTCAAATCTCTTCCCTTCAGACTTAATATTATAAGGTTACTGCAGTACGAGACAGATCATCTGAGCGATTATGGTCACGTTCTGCAAACTTTTTTAAATACATGATATTTTTACTGTTTTATTATATTTTACAGGACCAGAAAAGACTGAAGTCTTGCCATTCTTCCACACCTTTTCAGGTTGCGACACTGTCTTTTTTGTATGGAATGGTTAAAAAAGTGCATTTCAAGCTTGGAGCACATATCCTGCAGTAACTGAAGGGTTTAAATACGCCAAACAAGGCAATTTTGAGCAGACATTGCCTATATTGGAAAAAAATGTTTTTGTCTTGTATGATAAGAACCTTATATTATTAAGTCTGAAGAGAATTGAATTACGAGATGTGAATTGGTTCCTAGACATTATTATAACATTATGAATTTTTATTTGTTACTGATTTCAGATCAGGCACAAGTTCGAGTGTAAATGACGAAAATGCCGAAAAGTACTCTATACAATAAAAGATCTTCAGCTGGAAAATCTGCCTTCAACGGAAGATGCAATTCGTAACCATATCCTCCGTTCAGTTTACCAAGGAGGCTATTACGTTTGGGGGCCGATTATAGCCCCTCAGCAACAGCTGCCATGCCCTGCTGACTGGGGTTGGTCCAAACAAAATGGCTATTGGGAGATTTGGGAGCCTTTTTGGACAAGACTACCTGCTGCATCTGCTGCTTGTTTAGAATTAATTCGTTGCCGCTGCAAAACAAAATTGCTCAGCGAGGTGCAACTGCATTAAAAAAAATCTAAAATGCATAGACCTATGTGCATGAAGTGGCAACTGCGAACAATAAAATTGTTTTATTTTAACCCGCATATTATTAAATATCTCATAACCATGTTAATTTCATCACATTTATAATAATTCTAATGGCGAACGTTTTCCCAACATATTTATTTATTTATTTAATTTGTATCATATATTTGTCACGTCCAGAAGTAATTTAGGAATGTAATGTAATGTAAATTATCAATGTAACGAGCAAAATAACAACTTATCAGAATATGTTCTTTGAAAAGTTATGACTTGCAGGTCCGCCGCGTGACACAAAACATTTTGTAACACAGTTACTAAACAAAAATGATTGACAAGTTTATTATTCTATATAGTACGTTAAATGGGCTATTCACTAGTATTTTTGTTTCTGGGTCAAATCTTCATAGTTTTAATTATGTAGAGGGTTTTCGAAAAAATATGGTAGAGACATTTCCGCCACGCGACACAAAACATTTTTTTAATACAGTTACTAGACAAAAATGTTTAACAAATGTATTATTTTATATAGTAATATAACTGGGCTGTTCACCTATATTTTTTTAGGTGCAAATTTTCATAGTTTTAATTCTGTAGAAAATATTCGAAAATAAAAAAAAATGTAGAGAAAATTCCGCCGCGCGACACAAACATTTTTTTAACGCAGTTTCTAGAAAAAAATGTTGAACAAATTTATTTTTGAATATAGTAGGATAACTGGGCTATTCACCAATATTTTTTTTCTGGGCAAAATCTTCATAGTTTTAAATCTGTAGAAGATTTTAGAAAAAAAAATAGTAGAAATAATCCCGCCGTGCGACACAAAAAAATTTTTTAAACCGTTACTAGACAAAAATGTTTAATAAATGTATTTTTTATATCGTAAAATTAATTGGGCTATTTACTAGATATTTTTCCTGGGGCAAATCTTCATAGTTTTAATTCAGTAGAAAATATTCGAAAAATAAATGGCAGTGACAATTCTGCCGCGCGACATAAAACATTTTTTTAGCCCAGTTTTTAGACAAAAATGTTTAACAAGTTTATTTTAATATATAGTGGGAAAAAAGGGAAAATTTTCATACTTTTAATTCTGTAGAGGATTTTCGAAAAAAAAAAATAGTAGAGAAAAAATTAAATTTTTGAATTTCGCGGTCTTTTTGTATGGGTGAGTGAAAATGTAGTTCCAAAAATGAATTCCTCGTCCTCGAATTATAAGAAAAAGGCACCAAACTTGATATAATCGCTACATGTATGCAGATATGAAGCTTAGAGTGGGGCCCGCCGGACGCACTGTTCTCCCCCCTCCCCTGCCCACCTGCTGGGGGGAACCGCGTGGCAACCGGGCTAAATTAGCTCAGATCACCCCCAGGAACACCTGTTCCAAGCGGTTTGCTTTGTCTCGAAAATGCAAGGTGATGTCCCCACGATCTCCCACTATATGGGTATTATGGGTTGTATTATTATCATATCAACGCAAAAATCACTCGTGTTTATTCCGAGGCTCAAACATCACCAGATTTATTTTATCTCGAAACACAGTGACTGGCGAAATCAAATTGTTGTTTGCAAAATAATTTTGCACCCTTACATTTTTGCGTGTTTACCTGATTATTCGGAACGTGTAAACAAAATCGGGTACACGTAGTACCGTGCCGACAACGTACCAAGTTAAAGCCCGCATTGAGGTGTGAAATTCAAAAATCAACTAAAATTTTCTGAACCAGTGGGCCAGCCATCCCTCAGTAGTCTTTTGCTCGAAGTGTTTGCTTTACGCCGAAAGATTTCCCTTTCAATTTTCACTTCAGATTCATCATTGTTTACAGTGAAATCCTTTTAGAAGAACGAAAAACATGACATGGCTTTATTGCTCAGTATTTATTCTTTTTATAAGCCCTAGAGATAGAAACCGGAGACATAACAAACTTTATTTTTAGACTGATCACAGCGGTCTCTTTAATTTTTAAACATACCTAACTTGGGACGAAATATAGTTTGACTGATACCTACTTATAATTTGCTATGGGATTTCCCATGTTTGAAAAAATCTGTAGTTTTGTGGCTAGTAGGAAACTTCAATATATTTAAGGCTATAGATTCAATGTAGATTTTTTCGAACTGGTGAAGCAAATAACATTATTTTATGGATAAAAAATATTCTGTTTCATGCTATTACCTAACGTATATGTAATCTATTTTATAAGGTACCTACCTACTTAGGTACCTGCAATTCGCAGATTATACTAAAATTACACATGATAACATCACAGATGTTAATGTTCAGTGTTTCAAACAGATTAACGCGATGTCATTAATAGGTTCAACTCTGCTAAACCAATTACAATCAATGTATAGAAATGCTTAGAGGTTAATCAACTGATTCCATATCACGCACGAGCACGAGCCATATTATATTGGAACGCATTATTATTACCGTCAGCATCATTCAGGTAAGCTCCATTGTAATAGGTACCCAATAATACGTAGATCTATGGTACCAGTAAGATTTACGTAACCATAGGCATAAGAATAATTTATTCTTATGCCATAGGTGAGTAGGCCCCCGACAAGGAGGACCGACGATCTGGTGAAGGTCGCGGACCGCGGTGCGCCGCTGGATGCGGGCACTGCAGGACCGGTCGTCGTGGAGATCCTTGGGGGGAGGCCTATCTATACCCACCAGTGGGTGTCGTGCGGCTGATATGATGATGATGAGGTAAGGTACCCAGAGGAAACAAATATCCTTCGATCCACGGGCGGAGTCTCGACGTTGGATGATTGTCTTTAGAAGGGGATAATTACATACTTAATAGGCCATAATTAGCAACTTTAAAGTTCAAAGTAATATAGAACTGAAAGCTTTCTACTCTGTGGTTAATTCATCCAAGCTCTAGCGTGATGGTTACCAGCACCGCTGCGTCGTTTTGCCCGCGCGATCAATGAAATTTGAGGTTTTTCTCGATTTTTAAAACCTTACTTTTATTTTAAAAATATGATACTGCGAAAACCTATTTGACCGAGAAGGACGAAGTGCGAGCGAAGCGTCTCTGCTTCAGCTGGGCAAAAATTCTTTCGTATGTCCTTCCGGCTGTCCGTTTGTTCTCATCTAACCTACTAGTTTAAGCCTACACCTAGTATCTATTAGCCGCGAGTAAATCGGCTACACCTAGTTTTAGCCAACAGCTATCGGCTACACCTAGTTTTAGCCGGCTAAAACTAGGTTTAGCCGCACTTCGGGTATTAGCCGTAACATATACAGGGTCACTGGAAATATGACGTATTCCTACTATATGGTTATAGATGAGGTCAAAACAAATATTTTTTGTTAGATTACTTTTTCTCAAAAAGTTCATAGTTTTTGAGTAAATTAAAATTAAGTAATTTTTTACCAAAAGTACGTTTTCAGATACAAAAAATTAACATAAAAGATAACTGCTCGTTCGATTCCGGTTTTTTATTATGTTGGTATAGAAAACAGTCTAAATGTTGATAATAAATAAAAAAAGTTACAAAAAGTACATGTGTTTATAAAAAAAAATCCTTAAAAACATTTTTTATTTTTATTTTTTCAGATTTTTTAGAAAAGGCAACAAATATCTTTAAAAAAATCCTAGTAACTAAGCGTGCATAATATTTTAAAAACATC
The DNA here is from genome assembly GCA_943789525.1 of Agriphila geniculea. Classification (NCBI taxonomy): domain Eukaryota; kingdom Metazoa; phylum Arthropoda; class Insecta; order Lepidoptera; family Crambidae; genus Agriphila; species Agriphila geniculea. Next base: position 17,314,440 of record OX038875.1, read on the forward strand.
ATCATCTATTCAGCTTTCAGTTGAGGTATAAAAATTAATAATAACTTAAAAAATGAGAAATTAAGACTTAAGTGAATTGCAGTCCCATTTCATGTAGCAAAACTTTCCTACTTCGAGCGCTTCGGAGGTGGCCGTATTATCCTACTTATATCATAAATGTGAAAGTTTGCTTGTTTGGATGATTGGAGAAACGCTCGAAGTAGGAAATTTTTGCTACATGAAATGGGACTGCAATTGACTTAAGTCTTAATTTCTCATTTTTTATTAAAGATATTATTAAGTTTTATACCTCAACTGAAAGCTGAATAGATGGTGATGTTTTTAAAATATTATGCATGCTTAGTTACTAGGAATTTTTTAAAGATATTTGCTGCCTTTTCTAAAAAATCTGAAAAAATAAAAATAAAAAATGCTTTTAAGGATTGATTTTTTTATAAACACCTGTACTTTTTGTATTTTTTTTATATATTATCAACATTTAGACTGTTTTCTATCCTAAAATAATAAAAAAATCGGAATCGAGTGAGTAATCTTTTATTTTAAATTTTTGTTTTTGAAAACGTACTTTTGGTAAAAAATTACTTAATTTAAATTTACTCAAAAACTATGAACTTTTTGAGAAAAAGTAATATAACAAAAAATATTTGTTTTGACTTCATCTATAACCCTTTAGCAGGAATACGTCATATTTCCAGTGACCCTGTATATAAACATCTTAGGAAAAGAAAATAAATTCAAGCTTGAACGGGACAGGTACAGGACTGGACAGTATGGAAGGGTATATTCACTTCTCAAGCTTACGCGCTCACTAGACATGAAATAAAACACTTTTTAACGGATACTAGCGCGGTTTTATTGAATGTACTTTGGTATTTAGTTGGTATTTGGTTTGATTATTGGTTTTCCCGACGTTTCGGCACCTTTGCAGCTGCCGTGGTCACGGGGGACTGAAGCTACCCGTGAGCCTACCCTCAAGCGACGAATTTTTTTTTAGACGTTCAGAAATTAAAATTTAACAAAATTTTTAATTATTTTATGTTGATTTATAATTAAATTTTATGAATTATTTAATGCTAAAAAGAGAGAGAATCTACTGAAACTACCACCATTACATAAAATTGGGAGGCCCCTCCAAGAAAGAAATGGCGAAAGAAAACTTGGAGAGGAAGCCGACCTCCGTCTTTTGTATTAATTTATTTATTTGCAAAAGGAATCCAATATCCAAATATCCTAATTTCAATAGAGATGATGGTTGGAAAATTCCACCAGCTTGGGACCCAATCATTCACAAGCTAAAGCCCCTCACACACACTGTAAGATCTAATGATACGGTTAGTTCCTTAGACTTCGTCTGCGTGGAAAGTTTTTTTTGTTATCCCTCAGGAACAATCCTTTTTTTCGGGATGAAAGGTACCTTATGTCCTTCTCTGTACCCCTAGCAACGTGTATGTAAAATTTCATGATGATCGGTTCAGTAGTTAAGAGGTGAAGGCGTAACAAACAAACAAATAAACAAACAAACGGACTTTCGAATTTATAATATTAGTAAGGATAATTTCAGCCAAAATATTTAGTATTAAGACGTGTCATAAATCGGTACAATACACAATAAACTTACTCACTAAAGCTGCAATAATGTAGGTTAAAACACAAATTAATATACTATTTTAAAATTAGAAAATACATAAAATATAACAGTCGTTTATGTACCCAGAGACAACTGTTACTGTCAAAAATAGCAATTGGCCTAAGATGGCGACAGGTGTGTTTGACAATTCAGTTTAGAAACACAAGTAAAATGTTAGAAAGCCACAGAGTAATAGCCACTGTTATACTGTGCCCCTTGTTACACTGAGCCCACCTTCCCCTACTTTACGCCACATAATTGTGATTTTTAGGTAAAAATAGTCACTTGGTGGTTACGTAACGTTTTACTAGGGGGGGTGGGGGGGGTACTGAAAAACGTTACGGCGCGTTACATGGGGGGTTAAAAGCCCGGAGTCTAGAAAAACTGACATAACTATTTAAATATTTTATTTATAAGCTTGTGCTTCTCAGTGGTAGCTGTTTAAAAAGAATGTAGGTACCATGTAAAACAAGTTTTATAGATTTATTATACTTGATCTGAGTAGAATACACATTTATTTTGCGCAAGGGCTTTCAAAGACCCCACACGAGTCACGACCGATTTCGTATAATTTTTTACTTGACGATTGTAAGTGTAATATCATATTTAACTGCAATCTGGATAGGAAGATACAATGATTAGATGGCTAGAAACAGGGTATGATGATTATGACCCAGTAGATGATGCGGTATTATTTCGTTGCAAACAACCTGATGCAGCTGGTCTTCAAAGATATTTTTTACTCTGTTGGATATCGCTGGCATTCAAATAATACATAGTTACATTTGTATCTACAACATATAACTCTAAAATGCTAACTTTCATTTTATTATTATTATTATCTAAAACATAAAAGTATTCTACGGACTCTCCCCATGTTGAAGAGTCTATAGAGTTTTTAATTATATTACGTGTTGAAATTAAAAACTTTAACGGATTTCTGTGCAACTTAGTGAATTTAATTTAGCTTTATGGATTTATAATTCGTTTTATTTTAAAATATCCAACGTTTTGGCACCTTTTCAGAGCCTTGGGCAAGAGATTTCTACCACGGGAGTACACGTGGTAATTTATGAAGTGGTTGTAGCATATTAGGCCTTGTACTGGCAACATATTTTAATAATAACCATATCAAGCCAACCAAATTTAGTCAAAAAAGATGCATTCCTTTCCCATGAAACAGACATAAAAATATAAGGAAGGAACCGAAGCGAAGCGAGGGCGAGTCGCTAGTCTTAAATAAAATGCATAACAAATACCTTTTTTCTAAGACGTAAGTACCTACCTAATCATTTTTCAACTTTTTTAGATAAGTAAGTAATTATTAATAATTACTTACTATAATAATACTTATAGCTAATTTTGTCAGCCTGGCCATTGTCTGGCTTATGTAAGTCCCTTAAGAAAACATTTTTTTAATACCTAACTTAAAAATAACCATCGTTGCAATTTTTAACTATTTGACAAAAAAGGAGTTCTTTACGAAACAATACTGTATTATGCATAAGCATTTCCCCGCGGGGTCATGTCTTGATAGTTCGCATAAACGTAACGTTCCTCGCCTGTTATTTCCATTAAACTCTTATCTTCAAGATTCATAGCGAGTCCCGGCAAAAATGATGGTCGTTAAAGAAATTGAATACCTTCCCTTTACTCATGCTTAAACTTTCTCATAGCTTAAGTTTGAGAGCGCCTGCACAATGCCGTGGCTAGCTGCTGTGGCATAATCTAAACTTTATTCTTAAATTCATAGGTACTCGTAGGTAGGGTTACCATATCTCAGGATTTGTCCTGAGATCTCAGGATTTTTGGACTGTTCTCAGGATTGCGGCTGGATTTTAAAAACCTCAGGAAATCTCAGGATTTTTAGAATTTTCGATAAAATACAGTACATTTTAAACAAAATACTTCGGTAGGTTCTCTACTTTCTTTAATAATTGGATATTTTTCTTTTGAAAAACCTGTGAATGTAGTTAATTGTTTCGTGACCCGCTTGCTACTTGAACTCTTGCAAGGCTAGGGGCGATCCGTGGGCCACAATCACAGAATTTTTCAATGGAAATTGGGCCTTTTCTCCGGACTTTTGATTTTTTCATGTGGTAACCCTACTCGTAGGTAGCTCTATGGGTGGGTACCCACTTAGGTTCGCGAACCTCCGCGCTCCGCGAACCTGCAACAGTGCGCCCTAGCAAACATTTTATTTTCACTTTGGTTATAGTGTGTACGTGTGTTAACCAGGTTCACATACATGTTCGCACACGTACACACTATGGCGCACTGTTGCAGCACAGCATAAACAATTTTTTTGGTGCAGGTTCGCGGAGCGCGGAGGTTCGCGAACCTAAGTGGGTACCCACCCTATGACATGAACAGCATCAAATATTCTGCATTTACCTACATACATTTTGGGTTGTAACGAAAAGCTTGCATATTATAGCCTTTGCTGCTCTTCAAAAGAGGTAAGTAGTAGGTAACTTTATCTCGCGTACGAATAGGTACTTAAGTAAGCAAATCAATTATCATGCTTATTAGACTTTTTCAAGTATCTTCTATTTACAATAACTCTATGTAAAGTTATTTATTTAGCCCAAAAAAGATAGAGGTATCTACAATATTAAGATTTAAAGTTAAGTTTATTTTTAAAATTTTACTTTGCCAATATCAGATGGATCATTTCGTTAGTGTAAAAATCTCGTAGCACTATAAAGTTACACAGAATTAATTATTCGTAAAATTAAAAAAGAATAGAATAACCTTAGCCGCCTGAAAATCCGTTAAAAATTGTTAAGTAGGTAATAGGGCTTTTAGTCTAACCGTACGTAATTAATTTTAGTTAACGAGGTAAAGTACTAACGTAATAGCCTCAAAAAAGAAATGTTTAACTTCCAGTCTAATGTAGAGCTACACAATGAGTACTTCAATACGTTTTTCCAGGTCTCCGCTCGCCATCAAGATAAATCTTGGGAGATAGCGGTCCTGGGGAGCACATTATGGGAAAATATCGCCCCGTGATGGCGGGAACGAGTCCGCGTGTTCCTTTTGATGCCCGTTACATGTGTGGGAGAGGTATCAATCGTCATTTCCGAGAAAATTGAGCTTCTGAAGAACTAGATTATCGGGCTATTCCAGTTACGTAATAATTTCGTTTAAGGATTCCTACGTTATGAAAGCTTAAAGGCGAGTCCTACGTCCTACCTATTTGGAAATTCCAACGCAAGCAGATACTTATTAAGGTTCAATTTATATTACTTGTAGATAACTCAGGTTTATAAGTAGGTAGGTACCTACCTACCTACTTTATTTTACTTTTATAGAGCGGTGAAGATAAGTAGGTAACATTATTTTTTTTAATAAATATACGTACCTAAGTAAGTACTTGACTTTTGATTTTTCACTTCTGAATTCGCACTGAATCTTCGAGACTTAAGTACCTTATACCTACTTATTCAACGTGTTAATGAATTAAAATGAGAAAACCGTATCTTCGGACCATCAAACTGACCAACTTTTACTATGGGACCAACTCTGAAATCGCGAAAAAAAAATCAGCTGCTTCATACATTTTTATATTTTCCTTATTAATTTTTGTATGAAACAGCTGTTTTTTTTTTCGCGATTTCAGAGTTGGTCCCATAGTAAAAGTTGTTCAGTTTGATGGTCCCATGAAACGGTTTTCTCATTGTATAATATAATAATTCAAAAGTTGCCACAATGATTACCAACACCTGGGGCTGTATTATGACCTCTTATTTCCAGTCAGTTTTCTGACTGGCTATCAATCTATCTCTTTTATTTGCTATACCGAGAAAGAGATGTCACTACAGCAATTTATAAACCTAGCAGGATTTAAGAGCTTGTAATACGGCCTCAGTTTTGGTTTTATAAAGCCTTAACTTAACCCCCAGCAGTTATAAGTAGTTCGACCTCATTTCATTCCAACTCAACTGGACCAACATTTTATGACTGCCGCCCTCAAGTTTTCATAGTTCAATTAATGCGGCAATTTTTATTGTTTGGCTTCGATCATCGAAGTTGTTTGGTAACAAATTACTTTCGAAACTTAAGTAGGTTCACAATAAAAAATATTATCAAAAGAATACCTACCTAGTCGTGATGAAAGTACGCAAAAAAAACACAAGTCGTTTTACATACAGGATAGCCTTTTGGCACACGTAAAGGAGGTCAATAGTAGTTACAAGGTTGGTAAGGAGGTTTTTAAAACGAGTTGACGTTTTATAAGCCCGAGCTGCAGGCGAGGGTTTATAATCGTCACGAGTTTTAAGAAACCTTAACAACCGTGTGCCATACTACGTTTTTCAATAGGTACATTTGCGAGAAAACATTATGGGCATATGTATTCTGTGTTATGGGTACTACCTACTGAAATAGGGAACATGCATAAGTCACCGATTTTGATAAATTTGAGCTTGATCGCTGCGGACACGTATAAGGGAACGTACCCATACTACACTACGTGATCCATTTTTTACAATTTTTGACCCCCCCTCCCCCCCCTTGGTGACCACCCGTAGTATATGACACATTTTCGAGCAACTGTATTGAAAAATATTTTTTTAATTGCAGTTCTTAAAAAAAGCTCCCCAGAATAGTTTATGACGTCATCTTTTTTGTATGGAAAAATTTTTTTTTTTTTGTTCTATAACCCATGGTGTGAAATGAAAGGATCAAATCACAAGGAGGGCCATAATCGAAACTGGGCTCGTACCTACGCCGACCGCACCGCTATTATCAGAAAATCTGATTTCTAAAAACTTTTATCTACACCCATGCTTTAAATCCTCTGTAAGAGTTTCTGAAACAGTTAGCTTACTGCCATCATTACAATATCCCGAGCCCCTTTCTGATCACATTTCCTAAAAAGCAAATAGACTAAGAGGGCAAAATGACCAAAACGCAGCATGACTAACTTACAGAATGACTAAACCGTAAAATGTCTAAAATGCAGAATGACTAACTTGCAGAATGACAAAAAAGCAAAATGTCTAAAATGCAGAATGACTAACTTGCAGAATGACTAAAACGCAAAATGTCTAAATGCCTACTTTGCCTTTGCGTAGGCATTGTTTACAATGCCTGCTGTCCACCTCCCTCGAGCCCCCCTTGAGCCCCCTCGAGCTTTCCCCGAGCCCCCTCGAGGTATCATACGTTGCCGGTAACATATATACTGTGTACGTAGTACGTATTTCGATTTCGAATATACGACAATACTAGGACAATTTGCGACATGGACGTTTTGCAACTTAGACCTTTTTAATCCTTAGGCAAACTACTGCTTAGTCATTCTGCGTTTTAGACAATTTGCTTAGTAGACATTTTGCTCTTTAGACATGAACGAACATTAGGCATTTTGCTTCGTAGGCATTTTGATTTTTTTAGGCAGCGTGATCAGGAAGGCCCGAGCCAGAGCTGGTCCTGCAGCGCCGCGCGCCCACGCGCGAGCGTTGCATTGCATTATGCAATTCAGTACAACATTATAACACTCTTGCGCAAGACATAATGTCGAGGAGGGAGAGGAAAGTCAAAGTCAAAACCTTTATAGAGGATACATATCATGGGTGTTTTTAATCCATATGTATTAAAATATTGTTTGTTTCCCTAATAAAAAATAAGAAAATAAAAAAATGGGTGTAGATAAAGTCTTGTATGCAACTGTACATAATTAGGTATTAAAACACTTATGTGATACTATTATCACATTCGTGTTTTCATACCCTTCGTTATAGTACAGTTGCATAAATAACTATTACTTAATTGGTAAAGGGTAAAAAAGCGACTTTTAGGTATTGGTGATGATAGAAGATGTTAAGCATTCACTAGGTAATATTAAATGCTTCTACTATTAGTTATTCTGTGTTACTGGTACTTGTAGGTACATTTAGGTGTAGGTACCTACAACCATTGGCGGATCCAGGGGGGGGCCAAGGGGGCCATGGCCCCCCCACGAAGCCGATTACCTTTGCGGATAATATTGAACTTGCATTAAAAAAAACTTATTGTTTTATGTAGGGTAGTGTCAGTGCCTCTATCTTTATTTTTTTTAATAATAAAACGTGGCCCGAGTAGGTTTACCATCTGACAGACATTTGGCGCATTTGACAAGCATTTTACGGTTTCAAGGCTTGCGGCTGGAGCAAACCAGAGACAGGCATTTTTCTTTATTGAGTCTCGCTGTGAAATCTTGCGTACATGCTCCAATCACGCAAACCTTGCTGCGCAAGCTACCTGTCTGCCTGGATGAAACCACATATTGCAAGATTAGTGGATAAAAATGGCGCAGCGCGGGCTCCGTTTTTTACTGTAAACAGACAAGATTAGTTGATGAAACTAACTAAAAATCGCGCTGCGCGGCCGCTTTTTTTACTATATACAAGCAAGAGTACAAGTATAACAGTTGTAACTGACTAAAAATGGTGCTGCGCGGCCGTTTTTTTACTAAAGACATACAAGATTGGTGAATGATACTGACTAAAAGTGGAGCTGCGCGGCTGTATCTTTTACTATAGATAGACAGACAAGATTAGTGGATAAAACAGACTAAAAATCGCGCTGCGCGGCTGCTTTTTTTACTACGGACAGGCAAGAGTACAAGTATAACGGATGAAACTAACTAAAAATGGCGCTGTGCGGTCGTTATTTACTAAAGACAGATAAGATTAGTGAATGAAACTGTCTAAAAATTGAGCTGCGCGGCCATTTTTTTACTATAGACAGGCAAGAGTACAAGACTAGTGGATAAAACTGACTAAAAATCGCGCTGCGCGGCTGTTTTATTTCCTATAGACAAGCATTTTTCTAAAAATAAAGGCGTTTTGTGCATCCTAAGGCATCCTCCCTTACATATAGATATCTATGTAAGGTAACCCTAGACACGAGGCTCCGAGGGCCCCCCCCCCCCCCCAAACTTGAATCCTGGATACGCCCCTGCCTACAACACACGTAAGTTTGCTCGTTTGCAAAAGCTCACTGGGAAACATCAAAGTTGATCGCTTTAGCGGGTTGCTCAGTCCTTTGAAAGACGTGCATTCCCAAATCGTAGCTACCTATGTAGGTAAGTAGGTACCGATGTAGCAAAACTTCTCACGTTATAAAGGGCTTCATATACGGTAAGATTGATCTGTACGATCTGTCGTTTTAGACCAATCTAAACGACGAATCGACAGTGACATGTCAAGATCGTGAACGATTTACTTAATCGAAGACACTATCGGAGATCGCAGCAAAAACCCATGCGATCATAAATATCGGAACGATGAATCGACGGTATATTGACTCGTTGCGATCAACGATTCGATTTTTGTCTCAGTCTGGCGTCTCTTGGATGGAAACTTAATTCATTTAAAATGTTTAGGGGAGAGTTGGGTATTACCGAGCCCCTAAGGAAATTTAAATATAAGTGACCTCAGGTTGGGTTAAAATAAAAACTAAATATGACTATAGGTGGAGAATTTATCTAGCTACGCTAACGAATCTTCAAAATCATCAAAATAAAACACAAAACAAAAATATAAGCAAATAACAAAAAAATGGGAAAACGCGATATTATCAAACTGGTCTGATAATATCGTGCCCTTAGGTCGATAACTTCGCGCTGAGTCTGATAAAACCGAGCCTCTAATTAAAATTGTCAATAAACTGATAACTATCACTACAGCGTATGGGAAAATGAAAATCATGTATATTTATTTCTTTTTATATTCATTAATCAACTCAGTCTCAAAATTATAAACTTATAAGTTTCCATATTAAACAATTTAGAAAGACATCTTTTGTTTGTTACAAAAGATGTCTTTCTACTACGAAAACTAATTAAGTAATCTCAAAATAATTGTCCATTTTCGGAATCTTTTTATTTTAGTATGCAATTACTTCGTTGGTGGATCAGCCAGATCCTTCGTTTTCGTCGCCTTGTGTAAAGAAAAATATTTGCCATAGATATTTGCATACTGTATAATTTCGCGCCCCGAGCGCGAAATTATCAAACAAGGTAATTTAAATTCCAAACCTCACAAACCAAAACAAACGTAAAGAATTAATTTAAAATAATTCTGCACACAAATTCTACACCATTTTTACGTTATAAATGTATGTAGTTTATTACCCATTAAGTAATATTGATTGACTCGCCTCTTATTAAAATATTAGAAAAAATTGGATCGTGTACGTGGAAAAACTAAAAGCGCGCGGCCTTCCGCTTTGGTTGTTCGATGGAAATTGACGGTATGCGGGTGAGGTTAGAGGTGCTTGGAGCTAAGATTTGACTGTTATTGCAGGTACTTAGAGTTAATAGTTTTCGAGAAACCAAGGGGCACTAAATTATCAACCGCGCGGTAATACCCTACTCTCCCCTACATGCGAATACTGATTTCGCTTTATTAGCCATTTGTTAACCCACACTTTTTTAGGGGTTTACTTCTTTTTTTTCAAGGAAAAGAAATTCGTTTTCCATTTTAAACGGACACGTATTAAATTATTTCAATACGTCTTTATCGTTCCGTTTCAAATAAGTAAATGATCGATCGTCAAGTAAGTCGATAAGTAAATGTGCGGCATTTTTGAAGTGATCGATCGTTACGATATTCGTCAGATTGATCGTGACGATGAATCGTACCGTATATGGGGGGACCTTAAGACCTACTCTACAACTCCCCGACGTCCTTACAATTTGCATCGAAATAAGTCCATTGAGAGAACACGGATTCGATTTAATGATCCGTGCAGTGACAGATAGGTAGTTGAAACAGTTCTTGCATTATTATTTTAAAATAAACTCATTATTTTTACATAAAATACCTACTTACGAGTAGAAATACGAGATCCTACATTTCGACTGTTTCCTAGGACACGCCTAGTGTGTAGTGTAAGTAATCTGTACCTAGGTAATTGGGAAAAGTTGAACGTTTTAGCGCATCGCTAGTATCATAATACTAGGCAAGTCTTAAGGGGCGGTAATAGGAAAACATGGTTTGCGCGGGCCATTTTTTTATATAGAAAACGTAAACTTGTAGCCACCAAAAAAATTATACGACAAGCTAAAGAGTTTATCTAGTTGCTACAAACATAAGATTGTGTATAAATCTAACAGATGGTTGTAGAAAAAAATCAGAATATCATCAAAAGCGCTTGTCGCGGGCCATATTTTTGGCGTAAATAATAGCGGGAACGTATTGAATTCTACTTTAACGGACTGTGCAGCTGCTCCAATAACTTTTTTTCAAGAAAGATAGTTGTGCTTAAGATAATGATGAAAAAACAACGAAAATCATCGAAAAAGTGCAGAAGTGAGGTTATTTTCCATACTCTTTACACGTAAAGAAAAAGACAGAGACAAATGATTTCGCGTAACGGAGCCTTAAGTTGAGTTGAGACGTGCCATCGCAAGTATGAGGTAGAATTTTCGGCTCTTAGCAAGTGTAATGCGGTCCCTAGTCTTCTAACACATCTAGCTGAAAACGTTGCTTACGTAGGAACTTTTCAATCGAGTAATTTTTCCCACTTATGCCACCTTATGCTCTGAAATTATAATTTCGTTTGTAAAAAGAATGCGGGACTTTCCTCATACGTGGAGTAGTCGTATTTATTTTTTCATTTTCTTCTTTTTTACAAAATAGTTGGGCAAACGTCATCTTAAACTATTCCAAATTCCAAGTTGACACCATTAATAGTTCTCGAGATATCCAGCTGTGACAGACAGACAGACAGAGTCACACCATAAGGGTCCCTTTTTGCCATTTTGGTACGGAACCCTAAAAACTAAAAAAAACACCAGTCTCCGCACACGGGCCACTACCCACAACCACAAAACGCCGCCACTGACCTCTTTCCTGTAGTTTTCATACATTTTATACGAAACACTGGAAGTCGCCACACGACACGCTACACAGCGCAGCGTTTGCGGCTGTGGCCCGTGTGCGGAAACAGTTACATATTGAAATACGCGTTGGAATTGGAATTTGCAATCCGTAAAAGTGTTAGTTAAACTTATCAATGAACTGTATAAGTAAGTACTTATTTACTTTCAAAGTATAAACTCATACAAAGCGTGAAGCCGCATACTTGATTTAAAACACACTTAGTTGTAAATATCTTTGAAGGAAGTCCTATCCACTTAAATGTTCCTGTTTTGTTCGAAACTTGAACGGTTTAAATCTTACTGTACGTGTAAAGTACCTACCTAATGTTAAATACATAGCAACTTAGAGTGGTATCACATAAACCGAAACTGTAAATGTCCGCAAACAAGTCTTACCAAAGTTGTGCGGTTAAGTTGTAGACAGTCTCTTTATAGTTCCGTACAATTCTATTGTAAAGCGTGAATAGCCTATCCGAAGAAAAGCTACCTTATTACCATTCCATTTAAGGCTCCGTTACGCGAAATCATTTGTCTCTATCTTTTTCCTTACGTGTAAAGAGTATGGAAAATAACCTTACTTCTGCATTTTTTCGATATTTTTCGTTGTTTTTTCATCATTATCTTTAGCACAATTATCTTTCTTGAAAAAAGTTATTGGAGCAACTGCACAGTACGTTAAATTGTATTTTGAATATTTTGATGTAGAATTCAATACGTTTACGCTATTATTTACGCCAAAAATATGGCCCGCGATAAGCGCTTTTGATGATATTCAGTTTTTTTTTACAATCATCTGTGAGGTTTATACGCAAAATAATGTTTGTAGCAACTAGGTAAACTTTTTAGCTTGTCGTATGATTTTTTTGGTGGCTACAAGTTTACGTTTTCTATATAAAGATATGGCCCGCCTAACCATGTTTTCCTATTACCGCCCCTTAACCCTTCGCCCTCAACTCAAGTGAAACTGAAAGAGACTTGTTTAATTTATTTGTAAGTATGTACATTAGAAGTACAGAATAAAGTTCAATAGTGTAGGTTGTCCATACCCCTCAGAGTCACGTGGTAGGTACTTCGATGAGATATTGAGCAGATTCCTTGGACGAAGATAGACAGATACCTATTAGCATTCAAAGTAGTTAAGAGTATAAACGGTTTAGTCGACAAATGCCAGATTTTACAAAATGCCAAAACTTCTACTAATGCCAGATTTTAGTTGATATGGAGAAATAATATTTTCAATTACTTTTTGTATATATTTTTATTTAATATAGTGTATTTTGTATCATTTTTGGACATTTGTATATTTTTTTCTTTTCTTCGTAATAAAAAAGTCTCCAAAATACCAAGATCACATAAATATAGAGAAGGCATAGATTTATTATATTACTAGAAATCATTGGGAGAAGGTAAACTTCTATGATTTTCAAAAAACTTTTTTACTCTAAAATTATGAAAAATAACGTTGGGGAGAATGACGGCGCGGCGTTCAAAACGCCCATGGATTCACCCTATAATGGAAATAAAACGATAAAATAACGTTATTTAACGTAACATAAAATAATAACGACAACTACGGCAAATAACATTTACAATCCCTGCCATTAATAAACTTCCTGTTTAGTTAGTTGATCCACCAGTTGAAAAAAATGAGGAATAGCTATAAGAAAATAAAATAAAATAGATATGTATTATCAAATATTCATTTATTGTGAAGTTCTTCACCAAGTTATTTTTTAATAAAACGTTTGTTTATTGTTTTCAATCCAAAAAAGCAAAAGTTATTGAAATATTAATATTTTTTATTAATTCATCACAATGGTTTTAATTTAACAACTGAATTGGTTAAAAAAAATACTTAGGTAATATTGAAAAACTTTTGTAACTTATACTTACTTAAATCAAATATATTCTATTCTTGTTTCACCACCACCCCTAGCATGACCACCGAAATGCGAAATGATTTATCATTTTGTGGATTTTGACAGTTGTGTCCAAAAAACCGGTCAAGTACGTATCGGGCCACGCGCAGTAGCTTACCTATACATACCATATTTCACATCACTATCATTTTTCGTCTGCAAATGTTATTAATGTGTGTTTGTATAATGACAAAGTTATATTTGCGGTTTTGTAAAATGTGCGATATCTTCAGAACTGCCAACTATATCTCGTTCAAACCAATTTTCGTTGAGTGTTTATTAAAATATACAGCATTTTTTTTTTCACTCTCATATTTTAAAAGTTAGGAGGGGGCACAAATTTTACCACTTTGGAAGTGTATATTTTTCAAACAGTTGACTTTGAGAAAAAATAGTTTAAGAAACCTCAATGACATTTTTAAAGACCTATCTTATCTATAGACATCTCGCACGTATAGGTTTGATGAATTTTTATAGTCTCACTTCCCCCTTAGGGGGAGCCGCCCCTTAATATTTTATTAATTTTATTTTTGTGTAAAAATCTTAAAGCGGTTTATAAATTACATCTACATATACTGCCCGGCATGTAACTTGACAAGATAAAAACGAGACAAAAGATACGCAGTGGCTACAAACACTAAACTCGGCGCATGTTTTGTCTCATCTTTGTCTTGCCAAGTTATATGCCGGCACCTATAAGTAGGTGCCGGCATATAACTGAAATTGATTGGTATACCAAATTTCAACTGTGTAATCTTAATAGTATAGTTTCGGAATAAAGTGGCTGTGACATACAGACAGACAGAGAGACATGACGTATCTTTATAGATACGTCATTTAGGGTTCCATTAAGGAAAAGAACCAAAAAGGCACTCAGAATTGCCCTAGAAAAGGACGACGATGAGAGCTGGAACAAGTATAGAGAAGAACGAAACAACTTCAAGTACAAAAGCCGAAGAGAAAGCAGAAACGGATGGGGAGCCTTTTGTGAAGGCATCTCTGGACAACCTGAGTCGGCCAGGTTAATGAGGATGCTAACAAAAGACCACACCTGTAAACTGGGAAGCCTTAAAAAAGATGACACTATTATAGTGGACCCCAAAGAAATACTTACGGAAATGATGGCCACTCACTTCCCGGACTGCATAGAGCATACAGAGGAGGAGATGAATACTCTGTCGGCAGAACTCTTCTCAGACGGGGAGGCAGAGGTCAGAAAAGTAATTACAGAAGACATGTTAGTGTGGAGTATTGCCTCCTTTCAACCATACAAGGCAGCGGGGCCAGACGGCATTTTCCCAAAGATGCTACAAGCTGCTTTAAGGTTTATAAAAGAGGATCTCCTAGTTCTATATCGAAGCAGCCTAGCAACAAACTATATACCTAGTGGCTGGAGAAAAGTTAGGGCTGTCTTCATACCGAAACCAGGGAAGGCCACATATCAAGAGGCGAAGTCCTTTAGATGCATCAGCCTCTCCTCGTTCCTACTGAAGACACTGGAAAAGATACTAGATAGACATATAAGAGAAACCATAGACAATAGTAAAAGACCACTACATGACAACCAACATGCTTATATGGAAGGAAAATCCATCGAGACAGCCCTCCACAACATGGCAGTCAGAGTAGAAAGATCAACTTCAAACAAAGAATACGCTTTAGCGTGCTTCTTCGATGTTGAAGGCGCCTTTGTCAAAGCGTCTGCGAAATCTATAGTGGAAGCCCTAAACAGAGAAGGTATAACAAAGAAAATATCAGGTTGGATCACCAACATGTTACAACACAGATCCATACAAGCAGAACTAGCAGATACCAAATACACCATCAAAGCTAGAAGAGGCTTTCCCCAAGGAGGTTGTCTGTCTCCACTGCTATGGTGTATCTTAATAGATGAACTAGTAACAAAGATCACTGCTATGCACATATACATCCAAGCATATTCGGATGACGGCCTGTTACTTGTAAGAGGCAAAGTTCTAAGCGTGGTCAGAGATATAATGAGAAGCGGAATTATGACAACACTGAGATGGTGTAGGGACAAGGGACTGAACCTTAACCCTACAAAAACTAAACTAATGTTGTTCACAAATAAAAGAAAGATTGATAGAATGATCCCAATAAACATTGAGAATGTAGAACTTGAGATAGTAAAGGAGTTTAAATACCTAGGGATAGTCCTAGACAGTACCCTAAGTTATAGAACACATATAAAAGAAACTAGCAAAAAGGCAATGACAGCCCTCATGCAGTGCAGAAGAGCCGTTGGCAGGAATTGGGGCATGAAACCCGAAGTGGTCCAATGGATCTACAGGGCAATCATCCTACCGAGAATTCTCCACGGAGCACTAGTATGGTGGCATAAGGCACAACTAGAATACAACAGAAAAGAACTGACAAAGGTACAAAGACTAGCTAGCATCATGGTATCAGGAGCCATGAGAACAACTCCCACGGCCGCTTTAGAAATGATACTAGGCCTTAGTCCTATAGATCTTGAAATCGAAAAGAGAGCTACAGAACAATGGTTTAAGCTGAAAAGCACTAACCTATGGATAGGAAGGCACACTGATAAAGGTCACGCAGAAATAGGGAAGAAGTACGAAGAAAACCTTTCTATGATACTGGTTAATAATGACCTAATAAAAAAGGAGAGGATATTCGACAAAAAGTACAGAATAAGCATCAGATCCAGAGACGACTGGAACCTAGAACAAGACAATCTGGATAGCATCGCAGTATGCTACACTGATGGGTCAAGAAAAGAATCAACTAAGCTATCGGGAGCTGGGATATACATAGCTAAACCCAACACTAAAAGAGCTACTTTCAATCTGGGCAGATACGCCAGCGTATTCCAGGCGGAAGTATTCGCGATACTGGAGTGTGCGCATATGATTAAAAGTGAGATAAGCGATCATAACGTAGGAAAAATAATAATATATAGCGACAGTCAAGCAGCCATCAAAGCCCTTGACAAAACGGAGACTACCTCAGCCTTGGTGAAGGAATGCAAACAAAGCATCCAGGAACTTGCAAACTTGGTTGAGGTGGAAATTGCCTGGGTACCTGGACACGAAGGTAATAAAGGCAATGAGGAAGCCGACGAATTGGCCAGGACAGGGGCTGATGAACCTTTCATTGGGCCCGAACCAAGACTGCCAATCACACATAGAATTACTAAGAACATTATTGAAATTCGAACAATCAAAGAAACCAACCAGAGATGGATGAAAAAAAAGGACTGTAGACAGTCTAAGATCTTCATTAAATCTGTTGACAAGAAGAAAACTAGAGAGCTGCTGAAACGAAGCAGGAGAAATATAAGAACGATTGTAGGAATACTGACTGGACACTGTCCATTAAACAGACACTTGTCAGTGATCAAACGGACAGAGGACCCCATCTGTCCGCAATGCAAAGAAAGAGAAGAAACAAGCTACCACTTCATGGCAGAATGCCCGATGTACGCATCACTGCGCTGGGAGCTCTTTGGAGCGGACAAGCTTAAGGAAGAGGATCTAAAGCAGTTAACGATAAGTCAACTCAACAGGTACTGTAAGCTTACAGGTAGGTTCGAGGGTCCGACGCCGGTGGGGTAAATGATAACCCGCCTCCCCCCTGTGGGGATTTGGGGAAATGGGTGAAATGGTTCCAATCAAGGTGACTGATCACCCGTCCGGCTTCGCTGGTGTCCCCCCTTCTAAAATAATAATAATAATAAGGGTTCCATTTTTGCCATTAGGCTACGGAACCCTAAAAACGCTATATCACGCAATATTTTATCGTGTTTCGGTGATCATGCCAGGGGGCAGGGTAATATATCTTAAAAGTATTTTTTGTTTACTCTGGACTTTTTTCTTTTGATTTTAAATTGATATCTATAACAACTTGTTTTTTGAACAAATCCATTAGATCACTTCTAACATGATTTCTTATTTGTTGTAATCTACCACCACCTGCTCCACTTACTAACTTGACTAATCTCAGAGTTGGGCACTCAGCTGATACAGAACATATTATTTTATCTTCATTTTGGCATTCTTCATAATACTCTAGATTTACTTTTAAATGATACGGGATCTCTTGCGCGAGGAAGTCTAAGAATTTTGCTCTAACTGCTTCCACTATCAATGTTTCTGGTGACTGATCAGACCATTCTTCTGGAGTGTAGTGCAATGTTGCAGGCTTTGCATTGTTTATCAAGTATTCCTAAAACATAACAATAAGGAATCAAAATTATGTCCACAATAGTCCACATACATAAATAGTGGTGGTAACATAATTATTAAAGTCACTAGTTAATTTTTATACAAGTGAGGTAACTTTGAAGCCTTGGTTCTCCGCCAATATTTGATTGACCTAGCTGTGATCCGATGATGGCTATCCAGGAAGTGAATGAATTAGATTCAGATCGCTATATACACACCCAACTGATCTGATCAGCATTCTAAGAGATATTATAAGGATATGTTTAAAAAAACCGCGGAATTAGCATAAAAAATTATGGAAATCCTGAAACTGAAAACTTTGTTCCTTATATCTCTTAAAATGCTGTTGGGTATGTGTAGCATTCTGTATCTCCTCCATTCAGTCCCCGGATGGCCATCATCAGATCACAGCTAGGTCAAACCTTGGTGAGGAACCAAGGCTTCAAAGTTACCTTGTTTGTATGAAAATCAACTGGTACCGCCACTGTAGGTAGGTGACAAAAATATATGTTTTTTTTTATTAATACATTTCCTTACCTTTACTTCATTAACACCATCTCCTTTTAAAGCAGACACTAAAAATACGTCTGAAAATTTACTATAGCCTCTTTCTATTTGCTTTTTTTCTTTCTTCTTTTCAGCACCTGGTATTGGATTACCAGCAATTAACCCATTGGTTATATTTCTTATTATAGCTAACAATTGCTTTTTGGTTTTCAGTTGATCAACCTGAAAGAATGTAATCAATAAGTTCATTACGCCAGCAAATGAAAGAAAATCATGTGCACTACCAGCATTATCTAGTGATAGCAATGTTAATTGAAGCGAATCAATGAGATTTCAATCTGTCTATCTACTTCATGGAATGGAATTGCCAGTGGAAAAGTAACTTTTTATACGACTGCCCGAAAAAGGAGTGTATGTGTTAAGGGTTCATGTATGTTTGTGGGTATGTGAGTATCTTTATTCCACCATACTTCTAAATGCCTTAACGGATTTGTATGTATGTATCGTTAGAATCCTTACATCATTCAGAGAGACACTGGCTATATTTTTTTAAAAGTCAATATGTCGACTTTTCGATGACACTTTCAAATGTGAAAAAAAAAATTTTTTCTTCAATTATTACAATAGGGGCATCAAATGAATCAAGCCCTAATGAGCACATCCCAAAACTAAATAATTTGTCACTAAAATGTGTGAAATAAAAATAAATAAATTAAAAAAAATATTAAAAGCACGACTGCAGTCAGGGGACCGTTTTGTGGAACAATAATTTTTAATCAAAGAGGTCCCCCGACTGCTATGACACTTGTTATTTAACTTTTTCGTTCGATTTTGGCAGGGCAGTTGTGATTTGAATATTTTTTTAATTTATTTATTTTTTGCTCAATTTTTTAAGACAGTTGATAAACCTTAAAAACAACACTATAATTTAAAATTGAATTTTGGTAACAATCACCTTATTTATTATAAGAAAACTTGGTATGTCTTCAACCATTTTCAGCATGTTGACTACGTCATAGTGCAAAGTGTCTTTGGTGTATGTATTTGAGACATCATGAACTACCCCAATGACATCAGCACACCTCAAGCTTTTCTCACAAGCAGCAATCATGGAATCAGGCAGCTTATATCTGAAAACCATAAAGTAACATAGTATGTAGTTCCAGCAGCGGATCATAAAAAAGTGTTTATTCCACCTATTTTTCCAAAAATCTGCTAAATCCATAGATAACCTCCACGGTTGAGTGGTTTGCACGCCAGTTTTCAAGGTGTCACCTCACCCATTTATATCCAACAGGCCAGTCAAATAAATGGACATTGAAAGGGGCAGCCTGTGTGTATCACCACAAAATAAATAATAGTACTACGTACAGAAGTTGCACTGCTTTGATCTTAAAGAAAGCTGACATTTTTTATAACTAAACATTGCGCGACCAAGCTAAATTGCACCTAAACACCACGCGTTAGCGTTTGTTATTGATCTTCTCGACGCGACATGACGCGACGGACTCAAACGGCAGGGTTACCTACAGTGGCGAGTAATAGTAAAAATATTACCTATATCCGGCTAAAACTAGGTGTAACCGAAAGCTGTTGGCCTAACCTATATTCGGGACCTACAGGGGTAAAGCAGATTGGTTCACCTAGTTTTAGCCAACAGCTATCGGCTACACCTAGTTTTAGCCGGCTAAAACTAGGTTTAGCCGCACTTCGGGTATTAGCCGTAACATATCTAGTAAAATATCATATTTTAGTGAGTATAAATATAATCAACAAGTATTTCACTTTAATGTAATAATGTGTAAACTATTGGGTAAATTACGTTCAGTTTTTTTATAAACAAATACTGTTTACTTTTTCTTATTTATTTTATTTAATTATACAATTTTCACAAAACTTGGACCAAAAATGCCACTTACAAAATAAAGATTTTGTAAAATGTGGTCAATTCGGACTAACCACATAAATTAATTTAGTTCTGATTAGAAAAGACAATTCGAAATACTTAATAGGTTTCACCATATTTAAAGATACTAATCTTTACAATTAAATAAAAAAAGGGAACGCGCGCGAATCGTAAAACGCTGTGAAAACGCGCTACAGCTATTCCGAGAGTGCAAGGGACAGCCCTGCCGATATTGTCCACGCTGAGGACGCCGAGCGCAAGGTACTTTTCTCATACCTACGTGCGGAGTGATAGAGCCCTGGTATCACTCAAAAAACATTTTAGGGAATTAAAGTATCTACAGCCTATTACGAACCTCACCTACATATGTTAACCAGGAAAAAATAGTTTTGAATGTCACCGATGCGCTTTAGTGATCCCATCCAGCAACACTAGCAGCAACTAATAACGACCGGACGGAGTACTTATTGTCTAATTTCAAAATCTTACTGTCTTATTATATTATCTTAAGTATTTATTGTCTAATTTCACAATTGGATGTAAAACACAAAGATTTAAATAGTTAGATACGCCCTTGCCGTAGTATGAGCTCACCGAAATGTGTCAACATTCAAATGAGTGAGCCTCACTTCTTTACCATTAGATGGCTATCAGTGCTCATTTGAACAGTGTCAGTTATTACGAGAAACCACGTGAGAACTTTTTCAAAATAACGATTGTGCCTTTTATCTGTGCACCAACAATTGTAGAAATACAAATAAAGCAAAATGGTGTCACATTTCACTAGTAAGTATTTTTACTTCAATTATTATCGAAATTTACTTTCCTTCCGTTGTCAATTCCGATTGACGTAAACAATGCAGTGCCATTTTGCCAGATTTGAAATAATGCTACAGATTTTCAGTACGAAGGCATATCTAACGATTTTAATCTTTGGTGAAACATAGCTACATTTCTTTGGAAGTTTTTATTTATGCCAAAAAAGAAGTATCAATGTTTCACATCCATCTGCCAAATGAAAGCGATTACTTTGAAATTAAACAATAAGATCCAGGCTTTGTTCTGCATTATCGTTTGGGTTTATCAAACAACCATACTGCTTATACTTAGCCCAGCCCAGCCTCTCAAAAATTACATCCTAACATAGGCTTTTAAAATATGTAGACATTTTTTTTTGCCATACACCAGAAGATCTGAATGATCTCTACATTTGTTGATCATTATAATGCTACTGCTTCACCTGCCTTAACATTAATGTAAATGGTAATGATTAACTACGCTTTAGCTAAGGTGTTATATAAATTTAGTGCTGTTGTTTGGAAATTAACATGTTAAAGTCTTGGTCACACCTGCGTAACGCCTAGATTAACGCTTTAAGCTATGCGTTAAAATGCAGGTGGAGCCGTAGCATTAGAATGACAAAATTTAAAAAAAATACTGATGTGTAAACTTACTTCTTCTGCTCCCTTATTGAGACAACACCTGGCGTATCTAAGAATATTAACTGTGTATCATTTTGAAAGTACATGGCTCGAATCATCTTTGTTGTTGTATGAACTTTGTTGGAAGCTGCACATATCTGCAAACATAAAAAAATATGTTATAATATGTCTGATTCGTAAGCATATAGTAAACAAGGTATGCAGGCTCGACTGCTCTTAAATTTCTGACTTAAATAATAAAATAGGTAATGAAATGTTTAAAAGATAACCTTTCTCTCAACAATATTATTTATTAATGTACTCTTTCCAGAATTTGGAGCACCAATTATTGCAACATTAACCACTTTTCCGAAACATTTTTGATTTGCCTGTTTGGGTTGTGAAGAATAGAATAAAGTTTGTAAATAATAAGTTTTTCGTAAAGTGCAAATTGTAAAATTTGACATTTTTATTTTAAACTAGTGTTGCCAACTAACTAGGCTGAAACGAAATATGCTAAAGTGCTGTTAAAAAATGCCAAATTTTCTCCCACTTTGACGAGTAATGTTGACTGTATAAAGGCTGGTTTACATTATCTTAGTATTTAGTAGAGTGCTTAGTAGCGTGCGAGTAGATTCGAATACGAGTGCTTTAGTAGTTTTGGTGACTTTCCAGTGACCGTTTACACGCTTCCAGTAGATTGTCATTTTCGCCTTACCTAATACCTATTATTTAATTCAATTACACGTCACGCGTTCACCGGCAAATGCACTCTACTAAAGACGCTACTAAAATGTCGATTTACATGCTTCCAGTGCGAGTGCGAGTAAAATATCGCGCGGGGGCTGAGCGGGCGCGCAGAGGCTGCTACTGGAAAGCGAGTAGAAAGGCTACTAGAACGTTACTCTCTTTAGTCATAAGACGACCGTTTACATGTTTCCACTAAAGCACTCTCCTAAAGCACTCTACTAAAGACTAAGATAATGTATACCAGCCTTAAGGTCGGCCGCAACACAGACGGAACGGAATCCCGTTTCGGAATTCCGTACGTACCACCATTATATTATTTTTTCGTTCGGAATCACGGCTCAGTCAGACGCAGGCCCCTGACACTTAGTTCCAACATCTGCCGCTGATCGCTAGTGCTGATGTGATCGGCGCCATCTTTACCGGGGTGTCGCCATTTTGTTTTGTTTGTCAAAAATAAAACGTCATTGCGCCATACCATAACCTCTTTTGCGTTGTTGTCTTTTGCGATATTTTTTTTTGAAATTGTGTTATTTTGTTTGTGATTGTGAGTGAATCCAACAAATAAATGTGCGCCCTCCCTTTTGGTTGAGTAAAGACGCTTAAATTTCGTGTTTCTTCATCATTGTGCGCCCTCCCTTTTGGTTGAGTAAAGACGCTTAAATTTCGTGTTTCTTACATTATTGTGCGCCCTCCCTTTTGGTTGAGTAAAGGCGCTTGTTGTGTGTGTTGTAAGTAAATATTTCATGCACCCTCCCTTGGTTGAAGTGAAGAGAGATGCTAGCTTTGACAAGTTTAGTTAAGCAACCTAACTATCAGTATCAGAATCCTGGACTATGGGGCGTCGGAAATGTTGTGTCACTGATTGTAAATCAACCAGTGAAACTCACTGTGTTTATCGCTTTCCAAAAGATAAAGACCTTCGAAAGTTGTGGATGTCATATTTAGTACCACAGAATTCATCATTGCTGATGCTAACAGAAGATCAACTTTCAAATAGAACTGTTTGTCAGTTGCATTTTGAGAGGAGAATGTTTGATGCACATGGTGTAAGACTGCCAAAGGCATATCCATGTCTCTTCTCTAAAGATGAGATTTCTCAAGGTGTGCCGTTGGTCACTGGTAAGTGCATAATAAGTCTTACTACTGATATATAAATAGATTCTATGCTTATTTATCCTACTACTATTAAATATTAAACATCTTTTCAGGCTGGAATCTTAAAGAGGAGCATAATTATTGTTTGAAAGCAGAAGATGATAAACATGAAGATAAACGTCTTAAATCCCCCGAGTCTTACTTTATTCTGCGTCCAGAAGGTAAAACCATGAATAATTAATTCTAGTTGATTCATTCAATCCTTTATAAGTGTAAGTGAAAATTTTTTGTTTCATTACGGCTCGCGCAGAGTTGTTTTGATCATTTGTATAAAAAAAATTAAAATGCTACGTGATCCAAATGTCTTAAGGATTTGAATAAGATACTTGGATATAACAAAAAATACCTTGACCCCTAGACATTTCTAATGAGTATATAAAGATATAATTGTGGATGCACCAATCTAAAATTTAATAATCCATATCAATATAATGTCAATTTAAAATTATTTTTAACAAACATAAAATATTCCAGAAAGTGTTGAGCATCTGTACCTGAGTACTGAAAAACAAGTATCTCCGGAAACTACTGAGCATCTGTACCAGAGTACTGAAAAACAAGTAACTTGCAGCTCCATACCTTCAACAAGTAAGTAAATAATTTTTTAGTCGGTCATGTCATGATATTAGAGCTGGGTCGTCAACGAAACTAGACCGTTTAATTTCGTTCATAGACTAGTTGATATCGTCGACTAGTTCACGTGTCAACCTAGGTTATTTGCCATTGTTTGCATAACTAGACTAGACGTTTGACGTTGGGTTGAAGATAGTTGGTTTAGACGCGGTGTATAGGGTCACGAAGGTGCATGCTAGGGTTGCCAACTTTTTTAAATTAAGTACCCATAAAATAATAATTTCCAAAATTAATTACATGGGAAAATAGAGTAGATGAAGAAAAAATGAAGAATGCATGGCTTGTTGACAATTTTTTTGCTGCTCTGGTGATTGTCTTAAATGTATTGATTCGATTTTTATTTTATAAATAAAAAATATGAATAAAGTTTTCTTTAAATAAACAGGGGCCGTACCGGCTAACGCATCGAACTTCGATAAGTCTGCCGAGCTTCAACTTAAAACAGATAAATCGAAATAAGGAATTTCGTATTGTACTATTTGCCGAAGTTAATTAGAAGATATCAATGTTCTTGTGACATCATGAATTGGGGTTCGCCATTTTGGCCTGATTGAGGCTCGATTTATCTGTTTAAATTTGAAGCCGGGCAGACTTATCGAAGTTCGATGCGTTAGCCGGTACGGCCCCTGGTCATACAACAGCGCAGTATCTCTCTTTCAAATCAGCCTATCGGCATCCTTTATACATTATAATAGACGCGGTTCATTGTAGATTAACCGTGAAATATGATTCAACGCAGAGCCAACAATCATACAAAGTTTAGTAATAAACTGTGTAAACGGCTACGTTCAACGTCGACGACGTCACTGCGCGTTGATACGGACACTGACTACCTACTGTTTAGCCGTCTACGAATTCGACTAGTTGATCAGAGAACGGTAAACCGTCTATCCGTTGAATGAACGTCGACGGTCGATTTAACTAGTCCGTCTATTCAACGCTCATCTCTGCATGATATACCTTTTTGAAATCCATATAAGATACGAAACACATAATCCTTTCCGTGTAGTCGGATAAAAACTTTGATTAAGAATATTGTAGATAACGGTAACGCTTCCCGAACTAAAACAGCACGCAAAAATGGCAACTCAAAATAGCGTCACTCTTACAAACTTGGCGCTTATTTTGTACATAATCACCTCTTATTTTGTACAAACTCACATTTTATATCACAAGCCTATTTTGTACAAAATCTTTTATCACTTTGTGCAAAATAAGCGCCCTGTTTGTAAGTGGGGCGCTATTTTGAGGTGCCATTTTTGAGACTGACCTCATCTAGGGTATTCTTGATCGAAGGATAAAAAGACCAATAATTTTAGAACAACAAACAAATATAATTATACTTAGAGTCTGTTTATCCATAATGTCCTATTTAGCAAACAGTTTTTGACAGTTCTCAGACATCCTTTACACTTTGTGTAGAATATAACCCTTCAAACCATTTGTTGTTTTTAATTAATTATTTTTTTACTAAAGAGTTGGGTGAAGATTGTTTAAGAAATATGAAATATGACAGGTAAGGATAAACAGACTATACCCATATTTAGCTTTAAATAAAAGAATCTATATCTTAATCTTCTTATATTTTCAGACTTCCCTTCAACATCTGGTCTGCTGACATCTAATCCATGTACAGATAAAGTCCAGTCTAATCCTATACAGCAAACAAACAGTGCTAAGTTGGATTTCAAACAAAAAGGTAATTTAATTATTGTATCCTTACTATATTTAATTTAATTTTAATTTTTAATCCTTACTATATCCTTACTAATATTATAAATACGAAAGTCCTTTTGTTTGTTATGCCTTCACGTCTTAATTATCATAATAATTAAAACGTGAAACTATTATTTATAATAATAGTTTATTTAGAACAAGTTAAATAAGTTTATCTCCGGTAATAACAGGGACTTTAGTTTATTATCGAAATAAATATTTTTTCTTTGCATTTTGTACATTACTAGCTTCCGCCCGCGACTTCGTCTGCGTGGAAAAATTTTTTGCTATTCCTCGGGAACATAACTTTTTTTTGGATGAAAGGTACCCTATGTCCTTCTCTGTACCCTTGACAACGTGTATGCAAAATTTCATGATGATCGGTTCAGAAGTTAGGACGTGAAGGCGTAACAAACAAACAAACAAACAAACGGACTTTCGCATTTATAATATTAAGTAAGGATAATAAGTATAGGTATTTAAAGTGTTTAGTATCCTTATACTTAGAAGCGATACACACCGGATGCGTAAGCATATGCGTAAGCGTGCACGTAGACGTACCATGACGTTGTAATGCCTGAAACTTTATGAGAAATGGCACACCGCTTGCGTAACGTACGCGTGCACGTAGACCGATGCGTAACCCTACACATTGCAGTTCCCATGAGACAAACAGGCTGCGTACCTACGCAGAGCGGAACGCATTGATGACGTTGTAGTCAATGGCATTCCCTATTGGACGTCACACCAAACAAATTCGAACACGCACGTATCTTTGCTGCGCGTCACTACGCGCGTAACCACGCGCGTGACTACGCATTCAGTTGTATTTGTTTATAAATAGTACCGGTACTACCGGTAGCAAGAGGTGTTTTATCTTGTTTTTAAATAATGAATAACGATATTAAAGAAAAACTATTTGAATTAGTGCGAAAAAATTAGTCCATTTACTCAATGTTCGTCTGACATCGCGCACTAGAGTCGCGGCTGATGGCTGCCGCAGCGGCTGGGTACGCAAGGGACAGGTTGCGTTGCGTGCCGCGTAGACGTATGCGTAACCCGGTGTGTCAGAGGGTTATGTGCGTAACTACGCGCGTGTGTACGCAGCCGGTGTGCCCAGGCCTTTATCCTTACTTCACTACATAATATAAAACAAAGTCGCTTCCCGCTGTCTGTCCATATGTATGCTTAGATTTTTAAAACTACGCAACGGATTTTGATGCGGTTTTTTTAATAGATAAAAGAGGAAGGTTTATACCTATATATATGGTGTCAAATTCCATACTACACCGAAGTGAAGCGACGGCGGTTCATTAATAATATTATAAAGGTGAAAGTCCGTTTGTTTGTTTGTTACGTCTTCACGTCTTAACTACTGAACCGATCATAATTAAATTTTACTTACACGTTGTGAGGGGTACAAAGAAGGACATACCTTTCATCCCGAAAAACGGTACTGTTCCCGAGGGATAGAGAAATAACTGTCCTCGCAGACGAAGTCGTGGGCGGCCGCTAGTATGAAATAAACACCTTTTTTTCTTTCTATTAGTTAAATAAAATAAAAAAGAAACTATATCTTAATCTTGTTATATTTTCAGACTTCCCTTCAATGTCAGGTTTATCCAATCCATCTACGGATAAAGGAAGCAATTTGTCTAATCCTATAGATTATACAGACAGTGCCAAAGTTGATACGAAACTTAAAGGTTAGTAATTTATTCATTAGGTATTGTATTAGATTAAGTCTGTTACCAAAATAATAGTTATTTGTTGTATTATAAACCAAATTCAATTTCTGCTGCAAGTGCTGACTTTAAATCACGAACTAGCAAAGTAGTTAGAATGGGGAATGTCCGAAAAAAATCAAATTGCCTGAATATTTTTCTATAGGTGGGAATAAGCTCCCTTAGTAATAGGAAAAAGTTTCAGAATTTTCGGTTCCGTGAAAAAAATTTAAAAAAATGAAAGTCTCTTCGACTTCACAAATATACGAAAGTAACAGCAGAATGGAAATTATACCTTTGCCACCACCTGCTACATCCACAAAAAGTATTAAAAAAAAAAAAGGTTTGGCATTTTGTATTTAAACTTTTTTTTTAATACCATGTTGTGGTTATGACCAAGTTGTGACAGGTGGTGGCAAAGGTATAATTTCCATTCTGCTGTTACTTTCGTATATATGTGAAGTCGAAGAGACTTTAATTTTTAGGGTTCCGTACCAAAATGGTAAAAAAGGAACCCTTATGGTGTGACTCAGTCTGTCTGTCTGTCTGTCACAGCTGGATATCTCGAGAACTACTAATGGTATCAACTTGAAATTTGGAATAGTTTAAGATGACATTTGCCCAACTATTCTGCAAATAAGAAAGAAAATAAAAAAAAATAAAAATTTTTTTACAACAGGGACTGAAAAGGGGTCTTAAAAATTTGAAGTGAGGTGACTAGGCCATATGGGGTATCATATAAAAGAGCGCTGTTTGCACATTTTAAAACATTTTTTTCTTTTTTTCTTAGGCCGCATAGTTTTCAACTTATGGTGCAGAATGTAAAAAAAATACCGTTCCGCCCCCCCTTATCTCCGAAGTTTGGAAAGAGAAAAATCAGAAATAATTCTTATACTTAACACATTTTTAATTTTTCCTTATCTCCATTAATTTAGGATTTTTTTATCTAAACCTCTAGTAGGTAATTATTATACCCTTTGTGTAAGTACCTTTTATTTATTATTAAATGAAAATAACGTCTTTTACAGTGTTGTCCGCGAGAAGAAAGATGAGTGCAAAAAACAGGAGACTGGTTGCTAAAATAACAAATGTAGCAAAAGATAGTATAGGCAACAACAGTGCTAGGAGAACACAAGAAGCTCAAAACCTATCTTCAGAATTAATAAATGAATTCCATAAATTAAATAATCACACAAAGACATTTATAAAAATGCAATTAAAATCCCTTAGAAGTGGCAAAGGGGCTCGGCGTTACAATTTAGAAGAAAAATTATTATGCCTTACCTTAATGAAACAAAGCAGAAAAAGTTACAATTTACTTAAGCATATGTTTTTATTACCCAGCCAACGGACCCTGAACAGATTGTCAGAGAAAATTATTTTTAATCCAGGAGTAAACAAGAACATTCTGGCAGTTATAAAAGAAAAGGCAAAGAACTGGACAACAGAAAAGAGACTGTGCTCAATAGTTTTTGATGAGGTCTCGATCAATGCGCAATTGACTTTTAGTGAAGAAAAAGATATAATATATGGTTTTTGTGATGTTGGTGCTGAAAGAAAAATGAAATATTGTGACCATGCGTTAGTAATTATGATTCGAGGAGTATGCTCCTCTTGGAGGCAACCACTTGCGTATTATTTTTGTGAAGGTAATAAAATATATATAATATTATATACTTACTTCAGTAAATAAACTTGAGTAGATATCTTCTGCATGTTACTTATAATAGAACAATTAGTTAATCAGTTATCTTGTCAGACAGCCTCTCCTCAAACAAATAATCATCAGAACAAATATTTTTTTCTCAAAGAATGTGCAGCAAAATATTTTAAATATTTACATGTTGAAATAAGTTATCATAATATAAGCTTATTAATGCTAAAATATTTTTCAGGAACCACAGCTGCAGCAGAGCTCAAATGTATTTTAAAAGAAATAGTGGAAAAAGTTGCTCAATGTGGTCTAATACCACTAGCATTAATTTGTGACCAGGGTTCAACATTTAGAACTGCTGTTAATCAGTTTCGTCAAGAAACTGTTCGACAGAGAACTATTGATGGTATAACAGATGGTTAGTATTTATTTTTGTCGACTATAACTTAAACATCCTACTGCACATTCCATTATATTGTAGGGCCGTAGTCAAGTTTTGATTGAGATCATTATTTTATTATTTCTATAAAAGTGTTGTACTTCCTAGCACCACCACGACCATGGATGATTTTTATATATCTTTTGATGGTAGAAAAAATATTACTAATAAGTCCCATAGTAAAAGTTGTTCAGTTTGATGTCTCTATCTACCATGTTCGGCTTTATAAGGTTACATTTCCAAACACCTGATGTATCCTTACTAATATTATAAATGCACAAGTCCGTTTGTTTGTTTGTTACGCCTTCACGCCTTAACTACTCAACCGATCATGAAATTTTGGGTCTCAGGGTTACAGAGAAGGAGATATGGTACCTTTATCCAGAAAAAAAAGGTCTGTTCCCGAAGGATAGCAAAAAAACCTTCCACGCAGACAAAGTCGCGGGCGGTCGCTAGTAAATGTGGGGGAGTTTTGTCGATAAAATTGATCATATTATCTGCCTTTAAGGGGAGATTATCTAGTTGCTACAAGTATTAAATTGCGTATAAACCTCACAGATGATTGTAAAAACAAATCAGAATATCATCAAAATCGCTTGTCGCGGGCCATATTTTTGGCGTAAATAATAGCGGAAGCGTATTGAATTCTACATCAAAATACACTTTAACGTACTGTGCAGTTGCTCCAATAACTTTTTTTCAAGAAAGATAATTGTGCTAAGGATAATAACGAAAAAACAACGAAAAACATCGAAAAAGTGCAGAAGTGAGGTTATTTTAAATTACTTTTTACACGTAAAGAAAAAGACAGATACAAATGATTTCGCATAATGGAGCCTTAAAAGCTCCGACATCGCTAACCCGATATTGTTTAAATCATGCCGCGCTAAGAAGTACAACACAATGTTTTTTGTGTAACTGAAAATTTAATTTTATCATTGATTTTATTACAGATGGTACAATACACATATCTGGTCATGATGTTAGCACAATATATGACCCACCCCATTTATTAAAATGCATAAGGAATAATTTCCTTACCAAGAACATGATGTTTGAGTCTAAAATGGCCACATGGAACGATATAGTTGCAATTTTTAAAATTGATAATAGTTTGGGCCATACTAGGGCATTGCCCAAACTGACAAAACAACATATAGACAAGGACAGCATGCGTAAAATGCGGGTCAGCGTAGCTGCACAAACACTCAGTGCCCGAGTTGCGGCTATGCTTCGATATACAGATGCTGTCGGTAAGTATATTTTGTCTAAAACTTAATTTGTATTTGCATTCCATAACAAGTAAAATAAATTACTGTCTTTTGGAATTTTGGTCTCTCTGGGCGGTACTCTTATAAAGCACTTTCATCACACAATTTGTTTGTTACAGTGAAGTGTAAAGATGGCGGATCTTTAAGTCCTACGATGGCGACAACGGCTGATGTCGTCGAATTCTTCGATGAACTTTTTGATAGCGTGAATGGACGCCCCGGCGAAAAAGCTAAGGGCAAGCTGAGAACTGCCGTAAAAATTAGTTCAAAACATTTATCTTTTTGGGCCCAGGCTATAAAAAAACTATCAGAATTAAAGTTCATCGATAAGGATGGAAAAAATGCGTATGTCCCATCCATTCAAGGTTGGATTACTACATTGAAAAGTTTCATAAGAATAGCCAAATTGCTTTTTTTTAAATATGAGATATCTTTCTTTTACCCGAGATATTTAAATCAGGATCCACTGGAGAATTTTTTTGGGAGACTTAGGGCCAATAATTACAGAAATGTTATTCCGGATGCTAATGCATTTATTTATACTTTTAAATCCTTAGTTTTAAGTAATGTTTTATCACCTATATCTAAGTTTGCTAATTGTGAAGAAGACGAAGGAGATCAATTATTAACTTTAGAAATATTATTTGAAAAAACTGAAATAAAGAATACGAAAGACAAAGAAAATATTTTTGCAGATGAAGAAAATAAAGAAAATATTGCCCCAAATGTTCCAATCCCAAGTACCAGTGAATCAAGCCAAATTGAGGATTTACCGCCGGTAGTTGCAGAAAAAGTAAAAGTGCATTGTTCGGCATACGTAGCTGGGTATTTATGTAGAAAATTAAATAAAAACATAAATTGTTATAAGTGCCAAAAAACTCTTGCAACTAAAGAGATATCTAGCATTCATAAATATATTATGTACAGAGAGTACAAAAATTTAAAAAGAAGCAATTTGGCTTACCCTACTGAAAAGTTGCTTCGATTATATAGGCAATGTTCACAAATTGTTCACAATTATCTAAATAAATTTTGCTTTCAGCGGAATGTAGGGCTTAATTTAAAAAGAATATTTGAAAACCAATGTGACTTTGAGTGGATGGGCTGTGTAAATCATAAAGAAGCGCTAAAACAATTATTCTGTAAATTGATTATAAGAGTTCAAGTTCATAACTGGGTGAAAATTATAAATAGGATATTGAGAGGAGCTATTGAGGAAAAATATGTTAAAAAAATGGAAGCTCCACAATTGAAAGCTGTATTAAAATTTAATAAAACAAGACGAAAGTCTAAAATTAAAACTTATTTTTTTTAATATAGCTTTCCAATTGTGGTGCTTCCAATGGGAATGTCGGAAAAAACAAATTGGCACATTTTTTTTATAGAATAACTCCCTTGGCTAGAGAAAAAAGTTTCAGGTATTAAAAAAAGTTTCAACACCAAACGTCAAAACTTTTTTTAATACGTGTTATGGTTGAGGCAGTGGTGGCAAAGGTATAATTTTCCATTATGCTGTTACTTTTGTACAAAAGTAACTAAAATTTAATTTGTGAACTCGAAGAGACTTTATTTTTTTTTATATTTTTCACGCAACCGAACATTCTGTAACTTTTTTCTACTTACAAGGGAGCTTATTCCTTACCTATAAAAAAATAATCAGCCAATTTGATTTTTTTCGGACATTCCCCATTGCTTCTTTTTAAAGTTTTGTACTCTCTGTACATAAATACTTATGTATGCTTGAACATGAACTCTTTATATTTTCTAAATGATTTACACAGCCCACTGCTCAAGGTCACATTGATTTTCAAATATTGTTTTTAAAGTGAACCCTCCATTCCGTCGGAAGCAAAATTTATGTAGATAATAGTGAACATTGCCTTTATAATCTAAGAAAGAACCTTTTCAGTAGGATGTACCATTGCTTATTTTTTAAGTTTTGTACTTTAGTTACAATAGTTACAAATCGTTCACAATTTTATAAATAAATTTTGCTTTTGGAAGCAATACAGGGTTCACTTTCAAAATAATATTTAAAATCAATGTGACCTTGAGTGGATGGGCTGTGTAAATCATAAAGAAAGATTAAAATAATTATTCTATAAATTGACTAGCTTTTGCCCGTGAGTTCGTTCGCGTGGACATTTTGTAAAATAATTAGTACCTATCTTTAAATGATGGTAGAAGACGTTCCCATCTCCGTTCCCATTCCTGTTCCCGTCCCTATCCATATCCCTACCCCTATCCCTTTAACTTCCCAATCCCCTTCCCCATTCCAAAACACTTTCTTAGTGCTCACCTACACCATGAAAAAGGTGGCCCTCCAAAAATGGTGTCTCTACTTTCAGCCGTTAGGGCTCTAGCCGTATCCCAACAATTAATCAATTTAGAGTTTTATATATGTATAGATTATACGAGTTCAAGTTCATTAATGGGTGAAAATTATAAATAAGATAATGTGAGGAGCTATTGAGGAAAAATATGTTAAAAAATGGAAGCTCCACAAATTAAATCTATGTTAAAATTCAATAAAACAAGACGAAAGTCTATAATTAAAACTTGAAATATTATTACTGTGTTTTATTTTTTCCATGTCCCAAGTTTAATTTGGTCGAACCATGACATTGTGTTATTTACAGCTCAGGTAAAAATTGTATAAACCGCTTTTATTTCACACACAACACAACTAATATCAAGTCATGGTTCGACCAATTCAAATAAAATTCCAACTAATATAGGAAAGCCAAGTGCTTTTTACCGATAACACGACCATCACTAGTATCGATATCGACATAATGCTGAGAGATGTTCCCCATCACTAGTTGCTACTCACGTAGCCACTGCTGCCACAGATTAACAGTCGATACTAGCGCTTTGCGGAGTCCAAGAGAAACCAGTTTTTACGCGTGTCCTATCTGTAGCCTGCTACATATACATATATAGTGATCTGTGGTCAGACGCTAGACTTTGATGAGTAAAGTCCATTCGTTTAGATAGTGTCGGTACACCCGCAAGCACTTGTGTTCAGAGACAGGAATACCGGTAAGTTTTTTGTAACGTTATACAAATAACGTTACTGATGACGGTAAAAATAGCGATGATTCAAGTAATAGTTTTAGCTTATTAAGTGTTTTATACTTAATCCTTACTTAATCCAAGTTTTAAAAATGTATTGACATTTCGAAGAGTCGTACGTTTATACGAAAAGTCCGTATTATTATCTTGTAAATTTTCCAGAATCGTGTCTAGTGTCGGAAGTTTTTTATTATCATAAAATTTGTATACTGTTTGGACGTACTACATCACATTCAAAATCGTCCGTTTTCGATAGTGGGATTCATCCGTTTTTACGTTTTTTTGGTGTTAATGGGCCTATTTTTAATATTATTCCGACGCTAGTTTTTGGTATCCCCACTATTTTTGAAGTATCTCTGATAGGTGCAGAAAAACTGATTTCAACGCAATGCCGATGGACATTTACATTGATCATAAGTTGTTTACATGTTTTACATAACACCCGTATTTTTTTGTTGGTTCACTTAAAGTTTCATCTTGAGGCACTTAACTGTCCTTCCCCTTGGAATCCTTATGAAAAAATATTTTCAGTATACGTAGCAGAGTCAACAAACACAAGCTTTCACTACGGCGGCGCTTCGATGCAAAACTGCCAAAATACAAATTGACTTGCGGGTGTACGCCGCACGCGGTATCCTTTGTTTATGCGGCGGCATCCTTTGACAAGAAGCGGCACGTGCAAAGGCGGCGCGATAAAAGGGCGACACTATCTAAGTGAATGCGCTTTAAACATTGAGCGAAGATGAATTATTTGACGGCGATGTACTATTTTAATAGCGATTTCGCTTCTACTTTACCTGTGCAAAAAATGCGCTGGAACCTTGTCACATTAACATCCACGTTGACGTATTCCGCAACTAAAAATATCATCAAACAAGAAAATTCTAATAGGTTATCTAATATTATTAATTATTGAATTATTATTTTCAATAAGATAGGCGGGCTGATTATCTAATTAGAAACCACCTAGCGACCGGTCTCATTTGACAGATAAATGTGATACATTGGTACTTCTTTTTGGGGTGAAAAAAAAACATACCAAAGAAAAGTAGCAATGTATGTCAAATGAAACCGGTCGCTAAATAGTTTCTTTTTAGATAATCAGGGTGCCGGTCTAGGTATATAAAAAATTACAATTGTTTTTCATTTTTTAAGCTAAAATTACGTTTAGGTCAATTCTATTGTTATTTTTTGGTAAAAAAAGAACTAATAACTTTTAGTACAGTAGCCCGTAGAACATTTACACCCGATTGCACTAAACTTAAGGATCGCCTAAGTCTGTTCCTAACTACAACACGACCAAATTAAAACGGTGTCAAACTTAGTGGTCATGTAGCTGTCATTCGCCTACTTAACTTGCAGCCGTTTGCACTAAAGTCAAGTTAGGCGTGTCCTAGTTAAGAATTATCTTAGCTTAGGAACAGCCTAGAACAGCCGAACTGAAATTTTTGTTTGCACTAACAGACTACGTCGTAACTTGGGTATCGCCTTGCTAAAAGAATGAATGAATGAATGTTAATATTAATTGTTTATGGATTTTTAAACTGGCGAAGTAAAGTAGGTCATAGGGATATTATTTTAGTTGAAACTTCTTATTGATTCATTCGTGAGTTAAAAGGAGACGAAAGATAAGGCGTTGGTTTATTTTATTTGGTAGGGTGATCGAAAAAGTTAAGTCATCAACGGTCAGTTTAGAAAATAGAAATCAAATCGCGGCAGTGTTGCCAATGGTATGGTAATTGCCAAATTATACGGTAATTGGGGTCAAAAATTAACCTTGGCACGGCAGCCTTTGCCAGAAGTTTACATACAAGTACGGTTATTTCATACGTTATTATTCTTTTATAAATGCAGTGATTGTATTGAAATACGGCAATTTTTGCGATTTTCCACCGAGACGTTTAGTAATTTTATTATTTCAATGAATTTTCAGCTGTTTTCCATTTTTCAGCAAAAAAATCTGTTTTTTGTCACAATTGACGGCCACAGATTATAACCACAGTTTTACAATTCATAACATAGGAATTTCTTAAGCCTTGGGCGCTCGATATCGAGCCCGTAAGTTAAGAATAGCCTAAAGTGCATTTAGGAACGTCCTAAGGTTAGTGCAAACCAATTTTTTGCTAAGAATGTCTTAAGTTAGTTAGGAAAAGACTTAGGCGATTCTTAAGTTTAGTGCAAATGGGTGTTGGTCGAGTTGTAGTTAAGAAAAGACTTAGGCGATTCTTAAGTTTAGTGCAATTGGGTGTTAAATCACCAAAAAGGTTACCGTTTGCCGTTGTGATATAGTTATTTACTAGCGGCCCGCCCCGGCTTCGCACGGGTGCAATGTAGTTACTAAACGTAAAACTGTGCTAATGTGGTGTCAGTGTAAAGTTATTAGATTATACTACAGGATACATATACCTAGGAGGACGACATATACCTATACGACGTACGCAAGGGGTGTTGTAATATAATTGACGTGTGTGTGTCTAATAGTCTGTCTGAGGCAACCAACCTAGCTCCCAAACTTATGGATCGATTTTAATGAGGTTTTTATGCATAGTTTAAGAGAAGCGTATAGACGGCGGGAAGCGACTTTGTTTTATACTATTTTTTTTATTATATTTTGCTTTTGCCCGTGGCTCCGCCCGCGTGGCAGTCGGTAATCGTTGTAAGTCTTCCCTTGGAAACCAATGATCGGGATGAAAAGAAGCCTGTGTTAAGTATTCCAGACTTAATCTATATCTGTGCCAAATTTCTCCTAAATCCGTTCACCCGTTCAGACGTGATTGAGTAGGTACCTAACAGAACAACATCCAAACATCAAAACTTTCACATTTATACAATTTTGTGATTATATAGGTAATAGCTGCACCCCGCGGTTTTACCCGCGCAGTCTGTCGATTCTGTACCCAAACTCGCATCTCACTTCACTTCGCGTGAATTTGTTATTAGACATTTGTTTACTAAATGTGCTATTTTACTGATTGCAAAAAATTTAGGTAGCCTCTTGGTAGCCTGCGTAGCTATCTAAAATCTTTTGTGATAAAAAAATTTTCTTATCATTATCTTATTTATGATTCAAAATTGCCGAGCAGTGAAGTGAGATTCGAAGTGGGTTTCGAGTTTGGTTACAGAATCGACGCCCTGTTAACGATTCTGTATTAGTTAGGTAGGTACTTAATAAAATTTATTAGCGGTAATTTAACAAAATAAGTATAATAATATTATGTTACATTTAATACTTACCTTATAGTTAAAAATTCTAATATCTTTGCTTAACAGTTATCTTCTTTATAAATAAAAATCGATGTATGTGTATTTGTTTCCTTTGCACTTCTAAACCATTCATCCACATCCGATTATGATGAAACTTTAGTGAATGTTTGGTGAATTGTTCTGCTTACTACTGAAAAGGTTTCTGGCTAAAAAAACGTGACAGTGCAACGCATGCCGGGCAAAGATTTATGCAGGGTGCAACTAATGTTGTGCATTATTATCAGGCTCTCCATCGAAACACTTCTCTAAATACCATATTCCTTGTCACGTTATCTGATATTTGCCAGATGTTGCCGTTTTATTTGACTAATATTTCGTAAAGTAGTGAAAATAGGGATAAAATCTTATAAAACATTATAAGAATCAAAGCTTGTCTTGAAAATCGGGAAAATTAGAGATTAAACGTCAGCCCGTGCAGTGACAACTGACATTTATTTTTCTTAATCATTCAAATGCACTAAGAAGTTTTGATTCCGATATCGAAGTCAACCAACCTAAAAATAGCTTTCTACCCCTTTTCAACCCTGTTAAGGGATACATTTCAAAAAAATACGAAACATGTATTCAATTAATTTTGTAAAAGAATGTCTATGCCGAATTTCAAGTCAATCGAGCCAAGGAATCGCGTTCTCCCATACAAACTTTGCCACCCTGTTTCACCCTATTAGGGATTGAATTTCGCAAAATCCCGTCTTAGTGAGCACCTACACCCTAAAAGGGACCCCCATGCAAAATTTGAGACTCCTAGCACTTGTAGTTTCTGAGATTTCGTGATGAGTCAGTGAGTGATTTACGCTTTTATATATATAGATTACGAAATTATAGATACTTTAACCCAAGTTTTACAGATCGCAACCCGCCGTAACCTATATTTGTATACTAGCGGCCACCCGCGGTCTCACCCGCGTGGTTCCAGTTCCCGTGAGAATATCGGGATAAAAAGTATTTTATGTTTTAATCTAGGCTATCTACTATCTGTGTGCTAAATTTCAACCAAATCCGTTCAATAGTTTTTGCGTGATTGAGGAACAAACATCCAAACCCACAAACTTTCCACCAGGATGTTGGAGACAGCTAGTTGTCAACTAAACTATTTATTATTTTGTGCAAAAAAAAAGCTTAATTATTGGGTACAACAAAGCCACAAACAAAGAAAAGTACACGGAGGAGGGATGGAACTATTTGTTTTTATAGTTTTTATTAGTTGAGTCCTGTAGTACTCTTTGTATGTGAAATAAATCTATCAACATCGTTCGTCCACGCGACAGTCATGTTTGTTTACAACTAATGTTCCTAACAAGGCGTCTCCACAGAGCGAAAAATATCTGCAACAAGCGTATTCCTTTGATGTTACCGCCAAAAATAGAAACACGGTTTCCGACAAATGTTTACAATTTTTGTTGCTAACACAAGGTAATTTCTGAAAGTTTTGTCACCAACACGTGTTGACAACACAAAAGTTGGCAACTTTTCTTTGGTGGAGACGCTTAACGTTTTGGCGGTAAATTCAAAACTATAGGATCACTCACGGGCAAGTTGCCTATGGAATGTCAAGTTGCCACAGTTAACGGTATAGTGATCTGTGTTTAAAACAGTGCTGCCACTTTAACATTTTGCCTTTGGCATATTTTCTTTCTGTCTTGTCTAGCATATTATTTTGCCGTTTAGCATAATATTTATAGCATATTTTTTAGCATATTATCCTAATAAACAATACTGATATGAAATAGAAAAAAAAACATGAAACGAGCGACTACCTATTTTAGTCATAAAAGTAAAATATGAACATAAAACGAACAATCTCTTTTGTTTCGAGAGTTTCAATCTTTTCGTTTTGACAGGTGGATACCATAGATATACAAACAAAATTATTTATCTCCCTCTTCTCTTTAAGAATGAGGGAAAGAAATCAACTTTAATCAAATCGTTACCTACTTACTAAATTTAAAACATGGAAGTGGAAGCAGTGCGATATTTCGAGATTTATCACGTTAAATATTTAAATATTTTTTGTTTGTAAAGTTTATTTTATACCCTAAATGCCTCCTAAGTACAGATGCCGGCAATATAAATTGGCAAGAGAAAGTTGAGACAAAAGATGCGCAGGGTTGCGTTCCGAACGTACGCTCCGAGTGCAACCGGAAGCTCTAACGCCGTTCCAAACATTAGAGCGTGACGTTCGGTTGTTACAACTTTCCCGTTCCAAACGTCAGAGCGTTGCAACCAAACAACCATCAAAATTGTTGGTTGTAAAACGCTCTGACGTTTGTCTATAGAACAAATGTCAATGTCATTTGACATTACTTTGTATTTTGATGTTTTTGTGTCTAATTTTTGTGGAGACAGCTTGTTGTCAACTAAAATGTTTCTCAAATTGTTAGCGACTTGGTGTGGACACAATGGGAACAAATGTTGGTGATTTTCTGGAGAGTTGCAAACAGTTCGAAACACAAAAGTTGCCAACAATTTTGGTGAAGACCCACCTTTAGGTTCGATGATGTAGGTCTACCACAAAGCAAGTAGTGGCGGCGCTCCGCCAGACAGAGAGCCCACTCGAGGAACAAAGCGCCATTTCGCACGCACATATTGACATTACGAGTTTATATTCTCGGGCAGTTTTGGACAGTGCTCATCACACTCTTCCATTTTTGCCTTCGTTGCGAGCGGTCACGTTCTGTGTCGCTCGTCCCGTTGCGCTCTCATCTCACGATTCGGATTCTTCGGTCTCCTAGTTTCAACGCGGGTGGACCGCGGCTCATTCTGCCACAACCTAACGGTGCCAAACTGTGGTTAGATTGAGTAACGCCGATCAAGGCGGTGCAGTCGAACGGACGCGGCTGCCAGCCGCCTTTTTCAAGGCAGCTGGAATTGTCCGACTACGCCGGTACGGGTTTTGTTGCAAAGAGGGCCGGACTGTAGGCACTGCGGACGCTGCCGGGCGTTCCTCCCGGTGGCCGAGCACCTCTGAGTGACACTTCCCCTCTGCTGGGTAGTTCCTTCCCTTCCTTTTCTGCTTCACCTTCCATCCTCACTTGGGCTCCCCTCGGTAGTGTGCCCAGGCGAGATTGATAGGAGTAGGGAAAACCCGCGCTCCCCCCTCCCCCCTCGCCTCCTGGCGAGGGGTGTGTCTTGCTTTGCGTTGCACGGTTGCAACTAGTTTGTGTTGCGCGATCGCAACTAGTATTAAAGTAGAGTCACTCTAGGTCATGGAGTCGTTTGACTCTCAGACCTTTTTTCCCTTGTCCCTCGACGACATACGTCCCTTGGTCTCTGAAAGCGCTATGGAGTCCATACTCCAGCTGCTGTCGGAGAAAAAGGCGGCGTATATTCCCTCCCAAGTTCAACCTACTCAAAAGGTTTCCCAATCCTCCCAAAAGGTCCCCAAACCTACCAAACCCACGTCCCTTCCTCCCTCCCCGACCCTTTCTTTCGCAATGGACTGCGATATTAACGGTCCCAATGTCCCTCTTAAGAGAACCGCTTCTCAGCGTTCTCCCTCACCCTCCCATTCCTCTTCCTCCGAGTCCTCCTCGCAGGCTCGTACTACCGAGACCGAATC
Source organism: Agriphila geniculea (assembly GCA_943789525.1). Lineage (NCBI taxonomy): Eukaryota > Metazoa > Arthropoda > Insecta > Lepidoptera > Crambidae > Agriphila > Agriphila geniculea. The sequence continues at coordinate 17,355,139 of OX038875.1, forward strand.
CGATACGGATTCAGCCTCCTCATCCAAAACTCTCACCGATTTCCAAACGGTGACCTACAAACGTAAGCGCCTTTCTAAGCAGCGCTCTCCCAAGCCCTCAGTGACCCCCGCGTCACCCATCCCACCGGTCCCACTTATGTCTATAGATATCGACCCGGCTACACTAGCCACTAACGTTTCCGCCGATACGGCCCCTGTTCGTAAGGCCACCCCTCCACCCTCCCGTCCGCACACTAGGTGCGACCCTAAACCTGTAAAGGTCACTCTCCCTCCGCCTGTTTTCGTCCGTGACGTAAGCAAGTGGACGGAAATCTCAACCCTTTGCACCAACGAAAAGGTGCACTACACCCACGCCAAAAACGTGGGTGTAGCCGTTAAGGTCCAAACTCCCACGCGTGACGATTTTAGAAATCTCACGCGCCTTCTCACCACTCGCAAAGTGGCTTATCACATCTACGCCCTCCCTGAAGAGCGTAAGGTACGTGCGGTCCTCCGCAACATGCCCCACGACATTTCCAACGACGACATCCACAAGGATCTCGTTTCTCAAGGTTTTCCCGCGGAGTCTGTACACAAAATGTACAGCCGAAATGGGAAAGCCTTCCCTCTCGCTTTAGTCATATTGACTAATCAACCCTCCGCGCGCGATCTCTTCCGGGCCAAGGACCTCAAGGTCTGCGGTCTTTCCGAGAATAAAGTAGAGCCACCGCATAGGCGCGGCACTCCGGGACAGTGCCACTGCTGCCAACTTTATGGGCATGCGGCAGCCAACTGCTCAGCCCCCCCTAGGTGCGTAAAGTGCCTTATTCCTCATTCCACCAAAGAGTGCTCCCGCACTCGCGACTCCCCTGACCCTCCCGCTTGTGTGCTGTGTAGCCAGGTCGGTCACACTGCCAATTACAAGGGCTGCCCGCGCGCCCCGCGACCCCAACCTTCTAAAAAGAAGGCCCAGGGGTCTTCTTCTCATAAGAAGTCCTCTTCTCATAAGAAGAAGACACCGAAAGGCCCTCCACCCCGTACTAATGATCACTTCCCTCTCGCTCCCAAGTCGAGAGAAGCTCCCGCTACCCCGGCTCCCAAGCCGGCTTGGGGCCCTCCCACTCCGCCGCCCAAGGCGCAATCTTCCAAAAAGGCTCCTGCCTCAAACCCAGTCCCTTCACCCTTCCCGCAAAATGGGACCTCCCTGGCCGATGACATGAGCGTTGTAATAAACGCAATTCGTGGCATCAACCTAGGGGAGATTTACATTTTAGCGGGTAAGCTCCGCAAAGCTCGCACTCCCCAGGAAAAACTGGTGGCTATCTGCGAGCACGAATCACTTCTTCGCTCATTATGAGTACGCCCTCTATTCCCACTACCCAAACGGGTCCCACTAATACGAACGTGGCTCTCACCACCGGACGTATTAAACCAAAGGGTATCTCGCTTGTTTCATTCAATGCCCACTCTCTGCGCAACAAAGTACCCGAACTAAGGGAATTTGTCCGCGACAGAGATGACGACCTCCTTCTTATTCAGGAAACGTGGCTCAAACCCACTGACCGAAGAGGGTTCACGATTCCTAAATACTCAATGGTACGCAATGACCGTGCCGATCTCCCCAACCCTTCGTCCACTAAGGACGCCTCAGGAGGCACTGCCATCTACTTCAAGAGATAAATTCATTGCTCTAGTATTCCAACTCCACCACTCGCGAATATGGAGGCCACTATATGTAGACTGTCTATGACGGGTCACCGCACTCTTATCATAGCCTCCGTCTACATACAGTCAGGCGCGCTCCCCGTCAAAAGTGATTTCGAATCGCTCTTTTCTTTAGGCGACTCTGTTATTCTCTTTGGAGATTTCAATTGTAAGCACACGGATTGGACGTGCTTTAAAACCAATAATGGCGGCCGCCGCCTTCTTGAAATAGTCAAAGCTCTTGACGTAGATGTCATCTCTCCTTACGCCCCTACTCATTATCCCTATAATGCTGACCATGACCCCGACATACTTGACTTTGCCATAGAGAAAGGTGTCTCCCTCCGTCTGAACTCGATTGACTCGCTCGACGATCTCGGTTCAGACCATCGCCCTGTCTCCCTTATCATGGGAAGCCCAAACCCTTCCCGCCCTCCCACTAAATTTATCACCAACTGGGACGGTGTCAAATCCACCCTTTCGTCGGCTATGGACGCTGACAACTCACCGTACGCTATTGGAGCCGACTATTTTGATAGTACGGATAAAATAGACTGTGCGGTGAGCTCCCTCACTACTTTGGTCCAATCAGCCTTTGCTGAGAACGCGAGAGAGGTACCTGTGAAAAACCACATTGCCATCTCTCCGGCTCTGCGCAACCTGAGAAGGGCCAAAAACGCCGCTCTCCGGAGAGCGGCAAAGTACCCCACCCCTGAGTTTAGGCGTAAAGCCAACCAACTCCAAAAAACTTATACCACCAAACTTGCAGAGTTTAGGAACGATAGTTTTGCCGATCTCATGGCCGATATCACTCCCTCTCACCAAGCCTACTACAAAGTGGCTAGGTCTCTCCGTAGTGATGCTATCACCCATGTCCCCCCCCTTCTCCGTCCCGATGGCTCTACAGCCTTCGAAGACGATGAGAAGGCGGAATGTTTCGCAGACAGTATTGCTGCCCAATGCTCTGTTAGTACCCAAGAGTGCGACCCCTCCCACATAAGGAAGGTAGACGAGGAGTTCAACACCTTTAACTCCATACCTCTGCCTTCCGATACTGACCGTATGACAGTTTCGACTGACGAACTCAAACTTCTTATCAAAGATCACAGACCCAAAAAGGCGCCTGGTGCCGACGGAGTCTCTAACATGGCCCTTAAGCACTTTCCCATCCAAGTGCTAACCTATCTCACACTCATTTTCAACGCCTGTTTCGATCATTGCTACTTTCCAGCCGCCTGGAAAGATGCTATCGTAATAGGCATTCCTAAACCGGGTAAACCCCCGAATCTCCCCACCAGTCACCGTCCCATAAGCCTCCTCAAGGCGTTAGGCAAGCTCCTCGAGAGGTGCATACTCGCTCGTATGAGAGAGCACCTCTTCGGGGAAAACTTGATCATCCCCCACCAATTCGGCTTTAGGCCAAAGCACTCATGTCCCCAACAGGTTCACCGCATAGTCGAGTTTATCTCCAGCGGTTTCTATCCTAAAAGACTTAAAGCTTCGTGCAGACTGAGGCGAATTCGCTCGCGCCATGTGGGACGCGAATCTACGCGATTCGCTCGCTCGCGTAGCCTCCCACACTGAGGCGAGCGAATCGCGCGCGTCATTGGACGCATTCTGTCAGACAAATCTTTGAGTCATCGATCGCCATAGAGTAATTTTTAACCATGTAAACCATTGTAATCCAGCAGGCCTACCGCCTTGCTTAAAAAGCTTTCAAATTGCTAAAGTTAAGACGTCAGTGCACTGTCCGTCCTTGTCATCGTGTAATGATATGACAAGGACGGATAGAGTATAGCTATCGATTTTGCTTTGGCTATCGCTTTGAGATAGGCGGTCTGGCTGCCGGACGGAACGGGGACGGCAGCTAGACCGCCTATCTCAAAGCGATAGCCAAAGTGATAGCAATGCTCTATCCGTTCTTGTCATATCATAACACGATGACCTCTACTCCTATACATTTTGACTCCTATACATTTTGTATATGAAACGATGTCCAGTTACGTATACAAATATCTTAAGAAGTTGCAACGCTCTAACGTTTGGAACGGGAAAGTTGTGTAAATCGAACGTCAAGCTCTAATGTTTGGAACGCGCCGTTAGATCTTTGGTTGCACTTTGGAACGCAACCCTATCGCGCGATTCGCGCGCGATTCGCGGGCGATTCGCGTTTTTGCTGCAACTCGTGCGACTATTCGCGCCAATGTGAACACGTCCATACAAGTTAGCTGGCGCAATCGGCGCGAGCGAATCTGGCGCGATTCGCTCGCCTCAGTCTGTACGAAGCTTAAAACAGTAGCAGTCTTTTTCGATGTCGCCAAAGCTTTTGACAAGGTTTGGCACACCGGACTAATCGTCAAGTTACACAGACTAAATCTGTCCTTGCGTTTGGTCCGGTTAGTGGCATCTTTCCTTCATCACCGTACCTTCCGTTTCAAACACGAAGGTACCCTCTCCTCCCCCCACCCTATTACAGCAGGTGTGCCTCAAGGCTCAGTCCTCGCTCCCCTGCTGTACATAGTCTACACAAATGACATACCCATTCCGAACGACGGCGTTCAACTATCCCTTTTTGCTGACGACACGGCTCTTTATCGCAAAGGCCAAAACGTCAACTTAATCCTTCCGAGGCTACAGTCCTCTATCAATAAGTTAGGCCAATGGTTTCGTAAATGGCGTATCGAAGTAAACCCGGAGAAATCCGCTGCAGTTTTCTTCGATACTAAACGCCATATCATGCCCCCCAATCACCAGTATCACCACCCTCCCACTATGTTAGGTAAATCCATCCCCTGGCAGAAGTCTGCCAAATATCTCGGCGTCACTCTGGACCAGAGACTCACTTTCGAGCCTCACGTCAAAAGAGTGACCCGTAATGCCCGTCTCTACCTTCACCGACTTAACTCCATGTTAGGTCGCCATAGTAGAATGTCCCTCCGAAACAAGCGAACACTCTACAAGGTTTGCATACGACCGGTGATGACATACGCCTCTGCCGTATTCGCTCACGCCGCCCCAAAAACACTTAATAAATTACAAGTAGTCCAAAATATTTTCTGCCGCAGAGCGGCAAACCCTCCTTACTACGTTCGCAATGCGGACTTGCATAGGGACCTAGACCTTCCCACCCTCCAGCAATGGACCTGTAAGGCCTCTGAACGCTTTTTTAAAGCAGCAGGAGACCATCCTAACCCCCTTATCCGTTCCGCAGCGGTCTATGACCCGCCTACCTCCTCCGCCCCGTTTTCCCGCCGACCTAAATCGGTCCTAGCGGACCCTCCCAACAAGCTTTCGTCTGACCTGAACCTCCTCCTGGAGGCGATGGAGGACGATTAAACCCATCAAGCCCGACCCTTCAGGTCACCCCCCGCCCGCTCTGGCTGATCGAACCCCCTCAGGGAGTCAGCTTAATTGTTACTCGTCTCTCGACGCACAATCACCTAGGTGAAATGTGACGTCTGCGCTGTCCTCTCCCCTGAGGGAGGGCAGTCGCTTCCGGATGAAGGTTCGTTGACTTTCCGGTCACGTAACCAGTTTAAGGCGGTTTTTTAGTCAGTACGAGTCTGACATAACCAGATTAGTCCGGTAGCAACCGGCTAGGTGGTATCCAATGAGGATTTCCCGCCTCCTTCCCCCCCGCGGGGGAGGGTGGGTCAATCTACGTTGTTTCTACTTCCTGCGTCATTGTAGTTACTCGAAAATCTTTAAAAATCCAATGCATCACAAGGAATAAATCAAAAATATGCCATCATTTACATTAGAGTACAATAATAAATTGTAATAATTTGTATATTTTCAATTTATTTATTCCGATGCATTGAATTTTTTAAAAAAATCGGGTAACGACAATGACGCAGGAAGTAAGAAACAACGTAGATTCACCCGGGTGGCTCAAAGCCCCTAAGGTGGAGAGCCCCAAAAAAAAAAAAAAAAAATGGACAGTGCTCAGTCGCGACTGTCGCGAGTGCTAGCGCGGGCGTTTGTCACGTATTTACGAAAGCTGCGGCGAATTTGCAGTAAAGTGTTTGTGTTAACAAAATGAATAATCGTTTTTATTACCCCTGCAGTATGTTTGGTTACTTAAATGTTGTATAATATACTTATGGCTGTATGTGAAGTAATTCCCTTGCCTAGATATATTTATTGATAAGAAAAAATGTCTTTGTACATCGGTCGCTCGTCATGTCTCCCTCGAATACAGTTGATTTCCTTTATAAAAGAATCTTTCATTATATCCAGCACGATTGCGGACCCAATACAATCCGCCCACACAATAAAATAAATCATGGCGTCAGAAAAGGAATCTGCGGATATTTCAAGAAAATTTTCAGACAAAATTATTATGTCAATTATCAAACCACTGAACGTAGAAGGGAACAACATGTCTGAAAAATGGAAACTATGGGAACAAAAATATGAGATCTATTGCGACGCACAAGGGCTATCAAGCGAAACAGACAACAAACAGGTAGCAATCTTTCTTAATGGGGAATGTCCGAAAAAAATAAAGCCATTTTTATTGAATATTTTTTTATAGGTAGGAATAAGCTCACTTCGTTTTAGAAAAAAGTTTCAGAATTTTCGGTCGCGTCAAATTTTTTTAATAAATTAAAGTCTCTTCGATGTCATAAATGTACGAAAGTAACAGCAGAATGGCGATTATACCTTTGCCACCACCTGCCACAACCACAGCAAGTATTAAAAAAAATGTTTTGACATTTTGTATTGAAACTTTTTTTTAATAGCATGTTGTGGTTATGACAGGTGGTGGCAAAGGTATAATCTACATTCTGCTGTTACTTTCGTATATTTGTGAAGTTGAAGTGACTTTATTTTATATTTTTATTTATACGCAACCGAAAATTCTGAAACTTTTTTCTATTACTAAGGGAGCTTATTCCTACCTATAAAAAAATATTCAGCCAAATAGATTTTTTTGGACATTCCCCATTCCATAGGTGATTATGGCATCGAAATTTTTAATTCATTTAACATAGACAGAAAAAAATGCACTTTGGCACAATTAATCAAGAAATTCGACGAAAAGTTTAATCCATGCATAAATACTACCACACAGACTAGTAAGACTACCAATGAATATAAGGTCTTGAATACTACCGTGGAAAGATATATTTTTTTCACTCGACTACAAAAAAGGATGAAATCATAGAAGAATACTTAACAATATTGAATAATTTGTCATCCACATGCAATTTTCAAGAACTGAAAGATAGTCTCATTCGTGATATGTTTGTCATTGGCATAAGAAATATGAACATTAAAGAAAAATTATTACAAAAAGAAGATCTTACACTAGAAGAAGCAATCAAGACATCAAAAAACATAGAATTGTCTTATGAAAGGTCAAATAAATTAATGAATACTGAGAAGAATATTCAGCAAGTCAATTCAAGTCAAACCAGACAGTCAAGTCACCAACAAAGAAATTTAGTAACAATTTCAGGTCATTTAGTCATCAAAATACTTCTTCAAGGAAATTCAGTCGTCAAAGATCTACGTCGAGTCAGAGATCAAACAGTTCTAACATATCAAAATGCAGAAGATGTGGGCAGTCACACAGATTCAAGTGTCCATGCATGTGTCATATGTAAGAAGAAAAATCATTTCGCAAACTATTGTTTTTTCAATAAGGGTAATAACGGTAATAAAAATAAAACTGTAAGTAAAATCGAACAGTCGGACAATGATAACAACTTTGTAATAGGGTATATTTTAAGTAAAAACAGTAATAAATGGAAAATTAATTGTTAATGTTCTAATTATCTTTTAGAATATCAAATTGATACAGGTGCAGATACAAATATAATCTCCAAGAACACTATTGATAAAATTATGAAAAATGCAAATGAAAAGATTCACATTCAACGAACAAATAATAAGATTTTCTCTTTTTAAGGACAACTAGTACCAAATTTAGGTAACTGTATATTAAAATGTGTATTTGATAATGGTCTTACTTCAGATTAATATTTTATGGTAATGAATTGTGAGTGTCAGACAATATTGGAGCAGATAGTTGTGTTAAAATTGGAATTATCAAGAGAATACTTAAAATTGAAAATGATGATAAAGTTGAAAAAAGGTCAGTACAAAATATTGTTAAAGCTTACTCTGTTACATTTCAAGGACTAGGTTGTCTTCCTTATCAAGCACACTTAGAAATTGATGAAAGTATAACACCAAAAATTTGTCCTTTGCGCAGAATTCCTTATACATTGCAGAAAAGATTAAAAAATGAACTTAATCAAATGGAAAAGTTGAAAGTAATAGAAAAAGTCACAAAACCGTCAAAATGGGTAAATTCTATAGTATTAGTTGAAAAAAGTAACGGTTCATTAAGAGTTTGTTTAGACCCCAGAAATTTAAATGTAGCTATTAAACGACCCCATTATCCATATCCTACCTTTGATGATTTACGTTCTAGAGTTGCAGGAGCAGTGATATTTTCAAAATTAGACGCTAGTTCAAGCCACAGACTAGTAAGAGATACTACGGTTCAAGCTACTGGACTATTCCTTTAGATACTGCGAGTAGTGACTTATGTGTTTTTAATTCTCCCTACGGAAGATATAAATTTCTACGACTTCCTTGTGGCATAAACTCTAGCGGTGAAATTTTTCATAGAACAATGAATGATTTATTCGGTGATTTAGAAGGAGTAGTAATTATTTTCATCGATGGTATTTTAATTTTCGGTTTAGACATAACCAACCATAGAAATAGAATGTCAAAGAACAACAAAGTCAATAAACAGGTGATCCGAAAACGAATCAATACATTTTATATGAGATACGTGAAATATGACTTAGATTCATAAAATATGACTATATTATGGCAAAGGAAGTTAATAAATTATGTTCCATACTGTTTTCTTTGTCGATAAACGAATAAATGTAGCGAAATTTGGTTTTAGAGAAATGTGTGGCAATATCTTATTTACCTTTGAAAAGTGTGATTTCTTGGATTGTTTCTTTTTGTCTCATCACAATTACTTAGAGCAAAAGACACCATAGCACCACGATACCTTTATTTTAAATTCTAATTAAGATTAAAAAATATTTTAAACAAACTGTGATTGCTCATTTGCTAGGCGGGACGCTAGGGGCTCTTACTGTAAAAAATATTGGCACATGTCACTTGATCCTTTGTCTCTTTTTTACATAGACCGTATCCGTATGATGTTAACTTCTCTTTTCCACGCTTTGTTGGTCTTCTTGAGCGCAGCGAAAATTTTTCTATGTCTATGTAACCAACATAACAAACGATTAGAAGCTGTTTTCAAGCGAGCCGCTGAGGTAAACTTAAAGTTTAATCAGGCAAAATGTCAATTTAGTATTTCAGAAATAAGCTATGTAGGTCATATTTTCAACAAGAATGGTATTTCTCCTGACAAGTCAAAAATAAATGCAATTAAAAAGATGCAAAGTCCTAAAAATGTCAAGGAATTACAAAGATTCTTAGGTATGATCAATTATTATATTCATAACTTAGCTGAAGAAACCAGTATACTTAGAGATTTACTTAAAAAACAGAATGATTGGCAATGGCTAGAACAACATGAATTACAATTTAATAGACTAAAATCTTTAATATGTCAATCACCAGTGTTGATTCACTATGACATAAACAAACCTGTAAGATTATCAGTTGATGCTTCGAAGAATGCTGTAGGTGCTGTTATACTGCATGGAAAAAACCCAATTGCATATGCGTCGAAATCATTAAGTAAGTATCAAGAAGGTTATGCACAAATTGAAAAAGAATTTTATGCTATAGTCTTTGGTTGCAAAAAATTCCATCAACACATTATATATGGAAAACCTATTCAAGTAGAAACTGATAATCAACCTTTTGTCACTCTTTTCAAAAAATCCTTATGTGATGTTCCTTCCAGACTTCAAAGAATGATGATATTACTACAAGCTTATCATTTAATTGTTTCATATACAAAAGGCAAAGAAATGTATATCTCGTTCTCCGATAGATGATTCTTCAGAAGAATTATACAGTTTAGAAGATTTAGATAATAATATCAATATTCGTATTAATTTACTTACGTCTAGCTTAGCTATCACTAAGGAAAAATTAGATAAAATTTTAGACCACTCGAATAAAGTTGTAACTTTACAGAAATTAAAGCAATTATATAAAGAAGGATGGCCAAATTGTAAACAACATTGTGATATTTTAGTCTTACCATACTGGAACATAAGAGATGAGATTCATTGCATAAATAACATTATTTTCAAAAATAGTTCAGTTATTATTCCTACCGCAATGAGATCAGAAATATTGGACATTTTACGTGAAGGTCACCAAGGTATAGAAAAAACTAAGAATTTAGCAAGAAATTTAGTTTATTGGCCTAACATTTACAAAGATATTGAGAAAGAGGTAAAACAGTGTGAAAGTTGTTGTATTTTCAGTGCTAATAAAAGCAAAGAACCATTATTGTCTCATGAAAAACCTTTATATCCGTGGCAAAAATTAGCTACTGATTTATTTGATTACAAAGGAAAAAATATTTACTTTTAGTTGATTTTTTTTCTAACTACATTGAAATTGCTTTGTTAAATAAAGATAGTAAAAGTTCAAATGTCATAACTCATTTAACATCAATATTTGCTAGACATGGCATTCCATTGCAATTAGTTAGTGATGGAGGTCCTCCATTTAACTCTCAAGAATTTAAAAATTTCTTATTTGATTGGGATATTGAACATATTATTTCTAGTCCTTACATGTTAAGATCAAATGGTTTAGCAGAAGTTTCAGTGTAAATTATAAAAAACATATTTAGAAAATGTGAAAATTCAGGAACTGATCCATACATAGGATTGTTACAGTATAGAACAACTCCGAAAGGAAACATAATTTTTTTTTAATCTGGCTTCTTCCGTTTTTTCACAGAAATTCCGCCAACGTCCCGTAATGAGAGATATAAAACATACATTCTCCTTCAGAACTATTAATGTCAAGAAAGTTAAGAACAAAATTACCCTGTCAAATTAAAAACTATCAACCTAAAATTGTAAAGCCTTCATTACATTTTAAAAATAAGAATAGAAATTTAGAAAAAACTAAGAAGTATTATGGTAAGAATTGTAAAGAATACTCAGAGTTTAAAGTCAATGATAAAATATATTTTAAGAAAAACCCTAAAGATATTATATGGACAAGTGGTAATATTTTATGTAAAACTAAATTCCCTAGATCATATATAGTCATAGATAATTTAGGTATAAGTTATCGTAGAAGTTCTCAACATATACGTCAGAATTATAACAAAGATAAGTCAAATATGTCAAAGAAAAAAGTTGATTTTTATGATAATCAATCAAGTCTTAGTCAGTCACAAGTAGAAAACCAGTCTGATGTAAAGTCAAAGCCAAAAAATGTAAAAGAGAAGGAGGAGGAAGAAGATAATAATGTAATAATATATACTTTTAATAAGTCAAGTCAAAATAATAATATAGATAATGATGATGATGAAAGTAATTCAGAGTCATTTAAGTCAGTTCAGTCAGATAATATTGTTTTATCTCCAGAAGAGTCAGAGTCAGATAATACTATTGTTCTTTCTCCAGAATTTGTCAATGTAGAAAATATTTTACCAGTAGATGATCTTCAATCACCTGAAAGTATTCATGATTACAACGAATATCCATGTGAAAATGTGTCAGAATTAAGTCAAGCCATTAACATTACAAGTCCCCAGTTTGATTATTCTAATGTAACAGAAAGTCTTAGTTCTATGTTAATTCAGCCTAGTGCAAGTCATTGTTCAGATATTCAAAATGTTGAAAATACTAATTCTGAGAAAAAATATAGTAGTAGAGGTAGACTTTTAAAAAAACCAGACAAGTTAGATTTGTAAAATAATTTTTAATTCTTCATTGTAAACATTACACTAAAAACTTAATAAACATAATATTATACATTAGGAAACATTGTAAAACTTAACTAAATTTAACAACTAAACTAATTAACATTAACTTAACTTTCATTAATCAGTATTATATTTCAGAACTTAATTTTCAATTGTAAACATTGTAAATTAATAAAAGAGGGGCATGTTGTATAATATACTTATGGCTGTATGTGAAGTAATTCCCTTGCCTAGATATATTTATTGATAAGAAAAAATTTATTTGTACATCGGTCGCTCTGTGTCATGTCTCCCTCGAATACAGTTGATTTCCTTTATAAAAGAATCATTATATCCAGCACGATTTCGGACCCAATACAATCCGCCCACACAATAAAATAAATCATTAAACACAACGAAAAAATCAGTGCTTATTCGTTCTGCAAATTCCAAACGATATAGAAAGGTATGTAACTAAAACTTGGTTTTCTTGAGTTTGTAGTGATCGGTAGGTATTTTATGGAACTAGCTTGTAAAGATCACTCATTCATTTCATTAGGTACATATTAAATTAACAAGTATGTACATAGCAGCAGAAATGAGTTTCTGTTTTTTCTTTTACTTATCGTTCGCTGGTAAAAGCACAAAGTACCTACGTAGTGGCGCGGTGGCACGTGGTAAATACGTACTTTGTTTGCCTTCTTCTGGCTCCATCATCAGACCCTGGAAACTATTTCCCAACAGAGTACTCGTCAACACAAATTAAACGAGCCCAAACTCGATGGGTTTGTATGGTTTTATTACAGAATTCCTGTGGCCTTCTTACGGCTCCACCATCAGATTCTGGAAACCATCTCCTATTAGAGTACTCGTCAAGACGAATCTAACGAGCCCAAATTCGATGGGTTTGCATGGTTTTATTATAAAGTTCCTTTGGCCTTCCTCCGGCTCCATTATCATACCCTGGAAACCATCTCAAAGACGATTCTAACTAGCCCAAACTCGATGGGGTTGTATGATTTTATTTCAGAATTCCTGTGACTTTCTTCCGGCTCCATCATCAGATCAGCTCAATGACACAATAATATTGTATACTTTCCAGTTCTGACCTTTGTGCAAAGTTTTAAGTCTCTCATCGGAAAAAACTTTTGCTAAATTTGTGGACTTACGTAAACAAACAAACAAGAAAGCGAATTAATAAAAACGTGTCAAAAATACATTTTCTTGTTTTAAAATAGTACCGTAAGAATATTTTAGTTATTTTACATTTTAAAGTAGGTACAAAGGGCCTTGGCTGATTATTTGAAAATTTTTATTTTTGATAGAAAATTGTATTTTTTTAAAACTCGTGTCAGTATTCTATTTTATGCTAAAAATATATCTGGGGCAAAGATATCCTTTAATGTTAAAGGCACTCGAAATAATTGAGTATTTTGCATAATATTGTTGCCAATAATAACGATTTGTGACAATGATGACGAATTTCCTTAAATAATGACATAATGGTTGCTGAAATTATGTATCTCATTATAAATGAACATTAATGTTTGTATGAGAATAAATGTCTTTAAACCTAAACCTATGTATAATTGAGATTAGAATAGAGATAGGTCATCATTATATTATAATTAATGGTATTAATTATTATTATAAGTGAAGCAATAATATTTGTATTTACTTACTGTTAAAAACGATTACAACTTAAAATTCTACATAAAATACACTTATAGCTTTGTGTATGTTGCTAACAATGACGTTGCCAATAATGACGTTTCTAAAAAAAAAACAAGTTCAAAACATTTTGAGACATGTTATCTTTAGAAAAATGCAGTGCGCGATATTAGACACGTGAATAATTTTACGTGGTTATAATAAAACACATTACTTTACATAAATAAGTGTTTAATAGTTTAAAGTATGAATGATCATTATCATGACAAATTATGGAAAACGAAATACAACTGCTTACTGTTCGAAGTACCAGGGGTATGTTCACTTCTAAGTCTGCCGGCCGCCTGAGCGACGAGGAGGAACGTTGCTTAGCCGCTAAATGTCATTTCAATTGTGTTTCGTTTTACTTTACCACAATCAATCAATCAATCATTTATTTGTGTTAAACATGGTTTTACAAAGATGGTACTTATAAGTTAGGAAGATCTCACATTTAGCCAAAATTTGGCATACAAATAACATTAGTTACATAAATTAAGTTTAGGTCTACAGCAGCTAAGTTACAACTTACGTCAAATTAAGATTCCAATACATTAAGGTACTTGTTTAACATTTTAAATATTCGTCAATCGAGTAAAAAATATTTTGTATCAACCATTTCCTTAGAGTCATCTTGAACTTATTGAATGGGAGGACTTTTATAGACTCTGGTATCTTGTTGTAGATTTTTATGCACATTGAGTAATAATTTCTATGAAAACACACTGTTCGCGGCGTCATATCTAATATTAGTCTATGAGGGTTTCTAGTGTTCACAATGTTAAACACAAACTTGGTTGCTGCTAATGACGATTATTTTTTGGACATTTTTTGACACAGTATTTGAGTAACTTCCAATTAAGTTATTTATTTATTTTTATTTTATATAAATTACAAGGCATATTAACCAACAAAAAATATTTAAGCACACAAATTTAAATAAACCTTTATAGTATTTTATTTTACACCATAACGTTAAAAAACATGCATGTGTGACATACCAAATAACGCGATTTTTCGGAGCATTTCCTCAATAAACAAAAAAACCGGCCAAGTGCGTGTCGAGCCACGCGCCATAGGCTTCCGTAGTTACCCTTATACCATACCATATTTAATACCACCTATCATTTTTCGTTTGCAAAAATAACTTTGTTTTTCACAGTGTTGGTATGAATGACAAAGTTATATTTGCGGTTTTGGAAAATATGCTATATCTCAAAAACTAATTACTATATCTCGTTCAAACCAATTTTGGTTGAAAGTGTTTATTAAGATCTACAGCATATATATTTTTTTAATTTTTCACTTTCTTATTTCAAAAGTTAAAGGGGGGGACACACATTTTACCACTTTGACGGTGAATATCTTTCAAACGGTTGACTTTGAGAAAAAGTTGTCTTAGAAACCTCAATGTAATTTTTAAAGACCTATCTATAGATACCCAACACGTGTTGGTTTGAAGAAAAAAATTTTTTTCAGTTTCAGTTCCATGTATGGAGAGCCCCCCTTAATCTTTAATTTTTCTTATTTTTGTATTAAATTCGTTAAGCGGTTAACAGAATACATCTACTTACCAAGTTTCAACTGTGTAGTCTTAATACTTTCGGAATAAAGTGGCTGTGACATACGGACAGACAGACAGACAGACATGACGAATCTATAAGGGTTCCGTTTTTTGCCATTTAGGCTACGGAACCCTAAAAACGCGTGATTTAACTGCAAATCGATATCGATTGCTTTTTCCTTATTAATTTAGTTAGTAGAATCAATAAATCTGGTTCTAAAATTCCTTTATTATGGCTAGACATCAATTTTGGGCGTGTCAAATATTCACCCAAATATATCCAGCATGCTGCAATGTTGTGCAGTCCTGTTTTGTTCTTTTTCTTAGCTACGCTTTTAAAGCACTAACGCTCATTGACCTGTAATTTATATTTGCCTTTTTGAATCTCGTATTGCAAAATAATCACAACATTTGATTTATTTAAGAAATAAACGCGCGTAGCTCACACACAAAGTATGCCATTTGACGTTTCAAAGACCTCACTCAGTGTGACCAGATTAAATTTTACGAAAATACCGAAGCACCTCAAAAAAAATACTAAAATATACCAACTTGCATATGCAAAATATACCGATAAAAATACTGATGCTCAAAACAGATTTTATATTAATTTATAATCACATAAATGTAAGAAATTGTATATTAACATTCGATTCGAAGGCAAAACTAGACATCATTTCCAGCCCACCGATTACGTATCTCTGTTGCTAACAATTATCAATTGAAATCGCAGTTGCATTGCTGCTTTAAGTAAGATAGTTGTCACATTGGTTCTTACTAAGGCAGCAATGTCACTGCGATTTCTGTCAAAGTTGATTGCAACAAAGTTAGACAATCAGCCTACGGATGGACGCGTCAAGTAAAATAAAACCAAAGAAAAAAAACACGCTCTACTTAAACGACGACAAAAAGGTACTATTTTGGGGAAATTCCCGAATAATGTAAAGAAAAACCTCAAAGATTAAGTGAAGTGCAGAACAGAAAATAATTTTGTTTTAACGTAGATGATGTTTTGATACTATTTCTAATTCTACTACGGTGGCTGCCTGTCATGTCCTATCTGTAAGTTACTGATCTTTGCTTCTGAATGAAATATAGGCTAAATCCGGGAAATTCAATGTTCGCAGGGATGGAACACCGTAGTTATCATAACTTTATAACCAAAATATACCGAAAATACTAACTTCCGCCAATATACCTATAAAAATACTGATGCTCGGAAAAGTCGATAAAATATACCGAAAAAGTATTAAAATACTGAATCTGGTAACACTGACCTCACTAGTCGTGTCGAGTGACTACTAGTCACTCGACACCAGCGCCTCTAGCGGCGAATTCATACGCATTAGCCTTCATTACCCATCAACTTGAACCGTGTAAACGGCTCATAAAGGGCTGTACCACAGAGTACTTTATTTTGGTAGGCTGTACACCTATGCATCCTTTGCCTTCTAGTGTTCGTTTCGTTCTTTACCTATTTTAAAAACAAACAATAAAAACTTCGATGTCGAAGAAAATATTGTGGAAGAAAATAAAAAAGACGGTTTTTGTAAAAGCCATTGGTCTTGTATTTATTGATAAACCATTGTCTGTTAAGTGTGAAGTGATATTAATTCGCCGGTATGATTTTAATTAGGTAAGTTATAGATAAATACAATTCATTGACAAGGCGTATGAATGAGCAAGTATGAAATTACTTTTCGGTAAGTAGATTATTAATAAATTCTATCATTATTTCCTTTTGCAGACATGTCAGAAATAAAGCATAAATATCAATTGTTGGCAGCGATAGATCATTTGCGTGCTCGTAAATCGAGACCGGACATTAACAGAATTTGTAAGTTTATGCTAAAGTGCTACAAAGTTGCTCCAAAGGATACAAAAGCTGATCTCAAACGTTGTCTAAAGGAAAAGAGTATATTTAAAGTTGATTACAAAGATAATGTAAGCTACAGGAACGCTGCAAAGTGGCGAAAAAAAAGTAATCTGAATAGCAGTAAGTTTACAAACAATATTCTATAATATAGCATTTTTGTTACAGCATTGGGCTATTAATAATTAATAATTTTTAATAAAGTTGCACGAGCTTATCCAAAGTATTTATCACATGATTGGCTATAATTTATTTCAATTGTGTTACATATTTATGGACAGTAAACATTTGCATTCTTGTGCTATTTTTTAAAACATAATATAATTTTGCCACTACTTATCTGCTCTATAAATCCTTTCACCACAAAATATTTCCATAAGTTTCTACATCTACAAGTCAATAACAATTTGTTATTTTGTTTTATCCTTGTTTACTGCCCATAAACATGAAACAAATTTTATTATTAAAACACAGAAATGGCGTCTACCATTGCAACTAATGAAAGAAGGATCATAACTTCAGCTATAGCCACATTAATTTACCAAGACCAAAGTTACTTGGAAAATGGTATAGCATTTGAAGATCTCATAAAAACTGCAGTGTCACAAGACTCTAAATACACTAAAAAACAATTGGAAGCGATGGTTACTAAAGAACTAGTAACGGGCAGTCTTGTAAAACTGCCAAATGGAAATTTAGCTCTTGGACCTGCTGATCATGATGGTGATAGTTCAGATAGTTTTAAATTTGAATATAATGTAGATTCTAATACAAAGGTAAGTTTTCAATCTTTTCTAAATCATAAGGTTCAATTTATACCGAGATGGAACAGAATAAAAGTAATTATGTACTGAAATTGTACATTACCTACCTATATCTTATGTCAGATTATTGAACTTTGCCCCACCAAGAGTCCCTACTGGTGCCCTTGTTCGCTTCTTTAAGGCAGATTAGCTTTACGACAGACTCACTATAGGGCAGATTCGCTTTGAGAATGTAACTTCTATATTTTCACTTTTTATTGATACTTATATTCACCAGTGGGGAAACTTGGTGGGGCAAAGTTCAATAATAAAAATAATTCTTTATGTCCATATTGTTAGTTGCAAACTTGATAAGACCTGCCCCCTGATTATGTAACGTTTACAGTTTAATTTATTAGCAAAGTACTATTATAGCACTTTGTTATCAACTGAAACTGTTAAATTACATTAACTTCAAACAACCAACAAAGTTTCAATCAATTTAAAATGAAAATTATTGTTAATAATGGAGTTATGTAATTAGGGGGCAGATACTCAGGGAATGCTCAAAAATGTGAAGACATGCAATTCATCAAAAAAATAATTTCATTCTGTTCTGCTTCAGTATAAATTGATATAATAGACTTTTTTTTGTTTATATACAAAAAAACAACTCCTCCTTTTCTAATTAGTTATTATTAGGCTTTTGAAATGAAAATTTAACCAATAGATTTATAAGCTTGTTGATTTATGCCAATATTTCTTTCAATATTATTATGTAAGCAAAATTAAACAGCCTAAGTTTTTCCATAGATGACTTCATCGGCCAATTCATCATGTAGATCATCACCTCAACGTATGAGAGGTAGACCAAAGAAAAGAGGAGGCGGGTCAAGTTCTAGTTATGGCACTATTAATAACGGCACAAGAAATGCTGCAGTGAGAGTGGGGGAAAGGCGCAAAATGGCGAAAAAAGTATTTGATCCATCTGATAATAATGTGCCAAGCAAGAGGAAAAGAGGTAGACCTGCTGGTTCACTCAACAAGAGTACAATTAAAAAGAGACTGCTTGGAGGAAATCAAAAACCTGATAAAGAAGGAACTTCTTTGTCAGAAGGTCAATCACCAGATGGAAGTGCTGATGAAATTGAGCAAGAGGAACCAATACCTTTTGAAAGTTCAGGGGGTGTCTGTTCTGTTTGTCTGGTGCAAAAGCCCCGAGGATCTAATGATAGATTAGTTGAATGTCGAGATTGCAACAATAAAGCCCATTTGAGTTGTCTTCAGTCAGGGTCTGGCATCTTAAAGCCACGTCCAGATAACACTTGGCAGTGCCCACACTGTAAAACTTGTGTAGTTTGTTGTGAAACAAATGATGCGGTAAGTTGAAAACATTAAGTATTTTTATTTTCCAGCTATATCCACATAATTCCATACCACAAATGCGAAAGTAACACTGTTTCTTTGTTGCATTTACACAGCAAAACAGCTGAACCAATTAATATTAATTTTGATATAATGATAAATCTATCAAGGTTCAACCAAATCTCACCTAAGAAAATTACCTTATTATTAATTAGGAAGGTTGGATAAGTTGCAGGCGAAAGCTACTTTAAAATATTTTCTTAATACAAACACTGTTAAAACTCAACTTAAATTTCCAGGGTATTTTAACAGTGTGCAGTATCTGCTCAGATTCTTATCATGCACTTTGTCACGCCCCTCGTATACCAGAGCGTCTGAAAGCCTGGGATCAGTGGGAATGTAATAATTGTCTGGAATCACGGCCCACAGTTGTTGGGTCCCCTGCAATAATTCCCAGCAGTATGGAGTTTGAAAAACAACACTCTCCGTCGATTGATCCGTTTTTAAAACCACATGAGCTAGATAGGGCTCCTTCAAAATTGAAAGAAGAGGTGCCTATCGACCCAAACATACCAGATATTACCAATTGGACTACTGATGAGGTGCATGAGTATTTCATGGAGCATTTTCCTGAAGCTGCATCTATACTGAAGGAACAGGTAATCTACTTAATTAGTTAGGTCAAACAAGAGCATAGGCACAGTATTATAAAGCAGTAGTATTAAAACTGTGGCATAGGTATTTAAGTTATGATTTTGAAATGCATTTTTTTTATTGCTTCTGAAGGGTGTTCTTAAATTGATTATTTAATTAATTTTATTTAATTATTTAGTTGTACCTATTTCTTTCTAGGAATTTGATGGACAGGCTTTGAGCATGGCGAGAAGAGCAGATATAGTACAAGGCTTAGGGCTACCCTTAGGACCAGCATTGTCTCTGTATCGTATTGTGGTGAAACTTCAAACTAGAAAGGATGATTGGACTATGTGTTGGGGCTAACCAATGTAATCGAACCTGTTTATTTTATGAAATATAGTATTACAAAGAAATACAAGTTTCATTTGCTATGATGTATATAAAATTGAAACATACACTATGTTCCACAATGAATATTACACTAGTAGGCAGAGATAATAAATTAACTGAGATAATAAAATGGTGTTAAAGTTATGAGAGTCAAGATGGCTGGTGTATCTTGGCGAATTGAACTGTCTCATATACCAAAAAAATGTACTATTTAGTACCTGGATCTAAAAAAATAAGTACCTAAACTAGAACGAAGTTATAGCGAAATTAAAGGTACACCCGCCATCTTGATGTCAATATGGCGGGTGTATCTTAATAAGTTAATACATTTTAGGTTCATTTTTTTGGTATATGAGACAGTTCAATTCGCCATGATACACCAGCCAACTCTCATTTAAAGTTCACCACTCATGCATCATTAACAGTTTCCTTATTTTCTGCAATACTAATTATCAAAAAGTTAAGTACCTACTTAGGTACCTTGTGTAACCATAACATAACCATTGTGTGATGGAAAATTAAAAACTATATACTTATATTATTATATTAACAACTTCACAAAACAATTTCTAATGTGCAAACATTTTATTAATAAATAGTTTCAACAAGTCTGTTTATAATCCTATACATTATGCAATTTTATTGCCCTGCCCTTAATACCTATCAAAGTAACCTTTCAATCAATAGGTGCCTACTAAGTATGTACATAACTAATCTAACAAAAATAATATGGTATCTATTAAAATTAGACACAAATGGAAATCAACTATATAAACAACAAATAGTCAATAAATAGTAGTTCTTTGATTTCCTTAGTATTAATACTTAGGTTTGTAATACATTTTACACTTTTTAATAAGGAAATTATTTTCAATCTATTAAAATTAAAATCTATAATAGTTTGCTTTTACTAATGTTGGTTGTAGTGTTTCATGTAAGATAAAAATATATTGAATATCATTGTGGCGAAATTTATGTAAAATACTCTGTATTCAGTAGGTAAAAAATAGAAGTTAACAAATTGTATTGGGGGCCAATACAAACAATCACCCTGAAAAAAAAAAAATATTAATTTTAAACAGACAGTAGTTTTAAAAAGAAATTTATGTAGGTATGTATTGAGCAACTTACCGTATAAACATATTTGAACTTTTGTGTTATTTCTAATGTACTTTGTTTTAAGGATTTCGATTCTAAAATACCCATTCCATAAAAGAAGCAAAGTATAGTTACTGGTGAGGCAATTAGTTGGTCACATATAATTTTTTTAAATACTGTTTTAACATCTACTTTTGGGAGAACCTTATCTAAATAAATATAATAATAATGATGCATAGGTCCCATAACAGTTCCGACAATGAACATCCTTGCTGAAAACATAGAAAATATTAAAAAAAAAACATTTATTATCCCTACTTACTATACTATACATATTTTGAAAAATGTTATCTATAAGGCTGCGAATACACTTGCAAGAACTTTTGCGAGAACTTACACTGACAGCCTGTCAGACAGTAGCTTACAATTACAAATGTTAACTAAAAATGCACTGGCTTTAGTTTGTCACACGTTCACAAAGTCAAAATAATAACACCTAGAAGCCGTGTCCTCATATGCAAAGTGAGGCAACTAATACCAAGCCAGAATGGCTTAGTTTTCAAATTTATATCCTTCATATGTTAACTAATCATAACTGAAACCCAATAATATAGTAACTAGTCTTATGTGGGAAAATTGAAATTGAAACTGTTTTGTACTTAATCGGTATGATTAGGGAATAATGTAGAATAACAATCTGAAAATGGAGCCATTGTGGCTGTTTTAGTTGCCTCACTTTTGACAGTGCGCTTTGTAGAGAACTATAGTTCAAGGTGTTATTATTCTAAGGTTACATTGTGTTAAGATAAAGATAAGATTGTTTTATTCTGATTTAAAGCTGTCCTTACCTAAGCGACCCCAATCATATCTTTTCAGCAATACATGAGACTGATACTCAAATTCCTGCTGGATTAAGTCCCCAATAAACATAAAACCTCCAGAAGAAATACTATTGGTTAATAATAAATTCCTTTTAAATAATAAGTTTACTCCACGCCTGAATGTTGAATGGTTTCTGCTGTGATTTCTAAAGAGACTAGCTCCTTTTTTTAGACACAAACAATGTACCGAAATCATTATTTTAATAAAAACAACCTAATAGACAATAAAAAGGTGGACCAAGTATATTTCGTTAAGATTAAGTTTAATTTGTCAAGACTTGTGATACTGCTTAACTAGTATGTATTAGAAATCGCCAATCGGGCTGAATTTATTATCATTAAAATAGGTATAAATGTTTTATAACAATTCGTTTAAAATTACACTGGAATAGCGCCCTTGCATTTGCGTTGCGTGCCATAGATGAATATGTCAATGTCAATGTGCGCTTTTATAATTCTCGACGGCCCGGCACGGCACGGCCCGGCACGGCACGGCTCGGCACGGCAGCGGCGACGCCGAAAGACGCTTTTATAATTTCTGCCGTTGCCGGCCGTTGGATGTTCAACACAGAACACTCATAGCGAAGAAGTTACTATTTGTACATTGTACAGTAGTGTCGTGGTACCTACTTTTTACTTTAGAATAATATATAGAATAAAAGTTGCCCTTCTCTCTCTAGATATTTGTTATCTTTACAATTATTTCATAAAATAATAGTTTACCAATTATACAACGTGTAACAGAAAGGAGGTATCAACTCGAAAGGAAGTCAATGTACTCGTGAATCTGAACACTTCCAACAGAAAAAGATTTCAAATCGAAAATACAATTTTGGACTCTCCATAGAAAATTTGAATTTGCCGCCAACATTTTATATAGGGAGGGACATTCAAAAATTTTTTTTTCTGTTGGAAGTTTCACGAGTACATTGACCTCCTCTCGGGTTGATACCCCCTTTTTGTTACACGTTGTTTAATGATTATATTACAATGTAGGTAGGTAGTAGGTACTTACTTAAATGATAAATAAATCTTTTAAAAATCAAAGAATATATTAAATGTAGCTGGTTTTCATTACGTACCTACTTACCAAGATAGGTAGGCATCTACACAACACATTATTTAATTAAGTAGGTAACTACCTACTTAAGTAATATCTAGGTAATTATTTGTTGAGATAGGTAACAATATTTAACTTTGGTAAGTCCCCTATTAACGGTGTTTCCGATCAGTATCGAAATAACTGTTTGTCGGAATATTACCTATTTGTTGATTTTGATGTTGTTTGTTTCCACAATCATACATAGGTACATGGCATACCAACAACAACTCATTAACGATATTACGCTAATATACTGGTTGTGCCCTTTATACACGCTGTATATTCTTTGCTCTGGACTCACACTCACACATATGAATCCTTGTAGCTACGCACTACATCGTAAAAGTTCGACGGCAGCGTAGGATTTGGCCGGCACGGCACGGTTTGCCGGTGCCGTTGAGGAAATATAAAAGTGTCTCCATATGATTCCATACATTTCACTTCCCTGTTGTGCCGTTGGACGGCTGCCGGGCGGTGCCGTGCCGGGCCGTTGAGAATTATAAAAGCGCACAATGTCAGTGTCAAGTCAAGACAAGACTGTCAAAAGGTGGGGGTGTGGTTAGGGATGGATCCAGTGTTTCAATGAAATGAAAATTAAATTTATATGATGAAATTTTTCAAAACGGGTTGAAACATTTCCCTTTTGAGTGAAATTTATTTCCAGTACTAGAAATCCCTTATTTTCTGATATAAATTACTATTTTAACGTATTAAATGAAATTTAAAGGCTTAGGTAATTTACCGAGAGAGCGCGAAGCGCGAGCGAAGCGTCTGCGTCTGTGCTTCAGCTTGGGCAACAATTCTTTCGTATGTCCTTCCTGCTGTCCGTTTGTTCTATTCTATAGGTTACTACAGGTCGCATTTCTCAACCGATTCTCGTGAAATTTTGTGAGCAGGTTCGAAAATTATATAGAATTTTATGGTCGAGCCAGTTTTTCGAAATTTTTCTAAATGGCGGAGATGTGTAAAAATATCGTATTTCAGTCCGGATTTCCGGCGCTGTCTGTTCTCCTCTACAGGTCGCATTTCTCAACCGATTATCGTGAAATTTTGTGAGCAGGTTCAAAAATAATATAGAATTTTTTTGTCACGCCAGTTTTCTGATTTTTTTTAAAATGAAGGAGAAATGTTAAAAATACATATTTCGGTTCGGCTTTCCAGTTCTGTCTGTTTTCTTCTACAGTGGCCCTACCATGAGTTGATGCAAACTGTTTACGTTACAGTAAACTGTCGGATATACTGCTCACAGTCAATACGAGTGAAAGAGAGAAAACGATAGTTTACTGTAACGTAAACAGTTTGCAACAACTCATGGTAGGGCCACAGGTCGCATTTCTCAACTGATTCTCGTAAAATTTTGCAGGCAGGTTTGAAAATTGTATAGATTTTATTTGTCAAGCCAGTTTTTAATTTTTTTATTAAATGGCGGAGGTAATGTAAAAAAATCGTATTTCAGTCCGGATTTCCGGCGCTGTCAGTTCTCCTCTACAGGTCGCATTTCTCAACCGATCCCGGTGAAATTTTGTGAGCAGATTTGATAAATATATAGAATATTTTAGTCGAGGCAATTTTTCGAAAATCATTAAAATGACGGAGATTTGTAAAAAAACATATTTCAGTCCAGTTTTCCGGCTGTTTGAACTCCTCTACAGGTCGCATTTCTCAACCGATGCTGGTGAAATTTTGTGAGTAGGTTCGATAATTATATATAACTGTTTAGTCAAGCCAATTTTTCCAAATTTACAAAAAATATTCACCCATTGTGAAAAATTATCAAAATTAGAAGCACCATCTAGCTGCGAATACTCACGTACCTACTGTGTGTTTTGAAAACTTCATGGCGACATTTTATTTTATTTTATCGCGAGGTCTACAGCTCACGGAGCCACTAGTTTCTAAATGGTGGAGATATGTAAAAGAAACATATTTCAGTCCAGTTTTCCAGCGCTTGTTGTTCTCCTCTACAAGTCACATTTCTCAACCGATTCCCGTGAAATTTTATGGGCAGGTTCGAAAATTATATAGAATTTTATTGTCGAGCCTGTTTTTTGAAATTTTTCATGCCGGAGATATGTAAAAGAAACATTTCAGTCCGCCATTCCAGCAGTGTTTGTTCTCCTCTACAGGCGCATTTCTCAACTGATTCTCGTCAAAATTTTGTGGACAGGTTTGAAAATTATATAGAATTTTACTGTCGAGCCAGTTTTTTTTAATTCTTCAAAATGGCGGAGATATATACATAAACATATTTTAGTCTGACTTTCTAGCTGTCTGTTCTCCTCTACAGGTCCCATTCCAGTCCAAACATTAGGGCTTTATTTAAACTGTCTATATTTTCTACATAATCGTATCAGCGATTAGCAAAAATAATAGGACCCCTACTAAACTCCGTTTAAGAGAACTGCGTGACCGCGCGGACTATGGCGCGGCCATAGCATTTAAGCTATGTAGGTCGTGAAATCCAAACATTAGGGTTTTTTTATACTTTCTATATTTTTCTAAGCAAAAAGAATGGGACCCCTACTAAGCTCCGTTTAAGAGAACTGTGTGGCCGCTCGGTTCTCCACGTTTCGACTGCGCGGCCACGGTTAAACTTAAGGGCCCTATCACATTTTTTCGTCGAAATTTAGATTTTGACGGATTTTAGCGCTACAACCTAGAGAAACCTTTGGGTCTACTAAATACATTTATATGTGTTCGCGACAAAAAGTAATATAATGATACACTGGAAAGTTAAAGGGTTAAAAAGGAAAATTAAACGAACAAAAGTTGGTGAACGATTTCTTAGAGTCAACTTTGAACATACACAGAAAGAAAAAAAAATACAAACAACAAATAAAAGTATGAAATTTGATTTCCTTATGAAGTAAAGATTATTCTAATATAAATTTTACGTAATAATAATTATGTATCTAGGAGAAATTCACAGTTAATTCTGAGCGTTTTTAGTAGTTTTATGGTTTTTGATTGGGATTTTTTTTCACATATTCCATACATAATTTCAAAATACCGAGGCCGCTATGATCTATTCGACTATATAAGAGATAATATTCAATTTTTTTTATTTCATTTGTTTAGCACAGTAGTTCAATCCATGACCCCAAAAAAGTGCCTTCGCGCATTTTATGGAAATCTTTAACTGCAATTTCGGGTTTAATTATGAAGTTAAGCAAATTTTCAAAAAAGCGAGGCCGCTATGATCTATTCCAATAGCTATTCTATACTATTCAATAAGTCGAAACTGTTAATTTATTGTTGTTTCTGAGATCAAGAACCCCAAAATTGGCCATTTTACGCAAAAATCACAGTCGAAACGTAATATGCCTTTTAAAATTTTCTGAATATTGGTCCTACTTTGCGACTTTTATTGTTAGTTTACTACATTTTCCTTCGTAATGGTGATGAAGTCGTTTTTCTTCTACGCCATCGTGGCCGAAAATCGAAACAGACATTGAATATTTTGTTATTAAAAGTTGTAAAATAGCCAAAGCTATTCGTAATTTAAGCCAACTTATTTGTTTATTGTTTTGTTCTATAATTATGTTGATATATTGACAAAATGCATGTAATTTTGTTTTATTTAGGTCAGATGAAAGTTAAAAATAAATTTCACTCTAAACTGAAATATTTCAAACCAAAATGAAATTTATTCTAAATATTTCACAAACCGAAATTTTTCGTGAAATTTACCCAACCTTAGGTGTGGTGTAATGTAAGGTCCGACCGAGCTCGGTCTCAGTCAAAATGTAGGGAATTATCACAAAATTTTTCATATCAGTGGTACTTATGTAGTAGTAGATTGTAGTAGACTCGTGCGCTTTCCTCTTTGCTGAGGCATGCGTCATTGGAACTAACGCATGACGCATTCCTTACTCTATTTAATCAAATCAAATAACAATTGTTAATTTCAGTAATTTCACTCATTTAGTTTCACTAGCTCAAAATCAATGGAAAACCGCAAATCGATGTAAAGCATAGCCGTTTGGTACTCGTTTACTAGAGGTCAAAACAATATTTTGAATCTGCAGTTATTAAATTGTTGTTGTCTTGTTGTAACTCATTTAGTTTCACACCGATATAAAGCAATGCCGTTTGGTACTCGTTTACTAGAGGTCAAAACAATATTTTGAATCTGCAGTTATTAAATTGTTGTTGTCTTGTTGTAACTCATTTAGTTTCACACCGATGTAAAGCATAGCCGTTTGGTACGCGTATACCTGAGGTCAAAACAATATTTTGAACTGCAGTTATTAAAAATTCTTCCCTTAAGCGAGGAGTTAATGGGGTTAGGGTGTCATCTTTTTTTTTAATCGGAAAAAAATTGTTCTTATACCTATCGTGTATGTATGGTATGGAGTATGGTAGGGCTTTCTGAGCCAGTTCTAAAAATATATCATATCTTTTTTAAATTTGAGATTTTTGCATTCACAATACTATTTTAAAACAATGCTAAATAATTTACTAGAAAAAATACGACTCGCACCAGATCAATTCTCGGACGGGAATCGAACCCGCGACCTTTGGATATCCGGTCCAAAGCTCTGACCTCTGAGCTACCGAGTCACAAGTCCCTGCATGGCTATCTAAATCGCTATCATTTGACAGATGGATGGGACACATTGAAACTTATATTTGGCATAAATACAAACTTACCATAGAAAAGTAGCAACGTATTACATCCATCTGTCAAATGAAAGCGATTACTATAGCCATGTAAGTTAGCCGGTACAGCCCCTGGGGCCGTACCGGCTAACGAATCGAACTTCGAAAAGTCTGCCGGGTTTCAAATTAAATCAGATAAATCGAGCCCCAATTGTGCCAAAATGGCGAACCCTAATTCATGAGGTCACACAAACATCAATATCTTCCAAATAACTTTAACAAATAGTACAATACTAAATTCTACCGTCGAACTTTTACGATGTAGTGCGTAGCTACAAGGATTCATATGTGTGAGTGTGAGTCCAGAGCAAAGAATATACAGCGTGTATAAAGGGCACAACCAGTATATTAGCGTAATATCGTTAATGTGTTGTTGTTGGTATGCCATGTACCTATGTATGATTGTGGAAACAAACAACATCAAAATCAACAAATAGGTAATATTCCGACAAACAGTTATTTCGATACTGATCGGAAAGATATCTAGGTACTTACAGCGGTGGAAACACCGTTATTAGGGGACTTACCAAAGTTAAATATTGTTACCTATCTCAACAAATAATTACCTAGATATTACTTAAGTAGGTAGTTACCTACTTAATTAAATAATGTGTTGTGTAGATGCCTACCTATCTTGGTAAGTAGGTACGTAATGAAAACCAGCTACATATAATATATTCTTTGATTTTTAAAAGATTTATTTATCATTTAAGTAAGTACCTACTACCTACCTACATTGTAATATAATCATTAAACAACGTGTAACAAAAAGGGGGTATTAACCCGAGAGGAGGTCAATGTACTCGTGAAACTTCCAACAGAAAAAAAAATTTTTGAATGTCCCTCCCTATATAAAATGTTGGCGGCAAATTCAAATTTTCTATGGAGAGTCCAAAATTGTATTTTCGATTTGAAATCTTTTTCTGTTGGAAGTGTTCAGATTCACGAGTACATTGACTTCCTTTCGAGTTGATACCTCCTTTCTGTTACACGTTGTATAATTGGTAAACTATTATTTTATGAAATAATTGTAAAGATAACAAATATCTAGAGAGAGAAGGGCAACTTTTATTCTATATATTATTCTAAAGTAAAAAGTAGGTACCACGACACTACTGTACAATGTACAAATAGTAACTTCTTCGCTATGAGTGTTCTGTGTTGAACATCCAACGGCCGGCAACGGCAGAAATTATAAAAGCGTCTTTCGGCGTCGCCGCTGCCGTGCCGAGCCGTGCCGTGCCGGGCCGTGCCGTGCCGGGCCGTCGAGAATTATAAAAGCGCACATTAGAATGTGGGTGCATCGCATTCCAATGCTGCTTGGAGCATTTGGCACCAAGTACAGTAGAGCGTCGATTATCCGAACTAATTGGGGGACGTGGGTGTTCGGAAAACCGGTATTTTCGGATAATCGAACTAATGTATGTATGTACATATATTGATTCAGCCATACAAATTTACGTACAGGAAAATTTAGTTTATCCTAGCGGTTACTAGGAAGTGACATACGAGTACAGTAACAAGTGAACAAGTCGCGACAAGTGGGCGAAAACGAAAGCTGAAGCGCGGGCGGCGCGGGCGGCGCGCGCGAGACCCGCGTGGTGGGATGTGGGAGCATCATTGACCCGCGCGTTACTACGTTCGGATAAGCGGTCGTTCGGTTGAGCGACGTTCGGATAATCGACGCTCCACTGTATATCAAGACAGTCAGTTTACTTGGTAAGTTCTGCCGAGGTAGCCACCACTACAGTAAAAGTCTCGGCTTCACACAACCAAGATCGCGCCTATTTCAATTATCCCACATATTGTTCAGTTGCGTAGACACTTGTACCACAAAACTGCACCAATTTTAAGACACAATATCCACTATGAATCAATTTGCAAATAATTAAAATAGACACCGAACCGAACTTGATGGCGCCAAAAAACTCCACCCAAAGTCATCACTCATCGTGAGTGGTGGGTGACAGGGTTGCCAGATGTCTAAGTCGGTAAATCGCAAAAAATCGGCCCTCAGGTAGTATAAATTGGTATAAGGCCGGCCACACACAGACGTAATCACGTAACGGAATTCCGAACGTAATTTCGACAATGTATGAAGATTCCGTACGGAAAAAACACGCTTGTGTGTGGCAGCCCATAGATTTTGTATGTAGGGTTGCGTTCAGAGGCTTAGAATGCAGTTAAATTACAACCAAACGGTTGTTTTTTAACTTACTCTAACGTTAGGAACGACCAAGAACTTTAAATGTCAATGTCAAAACAAAGTCCTCATTTTCCACTTGAAATAGGAATAATTTAAACTTTCCTTTATTCAAAATCAAATAAAAACAGTTTTTTTTGCGAAGCTACCATGATTTATTTGAAAATTAGACACAAAAACATCAAAATACAAAATAATGTCAAATGACATTGACATGTTTTCATAGACAAACGTCAGAGCGTTTTACAACCATCAATTTTGATGGTTGTTTGGTTGCAACGCTCTGACGTTTGGAACGGGAAAGTTGTTACAACCGAACGTCACGCTCTAATGTTTGGAACGGCGTTAGAGCGTTCGGTTGCACTCGGAGCGTAGGTTCGGAACGACCCCCAGCTGCTGCGTTCGGAATCACGCACGTACGGAATTCCGTTGCGTGATTACGTCTGTGTGTGGCCGGCCTAAAACTACCATAATATTTCAACAATAAAAAAATATAATATGGCCTAAAGTGAGGAATCTTCGTGGTTTTTGCACTCACGTTTTCTTAATTGGATGTTGCCATTGCCAGCGAAGTGAAGTAGCCCAAAAATCGCGCAAAAAAAAATGTGTGAAGTAGCCCAATTTGAGACAGTCGCAAAATACGAAAAACCAGTCGCAATTTCGGTCGTGAGGTAGCCCAAATCGCGACATATCGCCCAATATGGCAACCCTGGTGGGTGAAGTGACTCAAGTGACTGACATTGACAACAGGGGGCTGACAGCTTTAGTTCCATCCCAAGAGTTTTGGCGCTAGCGTCGTGGTTTGGACTTGTATGTATTGGATGTATCTGTTGTGTGTGTATTGTTAGTGTGTGCGTGACTGTGACAGACATGACAGTTCTTCGGTCAGTTATTTTTTATTTCAAAGAAAAAACTTATATTAATTCTATTTTTCTTTGAGTTGCTCGCTTCATTAGTTGTCTTTGTCCCAACAAATCCTGATTTAGTTGAACTCTGGAAAAATAAGTTACTAAAGAAACGCATTTGTGTAAAGCTTTTTGACGAAACTCAGTTTGAAGAAGTTGGCGATATAAATTCGTCAATACATTTTCTTTGTTTAATCAAATTACGCAAATGGAGAAACTGTATGGTGTTTCACTTACTACCAAAGGTAAGTTTCTATCTTAATAATAAAAAGTTAAGTGTTCCGCTGTGTTCCTCTCCATGTTAAAAATAGGTACATACCTAATTTTTTCCCACACTGAGTCAAGGTACAGGGTAATGCATCTTAATAGTAATTAATATAAAATCAATAAACTTACATACATTGGTGGCTAATATATTTGCACAAGATGTCAGTTGAAGATGTATTGTAATAGTAAATAGTTAACATAGTTATTGCAAAACACTCAAACGCTGCCTACCTAAAATCTTTAGTTAAGCGAGGTCTCACTGTCATCTCATGGTCAATGAGGCTGTCATTTCTATAGTGTTTCTATCAGACCTTACAACTTATGATACGACCAGGTCCATAACTTTAAGAATCTACTGAGTATTTGGTCGTTAACCTCAAAAATTCTGTATTATAATATTTACATTAATTGTTATTATTCCAGTGTACATGGTAGAAAAGGAGCATAACTACTGTCATCCAGGACCAAGTGCAGGATATTAGTAGACATGGAGACTGTTGCGGGCATGCAAGGTTTGTTTGTGATTTCTTTTTTTTTAACAATTTCAATTTCTTTTTTCCGTCTTTAAATTTTTTAAGTATAATCGTTTCATGAAATTTTTGCATTCAATCAACTAGCGAACTATTTGTAGGCCACTTATTTTAGAGTTTAATAATTAAATATGAAATTATACGGCTGTTTCGCGTTTATTAAGTATCAGAATGACCAATTACATTCTGATATATGAAATTATAGTTTAATGTTAAAATTTTAATGATGTTATAAAGTTATAAATAACTTCATACTTATTAAATATAAGAATTTTCGCATTTCACAATGCTATTTTTTAACTAAGATAAATAAAAACTAGAAAAAAATTGACTCACCCGTAGCACCTTAGACGGGACTTGAACCCGCATCCTTGGAACTCCAGCCCAATGCACTGACCAATGCGCTGGCTTGCAGCGAAAAAGTAATAAGTACTAGAAATTTCACCAATGCAACTAGTGACTCTGTAGCATGATTGGTCAGTGCATTGGGCCAGAATCCCAAGGGAGTGCGTTCGAGTCCCATCTGAGGTGCTACGGGTGAGGCGATTTTTTCTAGTATTTATTTATCATAACTTCATACTTACTGTTAAGTACTTGATTTTTATTTCACTTTTCATTTTTTATTTGCAGGTAATGTTCCTCTCAATGAGCATCACCACCAGCATTACTATCATTAACTAGCGAAACACCAATGATTCCAAAACATCAGAGTGAGGTAAGATAGTATTTTGGTGTTAATAAAGTACTTAATTATTAAGCTTATTTGAAATATAATCATTTAATAATTAAGTATGGAATGTCATATTAAAAACAATGTTAGGTCTAACAATGATTTGAATTTAGTCAAATACTTCAACATTAATCTCTGAGATTAATGTTGAAATATTTTTGTTTCAGATGATATTTCTTCTCAAGCACAGTATTTCCTATGCAATGTCTTATTAACTTAATTGGTGTACAATTTTAGATGCAGATGGAATTACTTTTATGAAAAAAATAAAACTGTTATAAAACATACGGAATGCAAAAAATTGGATTAAACCATTATACAAGTGTAAAACATATACTTTAACTAAAATTAATAAATGATAATTGTAATTAACATTGGTTGTTTTATTTTATTTATAATTTAAATTAAAATTCTTAATAAGTCCAAAGGGGGTCCTTTATTGATTGTCGATAATAGCACATCACTAAATAAAGAATATCGATATCGATAGTACTTCGATTGGAAGCACTAGTGCTCTTGGGTTGGAAAGCGATCGCAGCGCCATAACTTCTGGACGTGGAACTAAGCTAAATTGACTGTCGTATCTGTAGCTTGCTACAAATTAGTAATCTGTGATTGACAATGACATTATGATTATGTTATAGAGACTAAATAATTATTTTCTTCGTTTTTTTTGTGAGAAAACTTTGTTATAAATTCAATGGTATTTTTTAAATAAATTAATAAAGAACGTGTTATCATGGCTCAAGCAAATGATAATTTGGATTTTTCGGGATTGTTTAAGCTCGATGTTTTGGTTCATTTGGACATTACTACGTACAGTTTTTATGAAGTGGGGCTCAAAAAATTCTTAGCCTTCTCCAGTGATAAAGAATTAGTGTTTTTTTACATAGATTCTCAACAAGAGAGATATGAAAGGTATTATGACTGGGATTTTGTAGACAATCCTGTGTACTGTATGTGTTTTGAGCCAAGTGGAACATGGCTTCTTATTTTGAGTGATCAAAAAGTGCTCCTTGTCCCATTTCTCCCTCTGTTTATTCCTCAAAACAATTTTGATCATAAGTGGTCTCTATCAAGTGTGACAGTTCTACCTATTGGTCACATTACTAAGCCTACTTCAGTGGTTTGGTGGCTCACAAAAGAATCTGAAAACATATTGATTATTGGATCAAAGGTAAAACTTATGCCTGTAAAACATTTCAACCATTTAAATGTTGTATTTACTCATCATTTTGTAATTTGAATTTAGTCTCGATTGTAGTAGAGTATAATTAAAAACTAGTTTATTAATTATCCAATTAAGGTGCTTTCCTGACCGAAAGTGGCGCCGCAGTGTGTTTAATTTAACCCTTTAATGGGCAAAAATTTTTTTGTTATTGTGATTTGTGAAATTGTGACTAATGACCGTTTAAAGAATAATTTTGGGTCCGGGAGTCACAAAGTGGGCACACTAAAAATGCACTCTAAAGGTATGATTCCGATGTCAGCAGCACTGCTGCGTGACACTGCTGCACGACAGTGCTGCGCAGCACTGCTGCCGAGCTCGGAATGTAGTCTCATATAAACCTATAGAGAATGTATGGGGACCAGTGGTGTTGCGGCAGCAGCGCCGCGCAGCACTGCTGCGCAGCAGTGTCGCGCAGCAGTGTCGCGTCGCTTCTCCGCTCACATCAAATTGAGCCTTTCAAACGTAACATTAGGGTTCAATTTGGAGTGCACTGCTGCGGCAACACTGCTGCTGCTGCCGAGATCGGAATCATACCTTTAGGCTGCGTTCAAAAGATAACACACGACCTGACCTCAACCTGAACTCAACTCAAACTCACCCAACCGCAGCCCACCTTGAAATACATTGCTTTCAATTTTGAGTCTTATGACACATTAATAAGCTCTTGTGGACTGTCGGCCAAGAAGCCCATTTTCAATCTATCGCATATTGGTACCAAACCACATTGGCAAGATAGCCATTAGTTTGGTCTTATGAAATATTGTCGTCTGGGTTGTGAAGTTGGAAGCTTCTGGGAGATATGCCACCCTGAACATATGGCCTCCCATACAATGATCTCCGATCGCAAAAAATAATCGATCGCATATTGATATAAATGGTGAACAGGGTCGTAGGTGGCATCATTACAAACATGTGCGCGCAGCCAGGCTAGAAACATAGAGCCTTTTTTCCAAAAAATTATCGATTACATATTGGCATGTAATTACATTCAGGGGCTGGGGCAGGTCCCAGTCTTGCATCGCTTTCAGGAAGCGTCTAGGAGGTCAGGGCAGGTAAGTACATTTCACATATATGCTCTTGTGATCCTTGTTCCTTATTCGATCGATATGAAAACACAAAAAAATAGTTCAGGTAATGATGCCACCCATGACTCTATTCACCGTTTACATAAATATGTGATCGATATTTTTTTAGCGATGGGTGACCATGTTCAGGGCATATCTCCCAGAAGCTTCCTACTTCGCAACCCAGACGATGATTTTTGTTAACACCAAGCTAATGGCTATCTTGCCAATTTGGTCTGGTCCCAATATGCGATAGATCGAAAATGACCCTAGTTGGCCGACGGTCCATTGTGTAATGTTCAGGTGAGTTTGAGGTGAGTTCGGGTTGTGTTTGAGTTGAGTTCGGGTTGAGGGCGAGGCGTGTGCAGTTGCATCGACAAAATATAATGGAGCTTATTAATGTATTATAAAACTAAAAAAGTCATGGGATGGGTGACCAAAAATTTATTATCTCCGAATTTATATGTAGGTATATACTGCAATGTTTAGGTTAAGAAATTTTCGCAAGGGTCAGTCACAAAAATTAGAGATAAATAAGATAAAAAAAAAAGCTAATTTTTTTTTCCCGGAATTTATTTATATAGGGAGCACATAGGCATGGCAAAGTAAAGACTTCTGAACGTCTCCGGCGCTGCGGGAAGTGCAGCCCCTCCGCCCTTGCGCAACAAACCGCAGGCACTATGTGAGCCGAAGCGGCTGAGGCTGGTCGAAACCAAAAAGCCGAAGCTTTTGACACATTAAAAGTGGCTGTTTTTGACACATTACTATCTACTTCTAAGAATGACTGCGAGGGACTATAGTGATACCTTCTAAAAATACTAGACTATAAGACCTAAAAATTCCATGAAAAGTTTTTTCAAAATCCGATTCTATTAACAACTTATTAATTAAAAACAGCACCACTTTCCGTCAGGGAATTGCTTTATGAAAAAAAAAATTGTGCCCAATCAATAAAATAGCTATTAATTTCTTCATCATTAGTAATATTCTATGTTAAATTTTTTATATATTTTTTAGGTTGGAACAATCACATTTTATTCTTTAGAATCTCAATCCATAGTTGGCGAGTGTAAAGTTTCAGGGGAGATTGTAGATTTGCAGATGTGTTTTGATGATTCCTTGGACTTATTAGCACTATTGGTGAGTTGAGTGCTTTTTGCATTCTTATTTACTTATTAAGTATATGAAATAAAATAAAGCTATTTACCTTTAGTTTATTTTATTTTTATTTTATTTTATTTATTAGAACAACCAACAAGGTCATAAGTGAATAATATATTGTCGATGATACTGCAAAAATGCTGATCCACCATTTGCAATACTGTAGATATCGCCCATATCGTCGACGATACTGCAAAACTACTGATATACTATTTGCAATACCACGGAACTGCGAACAGTAGCGAAATTTAAATTACCGATCTGCGCTGTCCTAGGCTGTCATTGGCGCGCGTTGGTGGTGACACTATATTAAATTGGCCATTATGAAGCTTTCCCACGCTTCGCTGCAATAGCACGATGCGTGTCCTGTACTTAAATTACAGCCTAGAATGGTAATTTAAATTTCGCTACTGTTCGTAGTTCCGTGGCATTGCAAATAGTAGGTATATCAGTGGTTTTGCAGTATCGTTGACAATATGGGTTGTTTCTATTAACCTAGTAGGTGTTCAAATCTAAATTATAGTTGAGTAATGGTGATATTTACCAAAGTTAACTAAATGGTACAGTTTAAAAAATAAAATAGATTTAAAAAGTAAAACTGAAAACATTTACTCAAGCGGGAATCGAACCCGCGACCTTTGGAAGTCCAATTCAATGCTCTTTGAACTGAGTAGGTAACGAGTCAGTCTTATTCAACAAGTATTCTGGAGTATGGGGATTATTAAGAATAGAATAGCCTTTGCAGCGTGCAGAGTAGCCATTGCTCTCTGCACTGATAGGAAGCCATTTAAGCTGTGAACGGTACAAAGAAATGTGGTCAAACTTGCGGAGGCAGAAGATAAAATGGATAGCATTATTTAAAAGGCAGTCCAGCTTATTAAGAAAATCATTGTGTAGAGTTTCCTAATATTATTGCTCAATGCCATCACAATCCTCTAATTTCTGCAGAAAATATTAAATCATATTAATCACCAAAAAAACTCGCCTTTTAGATTTCTAAAAGCAAATCTCAGCAATGGAAACTTGTATTGGAGCACAGATCATTTGGTTACAATTGGCTCCATCAAATAAGATCACAATCAGACAAGGATAAGAGAGACAGCTTCATGTCATACATAAGGCAGTTGTCCAAAGACAAAATAACACTATTTATACAAGGTGGATCCAAAGGTACAAAGTCATGCTATACTTAAGTATTCATTTAAAAACGTGCCGGACTACAGCTGCGCCACAAAAAAAAAGTTGGAAATCTGACTTTTTGACTATGCCATGATGAAGTCTATAGTTTGTCGGAGTTTGTCGCCAAAAACCAGAGTTTGTCGGTCTTCCGTTTAGGAGATACATGTGGCTCAGCTGTAGAGACGTCTCTACAGCTGCGCCAAACAGATCTTGAAAACGGAAGGTCGTAGCGAAAATCTGATTACTTGTATGTATAGCCGTTAGTTTGTCGGAGTTTGTCGCACAAAAACCAGAGTTTGTCGGTCTAGCGTTTAGGAGATACGTGTGGCGCAGCTGTAGAGACCGTCTCTACAGCTGAGCCACACAGATCTCGAAAACGGAAGGTCGTAACAGAAATCTGATTACTTGTGTGTGTAGCCGGTAGTTTGTCGGAGTTTGTCACCAAGAACCAGAGTTTGTCGGTCTTGCGTTTAGGAGATATGTGAGGATACGCTGTGGAGACCTTTCTACCTGGGTCTTGAGAACGGAAGGTCGTAGCAAAAATCTGATAACTCGAGTGTGTAGCCATTAGTTTGTCGGAGTTTGTCACCAAAAATCAGAGTTTGTCAATCTTACGTTTAGAAGATATGTGGGGATATGCTGTAGAGATATTTCTACCTGGATCTCGAGAACGGAAGGTCGTAGCGAAAATCTCACATATCTCCTAAACGCAAGACCGACAAACTCTGGTATTTGGCGACAAACTCGGTCGAACTACCGACTATAGATATGACTAATCAGATTATCGCTACGACCTTCCGTTTTCAAGATCCAGGTAGAAAGGTCTCCACAGCGTATCCTCACATATCTCCTAAACGCAAGACCGACAAACTCTGGTTCTTGGTGACAAACTCCGACAAACTACCGGCTACACACACGAGTAATCAGATTTCTGTTACGACCTTCCGTTTTCCAGATCTGTGTGGCTCAGCTGTAGAGACGTCTCTACAGCTGCGCCACACGTATCTCCTAAACGCAAGACCGACAAACTCTGGTTTTTGTGCGACAAACTCCGACAAACTAACGGCTATACATACAAGTAATCAGATTTTCGCTACGACCTTCCGTTTTCGAGATCTGTGTGGCGCAGCTGTAGAGACGTCTCTACAGCTGAGCCACATGTATCTCCTAAACGGAAGACCAACAAACTCTGGTTTTTGGCGACAAACTCCGACAAACTATAGACTTCATCATGGCATAGTCAAAATGTCAGATTTCCAACTTTTTTTTTGTGGCGCAGCTGTAGTCCGGCACGTCATTTAAAAGGCAAAATGTTATGCAGGCCATACACCATCCATTCGATCGTCCAATCGGCATGATACTGCCGATTGGATCCTATCGAATTGACCGTGTGTGGCCGTGGATCGGAAGGACGATCGAATTGACGGAAAAATCATTTGGCTGGATCATGCCGATTGGATCCTGCCGATTGGACGGTGTTTGGCAGTGGGCAATCGATCGTATGATTTTCTTAACCGACTTCAAAAAAGGAGGTTCTTAATTCGAATGTATATATTTATTTTATCATTGTTCTCGCGTATCTTCGATAGGTATTTATAGACCGATTTTGATGATTTTTTTTTTCTTTTTCTTTCTTTTTTCTTTTAACTGATTTAAAAATAGGTAGGTTCTCAGTTTGACCTGTATCCACGATTACCTCACGTTTGGCTGAACCGATTTTAATGCGGTTTTCATAAAAGTATTTGTTGAATTTAGAAGAAGATTTTAGTATTATAACCGACTTCAAAAAAAAGGAAGTTCTCAGTTTGACCTGTATAATCTGTATATGTATGTTTGTCCATGATTATCACAAGTTTGGCTGAACCGATTTTGATGCGCTTACCAGAAAAGTATTTGTTACATTTAGGACAAAGTTTTGGTATTTTAACCGACTTCAAAAAAGAAGGAGGTTCTCAATTGGATTGTATAGGTATTTATATTTATCATTGTTCGCGCGTATCTTCGATATTTATGAACCGATTTTGGTAATCATTTTTGTTTGATATAATTTCTTGCGAGATGGTGCCATTTATTTATTATTGTTTTTTAAATCGGTTCAGCAGTTTTCAATTGAAGTATCCTGAACAGACTATGAATATGGGTTAACTTCCCTGATGACTATTTATGAACCGAATCAAGTGATTTTTTTTTAAATGGATAGACAGAGCGTGAATTTGGAAATTGAGTGAGAGCCTATGGGCATTTTGAAAATATATAAAGTTAAAAAAATATTACATGCTGTACATACCTACTACAAAAAATTGAAAATAAATAAGCTTTATAAAAAGAAAAACCTAATTAAAAACCTAAAAATAAAAACAAAAACAGCTTTCAAATAAAATAAAAATGTTAAAACAAATATATACAATCGAATTAAGAACCTTCTTTTTTGAAGTCGGTTAAGAAAATCATACGATCGATCGTCACTGCCGATTGGACGATCGAATTGATGGTGTGTGGTGTGTATGGACGAACTGCAGATTGGATCCAATCGGCAGTATCATGCCGATTGGACGATCGAATGGATGGTGTATGGCCTG
Source organism: Agriphila geniculea (assembly GCA_943789525.1). Lineage (NCBI taxonomy): Eukaryota > Metazoa > Arthropoda > Insecta > Lepidoptera > Crambidae > Agriphila > Agriphila geniculea. The sequence continues at coordinate 17,394,584 of OX038875.1, forward strand.
CATTATACAAACCAAATCATTCTCAATTGCAGATGATAACAAGTCACAAACAGTAGAATATTTATTAAAACCTTCAGAATATTTACCTCTGTTCCGCAAAGGTTCTAATAATTGGGCGTTAACAGCACAATATGTTAATGGGAGACATTTCCTTACTGCCTTAGAGTTAAATGAAGGAACTTTAATCGTAAGTACTTGTAAGAAAGATCATTTTGACTTTTGTTGCTCAACAAAAATCAAATAGATCTCTTTCATTATGTGATGACAAATTGCTATGAGCTCGACAACCTGTGGGACGCGACGGCGACGCATGACGTGACAGTTCTAATGTACTAAGCAAGTACTTATTTCTGGACCAGAGTGGCAGCTGATAGGCAGAACTGGAGGGGATTGGAGGTAGCCTTTGCGAAAGCCACACTGAGCTGACAGACCTGATTTAAATGTTAATATTGTAATGTAACATCCAAGAAAGGGCAGCTCGTAAATAAAAGACTTGTTATTATGATTATTATGAAGTACTTATTCACCAACATACTACACAGTATCGTCGTACCATGTTACACAGTATCGTCGCGTCCGCCTAAACTCAAGGCTGTAGCGATTGCGATAGCAATGCACTGTCCGTCCTTGTCATATCATAACACAATGACAAGGACGGATAGTGCATTGATGTCATAAACTTTAGCAATTTTAAAGCAATTTGAGTTAGGCGGTACCTGAGGCCTGCGGATCTTAAAATTGCATTATTTTATTCTAGCTTGAGAGTCCTGATGAAGATACTCCTTCAAGAACATTAAGACCCCGCATAAAAAAAGATGGATTGTACATTCAGGGTCTTTGGTCACAACGACTTGTCTATTTACTAAGGAAGAATGAATTGGAAGTTCACAGTGCTAATTTTTCAGTTATACAAGTAAGAACACCAGATTAATTTTATTTACATTGAAATTATTTTGACTAGCAATGTAGTTTAGATTGGTTAAATTAAACCAGTGTTTCCCAATGTGGTACAGGTTGCATCAAGGGGTACGCGGAACAATCTCTTATACTAACAATAAGGTCTTTCTTGGAGGGGTACGTAGAGAAAACTAATTGGGAACCACTAGGTTAGACCATACAAATAAATTGTTGATAAACTCAAGATAATATTATAGAAAGCTAAACTAAATAAAATCAACAAAGTTAAAATAGCTGATTTAAAAATCAAGAACAGCTCTTTCGCCAAACTTAAATGTAGTTTGTTACCTATAGTATTTTAATGAGGATCAGTAACAGGTTTAAATCCTATAGTTTTATTGGTATAATATAAAAACATATTCTTAGCTATGAAAATTATTGAAAGATTTTTTGAAATCCATTTAGAAATGGTTGAGTTAATAGGGTTTGAAGGAAATGCCAAGCTCAATTCAATATGTGCTTTATTACCTACGACATAAGGTTCGCGTACGTCACGATGACGTCAAAAGGACCCCCCAAAACCAGTGTTTTAGCTCGTATATCTTCTCAGGTTTAAGAGATATCGTAAAAATTTCTTCACAGTTAATCATGTGGTGGAATAAGCTTTCCGAAAAGTCACTAAACAAAAATTGTTACTGATCCTCATTGGGGCGACTTTTGTTATATCTTTGTCTTTTAATTAGGGCGATGGATTATTGGGAGCTAAGAGGGAATTTTCGGAGCTATGGTCAGCAGAGCTTATAGGCGAAGTTCGTCGCGCACACCTCATGTCAACGAGAGAACCTCCACCGATGACGGGCGGTTGGCGCGAACCTACATTCCTGTGCGACTTACAACTGCCCAGGTTTAACCTGGAGCCATGCTTGGTGGTTACTAACTGTGGTGCATACATATTAAATACCGTGTAAGTTATTTTGAACAAAAAATTATCTCATCTTGTTGCATTCTCTTTTTGTATTGTAACTGTGAATTTGTAGCTCAAATAAATCAGTGTATTAAAATTCTCTAGCTAGACTGAATTATCTCGGTGAAATTGGCATCTATTTTCAATGCAGATATTAATTTATGACTTACATGGAAAGGGGAGTCTATGGAGACTGGCGTATCTAGAGAGTTATTCCAGGGGGGCATGAAATTTTGTGGCGGTTATTCAACCGCAAATGGGTACGACCACGAGTGGTTGCATACCTAACATTAAAATGTAAAAAGCGAATGGCCGCGTGGCCAGCCGCCCCCGCGGTCAACCGCCGGTGCTTACGAGGGCTAATGGAGCAGATGCGGAGCAGAGGAGCTGTTTGTTTAACAGCGTGACATGGGTCTAATAATGATGTATGTTCGGGCAGTAGTGAGCCGTGCGAGTGGCTGGTGGGCGTGATGACGCGCGGGGGCGCGGGCGCGGAGCAGGCGGCCGCGGCGTTGGGCGCGCCGCTGCCCGCGCTGCTGCGCGCCGCCGCCGACCTGCTCATGTCCAGGGGGAAGGTCGCGCCTGCACACTATCTCTACTCGCTCTCTCAGGTAACAACGCACGCGTATTGATGTATGTTGGGCGCGCCGCTGCCCGCGCTGCTGCGCGCCGCCGCCGACCTGCTCATGTCCAGGGGGAAGGTCGCGCCTGCACACTATCTCTACTCGCTCTCTCAGGTAACAACGCACGCGTATTGATGTATGTTGGGCGCGCCGCTGCCCGCGCTGCTGCGCGCCGCCGCCGACCTGCTCATGTCCAGGGGGAAGGTCGCGCCTGCACACTATCTCTACTCGCTCTCTCAGGTAACAACGCACGCGTATTGATGTATGTTGGGCGCGCCGCTGCCCGCGCTGCTGCGCGCCGCCGCCGACCTGCTCATGTCCAGGGGGAAGGTCGCGCCTGCACACTATCTCTACTCGCTCTCTCAGGTAACAACGCACGCGTATTGATGTATGTTGGGCGCGCCGCTGCCCGCGCTGCTGCGCGCCGCCGCAGACCTGCTCATGTCCAGGGGGAAGGTCGCGCCTGCACACTATCTCTACTCGCTCTCTCAGGTAACAACGCACGCGTATTGATGTATGTTGGGCGCGCCGCTGCCCGCGCTGCTGCGCGCCGCCGCCGACCTGCTCATGTCCAGGGGGAAGGTCGCGCCTGCACACTATCTCTACTCGCTCTCTCAGGTAACAACGCACGCGTATTGATGTATGTTGGGCGCGCCGCTGCCCGCGCTGCTGCGCGCCGCCGCCGACCTGCTCATGTCCAGGGGGAAGGTCGCGCCTGCACACTATCTCTACTCGCTCTCTCAGGTAACAACGCACGCGTATTGATGTATGTTGGGCGCGCCGCTGCCCGCGCTGCTGCGCGCCGCCGCCGACCTGCTCATGTCCAGGGGGAAGGTCGCGCCTGCACACTATCTCTACTCGCTCTCTCAGGTAACAACGCACGCGTATTGATGTATGTTGGGCGCGCCGCTGCCCGCGCTGCTGCGCGCCGCCGCAGACCTGCTCATGTCCAGGGGGAAGGTCGCGCCTGCACACTATCTCTACTCGCTCTCTCAGGTAACAACGCACGCGTATTGATGTATGTTGGGCGCGCCGCTGCCCGCGCTGCTGCGCGCCGCCGCCGACCTGCTCATGTCCAGGGGGAAGGTCGCGCCTGCACACTATCTCTACTCGCTCTCTCAGGTAACAACGCACGCGTATTGATGTATGTTGGGCGCGCCGCTGCCCGCGCTGCTGCGCGCCGCCGCCGACCTGCTCATGTCCAGGGGGAAGGTCGCGCCTGCACACTATCTCTACTCGCTCTCTCAGGTAACAACGCACGCGTATTGATGTATGTTGGGCGCGCCGCTGCCCGCGCTGCTGCGCGCCGCCGCAGACCTGCTCATGTCCAGGGGGAAGGTCGCGCCTGCACACTATCTCTACTCGCTCTCTCAGGTAACAACGCACGCGTATTGATGTATGTTGGGCGCGCCGCTGCCCGCGCTGCTGCGCGCCGCCGCCGACCTGCTCATGTCCAGGGGGAAGGTCGCGCCTGCACACTATCTCTACTCGCTCTCTCAGGTAACAACGCACGCGTATTGATGTATGTTGGGCGCGCCGCTGCCCGCGCTGCTGCGCGCCGCCGCCGACCTGCTCATGTCCAGGGGGAAGGTCGCGCCTGCACACTATCTCTACTCGCTCTCTCAGGTAACAACGCACGCGTATTGATGTATGTTGGGCGCGCCGCTGCCCGCGCTGCTGCGCGCCGCCGCCGACCTGCTCATGTCCAGGGGGAAGGTCGCGCCTGCACACTATCTCTACTCGCTCTCTCAGGTAACAACGCACGCGTATTGATGTATGTTGGGCGCGCCGCTGCCCGCGCTGCTGCGCGCCGCCGCAGACCTGCTCATGTCCAGGGGGAAGGTCGCGCCTGCACACTATCTCTACTCGCTCTCTCAGGTAACAACCGGGACAGCAGCCGGGACCAACGGCTTAACGTGCCTTCCGAAGCGCGGAGGAGTTCGCGATAGTAAATTTTTGGTCACCCATCCCATGACCAACCCTTGCGAACGTTGCTTAACTTACGCAATCGCTGGCCTAGGCGCTAAACCACTTCGCCACCGAGCTCCTCACTAACGTTTAGCTCCTGTCAATACCATACATTGTCATTATATTCTACTTGCGTTAATTTGAGTAAATTTGCCATTTGAGTAGGCCCTCTAAAGTTAGCCACTTCTTAACAATGTACAATAGAAATGACTAACTTCAAAGCGCTTGCGTTGCAAAACGATGTAACATTTTAATCTGTAAAATTTTCACTTTGCCATACATTCTCGAGTAAAGTAAATAAGACGAGGTTGCAATATAATAATAATTAAGTAATTCCAAACTTTGACAAGATGCTGACACAGAAAAGTAACGCTCACTTAAGAGGACCCAGCTTCAAACTTGTAAGAACAACAACCCTCACAGGCACTTTTTATTTTATTTTATTTTATTTTATTTTATTTTATTTTATTTATTTTATTTTATTTTATTTTTATTTCAAGGAAGACCAACGGCAACAAACAATAATAGGTAATAAGTATAGCAGTGGATAGCCACTTAAAGGTCCTCACAAATAGTAATTAAAAATGATAAATTAATACTTCATCATCATCATCATCATATCAGCCGCACGACACCCACTGCTGGGTATAGGCCTCCCCCAAGGATTTCCACGACGATCGGTCCTGCGCTTCCCACATCCAGTGGCTTCCGGCAACCTTCACCAGATCGTCGGTCCACCTTGTCGGGGGCCTACCCACGGAGCGTCGTCCGGTGCGCGGTCGCCATTCAAGAACCTTTCCGCCCCAACGGCCATCGGTTCTTCTCGCTATGTGTCCAGCCCACTGCCACTTTAGCTGAGCAATCCTTCGAGCGATGTCGGTTACTTTAGTTCGCCTGCGGATCTCCTCATTTCTGATTCGATCACGCAGGGAAACGCCGAGCATGGCTCTCTCCATTGCACGCTGGGTGACCTTGAGCCTCCTTATGAGACCCATAGTTAGCGACCACGTTTCACTGCCGTAAGTCATCACTGGCAACACACACTGGTCATAGACTTTCGTCTTGAGACACTGCGGTAAATCGGACACGAAGATTTTTCGGAGCTTCCCGAATGCTGCCCATCCGAGTTGGATTCGACGAGAGATCTCCTTCTCAAAGTTGGACCTACCTAACTGGACTGCCTGTCCTAGGTATACATAATAGTCAACAACTTCAAGTGTAGTGTTCCCAACATGAACTGGAGCGGGCACAACATGGGCATTCGACATGATTTTCGTCTTATCCATGTTCATTTTAAGACCCACTCTTTGGGAAGCACTACGGAGGTCTTCGAGCATTGTGTTCAGGTCCTCCAAGGTCTCAGCCATAAGAACTATATCATCGGCAAAACGAAGGTGTGTTAGGTACTGGCCATTAATGTTGATGCCGAGCCCTTTCCAGTCTAAGAGTTTAAAGATATCCTCCAACGCAGCTGTGAACAGTTTCGGAGAGATAACATCTCCCTGTCTCACACCTCGCTGCAGTTGGATAGGATTTGTTCTCTGGTTCTGTACTCGGACCGACATGGTGGCATTTTTGTATAAATACCTCAACACCTCGATATACCTGTAGTCCACTTGGCACCTTTGGAGGGACTGCAGCACCGCCCAGGTTTCAATCGAATCAAAGGCTTTCTCATAATCCACGAACGCCAAGCAAAGTGGCAGATTATACTCCTCGGTCTTCTGTATGACCTGCCGCAGCGTATGGATGTGGTCTATGGTGCTAAAGCCTTTTCGGAACCCGGCTTGTTCGGGAGGTTGGAAGTCGTCGAACTTGCGAGCGAGACGGTTCGTAAGGACTCTCGAAAACAGCTTATAGACATGACTCAGAAGCGAGATGGGTCTATAGTTCTTTAAGAGGGACTTGTCACCCTTTTTAAAGAACAAAATCACCTCACTTATGTTCCATGTCTTCGGCGTTCTGCCCTCGACGATGACGGAATTGAAAAGCTTCTGGAGGACTTTAAGTATCGGCTTACCGCCCGCTCTCAGAAGTTCTGTAGTGATTCCGTCGTCACCCGCCGCCTTGTTGTTTTTCAGCTGTTTGAGAGCCATACTAATCTCGTACATGCTGACGTCCGGGATATCTTGGGTATAGTGTCGGGTAAGCTTGGCTCTGGGGTCTTTAGCCTTGCTTTCAACAGGTGTCTGCGTGGAATATAACTGCCCATAGAAACTCTCGATCTCCCTCAGGATTTCAGGCTTCGCTGAGATGATGCGTCCGTCGTCAGTTTTCAGCTTCGTCATCTGGCTTTGCCCAATAGACAGATCTCTCGCGAACACTTTGGAGCCTTTGTTCCGCTCGATGGCCTCTTTAATACGATTCGTATTAAATTGGCGAAGGTCGCTCGTCAAAGACTTAGATATCTGTCTATTAAGCTGCCGATAACGATTAGCATCTACTGAACTCTGGAGCCTCATTTCACGTCTCTGATCCATGAGTAGGAGTGTGTGGTCGGAGAGTTTCTTTAGCTTGGGACGGCGGGTCTTGAAGAACTTGGACCCTACCGTACGGACAGTATCCACCACCATATTGTTTAGATCGTCCACATCTATGCTGTTCTCAAGGGCTTCGAAACGGTTTTGGAGTTCGAGTTGAAAGCTCTCGGGGTTTTGAATATGGGCCGGCAGTGGTCGGAGTGTTGATTTTATCAGTCGAGATCTTTCCAGCTTTATGTTGATATTCAATGTGCCACGTACCAATCGGTGATCGCTCCCCGTCTTAACGGTGTTGATCACAGTGACATCATTGAATATTTGCTTTTTCGTCGACATGATAAAATCTATCTCATTTCTGACTGTACCGTCCGGACTGACCCAAGTCCACTTCCGGCTTTCCGGCTTTCTGAAGAATGAGTTCATCATAAAGAGGTTCTCCTTCTCCATAAAGTCGGCTAGCATCTGGCCTCTGTCATTCCGTTGCCCAACTCCAAATTGCCCCACTCTCAGCTCATCACCGCATCGTTTCCCCAACTTTGCATTGAAGTCCCCCATCACAACGGTGTAGTGGGTTTTGTAGCTATGCATGGCTTTAGAGATCTCCTCATACATAGCCTCCACTTCGTCATCTTGGTGCGTCGAGGTCGGTGCGTAAACCTGTATGACATTCAACGAATACCGTTTGGATATTCTGAGTATAAGGTACGCCACCCTGGTCGACACACTTCCGATGGTAATCACGTTGTTGACAAGGGACTTGTGGACGATGAACCCGACACCACCTTGGGACTGTTGGTCGCCCTCCCGGTAGTACAGCAAGTTACCGGAATTAAGGATTATCGAGTCCTCTCCCTCTCGTCGGACTTCAGATAACCCAATGATGTCCCAGTGTAACTTGCTTATAACTTCTTCCAACTCGATTAACTTCGTGTCGGTCCTCAGTGTGCGCGTGTTATAGGTTGCCAGGTGCAATTTTCGTGATTGGTGGTAGCCGATCCGCACCCGGGGATTCTTAGCACCCCCTGCCCCGCCGTTACCATAGCCGCTACCGTAGCTAGGAATAGCGGGGCCGCCGGGGACTGGGGGCCAATTTATTTGTGTGTCCATCATTAGGGGGGGTTTGCCATAATCGCCACGCTTGGCAGGCGGGTTGGCGATCGCAGTAGGCCAAGAATTTTGGAGACGCTGCTGCCCATCTCCTGATGGCTGTGTTCCCTTAGTCGCCTTTTACGACACCCACGGGATGAGAGGGGGTAGTGCTATTCTAAGCCGGCACATACACGGCAAATTAATACTTACGAATTAAGATTACACATCTCATTTGATAAACCACAGTTGCTCAATGAAATAACAAAATTGATAGGTATCATAAAATTAAGTGTTGAAAAAATGCCTACTGATCGCATTCCTCGCACTGGTCACACTTGTGTTGAAAAGATCAAAATCAAAAGTTCTGCACAGTTCATTGAATTTGTTGCTGGCACGCCACATAAACTCGTTTTGCCTGTAATTAGTATGGACTGAGGGCAAAAACAAGAGGGAGTTATTTCTAAGGGACTTTGAGGGGACTCTAAGTGATATCTGAGACAGCAATTCGGGACAGTCGATAGAGCATGATGCAATTTTTAGCAAAAATACTAAGTCAGAAATAGTACGACGTAATTCAAGTGGCAGGAAATGGTGCTTTCTACACATGTCATGGTAATCAGTGGAAGAATAAGGAACCCTTGTTCGGTAGCATAAAAATCGTATAAACTTTTTCTGTATTTGTTCTAGACGCGCTATGTAGATATTGTACCTAGGATTCCAAACCTCACTGGCGTATTCCAAGATGCTCCGAACAAAAGAACAGAACAAGATTTTTAAAGTTTTAATAAGGGAGAATTCCTTAGCGCAGCGCATAAGAAACCCAAGTGACCTTGATGCTTTAGTCGCAACACTATCGATATGGGAGTTGAATAACAATTTGGAATCGTGCAATACACCCAGATCGCGCACAACTAACTGACGCTGCAGCAGAGCACCCTTGAGAGTGTAATCAAAAAGAACCGGACTGTGTTTGCGACTAAAGGAAATAAAATAATATTTAGAAGGGTTAAGATCTAGCTCATTAGCCGAACAGTAACTCTCAAGCCGAGCCAAATCTGCGTTTAGGGCCATCGCATCATCCCGTGTTCGAATTTTAGCAAAAATCTTCATGTTTGAGCAACAGACCGCCTCTTTTTCACCGCCTCTGTGGTCTAGTGGTTCGCCCACCCGTGTAAGACGCAGAGGTCCCGATTCCCAGGGGGGGTACAATTTGTACTCGGTTTGGTTGGTGGTAGGGCTTATTTCAAGTCCGCCTGGCTAGCTACCAACATCTTACCTAAGTCTGACGCCATAATAACAATTTAAAAATTGTTGTGTTCCGGCAGTTAGAGGTAAGATAGCCAGTATTCCGGGTGTAGTGCGTTTCCACCTTCGGCCTTATCGTCACTTAACATTAGGTGAGATGAAGGCCAAGCACTATCCTGTTGTGTGAAAAAAAAAGAGTGGTCAAAGCGTAGATTTGCCAGAACAAATAGTATCAGTCAATAGGTAAAACCGGTAAAACCTGCTTTAGGCTGTGAAAAATTAGACTTTTTCAAAATAATAATAAAGTAGTATTTTATAACTTTGTACAGAGTCAACCGGACGGCTGGGTGGCCCGGCTGGGTATGTTCGGGCGCCTGCACGAGTTGTGTATGTACAAGCAAACTGGGAATATCGGTAGCCTTGGCAACGCCGCCACCACACTCAAGCTGCTGGCTCTGTTGCTCAACATGGGGACCAACCGCGTCGACAAGTTTGAACCGTGAGTAAAGCAATATTTTGTAACTTTGTATAGAGTCAACCGGACGTTCGTGGCCCAGCTGGGTATGTTCGGGCGCCTGCACGAGTTGTGTATGTACAAGCAGGCGGGGAGCATCGGTAGCCTTGGCAACGCCGCCACCACGCTCAAGCTGCTAGCTCTGTTGCTCAACATGGGGACCAACCATGTAGACAAGTTTGAACCGTGAGTAAAGCAGTATTTTGTAACTTTGTATAGAGTCAACCGGACGTTCGTGGCCCAGCTGGGTATGTTCGGGCGCCTGCACGAGTTGTGTATGTACAAGCAAACTGGGAATATCGGTAGCCTTGGCAACGCCGCCACCACACTCAAGCTGCTGGCTCTGTTGCTCAACATGGGGACCAACCATGTAGACAAGTTTGAACCGTGAGTAAAGCAGTATTTTGTAACTTTGTATAGAGTCAACCGGACGTTCGTGGCCCAGCTGGGTATGTTTGGGCGCCTGCACGAGTTGTGTATGTACAAGCAAACTGGGAATATCGGTAGCCTTGGCAACGCCGCCACCACGCTCAAGCTGCTAGCTCTGTTGCTCAACATGGGGACCAACCATGTAGACAAGTTTGAACCGTAAGTAAAGCAGTAATCGCAGTTTTTGTTCTTTTTGCGTGGTCATCATCACATCACGTGACCCAAAGCTGTAAGCCCCTGTTCGTACCAGCGCTTTTTCAACGGGCGTAAAAAAACGTTTAAATGACACAAATGGATACCCAATGTATTTATTTACACGAAAGCGTAAAGCAAGGCGCTTTTTTTCGACGTTGAGCGTTGGATGTAAAATCGAATTGAATTGAGCATGAGCGCGCTAAAAACAAGCTCCAGCGTCGGGTTTTAACGCGACGCTTTTTAAACTCTTGTGCGAACCGGGGCTTAAGGTCGCTGTCTGTATACAGGTAACATGAAAACCCCGGACGGGACGGGCATGGGGTGATTTCTTTATATCGTTGCATATAAAAATATAGTAACCATAATCGGGTATTTGACAACATTGAAAATATACTGCAAATTGTGGCCATCCTAACAGATAATGGCGTAAAAAACATATTCAACTATTATATAGACTAAATTAAGTCTATTGATTGATTAATTTCACCTAGAAAAATGCAATAATTTTTGAATTTTTTTCTGTGGCGAAAACGCTCTAAGATTACTGATGACGTCACTTGCCTGTAAATAAATATGGCTTCAGGCGTTTGACACGACCATAGACTTAGGATCCGCGATTGATGGCTGTCAAATGGCTAAGGATATTACAATGTTTACAGGCTAGTGACGTCAACAAGTGACGTTTCCATCGCCATAGCGTTTTTGGCGCGGTTTTAAAATTTTAAACTTTAACATTGATTTATTAATAAAATACATTGATTTTTCCAGAAATATCAATGTGGTACGCTTATTACGTAATAAGGAATGATTTAAAATGGTTTTCCAAAATTAGTCAAATAGCCTATTACGCGATTAGACGGGCACGGGCACGGGGCGTGGACGGGACGGTTTTCCCGTTACGTATACGCGACCTTAAGGCTGCGCAGTATGCACACTAGCGCCGCCAATAGAAAAAAATTCATAGTGCTTAAATAAAGACAAATTTGTAAATTATCTCTCTGGAGTGCACTCCGAACAAGCTTTGTGGTACTTTTTATCACTTAAGCAATATTTTCTAGCCTGTCGTTTTGTTTAATGGACTTTTATTATTAAAAGTGGCCACTTTTCGCAATAAAAGTCCATATAACAAAACGACAGGCTAGAAAATATTGTTTAAGGGATAAAAAGTACCGCAAAGCTTGTTCGCAGTGCACTCCAGAGAGATAATTCATAATTTCTTTGTTATTTAAACACTATGATTTTATTTCCAATGGCGGCGCTAATGTGCAGACTGCACGCTCTTAACAGTGCTGAATGTCGATCTCGATAAGTTGGGTGTTAAATTTTATGGCGATTGAAGTGACACATACTATCCTTTTACATGATGTCCTATTTATACTCCTTGAGATTTGTAATACTTGTGAATATTTTTACTAATTCATTATATCTTTAGGGATGTAAAATTCACATCGCTGACTTCTATGGAACTGTCAGAGCTATCTGCGATATCTGCAGCGGTCGGTCTTTGGGACATGTTGCCTACATTCAGCATCCATCGGGGGCAACCACATTTAGTACTGACTGCTATCAAAGCCAGAAATGACATATGCAGAGGAGCGCTCAACTGTTTACTGGAACAAAAGTGTCTGATACCTTTACTGTTGGAGAAAAATTCGCAATGGCTGTTTGATTTTATTGCAGAGCGATGTAACAAGTTCGATACGATCATTTTAAAGGTAAGCTCTATAGAACAGTTCATACTGGATTAATATCATAGCCTTAGCCTTGTAAGGGGGGTGTCACTTCGCGCTTAAACCTTTATATTAGGGCCTGCTGGTCGCGACTGACTCAGTCAAGCCAGCGCACGAGGGTTGTTGTGTGTCGGTTGAGACATAGCTACGCAACTAACACGACAAAAAGAGAGTGTGAATACTGCATACGCAGAGCTGTGCAATTTGAAATTTTACTTTATTGCCGTGCAGCAAGAGTAGCTTATCATTTGATTTTCCTTGCGCGGATGGGCTTTTGTACGTTTTACTTTTCTGTGGTCTTGTTAGAAATCTGGGAATCTTTCTTACAAAATTAAATTTTGAAATTTGATGATTTCAATACATTTTTTGCTGCTGTAAACATGAATTATGTACATTTTTCTAGCGTATTTGCTTGTGGCTGAATCCATTACAAGATCAGTTACGTCCAATCTTACGCGACATGAGACAGTGGGAAAGTATGGGCGTTTCTTCTATTTATGTAAGTTAAATCACATAATATATACAATATGTTTGATTAGCGATGTCGGAGCTTTTAAAGGCAGATAATACGATCAATTTTATCGACAAAATGTTGAGGTCTATCCCTTCTCCTATTAGAATGACCGGCATTTTGAATTTGACTTTTTATTTTAGATGGCCCTGCCGAAAAATATTAATTTCTCCGGATTTAAAAGTCCTACAGTTATAAAAAAAATACTTTTCGAAAGCTAAAAATCTCACCTATCGAGTGAAAAAATTAGTTATGTAAATGTTTAACTCTAATACGTCGTAAAAAATACTAAAGTATACTTCCAAGCAACATCGAAAAACGATTTTTGTTCACTTTTCCATACTAAGTCGATCAGCTGACCAATACATTTTGTATGGAATTATATATTTTTTTTGTTTTCCGACCTATGTTCCTTGGAGAAAGCTGTTCATTTTAAGCAACACTATCACCTGTTTTGTTACATAATTTTGTTCCACCTTATATTGTACACAGTCATATTGAAAATTGAACATGCAAAGCATTTATAAACATTTTGACATTTTTAGACTACAAGAATGTTACGGTTGATTTCGACGTTCGTGCAAGTCGCTTGTGAAATCGAAGCCAGGCGTCCATGCCCTGACATACATCTCGAAGTGACACAAAATCCGGAGACTTGGAAGAATCAGTTCGTACCGAGACGAACTATCAGCTGTGGCTTAAGCCATTGGTCGGTGGTGGACGACGGTGACGCTATGATAATGATGGCTGATACGCCGATAAAAACTAATATTACTGGAAGAGTCATAGATGTCGCCTGCGGAAGACATCACACTTTGGTTCTTACCGAAAATGGGGTTAGTGTTTCTAATTGTACTTTTTATCATACAGAACACTAGTGCCGCCATTGAAAAAAAATCATAGTGCTTAAATAAAGACGAAATTGTGAATTGTGTTCTTATAGTGCACTCCAAAGAAGCTTTGTGGTACTTTTATCGCTTAAACAATATTTTCTAGCCTATCGTTTAGTTTGGCTAGACCTCTGAAGGTGCATCTCATACCGAAAGTGGCGCTCCCAAAGGTTTTTTTAATATATTTAATAATTTGTTAATAGAAAAGGATTTTAATAAAACTTTACGTGGATTTTTTAAGATCCATAGTCTATTTAAAAGGTATTACTACATTCCCTCGTAGTCATTCGTAGAAGCAGATAGCTAGTATGTCAAAAAAAACGGCCACTTTTAGCTGGTTTGCTATCTACGAGGGAATGTAATGTTACCTTCTAAAAATTCTAGACTATGAGTTATAAAAAGTCCACGTAAAGATTTATTAAAATTGTGTATTATAATTGCAACATGAAATAAAATTTACCGCGGAGCGGCCGGCGCCACTTTTGGTCTGGGTACCGTCTTAACTTACTTTTATGTTTCAAAAAATTTTTTCTAACCCAACCATTTACCAAAGCCTTAAATTTAATATTATCGCGTTACTCAAATCTTTGTTCAACACCTGTCCTGTGTGTGAGATAGACGCCGCGTTCCGAATCACGAGTCCTTTTGTCTAGAGTTCGGAGTCGTTTTACAGGGCTCGCCTCGTTTGTTTGAAGTTCGACGACTCAGGAGTCTTTTTTCAGAGCTCGAGTCTTTTTCTGAGCTCGGCTGATTTCGAGCCATTGTAATTTTGTTCTAATTTTAGAGACTAGAGCCAGATTTGCAGGGCTCTGTGAGCTCGATGGGCTCGGCTTTAAATAATAATATTGTCAATATTATTATTTACGGAGACATTAAAGTCATAAACATAAATTCTAATCTTTTATGAGGCTCGCGTTCATTTTAAGACTCGAGTTTTTTGAAGGCTCAAGCTCTTTTGATAGGTTCGAGCTCTTTTGAAGGCTCGGACTCTTTTGAAGCTTCGAGGCGTGGCTCATAGAGCTCGTGTCTCGGCTAGGCTCGGGTTTACGAGTCTACCGAGCTCACCGAGTCCTGCCAATCCACCTCGAGTCTTCAAAAGTAAAACTCGACGCCTCGAGTTTTGTACATCACTACTGACAGCACTGTTAGCGCGAATCTGACCAAATTCAGTAATAGTCAAGTTACAAAATAGGGTTTTTGTACTTACTGCATTTATATGGGTTCCCGTTAACGGTGTTGTTGGAGTGATTTGGAACTAGGTGTATAAGTCAACCAATTTAGCCTAATGAGGTTGTATGCAAACCGCGGAGTATTAAAAACTCTTTTGAGTGCTCCATACGTTCGAAACTATGTCAAAATAAAATAGAAACAATTCACTATCGTAATGGTTGTCATTGAAAACTGTTGTGCAAAATATTTTGTACTGGATAATTTAATTTCCAAGGATTAATCAATAATATATGAACCAGCTACCAGCTATCGAACTGTTTTATTATATAAAGATTTATATACTAGGCAAGAGCGTGATTGTTGAGTGGTCACATTCATGCACGCTCTTCGGCATATTTCTATCGTTCTATTTCCTATCACGGATTCAAGACATCAAGTGAAATATAAGTCTGTTTTTGTATAAATATTATCTTGTAATATATTGACAGGTATACTCGGCAGGCGACAACTCGTACGGTCAACTAGGCGTGGGCAGCTCGTGGGCGGGCGCGATAGGCGACGCCGCGTCGGCATCCGGCGCCTTATTGCACGTGCCCTTTGAAGTAAGATACTGTACATACATACACTCACGCCTGTTTCCCATGGGGGTAGCCAGAGACTATGGATGGCCACCTATTACGATCCTTGCACACTTCTTTCGCTTCATTCACATCCATCAATCTTTTCATACATGCCCTGCGGGTTTTGTCACTGCGTATACCAGCCTTTTTACCCGACTGCAAGAGGGTTATGTTTTTCGCGCGTATCTTGTAAGTTTGTGTGTTTGTATGTAATATTCTTTATTACCTCATATCTTTTATACGGCTGAACGGATTTCCATGATTAACATATAGTTAGATTTGTCTTGCCAGCCCAAGTTCTTAATAAAGAGGCGTTATAAAAAAAACAACATGGCGGCTGTACGGTGCTATTATACGTAGTGGAAAAAAAAAATTTTTTTTTATAGAATACTGCAATAGGGTGCTCATTATAAAAATTTCAAAAAGGTATATCATGATTGTAATAAATAATAACTAAAAATAAATAAATAAAAAAAAAACAAAAAAATTAAAAACCCGCCTGCATAAAAAGACAAGTCAACTGAAAAGATGGAAACAAGATTAAATATTAAAGGCAACATTATAACATGCAGTCAGAGGCATATAATTCAAATCATTCATAATGTCACTTTCTTTATGCATGCCTCCGACTGCATGTTATAATTTTGCCTTTATAGTCATAGTAATTATGAAAAGGAAACTGCATTTTGTGATGGAAGCAAGCCACTTTGCACAGTGATAGTGGGGGCCAAACTAAGCGATTTCATCCGAGGATAAACGAGATTCACCCCTTAGGAACAGAGATGGCGCCACTTGTTTAAAAAAATCTTTAAAAATTTCTAAAACCTAAACGGATGATCCGATTTTGATGATTAAGGTGTCTATCGACAGACAATCAGTTGTTTTACTATTTAAAAAATAATAAGGTAGCAGAAAATAATAATGAAGCCAAAAAACCTTCATTATTGAAGACAAAAAAAATTTTTTTTCAGTATTTATTTAATTTTATAAAAATAATGTATGAATACGGTCCTCTTTTATTTATTCGTATTATTACCCATTTAGTTGCACGTTTAATAAAAAATACCGCATATCAATTTCTTGTATAGTTCCAAAGTTATTGAAGAAAACACTACATGGTGCCGGTATATCCCTTAATTCGCTGAACAAAAAAATCTCAAAAGTGATATTTTTTTCTTTACATATGCTTTATTTATGATCTCTATGTATACAGAAAAATAAAATAAAAAATCTATAATATACCAATTTCGAGAAATTATATGTATAATTCGGCGAGTGATCTTTATTCTTGAGTTTCGAAGGTGCTGGTTACCCTGAAAATAAAATAGCAATGAAAAATATCATAATAATAAAATAATATTAAAAGACGCTAAATAACATTTTAACTAAATCTTTATTTTACTTACGTTTTATTTTCGCATTCGCCTTTGCAGGTTTTGCACTGTAAAGTGCAAGGTACGCCAACGCCTCGGCAGCCACAACGCATTGAGTCACAGTTCAATTTAAATCCACAATGGTCAAGGAGGCTTAATTCTGGCCAAATTGCAGTAACCTTCGACCATCGTGGAGTCCATCTATCTTTGACTTCTTCCATTCCCAAGAAGATGGACTTTGGATTGATTTATCCATAAGGCATTTCCCCATAATATATGTCGCCCTCTTAGACGCTGCACGCAGATCATGTTGTTCAAGGGCGGCTGAAGTAGGCGGAAGACTTGTCACCAGCCTGCTTTTAGTCGATGATTATAATTGATAGAGATCGCTGGGCATATGCAAGGAGCAACCCATATGTTAATGCGATCTTCGGACACAAATGTGTTGGTTCTGTTTATTTCGTACTAAGTACGAAATTCTAAAAGATGAAGGTCTGCAGGTAATGTCGATGCTGACGGGGACAGCTAACAAACGCCGTTACGTAGCAGTAGTGCAAAAAATAGCTTTATACTTTAGGTCATGAAATGTCAACTGCGCTTCGAGGCTTTCATGCTTTCACAGGGTGTTATTTTAATAAAAAAGGTAAAACACTTGTTTTAAAACATGGGTTTCACACCCTGAAGTAACTATTGCTTTTGCAAGTATGTCGAGTCCTATCCTATAGAAATTCCTCTGAAGAAATATTGGCTCATTTGGAAAGGTTTGTACCCATTGTTTTATTGTATATAGTGTAAGTTAACATAATTATTTCACTCGTTCTCAAATAAAGCTAATCTTACTTCCAGATGCACTTGCCAGCTGTACGATGCACAAACAGAGAACATTACTGTTATGGCGGTTCGGAAAGATTTGTTTTCGACTAAAAACAGGCTAGTGACAAGTCTTACGCCTACTTCAGCTGCCCTTGAACAACATGATCTGCGTGCATGGGGAAATGCCTTATGGATAAATCAATCCAAAGTCCATCTTCTTGGGGATGGAAAGATGTAAAAAATGAAAGACTCCACAATGGTCGAAGGTTACTGCAATTTGGCCAGAATTAAGCCTCCTTGACCATTGTGGATTTAAATTGAACTGTGACTCAATGCGTTGTGGCTGCCGAGGCGTTGGCGTACCTTGCACTTTACAGTGCAAAACCTGCAAAGGCGAATGCGAAAATAAAACGTAAGTAAAATAAAGATTTAGTTCAAATGTTATTTAGCGTCTTTTATTATTATGATATTTTTCATTGTTATTTTATTTTCAGGGTAACCAGCACCTTCGAAACTCAAGAATAAAGATCACTCGTCGAATTATACATATAATTTGCTTGAAATTGGTATATTATAGATTTTTTATTTTATTTTTCTGTATACATAGAGATCAAAAATAAAGCATATGTAAAGAAAAAAATATCAATTTCGGGATTTTTTTGTTCAGCGAATTAAGGGATATACCGGCACCATGTAGTGTTTTCTTCAATAACTTTGGAACTATACAAAATATTGATATGCGGTATTTTTTATTAAACGTGGAACTAAATGGGTAAATACGAATAAATAAAAGAGGACCGTATTCATACATTATTTTTATAAAATTAAATAAATACTGAAAAAAATATTTTTTTTTCTTCAATAATGAAGGTTTTTTGGTATTTATCATTATTTTATGCTACTTTATTATTTTTTAAATAGTAAAACAACTGATTGTCTGTCGATAGACACCTTAATCATCAAAATCGGATCATCCGTTTAGGTTTTAGAAATTTTTAAAGATTTTTTAAACAAGTGGCGCCATCTCTGTTCCTAAGGGGTGAATCTCGTTTATCCTCGGATGAAATCGCTTAGTTTGGCCCCCACTATCACTGTGCAAAGCGGCTTGCTTCCATCACAAAATGCAGCTTTAGGCCAAAAAGTGACCATAATGTCTATGACTATTAATATTTAATCTTGTTTCCATCTTTTCAGTTGACTTGTCTTTTTATGCAGGCGTGTTTTTTTTATTAAAACCTCTATTTGGTCCGCGTAGGTTTTTCTGGGACGCCCTTGCGCAATATTTCCTTCCACATTCGCCAAATATATTTCTTTCGTAATTCGCCTTTTATTCATCCTCTCTAAGTGACCAAGCCACCATTCCTTTCTCAATACTTGTCACTACATCATCTTTCAGACCACACTTTTCACGATAAGATACTGTCTTTTACATAAATGGGTGTAAACTTAGAAACGATATTCAGCGTTTTCTCTTTCTTAATCGAATTTAAAGTAAAATAAAAAAACATTAACGATTATGTATACTATATTCTGAACTAAATTGCAACCTGAGAAACAGCCAGAGAACTAAAATCTATGGAAGTGTATTGCTGACAAATATTGCTTAAAAAATGGCACTATGTCGGGGCTAAAAAGTGACAACTCGCACAGCATTTAGTCGGGCCAGTCACGCCTATAACGATTGCAGGAGATAGTTTATTAAAAATGATGTTCTGTCCTGGATAGTCGATTGGCGTAAAAGACGCAAAAAACAAAAAAATGCAGAGATAACGTATCATAAGTATTTTTTTTTTCGTTTAAGTATAGAAAATATCTGTGAGTATACAGATTATGGCCGCTATTATGCAACCAGTGTTTAGTCGCTTTGTGATGCATAACTAAATATGAGCATTTTTAGCCCCGCCTACTTGGTTGTCATTTTTGTGTGGTGCAATTTTTTGAGCAGAATGCTTGTTCCATAAATTTCAGTTCGCTGGAAACAGGAACTAAAAATATTGTAAGAGGGTAATATTGTAGATGAATTATTAGATTACAACGATAGGTATGTGTAATTTATTACCGCTTTTGATGTTTTGTCAAACAATTAGTGTAATCACACAAAGTAGGTATAAAAAAGCCTGTAATAGTAGTTTATGATACAAGGTTGGTAAGGAGGTTTTTAAAACGAGTTGACGTTTTATAAGCCCGAGCCGCAGGCGAGGGTTTATAATCGTCACGAGTTTTAAAAAACCTTAACAACCGTGTGCCATACTACGTTTTTCAATACATTTGCGAGAAAACATTATAGGTACCACTGAAATTGTAATCTATACATATAATAAAACTGTAAATTCTAAATATTTGTGCGCGTATTACGCAAAAACCGCTAAACGAATTTTGATGGACTTTTCACAGTTTAGTAGATTAAGGTCCAACTTAAAATCTAAGCTATGTTTCATTAAATTCACGTGAGTGGAACCAGAGAAACAGCTTGAACTCTCCTGAGTACTAGCTTTCATACACTATAGAGGTCATTTTAAACTGGTCGCTATATTTTTATACTGTTCACGCGGACGAAGTCGCGGGTGGAAGCTAGTAGAAATTAAAAAAAACGTACGTAAACAAAAACGCACGGCGCGAGCGTGCGGTAAAATCAACTTACCGCACGCTGTACTAAACCGTAAACAAAAACGCACGGCGTGCGGTAAAATCAACTTACCGCACGCTCGCCGGTCATCGTAAGCTCACATTTTCGAGCAACTGTATTGAAAAATAATATTTTGTTTCAGTGGACCGCCCCACTAGTGGGCGTGTCCGCGGGACACTACCATTCTGCTGCCATCGACGCAGGGGGGCGGCTGTATACTTGGGGGTGAGATGCTAATTATACGCCTTTCGTTACTGAAAATCTCTTTTTTCACTTTTCCATTAAAATGTAGGCAGGTTTAGCGAAGCGTCCATACAAGCAGATTCGATAGGAATCTGCTTGTATGGCCTTCGATAGGCTTAGCTTTAAGAAATCCCATCCCACCGATCCACTATGTAGATCATAACATTTTTGTAGAACGGCTTACCTTCGCTATAATTTCACCGCTCGCCTCTGGTAGGTATCATAGTACCTATCAGTGGCGAGGGGTGAAATTATGGCGAAGTTAAGCCGCTCTATAAAAATGATGAATAATGTTATGATCTGCATAGTGGATCAGTGGGGTGGGATTTCCAAAGATAAGCCGATGGGAATCGGCTTGTATGGACCCTTCGCCACTGGTACCTATAGCCGATCATTACGCACGGGCATGTGGAATGAATTTTCTTCAAACCGTTAATTAAACCACAACACAAAAACGCGAGCAGAACATCAGAATCTGGAGTAGTTAAAAAAAACTAGATATAACGGCAACGCGCGGATCAATCATGAGAAGGTAAAGTAACTCACTAGTTTACTAATGTAACAAAACAATGCGCGTCATTCATAAATTCGTTTGTCGTTCTAAATAATGCACAAATGCGCGCTTTACACATCGACAAAAGATCTTTGTAATCAACTCTGACAGAACAGCAAACTGCTCAAGCGCTTTCTAATGATATGTAAGTAAATATTACTAAATATCAGCGCTTTGCTGCTCTGACCATTTCTCTCAGAAGTGGGATACGGGATTGGAGGGAAACGACGATCTTCTAAAACGACGCTTTATTTGCCAGCAACCACGACTCTGAGTGATATATGGCCGAATACTCAAAGGCTTCTTGGTTAAAATCTTAAGTTAAGGTCTCCTGTCTCCTTAACTTTAAGGAAGCTGTCCGTTTCATAGAGTTTCTGTCAAATCTGACAAAATTTTTGAATTTAATGTGACCCTAACTTTAAGATTCGTTTGAGTATTTGGCCGTAAGTCTTTCCCGCTCGACCCTCACGGTCTGCGCTCCCGAGTAACGTAGTATTAACAGAAATAATTAAACTCTCTGTTGAGTGATTATGCAATTAAATCACCAACCCAAGAGTTATTTTGTATTGTTGATTTTAGATGGGGCGTGCATGGTCAACTAGGCCTTGGCAGTATAGATGACGAATGTAGTCCAAAAATTGTTACTAAACTCCAAGGAAGAAAGGTTTGTCACATTTTTCATTCAATATTCTTTGCTATTTTCGTTTATTGTAGGAAATGGTAACTGGTAGTTTGTGGAATGGGAAGAAACCGATTTAGGCCATAATGTAGTTTGCTACTAAGTTTTAACTGGATGAATGATTGAATGTAATACATTTTCTTATAAATAATGTACTTGTACTACTGTTGATGTGACATTCTCTGACCGAGGTCCCACCTTTAATTCCTATTTATCCTAGTTATCCAATCAGTGGCTTAAATTTCTTGTATGGTACCTTTTTATTCTATTAAAATGTTCTAAAGGTACTGACGGTGGGTTGCGGGGCGTGTCACACTGTAATGCTAATGAAGAACGGCGAAGTGTGGGCGTGTGGGGCGGCCGTTTTCGGTCAACTCGGTTCAGGCAATCGTGAGAAAAGTTCTGTACCGGTGCGCGTGATGTTGCCTGATGCCGTCGATATGATCGCCGTGGGATACTTCCATAATGTGAGTTATTATAATGTTGTCTCTTACTTCAAACTGGGTTAAATTTGCTAGAGATATTTGTGCGGTGAATATAAAACTATACAAACTGTTTGATATTGGTTATTTATTTATTATCTTTCCAAACAAATATCCACTCACCTGTTCTGCAAAAAATATCCGGGGTTGGTCATCTGATCCGCCTCTGCGCCGCGAGCGCGCGCTTTGCGTCAGGTTACATTTGAGCACTTTTTTCACCACTGTGGAATGTTTATTTATATTCCGACTGTTCTGATAAGTTCTTATGCCTATTCACAAGAATGTTTTTCTATTCGGTGCGTGTTAATAAATACGATAGTTTCTTTGTTTTGAGCGTTCAAACCGTGGGCATGTGAAATTTTTAAATCTTTGTTTAGAATATTCAGATTATAACGAAATCTAAATCGGTAACATATGGATATTTTCTGCTCTTTAGAATAAAAAATAGTTGCTTAATATTATTAAAAGGTTATTTAAACATTGCTCCATAGCAAAAACAAAAAATATCGTCAATTGAAAATTGTTGGAGAATTCTTTAAAAAAAATCTTGGTAAAGTTTTGATTTTATCGCTTTCTATGTTTACTGTTTCTATTTTATACCAAAAATAGACCTTTACACTAAAACAAGACTATATTATGAATTTTCTGACATGACATTTATTACACTTAAGTAAAATAGCACTTTAAATTATGATCTGGAAACGACGCCAATATTTTGACAGCGTGCGTAGTCTTAATTCATTTCGTTTTCACCAGTGTTGTTTGTATGTGTGGGTGTCTGGTTATGTATGCTTTTGTGAAGAATACTATCTAGCCAAGCCATTTCATACGATTATGTCCCTCAAATGTAAGGATTATAGTGTAAAATAACATAAATTCTAAACCCTATCCACTCTCGGATAAATCTTGTCCGAAAATAAATTTAATATTTTCGGATATTTTTTTAAAAGAGGATCAATAAGGGATTTTTTTAAGGGTCGTAATACCGTTTGTAACGAGTCTTGCCCTATTTGAATGATAACAAAAATGAGTAAGTAATTTAAGAAACGTTTGTTATTTAAAAATCATTTTGTTCTTTTACACTTCTAGCGAATTATAAAGTAGTCAATAAAAATAAAAAAGTGATTATTTTGGGGTTAGCACCGAAATTAATACATACAGCCGCCATTTAGCAACTTTTATCTCTTCAAAATCAGCCTGTTACAAATTGCGAATAAAAAAAACGCGATATCCATGTACTTCTATGCAAAACAAATCACTTCCCGTGATCCGTGAGACAACCTACCCTTAAGAAAAACCCATCTTGACACCTGGTATAAATTTATCCGACCATTACAATTGACAACATTTCAAAATTTTTAGGTACATGTTTTTATGGATATAATAAAAAATTATCGTTTTTTAGGCAACACGTATTTTTTATTTTCCATTTATTTTCATACATTACTGAGATATTAATTAATAAAAAATGGTTTATTCTAAAAGGACGTAAGTACAAGATATAGGTAAAATATAAGCAATGCCTTTGCCTTGCCTCTTAAAACGTCAATTAAAAAAAAACTGTCTTTGATGCGAATTGTGATGTCCATAGAGATGTAGGCAGGCTAGTATTTTATATCGATAATAATGGTATTTTTGTTTCATGTTTCATAATAAATTAGAAACATAATAAAAACTATAGTAACCCCAATAACAACTATGTAAATTATTGTAGTACCTTTTAAGGGGTATGAACAATTTTCTAAGAAGAGGTGGGTCATTTTTCTTTCAATGTCGCTTTATAAAAACAGTTTCAACTAAAAGCCCCCATACAAAGAATTTCAAAAGTAATATCGAAGCGATGTTGTGATTGAAAAGTGCACTATAAGCAATGTATAGCTCTGTCTATATATCAAAACAACATCACTTTGAGTTTGCTATAAGAGCTCAGAGTACGACCTCTGGTAACTGCCCCCTAGTCAAATGGCCAACATTCTATTCGTTTGAACGCTACGTTTACCATTAAAACTTTAAAATAAGCAGTAAACTATAAAATTACGTGCTGTAAGCTTGACAGTTCCATACAATACATCGAAGTTTGTGATTTACATAAGTTTGCGACATGTGATTTAATCATCTATTGCTCATATTTAAGCTTTAAAAGTAAGCGTAGCGTTCAAACGAATAGAAAGTTGGCCATTTGAGCAGGGGGGCTGGTATCCCTAAGAACTTTCTCGAATGTCCATGCAGACAAGATAAGGAAATAAAAGAACAGGTAATAAAAATGACAGTGTTTATTATTTGAAGACTTTTTTAACTCTTTTTAGTTGTCGCTGCAAACTAGTAATCATTGCTTCATGTCGACATCACGCAGGCTCATTAAATTTTTGTGGTATGTTGGATATCGGCTCCTAAAACAAAGAAATTGAGCTTGTAGTAGTAAATATCTACATACAGAAGTTAAATTGAATTAAATAACTTGATTATCATTTATTAAGAAAGATGTGCCAGGCTAGCCAAGCCATGTGATGGTTTTCTACTTTTTGTTACCATCAAATATAAAGTACCTACCTAAGTACAATAAAACATATCGATTTAGAAAAATGCACATCACTATGCGAAAAAACCCACCTCAATAAACAGATCTGATATTTGCAAAAATCGACAAACTGGACACAAACGACTATTTGCACAAATTATTAGTATATTATAATAGTTTCAGGCTATTTACATAACATAAAAAATGAAAACAATATGAACTCACCGATTAAATGATAATATCTATTGATAATTTTCTTATGTTCCTGTGTGTGATTTACAGCCCTCAATCACACAAAACATAATGTCACAGGTAACGCTTAAGTATCACAAACGATGCTACGACTTTCTTTTGACTAGAACTTTTCTTACTAGAATACTTTAAAAATATCTAAATTTTACTGAAAATAGAAATACACTCGAAAGACATTCAGTCATTATTATGACATTTATGACAATTGCTTTTTTTCAGTGTTGCCAAATCAGATTTTCACACTACCCTAGGCTGGGTCTTAATTTACCCTAGATCACAGAATAGATATAATATAAATAAATAATAATTAATAAGTACTACCGTACAGAAAGGACACTCTCCGCCCCACCTTACATGTACATGGAAGAATTGTTTGTTGATTTATAAAGAAAGAAATAGGTAGTGGAACGAAATATTTTTCTTGTATTTAATCATACTAATCGGGTAATTGGGTATGCTGTAATTTCAATTTCGGGATTTAAAATTACTCGAACGGGCAATGTGTCGTCTCTTAGTGCCGGATATTTTTAACCCTAAATCTAGGGTAAATTACCCTAAGCTGGCACCACTGTTTTTTTTTAAATAGAAGGCAAAGAGACTCAACTCAAACTCCCTATATGGACTAGATTTCAGATTTTTTTAATTTACGTACAAAATACAGATCTAAAAATTCTGAAAAAAAAATATATGAGCTTAGAACACTAAAATCTCGAAATGGTTTTCTAATTTTAGTACTTTCTCAAAATGAAATATTGTCAATTCGAACATCGCTCACTTTTAAAACTGCAATCGTTTAAAAATCGTCCGCAATTTGGCAGATTTTATGCTTTGGATGGGTTCTTAAGATAACAAAACAACATTTAAAACGTTATTTCCTCTAGTTCATTGTCCATAAACTACTAACAAATCTACTTTTGAGACGTGGCCAGTGGGGCACAGACGGGCACTTCGATTTTGATAGCTGAAATAAACCACGTAAATGTTTATATTTTCCCAAAATTATACCACCCGCCCGCAGTATGTTTATTTTTTAAATTGACGAGTACAAAAGGTATTTGTGAACACAGTTAATAACACCAAATAAGCAAAAAAACTGTTGAGCCAAAGTGTACGTTCCTAGTTGTCAATAAGTTCCACTTTCAACTGTCAGTAGCTCGTATGGGAACGGCTGCACAAAGGAGGGATATATGAATGAAATGACCGTCGGATAGTAAGAAAGAGGCAGGAACATTAAAATAGGCGCACAGTTTAATGCGTTAAAACGAGACAACACTTTTTTGACGGTCTGTCGTTTTGGATGAATTATATCCGTGAATCACGTCTCGATCGTCTCGTTTTGGCAAAAATTAACCGCCGATCATGTGAGTGGATATGTAGTTAGAAATAGATTTCAAATTTTCCAGAGTCACGAACTTTGGCTATCCTTTCTCATTTCATTCTATAGTTTTTCAAGCGTTTGACGATGACGTAGTGCCATTTTTAGGGTTCCGTAGCCTAATGGCAAAAAACGGAACCTTTATAGTTTCGTCATGTCTGTCTGTCCGTCCGTATGTCACAGCCACTTTATTCCGAAACTATTAAGATTATACAGTTGAAACTTGGTAGGTAGATGTATTCTTTGAACCGCTTTACGATTTTTACATAAAAATAAAAAAATAAAAGATTAAGGGGGGCTCCCCATACATGGAACTGAACTAAAAAAAATTCTTTAAAAATTACGTTGAGGTTCTTAAGACAATTTTTCTTAAAGTCAACCGTTTGAAAGATATACACTGCTAAAGTGGTAAAATGTTTGGACCCCCTTTAACTTTTAAAATAAGAGAGTGAAAAATCTAAAAAAATATATGCTGTAGACACTAATAAATACTTTCAAAGAAAATTTGGTTTGAACGAAATATAGTAATAGTTTTTAGAGATATAACACATTTTCCGCAACCGCAAATATAACTTTGTCTTTCATACAAACACTATGAAAAACAAAGTTAGTTATTTTTGCAGACAAAAAATGATAGTGGTACCTATTCAATATGGTATGGTATAAGGTAACTACGGAACCCTACAACGCGTGGCCCGACACGCACTTGGCCGGTTTTGTTTACTATAATGATCTCTTGCTTTTGGTGTATTGAAACTGAAATTCCTCTTTTGTTCCGTAATGTAGAAGATTTGCTTATAATCATTTCTTTACTGTACTTGAATTTGTTTTTTATTTGTATTATTATTTCTATGAATATATGTAAGCTATTTGTTTGCCTTTCCCAGCTCGCGCTTACCACCAAAGGCACACTATACATCTGGGGTGCGAGTCCACAGCAAGTGCGTGCGGCGCATGCGCGGCGCGCGTCCTCCCCCACCGCGCCCGCCTGCGACCCGCCGCTGGACCCGCACCTAGTGCCCGCCGCAGTGGACGCCAGCAGCGTGCGCGGCCGCATCGTGCAGGTAGCTCGGCGCTGCTACACTACTGTAACACTATACAAGTGCGCGCGTCCTCCCCCCGCGCCCGCCTGCGACCCGCCGCTGGACCCGCACCTAGTGCCCGCCGCAGTGGACGCCAGCAGCGTGCGCGGCCGCATCGTGCAGGCAGCTCGGCGCTGCTACACTACTGTAACACTATACAAGTGCGCGCGTCCTCCCCCCGCGCCCGCCTGCGACCCGCCGCTGGACCCGCACCTAGTGCCCGCCGCAGTGGACGCCAGCAGCGTGCGCGGCCGCATCGTGCAGGTAGCTCGGCGCTGCTACACTACTGTAACACTATATAAGTGCGCGCGTCCTCCCCCCGCGCCCGCCTGCGACCCGCCGCTGGACCCGCACCTAGTGCCCGCCGCAGTGGACGCCAGCAGCGTGCGCGGCCGCATCGTGCAGGTAGCTCGGCGCTGCTACACTACTGTAACACTATACAAGTGCGCGCGTCCTCCCCCCGCGCCCGCCTGCGACCCGCCGCTGGACCCGCACCTAGTGCCCGCCGCAGTGGACGCCAGCAGCGTGCGCGGCCGCATCGTGCAGGCAGCTCGGCGCTGCTACACTACTGTAACACTATACAAGTGCGCGCGTCCTCCCCCCGCGCCCGCCTGCGACCCGCCGCTGGACCCGCACCTAGTGCCCGCCGCAGTGGACGCCAGCAGCGTGCGCGGCCGCATCGTGCAGGTAGCTCAGCGCTGCTACACTACTGACCTCCTAGTCAAAGTAACACTTGCAAATCTTCGTCATCACTTCGCTTTCGAAACATGAATGCGATTTACATATTGTTTAGTTGACAATCAAAATTTAAAATATGAAATCTATCGACGAAGCGATAACGAAAAATTTCAAATTTGAGTTTTGTTAGGGGGGCTGTACACTATACAAGGGCCGCTGTCCCCCCCGCGCGCTATAGTAGCCCGCAGTAGTACGACTATCATTTTAGTAATGAAGCACCAATAACAACACATTTATTTTATTTTTTTATTTTTATGTCTCGTTGAATCCAACTCGGATGGTCTGCATTCGGGAAGATTCGAGAAATCTTCGCGTCTGATTTACCTTAGTGTCTCAAGACGAAAGTCTATGACCAGTGTGTGTGTGTTGCCAGTGATGACTTACGGCAGTGTAACGTGGCCGCTAACTATGGGTCTCATAAGGAGGCTTAAGGTCACCCAGCGTGCAATGGAGAGAGCCATGCTTGGCGTTTCCCTGCGTGATCGAATTAAAAATGAGGAGATCCGTAGGAGAACTAAAGTAACCGACAGCGTTCGAAAGATTGCTCAGCTGAAGTGGCAGTAGGCTGGACACATAGCGAGAAGAACCGATGGCCGTTGGGGCGGAAAGGTTCTGGAATGGCGACCGTGCACCGGACGACGCTCCGTGGGTAGGCCCCCGACAAGGTGGACCGACGTGAGGGTGAAGGTCGCTGTGCGCAGCTGGATGCGGGCAGCACAGGACTGATCGTCGTGGAGATCCTTGGGGGAAGCCTATACCCAGCAGTGGGTGTCGTGCAGCTGATATGATGATGATTTTAGTGTGTTACCCTTTTTACAAAACTGCCATTTACGCCAGACTATGCTCAATATTTTATTGGGTAGAACATTTTATTTATTAAAAAAAAGGAAAAGTGTTGAAAATATGTATTTTTCTTGCAGCTGGCAGCTGGTTGGCATCATTCGTGCGTGCTCGACAACTTCGGAACTATTTATTCCTGGGGCTTGAACTTCGACGGCCAATTAGGTTAGTTTTTGAAATTTTAAAATACCCTATCGTATCTCTAATTCTAACCTGTTTTTGAAACTATGAGGTGTTTCCTATAAATAAGTAAAAAAATTGTAAATAGTTTATTTATCTTCGACGCGCAACTTCCTTAATAATTTAATAAGACTCGATCATATCAATCACGCAAAAGTCAAAGCTTATCGTTCATCATCATCTATCTCCACAATCTTCAATCGCGAAAAAACACGTTCAAATTCATGAGCATGCGCAACAATCCTATTTAGAGGAGGGGCCAGGCCTTCAAAATTGAAATCCCGTCGGACAAGCGAGTGCTCTACCGACAACTGGTATCATTGTCTTCAGCATGATCTCCTGAACAATAATATAGCGGTTGTCGCATTATAAAGTGGTGGAGGGGGGAGGGGGGGGGGGAGGATAAAGGTGCAAAATTCGGTTATCAGAGTTTGGCTAATTTCTCAATAACCACTTGTTCGATTTAAACAAATAAACTGTCATATGGTAGGTAATATTCTTAACAACAGATTTTATCAAACAATGGTTTTTGTAGATACTATAGTTTATGAAATAATTAGATAAAATATGAATTTCAAATAAATATATTTTTTGTTTTGTAGAATTGAAGCAGTAAATTGAAATAAACTACTATGTAATTAAAACTATGAAGATTTGCTCCAGAAAAAAAATATCGGTGTATAGCCCAGTCATTCCCTTATATAGAATAATAAACTTGTTAGACATTTTTGTCTAGTAACTAGCTAAAAAAAATTTTTTTGTGTCGCATGGCGAAATTTTTTCTTACATTTTTTTTCTTAAATCCTCTACAGAATTAAAAGTATGAAGATTTGCCTCAGGAAAAAAATAACGGTAAATAGCCCAGTTATCTCATTATATAGAATGATAAACTTATCAAACATCTTTGTCTGGTAATTATGTTAAAAAAAATGTTTTTATTGCGTGGCGAATTTTCTTTATCTCTTTTTTTTCGAAAATCCTCTACAGAATTAAGACTATCAAAATTTGCCCCATAAAACAATAATAGTGAATAGTCCAGTTATTTTTCTATATAGAATAATAAATTTGTAAAACATTTTTGTCTAATAACTGTGTTACAAAATGTTTTGTGGTGCGTGGCGAAATTTTCTTTACAATTTTTTTTTTCGAAAATCCTCTACAAAATTAAATCTATGATGATTTGCCTCAGAAAAAATGCTGATGAATAGCTTAGTTATTGCACTATACAGAAAAATAAACTTATCAAACATTTTTGTGTAGAAATTATGTTAAAAAAAAATATTTCTGTCACGCAGCGAAATTTTCTCTAACATATAATTTTTCCAAAAATCTTCTACAGAATTAAAACTATGAGGATTTTCTCCAGAAAAAAATATAGTAAATAGATCAATTATCCCACTATATAGATTAATAAACTTATCAAACATTTTGGTCTCGTAACTGTGTTAAAAATTGTTTTGTGTCACATAACACGGTGGACCTGCAAAGTTATGTTTAAATGAGTTTGCACGCCACAAAATATTTTTTAACACAGTTACTAGACAAAAATATTTGACAAATTTATTATTCTATATAGTGAAATAACTGGGCTTTTTACAATTATTTTTTTTCTGGGTCAAACGTCATAGTTTTAATTCTGTAGAGGATTTTCGAACAATTGGTAGAAAAAATTTCACCTCGTGAACATATAAACATTTTTTTAACATAGTTACTAGACAAAATTTTTTATCATGTTTAGTATTTTATATATAGTGGAATAACTGGGCTATTCACCAGTTTTTTTTTTCCGAGGATAATTTTTATAGTTTTAATTCTGTAGAGGATTTTCGAAAAGAATGGTAGAAAACATTTCGCCACGCGACCCAAAAAATTTTTTAAGCATAGATAAGATAAGATAAGATAATGCTTTATTTCAACACCACAGTAACATATAACAAAGAAATAACAATAAAACTTAGTGTCAAAACAGGGCGGTCTTATCGCTAAGAGCGATCTCTTCCAGACAACCTACGGTATGGTGAGATTGACAGAAGAGGAATACAGGGGGTGCAAAATGGCATGAGAAATGTAATTATTCTAAATGCTTAAATATTAACTAAACTTAAATTAACCTAAATAGATATATACATACATGTAAATATATAATATATATAAATATATAATAAATATACAAATTTAAATATATATTGTCTGCAGATGATGAAAAGTTGAACAGTAAGTACCTACAGTGGCGAAAAGCGAAAGTCACTGAGATAAATAGTGTTGTTTTAGCTGGTTCTTGAAAGCATTTATGGTCTGAGCACGCCTGATGGACTCAGGTAAGGAGTTCCAAAGCATTGCCGCCCGAACAGTATAGGAATTATGGTAGAAATTTGTCCGATGGACAGGCGTCGAGAGACTCAGATTTTCTGATGACCTAAGAGAATGTAAAGAACAGTGAACGTAACTAAAACGTTCCTTGAGATAGCGCGGGTAAGAGGGATTGAACAAAATATTGTAAAGAAGAGACAGAATGTGAGTATTCCGGCGAAGTCTAATGGGTAGCCACTTGAGCTTATTGCGAAAATGGGATACATGATCATATTTGCGCAAGCCAAATATAAATCTAATACAGAAATTTTGAAGTCGCTCAAGTTTGTTTAGCTGGTCCTCCGTGAGATCTAAGTAGCAGACGTCGGCGTAGTCAAGAATAGGAAGCAACAAAGATTGTGCTAGAGCAATTTTAGTGGCAGTGGGAAGAAAATTACGGAGTCTCCTAAGACAGGCCGCTGACGCATAAAGCTTGCGACTAACCATTTGCAGCTGTGGACTCCAACTCATAGTGCTGTCCATTGTAATTCCTAAGTTTTTAACAGACTGGCTGTACGGAATGTCGACACCGCAAAAGTTAACCATTGGGAGAGAATGCATAGTTACTAGATAAAAATATTTGACAAGTTTATTACTCTATATAGTGAAACAACTGTGCTATGTACAAATATTTTTTTTCTAGGGCAAATCCTCCTAGTTTTAATTTCATAGTACTTTCTTTCAATTTACTGCTTCAATTCTGCAAAACTAAAAAAGCCTTTGTTTGAAATTCATCTTTTTTCAATTTTTGTAATAAACTTTAGTATGACGGAGTGCCGAGCTGACCATTTAGTTCAGCCATATCCATGGGTGTTGGAGAAAGCGAAGAGGTATGCAGAATTGCGAGCGTACGTACAGCGCCACGGCTCACGATCGAATGTGTCCCAGTGCGAGCGCCGCCTGCTTATAAAGGCCGGCCGGTCGCCCCACTAGTCACGCCACCACTCACGCCACGCGGCGCCACAACATGCAAAACTAGTTCGGGCGCTGACGTCACTCGCAAGCCCGCACGGACGTTAGTCCCCTCTTTGATAATTTAACTTGATTTTATGACTTAACAATGTTTTACCATTGTTTTATTGTTTTAAATTGTAATTATTATTGATTAGCAAATAAAAACAACATGAAATGATGAAATTACAAAAAATGCGTAAAACAACATAAACGCGCCGTCACGGCCGTCCTGCGCCTTCACACGTCCTCGTGTGTCTCGTTATCAGACTTGTCCTAAAAAAACAAAATATGCTGAGTTGTATATTCGAGCTCGGCCATTCTGGCCCCTAAAAAAAGAACAATTATCTTACTGATTACAACAATTTCACACAGACAGATCGTCAAACAGACGAATCTTCACACAGACGGATCGACACATAGATGGATCGACACACAGATGGATGGTCACACAGTCCGACTGCAAAGAATACATGACCATCAGCCATTTACTCAGAATAAATAGTAGTACCGATTGACACACAGACTTTGGTCACACAGACTTGTCACACAGACTTTTGTCACACAGACTTGTCACACAGACTTTTGTTACACAGACTTGTCACACAGAATTGTCACACAGCGATCACCACATTTAGTAGCATATTTCACTGGGTGACAAAGTGATCACTACATTGCGTAGCATATTTCACTGGGTGGATCACTACATTAAGTAGCATATTTCCTCTTTCCACAGAACACACAATAGTACCAATTGTCACACAGACTTGTCACACAGCGATCACTACATTAAGTAGCATATTTCACTGGGCGGCAAAGTGATCACTACATTGAGTAGCATATTTCACTGGATGGATCACTACATAGAGTAGCATATTTCCTCCATTAATAACGAATACTTCATACGAATACTTACTTTTGCCGTCATCGGCACATCCAGAAATCTATGACCATCGAAGGCCAAAAGACATTGCACCTAAGAGACATTGTAAATAAATAAGTAACAATAATAAACAATAATAGTAGGTATGTAAGTTCTAAAAATTTTAATTTTTGAACTCACGTTCTTATAGGTTCCACTATTCGACTAGGATCCACACATTTCATCTAAATGGTTAACAAAGTACATTTATTAGTATTTTTGTGATCAGAAAAATGTATCCAGCCACTATTTCTAAATTAATAACAATGAATGTCACAGAGGAATTAAAAGTTTTTTTTTTTGTTTATGTTTTTTTTGTAAAGAAAACTAAGTGATGTATGCTGAGGATTATGAAATTAACGAAGCAGTGGACGGTGAACAAGTGACATTTTTATTTCAAATTAAAGAACTTCAGTTTGCAGTCAGTTTGGATAAGTAAGTATAAAAACTATATATAAAACTGTATAAAATCAAAAGAGGTTTTCCAACAGTAATGTTATAAAATTTTTGTATTCAGAAAAAAATCGTTATGTTCAGCTAAAGAAAACATATAATACAATAAGCTCAAAACGGCGAAAACTTTTAAAGCCAACACAGATGATGGTCTATCTGTAAAATGATCCAGTTTGCAAAAGGTAGTTATAAAATAAGGTTAAGCTATTTAGGTACATTCTAAACTTTACCTTCTCCGTATTAAAGTTCATGTTTCAGAAAAAAATAGTGTTTTTTTTTTTACAAGGTACCCGGTAGATTTAGGTGAATCATAGATTGTTATTTTCACATCACTTTAGACTCGATTCACACTTGTAACGATGCTACATCCCTAAACCCAAAATCTACCCTCATATCATTTTTATCCATGATCCTATCTGGTATCTGGTCGCGTCGGCCATATTTAGACACTTCCGATCCAGCCTGCCTGCGTGCCAGAGCATTGAGTCGAGTTTTCGTGCTCCTCATTATTGCGGTCAAGTTTGAATACCTACAAGGTGATCGCCGCGAGTTATCCGAAGACTATTGTGATTACCCAAATAATAATCAACGTCGGAGATTCTAAGAAGAAGTGAGACGCGCATCCACCATTGCCAGCACGCGGGAGCAACGATCGAAACAGGTTAGCCCACTCAATTCCTTCTCCTGTAATCTTTCCGTGTAGGACCATATTATCGAAAATGTTTTAAGTTCAATTACTAGTATTTTAGTTAATTTTAACTTTATTCTACATATAATATCAAGGTTTATGAAGGATCCAATAACAGACAGTCGCAAACCTCCTAAAGTGGACTTCATGATGCTGCTGAAGCTCTTCTGCTTAAAAGGAATCGGTGTTAATACTGTTTGAATCAGTTTAACAAAATACAAAAAGCAACACCCCACCGTTTAAGTGTAGTCTTTAGCACACAAAAAAAAGGTTTGTTTGAGCCATAGACATAGAAAAATTTTCGCTGCGCCCAAGAAGACCAACAAAGCGTGGAAAAGAGTAGTTAACATCATACGGACACGGTCTATATAAAAAAAGAGACAAAGGATCAAGTGACATGTGCCAACATTTTTTACAGCAAGAGCCCCTAACTTCCCGCCTAGCAAATGAGCAATCACAGTTTGTTTAACTTATTTTTTAATCTTAATTAGAATTTAAAATAAAGGTATCGTGGAGCTATGGTATCTTCTGCTCTAAGTAATTGTGATGTGACAAAAAGAAACAATCCAAGTAATCACACTTTTCAAAGGTAAATAAGATATTGCCACACATTTCTGTAAAACCAAATTTCGCTACATTTATTCGTTTATCGACAAAGAAAACAGTATGGAACATAGTTTATTAACTTCCTTTGCCATAATATGGTCATATTTTATGAATCTAAGTCATATTTTACGTATCTCATATAAAATGTATTGATTCGTTTTCGGATCACCTGTTTATTGACTTAGTTGTTCTTTGACATTCTATTTCTATGGCCCAAGGTTTGAGCATTTCGTCACAGTATTAAAATTTTTGCAGACAGGAACTACAAAATCAAATTAGCGGTAAAAATAGTTTCAGGCAAAAATAGCGAGAATAAAAGAAAAAATACAACTTAAAACAAAACATAAACAAAAAAATGTCATTAGCGTCCGTCCATAGATTAGGTTGATAGGGTGATGGCAAAGTATATTTTCCAATTCATGTGGGCCAAGAAGGTATGTCCTGCACTTACGCTCTCCTAGAATGAATCAGTTTTCAAACAAATTTTTAGGATGGAACAAAAATGGTCAAAATAAAACTTTAGAAAAATTAAGTGTCTCTTGTTTTCATACGGATAAAAAAAAATTGTGAGTAATTAAATAATGGCAGTATAGTTTTGTTTCATAAATTCGCAATTTAATTTTTATTATGCAACTTATCAGAAAAACTTTTGATAGAAATGATTCCACTAACCAATTCTAAATATCGCCGAGCAATTAATCATTCCGCTGCACGATTTATAATTACTGAAAATAAAAATATGAAGTTCTTCAGGTTTATAATCGCCAAAATCCGAAATTTACGTGGTTTTTTCGATTTTTGACATAGTTGCGTTCGGCTCTCGAGGTCACAAACTTGGATTATTTATTCGACCAACATCATAAACAAGTCTGTGAACAATAATTTTCAAGTATTTTGTTTCTAATTCTGTTATAGGCTCTGAGGGAACATCGGTATCATTGACATTACTAAAATCATTAATTTTTTTCGCTAAACTCACATTGAAGAAGCCCAACATAATTAAATCTTGCCCTATTATGATGTTATGAATACCAACGAAGAATTGGGGACCTCATAAAATAATAACTCAGCTGAATAATTCTAAAAAGCAACAATCAAAATAATTTGAGTATTGCATCGTAGGCTTAATTTTCCTATCCCTCAAAGTGAAGCTGGAACATAATATTTCTCTTCTCTGTAAAACGTCTCTTTTGTTAATGAGCATTCAGGAACCGAAATGAAAACAAAATGAAAACTTTTCACCAATATTGTAGAGGTGGTCCACCGCTGGTGTGACAGTCCTAAGCTAACCCTTCGCTCAGCTGTGGATTAGGTTTGTAGAGCGTGGACCAGCGTGTCTAGGTGTCCACATGTCCCCTTCACTTCACCACTCGGGCAGCCCGAAAAAAACCCTGTACAAGGTAGCAGCAGGAGCTTCGATGGCATCAATCGTACAATGCAACCTTGTAACGGCTGCTGTGCACGTTACCATGCAGCTTTTTAACCTCAGGGAGCCTTACTAAGGAGCATAACCAACTGGCTTCCGCTTGAAGGGTTCTCTCCTAAACATATGTCCACTGCATCACACCACGCTCGCGCATCCGCCCCCTGAAGACTAAATTCTGGAAAAATAAGTTTGGTCATCACCGAACCCATCACGCCACGATGCTGGGACTTCAAGAGATTTCTCCATCGGTTTTGTAGGACTGGCGCTCCTATAGTATGTTTTCCGCTTCCTGGTCCATCCCCACTCCTGATGACGGAGTGCCGAGCTGACCATTTAGTTCAGCCATATCCATGGGCGTTGGAGAAAGCGAAGAGGTATGCAGAATTGCGAGCGTACGTACAGCGCCACGGCTCACGATCGAATGTGTCCCAGTGCGAGCGCCGCCTGCTTATAAAGGCCGGCCGGTCGCCCCACTAGTCACGCCACCACTCACGCCACGCGGCGCCACAACATGCAAAACTAGTTCGGGCGCTGACGTCACTCGCAAGCCCGCACGGACGTTAGTCCCCTCTTTGATAATTTAACTTGATTTTATGACTTAACAATGTTTTACCATTGTTTTATTGTTTTAAATTGTAATTATTATTGATTAGCAAATAAAAACAACATGAAATGATGAAATTACAAAAAATGCGTAAAACAACATAAACGCGCCGTCAAGTATTTACAAAAACCATTGTAAAATAAAATTTGTTGTTACGGGTATTATCTACCATATGACACCTTATTTGTTTTAATCGGACAAGCGGTTACTGAAAAATTATCCAAACCCTGATACCCGATTTCCGCATCTTTTCCCTCCCCTCCCTCCCCCCTCAACCACTTTATAATGCGACAACCGCTATATTCTTGTTCAAGAGATCATGCTGAAGACAATGATACCAGTTGTCGGTAGAGAACTCTCTGGGGGTCAAGTCTGCTAATGTTTTCGTCAAAATCGTAGTTCAATGGTGTTTGAATGGTAATGCTTTTTAACACAGCTCTTGTTTCTTAAACCCAAAACTGAAACACATTGTGTTTCTTGAACCCAAAGGGGAAACATATTGTGTCTTGATTTTTGGTTTAAGGAACAAGAACTGTGTCAAAAAGAATTACCATTAGAACACCACTGAACTACGATTTTAACGAAAACATTAGCAGACTTGACCCCCTGGTTCGACGGGAATCGTCATTAGACGACTTTCGTTAAAGCGGTTTCCATATTATTCGGACAGTGACCTCCCGCACTATATCGATGATAATTTTGCTGTCTTCCAGCCAAATTTCAAAACTAAAAAACAAACAGCAAGCTAATGACTGTGGCAATTTTACGTAGTACTTTATACTATATGTACTTCTGTACTTTATTTTAATTTACTGCTTCAAATCTACAAAACCAAAAATGATTTTGTTTGAAATTCGACTTTTTTCTAATTATTTAATAAACTATAGTATTTACAAAAACCATTGCTAAATAAAATATGTTGTCAAGGATATTACCTACCCTAGGACACCTTATTTGTTTAAATCGGACAAGTGGTTGTTGAGAAAATTAACCAATTTCCGATACTCGACTTCCGCATCTTTTCCCTCCCCCCTCCACCACTTTATAATGCGACAACCGCTGTATTCTTGTTCAGGAGATCATGCTGAAGACAATGATACCGGTTGTCGGTGGAGCACTCTCTTGTCCAGCCGGAATCGTAATAAGACGACTTTCGTAAATGTGGCATCTCCTCTAATTGGAACTACTAATTTGTGCATTACTTATGTTAGGACGTGTTAAGAAAGCGATATTAAGTCTGCCCGCAGACTACAGACCAAACTGTCGGCCGATAGTTGGCCAATGGTTGATTTTGTATGAAGAATCGGCCGATACCGAGTCCTTCTAGTGTGCGCACTTGCATACACCTTCATACTGATTGAGAGCCCGACTAAACTGTCGGCCGATAGAAAGTCTGTAGTCTGTGGGCACGCTAGAAGAACTTCAAATTGACCCTTTCTTGAATTTTTAGATTTTAGGGATTCACAATGCTATTTTTATATCTTGACCCTTTCTGTTAACTAACAGGTAGCGGCGACCGAAAACAAGTACTAATACCCTCTGAGGTGCGGATCCGAGATGAGGCTCAGCCAAATAAGGGTAACGCCAAAACGCCCGACGATGAGAACAAAGATTTCCGCACGAGGGCGCTAGTGGCGTGCGGCGGCGATTTCACCGTGTACGTAGATGACGACGGACGCATTTACGCTGCTGGGAACCATCAACAAGTATGTATAGGCATAGGCTTGTCAAACTGTATTTTTGAGTTTGGAACACTTATGGCTATTCATAACGGAGTGCAACACTAATGTATGGAAGTGAACCTAGTGAAGTGAAGTGAGATAATTATTGTGCGAATGTGGAAGGAACGATTGCGCAAGGGCGTCCCAGAAAAACCTACGCGGACCAAATAGAGGTTCTAATAAAAAAAGTCTGGTGTACGCAGTGACAAAAACCGCAGGGCATGTATGAAAAGATTGATGGATGTGAATGAAACGAAAGAAGTGTGCAAGGATCGTAGCAGGTGGCGATCCATAGTCTCTGCCTACCCCCATGGGAAACAGGCGTGAGTGTATGTATGTATGTATGCTGACCTATTATGCATTTTATTTATTTATTTATTAGTTCTGTACACACACAATTACAAACAGAAAAGAAATGGACAGAAGAATTGTACATTTTATTGCCCAGATGTTGTCTGTCTATTATAAGAATTGAATTCTGACCCATGTCAAAATCCCGAGTCCAGGGACGTGCATGCATAACGATTATCGATATATTTAGACAGACTATTCAATACTTTTGGTTCTCAACGTGTCACAACACAACATTACAGAGAGAGACACAACATTGTAATCACGTAACTGCGACATTTAATTTTTGGAATATTTATTATTTTAAGTTTGAGTGAAATTGAGGATAGTTAGTGCAATATAACTAACTAATAGATATCCAAAAGACGACGTAAATAGTTGGATTTATGAATTTGTGTGTTTTAGGGTCCCCCCAGACCTACCGGTTTCTTTTCTTTGCTTTGCTGTTCGTCAATGGAGCGCCGGCCAAGAGGCTCATTTTCAATCTATCGCATATTTTCAATCTAAGTACATTTCACATATGTGAGCTTTGTTCCTTAAACGATCGTTATGAAAACACAACCAACACTTCCTACTTCGCAACCCAGACGATTATATTTGATAACACCAAGCTAATGGCTATTTTGCCCATTTGGTCTGGTCCCAATATGCGATAGATTGAAAATAACCCTGTTGGCCGGCGGTCTAAACAGCAAGGTAGAACAGCAAAGCAAAAAAAAAAAAAGAAACCGGTAGGTCTGGGGAGGACCCTTAAATACTACGTTCTGCTTTAACAAGGTTAATTTGGTTCGAAAAATGTGAAACGTCGGAATTCGATTACTAACGGGTGGCGCAAAAGTAAAGACCCTATTTGGTTCAGCGATAACATTTTTTCTAAATTAGAAAACTAGATTTAGGTTTTTTTAAATGTATATTTGTGCCATTAAATTTCGTACCATTAGGATTTAAAGATGATGTCTTTTAAATGGTGACCTCCAGAGTTGATACACATTTGAGCCCTATTTATGACATTTTGCATAACTTGCCGTAACACTTCCTGCGATATGTTCGTTATTTCTTGACGAATGTTTTCTTTTAGAGCTGCGAGAGTCTGTGGCTTGTTCACATACACCCGAGATTTCAAAAAACCCCAAAGAAAGAAGTCTGGACTGGTCAGTCCTGCCGGACGGTGGGGAAATCGTCGACGAAAGTCACGTTGTGTTCTTATCACTGATGAATTATTCCGTAAGAACATTGACACAATTATTCCACGTTCTTGGGGAGTAAAACGGTCCATGTTTATTTTCAGTGTATTTTATATTTGTTCACTACACAATTTTCAACAACAGAATGACAGAAAATGTCATATAAAAAAAATAAAAGTATTTTCTTTAGTGCCAGTACTTTTGCGCCACCCGTTATAATACAGACTGTAGAGAAGCGATTTATTTGTCTGCTATTAATGTTATTAAGTGTATTTATTATTTTCTTTTAGGCTAACAACGAGAAAGAAAAAGGTAGTAACCGCGTTATAATGATGAAAACTACTAAACGTGTTATCAAAATACCAGCGAGCCGCAGCGGCAATAAGTTCGTGTTTCAACACGTCGATAGAATTGACGCCATGCTCCTATTCGACATTATCGGCTCACAGAAGAAGCCTATTGAACCCCGACAGAATCCACTCGTGGGCTTAAACGATTTCAACAGGAAGTCTTGGGCAGATGATCTTATTCTGTTACTAAAACCATGGATAAATGAAACAGATTTAGCTGGCAACCTTAATATGTCTGCTAAATTCGCTTTTCACAATAAGATTTATTACGACTGCTTGAAGTTGCTTTTGGAGAACCTCAAATCGAGTCCTAGGGAAGACTGCTTATATCTTACTCATACTGATGTCGATGAAGATTTGGACAAAGAAACTGACTCTCTGCAAAAGAAAGACGAGTTCAAAATTATTATAACAAATATGATGTCAAAAAGAATCAAAGATGTGTCACTGAGTATTTTAAATGAAGCTCCGTATCCTGCCGTGAATCTACAAGATCCGATGTTTAAATCCATACCTTGCTGCTGTGACGAATTCAAATATTTGCCCAAGGAACTAACTCCGCACGAATTTATAAATATTTCGGATCGCAATCTATCGATCAAAGCGGCTACTTTAATAGACAAATGCATGAGTATTTTTCCTGTGGATACCAATCTTTGGGAAAATTGTTTTAGGCAGTCCAAAGACTTTTTCATAGATAACAACTTATCTATATCGGATTTGGAGACAGTTCTTCGTAAATATATGGAAACGGACGCGACGACGATGGCGGCTGCTATCATGTATTCGAATGATTGCTCACAATACAGCGAGATACTTTCACCAAAGTTCTACTTGAATATGTGCAGCCAAGTTTTAGATACTTGGGGCTGAATGAAGGCACAAATAATATAGTAGTAGTGTCTGAAGGTGTCATACTAACATGGTCCTAAAACTCGCTACGTCTATTCTGTGGCTACGTCCTCAATAAAGATATTGGAAAAGGTACGTATCATATCATAACAAGACGTATAATCATAATTGATTGGAAAATGACCGTCGAAGGAATTATCTTTTTGCTAAGTGGTGCATGGCGGCGACGGTACTTTATTGTTCTGACGAATATCATCCATTGAGAAATTGATCGGATATAATTTTATTTTTGCCGTTAAAGTTGCCACAAGAGGGTACTCAATAGAGCACGTCAGATTATACCGTTAAACTACGAACAGTTTTTATTACATAGGGCATAAAGGCAGTCTCAAGGTCAATATGTGTAGTCCGAGGTGCCATCGTGTGTACAGTACATGAAGCAACGTAGCGTTATAAAACTATAAGGGTTCCATTTTTTCCTTTTGAGGTACGGAACCTAAAAAACTTCGCGCGTCATA
The DNA here is from genome assembly GCA_943789525.1 of Agriphila geniculea. NCBI lineage: Eukaryota > Metazoa > Arthropoda > Insecta > Lepidoptera > Crambidae > Agriphila > Agriphila geniculea. The sequence goes on from OX038875.1 coordinate 17,436,638, forward strand.
TGACTACTCGTGTACTAATACTTGCATTTGAAACACAGATAATACTAGTACAGATACCTCATCCCATACACAAGAATTTGAATATTACAAAAACATCAATAACAAATCGAAGCAGGTACCGCCATCTAGTGAGGTAAATATAATGTTAAAATCCATTTCTGATGTTTCTAGTGAGATGAGATGAGACCCCATAATTTTAAAACTAACACTGATGTTACGAATTTTTGTTTTGAATTGTCAACTGTTAGGTAAAATGTTTGTTTACAAATTATATAGACTTATTTAGTACCATTATATTCGTGGTTTATTATGTTGTATGAAACGTCCTTGTAATTTATTTAGATTTAAGTAGCATTAACATATCATCACAAAATAAGAAAGTGTTTACAAACGATCGCGTGTACAGATGCTGGCATATATATTGGCAAGAGAAAGAAAGGGACAAAAGATGCGCAGTAGCCATAAACACTAAGTTTATGGCTATTGCGCATCTTTTGTCTCTTTCATTTTCTTGTCAATATATATGCCGGGCAGTATACCAACTTTTCTTCTTTCTATCGTCCAATTAAAAACAGGCAGCTTATATTAAACTTATGCAAGCAAGTTGTTATATGTAAAAGCACCATTTTGTACTTTTAATTAATCACGCTATGTATAAATCTTACCAATAAAATGCTTTATTTATTAATGATTAATCACAAATGTACACTTGTTTTAATTTGTAAGGTTTTTTATATTTGTTAGTGTGTAATTGTGTTCAAGAGACCTTTGTTACATTTTATAGACTGTTTATCTTGACGAATATGTGATATTTGCCTAATATCTTATTAATTCACTTAAAATTATTGTTTCCAATGCTATTCTAGTCAATAGAAGCTTTTTTTATGAACAAATTAAGATAGCTTTACAAATTGTTTCTTTTAAACAATGTAATTTAATAAATAAAATGCCATATCTCTCTTCACTTTGACTTTCATTCATCAAAAGAAAAACAAGCCTTTTTTTAAAACAATTTTATTGCTGTATAACTATTTACAAAAACAAAATAAATACACCAATGTACACGACATTTACTCGCTGTAAATGCAGGTGGATTTTGGATATTCTAAACGAAAATGGAATGAAAGTAATATGACATGACGCATGACGGAAATGTGAGACCAAAATAAATATATTTAAATAAAACTTTTCTTACAAGAAATACAAAAGAACGCGGTTAAAGGTAAAAATTGTAACTGAAAATCGAGAGTATTGATGTTTGGTATGGTGTGTGAAGTATTTAGTTTATACCCAAAATCGTTTCAATCAGATTCATACAAGATTCCTTAGAGCAGACGTTCAACAGCCTTCCTGATCACACTGCCTAAAAAGCAAATAGACAAAGAGGGCAAAATGACCAAAACGCAGAATTACTAACTTACAGAATGACTAAACCGCAAAATGTCTAAAATGCAGAATGACTAACTTACAGAATGACTAAAACGCAATATGTCTAAAATGCAGAATGACTAAAACGCAAAATGTCTAAAATGCTTAGGTACTTTGCCTTTGCCTTAAATTCTATACGCGGGACCTACAGAGTAAAGCAGGTTCGATTCCAAACTCAATGAGCCCCCTCGAGCTCCACTCAAGCACCCCTCGAGCAACCTCGGAGTCCCCTCGAACCCCCCTCGAGGTATCATACGTTTCCGGTAACATATATACTGTGTACGTACAGGTAGGACAATTTGCGACATGGACGTTTTGCAACTTAGACCTTTTTAATCCTTAGGCAAACTACTGTTTAGACATTCTGCGTTTAAGACAATTTGCTTATTAGACATTTTGCTCTTTAGACGTGAACATTAGGCATTTTGCTTCGTAGACATTTAGATTTTTAGGCAGCGTGATCAGGAAGGTTCAACAGTAGCCTACTTTACTAATGCACCCTGCTGTTCAGTGGGTAGTAACGGTTTGCGCACAACACAACACATCCACTTATTAGAAGTTGATCGGTTTTCCGATGTACGCGGCCATATTCGCTTCACGTAACGCCTCCGCACATGTCTGCAGAAAACAAGACAAAATTATCTTTTGTTCTTTATTAAGAACTTCACGTTTCAAGTCTGGTAAATTATTAAATTTAAAATAACGACAAACTGTATAGTATGATATGTTTACTGACCGGATGTGCGTGGCATACTCTGGCGACGTCTTCCGCAGACGCGCCGTACTCCTGCGCTAGGACTGCCTCGTTGATCAGCTCGCCACCACCCTGTTTATTATTTTAATTTTATTTTATTATGTTCTTAAATCTACATGGATTTTAATTCACAATACCTACATGAAAAAAAAACGTGTTAAAAAGTAATCATAATTATGATGGTAGCGGGACTATTTTGTAACCTCTTCAGTGTTAATAAATAAATAATATAGATCGGCCCCCGTAGCAAGACCACCATAACAAGATATGTTAGACTTCTTAGAGTGATATAGCGGGTCTGGGGCCCTATTTTTGAATCGTTCGGCTGGCGTCGAGCGCTCGTTTCTACTGATTTTTGTTCGACATCTCATACATTTGAGTTGATTTGTCGAACGAACATCAGTAGAAACGAGCGCTCGACGCCAGCCGAGCGATTCAAAAATAGGGCCCCCGGTCGTTAGGCTATATCCCTATTCCGCCACGCTCCCGCCTCCGATTTTTTTTTTGTAATTGACCGAGCGAGCGCGAAGCTTCTTTGCTTCAGCTTGGGCAAAAATGCTTTCGTATATCCTTCCGGTGTCCGTCTGTCCGTTTGTTCTCCTCTACGGAGGGGCCCTACCGTAAATCGAAGTAAATTATTTCGTATTGTACTATTTGCCGAAGTTATCTGTATTAATCTGAAACCCGGCAGACTTGCCGAAATTCGGAGCGTTAGCCGGTACGGCCCCTGGTTGCATTTCTCAACCGATTCTCGTGAAATTTCGTGAGCAGTTTCGATAATTATATTATTTATAATATTTTTGGCGATTCAGTATTTCGATTTTTTTTTAAATGGCGGAGATAAGTTAAAAAATGCATATTTCAATCTCATTATAACATAGTAAGTAATTCATTCATATCAAAAAAAAATCCAGAGCATTAAAATATACCTAAAGTTGTTGCCCTATTTGCTGCGGATTCAAGTTATCACAATCAATTTATCATATAACTAATGAAGGTGATTACTCACGGGGCCAATGATATGTGTTCCCAGAATGATGTCCGTCGTCTTGTCGGAGAGCACTTTGACGAACCCGTCGGTTTCACTGTTGGTCTTTGCTCTGGAGTTTGCGATGAATGGGAACTTGCCGATTTTGTATGCTCTGCCCTGTTAAATAATGTACATTCGTTAGAACTTCATTCAGTATATTCCAGAGTTGCGGCCCGGCCCCGGCAAAGGTTCGGTACCCGGCAGGTTCGGCACTTTTTACGAGGATTTGCCGGGTACCGAACCTTGACCCGCGGTTCGGCCGAACCTCCGAACCTTTATAAAATGACGATTTGGTACTTAAATTAAGCACGAAATTTCGAAATAATAAAAATTTAATATTAAACAACCTCATCGAGTTTGGGCTCGTTTGAATCGACTTGAGGAGTACTCTGTTGGGAAATAGTGTCCAGGGTCTGATGATGGAGCCCGAAGGCGGCCACAGGAACTCTGTAATAAAAGATTGCAATCCCATCGAGTTTTAGATCGCCTGATTCGTCTTGATGAGTACTCCGATAGGACATGATGTATTTTTATTTAAGTTTTAGCTCGTTGACTAAAAAGCAGAAAGTAATAATTTACTGAAAAAAAAACACGTTTTTAAAACCGACTAAAAAGTATAAAAATCGGACTAAAAACATTCTGCGCGATTGGTATCAAGCCGACGAACCCAGCTTCTGAAAACAGACGTTCCGAATATATGGACTAGCGTGCCTAACGGTCTAAATTAATACCGAGTCGGCTCGGCCGGGTCGCGAACGGTTCGGTATTTTGGAACCGAACGGTTCGCGACCCGGCGGTCCGGTATAATTAAGGTTCGCTGCATCACTAGTATATTCACTTATGGGCTATTATATGGGTCGATTTTAGTCACCTGCGACGATCGACTTTAGTCACCTAGCAAGTCGCTTTCAAAATTGAATCGCAGGTGATGGCATCAACTACATAGTTGATGGCGTTTTGGCCACCGGATCAGATAATTTTGTTCAGTCATCTGCGGCATACGCCGAATTGCCATTTACACAGTCGATTTCCGCCGTGCGGCGAAAGTTGTGCTTTTTAGCCACCCATGTCAATACTTCATTATGCAGTTCCTAACAGTAACTGTTAAAAGAAATTACCTCTTTCTTCAGATCTTCTTCAGTCTTTCCAACCCAGCCTACTTCAGGGGATGTGTAGATTACAGAGGGAATAGCGTCGTAGTTGAAGTGAACGGGCATACCCTAGAACAGAATGTAATTTTACAATAACATATTTTGGTGGATGCGTTTGCTTGTCTTGATAAAAAAGGTATTGTAACTGATTAAATAAAATCTACATCTCACCTTTATACCTTCAACACAGACAATTCCCTCATCTTCTGCTTTGTGAGCCAACATAGGTCCGTGGATAATGTCTCCAATGGCATAGATGCTGTAATAAAATAAATAAATGAGATTTGTGTAGTGTTGAAGGAATGGCTGGCTGGTTGCAGTTATAATACGCAACCCTATATTCGAAATTAACTTTATTGAGTCGTACATTAGCCATAATTACATAGTGATAATTTAATGGCAATCATTTGGCGTTTGCTTGTGAATTTACCACATCGGAATCTATGTTCTAACAATTCCAATTATCTACTAGTTGGATAAACTACTTTTTTAACCCATCGTATCCGAAACAACGGTTTCTATACCATTCATAGCTTAGCCACTGTTTTACAATTTGAGAGCGTTTATACAGCACACTAGCGCCGCCATTGGGAAAAAATCATAGTGCTTAAATTAAGACGAAATTGTGATTGTGTTCTTCTAGTGCACTTCGAAGAAGCTTAGTGGTAGTTTTTATCGCTTAAACATATTTTCTAGCTTGTCGTTGAGTTTTATCACGCAAGATACAAGGGATACTCCGCAAGATCGTTTAAATAAATAGCGACTCTTGCTCTGACACAATAAAGCGAAATTCAGACCGCACACCGCTACAGCGCCTACATTTATTTATATTCACCTAGAAGTTGCCTTTCTTTCTATCGCGTAGCTCTTATCTCTTCTGACGCCATTAGGGTTGTCTTCTTTAAAATATTGATCTGACTGAATATTTGATTACAAATTATGTGCTTATAATGTGTTAATGTAAACTAATGACGTTTCAAATCAATTACTGTGCAATTACGAAAAATGAACGAACGGGTTCGCCACCTACTTACAGCTTCATGCTTAGAGTGCGGAGAGACCCTAGCCTGTTTTTATAGTTTTTTGCGAAAAGTGGCGGCGCTAGTGTGCTGTATAAATCTTCTTAAGTACCAACCTCTCAGAAAGAAAACTAATGGAGCTGCCATAAACTGCAATACCGACAAAATACAAAGCATTCGTGACGTCAGGCGCGTGCCGTGTCCGCCATATTGTGTTGCGTTTACATGTTACAATTTCGACTCTATGCTGTTTACATAAGGTGTAGGTACACTAAGCTAGGCCGCCATGTTTAGTTGCGTTTGAATGGAGAACAATGAAGTAGGTATGCAGGCTTTTTTCGTAGGTATGGATCCCTAGGGATGCAAATATCGAAAGCAAGAACATCGATGTTCCAGAACAAACATCGATGTACAAAAAACATCGCCCTAAACCAGTGGTTCTTAACTTTTTTGGCTGGCGACCCAAAGTAGAAATATATTTGAAGTCCGCGACCCTAATCCTAATATTTTATTTTTATTTTGCAGTGACAGGTACATACTAAAATGACATGTTATTTATATTTTACTAGTGGCCACCCGCGACTTGTCTGCGTGGATAGTTTTTTGCTATCCTTGGGAACTGAATGTCCCTTTTCTGTACCCCTGTATGCAAAATTTCATGATCGGTTCAGTAGTGAAGACGTGAAGGCAGTGCCGGTTTTAGTACTACCAGCGCCCTGGGCGACATTTCTACGGGTGCCCCCTATCTGCGATTCCACGATTATCAATTTTGCCTGTTGGTTAAAAAACGGTTATTTTTAGTCAGTTTCATCTACTAATCTTGTAACCTTGCTTGTTTATAGTAAAAAAACGGTCGCGCAGCGCGATTTTTAGTCAGTTTCATCTACTGATCTTGTAATCTCGCTTGTTTATAGAAAAAAAATAGCCGTGCAGCGCTATTTTTAGTCAGTTTCATCTACTAATCTTGTAATCTTGCTTATTTATAGAAAAAAAGGCCGCGCGATTTTTAGTCAGTTTCATCTACTAATCTTGTTATCTCGCTTGTTTAAAGAAAAAAACTGGCCGCGCAGCGTGATTTCTAGTCAGTTTCATCAACTAATATTGCTTGTTTATACTAAAAAATGGCCGCGCTGTGCGTGTTTTAGTCAGTTTTATTCGTCGCGTCGTCGCTCTTCACCAGGCAACAAAAATTTTAACACTTTTTAAAGTCGTTTGGGGGCCCGCGACCCAACCCAATACCTCTCGCGACCCGAATTTGGGTCGCAACCCGAGGTTAAGAATCGCTGCCCTAAACCATCAATGTGTCGAAACATCGATGTTTTTTCACTGGAACATCAATATATCGTTTGCATCTCTAGGTATGGCAGGTCCATCTTATTCGTTCGTCATTGGTACCAACCCCGGCACCGTGGTCTGGAACTTGTTGTTGACGGGCACCCGGCCGCGGTCGTCGAGCGCGATGCCCACTTTCTCGAGCCCCAGCCCCTTGGTGTAGGGCCGGCGCCCGATCGACAGCAACACCACGTCGCACTCAAGCTGACAACAAAATATCACATTTTAAAATAATTATCACGTAATGACACTGAGGGCTTATGCTGCACACTAACGCCGCTACTGTAAAAAAATCATAATGCTTAAATAAAGACGAAATTGTGAACTATCTCTCTGTAGTGCACTTCGAACAAGCTGCAGTGTGAGTGTGCAGAGAGAGAAGATGAGTGTGTGCATAGGTACATGTTAGTACACACACTACAAAGCTTAGTGGTACTTTTTAGGGTTCCGTACCCAAAGGGTAAAAACGGGACCCTCACATTATTACTAAGCCCTCGCTGTCTGCCTGTCTGTCTGTCACCAGGCTGTATCTCATGAACCGTGATAGATAGACAGTAGAAATTTTCACAGATGATGTATTTCTGTTGCCGCTATAACAATAAATACTAAAAACAGAATAAAATAAATATTTAAGGGGGACTCTCATACAACAAACGTGATTTTATGCCGTTTTTTGGTACGGAACCCTTCGTGCGCGAGTCCGACTCGCACTTGGCTGGTTTTTTATTACTTTAAAAGTTGTGATAGATAGTATTGTTCGGAGTGCACCTATGATTTTTTCCAATGGCGGCGCTAGTGTGCAGACTGCGCTTATTTAAGTGTAAAGAATAATACGGTTTTCAGTCTGTAATATTTAGGAGCTATTAGAAGCGATATCTATTAGCAATGTTTTGATATATTTGCAAGTTGGCATAAGCCACTCTTAAGTAGTGAAAATGATTTTCAGTAAACAATTAGAAGATATCATTCGTGTCAACGATTTTTGCTGTTTGTTATGGAAGCAATACAATACAGGTCTAAAATATTCCAGGTAATAAAATCCATGTATAATCAGAACAATATAAGAATTTGATTGGAAAAGTGGTGCTTATTCTTACTGTTTATTAATCACTAGCTTCCGCCCGCGACTTCGTCCGCATGGAGATTCGGAAAATTCCTAGGGAAACTTTGACCGGAATAAAAAGTAGATATATCCTATGTTTTTATCCAGACTACAAGCTATCTGTGTGCCAAATTTCATCCAAATCCATTCTGCCGTTCTTGCGTCATTGAGTAACAAACATCTAAATTTTCGCATTTATAATATTAGTAGGATATTGTCAGTAAAATAATAAATCACCAGCTTATCAAAATTAAATCAGTTGATAAGACTGCTCGACAGCAAATATTCAGTCATATACTCGTACGTACAGTACGAGACGAACATCTTGAAATCGGGTGGGGATTGCGCAGAACGTGTATTTTGGGTAGTCGTAGCGGTGGGGTACGCGGGCGGCGGGAGAGGGGCGCGACCAATAGGTCGCTCTCAAGTGCACATGCGCGAAATTATCCCCACTCCGTCGAAAAAGTGTCAAGATATTTGCCTCGTACTGTGTGACTGTTATGGAAAAGTAACAATAACATACGGTTTCCTTGCTGCCCCCCTGCGCGGCTTCCACGTCCACTTTGATGGTGGAACCTTCCTTCTTGATGCCCAACACTTTCGTGCCCAACTTGAACTTCAGCCCTTGTTTGGCGAGGATTTTTTGTAGGGTCTTTGCTACTTCTGCGTCAATACCGACACCTAGAGACAATACAGGCAAAAATAGCATTAATTTCTAAGTTTTATTTGTTTTTTACCAAATTAGATGTATGTAGATGTTAATGTGTATTCAACAGAGTTCATGATTGCTTATCCAAATGTATGAAATAATAGGATATTTTAACTATTTCATTTAAATTATTAAAAAGATTATTACATATTTATATGTAATTGAATGAAATCACTGCTCTGCTTCTGTTTATATCTAATCAAGACTTCACGTTAAATTATGTAATTGATGTATGTTAATTATTATATGCTCTTGAGTTCTTTATTTTGATTGTATGATTTATTTACTATTAAAACATTTAAGTATTTATTTTATTCTTTCACATAATATCTTATAAATAATGTATTAGAAAAGATAACTTACCTCCAACGCTGGTTAGGAACTCAATAGCAGTAACATCAGCCCCTAGCCTCTGGTAAACTGAGCCCAACTCTAGACCAATCACACCCGCCCCGATGACTAGCATTTTTTTGGGCACTGAGGAAAGGGACAACGCTCCGGTGGATGAGATAATCTGCTGTTCATCAATCTGTAATTACAGTAGGATGATTTTTAATCAGTAAAAAAAAACCTCATTTTTTGAATTATTATTTTTCGGAACAAAATAAAAATTTGACACAGTTTCGAATTAGAAATTGAGAAATAAGTTTTTACTCTGGGGAAGGAGGTCGCACGGCAACGCTACAGTACTTAGTTACAAGACTTAATAATTTTACAGTAAAGGAAATACTAGCATAGATCAAATAATTTGACGATTATAAGTTATAATTATAAGTTAAGGAGTTACTACATCACATAAAAAGGTAATTAAAATGAATATATTTATGTAAGAGTTCCCACACACTGACTGGCTATTAGTAGAACCAATATAAAGTGTGGCTACACCACATAAAAATCATACAACAAGCTAAAGAGATTCTCTAGTAACTACAAGTATTAAATTGCATATAAACCTCACAGATGATTGTAAAAAAAATAAGAACAACATCAAGAGCGCTTGCGCAGGGTCATATTTTTGGCGTAAATAATAGCGGAAACGTATTGAATTCTACATCAAAATATACTTTAACATAATGTGCAGTAACTCCACAACTGTTTTTCAAGAAAGATAATTGTCCTAAAAATTATGGTGAAAAAACAACGAAAAACATCGAAAAAGAGCAGATGTGAGGTTATTTTCCATACTCTTTACACGTAAAGAAAAAGTCAGAGACAAATGTTTCCGCATAGCCGATCTTTAAGGTATTCGAAATTATATTCTATTGGACTGGTTCCCATAAAACGAGCAACTAGTCAGTTGCTGGTTTTATGGGAACCAAATTAGAGTCCTGCTTATGCATGCATGCTAAATCTCTAACCTGAACTCCAGGGAAGGGTGTGACCTCGGAGCCTGTTGCAAGAATGATGTTCTTTGTGTTAATAGTTTCTACTCCGTTCTCACCCTTCACTTCTACCTTATTTGCAGCTACAAGTGAACCTGTACCACGGATCAGCTTAACCTATGAAATATTGAAAACACAAGTTAGAACAATGGTTCCCAATTAGCTTTTTTCCTCTCTAAGTCAGACCTCAAACTCATGTACCCCTTATTTCAGGAATAACAAATAAAAAGGTTTTTACTGATATTATTATATCAGCGATCTCTTAACTAAGATGTTTCTTAGTTAAGAGATTGCTGCGTATACCCTTGATACAACCTTGCGTACCCCTGGGGGTACACGTACCACTAATTGGGAATACTGGAGTTAAAAGATTGTTTTTATATACGTAACAAAATTGTTTTGCTTGGAATACTTATAAATAGGAATTATGTAGATGTTTTAATAACATTGCCATTAAAAGAATTTTACAAATCTTTTTTAAATGTGAATGTGATGTGATCACAATATTTACTTAGTATAAGATGCATGAAATAAAATATTTTTTTCTCAAACCTTATTCTTTTGAAAGAGCATGCCAATACCCCCAGTGAGGGCCTTCACGGCTTTTACTTTGTAATCCATCATAGCTTTGAAATCAAATGAAACATTGCCCGTTTCAATACCACGGTGCTTGAAGTCATGTTTGGCCATGTGGTACAGATGAGAGTTGTGGAGGAGGGCCTTTGAAGGGATGCAGCCAACATTCAAACATGTACCGCCAAGGGTGGCCTCCTTTTCCACTGAAACTACCTGAAAACAGATTCCTATTCAAACAATATACCTAATTATAAGCCGCTGCACATAAGTTTAGCGGTGAGAGAAATTGGTGAAGATTACTGTGCATGTTTGCAGAAGCTCCGCACCACGACTCCCCCCAATGAGACCCCAAAAATTACTTCTGCACACAAAATGGCAGCACTAAAGTTACATGCCGAGGCTTGAACTTCTTCTTCTGCGTTTTATGTTTTGGCGGTTCCCTTGAGGATTTCACCAGTGTCAAGTGTTTTGCTTAGTAGTTTCTTTTGCCCTACGGACTCTGCTCTCCTATTTCAAGGCGTATTGTGAAAGTATAACGCAGAGATATAGAGGTGGTTGAAATTAGATTTGAGACTGGAGAACCCACTGTTGAGCTATCTGAAAGGCTTGTACTTTGGGTTTTTTGATAATGATTATATACAAAACGATTGTAATAAAGCTAAAGCCAATCCAAGACATTGCAATAACCATTATTTTAATACTATGATTATCCCCTGGTTCCTATATTGAGGAACAATCCCTTTTGCTTACAGATGCTAGAATTCTGACAGACAGGTAGTTTAGAATTTGTCATAATTCTACCGTCCGTAAGCAAACAGATAGTTCTTCAATATATGGGAGGTTAATAATATTAAAGTGGGAGGTAACAGTATTACGGAAATAATGTAAAAAAATAATATACAACCTTCATTCCCATTTGGGTAGCTTTAATGGCTGCCACATATCCACCAGGTCCTGAACCGATCACCACTAAATCAGCATCATGGGTAGTGGAGTATTGTCTGGCAATAATCCTTGCTCCTCCACTCTTAAACCATAATAGAAGTGGATAAGAATTTGTTTACTGTACTTATTGCAATACAGAATTCAGTTTTGAAAGTACAATCATTTAAGCTTTCTACTACATCCTGTTTATTAAATATTAATACATAATACATAAGCAAGACGCTCTAACCAAGCAAGAGATATTATAACTATGTTCGGCTGTCGGTCACATGCTTGAAGGTCAATGAAATGTACCTAAGACACTTTCAGTATGATTCTATCATAACAAAAATGATGCTGACAGAGTTAATTTCTTCATATTCTTTGAAATAAATCATTGTTTAAAATATATTTACCAAGAATAGCTCCAGAATATGCGAAACTGTTGCATAACGTTTGTCAGAATACAATCGTGAGACCTATTGATCTTAATAATATTAACAATATGTAGCTTACCCGGTATTGAGAAGAAGCAAGTTTTAGAAATTTGTACCCCATTCCTAAATATCTGTGCGAAACAGACTTAAAAAGACCTAAAATGTGCTAATTTTTAATAAAAAGGCTCGACTCGGGCGATCGGCGGATCGGTCGGTGGCTTGACTTTTGATGACACGTCAAAGTGACAGTCAAATGATAACAGCTGTGACATTTGTCATTTTTCTTTTTATAGGGTATCACGGCAATGGGTTTTTTGTTTAGAGCCCTTCTAGTCCTCTTTAAATATTTTTGACATTAAAATATGTAGGAGTTTTTGGGGGTTGGAATTAGAAACGAGCTCCCTCGTTCTGGGGAAACTGGGGGCTAATTGTCTAATTTTAAAAATCTATCGCAATCGCTTTCGTTTGACAGATGGATGTGACACATTGCTGCATTTCTTTGGTACGTTTTTATTTGTGTCAAAAAGAAACTTCATTGGATTACATCCTGAAAACGATTGCGATAGATTTTGAAGTTAGACAATAGAAAGGCCGATGCCGTGGGTGAGCTTAGGGCTTTCAGTAAGACCCCCTAAGCCTTAGGGGGTCTTACTGAAAGCCCTGATACCGATTTTTGTTGCCGAAAAAGTACCTGCGTGAAATTATAATTGCTGAAAATGTGTTTTTTCGTATACATATTTTGTCATTTTTGTAATAATTTCTTTATATAAAAAATATTAATAAAAAAGAGTAAATCGAAACAAAAAACACAAAAAGCGAAAATGTGATCTTTGTGAGGATCGAATTCGGTATTTATCGATCGATGGCAGTGTCTTGTATACGTAGGTTGAGTAGATATCCGCTATGCCACTGAGACATTACTTCAAGTGTCGAATTTACTAATTATATTGGTACTGTCTTCTTAATCAATTTATTTTATTTTGCATATTTTATAAGTCGGACTGCAGAGACATCTTTTGGCAATCTTGAAGACTTTTTTTGTAAAAGTTGATGGTTAAAGTTTAGAGATGACGCTCCTTTTTTCTTCCACTTGGGTTGTTCTAAGAGTGCCTCCCCTGCGTGAAATTAAACGTTTCCTGTCAAAAATGACGTGTTATGTCATTAGAGAAACGTCATTTACGTAGTAAAAAAAACACCGCCATTTTATGTCGTGTTGTGTGTGCGTGTTATTCGGTTGCGAAACTATCTATAAAACATGTTTAAAATTAGATGAATGTCTGTAATATTATTTTTCATATAATTAGTGACAGAACCGAAGCGCGGCGGGGAAGCAGGGGAACGGGGGTCGCAGCCCCCCCCGAATTGCGGGCTCGGGGGGCGAAGCCCCCCGCCACGGAAAAAGTCTAAAGAGTTTATTAGGTTAGGTTAGGTTAGTATGGTGACCAAAAACGCGCGAGCCGAGCGAGCGGAGCGAGCGTGCCGCGGCAGCGGCCGGCGAAGCGCCAGAAATGAAATTTTGGACGTGCGACGTTATTTTACATACTTTCTCCCATTTCCCCACCTTTTTTAGCTTCTCTCCTACAAAATTTCCTATTTTTGTTTTGAGGTTATGTTTACAAAAAAAATAATTTCTCGAAAAGTACGCATCTCCAGCAGATGGGGGTTGCAGGGGGAGGTTGTACCCATCTCCCCTCCCCCTCCCCCTCCAAGCAAACCCCTATCGAGGGAGCTTATTTCTAATTTTTTTACCGTTTTTGGCGCCATTTAGTCGAGTTCGGTTCAGTGACTATTTTAATTATTTGCAAATTGATTCATAGTGGATATTGTGTCATAAAATTGGTGCAGTTTTGTGGTACAAGTGTCTACGCAACTGAACAATATGTGGGAAATAGGCGCGATCTTGGTTGTGTGAAGCTGAGACTTTTACTGTAGTGGTGGCTACCTCGACAGAACTTACCGAGTAAACTGTCTTGATATACTTGGTGCCAAATGCTCCAAGCAGCTTTGGAATGAAATGCACCCGCATTCTAATGTAAACAACCAACCAATCTACCACTGAACTATTCAACACTTAGACCATACTGTATGCTCTAAGATTCAACACTTGACACTGGCAAAAATTACTTCCAAGAGAAAAGTAGTTTACCAAAAGAAAAATAAGAATAAGAAGACATTAAAATAAAATCTCTATCTTTCTTTGTTTTACGTCAAATCTTGTGTTATTGATGAATTTGTACAGTGGCATTGGATCCTTTTGCCATTTCTCTTTAAGTAATTCTTTTCTATAGCATTTTTAAGGTACCACTGTGTCTCACTCACGTTTTTTTATATTATATTTTTAGTACAGGCAACATTGAAGTGCGCGCGCTGCATGAAGAGGAAGCGGATTCTGTTTATCAATCAAATCGTGGGGGGGCGCTTGTTCGGTAGTGTCTGTGTGAAACGACGCGCGTGTTTACGTAAATCGACGTGCAAAAACATCGAATTTTATAGCGATCAAATAACACTTCGTTATTTATACGGTTATTGAGTGATTTAATTCACGTTACCTACTGAATTAATAACTTCGGACCTGAGAAGATTTATCTCTTGAGGTAAGTAAGTCATTTTAATAATTTGCTGCGACCTTATGTTGATTCTAAAATATTTTTTTAGTTTTATAATAATAATTACTGTTTTAATTACTATATTTTCTTTATTTTCATCGTTTAAGTTAGATTATGAAAGTAATCTATACATATACTTAGATATTTAGGTTTTACCTAGCCTTTTATTTTAGATTAATAACAGGATAGATAATTTTCTATCACTTTTTCAATTAAAATTAGATAAAAACGGAAGTAGGTAATAATAATAATTAAGTATGTTTTCATTAATGCTAAAAAGTATTTCTAAATACAAAAAATGCCGAGAATTGTTTCGCCTTTATTATTTTATTATTCAATATAGTTTCTGGAATTTAGGTAAATATTTTCATGAATTTTATTGATAGGTAAGAAAGGAAATCTTAATAAATATTTGTGTGCAAACAAATATATATTAAGATTTTCTTTCTTTTCTTTGAACATTTAGTTTTATCTTTTCTTTCCTTGATATAATAAAAGCACCATCTCACTTCTATATCGGCGGCGTCGCGTCTCTTACTAAGATATTTTGATATATTTTGGGAAACATTATTACTTTTTATGTACCTAAGTTCTTACTTCATCTTGTAAAAGCAAATTGTATGATCAGGACAAGACACTCACCAGCCACATTGATGTTGGGTAATTTAACCGCGTCGAAATACCTAGGTCTTATCATTATCATGATAATAAAAAACACTGTTTGTTCTGTTTAAACAGTCAAGTCACCAGTATCATTCTTTTGCCATGCCATGAATTAATATCATTATTGTCGGGATACCGTATCATAATTATTACCAAAATAACGACAATAATAATTATTAACCGTTTTTTACGATTAATAATGTGAATTTAATAGGAGCAACTTCCGGTAACATTGATTTGTTCAGAATTTTAAAACTTTTCTACTTTGTACAACTATGTACAACAGAAGCGGCAACTTCACTCGAGAATTCATTTTTATTTTTATTTTATTTTATTTATTTGGACAACCAACAAGTACATACACCCTTACATGCTAAAAATTACATTATTTATTTGATGATTACATAGTGTTGATTGACTTAATTATAGGTTGCCACGGAAAGCATTCATGGCAAAGAGTAAATTTTACAGATTAAAAATACATCGTTTTGTACCGCAAGTGCTATGAATTTGGTCACTTTTGTTGTACATAGGTAAGTTAAAATTTAATCGCACTGTATGATACGTACATACAGTAAATCTTCGGAGTATTTATTTCTTGTCGAAAAGTTCCATAAGTTGTATTATTTATCCTCTTGGGCCCTGTTTCATTTACATTTTACCTTAGTAAATGACAACGAGTTTGGTGTTCATCGCGTCGCCAATTTGAAACTAGAAAATTAACAGACACCGCAATGTATGCTAATTTACCCTAGTAAATTACAAATTGTAATGTTTATAAAATAGCCCCTTGGAGTAAACAATTATTTCTTTATGAGGACAATATGCTATATTTTACTTTAATGATTCATCCGGGTTGTAATGTAAATCTGGGGTTCTGGTGATCCTGAAACACAGGCTTTTGCTTATCCTAGGCACCAGACTCCACAAGTATTGTATTACATACAAAATGTACCTACTATTTAATCATAAGTTTAAGTCCTACTTGTGGAAAATCGCAAATAAATTATTTTTATTTTATTATTATTATTTATTTACAATACGTAATTCGAAATTTTGTGGGATGTATTTAATCTAGAGTTCATCTAGTTATTTTTTAAAGAGCTTCAAAAAGGAAAATTGATTCGCAGACATCCTTTGTCGCCTGTAAATATTGTACTTATGTAATGTAGGTACCTAATAATGATCGCTTGTATTACTTTCTTAAATATCGAGAATTTCTACACGTAAAAATAATACGGTGTTCCGTGACGCACTCATATTTATACAATTGGCTGTTTGTTTCCACGATACTCGGTTACACATTATTTACTCACGTTGTTCAATGAGCAAACACTTCCACCTTAAGAAACGCTATATTATGAGTAGGTACCTAGTATCAATTACTCCTAACATAATACCCTTGAAGAAATTATTAAAATGATTACCACGTATTTACTTAATTTTGATGAGAAAGCTGAATTTCACCACACGCGTGACGTAGGTCAAACAATCAAAACCAATTAATTTCCAACCATGGTATTAATTTATTGTATGCCTTTTGTCTATGATTAGGTACTTCTAAAGATTTCGTTTTAATATAAATAAATAAGTACTTAATTTATAACTGTGTACTTATTAACAAAAGATTATTTTCGAATGGGTCCATGTAAGTAGCGCAAAAAAAGATTCCGCTGTGTAATACTTATGCAAGGGAAGTTACACATTTTTAACCGACTTCAAAAAAGGAGGACGATCTCAAGTCGACGGTATTTATATTTAAAATTATTTCTCGCTTTTTTAGGTTTTTAAAGGAGGTTTTGCTTTTTTTAAAGCTTTTTTATTTTCAACTTTTTTGTGGTAGTATGTAAGCGATGATATTAGAAATAAAACGTTTTAATATTTCACACCAACTTAATTTAATATTTAAACTTAATTTCCATTTTTTGGGCCTTCGCAGTTCAAGTCTAGTCCAAAATGTTCTTGACAATAGATTTGTTTTTGATTGGTTTTTGATTGTCTTAAATCTTCCAATATTTCAATCACTAATACAGTTCCTATTTGATTTTGAGGAGTTCCCTTGTGTATCTTCAAAATCTAAAATCCAATGCCATTGAAATTAATATAATATTATACTTAAAGTGTCTTCTTAAAAAAAAATATTCGGGTTGCACTCCGGGAGTGACGGCAGAAGTGAAAACTTTAATATTAACGTTGTGCATTTTTGATATTTTGGAATGGTTTGGGAATAATTTTGCACGAATTGCCGTCTTACGAATTTACTCTGCATTTGAATTTACGAATACAGTACCCTTAGCACGAACAGCTATCGAAAAAAATAACGCGCGTAAAATCATTCGATAGTGCAATTTTGTATTGGAAATTTGTACCACGCCATCTACCGCCGAATAGCGAAACTAAAATTTCCATAGATAATTCTCTATCGAGTAATTTTACGCGCGTTTTTTTTCTCGATAGCTGTTCGTGCTAAGGGTACAGAACTGTATTCATGTATTGTACGAAGGTCTTATCCATAGCCTGACAGAAAATGAAGAAAATCTATAGTTTCGACATTGAATTAAAAAATTAGCACGTTGCTATAGTGACACAAGTGTTTACGTCTTGAAATGACGCACCGCCATTTTCGCCGCGCCCCGTAGAAAGAGAGGGGGATACTTCCGCCGCCGGCTGTCTACGCTACATCCGTCTTACGAATTTTCGATCAGGGTCACGTGACCCTGACTGACGCGAGTTTAACATTTTTTCCCCATTACAAAAAAAGTCTATAGAAGTTTTCACTTCAAAAAAATATACGACGAATAGATACTTTATACCTCCTCCTTTTCAAAAACAAGAAGTTGTCCTCCAACCCCATCATCCGACTAGTGTTTTATTAAAATAGACATTTAATATTTATATTTCTTTCTTGCTAAAAACAGAAACCACTTCTAAATTAAATACTTTTAACTTTTAACTAAGTATTTAATTTTGAAGTGCTTTCTGCGTTTTTATTAACAGGTTTTTGAAGGTTTTTATTAAAAAACTTTTTTATTTTTAACTTTTTTGTGGTAGTATGTAAGCGTGTAAATATTTTTTTACTTTATGTAATATTTTTAGTACTTAGGTAAACTGCCCGGCACGTAACTTGGCAAGATAAAAACGAAACAAACACTAAACTCGGCGCATGTTTTGTCTCATCTTTGTCTTGCTAAGTTACATGCCCACCTATTTGAACATCTTTCGAACAAATTGGAGGTTGTAAAAGAAAATGTTGTTGAAACTAAACTTTGTAGGTACACACACAGGTAGTGGAAAATTACGATTTCCTAGAAATCTACAATTAATCAATCATTAAAATGGGTTTGTTTGAACTGAAGACCGGTATTTTTTTTTCATAGCTTACCTTGGTACTAGATACATTATTTTTTCTAGTAAGTATGTGTAGTATCTATATCAAGTTCTGTTAAAAAAAATCATGCGCTAACGAAATATATTTTTCATTTTCATCTGCAACTTGACACCATGTTTTTAAAGGCCGCATAAGGTCATGCTCGGTTCCGTTCAAAATCCATCCAAACATTATTTAAGCCGGTTAAGGCGTCTTGCGGTCTGATGGCTAGTTTAGTTTACCTGCGCACTAGGACAGGTAAGTTAATCCTGTTAGGTGGCCGTGACACGTTGCCCGGCTTCTGTGGAGGCATTTAGTCGTCGTCTCTCGGCGCATCCGTCCCGCGATGTGCGACGCGAGAACTCGTAAAACCGCACCTGCCATACAAGAGAAGCTGGCCATCTACGAGAACGGTACCAATCATAAACAACACAAGCCACTACATACTAACTCATCTGTCCTTCCCTAATAAGACGGGCGATTTACGATCGAAAGTATCGTAACCTGATTCGTTGCGCATTAGCTTTATAGTTTGGGCAGACTAGTGTTTCACTACGGCTTGTTGTCATTTGACACACGCTCTAATAAAGCAGTTAGAACAAAAGCACATAACGTACGTCGTCCGCTTTAACACGACCGCAGTGGCATTCCACCAATGGTCACAGTTGTTTGTTTACACATTTAGGTATCATTGTTTGTTGCAATTAATCATTCATGTTTGCAAATTCATTTGCTATTAATTTTCACTTACAGTTTCTGTAATTACGAAACTTGGAAAGTTAATGTTCGTCTTACATTACCGACTCCCGTGGGTGTCCCTTTTTTACTCTGACCGTAAAATAACTTGTGCCGCACGCCTTTGTTCACTATCGCCTGTGGAATGGCCCCATTAGTGTCGATAATGAGGTAACTGTTCGACTCAGAAATATTAACAATGTGTCTGTCTGTACGTTTGTCGGCGTCGCATTCGGCTCGTTAGCCACCGTACAATACCGTGGTCGTGTTGTTCTCACGTCCGCGTCCGCGTATGAATATGAACCAGGAGATTAGGCTCGCTTAGAACGCTCTGTCAAGAACGCGACCGACTTTTTTTATTTCGTAAACTTCTAAATGATATGTAGAGCACGCACATTCTTTATGTTTTGGTGAACTCGGAACTATCCATAGTATTCTGATTATCATAATGTTTTGTTGTTTGTAGAAAACTGTTTGTATATCTTATGATTATATCATTAAAGCACGAAGCTGGTGTTAATTGAACTCCAAATTAGCTTTATGGAATCGGCGATTTTTCAAATTTTTGTTTTTTACAAAACGCTCCGATTTTGCTGAAAATTATTGATTTGACAGTGGACCTTCCGTCATCGTCGTTGTCGGTGCGAGTAATTATATCACCACCTATTCAAAATCGAAATCTAATTTCGATTTTTAGTTCAATTGGTTAGAAAAATTATTAGATGCCCAGTGAATTTCTTTTATAAAACATTGACTTCTTTTTCTTAAAAAAAAATTATAAGTATTTTGTGGATGTGGTTTTTATTGAAATACTTACAAACTAATGTACTTACAAAGGATATAGGAAAAAAGGGCTAATCTCTTTCATTCAGTGCTTTATGATAACGTGTCGCTTTATCCTTAAGCACATATTGTTGCATGAACTGCGAATGCTAAACAATCCAGTTTTAAGGTGCACATTACCAAACAAACATTCCACTATAAACAGTTAGGTATTATTCCGTGGCAGTGTGGTTGCATTTGTATGCAC
Source organism: Agriphila geniculea (assembly GCA_943789525.1). Taxonomy (NCBI): domain Eukaryota; kingdom Metazoa; phylum Arthropoda; class Insecta; order Lepidoptera; family Crambidae; genus Agriphila; species Agriphila geniculea. The sequence continues at coordinate 17,456,883 of OX038875.1, forward strand.
AGTGCGACATTTGGCACGGGAGCCGGACAATGGGAGTGGGATCGCAGGATAAGTTAGCATTGATGCTAACGCCATGGGTGGCAATCGCACGCTCCTTTCTAGCCATTGCCAAGCCAACCTATATACTCGGCGACGACGGCTAACTATATTGGTATCTGCATTATAGTATATCTTCATAAATATGCATGAAACCGTATTTAAGTATTGGTGTGCATGCACGTTTGTCAAATCAGCTAGCGTAAAGTAGCACTATGTTAATCCTTCGACTCCAGTAAAATTGTTTACGTTGTATTCGAGTTCTAGAGAGCAAGGAAGTCGGCTTGTGTACCAAAATATCTCGGAATTATTGTTCGATTGGTAATGTTTAGCTCCACATCTGGTCCCGGTGCCATAACTAGAATGAGTATTCGATTACTCACGCGTAATTTCAAATACATCAACAATTTGTACTTGGTTGGATTCTAATTTGATTCCTGTAACTAGAACAGTTAACCAGTTGAATCAAACAAACGAATAAATGTATTACCTACCTTCCACAAACTTTCTTTAATTCTATGTTTTCAGAGTCAAACGTTCGTCCTTAAATTTCAACATCATTGTAGTATAGATACTTAGGCGGAATAAAGAGTGTGTTAATTTTATGCATAAAAGTGTCACTTCAATTGAATGAATAAGGGAAGACAGACACCGTATTAATTATTCATAAATTCATGTCGCATCACATGAGCTCCAAAAGTAACACAATATTAATAAGAAGCGGTAATGTAAGAGTCTTTTACTTAATATAATAATAAAAGAAGTTATAGGTATTTTGTTCATAATATAAGAAAGTAATTTCCAAGTTTTTGTATTAATCTTTATTTATATGATGTTGTAATTTTGTGAATACTAAAAACTACCGTCTGTAACGAAACGATTTTCATTGCTGCGTGCATTTTCGTATGTATACGTAAGCAGTTTTTTCAACTCTGCACTGCTGTTTTACAGGAGACTTTATATCTGCAAGCAGTCTTATGAAAGTGGACTGGACGAATGCTTCTCTTACGACATCATGACTATTATGCATTTTGTCGTAATTTTGCATTTCAACAACCTGTCTGTTTGCTTTAAATTGTATTATTAGTGCACTTAAGACTTTATTAATGTGTGAAATTGTACACTTAAAAAAATTGAGATGGATGTAATATGAATTTATAACATATTTGCTCGTAAAGGGTCTCTTATTACACCAATTTCAATATCGTATTGTATCTCATTACGAACTTGTGCGGTAATGTAAAGTAAAACGCACGGTTTCCTTGATAAACCGTGCGTTTTACTTTACATTACCGCACGGTTTATCAAGATGCTTCGTCTAAAACGAACGGTACTTTTTTAAATCTTAGCAAAGAGTTTTTATGTCAGAAAAGAGGTCAACATTTTATGAATAAATTTAACTTTGGATGATAAAATATAATAAATAAACATTTAATTATTTAATTGAATTAATTTTGACAATAAATTACAATTATTTATCTGTAACAAAAACACAAAAATATTAATTTACTTTATTAGTAAAACTGGCTGTTTTTTTATGCCTTTGCCTTAAAATAAGCGCTGATGAGCGCGCGCATAGCTAATTTAAACAAGTAAAAACTATTCCACGCGCTTTTATTGCTTTATTGTTTTTATTTGAAAATGTCGTCAAGTAGTGATGAATTTATTAATTCGACACCGCCAGAAGTCTCAGAGGCAGCGAAAAAGGCTACTCTAAGCCTCTTGCTCGAAAAATTTACCGATAGATACTTACAAGCGTATCAAAATTTCATCATATTATGGAAGACAAGCAAAGGTGCAAAGTCCGAGTTTTATTTATTTTCTCGCAAATATGTTATAAAACGTCGTATGACATACGTGCGCTTTGATAATTACAGCCTCTGCTTTCTTGTAGCCCTCGCCTACGGCTCGGGCTAGCAATATCGCCTCGGCCGTAATTTTCAACTTACCGCACTTATATCATAATGTACTATTGTAAACAGGGGTGCCACTCAAATGGCCACTTATCTATTCGTTCGCTAACTTACAAATTAGAAATAAGCCATAAACTCCAAAATTACGTGTCGTAGGCTTGTCAATTCCATACAATAAACAAAGTCTGTGATTTACATAAACTTGTAACGTCTGACTCTTATTTTTATGCTTTAAGTTAGCGAACGAATAGAAAAGTGGCCATTGAAGTAGGGGGGCTTTACAGATAATTGCAAAGCGAATACGACTTTCACGTGGTAGGAATTGCAATACCCATGTAGAGATTGAAGATGAGACATTAACCCTAGAAGAAATTATTCATCACATACGTTGAAGTGTACGTTAAGTGCATGCGATACACTCGATGCGTAACACGTTGCACCATTTACGCCTTTGGTGGTGCGTGTGCAGAATTTCCTATGTTTAGTGTACACGATGTAATAAATAATTCAGTACACCAATTAAGTTTCTACTGAGAGTCTGGTTTAAAGGGACGAGTGAAACTTCCGTGGTTACCTTGTAAGAGTGTTTAACTCGAGTCATTCTACTAAAATTATCTGCGCTTGTGTTGCATACATTGCACATATAATGGGACCAGCTCTATTCATGGGTACGTAATTTTATACATAGAGCTTTCTAACTAAAGTCTCGTCTTAGTCTTATTATGTAGAACTGTAGACCAACAGTATATTTGCTAAGTAACATAATTATGTTGTAAAGGTCTGCCTACGGAATAATATAGTTTGTTGCTTCAAGTTCTACAAATTGTCCTTTTCAAAGCGATAGGTTTGTGTCCCTTCATAGCATTTAAAACGGTTATTTGTACACAATGTTTACCAAGTTCAGCGGTAGGCTTCCGGTCTGCAAAGAGAGTAGTGAAATATAAATCGTACGTGCGCCCGCGCCGACCGCAGCGTTGAAAGGGAAAGTGCAATCAACTGCCGACTCGGCTTGCGATGCAGCGAAATGCGCTCGTTGTTCGAGAAATTACAGAAATTTATATTAATAAAAAAGATTAATTTAAAAGTAATAAATAAAAATCTACCTGAGCAATTCGCTTTGTCAACCACCTATAGCTTTTAATGTGTTTCTACTTGGCCATAACTAATAAAAATATAAAACAAAATAACTATCATCGCCAATCTCAAGTGAGCCTTTGTGAAGAATAGATAACAATAATTAGTGAGAGTGTTGCTGATGGCACTTAGCTTGGAGGGTGTGTTCCGTTACAGGCGGGTCCTTGAGCACGACTTTTCGGGTGGAAATCCTATCTTGTCAGACACTCCCATTTTTTTGGAGGAGCTTTACTTTACATCGTGTTATATTTCAACAGCACTTTGGGGCTCCTATAATTTGAAAGAAGTACTAATAAATAATGTACATAAAGCTATTACTTACTTTAACATAATTTAGGACTAAAATGTTCACATAAATCAATTGGATTGTGCTCTGTTGTATTAAAAATAAAAGCAATTTAGTACAAAAATCTAAAATAAATGGTTTTCTTAAAATTATTACACTTTTAAACTACATTACGGTAGTTTTGTTAATACGACTAGTGTTTCATAACAAAAAATCGATTACGCTTAAAAAATTACGTATGTTTATGCGAGTTGGGCGGGCGGGCGGCAAGTAGGGCGCGCGACGCGAAAAGTTCCGTCTGCCGCGAAGGGTCAACGCCCTCCGCCCTGCCCGTGAACGCACCAGAGGGATGCCCTCAACATTGTTATCGATGTTGTTTGCCAAAACTAGCCAAATGGCCTTATATCACTTTCTTATGAACTACAATCGGCAGTTGATCAATATATCAAACGTTTTGGGGTTGATATGTTGACCTTATCAGTTTGTTGTTGAAGATGTGATGTCAGAAACTTTTTCGGGAAAATACGCCGTGTATTTATTTACTTCCATTTTTTATTTCTTATTCTGGATTTTAGGTCTTGAAAATGGGTTTTATAAATAATCAATTAATTGTATAGCGCTTATAAATATTCAGTAAGTAATTGAATAATAAGAAGTTTTTATTTTATCAATTTTTGTTCAATAATGTATTACGTGGTTAATTCATCCAAGACCTATCCTTATTACGCCAAGGGGAAACAAAATTCACTTGACACTTTCCTTAGATTTTCCTAGTGCCGTTGTTATTAATTTCCTTATTTCGATAGTTTACGTACGCATCTGTCACAGCAGTATTTCCCTAGTAGTGCGAGAGGCGGCGCCGTTTTATAAAGAACAAGTGAATGAATGTCCTACAGCCTCGTAACTTACTACGTCATACGTAGCGAGCGCACTATGCCTTTGCTGCGAACAAATTAAAAACGTGTACCTGCAAGATAAAAATTGTATTGTTTTTTTAAGATAAGGAATGTCGTGATCGTGATTGTAAAGGTAGATAATTTATGCTCCATTGCCCCGGGGGCAGTTTGTAAATTTGTTTCTGTTTTTTGTGTTTGTTACGTAATTTAATTTAAATGTGTCAGAATTCTTCCATAATCCATACAAAATTAGTCATGGCAATTTGTGTCTCACAAATAAAATAAAAATTCCATCTAGTATCTAGTTTATTCTTTTTTGAACCTTGACTCTTGTTGATCTAGGCGTGCAATTCACCTTATTTGAACATGTCATACAGTACAAATGAATCAAGGAAATCAGCATAGCTTCTAGGCCTCGAAACATCAGTCCAACGAGTGCAAGATATTTATCAGACAACATTAATCAAATACAAAACACAGATAGTGTATTGATTCAAAAATGCAATCTTGCAGGAATCATATTGCTTTTGTTTAAAACGATAAATTGTTTCATAGATACTGTCTGTGTTCGGATTTAATTCTTTGTCGCAAAGTGCTGCGATCCCTAGGGAGATCGGGCTCATTAACTGCAAATGCTTTATAGTACTCGCTAATCACTGATAGAGTCCTGTGTCCACGCAATCAAACGGGGTCGGCCCCCAAATAACACAACCCTTTCTAGTCACACCCCAGTTAGTTTCAAACACACATTATCTATAAAGACACGCTATGGTTCCGTATGTAAAATGGACAACTGGTTGAGGGGCTCATTTTTATTTTTAGTAACCTTAATCATGACTTCTATACTATGTGTCATCAATCCACCAGGGGGTCAAGTCCGTCAAAATCGTGTTTGAATGGTAATGCTTTTTGACACAGTTCTTGTTTCTTTACCCAAAACCGAAACACATTGTGTTTCTGAAACCCAAAACGGAAGCACATTGTATCTCATGTTATATTATAATAAAAGTGAAATTCTACCATCTCTTAGTCCAAAATTATGTTTTAAATGACCACATTTATTAGAACAATGAAGTTCTATTAGTTTTATTGGTTTCATTAAGCGCACGAGTGCAGCCATGTCGTGCATCTTCTTTGGTCGAATTAGTTGACCTCGCCCATTGAGGCACACGGGAAAATTTGTATCGGAATCATAACTGTCATCAGTTGTAATAAGTGAACGGTCCGCACCCGCATGAGGAAGTGGCTTATTGATTGAGCTAGAGAGGGATCGTATTAAACTTGATTGCGATCTGTCAACGCGGCCGACTAAAGATTTCATTCATTATTATGAGTTGCCTTGATCCAATTCTAATATTTTCTTAACATAGATTTTATGAGTATGTGTTGCACGCCAGCTACTCTAAAGCATTTCTTAAAATGTTTCTTCTTCCATTTAAAATTTATGCCCTATAAACATCCGACCCCACCGAGCACGTGCCATGGGAATCATAATATCTAATATCCCTTGCGTATATTCATCTAACATTATCTGGTAAGAACATAAAACGCTTTATTGTCTAATAGTTACGGCTGTTCTGTGCTGATTGCCCAATTGGAAAAATCTGGCCTGATATAAAATTTAATTACTGGACAGCAATTAGGAAACCTAGAATTTCCTAAAGTTTAGTTGTTTTATTGCAGCTTTTTAATGATATTTCTGTATTAAGCATTAATATCAATCAAGTTCTAGTGCTTGTGTTGGTAGGTAATGCTATTATCTGCCCACACTGGAATGCGTTTACGTTTGTTTCGCAAGAGCTCAGATTTGCGCGATACACGTTTGCGCTGTACGCCACGCCATACATTAACATAGTTATAAGCGGTTATGATCGTGTCGAAAAGTGCAATTTCATGTGCTATAACGTTTTATATTTATACCTATAGTAAAAATAGACTCAATCTGATAACGGTAGATATTGCAAATCCGTGAATATTGATTTTTAGACGATTTCTTACGTATACTATACGTACGAGTTATCGTCTTACTAAAATGGTATGACGATTGTAATATTGCTATTTTTTCTCACACACGGAAACTCTCATCTTCTACGATGTTAAAGATGCTTCAGTTGCTTGTTATTACTTCGAATTATTTTGATCATGACGGCCAACTATCAGCAATAAAAATATTTCTGATTTTCTATCCTTAAAGTTAAAAAATTAAGTGTACCTACCTTAAAAGAGACTCCTTTTTTGTTTTAGCAGAAATGACCATATAAATCATTGTAACTTAGTCGATACCTATTTTTAGGGTTCCGTACCCAAAGGGTTAAAACGGGACCCTATTACTAAGAGTCCGCTGTCCGTCAGTCTGTCTGTCACCAGGCTGTATTTCATGAAGCGTGATAGCTAGACAGTTGAAATTTTCACAGATGATGTATTTCTGTTGCTATGTAACAATAAACACTAAATACAGAAAAAAATATTATGGGGGGCTCCCATACAACAAACGTGATTTTTTTTGCGGTTTTTTGGTACGGAACTCCTCGTGCGTGAGTCCAACTCGCACTTGGCCGGTTTTTTTTAAACATTACACATAAAAGTTTTAAAACATTAGCTTTCATGGTTATTAAATAAATAAAGAAAATTATGGAAAACGCAAGTTCTTAAAAATTCTCCATACAAAATGGAAATTTCATACCTGCCATCTACGCCATAAACAACATTTCTAAAATCCAAGTGAAATAAAATGGATGCATCCAATTTATTTTAACATCATTTACAAATTGACAAATCAATAAATAAATGCAATGGATTTATGTAGGCTCAGTATATACCTACTTTAATTAAGCTGCTTGTTAAAGTCCAGCGTGTCTGTTGAGCCACTATAATGAAATTATAAAGGGTTAGAGTAGGTACTATCAGCAAATACTATAGAACAGAGTTAATACGCACAGCTCTTGGCGTTTCCCATACATTGACTTGGCAACCTCCGAAACAGCGCCATCTGTTGGCATGAGGTGACCGTTTTGTTTGTTGGTACTGTTAGTGTAGTGGAGAACTTTCATTATCGAGTTGCCGGGTACTAACTAAATAAATAAAATATCAAATAAATTATGAATTAGTAATTTTCTTTAATTTTCTACTTGTCTTAATTGTATTTTTTTTGTGTCGGTAATTTTTATTTAACTACATAGGCCTTTATTACTTAACACATTGAAATACTTAGGTATCAAAAAACAACTTAGTGCATTCCTTACATTACACATTAACATATCTTCTGTTGTTACATTTGAACATAACCTAGCCTTAACATTATTTACAGATATTTTATTGTATTAATGTAATTATCTGATATCTGACATTATTTTGGCATTTTCATTGGGGAAAAAAGCCTTGGAAGAGTTGTCATACTTCTTTAGCTCTGTTTGTGTGTTTTCAAACAGAAATACTTCTGTAGAAATGTGTATGATTTGTGGAACAGTAATAAAGAGCTAATTCAACCCCTTTATCATTTATGTTTCATATCGCCTCCCTATGTTTACTAGGTAGGTACTTAATTTTTCTTGGGATCTTATAAACTGTTCGCAAACTTTAGACATCTTACTAGATTGGGTAACAGAATTGGTAAGTTCTTTTAGAATGCAGTAACTTTTGTTTCAGAAGCGAGTATTTCTTTTTATACTTCGACAAGAGATTACACTTATTATTTAATGTATTTTTATAATCATGTATAATTTGTTTCAATTTCGAATTTTCGTCTTGTAGGCTGCTAACAGCGGGCGGAAGAGAGGCTTCATTTTCCTTCTCTACCTCTGGGTTTAATTTCATTTTCTTAGAACTACAACAAACAACATACATATTATTATAAATTTTACAGTAAAATGTAGCTGGATGAGGATGGCAAGTGATCGGGCGGAAAGGCACGCATTGGAGGAGGCCTATGTTCAGCAGTGAATGGAATATGGCTAAGGATGATAATGATCATTTATAACTAAAATTAAATATATTACCTTGTTGCACATTCCACAATACTTGTTTCACATCGATTCTTTCTTTTAAGGGGTTCCTTAGTATTATACAAATTCAAAGTTGGTATTGAATTTGGTAATAGTCTGAAACAGAAAATACAAATTGGTACTTAGTCATCTATTAGGACACATGGTAGGTACATCTAAATCGCTTCGTTTACATGCTATAATCCATTTTTTCAATCTGAAAATCAATTACATAACGATTTTAGTTGATTTCTTAAACAAAAATAAACAATTATGCCGTAAAAAAAACAAAAGAAGCAAGTTTTATATTTATAATAAAAGCGTAGAACTAACCTTTCTAAATCGCTAGGCAATCTGAAGAACGACTTGGAATCTTTTTGAAATTTATAATTCTTGCATCCCATATACAGCCCAAATTGAACCACGAGCAAAAGTACAAGCTTTTTGCGATATTTTATCAGTTTATTTCAGTAATATTCCAATTCCACGATAATAATATTAAAACACAAAACGTAACGCACGCACTTTCTCTTTGCCTACAACGGTACTACAACCCCTACAACTTTTGAAATCGTTCACCTCACGCCGCTAGGGGCGCTAGTGTCGCTTACTTGCCAGAATTCTGCCGAAGCTGTGCGTATTAACTCGGTAGAGTTTCTATAGTATTTGCTATCAGTATCGTTTGACCAGATAAATGAGTACCAGCCTATCACCCTTCCATTTTATGTCAACGGATTTATGACACTGCCCTGAAATTATTACTTGTTGAATGCCCGCGCGGCCGCATGCGGCCGGACGGACAACAATAGAAATTCTATTTTGTCTCATTTTCCGGGCATTGAAGTGTTAAAAAATCCAATATGCAGTGCTGTTTTAAAATAATATGGAAAATAAAGTTTGATATTCTTAGCTTATTTAGCTAAATACAGAATCAAATTTTATTTAATCCTATTTTCCTTGAAACAGACTGTAGCATGTATGTCGGGTAGATTAAAGAATACATTATTATAATTTTATAAGTATATAACTATGTACAATATTAATTATCAACTAGCGAGACGTAAGCTCTATCTTTCTATAAGATCATAAGATAAAATTATCTTTCTATCTATATCATTTTATGGAAACCATTTAATTTTCCGTATTTAAAACGTATTTTATAGTTTGAGCTTCCTTAGACAATAGGATCGAATACAGTGAGATGTGATCTATCGGCTATTATTCTTTTGTGTTTAAGGTTAAGCACTATTATTTTTTCCAGGAAATCTTGTTTGCGAGGGAACAATGGATTTAGCAAAGTATTGTTTGGATTGTTCTCGTCTTGTACCTACACAGCCTCCCTCGTTATTGAAATTGTTAATGTGCATACAATTCACCGATATGTGGTAACACTACAAGTATATTTATAAGGTTACACAATACACATTCATTTGAAATGTCTATAAAAATATGTAATGTGTACATTAAAGCCCAGCGTAGCAGTGATTATTTCCCATAAGCATTATATGTATTTAAATGTGATTGACATGACATCTTTTATTTTGAAGTCAAGCTTGAATTACATAATAAAATTACAAATCTTCCTTTAATCAAGTAAAGTAGTCTTGCTTGCATGTAATTTCAACAGAAATAAAAAAAGAATGGCGTCTCCAGTACGAGCGAGTTGCAGATGATTTTCAAAAGGAAAATTCTTATGAACCCCGCTCGGGAAACCTATGCTGAGATAGTTTCAAAGGCATCTTTCATGTCTAAATTCTATTCAGTGTTTTCTTTAGGATTTGAATAACATTTAGTTTTAAATAATAAAAAGATGCGGTATTCATGTAGTATATCATACTTTTATTTCCATATCGATGTTTCAAAGCTAACGGTGTCTACGATAATTAACTGCATAGAAACCGTAAATCTGTTATGCGTGAAGATATTTTCTCTCGCCGTCATCGGCTCAAAAAGAATTTCCTAGAACCAAGCCCTTCAAGGTATTAATAAAGATAGTGGAAGTCTAAAAAGTGGTATGTACGTACATACACGTATCTGATTAAACTGTGTACACTAGAAGAGCCTTCACGGGGTATGACGTCAATTGTTTCAGCAAATGAGTGCCAGAACGACCTTGCTGGCTCTATACCGTAGAAAGCTAAATATAGCCATAGGTCAGGGGTCAGCCCAATGGCATAGACAGACGTGATAAATATTTCACGGTGAAATTTATTGATATTGCTGATCGACTTGTATTGGTAGTGGATGAATATCCTGATGAAGACTGGTAAGTACAATGATGTCATTCCAAATGTGTCCTTGTGAGAAAAATTTCAGGTTTGAATAGATATTTTTGATGTAACTTTTAGTGTATTTTTCTCACAAATGGAATCTTATCTTTCGACTATAAACGTACTTCCAACGTTATAATTCTAGAATTCCTCGTCTTCTTATCTAGAAGCGAAATAAGATAATATATAATTACGACGTAGTTTATAATCTGCTGAAGATTTCGTTACTCTACATTACTCTACAACGTCTTCATGACTTAATGGAGAATGTTGATTGACTAAAGTAAACAAATTTATTTTACTAGTAAAAGTCTGATACAAAGAGGATTCTGCAATGCAGATGTTTGGGACTTCGGGACCTTGAGATGGGAGTTGCCCTCGCAGCATAATGTACGAGACGACCTTCGACCTTCAGAAGAGAGTTCAATCGAACCCTCTAGCTAGTACGTATTCGTGCACAAGATCTTTACCAAGGACAATCCTTGAAACTCATTGCGAAAAAGAAAGTTTTCTACAGACACTGTTTGAAATCAATAAATTTCTTTTAATATTTTTATAATCAATCCGCAATGATCCGTTTTATACTCGTATTAAAACAAACTGTAGTTCAGTAAATAACTTCATATCTATCTTCAAACTTAAAATAAACCTAATAGCGTCAAAGTTAAATAATCATACTTACATAATAACAAAATATTATATTTGTAAATTGTATTTTTTCCATAAAATGTAGAGTTTTCTATCATTATCAGAATCTTATTGTCCACTCTGTAGATATCACAATTCTCTCACTGAATTACAGATTTCAAACTAAGTGGAAACTGGAAAGCAGTTATGTGTAGTCTTCACCATAAAACCTTTTTTTAATTACTTGAGAGAGTGTTTGATTTACACTGATGGTTTTAGAAAAAGTGAAACTTTAACTGACATAAATGTGTTTGACCATTATATGATGTACTTACTGTAAACGGCTAATGAATGATGCGTTATTTCATGCGTCTGGTTAATTCCGTATGTCGTTGTCATTTACTAGTTGTCGTTTAGTCGTTTCCTGCATTTCCGCGAATTAGCAGTACGTGCTAACTGCGCTTATCGCTATAATCTGAGAAATAGCTACAATTTTCATTAAAAAGCGAAAGTAATTCTTGCTTGAACAGTTTAACTTATATGAGTGGAAAAAGACAACAGGTACTTTTTTGTGTCATACATTTTTTTTTTTTGTTAGTATTTTACTACCTTAACGTCGGATTAGAACTAGAAGCTTAGGTATTTCTATCAGTCTCGTAAAAATTGTTTTATTTTCAAGCCACCTGAATGAAGCAGTGACCTGAAAATAATGGTATTCATGTTCGTATGATAAACAGTATGGAACCCACGGTCTTGTTTTACTACTTACTTGTCATTATGCAGCTGTCGCATAAACCACTGTTTTGTCGTCAGGTAAAGAAGGTAAATCTGCTGTATAAAAATACTTAACTTTTTAGTTTCTATTGTAAATTGTTTTTCTCATTAATCAATTCACTATGTTATGTAACTCCAAGACGTTTTTTCCTTATTTATTGTTTTCTATAGGTCTCATTTACTTGTCTCATGCATACACACAACGATGATTTCACAACTGCATGGTGTCTATCTTAACAAACTTGATAAAATGAGGTTAAACATATAAGAACAGTTACGTGTACGCGAATAATGCTTGTCATTGCTGGAAGGTTGGTCCAACTGCCACAACCACAACAGATGAAACTTGGCGAACTTGAGTGTGGTTCAGATCTCGATGCACTGGTGACCTGGATATGGTAACTTCGGAACTTTATTGGAACACATGACAGTTGCACAACACAAGGCAGTGTAATGGGAAACTTTCTGTCCGAATATGAAAATAGTGGGTGATAGGTATACACGCCTCTGAATCGAACAAGTACTTTTGCATATTTTTTTTTTAAATATCTTGCTCGTGCCATACTACACGCAACTCTTATGACCGATAACTCTTGTGGATTGTTAGGTACTTATTATGTAAATTGTTGTGCAAACGTCAACATGATAAAAATTTAGTGTGCGCTGTAATTTAGATTCAATTATATTTTGTTCAACATTTAGCACAATATTATTTGAAAACATCATTGTGCTTTTGTAATTGTTGTTAGTAAAACCACTTTATAAACTATAAACAAAAGCACTTTATTTTATTAGTGTAGGTATCTCTCAACTAACAATATGCCTCGTCAGATACGTTTTAATTTGCGCTCAATGAAAACTATAACTTGTGTAAATTCCGCTAGGAATAAAGTGGACACAAATAAGACTTCTAAAAGGTTTCATAACTAGTTCACTTTAATGACATTTTACGGCAGCTAATCTCTTGAATGTCCGTTGTAAATGGATTCGTTCAATTGGAATTAATACTATCACATTTGTGTAACTCCCGAAATTTAGCTACAGTGTTGCGCAACTGATCGATAACGCTATCTCCCTTTGAGTGTGACCGTTGCTTCACTGTTTCCTCTATATCCTCACTTGTATTTTTATCAGATAGTTAAACCTAATTACAGTACTAACCAGTAGCCACGCTACTTGATATACCGTAATTCAAAGTGATTTATTCACCATTTTACTTTTAATATTTTTAATTGCCACTTAATTTTTTTGATTCATTGACGCTCTGAATAGTATGAATGAAACCTTATTATTATTGTATAAGGTAGACAACTACTTGGAGACATTTCGTTTTATTACGGTGTTAGAAATCGTAATACGACACAATTGAGGAAGTGTGATCATGATGACACATATTTAATGAACCGTTATTTACTTTCTGTTAAGTAAAGGATAAGATTACTTGTTGCGTGTTTCTTACACAACTCGACATTATTGGAAAACTGAGTCAGTCTGAAAACCCTTGCTTAAGTAGAATTTAAAATATCGGTTTTAATACCGGCAATTTAAAGTTTCAGTAGTGGGGCGCTGGGCAACTGGAGGAATGAAATTGAAAAGTTCATAACTGCAGCAACTGCACGGTTTCCGTTTGTCTAAAGTGCCAGAAATGAGGTCGTGGCGTGAGATAACGAGGCGGAATGAGCGGCGTACTTTTTACAACCCCAATGCACAAACAGGCACTTGCCGTGAAGTTTTCCTTTGAACCAAATCTAAAAAATAGGTGCAAGTGCAAGGCAAATCGTATGTGAAAAAATTACCCAGTTGTTTTTGGAGATCGCGGAATATATATCTCCCTGACATATCCTTTTTAACACGTTTTTATTCTAATATGTCTAAATATAGCGTAGATTCTACACTAGTACAGGTACCAAGGCCAAAGGCTAACTTTCGATCTAGTTAAATTGTCTTCCAAATTCATTGTAATACCTAAATATACTCGCTGTCATACCGAGGAGTTTAGTCAATCTCCTATTTAACACGCATTATCACAAAAATTACTGTTCTAATAAACAGAAGGGTTTGCTTAGAGCCATTAAAGCGCATCTTCCTCGAAAAAATGCTACTGACTAAGAAAAACCAACAGTATTCGCAAAAGAGGCAACCCTGTTTGAGAGCAGGAGCCAGCGGAAACAGGTCCCCGGCGCACTTATTAACCTGAGTTCATTGCAGTACCCTGCCTGCAATCACGGCCGTGGAGTATTGTCAACACCGAACCGGGTCACAGCCGTAAAACAATGCCAGACTTTTTAGTTTTGGCACTTTTTTTGAGTGCAATGCTCACTATCGCACTGACGATGTCAACAAGGAAAATATCTCACGGTCGTAAATCTAGAACTAGCTTACCCAAGAATTTTAAGTTCATCGGATAGAAATATTGCAATTTTTTTCATCTGGTATTTAAACTTCTTCTATGAGCAAGAATTTATTGCAATATTCTGATGTAACGCCACAGAATAAACTAACGCTAAGATATGTGTTGCATAATAATGCATTTAATAGGTAACGATTTCAATTTTGGCTAGTTAGATTAGGGTTGACAACGTTTTTTTACATCAAATATAGTATTTTTAAGATTATTTTATTACATTTGAAAATATAGTAGATGGCATAAATGTTCAGAAAATATGTTTAAAATAATTAGGGGTTGAAGTATGAAATTGCCGTTTCGTATGGAGAATTTCGAAGGCGTAGCATTTTCCATACTAACATTTTCTTAATTTATTTAACAACCATGAAAGCTAATTATTATACAATGTACAGTACAATACAATTACAATTCCATAATGAACCACTTTAAATAATAATATGTTTGTTGCTTTGGTATGACTTATCTTATTTCATTTTTTCACTTAAAAAAATACACAAGGTTATTTTTAGTTAATACAAAACCTTTCGTGGGGTTGATCAGACCATCAAACTGAACAACTTTCATTTTGGGACCAACCTCGAAATCACGAAAAAAAATCAGCTGTTCCATATGTCGTGGGCCAATCGTTGAAAAAAACAACAACAACAAAAGTACAATCCTACTTCATCGAAATGTATGAAACAGCTGATTTTTTTTCGCAATTTCAAGGTTGGTCCTATAATGAAAGTTGTTCAGTTTGATGGTCTGACCAACCCCACGAGAGGTTTTGTATTAACTAAAAATAAGCTTGTATAGTATTCAAGCCTTCGATATAGGATACTATATATATAGTAGGGTTGGCAACCCTAAGTTAGATTGATGCATAGAAACATTATATCTACATTAATAATTATTCCTTAATGAGGATGTTGTTTTCATTAACGTTGGTATTTACCAACATTGGAATGGGCAACTAATGATTGGTAAAAAAAATTCTACTTGGTTCGTTATGACAATAATACGTTTCAATAATCGTCATTCGAGTGACATCATTCGTGATTCATTATTCTTTTGAGGTGCCTTACTGAGAGTGTTGATACGTAGTAGCTGCTTAAAGAAGCAGTCAGTTATTTATTGTGAGAACGTAAATAGGTGACTATATCCTTGAATTGCCGTGCACCTGTAGGGGGGAACTGGTATATTTTTATAGCCATTCACTATCCTATACAGTATTTGTAGAGTCTGTGTTTGAGTTTAGCTATAAGTAGGTACCTACTTATATTACAATAAGAAATACACGTAAGTATTTCATATTGAAGGAAATAATTTACTTTAGTTAATAATATTTGCAATATAATAAACTGTTTCCTTCCAATTAAGAATTTAATTTTTCCATGTGGAAATATTTTACAATATGACAAGTTATTGTAAAATCTTGAAATCTAATAAAACGTTTGAAACATGTTAAAATGAGAGTTCTTGATGCGGTCGTCTATAATTTTATGTACCTATAGCTATTCTTTAATAAAACTTAAAACTTGTTCATTATGTAACGAATATAATTTTACAGTTAGTGTTATTAATCAGACGGTGTCATTGATTATTTCCACAGAGTAAAATAGATAATGCTGTCACGTTGCGTAGAATTAGTTCTTTGAATATATTAATGATTGTTTTTCAATGAACGACACGTACTTAACGGCTAAATTAAATACGCAAAAATTTCCTAAAGTTAAAAGTCATCAGATTTGACAAAAAAAATTTGAAATTACTAATAGCTTCCGATAAGTTAACCTTAACCAAAGATTTTAGCTAAGAAGCCTTTAAACAATTTGAGAAACTTTCAAAAGGTGTTTTCTAGTAGTAGGTATCCTACATCGTAGTATGTTTACTAAGATTGACAGACACATCTTGGAGGTATTCCAGTTAACGCACCAATCTAAACCGCAGCACCTGAACCGCATCAAAAGCATTCCAGATACAGCACCAATAATTGGTACTGTTCGAAAAATGATTAAAAATATTATTAAAGCATTCCATTACGGCACCAATAAATAATTTTATATTTATTTAAATAGAGGTGTTAGTTAACTAAAAAAATCGATAACACAGTACAGTTCTTAATTACATTTAACTCCACTACCAGTGGATCCTTCTTAACCATTCACGAGGATGACCTTAAAAATTACATTGCCATTAAAAATTACTCATAATAACGATAATATCTAAAATTAAAGTACCTCATAAGAGTCTGTTGAACATATTCTAAATGAAACTTTTCTTCCCCAGTGCTATCAGCTAACGCCCTGAGCGGGACAGGCGTGGGCCTGGTTCCGCTTGTTCCGGAAGCAGCCCTGGGCGCGGTGGAGATGGTCCAGGAGGGCGAGGGCGGCGTGACCGGGGAAGGCCTCATCGCGCCGCGCCGTCTGCCCAACCCGTGCCTTGATAGCCCGCAGCGTCTGGACTTGCATCGTGAGCTGCTCTTCAACCAGAGGATGTGAGTATACAATATACTATACCTGAATTAATGCGATACTAGTCTTCGTGTAGTCTTCTCGGCATTGGAGTTAAGACGACTCGTAAGTTCATCGCGACAATTGCAGCGTAATCCGCTATCTTCTTCATTGTATCTACTTCATTATTACAATGTTGTACTCGACTTCATGTAGTCTTCTTGGTTGGCCTTGAACAAAGAGTAAGTTCATCATGACACTTTCAGCATAGTTTGTGACTGCACCTCCCTCCCTAATAAGCAGCATCAACATTTTTTTGAAGTGAAAACTTCTTTAGCGGCGTTGTACGCTTTTTTTGTAATGGGGAAAAAATGCTTAACTCGCGTCAGTAAGAATCACGTGACCCTGATCGAAAATTCGTAAGGTGGATGTGACGGATGGAGAGTAGACAGCCGGCGGCGGAAGTATCCCCCTCTCTTTCTACGGGGCGCGGTGAAAATGGAGGCGCGTCATTTCACGACGTAAACACTTGTGTCACCATAGCAACGCGATAATTTTTTAATTCAATGTCAAAACTCTAGATTTTCTGTCAAGCTATGGATAAGACTTACAATACTGTTCTGTTTGAATTCGTAAATTCAAATGCAGAGTAAATTCGTAAGACGGCAATTCGTGCAAAATTATTCTCTAACCATTCCAAAATATCAAAAATGCACAACGTTATTATTAAAGTTTTCACTTCTGCGGGCACTCCCAGAGTGCAACCCGATTTTTTTACCACTAAACATTATTAGGGACCTGGGGTTACATTATGTAGATTGATTGATACATTTGCCAATATTTAAATTATCTGAAGGCTTTAAATTGAGCTTAATCAAATAAAGCATTTTAAAGCGTTTTAAAATTAAATACTGCAGGTACAAACTGTATTGCTTTAACAAGGTCACTGCAGTGAAATCCAATGGTAGTTAACGATTATATTTCTTGTTACAATCATCATCATCATCATTATTATTATCAGCCGCCTGCTAGGTATAAATAGGCCTCCCATCTCTTAGGTAGAAAAATTCAAAAGAAATCAAGTGTTACTAAAATTATCCTTGAATCAATAATAATTGTTCTCTGAGAATTTGATTAAATTTCGTTGTAGGATTTTTTTCCATTGACATTTACTTCGTACTTCACCCTGCAGAGCAGTGATCCTACAGTTAAGTATTTCAAGAACCTTCAATCTCTACCTCATCCATTGTTGTGAAGGAGGGTCTCTGTCAAAGGCATATTGTTCTTGGTACAAAAGCTTGCTATGAGTTTTAAGAAAGGTTCACCAATCCATTGTAATATTGACACATGAGTTTGGCGTATTATACTTTAAATAAAAATGATATTGATTAATAAATTCCATTTAAATTATTGTGTAGGGACAATTAAAGCCAAAGTTAGAAAATGAGGATTTTGTATGTACTAAAAGGCAGGAAGCAGACTATGGAAGCAAAATAGATTTTATACCTGCCTTCATTATTTTAAAACGATAGTTCAACTTACAGAAAATGCGTTCGGTGCCGGAATTCCTTTATACCCTATCATCAAGAAGGGATCCTTTTTTGTCGGCATTCTTTAAAGGTCAATCCATTGAAGAAACTTAAAGCATCTTTATGAGAATGTCCGAAGAAGATAATTCTTAAGAAAAATAATGCTTTATTTATAATAACACTAATAATATTTAACAAATAAAGAAATAGTTTTCAAGTGAAGTTTTCACAAACTGCTTTGCGGTTTTTTAGTAACTAACAAGGTTACAAAAAATCATCCTCATACATAGTTTCAAAGTTATCTCTATTGCTCTTTACATATTTTGATATTTCGTCACGAAGATGACTGTATACTCAATGTGAATTTATAATGACGTTGATGTTAATAATATGCAATACTAATATTATTAGTAGAAAATCATATCTAGCTATTCATGTCAAAGCGTATAGGTATTAATAGTAAGTATCGTCCAAGAGTAGGTAATTCGTAAAAGTAATTTTGTACTTTACGCTATTCTCAAACTATTACATTTTCAATTTCATTTTATTTGTTACGCAACATTGCAGCTAGTTTTAACAAGCATAAATATGTGAGATCATCGTTTAAATACGTGACAAAAAAAATGATCGAAAACATTCTTCAAACAATGAGTAATATAATACCGATATAGGATACTGTTTCAGTGTTCGCCTCGAATACCAAAATAGAGATAGTTTTTGCTAGTCCTAAATATGTGTCGGTTTGTGAGCGCACAGGTGCACAGCATCCTGTCTTGAAGCTGCGAACTGGCTGCGATGCGATTATGGAACATCTGTCGTCAGATCTTGCTCAGATGCAGTATGTTAGCGTAGTACGGGTTAGATCTTCACAAAGGAAGCGCTGCATGTTTTTTGCGCCGGTAAATTCACACTGGTGTTTATTTTATAATTGCTAACGATTCAAACGATTAAGTAAATTATCCATAGTAAGACAATTTTATTAACTTTCCTTGTTGGATATTATTAGATTTCTCTTCAGCAGCCGTTATGGCAATATTTTATTACAACCTGTCTATAACATTTACAGACGTCGATGTTTATTTGCACCCACAAAATATTGATTCAAATCGATAGATATTAAATACAATTGATGGCGTATAGCAAAGCAAGGTCAATCTTACGATTTCTTTTATGTCCAACCAAAGGACGTTATGGAAAATCAATAATATACGTGACCGTTTGTGATAAAACGGACAAATAGTAACGTGCCTGAGACACAGAATAACTAATAGTACAAGTCCTGAGATGAGAAGTATTGTGTTGTGATTTTACCGGGTTTGAGTTTATAGTCATGGGTAGGTATCTCTAGAATGGATGTAGCTGGATACGTTACACGCAGATTGCTTAGAAACTTATTTCACTTGCTTTGTTTGTACTTTAAAAAATATATCATTATGTACCCTCGTATCTATAGACGTGTAAGTACGACAAGGATAAATTAGTATAACTTAAGTAAAGCTTGCAATTTTCAAATGCTTCTAAATTTATAGTATAATTAATCTTAAATGCAGTTTTAGTGCATTTAAGATTAATTTATATACAATTAATTGCATGTGAATAAATTAGAAGCATCTGAAAATTGCAAGTTTTACTCAAGTCATTACTTACTCGTCTATAGGATTAGCCATTTCCGTTTAAGCAACTAAAGGAGTGGTACCACATTATGATTCAATAATGTAATAGAAATTATAATGACGCAAATAGCTCCACAGCTTTGACCTGTTGATTCAGCTCATTTCCTCGTCAATGTGATTGTCGGAGCCATCTCGGGTGTTATTTCCGCGCCGCCGCCGCCGCCGGGCTCAGCACGGAAGGAAGCAATTCCCAGTCCGTTAGTGGGAACGCTATTCTATAACTTATCAGTCAGTGCTCACGGTTATTCATGGAATCTCATTTGAAAGCCTTTTCTCATGCCTGTTTACGTAGGTATCTCTCCAATGAATTCTGTGTCTCTTTGGCAGGAGCAGACATGGTCATTTTCAATCTAAACATATCAGCTTATGGCATAATCTATTATGCCATCAAAACCCCAAAACACGAAAAATCAACTATGTCTGCTTCTGCCAAGGAGACACAGAATTCAAGTAAAACGATCTACCTACAAAGCTTTTAGCTTCAATCCATAAATACCACCTCACCCTATTTATTTGCATTCTTTTGTAAGACGGATGGTACTTCCTCAGGCGAGTCCGTACGTGAGGATATTCTCTATGTGCTCTCATATTGAAAATATTTATCATCACTAAAAATACCAGCTTTTATGGCCCAGCGCAGGACTCGAATTATCGTTACCACAATAAAGAAGTGGTAAGGCAATAAAGTTGTCCGCTGGCCCGGCAACGGCACCAAGCTGTAGCGGAGCGGGCAGACGAAGATGTTTGATGTTGATAAATAAACGGGCGGGCTGGGCTATTTACTCTGTTCCTCGCTCGGGAGACGTCGCTGATTGCAGACTGATCTAAAACGATATTTCATTCCGATAAATTGCGTTTGGACGGAATCAATTTAAAGCTCAAAATCATCTCAATCTGTTTGTTGCGTAATTTACGAATTTATACAACATAAGTAATTCACAATCAAACTGTTTCTCACATTATTTTGTTTATTTTGCTATCTTAGTGATAATAAAACTGCGTTTAAGATTGCGAGGATTTTATAAGTAGTGTGTTTAAGAAATTAATAATACGAAAAAATATCAACTTACATTTGACATCAAAATTTAAAGAATCAGCGATATAATTTCTCAGTTTGTTTGTTATAAAGTCTTTAGTTGAATTAGTGCTAACTAATACCTCACTACATGATATTGGCTGGTATCCGGCGTAGCGTGAATCTGGTAGTAATTAGCCGATTAACTCGCGCTAACCGAAGGCGAAGCTTAACGAGCATGGGAACGTGCAGATGACGATGTTATTTACTACCTTATTAAGTAATATTACACTTTATTACAACTGCCGAAGTTTCTGTAGTTTAAAAAAAATAGTAAATTTAGTGTCAATGAAAATGAAACTAGTCTTTACTGCACTAAATTGAGTACTAGTGGCGTGTGCTGAATAAAAAATACGGCGTTTGCTGATCGAGGGATTTCGTTTGGCAGGGTGAACCTTCTGAGCCCTTAGATCATTTTAAGAAGGGGAGCTATCTTGGATTTTTGTATGGGAAGGAGATATAATACAATCTTTTTTTATGGAATTTGTTTTTTTTTTAAAACCCATTGTGTGAGATATCGGATGAAAGGGATTTTGGAGCTGATTCCAAATATATATAACATTGTAGCTACTGGTTTAAAAAAATCGGATAAACATTATCCAAACATACTAAGTTTGGACTCTTGCAGGAAGAAAACTACTAAATAATTTCTCATGAAACATATGCCAAACAACTTCTAATATACTCTCATCTAACGTCCTGGAAGCAATTAAAAAAAAATACATTTTAAAATTTTGTAATATTTTGATCCCAGTATTATATGAGTTCCAGTAAGTACCAGAATAAAAAAAAACTTAATGTTAGTTTTTTCAAAAATGCTTGCAATGCACAATGCTTGATGTAAAATAAGAGTACATTACAAGTTGTTTGACTTATGTTTCATAAGAATTCATTTAGTGGTTTTCTTCCTGCAAGAGCCCAAACTTAGTATGTTTGGAAAATGTTTTTCCGATTTTTTTTAAACCAGTAGCTAAAATGTTATAATATTGTATATATTTATAATCAGCACAAAAATCCCTTTCATCCGATACCCCACACGATGGGTTTTGAAAAAAAAAATCAATTTCCATACAAAAAAAAGATTGTATTATATCTTCCCATACAAAAATCCAAGATGGCTCCCCTTCTTAAAATGATCTAAGGGTTCAGAAGGTTCACCCTGCTAAAGGATATTCCTCGATCACGAAACGCCGTATATTGCACTTTTATGTCGTGAGGAAATGCAACTATACTAAGTATTCTATTACTGCAGAGGTACCCATACGGTCGATCAAAGATAACAGATTTGATAATTTGCAACCAATGTAGTTTTACTTGCAATTTTTTGATTTCGTAATATATATTTTGTGGGTCAAAATGTCGATCTCTTAATCGAAAATTTTTGCTAAGTATACCCCTGACCTATAGGATACAAAGTTTTTGAATCAAAATGTGCATGATTCAGTTTAAAACAGTGTATAGAGGTCCCCAAACTAGGCAAAGCCTGTATCTTGGAAAACCAATTTACGTTAACTTGGTCATTGTCATGTCAACAATAATGATGGAAGAATAATGGGGTTATTCCTCCCATGGCCGAAATAGCTCTATTACTTGACCTTTATTTATAGGAAGGTGCGTGTAACACGGTTACGCGTTATCGTGTTAACCCCTGGTAAAGAGGTGAAACCGTTTTTGGGTTAAAAATAGTATTTCTTTTAACTTGATTGAATGAACTGTAACTATATTAATTTTTGTGTAATTTGTGTCCGTAAATTTGTTTTTGCTGGCAAGATGATTAGTTTGTTGTGTTCAGTTTTCCTACAATTTATCATTATTATTATAAGGTCATCAAGCTTATGTTCACGTAAATATTTATCATAACTATTGAAACAGGTAATTATTAGAAAACTAATTTTAAGTATAAATGCAAAAGTAAGTTTGTTACGCTTTCACGTCACTCAACCGATCGTAATGAAATCTTAGGTTACCTACCATAAAAAAATAACTGTCCACGCAGACGAAGTCGCGGGTGGTCGCTAGCTAGAAAAATAAAAGTGTCTGAAGCTAATTGTTTTGTAAAAATAAGTAGGTATTAATTGCCGGTGACTGCTCTCTTCAAAACCCCATTCCGAATCTAGATGCTCGGTTGAACTTTGTGATTGCGAACCTATTTTAGATTTTAAGCTTGCTGCAACATTACATCGCGAGATTCGCGAGAGAGCGACTAAGTGAAAATTAATTTTGCAAGCAAGATTAATTAAATTTCAGGCAGAGCCCGTTTCAGACACGTTTTCTTAATAATTCCATTAAAATTATTGTGAATTACTTACTCTGGAAAATGATTGTTACTCGTAAATATTCTAAATAGCAAATAACATAAAACTATGACTGCGGTAACTATTGAAAATAGCTCAATATAAAAAGTTAGTTATCATCTTGTAAATATTTTAATCTCTTATACAGTGCCTTTTGTCTTAAATTAGCGACAATTTAAAGGCGTGAAATACACCTAATTTAATCGACAAAAACACCCACATGTTGGGATCTATCCCCACTCCTGTTGGAATGGCCGCCATTTTAAATTTAACTTTTTAGATGACCCTGCGGAAAAATATTTATTTCTCCGGATTTAGAAGTCCTACAGTTATAACAAAAACACTTCAAAATTGATTGGTGGTATTATTATACCACCTATCAATTTAAAAAAAATGTGTATACATCATAAAAAATTATTGAAGTAAAATTTTACACGAAATTTGTGTGCTTTTTTTAGTTTTTCTAACATATCTCAAAAACTAGGACATTAATGCAACTTTTTTTGCATCATTCGAATACAAAGGCATATTATCTTCAAAACAACTTCAAAATTTATTGCTCTATGTTGCATATTTCGAGAGCTATTGTTGGTTTAATATGACCCTTACAAGCATTAAATGGTTATTTTCGAAAATGAAAAAAATCAAACTCCAAAATACTAAATTTTATCATTTGATGAAATTTGTATACAGACAAAATTATCAGCCTAATTTAAAATATGTACAAAATGCTTGTATTAATGTCCATTTTCGAAAATAATCATTTTTACACGACTGCCAAAAAACGAGTGTATATATAAGTGTTCAGGATTCATGTATGTTTGTGGGTATGTGAGTTTCTTTATTCCACCATTAGTTCTAAATGGCACAACGGATTTGGATGTATGGGGTATCGTTAGAATCATTACATCATTCCGAGTGACACTGGCTATTTTTTTTTTAAAAAACGACAATATATGGCGGCTACGACGCCATTGTTAAATGTGAAAAATGTCTTTCGTGATTTTCCGTTCCGAAAATGTTTAGATGATCGATATGGATGTCGTTAAATGAAAATGGCATTTATTTTAGGGTCCAACACGACACGGTGGACATTATTCAACACCTAAAGGACTGAAACGGGGGTTCAAATTTTTAATGGAAAAATAATACGGGAACGGGAACAGGAATGAGAACGAGAACGGAAACTAATAATAATATTATAAATGTGAAAACTTTATGTTTGTTATGTACTCAATCACGTAAAACCGGCTGAACGGATTTGGAATGGCACACAGATAGTTATAGCCTGTAGTAAAACATGGATACTTTTTATCTCGGTCAAAGGTTCCATAGCGTTTTTCCGAATGTCCTCACGGACGAAATCGCGGGCAAAAGCTAGTAATACATAACACTGTTATTTAAATGAACAGAGCGTGGAAACCCAAGATAACATTATTTATAACTAAGTAGTTAATAGAAATAAAATACTGATATGGATAAGTAATGAATGAGTTGGGTTTTTAATATTCGCAATCCAAAATAGTATAAACACATGTAATACCACAGAACAAAGATTTTTTTGCGTAATGCGATATCTAGTTAAATTACTGTAAATAAAATGACATGTGTACACCAGTAGCAGACCCAATAAAACAATGCACCAACGATTATTGACGTCATCGTTACGAAATAGTCAACAGATGCAGGTACTGATCGTGGGAACGTGTTTCATGTTGCCTGTCCTTTACTCTCAATAATTTTCTTGTACATGTTGTTATTATTACTATACTTACATTTACTTGAAAACCTACAAAAGCAGATTTAATCAACTGTATACCTTTCAAACTGATTGAAACGGATCATAAACGAAGAATACATTTGCTAACAAAACATGTTTTACTTGTTTGTAATATTGTCGTTTGTATGTAATTTCCTCAGCATTTCAATTTGTTATTATGGGTCAAACACGATACCAAAAATACTCGAACAAACTCATTACTGTGGGAAAAATAAGTTCCGCGAGTTTCGATGCTGTTACACTTTGCGCATAACAAACGAATGAAACGCCTACCCTATTGATATGGGTTTCATATATGGAAAGTTAATAATCGTATACTTATTTAATGTTTTTAACTAGATGAATATTGGCCAAGTTTTTATATTTTGACGAATTTTTGTTTGAATTTCGACGTACACGTATGTATGTAGAGTAGTAACGACGACGCGTACACTTTAGAACGTAGAAGATAGTAGGTAGGTCTTTAAAGAATACTTATCGGTAAGACGGTAACATAATGTGTGTTATCAATCAGTGAGAATTTCAGCTTGATATTGACAGTGGATATTAGACAGTACAAGGCAGGCATGCCCATATATGGCAATCCCGGTGAATTTCGAGCGATAAGATAGTCCTACTATGCTGGTGCTGATAAAAGTCAACAACGTGATTGTTTTGTAGAATACTCAAATATTATCCAATGATATTTTGCGTTGTTTTTCATTTTACAGTTTTTTTCCGAAAATTTGTCTTGTGACATGTATTTTCCACTATTATATACTAGCTTCCGCCCGTGACTTCGTCTGCGTGGAAAGTTTTTTTGCTATCCCTCGGGAACATAACTGTTTTTCGGGATGAAAGGTACCCTATGTCCTTCTCTATATTCCTGACAACGTGTATGCAAAATTTTATGATGATCGGTTCAGTAGTTAAGACGTGAAGGTGTAACAAACAAACAAACGGACTTTCGCATTTATAATATTATAGTAAGAATAGGGTTATAGGTAAAACACCAACAACCTCGCAGAAGATTACTAACATCATAAACAACAATATTTGTTCTACGACTTTTCCGAAAACAGACAAGAATCTAGATGCTCGGTTGAACTTTGTGATTGCGAACCTATTTTAGATTTTAAGCTTGCTGCAACATTACATCGCGAGATTCGCGAGAGAGCGACTAAGTGAAAATTAATTTTGCAAGCAAGATTAATTAAATTTCAGGCAGAGCCCGTTTCAGACACGTTTTCTTAATAATTCCATTAAAATTGTTGTGAATTACTTACTCTGGAAAATGATTGTTACTCGTAAATATTCTAAATCGCAAATAACATAAAACTATGACTGCGGCGAAGAAAAACTCCACTTTTCATACTAAACTCGAACAGCTGGTCGGACAGTTGTATGGAAAGTCGATTATTTTATGTCTGTTTTCGGAAAAGTCGTAGAGCAAATGTTGTTGTTTATGATATTAGTAATCTACTTTTGCGAGGTTATTGGTGTTTTACAAATAACCCTGTATACCTATACATATAATGTATACGTGATATTGTGACTTTACTTAGGTGGAATGAATTCATTGTTAAAAGATAGATATAACACACCAACTTACTCAAAACAAAAGACAAGTACCTAGGTATCATGTAATTCAAACTGGACCTTTATATTGTTTAGTGTTAATTAAGTCCCTTTATGATGTTAAACAGCTAATTAATATAACAAAGAAATATATATAATAACAAACCAAGTTAATTAATTTTTAATTTAATTACAGAGGAAAGAATGTCCTCAACCAAAAGAGTGAACTCGAAAGGGCGCTATCGAAACACAAAGAGAAGCAGATTATGAACCAAGTGCGGGAACACAAGGAAACTCCAGGTAAAAGGATAAATAATTATACTTATTAATAAAATCAAAAAGAAACTAAACACTTCTTGCCTAATTTTCAGTAAACATATTAGTCCCTTAGCTACACAAAGTACATTTCCATTAATTACTACCGACCTTCGCAAAATGGAAAAAAGTTTTTAATAAAAACAAAACCTCCTTCAAAAATCTTGAAAAAATCTAACAAAAAAACAGCTTCAAAAATAAATTAATGGCTCTAAAAAGCAAGAAATAAAATATTGAAATCTGCATAATAACTAACTCGAAAGTTTGTATGCATATCTTATATTAAACAACGCCTTTTGAAGTCGGGTAGGGGGGGAAAGAAGGATATTTTTTATCTAAACTAATATATCTAAACTTTAATCATGGGTTTAAACCCCACCCGACTTCATAAGAAGATATGCATACAAACTTTCGAGTTAGTTATTATGCAGATTTCAATATTTTATTTCTTGCTTTTTAGAGCCATTAATTTATTTTTGAAGCTGTTTTTTTGTTAGATTTTTTCAAGATTTTTGAAGGAGGTTTTGTTTTTATTAAAAACTTTTTTTATTTTAAACTTTTTTGTGGTAAGTATATTTTTTTTGAGGTTTTTGAGGTAATGATATTATCTAAGTTACAATAGCCTTATGTCAACGGTTCATCACCTTTTACATAGTACTGCTTTTCCCGACGCAGGGGCGTTTATTGTTGAGGAGTTCTCCTGATATTTCACTATCAGCTCCACTTCACCATATGAATTATGATAAGCATAAATAGCCTAGCAACCATATTAAAGTAATCGTATCGTACCAGTGAACTACTTAGTATTGAATAGTTCCGATGATCATCTATGCTGGTCTTCATAATCAGTTCCACTTCATCGAAATAGTATTTTTCGAAAGCAAATGCACAAGTTACTTAAGAAAATACTAAAATCGCTATAGATCTGCATATAATTTTTGAAGAGTTCCCTCGATTTGTCCAGGATTCCATCATCAGATCCTGATTTCATGACAATGGGACCAACTTGGAAGTATATACTTTCAAACAAAAAAAGAATTTTTCAAATCGGTCCAGCCGTCTTCAAGTAATCGAGTAACATACATAAAAAAAAAAAAAAAGATTCCGACGAACTGAGAACCTCCTCCTTTTTTTGAAGTCGGTTAAAAAGTAACGCTTTGCATGGCATTATAAAAGGCTTTGGATAAGGCTAATTGTCTAATTTTAAAAATCTATCGCAATCGCTTTCGTTTGACAGTTGGATGTGACACATTGCTGCATTTCTTTGGTAAATTTTTATTTGTGTCAAAAAGAAACATCATTGGATTACATCCTGAAAGCGATTGCGATAGATTTTGAAGTTAGAAAATAGAAAGGAATTAAGCCCGCCGGTAACGGTCAATTGCGATTGTCAATTTTTCCGTCAATTCCATTGTTGGAGCAATTGACAATCGCTTCAATTGCACGCGTAAACGATAAATTTTTCCGTCAATGGGCGTCAATTGCGGAAAAGTTGACAATCGCAATTGATCGTTACCGGTGGGCTTTACAATTTTGTCAATCGCATCATCATTCTTTCGCGAAGTTCCTTGTGGCGGCTTATACCAATGCAACCCTAACCTGAATTTCGA
Source organism: Agriphila geniculea (assembly GCA_943789525.1). Taxonomy (NCBI): domain Eukaryota; kingdom Metazoa; phylum Arthropoda; class Insecta; order Lepidoptera; family Crambidae; genus Agriphila; species Agriphila geniculea. Next base: position 17,485,471 of record OX038875.1, read on the forward strand.
TTTCCTAACTTTTAATATCGGGATTTAATGTCACATAAATGGTTAGATGAAAAATTCTTCCAGTACCAAACTAAATGGGAATAATGAATTTCATTTTATCAAATATTTTCATACTATGGAGCCATTTGCCTTTAACTCTGGGTAGGTACCCTTAAAACTAAAAAGAAATCGTCTTAAGGGTACCTGCCTAGAGGTAATGCAGTCACAAGTTCCAAATTAAATTGTTTTCTGTTCTCATTGGTGTTGGAGTTAAAGAATCAATTCACTCAGTTTACGTCATATTATTCCATTTAGGTCATTTTCAACACCAAACTTGTTTAGCTAGTGAGTCAGATCTGAGATCCGACCTAATTGGAATCTGTTAAGACGCAAATTTTATGTATTTGAATCATTAGAGTAGATAAATAAATATGAGTACTTATAGAAATATTTATTCAGTAATTTATATTCATATCTCAAATATACCTACGTAGCGAAGAAAAATAAGGTTGAAATAAACAGCCTGTCGTTAATATACTACGACAACTCACTAACACTGTAACTAAAATCCTATTGTAGGAAAAAGTAATCTTGTTATGGATATTTGCTAATAAACTTAATTGACAAAATCAATCAACGCTGTTCCTGCATTTTGTCAGTTTAGCAATCTTGATAGACAGATTTACTTTTGCGGGTAACTTTATGCAATATTATCGTAATCATTAAATTAGTCTTTGCATTATCGTTGGATTATAAACTAAGTATAATGCAATTTATTGTAATTCGATTGTTATATCTATCTTTTTACTCTGTGACGGCAGCTTGGTGCAATGCTAGCGATTCTGCCTCTTGAGCCAAGGTCCGTGCTTCAAATCCGGGTATATGCATATGTTACGGTGAACCCCGAAGTTACGGTGCTCCTAGGTTTGCCTAGTCAAACCTCAGGTTTGACAAGAAGGCTTAGTCAAAGTCCAAAACTAATAGCGTGTTGCGTTTGACTATAGAAGTTGGTCTCTCCTAGGTTTGGCCATAAATGTGTTAGTCAAAGACCGAAACACGCTTTAGTTTTGGACTTTGACTAATCCTTCTTGTCAAACCTGAGGTTTGACTAGGCAAACCTAGGAGCGCCTGGACTTCGGGGATTGACTATAACACACACATAAACAATGCCATTGTATGTGTGATGAGCATATAGCTATTTTATTTTTGTATATTTCTATCCGTTATTAATTACCATAGTCCAAAGATCGTATAATCTTTGGTTCGTTTGAAATTAATGATTGGCGTGACTTGTTTGGAATACCTATAGGTACTTATTTATTTATTTATTCTTTTGTAACCAGTGAAGAGTCAATCGTGATGTAATGAAATTAAAATGTTATTTTTCAGAGACAAGTTTGTTAGTGTTAGTTACATAACGACAATGCATTGTTTTGAAATGACTAGAATGTTTTAAATACGGCGCTCATCGTCGCACTTTTTTCATTCAACATCGCCGAATGAATTCAGCAGAACTGGTCCAAGTGGTTTTTCGCTGCATATTCGGCCTCGGTCTTTATCCGGTCCACAATACGAGTGCACAGGTGCACTCGGCCGTTCACCCCGCCCTGCGCAGACGCACCTTTCATTAATCGGTCAATATTTGCAACGACCTTGGGCACATCATCTCGCAACGCAATGTGCAATTCTTGCATAGTTTAATGCAGAGCTCTAAAATTTTTAGAATTTACTTTTACTTAATTCGCTTCATAAAATAATTTCAATCGAATATGATTGTAAGCCAAGAATTAATGCAGTATAAATTTAATTATGGATATCATCACGCTTAAACAATATTCACGTTAATCGGTCAGAAAAGCGATGACCTTGCGGATAATGTTATCGTGTTTACTTTATAATCATAGCAGCTGCATCAAGTGAACTAATACAGATAACACTCACTTGTACTGGTCAATGTTGGCACAGACTAAGTTAATATTTACGACTTTATAGTGTATCTAACACCTTGCATGGATATCTTAGGAACGATGCACATTCTCATATTTTTACACTGCACCGGTCTTTCTTTATCTAACAGATAAAGTTACAAGAATAATCAATTTACTCGAATGCTTAAAGATAGATAAGTTTATTCGCTTGACGAATATTCGATTTTTTTTTTTTAGTTTTTATTCATATGATTACATAAGTAAGTACTTAATAAACAATAAACACAAAGCGGAAGTATACATTTTATTCAAAAAATTGGAATTAACTGAAACGCAAATAAGTTTTCTTTGGTAATTGTAGACTGAAAGTGAGATTTATTATAGTTGCCTTTCCAACGATTAGTGGACCGTTAGATAAAATATAATAATGTGGATACAATGCGGAAACCATTCTATAACTAATCTGTTGGAAACCTTTACAGGCAATGCAAGAACGATCAACTTCACGAATTTACGAAGCTGAGTAAATATTGTTTCAACATTTTGTTACATCAGGTGTTTTGTTAAATACTTAATAAATTATATTGAAGTGTACGCAAGCAGCTATTCCGAATAGTTAATATTTAAATATTTGTTGAACAAATTAGTAACGAAACGCAAGAAGGAAACGTGGTGAAACCGTTGTTATCGCACACAAGTAATCGTAGCAGTGCTGCAACTTTAGCAACTATTTACCAATAAAATAAATCATAACTTTGAATCAATGATCGTTACACTTCGTCAGATGCGCAGGCGACACGTGAGAGTAGCAACGGCCAGCCAATTTTCACCAAAATATTTGACTAACACTTAAAACGCACGTTTCATTGATTTGATTGTACTATATTGCAAACTTCCGAAAACTTCATATGCTAATTAACAGTTATAAATCTCGTCATCGCAGGTCGTCGTTTATTACGAGTAATTTGACTTTTTGCTTCTCTCCAAAATTCTTAAGGCGACTAGCACCTTCAAGTGATGCCCTCGTCTTAATTAAATTTATTGCTCCTTAAGTACACAATGTATCGAAAATCCACATGTACAGATTGAAACTAAGGTTCTATAGTTTATTTACAAACAATAACCTCAGTAAAATATAGTTCGTTTTAGTAGTATTTAGCAAAAGTACCAAAAGTGGCACTTACATTAGATTATATGCTTTGCGAGCAATTAATTTTATTTTGATGAGGGCTCCACTTTGAGGTATATAGGGGTTTTAAATAGTTGATATCGTTTCCAGAGTTGGAGCGTGCCATAGCGGAGCGCGCGCGGCGCCTCGAGCAGGCGGAGCAGAGCTCCGAGGAGGTGGAGGCGGGCACCAGCCCCGCGCTGCAGCAGCTGCGCGCGCGCCTGCGCCACGCCGCCGCCGCGCCGCCCGCCCACGCGCACTAGAGCCTGCCACTCATTTTGTTGTCGGCGCAGCATCGGTACGACCGACGTCAGCGTGTACCGAAAACATACCGAAAGCTTCTTGGACGCTTAAATTTCAATAGAGCGTTACTCATTTATTGTCGGCGCGAAGGCAACTTGTATCGGTACAGAATGTGTACCGTGCCGATAAATGCATGAAGGCCCAATCTCCCCTGCCTTTTTCGAGCCCTCCCGTGTGAATATAAGGTCCTTCTTAAATAGTGCACCAAATTTGAAGGGGTCAATGTATTCATGCATAGAAATAACTTTTACTATGGTACCAACATTGAAATCGAGAAAAAAATCAGCTGTTCCATACAAAATTTAAAATCGAATAGATCAAAATGTATAGAACAGCTGATTTTTTTTTCGCGATAACAATGTTGGTACCATAGTAAAAGTTGTTTGTATGCATGAGTACATTGACCCCTTAAAATTTTGTGCACTATTTAAGAAGGACCTTATATCATATATCAGGTCCATATGAACATCAGGCTTATTCTGACATTTGAACTTCATATTTTTATAGCTTTTTTGCGCTGGCTGCTTTCTGTTTAGTGAAATCCGTAATAATGAGACGAGCGTCGTAAATGAAGACAGTTAAATCGGTAAAAAATGACAAAAAACCCTAAAGTTCGTCCATATAATTATGCGGTAACTCGCTGTCCCAATCCTAACCCTTCGGCTAAAAACTGTAATTTTACAGATGGATGTGATACATTGCTACTTCATTTCGGCACAAACAAAAATTTACCAAAGAAAAGTAGCAATGTATCACATCCATCTGTCAAATTACAGTTAACATGAACTTCAATGTTTTTAGCCGAAAGACCCGCTGGAGGTACCTATACATTACATTCCTGTCACCAAAGATCGGCGTCAACGGTCAACCAAAATATTGTTTCTTCAACAATAAGGTACCTACCTACTCATAAAGCCAAAAAAGCAAATGTATAATAATTGTCTTTTGCAAAACCTAAGTAATATTAAAATGATTTACTATCACCGTTATGTATTGTCAACTTGGATGAATTAACCACTGGATACGTAACGTAAGAAAAATGTATGAAATCACGATCAACCAATTTTTGCGGGGTGAGGGGGGATTACACTTGTCAAATAATGTCAATGTTATAGGGTGATTTAGCCGGTTTTTGGCCATAATTGCCGGCCAAATATTATGGATTGTGAAACTCATACATTAGTTTTCGGCCAGGCGGCCAAAAAGCAAATGATCTCCCAAAAACGCATTTAGTTACCAGGCCATCAAATTTAAATGTATCATACCGAATACTTTACGCGTTTAAGTCAAAATAACAGTCCTAAAACTAATTTACCATACTCAGTAATAAAACTGTAACTTATACCTTCCAAAAAAACTCACATGCACAATTTTTTTTGCTACTTTTAACGACACACCTACCCTGTTCAATTTTCGCCCTTCTTCCCCTGTTCCCCACGACACTACCAAGGTGCACTACTGGTAGTGTCGTGGGTAATTTTGTTTGCCGTGGTAAACCACCTCGAATAACATACTTTACCAACTTTATGTTTCGCCAATCATTCATCACACTCGCCCTTGATGACTGCTGGACACATTTCTAAAATATACAGTTGGTCTGTACTTAAATCATCACGGCTCTTCGTTATATCTGTGCAAACAATAGCTTACGGCAGTAAATGATTTGACTGGAAGACATTCAAAATTATTAAGTGCTTTCTCTATCGGACCACTAAAGCTTTTCGGCCCTGTAGTACTACCGTCTAAGTATTCAAAAAAGATGTCTTAAACTTCACTCATTTGCGTGTAGTTGACATATTAGCCATTGAAGAGGACGTTGCAGCTTGTTTTTAAGTAGTTTGATAATTCCGACTCTATTACCAGTGTTAACAGCAGTTCCTCGCGCGAAATGACTTTCAAGACGAAAATTTACGGAATTCAAACATGATTTTGAAAACGTTTTGTAAGAAAAATGTTCCTTTTTGTTGATTATTATTGGCTTTTGTGTATAAGTATTTCTTAATAATATTAACTATTAAAGAAAATGTGATATATTTTGTTAAAATTATACTATGAAAATATTAATATATAGGAAGTTTTTCGAAAACGTCAGCTCCTGGCGTACTGCCCGTACGTCTCGTTATTTGTTTCTTATTATATTTTGTATACGTAATAAATAAGTGTATTGGCAACTTTTAATAACACCGCGAAAAAGAAATTTCACGAAAAATTTCTTTCATACATTCTTACATTTTCCGTAATGGCCGAAAACCAAAGGTGGCCGGCAAACCGGCTAAGTCACCCTACTTTGTTTACATACCAAATTTTATTTATTTTGCGAAAAATAGCTACTATAATAGGTTGAAATTGTGCTTACGCGTGAAAAGAAATATTTCTTGATTGCCCGCTATTTTTTTTGCTGAACAATACGAAGCATTTTGCCCATTTTTGTACCAATGTTTCGCCACGAGCTCTAGCATCACACTGACAACGCGATATCGTTTACTGAGGCTATCGGTCACAGTAAGTGGCAGAGGGGTAAAGGCGAATATGGCTGTCATTTCGCGTCCAGTGGTTGATTCGTCCAAGATTGTCAAGAAATAAATTCACATTTTGTGGAACGACTAGCGCCATCTATCCGCATCGATCCGTACTACGGTGTAGCGCCATCTGTGATCGATTCCATGTAACGGAGAGATTGAAAACTTTTCGTTTTAAGAAAATTGAACTTCAAAGATTTTCCAGGTAAAGTCCCTGCGCATAACAATGAGAAATAGTATGAGAAGGGCGTTTTGTAAAGAATTGGTTAAGGTGTGTGTCGCTAGTGTGGTTGATGATGCTTTGACTGCCAAAGCTTTTTAAGAATTATTGTTTACTTTATTATGTAAGTGTAAAGGCTTTAAATCATTTTTTCATCGAAATGAAGTCACTTAAAGTGTCACAAAACATGAAGATTTCACACAGAAACAGAATAAATTATGATATTAAATCCTGACTCTATTGACAGTCAAAATATTGGAGTTTTCAAGCAATTAGTGATTGAACTGATTCCCAAATTAGTATTTAATAATAACGAAGAAGGAGATCAAATTAAAATTCAACTATTTACCCAAATTAGATATTGTGGTTGATATTAATTTAATGTTAAATGTATTACCTACTATGTTTTGTGTTGTGTATCCAAAACCTGACAACTGTTCAATGGATCTTGTTCTTGATAAATCTGTTTGAATTTCCTTTAATAAGAAAATGTTTAATATTTATATAACCGTATTTGTTTTAACGAGAGACTCGTAACGAGGGACAGGTATGTACACAATCTTGGCTCTTGATATGTCTTTTAATATAAACATGAATTTAAAAACGTCGAAATTATCTTTAATGATTTGAATCTTATTTACTTAAAGACATCAAGATTTTTATGTAAGTCTCTAGTTAAAACGAATACGGTGAATAAGTTTATTAGCAATTTTTTCTGCCTGTCTTTTTCATTTTTCGTTTTCTTACGAGTTTCATGTAATTGTGATTGTATTGAACAAATTTGACTGAAGAAATCGACTGCGTGTGGTTAATAAGGGTAAACGTCGACTTTGGGCAAAAGATATAAATATTTTTTTAAACTTTTTAATGTCACAATACTTCAAACTTTGTCGTAGAATCCATTTGTATGCATTTACTGTTCTTGTTAAACTCCTTGAAACTTATCTATAATAGATAAACATGGACGTCTATAGATACCTATCGAAATAACTAGTAATCCATATTTTATTACAATATTGTAGAGTAGATAGATGTTGGCAAATTATAGATCGTATGAATTAGATATACTTACCTATTATATTATATTCATATTTTATCGAGAGTAGAAATCTTATGAACGTTAGAATGGAAAACTAAAGATACCATAATAGTAATATGTAGGCCCTCTACTTCGATGAATAATTATTGTTCCCTATCTTCATGTATTATGCACCAATAAATAGTTGACCAGTATGTTTGAATTTGAAGTGTTCATGAAAGTGATAGATGAGAAATATTTTTGTATATTGATGTAATTTCTGTGGACTAAGTATCTACAGAGACATATAGACCCCGGTACACCATAATAATGACAGTAGCTTATAGATAACGTGATCAATAGAAATATTTTAATAACTATGAAATTTGATTGTCTTCATTGTAATTATGGAGATTTCTTCTAGGAATTGTGTACATTACAGAATCTCTACATCTTGAAATATCTATTTTATGTAAGCCCACAAATAATAATCAGTTGCGGAGTTGCATATAACCACCCCCTTACATATATGATTTTACGTATACATTTATTTCTCCATTGTGCCTATTACCTAGATATTGTTATTTACTTTCAGAGTTATTTATGGTTAAATAAGATATTGTAGGAGAACTCTTACGATCGCGCGTAAAAAAAAATGAGTAAAGCTGGATTCATGCTAGACCGGGCCTTACCGTGTCCGGGGCCCGATCTAAGTTAGTCGGGTCAACGTTCTGTATGAGACTTTATAAAGATTTAAAGCACGTCCAACGTAGCTTGGGCTCCGGACACGGCACGGCCCGAATCCAGCTTAATCCATTCCACTTGTTATTCTTTCACACTCATCCATTTTGTTTATCACCTTGTACCTATTTCTTTTTACGTTAAGATTATCGTTAAGTTGTATTGTATTGTATCTTAGTACAAAGTGGCATCTTTATGAAGGTATATATTCGAGCTTCGAAAGCTAGTTACGTGGCCATTTAAGTCGGATATTATGTGACTATAGTTTTAAGTATTTTATTCTTTGTGTTATTAAAACGAAACGATGCAACTGTGTCAGATTAATTGAATTGCATAGAAAAATAAAAATGTTTTAGCAAATATTGTTTTTTCATTTGCAACTACATGTAATAGGGGTTTTAGTATGATATTGCCGATTTTTCTCACACACAGAGGCTGACATATCTTCTATGATGATAAAGGTGCTTCATTTACTACAAGCAATTATAATTTGCCTGATTTTCTTTCCGAACGTTAAAAAAGTATCTAATATTGACTCCTTCTTTCGTTAGCAGAAATGACCACTTAATTCGTTGTAACTTAACCGATACTTATTTTATTCACTTAGCACATGTGGCATTAGCAGAGTGTTTAAACATTTGTGCATAAAAGTTTTAAAACATTGGCGTTCATGGTTGTTATAAATTAAGATAATGTTAGTATGGAAAATGCAAATTCTTTAAAATTCTCCATACAAAACGGCAATTTCATACTAAAACCCCTTTATTGTCTTTCAAAAACGGAATTTTCATCTCATTTTAAAATCACAAATTTTTTATGGATGAATAATATTTGCACAGATAAGTTTTTTTAAGAATGAAATGATTATTTTAGACTGTGTTGTAAACTATCTACATCACGCTACCGCTCATACTCATAGACTTGATCTAGGTATTAGTTATTCTGTGCCTATGAGAAGACACTTTATGAAAAAACGATAACAACAACATTTGTTCTACGACTTTTCCGAAAACAGACAAAAAATCTACTTACTTTCCAATCCAAACAAATGTCCGAACAGCTGATATCGGATTTTTTTGTCTGTTTTTGGAAAAGTTGTAGAACAAATGTTGTTGTTTATGATGTTAGTAATCTATTCCTGTGAGGTTGTTGGTGTTTTATAAATAACCCTGTGTAGATACCTACATAACAATAATTTATACTGTGGGGGGGGGGGGGGGGGGATGTTTGGTCCATCCGATTGGTCTGGGTGCTAACAAAAATATTATACTTTTAAATAATACTTTTTTACGTTATTGCTCTGATATTGACGCTAGGCGTTTAGTCTCATAAATTTATTTTATTTCTATTATAAACTACATTTATCTTTATTTTTCAAGAAAGAAGACCTATTTTCTGTAGGACCCAACTCGTACAGTCACCCCTCTTATAAATGATTTTATAAAGTTAGCTATTTTTGTTGATACAAGCGTGGCGCCGGGCCAGGCCGAATGATTGTAGTCCGGCCACAAGAAATGTGCTTTATATCGAGAAATACAGCGGTATTGGTTTTTTCCTTTTGGGTGCGTACTGCGTACTTTATGGTACGCACCTGTAAAGTCTACTGACATAATTACAGTCTTTTTTGGCACCGTGGCTTGGCCATGACGTAAGACACTAGTAAAATATAATAATTATATATACAATTTTCAGGGTTTATAATAATGCATTGTACACATTATGTACCATTTCGACTTTAAATGGTTTTTATTATTACCAAACACCCTATATAAATCTGGAGTGATCACTGTAAAAAATTGTCTAAACAATGTCGTTTTATAGGTACTTTTTATTGCCCATAAAAAGTGTTAAATTCTTAATGATTTTAATTGCTAGCTACTAGCTGCATTGATTGCTAGATGTGGTAGGCGCGTTGAAACTATGCATTTCAATTGTAAAAGTTAAACATGCTTATTGGATGGATATATTAGAGCTCATATTGTTTAAAAACAATCCGGTAGTAAACGTATGTGGTCATATGTCAATGACGGAAGACAACGTGGGGAGTGTCACGAGAAGCTATTAAAATAGTTACGATGCATACCGAATACCGTAAACTAGAAGAACTATTGAAATGCACACAATATTGAGTACTTATTGAATAATTAATCTGGGGAAATTTGTCTAGTTTCCGAAGCGTGAAACGCTTTCGTTTTCGTGGGAGCCGCGGGGACTGCCCGGTGGTGGACGCACCCGCCCTCGGCCGGTGCCGGCGCCTCGCCCAGTCGCCGCCCGACCACCAGCTGCAGCTCACGCTGCCGTACGATGTAAACAGCGCGTACATACACGCACCGGCAAACTCTATAACATCATGATAAAATATACAGTATGCGTGCTCTTCATAGCGGCTCTGGTAGTAGCCCATGACACTGCAGGGAAGAAACCTAAAAGAAGTAGACGTCCGAAAAATGAAGAGGACACCACTCTGCAACCTAGTGTGATCTCCTATTCGACGTTCGGTTTCAATGATGTCGGGTCTTACGATGGTTTCGTACCGACTTCACCGGATTACGCGAATTATTTAAGTAACGGCAATCAAGAATCTTCAACAAGACTCTATGCTCCCGCCTTTCCGTCGGCTCCGGATGCGACGGGCTTCAATAGTGATTTCGGACAGTTCGAAGGATTCGCTGATAACGACGACGGTGGGCCTCAGCCGAGTATGTTACAATATCCACAAAGTTCGATGAATTTTTTTAGTACTCCTAATTTTGAAAACAGTGATCCCCGGAAAAAAAATATTGCATCAAATGAGGCCATCCGAAACGCAGAAGAATTAAGTGGGCCTATTTATGGAACAAAAATTAGTTCGAAAAATAAACCCACAAAACCTTCAAATTCAAACAATACTGAATTTCACGTGTATAGCAGCGGACCTGTTTTCAATTCAAATGAGCTGGTTGGACGTTTTAAGCATCAAGAAACGCAGGTTACACATGACAGCAAGATGAATAACGGTGAGTCTACACAAAGTGATCAAAACATTCCTAGTTATATTCCAAATTATCCATCACCAGAAGTAGACGAATTTGTGAAAGCGCAAACAAATTCACAAAACGCACTTAAATTTCCGAGAGTAGTGGATTTCACTAAGATTAAGCAATATTATCCTACAGAACTAGATGATAAATATCAAGTTTCTACTTATAGTTCTATATTGAATAACCAAAACGATAATATGTTTCCAATTAGTAATGGGAACCAAATGAATCAGTTTATATCACCGACACAAACAGTAAAAGAATCAACTTCTTTCAATTCCAAGCTTGTCAATATTGACGAAGATAATGAAAAAGAAAACACAAAACCAAACATATTTTCTAACTCTGATTATTCTGTGAATTACATCAAACCAACATCATTCAAAACCGGCTACAAAAATTCTATGTTTAATTCTGATTCATTCAAAGATAACTATAAGCATAAATGGACATCAGAAAATGGCGATGATGAACCAAAAACTTTGAAAAATCCCTTCATGGGATATGAATACTCAACAGACTATAGTAACACTAGTTTTAAGTATGAATATACACCAGACAGAAAACCTTTCAAAATAAATACAGAAGAACTAACTCCAGCAAGCAGTAACATTGATTTGACTAGTTATCATGTAAGTGACACAGACTACTCCACTTTCAAGAAAATACCAGAAGTGAGCATTCCTTTTGATGACGATTTTGAATTACATCCAAGCAGAGACAAATTCAAATCTGATGAATTTTTAAATCAGTTCAAAAATCTTTACACCAATGCTCCATCTACAAAATGGGGTAATACCCTTAAATCTTCAGAATTTTCGTTTCCTAAACATCGTGTAAAGAGACCTCAATATGAGGACAGTGTAAATAATGATTTGGTTCATATACCAAAGAGACCAAGTAATAGCTTTAAATATAATAACAATGGAAATAATTACGATGGTAAAATTAACGACTACTCGAAGCAACGACCATACAAGTCCAATAAATATGAAAAACCAAGAGAATGGAACAAAGAAGTTCACAACACTAGATTTAAATCTGAAGAAGACCTCCTGGACCTTAGAAATCATGATACTTCACACCCTTCATATCTTCCATCGAACCGACCCAATGGCAATGATTTACTAGATGATACCGATTATAAAAAACTAGTAGAGAAATGGAGACAATCATATTTGAAATCAAAATACAGAGAATCGCATCGGGATTATGAGAGCTACGCATCAGAAGAGAAACCAATTCACGTCCCCATGCCGAAACCCTATCCGGTAAGTGTGCATCAATATTAGTAAGTTGTAAATTATGTGTATAGTACATGGTTGTTAAACTCGCAATCCCCTTTTGTAATTATCTAGCAAAAAATTGATACGGAGGAATGCGGATCGGAAAAGCAGACAACGCACGTCGCGCACTAATTTCTTCACTTACTCTTAGCCAATAAAATGATGCGCGTCCGTGCATCTGGGAGAAATCTTGAAACTAAACACTACTCTGGACTTAATGTTGGATGCGGATTTAGTTTCGAATTCTTTCACAGAGTATAGGTACATATTGTTTGGGCCAAGTGTGACCAATAAATTTACGAAAATTATTTCATCGGTATTACGTGGATTGGGTAAACAATTTTGTAGAAAGCGAAATGATCTATTACGGGGTTGTCTATCCATAATAGTTTAACGAGTGGTTGGGCGCTGATAATGAGCTCGTCGACCCTGTGACTGCAGTCACGGTACATTAGCTTCAAGAATTTCATTGTCTGTAGTTAGTGAAAGTATTGTAGTCCTTAGGGGATGTACATACCTTTTATATAATCTTGTGGTTTCTTTTGACCCTTTTGTTTAAGTACCTTTATTTTAATTGATAGCCTGCTCTTGAACTCTATAAAATATTTGTGTAAAATGCACCTCGCACTTTAGAGTAATCACACAATAAAAGTTGACCAACGATCTGCTATTACTTACATAAACAATTGAAAATCATTGAAAAGTAATTGCTTTTCAATGACTTAATTCATTATCATTAATTTAATTGACAAATACTATAGGTACGTAAGTTTTTTTTTGGGCCATTTAGTCGAGTTCAGTTCGGTGACTATTTTAATTATTTGCAAATTGATTCATAGTGGATATTGTGTCTTAAAATTGGTGCAGTTTTGTGGTACAAGTGTCTACGCAACTGAACAATGTGGGATAATTGAAATAAGCGCGATCTTGGTTGTGTGAAGCCGAGACTTTTACTGTAGTGGTGGCTACCTCGGCAGAACTTACCGAGTAAACTGTCTTGAATACTTGGTGCCAAATGCTCCAAGCAGCATTGGAATGCAAAGCACCCGCATTCTAATATAAACTGAAACAATATACCACTGAACTGTCAACACTTGACACTGGCAAAAATTACTTCCAAGAAGAAAGTAGATTGCCTAAACAAAAATAAGAAGAAGAAATACTATACGTTATGTAGGAAAAAATATTTTCCTGTAAAATAGCCGCTACCTAGTTCGATTTTCACAAAGGCGGGTGTTGGCGTTCTGCCCGAGGAAGGGGCGGGTGACAACTCTATTGTTTTCAGATAGAAGTTCCTCATCCCGTGATAGTGCCGGTGCCTCAGCCTTACCCGGTTCGGGTACCGATACCAAAACCGGTCGCGGTACCGGTTGTCCGGGAGCTCAAAGTACCGATTGAAAAGCCGGTTCCGTACCCGGTTATCAAAAAGGTCCCTTACCCAGTAGAGAAGCTCATCCCGGTACCGGTAGAAAAAGAGGTCAGTGTAAAATAAGTACAAAGGTAAATATATATAGGTAAAGGTAAATAAATCAAACAGTGTAAGGAATAGTTATTTCATATTAGGTATATAGAATATTTAGACTACAATACAGGCAACAAATAAAAATTTTGAATTAAGGCGGTTATATGGTGAAAAGCAGCACCGCGGTAAATTTTATTTAATATTGTAAGCGCTATCGCACACAGGCAACTTAGTCGCCCAGCAACTGTTTTGTCCCTTACATCAAGTCCACGGGGTTATATGGAAGCGCGCACACGAAGCGACACGGTCGTCGGCAACTTTTCATACAAACCATGTGAGAGACAAAACAGTTGCTGGGCGACTAAGTTGCCCGTGTGTGATAGCGCTAATTCTAATACACAATTTTAACAAAACTTTACGTGGAATTTTTAGGGCTAATAGTTTAAAACGGTATCATTACATTCCCTCGTAGTCACTGCTAGAAGTAGATAGCAAAACTGCTAAAAGTGGCCGTTTTTGAGACATTTCCAATCTACTTCTACGAATGACTACGAGGGATTATAGTGATACCTTCTAAAAATACTAAACCATGGGCCCTAAAAATTCCACGTAACGTTTTATTAAAATAATTTTCTATTAACAACCTATTAAATAAAGTCCTCTTAGGGCGCCCTTTCGATGGTATAACCACCTTAAGTATAATAAAATGACTTGCATGGCACAAACTAAATTACCCACTTGTCATGCGAATGATTACTACCTACTTTTACACAATTTTGTATACACGCGTATCATTTTCTGTATGTAAATAATCACTAACCGCTTTCTGCATGATGATTTTTATTCTACTGGATTCGTATGCATTAAAATGAATGCATGTAATAGGAAGATATGTCCATCATAACGAACGATTAGATCATGTTCTTTTTTATGCTCGAAATCACAACGTTTCTAATTTAAATGAGCCTATATATTGGTGGTGCAATATTAGCATTATAATAATTAGTTTTTTTTCATTTAGGTAAAAGTACCGGTAATTAAACCTTACCCTGTGCACATACCTCACGTTAGGCCAGTATTCCACCATTCGAGGCCACCTCGCGAGGAGTTCGAAACCGAGGCGGAAGACGACGATTACTTTCCACGACCAGAGAGCAGCAAAAAGCCACCATCATATAAAAGGCCAAAAAGGTGAGATTATCTATAATTAATTTACGCGAGATTAAATTTTTACATTCAGATAAAAGCTTCCTGAAAAGAATTTTTCATTAGACATGCATTTCCTTTGTAATTTTTTTTGATGCTTTAAGTTTTTGAGGCACGCTTAATCATACGAGTATTGTTTTTCCCAATTCTTATTCAATAGAATTCACAAGGAAAATAATAGAAAACTCACAAAGTTTGAGCGAATTTTATACATTCCGTCAACTTTTTACCGAATAGCATGACTATTAATTGTGTCATAACTGCTTTACCTACTATAAACGATCATATTTGCGATAGCGAGAAACATGCACTCTTGTTATGTATTAATACGTGTTCAACGAATAAAGTCCATGCGTTAAGTTCAAAGACACTTGGATGCGTTCATTTCAGCACGCGCAGCCGTCAACGAAGGCCGACCAGAGTGTCTTCCCACGACCGCAACACGAGCCGGCGACGCTGGCCCTCCTCACAACGGCCTTCAGATACCAGGAGACGACCGCCTCCCAGAGAATACCATGCACCGTACAGACACCATGATTACGACGCAGAAAGAGAATATGAAAGCGAACACAGTGACTATTATTATTGTAAAAGAACTGGCACCTGCTGACCGGTGTTTAGGTGATAGTAAACAATGAGATCTCTCTTTTTAATCTTATTAGCAAGAATGCTTGTTAAATTCAGGGGTCAGCCTTTTATGGTAACCTCTAAAATGACATTCTACATTGCATTGCATTATAGAAACGACTTTTCTAAAATAAACTTTTCCCGTAACCCTTGATGGTGTTGGAATTGGAAATAAAAGAAATGTATCGATCTTAAAAATTGTACGCATAATTTAATGTCAAGCTTTCGTAATCTTGTAAAGAAATGGTTTGTTGAGTCTTAAATACGAAAAGAACAATATTTTTTTCACGATAATCACCAGAAGCACTTATTCACTGCATTGTTATAAGGTAGGTAACTTATTGACCTAAATTTTATTTTCGCAAGTAAATCGTAAAATCTGCATTTTTAGGCTAAAGTTGTAAAGTCAAATCTAATAATGTATGAAATAATTTCAAAAAGGAATACATATTATGAGATTTGACTTCTGATATGCAAATAAGCATGATGCATTTGTAGTTGTAAATAAGTATCATTTTTAAAGAAAAATGTAATAGATAGTTAATAGCTGCACAGTCACTTATAAAATAATGTCATAACATTACAGATAAGAATTAATTTCACAAATGTAAAGATAGCAAAAAGTTTAGTTGTGGTGGAAATCAAAACATCAATTTAATATTTTTTCCTTTAAATGTTCCTGAAAATTTAAAGAATCTTTTTAACAAGTCATTAAGCAAACATAAAAATCACTACATAGTATAAAACAAAGTCGCTTCCCGCTGTCTGTCCCTATGTATGCTTAGATCTTGAAAACTACGCAACGGATTTTGATGCGGTTTTTTAATAGATAGAGTGATTCAAGAGGAAGGTTTATAATATGTATAATACATGGTGTCAAATTACACACTACACCGAAGCGATGCGAGGGCGGGTCGCTAGTTGTAAATAAACGTGAAACGAGTTTTAAGAAAAAAAGGGAACATATAGTACACGTTAAAAGTTTTTTGGTGGTAATATTTCAAACATTTCTTATCCAAACGATCATTAATGTTTTCTTTCAACTTTCTCAAATATTTCATCATTATATTTTAATTAATGCATACTTTTACTTAACTGAAATAATCGTTGTTCATTCTATGTGCCAGAGCTATTGTGTGTTTTTCTTTGATGAACATTGTTCTAACATCTAGATAAAGTAAGTTTTAATGATCTTTCATGCATTTTTACCTCTATTGTAAAATATTTTATTGTTATTAATTAAAATACTTATTTTTAGTAAAATATAGATATTGAAATCAAGTTTTATTTATACTTTAACCACTAACGTTGACAGTGGAAAATTTAATTCTCATTAGTCCTTAATTTTTCTTTAAGGAAAAAGATATCGTGGTAATTTTAATTAGGTAACCCAAGACTGTTTATTTATAAGTGCTATGAAAGAGAAATTAAGATTCTAAAAAATATTCCTCGCTCGCTTTACTCGCTTGTGCGAATGAATAAATACTTATCTCTGGTGTATCAATAGATCACTTACGATTCTTGTACTCGTTCGTTTAACAATCTACTACCTACCTATTACTTCAGGCGAACACGCGAGCCCAATGCGAATTGGTAAAAATGCAGCCGAGACCAACGGCTTAACGTGCCTTTTGGTCACCCATCCCATGATCGACCTTTGCGAAAATTGCTTAACCTCCGCAAATCGCAGACCAAATGCGCTAAGCCACTCTGCCATGGAGCTTAATAACTATAGACTTATTTTTAAAGATACAGATGTGGAGTTAAAATGATTTTAGTTTCTTATTATCTATTATGTTGCATGCTGCGTATTGCCTGCATCATTCGTTGCAGATCGGAGATCAACGGCCGGTCTCGCATGGGCGGACGCTTTTACCGCGAAGACGCTCCGATTGTCACGCATTCTAAGTGTTTATGAGTTTCCTTATGTAGATCAACCATCCATCGATCGTACTCACGTAGTATTAGTATGGATTTCATCAGTGTTGCCACTGCCTCTCAATCAAACTCAATCAAATCCCACACACATGACTCCTTGATTACACATACGTAGGAGTACATGTAGGCGTGCATGTGAGATGGGTGACCAAAAATTTATTATCTCGAGCTCCTCCGTGCTTCGGAAGGCAGTGCATTTGCAGTCGTTAACACCCACTAATCCGCATTGGGCCCGCGTGGTGGGTTATGATCCATCCTCCTTATCCACCCATAAGGAAAGCCCCAGCAGTGGGGACATTTAAAAATGGTTGATGGTCAGGGCAAAACTTGACTAATCGGTGATACTGAAATAATTCTGTGATAGTTTTTTTAATGTTTTTTTTTTAATGTTTAATTTCCACCTTTTTACAAAATTTGTAGTACAATCTTATTTATCCTACTTATTCTAGTTACAGTAAATATAACAGCTGGTACATTATACTAGGAAAACCCGTGTCATAAGTACCAGCAACCTTCCATTTGCACTAGTAGATTAGAATAGTTAATTTTACCTGATTGGCTTTATGGGTTGGCTTAGCACTCTTCACATTTTATTATTATAATGTTTGAGGAAGATGTCTCACAGTTTCAAACATTGTACCTGTAAATGTGAAAGAACTCTGTCCGTTTGTTTCACGCCTGTTAAATATTTTCTTACGGAATTTAGGGCAGAGGTAGATTGGACTAAGAAGAAAAACCGGCCAAGTGCGTGTCGGGCCACGCGCAGTAGGGTTCCGTAGGTACATTATACCATACAATATTTTAATACCGCTATCATTTTTCGTCTGAAAAAATAACTTTGTTTTTCACAGTGTTTGTATGAATGACAAAGTTATATTTGCGGTTTTGGAAAATGTGCTATATCTCAAAAACTAATTGCTGTATCTCGTTCAAACTAATTTTCGTTGAAAGTGTTTATTAAGATCTATAACTTATATTTTTTTTAGATTTTTCACCCTCTTACTTTAAAAGTTAAAGGGGGGGGGGGGGGGGGGGGACACACACATTTTACCACTTTGGCGGCATATATCTTTCAAACGGTTGACTTTGAAAAAAAAATAGTCTAAGAAACCTCAATGTCATTTTTAAAGACCTATCTATAGACACCCCACAAGTATTGGTTTAATGAAAAAAAATATTTTCAGTTTCAGTTCCATGTATGGGGAGCCCCCCTTAATATTTTTATTTTTTTAGGTTTGTGTAAAAATCGTAAAGCGGTTCACAGAATACACCTGCCTACCAAGTTTCAACTATGTAGTCCTAATACTTTTGGAATAAAGTGGCTGTGACATACGGACGGACAGACAGACAGACAGACATGACGAATCTATAAGGGTTCCGTTTTTTGCCATTTTGGCTACGGAACCCTAAAAAGTAAAGTATCTACTTACCTTAAATAGATAGAAGTATCTATAAGGTGATTATGCAAAAATCTTAAATATGAAATACCCGAAGAGGCTGTTACACAAGGAGAGTTTTTAGCACGCGAGTGGGGATTTCTACTAGGCAATAATATTATCTCTCTAAACTAAGTTGTCGCGTTACGGAAGGTAACGGAGCAGAATTTGGAAGAAAGCTAAATAAAAAATTAAAGTTGAAGTTCAAGAATTTATTTTATAATGACACGTCCCTGCACAGAAGAATACCTAGCAACGAAGAAATTTGGATAACAACTAAGGCGGTTAAAAACTAGGTAGGACTAACAAAGTATGACTAGGGTGGGACGTAGACGGGAACAGGCACGCAGAGACGTGGATCCAGGTAGCAGGGGTAACAGGAGGCAGGCACGAAGCAGGCACGAAGCAGGCAGGCAGATATGGAGTCCCGGCGGAACACAGGAGGGCACGTGGTTCAGCACGGACGTGGTTCAGCGTGGCGGCGCAGGGGTGGCACGCAGTCAGACCACCCGACGTAGCACCGTAACGTAGTATTAGCGGGGCGCGCTGATGGGTACGGGCGCGTGTCCGTGTAGACCGACGTCGATGGTGGCGCGGATAGTGCACGGATAGTCCAGGGGAGAGCTCCCTCTGCAGGTCAGGCGGAAAGGTGCACGACGTCCTGGTGGGTGGAGGACACGTCCGGGATTTATGGAAGTTGTTCGTGCCGAAGGTCGAAGGTCGAGGACCGTGCCCCGAAGAAGCCGTTATTTACAATTATAGAATAATAGAATGTATATTTTTATACAACTGTAGAACGGCAGCTATAATAAATATATCCGGACAAGCTCGTGGAAAGACTGACTCACCTGAGCTGCCGACCGCGCTTTTATACCGTCGGTATTTATTTTTTAGAATTCTACTCTACATTCAAATATGAGAACACAGAACAATATTGTACAAAGGTTCTTATCTATAGCTAGGCTGAAGACAAGCTGGAAATCTATGGCTTTGACATTGAATTAAAAAATTAGCGCGTTGCTATGACAATTATAGTGACAGACATATGTTTACAAATAAATAATTTTCTCAGCAAAGAATAAAAATTGTGTTAAATACGATTCCAACCGACATAAGAATACAAAATGCAAAATACAAAATGCATGGGAAAAATCTCACGGCCCTATAATGGGCCGTTCCTATGATACAAGCCCTTTAAGGTACATATTCTTCCTCACACCGTTTCTTAGCTTTATTTACACTAGATTACCTATTTATCTTATTTATACATATGGTTTTATAGTTTCCTTCAGTTTACGTTCTTGGGAACGTTTACAAAGGACCTCCTAAAAGTAATAACATTACAAAGTTCAAGTCGGATTTAATTCCTACAAAAGGTTTTGTCGTTTTAATGGGATCTTTTGTTAGCCATTGTGACTATCCTAGGTTCCCCCCCCCCACCCCCCGCGGAGTTGTGCCTAAGTGGTGGGGGGGTAAAAATGTACCCCAAAACGGGATTTGACCCAGAAGGACTGGTTGTTTATCAAGATCGTGTAAGAAGGTTTAAAAGTTGGTTAAATTGGAAACAATTTGAGGGTAGAACGGTTTTGGTACGAGCGATAGTTTCGAAAACACAGCATTTCGAAATTAGGCCAATTTTTTAGGGTTCCGTAGCCTACATGGCAAAAAACGGAACCCTTATAGATTTTACTAAATAATACTACATTGTCAATGCAAAAATCTCAAATTTAAAAAAACCTTATAGATTTGTCATGTCTGTCTGTCTGTCTGTCCGTATGTCACAGCCACTTTATTCCGAAAGTATTAAGACTACACAGTTGAAACTTGGTAGGTAGATGTTAACCGCTTAACGAATTTAATACAAAAATAAGAAAAATAAAAGATTAAGGGGGGCTCCCCATACATGGAACTGAAACTGAAAAAATTTTTTTCTTCAAACCAACACGTGTTGGGTGTCTATAGATAGGTCTTTAAAAATGACATTGAGGTTGCTAAGACAACTTTTTCTCAAAGTCAACCGTTTGAAAGATATTCACCGCCAAAGTGGTAAAATGTGTGTCCCCCCCTTTAACTTTTGAAATAAGAGAGTGAAAAATCTAAACAAAATATATGCTGTAGATCTTAATAAACACTTTCAACCAAAATTAGTTTGAACGAGATATAGTAATTAGTTTTTGAAATATAGCACATTTTCCAAAACCGCAAATATAACTTTTACATTCATACCAAATACCAACACCGTGAAAAACAAAGTTATTTTTACAGACGAAAAATTATAGGTGGTACTAAATATGGTATGGTATAAGGTAACTACGGAACCCTATGGCACGTGGCCCGACACGCACTTGGCCGCTTTTTAAGTTAGACGATTTTTACCGAAATTTTCCCTGTGTGTCTCCCACGTGTAACTTTTGAAATAAGTGAGTGAAAATTCTAAAAGATATATTTGCTGTGAATCTTAATAAACGTTTTCAACGAAAATTTGTTTGAACGAGATATTTAGAGATATAGCACATTTTCCAAAACCGCAAATATAACTTTGTCATTTATACAAACACTATGAAAAACAAAGTTATTTTGCAAACGAAAAATGATAGTGGTATTAAATATGGTATGCTTTGTGTCTCCGAAACTATCGTTCGTATCAAAACCGTTCTACCCTCAAATTGTTTTAAAGGACATCATCCATTTTGGTCCAAATGTGAAAGTGCTGGCCAAAAAGCAAAAGTGCTTTATTCTGATAGACTTTATCCACCTAAGCATTTCTTATTATGGCACCGAAGCTGTAGCACCGCTATATTTGATTTTAAATAAGTTCAAAAAGCCTGTCTTTTCATATATTTAGGCACAGTCGGCCAAAAAGCAAATTCTGATAGATTTTGTCCGCCTAAACATTTCTTATTATGGCACCGAAGCTGTAGCACTGCTGTACTTGATTTTAATTGAGTTAAAAACGTCTGTCTTTTCATACATTTTAACACAAATGTGAAGCGGTGCTACAGCTTCGGTGCCATAATAAAAAAATCTTAGATGGACAAAATCTATCAAAATAAAGCACTTTGTCTTTTGACCGGCACTTTTATATTTGGACCAAAAATGTATGAAACGCGGATGATGTCCTTTACTCAACTTTAAAATCTTCTTTCACAATCTTTATGAAAAACGAGATATAGTCAAAACACCACACAAAATTACCCCTTTTGGGGTACATTTTTACCCCCCACCAGTTAAGCACAACTCCGCCGAGGGGGAAAACCTAGAATTGGGCAACAAATGCAGCTATTAAAACAATAAAACCTTTTGTAGGAATTAATTAACACAAACCTCCTATGAAATGTTTACAGGTGACGGAATTCCACAAGGACGAAGTCTTTTGTAAGAGCTAGTAGCAAAATATTATGTATTTTTATTTATTATTTATGATTTGATACTGGCAAGTTTTACAACGTGGTTATTTAGTGTTTTTTAACATTTTCGTTCGACATTTTCAAAATTAGCGCGTTGCTGGTGACAGTGGTGACACAAGTGTTTACGTCTTAAAATGACGCGCCACCATTTTCAACGCGCCCCGTAGAAAGAGAGGGGGATACTTCCGCCGTCAGCTGTCTACTCTCCATCCGTCTTACGCATTTTCGATCAGGCACGTGATTCTTATTGACGCGAGTTTAGCATTTTTTCCCCACTACAAAAAAGCGCACAACACCGCTAAAGAAGTTTTCAC
Source organism: Agriphila geniculea (assembly GCA_943789525.1). Classification (NCBI taxonomy): domain Eukaryota; kingdom Metazoa; phylum Arthropoda; class Insecta; order Lepidoptera; family Crambidae; genus Agriphila; species Agriphila geniculea. The sequence continues at coordinate 17,508,043 of OX038875.1, forward strand.
TTCAAAAATATTAGAATGCAAGTATGTTCCATGTTTAAAATCACTATATCCAGTGTTTACGATGGTTTATAACTAGCTAGTGTCAAATTAATAGTGTCTAAAAACTTTTGGCAGGCTACTAAATTAGTAGCGTTCTATAGTCCATGTTTAGTACAGTAGGTATATTTTAACACGTTTTTATTAGGTTGCTTTCTCGTTTGTGTGTTCGTTTGTTTCTCCGCAAAGTTTGTGAACGATTTTGTACTAGCTTCCCAATGAGCTAGAAACTTGACACTTTTAACATAGGTTAGAACTGGAAGGCAATGCAATATTATGGTGTCATTGAGCTGATCTGTTGATGGATCCGGAAGAAGGCCACAGGATCTCTATGATGAAACCATACAACCCCATCGCGTTTGGGCTCGTTACAATTGTCTTGACGACTACTCTAATGGGAGATGAGATCCAGGGTCTGATGATGAAGCTGAAAGGCCATGCCATAGGAACTCAATATTGAAACCGTGCAACCCTATCAAATTTGGGCTTGTTTGAATCGTCTTGACGAGTTCTTTGTTGGAAAATAGTTTCCAGGGTCTGATGATGGAGTCCGAAGAAAGCCATTGGAACTCGGTAATAAAACCATGCAACCCCATCGAGTTTTGGCTCGTTTGAATCATCTTGACAAGTACTTTAATGGGAAATAGTGTCCGAGGATCTGATGATGGAGCCGGAGGAAGGCCATAGGAACTCTGTAATAAAACCATTCAACCCCATCGAGTTTGGACTCGTTTGAATCGTCTTGACGAGTACTTTGTTGGGAAATAGTTTTCAGGATCTGATGATGGAGCCGGAAGAAGGACACAGGAACTCTTTAATAAAACCATGTTACCCCATCGAGTTTGTACTCATTTGAATCGTCTTGACGAGTACTTTGTTGGGAAATAGTTTCTAGGGTCTGATGATGGAGCCGGAAGAAGGCCACTGGGACTCTGTAATAAAACCATGCAACCCGATCGAGTTTGGGCTCGTTTGAATCGTCTTGACGAGTGCGAGTGCGAGAGTAGGAGATGGTATATTTTTTTTAAGTCTTAGCTCGTTAACTAATAAGCAGAAAATAATAATTTACTAAAAAAAAAACTTTTTTAAAAACACGTTTTTAAAACGGACTAAATTATTAGGTACAATAAAAATCGGACTAAAAACATTAAAACGGAGTAGTAAAAACAAACTAAAAAGTAAAAAATAAATTCTTCTGTAAATATTTATAACCCTAATACCCTATAGCTACAGAAATTTTAAACCTAAAAACGTGGTATAGGTATTATGTTTGTTGGACATAGGTTAGATATTTGTTTGAAGTTCTTTACTGTCTTAGTGGTAAAAACCAAATCTAAATTAAATTAAGAGCGTTAACGGCAAACAGCATTTTATACAAACTTTCAAGTCCTTATTTTTCAAAACGAATGAACTGATTTTAATGAAACTTCATACACATAAGCAGAATACAATCGTCTAAAAAGATAATTGAAAATAGTGTTACAGCTTAATTAGACCGATTTTAATTTTTCCATAGAAACAGATAAATATAACCAATGAGGGATATATTCAAAGCTTAAGATTCAAAGTGACATTTTAAAAATAAAAATAGCAACTATTTGCCTCACGCCCCACTAAATAGCGTTGATGAAAAGAGAAGACGGTCTGTACCAAAGAGGAAAGTAAGCGCTCGCTGGCTGACATCTGCCCAAAGAGAAACATTTTAGGGTTGCATCTGCTTGCCTACCTGAGTTCAGTACTCTTCGAAGTTTAGTAGAAAAAATACATTGACACATAATTTTTTATCAATGCCATCTATCGAGCCTACAGTTTTTTGTCATTTTGAAAAGCCCTCATTATCTTTTCTAATATACTTACTTAAGTCATTTCTAAAAAGTTTTCAACTAACTTTTTAGAACAATGTATCCTTCTTATGCATATGAAGTTTCATTAAATCATTCATTTCGAAAAAGGACTTGAAAGTCTGTATGAACTGTCGTTTGCCGTTAAAGCTCTGAAATTTTAATCATTTGGTTCCCAGAGTGGAGTGGTTCCACTCATGATTACAAGCAACTTTTACTGTGGGGTCAACTCTGTTACAGCAAAAAAAAATCAGCTGTTCCATACAAAAAAGCAATGCCTACTCGACCTTTATGTATGGAACAGCAGGTTTTTTTCGCGAAATCAGAGTTGGCCCCATAGTAAAAGTTGCTTGCGGTGATGAGTGGAACCACCCCACTGCGGGAACCAAATGATTAAAATTTCACGTTCTGTATAATAAGGCTGTGTTCAGACGATAACACACGACCTAAACTCAACTCAAACTCACCTCAACCGCAGCCCACTCCTAGAAATACATCGCTTACAATTTCGAGTTTTATGACACATTAATAAGCTTCATTTTATTTTGTCGATGAAACTGCACTCGAACCCGAACTCAACTCAAACTCAACCCGAACTCAACTCAAACTCAACTCGAGCTCAACCCGAACTCAACTCAACCTCACCTGAACATTACACATGTAGTCCAATAAAACTAGCTTTATCTGGACATAATTAATAAACTCGTTGTTTTTATTAGTTTATCGGATATTGATATTAAGTGTCAAATATTAATAAGATATGCGATGTAAGAAATCCGGGGTGGTAACCGTTTCATATAAAAATCATGAGATTTCATACATTACCTAGCTTTTTCCTAAAAGCAAAATAGTTAACCAAATACCTTATTAGTATAATTTTATGGTGCATTAAAATGCTATCACCTAATAGCAAAATTAAACTGAATCCAAATTCGAATGTTCGTTTTTTTCACAGTATTCATCTGATCTCAATATCTAGATAAGCCAAAATGGTAACTATGATGCTTGTATCTTATTAAGCTATGATGCGTCTTTTTAGACTTTTTAGACATTTTAGACAAAAATTTAACATTATTTTTTACGTTTTAATAATAACGTATTTCTCAGTAGTTATTTTTTTTTAGTTTTATGCGAAGTTTCTAACTGTTTAATTCCTTTTATTTTAACTTTAACTAACACTAATTTATGACATAGAAAAATAAAATTTCAGTTATCTTATTATGTCCCGATAAAGCTAGTTTTATTGGACTAATGAGTTTATTAATGTGTCATAAGACTCAAAATTGTAAGCTATGTATTTCAAGGTGGGCTGCAGTTGAGGTGAGTTTGAGTTGAGTTCGGATTGAGGTTTGGTCGTGCATTATCGTCTGAACGCAGCCTAACAATGAAAAATTTACCACGCACGCCTTGATAATTTTGCTAGCAAAGGCGCTTCGACAACAAACAATAGCGAACTAATTAAGCTTATAATTTAATAGTTATTTACGTTATTTCGCCACAATCCTAATTAGTGAGAATGCAGGTCATTGGCAGCGGTTGTGGTTGAGATTCTTGTCCCCATCACCCCGGAATTTTAACTCTGCCTTTGTGGAATAGTTGACATGGTGACATATTTCCCATAAAAAGTATTGTAAAAAAATGAATGTTTTTGTTTTAAAGCGCTAATGTGTGAGGTCTATTTTGTGTCTCTCAGGAAGTACGCTAGTTTTAGGCAAAAATATGAACTTTGGTGGCAAAAAAATATTGTTACATTTTGAAAAATTAAACATAATGTTTCAATTGCATAGTTCTTATACTTTAGATTTTATTGATATCTAAAAACCTCGATTTCGTCACTGAACCACTCATTAATGGTCACCTAAATTCTTAGGGTCTTCCTGAAGCCCTAGAAAGCTGAAATTTGGTAGGTGAGCTAGTATTAGTACAAAAAGAACAAAAAAAAAACAAAAAATTGGAACTTTTAAGTTTTATTTATTCTTATGCTTTTACCCCCAACCCCTTAAACTAGAAGGTGGAAGTTTGTATGAGGCTTCCGCAAATTTTGATGACTAAGGTGTACAGTACAAGGCATATATTTTGAAATCGGGTGGGGATTAGGGTGGAACGAAAATTTTTTTTTTCAAATTTTTATTTGGAATAGTTGTATTAAGTTGCCAATTGCCATCAATTATCTCCATTAAAAATATAAATATTATCAGACAACGGTAAAAGCCCCCGCCAAGACATCGAATATTTTCAAAAACGATAATTTAGGGGCTATTTGCCCGGTCTACAAAATAGTACATAATTTATTTAAATAGATTTATTTTATTTAAAAACGTATTCAAATATAGTTTACAGGCTTTTTGGAATCAAATAGTTTATTATTTTCATGTACTTTAGCGTTGTGACAGTGGATAAAATTACTACTTCTGTCATAAATAGATCCTGCCCTCCTGATTTATTACACAGAAGCCCAGGTAAGCTATCCCATGCCCGCTGGTTGACAAGATCTAATCGCATACTGCGTTTGTATATTTCTATGGAAAATCCACAACAAAATTTTAGCAACGTTGGTCGTAAAATCAAACGCCCCTGTCTGGTTTGCCATCAAAACACATTCAACCTGCAAAGATGGTTCAAAACATTTATGGAAGCTCATTAACAGCATTAGATATTTGTCCAACGACTTGTTAGCGATAGTGGACCCTGGGGGCCACTCAAATGGCCACTTTTCTATTCGTTCGTTAACTTAAAAATTAAAAGTAAGCCAAACTCCGAAATTACGTGTCGTAGGCTTGTCAATTCCATACAATACAACATTGTCTGTGATTTACATAAACTTGCGACGTGTGACTTGATCGTTTAATTGCTTATTTGTTAGCGAAAAGTGGCCATTTGGGTAGGGGGGCCTGTTTTAATTCGAAACAGTTACTTTGCTTAACCAGAAAATTTGTTGTTGAGTATGATAACAGATTCACGTAAGCACATTAGAGAACTCGCTGGAAGACGCATTTTAAAGGCTCGTCAAGTTAATAAATGCAGCATGTTTGAGGTGACTGACAACAAAATATAAACGAACCCCCAATACTGATGAATATCTCCGATGAGCAGTTACAAGATCTATTGAAAATGGTGGAGATACAGTTTTGGAGTTTATGAGACTGCCCTGCCACACCCAGGCTGTGGAAAGATCGGTAAAAGTTGTAACAGAAGCATCTATAAGTGTATGTGACAAAACAAAAAGAGAGGGATTCATAAAGTCTAAATTAGCATCTCGAAAGCTCATGCCAAAGTTTGAGACTTTAACTTTCTTAACCTATGTTTACTCTTGAAATAAATGATTTTATTAAATAAAATATACCTTAATTTTATCATTTACATGCAAAACAAATAATTTTTACGTATTATTTTGTTTATAGGGTGTACTATACAAAACGTCTATAAATACTTAAAAAATAAAATTTCAAGTCTATGGCGGGATCTCAAGATGTCGAGCTAGAACTTCCAAATTAAGGGGTGTTATTTACAATTATATAATGCAACTTTTGCCTGGTATTCCAATTCGAATTTGGAAAAAAATTTTTTTTTCATACAAAAGTGTTCCACCCTAGTGGGGATTGCGCTTGTTAGTATAGAGAATATATTCTCATAATTATAATGACAAAAAACTGGTATTCTTGATATATTGTACACATTTTTCACTTTTAAACAAATGTCTTGATTTTATTGTATCAAATTCAAAAATAATACATCCTTAGAACAATTATATTTTTTTTGTAAATTTAAATAATATTTTAATGTAAAAAGTAAGATTTAAGTCAGTAGAATCTAATTTTACGGAAGTGACGTAACTTGTTTGTCCCTTGTTTGTCATCGTCTATAAAACGCCAGTCGAGACCTGTATGAGGCCACTTTTTGCCCAGCCGTCGACCAGAGCGAAGCTTATGCCAGTTTGAGAGCCGAAATGGTTGTTGTTGCCATGATTCACAAGTTAAGTACATTATTATTGTGTATTAATCTAGTAAAATAATTGATCTAAAGTGTTATAAATAATGTGTGTCTGACTTAATTGTTACCTATTCAGAGGGTATCCACTGTTAAATTTTATATCCAATCTTATGATTTTTCTGATTATTCGTAATATTTATAAGTAAAGCACTAGATAGATCTCTTTTACATTTGGCTAGTGAATTATAACATCTTTGAACAAATCTGAGATTAATTGATATACTTTATGATTAAGGTTGTTGTATTTTGTAACAATTTCTTGTAAATGTCTGAATTGATAAAGCTGACAAGTTTCTTTCGCCCGTTCTTCTTCTCAGCTAAAAGAATAGCGTCCCGAACGGGTAGTAGGGTAAAAGAAATTGGACGATTCAATTGATTAAATATCATTTTATTGAATTTCACTTTATTTCATTTCATTTCTCTTCTTTACCTTATGACAAAATCTAACACGCGCAAAGTGTATTTTGGGCATGCGTAGCGGCGAGGGGCGCGTGCGGCGGGAGAGGGGCGTGCGCTATTGGTCGCTCACAAGAGCACATGCGCGAACTTATCCCCACTCCGTCGAAAAAATTTCAAGATATATGCCTCGTACTGTAAAGTCGAGTTTGTGAAGTAAGGGCTTGTAGAGTTAGGACATGAAGAGTAAAGGCCAAGCCACACAGCGGGCGTGGCGTGACGGGACGGGACGGTGACGCGACGCTGAGAAGTTGTAATGTACTAGATACTATGGGCGACGTCACACAGGCCGGCGTGGTGCGCCCCGTCACGCCGCGCCCCGTCACGCCCGTGTGTGGCTTGACCTTTAGAAGCTTGGCACTACATGAAGTCTGGTAAATAATAAGACAGTGCGAGCTATATGGTCGCGTCTTGCCAACATTTACATGAAAATATTTTTAGTGGGATCGTCATTATAATAATAATAAAAAATAATCTTTATATTTCCTTCTTTTTACATAATTGCCTCAAAATCTTTCTTCTGAAAACCCTTGTTACATTGCTAATATGGGCCGTCGGCCAACCAGGGTCATTTTCGATATATCGCATATTGGGACGAGACCAAATTGGCAAGATAGCCGTTAGCTTGGTGTTAACAAAAATCATTGTCTGGGTTGCGAAGTAGGAAGCTTCTGGGAGATATGCCACCCTGAACATGGTCACCCATCGTTAAAAAAATATTGATCGCATATTTACGTAAATGGTGAACAGGGTCCTGGGTGGCATCATTACCTGAACTATTTTTTTGTGTTTTCATATCGATCGAATAAGGAACAAGGATCACAAGAGCATATATGTGAAATGTACTTACCTGCCCTGGCCTCCTAGACGCTTCCTGAAAGCGACGCAAGACTATGGTTTTATATTCGCTTGGGACCTGCCCCATCCCCTGAATGTAATTACATGCCAATATATAGTCGATATTTTTTTTGGAAAAAGGCTATATGTTTCTACCCTGGCCGCGCGCATGCTTCCTAAAAACTAACCATGCCGATGTCTAACATGTTTGTAATGATGCCATCTACCATCCTGTTCACCATTTATATCAATATGCGATCGATTATTTTTTGCGATCGGAGATCATTGTATGGGAGTCCATATGTTTAGGGTGGCATATCTCCCAGAAGCTTCCTACTTCACAACCCAGACGACAATATTTGATAACACCAAATTAATGGCTATCTTGCCAATGTGGTCTGGTACGAATATGCGATAGATTGAAAATGAGCTTCTGGGCCGACGGTCCAATAGTAGTAGTAGGGTGTACCTAATAAAAACTTGGACCAAAAAGTTTGTAAGTGTAAAAAGTGTTTCATTTTAAAAGCATTACGATTACGTTTGCAGATACCTACATCTGTAATTAAAGCTGTGATTTACAAATACATACCTCATTGTGTGATTTGACACAAAATTGGGTGATTTAGTTGTCGGGCAGCGGATGTGCCGATTGCAGGTGTGAACAAGGGCTGCCAACTTTATTTTACTTACGTCAAACTTTACGTATTTAAGTATTTATAGTATTTTATATAATATTTTCGCGTGAACAGTCGATTAATCCCTAATTCCCTAATGAACCTTTAACAAGGATAAAAGTATCATATCATTATGTGCCTCTTTTACGTGATTGAGTAACAAAGATACAAACTTTCACATACTTACGTAAGTATAATATGATTATAAGGATTATAGTAGGGCCAGTAGGATGGTGAAAAAAAATCATTAGTAATTATTTGTACTTTTTGCAGGTCTACAGGTGTACATAAACTTGAAAAAATATAGTAATTTTGCTTACTAAATAAATATCTATGCAATAAAAAAAATCGGGTTGCACTCCGGGAGTGCCGGCAGAAGTGAAAACTTGAATATTAACGTTGTGCATTTTTGATATTTTGGAATGGTTAGGGAATAATTTAGCACGAATTGCCGTCTTACGAATTTACTCTGCATTTGAATTTAAGAATACAGAAGAGGATTGTACGAAAGTCTTATCCATAGCTTGACAGAAAACTAGAGTTTTGACATTGAATTAAAAAATTAGCGCGTTGCTATGGTGACACAAGTGTTTACGTCTTGAAATGACGCGCCGCCATTTTCGCCGCGCCCCGTAGAAAGAGAGGGGCATACTTCCGCCGCCGGCTGTCTACTCTCCATCCATCACATCCGTCTTACGAATTTTCGATCAGGGTCACGTGAACCTGACTGACGCGAGTTTAACATTTTTTCCCCATTACAAAAAAGCATACAACGCCGCTAAAGAAGTTTTCACTTCAAAAAGAAGTGGAGCCAAAATAGAGTAGAATTGGTAACCCTAGACTTTGAACCTTGAATTCACGGCGTGTGCGCAACCTCACACGTGACGAACAATGATCTGTGACCATTACTCTACACTTTGTAATCTGTGACTACTACCATGGGCCCATCGCGCTAATTTTCATTAATAAAACCAAAAACTGAATTGTTACCGTTTTTACTTTCGATAACAGAAAAAATATTCGCTTTGGTTTTGTTAAAATTGTTGAAAGATAATGTAAGACAGTGCCTAAGATGACAATGTAGGACAGTAAAGCTAAAGCAACAATTTTTAAGTAAAAAATGACATAAGACAATAGATGGTTTTGGTTTTAGCATCCACAATTAGCGCGATATCGGCACGCTAGTTGGTACAGATGCCGGCATATATATTATTATTAATTCCGGGTAGTAGGTATTATAATTTATTCTGAGCCACTACTAGCCTTCCATTGTTTAGGGTAGTTGCCCTACAATTTATTTATTTACATTGACCAATAATAATTATTCTAAGCATTGACCTAACTTTGCTGAGTCTACCCTTTATGGCAGAACTTTTTATGTCATAATTTTATTATGCATAACAACTAATGGCATAAACTTCATGTCGCAAAAAATCGTTTGGCATACACTTATTTATCATACACTTAAAATGCATAATTTTGTAAGCCAGAATCATCTTTTGGCATAAATTTCATATCCATAATAATTAAATAGTAGAACCATCATATCGCAGAAAGTTTATAGTCAGAATCATTTTTTGGCATACATTTCATAATCCATAGTCATTAAAAAGCAGAACTATAATATCGCAGACAGTTTATAGTCAGAATCATCTGTATTTCTTACACGCATGATTCATGCTGCATGCATCCTTACATGCAGGCAAATATGCATGCAACCATGTAGCATGCAATCAAGCATGCTGCATGCAATCAAGCATGCAAGCAAGCATGCAGCAAGCATGCAGCATGCAAGCAAGCATGCAGCATGCATGCAAGCAAGCATATGCGCATGCAGCATGCATGCAGGCATTGTGGAGCTCCGCTCGCTTCGCTCGCTCCGCTGCAAGTGGTCAAAACACTAACCTAACCTAACCTACTGGTAGGTGCATGAAAAGTTTTTCTTTAAAGCGGGGGGCCTCAGGCCCCCCGACCCCCCCGAGCAGGGGGGCCAACCCCCCTGCACCCCCCGGCAAGCATGCAAGCATCATGAATGCAAACATGCATTCAAGCAAGCATGCATGCAAGCAAGCATGCAAGCATACATGCAAGCAAGCAGCATGCATGTCGGTTTTGCAGCGATTCGTTCTGTTGTTGACTTTTGTAGCACAACATTTACAAAAATTCAACATAATATTGACTTTTTAAGACAAATATTTAATTCAATTTAAGGTTAAAATGCAATTTATTTAGATATTACAATATGCCTAATGACATTATTCTTAATGAAATTCTGCCATATTTGTAGTATACCATGTGAAAATTATACCAAATAATTATCGACTAAATAAACGTTATGCCAAACGAAATTCTGCGAATAAAAATTTTGCCAAAGGTATTTATGCCTAATGAAATTCTGCCATCTGAATAGTATGCCATTGTAAATTCGGACGTGTAAACATTCTGCCAAACAATAATTATATTAAACAATTTTTATGCCTTAAAAATATTCGTTTAAAGAAGATTCTGCCAAGTGTATTCTGCCAAATAAATTTCGGAGCATCAAGTTTCTGCCAGATAGAGGTAACCCAACTTTGCTACGTGTGAATTTAACTCGTTACGTTACGACCTAAAGGCCAAGCCACATAGCGGGCGTGGCGTAACGGGACGGGACGGCGACGCGACGCTGAGCAGTTGTAATGTACTAGATACTATGGACGACGTCACACAGGACAGCGTGGCGCGACGTGTCGCGTCCCGTCGCGCCACGCCGCCGTCGCGCCGAGCGTGAATACAGATCGGAAGCGCAGCGGGGCGGAACGTAGGCGAGATCACGCCCGCAGTGTGAACTCTACCGTCGCTCCGGCCGTCCCGTCATGCCGCGCCCCGCCGCGCCCCGCCGTGTGGCTTGAGCTTTAGACCTAACATCTGTGAATTGATTCAAACACTGATCGTTATTTATATTTTAATAGCAATTTAATAAAATAAATTAACCAATAAGTCTTTAAGCACCTGAAAGATTAGTTCCTGATTTTCATTGACCTGCTTTTATTTGTCAAATATAAAATACGTTTCATTATTCTCAATGATTTTATTCTAAAATATTCGTGGTAATTACTTTTCATGGGAAAAAATTATTAGTAGGTACTATTGGCTCATTTAAATAAAGATAACCAAATGGAAAAATCGAACAAACCCAATCTATTGATTTGTTTCGGGCTGCATTAGATGAACATAAGCCTAATTGAATTTAATTTAACCACCATTCAATTGGTGTACATATCCTAAGCATATTACATTACACAATGATGATGACCGAATGACAGCCTAGCCTATACTAACAATGCTAACTAGAAATGTATTCATAAATACGTATATTTTTCAGACTAATTTTCATTGTGAATCTTCTGTTGAACTGATTTTAGAAAAACAAACCATTGTTTTTTCTATAAACTGATTTGTCACTTAATTTTGACAGATTATTTTTTGCTCACAAAAAACTTGCATAGTAATAATTATTTAGTAAGGGGTTTACCAGTATCGTTCGTTGAATGATGCGAACTTTCCGCGAACTTTACCTACCTACCGTACCTAACTATCGTACCTAACTACCTAAGAGAAGAGAATTTGTTACAAGAAATTAATTATGAGCTTTAATTATTTTATAAGATAACTTAGTACTGTTACCTTTATTTTCGTAATAAGCTTTAATGCTATTGGTAATGTGAAACTGTGATTAACCCGGAAATATTTCCATTGCATTGTGTTACAAATGTAAAACCTATTGAAAATTCGTCACGTAATAAAATAGTTACAACCAACCTTATAGAGAACACCAATAGAGTTTCTTTAAATAGTGACAGAGGAACAATTTGGCCTATGTTTTCAGGTTGAACATAATTTACAAATGAAGATAAGATGAGTAATTATTTAACTATGAAACTAATTACTAGCTATATATCGTCCTTTAATCAAGCCTGTTTTACAAGTTTCATATAACAATGTTCTTGTTTAATTTAAAATGGAACAGAATTTCTATGAAATTATTTGTCAAGTTGATTCGGACTTATTCGAAACCTGTGAAGGGACCCTAAACACTTACATGTATTTAGCGCTACATTTACCACAACTCTATCACAATTTGCAGTTATATACAAAATAACGTTACACCCGATATAAAATAGGCTCAACAAAAAACTATTAAAAAGCCCATTTCCGAATGAAATTAACAAAAAATTGGCAGCTCGTATTGTTTGTTGAATGTATAAAGCTGCGCGAGTCGCGAACGAGTTGTTAGTGCGAACCGGCGCCCCTTGCCGACCGGACGATTGTGCGAACTCATACAAACATCACACGTAGGTAAGTCTATTTACCTATCAATCCTATCATAGATAATAATTAGATCTATAGTGATGACAATTATCTCGATAGTTTTTGACCCCAAAGTTTCAAAAAGCTCTATTTGTATGTCTCCCTCTATTTCTATTGTAGTATTTGGTTGATGTAAAAGTTCCAGCATGATAATAGGCTGAAATTCTGCATTTGTACAATTCAGCGCAAGTAAATATTTAAATTCCTTCAAATTTATTTTAGCACATTATGTTGATGTTAAGTCTAAAGATCAACCGTAGATTTTATGAATTTCACTGGTAATGGTAACCCACCAAATAAATAAAACACATAAACATATTCTAAATTAATGGTATATTTGAAATAAGTTAAACACTTTTTTCAGATACTGTTGCTATTGTTGGTTTTTTTAAATAATTTCTTTAGGTAATTACCCATGCCAGTTTTAAATCAAATTTCTGTAACGGTTTCCAAAAGTTTATCTATAACATATTTAATTTAAATAATTATTTCAAAATACGCTAATGATCCAAACAAACGACGGGAAACAATCACCTTGTCGGTAGACGTTACAATAGCATCATTACATTAATCTTTTCGCAACGTGAGTTAAGTTAATTAAAAATAGTCATTTATCTATGTTAGAAAAAGTTATAGATTTATGAACGGCTTTACATACCAGTAATTTGTAATACAAAATTCATTTGGGCTAAAATTAGAAATGCAAAAAATATACAATCACAAATGCAAAGACGTGCTTACCTGTTTCATGGTCAGTTGACAATCACTCATGTATTTGCATTTAATGTAGCTCCCTACGTCAATCGTAACAGATTTTTTCATGGAACTTATTGTGGTCACAGCTTCCTGACGACAAGTGATGTAAAAAAATCCCGGCTAAGTGCGAGTCGAACTCGCGCACGAAAGGTTCCGTACCAAAAAACGGCAAAAAAATTACGTTTGTTGTATGGGAGCCCCCCTTAAATATTTGTTTTATCCTATTTTTATTATAACGTATTTTTTATTATAGCGGCAACAGAAATACATCATCTGTGAAAATTTCAACTGTCTAGCTATCACGGTTCATGAGATACAGCCTAGTAACAGACAGACAGACAGACAGACGGACAGCGGACTCTTAGTAATAGGGTCCCGTTCTTACCCTTTGAGTACAGAACCCTAAAAAGTTATACGAGTGTGCAAATAAAATATTAATTTCTGGCACAATCTATTCAAAAACAAAACCAAATCATTTGGTAATTCTAAATTTTTGTTTTCCAAATACGATAATAATGATTACGTTTTGGTATTTTCGCTGAAAAGTGCAACTGGGCTCCCTGGGCCTGAGTTTTCATAAAGTTATATCTAATCTATTTTTTTTATTACACAACAGTAAGTCCGGACTTGAGCCAATATAGAAAAGTTAGTTTAACTAAATTTACCCAGCCTGAGATCGAATTCAGGACCTCTGAGATAGCGAAAACAAATGACCAAACCACCCGACCACGCCACGCAGGTAGTCGTTTCGTTAAAAAAGTTACAACGATATTTTTTTCAGTAAGCATAATTAAAACGGTAACGATTAAGATTTGGTTTTTTAATACATTCATTTCTACGAATACAGTTTTTAAACGTTTTTATAAAGCTAATCTTCATTTTATAATTTTAAGTAAGTATCAAAGAACATGGTCACTCTATCGATAATATTTTTTTAATGATAACCGTACATAGAAAAAGGTTGAATAATTGAATGTAAAATTGGGAAATTGCAACCAATAGTCTAATTTTATGATACTCGTACGTACCTATGTAGACATCAAAATAACGCTCCCATAGAAAAGATTGCAACGCACTCGTGAGACGAGTGTTTCGAAATTTCAAGTTTTATGGTTATTCTGCTGTTATCATCATTCTATAAAGTGTAATATAAATAGATAGTTATTCCGTAAAAGTTGTGAATGACTTTTCTTGTTGGGGTGACGATGATTATCACTGATCATCACACTGTTTTTGGTTTGCTCTTATATTTTCTTAAATCCAAAAGGAATTAAGTAAAAACTTAATCATCATTAGAAAACTTAGCTCCTGAAATATTTTTTCAAACCCTAAAATAATAAAGATTAGTTTGCAAATTATTCCCTGCATAATTTTACTTGTAAGATATTCGTCTTGCCGTTAACAGTAACAGTAACAGATCATACTAAAATCGAACGATATTTGTCATGCAAACAGTTGCATGACAAATATCGTTCGATTTTAGTATCGTGACAAACATACAATAAGGAAAATATTTTTATAATGCAAGTTGTTTACATCTAACGACTTGATTAACATAAATATAAATCGTACGCACTTAACGTTTTCCGGGAGTAGGCAACTGAAATGTTTCTAAATATATGTACCCATACGTAAGTATACCTTATATGATAATCTGGAATTGTTCTTTTATACAGGGTGCATTTGTAATCACTCTCCAAATTTTAAGGATGTCTTCAGTCCATGAAACTGAACAACTTTCTCTATGAAACATGTGTCGAAATACGCCAAAAAATTTTGGTCATCCCATACTAAATTGATCACGTGATCTCTTTGATTTGTATGAAAAGTCTTTTTTTTTACATATTTGACCCTATGTTTCTTAGAGAAAGTTGTTCAGTTTCATGGACTGAACACATCCTTAAAATTTGCACAGTGGTTTCAAATGCACCCTGTATTATACCGAAATTATTCTAAGACTGAATTATATTTGTGCATTTAAACTGTTAATTTAATCTGGCACGTAGGTGTTTGTTGTCGTTTAACACCCAAAGTTGTGTAAAGTAAACGTGGATGAATTAAGCACAGAGCTACATTTTTAAGCCCGAACATATTTCGTAAGTGGACACAGGGGCGTTGTAGAATGCTAATAAGCTATTTAGCCGAATTTGAACTGTAGGTATGTATATCGTAAGATAGGCGGGTCTAGGCTAACAATGTATTAAGGCCAGAAAGTAACTTGTTAGTACAATATGATTAACAATACATAGAAGAAATGGTAGTTAAAATTCTTAGTTATGTCATAAAACGAGCTCAATGCATTATTTGCACACAATCGTGTGTATAGTTAATTACTACGTGCGTGACCGTTCATTTGCTGATTTAAATCTACTTCACAGTTCTTTAACCTTACGATACCGATAATAATTTGTCGCCAATGAAAGATACAACTTATTATGTATGCAAATGTGAATAAGTTAAATAAACTTTAGGAAAAATAATTTTACTATTTACGACATGTTAATGTACAGTCACGAGCAATAAGATGTACCTACACACTTTAGAACTTAATTCATATTACGTTATTGAATAACCTATGATATTTTCACACTGAGAGTTGAATGTGACATAGTTCTAAAGTGTGTACATCTTATTGCTCGTGACTGTACCTATAGTTAACGGTTGTTTAACAAAAAATATGTATACCTACGCAACTTTAGCATAGCAAAGTTTTACTTGGGTTACACTTTATTAGGATTGTCAATAGAAATGCTTTTCACAAGGAAGTGCCATTTTCAGCTCATAACTTCATTTTAGTATTACCAATAAACTTACGAGTTCCTAAAATAGCCTAATTAGTTTTAAGGTCAAAAAAGTCTCGTTATAACAGGTTTGCAGTTAAACAAAAGCGGAAATTTGCATTTTGTCGTCTGATACGAGCATGATATTACTATTGGTCAATAGTCAATAGGGTAATTTATTGACTATTCAGTTCTCTTGCAGAACGGCAGGAACGTCAACATACAATGTCGTGTGCATAGTAAAACAGGTTTGCAGGAAAACAGATATAATTATGTATTATGTTACTCAAAGACGTCAACTTTCTTGGAACCATATATATGGCAGGGTTGGCAAACATGTAAGCGTGAGCAATAACGTTTTAGTCCACTTTATGGCCATAAAAGGATCAGCTACGATTTTAAGCTTTGTTAGTAGCCATGATTTTTATTACTTTTATCACAGATTATTATAATAGTTGCTCTTAGCTGGAAATATTAAAAAACCGGCCAAGTGCGTGTAAGGAGCCCTATTTTTGAATCGCTCGGCAGGCGTCGAGCTCTCTTTTCTACTGATTTTTGTTCGACATCTCATTGTTCATCATATGTCGAACGAAAATCAGTCGAAAAGAGTGCTCGACGCCTGCCGAGCGATTCAAAAATAGGTCCCCAGACCATATGCAGTGGGGTTCCGTAGTTACCTTATTATACTATACCATACCATATTTAATACTCTTATCATTTTTCGTCTGCAAAAATAACTTTATTTTTTAATTTTTTTATTGTTTGTATAAATGACTGAGTTATAGGTATTTGCGTTTTTGGAAAATATTTCGTCTGCAAAAATAAAGTTGTTTTTCATAGTATTTGTATAAATTACAAAGATAACTTTGCAATTTATACAAACCGCAAATATAAATTTGCGGTTTTGGAAAATGTGCTATATCTCTAAAACTGCTAACTACTTATATCTTATTAAAAGCAACTTTTGTAGAAAATGATTATTGAGCACTTCTACAGACCTTGCCAAAAATGCTCATTTCGGTGGCACTTTTTCATTCGTTTTTTGGAAGTTATATGATTAACGTTAGTGAAAATATAATCAAATCTAAGTAAATATATGTAAATGGCGCACCTATTGACAAAGCGGTTTACAAGATATTTGATATTTAAATTCGAAGGTCCACCAGAATCAGGTTTGTGGCCAGCGAAATCAGATTGCATATGATTTTATAGGGGAAATAAATAAAATTAACAAAAGCTGAGTAAGTACAAAATCTTAAATCAACATGATTAACAATGCTTTTTCATAGAAAATATTAATTATTTCATATCAACACAGCCATAATTATTTTAACCTCACAAAAAAAACTAAAAGCTGCAACTAATCAGTTAAATATTTACCTTAAAAGGTGGACACAACAAATATTTTTCGTTAGAAGACCATACATACATATTACCATGAAAAAAACCATACATATTTTCTATTTTGAGCAATGAAATCTGATTTCCGTGGGTCTTTTTCTAATTTCGGTACCATTTTATCCACTGAAATCCACCGATATCAGAGCCACTGAATTCAGAAAACATCTATTTTGCCAATTATCTCAAATTATAAAATATATACACAATTTCAATATAAAGCGTTGGAATAACATCCTTATGGCTGTATCTTACAATAAACATTGAAATTTTGTTGGGACCAAATTCATGATAAACCATAACCAGCGAATTTAGAAACTGCCCTGACCCAAAACCCACCGAAAGACTTAGCTTCGTTTTTTTTCAATCTCGAAGCAGAGAGGCCGTGTGTCTCGTCAAGTAGCATGGAGTACACTGAAGCAAGTGGTCGATCGTTGTGAGAACTTGCTAAAAAAAATCAGTTGTGGTGTGCAGCGTGGTTTGTGAGTGGCACGGAAATCATGTGAAAGTCAATGACACGTTAAACAATGCTCAATAGCTTTAGAAATTATTATAGTATAATTAATTTGTAAAATCTAAAGTGAAAAACAACTACTTAGCTTCCCAGGAATATATAAAACAGTGTAGGGAACTTGATAAGTTTCAAGTTATTATTTGTGATGTGTTTGATTCTGGGAATGGAACACGCCACCGTCGTCACGAAAAGGTGCTTTTTCAAACTTTGGGCTTTTTTCACTGTAAATCAGTAAGTGCTGTCATATTTTTTTATGCTCTCCAGTTACCGTAAGGCACAAACATGCCATAATTATTTTTTTTTGAAATTTATCTTAACGTCTTCTTCGAATTTAAAGCCTAGACGGCTTGGATGAATTAACCTAGACGGTCTCGGAGAACTGCCCAGATCTACAGCATACTTTTTTAGATTTTCACTCTCTTATTTTAAAAGTTAGAGGGGTCGAACGTTTGACTTTGAGAATAAATAGTTTTTGGTACTTTTAATGTCATTTTTAAACATACACATAAATAAACACCCCACACGTACAGGTTTTTTTTTTCAGTTTCAGTTCCATGTATTAAGAGCTCCTTAATCTTTTATTTTTTTTATGTTTGTGTAAAAATCGTAAAGCGATTTACATAATACATCTGTCTACCAAGTTTCAACCCTGTAATCTTTAGTTTCGGAATAAAGTGGCTGTGACTTACGGACGGACGGCCAGACAGCCAGACGTTTTTAGCCATTAGGGTACGGAACCCTAAGAACAGAACTGTATTTAAAAATCTGTTAACGTTAAGCCTTATATTTTCATTTTCAGAACAACATGTTTCAGTACTTGAATTTGGATCTTGGTTTGATTTCCTCATTATGAATTTATTATGACTTTTTATCCTTTTAAGGAAAAATAACAACCTTATCTTTTCGAGGAAAAGTTATGTCGCCCAAATTGTTCGAAAAATCACGCATTTACCAAAATGATTGACGTCAAAGCAATATAATGCTTTACATTGAATCAACTAAAGTTATAAAAAAGTAACAAAATACGAAATCAATTCATTCAGAAATGAGAAAAGGCAAAGCGTAGTAATAAGATAATGCTGTGAAAAAAAGTAACCTATGTAGTTACTTACAAGTTGTTGACCTAAATTTTTATATTTAGACCAAAATTAAATATTGCCTTTTATAATAAGATTGTCTTAAATTATACAAAAGGAAAAAAAGTAGTGAAGTAGTAAGAGCAAATTGAATCGGATCGTTAAATAGATAGCTTGTATGCTGTTGTGAGCAAATATTTACACATGCCGTTACGAAATTGCAAGGGCACCATAAAACATCATTGTGTTTGTGTAGTAGCTAATCGTATACTCGTGTTATAACAATTATAGGTATTGATAAACGATTATCGTAGGAGGCTGTATCGAATGGTTTCTTTAGAAACATGACTGGCAGGTCATGCATTTAATTTTATTTAAGCGTACTACCGTAGGCCTTGAGTTGCAGCAAAAACTAGTGGCATGACAGTCCCTTCCTTTGCGCGTTCCAGTACGTGACACACCGATTTGCGAGGAAGTGGCTCTAATCGACGACAAAGATTCTTCCGTTGATACTTTTTCTTGTGCGTGTGATTGCAAATGATTGAAGAAGGAATATTGGTATTTTTACATCACGATTTTGATGATGCAGCTAACTAGCTTAGCTTAATTAACGGCCTAGTCTTATCAGTTAACGGCGCCGTTGAATCAGCGACCTAGATGATATCCAGCCATCTAATTGAAAGGCTAGACAAATGACTTGGTTCAATGACGTTTATCTTGCCTAAGCAAGACACTGATAAATATATTTCAGTTTTCTGCCACCTTGTGTATGAAAGCCAATCTTTGTGTGATATTTCTGGTGTTTCTGAAGATTTTTCGAGATTTTAATACGATTAGCACGAGAATATCAATCAATGGAAGTGTGTAGAGATAAAAATAGGATAAATATAATCTGCTATCGAACGTTTTTAAAAAATGATGACTAAAATGTTATGGGATGTCCAACAGCATCCAGGTTGTGTAATTTTTCGCAATTTAATGTTTCTTACGTGATATGTGAGTATGCAATTGATACTGTCACAAGTTTAAATATGAATGTTATTTGCATTAATCAAATTTTGTATTTAGACGCATTGGCTAAATGTCATATAGGCTGGTGAGCTGATGACTAGGTCGATAATTAAGCGGCTGATTAAACCAGTTGGCTGCGACAGGTACATAATAATATTCCTTTTCTATAATTTACGGAAGAGGTTAAATTATGGATATCTCATTTGATTAGGTACCTATCTTAGTTATTTTCATAGAGTTGCTTGCATTTTCCCAATTGATAAGACTCGATCACATCGACTACGCCACATGCATAAATGCATTGAAAAGAAACTACGCATATCAAGTGTGGATCAGTCAGTTGTGTAATTCATAGTCACAATTCTCATGCTATCCGAATGCATAACTAGCTTGATCTGCGAAGATAAGGAAGAGTATGACTCTCCAACAAGTTTCCCAATAATAAGATCCGCAAAAACGTGAGCGAGCTATTATTATGGAGTTTGTGAGGTGCTCTGCTTCACAATACTGTCATTACCAAGTTACGACATCGCAAGGCATCACGTTTAATAAAGAATACTATGAACTAAGACCTCGAAATTTAATCTGGGAATCGAGACTAGTGCTATTATAGTCTGTGCCTAGACATTACACAATTACTTATGAAGTGGCAAGTTAATTGTAGTACTCGAAGTACATAAACAGCCTTGTTATATGTGGCGTGCAACTCATAAAAAAAGCATGAATAAAAAGCATGCCGTCAAAGGTTCTTCTATATAAAAACCCTACGTTTGTTTGTTACAGATTAAAATGAGAGCGTTTAGTATCCTAGTCGCCCTTGCGGTGGCGACAGTTTGTGAGTCGGCTACACCACAACTGCGTTTTGCGTGGAAACAAATTGATTACGCATGGAATACACCGGCTGACCGTGAAACTGCTATAAAGGATGGAAAATTCGTCCAAGAGAACAACTTACCGCTAGGTCTGGCGCGATGGAAAAACAAAGTTTTCATAACTGTGCCAAGATGGAAGAATGGAGTGGTTTCCTCTTTGAACTACGTTGACGTAGATGGTCCCCAAGATCAGGCTTACAAGCCTTACCCATCCTTTGAAGATAATTTCGTAGCAGATACTATCAAGGAATTGCCGTCAAACAACACAATTATTTCAGTCTTCAGAGTTCACGTAGATCCTTGCGACAGACTGTGGGTTATAGATTCAGGATTGGCAGACATTTGGGGTATGTATGAATTTTCTATCAAATTTCTATAGGTCTTTTACTTTTTGTTATGACGAGAAAATATAACAAGAGTCCGTCGCTACAGTATTTCTTTCTGTAGGAGTTTTATAAATGGGGAATGTCCGAAAAAAATAAAAATGGCTGAATATTTTTTTATAGGTAGGAATAAGCTCCCTTCGTTTTAGAAAAAAAGTTTCAGAATTTTCGGTTGCGTCAAAATTTTTTAATAAATTAAAGTCTCTTCGACGTCACAAATGTACGAAAGTAACAGCAGAATGGCGATTATACCTTTGCCACCACCTGCTACAACCACAGCAAGTATTAAAAAAAAGTTTTGAAATTTTGTGTTGAAACTTTTTTTTATAGCATGTTGTGGTTATGACAGGTGGTGGCAAAGGTATAATCTCCATTCTGCTGTTACTTTCGTATATTTGTGAAGTCGAAGTGACTTTATTTTATATTTTTATTTATACGCAACCGAAAATTCTGAAATTTTTTTCTATTACTAAGGGAGCTTATTCCTACCTATAAAAAATATTCAGCCAAATTGATTTTTTCCGGACATTCCCCATTGGCGACACTTTTAGTTCGATAATCATAATAAAAAATCCTGTTTTATTCTCATTATTTGCTGCTGATAGTATAAATACACGTACCTACAGTATTATTATAACACAGTGTATTTTTATATTAATAGTTTGCTAAACTTTACAAAATTTAAAGAGTTGCATGTCATTTTAAGCAACGATGTCTTTTCATGTTATCATAGATCTCAATTCGGTAATACCTTCTGTGTTATTATAGGTAGTTTGAAAATATTCTTTTTTTCTACAGGTTCACCGAACCAGGTGGTTGGTCCATCTATCGTTGTCTTTGACTTGAATACGGACCAGTTGATCCATCGGTATTTCCTCAAATTAGAAGATATGAAAGAGGACTCTTTCTTCGCTAACATCGTAAGTATTTCTTTAATAAGTTTAAAACCACCAAAAATCATTAAAATTCTGATATTTGAT
The DNA here is from genome assembly GCA_943789525.1 of Agriphila geniculea. Lineage (NCBI taxonomy): Eukaryota > Metazoa > Arthropoda > Insecta > Lepidoptera > Crambidae > Agriphila > Agriphila geniculea. The sequence goes on from OX038875.1 coordinate 17,529,997, forward strand.
CTAAGTTTCTATGAATAAACTAGTAGCCGCCCGCGACTTCGTCTGCGTGGTCAGTCCATGTCCTTCTCTGTACCCCTGAAAACGTGTTAGCAATATTTTCATGATGATTGGTTCAGTAGCACTTATATCTATTCAATTCTGTGTCAGTAGTTAAGACGTTACATTATAAACTTAGTTTCACATTTATAATATTACTAGCAGACGCCCGCAACTTCTTCTGTTTTTTGCCATCCCTCAGGAACAATACTTTTTTTTTGGATGAAAGAAATGTCCTTCTTTGTACCCCTGACACCGTGTATGCAAAATGTTACGACGATCGGTTAGTTAGTAAAGATAATAAGGATGAGGATAAAATAGAGCAAACTGTGCGGTGCAGCGCAGTGCAAAAAATATTAATTGCGTCATCAGTTCATCACTCATCAGTGAGATAATTGCGCATCGTAACATAATAATTACCTACTTACTACACTACTTACTAGCAATGAGGTACCCACACCTACAAACTAGAGTTAGTTGTAGAGTTGAATATCGAAAGAGAAAATGTAGTGAACTTTTGTAAGAAAAGTTATCTATAAACAAATCATGATGCTAATATATCCTCTTTACAGGTGGTAGACACAGATAAAGACTCGTGTGACAACGCCTTCGCGTACATACCTGACTTGGGAGCGTATGGAGTTGTCGTGTACAGTTTAAAGCAAGATGACTCTTGGAGGATATCCCACCACTACTTCCACTTCGAGCCCCTGGCTGGCTCCTACAACGTGGGAGGCGTGACTTTCCACTGGACCGATGGCGTTTTCAGTTTGGCACTTTCAGAGCCCAGAGAGAATGGGTAAGTGAACTTGAAGAAATACGGGGCCCCTTTTTTTAATCTACCAGAATTTAATTTCAGTTTCAATTACTTAGAGATGATATAATGCAAGTAGTTGCAATATTTATACGTTAAGTGATTTACGACTATTTTCTAATTGGGTATTATAATATACTTAATTAAAGTAAACTAAACCAGTTCAAGGAACTAACTATAAAACAAAAGATCCGGAAAATTACAAGAGGCTGTGTCATGGGGCTGTGTTAAAGTTTTTGTCTCAAAAGAAAATTAATTTGTGCGAACATTGTATTTTCCGTGTCCGTATTACCGGAAAATGGCGATATCTTATATTATTGGAACATAGTATAGCAATAAAGTTAACTTCCTAGAAAGAATTTTCGAATTGGTTCAGCAGTGCGAGTAAAACACTTAACATAACTTTATACTTTTGTTTTTATCTTATTTTATATATTGATCACCAAAGTAATAAACATTGACACAAGCAATAAGGGCAAAGACCTCATGCGTATATGTATAAAAAGCAACAAAAAATACTACAAAAAAAGATAATTTAAAAATACTACATATAAAAGCTTTCCTTAAAACAAATTACAATGCATAATGTGTTATATCAGCGCTCCTTTGAATTTGCGTATTATTAATCCAGATCTTTAGTCACTCAATTTATAGAATAACTGAAATTATACAGGGTTATTTGTAAAACACCAACAACCTCGCAGGAGTAATAGCAACTAACATCATAAACAACAACATTTGTTCTACGATTTTTCCGAAAACAAAAAAAAAATATCGACTTTTCATACAAAACTCGTTCAGCTGTTCGGGACATTTGTATGGAGAGTCGAATTTTTTTTTTGTCGGTTTTCGGGAAAGTCGTAGAACAAATGTTGTTGTTTAATTATGTTAGTAATCTATTCCTGCGAGTTTGTTGCAAGTGATCCAGTAACTAATAGCATTAAATCTTTGTCCTGCTAATTCAGGGACAGCTCGTGACTGGACCACGCAGTGACCTTAATCCATATTGAATAGGTCATGTTTGCTGTGCACGAATGACTTAATTTATTTTATTAGTGCAATTCAATAAATCTCTTGCCGATATAGTCTATTCATGTTACCTACCTATTGAGTGGGACTGGAGATAATTATTTTAATTCCTTTCAACAACGTTTGGAGTATATAAAAAAAACATAAAACCTAACATAAAAAACGTAGGCAAAAGTCATTTCTTTCAGAAATGACTTTTGCCATTTAACTGGCGTGGCTATGAATTTTAAGGAAAATTTAAATTTTTCCCTATGTTTCGTTAGAGTCGTTTACTTACTACGATTATTTGAGTTCCTTTATAGGAATCTCTATGCAAATTATTAAAACTATGGTCATAACTTTATTCGAAACCGGAAAAAAAATAACGGTACATGAAATGTGTACCTATATGATAAAACGACGGAAATACATAATAAAGGAAAAGACCCTGCTAAGGACGAATTCCAAACAAGTTTACTGTGTTCTCGAGGATAATGGCCGGCGTTTTTAAATTAATAAATGTAATATAAAAATTCGCTAAACTATGCGAAATATCTACTTCATAACATAAAAGCAATTAGCGGTTTAATTTAGCGAATCAAATAAAGACAAGTTGCACAATTTGCAAGGTATTTAGCGAATGTGTAGATTATATCGGGCAATTTTATGGCTATAATTTTGATAATGCTAGACGCAGTGAAAGGTTAAGATGGTTCGTTCAATGTTCTTATCGACAGGTTGTTGGCTGACATTGACCTCAAAGCAAACAAACCGTTCGATTCGGAGGTCAACTAAAGGTCAAAGTGTTAAATTAGGTAATTAATTATGTCTGCGAAAATTGTGTAAGTTTTGCTTAACCCTTCATTCATTGTTTAAACATTACATACCTACATGGATTAATGATCTACTGTTCTTTCTAAACAAGTCTGTTACAATTTTATTTTAGGTAGGAATATTTATGATTACTTATATAAATTAATTTACAAAATTAAATACAAGGTGAAATCTCAGCGCGTTCAACTATCTAGTTCAGGGGTTCCCTAAATTATTTGGGACGTGCCCACTATTTACAAGAAAAAAAATCCCCCCCCCCCCCCCCTACTACTACTTAGACAACTTTAGGCTAATAGCAAATTAGAAAAAAACTCAAAGCAATTTTTTTTAAAGATAATAATAAAATAATAAGACTTTATAAGTAAGGTATTTCTGAATGTTTTGTTAAAGGTTCCGAACATTGTTCTTCCACGCCTTGTCCAGCACCAAAGAGTTCTGCGTGTCCACCGAACTGCTGCGGAACTACACGCACATCGACAAAGATGAGGCTTTCCATGACTTCAAGGTACGATTCCATTATCACAGACAATAAAGTCATCATCTTCTACCATCTTCATACTGAAGTTTGGCCGTCATTAGTTTTTGCGATCACATCTAGCATCTTTTAACTGACGATAACCAAGTCCAGTCCACTCTTTGAGGGCGTTTAGTCATTTGTGTCTCGATAATAAGTAGGTACTTACCATTAGATTGTTAGGTCAGAAGTTATCCATAATTTATTGAAATTTCACTTAAAATACTGAGTAAGCTGAAGCTAGTTAATGTTTTCAATTCTATTTCAATTTATTTTGGCGATGCTTGTAATGTTTATTTATATTTGTAGAGTTATTAGTCCAGTAATATAAATTCTCGTAATTTCTGCTGAAATTACTTCTTTCTTAATTATAAACTAAATATTTGTATCAACATACCTAAACTACCACCAAAGCATGAAATTTAGGTAGAGCTTTTTAAAAAATGAGCCTTAATATATATTTTAGTTATAATATCAAAATATGGAAATTGTTTAAATATTACGGTAAATTATCAATTAGAAGAAAATATAAACGGAAAATATCCTAAGTTTGATTTAAGGAACTCATTCTTTTACCCAGTCATGCCTCATTATAACAGAAAGCTTTCTTATTGTGAAAATATCTCAAATTGTGTTTTATCATGTTGACAGCTGTTGGGCGACCGAGGTGAACGCACTCAGTCATCAGCTGGTGTCTTCGATGCCAAAACCGGAGTACTGTTTTACACACAGGTAAGGAACAATGCTTAACTGGCTTATTTTGTCACTGCTTTATAAGTAGTGCTTATTGTATTCATCGAACTTGGTAAGAGGTTAATTATATAATACAATACTAACCCATACCCACCCATTACAACCATACTAACCAATACCTACCCATTGTGTGTTAACTTTTGTTTGTGATGAAAAATGACATCACTTTAAATGTTCATGCCATTTTTAAATTTTGATGACTCTGTATGAAATATACAGGGAGAAAAAAGCAGCCTTTGACGAGTTTCTTGCCGGTTCTTCTCGTTACAAAGTCTCCCGCTCCCGTTTGCGAACTGATGACGTAGCTTCTATAACATTCAAAGGTGCTTGTAACAGCCTAAAATTAATAAATCATTTTTAGTTTCAGTTTGATATTAGGGTTTGGATATAATAGCCGATTAGGTTAAGAAACAATATTAATTGAAAACAATAGGCACAGACAAAAGTATCAGAAATAAACAGCTACTTAGTTCCACAGATTTCTCATATACTCGCGAACTACAATTTATTAAAACTTAATAGGAAGAGAAAAGATAAATTAGGTAACTGTTCAGTAATATTAACTTTACATAAAAAAGATAACTTTCAAAGATAGTATTGCAGCTACTGATTGTTGCTTACTGAAAACTGCATTCGATTCTTTTCTTTAGTTAAGTTCGCATAATTTTGAGCGGAATAATTCACTTTATGTGAATGCTCTTAAAACCGTTATTCATTGCTAAATGATGTGCATATAACCAGTTATAATAATGAGGCAAGTCCACAAGTGCTCAAGATAGATCTCGAGTTGAAACAAAGCTTAGTACACACGCGATGTTAATTAACTGGAGAATTGTGTATCTCAGAAAATTAAAATCAGGTGATCAGATATGTGAGAAGTGAGAACTTAGCGGATTTTTTACAATGTGATTGCATAATATTGTAAGTTATGGGTTACGTGTCGATATCGGCTTGATTGATGTGAGGTCGATAATCTCATAATTAAGTGTTGAAGAAAATTAATATTTTCTTTAACCTTAATAGGTATGATATTAAATTTTATGATGTAACGCATAACGGGAGATAATTAATCTCTCATAAATTTTTAGTAAGTATTAATTTAATACAATTTCGATGGGTTGAAAATTTACAATTTATTTTCATGATATTAACCAGCAGAATGCTTAATCATTGTTTATTGCGATTTGGAGTGATTATCTTTTTCGTTAAACTTTATTGGTTTGATTTTGATTGACAATTATTTCCTATTACCTACTGAATGTTGTATCCTCGCCCTAAAGTTGCAAGTTTAGATAAGCGCAATAATTGCGTTGAGCAAGGATTCTCACCTCTCAGGCCATCCTAGAGCGATGTCGCAACTCTAGTCATATCTGTCAAGGTCTAACTTGACCCGTCTAGATAAACTAGAAATAGAATAATAGTTCATGTTTGGCGCAGGTAAGTACTATTATTAGGGTTCCGTACCAAAATGGTAAAAAAGGAACCCTTATGGTGTGACTCAGTCTGTCTGTCTGTCTGTCACAGCTGGATGTCTCGAAAACTACTAATGGTATCAACTTGAAAATTATCAAATTTCTAAAAAAGTTAACATTAGATCCACTATCAGTCAAGAGATTGACCTAAAACTGCAATACTAATTTTATTATGCTACTCTGCAGTGTGGTCTGATGGTGCAATTATGATGGTACGGAACCCCAGGTGCACGAGTCCGACTCGCTCTTGTTGACCGGTTTTTTTTAAATGATTATGAAAACGATTGACATTTTCTGAACACCATGCAACATTATTGCTTGCGGTATAGATAGACTGCATAGCATAGACCATACAAAGCATAATATGGATGTGTCGATTCTTAAGAATCATCTATTTGTACGTTTGGTTTTAAAGGACTGCATCAAAATAAATAAAACTGTTATGTTATCTTTACTAATATTATAAATGCGAAAGTTTGTTTGTTACGCCTTCACGTCTTAACTACCTAGGTATTCAACCAATCATCATGAAATTGCATACACGTTGTCAGGTACATTCACACACATTCCATCCCGAAAAAAGTATTGTTGCCGAGGGACAAGAAAAAAACCTTCCACCCAGATGAAGTCGCGGGCGGCCGCTAGTTTATTAATAACTGATGCTTTATTACGGTTAGGAATTCAGGGTCAGCAGAGATGATGATAACGCGTTGAATTGTTTGCTATAATTTATTGCGTTTCCTTCCAGAAATAAACAAAGAAATGTATTTGAAACCATTTTTGCAGATGAAGACTGATTGGAATGGAACATGTATCCTAAGTTGTGTTTCATTCAATAAAATACCCATTCATTTTCTAAGAACAAATAAAAATATCGGTATAGACACTCAAATACACCATTGTATCCGTATAGTTCTATCGTTTAGTTCTAAGACTACCGCGTTAGAAATAAAGGCAACTATTATATATAACACGTTTTACTTTACATTACAGCGCGTATTATTTGAATTTTTGATTTTCGATTCCCTGACGTTAGTAACTTTCTTTTTAAATTATTTTATAGCTGCGTTCTAATTTTAAATAATAATTAAATTGTTTAATAGTAGTTTATGAAACTGATGCATAGGCGAGGTTTTTAATAGTATCACACGAGTGTTTTAATACCTAGTTATGTGCAGTTTCACACACTACTTAATCTACTCTCATACAATTATTGTGATTGAACCTACAAAATAAAATATCAATGACAAAAAGAGTAGGTAGTTTCTCGGCTTTGCTTTAGTTAGGTAGGTTGTACCAAATACTTAGAAACTCTACGTACTTACCTTGATTAAGTATTACGTTTTTCCGTCGCCGCATCTAAAATATCTACTCACTCACTACTATCAGATATTTTTAAGCAAAAGTAAAAATTAAAATCTAAAAAATGGCGCGTTTTCTATTAAAAAAATATAATAATGAGATGACTGCATTCCAGCAGAGTAATCGTTACGCTAAGTCATCGATCACCATCATTTTAATTATGGAAAGTATGTGAGAATTTCATTGTTTTTTTTTTAATATCGCGGCACTGCCATCTTTTTGGATTTGCCCTGTATCGTAATAAGAAAAAAGTTATTTTATAGCATACTTTAGTTACCGAAGGTATGTTATAAAATAACTTTTTAATTTTTTTTCGGCATTGCGTGTATAAAGTATGTCAATATAAATTCGTTTTGAAATTCATAATTCGAATTTTACGATATGAGAGTAGATAAAGTTATTTACAATAGAAAACAAGACTAATTAAGCTACTGAATCTACCACCAGTTCACAAATTGGGAGGTTTAATACAGAAAGAACTGGCGGAAGAAAACTCAGACCTCCTTTTTGATGCCGAAAATTCAAAAAGGTTGTGTGGGACCTTCTTTTTGATCCCTATCTACAAAACGCACTAACTCTAACCTTAAGATCTTACAGTGTGCGATTTGGGATGGGATTTTAGTTGATGAATTGTGGAGTCCCAAATAGTGGTACTTCTTCTCTATTGAAATTCGGCTATTTGTTGGTTTTAGCAGCCTCGCGTAGCGTTCTGGGAATAATCTTTGTTGTTTGGCAAAGATTTTTGGTTTATCAAATTTAATGTAAGTAAGGGACCCAAACATTACATAACATAAACCTTTGTATCATATAAGATACAAGGATCTCTGTCTGTGTCTTCGAAAATTTGGCAATAGGCTATTTGACTAATTTTAGAAAACCATTTTAAATTATTCTTTATTACGTAATAAGCGCACTACATTGATATTTCAGGAAAAATATTTCATTAAAAAATCAATGTTAAAGTTTAAAATTTTAAAACCGCGCCAAAAACGCTATGGCGCTGGACACATGACTTGTTGACGTCACTAGCCTGTAAACATTGTAATATCCTTAGCCATTTGTCAGCCATCAATCGCGGATCCTTAGTCTATGGTCGTGTCAAACGCCTGAAGCCATATTTATTTACAGGAAAGTGACGTCATCAGTAATCTTAGAGCGTTTTTTTCACAGAAAAAAATTCAAAAATTATTGCAATTTTCTAGGTGAAATTAATCAATTAATAGACTTAATTTGGTGTATATATAATAGTTGAATATGTTTTTTTGCGCCATTATCTGTTAGGATGACCACAATCTGTAGTATATTTTCAATGTTGTCAAATACCCTATTGCATTATTGAATTATAGTTACTTACGATTATAATCATTTTGGTTATTCTCAATAGCCAGAGCCAACTGGTTACCAAGATGGGCTAAATAACTTACTTAATAATTATTTCGTTGTTATCGACAGGTGAACCGCGATGGTGTCGGCTGTTGGAACACAAACAAGCCCTACACCCCGGAGAACAATCCCCTCATCATCAGCGACGCCGATCTCCTGGAGTTCCCCAACGATTTGAAGGTGGATATTGTCTCTATTGCATTGTCCGGATCGCAATGATCCTGTTCTATTTTCTTTGACAATTCGTCTTATAGATATTTTGTTGACTGGTTTAAATAATATTGTAAAATAAAAATAGAAAAATGAATTAACACGTAGTTTTGAACCTCTCTGAACTTGTCAGTTTTTATTTCAAAATAATAAGTTAATGAAAGGTGAATTCAAAGTACCGTTTATCAACTGCCAAACAAGTACATTCAATTTATACGCACATCGTAAATAATATTGCAAAATAAAAATAGAAAAATGAATTAACACGTTTCTGGAAACTGATAATGGAATAGCTTGTTTTCCAATGAACACAAGTACAAAATAGCAAGATTACTTATATATAAAACTGGACAAGTGAGATTTAGGAATGAAAGGCATTTTACGAATTATAGGGTAAGTATAAGAACTTATATGTGTTTTAGTTTCAAAACCATCTCTTCATAAATAAAAATCTTTGCCAGCTTAAAAAAATCGAATCTATAGACTAGTGTTCTTTGGAAAACAAGCAATTCAGTTGAACAGTTGTTCTATGTACCTGTGTAACTATTCTGGGATCTAGATACTAGAGAGTAAGTCAAGAACCTTATGTGTCATAGAATATGAATATAAGGTTCTTGGAGTAAGTTAACAAATACTGTAACTACAGATAGATTTAGACACAGTAGAATAAATATTGATTACCAGAATACCAGAGATGTTATTAGGTGTTCAATTTAATGTAATGTGAGATAACCACCAGAACAATGAACAACATTTTTCGATACCTACTTACATGTTTTGTTACTTATTCAATAAGCGCATATTTTTTTCATAAACTTAAATTTTCAGATTGACAGTGAAAGTAACCTCTGGATCTTGAGCGACAAAATGCCTCGGTTCCTGTACAAGACTTTAGATCCCAACGACGTCAACTACAGGATATTCAGCATCAACTCCCAGGACGCCATCGCGGGATCCACCTGTGAATAAATTGCAAAGAGATATATGTATATCATTATACTGCATGTTTAGTTATTGTGGGTATTCAACTTAGTTTACAGTAAGTGATGCGATTATAGATGCTATTGCTTATTAAACCTCCTGTTACTAGTAAGTAATAAGTTCTCAACCATAATTTACAAAAAAGTATTTAGAACTGATATGTTTTTTGTTTCTAAAAAAGTTTAGTTAACTAAGTGAACTAGTGAACTAAAAATAATGAGTTACATTTTAGACTTACAAAATTCGAACTCAAATGTAGAAAATGACAAGGGGCATATAATATAAAGATCAATACTGTTACACAATCGTCTAAACAGCAAGGTCTTGTTCGAAACATCTTCCCAAACAAATTTTCGTATATAAAAGCTCACTTACTGTATAAAATGTTAATCAAAGATGCAGCTTCCTCACAGAAAAATATGTTGCAAGGAAGTTTAACAGTGGCTGGAGTTAATCTAGATATAGTTGTTATTAGATCTCAAAACAAAGCATCCAGTGTTAAATAATTTTAACCTATCGTATTGATACTCTTATTACCCTAGATAAATAAGTACATGTCACAATTTTTCTCTTTTTGATTGATTTATTTATTTTACAAAACACATAGTACAAAAAATGCGTAGACGATTGAATTGTTCATGCGTTTCTTTGCTCAAACTTAAATGTTTATTTTAAGATCAACATTTTTGTTAAGAGTTTAGATTTTCTGAACTGAATTATTCTAAATACACACAGATTATTTATGTAACCTAATAACCTAAATAAAGTATTAGTTTTATATAAATGGCATGTAAGAACAAAATACTCTTGTAAGCTGTTTTACTTGTTTTCATTTTGTGTACGTTGTATTTGTGTATTATTGAATGATAAAAAAGAAGGTTAGTGAAAAGAAAAAAAAGAAAAGGAATTGTGTAAGTAGGTATAAGTCAGAATGGGCGCCATTATGCGATAAAACTTTTGTTACATAATGAGGGAGAATATTTAAATATTTCGTATTTTATAATTCGTAATATAGTTAGTAGTTTTAAGCATAGACTTATTAAATTACTAAGTATTCTATTATTTCTAAATATTGCGTAAGTTAACTTTTTTAAAGTAGGAGTCAATCTCTCTATAATGTAAAAGAAAAAATTAATAAGAACCCGACCTATTTTGTGAGATGTTATGCTTAGTTAAGCATAACATCTCACAAAATAGGTTAAGTAGGGTAAAATTAACTTTTCAAAATTAAATTAATGTGAAGACAGTTTTATGTAATAAAAAAGAATTCATTCAATAAATAACCGTTTTATTTCAAAAATATCGTAAAACTATTATAAAATATAGGATAGTACATATATCTTTTCTCCTTAGTCAGTCTATTATGGTAAACAATCTTAACCCAACTCTTTATTTAAATAATAATTTATAAAATACAACAAGTAGTTTTCCACACATAAATTACGAAATAAATGGTTAATAAATTAACAGCTATTTCATAAAGTTACTAACATATTTTTAAATTAAAAAACATGACAACTTTCAAAAACTGATTACTAATTAATAAGACAAGTAAGGATGGACAGACTTTAATTATTTGTTTTAATAGAGGTACCTTGGTACCTACCATATTGGATTACTTAGATTTTTTATGAATATAAAGTTTGACATGTGCAGTGCATCTAAACTGAGAGCCAGCAGCCAGCCAACAACAGTCCGTGAGTGAGAAGTTAGTTTTTAAAGTTGTCACTAACTAAAACTTTCCAATGAATTTCCAAGTAAGTATGAACAGATGGAGTCTCCTTGATAAGTAATATTCCACCGTGACTGAGGTCCCTAGATAAGGCAAATAGGTGGGTCAATTTCTTAATCTAGATACTTCAATGCAAACCAAAGATCTAAAGTTATTTACCTTACCACCAACTTAAGTACAAACAAATTGCCTACTTGCCAAGGATTCTCCAATGTTGTTACATAACGATACATAATCTTTTACTAAAGTTCCTTCCAATTGTTACTCACTGTGACGGTAGTGATTTAATGAATGAGTAAAACTATAATACAAAAATAACGTTATCAAAGAAGTTAATGTAATTAGGCCAAAGGAGACCATGACACAATACCGAAATCAATATAATAGAGATTGAATGCCACGTGCGACCAACAGGGTCGTTTTGTTACAATCATGTTAAATCAGACCAAGAATAATAAACAGAAGGTTAGGGACGTTAAGTAAAAAAAAAATGCAATAGTTTCGCTTCGAAAGGTCTATTTGACGTTTTAAAATTCGATTGTTAACGAAAATTATGTCAATTCCATATATGTTTTGAAAGCGAAGCGATAACGAAGATTTGCTTGCACAGACCATACAACAAGTATATAATTTTGCATGTTACTTTGGCCGAGTTTGGCAAGAAAGTAAGTTCAGAACAGTCTTTCATTTCATTATCATCATCTCTTGATAATGGCAAATCAACATACCGTACTTTTCAATCTTAAAAAAATAATTATTTGTTATACAAGAGACCAAAGTCGATATTTGTTGCGAGTGCCGACTATAAATCACGAACAAGGGAAGTAGTTTAGTATTAAATCAAGAGCGTAGCGAGAAATTCTAATATTAGACAACCTGCGGGCTGATTATCTAATTAGAAACCACCTAGCGACCGGTTGCAGTTCATAGATGATAGTGATCCATTGCTACTTCTTTTTGAATTAAAAAAAAACATACCAAAGAAAAGTAGCAATGTATGTGGAATGAAACCGGTCGCTAAATAGTTTCTTTTTAGATAATCAGGGTGCCGAGCACAGTGAGTGATTTAAATGCACGAGGCAAAACAAAAAATTTGGTCTTACAACTTTTCACCTCTACCATCGAGAAAAGTGTTATTGGTAAGAACAGTTATTTTTATGTGACTTTCCTGGTAAATAGCTAAACTCAGCATTGGAGAGTACTTACTAACCCAGCTTGGCTCTTGAGGTTAAAGCAAAGAATTAAACAACTATTGAAACGATAACGAAAGTCAAGTGTATCTTTGCAAGCCTGGAGTCAGAAGTTGCTTAATATTTTGACTTTTGATGTAGGTCATGCAGCAAATAAGAACTGTAAAAAATAAAAAATATCTCTTTTTAACCCCCGACGCAAAAAGGGGTGTTATAAGTTTGACTTGTGTGTGTATTTGTGCATCTGGTGGCATTGTAGCTCCCAAATGATTTGACCGATTTTGATACGATGGTTTATTTGAAAGTTGGCGTGATCGAGATGATTCTTTGCTATAATTTGTTGCGGCGTTTGGAGATTATCGGCCCATTTCCTACTAGACAAAAGGGTTTCAAGTAGGAAATGAGCTTATGATCTTCAAACATGCCAGCTTTCAATTAAATAAACCGCATCAAAATTGGTCTATTCGTTTGAGAGCTACGACGCCTCAAACAGACACACAAATACGCCAACTTCAACAGGACTGATTGATTTGGAATTTGGATTTTCTATTGCAATTTTATTGCTGGAATAAAATTACCCTTTATTGCATTAGAAAATGTTTTGTACGCTTGTAGAAAATAAAATTGTGTCACGTTTTGCTCTAATTTACTTTTACTAAGTAACATTACGATGTTCAAACGTTCTTTAGTGTTACTGACACTATAATCGGCTCTAACGGTACAGTTATAGAATATGGTTTTCAATACTCGAAGTGGTTTGATATAACAATATTGGGTACGATAACTTGTTATGCCAGCTATATACACCGTGAGTGTCTTGCTTGTGTCATTCAAGGGTAGAATATCGTGCACTTTAGACGTTTACGCAACGAAATGGCGCCAAAATTCAAGTCCGAGAAAGTAGGCATTGTTGGAAGGTTAGTGTCTATTTCTACTTATGTCTTAATCAAAAAGCAAGGTCAAAACTAACCTCAAGTTAAATAACTTTTGCATCTTTTCCTCTAACAGTGTGTCAAGGAAAAACTGAAAGTTATTGTGTTTCAATTGAATATTCTGTCAGAAATTTAAGTTGCACTCTATGTGGATTGTTTAATGTTAGTAATTCGGTGTTTTATTGTCGTGTTACGTTATATGATGGTGCCACTTAAAGGTGACTCTATGTTTAAGCACATTAAGTACTGACTATAAATACCTAAACACAAATCATTGTCAAGGTGACTTATTTAACAGACTTTTTATTGAAGTCTTGACTTTTTAGTAATTTAATTTAAATATTGTTTAATAATTCTCATGAAGTACCTAGCTAAGACCCAAAACTTTTGCGATAGCGACAATTATATATTTTGTGGTAGCGATCTTATGAAATATCTTATGAAAATATTCTGGGGCCCTCCCTATTTTTGAAAGGCGGCGAGTGCTCTTTACTACTCATTATCATTCGACAGCCATTAGCTGTCCAATGAAAATGAGTACCTACCTAACTAACTAGAAATAAAGGGGGTCGATGCCTCTCAGAAATAGGGCCCCAGTATCATTGCGATTTTATTCTCTTGGACACGTGGTGATAGACGAGGTAATAAAAAAATATAAATATTCATATAACTTAAGATTTAGTGGAATTGACTGCCTAAAGAGCCAGCGAGTGTCATAGAGCGGGCTTGCTCTACATTTGAATTCCGATACCATAATCAAAATACAAATTAACTAAATCAAATCTAATTATAATTTAACTCGACCTAAGTTTCATCAGATAAAACTTTAACTATTAAATATAATACATAATCAACTATGAATAAAAAAACCTGGATAGGATTTATATTTTAGAACTCTTACCACCATGTCCATGGTGTAGTTTGTTATGGATGGGGGATAAGAAAAGCTATATGGTAGTTATAACGGGTGTAACAAGACCTTCAACGAAGTCGAAGTCCACGTATTCCGCCCATCATCAGGATCATTTTTGGCTTTTAGACTATACCTGGGAAACCAATAGCTACGAAGCTATTGAAGATCAAAGTCAAAATTTTTTTTTCAATTTTTTTATGAATACTCATTTTATTCGTTACTTACTACTTTTTGTCCTATGAAATATTATCAAAATTTTAAGTATTTCGTAACAAACAATAAATAAATAGCTTCAAAACGTCGTCACTCGATGTATCTCATGAGCACGCACATAAACGCTGCCTTTCAACTCGGCCGCACGCAGCTGTGTAGCATCGCAGGCGCGGTCTGTTGTACGCGTTACATTGCATGGTAAAGTATGCCATGCTTTTTTTACACCAAAAATCAAAATCGTATCCCAGCAATAATTTTGAACAGAAATGGTGCTGATAATGGGCAGAATACGTAGACCTCGGCTTCGTTGAAGGTCTTGTTACACCCGGTATATAGTAGTTGTATATAGAAGTTAACCAATGTATTAGAATTTGTCTCGGAAAAGAAATGTTGACAAAATCGTGATGGTACTTATCAGCTTTATTTACGTGTTTTGGAAGATTATAATAATAATTGCTTCAGATGATAGAAAAACTTATCATTATGTCGGGAGAGGTTAAACAAGATAAGAAATAAATTTTAAAATCGAAATAAACTGTTTTCAGGCAATTGTTATGAAATATTATGTGATTTATCAGTTTCAAGTGATTTTAAGTATTTATAAATAGGTACGTAATGTAACTTCAATTTTGCAGTAAAAATTATGTTGGTAATCAGCGTAATATTTACAAAGAACCGTCTATAATTATAGGTATTTTTGTTTAAGCAGATGCTTTTCACAGCAAAAGGCGCATGGTTTTGTAGTATGAATAAAAGGAAAATATTTTAACAGGAATTAACGTACACTTTTTTGGTTGCAACTAGAAGTTTGTATTTGTTTTCAGCAAAAAAAAAAATATCTTCAGCCCTTTTGATCGCCATAACCAAAGAGAATGTTAAAAAAAACTGGCCAAAACCAAAACAAATTGATTTCAAAAATATGTAGGTATACTTAAGTAGGTACAGAGAAAAAATTGATACAGCGTTGTTGATAATCCTACTGTTTTTTTTTATCTATTAAGTTTATTAAGAAATTATAAAAGGTTCTTGTAGTTGCAATAGGGTATTTGACAACATTGAAAATATACTACAAATTGTAGTCATCCTAACAGATATTGGCGTAAAAAAACATATTTAACTATTATATAGACTAAATTAAGTCTATTTATTGATTAATTTCACCTAGAAAAATGTAAGAATTTTTGTTTTTTTTTCTGTGGCGAAAACGCTCTAAGATTACTGATGACGTCACTTGCCTGTAAATAAATATGGCTTCAGGCGTTTGACACGACCATAGACTAAGGATCCGCGATTGATGGCTGTCAAATGGCTAAGGATATTACAAAGTTTACAGGCTAGTGACGTCAACAAGTCACGTGTCCAGCGCCATAGCGTTTTTGGCGCGGTTTTAAAATTTTAAACTTTAACACTGTTTTTTTTTAATGAAATACATTGATTTTTCCTGAAATATCAATGTAGTGCGCTTATTACGTAATAAGGAATAATTTAAAATGGTTTTCTAAAATTAGTCAAATAGCCTATTATCGAGTTCTTTTTTTTTTATTATATTTTCAGCGGTCTCATTGGTCGGTCATGGGCGATGTTATTTGCGTCCGTGGGCTACCAGGTGACAGTGTACGACATCGTGGCCAAGCAGGTGTCTGACGCCCTGGAGGACATTGAAGTGCAGCTCAAGACCCTCGAGAAAGACGGCCTGCTGAGGGGAGAGCTCGATGCTGGTCAGCAGTTCCAGTGCATTAAAGGTATGCGGTATATTCTGGAATATGTTGAATAGCATAGTCAACGTCACTTATCTTTGTCAAAAAATTTCAATTAGATACCTTCTAATTGGTCTCATTAAACTTCATGCATTCGTGTTAAAAGTAAGTAACAATAACTAGCGCACTCTATTTTGCAATTATTTAAATATGGAATACTATATTTTATAAACCTAAGAACTCATGATAAAGTATACCATATTAACTTTAAGGAACTCATTCATGGAAATAAAATAAAAATTGGCCGGAAGTCGCGAGTCATTTGTTTTTTATCATAATGCGAAGTTCGTCGCCCGTTGCAAAAATGAAAACGCGAAAAGATTACAGAGTGACGATTTTTTATGTTTTTGATAATTCGTTTTCTCCGCAAGTTTTCCCTACTTCACTTCTAAATGCTTGAAGAATAAGAAGCCCCATATTTGAGTATCGGTCTACATTGGTATGCTGAATATACTCGTTTTCTTGTCTCTCCTATGATGAAATTGGTGAAGGTCGGCAAACAAATGCGATCACTGTGCAAAAGATGACTTTTGTCTCATGATTAATTGAAGGAAACCGGCATAGGTAGGTATATATTACCTATTGGATACTACCTATTTGATAATTTGAAATTGAAATTGTTTTAAGATTCTTAATTTAATAGAAAAAATACTAGAAAAAATCGACTCACCCGTAGCAGCTCAGACGGGATTCGACTCCGAATTGTTTCTTTGACTCGAAATGAACTAGAGCTTTCACCGATGTTGTAATCATGTCTATAAAAGTTTATTAAATTTCATTTGTAATTAAAATGCATTCTATTATTTCCATTTTATAAAGCTTAGGATAGATTTTCATGCTTTGTCACCGCGTTGATAGCTATTTAAGTATGTACTTTACTTAATAAAAAAAAACTGGTTGCGTGTGCATTGAACCCATCACATTTTTACAACTTGGGGCCATTGAATCAATAATTAACCAATCCTTGACCGTTGTTAAGGAGTGTCATCTAACTAAACAAAAAATCTTATTTGTTTTGAGACTTAAGTTAGAAATGTATAAATTAAGTAAAAAATAGATCCATTATAGTAAGTATATAAGCGATAGGTAATTTTATTCCCAGATCGACAGTCGCCTTCTGTTTTGAGAGACATAAAACTATGATGAAACAGTAGTCGTTATTCATTTATGTATCCGGAAATGCACTGTGTTCATAGAATTATCTAGCGATACAGATAATAATGATAGTACCGCGATATCATAAATAATATTGTTTATATACCTAGTACCTACCTACCTATTTGTTCTTCTATCGACTGATAATAAGATTAAATAATACTGGTAAGATATTTTGAAGTTTGCACTAGTGATCTAGATAGATAGATTGCTTTCCTTCTACTACAAGCGTATTCATAATAAGTGGAAAATCATTGAAATGTATATGTGTCGCAGGGAAATGATAAAAATGAGGATTTGATTAAATCAAATCCTGCAGATGTTAAAATGTCAATTTAATTTTAATATTTCCGTTATGGAATAAAAATAAAAATTACCCTAATCAAATAAAACACAATTTCGGGAAAGAAACTCGTATTTCACTGCGCTGATTAATTTGCGTTAATAGCGTTTTCCGACTTTCGGTCCTCAGCGTTTCGCATCACAGGACATGATTTTCTATCTTTTTAAGTTCACCTTCGAATTTTCCTTTAATTAATTAATATAATAAAAACTAAGTACATAAGATCTAGCTATTCTTTTACTTAATTTTTTTTTTTTATTTTTTTTTTAATTTATTCGGAACAACAGACAGCCTTATTAACTACTTAATTGTAACATAACATTATTTCCTTAATTACTTCGGCCAAAAGAGTTATTCACAGATTAAGCCAAATTTGATAACACCAAAATTTAAAAATACAATGTACCTAATGTTATAGTTGAAAAAAAAACCGATAAACCTAAAAACTCAATACATTTGAACAAAATATTTACTATTAACAAAATCAAAACTATTTAACCTATATTTTTTGTTTTATATCTAAATTTAATTTTAATATATTTGATACTTTTAATACTTCAATTCAACCCACTTCTGAATTAAATTAGGAATCATGACAGTTAATGCAATATAAATACCTATTTAGATCTAATTCATTTACCTATAATATAATATCCCAGTACAATATTACAGTACAAATTGATCTACGCACCCATCAACAACTCCTTGATTTTATCCAGGAATTTGCTTTTACTATTATTATTAAATGGGTCTACTTCCGCAAAGGTTGAATTATAAGTTTTGACTAACCGAGTCAACACCTCGTTTTTTCCATAATTAGTACTTAAAACAACGTTACCTTTCCAGGATCAACGGATCTGGTGGTAGCAGTGAAAGGCGCCATTTTCGTCCAGGAGTGTGTGCCAGAGAGCCTGGAGCTGAAGAAGAAGGTGTTCCAAGACCTGGACAAAGTGGTGGACGACAAGACTATTCTGTCCAGCTCTACGAGCACCACACTGCCTTCCTTGTTCTCCGATGGCTTGAAGCACAAGGCTCAGGTAATTTTCTAGTACTTCAACCAGGTACAAAATTTATAAAAAACTTAAAATGAATACTTATACAAAATTAAGTAGGTTAGGTACTTAGTATGTAACTGTTCATTTCAAAACAGACGGGCAGAGAGATTGAGTTGCACCATGGGTTCCTAAAAAGCTTCTTTACTCAGGCGCGGTCCGAGGGGGGGGGGGTCACAGGGGACATGACCCCCCCCCCCCCCCCCAAAATCGTACACGTCACATAAAAAAAGCTTCTAAAAATTTACAGAAAAGCAATTATTATTATAAGTGACCCCCCCCCCCCCCAAAATTTCAGGCTGCGACCGCGCCTGTCTTTACTAGCAACCTTTTCGCTTCATGAGAACGAAAAGGTTTCTAGTAAAGAAGCTTTTATTTATTAGACTGCGAGAAAAGTTCCGTTTGTTATTAAAACTCTAAAAAAGCGGCAAAGCAAAAAATAAATGCTTCTGCTTGACCTTCTTTTCCGTACGTCCCATTCAACTAGATTGCAAACATGCTTACATAATCTCCACCAGAGTAAAAAAACTTTTATGAACTAGGTACTTATAGGACATTTATCGATTGCAATTTTAAATTCAATCTATTCGAAGACATCGTAATTTTTCTATTAAAATATTTATTTTTCTTCTAAATGAATGATATGTGACAATCAAACACGTGGGGGAATTTTCCACTTAACTTCTTCTACGTATGAGGATTAGGGCCACCTCAAGTGTTAGAGTTTATCATGCCGCCTGTAAGGCCTCTGACTTGGCTTAACGACTGTTATCAGATGACAACAGTCGGGACCGACGGTTTAACGTGCCCTCCGAAGCACGGAAGCGCTCAGTTGTGATGCCACTTAACAGTTACCCATCCGACACCTGGCCGGACCGAGCATTGCTTAACAAACTTGATCGAGTACGATCAGTCTGCCAAGCTCTGCCATGAACGCTTCTACAAAGTTTAACGAAGTTTCTTCAATAAAATCATTAGACGAACTAAACTCCCTAAAAATTTCAGGTGATCGTATCTCACCCAGTGAATCCCCCGTACTACGTCCCCCTCGTAGAAATCGTGCCGGCGCCGTGGACCAAGCCGGAAGTGGCGCAGAAGACCCGCGAGATCATGCTCGAGATCGGCCAGGAGCCTGTCTCCCTCACCAGGGAAATCGACGGATTTGTCCTTAATCGCATACAGTAACTTGTTTTTTACTATGATTATAATAAATAGCCACCTTAACAGGAATTATTCCACTTTGCTTCACCAAGCTGGTGGATATTCAAAAAAGTGAAAATATAGAAGTTGACATTCTTCATCAAGTGTACAATTTCTGTCCTAAAGCGAAACTGCCGTAATGCGAATCTGTCTTAAAAACGAATAAGGGCACCAGTGGGGCGGCTTGGTGGGGAAAATGGGGATAATTCCTTAACAGTGAAAACTTGCCATTATTGTGCAAACAGAAAGACAATAATAAATAACCGATATTCCAACGGAACTTGGTAACGGTTTAGACATATGACTACAGCTTCTATTAACGATTTTTCAGGTATGAATAGACGTTTTCATTTTTATTTAGTAGAGAAAGAAGAGACTTAGTAGAAGAAAAGTCTAAATCATTAATGAAGAGTATCTTCAAATCAAATGTCCTTAAATAAATTAAAAAAAAACCGAGCAAGTGCGAGTCGGACTCGCGCACGAAGGGTTTCGTACCAAAAAACGGCAAAAAAATCACGTTTATTGTATGGGAGCCCCCCTTATATATTAATTTAATTCTGTTTTCAGTATTTGTTGTTATGGCGGCAACAGAAATACATCATCTGTGAAAATTTCAACTTTCTAGCTATCACGGTTCATGAGATACAGCCTGGTGACAGATAGACAGACAGACAGACGGACAGCGGAGCCTTAGTGATATGGTCCCGTTTTTACCCTTTGGGTACGGAACCCTAAAAAGAGAAGGTACCTTTGTAACTACGATATTGGATATTTCCTCCAAACTGAAAAAAATACAAATAGCGTTTCCCATAACAAGTTCGTGTGAAAGCCTGAATTATTTGATTATAATTTTATTAGAAATGCCGATGGGATGGGGAATGGGGCATATACCACAGCTTAACGACGTTAACGACAACGAATAGTTCATTGACACGATCTAACGTTTAGTTTTTATTATTTGTAGATATGCAATTCTGAACGAGGTGTGGCGGCTGGTGGACGGCGGCGTGGTGAACGTGCAAGACATCGACAAGGTCATCTCGGAGGGCCTCGGCATGCGGTACGCGTTCCTCGGCTCGCTCGAGACCGCCCACTTGAATGCGGAGGGCATGAAGAGTTACATTGAGAGGTAAACATGCATGCCTGCTTTTCTGGCAAAATAATAGGTATTTATTATCCCGTAAAGGATTTACTGTGGGTGGTCGCTAACTATGGGTCTCATAAGGAGGCTCAAGGTCACCCAGCGTGCAATGGAGAGAGCCATGCTCGGCGTTTCCCTGCGTGATCGAATCAGAAATGAGGAGATCCGCAGGCGAACTAAAGTAACCGACATCGCTCGAAGGATTGCTCAGCTAAAGTGGCAGTGGGCTGGACACGTAGCGAGAAGAACCGATGGGGCGGAAAGGTTCTTGAATGGCGACCACGCACCGCACGACGCTCCGTGGGTAGGCTCCCGACAAGGTGGACCGACGTGAGGGTAAGGTCGCGGTGCGCCACTGGATGCGGGCAGCGCAGGACCGATCGTCGTCGTGGAGATCCTTGGGGGAGGCCTATACCCAGCAGTGGGTGTCGTGCGGCTGATATGATGAAAGGGCTAATAATATAAATATGACGTGTTCCTGCTAAGGGATTAAAGATGAGGTCAAAACAAATATTTTTTTCACGAAAAGTTGTTTGACCTGGCTGCATTTGTAGTCGTTGAGGGCATGCAGTACGCGTTCCTCCTTTACTTTCCGCTTGAATGCGGAGGGCAAGGAGTTACCTACATTGAAAGGTAAATATGCATGCCTGCAGTAATTTAGGTAGGGACTACACTATTATGTATTCTGTGGTACGTAATACCAAACTCAAAAACTAGGAGTAGAGAAAAAAAGATCTTGATAATTATTGGATCGATAGTTTAAATAATACTTATCTATTTAAGTACAATGTGTTACAAAAAAAACCAGTAAAGCCGAATATAGTAGATGGGGACCATCAAACTGAACAACTTACTATAGGACCAACTCTGATATCGCGATTAAAATAAACCGTATCATATATTTTTGATATTTTGTCTATCCACCATATTCCTCTTTAGGGGTTTTTTGTAACATGTTGTAAGTACTTATATGTATATAGTACGAGGCATATAACTTGAAATCGGATGGGGATTGCGCGAAACGCGTATTTTGGGTATGCGTAGCGGTGAGGGGCGCGGGCGGCGGGAGAGGGGCGCGCGCTATTCGTCGCTCACAAGTGCACATGCGCGAACTTATCCCCACTCCGTCGAAAAAATTTCAAGATACGTGCCTAGTACTTGTACTTGCTATCGAATCAAAGTTTCATTGGATTGCGTAGAGTAGCTACGAAAACTAGGAAGGATGAAGAGATAGACTACCTACTTATCTTTTAAGAATTCGACGACCATAAATGTGATAAAGTTTGTTTTGATTCTCAGATATGGAGACACCATTCACAGCGTTTCTAACAAATTCGGTCCGAACCCTCGTATGACCCAGAGCAAGAGCGCCGACACAATTTGTGAGCAGCTGAACGCCATGGTGCCTTTAGACAGGCTGCAAGAGCGGAGGGCCTGGCGCGACGCTTGCCTCACTCGACTCTCGTTACTCAAGAAGGAAATGAAACCAAAGTACAAAGAATAAATCAATGCCTAGTAATGCAAGACACGATTATGCGACATAAGAGTTTATACAGATTTTGATCAAGACTATCCTTAACAAAAGCCTAGCATTTGTACAAAATATTATACACGGTTAATTTTTTAAGTATATCTAAAAATAAAATGGGGATTTCAGACCACCTAAATGAACAACTTTTACTATGTGGCCAATCATGAAATCACGAAAAAAGAATCAGCTGTTCCATAGAAAAGTACCTACAACATCGACTCTACTATAATGTATGGAACAGAACAGCTGATTTTTTTTTCGCGATTTCGTGGTTGGCCCCATAGTAAAAGTAGTTCATTTACGTGGTCTGAAATACCCTTTTCATTTTTAGATATACTTAAAAATTAACGGTTTATAGCAGATATTGAGAGCTATCTTCAGATCATACTTGAGAATAGCATCTCAATAGATTCTCTGCTTGAAATGCTCTTCTCATAGGAACACCAATTAACACCATCTTAGGTATCATCTCAAGATAGCTCATAAAGTTGAGAGTGGTTAATAAATACGTAAAACGTAGTAGGTAATATTACATTCTCTTTGTAAATACGGGCCTAAGTACCCGATGATTTGTGCAATATTTATCCTCACTGTCATGATTGCAATATATTAATAAAATTATGAATGACTTAACTGGCAGCAGCTGAAGAAAGAACTTTATTATGGAAGACGAGTTGATTGTTAACAATAAAAACTAAAAGTTCCTATTAAGTACCTATTTATTTTTACTTTAAGAAAGCTTTTAAGGGAGAGGGGGGGAAAACTTGTCCCTAAAAAAAATTTGAACTTCAAAGCTTTATACACAGTTAATTTTTAAGTATACACATCAACTTTGTCTAGGGATACAGGTGTTATTTTCATAAAAACGAGGTAACTTTGAAGCCTTGGTTTTACTGCTAGGGATGTACCGTGCTGTAATCTGAGGATGGCCATCCAGGGACTGAATAGAATAGATTCAGATCGCTATACACACCCAACTGATCGGATCAGCATTTTAAAAAATTAATGGGTCAGAGTTCTCGGTTTGAGAATTTCCATACGTTTTCATGCTATTTTCGCGGTTTTTTAAACATGTCCATTTACGTTTTTTGAATGCTGGTCAGATCAGTTGGGTGTGTATAGCGATCTGAATCTTCTCCATTCACTCCCTGGATAGCCGTCATCAGATCACAGCACAGTACATCCCTGGCAGAAGGAAACCAAGGCTTCAAAGTTACCTCGTTTGTATGAAAATAACACCTGGTATCCCTAGACAAAGTTGTTGTGTGTATATCTAAAAATGAAATGGGGTGTTCAGACCACGTAAATGAATAACTTTTACTATGGGGCCAATCACTAAATCGCGAAAAAAATCAGCTGTTCCATACATTATAGTCGAGTCGATGTTGTACTTTTCTATGGAACAGCTGATTTTTTTTCGTGATTACGTGGCTGGCCCCATAGTAAAAGTTGTTGATTTACGTGGTCTGAACACCCCATTTAATTTTTAGATATACTCAAAAATTAACCGTGTATTTTGTCCCTAAATCGAAAAGTGGTTTTCACAAACCTACAATATTTTTTGCAGACCTATCCAACGAAACTCCACATTGTGAGATTGTTGAGAAAAAAAAATCATCCCCACTTTACATGCAGGGAAGCCGTAGGCGAGGGCGTAACTCAGCCAAGTATGCAATAAGCTAGAGCTCACGAGCAATGTAGCCAGCCCACCGATTACGTATCTCTGTTGCTAACAATTCTCGATTGAAATCGCAGTTGCATTGCTGCTTTAAGTAAGATAGTTGTCATATTGGTTCTTACTAAAGCAGCAATGTCACTGCGATTTCAGTCAAAGTTGATTGCAACAAAGTTAGACAATCAGCCTACAGGTCTACAGTTTTTTCGATATCTTCACAGTCTTTAGTTCAGACATCCAAATCTACAGTTTTTTCTTTATTGTGCTAGCGTCATCTATTTTTCGGTGCATAACCCATACCAACTTGGTTTTAGCAAAGTTTACGGTGTACGGCATACGTAACAGTCAATAAATCGTCTATCACCACCATAAAAGGCACTTTACGTAAACTGCCCGGCACGTAACTTGGCAAGATAAAATTGTTTAAAAAAACAAAAAACCGACTTCAAAAAACCTACCGCTAAAAAGCAAGAAATAATATTCGTAATAATAAAACACGTCTATTGAAGTCGGGTGGGGCTGGAGTACAAATCCCTTTTTTTTATTCTAAAAGCCCCACCCGACTTCAATAGACGTGTTTTATTATTACGAATATTATTTCTTGCTTTTTAGCGGTAGGTTTTTTGAAGTCGGTTTTTTGTTTTTTTAAACAATTTTTTATTTTTTTATTTTTAGTGTAGGTACCTTTTGTATTAGGTAGTGTAGGTATATTATTTAGGTAGAAATTAAAATCGGCTCAGCCAAACGTGAGTTAATCGCGGAGAAACATACATACATGCGGGTCAAACTGAAAACCTCCTTTTTTAAGTCGGTTAAAGAACTACATTTAAGATATCCCTTTTCCAACAAAAAAATTATTGTCTTATTCAGTTCATAAACAAAGAAGTTATACGACTGATCATCGAGGTAGTTCACACAAAATCATACTATTTTCGTGCTTTTTTCAAGATTACTTGAAAAGTACTGAACCGATTTCAAAATTAAAAAAAATGGGACCAACTTGGAAGTTTACCTAATGTAATAACGTTTGAATTATTTCAATCGGTTCAGCCGTTTTCGAGTAATCGGTGTACATACAAAAAACAAAAAAAAAAAAAAAAAAAACGGGTCGAATTGAGTACCTCGCTCCTTTTGAAGTCGGTAAAAAACGAGACAAAAGATGCGCAGTAGCCACTAAACTCGGCTCATATTTTGTCTCATCTTTCTCTCGCTAACTTACCTATATATGCCGGCATCTGTACAAAGTTTAAAGAAATTCTATAAAAAATATGTAAGATTCTTAGATTTTAAAAATAAAAATGATACTTTAAATCAAGAGGAGTGCAAACTGAAAAGGAGGAAGTTTTAGTAGAAATAATGTTTTGTTAAGATTTATAGTTGATTTACCAATACGAGTTTATTTTTCTACCTTTAATATGTTGTTTTGTTGATTACTGCTATTAGATAATACAAAATAAGAAAAACTGTAGATTTACAGTTTTTAGAGTTCCGTACCAAAATGGTAAAAAAGGAACCTTTATGGTGTGACTCAACTCAGTCTGTCTGTCTGTCTGTCACAACTGGATATCTCGAGAACTTCTAATGGTATCAACTTGAAATTTGGAACAGTTTAAGACGACATTTGCCCAACTATTTTGCAATAAGAAAGAAATAAAAAAAAAAATTACAACAGGGACTGAAAAAGGGGTCTTAAAAATTTAAAATGAGGTGACTATAATAATAATAATAATAATAATAATAAAACATTTATTTCTGACGTTAAAACATCCATAGAATTATTAGTAATATGTTAGTAACGTAGACAAGACTAGGGCATGTGGGGTATCATATGAAAGAGCGCTGTTTGCACATTTTAAAACATGTTTTCTTTTTTCTTAGGCCGCATAGGTTTCGACTTGTGATGAAAAATGTAAAAAAAATACCGTTCCACCCCTTTTCTCCGAAGTTCGAAAAGAGAAAAATCTGAAATAATTCTATGTGATAGTAGTTTATGTAAAGATTATAGGAAAAATAAAACGATCTCTCAATATAACATACTTTTTTAGAAATTCAAAAAACAAACAAAAGTTCTTTAGTTTCACTACCAGTCAACAGATGGCGCTGTCCTAAGAATGCTGACCTAAGAAAAAAAAATAGTTCCACTATCGGTCAAGAGATGGCGCAACCTAATACTACAATAATAATTGGTGGCTGGTTCTAATATAATTACCTACTATTTGCAGTACGAATAAACGAAGAATAAGTTTCTACTTAGTAATATAAACAGTTTGCAATGTGGAGTGGCTGAAACGTTTTTCAGTCACCATAAGCAGCTGTGGTTAAGATTTGTAAATTAACTGTCCGCCTGTTCACCCTTCCACCTGTCTGCCGTTTATCCTACTTTTTTGAAGACTGTGCTAAAGTAACATATCCAAATATATTTATGATTGTACGGAACCCTCGGTGCGCGAGTCCGACTTGCTCTTGACCGGTTTTATGTAGGTGGAGTTTTACAGTTTTCTACAGCTTTTTGAAAGCTTATTTGCAGTTTTATTATTTCGCAGAGGGTAGACCGATTCGTCTGCCAAAAACATTTTACCCGCACGTAGGGTTACCAGGACCTTAATTCGGAAATCCGGTTGCCAGAGGTTTAAAATCCTGATATTTTGACAAAAGTCCGGTCTTAAACTAAAAAAAAATTTAGGCTATTTACATTAGGAACAACTTATATTATTATCTGCTGGCAAGAGTTTTAAATGTATTATTTATTTTTTATAAAATTTTACACAAGTGGGTGGTTTCTTATTCGTTTCGTTCGTTTCTTTGCTTTGCTGTTCTACTTGCTGTTTAGACCGCCGGCCAACCAGGGTCATTTTCAATCTATCGCATATTTGGACCAGACCAAATTAGCAAGATAGCCATTAGCTTGGTGTTATCAAATATCATCGTCTGGGTTGCGAAGTAGGAAGCTTCTGGGAGATATGCCACCCTGAACATGGTCTCCGATTGCTAAAAATAAATCGATCGCATATTTATATAAATTCTGAATAGGGTTGTGGGTGTCATCATTACCTATCTGAACTATTTTTTTGTGTTTTCATAACGATCGTTTAAGGAACAAAGCTCACAAGAACATTCTTTTATGTGAAATGTACTTAGATTGAAAATATGCGATAGATTGAAAATGAGCTTCTTGGCCGGCGGTCCAGTGCCGAACAGCAAAGCAAAGAACGGAAACCGGTAGGTCTGGGGGGACCCTAAGAAAATTATGGGCATCTTTCAGGAAACCACCCACTCATAGAGCCTATTCGCGGCGTGCGGAGTGCGCCGCGCGCTCCGAGCTAAGCGGCGATGATGGTTTAGACAAAATCATTACAATCAATGATGGTGTAATGATTTTGACAAAGCACGATCGAAAATCCGGTCTTGAATGAAATCCGGGCGGAGTCCGGTCTGAGCTCTTAAAATCCGGTCAAGACCGGATTTATCCGGTCAGATGGTAACCCTACCCGCACGCAACAATCGACAGTTCTTTCAAGATCATGGCGCATGCAACTGCGCCGAAATATCCGAATCTCAAAAATAAACAGGTGTAGGTAGGTACTGCCCGGCATCATCGTACATGGTGTAAACAATAATTATGTTTTTCGAAAACCAAAAAAATCACCCATTTCGAAAAATGATTAATAATGTAACACATCCATCTGTCAAATGAGGCCGATATTGTTATTCTGTGCCGATAACGACACCGCCGTCGAGGGGGCCAACCACGATCGAAGGCCAACCACCAACCACGGGCCAACGAACGCCAACAGAACTAGTGATGCCGAACTATCGATATTTCCACTATCGATAGTTGACCACGAAAATCAGTTAGTAGAATATATCGAGAGCTTAAAATGTGGTAATACTATTGATTCTTGCAATAGTATCGATAGTATTACGCTTTGAAAGTCACTACGTTATCGATATTATCTATAGTATTATGCCTTGATAGTCACTACACTATAGATACTATCGATAGTTTTGGACTATCGATAGTTCTATCGATAGTGTCAATAGCGTAGTGACTATCGAGGCGTAATACTTTCGATAGTATCGATAGTGTAGGGACTATCAAGACAAGGCGTAATACTATTATACTATTGCAAGTCATCAATACTATTACCAGATTTGTGCTATTGATACTATCGATAGTATCGACAGTATCAATACTATCGATAAGTCATTTCGATATTTGCACTATTGCGCACTATCGATAGTTACCTATCGATGGGCATCACTAAACAGAACACAATTTATTAATTTACACCTAGAGTGCGTTTCATCGGTTATTATTACCTATGGCGTTATGTTGGTACCAACTCGAATAAGATTCAAAATTGAATTAATTTCCGGGGTACCAACATAACGCCATAGGTAATAACCGATGAAACGCACTCTATAACGGAACGAAAGCACACGAAAGTCTCTAGGAAATTAAAATGGAATGACGTTTGTAGTTCGTTCTTAAGCAAGGAAATTGTAAGTACAGTACGAGGCATATAACTTGAAATCGGGTGCGGATTGCGCGAAACGCGTATTGTGGGTATGCGTAGCGGTGAGAGGCGCGGGCGGCGGGAGAGGGGCGTGCGCTATTGGTCGCTCACAAGAGCACATGCGCGAGCTGATCCCCATTCCGTCGAAAAAATTTTAAGATACGTGCTTAGTACTGTACTTTACTTACAATACAATTTCCTTGTTCTTAGGTTTACTTTTGCCTTCTTGCCTTCGTTGGCCCGGGGGCTGACTACGTAACTCTGTTGCTAACAATTCTCGTTTGAAATTTGATTAAAACTGTGATTTAAACCATGGGCGTACCCACAGTGGGGCAAGGTGGGGCGCTTGCCCCACCCTCCACCCTAGATAGAGAGCTAGATATTTACAAAATTATTTATTTTTAATTCCAAGCAAATTCAAAATTACCGCGTGACTGAACCTTCTTCTTTAAACGGTTTTTTTGGTGAAGCTGAACTGTGGTACTATACTATTATTAAAATATGTGACTGTGGTATATTATTATGTCGGAACAAACAAAATAGGGCACAGAGGTGAACTGAAATGGAGTTGGTTGCGACTTGCACTAGTTCAGGGGTCGGAAAATCGCTGTTGTCCTTCATTCAAGACAAGATTTTTCATCACGCTTGGATAAAATCATTACGCCATCATTGACTGCAGTGCTATAATATTATCCCATACATCCATCCTGGGAGGCACCATAACTGGCACCCGAAAAAATGCGTTGGCATGTAAAACGACTTACTACAAGATTAGTGTTGATGAAACTGACTATAAATCGCGCTGCGCGGCTGTTTTGCTAACTATAGACGGGCAAGACAAGAGTACAAGATTAGTGGTTGAATCTGACAAAAAATCACGCTACGCGGCGGTTTTTTTTTTAATTATAGACAACAGTCAAGACAAAGGTACAAGAATAGTGGATGAAACTGACAAAAAATCGCGCTGCGCGGCCGTTTTTTTAAACATGGACAGGCAAGACGACTACAAGATTAGTGGATGATACTGACAACAGCAAAGACAAGAGTATAAGATTAGTGGATAAAATTAGCTAAAAATCGCGCTGCGCGGCCGTTCTTTTTACTCAGGATAAATCAGGAATTTTGTACATATCCCAGACAAGCATCCTTCCTTACGGAGATGGTATTTGTAACCCTATATAAGGGGCCCATAGGCTTGGATTGCTTAGTTAGGGCACCAAGTATGGTCAATCTGACACTGATTGATTGTGATGATTTTGTCTAACTAAACCATCATCGCCACTCAGCCCGGAGCGTGCGGCGCGCTTTGCACGCCACGACTAGTCTACACCATCATTGATTGTAATGATTTTATTCAAACTATCATCGTCATTACAGACAGGAGTGCGCGGCGCGCTTTGTACGCCGGTTTTGCCAGAATCCTTGCAGGCTATTGAGACGTGTCAATCATTACTAAAAAGCTTCTATTATTTTTCGAGTTTCCTTGCTTTTGCCCCACCCCCAAGTAGATGCTGGGTACGCCCATGATTTAAACAACTGTGATTTAAAAACTTTGATTTAAACAAATCAAAAATGCATATTATTCGCGGACGATACAACACTTATAGTAAAAAGTAAAAACAAACATGACATAGAGTCTATTGCTAACGAAAATTTAGAGAAAATCTTAACTTGGCTCAAAAGTAATAATTTAAAAATTAATATTAAAAAAACAAAATTCATTAATTTCAAAACTCATACAAGGACTAATAATAATAATATTAATATCAAATGTGACAATGAAAAAATTGAAGAAGTACACAAAATTTTTAGGTTTAATGATTGACGAAATGTGCGCATGGAAATCTCATATTGACATGATAGTGATTAGAAAGATATGTTTATGTTCTTAGCAGACTTACAAATGTTAGTTCTAAAGAAACGGCACTAATGGCATATCACGGTTATAATCAGACCCCGGATTTGCGGTAGCACGAATAAAATGACGTTTAATAGTGCGTGGACAACTGGATTATCTATTTGTGTAATTTATCTATAGCAAAAATATAATTATGTAACGTGATATATAGACTTATTTACGGAAATAGTAGAAATTACCTACCTACATTAAGAAAAGTGAAAATAGTGAAATGTATAAATAATAAAATTCACTACAGTTTTTCTTGATGCAAAGATAGCAAAGTCAAAATGAGTGAAGTAGAATGTCATTTTTTTAAGAAATACATCCTCCTTGGTAAAATACAAAAAATAAATACAGACGCGATCAAAAATGTTCCACTTCAAAAATATTTTCAAAACATCGATATATAAACACATTTACGATAATTTGGTAATCACTAGCAAGTTTGTATTTCTGCCACCGCAAATCCGCACCCTGATTATCTAAAAAGAAACTATTTAGCGACCGGTTTCATTCCACATACATTGCTACTTTTCTTTGGTATGTTTTTTTTTTAATCCAAAAAGAAGTAGCAATGGATCACTATCATCTATGAACTGCAACCGGTCGCTAGGTGGTTTCTAATTAGATAATCAGCCCGCCGGCCTTTAGTTATAATATGTCTCGTCAATATTAAGGTATGGACTAATCATATGGGGAATTCTGTCGATATGCTCAGAACATTTAGGGTGCAAAAGAAATGCATTCGGTCTATCTGTGGTGCAGACTATTTGGACAGTTGTAAGCCATTATTTAAACATCTAAATGTTTTGCCTCTTCCGAGTCTTTATATTTTTGAAATGTTAATTTTTGTTAAAAAATATAACGTATTGTTTAAATTCAATCACAGTTATAGTCAATACAGAGGTAGAAAAAAGGAAAATCTGTTTGTACCAGGTCAAATATTAAAGTTATATTCAAAGATTTTATTTTGCATGGCGATTCGATTGTATAATAAACTACCTACCTGACGATTTTAAAATATTGACATTTTACAAATTTAAACATAGATTATTGAATTTTTTATTGACTAAGCTGTATTATAATAATGTATCTGACTATTTGAATGATAAAGCCATATAATTTTTAATTTGAATTTTACTATTTTGAATGACAATTATTTTATTTTATTTATAACAATTAGCATTACGTTCAATTATTACTTATTTAAATATCTCACAAGTACATAACTAGTTAATATAAATTTGAAAGATTTGCACATCGACTTACTTACGATAGAATATGTTGGAAATACCTATTTAAGAACTTTATTGTAACCATGTTCTTGCAAATAAATCATTTATTATTATTATTTTAATGTAACTGCGATTTCTGTCAAAGTTAATCGCGACAAAGTTACAAAATCAGCCCGCTGGCAGCCTGGCGCAACTCTCACAGTAAAAAAACGATCTATAAAACGCAAGCGAATTTTAAACCCGTCTAAGTTTGAAAGAACGTTGACAATCTACATAGCAGTAGATAATTGACAACATTCGAATTTAGGCGTATTATTCTTCGCCCCATTAAAGAGTATTCTATCATCTTTGACCGATTGACTGCCATGCCGTTTGACGTTTCTCTTTTCACAAAATAATAATACAACATTACTTATATAGGTACGTCTTTCAATTAATTGTTAAATTTTTGGGTACGGTGGTTATTTAAAATGTACTCGAGACAATCACAAAGGTAAAAATGACTGGTTTGAAAAGGAAAAAGTGCGGACTATGTGCGATCAAAACTTGTAGAATGGACGGCCAAAAAAGAATTTTTACGGCAAGATTTCCTCTAGACGGAGGAAGATCGGTAAGTACAGAATATTATTTATTACAGCGTGAAATAACTATAATATTAATCATTAGTTTCATTGAAAGAAAGGAAAAATTGCATAATCTTAATTACATGTAAATAATAGTAGTTTGTAAGTTTTATCGATATTTTCGTTTGAAGTTAAAAATACTACCCCATAGCATTTTCATACATTTTCAGTGGTGTAATATTATAAATGCGAAAGTCCATTTATTTATTTGTTTGTTTGTTTGTTACGCCTTCACGTCTTAACTACTGAACCGATCATCATGAAATTGTGCATACACGTTGTTAGGGGTACAGCAAAAGACATAGGGTACCTTTCATCCCGAGGGATAGCAAAAAACCTTTCCACGCAGACGAAGTCGCGGGCGGCCGCTAGTTATTTATAAAGAGGGAATTAGGTAGAAAGGAGATGAAAACTAAATGACTGAAATACAGAAAGCTACATTTTGAACTGTTTTTATAACAAATAAAAAAGTTTTTATAGCCCTGATTTGAATTATTAGTCACCAATTACTAGCATATATGATTTGTTGCAGGTTGCAGAACTTTTAACCTAGAGCACAGCCTGGAGTAAAGGAACTGACATTTTTCATCTATGCGCAAGCACATCGGGAAATCAAAAATCAGTGAATAAAAATAAAACCTCGCTAGTATCCGTTAAAAAGTGTTTTATTTCATGCGCAAACATTAAAGTTTTCACGAAATTTAGTTCTTTGAATATTCAAAGAAGCAGAAAAAACAGTTAAAATATTATATACCTTTAACTGTTTTTTTAATTAACCTACCTAAATTATTTCAAAAAGAATGGTTACATGGGTCACTACGCTAATAACAAAAAATATCGATATCGATAATTCGTGTGACAATATGTACCATCCCTATTTTGTTCTTGATGTTGGCATTATGTCATGAACATGACGTTTGTTTGCAGCTTTATATTGGCAGGATTGTATTCGCTTCCGTTTCATACTCACGCTTTTTGTATGAGACTCCCGTCTCTTAAAACGCTAGTTTTTTACATTCTCTTTGCCGCTGGTGTGTATTCATCATGAATTTAGTACTATAAACCGGATTGAGTGCTTCGCCCCAAAACGAGCCGACAGAGAGGTCAAGTAGATGTATGTGTCCTTTTCTTCATCAGGGTGACCAAACCGTATGGTTGGCCGGAGACATACATAATACTTTAAACTGTTTAATATAACCTTAAATACTGTAGTTAAAAAAAGATGCAAACGATTTTCAACTTTATTGACGTTTGAAATTCGATTGCTTTTTCCCATAATTATACTTGTTCATTTACTTTGCTGTTTCATTAAAAACTGTTATTTTGGTAAATATGGCAACAAGGTTTAAAATACTTGCACCAAATTCTTTACTTGTCAAGATAATAAAATGGGTGCAAGAGATTTACGACGACACAATGTTAAAAATATAAAAAACCAAGATGGCGGCCAACTATATTGTTCGTGGGCCGATTTTGATGAAACTCCATTGCGAGTGCGTTGTTATTTTTGGTCAAAATAGTTCCAAAAACCGAGTTTCATCGAAATCGGCCCAAAAACAAAAAAGTTGGCCGCCATCTTGGATTTTTAGTTTTTTTAAAATTGCAATGTTATTTTCTTGTCAAAATATTTCCAAAAACCAAGTTTCATCGAAATCGGCCCAGTAACAAAAAAGTTAGCCGCCATCTTGGATTTTTAGTTTTTTAAAAATTGCGTTGTTATTTTTTGTCAAAATAGTTCCAAAAACCGAGTTTCATCGAAATCAGCCCAAAAACAAAAAAGTTTTTTAAAAATTGCGTTGTTATTTTCTTGTCAAAATAGTTCCAAAAACCGAGTTTCATCTAAATCGGCCCAAAAACAAAAAAGTTGGCCGCCATCTTAGATTTTTAGTTTTTTAAAAATTGCTTTGCTATTTTCTTTTCAAAATAGTTCCAAACACCGAGTTTCATCGAAATAGGCGCACAAACATGAATTTGATTATTATTATTAATTTTACCGTCTCGCCTGCGACCTCTAGCCATTTCAATAGAACAATTTCGTTTTTTTGGAAATCTGAAATGGTGCAGTATTTATGGTCACACTAGTTTTGTTAAGTAACATTTCCTTTAGATTGAAATTCTTAAATTGAAATTCGGCGCCAAGGTCAAAATCGGAGTTGCCAGGATTGTTATTTCTATTTATTACCACCTCACCGATGGTAGCTGATTAGCATTATTGTAGATATCTAATTAAATCAAAAGAGTAAGTTCTGTTTTAAATTACAATTATTATGTGTCATTCTAAATTAATATTTTAATAATATATATTCGACTTCCCACTCTGAATCCTTAATTTTGATACACTACTTGATTGGTAACGTTCATATTTTTGGTCATACTATCGTGGTATTATTGTTTAGTAATGGCAATTGTGCGAACGAGACACCGACCTCCACCTGGTGTTGTCTCATTCACACAGTAGTGCCTTCAGTCAATGTCATCGATAGAATTTCAACTCTATGTCAAGTGCAATAAAGTTGAATTTCTTTTAAACGATAAGTGAAAATTTTTGCAGAGTACTCACTCCCTGTATTAACCTCCTTGGTATTCATATCTGTCTTTCGGGATAGTCTGTGGTTTGGTTACGTTGTCTATGGATAATTGTCAAATTTTTAAGAAAAAACTAAAAAATTGTTTGTGGTTGGTTGGTTGGTTTTGTCTTGTGCTTGATGTGCAATGTTCGTATTTTATTTACTTTGATTGAATAAATAAAAAATAGTTTTGTAGATTGTTTTGTCCTGTGAAATAATATACATTTTGAGAAATTTTGAAAAACTTTGTTCCATAATTGCCTCGTAACTGTTGGTTAATCTGATGACAAAAGGCCTTGCGAAACATATTACCTAGATCGTACAGTTTTCCAAATGTATTGTTTTGATAGATAATGGATCCAAGAATGTGTAGGAAAATCAGTAGTAGTGAAAGTCTTCCAGATGCTGAAAATGAGGAATATGAAGTATCAAATATCATTGCACCGCAGGAGAGTGAAGATAATTTCCTGATTGAAGGTAGTCCTGAGCCGAATTCTGTTACCTGGCTGGACGATGACCAGATTGATGAGTTAGATCTTAATTTAGACCAGACCAACCTATTTTTTCATAGAGTTGATAGTGCAGATATAATATATAGAAGTAAGAAGAAAAAATGTAAAATGGTTGGGAAATATGTAATGGGAGATGTGTTGGGTGAAGGTTCATATGGCAAAGTAAAGGAAATGTTAGATTCAGAGTCACTGTGTAGGCGAGCTGTTAAAATATTAAAGAAAAGAAAGTTAAGAAGAATACCAAATGGAGAACAAAATGTACAGAGAGAAATTCAACTTCTCCGAATACTTAGACATAAAAATGTGATAGAACTAGTCGATGTTATGTATAATGATGAGAAACAAAAAATGTACCTTGTTATGGAGTTCTGTGTAGGGGTGTTACAGGTATGTTCAATTTATTACATGTTGTTATTGTGCATACAAATTATTTTCTTTATTTTGTTGTTTTTGCAAGCTGATAAGACAGTAGTTGTGCATAAGATTTCCTAACTGCTTTCTCATGATTTAATTGAATTATTAACTTTTTAATGCATATATTGATATAATTAATTAAACAATCTTTATCAGGACATGTTAGAATCGAGTCCTGGTAAAAAGTTTCCACAAAGACAAGCTCATGACTACTTCACCCAGCTGCTGGATGGCCTGGAGTACCTCCACGGGCAAGGAGTAGTCCACAAGGACATCAAGCCTGGAAACTTGCTGCTAACACTGGACCAGACTCTCAAAATTACTGACTTTGGTGTAGCTGAGGTATCTATAATGAAAATTGATCAAATCCCAATTTTATACTTGATTTTTTAGGGTTCCGTACCCAAAGGGTAAAAACGAGATCCTATTACTAAGACTTCACTATTGGTCTGTCTGTCACCAGCTAGCCTAAGACTCTGTGCATGATTAGGAGAGAGGCTGAGCCGGTGTGCCACGACTGTGGTGCACCGGAGGATACTGCGCGGCACGTTATCCAGGAGTGTCCTGCGTGGGTGTCACAAAGATCTGCACTCTGTTCAGCCATAGGTAGGGATCTCTCTCTTCCCGGCATTGTTAATGCCATGCTGGGGGGAGATGGAAAATGGCAGGCAATGACCGACTTCGCTGAAGAGGTCATGTCCGAAAAGGAGGCTGCAGAACGGGCCCGAGAGGCGGATGCGCTAGCGGACCCAATTCGCAGAAGGCGGCCGGGAGGTGCGAGGAGGCGCTACGCGCGCCTCATTCCCCCGTAGTGTTTAACGGCCAGGGCGGCGGAACCGGGGATTCCGTCGTCCACTTAGGGCCCTTGTGGAGGAGAGACGCTCAAGTGTTCTGAGCGTCTCTTCAGGTAGGAGACGGTAAACGAGCCGGAGTCCGAAGGGACCGGCGCAGGGCGGAGACACGGAGATTGCCACCCTGGTCCCGCTGTCCCCGTCCAATGCGCGGATGGAACACCCCAGGGTTTTTAGTGGATGCACCACATAACCACCCCGTGTTCCCCGCGCGTGGGTGGTATGCGAAGGCATTTTCCCTGGGTCAAAAAAAAAAAAAAATAAAGCTAGCCTAAGACTGTGACAAAATTTTCTTGATTCTTTTATCGCATTAGCTCGCGTTAGTGTGATGTCTGTTGTCTCGCTTGCTCTGCACTGATGTGAGCACGACAGACATCGTGAGATAAATCTTGTCAAATAGTCACGATGCTCATTCTGGCATGGCTGGCTGTATCTCATGAACCGTAATAACTAGACAGTTGAAATTTTCACAGATGATGTATTTCTGTTGCTGCTATAACAACAAACAATAAAATAAATATTTAAGTGGGGCTCCTATACAACTAACATGTTTTTTGCTGTTTTTCGGTACCCTTCGTGTGTGAGTCAGACTCGCACTTGGCCAGTTTTTTTTAATTACATTTTCTGTTAAAGATACATTACTGCTTCATCATTAGTTGAGTTAGTTGTCAAAGGTATATAGTCTGCAGTGGCGAGGGGTCGAAATATGGCGAAGGTAATCCGGACCAAAAAACACCACCGCGTGATGCAAGCTTCAAGCGTTTCTTCAGAAGTTAGGGCCTCAATTTCACCATGCAAAAAAGCACTGATAAAATAGTGACAGTCTAGCCCGCGCTACTCTATACTGAGTTGGAATCAGAAATAATAATCATGGAAAACAAAACATTTTATTGAGTTTGTAACTGCTTGTCATCCTTATCGTAGAAAGATATATTATATTGAAAATGTTTAAAAAAAACCCATCATGCTAACGTAACCATAACTTCGTAACTAAGTTTGGAAAACAATGTTTCGCCGCGCTAGTCAGTTAAACGACAATCCATATTAATTAAAGCCATTATGGCAAATAAAACTTACCGCAATAAACAAATACATGAGATAAACACATTAAAATAAACAAAAACCGGGAAAAAGTACCGATTCTCACTCACTAATTCACTATTTTGATGAAAACTAATCACGTTCCAAACACTCACATAATGATAATGGCAGAAACGTACTATTATACTTCTAAATAAAAATATCTAAGTTGCGATGTATTTTCTTCTATCGTTCTTATTTTGTTTATTTTGCATTTTAAAACTAATTCGTCTCTTTATAACAGAAAGAGAAAAGAAACGTTAACATCGCTTCAAATAGAAAGAGAGAGAAAACTTAAGCCACAGCCGGCCGGCTTGCCTTTCACCATTTTCAACCGAAAGGCACGCGACTGTAGTGCGTTGGTGAGAAAGAGACAGAGTAATAACAATCAACCGTTGCCCGTGGCAACCGCGCCAAGACACAGTGCAAAAAGGAAGCCAAAGGACGTCGGCTTGCCTCACGGAGATTTTGTACGAATATTGATTTGATATTCCTTGCACGCGGGGCGCGGCGCGCGCGCTAGCATTTTTAGAGTAGACAATTTACTTAGAAATTCATAAAAAATAATTGTAGCCATTATTAATTAATCTTACCGAAATGGCGAAAAAAATTAAGTAATGACATGTTATAATGGATCGATGGGGATGGGATTTTAAAAGGTAAGCCGATGGGAATCGGCTTGTATGGACCCTTCGCCACTGATAGTCTGGTTTTCCTTATTCGTCCTATGTAATAAACAGTTTTTGATCATACATCTTATAAACTTAAATTGTTATTTAAAAAGAAGTTGTTTACTATAACATAAAGTAATAATTTATTTTGTATTCTATGTGTGGAAAACCATTTGTTGTATTTTACATGAAATTATTTCAATATTGTTTACGAAAGGGGTAAAACTCACTTTTAACTGTATTATTTAAAAAAAAAATAACACTGTTTTGCTTAGACACAGTTTAAATGTGATGCTGTCTCTTTTTAAACAATATCAAAAAAGTGATAGCATCACATATACAGTGCCTAAGTTAAACAGTGTTTATAAATCTTTTGTAATAACACCGAGAAACTTTACCTAATTAACCTTAACTAAACCGAGTTTAACTTAAAAAATTAATTGAATGAACTATAAAAATAAGGGTATGATTTTATCAATTACCTAATAATTGCATTTTCAGTGACCTAATAAATAATATTTGTTCCTAAAATAGTAGATCTGTCACCTAAATTGAATCACCAACTAATATTAAAACGCTTACCTAAATATTAATTAAGAATTACTTGGAAATGATATCAATCATCAAATAATTATATTCGGTTTCAAAATAATAAAAGTGTCACTAAAATTGAATCGCCAAACTATATAAAAATGTTTACCAAAAAATATCTAAAAATCTTTAAAAAAAAAATTACTGCATTATTAGTGCTGGTTTTGATTAGTGATGGGACTCGAATCAAAAAAATGTATTCGAATCGATTCGAATCACCCATAAGTGATTCGAATCGTCGATTCGAATTTGACGATGATTCGAATCGATATGATGATTCGAATAAATGTGATAATTCGAATCAGCTAGCCAATCGAATCAGGTGACGAGTCGAATGATTCGAATCGGGTGATGAGTCGAATATTTCAAATCAGGTGATGATTCGAATGATTCGAATCAATGTGATGATTCTCATCAATAACAATATCGTAAAATTAATTATTAACCTAAGGAAAATAAATTCCGTGAGCGAAAATACTAAATAATGGTTAAAGAACTTAATAAAACGAATATTAAACTACCTTCTCAGTCCTTGTTACGTCATCAAAGATTCGAATACAAAAAACTGATTCGAATTCCAACGGTGATTCGAATCAGCCAACCAGTCCAAATCAGGTAATGATTCAAATCAGCCAACTGATTCGGTTCAGGTGATGATTCGAATCAGCCCACCGATTCAAATCAGGTGATGATTTGAATCAGCATAAATACTCATTCGAATCGAGCTTTGATTGACTTGATTTGAATCATTCGAATCAACTGTGATGCGAGTCCCATCACTAGTTTTGATTTAGAGCAGGGGTTCCCAACCTTATACCCTATGCCCCCCCGCCCCGAAGCTACCTTCCAAAACTGAATTTTGTATTCGTTGAAGTCGGTCCAAGGATTGTCAAAGTGCACAACCCGCCAATTTGACTCCGCCCCTGTTAGGTAATTTTTCTTTGAATTAAGGAACTGATCTATTTAATAAGTGACAGACCTGTTATTTTGGTAATTAAACGAATTAAATG
The DNA here is from genome assembly GCA_943789525.1 of Agriphila geniculea. Lineage (NCBI taxonomy): Eukaryota > Metazoa > Arthropoda > Insecta > Lepidoptera > Crambidae > Agriphila > Agriphila geniculea. The sequence continues at coordinate 17,570,169 of OX038875.1, forward strand.
ATACCAATAGTTTTTTGGTTAGATTTTAAAGGACGCATCTTATATTCAGGCTATAGAAAAAAGTGATCAAACTATTATTTAAGATACACATTTATATTAATCTGATGATTTATACTTAGGGACAGTTTTGATGAAGAGATGACTAATATATTTCTTGGGGATAGAAATTATTATTAGGGTATTGCAGATTAGTGACACATCTAAACTTAGGTGACAGAAAATATTGTTCCCTAAAAATAATGGTTTCCACCATAAATATGCTTAGCTTTAAAATTAATACTTTGCACTATACAATTTAATTTTATAACTTTAGTACATGTAGACCTTTAGTAAACAGGTTAGTACCCGATTAGGTGCGACAACGAACAAGTGTAGTGAGCGAGAAGGAGGATATGTTTCATAACTGGTTTTGGAGTCGGGACACAGTTATAGTGCAAACCATTATTTTTGCAGATAATAATAAATTACAGTTCTATTATTATTTTAAAATGCTGATATACAATTTTATAGTTGTTTTCATCAAGTTTAAAGTGCTATCATATACATCCCTTTGCCAAATAGAACAAGTAAGGATAAACAAAACAGACTTTAGAAAAATATTATATTTGCCATGTAAACTATTGAACTCAAATCTGATGAGCACTCTTGTATATGTTACTTGCATATGCTATGCATATGCATATGCATGTGCATATGCACACGTATATATGTACACTTGCATATGTACCCAAAGTACGGCTACACATAATTTTAGCCGGCTAAAATTAGGTGTAACAGGTAGCTGTTGGTTAAACCTAGGTGTAACTGATTTGCTCACTGCTAATACTAGGCGTAGCCAGTTGCATTCGGTGAAACTAGTTCTAGCCTTCTTTGTGCTTCTACTAAGGGGGAGTAATTTATGGGGTATTAAGAAAGTTATTTCTGTTGTTTGTTAAAAAAATAACCACAATATTTAAGGCTCACACTCAGCTGTGCTTTTACAGGAGTAAAGCAGATCTGTGGCACTTAGGTTTAACCAACAGATACTGGCTACATCTTGTTTTAGCCGCCTTAAACTAGGTGTAGCTGCACTTCGGGTATTAGCCATAACATATAGATTCACCAGACTAAAGATCATCAATATATTTAAAAAAAATTGAGCTTTTTGCCATTAAATCTATTTTATAATTTTCAGGCGTTAGATATGTTTTCTCCGGAAGACACTTGTTATACTGGTCAAGGATCTCCAGCTTTCCAACCCCCCGAGATTGCGAATGGTGCTGAACAATTCTCTGGAACAAAAGTAGACATTTGGAGCAGTGGAGTCACTTTGTAAGTTATTTTGCTACTTTCTTTCATCACTACATAGTATACCGGGTGTAACAAGACATTCAACGAAGCCGTAGACCTCGGCGTATTCTGCCCATCATAAAGACCATTTCTGTTCAAAAATTGCTGAGAAACGATTTAAATTTTTATTGTTAAAAAGCATTGCATACATTACCACGCAATGTAACGCGTACAAGAGTCCGCGCCTGCGAGTGTATGCTACACAGCTGCGTGCGGCCGAGTAGCAATGCAACTTTTATGTGCGTGCTCATGAAATACATTGAGTGATGACGTTTTAAAGCCATTGTTTGTTACGAAATACATAAAATTTTTATAATGTTTCTCTAGACAAAAATTAGGAAATAACGAATGAAATAAGATGTCATAAAATAATTTAAAAAAAAAATTGACTTTGACCTTCATTAGCTAATGATGGTCAAAGTCAAACATTTTTTTTTGTAGCTATTGGTTTCCCAGGTATAGTCTAAAAGAAAAAAATGATCCTGATGATGGGCGGAATGCGTGGACTTCGGCTTCGTTGAGTGTCTTGTTACACCCGTTATATTATTTTGAAAAAAGTCCCTCGCCGCGTCTGTCTGTCTGTTCGCGATAAACTGAAAAACTATTAAACAGATTTTCACACGAATTTCATCAAATGATAGAGTGATTCTTGAGGAAGGTTTAGGTGTATAATAAGTTGAGGTTTAATGTAAATTGGTAAAAATATGACGATAACTGTAGAAGATGTCGGCAAAAATTAAGCTCACTGGGAGCTTTCATCGAAAACGCTGCAAAAACTTATTAAAAAACTATGATGGAATTGTTCCTCATAGGTCTACAAAAAAGTCCGCAATTGCATATGTATTGTATTTTTTTTTAAATAATACTTACTATATACATTATATCTTCTAAAAAATTGGTCTCATACAATGCGGCAATTTGGAAAGCTATTAGAAGGATACAGTATTAATCCTTATCAACTTTAATATATACCATTTAAAATTAGGAGATATCGCAAAAAATAGTGCGTGCGAAAATAAATTCAAGCGCGTTTCTTACACCGATGACGGGACGGGTTACGAACGGGACGGAAACAGACTTTTGGAGCGAATGGGTGACAACTTTAAGGTATTTGTTTTCTTTTTGGGTGTTGTTGGAATGTCGTATTTGGCAAAAAAGGAAGGAACCTAAGCGAAGTGAGGGCGGGTCGCTAGTATACTATAAGTGGAATTAACCATTTGTTGTATTTTATAATTGATTTTTTTCAATAAAGAGTTGGGTGAAGAATGTTTACCAAATAAGACAAGTAAGGATAAACATACTATTAGATTTGCCTTGATAAGTATTAGAATTTTTTCACTAAACAGAGTCTTACTGCAATGGAAGTAAGACACTAAAATAATGTATTGAAGATAATCTAAGTGACATTGCCATTGTTGTGTAGACAGAATGTTACATTCACCGTTTTTAAACTGAATGTAAGTCACATGTTAATTTTGACCTATAATGCTGAATGGAAATTGGTTAAGTATGCTTTAAAGATTGTTTTCCATGATGCATAACTTATTAAGATTATACCATTAGAAAAGTGTAGGTGCTTTTTTTGTGTTGTTGTTATAAATGGTCCATTCAAACCAAAAACAGATCACATATGTATATGTTACGGCTAATACTCGAAGTGCGGCTAAACCGACCGAAGTGCGGCTACACCTAGTTTTAGCCGGCTAAAACTAGGTTTAGCCGAACATCGGGTATTAGCCGTAACATATGTAAATAAAGATTGAAAATCAAAGTTATGTTGCAAATTGCAATCCAATAAAAATTACTGATTTTCAATGATATAATGAGGAATCTCCGAAAAAAATCAAATTCGCTGAATATTTTTTTATACGTAGGAATAAGCTCCCTTAGTAATAGAAAAAAAAAAAAATCAGAATTTTCGGTTGCGTGAAAAAAGTCTCTTCGACTTCACAAATATAGGAAAGTAATAGCAGAATGGAGATTATACCTTTGCCATCACCTGCCACAACCACAAGATGGTATTAAAAAAAAATTCAACACAAAATGTCAAAACTTTTTTTTTAATTCTTTTTGTCATAGTGACAAGTGTTGGCAAAGGTATAATCTCCATTCTGCTGTTACTTTCCTATTTTTTTTTATTTTTTCACGCAACCGAAAATTCTATTTTTTTTTTCTGTTACTATAAGCACAGAATACATAATAGTACAAGTACAGAAGATCCACTCCGCAAAGTAATTTAAATAAATAGCGACTCTATCCCATACACAAAAACCGGCCAAGTGCGTGTCGGGCCACGCGCAGTAGGGTTCCGTAGGTACATTATACCATACCATATTTTAATACCGCTATCATTTTTCGTCTGAAAAAATAACTTTGTTTTTCACAGTGTTTGTATGAATGACAAAGTTATATTTGCGGTTTTGAAAAATGTGCTATATCTCGAAAACTAATTACTGTATCTCGTTCAAAACAATTTTCGTTGAAAGTGTTTATTAAGATCTATAGTTTATATTTTTTTTAGATTTTTCACCCTCTTACTTTAAAAGTTAAAGGGGGGGGACACACATTTTACCACTTTGGCGGCATATATTTTTCAAACGGTTGACTTTAAAAAAAAATAGTCCTAGGAACCTCAATGTCATTTTTAAAGACCTATCTATAGACACCCCACAAGTATTGGTTTGATGAAAAAAAATATTTTCAGTTTCAGTTCCATGTATGGTGAGCCCCCCCGTAATCTTTTATTTTTATTATTTTTGTATAAAAATCGTAAAGCGGTTCACAGAATACACCTGCCTACTAAGTTTCAACTATGTAGTCCTAATACTTTTGGAATAAAGTGGCTGTGACATACGGACGGACAGACAGACAGACAGACATGACGAATCTATAAGGGTTCCGTTTTTTGCCATTTTGGCTACGGAACCCTAATAAAGTGCAATTCAGGTCGCACACCGCTCCCACCCTACAGTTATATTCACCTAGAAGTTCCCTCTCTTTCTATCGCGTAGCTCTTATCTCTTCTAACGACTTTAGGGTTTGTTCTTTTAAATAATAATTAAATAATAGGTACTTAATGTACTTAAATACATTTCAAAAAAACCTAGGCTAGGTACAGTCGACGCCACATCAGACTATACATGCTGACTTTGAGGCAATTTGCTTTCTTAGGAAATAATATTGTCATTAATAATTAACTTTATTTCGAAAGTAGGTAAGTAGTACCTACCTCATCTATAAATTATTATTTCAATAAATACCTAGTTGGGTGAAGATTGTTTAGCAAATAAGACAAGTAAGTACCTAAGAATAAACGGATACTAAATAATATCTAGGTAGTAGACAAGCGCTTCTTACGTTTCGATGTCGTTTGAAACTTTTGAAAGTGTGAAAAACCTGAGGTTCGGATCCTTTATATTAGTATTAAGATGAACGCGGCGAGTGAGTGACTATCGAAATCGAACTGCTAACAGCCAGCCAACGGCAGCAGCCCTCTGAAATTAGTCCGTCCGGACGGACCCGCTGGCTACTTGTAGCTTCGTACCTAAAGTGCGGAGTGCGCCTAGCCTGCTATAAGGGAGCTTATTCCTACCTATGAAAAAATATTCAGCCAAGTTGATTTTTTTCGGACATTCCCCATTGTAGTTATACTGCCCGGCATTTATATTGGCAAGAACAAGATGAGACTATAGATGCGCAGTAGCCATAAACTTGGTGTTTATGGCTCTATTGCGCATCTTTTGTCTCATCTTTCTCTTGCCAATTTATATGCCGGCATCTGTATGCTTTCTCATTAAATTCAGGTACAATATGACCACCGGTCGTTACCCGTTCGAAGGCGACAACGTTTACCGGTTGCTAGAAGCGATCGGTCGCGGCGAGCCGGCGCCCCCGCCGCCGTCCCTGGGGCCCGCGCTCGGAGCACTGCTGTCGCATATGCTGAAGAGGGACCCCAGCCTGCGGCCAACCGTGCAACAGATCAGAAGGCACGCGTAAGTGTAAATCGGCTATAATTATTTAGGGAGGTGATTTTTCGAAGGCGACAAGGTTGATCGGCTACTAGAAGCGATCGGTCGCGACGAGCCGAAGCTGCCGCCTTCCCTGAGGCACTGCTGTCGCATGTCGCATAATATGCTGATGAGAGACTCCAACCTGCGACCAACCGTGCAACGGATCAGAAGACACGCGTAAGTATAAACTGGTTATAATTAGGCGACAACGTTGACCGGTTACTTGAAGCGATCGGTCGTGAAGCGATCGGTCGTGAAGCGATCGGTCGCGACGAGTCGACGTCGCTGCTGTCCTTTTAGGCACTGCTGTCGCATGTCGCATATGCTGAAGAGAGACCCCAGCCTGCGGCCAACCGTGCAATAGATCAAAAGGCACGCGTAAGTGTAAACCGGCTAAAATTATTTAAGGAGGTGATTTTTCGAAGGCGACGACATTAACCGGTTACTAGAAGCGATTAGTCGCGACGAGTTGACTCCGTCGCCGTCCTTTAGGCACTGCTGTCCCACGTCGCATATGCTGAAGAGAGCTCCCACACTGCGACCAGCCGTGCAACAGATCAGGGGGTCAAGTCTGCTAATGTTTTCATCAAAATATTAGTTCAATGGTGTTTGAATGGTAATGCTTTTTGATTTTTGACACAGTTCTTGTTTCTTAAACCCAAAACTGAAACACATTGTGTTTCTTAAACCCAAAACGGAAACATATTGTGTCTTGATTTTGAGTTTAAGAAACAAGAACTGTGTCAAAAAGCATTACCGTTAGAACACCATTGAACTACGATTTTGACGAAAACATTAGCAGACTTGACCCCCAGGAGGCATGCGTAAGTAAAAAGAGCCTCTTTAAGATGATTTTATGAGCTGAATTTTACAATGCATTTTGTATTTGGTAAAAAGAAGGTCCTATTTGATGTTGCAAAACTAAGCCAGGATCTCAATATCTGAAGAGAAGCTTTATGTATTTTGTAATTGACTGTCATGCACCAGGATCATAATAATTATCACACACAGAGGCAATATAAAAAGAAAACTAGTTTCTCTAAAGTGACTTTCAACATTAAGAACCAGTTGTTTATTTTCTTATTAGACCTTTCTGTTTAAATGTTATTTGTATTCTTTTTACCTTCTTTATGTTTACTACAGTAACTTTATTATTGAATGATTTATTTTTAGCACATGTCTGCGTAGGACTTGACCTTATACCTGTTCTTAAAGATAGGCACTTTGTTTATATCCCGCTTAGTATGTTAATTACTTGTTTATCGAGGAGTCTGCTACTTTGTACATTATTTACGATATTACGTGCAATATACACACATCAACTTTGTCTAGGGATACAGATGTTATTTTCATACAAACGAGGTAACTTTAAAGTCTTGGTTTCCTGCCAGGGATGTACTGTGCTGTGAGCTGATGACGGCTATCCAGGGAGTGAATGGAGGAGATTCAGATCGCTATACACACCCAACTGATCTGACCAGCATTCTTAAAACGTAAAGGACATGTTTAAAAAAATCGCGAAAATAGCATGAAAATGTATGGAAAACCTCAAACTGAGAACTCTGACCCATTAATCTTTTAGAATGCTGATCAGATCAGTTGGGTGTGTATAACGATCTGAATCTCCTCCATTCACTCCTTGGATGGCCATCATCAGATCACAGGACGGTACATCCCTGGCAGAAAACCAAGGCTTTAAATTTACAATACCTATGGACGAAATCCCGAAAATTATAAGGCCGAATGGTTGTTTGGCCGTACGTTTAAAATCACGAAAGGACATTTTACCTAAAAATACTAAATCCCGAAGCTTAAATTCCGAAGGTTAATATACCTAAGTTCTATACCCCGAACTACTTAATACCGAATTTGCTGTGGAGGTGTCTTTGGGCTTCGCTTGAAATGTTTTATAGTAAATTTAGCTGCCGAAAATTAGTCTAAACTAGTCTTCTGGGACTTAGAAACCGTAGACCGTAGGTCACGACACGAAATAGGTGCGAGGAGCGTAGCGACGAGCATGTTAGGTTGACATGAACCCAGCGCGCGAGCCGAGCGAGCGAAGCGAGCGTGCCGCGGTAGCGGCCGGCGAAGCGCCAGAAAAAAAAAACTATTTCAAACTCGATTGGTGGATTATGTCAAAATAATGACCATATTTTACAAGTATTTTTGAGTAAAACAAATTAACCGCAACGCTTACCTTCATAAATGTATGTATAGGTGAAGTAAGTTTCGACATTTTAACCGTCGGGATTTTGACCTTTCGGGATTTTGACCTTTCGGGATTTCGAACTTTCGGTCATTTGAAGTTTCGGTCTATCGGATATCGATATTTAGAATGTTCGGTATTTTGAAAATAGGTGTTTTATGTGTCGATATTTCGGTCCTATGTATTATGAATTGTCGGCATTGTAATGCATACCCATACTTTACATATTATTCTAGATCATACAAGCCTCGTATCCGGAAGGCGTTACAATACCTATAATACTGATAAAAGTATAATGTATCATTTAAAATACTACTGTAACATGCAAAGCACTCAATATTTTACTGTCTCGATTTACTTGTCTTCTTTATTAACAAAATTGAACTGACATGTATGACAAGAGTGGGGTCTTGACAGTACGGCAAGTATTTATTTTGCAAATTCTCCTAAAATAACATTCTGTCTTGGAGTACGAACCACACAAGGTCAATAAAAAGGCGAAAGGACATAATTTGTGTCAGGAATAAGTTTAACAGAAGTTTCTCACACCGCTTTTTCTGCTATCAGGGTTCCAGTTTATACAACAAAGTCAACAGAATTCTGTCAATCTACTCATTGCCTAAAAATCAATGTAACACGTTAAGATGGTTCGATGAGATCAGTAGCGCCACCAATCGAAATAAATAATTTACGTTTTATCAAGGGCTTAGAATAAAAGTTTTAGGTATTTTGCGCAAATAGAAGAGTAAAGTGCAATATTTAAATATTTTTCATGGCCACAAATATAAGCAATAAGTTGATGTCAATGTCGATATTGCCAAAAGTGGCCACATTTAGCAATATCGACATTCATAACTTATTGCGCAAAATAACTAAAACTTTTATTCTAAGCCCTTGATAAAAACGTAAATGATTTATTTCCATTGGTGGCGCTACTGAGCTCATCGAACCACCTTAATAAAAAGTTGGCTGAAAAACTGACCCACACCGTAACTGAAAACTTCCTCTGAATGATAGGGGGCATCCTGCTTGATAAGTTAATAATAAAATCTTAAGTGTTGGTTATATTAAAATATATAAGACAATTGATTCTTTTGATGGACTAAATTAAATGAGTGTAGATAAAGTAGAGTATGAAACTGCACATAACTAGGTATTAAAACACTCGTGTGATACTATTAAAAACCTCGCCTACGGCTTGGTTTTTAAACACACTCGTGTTTTAATACCCTCTTTATGTATCAGTTTCATAAACTACTATTGTGTTTGTCAGATGGGTGCAAGCGACGCCACCGCTGGAAGCGGGCGAGCGCGTGGTGACCCCTCGCTCGCGGCGCTCGGACGAGCTGCACTCCTCCACCGTCATCCCTTACTTGGTCGAGAGGCACTACGCCTCCGCGCAGGAGTACTTCACCGAACGAGATCTAAGGCACGGTGAGTTGCTGCTATACAGGCTTATTTGTAAAACACCAAGAACCCCGTATGAGTAGATTTCTAACATCATAAACAACATTTGTTCTACGACTTCTCCGAAAACAGACAAAAAAACTACTTTCTATACAAATGTCTGAACTGGTGATCGAACTTAGTAGGAAAAGTTGTATTTTTTGTCTGCTTTTGGAAAAGTCGTAGAACAAAATCTTGATGTTTATGATGTTATTAATCTACTCCTGAGAGGTTTTTGGTGTTTTCAAATAACCCTGTATATTATTTACATTGCTTATAGGTACATGTATGTTTAACATTTGTTTTCGATTTGATTTCGATGTTCTCTTTGATTTCGATGATTGCACTTTCAGACCTGCCTTACTCATGATTTCATTGCTCTTCTGTCACGTCACATTGTTTAATCTTATGACAGCGTGGATGTAGATAGATAGGACTTCACTATTGATGTATAGGTAGGAATAATATTAATTTTCTAAGAGAGAAGGCAATTATAATGCAAAGGAGAGACGCTCTAGCGAATTAACTAAGACGGAGTCATATACATTTTGTTTATTTAATAGTCAGGGTCAGGGTGGATCGTATTTGCACAAACGTATGTTTCTGCAGCAAATCAAAGTCCTGCGTGTGTAAACATGTATAAATTAGTATTGTTTTGTTAATGCCGAGATACCTACTTGTCTGTCGATTAGGTATTCTCCATCCACTGTCGCGATCACTCGCACGGGCATTGCACTCATGTATTCTTTAAAACAGTGTAATTTTAGTAAATATGATGCAAGAAAAACACTCGAAAACTTTAATAACAATATTAGCTATAGAATAGTGAGGAAATTCGCTTTTGAAATTAATGTTGTATAAACATGTTCCTGCTTCCATAATCATTGAAGCCAACGACAAAGAACTCAGTCATTGACATCGACTGTAACTAGTTAACTGCATAAAGCAGTGTCCAGTTGATTAATGTTATTTTGTGTATGATTTTTTATGAATATTGTCAAATGATAATGGCTTTTTATGCTGGTAAGCATAAGATATAATAAATGCTCTGTTGTGTCATTATACAGTAAAATAACTTTTGCAGAAGCCGAAGTTGGCCCAGTTGGACCAGTGAAGGCTCGAATCTGTTCGATGAGTTAGGTTTGTTGCATGCGAGTGATAAGATTGAAACACTTAATACCTAACAGTGATTACTCATTCTGCCCTTGAATGGGCACAATGGATCATTAACGAATGAATACTGATGCGGAGAAATTACCTTTACGATGAATCATGTGTATTGTTGTCGGAGACACAAGTAACGGAAAGTTATTGCTTTTTCAGTAGGTAGTTATGCATGAGATTTTGGCTTCTTTGAGTTGACACCTTTGTTGACACTGACAGTGTTAGACAGAATTTGGAAAACATATATTTTAAAGCGATTATTTAAGTAGGTACATACAGTTAAGTTCAATAAATGTACGCACCTTTGACAGTTCATCAACCTTTATGCCTTTGTAATAATAAAAATAATAAAAGTCAACTGTACCTATTTAATTATATTCCTAATAACTCCTTGTTAGTACTTTTTACCAAAACGCATTAAATTGTTTTATTTAAGTATGTAAAAGTTAAATAGTAAAGCTTTACGAGCTCAAATCGATGTACAGCATAGCCGTTTGGTACACGTATACTTGAGGTCAAAAGAAAATTTTAGACCCGCAGTACTTAAAAATTCTTCTCTTAGGAGAAGAGTTAAGGTATCATATTTTTTATGTATGGAAATTTTTTTTTGTTCTACAACCTATTGTGTGTGGCAGCGAACTAAAATGTGTGGTATCCAACTAAAGGGCTTTCTGAGCCGGTTCTAAAAATATATCACATCGTTACATTTCAGCCACTTGTATACTAAAAAACATTTTCAAAACATACCAAGTTTCGGCTCCTACATATACGATATGGTTGAATATTTTTTTATAAAATATACCTCAAATGATTCGTAATATTTCTCATATCTAACTTCAAGAAAGCAATTTTGAAAATATTGTCATTTTGTATATTTTTAAAATGTTTCATGATTAGCTTTTACAAAGTGATTACAGGTGATATAAAAAGAATTTGTTCTGCAACCTTTCGTGTGTGATATCAAATGAAAGGGTTTTTGAGCTGTTTCTAAAAATATATCACATAATTACATTTCAGCACGTGTTTTAAATTAAACCTAAAATCATTTAATAAAATAATCATGTAAACATAAGTTTGGGAAAACATTTGATATAAATACTAAATCTAAGTATTTTCAAAATTCCTTTCTTGAGGTTTGATATGAGGATATTATACAGGGTGGATTTTTGAGACGGTACATTTTTGAGCTGCACATGCAGCCGGCGGCGACTGCTGCAGCGGCGCTCGAAAGCCATTTCATATAAATACATACAAACCAGTAGTGCAGCTGCGGCCGACTTCATGCAGCCGCTGCACGTGCTGTCGGCAGTTGCAGTTGGCAGCGTGCTTCCAAATTGCACCTTTACGGTGGACAAATGTGTTTTCCTTAATTGGTTCCCGTAACACTGGTTTCCAATAGTCGTTTTTACCGACAGACTTGGGCGAGGGTGGTTCTAGAACAATGTCGACAGCGGAACTGTCGGACGCAGAGTCGACGCGGCAGAAGCGGCGCTGGCACTCCTCCTGCGGCCGCCTGCCCTCCTGCCGCCTCACGTGATGCCCGCACACACTCACTCCCACTCGACACTTCTCCCCGATTCTACTTAAATCACCTATGTGAGTTAGTATACAACACCAAACCACAGTATATACACACATCAACTTTGTCTAGGGATACAGGTGTTATTTTCATACAAACGAAGTAACTTTGAAGCCTTGGTTTCCAGCCAGGGATGTACTGTACTATGATCTGATGATGGCTATCCAGGGAGTGAATGGAGGAGATCCAGACCGCTATACACACCCAACTAATCTGACCAGCATTCTAAAAGATTAAAGGACATGCTTAAAAATTCCGCGAAAATAGCATGAAATGTATGGAAATCCTGAAACTGAAAACTCTGACCCATTAATCTTTTAGAATGCTGATCAGATCAGTTGGGTGTGTATAGCGATCTGAATCTCCTCCATTCACTCTCTGGATGTCCATCATCAGATCACAGCATGGTACATCCCTGGCAGAAAACCAAGGCTTCAAAGTTACCTCGTTTGTATGAAAATAACACCTGTATCCCTAGACAAAGTTGATGAGTATATAAAAGTTTTTCAAAACAGTAGAGGAGCTAAAGTCACTTACGCCCTTTTGTCATTACCCTCCGTCGGATCGCTAGGGTTGGCATTTTCAGGCCGTCTCGTCGAATGCTACGCGCGAACGCTATGGAAACAACGGCGACGCGATGTGACAACCCCGACTAAAGTATTGCGAATTTTGCTTAGAGCTCTTAGAGCGACGTCAGCCGTCAAATTCGAACGTTTCCATGGAGCTCCTATACTGTTTGAAAAAACTTATATACTGTGACCAAACTGTCTCTATGAAAATGGCCAACTTACTATTCGCTTGGATAATACGCTTACTCTAATAATAAAACACCATGAAATCTTAAACCTTAAACTTTTGTCATTCACAGACATAAAATGAAATTAACAAAGTTGTGATATGTAATTTATAGTTTATTGCTTATTTTAATGTTTAAAGTTAGCGATAGCATTCGAACGAGTAGAAAGATTGTCATTTGAATAGTTATTTGTAGACTAAAACTGACTTGAGTCTACTATTTTTCGTAAATTGTGTGGCGATTTGAGTGGAATGATTGTTCCTGCCATGCTGGAGGCGCCTCGAGAAATACAATACAATGGACACAAGGGATAATATCGCCATTAGATTAAAGTAACAGGATTCCTGTTGAAAATCCAATGCATATTTTCCCATTCTAAGAAACAAACGTTGCCATTGTGCTGCTAAAGGCGCCTCCATTATTGTGATATAAAATTGTAACAACAAATGCAAACATCAATACAGGGGTCAAGTTTAGTTTTCGTCCAAATCGCAGTTCAATGGTGTTTGAATGGTAATGCTTTTTGACACAGTTCTTGTTTCTTAAACCCAAAACTGAAACACATTGTGTTTCTTAAACCCAAAACGGAAACATGTTGTGTCTTGATTTTGGGTTTAAGAAACAAGAACTGTGTTAAAAAGTATTACCATTAGAACACCACTGAACTATGATTTTGACGAAAACATTAGCAGACTTGACCCCCTGTTTCTTTGTCAACTGTTCTGATAATTTTGTCGAAATCATTTTTATTTTCTTAAAGTAATGTTTATATTTGTATCGTACCATATACAACGTGTTACAGAAAACCTCTAATGGCGAATATGGTAGATAGGGACCATCAAACTGAACAACTTTTACTATGGGACCAACTCTAAAATCGCGAAAAAAAAATAGCTGTTTCATTCATTTTCATATTTTCGATATTAATTTTTGTATGAAACAGCAGTTTTTTTTTGCGATTTCAGAGTTGGTCTCATAGTAAAAGTTGTTCAGTTTGATAGTCCCTATCTACGATATTCTAGTTTAGCTATTAATTCTGTCACACGTTGTATACCATAATAATTATATGTATATTCCACCGTAATAATATATAGATCCTAGTTTATGCATCAACAAATAGAATGGTGTTACTCCAAGCCTTACTTAATAATAACAGTATTTAACATCCACTCTTTATTATACATAAGTTGTGTGTAGTCACGTCTATAAATATAGTATACAGTTTATAACTTTGTCATTCTACAAGGTATAACTTTTTTGGACAGGAATCAATGACAAAAATATAAATAGTATACATATTTTAGACGTGACATCTTTACATAACTGTTGACAATTGTGGTGTCTATTTAAAATAAATTGTATAATATGCAAAGTGAAATGAATTTTACATATTACACTTATGTTGCATGTGATAGTGCGCACTTTTATGAATCCAAGATTTTGCTATAGAAGTGATGGTAAGATTATTCTAAACGGTGAATGTATTTTCTGACTGAAAAAGTCAAATTTTATTAATATAATTTTTCAATCAGGGCGAAGCTAAAAAAGTAAATCAAAATAATGTGACATCTTTTTTTTAAATTTTAATATAGAAACTGGGTACTTTGCTTATTAGTTAGTTATTTTATTTTTATTTTACAATAATTTTTCGGGAAGCTTACAGGAAGGTTAAAAAAGTAGCTCCACTTATAAATTATAACAACATTAACCTACGTAAGGTTAAATGTTACAAGTGAAGTTTAAAGTAAAGTTTCGCCAAATAAAACTGGATAATTTAACAATAAATTCAACTTAGACAATATTTAATCTCTCCGTTTAGTATCAATCAATATCAGGTAGGTAACGTTTGTTTTGATAAACTCTTTCCGATGCATTTTGTGTGTTACATTAATTTTTACTTGTGTTTGACAAGAATGTTTAGTAATGTAAAGTCATTCATACATCATTTATGTTATTTTTCATAAACGAGGGCTAATAATTTTATTCATCCGAAAAATATCATAACAGACTACATTCAACATCCTAAATAAATGATCTTTTTAAGATACTGAACTAAATTATGGTTTTCACTTTACTTAAATAAAATGTACTGGTTTTAGTGTCAAGATAAATTGGATCTCAAATTTATGTAAACCTTGTAAAACTAGGAATATTTATTATAAATATCCGATAACTTGCCCTAACACGCACGTATCATAGTCGGTCATATTATATTGTGTATTATTTTGTTCTTGTTTCGGTTGTTTTTAATAAATCACAATTAAAGAGAATTTAATTTAGCTTTTTTAATATTTTTTCTATATTTTAGTAGTTATTGTTGTTGTTCAGTTAGTCGTTAGATTGATGTAAAGTACAATCGCAATGGCGACACTTGATTCAACGTTAGAACCAATTATTCTAACATTTATTACTTAATAAATAGTTCAATGTTCACAGGCAACTCCAGTGGCATATTGATATTAATTATAAACGATTTATGGTTATAAAATATATTTTTGTTAAAGAAAAATAAAACGATACGAATACCTTGCGACGTCATTGCGTATTATAATAATATCTAATAATCCACTCAGAGCACGGACCTCACTTTTTATTGTCGTTTATTTTGTAAAGTCACTTTATTGTTAGGTAGAATCAAATTAATGTAATTTATTGACTGTTTATTAATTAGTTTGTTTTCAATGTTCTGTGTTTAAAGGCCTTAAGTAGCGGGTAGACCGAGTACTGCTTCATCACGTTTTATAAATCCTTAGATCGTCGGCGGGCTGTGAAAAGCTCGTAAGTCGCAAATTTAGTGAAAAACTATTCTAGTTAGTTGTTTTTCGTGAGATAACCGCGTAATACGGCAGGCTTATTAGCGTTCTTCGAATGACAGTCGCAATCGCTTAATTGTACAATTATTGCTAACAAATCGCAAATTCGTATTACGGAACGCAAAGTTAGCGACCACTCCACAGTAGCGCTACATGCGAGCGATGGACGAACTAAAAATGCATGACCTCGCCTAGAACACAGCAACCGATTGTTTGTTTTGGTATTACGAAACGTTTTTTGACAGCGACTCGAGAGCAATGGCGATTGAGATTTAACAACTAGTGATATTGTGATTGTTAGCAGTTGCTTAGTCTTTATTTAATAAGTTTCGGCCTTTTTACTATGTTCAACCAGTGGTTTGTGTTTAAATAGTGTTAATAATAAATTGTGTGGTTATATTTTAATTACGTGAAGTAATAATTCACTATGGCAAAAGCTTTGATGCTAATGGACTATTTACATCAAGAAACCAGTGAAAGAAGGGCTAACGCTGTCCGACTGCGGAGAAGAGTTCGTACAACTGCTGTAAACTCTCTTCTACAGATTTCAGATGTCGAGTTCAGAGCTCACTACAGATTATACAAATATATTTTTAAAAGGTTATGTTCTGAACTATTTTTTTGTTGCCTAGACGGCGAAGGAGGAATAAAATCTCTGTGGAGTTTAAGGTAAACATAGAAAGAAAGATTAATTAATAATACAATTTAAATACCTACCTTTAAACTTACATAAGTATTTTTTGCAGGTTTTAACTGCCCTCTCTTTTTATGCTACTGGGTCTTATCAAAAGCCTGTGTGAGCATTAAGTTATTTACATGGAATTAGCCTTGCTAGTGTATTATAATATAATAAGAGAGATGACAGATACATTAGAATATTAATATTCCATAATTTTCCTACAAAATTTGTCAGAAAGAATGGGAATAATCAATAAGTAAGTATAAATAGAACAATGTAATTAATTTTATGAACTGTATTGTTTTGTCTCATTTCAGATTTTCAAATCTTCTAATTTTCTCAGTCGGAGCTAAATGCTGCTCGAAGTCAAAGGGCATGGAGAAATAGGTAAAAAATAAAAGGGAGAAAAAACTAGCCCTTGCCAAATTTATTGCTGCTTCTACTTGGTACAAGGTCTCCCATCGTAGGATTTACGAAGCAATGGCATAGCTGCACAGACAATAAATTATTGTAAACATTCATACTGAATTAAATTAGTTTTATTTTACGAAAAATACTTATTATTTCTTTTTTCCCATGTTTCCAAACTAAACATAAAATGTATCACTCGAATTCGTAGAATCTTCAAAACCCATTAAAAAAATATACAGTGTGTTTTTTTGAACAGTGATCAAATTTTGTGGTGTGGCTTAGACCATCAAACTTTGTCTATGGGACCGACTTAATCAGAGCAAAAAAAATCAGCTGTTCCATACGTTTTGGTCGAGTAGATATTAATATTTTCTATGGAACAGCTGAATATTTTTTTTGATCTGATTAAGTTGTTCCCATAGACAAAGTTGTTCAGTTTGATGGTCTAAGCCATACAACAAAATTTGATCACTGTTCAAAAAAACACACTGTATATTCCTTTACCTTAACAATATGTGTAGTTAACAAAATAGGTAGGTACCTACCTACCTTTTTTGTTAACTACACATTTCAATAAGTTGCGCTCTATCAGCTTTCGACGAAACAAAAACTGCACAAGAATTCCTTTGTACCACTTGAAACCACTTCTATCACCCTAAACGACTTTACAGATTAAGTTTCATTCTAAACATCTTACGTTCTCATTAGAAACATTTTTTATTTATATAAAAGATATCTTTGTTTTGAATAAAGTTTGATTTGGAATTAGTTGTAATAAGTTTTTCGACAATCGCAACTACGCAATCATAAAGTTGTCATTGGTTGCCGTTCAATTGCGAGTGGCGCTAGTTTCCATACATAATAATCGCAAATGCACTCGGCGAGCAATGAGTTCGCGATTTGTTTCCGTAATACCAAAAAAGCAACCGCTACTAGTCTCAGTCGCGTTGCTATTGTACAATTAGCAACCGGTTGCTATATTTCGCTAATAAGCCTGCGGGTCTACGTCGAAGAAACTCAGATTCGATGATTGTAGTGCCATCTATTGATGTAAATGAGAACTTTTCACTATACTGTTTTTGCATCTCCTGTAAAATTTGGAGTAATGCACATGCGAGGTTTTCACAGCTCGCCGACGATATCGAGTTTCTTGATATATTTTCGGGATCATATAGGTCTGTATAAATAGAGTATAACCCATGATTGGCCGTAGGTATAGATTTGATATGTGATGAAGCAGGACAAAAAAAGCAACGACGCGACATCGCATTAAAAGTAGATGTATCCTATCCGAAATAAATAAATATCCGTTTTTTTTTTCATTTTCTTTATCTATATTATGCTATTGGTATGAGAATCCCATCTGAATTTGATTCAAATATTTGATGACAAAATTAGCATACCGCTCTTTAATATTTTTTAAAACTATTTATGGTTCTAATTTGCTTAATATAAACGATTTTGTAAGTAATTAATTACTTACCAGTTTAAATGAGTGTATCATTCAATGGGACCATTATTAAGTTACATGTAAGCCTTCTATAAGTTTGATGAAACTCATGAAGATTTTTAACTGTGGCTCATGTAAAACTGGTAAATGTATTTAAAATGTGTATCGCTGTATTTTCAATAATTATTAAAATATATTTTCATATTTTGAAAGAAACTGAGGAATAAAGAATTTCTGTCTTTTGTCGGCGATGTCGTGTCGTTAGTGTGAAACTCGGTCGGTTAACCATAGTGACGTTCGCATTGCCTCCGGACGCTACCTAGTGTTTCGGTCGTAGGTAACGTAAACTAGCTTATTGAGTAAAATATACTATTTCTGCTGCGTCAAGACGTTTGGCAAACCTCGACAAACCTTTACAAATTCAAATGTGTGTATTGGGGAATTAGGTTGGCTGGTGTTGTGTAGGTTTGCAAGCGCACGCCGCGCGCTGCTCCGATCGAGGGTCGGTTTTTTTATGCACAAAGAAAGTTTGTTGAAGCGCTTACACGTTTGATTGCATTTTAGTGATTGAATGCTGCGTGGACGTAGTTATTACCTCAGTTTGGGACCATATTGATAAAGTTTAAAAATAGCTCACTGGCTGTTATTTTTTTGTAGTGCTATCAAGCGGATCCTATCCAGCCTAATTGAAAAATACCTTAAGGGGGCAGCTGCACCTCCCTGCCCACCCTTGGCGACGCCCTTGTATAGTTGCAGCCGCAGTTATTTCTATGTCCAACATTTGAAAGGCCAAGCGCTAGCAAACGTGTGGATTAGGATTTAGTTCAAGTTTGGTGTGCCTGCATTTGCTTTAGTGTTGGCGTTAGCGGCAAATGTCTGGACGTAACATTATAGTATAATATTAATCCCCGTAAATTGCTAATGCGCTGGAACCTTGTCACATTAACATCCAAGTTGACGTCATCCTCAACGAAGTAACTATCTCTAACTCAATAATTGAGGTAACAAGAAAATTCTAACAGATAATTTAATATATTAATTACCTATTGAATTACTATTTTTAATAAGATAAGGTACTACTATTGTTTTTCCTTTTTTGGTTAAAAAAATGGCCGCCAGGCGCGTTAGCAATTTGCGGGGATAGTACAAGGCCGTAATAAATAACAAATAGTGTGTAAACAAAAAAACATTTTATGCAATCTTTTGTCTCTTTAACTTGAATTCAAAACGTCAATATGAGTGACATGAACAAAAGATTGCATACAAATTCGATGCTTACACCTGCTATATGTTTATTTGTGATTGTATAGGTAGAAGTATTTTGTTGTTTTAAATATTCTTCATGAATTTACTAACGTGGTTTGTTGTGCAATAATTGTGTAATCGAAGGACGATTATCTAGTAAGTAGTGAATATTAGGTTAATTCCACTATTTCAAGATATCCGGGTATCTATTTGAAAACATTTGCTCTGAGCTTTTTGTGTAAAATAAATATAATGATCCGAGTTTCAAAGTCGAAATACAAGATACTTAATAAATTGTCTACATAATTATCATTTAATTTGGATACTACTTATATTCCTTTGTCGCCCAGCCGTAATTGTTTCAAATGTTTGCATATCAGATAGGTACTCGGCTTATGCCATATTGTAACTGAGATTATATTCAGCAGGTGATCTCCTATCGCCAAAGGCGTTCCTTTTCAAAAAGTATTTACTTAGTAGTTTAGTTTATCTCATTTAACCCCGGTTTCCGAGGTACTTTTTCGGATGTTTAACTTTATCGGAGAGGTCCACATTATCTGGTTTAAAGTAATAAAATTAACATTAAACCAGATAAAGTGGATCCCTCCGATAAATAACCTCTGATAAACCACCGACAAGCACCTCAAAAACCGGGCATTATTCTACTTTTCTTAAAGAGTGAGGTCTATTTAACCATTTCAAATATGTCTGTGTTTACGCTTAGGACTGATGTATGTACAGTGCCTGGACGATAACGCTACGTGAAAATTGAAAAAAAAGAGAATATTAATATATTGTAAATAAAAGTTCTAAAGAAATTGGTTTGGTTTTCAATTATTGACGCCCTTACTGCCCTCATGTAAAGTTTAAAATAAATGAATCCGGAATTCCAGTCAACTAGGTATCTGTTTGGATTGGAAAATAAATAGGTAGCTCGTTGAAATCAAATTTAATAAATAATAAAGAAGAGATCTACCAAGCATACCGACAGACTCGACAATAACAGTAGGTACTTGCTTATAAGAAAATTATTACAATTATTTTTAATTGAAGCCTCTGTTTCTTTGAACCTTAAGGTTCTTTTATACATATCAGCTTGTATTAAGGTACCTAAAGCGGTCACAATGGACATCATATTAGTCTCCAGCGTCGTAGCTAGGGGGCGGCTGCCAGGGGCGTAACCCTCAGGGGGGTGCACTTAGGTGACCCATAGCTATAAAATCTTGGGGCATAAAATTCAAATCTTGTCAGGGGCGCTTATGATTCTAGCTCCAACGCTGTTAGTCACTGTCCATTAATTACAATACGTAACTTATGGTTATTCAGTACTTTAATCACTGAGAAAAACTATCTTTTGAGACAGTGGTTTCGCACTACAATAGTTACGATCAGTGCGAGGCGTGTTGATGCAATTGGCCGTCCCGATTCCCAGCCACAATGCGCGGAAGCGAGCCGTCTCGTCGCCGCAACCTGCCTTCCGCTATATCAGGTGAACCACTTGTGGACAATGCTGGTATCGATAAATCTCGATGTGGCACGGGTTGACCACACCCTACTGAACAGGTTTGTGCCCTACTACACATACCTACTTAGGTAGGTTAAGGGTTCATACAAGCCGATTCCCATAGGCTAACCTTTTAAAAATCCCCTCTTATGTTCTGAATAGAGGATCAGTTATCATATTTCATATTTTTTGTAAAGCGGCTTACCTTCTCCATAATATCACCCCTCGCCACAGGTAGTTGGTATTCTATCCTATCATTGCTCATGTAGAATACCTAGTTTCAACAACTAAGTAAACACTATTATGTATTTATTATGTGATTAAACTCCGATAATTATACATTACTTTAAAATGTAGTTAAGTAGTTGTATAATAATATTATAGCATGTGCAGCTAACTATAAGGTTTTTAGCTTTCTTTGCTAATTCAGAGAATTCGCTGTAGAGTTCCACAGGGGTCAGTTTTTGGACCGCTACTAGGTATTAGGTGCTACGACTGGGTGCTGAGACAACGCATGCTGACTTTTGCGAAACTTATAAAGACACGAAACGCCTAGTATCTGCTTTAAAAGTTAAGTTTCGCCTTAATATGCTCATAATTAAGTAGGTACCACTTGGATTTGTGCCGACATCGCTACGTCAGAAGTGAAGGGTAGGAGGGTCATTATTGTTTTTATCATCCACACAAAGTTCAAGGCTTTTCGTTAAGTATCTGTAGTTACTTAAGCAGGTGCGTGTCTGCTTGTTGTAACGAATTAGAATTACCAACTTTAAGTTTGGGTAAATAAGTAGGCAGGTAGTAAACTAATGCTAAATTCAACTGAGGGTTAGTAGGAGGTAGTAGTACTCAAATTAACAAATGATCTATCATCGCATTATGCATTGAAAATGCTTGATAAACTCGTAGCGAAGTCTATTTTAGATGTTGCCCATCTTGACCTTTAACCATTAATAGTTAAGTACATGTTTATATTCCACAGAGGGTTACCTAGTAGGAGGTAGTAAGTACCTACCTGCTCACATTAACAGATGATCTATCATCGCATGATGCTTTGTAAATGCTTGAGCGTGTGATAAATTCATAAGTATATATTAGATGTTGACCATATTTGACCTTTAACCATAGTTACGTGTTTATATTTTACGCATTAATCATCTCTATCCTTAGCACGAATATTTATCGAGAAACTAGTACTAGATAAAAAAAACATTTTGCTTTTCGGCGGTAGATGGCGCTATACAAATATCCCTTACAAAATTACACTATCGAATGGTTTTACGTGCGTTACTTTTTTTTTGTTAGCTGTTCATGCCAAGGGTAGTGATATACACAGGGTGTCCTGTAACAGCTATTTGTCTACGTACTACGACCGAGCATGCAAAGACGCAAATAAAGAATTATGATTATGCATAGGGTACCTATATACCTAATACTTATTTGAACTATCATTTATAATAATCTTAATAAAGTTTGTACTTTAGTAAGCAATTTTATGCCTTAGCTAAATGATTAATAAACCGCGGCATTAGTATACCTACCTCCTTTAGCACGTCAACCCACGTTAGTAGGTCGTGAAAGGATACGCCGATGATGGCACTCGATTTGGTCCTTGGCGCACCGGATAAACGCTCGCTTTGAGTTAAGCACTATAAGCATCGTTTGTACGCTTAACACATACGTTTAAGCACGTATAAGTGTGTATTTATTTTATAATAAATTGAAGGCTAGTTTGTTGCAATATTGTTTATCTTTACACTCAAGAAAATTCTAAGTAAATGTGTTGCATTATGTGTCTCGTATCGATAATAGAAAATTCAGTTTCAGAAACAAAGATCAGCGAACCTACGGTATAAAGTAGGTAGCGTGGCGAAGGGTCCATACAAGCCGAATCCCATTCCCATCAGCTCACCTTTTAGAAATCCCACCCCACCGATCCACTATGCAAATCACAACATTTTTGTAGAACTGCTTACCTTCGCCATAATTTCACCTCTCGCTACAGGTATATTTAGAGCACTGCATCTAGGTATATATATCGGGTCATTTTGAACTTACCATCCATATTTTAAGGATGTGTCCAGTCCATGAAACTGAACAACTTCCTCTAAGAAACATGTGAAACAATTACGCCAGAAAATTTTGGTCATCCCTTACTAAATTGATCACGTGATCTCTTTGATTTGTATGGAAAGTCGATTTTTATTTTACATATTTAACCATGTGTTCCTTAGAGAAAGTTGTTCAGTTTCATGGACTGAACACATCCTCAAAATTTGGATGGTAAGTTCAAAATGACCCTGATGTATATGTATAAAAGTACCTAAGTATATATTTATCTGAAACATCTTCCCCCTTTAAGCTTAAGTGCTTATTTAAAATTATAACAACCTCATAGAGTAACAACACCTATACGGTATTGTGTCATCCTTTAAATGGTACTTATTTCCCAGCTCCAAGAGGTCGCTCAAATGTCAGTGACGGACGAGACATGCGGAACCACTGCCTGAGAACATTTCTTTGATTAGCTGTTGATTTACTGGGAGGGCGTTATTCACAAACATTTTATTAGGCTCGCTCGGTCACACCTTTTGTTTCCACGCGGCCATGTAAACATTCGTTAGAACGACAATAAAACAAGCACAATAGATGTGGAACTTTCAGTTTGTGGCGTGTTTCCGTGTAGGTATGTTGTAGAAGTAGGTAGGTATGTTGTAACTTCCGAGAATATTTCGAAAGATAATAGGTACAGATAGGTGGAGTGGAGGTGTGGGTGACTAAATGCAAAATCTCTAAAACTGCCACTTTCCTTCAGAATTATTTCGACAATATTTATATATTAGAAAACGCTGTGCGCTGGCCTACATAATCCACTACGCTCTATCTAGAGGCGATGATGGGTACTTGTCAATTTAATGAATAGGAATTTGCTCAATGACTCATCATCAATTCAGACGTCGTCATCTGATCTACCTACCTTTTCATGTCATCTATTACATAATACTCGTCATTGTAATTAATATTAGACACATTCAAATATTTTATTGCAAGCCACATAAGTATTTACATTGTAATAAAAAAATCTACAGTGTTTGGTAATAGCTTTAAAAAGCCGAATATGTCAGACCATGCATACAAACCTAGAAAATTATTTTTAATCATGAAAATCAATAAGTACCTACCTACCTACTTTTTTGAAAAAAAAAAACCGGTCAAGAGCGAGTCGGACTCGCGCACCGAGGGTTCCGTACCATCATAATTGCACTATTAAACCACACTGCAGGCAGAGTAGAAGAATAAAATTAGAATTGCAATTTTAGGTCAGCGCCATCTCTTGACCGATAGTAGAACTAATGTTAACTTTTTTAGAAATTTGATAATTTCTAAAAAAGTGTGCTATATTGAGACATCGTTTTATTTTTCCTGTAATCATAGAATTATTTCAGATTTTTCTCTTTGCAAACTTCGGATATAAGGGGGGGGGGGGGGAACGGTATTTTTTTTTTACATTTTTCATCATAAGTCGAAAACTATGCCGTCTAGAAAAAAATGAAAACGTGCAAATGGCGTTCTTTCATATGATACCCCACATGCCCTAGTAGCTCTACTTTAAATTTGTATGACCCCTTTTCAGGCCCTGCTGTAAAAAAGATATTTATTTTTTTATTTCTTTCTTATTTGCAAAATAGTTGGGCAAATGTCATCTTAAACTATTCCAAATTTCAAGTTGATACCATTAGTAGTTCTCGAGATATCCAGCTGTGACAGACAGACAGACAGACAGACTGAGTCACACCATAAGGGTTCCATTTTTACCATTTTGGTACGGAACCCTAAAAATGATTAACGACTTACTTCTAATTTCAAAATCTATGGCAACATATTGATGCTTCTTTATGGCACAAATAAAAACTTAACAAAGAAGTGCAGCAATGTTTCACATCCATCTGTCAATGACACTGATTGCGATAGATTTTGAAATTAGACAATTAGCCCCCTGGATAGTGGCAACCCTAGACCGAAATTGTGTTTTGTTACTAAAATAGTATTTAGGTGCGTCTAGGGTTGTCATTTTGCATTTTCCATACAAATTAAAAACAAAATTTCTCAGCCTGTGGCGGTTTTCTGGGTTTATAATAATTTTCCGGGGTTATGCCTTTGCATGGTACATACTCTATCTACCGTATTCGGCTTTATAAGGCTATTACCAAACAGCCTACGTATACTAATAAAAGCTCTAAGTAGATTATTCTAGAAACAGATGAAAACGTACTTGCAACCTATTCCTTTAAGTCTACAACCATGGCAGTTTGGGTTTTTTGGACATTTATCACGTATTTAAAACAATAAGGATCCGTTCGGGTACGGAACTCTAAAAACTTGAGCCAATCTTTGGCAATTGCCTGTTAATGAATCTGTGAAGAAGCTCGGAGAAAGCTCGGTTTGGTTCGGGCAATTCTTTTGTAAGTGATTGATTGGGACAATCGATGGTATCTTTGTTCTGAAAGGATCTCACGCAGAAATGTTAGCCTATTATTGCCTGCATACTACTAATTGTAGTCTTTTAAAGTATTTTCTGCGAAAATTACTTTTATTATTTTGAAACTTTTGAGGACGAAGAAGGTTCGTTTATTGACGAAGATAAAATGTACCCGAATGTTCCAAAATGTCAAATAGCAATATTTAAATTCATTATTTTAGGTATTAAGAAAAGTTGCAGTACGGTATAACGGCACTATAAAATAATTATAAGCTCCTTTCCTTCAGTCCCGGTGCTTTATTCCCCATCTCCCAATATGAAATTCGCCCTAGTTAGGTAAACTTCCAGTATCACTTTTTACCTAAAGTCATACATATCTGCCACTAATTTGGAATATCGATGCATTGTCTGCGGGATGGCACGACCGTTGCGCAAGCGCCGCGAAAACACGAGTCTTCCAGCGACGCGTCACGTGTGCACGACTGCTTGCTGTGTTGCTGAAATTCACAGTTTTAATTTAATGCAATGCTATCTTAGTACATCACTTCTCGTTTTTAGGTTAATAGACGGTGCTTGAAGCAACTCCATACAGTAATTCGTGACATTTCTGAACCATTTTCTATTTTGTTTGACACTTTCTAATAGCTAGTTTCTTTAATTGTATTTTAATAAACTTCTATTTAATTGATGTGGTTTGTTGGTCCCCGTGGTGGGTTATTTATGGCCCATGCTACTAATCCATTTATAAGGAAAGACTTGTGCCCAAGAAATTGGAATATTATAGCTCATGATGATTAAGAAAAAAAAATCTAGGCTAAAAAAAGGTGGTAGAGTCACAGCGCAGTCGCAACTAGTCGTCGTGGCAAAGTCCTATAGGTATCTTATACAGGGTCATTTGTAAAATACCAACAACTTCGCAGGAGTAGATTATACACCATAAACAACAACATTTGTTCAACGACTTTTCCGAAAACAGACGAAAAAAAATCGATTTTCCATACAAATGTCCGATTTGATTGAGTTTTGTATGAAAAGTCATAATTTTTTTTTGTCTGTTTTTGGAAAAGCAGTAAAACAAATTTTGTTATTTATGATGTTACTAATCTATTCCTACGAGGTTGTTAGTGTTTTAAATTAAATAACTAACACTTTTGACCAAATTCACTTTTTCCGTTTTTTGTAAAGTAGAAAGTGTTACCTATATTTTGGTCTTTATCTCGTTGCGATATGATTGATATCTGCAAAGATATCTTCAGTTTAGTGCAACTATTGACCATAATAGCCCTGTATAGGTACTTAGGATATTCACCAACCAACCATATTACCTTGGCTGAGACTGAGAGTCATGATATCGGAAAAGCTTTATTATTTTAATTGTGATGTTATTGATATTTCACATAATATTAATTGTAAGTACATTTTATTCAGTCTTATTTGTTTATTGCCGAATATCGTTATCATAAAGTGTAGTAATCAATAGGCAATGTTCGTTTCGTCACATCACATTACAAATGTCTACTCATCATTTAAAGTCAATGATAAAACAATCAGAATCAACAATTCGGTAGCTACCTAGGTATGTCACAGAATACATAATAGTAAGTACAGCATATGTACGCAAAATACAACGTTTAATAGATTTAAGTACCTACCTAAATACTATTAAATAAAGATACTTTACCTAAAACATAAAGAAAAGCAAATATCCAGTTAGAATTCGTATTTAAATACGTTCCTAAAATACATTATAAAACAAGTATTTTCTGGAACGTCCGTTGTGGTACCTACGTTACGTACCGCAAGGTTCAGTTACAATCTAGATCTAGAAAACCTAGACGAGACTTACTATTAAATATTAAAAAAACCACAATTACATCTATAATTTGCTAACACTCATGCATATCGTCAAAACGTGTGAGAAACTTTGCAACGTGCTCGATCTAACCTAAAACGTCTCTAACGTATTATTAATGTAACATATAGTTTATAGAAGCTATTAAACTAATAAATTTTGCGGATAATTATTTTTATAATTATATGTTAGATTGGAAGAAAATACCACAAATGAAAAAGATATAATTATTATGTTTTATACAAGCCAATTTAATCGGATGATTTATTTTCTAATATTAGCAATGTTAGTTTCACACGAAATTAATTAAATATATGATTGGCTTTAAAATATTTCACTTCACTGTTTGCTAATATTATTTTAGCTAATCAATAAGTACAAACTACTAATTCAAACATTTTGGTAAAGAAAGTTCAATCCTTTTTTATCGTAACTGTTTTTTAACCTGACACTCGGGTCACGGTATTATTTACCGTGCTCGGATGGTTCCGGAAAAAAAGATATGCATGTGCAATCGCAGCGCATGCATTGCATTTCAATGTGTCAGGTGTCTAGCGATCACTCAGGAAGATATAGGTACCTACTTACATAGTTGGCAGAGAAAATAAAGTTTTGTTTGTTTCAATCTTCATAAACTTTATTTCTGTTGTTCCTTGAGGCGTGGTGCTTGACTGGCATAACACAACATGGCTTTGACTTTTTATCACAAAATTTGAAAAAAAAAGAAATGCTCTGGCTGAGTTCCTATGTTTTACTTTTTTTATATAATCTCGTCTGATTGCTGACTGAAACAATGTATTTTTTTTGTTTTTGAAGATTAATATCTCTTTTAGTTATTAATTTATGACAAAAAGGAAAACATAGGATCACAGACTAATCCTTTTTTTAAATTCTAACGAAAAAAATAATATTTAAGTCGGTCTAGTTTTGGAGGAGGAAACAAGGAACTACGAAACGTTGATTTTGTCAACTTTCTATAGGAATTTTTTTTTTCAATTTCATAGCGTTTCCTCTTAATTTTGTCCTACGTGGTTGATCTTGCTTAATAGATATTAATCAAGCGTGCATGCATACACTTAATACTTATGATTATCGCCAAACGTAGGTTCACACGGCACAACATTTGTTTGTCGAAGTCATAATGGCGCATAGCATTGCATTGCCAATAAAAATGTCGACCCGAATTGAAGGCTCACAACCACACAATGATGAGCGTTGCGACACTTGGAATTGAACGTATCAGGTATCCACATTAATTTTGCGATGAACTTCTTTGACATTTTAGAAGATAACTATCTTCCACCTTTTGACCCCGAATGCCGAATAAGAATGCGCGATTAATACTTACAAGCTTAGCATATTGTAAAATATTTGGTAATTTTTAGCTGTCATAATCATGAATGTTTTTGCCCTAGTATGGAAAACGACATTTTTCATTCAAGCGTTTATGCATTACGTACGTAGGCTTTTCCTTATAATAAGAATCTAATTTCCATATTTAACGTTTGGAAAACTGGAATGTTTTTTAAATCCACCGAAACTGTGTCAATTTATATACCTATCAAAACTTAATGGAAAGACCAACACCCGTTTGCACTAAACTTAGGAATCGCCAAGTCTTTTCTACAACAAACTAACTACAACTCGACCCTTAGAGCATACAGACCAGTTCTGTATACTATAAGACTCGACCAAATAATAACGGTGAACTTATCTGTCATGTGTCACGCAGCTGTCATTCGCCTAATTATCTAGGTCGAGTTGTAGTTAGGCAAAGACCGGCGATTTTTAAGTTTAGCGCAAACGAGTACAAGTCTTTCTTTCTATAAATACGAGTATGTCAATAATTTTCCAAGTTCCATCTTCAGTAGTGTCAGCCCTTAGGTCATCGGGGCAGCGCGATGTGCGGCCGGTCGCGGAAGCGTCTGCCGGCCGCGGGCGAGCGTCTCTCGTGATTTACCGGACTGGTGAAAGCGGTCGCGCGCTTATCTAACCCCAGGGCTGACACGAGACTCTTGTAGCTAGACAACTGAAATATCAGACAAAGCTATAGTTAATAAATTATGATTAACTTTGTATATTCTTATGGTAGATGGTATAAAAGCTTGTGAATCTAAATCGATTTAAAAAAGTTTTTTATTTTACCCGGGAAAATATAACCTAGGTATAGGTAGACTAGTTGCTTAGAGCTGTAGAGTAGACGTCGCGTTTGTGACATTTTTGAAAAATTTTCGAAATGAATGAAATATGGTTTTCCACATATCTCCGCCATCCAGAAAATTTTCGAAAAACTGATGCGCCAAAAAATCTATACAGAACCTGCTCACAAAATTCCACGAGAATCGGTTGAGAAATGCGACATGGTACCTACTTAATATTAAATTAGTCAATTTTATTTTTAAAATCTATCACATCGCAATTGCTTTCAATTGACAGATGGATGTGACATTGCTTTGCTAAGTTTTTATTTGTGGTAAAAAGAAGTATCAATGTGTCACATCCATTTGTTAAATGAAAGCGATTGCGACAATAAGCACCGACAGAAGAACAAACGGACAGCCGGACAGACATAATAAAGCGTTTTTGCCCAACTTGAAACCGCTTCGCTCTCGCTCGGAAAAAACAGGAACTCACTGCTATTTCTGCTTTTTAACAAAGCTTGTCACAGTTTTTGACTATGCATTGGTAATTAATTGCACCGGATAATCCACTTACTTATTAGGCAACAGAAAGTAATAGTTTGTGAATTTTTTGTCTACGGAAACTTGAACTAAGAATGTTTATTACTTAAATGGGTTTAACTACCTCATTAATCATGTTAATTTTGTTTTTATAATTAACAGAATTTTGACATTTGGATGATACACGTAAGATACTTTAATATATGGTTAGCTGTCGCACAAGTTATTTTGCCCTAAGACATAGAGTCGCAACATAATCATGAAGAAAAAACATATAAGTAGTTAATGTTCAATAACTAAGTAAGTTCTAAATTGGAGTTGCCAAGCTATTTGCATGTGAATGAAGTAATCAGTAATTTAAGTATAAGCCTATTTGTAAATAGCCACAGGCATGGTGACTCTGAACATTAATAAATGGATATAATAAATCATTATTTAAATATTTGATTACATACATTAATAGCTAGTATGTGATTTTATCTGCTGATTACAACAGAGTAGCTTAGCATACGTAAACATCATAATAGTTACCTACTTTTTTTATTAGATTTATTGCCTTTATAGCAAGACGTCTAAAGAGAGGTTTACTTTTTATTCTATTATTCTAGAAAATAACTTTTAAAAATATTTGAAAATGCTTATGAAAAGTCGACGGGATGTGAGTTACTATTATAATGTAGTAAGTATATCCCAAACATATAGGCGTTTGGTAAATTCTTGTTTACAAAACGATTTATGACAAAGTTACACACATTTCATGGCAGATTTGTTTGATTTTATTGCGCGTGTTGTAATAAAACTGTAGCATTTTGACTTGTCGTTAAAATTTATTCGTAATGTTATTTGCAGTAATGACGAAACTGCGGTCAGTCAAGTGCAGTTCGTTATTAATAATTTCAAGTAGGACCACTTCAAAGATGATGAGTAACGCACGTTTTATCAAGCTAATAGTAATTAGAGATTCATTTAATAGAAGTTTCTTAAAGATGTTAATGATTGATCGCAACTAATGAAATGATATGTATGATTATAATTACTTCTTCACTAGCGATGTATGCGCAATTTGATCATGAATTATTTAGTCCAAGTGCTCTTGAAATGTAAAGTCGTGCTATTAATAATATACCAACATTGCTCTATATTCTATTGATACTAATAGATATTATATTTGACTACTTTATTAATAGTGTTAAGTTATAATCATCTAAGTTGTTAAGAAATAAGAGCTTTTGCACAAAAAGCAAGTCATTACTTTTTGGTGATGGTTTACAGTACCTATACAATCTACAGAAACATAAAGAAACATAAACTAACCTACTTATAAAGCGATGTATAATTAAAAAGCCACGAACAAGAAATCTCGGGCCTTGTAAGTTTTTTTACAAACAAGCTTTAACTTAACTTTTAACATTTTCATGCCATTAGTTGATGATTTGGACATGGTTGTTATAGATGGTACAATGTGCCAGGGTCGCACTATAACTTAAGATTGTGTCTTCTTTGACCTCTGCATATATTGGGCAAGGTTAGCAACCGCTTATTACTTAATATGCATGACTGCTTTTTTTGGATTACTACAAACATGACCTGCGAGCGGACATAACTATCATATCTTTAATAATTTGCTTAATTAATAAAAAATAAAATTATCAAACTAACAACTTAGGTCAAGGTATAAAATGTCATTTAATTACGTCTAATGTCATCAAGAAATAAAATCAAATGTTGTCGTGCAGTTGCAATATGTAAACGCACACGGATTTTTGCAGCTGCGATAATCGCGGTGATTTTCGGCCATACTTTTATAAGCGATTTTGTGAGCGATTTTTTGTGGCATGTGGGCGTTTTAGTATCGAAATCTAAATCTAAATGACAAAAAAATTGCTCAGCGATTAATAGCGCGGCACAAAGCCTTAAATTAAGAACTGAAAATGAAACACTGTCATTTTTGCTGAGCTTTAACTTACTGAAAAATCTTTTTTCGGACAATCAAAACTTTTCTTTTACTGAAATAAATTGTTATATTAAAGGCATCTATTCTATATACTTACAATAATAACAGAATTATCCTACTATCTAGACAAAAGTAAAGATGTCTCATAAAAGAGTTTTTGGGGAAATTTAGGTAAACGATAAGGGGCAAGCGCAGTGCCAAAATTATGAAACAAAATATTGAAAGCGTGTTGTAAGACAAAGTTATCCGCGACCTTCGGCGGCCGTGAGAAGCATCGGTGCAGCGTGCGTGCGACCACCATTGTCTCCGGTTAAATAATCGACAGTGCTGGGCCGCACTTAGGGCGAACATGACAACAACACTGTAATAGGCCAAATAAACGTGATAATTTGTCAATTACCATGCCAATTTTGTATCTATTGCGCCACCCAATTTTTGGAAATAGGAAATTATAGGTAGGCCTATACCAATCAAACTACTTAATATACACCGCAATGTAAACAGCTAGGGCTTGAGATGTTTTGCTTTTTGGCGGTAATTTGATCTGCAAAAATTATGAAAAATAAAAAGAAAAATAATTTATGCTCGTAAAAACCAAAGAGTTTTCACTAGTCAACAATAAGGGTTTGGTTTGTTTTACTTGATGTAAACTACTTACCCGTTTACCAAAAAATCCTTAAACGAATCTGTAAATCTGTAAACTAATAGTGTAATTCAAAAAAATCAAACGCTTAATAAACCTATATCAGTTAAAATGTGTTCTGTCCATTTTGTTCAATACGAAAGAAAAAGACAAAACACTTTTTAACTAAAACAGGTTTATTAGCGTTTGTATATGAATAACGAAAAAAAGCGAAGGTACTTAAATTACTAATAAGACTGGCACTTTATCAGGTTTCTGACTACGCCCCTGTTTTCCACTACCAACAAGATGTTGCAATACGCTTGCAAACAATGATATTCATGGATAGTCGCGTGCATCAATAGCTTGTAAATTGTCCAAAATACTCAGTGTCAGACGCTGAAAAACGAGCTTACGATTGCGAAACAACTGTTAGGATTTATCTCACCGTTTTGGAGGACTTAAATTAATGAAACTAGCGGACATTGTTCATTATAAAAAGTAACGTACAGTTACGTTTTTATAGTCTTATTTTTTATTAATAACTATGGTCAGATCGCAATGGGCAGCTTCTATACCAATTTAAAAATTAATCCTTATGAAATTTTCGCAATTGTCGGTCATCTAAATTCACCGGTCACCGGATATTGTTCCGGTGATATTTGGAGCTCCGCCAAACCTTGGCCGAAGCTTTGCTTTTTTGCTTCAATTTTCAGTAGTTAGCTAGGTTGGATTCAGTTTTGAAGCTTTTAGTCAACTAGCATTTGTAATTATTTATTTTTACCGTTTCCTATAGGAGTAGTTTTAGAAGAGTTGTTTTTTAAAGGCTTGTTTAATGTTTAAATTATTTCAAGCAACCAACCAATATGACGCCCCGTCATGTACTTTTTTTAGCTTAGCGTTGTAAAAATGGCGGGTCTTTGCGTATGCGTTCGCTATCTCGGCCGATCGAGCGCCTTAATTGTGGGAAATTCTTGATAATGGAAGCCCCGGAACGAAAGTGAGATTGCCCCCGCGCCGCGTCCGGATCGCTTGTTTGCCGCCTTTAGAACACCGCAATTACCTAATGGAAATTACGACTGTGCAATTGATATTTATTAAGTTTTTTATTACTATTTTAAAACAGTATTCTTATACTGTTTCTGTTCTGTTCCGTGTTTGTCTACGAATCATATGACCGTTTATGAAAATCGGTTTAAATAATAATATAGTATAAGTTATCGTTAAAAAATAATTATTTAAGAATTTTGAATAACGAAATGCGATAAAAAATAGTGGTGCTCCCCTACTCAAATGGCCATTCTACTAAAATTAACGATAGTATAATAGCATTACAATGTATGGTAAATGACATAAGTTAACGCTTAGCTCCTGTCAATCCCATACAAAGTCTTTCTATTCTACTAGCGTTAATTTTAGTAAAATGGCCATTTGAGTAGGCTCTCTGGAAATGCGAAACTTCCTTCGTGAGCTCGTAAGTTCATGGTAGATACTTAAATATCAATAGTGTAGTGTTGACAAAAAATGCGGAACTAAATTTAACGAAGAGCTCACCCAATAAGAATCGGTTTAAATATTAATTTAAATAAACTATGTAATGGATGTAATTTTCCAAATGGCCGAATAATAGGTACAAGATCCTGGATCGATAATGATCTCGATTAGTCAGTTCCGCGTTCGAGTCACGGCCGGAGGATGCACCTTCGGCGTCCAAAACAAATGAAGATCCAATTTAAATACCAATTTCAGTATTGGCCATGCTATTATTAAAGATATCTACTCAATTAACATTCCCTTGTTCAATTAGCATCAAACGGGAAATGTTTTGAATAACTTGTTTCTTTTTAACTTACTTTAATTGACTTTGGACTGCTATTTCCATTTTAATGTTTTTATATTTTTGCCCTTATTTACTTACATCTTACCAAATCTCAATGTATAAATCGTATAATCGTAAACGTTGTTGTGAAACCGCAAAATTACTTTTCAGACATGTATTGTAGACAAACAAATACAACTATGAACTTAGAAGTGATTGGATAATTTTTGATGAACCTATAAGTCTAACACCCATTTTATTGTATCTAACATTTGCTCAAGCCATCAATCAGACGTGGCTAAATCATCACACACACTAGACGTTGCAAAACCTCGTGTGCGCCTGCGGCGGTTATATACGGGTAGAGATCATAATGAGTTAGTTGGTTAAAGAACACCACGGACTATCCGATTCTCACGCGAAACGTAATTGTCTTGTGCTAATCGTCCAGCTCATCGGTTCAAGGAAAGGTTTTTGAGAATGGACTGTCGGAAATCGCAATTAGGAGCGTTCCCATAAATGCTCTTTCCTGTTGACCTCTTTTCAGAAGAGATAATAAGGCTATACTATTAGAATTCCAATACTGCATGTGTTTCATAATAACACATCGATGATTCCAAAGCCACATTTTGATGGATCTGGCGGTATTTGTGCATAAAAAAGTTGTATTAGGTGTGAGATAGACTTCTTAATGAAAACTACGATCATCTTTTGTTCGAACGTATTTATAAGGTTCGATTTTCTTTTCTTTTTATTTACTATTGTCAGTTACTAAACGCAAAAGATTTTCCATCCCCCTACTCTCGACGGGATAGAGTTCACATCAGGATCGAATTAACGTCAAAAATCTGTTATTTTGGTTCTTTGGAAACTGTAGTCATGATTTCTATGGTAGTGTTTTGTCGTTTATTCAACTCAAACTCGATCACTGAGATTTGATGTCACAATTTTGACGTTTTCTTCCAATCCGCCCTGATTTCCCACGGCGCCTTATCAGTGATCTATCGGGCGCATCAGGAGTCGTGGCATCCCGCTGTGTCCGTCAGTGGCGCAAGCGCAGGCACGACACGATAACATCCAGGATATATGTCATCTTCAGTACAGACAGAACAATACTATTGCGCAGTCTTGTCAGTTTAGTATTGGCAATCTGCCAACATAGAGATCATTGAGTTCACAATATTAACATAACATCTGTAGAGGTTGGGTTATTTAGGTAAGGTATTTGAGGTTAAAAGGAAAGAAAGTAGCGTTGAATAAAACAAATATTTTTATCAATAACTAGCTTTTTTCCGAGACTTCATTCGCGTGGACATTTTAGAAAATCTTTAGAATTCATAAAATGCAGTAAAAGGCGTTCACGTCCCCGCCCCGGCCCCGTTTAGAATTGGGTGCATTGGTATCCTGTTTCCTTTTTTCACTTTTTCCCTATTTCATCCCCTTAGGGGGTGAATTTTCCAAAATTCTTCCAAAAATGGTGTCTTCACTTTCTAGCCGTATCCCAACAATCAATCAATTTAGAGTTTTATATGTATAGATAGACGTATGCTACGAGGTATATATTTGAGTTTTTATCAAATAATTTTAATTCATTATGCATAATGTAAGGTCAAGATCAGTAGATCATTTTATTTTATTGTAGGTACCTTCTTATGACATACACATTTGCAATAGGTATATGATTGTTCAAATGCATGCATTCACTCTAATAATTAGAAGTATAACTACTGATCCATGATAAGGTAGGCCACACAAGAATTCTTAGTGACATTATTGCAAAACTATAAACGAGTTCTACACGCAAGCGTGCACATATTCAACGTGAAACAATTGTTGCTACTGGGAAAACTTTTTGAAAGACAATAATTATTATTGTCGGTGCGGAATCTAAATTATAATTTTGTAATCATGTGTGAAACGTACGAACGCGCTTGTCTAAGCCGGCGTCATTTAAGTATTTTCTAAAATTAGTCCTTTGAAACAAAAATACGGTTTTACTTTCTTAGAAACACCTTATTAGAGTAATGCATTTTATCATTTGCACCGTTTAAATTTTTCTAAAACATGGGTTTTGTTCATGAAAGTGCAATGAAATGTTAGTATTTTATTTCTCTATTGGGAAAAAATTGGAATGTTCAGAATTATTTGGCTTAGCAGATTTATCCTTGAAGTAGGTATGTTTCCTGTCAAAAAACCCAAAGCTGGTAAAGGCCTAATGACTGAAAAAATCTGAAGATTTAGCAGGCATAAGATTATAATGTGGCTTAGGAAATGGTACGGTGCTCGCTCACAATAAAATATCTTCGCGTAATTTTGTTAATCTTTGAAGTGTTCAATAAGTGTTCAATCACTCAAGTCAACATTTATAACCTTAGTGAGATTCAAAATATGATGAAATGGTTCATAACAGACATACGTAATTTATTTTTTTATCATTTATATTAATCTTGTCATTATATTAACATAAAAACACAACAACTACTCATACATATCAGCCCGTAAATTTAACTGACTACCTTGACATTTTTTGAGATGTGGCGAGTTTCTTAAAATGTTAATTAAACAAATGTTTGCCTAAACAACGGTAATCTTGATCTTGATCTTATGTATTTTAAATAATATGTTAATCTATGATGTACCTACCTAATTTGAGTTTTTCTATCAAGATAGGTCATTTGTGGTTTGCTCTTAAAAAATGAATCTTTACATTTGTTTGCAGTAAATATACTTAAACATAAGAAAAACAGGTTGTTTTATTATGTAGTCACTACAGTCACTAAAACAAAAATAAAAGTGGAGTCGGACTTATCACAATAAGAGTGTGTTCAAGTTCAATTAAGTTATTATGGTCGTTACAGTAAATTAATTTACTAATTTTTCTACGCTAGTACTTTCAACATCTGGCAAAAGAATAGACAACAGTCGATAAGTTTCATCACTATTGAAAAAAAAAACACAATGCATCATCAAATATGCCATATTGTTGCTTCAGTGTATTCCTTCGATACGCTTCGTCCACCAAACCTAACTACACATAACAGTATTATCAAACGTAACAGATTGCAATATGAAACTATCTTAACTCCTTGCAATAGAGGCTATAACAAAATTGAATGCGTATCAATATCTGTGTATATATGTTTTTGGCCCTGGTCGGCGCACCGTGAAGAATATTTGGTTCAAGGATAGGGTAAACGTATTGAGAATCATCTGAATAAACTAAACAAAGCAAAGTTCATGCAAGATCGGTTTTCGTTGTTATATCCGGATCGATTCAGTAGCCATCCTTACTAATATTATAAATGCGAAAGTCCGTTTGTTTGTTTGTTTGTTACGCCTTCACGTCCTAACTACTGAACCGATCATCATGAAATTTTGCATACACGTTGTCAGGAGTACAGAGAAGGACATAGGGTACCTTTTATCCCGAAAAAATGTATAGTTCCCGAGGGATAGCAAAAAACCTTTCCACGCAGACGAAGTCGCGGGCGGCCGCTAGTTTATTATAAATGTATGCTTATCATGTTTGAGACATTTTCATTTGCTCTTGTCGTTGATTTTAATGATGCACTTTATCTTTAAATTTAATTTTCATCATATCAGTGATTAATAAAGGATTACACGTCACCATCATGATCATTAATTTTATTATTAAACAGCAAATTTTCATATGATACAATCAAAACCACTTTCTACGTCAAAAACCTAGTAATAAAAAAAATCTACGGAAGTTGCACATAAATGCCCCTCTTACTTTATTGCTCATATACACTATTTACTTTATATGTAAGTTCATGTAACAAAATGAAACATACAATTTAGATGCAGCACGCGAACGACGGTACCTTCAAAACAATATGATGCAGTTTCACAACCGCGTTTCAGACCGCGTTTCGGTACATTTCAACTTTGTTAAAATTGCTGACTTGATCTTTGACATACTTTTTAAACCTGTGTTGCATATTGGCTTTAGGCTAAAGGCTTTCTAGAAATAATAACGATAATGGCGTGTATAGTTTTAGAAATGGTAAAAGTTTCGTAATGGATATTTAATGGATTAATTTTCAAAAATAATACCTAATTTTTGTCTTCTATTTTTATAACCATTATTACTATGAACTGTGATTATAAATTGGTATAAGTTCCATATGATTCTTATAGGCTCATTGTTTGACTTTGAACACCGGAACACTGTTTGAAGCTCAGTGCAAAAAGCATGTAAGAAATCTGACCAATCATAGGTATCTACGTGGTCACCGAATGCTAGAATACCCGTATTTTCCTTCAAATCAAAACGCTGCACGCGTAATTCTAAAAGGTTTATCCTTACTAATATTATAAACTAGCGGCCGCCCGCGACTTCGTCTGCGTGGACAGTTTTTTTGCTATCCCTCGGGAACTATACGTTTTTTCAGGATGAAAGGTATGTCCTTTTCTGCACCCCTATGTCCTTTTCTGCACCCCTGACAACGAGTATGCAAAATTTCATGATGATCGGTTCAGTACTTACGACGTGAAGGCGTAACAAACAAACAAACAAATAAACAAACAAACTGACTTTCGCATTTATAATATTAGTAAGGAAGTAAGGATGCCAAAGTCCGTTTGTTTATTTCTTACGCCTTCACGTCTTAACTACTGAACCGATCATCATGAAATTTAACATACATGTTGCCTGGGGTACAGGAAGGACACACACAAGGAAGGACATACAACAACAAATGTATTGTTCTCGAGAGAAAGCAAAAAACTTTAAACGCAGACGAAGTCGCGGGCGGCTGCTATTAAAAATAAATATGCCAACGGATATCATTACACTTTAAAAATATGCGCATTTTGTACATTGTTCTTAATATGGCTTACTACTAAAAATAAGTGTATTGATGTATTTCTTTGTGGAAACGGACGGAAAGTGTTCTGCTAGAGTAACCAGGCTTACGCGTTTAAATTCAATGAATGGAAAATTACTATGACGCATGCGTCGTTAAAATTGAAATTAAAATGTTTGTAACAGAACTTGTAGTTACGTTTACGTAAAACGGAATTATTTCCATATGATGACTGTCATTAATAGTGGTGATGATAAGATAGGTCTGCAGTGACGTAAACTCATCAATTCACATATTTATAGGGTTTAAAGCTATTATTTTTTGCACTACTTTTAGGAGCATGAAACTTATTTTTTTTAATCACACGGTATTTAATCACTAATTAAAGTAAGTACGAGTAAATTAGAACTGTTTCTCAGCGCAGCGAAAATTTTTCTATGTCTATGGTTTCTCATATTCGATACAGTTAATGTACCTAGTATAAGCTACCTAACTTTCAAAGAATACTAAACTTACGAGTAGACAATGTATAGGTACCTAGCTAATTACTTTGTATCCTTATTTATTTGTATTGTTGTTGTATTTACTCTTTTATTATACAACGGTACTTATAATAAGTACCGTTGTATAATCACAGAGTAGATATGCATAAAGTATAAAATCACTACCGTTTTGGTTGTATAATATTGTAATAAATTTTAATAAAAGGGATTATAAAGAAAGTATCCTTTATCTACACTCATGCCACAGAATAGATATCCTAAGTACCTACTTAAATGCTGTATAAAAGTTTCTGAAACAGATACTCGTAGTTTATTTCCAACATTAAACAACCAGTGTCAATTGTTTTAATGTTGGAGTTGCATTATGAAATTTAGTACACCATTATAACACTTGTTCGTATTGCCTGGATTCATATCATGAGTGTAGGTAAAGTCTTGTATGCAGCTGTACGTAATTAGGTAGGTATTATACAACAGTTGCATAAATTACTATAGGATTACAGTTATTCCCCTGATGATGCCAATACCCCATAGCGATGTTGAAGAACTTTTGAAAAAAATCTGAGACCCTGAGACAAACTTAAACTCCGAAAGACTATTGACAGCATTAGTTTAGTTTCCGTAACCTTCAATAAAATTATATGGTTTGGATCCTGAAGGAAAAAAACAATATAGTTAAACATTTTTTTTAATAAACATGCAAGTTAGTAATTGAATCAAATTATTCTACTCACGAATATTCAAGCACAGATTCAGGAACGAACCTTAAAGAACGCTTCAGGATTTTTTGTCTTTAATCAGGAAATAATGAAAAGAAAAAAAAACTTAGTATTCTAGATCATGTCACCTATATTTAGAGCGGCAATTTTAGAAATATACTTATCCCAAACTTAACTTCCAATTGAGCTGTCAGCCAATAATAGCTTCAATCACCTCAATTTGCTAATTTTGTACAAGTTAAGATGATGATGCAATCTTCAATTCAATAATATGATTCATCCAACATTCCTTACTGCGGTAATGTGTTCATACATCATGTTCACTAACACTTTAGGCGGGCCTGGGCGGACCGCTACACGACTATCGTTAACAAACAATGAAGATTTTATTCGATGAGGTAAGTGTTTAAAGGCAAAGTTCATAGAAACATAGTTTTTTATTAACCTCTGCACCTTTTTATGTAGGTTTGAATAGAGTATGACACTATAGTATAAATTGGTACACAATTACATGCGGTGATTCAGAACAATGCATTCAAAAGAAACTTGCAAACTTCTTCGTATGGATCTAGCGTCACGTAATAAATACTTAATATAATAGTATGTCTGTTATCTATTCATCAAATGTTACGTAATGTTAATGATATGTAAATGATAATAGATTGAATTAATTCTATGATCTATTTACACATTTCTTTCACCTCAACTTTAGATAAAGAATCAGATATTTTGTAACAAAAGAAAAGAAACGTCGAACCAGTTTTAAATAATGAAATTGAAAAAAATACCTAATGATTTTATCATCGCACAGCTCAAACCTCCGGACCGGCTAATATATATGGATAGTTATACGCAAGTATTCACTTAAAAAAATATACTTAATCGAAAATTTCTACGGAAAGTGGTATTCCTCGCGTATAACCGAAGCTAGTATTATTTATATAAGTTTTAATTACCTTAATCATGATCGTAGCAAATATATTACATTGCGTGAACTATGTGCCCAAGCACTTAACATAGATTTTCTCAACAGCACGGCGGAGGTTATACCTGTGATTGTATCGTAGTTCTTGTGCACACCAACAAAGAGTATTGTTGTAGCAATTAATGAATAGCAAGATAATCAAATTAAACACTTTTTGTTGTCTTAACGGTGGTCACAATGGCGCTGTTTGGTGAATTATTCCACGCCGCAATTACCTACGCACATGTTGCTTTACCTGATATCAAAATAATTGTGATTTTAAAATCTCAAATACTTATTTCCTTGTATTTTTATAATGATAAGGAATTATAAACTTAACATTATTGGCATAGCCTTAAAACAATATTGTTTGTACCACGTTTTATTTTAACCGATGACAAAGATATTTAACTGATACCTAAGATTCGCAAAGCAATTAAAGTATTTCGCACGCTTTCTCTATTCGATGATTCTATTGACCCATGAGACAATTGAGTGTCTGTCCTTTCAAATTAATTACTACCTATGTTAGACTAATGATTATAGTTTTATTTCACAAGTAGTAAAAATTAAGGTTGCATGCAACCTCCTAATTGACCCATTACTTTGCATATCAATCACCTATTGTTGGTAAGAGACCAATGGCATAATTTGCCAGCAAAACAGACATAATACTCCTAATATAATCTGTCTGTCTGCATCTGTCAGAACACAATAGTGGAGAACGGTGTGTTGAAGTGCAAGGGCCTTGTGCCGAACCAAATTTGGACACTAGGAATAAGATTTTTGCCAATTAATTTTCACCCTTAACTTGCAAATCATAGAGTGTGTTATAAATAGAGTGAAAAAGGTATATGGTCCACATTTCTTTGAAAGTTGAATACCGTAAATTGATTTTGAGAGAAAATATGATTAATGTTTATGATGATTAATGCAATTCTTTTGAGGTTAAGTTAAACCCATGCTCACAAGTCACACCACCAAGCAACAAAGAAAGCTATGTAGTTGGAAAAAGTACCATTGTTCTTATAACTCTATGTTCTTAATAAAATGATTATATTTAATAATCAAATTTGAAGTTCCTCAGATTCTTGTTTTACAATCAAACAAACGCCATCATAATACAGGCATGATATTAATTATTTTCGACAACATTGAAGCATAGTTGCGCATCACAAAATGATTTCCATCGTAATTACGGGTACTTCTAAATAAGGTCAATTTTATTCAAGTGCAACCATGAACACCATATTATACAAATACTTAGCATCAATAATGATTAATGAACGTTTATAATCCATCATCGGCATTACTAGATACAGTATCGCGTACGCAATCCGCGCCTGCTATACAGTAATTACTGAACTAAATCATTGTATCAAATACCTCGTAGCGTGGAGCAGAACAATGGAGCTGTTTCTACATAAATATAGCCTTTGAATCTTCCAAATGGAATGTGAACATCCTGAGCTAAAG
Organism: Agriphila geniculea; assembly: GCA_943789525.1. Taxonomy (NCBI): domain Eukaryota; kingdom Metazoa; phylum Arthropoda; class Insecta; order Lepidoptera; family Crambidae; genus Agriphila; species Agriphila geniculea. Next base: position 17,612,697 of record OX038875.1, read on the forward strand.
GTCATCGCAAGGCCCGACTTGAGAGTACAATAGTAATGCCATATTAAAATTAAGCAGAAGGTAAACTTCCCTCTCGTGAGCTACAAAAGTTTAATGGTTTTTAAACGAAATCGTCCCAATTATGATTGGTCTCGACCTCGCAACTGACCCGAATTATACTTCTGTCAATTAACTTTAGGAACTAGGAAATGCATCGCTTTAATCACTTATCCGCCGGCTGATTTGAAAGTGAATCCGTGAGAATGTTATAAAACATTTTGGTAGCAACTGGTTTTACAAATTATTATTGATTTGTAACAGCAATAAAATTGATTACATACTTCTTCGTCATCTCCTTTGTGCATAAGCAAACGTACAAAAGGAAGTTCTATGAATTGATGAACTTTTAATGGCATTCATAAAAAAAGTACGTAAGTGTCTTCAAAAGTTGGTGCGTTTTCGAGTGCTATACGCGCCGGCGCGCCGCGGCGGAAACCTTGCGAAAGCAGCCAAATTAGTCGATTACTTATCCAGCACATCACGCGGGTCAAACGGCCATTCTGGCGAGATGGCCCCGCTGTAGGGCTGCCATCATATCATTCTACCATACTTGGCAATAGAAGGCTGATTTACTGAGTTTACTGCATACTTACTTACTGCTTATGTATCAGACTAATTTGTAATTTTGTTTGGAGCTTACAAGTGATAATATCTAACTGAAACTGACTGAATTGCGTAAAGAAAATTTATCATTCATAACCTACAATATCTTATTACTAAAACTGATTGAATTGATCAAAGAAAAAAATATTATTGCTTACCGACACATCAAAGTAGAAGGTTTCAAATGCAGATAATATTAAGTATCTGCAATATTTCAGCTCCATAATTTCAAACCCTAAACTTTTATTTAGATAAAACCATAATATTATATTAATATACTTAGCTCTGTCTATCTTTAGAACTTTTTTATTCTTAGCTTTCTAGTTTGTGACTCGATAGCCCTTAGCTAGCGTCGTTGGTGAAGCAAGCGCACCTCTATAATCTTTTCATCGCAGCATCTCGCTTGTGTCTGTGGTACTCGATGTACGGCCACTGTATTGTATAGTTTTCGCTTGAAAATACGTTAGTATCGTTCATATTTCTTCTTAAAAATCAGTAAAGTGTGGGTGGAGTGCTTTAAGATTCTCTTTGATTTGAAAAGTCATTTTGGAAAATCAAGATTAAAACGTCTGTTTATTTTATATATAGCTTTACCTAATACACCTTTTGTTTTTAGCAAGTAATTAAATCCTTTTTTATTTTTCGTTAATATTGTTTTTCTTTTATAAATATTTGTTTTACAACTTTTCCATTTTCTAATATCAAATAAACGCCATGATTAAGTTAGTTAAAACGCAAAATACAACCAGAATTATAAACACACTGCTTTGAGATTTTGCTATAACGTCAATCATAATGGCTTCAAGAATCATCAACGAGAGTACCCACAAAAAACGTCAGACTAAGTGCAGTGGACATCTCATGTCATACGAACTAATTACCAAGCTGCATTCCACGTGCATTTCAAAACCTTTGGCCTCGATCAACCCCGCTGGCTGGTTATAGAAAGATGAATAATGTAGTAAAATAGTAGATTGTTCAACAAGTGCATAAAATGGGTTTTATGTACGAGTCACTCTGCTTTTCACTTCGATTGTGAGGAAATTAAACAACAATAATGTAAAAATCTAAAAAAGAAATCCTTAAATTTTAGTGACAAATTATATATTTTTGGAATGTCCTCATCAAGGCCTTTCATCTGATACTCATATTCAAATTTGAAAAAAAAAACTCTTTTTTTAAATAAAAAAATATAATTTTGGAATGTGCTCATCAAGGCCTTTCATTTGATACCCATTATCAAAATTGAAAATTTTTTTTTTTATCCAGGTCTTTCCAATAAAATTGATACCCATTTTCAAAAATAAAAAATTATTATTATAACACAACAAAAAATGAAGAAACAGAATGAAATAACAAGTTAATTCAACGAAGTTAAATTGCGTGTGTGACTGTTTACCTGACGACCTTTGTCTTAAAATCTGAGACTTAGACGAAGATTTTACTTTATGCACTAGAGCATAAAAAGCGATTTTATGCAGCCTATACCCAACATAAAGACGAACTTTACGAGCATGAGAAGTGAAAACATTATTTTAATATATAGCGAGATCAAAACAGTGATAAAAACATTCGCTGCATCAAAATAAGTATGTTGTGATTGTGACATTGTGTAGACCACACTACACAGATGGGGAATTAGTTACTACTAGCTGACCCGACAGACGTTGCCCTGTCTTAGTTATGACGCACGCATTCTGTCAATTCTATGTCAAACTTCATAAGGTTACATTAAAAAGTTTATATTGTCCAAAATATTTTTTATGGTGGTTAACTTAGAGTAAGACGGGCTTCTACAGAAAGAGAAGCCATACGAAGCGTTCCCCTGTGCCAAAGTACAAGCACAAATGGGCATACGCGTTAGTAAAACCAGTTGCGCCCGGATTTCTTTCTAGACCGAGTCTAGTCGCGCATGTGAACGCTGCTCTGTTTAAAATGTCGAATTGATGAGTTTTTTGCTGTTCAAAGAGATCTTGAACATCAAGTATATAAATGTGTTGTTTTTGTATGTGGGTATGTGGAACTGCACTTTTGTGCATCTCCCCCCCCCCCCCGCAAAAAATGCCAGAATAATTTGAATAGAGTAATAATCGCTAAGGCTTCCCCCTTCGTGACAAACGAAGCCTTTGTTGCTCGAAGGTGGTTAAGTATTCGTCTAATTTTCCGCGCAATTTTCTTAATTTTTTCTTTCATAAGAACCTTTTTCCGATAATAACCTCAGATCAAATAAAACAGTAAGATAGAGCGTTGCGAACAATGAAGTGAGGCTGGTTTTTGATGGTACATGTGTGCGTACAAGGGGGCGGGCAGGGGCCGGGCAGCCGGGTTTTATATGGAAAGCCAAGGCGTAGTTTCATTACACGTGTTTGGGTGAACTGTGTATGTACACAGCCAAGGCGTAGTTTTACAGGCCTCACCGCTTTGTTCGGAAGACTCCGTCTTACTTTTTTTATTTGGTCTGAGATAATAACAAATACAACAAAAAAATAATGAGGGCTTTTCAAAATAACAAAAAACTGTAGGCTCGAAAGATGGCGTTGATTAAAAATATGTATGTATCAATGTATTTTTTTTTATTAGGCTTCGAAGAGTACTCACGTAGGCAGGCAGATGTAACCTTAAAATGTTTATCTTTGGGCAGATGCGAAGGGATGACCTACATTCATGGGTAGATGTCAGCCAACGATCGCTTACTTTCCTCTATGGTACAGGCCGTCCATTTTTAAAAGCCAATTTTGACAATTCTCTTTCCATCAACGCCATCCAGTGAGGCAAATAGTTACTATTTTTATTTTTTGTCACTTCAATGTCACTTTGAAAAGCCCTTATTAGATAATCGGTCGGCGAAACGGTCCAGCCCAGCGAAAATTTTTCTAAGTCTATGGTCCAGCCGTTCACGGCTGATGGCTTGACCAAGGGAAATAGGGATTCATTTTTATATACATTACATAGATTTGCACGCTTCAAGATTTGTTATTAAAGCTCTGCTTGACCCTTGTGAGATAATGGCAAGTTTAGAATAATATTATGTACCTAGATGGTTTAGTTAGACACAGGTAATAATAAAAACAATAAAATACTTGTTTTACACTGTAATATTTCTTATGTTATTATTATTAGTACTACTATTCTTATTAGTTATGTTGACAGAAAATTACATTTGGCATTTCATAATACAGTAAGCTTATCATTTCGATAGTTTCTACTGGTAGTTATCCAAAGATTGTATAAAGAGAAATAAAAACTTTACTCCAGAATCACATTGGTATTTGGCACACTTATGTATAAAAAATTCTACCGCTATGTTTAGCTCAAATACGTATACACTTTTCGTGCCATTTCTATAGTCATTTAATGGCGCGGCGGCGGCGCGGAAAACTTGTATGGCGTTATTTTTTTGCGTCTAATCACGCATTTCCGTTCCTTTAAATATAACTTTACGATTCGTTCGTTCAGCGACTTCAATTATGGTTATTCTAAAGTTAGCAGCTCCGAGTTCACCGCTGCGGCTGTGTTGTCTGACAAGTGTCATATTCCCATTACTTACTGGTTAAAATCTGGAATGTATGACATTTTACCTAGTGACTCATTAATGGATATAAGATATAAGCATCTGGCAGAAACTTGACGAAACGATGGCTGACAGTGAAGCCGCATGTTAGACAATAGCACTGCAGGCAACTTTACACCATTTATTTCGAAAACCGCTTGCGTATGCGTAGTTACTAAAACAATCGCGAAATGGTCGTCATAAATAAATTATCACTTCATGGTCGCCCACGCCTGCACTCACCGTAACATTTGTAACATAAAGGTTTTGATAATTTTATAGCGTTTCCACCATCTTTTGTTAATTTTGTGTCAACATTATTCTACGCAACAGTGCAAGAAAAAATTATGTGAGTAAATGTGTGCTCCATAAGCACACATTTACTCACATAATTTTATTTTGATTTTTAATAATTATTTTGAAACCCTATATGTTTTAAAATATTTTGTTATTGTATTGACAAGTAGGTTCTGTGTACACAGTGCAACAATATATTAGCTACTTTCTTATTTGCTGTAGGTACAACTCAGCCCCAACACAACCCTATCAAACTAACACAATAATTGTTACTAAGTGAATTAATTCATAAGAGGTGAACGATCCCAAGTTTACAGTACATGAAATTTACTAGGAAGTTGCACATAATTGGCATAACTTTTTATATAAAAACAGTCATAAGACGTCGTGAGAATACGCCTTTTTAAAATTCTTACCTCCTCATTAATATTTGAATAGAGCGACACCTCCGTTTGAGACGAGGCGGGTTTCCTGCAAGATATCATTGTTGGATGGTCGCACGTCTATATCATGCTTAGGGTTGGCAACTTACCAAGATATTAAAATATAGGGATGGAAATTTCAGTTTCTGAAATGTATAAGACTAGTGGCTCCGTGAGCTGCACACCTCGCAATAAAATAAATAAAATGTCGCAATGAAGTTTTCAAAGCACACAGTACGTATGAGTATTCGCAGCTAGGTGGTGCTTCAAATTTTGATAATTTTTCGAAAAGGGTAATTTTTATAATAAATTTGGAAAAACTGGCTTGACTGAACAGTTTTATATAATTATCGAACCAACTCACAAAATTTCACCAGAATCGGTTGAGAAATGCGACCTGTAGAGGAGAACAAACAGCCGAAAGGCTGGACTGAAATATGTTTTTTTACATATCTCCTTCATTTTAATAAATTTCGAAAAACTGTCTCGACAAAAAAAATCTACATTTTTATCAAACTTGCTCACAAAATTTCACCGGGACCGGTTTCGAAATGCGACCTGTAGAGGAGAACAGCCAGCGCCGGAAAGCCGGAGTGAAATATGTTTTTTTTCCATATATCCGCCATTTTAAAAGAAATCGAAAAACTAGCTTGCTATGGGTGGGTACCCACTTAGGTTCGCGAACCTCCGCGCTCCGCGAACCTGCACCAAAAAAAAATCGTTTATGCTGTGCTGCACCAGTGCGCCATAGTGTGTACGTGTGCGAACACGTATGTGAATCTGGTTCACATACGTACACACTATAGCCAAAGTGTTGCAGGTTCGCGGAGCGCGGAGGTTCGCGATCCTAAGTGGATACCCCCACTAAGGAATTTCTATACAATTTTCAAACTTGCTTACAAAATTTCACGAGAATCGGTTGAGAAATGCGACCTGTAGAGGAAAACAGACAGCACTGGAAAGCCGGACTGAAGTAGGTTTTTTTAACATTTCTCCGTCATTTTAAAAAATTTCAAAAAACTGGTGTGTCATAAAAATTTTATATTATTTTCAAACCTGCTCACAAAATTTCACGAGAATCGGTTGAGAAATGCAACCTGTAGAGGAGAACAGACAGCGCTGGAAAACCGGACTGAAATAGGTTTTTTAACATATCTCCACCATTTTGAAAAATTAAAAAAACTGGCTTAACAAAAAAATCTACATCATTTTCAAACCTGCTTACAAAATTTTACGAGAATCGGTTGAGAAATGCGACCTGTAGAGGAGGACAGGCAGTGCTGGAATGTCGGACTGAATATGTGTTTTGACATATCTCCATCATTAAGAAATATTTCAAAAAACTGACTCGCCAAAAAAATTTTATGTAATTTTCAAACCTGATCACAAAATTTCACGAGGATCGTTTGAGAATGCGACGTGTAGGTGAGAACAGATGGCCGGACATACGAAAGAATTTTCGCCCAAGCTGAAGCAGAAACGCTTCGCTCGCACTTTGTGCTCGCTCGGTCAACAAGATGGTTGTAAACGATTTCTGATTTTCTACCCATTAAGCCCGATTCCTGGAAAAATTATACTCTATTTCCCTAAACGCAGTGCAGATCATCTTTCCTAACCTAATAATCTAATTAAAGTGGCCACCCCTACTAACTACCGGTTCTTCCCAATTAAGATGGTCGTTGATAGAAATATTGCCATAACATAATACGTAATTGTTATGTTACGTTTGTCTTACTACGTGCTTTTAACGCAAATTGGGACTGTCACCCACACATCAAAAGCGACTCTTTACCGAACTTATTTAGTTTTAATATAGTACATTCTACCTATCTGCACATTGCCATGCCATTGCATATATTTGCAATAACATTTTATTCACTGTTAAATTTAGTTACACAGTTACATAAATTATACTACAGTGATTCAAACAATTACAGATTCGGATTTATAGTATTATCTAGATTAGATTAGATATTAGATGGGGGAAAACTAGACTAGTGTAAAACTTGAGACAAAAAATAATGTATATTAATTAATTTGATTTAGCAACTCTAACATAGATATAAATCTTGTTGCTTCTGCGATCGATATGCCAACAACAAGTCTTTTCTCTCCGTTTGACAGTTTTATTTCAATAAGTAATATGCAACATCATTTATTAGCTTAGTATCATAAACTAAGTTACAAAAATACAAAGATAAACTTTTTTATTCAATAAGGTGCAAAAATATTTATTTTGTTACGTCCCCTCTTCGTCCGCTACAAAAGACTTCAACGCGTTACGACAACTAAAATTAATGACATTCAATCATTTTGCTTTATTTTGAAATTTTGATGGAAACGTTTTCTATATCTTGAATATCAATTAATTTTACATAATAGTTAGCCGTATTAAGGTTCTTAATTAGATTTAACATGACGTTGAGCAATTTAATTGACCTAGCGAGCGCGAAGCACCTCTGTTCAGCTTGGGCAAAAATGATTTCGTAATTTCTTCGTATGTCTGTCCCGCTGTCTCTCTGTCCGTTTGCTTTCCTCTACAGGTCGTATTTCTCAACCCGTGAAATTTTGTGAGCAGGTTCTATAATTATATAGATTTTTGTCGATTAAGTTTTCCGATATTTTTAAAATGGCGTTAGATAGGTACCTATGGGGAAAATCATATATCAGCCATTTCTAAAAAATTACAAAAATATTACAAACGCTTGGTCTAGAGCTCTACAGAGCCACTAGTATATCTTTAATCAAGTCTTATATCCTCCTCTTATACTACAAAATAGTAAAAAGTTTTTACTATTAAAATCACTCACAATTACAGCGCAACACGCATACATCAACATTAATTAAAACCACTTGTAACATAGCCTGAGAGATGATCAGTGGCTCGGGGCTTGAGCAAGCCCGTTTAGGCCTCATTAAGTTCTCAAATGTTGGTACAAGCAGGGCAGATGTTACAAGCGCGGCCGGCTGAAAGTAGTTGCACCTTAATAAGATGGATGCGTAATAGCAGGTCAGCGACCGACTATGAGATCGATAGAATTTCGTTAATCAATTATTAGAATGTATGGTCATACTAATAACCAAGTTACCATATCCATATGGTAATCAATTACGTTACCAAATTCTATTAGAAATAGATTGCCATATCTTTAAATTATTAAAAAAATAAAAACAATAATTATGTCTATATGATAATTTGTTTAATCAAAGATTTTTGCAACATGTTCCCGTCAATTAAGAATTCTGTTTTTTGTTGATATGTTTTAAGTAAAAACACTATCACAGTTGTGAAACTAAATACTCTCAGATTATCATAGAGCGAACGTGTCGAGTGATTCAGAAACAGCCATGTACCTGCACGTTCCCCGCACACATTTTGCAATATAATTGCGGAGATTGCATCCTCAAATATGTTAAAACTCGTTTCATAGGCAAACCAGTCGATAATATGAGCCGAACTCAATCTAGTCACCACTTCCTTACTAAAGTCCTCTGCTTATTAAGATTATTGGAGGCAATTAAAAGTATTGCTAAAACTATACTGCACACCTTAATATAAATTTCACATGATTTGTATTTGCTTCGATCGTGGTTAGTTCTAGGAATTAAGTTCTTTATTTCGAAATTCAGTGCTTTTACTGCGGGTAAAACCCGCAGTAAAAGCACTGAATTTCGCTGAATAATAATACAATATTATTATTTATACACTAAATATTCTCTCTAAAAGTGTGCACATATTTTATTGCATAAATAGTTGAAAATTTTAAGTTATAGGATTTAAAAAATTGCCTATTATTTAGTGAACTATCTTTATATGAATCTGATTTCAAAAACCTGTTTTGAATCATCAAAATATTTAAATATCTTAAACGCTTCGTCGTGACTCTATATTAAAATGAAAATTTTATCAGATTACGAAATCGAAGAAACGTTTAAACAATCTAAGTTACTCAACAGTAATTAATACTTTATAGCCAACATCTAAACATCGCTAGGTAATTCGATTGCATCGAAACTCGATTCCGGGGTGGGAATCGAGCGGCAATTTGTTGTATCGATTATTCAGTGTCACAATTTCGCAAGAGTTCATGCGGTCTGTGTGACGTTGCTCACTACGTGCCACAACGCGTCGTCGCTTGTGAAACACGCTGTGTTCTTTACTATCATTTCTTAAGGTGGGTTCACATCTGTATCTTTCTGTGTCACATATAGTTATGATCGCGTATTATTTCTGCATCAAACTGCGTCCAAACCAGGTAAACGATACGCTAGTGAAATACGCAAAACACATCGATGCTTGAAGACACGGTGATACGATACGCCTGTCGTAATGATACAGATGTTACCAGTGGCAAGAGGTTAAATTTGACAAAGGTAAGCCGTTCTACAAAAATGATATTATGATCTGCATAGGAAGTGATTTGATGGGGTGGGATGTCTAAAAGGAAAGTATATGGAAATCGGCTTGAATGGACCTTTCGCCACTGATGTGTACCCATCTTTAGGCAAATAATTTCTGATTGTGTGGATAGCGATACTGGCAGCAAATTCGCCAATTGCCCTTTACAGTAATTTATTTTGTAACGTATGGTAAATCTACAGCAATATTGTAGATAAATGAAATATCTGTTTTGCGCGAATGTAGTTCAACGTAGATAAGGTTAAAATTCTTTTCCTTTCCCACAGTATCTTAGATTTTTTTACTGACGCATTAAAATAGAATTAAGATATTTTTTATGTATTAATTATATTTATTCATAAACTATTACTTCCCAGTCACAGCTATATAATTTTCAAGCCATTATTATTTTACGTTCTCACTTACTCTCTAAAAATTTAATACTTACTACATTTAAGTTACGTATCACAGTTCTCTGTCATCGCAAAATGCTGAAGTTTTAACGACGCAAACCTAATCATTGAGTTCCAACAGTGTCGCAGCTACAGCCATTACCCACGTAGCCTTCTAAACTTTTTTTTTATTTATTTAATTCAGGCAACTAGGCCCATACAATATATACCTTATAGACTAACATACATATATTTAAATTACATTTAACTATTTTACACGCATTGATGGCAGCTACGTGTCGCGCAATGCAGTGTCCAGTATCCGACCGCGAAACCGTCGGAACAAAACACCCTTCGGCCAAAAATCTTCTTTCATGAAGGTCGACAGATGTTCGGTCGGTGCTCTCACCACAAATGAATTGAAGTTTACATTGTGGCGGGACTCCAACCGCTCGACCCTCAGACAGAATTTGGTCTTCACTCTGATGTACTCTACAATATCATCAAGTTTCGTACTGTCTGCACTACAGTACGGAACTTGATGACACGGGACATGTACAGCAGCGTTGTCGGGATGGCCGGACGAAGTAGGTGGTTGTGTCCGGTCGGGGCGGTGCCACATCATAGGTTACGGCGAGTGGGCTTCCTCTTCCTTTCAAGGGCGTCCCAGATAAACCTACGTGGACCAAATAGAGGTAACTTCTGTTTCTCTGCTCTAAGAAATGCTGGTATACGCAGTCACAAAAACCGAAGGGCATATATGAAAAGATTGATGGATGTGAATGAAGCGAAAGAAGTGTGCAAGGATCGTAACAGGTGGCTATGCATAGTCTCGTCTCGGCCTGCCCCCATGGGAAACAGGCGTGAGTATATATGCATGTAAGTATGTAGTATGTACCTACTTATTTGCACAAGCTTACTTCTATTTTCATTATTCCATTGCACAACATAGTACAAAATATAATTTAAGGTGATTGTCACCAAATTCACTCATTACATTACTTACTGATAAACAAAAGTAATAAAACTCCCTTCAAACCACCAAATATACCGTGGAGTAAAACAGTGGAGTAAATTAGTAATTTACATAATCATCTCTTTGATCTTTTGTAGAGAAATCTTGTACGTCTCTGACAAATAACTGGTGTCCGTATTTCTCATTTCTAATGTATTATATCATATTGTAAATTTTTCTTGTAAGTGTTACATTTTGTGTCAAATATTAACAAAGAGTTAAAGTTCACGATTGTATGGTGATTTATGCATCATCATAAACGTAGCGGTATCAACAATAGAAAATATGATGGATGGTCGGTCGTCTGCCGCGACAATACCGATGTTCCGTCGAAAGCTGCAAATCAAATTTATCTATTAATAATATGTTATTACATAAAGCGTTGGGTAACACGAACGTTATAGTATGATAGGAATCATGATATGGTTTAAGTTAAGATTTAAATTAAAGTCAGAGACTACCATTACTGAACTGTGTGACCCGACCTCCCCGTGGTTATATAAATCTTAATGAGATACTTACTTCATCTGCCGGTAGAGGTAATCGAATGACACAGTACTTTAATATAATCGAAACTAGTGAAGTTATCTTTAACGAGTATTGTATAAAGTACGAGTAATTGAAATAATGGGTTGGTAATCATCATGGTAATCGGAACAAAAACTGTTTAAATATTGAGAATGGTGTCTCGTAGAGAAAAACATAACATTACGGTTACATTGTTTAACTCATCATCAAGCTTTAGTTTTTATTAACAAACAAAAAACATCAAAATAGGTTTAATGATACAAATACTTATAAGTGAAGATACTTTAACACACGTTCCTATCAAGAAACTAACACTGCAACATAAAAAGGCAACTAGCATGATTGATGAAACATAAGTACTTTCACATGATTTCATAATGCTAATAAGACTAAACATGGTAGAAATGAGACATAAAAATCTTAAGAAGTTTGAAGTATATGTACTTAATATTAAATTTATATAGGGTTATTTGTAAAACACCAATAACTTCGCAGGAGTAGATTACTAACATCATAAACAAAACCATTTTGTTCTACTTTTCCTAAAAAAATGCCTTTCCATACAATGTTCGAACAGACAGGTCGGGTTTTGTGTGTAAAGTAGATGTTTTGTCTGTTTTCGGAAAAGTCGTAGAGCAAATGTTGTTGTATGTTTTTATGTTAGTGATCTACTCCAAAGGTTGTTGATGTTTTTCAAATAACCCTGTATAATTTAAACTTCATCCATCACCTAATCGTAGTGGTGCACTCAATAACACTAAGTATTAGTTCTAATCCCAATTTTGGGTGTAAATAATTGTTTAGAAAGTTTGTTTAGGTAATCGCATAGTCGGTAGCGTGCAAATAATAACCCATTACTTTGACATGTCTAGTCTTTAATGTAGCTAAGTTATGATTATTGTGTCTACAGTCCCGTCTATAATTGTATATACAGTTTAGGACTTTGTCATTTTAAAGGGATGAATTTTTTGAACAGTCATTAATGACAAATGACTACTACAACAAAGTTACAAAGCTCTAAACTATTTCCGTTTTTTGAGACGTGTCTGTACACTATACGTTTTTTTTTATTTGTACCAATAGCACAGAATACATAATAGTACAAGTACCAATAGAGAAATGTTTGATTTATGCCACTTCTATATTATAGACTCGTGTTTTACAATTCGGATAATCTTCGTTTAAATTCTCACATTTAATTGGTTATCACAAAACTGGGTGTTAGTATTACAAAAAATAAAATTTTCGTTTATTTCGTTATTTTTAGGGTTCCGTACCCAATGGGTAAAAACGGGGCCCTATTACTATGACTTTTGTCTGTCTATCTGTCATCAGGCTGTATCTCATGAACCGTGATTGCTAGACAGTTTAAATATTCACAGATGGTGTATTTCTGTTGCCGCTATAACAACAAATACTGAAAACAGAATAAAATAAATATTTGAGTGGGGCTGCCATACAACAAACGTATTTTTTTTCCGTTTTTTGGTACGGAACCCTTCGTGCGCGAGTCCTCTCTTGGCCTGTTTTTATCTGATAAAGTATTTCAGGATCATCCACAAATCATAACTGCAACTTTCTTTTTACCAATAAAACTCCGATTGCAGTCTGATTGATTTCAGATAAAGGAATTAAGTATGTTTAGTGAAAGCTACCTAAAATCGTTTTGAGATAAGCGTTGAGGAATGTCAGCGATACATCTACGGAGGCTCTGTAATTTTAACGAGATGGCGGCTGTCGGCATTCCGCAGGGGAGCGTGATAGGTGACGAGCCTTTCTTGGTGTATCGAGATTTGCTTTCACGACACTAGACAGTTGCAGCATCAGACGTGAACTTCTAATTTTATAGTCTCATTTGTTATACTACCTTGCTACTACTACCTTGCTAGGAGAACGAACTTATCACCCAGTTTGCGCATGGGACTGAAATACACTTTGATATTTCATAAGAATGTGATTTATATTTTTATGTGTCTTATGTATTATTACAGTACATTTATATGTTTCGACAATTTACATAAGACACACAAAAGTTTTGGTTCGGTATATTTATAATAAATATATCTTTGGTTAAAAATATTTTTTCCAATTAGGTAACTTGCTCTTTTATTTAGTATTCTCTAAAAGTAATCATAATACTATCCTACTAATATTCTAATGTAAAAGTTTGTATGACTGTTACTCATCACGTAAAAACGACTAAACGGATATGGATAAAACTTGGTGCACAAATAGTTCATGTCTACGTTAACGGTTTTTATCGTAGTTGTATGTATATTCCCGTGGGATGATTCAATTATATTTATTTATTTATTAAATACATACGAAGTCACGGGTGGATACTAGTATGTGTCATCATTTTTAACGGCTCGGCTGAAAAACAATAACACGTTTTACTAGTGACGTTAGAAAGTAACCTTCTTTCCCTATGGTATTAATAAGTTTGGTCAATGAACATTAAACATAATTATTTTGATGAACAGAACATAATACCAACGCTTGAATTCAGTATGTACAAAATAATGTAATAAATTATCCCACGCACCATCGGTTATTAATTATCCATTGTGTATAACTTTTATCTTATAATAAGGAAGTCCATAAGGTCAAAGGCGAAAGCTAAAATTAATCATTATGAGAAATATTGTTTTGATAGAAAACCCTGGGTGTGTTTATTTTCTATGCAAAACCTTGTGTTATGTAATGGTTGTGGCATCAAAAGTATTGAAAAGTTTCTGCAAGATTTCCTATACCAAAAAAGTATTAATTACTTACTTGATAATTTGAGTTGTCCATATACATCCTATGACGTCACATCTCACGTACAAATAAGTACCTTTTACTAGATTCCTATGGCAACTGATTAATTTATGTTTGAATGGCTTATCATAATATTCATTAGAGGTAGGTACCTCCTACCTTATTTCATCGCTATGAGATGTAACTGAAAACGAATTGAGGATGTTAAATAATTACATACAACATTAAATCAATGATGACGCAACCCGATGAAGCGCAGTATGAGTAATGAGCAGCGAAGACAATATAGTGTGGAGACGTACAACTTTTAAGGCCAATAAATCACACGGAGGTTTATCATAGTGCATTTCTATCAGTAGAATTTTCATGTCAGTGTTTAATTTTGTCTCTTCGTTACTACGATATTAACTATTCATAGTAGGTAATAGGTACACCTACTATGAATAGTTCAAGTACTGAGTGAGTGAGGTAATGTCACTGAGACTATTCGCCTTGTAGGTGTTGATTTTTTTTGTTTTCTTTTTTTTATTTCAGTGAGTTCAATATACTGTAATCTATAATAGACACTGACGTCCATTATAAAATTGTATAATAGACGTCAGTGATGATAGATTGTTTGTTCAGGCCGTTTGGTGCGTACCTATGGATCTATGGTAAACGTATTTTGTAATTATACACGGGCTTAATGGTATTCTGAGCATGAATACTCTTTTAAAAACAGAATCAACAATCATGAAAATAAAAACTAAGAAGTTTAATATCATTCGGCATTAAGCGTAGCAAGGTTAACCTCTGGCGTTGATTGGACTGTGCGTGCGCGTGAGCGGGCGGGCGGCAAGCTTTCAGCCCCCACCACGGCGGCGGGCGGGCGGCGCGCGCGCGCTACCCGCAGTCTCAGCGTTGCGCACCTCGCGGCACCATGCCTCCTCTGTGGATATTGTTCGTGCTGCTCCCAGTACTCGGTAAGTCGAGTGCTACGAAGTGATCAAAGTGATTTTTCTCGTGTAAGGTGAAAATAAGGTATTCAGAATCTCGTGCATTACCGCCCTTCCTGTGTTACTCAAAAATGTGCACAAACTGTGAGGAATTTAGCAAATGTGTGGTGCGGTCGCTTCGATACGCGCGTGCGATTTAACGTGCACGCACGGATGTGCAACGCGACTTTCCGTGGGAAATTGATACTTACGAGGAAATATGTTTTTAATTTCTTTTATACGTAACAATCGGGATGTTCGCGTTTTTCGGTTACGTTTTCAATTGGAATTAGATACATTTTCTGCAGTTTTTTAAATAAACAAAATATAAATATACATACATAACTTAAGCAACAACGACAGTTGTATGACATCACATTGAAGAGTGATGCAACATGATTCACATTCGATCCCCTGCCGGCACACTCGGCTACAATCGGCGTCGCCTAGCGTCCGAGATGCATCCTAGTGCAGTGAGCCGATCGCTTGCGCAATTCATGCACTTTCCATTCGGTTGTAATAGGGCTGCCGATTTTCCGAATTAATCACCTTCAAAAATCATTTTTAGATACCTAACTATACTCTTGCTCTTGAGACACATTAAACTACAATAAAATAATCTTGAAATTACAGCAAAATAATCTTGAAATTATTTAAATTCATAAACATCAATTATTATAAATTTAAGCTGAAATAATTATTGTTTGAACTGGACCTAATATAAATTATGTGCGAAGTTTAAGAAAATGTATAAGTTTTGACAGTAATTTTCATAAATGAGACTCCGGAAAAAATAGCCTAATTGTTTTTTCGATTGTATTTACCATTTACATAATAACAAAATAAGTATACATCATTTTATAAGTAAGTAACTAAGTATATTGAAAATATTGAATTACAATGTAACCTACTATTTTGTTTGGATAACCAAAGAAGAAGTTATAGAAAAATGCCAGCCCTATTGCAATAGGCATTACAAGCGCATTCGATCTCGCGCATCGGCGATTATCGATTCCCACTATTTGCATTAGTGACTTTCCCACGGTCCGCTCTCCGCATCTCCGCTCTCCGCATCTGGGGCGCGTGACGGAGAGCGGATCCTCAAGGTCCAACTATTAATGGGGCAGAGTGCCCTCGGATGGAGAATTGAGATTAGCCAACGGGCTAACAAGTTGTTTGTATTAAACGACGCTTAACTTATGAGGTTAAACTTCCGAATCTCAAACACGAAAAGATAATAGTTTATTTTTATTAATTCCTTGAACATAGTGTCCTCGAATAGATAACCGAGATCGGGCATCGGGCAAACAATTTGTTTGCATGCTTAACTTGAGTTTTTGCGCGCATTTTCCATGAATTTTCTTTTTAGCTACTGAAACTCCGAGAGTATTTTTATTCATATTCCTTAAGCAAGGAAAGATCTAAAACAGCAGTAGGTACTACAAAGGTTAAATTATTTATATACTCACAAACTGAACTGACATAAAATTTCAAAACAATAGTCCAATAAGACTGGTGAAAGTATATATCAGGAAACGTACTGAACAACAACCTGAGAAGAAAGTTTCATCGTAAAACTACGACATAAACTAGCAACCACACATGATTGCGACATTGTTAAAATTTACCACATCTCGTTTTACAACGGCTGCCTGTAAAAAGTTATTACTTTCTTACCAACGCACCAGACTTTAAAATCTCTATACAAAACTGACAGTCGAATTTTTTGCACTTAGATCATTATCTCAGCGTGAGAAAAGTTTCACACGGTGATTTGTGGCACAAGATAACTAAGAATTAAAGGAGCCGTGCCACAGAATAATGTATTACTACGTGCCGTACTGTGAACAACCATTGATCGCTTCTTTCTGTACTGAGTCATCACAACAATATTACGTCACAGCGAAGAGTGCATTAACATAATTCGTGACTTCGACCCGCCGGTACGGTCCGCACACTAAATCAGCAAACTCGTTTCCGGTGATGTAAATAGAGCCATCGCAGTATTTGCAACATTGGCATAACAAATTACTCTATACATACGAATCCAATGAGAAAAAGCACCTATAATAAAAACAGCATTACGGTCATTTCACGGTGCGTCAATTTGATTATGACCGTATTTTTGTTAAAACTTAAGTTTGGCTTATGTTAGCCAACATTTGGTGTTGCTTAATAAACCACTAATTATACATGCAGAAGTCATTAATATAATATTTAAATCGAGAAAAATAAAATGAGAGTTCTTGTCACTTCGACCTTGCCTTACATTTGGGACCGCGGGCGTCGAACATCAGACCTCGATTTCTTTCATTTTTCTTAGTAAAAACACTACTTAAAAGTGCGTCTATCAGTAACCTATCCAAGTGAAGAGAAAGTAATTAAGAGATATCCATATAGCCCACACCTTACAATACACTTCAGTATTGTAAAACAGTAAATAGATTTAGCTCCCAGAGAAAGGAAGCTTGCAGTGGCAGGCCCGTCACCACGCGACCCACGAATAGTGAGAAACCCTAAAGGTCAACCCAACTTATGCAGTGAACTGTTACGTAGCCTCTCGGAATACTTAATGGCTGTATAGTCAGAGACAGAGTTCACTTAAAAAACACTTGATTTAGATTTTCCTCTGTGAAAATAGCAAATCAAACGCGTTTAATAAATTGAGAACGAAGTTCTGAAAAAAAAGATTTTTAAACTGTGTGCAGTTTCTTTGAAATGCGTGAAAATTTTAGGTTTCTAGGGGAATTAGGTAGGTAAGTATGTATGTTTATTTTAAAATTTAATAGGTATTCACATTTTACTACTAACCCACAATAGCTAGTAAACTCGCATGGTAATACAAAACAAGTAACATTCGCATACAAGTATTTATACATAAGCACAGTACCGGCAAGTACCGATGACCTTTCGCGGAGGATGCGCACCTTGCGCTTGCGCAACGCGTTATCTCACGCGCGCCCACGAGACCCGATGGGAATCACAAAGAGCACTACCTAACGGGTATCTAATGAGATTTTTATCTACCAACTCATACTATTACACTCTTACACATCACTTTTTTTTCTAATTTATATTTTTGGCTACTAACTCATTTGTTTTGGTAGACTCGGTTCAATAGTGCTACTAGCTACTTTTGATATGTTTTTACTTTGACCCAAGCGAGCGCGAAGCGTGTCCGTTTTAGCTTGCATGGGCAAAAATGCTTTAGTATGTCCGACTGCTGTCCACTGTCCGTCTGTTCTCCTCTAGAGGTCGCATTTCTGAACCGACTCTCGTGAAATTTTGTGAGCGGGTTCGATAATTATTATAGTTTTTTGACGATTCAGTTTTTTGGAAAAAAAAAACATATTCAGCCACTTCGAAAAATGTTACGCCACTAGTTTATGAAGTCATTAATAAAGTACTGTTCAAATTAAAGTCTAGTTTGGTCTTGGCAAAAGAAAAAAAAATACCTTTAGATACTCGTAAGTATGTTTTTTTTATATACAAACTGCAATCATAATTACTTTAAATGCTTAAAAGTAAGTAAAATAGATAATCATTTTAGATGTGTCGCAATGTAACGTGTAACCTAATGCAACTCAGTCATTTGAGGATATTCATGCTTGATATAAGGGGTCCTGCACACCCGCAGGTCGACTTTCTTGCGCAATGAAAAAGGAACGACCCTGAATCGCTTAACATTTTTGGCATGTATGTATACCTACTTATTTTACGGCAAAACAACGACACTATTACAGAATTAAGTAGCAGTTATTGCTTTGATGTTTACCTTGGAAAATCCTTTAGCAGATGTTTAATGTAATAGTGCAGAATATATAATTGTACGTGTTAAACTATTTGTTATGAGTTAATTTATTCTCCTCATGTTTTAAAAAAACAGTTACGGCTAGTATATCAGGAAAAAATAATCCACAAACCCCGTAAATTCTATGAATAATAAACTTGACTTTGATTTGCGAATTTCATTTAATTAAAGAAGTATTATTTTAAAAATACTAGTATACAATACAGTTATCTCTCTGTCTCTGGTGTAACAGTACTCAATAAGGTTTCATGTCATAAGATACTCTTAGAGTTAAAATAATAAATTTAAAAAATATTAAAAACATGACTGCCCTGCCAAAAACGAACTAAAAAGTTAAATAACAAGTGTCATTGCAGTCGGGAGACTGTTTCGTGGAACAATTTTTTAATCAAAGAGGTGCAAAACCCCCGACTGCAATGACACTTGTTATTTAACTTTTATGTTCGTTTTTGGCAGGGCAATCGTGTTTTTATATTTTTTAATTTTTTTATTTCACACATTTTAGTGACAAATTATACAGTTTTTAAATGTGCTCATTAGGGCCTTTCATTTGATGCCCATATTGTAATAATTAAAGAAAAAAAAATTTTTTCACGTTTAAAAGTGGCGCCGTACAGTCGTGATCAGGGGCGTGCATTGGTTTTCCAGCGCGGTAGGCACTGTAGATCTAACTAGTCGTAGTTGCGCTTATCATTTAAAAATTCCTAATATTTGGTAGGTAATATGGATATAAATACGCTCACCACTGTCGTAATATTTGGTACTGAAATGTCTGATATTTTTACCTTTCCGTTGAATAAGTTCGATATTTGGAGTTGGTCTAGTAAAAGAAACGATTTTTAATTTATCTATGAACTTAAACTGACCAAAAGGATAGGTACGTAGTTTTTGTACACAAATCGAATCCCCACAATCGGCACACTGTAAATTCACCATTGTTATAAATTATTACCTAACTTCGATACTTATTTTTAACAAAAACACCCTTAAACCTCTTTTTCTTCACACACAGTACAGTACAAACACACACACAGAACGAAATTAACAAAAAACAACAAAAAATATGCTATCTATCTAATCTAATTAGTAATTAGCGGTCGCGCGCGCGTGATGATGTCAACAAAACACGACAAACACACAGGAACTAAAACAAAAAACAAGATGGCAGGAAGGAAGGAAGGATGGCACTTGCATTTGCTTGCATAGTTGCATTTTTCACACGTGCTGGTCTCAACACTTTTATGACATCGCAATACAGTCGAAACTTGTTCAACTCATCCGGTCTCGTGAGATAAAACTCTGACATAGCGTGAGCGAAAGGTCATAATCTATTGCGTATGGGACCGAGTGAGACAGATATAGGGTCGGGCGGGGGTCGTCGGTTTATCTCGCTAAAAAATTCGTTCGGCCGACACGGTAATGGAGCCTACCTAGCGCTGTCACATTGCGAAGGTCATTGTTACGGACAGCTTCAATCGCGTGAAACTAGTGAAAAAAGTGATTAAAATGTGTATAGCAAAAAGACTGTTTAATGGACCGCTAAGTGCGTTACTAGTGATAGAATCTGTGTTTGTGATTATTTCATGTAAGTACTTTGATTTGTAAACAGTAGCTTGTTATAACTGATTGAGTCATTTAGTTTGTGTTTTTAATTACTTTGAAGTTTATTAATATGTAACGTTCTATTTGGTTTTAAATTGTTGCATGTAAAAAGTTCTGTAAAATGAGATATTTAGCGTAGCTGTAAGTTTTATAGTTTGTGAAATATTTAAGTTTTAGTAATTCAAATAGGTATTGTTTAGGCATTTAGGTATCCTATGGATTAAATGATATGAATGCTTGTGTTTTTACTTATACTACCTGGTAAAGGTTTTGAGGTAATGGGCTAGGTAATATAGGTCTAGGAGGTGGTAGTTTCGACCTGAAATGTGTATAGGTCATACGCCAACCTTTGTCCTATAAGCCCTAAAGGTTTTGATATGGTACTAAGAGGTAAGATTATATAAATAAAGGCCTCTTGTATAGGTCTCTGATAAAGGTAATGAGAAACCTAAATACCTAAACCTCGTATTGAAAGGTAGCCAAATAATAAATTAGGTAGGTAATCTCGTAAAGAGCCAGGAGTGGGGGTTTGCTATCCCCACCACCGCTAACAATTTATGGTAACGTAGGGTAGTAATGATTTGAGTTTTGTAAACTACCTAAGTTAAGTAGAAAATGTAAGTTTTTGTATTAGTGGATATTTGCTATCGTACAAAATGTTACCTTAGGGACGTGTGATCGTAGGAAATGTTGTAAGCTCGCACGGCCCAATTCGTTATAACCACAATATATGGGCATATAAGAAGAAAGTGTTTCATTCTGTTCCTGCTTGGCGAATCATCCTATGGTGCAGTGTTGAGGTTACCGACATCGGTAACAGTACTGCGTGGTCCTTCAGAGCAGCGGATAAGAAGATTCTGCGCGTCAAGCGAGAAGAAAGAAGCGAAGCATCACATTAACATATATACGTCCAACGATTATTGAAGAAAAGAAGCATCACAGTAAACATAATACGTTCACTGAAGACTGAAGAAAAGAAGCATCACAGTAAACATAATACGTTCACTGAAGAAAGAAGAATCACAGTAACTAGTTTCACTACGCGGGTGGACCGCGGCTCACACTGCCACACCCTAACGGTGCCAAGTGTGGTTAGGGTGAGTAACGCCATTCAAGGCGGTGCAGTCTGACGGACACGGCTGCCAGCCGCCTTTTTCAAGGCAGCTGAAATTGTCCGGCTACGCCGGTAAGGGTTGTGTCGCACTGAGGGCCGGTCTGTAGGCACTGCTGACGCTGCCGGGCGTTCCTCCCGGTAGCCGAGCACCTCGGAGTTGCACACCCCCTCTGCCGGGTAGTTCCTCCCTTCCACTCCTGCTACAACCTCCATCCTCACCTGGGCTCCCCTCGCTAGTGTGCCCGGGCGAGATTGTTAGGAGTAGACATCAAGAAAGAAAAAGATGCCAGTCACGAGAAGCCAATCTGGAGGGAAGAAGAGGGAGGCAATCACATATGATGAGCCACCGGCGTCACCGTCGACGATCGCGCCACAGCCACCGCCACCACCACCGTTATTGACTACAGTCGCGATGCAAGAGGCCACAGAAAGTGGTACAGAGAGATCGTTACCGCCGCCGCCCACCAAGGAAGTTGACGATGGCAACGCCGCCGGCGCCGCCGCCACCGACACTGGGGCTTTGAGACGTAACCCGCCGTCAGTGTGTTCGTCGAGTGTAGCTGCGCGCGTCCGGCAGGCGCAACTTCGGGCCGCGGAACAGTTGGCCGAGATTAAGAGACGAGAAATGGAATTAGAACGTGAATTAATTCAACAAAGGTTACAAGTTGAAATGGATACTATTATGGAAGAAGAAACCCGTGCGAGCTTACCCGCCGAGAGCGTCCCAGAGAGGCTGAAAGAATGGTTGGATACCACAGCCGATCCTCGGTGTCGGGTAGACGAAAATTTAGAGAAAGACAGAGATATCGTTCCCGTCGTTTCACAAGAAAGAGACAGAGATATCGCTCCCGCTATCGTGCAAGACAGAGACAGGGATATGAAGCGCAATGAGGCGCGCGCCTTAGAAACAGATAGAAACCGAACGTTTAGTATAAATCCAATGGAGGCTGACGCGAGGCCCGTAATCGATACGAAAAAGGGCTACGGGGTGGAAAACCTCGCTGAAACATTGGACAGGGTTCTAACTAGACGACCGATGCCGCGGTACGCGCAAGAGCTGCCCGTGTTTAGTGGCTCACCGACGGAATGGTTGTTATTCAAGGCCGCAGTGCGTGATTCCACACGATTATATAAGTTCACTGCAGAGGAAAATCTAGCAAGATTACGCGTGAGCTTAAAAGGGGAGGCGAGAGAGAGTGTGTCGGCGCTATTATGGAGTGCGACCGACCCCGATCGTATTATGACCACACTAGAACAATGCTACGGCCGCCCCGAAGTGCTTATAGATAGAGCGCTCGAAGATATGAAAAGTTTACCGCGTTCCGGTACGAGTGCTACAGAATTAAATACCCTCGCTGTGAAATTGCAAAATATAGTTTGCGTAATTCAAGCGGTTGATGACCGAGGGTACTTACGAAATCCGCTATTGGTTCGAGAAGTAGTCAAGAAACTCAGCCCACATTTGTTATCGAACTGGGTCGCCTACGCCGAAAAGAATGAATCGAGCGAGCCTGAAATAATTATTTTATCTCGATTCCTTATGAAAGAGGCCGACTGCGCGCTGCGTTTTGCATACGTACCGACTACGTCACAGCAAAGAGAAAACGTCGCTGTAAAAAACCGTAGCGAGAAACGCACCGATAAAAAGAAAAATGTAGCAAGAATATACACTTTGGGCCAGAAAGAGACGCCGCCAGCGCCGTGTTTACTATGTGGAAACGATCATGAAGTACCCCACTGTAACAAATACAAAGCCATGACGGTAGATGAAAGATGGCAGTGGGCAAGAAATAATGGAGTGTGCTTTCGGTGTGTAAACAATAAGCACCGGAGGTTCCGCTGTACACACAAACTATGCGGGGTGAACAACTGTAATGCGCGTCACCACGCTACGTTGCATAAGGACCGTGCCGCCAGTAATGAAGAGACGTTGGTGCGAGAGTCGCAGACTGAGACGATCGCCACGATTAATAGGGCCAACGTCGCGGCGAATGTCATGTTAAAGGTGTGTCCAGTGACAGTTAAGGGACCCGGCGGCGCCGTACAGACATATGCGCTGCTGGACGAGGGATCGACAATAACGATCATTGATCAAGTCCTGGCGGACGAAATAGGTGCGAAAGGGCCTGTAAGCGACTTGCGTATATGTAGTATAAACGCGCAAGGGAGCGTAGCGAACAGTGAAGACGTAAGCCTAGTGTTAGTAGCAAGAGATGAAAGCACCCATCATGTTCGCGCCAAAACGATGACAAGTTTGACGCTCAATCATCAAACAGTTAGTGAAGATTGCTTACAGTACGCACACTTAAGAAAATTAACGGCTAGTGACGTGTGTTATGACAGAGTGAAACCACGTTTACTGATCGGGGCCGATAATTGGCATTTGATTGTGTCACGAAAGTTGTTAATGGGCAATCAGAGACAACCGGTAGCGTCGCTTACGAAGCTAGGGTGGGTCATACATGGAACGGCGCCTCGAATTACGGCGCTAGAGGGCGCGTCTAACGTATACAAGACGGAGCTCATCGCACCCGAGGTTGAATTGCACGACATGGTGAAACGTTACTTTGAAATAGACGCACTCGGTATCGCTAGGAGGGAACGCGAAAACCCAATGGAAGTGAGAGCGATTAAAGCGTTCAATGAGAGTATTAAACGAGTCGGCGGCCAGTGCGAAGTACGACTACCGTGGAAGAGAGACGACGTCACGCTACCACCCAGTTATTATAACGCTGTAAAACGCTTGAAGTCTATAGAACGCAAGATGGACCGGTCAAGCGACTTTGAAAAAGCTTATACAGCACAGATAGAAAATTTATTCACGAAAGGCTACGCGGAGCAGTGCAGTGGGAAAGAGACAGACGATCCACGATCATGGTACCTGCCTCACTTCGCGGTTACTAACGTGAACAAGCCGGGGAAGTTAAGATTGGTTTTCGATGCGGCGGCAAAAGCCGATGATGTTTGCCTCAATGATGAGCTTTTAGAGGGGCCCGATTTATTACAAGATTTAAATGGGTTGCTTTTGCGGTTCCGTGAGAAAAGGATAGCAATAACAGCCGACATTCAAGAGATGTTTTTACAAGTGAAAATCGCACCTATAGACCAACCGGCACAGATGTTTCTATGGAGAGGCGGCGATAGAGATGGACCGCCACGAAAATATAAAATGACGTCGATGATATTTGGGGCAAAGAGTTCGCCATTCTTAGCACATAGTGTGCGTGACTGGAACGCGAGAGAGAGCGCCGACGAGTACCCGCTAGCATTTCAAGCGATAACTAGCAATCATTATATGGACGACTGGGTGGACAGTTTTGATGATAAGGAACGGGCAATTACTACGATGAAACAAGTGATTGAAGTGCACAGGCGAGCAGGATTCAAGCTGACAGGCTTCAACTCAAACGAAGCTAGAGTCTTAGCTGAGCTGCCATTAGAGAGCCGTGCTACGTCATCGCCCAAGCAACTGGGGTCCAACCTAGACGATTGTGGTCGCACGCTGGGGTTACTATGGGATGCGGTGACCGACACACTGGGGTTCAACACGACGCTTGCGAGGGTACCGGCTGAAGTGAAGACGTTAGCGAGGCCGCCGACAAAGAGAGAAGCGCTAAGCGCCGTGATGTCGGTTTTCGATCCGTTGGGCTTACTAAGCTACTACACCATTCGAGCGAAGATTGTATTACAAAACATTTGGAAACTAAACGTAGAGTGGGACGAGGCTTTACCAGGGCCGGAGGCCGAAGAGATAATCCAATGGCTTAGAGACATAGAAAAGCTACGAACACTAAGATTACCGCGCCTCTACGCTCAAACGGGGGGAGAGCCGAGCCGAGAACTACATATATTTTGTGATGCAAGTGAAGTTGCTTACGCGACCGCGGCTTACTGGCGCGTCAAGAATGAAAATGGTGAAATAGAAGTGACATTAGCGGCCGCTAAAGCACGGGTAGCGCCAATGAAACATCTTAGCGTACCAAGACTCGAATTACAAGCGGCTCTGATTGGGACGCGTCTGGCAAGCTCTATCAAGAGACAGCAAGGCTGGGAACCCGAGAAAACTGTATATTGGACGGATTCGCGTACCGTGTGGCATTGGATACGGAATGATAGCGTGCGTTACTCACCATACGTAGCGCACCGCTTAGGAGAGATAGCCGAGACTACGGACGCTAGCCAATGGAGATGGGTTCCGACAGCGCTGAATGTGGCGGACGACGCAACGCGCCCTTATGTAGAGATGAAGACGTGTAATGACAGATGGTTTAAAGGACCCAAATTTTTATATGAAGATGAGGCTTTATGGCCCACGTGTGATATCGTAACGGAAGAGGACACGGTAGAGATAGTGCTCACGACAATGGGAGAAGCAAACGATAGTGTGCCCCGAGCCGAGCGTTTTTCCTCATATGAACGCTTGGTGAGAGCAATGGCGAGAGTATTACTATTCGTACGCAAATGTCGTGACCGTGCCGCTACGATGAATGTAGAACTTTTAGAAGAGGCTGAGATGAGACTGCAACGAGCTTCGCAGCGCCAATGTTTCGCTGAAGAGATAGAACGCATCACCGCAAAGCGAAACCTCAGAGCAGGAAGCCGGCTACGAAAGCTAGATCCGTATTTGGACGAACAAGGTGTGCTGCGTGCCAGGGGACGGATAGGGGCAGCGGGTGTGTCTGCCCCCGCTACTCACCCCGTAGTACTGGACGGCAGGCACCCGTATGCGCGGTTGCTACTATATCGTGAGCACCGTCGCGCCCACCACGCACACAATGAGCGCGTTGTGAATGACGTCAGAGCCAAATACTGGATACTACGACTGAGACCGACGATACGTACAGTCGCTAGCAAATGCGTGTTTTGTCGCGTACGAAAGGCACGTCCTGTGGTTCCAGTGCACGGAGATTTACCTAAGGCAAGATTACAGCCATTCACGAGGGCCTTCACATACTGCGGGGCCGACTATTTTGGACCTCTAACGGTGACGGTGGGACGGCGGCACGAAAAACGGTGGGGCGCACTATTTACGTGTCTCACGACGAGAGCGATACATATAGAATTGGTGGCGTCGCTATCCACAGACTCGGCAATCATGGCTCTAAGAAGAATGGGCGCGCGCCGCGGGTGGCCGCGCGTGATGTACTCAGATAATGCAACAAACTTCAGAGGCGCCGACGTAGAGTTGCGTCGTGCGGTAGAAGAATGGGAACCGGCGCTACGTGATTACGCACTAACAGAGCGTATGGAGTGGCGCTACATCGCTCCGGGCGCGCCACATCAGGGAGGCGCGTGGGAGAGGCTCGTGCGCTCGGTCAAAAGCGCGCTACGAGTCACACTGAACGAGAAGTCGCCGCGAGAAGAGGTACTAGCTACGCTGTTGGCGGAGGTAGAGCACACCATAAACGCTCGCCCGCTAACCCACGTACCAGTCAGCGAAGAAGATCCAGAGGCGCTCACCCCAAATCACTTTCTGTTGGGGGGTTCGCGCGGCCTGCCACTCACTGGGCCGTGCGAGCCAGCTTCGCGCAAGGCATGGCGTGCTGCGCAGGCGCTGGCCGACGAGTACTGGCGCCGCTGGGTGCGCGAGTACCTGCCCGAGCTCATTCCGCGCGGGGGTGCGCGTGACGTCACGGGCCGCTCACTTAAGCCCGGTGACGTCGTCATCATCGTCGACTCCAGCCTGCCTCGCAATGTGTGGCCGCGAGGCGTCGTGACGGCGGTGTATCCGGGACCAGACGGCGAGATTCGCAACGCTGATGTCAAGACAAGAGGAGGAGTTTTTCGTCGCCCGACAGCGAGATTGGCTGTCCTCCCTACTGAAGAAGAAGGTGCCGCGAGTGCTGCACCGGGGGGAGACTGTTACGGACAGCTTCAATCGCGTGAAACTAGTGAAAAAAGTGATTAAAATGTGTATAGCAAAAAGACTGTTTAATGGACCGCTAAGTGCGTTACTAGTGATAGAATCTGTGTTTGTGATTATTTCATGTAAGTACTTTGATTTGTAAACAGTAGCTTGTTATAACTGATTGAGTCATTTAGTTTGTGTTTTTAATTACTTTGAAGTTTATTAATATGTAACGTTCTATTTGGTTTTAAATTGTTGCATGTAAAAAGTTCTGTAAAATGAGATATTTAGCGTAGCTGTAAGTTTTATAGTTTGTGAAATATTTAAGTTTTAGTAATTCAAATAGGTATTGTTTAGGCATTTAGGTATCCTATGGATTAAATGATATGAATGCTTGTGTTTTTACTTATACTACCTGGTAAAGGTTTTGAGGTAATGGGCTAGGTAATATAGGTCTAGGAGGTGGTAGTTTCGACCTGAAATGTGTATAGGTCATACGCCAACCTTTGTCCTATAAGCCCTAAAGGTTTTGATATGGTACTAAGAGGTAAGATTATATAAATAAAGGCCTCTTGTATAGGTCTCTGATAAAGGTAATGAGAAACCTAAATACCTAAACCTCGTATTGAAAGGTAGCCAAATAATAAATTAGGTAGGTAATCTCGTAAAGAGCCAGGAGTGGGGGTTTGCTATCCCCACCACCGCTAACAATTTATGGTAACGTAGGGTAGTAATGATTTGAGTTTTGTAAACTACCTAAGTTAAGTAGAAAATGTAAGTTTTTGTATTAGTGGATATTTGCTATCGTACAAAATGTTACCTTAGGGACGTGTGATCGTAGGAAATGTTGTAAGCTCGCACGGCCCAATTCGTTATAACCACAATATATGGGCATATAAGAAGAAAGTGTTTCATTCTGTTCCTGCTTGGCGAATCATCCTATGGTGCAGTGTTGAGGTTACCGACATCGGTAACAGTCATGTTTTAGAACGTTACACGGACAAAGAGCGCACTTTTTTTTGCGGCCGTATAACTTTGACCAGTGCCTTTTCTAAATAAGTTGTATGAAACGCTGCTCGCTTCGAATAGGCAATCTGCACACTGCCTACCGTACGTATTTAGCGTAAGGAAAATCTTACTGGGCGGGTGTTCAATAGAAGTTTTGTTAAGTATAGGATTACGAAACCAATTAAACTAAATTAATTTTAATACCAGTGGTATATTATTTAGGTTCTTAATGAGGTAGGCACTGCCTAATTGCCTATATGGTATGCACGCCCCTGGTCGTGATAATGACATTTCTCAAAAAAATTATAACCAGTGTCACTCGAAACGATGTAAGGATTCTAACGATACCCCATACATCAAAATTCGTTAAGCCATTTAGAAGTTATAGTGGAATAAAGAAACTCACATACCCACAAACATACATGAACCCTGAACACATATACACTCCTTTTTGGGCAGTCGTGTAAATAAAAATAAGCCTACAAAGTAATTTTTATGAAGGGTTAACTAAATACATATTGTTTTGTCTATTAAACCTGACCGATAGATTTTTTCAAGATAAGTCGAAAATAGTCGAAATAGCTACGTCGGAATAGTATGTCTAAAACTTTTAAACAAAATGAATTTAATTAAAATATTGAATTTTTTCGTAAAGATAGAATTTTACTTAAAAGTAATTCTCATATTTCACTAGAGCACCACTGGACGTTAATTTCATTACTTATATAATATAAAAAATCCCACAGAAACCTCTTCCTCAAGATGCGTTATCGTGACGGATGGTTACGCCCACAGTTATCACATAATTATTTTTACGATTACTACAGTTCACAGCCGCTTCGTAATTTGCTCTCAGCACATTTCACACGTCCCAGTCACGAATTCCAGTTTGAACACGTTTTCATTTCAATTGCAGTATCACAGCCTCATCCATAACTCAATATTGGATCGCGTTATTTAACGGCAGGTAAATATTATATTTAGTTTTCGTAATAGGCTAAATGAGCTCCTTCATCACATACCGTTCTATTTGACCGCCATTAGGTAATGTCAAATTATAATCTGGTGCTTAGAATGTTTTTCATACGGAAGTTGTTTATACAACGTTTTGGTACTGCTTCAAAAGGCTAGCGGCAGAAGCAATACCTAACTATTAACATGATTATAAAAATCATTGGTTACCTACGTTACTAACAACACAAGGGTACACTAGATTATTCCGGAATAGGTAAACTTGTAAAAACAATATCTAAGTAAAAAGTAATTACAGTATTTGAAAATATAACTCTTTGGCTCTAGAATACAGTTTCTTTTTACATTGTGGCCACATTTAAAAAATTGCATGTTTACATTATCTCTCATGAATTTTACTCGTGAAAATTTTTGCAGTATTATTTACTACGATTTATAAAAGGAATTTTGCTGCTCATCAAAATCTCGCTCAGCTTCAAACTGCTTTTGGCGATGAAGCACCATGTAAGAAGATTATTTGAAACAGATTTGCAGAATTCAAACGCGGTCAAGTCAGTCTCAGTGACGAGTATCGTGATGGTCACCCGTCTACCGTTCTGAACAACAAAAACGTCGATGCTGTACGCGATGATTGAAATCGACAGGCATATGTATGACCTATTCGGGAATCTTTAGTGTGCGTACACTGACTGCGCGGTTTTTAGGCCTGTGGTGGCCACAGTGACGCGCGAGTGGTTGTAGCGGTTCGATTATCAAGTGTCGCAAACCAGTGACGAGGATTTGTTATTTTTACTAGACAGTCCGCTCCTGAGATGGGAGGTGTTGAACTCTTATGCACACTTAGACTTAGACATGAGTCAGATACAATCAATCCTGCAGAAACATTTGGAAAAGTTTGGAAAACATACGAAAAAGTTGTGCTCGTGACGGAAAGCTCACAATTTGAAAGAGGCTAAAAACGGACTGCGTCACTTGGTGAAATACCTTGCTTGCTAGATTTGACGAATTGGCGTCATATTTGGGGTGGGAATAGTAACAGATGCCCAGACATGGATCTGTAGAATAGCATAAAACATAAAAAAAATATTATTTTAGTTTTATTCACATTATGAAATCAGGGGAAAATAATGATATTTTATTTTCATTTTCGGATATAATACACTTAATACTCAGATAGAATGTCGAATAAGAAATAATATTTTGTAAAAGACATATGTACTTAAACGCAAAATTTTCGCGGCCGCGATTCACGCGCGAGTCTGGAGGGCTATATTTTTCGCACCGTTTTCATGCGCAAACCGCGCCCGTGATTCGCGGCCGCGGTTCGCGGTGCGAGTGTAGAGCCCTCTTAAGAAGTCTTTATCTCTATGCAAGGTGACAATATGACTGGTTATTTTACACCTAAAGAGGGCTCTACACTCGCGCACGGGCGCTGTTTGCGCATGAAAACGATGCGAAAAATATAGCCTTCCAGACTCGCGCGTGAACCGCGGCCGCGAATCACGGCAACATTAGTTCGGCACACAAGTTCTTTGACGCGGACTTATTTTGTAAGATATTTTGATCGTTCTCTTTGGCGCATTGACATTTTGATTATAATCGAAAAAGAAATCATTTATCCTTGAAGTGGTGCAATGAAGTATAATTTATTGATGAAGTATAATTTATCGAATCTTAATTATTTTTATTACTGATCCTAATCTTGTCCTAATCTTCAATTCATTTTCCAACACAGGAGGAGCCGAAAGATTTAACTGTCGAGGACGCATTCTCGGCGCATACTATGCCGACGCGAAGTCCGGCTGCAAAGCATTCCACGTGTGCGTGAGGGTGGCGGGCGGGGGCATACGGGACTTCAGGTTCTTCTGCCCCCCTGGGACCCTGTTCCACCAGGAAGCGCAGACCTGCACCGACTGGGGTGACGATGACCCACTTGCCTGCCCCGCTGACA
Organism: Agriphila geniculea; assembly: GCA_943789525.1. Taxonomy (NCBI): domain Eukaryota; kingdom Metazoa; phylum Arthropoda; class Insecta; order Lepidoptera; family Crambidae; genus Agriphila; species Agriphila geniculea. The sequence continues at coordinate 17,643,982 of OX038875.1, forward strand.
TCTACGATGGTCAGTTTGATCTCTACAAGATCGGATCCGGTGAGCCTGCTTTGCAACTAACATCAGCACACACAAGTATATTTGTTCTTCACGAAAGAAAAATCTAGAATAAGATATGCAGTGTTTTGATCTATCACGAAATGATGCATAAGTCTAAACTCACTACCTACGTCTAAAAGTCATTTTGCGTTTTTATACTTGTGGGTGCCGCTAACTAGCGCTAGTAATAATAATGAAGTAATGCGGTTATGATGCTTCAAAAGTGTATTCAATGCCTTACCAAATGTCAATTAATTTTAATCTAACTTTGACAGAAACAAACACGGACATTACCTAATTTTCGCTAGCTCCTAAGTATGTAGCGTAGAAGGACTAACGACTTGATAGCGGTAAAATGTAGATGATTAAAATCATAAAGATAATTATTGTTTGTTATTTGAAGTGAAAATGTATGAATATTTGTTGTCAATATTTGATTTGATCAGATTATTATTTGTTTTTGGCGTCGTATTATTTTGTAAATAAAAAATGAGTTATAAATATATGTGTAAATTCTTAGGCGATAGTTAACCGTGACAACATGTCATTTGTAAGGTTAAGGCATTTGGTAATGGATTGCAGAATAACTCAGCTTCAACGAATACGCTTGCATTGTGCTGCTTATGAGTACAATGAAACCGCATCATAAATACTTAATGCTGTGAAACGTGAAACAGTTGGAAAAACGTTTCTGGCACTCAAACATGGCGCATTATCTTAACAAAATACATAATGTGTGCTAATGCTGATTTGTTTCAAATTGTATGTTTTTGCAGGTTACGACACAAAAAAATCATCGTCTCCCAGTCAGCGCGAAGAAGAGTCCGAGTTTGGTCTGCAACGCGCCGAGACCGGAGATCGTCGTTTATCACAAAACAATGCAGCCTCCGACCTCCGCGCTGCTCATTCGTCTGACTTCTTCAGTGGTCAGCGAGACCGTGGTCGCGACGACCCTGCACCACAAGAAAGTGCCCCCGTCCAGCCCGCTCGATCATCATCATCTCGCCAGTCGTTCAGAAGAGTAGCCACCACGCGAGCGCCACCGCAAACTACGCAGTACACTAATTCACCCTCTTCATCCTTTCATGAGCCGTCAAAACCACCGCAATACGACCACAACTCAAAACGTAAACTTGTCAGGAAACGTCCAATCTATAGAACGTCCACTACAGCTCCAACCACCACCTTTGTACAGGATACGCAATCACCTCAAATATTCTCTGAACAACCGCTGCAGAACTTCAATCGTAGAGTGGTTCCCCAGAGCAGACCAACTATCCCTCCAGTTAGCGTACCTCCACAGTTTAAAGAATATAAAGATGAATATGTGGAAGTGAGCCGTGTTACACCAAAACCTAACAAGTACTTCCACAGCAACTCACCTCCTGCTCCCTTCTCACAATCTTCTCTGACACCTAATAACTACAACAATAAAAACGGTCTCGTAGAGCTGTACAATTTTGACGCACAATCCACACCAGGTCTTAGCTCGCAACCTGACAATCGGCCTTTTAAAGTTCAAAATAGCTTCAGTGTTTCAGAGGTTCCAAGAGAACCTGACTTTGTGCGTACGAGGCCAAACAATAACGCAAACAACAATAACATTATAAGGATAAAACCTATAGAGAATAATAAGTTAGATAATTCTGTAGATTTCACTAACCCTCCTTCTCGTACTACAACAAGCAGTACCTCAGCATACAAAAACTTTAACAGTGTTTCTTATGAACCAGAGAAAAACAATTTTGTAACCTACTCAAAACAAAATTATTTCCACCCTACGACCACACCCTCAACAACATACTACACAACTACTACGCGTTATGAACCACCTGCAAACTTAAACACTGTGGCATATAACACTAATATTGGTTTCAATACCCCAAATGCTAACTTCGCCGAGAGCAACGAGGACGACGGCCAATATAGACCACCACAAGGCGAGGATGATGGTCTATACCGACCAGAAATTTACGAACGTGAACGCGAACTATTATCCGGAGCTCATTCTTTGAACATAGCTGCAAGTGGAAACCGTTTGCCTGAAGAACAGAAGCCTCGCGGTAAGACGCAGCCCCCATACAAACCCGTCTCGCAAACGGCTGCACCTCGGCCGTTCAGACCGGCACCGACGGCAACATCTCCGTCCACACAGCGAGTACCCGAAAAGACGTATCCCACCACTTCCAGACCACAAACGCAACCCCAATCACAACGCACCTTCGATTACTTCCAGACGTATACGACAACTTCGCGGCCCAGTGATTTGCCAGTGGTGCCATTCAGCTATGATACTAAGGCCCCATCGGTGAGGCCAACGACGCCACCAGCTGTAAGGACTCCGGAGTCACGACCACAGACTAGAGCTCCCGCTCCTGAGCCACAAACCCGAGCGTCTGCGCCGCCTGCTCCACAAACGCGACCACCTGCGCCACCTGTTCCACAAACACGACCATCAACGCCACCTGCCCCGCAAACGCGACCACCAGCGCCGCCTGCTCCGCAAACGCGACCACCAGCGCCGCCTGCTCCGCAAACGCGACCACCAGCGCCGCCTGCTCCGCAAACGCGACCACCGGCGCCGCTTGCTCCGCAAACGCGACCCCCCAACCCACCTCCTCCGCCAACATTAGCCCCCGCACCCCCTCGCCCTTCCACTCGCCCACCATCCTTTGCCAAATCTCCCAACAACAAGGAAGACGCTAGCTACGACTACGCGTATTACGACTCTGACCCGGGATTCTCGGAATACGACAATATAGAAGAATTCGGGAGGACTAAAACGAAGGCGTAATAAAAATGTTAATTTAATTCACTGCCATTATATTAGTCGCCTCTTTGGGTAAGCTCTTAGATTTAAAATATAAAAATTTCAGGGTTCTTCAATGGACAACACGACAAAAAAATAACATGCCCTGTTTATTTGCTTTTCGAAGAGGGAATGAAAAAAAGACATGACCCATATATTTTAGTTCTAGATAAATATTTTTTTTTTGCTAAAATAAAAATGTTTTAAAAGTTTAAAAACTTTTCCGGAAGTGACGTAGCTCTGAGGCTTTTTGTAGTGATTCATTCAGAAAATACGCGGGAAACGCATTCGCTTTGTTTGACGGTGACAAACTCATGTGGTGACCGTCAAACAATGCGACTAGAGATGGGCAAGGGTTTAAACCTGGTCTTTTGGGTCTTTACAAGATTAAACCCAATTTCGACCATAAAAGCGGATCTAAACTATTACCACTAATATCTTGGATCGTGGGCTCAATAAAAAGGGTTTGAACATTTTGGCATAGTGGTAACCATAATTTTAGATTTTGATGTGAAAAAAATAAAATTAAAAATAAACGGCGCCTCATATTTTTCTCGCACTCGGGAAGGCCAAATCTAGAAACGGTTTTTTTTTATTTTGACAAAATATTTTTTGTCGTGTTGTCCATTAAGCTCAAAATTGTGAACAATACTGTATTTTGAAGTCAAAAAGGCACCTATTTAAAGTTTAATATTTCAAAAACTATTATTATAGTGAACAAATATACACATCAACTTTGTCTAGGGATACAGGTGTTATTTTCATACAAACGAGGTAATTTTGAAGCCTTGGTTTTCTGCCAGGGATGTACCGTGCTGTAATCTGATGATGGCCATCCAGGGAGTAGATTCAAATCGCTATACACACCAAACTGATTTGATCAGCATTCTAAAACATTAATGGGTCAGAGTTCTCAGTTAGAGGATTTTGAGGGTTGTGTGAAAATAGCACCTGTATCCCTAGACAAAGTTCATGTGTTAATTATATCTACTTACTTGTAAATATTTATAAAGTCAACGGTAAGTATAAAATATATTTAAAACAGTTATCCGAGTTCAGTATCTAAAGAGGCTTTCCCAGTAGTTACCCTAAATTATTTGTGATATTATTATCGATGTTTATTGGAATAAGTCGTTACGTTTTGTCTTAGCTCACAAAGTAAGAAAAGGATGACCACCAATTAGAGTGAACATTATCGTATCACTGACAAATAGAATTACGAGTATGTCGGTAGTAATTCGTAAGTTGATAAAGGTAAAGATGTTTCGTGCCCATCTAAAACGTGTTAACTGACAGCGATGTTTTGCTGTTAATGTTTAATTTTATTTCTTACAATAGTATAAGTTATGAGGATAGATTGTAAAATATTCACTGTAAATAAAGAATTTTTAAACAATGGATGTTGTAATGCAATCTGTGTCACTTCCCAAACGACAAGGCTTGGGAACCAACGGCGGCGGGCGTAAGCGGTGGAGTGCGTGCGTGCTTTGTACCAACATTGTTATTCTATGGTAATTTGCGTACTTCATAAGATACAAGGTCCAGATTAGATTTTCACGACTAAAAATCTTAAAATAGCTCTATGTGTTAGAACAGGAGGCGCTGAAGTAATAGATCTGTACCTCTAGCACGGACATCTATCGAGAAAAAAAACATGCGTAAAAGTACTCTACCTATAGAGTAATGGAGAATGTCTGAAAAAAAAAACAAATTGGCTGAATATTTTTTCATAGGTACCTAGGAATAAACTCATTTAATAATGGGAAAAAGTATCAGAATTTTAGGTTACGTAAAAAAATAAAAAAATAAAGTCACTTCGTCTTCACAAATGCACGGAACTACCACCGGCACCGGTCACAGCCACAACACAACATGTATTTAAAAAAGGTATTGACATTTTTTTAAATAAGAGTTGGAAAACTTACGAGGTATAAAATAAAGAAGTTGTTTTGGTGGTGTTTTATTTATCAGTATACTTTTCTGCACTGAACCTAAAATGGATCGCAACCGCCACAGTCTTATTGGAATAATAAAAGGACAGCAAATAATATGAATTGCGGTCCATGGTAGGTGAGCAAAAATTTTATTCGCAGTGTTTGCTCTAGCACCTTCGTAGGACGAAAAGCTTTTCCAAACAATATGAGAGATATATAGGTACCGCAGCTCAGTGGTTCATCATCATCATCATCATATCAGCCGCACTACACCCACTGCTGGGTATAGCCTCTCCCCAAAGATCTCCACGACGATCGGTCCTGCGCTGCCCGCATCCAGCAGCTTCCTACAACCTTCATCAGATCGTCGGTCCACCTTGTCAGGGGCCTTCCCACGGAGCGTCGGTCGTCCGGTGCGCGGTCGCCATTCCAGAACCTTCCCGCCCCAACGGCAATCGGTCCTTCTCTCTATGTGTCCAGCCCACTGCAACTTGCCAGTGGTTAGTGTCGATAAATCGCTACCTCCGCGCTCAATGATGCGACCATTCCCAAGTGTATTGCCACACTATAGCTCTGGAGGTCATGTCAGGCGCTTTTCATGTCGTTTTCCTTTTGCTACCTCCAACGGGTACCCCTTAGCATGCCCAATATGACCATTGACCACGAAAGTGGTCTCTTTTGCATTAAAAACATTTAAAAAAGAATTTAAAGTTAGAATTTAAGATTATTCAAATCATTTTTTTAAATTGAGTAATAAAATTGTGGACGGCATCCATCGGTTAAAGAACTTGTTAATTTTCTTGCTACTGCCATCTCTTGACGAGTAGCCATATTACTTTTTACATTCTGTGCTGCTCTGTTACGTACGCTATTATTTTTAAACGTTCTGCGCTCTTCGTAGGTAATTGAACTTTAACGTGCCTCATAAAATTCAGCCAAAAATTAATTATTTAGCTTAGCTAGGTTAAATTTCATTCAGGTATATAATTTCCGTTTAAAAGACTAATAATTAAGTTCTAAGGCGCTACCCAACAACAGATGTCGCTAGAAGTAAAATGTTAAGCCTCCGGACGCTAGACCTGGCCCCTATTTCACAGACGTGACAATTGTAAATTACAATGACAATTTGATGTACGTTGCCGTGTCTGTGAGTAGTTTGATCAGTATATTTTCTAAATTCAATTTGGCTGACGCCATGGGCACCGAATTGTCACTGTCAGTTACAATTGTCACGTCTGTGAAATAGGGGCCTGGGGCCGTACTGGCTAACGAATCGAGCTTCGAAAAGTCTGCCGGGTTTCAAATTAAAACAGATAAATCGAGCCCCAATTGGGCCAAAATGGCGAACCCTACTTCATGAGGTCACACAAACATCCATATCTTCCAAATAACTTAAACAAATAGTACAATGAGAAATTCCTTACTTCAATTTATCATTTTTTAATATGAAACTCGGCAAATTTTCCGAAGCTCGATTCGTTAGCCGGTACGGCCCCGACTTAATTTTTTTAATTTTATCTTATAGTTATGGTCTGTGATTTTACCTATCCATGAAACAAATACCTACGTGTTTTTTTTATCTTTTTTGAATTCAAATTTGGAACATTACGTTCTGAGTGGTAGAAGAACTTGTTGTATGGTCTGTTGTGGTAGATAAATGTTAAATACCTTTCTCTAGATTTATGTAATCCTGGTACTTTTTTCAAATTAATTGTTAAATTTATTCATAAAAATTCACAAAAATTCATAAAAAAGTACTTAGATTACATAAACTTAAGAATATGAATATGAAATTAAATAATAGGGTATCTTTATTAATCAATAATTATTTTAAATTTAAACTACCAGAGACACAAATCTGAGGATCGGGATCCCATGGGAGTCAAGAGGCGAAAAAATTATCTGTGGATACCATGAGAGCGGAGTTTTGGGAAGACTCCTGTCCGGAGTGAATATTGATGAACTTATATTTTTTAAAACCTTATATAATATAATTATATTTTTTTGGATTTTTTCTGATTGCTAACAAATATTTTATTCAATAACAATTTGATATACAAATAAAATTTTTACTGAAAAAAATATTTGATATTATAGCTCTAGGATTCTACAGCTCTGGGATATTAATTCTAAAGGTAGACTTCGGGGCAAAGTGGCTTGCGTCATGCGAGAAGTAGCCTTAGCAAAAATAGAAACCTATCTAGGTGACTACGAAAATAATACTTACCTACATAATATAATTAACTTTCTTTTACTTTTCTTAAAAATAAATTGTTTCACTAAACGTGTGATTTTAGCAGATGCTTTCGGCATAAAAACTATCCATTCAGAATGAGGTTCAGTATAAGGAAAAACAGGCAATACCACAGAATAGGTACATAATAGCTATACTTAAGTACTTAGGTACTCAGGACCTCAGTACTTACTTACCAACCAAGGTAGCTGGTTGCAATAGCTTAGAGCATTCGGCCTGTGATTGCGGCGGTTAAGCAACATTGCTAAGGTCTGTCATCGGATGGGTAACCAAATATTTTTATTATCTCGAGCTCCTCCGTGCCCGATAAGGAAGATTTATACTCCAGCAGAGAAACATTAAAATGACTCATGATGATTATCAAAATTGGAAAAAATAATTTGATAGATACCTCAGTTCTCAGAGCTTTTCAGTTAGGTACTATGGGCAATAGCGTCGCTTAACCAGTTTGCAACAAAATTTGTGTGCGCACGAACTAAACGTATGTGACAGCGGGCGCGGCGTGCAAGCGATTTTAACCTTAGCAGTGGTTAAGTGACGCTGTTGCCCATGGTACGTCGAGATCTTCGAAGAATAGGGTAGATGTCCTACCTTCTCTTATTAGAAAATCTTGAAGTAGGTACCTAGTAAGGAAAAATTACTATGTGTGTGTAGAAGTTACAAGTGACGAATTAGATAAATTAATATTAAGTGAAGTAAAGTAACTACCTACTTGCTTTGATTTCTTGAAATAATAGGGTATCAATAGGCTAATAAGATCATGATAGATCTAATTTTTCAAAGATAACAACTTGGCAAACTGTAACCATAGCCTTGATCATTGATCATAATAGTCGGTCGATCACTGACGCCATCCATGTAAGCCGCAGAGCGATCGTTCGAGAACATAAAGTTAACGCGAGATCGTGCATGAGATCGCAGTTTTAGTAATCACATTAAATTCCAAACAACTTAGAACGATTATTTAGTTTTGGACCAAGCAGAGTTTGAACTTTGGATAGTAAACAACTAGGCGTAAGTAGATAAATCAGTAATCTACTTATTTCACTCTACCGGATTTGAAACCGACCATAGGTCCAGGCAATAATTTTGTAAATAAAGTTCAGCTTTTTTTTAACTAGCAACCACGACTTCGTCCGAGTGGACATTTAAAAATCCTTATGGGGAACTTTCAACCGGGATAAAAAGTATGATCTTATTTTTACTGTGGTTTTTTATAAATTATTTTGAGAGTCGTCTCAGCGAATCTGTCCTAAAGCGAACAAAGGCGCTCACAGGTTCGACAACTTTCAACCTCCAGAATAAGCCAGGTTCCGAAAAGGCTTTAACGCCATAGAGCATATCCGGAAAGACAGAAATATCCCAAGAAAGGTTATACAGAAAAAAGACTCAGGAGTATAATCTACGACTTTGCTTGCCGTTTGTGGACTATGAGAAAGCCTTAAATTCGATAGAGGCCTGGGTGGTGCTGTCTCTCCAGAGGTGCTAAGCGGACTAAAGGTATATCGAGGTGTTGACGTGTACTTATACGAAAATGCCACCATGTCGGTCCGAGTACAGAACCAGAGCACAAATCCAATCCAATTGCAGCGAGGCGTGAAACAGGGAGACGTGACCAGCGTGCGATGGAGAGAGCCATGCTCGGCATTTCCCTAAGTGAATCAGAGATGAGGAGATCCATTGGAGAACTAAAGTAACCGTTATCGCTCGAAGGATTGCTCAGCCAAAGTGGCAGTGGGTGGGACACATAGCGGGAAGAATTGACAGCCGCTGGGCGGGAAGGTTCTGGAATAGCGACCACGCAACGGGCGATGCTCTGTGGGTAGGCCCCTGATAAGGTGGACCAACGACCTGGTGAACGTTGCGGGAACCTATTTTTGTGGAGATCCTTGGGGGAGGCGTCATGCAGCTGATATGACTGTGTGTTAATTCCAAACACTCACCTAAACATACAAACTTTCAGATTTATAAATTACTAGCGGCCGCCCGCGACTTCGTCTGAGTGGAAAGGTTTTTTGCTATCCCTCGGGAATAGGGTTACCATCTGACCGGATAAATCCGGTCTTGACCGGATTTTAGAGCTCAGACCGGACTCCGCCCGGATTTCATTCAAGACCGGATTTTCGATCGTGCTTGGTCAAAATCATTACACCATCATTGATTGTGATTTTGTCTATCTAAACCATCATCGCCGCATAGCTCGGAGCGCGGTTTCCTGAAAGATGTAGAGTTGTTTTGTCGCAATGTTGCAACCTGTTACATTTTTTTAATGAAACCTGTTGCGTCAATAGGTTGCTTTTGCAACAGGTTTCTAATAAATACATAATGTTATATTTGGAACTGCTCAGCTCCGTTATTTGAGAAACGAATTAGCAACTATGAAGATTTTGTGTCATTAATTGTTATTATCAAGAATAATAGATATAAATTCGCATATTTAATTGAAATAAAACATGTTATAGGTATTTTTAGATAGTGAAAATTTAATAAAAATTAAAAATGTGACGCCAAATACTACAAAACAAACAGCGGGCGCAACAGCTTTCGTCTCGTTACGACAGGGTTCACTGTAAGTAATTTCATTAGCATTCATTCGTACGCGCTACTTTGTTGAGTGTCGTTACTGAAACAACCTATTGCACAATTTCTCGTAACAGGTTACATTTTTTATTTCTACGCAACCTGTTGCTGAAACCGGTTTCGAAAAAAACGACACATCTCTAGAAAGATGCCCATAATTTTGTTATACATATAAGAAACCACCTACTAGTGTAAAATTTTATTAAAAATAAAAGATAAATTTAAAACTCTTGCTAGCAGATAATAATATAAGTTGTTCCTAATGTAAATGGCCTACATTTTTTTTAGTCTAAGACCGGACTTTTGTCCAAAAATCTGGATTTTAAACCTCTTGCGACCGGATTTCCGAGTTTTGGTTGGAGAAAAATCCTTTTTTTTTTTCGTGATGAAAGGTACCCTATGTCCTTCTCTGTGCCCCTAAGAACGTGTATGCAAAATTTCATGATGATCGGTTAAGTAGTTAAGACGTGAAGGCGTAACAGACAAACAAATAAACAAACAAACGGACTTTCGCATTTATAATATTAGTAAGGAAAGGATTAGTAGGAAAGGAAACAATTTTATTTATAGCCATCATAAAATCTTCTTGCCTCTGCCAGCAAACTTTTTTTATCGTGTTCTATCGGGGGGAAAACCCATAGATAAACTCCATCACATTTTGTAATTTGTGTTAGGGTAGAAAAAGGTTATAGTCTCCAATCAATAAATACCTAGGTATATCTACTTATTTGCAGAAAAAAATACTTAAGTATGACACACAGTATTGTTGTATGGTCTGTGGTATGGACACAAATAAAAATTATTTTTATAAAATCACCATTTCTTTATTTAATTGTCACTATCACAAATAATATGGATTATTACCAATAAGAACTTAAACCATTATATGTACAAATTTAGATAACCTAATACTAATCATAATTTTGTTTGATAACCGTTTTCTACAGTAAATTCACTGAAAACTGAATACACGAAATATTTTGATCACATGCTCGCTCATAACATTACTAAGTATACCTAAGTATAAGGCAAAAGGTAAAAAGTGATAAAGTAGAATGATTATTACAGATATGAAAAAATCTATAGAAATCTGTTAAACGGTTATCATAAAAAATTATTATGATTGATTATGAAGTCTGCATACATCCAGTCAAAACTACTTATCAATTTCAATAAATAAAACTAACTTACGTATTTATAAGCTTATAACTAATTGAGCTTATTTGTTTCGTCAAAGACTGTTTTTTATTAAAAATATATGCCATCTCTCAATTAGGACAAATGAAAGAAAGGTGAATAAATATCATCCATCTTGAACGTATTAAAATAATATTGTAGGTATCTCTAACCGCTTAACCTTAGATCTCATCAAAATGCGTGTGTTTGGATACACACGCCTCATACAACACCTATTTTGAAGGAAGTGTACTAAATGAGAGACGGAGAATATTTTTTATATAAGGATGTAGTCGTCTGTCGTTAAATTTCTTGCAGTGACATATTAATGAAAATGCACAATTTAAACGTTATGGCATTTCAAAGACCAAAAGATGTTCTTTGTAAGGTAGTCAAAAACTCTTTAAAAAAATGCGTTATCTACAAAAAAAACCGATGGCAACTGGAAGAAATACCTCTACATTAATGTTCTTTAGATTTCTGAATATAACTTTTTAAAGTACAAAAACGTCAAAACAGCTCATATAAAACTTTAAAACTGGACATTTGTATTTAATTTTAACCGAAATTAACGTATTCTTAAAAATACTTTCCAAAACAAACTATTTTGATCGCAAAGTATAAAACTAATTAAGTAATATTGTCATGCTTATGGATCTCATCTATCACAGACGGCTCTTGTTTGAGAAGTTGATATCGTCTATAAGACGAACTATTTTGAATCCAGTACTAGGTCCCTTGGTGAAGCATTTGTTTCAGACCTTGCTTGCAGTGGCTGCTTGATTCGGTCACTCTGCTCCTTAGGCATAGGGAGTACTGTAGTTCCATTTTACTTCGTCATTCTTTATTCTAACCTATAGTTACTGGGAAGCAACGGCACCGGCCACCCTCTGCCGGACGTCGCCCAACGTCGAACCATTGCTGAAGCCATTTAGAAGTGGAAGCTTCATTTCCTTCGATTCAGTCTTCAATGCTTCAGCCTGCGCCTTCACCTTCATCTGGTTTCTCTGAAAAGGACAAAGGTTGTTATTAATTTCAAGGTCTTTTAGTATTATCCTTAGTAAACCGTGTCTATGGAATCAAAGCTATAATATTTTATTAGTATCTTAAATTTATGTTAACATTATACTGAAGTAGCTATCAACTACCACAGTTCTTATTTCGTTGACTACCACTACTGCTTTCATACTATGGGGGCACAATTTGGAAAACATGATTGTTGGGAAATCGCGTTTAAAGATCCGAAACCGTGACGCTTCACTCGGAAATGTGAAAGAGACACAAATAGTTTTCGCGGCTCCACAGTATACTTTGACTCTTCTGTCAAGAGTATCATGTAGTTGTGGTACATTTTGTGCCCATATATTATAAAAACTCGAAATCACAAAATTTTGAGATGTGCCCCTATAGTAGGAAAGCTGCGAAATGATAGATTCATTGCCGAGGTTGTAGCTACAAGTTCAGAAAATAGAACTGTATGACAGAAGTCACATTAGAAATAAAATAATGCATCTTATTACAGACTACTTAAATATAGTAAGTAAATACCTTGTTCTTCCTGAGGTAGGCCTGTTTGTAGAAGTCGGAGAAGAGGTAGTAGAAGAGAACAGCGTGCATGCCGATCCACCAGACGAAGGCGCGAGGGTAGTCGCAGTCAATGAACAGAAGCTGGAACGCGTGGATGAACACCAACACGAACTGGATCTGTAATAAAAAAATATATAAAAAAACTGCAATCATCCTCATTCTTTGTACATCCAAGGCAGGCATGAAGCCTATTTCAGACGACACAATGTCATTGCCAATTTACCCGAATTGTCAATCAAATCGTATCATGTAGTGGATAGTTGACGATAAATCCAAATTGAAGGTCATCAGGTGGTCGAGATCATCCGATTCCAGTCGGTACCCTTAGCACGAACAGCTATTGAAAAAAATAACGCGCGTAAAATTATTCGATAGTTCAATTTTGTATGGGAAATTTGTACAGCGCCATCTACCGCCGAATAGCGAAAATAAAATTTCCATAGATAATTCTCTAACGAGTAATTTTACGCGCGTTTTATCTCGATAGCTGTTCTTGCTAAGGGTACTGACCTATCAAATTGTATGGTGTGAATAATGGATTGCCAATTTAGCTTTTTTATTTAGTTCTTTTGAGCCATATGGCTTTTTTTTAACAGCCACTTCTTGGCGCACATTCTTTTCTTTTCTTCATCTGAACAGTACCCTTAGCACGAACAACTATCGAGAAAAAAAACGCGCGTAAAATTACTCGATAGAAAATTATCTATGGAAATTTTAGTTTCGCTATTCGGCGGTAGATGGCATTGTACAAATTTCCAATACAAAATTGCACTATCGAATGATTTTACGCGCGTTATTTTTTTCGATAGCTGTCCGTGCTAAGGGTACAGTATCCTTAGCACGAACAGCTATCGAGAAAAATAACGCGCGTAAAATCATTCGAAAGTGCAATTTTGTATTGAAAATTCGTACAACGCCATCTATCGCCGAGTAGCGAAATTGAAATTTCCATAGATAATTCTCTATCGAGTAATTTTACGCGCGTTTTTTTTCTCGATAGCTGTTCGTGCTAAGGGTACTGTACCCTTAGCACGAACAGCTATCGAGAAAAATAACGCGCGTAAAATCATTCGATAGTGCAATTTTGTATTGGAAATTTGTACAGCGCCATCTATCGCCGAATAGCGAAATTAAAATTTCCATAGATAATTCTCTATCGAGTAATTTTACGCGCGTTTTTTTTTCTCGATAGTTGTTCGTGCTAAGGGTACTGATCACGAGCCCTAGTAGCACGAGTGCTAAGTTGCATTTTTTATTGATAATATAGGAGGCCTGGCGCACGACCGCTCCTCAGGGGTTTAAAAATTGAATGATTTGATTCAGTTGCTGATTACTACACAATTTATGTTGCCCATGAAATCGTGTCGTTTGGAAGGCCTTTGAGTCACGACTTTAGGGTCGGTCATTAACGCTAGAACATACTATTGTGTTGTGTTGTGTCGCAATCTGTCGCGTATCGTTTTCATACATTTAGTATGGTTAGAAACACATTACTACAGTGTGTCGTGTCGACACAACACAACACAATAGTGTGTTTCTAGTCACACTAAATGTATGAAACTGATACGCGACAGATTGCGACACGACACAACACAACACAATAGTATGTCTCTAGCGTAAGCCGCTAATCTCGGCTGCATTCACAATCATCATTAACAGTTACCAATCCTCATAGGGCGCGCGTGGTGGGTTATGGCCCACCTCCTCAATGCACAGCAGGGGGGGACTTCGAAATGGCTCATGATGAATCTTATGATCCCGGTGGTTAATCACAAAGCAGGCAAGTACCCATATATCTATTCTGTGGCAGCGTGGTGAACGTGTCGGTTATTTTAGAATATGCAAATATGGCAATGACCTAGGAAGATCGACGATCAATCAATCCAATTAGTACATCGACGACGATTAAGTAACTAATTGGATTGATTGATGAAAAAAAACCTGTACCTACAATACAAAACAAGTTTTTTTGTGTTGTATGTGTACGCGTGAATGAATAGTGCTGGTTGTTGTAAAAGTATCTTTTCAAAAAATCATGCTCCTTCCATTGTAAATGCGATAGTGTTTTTGTTTGTTTGTACGTTTTCACATCGTAACTATATCCCGGTCGAGTTAACTCGGCACCTGAAGCGCGATAGACCCCCTTCGTTTTCTCCTTGCCTCACGCCACTGTCGTCATGCCAGTAGCGTTAGTACATTTGTTAGCGATAATCTATCGAAAACTTTCAAAAAATTCACGACGGTGGCGTGAGGAAAGGGGAAAAAGAAGGGGTCTATCGTGCTTCAGGTGCCGATATTACTCAAACCGGTAGTACTCAACCGCTCTCTATGAAATCTTACAAACACGTACTCTGGCAGCGGTAGAAAAGGACCTAACCTAAAAAAACTAACTTTCATCCAGAAAAAAATAACTGTTCCCGAGGGATAGAAAAATATATGTATGTTCAAGCAGGCGAAGTTGCGGGTGGCCGCTGGTTTGAATGATAATGGTAGTAGGCACAGAATACATAATAGTACAAGACATAGGTACTATTATTAGGTACTATTTTTAATACGTCTTCATAGAGACGTACATCAACTTTATGAGCAATGCTAACAAAGTATTCTAAGTAAAACACAGTGGAATTCATCACACCAATAAAAATTTGTTGTTGTTGTTTATTAGTCACTTTTACCAACAATGGATATAATTATTAATGCTAAGAATGTACTGTACTTATTGTTAGTAGGTAAATGCATCTGGATTTATCAACAACCAAGTATATTATTGTAATTATGGAAAAATAATTATGGAAATAAATTATTAAATGTTGAAGATACAGAGCGCATGGAGGATGGAAAGTATAAAGAAATACCGCAAAGATGGATAGATTATGATATGAATGATTATTAATATAAAGATAATGATTGATGACGTAAACCGTCATCAATATATGCCTATAGGAAAAAAAATAAAGGCCTGCACTGAATAAATTGCGACAAGGGTAGGGGCCCACTAAATGCACTGCACAGCTTTGCCTATGTCAAATGTGATTAGAGGCCAGGGTGACACGCTCCGGGTATCTGTGGATAGGTCTCACCTCCAAACTACGTGGGGGAAGAGTCCCATTCCCACATAACGCCGTTCGTTTACCCAGCGGCGTGGTATAGCATATTTCAGCCATTTCAATTCTCCCCACTGATGAGGCACGGCCTTTTTTATGCGTGGATATGGAAGATGGGCCATAACCTTAGAGCATACAGAACGGGAGTAAGCAAGAGCGCTCTCCTACACTAGATTTTGTTCACCGATTTTGGGGGGAGACGAGGTACACACGCACAGCACACAACTTCATATTCACGCACACTTTTGAAGCTTAAAGTCATATTGTTACACACGCACACAAAAACAGAATGACCACAAAGTTATATTGGCAGGTGGTCAAATTCGGAACTAACCATCTTAGTACAAATTCTGACAGATCACGTAGACGGCAGCGCCAAACTTACCGACATAAATAAGTTTGCCCTTGCGTTAAGGTTAGTGATGGGACATAAAAAAGACCGATCAAATTGAATGATTAAAAGCTTTGATTTGAAGATGAGTGATTATGATTACGACCAAAAAAAATTAATGTCTTCATTTTGATTTTGTGATTTGCACCAACAATCACTAAAATACGCTTACAAATAATTGTTTAATAACATACTTAAAACATCGTTCTGCCCTTTTATCCTAAAATAATGTACAGAAATGAAATTCCGATAGTGAGTGTTGGCGCAAGATGCAAGTGTAAAGGTGTGTAGGTTGTCAAAAAAGAAAATAAATGTGATTAATAATGTAATCATTTATTTACAAGTATCTATGTACAGTCAGCAGCACATCAAGCTATACAAAACTGTCAAAAATCTCCAATGAATTTTGAACCTTAAATTGCTTGTTAGGGTTCCGTAGCCTAAATGGCAAAAAACTAAACCCTAATAGATTCGTTATGTTTGTCTGTCCGTCCGTCCGTCCGTATGTCACAGCCACTTTACTCCGAAAGTATTAGGACTACACAGTTGAAACTTGATAAGTAGATGTATTCTGTAAACTGCCTTACGATATTTACACAAAAGATTATAGGGGGCTCCCCATACATGGAACTGAAACTGAAAAAAAGCATCTATATAAAAGTCTATAGATAGGTCTTCAAAAATGTCATTGAGGTTCCTAAGACAATTTTTTTTCTAAGTCAACCGTTTGAACGATAATATACACTGCCAAAGTAGTAAAATGTGTGCCCCCCTCTAACTTTTAAAATAAAAGAGTCAAAAATAAAAAAAATATATAATCTATAGATCTTAATTAACACTTTCAACAACAATTTGTTTGTACGAGATATATAATCAGTTATTTAAGATATAGTACATTTTCCAAAACCGCACATATAACTTTGTCATTCATACAAACACTGTCAAAAACCAAGTTATTTTTTGCAGACGAAAAATAGATAGTATAAGGTAACTACGGAACCTTATTGTGCGTGGCCCGACACGCACTTGGCTGTTTTTTTTTTTAATTTAAAATTGATAAAGAAAACTTTAAAACACTTTTTTTTTAATTTTACGCGTTTGAAAATTCAGTGGGTGAACAATCTTTATCATTAAAGTTTGAGGGAATCATGAATGTGACCATTATTTAAATTTTATTCTACATAAAGAGTGTTAAGGCTCGGTTATGCGAAAACATTTGTTTCTGTTTTTAGGGTTTCGTACCCAAAGGGTAACGGGGCCCTATTTCTAAGACTCCGCTGCCTGACTGTCTGTCTGTCTGTCACCAGGCTGTATCTCATGAACCGTGATGGCTAAACAGTTGAAATTTTCACAGATTATGTATTTCTGTTGCCGCTATAACAACAAATACTAACTAAAAACATAATAAAATAAATATTTAAGGGGGGCCCATGCAACCATAAAGTTTTATAAAAAATAATGCTAGCTGATGAGTTCTACCGTTTTGAAGTTGGAACGTTGGGAAGTAAGTATTGAAATTCATTTCTGCGCTGAATTTCAAATTTATAATGTGATGAACTAGACCCCCAAGGAAAATGTGGAACGCCCCGCATCCTTTTTTTAAATGGAATGATTACATTTCAGAGCATAAGTGAGAAAAATATATTTTATAAATGTTATTGTTTCAATATTCATCTTACCCTAGAAAAACAATTAAATTTCGTTGGTTTGGCGCCCTCAATCAACTTTCTTCTACTAAAAACTGATTGAAAACATGAATCATCAAAATGGTCTGAACAAATGACGCTTGTTTTTTTCGGCACCCAACTATATTTTTTTCTGCAAAACTTTATCCATTCGTTTTTTAAAATGCGATCATTCGGAAATCTGTGAAATAAATGATGATATACATACATAAATATACCATCGCACAAGTTTCAATTTAATAGAAAAAACACTAGAGAAAAATAGACACCCGTATTTTTTCTAGTGTTTCTTCTATTAATTATCTTAATATAAAAATAGCATTGTGATTTGTTAGTGCCTAAAATCTAAAAATGCAATAAATCACTTGTGTTTTTGAAATCAAGACAACATCAGAGAAACTAATGATTGAAAAATGTATGTACTGATCAGATCACATTCATTCTCTTTGACTTCGTTCATTCGTCTTCTTTAACTTTGTCACAGCACTAAGACTTCTACCATGGTGTTTGGTATCGTTTTGCTATCGCAATCTCTGTCGTTAGCTTTACTAAACAAACTGGGTTTTCTTCGTGATTATATTATAGTTTGTTAATAAAATTATACTCACGTTAGAAAGGAAATCCCGTCCTTATTAAAATTTGAAGTTTCAGATCGCCTTTTGCACAATATCACCACACAATTCACCATTTTCGCGGAGCTGCGTTCGGCGATATGTAGTCTTTCAAAATGGCGAGTGTTCGCGACCAACTAGTTTTTATAAACTGACACGACCAAATTGGTCATGTACTTTGGTGAAAGGGGGTGCCTGTATATGCCTACTCCCGTTCTGTATGCTCTAAGGCCATAACCTACCACGCAGGCCCAATGGGTGCCCTTTGCATCGCATAATTTCGATTGTCCTAAAGTCACTTGGCATAACTCAATTGGCATAATAATCACAAAGCATACTATTTATTTAGCATAAATTTCGATACGCATAACCATCGAATTGCATAACTTTTAAAAAGCATAATATTTCAAAGCATAATAGTTACAATTCCTAATTACAATTGGCATATTGTCAGTAAGCATATTTTGAAAGGCATAATTTTGTTATGTCTAATATACATAACTACTAATGTTTTATAGCATAATATAAAAGGGAACAGAACTAATTTGAATACTAATTTATAAAAAAAAAACTTTAATTGTGACCACCATTGGTGGGTTAGGTTAGGTCAGTGTTTAGAGTTTAGACCACTCTTAGCTAAACAGGTGGAGCTTAATAATGCTTGTATGCATGTTGCACGCTGCATGCTTGCTTGCATGCTGTGCCTCCTTGCATGCATGCATGCTTGCTTGCAAAATGCTTGCCGGGGGATGCAGGGGGGCTGGCCCCCCTGCTCGGCGGGGTCGGGGGGCCTGAGGCCCCCCGCTATAAAGAAAAACTTTTTGTGTACTAGGTAAGTTAGGTTAGCTTAGTGTTTTGACCACTTGCAGCGGAGCGAGCGAAGCGAGCGGAGCTCTATAGTGCTTGCATGCATGCTGCATTTTGCATGCTTTCCTGCATGCTGCATGCTTGCCTGCATTTTGCATGCTTTCCTGCATGCTGCATGCTTGCCTGCATGCTGCATGCTTGCCTGAATGCTGCATGCTTGCGTGCATGCTGCATGCTTGCGTGCATGCTGCATGCTTGCCTGCATGCTGCATGCTTGCCTGCATGCTGCATGCTTGCCCGCATGCTTGCCTGCATGCTTGCTTGCATATTGCCTACATATTGCCTGCTTGTCTGATTGCTTGCTTGCGTGTTGGGTGCTTGCTCGCACGGATGCTGCAGGCTAGATTTTTGCTTGCAGAGTGCTAGCCGGGAGGTGCAGGGAGCAGAAGTGCTCATATTTTTAATGATTACTTATTCATAAAATAATTATGAGTTTTAAAAAATATGCCTAAAAAAATTAGGTCTCTTATTACAATGCGTAATAAGATTATGTCTTTTGATGATTATGCTTTTTAGACAATATGCCAATTAAAAAATATGCGTTTTGATATTTATGCTTTTTGAAAATATGCCATTGAATATTTATGCTTAAAAAAATTAAGCCTTATGATATTATGCGTTTTGAAATTGTGCTATAAAATCATATGCTAAATGATGATTATGCCATTTAACAGTATGCGTTTCATGTTTAGGACAAATAAAGTTATGCGTTCCATTAGGTAATCAGGCCCAATGCAGATACGTGGGTGCTAACAAATGCAAATGCAGCCGGTACTAACGGCGTAACATGCCTTTGGAATCACGGAGGAGCTCGAGTAATGTATTTTCCGGAGGATAAAAAAAGGAAGAAGAAAATACGAACCATCTGAAGTGCGGTGAGGTACTTCTTCCACCATAGGTACTTCTGGACCTGGGGACCCAGCGCGGCCAGCAGGTAGTACGAGTACATGACGATGTGCACGAACGTGTTCAGCATGCCGAAGAAGGTCGAGTTACCACCTGGGAACAACATTAAACAATTCATTAAAATATAGGTATCTGATATAGGCGTGCGTCGAGATGTCATTTTTGACATTTTCAACATAGACAACCAACGAGCGTCAAGCACTCCATGCTACAGGGGCTCGTCTGGGGGTCTAAAAATTTATAATGCATTCAACATTAAAATCCAAATCTTACTTATTTGATTTTATTCCAAATCTTAAAATGATTAATCCCAACTTTTGAAATGTAAATTGCATAGATTTCATGAATGAATGCCACAATTTAAGAGTTTAAGATTGCTACAAATCAGTGAAATCAGTACCTAATTGTTTCATAAAACTTTTAGATAAATACATCCATTGTTTAGACAGCACTATTTGTAGGTACATAGAGTATGTGCGGAAAGATAACGGAAGTGCCGTCACCGTCACCATGGCAAAAACGGTAGGTAATCATGGCGGCATTTGGAAGTGAGACCTACCCACAGAAACCGGAACGTGCTACCCTGGTCTCCAAGCATATTTGACACAGATGGGCAACTGGTAATTTATAAATAAACATGAATGAGTATAGAAGTAAATAGAATTATAGGAATGGAGAAGTTTCATGATGTTAAAACTGCTTTATTTAACTTCATAAAATTAATATATAGCCTAAAATTAATATACTAGTAAAAAAAATTAAAATCCGTCAGTAAATGGCAGAGTAATAAATAATTTAAGTTGACGAATTTTTGCGCGATGCGATTGTAAGGGCGTGATTTCATCCCACCTGTTGCTTGTATTGTATGGCGGTGGCCTGGAGATGTTCCGTAGATGACGTCAGGCCACACCGGTTCCCGATGAGCGAAATTTTCTTAAAATCGTAAATTTCACGTCATGTAACTTTTTCATTTTTACAGATAATTTTAATTCTTTCACAGTTGTGTATAATTTGGCCTTAATTTTAATAATAGCTAGTAAAAAAACTAGGAAACTTCTCCATTGCAGTGCCAATATTCGTTAATGAAAAATAATATTTTTCTTAAAAAATAAACACATGATTGTAAATTGTTATTTCAACAAACAAATTTTTACTCGTCCCGACTCAGCTGATTGTCCATAGAGTCAACATAGTTTGGTTGGGGTATACTAACTAAGTAAGAACCCCACAAAAATGCCAAAGGATAATTTGTAGAACTCGGATGGGGTTAAGTACCTAATGTTAGATTGACTATTTTAAGTTAAATCAATGTGTGAAGTGCTGATTAGTAATAAATCTTCGACTGTTAGCGTGGACAGGTTTAAGTGTGATGATGTATAATATTAGTTCTATTTATCTCACATTACATTTTTCAACACACTTGCTCGTAAAGTGAGCCCTAATCAACGCTTTTAGAGCCATAAACCGAGCTATAACAAACGCGTGCAATAATATATAAAACACTAGTTTGTTATAGAATTATCTCTACAAAGTTAAATTAGTACCTTACTGCAAGTTCTATGCGAGTAAACAGTGAAAAAAAACGCGCGTAAAATTACTCGATAGGGAATTATTTATGGACATTTTAATTTCGCTATTCGGCGGTAGATGGCGTTGTACAAATTTCCAATACAAAATTGCACTATCGAATGATTTTACGCGCGTTATTTTTTTCGATAGCTGTTCGTGCTACGGGTACTGAGCATTCCCAATTTAACCGGGTAATACAGTTATTTTTTAGTAACAACAAAGAGGTTTTATGCCGCTGAAAATTCATATTAATTTTTGGAATAAATAAATGTGTAAGTCCTTAATTAAGTCAAACAAATATTTAATTATTATCAAATTATTCATAATTCACAATATTTTGTTATAAAATACTAAAATATTTGCATTTTATCACTTAAAATTATAATTTTGAAGTAGGCTGTATGCCCACTCACCCTTTGTTCACAAAATATTCTTGCAAAAAAAAATCACTCTTCATTTGAAAAAATAAATAAAACTTGCGCGCCTTTTCCCATATTTTTCGTATTTTGTTTTTGTCGTATTTGTTGCTGTGTGGTAAATTATTTTGTTTTTTCCTCGCAAATGTGTTGAAAAACGTCGTATAAAACTCGTGAGCTTTTGCTTATTGCACTAAGCCAACTTGTCTCATAATGTACTATTAATTATGACTATCAATATTACGACCAATTTACGGAAATGAAGAAAATAAGGTTTTCATAAAAGTTTTCTCACTTACGACATCTTTTCAGCGAACATGTTAGCCACGCAACAAATCTGTGTAAATAAGTAAGTGTAAGTGTTCAGTGTTAATAAACAGAGTGTATAGACTATAGATATTTAGCAAACAAGGAATCGTTTACGCATTCTGTTGTTATGAGGACTTTGATCTAGTCTGTTGTCCTTTGCACTTTACATAGCTGGCAGAACTCTCAAATATTTGCCTCTATACATGCCCAGTATCATAAACAGTTTAAATTTCATAAAACTACTACTTAAAGAACTCTTAAAGAAAAAGGTTCTCTTAAAGAAATTTTTGGCTGTGACATTAAACAACATAATGCAATTCAACAACATAAAAAAATCGAGTTGCACTCCGGGAGTGCCGGCAGAAGTGAAAACTTGAATATTAACTTGTGCATTTTTGATATTTTGGAATGGTTAGGGAATAATTTTGCACGAATTGCCGTCTTACGAATTTACTCTGCATTTTTTACGAATACAGAACAGTATTGTACGAAAGTTTTATCCATAGCTTGACAGAAATTCTAGAGTTTTGACATTGAATTAAAAATTAGCGCGTTGCTATGGTGACACAAGTGTTTACGTCTTGAAATGACGCGCCGCCATTTTCACCGCGCCCCGTAGAAAGAGAGGGGGTTACTTCCGCCACCGGCTGTCTACTCTCCATTCTTCACATCCGTCTTACGAATTTTCGGTCAGGGTCACGTGATTCTTACTGACGCGAGTTTAGCATTTTTTCCCCATTACAAAAAAGCGTACAACGCCGCTAAAGATGTTTTCACTTCACAAATAGTTATAAAAATAGCATTATGAATGTTAAAAATCATTAAGTTACAGCATAAGTAAAAACACTTTACAGTTCATACTATCTTAATAATAGGAAAGTACCTACCTATATTTAGAATTTTCCACAAATCGATCAAAGATCACGAGTTGTTCATAGTGGAATTATTTTCACCTAAAGATTACATGACGCTAAGTTTAAAACCATTAATTGTTTAGTAACAACAACACAGAAAATTGTATATCTTTTAAGTACCTAAATGTAATGTAATTAAGTATATTTGTACTTATCACGGTAGACATAAACTTAACTATATATCCGATTCCGATATTTACGAAACTACTTATAAAATATAATATTTATATTGTAATTACATGCCTGACCGAAGCTATTAAGTGGTTAAACTTTAAATTAGCATGTAGGTAAGCATGTAAGGTTTTTTAATTAAAATTTCATAACAAGAGTCATTTAAAAGCAATTATTAAGTATTATGATTTTAATAGATATTCCTTTGTCTTCTCTGTTTGTTTGTTAACTAAGTACCTACACTTAGTTTTTTATGCGAATTGCAATGTAATAAGAAAACATGCTTTGTTTCTATAATTATTTATAGAAGCAAAGTATGTTTTCTTTCTTGTTACCAAGATCAAAAACAAACAAAATATAATAATAATAATTATGACTTTTAATATTATACTCAGAAAAAATCTTTGGCTAGGACAAACAGGCCGTATTGATTTAAATAATCTTCGAAACAGGTTCTACTTTAACAGTTTTCGTTTAATGGAGTAACAGTAAAAAATCGGCCAAGTGCGAGTCGGACTCGCGCACGAAGAGTTCCGTACCAAAAATCGGCAAAAAAATCACGTTTGTTGTATGGGAGCTTCCCTTAAATGATTATTTTATTATATTTTTAGTATTTGTTGTTATAGCGGCAACAGTAATACACAATCTCAGAAAATTTCAACTGTCTAGCTATCACGGTTCATGAGATACAGACAGACAGACAGACAGACGGACAGCGGAGGCTTAGTAATAGGGTCCCGTTTTTTCCCTTTGGGTACGGAACCCTAAAAACTATGTAGGATGTCCGACGTCGTTTTTTACTGTTACGGGGATGTCCCCGTCACAGTTTATGATTAAAATTATTTAATTTTAATGGATTTTAACTTTTGGCTTAATTAGCATATTTATGCTATTTAAGCCAAAAGTTATCTTTGTATCAACGGCAGTCTTATTTAGATAATAAGCCTGCGTACGCATAACAATCTGCATGTACTCATAACATCTGGAGGCCACGATGTAATGTTAAATAGGAAATCATTTTTAGTTCCGCAATTGTATGAGTAGAGTAGCTATTTCGAAATCATAAGTGATGGCATTAAAACCTTGATAGTTTATAGAGACAACATTAAACAATGTTTATCATTGAATGCATTAAATTAAAAGAAGAGAGGGAAGTTTACAATCTTGATTTTGGCGGAAATTTGATTACACGGGCAAGGTGGTATGTATGAATATACTATCGTCAAAGTGATATTAATAAATCGTCAAAGACCATATCAGAGGAACATTTTTCATGGAAAACTTAATTCGAAATAAGATAAAGTTAGTTACTTCCTGAATCATTAACGTCAAATTATGTAGTATCATTTGACAAACTTCAAAGTTTGCGTAACACTTAGCATTATAAAATGTAATCACTATCAGTGAACTTTTGTTGTTAATAAACACGTTGTTAGCCGGTCACTGTGTGGCTGTCGCAGCCAACTAGCTTAATCAGTTGTTCAATGAACGGCATAGCAGCTCCGTTCAATCAGCGGTTTAAAGGCCCTATTTTTGAATCGCTCGGCAGGCGTCGAGCGCTCTTTTCGACTAATTATCGTTCGACATATGACTCTATCTCAAACATTTGAGTCATATGTCGAACGAAAATCAGTCGAAAAGAGCGCTCGACAGCGGTCGAGCGATTCAAAAATAGGGCCCCTGGGCACACCGGCTGCGTAGACACGCGCGTAGTGACGCGCAGCAAAGATACGTGCGTGTTCGGTGTGACGTCCAATAGGGAATGCCATTGAGTACAACGTCACGAGCTGCAATGCGTAGGGTATCGCATCAGTCTTCGCGTTACACAAGCGGTGTGCCATGTCTCATAAAGTTTCAGACATTACAACGTCATAGTACGTCTACGTGAACGCTTACGCATACGCTTACGTATCCGGTGTGTTTCGCACTTAAATGATATCTAAGCTATCTAATCAGATGGCTAGGCTAAATGACTTAGTTCAATAACGTTTATTAACTTACCTAGCCCAGACATTGAAATATAGTTTCGATTTCTGTCACCTAGGGCGCTGTAAGCAGAGCTGCCAATATGGCATCCGTCGACTGTGATATTTTTGGCGTTTCTCACGATTTAACGACATAAAAATACGCTTTCATGAGAATACTTATAGTTCAATGGAAGTATGTGGTTATAAAAATAGTGTAAGTATTACCACAGAATATATATAATAGTACTAACCTGTTATCGAAAGTTGTTAAATAATTTTTTAACCGAAATTTTATTGGACAATACATGACCAACAGATACGTTTTACGGCCTAAGCATCTGCCAGCCCGTTAATCAAATGTTGTATTAGGCTATTACGTTATTTGGGCCGGTGATTTAGGCCGTTAATTGAGTGGCTGATTAATCCAGTTGGCTGCGACACATGGCCATTGAGTCGCACGTTTGCCCACGTGGACACGGCAGGCTTCGAGCCATGCCCATGATTACGTAAATCTTGATTTATCACGTCGTGTCATTGTGTAATTGGTATCTGATTGCTAATGAGAAAACTGAAGGAGATAACGTAGGTACATACTTATATCATATCACTATTATCAGCTCTGCTACGGTAATACTTACAAACACAATAACAGTTACGAGCCTACTATGGTTTAAAGTATTCCGATGGCCTAACGAAAAAAGAATAATGATAATTGGATTTAATTTTAGATCTTATTTTCGACCTAGTTAACTAAGCGGAATGAACGTCGAACTGAGTAGGTCCTTTGCAGATCCTGCCTCCGTGTTACAAACCTCTTAAAACTTGCCAGTTTCCAGAATGGCTATCAATGTGTTTCTTTTATTTGCTATACAGTGAGAAAGAGATGTAACTATAATAATTCATAAACCTGGCAAGTTTTAAGAGGTTGTAAATACCTCCCAGGCTGGTACTTAATCTTTGTGTCTACATTCTCGGTGAGATCGACGATTGTTATTGTAAATTGTTAAAAGTGTGGATGGTTATGGTATTAGAATCCAAAACAATATCACTTCACCATGAATGGATGATGTTAAATATTTTTTTCTAACCTGGCGTGAACTTGACTCCGAACCAAACGGACATGGGCATGATGCCGTGATGGATCACGTGGAGCTTTGACACATGGTCGAACTTCTTTCGCATCACAAAGAAGATCTGTAACAATCAACCTGGGTTAATGCTATAGCTTTTGGGCATGACCAGTAGGTACCCGCAGCATGAACATCTACCGAGAAAAAGAAACGCGCGTAAAAGTACTCGATAGAGGAATTATATATGGAAAATTTAAATTCGCTATACGGCGATAGATGGCACTGTACAAATTTCCCATACAAAATTACTCTATTGAATGTTTTTACGTGCGTTATTTTTTTCGATTGTTGTTTGTGCTATGGGTATGGCTATCGAAAAAAATTACGCGCGTAAAAACATTGCGTAAAGTAATTTTGTATGGGAAGTTTGTACAACGCCATCTACCGCCAAAAAGCGAAATGAAATTCCTCATATACAATTACTCTACCGAGTACTTACTAATACTACGTAATAATAATTATCTGTGGAATATCCCATTTCCCTTTTCGGCGGTATACACGGTTAATTTTTAAGTATATCTAAAAATTTAATGGGGTTTTTAGATAACGTTAACGAACAACTTTTACTATGGGGCCAACCACGAAATCGTGAAAAAAAATCAGCTGTTCCAAACATTATAGTCGAGTCGATGTTGTACTTTTCTATGGAACAGCCGATTTTTTTTTCGCGATTTCGTGGTTGGTCCCATAATAAAAGTTGTTCATTTACGTGGTCTGAAATCCCCATTTCATTTTTAGATATAGTTAAATTAACCGTGTATAGACCGCCGAAAATATATATAAATTGGCACGCTGTTCAAATTTCTCATACAAAAATACTCTATTGAACGATTCTACGCGCGTTATTTTTTCGATAACTGTTCGTACTACGGGTAGGTACAGAAAAACGAGAATCTTGGTCATGAGGCGTTTTTACTTCTTCATTGTCCTTATGTCAGGAGGTCTATTACGAAAAGTTTAATGCGATACACGCAGCTGCGTCTGTGCTTCGTTTTGATTGTTTCCTATTACAAATCACTTTCGCATGCGATATTGCGAAGTGATTGCGTGAGTTTTGACAGCTTCTCTCTTACGTATCCGACATCGTTCGTTTATTCTATGGACTACAATAGAAAAATTCAAAATGTTTGAAAAACTACAACCAACGAACTGCGGACGACTATCGTGGCCAAGTGACTGCGTTACGCAATTGCGTACGTTATTTTCGTAATAGGCCCCCAGATTCGCATTAGATTCAGTAAAAAAGTAGTAGATTATACAACAAGTGAAAAGATCTCGTGCTCTAAACTACTTGAAAGGCCATTGAAAATGAATCTACCTATATAGATTATTTAAAAAAAAAACTCATTTCGGTCGAAAATCTTATTTTTTTTCCAAAACCAACTTTTCCAAAATATTTTTACATCATCTTAAAGCTCTTCGAATTCCGCGTCTTTTGAGCACTCATACATCCTCATGGCCGCACGCGGGCCGCGTGATACTTATCGCACCTCGCGCCACGCAAAACTCGCGGCAAATGGCACCTCTCAGCCTCAACCGTCAGCAATATCGAAAAAAGTGTAATGACTTAAAATATTCCTCGGTCCAATAGCAGGGTGCTTTTTTCATATTTTTTAAATTCGGCCCCGTTCTCGAGATATCGGAAATTTTCTATGAAAACACACGATTTTTAGATTGGAGAAAGTCATTTTTCTTTCGATTTCCAAAAAAGTTTTTGGCTTTTCCAAAATTATTTTTACATTTTCTTAAAGCCCTTTAAATTCCACGTGTTTTGAGCCCTTATACGTCTTAGTGGCCCTAAACCTCAGGGTATCACGGGCAAGTCGCACTTTCAGCGACAATGGGGGCCTACTGGAGCGAACGAAAAAACATTTTCAATGTTAAAAGGGAATTAAGTTCGAGGGATACAAAGGACCGAGATGAATTTTTTTTTTCACGAGTTGTGTACTCTACTTTTTACCATTGACTGCGAGAAAACAAATAGCAGTACTTTTATACCCATAGTTGTATTGTATAGTTATCACATTTTATTATTTAAGTAATCGGTAATATTTAAACTTTAGAAAATAGTGAAATTAGAAGTTTTGCAATGACATAAAACAACTACGCTAAGAGGGAAATTACATGATCAGTCCGTTAATTTTTCCAGATTGAAGATCGTACCAGACTGGTGGAATGGACTGATGCAAGACAGAACATCTCGTCTCCCTCTAATCTAATAGATAGAAAAGAACCCAATAAAATTTGGCGGGATATTTTTTTATTTAATAGTGTAACTATGATTCTGTAACAGCCAATAGGTCTGTACCGTGATCTGTACCATGGATTTAGTACTTCCCTTCGTTGTTCTTATCATTGAATTATAAACGCACTTTTTCGAGTGGCGATGGTAAAAATATAATTACTTTGCCGCAGTTTTTTATATTGCGGAATCGTTTATTTCATTGTTTCTAGTTTTAGATTAGGAAATGTAGTAAGTATTTTATTAAAATGTCTCAGTAATCTTCGTGTTCCTATTAGTTGCTTTTTGCAATTCTACCTACTTTGAATTGCCTACTCTTAATTATTTCTAACAATTTTAAAATGGTAAATGCGGAAAAAAACAACGATTGCCGTGAATAGTAAACTATTAATAGCATAGAAACACTGCGCTTAATTAATACAGTAAAAAAATCTGAACCAGTTTTATTGATAATGTGATTTGATACTTAGTAACGTAAATCTAGAGATTTTTTACAATTCAGAAACGATTACCTTATAGATTCAATGTTTTTGAATGTCAACATTAATAATTCAAAAACCAGTTTAATAAGTGTTTTTTTTTAATTATTAATGATTAATAAAAACCTACTGGTAATTTTAATGAATAAATCATTAAAATTGTAATAGGTAAATCGTCGTAGAATCAAATAACTGCTCAAATCTCGTTAATATTAATTTAAAAACGGTTTTGCGTTTGGTGATCAGCATTGACGGTCGTGTCTTCTAGAGAGTTAAAGAACTAATCCGTTTTAATTAATAACATCATTAGACAAAGGAAGTAAACAACGTTATTCGATAGATAATAATGATATATTTATCGTATTTATTAGCCGTAGGGACTACACTCGATAAGGTATACAATAACCGTGGCACGAACTTAATCGAGAAAAAAACGAGCGTAAAAGTACTCGATAGAGTATTATCATTACATTCTGCTTTTCGGCGGTAGATGGCGCTGTGTAAATTTCTTATGCAAAATTAGTGTATCGATTTTTTAAGCGCGTTTTACTCTCGATAAATGTTCCTGCTGCGGTTACAGAGCTATGTAAATAAATAAGGTGACCGTGATAGTCGCGGATATAAACACTACAGCAATGACCAGAGTGGGCGAAAATATGGTATTACCGTCAAGGACGGCAAGTACAATAACATTAAAAACAACTATTTTATATAACATTCCGCTTGACGCATGTAAGCGGCAAAAAGTATCTAAAATCATGATCAAAAGATATAAAACGCTTCACCGCTCTATGATACCCAATACGCAATTTTACAAGACTGATTAGCGTGAACTTGTTTTTTATCTAATGATATATAGTGGGGTCCACCTAATACTAATACCACTTAATAGTGGGGTCAGAGAAATGATGTCATACTCACAGTGTCGAAGAACTCCGTAAACTTCGAGAAGTAATACCACCAACATCCGCTGGCCATCTGCAAAGAACGCAAAAACTTAATAATGGTGTGAAAAACCCACTGCGAAAGGCAAATCAAGAACCTAAACTATAAATGAGTCAGACTAGGATTGACATTATGATATCTTTCAGTTTTAAGTAACCGACATTTTATTGTGCAACAAAGATAGCAAAATTATCTTATCTTGATAATTAAGTGATTGTTTGGAGAGCTGATTTATATAAAAATAGGCCCTAATTGGAATTTATACTAAATCGAGTAGCTAATATTTTATAATTAGGTTCTAGTTATTGATATAAAACCGAATTCAAGGCTGAATATGACGTGGTGGAATCACTACAGTCCATATGAAGGTAGAAATAAAAAATCTGGTAATGAAGTAAACAAAGATACTGTTAATAAATATACAGAAAGTTTCGATCTGTTTCTACGCAAACTTCATCCAAGTACGCAAAACATAATCCAAATTGACCGCAAACGCCATAACACGATCTTACAACATAAACAGGTTTTATACCCTTTGTTTTTGTCCACATTTCCGCAAAAGTGTTAAGGCGAACAAAACATTAAATAATTAAGTCGGAACTCGCACGAAGGCGAGCCAGCCAGTTCACGGCTAGACCGTGGTTTCTACAAGCTCTGCGTGTGAGTTTAGAACCCTATTCGGTTTCACTGTGCAAATAATATTGTCACCCTATATAGAATTCGCTTATTTTGATGCGCACTTGAGGTTCTACAATCAACTATTTAACATTTATTTTTCGTGTGGAATGGTATACCAGTTCAAATTATAAAAACATTAAGTGTATCTCGACCCTCCCTGAAAAACTGGCCTGGTTACGCCTATGGTATAACTGTAATAAGACAAAAGCCTTCGCAGGCCTGTTTTCTACTCTTTCTAACAAATTAAAAAGTATAGATTACTATTTAAATATTTTATTTAAAACATAAGTAGGAAAATAATAATGATTTATTATTTTTCCAAGCTGTATTTTTATAATAATTAAGCAAACTATTGCCCACCTTATTCTATATCGGTTCGGTACATTTCAAAGCGGTTTTTGAACTCAAAAAACCCAAAAAAGGCTACTCTTGAAGCACGAACACTTTAATCATATTTACAAGATGATTAATAATAATAATATTCAGATACACACTAACATTTACTAACATTATTTTTATACTAATAATTTCTTAATTTGTTTAATAACCATGAATGCTAATGTTTTACAACTTTTATGCACAAATGCTTAAACATTCAACTAACTAATGCCAAATGTGTTTAGTAAAAAAAATAAGTAACAGCTAAGTTACAACGATTTAGGTGGTATTTCTGTTAACAAAAAATATTTCACTTATAAGGTACTTTTTTAGATCGGAAATATTTTTATTGCTAATAGTTGGCCGTCATGATCATAATGCGAAGTAATAACAAGCAATTGAATCATCTTTAACATCATAGAAGATATGAGAGTCTCTGAGAGAAAAAAAAAATGCTATTTAGCAATCGGAAATTTCATACTTTAACCCCCTAGGTACCTATATCGTAAATAAAATTTTAAATTAACCGAGATCACAAGGAATAGGTAAGCGTTTTTTTAAAATAATAACTAACACTTGAATAAAATGACATCAGTATGTTTATAATGAATCAAATTAAACCAACAACTTCTAAATGTGGCTTCTTAAGTACCTAGGTCTCAAGAAAATCTTATTTTATTAAACGTTTTTGTTCTTAAATTGAGTTTTTTGCATCGAAACAGATTTCCTTCAGATTTTCCTTATTAAATAAAAGTAATACGTAACGTAACGTAAAAGTAATACTTGTAAATTGATTACAAGAATAAATCAATACATATTTACTAATAATTTTCTTACTTTAACGACAAAACATATATCATGTAAGTCACAAAGATTTATAAAATTAATCAACATTAAGATAATTTCAATAGTTCTTATCAAAAGGGTAAGACAAGCAAGATATGCGCACGATGAAATTAAAGCAATTGCCATGACAAATAAAAGGTTGTATAGGTATATTAATTTACCACCTATGTGGTCCTGTGTTTCGCCCACCTTTGGGTTTGGGTTCGATTCCCAGGAAGCTCGGTTTCGTTGGTGGTAGGGCTTGTTCCAAGCCCGCATGGCTAGCTACCACCATCTTATCTAATTCTGAAGCCATAACAACAATATTTTAACATTGTTTTGTTCCAGCAGCAGTAAGAGGTAAGATAGCCAGTTGCTCAGTGGTCGAGGATTCCAGCTGTAGGTGCTTTCACCTTGGGCCTTATCGTTATTTAACGTCATGTGAGATGAAGGCCAGACATTGACCTATTGAGGATAAAAAAATGCTTACCCTCATCGCTAGAGGTGACCTGGAGTAGTCAACGGGCTGACACCTGAAGCTGTAGGACGTGAACCAGCCGCTGACTATGCTCTGCAACAAAACAGTGACGTCAGCTTAAATATTTTTAATTTTAATATCCCTACAGCTGGCACCAGCTTTTCATTATGGGTGATAATAATTTTCGTAACTCCTAAATCGCGAGGCGATCACGCTCACCTACTGCTCATTCGCATGCATTAAAAAATTACGAATATTTAAAATTAAAACATTTATATATTCACAAAAAGATGCCAAGTTCATCAAAATTCGAGGTTTCTCTAAACATCACTGAGAGTCACTGTAGTACGAAATATCTACTAAATGTAAATTTTAGCAAAGTTAAATAAATAAAATAAAGTTTCAGCAAATTTTAACTTTATTTATTTTAGCAAATCATCGAAGTGCAAGTACAAAACCAGTGAAAACTCTCTCCAGAATGTTTATTTCCCTAATAAAAGACTTCAACGCGAGCAAACGCATAATGTGACATCTTGGCATTTTTAAATTTTTGAATTATATTTTAGACTAGCTTTTGCCCGCGACTTCGTTCGCGTGATTAAAATAGTTGTGCAATTACCAAGAAATAAAAAAAAATATACCTAAATAGGTATTTATCAATACTCATTTCACACATTTAAATTTTTTCATAAAAAATCAGACTATAATGTATCCCTGTGCCAAATTTCGTCTAAATCCGTTCACCCGTTCAGACGTGATTGAGTAACAAAATGAACAACATCCAAACATCAAAAATTTCACATTTTTACAATTTTGTGATATGTAGGTAATAGCTGCACCCCGCGGTTTTACCTGCGCAATCTGTTGATTCTGTAACCAAACTCTCATCTCACTTCGAACCTCACTTCACTTCGCGTGAATTGTTATTAGAAATTAGCTAACTGAATGAGCAATTTTACCGATTACAATAAATTTAGGTAGCTATGTAAAATATTTTGTGATGAAAAAAAAATCTTATCATTATCTTATTTATGATTTAAAGTTCCCGTCCCGTGCAGTGAAGTGAGATTCGAAGTGGGGTTCAGGTTCACAGAACCGACGCCCTACTGTTCACGATTTTGTATTAGGTAGGTAGGTAGGTACTTAATAAAATTTCTTAGCAGTAATATAACAAAATAAGTATAATAATATTATGTAACATTTAATACTCATACTTAATAGTTTAGTAGGTATCTTCTTTTTAAATAAAAATCTATGTATGTTTATTTGTTCCTGGTTCCTGGCTAAAATAACGTGACATTGCAAATTATGTCGGGTGCAACTTATGTTGTGCATTATTATCCGGCTCTCAATTTCAACACTTTACACCACATTCCTTGTCACGTTAGATATCTGATATTTGCTAGATTTTGCCACGTTTTATAAGTAGACTAATATTTCGTTAAATAGGTAGTGAAAATCAGGATAACATCTTATACAACATGAAATGTCAGCTCGTGCGGTGACATAATTACAATCTCAGGGGAGGTGAGAACCTGACAACTGACATTTATTTTTCTTAATCGTACAAATGCACTAAGAAGTTTTGATTCCGATATCGAAGTCAACCACCCTAAAAATAGCTTTCTACCCCTTTTCAACCCTGTTAGGGGATACATTTCAAGAAAATACGAAACACGTATTCAATTAATTTTGTTAAAAAATGTCTATGCCAAATTTCAAGTCAATCGGGCCAAGGAATCGCTTTCTCCCATACAAACTTTGCCACCCTGTTTTACCCCCTTAGGGGTTGAATTTCGCAAAATCCCGTCTTAGTGAGCACCTTCACCCTAAAAGGGACCCCCATGCAAAATTTGAGACTCCTAGCACTTGTAGTTTCTGAGATTTCGTGATGAGTCAGTGAGTGATTTACGCTTTTATATATATAGATTACATTATATTCTGCACATGTATGGCACTGTGATTTTGGGCCTGCAAGCTATCAGCTAGGGTCGGTCATCGGATGGGTGACCAATTTATTATTTCGAGGCTGCCGTGCTTTGCAAGTATGATACGCATTGCATGGACTCGCTTGGTGTTTAAAATTATATAGTCTTATTTTTTTTCTATGGGGGATTTTTATCCATTTTTCTACGAGGGAGGCTTGTGCCCCATTAGTGGGGACATTACAATGGCTCATGGTAAATAATAATAATTACAAAACCGTGTGAAGGAACAAAGGATCTCTAAAAAAAGATCCTAATTATACAGGGTTATTAGTAAAACACCAACAACCTCGCAGGAGTAGATTACTAACATCATAAACAACAACATTTGTCCTACAACTTTTCCGAAAACAGATAAAAAAAACTTTCCATACAAATGTCCGAACAGCTGATCGACCTTTGTATGGAAAGTGTTTATATTTTTATCTTTTTTCGTAAAAGTCGAAGAACAAATGTTGTTGTTTATGATGTTAATAATCTTCTCCTACGAGGTTGTTGGTATTTTACAAATAACCCTGTATATCCGTATATTGTATCTTGAACGTATGTTTATTAAAAGTAGGCAGGTATTCAAAGATAACACAAATTAACATATTTTGGCGGGAGCAGTGACACGATGAGCTTCTATCCATCTATCATTGACATTGCAAATTATTATTATGGCATAATGAGTAACAATCCTAGACTCAAAATTCTGTCTGGATTTGAGCATAAATATTATAAGACATTTAAGAAACTGGTCAAGATTCTTGTTTTGCCGTTTACACGCTCTATGTAACGATCCGACGCATTTTAAATATGCAATAAAATAAATGCAATCTATAGTCCAAAATAGTATAGGGTTCCGTAGTAACCGCATACCATACCATATGGCTATAAACTTATATTTACTTCCTGTTTTACACTACTTAAGACTGAACACTTGATAGTTGTACTTAGTTGTAACTAAGTATAACTATCAACTATTCAATAAAATTTTCACATATAAATACTTTACTGAGTATCGAATCAATTCTCGTCAACTTGTAAAGCCTACTTAGCAGTGATAGTTTTTCTTTTAATAGGGAACATGCATAAGTCACCGATTTTGATAAATTTGAGCTTGATCGCTGCGGACACGTATAAAAACATGATGGAACAGAAAAATAATAAATAAAATGTATTACTTTAGTTTTATCACACAAGGGAAAATAACGAATTTTTTTTTTTCGTTTTCGGATATAATGCACTTAACAGTCATATAGAACATCAAATAAGAAATAATATTTTGTATGACACATATGTACTTAAACGCAATATTTAGGGAGATATTTGAAAATTCTTGGCTAACTCCATACTAATGCACTGAAACGTGACATGAGTGACGTTGACCTTTTTGTATAGAGCGTTTTCGGCGGGTGCTGCTGCGTGCCAACTTCAAGTAACTATATCACGAGAAAAAAACACAAGAGAAAAGTTTTAATATTACAGTTGATTTTCTCACGCATTATACTTTTGATTTTGATACAAAAAAAAATTGATGCATGTTCCCTATTTCATAATACGTACTACTGTCCTGAATTTTTTCACGTGAAACCGCTGGTAGAGGGGGGGGGGGCAACACTTGACTCTAACAAAATTTTGCACTTAAATGCTCACCTCATAAAACAGCCAACTGCTAAATATCACTTGGAACAGATTGTACCATATTAACACGTTTTTCAGTTCAAAAGGTTTTCTGTTCTCCATAAGCTTTGGACCCAGCACCTGTAACGATAATGTATTGTTAAATAATATTTAGTAAAATATAGTTTTGGTATCAACAAATCGGTAAGATCGTTAAAATTGATCGTACAATAAGCTATTGATAGTAAAATAATAGTACTTACAATAATAAATAGGAAATTCACCAAAGGAAATATTTATCAGCAATTAAGTATTAGCTATCATTAAAATGTGTTTTCATTGACGCAAGTGCAATTATATTGTTGCGTCGTTAAATACTCACTTTGACCGTGAAAACGTATGTGAGACAGATTGCCAGGGTCGGGAACGGTGAAGACATGAGGAACCAGTCTTTCACTCGTGGGTCACTCTTGTTATCCATGAGGTCATGGTATCCCGCAGCTAGTCTCCTCAGCACCTCCATTTTCACTGAAACAATGATAATAATTAAATTTTTATTGTGCTCATTGTAGGTATGTGTGAATACCAAGTAATGCACGCGTAAAGTGAAGTAACTTAAGCCGTAAGTTGGTGGTCTGCACACTGAATGTCAGGGTGGACTGGCCACAATTTATCACAGACCGATATCATTCAGAACAAACCAAAGACAAACTTGACGAAAGAATTTTACTATTTTACAAGAAACCAGATACGATTTTAAGATATTGTGCTCATCTTATGACCGACTATGACCTAATGACCTACAAAAAAATTTAAGCACACTTTTAGTTAAGAAATTTATTCGGAAGAAAGTAAATTTAGTCTTCGGGTCACACCACACCGTTCTTTTATATTGCATCGATTTGAAAAGTAGAATAGAAACCACTTGTTGACCAACATAAATAAACTCAGTAAATAATATAATGTGCTAGTTAATTAATGGAATAACGATTGCTTACGTATTTTTCCGTTTGTCGGTAAATAAGTATAATAACTATGACGACTAGCCCATCTATTCGACCATTAGCTTCCATCGCTCGCGTCAATCATACCCGATATATTTATGTTCGTTTTATTTTACTTTACAGAACAAAGACCATTTTGTTACATGAATTCAATACGTTATTTCTTTAAGATCGTAATATAAATGTCCATCTAATATACTGTCGACACCGCCTTCCCAAGGATAATTGTTCATACGTGCGTATACTTTTAAGATATAAAGTATGATACATAATTTAACTCACAGTTACCATAATTAAAATGCGCAGGAACAGCCGCCGCAAGATGGTTTTGCATGGACAAATTCATCTTATAAAAATCCGGTTTATTTATAATTCGGTAGAAAATTGGGCACAAGAAAAAATAATTAAGTATTCATTTTAACACTTAACGGTGGCAGCGAACCATAAATTCAACAAAAAATAACTTAAAATATAATTCTTGCGATCAGTATGTAGGTATATAAACAAAGAAAAAACCCTTTTTTCGCTAAATGAAACCGGCAGATTCTGTAAACGGCAGATTCTGTAAACGGCAGATTCTGTAAATGGCAGAAGTACAGTCCCAAACAACATTCTAATTCTAAAGATATTTTTTTATTTTTATTAGGCTCTATCAAGAAATATGACAACGGAAATAATGCCACACGACAATCCCGACTGACGACCGACCCGTCTGACCCGTGGTCACATCAACTTACCACACCAGTGTGACTACGGGGATTTTTTACCCGTAGTCACACCGACTCATTATGCTCTTGACCTTCCCTTGACATGAAAAATGTCAAAGAAAATTATAAACTTTTTTTCGTAAAACAATACGTCACCAAAGTACCAGGATCTCATAAATATGGAGAAGGTTAACCACCACCAATACAAACGTCAACACGTTATTTATTAAAATAAATTCTGGACAAACCAATGTTAAAAAAAAACTATGTCAAAAAACTTTTCTTTTTGCTGACTGACTGTACAATATATGTCGTTAAAAGAATCTGCCATTCACAGAATCTGCCATTTACAGAATCTGCCGTTTCCAGAATCTGCCATTTAGCGAAAAAACGTAAAAAACTCTGATATTAAAAGTTATATTAAACAAACTAGCTTCCGCCCGCGTTTTCGTCCGCGTGAACATTCAGAAAATCCTTAAAGAACCTTTGACCGAGATAAAAAGTATCCTATGTTTTAATCCAGGTTATAAACCACTTGCGTATCAAATTTCATCCAAATCCGTTTAACCGTTTTTGGGTAATTGGGTGATTGATTATTTAACTGGTAGGATTATTAGGAAGTACGATATGCAAATGAACCTTCATAAAAAAATTATTTTATTTTTTTATGAAGGTTCTTTATTTAAACTAGGTTATATATATTAGGTTTATTAGGTTTTATGAATATTTTATTTAAACACCGGTTTACAAAGATAGCAGCAAACTTTTATTTTTGGTATAACAAGGTCAACATTTGCGTCACAAGACCGGAACGCTAAGCAGAGTTTATATCTAAAAAAAAGAGTTGCATAAATGCAGGCGACCACTGCAACTGGTTCCCGTGGCGTATACGGCGCGGGCTCGCGGTCGCCCGTGCAGGATCAACGAACTTAAGATTATGTTGCATCGATCATCGCAAGACCTTGGCGCTAAGCAATGGACGCGCGGTTGACACTACACATGGCGATTATGTACTATTATCATGAATAGGCAATTTAATTCATACCCACTACAATGTATGGATACCATGACACGGATAATATTACGTAAATCGTTATTACTTATAATTAAACAATCAAATTAAAAGCTTGTGCTTGCTCAATGTACAAAAGCATGGATTTAAGAAAAGCTAAGTAGACGTTGTGTTGTGATGTTCTGCATAATAAAGCATCGTTTTTTTGTACTTATTTTTAATGTGTTCATCAAAAAACGAGCATTCTGTTTATCTCAAAGTGGGCGGTAGACGAAATGACGAGAACCTTCCAGTTCAACGTTATTTTGGAATGCAAATTATGTTTTTTAACTTTATTTTTTGAATGAGTAATCAAGTTATTCTAAGATAGAGTTTAATATTATAATTATATATTTTTAACAAGTTGTTTTGTTTTTCTTACTTACAGTTATAGGTACTCGTAGTTATTTTATTACGCAGTAGTAATATTTAGCAGTATACATATTTTATGGATTTTACAAAATAGCTAAAAAATACATAGCGACCACATTACAAAAGCGTTTAACATAAATGCCACTGTAATTAAATAAAATTATTAATTAGTTAGTTTCAATTTATTGGTTTTTTTCTTTTGCGTCGTTTCGACATCTTTCCAGGCTGCTCATATTTTTATGAAAGTACCCACTCGGAACTTTATTAAAATGTATTCAAATATAATTATTTTATATTATATTAAATTGATTAAAGGCTAAGCTACTGAACACACCAGAATTAATAATACTTACACGAATTTACATGATGTAATCCGTGTAAAGTGTTTTATTTCTACTGAACTGTGTCCATCAGCCATTTTAATGTCCCCACTGCTGGGGCACAGGCCTTCCTCATAGGTGGGTAAGGAGGACGGGCCATAACCCACCACGCGGGCCCAATGCGGATTGGTGGGTGTTAACGACTGCAAATGCAGCCGGGACCAACGGCTTAACGTGCCTTCCGAAGCACGGAGGAGCTCGAGATAATAAATTTTTGGTCACCCATCCCATGACCGACCCTTGCGAACTTTGCTCAACCTGCGCGATCGCTGGGCCAGGCGCTAGACCACTGCGCCACCGAGCTCTTCTGAACTGTACGCGCTGATATATGAGAAGTGTATAGAATGATTAATTTAACATTCTGAATATACAGTAATAAAGATTCTTTAATTTGAATATGACTAACGGTTGTTCACAGATTTGACCTGCTACATTCCGAATATGTAGGTAGGTATATAAAATCAACCTCGACCATAAAAACCTGTATTATTTTGATGTAATATAATACATAACATCATAATACTTGAACTGAAAGGTACTTTTATAATACCTTTTCAATGAATGAACTCTTTACACACATTTTTATTTAAAATATTCATTTCTTGAATGTAAGTATTGCCTTCAAACTAAATAGCAAAGGTGGCTGAACTCACCTTGCCAAAAATTAACTTCCGCAGCAACACATATTATGTTAACTTGAATATTATACTAAAGCATACACTAATTATACGCAGAATAAGTTTTAGTGGCATTGATCGATTTAACAAAGAAACATTGACTTTCATTGTTATTTTAACTTTAATATTATTTTTTCGCTAGAAATCTCAAATTTAATTCTTACTTTCTGGCACAAAGCTTTTTTTGCCAGTCGTATTAAATAAAAACATTAACGTTAAAAGCATTAAAAAACTGAGGTAGGGGAGGGGGAGGGGAATGAGGACTCCCCTACTCCACCCCAAAATTTGGGGGACAGAGGGGCGCAGCTCCCTCACGTAAAAGACTTAAAGAGTTCATTAGGTTAAGGTTAGATTAGAACTGTGACCAAAAAAAAAGCGCGAGCCGAGCGAGCGGAGCGAGCAGGCTGCGGCAGCGCCGTAGAGACGACGTTTTTTTTTTATTTTCTTAAATGTGGTCCACCAAGTTTTTATTAAAAGTGGGCGTTGATCACTGAATGCATCTAAAAAAATAGAGCAGTCTGTATGACACTCAATTTCTGATTTATTTAGAAATATTTGCTAGCCAAAAGTTGCTGACCAACTAACCATTTTGGCTGAACGAATATATTTTCTCCTCACCAAAATACGGATATTTTGCTAATCAATTAAACCACACCCCTTTAAAATCATATAAATATTTTTCAAGTTACAAACATAATCGACTTATAACAGTCAACATTTTGCATACGAGTACTGATACAGATTGATCATTATTATGAACGCGTACGCGTAACGTCATAAGTGGTGATACAGAGCGCGGGCCTGCGCGCGCGCGGCATTGCGTATTGATGGCGGTCGGCGCGCCAGCCCCGGCATACACACGACGTCGTTGGCGGCCCAGACTGTTTCATATTACGACGCTACTCTCCCATTGTTTATATTTTTAATACCAACAGCGGTAAGTATAGTAAAATAGTATGAGTAGTAGTTGTTATAAAAGATATGGCAAGTACATTCATTACCTACACTGGTTAGAAATAGAATAGTGTCGTTAAATCTGACTCAAATGCCTTTCATGAATAAGATGATAGATATGGAATGTTCTTACAATAGTTTTTCCGTATATATCGCAGACATCAATAGCAGATATTTCCCTAAATGGTACCTAAGTATTACAAAATGTAATAGATTCGATAAAATGTGAACATGGGATAATATAAAACCATCCATCGTAGCATCTATCAAATGGTCGTATTGCCTATGTAAATGCGCTTGCGGCTTACATAAAACCTACATAAAATTTGACCAATGGTCGTAGCGTAACAGAGCCTACTCTAATTACTGTCCCGACCTTGGCATTAACTGTGTCCATCACACTACGCAAAATATTTGCGTAATTCCCGACGCATCATCAAAGAACTCGTATTTCCGGCCGCAATCCTGAGTTACGACATTTACAACTCACGATTCATCACCGATCATTGTATTATTAAGACAAAGTAGATTACACATAACAATAGATTCTAAATTACAATCACTTCGAAATAATAATTCCATTGCATTTTAATTGACATGTAGTTAGCGAAGTAACTATAGTGTAATGTAAGTTTTTTTATTTCGTTTGCGTTGGTACCGATCACAATAACATTATTTTTTACTAAGGTTAATAATGATGTGTAAGTAAATGATACAAATAGTGTGAAATAATTTGAGATATATATTTCCACGTAATTTCACAAATAAAATCAGAGAATTCAACAAAAATCCATTCATAACCTTAGGTTTATGACAATATGTAAGGTCAAATTCAAACAAGAATAACTCTCGAAATATGCAACTCAGAGCAATAATTTTGATGTCGTTTTGTAGATAATATTCCAGTGTATTATAAAAATATAAAAAAATGGCACATTATGTTAGTTTTTGGTAATAACAATAAAGCATCTTTGAACTGGCGTGGCTCCATATAGGTCCATCCGATAAGGTCCATATATGGTGGCTCCATAGCGCAACCGAATTTTGTTCAGTCCTTCCATAATACACGTGAGTACAAGTAGTACTACTTACTTGCTGTACTATTGTTAGCCACTTACGTTATCGTTTTTTTTTGGTAACGATAACACATTTTTTAACCTGCATATAAAAAGAATGCAACCACTTCACGCAAACAGACCGACA
Organism: Agriphila geniculea; assembly: GCA_943789525.1. Taxonomy (NCBI): domain Eukaryota; kingdom Metazoa; phylum Arthropoda; class Insecta; order Lepidoptera; family Crambidae; genus Agriphila; species Agriphila geniculea. The sequence continues at coordinate 17,686,364 of OX038875.1, forward strand.
TATTTAGCATCAGAGAGTGCCTCTCCATCTTGTGAACCCAGAGTCAGCCACTTACGCGATCTTTACCAAATTTGTTATGACCCCCTAGCATAATCGCTACCCAATCATATTGTATTATTAACAGCATCTTTTCATCCAAATATATTTCATAGTCCGTACTTTCTTCATGAAGTAGTATCTCAAACAATTTTATATTATTTGCAGATTTTCCGATACATTAAAATGAAAATGTCCCACTATTTCAATTACCAACTAACATAATTTAAAGAGGATAGTATTAGTTTTGTGGATAAATTTGATATAAACAAAATAAATGTTATATTTATGATAAACATGTTTAAATTGTTTATGAATTTTAAAGACGTGATTCACATAATCACTCTCTGCGTAGAAAATAATGTCCTTGTAAGAAGCTGGAAATGGGTTGCGGAAACAAACAAATGCCAATAAGTATACGGATTACTAGCTCGATCAGGAATCAATTAAGTGCATTATCCTTATTGGTTTATTTGCCTACTCTCATAGAAAACTGTTAACCCATTTGTATCTGTATGAGTGCATAACATAAAAGCTTCCTGGTCAAAAGAGATTTTATTGACTTTATTGTTAGGTATTATCGTACCTAACAATAAAGTTATATTTATTGTAATTGAATTTGAAATAAGTACTTAGTAGGTATGAATAAATACAGTTTTATTAATACCTACTTACTTAGAAAAGTATTTTTTGTGTGCTAAAGTGTTATGATTAACTAAGCGAGTTACAATACTTTTTTTCCTAGATTATTAACCATTTCAGATGTCATTAGAAATAAAACTTATCATGAAAAAAACAAAACTCATTTATGTTTTTAGCTGACGTAATCTCAATATTTGAAAACATTGAGTTTTAAAGATCATAACATTATTATCTTGCCTATAAGTCAGCGTTTTTTTGACGAAGACAAAAAGATGAAAAAACCGTGTTCTCCAACCATAAAAGTATGTTGTGGGCAGAATACAAAAAGCTTATAATTAATCCTTCGCTGTATGTTGTTATCATAAAGCGGTTTGCAGAAACTCGTATAGGTACCGTTGTTCGTAACATCACTGAGGAAATACCTATATGGGAACGTAAAGGTTGCAAAATTACCAAATACTGAAAACCAAAGGTACAGAAACATCAAATGACTTGTTAAAATAACAGGACTTAAAGCATTAAATTAAAGTATGAAATTCCCAATTTTTTCTCACACACTGAGGTTGTCATAAATCTTCTATGATTTTAAAGATGCCTCAATTACTTGTTATTATTTCGAAATATAACGGCCCATTATCAGCAATAATAATATTTCAGATTTTTTTCCTAACCGTTAAAAAAAGTATTTTATAACATATTTGCTCGTAAAGGGTCTCTTATTACACCAATTTCAATATCGTATTGTATCTCATTACGAACTTGTGCGGTAATGTAAAGTAAAACGCACGGTTTCCTTGATAAGCCGTGCGTTTTACTTTACATTACCGCACGGTTTATCAAGATACTTCGTCTAAAACGAACGGTACTTTTTTAAATCTTAGCAAAGAGTTTTTATGTCAGAAAAGAGGTCAACATTTTATTATAAATAATTTTATTTTAGGATAAAATTGACTTTGGGAGATAAAATGTAATAAATAAACATTTAATTATTCAATTTAATTAATGTTGACAATAAATTACAACCATTTATCTGTAACAAAAACACAAAAATATTAATTTACTTTATTAGTAATACTGGCTGTTTTTATGCCTTTGCCTTAAAAAAAAAACGCTGATGCGCGCGCATTGCTAATGTAATTTTTTTTTGCTGTATTGTTTTTATTTGAAAATGTCGTCAAGTACTGATGAATTTATTAATTCAACACCGCCAGAAGTCTCAGAGGCAGCGAAAAAGGCTACTCTAAGCCTCTTGCCCGAAAAATTGACCGATAAGATACTTACAAGCGTATCAAAATTTAATCATATGGAAAACAAGCAAAGGTGCAAAGTCCGAGTTTTATTTATTTCCTCGCAAATATGTTATAAAACGTCGTATGACATACGTGCGCTTTGATAATTACAGCCTCTGCTTTCTTGTAGCCCTCGCCTACGGCTCGGGCTAGCAATATCGCCTCGGCTGTAATTTTCAACGTACCGCACTTATATCATAATGTACTATTTCAACACACTTGCTCGTAAAGTGCACCCTAATACATCGCTTTTAGGGCCATAAACCGAGCTATAAAAAACGCGTGCAATAATATATAAAACACTAGGTTGTTATAGAATTATCCCTACAAAGTTAAATTAGTACCTTACTGCAAGTTCTATGCGAGTAAACAGAGCATTCCCAATTTAACTGGGTTATACAGATATTTTTTTTAGTAACAACAAAGGGGTTTTATGCCGCTGAAAGTTCATATTCATTTTTGAAATAAATAAATGTGTAAGTCTTTAATTAAGTAAAACAAATATTTATTATTGTAAAATTATTCATGATTCATAATAGTTTGTTTTAAAATATTAAAATATTTTCATTTTATCACTTAAAATTATAGTTTTGAAGTAGGCAGTATGCTCACTCGCCCCTTTGTTCACAAAATATTCTTGCATTGGGCGTGTGAAAAAAACAAAAAAAAACTTACGCGCCTTTTCCCATAATTGTCATATTTTGTTTTTGTCGTATTTGTTGCTGTGTGGTAAATTACTTCGTATTTTCTTCGCAAATGTGTTGAAAAACGTCGTATGAAACTCGTGAGCTTTTACTCATTGCACACTCCGCTGAGTTACGCCCTCGCCTGCGGCTCGGGCTGCAACCCACAGCCTTGTGTGCAATGACCAACCTAAGCTAACTTGTCTCATAATGTACTAATAAAATTGACTCCTTTTTTCGTTAGCAGAAATGACCACTTAATTCTTTGTTACTTAGTTAGCCGATACTATTTTGTTCATAAAAATTCTAAAACATTAATAATTAACTTAAAGCGTTCATGGTTGTTAAATAAATTAAGACAAAATGTTAGTATGGAAAATGTTTTTTTTTTTTAATCTCCATACAAAACGACAATTTCACACTTAAACCCCTAATACCACATTAAAAACAGAGTCAGAAACTACTCGTAGATTACTAACATCATAAACAACAACGTTTATTTATTCTACGACTTTTCCGAAAAAGATATTATTTTTCAACCGACTTCATTCTAAATTTTTTTGTGTTTCTCTGAAAATTGTAGAACAAATCGCGCGTTTAATAATAAACTCAAAATTCTACATTTTTTACATTTAATAAAAAACAAATAAGCGTAAAGAATAGGTACACTCACACAGACGTATCAAAAAAGCGAAACAAATTTTCACTGCGTCTCTTTTTCTTTGACTGCCGCGACGAGCCAATGAGTATTCATAAAGTGACTGAACATGTGTGTTGTATGACTAAATAGTTCGTTTTATCATAGAGTTATGATTATGAGTTTACATTACTACTAATTTGGTTTTAAATGGCACTTTTAAACTTTTTTCGTTTTGGTTTTAAAATTTGTCCATTTCATTTGGACTTGATTCAGTTTTTGGTGAAACATTACGATAGTTTGAAACATCTTTTTCTGTTTGGTACGTTTTATTGTTAAAATATTCAATTTTAAGAATTATGTCATTATTATGAACTAAAACGTCCTAAATTTTTAAATTCTACTAATATTATAAATTTGAAAGTTTGTGGGTGGATGTTTGTTCCTCAATCACGGAAAACGGCTGAACAGATTTGGTTGAAATTTGACACACTGATAGTTTATAGCCTGGATTAAAACAAGGGATACTTTTTATCCCGGTCCAAGGTTTCCTAGGGGTTTTCCGAATGTCTACGCGGACGAAGTCGCGGGCGGCAGTTAGTCTATGATAAGTAGCATTTTTAAACAATATCCATTTGCAAGATTATCTTATTGGTAATACATACAGTATACTGGACTTAATGTACTGCGTGAATTTTCAGTCAAATTAAATACGGAATAATCTGTGTCGCAATTACAGAACTTTAAACTTGATTTACCAACATTCATGAATTAAAATCGCAATCGCACCCCTGGAAAAGATAAAAAGGAAAGAAAAATAAATGTTAGGAAAGCAAAGAAGACTATTTTGCAACAATTTATTATACTACAACATTTTGATACAATCTATAGATAGATTTGCCGCGACGCGTCAATAAAATTTTTGTATTGAAAACTTGACTGACCGTTGACGTGACTTAGCTGTGTGAATGATCCTTAAGGGCTAACTTAAATACTTAATTGTATACAAGTTAACCTAAAGAACCTACGGCGATGGTTTGTGGATGAGTACGTACTCCACAAGGGCACTGTCAATGGCAATATTCGCGTGAGACCGACCGCCTAGACTTTAACCCTTATATTATAGCAATCGTAAACATAGCTGCGTCATGCTGATCATGGAGATTATTTATTTCTACCTTGACTTTTAAAAATATGATTATTAAACATACTATTTGTATAGGCTTATCTATACTAATTTTATTAAGAGGTAAAGTTTGTATGTTTGGATAAGAGGTAATCTCTAAAACAACTCATCCAATTTTACTGTCTGTCTTTGATTTATCAATGGTTACAGTTTTATTATAATATAAATATACCTAGATTGCTATTATTATACTTACTTTTTCTTCTCGCGTTTCAGTACTTACTGAAACTATTTGAGCAATCTACTTTTAGGTAGCAATTATTTTCAGGGTCAGAAGCTTTGTCAATTGTAATTAGAATCTTTCTTTACGTAAACCGTTTTATGTTCATACAAATAGTCATTAAAAACATCCGCATAGATTTGTAAACCAAAGTCCTTATGAAGTAACATGTTGCGCATGTACGTACCTACTACCTACATAATAGTAAGTATCCGACTGCACATTGATCACAATAAAATAAAGGACACCGATATAAATATGTCTTAGACTATACAGGGGTATTTATTAAAAACTAACAACCTCGCAGGAGTAGATTACAAACATCATAAACAACGTTTGTTATACGACTATTTCGAAAACAGACAAAAGAAATCGACTTTCCATACAAAACATATCCCAAACAGCTGATCGAGTTTTAAATGAAAAGTCGAATTTATTTTCACTGTTTTCGGAAAAGTCGTACAACAAAATACTATGTTGTTGTTTATGATGTTAGTATCTACTCCTACGAGGTTGTCGGTGTTTTTCAAATAACCCTGTAAATTTGTTATACCTACCTACTAGAGACCAAAGTCAATTTGTGCTGCGAGTGCTGACTTTAAATCAGGAACTAGCGAAGTAGTCTAGAACTCTAATATAGACTTCTGAGCAAAGTGAGTGATTTAGAGGCACGAGACATAATAAATAATTTTAGACTCGTGTTAAAACATACAATTTTTCACCTCTACCAGCGAGAAAAGTGTTATAGGTAAGAAAAGTTATTTTCACGTAACTTTCCTGGTAAAAAACTAAATTCAGTATGAGAAACTTGTTCTGTAAACTTTTTTGGTTAGACGAAGAACTAGCTCCATCGCTGGATGCCAAAGACTTCCATGTAGCCTGGACGCACTCATTTTTTGTAATATGACACAAAAATAGTTCAAAAAAACTAAACTGAAAAAATTAATTCATAAAGAGTAATCATTTTGTTTCTTTTTTAGTTTTTTAGGGTTCCGTACCTCAAAAGGAAAAAACGGAACCCTTATAGGATCACTTTGTTGTCCGTCTGTCTGTCTGTCCGTCCGTCTGTCTGTCAAGACCCTTTATCTCGGAAACGCGTGGAGGTATCGAATTGAAATTTAAACCATATACTAAGGTCTACGGGCCCTTGAAGCTGTAAAAAAATCAAACTTCTAAATTAACGTAAAAAAAAGATACTGCCGTTTAGGGCGCAAAAAACGCATTTTCGATACTCTCAAAGGAATCAAAATTCATAGGGTACTTCCCGTTGACCTAGAACTATGAAATTTGGCAGGTAATAGCGTCTTATACTACACTTACAGGAATAAATCTGAAAACTGTATATTTGTAATTAAATCATAATAAAATATGGTCATTAAAATACGTAATTATTAATCATCTTGGTGAAACAACGGTATGCGCGGCATTGCGCGGTCATAGTTTAACTTCTAATTAATTTTGTGATAATCACGCCACTAATTCTTTTAAAAATATCAATATTTATTATTATTAATTATTCAGATCCTTTCAAATATTGTTATAGTTAATTACTTTTAAAAATAAAATTAAAAAGTAATAAATTTGGCTCTAAATATTTTCGCAACATGGCGGTGTGTCACGCTGTATGTCTTCTTCTTCTTATTTTTATTTTGGCAATCTACTTTCTTCTTGGAAGTAATTTTTGCCAGTGTCAAGTGTTGAATAGTTCAGTGGTAGATTGTTTCAGTTTACATTAAAATGCGGGTGCATCGCATTCCAATGTTGCTTGGAGCATTTGGCACCAAGTATAATCAAGACAGTTTACTCGGTAAGGTCAGCCGAGGTAGCCACCACTACAATAAAAGTCTCGGCTTCACACAACCAAAGGGTCCTGTTGGAATACACCCATTTTCTCTAATAACATTGCGATAGATAAAACCATTTCACAGAACATTATACAGTGTACTATTGATATACAGCGCCATCTGTTGACAATCAACAGTACTTGTATTTTATACAGGTGCGGTGGGTTTGTAATTATTTTATTTTTTCTCAAAAATGCTTGGAAATTCGAACATTATTTTGACAACCTTCTTCGTGCTAAATCAGAGTTTACGGACAGACCCATAGAAATAGAATGTCAAAGAACAACAATGTCAATAAACAGGTGATCCGAAAATGAATGTATACATTTTATATAAGATACATAAAAACTGTCTTAGATTCATAAAATATGACTATATATGGCAAAGAAAATTAATGAACTATGTTCCATACTGTTTTCTTCGTCGATAAACGAATAAATGTAGCGAAATTTGGTTATAGAGAAATGTGTGGCAATATCTTATTTACCTGTGAAAAGTGTGATTACTTGGATTGTTTCTTTTTGTCATATCACAATTACTTAGAGCACAAGACACAATGGCTCCACGACACCTCTATTTTAAATTATAATTAAGATTAACAAATATTTTAAACAAACTGTGATTGCTAATTTGCTAGGCGGGACGCTAAGAGCTCTTACTGTAAAAAATGTTGGCACATGTCACTTGATCTTTTGTCTCTTTTTTACACAGACCGTGTCCGTATGATGTTAACTTCTCTTTTCCACGCTTTGTTGGTCTTCTTGAGCGCAGCGAAAATTTTTCTATGTCTATGGACAGACCTAAACCGCGCCGTCAATATTTGTATGAGAATCCATTACTAACGTGTTATAATGGATTTTCATACAAAATTGCCGGCGTCTGTCCAGCAATGTTTCTATTAAAACTCATTACACACGTGTAATTCAGAAATGGAGCGAACTTTTCAATTAAACACAAATATAGGTATCAAATGTCGCCTTGATGAGCGAGCACATTCCAATTTTTTTTTTTTAATATTCGGTATACTGGTATCACGTGAAAGGCCTTGATGAGCAAATTCCAAAAAATTAAAAAAAAAATAAAAACGAAAAGAAACTGTTTTGGTGCAATATGGGTATCAAATGAAAGGCCTTGATGAGCGCATTCCAAAAAGATAAAAAAAAATAAAAACGAAAAAATTTTTTTTTTCTATACCTATGGGTATCAAATGAAAGTTTTTTGAAAAGTTTTTTGGAATATGCTCATCAAGGAGCATATTCCAAAAAACTAAAAATAAAAAATAAAAAAGAAAGGTAATTTTTTTTTGCAATATGGGTATCAAATGAAAGGCATTGATGAGCACATTCCAAAAAAACTGAAAAAAAAAATAAAAAAAAAAATATTTTTTTTGCAATATGGGTATCAATTGAAAGGCCTTGATGAGCACTTTATAAAAAACTGGAAAAAAAAATGAAAAACTGGAAATAAATGAAATAAACCGGTTTTTTTTTTCAATATGTGTATCAAATGAAAGGCCTTTATGTGCACATTCCACTTTCTATTTTCTTTTTTCAATTACTGTAAGTAATTTAAAATTAAAATAAAAAGCTTAAAACTTTTAAAACTAAAAAGTTAAAAGTTTAAAAGTACTACACAAGCCTTGGCCGCAACTAGGCATTGATGGACTAACGTATGTTCTTCAATGCCTGTCTTGAGTGCCGCTGCAGTAATGTACTATTCCATTTCAAACTTCGCCCGTGGTCAATTCTTTGTCGTAATCCCTGGAAGGGTTATTTTCTACGTGGCGACAAAGGATTTCAAATGGTTATCTATATATAGCAGTCTGCTGAACGGATTTTGATGGTATTTTTTTACAGTTTGGTAGCTTGGAGTCCAACTTATAAACTAAGCAATTTTTCACATAATTCCGGTAGGTAGAACCTGGGATAAAGCTTGAACTCTCCGTAGTACAGTTTTCATATAAAAAACTAATAACTACCAACCACTTTTTTTCAAAATATTTCCTTTGTACCGACACAACTTTTCTATAGCTTTATTTTATGTATAGATGTAGGTCTGTACGGAACCCTCGGTGGGCGAGCCCGACTCGCACTTGTCCGGTTTTTTTATTTAGATGTTGCATTCGAGAAGTCACTGCTTGACATTTTCATAAGACAAAAAAAACATAATATACTGTTCAAAACAAAAAGGAGTCACTATATGGTTTTCCATACCAAATTTATATTTTTTTAATATATTCAATCTGATTTTAATTGAATTTGATACCTACTTTACTGTCGAATTTTCCTATTCAGCGTGGGTCAGTTATAATTATATGTAACTGGCCACCAAGATTATTTGATTTAATGCCGTTCGCATAGACTTATTATATTATGACCGTTCGATTTTTAGGGTTCCGTACCAAAATGGTAAAAAAGGAACCCTTATGGTGTGACTCAGTCTGTCTGTCTGTCTGTCTGTCACAGCTGGATATCTCGAGAACTACTAATGGTATCAACTTGAAATTTGGAATAGTTTAAGATGACATTTGCCCAACTATTTTGCAAATAAGAAATAAATGAAAAAATAAATATTTTTTTTACAGCAGGGCCTGAAAAGGGGTCTTAAAAATTTTAAGTGAGGCTAGTAGGGCATGTGGGGTATCATATGAAAGAGCGCCATTTGCACGTTTTTAATCATTTTTTCTTTTTTTTTTCTAGACCGCATAGTTTTCGACTTATGATGAAAAATGTAAAAAAAAATACCGTTCCCCCCCCTTATCTCCGAAGTTTGAAAAGAGAAAAATCTGAAATAATTCTATGTGATAGCAGTTTATATAAAGATTACAGGAAAAATAAAACGATGTCTCAATATAGCACACTTTTTTAGAAATTATCAAATTTCTAAAAAAGTTAACATTCATCCCACTATCGGTCAAGAGATGGCGCTTACCTAAAATTGCAATACAAATTTTATTATTCTACTCTGCAGTGTGGTTTAATGGTGCAATTATGATGGTACGGAACCCTCGGTGCGCGAGTCCGACTCGCTCTTGACCGGTATTTTTTCTTTTGGGTTTTGAGAAATCTCTGTTCTAGGCGAATAAACCAGAAACACTGACATGAAATATGCAGGTCATTGACCAGAAACAATTCTTGTGCTCAAGGTCGAGATACAACACGTCATCAGTGAGGTACAGCCACATCTTTGTAAAAAAGTCATGAAAAATTTTAATGAAAAGAGCAACGGCCTGTTATCAAAGCCGGGGGCGCTTTGCCGAATATTTTTAGTCTACTTTAGAATGCAAAAAAATACCTATCACAACTCATTCCAAAAATAAGTGCATTTAAATTAAAAAGTGCTAATAATATATATCTATATTTGATTACAGTCACCTAGCAAGTCACCCGGAAAATCAACCCGTGTAAATGCCCCCACGACGGGTCAATTTTTCCGGGCTACAGTTGTCAATATCGCGGTTAGATTGTTAGTTTAAAAGATTGCCAATGACTTCGATTTCACCCTGTATAATTTTCTTATACATACATAGGTACAATGGTGACCAGCAGATAATTGAAATGTTTGACCTAGCTGCGAATCTGATGATAGCCATCCAGTGAAGAGATTCAGATCGCTTTACACACCCAACTGATCTGATAAGCATTTTAAGAGATATAAGGATCAGTGTTTTCAGTTTCAGGATTTTCATACATTTTTATTAAAATTGCGCGGTTTTTTTTAAATATACTTATATCTCTTAGAATGTTGATCAGCCCCCCTACTCAAATGGCTAACATTCTATTCGTTTGAACGCTACGCTTACTATTAAAACTTTAAAATAAGCAGTAAACTATAAAATTACTTACGTGACGTAAGCTTGACAATTCCATACAATACATCGAAGTCTGTGATTTACTTAAGTTTGCGATATGTGATTTAATCATCTATTGCTCATATTTAAGCTTTAAAAGTAAGCGTAGCGTTCAAACGAATAGAAAGTTGGCCACTTGAGTAGGGGTGCAGATCAGTTGGGTGTGTATAGTGATCTGAATCGCCTCTTTTCTCTCCCTGGATGGCCATCATCAGATCACAGCCATCTGGGTCAATCAATCCTCGGCGGAGAACCAAGGCTTCTAAGTTACCTCGCTTGTATGAAAATCGACTAATGTCCTTAATTATTTGTCACTCTATCGATAGATATATTGTTTTCTATAGTAAAAGTTACTTGACATAAATCTTATTTAAGTTTTATGTTTATTATTGATACTGTGATTATTAATAAAAAGTAAAAGTTTTATGCTTTTTGCCAAAAATATAATACCGAACCGTTAGCCTCAGTCTATTTCCAAAAACTATTAACAGTCAATGGGAGGGTGCAAAGGTATAATCATAGACATAGAAAAATTTTCGCTGCGCTCAAGAAGACCAACAAAGCGTGGAAAAGAGAAGTTAACATCATACGGACATGGTCTATGTAAAAAAGAGAGAAAGGATCAAGTGACATGTGCCAACATTTTTTACAGTAAGAGCCCCTAGCGTCCCGCCTAGCAAATGAGCAATCACAGTTTGTTTAAAATATTTGTTAATCTTAATTAGAATATAAAATAAAGGTATCGCGGAGCCATGGGGTCTTGTGCTCTAAGTAATTATGATGTGACAAAAAGAAACAATCCAAGTAATCACACTTTTCACAGGTAAATAAGATATTGCCACACATTTCTTTAAAACCAAATTTCGCTACATTTATTCGTTTATCGACGAAGAAAACAGTATGGAACATAGTTTATGAATTTCCTTTGCCATATTTTAGTCATATTTTATGAATCTAAGTCATATTTTACGTATTTCATATAAAATGTATGAATCGTTTTTCGGATCACCTGTTTATTGACATTGTTGTTCTTTGACATTCTATTTCTATGGGTATAATAATCGATCGCAGCGCTCATGGTGGCAAAAATTAGAATTAAAGAAGGCTCTGTAATCGGTTTGAAAACGATATTTAATTTATTACTAGCGAAACAAGAATAATTATATATGTTTAATATCACTTAATAAAATTATTAAAGTAGCTTTATCCTCTTGTTTTACAAAATCAACAACTAAAAAAGAAGTAAACAAACCCTAATATAACCAAAATAAAACACTCTTTTTGAATAGATCTTACTTGCCATATTTAATTTAAATAACCAAAAATGATTTTACAACACTTTGTCCACCCAAATCATAGTAATTTTGAAATTCACATTAATAACACAATATGTATAGTATTTTTTAACATTTTTTCACAATGCCGCCATTACATATCAAAACGTCAAAACGGTCAGGTCAGAGCCAACAAAGTTGCAACACGCTAGGTGGCGCTAAAAGCATGCACGGTGCCAATTACCTAATTGATACCTATCTAGGACAAATATATAAGGATCCAATGGGACTTGATTAATAAAGTCCGAACGCCTCACATTCTAGCCTAGAAAGCATAGGCATTTTGATGTCTCCACTCCAACCTCCAACCGGTCGGTGGGCAAAACCGTTGCTCAACAGACAGGGTAGAGTGGAACTAAGCTTGCTCGCAGATTAGTAAAAAGCAGTGCGCTAACCAAAATAAGACTTTCGGAATTGTCGTTCCGTAGTCGAGCCGAGAGGCAGTTTATAGTTGCAACACTGCAAGTAACCGACTCACTTGCGACAGCGGGTTTTGACGCGATCGCATTCCGGGCTGCGGGCGGAAGGTCAAGGCGGAAACTGCACCGCACAATGCACCTGCCGAATCCCACTTTTAAGAGGAAACACCATGGTCGAGAGAATTGAAAAAATTCCCATGGAAAGTAGACAAAAATCAACGTTTTGTATTCCCCTGTTTCCTCCTCCAAAACAGGACCGATTAAAATACTTTTACATTAAAATTTTAAAAAAGCATTTGGCTGTGTTCTTATATTTTCCTTTTTTCATAAATTAATTATTAAAAGAGATATTAATCTTCCAACATCCAAAAAAAAATGCCACTGTTTAGACATCCAGCACTTTAATTTAATATAAAAAAGCAAAACAGAAACATTGCATTTCTTTGTTTTTTTAGTGAAAAACTATTTCAATCGGTCTAGTTTTTGGAGGAGGAAACAGGGAACTACGAAACGTTGATTTTGTCTACTTTTTATAGGAATTTCTCAATTCTCTCGACCGTAATGTTTCCTTTTAAAAGTTTATGCTACTATTAAGTGCATCTTCTATCTCATCACTATCATAATAATTGTAACCACCTCCCTATATGAACACGGATCTAGTCTGCGAAATCGACTCGTTACAAGCTAGGTCCAACTAAAACTTTGTTTTTTTGGCTTTTAATAAATTAAATCCTCACTAATATTATAAATGAAAAAGTGAGTTTGTTTGTTAACTTATTTGTACGCTTTCACTTCTTAACTGCTCAACCGATCATCATAAAATTACGTATACATTTTGATAAGTGATGATAAGTGACTCTTGATGAAGTACAGAAAAAGGCATAATTTTATATTAGACAGAGACACTTTCATACAAAAAAAGAGTATTGTTCCCGAGGCATAGAAAAATCACTGTCCACGTAAAGGAAGTCGTGAGCGGCAGCTAATTAAATAATATTTCCGCATTGAGAAAACAAAATGGTTAACATATCCATTGCAAGTAGGTAATATCTGTCGTATGAAAAAATCTGTACAAAAGAAGTTAGTATTATATTCTTAGACAAAAGGCAGTCAATGCTGTGATGAATGAATGAAATACATAACTGGTTGTGGTTTTTGACACAATCATATTTAGGTCAGTGGACACATGTTACAAAGGTCAAGTGCGGATCACCACCATGCGGTATTACCACGTATAATTATTGGGCCATGCACATGACACTGACAAAATATAACCACGCCCTTACGAGTCGTACCTATTACATGTCACAAACGTAACATGTTAATGGGATGCTAATAATGTACATTGTTCTCCGTGTGTGGGCGCCTCGCAGCAATCTATAGAATCAAGATGTCTCATTATTGGCACTGACGGTCACACTTTTTTACATTTTTTCAAACAATTACTTCAAATATTTTTTAAAGAATGGTATGTTTAGAAATCGAGTATCAGAACTCTATGAATAAAGTTGGACTTGCAAAATGGCCACCGATCTGGAAATCAGGATAAAACAAGTTTATCGTTACCGCAAAGGAACCGTTAATATTTGCAAGAGGTTTGTATGTTGACCCGATCGGTTGATTCTAATACGTTCAGAAATAATATTCTTAACACAGGGCCTACTCAAATGGTCATTCTACTAAAATTAACGCTAGTAGTATAAAATGACAATATAGGGATTGACAAAGTTCAATGATCCCTTTTGACAGGAGCTAAGCGTTAGCTTATGTCATTCCCTTAGATTTTAATTCTATTCTACTAGCTTTAATTTTAGTAGAATTGCCATTTGAGCAGGGGGCAGGTGTGAACTCTTTGTCCTTAAAGAAATAATTGTTAGTAAATAAATAGGTAACTCACGATTACAAAATGTTAGAAGAAAGACTCTCTTTCTAATTTAATTTTTAATGTTTCTTTACTAATACCAAAAGTAACGACACATTATAGCGGAATAAGACTGCTTTTTTTTCTTATTTGGGAAGAATAATTTTAATTCTTCTCTTGAAACCGGTTTTGTGGTTACGATAACGGCCGAAGGAGTCTGTTATTAAAAGAGAAGACAATCGATCTAAACTTGGCATAGTAAGAAAATCTGATACTTTTTCCGAACACCAACTCAACGTACCTACCTATTATTAAATTGGCAATAAGTATTTAAAGAATCTAAAATATTATGTTCTTGCGATGCTCATTTTGGGAGGAGCTCAAGCAAAATGTCAGTAAACATGTACAAATGTAAAACAATTCGCTAGACGCGCATCGCGTTCCTTTTTGAAATTTTCAATACAAATGATCAAAAAATCTCTGTGCGAGCCGTAATGAGGGCGAACTTTGAAAATTCCTATTAAATTTATAAATAGATATGTAAGTATAAGTATATACAAAACACGCAATACAATAGACAAATACCTCTTTATGTCTAAAAAAAATAAAAAAATACTTTAGAATCTGTATATACCAGTAAAAAACATGTCAAAGTTTTGATTTGAGTATTTTTTAATATTTTATTACTTTGTGATTAAATTTTTTTTTTAATTTTCTCTTTATAGTGCACTCATTGACAACAATACAAACAATAAGTGAAAAAATAAATATGAGTCGTATTCTTATTTGTTACAGCTGAAACGTTTGTGAAAAATACCTCTGACTGACTGATTGAATTTATTGTTTTAGTTCTTCTGTGTCTATACGGCACTAATTTAAGAATTTTTCTTCCCATCAATAGTATAGATGGATATATCCCAATAATAGTAAGAATGAAAGCATTTCATTCTTTAAATTCTTTGGAAAAACGCTAATTTATTTGAAATGCGGATTACACTCTTAAGACAAAAAAAATATTTTGAGAGTAGTGATGGGAATCGTAGGTGTGCTAAAACTAATAGATTTTTCCTATTGTGATTTGTTGGTAAAGTATTAACCTCTCTTTACATGTTTTTAATTTTGAATGTCACTTCATCCTTGCCATGTCAGGTAAAGATTTACCAATTAGCATTACTTCACATGTTAATAATAAACAGTTCAGTTAATGCATGAATACCTGCCTGACCAATATCACACCAAAAATTTGATAGTGTAAACAAAATCAATTTATCTAAAATCACTACATTACATATTATAAAAGAAATTTCTCCACCACTGCGCTTGTCTGTCTGTCTGTTCGCCATAAACTTAAAAACAACTGCATAGATCTTCATGCGGTTTTTTTCAATAGATGAGCGATTCATGAGGAAGGTTTATGAATATAATTTTTCAAGGTTTTGCGTGAATTGGTTGAAATAAAACGATTTATTTGGAAGTGTCGGAAAAAGTTAAGCCTGAAAGGCTTAAGCCGCGATTTTTATTTTATTTTATTACTTAGGGAAACATACAGCTTTAAATAGTACATAGTAATAGTAAAACATAATTTCAGTACATTAGCCAAAAGAGTTTCCACCACTAAATTGTACATTACGTTGAACAGACAAATTATGTAGGCAAACAGATGTAAGACATTATTAAGTAAAGATATTACTACGAAAAAGTTTAATTATTAAATGACAAATTATTACGGGTGTAATTTACTGATATTAATCTATAAAAGTTTACAATATAGCAAATTTATCATTTAACAAAATCTAATGACAATTTATCGAAAATGGTTTCAATTTAACACATTAAGGTTGTGATTACATATACCAACCTAGTATCTGATTTAAGAATCCATTTTAGAGTTGCATTTACACAAATAACGGAACAGCCAACACCGTTTACGAATTTTTGTTCATTCATCTATTCTCATCTACAATGTTTACCCATTCCGTTATAGTGTAAATTGACTTTTAAAATCGAACTTTATCAGCGTGTGTCTTACACCAATAACGGGACTTGAATGGGACGCGGAAACAGACTTTCGAAGCGAATGGAGATGACGACTGGAAGATATTTGCTTTCTTTTGTGTGTTGTTGGAAGGGCGAAATTGGCAAAAAAAGAAAGAAACCGAAACGAAGCGAGGGCGGGTCACTATCATCTATAAAATACTGATTTCAACTACATACCAAAATGTATTGTAATTACATCGAATGCTTCCATAGAAATAATTTTAATCCGATACTTAAACATCCGAGATGGTATTCTAACTAATTTAAGTAACGTTGTCAAATTAATAATAGACGGAAAAATCATATTCCGGTAGGATACATAATTGCACTATGGACAGTAAAACCTTGACTTAGACTCCTACAACGTATTGACAGGACAAACACTCGACCACTGTACAAAGAATGACGATAAACCTATTTTAAAATTACAACCTTCATACAATATTTTCCTCAAGTTTTCCGGCTCAAACAGCAAATAATACCATTTTCTGTAAATAAACAGTACCATAAAACTCTGTAAACTTGTCCATCGCCACTCCGATAGAAGATAATACTTTTTGCAAAAAAAAAACAATTAATAATGTAACTAGGTAAATAATCTTTACTTTTTGCGAAAAAATAATTAATAATATAACTAGGTAAATAATCCTTACTTTTTGCGAAAAAAACAATTAATAATGTAACTAGGTAAATAATCTTTACTTTTTGCGAAAAAAAACAATTAATAATGTAACTAGGTAAATAATCTTTTGATAAAGCAGTGTTTCAGTACTTACTATTAAGTAACATTTTTATTTGTTGAATTATTCTCGTATTACAAAGTAGTCCATTATGTATGACAATAAGATAGAGGCTCTGAACTCGCCATATTATGATAGTATGCATGAGTACATAAAATCAGAAAATAAGTAAGTACCTGCTATTTAATGTGATGAAACCAGTTTGAAAGGAAGAGTCAATGTTCGAAGGGGACTGTCTCTAGAAGACTGTTCCACTGTCGTTTTATTATAACAAGAACAAATTCAAACAATGACCAGTAAAAATGTTAATATCATAGTTTTTATCACATTTACTAAATTATGAAGTAATTAATAATTACCAGTTAATAGTTACCTGACCACAACACTAATTACATTTACCGTATTATTCTTAAATATATCAGTTTTTGTATTAATAACTAGGTACTCTCGTAATAAAAACAATTAAAATCACTCATGGGACAAGGATGAACTACTTTAAAACTATTTCTACATGTTTTGAGTCAGTTAAAACATGATAATATAATATGGGTATTAATTAGGTACTTAACTTTGATAGTAATTTGCATTATTAATAAAAATAGTTAAATAGCTGAGACAACTTTCGATGGATGGTTCCAAGACCGTTTTATTGAAACGAGTTTTTAAAAATATATTTTAAAGTTTTTTGCATAATCTTCAAAAAACAAAAATCTTATGTGTACATAACAGGCCTAAATTTTTTGTCAATATTCCGATTTTGACGGATTTTAGTGATACAATCTAGAGAAACCTTTGGGTCTACTAAATACATTTTTAATATGTCCGCGACAAAAAAGTAATATGATGATTCACTGGAAAGTTATGGGGTTAGAAATGAAAATTAAAGTTAGTGGACTGTTTCTCAGAGTTAGGGTTACCAGATGAAAAAATCAAAAGTCCGGAAAAAAGGCCCGATTTCCCTTTAAAAAGCCTGAGATTTGTAGCAGTTTGAGATTGAGGTGTGGCGGGGCTCAGAGTCAACTTTGAACATACACAGAAAGACAAACAACAACTAAAAGTATGAATTTCGTTATGAAGTAGGTAAAGATTATTCTGATATAAATTACATACAAAATTATTATACAGTTAATTCGGTATTTTTGTTTTTTTTGTTGATTGGGTTTTTTTCATACTCCATACATATTTTTAAATTCAGAGGTCGCTACAAACTACGACTATATAAGAGGTATTCTAACATTATATTTTTTTATTATTTCATTTAATTTCATTTATTTAGAACAGTAGTTCAATCCAGGAGCTCAAAAAAGTGCCTTCGCGCATTTTATGAAAATCTTTCTCTGCCATTTTGGGTTTAATTAAAAAGTTAAGCAAATTTAGAAAAAGCGAGGCCGTTACGAATGCAAATAGCTATTTTGCACTATTCAATAAGTCAAAATTGAAAATGTATTTTTGTTTTTGAGATCAAGAACGAAAAAAATTCCATTTTACGAATTTTACGAAAATCACAGTCGAGATTTAATATGGTCCTTAATTATTCCACATTCTTTAAATGATGTAAAACATTTTTTTCCTGTATTTTTTTTTTATTAATTATGAGATAATATAACAAGTTTGAGACTTACGTAGATAATTACCTAAGTATGCAGATTATATAAACTTGCCAGCAAACAGCAAAAAACTCTTTAGCATATTTTTAAAAACTAGATTTTGGAATAGGTAGGTATCACATAAATCACTTTTTCATAATATATCCCAATACATTATTTTGATTCGTTTTTTTATTAGAGATTCGATGTAATAATTAGTATCCATTTTAATAGATTTAATTTTTATTTTATTTAAAAATATGTCAAAGTTTTTTTATTGATTAAACGTGTATGAAATTAACATAGTAAATCAGTCCGCAAAATATTGCGATAATGATCAATATATTTTTAAGTATATCCTTACTAATATTATAAATGCGAAAGTCCGTTTGTTTGTTTGTTACGCCTTCACGTCCTAACTACTGAACCGATCATTATGAAATTTTGCATAACGTGTTTACAGGTCAGTCAGGGTTACAGAGAAGGACATAGGGTACCTTTCATCCCGAAAAAATGTTCCCGAGGGATAGCAAAAAACCTTTACACGCAGACGAAGTCGCGGGCGGCTGCTAGTTTATCATAAACTAGTTTTAATTTTATTGTTTTGTATTTTAATAATAATATGCTATTCACGGTCGTATCATGATTTTTTGAACTTATTATGAAATAAAAGCCTTCGAATGTAGGGTCAAGTGGGCGACAGTGTAACATGGCCCCTGTTACAAGTGGCACAGTATAACATGATGAAAAACTCTATCATTTTTTATTTAATTACAGTAGCGAAGGGTCCATTGGGTGTACGGAAAACTGCTCGAATTTATGTTTTTTGTGAAAAAATGAGAGAAATTTGATTTGTGAAGTTTTGTTTTTGTAGGAATACGAATAATATCTAGTAAATAAATATATGTTACCTTTAATCTTCAATTAGTTGGTGTTTAAATAGTAAACAAAATTTATTATAACTTCCCTATAATATTTTTATGGTTTTTTTGTTTTAAACAGTAAGGTGTATGGGGTACAGTGTAACGGCACATACTGTGGTAACGGGGTACAATATTACACGATTATTATTCTTTTTTCTTAGTATATTAGGTATATTACAGCGGGAATGAATCGGAATCGAAATCCAAGATGGAAATTAGCCTACTGATACAGAGTGCTAATGATATTAAAGAAGCAAATAAACTGTTATACTGTACCCACCCCTGGGGCTGGGGTATGCCCCATTTATTATATATATATTTTTTAATTAGGGCGGAAAATTATGTTATAGTATGCTATAACATAATTTTCCGCCCTAATTAAAAAAAAAATAGTGCCTAAGTATATTTTCAATGTTATTTCAAGCCTAATCAGGTCCCGTGTCCGTATCGTATCGCTGGACAAAATTACGAACGTAATTACCCAAACTCCATTTCACGTTTCGCGTCCTTACTAAACTCCGTTTAGTCGTTTCACTTTTCACTTATGTACATACTTGTGGGTCTTGTTATTATACAGCCTAATAAGTATGTTCATAATGTTAACGCTGCAATTGCGTAAGATGTGGCAATAATGAATTAAAAATCAAAATAGGCTTTCTCCCTAACCTCCGTCAAATTGATCGGAGTTTAGAAAGGTATAAATTTATGTTTTATTTAATCATTTTAATTTGAATTGTTTGTTGTGATGATTTTGTTAATTATTTGGAAGATATTTATATTTTTTAAATTGGAATTTAAAGAAATAAATAATATACCTACTATGTTTCAATACTTTCTATTTTATTTTTGTTTCATTACAAATTACATATATTTGTATAATTTAATATACTATAAGATTTATATAAATAATATACGAAAATATTCGATTTTTTAATGTCACATTATTTACATGATATACTTACATGATTCGTCAACTCCGTCACAATATTCCTAAACTTCGTCTTTATGAATAAACAACGTTTAATATACAAACTACTTGACGTATATAAGAGACAAAAAGCATAAATGTTTTTTTGTGGTATAACCTTTCACATTTTATCATAATTATAGCCATAAAGAAAGTCATATAGAACTCATAATCAAGACGGAACTTAGGCTGAGAGCGTTCTTTCCTGCAAATGACCGATAAAGGTTAAGTAAAGACTGCTGATTAATGGTAAATAATTAGAAGATAATATTAAAAACCGTGCTTTTTTTTTTCAAAAAATATAAATTATTTTTTCGTACAGTGTAGCCCACTTGACCCTAACTGATTTACACTAAGTATATATTATGAGCATCAGGTGTTGTCCATTCTATAAACAATGGACTGTGTTCATCTCATTATTGTGTTACTACATTCATGACTCATTGAAGCTAAGCTATTTTAAGTCAACCGAACTAAACATTGTCGAGAATTAGAATAAAATATACGAACCTAATTTCATAAACAAAACATGACTTTTGAGCCGATAATTGACTGCAGTTAGGCATCAAATGTGTTGCGCAGAAAAGTGTTTTCTTCTAGAAAACTATTCCTAGAAACTCCCAAATGACCTTGACCAATCGTGTAGGCAAATGTCCAAGCATTATGGAAGGGACTTTCACAGAGAAATCTATGGATTTGTCATGGTTTCGGTCTCGACGCAAAGTATAACCCATAATAGTGATTCTATCAGTCAGCATGATACATGGTCGCAAGCACAGCTGCTGTTCGCTGCCCCGCGCGCGCCCCGGTCCCTTTCCTTTTTCAATTCCATTGTAGTTGGCGATATCTGTTATTTCAAAGTAATTAGCAGGTTCATTAAAAGGATGTCCTTCGTTTCATTGTTACTACTCTTTGTTTACACTGAGTTTGCGATGTAGTAGATATTGATTATCGAGCCTACAACAACGGTCTAAATTTTGTAATTTCTGTGTCTGGATTTGTGTAGGTAGGTAGGTGTTTTAAATTCATTATGATATGCTCTGGCATTGCTATTTTTCCTAGTTAACCACACAAACTCTAATCTTATTTTACCTACTGTCACCAAATCAATGAAAATTATATCTTAAAACGATGCAAAACGACAGAAACTTGTGCTAAAATAAAATTAAAAGCTCTCAATGCTACCTACCCTACATTCTAAGGGTTCAAACTTGGAAAGTCTAAAAATATTAATATTTGCTTTACTCACCAGCCACTCGGATATAGATAAGCACAAACACTAAAAGGCACAGTTGTAATTACAATGTTTACTTTTACTTCCACAAAGTTAAAGGCAGGAACTGCGAGGCGCGTAGGCAATGCGCGGGTCACTTGTTCTCTCGTATTGTGTGCGCGCGCGCCAACGCCGCCCGTATATATCTCACCGCCGTTTGACGTCACTCGCCGATAAGGGCTGCGCTCCTTCTGCCATTACGAGATGTGATCTATCTACCGGCTCCTATCACTTAGATCTTCACAATCATATTAATATTAGTTATTGTGAAAGAAAACGTTGAGAGGTACTTACGTACTTGCTTTGGAAGGTTCAGTCTCTTCTGTGAATTATAATTTTTGATAACAGTTTTAAGGAACTGTAACAGCCCTGAGAGATGAAATGTTAGATTTTATTTGCAACTTAAACCAAACTAATATATTGAATGAACACACTTATAAAACATTTTAAGATTTAATAATTTTCATTTAGTTTTTTCAGTTCCCTATCATCAGTTTTTTCCTTCCTGATCACGCTGCCTAAAAATCAAAATGTCTACGAAGCAAAATGCCTAATGTTCATGTCTAAAGAGCAAAATGTCTACTAAGCAAATTGTCTAAAACGCAGAATGTCTAAGCAGTAATTTGCCTAAGGATTAAAAAGGTCTAAGTTGCAAAACGTCCATGTCGCAAATTGTCGTACCAGGCGCCCCATTTTTGAATAACTCGAAGTGAATCTTAAATTCATGTACGAAAGCAAAACGTACCTATATGAAATTAATTTCGATTGCTCCCAATTTTACGTATTTTTGAAACATTTGAAATAAGTGTTGCCCAAAACTCGAATCTTATAACATTTTGCATTTCACGTAGAAAAAATAAAAACCGGAAAGCCATATCTCGTTGATTTTAAAAACCGGTAATGAGTAACGGACGGGGGAACAGAACGTAAATTAAAAAGTTATAATGTCATTAAGATTATTAATATAATTGAAAAATATTAGAAAAAATCGACTCACCCGTAGCAGCTCAGACGGGACTCGAACCCGCACCCTTAGGATTCCGGCCCAATGCACTAACCAATTATGCTACCGAGTCGCTAGCAGAATTGGCGAAATTTTCTAATACTTTTTACGTTTCCGCTGTAGGCCCGCGCCATCTCATCAATGTGAAGTGAATTAACTTGGACATTCGAAAGCAGCACCTTTATAGATGCCAGACAATCAATTAAGATGAAATAGCCATATAATTTTTAAAACTTTTAGATATTATGCATTCACAATGCTATTTTTATATTAAGATTATTAATATAATTGAAAAATATTAGAAAAAATCGACTCACCCGTAGCAGTTTAGACGGGACTCGAACCCGCACCCTTAGGATTCCGGCCTAATGCACTAACGGTTAGGTTAGGTTAGTTACAACGGAAACGTGAAAAGTATTAGAAAATTTTGCCAATCCTGCTAGCGACTCGGTAGCATAATTGGTTATAGTACAGTAGCCCGTAGAACATTTAAATCACCAAAAAGGTTACCGTTTGCCGTTGTGATATAGTTACTTATTACAAAATTATAGATACTTTAACCCAAGTTTTACAGATCGCAACCCGCCGTAACCTATATTTGTATATCTCCAAAATTGATATTTTTTTATTTTTCGAGGTTTACCACATAGTTTAGCTATTGTCGTGTTCTACATCTACAGCTTGGTTTGATTGCCACAGACAAAAGTAAGACTGTAAAAAGTAGCCATACACAGATTTAAGACCTGATGAAAATGGTTGGATTTTATCTTGTCTTAAATCTGTGTATGATCACTTTCCATAGTCTTACTATTATCAGTGGCAATCAAACAAAGCTGTAGAACACGACAATAGCTAAACCATGTGGTAAACCTTGAAAAATAAAAAAATATAATTTTTGGAGATATACAAATATAGGTTACGGCGGGTTGCGATCTGTAAAACTTGGGTTAAAGTATCTATAATTTCGTAATAAATAACTATATCACAACGGCAAACGGTAGCCTTTTTGGTGATTTAAATGTTCTACGGGCTACTGTACTATTAGTGCATTGGTCCGGAATCCTAAGGGTGCGGGTTCGAGTCCCGTCTGAGCTGCTACGGGTGAGTCGATTTTTTCTAATATTTTTCAATTATATTAATAATCTTAATATAAAAATAGCATTGTGAATGCATAAAATCTAAAAGTTTTAAAAATTATAATGTCATTGTCTGTCAGTTAAAGTCATTTGATTTCACTTGTCAGTGTCTTTCTCACGTCATTCATTTCTACTGGTAGAATATCGAAAATGAGTGGGTCGGACCACTCGTTGCAAAATTCACAAGTATGAATATTCAAAAATAGTGATTTTAGGGATTCGAATCTTGCGATTTCATACACGATTTGTAATTCTAATGATTCAAAAATGGGGCCCCTGTACGTACACAGTATATATGTTACCGGTAATGTATGATACCTCGAGGGGGCTCGTGTGGGCTCGAGGGGGGTTCAAGGGGGCTCGAGGTGGCTTGGGGTGGCTCGAGGGGGGCTTGAGGGGAGCTCAAGGGGGCTCGAGGGGGACTCATTGAATTTGGAATAGAACCGGCTTTACTCCAGTAGGTCCCGCGTTTAGGTTAGAAATTTAAGGCGAGCGCGAAACGAAGCGGAGCGTGAGCCTTAAATTTCAAGATTATTTTTTTATAACAGACAACAGAAATATACTTATTTTACACATTGCACCAGCAGGCATTGTATACAATGCCTAGGCAAAGGAAAGTAGGCATTTTGGACATTTTGCGTTTTGGTCATTTTGCAAGTTAGTCATTCTGCGTTTTGGTCATTTTGCCCTTAGGGCCACTTTAATAGGCCACATTTGACATTTGTCAATTTTAGATTCATAGTGAGGTGACCGTAGGTAATCATAGCTTCAAAACATCGATTAAAGTGAATGAATCGATACACCATCATATAGACTTCAAACATGAGATATAAATTCAGTTATTATGAAAAAGTACTTATGAGGATACTGTTTAATTTTAACTAAGATGCATTGAAAATCAAATTAAAAAATCATCAGTAAACATGTCATGTCATGTCAGGAAACACAACAAAAGCGGAAAAGCGGTAAAGCGTCTGGAGTTGATAACATTTCTGTTGAACAACTCATAAACCTCGGCCCTGTAGCTATCTCCTGGCTACTAGAACTTTTCAACTATTGTCTGGATTCTGCGCGAATTCCTCGTATCTGGCGAAAAGCTAAGGTGATAACTTTACTAAAACCTGGGAAGCCTAGCAACGATCCCAAGAGCTATCGCCCTATATCTTTGCTGTGTCATAGCTATAAATTACTGGAAAGAATGCTACTTAACCGCCTAACCGGTATCATAGACCAAAAGCTCATTCCTGAACAAGCTGGTTTTCGACCAGGCAAATCTTGCTGTAATCAGTCTCTAAACCTCACACAACACCTAGAGGACGGCTTTGAGCTAGGTCAAGTAACTGGAGTGGTATTCGTTGATCTTTCCGCAGCATATGACACAGTAAACATAAAACGGCTTCTGTGGAAGGTGACCGAGCTCACAGGCGATCACGCCTTTACAAAGCTCTTGAGTGAACTACTCAGTAACAGACGTTTTCAGGTCCACCTCTTTTCAGAAAAAAGCCGCTGGAGATCCCTTAGAAATGGCCTTCCCCAGGGTAGCGTGTTAGCGCCGACGCTATTTAATATCTACACGAACGATCAGCCTTACGCGCCGGTAACCAAACGCTTTATCTATGCAGACGATTTGGCCCTTATCTCAAGCGCCGTCCTTTGAGGTGGTTGAAAGTAATTTAAGCGGAGCACTGGAAACCCTTAGCTGCTACTATAATCAAAATTCTTTGCGACCGAATCCCTCAAAGACACAGTCTTGCGCTTTCCACCTGCGTAATAGAGAAGCCCGTCGGCAACTAAACATCCGATGGGAGGGTGTTCCGATTGCTCACTGCTCTACTCCGAAATACCTCGGTATAACACTGGATAGAGCTTGACATATAAACAACACTGCTGTAACACCAAGCAGAAAGTGAGCACTCGGAACAATCTCCTGCGCCGCCTTACATCCTCCAAGTGGGGAGCCTCACCACAAACTCTGCGTACGACCGGTCTAGCCCTTTCTTTTTCGGCTGGCGAATACGCCAGTCCGGTCTGGAGCCGTTCGGCACATACACACCTTGTAGATACGGCACTTAATGACACATGCCGAATCATCACGGGCTGTCTAAAACCAACTCCTGTTGCTTTTCTGTATCTGCTGGCTGGTATTGCTCCCCCGGACGTTCGCAGGGATGTGGCTAGCTCTCTGGAGCGTTTTAAAAAAGAGCATGACCCACGGCACCCCTTACACCACCACGTTCCGGTGACCCAGAGGCTTAAGAGTCGCCATAACTTCCTCAAGGAAGTTCCTCCTCTGGACGGGGAAGCTAAAGACACACGTTTAAAGCTCTGGACGGAGAAATACCTCACAGACCCAAATACTGAGCTGGCGGAACAACTCCCCCCTGGCCATGATCTACCTTGGGCAACTTGGAAGTCCTTAAATAGACTAAGGACTCAAGTAGGGCGAAGCAGGGAGAACATGCTCAGGTGGGGCTACAGCTCGGAGAGCGCATGTCTGTGTGGTATTTCCCCCCAGACAATGGCACATCTTCTATCATGCCCTGCGTGTCCCAACACCTGCACACGCGAGGATCTTACAAGGCCACTGATAATGCTATATCAGTGGCTGAGTTCTGGTCCTCACAAATATAATTATAATACCGAGTCGACACGTAAAGAAGAAGAAGGAAACATTATAAAACAAACAAGTACATATAACAAAAACGTTACGTTTTTTTTAACGTAACCGTAAATATTAAACTGATGTTCTTATTTTTCGGTGAACGTAAAGTGTTCTCTTCTAAATCTGATGTTCCGAATTTCTCTTTGAGAATTTGAGTGACTGTTTTCTTTCCTATTCCCAATGCTTCGGTAACGCGTTCTCTTGGTTGTGTCAGTGGTAAAAGAGACCCACCGTTAGCAAATTAACGTTCAAAATAACTGAACAGTTTCACCACCAGTTCGCGAGATTGACTATTTAGAGTTTTTCCTCGTTTCGACCTGGTAAAACAACAACAATTGAGAACAATCGGAGTCAAAATTCTAGCCAGGTAAACTTCAGAGTAAGATCACACCAAAAACGCAGTCACTTCGCACACTTAGATTATTTAATAAATAATCTAAGTTCGCACAGTAAAGTAAAGACATGTGCAAAGAATAGTGACATGTCATGTAAGGCATTCATTCTAAATTTGAATATATATGGGAAATTTGTCAAAATTAATTGATAAGTTTTTATGCGGCTGTCACCTTTAGGTGAGTACAATATAAAAACAAATTTTCAAAATTCTAAAAAAGTAACCGGTAGGTTTTCAAAATTCAACGGATTGCAATGTGAAATAAAACTA
Source organism: Agriphila geniculea (assembly GCA_943789525.1). Classification (NCBI taxonomy): domain Eukaryota; kingdom Metazoa; phylum Arthropoda; class Insecta; order Lepidoptera; family Crambidae; genus Agriphila; species Agriphila geniculea. Next base: position 17,713,356 of record OX038875.1, read on the forward strand.
AATGTATCTTTTTACGTTCAAGGTACACTTTTGGTTGATTATCTTTTTTCTGCCAGTGTATACACTCATGGTGTGATACAATAAATTGAAACCAAAAGCGACCAAAATCATATAGCATTTCATAATCCTACAATCCAAAAAAATTTGGGCGATGGGTCTCGAACAAAATTACTCATTGTCCTTTGAAATAATATGACTTTCAAGTATATTTACCTACAATAAATAGTGGAAATATAATATGTTGTCGCGTGCCGTCAATTTCTTATCTAAAAATTTACATTATTCATTTATGGTGAAGATATATTGGTTTTATTCATATAATATGGTTACCCTTCACAGATAATTCTTAAGGAATATCGAAAAGTATTGTATTTCAAGTCACCGAAAGAAATACAGTGCTGAATAGTACAGATGTATTTAGTACACATTTTGTGCTAAATGTTAGTGTCCCTGGTTTTTGATTCCGTTGTTATCTCAGATAGGTACAGTTAGTTGTTTATATGCAAAACGTCAGGATTAAGGAGCCACACAAAATGCGTTCGTTTACCAAATCCACTGTGTCTTATCATTTTATTCATATAGTGCAAACTCAAACAAACGACGTGCTAAATGATCATTATGTCGAATATATTAATTGACCGATCACATTCTTGGAAATTCACAATCTTATTATTATGGATATCAAGGATTGAGGAGCCATACTAAAAGTATCGTATTTTCTTGAACTCTAGCACTACTGAGCTCAAATTTCTAGCGAGTGCTATACACAATATGTGCTAAATGATGCACTAATTTTCAAAAATATTCAACTGGTACTTAGCGAGTTCCAGAGTGGCTCCTCAATCCTGATGTATATCTCGTGATATACTTATGTGCAAAATCCAGGATTTGTGGTGCAAAATAATCTACTCATGTGCTAAATAATGGTGTGAGCTGCGCCTTAAAAGCTGGCGTGGCTTCTCAGACCTGATGGACAATTTTAAAGTGGCCCTATTTTTAGTCTATTTGCTTTTTAAGCAGTGTAATTAGGTAGGAGTTTTTTTTACTTTCCTCTAGTGGGTAAAAAATATGATTTTTTACTGTCACTCTCAATAATAATGATCTGTCAACCAGTCGCACAAAACTTGTCAAAATGAGAACATCATTCAAAATATGGCTCTATGGCATAATCAGTTTACGTTTTTTTACTCATGTGGCATAATACCAGAGCATTGTACCCTTAGCGCTATCGCACACGTGCAACTTTTGTCTCCGCAACTTTTTTGTCTCTCAAGTGATTTGTATGAAAAGTTGCAGACGACCGTGTCGCTTCGTGTGCGCGCTTCCATATAAACCCGTGGACTTGATGTGAGAGACAAAACAGTTGCTGGGAGACTAAGTTGCCCGTGTGCGATAGCGCTTAGAAATAGAATGCAACGAAATTTTTTCTTAATCTATGATTGTACCCGTCCCACAGAAAAAAAATCAGGTCAGTGACAGGCACCCTGATTATCTAAAAAGAAACTATTTAGCGACCGGTTTCATTCCACATACATTGCTACTTTTTTTTGGTATGTTTTTTTTTTAATCCAAAAAGAAGTAGCAATGGATCACTATCATCTATGAACTGCGACCGGTCGCTAGGTGGTTTCTAATTAGATAATCAGCCCGCCGTCCACTGTCAACCAAAGAATATTCGTAATAAAATCATAGACTTTGAAAATTTTTCGCTACGCTTAAGTAGACGGACTATGGTGCGAGTGTGAAACTGATTCTTACGCAAGAAGATTGTTTCTAGGTAAAGTATAGAGTTCAAACTCTGAATACCTACTTAAGGCAAATACCTATATATCGTTTTTATCGTTTTTATCGTTTTTCCCTTTACTGGAGACCCCCTCCTCTCTTTCTATGTAGGGTGACCATATATTTTGTTTTCCTAAGGAAGATCGGAAAACTATTGTTTTCCTAAGAAAGGAGGATTGGAATGGGGAATGTCCGAAAAAAATCAAATCGGTTGTTTGAACAAGGCGTTTGATTTATATTAAAGGGAACGGGGCTAAAAAGTTATGTATGACTATCCTGTAAACTGCAACTTAATAAATTCGGATTGAAATGGACTATAGGTAAAAGAAAGTCTACATTTTATTTCCTATCAATATCAATTTGTAGGTACATTTTGTTTCATGCTGTTATCCCCAGAGTCACCAGAGAGTAAGTGAAAAGAAAGATATGAGTGAGATAGCGCTATTTAGGTATTTGCCTTAAATAGGTATTTAGAGTTTGAACTCCATACTTTAGTTACAATCTTCTTGTTCTTACGGCTTTATGCGATGTGCGAGAAAGAGTTAAAAGAAAATGACAGCAGAACCTAGTTTGACTTCATTTTTATCATCTTGGTGAAAAGCGTCCACTCGATTATTTTGTGATTTTACTCGCGATCGGGTCGATTTGGCCCTTATAACTATATAAATCAATAATGGTGTCGTGTTCTGTGTTGAATTGTAATTTTACTTACGACAATAACCCAAATAAACACTCTATTCACAGGTAAATATGATTGTACAATTACCATTTTCATACTTCATATTTTAGTGGAATAGGTATATTCCCAAACACAAAGTGATACACTAATATCATGTTATTAACCGCCTATTTCCTAAATAAAGGCTGATTTTTAAACAATGTGTTAGATAAACTAGTCACCAACAACAACAGTCGTCAACAGTCGTATGAAATTCGTGAGTTCTTGCTTATTGCACACTTGGCTGAGTTACGCCCTCTCTACGATTCGGCTACCACATCACCCACAGCCTCGTGTCGTGTGCAATGCAGTGCAATGAACAACCTAAGCTAACTTGTCTCATAATGTACTATAACGATTAATATTAACTTTCTGTCACGTTTTAATCACACCGAATCATCAAAACCATAAAAACTCCGGACAATAAGTGCAACAACACGAGACTGCGCGCACGCTTACTCGCGAACTGAAACAACTACAACGAGATATAAAAAAATAGTAGTGTTAAAACCAACTACATTTTATAATCTTTTCTTTTACTAAGTTGTGTAAAACCAATAACTTCAAATGCTAAAAACCCTTAGGTTTGCTTATTATGTTCTATCAGATTTGGTGAAAACTTGGCAATATAGGTACTTGAGTAAAAAAATATATTAAAAATGTTTAATCGGATTTACTTTTCAAACAAAGCACTCGCACTTTCACACTTAAGAACTTATCAAAGCAAAAACATTTTGTAAGGAATTAGTTGTATTAATTACTGTCTAAATATGAAATCTAAAATATTATACCTATCCATTTAATCACTTTATAATTTGTGTTTTTTATGCTAAAAACGTTCTTTTAGTTGGTTCTAACACCCGCTATCTTCGAAACTAAGCGTCACAGCGCTTAATCGGTTTTTTTTAGGAAGTTTCCTAAACATTACACAATAACCAATATTTTCAACTACATTTTTTTTACTTTAAGTCACAGTAAATATTAAATTGATGTTCTTATTTGCAAACAAAAAATATGTTAACAAAGCTTATAGAATGAAGATTTGAAAAAATATAACTTACAATTTTTTTTTAATAACAATAAATAGCGAAAAAATAATCACTGTCGCGTGCCGTCAATTTCTTTTACTCCTATCCTATGGAAATATATTATTTATTATTATTACAATGTAGGTATCAAATGAAAGGTACTAAATAGCCAATTCCAAATAGGGTGGATTTTTGAGACGAAATTTGAGTTTGAAATCGAACCTGCTTCACTCCTGTAGGTCCCGCGTATAGGTTAGAAATTTAAGGCGAGCGCGATGCGCAGCGGAGCGTGAGCCTTAAATTTCGAGGTTATTTTTTTATAACAGACAACAGAAATATACTTATTTTACACATTGCCGGTGGACCAGCAGGCATTGTATACAATGCCTAGGCAAAGTATAAAATGAATTATATTTCATACATTGCCTGATCGTTTTAGGCATTGTATACAATGCCTAGGCATTGTATACAATGCCGGATTATACACATTGCCGGTAACATATACATTATAACACTTTTATGTAACTGTTTTGAAAGAAACTTAAAAAGTATAACGCAGAAGTAAAAAATATTAGTAAATTATTAGAAAAACAAAAAATGCCACTTTGCAACACATGCAATTTTTTCAGATGTTGTAAGGTTCCTAGAGAGTAGTTTTACCCAAGTTTTAACCCTTGGAAACTCTGTACGGCTGGAAAAACTTGGCACTTGTTTCAATATTTTCGAAAAAGCTACCTTAAGGAAGCGTTTTTCAGGTAACTCTATTCTATACTTTTATAAAGCTAACTAAATTTGCTACAATTTGAGCCTATCACAAACAAGTTTCAATATGATTTTTTAAATTTTAATATTTAATAAAAAAAATAACTTCCTTACAACGGTAACGAAGAAAAAAATCTTGTTTGGTTAATTAAAAAAAATAACTTCGTTACCGTTGTAAGGAAGTTATTTTTTTTTATTAACCAAACAAGATTTTTTTCTTTTATTATAATTTTAAAAATAAAAGGATAATAGAGCCTCTACGAGGTATTTCTTTTTCAAATATTCCAATTTGTGTATTTAATGGATTTTTTTTTCTTTAATCAAGCGCGTATTTTTTTTTTAAATAGTTTAACAATTGAATCGTCTAAATATGAATCCAAAAATGAATTCGACACTCTAAATCATACGAATATGATATAAAACTGGGCGTAGCAGTTTAACTAATACATCTATCGAGTTTGGGCTGAAAGCCAAAACTTCAAAAAATTTACTACAAAAATTATGGTGGCTTCACCTCTTATATCCATCCTAGGGTCCTAAGCACCAATGCTACCAAAGGAAATCTCTGGTTCACAAAACGCCGTATTTTTCACCCTACTGACGCCACTAGCAGTATCAGACTAGTTTCATTTCACAAATAAACCTTTGGCAAATTTACATTTCGCATTTTATTCACTTGCTCAAATTATCATTTGGCATAATTTACTTTGTCATGTTTTATTAAGTCAAATGTTTACTAAGCAAAGGTTTTATTTTGACAAATATTATATTCCAAAAAAAATGTTTAGTTAAATTGTCATTTTACACAATTTATTGAATATGTGTAAATGTTAATTTGTCGAATCAAAAATAAACAAATTTAATTATTCATAATTTGGTTTATTATATTTATTATTAAGTATTGTTACTTATGTAAGGATATCTGATTATAAAAACGTTTAAAATATCAATTATACCTTCAATTAATAATTAGTAATAAATAATAGTTCGAATATTCGTACTAGGGAATCCAATCCCGATTTGTTATTATATAATAAAAGTAAGAAGAAGAGCCAGTCACAAAAATGTACATTTTTAGTTTTAGAACTTTTAGAGGTTTTTTGTGTTGGTCATTTAAATTTTTAATTAAAAAAATATACTTTTTAAATTACTTCCTAGTAGACCCGCTACGATCAACACTCTATTCCGACGTTTTGGGGCGAAACACAAAAAATGCAATAGAAAATCTTACTAGCCGAAATCTCTTATTGTAATAGGTGAAGATAGGTACCTACCTACATTAAACTCATGGAGCCGCGATCATTATCTAACACCTACTCATTTAGACCATTATAAAGAGCCCAAACACGCTTTATCTGCTTTAAGTTGCTGAGGAGTTGTTGGGTATCCCGCAGACTACCAGGGGGTCAAGAATGGTGTTCTAATGGTAATGCTTTTTGACACAGTTCTTGTTTCTTAAACCCAAAATCGAGACACAGTGTGTTTCCGTTTTGGCTTTTAGAAACACAATGCGTTTCGGTTTTGGGACCTTGGGTTAAAAAACAAGAACTGTGTCAAAAAGCATTACTATTCAAACACCATTGAAACACGATTTTGACGTTTACATTAGCAGACTTGACCCCCTGATGCTGTAGTAAAAAAACTGCATCAAAATCGGTCTACTTACTACTACTACTACTTATTTCTATTTTTTTATCCTACAAAAGTCTTCTAGCTGACAACATTTACTTATTTATTTGATGGTGAAACCTACAGCTTTATGATAATAAAATCAGAGAAGAACTAGTATATAACTAGTATAAGCAAGGTCTTTTTTATTGGCTGCCTATTTTATGAGCAGTGAACGTCATCAAATCATTAAAACGAAATAAGTAATTAAAAAAATGTAAATCAAATTCAAACCAGAAATCAGAATAAAAAAAAGGTCAAAACGTGCTTTTAACCCCTTACCGCATACCAAGCCATATGTGTTCACAAATTGTATCATAAGGGAGCAAAATAATATTTTTACGGCGCGAGGGCGCTTTTTTGAATCCAGAAAGAAGTGTGGGAAGTGTGGGATCCCTCACTTCGCTCTAGATTCAAAGTACGTCGTCCGAGCCTAAAATATATTTTGCGCTCGAGTGATACACTTTATTTTTTTCATCCCATCTATTCGAAAAGGACGGCTTGGTTCGCCTTTAAGTGCACCCAAAGGTGGTGTTTTCTATAAGAAACTTTTAGCGGGCAGTAATGAGTTTTTCATCCCATCTATTCGAAAAGGACGACTTGGTTCGCCTTTAAGTGCACCCAAAGATGGTGTTTTCTATAAGAAACTTTAAGCGGGCAGGAATGAGTTTTTATTCCTCTTTATATAAGTGCGCCGCAATTATCTTTTCCGCGTACTTTTTGAATTTGGAACAGCTTAGTGTTCAGCGTCAAAGAAATCGAACGCAAATATTGTTTGAATAAAGACTGGCTGGTACGAAGGCCCGTAGTTGCGCCGCCCGCTGGCTGAATTAAAAAAAAAACCGACTTCAAAAAGCCTACCTCTACAAAGCAAGAAATAATATTCGTAATAATAAAAACACGTCTATTGAAGTCGAGTGGGGCTGGAGTACAAATTCCTTTTTTTATTCCAAAAGCCACACCCGACTTCAATAGACGTGTTTTTATTATTACGAATATTATTTCTTGCTTTTTAGAGAGGTAGGCTTTTTGAAGTCGGTTTTTTGTTTTTTTAAACATTTTTTTATTTTTTTTATTTTTAGTGTAGGTACTATGGGCAACAGCGTCGCTTAACCAGTTCGCAACAAAATTCGTGTGCGCGCGTATCGCCCCTGCACGAACTAAACGTATGTGACAGCGGGCGCGGCGTGCAAGTGATTTTAACCTTAGCAGGCAGTGGTTAAGCGACGCTGTTGCCCATGGTACCTTTTATATTAGGTAGTGTAGGTATATTATAGAAAAATCGGCTCAGCCAAACGTGAGTTAATCGCGGAGAAACATACATACATGCGGGTCAAACTGAGAACCTCCTTTTTTTGAGTCGGTTAAAGAATTACACTAAAGATATCCCTTTTCCAACAAAAAAATAATTTTCTTATTCAGTTCATAAACAAAGAAGTTATACGACTGATCATCGAGGTAGTTCACACAAAATCATTCTATTTTCGTGCTTTTTTCAAGATTACTTGAAAAGTGCTGAACCGATTTCAAAATTTTAAAAAATGGGACCAACTTGGGAGTTTACCTAATGTAATAACGTTTGAATCATTTCAATCGGTTCAGCTGTCTTCGAGTAATCGGTGTACATACAAAAAACAAAAAAAAAAAACGGGTTGAATTGAGTACCTCCCTCCTTTTGAAGTCGGTAAAAAAGAAATCAAATTAAAAAACGCGCGTTTTCGTAAATTTACACTGATTGTTAGAAAGAATGTGATGGATAATCTATTACCTGCAAAATCCCGGGAGAAATAATTATATGAAATCCTGTGGTAATTTTATTGAATGGAGAAATGCAAGAAAGAGAAATTTTCATTATTGCGAAAATGTCTCAAATGTAAATATAAGTTTTTAGTAGTTTTATTATCAGATACTATTAAATTTTAATTTAGTTGTTACTCTATGTTTTATTAAATAATGATATTAAAATAAAATATAAGGCGCCTTTTATTTTCTCAAAAGAGGGTGATGAAAAGTAGAGTGTTTCACTCGGGCGCAAAATATATTTTTGGCTCGGGCGACGTACTTTGAATCCCTCGCTACGTTCAGGATTCTACTAAAGAATTCTTCTCTAGAATCCCTCACTTCGCTCGGGATTCAAAAAGCACCCTCGCTTAAAATTATTATTTTGCTCTCTTATAGTACAATTTACTTTTTATTCCTCTTTATAAGTGCGCCGCTATTATCTTTGCAGCGCACATTTTGAGTTTGGACAATCTTAGTGTTCAGCGCCAAAGAAATCGAACGCAAATATTGTTAATATTGTTTGAATAAAGACTGGCTGGTACGACGGCCCATAAATAGTCGCGCCGCCCGACTGAATAAAAAAAAAGAAATCCAGTTTTGAAAAATGAGTTCTTCAAGTGACAGTGAAAGTATGATATGAGGCGCCTTTTATTTTCTCATAGAGGGTGTTGAAAAGTATTTTCTTTTGAAAGCACCTTTTCACTTCACCATCTATATCTTTATTTGATGTTGTGCAACTAACACTTTACCTCTGTGGCGCACTCTGTGTGCGAGCTATTGAATGAGCACACGGATCGGCAAAAGCAAGCCGGTGGGGTGAGGTAATTGATTGTGGGGCGGGGCGGAAAGTGGCCTTTATGTACGGTAGTGCTTATATCTATTTTGTGCCCGTGGTGCCTTTTTTTAAGCAATATTTGTTTACAATTCCAACTTCCCTGTCACAACTTCCATAGATTTTAGTTCGCTGAATCTTACTAAGTAGAAGTACTTTGATCTATTAAAATCAAGTAGCAAGCAACTTGTACTTTAATAAACATGTTTATTCAGGTTGACATGAGTTATAAAAAAACTTCTAGTTTTTTTTTTAATTTATAATTATTATGTTTTGCAAGTTTTTATACACAAGATGTTTGGAAAAAGCTAAAACTGAATGTGGTAGATAAAGTTCTTGCATGCTTACAACTTAGAAACTGAGAAAATTGTTTTTTTTTTCATTTGTATGGAAAACTCCTAAATGATAACCCTACACGCAAATAGAAATAGACTATTGTTTTCGATAATCAATCCCATCAATAGGCAAAAGCAAAAATTTAGTTTAGTTTTAAGGTTATCATAAAAAAATCAAAAAAGTGGTGATTTTCAGGGTTTATAATAGTTTTTCGGGGTTGTTTGTATGCATGGTATACACCCTTCTACCATACTTATTAGGTTTTACATACTTACGAGTATGTATATTGTAAGTAAGTATAGCTAACATACGGAAAATAAACAGGAACAAAAAAGTATCACAGCATATTGACATCGTTAATTTCGTTTTACGTCCAATCACATCTAGATGGCGCGCGGCAGCGGATCTTCCGTCACATGAAATATATTTAGGTAGGTACCGTAACATTCTATTACTTTGGCAACTTTGTCCCAAAACGGAAAAGAGTTTGAATTGCCCACCATAAAGTTCCTACGGTTGTAATCGAAAAAGTTCTTTCTACGATTGTTAGATGGCATCTTATACTAGTCGGTAAAACAGACCAGGGGCCTCATTTTTGAATCACTCGACTGGCGTCGAGCGCTCGTTGCTACTGATTTTCGTTCGACATCTCATTGTTTTGAGTCATATGTCGAACAAAAATCAGTGAAATCAGCGATTCAAAAATAGGGCCTGGAGCAAGCTTCGTTTCTATTGGCTAGCTGGCCATATTCCGCCATGTTTGTTTTTACCGAAAAAGTAATAGCGCAAACTTTCTACTGGGACGACGTAATTAGGAGAGTTTTTGATTTGAATTGTATTATGTCGTATGTAGAATTCGGAATTCGGTTATTGCAAAAATCAATCGATTTAACTCTTTTATATCGAGAAAATAAAAAACAAACTTCGTTAGAACTTTGGCTCGCTTTATCGGGTTACTTTGGCCTAATAAATATGTTGTTTTTAATTTGATAAAATTAAGCTAAAAATATTATTTAGACAAAGCTGCAGAAAGACGGAGGCAAGAATAAAGAGTGCTGTTAAGGTAGACGATCATGTCGTAGTCAGATGGGAAACTCAAATTTATCCTGGTAAGGTGATTTCGTTGTCTGGAAAGGGGAATCCTGCGGTGGGTGTCATGAAAAAGGGAGTGAAGTTTTGGCGTTGGCCTTTAAGAACAATTATTTCAGTGGAAGGAAATTGTATCCTTATTTCAGTGGAAGGATACAATTAAGAGGTTAAACCCACCCAAATTTTTGAAATAAAAACTGTTTTATTGTACCTAAAATGGACAAATAAACTCAATTTGTGTTAAAGAAAATACCTCAAGGACGTTCCTATTAATTAAAAGTATGTTTTATTTACTATTCGATCATTTCTGGTAATTTGATATAGTTTTATCACTTCAGCAAGGGGCCTTTTGTTCAAGTTTTTGTTTTTTTTTATAATTCTTTTTTCTTAATAAACATTTGACTTCTTGATCTCAGATTATATTTTATATACGAATAATCGTTTCCAGGTGGTTATATTGCCCCATTATCGACAGAACATGCCAATATTGGCCATCATCTTTTGAAGATGGAGCAAAGAAAACGTTCTCTAAAATAAAGTTTGTCCCAAAGTTTGTCAAAAAAAATCTGGGAAGGAGTTGAGATATGACCTCATTCTTCACTTATTACGGTTCCTTACATCCTCTACTATACTCTGAATTCATTAAAAGTAACCAGGCACTTATCATTCTAGAAATATAGAGGCGAGAAAAAACTAGTGAAAAATGGGCCAAAGTAATAGGATGTTACGGTACCTATTATAGTCGGAAAAGTTCGCGGCCTTTTTGTACTAAAAATAATAAAGGTACCACAGCGAAGGACATCTTTCTTTATAAATAAAATTACCAGACCTGAAGCTGCTGAACCATTTTTTTACATGACTGCCCAAAAAAGAGTGTAATGTGTTAAGGGTTCATGCACCGGTGCGCCGCCACTACTTATTTACTTTGTGGTTCATGTATGTTTGTGGGTGTGTGAGTTCCTTTATTCCACCATAACTTCTTTATGCCTTAACAGATTTGGATGTGTAGGGTATCGTTAGAATTCTTATATCATTCCGAGTGACACCGGGTATGTTTTTTTTTAAATCAATATGGCGACTGTACGATGCCACTTTCAAATCTGAAATTTTTTTTCTTCTATGATTACAATATGGGCATTATCATATGAGAGGCATTGAAAATCATTCCAAAACTATATAATTTGTTACTAAAATGTGTAAAATATAAATAAATAAATTTAAAAATATTAAAAACACGACTGCCCTGCCAAAAACGTACAAAAAAGTAAAGTTGCAGTCGGGGGACCTCTTTGATCAAAAATTGTTCCATAAAACGGTCGCTCGACTGCAATGACACTTGTTATTTTACTTCACAGAGTATAAGATAAGTTTTACTTTTTAGTACGGTTTTAGTAGGGCAGTAGTGTTTCTAATATTTTTCAATTTATTTATTTTTTGCAGTAGTATTCGACAAAGCATCTTTGTGATTAACATTACAAATATTTCTTTGAGCACTAACAGCATTCATTTGTTTTATTAAGTATTCATTAGTTTTATTAAAAGTCTGAGCTTTATCAAAAACTATTTTAGCTTTTGCCCGCGACTTCGTCCGCGTGGATTTTCGTAAAAGTATCCATATTTTACCACAGGCTATAACTATCTCTGTGCTATTCCAAATCCGTTCAGCCGGTTTCACGTGATTGAGTAATAAACATCCAAACATTAAACTTTCATATTTATAATATTATTAGTTCTCGTTCCCGTTCTCATTCTCATTCCTGTTCCCGTTCCATTTTTCATAATAAATTTGAACTCCCGTTTCAGTCCTTTAGGTGTTGAATAGTCCAACACGACACGGTGGACACACCGTGTCGTGTTGGACCCTAAAATAAATGCCATTTTCGCGATAAACATGCCTTAAAACCCCAATATCGACATCCATATCTATTTGTTTGCTTAATCATACGAAGTTTCAAGTCGAAATGTCTATTGAATATTATTTTTCCATACAAATTGGGAATCCCATTTCACCCCTTTAAGAGTTGAATCATGACCCGTGTTGGACTTTAAAATAAATGCCATTTTCGCAATCAACATCCCATAAAACCTTTTAACGACATCCATTTCGATTTTCAGGTTTATTTACCCACTAACCCCCAAGGGGTTGGGGATTAGTGGGCAAACCTAAACATTTTCGGAAAGTCACTAAATAGGTATTTTTGCTTAGTTTTTTAAAGTACTCTTACGAAGTTCAAGTCCAAATGTCTATTATAAAAAAAAACATTCAAAATAAGCCCCACTTCACCCCTTTAGAGGTTGAATCATGGCTACCGTGTTGGACTTTAAAATAAATACCGTTTTTGTTATCAACATCCCATGAAACCTCAATAACGACATCCATATCGATTTATGAAAAAGAAATTATAAAAGTACCTTAATTTGAATTTAAAATAATATTTGCATGCTATTGTTGATGATTGAATAGGCAAATCTTTTAAAGACCTCCAGTGTACCCTAATCAAATGCAAATGAAATAAATAATATTCTATTCTATTCTATGGGTCTTTTTCCCTATCTACCCCTAAGGGGTTAATTATCGGAAAATCATAAAATTAATACGTGTTTGCTTTTTGTTAGTTGTTAGTTTTTAAAAGTACTCCTACGAAGTTTCACGTCAAAATGTCTATTTAATATTATTTTTTCATACAAAACATGAACCCCATTTTACCCCTTTAGGGGTTGAAACATAGCCACTATGTTGGACTTCAAAATAAATGCAATTTTCGCAATCAACATCCCATAAAACCTCAATAACATCATCCATATCGAGTTTGGGCTTTTTGCCCCATTTACCCTTTAAGGGGTTGATTTTCAGAAATTTACAAAATAAATGTTTAATCATTTGTTTATTAGAAGTACTCCGACGAAATTTCAAGTCGTAATGTCTATTTTATACGTTGCACCTGAGAGGCAGGTTTCCTAGTTTGGGTGCAAATGTTTTTAAATCTAAATTGTATAATGTTAAGGTTTAATTTAAATTGTTTTCAAAAGTTTTGTTTTTGTAATTTTTATGTCAATAAAAAATTATTTATTTTATTGTCATTATATTTTTTAACGACTTCAAAAGGAGGGAGGTACTCAATTCGACCAGTTTTTTTTTATTTTTTTTGTTTTTTGTATGTACACCGATTACTCGAAGACGGCTGAACCGATTGAAATGATTCAAACATTATTTCATTAGGTAAAGTTCCAAACTGGTCTCATTTTTTAAAATTGTGAAACCAATTCAGTACTTTTCAAGTAATCTTGAAAAAAGCACGAAAAAAGTATGATTTGCGTGAACTACCTCGATGACCAGTCGTTTAACTTCTTTGTTTATGAACTGAATAAGATAATTATTTTTTTGTTGGAAAAGGGATATCTTAAGTATAGTTCTTTAACCGACTTAAAAAAGGAGGTTCTCAGTTTGACCCGCATGTATGTATGTTTCTCCGCGATTAACTCACGTTTGGCTGAGCCGATTCTTCCAGCTAAATAATAAATATACCTACACTACCTAATACAAAAGGTATCTACACTAAAAATAAAAAAAATAAAAAATTGTTTAAAAAAGCAAAAAACCGACTTCAAAAAAGGACCTCTAAAAAGCAAGAAATAATATTCGTAATAATAAAAACACGTCTATTGAAGTCGGGTGGGGCTTTTAGAATAAAAAAGGGAATTTGTACTCCAGCCCCACCCGACTTCAATAGACGTGTTTTTATTATTACGAATATTATTTCTTGCTTTTTAGAGGTAGGTTTTTTGAAGTCGGTTTTTTGTTTTTTCCATACAAAGTTTGAACCCCATTAACCCCTTTAGGGGTTGAATAATGTCTACCACTTAAAAATCAAAATCATATAAAACCTCGATAACGACACCCATATCGATGTTGGGGTTTTTTCCCCATTTACCCCTAAAGGATTGAGTTTCAGAAAACCACGAAACTCGTGTTTGATTGTTTGTATTTGAAAGTACTCCTACGAAGTTTCAAGTTGAAATGTCTATTTAAATTTCTTTTCCTATACAAAATTTGTACCCCCATTTCAACCCTTTAGGGGTAGAATTTCCAAAAATCTCTTCTTAGTGGGTGTTTACGCTGTATAAAGTATCTATGTACAAAATTTTAAGTCTCTATGTTCAGTGGTTTAGGCTGGGCAATAGTTTGTCAGTCAACCCTTCACTTTTATATAAGAAAGATGATTGAAAAAACCGGCCAAGTGCGTGTCGGGCCACGCGCCATAGGGTTCCGTAGTTACCTTATACCATACCATTTTTAATACCACCTATAATTTTTCGTCTGTAAAAATAACTTTGTTTTTCACAGTGTTGGTATGAATGACAAAGTTATATTTGCGGTTTTGGAAAACTAATTACTATATCTCGTTCAAACCAATTTTGGTTGAAAGTGTTTATTAAGATCTACAGCATATATTTTTTTTATTTTTTTTAGATTTTTCACTCTTTTATTTCAAAAGTTAAAAGGGGGGGACACACATTTTACCACTTTGGCGGTGAATATCTTTCAAACGGTTGACTTTGAGAAAAAGTTGTCTTAAAAACCTTAATGTCATTTTTAAAGACCTATCTATAGACACCCAACACGTGTTGGTTTGAAGAAAAAAAAATTTTTTCAGTTTCAGTTCCATGTATGGGGAGCCCCCCTTAATCTTTTATTTTTCTTATTTTGTATTAAATTCGTTAAGCGGTTAACAGAATACATCTACCTACCAAGTTTCAACTGTGTAGTCTTAATACTTTCGGAATAAAGTGGCTGTGACATACGGACAGACAGACAGACAGACAGACAGACAGACAGACATGACGAATCTATAAGGGTTCCGTTTTTTGCCATTTAGGCTACGGAACCCTAAAAACTATCTAATAAAAATTATTAAAAATATGAAAAAGCAAGAAAATTTATCAATTTGTTTCAAATTTACCGCTAATGCCAGAAAGTCAGCTGTCAAACAATATATCACATTCCGGCCTAAGTTTAGTATTGCCAGAAATATAACACGCAAAATTCTTCCCGACTACCTACCTGTTATTTATTCGCATTGGAAATGGCCCACCATAACGCCTCACGAGAATTACATCCATGGAAGGTCTGTACTCCAGCAGAGGGAACCAAACTGGTTGATGATGATTTGACAGATCCATCGAAATTATGTACCATTTTTATATATAAACCAGAAGTTAATGCCAACCGGGACTTGTGAAACAGGTATTTCTGCAAGAAAAATAATACTGCGACGTTATAGCATAGCAGAAAGGTTACTGTCAACGATTGCATTTCTTGTGCTAAAATTGTATCATGTAAAATAATAGGGGATATTTTAAATTGGGTGACTGGAAATAATAAAGGCGATTGTTAATGGGATACTTAAATACTAAACCCGGCAGCGGTTTATTTCGTTTGCAACAAAATAACCTAACGGGCGACAAACTGTGGTTTACAAAAAATACGTAAAACAAGCAACTATATGTGGGACATAATAATATATTATGAGACAAGTAGCTAAAGTTGCTAGTTTCATACAACGTTTTTCAACACATTACCAGGGAAAAAACAAAGTAATTCACCACACAGATACAAATACGACAAAAACAAAATATGAAAATTTTGGGAAAAGGCACGCAGGCTTTTTTTCAGACGCCCAATGCAAGAATATTTTTCGAACAAAGGGTGAGTGAGTATAATCCTATAACGCACTAGTGTATAATAAGTATTTTTTTACGCAGTGTTTTTTATAGCTCGGTTTATGGCCCTAAAAACGATGTATTAGGGCTCACTTTACGAGCAAGTATGTTGCCTTTGTATGTTGGCCTTCCTAGAAATAAAATAAAATAGAGCTAAATACCTGTTCCAAACTCAAACTAATGTCGTCAGATCCACTGACGGGTTTTAGGTTTATGCTGTCTATACCAAGTAGGGTTGCCAGATGGTCGGGATTCGCCTGAATTCTCCCGGAATTTCAAGTGATCTCCCGACTCCCGAAAATTCTAAAAATCTCCCGGAAAATCAGCTGTACCGAAAGTTCTTTAGAAAGCAATAATTTTCACGGATAAAACCACAGATTACAAGGTTATTGGATAAAACTGACTAAAAATCGCGCTGCGAGGCCATTTTATTTTACTATAGACAGGCAAAAGTACAAGATTAGTGGATGAAACTGACTAAAAATTGCGCTGCGCGGCCGTTTTCTTACTATTTACAGGCATCTAGGTTACATTTTTATTTTAAATAATTATTTCTCCCGACAACAACCGCAAAATCCTGACGTTTTCAAATTTTCTCCAGATATTTTGTACTTCCGATCTGGCAACCCTAATACCAAGCTACATTTCTGTACAAAACTAGAGAATAAAAATAACTTGCTCCAAACAGTAATTAAAAACCTGTAGACACCCGGATCTGAATATCGACTTTAAGTTTTCGTCACGCTGATATATTTTTTTGATTTTCACCGTATTTTCGTCTTTCTTCGATGCACCAATACTTGTGATAATACATAATTTGTCAGTTAGACAGAGTTAGTCCAGATTTTTTTATAATTTTTGATAAAACAATATTAAGATTATTATTTTATTTTGTTAAAGACAATATGGATGATAAATTTTACTAAATGCGCCCTACGTTTTTAGGTTCAAAATTTCTGTATATAATAATATATTAGTCCGTTTTAAAAACGTGTTTTAAAAAAATTTTTTTTTCAGTAAATTATTATTTTCTGCTTTTTAGTTAACGAGCTAAGATTAAACATATACCATCTCCTATCGGAGCACTCATCAAACGACCCCAAACTCGATGGGGATGCATGGTTTTATTACAGAGTTCCAGTTGCCTTCTTCCGGCTTCATCATCAGACTCTGGAAACGATTTCCCAACAATGTACTCGTCAAGACGATTCAAACGAGCCCAAATACGATGGGGTAGCGTGGTTTTATTAAAGAGACCCTGTGTCCTTCGTCCGGCTCCATCATCGGACCCTGGACACTATTTCCCAACAAAGTATTCGTCAAGACGATTCAAACGAGCCCAAACTCGATGGGGTAGCGTGGTTTTATTATAGAGTTCCTATGGCATGGCCTTCCAGCTTCATCATTAGACCCTGGACCTCGTCTCCCATTAGAGTACTTGTCAAGACGATTCTAACAAGCCTAATTACAATGGGGTTGTATGGTTTCATCATTAAGTTCCTGTGGCCTTCTTCCAGTTCCATCATCAGACCAGCTCAATGACACCATAATATTGCATTGCCTTCCAGTTCTGACCTATGTTCAAAGTTTCAAGTCTCTAGCTCATCGGAAAGCTAGTTTAAAGTCGTTCGCAAACTTTGTGGACAAACAAACGAGAAAGCAACCTAATAAAAACGTGTTAAAAAAATTAAACAACTGCTGCAAATTATACTGAACTTTTTCCGTAAAATTCTAGTATTTTCCATAAAGTAAATGGAAATTCATATTCTTTCATTCGCAAACATCCGGATATAAATCAGGGTACTCCCATTTCGGTTTGTACTTGCTTTACTTTCAAGGACCTTGGGGTCTAACCAGACCTGATTCGTAATTGTCGAGTGCAGTCAACTTCCTTCATTGCTTTTATTTTATGAACAACATTTTTAAACACCTACCTTGATGCAGTCTGCCTTTATGATTTATATTATTATTACAGTCACACCGTCGATCAAGAATACCCTAGATGTCCGGTCAGTCTCAAACTCAGATCAAATAAAAAAGGAAGATTGGAGCGTTGCGCAGTGGTTGCGAACAACTAAGTGAAGCCGGTTTTTGATGGAACATGTGTGCGTACTAGGGGGCGGGCGGGGGCCGGGCGGTAGGGTTCGCCCAATGACGAACGAAAGCCAAGGCGTAGTTTCGTTACATATGTGTGCATAAACTGTGTATGTACACAGCCAAGGCGTAGTTTTACTGGCTTCAACGCTTTGTCGGAAGACTCCGTCTTTACTTTTTTATTTGATCTGAGGTCTCAAAGATGGCACCTCAAATAGCGTCCCACTTACAAACTTGGCGCTTATTTTGCACAAAGTAAGTGATAAAAGATCTGATTTTGAACAAAATAAGCTTATTTTGTACAAAATAAGTGGTATAAAATCTGAATTTATTATACAAAATAGGTGATTATGTACAAAATAAGCGCCAAGTATGTAAGTGGGATGGTATTTTGAGGTGCCATTTTTGCGTGATGTTTTAGTTCGTGAAGCGTTATCTATTAGGATATTCTTGATCGAAGAATCACACACAAACTAAAACATTAAAATTATAGATGGGTGGGTATTTTAAAACTAGTGAATCGAACTATATACACTAGTGACTCTGTGAGCTGCAGACCTCACGAGTTTGTGTTTGCATTTTTCAATACCCCCTATTAAACCCCTATTGTAAAAAAAAAATATCCGCTATTTTCGATAATTTCGAAAAACTGGATTAACAAATAAATTCCATATCACGAAATTTTACGAGAATCAACCACCGAACATTTCGATGGAATCAACTGAGAAATAGGTACGACCGAGAAGAAAGAACAGCCGAACATACGAAACGGAGACGCTTCGCGCTCGCTTTTCCAATAAGCTAGGTGTGAGGTAGGTACACCTACAACTTATATCACTTATATTTTACCACACCACGGGCACTCCATACAAACGCCGCGTTTCAACTACCTAATCTACCTATTACACAGACGCTACACAGTAACGTTTTTGCACACGCGCAACTGTGTGCGTGCTATTGAATCGTACGAACTCTGCTAATGTTTTCGTCAAAGGCGTAGTTCAATGGTGTTCTAATGGTAATGCTTTTTGACACAGTTCTTGTTCCTTAAACCCAAAATCCGCTTTAGGTTTAAGAAACACAATGCGTTTCAGTTTTGGGTTTAAGAAACAATAACTGTGTCAAAAAACATTATCATTCAACCATCATTGAACTACGATTTTGACGAAAACATTAGCAGACTTGACCCGCCTACGAACAAACTCGCGGGGCGCGGTGAGGTAATTGATTGCGAGGCGGGGCGGAGAGTTTCCTTTCTGTATGGTAGTACTTATATCTATTCTGTGATTTTACCTACAATTAAATACGGTTCCTCCCTGAACAACGATTTCCGCCTTCGCCGTCAATTTACGAATCGGTGCGCCTGCCACCCCGCCCCGCCGCGCGCCGCCTCGTATTGTGAGCTTTTGACGAGAATTTGTGACTAGGTAAGTAAAGTAAGTCTTCATTCATATTTTACTTTTAGAAGTAAGTAAAACACAGTCAAGTTATTTTCGTTGTCTTTAGATTAAATCAACATTTTAATAAAGTCTTTGTCCTACCTTGATCCTACCTACCTAGATACCTACTCAATGAATTAATTTAAAGTCCATTTCTCGAACTTTGGTATTTTATAGGTACCTACTTACCTACCTACTTTTTTGAACTTGATCGAATAACCTCCACAGGTTTAAAGGAAAGATATCCACATATTACGTAAGCCGACAACTCATGCGCCTTTGTCGTGTAATCGTGTTACACTTATTATGTAATTAATGCAAAATTAAACATATCACCTACCTACCTGTCTGACTCGGCATTCAAAACAGGCAAATGCATATAGTTCACTGAACTTTAATTAGGAATGTAGAATATTATCAGCGTAATCAAGCGTGTAAGCAAGGTTTCATTGAAATGATATATAAACTCAAATCAGTTTGTCACAATTCTAGGTTATTTGATCAATATCTTCTAACCTTAATAAGCTTCTAACCAATGCATTTTATCAAGACTGCGAGACTGCTATTAATATGCGAAAGTCCCGGGTTCGAAACTAAAACATAAAAAACACAGAACCATGTCTTGTCGTGTCATGGTGGTTTACTTTTATTATAACGTATTCTATAAGTAAGTTATTTAAGTTTCATCTTAAAATCGATATGGATGTAGTTTTATGGGATGTTGATTGCTAACCCCTTGTTGCGTACCTATTACCTACCTACTTCTACCCCGATAGACGTGATGCCCCATTCGTACAACCCAAAAAAATGAAGAATACGGCTATTCGTGAACCAAAGATTTCCTTCGGTAGGATTGATCCTTGTGTTCGTAAAATGGGTTTACGAAGTGGAGCCACCTGGATTTTTCAAGCAGGTGGGGGGAGGGGGGAATTCTGCCTTAACGAAGTCCGAGAAATAACTGCCTAAGTTTAGATACTAAGCCAAGTTTGGTATCATTTTCGGATAAATCAATGACGTAGAATTCATTTCTGGTATGAAATAGCAATTTTTAGGAAGTTTCCTAAACATTACACAATAACCAATATTTTCAACTACATTTTTTTACTTTAAGTCACCGTAAATATTAAATTGACGTTCTTATTTGCAAACAAAAAATATGTTAACAAAGCTTATAGAATGAAGACTTGAAAAAATATAACTTACACATTTCTTTATTAACAATAAATAGCGAAAAAAATAATTCACTGTCGCGTGCCGTCAATTTCTTTTACATCTATGGAAATATATTATTTTTTATTATAACAATATGGGTATCAAATGAAAGGTAATAAATAGCCAATTCCAAATATATATACATTATAACACTTTTATGTAACAGTTTTGAAAGAAACTTAAAAAGTATAACGCAGAAGTAAAAAGTATTAGTAAATTATTAGAAAAACAAAAAATGCCAGTCAAAATCGACAAAAAAGGCAAATATCACAAGCGCGCATGTAACTACGATTTTTTCAGATGTTGTTAGGTACCTTGAGAGTAGTTTTACTCAAGTTTTAACCCTTGGAAACTCTGTACTGCTGGAAAAACTTTTTTTTTTTTTTTTTGCTATTTTTTTTAATTAACCAAACAAGAATATTTTCTATTATTATTATTTTAAAAATAAAAGGATAATAGAGCTCCTACGAGGTATTTTTCTATTTCAGATATTCCAATTTGTGTATTTAATGGATTTTTTTTTCTGTAATCAAGCGCGTATTTTATTTTTGTTTTTATTTTTTTTAAATAGTTTTACAATTGAATCGTACAAATATGAATCCAAAAATGAATCCACACCTTAAATTTATACGAATATGATATCAAACTGAGCATAGCAGCTTAACTAATACATCTATCGAGATTGGGCTGAAATACAAAACTTCAAAAAAAATTACTCCAAAAATCGAGGTGGCTCCAATTCTTATATCCATCCTAGGGTCCTAAAGACCAATCCTACCAAAGGAAATCTCTGGTGCACAAAACGCCGTATTTTTCACCCTACTGACGCCACTATGACGTGACGACCCAGATTAAAATATAACAAGGACTTACAAATATTAAAGTAATTATATAGAAGAACCAATCAATGCATTTTTTTAGCTTTTTGTGTCAAAGTCAAAAAAAATATAGTAATTAGGTACCTAATCAGTACCTTAGTAACCTAATCAGTTACGTAGGTACCTAATTTGGCGTGAATGTGTAGGTACATAACTCAATTTCCCTATTCACGCTGTTAGTTTTTTAAGGAATTCTGGTGTGCCTTCGTCAATATCACAATCACTACACATATCCTATTTGACTGTGAGGGGTTCTCTTGGGTATCTTCGAAATCCAAGGTACAATGTCATTAAAAGGACTTAACGTAGGTATCCCTTTTCGAACAAAAAAACAATACGGACATAACTTCTTTGTTTATGAACTAATTTAGATATCGGTTCATAAACAAAGAAGTTATGTCTGAAAAATACCAAATCATCAATAAAATTCGGTTACCGAAATGATAGTATTTTCAAGATTTCTTGAAAACTACGGACCGATTTTTATAAAATTGGACAATCTCGCAAGAAAACTCAATCAAACAAAAAAAGAATCATCAAAATCGGTCCGTAAATGGCTAAGATATGCGCGAACAACGATAAAAAATGTAATATAATGTAAAAAAAATTAACAATCAGTAAGTATTGTATTAAAACACAATGTAACATATCGCCGCTATAGGTACTGCAAAAACATAATAAATGACATTTTACCGAAAAATGAGTTAATATACCTACGATCCGTAACGATTGCGTAATGGTAATCCATTCAAAGTTAGAATTTGTTTTTGCATTTTTTTCTTTTTCCGGAATCTTATTTTTTCTATTTTTTCTCCTTGCTGGAGTTTTACTCAGGCATTTGTTGTAGAATGAATACTTACTCTATGGCATGGATTTAAAATACCGGCCAAGTGCGAGTCGGACTCGCGCACGAAGGGTTCCGTACTAAAAAACGGCAAAAAAAATTAAATATTAATTTTATTCTGCTTTTAGTATTTGTTGTTATAGTGGCAACAGAAATACATCATCTTTGCAAATTTCTACTGTCTAGCTATCACGGTTCATGAGATACAGCCTGGTGACAGACAGACAGACAGACAGACGGACAGCGGAGTCTTAGTAATAGGGTCCCGTTTTTACCCTTTGGGTACGGAACCCTAAAAACTATGATGTCCGATCCATCCATACTGCCGCCGCACGGCCTGGAGCGCCGCGCCGTGACTAAGGCTTTTCTACATACACAAATGGGTAACCAACTTACAATACAAAAATATAGACATCCTTTAAGAAACCACCCACATGTATACAATTTTACAAAAAACCCGCCTGCATACGCCAATTACTTAAGAACACTTGAGCTGTCAAGACAAATCTAACGATAGGTACTGTACCTATCTTAATCGCAGATTCATCAACTAATACAGAGTGCATGGCTAATCTACGAAGATAAATTACCAGTTCTGGTGTTCCTTACTGTTTTTTTGGCTGTATTTTTCAGGTTTGATTTAGATTTAATTAACTTAGTTATTATTATTCGATGCAGTTTGTCTAATTTTCAGCTTTTTATGTATAATTTAACACACCGCCGTTTTATTATAATGTCAAAAATAATAAAATATTTCTTACTTACACACTACACAATTACACACACACACACACAAACACTTATATAATTCTTTTTTACTATATAGAAATATAATTTGTAATTGTAATTTTTTTATGTGTGTATGCCATTGTAACCACTATCTATACCCAGTTTCTAAGTGTAATGGATAGGAATTTAAATGCTCTGCTGGAATTGGACAGCATTGAAATAGCCACTTCTCTAATATGTAATATTTGTGATCTTCACAAGCATATTAAATTGCATAAAAGCAATTTTAATGTAATTTCCCAAAATATAAGAAGCGTATATAAAAATTTTGATGATTTTATAATTAACTTGTCACAACTTCCATTTGAACCAGATATTTTAATCTTGACTGAGTGCTGGCTAGATCCCAATAAAGAAATACCTATTATTAATAATTATTCAACATACTACACATTAAATCAGTATAATCAGAATGATGGTGTAATAGCATATGTCAATAACTCCCATAGTGTACCTACAGGTAACAGAAATAAGCCTAGCTCATGCGTCCGGACTACAAATTGTTACTTCTAACTATATTATAATAGGTATTTATCGTTCTTCATCCAATCATAATGCAGAAGATTTCATAGACTCGATATATAATCATCTTGATTCTATAACAGCTGGTAAAAACATTTTTATAGTCGGAGATATTAACATTAATTTAATAAGTAAGCCGGTGGAAAGTTCAGCAGAAAAGAATAATAGATTAAATATCTGGAAGTTTTATCATCACTCGGTTTTCTCCCAGGTCATTACTTGCCCACCAGACAGGACAGTTGTCTTGATCATGCCATTTTAAAATTTGATAACAACAGATACTCTGCAATTGTTACTGTTCTTAATACCTATATCTAACTTAGATGGCATTTCAACTACTCATTTAAATCAAACAAATATGATTAATTTTGAAAATGCGTATAAATTACTTGTTAACAATGATATCTCCTATTTGGTAATTTGTAATGACCCGAACATTTTAGTAAGTAGATTGATTGACATCGTTAGGACGTCTGTGTTGTCAAACACTAAAATAAAGAAAATACCAGCTGGGAAACGAATTTTGAAGCCGTGGATAGCTGATGGTATCCTACGATTAGAAACTTAGAAATAGTATGCAAATCAAACTTCGCCTAGAACCACATAATAATATATTAAAGATTACATATAAGCGTTTTCGCAACTATTGTGTTTTACAAATAAGAAAATTAAAAAAACAGTATCACAAAAAAAATAGAGTATTCCACTAAAAATAACAAAGAATTGTAGACTACTGTAAATGAAATTAGTAATTTTAAGCCTCCGAAAACATCTAATTTAGATTTGCTACATATATTGCCACACCCCATAGATTCAGTAAATCGTGTCAATCAGTTTTTTGTTACAGTTGGTAAAACTTTAGCGGAAGATATTATTTCTCAATTTGCCTCGCACGTCCAACGTGCAGATTCTAGCAATAATAATCTACAAATGTTTTCTTTCGTTTTGTTAAATACTGATCCTGAAGAAGTAGATGAAATCCTCTCAAGTCTTGACTCTAACAGTGCCCCTGGTTGGGATGGTATTTCAACAAAATTTGTAAAAAGAGCTCGAGATTTTTTGGTTCCATTGCTTAGTCGCTTGGCTAACCTATGTTTTGAATCTGGGATTTTTCCAGTGGCCTTAAAGCGGTCTGTGATCACACCAGTGCACAAGGGTGGGAGCAAAACAGATGTCAACAACTTCAGACCTATTTCGGTACTTCCATGTTTTTCAAAAATACTATAAAAACTTTTAAATATGAAACTTATCAGCTATCTCAATAAATTCAATATACTCTCGGATTCTCAGTATGGCTTTCGAAAATGTTTCTCGACACAAGACGCAGTTATAGATTTAACTAATTTTATAGGCGGAAGCTAGATCCATGGAAAATCACATTGAAATTTATACTGAAAACTGCATAAAAATTTGCAATTTTGTAAATAAAAAGAAAAAGGTAAGTTTCTCCCAAAACTTTTTATTCTGGCGAAGTTCGGGTCGGCCCCGGGTGGCGGCGGCGCAAACACGCTATGCCCTACGTCAGGGATGGCGAACTAACGGCACGCGTGCCATTGATGGCACGCGGCGCAATGTTTTGGGCACGTCACCGGTCACGAAATTCATTACGCGACGACATGATGGCACGTCTAAGGCGTGAAATACACAGAAGAGATGCGGCGGAGATAAGGCGCAGATACGGCGGCGATGCCGGCGATACGTGTATTTGATTGGCCGAAAGCATCCGAAAGTCTCACATCTGCACCGTATCGCCGCCGTATCCGCGCCGGGTCGCTTCTGTGTATTTCACGCCTAAGACCTAATTAAACGTTAACATTTAGAAAAATGGCACGTTGATACAAAAAGGTTCGCCATCCCTGCCCTACGTATTATTTTTCGTTGAGCAAAGCCACAATAATTATTATTATTATCTTATCTGTCGTTAAGTTTGTTATGTGTTTTATAAAACAGCTACTTGATATTTTGCAAGGGGATAATATGGTCCCCTTTGATTTGTATGTATTCACACGGTATTTTTTTTTTTGCGGGAGTGGCGCCAGTGTTGCAAACATACAAAGTTGCCTTTCTCAAGGCGCCACCATCCTAGTTTCGCCATCTAGTGACGAAAAGTTTACTTAAATCTGCTTGCGCTACTCAACAACAGATGTCGCACGTAGTGACTAACTTGCTATATTTTTATGTTCATGTTCAGCTTGAAAGTGAAAAAAAAGCACGTAGGTACCTTGAATACATGTACAGGTAGGTGCCTAATTATACATATAGTACAGTAGCCCGTAGAACATTTAAATCACCAAAAAGGTTACCGTTTGCCGTTGTGATATAGTTATTTATTACGAAATTATAGATACTTTAACCTATGTTTTACAGATTGCAACCCGCCGTAACCTATATTTGTATATTATCTCCAAAAATGATATTTTTTTTTTATTTTTCAAGGTTTACCATATTATTATGGTTTAGCTATTGTCGTGTTCTACAGCATTGTTTGATTACCACTAATAATAGTAAGACTTTGGAAAGTGATCATACACAGATTGAAGACCAGATAAAGTCCAACCATTTTCATCAGGTCTTAAATCTGTGTACAGGGCCTGATTTACCCACAGGCTTATAAGGCTTAAGCCTAGGGCGCAAGGACCAGGAGGGCGCTTAGCTTCAAGCTATCCTTGCAAGCACCACTTACTTAAAAAATAAAATAAAGAAATTTTAAAATGCACGCGTAAAATCTTGCTTGGGTTTGGAACAATTCAGATGGACTTTCACCCATTCATCCCCCGACCTGACACACAGATGTGCCCCATGGTGCGACCAGGCAGAGGCACAAACGCACACTCAGCTCGTATACCCCTAAAACAAAAAAGACTGCACGTGCGGCACTAAAAAGTCGAAACATGAAAAAAACAGAATGGTCATTCTTTGTTTACACAATGAATAGGTAGGTAGGTAAAATGTTAGAAACAAAAACAAAAACCAAATTTCGCTTTGACCGGGCCCGAGTAGTAGAGTTAAATTTTTGTCATTCATTACGTATTGGTGATAGTGATAGGCGTGCTCGCAACTCACGTATTGATTGTGATATTTGTGATTGATAGACTCGTTGTTTTTTTTATAAGTATTACTTACATAGTTTTGTTCGTTTTATTGAAAAAGTAAAATGAGTGGTAATGAAAGTACTTCGATTGTGAAAAAGCCAAGTGGAGCCATCCAAGTAATAATGAAAATATTTTTGTGCTTCAAAAAAAAGTGGAGATATTCCTTGAGATAATTGTTTAAAGAAATAAAGTACTGAAGCCTTTTAATTTTGGCAGGTCAATACATTAGTAATAGTATCTATGAAAATTTAGTTTATGTAAGGAAACACGAATGATTAATTTGTTAATTTGCCAATAGCGATACTCACTATATAGTTCCATAAAGTATAATCCTGTTACCTATATTTGGTAACGATAACACTTATACAGTTTGTAAATATTAATACTTATTTCTGTTCTTGCGCCCGTTCTTCTTGTCATCTGGAACGGATGGTAGGAAAATATTTAATTAAGGGAATTAATTAATTGGGTGACTGGAAATAATTAAAGGCGACTGTTAATGGGATATTTAAATACTAAACCTGGCAGCGGTGTATTTTTTGGGTGATAAAATAACTAAACGCGTGACTAACTGTGGATTACAAAAATACGTAAAACGGACGACTACCTACATGTGGGAGACAAATAATTTAAGTTAGCAGTGAAAATTCTAAATGAGTGACAAAAATACTGAGTGCCCACTCAGTAGGTAACTATTATGCCAAGTAGGTAACAACTATACATACCGATATACCTATACATACCATACCTATAACTGATTTAAAAGCTGCTCAACATGGTATTTTGTTATCTCGATTAAGATAATAGGCATCTTTTTTAAATAAAATATATGCATAATTTTAAATGTTTTGTGTGCCCTAAGGTTGTCGCCCAAATAGTAATTTGTTCGCCCGTTCTGAATAACTAGTTACTCAATTTGTATTTTAAAGTCACTCATTTTCAACATTTGTAGTCGCCCTCAGTCCGTCGCCCACTTAATATTTCAGTACGCTATATTCAGTATTTTTGATACCCAAAATGGGAATTTATTGTTATCCGATTAAGTACTACCCGTTAATTATTAAATTTATTTGAACAAATAAATTTTTACTTTGACCATGACTTTGCATACACATTGTCAGAGGTACAGAAAAGGGCATACATAGGGTACCTTTTATCTCAAAAAAAAACTTACCTACTTGTTCCCGAGAGATAGAAAATAGATAACTTTCCACGCAGGCGAAGTCGCGCCCGGTAGCTTAACATACAATAAATCAGTCTGTCGAATTAATAACATCCTCTTTTTTTAAGTCGGCTAAAAAATCAGGGCAGGCTCAGGAAGGAATATAAGACAGGGGGGCGCCTGTTCATAATTAGCCTAGGGCTGTCAAAACCCTAAATCAGGCACTGTCTGTGTATGGCTACTTTTTATAGTCTTACTTTTATCTGTGGCAATCAAACCAAGCTGTAGAACACGACAATAGCTAAACCATGTGGTAAACCTTGAAAAATAAAAAAATATCAATTTTGGAGATATACAAATATAGGTTACGGCGGGTTGCGATCTGTAAAACTTGGGTTAAAGTATCTATAATTTCGTAATAAATAACTATATCACAACGGCAAACGGTAACCTTTTTAGTGATTTAAATGTTCTACGGGCTACTGTACTAATAGGGTATATAATAAACCTATATAAGTTAATAGCTGAAAAAATAAAAGTAGTAAAAAAGGTTGACGATTGCAACACAGATCTATGTGTTCATGAATTTAGTACATCCCTTCGGTCGGTCATGTCTGTGTTATCTTATCTCCTCTAGCTAGTCTCTATTTTGTAATCTGTGCTCGCTCAAACTCACCACTTGTTCACTTGGTCTTATTAGTCTGTGACTCACTCAAATAATTCGGAAGGGAGTTGATTGTAGTTTTCTTTTGTTTTAGCTTAATTTATTATTTAACCATGGAATTGTTCCCAAATCAGGATATTGTTACTGAAAGTGCAACATGAAAATATATTAATTGTAAGAAGAAAGTAAAATCTAATCGTAAAACCACTTTTATAACCTAAATTCCTTGAAGCAACAAGATACATGAAATAGGTAACAGAGACGGCGATTAAAACTTCAGCTTTCTACACTGAATGATTCTGCAAGAAATCATTTACATTTCAAAATATTAATCAGTTGGAAAATGTTGCTATCAACGTTATAGTTGGTGAGTAGCAAGTATTTTTAGCTCATTCGTTATTACTCATTAGTACACGCCCACTGTTTCATTCAGTATTTATTCACTTAGTTATCAACTGAAACAACTCTTGTCAAACGAAACGCCCCTAAACTGACTCCAACCAAACTATTTCCATTCTCTCAAATAAGTGTAACAACTTCCTTACTACTAATGAGTAATTTATCTAATGACAATAATATTATTTATTTATTTTATTGAAGTGAATTAAAACAGAAGTTCCTAAAATTAAATCCAAGGTAGGTAACACTAGATATTGAGTGTTTTCATCAACCACCCCAATTTGTTTGTTATGTTTGTTTGTCTGCTGAGTTAGTATGATGCTATGGCTCCACCTGGGTCTAAACTACTAACGCATAGCTTTAAGCGTTAATCTAGGTGTTACACAGATGTGGCCAACTCTTTAATGTGTTAATTTACAAACGACAGTACTAAATTAACATAAAGCCTTAGCTAAAGCGTAGTTGGACATTACCATTAACGTTAACTTTAACGCAGGTGGAACAGTAGCATAACATTTATTTATTTGTTGGGCAAAACTTGCCAAACTATTAGGTAGGTAGGTGCAAAAATATTTTTTCAGGTTGATGAAACTATTTAACCAGGTACCAAACTATTGCATAGGCATCAAACATATTTCTTCTTTAATCTGACAGGTTGATGAAATTATTTAACCTGTTAACTAGAGAGTAACTGACAAACAATAGATTTTCTATTATTGTGTGTGGCTTGGTTGACTGGCATTGAATGTTAATTTAATGCATACGTATCTTTCATGATATAAATTAGCAAAAATGAATAATGTTTATCTTGCCTTAGCCTTAGCTAAACTTCTCACAGAAGTACCCTGACACCGGTAAATGTAACCAACCAATTTTGTTGAAATAACAAATGAAATGCTCTTACGTGGTCTTGCACGCCCATCGACGATATATCATAATACAGTTTCTTTGAACTGAGATGCTTTTGTAAGTTACTGTTATTTATAATTTACTTTTTTTTATTCAAAAGTTCTTGAAAAGCACTACGAAGCAATCCATGTCAGAAACTTATTTTTGATGCTACTTATTATAATGACCCTATGGGGTCATTCGAAACATACCATCCAAATTTCCAAAGGAGAAAGTTTTTCAGTTTCATAGTCTGGACACACACGGGAGTAGAGATTTTTTCCAGGGGGGCCCAGATCCGGGGAAAAGTTAGTGGGGGGGGGGCAGTGCCAGTTATTTCGCCAATGTAGACACTTCCTTGAGATTTGGATGGTAAGTTTCGAATAAAGCCATAAAAACTATGAGTCAGTTTACTTCAAAATAAAAATCAGAATCAATAAACATAGACCTTAATTGTTTGGCACACAGTCATGATAAATGTAAAACTTAAATCATTTGATTCTTAGTATGTTTCAATTGATTGTTGGAATTTAATAAATAAAAATGTATCACTGACAAATCCTATGCAAACCACTTCTGTACTGTTCATCCTTAGATGTTCACCATTTATAAGACGTCTTAATTAAATGTTGATGCTTAAATCAATGAAGAAAGCTAATCTTCCTAGAGTTAACTATACTACTTCTTTCACTACAGATTTAAAAAATTACAAGTTTTAAGTACCTTTCTATACAATAAATAGCGAAAAAATTTATTGAACGTCGCGCGCCGTAGATTTCTTCTATACTTAGGTGCAAGGGCGTTGCCAGGTTTGGCCAGGGGGGGGGGGCCCTGCCCAAGGTTAAAAAATGTAGCCATCTGCAAATAACCAAAGTCCTAAGGCCGTGCAATTGACTTGCTTTTCCGATAAATCCTGCCCTATCTCAAAACTTGAATAAATTCACTAGGTGCTCTTGACTACACTTCATAATTTTCTCATCCTCTTTAATATTAACTTGCCCCCCCTGGGCCATGGGCTGGTGACGCCCTTGCTTAGGTGGAAATGGTGGAATTAGAAAGAAAACTGTTTTTAAAATCAAAATTGATTTACCGTCCCATAAAAAATTTTGACTGGCAAGAAATATAAGTACGCCACATAGATTTAGTAAGTAGGTATAATGTCATTGTTTAGTGACAGTTCGTAAAGTTTGGTTAGAGATTAAGAATTAAGTATACAATAACAAAGGTAAATTCTGTTTAAGAATTCAGGTATGTATCGCGGTTTTTAACATTCATATCTCAAACTTTATTTTATTACAGACAATAATTTATATTAGGTATTAATAAACACTACAGTATCGAAAGTTAAATGCATACCTCATAGACATATACAGTAGGATTGCCAACCATCTTGTTTTCTCAGGATATGTCGACTGCTTTTGGGATGTGTCGGTGTGACTAAAATCGCCCGAAAAATCGACCTGTGTAAATGCCCCATTAGAAGGACCTAATTATCTTAGCATATTTTTTCGAGAAACAAAAATCTAGAACAATCGTCTACGCATTTCCACTAAATTTCCGTCATAAGTGCGGATTAAATTAGTTTTTAATTACCTACTTATTTTATTGTCATAATATTTAAGCCATCAATAACAATTTAGTACAAGAGCTAGTAATTTTTTTGTAGTTCTAA
This sequence comes from Agriphila geniculea, assembly GCA_943789525.1. Taxonomy (NCBI): domain Eukaryota; kingdom Metazoa; phylum Arthropoda; class Insecta; order Lepidoptera; family Crambidae; genus Agriphila; species Agriphila geniculea. The sequence continues at coordinate 17,744,729 of OX038875.1, forward strand.
AAGTTTTTGTAATAGGTACATCAAATGGTTTTAATAATATTACTGATTTAATAAAAAAAATGCGTTTTCGGAGAATTCGTATTGTTCCAAAAGCAAAGAAAACATAATGAAAACACAGTTTCACAGTGGAATTAAAAAAGTTAATGAATTCGTTATGTTAGGTAAGGTTAGGTTAGGTTAACTGCAACCAATTACTCTGGAATGTTAGTAAAAGTCTCAGCTGTTTCAAACATTCTATACGTTGTCAGTATCAATTAAAATGTATGGTGCAGCTTAGTTTTAAGATTTCAGAGTTAGCCCCTTACAAAAAGTTATTTTCATGGATACTATAACCTCCTTAAATATTTTTAGTACCTACCTAATTAAAATTAAGGGTGTATTTTCTAACACGTGTATTTATGTATCTAAATGCATGAAGGTATTACATATTCTGTTAGAAATAAGTACTTAATCCTAGATATACTATTATGTGTTCTGTGCCTAAACCAAAACTTTTTGTTGTATATGTATAATATGTAAGTATAGCTCCGACACACATGCCGGGCCGCATATAAGCAAAATCTAACTCTCGAGTTTTGATGGTGATCCCTGATTGGTCAAGAAACTCAGTAGTTAGGTTTTGCTCGCAAACTCTAACTCCCCAGTTTCGCGCTAGTTCGACAGTGATCTCTGATTGGTCGTTGGTTGTTTTATTCTCAAAAGTTTTAACCCAAACACAGGAGAAGTCTTCTTCTTCATCGTGTCGATGATTCTAGCTTTAGCCTAAGTTATCTTAATGTTCAAACATTTGTACTTACAGAAAAGTTTTGTTGCAATAGCGTTCACAGTTGTTAAATAAATTGTGAAAAATGTTGAAATAGAAAATGCCACTTGTTAAAAATTCTCCATACAAAACGTCAATTTCATTCATAGGCAAGGAATATTTAGTTTAGCAGAAAAAAAAGCTTTTGCGTTCAGATCTGGGTATACTGGATTATATTCGCAAAAACTTCTTCTTCTTCTTCTATTTTTATTTTGGCAATCTACTTTCCTCTTGGAAGTAATTTTTGCCAGTGTCAAGTGTTCAATAGTTCAGTGGTAAATTGTTTCAGTTTTCATTAGAATGCGGATGCATCGCATTCCAATGCTGCTTGGAGCATTTAGCACCATGTATATCAAGATAGTTTACTCGGTAAGTTCTGCCGAGGTAGCCACCACAACAATAAAAAGTCTCAGCTTCACACTACCAAGATCGCGCCTATTTCAATTATCCCACATATTGTTCAGTTGCGTAGACACTTGTACCACAAAACTGCACCAATTTTAAGACACAATATCCACTATAAATCAATTTGCAAATAATTAAAATAGACACCACACCAAACTCGACAAAATGGCGCCAAAAACTCCTCGCAAAAACTTGGAAGATTAGAAATCATTTTTAAAAAATAAAATATTTTACCACAGTTGTGTTCAAAGACAATGAGGAATGTCCGAAAAAAATCAAATTGGCTGAATGTTTTTTATAGATAGGAATAAGCTCCCTTAGTAATAGAAAAAAAATTCAGAATTTTCGGTTGCGTAAAAAAAATTAAAGTCTCTTCGACTTCACAAATATAGGAAAGTAACAGCAGAATGGAAATTATACCTTTGCCAACACCCGCCACTATGACAACAAGAATTAAAAACAAAAAGTTTGGACATTTTGTGTTGAATTTTTTTTTTAATACCATGTTGTGGTTGTAGCATGTGATGGCAAAGGTATAATCTCCATTCTGCTGTTACTTTCCTATATTTGTGAAGACGAAGAGACTTTAATTTTTTTCACGCAACCGAAAATTCTGTTTTTTTTTTATCTATTACTAAGAGAGCTTATTCCTAGAGCCAATTTGATTTTTTTCGGACATTCCCCATTGACAGCTGAATTTTGAAGCTCGCTCATTGGTGGATGCGCACTCAGTAGTTAGAGTTTGCGGGCAAAACCTAACTACTGAGTTTTTTGACCAATCAGAGATCACTATCGAACTAGCGCGAAACTGGGGAGTTAGAGTTTGCGCGCAAAACCTAACTACTGAGTTTCTTGACCAATCAGAGATCACCATCAAAACTCGAGAGTTAGATTTTGCTTATATGCTGCCGGGCCGGGTGCACCGCGGCTCACTGTGTGTAGGACCTATTACAAAAACAAGATAGTTATTATTTAACCATTATTATTTAATGGGAACCATGCAGTTTAACACATAAATTGAATATGGCTCAATGATGACCATACTAACCTAACCTAACCCAGAATTAGTAAATGCTCACCAAATCTTCTTGGGCAGTTTTTTTGGATTTAGGATTTGGTAAACATTTACAAATTTTGGACACAAAATGTTACTTTTTGGTAGTATTAATTACCATTGAATATTATTCAATGATTATTATGTAGGTAAGTACATGAATAAAAAATAAATTGAAGATACGGTCTCTTGTACTATACTTAATGACTATTGTTAGTAATATTTAATGGCTGTCAGTCATTTACTTCTAAAATCAAATAAATATTAAAACTGCAGTCAGCAGAACGTATTAGTTATTAAACCTGTGAACTGTGATAGCTTTAAACGTGTCTGTGATATATATTTGGATTAAAACTCTAAAAATGTGAGTCCATAGGTACATTCATTGGTGTCAGACTCTGCATAAAGTATAACCCTAAAAGTTATTGTATCAATTTTATTATAATAAATAATATACTATAAAAAATTCGACTCGTCACCAGGATTGTCTCATGTGGGAATCGAACCCGCGACCTTTGAACTGGTCCAATGCTTTTACCAACTGAGCTCCGAGTCACTAGTGGCATCTGGCATCGTCGATTTTTTGTTATATATCATAAGTATTGTATAAAAACAGCATTGTGACTGCTAAAATCTCAAATTTTCAAAAACAATCATTTTTCACTTCTCAAGTTAGAGAAGTCCCCCGTCACGGCAGCTGCAAAGGTGCCGAAACGTCGGGAAAATAAAAAATCAAACCAAATACCGACTAATTACCAAAGTACTTTCAATAAAACCGCGCTAGTATCCGTTAAAAAGTGTTTCATTTCAATCAATTTTATTATTTCAGATCTCGCTTTTGAGAAGACGAGCATCGTCGCTCCGTGACATCGCCAGTAATTTTGTGAGTAAAAAAAATTTTTTTTTTATAGTATGAATAAAGTGTTGGACGGATAATTAGAAACACTAGTCGATTTTCATACAAACGAAGTAACTTTAAAGCCTTGGTTCTCCGCGAGCGATTGATCGAGCTGTGATCTGATGATGGCTATCCAGGGAGTGAATGAAGGAGATCCAGATCGCTAACACACCGTTGAAAGTTGTTCCAAGGCTTCAAAGTTACCTCGTTTATATGAAAATCGACGTGTGTTTCCAATTATCTACCTGGAAAATAGAAACGCACTGGGGCCGTATTATGACCTCTTATTTCCTGGCAGTTTTCTGACTGGCTATCAATCTATCTCTTGTAATTGCTATATAGCGAGAAAGAGATGTAACTATAGCAATTCATAAACCTGGCAAGTTTTAAGAGGTTGTAATTACCCCCTAGGAAAGGGAATGGAACTAGGTGCTTACTCTTACTACAAATACACGTTTTTTTAAATACCAGTGTGACAGAAATGAACAGCAATACCATATCATGGGTACACGATAAGTAACAATGAAGTATAAAAATATATTGTTTCCAATTTCCTCACATATTCACATTAACCTCAAATTATGTTTACATTTTATCCCAAGCACTAAAAATTGTAAACACAGATGCAAAAAATAGTGGACGCCCTTCGATCAAGGCGGACGCCCATTATAATAATAGTCCAGTGTAAAGAAAGCAGCAGCTGAAGCATGTAAATTCATCCACAGGTCCACAGTCATCTATACCACCGAAAGTGGCGCCTTCGGAGGTTTTTATTTAATAAGTTGTTAATAGAAAAAGATTTTAATAATACTTTACGTGGAATTAAGTCTAGTATTTTTAGAAGGTATCACTACATTCCCTCGTAGTCATTCGTGGTCGTAGCAGTATAGATAGCAAATGTGTCAAAAACGGCCACTTTTAGCAGTTTTGCTATCTACTTCCTGTACTGACGAAGGAATGTAATGATACCGTCTAAAAATACTAGACTATGGGCCCTAAAAATTCCATGTAAAGTTTTATTAAAATTGTGTATTAGAATTACAATCACTACATTATTATAAAACAAAGTCCTCCACCGCGTCTGTCTGTCTGTTCGCGATAAACTTAAAAACTAATCACTACTGCACGGATCTTCATGCGGTTTTTTTCAATAGATAGAATGATTCATGAGAAAGGTTTATGAGAATATAGTTTGTCAAGGTTTTGTGTAAATTGGTTGAAATATAACGATTTGTTGGAAGTGTCGGAAAAATCAAGCCGCCATACCTGGGAGCTTTCAACGAAAACGCTGCCTGATCTCTTTGAGATCTAACAAAACAAATTGTTAGGTCACTGTATAAATTACTTTAATTATTTTCCAAAATAAACACATTATTATTTTAATTTACCAAACGAGTTATTATAATAAAAAATAATTTTGGTCATGAGTCTGTCTGAAGTTCTTTAATTCTATCATGGCGCTAATCACAAATACTTATCTTTGTGATAATCGCGCCACTAATTATTTTTAAAATATCAATATTTATTATTATTAATTTATCAGATTCTTTCATGTTATAGTTAATTACTTCTAAGAATAATCTAAAAGGAATTAATTTGGCTCTAAATATTTACGCAACATGGCGGTAATGTCACGCCGCGTGACAGGGGGTCAAATAAGCAGGGGGTGCATTCCAGCAGACCAACCGCTAAGTATTCTATCACCACAGAGTAGATTTTAACCATCAGCGCGTTTCCCACATCGATGACGGGACTCAAACGGGACGGAAACACTTTAGGAGTGAATAGAGGTGACGACTGGAAGGTATTTGTTTTCTTTTTGGGTGCTGTTGGAAGGTCAAAATTGGCAAAAAAAGGAAGGAACCGAAGCGAGGGCGGGTCGCTAGTATTAAATAAAATTCACCGCGGTGCCACTTTCGGTCAAGGTGCCACCTTAAATATAAATTACATAGTTATATTTTCCGTAATAAAGAACAAAATATTAAATCACTTGAAAACGGTATTATCATCAATTTTATTGAAAAAAAATCAAACATACCAAACCGTTGTCACAGAAGGTAAAAAACCTTGTTTTTTACCCCTTTGTGGAACTGACAATAAATTCAAAACTATCATTATTATAAGAATCTATAAGTGTTTCGTTCACCACAAAATGTTCTAGGAGTTATGGCCAGTATTGTACATCCGAAATTATCAAAATTAACCTATTATTGATTCAACGGTAAACAATCAAACATTCTTTATTTTGAGCAGTTGTAGTTTGTTGTAGTTGAGAAATATTGTAGTTTCATAAACGATCTTGATTATTTTACGGTTATAAACACGATAAACACTAGTATCTTCACTCAACTATAAAAATGTGTAAAGACAAAGAAAATTTTCATTATTTTTATATTTTTTGGATAACACTTAAACTTTATTCATCTCTAAATCACGGATAATACACTCGCGAGCAAAAGTATGGAATCATAATCCAATTTTCATACAAACGAGTTAAATTTGAAGCTTTAGTTCTCCGCCCAGAATTAAACGGGGTGGGATCTGATGATGGCCATTCAAAGAGTGAATGGAGAAGGCTCAGATCGCTAAAGAAACCTAACGGATTAGATGAGTCACTCAGGGTTGAATAAAAAAAATAACAAAAACAAGCTAAAATTATAATCAAAAGAATGGAAAATGTAACACTTGAAACTCCATACGGTCTCTAGTGTAAACGACTCTTCTGATCCGTTGGGTTTCTTCAGCGATCTGAGCCTCCTCCATTCACTCTTTGAATGGCCATCATCAGATCACACCCCATTTAATCCTGGGCGGAACACCAAAGCTTCAAAGTTACCTCGTTTGTATGAAAATATGCCTATGATTCCATACTTTTGCTCGCGAGTGTATATGGTTTGTTTTTTTTAAACAAAAAACCGACTTCAAAAAATCTACCTTTAAAAGCAAGAAATAATATTCGTAATAATAAAAACACGTCTATTTTAGTCGGGTGGGGCTGGAGTACAAATTCCTTTTTTTTATTCTAAAAGCCCCACCCGACTTCAATAGACGTGTTTTTATTATTGAATATTATTTCTTCCTTTTTAGGGGTAGATTTTTTGAAGTCGATTTTTTGCTTTTTTTAATTTTTATTTTTTATTTTTAGTGTAGGTACCTTTTGTATTAGGTAGTGTAGGTATATTATTTTATTTAGGTAGAAAAATCGGCTCAGCCAAAAGTGAGTTAATCGCGGATACATACATGCGGGTCAAACTGAGAACCTCCGTTTTTTAAGTCGGTTAAAGAACTACACTTAAGATATCCCTTTTCCAACAAAAAAATAATTATCTTATTCAGTTCATAAACAAAGAAGTTATACGACTGATCATCGAGGTAGTTCACACAAAATCATACTATTTTCGTACTTTTTTCAAGATTACTTGAAACTTTACGTTACTTTTTCAAAAAGTTAAATTTTTTGCTCAAAATAACAACAAAAAGAAAAAAATTAAAAAGTAAGATTATATTCATTTCCCTTCACACATAAAGAAAAAGACAGGGACAGAGTTTTTCGAATATACTGGCCTTAAATTGACAAAGTGATTGGAAGCGCTTCTATTTGCCTATCTGTTTACCAATATCCACCTTGACTATGTTTTATTAGTTTTTATTTTGAAGGAGGTTTTGCTTTTTTTACGGATGTAGTGGCGTAGTCGATGACCAATCCTCCGAAGTGTTAATATTTTTAAATATGCACGGTGGTATAGATCCAGCGACCGCTTCGGCAGGCCGGGGCGTGCGTTCCGCAACAACCGCGGCGGTGACGTGCGCGTGACGCGCGCGCGCGCAGCGGCAGCACGGCACATAGCGCGCACGCGCCGCCAGTCTTTCCTCGTCGCGCACCTCCTTCGCGCGCACCACATATCAAAACAAATCGCGAAAGTCGACCGCTCTTATACATTCAATAGGTGTCATCACACTCCTTTAGAAAGGGGTTCGTCCTTTTCGACGCGCATCCGTTATGTAAGTAACACCATTGCTACATGTGATAAGCACTACTTTATTTGTATTTAGAGAATGTTGGTCTCCTAACTTCTAATATTTCAAGTTTATTTACTCTCTCCAGTGTTTAAAACCGTAACAATACAATAAATAAAAGTCAAAAATTTCCATTCCAATTTTGTCATTTTTATCAAGGTAAACACAAAAAATGCCAATTGCACAATCTATCATTTGATGTTGGGTAGTTCATCTTTACATAATATATAATTAGATGATTTCGTTTTTTGTTTGTTGTGTTGTAGGTAATCGATATTGATCGATCATTTTCTAATTTGTAATAATTAATCATTTAGAATTTTAAGTGGCAGTAAGTCGCATTGTCTAACTCGATGAGATATAGGAGATACCTATACACGGTTAATTTTTAAGTATATCTAAAAATTAAATGGAGTTTTCAGACCACGTAAATGAACAACTTTTACTACGGAGCCAACCACGAAATCGTGAAAAAAAATCAGCTGCGAGTCGATGTTGTACTTTTCTATGGAACAGCAGATTTTTTTTTCGCGATTTCGTGGTTGGCCCCATAGTAAAAGTTGTTCATTTACGTGGTCTGAAATACCCATTTCATTTATAGATTGGATCAGTAATTTAATAACTCGTTAACTTATTAATTGGCACAGACAGGATTGTATAGTGTGATCGATTTTTTTGATTTTTAGGAGGGTAGTTCGTCCTACATTTTGAGCATTCTCCCTTATTAGCCAATATATTTGAGATACTTGATCTCATACTATCACTGCTGCAGTATGTGAAGAAATGTTTGTAAACATTTAGAAACATCCGGTATGCAAGAGTGATGTCGCTCACGTTAATTGGGTAATTCCAAATATTTATATATTTATTCGTTGCATACAAACATTAGCGCTAACGGTGTTAGATCACCTTAATATAACATATTATATGATCATACCACTTTACGACATTCAGTAACAAAAAATATTAAACAAGGTAAAAAAAATATAATTGCTTTTCAGTATGATAGTCCCGTGTGCTCAATAAATATACGGCGTTTGGTGATCGAGGGATATCCTTTGGCAGGGTGAACCTTCTGAACCCTTAGATCATTTTAAAAAGGGAAGCAATCTTGGATTTTTGTATGGGAAGGAGATATAATACAATTTTTTTTTGTATATAGTTTGATTTTTTTTTCCAAAACCCATCGTGTGGGATATCAGATGAAAGGGATTTTTGAGCTGATTCCAAATATATTCAATATTATTACATTGCAGCTTCTGGTAAAAAAAAACCGGAAAAACATTTTCCAAGCATACTAAGTTTGGGCTATTGCAGGAAAAAAACCACTAAATAAATTCTTATGAAACATACGCCAAACAACTTTTAATATACTCTTATCTAACGTCCTGGAAGCAATTTTGAAAAAAATTACGACGATTATTAAAAGAAGGATATCCCTCGATCATGAAACGCCGTATATTGCACTTTTATGTCGTGAGCAAATGCAACTATGAGAACAAAGAAGGACTTTCTGCTTCCTATTTTAAAAGAATAAAGCTCTTTTCGAGCAGGTGTAGTAGGTATAGTATAAAGTAAATATCATCGATTCAGTCGTTCGTTAACAAAAAAGACATCCAACGAGTTGCAAGTTCCAGCTCACGTTACATTTTTTTTAACCGACTTCAAAAATTTGAACAGGACTTCAAGAGACGTGTTTTAATTAATTGATTTAAACATTATTTCTTGCTATTTATAGAGCTGTTTTTTTAAATTTTTGAAGGAGGTCTTGCTTTTTTTAAAAATATTTTTCTAATGTAAGAATAGTTACGTTCTAATAGTTTCTTGTCGATTCTTTTCGTTCATTACAGGCGTAGCTTCTATAGACATTCACAAGTGCTTGAAACAGCCTAGCTATAGACTGAGTAAAAATACTTTTAATTTTGAATTTTATATAACATAATAAATAATTGAAGTACTGGCCCGTTTCATAGTCTAAATAGCATGCAACCATCTCCTGGTTTAATAAAAAAAAATATTAAAGAGAATGGTTGAGTTTGTTAGGGTGCTTTGGCTTTACATGAACTGAACATTAAAAAAACCGGTCAAGAGCGAGTCGGACTCGCGCACCGAGGGTTCCGTACAATCATAAATATATTTGGATATGTTACTTTAGTACAGTCTTTAAAAAAGTAGGATAAACGGCAAACAGGTGGAAGGGACAGTTAATTTACAAATCTTAACCACAGTTGCTTATGGTGACTGAAAAACGTTTCAGCCGCTCCACATTGCAAACTGTTTATATTACTAAGTAGGAACTTATTCTTCGTTTATTCGTACGGCAAATAGTAGGTAATTTATATAAGAACCAATTATTATTGTAGTATTAGGTTGCGCCATCTCTTGACCGATAGTGGAAGTACTTTAATTCGCAAGTCAGCATTCTTAGGTCACCGCCATCTGTTGACGGGTAGTGAAACTAAAGAATTCTTGTTTGTTTTTTGAATTTCTAAAAAAGTGTGTTATATTGAGACCTCGTTTTATTTTTCCTGTAATCTTTACGTAAACTACTATCACATAGAATTATTTCAGATTTTTCTCTTTGCAAACTTCGGAGATAAGGGGGGGGAACGGTATTTTTTTTACATTTTTCATCATAAGTCGAAAACTATGCGGCCTAAGAAAAAAGAAAAAAATGTGCAAACAGCGTTCTTTCATATGATACCCCACACGCCCTAGTCATCTCACTTAAAATTTTTAAGACCCCTTTTCAGTCCCTGTTGTAAAAAAAATATTTTTTTTTATTTCTTTCTTATTTGCAAAATAGTTGGGCAAATGTCATCTTAAACTATTCCAAATTTCAAGTTGATACCATTAGTAGTTCTCGAGATATCCAGCTGTGACAGACAGACAGACAGACTGAGTCACACCATAAGGGTTCCTTTTTTACCATTTTGGTACGGAACCCTAAAAAGTATTTTCATTTTAACACTTTGTATCTAAAAGACAAAAGACATGATTATAGTAATAAAGTTGCTGCGAAGTCTAAAAATGTGCCATAAATAAGCATGTCTAATATTGTAATCTTGTGACTGATTTTTTTTTCAAAATAAAAATTTATTAAGTGCCATTTTAATCGACTTCAAAAAAAGGTAATCAATTCGTCGCCTATACAGGGTTATTTGTAAAACACCAACAACCTCGCAGGAGTCGATTACTAACATCATAAACAACAACAACATATTTTGTTCTACGACCTTTCATATAATACTCGATCAGCTGTTCGGACATTTGTATGGAAAGTCGATCTTTTTTTTTCTGTTTACGGAAAAAAAGAACAAATGTTGTTGTTTATGATATTAGTAATCTACTCCTGCGAGGTTGTTGGTGTTTTACAAATAACCGTAGGTCATAGACTTATTATATTACTAGCGTAGGTATATCTTTTCGTTACTATGTTGTTCACTGATTACTCGAAGACGGCTAGACCGATTAAAATGATTCAAAAGTTGTTGCATCGTTGGTTTGTTCCCAAGTTGGTTGCACTCTTTGAAATTTTTAAATCGGTTTAATAGTTTCAGGAAATCCTGAAAATACTGTCTTTTTAGTTACCTATAAGTACTATTATAATGAATTTAGACGGATATACGAGCGTAACTTATTTGTTAATGAACCGATTTAGATGATGATGATACTTTAACTACTTAACGTTGGTATATATTAATTTCATTGGCATTGGACCTTGGACTTTGAAGATCAAGGACCTCAAAATCAAATAGGTTCTGTACAGTGATTGAAATGTTGGTAGGTCTATGACAATCAAAAACAAGTTGGGTTACCTAACTATGGTCAAGGACGTTCTGGGTTAGACTACTGTGAAGGCACAAACAAACGGCGCTAAATGTTGAATATGAGTTACTAGTAGCCGCCCGCGACTTCGCCAGCGTGGAAAGTTTTTTGCTATCCCTCGGGGACAATTTTTTTCGGGATAACAGGTACCCTATGTTCTTCTATGTACCCCTGACAACGTGTATGTAAAATTTCATGTTGATCGGTTCAATAGTTAAGAAGTGAAGGCGTAACAAACAAACAAACAAACGGACTTTCGCATTTATAATGTTAGGGTATTATACCATTGAAACTTTTTAATTACAACTAGCTAACCCGACAGACGTTGTCCTGTTAGCGCTATCGCACACGGGCAACTTTTGTCTCCGCAACTTTTTTGTCTCTCACGTGATTTGTATGAAAAGTTGCAGACGACCGTGTCGCTTCGTGTGCGCGCTTCCATATAAACCCGTGGACTTGATGTGAGAGACAAAACAGTTGCTGGGAGACTAAGTTGCCTGTGTGCGATAGCGCTTATGTATGAATATTTAATTCTAATTTTAAACGTCATTCACTTTTTTTACATCCTCTTCGACGATATTTGTTTTCAAATCATCGCTTAGCGCTATCGCACACATGCAACTTTTGTCTCCGCAACTTTTTTGTCTCTCACGTGATTTGTATGAAAAGTTGCAGACGACCGTGTCGCTTCGTGTGCGCGCTTCCATATAAACCCGTGGACTTGATGTGAGAGACAAAACAGTTGCTGGGCAACTAAGTTGCCCGTGTGCGATAGCGCTTACATGCACATACCACATGAGTAAATAAACGTAAACCAGAAAAAAGTTTAAAAAAAAGCAAAACCTCCTTCAAAAATTTAATAAAACCAGCTCTCCTCAAGAGAACAGGCAGTGCTGGAATGTCGGTCTGAAATATGTTTTTTAACATATCTCCGTCATTTAAAAAAAAATCGAAAAACACGGCAATTCATGCTTTAACCCCTATTATTATAGCTATCGCTATTGGTGGACAATAGAGACTATCAAACTGTCATTAAGTAGGCAAAATCTTTCTAAAATTTTATATCTATAATCGTGTCTTATAATATGAATATAAAATTCTTGACAGAATTATTTTTCGCCATTTCACAAAACAAACAACATTTTTGAATAAAATTTTAACATCGCACATTATTATTATTTATGACAACATGAATTGATATTCTACCTATACTGTAGTTATTTCTCTTCAACAAAAATACTTTTCAATTATTAATTTGATATTGTTTTTCGGTGAAGAGACTTCCAAGGATTTTAAATTAAATTATATTTTGCTGTAAAATTACATAAAAGAGAACAACTTGTTCACCAAAAGGCGTAATCTAAAATCATGATGCAACTCCTTTAAGAACGGACCTACCCATCTCTAAGTCAGACATAGACGTTATTTTTTAAGTCAAGCGTGATCGTACAAGCAAAGGAAGGGCAGTTAACATGCCACTGATGACGTCATAGTAAGGTCATTTGAAGGTTAAAGTTTTTTATTGAATATCTTTGAAAATATTGACTTATTTTGACTTATTTTAAAATCTAATTAGTACACATTGTACCGAAAGCTTATTCCTCGAAATGGTTTTGAGATTTCCGGTCATGTTCAAAAAGTTAGCAAAGCCAATTCCCTGGTGAATTCACCTACCGAAACGTAGAATTTTTAAGACCCATAGTCTAGTATTTTATTACACGACTGCCCAAAAAAACAAAGAGTGTAAGGGCGTGGGTATACTCCGCGGGAGTATGGATTGCTGGTTTTCTGACGGACAGGATGCTTGCAGTGCATGAGTAAGCTCTATGGCGACAGGCGCGCGTGTCCCGCTTAACGCAGCGGACGTCGAATGTGTCTGGGTTCAAGTATGTTTGTGTGTGGCTATGTGAGTTTCTTTATTACACCATAACTTCTTAATTCCTTAACGGATTTGGATGTATGGGGTATCGATAAAATCCTTACATCATACCGAGTGACACTGGCCATATGTTTTTTGAAAAAAAAAAACAATATGGCGACAGTATGCGGCTTCTTCCGGCACGGAAGCCGCGTTGCTCTAAGGCGACAGTACGACACTTTCAAATGTGAGAAAAAAAATGTTTCTTCAATTATTGCAATATGGGCATCAACCAACTTCATTTGACGTTCTTTAAATTTAGATATATTATGTGTATACCTAATTAATATTACTTAATGCATATTTGAGTTTGAAATAATTTCTTGGTTTTTAAAGCTGTATTTTCAAAGGTTTTATTGTTTTATTATTATTTTTAGAAGGTATCATTACATTACCTCGTAGTCATTCGTAGAAGTAGATAACACAACAGTTTGATTTTCTATTTTTTATCAGAAATGACTACGAGGGAATGCAATGATGCCTTTTAAAAATACTAGACTATGGTTCTTATAAGTTCTACGTTTAGTTTTATTAAAATTATGTTTTAAAATTTTACAGTATTAAATAATCAAATTCACCGCAGCGCTACTATGAGTCTGAAGTATTGACGTATTTAGTATTTAGTACGGAAATATTCAGTTTTTTGAAGTGAAAACTTCTTTAGCGGCGTTGTGCGCTTTTTTGTATGGGGAAAAAATGCTAAACTCGCGTCAGGAATCACGTGGCTGATCGAAAATGCGTAAGACGGATGTGACGGATGGAGAGAAGACAGCTGACGACGGTATACCCCTCTCTTTCTACGGGACGCGTTGAAAATGGCGGCGCGTCATTTTAAGACGTCATGTAAACACTTGTGTCACCAGCAACGCGCTAATTTTGAAAATGGAACTAATATCGATCTCTTCGGTGAAATCATAGACTTATTTATACTCTGTGACTATAAGTTTAAATCGTAGAATGCGTGCATGTATAAATTAAAAAGGCCACTGGCGCGAAATCTTTAGAACTTTTCTTAATTACAAACTGATTGAATTGTGTGACTGTATAGTAATATGAAAGAAATAATTTTAATCCTTTGCCGCTAATTTCAAAATATAAAAAATGCACAAAGTTAATATTCAAGTTTTCACTTCTGCTGGCACTCCCGGAGTGCCAACCGATTTTTTTTTTTAGAAACCATGAAACTAGCCCTTTATTATTGACTTTTTGCAATCACAATGCTATCTTAGCTGTTACCAAAATAACAGAAATAAACAAAGATCAACACTGTTTCCAAACTTAATTTTCACTAAAGTTAAGTATGTAATGGTTTTTCAGGTAGCTTAATTAATACTAATAATTTCGGATATTTGGATTTGAGATTTTAAGATATTACTTTATTTTAATGTCTAAAACTGATTCAAATAAACTTAATCTTAACATGAACAGTCGGTCGTCTCCGCTGTGAAGATGAGATTTTCAATTAATGATTTTCAAATATTATATTCATAATAATTATGAATATGAAATTCATGGTTTATTATTTAGTAATCAGTCAGTTTTTGGCAGTTGTTATACGTCTTTTGGCCTTTCATCGTTATTAAACATATATGTACTGTTATATTGAATTAAATTAGTCATTATAAATTATCAATTTATTTTGTAATCAGTGTGTGGAAAACCATTTGTTTTATTTTAAAAATGAATATTTTCAATAAAGAGAGGTGAAGATTGTTTACCAAATAAAACAAGTCAAGTTAAACAGACTTTTTTTCAATAAAACGTTTCTCTTTGCTATTTCAACAAAATCCGAGAAAAAAGAAAACAGTTGTTAAACAAGAATTTACAGGATATAGATAGGTACCTAATAGGTAGGTAGATAGATCTAATAATTCCGATTCCTCTGTTTTGTGACCATGATAGTGAATATTAATTTATGCCAAAAATCTATAATAGTCTATTCAACCTTCGATTGTGTCAATTTAATCTAATTATCAAGGTAAGAAAATCTCGTTTCGTGGGTCAAACTGTGTCAGACAAATCGCAAAATTCAACGCACCTATTTAAAATTTATTACATTATCGAAAAATGTAGAAGCTTCCGCTCTGGGTCGATTAATTTAATAGTTTTTTTTTATTTATTAGGACCACGTAACGTGGTCCTAATAAATCAAAAAAACTAACTAACTAACGTGGTCCACGTTGCCATGAAAAAAATATAAACATTTTAGTTTATTACTGTTGTTTACAAACAAGAACACTAAAATACTTTTTAATCAAAAAAGGCAATAAAAGAAATAAAGTTAGTATACAGGGTTATTTGTAAAACACCAACAACCTCGCAGGAGTAGATTACTAACATATTTGTTCTACGACGTTTCTGAAAACAGACAAAAGAAATCGACATTCCATACTAAGGTCCAAACATCGAGTTTTATATCAAAATTGTTTTGTCTGTTTTCGGAAAAGTCGTAGAACAAATGTTGTTTATATCAAAATTGTTGTCTGTTTTCGGAAAAGTCGTAAAAAATGTTGTTGGTTATGAGATGTTGATGTTAGTAACATACTCCTGGAAGGTTGTTGGTGTTTTACAAATAACCCTGTATTAGTAGATCTATGAGTGAGATGCAGCAATAACTTAGCCACCTTGAACATACACTTATACTATGATGATGCACTAAAATAATACCAACCATTTTAGTCATGAATGGTTGAAATTCCTGACAGTCGCAATTATGAAGGTCGAATCAAATCCATTTGATGTTGATTTGACCATCTACAATTATATAACAACAACGTAGGTAGTTTTCGCTCAGCGGCCAATTGATCATCGCTGCATATCAATGACGTTGCGCAAGAACACTGACACTGGCACCATCGATCGCCCTATGTAGAGCTCGCTCGACGCCCGCGCCGCCATGTCACCGAAAGGCGGTACGTCATCTATGCATCATCTATGCAGTTGAAAAGCTACGTTCTTTTACCACAGAACAATAAAAATAAATATTTAATTAAATAACCGCAGTTGTTGTAACATACATTATTATATACTAGTCATGCTCTAATTCAAAGAGGTTGTGCAAAACGTACGTAGGGTTGAGTAAACTATTTAGACAACTTCTGACAGTAACGATCTTAATTAATTATTCATATTATATAATATAGCTAATACCACTTAATTTTATGTCGTTTCGTGACGTGTTCGACCGGAAATCTTAAGACATTGAAAACGAAATACCTTAAGGGCATAAAACAATCTATATTAAATTCAAAGTCCTGACTGACTGATATATCAACGTGTGCGGTGATATTGTGTCAAACCCATAGAAATAGAATGTCAAAGAACAACAAAGTCAATAAACAGGTGATCCGAAAACGAATGCATACATTTTATATGGGATACATAAAATATGACTATACAGGGTGGAATTTTTTAATGCCACCTGGAGGGAAAGTACTCCAAACAATGGAGATAGCAAATTTCACTCAAAGGAAACATTCCTTTATTTTTAAAAAGAAACATAACTGCATTCAAAGATTTTTGAAATTAGCTTCCCACACCCAGGTATCGAACTGGCTAAAATTCGAAAAAACAACACTGTACTTTTATGATATCAATAGTTAGGGTCAAACATAAGGATCAAATCTCTTTTTCAAACATGGTAAATTAAATGAAAGGAAAACCATTAAATCTTAACTTATTTTAATTGAACGAGAAAAAAGATGTACTATCTGACTTATTTTATTAGTTGTTCGAAATGGGCCCTATGTTGCTGGTATTTCCCTGTTCCATTTCCAAATGTAAAATTCCATAATTTAGCCACACGCAGCTATGTCTCATCTAATAAAAAGTCTGCATTACGAACATCCTAAAGAAATATGTAGTTCTATGTCAAATAATTTATTGTGAACTACTAATGGATCATTCAGTAAAAGTGTTTTATTTTGTCTTTTATGGTTTTCCTTTCATTTAATTTACCATGTTTTATTAGAGAGATTTGATCCTTATATTTGACCCCATCGATTTATATCATAAAAGTATAGGATGTTGTTTTTTCGAATTTTAGCCGGTTCGATTCCTGGGTATGGGAAGCGTTTTTTTAAAAATCTTTGAATGCAGTTATGTTTCTTTTCAAAAATAAAGGAATGTTTTCTTTGAGTGAAATTTGCTATCTCCATTGTTTAGAGTACTTTCCCTTCAGGTGGCATTAAAAAATTCCACCCTGTATATGGCAAAGGAAATTAATAAACTATGTTCCATACTGTTTTCTTCGTCGATAAACGAATAAATGTAGCGAAATTTGGTATTAAAGAAAAAGTGTGGCAATATCTTATTTACCTTTGAAAAGTGGATTACTTGGATTGTTTCTTTTTGTCACATCACAATTACTTTAGAGCACAAGACACCGTGCCTCCACAATACCTTTATTTTAAATTCTAATTAAGATTAACAAATATTTTAAACAAACTGTGATTACTCATTTGCTAGGCGGGACGCTAGGGGCTCTTACTGTAAAAAATGTTGGCACATGTCACTTGCTCCTTTGTCTCTTTTTTACACAGACCATGTCCGTATGATGTTAACTTCTCTTTTCCACGCTTTGTTGGTCTTCTTGAGCGCAGCGAAAATTTTTCTATGTCTATGGTCAAACCACATTACCTAGAGACTTATTTTATCGACAAAAACACCCACATGTTGGGGTCTATCCCCACTCCTGTCGGAATGGCCGCCATTTTAATTTTGACTTTTTATTTTAGATGACCCCGCCAAAAAATATTAATCGGATTTAGAAGTCCTACAGTTATAACAAAAATACTGTTTGAAAGACAATAATATCACCTAGCAATTTAAAAAAAATGTGTAAACTTTCAACTTAAATACGTCATAAAAAATTACTAAGGTAAAATTTTACACGAATTTGTGTGCTTTTTTGAGTTTTTCTTACATTAACTCAAAAACTAGGACATTAGTACATTCAATTTTAATCGTCAGCATAAACAATAAATTCGAATATCCTAGCTTTAAAACCGAAGGACTTTCATACAAACTTTCAACCCCTTCAAGCCTTTCGTGATAAAGCTCTACTGTATCTCTGTATCAAATTTCATCAAAATCTGTTCAGTAGTTTAGACGTGATAGTATAACAGACAGACAGACAGAGTTACTTTCGCATTTGCGGGACATATTAATCTATCTATTCCATACCGTAAGTAAACAATTTCATTTCATTTTAATTCATTAGTCAAAACAAGTATACGAAAGTCCTTATTGGAGTAATGACTCAATTAAAAGCAATTTGAATTGTTGATTCGGGATATCGGGTGGAACGTTCAAGACAATATATTTTTGCTTTCAAAGTTAAAAACTTTTATTGCACTTTTCATGTTGTAGGTACATAGATATTATTACAAAAAAGAAAATCAAACATGAAACCCTTTTTGATTAAACGATAAAAAAAACATTTGCTAGTATTGCTTTTTAATTAAAAACATATTTCAAAAGTAATAAAAGAGGAGGTCGGTGGCGCAGTGGTTTAACGCCTGGCCCAGCGATTGCGGAGGTTAAGCAAGGTTCGCAAGGGTCGGTCATGGATGGGTGACATAAAATTTATTATCTCGAGCTCCTCCGTGCTTCGGAAGGCACGTTAAGCCGTTGGTCCCGGCTGCATTTGCAGTCGTTAACACCCACCAATCCGCATTGGGCCCGCGTGGTGCCCGTCCTTCTTATCCACCCATAAGGTAAGCTTGTGCCCCAGCAGTGGAGACATTAAAATGGCTTATGGACAAAGTTTTTTTATTACAAATTAAAGCAAAAGCGCTGCTGTTATCTTGAACGATCCATCTCCAAATTCATATTTTTTATGCGCAACAGGATAGTGCTTGGCGTTCACCTCACCTGATGTTAAGTGACGATAAGGCTAAAGGTGGAAGGTAAGCACACTACACCTGGAATCCTCATCACTGAAGAAATAGCTATCTTACCTCTTAACTGCTGGAACACAAAAACAATTGTCGTTATGGCGTAACACTTACGTAAGATGGTGGTAGCTAGCCAGGCGGACTTGAAAATATAAGCCCTACCACAACCAAACCTAGTACCCCCCTCCTGGGAATCGAACCCGGGACCCCTGCGTCTTACACGGGTGGGCGAACCACTATGACCACAGAGTCGGTTGCTTTCAAATTGCTGTCAAAATAAATTACTTAATTAATTAAGTAATTCCTCCAAACGAGATCTTCTTTCTAGTTGTAAATAAGGTTTACAGATTAGAACTAGTTTTAACTAACATTTAAATATACGAAGCAGAAAATTCTAGTTTTAACTAGAGAAAACGGTTTTTTTACTGTAAGTAACTAAGCTTTTTACTATGCCAGTATGCCTGTTGTATTTAATTACCCGTATCATTCATATGTACCTATTGAAATTAAATTAATTAATCAATAATATTTAAATGCTGGTATTCTGGTTATATAGTAAACGTAACTCATTAATTTTGCAAATACTTTATTTTGAACCGGTTAGTAGCCTACATGTATTAAAATGATGAAAACAAGTTTCTATTAACATATTGCTTGACATGTTTTATCGTGTATGCAAATTACTTCTATTCAACCAATGATATTAAAAGTTTTATATATTCTACATTTCATATAGAACAAGAACTTATTAGTCGGCTGCATAAAATCGGCTGACTGAAAAGTTCAATGGCGGAAGCGATCGCGGTCAAGCAACTATCGCTCCTCGAATATGAGATGAAAATATTTATTTTTTGGCCTTCTTGATTTGGAAGGCTCGTTAACACGTTGAACGCCGACCAAATTCCGTGATTTTCCGTTTGGGCCCGTGGGCCATGGGGGGCACCATTTGGGCGACATTAGAATGTTCCGTTCAGGCCATGGGGGACACCCTGTGACCGCGATCTAGTGTTGACTTCAAACCCTTCTGGCAGGCCAGCGGACATGCTATAATATAACTTTACCTTTTTCAATACAATGGGACCCGCGCGGTCCTCTATAGATTGGGTCCTGCTTGGTTTTCGACTAACGATAGGGCATAGTTTTTTTAAGGATTTTGTATGACAAATTTATTTATCCCCAAATACAGTGATTATTTCACCCTTCATAGGTCAAATGTCGGACACTGCATACAAACTATGAAGTATCCGACATCAAAATCAAGTGTGAAACAAAAAAAAGAAGTTTCATAAAGTTTTAATAAAGTGGTCGCGGGGGGTCCTACACCGCAACCCGCGCGGCCCCTTGTAATGTAACGGAAAACTGAATTTCTGCTTGTGGAGGCCATGGGGGACGCGGGGTAGTGATAGTTGTCTTTAGGCATATATAATTAGTAATTAGTTTTTATTTCTATTGGAGAATGGGTTTTAATACATTTGCTACAAAATGGAGCAAAAATACCGAATGTATAAAATTGTTGAAAATCGTGTTTTTCGGTGCGGCCTCCAGGGCTAGTGTACTGTCGGCCAAATGGTGACCTCCACCCATGGCGTTTAACGTGTTAAGCTAAAATTAGCTATGCAAATACATTGGGCCCACATGGTAGGTTATGGCCCATTCTTCTTATCCATCCATCCATAAGGAAGGCTTGCGCCAGGCGGTCGTGGAGGGAGCAGCAACGTTGAATGTTGCGGTCCCCTTCTGGCGAGTCCCACATACGAACCCCCTGCTCGCACACCTGCGGGGGAATGCGTAAACGCATTTTGTTCGTTATTAGAAGGCTTGCGATTGCGACCCAGGCCAACAGTGGGTAGGTAGGTGAAGCGTTGACAAGTAATTTTCGTAACTACTAACGGCTAAAACAGATAAAATAAGACGAAAAGCTTACGATTGCAGTGCATAAAAACTAAAATATTGACCATGACCTTACATCCATTTTGAGTTCATGATCAAAAACAACAACGTCATGAATAAGGTATTTTTTTCTTGGAAGCAAAATAAGTTAGAATTAGATACCTAGGCATAAGCCAAAAATAAAACAGATTTATTTCTTTCCTATCTAATCTAATAATTCTAATTAATGTGATGCAATGGCAAGATGTCGGATTGGTTGGGATGGATATGTGGAGAAGTGGGGTAGTATACGGAGTGTGGCACTGGGTCAGTGGTTCTGCAGGGCGCGGGCGCGAGCGCGGGCGACTGCGAGTCTCCGGTTCTGGCGCAACACCCTTACGTAAAGCAGGCGGACTATGGCCCCAGACCCAGTCGCTGCAGTGAAAGTTGTGACTGCCCGTAGAATACTCGAGACGAATGCCTTCCACATCACCTCACTGGCTGGCCACTCGCGTAAATAGATCTTTGGACTCCAAGTCCACAAGGCTAGCACTTATACACGCTTACGTAACCGTAGGAATTTCGAATTATCGGCTAAGCAATTCCATCGTCATCTTATATGCGAAAGTAACTGTGTATGACGTTTTTACGCCTAAACCGCTGGACCGATTTTAACGAAATTTGGTACGGATATAGATAAGACCTTGGGGAAGGACATGGGTTACTTTTTTATCCTACTACTGAGCACGGGTCTCCGCCCGCACGATATACCTAGGTGACCTGTAGTCCACCCGGACGAGCTAGGTTCTACAAGTGAAAAAATTGCAGGTTATGTTGACATTATCGAGAACCAGTTATCCAAATATAGACGTAGGATCGAAGCAGACAGATTTTTTATAAATTTAAAATCAATTTAGATGTGCATTTATTTATTTATATCGCAGCGTAGAGACTTGATGTCAAGTTACGTAATATAAATTATGAGTTTCAAGTGTAGGTGAGAGTAAGTGAATTTCGCCGTGAAGAGCAGGTCAAGGTCGAGAAGCGATTGTGTAACAGTTGGTCACTAGTACAACGCTTCGCGTCGTCCGTCAAGTAGTTGGTCGTGTCATCCCGTTCTTTCAGGCCAACGACTCATAATGCCAACGACTCTGTTCGTTGTAGGTAGGTCACTTATATCTATTCTGTGGGTAGGTGTTGTGATACTTACTCGCAATCGGACGTGACATTGGCGGTGTTTATGCTTTTAGCCTATTAACATTGATCTCGCAAAGACGCAAGCAACATATCTTCCTATATAATTAAAACATAATAAAGTCAATTACTTACTGTAAACCACTTGTGACTAATTATTATCATACAATGTAGACAACAATAAAATTATTCTGTATTGAAATGATGACCTTAGCTTAAAGTCTGCAAATTTCTTCGAATTATTGATGGTCTTGACTGACACGTAGTAGTTACGAAAGTAATCTACGATCATGGTCCATAATTATAGGTTTCCAAATTTCATGCAAACACATGTATGGGTGATTGAATATAATCTGTAAAATAGTCAGAATAGCTAGATTAAAAGTAGACGTCTTAACTCCCAGATATCAAGATATCAGTGTTGTCTTACAATCACCTCGCGTTATGTGATACTGATTCAAGGAACGTGACAATAGTTCTAAACTACGGTTCGACGTGAGGTTCAGCTATAAATGCATCCACGTAATATCCTACGTGATTGTCAATTTCACTCACTGAACTGAATAACTCGCCCAAATTCGATTACGTGCGAAACAATAGTGCTGCTCGTACCCGAATCTTTAATTGAAATGTTCAATTGTATTTTCAGAAGCTAGTAAATCTAGTATTACCTTACTTTATTTTGAAATTCACTAACGACAACGTCTATTTCTCTAGTTATTGCACCTCAAATGTCATACAAAATATAAAAGTTATGTACATATTACACCCTGATCCTTGCTCGAACAGTTAATGTCAGATATGTTGCATTTGCTTGCTCTCTTCGTAAAAGAATGTATGTGATGAAATAGGTGCTATGCAACAGTATTGCAATTGCAAGAACAAAGATTAGATAATGATGTGAGCTTGGTAGCAGTGATATACTAGTGTAGCAGGCGAGCAGACGCGGCACGTACGTGACCATTTATATTTTTCGTTAGAGCGGGACGCCTTTTTTTATATCGAGAAAAAATGCATTTACGCATCCCCCATGGTGAGCAGGGGGTTCGTATGTGGGGCTCGCCAGCACGACCGCCTCCCGTTGTCCCACCCAGCCAGTGGCTCGATGGGACCCCGGGAAAATACCCACTAAAAGTCCGATACTTGCCCTCATGCGCCGCCGCCGCGCCGGTTGGCCCTGAGGGTCCCCTGTGGGAATCGCCTCATTAAGAGCGAGACACCAGGGGGTCAAGTCTGCTAATGTTTTCGTCAAAATCGTAGTTCAATGGTGTTTGAATGGTAATGGTTTTGGCACAGTTCTTGTTTCTTGAACCCAAAACTGAAACACATTGTGGTTCTTAAACCCAAAACGGAAACATATTATGTCTTGATTGTGGGTTTAAGAAACAAGAACTGTGTCAAAAAGCGTTACCATTAGAACACCATTGAGCTAAGATTTTTACGAAAACATTAGCAGACTTGACCCCCTGCTGTTATGTCTTGGTGATCAATATGGCTTTCAAAACTGCTACACTCAACTGTGTTTATTCACTTGTCCATATCTTATTTATTTATTTTGTCACCTGCGCTATTTTCTCATTTAACGACATGCATTCATGCCTAAAGCTAAAGCGAATATTTTTGCTCTTACTGGGGACAGCGGGACAGAGAGTCTGAAAGCGGGACTGTCCCGCCTAAAGCGGGACGTATGGTCACGTTAGTTAGGGCAGCTGTCAGCCTGGTGTTGTATCGCCCCCCTTTCTCTAGCTAGATGGTTCTATGTTTCGCTCATATGATGTAACTGGCGGAAACAATTCTTAATCAGTCATTCTGTATGCGAAATCTTCAAACAGTTAGTTTTTAAGGACGGTGCTGCAATGTGCTAGCTAAGGTGATCGCGTTTCCGCCATTGTGTCCACTTGCAGGATTACGTATTTCGAGTTAGTAAAATAAACGTACCTAGTATACATACCTAATATAATGTACCTAATATACGTATTCATCATTTGGGATCACACACGTTACTTTATTTCCTTCTTCCGCGTCCGCAAATATAGACAAATAAAACCAACGATCTTCGATTTAGAATCGACGCCAGCTAGGTATAATGTTTACAAGCAGTTTGGTACTACCATACATACAACCCCGGAAATTATTATAAACTCTGAAAAGCACCACATGGCGGAGATTTTTTTTTTTATTTGCATGGAAAACTGCAAAGTGACAACACTAGACATTAATATTTACAAATAAACTATTTTTCCCATTAATGGGCAAAAGCAAAACACGACGATGAGGTGGGGGGAGCCGTACCTAACTTTTCACTTCTGTATTTGCGGTACTGGTATACAACTTAGTCATTTTGTCTGCATTAATCGAGACAAAAGAGTTACCTCACTATAGGAAAAGATATTATTACACTATAAGCCTCAAGTATTTCTTACATATAGTCATCAGATACATAATGATGTAATTGTTAATTATGTATCTCTTACTTTTCCTCCTTTGAAACTTAAAAAGATTTTTCTAGTTTCAAAGGCGGTTTTCTAACCAAATAGGACAGGAAAGTATATTTTTCTATGTTACCGGCAATCTGTAAAACCCGGTATTATACGCAATGTTATTACCTAAAACGCTTAGGTAATGTATGAAATATTATTTATTTTATAGTTTGCCTAGGTATTCTATACAATACCGAATGCGCAGCCGGTAATGTGTGTGAATGACAAGAGCAAGGAAATTTCACGCTAATTTTATTATGATTTTAATGTAGTTATAGAAAGAAAGTGTATTTATCGGTGAGCGCTTGAAAAATAGATGTTTTTTAGTGCGATATCGGAAAACCACTATTTATCAATAGAGGTTTTCTGATATCGACAGTAACGACGTTTTTGTAAGTTTTAAAAAAACGTCGTTACTGGCGCGCTGGAAACAATCCCTGGGAATGATGAATGACTGAAAAAAAATCATAATCAACTATTTTTTATAGGTAGGAATAAAATCCCTTAGCAATAGAAAAAAACCGGTCAAGAGCGAGTCGGACTCGCGCACCGAGGGTTCCGTACCATCATAATTGCACCATTAAACCACACTGCAGAGTAGAACAATAAAATTAGTATTGCAGTTTTAGATCAGCGCCATCTCTTGACCGATAGTGGAACTAGTGTTAACTTTTGTAGAAATTTGATAATTTCTAAAAAAGTGTGCTATATTGAGACATCGTTTTATTTTTCCTGTAATTTTTATATAAACTGCTATCACATAAAATTATTTCAGATTTTTCTCTTTGCAAACTTCGGAGATAAGGGGAGGGAACGGTATTTTTTTACATTTTTCATCATAAGTCGAAACTATGCGGCCTAAAACAAAAAAAACATGATTAATAACGTGCAAACAGCGCTCTTTCCTATGATACCCCACATGCCCTAGTAGCCCCACTTAAAATTTTTAAGACCCCTTTTCAGTCCCTGTTGTAAAAAAGGTATTTATTTTTTTATTTATTTCTTATTTGCAAAATAGTTGGGCAAATGTCATCTTAAACTGTTCCAAATTTCAAGTTGATACCATGAGTAGTTCTCGAGATATCCAGCTGTGACAGACAGACAGACTGAGTCACACCATAAGGGTTCCTTTTTTACTATTTTGGTACGGAACCCTAAAAAGGTTCAGATTTTTCGGTTGCGTGATAATTAAAAAAAAGTCACTTCGACTTCACAAAATGCAGAAAAGTAACAGCTGAATGGAGATCCAAAGCTACCACCTGCCACAACCACAACATGGTATTAAAAATAATTGATAGGTACAAATGTCAAAACGTTTCTTTTTTAATACGTGTTTTGGTTGTAGCCGGTGGTGACTAAGGTACAATCTCAATTCTTCTGTTACTTCCGTACGTTTGTAAAGACGAAGTGACTTTAATTTAAAAAAAAAATTCACGAAACAAATGTTTGTAAACAAACTGTTTACAAACAAACAGATGTTCTAAAAGATTTGCATTCTCGTTTCAGAGTGTTTTTTGTGTTTTGCCAATGGATATAATATCTTGCTTTAGCGACCACTTTGTAAGTTGATCTAGTTTCATTTAATATTAAACATAATCTCAAAATAATGAATGAATTTCCTGATATTTGAGTTCTCAGAA
Organism: Agriphila geniculea; assembly: GCA_943789525.1. Classification (NCBI taxonomy): domain Eukaryota; kingdom Metazoa; phylum Arthropoda; class Insecta; order Lepidoptera; family Crambidae; genus Agriphila; species Agriphila geniculea. The sequence goes on from OX038875.1 coordinate 17,770,731, forward strand.
GTGTCCGTCAATAATCTTTGTTTTTACAATCATTAACTTGCAATTTCGAACCTAAAAAATATTCTTTCATCCTTGTTGGTTCGTAGGCAAACAATGTATCGGCTTATAGCAATGTCTTTTGACGAGATTATAATTATAAAAAAGCAGAACATAGAAATACAGCCAAAGCATTATTTTTTTGATGAAAAAGTATTTTAATCTGTCTAGTTTTGGAGGAGGAAACAGGGGGTTAAGAAACCACAGAATATAAATTATGACGAAACGGTATGATTTTAACTACTTTCTATAGAATTTTTTCAATTCTCTCGACCGTGGTGGTTCCTCTGGGTTCAGTGGGGAAATCTAGGTATAAAGATCTTTATCTTTATACCTAGATTTCCCCACTGAACCCACGTGGTTAGTTATGTAGGAGCCATCCTCTCTCCTTATCCATCCATAAGGAAGGAAGGCATGTATGAAACTGTATGAAACAAAGACATGAAAATGGCAGATGATGAATTATTTCTCCTCTCTTGAATAAAATATTATTTTGTTCCAATTTGTGGCAAGCAAAATACAGGTTACCAAATCAATATATAGCAATGATATCGACAAAATTTCAAGATTTTTAGTACACTTACCTACATATTACATAATGTAATAAACAACCGTCAAACGTAGTAGGCGCGCCAAAAACACGTCAAAAACATGCCCTATAAAAATACCTGTTTTTGTACAGTAGACAACGTCACCAAGACGAACACTTGATTGAACATTAAGTGTCTAAAATTCAATTAATGCGTAGAGCCTTTAGGATGAAATCGGATTTTGAACCACCACGCACTATAAGTGTGCACAAATAGTACATTATGATACAAGTAAGCTAAGGTTGCTTATTGCACACAAGGCTGTGGGTTGCTGCCCGAGCCGCAGGCGAGGGCGTAACTCAGCCGAGTGTGCAATAAGTAAGAGCTCACGAGTTTCATACGACGTTTTTCAACACATTTGCGAGGAAAAAACAAAGTAATTTACCACACAGCAACAAATACGACAAAAACAAAATAATAATCATGATGAGAAAAGGTGCGCAGGTTATTTTTTGTTTTTTTCACACGCCCAATGCAAGAATATTTTGCGAACAAAGGGGTTAGTGAGCATATAGCCTACTTCAAAATTATAAATTTAAGTGATAAAATGCAAATATTTTATTATTTTAAAACAAAATATTGTTAATTAGGAATAATTTGATAATAATTAATATTTGTTTGACTTAATTAAGGACCTACACATTTATTTATTCCAAAAATGCAAATGAATTTTCAGCGGCATAAAACCTCTTTGTTGTTATTAAAAAAATAACTGTATTACCCGGTTAAATTGAAAATGCTCTGTTTACTCGCATAGAACTTGCAGTAAGGTACTTATTTAACTTTGTAGGGATCATTCTATAACCAACTAGTGTTTTATATATTATTGCACGCGTTTGTTATAGTTCGGTTTATGGCCCTAAAAGCGATGTATTAGGGCTCACTTTACGAGCAAGTGTGTTAAAAATAAATTTTATTAGACGGGTCAGCTAGATCAGCGGTTCCCGAATGGTGCTCCACAGAGCAGAGGCAAACACCATGCCAAAAAGCCCCAGTATGGTGTGATTTCACTTACAAAAAACAATGTTACAGTTAGTTTACTTTACTTGAGCAAGGGTTCTGCCTTAAACGGTGAACCAAAAAGGGTTCAGTAGTCAAAAGAATTCGGGAACCGCTAGATTATAAATGGAAGCGTTCTCGGTGATAATCATGACGTCTCGGTTAAGGGGCGGTAATAGGAAAACATGGTTTGCGCCGGCCATATTTATATAAAGAAAACGTAAACTTGTAGCCACCAAAAAAATCATACGACAAGCTAAAGAGTTTATCTAGTATATTCTTGGCGTAAATAATAGCGTAAACGTATTAAATTCTACATCAAAATACACTTTAATGTACTGTGCAGTTGCTCCAATAACTTTTTTTCAAGAAAGATAATTGTGCTTAAGATAATGATGAAAAAACCACGAAAAATATCGAAAAAGTGCAGAAGTGAGGTTATTTTCCATACTCTTTACACAAAAAGAAAAAGACAGAGACAAATGATTTCACATAACGGAGCCTTAATAACGGCGACTGTGGACTAACGGTCATAGGTATATTTTTTTCCAAATGCCATACGAAGTCAACGACTGTCCCAGGACTTACCTTTCTTTGCACATCGACCCCGACTTTTTTTACCCGACTGCAAGAAAAGGGTTATGTTTTTCGCGCGTATCTTGTATGTTGTTTAAAGTGATTAATATTGCAGGAGTAAACTTGTCCTTCGACAAAGGAAACATCGCTAAGATCCGGGAGTGAATTACCATACATAGGTCAATATAATGACGTTAAGAGAAATAACTTTTAAAGTGTACCAGGAATTAAGATTGCGTATCTTTATTCTTTGTGTCAATGAGGACATAAATTTACACATTACGTAGGTATGTAAATTAAATAGGCACAGGTTTTTGTGACGTAGCATCGCACGGGCTTGGACCTTTTTTTGAAATCATAATTATTTTGTTTACTGTTGTTTTTTAGTGCTTCAGATTTATCTCGAAAACATTCGGATATATTTGGAAAAACTCGCAAAACATAAGCCTGAATGGGTGTTTTTTTCTTTTAGTCTCAGCAGTGCCCGAGCTCTGCACTTCTGCTTGAAACTAGTTATTTTTGGGACACCCTTGTATAAACTGGCATTTGCTTAAATCTAGTAAACGTAAAATACTATTATTCATTATGAGCTTGTAGGAAGTGGTTTTATCGGAATTTAACTCTAGGTTAACCCATTAAAATTATATAATTTAAAATGATTATTTGTTTATAACAGTTTTACCACTTAATTAAATTAAAACGTACTATACCCGCCAATAGGTAATAATGCGGCTGGTGGCAATTTTTTTAACCTCAAAAAGGAAAAACAATTGTTAAAATGAAGTATACATATACTAAACACTATCATAAAGAAAATAATAACTAGATAATTAATATAATTATAGAATTATTGAGTTTGGATTGAAGGTCACATAAACAGATATAAATGTCTACAATAAAGTTTTACTAAATCTTGCCTTTTCAGACATATACACAAAAATCTGACACAAAAAAATATGATGATGACACAAAAATACAAAGTTTCTTGTCACAAAACTCAATTTACAAAGACATTATTATTAATAACTTACAGCTACTTATAATATAAATATTCCTGAATTATTGGTAATTTTAAATCCTCAGTTTAAATATGGCTTGCGAACGAAATGCTTTTATAGTAAAGCATTTGTTCGCAAGCCATATTTAAACTGAGGATTTAAAATTTACCAACAATATTTCAAATTATTGAACTCTTCTGGTAATTTGTTATAAACTTTAATACACATCATAAAGGAATTATTAGACACAATTGTTATTTTTATAGCTCGATTGTATAGTTTATTTTTATACCTTGAGCGAGGGTTTCTGCTAGATACTTGACTACGTTCTTCAAATAAGCATTTATTTTGATATACAAATGAACAAATATAAAAAATATACAAACAAGGTAATGTCATGTAATGTAAGTAATCTATAATCTCTGAAATATGGACGACACGAATCAATTTGTTTTATACCAAATATAGCTCGAACAGATTTCTTTTGCACTACAATTGCCTTATGTCTATCAACAGAGTTACCCCGGATCACAACTCCATAGCGTAGTGTTGAGTTTACATAGCCATTATAGGCAGTTATAGCAGCTTCTATTGTACAATCTGACTAATACGACTTAGGGCATACACACACCTATTTAATTTTCAACAAATCTCCTGTATATGTTGTTTCCCATTACAAAAACTGACTAAAGTTATGCCTAAAATGTATTTTGCTGATTCGACTAATTCTCCATTAATATTTATATTGAGCTTTTGATTTTTACGTTTATAAGTTCCAAATTGAATATAAGTATTTAGTTTTGGTAACATTAATTTTAAGCCATTCAATAATTGTATTTAAAAATCATATTAATACTGTTTTCATATACTTTTACATCCTTATTTTTAACACCTTTCAAAATAATCGTGGTACCATCAGCAAACAAAACACGTTCCTGAGATATAGAGCTAGGTAGATCATTAATATAAGTACAAGAGAAACAACAGTGGACCCAAAACACTACCATGAGGAACGCCAAATTTATTTACAGTGAAAGAAGATCTAACTTTTTCCAAGCATCTGCTTTCAGGACAACACCTCTGAATTTTCACACATTGTTCCCTCCGTGGCAAATAACTTTTAATCCAATCATAACATAGTCCACGTAAACCGCATTTGTGGAGCTTGTCAAGAATTAATGGCACACGAAATCGAAAGCCTTCGACATATCTAGGAAAAGTTCAGGTACTGGAATGTTATCATTAAGACCGTTTGTAATAGATTTAATTAATTTGAATGTAGCTAATGATGTACTTTTGTTTTTTTCTGAATCCGTTTTGTTCTTTTATGAATATTCAAGAATTTATTCAATCTGATATACATATTTTTTTCTAAAATATTAAATTGAAATTTAAGTAACGGTCTATAATTATTCAACAAAGTTTTATTACCTTTTTTAAAAAGCTGTTTAATCATAGATTTCCTCAAGACGACAGGAAAAATATCTTCACATAAAAGCCTATTTATTGCAAATGCCAAGAGTTGTGCAACTGCACATATACTCATTTTTATTATTGTATCAGTATGAATTTCGTCAAAACCAACGGATTTGAAGTTTTTTAGAGATTGGATTATTTTAATTAATTCCATTTCAGTAACCGGATTCTGAAAAATTGAGGGAACAATAGAGTCTATATTGTCGACGCAATTGGAATTTTGAGAGCTATTGTTTGACATATTCCCAATAAAATATTTATTAAATAGTTTTGAAATGAATATTCTTTTGCGAAAATTTAATATTTTTTTAGGATACATATGCATATTTTTATAAAGAGTTTTACGGTTTTTACTACGAGTATTTTTAAGGTGTAGTTGGCGCTTCTTTAAACAACTTTTTTGAATGCCTTTTGTTAACCAACTTGACATAATGTCATCTAGAATTTATTATTACTTACTAGCGGCCGCCCGCGACTTCGTCTGCGTGGAAAGGTTTTTTGCTTTCCCTCGGGAACAATACTTTTTTTCGGGATGCTCTGTACCCCTGACAACGTGTATGCAAAATTTCATGATGATCGGTTCAGTAGTTAAGACTTGAAGGCGTAACAAACAAACAAACGGTCTTTCGTATTTATGATATTAGTAAGGATTACAATTTTCTTGTTTCATGTTATTTTAGTTGCGGATGACGTTAACGTGGATTATTGTGACAAGGTTGCGCATTAGCAATTGGCGGGGATAGTAAGCGTTAATTGACCAGCTACTTGTTATTATTAAAATTTCCATATGCATATTTGTATTTAACAAGTATCGTTGATGTACATCGAAGGACTAAATCTACCTACAACATAAGACCGAGTACATGATGTGAAGTACAGTGTAAACCAAAATCTTCTGAAGTGTGCAAATCGAGCATTCTAATATTATTTTGGTTGAGTACTTATCTTTATACGAGTAATAAGTATGCAATGCGTAAGCATACGCATACACTAACCTTAAATCTTAAGTGTTGTGAAGTGTAGGTAGACTATAGAGGACTAACTAAATTATTCCAAACGACAACGAAGAATTTATACAATTGAAAATTCTTGTTAAGGCGCTTTCCTAACCAAAAGTGGCGCTGCGGTGAATTTTATTTTTTAATATTGTAATTTTAATACACAGTGTTAATAGTGTTAATAAATTTCTCGTGTAATTTTTAGAGATGTAGCTATATGCGATGAATAGCACTATCCCTTTTTAACTGTACTCAAGCAGAGATTTGAGTTTGATTCTATAATACGAGACATAGAGGGTATCATTACATTCCCTCGTAGTCACTGCTAGAAGCACAAAATACATAATACACAAGTTAGAAGACATAATAGTAAAAGTTGATAGCAAAACTGCTAAAAGTGGCCGTTTTCTGACACATTTGCTATCTACGAATGATTACGAAGGAATGTAGTGATATCTTCTAAAAATACTATGAGCCCTAAAAATTCGCCGCCGCCGGCGCCGTGCACGTATAGTAATATAATTTACAAAACAGTCATACAATACATAATAAACCTCCGGAAATGAGGTTATATTTGTTACCTTCGAACATAACAATAACTCTGTTAAGAAGTAACTTCTTACAAAGATTTACACAAAAATGATCTCTTATTTATTTATTTATTTTATCTATCGTATGTTATTCAGTGTCTGGTAATTATTTAACGATTAAAATCGTTAAGTTATTATCATTCATCATCACCAGTCTTTTACGTCGAAGTTGTTGGATGTTAATAAACGTATCTTACTAGTTTGTGGTGTCACTATACTAGTAACGCAAGTGTGTCATACAAGGATACAACATCATATTTCTAATTAAAAACTGCCTCGAATCTTGTGTTTTTCTTTTGTCACAAACACTATTATTTATTATGTGCTAAAACATTCCATTCGCAACATTACGTGACTGTTAACAATTAAGTCAGATTTCTAATCATAATATTTTCTCTTGTTACAGATTTAATTAGTCTGTAGATAAACCAACCCAAAGATGGACACCATATCGAACTGGTATACAGACCTCATGGAGAACAAAGGAGGTGAGCTACGTTTAAGCAGTAATTATAGCAAACCAGATTGCACCGCTCGCTGCCTGGCTCAAAACAAAGATAATTATTATATTGGCTGAAACACTGAAACTGTGCTGTGTTCTATGTTCACGACTGCTAGTTTAGATCAGTAGCCGAATCTAATGGATTATCCTATCTTCTCAAGCATGGAGATACAGCAGCAAATAGTACAATCAGCAATGAAAGTCGCTTAACGCTTTGGTACTTCGTCATAGCAACTTTTTAACAGGTGTCTCACCGTTTGAAACAATAGTCAAAAAAGTTACTATGACAAAGTAATAAAGTGTTAAACAATTTTCGTTACTGCCCGTACCTAATCACTTGGCCATCAACTGATTGGCTTTTCCGGAAGTTGTTAAATCTTTAAAAAACCAAAAACTATTAAAACTGCGTCATCTACTCATATCCTCATTGGTCATCAGCGGAGAATAGATACGTAAAAGCGCCATATTCTTTATTGACATATACGATTTACGTGCTTTACACAGTTACGTTAATAGATAAAATAACTGCAAACAAACGAATAAATAGCAATCGGTGATGTAGACTCACATTGAATCAGTCACGGTACGAGTGCATTTAATATTGTAGTGCTACTTATCTGTTAAACAACACTTGAAATAGTAAGGAAAATAGCACCTTTTGCAGTGCTTGAACCTTGAGACCAAAGTCCGAGTTGATTGAGTCAAGCAAGCGGTGACTACCTATTTTCTAGTTTTGTTTTCTATTTTTTATAGCAATTGTTACGTAAACTTGTTCGTCGACTAAAAAGATTTAGTTCTCAGAATTATTTCTCAACTTATTAAAACTACCATCGTAAAAAATACACATCAATTTACAGTACTTACTGTAGGCTTAATATAAAAACAGAACAGAATTCCTTTCTTGGTTTTCAAGCATCGCGTTAATTTTCAACGATAAAACCAAAACCTCGATTTAGTTTTCGTTACCGTTTCAGTTTCGTTTACAGAAAAATACTCGCTTAAGTTTTGTAAATAAAAAAGTATGCTATGCTTAGGGAGCCTAGGATGCAAATCATGGACAATTCAAATGAAAACTCTAAAGCCAAACGTGGCTAAACATCATCCCCTACCCTACCCTTATCCCAATTTATTTGGGGTCGGTGAAGTGCGTCCTTCTCTTCTATTCCTTCATGTCGCTCGTCATCTCCTCATCCACTCCCTTCACATTCATATCATTCCGCACACAATCCATCCATCTTTTCTGCGGTCTTCCTCTTACTTTCCAACTCTTGAGAGTTGGAAAGTCCATCCATATCCATTACTCTTCTAGTAACATGCCTTTCATCCCTTCTCATAACATGCCCAAAACGTGGCTAAACCAAAGAGGTAAAAACCTAAATGACAACGTAACAGCACAGAATACATAATAGTACAAGTACAGAAGGGACACTCCGCAAGATTATTTAAATAATTAGCGACTCTTGCTTCCACGCCATCACCATCACGCATTCACCTAGAAGTTACCTCTCTATCGCGTAGCTCTTATCTCTTCTGACGCCGTTGACATTTAGCCCGGGGGCTAATTGTCTAATTTAAAAATCTATCGCGATCGCTTTCAGGATATGATACATTGATGCTTCTTTTTGGCACAAATGAAAAGTTACCAAAGAAATCAGCAATGTGTCACATCCATCTGTCAAATGAAAGCGTTTGCAATAGATTTTGAAAATTAGACAATAAGTAGGCCGGTTAAACTGTCTCGCCACGTACATACTTATAGTGCGAAGTGTCCCTGGCCTGGTAACAGTTTTGCTTTTATCGTTCAGAATTTGCGCGATTAGGCCCCAGGCCCCGTAACATGACCATGACCACCGAAACACGATATACAACATGTAACAGAATTAAAAGCTAAACCAGATTATGGTTGATAGGGACCATCAAACTGAACAACTTTTACTATGGAACCAATTCTGAGATCGCGAAAAAAAAACAGCTGTTTCATATAAAAATTGATAATGAAAATATGAAAATGTATGAAACAGCACAGCTGATTTTTTTTCGCGATTTCAGAGTTGGCCCCATTGTAAATATTATTTAGTTTGATTTGATGGCCACTACCCCTATCTACCATATTCGGGGGCCCTACCGCCTAACTCAAAGCTTTAGCCAGAGCGATAGCTAGACTATATCCATCCTTGTCTTATCATAACACGATGACAAGGACGGACAGTGCACTGACGTCATAAACCAAAGCCAGAGTCAAAGCGTGAGAGTTAGGCGGTCCGGCAGCTGGTTTAGCTATTAATTCTGTTCCACGTCGTATATCGCGTGATATAGCGTTCAGAACTGTCAAAATCCATTATCTTTTTTTTATGCACAATGGGATAGTACTTGGCCTTCACCTCACCTGATGTTAAGTGACGTTAAGGCCGAAGGTGGCAGCGCACTACTCCCGGAATCCTCATCGCTGAGGAACTGGTTATCTTACCTCTAACTGCTGGAACACAACAATTTTTAAATTGTTCTTATGGCGTCAGACTTTGAAATACCGTATAAGGCCCTACCACCAACCAAACCGAGTACAAATTGTACAACCCCCCTCCCCCCTGGGAGTTGAACCCGTGACCCATGCGTCTTACACGGTTAAACGAATCACTAGAGAGGCGGTTACGTAAATCTTTTGACAGTTAAACGTGATAAAATGCTATATCATATCGCTTTTCAAATATCTTGAACTTGTAAAACGGGCCCTAATATTTATTATTGCAATATTTTGATATAAATTGTTTTGATATAGATCCTCGGGTACAAGACTGGCCCATGGTGTCTTCGCCGCTGCCCACCCTGAGCATCTGCGTAGCGTACGCGTACTGCGCGCGGGTGCTGGGCCCGCGGCTGATGGCCAACCGCAAGCCCTTCGAGCTGAGGAACGTCCTTATTGTTTACAACCTAGCACAGACTATATTCAGCGCGTGGATATTTTATGAAGTGAGTATTGATTGATCGCATAGTTTAATCCTTCTTATAAATAAATCGATCAAGAACCCCTTTGATAACAAATAAGTACCATGGGAAACAGCGTCGCTTAACCACTCCTAAGGTTACAATCGCTTGCACGCCGCGCCGTCACAACATACGTTTAGTTCGTGCAGGTGCGATACCGCACACACACGAATTTTGTTGCTAACAGGTTAAGCGACGCTGTTGCCCATAGTACCTACGAGTTTGTATGTATTTTATCGCCAACATCAACCACCTTAAACTACGTTTCTATGAGTGAGGGAAGCCTCAGGGTGGGTAAAACAAATGGCCCACCTTATGGTAACAGGTGCCCAATCGTGCTAATTCTGAACGATAATACCAAAACCGTTACCATGGGCGTACCGAGGGGCGTGTTATAAAGCTAATTTTAAAAAAAGTACCTATGTATTTTAATTTGATTATGTTTTTGGGTATTTATTCGGTAAAGCGAGATCGAACTTCGGTTTCGAAAGTTTTCGCTAACCATAATGTTTTAAAATGTCAAAATCTTACATCTTTCTTTTGCGAAGTTCGTTGCCGCTTTGACAAAATGAATTCATTACCATAATACAGGTGATTTTTAAGTCACGTGACAAATTTTCAGGATGTGTTCAGTCCATGAAACTGAAACATTTTCTCCAAAAAACATAGGTCTAAATCAATATACATCATACATTTTGGGATCACTATCCGATAGGCAATTGCGTACAGTGATCGTATTCATTTGAAAGTTCATATTGTATGTCATTAGTGTCAAATTCCATACTAATGGGGAAGGCAACTGTCAAAATGGCGCTGCGTACGCTTGTTCCACGAGACCTATGAAAACAAAGGACTTTTACTTTAAAAAATCGTTTTCTTAGCTTTAAAATGATTAAATACTGTGTAATAAATAGGCTTTAAAAATGTTGGCGCTTACAAATTTCCGAAAAATCTGGATACCGAAAAAATTGATAAATTCTGTAAGAATAAAAACGTCTTAATTTGGCTTTCAATTCCGGCATTTGCATTGTAGAATAGTCTTTTATATCCATTTTAGGTCAATGGGTCTTTTTCGGTAAAAAATACCACAAAATAAATACCTACTTTCCCATACATTTTGTTCTGAACGTCTACTGTCTTAGGAACAAGCGTACGCAGCGACATCTACAATTAGCTTTGCGTTGCCAACCCCATTGTTGCCGATCGGATACGATATGAACTGTCAAATGACTGACTGACTTAAGTAAATCGTATTCATTTGACATGTTCAGAATTTGAGATTGTGTAAACGCAATCACACCCCAGATCACGTTATAGGTACTCTGATTTGTATGAATAATCTAAAAATTTGTTTCGTTTTCGGACCTATGTTTCTTGGAGAAAGATTTTCAGTTCATGGACTGAACACATCCTGAAATATTGTCACGTGACTTAAAAATCACTCTGTACATATATAAGAATTAATCTAAAGGATGTTTTATTTTACAGTATTTAATGAGCGGATGGTGGGGTCACTACAACTTCAGATGCCAGCTAGTCGACTATTCGCGGAGCCCAATGGCGATGAGGGTATGTATTTAATGGGAATTAATTAATTGGGTGACTGGAAATAATTAAAGGCGACTGTTTACGGGATACTTAAATACTTAACCGGGCAGCAGTTTATTTTTTGGGCGACAAAATAACTAAACGGGCGACAAACAGTGGATTACAAAAATACTTACAACGGGCGACTACATGTGGGTGACAAATAATCTAAATGGGTGACTTAAATACTGAGTGGGCAACTATTATACCAAGTAGGTAACTATATAACTGATTTAAGCTACCCAACATGGTATTTTAACACGTTTTTATTAGGTTGCTTTCTTTTTTGTTTGTTTGTTTGTTTTTTGTCATCTCGATTAGGATAATTGTCACCTTTTTTAAATAAAATATATGCCAAATTTTAAATGTTTTGTGTGCCCTAAGGTTGTCGCCCAAATAGTAATTTGGTCGCCCGTTCTGAATAACTAGTTACTCAATTTGTATTTTGAAGTCACCCATTTTCAATATCTGTAGTCGCCCTCGCTCCGTCGCCCACTTAGTATTTCAGTACGCTGTATTCAGTATTTTTGAAACCCAAAATGGGAATTTATTGTTACCCGATTAAATAATATCCGTATTAAATTATGTAGTTACAATTTAGTTATGTTACTTTGTAGAAATGTGCTAGTTGCAGGAAAAGATGATGGTGACAGTATTTTTTAAATCAACGTCTAGATCAAAACCATCAAAAACTACATCGAATAAAATGTAATAAAACCCGTTCTTAAATAAATCGTGCATTAACTTGACATAAACCGATTTCTTTATCTCTATTCTGTATTATGACTTCGTATTAGAAAATTCCGCGGTTTATGAATACCTAATAATTTGTGGAAATTTTAATTAGTTCCCCGTGCGGTCAATGTCCGGAATCAACGAATATAATTTATGGGCTTGATAGCCTTTTAAGTTTTTTTTTTGCGTAGAAGTGACTAACTAAACCTGTACCTTTGGACAAAGGTCGTAAGCAAATCTCATGTTAGCCACCTGAGTCACTCACTCCCTTGCTTGTACCTAGGGTTACCATCCGTCCGAATTCACGTCCGGACTTTTAGACTTTTGTCCGGACATTGTCAGGCTTTTAAGATTGGGCAGTATAATATTAGCTATAAAACATAAGTAGGTGCATGGCAGTAGTATTCAAAAGGGATGTCCCAAAATGTATGGATGGAGCAGACTCCATCCATACCTGTTGGTTTCGTATACTGTACTGTAATGGACGAAACCCAGAGTCGTCCATTACAGTATACCAAAAAAATAGGTAAACACACGATAAACAAGTTTCTCATCATCCCATTTCTCTAAAATCGTTTTGTTTTTTGTAACGAACATTTTTATCTTATGCATAAAAAAATGTAAGCACACAACAAAAATACATCAGCTTAAATATAATTTTGGTGCTATATGCATGTAGCTGTCAGCCAGTTCTTTTTGAAAAAAAAAAGGGCCGGACTTTCATAAAAATGTCCGGCTTTTTGTCAGGACTTTCCAAATAGGGTATTTTCCAAATTTTTTAAAACAGCTTATATTTAAAGATTGGGACAAACAATAACATAAAAATAAAAATAAACTAAATAATGTCCTTTTTTTCTTCATTAAACGAATTAAAGTCAGTTTCGTTTTTAATGGTTTTGAATTTACTGCCAAAACGCTTGGTTCGTTGATGTCTACTGTGTGACTTTGTGTAAACAATTTTAACACTTTGTAGTCAATGCTACAATTTACTCTATGATTTACACAAAGTTGACGTCACACAGTAGACGTCATCGAACCGAGCGTTTTGGCGGTAAATTCAAAACCAGTAAAATAAATTTTATTTTAATTGGTTTAATGGTGAAAAAAAATCAAAAATTAATTTATTTTTATTTTTCTGGTAAATTGTTCGTCCCAACCTATAAATATTAATAGTTTTCAAAAATTTGGAAAATACCCTTTTATTAAATGGTAACCCTACTTGTATCGCACTTCCGCACGTACATCCGTCGCCTCTGTTTGACCTGTCTTAGTTTGCAGTTTCCACACGACCCCGGCGATGTGTGTTGATTGCCGTTTGTACAGCACAAACTACCTTTTGTATAACAATGAAAGAATTCCAATGACCCAGTTGTCCGAGATGAAGGCTCGTCAATTACCTACTTGCCGCGGTTATATCTATAATATCTCGGAATTTTACATTACTTTATACTTTTTTATTATATCGTAACTTGCCATTATTACTTAAATTAAAATGAACAAGTAGAGCGTGTACATTTTTCAAATAGTTATGACATGTGTAAAAAAAATAAGCTCTACCTTCTTAAAAATATAACTGTGAGGCGTATCAACAGAGCATCAATTCAAATGATATTATAAAATAAACTATACATTTCAATAGGGGAGTATTTTTATTTATATTTAAAATACTAATTGTATGTGTAAAAGCAAATGATGATAGATCACCAGTCGTAATTTACTGCTAATAGTCGTCTCCTTGCCATTGACAACTCATTTATAACTTTGGCCTTCAAATTATTTATCCAGCGGCGAATGCATATATTTACTTATTAAATTAAAAATGACCGTTTGTCCCAGTTCCAGTATTTAGGTACCTACTTAGGCACTTAAACATTTTTTTATATTGATTATTAAGTATTTATAACTGAGATTTCAAGTCTCAAAATTAATCATTGGGTGATGAAGTAAATGCCCATGATCATGAAAGTTAGTTTACTAGTACAGTACGAGGCATATAACTTGAAATCGGGTGGGGATTGCGTGAAACGCGTATTTTGGATATGCGTAGCAGTGAGGGGCGCGGGCGGCGGGAGAGGAGCGCGCGCTATTGGTCGCTCACAAGAGCACATGCGCGAACTTATCCCCACTCCGTCGAAAAAATTTCAAGATACGTGCCTAGTACTGTAGGTATAATCTTATTTTATTCCCAAGGAGCGCTAATAGATGTTTTACTTTGAAAAAATTACACAAAGAATAAATACTAATAATAAAATTCTCCTTTGAAAGATTTAAAAGAAAAAGACAAAAAATATACTCTATCTTAAGGTATTAATATAGTACAAAATGTATAGTCACTGTAGGGCTATACAACGTCCTACAAAATAACTCCTAATGCCGAATATGGTAGATAGGGACCATTAAACTGAACAACTTTTTCTATGGGACCAATTCTAAACTCGCTAAAAAATCTGCTGTTTCATACATTTTGATATTTTCGTTACTTATTTTAGTGTCAAACAGCTGATTTTTTTTCGCGATTTCAGAGTTGATCGCATAGTAAAAGTTGTTCAGTTTGATTGAAATTGTGTTTTCAAAGAAAGTTTTATTTTTATTTATTAGTAAATGCTCACGTTACGGCTATTGTTTTATACAAAAAGCTATTATTTTCCTCTACCATTGTAATGAGTTATTTATGGTCGAATGCAGATGGCGAACACGTGTTGGTGGTACTACTTCAGCAAGTTCACGGAGTTCTTCGACACCCTGTTCTTCGTGCTCCGTAAGAAGAACGAGCACGTGTCCACTCTACACGTGATCCACCACGGCATCATGCCCATGTCCGTGTGGTTCGGCCTTAAGTTCGCCCCTGGTGAGTGATCAATAGCTCTCCTATACAACCCGCGCACATAAGAATGGGATTGGAAATAAGGATCAACGAGGTTTTTTAGTTAAATATGTAGAGTTGCAGTACATCTAAATCAATTATTTCAGTGAAAGAATTATTGAAATTGTAAAAGCGATTTTCGTGTCGGATTCTCAAAAACGCTCATCAATATACACGATTCGCTGATGACGTCATCAGCCATGTTCGCCGCCCGGCGGGTGTTGGGGCGGGCGATCGTGGCACGTGACGTCATCGCATGTTCCGCAAGGGCCGGCCGTGTTTTTTAAACTCCCTTTTTAAAACTTTAATAACTTTTTCATTTCTTGAGGGATTTGAGTAATTTATGAAGTCATTTATAAAGAAATTTATTCAGGTATTTATATTGTATTTGATGTGATATACAAAATTGATATATTCATTTTTCGAATTGATCCTCATTGCGTCGTATATTCACTTCTCGTTCGCACACTAAACGCCACACGTATTGCTCTCTCGGTCACACGTTGTGGTAATCGCGGTGAGCCGTCATTTTCAATCCCATTCTTTATCTGCGCGGATTATACATAACACACATTGCGACTAAAATACTTATGTGTTTTACACTTATGTGTAAATGTAAATACTTAAAATACTTATGTACAAAAAAAAATACTTGCAAATCCGTGCGAAACCAACGAATTCCAAAATTGAAAAGCTGACAGTTAGTTATACCTTTTCAATAAGGTAGAAATTGTAACTTAATAATGGGATACTCATAGTTTTTTTTTACATTCTTTTTGTACTCATGTTTAGATAGCCTAATCAAAATCTCGTACTTTAAAAAAACAGCTACTAAAAATAACACAATTTCAATATTATTTTATGACTTAATTAACAAAGATTATCACGTATGTAATATAGCATAAAATAGTACATGCCTTGGCGATTGTCTCCCATGTTTTCATAGTATTCACACACTTCAGTAATAAGAAAATAATTATAATTCAGGAACGTGCGGTACACAAATGTAATTATTTAACTTAACACCTCTTATGTACTGATTTCGACGGGTCTTTACCCATCGTAATATGGGGGTAGGTGATTAGGAAATTCATTTTCGTATACTCTCATTAGTTCTTCATTAGTACTAATAGTCAATTAAGGATTCGTGGACGTGAGTAATATTTTACGCGTCTAAAATAGTCATTCGGACCACTGTGCGCTGTAGGTAGTACTACTAGCGCTGCCAATACATTTATTTTTATTAATCGTAAACCAAGTCAATACTTGAAAAAAAAACTCATGTAATGCCCTCTTAAATTGTCTCTAAGATTTCATTAATAACTCTTCAACGTGGCCACTTTTAGCTAGAATGGATTTTAAAACCTACAAAAAGAATTAATACTATAGAAGAGTTATTCAAAAAATAAATAACTTTTTTTAATTTAAGAGGTCTTCTGACTTCATTGCAGTCAGGGACATTTTGTGGAACACTTTTTAAGCTAAGATAATGACTCGAAATCTGAATTAACTCTAAAAAAAATCTGACTTGTTCAGAAAAAAAGTTCAGTTAACTGTTGTTCAGTTTGATGGTCCCTATCTACCATATTCGGCATTAAGGGTTTTTTATAACACGTTGTATAGTAAAACTGTTTATTTTTTCAAAAGGCCTATTTTGTTTTATTTAAAACTATCTCACAAAAGCCATGTCAAATAAAAGTCTACCATCTATCAGAATGTCAAGTTATCGTGTTATGTTAGCCTGTTGGTAAAGAAACCTTTTCCCGCGTGCGTGACCCGTAACCACATGAGTAAAAAAAACGTAACCGTAACATCGCTAATTTTAATTTAGGCGAACACCATTCAAAGACGATGATCTCTGACGTCTGACTTTGAATGGTGTTGACTTCTTTGTTTGGTAAAAATACCTAAATACCTATTGTGATTTATCATGTTAGTCAAAATTTAAAATCTCTTGAAGCTTATCATAATTTATTGTACAGCTGACACTTATTTTAGCTTGTATTCATTTAGTAATTTGGCATCGTTCAAATTCCAACTTATTTGCACGGTTTAAAATCTTCATAAAAAGTCATTACCCGCATCTCATGGTGCAGATGGCTTTTTGCATAGTATTGATTTCTAACATTACTTTTTTCGTTATCGGTTTTTAATTCAAATAGTTCCTTAGACATCAGCTTCTTTCCGACTTTAAAGTATTGTACTATCTTTCGTTTTCGCCGCATGGACATTCGAAAAAGTCCCTAGGGATCTTTTAACCAGCCTTTTATTGTCTAAGTAAAAATCTATCGCAACAGCATCCAGTTTGTCACGAATGCTACGTCCATTGCTGTGGCATTACAAGGCACTGTGACAAACTGTCTTTGAGACCCAGTGATATGTACACAGTTGCCACATTAAAAGCGATCGTGATAGATTTTGAGTTAGCAATAAAGCAGCAATAATGCAGTAGGATGTCGCGCGTCGGTCGGCTGCAAGCACGTAGTTCGATACTCACTCACGCGCTCGCTGCGTCGCATATAGTCGCACTCGTCGTACGTTTGTTTGTCGCTTCCAATATTTGTGTATGCTTTTCTTATACCATAATACGTACAATGATTTTCCTTTTATGATATACTACGCAGTCCATTTAAGGCAAGACAACACTAACGTCGTAAGAAGAGATGAGAGTACGCGATAGAAAGAGAAGCAACTTATAGTTATAACTGTGGGGAAGGAAGCGCTGTGCGACTTGGATTGCACTTTATTGTGCCGGAGCAAGAGTCGCTATTTTAAATGATCCTTCCCTTCTGTACTTGTACTATTATGTATTCTGTGGCTGTGCGTTGATAAATCGTCAGTCACCTTTGTCTATATATTTAAATTAACAATAACATTATAATAAGTGATAATGACTAGACTTGCGTAATTTTTGAGCTATTGTCAATATCGTCAATATGTTAATAAGTATTAACTTTAAAAGTTAAGGTTAAAGGTTTATTATTATGTCTAGGTGCGCAAAAGAGATATAACATATCTTACTTCCGTATGAAAAATAAATTAACAAGTTCAGAAAAAGAAGATAATATTCACGAACATGCTAGTGTAAAGTGATTACGTGTACCTAAACTTAAAAATATTTATTTGAGAGTCTATTTAATTAACATGTGCTGTTTTAGAGAAACAATTAATATTTTACACTGACGTACATACTAATAAAAGACATAGAAAAAGATTTGAATCTTATTATGTTATTTGATATGTAACCTTTTTTGACTGAAAAATGTTAGGTACCTCCCTTTTAGATATGAGCGCCACGCCGGCGCGCCGCCGCCGCCGCCGATTTTCCCACGCCGCCGCCGCCGCGAAACTGCAACGGCGCGCCGAGCGATAGGAAAGATTTAATGAATCAGTGTGAACGAGCTTGTTGTTTTACTTGTTATGGTAGGATAGGACGCCTTAAGGTCACAGCACACTATAACGGCACCGCAACTGCACAGCAACAGCACGGCGTCACCTCGAATTTAGGCTACGGCTAGCCACCAGCGCTCCGTAAGCACGCGGTCGGCGCGCCGTAAGCGCGCGGACCGCGTGCCGTCCGCGCGCCGCCCGCGAGGTATAAGCTATTTTGCATATGATGTTGTTTCGCTGGCGACTCGGAGTCACAGCGCGCTGTTAGCACGCGGTCGGCGCGCGGTAAGCACGCGGTCGGCGCGCGGTCCGCTCGCTTGCAGCGAGCCGGCGGCGAGTCGAGTCGT
This sequence comes from Agriphila geniculea, assembly GCA_943789525.1. Lineage (NCBI taxonomy): Eukaryota > Metazoa > Arthropoda > Insecta > Lepidoptera > Crambidae > Agriphila > Agriphila geniculea. Next base: position 17,789,400 of record OX038875.1, read on the forward strand.
ATGGTAGCGGTAAGCGCGCCGACCGCCCGCCGTTGGCTTTTTCTTATTGACATTATGAAATATATTTTACGACACATGATTTAAAGCTCTAATTTGAATGACAAATTAATTGCTGGGTTGGAGCGGTGCTGTTGCGGTGCCGTTATATGTGCCATGACCTTTACACATTAGAAGAACAAAATGTGGACGTTTTAAAACGAAACTACTTAAATGAAATTAGTGTCTTTCTATGATACTGGTTAATAATGACCTAATAAAATAGGAAAGGATATTCGACAAAAAGTACAGAATAAGCATCAGATCTAGAGAAGACTGGAACCTAGAACAAGACGATCTGGATAGCACCGCAGTATGCTACACTGATGGGTCAAGAAAAGAATCAACTAAGGTATCCGGAGCTGGGGTATACATAGTTAAACCCAACACTAAAAGAGCTACTTTCAATCTGGGCAGATACGCCAGCGTATTCCAGGCGGAAGTATTCGCGATACTGTAGTGTGCGCACATGATTAAAAGTGAGATAAGCAACCATTACGTAGGAAAAATAATAATATATAGCGACAGTCAAGCTGCCATGAAAGCCCTTAACAGAACAGAGACTACCTCAGCCTTGGTGAAGGAATACAAACAAAGCATTCAGGAACTTGCAAACTTGGCTGAGGTGGAAATTGCCTGGGTACCTGGACACGAAGGTAACAAAAGCAATGAGGAAGCCGATGAACTAGCCAGGACAGGGGCTGATGAACCTTTCATTGGCCCTGAACCAAGGCTGCCAATCGCACATAGAATCACTAAGAACATTATTGAAATTAGAACAATCAAAGAAACCAACCAACGATGGCTGAAAAAAAAGACTGTAGACAGTCTAAGATCTTCATCAAATCAGTTGACAAGAAGAAAACTAGAGAGTTGTTGAAACGAAGCAGAAGAAATATAAGAACGATTGTAGGAGCACTGACAGGACACTGTCCACTAAACAGACATCTGTCTGTGATTAAACGGACAGAGGATCCCATCTGCCCGCAATGCAAAGAAAGAGAAGAAACAAGCTACCACTTACCATTACTATCTAGTATTTTTATCCAGCTCAACTTATGGTTGCCTGGAAGAAATTGCTTTTTAGCGATAAGGCCGCCAATTGTTCTTCTTTGTGTAATACTTTGCAAATTACTATGGTGTACAATAAAGAATATTTTATCTTTATCTTATCTTATCTTATCTTACCACTTCATGGCAGAATGCCGGATGTACGCATCACTGCACTGGGAGCTCTTTGGAGCAGACAAGCTTAAGGAAGAGGATATAAAGCAGTTAACGATAAGTCAACTCAGTAGGTACTGTAAGCGAACAGGTAGGTTCGAGGGTCCGACGCCGGTGGGGTAAATGATAACCCGCCTCCCCCTCTGTGGATTTGGGGAAATGAGTGAAATAGTCCCGACCAGGGTGACTGATCACCCGTCTGGCTTCGCTGGCGTCCACCCTTCTAAATAATAATAATAATACGTATACATAGGACAGGCAGTCCAGTTAGGTGAGTCCAACTTCAAGAAAGAGCAGCATTCGGAAAGCTTCGAAAACGCTTCGCATCTAACTTACCTCAGTGTCTCAAGACGAAAGTCTATGACCAGGGTGTGTTACAAGTGAAAAGTGGTCGCTTACTTATGGGTCTCAGTAGAAAGCTCAAGGTCACCTATCGCGCAATAGAGAGAGCCATGCTCGGCGTGATCGAATCAGAAATGAGGAGATCCGTAGGAGAACTAAAGTAACCGACATCACTCGAAGGATTGCTCAGCTGAAGTGGCAGTGAGCGAGACTCATGTGAGTGAGAGGAATCGAGGGCCGTTAGGGAGGAAATTTTCTTGAATGGCGACCGCGCACCGGACGACGCTCCGTGGGTAGGCCCCGACAAAGTGTACCAACGATCTGGTGAGGTTCGCGGGAAGAAGCAGCGCAGGACCGATATTTGTGGATATCTTTGGGGGAGGCTATGCCCAGCAGTGGGTGAAGTGCTACTAATATGATGTGTGTTTTTTAAATTCTAACAAAAACAAGTATTTCTGATGGATAAACTAAGTCTTTTTATTATTTCCTATCAATAAATAAAAAATACAATTTTGAGGTCACGCCGCCGACAGCGCCGCCGCCGCCGACCCAAAAAAGTCGGCGCGCCGCCGCCGGCCATTTACCCATCGGCGCTCATATCTACTCCCTTTAGAGTTTAAAGTTTACCTAAAATACAAATGTATTTTTTTTTTATTATAGTACGTATGCCCTTTATAGCACTATACAATGGCGAAGGGTCCACACAAACCGACTCCCATCGGCTTGCCAAAAGGCAATTAATTTGTAAAAACAAATCCCACCCTACCGATCCACTATGCAGATCACGACAATTTTGTAGAACGGCTTACCTTCGCCATAATTTTACCCCTCGCCACATCAATGCCCTTAATCCCAAACGAACTACTTTTAGCGTTTAAAATTTTTCCCTAATAAACAAATGTTATTTTTTGTATTATAGTACGATATCCTTTATAGGACTATCAATGCCCTTATTCCCTGATGAAACGAATCATAAGCTTTTCAAAAGCTCTACGACCACGTCTTAGTGTTGCCATTTAAAAATATTGATATCAAGTAATATCTTTTATGCTTTGTTTCAGGTGGTCACAGCACATTCTTCGCTCTGTTGAATACTTTCGTCCACATAGTTATGTACTTCTACTACATGGTGGCGGCGATGGGACCCAAGTATCAGAAATATATTTGGTGGAAGAAATACCTTACCGCCTTCCAGATGGTAAGTACGCTAAGAATTTTACAATATGACTTATAATTAGGAATAGGTATTCAATATTATAATAAATTAGGTATGGAAGTCATAATTAAGAACTTTCTCAACGACACTCTCTTCACAATCTAAACATAGCTAATCTTAAACATAAAATTGCAAAATTTAGTTTGTGTGTTATCAAATTACGTATTATTATAGTTGGTATGCGATTTTTTCGATGTCTTGTTTTTCGGTTATATGACAGACAATACCTTATAAGCATATTGTCTGTCATATCTTTCAATATGCTAACTATTGAATAGCTATTACGTATGTAATATTTATCAAATTATGCGCAACAGCAGCACATAATAATTATGAGTATCCTAAACTCTCTAATTAATTTAAAGCTAGATCATATGTCCATCTTTTTGGGGGCCTACCCCGGTGATGGTCGCTATTTCTTTCTTCTCTCTTCTTTCTTCTCGTCTTTAGTAAAAAAAAAGGCGAAACTACAAGTATAAAATGAAGTAATCAAATATCGTCGTGCCAGAAGGAGCCATGCTCGGTCGGCATTTCCCTGCGAGATCGAATCGGAAATAAGGAGATCTAAGGAGACTAGTCACCAATATCGCTCGAAGGATTGCTCAGCTGAAGTGGCAGTAGGCTCGACAGCGAGGACCGATGGCCGTTGGGGCGGGAAGGTTATGCAGGCCTACCGCCTTACTTGATTGCTTTCAAAATTGCTAGAGTTTATGACATCAAAGCACTATCCGTCCTTGTCATTGTGTTATGATATGGCAAAGACGGACACATTGCTATCACTATCGCTATAGCTTTGAATTAGGCGATAGGGACCCTGGAATAGCGATCGCACACCGGACGACGGTCCGTGGGTAGGCCCCGAGAAGGTGGACCGACGTGAGGGTGAAGGTCAAGGCAAGTCGCTGGCTGGATGCGGGCAGCGTAGGACCTAACATTGTGGAAATCCTTAGGCTATAAGGTTGCATGCTTATCGGTTTTTAATCGGATACATTTCGGCGAGTGTGCAGTGGAATTGCACAACCTAAATCCGCCATCTCCCTTCTTTCATCGGAGAACCAGACGTGCGAATCAGCGCCACCGTTTTTTTGTGGATAATCCAAATACTAGCACTAAGCGTTTTGCTTCAAATTTTATCATCCTTACCGCCAGAGAGTGGAACTCCTTGCCTGAGTCTGTGTTGCCTGATAGGTACAATCTGAAGTGTGCAGTGAAATTGCACAACCTAATTCCGCCATCTCTCCCTTCTTCCATCGGACAACCAGAGACGTGCGAATCAGCGCCGCCGTTTTTTGGTGGATATTCCTAAGACTCGCACTAAGCGTTTTGCTTCCAATTTTATCATCCGTACTGCTAGAGAGTGAACTCCTTGCCTGAGTCTGTGTTTCCCGATAGGTACATACAATTTGGGGGCCTTCAAGTCGCCAGTGAATAGGTATCTTCTAGGCAAGTGCGTTCGTAGATTGCATCATCGCTTACCATCAGGCGTGATAGCAGACAAGCGCTTGCTTATTTGTCCATCAGCCATTTTTTTAATGTCCCCACTACTGGGGCATAGGCCTCCTTATGGGTGGATAAGGAGGACGGGCCATAACCCACCACGCGGGCCCAATGCGGATTGGTGGGTGTTAACAACTGCAAATGCAGCCGGGACCAACGGCTTAACGTGCCTCCCGAAGCACGGAGGATCTCGAGATAATTTTTGGTCACCCATCCCATGACCGACCCTTGTGAAAGTTGCTTAACCTCCGCAATCGCTGGGCCAGGCGCTAAACCACTGTGCCACCGAGCTCCTCATTGCCTGCCTATTTAACATTAAAAAAACAAGCTGTAGGTGTCGTACTGATGATATAATGATGAATCAAACTTGTTGTGAACAGGTGCAGTTCGTGCTGATATTCAGCCACCAGCTGCAGGTGCTGTTCCGGCCGTCGTGCCAGTACCCGCGCGTGTTCGTCTACTGGATCGCGATGCACGGCTTCCTGTTCCTGTTCCTCTTCAGCGACTTCTACAAGGCGCGCTACAACAGTAAGGCAGACAGGAAATCTAAATTCGCCAATGGACTTTGCATGGTGAGTCATTAAATAAAAAAACTTGTGCACTAATACCTGACTACGTAAGTCGTCTTTCTACAAAAAAAACTAAACACTACCGAGTACTTATCCAAGTTTTTTCTTAACTTACGATCAATTGGACATGGACAAAAAGTAATTCTCTCGGTAATTTGATTATTTCCACAATGATAGTGCAAAATGTTTAAAAATAGAATTAACTAATTGGCCTTACTTTTCATACTTATTTCCTTTTATTAGTCAAACGACAAGAAAAATCTATATCAGGCACATCATTAATTGAAGCACCGTTTAATTAGTTAGTTTTGTATAAGTCATTTATGTGATGCAATAGCATTTATCGAGAACAATCAGATTACATAATCACAGCTATTTCTAAAACAAAAACCTAGTTACTAGCTGCTGAACAAAACAATTGCTTTGAAAAAAAGTATAGAAATAACGAACCGCACGTTAAAAACGACTGATTTCTATAGCACTAATAACTATATCCAGACAATATTGTCGATTACAAACTACTGATGTAGTTATGAGATAAAGTTATAAGTAAGTATAAATTATATCTCGGGATATAAACATCGTATTAAACAACGTTAGTAAAAAAGCTGACCTATGGTAGGTCAAACACACCACTTGTTACTTAGTTTTTGCTGTCATACTCTGTTTAAATATAGCTGCTGTTTGGTTTAATGTGTTATTGAAAATTATGAAGTATAAGGTAAGCACAATAAGTGCGCATACAATTTTGCATTGCAATGAGGAATTAATATGTATAGTCGCTTGAAATATAAGATAATAATTTATTTATCAAACACGACTCTGTTTTTAAGAGCTATCTCATGTTTAGAATAATTAGATACGGATCAAATGACTTGAAAATATAATAAATAGGTTTTCAAATGTATTGCACGAGTAATATTATGTCAGAGCCAAAATCTATTGACTTTAAATTCCGTGCGTATCTACTATTCATCAAAATTAAAACTCTTTTACGCATTTAACCGCGCTTCCTTAGTTCGACGCGCAACGCCTCGCGTCTCCATTAACGAGCACTATAGTCCATGAGAACGTTTGTGGCACGCGAGGTCATAAAATGCGCGAACGGAGCTATATTGCGCGCCCTCTTGCACTTATAGGCGTTACGGGCGCGCTCGGACTCATTTCAATGGCACGCGCAACCCTAATGACTAACGTGATGTCACGCGTTGAATAACTGACGCGTTTTACGACCCCGCGTGCCACGAACGTTCTCATGGACTATAACTGTGTATGAACTAGTACCTAGTTTAGCTGTTACCTACAAATGTGAAATTAAAAAGAAAAGTATCTTTTGTAATTTAAGAACGAGCGGGGACCTCTAACACAGGTTCTATACTTATTACTTAAGGCTCCGTTATGCGGAATCACTTGTCTCTGTCTTTTTCTTTACGTGTAAAGAGTATGGAAAATAACCTCACTTCTGTACTTTTGCGATGTTTTTCGTTGTTTTTTCACCATTATCTTTATTAGTACAATATCTTTTTTGAAAAATAGTTTATGGAGCAACTACACAGTACGTTAAAGTGTATTTTGATGTAGAATTCAATACGTTTCCGCTATTATTTACGTCAAAAATATGACCCGCGACAAGCGCTTTTGATGATATTCTGTTTTTTTTTACAATCATCTGTGAGGTTTATACGCAATTTAATACATGTAGCTACTAGATAATCTCTTTAGCTTGTCGTAAGTTTTTTTTTTTTACTACAAATTTACGTTTTCTATATAAAAATATGGCCCGCGCAAACCTTGTTTTCCTATCATTCACCCTTAAAAGGGGACCATAGACATATGTTATGTTATTTAAAAGATACTGAATAAATATTTTTTTAGAAGCGCTCATGGCGGAAGTTGACTGACTGATCGTACTCGATCACGTTTGTTAAGCAACGCTCGATCCGGCCAGATGTCGGATGGGTGACCGTTAAGTGGCATTACAATTGAGCGCTTCCGTGCTTCGGAGGGCACGTTAAACCGTCGGTCCCGGCTGTTGTCATCAGTGGGCTGATTTTGTTGCAATCAACTCTGTCAGAAATCGCAGTGACATTGCTGCTTTAGTAAGAACCAATGTGACAACTATCTTACTTAAAGCAGCACTGTAACTGCGCTTTCAATCGATTTCAATCGAGAATTGTTGGCAACAGACTCACGTAATTCGGAGTCTGATAACAGTCGTCGTTAAGCCAAGTTAGAGGCCTTACAGGCGCCTCCTCATTCGATAAGAAGAAGAATATTTTTTCATTCATTTTTCATTATGTGTGTGCTAAAGTGTGTGTGTGTCGTCAGGTGGTGCCGGAGGAGGGCGGCGCGCAGCAAGGGTACAAGCAGGAGGACGGGTCGCAGGTGCCCAGCTCGTACGCGGCGTCGGCGGCCGACGCCTTCGTGCGCAAGCGGCCCCTCTCCTAGTCCCGCCGCCGCGACCCGCCGACACTCCCCCACGAAGCTTCACCGCGCCCGCGCCCTGCTATACTCTAACATGCAACTTCACTGTGGCCTACTTCCAAATCACGCCAACAACGCTGTTAGCGCGAATCCATAACGGGTGTAACGAGACCCTCAACGAAACCGAAATCCACGCATTCCGCCCATCATCAGGATCATTTTTGTCTTTTAGACTATACCTGGGAAACCAATACCTACGAAGTTATTGAACTAAAGGTCAAAATCAAAAATTTTATTCAATTTTTTTATGAAATCTTGTTTTATTCGTTATTTCCTAATTTTTGTCTAGAGAAACATTATCAAAATTGTATGTATTTCGTAACAAACAATGGCTTCAAAACGTCATCACTCAATGTATTTCATACAATATAGAAGTCTTTGATTTCATGAGCACGCACATAAGCGTTGCCTTTTAACTCGGCCGCACGCAGTTGTGTAGCATACACTCGCAGGCGCGGTCTTTTGTACACGTTACATTGCGTGATAATGTATGCAATACTTTTTTAACACCAAAAATGAAAATCGTTTCCCAGCAATAATTTTGAACAGAAATGGTCCTGATGATGGGCAGAATACGTAGACCTCGGCTTCGTTGAGGGTCTTGTTACACCCGGTATAAATGCAGTAGATACACGAATACCCTATTTTGTGTAATATTTTATGACTATTAAAAGTCGGATTCGCGCTAACAGTGCTGTCAGCGTCATTCGGAACGCGGCCTATGAGGATGTGTTCAGACGATAATACAAGACCCGACCTCGACCCGAACTCGACTCAAACTCACCTGAACATTACACGGGAGCTTATTAATCTCTTATATAAAAGTGATGTCATAAGACTCAACATTGTAAGCAATGTATTTCAAGGTGGGCTGTTGAGGTAAGCTTGAGTTGAGGTCGAGTCGTGCGTTATCGTCTGAAAGCAGCCTGAGTGATCGTTTGTCGAGTTTCTGACAAATGTCATATACCCATTACTGAGTCACAGGAAAAATGCCCTAGATTCCAGAGTTTAACCAGTAATGGGAATATGACACCTGTCAGGTGACGCTACCGCAGTGACGACGCTGCTAATTTTAGAGAATAGCATAGCTGCGCCCGCGCCGATTCTGCTACCCATAGCGTGCCTTAAAACTACGTTCTCGGTGCCGTCGCACGAGGTCGGGACGCTAACGATCGAGTCTGTGAACAAAAACACTATCGTTTCGATGTCCTTTTACTACGAAAATACTATTTCGAGAGTTTTTTATTGCACAAAGACACCTTTGTAACAAGCTTATCTAGATCTGAATGCTTTGACGTTTTAAGTACAAAGATTATAATAACTATAGTATTTTACTGAACCCGAGAACTTTATTTTCATAAGTTCTCGACTGAACTGTTGTCTGACGTTTACAGACATTAATAGCATTTTTGATGTATGTTCCTGTTTTTTAATAATTTTATTTCACAAATCGATAATTATTCTGTATTCCTTGGAACCGTTTGTCGATCACAAAAATAGCATTTTTTGTTAGGTGAAGTGAGATGGGCATTTGGTTTGTGTATATTTTTTATTTTAATGAATTAGATGTTAAATTAAATCATTTAATTAGGTGTACTAGAAGGTTGGCGGATTATATTTGTAAATAAAATTTTGTTATGGAGTTGCTGATTTTAAATAATTAATAATAAGTCATGTTACCAAGTCTTTATGGCCATGTGGTTTGCTAGCTATATTTCTTTTGTTCTTGCACTGAGCTCAAGTATTTTTATACTTTCTTATTTTCATACCTTGTACCTACCTAACTACTTATACTTACTTAAAGAACAAAATGAAAAGTTGTTGCAATTTTGATAATGATTGCTTTGGAATCAAATATTAATTTAACACGCTCCCTGTCCAAATGCATTCCAAATCTATATTTTCCTGGTAGGTATTCAGATGTAAGTAATGAATTGACTGAATATCCAAAAGCATGCATTTTTACCGAGTCGTATAAAACATTGTTTAGAATTGATAAATAAGGAAATAATTTCCGATAATTAGGTACCTACTCAACGTTACAGAATGTAAAAGTGGACCAATAAGGAGATTTGCTTTGAGGGAACGAGTTAAATAATACTTCATTGGGCTAGATTTTAATAAGTATGAGTGTGTAACAATTATCTAATTTTAACTTTTAACATCTTAATGTAAAGTATGGTATGCAATAAATGTTTGTGTAAAATTGTTGGCGTGTGTGTCTTAAACCTACGGCACAGTCTGACTGCGCTTAGGGTAAGCGTATGCTGAGTCGCAGATGACACGCGCAGGGCAGAGCACATTCACGCAGTGCGCAGTCATGTCTGACATAATGTCTGCTGACTAAGGGCGGCCGCATATTGTAAGAAATTTCTGTCAGAAAAATTCTGACGGTCGCCGGAAAGCACTCGGAGCATACATTTTGTATTAGACCCCGCACACTGTTAGAAAAATTCTAATTCTAACAGTTTGCGTTCTAAAATGTATGCATTGAATGCCTTCCGGCGACCGTCAGAATTTTACTGACAGAAATTTTATTACAATATGCGTCTGCCCTAAAACACGTATGTCTGCGTCGCATGTGCCCGCAGATCTCAGCATGTTCATGTATTACAAAATTTGGTCTGTTCTGCGCTGCCTGGAGCAGCGTCGCCTGCGTATCAGCATACTCTTAGTCTTAATTTCCTTTGTCAGTTGTCAGACTGACATGTTATGTTATTTTCGGAAAAGGCGAATGAAAGTGATATCATATTTTTTTATCAAAATTAGTTTCTTTAAATTAATCGCGGATAATTTTCCATGAAACGAGTATCTTACCTGTGATAGGTGACTATGTTGCTGGAATTACCTTTATCACTATGGTATCTGCATGTAATTACCGCACAGGTCGGCATTTTGCAAAAAACAAGAGACGTGCGTTGCGCAAAAACAATTCGTGCTACTGACCTGACGAGTTTCTGCACGTCTGTGCAGAAAATGGAGACACATATGTACGACAAACGCAATATCTATTTATTTCTGTGATCTGTGTTTCCTCCCCTAGCATGACCATTAAAACACGATATTATATCGCGTAATTATAGCATTTTATCGACACTCAACAGTCAAAATCCATTGTCTTGGATATATCGTGATTCGGTGGTCATGCTAAGGGGGACTGATATCATTATATTCTATAAGTTTGCTGTATGTTTTGATTATGCCTGTGTTTGAAATCCAGCCCATTGCAAGCGTAACTTGAAATTGTAATGCGGGATGAATGTTTTTCTTTGAATGGGCACAGTATCTGAGTGTGTCAACAACGTCACGAGTATTATAATGTATCGCCGTATCGGATGCTTTGAATGTCGTGCAAGCATGGAGAGGGCGGTGGCTTGCAAGCGGTTTGCCGCTGTATGCAGATCTGCTCAAGTATTGTTGCGTATTCACTCTTGCATCTTTTATTTATTATTTTAATAAAGGATTTTACAAAACATTTGTATTTTCTTTCGCGCCGGACAATGCCTAAAAGCAGCCTTTAGATTAGGAGAGGCACTCTCTGATGCTAAACATGTCAGTCTGTTTGCGTGAAGTGGTTGCGTTCTTTTATATGCAGGCTGAAAAAAGACTAAATTTTTTTGAAAATAAATTATAGCCCATGTTACTCGCTGATAATGTAGCTTTCTATAGGTGAAAAAATTTTCAAAATCGGATTAGCACTTTTTGAGTTTATACATTACAAACAAAAGCCGAATTCTGGTCAGTCCTTACACAGTTCACGTGAGTACAACAACTAGTACTTACTTGCTGTACTATTGTTAGTCATTTACCTTATCGTTTTTTTTTTCACCTGCATATAAAAAGAACGCAACCACTTCACGCAACAGACTGACATATTTAGTAGGTATGAACCTCTATACAAAAAAAAGTTGGGAGTTACAAGTCGTGATAAAGTTTGGCCACATTATAGAATTTGATCTGAAGGCTGTTTCTAACTAATATTGAGCTGGGCCAAACTATCCTTACATACGGTTCCATACGGCGGCAGGTTGAATAGCGCACTTTTCCCGGCTCTATTCTAAAAACTATAACAATTCAGGTTTAACTAATAGGTCAAATGTGGTATCATTTTCGGATAAATCAATAACGTAGAAATTGTTTCTGGTATAAAAAAATGCAATTTATTACGCAGTTTCTGAAAAATTACACAATAACCAACATTTTTAAACTTTTTAATTTTATTTTAGGTATTGGCACTTGTTTTAGTATTTTCAAAAAAACTACCTTAAAGAAGCGTTTTTCAGGTTAATTTGTAATATGTTTTTGTTATGCTAACTATATTTTCTACAATTTGCGCCTAACCCAAGTAGTTGAGGTCCATTGTTTGCGGAGACACAGCTAGTCAAAAATATGCATTTTTTCACGAAATAAAAGGGGTTTCCGTTTCGTTCGGAAGCATTTCTCAGTTTTTTTGTTTATATTTCTGTAAAGTTAATTAAATTTTCTACAATTTGAGCCTAACTTAAGTAGTCTAGGTTTACTAGTTGCAAAGACACAGCTAGTCAAAGATTTTTTCAATTAATTTCAATAAAAAGCCCATTTTTAACCAGCTATGTCTCTGCAACCAATAGACCTAGACTACTCAAATTAAGCTCAAATTGTAGAAAATTTAATTAACTTTACAGAATAATAAACAAAAAACCAGAAAAATGTTTCTGAACGAAACGGAAACCTTTTTTATTTCGTGAAAAAATGCATATTTTTGACTAGCTGTATGTCCGCAAACAATGAACTTAAACTACTTGGGTTAGGCTCAAATTGTATAAAATATAGTTAGCATAACAAAAGCATATGACAAATTAACCTAAAAAATGCTTCTTTAAAGTAGTTTTTTTGAAAATACTGAAACAAGTGCTGATACCTAAACTAAAAAAATGAAGTTTAAAAATGTTGGTTATTGTGTAATTTTTCAGAAACTGCTTAATAAATTGATTTTTCTTATATCAGAAATAAGTTCTACGTTATTGATTTATCCGAAAATGATACCACATTTGATCTATTAGCTAAACCTGAATTGTTAGAGTTTTTAGAATGAAGCCGGGAAAAGTACCCTATTCAACCCGCCGCCGTATGGAACTGTATGTAAGGATAGTTTGGCCCAGCTCAATATTAGTTAGAAACAGCCTACAGATCAGTTTCTATCATGTGGCCAAACTTTATCACGACTTGTAACTCCCAACTTTTTTTAGTATAGAGGTTCATACCTACTAATTTAGCATCAGTACCCTTAGCACGAACAGCTATCGAGAAATCTTACGCGCGTAAGAAAATACTATTCGATAACGTACTCGATACGAAAGCTAGCAAAATCGGCAGCACCAACTTTACAGAGCTGGCTAACGTTAGCTCGATAGTAGTAGCGATAAATAAAGCTAACGTGCATGAAGCAAGGTGCGTTCAAAAACCATGTTACATATCTATGTAAATCATAAATATGTAAATAAAAATTCAATCAAGTTGTTTATCATCATAATTTTACATTTATTATTCTTATTATTATTAATAAAATTGTTAACAATATTAATTTCATTTAATAACTTAAATTCATTTGCAAATATTAAAATAATTTTTCAATATGTTGATTGTATGATTTTGCCCATGCTTTTGAACGGTCATTGCACCTTGCCCGTGATTGGTTTGAAAAAGAAGAGTGTCTCTATTCTTTCTCTCTTTCTTTCTCATCCTGTGATTTATTTAATAAAAAATATAACCTAAAATAATAAAAAGCCGTGAAGCCATTTCTTTATTTTGTTTTTGTCTAAAATGATTTATCTGTGTCGGCTAACAAATAATACAATCGTGAGGAAATAATATTATGACCTACAATGTGTCATAATTTCATCAAATTGTTCTACTTAATTGAAGATTTTTTATGAACTTGAAGAATAACAATGGATTATCGCAAAGAACAAGAAATTGTTTACAAATAAACAATAAAATCTTTGGACGTGCTATGAAAATATGTGAATTTCATCGGAATTAGTGCCTGCTTATAGTGTTTGAAGATTCGATTAAGTTTATTAAGTTTGCATTGCTATATTTAGTTAGCGTTTTCGTCATAGTTATAAGGTCTTATTGTTTTAATACCTAAATTAAATATAATTAATTAACTGTATGCAAACTGTGTGATTTTGTGACTGAAAACAAATATTATAAGTATAACACCGTATCCTCTAGTTTTATTTGAGTTTTGTTGGTAAGTTCTAAAATATTGCTAAAATATAGGTATGGTGGATGTGGGGGACACCGTGTATAGCGTAAAATGACGAGATTTTTATTTTACAAATTTATATGTTTAATGAGAACAATTTAAGTAATATCGCCTGTGGATAATTCAGTGGAAATGTCATAGTTCTCAAATTTAATTTTTGTTACTACATACATGCTTTTAGAGTTTAATAATAAATAATACAAATTTGCTCGAAAAGTCTCTCACTGAAAAAATGTCAGTGAGTAAGTTGTCGATAGCCAGCTTGCGAGTGTCTCGATACCGTATGTCAAAAGTGGGTTCGTGTTACCGATTTCCATACAAGTTGTAACTTTACTATTCGATCTCGATTCGAAGGCTGCTCGATACCTTATGTCAAAATTTTTCGTGTTTCCAAATCTTAGTTCCGTTTACGGACGTAGTGGCGCTGTACTAATTTCCATACAAAATTGTGAGATTCGAGTAATTGTACGCGCGTTATTTTTCTCGATAGCTGTTCGTGCTAAGGGTACAGAGAGTGCCTCTCCATCCTGTGAACCCAGAGTCAGCCACTTACGCGATTGTTACCAAATTTGTTATGACCTCCTAATATACTTGTTATATTTATAAACTTGAGTGTATCTGACGCGCATTGACAATTAAAGACACCAGTCGATTTTCATACAAACGAGGTGATTTTGAAGCTTTGGTTCTCCGCCAAGGATTGACCTAGCTGTGATCTGATGATGGCCATCCAGGGAGTAAATGGAAGAGATTCAGATCTCTATACACCCAACTGATCTGTACCCGTAGCACGAACAGCTATCGAAAAATATACACGCGTAAATACATTCGATAAAGTTTGTATGGGAAATTGTACAGCGCCATCTATCGCCGAAAAGAAAAATGACATTTTCCATAGATATTTTACTCTCGAGTAATTTTACGCGCGTTTATTTTCTCGATAGATGTTCGTGCTACGGGTACTGATCAGTACCCTTAGCACGAACAGCTATCGAGAAAAATAACGCGCGTAAAATTACTCGAATCTCACAATTTTGTATGGACATTAGTACAGCGCCACTACGTCCGTAAACGGAACTAAGATTTGGAAGCACGAAAAATTTTGACATAAGGTATCGAGGAGCCTTCGAATCGAGATCGAATAGTAAAGTTACAACTTGTATGGAAATCGGTAACACGAACCCACTTTTGACATACGGTATCGAGACACTCGCAAGCTGGCTATCGACAACTTACTCACTGACATTTTTTCAGTGAGAAAGTTTTCGAGCAAATTTGTATTATTTATTATTAAATTCTAAAAGCATGTATGTAGTAACAAAAATTAAATTTGAGAACTATGACATGTCCACTGAATTATCCACAGGCGATATTACTCAAATTGTTCTCATTAAACATAGAAATTTGTAAAATAAAAATCTCGTCATTTTACGCTATCCACGGTGTCCCCCACATCCAGCATACCTATTTTTTAGCAATATTTTAGAACTTACCAACAAAACTCAAATAAAACTAGAGGATACGGTGTTATACTTATAATATTTGTTTTCAGTCACAAAATCACACAGTTTGCATACAGTTAATTAATTATATTTAATTTAGGTATTAAAACAATAAGACCTTAAAACTATGACGAAAACACTAACTAAATATAACAATGCAAACTTAATAAAGTTTATCGAATATTCAAACACTATAGGCAGGCACTAATTCCGATGAAATTCACATATTTTCATAGCACGTCCAAAGATTTTATTGTTTATTTGTAAACAATTTCTTGTTCTTTGACGATAATCCATTGTTATTCTTCAAGTTCATAAAAAATCTTCAAATAAGTAGAACAATTTGATGAAATTATGACACATTGTAGTTAACTCTTAGGTCATAATATTATTTCCTCACGATTGTATTATTTGTTAGCCGACACAGATAAATCATTTTAGACAAAAACAAAATAAAGAAATGGCTTTACGGCTTTTTATTATTTTAGGTGGTGTAATTATTCTAAGTTTTAGGTTATATTTTTTATTAAATCACATAATGAGAAAGAAAGAGAGAAAGAATAGAGATACTCTTCTTTTTCAAACCAATCACGGGCAAGGTGCAATGACCGTTCAAAAGCATGGGCAAAATCATGCACTTATTGAAAAATTATTTTAATATTTGCAAATTAATTTAAGTTATTAAATGAAATTAATATTGTTAACAATTTTATTAATAATAATAAGAATAATAAATGTAAAATTATGATGATAAACAACTTGATTGAATTTTAATTTTCATATTTATGATTTACATATATATGTAACATGGTTTTTGATCGCACCTTGCTTCATGCACGTTAGCTTTATTTATCACTACTACTATCGAGCTAACGTTAGCCAGCTCTGTAAAATTGGTGCTGCCGATTTTGCTAGCTTTCGTATCGAGTACGTTATCGAGTAGTATTTTTTGACGCGCGTGAGATTTCTCGATAGCTGTTCGTGCTAAGGGTACAGTACCCTTAGCACGAACAGCTATCGAAAAAAATAACGCGCGTAAAATCATTCGATAGTACAATTTTGTATTAGAAATTTGTACAACGCCATCTACCGCCGAATAGCGAAATTAAAATTTCCATAGATAATTCTCTATCGAGTAATTTTACGCGCGTTTTTTTTCTCGATAGCTGTTCGTGCTAAGGGCACAGTATTCTAAGAGATATAAAGATATGTTTAGAAAAACCGCGAAATTAGCATAAAAATGTCCGGAAATCCTGAAACTGAAAGCTCTGAGGACCTTTTGAATCGCTCGGCAGGCGTCGACCACTCTTTTCGACTGATTTTCGTTCGACATATGACTCAAAACAATGAAATGTCGAACGAAAATCAGTAGAAACAAGCGCTGATTCAAAAATAGGGCCCCTGATCCTTTTCTCAATAGATGTTCGTGGTAAGGGTACAGCACCCTTAGCACGAACAGCTATCGATAAAAATAACGCGCGTAAAAACATTCGATAGAGTAATTTTGTATGGGAAGTTTGTACAGTGCCATCTATCGCCGTTAAGTGAAATTAAAATTTCCATAGATAATTCTCTATCGAGTACTTTTACACGTGTTTTTTTCTAGGTAGCTGTTTGTGCTAAAGGTACCCAACTTATCAGTATCCATAGCACGAACATCTATCGCGAAAAAAAAAAAACGGGCGTAAAAGTACTCAATGGAGTAAATCTATGGTAAATTTAAGTTCGCTTTACGGCGATAGATGGCACTGTACAAATTTCCCATACAATATTACTCAATCGAATGATTTTACGCGCGTTATTTTTATCGATAGGTGTTCGTGCTACGGGTACGGATTACAGCTAAGTCAATCCTTAGCGGAGAACCAAGACTTCAAAGTTACCGCGTTTGTATGAAGATCGACCCCCCACTGTATATTCTGACGCGTCACTTTTTATGGCAGAAACGCCCAAAGTACTACCGAGAGGTAAATAAAATGATGGCTGAGCTATTTGCTTATCCACTTCACATGTGCGCAACCATTTGTTTTTGTTACATAAAGTGTTGTAGGTATTTACATAGGTAATTCATAATATTACTAGTTAGTAGCTCTGTTAGCTGTAGACTTAGCTGGTCAGTTTAAAAAGCTGAAATGAAATTCCCTTGTGATTTGATGCGACACAGGAAAAAAAGGTCTTCCATTTCTGTCCTGTCAAGAGCAAATAGTGGCAACTTTTGGTACATTTGCCTAATACTACTACAACAAACTATATTTTACAGCCGTTATTGTTTGTAAATAAACTATAGAACTTAGCTTCAATTGGTACGTGTGAATTTTTAATACATTATGTACTTAGCGAGCAATAAAGGCGCCGCTATGAGGGCACTAAATAATAGATTAAAATTGAGAAAAACCATTTGTAGTATTTTATTTGATTTCTTAACTTGACGTCTTAGCAGACTTTTCACACTATTTCACTGCACAAGAAGCCATTTAAAATAATATTTTGGTTTTAAAACATATTCTCGAAATTGTAATGAACTCGGACGTTCTAAAAATTGGTCGGGAGGGACTGAAGTCACTGAAGTCGTGATTTCATACAAGTGTGCCCGTTTATGCTAGCTAAATCGAGTAAGTGTTGTGCGCGTCTGTTGCCTTGTATGCGGTATCTATTGGGGGGTGATCAGTACCCTTAGCACGAATAGCTATCGAGAAAAATAACGCGCGTAAAATAATTCGATAGTGCAATTTTGTATTGGAAATTTGTACAACGCCATCTATCGCCGAATAGCGAAATTAAAATTTCCATAGATACCTAATTCTCTATCGAGTAATTTTACGCGCGTTTTTTTTCTCGATAGTTGTTCGTGCTTAGGGTACTGTGCTGCAGTGTCTTTCGACTTCATACGTTTCGCTAAAGGTTTAGCGAAGAAAGGTTTTCGCTGTAGGCAGCGTACCTACCACGCTAACAATGTTTCGCTCCAGTGTCATCCGCTCACAATGGTGTAAAACTTGGAACAATAATACAGAATTACTTACCTACCTATCACTTGTTCTAGCAATATCTACCGGTAGGTAAATAGATATTTCAGGCTTTCTGCTACTTTGCTGTTAACTTTCCCGCAGAGTAGCCAACATTTTTAAATTCAACCAGAAAACCTTAAAACAAAAACCGCATCAAAATTGACTCTAAAAAAGCATGAAATAATACTTATTCAAAGCTTTAGATACGAGATACGCATATCAATTTTAATAAAACACGTCTTTTGAAGTCGGGTGGGGCTGGAGGACTTATTTTTTTTGTTCTAAAAGCCTAAATATACAGACGAACATAGAACATCCTTTTTTGAAGTCGGTTAAAAATAGTGCTATTCGGAACCTGTTAAACAAGCTTTATATGACTTTAAGCCGATTTTTGCCAAAACAAGTGATAAGTTCACTTGTTTTGCATATTTTTTTAACTAGGTAAGTACTTACCTACTTAGTAAATAATACTAAATAAAGGCCTACTCAAGTCTGACCAGTATCCTGGTATCCAGTCCAGTATCCAGTACAGTACCGGTGGCGGTAACGATACCGGTGAAAATCCATTTTGCCGTCAACCGGTGGATCGAAGAGGAAAATAAATATCCTTTGATCCACTGGTGGAGCCTCGTCGGTGTATTGGATCGTAGAGGAATGAGTAAAGTTCCGTTATGGCTTCAAAACCATAACGGAACTTTACCGCTACCGGAGGCGGTAACGGTACTGGCGCGCGACGCGAACACTGCGGGCGGGCGACGCGGGGGGGAGTAAAAGTTTCACCGAACACGCTGTACGTACCGCGTACCATACGGTATGCGGTTCCGGTTTCCGGTCAGGTTTGAGTAGGCCTTTACACTAGATTGATTGTGATTGGGGTTGATGGTCGGTTAGTCAGCAAAGAGATTTCTACATACCAAATCAATCATTATCTGTTCAACTAAGTAAGTATCCCTGAAAAGAACCTACTTCCTATAATTCCTTATTGCACAGTATAAACCACAAACTTCAGCTTTAATAAACTACACAAACTAATAGCTACATGTCACTGGTGCCTAATTTTAACTTAAGTAGAAACAACTTGTAGGTAGGTAGGTACTATTAGTTATTCTGTGGTATTGCCTGCAAAATAACTAAGTACTTACTTACCTATTTAAGTTGTTGCAGATGATTGCTATTGGGAAACCTGTAAATGTGACCAGTTGCCTTCTAACGGCGTGGCGTGGGACGTCCTTGTCCACTCTGATTATATCTCCTAATGTTAAACCTGCGAATACGTTCAAGCAAATACCATAAAATAACGTTGGTGTCTTTTAAGTTTAGAATGGTTAATAATAAATCATAGGTTGCCAAAGACTCAAAGAGAAAACTATGTTTCAATATTTAGATATCTGCGGCTAGTATTCTTATATTTTACACAAATCTACTTATAACTTATGGATATTACAGTTAAAATCAGTTTTTGTTAAAACATTTTTTTTAATTAAACGTTTGTTAATCCTTTATTTTATTTTTATTTATTCGTTTTGTACACACACAATTACAAACAGAAAAGTAATGGACAGAAGAATTGTACAAGGGCACAACTTATTTCACATTGAAATTTCTTGGGACAGGAAAGAACATTGAGAAGGGCAGACAGTGTGTACCTCAAAAATATATGATATATATATATATATATATATATATATATATATATATATATATATATATATATATATATATTATAATAATAATAATAATGTTTATTTTCACACCACAATCATAGACACACATACAGATGTGCATACAGTTTGTACAAGGTAGAGTGGTACAATGTAAAGACTGTGGCGGGCTGATACCTGAACTAGGAAGATTCCTGTGTCTCAGGTTACCAACCCTCTACCCCAAACAAGATGACAATACAATAAAAACAATATTTACTCAGAAAGTTACAAACAGTTTTCAATATGTAGGTACTCACAAAAAAAAGAATTTTTTTTTATGTTTACAATCACCTAATTAAGGAAAAGTTTTAAAAGTTTTCTATATCCATATATATATATATATATAAATATACCTATACATACACATAAATACATATACATACATGCACACACATATTTAAACATGAGCAAACACCATACATCACTCACACGCCACGTTACAACAATTAGTTTGGTCATAGGCCTTTGCTAAAGGACTAAAATTATTATGTAGTGGTAAATAGATATTTGTGAACATTGTGTGCGATAGTAGTGTTACTTGTGTGATATAATAAATAATGTAAGTATTCCAATGTAATGTGTTTAATCTTTGATAAATATTTTTTCTGTTGCATAATAGTCTAGAGATTTTAGTATTTTATTGAGTTTGAGTTTTAGACCAGCTTTACTCATTTTGATTATTGGATCCATATCATTAAAGTATCTGAAGAGAAAAGCCCCAGTATAACCAACTTGGCGTTTCGCGAAGCTTGTCTTAAAGGTGGGTACATTAGTGCGCAGTCGCCTTTTATGTGTAGGTAGTTGGGATGGGTCAATCGTTTTGTGATGTCGAAGGATTGAGTTGTAGATAAATAACTGCCTTTCCATTAATAGATTTGCTTCCTCATATAATTTATCTGTAGGGTATCTTCGGGGCTTCCGTAACATGACTTTGATGACAGCCCTCTGAGCTCTTCCGATCTCGATGATATGAGTTTTCGCGGCACCGCCCCATATCGTGATACAATAGGATAGAAGCGATTGACATAGAGCTAGGTAGATTTTAGTTATAAGAGAGGAATCAGCTGATTCACGGAGGTTCTTAAAAATATGAAGCAGTTTCCGTACCCTTTTACTTAGTGCAGAAATATGGGGTGCCCAATTTAGCTTATTATCTATTATAATACCTAGGTATTTGTGGGTATTTGTATATATATATATGATAGATAGGGGCAATCGCAATTATTGGCAGAACACATACCATGGTGAGCTTTTAAATTAAGGAGGATGGGTGGGCTGGTTGCTTCCGTAATGCTGAAAGTGATTAATTTGGTTTTCGCTACATTAATGGTAAGTAGATTATCATCAAGCCATCCTATAACCTTTTAAAGACCATTTTCAGCATATTTTTGATTTTGAGACCAAGTTTTGCCACGTTGCGTTTGCGTTGGGCGGTTTTCCATACGCCGGCACGGCAACGGCGACGGCAACGGTGACGTCAACGGCGACGGCGACGGCTCGGCGCCTTGCCGGGCCGTGCCGGTGCTCTGTCTTTCCACTGGACGGCACGGCGACGGCGACGGCAACGGCGCGCCGGCCGGCGCGGGCTACGCTCCGTACAGTCACGCGAGTTCAGTTCAGTTCGGTGACTATTTTAATTATTCTCAAATTGATTCATAGTGGATATTGTGTCTTAAAATTGGTGCAGTTTTGTGGTACAAGTGTCTACGCAACTGAACAATATGTGGGATAATGGAAATAGGCGCGATCTTGGTTGTGTGAAGCTGAGACTTTTATTGTAGTGGTCGCTACCTCGGCAAAACTTACCGAGTAAACTGTCTTGATATACTTGCTGCCAAATGCTCCAAGCAGCATTAGAATGTGATGCACCCGCATTTTAATGTAAACTGAAACAATCTATTAGAAAATCTAGAAATACTGAACTATTCAAAACATGACACTGGCAAAAATTACTTCCAAGAGGAAAGTAGATTGCCATAACAAAAATAAGAAGAAGAAGAAGAAGGCATCGATGGGGCTCAACGGGCCGTGCCGTCGCTGTCGGTTGCCGTCGCCGTCGGTCGCCGTCGCCGGCAAGTGGAAAGGCGTGCCATATAAACTCATACATTTATGCTACCACGGCAGACGTGCCGTCGCCGTCGCCGTTGCCGTCGCCGTCGCCGTTGCCGTCGCCGTCGCCGTGCCGGTGTATGGAAAACCGCCCGTTGCCGTCGCCGTCACCGTGCCGGCGTATGGAAAACCGCCCAATCTCTTGTCTGCAAGAGCTCAGAGACGACGGGGCGGCGCGGCGTAGGGTGGAACAAATAAAAACGGCCATAATTTTATTAAGGCTGTTTTATTCACTTCTCAAGCTAGCCTGTTTTAGTTAATAATCCTACCTATGACTTCAAAAAGACCACGCGGAACTATCTACATTTCCTCATGGTCCCACCAATGGGGCAAAGTAGTGGGACCACGAATAAAAATTCTAATCCGGGTATAGTACTAAACCCAAAAAGTCAACGATTACTTACTCCGACGAACAATCCAAAAAAAAATTCTTTCTTTATACATCAAACTTCAACCGGTGATGATTAATATCTAAATATCTTACATCACACAAAAAAGTTCAGAGTTCAAACACAATAAATATCCGCATCTTGTTTGCTTATTACTTGAAAAGTGGGTACCTAACCTACCTACGTAATAAATGAATTAAAAAAATTGTTTTTTGTTTACTCTGAATTTTTTCAATTTATCTGTACCTGTGCGTAGCACGAAGGAACATCGTGTCCACCGTTCTGGCAGCGCCCCGCCCCCGGACCGCCTAAAGCTTCGTACAGACTGAGGCGAATTCCGCGCGAAATTCGCGAGTGCGATCACGTAACTCAAAGCGATAGCCATAGCCATAGCCATTGTCAAAGAAATTGCTATGGCAATGGCTATGGCTATTGCTTTGAGTTACGTGATCAAAATCTGTCAAAATGAGCGACGCGCGCGATTCGCTCGCCTCAGTCTGTACGAAGCTTAACTCTCTCGCTTTGACTCTGGCTTTGGTTTATGACGTCAGTGCACAGTCCGTCCTTGTCATCGTGTTATGATATGACAATGATGGAAATAGTCTAGCTATCGCTTTGGCTAAAGCTTTGAGTTAGGCGGAAGGGCCCCCGGTCTCCGATTTGCGTGAAAAAAATACATCATGAAGGCCATTTTTTGCCAGTTGGGAAAAACTAAGTTTGATTTTTCCCCCCACTGGATCCGAAGATATACGGCATTTTTTGTGGCACTGCCAAAACGAAAAACGTCGTCCTGGCTGGCAGCCCCCCAGCTATATCTCATTAATTACAAAAGCTGTCATAATTAATCTGATTACACACAGATTTTTGCCTTTTTTTCCAATTCACACAAGCTAACATCGACCCGTGAATGTTGACAGATTCAGGTGTAATCGTGGGTCATTTGAGGCGCTGCTGGCCTGCTGCCCTAGTCCTAGCAGCGCCCAGGCCGAATCTCAGCAATTCGATTTTTTTTTTACTGGAAACGGTGTGGATCTCAGACCAAATAAAAAAGGGAAGACGTAGTCCTCTGAACAATGCAGTGAAGCCAATAAAACTACGCCTTGGCGTGTACACACACAGTTACACGCACACACATGTAACGAAACTACGCCTTTTGTTAACAGCCAGCGTGCGAAGCGGACGTACCAGGACGTACTAATAAATTATGAATTTCACCAAAGAAAATGCCGAATTGTGTAGTGAAAAGGTGTAAAAACCAATTTTCGACACATAAAAAGCAGGATGGAGTCACATTTCACACGAAAGTAAAATTGAAAACTAGTATTTTCACTAATTCAAAATAAACATTAAGGTATTACTTGAAACACAAAACGTCAACACAAGTGTTGCCATGCCAAACGTTCTTTTTTAAACCTGTTATTGGGTAACATGGAAAGTAACGTAACGTTATTTGTTTCTTGTTAAAAATAACGCGTTAATTATTTCTGTTTCTGGACTGTTTTTACCCACGACGGACGGAACGGAATGGAGGTGGTATATGCGTTTGGGGTTAGAATACTGTGATCCATCAGTATTTAATTAGGGGCCTATTTCATAAAATATTAGTAACTTTACTATAACAATTTACCATTGTTGTTATTGGGGTAGAACTGTTTCTTAATAATTATAAAACATAATCTCTACCCCAATAAACTACTACAATGGTAAATTACTGTACTTTTTCCTACTTTTATGAAATAGACCTCTGATTAAATACTGATGATCTCAGTATTTACCACGCGTGTAGCCGTCGCCTCAGAGGTTGTTTGTTTGTTTGTCTATGTCTGTTACCATTTTCTTCGGAATTTACCTTCTGGGCCGATTTCAATGCAGTTTTTGTCGTTTTTCAAAAATTACTAAACCGATTTCGCTACGGCTTTCTGTAATGGTTTTCGGCGATGCTTCTTAGATAAGTGTTATAGTATTTAGCCGCTAGGGAGTGCTGCAGCATCATGTTTTCATTTATCTCCATAACGGTTTGACCGATTTAGATGCTGTTTTTACCTGACTGCAAGAGGGTTATGTTTTTCGCGCGTATCTTCTATCTTGTATGTATGTAATATTCTTTATTACCTCATATCTTTTAAACGACTGAACGGATTTCTATGATTAAGATATCGTTAGATTCGTCTTGTCAGCCCAATTGTTCTTAAGAAGATGGCGTTCTAAAAAACTTCTTAAGAAGGTGGCGTTCTAAAAAACCAACATGGCGGCTATACGGTGCTATTATACGTAGTGGAAAAAAAATTTTTTTTAGAATACTGCTATATGGGTATCAAATTAAAGGGCTTATTATGAAGATTTCGAAAAGGTATATCATGACCGTAATATATGATAACTAAAAAGATATAAATAAAAAAATAAATTATATAATTAAAAAACCCCTGCCTGCCGCAGAAAAGACAATAAAAAGACAAGTCAACTGAAAAGATGGAAACAAGACTAAATATTAAAGGTAACATAATAACATGCAGTCGGAGGTATATAATTCAAATAATTCATAATGTCACTTTCTTTATGCATGCCTCTGACAGCATGTTATTATGTTGCCTTTAATATTTATCTTGTTTCCATCTTTTCAGTAGACTTGTCTTTTTATGCAGGCGGGTTTTTTTAAAACTAGATAAAGTATGAATTCTTTAAAAAAATTAAAATGAAAAGCAACATTTAAAACTTTGAAAAAACCTACGTCGCCTAAAATAGTTATTTTTAATCCTGCAATCCCTGATGGAAATGGAATATTGTGTCTCATTTTCCGGGCTTAAAGGATTAAGTGAAAAAAATAGGTATTCCTAACAAAGGTAAAATAAGTGGTTTTACAAAAATATCTCCCAATTTAAATTAATTTAGGTAGGGTACTATACATACATATTGAAGGAAGGATGTTATGAGTTTGACTGATTGACTGATGGAAAGAACAAATCACATCACGCAACCATCAGTCACTACATTACACGGTAGGTTAATCATCAGTCACAGCCCGTAACTGTGGTTAAACTGACAGCAAAACCTACCGTGTAATGGATGCCTAACATGTCAGAACAAACATCTTGCCTTAAATACACGAAACTTTAGTATTCGTTAGTTTTATTTTTTACATTTTTCCTATTTCCTTCCTACTTCCGCCACTACTTTTAAAGCGAGCTACTCACAGCCCTGCATGCAGGGCTTTGAGAAGCTCACTTTTTCTATCTATCATTAGGCGACGGCTACACGTGTGGTAAATACTGTGATCCATCAGTATTATTTATCAGGGATCTATTTAATAAAAGAATAAAAAAGTACAGTAATTTACCATAGTAATAGTTTATTGGGATAGAATTGGCTTTGGTTAAAAAATAAAAAGATTTTTTTTATATTTTTTTTCTACAGATTAGGCCAATTTAAGAAACTAATTTGAATATTTTAACATTTGGTCCCGTATTTATTTTTTTATAAATATATTTGTCGAGCGGATATGGTCAACCGGAATGACGTCATTAGTGGCATGAAAGTTTAAGAAGGAAAACCTTTGCCATCTACTTATAGAAAAAGAACGGCCAAGTGTCATTACCTGTCATAATGACTTTATGGTTGTTTGTAAACAAATAAGTTATAGTTAATATTTCTTCTATTTTATTCATTTAATCCAGTTGTGACGGTTCTAACCTACCTTCTTAATTTGCCGCAATAATTTTTGAGGTGGTAAAATTATAATAAAAATGCTTACCAGTGGAAACTCAGCTGAAAAACTTTGTAAAAACTGACACGCCCAATTTACCCAAATTGCGAAATGTATTGTATGTATTGTGTCTATTTTGGATGTAGGCTACATGGATGAAATTGTAACGATTGCTTGTGGACTGATAAATTTGCAGGATAACATAATAAACATTGTGAAAATATGTGCATACTTTATTTCTATTTACAAACATTTACTAGTAGGGATGTGGAAAAAATTACGAGATAAGTTCATCGATATTTTTCGGGCGATATTAAATACTCGATATATCGATAGATGTTTTTACAATAATTTTTCCAAAACATTTTTTTTGTAATTACGTATGGTTTCTAATAGTCGACACTATTTTGTCACTGGAGCATTTTGTTTTTTTCCAACTTTTGAGTCTTAAAAATCATCGTAAAATTCGTCAAATCGAGCCAAAATTTCGCGTAGGGGTTTATTTTGCTATTTTTTATGTTTTACAATACCTTAAAATTAGAATCCATTACTTAGTCATCATCCCATTTTATCCCATTTTTTTCTGAGAAATATTACCTATATCGATATTTTTTCACTTCCACCTTCCACCATCCCTAATGCCAAGTTCATTGTCAAAATTGTCTTTGCCCTTTTTTCTTTTTTTTTATTATGGCTGGGGGATCTGTATGTGATGACGTCATATGAAGGTCATTTGAAGGTTAAAGCTTTTTATTGAATATTATAAATATCTTTAAAAATATAGACTTATTTTTAAATTTAATTAGTAGACACTGTACCGAAAGCTTATTCCTCGAAATGGTTTTGAGATTTCCAGTCATGTTCAAAAAGTTATCAAAGCCAATTATGTTTTATAATTAATAAGAAACATAATTCTACCCCAATAATAACTGTGGTAAATTATTATAGTAAATTCACTAATCTTTTATGAAATAGGCCCCTGATTAAATACTGATGGATCACAGTACCAGGCGTGTAGCCGTCGCCTCACACCCGAGTCAGAATAGCTGAATGCCTATCATAGTCTGCGTCTCTTTCATCAGTAATAAATAAAAGAGACGCTTTGATAGCCATTCAGAAAACTGACAAGTTTTAAGAGCTTGTAATACCCCCCTTGGGACCGTATTATGATCTCTTGAATCTAGGCAGTTTTTTGTTTTGATTCTGATATGTGATAAATAACGTTATTATTTCATAACGCGTTATTTTTATAACATTGGGGTAATATGAATTACTATGGCAACACCGGCTCACACACTAATGCATGAAAAAATTGGCTTCAGTCCCTTGCTTGGAAGACTCCGTCTTCCCTTTTTATTTGGTCTGAGGTGTGGATATATAATATTTAGTTTCTACGTCATATAAGGCACGTCAAAAATAGAAATTCTATATTTCAACGTGGATTAAGGATTTTATAGGCATCGAGAAATTATAACCTTAAAAAAATATTTTGCTCTAACACCTTTATTTGATGTAAATAACATTTGCGCATTTTCTTATCTTCCTATAGGTAAAGGGAAAAAATTAAACCCTAATTGCAGCATTAACTGTAACACGGAAAAAATCTGATAACAAGTATAGCAACTTTCCGAGAAATAAAGCCGGAAACAAATATGTCATACAATGAGGACAGGGGCGTAGCTACCGCCGTATCAATTATACGGGGCCCCCGGGCCACGGGGGCCCCCAACGTGCGTAAGCAAAAATTAATAAAAACTATTTTTTGAAATGGAAAAAGTAAAAAAAAAGCATTTTTTTCCGCGTAGAGCGTGCGCATAAATCAGTTGGCCGAAAAATAGGCAAGGAGAGTATACAACGTGTAACAGAAAGGAGGTATCAACCCGCAAGGAGGCAGGGTTGCCACCCGTCCCGATTTTGCCGACCAAAATTAAAGTGTTGATAAAAATGGGTCCAAATGTTTAAAAGATTAAAGGACAACAAGTTAAATGCCTTATTTTGCGTTGTATTCCTTCAAATTCTGATGTTGAGCGAGAGCGAGTATTTTCCCATATGACGCTTTAATGATCTAATGTTAGAAATCGTTGCTCTGCAGATTGAAAGCAGAATTGCAAAAGACATGTCTTGTTCGGAATTCGTAAGTAAATATAAAAATGACGCTAAATTAATGAGAGAGACCCGTAGTAATACAAAATATTCATGGAAACATAGTCAAAATAAAAATAAACCATTAAATCAAATATAAGAGATATTTGATTGACTTTCCCTACAGCTAGGTACCTAAGTTCTCATTTTTTATTTACCTCTTACTTTGCTGAGCCGCCCGTTTGCTTTAATTATATTAATTATAAACAGCCACATACATTCAATATGTCCTTCATTTATCAGTTACCAGTCTCTACAGTAGTTTTACTACCAGTAAACATCTAGAAAATAGACTAAAAAACTTTTCGCGGCTCGCGCTTCGCGCTCGTCGCTGCCCTTCGCGCTAGCCGCCGCCCTTGTCCCGACTTTTTTGTTCCTAAAGGTGGCAACCCTGCAAGGAGGTCAATATACTTGTAAAACTGATTTGAACACCTACCAACAACAGAAAAGAAAAAAAATAACTTTCCATACAAAATGTTGGCGGCAAATTCAAATTTTTCGATTTGAAATATTTTTCTGTTGGAAGGTGTTCAGATTCACGAGTACATTGACCTCCTTTCGGGTTGATACCCCCTTTCTATTACACGTTGTATATTTAATTTGGATAGTATGTAAAAATTTTGAAAAAAGTGACAGATAGGTAGATAATTTTATAATAATTAATAAATATTTGTTTTAATTTTATTCAAACATTTTTTTTCTTTTGTGAGAAATCCTTACTCTTACTAAAGGCCCCCAAACAAATTTTTATACGGGGCCCCGCCAAGGCACGCTACGCCCCTGAATGAGGATCAGTTCTAGGTCGACAAATCAACACAAAACCAACATCGAAGTGTTCCACTAAGCTTTCTCATCAATATAGTTTTTAAATTATCGAAATGTCCATCCGTTGCAATTTTATAACATATTTATCGACGCGCCATCTTCCGAGGCACTCGAAGTTTATATAGGTATGTCCCGCGCCGCATTATGGGGGCTAGCGTTGAAATGAAAATGGCACCAACAGATGCGTTACTTACCTACTAAGTAAAATCCTTTTTTTTTATCAACGGTTTTTTTACATGGACCGATCTGGACTTGACCCCCTCCTAAACACTGGCCTGGCTACGCCTATGCTCAGGGGCCCTATTTTTGAATCGCTCGGCTGGCGTCGAGCGCTCTTTTCGACTGATTTTCGTTCGACATCTCATTGTTTTGAGTCATATGTCGAACGAAAATCAGTAGAAACAAGCGCTTCAAAAATAGGGTCCCAGAGCCAAGGAGATAGCCACTAGATCTATAAAAAAACACCATAGCATACTTGAGTCCTAAAACGAAAACAATTGTTCGATCTAAGTGATAGGTAAGTACCATCCACTACCATATCTGTATAATTGATATTTAGTCAGGCGTATTTTTAAATTTGACTTGCAATAAATATTTGTACTGCAACCACGAGGGTTGTGTCATGCTGTTCTTGAATCTTGATTCATTAAGTAATTTATGCCAAAATCCTATCACGTGCGTCACGTGGAACTTAACATCTTTCAATACTAGTTCCTAAACTTGTTATGTAAAGTACCAACTTAAGGTACTAGTTACAATATTACCTTATGTAAGTAAATAAATATGCTAGACATACGGCCGGTTTCTGAATTGAGAAATTTAAGTTGAGCACTGCTCAAATCTTACTCACCCATACAAAATTTGTACTTAAGTAGTGCTCAACTTCAATTTCTCAATTCAGAAACCGGCCGATAATGACATGAAAGATAAGTAAAAAAGAAGCATTGGCGTAAGTAAGTACCTACGTAAATTCCAATAACAATAAGCATACCTTAATAAAATTATTATCTTTACATTGCCAAAAATATGAATAATTTTAATATCTCGAAGGGAAAAAGGGATATTAAAAGATAAGCTACGTTGCAATGCAAGTGCAAGTACCTACCTAGATGATTTTACTTACGGATCTTGGTTTTAATAGCCCAACGGATTTTTCCACTCGAATACATAATTTATTATTATTATTGGGATCTCTTTTACTGGGAACCCACATGGTATTCTTTCGTTTATCATAATATTACTTATTTGTAATAATTTCATTTGCCATAAAGATCCTCAGTCATCATAATATCCATTTGCAATATTGTCATTTATACTAACAACGTATGACATAACAATTCATTCTTACTAATATTATAAAGGCGAAAGTCCGTTTGTTTATTTGTTTGTTTGTTACGCCTTCACGTCTTAACTACTGAACCGATCATCATAATTTTTTTTTGCATACACGTTGTCATGGTTACAGAGAAGAACATAGGGTACCTTTCATCCAGAAAAAAGGATTGTTCCCGAGAGATAGCAAAAATACTTTCCACGCAGACGAAGTCGCGGGCGATTAGTTCCTATAAATATTATTTTACACAATCAATAATTGACATAACATACATAACTTATAATAACGTATCTTTTCACCTACCTAGGGACAATGTACCTAGGGATAATGTATCCCTTTATATTGTCGGTGGCCTAAGCCCCCCGTTAAAAGTTTTTCGATTATATTATTATAACGCGTTATAGTAATATAATCGAAAACTTTTAATGCGACCACCATTGGTAGATTAGGTTAGGTTAGTGTGTTGAGCACTCGCAGCTGTGCATGTTGCATGCCTGCTTGCACGCTGCATGCCTGCTTGCATGCTGCATGCCTGTTTGCATGTATAATGCTTGCCGGGGTGCAGGGGGGCTGGCCCCCCACTATAAAGAAAAACTTTTAATGCAGCTACCAGTACGTTAGGTTAGGTTAATGTTTTGACTCCATAATGCTTGCGTGCATGTTGCATGCTGCATGCCTGATTGCATGCTGCTAAAACTTAAAAAAAACTGAATTGTATAATCATATTGGTAATTATAATTTTATCAATCAAATATGAGAATGAATTTAATTATAGTTCCACAATTTTGTCATTATGAATTGAGATTCGATGCCAAAGCTCTCAAAAATCTCCACTAGTATAATAAATAAATTATCTTAATTGGTCAAAATCTTATTTATTCTTTAATTTTTCCTGATGTTCACTCTGTTTTTTTTGTTCTGGTTCCCCATTAAGAATATATTGTTTTTGAATAAATGATGTGCTGGGGCTCTATTTTTGAATCGCTCGACTCCAGTGGAGCGCTCGTTTCTACTGATTTTCGTTCGACATCTCATTGTTTTGAGTCATATGTCGTACGAAAATCACTCGAAAAGAGCGCTCGACGCCTGCCGAGCGATTCAAAAATAGAGCCTCTGGCTTCCATTATTATTTCTTTTCTGAAATAATTCAAATTAATTTTTGTTTGCCAAATATTGTATTATGTAAGTAATATGGCAAATTATTGTTATGGATAATAACATTATTT
Source organism: Agriphila geniculea (assembly GCA_943789525.1). Classification (NCBI taxonomy): domain Eukaryota; kingdom Metazoa; phylum Arthropoda; class Insecta; order Lepidoptera; family Crambidae; genus Agriphila; species Agriphila geniculea. The sequence continues at coordinate 17,820,952 of OX038875.1, forward strand.
AAAATGAATTGTATGGCAAATAAAATTATGTATTAAGAATAACATGTCATTTGAATGCTTATGATATGACCAATGAAATAAGTGAAAATAAATTTATGTAATTTGTCAGTTATGGCAAATAAAACATTATGTTTAATAAAATTTTGGCATATGCAATTATAGCAAACGAAATCATTGCATTTAAAATTAGAGAAAATATTAGTAAACCATCGTATATGGTATTGAATGAAAGGGCTTTCTGAGCCGGTCGGTTCTAAAAATATATCAAATCGTTACATTTCAGCCACTTGTTTTAAATTAAACCGAAAATCATTTTCAAAACATTCCAAGTTTGGGCTCCTACAGATACGATGTGGTTAATTTTTTTTTTTTTTTGTAAAATACACCTTAGGAGAAATTTAATATCCTCAAATCAAACCATAAGAAAGCAATATTGAAAATATGCTTTCTTGTGATTTGACTGTTCCCATAGATGGTGATTCTCCTGTGCGACCAATATACCCAATGTGCCAAGAAATCAACAATTAGTACTTGGAAAAAACTGACACAGTCAACCCACCTATCTAAACATTTTCCCCAATGGAACAATGTTCAAGGTTCCAAAAATTTACAATAGCAATAAATTACTATGATTGATGACAGTGACAGTGTAATTAAATTATTAAGTAGGTACAGGTACCTATTACGCTAATCAAAAAAAGTTGTTAATGTCACTGTAAATGAGATGAAATGTCACTGTTAATGAGATGAAATGTTTTCTGGCTATAATTTTAGGAAAAGTTCATTTCATCTTCCAAAAAATTAAAAATTAATTTGCACTCTTAACATTGTTTCATGTCATATCATAGGCGTAATTAAAGTACCTACATATATATTAAATAAGTATTTTGATTACATTATGAACTTTTGTTTCATTATTTTACATAGACAATGGGAGGGTGCAAAGGTATAATAATCGATCGCAGCGCTCATGGTGGCAAAAAGTAGAAATAATGAAGGCTCTGTAATCTGTTTGAAAACGATATTTAATTGATTACTAGCGATACAGGAACAATTATATATGTTTATTATCACTTAATAAAATTATTAAAGTAGCTTTATCCTCTTGTTTTACAAAATCTACAACTACAAAAGAAGTAAACAAACCCCAATATAATCAAAATAAAACACTTTTTTTGAATAGATCTTACTTGCCATATTTCATTTAAATGACCAAGAATGATTTCACAACACTTTGTCCACCCAAATCACAGTAATTTTGAAATTTGCATTAATAACACAATATGTATAGTATTTTTTAATATTTTGTCACAATGCCGCCATTACATATCAAAACGTCAAAACAATCAGGTCTGTACCCTTAGCACGAACAGCTACCGAGAAAAAAAACGCGCGTAAAATTACTCGATAGAGAATTATCTATGGAAATTTTAATTTCGCTATTCGGCGGTAGATGGCGCTGTACAAATTTCCAATACAAAATTGCACTATCGAATGATTTTACGCGCGTTATTTTTTTCGATAGCTGTTCGTGCTAAGGGTACAGAGCCAACAAAGTTGCAACACGCTAGGTGGCGCTAAAAGCGTGCACGGAGCCACAATAGTAGTATATTATCCTACCAGGTGTTAAAACACCGCCCATTTTCCGGCTTTTCCGGATCGTTTAGGTTTTTTTAGTATTTTTCCGAATTTTAAGCGAAGTATTTAAAAAGATATTAAAAAATCATTATGATCCTAGACGAAAAATAGTTTCAGTCTTATCTGGGTTAAGATAGGTAGGTCTGTACCAGTTTTTTTTTATATTGAGCATGGTAAAGAAAAACCTTCATTGTATCCTCTTTCTGAAGAAGTTACACAGAAGAAGTTAAAAACGAAAATTGTTACAAAACAAACCATCGATGCAGACCAGTGAGCAGGAAAGTTAGCAATTACATTGCCGACTTTTTGTTTTACAGGTTGCTTTAATTTTTGTTTTTGAGATCAGCAGTCTGACATTCGTCACTCTCTTGGCTTATCTTGGTGCAAATATAACAACGCTAAAACGCCACGGTAGATGAGATCCGATCAAGTGGCGCAAGGCTATATATAGAGGACTCCATTCAAAACAAATTTAATATCACCCAGCGTATCACAGAACGCATCAATATTCTCCCAACTAACCCACGACCATCGACATCAAAGGATGAGTCAACTCAGCTGATTTTCAGAAAATTTGGACCTGGAATGCGTATACTTCCCACGTTTACTCCACAGACAACTCAATATTCATCTTCACAGAGGACTATGAACATAAGTTGCCGGAAAAAACATCTCGTTAAATATCCAGAATTGGACAAATTGTACATGTAATTTTTAATAAAATAAACTACTTATTTAAAATTGTATTGGATTATTTTATTGTCTTACAATTGTAGTGAAAAGTAGAGTGTATGTATGAGTGTATGTTACATTCCCTAGTATACACGAGTTATAACTCGGTTTCTATTCCTCGTATATAATAGGCCATTTTAGCCCCTTGTACTAACCCTTTGTGTATAACAATCTACTATTACTTTGTATTAAATTTTAGCCATTCGTTTCCTGATTTTTACACAACTGCCCAAAAAATTAAAGTGTATTGTGTTCAGGAAAATAGAAGTCGTCGCCCTTATGACGGCGGCAGGCACGATGGACGTCAGGATGGTGGACGTCACACGCCGGAGGGTGATGGACGTCACACGCTGGAAAAAAGAGAAGATAATAAAAATATAAAGAGGGCTTTTTCATGAAATTATCCACCACTACAAGGCCAAGAAATCCAAAGTTTTAACGAGGGAAGATATCTAGAATTTCATAAAAAAGGCACCTACTTACATTTGTAAACATTTTACTATTATTTTCATCAACTAAACTAAATCTAACCAAAATACAGTTTAATACCCTTATTATTTGTTTTACAGGTTGCCTTAATTTTTGGGATAAGCGGTGCCTGCAGGAGGATACCACATTGGCTTACCACATCCAGAATTTTACAAATGGTACATTTATGTTTAAATAAAATAAACTATTTAATATTGTATTTTATTTTCTCGCAATCGTTGTGAAAAATAGAGTGTAAATACACGACGCTTAAAACCCATTGTAACTCGGTCTCTATTTATTCCCTCGCAATAAGAATCGAATATTTTCTGCCGGTCGGTACATAAAAAAAAACATATTTTGGAAAGTGGGATTGAATTCTTCAATTTAAAACTGGTTTGGTTTTTGTACGCGAACTTTCATTAAGTAGGTCAAATATGCCATATAATGACCTTTATTAAATAAAAATAAATAATAAATTGAAAAAATGACTTGAGAAAATGAACTAAACTAAAAAAAGGGAAATAACAAATGTCATTGCAGCCGGTGGACCTTTTTCATAAAAAAATATTTTACAGAACGGTCGACTGCAATGTCACTTTTTAGTTCGTTTTTGGCAGTCGTGTTTTTTTTTTTAATTATTATTTATATCAATATAAAAAGTCAAATAATTTATTTATTTACTTATCTTCAAAGGGTAGGTACCTATGTTACAAACAGTTTCATTCTTTAAAACCTATTTAACATTTGTAAGTTTCTTCACAAGATACGTAAATAAACAAGTGTTTCGTGTCAACATTCAATTGAACATGGGGTGCTAAAAACCCATTATAATACTTCGGTTTCTTTATTTAGGTAAAACTACCTCGTATACCTAAAAGGGTTATTTGTAAAACACCAACAACAATCTATAGGAGTAAAATATTATCATCATGAACGTTCTACGACTTTTCCGAAAACAGACAAATAAGTCGATTTTTCAGTTTTCATACAAAATTCGATGAGCGGTTCGTTTGTCTGTTTTCGGAAAAGTCGTACTTAGAACAAATGTTGTTGTTTGAGATGTTAGTATTGGTATGTTATGTGTACCTAATGGTTCATTTTTATCCCTTGTATAGGTAACAATTTACTATTTCACCTGCATGCAGATAATGTCTGACTAATGTTGAGTTGACGTTTCACTGTAGCAGGTAATGAATGCTAATATAAAAACTGTGACGCGTGCGCATGAATTCCCTGCGAAAATCCGTCCCGTAGCGCGTAGCGTGTCCCTTGCCTACGACTGTTTACACATCATAGCGCAGTGAAAAGGATTATCGTTTTTATTCTTTTATTTATTTTTATCGTATTTATCTGTACGATATGATTTAAAAATTGATACCAGGGGGTCTATTACGAAAAGCTTAATGCGATACACGCAGCTGCGTCCGTGCTTCGTTTTGTTTGTTTCCTATTACAAATCACTTTCGTATGTAATATTGCGAAGAGATTGCGTGAGTTTGACAGTTTCTCTCTAGCGTGTCCGACATCGTTCGTTTAGTAGTCCATAAACTACGATAGCCAAATTCAAAGTATTTGTCATAACTATAACCAACGAACTGCGGACGACTATCGTTTCCAAGCGACTGCGTTACGCAATTGCGTACGTTATTTTCGTAATAGGCCCCCAGTTACAATAACAACTTATGTTTATTTGTGACTAACAGGAAGAATAAAAGTGAATCTCACAAGGAATCATCCTTTCAAGTTTAGAATCACGCAATGTGCATAATATATCTAAAAAGTTAAAGCATAGAAAAATAAAAAAAATAACTGGATGTTTCTGTTTGTATGGAAAACTTAAAGTAGGTAGGTGCTACAATTAGGCTACATAAATTATAAACACTTTCAAAAACATTAATGTATCCTCCATTAATACATACTAATATTATAAATGTGAAAGTTTGTGGGTTTGGATGTTTGTTCCTCAATCACGTAAAAACTACTGAACGGATTTGGTTGAAATTTGGTACACAGATAGTAGATAGCCTAAATTAAAACATAAAATACTTATTATCCCGATATTCCCACGGGAACGGGAACCACGCGGGTGAAACCGCGGGCGGCCGCTAGTTAATACATATTTCTAGGATATAAAACCTGTCACGTGGAGCAATAAAACAACAGGACTCCACAGTGTAATCCAATGTATTTCCGAAAATACAGAACCTAATAATTACAAATATTTTTATATAAACAGTCCATCTTATTTTAAAATTGGTTGAAGGCCCTAATTACACTACATAAGCTACTTGTCTACCTGCGAGGGTTCTTTGTTACGGCAGCAAATGCTCATTTTTTGAATTATTATTTTTCGCAACAAAATAAAAATTTGACTTAGTTTCGAATTTAAAATTGAGAAATAAGTTTTTACTCTGGGGAGAGGTCGCACGGCTTCGTTACAGACCTTCGGTGACCCATTTCAAAAATATTCAACTTGAAATTTCTTTAAAATGCTCTACAATGAAAACAGTATTTCCATCCGATTACCAACTTCGATAACCAAATCATTTCCAATTTCTTGAATGGATAAGTAAGTATACTAACCAAAAACACGTCACACCCAAAAAAACTTATCTCAGACATCGCAGTATGCTATTAACCATGACTTTGGCATCGACTTGACATTCAACGAAACAAATATGAACAAACAGTGGGCAGGTGTCGGAGACTTAATGACCTTTGGACCCGCAAATAGTGGCCGGCAAATATTTGTAGAATTATTATAATACACCATGGCGATTAGCGATGCCGATGTCGGCGGCGGGCAGAGTGAACGTCAACAAGTCCGGAACTTGAATAATATAAGGTATTTTAGTTTGAATACAAATGTGAATTTGCATTCCTATATAAATGTATGTAGTAGTCGCTAGGTACATATTATTTCTTACTGTTTTTATCTAGACCGTGGAAGTGGGACTTTAGTATTACGTCTTAGCATAGCTTCCACGGTCTATCTAACATGTCAATCATAATATAGTATAGTAGTCAAATGGCAAAGTTTGTTTTCGTTTGGACGCCGACTTAAAAGTTTAAAACTTTGCCTGCAAAAATGGCTGCATAATATAATGTAAGTAAGTAGGTTGTTGGCATTACTAAGAATAAAAAGATGAAACAATCCACGGAATCATTAAAATTTCTTAATTTTAGTCAAGTTTAGGTAGGAAACAAAACTTTATAAGCATTAATTTAGGGAATTAATTAATTGGGTGACTGGAAATAAGTAAAGGCGACTGTTAATGGGATATTTAAATACTAAACCCGGCAGCGGTTAATTTTTTGGGCGACTAACTGTGGATTACAAAAAATACGTAAAACAGGAGACTACATGTGGGAGATAGATAATTTAAGTTAGCAGTGAAAATTCCAAATGAGGGACAAAAATACTGAGTGGGCAACTATTATACGAAGTAGGTAACTATATAACTGATTTAAGCTGCCCAACACGGTATTTTTGTCATCTCGATTAAGATAATAGTCACCTTTTTTAAATAAAATATATGCCAAATTTTAAATGTTTTGTGTGCCCATTTCGTCGCCTGTTCTGAATAACTAGTTACCCAATTTCTATTTTAAGTCACCCATTTTCAACATGACTACAAATGTTGAAATGAATGAAATGCCCTCAGTCCGTCGCCCACTTAGTATTTCAGTACGCTTTATTCAGTATTTTTCATATCCAAAATGGGACTTTATTGTTACCGATTAAATACTACCCATTAATTTATACCTAAGTTTATACCATAATACCTATAACACACCGAAACTCAAACCAGTTTCGCGCTGTACCTATTCAATTCTGGTACTTACTTAGCTTACAAAAATATACAAGCATCAAATAAGATTGATTGATCTTTTAGAAGCGTCACCTGTTATCTAGCTGACTAGGTATTATTATTTCGATAGCGATTTTTTAGCGATATTGAAAAACCCCATTTTCAGTAGGTACTGCTATCGAAAGTTCTTATGGGAAATTTGTACAGCGCCACCGCCGAAACGCGTAAATTTTTTCATAGATACCTAATTACTCTATCGAGCACTTTTACGCGCGCTTTTGTTATCGATAAATATTCGTTTCTTATTTTTTTTATACATACTCTCTATGGGAAACCTCATTTTGCTTTTCGCCGTTAGATGGCGCTGTACAAATTTCCCATTCAAAATTAGTCTATCGAATGTTTTTACGCGCGTTACTTTTTCGATAGCTGTATGCTAAGGGTAGTACAAGAACCTTATATTCATATCTGTACCAAACCCCCATTTACCGCCGAAAAGCGAAATGAAATTTTCCATAGATAATAAAAATTCTATCCAGTACTTTCACGCGCGTTTTTTTCTCGATACATGTTCGTGCTAAAGGTACTGGCGCTCTATTTTTGAATCGCTCGTATGACATTATGTTGTCGCATGCGAATTAAGTCACACTCGTTTTCCAATACGATTTTCCGTATTTTTGAATCGTTCGTTTCCGGTGCTGCCAATATAAAAGAAATGTTGGATTTTAACCGTTCCACGCATAATCTAGAGAAAACTTATAATTATCGCAACGAAAACAGAACGTAATATACATGTTTCTATTGGCTGTAAAATAAAAATCTTTGCTTTTTAGAAGAAAAGAATATCGCTCGCCGTACCGTATCGCTCGACTGTTAACGAGTGGGTAGGGGGCACTCGTTGCGGTTGAGCGATTCAAAAATATGAAAAGTCAAATGTCGAACGAAAATCGTAGAAACCAAGCGCTCGACGCCAGTCGAAGGATTCAAAAATAGGGTCCCAGTACCGCTAGCTCGAACATCTATCGAGAAAAAAAACACGCTTAAAAAAGTTCCATAGAGTAATTTTGGTATGGGCTTTTTGTACAACGTCATTTACTAACCGCTAAAAAGCAAAATAATTACTATAAGTATTTTTACGCGGGTTTTTTTCTCGATTGTTGTTCGTACTATACGGGTACTGATGAATGATAAATTAAATTATGGCGAAGATTAATACGTAGATAGATTAGTTTCAAATACCTACTACTGCGAAGTTTTTAAACTTGCCTATTTCCTAAATCTTTACACAGATACCTAATAACCTACGTTTTACCCTAATCATTCGTCCATTAAGTAATTTAGAAAGAATGTTTGTCTATCCTACAAGGATTTCCTTTCACATTGCAATTATTGCAGTGCGTGAACCAATCGTTACTGAGTGAAGTTTCAGACTCAAACAAAGATAAAATAATGTATTTCCGGTTTAGTTATACGCTTTATACAGGGTCAGATTAAGTTAACCAGGTATAACGGAAAATTATATCAACAGTAATTAGTTAGGTAGGTACCTACATAATTAGATACTTACAGCCTAATGCCAGTAATGATAAAATAATAAACTGCATTTTATCAAGTTTCTAGACTATATTCAACAATAATTTCGATGCCATCGCTTTGTATCTGCCAACTAAATAAAAAATATGTACTTATTTACATTTTCAATTCTTAATATAATCGAAATACTTATAAATAAAATATAAAATGTGTCGAACTTTGCTAAAATAATCGATTGAAAAACATCTCCTTTCCGTTCCTCTCAGTCCTCTTACGGAGTCAAAAACAAATGACATAATAGTACATTATGAGACAAGTTAGCTTAGGTTGCTTATTGTACACAAGGCTGTGGGTTGCAGCCCGAGCCGCAGGCGAGGGCGTAACTCAGCCGAGTGTGCAATAAGCAAAAGCTCACGAGTTTCATACGACGTTTTTCAACACATTTGTGAGGAAAAAACAAAGTAACTTACCACACAGCAACAAATACGACAAAAACAAAATTTGATAATTATGATGGGAAAAGGCGCGTAGGTTTTTTTTTGTTTTTTGCACACGCCCAATGCAAGAATATTTTGCGAACAAAAGGGTGAGTGAGCATACAGTCTACTTCAAAATTATGACTTTAATTGATAAAATGCAAATATTTTAATATTTTAAAACAAAATATTCTGAATTATGAATAATTTGATAATAATAAATATTTGTTTGACTTAATTAAGGACTTACACATTTATTTATTCCAAAAAAGTAAATGAATTTTCAGTGGCATAAAACCTCTTTGTTATTACTAAAAAAAAATAACTGTATTACCCGGTTAAATTGGGAATGCTCTGTTTACTCGCATAGAACTTGCAGTAAGGTACTAATTTAACTTTGTAGAAATAATTCTATAACCAACTAGTGTTTTATATATTATTGCACGCGTTTGTTATAGCTTGGTTTATGGCCATAAAAGCGATGTATTAGGGCTCACTTACGAGCAAGTGTGTTGAAAAAGTATCAAACAACTTACCTTACATTACGTAAGTAACGACTTCTAATATTATATCCACATGTTTATAGTATAAAATAATCTTAAATGCACCAAAACTGCACTAAAATTGCATTTAAAAATAAAACTATAAATTGCATGTGAATAATATTATATTAGAAGCATTTGATAAATGCAAGTCCGTGGGCTTATGTTTGTTGCTGGCAAAAAGGAGACAAAGTTTTGGAAAGTTAAAATGCAAAAGTTTTTCCTAATTTTCTTTGTATCTAATGTTGTTTCCCTTTTTTTGGTAAGAAATAAAGTTACTAGGCGAGATCGGCTCATTAATTAATCCGTTTGACTAATACAAATATAGACGTAGGTGTACATTTCCGAAGATGGCGTCGAGATATGCGCGCAGGCCAGCGCGGCGCAAGGTCCCCAAATGTTGGCAAATCGCAGCGACCGGACCGGAATACGGAAACTACTTCCGCATGCTAAACTCAAATGTTATTTTACACGGAGCCTCGTTTAATTTCACAATTTATAACGAATGTACCTACCTACTTCAAAAACCGACACAGATTAAATCAGATAGTTTTTGTTTTTATTACTTTTTATTTAGTTTTGTTTAAATTAAAAGCAATAAACTTATATGCCGAAAAAATATTTATTTTGCATCTAACGATGACTAGCCAAGGCCAACGACCCAGTATTTTCGAAAGTATATAGGAGGTATATTGGTAAGAACAGGGGATAGGTAAGGGAATCATTGTGAACCTTTTTTCTGATAGCCAATAGGAATCCGTAACTTTTGTAATAATTTTTACTAATCCAAACCTTTTGTCGTAGTCATATTAATTTGTTATAATTGCAATAAATCTAAATAACTTTTCTGAGAACCATGAAGTTAAGTAGGAGGTACCTAATTATGCCAATTTCAGGCAGTAACTTCCTGAACGGAAAATGTTAGGATATTTGTCGGATAACACAATTTTCTATTACACTGTGTATTCATCGATAGGTTTGTCTCGAATAAAATTTCTGTAGCTACCAATATTATGGTAGGTACCTAACACAACTTCACAGCAACGTACGAACTAAACAGAAATGTGGCCTTCACAGTGAGGTCACTAACCAAGCGAAGAAAAAGAAATGCATGCCTTTGGATTTTCCATAATATTACCACATCCGACTTATTGGCGTACTAGCGTTGTCATCATGTCAATGACCTTAGAGGTCACAGGCATCACAGCTAGTATTCGTGTAAACTGCTTATATAGACATATTTATTGGATATGAGCAGCACTTCCTAAATCTATCATAAGTAAATATTTAAACACGTATGTTTATGCATAACATTACTGTGTAGTACGCCTTGAAATGAATCCTATTTACCCAAATACGTCGGTAATTAAATTAGTGGTCGCCCTTGCAAGCTGTGAATCCATCTAACCCTAAACTTCTACGATACGTTGTTTTAAATGTTTATAAATAAGACTGTACAGGAATATTTATTCCCATACATTTTCTTTTTAAAACAAGAAGGCGAACTTTGAAAATTCTTATTAAATAGAAATATGGATAAACAAAACACGCAATTCATTAGACAATTACCTCATTATAAAAAATAAAAAAACGTCTTTAGAACCTTCTAATAGTAGTAAAAATATATAATTTTCTGTGTACTTAATTAAAATCATTTTAGTAATTTTTGCTCTATGACAGTTTATAAATAGTACATTATGAGACAAGTTAGCTTAGGTTGCTCATTGCACACGAGGCTGTGGGTTGCAGCCCGAGCCGTAGGCGAGGGCGTAACTCAGCCGAGTGTGCAATGAGCAAAAGCTCACGAGTTTCATACGACGTTTTTCAACACATTGCGAGGAAAATACAAAATAATTTACCACACCGCAACAAATACGACAAAAACAAAATATGACAATTTATGGGAAAAGGCACGTAGGTTTTTTTTTGTTTTTTTCACACGCCCAATGCAAGAATATTTTGCGAACAAAGGGGTGAGTGAGCATACAGCCTACTTCAAAATTATAATTTTAAGTGATAAAATGCAAATATTTTAATATTTTATAACAAAATATTGTAAATTATGAATAATTTGATATTAATAAATATTTGTTTGACTTAATTAAGGACTTAAACATTTATTTATTTAAATATTGAATATGAATTTTCAGCGGCATAAAACCTCTTTGTTGTTACTAAAAAAATAACTGTATAACCCGGTTAAATAGGGAATGCTCTGTTTACTCGCATAGAACTTGCAGTAAGGTATTAATTTAACTTTGTAGGGATAATTCTATAACAACCTAGTGCTTTATATATTACTAGCGGCCGCCCGCGACTTCGTCTGCGTGGAAAGATTTTTTGCTATCCCTCGGGAACAATACATTTTTTCGGGATGAAAGGTACCCTATGTCCTTCTCTGTACCCCTCACAACGTGTATGCAAAATTTCATGATGATCGGTTGAGTAGTTAAGACGTGAAGGCGTAACAAACAAATAAACAAACAAACAAACAGACGGACTTTCGCATTTATAATATTACTAGCTGCCACCCGCGACTTCGTCTGCGTGGAAAGGTATTTTTGCTCTCCCTCGGGAACAATACTTTTTTTCGGGATGAAAAGTACCCTATGTCCTTCTCTGTACCCCTGACAACGTGTATGCAAAATTTCATGATGATCGGTTCATTATTTAAGACGTGAAGGCGTAACAAACAAACAAACAAACACGCATTTATAATATTAGTAAGGATATTAGTAAGTAAGGATTGCACGGGTTTGTTATAGCTCGGTTTATGGCCCTAAAAGCGATGTATTAGGGCTTACTTTATGAGCAAATGTGTTGAAAATAAATATGAGGCGCATTTTCATTCCTTACAGCTAAAACTTTCGTGGAAAATGCCTCTGACAAGCAAATTAATTCCGCTTGAACAGATAGACTTCGTATCATAAAAACTGATTATAATGTTATTTTTTCTCTCTATAATGCACTAATTTAAGAATTTTTCTTCCTAAAACTAAAGTTTACATCAAATGCTTTCGCTTTTAGATTTCGTCTTTGGAAAAACGCTAATTTCGTATGAAATGGGAATATACAGTCTTACTTCTACTATTTGGATGAAATTTGGCACACCAATAGTTTATAGCCTTAAAACATAGGATAGTTTTGGTTAAAAATTCCCTTGGGATTTCCCGAATGTCCACGCGGACGAAGTCGGGGGCGGAAGCTATGTAATATAAATAAAAACCGGTCAAGAGCGAGTCGGACTCGCGCACCGAGGGTTCCGTACCATCATAATTGCACCATTAAACCACACTGCAGAGTAGAATAATAACATTAGTATTGCAGTTTTAGGTCAGCGCCATCTCTTGACCAATAGTGGAACTAATGTTAACTTTTTTAGAAATTTGATAATTTCTAAAAAAGTGTGCTATATTGAGACATCGTTTTATTTTTCCTGTAATCTTTATATAAACTGCTATCACATAGAATTATTTCAGATTTTTCTCTTTGCAAACTTCGGAGATAAGGGGGGGAACCGTATTTTTTTTACATTTTTCATCATAAGCCGAAAACTGTGCGGTCTAGAAAAAAATAAAAAATGATTAAAAACGTGCAAACGGCGCTCTTTTATATGATACCCCACATGCCCTAGTAGCCCCCCTTCAAATTTTTAAGACCCCTTTTCAGGCCCTGTTGTAAAAAATATATTTATTTTTTTATTTATTTTCTTATTTGCAAAATAGTTGGGCAAACGTCATCTTAAACTGTTCCAAATTTCAAGTTGATACCATTAGTAGTTCTCGAGATATCCAGCTGTGACAGACAGACAGATAGACTGAGTCACACCATAAGGGTTCCTATTTTACCATTTTGGTACGGAACCCTAAAAATAGCCTAGGGTATTATTTTTTTTTTTTTTTTTTTTTATTTATTCATTTAACATATTACAAGACATATAACAGAATTACTTAAATAACACTAAAAAACCACAAAGATTTATCATAAGTGTTACTTGTTTTCACATCGAGATTTCATTGAAATGCCAACAGAAATAATAATATAAAATTATAAATTATATGGATAAAAAATATGCTTTTAGTTTTGATTTTATGTTTTGATCATTAATATTCTCGCGTAATTCGGGAGGTAGTTCGTTAATGAACCTAGGAACGAGGTAATCAGATGTTCGCTTGCCGTAGCAATTGTTTGCCCGTGTCGCACTCACACAGACCCGTTTCCGAGCGATAGCCCGCGTGTATACAGGGTGGCTTACCAGTTGTCTGTAACTGTCATTAAAAAAGTTTTCTTTTAATATTGCATATTTAAATTGCGTTTGTACAGGCAGAACATTACAATGCGTAAATAGTCCTTTGTCATCATTGTAAAATTGTTGTTTAATTTTAGGTGATACAAGTTTCCGAATTATTTTTCTTTGGAGATTGAAAATGTCATTGAGATAAGAATTGTAGGTACGTCCATAACTGCTAAGACCGTATTGGACATGCGATTCAGCTAGAGAGTGATACAGCATTAACTTGACCTTAAAAGGGACTCGATCTTTAACAATAGTAATATTCGCTAGAAATGCCCGAAGTTTATTACATACGTGTTCAATGTGATTACTCCAGTTAAATTTGCTGTCTACGGTTAAACCAAGGTAAGTATGGGAGTCAACTATTTCTATATTTGGGCAGCTACATTTTGCCAATGACGTGTGTATACAGCTGTGGTCGTGTGCTGTGATATTATTTATTACAGGTGAGGGTTTCATGTATGGTGATTTTATTACTACTAATTTTGTTTTATTAGAATTAAGGACTAGACCTACATCATGGCACCATTTTATCAAATTGTTAAAGTCTGATTGTAAAAGAGTCCAGGCGGTTGTTGGATTTTTATTGGACACGACTAGGCAGGTGTCATCCGCGAACTGGTAACAAGTACTGTGTTCGAGACAATTACTCATATCGTTGACGTATGACAGAAAGTGGAGGGGGCCCAAAATAGATCCTTGAGCCGTTCCTTCAGAAGCTGGTATGTGGTCACTGCATACGTCATCGATTTTTACAGAGAATTTTCTGTTGTGGAGGTAGTTTTCACACCACATTAGTAACGGTCCGCGTACTCCACAGTCCTTAAGCTTAGTAAGTAACTGCTTGTGATCCAAGGTGTCAAATGCACGCGAAAAATCTATAAATAGAGCTAACACGTGCTGTTTGTTATTGAGATGCCCATTTACCTCATTCGTGAACTTGGATAGGAGTTCTGTCGTGCTTTTACCAGATTGGAACCCGTATTGATTTTGGGAGATAATTTCATGTTTCTTATAAAATGTGTGTATTTGTTCACTTAAGCATTTCTCAACAATTTTATTTATGGTGGAAAGCAGAGTTATCGGCCGATAGTAGGTGTAGTTGTCTCTAGCGCCTTTCTTGAACACTGGTCTAACGCATCCAATTTTTAATTCATCCGGGTACATGCCCGTACGGACACTACGATCGACAAGGCAAGATAAAGCAGTGGATATTTCTTTACCTATGATTTTGACATCCGACACCCGAATACCGTCTGATCCAGGAGCCTTGTTAGATTTTAACTTATTAATTATTTTAAGAATTTTATCATTAGAAGGTTTTTGGTAACGGATGCTGGAATCTATTTGCTTTTTATACTTAGACGGATCAAGTAATTTAAAATTGCAATCAGGGATAATATCTTTCACGGATTTTTTGAAACCATGAGCAAAGTTATTTGCAATAGTTTTAGTGCTTAATCCTTGAGTATCAAATGCCCTGTGAATTGCTGTGTCAATAGATAATGTTACACGCCCCATCATTTGGTTTAAAATTCGGTAAACTTGTCTTATGTTTTTGAAATTATTATTAATTTGTCTTAAATAGTATTTATTTCTCTTATTTTCTATGATTTTATGTATTTTATTTCGAATTTTATTATATTTTAATCTTACTGCTGGATCATAGTTACTATTTTTCCAGGATTTAAACAATGCGTCTCGTTTTTTACAAAGACGGTCAACATTGTCATCAATCCATGGAACACTAAGTCTTTTGTTTTGTTTAAAATTGTGAATGTACTTTTGACTAGTAGCACCTTTTTTAGAATTTCGAAATGTGTTACTTATATAATTATAAATTTCATTAGGACATTGCATTTGTTCAGTCTGACTCCAGTTTGCATTTTTTAATTCTTGGTAAAAAATATCATAATTAATTATTTGTCTAGTGCCACCCTGTATAAGTTTGGCCGGCTTATCATTAACGCACGTAAATATAATGACTCGGTGATCGGCCAGTACAATATCTAATATTGATATGAATTGAAAATAGAGACAGAAGATTATAATATAGATGTAAATATGAAGTATGTGTATGTAGGTACCATGTATACAGTTAAATAAAATGTCACGATGCAAATACTTAAATGTAACACAAACTTGATTGTACACACTGTACGTACATAACTACTACATTACTACTACAAAAAATTACCTAACTTACCTTAAATGCACAACACAACAAAAAAATAACATGACCTGTTTATTAGCTTTTCGAAGAGAGAATGTAAAAGACATGACCCATATATTTTAGTTTTTGTTAATTTTTTTTTGCTTAAATAAAAATGTTTTAAAAGTTTTAAACCTTTTTCGGAAATGACGTAGCTCTGAGGGGTTTTTTTAGTGATCTTTATAGGATTAAACCTAATTTCGACCCAAAAAGCGGGTCTAAACATTACCACTAATATTTTGGATCGTG
Organism: Agriphila geniculea; assembly: GCA_943789525.1. NCBI lineage: Eukaryota > Metazoa > Arthropoda > Insecta > Lepidoptera > Crambidae > Agriphila > Agriphila geniculea. The sequence goes on from OX038875.1 coordinate 17,836,911, forward strand.
GGCTCAATAAAAAGGGTTTGAACATTTTGGCATTGCTTAAAAAATTCTAAAACTACTTTTCTCGCACTCCTGAGGGCCAAATCTAGAAATGTTTTTTATTTTTTATTTTGACAAAATATTTTTTGTCGTGTTACCCATTGTTTACTACTTATCAATGTCAAGGTTATCTATTGAAGACGCAAATACAACGCTTTTCCATAATATTTATTCTTATGCATTTTCCTAATTATGATGTACCTACAAGAATAAACTTAAAACAGTGAGAAAGTATTTTTTCAACTCTTCAGTACGAAAAGGGCGCTTTTGACGAGTAAAAACTCGCATTAAAATAGATTTTTACTACAAGTGTGAGGCAAAGTGCTTTTTAAATTTCTAACACCAACTTTTGAAAAATAAAGAAAAAAAAACATCTTTACTTTACATGTACTCCGTGCACGCTTTTAGCGCCACCTAGCGTGTTGCAACTTTGTTGGCTCTGGCCTGACCGTTTTAACGTTGATATGTAATGGCGGCTTGTGACAAAATATTAAAAAAATACTATACATATTGTGTTATTAATGTAAATTTCAAAATTATTATGATTTGGCTGGACAAAGTGTTGTGAAATCATTTTTGGTCATTTAAATTAAATATGGCAATTAAGATCTATTCAAAAAGAGTGTTTTATTTTGGTTATATCAGGGTTTGTTTACTTATTTTTTAGTTGTAGATTTTGTAAAACAAGAGGATAAAGCTACTTTAATAATTTTACTAAGTGATAATAAACATATATAATTATTCCTGTATCGCTAGTAATAAATTAAATATCGTTTTCAAGCAGATTACAGAGCCTTCATTATTTCTACTTTTTGCCACCATGAGCGCTGCGATTGATTATTATACCTTCGCACCCTCCCAGTTTTATTCTACCACTTTTTCGCCGTGATTAATATAGGTACAATACATATTCATGCCACATTACAGCTTATTAGTACTAGGGGCCTCTGTAATAAGCCGCGATGGACAAAATTTGATAACAGACAAACAAACAAACATAGACAGGTGAAACTAAATAAAAGTTTGTAAACAGATATTTGTTGACAGTTTGGCAACTTAACGTGATAACCTACAGCGATCACAGTCCAAAAATTTTTCAGTGAAAATTACTTGGCTCTTGTTGATTTTTAGGCACAGTACTTAATTTTTATGGATTGTTATTAGTATTAGGGCCTGTTTCATAGGTTAATCAACTTATTGCCTAAATAATTTAAAAGAAATAAATTTATAAAATATTAATATAATTCATTATATTTATTTGTTTGGAAGAAAGAAAGGTATAAAAATGTTTGAATGTTGTATACTTTTGTTTATCTACCACGGTTGTCGATGTAAGAGATTGTTTCCACATAGTGTAGGGAATGAAGGTAGTGGCATAAGAATAAAGTAGTGGACTCCCACAGTAAATCCTCAGTAGACGAAACTTTACAGTATGATAAAGTAGGTATCATAAATGAAACATATTTTTTAAATTATCCAAATCGATATTTTTTTGCTATTGGATATATACAGGGTCACTGGGAATATGACGTATTCCTGCTAAGGGGTTATAGATGAGGTCAAAACAAATATTTTTTGCCTTATAACTTTTCTCAAAAAATTAATAGTTTTTGAGTTAATTGGAATTAAGTATTTTTTTACCAAAAGTACGTTTTCAGACACAAAAATTTAAAATAAAAGTTAACTACTCATTCGAATCCGGTTTTTTCATTATTTTGGGATAGAAAACAATCTAAGTGTTGATAATGAATAAAAAAAATTACAAAAAGTACAGGTGTTTATAAAAAAATCAATCCTTAAATGCATTTATTTTTTTATTTTTTTTCAGATTTCTTAGAAATAGCATCAAATATCTTTAAAAAAATCCTAGTAACTAAGTGTGCATAATATTTTAAAAACATCACCATCTATTCAGCTTTCAGTTGAGGTATAAAACTTAATAACAACTTACATAAAGAATGAGAAATTAAGACTTAACTAAATAGCAGTCCCATTTTATGTAGCAAAAATTTCCTACTTCAAGCGCTTCGAAGGTGGCCGTATTATCCTACTTATTCCATAAATGTGAAAGCTTGCTTGTTTAGATGATTGTTAATCAATCACGCAAAACGGCTGAACGGATTAGGATGAAATTTGGCACACAGACAGTTTATAAACAGGATTTAAACATAGGAGGATACTATTACCTTGGTTAAAGGTTCCCTAGGGATTTTCTCGAATGTAATTGCGGACAAAGTCGCCGGCGGAAGCTAGTTTGCCATAAATGATCGTGCTTACTAAAAATACTTTCGTCCGAGTGAGTTTGAAACAGAATTATTTTCTGCCGATGAGTCAAAATGTTATACAGACAGCATCAACAATAACCATGCATATCAGCCATTTTTAATGACCCGCTGCTGGGGAACAGGCCTTCCTTTCCTTTTGGGATAAAGCGGACGGGCCATAACCCACCACGTGGGCCCAATGCGGATTGGTCGGTGTTAACTCAATGTACCTTACATTGAGCCCTTGGTTCTGGCTGCATTTACAGTCGTTAACACTGACCAATCTACATTGGGTCCACGTGGTGGGTATGGCCCGTCCTCTTTATCCATCCACAAGCCAAAAGGTAGGCCAGTTCCCCAGCAGCGGGGCATTAAAAATGGCTGATATGCATGGTTATTTGTGACACAGTTTGTATAAAATTTTGACTCATCAGCAGAAAATAATCCTGTCTCAAACTCACTCGGACGAAAGTGTTTTTAGTAAGTACGACCATTTATGGCAAACTAGTTTCCGCCTGCGACTGCATTCGCATTTACATTCGAGAAAATCCCTAGGGAACCCTTAACCAAGATAATAGTATCCTCATATGTTTTAATCCGGCTTATAAACTATCTGTGTGCCAAATTTCATCCAAATCCGTTCAGCCGTTTTGCGTGATTGATTAACAATCATACAAACAAGCAAACTTTCACATTTATGAAATAAGTAGGATAATACGGCCACCTCCGAAGCGCTTGAAGTAGGAAATTTTTGCTACATGAAATGGGACTGCAATTTAGTTAAGTCTTAATTTCTCATTTTTTATTTAAGTTATTATTAAGTTTTATACCTCAACTGAAAGCTGAATAGATGGTGATGTTTTTAAAATATTACGCACGCTTAGTTACTAGGATTTTTTAAAGATATTTGATACTATTTCTAAAAAATCTGAAAAAAATCATAAATAAATTCATTTAAGGATTGATTTTTTTATAAACACCTGTATTTTATGATTTTTTTTTATTTATTATCAACACTCAGATTGTTTTCTGCCCCAAAATAGTAAAAAATCCGGAATCGAATGAGTAGTTATCTTTTATTTTAAAATGTTGTGTCTGAAAACGTACTTTTGGTAAAAATGTACTTAATTTCAATTAACTCAAAAACTATCAATTTTTTGAGAAAAAGTTATATAATAAAAATTATTTGTTTTGACCTCATCTATAACCCCTTAGCAGGAATACGTCATATTTCCAGTGACCCTGTATATATATTTGTACATAGGCTTTGGTTCATACTATATTACATCCCTGCAAAGTTTCATCGACTGACGATTTAATGTTGGGGTCTCCATACAAAAGACCGCTTCATTTCCTACACTAAGAAGGAACCTTTTTCTCCATAGACATAGAAAAATTTTCGCTGCACTCAAGTTTTTCTCTCTTCTATTGCTGTCTTCAATCACGTCATCAGCACCGAAAAACACCATATTGAACAAAGAAGGCAAAGAGTGAAAAAAATGATAAAATCTAAAACGAATGTATGAAACAGTTCAAATATGAGTAAGGTGAATGCCGAGAAGAACGGCATACTGGCCAAGAATGGTATCCGATTTTACAAGATGTCGGTTTAAAATTTCACAAAATACACCGTTGATTTTTAAGTACTTATATCTAAAAATTAAATGGGGATATCAGACCACGATTCTGAATATAAATGTGTAGTTAAAAGTTAAAAATTAATAATCTCATTCATTCTTTTCATTATTTACGTAGGTTAAACAAGATAGTCTCTTTTGATTACGCGCGTGTAATTCTGTGAATGAGCTCTAAATCCAGAAATCAGTAAAATTGTGGGACATTAACAAACCTCAATATCTTAACCAATTATTAAATATTGAAGCTTTTAACTGTACATACTCGATTAGAATAGGGAAGAGATACATTTAATTTTTAGGTATACTTAAAAATTAACCGTTTAAGTATAAACAGGGTGTTTGGTAATAAGTAATAACCTTATAAACTCATCGAAGTGTATTATTACGTAGTATAAATATGTATGGTAGATAGAGTACCATGCATACAACCCCGGAAAATTAATATGTCCCCGGAAAACCATTTTTATTTCTATTCATTTCTTATTTTACTTGTAGTAATAAAACTAAAGTTAAAATCTCATCACCAAAATTAAACAAATTACCCGAATTATATGCTACTTTCTAACCCCATGACTGTAATGTATCAATTACTTACCGTTACAGACTTACAGTTGACTAAAATTAGGTGTGGCTAATACGAGATAATACTAAAACCAATACGAGACTAATATCTATTTCTGTGATACAAGCTAAAGGATAAGACGATGTAGATTAAGGCCATAACTGTAAAATATCAACCTTGTTTCTTATTAAAATTAATTCTAGCCAACGACCCGCCGCATATATTTATTGCGATTTGATTGGAAACTTTTACATTTTATAAACTAACCAAACTGTATTCTAAAACGGGTATTTTTACTCCTTTATGTGTCCTAAAAACGCAAGAGGTGCTTAGTGCCGCGGCTTCACTGCTGCGGTGAGTGTGTCGTGGGTGACGTACTACGGGGCGATTTCGTGAAAACTATAATGCAAAGAGTAAAATACTATAATGTGGCAGTGGCCGTGAAATGAAACGTCGTCATCGTCGCGTCATAATCGCCACAGCAGTTGTGCGACCGTAGACTGACACAGATTGTTACATTTTGATGCCGATTTTAATGTTAACACAGAAGGAATATATTTTAGACATTTTAGTAAGAGCATATTGTATAACTAGCTGATGCCCGTGACTTCGTCCGCGCGTAATTCGGTTTTATTACATACCCTTGTTTAAGGATTCTGGATCTAGTATGCATCCACCTTTGGCCGTTTCGCCACTAAATAATACTTCGGAACAATCTCATCAACTTATAAGTCAGGACCTCAATTTATAAAATAAATGCACTCCTTACCGTGTCCTACGGACCCATTAGGTTTTTTTGATTTTCAATAGTTACTTAAGTTATCTGAGAAAATAGTACTTATTTTATTTTGAAGTTATACCTACCGAACAGTTTGTTGAATTGTTTTTTATTGGTTTCTTATACTTCATCCTACAAACAATTAACAGATAGGTATTTTTTAACACACTTGCTCGTAAAGTGAGCCCTAATACATCGCTTTTAGGGCCATAAACCGAGCTATAACAAACACCGTGCAATAATAATATAACCCAACTAGCAAACTAGCGCAAATTAGAACTTTTTTTATAGTTTATGGTGGTAAAGTGACTGTAGTAAAGCTTCGGTTGTAGATTTAAACTATATAATAGATATTATTCAAATCACAAACCTCTCAGTGCTGTTTAATGGGGAAAGATAGCGCTATATATTTTTAATACCGCTTAATAGCGTAAAGAAGGGATATGACAGCTCTAAGGGTGGGTACTCACTTAGGTTCGCGAACCTCCGCGCTCCGCGAACCTAGAACAGTGCGCCTTATCAAACATTTTATTTTCACTCTGTTTAAAGTGTGTACGTGTGCAAACCAGGTTTGCATACGTGTTCGCACATGTGTACACTATGGCGTACAGGTGTAGCACAGGATAAACAAAACTTTCGGTGCAGGTTCGCGGAGCGCGGCGGTTCGCGAACCTAAGTGGGTACCCAGTCTAACAATGGCCGTTGTTGCGGCTCTAGCTGTAACATGCACTCTACATTTATTTGTAGTTCTATAAGAGATTCACATAACTCTTCGTACAGCCAATACACTTAACTGGCGGTCGCAGCATCTCATAGGTAGTTCTAGGAAATAAAGGAGTGGTTATTATCTCCGTAATATTACCGTTACTTGTAGCTTTATGCGTTAGTTATACCACAGAGTTCCACAATGGATTCACTTAACTGCTTTAACAGCCAATGTACTTAAATCGGTGTTAGCAGCGCCTCTAATAACTGTGGATGCACAAAGATATGAGGTGACCTCATTTAACACTTAACACACAGTAGATATAAACTAACTCTTAATTATAACTTCAGGGGGTATATAAAATTGTTGTGCATCTTGTAGAGTACCTTACACTGAACAGTACCTATTCATATCACCCTTCTCTTGCTATAAGTGATACAAGACAGTCACAAGTAGGCCAAAGCGTTAGCACCATTTTGATTTTATGGATCCCTAAAAATAATTATCTTTAGATGCAACGACAGCCCTTAAATGGCTGTTAAATTCTAAAGAGAGATATACAACCGGTCAGTATGTCTTGTAGAGTATCTTAGACCGAACAGTGCCTGTTCATATCCCCCTTCTCTTGCTATAAGTGATACATGACAGTCACAAGTAGGCCAAAGCGTTAACACCATTTTGTATACAAAATTTATGGAAACCAAACGTAATTGTCGTTATTTAACACTACTTTTTGCATTTTATTTGAGCCAGTTAACCTATATATACACTCCGTGTACCATTGCAGTAATGATTTCACATGTTACAATAAAGACAATTCACGCCACCGATACTTTTAATAACCAAATTTACAAGAAAACCTTGTTATTTTAAGAGCGCATTAAAATTTTGATGAACACCACTACATATCAGTGGCGAAGGGTCCATACAAGCCTATTCCCATCGGCTTACCTTTTAAAAATCCCTCCCAGCATATCCACTATGCAGATCACAACATTTTTGTAGAACGGCTTACCTTCGCCATAATTTCACCCCTCGCCACTGCTACATATATTCCAGTAAACTGGCCTTCGCGACCAAAAATAACAAATTTTGAGTGAATTGGACCTATTAAAAATAAGTAAGATAATTCTTATAAGTAATGTCACAGAATACATAATAGTACAAAGGTAATGTGTTCACTACCACTTTCAGATACAAACTGTCAAATTAACTTAAAAGTATTTTTTCTTGTGTACTTTAAACCTACACAATCATAAAGTGGATAAGAGCTAAAGTCCACTTATATAGCGCTATTGCAGAACCTTAAGTAATAATTATCGTTACTGTAGAACTCGAACAGATCTCAAAGTAATAGTTCTAACTTCTAAAACACTATAAGAATTACACGGGCGCCAACAGTAACTTTTCTAACTCTTACAGAGTTAATACGTACATTTCTTGTAGAGCTAATATTGCTATTTTATTTGTATAGGTTTGGGTTCTATAGTGGCGATCTTAAGAATTCAAAGATATTAAAGGGTTCTTCTACAGCGATAAAAAGAGTTTGAGGCTGCAAAATTTGTGGCCTAATCCGGGGGTATAGCGTAGTTAGAGCAGGCTATATCACTATTCGTTAGGTCTCTTGTACCCCTCAATAGTATTATTTGAACTGGAATACAGGTTTTGTAGCTCTTTTCTAAGCGCTAGTTTGTTAGTTAGGAAAACACTAGTGCGTTATAGAATTATCCCTACAAAGTTAAATTAGTACCTTTCTGCAAGTTCTATGCAAGTAAACAGAGCATTCCCAGTTTAACCGGCGGCAGGCTGATTAACTAATTAAAAACCACCTAGCGACCGGTTTCAGTTCACAGATGAATGTGATACATTGCTACTTTTCTTTGGTATGTTTTTTTACCCCAAAAAGAAGTAGCAATGTATCACATTCATCTGTCAAATGAGACCGGTCGCTAGGTGGTTTTTAATTAGATAAATCAGCCTGCCGGTAATACAGTTATTTTTTTAGTAACAACAAAGTGGTTTTATGCCGCTGAAAATTCATATACATTTTTGGAATAAATATATGTGTGATTGTGTGTTCTTAATTAAGTCAAACTAATATTTATTATTATGAAACTATTCATAATTCACAATATTTTGTTATAAAATATTAAAAAAATTGCATTTTATTACTTTAAATTATTGGGGTGCTAAGAATCCCCCGGTGCGGATCGGCTACCACCAATCACGAAAATTGCACCTGGCAACCTATAACACGCGCACACTGGCGACCGATACGAAGATAATCGAGTTGGAAGAAGTTATAAGCAAGTTACGCTGGGACATCATTGGGTTATCTGAAGTCCGAAGAGAGGGAAAGGACTCGATAATCCTTAATTCCGGTAACTTGCTGTACTACCGGGAGGGCGACCAACAGTCTCAAGGTGGTGTCGGGTTCATCGTCCACAAGTCCCTTGTCAACAACGTGATTACCATCGGAAGTGTGTCGACCAGGGTGGTGTACCTTATACTCAGAATATCCAAACGGTATTCGTTGAATGTCATACAGGTTTACGCACCGACCTCGACGCACTAAGATGACGAAGTGGAGGCTATGTATGAGGAGATCTCTAAAGCCATGCATAGCTACAAAACCCACTACACCGTTGTGATGGGGGACTTCAATGCAAAGTTGGGGAAACGATGTGGTGATGAGCTGAGAGTGGGGCAATTTGGAGTTGGGCAACGGAATGACAGAGGCCAGATGCTAGCCGACTTTATGGAGAAGGAGAACCTCTTTATGATGAACTCATTCTTCAGAAAGCCGGAAAGCCGGAAGTGGACTTGGGTCAGTCCGGACGGTACAGTCAGAAATGAGATTGATTTTATCATGTCGACGAAAAAGCAAATATTCAATGATGTCACTGTGATCAACGCCGTTAAGACGGGGAGCGATCACCGATTGGTACGTGGCACATTGAATATCAACATAAAGCTGGAAAGATCTCGATTGATAAAATCAACAGTCCGACCATTGCCGGCCCATATTCAAAACCCCGAGAGCTTTCAACTCGAACTCCAAAACCGTTTTGAAGCCCTTGAGAACAGCATAGATGTGGACGATCTAAACAATATGGTGGTGGATACTGTCCGTAGGGTAGGGTCCAAGTTCTTCAAGACCCGCCGTCCCAAGCTAAAGAAACTCTCCAACCACACACTCCTACTCATAGATCAGAGACGTGAAATGAGGCTCCAGAGTTCAGTAGATACTAATCGTTATCGGCAGCTTATTAGACAGATATCTAAGTCTTTGACGAGCGACCTTCGCCAATTTAATACAAATCGTATTAAAGAGGCCATCGAGCGGAACAAAGGCTCCAAAAAGTTCGCGAGAGATCTGTCTATTGGGCAAAGCCAGATGACGAAGCTGAAAACTGACGACGGACGCATCATCTCAGCGAAGTCTGAAATCCTGAGTTAGATCGAGAGTTTCTATGGGCAGTTATATTCCACGCAGACACCCGTTGAAAGCAAGGCTAAAGACCCCAGAGCCAAGCTTACCCGACACTATACCCAAGATATCCCGGACGTCAGCATGTACGAGATTAGTATGGCTCTCAAACAGCTGAAAAACAACAAGGCGGCGGGCGACGACGGAATCACTACAGAACTTCTGAGAGCGGGCGGTAAGCCGATACTTAAAGTCCTCCAGAAGCTTTTCAATTCCGTCATCGTCGAGGGCAGAACGCCGAAGACGTGGAACATAAGTGAGGTGATTTTGTTCTTTAAAAAGGGTGACAAGTCCCTCTTAAAGAACTATAGACCCATCTCGCTTCTGAGTCATGTCTATAAGCTGTTTTCGAGAGTCCTTTCGAACCGTCTCGCTCGCAAGTTCGACGACTTCCAACCTCCCGAACAAGCCGGGTTCCGAAAAGGCTTTAGCACCCTAGACCACATCCATACGCTGCGGCAGGTCATACAGAAGACCGAGGAGTATAATCTGCCACTTTGCTTGGCGTTCGTGGATTATGAGAAAGCCTTTGATTCGATTGAAACCTGGGCGGTGCTGCAGTCTCTCCAAAGGTGCCAGGTGGACTACAGGTATATCGAGGTGTTGAGGTATTTATACAAAAATTCCACCATGTCGGTCCGAGTACAGAACCAGAGAACAAATCCTATCCAACTGCAGCGAGGTGTGAGACAGGGAGATGTTATTTCTCCGAAACTGTTCACAGCTGCGTTGGAGGATATCTTTAAACTCTTAGACTGGAAAGGACTCGGCATCAACATTAATGGCCAATACCTAACACACCTTCGTTTTGCCGATGATATAGTTCTTATGGCTGAGACCTTGGAGGACCTGAACACAATGCTCGAAGATTTTCGTAGTGCTTCCCAAAGAGTGGGTCTTAAAATGAACATGGATAAGACGAAAATCATGTCGAATGCCCATGTTGTGCCCGCTCCAGTTCATGTTGGGAACACGGGATCCCTTGTTTTCGCATAATTGTTTTATACCTAATTTGATTTGGCATTACGGATTTGGCATAATCTTTTTTGACATAATAATACTTTCGCATAATTGTTTTTTGGCATACTATTTATATTAGCATAATTATCATTTAGACTAATTTGTTTTCGCATAATGTTATTAGGCATATTGTCTATTCGCCTAATATTATTTAGACATAAAAATCAAAAACAATAAGAATAAATATTTTTACGCACTTATTTATTTTCATGCAAAAGGGGTAGGTATTGTATTAAAATGCCAAAAACTCACAACACATACGACCTAAATATCGACTCATAAAACACCTATTTTTAAAATACCGAAAATCTTTAATGTCGATATCCAATAGACCGAAACTCAAAAGATCGATTATTAAATGACTGATGATAGTTCGAAATCCTGAAAGTTAAAATGCCGATAGTTAAAAATCCCGAAAGTCTGTTTAGGTCTATTAGGTGCTACGACGAGCGAGCGTAGCGAGCGAGGAGGAGGTAAGGTTCCATTGCGACCAACAACGCACGAGCCGAGCGAGTGAAGCGAGCGTGCCGCGGCAGCGGCCGGCGAAGTGCCAGAACCGACCTGCTGGCATGTAACCCTCAATTAACCTTCGGCCTTTCGTTTAGCTTTGGGATTTTGTATTTTAGGTAAAATGTTCTTTCGTGATTTTAAACGTCGTGATTTTTTGTTTATAAAAATATGCGTAAATAACATTATGTGTGTTTAAATTTATGCTAAAGAATATTATGCTTAAACATGATTATGCTTAAAGTAGTTATGCTTAAAAAAATTATGCATAAGCTGTTATGACTAAATAATATTATGCGTAAACATCATTCGGCGAAATCATATTATGCTATGACATATTATGCCTTAAAATTTTATGCAAATACATAGGGAACCTGGGAACAGTACACTTGAAGTTGTTGACCATTATGTATACCTAGGACAGGCAGTCCAGTTAGGTAGGTCCAACTTTGAGAAGGAGATCTCTCGTCGAATCCAACTCGGATGGGCAGCATTCGGGAAGCTCCGAAAAAATCTTCGTGTCCGATTTACCTCAGTGTCTCAAGACGAAAGTCTATGACCAGTGTGTGTTGCCAGTGATGACTTGCGGCAGTGAAACGTGGTCGCTAACTATGGGTCTCATAAGGAGGCTCAAGGTCACCCAGCGTGCAATGGAGAGAGCCATGCTCGGCGTTTCCCTGCGTGATCGAATCAGAAATGAGGAGATCCGCAGGCGAACTAAAGTAACCGACATCGCTCGAAGGATTGCTCAGCTAAAGTGGCAGTGGGCTGGACACATAGCGAGAAGAACCGATGGCCGTTGGGGTGGAAAGGTTCTTGAATGGCGACCGCGCACCGGACGACGCTCCGTGGGTAGGCCCCCGACAAGGTGGACCGACGATCTAGTGAAGGTTGCCGGAAGCCACTGGATGTGGGAAGCGCAGGACCGATCGTCGTGGAAATCCTTGGAGGAGGCCTATACCCAGCAGTGGGTGTCGTGCGGCTGATATGATGACTTAAAATTATAATTTTGGAATAGTATGCTCACTCACCCCTTTGTTGCAAAATATTTTTTCAACACACTTGCTCGTAAAGTCAGCCCTAATACATCGCTTTTAGGGCCATAAACCGAGCTATAACAAACGCGTGCAATAATATGTAAAACACTAGGTTGTTATAGAATTATTCCTACAAAGTTAAATTAGTGCCTTACTGCAAGTTATATGCGAGTAAACAGAGCATTCACAATTTAACCGGGTAATACAGTTTTTTTTTGTAACAATAAAGAGGTTTTATGCCGCTGAAAATTCATATTCAATTTTGAAATAAATAAATGTGTAAGTCCTTAATTAAGTCAAACAAATATTTATTATTATCAAATTATTCATAATTCACAATATTATGTTTTAAAATATTAAAATATTTGCATTTTATCACATATAATTATAATTTTGAAGTAGGCTGTATGCTCACTCACCCTGTTGTTCGCAAAATATTCTTGCATTGGGCGTGTGAAAAAAACAAAAAAAAATCTATGCGCCTTTTCCCATAAATGTCATATTTTGTTTTTGTCGTATTTGTTGCTGTGTGGTAAATTACTTTGTATTTTCCTCGCAAATGTGTTGAAAAACGTCGTATGAAATTCGTGAGCTTTTGCTTATTGCACACTCGGCTGAGTTACGCCCTCGCCTGCGGCTCAGGTTGCAAGTTTTACGGAACCCTAAAATGTGCGAAGTCTGAAACGCACTTGGCCGGGTCGTTTTTCTCTCTTCTCACCTTACCTAATAAACTATAATAACTAATTCGGTTATTATAGTCGGTACTCGGTACCTATTTAATTGCCAATCAAGTGCTTATTATAAGTATCAGTTAAAATAAATTTGTTACTATAGATTGAACCTTTGACTAGTTATTAGATCTAATAATTATTCTAAAAAGTAAACTTTCTACTAAAATGTAGTAGATTTAGAACCCTATTTTTGCTGACGGAATCCACTTTTTATTTTTTACACAAAATCTGATAAACATTTAGTAGTCTGCAGTTACTCTTACCTTTGTATTGGTCAAACCAATGTCACGTTGAAAATGCAAGTAAAATATTGGTGCAAAAATGCGGAAATTATACTTACTTATTTATAGGCTCGAATATAGGTATTTTCCCACAGAATCGTAGTTCTGGGATCGATTTCCGGGAAAGATTGTATGAATTAATGCCGCCCTTGAACAACATGCTCCGCGTGCAGCGTTTCAAACAGACCATTTTATGGGGAAACAAGCTCACATCTTTGTATTTTACCTACCTCCTATCCTGTTCAGTACTCCAGGTGCTTTGCAGTGCTGGCTCTTCAGGGTAACCATTAAAACCAAGCATCACAGCAGTGCCAATGTTTGTGGATGTACTATATGGGCAACAGCGTCGCTTAACCAGTTTGCAACAAAATTCGTGTGCGCGCGTATCGGCCCTGCACAAACTAAACATATGTGACAGCGGGCGCGGCCTGCAAGCGATTTTAACCTTAGCAGTGGTTAAGCGACGCTGTTGCTCATGGTACATACTTGACATAGTCTGCTTTGCACAAAGTGCGAGTTAATCCGTTCTTTGGCGTTACACAACTCCGTTTCCAGATGGTCGTAGAAAACTTGCAGCTTGTACAAAATATTGTGTTGCATGAAATCAAGTGCACTGAAAAGTACTCGTAGTTATAGGCGAACTAGGGAAAAATGAGTCAATTTTGGCGATTTATCAAAAATGGCGGAGAAAGCACAGGGGAGAGGGGTCGATCAGAAATACCGGAGTTTTTGTAGGGTAAACCTTACTATTCACTGAAGTGAAAATTCATGTATAACGAAATTTTAAAAAAAAATTGAATAACTTTTCAATTTTTTCCCGATGTTACCGTTTTGTCAGACCCCCTCCCCCGTGCGTGACCACGGCTATTTTTTTGCATCTGTGCAAAGGTGCCCAAACGTTGGCGTCGGAAAACCAAAATCATTTTTTAAAGTAAACTATAATTATATAAAAAAATAATTTAATAAAACCGAGCTAGTTAGCCGAGACTCATTTCTTCTTTCCTAATGTATTTTTAAAAGTTCAGATACATCAGCTTTAAGTCGGTATACTCCTTAATTTATAAAGTTAGTGTAGAAGTGGTGGGAAAATACAATTTCTTTTATAAATATAAACAAAGGCAAGCACCTAATATTAATAGTTACAGTTTAGAGACAAAACAATAACCACATTCAAAGTTATTAATAATTTTACCTCAATATTACGGTTATACAAAGAATCCTTTTTAGTTATTTTTATTCCGATTATAAATAAACATTGAGTCATTATCAAATCTCGCCGGCTTACAGTGGAAAATCCCGATGAATTAAGACAACATAATCAGTTCGTGAATACTACATGTCATGGGGCCATTGGTCAAAGGTAAACGAATTTATTCAATTAAAGTTGAATTTGATTGTTATTAATTTTAAAATAATAACACAATTACATCGGGGATGAACATGAAGAATACCGAATACAAAATCGCTGTCCGTGTGGTATTCGATTTCGAATTTATTTTAAAACATTTGTGTCCAAAAAAGTGTTGTGATAACTTCGTTGCAACTATTTTATCATCACAAATCAAAATAAGAGTTTGCCGTGTTTATTCAAAACAATACGATGTAAACACTCATCATTTATCTGGAACTGTGATAATGGTTATATAAAAAACGTGACAGTTATATTTTATGCATAAACGCATAGATAGATATAGTATAAAATATAACAGTCCGATATTTATTTACTAACCGGATTTTCTATTTAAATTTATCGATATACTTAATTATATGTTTAGGTCAACCTGACGTACATAATTGTTTCGCAGATATAAGTAGTTTAAACGACTGAGTAGTCTGGAAAATGTTTTAGAAGATAATTGGCATTTATGTTGAATCGAATTGAAACATTTAATACCAACTTAAGAGAGGCAAAAGTGTTATATGGATTTGATACACGGCGGGTAATAACCCTTTTTCAGGACTTTTCCCAAATTTTTCCAAAAAACCTTTTCAACACATTTGCTCGTAAAGTGAGCTCTAATACATCGCTTTTAGGGCCATAAACCGAGCTATAATAAACACCGTGCAATAATAATATAAAACACTAGTGCGTTATAGAATTATCCCTACAAATTTAAATTAGTACCTACCTTACTGCAAGTTCTTTGCGAGTAAACAGAGCAAACCGGGAACCGGGTAATACAGTATTTTTAAGTAACAATAAAGAGGTTTTATGCCGCTGAAAATTCATATACATTTTTGGAATAAATAAATATGTAAGTCCTTAATTAAGGCAAACAAATATTTATTATTATCAAATAATTCATAATGCACAATATTTTGTTAAAAAATAATAAAGTATTTGCATGTTTAACCGACTTCAAAAAAAGGAGGAGGTTCTCAAGTCGACGGTATTTTTTTTATGTATGTTTTACCATAACTTCGTCAGTTGTTATCCGATTTATACAAATCTTTTTTTATCTCAAAGAACAAAGTTCGTGTGTGGTCCCATAAAAAAATTACATAGATCTGGCTGTTAGTTTTAGCTTGCCATCACACGTGTTTTCACGGATTTTCTAACATAACATCTTTGTTTATGTGCCGATTTTGATGATTCTTCAAGAGTGGTCACATTTTAATTTCATCGATATTGGACCTTGAACTTCGAAGATACACAAGGGAACTCCTCATATTCAAATAGTACAAGTAAAGTGATTTGGATTTTAGTAGTTTTATGACAATCCAAAACAAACCAAACCATGGTCTGCAATGCAATGTTGCTACGGACGACGGACTAGACTTGGACTACAAAGACACAACGGAACTCCTCAAAAACAAACAGCGTAAATTTGGAAATTGAACTGTGGGCATTTTACCATTGAAAATATTTTATACAGTTAAAAAATATTTACATGCTTACATGTACTAAAACCACTAAAAACTAAAAAGTTGAAAATAAAAAACTTTTTAACAAAAAAGAAAAACCTCCTTCAAAAAACCTGAAACAAAAACAGCTTCAAAATTAAATACCTCTAAAAAAGCGAGAAATAATATTCAAATCATTAGTTACGCATAACATTATTAATAAAACACGTCTAATGAAGTCGGGTGGGGCTTTTAGAAATATAAAAAAAAGTTATCTTCCAGCCCCACCCGACTTCAATAGACATGTTTTATTAATAATGTTATGCGTAAATAATGATTTGAATATTATTTCTCGCTTTTTTAGAGGTATTTAATTTTGAAGCTGTTTTTGTTTCAGGTTTTTTGAAGGAGGTTTTTCTTTTTTGTTAAAAAGTTTTATCACTTAAAATTATGATTTTGAAGTAGGCTGTATGCTCTCACCCCTTTGTTCGCAAAATATTCTTGCATTGGGCGTGTGATAAAAAAATCTGCGCGCCTTTTCGCATAATTTTTAGGGTTCCGTACCCAAAGGGTAAAAACGGGACCCTATTACTAAGACTCCGCTGTCCGTCTGTCTGTCTGTCTGTCGGTCTGTCTGTCTGTCTGTCTGTCTGTCTGTCACCAGGCCGTATCTCATGAAACGTGATAGCTAGACAGTTGAAATTTTCACAGATGATGTATTTCTTTTGCCGGTATAACAACAAACTCTCATACAACAAACGTGTTTTTTTTGCCGTTTTTTGGTACGGAACCCTTCGTGCGCGAGTCCGACTCGCACTTGACCGGTTTTTATATTTTGTTTTTGTAGTATTTGTTTCTGTGTGGTAAATTACTTTGTTTTTCCTCGCAAATGTGTTGAAAAACGTCGTATGAAACTCGTGAGTTCTTGCTTATTTCACACTCTGCTGAGTTACGCCCTCGCCTACGGTTTGGGCTGCAAGTGCTGCAAACCCACAGCCTCGTCTGCAATGAATGAGCAACTTAAGCTAACTTGTGTACTATGCGAGTCAAATAAGAATAGTACTGTCAAAGGGGCATAGACTTATTATATTACTAGCGTAAGGACACGGTCAACGTCGCTACGAAATGACGCCAGTTGGTTGGCCCTAAAATTACAGTTTTAGGGCCAACGCGATTCAGTCATCCGCGGAAGACTATGGCAGACAGACGGTGATTGACGTGACATAAAAATGCCGAATTGTGCATTTGTAGATTGCAACAATTATGCTGCAAAAGTTAAAAAGTTGCATGGAATATTGAATCATCCGTAAGTAGCTTTACATTATTTTTATTGCATGTCTAACAATTTTAATTGAGTTTGAAATATTGCTATTACAAGTTATTGTTCGAGGCACTAGAGATGGGTCATCCATCATGATTCAAATGTACTAGTTCACTTGAGTCCATATTAAATCTTTAGTTCATTTAGTTCTATAGCTAATTAACTCGAAGAACGAAAATAAAGGGAAAGGATAGATTACGAACACTGCGTACAGAAATTTCTCATATACATATGCTATTATTAACGTGTCATATGAAACATATTCGCTGCAAAAATTATTATGCACATTACGTTTCAATTAATTACAGATTTCCTAATGATCCAGTGCGTAAAGAAATATGTAGTCACATCAATTAAACACCGAAAAGAGCCCTATTTCAAGCCTCCTAAAAACGCAAGAATATGCTCTGCTCAATAACACAGATGTTGATATTTCAAGAGCTGGACTACGAAGGCTGAAAGCAATGGCAATACCGCGAATTGAGATTGAACTATTAACCGCATCTACGCATAACAAAATAACCCAACTCAGAAAACGAAGCACCTGCCTCGCATATTATGCAGTATAGTGACCGGCCGCAGCTTTGCTTTAAGGTTTATTAATTGAGTAAAAACCTAGGATAAAATAATCTCTGTTGTGTTGTATTTATTAAATTACACTGACTTAAATTTCATTTTTATTAACAAGCTTGCGCAAACGCAGAAGTTTATGTAAATAGGTAAAGTCTGTTCAATAAGTCAGTTTACGTATTACTTCTGATTTCTGATAAAGCAGATTTTTCTTGCGCCCGCTTTTCTTAACAGCAAAAAAATCAACAAATGGGTGGTAGAAAAAATAAAAACAACTCAAAAGCATTTAATTTCTAAAAGTTTATTTGAAGTTTTTTTTTATTTTGTTTTGATTTAGATGTTGGTGATTTACAAAATAATAAAAAAATATTTTGATTACAACACCAAAAGATAATTTTGATAATTTTAGTACAAAAAATTATGCACAAATTACTCAAAAATGTTGATTATGGACGATTGATAGGTAGCTTTAATAAATTTACTCATGTAAAGTGACATATTGAACAGATTATATTTATAAAATCAACTAGCGACCCGCCCTCGCTTCACTTCGGTGTAAACTATAGATTTTGTACATAAAAATTAATTGATAATAAGTTTATATACCTGCCTTTAAAAAAACTTTAGGTAAATTAATACTTATATTTTAGGGGTAAATTACCAGCTAAGTGCGATAGTAGGAGCCCCTTGACAAAGTATATTTAGTTGGACAAGGATTAATATCATGATACGAAATGTCTTCCGATCAATAATCACTTTTTTAGAAAAAATATGATACTGTGGGTTTCATTATTTAATTTTCATAGGGATCTCTATTTTTTTTAAATAATATACAGCTAATGCTTAGATTATCTGAGAGCTAATGTTAGTCGCTGATGAAGGTGAAAGAATTTTAAAATCAGATCAGTTAGTTTTTGAGTTTATTCATTACACAATCAAACCAACAAACAAAGCTTTCTTCTTTATATTAAATAATACACTAGTTAATAGATTATAATATTAGTATCAAAAATATCTAATTTGAAATAAACCTGATTGAGATTTTATTATGATTGACGTTTTATTTATGACCATCGAAAAACTGTTAATAAAATTTTAAACCATAATAAAATTTTGCTAGCGACCCAATTGAACTAGATGAGTGAACTAGTTTTTAACTCCAATTGAACTAAAGTACACTTCAGTAATCTTTTTTGCCCACCTCTAATACCATTGTAGTTCGAGTGGGTTCTAACAGATGTCGCTGATTTTGATAGTATGAAGGAATTGTAAGGCAAAATACTCAAATGGGCGCATCCTTCCTTTTGAAATCATTGCAAAGGGGCCATTTTTGTTTGCGTTTCGCTTCCTCTTCGGGGTGTAGGAATGTGCAAGAAAAGGAACAAAGATCAAAATGGCCGTTTGAAAGTACTATTCTTATTTGGCGCGCATAGTATGCATAATGTACTATTAATGCAAGTTTTTTGGTTATTATAAACTAAGTGATTTATAAGCATAGGTATATTTTATTTCTTCAGCATTGAAAACGCATTACAAAGTTACCAACAAGCACGGCTGATTAAAAGGGTCAGCAAAATACGAATGTAATTGTGAATCCAGTGACCGCAGAGCTCTGACGCAAATCGAAACAAGTTTTGAGGCAGCTAAGATTCATAAAAAAATGGCAAGTTACCATGAATATTCTCTCACATAAACATAATTCTTTCGTTTTTATCACTGCGGTAACACCAAAAAATGAGGCGTTATCCCAAAGTTTTCATGCATGTGTTTCACTCTAGCTCATTAGTGAAAAATATGTACGAAATAGGTTTTGTATATCATTAAATAAAAGATAGAGAATATAACACGTGTATCAGTTGTGATGATACACGTATAATATTTTCTTGAAATTAAGTATGCATAAGTATATAATTTTTTTGTACTTAATGAGCCTGTGAGTTTGCCTTAGGTATGTACCTACTCGTAGCTATATTTTTATCTTGGTCGAGAAATAAAATATGTGAGGAAATAACGTTTTAACTCTCTTGGCAAGTAGCAGTAGGTACCTGTATCAAAATAAATCAAGCACATACCTACGAGCTTTAGATTTTTATGACCAGTTAGAAAAATTTCATAATTATTTTTATTAACATTTTATTTGCATACGTACCGTTGACCTCCCTGTTATTTTTCTATAAATTAAACTCTACTTCCATTTAAATAAGAGCAACCTTAAACATCATTCGCCCGCAAAAATTCATTCACAAGATAAGTCGATTCCGGTTATTCGCTACGCCAAGATTATTCTTCCATTTCCTGACGTTTGTTAAATGATGGACTTTATTATTTTTATGGAAAGGATAATCAGAATTACTAAACTTATTTAATGTTTCGAACATAACTTTGCCAGGTTAATAAATATCATACCTTAATTTTACACTTAAAAATATTTTCTGTTAGGGTTTCTGTACCCTTAGCACGAACAGCTATCGAAAGAAATAACGCGCGTAAAATCATTCGATAGTGCAATTTTGTATTGGAAATTTGTACAACGCCATCTACCGCCGAATAGCGAAATTAAAATTTCCATAGATAATTCTCTATAGAGTAATTTTACGCGCGTTTTTTTTCTCGATAGCTGTTCGTGCTAAGGGCACAGTTTTCAAACTACTGATAAAAATTCGTGACCAATTTTCAGTAAGTACTTTTCATTTTACAGTTTGGTAAAACTGACTAACATAAATTTTGTATATACTTTCTCGTGATAATATTTAATTCAAAATTATAAAATATATTGTATTTAAATTGTATTTTCGGTAGTATTTTTGCTTGCAGATAATGCAGCAATGATTCAGCAATGACAGTATAAATTATACCTGTCAGTGTTGTATTATCTACAAGCTAAAAGTAACCCCCATGAACTTTGTTAGTCTGTACATTTGTTGATGTGTTAAGTGTGAATTTCAGTGAAGACATATTTAAACTTAACCCATTAACGGTGGAGTTTTGCTAAGGCTATGGATTTTTTCATTTTTTTATATGTTGTTAATAACGATCAATATGATATAAATTCATCAATAAAAAAATAATATTTGTTATATTTTTGGAAAAACGGAGTGATGCCATATGGCACCGCTAGCTTAATATAGGAGCATAACCAGGTTTATGAAGCACTTCATGAATTCTCAGCTGGTTGTTCATCCGCTTCTAAAGAACTCTCAGAGCAGTTTGTAGAACTTCCAAATAATCTGGTGAAGGGTGTTGCGGATTTCCCGACGAGATGCACGGGCACTCCGACTAGGGAGCCAACGAGGCTTGACTGAGCCCGATTCACTATTGTCGCCAATATGTGGTTTTTGAAAATAGGTAGGTACAGTATCTTCTTTAGGTACCACCTCTGCCAGATACATGAGATCTCATCTACCTTGATTTGATGAGATCATGAGAACTCATCTGACTAGATAAACGTCTAGGGGCAGACACTCAGTGACTCGCAGTGACTCGGACTAGTTGATGGAAATGAAGGCTCATCTTCTTCACTGATATCATTCAAAGTCAATGAAGTACATTACCACGAACCTTCTTTTTATCAGCTAAGACCACTTTGCATCGAGAGCTGAGAGAGTTGAGGCCTGTAAGATTGGCCTAACCTTGTTGATTTTCGTCGGCAGAGTCTTTAATAGTTGGGATAGCCGAGTCTGGTGACTCAATGAATATACATGATGATACCAAGATTTTATCATCTTCTAGAACAGTGAGTCCGTCGTGCAAGGTGCAATCTCTGTTATGACAAAAACATAAGTAAAAGAACAATTCCTGACTTCAAACAACATTGTAATGAACAAAGTCATAGAAGCCATGTGAAACATACAAGTCACATAATTTCAACAAAAACGATATCGTTTTCGGCTAGTGATTCCGTTTGGCATCACTCACTTTTATCACTTGATATAAAAAAACTAAAACATGATTCCACATTTTTCACGTGTTTTTCAATAAGAAACAAGTCTTATAAACACACTTAAAAATACTCAGTAGCCTGTAAAAGTAAAAAAATAAAGGTTGGGAAGGAACTTACTTGAAATGGAACTCATTATTTTGTTGTTATTTTTTCAATACTGAATTTTACTCGTCTTCTATGTAATTAAATTTGATTATGATTGGTTAAAACCAAATTCAATATAAAACTATACATCTCTAGTAAGAAATACTAGGATTGGTTGATTGACTGACGTGAGTTTTTGTCGAAAAAATTTAAAAAATATTAAAAACACGACTGCCCTGCCAAAAACGCACGTAAAAAGTTAAATAACAAGTATAGCAAAACTTGGCTATTCGGTGATAGTTCAATAAATTTTGTCTAAATTTTTATGTGACATAAAATAATATTTGTGGATAAAAGGATATGATAATGGAGTATATATTACGTATGTTAGAGTATGTTAGCATAAGAAGCATTGCCTGTAAATTGTGTATACAAACAATTATAATAAACAACTAAAATAATCGGGTAAATCCGTGATACTAGACTTATTATGTGATATTATTCTGATCAAGCCGTTATATTAAATATCGGAATGTAAACTGCAATAAAATTAATTCAAATATCTTTATGAAAAAATGGCATTTAATTAAAACCATTTTTTTGTTAAAGTCTCAATAAATATATTAATTCAATTAAAATTTCAATTACAATTTTAATCCAATATCTATCTTATTTATTATTGATAAATGTTCTATTATAAATATAAGTAAGTATATTATTAATATTTTTGTATTTTATAAATATTATTGTATTAATATTTTACTTTAGCTCACCGTTTATGAATAATTAGCGATTTTTAACTTTAAACTATTTAAAAAAAACACTTGCACTTTGTTTTGTTGTGATACTAAATTGAAATAATTTCATCAAAACATTAAAATTTTCAACACAGCAATTAAGCCCTACATTGAACAAAATAACAACTTTTGCAATAAACATTTTATAAAATGACAAAATAAATCTTAACCTTTTTATTAGTATGATCAGGTTTTCCAATTTTAAACCAATATACGAAAAAAATATGTGTTTCCGATAGCTTCCACTTTGAAAACTAAATTCCTAAGAATACTGGATACAAAGAAAATATTTTTTTTAGTTGTTAATTTTTTCGGTATATCGCTCAGATACGTGGCGTACCAATTTTTGAAGCTCTTTATTAGCGCCATCTATTGGTATTGTTAAAAAACAAGTAAATAATGCAATAACAGAGTTATCAACTGTACTTCCAGTATCACCGAATTACTATATATCACCGAATAGCCAAGGTTTGCCCTATCATTGCAGTCGGGGGACCGTTTTGTGGAACAATTTTTAATCAAAGAGGTCCCCCGACTGCAATGACACTTGTTATTTAACTTTTTACGTGCGTTTTTGGCAGGGCAGTCGTGTTTTTAATATTTTTTAAATTTATTTATTTTTATTTCACACATTTCAATGACAAATTATATAGTTTTGAAATGTGCTCTTTAAGACCTTTCATTTTATGCCCATATTGTAATAATTGAAGAAAAAATGTAAAATAGCGATGAAACTCAGTCTCAAAGTCATTTCTTCTGTCTAGGCTGTTACAAGCACTTGTGAATGTCATAGAAGCTACGCCATCGGTTTGCAAACCCTAAGCGGGAGACCTAGTAACCAGAAGAACCGGCAAAAAACTCGTCAAGGGCTGCTTTTTACCCGACTGGAAGAGGGTTATGTTTTTCGCGCGTATCTTGTATGTAAGTTTGTATGTAATATTCTTTATTACCTCATATCTTTCAAACGGCTGAACGGATTTCCATGATTTACATATCGTTAGATTTGTCTCGTCAGCCCAAGTGTTCTTAAGAAGGTGGCGTTATAAAAAAACCAACATGGCGGCTGTACGGTGCTATTATACGTAGTGGGGAAAAAAATTTTTTTTTAGAATAATGCAATATGGGTGTCAAATTAAAGGGCTTATTATAAGGATTTCAAAAAGGTATGTCATATAAATAATAACTAAAAAGAAATAAATAAAAATTAAATTTAAAAAAATTAAAAACCCGCCTGCATAAAAAGACAAGTCAACTGAAAAGATGGAAACAAGATTAAATATTATAGGCAACATTATAACAGTCATGCAGTCGGAGGCATATAACTTAAATCATTCATAATGTCACTTTCTTTATGCATGCCTCCGACTGCATGTTATAATGTTGCCTATAATATTTAATCTTGTTTCCATCTTTTCAGTTGACTTGTCCTTTTATGCAGGCGGGTTTTTAATTTTTTTAAATTTTTTACCCGACTGCAAGAGGGTTATGTTTTTCGCGCGTATCTTGTAAGTATGTTTGTATGTAATATTCTTTATTACCTCATATCTTTTAAACGGCTAAACGGATTTCCATGATTAACATATCGTTAGATTTGTCTTGCCAGTCCAAGTGTTCTTAAGAAAGTGGCGTTATAAAAAAAACCAATATGGCGGCTGCACGGTGCTATTGAACGTAGTGGAAAAAAAATTTTTTTTTAGAATACTGCTATATGGGTGTCAAATTAAAGGTCTCATTAAAAGGATTTCAAAAAGGTATATCATGATTGTAATAAATAATAACTAAAAAGAAATAAATAAAAAAATAAATTTCAAAATATTAAAAACCCTCCTGCATAAAAAGACAAGTCAACTGAAAAGGTGGAAACAAGATTAAATATTAAAGGCAACATTATAACATGCAGTCGGAGCCATATAACTCAAATCATTCATAATGTCACTTTCTTTATGCATGCCTCCGACTGCATGTTATAATGTTGCCTTTAATATTTAATCTTGTTTCCACCTTTTCAGTTGACTTGTCTTTTTATGCAGGAGGGTTTTTAATATTTTGAAATTTTTCTCCATACAAAATAGTCAAATTAAAAAATTACCTCTGCATATAAAGTGAAGACATTTTCCATCACAATCGTCAACAAAAGTTTGCATACAATGGGTAGGTATTGAAATTTATTAACTGTCTTAACATATCAAATAACCTTTCAACTCCAATATTTACTAAATGCACAAGACCTACAAATCAACATTAGAAAAATAATATATTTGCTTTTTAGCGGTATTTAATTTTGAAGCTGTTTTTGTTTTTGTTTTCAGGTTTTTTGGAGGAGGTTTTCCTTTTTTTACAAGCTTTTTTAAGGGAGCGCAATGACCCACCTCATACAACACCACCGCAGAAATATTTAAAGCGAGCATGTTATACTAAAGTGGTTAATGATATCGATTCACATTTGTTCTTTTTAGGGTTCCGTACCAAAATGGTAAAAAAGAAACCCTTATGGTGTGACTCAGTCTGTCTGTCTGTCACAGCTGGATATCTTGAGAACTACTAATGATATCAACTTGAAATTTAGAATAGTTTGAGATGATTACTTTTGCTTAACTATTTTGCAAATAAGAAATAATAAAAAATAAATTCTATTTTACAACAGGGACTGAAAAGGGGTCTTAAAAATTTGAAGTGGAGCTACTAGGGCATGTGGGGTATCATATAAAAGAGCGCCGTTTGTACGTTTTCAATCATTTTTATTTGATTTAGGTTGCATAGTTTTCGATTTTTAATGAAAAATGTAAAAAATCTCAATAAAGCACACTGTTTTAGAAATCATCAAATTTCTAAAAAAGTTTTCCACTATCGGTCAAGAGATGGCGCTGACCTAAAACTGCAATACTAATTTTATTATTCTACTCTGCAGTGTGGTTTAATCGCGCACCGAGGGTACGGAACCCTCGGTGCGCGAGTCCGACTCGCTCTTGACCGGTTTTTTTTTAATATAATTGTATTTGTCGTAATGACTTTGCTTATTTTGTTAGCTAATCACTAGTAAGGAATTATACTCAGGTAGTGAGCAAAAAATAAAACTGCTATCGATATTTACGTACGTATCTTGTATTAATCATGACTTTGACTTAAAAAAAATATGTATTTACAAAGCTTATTAAATAAGCTGTAAGAAGTATTTAATGCTTTATTTGTTATCAAATTCCTCATCCAATGAAGAATCTCTTTAATTATAAACTATCCATTGGTTTTCCTACTTGTTTTATGATCTACTAGCGGCCGCCCGCGACTTCGTCTACGTGAACAGTTTTTATTCTATCCCTCGGGAACAGTTCTTTTATATTAAGATTATTAATATAATTGAAAAATATTAGAATAAATCGACTCACCCGTAGCAGCTCAGACGGGACTCGAACCCGCACCTTAGGATTCCGGCCCAATGCACTAACCAATTATGCTACCGAGTCGCTAGCAGGATTGGCGAAATTTTCTAATACTTTTCACATTTCCGCTGTAGGCCATACCTAATAAATTAATAATCTTAATATAAAAATACCATTGTGAATGCATAAAATCTAAAAGTTTAAAAACAGTTCTTTTTTTCAGGATGATGAAAAATACCCTATGTCCTTCTCTGTTCCCCTGATAATGTATATGCAAAATTTCATGATGATCGGTTGAGTAGATAAGATGTGAGGGCGTAATAAACAAACAAACTTTCGCATTTATAATATTAGTAAATATACCACCACAGATAACAAAACCAATCAAGTAAAATTCTGTTAACTTTAGCTACGATTTTCTTTAACTGTGCAAATAATTTCATTTCTTGTTTATTTTGTGAAAGAGGAGAAAATTAATTTAATTTATCGGCAATTTACAAAATTAACCGCGTATAGTAATAATTCTAATCATAAACTCTTTTTTTACCTGAGCATGAACAAGATATAATTATTATTGTAACTTTATTAAAATTTCTGTTTTTATTTAACCAAAACCCAAATTAATTACATTTTCGTAACGGACACGGATGTCATCAAAAAAGTTTACGGACGAACAACATAACGATATTAAGAACTAATGTGTCATTTGATTTCCTAATGAGTTTTACAATTGTGTTTTACATGAAACCTGTCTTTATTTACAAACGTCAGTGACCACAATCAATTAAATGCGCCAATGGATTTGCCGTTGTTTACGGAAATATTTATTTGTTAGGGGAATTAAAAAACTATTACATTAACTAACTATTATTATTTCTTACGTCAATAGTGTCTATGTGAATTTGTTGTGTGAGAACAAGATTTTTCTAGTAAATGAGTAAATTAAAATTATAGCAAAGAAGAAATTAAATTATATTATAATTATAGCAAAGAAGTAATTAAAAAACTATTTAAAGGTTGATGAAGTTGAATGAACCGTGGAAAATATAAGTTAAAAAAATATTGATTGTCTACTGCGACCGACGTAGTACTAATATATTGTATGAAATGGCCGTTTTGTATAGAGAATTTTACAGAATTCGCATTTTCGTACTAAAATTTTCTTGATTAATTTAGTAATTAGGTAGGATTAAGTAATAGAAAAAAAAATCCGAAGTTGCGTGAAAACTAAAAAAAGAAAAGTCACTTTGACTTCACAAATGCTATTAAAAAATTTAAACAGTTTTGATACAAAATATCAAAACCTTTCTTTTTAGGGTTCCGTACCCAAAGGTTAAAACGGAACCCTATCACTAAGACTCCGCTGTCCGTCTGTCGGTCTGTATCTCATGAACCGTGATAGATAGACAGTTGAAATTTTCCCAGATGATGTATTCCTGTTGCCGCTATAACAACAAACAGAATAAAATTAATATTAAAGGGGGGCTCCCATACAACTAACGTTTTTGGTACGGAACCCTTCGTGCGCGAGTCCGACTCGCATTTGGCCGGTTTTTTTTAATACATGTTGTGGTTGTGGCTGGAGGTGGCTAAGGTATGATCTCCATTCTGCTGTTACTTCGGTACATTTGTGAAGACGAAGTGACTTTAATTTATTTTTATTTTTTCACGCAACCGAAAATTCAGGAACTTTTTTCTATTAGGTATATTTTTTCTATAGGTAGGTAACTAAGGGAGCTTATTTCTACCTTTAAAAAAATTCGGGTTGCACTCCGGGAGTGCCGGCAGAAGTAAAAACTTGAATATTAACGTTGTGCATTTTTGATATTTTGGAATGGTTAAGGAATAATTTTGCACGAATTGCTTTAATTATCAGTATAAAAGTACTATCATTTATGAGATAGAATACAATATTTATTTATTGCGCTATCGTACACAAACATGACAAAATACATTAAAAAGTATATCTCTCAGAAAAATCAACCCGCCGAACGCCATTACAAAAAAAGTGTACAACGCCGCTAAAGAAGTTTTCACTTCAAAAATCAGCCAATTTTATTTTTTCAGACTTTCCCCATTTCATACTTTAACCCCCATTATTTTGCGAAATAAGTTGCGTGATAAGACGTCTTCTTGCTTCTTGTTTATGTTTATTTTAATTAGATTATAGTTCATCTGCAGACGCACGTGTGTGTTTACAGTTACTGGCATGCATACTTCAGCGATGGTTTTTTTAGAAGTTACTACTTCGGGTTCGGCGAAAATCTAAGATAGGTTCACATTTTATAGTACCTACCTAGGTAGGTACTATAGTAGGTACCTCTTAACTGCAAAAAAAGTTACACAAAGTAAACAATGTTTTCACAAAATAACTGCATCGATAATGTACATACAAATGCAGGGACTTATCTGACACTGTCCTTATGAAAATAATACATATATTTTATATAATGCGTTTTGAGGTTTTATAATTTTCCGAGGTTGTATGCATGGTACTCTCTACCATATCCGGCTTTGGGGTTTTTTGTATAAATATTTTTTATTATTATCACGGTTAACAATTTTAATCAAATCTTATGTGTCACTAGATTCTTCTAAGAATAAAAACCATATATTTGTAATGATATCATGTTTTTTATTAATGCAATTAAATGTGGTTTGATTGACGAGTGAGTGATTTTCAAGTGTAGGTATCTCAGCTCACTGGTTACCGCCTCTGTGGTATAGTGGTTCGCCCACACGTGTAAGACGTGGGGGTCCCGGGTTCCCAGGATTCCCAGGAGGGGAGTACATTTGTACTCGGTTTGGTTGGTGGTAGGGCTGATTTCAAGTCCGCCTGGCTAGCTACCTGCCACTATCTTACCTAAGTCTGACGACAACAATTTGAAAATTGTTGCGTTCCGCTAGTTACAGGTAAGATAACCAAGTTCCTCAGTGGTGAGGATTCCGAGTGTAGTGCGCACTGACACTTTCGGTCGATTGTCACTTAACATCGTGAGGTAAAGGGCTTGTACTATCCTGTTGTGAATACAAAATTATATATACAATATGTTTGGTTAGCGATGTCGGAGCTTTTAAAGGCAGAAAATATGATCAATTTTATCGACAAAACCCCCCACAGATTGGGGTCAATTCCCTTTTGGAATAACCGGCATTTTAAATTTGACTTTTTATTTTAGATGGCCCTACAGAAAAATATTAATTTCTCCGGATTAAAAAGTCCTACAGTTATAAAAAAAATACTTTTCGAAAGCTAATAATATCAACTATCAAGTAAAAATAATAATTAGGTAAACGTCTAACTTAAATACGTCATAAAAAAATACTAAAGTGTGCTTTTTAATAGTTTTTCTCGCAAATCTAAAAAACTAGGGCTAGCTAGGATTATTTTGCATTTTTTTAATACTCATAAATATTATCTACAAAATGACATCAAAATTATTTCCTGAATTGCATATTTCGAGAGTTATTTTTGTTTGAATATGACCCTTACGTAATCAATAAAAAAAAAATCCAAAATAGACAAATTTAAAAACATTTTTGTCAGTCGTTAAATTAAGTTGATAATTTTATCTGAATATAAATGTCATTGAACCATAAAAGCAAGTATTTATGCGTTTTGAGTTTTGACCATTTTCGCAAATTAACATTTAGTGCTTGTAAGAGTCATATTCAAATAACAATAACTCTCGAAATATGCAACCCAGAGCAATAACTTCGATGTTATTTTATAGATAATATTTTTGTGTATTATAATAATGTAAAAAAATTGCACATTAAAGTCCTACTTTTTGAGATCTGCGAGAAAAACTATAAAAAAGGCACACTAATTTCGGATTAAAATAAACAAAGATGTTATGTCCGAAAATCCGTGAAAACACGTGTGATGGCAAGCTAAATAATTGTCATTTTTCAGGATTATGAAAAAACTACCAGCCAGGGGCCCTATTTTTGAATCGCTCGACTCCAGTCGAGCGCTCGTTTCTACTGATTTTCGTTTGACATCCCATTGTTTTGAGTCATATGTCGAACGAAAATCAGTCGAAAAGAGCGCTCGACGCCTGCCGAGCGATTCAAAAATAAGTCCCCTGATCTCTGTAATTTTTTGGGTATGATTTTATCAATTACCTAATAAATGCATTTTCAGTGACCTAATAAATAATATTTGTTTCTAAAATAGTAGATCTGTCACCTAAATTGAATCACCAAATAATATTAAAATAAGAATTACTTGGAAATAATATCAATTATCAAAATAATAAAAGTGTCGTTTTAGTGACACCAAACAATATAAAAATGGTTACCTAAAAATAATATCAATGCCTAAAAATAATTTTTACTCACTGGAAAATAATGTTGATGATAAACAATTAATTAAATAACCTACCATAGGTTTTATAAATGTAGGTATGTACTTTATTGAATCAAACATTGCACTGTAATGTAAACTTGACTTGAGAACCTCCTCCTTTTTTTGAAGTCGGTTAAAAAGAGAGGGGTGTTATAAGTTTAACGTGTCTGTGTATCTGTCTGTGGTATCGTAACTGAACCTATTTTCGTTTAGTTTTTTTTTGTGTCATAGATAATTTTATCCCGAGTGTTCTTAGCCATGTTTCATGAAAATCTGTTCAGCCGTTTGAAGATCATCAGCTCTTTTCTAGTTGATGAGGGGATCTCACTAACTTCCTTATGTCCGATCGATTCGAAATTTAGTACCGTGTTACTTCAATGATATTGGAAGTATGTGGTAAAGTAACCATGACCTGATCAGCCGTTTGAAGATCATCAACTCTTTAATAGTTGATGAGGGGATCTGACTACCTTCCATATGTCCTATCGATTCCAAATTTTGTACCGTGAGTCAGGGGGGTTTCTAAATTTTTATTTTTTGTTATTACACTTTTTAGTATTTTTTATTTTTTAGTCTGTTTTAAAAACGCGGTTATTCTAAAAAGATTTTTTAGTAAGTAAATAATTATTTTCTGCTTTTTAGTTCTGTGTTAATTTTTTTCCTTGGCTTTTTCCAGATCCATCATCAGACCCTGAACACCATCTTCGATCAGATTTTTTGAGACGAATCAAACGAGTCCAAACTCGATTGGGTTGTATAGTTTCATTACAGAGTTCATGTGGCCTTCTTCCAGCTCCATCATCAGACCCTGGACACTATCTCCCTACAGAGTACTAGTCAAGACGAATCAATCGAGACCAAACTCGATGTGGTTGTATGGTTTTATTACAGAGTTTTTGTAACCTTCTTCCGGCTCCATCACCAGACCTTGGACACCATCTTCCATCAGAGTACTTGTAAAGACAAATCAAATGAGCCTAAACTCGATGTACTATGGGCAACACAAAAATCGTGTGCACGCGTATCGTTCTTGCACGAACTAAACGTATGTTGCGACGGTGCGGCGTGCAAGCGATTTTAGAGTGGTTAAGCGATGCTGTTGCCCATTGTACTTTTTTTTTACTTGTTGTTGCGCTAGCTGGATGCCCCCTCTTAAAAGATGCACAAAGCTTTTAGCAGCTTATGGTGCCAATTTTATTTTAAATGCGGCCGTGCGTGCCGACCCC
This sequence comes from Agriphila geniculea, assembly GCA_943789525.1. NCBI lineage: Eukaryota > Metazoa > Arthropoda > Insecta > Lepidoptera > Crambidae > Agriphila > Agriphila geniculea. Next base: position 17,868,470 of record OX038875.1, read on the forward strand.
GCGACCTGCGAGTCTACCGCGGTTAGGGTTACCATATCTCAGGATTTGTCCGGAGATCTCAGGATTTTTGGACTTTGCTCAGGATTCCGGCCGGATTTCGAAAATTTGAGAAAATCTCAGGATTTTTAGAATTTTCAATAAAATTCAATACATTTAATAGAAGGATAAATAAGCTTTCTATTATTTAATCAGTTCGCCGCTGCCGACTAAGTACGTTATTCTCTAACTGCTACAAATCTCAGGATTTTTCAATGGATATCGGGCCTTTTCTCCGGACTTTAAATTTTTTCATATGGTAACCCTAACCGCGGTGGTGGTGACGCGCACGCAAATGACGCGTGCGCCTGTCGGCTGTTGACGCGACTTTGCTGTTGTTGTTGATGTTTACTCAAGTTCGCGGTCACAGCAGTCAGTCCTTGCCGATGGAAAAGCTCCTTCACAGAATGTCCTCTCGTCGGTTCGTCCTACCGGCGCCAAGAGAAAGTTTCGTTGAAGTTCGGAACAAAAATCGATAGCGTCAGCAAGCCAGCCAGAACTGTTACGGTACCGCACTAACAGAGACCAACTTCCTGCTGCGAGCTGGCGTACCGACCACAGCTGGGTTCCTGTCCTGTCCCGCCTGCACCACACAGGGATCCGGTAGGTACCTACTCCAAGAAAAAATCAGCCGCACCATAATCAAATTTTAAGGTGTTTGTGATGCGCATTGTTGATTAACATGAATTCCTGTAATCAAGGCAGACCCTTTTCGAATTATTGACGAGGATTTTTGACCAAAGAGCTTAGTGTACAGGTGCTAGCGATGAATTGTCTTGTGGCACTGGTTAGACACAGATTAACTTATTATTAAGTTATTTACTATTACTAAGTATTTTAATTAAAACTTAGGAGGTATTTCCCATTTCACCTACTACCTAGAATCACGAGGCAGGAAGCAAGTCTTACAGCAGAAGTAAAAGAATAAACCCGTAAATCGACATTTTATTGTTATTACCTACATAGAAAAAAAATCAAAGTTGAGAACCCTCGCCTCGCGATCTGATCAGATCCAACTTATCCAGTTAATAATGTGGGGTCATATGCCATTATCTAAGGGTTTATAACTAAAAATACAGCATGCTTACTGCAAACGTTTTTTACCATCAACTAATTAGGCAAAAACCAGATCATTATACCTTATTCCCGCTCTTCGAGTATATTTTTGTGACGCATGAAGTCAAGTTGAAGGCGGCTGTAGAGCGATGTGATAAAAGCGAGCCGGAACAGCGCGCGGCGTCAGTACCGAGCCCCATACCACGAGGAGCGCACGCGCATCACCCGTCCGCCGCCCGCTAGCGCCCTCGCTACGGAACTTGGACAGCCGTGTCCTTCCCGGTAGTGCATGTGTTTACCCAGGACTTTCGAAAACTGACAAATAGTGATACCTTGTGTTTATTACCCAGGTGAGTTTTAATCTACTTTTATGACAATCATGTGACACTCCCAATTTTCTTGCTTCATCACCAATATGAAAATCTAATCAAACAAACAAACATTGAAAATATTTAGATCATTAAAATTTCACGATTTTGAAATTATCTTAAATTAATATTGATTAGTTTGCAACTTACGGGAAATGTCTCATTGTAGGTTTATGTAACATTGATGACAACATCAGTACCATACCATACCTAATGATATTATTTTACGATTACCTACATCTGTCGGAAAAGTCGTGTATTCTTTGTTTAATAGATAAAAATATTATAAAAGAAGTATTTTTTATAAAGTTAAGATTCTAATTTTAACTCAGGATGAACAATCATACATGGTCAATTTAAATTAACGTAACTGTAAGATAATGTGAAGCCTGTGTGAGCTCAGGTACCCAAACGTATCTTTGGCCTCGCTCCATATCATCCAATTTTTACGCGAGGTGCTAATGAATGACATCGTTCTTGATAACTTGATAGATGAGAGACCCGCGCGTAATCAAAGGTCACGTACGACGACAGACAATTCCAAATCAACTCAAGAAGGCCACTCTGTTTTGTGACTATTTTGTCTTCAGTACTCGAGGGTAATCTGTAAAATATTTGAACCGGAAAGACAGTTTATCACCATTCAGTTGTGGCAACATCTAACTCGACTGTTAACGCACGCAACCGCAGTGGTTATTGTGATTATAGTAGAAAACATGCAATGAACGCAACAGTATACTATGAAAGGAGCTCGGTTTTGAAGCCAAGGATCCACCAAGGCGTTCTGCAGGCGTTAGTATTCCCAACGCGTGTGGCGGTGGGCGCGTGACGTAAGGTCACCGTGCCTGGCCACTGACTTGACACGAGATCAACGCGACTCCCTGCCATCGCCGCCGCCGCCGCCGTCGCCTAGACTAGACATTAACTATCGCACCCATGAGCGAAAATTATTCTATGTCTATGATCGCACCACACTACATATTTTCACTAACTGAACGCCATGACGTAATCGAATGGACATCGATCGCTTTATTCAGACCCTTGTAAGGAAGAGAAACAAGTTTCATAGGTTCCGTCACATTTTTTCATTAATATCAACATGCTAAATAGGTGGATTTACAACGCCATAAGTTCCGCGACCATATTAACATATGCGACTAGCTCAAGCTACTTTAATTAACATATCTAGTACTACTTAAAGCAATATGAACTATCAGATTAATGGAAATTTTTGTAGATGACGATATGCTTGCAGAAATCATAGCCTTAGTTCACCTGTTTGTGTGGAATTTGGACTCATTACCTTAATGCCTACTATAATAATTTACTTATTTAAATAACTCTAGCTAGATCATGCGATTTATTAAATCGATTACTCATCATAATGTTAGTCTATGTTGGGCCCACAGAACAAGAAAAAATGTTCTGTGGTAGGTAGAGACTTATCACAAAAGCCAGGATGGAAAATGTACGCTTTTAAAGTCATCTTGGAAATATTCATGCATTTAGTATCTAAGTAAGTACGTTAATTGCTTAGCTATCGATATTAGGAAGTCAGGTCTCTCTTTACAGGCAACAAAATACTAGGTATTACAAGCTAGGTAGGTATATTTAGGTACAATAATTACTGACATATAACTAGTTCAAAACAATCTGTTGTGAGCAGTTTTTGCTGTTGTAAAGAAAATGCACAACATTAGTTATAATGCAAAGACCACGATAATGTTTCATATTTCACAACTAATTTCGACACGCCTAATTAACACTTAAATGTGTTAATATACGTGGACATTTTTCAAGAACATAAAAAGTAGTAATCTGCACGTAGATAAAACTGCCGACAATACAATACTAATTCATTGAAGCAATTAATTATATTTCTAAGCATTTTCCAATGAAAATGAAGGCTAATAAGTAATTTAAACAAGGAAAGCTTAAGACGGAAATTACTAAAGGATTGCAAACTACCAACATAATGAGCAGAAATTATCATCTGATCATTGTTATTGTTATGACCGTTATGACTAATAAAAACTATCATTTTTTTCTTTTAATGTCATGATTACCAACGGCTTATGAGGCTGAAATCATAAAATTTTAATTTTCATCCTATGATTATTCAAAGTTTTCACTTTTTTTTTCACTATATAAATTGAACTTTCCTATTAGCTTGATAGGTATACGTAATAAAGTATTTTTCTCTCCGTCAGTTGTGATCATATTACAATGAAACCAAGAACCTTATAGAATATGAATATAAGATTCTTGAATGAAACATAAGTGAAGTTCATAGTCCAATGAACAATGAACTTGGCAGATTCAGGAGTATAATTTAAGTAATAATAACTGCAACTTCTCCACTTCCAAATAATCACCATTGCATAGTAATGATTCATGATAATATCAATCATTACCCGACTATCGCGCAGTCAATGATAGTTCCTTCAATTAACTTACTGTTAATATAGTCAATTGTTCAATTATCTTGTAAAATAATAAAATTCAACAAGAAAGGATGAAAATTTTTTGGGAAAATAATCTAGTCGGTGCTACGAATATTCGGGAAAATAATCAATCTTTTGAAATAGGCTAAAATATTTAATATTACTAGGCAATTTCAAAAAAAGTATAGTAATGATTTGGGTATTTGGGTATAAATTTTATTGACAAAATGTTTTTAGGCGATTCCCTGACCGAAAGTGGCGCCCTCGGGGTTTTTTATTTAATAAGTTGTTAATAGAAAAGGATTTTAATAAAACTTCTCATGGAATTTGGGGCACATAGTCTAGTATTTTTAGACAACATCACTACATTCCCTCGCAGTCATTCGTAGAAGTAGATACGAGTAGCAAACGTGTCAAAAACGGCTACTTTTAGCAGTTTTGCCGTCTACTTCTATCAGTGACTACGAGGGAATGTATGATACCGTCTAAAAAAATACTACACTGGGCCCTAAAAATTCCACGAGAAATTTAAGTAAAATTGTGTATTAGTAGAATTACAATAGGTATTAAATAAAATTCACCGCGGCGCCACTTTCGGTTACTAAAGCGCCTTTTCGTGTATAATTTGTAGAGTTTGTATTTTGGACAGGTTTTCCACTGTTTGCGAAAAGGTTACACCTAATATTGAACAGCTTCTTAACTGATATTATTGTCATCACTTTACTTTCACCTCATCAACACCCGTAGCATGAACATATCTATAAAAAAACGCGTGTTAAAAAGTGCGACAAAGTAATTTTGTATGGGAAATTTTTACAGCGCCATCTACCGCCGAAAAGCGAAATGAAATTTTCCATAGATTACGCCACGCGCGTTTTTTCTCGATAGATCTAGGAATAGACAGACATCTTGACAAAATATACACATTTTCGCTTTTATCTTTTGATTGGGTAACTTCCTATAAATAAATGTACCACAAATGTTACTGCAATTAGCGAAACAAAATGTTTGGCCCGAGAACTTTAATTCAATCTATTGGTTTGACCTTTTCTTTCTTACAGTACTTAGGTATAGTGTAAAGAAATCTAATTTACAACATGACTTAGGTGAAAAACATACAAGCAAATGTTGCGTTAATACGCAAAACATGGTCTTCTAAGCCTCTCGGAAAGATAATGGCCTTAATAATTATTGTGAATATTGAGACAGACTTAATTTACGGACGTATTTATACAAACACTACCTCACGAATCTTCACAAACGAAACCACTTTAAGTAGTATTGAAACCGGATTTCTCATCTCGGTAAATTTTAGGATAAAAAATAAACAATACCGAGGTAAAGTATTTAATAATAATCATGGTTTATGAGTAGGTAATAACGAGAAAAATATTGCTAATACTAAGATTATTGAGATAAAACAATGGGATTATGGAACTCTCCCTTCAGATATAGATTTTTTACAATCTCATATTATCATTGATTTCGTGGGTAACCACAATCACCAATAATTATTCAAGTGACCTCTTATTTAAAATAAGATCGCAAAAACTGAACCACTTTTAAAATTATTCACCTCGAAGGCACAGGACTTCCTATGGGTGGATAAGGGGGGGTACCCACCACGCGAACTCAATGCGGATTGGTGGGACTGCAAGTGCAGCCGGGACTAAGTTTAAAGTGTCTTCCGAAGAACGGAGGAGCTTGAGAAATAAATTTTTGGTCACCCATCCTATGACCGACCCTTGCGAAAGTTGCTTAACCTCGGCAATCGCGGAGCAGCAGTAAACAACCGCGTCACTGAGCTCCTCTAAAAACGAGTAATGCAAATATCCATCCTCGAAGCACTAGGTATCGTAGAATTGACGAATCACAGATGTAGGAGCACTATTATGATATTTACACGATAAATATTAGATATAGCTTATGTCTTCCACAAACGTTAACTAACGTAAATAATAAATACTCCTAGCACCTGAATCGTCATCAGACAAGTATGAAAATTATCAAAGTAAACTAAGAATGACGTTGAACTCCTTGAATACCAATTGTAAATTGACAATGACACCATCACTAGGCTATAAATTCATTTCCATAATAGATCCGTACCTACCTATCGTATCTTCGTAAAACATAAGTACTTATTAAGAAGTACGCAATTTACATGAACTTGCTAATATTTATCGCACAAAGTTGTTTCACAGTTTTAATATAGGTACAGGGTGTTCGGTAATGGCGTTATAAAGCCGAATATGGAAGATAAGGCACATGCATACAAACCCGAAAAAATATTATAAATCCTGAAAACAACACTATTTTGAAAAAAAAAAATTTTTATGATAAATTGGATAGTGGCAACCCTAGACCAAAATTGTGTTTTGCTTTTCCCCATTGATGGGATTGATTTTTCGAACACAATAGACTATTTGTCACTAGGATTTTCATTTTTCATTCGTTGCTTGCAAAGGATCATGCCGCATTCTGGGCCATGATGCGCATTAACCATACAAATCTGTGACAGACTCATGTCATGTCAAAAAGGGGTAGATAACAAAATGTCATATAATAGGAAAATGTAACCCCAAACGGCTCCTTGAGATTGAGATTTCTCATTTTTCCCGCATTATATTTTAATGATATTCTTCCCACGCAATCACTATAAAATTACTACAGTATTTTGGTACTTTCATCAAAGCGCATCATGGCCTAGCTTGTATAGTAAAATCGGCATAATCCTTTTTTTTTATTTGTAAGGAAAATACAAATAAAAACTAATATTTCTCAGCCATGTGACGGTTTTCAGGATTTATAACAATTTTCCAGGGCTTTTCTCTATGCATGGTACGCTTTATAAGGCTAAATATTACCAATTTGTTCATCACAAATACTATAAGTATTTGCCATTTTTTTGCATAGCTATTTTTTGCTATGCCTTCAGACTCTATTTTCCGGCAGCGGTTTGTGACTAAACCGTTCCTGCAAAAATCCGATCCGGTTTTTCTCCTTGTGAACGTAGCGGCGGCGGTAAGATGTATACCTATGACCTAGTCATAAATTGGACTTTAGCAAGGATAGTCATTAGTTGGTGGTGTGTCGCACGTCCGCACCGGCCTCGCGCAAGCGGGCAGCGCGCCTGCAAATGTTTACATTTGCGCCGGCGACTTCGCGGCTAAGAGACCAACGATTAGTTGCAAAATGATCGCGTCCAAATTGAGTTCAGGGTCGCGCGTGTTGCCTCCGGGTGTTGCGCAAGCGCAGCGCATCGCCCGCCGCATCGCCGCCCGCCGCTGCCGTCGCCCGCTCCTCCTGTTTCTCATCATCAGATCCCCACAAATTACCCTGACCAACATGCGGATATATCTTGTTACCGCAAACTAATACTGACCATTTCCCAGATTTTCCATCTTTTTGCAAATTAGTAACCGAGCACCGACATCATAATCAATTAGGTTTCAATTGTTTAATTTTGTACAACCAATAAAAAGTAACTTAATTTGTGGTGACAATTATCAAATAACTTTACACGTGATTGTTTTAACATTATCTATTGAATTTTAAGAGCGCAACATAATAAAGTGACAATAATAATTTTATACAGGGTTATTTGTAAAACACCAACAACCTCGCAGGAGCAGATTAGTAACATCATCTAATATACAACAATATTTGTTTTACGATTTTTCCAAAAACAGACAAAAAATCGACTTTTCATACACAACTCGATCAACTGTTTGGACATTTTGTATGGAGAGTCGAATTATTTTTTGTCTGTTTTCGGAAAAGTCGTAGAAGAAATGTTGTTGTTTATCATGATAGTAATCTATTCCTGCGAGTTGTTCGTGAAAACACCAACAATTGTAAATTCGTAAAAACAAATAAGCCTGTATAGGTACCTACTATATAGCAATTAAAGCACATCATAATTTTAAACTTATCAATGAAATAAGAAGCTGTCTATTATTTTGTATAGAGTGTGATCACATTTAATAGTTGATCATGGCGCAAGGGTTTCAACAGCTAACGAACATATAATCTCATGGTATATTCATTCATTTTGCAATATATTTAATGTCTTATACCTAGTCCCCTTATTATATTGAAATACATTACAGCCAGTTAACGGTGTCTTTACAACACACGTGACAATGAGAACAATCAAGGGAGGGCGAAAACATTTCGGCAATAGAAAATTTTCGTAATATTATGTTGTCGAAACAACTAATCATTAAACTGTTGGAAATAACCACAGGCGAATCATTCGTCTCCACGCTCCACTTTGTGGGGATGCAATAAACTTACGAGACCAAGGTACACCGGTTAGCTTTCCACCGCAATGCTATTGCCTAAAACATAACGCTCATTGCTTTATGTACGCAGTAATAACTTATTACAGTCCTACGTTCTTACATCCACATAACTGGCTACAAACCGTGTCCAGCAGTACCTAACCGTAATTAAATGAGCCCGCGGCTTCTTTACGGACGAAAATCTGATACGTGTCGAAGTTATTAAACTATTAGCCTGATTGAACTAAGAGTAGTTAATTATTCAGATGTACTGTGTTCGTACTGCTGTACTGCTGTACTAATTTGTAAGAACTAAAAGAACAAATCCGCTATTTTGTGAAAACTGTACAGAAAAAATGCAGAAAGTTTTATTATGAAAGTAATAACCTGAATTCTTACACATGATTTTCGACGAGACGGTGTAGGCTTTAGTAATCTTATCGATTTTATCAAATCAACCATTTTTATCACAGAACGTTTGTCACTACACACACAAAAGTGTCTATCATTTGCCGTTAACTGGCATTTTGTAACTGACATAATTATTTTTAACTTTTTTAGAACGATTTATTTAATTCATACTTCTGATTTTATTGTTTTTTAAGGCCTATAAGGAACTAAAAATATAATATTTCACAAGAGCGTCGCTTCTGACCTTAAAATTCTAAAAAATTTGCAGAATCATTTCAAGTTTATCTGAGGTTTAAGCAAGGATAACGAGCATTAGGTGGTTTTGTATTATTATTTAGAGTGACGCACAAACAAGTCTTCCATTGTAATTCGGTATTTTTATTATAATTAATCGTTGATCTACAACTGCACTGCATTAGTTCCTCGATACAAACTCACAGACGTAATGATAATGAATCATTGAAGACATTTCAGAGACCTTCGATGTCGTAGGTGGATAAAGCATCCGATAGGCAAATTTTGACATTTTTAAAACAACAACTTCGAAACGATACATAGTAGGCAACCTTGTACGTCATATTAAATTAATTCGATCTGTTAGCAATCACAACGTAACAATGACCTCGCGAAAAGAGTCGAGGCCCAATGCCATTGTTGGTGCTTTGATGTTTCATATGTAATAATCATATAGATAAGCAAATATTACAAGAAAAAAAATTGTTAGTTACTATAACAAATGCCAAGAATGTGATCTCAAGTATAATCTACCTTTGCAAAAATGTCACCCAATGTCACAAAATACATAAAAGTGCAAGTAATGTGTCGTTGCGTAGAGTTCTCAAAAGAAAGTGAAGCGAAGTTTGTAAACTGAGACTGAGAAAATCTTTCTAGCTGTAGACGTATGAGACCGCGTCCGCAAAAGGCTTTCATGGTTGAGTCGGTTCGACGTTGTTCATTGAAAGTCGTTTTCAATAACGAAAGGAATTTCAGACGTCGGTTAGCGTGCGGGCACGCACCAGTGTCAATGCCAGGGATCGATGAGCACTCGTCATTGTATTGTAAACATAACGACGCGACCATCTAGGCCAAGGTCGATCAAATGCATTTTGGTCGTTGGGAACTAAAAAAGCAGTCACGTCCGAATCGGGCCTGTCGAAGTTTAATGTACTTATTTACTAATTTTAAATGATCTTTTTATACTTTATGCGTATGCTAACACATTATTTTAGATTTACTAATAAGGAAATCTGAAATTATTATTTAAGTAAGTGAAAAAACATAACAAGTTAGAAAACATGTATTAAATAAATTACCAACGAAGTCATAAACCTCAATGATTATGCAAAAAAAATATTATCAATTACAAGTGCTTAATTATTATTTAAATTCCAATCACAGTCAATCTAAAGCTAATTGCTATCATAATGCGATATTGTTTTATTTATAATTGTATCAACAACTGTATCACTTTTGATTTTATAATAGATATTTTCTCTGTTCTAATCATAATTAATAATGACTAATTGAATTATTCATTAATTTTCATGAGAGTATTTGACCAAATACAGGTAAACAAAATAACTAATACAGATACCTAAATTATGCGTTTAGATAAAACCATACTTTATAAAAAAAACCTTTCAATAGCCCTACAAATAATTCTAGAATGTATTATTCAGCTATAATAAAAAGTTAAACATATTTTCTTACTTAAACAGAATATTTACTCACGAACACAAAAAACACAATTATGAAATAATTCTCTCTTACATCACCACTCACATGTTTCACTTATATTGTGGAGTACCAAAGTAAACAGAAATGTAGCGTCCGCGAATAACTACTTACTGCTGTTGACATGACAATATACATAATACTTTACAACTTTATTTCTGTTTGCATATTTTATGTTGTTATATTAGTCACTGCTACTCAGAAACTCGTTGAAACGCTTCGCTTCTTTGCTTTCGTAGCAAATAAGTAGTCAATACAATTGGTCATCATTATGAATTTATGAATCAATGACAATAATTTCCCCAAAATAATAGCGAGAACTGTAAACAATACCACAGAATAGACAATACCTAGGTAATTAACTGAAACAAGGTAGGTACATGAGCCGACCTATGCTTTCAGGACATTCGCGTAAGAAGGGGAGAAGCTTGATATTATTTTCTATTGCAAAACTCTAAAGGGGCTCTAGCAGCTAGTGTTATAAGAAATTAATGTTTAATTAAAATTATGTTTTTTTTTTACATTGCGAACTCTAGTCACATAAACCTACCTAGTGAACTTCAATAGGAACACCATGAAACGATTTAACTACTTTAATATACTGTACACAATGAATACAAAAGCACGCATTATCAAAAATCCCCGTGTCCTCAAAAACAGCAATAAACTTTGATAAATATAGGTACTTATACTAGAAAAATAGTCTGAGTCGATTTTATCTAGTAAGTAAATATATTATGTATTAAATGACAATATAAAAAAGCATTGTGAATGCGAAAAAATCTAACATCTATATAAGATGATTATCTCTATACCTTAGTCATTTCATCTAACATACTAACATAAACCTTTAAAAATATCATTAAATCATATTATTTGATATTCCTTGCAATCCTAAACTTTGTTTATATAGTTTGCTTTTTTTAGAAACTATCTAGAATAGGTACCTAGTTATCCAGTTAAAGTTTTCTGTATCAATATATTTAATAATCAATAACATTTACGATTTTCTCTAACATCGAACTTGAAAAACGGGATGGATAAGTATTCTGCAAAATCACGTCCACCAAGCCCGAAAATGAAAAAAAGAAATACAAGGTAATAATAAAATTTATCCCACTTACTACATTCCGATTCGCAATTTCCCCACCAATCCCACAATTTAGGTGTAGTATTTAGTTACGAGTAATAAAACGCGAAAATGCTTAATGAAAAATCTTTACATATAATTGCGTGGTATAGTTTTGTTTCAAATTGAAAAACACCCAGGGTCTAGAGTCTAGACAGAAAGGAATAATAAAATATAATTAAGTATTTTCTGTCTAGACCTTGAATGAACGTTATGTTGGACTTAACAAGTGCGTGTGATCTTGATATTTTATTTATGCTCAGAGAGTCGCTAGGCGTCCTACGCCCGTGGGCAGGAGACGCAGCGCGAATGTCAATGTCAGTCGGGCTTCCCCAAACATAGTTAGGTATATATTATATCACCAGCCTATGAATGACTCAGGGGCAAACTGGCCGAAATACAGCTGTAACTACAATTGTATTAGGTATTGAATGAGAAAGATTAATATAATATTCATATAAATTACACCTAATAATTTATTTATATGGACTCTACTTCTTATATGGAACTATTGTTTAAAAAACTACTACCTATACCCTACTACTTATCCACTAATTTTAAACGTGCTTACATTAAATTAGTTTTTCCCCTATTATATTGGTGGTATTAATAACTAAACTTAGCTCAAATGTCCGTTGATGAAATATATAAGTATCATATTAATATAATTTAAATACCTATGCCATCAATGAAAAATATGCACTAACGAAAGCAGTATATCCAATGAAATATTTAAACAAATACCCCTAATGCCGAATATGGTAGATAGGGAGGGACCATCAAACTGAACAACTTTTACTATGGAACCAACTCTGAAATCGTGAAAAAAAATCAGCTGTTTCATACATTTTGATATTTTCGTTATTAATTATTGTATGAAACTGCGGATTTTTTCGCGATTTCAGAGTAGGTCCCCATAGTAAAAGTTGTTCAGTTTGATGGTCCCTATCTACCATATTCGGCATTAGGGGTATTTTTGTAACAGGTTGTATAAAAAGTGAAATATTTATATGATTGAGTAGGTATTTGTTTAACATTTTACAAAGTCAACGTGTCTAACAACAAATTCTGAATCGATAATAAAAAGATAGGTAGAGCATTTTCCTCGATACTTTTATGCAAGCGTCGTCGTCCTTGTTTCTTTCACAAAGCATCTGCTATCGTTTCTTTGTTTGTTAAATCTGCTCAAACTACATTAAACATCGCATACAAGAATGTCAATAATTATAATTCCAAGTACGAGCTATTCCCACATGGCTGTGGTGACGTGAGCACTCGGCATGTAACTCACAATCAGCGGCGGACGTCCTCGCCGGCCGTACTTACATCTAGTTACCTGTTGTTGTACCACTATTCATGTGCACATTCGCAACAACACTGCAATTTCAACAATCATCAAAAGGCAACAGCAAGCCTATACTCATATAAAATTAACATTGCTTAAAGTAAGTACAATAAAATACATGCACGATGGTAATGTCTAAATTTTGATAACTAATAAGATTTAGATACTAATCCCACTTCTGATCAATGGTTTTGGTGAAAAAGTACATATACTCTGAGATAGAAGCAGCTGCAATTGCACTTGCAAGGAAATCGCGGGACCTACTCACACTTTACTAGGTGTTACATAACTCGACGTGCAGCCAATGACCCACTTAGACACGAGGCGATCGCTACGCTAATGACAAGCTGGAATCACATTACTTCAACGAAACTATCTTTAGACAAAATCGAAATTTTAATTCAAAAATTACAGGATATTGTGTAGGATACTGTACCTTACCTACTAGGTAGGTACCTATCTATCAATATTTATTTAAGTATTTACTATCGAAATTGAATCCAGTTATTTAAGTTATTTTGAAAGGTTTGTACAACGCGATCTACCTATCACAGAGAGAAATAAGTAAGTACTTACATAAAAAAAATTCAATGAATTTTCGTGTTAAGGTGTTTCGTAATCAATCAAACTTTGCCTTCCATTTTGCATTTTTCCAGACTATAATTTGGTTTCACTTATTATTTTTATAGTGTCTGAAACTTTTCATAAATTATATTGAAAAATAAAAGCATGATAATCATTAGTGATTAGGTACTTAGTAAAATCGTAATTCTTGTTTTTTTTTTATTTTGTTGTAATGCGGCAATAACAAGAATCTTATATCCATTAATTAATTAATCTATTTCGAATACGAGATAAGGAATACTAATCTAGAAAATCTACTAGTAATAATAAATAATATTTATATCAAGAAGTAATTTAATTTTGTATATTGCCCATTATCTATTCGGGTAAGATAATGTTTTGATAAATCATTTTCACATTCCAATAAACTTATTCAATTCGATAGGTAATCTTAGATCTTTTTTTAGATCTTTTTTGATAAGTACGTGAATTTTGATCACTTTCATCGTGCTGACATGACGAGGCTACGAAGACGTGCAAACTCGCCCTTTTGACACAGTAATTTTATAACAAGAAAATTGTCACTTAATAATCTGATAAACACGTATAGTATCTATCAGTAAACCGTGACATTATCTTAGTTAATATCTCCAATGTACTGGAAACAGATAATAATAACCGAAAAACCTAAACTTTCCAACAAAATAAATTAGGAATTTGTATACACGCTGAAATTTTCATCATTTGGTTGCCGCAGTGGGGTGGTTTCACTCATGATTACAAGCAACTTTTACAATGGGGCCAACTCTGATATCGCGAAAAAAAAAATTCCTATTCCATACAAAAGCGCAATACCTACATTACCTACTCGACCTTAATGTATAGGAACAGCTGTTTTTTTTCGCAAAATCAGAGTTGGCCCTATAGTAAAAGTTGCTTGTAATCATGAGTGGAACCACCCCACTGCGGGAACCAAATGATTAAAATTTCACGATGTATAAGTACTAGAAACTACAGTCACATTTGAAACAAAATGGAGGGTAAAAAGTACCTATTAAAGTCATTAATTTATCAATATCACGGCCATACCAACATTGACCTTTAAACAGATTTCAAGTTAGGCGCCGCCGCCGCCGTGCCGCTAATTTGTACGCTTGTCTGTTAGAAAAAAAAATCTCTCATTAGACCCGATTCACCATTGCAAAAAACGTGATCAATTCATTAAACGGGTTTAAAAGATGTCATTGTCATAACAGCAAAAAATGGTTTAATAAAATGCCAATAATGAATATGAGCTGGTGAAATCGGTTTGTAATAAACGGAGATCAAAACGTGATTTTATAAAATATTTCACCGGAAAACGAATAAAATAAGGATTTTTAAAGTGAAAACTTTTTAGCGGCGTTGTACGTTTTTTTGTAATGAGGAAAAATTGTTAAACACGCGTCAGTGAAAATCACGTGACCCTGATCGAAAATTCGTAAGACGGATATGTGACGGATGAAGAGTAGACAGCCGGCGGCGGAAGTATGCCCCTGTCTTTCTACGGGGCACGGTGAAAATGGCGGCGCGTCATTTCAAAACGTAAACATTTGTGTCACCATAGCAACACGCTAGTTTTTTAATTCAATGTCAAAACTCTAGATTTTCTGTCAAGCTATGGATAAAGCTTTCGTACAATACTGTTCTGTATTCGTAAATTCAAATGCAGAGTAAATTATTCCCTAACCATTCCAAAATATCAAAATGCACAACGTAAATATTCAAGTTTTCACTTCTGCCGGCACTCCCGGAGTGCAACCCGATTTTTTTTCGCTCTATGATTTTTAGAAAAATACTTATTTAGAATATACTTGTTCGGCATTTTGTATTTTTTTATTATTTTCTCGTGTCAGCTATTATTTTTATTAAGTACCTAGTTTTTTTTTTCAATTTTATGGCATTATAAACGTTTCATTAGGTGGGTAAGTTATAGGTTCAGCCACACTTTAAAGGGCTTATCAGTTTTATCCACTCCTTTACTTTTCCGATGTAATGTGTGAATCAGAATAAAAAAAATGAGTAAGCAATTCGACAAAACAATTAAAATTGATCAATATCGATTATCCGATTAATATTAATACTCAGAGTAGGTACCTCTACTTATTCTAAGTATAAGTATTATAAAACTTTGAAATAATACACTTTTAACGGATAGGTACCTACTAGGTATTGCAGTTTTGTTGAAAGTGCTTTGGTAGTTTGAATTTGAATTATTTTTTTAATTTCCCGACATTTCTGCATCTTTGTAGCAGCTGCATCAAACCAAATAAATCCAAACTTATCACCAAAGGGCTTTTAATAAAATCATGCTAGTTAGTAGGTATCCGTTAAAAGTGTTTCTTTTATAAAATATATTTAACTTGTATCATAGTAGGTATGTATCTAATAAAAATGATATATCGTTATTCACTACTAGAACATGCATGCAACCATAGTAAATTATTTATTTTCGCCACGACACGACAGAGGAAAAATCCACTATCAGTAAAGTTGCGGGTTGCCTAATAATATTACCTTAATATTTCCGTAATAGCCCATAGAATTTTTAACTGCTGGCCTGATTACTTAACCTGCATAGTAGGTAGAAGTAATCAAAACTAATGTTGTAACTATAACAATTAACCGTTACAAAAAAACGGATGTAAGTATTCAATTTATTAATGATCATGAATATTGCTGGAGGCTTCAAATAATTTTTTTTCAATGAAAATTCCATGAAGCGCTCATGGCGGAACTTGACTGACTGATCGTACTCGATCACGTTTGTTAAGGAACGCTCGGTCCCGTCGGATTACGGATGGGTGACCGTTAAAGTGGTATTGAGCGCTTCCGTGCCTTCAGCCAACTGTAATTTGTTTGACTCGGCATAATTAATTGCTGTTTTGTTTGGAGAATTTCAAGAATTTGCATTTTTCATATTAATATTTTTTTAATGATAAACACATGCTTTAAACTTTTATATACCGATGTTTAAACACTCGCTAACTAATTTGATCGTAGCTAATGCCACATGTGTTAAGTGAAAATAATAAGTAAGTATCGATCGACCAAGTTAAGTGGTCATTTCTGCTAACAAAAATAAACTCACTTATAATGTACTTTTTTAACTTTATGGAGTGAAAATCTGAAATATTTTTATATCCATCCAATAATAATTCCCAACATCATAAAAGAATATGAGATAACAAAAAACCGCAATTTCATACTGTACTATTATGTATCCTGTGCCTTTTACCCCTATTATTAAGTAGGGGAGGCCGGGATTCAAAGTGCCGATTTTTAAATAACACGTAAAAATTATGTCAATAGTGTGACTGAGGTTTAATAATTTGGCATATATAGATGCAGAATTTTTTGTAGTTTTAAATTATGTAGACGTATTTATTAAATTATTAATACCTTTTGGATCAGGATACTTTTTTTGAGAAAATATCCTAAGGAACAACCCACCCCGTCATGGGGCTGGTTGTTCCAACGTTGGGGTAAATAGTTCCAGTAGTATTTTCAATAATTACTGATACAGTAGTAGTTTATGGTTATGTAGAGATCAAACACAAAATTTCTTCACTCAAATATCCATATATCATATATTTACAAATATGAGAATTTCAAGTCATATAAACTGACAAAAGGTTATCAAGCAATAATAGTCCTGGAATTTTGTGAGTTGGCTTAGTATGCCTTAAATTAAGTGGTCCTTAAAGATTTTAAACTCTGTCACCGTCATCCACCCAGCACTCTTTCTGATTTTAATGCCAGGAATGATAGACATGTCAATTTCACAGCACTGTTAGATGCCAACTTCTTCAGTTCTTCTGGTAGAAGATCAAAATCAATCAACGAATCTTTTAATCAATATACATCCAATGCCCTCTAACAGTCTGGGTTAAACATTTGCCATGCATAAGCACTAGCCTTTAACTTTTTGACTTAAGAGTAAATAATGTCATGACATGTCATATTTCTAATTCTCGAGCGTTTTGAGTTTCTGACCAACTTTAATTCACTTGAAATCATACTAAGTTCAATTTTTCTTATTTAAGTTGTCACCCTTAAACAATTTTTGTTTAAATTAATCAGTTTCTGTATCATAGGGTATGTTTTTACGCGGCACAACCAGCCCCAAGTCAGGGGAACTTTGAGCCCCAAATTCCATTTTCTAGATTATTTTAAAATAAGTATTATACAATCAAAAGTAATTTTTATAAAATCAATCTCTATAGATTTTCCAATAAATTAATGCAAGTCACACAATAATAAATTTAAAGTTGATCGAAATAGACCAAAAAGTTTCAATACAAAAATATTTACAAATGTACCATTTATGTACCTCTAAGCGACTACCACACTTTCTGGCCGTCATGGCGTCACTAAAATGGCTGCCACAAGTGCGCTATGGCATGATGTTTTAGAACGTGCTTCGCACTTATTTCTATCACTTTTCTTGGCAAAGCTATTTGCATCGGAACAAGTTACCCCCGGCACTTTGAATCCCGGCCTCCCCTAGGTACTTATTTCAGAAACTCTATGCAATTGGTAATAGGTTACCTACATTATGTTGAACAAATCACTTGATAACTTCGATCATCTTAATAACATTATTCGAGACTGGATGTGGTGTCGCAAATTGTTGATGTCAATGTTTAGTTTAATTTCCACCATTTGGTTTCCACACACCCGTTCACTTGATTAGTACATAGGGTACCCTTAGCACGGACATCTATCGAGAAAAAAAACGCAAGTAAAAGATCTCCATAGAGTAATTGTCTATGGGAAATTTCATTTCGCTTTTCGGCGGTAGATGGCGCTGTACAAATTTCCCATACAAAATTACTCTATCGATTTTTTTCGCGCGTTTTTTTTCTCTATACTTACATAGATGTTCGTGCTACGGGTACCTACTGCATTTGCTTAAAATCAATAAATTACCAGGGTAACATCTTCAGAGTTTATGAGCATATGACATAAGTTTGGTCAGTACCCTTAGCACGGACAGCTATCGAGAAAAAAAACGCGCGTAAAATTACACGATAGAAAATTATCTATGGAAATTTTAATTTCGCTATTCGATGGTAGATGGCGTTGTACAAATTTCCAATACAAAATCGATAGCTGTTCGTGCTAAGGGTACAGATAAATTGCTTATTTTACTAAATCTTATCTAAGCCAGTATCTAACCTAGGATTACAAACAAATTCTAGTAAGAGTTGGTAGTAAATTAAATAAGTACCTACCTACTTAGGTATTAACAAAATAACCATGTCAAAAAGGTGTCTTGTCTATAATTGCACGAGATACGTTGACCTGCTTTAGGAGCGCCATTTATTTGATTCCACTCGATAAGATAGTAGTCTGACTGAACATAATATGTTATACATTTAAGTAATAAGTACACCTATGTAGTAGTATCACGTAGGTACTTATCAAGAAATACTACAAAGCCTACCATGGTATCGCTGTCTTCGTATCTTTGCAATACGGTGGGTGGGTACCTAATCGTAGGTATAATTTCTTCGTTTTATATCCGTCTGTCCGTCCGTCCGCGGCTTAGCTCCGTAGGTATACTGGCAGGCGCGGTCGCAGCCTGAAATTTTGGGGGGTCACTAATAATAATAATTGCTTTTCTGTAAATTTTTAGAAGCTTTTTCTATGTGACGTGTACGATTTTGGAGGGGGTCATGTCCCCTGTGACCCCCCTGGGGGGGTCCGAGGGGGGGGCCCTCGGACCGCGCCTGTATACAGGGTTATTTAAACACCAACAACCTCGCAGGAGTAGATTACTCTAACATTATAAAGAACAACACTTGTTCTACGACTTTTCCGAAAACAGACAAAAAAACTACTTTCCATACAAATGTCCCGAACAGCTGATCGAGTTTTGTATGAAAAGTAGATTTTTTCGTCCGTTTCCGGAAAAGTCGTAGAACAAATTTAATGTTGTTGGTGTTTTACAAATAACCCTGAGTGTACCTAATTTATTTCAATGTCCTAGTAATAGTAATAACTTATATTTATGTACTTCCTGTTTTACACAACTAGGTAACGACTTAAACTTGACTATTATTTATTCTGCGTGCTAAAACTAACAACACTTGACTCTAACAAAATTTTGCACAAAATATATATTTTTCGCATGTTTTTCGCAGTACCTATCATATAGCTATAAAGCCATATGATAGGTACTGCGGAACCCTATAGTGCGTGTCCCGACGACACGCACTTAGCCAGTTCATGCATACATAATTATAATATAAAGATACCTACCTACTACCTTACCTAGGTATCAACTTTATTTGTTTAGTTTAGCAAATTGTTTTTATATTTTGTCCTGTTAAAAAGTTTATTGCATTTATTTAATTTTTGCAAAGAAAAATATTGTTTAATCAGTAAGTAATTAAAATTATCTATTTCTTTTGTTTCAGAAATCGATTGGTTAATTAAGTAGCTGAAAGCGGAAGTGCCTCGAAGCCCCTAGCTTAATACTGTAAGACTTAATTTCTACTTTATTAATTCTATTATCACAATTCAATTCTATTATCATATTTCATACATAAAATTCTATGGTAATAGGTACTTGATGCCCTGAAGTTGGTTGGTGGACGACAAAAAGGTGGACAATCTAGACCGGAAATAAATAATGCTTTCCATTTTCCATCATTATTAGCATTACTATATGTATTACTTAAATGTTGGCAAAGAGTAAAATAATTATCTACCTATATCCAGGTATACAGGTACCTACCAAAAAAAAATTTACTACCCTAAGCATGAACTTCGCTTTTCGGCGGTAGATAGCGTACTACAAATTATTTGTATCTGCGTGCGTAAAAAATCGATTTAGGCCGGCCACACACAGACGGAATCACGTAACGGAATTCCGAACGTAATTTCGACAATGTATGAAGATTCCGTACGGAAAAATCACGCATGTGAGTGGCAGCCCATACATTTTGTATGCAGTTGCTGCGTTCAGAATCACGTATTAGTCCGGTCCCTAAGAACACTCAGCTGATTTAGCTCGGTAAAAAAATACTATCTGAAAGAACATTAATTAAGCTTTTAAAAAATATAAACTTTATATACAGTTATTGCACAATGTCTTTCTGAAAAAATTCGGACACCTTATGCGACGGAGTTTCCAAACGTTTTCAATTGCAACTATAAGTTGGTTTTTTCATACAAAATGTATAGAATACAAACTTAACTTTGGTACTTCGTTGTCGCTTATGTTCTTACGGTCTTATACTCTCTTTTAACTATCTTACGGTAAGATACATACTTAGACCATTTTGTGGGAGTTATAACGACTATAGAAAAAAATAGACAGACTTGATCTCAGAATCAGCAAGTCACAAAACACCAACGCGACGTGGCGCCAAAAAACTTAAGTTTTCAGAATGACCAATCAGGAAAACTTTCTACCACATTAAGTGTAAAGGTGAAAACAGTGTATAAATTATGGTAGGTAGGTAAGGTAGGTACCCTAAGGAACTAAGCATAAAAATATATCCAAGAAATGGAACTATTGTTACATTGAGTATTTTTATATACTCGTGAGCAGAAAAACGGAATCACAGGCCTATTTTCATACAAACGAGGTATTCTTAAAGCATGAAATAAAACACTTTTTAACGGATACTAGCGCGGTTTTATTGAATGTACTTTGGTATTTAGTTGGTATTTGGTTTGATTTTTGGTTTTTCCCGACGTTTCGGCACCTTTGCAGCTGCCGTGGTCACGGGGGACTGAAGCTACCCGTGAGCCTACCCTCAAGCGATGAATTTTTTTATACGTTCAGAAATTAAAATTTAACAAAATTTTTAATTATTTTATGTTGATTTATAATTTAATTTTATGAATTATTTAATGCTAAAAAGAGAGAGAAATCTACTGAAACTACCACCATTTCATAAAATTGGGAGGCCCCTCCAAGAAAGAAATGGCGAAAGAAAACTTGGAGAGGGAGCCGACCTCCGTCTTTTGTATTAATTTATTTATTTGCAAAAGGAACTAACCGTATCATTAGATCTTACAGTGTGTGTGAGGGGCTTTAGCTTGTGAATGATGGGGTCCCAAGCTGGTGGAATTTTCCAACCATCATCTCTATTGAAATTAGGATATTTATTTATTTCGATAGCCTCGCGGAGCATTCTAGGGATAAATCTACGTTCCCTAGCAAGGATTTGGGGTTTGTCAAATCTAATATAATGGTTAGGCCCCTCAAAGGCGTGTTCACTCACTGCAGACTTGTTATCGCGCCTATGTTTCATGTCAGCTACATGCTCTTTGACGCGGGTCCCTATGCTTCTCTTTGTTTGCCCGATGTAGGAGAGTCCACAGTCACAATCTAGTTTGTAGACGCCTGCAGCTTGAAGGGGGATATTACACTTGACAGGTCGTAAGAATTGGTTGATCTTCTTCGGCGGCTTGAAGTAAGTTTTGATTGACGCTCGCTTCAGAATGTTTCCAATCTTGTCAGTGACACCCTTCAAGTATGGTAGGATGGCAGGTTGACGCTCTACTGTGGCTGGTTTGGCGCGTTTTCTGTGATTGAGGTGTGGTACTTGCAACTTGTTGTTACGCAGTACTTGTTGGACGTGCTGAAGCTCAGCAGTCAGGTGTTGTTTGTCACAGATTCCGCGGGCTCTCTGAAACAAAGATTTCCCTACGGTAGCTAACTGTATAGGATGATGGTGAGAGTCACCATTAAGGTATCTGTCTGTATGGGTTGCTTTACGATACACTGTGTGGCTCAAGGTTTGGTTCGGATTCCTGATAATGAGAATGTCTATGAAAGCTAGTTTATTGTCTGCCTCTAACTCCATAGTAAATTGTATGTTGGGGTTTATGGAGTTAGAGGCAGACAATAAACTAGCTTTCCTAGACATTCTCATTATCAGGAATCCGAACCAAACCTTGAGCCACACAGTGTATCGTAAAGCAACCCATACAGACAGATACCTTAATGGTGACTCTCACCATCATCCTATACAGTTAGCTACCGTAGGGAAATCTTTGTTTCAGAGAGCCCGCGGAATCTGTGACAAACAACACCTGACTGCTGAGCTTCAGCACGTCCAACAAGTACTGCGTAACAACAAGTTGCAAGTACCACACCTCAATCACAGAAAACGCGCCAAACCAGCCACAGTAGAGCGTCAACCTGCCATCCTACCATACTTGAATGGTGTCACTGACAAGATTGGAAACATTCTGAAGCGAGCGTCAATCAAAACTTACTTCAAGCCGCCGAAGAAGATCAACCAATTCTTACGACCTGTCAAGTGTAATATCCCCCTTCAAGCTGCAGGCGTCTACAAACTAGATTGTGACTGTGGACTCTCCTACATCGGGCAAACAAAGAGAAGCATAGGGACCCGCGTCAAAGAGCATGTAGCTGACATGAAACATAGGCGCGATAACAAGTCTGCAGTGAGTGAACACGCCTTTGAGGGGCCTAACCATTATATTAGATTTGACAAACCCCAAATCCTTGCTAGGGAACGTAGATTTATCCCTAGAATGCTCCGCGAGGCTATCGAAATAAATAAATATCCTAATTTCAATAGAGATGATGGTTGGAAAATTCCACCAGCTTGGGACCCCATCATTCACAAGCTAAAGCCCCTCACACACACTGTAAGATCTAATGATACGGTTAGTTCCTTTTGCAAATAAATAAATTAATACAAAAGACGGAGGTCGGCTCCCTCTCCAAGTTTTCTTTCGCCATTTCTTTCTTGGAGGGGCCTCCCAATTTTATGAAATGGTGGTAGTTTCAGTAGATTTCTCTCTCTTTTTAACATTAAATAATTCATAAAATTAAATTATAAATCAACATAAAATAATTAAAAATTTTGTTAAATTTTAATTTCTGAACGTATAAAAAAATTCATCGCTTGAGGGTAGGCTCACGGGTAGCTTCAGTCCCCCGTGACCACGGCAGCTGCAAAGGTGCCGAAACGTCGGGAAAAACCAAAAATCAAACCAAATACCAACTAAATACCAAAGTACATTCAATAAAACCGCGCTAGTATCCGTTAAAAAGTGTTTTATTTCATGTCTAGTGAGCGCGTAAGCTTGAGAAGTGAATATTCTTAAAGCTTTGGTTCTCCGCCCAGGATTAAACAGGGTGTGATTTGATGATGGCAATTTGAAGAATGAATGGAGGAGGTTTAATTTGCTAAAGAAACCAAATGGATCAGAAGAGTCGTTTATACCAGAGACCGTCTACAGTTTTTAGTGTTACATTTTCCATACTTTTTAATTTTTGCTTGTTATTTTTTTAAGTTCAACCCAGAGCTAAACGACTCACCTAATCCATTTGTTTTTTTTAGCACTATGGACCTCCGCCATCCATTCTTAAAATTGCCATCGTCAGATCACACCTCGTTTAATCCTGGGCGAAGAACCAAAGCTTTAAGATTACCTCGTTTGTATGAAACAAGGCCTGTTATTCCATTTTTCTGCACACGCGTGAATAAAAATTCTTAATGCAACAATAGTTTAATTTTTGAGATATATTTGTATGCCTAGGTGCCTAGGGTACCTACTTAATATAATTTAAACATTGTTTGATATTTAGACTTTATGTGGAAGGACGTTTTCCTGCCTGGGTCGATTGAGGATCTAAATTTTTGACGCCACGTCGCGTTGGTGTTTTGTGACCTGCTGATTCTGAGATCAAGTCTGTTTATTATTTTCTATAGTCGTTATGACTTCCACAAGAAGATCTAAGTATGTATCAGACCGTAAGATAGTTGAGAGAGACTATAAGACCGAAAGAACATAAGCGACAACGAAGTACCAAAGTTAAGTTTGTATTCTATACATTTTGTATGAAAAAACCAACTTATAGTTGCAATTGGAAACACTTGGGAACTCCGTCGCATACGATGTTTGATTTATTTCAGTTGGATATTATACAATAACTGTATATAAAGTATATATTTTTTAAAAGCTTAATAAATTTACTTTAAGGTAGTATTTTTTTCTTTTGCACAAAATTAGAATTTTCAAAGATACTAACTGTTGAAAGAAAAAAAATTGCAAATCGATTTTTGATACTTTCCTCAATATATATTTTTTTCTAAAAAAATGTATATCAAATGTCTCAAAAATGAAATCGTCATGCTTGACATAAAGTTAAGTTTGCATTCTATACATTTTGTATGAATAAAAACAACTTATACTTGTAATTGTTAGTGTTGGGAAACACAGTCACATACCATGTTAGATTTTTTTCAGATAGACATTGTACAATAACTATGTAAAACGAATATATTTTTTAAAGCTTAATAAGTGTCCTTTAAGGTAGTATTTTTTTTATTTGCACAACATTAGTATTTTCACAGATACTGACAGTTTAATAAAAAAATTGTAAACTGATTTTGATACTATCGTCAATAATTTACCTTTTAAACACGTTTTTTTTTCTATGAAACTCTATATTAAAAGTTTCAGAAATGAATCCCTCATCCCTGTTTTACCATAAAATGATACCACACTTGAAGTGGTGGGTATATTGGAGGAGATATGATTTTTTATCTGAAGCGCGGCGGCGCGAAACTTTGTATACCACCCCCCTTTTCTTAGGGACTGTACTATATGTACGGAATTCCGTAACGAGACGAGATTCCGTCTGTGTGTGGCCAGCCTTATATGGGAAACTTGTACAACGCCCATCTACCGCCGAAAAGCAAACTATAATTTCCTATACAAATTACAGAGCATTTTCAAACATCATGTACTCGTACCTACCGTACATACAGCTTGACCCAAATATTAAGGGCGAGCCCCACTTTCTATGCAAACACGTTAAACAGGCCTGGGGCCGTATTATGACCTCTTATTTCCTGGCAGTTTTCTGACTGTCCATAGAGTAATTTTGTATGGGAAATTTGTACAGCGCCATCTACCGCCGAATAGCGATAAATTAATTGTTTAAATGGTAGGTAAACAAAACATCCCATAAATAAAACATTATTTTAATAACAATAAACAAAAAAAATCACATCAAGCGTCGCCGCGCCGCGTGGACTGGACGTGGACGGACGAAATGTTGACAACAGAGAAGTCAATGTTACGTTTCACAGGAAAAGTTTCCTAATGACGGCCATAAAGAGCCGTTTACACGAGTCAAGCTGTTAAGTAGTAACTAAATGGGCAACTTAATTTTAAGTTAAAATTTAATTAAAAGTCGTTCACACGGTTTAAATAGAAAGTAGTAAGTAGCCAGTGTGCCCATTTTTGGCGATTACAAAAGGCATAATATCCGAATGCTGAGCTAGAAATAAGGTCGAAAATCACTTGCACCTGTTTTTTTAACTTCATTAGTTAAAAAAACGATGTAGATTGACAGCTGTCATCTGTCAAACTTAAAACAGTAATATCTCAAAAAGCACTCATCCTAGATTGATGGTGTCTTTGAAGAAATCAAAGGTCTTAGCAAGATCTTCATTTTAGGCAACAGCTGTCAAAAAGTTTGTCATCTAAAATAAAGATATCACCAAGACCTTTCATTTCTTCAAAAACACCATCAATCTAGAATGAGGACTTTTCGAGATATTGCTGTTTTAAGTTTGACAAATGACAGCTGTCAAACTTACAACAGCAATGTCTCGAAAAGTACTCATCCTAAATTCATGGTGTCTTTAAAGAAACGAAAGGTCGTAGTTAGAGCTTCATTTTAGATGACAAACTTAAATTTGGCAGCAGCCATCTAAAATGAAGATCTAACCAAGATCTTTCATTTCTTCAGAGACACCATCAGTCTAGGAAGAGTACTTTTTGAGATATTGCTGTTTTATATTTGACAGATAACAGCTGTCAAACTTAAAACAGCGAAAAGTCTCGAATTAAGTCGATTCCCGATTTAATCCCGACTACGGTCCATATTTCCCCAAATCGGGAGAAATGCCGAAAATCGTCAGCAAGTGGCAAGTACAGCGCGTGGCCACGCCCATAAGGGAGGCATGCGGTGCGGGCGGCGCGGTTACTTGTCCAAAAAATAGACTAGAATTTATTTACTTAATAACTTGCCTACTTAATGGCCAACTTACTACTTACTACTTAACTGGCTGTTTACACGCGAAAATTTAGTTGGTCGACAACTTAATTTTAACTAAATTACTTAATAGCTTGACTCGTGTAAACGGCTCATAAGGCACCTTTTCCCATGGAACGTAGTCGGCGGTAAAAATATCGCGCGTTGAAAAAATCGCTCGCGTGAACGATTCTCTTACTGTGACACTTATGGGCTGTTTACATGGTGTAAGCGATTAAGTATAATCAGTAACTAGTAACTAAATGGGCTACTTATAATTAAATTAGTGAATAGTCGTTCACACGGTTTAAGTAGTAGAAATGTATGAAACCGATATGTACCGTGTCGCGACACGACACAACACAACACAATGTGCGCTTTTATAATTCCCAACGGCCCGGCACGGCACCGCCCGGCGGCCGTCCTACGACACAACAGGGAAGTGAAATGTGTATGGAATCATATGGAGACGCTTTTATATTTCCTCAACGGCACCGGCAAACCGTGCCGTGCCGGCCAAATCCTACGCTGCCGTCGAACTTTTACGATGTAGTGCGTAGCTACAAGGATTCATATATTGTGTGAGTGTGAGTCCAGAGCAAAGAATATACAGCGTGTATAAAGAGCACAACCAGAATATTGGCGTAATATCGTTAATGTGTTGTTGGTTTGCTAGTACCTATGTATGATTGTGGAAAGAAACAACATCAAAATTCAACAAATTGGTAATTTTCCGACAAACAGATATATCGATACTGATCGGAAAGGTACTTAAGCCCGCCGGTAACGATCAATTGCGATTGTCAATTTTTCCGTCAATGCCATTGTTGGAGCAATTGACAATCGCTTCAATTGCACGCGTAAACGATCAATTTTTCCGTCAATGGGCGTCAATTGCGGAAAAATTGACAATCGCAATTGATCGTTACCGGTGGGCTTTATAGCGGTACTCAGTTAATAGGGAACTTACCAAAGTTTAATATTGTTACCTATCTCAACAAATAATTACCTAGATATTACTTAAGTAGGTAGTTACCTACTTAATTAAATAATGTGTTGTGTAGATAGATACCTACCTATCTTGGTAAGTAGGTACCTACGAAATGAAAACCAGCTACATATACTTATTATATTCTTTGATTTTTAAAAGATTCATTTATCATTTAAGTAAGTACCTACTACCTACCTACATTGTAACATAATCATTACAGAATTTACAATCAATTTGTACATAAACACACATTACTGTAGAAAAACTACCAATTGTCAATATACAACGTGTAACAGAAAGGGGGTATCAACCCGAAAGAAGGTCAATGTACTCGTGAAACTGACAACAGAAAAAAAAACAAATAAAAATAAATTTTTGAATGTCCCTATACAAAATGTTGGCGGAAAATTCAAATTTTCTATGATGAGTCCAAAATTTTATTTTCGTTTTGATTTTTTTTCTGTTGGATGGTGTTCAGATTCACGAGTACATTGACCTCCTTTCGAGTTGATACCACCTTTCTGTTACACGTTGTATATTTGGTAAACTATTATTTTATGAAATAATTATAAAGATAACAAATATCTAGAGAGAGAAGGTCAACTTTTATTTTTTATTTTATTTTATTTTATTTTTATTTTTATTTTATTTATTGAACATTGTTACCACAGCATTTACAGACCATTTACGCAGGTATAATTATACAGTACACAAGCCAATTACGGAAACAACACTTTGTAAACAAAATATATAAATGGTTACAAAATTTTTTTTTTATATTATTCTAAAGTAAAAAGTAGGTACCACGACACTACTGTACAATGTACAAATGGTAACTTCTTCGCTATGAGTGTTCTGTGTTGAACATCCAACGGCCGGCAACGGCAGCAATTATAAAAGCATCTTTCGGCGTCGCCGCTGCCGTGCCGAGCCGTGCCGTGCCGGGCCGTGCCGTGCCGGGCCGTCGAGAATTATAAAAGCGCACAATAACGGCAATGGTAGCACAGCACTACACTTGTCAGTCTCGCTCTGTAATCTGTTGTTGGTGGTCTCTAAATACAAAAAAAGTTAAAAGTACTCTTTGCTTCGCTCGCTCGCTGTTCGCTCGCGCTCGCACAATTTGCAGTTTGCCGAGAATAAAATTATTAACCTAAATTGCATTTCGATTTTTTTAGAAATGTTGTTATTTTGCTGTTGTTAATAGTTTAAATTAATTAAATTATTCTTAATAAAATGTTTTAATATAAAAGTAACGTGTGAGTGCTGAGTTTATAGTCTAGGTATTGTTGTAACCACAATCTCCCATCGTACACTTTCGGCTTATTACCTGTAGTATTCATTTGTTTTAACTAATTATTATTTTCGTATGGACAGGAACCATCATAATGGCGCTAATACTGCAATATTTAGACGACATGCACGTTTTTATGGACAAATATGGAGGTAAGTGAATTCCCTTGCACTGTCGTCCCAAAACTATTTATGAACCAGGATAACCTACTTACAAAATCAAGATAATTATAGAATTATTAAATAATAAACTGTTCTTATTATGCTTACATTTATTAAATATAAAAAGTGTTTACTTTATAATATGCTTTGAGTAATTGGTAGGTATTTCCCTGATAATGGTTACTTATCAACTGCTAAATTTGTCTTGTACCTAAAGCCCGGATGCACCAAAGCAAAACTGATAGTCTGTAAAAAACTTTTAACCTCTACTTTTTTTTTCAGACCCGAGAACAAATCCATGGTTTCTGATGAGCTCACCATTACCTACGTTAATAATATGTTTAAGTTATGTATATCTAGTCAAGGTAAGTTATTCAAGTATTACTAGTTGATTTCTCAAAGCTTTACATAGGTAACTTTTTTACATTTTAAAGTTAGCTCAAAGCAAGATAAAAATATAAACCTACCTACAAGCTTAAATATGGAATCGCTCACTCTGTTTAACCTATTTTATCAAAGAATCATCTAAGTAAATAAATGATATCATTATTTATCATATCACTTCAATTTAATGAATGAATGATTTATTTTATTTTATTTGCAGAACCATACATTAAAAAAATATTAGGTAGGTAGTTTACAATTAAAATATAAAAGTTGCAAGGGGTGAGTGTACCGACCCACCTCATCTACATTACAAATTAATAAACCAGAATGTGGGTACCCACCGCAAACAAAATTTGTTACTCCAATAACAAAAATTTAAGTAGAATCAATGGCATAGCAGTACAAACTACTACCCAAACTGGGATATACTATACTATACCCGTATCTCAGGCAGCATTCCCCCCCTCCTTCCTTAAGGATGTATTACAAGTAACATAAAAGAATTTAACTGAAGCTGATCGTGAGCCTACCCTCAAGCGATGTTTTTTTTAAGACATTCAGAAATTAATATTTATCAATAATTTTAATTGGTTTAATTTTTAATTTAATTTTGTGATTTAATGCTAAAAAGAGAAAATCTACTGAAACTACCAACATTTCACAAAATCCAAAAAAATAAATGGCGAAAGAAAACTTGGAGAGACAAGCCGACCTCCGTCTTTTATATTTATTATTTTATTTGCAAAAGGAACTAACTGTATCATTTGATAATATATATTGAAAAATATACAAATATTAAATGTAAATGTAGTTTGCCAGACAAATAAGAAAGTTGTGACAGATCTTCAGATATTAAAATCACTAAAAAACTAAATGGCACATTACTATAGTAACTCGAACAGTAACTTTTTTGTTTTTATAAAGATCAATTTGATCATTAAAATACCCTACCAATTAAACTTTTGTACCTCATTTAATTTCAAGCTAGAATAAGTTAAAGAAATGGGGTGATTCTAATTGTTTAGCTTGTAAATGTAGTTCTGTACCCCTAGCACGAACATCAATCGAGAAAAAAATGCATGTTAAAGTAATCGATAGAGTAATTATCTATGGAAAATTTCATTTTGCTTTTCGGCGTTAGATTGCGCTGTACAAATTTCCCATACAAAATTACTCTATTGAATCTTTTTATGTGCATTATTTATATCGATAGCTTTATTTTTGTTCATGCTATGAGAACTGTATATGTTATTTAAAATAACATCAGTCTAGTTGATTATTTAGTAAAACATGTGTTTAAATGTTGAGAATGGCATTATTAACAAAAATTCACTGTTTTAAACAGACCATAGATTATTTTTAAGGTGTAAGTAATTATATTATTAATCTTGATCCATCCTTAAAGCTATCAAAATAGTAATTTAGTTTATTTATAGTTTAATATTTCTTATTGCAGGTTATAGGTCCAAGATTTATGGAAAACAGGAAACCATATGAATTAAAAAATGTGTTAATAGCATACAACTTCCTACAAGTATTGTTCAGCGCATGGTTGTTTTATGAGGTATGATCTTAAATTTAATTTTGTTGCTTTAATTAAATTAATGAGTAACTAAATAATTATATTTCTTTTTATAACTTACATAATTTTTATGTAAATTTTTCACAATGCTTTTTTGTTATTTGGCTAATGTTGTTTTAATAAGTAATTTTCTTTTCATAACTATTGAATTCTAACTTTTATTTGTTTTTAATTTTTTTGTTTAATTATAATAAGTATGCTACATTTAACTGCTACTAGCGAATTCTAATAGTGTGATGCAGTTAGTAGTAAAATAATAAGAAAGCTTTTTCTTACTGCCTTGTTAATTTTTTATACACATACTGAACTGTTTCTGCGTTAGCCTCGTATTTACAGAATGGGAACTTTACAGGAACTGAAATAAAATATTTATTTTAAATTTCTGGTAAAATTTACGTACTACCTTATGTACATAATGTTTAAAGTAGAAATTTGGGTGGTTGAGTATAGATACGAGGAAAAATAATAACAAATAAATAGTTATTATTTGCGCTTTTTGTTGCTGTTACGAGTTTTTGTCTCGGAACCGTCATAATTTAAAAATGTTAACATGTGAAAAATTTAAATGTACCTACTTACGAGGTTAACACAGAAACACAACAATACGCTAATTATAAACTTTTTTAACATTTCCACCTTACCGTACCCAGAGCTTGATGGGGGGTTGGCTGAAACATTACAGTTTTAAGTGTCAACCTGTGGACTATACAGACAACCCTGTAGCCACTAGAGTAAGTGAAGCAGCAGCTCCTCAATGAATGGAAACTAACAATATCAACTGTATATAATCATTGAGAAAAACGCTGTGTAAATAGTAGAATATGCAGGGATATTGCAATAGTTGGTTGTATTTATAATACCGAGTGCAACGAATACGAAACTCGGCGTCATACACTAACATTAAATAGGGTCAGTTCACACTTTGTAAGGTTTTTTTAATCATAAAACTAGATAAATATGCTTCCGCACTCGGCGACAGCTGCAGTGTTATTTTGTAGCAGCAGCGTCGCACCACAATTTTGGTGCGACATTTATTTTGTGCTGCTGCTTTGATAAATAAATTGATGATTCAATTCAACACGTGTAAAATATTGTTCTATATTGTTTATAACGGCGCTTGTCAATCGATCGACGGTTACATATTGGCGAGCAACCACGATGTAAATCGCACTTTGGTTGTGGGGATAGACGATCATACCCGCGACGATCGTCAGTGATTGTGTAAAAGCGCCATAAGTTGCTGAGTGCTTAGTGAATCAAAAATTCTAGTTCTCAGTATTGTATTGATTTCATTATAATCATTATGGTTGCTGCTGTTGGCATCTGCAACTGTCGCCGAGCTCGGAATGCTTATATATTTACTATAGAATGTAACTAAAAACCTTTCCGTTTTTTCTGCCCAATAAGGATCACCGAAAAGCGAACTTACCCTAACAATGTAAAAATGTATTATATAATGTACATATATCACGAGGTTATATTCAGCATGGTGGTTAACATATTGCTCACATGAGCACGCAACGCATGTGATGCTCATGTAAATATTAGAATAACCAGGGTCAGGTGACGGCATATTGTTTCAGATCGGGGCATCTGGCTGGTTCACAGGCAGGTATAGCTATCAGTGTCAACCAGTCGACCACTCCAAAAATCCACAAACAATGAGGGTGAATGACCATTGTTTATTATAATCGACCCCCGTAACTAGATATCCCTAAATACCACAATTCTCACTCGACACTTTCTCAACTTGACGCGAAAAATATGTACTGTTAAAATATTTTTCAGCTTCTTGAGTAAAGAACGTATCGAGAAACTCACTTTACTTATACATAAATCTTCGTATTTACATTACACTGACACTAATTATTCCCGAAAAGTTTGTAACTACCTACATAATATTGATAATAAATTCATGAGTAGATAAAACGCCCACATATTAACGGCGGACATGCAAAATATGATAATGAATAATTATTACAATTTTATAAAGTAATTCATAATTTAATAAAATCCCAAATCCCTACTACACCCCGACTTAATAATACCTACGTAACAGAATGCACTGAGCCCATTGATCTTCTGCACGAATTTAACTTAGAAATTATATCTACTCACTTAGTTTTAAGATCATATTATTATTAGATTCATCTACTTACATCACATAATAACATGAATAATACATAACTTTCAATTATCATTTTCCATCACAACACAACTTAATGGCACGCTCATTGAACATTTTAGACATTAAAATTGGCAATGCCTGTTTGCCTGTGGGTGATCAATTCATGATATCATTACATTCATTTATAGATTAGAATTCATTAGATACATACAACATTTTAACAATATTTACATTAAAAAAATTAAGTTATAAATTTAAGTTAAATATTTGTATATTTTCGCGTGAGTAATGTCTTTTGAAACTAATTAAAATATGTAAATCTAACAAAATTTTAATCCACATCTTCACTTTTCAGATGGTACATGCTTGTTGGTGGTACTATTTCTCAAAATTCACAGAATTTTTCGACACGGTAAGTTTAAAATATATTACTTCAAGTTGCTCTGAATTTAAGTATACTTAACTTTCTTTGTTCATTTTATTGCCCAATTTGACACAACATTACGGCTGAAATAAAATAATGTCGGTATCGGTCAGCTCAAGAAATAGAAATAGGAACTCTTTACTTTTTATTTACACGTTCTCGCTAACCTCTATTTTCATAATTTTACAATAATAAAGTAGGTGTGAAACTAATTAGCACTTAAACTATTGTAACTTACTAACCCAATCAACTGTTTTAAAGTGTAACGAAGTCGCCTCCAACTTATAACACCCTTACATAACCACAAAATATTGCTCTTTTTTGGATGTAGGTAATCTTTAATAAACATAATAAACTATTTTTTCCTTTATTCACAATGAGACACACTGAATCGTATCACACTGTTACTGGTTGAGACAATAATTCACAGTGAGTAACAGTGTGACTCGATGCGATATTTTTTCCGAACATGTCACACTATACACGAACCAGTGTTACAGCACGGTACGAGGCATATATCTTGATTTTTTTTTGACAGGGGGATAAGTTCGCGCATGTGCTCTTGTGAGCGACCAATAGCGCGCGCCCCATGCCCAAAATGCGCGTTCCGCGCAATCCCACCCGATTTCAAGATATTTGCCTCGTATTATACTATATGAGAATAAAAATTCGCATCGAGTCACACTGTTACTCGTTGCGATTTTTGTTCTCAACCAGTCACAGTGTGACTCGTTGCAAATAAAGGAAAACTTGTTATTTAAAATGTATCGTTTCGTATTTACAGATCTTCTTTGTATTAAGAAAGAAGTTTGACCATGTGTCGACCCTGCACGTGATCCACCACGGTGTGATGCCGATGTCGGTGTGGTTCGGCGTCAAGTTCACGCCGGGCGGCCACTCCACCTTCTTCGGCCTGCTCAACACGTTCGTGCACATCATCATGTACACCTACTACATGCTCGCGGCGATCGGGCCCCAGATGAGGCCGTATCTCTGGTGGAAGAAATACCTCACTACTCTGCAGATGGTGAGTAAAATTTTGTTTTGAGAAAAAATGAGAAGGCTGACACGTAGTTAAATCGACTATCAGCGTAGTATGGCGCCCAAACTGTGCGTATAACCTGTACTATGGGCAACAGCGTCGCTTAACCAGTTAGCAACAATATTCGTGTGCGCGTGTGAGATATGTAACGTTGTAAATAACATTAAGGCCGGCCACACACAGACGTAATCACGTAACAGAATCTCGAAACGGGATCCCGATTCGGAATTCCGAGCGCAGCAAATGCATACAAAATGTGGGTCTACCACACACAGACGTCAACGTTCCGTACGTAATTTTATCCGTTACGGAATTCCACATGAGGGCCCGTGCATTCGGAATCACGCACGGAAAAAAGTCATTCCGAACGAAAGACTTCCATAGATTTTGTATTGGTCGCCACACACAACCGTTATTCCGTACGTACGGAATGCTACATCTTTTATTACGGCTCTGGATACCAGACTTTTGGCCTTACTTTTTTATTATTTTGCTAAGTTATTAGTTCTATTTTACCAAAAAAAACAATAGAATTGACCTAAACGTAATTTAAATAATGAAAAGACTATAATTATGCATTTAATTCCTTATTTTTGAAGATAATTTTAGTTGAACATAAGCACTTGGCCAAAAGACTTGAAGCCAAGTTTATATTTGTGCTGCTAATATCCCCGTCAATTGGTAATGCGCCTGGCGGCAATGATTTTAACCTCAAAAATGAAAAACAATTGTAAAGTCTGTCCATCCTTACTTGTCTTATATGGTAAACAATCTTCCCCCGACTCTTTATTGAAATAATCATTTATAAAATATAACAAATGGTTTTCCACACATAGATTACGAAATAAATTGTTACTAAATTAATAACAATTTCATAAAGTTAGTAACATATTTTTAAATAACGATTTAAGTTTAAAAGAGGTATGACAACTGTCAAAAACTGTTTACTAAATAAGACAAGTAAGGATGGACAGACTTTAATGTTTTTATATACCCAGACCCTATCTTATTGAAAATAATAATTAAATAATTAATAATATTAGATTACCTATTAGAATTTTCTTGTTTCATGATATTTTTCGTTGCGGAATGTGGATGTTAATGTGACAAGGTTCCAGCGCATTTTTTTGCACAGGTAAAGTAGAAGCGAAATCGCTATTAAAATGTTTACTCATCAAAGTAGCGTCTGACTGAGCCGTGATTCAGAACGAAAAAAAACGTCTGTGTGTGATGGTACGTACGGAATCACGTACGTACGGATTTCCGAAACGGGATTTTGTCTGTGTGTGGCCGGCCTAAATATGTTAAATATCTCACACCACGCGCGTATTGCCCCTGCACGAACTAAACGTATGTTATGTCGGCGCGGCGTGTAAGCGATTTTAACCTTAAGCTTTGTCCAGACTAGTCCATTTAGGCCGGCCACACACAGACGGAATCACGTAAGAATTCCGAACGTAATTTCGACAATGTATGAAGATTCCGTACGGAAAAATCACGCATGTGTGTGGCAGCCCATAGATTTTGTATGCAGTTGCTGCGTTCGGAATCACGTATGTACGGAATTCCGTAACGAGATTCCGTCTGTGTGTGGCCGGCCTTAGGCGTATCAGATCACCGTATCTTTAACATACATCGCTAGTTTGGTTGGGCGTGCGTTGAAGTAATATCAACGCACGCCCAACCAAACTAGCGATGTATGGTAAAGATACGGTGATCTGATACGCCAAAATGATACAAGTCTGGACAAAGCTTTATAATTGGTTAAGCGACGCTGTTGCCCATGGTACGGCATAAAAGCGGTCTCAAGGTCAACATGTATATTCTGACGTGCCGTCCACAATCAAACTACATAGGTAACAGTCTTCGCACATAACAGCGACGACGCCGATTCCACTCCAACTCAACTCGTAGTAAAGTGTTGAAATGTGCCCCTGTTCCATGTATCCTCTGGACCTTGATATCGTATCCATTACAATACGATAGAATTTTCAACATTTAATGAATGTACAGTTACGCGGCGAACTGAGCTACCACGATAGACTAATCAAATTCAATCAATTTTCAAAATTAATTGCAGATTTTTGACAGATTTACGTACAACGCGTGGTCCATGCGTAGGTCTGTCGTATAATGCAAAGATTTAAATCGTTAGATACGCCCTTACACATATTCACAGAAATCTGTGAGCTCATATGGTAACTTATGGTAAGTTCTTTCTTTTCACACATTTGTGTCAACATTCAAATGAGTGAGCCGCACTTCTTTGCTATTCTTGGCTATCAGTGCTCATTTGAATACAGTGTCTAGAATTTTAGAAATACAAATAATGCCCAATTCTTAGTGCACAGATAAAAGGCACAAGAGGGCATTTCGAAACAGGATTCTCGTAGTTTCTCTCAATAACTGACACTGTGTTTAAATGAGCACTGATAGCCAAGAATAGCAAAGAAGTGAGTCTCACTCATTTGAATGTTGACACAAATGTGTGAAAAGAAAGAACTTACCATAAGTTACCATAGTCGACGACCTGAGTGGTGCAGTGGTCAACATGCCGCCTACCACGCAAGAGGTCCCGGGTTCGATTCCCGGCCGGGCAGAAATTGAAATGATAAATTTTAATTTCTGTGACGGGTCTGGGTGTTACTATGTATAATAAGTATATATTTAAAAAGTATATAAGTAGTATATCAGTTGTCTAGCACCCATATTACAAGCTTTGCTTAGTTTGGGGCTAAATGGCGCTGTGTGAAATTGTTCAAGCATTTATTTATTTATTTTATTATTATAGTATGAGCTCACAGAAATCTGTGAGCTCATACTGTTACATGTTTATATGGGATATCATAGTAGAACCAAATAAGTAGGCCAACTCGAGCCTCGAGCGAGCGATACAGCTTAAACACTTAGGGCTGTCACATCGCTAGTTTATTCAATCGTCAAAAAATGCATAGTCAATCTCTATACAAAAAAATTTTTTCCTTGTAGGGTAAGCATCAGGGAACTATAATACAAAGTTTTTTTTATATTTTTTTGTACGTAAACCAGCCGGTCTAACGACTAAAATAATGAAGTTAATGTTAATTGTAATTTGACAGAATGATGTATGTGATACATTGGCACTTTCGTTTTGACACCAATAAAAACTTACTAAAGAAAAGTAGCAATGTATCACATCTATCTGTCAAATTACAGTTTACATTAAATTCATTGTTTTCAGGAACTGACTGACAATTTTTTTTTTTGCCTACGTCATGTCATGTTATGTGATTTGAAAACTTACAGTCGAAATAGTATTAATAAAAACGTGGCTTTACTAAATAAAGTTTATTCAATTAAAATAAAATCATTATGTAATTTTATTTTTTACACTATTAACTTTTACTTACTTTTAAATTTACCTACACGAAAATTGAAAACTTTCCATAATAGGCATTAAAAGTACTTTTTCCTGTAGGAATTTATGATTTTTTAACAAAATTACACAATTGATATAAAAAAATTCGTCTGTTTCGACAAGTACGATATGCCTTATTATTTAAAGTTAATAAATATATAATAAAATATATCCTCATTCTTACAAATCTTTTTGCAATAATATCTTTGGAAAGCATGGTATGTACTGTAGGCGGCGTGAAGCATGCGTGAGCGCGAGCGGGATTACGTACGGCGCAGCCATGACTGTTGCACCTTTATCACCTTTAAATTTTGTCAGTGTGTGCGTGCGACGACGCATACGTACGGGCGCGCTCACATACAAACCGCGTTCGTGCTTATAATGAGTAAGATGACTTACTTATTTGGTTCTACTATGGGGATATCTTCCGATGGAATGGCCGTAAACAACGCATCGCGCATGCGTGCGCCATTTTGCCAGATTTGAAAAAATGCTACAGATTTTCAGTACGAAGGCCTATCTAACGATTTAAATCTTTGGTATAATGTTGAAAATTGCATTGTAAGTGAAACGATAAAGCTTATATTTAAATGCTAATGATGAGACTCGTCGGAGAGGCCAAAAGAGGAGTCCTCGTCGCGCCAATCCGTGGTAGTTGTTGTAAGGTGCAAAGACCATAGGTCACTTGAGTTCGATACCTACAGGAGATTATAAATCTTCTATATTGATTCTAGCAAAGCGCAACTCACGTCATGGTACACGTTCCGCACAAGCAGGGCTTGAAACCGGTATCGAAAATACAGGTATTGTAAAGTTAATACCGGTATTTTCCATTTCCGGTTCCTGTTAAAACGTATCGCAAACTATACCGCTATTATACCTGAAAATACGGGTACTTTTTAAATATTTTTTTCAAATCATGTGCGAGTGAGACAGATATAACCGCGCACCGGCGGCGCTATCTGTCTCACCCGCACATCGGTTACCATGGTCGTTACCGGTATTTATAAAGGTACTGCCAGTATTTTGTATACCGGTGTAATAATAATACCTGTGGCTCTACCATGAGTTTATGCAAACTGTTTACGTTACCGTAAACTATCTTTTACTCTATTTCACTCGCATTAACTGTGAGCAGTATATCCGATAGTCTACACGGTAATGTAAAAAGTTTGCATCAACTCATGGCAGGACCACTGTATTTTATTGCCGGTTGAACAAATATACCGGTTTGTTGTACAAGTTACTGATACTGGTATCGGAAAATACCGGTATTCCAAGCCCTGCGCACACGTGACGCGACTAGCGCGTAGACCGATTTCGCGCACGAAACGCGCTCGCGAGCCGCACGTGCAATGAGGCCTACAATTAAATAATTAAAATTATAATCAAGTTTATTACATATAGGTGCGCTTCGACACTTAAAGGCAAAGAATTATGGATTTAATGGTATATTCAACTGTATAATGTTGTTTTAGGTATAGTATAGTGTTTCATTATATTTTAAATGACGGGCTTCTTTATCTAAAATATCGTTTCTGTAAAACAAGTATTTTTATTTGGTAGGTGTTTTTCTGACAGCTTAAATGCTTAGTTCAAAAAATTTCGATAGATGGCGTTTTATGAAAGTCGAGCCGTAAAGTGAAACCCCCTTCACACTAAGCAATTGGGAATGTCCGAAAAAAATAAAATTGGCTGAATTTTAATTTTTTTTATAGGTAGGAATAAGCTTCCTTAGTAATAGAAAAAAGTTTCAGAATTTTTGGTTGCGTAAAACTTTTTTAAAAATTAAAGTTTCTTCGCCTTCACAAATGAACGAAAGTAACAGCAGAATGGAAATTATACCTTTGCCACCACCTGCCACAACCACATCATAGCATTAAAAAAAAGTTTTGACATTTTGTATTGAAACTTTTTTTAATACTATGTTGTGGTTGTGACAAGTGGTGGCAAGGCAAAGGTATGATTTCCATTCTGCTGTTACTTTCGTTCATTTGTGAAGTCGAAGAGACTTTAATTTTTTTTTTTTAAGTTTTACGTAACCGAAAATTCTGAAACTTATTTCTATTACTAAGGCAGCTTAGGGAGCGTTCAAGTATTACGTAACGAATTTAGGGGGGAGGGGGGGTTTTGTAAAACGTTACGATGCGTTACAGGGGGGGAGGGGGGGGGGGGGTTTGAACTACGCGTTACGTAATATTATTTTTTAACCATTCGCGACTTTCCGGTACTTTAACGCCACATAATTGTATTTTTTAGGTGAAAATAGTCACTTGGTGGTTACGTAACGTTTTGCTAGGGGGGGAGGGGTACAGAAAAACGTTACGGCGCGTTACATGGGGGGGAGGGGGGATTAAAAATTGCGTTACGTAATACTTTAACGCTCCCTTATTCCTACCTATAAAAAAATATTCAGCCAATTTTATTTTTTCGGGCATTCCCCATTCATCGCATGCAATTATTTGAAAATTTTGATCGCAAGTGCTGTGGGTTCCCCTCTGCCTTGGAGAGTGATAAACGAGGCGACGCCGACAGCTCGGCTTTCATAAAACGCCATCTATCGACATTTTTAGAACTAATTTTATTTCGGAAATCGCCCATTACTTTGTAGTTTGGCCATTACTGAAGTCTGTTTATCCTTACTTGTCTTATTTGGTAAACAATCTTTACCCAACTCTTTATTGATAAAAATCAATAATGAAATACAACAAATGGTTTTCCACGCATAGTTACGAAAGAAATTACTAATGTTCAGTGCCAATTATTAGATAGGTATAATAACAAGAAAATAATTTTAAATCGCGATTTAAGTTTAATAAACTTACCTACATGTCGACTGTCAAAAGCTGTTTCAATGTCACACATAACACAACATGCTTATTAACCATGATAATGATAAGTCTTATGTTAACATGGAACTACTTTTGACAGATGTCATAGGCCTTTTGGATAAGGAGGATGGGCCATAACCTGCCACGCGGGCCCAATGCGGATTGGAGGACGTTAAAGACTGCAAATGCACTCGGGACCAACGGCTTAACGTGCTTTCCGAAGCACGGAGAAGCTCGATAATAAATTTTTGGTCACCCATCTCTTGAAAGACCCTTGCGAAAGTTGCTTAACCTCCGCAATCGCTGGGCCAGGCGCTAAACCGCTGCGCCATCGAGCTCCGCAGAAAGTAGAAGATTACAAAAATATATAATCTGAAGTTTTGATTTCCTAAAAATGACGGTGCCGTCATATTATAGTGGCCGTTATATCATACACAGAATGCAGATCCAATTATTTTTAAAAACAAAATAAGTCTTCTTACACTAAAATTTTCCATCTTCAATATTTGATGTACTTTCCCTTCGTGTGGCAAAGTTTTGGGACACCCTGTATGTGAATACGCCGCTGGACGTTGTCTATGTATCAAACCGGCGGCGCAGTTTCCTAGAGAGCGGTATTTGACACCGTAGCGGTGCCGCTATTTGGAAGTGCCAAAATGTACACTTCCTAAAATGTACACTATTAGAATAGATAGCAATAACTGATTTTAAAGTACCAGGATCACATAAATATGAAGAAGGTTAACTTCTATTATTAAAAAACTTTTTTTTAATTTAAAAAATAAAAAAAATACTTTTTGAAGCCGGTGTACATTTTGGGAAGTGTACACTTTGGCATTGAACGGCTATTTGCATGACGGCCGAGAAAAACGTTCGAACTATCCTACACCGTCAAAACCGAAGACCGTCATGCATTTAGCGGCACCGCTTTTTAACGATATATGGGAGAAAGACGTCACTATATTTCCTATAAATATTACGGCCGCTATGTGACGGCACCGTTATTTTAGGAAACCAAAGCTTGACTACTGAGTTATTAATTGGACATGGTAATTAAATGGTGACTTATTTCCTGGCCAGGTTCAATTCATCGGCATCATGGTGCACGCGTTCCAGCTGCTGTTCATCGAGTGCGACTACCCGCGAGCCTTCGTCTGGTGGATCGGCATGCACGCCGTTATGTTCTTCTTCCTTTTCAAGGACTTCTACAACCAGTCCTACTCAGCCAAAGCCAAGGTAACATATTGTACAGTACGAGGCAAACATCTTGAAATCGGGTGAGGATTGCGCAGAACGCGTATTTTGTGTATGCGTAGCGGTGACGTACGCGGGCGGCGGGAAGGGCGCGCTATTGGTCGCTCTCAAGTGCACATGCGCGAACTTATCCCCAGTCAGTCGAAAAAGTGTCAAGATGTTTGCTTCGTACTGTACGGCATACAGCGTCGTAGCTAGAGGCTGGCGAGGGGGGCGCACTTAGCTGGCCCATAGCTAGAAAAAAGTCGTCTTGGGTGGGGCGCAAAATCCAAATCTTGCTAGGGGCGCCCATTATCCTAGAAATATGTCTTGAGGCACAAAATTTAAATCTTGCTAGGGGTGCTCCTGTTCCTACAAAAATAAGTCTTGGGGCACAAAATTTGCATTGCAATATTAGAATTTCGCGCCCCAATTTGCCCCAGCTCCGTCGCTGACGGCAAATATGTACACACACACACGACAGTGTTGTCATGTGTGTGTACATATTTACCAACAGCGTAGGCTATACAGTTGTATTACGAAAACAACTTTTATTTCGTACAGCATAAAGACGGTCTCAATGTCAACATGTATAGTCTGAAGTGCCTTTGACTGTACCAAGGCTTTTTTTAAACTTGTTTAGTTATTTATTGCGCTAGTTTTTAACCAGTTTTGGTGTATTCATTATACTTAGATTAAAACTGGAATGAGAATATATTTAAATGATAATTTATTTAGATTAACTAAAAAAAGCTTAAGGACGTGGCATGCACGTCATCAACTTTAAAATGTTGTTTTGCTTGACTTGTCATCGTTCCGTAGTAAAGTCAAAAAGGAACCCATATTAGTTCGCCATGTCCTTCCGTCCGTCAATGACAAAATTCTAAACTAAAAGACACTCCGATGGCCAATTTACATGCGCTCGCGACGACGGACGCTTGGGGTTGCACTGACCTAAAATTAAGACTTAACGTAACACTCAAAGGGATTCGCCAAAATACCGACAGTTGAGCAGGCGGTGCTCGCAGGGAGCGGCTCGGTTCGCTGTACTGACCTATAACATTTCGTCGTAACGTAACGTTACGATGGAATGTTACTGGTCAGTCGCCGGCTTTAAGTTTTAGAGCCATACCGCACTGGCGACTAGTCGCCGGGCGACTATCGACAGCGACTGTAATTTCTACTAGTTTATACAGGGTCACTGGAAATATGACGTATTCCTGCTATATGAGGTCAAAACAAATATTTTTTGTTAAATTACTTTTTCTCAAAAAGTTCATAGTTTTTGTGTAAATTGACATTAAGTAATTTTTTACCAAAAGTACGTTTTCAAAAACAAAAATTTAAAATAAAAGATAACTACTCGTTCGATTCCGGTTTTTTTATTATTTTGGGATAGAAAACAGTCTAAATGTTGATAATGTATAAAAAAAATTACAAAAAATACAGGTGTTTATAAAAAAATCAATCCTCAAAAGCATTTTTAATTTTTATGTTTTATTTATGTTTTCTAAAAAATCTGAAAAAATACAAAATAAAAAATGTTTTTTTATAAACACATGTACTTTTTGTAACTTTTTTTATTCATTATCAACATTTGGACTGTTTTCTATCCCAAAATAATAAAAAAACCGGAATCGAACAAGTAGTTTTCTTTTATGTTAATTTTTTATATCTGAAAACGTACTTTTGGTAAAAAATTACTTAATTTTAATTTACTCAAAATCTATGAACTTTTTGAGAAAAAGTAATATAACAAAAAATATTTGTTTTGAACTCATCTATAACCATTTAGCAGGAATACGTCATATTTCCAGTGACCCTGTATATGGACGCGTACGCACTTGGTCGCCCGGTCGCTGAGAAAGTTGTATGGGAATTTTAAGTTATAGTACTAACTACTATAATATTTATTTATTTTATTTATTTAATCTTTATTGCTTATGTATAAAATACAGCAAATGGCGGACTTAATGCTAAAAAGGCATTCTCTCCCAGTCAACCAGAGAGGATGTGACAGTGAAAAATGTGCAGGCAATAAAGCGAATTGATAAATATGAATAATAATAATGTTCAAGTTATACATAAGTACTATAACATAGATTAAATATATATTATAATATAAATACATATATATACATACATAATATGTAGTATAGTAGTTAGTACTCGCATTGTTTGATTAAAGCACTATACAAGCCTTGGTTCACAATGACTGCACTGCTGGCCACGTTATGATGGCTTCGAGCTAAGCTTAACTACGCTCTCGGCCTTCAAGCTTGGTCATCATTGCAGCTCTTGCTTTCCGCGCTATAAAGGTGGACCTGCGCTAGGCTCCGCTCTCGGCCATCATCATCGCTGCCAGCAACACAACCATTATAGACCGCAGTAGTAATGTACTATTAGGCGTTAGTTATGTAAAAACAGGAAATAAATTAAAGTTTTTAGCCATAAATGGTGATTGTATAAAGTAACTGCGTAACCCTATACTGCGCGTGGCCCGACACGCACTTGGCCAGTTTTTTTACCATTATTATTTTAAGTTTTTGAGGAAACTTAC
This sequence comes from Agriphila geniculea, assembly GCA_943789525.1. NCBI lineage: Eukaryota > Metazoa > Arthropoda > Insecta > Lepidoptera > Crambidae > Agriphila > Agriphila geniculea. Next base: position 17,912,957 of record OX038875.1, read on the forward strand.
AGCTACTACAGAGTTTAGTATTATATAGTTATATTACAGTAAAGCCAATTACAAGTTTTCACATATTGACAAAACAATTACTAAAACGCAAGTCAATATCGTGTAATGTACGTAAGTGTTGCGAAAGCTATCAGCTACAAAATTTTATGGATAAAATCTATTGTTAAAATTGATTGTTATACAACTTAAGTGTAAACAATCTAAATGACATGTGTGATATGACATGACATGCACTTTGATCTACGTATACAAATAATAATATTACATTTTATTTTATTTCGCTGTCGGTCACCCCACCGCTAAGGTCGCTGCGACAACTTGTCTGATAGGGCCCTATTTCATAAAGCTTGACAATTTGACAGTGGTAAACTTTTTTCTGTGTTTCATAAAGTTGCGGGCACATTTGTCTGACGCCACGTGCTAACACGCCGTATTTATACGGACGTGTTATAAGTGTAATCCTAGTGCATATATTTACTATGAAAACCGATGTCATCTGACGGCGTGTTAACCAAGGACCGGAACCGCTTACCGTTAAAGGGGTATTTGATTGGGTATTTCATAGACTTCTTGTCAAAAACCCTATCAATACGGTAACCTTATCGAAATGGTAACCCAAGTAAGCACTTACCGAATACGAAAACCCTATCGAGGAAACCCTATGAAGGCTTTATGAAAGGGTTTCAAAACGTGTTCAAGCAGTTTATACCTAGTTCCACCAGGGGCCGTACCGGCTAACTTACATGGCTATCGTAATCGCTTTCATTTGACAGATGGATGTGATACATTGCTACTTTTCTTTGGTAAGACCTTTTTGTACCAAAAAGAAGTAGCAATGTATATTTGTACCCAAAAGATGGATGTGAGACATTGCTACTTTTATTGGTACAAAAAATCTTACCAAAGAAAAGTAGCAATGTATCACATCCATCTGTCAAATGAAATCGATTACGATAGCCATGTAAGTTAGCCGGTACGGCCCCTGGGCCGAAAGGCCAGAACCGCTTACCGTTAAAGGGGTTTTGATTGGGTATTTCATGAACCGCTTACCGTTAAAAGAGTTTTAGATTGGGTATTTCATAGACTTGTTTTCAAAAACCCTATCAATACGGTAAGCATAACGTCAACTAGCCCTATCGAAAGGAAAACTATATCATTTGGTAAGTTTTTTATTAGGGTTTCCCTATCAATTGGATTAACCAAAAAAAGGGGTTTTCCGGTCCCTGGTGTTAACACGTGTTTACGCGTGGCGTCATTACCTTAAAACCATTGTCTCGCCAAGTCTTGTATAAAACACCTTGCATGTGCAATTGCAAATAACACGCGATTGCTTAATAACTCAAAGATTAAAAAATAACTATGTTTATTTTTTAACTTTAATAACTACCCTCAAACACACTTCGTACCAACAAAACATACACTGTTATTCGATCAAACGCAAACATGGCGGAGGCGAACACGATTTATTTTAATCTACTAAATAATGCGACCTGAATTGCACTTCAATGTCGGAGCAAGAGTCGGTATTTATTTTTAATGATTTTGTGGAGTGCATCTTCTGTACTCGTACTACAAGGTGTTTGGTAAAAGCCTTATAAGCCGGCGCCGGCGCTTAATCGCAGGCCGCAGTGAGATAAGCTAAACGAAACTACTTATACAAGGTGTTTGATAAAAGCCTTATAAAGCCGAATATATGGTAGATAGGGACCATTAAACTGAACAACTTTTACTTTAGAACCAACTCTGAAATCGCGAAAAAAAAATCTGCTGTTTCATACATTTTGATATTTTCGTTATTAATTTTTGTATGAAACAGCAGATATTTTTTTCGCTATTTCAGAGTTGGTCCATAGTAAAAGTTGTTCAGTTTGATGGTCCCTATCTACCATATATTCGGCTTTATAAGGCTTTTATCAAACACCTTGTATAAGTGGTTTCGTTTAGCTTATCTCACTGCGGCCTGCGATTAAGCGCCGTTTCACCTTCAAATGAGTCTCTATCGTCTAGGATAAATGAACATGCATCGTTATATTACAGGCCCGCGCCAGGTCGCCTCCGGTGGAGACGACGGCCACGGAGATCAAGGAGGTCCCGTACAAGAACGGCGCGCTGCGGAACGGGTACAGCAACGGGCACGCGCCGGGCGCGCGCGTGCGCCCCGTGCCGGCCGGCAACTGACGCGCGCGCCCGCGCCCCGACCATTCCCTATTCTGTGATTCGAAGCCGACCCGACACGGGACTTGACGCTTCCTGCGATCGCGCGATAGGGCGGACGGTGACACGGTGCAGTGACTCGCCCCGCGGCGATCCTAGACCCTAGTTAATAGCGGTTCATGTGATTTATCTGGTGTACATACGGTTAGGAGGTATTGACGGTGTAAATTTTATTTTATCGATGTAAAGTGTGTAGTTAGACTTGTGATCGCATAGCGTTTTGTACTTTGTTCGGTGATGCTTTTAGGGGTTAGTTCGATGAAAACGGTCATAATAATTGTGAACCCTTATGTACCAGTTTTGCTGAGGTGCTTATCGTTTCTGAATAGAAGGATACCTTGCCCAGGTTTTGAAATATTTATTAGTGAGCCTAATGCGACATTTTGTAAATGCAATATTAATTTAGCCAATGACGGCAGCGATTACTGATTGATGCAATATTAGTTGAAGATGACTGTGTCAGATTTGACACGTTAATATTGTAATGCGACATATTTGTTGCTGTATTAATTGACTTTTACAACTAGTTATTATTATTGTTTTTATTATATTTAAGTACATTAACATTATTTCAATTCTAAACATTGATTTTCAATGTAGTTTAGAATATGACACTTAAGTGGTTGTGTTGATTATTTATTTTGTTTAATTTAATATTTTATTTAATACCAAAATTATCTATATAATAAGATCAAATTAACGGGTTTTGTAGAATTAGCATTCGAAGTTCTTCCTTTATTTATAGTCTTCCGTTTTGTTTTTGTACTTATTAAAGTATGAGGTTATTTAATTCGCCAAACGATGTATGTCTGATATGGTTGATCATGCAAACAAACTGAAGCTAGCCACTTTTGTAAAAATATTATTTCATTCATATTGAAATCAGTTTGTGTACCTATTGTAATTTTTATACAAAGAAAAATGCAAATAAATATATGATAAGGATAAATTAATATGCTTTTTATTCTTTTTTTAGAAAAAAGAATCCAACCACGCAAGGTTAGTAGACTAGAAGCAAAGTAGATTACTATTTCACTAGAGTGAATTATGTGAATAGAACATTAGATCCCAATCGTAAACAAGTTCTCAAGTGAAATTCCTGGAGTTATTTTATCAATCCACCCAAAGAAACTAACGTACATTGTAGAATTCAGCTCTAATTTATTATACTTGTTTAAAAATAAATATAAAAAACAAGGATTACCAGCAAACATTCACTTTATTAAGTATATTAATCACAACGTATCACAATAAAATAAAGTACAGTGGAGCGTCGATTATCCGAACGTCGCTCAACCGAACGACCGCTTATCCGAACGTAGTAACGCGCGGGTCAGCTCCCACCTCCCACCACGCGGGTCTCGCGCGCGCTGCCCGCGCTTCAGTTTTCGCCCACTTGTCGCGACTTGTTTACTTGTTACTGTACTCGTTTGTCACTTAAGCACATCTTAAGCGTCATTAAAGATATTCATAAATGTAAATAATATGGTTTTCATTTACCTGTACGTAAATTTGTATGGCTGTATCAATATATGTACATACATACATTAGTTCGATTATCCGAAAATACCGGTTTTCCGAACACCCATGTCCCCCAATTAGTTCGGATAATCGACGCTCTACTGTACTAGCAGATAGAAACTTATTAGATGATACCACTGACTAACCAAAAGATTAGAGTGAGACCTTAGCTGATAATGTAAAATTGTACAATACGTTAAAAAACTTATTCGAAATTGTAAAGAATCACGAACACTAACTAACCTTAAAACAACTGGAAGACCTTTTTAAACAATAGGTAAACATTATTATCTTCTATTTACCATGTTTAACACTGTTATAAAATGGGAACAAAAACTTGAGATTTACTCAGCATAATTATAAACTATTTTGTCATTTAACTTTAAGTACTGTTATTAAGTCTGCACAGAAAAATGCTTTGTCTATGAAATGGATTTAGCACAACGGAATCCGAGGTTTCCTGCAGAACTATCTTCTGTATTATGAGACCGAGCTGAACATCTATATCTATAGCAATATGACTTGTGGCATAAGTATGAGCCACCTTTCTTTACTTTTTCTTGTGGCTGGAAAAGATTAGTTTGAAAAATTAATAACCTTTTCTTTTTTTATATTTTAAATTGGTTTGTACTATGGACAACAACGTCGTTTAATCTGTTAGCAAAAAAGTTCGTGTGCGCGCGTATCGCCCCTGCACGAACTAAACGTACAGTACGAGGCACGTATCTTGTAATCGGGTGGGGATTGCGCGAAACGCGAATTTTGGGTATGCGTAGCGGTGAGGGGCGCGGGCGGCGGGAGATGGGCGCGCGCTATTGGTCGCTCACAAGAGCACATGCGCGAACTTATCCCCACTCCGTCGAAAAAATTTCAAGATACGTGCCTATATGTTGTGACGGGCGCGCCGCTGGCGGTGTGCAAGCAATTTTAACCCTAGGTAGGAGTGGTTATGCGACGCTGTTGCCCATAGTACTTTTTATTTTTAAAACTTACAGAATCTTCCGACCAAGCGTCTTCAGTCCATTCCCAAACATTTCCTGCCATATTGAATAAGCCAAATCCATTAGCAGGGAATAAATGTACAGGGTTAGTGCCTATGAATCCATCTTTTAATGAATTGTAATGAGGAAATGTACCTTGCCAAATATTTGCCCTGAAAATAAAATAAAAAATATTTTACACAATTTGTCTCCTTTTGAGCGAAGTACCTAAAATGCACAATGCCTAAAAACTGAATTTGAACACAAACAGAACATTTTATTATGTTATTGGACATTATTATATTTATAAATGAAATGCCAACAAAAACTGCTTTTTATTCACATTTAAAATAAAATATCAGTTTTTATTTTGTTTGTTTTATTTATGAAATGCAAAAAAATCTGTATTTATTTTAATTTAAAATAAAATAATCAGCTTTCTTTACTTTTCATTTATAAAAATAATATCCATAAACATAATTAAATGTTTTGCTTGTGCTGTCATGCGTTGGTAAAAGTTGGGCATTTTGCGAATTAGTCCTTTTGAGAATTAGCCTTTTCGAGAATTAGTCTTTATAAGAATTATTCATTTCACATATTAGTCCTTTTCAGAATTAACCATTTTGCGAAAAAATTAGTCCATTCGCGAATTAGTCCTTTCCAAACTCGGGTTTCAATTAGGCATTATGCCACTAAATGGTCAAGCATATGCTTGACATCTGCTATCATTGATCAGTCTTTATTAGTGATGGGCAGTGGATAAATATCCTAAAGGTAAAAAACTCGGATATTTATCAAAAATAGATAAATATCCGTTTTTAGCCATTTTTAGCGGATTTTTATCCAAAAATGCCGGATAAATATATTCAGGCCTGAATATACACAATAGATTTGCTTCTTGTTAACTACATTTTTGACGAAAACAGTATTTTGTGCTCGAAACAATGTTTTCTTAATTTTATTATCTGTATAGCGTTGTACGTAGTGATGGGCAGTGGATAAAAACTCAAAAGGTAAAAAACTCGGATATTTACCATAAATGGCGGATAAATATATTAAGACCTGTTTCTATACACTAGCTTTGGTCCCACGTGAGGCCCCGCCCCCGCTACTAACCCAACCACGATGACAACTGTACCTGGCAACATATAACAAGCGCACATTGAGGACTGGTCCCTAGGCTAAATGGTGTCGTTTCATCGCCCACAAGTCCCTTGTCAACGACGTGATTACCATCGCAATTGTGTTGACCAGGGTATGCTGGCCGACTTATGGAGAGGGAGAACCTATTTACGATGAACTGTTTTTTCAGGAAGAGATAATACCAACGCATAATCCAAGATAGCGGCCAGCTTTTTTGTTTTTGGGCCGATTTCGATGAAACTTTGTTTAGGGCACAATTTTTAAAAGAAAACAGCAGAGCAATATTGAAAATGTGAAAATTCAAGATGGCGGTCATCTTTTTTGTTTATGGGCCCACTTCGATGAAACTCTGTTTTTTGTACTAGGTATTTTCACAAGAAAACAGCGCAACGCAATGTTAAAAATGATAAAAATGCAAGATGGCGGCAAACTTTTTTGTTTGTGGGCTGATTTCGATGATACTCGGTTTATGTACTATTTTGACAAGAAAACAGCAACGCAATGTTAAAAATATGAAAAATCAAAGATGGCAGCCAACTTTCTTGTTTTTGGGCCGATTTCGATGAAACTCGGTTTTTTGTACTATTTTGACAAGAAAACAGCAAAGTTATATTAAAAACGACAAAAATCTAAGATGGCGGCCAAACTTTTTGTTTGTGAGCCGATTTCGATGAAACTCGGTTTTTGGTATTATTTAGACAAGAAAACAGCTACGCAATGTTATAATTATGAAAAATCAACGAGGGCGGCCAACTTTTTTTTTGGGCCGATTTCGATGAAACTTTGTTTGGGGCACTATTTTTAAAAGAAAACAGCAACGCAATATTAAAAATCTTAAAATCTAACATGGCGATTGGCGGCCAACCTTTTTGTTTGTGAGCGGATTTCGATGAAACTCGGTTTTTAGTACTATTTTGACAAGAAAACAGCAAAGCAATATTAAAAATGACAAAAATCTAAGATGGCGGCCAAACTTTTTGTTTGTGAGCCGATTTCGATGAAACTCGGTTTTTGGTACTATTTAGACAAGAAAACAGCAACGCAATGTTATAAATATGAAAAATCAACGATGGCGGCCAACTTTTTTTGGGCCGATTTCGATGAAACTTTGTTTGGGGCACTATTTTTAAAAGAAAACAGCAACGCAATATTAATAATGTCAAAATCTAACATGGCGGCCAACCTTTTTGTTTGTGAGCGGATTTCGATGAAACTCGGTTTTTGGTACTGTTTTGACAAGAAAACAGCATCGCAATGTTAAAAATATTGCAATCCAAGATAGCGGCCAACTTTTTTGTTTTTGGGCCATTTCGATGAAACTCGGTTCTTTTGTACTATTTTGACAAGAAAACAGCAACGCTATTTTAAAAATGTCCAAAAATCAAAGATGGCGGCCAACCTTTTTGTTTGTGAGCCGATTTCGATTAAACTCGGTTTTCTGTACTTTTTGACAAGAAAACAGCAACGCAATGTTAAAAATATGAAAAATCAAAGATGGCGGCTATCTTTTTTGTTTGTTGGTTCATTTCGATGAAACTCAGTTTTTTGTACTATTTTGACAAGAAAACAGCGCAACGCAATGTTAAAAATGATAAAAATGCAAGATGGCGGCAAACTTTTTTGTTTGTGGGCTGATTTCGATTAAACTCGGTTTTATGTACTATTATGACAATAAAACAGCAACGCAACGTTAAAAATATGAAAAATCAAAGATGGCGGCCAACTTTCTTGTTTTTGGGGCGATTTCGATGAAACTCAATTTTTTGTACTATTTTGACAAGAAAACAGCAACGCAATATTAAAAATGACAAAAATTTAGGAGGGCGGCCAACCTTTTTGTTTGTGAGCCGATTTCGATGAAACTCGTTTTTTGTACTATTTTGACAAGAAAACAGCAACGCAATGGTTAAAATTAGAAAAAGCCAACATGGCACCCAATTTTTTATTTGTATGTCGATTTAGATGAATCACGGTTTTGGTACTATTTTAACAATAAAACAGCAACGCAATGTTAAAAATATAAAAAAATCCACGACGGCGGCTAACTTTTTTGTTTGTGAGCCGATTTCGATGAAACTCGGTTTTTGGTACTATTTTCACAAAAAAGCGGCAACGCAATGTTAAAAACATAAAAATGTGAAATGGCGGCCAACTTTTTGGTTTGTAAGCCGTTTTCGATGAATCATAGAAATCAGCCTACATACAACAAAGTTGGCCACTATCTTGGTTGGATTTTAACATTATTAACATTGCGTTGTTGTTTTCTTGTCAAAATAGTATCAAAAACCAAGTTTCATCAAAATCGGCCCACAAACAAAAAAGTTAGCCGCAATCTTAGATTTTTGATATTTTTAATATTGCATTGCTGTTTTCTTTTGAAAATAGTGTCCCAAACCGATTTTCATCGAAATCAGCTCGAAAACAAAAAATTTGGCCGCCATCTTGGATTTTTCATATTTTTAACATTGCGTTGCTGTTTTCTTGTCAAAATAGTACAAAAATGGAGTTTCGTCGAAATCAGCCCACAAACAAAAAAGTTTGCCGCCATCTTGGATTTTTGACATTTTTAATATTGCGTTGCTGTTTTCTTTTAAAAATAGTGCCCCAAACAAAGTTTCATCGAAATCGGCCCGAAAAAAGTTGGCCGCCATCGTTGATTTTTCATATTTTTAACATTGCGTTGCTGTTTTCTTGTCAAAATAGTACAAAAATCGAGTTTCGTCGAAATCAGCCCACAAACAAAAAAGTTTGCCGCCATCTTGGATTTTTGACATTTTTAATATTGCGTTGCTGTTTTCTTTTAAAAACAGTGCCCCAAACAAAGTTTCATCGAAATCGGCCCAAAAAAAAGTTGGCCGCCATCGTTGATTTTTGATATTTTTAATATTGCATTGCTGTTTTCTTTTAAAAATGGTGTCCCAAACCAATTTTCATCTAAATCGGCCCAAAAACAAAAAAGCTGGCCGCCATCTTGGATTTTTCATATTTATAACATTGCGTTGCTGTTTTCTTGTCAAAATAGTACAAAAAACCGACTTTCATCGAAATCGGCCCAAATACAAAAAATTGGCCGCTATCTTGGATTTTTGACATTTTTAACATTGCGTTGCTGTTTTCTTTTAAAAATAGTGCCCCAAACAAAGTTTCATCAAAGTCGGCCCACAAACTAAAAAGTTGGCCGCCATCTTAGATTTTTGATATTTTTAATATTGCATTGCTGTTTTCTTTTAAAAATGGTGTCCCAAACCAATTTTCATCTAAATCGGCCCAAAAACAAAAAAGCTGGCCGCCATCTTGGATTTTTCATATTTATAACATTGCGTTGCTGTTTTCTTGTCAAAATAGTACAAAAAACCGACTTTCATCGAAATCGGCCCAAATACAAAAAATTGGCCGCTATCTTGGATTTTTCATATTTTTAACATTGCGTTGCTGTTTTCTTGTCAAAATAGTACAAAAATCGAGTTTCGTCGAAATCAGCCCACAAACAAAAAAGTTTGCGGCCATCTTGGATTTTTGACATTTTTAATATTGCGTTGCTGTTTTCTTTTAAAAACAGTGCCCCAAACAAAGTTTCATCGAAATCGGCCCAAAAAAAAGTTGGCCGCCATCGTTGATTTTTCATATTTTTAACATTACGTTGCTGTTTTCTTGTCAAAATAGTACAAAAATTGGGTTTCATCTAAATCAGCCCACAAACAAAACAGTTTGCCGCCATCTTGCATTTTTAACATTGCGTTGCTATTTTCTTGTCAAAATAGTGCCAAAAACCGAGTTTCATCGAAATGAGCCCAAAAACAAAAAAGATGACCGCCATCTTGGATTTTTGACATTTTTAACATTGCGTTGCTGTTTTCTTTTAAAAATAGTGCCCCAAACAAACTTTTTTGTTTGTGGGCTGATTTCGATTAAACTCGGTTTTATGTACTATTATGACAATAAAACAGCAACGCAACGTTAAAAATATGAAAAATCAAAGATGGCGGCCAACTTTCTTGTTTTTGGGGCGATTTCGATGAAACTCAATTTTTTGTACTATTTTGACAAGAAAACAGCAACGCAATATTAAAAATGACAAAAATTTAGGAGGGCGGCCAACCTTTTTGTTTGTGAGCCGATTTCGATGAAACTCGTTTTTTGTACTATTTTGACAAGAAAACAGCAACGCAATGGTTAAAATTAGAAAAAGCCAACATGGCACCCAATTTTTTATTTGTATGTCGATTTAGATGAATCACGGTTTTGGTACTATTTTAACAATAAAACAGCAACGCAATGTTAAAAATATAAAAAAATCCACGACGGCGGCTAACTTTTTTGTTTGTGAGCCGATTTCGATGAAACTCGGTTTTTGGTACTATTTTCACAAAAAAGCGGCAACGCAATGTTAAAAACATAAAAATGTGAAATGGCGGCCAACTTTTTGGTTTGTAAGCCGTTTTCGATGAATCATAGAAATCAGCCTACATACAACAAAGTTGGCCACTATCTTGGTTGGATTTTAACATTATTAACATTGCGTTGTTGTTTTCTTGTCAAAATAGTATCAAAAACCAAGTTTCATCAAAATCGGCCCACAAACAAAAAAGTTAGCCGCAATCTTAGATTTTTGATATTTTTAATATTGCATTGCTGTTTTCTTTTGAAAATAGTGTCCCAAACCGATTTTCATCGAAATCAGCTCGAAAACAAAAAATTTGGCCGCCATCTTGGATTTTTCATATTTTTAACATTGCGTTGCTGTTTTCTTGTCAAAATAGTACAAAAATGGAGTTTCGTCGAAATCAGCCCACAAACAAAAAAGTTTGCCGCCATCTTGGATTTTTGACATTTTTAATATTGCGTTGCTGTTTTCTTTTAAAAATAGTGCCCCAAACAAAGTTTCATCGAAATCGGCCCGAAAAAAGTTGGCCGCCATCGTTGATTTTTCATATTTTTAACATTGCGTTGCTGTTTTCTTGTCAAAATAGTACAAAAATCGAGTTTCGTCGAAATCAGCCCACAAACAAAAAAGTTTGCCGCCATCTTGGATTTTTGACATTTTTAATATTGCGTTGCTGTTTTCTTTTAAAAACAGTGCCCCAAACAAAGTTTCATCGAAATCGGCCCAAAAAAAAGTTGGCCGCCATCGTTGATTTTTGATATTTTTAATATTGCATTGCTGTTTTCTTTTAAAAATGGTGTCCCAAACCAATTTTCATCTAAATCGGCCCAAAAACAAAAAAGCTGGCCGCCATCTTGGATTTTTCATATTTATAACATTGCGTTGCTGTTTTCTTGTCAAAATAGTACAAAAAACCGACTTTCATCGAAATCGGCCCAAATACAAAAAATTGGCCGCTATCTTGGATTTTTGACATTTTTAACATTGCGTTGCTGTTTTCTTTTAAAAATAGTGCCCCAAACAAAGTTTCATCAAAGTCGGCCCACAAACTAAAAAGTTGGCCGCCATCTTAGATTTTTGATATTTTTAATATTGCATTGCTGTTTTCTTTTAAAAATGGTGTCCCAAACCAATTTTCATCTAAATCGGCCCAAAAACAAAAAAGCTGGCCGCCATCTTGGATTTTTCATATTTATAACATTGCGTTGCTGTTTTCTTGTCAAAATAGTACAAAAAACCGACTTTCATCGAAATCGGCCCAAATACAAAAAATTGGCCGCTATCTTGGATTTTTCATATTTTTAACATTGCGTTGCTGTTTTCTTGTCAAAATAGTACAAAAATCGAGTTTCGTCGAAATCAGCCCACAAACAAAAAAGTTTGCGGCCATCTTGGATTTTTGACATTTTTAATATTGCGTTGCTGTTTTCTTTTAAAAACAGTGCCCCAAACAAAGTTTCATCGAAATCGGCCCAAAAAAAAGTTGGCCGCCATCGTTGATTTTTCATATTTTTAACATTACGTTGCTGTTTTCTTGTCAAAATAGTACAAAAATTGGGTTTCATCTAAATCAGCCCACAAACAAAACAGTTTGCCGCCATCTTGCATTTTTAACATTGCGTTGCTATTTTCTTGTCAAAATAGTGCCAAAAACCGAGTTTCATCGAAATGAGCCCAAAAACAAAAAAGATGACCGCCATCTTGGATTTTTGACATTTTTAACATTGCGTTGCTGTTTTCTTTTAAAAATAGTGCCCCAAACAAAGTTTCATCAAAGTCGGCCCACAAACTAAAAAGTTGGCCGCCATCTTAGATTTTTGATATTTTTAATATTGCATTGCTGTTTTCTTTTAAAAATGGTGTCCCAAACCAATTTTCATCTAAATCGGCCCAAAAACAAAAAAGCTGGCCGCCATCTTGGATTTTTCATATTTATAACATTGCGTTGCTGTTTTCTTGTCAAAATAGTACAAAAAACCGACTTTCATCGAAATCGGCCCAAATACAAAAAATTGGCCGCTATCTTGGATTTTTCATATTTTTAACATTGCGTTGCTGTTTTCTTGTCAAAATAGTACAAAAAAAAGAGTTTCATCGAAATCGGCCCACAAACAAAAAAGTTAACCGCTATCTTGGACTTTTGACACACTAAACATTACGTTGCTGTTTTCTTGTCAAAATAGTACCAAAAACCAAGTTTCATCGAAATCGGCCCATAAACAAAAAAGTTGGCCGCCATCGTACATTTTCGACATTTTTAATATTGCTTTACTGTTTTTTTTTAAATAGTGCCCAAACCGAGTTTCATCGAATTCGGCCCAATAACAAAATAGTTGGCTGCCATCATGGTATTTTTTTACAATATTAACTGGTTTCCGAACCCTGCGTGTCAAGTAAATTTTGTGACAACCCTTCCGTTTTTGCGTAAAACTACGTGCTACGTACGTTGGGGGCTGGGGGTGCTAGAGTCATCGAACGAATTCATTCATAATTCTGAAGTAGTTTGAGAATTCTCAGGATGTAGTTTTCATTCTTCTATTGCATTTTTTGGATTTCTTAATTATAATGCACTTCAATAGCACTTATTTTGTTTAAAATTATTAACTACCTTTATTTTAATTTCAAAATTTACGTGACATATCAAGAAAAGGGTTTTAAAATAAATATTTTATTAGGACGGATAAATATCCGTCCTTTTGGATAAAAACTCGGCTAAAAACGGATCTTTATTGAGTTTTTATCCATTTTGAGTTTTTATCCGGTCAAAAACCCATCACTAGTCTTTATGAATATTTTTTGCTTTTCTTCTATATGTTCAGTTATGCCGGGTCCAGGTGCCGTATGAGGATTTTGTTGCATGTTTAGATGTTTTGTTGATTGTGTAGGGCAAAACATGCACTATGGACCTGGCATTATAAAGTAATTAAGACTAGAGAGTCGGAATATGTGTCATATTTTTGCAAATAGATTTATTGATGTAAAAAAGTGGCATCATACTTTGTAGGCATTTAATTAGCACCGGCATTATACTTTGGAGACATTAAACAAGATAGGCATTTTGCTTCCTAAACATTAGAACCTTATAGACATTAAAACTTTATAGGCATCCTGCGTTTTAGACATTGACTTTAGGCATTTTGCTTCATAGGCATTGTGCATTTTAGGTACTTCGCTCAAAAGGGAATTTGTCCACTCTAGTCCATTAATTAAAGAAACAATCTGTAAATGGAGGCCACATTTATTGTGTGAGCGAAAAAATAGCATGACTCACCCACGTGGGTGAGTGAGATAGCATGACTGTAGCATCACCTGTCATGACAATTTCAGATCCATTGTGTCAAACAATTAGAAAAAATAACGAACTACTCATAGCTACAAATGTAAACTAAATTGTCATGACCAATTGACAAATTGTCACATTATTAAATAGGGCCCAGGCCGCCATTTACAGATTGTTTCTTTATTTGCAGTTGTTAACATCCACCAATCCGCATTGGGCCCATGTGGTGGGTTATGGCCCGTCCTCCTTATCCACCCATAAGGAAGGCCTGTGCCCCAGCAGTGGGGACATTAAGATAGCTGATGGACAATTATATTAAATCATATGGTTTATATACTTAAACTTACATGTGCTTTTTATCAGGAAATAGTTTGTCACCCCAGGGATACTTAGTGTCCCGCTGGCCACCCCTACAAGCAGCCTCCCACTCTGCCTCAGAAGGCAATCGGGCTTCGCGCCAAGAACAGTATGCCTTTGCATCCTTCCATGACACATGAACTACTGGGTGATCCATAATCTCTGAAATTGTTTGTGTCAATTTAAAACAACAAAACCAAAGTAATATTTTGTAACAATTACTCAACTATTAAGGGCTTATTTTACATGCAGATTTTACAGTAAAAATAAAACCATCGAAATCTTAATAAAACTGACATCTAACTCTAGCCAGTTGCAGGCCCCACTACTTATCATATAATTTTAACTAAAAAGAAAAACAGGTTTCTTAAATTTTATACCTACTCAACAATGATTTTCAGGAGTCAATAGGTAAATAATGGAAGAAAGGGATACTGATGTTAGCTCTGTTTCATCCATACTTTTAGTGTTAATCTAACTCTTTCTGTTTGATTCACTTCCACTGCTAAATCAAGTAATAATAACCTAAATTGAATATAGGACTCTATTATTCCTGAAATTCTCAACTGAATTTAAAAACCATGTGGACATTGCTGCGAGCAGAATAAATACCTGAAATGTTAGAATCTGGTCCATACGGATGCTCCCAACCCGCACCTTTTACTTTATACCACCATGGAGCTTGCACTACTCTAAAATCTTGAAGTTGATCTTTAAACGTATCACTGAGAAATAATGTAAATACAAAACTGTCTCCAAATACCTCCGCTTCAGTCTTATAGTTAGTCAACTTGGCAAATATACTAAATTCTTTGTTAGATACTTCATACTTATCTAGATAAAAGCTTTTGATCTCTATGTTCCTTTTCGGTCCTTCCCTGTCTTTAGCTATAACTACATCGTCTGTACCCACCTGGTATTCACCAGCGGGTATAAGTACCATATCCTCAATAGGATCACTACTTTGTTCACCCGCTATATTACAATGCCTTAATTTATCATTTGCATATTCAGAGTATATGTTTTCAGTGCGACGTTCATTATTAACACCGCAACCGCAACTACTTCCTTCATTGTAAGCGAATCCATATGGAAGCACAAAGATCATGTACATTAAAATCATTTTTACACATTTCAATCAAACAAATAAAGCGAGTTTATGAATTAAATATTTTATAAAAAGTTAAAAAGCCTGTGAAAATCAGTAAATAAAACTTTTTTCCGTGGTGTCTGACCAATGTCTGACTGACAGTGACAAGTGACAGCATAAAATGTCAGATTGACATCAGGTGTATTCCAGCAGACCAATCGCTAGATCACCGTTCACCACAGCATACATTTTAACCTCATTTTAGGTGAGCATGCGAATCTCCGTGCCACTGAATAATTCCATTCTAAAACTACCTAGAAGTAATGTACCGATGATATACGTTCTTATTTCAGATATCAAATCGATTGTACCGGCTTCCCGGCAGAATGATTGACAAAAGCATGTGGCACGGAGATTCGCATGCTTTGAGGTTATGTTTTTTGTTAAATCGTCGAATTCCAGATCAATCTGAGTCTGTACCGGTGGTTTGATGTATTTGTAGCCATTACATATTCATTGTAACGGCTACAAACACTTTCGTTGCTCATGTAACGTAACAGGGTCAAAGATATCGCGATCTAAAGTTTTAAAAGCATGCGACTCTCCGGCCCACACACTTAAGTCTAAAATATTGATGAAAATTGCATTAAGATTAAAAATAAGCAGGTTTTTGTAATCGTTTGATCACGATAAACGACCCGAAAACATATTTTCAGAATATCTTTACTCGTTTTAGAGAAATTTGCAAATTTATTTACTATGAACAATCACAGTGTAGGGTTACCATATCGTCGGTCGGTCAGAATCATTAGGCTGTTTCTAGAAAATAGACCGATCGGAATACGTTATTTTGAGGGTATAACCTTCAAGAATTCTAAAGTTTATGAATTCTTGCCTGTCGATACATTGGCATATAATTAGTTTATTTTTGCGTTTTGTGTCACATCTAGCCGATGCATCTTGAGAAATTCGATTATTTGTGGTGGTTATAAATAATTGGACTCTAAGGCGATTCTCCCACTGCCAACGCGCGCCGTCGTCGCGGGGCGCGGTTTGGCGTTTCACGCGCGCGCTGACGGCGCAGCGCAACGCCTGTTCGGGCGGTTTTCTCCGCGCCCCCGCGCCATTCGGCGTCTGACGCGTCCCTGCCGCTTGTTTTTTAGAGGCATTAAATTTTGAAGTTGTTTTGTTTTAATTTCCAGGTTTTTAGGGTTCCGTACCTCAAAAGGAAAAAAAACTGAACACATATAAAATCACTCATGAGATTAAAACGTCCAGACAAATAATTAAGATTTGCCATCTCGATATTAATGACGGAATTTTAATAACATACGAGTAGGTAGGTACGGTCAACGGCACGCTGGGCTTCCACGACAGCGTAATGATATTCAATCAAATAAATAACAGATTTTTTACAGTTTTGTATAACCTCAAGTGCTGCATAATGTACCTACCAAATGGCACTAAAATGGGCGTATATCCAAGCCACGAAACATTTGAAAACCAGAGGAAATCCCGCCATCGTAACGAAACGATCATCGAAAACCAGCCGCGGGGCGTGTCGCAGTGTGTTGTACCTCGCGGTAACGCGCCTGCTGGCGCAAACTGCTCGCGGATCGCCGGCGGCACGCGGCGGTGCGCGCTCACGCGCCGTGGCGCGCCTTGGTGTGTTGGATGAGGTGGTTTTCTGTACAAATTAATGTACTTGCATACAACGTAAAAGACGCGCGTGGGTGCCCCGCGACCGCGCGCGTCGCCAGTGTGAGAACCGTCTAAACTGTCAAAATTGTTTTAAAGTAAAAAGAAACAATAGTATTGTATTTAAGATAGCCTGCGTAGTGTACAAACCTAATTTGTGTCATTTTCGTCCATGGAAACAGACGTGGGACCCGTACATTAATAACACCGTCAAAAAAATATTACAATTTGAAAAACAAGTACCATATACCTCAGATCACTTAAAAATCCCTATGAAATAAATTTGTGCCAAATTAAGACATGGACTTTTAATATTTTCAATTTTTTTATTTGTCCGAGCCATTGATGCTTATAAAAAATATTAGTATTATTAGAGTTTACATATTTAATATCTTAAATACATGAGTGATGGACAGAATGAATTTGTGTCATTTTCATGCATGGATAATACCTAGGTTATCCATGCATGAAAATGGCGCGGGCGCGCGGCGAGGGACGACGAAGCTCGTCCGTTTCGGTTGGATACTAAGTACGTACATACCTATAAGTCTCACGTCACGATACTGTTAGGTTTCGTGATTATTCTGAATGAATTGTTTGATTATCGATTTTGAATCGACTAAATTAAAACTAATTGGGTCGATTTAGGAATCGGTGGTCGAATAATTTATTTAAATTTTGACAGTAAACACTGGCAACACTGTTGTCACTGACAGTGACAATATTTGACATTCGTTCGAACACTCTCTATCAGGGATTGGTTGCGGTTGTTAAATTTCGGTATGTTTTACGGTTAATATAGCGGTACCGAAATATTCTACCCTTACTTAGGATACCGATAAATTTTATTTCGGTATAAAACCACCGAAATATAGAGGTACCGAAATTACGGAACCTATGTTGAAGTACCGAAAAATTAAGGTATCAAAATATGAAGGTATAGTTTTAAATAGGTATGACGTCATACCGATATAAAAAGGTACCGCAATTTTCCGGTATATCTGTTTTTCGGTACCTCATCAAAGCGGTACCGCAATTTTTAATTACTCAACCCAAACCCAAATATAACGGTACCGTTATATTAACGGTACCGTTAATATAACGGTACCGTTATATTTGGGTTAGCTTAACCTCTTATAAAGGTATTATATCGTGTTTTGTCGTTCATCTTCATGCTAGGGGGGCTGGGGGCGGTATTACAAGCTCTTAAAACTTCAATTTTCTGAATGGCTATCATTGCGTCTCTTTTATTACTGATAAAACAGACGCAGACGATGATTGATGATTACTCCTTACAATATTAATTACAGCCCAATCCTCAAATTTTTATAGGTACCCTTAAAAAATATACCTACCAAAACAAAAAAAAAATGTGTAGTACATATTTCACATACACGGTCATTTGATTTACTAGCTAGGCGAAGCCTGTACTATGGGTGATAGATACTGATATAACCTGACTGATATATAATATCTGACTGACAGATATCCGTCGCGTCGGGACTTTCATTACCTGCGTCGAAATGAACTAATATTTTGTATTGGGAACAATATTGGGAATATAGGTACTTTTGAACAACAGAGAGATGGCAATTGCAGACCCGATGATTTTTTTTGAATAGGTGTGTATGTATAGGTTAATACTACAGTACTAGGCACGTATCTTGAAATTTTTTCGACGGAGTGGGGATAAGTTCGCGCATGTGCTCTTGTGAGCGACCAATGGCGCGCGCCCCTCGCCCACCGCCCGCGCCCCTCACCGCTACGCATACCCAAAATACGCGTTTCGCACAATCCCCACCTGATTTCAAGTTATATGCCTCGTACTGTACATTAATGTGAGTCAGGAGATATTTTCTTAAAAATTATTTAACCTTTTTAGGGTTCCGTACCAAAATGGAGTCCGTTACGCCAGCAAGAAAGTAGCTTCTAGAGGGAAGCGAGTTTGATGAATAATTTGTGCGCAATTCGGTGTAAATGTGCGCCAAATAAAAAAATTGTGGGCCTTATAGTTTTGGAATAAAACGGGAAAAACGAATTCTGCTGGGGTAACGGTACTCCAGCAGGAAGATTCTAAACTAATGATCGGAGAGAAATAAAAGATATATGGGCGGGCAGCTTGATATTAGCAAGAAATGTGCGCCAAATATATAATTTGTGGGCCCTATAGTTTTGGAGATATTTGATTTCCTGCTGGCGTAACGTTTTGCCAGATCCCAGATCTCGGAAACTACTAAATGTGCGATCTTACAGTAAACATCTAGAAGTAGCCCCTAATTTGTGCTATTGGTGCGGTAGAAAACATTTCAAAAATATTCACAAATTTTGAAGTAATCGGGCATTTTCTGAAAACAGAAAAAAATATCTAGCGCCTTAACTACCACATAAATAAAGAAACTAAAAACGGTGTTCTATTCTTCTTATTATTTCTCATTACCATAAAAATTTTGAAAACCGCACACATACACGTTTTTTGAATAATACCCACATGAAGGTGAGACCGACCATGTCATGACTTTGACGGTCAGCAGGATAAAAATATCAGAGATTATTTAGATCTTGGCCCAATGAATAATCTGTGTGGCTACTGAAGTACATGCTCTGAAATTTTCAGCTTCAAATTCTTCGTATTAAAGGAAATATCAATTAAAATCCAAAACAACTCTCAGTATTCCGATTAACCGACCAAATTCGATAGACCACAAAAAAGCGACGCGTTCATACATATTGATGACCTTCTTTAATGTGTCGTATTATACAGAAAAATTGTTTGTACAGTTGCGTTCATAACTTCTTATTGGCAAATGTGGGTAAATAGTGTTTTAACATTTAAATGGTTAGTTAGAGCCTGCATTTATACCAATACAATGTGGCGTTGATCTGTTACATTACACCCAGATTATATATTTTGCGGACGGCACTCTTCGAACACGTGACTTTAAAACCAGCTAAATTTCTTAAGTTACTAGAAGATCTGTTTACTTCTTAGTGAAATATACCAGAATCATTGTTGTCTAAACATCAATAGCATAGCTGTTTTTATTTTCAATAACAGAAAACAACTACCTAGCTGTCTTAGGTAGGTATATGTTTATAACTTCATTCGAACCGGAAAGAAGTACTAAAATCAGTTAAACGGGCACTTCACTCGCGTATTATTATTAAGGTAGGTATTTAGTTTTGGTGTAACAAGTAGGTATTTATTGTAATAACATTTTATTAAGGTACCTAAGTACTTACTTAAAATGCAATTAATTTTACAACAGAAGATAGTGACCAACTTCATAGCGCTTGTGCTATAAAACGACGTTTTTTAATCTGTAACATTTTATCTTTTCCATAGAGACCACTGACGTCCATTATACAACTTGTATAATGGACGTCAGAGGGCCTAGTACTAGTTGTGTTTCTCACCTCACTTTACAAATAGTATCGAGTGAAAGAGAGGAAATCATGCGAGTGAGTGAACGAGTGAAAGAATGAAAACGATAGTTAACTATTCGTAAAGTGAAGTGAGAACAAAAAACCAACTCGTACTAGGCCCTCTGTGAAGAGACCTACATCCATGTAGAAGTTGCATGCAAGGGATCACTGTCTATTGTCAATTTAATCGCATTGTAGGTACATTAAGTACCTAGTTAGGAATAACAAAAAAAAACGAAATAAAATTACAAAACATCCTTTATTTTTTTACTAAAATAATGTTAAAATGGTTAAAATTCTTTCAATTCAAGTAAAAAATGAAATGTAACAGAAATAACTTCATTCGTTATTTAAATAAAAGCACTCACTCAAATCACTTTTTCACTTAAATGTACGTAGACGTGACGTGTACAATCCTGTTCGACAACAAAGTTAAGGAGGTCATCAATATGTATGAACGCGTCGCTTTTTTGTGGTCTATCGAATTTGGTCGGTTAATAGGAATACTGACAGTTGTTTTGGATTTTAATTGATATTTCCTTTAATACGAAGAATTTGAAGCTGAAAATTTCAGAGCATGTACTTCATTAACTGCACAGATTATTCATTGGGCCAGGATCTAAATAATCTCTGATATTTTTATCCTGCTGACCGTCAAATTCATGACATGGTCGGTCTCACCTTCATGTGGGTATTATTCAAAAACATGTATGTGTGCGGTTTTCAAAATTTTTATGGTAATGAGAAATAATAAGAAGAATAGAACACCGTTTTTAGTTTCTTTATTTATGTGGTAGTTAAGGCGCTAGAATTTTTTTACTGTTTTCAGAAAATGCCCGATTACTTCAAAATTTGTGAATATTTTTGAAATGTTTTCTACCGCACAAATAGCACAAATTAGGAGCTACTTCTATATGTTTACTGTAAGATCGCACATTTAGTAGTTTCCGAGATCTGGGATCCGGCAAAACGTTACGCCAGCAGGAAATCAAATATCTCCAAAACTATAAGGCCCACAAATTATATATTTGGCGCACATTTCTTGCTAGTATCAAGCTACCCGCCCATATATCATTTATTTCTCTCCGATCATTAGTTTAGAATCTTCCTGCTGGAGTACCGTTACCCCAGCAGAATTCGTTTTTCCCGTTTTATTCCAAAACTATAAGACCCACAAATTGCGCACAAATTATTCATCAAACTCGCTTCCCTCTAGAAGCTACTTTCTTGCTGGCGTAACGGACTCACCAAAATGGTAAAAAAAAGGAACCCTTATGGTGTGACTCAGTCGGTCTGTCTGTCACAGCTGGATATCTCGAAAACTACTAATGGTATCAACTTGAAATTTGGAATAGTTTAAGATGATATTTGTCCAACTGTTTTGCAAATAAGAAAGAAATAAAAAAATTTTTTTTTACAACAGGTAGGTACTGAAAAGGAGTCTTAAAAATTTGAAGTGAGGTGACTAGGTAATGTGGGGTATCATATGAAAGAGCGCTGTTTGCACATTATAAAACATTTTTTTCCTTTTTTTTAGGACGCACAGTTTTCGACTTATGATGAAAAATAAAAAAAACCGTCCCCCCCCCCCTTATCTCCGAAGTTTGCAAAGAGAAAAATCTGAAATAATTCTATGTGATAGTAGTTTATGTAAGGATTACAGGAAAAATAAAACGATGCCTCAATATAACACAATTTTTTAGAAATTCAAAAAACAAACAAAAAAACATTAGTGCCACTACCAGTCAACAGATGGCGTTGACCTAAGAAGAAAAAAATAGTTCCACTATTGGTCAAGAGATGGCGCTGACCTAATACTACAATAATAATTGGTGGCTGGTTCTAATATAATTACCTACGACTGTCATTCTGAATTTCGACAGTCAATTATTTCGACAGGGTCTGAATTTCTAAAAACAATAGTGCGACTACTCACTGCTTTGACAGAACATATTTCGACACACACTACTACGAATAACACTACTTCGACGGAACATACCTTCGAAAAAATACTACTCTGAAATGTGACAATAATTATTGAATTCCGCTTTTTGGTTTAAGGTACTTACAAAATAAAAACATAAATAATAATCAACTATGTTTTTAATAATTATAACAATCATATCTTCAGATAATATAGAGAATTTAAATTATTAATAATAGTAATAAGTCTTCTTGATTTTTTTATTACACATGTTAGTATTAATAGGTCTTTCTTATGCTAATAATAAAGTGGAATTCAATTAATATTGTCACATTTCAGAGCAGTATTTTGTCGAAGGTATGTTCCGTCGAAATAGAGATCCGTCGAACAAGTGCATTTCGAAGAAGGGTTCTGTCGAAGTAGTGTTATTCGAAGTTGTGTGTGTCGAAATCGAAATATGTGAGTAGTCGCACTATTGTTTTTCGAAATTCACCCTGTCGAAAATTCGAAATAAATGATTGTCGAAATTCAGAATGGTCATTACCTACTATCTGCCGTACGAATAAAGAAAAATAAGTTCCTACTTAGAATAACCAATAATATTGCTTAGCAATATTATTCCTTACGTTTAATTCATGAACGCCCGAGCGGCCTCCTGGTCCCGGATAACAATGGAATATCTATTGTGTCTCTTTTTCCGGGTGTTGAAAGGTTAAATCGATAATATTTCATCAGTTTGTGGAGTGGCTGAAACGTTTTTCAGTCACCATAAGCAGCTGTGGTTAAGGTGGTTGTACTAGCAAAACGTGGTTATTAGTAGGTTTTCATTCTCTATCTCCTCTTTATTTAATGAATATTAAAACAAAGTAAATATACCATAAGAATCTTCAACATTTTGCCTATCGATTCCACGATTAACATTTGTTATAAATATTTTACATAATGCCAAAAATATCATAAATAAAATAGACTAACACTTTTGTTTCTGTGCATCTCCTCCGTAACCACGAGTCCTATGGAAATCTCGTTACCACCAATCGATAGAGGAGAAAAAATGCTACAAATTCCACGAAAGACATTTATGGGATTTTCGCGACAAATTTTCAAAAATTCAGATACATTTTTAACAGAGGGTGCCCTCGAGGGGAGCGGGCGGCAGACCGCCACCGGCGCTCGGACGGGGAACACGTATCGCTCATGCTCCCACTGACAGCTACACAGTTCTCTATGTCTCGCTCGTTTGTTTTAGCCTTGCTTTAGCACTGTCAGAATATTACAATTATGTTTTGAAAATTCCTGAAAATTCATTTCGAACTGAAGGACTATTACAAAAAAGCATCGCGATAAGCGTACGATATTCGTCCAACACCGTGGCACTATTACCTCTCTTATAAGGTTCAATATCAAGTAAATTGAACGACGAATTGCGTCCGACTATCGGTTTCTTTTTTGTTTTGTAATAGGCCCTCTGATGCATTATTTTGCCATAGATATAAAAATTACGCGTAAGGACGGTTAGTATAAAATACCTACCTATTGAATACTATATATTATATGTCTTCAAATCAAACATTTGTAGGTAATAAATCACACGACTGTGAGTTAATTTATTCCACTATAACTTTTTAAATGCCTGAACTGAACAGATTTGGATGCGTGCAGGTAGGGTATAGGTAAGAATATTTATACCATCCTGCCCCCTAGCATGACCAGTGACCACTGAAACGCCATAATAAAATTGATTTATTACTTTTAAGGACAAGGGTTTTAAAAGTCAAGTGACGATAAAACGCATCACGCGATCTATAGGCTGTCCCAATGCTTTGCCTCATCCAGGAATCGAACCCAACAAATATATTTTTACGATACCAATCCATAAGGTTTCTCATCAGACCCCCTAGTAATTTTTGCAAATCGTTATCGCTTCGCTTTTGAAACTGTATGGGATTGACATAGGGTACGTTCAGATGACAAGCGCTCAACGCGCGTTAATTTTTTTCAGATTCGATAATTCGGTATTAACAGCTTCCGTTTCCTTTTCGGACGATTTTTGGATGAACTGAGCGTACCCTAAAATACGTCTATCTGCGTCAAAAGCGCGCGCTCATCTGAATTCTGAGGGGTAACGTAGAAAACCAATGATCTCAAAGCGCGCATTGACGTGCGCTGACAATAGTCGAGCGCTAGCGCAGCGTTCAACGTGCACTGTATCAAAACTCGCGTTAAGCGCGTGTCATGTGAACCTAGGGTTGCCAACTTTTTTTGGATCAAATATAGTAGTTTCAAGATTTTTAGTGTAAAAATATAGTAGATGGTGAAAAAGTCCAAAAAAATATAGTAGGTCGCCGTTTTGTATGGAGGATTTTAAAGAAGTTGCATTTTTCATACTTAAGTACTAACATTTTCATAATTTATTCAACAACCAATAACCATAAAGACAAGTGTTTAATCACAAAAAATATTATGTAATAACATAATTATGTGCATATAAGTAATATTTTTTTGTTGCTTTTGTTTAATTTTTTCACTTGAAAAAATATAGTAGTTTTGCCTACTATATATTTTTTCAAAAAATATAGTAGGCGAGCCTTCAATATAGTAGGATACTATATTATATAGTAGGGTTGGCAACCCTATGTGAACCTGCTCTTAAGGTTTCGTTAACAATTTTTAAATTTGAGATTTTTGCATTTACAATGCTATTTTTAAACAATACTAAATAATATACTAGAAAAAATACGACTCGCACCAGATCAATACTCAGACGGGAATCGAACCCGCGACCTTTGGATATCCGCGGGCTGATTATCTAATTAGAAACCACCTTGCAACCGGTCTTTTTTGACAGATAAATGTGACACATTGCTACTTCTTTATGGGGTGAAAAAAACCATACCAAAGAAAAGTAGCAATGTATGTCGAATGAAACCGGTCGCTAAATAGTTTCTTTTTAGATAATTGGCACTCCGGTCCAATGCTCTGACCGCTGAGCTACCGAGTCACTAGTGACATCGTCGAATTTTTCCTAGTATATCCTAAACTCTTACGCTGTAAGCCAGCGTTATTTCACCAATGTGAGGAATTACCTCGACATTCAATTGAAATATCTTTCCAGATATTTTAACAATTGATTAAGATGAAATAGCTATATAATTTTTAAATTTGAGATTTTTGCATTTACAATGCTATTTTTAAACAATACTAAATAATATACTAGAAAAACGTTTCGTTAACAATCTAATTTTAAAATCATATGTAAATGTAAGTAAGTAATCGAATTTAAGAATCAAACGAAAAATGTATGCATTATAGTCTTAATTCATACATTTTTCGGAGCGAAGTAATAGCAAAAATTTTAATGTGACATTTGGCTACAGGCTCTGGATTATTAGCACGTTTTTAGGGTTCCGTAGCCTAAAGGCAAAAAACGGAACCCTTATAGAAACGTCATGTCTGTCTGTCTGTCCGTCCGTCCGTATGTCACAGCCACTTTATTCCGAAACTATTAGGATTACACAGTTAAAACTTGGTAGGTACATGTATTTTGTGAATCGCATTACGGTGTTTACACAAAAATAAAAGATAAAGGGATTTATATTTTTAAAATTATTATCTTAAATATATAAATCCCTTTATTTTATTAAGATTATTATCCCCATACATGGAACTGAAACTGAAAAAAATTTTTTCATCATATCTTTGCGTGCGGGGTGTCTACTGTCCATAGATAGGTCTTTAAAAATGACATTGAGGTTTCTAAGACTATTTTTCTCAAAGTCAACCGTTTGAAAGATATACACTGCCAAAGTGGTAAAATATGTGTTTAGCCCTCTAACTTTTAAAATAAGAGAGTGAAAAATCTAAAAAAATGTATGCTGTAGATCTTAATAAACACTTTCAACTAAAATTAGTTTCTTTATATTTATTAGTTTTAGAGATATAACATATTTTCCAAAACCGCAAACATAATTTTGTCACTCACTAGTTTTTATTTATTACTATTTAGACGCAGTAATGCTAAACGCACACCAACCTAAAAAGTTGGCCTGTTTTGTTAAATACCTACTTACGTCAAAAGCGTTTTCAAATTACTGTTGTTTATCCAACTTCATAACTTATAAAAAATATTTTATATTATTGAAATCAGTCCTCAAACTTTGTCAATTGATATAGGTTTTAGATTCTATGATATTTTTTTCGTAGTGGTTAGATTATAAAGTACCTATACTTACCAGAAATATTAATCTCCTCTGGTGATAATGTTTATTATTGCGTATACCTATTTTACCAACAAATACCAATATATTACAACATCAATAAACAAAATGTAGTTGTCAACAAAATTTGTAAATCATTTCAGTAAAATATCTGTTGTCTGAATAAATGCATTTGAATTGAATTGAAAAAACACGAAAAATGTAGTAAGTAGATAATCAAAATACTTCCTTTCCGAAAAAAACGATCTTGTAAAATTATTTGGAAAAGGAACTAACATCATCATTTCAATGATGCCATACAATAGTCTGCGCGCGACGCGATCACTATAAAAAAAACCTTTGAAATAAATTCAAAAAATTCTAAACTCAAAAATCATTTATTAAGTCTAGGCTGTTACAAGCACTTGTGAATGTCATAGAAGCTACGCCATCGGTTTGCAAACCCTAAGCGGGAGACCTTGTAACGAGAAGAACCGGCAAGAAACTCGTCAAGGGCTGCTTTTTTCTTTCTGTATATTTCATACAGAGTCGTCAACATTGAAAAATGACCACCACATTTAAAGTGAGGTCATTTACACAATAATTATCAAAAGTTTACACGCAATAGGTAGGTTGAAGTTAATTACCTACTATATAATGGATAGGTAATTGTGAGAGTAAATAACTTTCAACTAGTTGAGAAATCACTTTGTCTGCTACTCCTAAGTAGGCAATATTTACCAAAAACACTTGATACAAGATATAAAAAATAATATAGAAGAAACGCAATTCTCACAATTCAATATGCGTTAAGATCGGTACTCAGAAGCAGACCCATTCCCACTGACAGCACCCGTTCACGAGCATGACGCATGAACCAGCCATCGTTTCGCTCAACCATATTTGAGGGAACGTAACGACCCGCCTCACACGACACCACCGCAGAAATGTTTAAAGTAAGCATGACATAAGACGTACCTAGTTACGCGAGTATAAGTACTATGCAAAATGTAAAAAAATCGGGAGTGCCGGCAGAAGTGAAAACATGAATATTAAGGCCGGGTCTCCTGCGCCGTGTTTTTGTGTTTTCAAACATCAAAACAATGTTTTCTCAACATGTTTGGGGCGTGGCCTATGAGTTTTGTTTTGCAAAAACACAAAACATGTTTGCCGCGACGAACGGAAAACATCCCCCGCTCTCGCCTGCGGGAAGGGGAAGTAACTCATTTTGTGTTAGCGCTCACTAGATGCAGACGTCTCGCCTGCGTTCGTGTGCCACTGTGTGATTCGTGTAATTGTAGTGATGGAGTGGAATAAGGAGAGTACTTTATTTTTATTTGAGTTACTCAGAGAAAGACCGCTACTTTGGGATGTTACGGTGGCAAAGTATAAGGTAGCCATTACACGGTAGGTTTTACGGGCTGTGACTGACGACGTCTTCTTCGTCGGAACTCATTTTCGAGACTGAGCCGTGATTGGCCGAAAATTTTCTAACAAAACATGTTTTCAAAACAAAACCTAGGCGCAGCGGACGTGCGGTTTTGAAAACAATGTTTTGAAAACAATGTTTTTTCAACATGTTTTGTTGAAAATTAAGCGCAGGAGACACGCCTTAACGTTGTGCATTGTTGATATTTTGAAATTAGCAGCAAAGGATTAAAATTATTTCTTTCCTGTTACTATACAGTCACACAATTCAATCAGTTTGTAATTAGAGAAAAATTCTTAAGATTTTGCACCAGTGGCCTTTTTTAATTTCTACATGCACGCATTCTACGATTTAAACTTATAGTCACAGAGTATAAATAAGTTTATGATTTCACCGAAGAGATCGCTGCTATTAGTTCCATTTTCAAAATTAGCGCGTTGCTGGTGACACAAGTGTTTACGTCTTAAAATGACGCGCCGCCATTTTCAACGCGCCCCGTAGAAAGAGATTACACTTGAAAGTAGGGGATACTTCCGCCGCCGGCTGTCAACTCTCCATCCGTCACATCCGTCTTACGCATTTTCTATCAGCCACGTGATTCTTACTGACGTAAGTTTAGCATTTTTTCCCCATTACAAAAAGCGTACAACGCCGCTAAAGAAGTTTTCACTCCGAAAAAAACAGTAAAATAACTAAAACATGAAACAAACTTGACTTCATATATAATTTAATTTTAATATAAATTGCGGCTGATTGATTGAACATTGCAGATTACTTGTTTTTTTATGAAACACTTTTTTCAATTTACCTACATAAAATTAAAATTTAATATTTTAACAATGCCAAGCTGCCGTGTCTCCAACTTTCTATGGTCCGTGAATTTTGGCCAAGCATTGTGTAGGTTACACATTGGTTTTCAAAAAATTTAATAGATGTCGGTAATAAATTACATCTTAGATTTTCAAATTTTTTAATAGATGTCGCTAATAAATGACTCGCGAAGTAATGTAGAGGGTGGCAGGGTGAGGGGAGTCAAATCCTTAGCTGTCACTTCACCAAGAGCCGCCTTAAGATTTGTAAATTAACTGTCCGCCTGTTCGCCCTTCCACCTGTCCGCCGTCTATCCTACTTTTTTAAAGACTGTAGGTACTAAAGTAACATATCAAAATATATTCATGATTGTACGGAACCCTCGGTGCGCGAGTCCGACTCACTCTTGACCGCTTTTTTTAATTAAGAGTACCTACCTATTCCTGGAAAATTAGAGTAGTGAGACACAAAAGATTTCCCATTGTTGAGCGGCCCGATCGGGCCGCTCAGGGATTAAGAATAACTATTTTAAGTGACGTGGGTTTTATTTATTTTTTTATTTTGCTTTTTATTTTAAACTTTTTAAATAATTCATACTTTATCTATTTAATAACCGCTTCCAAATCGGTCAAACCGATTTATATACATAAGTATAGATAAACATACAGATTTATTTCCATAATATTTTTTTTCTTTCTTACATTAATTTTTATTTAAACTTATGATAAATGTATTTTTTGTAATAAAAACGAACTGTAATTTTAGCCTCGGTATAACATTAAAAATGAAAAGAACATAAAAAATTTATTCAGAGCCCTAAGTGCACATGCGCGAACTTTCCCCCACTCCGTCGAAAAAATTTCAAGATTAATGAAATGCCTCGTACTGTACTGAAGTGTACACTGTACACCGGCACCCTGATTATCTAAAAAGAAACTATTTAGCGACCGGTTTCATTCCACATACATTGCTACTTTTCTTTGGTATGTTTATTTTTAATCCAAAAAGAAGTAGCAATGGATCACTATAATCTATGAACTGCAACCGGTCGCTAGGTGGTTTCTAATGAGATAATCAGCCCGCGGAGTCTCTCTCTACCGTCTGTACCTACTCGCGAAATGCACGGAACTTGTCGGTTCGTGTTCAATACAGTGCATTTCGGTACCGAAATAAAATAACGGTTAAATAGCGGTACCTCAAAATAAAGGTTGTCATATTTCGGTACCAATATTGAAGTACCGAAAAATTAAGGTATCGAAATTCGAAGGAATAGTTTTTAATGGGTATGACGTCATACCGATAAATAAAGGTACCGAAAAATTAAGGTATTAAAATATGAAGGGACAGTTGTTTTAATAGGTATGACGTCATACCGATAAATAAAGGTACCGAAAAATTAAGGTATCAAAATAATGAAGGAACCGTTTCTAATAGGTATGACGTCATACCGATAAATAAAAGTACCGTAATTTTCCGGTAAATCAGTCCCTGCTCTCTATATAAAAGATGGCGCGTCACCTGTCAAGTCACTTTTGCTCGAGCTCTCGTCAACTGCAGTCATCTTGGGAATATTGTGGCTGGTCATATTAAAGGTAATCTTTTCAAATAAATTAATTAGTTGTTGACTTACTGTGTTTTATTATACTTCAGAAGTGGGATAAGCTCATGTGATAAGCAAGGTCAAAACTAGTCAAAGTGAAGTGAGGTCAAGGAAAGGTCAACTTTGAGTTCCATATTAGTGTGTGCTGTAACATGTACAGGGTCTACGGGGGGCCGAAATTTCATTATTTTTGAGCTAGGACGCACCGTTTTCGAGATATTTGAGATTTACGTTTTAGTAATGTTTTTTTTTTAGTACTTTGGTTTTTTTTTTAAATAGAGGGTACATTGTGGTGTGTTTCGAGTTACAGTAAATGCCGCGTGACGAGCTGACGCCACGAAGGCGTTTGGAAACGCCGCCGCCGGACCGACTGACTGGTCCTAATCGAGAATCAGCAAGGCGCAGCCGTAGTCGCACGCGTCGGGGGAGCCAAGATCATCGCAGTCGCAGCCGCCTGCGCAGCTCCGAGAGGAGGCGTCGGACCATCATCGAGCAGGAACAAGAAATTCAGCGACAGCGCGAGAAGCTGCTTGCGCTTGAAAAGGCGCTGAGCAGCGAGCGCAGTCACACGATCAGCGACGCCCGCGAGAGAAGCATTCTACGCGAGCGGCGGAGAACCGAGTCGGAGGTGCGGCGTTCACATCGCAGCGAACTGCTGGAACGGGCTTCAGAGCGTCCACCGGCGTCCGAGCGGAAAATAAGGTCAGACAGTTCAACATTTAATGCTAAGGATGTTGCGGATATTATTAATTCCTTGAGTAGTGTAAAACCCCAAACTCAGCCGTTAACAGTGGCCGCTCCATCTCATTTAGTTGGCAATATGAATCACAAAAATATTCTACCCGATTTTGACCCGACTTCGAAGGGTCAAAGAATTGATATTTGGATTAAGAAAGTAAATGCGCCACTGTCTACGGCTGGGACGATAAAACAACTATTTTTTTTGCCATGCAAAAACTCCAGGGATTGGCCAAGCTTTGGTACGAAAGCTTAAATTCTATATTATTTACATGGGCTGAATGGCAACAAAAACTAATGCTTGCATTTCCATTTGAACAAAACTATGGCCAGTCCCTGGAGGACATGCTTAAGAGAAAAAGTAAGTTTAACGAACCTCTTGAGGTATATTATTATGAAAAGTTGGCTTTGTTGAACCAGTGTGACATCGAGGGGAAGCGCGCAGTGGATTGCATTATTCATGGGCTTACTGATAAAACAATGAGGTCTAGCGCCAATGCATTGCGCTGTTCCCAGCCTGACCAACTTCTTAGCTTTCTTATAAGTAATAAGGTAGCGCCACAGTTTTTCGAACGTAACAATTTCAAAAGCAGGCCACCCACTGACACATTAGCTACAAATAGTAACCCAAACTATAGGTCAGCTAGGAATCCGAGTAGTCTGAATAACGAATTATATTGTTATAACTGCCGGGAAAAAGGTCACCCGTTTTACAAATGTCCTAAGCCTTTAGTTCAATGTTCAAAATGCCGTAAGTTTGGTCATTATGTAGAATCTTGCAAAGTTAAGCCTGAAATTGGTGATAAGCAGGGTATTATTCCTAAGACGATGAGTATAACGGTTTCAGAATCGAATTCAAAGTTCATTAAGGATGTCAAGTTGAACGGTGTTATAACTACGTCTTTCATAGATTTCGGTAGTGAGGTCTCGCTTATGCAACAATCTGTGGCATCCTCCCTTGGTCTAGCCTGTGTTCACCCTCCTACACCATTAAAAGGTTTCGGTAATTCTATTCTTAGTTCCATCGGTGGAGTTAATGTTAACTTAAACATTGATGGTGTTAGTGCAGAAGTCCTATGTCATATCGTAGAAGATAGGTTCCTTGATTTACCATTATTGATAGGACAGTCTTTTACAGAGCAGGCTCACGTAGTGGTGTTTAAAAATGCTGAGGAGCTGAAATTCTTTAATATAAGTGATGAGATTCTTTTACCACGATTTGACGATTTAGGTGAAAAAAGTGTTTGTGTCGTTGTTTCTGCAGATGTTAAAGTATATGGTCCAGCTGCTGTCAAAGCTTGTACTCGTGACATAGTCTATGGGAATATCCTGCTAAATGGGAAGGTTATAGGGAGACCAGATCGAGAGTTAGCAGTCACAGGTGGTGTATATCAAGTAAAGGGAGGAAAACTATATGTTAACGTTACTCCGTTGTCATGTTTTTATCCATTATATAGAGGCAGTATAATTTGTAGAGGTGCAAGAGTACAGGTAATGAGCCGCATATGTTCTTCACCGAATGACTCATTCGTAGGCGAAGGCTTCAATATAGATCCAAGCGAAGTACACTTAGGTGATTCCGTTAGTGACTCTGAGAGGCAACGTCTGATAGGTTTATTGTCCAACTACAAGCATTGTTTTGCTGGTTCGTTAAAGGAGTTAGGATGTACGAATATGGCTGAAATGCGGATAGAATTAAATAGTAACCGACCCGTCGTTTATAGGCCGTACAGGTTATCACATAAGGAACGGGAGCAGGTGAGAGAGATGGTGGGAGAGATGATGGATGCCGGAATAATCAGGGAGTCTGTGTCGGAATATGCGAGTCCTATAATTTTAGTTCGCAAAAAGGACGGGAAACAGCGACTTTGCGTAGATTACAGGCTTTTGAATTCGGTTACAGTGAAGGAGCGTTACCCGATGCCAGTTATTGAAGACGAGCTTGCTAGACTTTCAGGGCAGGCGTATTTCATTACCTTAGACCTGGCGTCCGGGTACTATCAGGTCCCGATTTCTGAGGAATCAAAGCCACTGACATCATTTGTTACCCCGGACGGCCAATACGAGTTTAACCGTATGCCGTTCGGGCTAGCTAACGCACCTGCAGTTTTTCAGCGTCTAATGAACAAAGTCTTAGGATCGGCTAGGTTTTCAGAAGCAACGGCATATATTGATGACATACTTATTTACGGAAAGAGTGTGGATGAGTGCTTGGAGAGGCTGGAAAGGGTGCTTCAGCTTATAGATAAAGCAAATTTAACGCTGAACTTGTCGAAATGTAGTTTCCTTCAGAGTCAAATTAGTTATCTAGGCTACGAGATTAGCGTTGCTGGCATTCGCCCGGGGGACAAGAAACTTCAGTCCGTTCTTAACTTTCCCCGTCCAACTAATCCACATTCTGTTCGTCAATTTTTAGGACTAGTGGGCTATTTTAGGAAATTTGTGAGAAATTTTGCAGTCTTGTCCCACCCATTAAATATGTTACTTAAGAAGGATGTGGATTGGGTATGGACGGAGGAACAAGAGTCTGCGTTCCAGGTTCTTAAAGACCGTTTAGTTGAAAAACCAATACTCGCGATCTATGACGCTAATGCTGAAATAGAGCTACACACCGAAGCCAGCAAAATTGGTGTCGGTGGGATATTGTTGCAGCGTTCTCATAATGATGATAGTTTTAGGCCCGTGGCATACTACAGTCGGAAAACTTCACCCGAGGAAAAGAATTTTCACGCGTATGAACTCGAGACACTGGCTGTAGTATGTTCACTCAAGAAATTTAGAGTATATTTATTGGGGCGTAACTTTAAAATCGTGACAGATTGTAGCGCACTGCGTTCGACATTTTCGAAGCGCGACCTTATTCCGCGCATCGCACGTTGGTGGTTGCTTTTACAAGAGGATCATTGTTCTGTGGAATATAGTGCCGGTACGAAAATGTCGCATGTAGACGCTTTATCTCGAAATCCTCCAGCTGATGACGAAACTAACACCTTTGACATAGAACAGTATCCTAGTGTGATGGTTATTAGTAAGGATGACTGGATTCAAACCTTACAGTTAGGGGATAGTGAACTTGTTCGAATTCGCGACATACTGACATCTGACATGAATGCCGAAGGACTACAGTATATAAAAGACAACTATCTAATTAAGGACGACAAACTTTACAGATGCTTAGACGGTGATAGGACTAACCTACGCTGGGTGGTGCCAAAGGGCGCAAGGTGGCAGATTTGCCGAATGAACCATGATGAAATTGGTCATTTGGGTGTGGAAAAGACCTTGGAGCGTATTAGAAAGACTTATTGGTTTCCGAAAATGGCAAGATTCATTAAAAAGTATGTGCAAGCTTGCCTCGAATGCGCATATTCTAAGAAAACTAGTACAAACGAAGGTCTTTTACACACAATTGAAAAGGTAGAGGTACCTTTCCACACGCTGCACATCGACCACCTTGGGCCCTTTGTGCGTTCAAAAAGAAGGAACTCTTACCTACTCGTTATAGTAGATGCTTTTTCGAAATTTGTCTTTATCAGGCCAGTTCGTGACACAAAGACGCAAACAACGTTACGAGTTTTAGAAGATATTTTTTATACATTTAGAAATCCCGACCGTATCATCAGTGACCGCGGTACTAGTTTCACATCTTACGCATTTAAGCATTTTTGTTCAGATAAAGGCATACGACATGTTTTGAACGCGGTTGCTAGCCCTAGGTCCAACGGGCAAGTCGAACGATGTAATCGAACGATACTTGGTTCGTTGACTGCTCAAAATTTGAATTTCGATGAAAGAGACTGGGACGATAAAGTAGGTAGGGTTCAATGGGGTATAAACAATACTCCTCACAAGACCACAAGTAGGACGATATTATATAAAGTAAAATTGATAGATGTTATTATGGCTTTTATGTTTTGCATATTTTGTGAAAAGGAAGGCTCACAAGTTGACTATTAAATAACTGCGTAAGAAGGAAGGTTTACGTACGTTATTGTGATGCTCTGCAGTAAGGAAAGGTATGCAAAGCATCATGAATAAGCTAGTGAAAAAGGAAGGTTTCACTGTTTACATTTTTGGTTTTGTTATAATAAAATTAAATATTATCGATGATTTGTATTTGACGACCTTAAGCGACTTGACAGACCGAATGTTAGGTTTTAGGGACCAATGATCTGCGTGCATGGGGACATGCACGAGGTCAGGATGGTCGAATGTTAGGTTTCGTGATTATTCTGAATGAATTGTTTGATTATCGATTTTGAATCGACTAAATTAAAACTAATTGGGTCGATTTAGGAATCGGTGGTCGAATAATTTATTTAAATTTTGACAGTAAACACTGGCAACACTGTTGTCACTGACAGTGACAATATTTGACATTCGTTCGAACACTCTCTATATAAAAGATGGCGCGTCACCTGTCAAGTCACTTTTGCTCGAGCTCTCGTCAACTGCAGTCATCTTGGGAATATTGTGGCTGGTCATATTAAAGGTAATCTTTTCAAATAAATTAATTAGTTGTTGACTTACTGTGTTTTATTATAATACGAACGAACACGCACCTTTCGTTTGGTTAAGTAGGTACTCTATAGAATTACATCTCCTGTTTTAGAAATTCATACAGATGTACTATGGACAACAACGTCACTTAACCACAACTCTTAAGGTTAAAATCGGTTGCACGCCGCGCCGCCGCCGTCATAACATAATATATTTAGTTCGTGCAGGGGGATACGTGCGCACACAATTTTTTTGCTAACTTTTTAAGCGAAGCTGTTTCCCATAGTACATACATATCTGTTCTGTTTCCATTCTAAAACAACCTAGAAGTAATGTACCGACGATATACATTCTTATTTCAGATATCAAATCGATTGTACCGGCTTCCCGGCAGAATGATTGACAAAAACATGTGGGCCGGAGAGTCGCATGCTTTGAGGTTATGTTTTTTGTTAAATCGTCGAATTCCAGATCAATCGGAGCCTGTAGCGGTGGGTTGATGTATTTGTAGCCGTTACATATTTATTGTAACAGCTACAAACACATTCGTTGCTCATGTAGCGCAATAGCGACCTAAAGTTTTAAAAGCTTGCGACTCTCCGGCCCACACGCTTAAGTCTAAAATATTGGTGAAAGTTACTCTTTTTTTTGTGAGCCAAAAAAGGGTGACCGGAGGGGTTGTAACTTAGCCAAAACTAATTTTTTTCGCTTATCGTAAATGGAATAGGTTAGCATAGTGTTCAAACATTAGTACATAAAAGTTTTGTTACAAGAGTGTTAACGGTTGTTAAATGAACAAAGAAAATGCTAGTATGAAAAATGCAACTTATTGAAAATTCTCCATACAAATCGGCAATTTCATAGGTAAAGACCTATTATATACGGTTACGAAAACCTGCTTATTTTTAATCATAATACAATTTTCACCAATATTTTAGACTTAAGCGTGTGGGCCGGAGAGTCGCATGCTTTTAAAACTTTAGGTCGCTATTGCGTTACATGAGCAACGAATGTGTTTGTAGCTGTTACAATAAATATGTAACGGCTACAAATACATCAACCCACCGCTACAGGCTCCGATTGATCTGGAATTCGACGATTTAACAAAAAACATAACCTCAAAGCATGCGACTCTCCGGCCCACATGTTTTTGTCAATCATTCTGCCGGGAAGCCGGTACAATCGATTTGATATCTGAAATAAGAATGTATATCGTCGGTACATTACTTCTAGGTTGTTTTAGAATGGAAACAGAACAGATATGTATGTACTATGGGCAACAGCTTCGCTTAAAAAGTTAGCAAAAAAAAATTGTGTGCGCACGTATCCCCCTGCACGAACTAAATATATTATGTTATGACGGCGGCGGCGCGGCGTGCAACCGATTTTAACCTTAAGAGTTGTGGTTAAGTGACGTTGTTGTCCATAGTACATCTGTATGAATTTCTAAAACAGGAGATGTAATTCTATAGAGTACCTACTTAACCAAACGAAAGGTGCGTGTTCGTTCGTATCGTGACGTGAGACTTATAGGTGTGTACGTACTTAGTATCCAACCGAAACGGACGAGCTTCGTCGTCCCTCGCCACGCGCCCGCGCCTACTCGCTTCGACCGCAAACTTTTTGAATACCTACCTACCTAGGTATTATCCATGCATGAAAATGACACAAATTCATTCTGTCCATCACTCATGTATTTAAGATATTAAATATGTAAACTCTAATAATACTAATATTTTTTATAAGCATCAATGGCTCGGACAAACAAAAAAATTGAAAATATTAAAAGTCCATGCCTTAATTTGGCACAAATTTATTTCATAGGGATTTTTAAGTGATCTGAGGTATATGGTACTTGTTTTTCAAATTGTAATATTTTTTTGACGGTGTTATTAATGTACGGGTCCCACGTCTGTTTCCATGGACGAAAATGACACAAATTAGGTTTGTACACTACGCAGGCTATCTTAAATACAATACTATTGTTTCTTTTTACTTTAAAACAATTTTGACAGTTTAGACGGTTCTCACACTGGCGACGCGCGCGGTCGCGGCGCACCCACGCGCGTCTTTTACGTTGTATGCAAGTACATTAATTAGTACAGAAAACCGCCTCGTCCAACACACCAAGGCGCGCCACGGCGCGTGAGCGCGCACCGCCGCGTGCCGCCGGCGATCCGCGAGCAGTTTGCGCCAGCAGGCGCGTTACCGCGGGGTACAACACACTGCGACGCGCCCCGCGGCTGGTTTTCGTTACGATGGCGGGATTTCCTCTGGTTTTCAAATGTTTCGTGGCTTGGATATACGCCCATTTTAGTGCCATTTGGTAGGTACATTATGCAGCACATGAGGTTATACAAAACTGTAAAAAATCTGTTATTTATTTGATTGAATATCATTACGCTGTCGTGGAAGCCCAGCGTGCCGTTGACCGTACCTACCTACTCGTATGTTATTAAAATTCCGTCATTAATATCGAGATGGCAAATCTTAATTATTTGTCTGGACGTTTTAATCTCATGAGTGATTTTATATGTGTTCAGTTTTTTTTCCTTTTGAGGTACGGAACCCTAAAAACCTGGAAATTAAAACAAAACAACTTCAAAATTTAATGCCTCTAAAAAACAAGCGGCAGGGACGCGTCAGACGCCGAATGGCGCGGGGGCGCGGAGAAAACCGCCCGAACAGGCGTTGCGCTGCGCCGTCACCGCGCGCGTGAAACGCCAAACCGCGCCCCGCGACGACGGCGCGCGTTGGCAGTGGGAGAATCGCCTTAGAGTCCAATTATTTATAACCACCACAAATAATCGAATTTCTCAAGATGCATCGGCTAGATGTGACACAAAACGCAAAAATAAACTAATTATATGCCAATGTATCGACAGGCAAGAATTCATAAACTTTAGAATTCTTGAAGGTTATACCCTCAAAATAACGTATTCCGATCGGTCTATTTTCTATAAACAGCCTAATGATTCTGACCGACCGACAATATGGTAACCCTACACTGTGATTGTTCATAGTAAATAAATTTGCAAATTTCTCTAAAACGAGTAAAGATATTCTGAAAATATGTTTTCGGGTCGTTTATCGTGATCAAACGATTACAAAAACCTGCTTATTTTTAATCTTTGCAATTTTCATCAATATTTTAGACTTAAGTGTGTGGGCCGGAGAGTCGCATGCTTTTAAAACTTTAGATCGCGATATCTTTGACCCTGTTGCGTTACATGAGCAACGAAAGTGTTTGTAGCCGTTACAATGAATATGTAACGGCTACAAATACATCAAACCACCGGTACAGACTCAGATTGATCTGGAATTCGACGATTTAACAAAAAACATAACCTCAAAGCATGCGAATCTCCGTGCCACATGCTTTTGTCAATCATTCTGCCGGGAAGCCGGTACAATCGATTTGATATCTGAAATAAGAACGTATATCATCGGTACATTACTTCTAGGTAGTTTTAGAATGGAATTATTCAGTGGCACGGAGAACCGCATGCTCACCATTTTAGACCATTCAAATGCTCTAAGCATTTTAACCATGGAAAGCACTCACGTCCATTATACATTGTATTTATACAATGTATAATGGACGTCAGTATTTGATAATGGAGGTCAGTGAAGGAAAGTGTTAATATTGTTCATTATTTTACTTTCCATGGTATAAGACTAGAGATGGTCAAAAGACCAGTGGGCTGATTATGTAACTTTGTTGCAATCAACTCTGACAGAAATCTCAGTTACATTGCTGCTTTAGTTAGAACCAATGTGACAACTATCTCTCTATCTATCAATACCTAGTTAAAAGTATGAATGATCATTATCATGATGACAAATTATGGAGAATGAAATACAACTGCTTACTGTTCGAAGTACCAGGGGTATGTTCACTTCTAAGTCTGCCGGCCGCCCAACGGCCGCCTGAGCGGCGAGGAGAAGCGTTGCTTAGTCGCTATATTATGTCATTTCAATTGTGTTTCGTTTTAACACAATGTTAAACACAAACTTTGTTGCCGCTAATGACGATTATTTTTTGAACATTTTTTGACACAGTATTTGAGTAACTTCCAATTGAGTTATTTATTTTTTATATAAATTACAAGGTATATTAACCAACAAAAAATATATATGCACACAATTAAAATTAACCTTGATAGTATTTTATTTTACACCATAACGTTAAAAAACATGCATGTGTGACATACCAAATAACGCGATTTTTCGGAGCATTTTCTCAATAAATAAAAAACGCGTGATTTAACTGCAAATCGATTTCGATTGCTTTTTCCTTATTAATTTAGTTAGTAGAATCAATATATCTGGTTCTAAAATTCCTTATCGTTTAGGAGTATTATGGCTAGACATCAATTTTGGAGTGATCCTTTCTGGCCACGCCACCCCGAATTAAAGGTCAAGCCACACAGCGGGCGTGGCGCGACGGGGCGCGGCGTGACGGGATGGCCGGCGCGATGGTAGAGTTCACATCACACTGCGGGCGTGATCACGTCCCGTCCCTTCGCGCCCCGTCACGCCGCGCCGACCGTACCGTATCGCTACAGTTTACCAATCCATACAGTTGTTAAATACCTTTGATGTCGGACGATGCCGCGCCGCCGCCCGTCTCACCTACACGGGCGTGTCAAATGTGTAAGGGTTGTCAAAAAAGAAAAAGAAAATAAATGTGATTAATAAGTATTTATTAATTTACAAGTACATTTGTTTAATACGCCTTCACGTCTTAACTACTCAACCATCATCATGAAATTTTGCATACACAATGTCCAGGGGTAAAAAAAGGAGGTAGGTACTTTACAACCTGAATAAAATGGCGGTTCCCGAGGGGTAGAAAAATAACTGTCCATGCAGACGAAGTCGGGGGCGTTCGCTAGTTGTTTATTTTATAATGCCGCCCGCTGTCCACCCACCACTTCGTCCGCGTGTACCCTAGGAAAACTTTGACCAGGTTAAAAATAATCTTGTTTTAATCCATGGTATAGAGTAGACTATCTATGTGCCAAATTGCATCCAAATGCCAAATTTAAAAATAATTGTACTATTAAGATTCACGAGTAACACAATAGTATGTTTCTAGCGTTGGTTTTTGTTGAGGGCCCACCGAGCCTCCACTGGCGCCACCAATCAAGAAAAAATCATTACAACGAAATAGCTATGTTTAATGAAATTCTGAAAAATATAAAAACTAGTATTAGTTATGACGAACTATTTTTGTACGCGTTTTTTTCCTGGTTTCAATGTGTTTGTCTAGTTAAAACCTGGACTAATGCCTAAAGTGGCCACTTTGGGCGTTAATCCAGATTTTAACTAAGCAAACATATAGAATTTAACGAATACAAAAATAGTTCATAGCTAATACTAGTTTTGTATTTTTTAGAATTTGATTTAACGGGTGGCTGATTCTTTGAAAAATGTTATTTTTGATAGAAAATTGTATTTTTTTAAAAACTCGTGTCAGCAGTAAGTACTTCTATTTTACGCTAAAAATATATCTAGGGCAAAGATATCCTATTTAATGTTAAAGGCACTCGAAATAATTGAGTATTTTGAAAATATTGTTGCCAATAATGACGATTTGTGATAAAAATGACGAAATTGCCTACAATAATGATGACAGTCATAATAGTTGCTGAAATTATGTATAATTGAGATTAGAATAGAGATAGGTCATCATTATATTATAATAATTAATGGTATTACTTATTATTATAAGTGAATCAATAATATAGGTACTAGTTAGGTAGGTATTTTTTTTTATTACTTTTGACAAAAGGTAATATTTATGAGCTATCTATTGTTGTTAAATTGTATTTACTTACTGTTAAAAACGATTGTAATTTAAAATTCTACATAAAATACACTTATGGCTTTGTAGTTAGGGAGGCGAGGTAGCTAAATGGCGTAATTCAACGGCGCCGTCGAGACCTATCAAAATCGAAAGATAAAATAATTTCGAAAAGAAAAGCTCGTATGGTAAAAACCATTTTAGAGGTGGGTTTGGCGTGTACGGTTTTTCAAAAATGTAAAAAAAAACAGTTACTTGGGCATTCTCGAGCGCGTCAGATATTCATACTACGTATGCCCCAAGTGCCTCTGATAACAACGGTATACTAATCTGCCGGTTTGCGTGGTGGGGGTAGGCATACAAAGTAGTCAAAAATGCAAAAAAAAAAAATTTACTCAAGCGCGTCAGATTTTCGGAAGGGGTGTTAAGTAGGCCCCAAGGAAGCTCCCTTTAAAAAAACTGACGATTTCGGCGTGACCATAAGTTACGATGAATTTTTGAAAATGCAAAAAAAAAAAGTTTTTTTGAAATACTCGAGCGCGTCAGATTTTCATAGGGGAGGTTTATCTCGGTATCCTGAAAGCATATTTTCTTAATCTGACAAAAATGTTGGTGTGTTCTCTTAATCTGACCGGAAAGGTTTTTTGGTTTTTTTTTTCCTTTCTTTCTCCTTGATAGAACGGGGAATTTAAGAATGACAATAAAGCGATAGTTACAACCAACGTAAATGTAGATGAAATGTAGTACGAATTGTATTATTTATTGTATAAAAAAATGAAATGATATAAAAAATGGTTTTAAAGATATACTCAAAAAACCGGGAATTTGAGTTTTTATGATGCTTCAAGTCAAAAAGTTTTAACTTTGGACAAAAATGTAAAGAGACCTTTTTTGTGTAAAATAAAATTACCTTTTTTGTTTATTTAAACTTTTTTTTTGTAAAATGTATCGTTCGCGACTTATATGCCGCAACGCGTTTTTCGGAAGACGAAATGGCTCCTCCACACTCCCGGTCATGCGGAAACCGGCAGATTTTGTATTTTTAGTACGTTTTAGATTATATTCTTCAAAATAAAAAATAAAAAATCGCGCTCGAGAATGCCGGATTAACGTTTTTTTTTTACAAGTTCGCGACCCTATAACTCGGCGGCGTCAAGGACTTATCGTCAGATTAGTTAAATTTAGTCTTAAAACACTAAAATCAACCCCCAATATCTTAATCTGACGCGCTCGAGTATTTCAGACTATCGATTTTTTTTTACTAATCTGATCGTCTATCCTAGGCGCGCGTCACTACAATAGAGCTAAATACTTTACAAGGTTGATCTATTAGGTCCAAGGTATCTCTCATATCTTAAACTGCCACGCTCGAGTATTACCGAAAATTCCCCTATTTGCCTCCCTAACTATTGTGTATGTTGCTAACAATGACGTTGCCAATAATGACGTTTCTAAAAAAATCAAGTTTAAAACATGTTAGCTTTAGAAAAATACAGTGCGCTGTATTAGGTAGACACGTGAATAATTTTACGTGGATATAATAAAACACATTACATAAATAAGTGGTTGTGTCGACACGACACACTGTAGTAATGTGTTTCTAACCATACGAAATGCATGAAACCGATACGCGAACGCGACAGATTGCGCCACAATAGTATATTTCTAGCGTAAGTAAATCAAATTGAAAGTAATGACATTCACACTCTACCTACAACTTAAGAACTGTTTTTTTTTCCGGAAAAGGCTCTGGAATGAGGGCTTTACAAAGTGACATCCAGCTTACACCTAAGTGACTTCTATCCGATGCAAAATAAAAGAAGGTGCAAGATTTAAATAGGTATTTAATCGGTACTATCTAAATAACAACTTATAAAAGAAGGCGAACACTAAAAAGTAGAATGTAAATTTTAATCCTTTAGTGATAATCACAGTACTCAGAGGCGGGCGCGGAATGCTGAAAAAAAAAGGAATTTTATTAAGAACTAACCTACCTAATCTCACTAGGTGGTGCTTATTTAATTATAGTGTGTTTGGGTTTTATAATATTGTTAGAGTGGGTAGTAGGTACCCTCAAAAGCTTTGTCCTGACTAGTCCATTTTGGCGTGATCACAGTATCTTTAACATACATCACTAGTTTGGTTGGGCGTGCGTTGAAGTAATATCAACGCACGCTCAACCAAACTAGCGATGTATGGTAAAGATACGGTGATCAGCCCTACCATGAGTTGATGCAAACTGTTTACGTTACCGTAAACTATCGCTTTCTCTCTTTC
Organism: Agriphila geniculea; assembly: GCA_943789525.1. Taxonomy (NCBI): domain Eukaryota; kingdom Metazoa; phylum Arthropoda; class Insecta; order Lepidoptera; family Crambidae; genus Agriphila; species Agriphila geniculea. The sequence goes on from OX038875.1 coordinate 17,956,330, forward strand.
ACTCGTATTGACTGTAAGCAGTATATCCGATAGCTTACGGTAACGTAAACAGTTTGCATCAACGCATGGTAGGGCCACTGATACGCCAAAATGATACAAGTCTGGACAAAGCTTTAGGTAGGTACGCGAACCTCAAGAGGGCTTACTGTGCACACTAGCGCCGCCATTGGGAAAAAAAATCATAGTGCTTACCTAAACAAAGATAAAATTGAGAATTTTCTCTCTGTAGTGCACTCTGAAGAAGCTTTGCAGTACTTTTTATCGCTTAAACAATATTTTCTAGCCTGCCGTTTAGTTTAATTGAGTTTTTTTTTGCGAAAAGTGGCCAGTTTTCGCAATAAAGCTAGCCACAGCTTAGAGACTGCATTGAGAATCTAACGCTGGAAAAAACCACTGAACTTATTCGGAGTGCACTACAGAGAGATAATTTACTACCTATTTCATATTTATTTGGCGAGTATCTACTATCTACAGTTAGCAGCATATCAGGTTGAATGAGGTAAATCTCAGCGTGCTTTTTGCTAACTGTACATTGTAGATCAGTGATCGCCATCTTGCGAGGACATTCTGAGATCAAAGTATTTTTAATTTCATGTACAATAGTACCCGCAAATTGCTAATGTAATGGAACCTTGTCTCATTAACATCCATGTTGACGTCATCCGCAACTAAAAATGGCATTTAATAAATCTAATACCTAGGTAATTTAATAAGTTAATTATTTTATTATTATTTTCAATAAGATAGACTCTAGATAAGTAGGTACCTACATGAAAATTTTACAATTATCTTTTTTGAGATCAAAAAAATGGCCGCCAGGCACATTAGCAATTTGCGGGGATAGTAAATAGGTAGTTACCTAAATCTCTTTACTCAATGCGGCCATTTTATTGATAACAAAATATTACCTACATAATACAGTTTTCATTAATGGACATGCAACAGCATTTGATTTGGAAGTTTAAAGAAGTCAATTAAACGAACAACTTAGGTATGTTAACATTTAACTAACTACCGAGGTCCTCACCTTTTTAAGTTTCAAACTATTAGAAGTAACAGTAATCTTTTTGTTGATCATACTAACAAAAATCTAGCCGCTGAAAATAAGAAATAACTCCATTATTTAAGTCGTACACACACACTATCCTACTGAATAATATACTCTAAGACGCCATACAAATTACAATAGCAATTACGAGTACGAGGCATATATCTTGAAATCGGGTGGGGATTGCCACAGATAAATATACTAGTTAAAAGGGTGCGTTCGTAAACGAGGCTCGAAGTCGGACCTTCACTCCAAGGCGTGCGACGTTCGTCATCAGACGTTTACGAACGACACTGCATAACTGTCACTGTCCTATTAGATTTGTTTATTTTGATATTAATGAAGCGAATTACGTTGTGCAAGACTCGCGATATCCAAATTAGAACAAACATTTATTACATTATGACGGAATCGCCGACGCTGCACAACGTGACCGCTGCACACGGACGTCGACTCCCCCCGCGCGTCTTCGACGCCGCGCGCCTGCATTTGTCCAACACTTCGGTTCACACTTCGAATCAGTCAATTAGTTATAAGAAATAATTGTAATTTTCCTGTAATAAACTTTGTTAAAATCATTTTCGGTTTTTTTTAAATCCTACGGCTGCTGCCTTCGTATTTGGCGCAGTCGGTAGGATTCTCGCGGTCGGTTTCGCGCTTCTAAGAAGATTTCCGTCCTTCGCTTGCACGTGCCGCCCGTGTGGCTTTCAAGTCGCGCATCGAGAATCCCGAACCTGAAGGAGCAGCCAAGGGGAGTATCCAGCCATTGATACGCAGAAAGGGCCGAAATGATATTGTAAGTGCACTGAAAGAATTGTCTTTGTGTTGCTTTGTGCTAGTTTTTTAGGATTTTTAGTAGTTAGGTAATCGCCAAAATTTTCCATCCAGGAAAATCGTCTAGCGAGACTGCATCGCAACAGTCTCGCCAGCAGGCTGTAGATTCTAATAGGTTTAGCGTAGAAAATATAGATAATTTAGTAGAGTCCGATAACTCAGACAATAACGATAATTTAGATAATCAGTTGAATTTAGTCGAGTCAGATAGTTTAAATATTATCGATAATTTAAATAGTATTCTAAATAATCAGGAGTGTCAGCTACCAGACATGGCACTGCCACATTACGACCCTGATGTAATTTTCAAGGCCTTACGCCTGGTTCCCGACTTTGACGGGAACCCGAATATTCTCACCAGATTTATAAGGCTCTGTGACCAGGTGGTGCAGACCTATACCATCCTAGACGGCCCGGGAGCCGAATTAAATAATCTGTCACTTTTAAACGGCATTTTAAATAAGATCACGGGTAATGCCGCCAGGACAATTAACTCTAATGGAATACCTGCGAGTTGGCTTGGCATAAGAAACGTTCTTATTAATAACTTCTCAGACCAAAGGGACGAAACAGCCCTCTACAATGATTTGTCGTTGCAGACGCAGGGTAATAGCACACCCCAGGAATTTTACGATAGGTGTCAGACACTTTTTAGTACTTTAATAACATACATTACTTTACACGAGAATATTCCTACAACGATTGAGGCTAAACGCGATTTATATAGAAAGCTAACGTTACAAGCATTTGTTAGAGGCTTAAAAGAACCCTTAGGGTCCCGGATACGCTGTATGCGCCCGGAAAGCATAGAAAAAGCCCTGGAATATGTCCAGGAGGAACTAAATATCATGTATCTCGTGCAAAGGAATGAAAGTTCTCACAGAAACCAACCCTCATCCGCTATTAACAAATTTACACCTAATTCATTTGTGCATGCTAATAATATTAACCCCAGTGTGCCTAAGCCATTTGTGTTACCGCCTTTTGCACCATAGCAGATACCTCATTGGCAACGTCCTGTTTCACAGCCGCCGCAATTTAGACCTAATAATGTTCAGTTTAATAACGTTGGCCGTATGCCGTCCCGAACTCAGCAAATGTTTAGGGCGCCGCCGCCAAACTATAACGCGAATAGTAATAACTTCCGTTTGCCCCCTAGAAATAATTTTTCTAATAACTATACGCCTAAACCTATGAGCGGTGTAAGTCCTTATGTATCAAAACCCATGCCCTTAACAGGACATGACTGGCGTAGACATGGGAATCCACCCGCAAGTAATTATTTCAAATCTCGGGACGTGAATGTAAATGACTGTTTAACTTATGACAATAACTATGACTATTACCACTGTACCACTCCGTACGACTGTGACGCTTACAATGACTACGAGACGTACTACGACAGTAGCTACTGCTACGGTGAACAGACAGACTACTACGGAACCGATAGCGCTCACTGCTACGACAACGAGCCACTATTAAGTGCAAATCAATTAGAAGATTCGCAACAGACAGACACTGACACGACTCAGGAGGATTTTCAGAAAGCTTTAGTTTCAAAAAAGTCAAGATAGAATTAAACCTACAAACTCAACGTCAGCTACCGTATATTCAGATAGAAAATCCACCACTTAACTTTCTTATAGACACCGGCGCTAATCAATCTTTTATTAGCCCCGAAGCCGTTCAAAGATATTTTTCTCATTTAGAACCTACTTATGAGCCTTTCGAAGTTACGAACGTTCACGCTACGAGTAGGAATAGTCATTCTATTTTAATACCGTGCTTCCCGGAATTTAATCAGCCGGACGGTATCAAGTTCTTTATATATAAATTCCACGAGCATTTCGACGGGCTTATCGGTCTTGATTTGTTAACTAAATGGGAATCAAATATTGATTTAAAAAATATGACATTAAGAACAGTATCGTCTATCAACCCGATTCATTTATTTAATTCAAGGAACGCGAACTTGTATGAGGATATTATTCCTGCAAACTCAACAAAATTAGTTAAAATCCCTATCAACTCAGCCGATGGTGAAGTTTTAGTTCATGAACAAATTTTAAGTAACTGCATAGTCCTTGAATGTTTAACGACCGTTATTAACAACCGCGCTTATGTCGAAATAGAAAATCCTAGTAATAACGACATTATCTTTTCATTAGATCGACCCGCGCAGGCTAACATGTTCAATATCGAGTGCACGCGCACTGACCGTGACTCACAACGTGTACGTGAGGTTATGTCGCGCTTACGAACGGATCACTTAAACGAGGAAGAAAAAGCGAATATTATGTATCTTTGTACAAACTATGCAGATGTTTTTTATCTCGATGGTGAGCCTTTGACGTTCACGAATAAAATTAAGCATTCAATTCGGACCACAGACGAAATTCCTGTTCATACAAAGAGTTATAGATATCCGTTTATTCATCGGAAAGAAGTTAACGATCAGATAAATAAAATGCTAGAGCAAGGTATTATTCGTCCATCAGACTCAGCCTGGAGCTCGCCAATCTGGATCGTACCTAAGAAAGCCGACGCGTCTGGGAAACAAAAATGGCGAATTGTAGTCGATTTTAGGAAACTAAATGAGAAAACTATCGATGATAAGTACCCAATACCGAACATCACAGACGTCCTTGATAAATTAGGTAAATGCCAGTATTTTACCACTCTAGACCTGGCATCAGGATTTTATCAGTGTGAAATGAACCCCGACGATATAGCTAAAACCGCGTTCAATGTTGAGCATGGGCACTATGAATTTTTGAGGATGCCGATGGGTCTCAAAAATTCTCCATCGACCTTCCAAAGGGTTATGGATAACGTGCTCCGTGGACTCCAGAATAGCATATGTCTCGTATATCTTGATGATATCGTCGTATTCAGCACATCCCTTCAGGAACACATTGGTAACCTAGAAAAAGTATTCCAAAGGTTAAGGGAATCTAACTTCAAAGTCCAGATGGATAAGTCAGAATTCCTTAAACTTGAGACCGCTTACTTAGGACACATTATTAGTAGGGAAGGAATCAAACCGAACCCAGACAAAATTACAGCAATTCAAAACTACCCCATTCCAAAGACCCCTAAAGAAATAAAGCAATTTTTAGGATTGATAGGATACTACAGGAAGTTTATTCCAGACTTTGCTCAGATTACTAAACCGATGACTGTATGTTTGAAGAAAGGCAGAAAAATTACTTTTGACTCCGAATACGTAGAATGTTTCGAAAAATGTAAGACCTTACTGACTAACGATCCCGTGTTACAATACCCCGACTTTACTAGGGACTTCATATTAACGACAGACGCATCTAACGTGGCACTTGGAGCTATTTTATCCCAGGGGCCAGTGGGCTCAGATAAACCAATAGCGTACGCTTCACGTACGTTAAATGAAAGTGAACAAAAATACGCCACTATAGAAAAGGAGCTTCTTGCCATAGTCTGGGCAACGAAGTATTTCAGACCTTACCTTTTTGGACGCAAATTTAAAATCCTAACTGATCATAAACCACTCCAGTGGGTTATGAACCTTAAAGAGCCTAATTCCCGCCTTAACCGATGGCGCTTAAAGTTAAGCGAATTCGATTTCACTGTAATCTATAAAAAGGGCAAAGATAATACTAATGCAGACGCCCTCTCCCGTATGGAGATCTGTAATGAGGAAACCAGCTCCATTGTAGCCAACCCGACAGAACGACAGGCATCATTGACAGGATCAACTACAGTAACTGCTCATACAAACCAAGAAAATCCCATCTTAGAAATTCCTATAACAGACGAACCCCTTAACAAGTTTCACCGACAAATACACTTGACTATTGTAGGAGACATAAAAAAGAGACCCACAGTTTCAAAGCCTTTCGAATCTCATACTCGGACCTCCGTACAACTATCAAGAGGTAACTTAGAGGAAGATCTGATAAACGCTATTAAGGAGTACGTGAATCCTAAAGTCAAAACCGCGCTGTTAATTACACCCCCACTTGACATGTATACTATCATACCGATCTTACAAGATAAATTCAAAAGCTCCGCGATGAGCTTAGTACTTGTGAAAACTGAATTAGAGAACGTCAAGGAGTACTTACGACAACAAGATATTATTCGTCATTACCACGATGGTAAAACCAACCATAGAGGTATAAACGAATGTTATTTGGCTTTGTCACGTAGGTACTACTGGCCTAAAATGAGGGAGCACATTACTAAGTTTATAAATGACTGTACTATATGTGGGCAATCTAAATACGACCGTAATCCTATCAGACAAGAGTTCAATATAGTACCGCCACCTACAAAACCGTTTGAAATAATACACATGGATTTATTCACAGCTGAAAATGAAAAGTACTTAACCTTCATTGATGTATTTTCTAAATACGCTCAAGCTTATCATCTCCGAGATGGTACAGCACTCAGCATCATTCAGGCTTTATTAACATTCTCAACTCATCATGGGCTTCCATACACCATAGTTACAGATCAAGGCACAGAATTCACTAACCAAATGTTCTCAGAGTTTACTAAGTTGCACAAAATCACACATCATAAGACCCTTGCACACTCACCTAATGATAACGGTAATATCGAACGCTTTCATTCAACCCTTTTGGAACACTTACGCGCACTACGTTTACAACAACGAAAGGAACCGGTAGTTAATCTTATGCCATACGCAATATTAGCATATAACAGCTCAATACATAGTTTTACAAAATGTAGACCCCTTGATTTGATATTAGGCCACTGTGACCCTCGCGACCCTTGTGATATTGACCTTAATGAATTATTACTTCAGCAATACATTCAAACTCACCGTAAGCAAATGCAATTAGTTTATGATATTATTAACGAAACGTCGCTTGCTAACCGTACATCTCTTATCGAAAGTCGCAATAAGGATCGTGAGCCAGAAGTTGAATATCAACCTGGTCAGCAAATATTCGTTAAAAATCCATTAGCTTCCCGTCAGAAATTAGCAGCTCGTTACACTCAGGATAAAGTTTTAGCCGACCTCCCCATCCATATTTACACATCGAAAAAACGGGGTCCGGTCGCAAAATCTCGTTTGAAACGCGCCCCTAAAAACACTAAATTGTTACAGGTTAATCCTCGTACTTCTACCGATGACTCATTCTCAAGAGATAAAACTTGAGAGCCTGGACAACGGACCGGGACTCCTACCATTTAAATTAGGACCCATGGCGCTTATCACCCATTATCACTCATTCCTTCAATCCATTGACTTGCATGATATACATATTAATATACAGTTAGTTTACAGTCAGCTCGCAACGATCGAATCTCAGTTATATGGTAAAGATACAAAATTTTTATATGAATCTCAGTTACATTATCTCAGAAGTAAATTGGGTAAAGCTTCATCTGAATTAAAAAACCTTCAGCCCAACGACCGTCCTAAACGAGGCATTGTAGACGGCTTAGGTTCTGTTATAAAAAGTATAAGTGGCAATTTGGATTACACAGATGCTTTAAAATATGATCATGCCATCTCAATTCTCAGGAAAAATCAAGATAAATTAGTAAATGAGTTGAATAGTCATATTAGTCTTAACAAAGACTGGATGACTCATCATTCCCATATTTTATCTCAAATTATAGATAACCAATCGAAAATTAATAATACAGTTCAACTCATCTTAAAAAGTAGTAATTATGGTGAGGACATTTATATTAGGTTAACTAAATTAAGTCAGTTACTAACTATTACCGGTGAGAACATCGACGATTTATTATTAGAATTACGTAGAATAGAAAATATAATAGCTTTTACACGTGCATCGAGCACTCACCATTCTATGATAGGTATAAATAGCTTAGGTAGTTTAGTAAAGCAACTTAAAACGTTGTACGATAAAGAGCAGGTACTTGATATTGAATTACGTGAATACTATGACGTAATCATACCTAGTTTGTTTTATTCTGAGACTAGTATAGTGTTGGTACTTAAATTACCGATAGTTGCTAGCGATAGGTTTAATCTTTTTAAATTATCCATATTACCTAATAAAGATAATCAGATCATTATACCACTATCTCCGTACATAGCAACCAATGATGAAACTTTTGTGTACATAGAGGCTGAATGCCCGAAGTTAAAAGCCCATTATCTCTGCGAAGAGAAATTCAATCGACAGGTCCAGACGCAACCAGACTGCATCCGGAAGCTGCTAACTGAGCAATCAGTTGACGTATCCTGTAAAACGATGACCATCACCTTATCTAGAGAAGCCATGGAGAAGCTGGATGATAAATACTACGCCCTCGTGCTGCCTGAGCCGACCAAAGTACAACTTCAATGTGGCAGCAACGAAGATTACACCGTCCTGAAAGGAAGTTATCTCGCTACCATACCACGTCACTGTCACCTACGAACCCGAAAATTTACGATCATCAACGAAGAAAATCGTATCCTGGGTCAACCTATCAAGATCACTCAACTTACCAACGAGACCGCCTCTCCAGCATCCGCAGCATCACTTCATCTGAACACCATCAACCTAAGAGAATTACACCGATGCGAAGATAAGATGTCATCTCAGCCACCTATACAACTCGATGACGTAACAGATAGCACCCTGTACCATACGACTCTGCCATTTTACATACTACTTACCTGCGCGACGCTGCTTGCTGCAACTTTGCTCTGGCGCCGCTACATGTCTAACCGAGTAAAGAAGAATAATTCACCCGCTCCTGTCGAAGAATTATACACAGAAGTCAAACCTGCCAATAAAGTCCAGAATCAAGTACCAGCAACTTTTTCATTAAACGTCATGAAATAGTTGCTGCTCTGAGGGTGGAGGAATTACGTTGTGCAAGACTCGCGATATCCAAATTAGAACAAACATTTATTACATTATGACGGAATCGCCGACGCTGCACAACGTGACCGCTGCACACGGACGTCGACTCCCCCCGCGCGTCTTCGACGCCGCGCGCCTGCATTTGTCCAACACTTCGGTTCACACTTCGAATCAGTCAATTAGTTATAAGAAATAATTGTAATTTTCCTGTAATAAACTTTGTTAAAATCATTTTCGGTTTTTTTTAAATCCTACGGCTGCTGCCTTCGTATTTAACGCGAAATGCAACAAACAATAAAATGAAAATTAATGTTTATAAACAAAGAAGACGTGTCAACTGTCAAATAAAACGTCAGAGCTAATTTCACCCACCTATTTCGTGGGGTGATCGGTGCGTCCGCCGGGCGTCGTTTACGAACGGCTATACCTAGTGATCGTCGGGCGATCGCCCCGCGGGCTGATTATCTAATTAGAATCCACCTAGCGACCGGTTGCAGTTTATTGATGATAGTGATCCATTGCTACTTCTTTTTGGATTAAAAAAAACATACCAAAGAAAAGTAGCAATGTATGTGGAATGAAACCGGTCGCTAAATAGTTTCTTTTTAGATAATCAAGGTGCCGGTGGTTTTAGAACGCGTACATGTCATCGAGCGTCGTCGAGCGAGCTTTACGAACGCACCCCTGGGGATTGCGCGGAACGCGTATTTTGGGCATACAAGGCGGGGAGGGGCGCGGGCGGCGGGAGGGGCGCGCGCTATTGGTTGCTCACAAGAGCATAATATGCGCGAACTTATCCCCACTCCGTCGCAAAAATTTCAAGATAATATGCCTCGTACCAAATTCTAATCTACGATTCTAATCACTCAGCAGGCAGCTAAAGTATGTACGACCTTAATTACAATTAGGCAAGAGTTTATGCATCGAAGAATACTTATACATAAGTAAGTACCTACACTACACTACCTACGTAGGTTCTACTCTCGACTATTTGAAACAGTCAAGCTACTTTATTATCCTTAGGTTGTTGCCAGCTTTGCCAGGCAGGTAAGTAAGTAGTTTTTTTAAAGTTTAATTTCATTTTACATTTTTTTTTATGTGCGAGCAATAATGAGTTTTATCTATCCAATCTATCTCAAAGCAACGTATTTAATTACGAAAGGAATCGATAAAATGTAGTTACTCACAATAGTAGTGGTATAATGTCTTCTTGTTTCATTTTCCCATAGTATTTTGTTATACCGTCTACATGACCCATGCCTACCACAGCCAGCACACGTGGATTATCGGGCGATACTGAAATTCAAACGACTGATCATATTCCAAATTCTGAGGCAGAATTATGGATAATTAAAGTACTTAATGCAAAGACAACTCTCAAAGATAGGATCAAAATTATTGGGTCAAAAGTCTATCTAGAATTATTGGGACTGACACTTGGCGTGAGTCGTCTCGATCCCAGTGCGTATTTCTCGATCAAAACTCTGTACATCAGAGCCAACTGGTCGGATGTCCATTTTTGATACTTTACAGGAGAAGGAATTTTAACTTTTAAACGTTGATTACTAACTTAGACTACTAACTTTACGAAAAATCTTTAGATGAGTAAAATTACTATTTAATAATGATTGTTTTTCGCTATACTATTTCATCCCTTCTCCAAGAACAGTAACGCAATTAAATCTGAATTATAAAAAAGGAGCAACATCCGACCTTAAAAATGAGGGTATTTTCTTATGACATGGTCGGATAATAACATCCGCTGTTTTGGTTCTAAAAAACATTAACTTTGAATAACAATTTTAGGGCTCATATTAAGATCTGACCAAATGGTTCGAAAACAAACATGAATCCAATAAATAGTATGTGAAAATAAGATATTTTGGTCCGGGGATATTTGACCTGCTCTTACAAATACACATCCGACTTTTTCTTGAACATTTAAGTTTTTGAGATAATAACATTTTGAAAGAAACGCAGAAGCAAGAATTGTATTATACCAAAGAAAAATAAAATGTACCAAGTAGGTAGGTTTATTAAAATAAATGTAATAAGTAGAACAATAATTATCATTATAACGCAGCTGATTATTCGTCGCCGCCTAGAGTCTGATCGGTCTCGCAGTGAACATCGCTTGCAGTGCTGTCGTGATGCAGATTTTTGTAAAAACCATGGAATTCTGCCGGTATCTATTGTAAAAGTGTCATAATATCTTTGTATTTGACAGAGGATATCGGTTTTTCCGTATCTTAATATATAAAATCGTAAACTGAATGACTGACTGATCTATCAACGCACAGCCCAAACCGCTGGACCTAGAGACTTGATACCTCATACAGTGTAGGCATCCACTAAGGAAGGATTTTTGAAAATTCTATCCTTAAGGGGTTGAAATAAGGGATGAAAGTTTGTATGAAAGTCCCTCAGTTTTGAAGCTAGGAACTTCAAATTTTGTGTTTAATCTGACGATTGAAAATCAATAAATACGGGCAGTGGCGTAGCGATGGGGGGCTGGGGGGGCGGCCCGCCCCGGGCGGCACTTTTTAGGGGGCGGCAAAATTTCACAACAAAATATAAAAAAAATATATAAGTACTACACTATCATTGACGATTTTGACCAAATAATCATATCGTATGGCCCGGAGCGCGCGGCGCGCTACGCACGCCGCGACTAAGCTGCACTGTCGTTGGTGGTAATGATTTTTACCAAACTATTATCACCGTATGGCCCAGAGCACGCGTCTACATAAAAGATTATGCACCGAAAAAAAACCTGAAGAGTTAATTTTTAGTAAATAAATAAGGTAGATAATTATTACTTATTTAAAAAAAATAATTACTGATTTTCTTGACTTATAATGAAAATAAGGGGCCGCAAAATTCGGGTCCGCCCCGGGCGGCACAAACACACGCTACGCCACTGAATACGGGTCTCAGCGTTTTTCAAAATTCTACCCCCCGCAGGGGTAGGGGTATGAAGTTGTGTATAGAAGAAAATCCTTCATTTTCGAAGTAAAAATCACTTAATTTATAATATATGCTTATGGAAGAAAATCTAACGCAACTTATATTGTTATTGTTAGTACTTCAACCCCTATGGCGATGAAATAGGGGTGAAATGGGTAAATAAACCTAAAATAGATATGGATGTCGTTATTGGGGTTTTCTGGTATGACGATTGCGAAAATGACATTTATTTTGAAGTCCAACATGGTGGACATGATTTAACCCCCTAAGGAGTAAAAATGGGGTTCAAATTTTGTATGGAAAAAGAATATAAAATAGACATTATAACTTTAAACTTCGTAGGAGCACGTCCAAAAATAAATAGGCAAACATATATATTCGGAGATTTTGAAAATCAACCCTTTAGAGGGTAAATGGGGTAAGTAAACATAAAAATCGATATGACACCTTCATACTTATATTTCCAGCTTTCCTTAACTCCTGGAATATACTATTGACACGAGGATTCATGCTGTAAAGTTTAAAACACTGCATTTGATAATAAACATGAATAATTATTTGTTCCACCCGCGATCGCAACACGAACAAACTGGTTTTTACATGACACTCACTGCCCGTCGCTACTGGCCGTGTGCGGCCGCGAGTGGTCGGCGCTCGTCGAGCGTATGTTATCGTTTTGTCTCTTTCTAACGCCCATTATAAAATTATGCTATCTCTTTCACTCTGGAAGTTGTGTGGATTTCCCGAACCAAAAGGTCTGATGTTAATTTCAGACGCTACGCTCTAAAAAAATTTCAGAAACGATATGTCTTATATGAACATAAGACCTACTTTTAAACCGTTATTTCAAATTTACTAAAGGTAAAAAGTCTCAACTAAACATTAGTTGTTTTTGCTCTAAAGCCATGTGGACATCCGACTTTTTTTTGTATGCTTAACTTTGTGATTAAAAGAGATAGCGAAATAATGATAAGAGAGCCCGAAAGAGGACAAAAAATTAAGTGTGTTCTAGAACAAAAGTGATTTTCGTAAAAATTGGACATCCGACCTGTTGGCTCTGATGTACAGAACTGATCAACCGCAAAAAAAAAAACTACTTTGTGTCACCAATAACACGTACCCTTGCATCTATGTTGTAGAATCTGGATAGTACATACACCGGGTGTGACAAGACCCTCAACGAAGCCGAGGTCTACGTATTCGCCCATCATCGTCAGGACTATTTCTGTTCCAAATTATTGCTGGGAAAGGATTTTAATTTTTGGTGTCAAAAAAGGATTGCATACTTACATTACGCACCACGCAATGTAAAAGACCGCGCTTGCGAGTGTTTCTACACAGCTGCGTGCGGCAGAGTTGGAAGGCAACGTTTATGTGCGTGCTCATGAGATACATTGGATGATGACATTTTTGAAGCCATTGTTTGTTACGAAATACATAAAATTTTGATAATGTTTCTTTAGACAAAAATTAGGAAATAACAAATAAGTTTTTTTTTACTTTGACCTTCACAAACTTCGTAGCTATTGTTTCCCAGGTATAGTCTAAAAGACAAAAATGATCCTGATGATGGCAGAATGCGTGGACTTGTCATTGAAGATTGAAGAAATGTCATTTTGAAATAAACCATAGTGCCATCTCTCTATTCTATTCATTCTTACTGGTACCACCTCTGTTACCCCCATAGAATAGCTGTTTTACCCCTGCGGGGTACCCCCATTGGTTAGGAACCAATGATTTAGGATCTTGTTACACCCGTTATATTCAGTGCTTGTAGTATAGTCATCACATGTATAGTCATAGTTATCTACAAGTACCCACAAAAATATGAAGTTGACAAGTTCTATAAGATTCTTACCAGAACGCACACATTCTTGTATAGAATAAGCTAGACACTTGTCACGTTCATCAACAAACACATGAAATATTTTCTTGAAAGCAGGCACGTCTCTGATGATCTCCTCAAACTGAGCTTGGACGAAGTCTCTGTCTTTATACCTTTCTATTTGATGTTTGCTGAAACATTTGTATGCTTTAGTTTCGTCGATAAAATGAAATTAAATGAGAACGAAAAAAACACTCAGTAAAAATCATCTACTGATGACCTATTTAGAAAAGATGAGATGAGATGAAGAAAGAGAAAAAAAAACTTTTTTTTTATGCACAGCGGTATAGTGCTTGGCCTTCATCTCACCAAGTTAAGTGACGATAAAGCCGAAGGTACTACTACTACTCCCGCGCACTACTGAGGAACTGGCTATCTTACCTCTAACTGCCGGAACACAACAATTTATAAATGTTGTTATGGCGTCAGACTTAGGTAAGATGGCCCTACCACCAACCATACCGAGTACAAATTGTGTACCCACTAGACCGACAGTAGACAGAGGCGATTAAAATGTTATAATGTTAACGTTAATGAAGCATGTAAGATGGCTGAAAGTAGCGAATGCAAACACAAAATTACTTCATAGCAGCTTTAGATTAAAACAAAGCTGTGGTTTTGCGTAAATGCTGCTCATTTACGCTATATCTCTGCTTGTCGACGCTAAAAAAATCTGCAAAAAAATCGTGCAAACTACTAACTCTAATGGTTTCGGATTGGCTGTTGTGAGATGATATAGCACTTGGCCAAGTTCGAACATGCTCAACGATTGAAAAGCTCTTGCGATTGTTATCTGTATAGGTCTGTCCCCTAGAAACAATTTGCAGCCCGGTATTTTTTTCATCTGGAATTGATTAGTTACAATCAGTCACTCGCACTACATAATAGCTAGCTACGTTATAATTATTTTAGGAAATATACAACTTGTTACAAAATAAATAACCCTTAATGCTGAATATGGTTGATAGGGACCATCAAAGGTGTTGTTTTTACTCCCACGACTACTGATGATTTTTTCATATCTTTAGGTGGTTAACCGGAACCACTTACCGTTAGAGGAGTTTTTGATTGGGTATTTCATAGACTTGTTTTCAAAAACCCTATCAATACGGTAACCCTATCGATAGGGTAACCCAAGTAAGGACTAACCGAATACGAAAACCCTATCGGGGAAACCCTATGGAGGCTTTGTGAAGGGGTTTTAAAACGTGTTCAAGCAATTTATACCTAGTTCCACATGGGCCGAAGGACCGGACCCGCTTACCGTTAAAGGGGTTTTTTGGGTATTTCATGAACCGCTAACCGTTAAAAGGGTTTTTGATTGGGTATTTCATAGACTTATTTTCAAAAACCCTGTCAATACGGTAAGCATGACGTCGACTAACCCTAACGAAAGGGAAACCCTAACATTTGGTAAGCTTTTTAATAGGGTTTCCTTATCAATTGGGTTAACCAAAAAAGGGGTTTTCCGGTCCCTGTTAAAAATATCTTGGATTTTCTACTATTTATTACCGCTGTTTTGAAAATGTTTACCTACTAGATCTAAGAGATACACTAGTCGTGCTGGAAAGAATGCTTCCTAACACGACCACGTAGACTTCCGTGTTATTCTTGCATTTCAAAACGGCATAAAATAGCATAGTATATTTACTATTTTTACACCTATTTAAGAATTTCCTACTATGTATAAGGATCACAGAGATACGAAGGTCGTGCTGAAAAGAATCACTTTATAGCACAACCAAGCTTAAACTATTTTAATTTAGGGATTTCAAAACGGTATAAAATAGCTTAGTATATTTACTATTTTTTACACTCATTTTGGAATTTCGTACTATCATGTTCATAGAGATACGAAGGCCCTGCTGGAGAGAATCACTTTCGCATCGTGTTCTATGATCTTGATAGTACGAAATTCCAAAATGGGTATATATATAGTAAATATTCCAAGCTATTTTATGCCTAGTTTTGAAATGCAAGAATAACACTGAAGTCTACGTGGTAGTGTTAGGAAGCATTCTTTCCAGCACGCATAAGAATAAATAAAACTGCAGCACGACCAGTGTATCTCTTAGATTTAGTAGGTAAACATTATCAAAACAGGGGTAATAAATAGTAGAAAATGCAAGCTATTTTTTACCACCTAAAGATATAAGAAAATCATCAATGGTCGTGGCAAGCAGAACAACACCCATCAAAGAACAAAAATGTATGAAAGAGCTGTTTTTCGGGATTTCAGAGTTGTTCAGTTTAATGGTACCTATCTACCACATTCGGCATTAGGGGTTATTTTGTAAAACGTTGTAGGTATAAAAAAAATATCAACACATTTTGGAAGATTTTGTAGGGACTGACCTCTTGATATGCCCTTCGGAATTCTCCACCTGGCGCAACACCCAGTTCCTTGGCTATATCGGCATAAGTCTTCAATAACATAGCATGTAGTACGCCAGATGCAAAATTTTGACCTTTCACTGCTTCCCTGAAAAACTTATAATGCTAAGCAACCCAAAGCATCTGATATAGTTACCTTTATTATACCAATTTATTCTAATCTCTTACCCTCTGCCGGGCTTCAAATTAAAACAGATAAATCGAGCCCCAATCAGGCCAAAATGGCGAAACCCAATTTATGATGTCACACGAAGAACAATATCTTCCCAATAATTTCGTCAAATAGTACAATACGAAATTCCTTACTTCGATTTATCTATTTAAGTTGGAGCCCGGCAGACCCGCCGAAGTTCGGAAATTTTGCCGGTAGGGCCCCTATTGCATTATTATTTGTAAGTGCTGCACTGCAATTGTTGATCCGCTTCTGACAATATCGGTATTGGTATCAAGCAATTTTTATCAAAAAATAAAAGAAATAAAGAAAGGAAGAAATAAAAGTTTTAAGGGTTCGAGATATTTCTGCATGTAATAATTTACCTCATTTTCTTGGCATCAAACTTTCTTGCGTCTTCCAAAAACTTTTTGTCATCTAACTCCAAAAGTGATACTCTTTGACGACATAGTTCCACGAGAATAGCATTCGGGTTCAATTTATTAACTATCTGATTAATAATAAAAACGTATTAATAATCTAATTAAATAATATTGACAGTCCAGTAACCTTTCGGTAGTGATCCGAAAGACCTTATAGGACTTGACCCGGTACCATCCCAGGCGGGCGGTTTGTAGTTCTACCATATGAGTTGATGCAAACTGTTTCCGCTACCGTAAACTATCGTATATACTGCTCACAAATGCGAGTGAAAGGGAGAAAACGGGATCTATGATCGAGTAGCTAATTTTCAAATTCACAAATTCAGTAGTGCCGCAGGAGGAGGTTGCTAGAGTTACACCAATAAACGAGGAGTAGACGAAAACTTGCATAAAATGTAGAATTCCATCTACTTACCTACTTATAATAGTTTGGGACTTTTGAAACACAGACACATGAATAACTTGCCTGGGAAACGTCTTCCACTGATTCTTTACTGAAATGTACCGTTCCCAACAACACTACGGTCGCTCGACTGTCATTCTGTAGGACAGCCGCTGCTGGAGGTAGCTGGAGCTTCGATGAGAACTTTTTTGGAAATGCCGAAAATAAAACTGAAAAGATAATGTGAAATGAATCAAATATATCAAGAGATACAAAGTCATGCTGAAGACTTCCTTGTTTAGGAAGACAGATAAAAATACTACTATAACCATAGTACCTACTTGCTAATAAGACCGTCAAAATTTAACGTTGTTGTGTTGTAAGTTATACAAGGGATCTTTTCCGAACTCACCGTTACATTTGGTAGAAACTACCTTTTCAACTCTACAAAATTGTCTGACTATACAGCATGCCTGGTGTATCATGTTCTGCTAGATAATTTTGTTTCATTAGGGATTTGGACATGGTTTTTGAAACTTAAATTTAACACGGAAAATTTAATTTTTTTTGGTATCCATTGTGGTGTGGCGGTTTGGACGTTTAAAACTGACTTTGATCGATCATGTCAATCAAGATCTTATTTTCATCTAAGTAATAATGTCATTTTTGTAGTTTCTAGCCAGCGCTTTTCAGTAAAAAGTTCACGTTACGTTGGCGAATAAGCGCTTCTGAAAGTGATGAAACGCCACTTTTTAGTAAGCGTATTTTTTATGACACGATTCCATGGGTGATAGTATAGTACCGTAGGTACCTAGCAGATCAACACGGCGCGGTTCCCACCAGCACTTTAATTAGAGTTTTGATGCACAAAATCACATTTTCACTTATTAATAAATCGGTTGACATATCGTATAATCAGCACGTCCACAAGAAGAATGTACCTAACCCACACTAGCGTTTGTACGCCCGTGCCGTAAATACTTATTACGATACGATAATAATATGTCAATCAATTTAAAGCTCTTAATTTGATTGACTAATAAAGTGCTGGGTGTGAGACGATGCGTGTCGATTGTTACCTATGTTATGACGATCTTTATTATCCCGCTTTCTCAAAAGTGAGGTAATGTGTAGGTCACGTCGTGTGACCACATCCCATTCCAGTGGTGCTAATCATGCGGACTACGAGTAGCTAGCGTCATGAGACGCGTCAGTGTAACGCGACGCGACGGGGATAGGACATAATTATCCTATCCCCGTCGCGTCATTGTGTAGGTATCATTGTGGCACACACGTGCGTATGTATGTTGTGGTATGCCACAATGATACACGTGTGGAATGAGCGCTTTTTTAAGAAAGAAAAATAGTTCGAACTTCCTCACTAGATGGCGCTTTCAAAAAGTATGATGTCAAAAAACTAGCGAAAAATTCTAATTCCGCGTTCCGAATCACGCTAACAGCGCGCTGACGCCCGGTCCGATTCATGCTTACAACGCTCACGTAAGTTAATTTGTGGTTATTATTTGTGATTTTTAGAAAAGATGGCTGAACTTATTGATCTGCAGGTGTTTTGTGAAGCAGTATTATTTCTTCGGACAAGATAAATAGATTTTTTGGACATGTCATGTCAGGGTTGACAAGTTGACATTGACATCATACTTTTGCACAACGCCATCTACTCATAGTTTCCTTTTTTTTTAATTGAAAACCGCTAATTATGTGGATCCACCTTTAGGGGTTTTCTAGCCATGACAGAAACAATAAACAAGGGCCCCCTAAATAATAATTATTAGTTTATTTGTTTTGTGCAACTGTAGAAACTCGAAAAAAAATTAATGAAACAAAGTAATTTTAAATAACTAACTTTATTTCAAATCACTTAATGTGCATGACTAACATTCCAATATAGGTAAGTTTTGCTACCAAGAAATAACAAGAGCACTTAGGTACGCTCAATGCTCTACGAACACATCCCGGGGCCTAACCTATGTAGGTCGATCACCGTACCTCTTAGGCTGGTTACAGTGCTCGACCGACCGTCAGTGCGTAAGTCAGTCGCGCTTGTCATTTATACGAAAAATCATCACATATACAAGCACAAACTATACTTAGTTACAAATAACGAGATATCCTCAAGGCAATGCTTATAATATCTATGGAAATGCATAACATTACTAATAATAAGTCAAAAAGCTCCTTTGTCTCATTACACGCAAGTGAAAGTAGAGACTAGATACAAATATCTGCAAGCGAAGAGTTAAAAAAAAATTAATTATCTTGATGTAGGTACCTAAGGTTCGTGCTTATGAAGCCAATTAAACCAATTGCATATTAAAGTTAAACATCACTGGACGCGAAACTATCCATAGGCCAAATAGATGGCGCTAATTTAATCATAGCGTGATTTCCCAGGATTTTAGTTTTTACACAATATATTTTAGCGTGTCCGACAACTAACCCCAATTCTTCACTATGAACTATTTTATCAAGGCAAAATTATCTCATAAATGCAATATGTTTGTAGTATTTGCCGAATACAACAGATTGTCGGATGAGCGCCATCTATGCTGAGCTTTAAAATCAGCGCCGTCTATTTGGCCTATAGTTTCGAGTCCAGTGCTGATGTTTAACCTTAATATAGCTATTCAAACAAAACTATATCAGTGCCCTTATTTGCAAAACTGTACGAAATGTTGGCCTATTCACGTTTGTCCACCCCGTTTGTCCAAATTATTTCCATAGGTACTTTTTTTTCCGATATCCTAAGTGGTGGACAAACAGTGGAGACAACGGGAATACAAGGAAATGTTATTTTTCAGATTATTAGGTACTTTATGCCCATGTCAATTTTATTTCAAGTCACTTGACTCAACTTGACTCAAATGTGTCAACAAAGCACTAGAAACAAGAAAAACATGACAAAACAATAATTGGCTTTACAATACTATACAAGGTCGCATTTAAAAAAGCGTCGTGCCCATTTGAGACACGAAATCTGATTTGTAAGTATAGTTTTCTTTGTATTTCTAGCAATTACAAACCTACTGTACTTATATCAACAACAAAAAATAATTTTAAATTAAACATGTCAGCCTAGTTTACCTAATAAAATTGGACGATTTAATTGCAATTTTCCATACATTATAACGTATTGTATGTATAGATCTCGTCACGTAAAAAGACTGCGGATTAACAAGTGTCAGTGGTCTTTCTACATGACGCCTACAATACCTTATGATTACAAACTACAATAGATTATTTTAAATGCTATAATTTTCACAAAGTCTGTTTAGCGGCTAAACAGACTAAACGGGCTAAACTTTAGCCCATAAAATTCACTGTGTGGTGTCTTTAAATTATGAGAAAGTTATACATTCAGTGCAGTTTCGATAGATTATTTATTTTTTGTACATTAGAAACTATAGGTAGAACGACGTGGCGAGTGAGGTAATTATTATTATAATGTGAAGTTAAACATAAACCAATCAAGCCATCGATATAGGAAAATAAAGAATTAAGCTTTGTTTTAAGTTACTTGAGAAATCAGCCAGTATACAATAGAGTTAGTTAAACTAACAGAAAAATAACAAAAATTACAATATCTAAAAAAATTAATATACCTAGGTAGATTTATTTCTAAGAAAACTTATCAGAACAGCCACCCAAGCAAACTAAAATATAAATAAAAATAGAATTAAGGAAACTTATTGTTTAGGATGACTTCTTATATAAAAACTAACGTATTTTAATAGAAATTCGGAATTATAATGAGCAATCAACCATGAGATAATTTTTAAACTCGAGAGAATTTTATCACTAATAATTACGAAAATTGAACTCTACGTCTATCCAAATATACAAACAAATATATTTATTATGAACAACACCTGATATACCTAGTATTGTAATAGGCGATTGATAAATTATACACAAATACAACAAAATAAGTATAAAAAAACTCATATTGGAAGAATATAATAATACAATCAACTTTATTAATTTTTGCTCATGTTAAGAAATAAGCCAATACCTTTTTTGTTAGTTATTCCTCATTTGTTTGTCACAAATTCAAATATAAAAGATATTAAAATAATAATTTGTAGGACGATAACAAAAAACATGTTTCAACTCCTTGAATGCTTTCAACAGTAGATTAGGCGCAACATTTGCTTTTTATGTCAAATTACACTTTAATATTTCATTGGTTTTGGAGTCTTAAATATTTGATAGAGCGAGATTATTTAGATGTTGAATTCTTTTGTTGATATAAAATAATTAAAAACGTTGCAAGTGATGTTGTGAGAAAGCTTAATATGTCCGTACATAAATATTGACAGTTGTATTTGATTTAAGATGTTTAGTCTAGGTACCTGAAAAATATAAAATGGTATTTGGTTCCAAGACGAATGAAAAGAGTATGCATATGCATATGCAATGATAGTGTATTTAAAAAAATACACTATCATTGCGCATATGCGTGACATTAGCTTTTGTACTTTAAATAATATCAATTCAAAATGTTACGTAGAACGTATTGTTGAGAACATAAGCTTTGAAAAGCTGTAATAACTTTGCAAACCCCTTGTTTTATGCTTCCGAGAGCGAGGCGATAGATATACAACCCGCGCAGATAAAGAATGGGATCGGAAATGACGGCTCGCTGCACTTACCTCGTATTTATAAACCGCTCTCAACGTTGAGAGCTATCTTGAGATCATACCTGAGATGCTGTTCCTATAAGAAGAGCATCTCAAGTATGATCTCAAGATAGCTCTCAACGCTGAGAGTGGTTTATAAATACGGGCCTTAGAGTGACAGCGATAGGTGCGCGATATAGTGCGCGAGCGAGAAGTGAACATGTATGAAACCATTTCCAATCCCATTGTTTATCGACGCGCGTTTTACATTTGCTTCATAATACACAATATTAAATTATTATAATATCAGCGAATAAAAAATGTCTTATTATAATTCTTATTTTGAATTCTGGTAAACTAGAATGCTGCTCTTTACAGTACATTAAGTACTGATGTAGATATGCAGGGTTTCCCAAATACGCAGAGGTCTTACTTATAACTCTTATAAGTAATTCGTCGTCGATACTTATTATGACCACATAGAGCTTTACCATAACGATATTAACATAGAAAAAATTCAGTTAAAACAGTAGTTAGGTACAGATACCGGAATATATCTAGCAAGAGAAAGATGAGACAAAAGATGCACAGCAGCTACGAACACTAAACTCGGCGTATATTTTGTCTTATCTTTGTCTTGCCAAGTTCTGTGCCAGTATCTGTACAATAGTTTAACTGTATAATAGTACGCAGATAAGGTCATGTATTTCGGTACTACAGAAGAAATACTCATTAGCAAAGCAGCTGGACAATATTGAAAAAAGTTGAGCATTTTTCATTTAAGTCCAATATCTCTAAAATTAACTTCTATAATTATCTTAAACAATCCGTCAACATTTACAATCAGCTTCGATATTCTTTTAAAAACCTTCCTGTCGCCTTTTTAGTCTTCAATAACACCAGAACGAGAATCATCCTGGAAACGCAACATTCCAATACTGAATAGTACAACATAAATATGTGATAGGGAAGCTAAATCGGTCGTTTGTAGATCGGTCTTTTGTAGAATCAGTCATTTGTATAGTCCAAAGTACCTTGGGTTACAATAATGTGGCTCATTTTGAACTTAACATCTAAGAACTAATGGTTCAAAATCAATTGGAGATTTTTACAGTTTTGTGTTGTCTATACACGGTTAATTTTTAAGTATATCTAAAAATGAAATGGGGTTTTCAGACCACGTAAATGAACAAATTTTATTATGGGGCCAACCACGAAATCGGGAATTAAAAATCAGCTGTTCCATACATAATAGTCGACTCGATGTTGTACTTTTCTATGGAACAGCTGAATTTTTTTTTCGCGATTTTGTGTTTGGGCCCATAGTAAAAGTTGTTCATTTACGTGGTCTGAAATTCCCCATTTCATTTTTAGATATAGTTAAAAAACCGTGTATAGATAGACGCGTGCAAATATAAACAGTTACTTGCAATATCATTGGTTACTTGTACACCGTCATGTTATAGTCGTTTCAATCCCCTTGATGGAGATGGTCAATCAATAAAACTAAACATTTTTGCCTGAGGAATATGCCAAACAAACTAAAAATGTTAGTCCTCCCATCCATACTAACTAGAAAGCTAAAACATTGTATTAGTATGGGAAAGTATTTTTCTTTTTCGTTTTTCGACCTATGTTTGTTTGGCAAAAATGTTTGGTTTTATTGATAAAACCAACGAACTAAAATCTATGGAACAAGCATTCCGCTCAAAAAATAGCACCACGCAAAATGACAATCAAGTGCCCCCAGTTGATGAGCTAAAAATTGTGACATTCAATGCCCAGATAAAGCTTTATTTGTTTGATAACGTATTATGCCGCCAAATTGAAAATGATTGCCATTGTTTGTTTGTCAATTTTTTTCAATTACTTTTATGTTATTCGGAAATTTAACTGACTGATTATCAGTCTGTTATGTGAGGATTGAAAAAAACCGGCCAAGTGCGTGTCGGGCCACGCGCCGTAGGGTTCCGTAGTTATCTTATACCATACCATACTTAATACCACTATCATTTTTAGTCTGCAAAAATGACTTTGTTTTTCACAGTGTTGGTATGAATGACAAAGTTCTATTTGCGGTTATGGAAAATGTGCTATATCTCGAAAACTAATTACTATATCTCGTTCAAACCAATTTTCGTTGATAGTGTTTATTAAGATCTACAGCATATATTTTTTTTTTAGATTTTTCACTATCTTATTTCAAAAGTTAAAGGGGGGGGACACACACATTTTACCATTTTGGCGGTGAAGTATATCTTTCAAACGGTGGACTTTAACAAAAAAATGTCTTAGAAATCTCAATGTTATTTTTAAAGACCTATCTATAGACACCCAGCACGTATTGGTTTGAAGAAAAAAATTTTTTTCAGTTCCAGTTTCATGTCTGGGGAGCCCCCTTAATCTTTTGTTTTGCGTTAAGCGGTTAACAATACATCTACCTACCAAGTTTCAATGGTGTAATATTAATACTTTCGGAATAAAATTGTTTAATAAAACAAAAAACCGACTTAAAAAAAACCTCCCTCTAAAAAGCAAGAAATAATATTCGTAATAATAAAAACACGTCTATTGAAGTCGGGTGGAGCTGGAGCACAAATTCCTTTTTTTTTATTCTAAAAGCCCCACCCGACTTCAATAGACGTGTTTTTATTGTTACGAATATTATTTCTTGCTTGATAGAGGTAGGTTTTTTGAAGTCGGTTTTTTGTTTTTTTTAAAAAATGTTTATTTTTTTTATTTTTAGTGTAGGTACCTTTTGTATGAAGTAGTGTAGGTATTTAGGTAGAAAAATCGGCTCAGCCAAACGTGAGTTAATCGCGGAGAAACATACATACATGCGGGTCAAACTACGAACCTCCTTTTTTAAGTCGGTTAAAGAACTACACTTAAGATATCACTTTTCAAACAAAAAAATAATTGTCTTATTCAGTTCATAAATAAAGAAGTTATACGACTGATCATCGAGGTAATTCACACAAAAATCATACTATTTTCGTGCTTTTTTCAAGATTACTTGAAAAGTACTGAACCGATTTCAAAATTTTAAAAAATGGGACCAATTTGGGAGTTTACCTAATATAATAACGTTTGAATCATTTCAATCGGTTCAGCCGTCTTTGAGTAATCGGTGTACATACAAAAAACAAAAAAAAAAAGAATTGAGTACCTCCCTCCTTTTGAAGTCGGTAAAAATGGCTGTGACATACGGACGGACAGACGGACAGACAGACATGACGAATCTATAAGGGTTCCGTTTTTTGCCCCTTAGGCTACGGAACCCTAAAAATCAGCCCTTAGTTATGCAGCACAAAGCAACTGAACACTAGTTGCATAATAGCGACCGTAATCTGTGTATAATACACATAGATATTATTGTCTTATGATTCGTTATCTTTGCATCTTTTTACTGCCTTCTTTGCGTCTTTTCAAATGGTGTTGACTACACAGGACGTCATTTCTAATAAAACTTTCTCTTTTCTTTAAAATACAAACTGCAATTATTGTAACTTCTGCAATTAAATACTGTGCGTATTTATTTGCAATTACATTTCCATAGATTTTAAGTTCACTGGGTAGAACACTTCCTCGGGGAACACGGAGATTAAGACAACTCCAAAATGACGGAGTACATTGCGTGAACGAGAAGGAAATAGAAGCGTAGCCAATTCGCCTTTTTCAATATCTTTTTAAATGACCGAATTAAAATTATATGCCGTGTATAATGTTACAGATAGGTAGACTCACCAGGCGACCGCAGCAGGCGGCGATCAGGGCAGCCAGCGGCGCGGCAGCAGCTTGTAGCCGGCGTACACGAGCGCGCCCACGCACGCCACGCGCAGCACGCGCGTGCAGGGTGACGCCACCACCGATACAGATAGGTAGGTAGACTCACCAGGCGACCGCGGCGGGCGGCGGTCAGGGCAGCCAGCGGCGCGGCAGCAGCTTGTAGCCGGCGTACACGAGCGCGCCCACGCACGCCACGCGCAGCGACACGCGCAGCACGCGCGTGCAGGGTGACGCCACCACCGATACAGATAGGTAGGTAGACTCACCAGGCGACCGCGGCGGGCGGCGATCAGGGCAGCCAGCGGCGCGGCAGCAGCTTGTAGCCGGCGTACACGAGCGCGCCCACGCACGCCACGCGCAGCGACACGCGCAGCACGCGCGTGCAGGGTGACGCCACCACCGATACAGATAGGTAGGTAGACTCACCAGGCGACCGCGGCGGGCGGCGATCAGGGCAGCCAGCGGCGCGGCAGCAGCTTGTAGCCGGCGTACACGAGCGCGCCCACGCACGCCACGCGCAGCGACACGCGCAGCACGCGCGTGCAGGGTGACGCCACCACCGATACAGATAGGTAGGTAGACTCACCAGGCGACCGCGGCGGGCGGCGATCAGGGCAGCCAGCGGCGCGGCAGCAGCTTGTAGCCGGCGTACACGAGCGCGCCCACGCACGCCACGCGCAGCGACACGCGCAGCACGCGCGTGCAGGGTGACGCCACCACCGATACAGATAGGTAGGTAGACTCACCAGGCGACCGCGGCGGGCGGCGATCAGGGCAGCCAGCGGCGCGGCAGCAGCTTGTAGCCGGCGTACACGAGCGCGCCCACGCACGCCACGCGCAGCGACACGCGCAGCACGCGCGTGCAGGGTGACGCCACCACCGATACAGATAGGTAGGTAGACTCACCAGGCGACCGCGGCGGGCGGCGATCAGGGCAGCCAGCGGCGCGGCAGCAGCTTGTAGCCGGCGTACACGAGCGCGCCCACGCACGCCACGCGCAGCACGCGCGTGCAGGGTGACGCCACCACCGATACAGATAGGTAGGTAGACTCACCAGGCGACCGCGGCGGGCGGCGATCAGGGCAGCCAGCGGCGCGGCAGCAGCTTGTAGCCGGCGTACACGAGCGCGCCCACGCACGCCACGCGCAGCGACACGCGCAGCACGCGCGTCGACAGCGACGGGGGCGGCACTCTGACGAGTCACAAGACCACCAGTATTTAGAATGGCAGGATAACAGAAAATTTATCCCGCTCGGTGGCGCAGCTGTAGATTAAGACCTTTTGTACGTGTGCATAAGGGTTATGGTCCCGGTATTTTTCAATTGTTTAAATGGCTGATAATAATTATTATAATTATGGAAGTTGAACAGGGTCAGTGAACGAATTAAAGATGGAAGAAAACCAAAATGTCTTCCAACACATTTTGGTTTTCTTCCATAAAGTGATTTTTTTTTTCATTGGAAAACATACAGTATTTATAACTAATAGTATAACTAAATATGATACAAATATACTCATTTAATTTGTTTTCGCATATAAACATCGAGAAGCTTATTTGTATGCCGGTCAAAATTTGTGTTTAGTGTTACGCTGACAAAAAACTTAACCAGACGAAAAATGCTCGTCGCAATACTACGCACGCGTGTGCGCTCGGTCGCTCCGTCGGTCGGCTCCGACGTCAGCGCTGACCGTCAGTCGTGCACTAAATCCAGCCTTAGTGCACGACCGGCGGTCAGCGCTAACTTCGGTCGGACGAACGTAGCTATACTCATTAAAATCTATGAACAGCTTCAGTGCAACGCTGATTATTACCAACGCGCGTACAGCTACGTAGGTCTCGCTGATGGGGGACCATCGGTCGAGCTCGTCCGCCCGGCGTATGTCGGTTGGCTGACGGCCGCTGACGCGCTATGGCTATGGCGGTATATGGGTACGGTCAGTGCCACGCCGACGGAGTGACTGAGCGCACACGCGTGCGTAGTATTGCCACAGAATACATAATAGTACAAAGTACAGAAAATTCACTCCGCATGGTCATTTAAATAAATAGCGACTCTTGCTCAGACACAATAAAGTGCAATTCAGGTCGCACACCGCTTCCTTGCCTACAGTTATATTCACCTACAGGTTGCCTCTCTTTCGATAGTAGATAGCGTAGCTCTTAGCTCTTCTAACAACTTTAGGGTTGTCTTCTTCTAATCCTTCAACGCTCGAGCGGCCCCATCGAACCGCACAACACAACAATGGAAAATCTATTGTCTCATTTTCTGTGCTTGAAGGATTAAATACTTTATTACAAGTTTTGTGTTTATAATGTGTACCTACCTACTTAAATGTGAAAAAATTACGTTTCAAATAAACCTAGGCTACAGTTTATTAATTTATTTATTTTATTTTGGACAACAGACGGTCATTTACAAAACATGTTGTATTATACAGTAATCTAAAGGAAGACCTAGAGTCCAACAAATATAGTTAACGCCACATTAGACTATGTGTTAAATTTGAGACAGTCTTTATGCCACCGCCACCATACTGTTGCCGGTTACGGATTCCTTAAATCCAGAAATGTAGGTATTTAGTTAAGTAGGTATAATTCGCTCAAAAAAAAAAGAATTAGGTAGGTTCCTTAGGAAATTTGATCGAGAAAAAATAGTCACGACCCGCCTCTGCATATAAGTACCTATAACTACACGCTTTTCTACCTATAGTAGGTTACACCTACTTATCAAAAATAGGTATGTACCTACTCATAAAAATTACGAGAAAAATAAACAAAATATAAATTTTTCTTATACATTTTAGAATCTTACGGTAAAGTGAATAATAATAATAATAATAAATCTTTATTGATATAATCTTAGTACATACAATTTAACAACTTGTCTAAAATTAGTATTTACAGGGAAAAGGAATACAAAGTGCCTGAACTAGGTTTGACCTGTGTTTCAGGCTAATTAGGACTTACATTACTCTTACAAAATTATTTACCAATAAAATATAAGTAAATTAATAATTAAATTAAAACAATAACAAAACATTTAGAAAAGTGGCTTATAAATTAAAATATCAGTGTAGCGAAAAATCGTAGATTCTACTTGATGATAAACATAGTAGGTATCCGCGTCATCAAAAATCTAAACTCGGTCAAAGTCCATGCTGCATCGAATTGTCGTCAACTTTAATTACAATTTTATTATCAATATATTATTTCTTTTATTTTACGTGTGCAATTGGAATTGTTAGTTTAGGTAAATTATGTACCATTACTAGGTTAGTGGATCAGCAGCACTTTGATCGGTTATTTTATTGTTTACATGATGTTGAGGGAAATAAAGTATTTAATGTCTACCTAACCTAGTCAAAGCAGAGTAATATTAATAACATAAAATAAAAAAATGAATTTAACATTATGAATATTTGTATACCTATTTGTGTAAGTTCGATAAATACATTTTAAATCTACTGAACAGAGAGATCATTTATAGCGCAAACAAAGACAGAGTTAAACACCGGCGCTTTTAAGCTCCACCATAATCTATAGAGTTTATGTATCTTTTTTCTGCCATTATTTTCGCGGGGCAATCTGCAGAACCTGTGCCATGATTATTTGGTTTCTTAAACCGTGAGCAAGTAGCACACTTAGGTTGATTTGATTTCTGAGAGCAGTCTTGAATAGAATGACCTTGTTCAGCGCAATGGCCACAGGTGTGATCTGATTCCCTACAGGACTTAGCCGCATGACCATATTGCTGGCACTTATAGCATCTTGTAACCAAGGTAAAGTCTCGGACTGGGCAAGATGACCAGTTTACAAAAACTCTCTCACTGGAAATCAAGGCTTTACGAATTACTGCTGGTACTTCTATGATGTAATTGCAGGTCTCGGCATCTTTCCACTGAAATGTTATTACTACGTATAGAATCGACCTCGCGGCCCCGATTTTTGCTCCACGAGTTGAGGCCAACTGGCCTCAACTCATTTAGTCACTCGCCAATGCTCACCGCGCACGCACGGTGCAATTGTGCCGAAAAAAATGCCGACCTGTGTATTGAAGACGTGCAAAAATTGCTCCACTACGAAGCAAAAAAATAGTGGAGTGACTTACCATCGGTAAGTAAACAAAACATCAACATAAACCAACCAAAACTAATTTTTATACATCATTTCTACTGACCCGACATTTTGTATGAAAATCATAGATTATGTAAAGTGAACCTAACAGATTGTATACGTAGGTACTAAACTAGGATAGGTGAACTAATAGCACAGATTTACAATATAGTACCTATATTATTCTATACCGTTAAGAACCGCCTATGATGTAGGACGACACCACCGCCACCGTGTAGGTATTTAACTTACGCTGTCATGTCAGTCGAAAAATATGTCCAGGAGCTTGTCAAAAAAGAAAAATAAATTAAAAGTGATTATTAATCTTAAGTCCCTGCTATATTTTGCTGTCGAGGCACATAATCGGTGCGTGCACAGAACAACTGTGCTCCATTGCCGCAATTACTCATCCCGCTCGAGTGGCGAGGCAGGCGAGGCAAATAGCGAGTTTGAATGTGTACATTACCCCTAGCACGAATATCTAACTAGAAAAAAAAACGCGCGTAAAAGTGCTCGATAGAGTATGAGAAAGGAGAGTGGGAAAATTTGTATTAGAAGTGGTCTATGAACCAATAGCGACACTGTTGTTGTATTTATGTAGGGATACCTCAACTACACCCTTGTGCAAAGCGGCATCAAAATCTGACTCGGCAGTTTAGAGAAAAAAAAATTTCAACACATATGTTTTTGTTACATTTTTTGTTTGAAAAATGCTTAATTCGGATATTTTAGCACAGCGGTATGACTGTATTATACCTACATCAGTAGTAAGTTTTGGCATCGTCGTCGGTGGCAGGGTTGGAAAAAAAACATAATTTTTTGCTAAAAATCAAATATCACTGATTTTTTCCTTGAACTTTTAAAATCCACTTACAATAGTGTGTGAAACCACAACACGCTTTTGTTTTACTTATTTGACACTTTAATTCTGAAAAAACACAAGTAAAGATCAATAAAATAGTTAAAAATGTCTGGTGGAAGATAGAAGGACAAATGATTTAGCAGTTTTTTTAAAGAAAAAACAGCATTATGCATTAATTCTTACACAAAGTTAATTTTAACATACATTTGTATGTGTCTATCAATTATTTAAAATTAAGATTATTTTTTTTACCTACAAATAGGATAGAAAAAAGCAATTCAATAATTTTTATTTAAAAAAATGGGTTGCACTCCGGGATTGTAATTGTAATGATTGTAATTAGTGCGGGTACTAAATGCCCATTCTCCTTTTTTATTTTTAGAGTAAGTATCAACATGTCCCTATTTCCTAATTAAATTGCGTTTTCACTATAATTTTATGCAATATTATTAAACAAGTATGTATATCCTAATTATTATTATTATTACTATGGAAACATGGAAAAATATTTGCTAACCCAGATCCTTATCTAGGTTAGTAAATATATTTCCATGTTTCCATAATATTTTTCCTAATAAAAAAAATCTTTTCGACGATACCTAATGATTGTTATTAGTGCGGGTACTAAATACCCATCCTCCTTTTTTATTTTTCGGGTAAGTATTAACATGCACCTATTACCTAATTGAATTGCGTTTTTACTATAATGTTATGCAATATTATTAAACAAGTAGGTATATCCTAATCATTATGAAGAATGTGTCGCATCTGTAACCATGCTACTTTTTCTTTGACAACTCGCGCATGCGCTGTGCATGCGTAGCCGCCATCTTTGCAATCGCTGCGAGAATTTGTGCCGTAGATCTGTCGCTTCTATAGTAATAACATTTCAGTGCATCTTTCTTTCCCGACTTGTGGCTTAATTTAATTGAGCTCACAAAGGATTCAAGGTCAGAATTAGTAAGTTTGTCAGCTAGATTTTGATTATATAAACAGGTAAAAACTTCATTTTCCTGCATAGATGTGGGCACACCGATCACCACTACTCTAGGTTTTCGTTTGTAGGGCTCATCAACGGTGAGGCCAGAATTAGTTAGTACTGCCGATTCTTTTAATTTTAAGATGTCATCGTCGGTTTCTGTGCTTATTATGACACCACCGTTTCTTGTTTTACGTAGGCCTCTGACGTGAGGTTTCATCTTTTCAGGGCAGATAATCTTCTGAACAAGGGATTTGGTGTCCTCACTTGACTTCTGTTTGTCGTTGGGATAAATAGCTACTGAGCTGACATTTGCGGGCTTAATATAGTGGTTTCCTTTTCTAACCATATCGGCGAAGGACGTTCGCCTGTCCATTTTAGCAGACTCTTCAATTCTTTCCTTAAGGTCGCAGAGTTGTTGTGACAGATCTTGTTGGTCTTGGAGATTTTTTATAGAACGATGTGCTTGGACTGTTTTTAGCTTAAGGGACTGATATTGTACCGCCATCTGTGCTGAGCCATGGCTTACTTTCCTGCACAAATTATGGATACGCAGTTTCTGCTCTGAGTTTAGCTTACCTTCTGAAGCTATATGGCAAACCTCATTTAAACACTGCTCTATTGACGACATCCAGCTCTGGATCTCCGGGGTGGGGATAACGTCAGAGTGGCCCGCTGCATCTTCCTGACTGTGCGGTCTTGATGGTGTAGATCCCGGTGGAGGCGTTGGTGGTGGAGAGCGGGGGGTCATGGCACTTCTATTAAATGGACTTGTCATTGTCTTTTAATTGTCTTGAAAACACTCACTCACTAATTTTTTCATGACTAATGACACAATTTATGTTACTGCCGGTTGTTGGCGAAACGAGGTCACAATTTTAGCTTAGCGATTAATTATTATATTTAATTATTTTCAAACACGTCCGATCTTTACGCTAGTGCGGCGAACTCCGGTCAAATAAACCGGTCAAGATCGAGTCGGACTCGCGCACCGAGGGTTGCGTACCATCATAATTGCACCATCAAACCACACTGCAGAGTAGAATAATCAAATTAGTATTGCAGCTTTAGGTCAGCGCCATCTCTTGACCGATAGTGTAACTAATGTTAACTTTTTTAGTAATTTGATAATTTCCATAAAAGTGTGCTACCTATATTGAGACATTGTTTTATTTTTCCTGTAATCTTTATATAAACTGCTATCACATAGAATGATTTCTAATTTTTCTCTTTGCAAACTTCGGAGATAATTTTTTTATTCGTCCACGCAACATTTATTAATATTACGATTCTCCATCCTTACTAATATTATAAATGCGAAAG
The DNA here is from genome assembly GCA_943789525.1 of Agriphila geniculea. Lineage (NCBI taxonomy): Eukaryota > Metazoa > Arthropoda > Insecta > Lepidoptera > Crambidae > Agriphila > Agriphila geniculea. Next base: position 17,988,980 of record OX038875.1, read on the forward strand.
TCCGTTTGTTTGTTTGTTACGCCTTCACGTCTTAACTACTGAACCGATCATCATGAAATTTTGCATACACGTTCTTAGGGGTACAGAGAAGGACAAAGGATACCTTTCATCCCGAAAAAAAAAATATTATTCCCGAGGGATATCAAAAAATATTTCCACGCAGACGAAGTCGCGGGCGGCCGCTAGTTATTTATAAATTATAATAGTGTACGGTACGGTGCTGGGAACAATAAATAATGATCGATTGACCGTCATAGAGGCACAGAATAACGCACGCGTGTACTCACAAGCGCGGCGGCAACCCTGACTGATTTTGCAACTCCGAGTTGTCGCGCGCTGTAGGTACTTATCGCGGTAGGTATGGGCGAGTGACGGATGCCTGGTATTGCGACGAGAATTTTTCAAATAAATAAAGAATTTCATGCGTCGAAAAAAGCAATGACATTGTTATTGAAAAAGGGTATCTTCGTTTATTTTTATCTTTATTGTACAATACAGTATGGTACAAGAGGTGGACTTAATGCTAGTAGCATTCTCTACCAGTCTACCTTTGGGAAATACGATATTCGCGAATGCGGTACAGAATATATATATATGTATATTTAGAAATATTTACACAATAATATAATACTTATATATCCTTTACAAATACATACAAAATAATTACAAAAATATGGATTATATACATATAATAATACATACAATATTATACTATATAATATTATATGTGGTTCTAAAACACACAGCGTTGGTTATGAAGAAGCGTCTATCGATCTCACCATTAATTTAAGTAAATAAGTTTACTCACCCAGTTAGTCCTGATAAATCTCTTTCTTTCACTCACCCAGTTAGTCCTGATAAATCTCTTTCTTTCACTCACCCAGTAAGCTGTATGATACAAATTCCCATGCAGCATCTCAGTGACTGACAGATGACAGTCGCTTGTCACTTTTAGTGTCATAGCGTTTTTTGATTTTGCCGACACCGCGTGCAAAATGTTTTGTACTAACTAAAAATAGTTAAAAGTGCGGTTTTTCTTGAATCTAAAAGTGAATTCAAGAATCCTAACTACAAAACTGAGCGTTTCGTAAGTTTTTGTTACATTACGTAACGAGATGGTGGTGATTTCGGGTGTTCGAAATACAGATACTTACAACGCTGCTTCAGACGAAGAGCAAGCAGTAATCTTGTAAATACATTGGTGAATTAGTGTCGGTCGGAGATGTTTCATCAGCGGATGATGGACACTAACTCCAAACTCTCTCTCTTAACCGAGAAAGCAGTACCGAACGAACCGAACCGATCACCCACGCATCTTGCTCGTGCGATGTTTTCATGACTTCAAGTTTTTAGAAATTGTTCTAATCAATTTAAAAAGTATTAACTCTTCGGTTGTTTCGACCGTTTCGACTGGTTCCATGGCTAAAACGGCGCCCAGCTGCCATGAGTCTAAACTCTTGTCACACTTTTAATAAAATAAACTTTGTAATTGGACTATTTGTTTTGAAATGTTAATCTGCTACAGTCAGAGTTAAACTGCCTTTGTTCAGTAAATTTAAAGAGTAATTGGCATGACTAGTCTCGCAAGTGTAAGTGTATAGCACCGAGACCTGAGATACCTACGTAATCACTCGGAACTTCTCACATTGGGCTGCAACTCAGTCAAGTAAGTTTTTTTTTTACAATCATTCTTACTAATAGAACAAGTTGACTATCACTGTGTCCTGGCCTACTTTTGAAGGACTGCTATTATAAGATTACAGAGAAGAATAAGTGAGTGTATAGAAATAAGTAAGTTGAAAACTCAGTACTTACCTAAAGAATTTATCTAGGTGCTGAGTATCTATCTATTCAATAAAAAAGTTGTTGCTTTTTTTTTCAAACTGAGACACGGGTTATTTAAGACCTATGCCACATACTTACTCAGGAGTTAAGTAAAGTTAGATAGATAGACAAGATATGATATAAAAAGTTTTAACTTAATGTTAAAAAGTAAGCTTTCATTATGTTAGTGAAAGTTGTGAAAGAAGGAAATAATTTTTTTTTCTTAATGATGGACCATCATATTGTGATCATGTTTGGAACTACACGATTAGCCGTTTCCAACATGCATGATTATTTAAATAAACAAATACCTACTTAAATAATAATATTAAATAATAAGAAGATATTCGACGATGCCACTAGTGACTCGGTAGCTTAGCGGTCAGAGCATTGGACCGGATATCCGAAGGTCACGGGTTCGATTTCCGTCCGAGAATTGATCTGGTGCAAGTCGTATTTTTTCAAGTATATTGTGTGGTATTGTATAAAAATAACATTGTAAATGCAAAAGTTACAAATTTAAAAAATACCTACTTTTTATCCTGAAGATAGAGTAAGTAAAAGGAAAATAATTGTTGTGCATTAGTTTGAGTAAGTCATTGTGATGACAAATAATACTTTGTTGTGTATGTTACACAGTACCTATGTTACTTTTTTAAGTGTGTTAATCCCGTTTGGACTAGTAAATTCATGATTGAATTATGTGTGTTAGCATATTAGTGAATTGATAATAGCAGAGGCTTTTAGTTATTTGAATAACTAATATTAGAATGTTTCACTGCACAGTGCTACTTGAGTTTTGCTAGTAAATACCAGAATTAAAATAAATCTTGAGATAAATAAATACTCATAAAATAATTTGAGTTAGATTATCCAAGGGGAGAACACCTCTGAGTTTATAGCAAGGAAACTAGACAGATGAATAGAGTTAACCTTAGACTTAGAGGGGGTCTGACGGTAAAAGTAAAAACCAAATTCTACTTTTATACTGTCTAACAAGGTCAGATATATTCGTTCTGTGTACGTGGAAAAATGAGACTTCTAATCTACCTTGAAAACTATTTGCTGGTAAATCAATATTGAGATTGGGTAACTAGCCGAACTCCAGCAGTGTTTATGATTCTTGAAAATATGGTTTAGTAATTAATTTATGGGAGTCAATCCTAGAACAAAGATAATCTGTGTATCTTGCAGAACAGTCAAAGTTACATTAATATGGCATTAGTGCCATTTGGTACTTAGGTACCAAAATATTAATGAATATTAGTGCACTGTACTATCAGAATTTCTCAGAGTGAGCGCAGCCTTGTGCGAGATGTTAAGTGTGTTCTATTTTTTTTTTGAACTATATATATAGACAAGCCCGAAAGAGGTTTACACTGTCGATTTAGGTACAATATTTTCGATTACTTAACTGACAGAATCTTGCCTCACAAATTCACTATGAGCTAGTTGTTGGCTTAAAATCATATAACATATTCCCCAGGCCTCGGAGGCTCTATTCTAAAGAGGGGTCGTACCACAAACAGAGACTTGGTAGCCTTGGGACATAGGCCTTGGTTAAGGATGACAGTCCTTAAGTACAGTTACTTTTATTATTATTATTTTTATTGTTGCGGTACCTGCATACGTTACTATTACATAACTGTTTTGGTGGTTAAGGTGATTACGTCTCAGCATTAAGCTAATCTAAAATAAGATCCACAAGAGACATTGTCAGTATTGACACTCAGATGTTCCTAAGTGCAGATGTCTGCAGTATGTGCCAGTTTATCCTTAAGGTGCCTATTAAGAGCAGGGAGCGGATCCCGGTCTCAGAGTATGTACATACTCGTCCAGTAAGACAACATAATCTTGTTGATGCACCTCAGGAATGATATAATAGTAATATGACCTAGTTGGCCAGTTGGACAACAGAACTTTGATTGATATAACTCCGCTACCATTGTTGTAGGTATGCGTTTGATTAACACATACACCTCCACTACCAGGGTTGTAGGTATGCTTTTGCTCTATACACTTCCGCTACCAGGGTGGTAAGTATGGGAGCAATTACTTTACTCGAAGGGACGGTAGGGCTGCAGGATAGCCTAGTGACTTACCATCACGCTTTCGGCGGCGTACCTCTCGGGGGGGTACAATGGCTCTGCCGACCGCCAAGTTTGAGACGACGGTGCTAGAGTGGCCTCGTACTCGTTGCCCCAGGCCTCGGAGGCTTTACACTGAAATGGGGTGTCCCAAGCGGTGACTTGGTAACCTTGGATAAGGTACTTCACCTGGGACTCAAATCATGGCTATGCAATACTTGACAACCCTTCAACCATACCGTCCTTGGCAGTTCAAATGCTGTCTGTAAAATGCACAATCGAGCTCAAGATTCCGAGACATCTAAATTCATCTCATTAGGTAACCTTAGTTCCTAATTTTTTTAGCTTGCGGACCTCCAAGCCTTTGCAGAACCTTAAGTATAATAGATGTACCATATCAAATAGTTTGATTTTACAAGGGACAAGAACCCACCTCAAATGGATAATCTAGCTTAGCTAGTACCGTTATATGATTACAAAATTGGGGGGGAGGACAGATCAGTTAGCTCACACTGGTTGCTGCTAAAAGCTATGTTAGTATGAGCTAACGTGATTCAACATTAACTCATAAAACTCCTTGCTTAAGGTGGTTCACATGTAAAGTAAACATAGAGTAACATCTACAGAGTGAATATCTACAGAGTAGATTGAGATAGAGATATTCTTGCAATAAATATTTCAGAATAATTGCTGCATGGGAATTTGTATCATACAGCCTACTGGGTGAGTGAAAGAAAGAGATTTATCAGGACTAACTGGGTGAGTAAACTTATTTACTTAAATTAATGGTGAGATCGATAGACGCTTCTTCATAACCAACGCTGTGTGTTTTCTTTCACACATAATAACCGTTTTGTTGGAATGCAAAACAGTTTTATTATAAGGAGAAGGAGTAAAACACGATGACGTTACTTTTCACACTATGAGCATCATAATTTGTTCAAGAGAAACTCGTGCACTTTTTTTTTAAAGAAAATTTGTTGGTAGATCTTCTGATTGGTTCAGGGAGATCATTCCATAGGCGCGATGCTTGCAGAGTGAAAGAATTGGACATATAGCCAGAGCGGAAGAGGGGGATAGAAAGTAAAAGAGAATTGGCAGAACGGAGTTGACGATCATGAGAGTCGCGGAGATATTGAAATTTACATTTCAGGTACTCTGGAGAATGGGGATTATTGAGGATGGAGTAAAGCGTGCAGAGCATCCTTTGCTGCCTGCGCTGACGTATTGGAAGCCATTTAAGCTGTGACCGGTAGGAAGAAATGTGATCGTATTTACGGAGGCAGAATACAAAACGGATAGCGTTATTAATGAGGCGGTCAAGCTTATTAAGAAGGTCCTCATTCAAATCAGGAAAACAGACATCAGCATAATCTATGAGAGGAAAGATGAGTGAAGTAACAAGCATGACCTTCGTACGGATAGGGAGAAAATTTCTAAAACGATTCAGGAAACGTAATGAGAAGGTAACAGTACGACTAATTTCAGCAACCTGTGTAGTCCAGCTGAGCGACGAATCGATGTGTAGACCAAGGTTTTTAACGCTGGCGCAGAGAGGGATGGTAGTATTATTCAGTACAATAGGCTGAACCAAACTGTTGACCACTTTAGCTATTTGTTTAGAGCCCCCAACTATTAAAGCCTGGCATTTAGATGGGTTCACTGCTATCCCGAAATCATTCGACCAAATGCAAATGGTGCGTAAGACATTGTTTAACAGCGTGATAGCAGAGTCGATTTCATCGACTGGCGTCTGTGCGTATATTTGGAGGTCGTCAGCGTAAAAGTGGTAAGAACAGCCAAGAGAGGAAGAAAGGGAGTTAATAAATAAGGAGAAGAGGAGAGGTGAGAGAATGCCACCCTGTGGCACACCGGCAGAGAGATGGTTCCAGTGAGATACATCACGTCCCACCCGCACCGCCTGCTGGCGACCGCGGAGGTAATTAGAGAACCACTCCAGTGACAGTGAAGAGAAGTTCAGAGACTTTAGAATGAACTTCGTTCAATGAAAACTGTTTTTTTCTTGGTGCGTGCACGGGGCCCCTAGGCAATTGCCTACTCTAATGGTTAATCCGGCTCTGAAAACAACGGCGGGCTGATTATCTAATTAGAAATCACCTAGCGACCGGTCTCATTTGACAGATGAATGTGATACGTTGCTACTTCTTTTTGAGGAGAAAAAAAAAATACCAAAGAAAAGTAGCAATGTATATCAAATGAAACCAGTCGCTAAATAGTTTCTATTTAGATAATCAGAGTGCGGGTCATATCTACCGTTTACCGGTTTATTCCTGGTTATATTATGTTGGCTTATTGTTTGTTAAAATAAAATGGAGAAATTTTACATTTTTCTCATCCGCGCCATAAAGAACGTTTTCATTATAATCTAAACAAGTCTAAACATAAATCAATCACCATTGCTCCACCCACAAGCGTTTAATAAAAATGAAACTGTTTGATACAGTTTGATGCAAGAGTATTTGACAACATTGAAAATATACTGCAAATTGTGGTCATCCTAACAGATAATGGCGTAAAAAACATATTCAACTATTATATAGACTAAATTAAATCTATTGATTGATTAATTTCACCTAGAAAAATGCAATAATTTTTGAATTTTTTTCTGTGGCGAAAACGCTCTAAGCTTACTGATGACGTCACTTGCCTGTAAATAAATATGGCTTCAGGCGTTTGACACTACCATAGACTTAGGATCCGCGATTGATGGCTGTCAAATGGCTAAGGATATTACAATGTTTACAGGCTTGTGACGTCAACAAGTGACGTTTCCAGCGCCATAGCGTTTTTGGTGCGGTTTTAAAATTTTAAACTTTAACATTGATTTTTTTAATAAAATACATTGATTTTTCCTGAAATATCAATGTGGTGCGCTTAACGTAATAAATAATAATTTAAAATGGTTTTCTAAAATTAGTCAAATAGCCTATTGTCCCGTTGATTTGGGTCCTTACTTGAGCAGCGGCGCAATATCGTGCTGACTGATTTTGCCCCAGTGGTCCACGATTCCAGACACGTGCCCGATTCCTACCACGCCCACTATACGGCATGGCTCCCGACCTAAACAATCAATAATAAACATTATTTTAGTAACAAATTATTTTATGCACACTCGGAGCAACCAGACAAATTAAAACGAAGATAAGAATTGATCCAATTTAACAAAAATGAAACTAAAAAAAGTATATAAATTAACTAAGTATGAATGTGTGTATCTTATCATACTGTGTAGGCTGTGCTGCTGGAATACCATGCTATTTGCCAAACCTTATGGAATAAGAGTTTCGGTACAGTACGAGGCAAACATCTTGACAATTTTTCGACAGTGTGGGGATAAATTCGCACATGATTGTGCACTTATGAGCGACCAATGGGGATGCATATTGAGGAACTAATGGCGCCACAAGCGTTTGTCCTAAAGTCGTTTGATTGGTTGTTTCAAATGTCGTTTCTGACGTATTTTAACCAATCAAGACTACTGATAGCGGTCGATTCGCCGCTAGCGCCATCTAGCTTAAGCTTTGCGTGGAGATCCCCAAAGCGCGCGCCCCTCTCCCGCCGCCCGCGTACGTCACCGCTACGACCCAAAATACGCGTTCTGCGCAATCCCCACCCGATTTCAAGATGTTTGCCTCGTACTTTACATTTGTATAGAAATTGTAAAGTGCTCACGTGGTTGTAAAGCAGCAACTTGCAGCGAGTGACAGAGATACATGTCCCTCTCGACTACAAACACGCGTTTTAACGCCGGAAATTCTTCCGCCATCTCCTCTAACATATCTTCTAACATTTTCTTCTGTTTACATTTCTCCACTTCTTCCACACTGAAATAATATAATAAAATGAATATAACTCTTTCACACATTATGAACCAAAGATTGCATTTAATACTATTCCAAACTTTGCAAAACAAATGTCACCAACTCTAAGTCTGTTGCCAAACTTCAATAAGATAAGATAGTACGGGATAATTAAATCACATTGTAACAAAGGTCAATGGGCATTTTGTTCGAACGTTTGACCTATATGGCGTACACAAACGAAATAGAGGAATAGAGGCTAGATATGTAGATAAATGTATCTGCTACTCAGTGATATGGGTCGCATTCTTGCAGGCCATGTTTAATTTTTTATCATTATATCATATCATTTCAATAAGAAATAAAATAAAGACAATACAAATATTATTATGCTTGTACCACACATTTTCACAATGCTGAAAGTAAAAACTTCTATTTTATTAACAAAAGTTTAATAACATATTACATAAGTATACTCACTCGCACACATACTGCTTAACTTTTTCTGCCGGTCGGTACATAAAAAAATTATACATATTTTGAAAGTTGAGAATGAATTCTTCAATTCAAAACTAGTTTAGTTTCTGTACGCGAACTTTCATCAAGCAGGTCAAATATGCCCAATGACCTTTTATTATAAATACAAAAAATATTACTATCTTCAAATTGAAGAGCAATACATACCTTATTGTCTGGTTTGATGTTAGGAGATGCCAAATAAACCTTATAGTCTGGCCCCAGGATAACGATGCTATGGCGCGATGAAGTGTGATGTCTATGGCTCTGTCACCTAACTGTACTATACAGTTCGGAATCTTTTTGGCCTGTAAACAGTCAAGAGAAGATAGGTAATATATCTAAAAACACGAAGAATTTTGTACAATGACCTGTCTATACTCGTCTATGTCGGTCGCGTGCTAACATAATATTGCTGTTGCGCTCGCACAGATCGAGGTCATAGCATCTGTGTATGTGACAGCAATATGTTAGCGAGCGACAGAGATAAGTATAGAGATCATTGTACAAAATTCTTCGTGATCCACGACTAGACTTTATCTACATTCTTCATTTGAGTAGGTAATGTGATAATTCACAATAAAAAGAAAGGTTAGTTCAGGTGTTATTTTACAATTATTTAGTTTTGATTTGTTTTTTTGGGTTTCCCGACGTGTGGACATCTTTCCAGGGAGGGGCCGTGGTCACGGGATGACTAAAGCAAAAAGGCTGCTCACATTTTATGAATAAAACTACATAATTCTAAAATAACATCTGAATTAATCAATATACGCGCTATAATCCGTAAAAAGTGTTTTATTTCTAATGAACGTTTAGGCGCATTTGGTCCACTTGGTCGATTTCGCATTTGGTACATTTCGCATTTGGACGTTCTGCAAAATGGACCAAATGCGAATTCGACGTTCTGCGAAATGTACCAAATGCGAAAGAGACGTTTTTTCGGCAAGTGGATCAAATGAAAAGTGGACGAAATGCGCCTAAACCCTAATGAACTGTACGCGCGAAAGCCTTACAAGACGAAATTTAAAAAAAAATCATCTTCACCTCGGCCATTGCTCTCCTGAACTCCCCTCCCGGTGCCATCCCCAGTTCCCTTGTGATGTGTGCCGACATGTTGAGCAGTAGGATGTACATCAGGCCATTGAACACTCCATTCTGAGCCATCGTAGCCCTACAATGAAAACAAATCAAATAATATAACAAGATACAAGAAAGTACCAGTCATCAATTAAGGGTGACTTAATAATATTCATCATTGTAAATATTAGGGAATTAATTAATTGGGTGACTGGAAATAATTCAAGGCGACTCTTAATGGGATACTTAAATACTAAACCTGGCAGCGGTTTATTTTTTGGGCGCCTAAATAACTAAACGGGTGACAAACTGTGAATTACAAAAAATACGTGAAACAGGCGAATACATGTGGGAGACAAAGACAAACAATTTAAGTTAGCAGTGAAAATTCTAAATGAGTGACAAAAATACTGAGTGGGCAACTATTATACCAAGAAGGTAACTATACACGCTGAAATTTTAATCATTTGGTTCCCGCCGTGGGGTGGTTCCACTCATGATTACAAGCAACTTTTACTATGGAGCCAACTCTCCTGCTCGCAAAAAAAAATCAGCTGTTCCATACAAAAGTGCAGTACCTACTCGACCTTAATAATAATAATAATCATTTATTTCAGAATTAATATACATCCATAATTTGTTAGTAACACCTTAACTTAATGTATGGAACAGCTGATTTTTTTTTGCGAACAGGAGAGTTGGCCCCAGTTGCTTGTAATCATGAGTGGAATCACCCCACGGCGGGAACCAAATGATTAAAATTTCAGCGTGTATAGCTGATTTAAGCTGCCCAACATAGTATAATTGTCATCTCGATTAGGATAATAGTCACCTTTTTAAATAAAATATATGCCAATTTTTTATGATTTGTGTGCCCTAAGGTTGTCGCCCAAATAGTAATTTGGTCGCCCGTTCTGAATAACTAGTTACCCAATTTGTATTTTAAAGTCACCCATTTTCAACATTTGTAGTCGCCCTCAGTCCGTCGCCCACTTAGTATTTCAATACGCTATATTCAGTATTTTTGACACCCAAAATTGGAATTTATTGTTACCTGATTAAATACTACCCTAAATATAAAGGGAAAAGACTCTTGTTTATGTGGTTTTGGTACATGCTTACAAACCTAATCTTTTTTATGTTGATATTTTTTGCTTCTCTAAGAATTATTTCTTCATCTAACAATAAGATATTGGTCCTCTGCTCACATAGCTCCACCATTACTATATGAGGGTTAACCTCTTGAATTACCTGTAAAAAAAAATCTATATTTAGTACTAGCTTTCCGCCCGAAGCTTCCGCGTGAACTACGGGTTATATCGTACGGGCGGAGACCCGTGCAGTGGGAAAAAAGTAGCCTATGTCCTTGCCCGGGTTTCATCTATATCCGTACCAAATTTCGTCAAAATCGATCCAGCGGTTTGGATGTGAAAACGTAACAGACAGAGTAAAATTCAGTTATACAAATATATTAAGTAGTTTCTATGATTTAAAAGAAATTTTCTCCTATAATAATTCTATTTAATTACCTAATTATTCTGTCTGACATTTACTAATCATCTTTGACATAATTTATTTTAATGACATTGTATTTTATTGGATGGTACTATTGAGCGCATTGACATTATATAACTTGCCATTTTTTAATTACTTTTGCATGCTATTAATATTTAGCAACACATGTGTACTGATTTAAATACATTGCTCAACATCTTATATACTATGTTTTATGCAAATAAATGATTATGAATTACTTTCACATTTATAATATTACTAGCTTGTGCCCGCGACTTCGTCCGCGTAAACATTCGGAAAATCGCTATGGAACCTTTGACCGAGATAAAAAGTATCTATGTTTTACCACAGGCTATAACTATCTGTGTGCTATACCAAATCCGTTCAGCCGGTTTTACGTGATTGAGTAACAAACATCCAGACATTAAACCTAAGGGGTTAATTATCAGAAAATCACAAAATACATCTTTGCTTTTAAAAGTAGTTAGTTTTTATAAGTACTCCTACGAAGTTTCAAGTCAAAATGTCTATTTAATATCATTTTTTCCATACAAACTTTGAACCCCATTAACCCTTTTAGGGGTTGAATAATGTCTATCACTTAAAAATAAATGCCATTTTCGCAATCAACATCCCATCAAACCTCGATAACGACACCCATATCGATGTTGGACTTTTTTACCCATTCACCCCCAAAAGGGTTGAGTTTCGGAAAACCACGAAACACGTGTTCACTTATTTGTTTTTTGAAGTACTCCTACGAAGTTTCAAGTTGAAACGTCTATTTAATATTTTTTTCCATACAAACTTTGTACCCCCAATTCAACCCTTTAGGGTTGGAATTTCAAAAAATCCCTTCTTAGTGGGCGTTTACACTGTATAAAATATCTATGCACAAAATTTGAAGTCTCTAGGTTTATTGGTTTGGGCTGGGCAATATAGTCTGTCAGTCACCCCTTCACTTTTATACTGTGCCTTTGGTCTTTAGCGATAATTTAAAGGCGTGTAATACACCTAATTTTATCGACAAAAACACCCACATGTTGGAGTCTATCCCCACTCCTGTTGGAATGGCCGCCATTTTAAATTTGTTTTTTTATTTTAGATGACCCTGCAGAAAAATAATTATTTCTCCGGATTTAGAAGTCCTATAGTTATAACAAAAATATTTTTTGAAAGCTAATAATATTACACTAGTATAGTATTATATTATCTGTGATATTACCTAGTAATTTAAAAAATAAAATGTGTAATTTTTTTGTTTAAATACGTCATAAAAAATTACTGAAATAAAATTTTATACGAAATTTGTGCAATTTTTTTGACTTTTTATTACATTTCTCAAAAACTAGGTCATTAATGTCCACTTTTTTTGCACTATTCAAATACACAGGAATATTATCTACAAAACGATTTTAAAATTTATTGCTCTATGTTGCATATTTCGAGAGTTATTTTTGTTTGAACTATGACCCTTACGTAACCAAAAAATGATTATTTTCGAAAATGGACATAATTACAAGCATTTTGAACATATTTTAAATTAGGTTGATAATATTATCTGAATACTAATTTCATCAAATGATAAAATCTAGTTTTTAGGAATTTTGATTTTTTTATTTTCGAAAATAACTATTTAGTACTTGTCAGGGGCATATTCAAACAACAATAGCTCTCGAAATATGCAACATGGAGCAATACATTTTTGAGTCGTTCAGTGGGTTATATCCCTGTGTATTTGAATAATGCAAAAAAAGTGAACATTAATGTCCTAGTTTTTGAGAAATGTAATAAAAAGTCAAAAAAATCGCACAAATTTCGTATAAAATTTTATTTCAGTAATTTTTTATGACGTATTTAAATCAAAAATTTAAACATTTTATTTTTTAAATTGATAGGTAATATTATTAGCTTTCAAAAAATATTTTTGTTATAACTGTAGGACATCTAAATCCGGAGAAATTAATATTTTTCTGCAGGGTCATCTAAAATAAAAAGTCAAATTTAAAATGGCGGCCATTCCAACAGGAGTGGGGATAGACCACAACATGTAGGTGTTTTTGTCGATAAAATTAGGTGTATTACACGCCTTTAAATTATCGCTAGTTCAAGATCAAAGGCACTGTATAAGAGATATATAGTGTGGATTACATAATTGTTAGTTAGTATAGATAGGAAACATTATCAATCTCAAACTGTTAATTAATATTACCCGAGACACATCTTCCTGTGACTGTATGCTGAAATGAGCAGTGCCAACCAAGTAGACTTTTCCACCATCGGGGGCATCGAGAACAGTAACTGTGCTGGGCAGTCCCTCGTCCAAAGGCAAATCTGGTACTCCTGCAAATTACACACAACTCATTCTACTATAGGGTACCATAGGAAAATATTATATAGCCCGTGGTACCCCTAATCTTTTTTTTATGTCTGAATGAAATGTTTGAGAAGTGGTACCACGGACAATAAAAATATTGTTAACTAGCTTCCGCCTATTTGGATTTTCCACTCATGGACATTCGGAAAATACTTAGGGAAACTTTGACCGGGATAAAGGTATCCTATGTTTTAATCCAGGCTGTGTGTCAAATTTCATCCGAATCTGTTCAGCCGTTTTTGCGTGATTGAGGAACAAACATCCAACCCACAAACTTTCACATTTATAATATTATATACTAGCGGCCGCCCGCGGTTTCACCCGCGTGGTTCCCGTTCCTGTGGGAATATCGGGATAAAAAGTGTTTTATGTTTTAATCTAGGCTATCTAGTTTCTGTGTTTCAAATTTCAACCAAATCGGTTTAGTAGTTTTTGGGTGATTGGGGAACAAACATCCAGCCACTGAAACCTACAAACTTTTACATTTATAATATTAGTAGGATAAATAAATAGTAAGATAAGGAGATTGTTATTCATGGGGTTCCACGGGCAAAAATATTTGCTTGTGGTACCCCACAGGGAACTTAGGGGGGGGACCACAGGCAAGTAATGCAAAAATCTAATGCTGTGCTGTGCTGGATATATTTTTATTTCTGAATAAGGACAAAATAAATTTCATCTTACTACTGAATTAAATTAAATTTGATGTTTGTTTTCCAAGAATAAATGAGAAAAGAAAATCCTTACCCTCAATATCACATTCTGGATTAGAATCTGCTATTTGATTATCCGATGGGCTTTCTTTCTTTTGGTCTGGAGTAGAAGTTACAAACCTTGGTTTTTCTGAAAATTTAAATTTCACACTATAATAACAATAAAGCTTTTTATTTTCAAACCCTTATTTTCACAATACAATATAAGTAGGTACTATAACTAATTTGGGTTAGAATCCCCTTGGGTAAAAGTCTCCTCCATCTCCTTCCACATGTCTCTGTCCTGGGCCCTATAGTTATCCATTTCACACTAAAGTACTCTTAATTAATTATATAAAAAAAATACAAATTACTTTTTTGTTTATTATTCTTTTTTTTATATAGCATGATTGCCTTTTAGTTGCTTCTACTTTTATCACACAAATCTCTAACAATGAATCCACTTTGCCCGAGAAGCCATAGAAATGCTTAAGGCTGAATTGTTTGAGCTCTTTATTAGATTAATAAGTCTTGATGTAGCAGAGGTTGATGCTGACATATATATTTAATACTTGAAGTGGTGTAGGAAGGTAATTAATATGTATGAAATAGCATACAAAGTGGTGCGACCTGTAGTTGAGTAGTCAAGCTTGTTTATCAAGAGATATTATTTTCTTAAATAAGTTCTTTATCCATTTATTGTGAGTCCCAATATATGGATAACTAGCGGCCGCCCGCGACTTCGTCTGCGTGGAAAGATTTTTTGATCTCCTTCGGGAACAATACTTTTTTTCGGGATGAAAGGTACCCTATGTCCTTCTCTGTATCTCTGAGAACGTGTATGCAATATTTCATGATCGGTTCAGTAGTTAATACGTGAAGGCGTAACAAACAAATAAACAAACAAACAAACAAACGGACTTTCGCATTTATAATATTAGTAAGGATTAGCGATTTTATAGCTAGATAATTTAAAAAATTCTTGGGCTGGTCACAACTTAATTAGATATATAACTTAGTACGAGGAAGATTATCTGATCAGTCTATAGAAATGGGTAGGTTTGCTGTTAATTAGGAGTTAAAACTAGATGTGCATCCAGCTCTGGTGATCTGCATCCAGGTCCTGTGTCCATATGGGTCTGGCAACTAATCTTTGTCAATCGACCGTAACCCGTGATCCGCGGAGACCCTAAGGCAGAGTTGGAATTATTTGACCCACACCTCACAGTCCCTTCATAGTCCGTTATTGGCGATTCAGTTCCACAACCGCTCAAGGGTCATTGGTATCCAACTGGTCATTGGATGTATATCCATCACTGTCGCATGTGATGCAGGTCTACTGTATTTGATTGAATCAGGGGTCACTTAGCGGAAGTCCCAAACCATTTTGAAAAAAGAAATATATGTAGCTTACTTCCGCAAACAATATTATGCAAGATGCACCGCCCACCCGCCCGCTAAATTATGCACAAGATGTTGCTGTCTTATCCAACCGGACCTACCCATCTCTGTCAGTCTAGGGCCAGTCCATTCCATCAGTCTGTATAGACTATAATTTTTTTCCAGACTGGTGATCTAAAATTAGTAGCAGAATGGTGGAATAGACTGGCACCAGACTGATCATGTAATCTTCCTCTACCTAAACAAAATGTGGACAACATGAAAGCCATACTTGTATAAAGATAAATCCAACACTAGTCAACTCTTGAGAGTAATATATTCCTTAAAAAATTTATATTAGAGTATGCACATATTGTTTAACACCCAGAAAATGAGACAATTTAGATTTTCTATTGTTGTCCGGCCACACGGGCATTGAAGAATTAATACTTTTAAGATAAGTAAGCTCTGCTTAAAAATCGATTAGAATAATTGGAAAAATAATCAATAAATCATGATTTATCCAATATTTAGGAGAAGCTTCCTTATTATATTTATTCTGTATAAGATTACCGTCTTTACCCTCAATCATATTGTCTGTCAAGCTCACATGTGCATCACCCCCACCATCTTCAGCCCTAATGAACATCTGACATTCATCGACAATATTACTTTTGACACCTGACGTAGGCTGTGGGAGCAACCTGCCTTCTTCCAAGTCAGTTTTATCATTCCTTAAAAGCTGACCAGCAGCATCCATTTTGAAGCCAAACCTGAAACACAGCATTTGTTCAATAAATTACTGTTACGTGTTTATTCCCACAGTACATCTTTATTCCCATATAAGATGATTATTTTTAAAGAAAAACAATTTTGGAAATAGCACTACCTAGTTTCCTTTGATGGTGGAAGATAAAACAAAGTTTAACTCACCAATACAAAAAAAAAGTTTTGTGATGTGATAGGTAACTAAAATAGTAATTCTGTCTGATTAGAAGTAATTTAAAATTGCTTTATAAAGAAATCTTATTTTTCAGCGCTCACTTTTTTTGAAGATGGAGTATATATTTTATTGACGTGGTGATTTTGACATTGACAGCACAGCATATGTAGGGGGTCGTTCCGAACCTACACTCCGAGTGCAACCGAACGCTCTAACGCCGCACGGTGGGCTGAAATTCGGCTTTCATAGACTTAGGGATTTCAATTTGCAAGTGCCGGATTTTTTGTCGGATATTGCTTCTATAAGCTGTTACCATGTACAAAAATGACACCTGCGTCAATTCTGCATAAAAACGAAGGAATAATATTTTTTTTACGAAAAATTTGTATGAAGCTAGTATGAAAAATCCTATTATTTCCAAAACGGCAAGGAAAACCGTAATATTCTTACAGGTGGTTATAGTACTAACTATTTATGATTTTTTGACATACTCCATATATCGGTTACAACTGCCGATTTTTTTTATAAAATCATCGAAATATTTAATTTATTTTCTCATATGAAACGGTTCCTTTTAGTGTCTAAGTTAAGACACAGAGACTTTTAATAACACGTAACATAAAATGACATCACGCAGATATCCCCAAAAAAGTAGGCAGAGGTTTATAGTACACCCACACTTCGACAGCTTTGTTTGAGCTAGTTATTTATCAACACAAAATAAGTCATTTGATGACCATGTAACCATACTTTGCATGCAATTAAAATACCAAATAACAATTGTAAGTAATTACAATAATAATCTTCTAATGATACTGAATAGGTGATTAAATTATTTGAAATATCGCGTAACTATGGACTATATTCACCTTTTATGTAAGGTATTTAGTTGATTAGTTATGATATGAGTTCTAAAAAATGATTTCGACGATTATGAATTTTCATTAGCACATCTTTTAAAACTCTAAAATATTATAAGGGCTAAAATTTTGTTTATAATTTAGTTTGTTCACCATTGTTTAACAGCTAACACTTAATTTTTTCTCTGCGACTATAAAATCTTAAAATCGAAAGTTTCATTACTAATTAAGACATGTTTATTCTTTTAAAAAGTGAGAGTTCTTCATTTAATTGTTTGATACAGTTGTATCCCGCCTAGGGCATTCTCTTTCTGCTGAAGATCGAGTAACTCTAAAAGAATTTTGTCAGAGATTCACGCGAGCTGCTTTACAAAGATGACAGAAATCCAACCGATTCATTGATAATTTCAGAAGACTGTACGAAAATTGACTGCAAGCAAATATTGATTGGCCAATGCAAACTTTAGTTAATCAAGAAACAACTGTTGAAGAGATACCAAGAGCACACTCAGTCTCTTCAGAAGCGTCAACATCATCATCCGTTGGAGCAATGATATCATCGTCCGTAGGAACAATGACAAAAAGGTCCCGAAAACCATTTAAAGATCTGGGAAACAAACAGAAAAAGAGAAGATGTAATGAGCATGAAGAGGAAGTATAATGGACTGTATGAATTAAAAGCTCTCTTCGATATTTTCTTCTTTATTTGGGTCTTCCTGTTTACAATGTTGCGTGGTTGAACTGCGATCTCGAACTGAGTATCTCGAACTGTCTATCTCGAACTGTGTATCTCGAACTGTGCTCAGACACTATCCGGCCCTATTTTTATACCTGCGCGCACCGAGCGCCCGGCCGGCTCCGGCCAATCACAAGTCCTACATTTATTGCCTGACCAATCGCAGGCCCTACTTTAATTTCTAAGCGCTGTCTCGTTCCTACCGGTGCCTCTCTGTCTCGCAGTGTTATCTCTGTCTAATATATACTTTTATTTCATTCTTTCTAATTTGTCCTACCTCGGATAGTGTGCTGAGCTTACAATTTTTAATTTGAACTTATCTAACAACAATATCTTACTTTGCGTACTTATGCCTATTTTTACATATCTTACTTACTAAATATCATGTTTATTTACATTGACAACATACTCATTTCTTATTTATTACATACTTAATATTTCCTATTGATAACATGTTAAATATTGCCTACTTTATCGTAATTTCATACTTATTTGTTTCCTAGCTAATTACCTACTTTTCCTACTTATTCTTACTTATGAACTAAATAAATGTGAACACCGTTTTGGAATTCTTTAATAGAAACTCTTACGATCTAAGTTTATACATATCAAAAAACACGTGCTATTTATTTACGTGTTTGCTAAGCTCGCCGTCCTCAACATCCTCCCCCCGGCGTAGCTTGCGTAGCCTCTTCCACCGGGAGCACGGCGAGTTTACTGGCGGGACGCTTGAAGACCCCAGTCCTAGTCTTGACTTCGGCCACTCGTACACCGCCGTCTGGTCCCTCGTACACCCGCTCGATGATACCCATCGGCCACACGTTGCGGAGCAGCGTATTGTCCACCACCACGACGACATCACCAGGTTCCAGGCGTCGTCTCATGTTTGTTGCTTCGCCTTGCGGGATCAGGGTTGGGAGGTATTCGTGAACCCAACGCCTCCAGAAGTGATCCGCTAAGGCTTGGCTGGCTCGCCATGTCCTTCTGTCGGCTTCGTCGCACGGTCCCGTGGAAGGCAGCCCAATCGATGAGCCCAACAGGAAGTGGTTGGGTGTGAGCGCCTCCGGGTCGTCTTTGCTCACGCTGACGTGGGTCAGCGGTCTGGCGTTGATTGAAAACTCCGCTTCGGTCAGCAGAGTCCCCAGGACCTCTTCTGCGGGCGCCTTTTCACGCATGGTGACGCTAAGCGCAGCCTTCACCGAGCGTACTAGTCGTTCCCAGGCTCCTCCTTGGTTTGGAGCCCCTGGCGGTATGAATCTCCACTCCATCCTATGTAGCAGCCCTTCCTCATGCAGAGCTGGCGCCCATTCAGTGTAGGCAGCTCGTAGCTCCTGGTCGGCCCCTCGGAAGTTTGTTCCATTGTCCGAGTACATCATCTTTGGCCATCCTCTTCTGGCCGCCATACGTCGTAGCGCCATTATTGCGGAGTCCGTTGAGAGCGACGAGACGAGCTCTATGTGGACGGCGCGCGTGGTGAGGCAGGTGAAGATCGCTCCCCATCTCTTCTCTCGGCGGCGCCCTATTTTAACCATCATTGGCCCAAAATAATCCACGCCACAGTTAGTGAATGGGCGGTGAAAAGGGTCCAGGCGGGCACGTGGGAGGTCCCCCATCGTCGGTGGTCTTGGTCTTGCTTTCTCGATCTTGCATTTCGCGCAGTCTCTCTCGATGGCTCGTACTGTGGGTCGTAGGTGGATGACCCAGTACCTTTGTCGCAGGTCGTTGGTCACGCGTTCTCTGTTGGCGTGACCTGCAGCACAGTGTTCCCGTAGCACGATGAGCCTCGTTATTCGATGACGTCCGTCCATGATTATTGGTTTCTTCACGTGATCGGGGGCGGTGGCGGCTTGGATTCGACTGCGCACCCTTATGATGTCGTCCTCCAGCACTGGATCTAGCTGGAACAGGCGACTGCTCCTGGTTATCGGTCGTCCCATCTTCATTTTCTTAATGTCTTCTTTGAAGCTTTCACGCTGTGCTCGCTTGATGAGCTCTTGTTCTGCTCGTTCTATGTGCTGATGTTCCATCCGCTTGGCTTTTCTTTTGCATATATCGATGAAGGCCAGTACCCTTGCCGTCGCACGCACTAACGTTTCATACTTCGAGAAGCGTGCGGGGTCTGGTGTCCATTCTTGCTCGTGTTCTTCTTCGGTCACGTGTAGGACTTCGGATTCTTCTTGTTCTTCTAGGGCTTTTGCCATAGGCCATTGCTCCTCTGGTTCATATAAGAATCGAGGTCCTTCAAACCATCTGCTGTTGGCACTTATTGGTTCGTCCGACAGCCTGGTAGCGTCGTCTGCGACGTTCTCCATGGTCGGGAGCCATCGCCATTCTTCATGATGTGTGAGCTCGGATATTTCCCCCAGTCGATCAGCCACGAATGGGGTGTATCTCTTTTCATCGTGACGTATCCAATGGATCACCGTCGTCGAATCGGTCCAATAAGTCGTGCTTGCTATCTTCAACCGATGTTCGTTCTTGATCTGCTCGGCGAGCCTCGCTCCGATGACCGCGGCTTGAAGTTCTAGCCTTGGTATTGTTTGCGTTCGTCGTGGCGCCACTTTGGCTTTGGCGGCCACGAGAACCACTTTGATCTGCCCGTCGCTGCTGATCATCCTCCAGTAGGCCGCAGTTGCGTATGCTTGTTCGCTGGCATCGCACAACACGTGTAACTCGATGCGCTCGTACTTCTGCGTCGAGTAGCACCTTTGAAGCCGTAGTTTTGCTATATCTTCCAGGCGCGCCAGCCACCTTGAGAATTGTTCTTGCTCATCCCTCGGGATTGGTTCGTCCCAGGAGATCTTTAGGCTCCACAGGCTCTGTAGTATTATCTTCGCTCTTATGGTGAAATGGCTCAGCAGGCCCAGCGGGTCGTAAATGGACATGACCGCACTGAGGGCTTCCCTTTTGGTCGGCGCGCGCACTTGTCTTCTTACTTCTTCTGGGATCTTGTTCATTGAAGTATTGAAGCCCAGCTCGTCGTTTTCCGAGCTCCACATCAGCCCGAGGATCTTGTTTTCTTGTTCTCCCCCCAGTGGAGTAGGGGATGTGGCATGTAGCTCCGTCGGCACGTCACGTAGCACTTCTTGTCTGTTGGTACTCCATTGCCGCAGCGTGAATCCTGCTGCTGCGTGCACCTTCCTTGTTTGGGCTATGGCGGTCCGAGCTTCTTCTTTGTTTTCATAGCTCGCCACATAGTCGTCCATGTAATGTGATGTTGTGATGGCTTCCAGCACCAATGGACATTCCTCTTTATGTTGCTCGGCGTTGAAGTTCCTCACGAAGTGTGCCATGAATGGTGAGCTTGCCGCGCCGAATATCATGCTCGTCATCTTGAAGTGTCTTGGTGGGCTTATTCTATCTTCACCGCGCCATAAGAATTGTTGCGCGGGCTGATCTTGCTGCCGTATCTTGATTCTTAGGAACATCTCTTGGATGTCTGCTGTGACGGCGACTTCATTTTCTCGGAATCTGAACAGGATTCCAGGAAGAGAGAGTAGCAGATCAGGTCCCTCCAGCAGGTGGTCGTTCAGGCTCACTCCTCGGCTCTTCGCTGCCGCATCGAAAACCAGTCGCTGCTTGCCGGGCTTATTTGGGTTCTGCACGGCGAAGTGTGGGAGAAACCAGCAGCGGGAACTGTTCATCTCTGACCCATCGCAGGGCTCCGCGTACCCCTTCTTCAGTAGGTTTTCCATTTGCGCAGTGTACTCGGCCGCGAACTCAGGTGATGCGTCCATTTTCTTTTCTATACTTTTCAGTCTTCGGAATGCCGTGTCATAGCTCGGTGGCATCTTGATTTGATCGTGACGCCATGGCAGACCAACTTCGTAGCCCCCGTCAATTTTCTTAATTGTCTTCTCCACTGTTTCGATGGCTCGCTGGTCCGCTTCACTTATTCGTGGTTTCTTCGAAACGCCCAGTGCCTCAATCTTGAAGTGGTAGTCGACGAGGTTGTGGAGTTGATTGTCGCGTCGCTCATCGATGTCCGAGTGCCGCTCAGGTTCATAGATGTGTAGCACTCTTTCGCTTGTCTTCATGATGACGCTTCGTGGTACCGTTCCGTGTACCACCCAACCAAGTTGTGTTTTAGAAGCAGCTGGCTGGTCTGGTCCCCCGGTCCTTAGTTGCCTGGAGACTATGTTTTCCCAATGGTCGGTGCCCACTAGGATGCCTGGCCGCGCCTTTTCATAACATATTTCTTCTTGTTTCATGTCTCGAAGATGTTCGTATTTCAATAGCTCTTCAGGTATAGTTTGTTGATGTAGCCTCAAATTCTTCATGGTTCTGGCGTTCAACTTGTAGGACTTGTTTTCGTTCTTGCCCCGGATTCTTACTGTGACTATCTTGCTATTGGTGCTTCTTGTCATGTTCAGGCCGTGTAACTGCAGTGTATGTGCCGGTCCCTCAGCTCCAACTTCACTGGCTATGTCTTCGTCGATGAGGGTGATGGTTGCTCCTTCATCCAAGAGTGCGTAGGTGTGCACCTCCCCCCGTGGTCCGGCGACAACCACTGGACACATCTTCAGTAGCACGGCGCGTGGGCCCGTGGCTTTGTTGGTAGCCACAGACAACACAGTTTCATTGTTCGACGGTGCTTGCGTGTTCGGTGTCGCTTGCGTGTTCGGTTGTTCTTCTTGTTTTTCAGTATGCAGAGACTTGTGATGCGGACGCTTGCATTGGTTCACGCCACATGGCTTGGCGCGACAGTTCCCTCTTCGGTGACGGGAGCAGGCACACTTGAAGCATATTTTTCTCTCTTTCAAGAAGTCCCATCGCTGCTCCGTTGTCATATCTTGATACTTCGGGCACTGAGGAAGTGCATGTGCTTGTCCACAGTTCGGACATGATTCATTATCTTCTGTCTTCTCTGACATGTTGTAGACGGTACCGATCTTCTTTTTCGGTTGCAGGACAGCAGGTCGGAGTTCCTTCTTCGTGTTCGTACTTGTAGTCGGCGTCGGAGCGTAGGTGTATCTTAACGCTCGGTCCGCCTCTCGCATAAGGAAACGCGAGAGCATGATGATTTCAGGTTCCGCCGTCCCTTCATACTGGCTTGCGAAGTCACACCATCTCGATCTGATGTGTGGGCTCAGCTTGTCTAGCACTTCTCTTGCTAGCATTGGGTTGTAGAGGTAACCGCGCTGGTCGATACTCTTCAGGACGCAGACGGTGTTTTGAAGGCGCACAGCGAAGCTATTTAGGTCCGTCGCTGATGAGCTTGGTTTCGGCATCTTCTTCAAATCTTCAATTGCCCGATCGATGATGATTTCTGGTCTTCCGTAGCATTGCTCGAGCGTGCGCATGATAATCCCAGGGTCGGTGGCCGTGTGTAGTAATGCAGACACGACGTTTCTTGCTTCACCCTTGAGACAACTTCGAAGTCGCTGTAGATTTTCTGCCGCCGATATTTCATACATCTTCGTGCTGTCATCCACTGCAGCCTTGAACGGTAGCCACTCGTTGACGTCACCACTGAATATTGGCAGGTCAGTGTGACGTAGTCTCGGCCGCGCCATCTTCTCTAATGTTTCGGCAAGTTGTTCAATTCCGTTCCGATTTCTTGACGGCGTGTGCGATTGTGATTGCGATCGCTCCTTGCTGACAGGTACTTCGAAGCGTAAATGTCTTGGTTCTTCCCGTTGATTCGTTGCTCGTAGCCATTCATCAACTCGTTGTTCTTGAGGTTCTTCGTGCAGGCTGTCGTTGTCTTCTTGAATGATTGAAACCTCCACAGCCAATCGCTTCTTGACTAGATCGGCTTCGATTTCAAGTTCTTTTCTTCTCAATGTAGCGAGTTTCTCAGCCGCTTCTAGTTCCGCCAGACGAATTCTCGCAGTTGCGCTGGCTGTCGACCGCTGAGAGCGCACAGAGTGCGCCGGTGACCGCGCACGTGGTGTTTTTTCAACGGCGCGTGGTAATTCTTCAACGGCACCCGCACGTGGTATTTCTTGAACCGTCGACGTTCTTGCAGTATTCATGTTTCGTGGGTTTGCTTCGTTTCGCTCTGTACTTTGTTGTCTTGAGCTCGGCGAGGCTGGTGGGTCTAGTGATAGCCGCCTTTTTCGTTCGTAGTCGATCCGCTGCCTTTCATGGTCTCCGGGTGCTGCGGCGTGGGCCCTTTCTTGAGCGCGGCGTTGCTCTCCGGCGTCGCTTTGGCTCCTTGTGATCATGGCTGGTACCGTAGCGTGTAGCGTTCTTCCTTTGCTTCACTTCCGGGAGGCAGGAACCGAGGTTGCTTGATGTAGCGGTTTCTTGATCCGTTGATCCGGCGAAGTACAGGACCACAATATAATGGACTGTATGAATTAAAAGCTCTCTTCGATATTTTCTTCTTTATTTGGGTCTTCCTGTTTACAATGTTGCGTGGTTGAACTGCGATCTCGAACTGAGTATCTCGAACTGTCTATCTCGAACTGTGTATCTCGAACTGTGCTCAGACACTATCCGGCCCTATTTTTATACCTGCGCGCACCGAGCGCCCGGCCGGCTCCGGCCAATCACAAGTCCTACATTTATTGCCTGACCAATCGCAGGCCCTACTTTAATTTCTAAGCGCTGTCTCGTTCCTACCGGTGCCTCTCTGTCTCGCAGTGTTATCTCTGTCTAATATATACTTTTATTTCATTCTTTCTAATTTGTCCTACCTCGGATAGTGTGCTGAGCTTACAATTTTTAATTTGAACTTATCTAACAACAATATCTTACTTTGCGTACTTATGCCTATTTTTACATATCTTACTTACTAAATATCATGTTTATTTACATTGACAACATACTCATTTCTTATTTATTACATACTTAATATTTCCTATTGATAACATGTTAAATATTGCCTACTTTATCGTAATTTCATACTTATTTGTTTCCTAGCTAATTACCTACTTTTCCTACTTATTCTTACTTATGAACTAAATAAATGTGAACACCGTTTTGGAATTCTTTAATAGAAACTCTTACGATCTAAGTTTATACATATCAAAAAACACGTGCTATTTATTTACGTGTTTGCTAAGCTCGCCGTCCTCAACAGGAAGATTCCATTGAATTGGCATCTGCCGCTGCGGCACGTTTAAAAAAAGAAGGCCATGAAAATATAGCATCTGTGATCGAATATATGCTGAAAAATCCTGAGGCAGCCGTCAAAATTAATGAAACGCTTGCGAAACCAGTGAAAACTGTAATTTTTACTCCAGAAAAAGCGCTTGGATTGCTTCTTTCACTAAAACTGTCAAAGTGGCAATATATCACGTTCGAGAAGCAGCCATTCGGGAAGGTGGTAATATTTATCCATCCTATTATAAAGTGCAACAAACTAAGCTTGATTGTTATCCTCCGAAGCAATCAATGTCAGTGACAGATTCAACGGCTAAGTTTAGACTTCAATCTTTACTCGATATCACGGTGATGAGGATCCTTCAAAATCTTTCTGTCAATGTTCAAAATAAGCAGCTTACGTTGATATCAAAGTGGGAATTTGATGGTGCTTCCAATCAAAGCCGATACAAGCAATTAATTATGTTTGTGATAAACTGCGTGCTATATTGGCAAAATTAGCAATAGTTAAAAGAAAAATTCCATATGACATATTACTCAACCTATATAAAGCGTTAGGAGAATCAACGATATTTTATGGCTTAAGTAGTTATGGTAGAACGTGTAAATCTCATCTCGACCCAATATATAAGCTACAGACAAGAAGAATGAAAACGATTGTACCTTCGAAAGTTAAAAACGATCATCAAAATAATTATCACGAACTGTTCAGTCATTGTAAAATAATACCAGTACATGACCAAGTCAAGTATATTCTATTAATTGAGCAATTCTTTAACGATGAATATCAAAATTTTGTTACCAGTAACTATCCAACTCGTAGTGCGTCTAATGTTAAACTGAAAGTACCTTGTTATAACAATCTTTACGGCAAACAACTATTACAGTACCAAATACCTAAACTAATTAATGACCTTCCGTCAACGTTAAAAAAACAAATCACTGAATCAAATATTAAAAACAAATTAAAAGAATATTTTTTATCTTTAAATAACCTTTCAATATAATATCTTTAAATATAATGATAAACAAATAATACCCTTATTATACAATATTTAATAAAAAGTTATAAAATTACAGTTATAAAAAAATTAACACAATCACCCCGTGTGACCTTAAATACTACGCGTGTGGCTCGACAGCGCTGTGCCTGCAGTAGGAGCACAATTTTGTGGGTAATTGTAATACTTGTTTACATTGCTTGACTACATTATTTTTTCTTTCTTATAAAATGTATACCTATTAATTAATATACATAAGTGAGCGTAAAGAGGCGAGTGTCAGTGTGCGGACAAACCAATGCTGGTTTTTGTCACATTGTTAACTTATATCTTAATTTTAAGACCTTTGTAAATTCTTAATAAAAAAAAAAAAAAAAAAAAAGCAGAAAATGCAGGGTGAGCAAGATGATTCAAGCATTTTCATGACCTCTTTGGTGCCACTAACACTAACTGATGGAGATAATACTTTTTGGACGAACCCAAAACCATGCTCAGCTTTATATTTGTGAAGGAGAGCGAAGCAGTCTTCATTGATCACAAAAGACAAATGGATGATGAAATTAAAGCTCTAGTCCCAACAGAGTGCAACAATAGTAACAGGGTGACTAATCAACTAATGATGACAATGATCGACGCTAAAGTATGCACGTACCTTTCTGAAGCCAGATCAAATGCATCGTGCTACCTGTGCTTATCAAAACCAACAGAAATGAACCGTTTAGATGCTGCAACATCAAAGAATGTGTCTTCTGACATTTACAAAATTGGCTTGTCATCCCTACACGCCCGTATAAATTGCATGGAATGTCTGTTGCACTTTGCATACAGGCTCGACTTCAAACAGTGGGCAGCGAGAAGAAATGACCACAAACAAATGTTGCAAACAAGAAAAAAATGTATACAAGATAAATTTAAGGATGAGCGCAATCTGTTGATTGATGTAGTGAAACAAGGCTCGGGTACTACCAATGATGGGAACACCGCAAGAATGTTTTTCGAGTTTCTCAGTAAAACTGCAGCGATTACTGGATTGGATGAAGAGTTAATTAAAAGATTTGCTGTGATTTTGCAAGCAGTAACATCTGGTGAGAAGATCGACGTAATCAAATTTAAGATTATACCCGCAGAACAGCAGAAATGTACGTGGAATTATACGAATGGTACTACATGTCGTCAACAGTACATAAATTATTGATACATGGGGCTGACATAATCGAGAAAAATAATATTGTGCCGATTGGGACTCTTTCAGAAGAAGAGGATTGAGATTTTAGGAGGTTCCGGGAACATCATTTGCGAAAAAGGAGCAGGCAAGATTCTAATCTGGATATTCTTAATATGCTTGTAGTTTCATCAGACCCTTTTCTAAGTGCACAAAGGCCTAAGTTAGATGCCAAGAAAAAGCAGAACCTTTTTCCTGAAACTCTCGATTTAATTCAGTTTCAGGAAACTGAGTTCGAGTTTTTAGATATATCAAATCTAGATTCTGATTCAGAATTGGAGTCCGACAACGAGAGCGATAAGGAAAATTTATAATATTTAATGGTTTTTCATGTTGTTTTGTTATTTATGTTAGTTATAGTAGCAATATTTATTGTTATCAATTCCGTAAATTATTTTGTAAAATATTTTGTATTATTGTATAGTAATTAAATAACATCTTTGTAACCTCTTTTTTTATTTTTAACCGCATTTTTGATATCTTTATTGTTTTATATACACTTAATATATAAGTAAATAATATTCTTCATATCGAGACACTAAAAGGAACCATTTCATATGAGAAAATAAATTAAATATTTCAATGATTTTTAAAAAAAAATCGGCAGTTGTAACCGATATATGAAGTATGTCAAAAAATCATAAATAGTTAGTACTATAACCACCTGTAAGGATATTACGGTTTTCCTTGCCGTTTTGGAAATAATCGGATTTTTCATACTAGCTTCATACAAATTTTTCGTAAAAAAAATATTATTCCTTCGTTTTTATGCAGAATTGACTCAGGTGTCATTTTTGTACATAGTAACAGCTTATAGAAGCAATATCCGACGAAAAATCCGGCACTTGCAAATTGAAATCCCTAAGTCTATGAAAGCCGAATTTCAGCCCACTGTGCGCCGTTCCAAACATTAGAGCGTGACGTTCGGTTGTAACAACTTTCCCGTTCCAAACGTCAGAGCGTTGCAACCAAACAACCATCAAAATTGATGGTTGTAAAACGCTCTGACGTTTGTCTATGAAAACATGTCAATGTCATTTGACATTATTTTGTATTTTGATGTTTTTGTGTCTAATTTTCAAATAAAACATGGTAGCTTCGCAAAAAAAACAGTTTTTATTTGATTTTGAATGAAGGGAAGTTTAAATTATTCCTATTTCAAGTGGAAAATGAGGACTTTGTTTTGACATTGACATTTAAAGTTCTTGGTCGTTCCTAACCTTAGAGTGAGTTAAAAAACAACCGTTGGTTGTTTTTTAACTGCACTCTAAGCCTCTGAACGCAACCCAGCAGACTCATGGAAATAGTACTATTAACCGGAATGAGCGCTTCGCCCCAAAACGAGCCGACAGAGAGGTCAAGTAGATGTATGTGTCCTTTTCTTCATTAGGGTGACCAAACCGTATGGTTCGCCGGAGACATACATAATACTTTAAACTGTTTAATATAAACTTAAATACCTAGGTAGTTCTTTATTTATAATAAACACTCATTACCGCGTTTTTATTAGGTTGCTTGCTCTTTTGTTTGTTTGAGCACAAATTTTGCAAACGATTTTATACTAAATTCCCGATGACCTAGAGACTTGAAACTTTGAACACAGGTCAGAAATGGAAGGAAATGCAATATTACAGTGTCATTGAGGTGATCTGATAATGGAGCCGGAAGAACGCCACAGGAACTCTATGATGAATGAAACTATACAACCCCATCGTGTTTGGGCTTATTAGAATTGTCTTGACAAGTACTCTGACGGGAGACGAGGTCCAGGGCAGGCGCGGTCGCAGCCTAGCAGGGGGGGTCACTAATAATAATAATTGCTTTTCTGTAAATTTTTAGAAGCTTTTTCTATGTGACGTGTACGATTTTTTTGGGGGGGGGGGGGGCATGTCCCCTGTGACCCCCCCCCCTCGGACCGTGCCTGGTTCAGGGTCGGATGATGAAGTCTGGATTCCATGCCATAGGAACTCAATATTGAAATCATGCAACCCCATCGAGTTTGGGCTCGTTTGAATCGTCTTGACGAGTGCTGATGGAGCCGGAAGAAGGCCACAGGAACTCTGCAATAAAACCTTTCAACCCCATCGAGTTTGGACTCGTTTGAATGGTCTTGACGAGTACTCTGATAGGCGCTGGTATATTTTTAGTTTAGCTCGATAACTAAAAAAAAGAAAATTAATATTTATTTAAAAAATATATTTTTTAAGAACAAATTATTTATCACGTTTTTATTAACTTGCTTTTTTGTTTTTATTTTTTAAATATGGTAATTCAACCAATTAAAATCTAGTTTATTCAATTCAATTTAATTTCAAGTGTAAATTATTACGCAAGTTTATTCCAATTTTTAATAAAAATGCAATGTGCGTGAACTTCGGAAAAACAAATAAATGTTGGAAAAACAAGTAAAAGTAGGAAAACATTGTCTAGTGATCTGTAGTTAAAAAAAGATGCAAACGATTTTCGACTTTATTGACGTTTGAAATTCGATTGCTTTTTCCCATAATTATACTTGTACATTTACTTTGCTGTTTCATTAAAAACTGTTATTTTGGTAAAGATGTCAATAAGGTCTAAAATACTTGCACCAATTTGTTTACTTGTGAAGTTAATAAAATAGGTGCAAGAGATTTACGACGACACAATGTTTAAAATATAAAAAAAAACCAAAATGGCGACCAACTATATTGTTCGTGGGCCGATTTTATGAAACTCAATTTTGTTACTATTTTGATAAAAATATAACAAAGAAATGTTAAAAATATAAAAAAACTAGCGGCCGCCCGCGACTTCGTCTGCGTGGAAAGATTTTTTGCCATCCCTTGGGAACAATACTTTTTTTCGGGATGAAAGGTACCCTATGTCCTTCTCTGTACCCCTGACAACGTGTATGCAAAATTTCAATATGATCGGTTGAGTAGTTAAGGCGTGAAGGCGTAACAAACAAACAAATAAACAAACAAACAAACAAACGGACTTTCGCATTTATAATATTAGTAAGGATATGGCAGCCAACTTGTTTGTTTTTGGGCCGATTTCGATGAAACTCGGTTTTTGGTAATATTTTGACAAGAAAATAACAACGCAATTTTTAAAATACTAAAAATCTAAGATGGTGGCCAACTTTTTTGTTTTTTGGGCCGATTTCGATGAAACTCGGTTTTTGGTACTAATTAGACAAGAAAATAACAACTCAATGTAAACTGATGGAAAAATCAATAAAAGATCAAAATGGCTGCTAATTTGTTTTTGGGTTGATTTTGATGTGACTCGGTTGAAAAAACAAATAAATAATTTGGCTGCCATCTTAGATTTTTTTATGACATTCCGTTGCTGTTTTCTTGTCAAAATAGTACCAAAACCCGAGTTTCATCAAAATCAGCCCACAAGCAAAACAGTTGGCCGCCATCTTGGATTTTTAGTTTTTTAATAATTGCGTTGTTATTTTCTTGTCAAAATCGTACCAAAAACCAAGTTTCATCGAAATCGGCCCAAAAACAAAAAAGTTGGCCGCCATCTTGGATTTTTTAAATTTTCAACATTGCGTTGTTATTTTCTTGTCAAAATCGTACCAAAAACCGAGTTTCATCGAAATCGGCCCAAAAACAAAAAAGTTGGCCGCCATCTTGGATTTTTTAAATTTTCAACATTGCGTTGTTATTTTCTTGTCAAAATCGTACCAAAAACTGAGTTTCATCAAAATCGGCCCAAAATCAAAAAAGTTGGCCGCCATCTTGGATTTTTAGTTTTTTTTTAAATTGCGTTGTTATTTTCTTGTCAAAATAATTCCAAAAACCGAGTTTCATCGAAATCGGCCCAAAAACAAAAAAGTTGGCCGCCATCTTGGATTTTTTAAATTTTCAACATTGCGTTGTTATTTTCATGTTGAAATAGTTCCAAAAACCGAGTTTCATCGAAATAGGCGCACAAACATGAATTTGATTATTATTATTAATTTTACCGTCTCGCCTGCGACCTCTAGCCATATCAATAGAAAAATTTCGTTTTTTTGGAAATCTGAAATGGTGCAGTATTTATGGTCACACTAGTTTTGTAAAGTAACATTTCCTAAGATTGAAATTCTTAAATTGAAATTCGGCGCCAAGGTCAAAATCGGAGTTGCCAAGATTGACACTTCTATTTATTACCACCTCACCGATCATAGCTGATTAGCATTATTTTAGATATCTAATTAAATCAAAAGAGTAAGTTCTGTTTTATATTACAATTATTATGTGTCATTCTAAATTAATATTTAAATAGTATATATTCGACTTCCCATTCCGAATCCTTAATTTTGATACACTACTTGATTGGTAACGTACATATTTTTAGTCCTACTATCGTGGTATTATTGTTTAGTAATGGCAATTGTGCGAACGAGACACCGACCTCCACTAGGGTGTTGTCTCATTCACACAGTAGTGCCTTCAGTCAATTTCGTCGATAGAATTTCAACTCTATGACAAATGCAATAAAGTTGAATTTCTTTTGAACGATAAGTGAAAATTTTTGTAGAGTACTCACTCCCTATTATAAACCTCCTTGAGCAGACTGTCTACTGACTGACAGTTGTTTTTTTACACTGACCTGGGGCCGTATTATGACCTCTTTACCCGATTGCACTAAACTTAAGAATCGCCTAAGTCTGTTCCTAACTACAACACGACCAAATTAAAACGGTGTCAAACTTAGCGGTCATGTAGCTGTCATTCGCCTACTTAACTTGGTCGAGTTGTAGTTAAGAAAAGACTTAGGCGATTCTTAAGTTTAGTGCAATTGGGTGCTTATTTCCTGGCAGTTTTCTGACTGCCTATCAATCTATCTCTTTTAATTGCTATACAGCGAAAAAGAGATGTAACTATAGCAATTCATAAACCTGGCAAGTTTTAAGAGGTTGTAATATCCCCCCTGCATATATTTACACTGGACAGGCTTATGTCAAACTGTTTTTGTGCCTATTTGATTTCCGCCATTTTGGCTTTGTAGGACGTAGCGTGAG
The DNA here is from genome assembly GCA_943789525.1 of Agriphila geniculea. Lineage (NCBI taxonomy): Eukaryota > Metazoa > Arthropoda > Insecta > Lepidoptera > Crambidae > Agriphila > Agriphila geniculea. The sequence continues at coordinate 18,021,086 of OX038875.1, forward strand.
CATAGCGTGCGTACGTGGTACTAAAGTTTGAAGTCTGGAGAGACCATCGCGTCAACTATTTTCATATTGTACGTCAAAATTAGTTCTTTAGATGCACGCTAGTGGCGTTTCAAATAGGCACAAAAACTTAGCTGTCAAATCATACAGACAGCCAGTCGTTAAATAAATAAATTTTTTTCTGTCAGTGTTTTTTTACTAGATGAAATCACAGATTGTATAGTTTTAGACTTAGAGTAAGACGGGCTTCTAAAGAAAGAGAAGCCATACGAAGCGTTCCCCTCTGCCGAAGTACAAGCCCAAATGGGCATACGCATTAGTAAAACCAGTTGCGCCCGGATTTCTTTCTAGACCGAGTCCAGTCGCGCATGTGAACGCTGCTGTGTTTAAAATGTCGAATTTATGAGTTTTTTGCTGTTAAAAGAGGTCTTGAACATCAAGTATACAAAAAGACGGTGTTACATTTCACATAAAAGTAAATTTTTATCGTATTATTGCTATTTGTTTACATTTAAACATTAAATTCGTATATTTTATTCTTGATTAGTTGTCAAATTTGTTCAGTGACATCGGGTCTGCTAGTCCATGGCTCGTCCGTACAAATTTCAGATCTGTCGCTAGATAAATCCGAGTTCTCGCCGATGGGCAACTTAGTGATGTTACCGTTAAATAATGTTTGTCGATAAAGTGTTGGTCAATCTGGCCCTGATTATGCGTCAAATACATTTGCGAGATGTTTGCATGATTTGCTTTGCACTGATGTGAGCGCGACGCGACAGATATCGCGAAATAAATTTCGAAATAATAGATTATACAACAAGTGAATAAAAAGGGAATTTAGTTCGAGGTATACAAAGAACCGAGATGAAATTTTTTTTCACGAGTTGTGTTGTGTACTCTACTTTTTACCATTGACTGCGAGAAAGCAAATAGGTACCTAACAGTACTTTATACTTAGTATTTATAGTTGACCATCAGCCATTTTTAATGTCCCCACTACTGGGGCACAGGCCTTCCTTATAGGTGGGAAGATGGGCGATAACCTACCACGCGGGCCCAATGCGGATTGATGGGTGTTAACGACTGCAAATGCAGCCGGGACCAACGGCTTAACGTGCCTTCCGGGGCACGGAGGAGCTCGAGATAATACATTTTTGGTCACCCATCCCATGACCGACCCATGCGTGAAATTAGAAGTTTTCCAATGACATAAAACAACCACGCTAAGAGAGATGGATGGTAGGTACCCCCCCTTGGTAGGTAAGGAGGGGTGGCATTCAAAGTTTCGCGCCGCCGCACTTCAGAAAAAAATCATATCTCCTTCAATATACCTACCACCTCGAATGAGGTATCATATTATGATAAATCAGGGATGATGAAGCCATTTTTGAGACATTGAATGTACAGTTTCTTAAAAAAATAATGATATATTTTACTATATTGACGACATTATCAAAATCAGTTTGCTATTTTTTTATTCAACAGTCGGTCGGTATCTTTCAAAATTCAAATTGTTGGTGTGCAGATAGCAGTACTGTCATGGAGCGATGTTCAGTGTCAGCAGCCTGAGCCCAACTTCCCTGGGTATACATTAATCCCAACCCAATCACCTACACTCTCAAGATTTTTGTATAAAGCTCGAGCGTATAAAAATGACCTCTTTGTTGTTATTCACCCCATCGTAAAATGATTGAGTTTGTAACCTTTATTCCTTTTTCCGTATCGATATTGCTGCATCGACAGTTGAGCCCAGCCCTTTATGTCAATAACGTGTCATATTTTGATGTGTGACTCATCCGTACACAAATTTTTGCTGTTTTGTTTTATTTTTTATGTGTGAGCGTCGTCATTACAGTGTTGTTTTTGTATGTGGGTATGCGGAACTGCACTTGTGTGCATTTCCCTCCCCCCGCAAAAAATGCCAGAATAATTTGATAGAGTAATAATCGCTAAGGCTTCTCCCTTTGTGACGAAACACAGCCTTTGTTGCTCGAAGGTTTTAGACACTGACGTCCATTATACAAAGTACGCTGGACAGCATATTGTCATGAAATGAATGACAAAAATTTTTGTGCCGATTTGAAAATCGCCATATTGCCGGCGATGAGAGCAGTTAGTAAGTGAGTTCCAAGTACACTCACTAGGTACTGCCATAGTAGAATCCAAATTAGTAATCTGTGGTAGAATCTATTGCTCTCAGCGCCAACAAGGCGCTTTTCAAATCGGCACAAACGATTGGTACGTTTGCCTGTCTAGCTTACTTGTATAATGGACGTGAGTGGTTTAAAGCTTTGTACAGACTTGTTCATTTTGGCGTATCAGATCACCGTATTTTTTAAACATACATACATGCATTGAAGTAATATCAACGCACGCCCAACCAAACTAGCGATGTATGGTAAAGATACGGTGATCTGATACGCCAAAATGATACAAGTCTGGACAAAGCTTTACACCATCCACCACCCCCAGTCACACTAGCAACCACCATTATTTAATTTTCTCTTTGGCGACGGCCAATCGCGCCATGCCAAAATGCGACGCTACACGCTCAGTAAAGCTATGTTTACATTACGCCAAGTAGACGACGGAGTCAAGTAGCGAGTAGAAGTACATTGCCTGGCATGCTTGTAGATTTTAAAAGAACGTCAAACACACCACGTACCTAATATTAACTACTACTGGAATATTTGCTGGGCCGAGCTGCTGACGTAATGTAAACATAGCTTAAATAATTTGTAATGGAATGTTTAAAATTTTACTTACCATTGGTTTAAATTTACTCTATGGCCAGGCCTCCTACCGCTAGCCGTGCCTACGAGGGCACAAGTGAGCAGAGGGCCGCCAAACGACTGCCCGTGTAGTCGCGCGGCATCTTACTGCCTGCGTAGGTATTGTCTCTTTATAATAATAACAATGTCGAATCGATATTACTGTGCCGTGTACGCATGTCTAAATCAAAAAACCAATAAACAATTGTCGTTTTTCACATTATGATATATGCTACGTAGTTCATTTAAAAGAAGTCAACCCTAACGTTGCGTCGTCAGAAAAAGTAAGAGCACGCGATAGATAGAGAGGCAACTACTAGGTGAATATAACTACTAGGTGAATAACGCGATAGAAAGAGAGGCAACTACTAGGTGAAAATATAGGCCATTAGCGCTGCGCGACCTGAATTGCACTTTATTGTGTCGGTGCAAAAGTCGCTATCGCTATTTATTCAAATGACTTTGCGGCGTGCTGCTTCTGTACTTGTACTATTATTTAAGCTTCGTACAGACTGAGGCGAGCGAATCGCGCGCGTCGCTCATTTTGACAGATTTTGATCACGTAACTCAAAGCAATAGCCATAGCCATTGCCATAGCAATTTCTTTGACAATGGCTATGGCTATCGCTTTGAGTTACGTGATCGCACTCGCGAATTTCGCGCGGAATTCGCCTCAGTCTGTACGAAGCTTTATTCTGTGCTATGGCGTTGGACCACAGGGTTGCGTTCAGTGGCTTAGAGTGCGGTTGTTTGGTTGTTTTTTAACTCACTCTAAGGTTAGCAACGACCAAGAACTTTAAATGTCAATGTCTGTCAATACAAAATGTACATTTTCCATTTGGAATACGAATAGTTTAAACTTTCCTTTATTCAAAATCAAATAAAAACTGTTTTTTGCGAAACTACCATGATTTATTTGAAAATTAGACACAAAACATCAAAATACAAAATAAAGTCAAATGAAATTGACATTTTTTGTATAGACAAACGTCAGAGCGTTTTCCAACCACCGATTTTGATGGTTAAAAAGTTGCAACGCTCTGACGTTTGGAACGGGAAAGTTGTGTGAACCGAACGTCACGCTCTAATGTTTGGAACGCCTTTAGACCTTCCGGTTGCACTCGGAGCGTAATAGGTTCAGAACGCAACCCAGTATTTACTGAGCGTGTAGCCGTCGCCTTTTGGCTATGTTTACATTAAGCTAAGTAGACGACCGACCGAGTCGAGTAGTGAGTAGAAGTACATTGACTGGCATGTTCGTCGATTTTAAAAGAACGTCAAACACACCACGTAGTGAACTTCTACTACAGGGGTACGTTCGTAAAGCTCGCTCGACGACGCTCGATGACATGTACGCGTTCTAAAACCACCGGGGCGATCGCCCGACGATCACTAGGTAATCTAGGTATAGCCGTTCGTAAACGACGCCCGGCGAACGCGCCGATCACCCCACGAAATAGGTGGGTGAAGTTCGCCCTGACGTTTTATTTGACAGTTGACACGTCTTCTTTGTTTATAAACATTAATTTTCATTTTATTGTTTGTTGCATTTCGCGCTTCATTAATATCAAAATTAACAAATCTAATAGGACAGTGACAGCTATGCAGTGTCGTTCGTAAACGTCGGATGACGAACGTCGCACGCCTTGGAGTGAAGGTCCGACTTCGAGCCTCGTTTACGAACGCACCCCTGCACGCGTAGCATGACCAACATCGAGATAAGATTCGACTCAGAGAACAATGGCTTGTCTACACCGAAATGTCACTTTTGTCGGGTCGAGATCGAGATACTCATGCTCGCATTTACAACTAGTACACTCGTATTGTTCTTTGTCGTGGCCTAATGTCAAAAGTCGACAAACATGAGCTTTTCTCTTCAACTGACATTAATTTGACAGTTGAATCAGAGAAACTTGTCTACCACCGTTTAAGTAGTCGAGAAGGTCGAGAGAGAATCACAGACTAATAAGAAGATTCGAAATAGTTTTCTACGTATTTTATTTTATATGAATCTAAATTTCGCAATAAAAATAAATCTAAATTATCCGTGCTTATATCTTATTCCTTAAAAACTTAAAATTAAAATTATTTTCATACGTTGATTTCAATATCTCGTAATTTTCTCGTCATTTTACACAGATTACTAAATTAACAATTTCGTTAGTAGTCTGTGTTATCTTTTCAAAATACTCTCAATAAAAGAAAGGCAAACGAATTTATATCCATACAGCTATATTTAATTAATTTAAGAGTTTAACGTTGTGAAATCTATAGAAAGGAACGGTGCTTTATGAGAAATAAAGTTATTATTTTCTATTGGCAATATTATTCTTCTCGAGCTCGAGAGAGCTTGTCTACGGAAGAGAATGCTTTCTTGAGTGCCTTTTTATCCTAGAACTTATAAAAAAATGAGAATCATGTTTAAACTAAATTATTTCGGATCATTTTAGATAATTTTGACGTTTATTGGTGTTGAAATAAAAAGGTTACCTTTAAAATTCACTTTTTTATTAAAAGACATTAAAAGGTTTCGAAATTCTGAGAACGAGTCCCACCTGTCTGTCAAACTGTGCTCAGCAATCGAGAAGGTCGAGACGACAAGTCTTCGTAGACAAGAGTCTCGTTTGCTCATGCTACGCGTGCTGGAATGTTTGCTGGGCCGAGCTGCTGGCGTAATGTAAACATAGCTTAAGGCTTGGCGCGAGTAGCCGCCCGCCTTTTTTTTTTTTTTTTTTTTTTTTTTTTTTTTTTTTTTTTTTTGGCTCGCACGGTTTGTGCATTAGCCAATGTCAAGTAGGTAAAGGTAGGGAAACCAAGGAATTTTAATAATTTAGAAGATGATCGAAATTTAGGAGAAAATAATAGGATCAAGGTAAGGATAATTTAGTGAAATAGATAGATAATAAATAATAATGATTAATAAAATAAATAAGGGTAGTTAATATATATTAAGGTTATAATTTAATATTATTTTCAGTTAAAAATTTAGAAATTAAATTATACAAGTCTGGATTAATGCAGCTCAGTAGAGTTGGGATTGATGTAGGGAGGGGAACACGGAGGGATACGAGGGAATCTAAAAAAGAGGAGCAATCATGAAGCGAACATTGAAAGAAAATGTGATTCAGGTCCTCGTCACCAGCACCACAAGCACATACACTGTTGTTGCAGATTCCTATCCTAGTAAGATGTGATGCAGTACAAACATGATCTAAGCGCATTCTGATAAGACTGGATGTAGCAAATTTACTTAACTGTATTTTAGAGAACCAAGGCTTAAGAGGAATTGTTTGTTGAATTCTTTTATAAGCTCTTCCTTTAGTAAGACTCGTAGTATTCCATTTATCTTCCCAACAGACATGTAAATGCTGCTTGGGAAGAGAAATGAGATCCGGCACTATATTTTTATAAGGGAAGATATCACCAGAATTTATTGCGTCCTTGGCAAGCTTGTCGGCAATTTCATTTCCTTTTATGTTATGATGGCCAGGTATCCACGCGAAAAGAATGTCATATCTATTTTCTTTACAGGTTAATAACAGCTGTCTACACTGTGTAACATAAACAGAAGCTAAGCAGGATTTAAATGGAAATCTTTGGAGAGATTGAAGAGCGCTCTTGGAATCCGAAAATATAATGGCTTTTTGAAGTTTTGCTATTAGGACATATTCTAGTGACTTTAGGATTCCAAAGCATTCCCCAGTGAAAACTGATGTCTCAGGCGGAAGTTTAATTTTTTGATGGATGTTATATTGCTGATGGAAGACACCAATTCCAACCAAACCAGAACCGGAATGTTTAGATGCATCACAGTATAAATAATGCCAGTCTGGCCAATCACTATCAATAAGATGTCTTAAAGATGCATCAGGATTCTGGTCATTCTTTAAAAAGTCTAAACTAAAGAGGACATTAGGTTCAAGAACTAAAGCTGGGAAGTTTGTAGAAAACAAAGGAAGGTACTGTGATCTGTGAGTAGGGGCTTGCAGGGAGATAAATTTACGAAAACTGACGACTAGACAGGGAGGGGGTTTATTGGTCCAGAAAGAAGAGGTCTCAATTTTTTCTGATAATTCTTGTAATTTGCTGTATAGAGGATGGTTAGAAAATTGAAAAGCGCGGAAGAGAAATTTATCACACAACATTTGCCTTCTTAACTTTAGTGGAGGTTCAGCACATTCAACCTGAAGAGCATTTAGCGGGCTAGATTTCATAGCTCCACCTATGAGTCGTAGTGATTTAGATTGGATATCATCTAATTTACTTATGGCAGCTAAGCTACACGGCTCTAAAAAGAAAGTCCCATAATCCAGGATGCTTCTGATAATAGCGTTATACAAAAGCTTAAGATTAAAAGGGTGGGCGCCCCACCAAACACCCGAAAGACATCGCAAAATATTAAGTTGTCGTTCACAACGTGCTGAAGCATAATAGCAGTGTGGTAAACCTGTTAATTTCGAATCTAATATTAAACCTAAAAATTTGAATTCATTTTCTGAGGGAATTAATTGACCATCATAAGAAATCGAAAATGTAGGTGGACTGCGCATTTTAGTGAATAAAACTGTACAGCTTTTATTTACAGAGAGACTTAATGCGTTTTTATCCAACCAAGATTTTAAAAGCTCCAGAGCGTTGTTTAACGAATATGTTAATTTAAATATAGATCGGCCAGATACGTAAATAGCTAAATCGTCTGCATATTGTAACACATTCACGTTATTAGCGATAGAAAATTCAAGGTCATGAGTATATATGGCATATAGAATTGGGCTGAGTACCGATCCCTGTGGCAGGCCTTTCCACGTCAGTCTAGATTTTACCTTTGAATCACCAAAATTAATTTGTATTTGCCTTTCTGAAAGGAGATTAATGATAAAATTACTCAATAGGTGGGGAACCTGGAGCTTATCTAATTTAACTTTGAGAAGTTCTAGATCAACATTGTCATATGCTGCAGAAATATCTAAGAAAGCTGCAAGTAGAAATTCGTTATTTGAAAAGGCTAATCTTATATCAGTCGTGATAATGCCTAAACTGTCCATAGTGCTCTTCCCTTTTCTGAACCCGTATTGGCTCGGAGCCAGCAGCTCCCGACCTTCTACATACCACTCCAACCTGTTCTTGGCCAGGTGTTCAGCCAACTTAGATAGGACTGATGAGAGAGCTATAGGTCTATATGAATTAGGGTCTAATGGAGGCTTATTGAATTTCAAAATAGGAATAATTTCCTGGATTTTCCATGAGGGAGGGACTTCACCGGACAACACAACAGAATTAATGAGATTTAACAAATAAATTAAACTATTATCATTTAAATGAGTTAGAAAAGAGTATGGAATACCATCAATACCAGGAGCTGAATCTTTAACATAGGACAGCACTGCTTTCAACTCAGTCAAACTAAAAGGTGAGTTAAGATTGTTTAAGTCTTTTATTCTATGGCAAAAGGACAACTGAGGTGATGTTAATATTAGTTCTTGAGGAACAAATGGCGGAGCTAATTTGTCCAGAAATCTTTCAGCTACACCTTCATCAATACATTTAGGGACTCGTTCTTTAAAGGCAGATCTAAACCTACGAATATTATTCCAAACCTCAGAAGGAGAAATGTTAGGTGATATAGATAAACAAAAGGTCCTCCAACCTTCCCATTTCTTTTTTTTAAATAGACTGCGGGTTTGATTCATTATTTGTATCAATTTATCAAAATTTTCGGATGAGCTATTATCTTTATAATTTATTTCAGCCTCTTTTCTCTCTTTTATTACTTTTGTACATTCACTGTCCCACCACGGGGGGGAAGGAATATACCCATTTGTTTTTTTCTTTGGAAAAACTTCGTCGGCTGCTTCTAACAAAACTGAGGCAAAAGCCTCGGCACTCTGTGTCCGGTTATTTTCTTGTATAGAAGGAAGTGAGGAAATCCTTAGTTCAACTTGCTCCCTAAACATTTCCCATCTGTCACTGTCATTTTGGTTAAGTTTATATTTCAAACGAGGTGGGCGTCTACTTTGATTTTTTAATAAAGTTGAAGGAAATTCAATTAAAATAGGAAAGTGGTCACTACCAAACGTGGAAGATAGTGGACTCCAAGTCAAGGAGGAGGAAGCTAGATTGGGACTACAAATTGTAAGGTCGGGCGCACTGTCTCCTTCATGAGGCAATGTTCGCCGTGTTGGAAGTCCTGTATTTAGGATGCAAAAGTTATTCAGATCTGAAAAATCTAAAATTCTGGAACCGCACCAGTTAGATTTGGCACTGCCCCATGCCTGGTGTTGAGCGTTAAAATCTCCCATCATGAAAATGGGTTTTGGGAGTTGAGAGATGATGGTATCTAATTCATTGTACACAGAGGATGTTGGATGAGGTATGTATAGTGAAACAAAACAGATATTATTAATGGAAGCGGCTATGATTGATAGGTTAACACTATGAGTAATAGGAATATGCTGAAAGGAAATAGAATCATTAATTAGAAGAGCTACACCACCATGGGAATCAGAACGGTCTTCTCTTAGAGGAAAATAATGAGAAACATTAAAAATACTGTTTGGCTTAATCCAAGTTTCTTGTAATGCTATAATTACAGGTTTATATACATTAATTAGGTGAAATAAATCACTTTTCTTATTATTTATACTTTGGCAATTCCACTGAAGGATTGACGAGATATGATCCATTTTGATTTTTATTTACACTATTTATATTTTCAGATGCAGCGTTGGACGGTTCAGACATTATATTTTCTGTTTGACACAAAAACTTTATCAGGGTAATGATGAGATCCCTAGTCGACATATTGGAGAATGGGTTATTTTCATTTAAGGTACCCACTGTTGGCAATGGAATATTATAATCTTTAGTTAAAGCGTCATGAGTTTCTTTGTCATAGCCCTTAGAACTAATTTTGTGTAATTTAGGTTGAATAAAGACTGTTTTTCTGTAAGATGTAGTTTTACTGGGATTAGAGTTATTACTTTGTGATTGGGGAGCAACGGAGGATGTAAGAACTTCAGAATATGATTTTGTGATTGGAGGGTGAAGCTTAAGGGCTTCAGCATAAGAAATGCAGTTATTGGCCATGGACTCTTTTATTGCTTTTTGTCTGGAAAATTCAGGACACTTCCGGTTGGTGGCATAGTGAGATCCAGAGCATAGACAGCAAGTAACGTCATCTTCATCAATTTGGCAACTCTCACCTGAGTGGTCATTTCCACACTTAAAACATTTGGGCTTTGATCTACATTGAGTTTTTATATGGCCAAAGCGGCAACAATTAAAACATTGGACAGTGGGAAAAATATAGAGGTCTACAGGGAGAGAGTTATAACACAGAAACACTCTTTTCGGTAGCACCTGTCCATCAAAAGTGAGTACTACTGTCTCTACTGGAGTAAAACTGACATTACCATTTAATGAATTTTTCCTGTTAATGCGCCTAACTTTCAGAATATTTCCACAGCCCATAGGTACAGAAATGTTTTGTAAGATATCTTCTTCAGACCAATCTATCGGAACCCCTCTTACAACACCCATACGAGTAACAGAAAAAGTGGGTATAAACACTTTGAAATTACTATCCTTTAAGGCTTGGTTAGTGAGAAATTTATTTGCATCGTCATATTTAACAAATGAAATTACCAGTCTGTTTCTACCAATTTTTTTCAAAGATCCATTTAAAATGTTTTGGATATTATGTTTTTTTAAGAAGCGACCAAAAGAGATTGGATGCAAAGACACATTTTCATCTGGTGTAGACTGTATTTTTTGAATGTGCACGTTGTATGGAGATGCATCAGTTGCTTCATATATTTCCCTACCAACTACAGGGCGCGTCATAGACTTGTTTGATGTATCAAGAGTTGGATTAATTGTTTGTGTTTGTGGTGCTGGGGACATAGTAGGAATCTTAAAAGTTTTTGGTGAATTATTTTCACTGATCTCGCAATGGCAGTCAACTTCAGTCAAAGCATTAGAAGCAGATTTATGATGCCTCCTCTTTTTGTTGCAGTGTTTGCAAACTTTACGTGACGCTACTCTTTTGCGTTTTGTTGGGTTATTAACAGAAGTGTCCGAGTCAAAAAGAGAACCATCAGTGTCCATGCCTCCCACACTTTCATCAAATGGAATAATTACATTATGAGAAACCTGGGGGACTGTCCCCCCAGGGTCCTCCGGATCAGTCATAAAAGTACAGATCTAATTACTCACCAGATCGCTGCTAATAAGATATAAAAACACTAATACTAAATATATACACTATATAAACAATATTTACACTATTTGATCCTACTATTTACAAAGAATTAAGTGAAAAAATCTAAAAAAGCCAAAAGACACAACCGCTTAGTTGAAGGTTTCCCGCGCTTTTTTTTTCGCCGCCCGCCTTTACTAAACCAGAGTTAACCAGACTAGATAGTAAATGGCTGAATTAGGGGATATTTAATTCTTCCCTCTTCTCTCTTACTGTGATGTGATCTGTGATTGATTACGTCACGTCATATCGAATCGAATTTATTCGGAATTTGATTTTCGCCCCAAACGAAGGGTATTTTACTTTGCATTTACACTTTGCAAATAACAAAAGCCCAAGATGACTGCGTGGAGACAAGCTGGATTAAAGTAAGGACATAGGTACCAAATTACAGTTTATTCAAATGTACGCCTTTTCATTGAACGATTTTAAGGTTATATTGTATTACATTTTAGTTACATAAACTACTCCAACATCGCTGCCAAGGTTCTCCGTCGGGCACTGAAACCAGAATTACGTGCGGAGGCCCTGAAACGTGATGATTCCCACGTTCGGGTAACTCCTTGGGCCAATGGCAAACCAGCACGTAAGTTAAAAATAACATCCCAAAAGTAAAACATAAAAATTCAAGATAAAAGACGTGATTGACTATATACATATTGGCAGTAAGCTAAAAGATATGTAACTTTTGATTAAAACAAAAAAAAATCAAAGACCGTACCCGACTACCTACTTATTATGATACTTATAGGTAAATGTTATTTCTATTCTGCTTCGTTTAGATTAATAAAACCAAATCTAAGATAAATATGTTGGGTGCCGGTTTTGAACATCATATGATATCTAAAGCTGTGATCTTTAACTTTGAAATTTGGCTTACAGATGAAAGAGAGTAATTTTAAGTAAGTCAGGAAAGTGCTTTCAACAGTGATTGTGTGTGTGCACCAGCCATCCAGATTAATACAAATGTTTTTTGTGTTAGTTTAGTACCTACTAATGTTTTGTTAGCATAAGCTTATACTGATACTTAATATTTTTACAAGTTAGGTACCTACCTAATAATCAATTAAGGAATGTTGTTTGATTGTTCTAACTTTTACAGGTATTGCATTTTTTACTAACAGCATTGTTTGAATTAATGCAATAGATATAGTTTTTAGAAAAGTTTATGTTAAGTGTTTGTTTAATGTAATAAATTGTGCCTTAAAAAATCAAATATACCTAAAAGTAATTGTATAATGGTGTTTTTCAGATTTACAAGCTGCAGCTGCCCAGTAAAAGCAAATTGTAAGAGATGGAACCTACTTCAAACATAAATCATATTAATATTTATTGTTAGGGGCAATTAGTGTAATAAAATAAATAAGTTCTAATTGTTGTAAGCATTGTTTAATTGAAAACATTGAATTGGATTCCCTGATTATGTAAGTATATGTACATACAGGGTGGATTTTTGAGACGGTACATTAAGGGCAGGTACCTTAACCGTTATAATTACAGGAAAACATTCCTAGGAGACCTTTCTTATGGAAGGTCTCCTAGGAATGTTTTCCTTGGTATATATTATATTATATATATTGGTAAATATAAAATAATAGATAACTATTTAAGGTATTCTGAACTGCATTGATAGATTTTGGAAAATAGTTACCGTTAGTAAAAAAAAATGCTAAAAGACCAAAAAAATTTTTTTATACCAATCAATCCTATTTCATGTGGGGATCAAAAGACTCTAAGGGACCATTTAATTAAGGTATGAGTACTAGAAACGACAGAAATCGCCAAAAACTTTTCCCATAAATTTTGTATGGAAAAACGAAAAATCTTCTCGAAATATTTTTTATTCCCAAAATAATCCTATTTCTTATTGTGAACAACATACTCTTTAAGACCAACTGAATGAGTACAGAAACTACGTAAGTCACACACAACATCGTCTTCACACTCAGGCACAATCTTTTACAACATTAGATCAAAAAAGTAGTTTCTGTACTCAAATTTCAGTTGGCCTTAAAGAGTATTTTGATCACGGTCAAGGGCGTCGCCAGGGGTGGGCAGGGGGGGGCCGCTGCCCCCCCTAGAGGTTAGAAAATGTAGCCAACTGCAAATAACCAAAGTACTAAGGCCGTGCAATTGACTTGCTTTTCCAATAAATCCTGTTCCATCTCAAAACTTGAATAAATTCTCTAGGTGCTCTTGACTGTTCCTAAAATTCATATTTCTCTCTTAACTTGCCCCCCCCTGGGCCATGGGCTGGCGACGCCCTTGATCACGGTAAGAAATAAGATCGTTTGGCAATAAAAAATATATTGAGTAAATTTTTCGTTTTTCCATACAAAATGTATGGGAAAAGTTTCTGGCGATTTTTGTCGTTTCTAGTACTCATACCTTAAGCGTGCCCTGCCCGCAGACTACAGATCAAACTGTCGGCTGATAGTTGGCCAATAGTTGGTTTTGTATGAAGAATCGGCCGATACCGAATCGTTCTAGTGTGTGCACTTGCATACACCTTCATACTGATTCAGAGCCTGACTAAACTGTCGGCCGATAGAAAGTCTGTAGTCTGCGGGCACGCTAAATGGTCCCATAGAGTCTTTTGATCCCCACATGAAATAGGATTGGCATAAATTGGCATAAAAACATTTTTATGGTATTTTAGCATTTTTTTTGCTAACGGTAACTTTTATCCAAAATCTGTGAATGCAGTTCAGAATATCTTAAAAAGTTATGGAAAGTCTCCCAGGAACGTTTTCCAGTAACTATAACGGTTAAGGTACCTGCCCTTAATGTACCGTCTCAAAAATCCACCCTGTATATTACAATGTTAAGTTTTTATTAATCATGTATTTTTTTAATCTTGTTACCTTCACTGGTATATTACTTTCTATAACATCCTTAATCAGATTTTTGCCTAAAGGTGCTACTGGCATAACATTGCTGAGATTGAAACCTATTGTCATCGGGAACTGTTGTCTGAGTTTTTCAATTCCGTTCCAAGCAATCATTACTCCATTATCTGTACACAATTTAGGAGGTGGTCTGAAAACATCACATTCCAGCTTCTGCCCAATGATTTTTATTGATTTGAAAATGAAATCATTACAAGCAACACCTCCAGAGACTACAATAGCTTTATTTGTTCTAGGCAATAGATTCTTTTTCTCGCAGAATAGAACTGCTCTCTCAGTACGATGTGCCAAGTGTTCAGCAATAGTAAGTTGAAATGATGCACATAGATCATTTATTTCAGGGATAATTCCATCACCCATTATATGGTTCTTTTGCTCTTTTGTTATTAGTTTTCTTATCAAAGCATCTTTCAGGCCACTGAAGCTGAAATTACAGTCTCTATTTTTCAATAATGGAAGTGTAAATTCAAATAAATTCGGATTATTAGCCTTTTGGGCTGCTAATTCTATAGCTCTTCCACCAGCCAATTGTGCATATTCAGTTAGATTCTTGAGTTTTAATCTTCTAGCTGCTTTATCCATTACTTCTCCTGGTGGATTGTCCAAACAATCCCCAAGTAATAGAAAATCATCAACGTCTCTCGCTACAGCTAAAAGACAATGTCCCCCAGAAATCAATAATACTAAAAATGGGAAAGGTACATTCTGAAATAGTCTCACTGCTAAAGCATGTGCTTCCATGTGGTGAATTGGTATAATAGGTATATTATGTTTTCTTGATAAATAGGATGCAAATTTTACTCCTACTTGCAGATTTATCAACATACCTGGTTTTGTAGTAACGGCTATTGCATCAACATCGTCTATCTTTAAGTGAGCGTCACATAGAGCGTCATTTGCAGCTGATTCTATGTTATTTCTGTGCAACTCATAGGCAATGATAGGATTTACACCACCGTAACGTACATGTACAGCATTTTGCGAGTACAACGATTCTCCCAAAATTTTTCCTGCATCGTTAATTACGGCACAGCCTGTGTCATCACAAGACGTTTCAATACCTAGTACAATCTTACTTGATGAGCATCTCGTTATATTGGTTACACAGTATCTAGTGAACCCCATTAATGATATTTTGCTGAAGTACATTAGGTACTTACTAAAAGAAAACTTGAAAAAACAATTACCTACCTCTACCGTAGGAAGAGCAGGCTAAAACCGAATTATGAAAAATCCTACTTAATTGCAATAATTAAATGTTATGATATTGTGAAATTTCCTCTGCATATTCATTCACGAACGACACGAACGGCGAATATATAATTAATGAATGAATAAGTAACTAGAATTGTATTTATTTTGTTGTATTGTATCTGACCTGGCGACTAGAGTTGAGACGTATTTACTGGAACAAGTCTTTGGAATAAGTATTTGCTTGGACGTCTAAATACTAAGTATCGAATCAGCGTCCAACGCGTTTCGAGTATTTAGAAGTATCGACGGCGTACATTACTCAGTTACTCACACAAACTTATAAACTCATAGAGTCGGAGGAGACTCGGACTTCGGAGACGCGTTCGGTACGCGTTCGTTCTAAGTGTGAGTGAGTTTGTTCTTAATCATTTAAGATCAACCTTAACGTTATGCATTAAAACTTATTTTTGTATGCACTGTGATTAGGAAGCGTCTGACACTATATTAAGGAGTAAGCAAATCCGAAGATTTTCTATCTTGTTTCCACATATTAGACAATGATACCTTAACTTATTGTAAATAAGGTCCATATTTTTCTAGCCGTGAACGTTGGCTTAGTCGCGTGTGTTTTTATTAATATTTGAATTATCAGATCACTGTTGTTTCGGCATCTCGTATTGTCTACTTTGCTTTTTACCGGATAAATATGCATTCATTAAAGTTAAGGAGATACTTACTCGTACAATTTTGGTAATGTTGGAATTTTTGGACTAATTTAATTAATTTATTGAATGTTTTCGCTAATACGAATGGTAAAGGTGTTCCTTAATATTAACTGTAAATAAACTTTTTAAATAGGTTGATAGTGTAGAGGGGATGCGAACAGGTCTGTTAACTTTCTGTCTGTAAATAAACATTTTGAGTATCTTTTTAACTTTTAAATACTATGGCTCCAAAAAGAAGTTTAGCGTGAATACTTTTGATGATAAAGATAGTTATAATGCTCAATGTATGTTTTGTAATTCAGAAAATTGTGCAGAGCGAATATAAGTGTATACACACGTAAGCGAAAAGATACTAGATATAGTAAAAAAGAAATTAAAAACGCATACTTCTAAATACTCGTGGAATAGGTTTATGGAACAAGTATTTTGATGTACTCGTACTTGCAAGACTCGGTACGTGTTTGGCCTAGTACGTCTCATCTCTACTGGCGACTTGTCAATGTCATGTCGTGGTCCATGTCATGCATACTGTCATTGGATTTTATTAGTAGGCTTGGTAAAAAATATCGATGTATCAAAATATCGATATTTTTTTTAAAACATCGATATAATAATATATCGTTGATATTTTTTTCTCGATATATCGATAATGCGATATTTTTTTTCTCGATATATCGATATTTCCGAATATGAAGGGTGCATTCCAAATCACGCTGTCAATGATGTCCTTGCGCAGATTTGCGTACCGAATCACCGTTAGGCACCCATTACACGGTAGGTTTTGCTGTCAGTTTAACCACAGTCACGACTGTGACTGACGATTAACCTACCGTGTAATAGGGTGACTGATGGTTGCATGAAGTTGACTGACAGAAATTTGGATATTCGTCATGCAACCATCAGTCATGACTTTTGAGTGAACGTGTAATGGGATTTCGCTTCAGTCAAGCGTCAGTCAGCGCGCGGGCAGCGATGGAGTCGGACACTTTTCTGGCATAATAATGCAATCAATAATATGTATAAGACTTGGTACACACCTACCTACTTGTAATAATTTTATTGATTTTTAAATAGGTACATATTACAAATTGACTGTATGTATGTAGGCGAGCGGTTCCCGAATTCTTTTGGTTTGGCTACGGAACCCTTTTTGTTTCACTGTTTTTGGGCGGAACTGTAGCTCAAGTAAAAAGTAAACTAACTGTAACATTGTACTGAGGCTTTTTGGCTTGGTGTTCACATCTTGTAAGTTACTTTGACTTTAAAAGAAGGACTTTTAAAATATACAATAGTTATTTAGTTAGAACACGGTTAGAACAAAAATATAATAATATATACCTATCCTGAATATATAAACTCTTGAATTTTTGCGGAACCCCTGAGAGCCTCTTACGGAATCCCAGGGTTCAGCGATTGTTGGTGGAAACGTATAAGTAAGTAAAAGTACTTAGTCTGTGACATTTACTCTGGCAAGTTGTCTCTGTGCTGTGCACATTAATTTCATAAAATTACAGGGTATCTTATAATAATTTGTGGTCCAGAGCAAGGAGCCATTTCCAACAACAATCTTTAAAAAATTCAAAATTCAAAATAATTTATTCAGTCTAGGCTGTTGCAAGCAATGTGAATGTCATAGAAGCTACGCCATCGGTTCGCAAACCCTAAGCGGGAGACCTTGTAACGAGAAGAACCGGCAAGAAACTCGTCAAGGGCTGCTTTTTTCTCCCTGTATATTTCATACAGAGTCGTCAACATTGAAAAATGAGCTCCACGTTTAAAGTGAGGTCATTTTCCATCACAATAATTAACAAAAGTTTGCACACAATGGGTAGGTGTAGGTTAAAATTAAATATATCTACTACATTCAGATAGGTAAATGTGAGAGTAAATAACTTTCAACTAGTTGAGAATTTGAGAAATCACTCTGTCTGCTACTCGAACCAAAAAACACTTGATGCAAGACATAAAAAGTAAAAACGCAATTCTTACAATTCAATATGCGTTAAGATAGGTACTCAGAAGCAGACCCATTCCCACTGGCAGCACCCGTTCACGAGCATGACGCATGGACCAGCCATCGCTTCGCTCAACCATATTTGAGGGAACGTAACGACCCGCCCCACACGACACCACCGCAGAAATGATTAAAGAGAGCATGACATACTTAGGCCACCCATCCTAAGGCACCGAATTGAAGACTAATGTCCAAAAGCTTTTCATAGGCCTTTACTTACAAAATTATAGACGAAAAAATACGAAAAAATATTACGAAAGCAAAATAATCATTTAAGTCATTAGCATTAAAAAAAAGTGAGAAATCAAAACAAGGATTAGTTATTAATTTTATGTTTTGAGTAAGAAGTGCCATACAGATTGATAATATTAAACATGAAAAATATATATATATATATATATATATATATATATATATATATATATATATATATATATATGTATATATATATATATATATATATATATATATATATATATATGTGACGCCCTTAGTACAAGCAGACAGAAGCAGACCCATTCCCACTGGCAGCACCCGTTCACGAGCATGATGCATGAACCAGCCATCGTTTCGCTCAACCATATTTGAGGGAACGTAACGACCCGCCTCACACGACACCACCGCAGAAATGTTTAAAGTGAGCATGACATACTAAAGCTACCCGCATTAAGGCGTCGAGTCAAAAAGCTTACAATACGTTTTAAGTAGGTAGGACAATTCTCTCAATTTTCACATAGAATAGAAAAATCTACGACCAAGCTGTTTTATCAATTAAGTAATCTTTAACGGTATAGTATCCTTTTTTGAGAAGACAATTCTTTACATGAGTCTTGAAGTTTTCAAATGGTAAATCCAAAATATTACTAGGAATTTTATTATAAAACTTTATACCAAGACCTATGAAAGAACCACGGACTTTTTCTAATCTATACTGAGGCATTACAAGTTTGTCTTTATTTCTGGTGTTCCGATTGTGCCAATCACTATTTTTTGAATATAAGTTAATATTGCGACGCACGAAAAGTATGCAGTTTAATATAAATTGTGATGCTGCTGTCAATATACCAATCTCTTTGAATCTATCCCTAAGAGATGTTCTAGAACTTAGTTGATAAATAGCTCTTATTGCTCGTTTTTGTAAAACAAAAATAGTATTTATATCGGCTGCTATCCCCCACAAAAGAATACAGTATGACATAATGCTATGAAAATAGCTGAAATACACTAATCTGGCAGTTTCTTCATCTGTTAACTGTCTAACTTTTCTAATAGCATAGGCAGCAGAGCTGAGCTTGCCAGCCAGAGCTGCGATATGCATATTCCATTGAAGTTTACTGTCAAGAGTTACACCCAAGAAAACTGTTGAATCGAGCAAATCTAATTTCTCATTATTGATTACAATTTCAGTGGGATTCGCCTGTACATTAGGTAAAGTGAATTTAACACATTTGGTTTTCTTAGCATTAAGCTGGAGATTATTTAAATTAAACCAAGTATGAACCTGCGAGAGTGCTTTGTTCACATCGTCAAAATCAGTTTTATTTCTGTCAATCTTGAATATTAAAGAAGTATCATCCGCGAACAAAACAATATCACAGAACCTCTCTGCAATAAAGGGTAGATCATTTATATAAATTAAAAATAAGAAAGGGCCCAAAATAGAGCCTTGCGGAACGCCCATTTTTACATGAGAACCTGATGAACTTACTCCATTGATATTAACTGTTTGAGTCCTTGAACTGAACTACGACAGTATTAATTTTTGGGCATTATTTTTTACACCGTAATGATTTAGCTTCAACAGCAGCGTCCAGTGGTCCACGCAATCAAAAGCCTTGGACAGTTCGCAGAAAATGCCAAGGGCATTCTGAGACCCCTCCCAAGCCTCAAAGACATGCTTCAAAAGCGCAACCCCAGCATCAGTTGTGGAACGACCTTTCGTAAAGCCAAATTGTTTGGTGTGCAGAAGTTGATTTACATTAAAATGACCTAATAATTGCTCGAGTATTATTTTTTAAAAAATTTTGCTTAGGGCAGGTAATATCGATATTGGTCTGTAATTGCTAGGGTCTTCTTTATCTCCTGATTTAAACAATGGTATTACCTTGCTAAACTTCATAAAATCAGGAAATATTCCTTGATCAATACACCGATTAAAAATGTCAGCAAGATAAGGGGCAATAGTATGCACAATATTATTAATAACCTTAACTGATATGCCCCATAAATCAGTGGAGCTTTTCATTTTTAGAGAATTGAAAGTTTTAATTATATCTAGAGCATTAATACATTTAAAATTAAACAATGAATCACTTTCAGCCACATGTCCCTTTAGCATAGATACAGCAGCCGCTGGTGAGGAATCCAAATTTGATGTAGTTTCTACTGGTATGTTTACAAAGAACTTATCAAAAATATTAGCAATTTCTTTATCTGATTTTTTACCCATTTCTTATTCAAAATCGCAATCAAAATTCAAATACTGCACGCGTAGCATGAGCGAACGGGACTCTTGTCTACGAAGACTTGTCGTCTCGACCTTCTCGATTGCTGAGCACAGTTTGACAGACAGGTGGGACTCGTTCTCAGAATTTCGAAACTTTTTAGTGTCTTTTAATAAAAAAAAGTGAATTTTAAAGGTAACCTTTTTATTTCAACACCAATAAACGTCAAAATTATCTAAAATGATCCGAAATCATTTAGTTTAAACATGATTCTCATTTTTTTTATAAGTTCTAAGATAAAGAGGCACTCAAGAAAGCGTTCTCTTCCGTAGACAAGCTCTCTCGAGCTCGAGAAGAATAATATTGCCAGTAGAAAATAATTACTTTATTTCTCATAAAGCACCGTTCCTTTCTATAGATTTCACAACGCTAAACTCTTAAAACTAATTAAATATAGCTGTATGGATATAAATTCGTTTGCCTTTCTTTTATTTAGAGTATTTTGAAAAGATAACACAGACTTCTAACGAAATTGTTAATTTAGTAGTCTGTGTAAAATGACGAGAAAATTACGAAATATTGAAATCAATGTATGAAAATAATTTTAATTTAAGTTTTTAAGGAATAAAATATAAGCACGAATATTTAGATTTATTTTTATTGCGAAATTTAGATTCATATAAAATAAAATACGTAGAAAACTATTTTGAATCTTCTTATTAGTCTGTGAACTCTCTCTCGATCTTCTCGACTACTCAAAGGGTGGTAGACAAATTTCTCTGATTCAACTGTCAAATTAATGTCAGTTGAAGAGAAAAGCTCGTGTTTGTCGACTTTTGACATTAGGCCACGACAAAGAACAATACGAGTCTACTAGTTGTTAAATGCGAGCATGAGTATCTCGATCTCAACCCGACAAAAGTAACATTTTGGTGTAGACAAGCCATTGTTCTGTGAGTCGAATCTTATCTCGATGTTGGTCATGCTACGCGTGCAGGTCTTTCTATAATTAATATCCATAATTTATGCATGAACACGTGTACTCTTTGTGAATTTTTGCGTATGACTGACGATCAGTCAGAATGACCGTGTAATGGCGATATAATTCCATCAGTCACCAACAGTCAAACGTAATTCATGACTGATGGAATTTGACTGACGCTTGCATGACCATGAAATGGCTGTTTTAAGGTCAAGCCACACAGCGGGCGTGACGGGAGTTCACACTGCGGGCGTGATCACGCCCCGTCCCGTCGCGCCCCGTCGCACCGCGCCCCGTCACGCCGCGCCGACCGTACCGTATCGCCACAGTTTAACAATCCATACAGTTGTTAAACGCCTTTGATGTCAGAGGATGCCGCCGTCCGTGTAGGTACTTATGCAATCAGTCCCGAATGTGCAAGGATTATCAAAAAAGAAAAAGAAAACGAATGTGATTAATTAATAATAATTAATTTACAAGTACATTTGTTTGTTACGCCTTCATGTCTTAACTACTCAACCATCATCATGAAATTTTGCATACACATTGTCAGGGGTAAAGAAAAGGAGGTATGTACTTTATATCTTGAAAAAAAAGCGGTTCCCAAGGGGTAGAAAAATAGCTGTCCACGCAGATGAAGTCGGGGGCGTTCGCTAGTTGTTTATCTTATAATGCCGCCCGCTGTCCACCCACCACTTCGTCCGCGTGTACGTGTACCCTAGGAAAACATTGACCAGGATAAAAAGAATCTTATGTTTTAATATCTATGTGCCAAATTGCATCCAAATGCCAAATTTCGCCAACATAAAAGGCGATGACTGACTGTAATTGCGTTCATACTGCGGGCGTGATCACGTCCTGTCCCGTCGCGCCGCGCCCCGTCCCGTCCCGCCCCGCCTCGCTTCCGATCTGTATTCACGCTTGGCGCGACGGCGGCGTGGCGCGACGGGACGCGACACGTCGCGCCACGCCGGCCTGTGTGACGTCGTCCATAGTATCTAGAACATTACAACTGCTCAGCGTCGCGTCGCCGTCCCGTCCCGTCACGCCACGCCCGCTGTGTGGCTTGGCTTTTAGCGCGATAACGACAGCCCGTGTGACGTCACTGATTACGTCATAACACCTGCCATTTTGCGCTTACGCCGCCTAGGCTTGGATAAAAAATAACGATATATCAAAATATTGTTTTTTTTTTTAAATATCGATATATATCGGCGATATTTTTTATTTTTATACATCGATATATTTCGATATATTTATAAATATCGATATATTTATTTTAATCGCCCATCCCTAGATTTTAGTTTAGTCACAGTTACACCTAGATCAAAACTGAGATAACTCAAAAAAATTAATTTTTCAGGAGACGAAAAAAACGTATTGTTGCAATTTTTGTTACGAAAATCAGTAGAAACGAGCGCTCGACTGGAGTCGAGCGATTCAAAAATAAGGCTCCTGGGACCCTATTTTTGAATCGCTCGGCAGGCGTCGAGCGCTCTTTTCTACTGATTTTCGTTCGACATATGACTCAAAACAATGGGATGTCGAACGAAAATCAGTAGAAACGAGCGCTCGACTGGAATCGAGCGATTCAAAAATAGGGTCCCTGTTCTCGCGGTCTCAAAATGGGTTGGCGGTCCGGATGCGGACCGTGGTCTGCCATTTGGCGACCCCTAATCTTTCAATAACTGAAATATTTCTTTGGAAGTTATTGCAAAATATCAAACGTCACTTCACTGTTTTAGGAATAATTCAACCATTTATTTAATATAAAAAAAACATATTTTTATTATACTTTTAAAATGAACTGGACTTAGGTCCCAATCCCAATTCTTGGACTTAGTCTCTTTTGACCCTTATTCTAAGGATTTAGGCACACATTTGGTGGACTTAAATCTAAACTAACAAAATATTGTGGATTTAGGACTTTAGCACTAAATTAAAATGATAACAAAACTTATTAATTATTAAAAATCCCGGCCAAGTGCGAGTCGGACTCGCGCACGTAGGGTTCCGTACCAAAAAAACGGCAAAAAAAATCACGTTTGTTGTATGGGAGCCCCCTTAAATATTTATTTTATTCTGTTTTTAGTATTTATTGTTATAGCGGCAACAGAAATACATCATCTGTCAAAATTTCAACTGTATGCCTGTTGTCGTTATTAATATAAAGAAAAAAATGGCAAAAAAAATCACGTTTGTTGTATGGAAGCCCCCCTTAAATATTTATTTTGTTATATTTTTTGTTATAGCGGCAACAGAAGTACATCATCTGTGAAAATTTCAACTGTCTAGCTATCATGGTTCATGAGATACAGCCTGGTGATAGACTGACAGACGGACAGCGGAGTCTTAGTAATAGGGTCCCGTTTTTACCCTTTGGGTGCGGAACCCTAAAAAATATCTTTATTAAATTACAGGAATATGTCAGGCGTATGCCCTGTGGCATGCGTTAGTTCCAATGACGCATACATCAGCGAAGAGGAAACCGCAAGACGAAAGCGAACAAGTGTGAACAATTCAAAATATGAAAAAAGAATTGGTTGTCTGTAAAGTCGGTTTACGGAAGATAATTATTTTACGTCATAACGTCATAAGTAAACATCGGTATATTAAATAAACACTTCACTTTATAAACAACGCAAGCGCTTTCGCTTGCGGGACGTGACAGCAGAACGTGATAATTTTTCGTGCATGCGGCCGGCGTTCATCGACTTATGACGTTATTGACGTGATAACGTCTTATAAATTATAAAAACTGTACTTAATTTTTAAAAAAATGTTTTTTTTTCTTGAACAATTAACACTACATCTTAAACAAAAGAAAGACCAACAGCCGGCCGTTTGCACTAAACTCAAGTTAAGCGTGTCCTCGTTAAGATATTTCTTAGCTTAGGAACAGCCTAAAAATGCCGAGCTGAAATTTTTGTTTGCACTTTACAGACTACGTCGTAACTTGGGCATCGCCTTGCTAAGAGAAAGAATGAACGAATGTAAATATTAATTGTTTATGGATTTTTAAACCGGCGAAGTAATATAGGTCATAGAATACTTTTTTGGTTATAACATCACATGGATTCATTCGTGAGTTAAAAGGAGACGAAAGATAAGGCGTTGGTTTATTCTATTTGGTAGTGTAGGTTATTCTTCTAAAGAACACTTATAATAAAATAAGAACACATATAACTTAAGATTTTTGCGATTTTTCTTTGGATTTTTAATAACGACTGCTTTTTCTTGCCGGACCACTGTTTACGCCTATTTCGACGACTGATTACGCTTGCACTTTGGATTTGAGAGCGATAGCCTTCACGACGACCTACGGAATACACACTGGAACTTCACTGCTACCGATTAAAACTGATAACTAGACCCCGGATTTGCGGTAGCACGAATAAAATGACGTTTAATAGTGCGTGGACAATTTGATTATCTATTTGTGTAATTTATCGATAAAAAAATTATAATTATGTAACGTGATATATAGAATTACTGTTGGAAATAGTAAAAATTACCTACCTACATTAAGAAAAGTGAAAATCGTGAAATGTATAAATAATAAAATTCACTGCAGTTTTTCTTGATGCAAAGATAGCAAAGTCAAAGTGAGTGAAGTAGAATGTCAAATTTTTAAGAAATACATCCTCCTTGGTAAAATACAAAAATAAATACAGACGCGATCAAAGAAGTTCCACTTCAAAAATATTTTCAAAACATCGATATATAAAAACATTTACGATAATTTGGTAATCACTAGCAAGTTTGTATTCCTGCCACCGCAAATCCAACCTTTACTGATAACGCTGCGCCTGTTTGTTTTATTCATAAAATCTCCCAAAAGACAGCCGAAATCTCGCAAAAGTGGATCTAACGTGCGACTAAACGATAAATGACTATTGTAATTTGAGTTGTAAATTCAATAATATTCATTTTAAATACAACTTATTGCATAAAATCTATTTAGCTAATTTCGGCCCGAATTGAGAACCTACGGGAGGGAATTTATGGGTCAAAACCCAATGCCTAAATGGTCGGGTTTAAACATTTGCCCCATCTCTCAGTGTCATTTTGAGTGACCAATTTTTTTTTTATGAGGCCTACTTTATTTATTCTTATGCCTACACCGCGAGCAAAGGTCT
Source organism: Agriphila geniculea (assembly GCA_943789525.1). Lineage (NCBI taxonomy): Eukaryota > Metazoa > Arthropoda > Insecta > Lepidoptera > Crambidae > Agriphila > Agriphila geniculea. The sequence continues at coordinate 18,046,518 of OX038875.1, forward strand.
ATATCCGTCTGTCCGTATGTCACAGCCACTTTATTCCGAAAGTATTAAGACTACACAGTTGAAACTTGGTAGGTAGATGTATTCTGTTAACCGCTTAACGAATTTAATACAAAAATAAGAAAAATAAAAGATTAAGGGGGGGCTCCCCATACATGGAACTGAAACTGAAAAAAATTTTTTTCTTCAAACCAACACGTGTTGGGTGTCTATAGATAGGTCTTTAAAAATGACATTGAGGTTTCTAAGACAACTTTTTCTCAAAGTCGACCGTTTGAAAGATATTCACCGCCAAAGTGGTAAAATGTGTGTCCCCCCCCCTTTAACTTTTGAAATAAGAGAGTGAAAAATCTAAAAAAAATATATGCTGTAGATCTTAATAAACACTTTCAACCAAAATTGGTTTGAACGAGATATAGTAATTAGTTTTTGAGATATAGCACATTTTCCAAAACCGCAAATATAACTTTGTCATTCATACCAACACTGTGAAAAACAAAGTTATTTTTGCAGACGAAAAATGATAGGTGGTATTAAATATAGTATGGTATAAGGTAACTACGGAACCCTATGGCGCGTGGCCCGACACGCACTTGGCCGGTTTTTAGGGTTCCGTACCAAAATGGTAAAAAAGGAACCCTTATTTTTATTTTGACACAATATTTGTCGTTTTGTATTTTTATTTGTCGTGTTGTCAATTGTACTTGAAAGAACTGTTGTCTGTCACTCCGCGCGCGAGTTGAAGCGCTCGAAGTCCTCTGAAAGGACAAATTCCATACGTCGGAAAAGATATAAAACCTACGCAATAGAAAGAGAGGCAACTACTAGGTGAATGTTTGGAGCGAAGAGAGCGCTGTGCGATTTGAATTGCACTTTATTGTGTCGGATCAAGAGTTGCAATAATTTATTTAAACGATTTTGCGGAATTCAACTTCTGGGGCCCTATTTTTGAATCACTCGGCAGGCGTCGAGCGCTCTTTTCTACCGATTTTCGTTCGACATAATGACTCAAAACAATGAGATGTCGAACGAAAATCAGTAGAAAAGAGCGCTCGACGCCAGCCGAGCAATTCAAAAATAGGTTTCCTGTACGCTAGTATAGTACTAGCTATCTATTCTGTGACTGTACAACGACAACATCATCATTTTGTTCATTTAACAATAAAATGGAACAATAAAAAAAATACTTTCCATGGTTAAAACGTATGTGGTGATCGATGACTTAGCAGTAGGACTTTCGCCCGTTTGCACTAAACTTAAGAATCACTTAAGTCTTTTCCTAACTACAACACGACCAAATTAAAACGGTGTCATAAACTTAGCCGTCATGTAGCTGTCATTCGCCTAGTTATCTTGGTCGAGTTGTAAATAAGAAAAGACTAAGGCAATTCTTAAGTTTAGTGCTTTTGCACCTTTATTTTGCATTCAACACTCAATTCAATAGAATGAGGGCTTGTCAAAGTGACATTTAAAAAATAAAAATAGTAACTATTCGCCTCACTAGATGGTGTTGATACTCTTAGAAGCCTAAAAATAATAACTATTTGATTCCCTAGATGGTGTTGATACTCTTCGAAGCTTAGTAAAAAAATCACATTGACACCCATTTTTATTAACGCCATCTATCAAGCCTACAGTTTTTTGTCATGTGAAAAGCCCTCATTGTCAAGCAGTCAAGCAAAGCAAGTCAAAGGCTGCGGTCCACATGGCGATAATATCGATAATGGCGTTTGCAACGCTCACGCGAGGTCGGCATTCAGTATCGCGCTTAAATCGACAAAAAATAATCGAAGTAAGCGCGCTAACATTTCATTCTAACCTCAAAACTAGAAATTATTGTCGCTTTTGAAAGCTACGATAGTTATTAAGAGAGAGATTTTCACAAATGAATGTGAATGTTATTTTAATTGTCTTTTATGATTAAATACAGATATTGTTTTTCATGATTATCAGCATATACATAAGTAATTGTTTAGAATATAACACTCGGGGCGCCATCTCGTCCGCGCTCCTCATAACTCGCGTGCGTTTCTTATTTAGTAGCAGGTCGGGTTGTTTGCGCGCGTGCTTTGGAATAGCACCAACTTGGTGCTTTTTACTAATTCTGCTGGATATTTTGTGTTTCGTGCAAGTCGGCGCCTCTACACATTTGAAATTTTCACAGATGATGTATTTCTGTTCCCGCTATAAGAACAAATCCTAAAAGCAGAATAAAATAAATATTTAAGGGGGGCTTCCATACAACAAACGTGTTTTTTTTTTGGCGATTTATGCTCGATATTAATAACGACAACAGGTAGAGAGTTGAAATTTTCACAGATGATTTATTTCTGTTGCCGCTATCACAACAAATACTAACAAAAAAAAAAATATAAATATGTAAGGGGCGCTCCTATACAACAAACGTGATTTTTTTGCCGTTTTTTGGTACGGAACCCTTCGTGCGCGAGTCCGACTCGCACTTGGCCGGTTTTTATTCTCGTTCTCGGCGGAAAAGTGGGTTCGGTCGGTCCCTACTATGCGGACGATGCGGACCGCATCCTGAGTGAAGTGAGGTGAGTCAAGTCAAATCAGTGCTGCCAACTTAGCGCGTTTCGCGCCAGATCTAGCGCTTTTTAGGGTTCCGTAGCCAAAATGGCAAAAAACGGAACCCTTATAGATTCGTCATGTCTGTCTGTCTGTCTGTCTGTCTGTCTGTCTGTCTGTCTGTCTGTCTGTCTGTCTGTCCGTCCGTATGTCACAGCCACTTTATTCCAAAAGTATTAGGACTACATAGTTGAAACTTAGTAGGTAGGTGTATTCTGTGAACCGCTTTACGATTTTTATACAAAAATAAAAAAAATAAAAGATTAAGGGGGGGCTCCCCATACATGGAACTGAAACTGAAAATATTTTTTTTCATCAAACCAATACTTGTGGGGTGTTTATAGATAGGTCTTTAAAAATGACATTGAGGTTCCTAAGACTATTTTTTTTTAAAGTCAACCGTTTGAAAAATATATGCCGCCAAAGTGGTAAAATGTGTGTCCCCCCCCCTTTAACTTTTAAAGTAAGAGGGTGAAAAATCTAAAAAAAATATAAACTATAGATCTTAATAAACACTTTCAACGAAAATTGTTTTGAACGAGATACAGTAATTAGTTTTTGAGATATAGTACATTTTCCAAAACCGCAAATATAACTTTGTCATTCATACAAACACTGTGAAAAACAAAGTTATTTTTTCAGACGAAAAATGATAGCGGTATTAAAATATGGTATGGTATAATGTACCTACGGAACCCTACTGCGCGTGGCCCGACACGCACTTGGCCGGTTTTTTTGTCTCGAAGCGCGTTTTAGCGCCTAGCGCTAAATCTAGCGCTTTTTTAGATTTTAATAGACTAAGTATTTACCTGGCTGAATGCTTGGTGAATCTATTAAAATTATACAAATTCTATACTTAATTAGTATTTTTATGGTACACCAAGCATTCTAATAGATAATTCTCATTTTTCTCTTTCTCCTACTTCAATTTTTTTTACCTCTAGGGGGGGGGGGGGGCGACGCTCTTCAAAAGAGCAAATAAATAGTAAAACATTAGCGTATAGTTGGCAGCCTCACCATTGAATTAGAAGGTTTTGACTAGGTCAAAAAATTGTTAGTAAATAGTGATAAATAGTGAACTATAGCATATAAATAGTGATACTATGGTTCAAAAGATATTTGAGTATCTTGGTGAGGCTGCTATCTTGACGTCAAGCTAGCAGACACCTTAAGAAATACAGTTCGTATCAATGTGATTTATATGCCAAAAAATTATTAGGAAATAGTGAATCGTATACGCAAAATTTCAATAATATTGCTTCAGTACAAGCCGAGATATTACGATCTCAAAGTGGGCTGCTAACTTGACGTTTCTGGCAATGGCGATTCCAGAGAAACGGGTACAAGTTATAAACAAATAAATATATCAAAAAATTGTTAGTAAAATTGTGATTCTTACGATATAAATAAAAAAAGAATTCTTCATTGCTATTTTCTAAAAATCGAATGTTAACTTCTACATAGTACTCTGAATATAGGCTGTCGATCAATATTGAACTTTGCTCCACAGTAATAAGGTTTAAACTTGATTGCAATCATGAGGTGAGTACTATCAAGCAAAAAAGTGAAATTTATATCTTTTCAATAGTCATATCCTCGGTGCAAGGCTATTGATTTGGTATAAGTAAACAAATATTTTTCTACTTACTTTTTTAATTTATTTTTTATTAAATCTCATCAAAAAAAATTTGATTGTGTAATACTACTCTAATAATAATTAATACTACTACTCTAATCATCGGTAATACCACAGCCTAGAGAGTATTCTTCTTACAGTCGGACATCGCCCTTTGTGTTGGCGCAAAAGCCGCCGTTTGTCTAGAGTCTAGACAGTTGACGCAACGACTAAAAGTGTAAGGGTTGGCACGATGTAATTTGCCTTTTCGAATTTTAAAAATATATAGGAAAAATAAGATAGACACTTCAAAATTCTTGTTTTATTCTATGAATTATAATTGTCATTTTTTCTAGAAGGTAAGAATATTTTTTCAAATTTGTCTCTTTTCCTTCTTTTAATGCTCTTAAAATAAGGAAAAGAAAAAGTTTTTCTTAGTATTTTCTCTTTTTATTCTTCTTCTTGCATCATAAGTGCGAGGAATTATAGGAATTATGAAAAGGATATGGAAAGGATGTATGATAATCATAATTTTAATTGTAAATCATTACTAATTTAGGGCTAAATAAGTATAAAATAAATCTTAAATTAGTACTCAATTAGGAAATAATAATGAAAAAATAAGTTCCAAGATGGCGGCTGACAACTTTTGTGTTTATGGGCCGATTTCGATGAAACTCGGTTTTTGGTACCATTTTGACGCAAAAATAACAACGCAATGTTGAAAATATTAAAAAATTCAAGATGGCGGCCAACTTTTTTGTTTGCGGACCGATTTCGATGAAACTCGGTTTTTGGTAGTATTTTGGCAAGAAAACAGCAACGCAATGATAAAAAAAATAAAAATTAAGATGGCGGCCAACTTTTTTGTTTGCAGGCCGATTTCGATGAAACTCGGTATTTGGTAGTATTTTGACAAGAAAACAGCAACGCAATGATAAAAAAAAATAAAAATTAAGATGGCAGCCAACTTTTTTGTTTGCGGACCGATTTCGATGAAACTCGGTTTTTGGTAGTACTTTGACAAGAAAACAGCAACGCAATGTTAAAATGTAAAAAAATTCAAGATGGCGGCCAACTTTTTTGTTTGCGGGCCGATTTCGATGAAACTCGGTTTTTCGTAGTATTTTGGCAAGAAAACGGCAACACAATGTTAAAAATTTAAAAAAATTCAAGATGGCGGCCAACTTTTTGTTTGCGGGCCGATTTCGATGAAACTCGGTTTTTCGTAGTATTTTGGCAAGAAAACAGCAACGCAATGTTGAAAATAAAAAAAAATACAAGATGGCGGCCAACTTTTTTGTTAGCGGGCCGATTTCGATGAAACTCGGTTTTTCGTAGAATTTTGGCAAGAAAACAGCAACGCAATGTTAAAAATGTAAAAAATTCAAGATGGCGGCCAACTTTTTTGTTTGCGGACCGATTTCGATGAAACTCGGTTTTTTGTAGTATTTTGGCAAGAAAACAGCAACGCAATGTTAAAAAAAAATAAAAATTCAAGATGGCGGCCAACTTTTTTGTTTGCGGGCCGATTTCGATGAAACTCAGTTTTTGGTAGTATTTTGACAAGAAAACAGCATTAAAATGTAAAAAAATTCAAGATGGCGGCCAACTTTTTTGTTTGCGGGCTGATTTCGATAAAACTCGGTTTTTGGTAGTATTTTGGCAAGAAAACAGCAACGCAATGTTAAAAATGAAAAAAATTCAAGGTGGCGGCCAACTGGCTGTCAAAATACTACCAAAAACCGAGTTTCATCGAAATCGGCCCTCAAACAAAAAAGTTGGCCGCCATCTTGAATTTTTTACATTATTAACATTGAGTTGCTGTTTTCTTGTCAAAATACTACCAAAAACCGAGTTTCATCAAAATCGGCCCGCAAACAAAAAAGTTGGCCGCCATCTTGAATTTTTATTTTTTTTAACATTGCGTTGCTGTTTTCTTGCCAAAATACTACGAAAAACCGAGTTTCATCGAAATCAGCCCGAAAACAAAAAAGTTGGCCGCCATCTTGAATTTTTTTCATTTTTATTATTGCGTTGCTGTTTTCTTGCCAAAATACTACCAAAAACCGAGTTTCATCGAAATCGGCCCGGAAACAAAAAATTTGGCCACCATCTTGTTTTTTTACATTTTTATCATTGCGTTGCTGTTTTCTTGCCAAAATATTACCAAAAACCGAGTTTCATCGAAATCGGCCCGCAAACAAAAAAGTTGACCACCATCTTGAATTTTTATTTTTTTAAGATTGCGTTGCTGTTTTCTTGCCAAAATACTACCAAAAACCGAGTCTCATCGAAATCGGTCCGCAAACAAAAAAGTTGGCCGCCATCTTGAATTTTACATTTTTAACATTGAGTTGCTGTTTTTTTGTCAAAATACTACCAAAAACCGAGTTTCATCGAAATCGGCCCAATAATCAAACAAAAATACACAAATATCAACAAATACATCAATGTGCGGCCGCCATTTTGAATTCCAAATCTAATGTCAAAATCGTGCCAAAAACACTTTTTCATGACACCAACATCAAAAAATTGCAAACACTACTTTCAATATAATCTAACCCAATCAGAAGCGTAAGCCCTGACGGGATAGGGCCCGAGATGCATACATTGCCAAAGTATGGGCTCTCGGGCCCTCCCACTCCCCTTCTATACCGCACCACCCCGCACGATTGCTCTGTCTAGAGTCTCGAGTCTTCATACAGTCGGCCATCGGAGGCGTCTAGACTCTAGACGCCTCCGATGGCTATCTCTCGGCTGTGGTAATACTACTCTCAGTTCATTTATTTAGTTATTTATTCGGTAAAAACTAGAAATATATTCTACTTATATCATCTACTTCCTACCTACTTACCTACCTACTGATTACTAATTTCATTATAAATCTCACCAAATAGGTACCTAACGTTAAAGTTTCAGTTACTAAAAAAAAATACAAAATATTCATTTTAAAAAAATTACAGGTTAGGGTATTTTCATTAGACTCCTCCCTTTAAGTTATAGTTTTAACGTTAGGTACCTAATTGGTAGTAAAATATTAGTAGTTTTTCCTAAACTAAATAAATGAACTGAGAGTAGAATATTAAACGACCAAATTTTTTTTTGATGAGATTTAATCTAACATTTTTTGATTGTGTCAATACTCTAAAAAATAAAAAAGTGGGTAGAAAAATATTTGTTTACTTATACCAAATTAGCCTTGAACCGAGGATATGACTATTGACACAGTCAAAAAATATAAATTTCACTTTTTTGCTTGATAGTACTCACCTCATGGTTGCAATCAAGTTTAAACCTTATTACTGTGGAGCAAAGTTCAATATTGATCGACAGCCTATATTCAGAGTACTACGTAGAAGTTAACATTAGATTTTTAGAAAATAGCAATGAAGAATTCTTTTTTTATTTATATCGTAAGAATCACAATTTCACTAACAATTTTTTGATATATTTATTTGTTTATAACTTGTACCCGTTTCTCTGGAATCGCCATTGCCAGAAACGTCAAGTTAGCAGCCCACTTTGAGATCGTAATATCTCGGCTTGTACTGAAGCAATATTATTGAAATTTTGCGTATACGATTCACTATTTCCTAATAATTTTTTGGCATATAAATCACATTGATACGAACTGTATTTCTTAAAGTGTCTGCTAGCTTGACGTCAAGATAGCAGCCTCACCAAGATACTCAAATATCTTTTGAACCATAGTATCACTATTTATATGCTATAGTTCACTATTTATCACTATTTACTAACAATTTTTTGACCTAGTCAAAACCTTCTAATTCCATGGTGAGGCTGCCAACTATACGCTAATAGTAAAACCGTTTGTGGTTAGCGCGAAATCTGGCGCTTTTTAAAAAAATGCCATTTTAGCGCAATCTAGCGCTTTTTTACAGCGTTGACAGCGCGTTTTCGCTCAGACTAGTTGGCAGCACTGAGTCAAATCAAACTGTCATGTCAAAAATTCATGGAAGATTTTATTAATTACAAAATTTACAAAAAAATAGCACAGTAGCACATATTATTTAGCCGACAGTCTCTATGAAGTGACGATCGGTTAGTAGATTATTAGAAAAATCATTGGTGTAACAATACTCAATACATCTATAACCACACAGTTCTAATCATAGTTATATGCGGTTTCGTTCAAAGGCTGTCTACCTTTTTCAGTGAGTATTGTATACCTCCAAATAATTCTAGTGCGTTAAACATAAATAAAATAATATTTTCATTAAGTACATAAATACCTGCATTTCTAATCAGTTTATAAAGAAATGAAGAATTTGGATTGCTAGTGTGCCAAGCAATTATTTTCAATTTTTTTTTTAGGTTTCATGTGGACGAGCTGACAATAACAAAATGATGAATCTGAAGATATTTAAACAGTCAACTTTAGTACATCTATGTTTTGCAATTTCTTACTTCACATCTGGTCTGGTCCTTAGTTTATTACAAGCGATATTATACTTTGGTCTGAGACCATTCAATAAGTCTCTGTACAGAAGAATAAATTATTATCTTGCATATTCGTTCTACAGTCGTAAGTATTCAAAGCCTTCCCTGTTTTCAATGCTACAATCTAATTTATTATGAATTCATTTAATATTACTCTGTAACAGTAAGTTTTTCTAATTCTATTTCAATCTATAAATATAAACCTATATCTATAAATATATTTTAGATTACATAGAATAAAAATAATAATATTGAAATGGAAATAAATATATAGAAAATATCATAGTATTCCAATTTGCAATAAGTAAGGTAGAATAAGAATAAATAATGAGAAAGAATTAATGAGGCCTTTTTTTTAAAATGAGCTTCAGCTGCTTTTATAATTTTAAACTTTATTCATAAGAAAATTTAATGCTCATTAAAATAAATTAAGCTTAAGTTGGTTGAAACCATCAGATAAAGAATATAATGCGATACTCATTTATTAGCTTTAAAAACTTACATGTCATTTATTTTAATGAGCATTTATTTGACATCTGCACAAAGTTTATTAGCTGAAAATTAGCTGAAGCTTATCTTAAAAAAAATAGGAATCAATGGAAGATTAATTCATTAAATGCAACCCCACGACAGCTTTGATAGCGCAACAATTAAATACCTATTGACCATGAAACTAAAGTTTATGAATGCTTATAATAATTACTTTTATGTTTAACTTTTAGAACTTGTGTTCATGTCAGAATGGTGGTCTGGAACCACAATGTCTATTTATGTAAAGAAAGATGAACATGAAAAATTTTATGGAAAAGAACATGGGTATCTGATCATGAACCATAGTTATGAAATAGACTGGCTTATGGGCTGGCAGTTTTGTGATGGCATCCAAGTTTTAGGAGTAAGTAAATTCTTTTAAGATAGTTTGAGTTTGTGTTTTTTATTATTAACAATAACATTATGTGTAAACTGTTTTTAGAACTGTAAGGCATATGCGAAAAAATCAATCCAATATCTGCCACCTATTGGATGGATGTGGAAATTCTCGGAGTTTGTATTTTTAGAAAGGTCATTTGAGAAAGATAAGGAGATTATCAAGAATCAGATATCTGAAATTTGTGATTATCCTGATCCTGTTTGGGTGAGTGATTTGTTATAAGTTATAATATTCTAACTATTTTATTTATTTATTTAGGTAACAAACAGTCATAGACAATCATTCTTAAATTAACATTTGAAAACAAACAGACCTTAAAGTACCATAACTTGATACAAACAATATATAATTGTGCAAGATTTTGTCAGATGCTATCATCTTTAACAAAGTATCTTAGTACCCATGTATCAGCTACATTTTAACTAATCAGGTACCTACTTAATTCAACAACGCCCGAGCGTTCGCCAGAGTCCGGACAACAATAGAAAATCTATTGTCTCTCGTTTTCGCAGCGTTGACGAGTTAATCTTCTGAATTTTTTGCTATTGTTGTACAGTAAATAGAGATGATGAAAGGCACTCATTATTAAAGTAAATACATTACTTATTTGAAATAAAGCAATGATTACCAATTATTTTTGTTTCATCAATAAACAAAAAGAACATTAGACATTTGCACAATTAGATAGACTAGACACTTTAGACAGGTGTATAACTAGTCAATCAATATTTGTTATTGTAATTCAATCATTAGTACCTAACAACTTTTGAATTTTCTGAATTCCCTGATAGATAGATATCCTTTAAGTTACAATATGTCTAATTTATAAGCTTGATGTTGTTTGTTATGGATATGAAAAAGATAAGGTCAGATCTGCATAGATACAGATATGCATGCATGCATTATCAATACTACTTTGATAACAGACAGTGATCATAGATTCGTTTATTTAATGGAAGCCATACACGCAATGGTATATGTGATAGGTTTACCTGTTCTAGTAAATAGAAATAAATACAATAATACAGCATTGTGTGTGGTATGCATACATTCTCGTTTCAGATAGAAACACCATACTATAGAATAACCTCAAGTACAAGTACCATACATACTATTTTGTCGCCATGTTTGGTCGGCTTTATATGACCAACAGGCACTCACCAGTTTCTGATCTGACTGTTATTTACATAAGCATTAAATAAATACCAGCGCACAAACATATTGTTGATTCTTAATAAATAATTAACAATACTTTTATTTTATAATAATTTTATTTTATTGTTTACCAAACCTCATGGCTTGGTGAACTTGAGATTTAGGTAGGTAGGTACCTATTAATTCATTGGGTTTTGCTCAAAACCGAAAACAACAAACGTAGCCTCAGAATAAATATAGAAGTAAATAGGTAATACGCTGCTACTGCTATGTCTTTCAGTGCATTTTAAAAGCAAAGCTAAATTAGTTTCTAAAGTCCGTAAGCATTCCTAGAGTACCTAATTGTGATATTTTCAAAGAACAACAACCACTTCCTTCCATACAAGCATTGACCTGTCGAATAAAATAATATATTTGAATAGTTGCTATGACCGTAGACTAGTACTAATTGAATAATTTGGAAATCAGAAAATTATGTAATGGTTAAATCCAAAAATTCTAGTTTGAAATATTTCCCATATTTATTATAAATTTTCTCTATTTCTGTATTGCCGATTTTTATTTTAGTTTGCAATTTATAAATACCTAATACACAACAATTAAAAATGCAATTTTATGAGCTATATTTGTCGATTTTATCAATTCTCTATACATGATAATTGATAAAATCAACATTTTGACCGGTCAGAAATGGGCATCCTTTTTTTACTTTTATTCTTTTACATGGCGAGATAACCTTGAATATGTTTTCTTATCAATCACGATAGTGCCATTATAGGTTGCGATTGGGTAACGAAAGATACAAAATATAGCTATTAAGAAACTAGATAGCGCATGTTGACCTCGAAAATACGGAAGTAGGTAGTCTCACCTTTGTAGATGATGTTTAACTAAATATTTTTATGCACAATACTATTTTTATATCAAAGTTAAATAATGTACCTAGGTACTTACCGTAAGGAAGGTAGCTAGTAACCTAGGCATACTTTCTCGAAAAAACCTATCTGCTTACGCCTCTTCGTGTGGAGGAACTATAATGGGCCCTCCACATGCACAGGCGGCCGGAGAGGCCGAGAGGGACAGAGCAATACAAAGAAAAGGGAAAGACTGATAACATTCCCTTTTCTTCGTATTGCTCCGTCCCTCTCGGCCTCTCCGGCCGCCTGTGCGTGTTGATGTTGAGGGCCCATTACTCAGGCGGGACTGCTGGCCTTTTTGTCCTCCTCCGAAATTTTTTGCTTTGATTATACCTACCTACCTATGTCTAATTTTTTTATTAATTTTACGTGGCAACTAAATTATCTTTATGTAGGTTTATCTATCACAGACATCACAGACCATAATTGTTTCGACTTTAGTAACGGAATTCTAGATGATAAATAATAAATTAATCCGCAATAAATAATGGTTTAGTATTCGACTACTCGCACGTAAGATAAAGGGAAATTACAAATCAACAACTAAGTACTTACATTTTGAAATTAAATTACTAACTGATGTCAACTGAACTGAGTAAGTAAGTTACAGTCACGTCTAAAAATATCTATACAGTTTAGAACTTTGTCACTTTGTTGTAGTTGTCATTGATTTGTGTTCAAATAAGTAATAGCACTTAGAGTGACATAGTTCTAAACTGTATACATATTTATAGACGTGACGTAGGTACATGATTTGTGTGGGGGCCGGGGGGCGAAACGGGAAACTTCCGTCGTCCGTTTAGGACCCTTGTTGTGGTAGTTCGTAGGCCTTAGTGTATGTTCCATGCGGCGTGCCTGTGGTCCTGGTCCCTGTCCCTACAGAGAGCTAAGGCTCCGTTATGCGAAATCATTTGTCTCCATACTCTTTACACGTAAAAAATAACCTCACTTCTGCACTTTTTCGATGTTTTTCGTTGTTTTTTCATCATTGTCTTTAGCACAATTATCTTTCTTGAAAAAAAGTTTTTGGAGCAACTGCACAGTACGTTAAAGTGTATTTTGATGTAGAATTCAATATGATTCCGCTATTACCTATTTACGCCAAAAATATGGCACGCGACAAGCGCTTTTGATGATATTCAGATATTTTTTTACAATCATCTGTGAGGTTTATAAGCAATTTAATACTTGTAGCTTCTACATAACATCTTTAGCTTGTCGTATGTTTTTTTTGTGGCTATAACTTTACTTTTCTATATAAAAATATGGCCCGCGCAAACCATGTTTGTGGGATCCCGGCGCGGGTACACGGCGCGGGAATATGGATTGATGGTTTTCTGACGGACGGACAGATGCTTGCAGTGATGAGGTCATTGGACAAAGACATCAGTTTCTACTATTTCCAAACTTTTCACAGGAAACAAAATTTCACGCGAATTTTGATTCCCGCGAAGCTAATAAAGCAATATAAATTCTAACAAGTGTTTCTGTTTGTTCTTTAGAGGCAATTTAAAATCAGTCAACAAGGCTTGGCTCGCATGATATGATTTTGCACGTTTGTAACCGCACTTTCCGCATTTTCTGTTGGTAACCGCAACCGGGTACGAAGTACAGCAAATCATGTGTAGGTATTCTGATAGCCTATCATAAAGTCAAAGTCTATTGTTTGTACTCTCATGACGACGATTCACTGAGATCATCATCGTACATAGGTCGATAAGCTTAAAAAGGGGACAAATGAAAGTTAATGAGGAGTTATCACTTTTTTCTTAAAGATATTAGACCTACTTAAAGATTTCTTTCGCCGTACTTATGAACGGTCAGCAGCACATCAACTGCTATACTGCCCGGCATATATATTGGCAAGAGAATGAAAGAGACAAAGGATGCGCAGTAGCCATAAACTTAGTGTTTATGGCTACTGCGCATCTTTTGTCCCTTTCTTTCTCTTGCCAATATATATGCCGGCATCTGTACAAAACACAACAAGTTATACAAAACTGTCAAAAATCTCCAATCAGTTTTGAACCTTAACATGCTTGTTTTTAAGTTTAAAATTTATTGAGAAAATTTGACACTTTGTGGAAGCCTAGCCACGCCCAGCGTGCCGTCTACTATACTACATACACCATTTATTTTTTAATCAGAAAGTAATTCGACTTTCTGGCACATTTGCAGTCGCATTCAGTCATAGTAGGTAGGTTATTGAGGGTAATTTGCTTTTTCCGACTTCCTAGTACTTCCTTAGAATATTAATACACATACTTACCTACGCGTGCGTGCATTTAAAGACAAACATCGTGAAGTTTAGACCAGACAAATGAGTTGAAAAAACTAAGAAGTTTAAACATGGTCACAAAAGCCCTTTTAAAAAAATTGCTTATATTTTTTTACTCATCAATACATGGTAAATCACCAAGTATTTGCTGTTAAAAAAATGTGTCCTTTTGAGAATAAGGCATTATAAAGGTGTTTGGTAAAAGCCTTATAAAGCCGAATATGGTAGATAGAGACCATCAAACTGAACAACTTTTACTATGGGACCAACTCTGAAATCACGAAAAAAAATCTGCTGTTTCATACATTTTGATATTTTCGTTATTAATTTTTGTATGAAACAGCTGATTTTTTTTTCGCGATTTCAGAGTTGGTCCCATAGTAAAAGTTGTTCAGTTTGATGGTCCCTATCCCATATTCGGTTTTATAAGGATTTTACCAAACACCTTGTATATACGAATGTGCCTTTTCTAGAATGAGGTATTATGCGAAATTGCGAACAGTTCCTTTCAACAACAAGTCATTCCGAGAACGTGTTCTTTTTTGGCTGTGTAGCATTTTGCGAATCTTAATATACCTACATATAAAAGAAGATACTGACTGACTCACGTATCAACGCACAGCCCAAACCGCTGGGTCTAGAGATACCAAATTTGGCACATAGATTCCTTATGAGGTTTCTAGGGGTGCACTAACAAAGGATTTTTTATTTAGGAGAAATTTATTATTTAGGTTTATGGGTGTAAATCTAACGCCACGTATATTCAGCCTATTGTTAGTAATTTAACCCCTATGGAGGTGAAATGGGGTAAAAAAAAACCCAAAAATCGATATGGACGTCGTCATTAGGGTTTTCTAGAATGACGATTGCGAAAACAACATTTATTTTGAAGTCCAATTCGGTGGACATGATTTAACCCCCAAAGGGGTGAAAATGGGGTTCAAATTTTGTATGGAAAATAAATATAAAAACGAAATTACAACTTTAAACTTCGCAGGAGCATAATATCTAAAAAATATGCAAACAATTATTTTGTGATTTTGAAAATCAACCCCTTAGGTGGTAAATGGGGTAAGTTACCATCAAAATCGATATGGATATCGTCCTTGAGGTTTTAGGGATGGCGATTGCGAAAATAACATTTATTTTGAAGTCCAACACGGTGGATATGACATGAAACAGCCCCTAAAAAGGTGAAATAGGGCCTCAATTTTTTTGTTAAGAGGTCGGGGACGGAAAGGAGTATGGGAGAGGGAGAGGGAGAAGGAAAGGGAGACGGAGAGGGAGAGAAACGGGAACGGGATACTAATATCTATGGACCCAATTATGATTATTGTAATAAATTAGCTTCCGCCCGCGACTTCATCCGAGTGCAAATTAGAGAAAATCCTTAGGGAACCTTCAACCAGGATCCGACCAGCCGTTTTTGTTTACGCGATTAGGCGGGTCCCCACCAAGCGCGCTGCCTCGCGAGGCAAGACGTTTGCCGCGTGTGGCGGGCCTCGCACGAGGCTGCTCGCTTGGTGGGGACCCGCCGCGTAAAAACGGGTCGCCGCGGACGAAGTCGCGGGCGGAAGCTAGTATGTAAATAGGTCCTTTATATACTAAGCCTTTTTTTCGTCGGTATAAGACATAAGTAGTTAAACAAGTAAAACTATTTGTTCCAGCTATTATTGACACCCGAGGGAACTAGATACACGGCGAAAAAGCACGAGGCGTCATTGAAATTTGCCAAAGAGAAAAATCTACCACTCCTGAAGCACCACTTAACTCCACGCACAAGGGGTTTCACGACAAGCCTACAGTTTTTCAGAGGGAAAATCCCTGCTATCTACAACATACAGTTGGCGTTTGAAAAGGACGCAAAGGTTCGAACAACTTTTCTTATCTTTAACAAGATTATTCATCTTTTGTGGCACACTTATTTTATAGTGCTGTATGTAAATAGCAAAAAACACAGATTCTATGTATTTTCACTTTAACCTACTAGTCAACTTTAGCCCTGCTTTTTTGTACATATTAGTATTATACATAATAATATACAGTGGTGGCCAGATAAATTAAGGAGTAACCAGTTTTTTTTCATACAAACTAGGTGACTAGGATTGACCTAGCTGTGATCTGATGATAGCCACCCAGGGAGTAAATGGAGGAGGAGGAGGATTCAGATCGCTATACACACCCAACTAATGAGCCTTTCTATTGTCTAATTTAAAAATCTATCGCAATCGCTTTCAGGATGTAACACATTGAAGCTTCTTTTTGGGACAAATAAAAACTTACCAAAGAAATGCAGCTATGTGTCTCATCCATCTGTCAAACGAAAGCGATTGCGATAGATTTTTAAAATTAGACAATTAGCCCCCTGATCAGCATTCTAAGAGATAAAAGGATCAGAGTTTTCAGTTTCAAGATTTCCATACATTTTTATGCTAATTTTGCGTTTTGTTTAACATGTCCTTAAATCCTTGGCGTAGTACCAAGGCTCCAAAGTTACTTCGTTTGTATGAAAATCGACTTTTGTCCTTAATTATCTGGCCGCCACTGTTATTACATCTCGGCACGGTAAAGAGAAATCTACCAGTATTCTAACTCGGCCCTGTCTTTGAAATGGTCGGCTTGAGCGGCGCGGTACATCAACACGATAGGGCCGCCCGGCTACAGTATTTTAATTTCATCTAAGTACTTTCGTATCTTTCTTTCTAGTTTGGTGATTGTACGTAATATTTTACAATCCATATTATAGGGCCTGCCTTCGCCGAGAAATCAATTTCTAAGCAATATAATACCTAGGTTGACAAAACGAATGGTGATAACAAAAAACTGAAAAAAAAAACGAAATATACCTACCTACAAAGGTAGAAATTTCAAATCCTTCTGGCCGTAGTTAGTAGGTAGATAATACCTATATAATAAAAAATTAAGTAATTCTTATTTTTCCGACTATCCAGGTATGTATTTATAAATGTGTGGATTAATTGGTTACTTAGATGTAATAAGAAAACGTGGTAATAATAATAAAAACAGCATAATCATCACTTTGCCATAGTAAGTATTTGTATTTCCATCAATGCTACGGAAATCTTTCGTTCGTCACTGTTCGTTGTATACCGAGCGCAGACCGAAATCGAGGCGCGTAGGAATGGCTCGCTTTTCGACTATTTGTAGGAAGTTAGAATACTGGTAGATCATTTAGTAAGTTCATTTCTATAGTTGTTGGTTGCATTTACTTCAGCAATAGTTTATATTTTTTCTAGACCCCACCAACACTAACGAGCTTGCTTTTCGGGAAACCAGTACACGCACATTTGTACATTGAAAGGATACCCGTGGAGAAAGTCCCTGACGACGAAGCTGTGGCCACCAAGTGGATGCACGACCTCTTTGTTGTTAAGGTAACAATAGACTTGAGCCGTTGTTATTTCAGATTGGAACATCAATACAGCGCCCTAGCATGACTATTGAAACGCGATATTATAAAGTAATTTATCACGAAGACAATGGTTTTGGAGAGTTGAGTGGTGATAAATCGCGCGATATATATCTTGTTTCGGTGGTCATGCTAGGGGGGCCTGGATATTATCTATAACTTCACAACGATATGTTCACCAGCATCGCAATATCGTTACTTTAATTAGATGTTCACCGTCAGGCTAGTGTAGGTATGTTTATAATTATGGCAAAAAAATGACAATATTTTTTAATTGGTAGGAATAAGTTCCTTTATTAATAGAAAAATGTTTCAGAATTTTTGTACCTAGCGTGAAAAATAAAATGAAATACACTTGGTCTTCTTAAATGTACGGAAGTAAGAGCGGAATAGAGATTATTCCCTAATCACATCATAATAAAAATGTCAACTGACAACCGCTCTTTCTGACATTTCTGCATAGCCATTTTATGTCAAAGTCAATTGACAACTGCTCTTTGACATAAAATAATTTCAAAATCGTGTCAAAGAAAGAGCGTCTGTAATAAGAGTTTGCACAGTTTCGTTTTTACAGGTCGCGCAAAATAACTTGAACCAAACCATAGACAATGAGCTTACGCAGTAGCAATTTTCAGTACAAAAATTGTAGTGCGCACCACCGAAATGTAATGGTGCGCACGCATGTGGTTCTAGAAATTGGGTCAAGTTATGTTGCGCGAGCTGTACTAAACTCGAAAGTCGAAAGCGACTAATAAGTAATTTTGTATGCAATTTGGCACGGTAACTACACTAAACTAGAAGTTATCATACAAATGACAATTACAGTTGCTATCGAGTATATAAGCGTAAACTCATAACATAATAGGTGTATGCCTACAAAGCAGTTGTCAGTTGACTTTTTTAAATATGTGGTGATAGGAAATAATCTCTATGTTGTTTGCGCAAAGTAAAAATTTTCACGCAACCATATATTCTGAAACTTTTTCAATTTCAATTGATTCTTTTGCAGACATACCTCATTTTCGGACACAATTTGTGATGCTATTGAAATTTTTTTTTCTCTACTACGCCGAGTCACACGAAGCCGCAGAAAAAGTTGTAAAACATATTACTTAAGGGCGCGGTCTCGCTTTGCGACACTTAGTAGAAGTGGTGCTCCCCCCGCTGCATTTAGACGTTAGAAACTGCACGAGAAGGTTGCTCTTCTTTATTATACGCGTATACGATTTTTATTTATCACAACTACGAAGGTTTCATCTCGTAATAAAATTTAAGTAATGCCATTATGTGCTCTTTTCGTATAATATTGCATATTGGTATGTTAACATATTTTTAAATGTGTAGGTAAGTATGTTATGTATGTAGCTACTATAAGGTTTGTGTAAGTTTATGACTTCTTCAAAAATCTATGAACATTAATTACATTTAATTAAGTATAAAATGTAGGTATGTTCTTTGAAAACAAACAACATGGATTTCACAAAAGCATTATAATTAAAATTAATAACTGCAGGAATAACATATTTACAAGATTGTCTGCAACAAATTATTTACAGCAGTAAAATCGCCTACCTACTTACTACTAACACAAAAGCTAATTACAAAATATTAACAAATTGTTGTGGCATGGCTGACACTGATTAGTCTATGGATTTTAGAAAAACTTAAATATATTTTTTTTGACTCTTTTTCATCCGTCGAAGGTACTTGTGAAGTCGACTTTTTTTTCACGCAACCGAAAATTCTGAAACTTTTTTTAATTACTAAGGGACTTTATAACTACCTATAAAAAATTTTTGGACATTCCTCATTATAACCTTTGGTCGTTTTTAGGGTTCCGTACCCAAAGGGTAAAAACGGGACCCTATTACAAAGACTTCGCTGTCCGTCTGTCTGTCTGTCTGTCACCAGGCTGTATCTCGTGAACCGTGATAGCTAGACAGCTGAAATTTTCACAGATGATGTATTTCTGTTGCCGCTATAACAACAAATACTAAAAACAGAATAAAATTAATGTACATATTATGATAGCACTTTCTAGCTATCACGGTTTATGAGATACAGCCTGGTGACAGACAGACAGACAGACAGACGGACAGCGGAGTCTTAGTAATAGGGTACCGTTTTTACCCTTTGGGTACGGAACCCTAAAAAGGAAGGATCCGAAGCAAAGCGAGGGCGGGTCGCTAGTAGATAAATATAGTGTTAATTACTAGCAACCAGTGCAGTTTACATTTCCATCAGTTCACTCAGAATCCATCAGGCCTTATTACAAATAAACGTATATTTCTAACTAGCTGTACCCGCGACTTCGTCCGCGCAAACCTCCATTTTAGTCACTTTTCCCTTACTAATCTTCTTTTTGGAATTGTTTTGATTTTTATTTACTATTGCTGCTATTATGTGCGGTGGATCTTTGATTGGCATTGAACGTTCTAGGCGCGAATCAATCAGTTCTGGCAGAAGACATTGATAATAAAATTGTGTCAAAGGACCGACCATTTTCGACTCCCAGAAATTACTATCTCTTGCGATGTACTCTACTTTCATCGGTTGCTGGTCACCCGTCCAAACCGCAAATATGCAAGTATTTTGCTCAGTTATATTTAGCTGCCCTTGTATCTGATAATAATAATCGTGATTTGTATCTACATTATACGACTTCTTTTTTGTGTCGTATTTCCAAAACGTAATTTTTTTCTCTTTAACTGCGTCTTCAGGATTCATATCTTTGGCAGCAAATGGACATTTAATCTCTATGATACCTGTTTTCCCTTCTTCATCTTCATAGATGCCATCAGGAGTGGCACCCAAGAAACATTTGCTTCTGTGAATGTATAGCCCACATCGCTTGATTTTAATTTTTAGCTGGTGAGCTAACTGGGAAATGGCTTTCTCTTCATTTGCTTTACCATATGCAATCGATGGAACTTTAGATAAATCTTTCGGTTTGACTATGGACTTTACCAGTGGAGCACAACTTATACTGTTTTTCCTTTTACAGATTTTACCGAAAATAGAAGCGGTTAGTCTTTTTTTTTCTCTGTTCTATCCAGTCTTGGCTACTACTTTGTTGGATAGTATTTTTTTGAATAGCATCTCGCTCATCTGTATTGACCTCCAATTCTCTTAAAAAATATTGCTTTTTGACCTCAAAAACTTCTTCCGACATGTCCGGGCGTTGAGCGTTTGGACCATAGTCTGGGTCGTTTTTTGTAGCAGCACGAAATTTTTTTCTAAACTGTCTTGTATATTTTCTTGGCTTCGTTTTATGCGACTCGTATGTTCTTGTGTATTTACCTGTAGGCTTATTAAATATAAACCTGTTGACTGCAGTGATAGGTGATTTTGTGTTAAAAGAGATCGCAGCGGCCAAGCATCTTTCTTGGTAAGAATTTTTGAGAGTGTAATTTATTCTCTTACCTCCGACATATTTGGCTATAACTGAATTAAACGTTTCAGCCGCGTTGCTGTCGACGTCATAAACAAGGCTTTTTGCATTTGATGCCAAATATGAGACGTGTTGGCTCATTTTCAACCACAGAGTCGTGTTTTGTAAATTTTGCGTCACATCTAAGTCGAGTTTATCAGTTGCAGGGCATATTTGATCTTCACATTTTGAGTGATCTCCTAAAGCATGGCGTAAGGCGTTGTAAATATCTCCGTTTAGATTTGATACCTTTTCGGTTTGTGAAACCTCCGCATGTTTTCTAAACTTTATTGCACGTACGACGTATCTCCTCAATTTCATTATTTTTGCCTCTGTAAAAAGTTTTCTTTGCTGGATCGGAATTTGAGTATCTTTTATGAGAAGTCTTAACTTATTACATAAGTTTCTCAACAGGTGATTACGACATTCAATCTTCTCAACTTTTACATTTTTGTAGGGGTTGCTACTCAAATTTTTTTTTATGGTGCTTGAATCACCGTCTGATATCAATTTTTCATATATCAAACCGTGCGTGTCAAGAGATTGTTTGAAGCCTTCAACCAGTGCAGTTGATTCCATACTGGATGAGCTTCCTGTGAAATTTTTATAGCATGTATGGTCTTTGGGCTCAGTTTTCTTATTGGCTGCTCGAGCACAAACCATACAGTATTTATTTTTTATACCTAGGTATAAAAGTTTTCCAGTATAGGCACCGATTATTGCTGCGGCGCCGGATGCAGCTGAATAATTGTTTCGAAATGATCGTTTGGACCAGCATCCATCAGCAACTACAACTATCATAGGATTTCCTTCGCTATCAACGCTACCAGTGTCTTTCGCATGCTGTGCTTCCTCTTCTCCTGCCTTGCGCATTTCTTTTTCTGCCGTTTTGTGATACCAGACATAGACGACTTGGCTAGTTTTAGAATACAAACTTTTTGACATAGTGGGTATGTTAGCGTTTGCCGCCAATTCGTTTAAATTTTCAAGGCCGCAGCCAATACTGATGGTACCGGCGACAATACCATGATTGATATCATAATTAGAAGCGGGATCATCAGTGTTTATATCAAATGTTACATTACAAACATCACACTTCAGTTGAAGATTTGAAATAAAACCTTTTCGGGTCTCGCCAACGCATTTTAAATTTGAAAATCTGCATCCAAATGATGCTGCACTGTGATCTGCAATCGCTTGCAAAGATGCCAAGAAATGACTAATAGAAGCAATTCTACGTCCATCTAAAACAAAGGAGTCTTTTTTGTCACAAACTGCATCTTCGCGTTCGATTCGAAATTCAAAGCAGTCATTTTTATCAGGTACAGATTGCTGGCGCTGAAAAGAAATAGGTTTATTGTTAATGTAAATAATAAAGGGTAACGAAGTAGATGCTATTGTGAAGTTATGGCGGAGTAATGGACTTTAGTGCTATGACGCTATGAGTCACATTTCCTGTGCCCATATTTAATTACCTACCTTTCTTTTGAAAATCCTACTAAAAGGTAGGGTATTGCTTGCTCTTCGTTTACGCCTCTTCTTGATTACCTAAAAACAAACAAAACATCTATAGTTATACTATGGGTAATATTATAAGCTAATATATATTCATCAGTGTAAATATTTTTTTTAACTTTACCAAATTTTCTTTGTTCGCATTCTCATTTGCTAATTCGACGTTAGCTAGCATTGGTCTTGAATTTTCCGTTTCTACTAAAATGCTTTCCGTAGAAGGTCGAGTTTTGATCTCTTGGTCACTGAAATTACTGAATCGTAAAGTTATTGCTATATTGTTATGTTTGATTTTTTTTATAAAATATATGAACTCAATATTTCGTAAGCACTACACATTTTAAATATTTATAACAGGATTTTCGAACTCAATAACAGTAATGACACGTGGGGATATATGATATATGGCTATAATATAAATAACAAAATCTATGAAAACAAGATAGATTTCTTACCACTGCACAATATCATTTACTTGAAGTGGATTGTTGCTAATATCGGACATTGGCTGACGATCCAAAGACACAGTTGGTGTAGTTTTACTGTGAATTATAGGTATATCAATTATGTAAAAGAATTAAGACCATGTAACCAATCATAAAACTTGAATGAAATATTATGACAAAGCACATCCAGTTCAATACAATTAGGCCCACAAACAAAAAAGTTGACCACCATCTTGAATTTTTTATATTTTTAACATAGCGATGCTGTTTTCTTGTCAAAATAGTACTAAAAACAGAGTTTCATCGAAATCGGCCTACAAACAAAAAAGTTGGCCGCCATCTTGGATTTTTTAAATTTTCAACATAGCGATGCTGTTTTCTTGTCAAAATAGTACCAAAAAGCGAGTTTCATCGAAATAGGCCCACAATCACAAAAGTTGGCCGCCATCTTGGATTTTTTATATTTTTAACATAGCGATGCTGTTTTCTTGTCAAAATAGTACTAAAAACAGAGTTTCATCGAAATCGGCCTACAAACAAAAAAGTTGGCCGCCATCTTGGATTTTTTAAATTTTCAACATAGCGATGCTGTTTTCTTGTCAAAATAGTACCAAAAAGCGAGTTTCATCGAAATCGGCCCACAAACAAAAAAGTTAGGCACCATCTTGTTTTTTTTTTAATTTTCAATATTGTGTTGTTATTTTCTTGTCAAAATAAAACTAAAAACCGAATTTCATCGAAATCGGCCCACAAACAAAAAAGTTGGCCTTGTCTTGGATTTTTTCTATTTTTAACATAGCGATGCTGTTTTCTTCTCAAAATAGTACTAAAAACCGAGTTTCATCGAAATTCGCCCATAAACAAAAATGTTGGCCGCCATCTTGGATTTTTACATATTTTCAACATTGCGTTGTTATTTTCTTGTTAAAATCTAAAAATTTCATAATATGCAGTTGTTTTATGAGTACCAAAAACGTATTCGTAAATAGGTGGACCTAAAGGTCTCTCGCTTCTGATAATTTAGTCTGTGTATCGTTCGTGCACCCGCGATAAAATCATTTAAGTACTACCACAGAATACATAATAGTACAAGTGTACTACGTCAGTTTCAAATGGCCGTACTGAAAATTTATCAATTTTCGAGTTGTGGCCTTATTGTACTGGATGTGCGATAAATTAAATTGTTGATCTTGTTGTGATTGAAATAACTAAGCAATTAACTGTAATAAAATAGAAAAAATTTGGGCCGCGTCGTAAGAGTAGCGAGTGGGAGAGAGAGCAACCGTGCGAGCGAGAGGTAAAAGCAGGCAAGCTACAGAGCACACGTCAGAACGCTGCGATGTCACAGCGGAACTGATTGAAATTTCGGCGGATTTTTGTTCATAAACACTCAAGAAGTTTTGATTAACAAAAGCTACTTCTAATATATTTTTCAATACAGATTTTTTTTATTTCATTACTTTATAGTTGTTTTGTAAGTGGTTACATTGTGACCTCTCCAAAAGATGTTTATTTGAAAGAAAAAATAAGTTTTAGTTATGGTCGATTTGTTAAAATTACCATTAATTAAACCACTTAAAATAAGAAAACTGGGGCATTTCTCAAAAATGTGAGCAAATAAGATTATTGTAGAGGATTTAAGAATAAATGTTATCTGAATACATTTCGAGTTTTTGCCATATTTTTTACGTGACGTGTGCATGAATTAGACCTTCAACGCACAGAACGTAAACAAGGGTATGTTCAAAGCCTAAAAAAGTGATTAAAAGTAACATCAAAGTAAATAAACTAATATGTTTTGCAAACTCGAAACCCCACACTTTAAAGTGATGTTAAATAAATTTCATTTGTAGCTTTTTTAATTACCAAAAAGAAGATCATAGTTTCTGATAATACTGCAAGAACACTGATTCGTACAAGACTGCAGCCTTAAACATAATAGTACAATCACAATGTACAGTAAAATTATAGTTTCCATGGTTATACTTATATTTTTTTGTGGTGAATTATGTTTATCAGTAAAATCCGCCGTGGATTTACGTTCTTACTTATTTATTATTTGATAATCCAAATCGAAAACCTTATAATCAGTGTGATTACTGTAAATAATAACGTTTATTGAATAATTTACAACCTTATTATGTTACTGCGACTTTATCTTGCTTCAGATACAAATTATATTTTTAGCCGTAAAAAAGCAAAGCCATATTTGACATATACATATTATCAAAGCCATATTTGTACCAAATACATACCCAACCCACGCATTTACACAAATTCACGTGGTCTCTTCTAATGTTATATCATTATGGCTCATTTATTTAATAAGTAGGTCAATGTGTGTAAAGTTAAGCACGTGTTTAACCTATGATGACGTGACGTGACGCGTAATGAGATAGTCCAATCAACGGGGCTTATGCAACCCGAATAATTCTTCCGTCTATGAAATTTGGCATGTGATGAAGTTAGGTAATACAAATTACAGATGAACAATAATCCAATAAATTTTGTGACGAGAAGTTAGTTATTTTTACCTAAACATGAAAATCGCTTATATCTCTCTGTGAATATTTCCTCGGCCTAAAATACTTTATGTATACGTACTTGTGTATTAGTTAGAATAAGTATGTAAAAGAATCCAATATTTTTTCGATTTCGGAGTTACTCCAAATTTAAATTTTAATATTTTTCAATATATATTTTCTTGATAAAAATATCTGCTGATTATTATTTTTAATATGTTTTTATATCCTTAAATATATAGCTTTGTTCAGTAAGTCAATTAATTTTCTTCTTTAATCATATTTTTTTTATTTTTTGGTCTTAAGAGGTAATGTGAAAAATAGTCTGTCCATTTTCATACATTTATGTATAAATATGATTAAAGAAGAAAATTTGTTGGCCTACTGAACAAATCTATATATTAAGGGTATAAAAACATATTAAAAAATAATAATCAGCAGATATTTTTTATCAAGAAAAGATATATTGAAAAATATTAAAATTTAAATTTGGAGTATCTCCGA
Organism: Agriphila geniculea; assembly: GCA_943789525.1. Lineage (NCBI taxonomy): Eukaryota > Metazoa > Arthropoda > Insecta > Lepidoptera > Crambidae > Agriphila > Agriphila geniculea. Next base: position 18,072,305 of record OX038875.1, read on the forward strand.
AATCGAAAAAATATTGGATTCTTTTACATACTTATTCTAACTAATACACAAATACGTATACAGAAAGTATTTTAGCCCGAGGAAATATTCACAGAGAGATATAAGCGATTTTCATGTTTAGGTAAAAATACCTAACTTCTCGTAACAAATTTTATTGGCTTATTGTTCATCTGTAATCTGTGTTACCTAACTTCATCACATGCCAAATTTTATAGACGGGAGAATTTTTCGGAAGTCTCCATACAACAAATATGCTCATTGATTGGACTAAGACTCGTTTTCTAAACAGAAATTTCTTATCTCTTATCACTTAAGTTACACACAGTGACTGAACTTGCTTTCAGAGTGTAAAATGAGTTCCTAACTAATTATGGTGTAAAACCATAATTAGTTAGGAACTCATTTTCATCACTAGAATATGCTAGTTAGTGTTTATTACCAGAAACTATTCAAGTTTTATTGTTGTTTGTTCAGCCAAAACGCAGTTTAATATGCAGTAAACAATAATTAGTGTCGTATTTCGTTTGATAATAGCCTTATTAGTCTGGAGTTCCAGACATCAGTAATTACTCGTGCTAACCTTATTGAACCGGTATTGATAAAAATGAGTTCATCTCGTTTGCCACTATATTGTCTCCTACTGAAACGTTATCAGCTGTTCTAAAGTCCGCTTTCGTAATAATGAACTGATTTTCATTCTATTGTAATCATAAGATTACAATTTATTTACTTTGTTAAGTAAAGGGCGGCGGCTTGTTAAATATCTATCGGACTGACAAGTCTTGGTCACGCTTTTCCGTTGGTTTTGCCAGTGGCATGGCAAATGAGTTTGTGCTGAAAAAGGTTGTTCTGTACAGTGTACAGCGGCATCCACAAAGTCACGATGACAAACTTATGCTTAGGCATCTAATCGTACAGACAGCTTTAAAGCCTACTCAAACCTGACTGGTATCCTGTACCGGTGGCGGTAACGATATTCCAATGGGTATGCGGTAACGCGCTGTTCAAAGGTGTTCCGGTAAAATACCGGTTGGGATATCGGTCGGGTATACCGTTACCGCCACCGGTACAGGATACCGGTCAGGTTTGAGTAGGCCTTTAGTCGGCCTCTGAAGTAGCTAAACATTTTAGTATCATGTCTTAGTAACTATTACGCTTGTTCAGCATGTTGCAACTATACCTACTAATATTATACAACGTTCTAATATTACAATAAAACCCGTAGTTCCAATTATGGTAGATAGAGACAAAGGGTAGATAAACTGAACAACTTGTGCTATGGGACTAACTCTGAAGTCGCCAAAAAATTGGCTGTTTCATACATTTTGATGTTTTCTTTATTAATTTTTGTATGAAACAGCAGATTTTTTGTTTCGCGATTTCAGAGTTGGTCCCATAGTAAAAGTTGTTCAGTTTGATGGCCCTTATCTACCATATTCTGGTTTAGCTATTAAAACTGTTACACGTTGTATATAGAAACGAATAATAGGTATGCCATGTGGTACTAAAGGGTCAGCTACTTACTACTGAGGCCTACTGCACAAAACAAAAGATTTTTGATCAGTTTCCATTGTGTCAGGTGCGTGCGTTATCGTAATTTTCTGATGGTGTTCTTTTCAGGACAAAATGCAGGACTCCTTCATAAACACAGGGGACTTTTTCTTGGAGTCTGGTGTGGAGAGGGTAGAGCCGTTCAAGGTACCCCGTCGCATCTACTCCCTCCTCAACGCAATCGGCTGGGCCGTCGTGACGCTCACACCGATGCTCTACTATCTACTGGGGCTGCTTCTTAGTGGAAAACTGTTGTACTTCTCCATCGGCAGCGCTATCCTTGCTGCCTGTAAGTATTGAACCTGCATTTCACGTAGGGCAACAGCGTTGCTTAACCACTCCTATGTTTAAAATCGCTTGCATGCCCGCGCCGTCACAAAATACGTTTAGTTCTTGCACAGGCGATAAGTGCGCACACGAATTTTGTTGCTAACTGAACTGGTTAAGCGACGCTGTTGCCCATAGTACCTATTCGCAGGCACAGGCCTTCTAGGTGAACAAGGAGGATGGACTTGCTTAATATTTATGTTAGATTGATGGATGTTTACAAGGTTTTGACGCAGATCGTCACTTTCGCAAATGGTCATCGCGAAAAATTTGGTCACTTTCGCAAATGGTCACTTTCGCAAATAGTCACTTTCGCAGAATGTCATTCACATTTTTTTCCATTTGCGAAAGTGACCAAATTTTTCGCGATGACCATTTGCGAATGTGACGATCTGCGTCAAAACCGTTTACAACTGCAAATGCAGCTAAGACCAACGGCTTAATGTGCCTTCCCAAACATGGATGAAGTTAAGACAATACATTTTTGGTCACCCAACCCATGGAACCACCTTGCGAAAGTTGCTTAACTGCCGCATTTCACAGAGCAAGCAACCGCGGGTTATTCCGTTTATACAGCCACCCAATGGAAACGCATGTTAATCTAGCCACCCCGTAGTTGTAGTGATTTTAGTGGGGATATAGATGAACACGCGTTGCCGAGTATCCATCCTATGGTGGCTGTTTTATGGTGGATAAATGGAATGACCGGCATCCTTTCCGGATCTCCCGCCCGTCCAGTATAGCCTCTGTGGGCACATAGGGAGTTTAGTCGGTATTATAGCTCCTATCAGAGCGATTCCCACATAACCCCGTTCCTTGCAAGGCACGAGGAATGCGAAAATGCATTTCCTACTCAAAAAAATGTGCTACGAGCTTCTCATGTAGGTTGCTAGTAAACTAACCTTTTTTAATTGTGTAGACTGTAGATGCGTTTATCAAACCAAGCGTTATTTATTACAACAGCGAAAGGATTATGTTTGGCAATGCACGATTGCCCTTGGTTGGACTTCGGCGGATACTTTCTAGTACTTATTGTTAAAATAATTGTAATGGACGCGTCCGGTATCGTTCGGCATCCGACTAAAATAGTCCAGGGTACTTATTGTCTAATTTCAAAATCTATCGCAATCGCTTTCAGGATGTGATACATTGATGCTTCTTTTTGGCACAAATAAAATCTTACCAAAGAAATAAAGCAATGTGTCACATCCATTAGTCAAATGAAAGCGATTGCATTGATTTTGAAAATTAGACAATAAGCACCCTGGTCACGATGTTTGTGTGGATTAATTAGCTTTTATGATTTTAAGGAATTCACTAGTTTATCGTGATTTAACTTTGATTAAGAATTTATTGAAACCTATTTAGATTCTGTTCTTTTATTCAATGTATAACTTATTATTGTTTTTGTTTCAGTTTTCATACTACTGCAAAAATCGATCGGTATGTCTAAAATCAGTCAGGGCTCCTCCTACGGAACAGAAAAAAAATAAGGTACCTGTCAGTATTTAACAAATTATTGTGTACAATATTAAATTGTTTACACTATTTTTTAAAATTATTTATTTATATCGTGTGGATTATGTTTATGTTGTTAACAAAATAATGTGTTTAAGGTAGTTTTAACTAAACATTTATTTTATAGAAATTTGTGAAAAATATTGTGGGTTACCTATTTGTGAAGTTTTTCCAATAGAGTATTTCATAGTAATACAATTGTTGTTGGCAAAAAGTTGTTTTAAGGATATGTTTATAAATTCTTAAATACTTACAATCATATTATATCAATAATCTTATGTCAAGGTCAAGATAATGTAACGTGAATGGTCTAAACCAACATTTACAAAGTTTGAAAGTCCTTAATCAAAATGTTATGTGTCTTTCGTTGCAAATGCTATTAGAAAACGTTTTATTTCGATATGTGTGACGACGAATGGAATCTGTCTATGGAAAGAATATTAAAATATAATATTTCTATTTTATTATTTTATAAATACTCACATTAAGAATTATAAGGTATTTTTATACTAATTGTCTGCTCTTTAATTATCTCTTTAAGTAAATTAATATTCAAAAACATTTATCTAAGCAGCATTTGATACGAATAGCACAGTGAATTTTTGTGTTCAGATTTTTCAGAAAATCAGATAAGAAACTGTATATATCTCTATAAAAATGGTTCTACAGTTTAGTTTTGATTTAAGGAGTTATTACAATGAAAACAGTTGTTATATTTTTTTTATAACATTCCTAACTGCTTTCGTATAATGCAAAAAAATATTTTAGATTATTTGGTGCCAAGTTATGTGTTTTTCTTACAAAATTAAGTTCAACTACATTATATTTATCTGCCGAAGTAATAGTTGCTTTTTGAAGAGCTGCATTTAATAAAAAAAAAATAAGAGTTCCATTGAAATGTATATTTACGCGTATGCTTAAGAGCGCTTTCACATAGGCGCTTTAGTCGCGCCTAATGCGCGACAGAAGCGCTCTTAATAGAAAACTAATAATTATGACTCTTGAAATACAAGTGGGCTCGGCGAAACAAGTTGAAAAATTAAAATTAAAACTTATTTATGACAATTTTATTCTATACTAAAACAAAGTTGACAGCCAAAAGATTGTTTAATTAAAAAAATGAACTCTCGCACATCGCACACTTGACAAGCCATGTTAGTATATTTTTGTAAATTCATAGTGAGACTGAATGTATTATGTTGTAGCTAAAACTACTTGACAAAAGTTTAATGTAACATTCTTGCCAACACGGCGCAATTTTATATCTTATGTCGGTACTAATAATAGTTATTTGTTCAACAAGTGAGCAAAGTTATTTTTATTTTAAAGCACGAGACATAAAAAGATTATTTGTTCTCTACCAGCGAGAAAATTCGCGTCGGGAAAAATGATTCGAAATTCTTTTTACTCTTTTATACGTACCAACAGGAGCCCTCTTCGTGCTGGAAAGGTGAAAAAGTTCTTTTATATAGCATATGTTTCAAGCAATGGTGACGGTATACATACAGAATAGATAGTATTTTGTAACTAAGGGCGTGTAAGCGTTGACCAAGTATTGTTTAGTTAAATAGTGTTCTGTAACTTTTGTTTCAAATCGAACTTTACGCTTTTGTCTAATTTTATATGATTTACGTTAAAAAATAATGCGTCTTTTAACACGTTCACTGCCTCATCACGCGACGTCGCGTGATCGGATTCCTGCTTGATCTGCGGGTCAAACATCGGTTAAAAATAATGAAGTTCAAGTAAGCTTTGATTTGACGATTTGATGTGATACATTGGTTCTTTGTTTTGGCACAAATAAAAACTTACCAAAGAAAAAACTAGCAATGTCAAATCAAAGCTATTACGATAGCAATGTTAGTAAGCCGATAGAACCCCAGGGACCCTATTTTTTGAATCGCTCGTCTGGTGTCTAGCGCTTGATTTCTACTGATTTTCGTTCGATATTTTACTCAATCTCAATTATTTTAGACAAATGTCGAATGAATATCAGTAGAAAAGAGCGCTCGACGCCGGTTGAGCGATTCAAAAATAGGGTCCCAGGTCCATCACGCGACGTCGCGTGATACGTTCATACAATTTTATATGGATTTCATTTTTTGAGCCAGTGAGTAACGGCATGCGGTCGCTATATGGGCGTCAGGGGAAGGGATTAAGCTTCCAAGAAGGGGGCGGTATTAAAAAAAAATTGGGCCCCGAGCGTAATAATGTAACTTTATATTGAGCTCCCCAGGGTAGTTATAACTTTTGTTCTACGGGCAGTGAACATGTTGAGTTTCTGCGCTGCTAAAACTAGCTAACGTGTCAGATGTGTATATTACAGAATGTGTTATATTGTATTTGTACAGATGGGTCCCTAGCTCACCCATATAGCGAAGCGACCGCGAAGGCCCTGTACAAACGTTTATGGTAGGTAGGTACCATTTACAAGAGTTTTCTGAGTCTGTAAACTATTACACAGAACACAACTACACTAAACAAACCTTTACGTTATTTTCAAGTAGATACGGCCCTATTAGATTAGAAAGTATACTCTTTTTTATTATAATCATATCTACTATACTGAAAACACTATCAACTCATTATTGTTGGTTTTATATTGTTAAACTTAAAAAAGCACAAAAAAGGTAATGCATGCACGAAACTAATTTTAATTATGCAGCTTTTTTAATTGTAAGTGTTACAATATTGAGAAGTCTTTGTTTGATGTTACAGGGAACATAAGATTTTGTTTACTTGTATTAATAATTTATCTAAATAAGTACTACTCTCATATTAATGTTTAAAATTATTGTATAGACGACAAGCAAGTAGTCTGTAATTATTTCAAAAATCTCTTTATAAAGAACAAGATTAAACTTATTTTAAATTTTGACAAACATTTTGTTATTGTATGTGTAGGTAGTGCACTTACGTGATACCTACATACAGTTGTAGATAATTTTTGTAGACATTTATTACAAATAACTTGAAAAAAAAGAGATTATAGTTTTGATATTTCTAATGTTCCAAACCAATATAGTACCCAATAAATTAACAAATTCTCCCCAATGTTTTATTACAAAGCGCTGAAAAGCGTTATTATTTCAAATGTTCATATTTGTGTTGTGGTCCAATTACCCTAAACATCAAAACGCTGCCGTACACACTTTCTGGCGATATCGAAATAATATTACCGCCATGGACATTTTAAGGTAAATGAACTTCAGGCTTAAAATGACATTTGAAGTCCCTAATTATATACTTAGTTTTGTTACTGGTCGCTTAGTCCTTTTATTTATTCCGGGCTTAGTTTTGCAACAAAAAAGTCGGCAAACAACGATGCATCTGCATAATAACCTCCTTTTTAAGTCAGTTATAATGAGGATTTCAAATGTCAAAATAGGCCTCCACTCTATGTCCATAAAGTTACGCGCTTCTTGACCCATTGGCCTAAAAATAAAAAAATAAAAATATGTGTTTCTTCTAATCGTAATATTATATAGGCTCTGTAGGTAATTTGGCTCATTAAAGTTGAGCCAATAAAATTGTATGTTGTCATGTTTTATGATTATTTTGTCTTGTTTGAAGAGGCAGGTCTAGATTGACTTTATTTTTGTATAAACTTTCAGACAGTAATATGAAAGTAAAAATCATGTTTTTTTATTTGTAGTAATATAACCATTGGTTAATAAGAAATCGAAGAAAGAAAGAATTAGAAGACAAAACTGGGATAATCAAGTTACAACTGGGAACTTGAAAAAACCTGCGAACTCCATACTTAATAGTTTGTCTTTTTGTACTATCGAAAAAATATATAACTTGGTATTATACAACTGTTATACATATAAACCATAATTTCGGAATTAGACATTGATTTTTTTGAAACTGTTGCTGAAAAATGCATATAAAGCCAGAAATAAAGCTAATTTATACTACATTATTTGTTTTAATTTTTAGTACAAAATCCATGGATTCTTTTATTGAACTTGTTTATTTAAGAAGGATTAGTACCTACTGCTCCGGCATTGGCTTTATCCTTTCACAGAAAGATGAAATAGCTTAAATTCAAGACATGATATCTCTTTTCAACTTTATTAGGAATAACTTAGAAGATATAAATAAAAAGTATTCATTGTAAAGTTAAAGCATCTTTTGTTGCATTTACATTATTTGATATTCATTAATTGAAATGTAGCCAATTCCCACTTTAAAAGGTCAACTCGCACAGAGACTCTTCTATTACAGAGATAGTAGTTATCATTTGATAATTAATTAGTGAGAATGCAAAAAGCACATAGTACCCATGTACAAGGCTAACTGTGTCTCCATGTAAGCAACCATGACATTTGTTCATAGGTAGGTAAATAGGTATCTAATAACAACTGTTACATTGCAATGAAACTAATCTTTACTTCCCTAATTACCTTTGTGGTATATCCATTTGACTCAACCTTAATATAAAATCTAGAAGATACATTTGAACTTTTACTTCAATAGGTTTATTTGTAACATAAAATCCTGGCACTTCAGCTTTCTCTAAAGTAACCTGTTGGTCGCTTACCTGCAATAATGTTACATTATTATAATGAAATGCAATGTCTATGGAATTGAAATTGTTTGTTCAATCATAAGTAGGGTTACCATAATTTTCAGAGACCAATCATGACGAACGACCAGGACATTCTCGGTCAATTCGGGATGTATGGTAAGCCTATAATAAATAAGAATCTTACTTTCTGGTCAAGCTGCATAACTAGTTTCATATCCGTTTGTTTTAACTCTTCTCTATGTCTTGTCAGTAATATAGCTTTCTGCATTTCTTGTTGCTCTGGGTCCGGTGTTGTATTTATCATATTCTGAATTTCTACTGAAAACAGAGAATTTTAAGTGAATTAATTCATCAACGCCGAAGCAGTTGCCACCGTCTGGACAACAATAGAAAATCTATTGTGTCATTAATTAATTAATTGTGAATATCTCGTTTTCCGGGCATTGATGAGTTAATAAATATTAATAAGACTCAACAAGAACAAAACGGAAAGAGACAAAAAGAAAACATACAAGAGGCAGCCTTATTGCTAAATAGCAATCTCTTCCAGGCAACCTTGGATGAGAGAAAAACCTTAAGATTCAAGTCTTTTTAGTTTTTACATTAGGTACAACAATATTCTAAACAAACATAAGAAGCTTCAACTTACATGTATGTTTATTTATAACTTGCAATCTTTGTTGAAACAAATGTTTTTCAGTAACATGTTGAATTTCCATTAAGCCTTTAACTATTTCAAATACTGTGTCGTTAAGAAGACAGTTTGCTAAACCAGAAAGTAGTTCTATTGGAACCCGCATTTGATATTTACTGCAAAAAAACAGAATTAATCTGGAACGGGTGGTAGGAAAAAACAGACGATTCAAAAGTACTTAATTATTAAGTTTATTTGAATAAAGCTTATTTGACTTTGACTTTGACATGAACCCAGCGCGCAAGCCGAGCGAGCGAAGCGAGCGTGCCGCGGCAGCGGCCGGCGAAGCGCCAGAAACTACATTTTTTTACGTGCGAAATTTTGTACGTACGTCCCCTCCCCTCTCCCTGCCTCTATTTAGCCTCCCCTGCTTAATTTCCATATTTTTTGTTTTGAGGTTATGTTTACACAAAAAATTATTTCTCGAAAACTACGCATCACCGGCAGATGGGGATTAGAGGAGGGAGTTGTTTCCTTTCCCCCTCCCTTCCCCCTTCTTTAATTCCCAAAAAATAACAGTAATTTAGCTGATATCATTACTTTTTTGTGCGAAATTGAAAATTCATTTTAAAAAAAAGTATGCGTTTCCTCACTCCCAAATTTTAAAGGGGGGTTAGAGGGGACCCCCCTGCCCTTTCCTACCCCTCCCACCCTTAAATTCCACGTCAACTAATGGAAAGTCGTACCTAATAAACAAATTAAAAAGTTAAAATAATGACCAAAGGTTTTGAATATCTGAAAATGTCACTATCATGGTCAGTTTGTCAATTTGACAGTGACGTTTCTTTGTTTACATTTTTGCTGGGAAATTAGTAATGCGACTTTAAGTTAGTGGTGGGCGACTCGGGTCAAATAACTCGGTTAACTCGAGTTACTTCTCCAACCCGTCAACTCGGGTTGGTTTTTTCCTAGCCCGGGTCAACTCGGTTGACGCGCCATGCGGGCCGCCCCATGCGTACGTGTCTTACCAACCGAGTCAACCCGGGCTAGGACAAAATCAACCCGACGGGCCAACTCGATTCGGTGTGTGGCATTGTATCACCGCTCGCTCGCACTCGCCTCGCGGCCCGCCGCTCTCTCCCCGCCCGTGTTATATCACCTTTTTAATGATGTTTAGAAGTTCCTTAGTATTTTTGTTATTATATTTTAATTTTGTAAAAGAAAAACTTTGGTTAAGTTAAGTAGTTAATTTTTTAATGCTAAATAATTTGTTGAATGATGAATAATGTATAAATAATATTACAAGTAATAAGCAATACTTATTTAAAATTATCATTATAATAAAAAGCTTTATTTAGGTATTCATCTCTGTACCTAACTAATGCGCATTTGTTAATGACAAACAGTTGATTAATTAAAACTATTTGCTATTACTATAATTCAAATCCTGATCTCTTTGACTCTTTTACTTTGCAACTTGCAACGGCGACTTTGGTTCGTTTCAATAGTTATCAAATACAAACGAAACGAGGTGAAGCCGGGTTCGCACTCCGCATAGATTTCAACTCTGTTAACTCGAGTTGAAAAAATTGCGACTCGTCGGCGCTCGGCCACCCATATCGCTGAACCGAGTTGACCCGAGTTGTAGCCCGGATCGGCATTAATTTCAACTCGGGTGACCCGAGTCGAAAAAATAGCGACTCGGCCCATCGCTACTTTAAGTACATACAAGACAAGGACTCTGCTTCCAGACATTATAGCAGCACATAGCACATATTCACTTACTGCTATTTACAGATTAACTACATTATTATTATAATAGTTAGGTACAACTTACGGTGGCAGCTCTCTAGCCATTTCTTGTAATTGTTCTAAAAGAAAATATAGTTTTCTCTGTAAAGCTTCTGGTGTATGTTCAATTTCCATTATTTATACTTAATATGAAGTTTCGAACTTTGTAACTTATAATATTCTGTAGGACTATAGTTGTCTGCAGTTATAGAGATATAATTTATTAGTGTTTAACACAAAGAGCAATATTTATAATTTAAAAAAGGGTTAATTTATTTATAGGTTACGTCCGATTGTTTGGCTTGACCAGTTGACCACAGACACAGAACACTATACCACAGATCACTAATTGGACTTGACACACTGGAAACAGCATTGAAATGCATTCTAGTAGGCTAATCGCTGTCTCGCTGAGTCATCGATTGCCATAGAGTACTTTTGAACCAAGAAGCTTAGATCTTGGTTGTGTGAAGCTAACACCCAATTGCACTAAACTTAAGAATCGCCTAAGTCTTTTCTTAACTACAACTCGACCAAGTTAAGTAGGCGACTGACAGCTACATGACCGCTAAGTTTGACACCGTTTTAATTTGGTCGTGTTGTAGTTAGGAACAGACTTAGGCGATCCTTAAGTTTAGTGCAATCGGGTGTAAGACTTTTGTGGTGGCTACCTCGCAGAACTTACCGAGTAAACTGTCTTGATATACTTGGTGCCAAATGCTCCAAGCAGCATTGGAATGCAATGCACCCGCATTCTAATGTAATCAGTTTACATGGGTAATTTCAAAGGTAATTTTAATACCCACCTAAATCCCCAACAACCCCACCAATACCCATCTAAATAAAATTGAGTAAAGCTATGTTTACAATTAGAATTTCGACTACACCAACAGGGTTACCAGTTTAAGTTTTTATAAATAATTTCTCATGTAAACTGACTTTTTAGACAGACTCTACCCAGGGGGCTGACAGCTTTAGTTCCATCCCAAGAGTTTTGGCGCTAGCGTCGTGGTTTGGACTTGTATGTATTGTATGTATCTGTGGGTGTGTGTATTGTTAGTGTGTGCGTGACTGTGACAGACATGACAGTTCTTCGGTCAGTAATTTTTTATTTCAAAGAAAAAACTTATTTTAATTCTATTTTTCTTTGAGTTGCTCCCTTCATTAGTTGTCTTGGTCCCAACAAATCCTGATTTAGTTGAACTCTGCAAAAATAAGTTACTAAAGAAACGTATTTGTGTATAGCTTTTTGACGAAACTCAGTTTGAAGAAGTTGGCGATATAAATTCGTCAATACATTTTCCTTGTTTGATCAAATTACGCAAATGCAGAAATTGAATGGTGTTTCACTTACTACCGAAGGTGAGTTTCTATCTTAATAATAAAAAAGTTAAGTGTTCCTCTCCATGTTAACAATAGGTACCTACATACCTACTTTTCTCCCACATTTAGTCAAGGTACAGGGTAATGCATCTTAATAGTAATTTATATAATATCAATAAACTTACAACAATAAATAATATATTTGCAAAAAATGTCAGTTGAATTGAAGATATATTCTAAAGGTACATAGTTAAAACATAGTTATTACCGAACACTCAAACGCTTCCTACCTAAAATCTTTAGTTAAGGCAGGTCTTGCTGTCATCTCATGGTCAATGAGGCTGTCATTTCTATAGAGTTTCTGTCAGACCTTACAACTTATGATACGACCAGACCATAACTTTAAGAATTTACTGAGTATTTGGTCGTTAACCTTAAAAGTTCTGTATTATGATATTTACATTTATTGTTATTATTCCAGTGTACATGGTAGAAAAGGAGCATAACTACTGTCACCCAGGATCAAGTGCAGGATATTAGTAGACATGGAGACTGTTGCGGGCATGCAAGGTTTGTTTGTGATTTCTTTTTTAACAAAATTTCTGAATTCCCTTTTGGTGGTTCTCCGTCTTTAACATTTTTAAGTATAATCGTTTCATGAAATTTTTGCATTCAATCAACTAGCAAACTATTTGTAGGCTACTTATTTTAGAGTTTAATAATTAAATATGATATTATAGGTTAATGTTAAAATGTTAATGATGTTATAAAGTTATAAATAACTTCATACCTATTAAATATTAGAATTTTCGCATTTCACAATGCTATTTTTAAATTAAGATAAATAAATACTAGAAAAAATCGACTCACCCGTAGCACCTTAGATGGGACTTGAACCCGCATCCTTGGGACTCCAGCCTAATGCCCTGACCAATGCTCTAGCTTGCAGCGAAAAATTAATAAGTACTAGAAAATTTCACCAATGCAACTAGTGACTTTGTAGCATAATTATTCAGTGCATTGGGCCAGAATCCCAAGGGAGTGGGTTCGAGTCTCATCTGAGGTGCTACGGGTGAGGTGATTTTTTCTAGTTTTATTTATCATAACTTCATACTTACTGTTAAGTACTTGATTTTTATTTCACTTTTCATTTTTTATTTGCAGGTAATGTTTTTTCAATCACCACCAGCATTACTATCATTAACTAGCGAAACACTAATGATTGATTCCAAAACATCAGAGTGAGGTAAGCTAGTATTTTGGTGTTAATAATGTACTAAATTATTAAGCCTATTTGAAATATAATTATTTAATAATTAATTATGGAATGTCATATTAAAAACAATGTTAGGTCTAACAATGATTTGAATTTAGTCAAATACTCAGAGATTAATGTCGAAATATTTTTGTTTCAGATGATATTTCTTCTCAAGCACAGTATTTCCTATGCAATGTCTTATTAACTTAATTAGTGTACAATTTTAGATGGAGATGGAATTACTTTTATAAAAAAAAACTGTTAATAAAACATACGGAATGCAAAAAATTGGATTAAACCATTATACAAGTGTAAAACATATACTTCAACTAAAATTAATAAATGATAATTGTAATTAACATTGGTTGTTTTATTTTATTTATAATTATATTAAAATTCATAATAAGTCCAAAGGGGGTACTTTATTGATTGTCGATAATAGCACATCACTAAATAAAGAATATCGATATCGATAGTACTTCGATTGGAAGCACTAGTGCTCTTAGGTTGGAAAGCGATCGCAGCGCCATAACTTCTGGACGTGGAACTAAGCTAAATTGACTGTCGTATCTGTAGCTTGCTACAAATTAGTAATCTGTGACTCTACCACTGAACTATTCAACACTTGACACTGGCAAAAATTACTTCCAAGAGGAAAGTAGATTGCCAAAACAAAAATAAGAAGAAGGTTAAAATGGTGAGCATGCGAATCTCCGTGCCACTGAATAATTCCATTCTAAAACTACCTAGAAGTAATGTACCGATGATATACGTTCTTATTTCAGATATCAAATCGATTGTACCGGCTTCCCGGCAGAATGATTGACAAAAGCATGTGGCACGGAGATTCGCATGGTTTGAGGTTATGTTTTTTGTTAAATCGTCGAATTCCAGATCAATCGGAGCCTGTACCGCTGGGTTGATGTATTTGTAGCCGTTACATATTCATTGTAACAGCTACAAACACATTTGTTGCTCATGTAACGCAACAGGGACAAAGATATGGCGATCTAAAGTTTTAAAAGCATGCGACTCTCCGGCCCACACGCTTAAGTCTAAAATACTGGTGAAAATTGTATTAAGATTAAAAATAAGCAAGTTTACGTAACCGTTTGATCACGATAAACGGCCCGAAAACATATTTTCACTATATCTTCATTCGTTTTAGAGAAATAAGTAAATTTATTTACTATGATTTATTATGAATAATCAGTGTGTAGGGTGACCATATCGTCGGTCCGTAGGAATCATTAGGCTGTTTCTAATAAAATTCATGTTGAACTACATTATGTTGAGGGTTGATTTGCCTACATACTCGTACGTATCGTACCTACTATCATACTGTTACTGACTATGCAATATTGCAATATTTTTTAGGGGACGTAAAAAGGTGACTTTTATCCTAATCGAGATGACAAAATACAAACAAACAAATGAGAAAGTAGGTAACCTTATAAAAACGTGTTAAAAATGTGAACGTCATAATTGGTATAATAATTGCCCACTCAGTACCAGTCACCCATCATCATCAGTATCAGTCACCCATTAATTTAGGTCTCGGTTGAATGCAACCGAACTGAGAACTTCCTTCGTTTTTTGAAGTATTAGTCTTTCAAAATAGGTATCTAAAAACACTTCAACTTGCATTTTAGACCGATCGGGATAAGTTTTTAGCTTTTAAAAATATTAAAGTTTGTTTTTTTCGTACATAGTTTCTGCACCATTCACTTAGCCTAATACATGAAATTGTGTCATTTTGGTTTGATGCATAAGTAACAATTTAGGTTTTTGTCTTTTTTAACGCTATCGGACGAAAAGAAAATTAAAGTTGAAAATTTTACTTTCATGATGATTATGAAGTTGTAACCGATGTACTTACTTGAGCTTTTTGTGTCATCTTTGTCCACGGGAATACTGTTATTTGACTATTACCTAAAGCGTTACCTTAGTAACTCCAAAAGAATATTACAATTGGTTAAATAAGTGTTAAATGTTTTAGATCAATAGTATCTGTTGTACATAATGTTTTGTGCTAAATTCATCAATGGAATTTTCAGCTTTTTATTTTTTTCTTTTCAACACCCTGTAAAAGTCACAAAAGAAAATGGGGGGGGGTGGGGGGGTGGGAGCCGGGGCACCGCTGTTTGCTGCGTACTTCGAGCACCGCTGCTACGTACTTTGCCGTTCGAGCGACTTTGGGTAAAAGAATTTGTAAAAAGTAGCCTCTATTTCGTATTGAGCCAGCACAATATCCCACTTCAAATTAATTCGCCTAATTTAAAGCAAGTAACACCCGATTGCACTAAACTTAAGGATCGCCTAAGTCTGTTCCTAACTACAACACGACCAAATTAAAACGGTGTCAAACTTAGCGGTCATGTAGCTGTCATTCGCCTACTTATTTTGGTCGAGTTGTAGTTAAGAAAAGACTTAGGCGATTCTTAATGTTAGTGCAATTGGGTGTAAGTGACTTAAGTGACGCCTAAGCATAGGTACTGAAGTTCGGTGACACATTTGAAGTAACGAGTAGGTAGGTAGGTAAGAAGTATACGAACGAATATAAATACATTTGATGATACTGTGGCCGCGTTCCGAATCACGCTCACAGCGCTGTTAGCGCGTATCCGACCAAATTAAATAGTCACAAAATATTACACAGATAGGGTATTTGTGTACCTACTTCATTTAATGGATTATAGGCTAACAGTGCTGTTGGCGTGATTTGGAAGTAGGCATGTGTTATTATTGTCAATTACAGTCTCATTGATGAGATGACATCATTAACATTCTTGTACTCTACCTCTTGCAAAGTTTAAAAAGAAAGGATTACCTACCTACTGTAACAAAATATTTTTTGAGGGTAAGGAAATAAAAACCGGTCAAGTGCGAGTCGGACTCGCACACAAAGGGTTCCGTACCAAAAAACGGCTAAAAAATCACGTTTGTTGTATGGGAGCCCCCTCAAATATTTATTTTACTAGCTGACCCGACAGACGTTGTCCTGTCTTAGTTATAAATATTAAATTCGAATTGGTATAAATTATTGAAAAGTTTAGTTCAGAGATTAGTAGGTAAGTACCGTTCCCGTTTCCGTTTTCGTTCTCGTTCCCGTTCCCATTTACTTTAAAACCCAACAGCTTTATAAATAACCAAGTACCTATACATCACTTGTTATGTTAGTAACGTGTATGTTAGTCTATTCAAACTTACTAATAAGGCGTGATGGCTCTGAACTAACCGTGATGAGCACTAAGAAATTCAGTTTTCTTATAACCTCTTTGTAAGAAAAAAAAAATTATTTTACATGTATTTTATTAATAAAATAACTCCGAACGAAGCATCTGTTTTATTACATCCTTAATTGTATGGTTTTTTTTTATCGTTGTTCGCGCGTATCTTCGACATTTATGGACCGATTTTGATGATTCTTTTTTTGTTCGATTCAATTTTTTTGCGAAATGGTCCCATTTATTTTTTTTCAAATCGGTTCAGTAGTTTTCAAGGTATCCTGAAAACACTATGATTTTGCATCAACTAACTTGACTATTTTGTTATTTATGAACCGAATAAGATGATTCTTTTTGTTGGATAAGAGGTACTTTTAGTCTTTTTAACCGACTTCAAAAAAAAGAAGGTTCTCTTTCAGTTTGACCTGTATGAATGTATGTTTCTCCGCGAATATCTCACGTTTGACTGAGCCGATTTTTCTACCAAATAATATACTTACACTACACTACCTAATAGAGAAGGTACTTACACTAAAAACAAAAAAATAAAAATTGTTTTAAAAATAAAAAAAAATGTTTTAAAAAACAAAAAACCAACTTCAAATAACCTGCCTCTAAAAAGCAAGAAATAATATTCAAATCATTAGATATGCATTATCATTGTTATATAATAACAACACGTATATTGAAGTCGGGTAGGGCTTTTAGAATAAAAAAACGAAGTTGTACTCCAGCCCCACCCGACTTCAATAGACGTGTTGTTATTATATAACAATGATAATGCATATCTAATGATTTGAATATTATTTCTTGCTTTTTAGAGGCAGGTTTTTTGAAGTCGGTTTTTAGTTTTTTTTAAAAGGTAAGTAAATACTAAAGTTTAATTTTTCAAGTTTTGACTTATGTAGTAAGCATAAATTACTTTACAACCATTGAAACTTGTCCCAAGTAACAATACAAAAACTCACATACATACAAACGTAGAGCAGTGTGGAACAATGCAACACCAAAAGCTCTGAGTCTCATATTTCTCTCATTTTTAAAGATATGAATTCCGTTTTTAGAGGAACGGAATCTACTTAATTAGGTATAAAATGGCAGTTATAGTTTCATTAATAAATAGATACATAAACCAATAAGAAGACTTTTAAAAGAAAATGGGAATTGTTTCATTGTGTCCACCTAGGTGTACACAATGAAACATCCTCTGTCCAACAATGAAACACTGTTATTAATTTTGACATTTTCATATTTAGTGGAACAAGTAAATGACAAAATCTGTTGAATTCCAACCGATAAAGGTTTTCTCAAGGTATTGCATAATTATTCAGACTTTAAAAGTACCTATAGGTTTATCTCAGGTACAATGATTTGTGTGTGACTTAAAGATAAATGAGTCTAATTTTTTTTAAATCGTAGTTATGTACCTTTTATAGGCAATAACGATTTAAAATCAACAATTACTTATAATAGGCATTAATCTCTCAGGTAAAATTCTACATACTAAAAGATTAATGAGTCTGAAAATCACAAATATTAGGTAGTAGTAGTGGAAACACTGTTACATTGTGTCCACCCTTGAGCTGTGACATTCTTGGACACCTGGGGGTATTTTAGAATAACATCAAAAAATAATCTACCAAAATCGAACAATTTATTAGGTAGTATCAAAGTTATTCTGTGGTAATGTAGTCCACGTGAATCTATGATACATGTACAAATATATTGATTAAAAAACACATTCGATGAGAAAGGCAACTGTCAAAAAAGCATTTTTTTTTAAAGCCCACGACTTAGGACAATTATTCTTAATGAAGGCTTTACAAAGTGACATTTTAAAAAAATAGTAACTATTTGCCTCTAGATGGCGTTGATGGAAAGAGAAGTGTAAAAATTGGCTTTTAAAAATAAACGGCCTGTACCAAAGAGGCAAATAAGCGTTCGCTGGCTGACATCTGGCCAAAGAGAAACATTTTAGGGTAACATCAGATTTGCCTGCCTACCTGAGTACTCTTCGAAGCTGAGTAAAAAAATCACATTGACACATACATTTTTATCAACGCCATCTTATCTATCGAGCATACAGTTTTTTGTCATTTTGAAAAACCCTAATTGAAAAACAGTTTAGTTAATATTTTTACAAAAATCCTCCGACTAAAAGTAATGAACATACTCTGTCTGTCAGCTTCATCATCAGACCCTGGACTTCGTCTCCCATTAGAGTACTCGTCAAAACAATAGGGATGACGACTACTGAATAAAATAACAAAATACTAATAAAAACCGTAAACATATTGAACTTTTAGAGTAGCTTGTATACCTCTTGGTTTTATATATTGCGTATTATTTGTTTTATTACCCTTCAAAGTTGGGCGGACAAGTCCATTTAAAAAGTTTAAAATATATTAAAATAAATAATACATTTAATTAATCCATAAAATTTATAGCAAATTTGTATAAGAAACAATTTTGATAAACACAATATTTAATATAGCTGCCAAACTTTCCTACGCGTTGCATACAAACACCTAGGCGTGACGTCATAACTAGGGTAGCCGTTAGTATGGAGCGTTTTCGGGTGAGTCCAATTTTGTGTGCATTTTAAACTGTGATATCTCGGGCAGTTTTCACGCTAGCGAAATAATTATTTTACCAATGTTTCTTTTTTTGAGAGGTAATTTATGTAACATAAAATAAAAAAAAATTTCGTCATGCCTATTCTAACGAGCCCAAACACGATGGGGTTGTAGGTTTTATCATAGAATTCCTGTGGGCTTCTTCCGGTTTCATCATCAGATCAGCTCAATGACACCATAATATTGCATTGCCTTCCAGTTCTGACCTATTTTCAAGTCTCTAGGTCATCGGAAAGCTAGGATAAAATCGTTCGCAATATATATCTATAAATATTAGGTCTTTACTTATGAACTTGCCGATATTTTGTCACATACAGAGAAAATAATAACTTCTATGTTTTAAAACATTTAACAATATCTTGATTTACGTATGTCGAATTATGACCATGATAGTCAACTATCAGTAAAAATAAAGTCCTTTTTTTAAGCTTTCATAGCATTAAAAAAAGATCTTGAAAGTTACTCTTTTTTTTGTGAGCCAAAAAAGGGTGACCGGAGGGGTTGTAACTTAGCCAAAACTTATTTTTTTCGCTTATCGTAAATGGAATAGGTTAGCATAGTGTTCAAACATTAGTACATAAAAGTTTTGTTACAAGAGTGTTAACGGTTGTTAAATGAACAAAGAAAATGCTAGTATGAAAAATGCAACTTCTTGAAAATTCTCCATACAAATCGGCAATTTCATAGGTAAAGACCTATTATATACGGTTACGAAAACCTGCTTATTTTTAATCATAATACAATTTTCACCAATATTTTAGACTTAAGCGTGTGGGCCGGAGAGTCGCATGCTTTTAAAACTTTAGGTCACTATTGCGTTACATGAGCAACGAATGTGTTTGTAGCTGTTACAATAAAGCACGTTCCAGACGGATTTAATCACGCCTCCCAACCAAGGTCACCTTGGTGGAAGCTTGATGGGGGCGTGGTTTCCATCCGTGGATTGTGTTGCGGCTACACGAGTTTACATCCAAGCGCCGCCAACTAGGGCTGCCAACCATACTATAATAATATGTCGTATTATACTATGTTTCGGGTCTGCGTGCTATATACTATTGAAGAAATATATAGTACGCAAAAATACTATATTTTCAACATCGATCGCTAAGAAACAAATGTTTCTTTTTTTTTAATTTGTGATCGTGAATTTTGACTGATTCTATAGCGTGTAGTGTATAGTCACACCATATAACAAATACTATGTGTATAGTGTATTGTATCTGAATTCTGAACGTATCTATCTGTCTTATTGCGGTCCAAACTTGTCAATATAAAATTGACAACTTAATTAAATCTTAATCCATGGACGAAATATATCTTAATCTTAACCATGGACGAATTTCTTTCATGTCTTAACTTAATCAGTAATACTGATACAATCGTAAGTAAGTTAAAAACGAGTTTTTAATTTACTTATATTTAATTAATATTGATGGTAGAAAATAATATGAGACTTTTATTTTGATTCATGATTGTTTTATTTATGGTTTATGATTTTGACCAAAACATTGTTCAAAAATGCAAAAAGTTCAAAAAATATAGTTTTTATAAAAAGTAAAATATAATAATATATTTGCCTAATTTTTGCCTTTTCCATAAACTACTATATTATTTTAAAGTGTACTAATTTTTTTAGCCTTATTTGAAAAATACTGTATTTCGCCTTAGACATGTTGGCAACCCTAGCGCCGACACTCTTTCCCATTCCACGGTAAAGATATCTATCAGTACTGTAACTCGGCCCTGTCCTTGAAATAATTACCTAAATAAACCCGCGCTGGTTCAATCAATTAATTTTAAGGCAATAATATAACTAGATTAACAAAACTAATGGTAAAATAAAAATAAAAAAAAATACATTATTGATGGGAGAAACAAATTATTTAATAATCCTTAGTACAATACCTACGTATTATATAATATTTTAAGTATACTTAATCTTAGCTTTCGGACTTTCCAGGTATTTAAAAATGTAAGGTATCTCTGGATTATTGGTTAATTATATTTATAATAAAAACAGCACAATCTGCACTTTGCAATAGTAAGAACTTATATTTCAATCAATAGTACCTATTGAATTTTTAGACTTTTGGCATTCAGAATGTTATTTCTATATTAAGGTAATAAATATAATAGAAAAAAACCCGGCCAAGTGCGTTTTGGGCAACACGCCGTACGGTTCCGTAGATACCTTATACCACACCATATTTAATACCATTATAATTTTTCGTCTGCAAAAATAACTTTGTTTTTCAGTGTTGTTATGAATGACAAAGTTATATTTGCGGTTATGGAAAATGTGCTATATCTGAAAAACTAATTACTATATCTCATTTAAACCAATTTTTATTGAAAGTAATTATTAAGACCTACATGCAGCATATATGTTTTTTAGATTTTTCACTTTCTTATTTCAAAAGTTAAAGGGGGGGGGGGAGGATAAACATTTTACCACTTTGGAGGAGTATATCTTTCAAACCTTAGACTTTGAGAAAAAAATGTCTTAAAAACTTCAATGTCAATTTTAAAGACCTATCTATTGACACCTCACACGTTCGCAGTTTCAGTTCCATGTATGGAGAGCCCCCCCTTAATCTTTATTTTTGTTATTTTTGTGTTAAAATCGTTAAGCGGTTAACAGAATACATCTACCAACCAAGGTTCAATTGTGTAATATTAATACTTTTGGAATAAAATGGCTGTGACAGAAGGACAGATAGACAGACAGACATGACGAATCTATAAGGGTTCCGTTTTTTGACATTTAGGCTACGGAACCCTAAAAATACTAGAAAAAATTGACTCACCCGTAACCCGTAGCAGCCGAGCCATTTGAGCCCGTCTGAACTGCGAGGGCTGAGTCGATATTTTATAGTATTTTTTCTATTATATTTATTACCTCAATAGTACCTGACCTACGTACATCTTTCGTTCATCACTGCGGCGCATTCGCGACTGTTTGTGTACCGAGTGCAGACTGCAGACTGAACTCGAGGGCCGAGGCGCGTAGGTACGACTCGCTTTTCGACTATTTGTACAGATGACACTTGCATATAAATTGGCAAGAGAAAGATGAGACAAAAGATGCGCAATAGCCACAAACACTAAAATTTGTGGCGCTGCACATCTTTTGTCTCGTTTTTATCTTGCCAATAAAATGCCGGGCAGTATATGAAGTTGGAGTACTGATAAATATCATTACCGTGCCTGTGTTGGAACTCGCGCCCTTCCACCAAGGACGTTGAAGGTCATTTGGATTGGTTGGAGAAATTTGGATTAAATCTGCCGTCTAGATGGATTAAATCAAGCAAGGTCACCTCTGTTGGGAGGCGTGATTTAATCCGTCTGGAACATGCTTAAATATGTAACGGCTACAAATACATCAACCCACCGCTACAGGCTCCGATTGATCTGGAATTCGACGATTTAACAAAAAACATAACCTCAAAGCATGCGACTCTCCGGCCCACATGTTTTTGTCAATCATTCTGCCGGGAAGCCGGTACAATCGATTTGATATCTGAAATAAGAATGTATATCGTCGGTACATTACTCCTAGGTTGTTTTAGAATGGAAACAGAACAGATATGTATGTACTATGGGCAACAGCTTCGCTTAAAAAGTTAGCAAAAAAATTGTGTGCGCATGTATCCCCCTGCACGAACTAAATATATTATGTTATGACGGCGGCGGCGCGGCGTGCAACCGATTTTAACCTTAAGAGTTGTGGTTAAGTGACGTTGTTGTCCATAGTACATCTGTATGAATTTCTAAAACAGGAGATGTAATTCTATAGAGTACCTACTTAACCAAACGAAAGGTGCGTGTTCGTTCGTATCGTGACGTGAGACTTATAGGTATGTACGTACTTAGTATCCAACCGAAACGGACGAGCTTCGTCGTCCCTCGCCACGCGCCCGCGCCTACTCGCTTCGACCGCAAACTTTTTGAATACCTACCTACCTAGGTATTATCCATGCATGAAAATGACACAAATTCATTCTGTCCATCACTCATGTATTTAAGATATTAAATATGTAAACTCTAATAATACTAATATTTTTTATAAGCATCAATGGCTCGGACAAACAAAAAAATTGAAAATATTAAAAGTCCATGCCTTAATTTGGCACAAATTTATTTCATAGGGATTTTTAAGTGATCTGAGGTATATGGTACTTGTTTTTCAAATTGTAATATTTTTTTGACGGTGTTATTAATGTACGGGTCCCACGTCTGTTTCCATGGACGAAAATGACACAAATTAGGTTTGTACACTACGCAGGCTATCTTAAATACAATACTATTGTTTCTTTTTACTTTAAAACAATTTTGACAGTTTAGACGGTTCTCACACTGGCGACGCGCGCGGTCGCGGCGCACCCACGCGCGTCTTTTACGTTGTATGCAAGTACATTAATTTGTACAGAAAACCGCCTCGTCCAACACACCAAGGCACGCCACGGCGCGTGAGCGCGCACCGCCGCGTGCCGCCGGCGATCCGCGAGCAGTTTGCGCCAGCAGGCGCGTTACCGCGGGGTACAACACACTGCGACGCGCCCCGCGGCTGGTTTTCGATGATCGTTTCGTTACGATGACGGGATTTCCTCTGGTTTTCAAATGTTTCGTGGCTTGGATATACGCCCATTTTAGTGCCATTTGGTAGGTACATTATGCAGCACATGAGGTTATACAAAACTGTAAAAAATCTGTTATTTATTTGATTGAATATCATTACGCTGTCGTGGAAGCCCAGCGTGCCGTTGACCGTACCTACCTACTCGTATGTTATTAAAATTCCGTCATTAATATCGAGATGGCAAATCTAAATTATTTGTCTGGACGTTTTAATCTCATGAGTGATTTTATATGTGTTCAGTTTTTTTTCCTTTTGAGGTACGGAACCCTAAAATCCTGGAAATTAAAACAAAACAACTTCAAAATTTAATGCCTCTAAAAAACAAGCGGCGGGGACGCGTCAGACGCCGAATGGCGCGGGGGCGCGGAGAAAACCGCCCGAACAGGCGTTGCGCTGCGCCGTCACCGCGCGCGTGAAACGCCAAACCGCGCCCCGCGACGACGGCGCGCGTTGGCAGTGGGAGAATCGCCTTAGAGTCCAATTATTTATAACCACCACAAATAATCGAATTTCTCAAGATGCATCGGCTAGATGTGACACAAAACGCAAAAATAAACTAATTATATGCCAATGTATCGACAGGCAAGAATTCATAAACTTTAGAATTCTTGAAGGTTATACCCTCAAAATAACGTATTCCGATCGGTCTATTTTCTAGAAACAGCCTAATGATTCTGACCGACCGACGATATGGTAACCCTACACTGTGATTGTTCATAGTAAATAAATTTGCAAATTTCTCTAAAACGAGTAAAGATATTCTGAAAATATGTTTTCGGGTCGTTTATCGTGATCAAACGATTACAAAAACCTGCTTATTTTTAATCTTAATGCAATTTTCATCAATATTTTAGACTTAAGTGTGTGGGCCGGAGAGTCGCATGCTTTTAAAACTTTAGATCGCGATATCTTTGACCCTGTTGCGTTACATGAGCAACGAAAGTGTTTGTAGCTGTTACAATGAATATGTAACGGCTACAAATACATCAACCCAGCGGTACAGGCTCCGATTGATCTGGAATTCGACGATTTAACAAAAAACATAACCTCAAACCATGCGAATCTCCGTGCCACATGCTTTTGTCAATCATTCTGCCGGGAAGCCGGTACAATCGATTTGATATCTGAAATAAGAACGTATATCATCGGTACATTACTTCTAGGTAGTTTTAGAATGGAATTATTCAGTGGCACGGAGATTCGCATGCTCACTTAAAATGTACTCTATGGCAATCGACGACTCAGCGATTAGCCTGCTGGAATGCTCCCATCCCAGTGTCATTTATGCGTCAACATCTTTTCGTATACCTATCTACGGGTTTTGTTTTACGAGGAACTTTGTTGTTTTCTCTTGAAAGATTGGGAAAAATATTGAGTGGAATTTATGTGCTGTGCTGCCTGTGCTTACAATTAGGTTGATTGTGTTAATTTTCAAGAATTAATGTCAATACATAAATACAAACATGATATTAATAAAAATTGTTGGGCGTTTACTGGTGTTACTGATAGTCTTTGATATTACGGGAGCAGAAATACATTCTGTAGGCCCAAAGAAAATTATGTATGTAATCCAAGCTAAGTTTGGCAAAACTTGCATATCTACATATCGTATACTTAGCCCGTAGTATCAGCTGTAATAAAATTATTTTAATTTTGCAGGCCTCTTTTATACGATGATTATAAACACCCCTATCCAGAAAAATGTTCTGAACTAATAGATGTTTTTGCTGGTTATGCTTCGAACTTTACATTCTGTTCTATGAAATATGCTAGACCTATAAGGCTTTGTGAAAATTGCGTGAACCATTATGTAAAATTTCACGCAATGTATAAGGAATTAAGTGACACCATTATAAATGGAACTTCCTGTCTCTCATTATTCATTTCACAAGATAGACTGAATGCTATCCAGGAATATCATGATCATATAGTAACTGTATGGGAAAAAGGGCACTGTAGTGGTAAGAACTTGTTAATGTAAAGCAGTGGCGAAGGGTCCATACAAGATGATTCCCATTGGCTTATCTTTTAGAAATTCCACCCCACTGATCCACTGTGCAGATCATAATAATATCATTTTTGTAGAATGGCTTACCAACACTAATAATTCCACCCCTCTCCACTGATGTTAACATTTGTCTATTTTTTATATTGTTTAAAATTAATGACTTGGACAAATCAATTCGACCAAGTTATGACACACATTATTATTTAGACTTCTTGTACTTGTACTTTTTAAGACTGCTTTGACTGGTCCGAAGATATACCAACAATTAAAAACAACACACTGAAGTTTAACAAGATGTTCGTAGACACAATGGACTGCATCACAAATAACATGAATCAATTTGAAAATAATACACAAGAGATTTGCTTGAGTTGTATGGATTTATATGTGGGATTAGATGATTTCTATAAATCATTGAGCAAAGATTCAATTGGAGTTGATAGCATTTGTATGGATATTGTAGATTCAGTAAGTTTGAATTTCATTTTATGAAAAAGTTGATGTTGCATTCTTTAATAAAATAGGTTATATTTATTTCAGATGAATACTTCAAGGGCAATATGGAGTAAAAGCCTTCACTGCTGTGATATAAGGAAGACACCAGAATTGATGTTTTTGTGTTGCACAGGCATCATTTCTCTTCTGCCATTATTGTTTTATGTGGCAGTTAGGTACTGTAGACCAATCAGGGATTTACATAATGTACTAAATGGTAAGAGAGTAATTACAAAACAAAATAAGTATTTATCAGAATTTAATATTGCTACAACTCATTTAATCATTACAAACATCCATTTCCAGAGTCAAGATTCAAGCAATCTATTTTGAGGTCAGTCCAGGGAAGGATAAACTAACAAGATCACAAACACCAAATAATTAAGTTGAGCGAAAATTGTTGAAACTTTTGTTATTTACAGTTTGTAACACACTTGTATTTTTGTAGTAAAAAAAAAGAATACCAAAGTATTTTAATTTATTCTCTACAGCATTTCTTTTAAAACTGTATCTAGCAATATTGGTTGTTTTATAGTGTTTATTTGACCAAATATGTAATTTTATTTTAGTAATATTGATACTACATATTAGTAATTAATCAAAGATAATAAATTTATCTATGTCTGGATTTTTTATTGTTACTTTTTTTTACACTATTTGAATTACTATTGCTGAGCTTATGTTTTAGAGAGTTTGGTGTGTTGTCATTCTTGTTCAATACACTTAATGCCTGATCCTTATCCTTGGGGGTCCCCGGCCGGCTGTCCAGACCAACTGCAGCCAGCATTTTACTCTCATTGAAAGCTTTTTGTAACATACCAGAGGAAGTAGCTATTTTTTGAGTAGCACTCTGCTTTGTTTGACTCATAGGTTTATCCATACTCGTGTTAATGTGTTGCTTTCCAGCCGGCTTAGATGCAATGCTTTCTGACGATCCATGTATAGTTGTATGGTTCAAATTACCAATATTCAATCCGGAGCTTATTTGGGTATCTGATGAATCTTCATTTGTTTGCGATTCTGTTTCACTGTTTCGCTCATCTATAAATAAATGAGTTTATTAATTTAAATCCAAAATCATGATCGATACTGAATGAAATGTGACCATGAACTTACTTTTGGCTTCAGCAGGATCCACAAGCCCACTAACAGCCTGAAATAATATCCTCAATATAGTGATAGGAAACAGAATTTTTTTAAATAGCTATTTAAGTCACAGTACTTACAGCCATAGATGTAATTGATGACTTTGAGAATAATCTTTCAGCTTCTTTAAATTTCCTATTACGTTTGTCGGCTTTTGAATTAGTACTTTTATTAGTTGTAAGATATCTATCCCATCCCCGGATTATATTTCCGTAGAGTTGAGTATCCTCCAAATATGATCCTTCAAATGCATAGATCTGGCGCTCCAAGTTAGCTAAAGTCTCCTACAAAAAAAAAATAATGATGTTTCGATGTGTTTTGGTACCAATCCATTTACATTTAGTAGGTACTCTAAAATCATTACTTACGGCAACTTCTGCTTTTCTTTTGACTAATTCAGCCAATTCTGTTCTGGTATCGGCTACTGACGTCTGTTTAGACGCCATATTGTGTTTTCTGGCTTGTGTATTTTGAGCGTCGCTAGCAGGACTTTGAGGTGATACAACCATGACGAACGTTAATAATATTTAACGCTGATTAAAAATCCATTTCTCAATGTAAGTATAATCTTGTAATCAGTAAGAATTCGTCGAAAACAACAACTTCAAACATAAGCTTCAATCAACAAACGAAAGGAAGAGAAACACAGATTACTAGAAAGAAACAGAAAAGAGGACACGATACTCAACCACAGATTACTAAGCACCAAACAGACAAGCGATCATTCGTACGAGCGTTTTTTTCAACGCGCGATATTTTTACACTGGAAAAGAAAGTGTCTATGATTCATTGGGGCACCTCGACGAAAAGTGGGTCTCCAGCTTCCTCATAGGCTATAGAGAAATTCTAAGCATGTCATATTTTAAAGCATAATAGCAGCAATCAAACTTCCAGACAAAATAATAGCAGCCACCATAAGTTCGTTACCATGAGTTGTTTTATGTGTGTGAGCTGGCGACACGTGTCTGCAGCTTACACATCCCATTAAGGCAAACCAGTTAAGTTAGAGTCGTAGACTATAGTCAGAAATTTAGAGCCTAATTGCAGCAATGAGATCCAAAAAAACTAACCATCACACTCAAATACTGTTGAAACTACGAGCATAAAACTGTGTGCGAGCTGGAGACACGTGTCACTGGCTTGCACAGCTGTATTTAAGTAATTATTTAAGCTACGATTATACAGGGTGTTTGGTAATAGTCTTATAAAGCCGAATATGGTAGATAGGGACCATTAAACTGAACAACTTTTACTATGGAACCAACTCTGAAATCGCGAAAAAGAAATCAGCTGTTTCATACAAAAATTAATAACGAAAATATCAAAATGTATGAAACAGCAGATTTTTTTTCGCAATTTCAGAGTTGGTCCCGTAGTAAAAGTTGTTCAGTTTTATGGTCCCTATCTACCATATTCGGCTTTATAAGGCTTTTACCAAACACCTTGTATAATATACCTCAAAACTCTCAGCCGAATTCCAATTCGGCTGAGAGTTGATAAATTGCTTTGATAAATTTGGAGTCTAATGCTCCAGCATTAGACTCCAAATTTATCAAAGCTTTAACTCGAAAAGTTTTTGAGCTACGAGCCGATATGTATGTGTAAGCTGGTGACACGTGTCTCTGGCTGACACATGGTGAGTTGCTGTAACTATATAAATGTTAGAGTTTCGTTTTAAAGATCAAATATACGCAGCACATACGAGGCATAATTTCAAATCTCTGGGCCTTTTAGTTTCAAAATTATAAGCCAAAAACCGTTTTCCTGCCAAAAAATTCAAAATAATGGCATGAAACCGGCTAATCGCACCGTTGTTGCCATTCTGGGGCCCTATTTTTGAATCGCTCGGCAGGCGTCGAGCGCTCTTTTCTACTGATTTGCGTTGGAAGTTCATGTTAACTGTAATTTGACAGATGGATGTGATACATTGCTATTTCATTTTGGCACAAATAAAAATTTACCAAAGAAAACTAGCAATGTATCACATCCATCTGTCAAATTACAGTTAACATGAACTTCAATGGTTTTAGCCGATAGACCCACTGGTCTTTCGTTTCGTTGCTTTGCATCGGATGGGCGGGGCGAACAAAATCATTTTGGTATTAACCAGGTTTTGGGAGCGGAATCAAAACCAAAATGGTCTACGAGCTTAACTAGAAATTATACCGGTTTCGACGAGCAGAATCGAAATAAAAACGCTCTTTTCAAAATGTATGAAGCTGCGCGAAACCTGGTTGCGAATTTAACCAGGTTTTCCAGCCCTGCTAGGAGGAAGTAGCCGTCTGATATAACTGATCACCTAATTTAAAAGAAAAACAAATTCTATTTATTTAGGAATGTTTTTGGGAGTTTTTGGCGGGATTTTGTCGAGTTCAGTTCGGTGACTATTTTAATTATTCGCAAATTGATTCATAGTGGATATTGTGTCTTAAAATTGGTGCACTTTTGTGGTACAAGTGTCTACGCAACTGAACAATATGTGGGATAATGGAAATAGGCGCGATCTTGGTTGTGTGAAGCTGAGACTTTTATTGTAGTGGTCGCTACCTCGGCAGAACTTACCGAGTAGACTGTCTTGATATACTTGCTGCCAAATGCTCCAAGCAGCATTGGAATGTGATGCACCCGCATTTTAATGTAAACTGAAACAATCTACTAGAAAATCTAGAAATACTGAACTATTCAACACTTGACACTGGCAAAAATTACTTCCAAGAGGAAAGTAGATTGCCAAAACAAAAATAAGAAGAAGAAGAAGGAATGTTTTTTATCGAGAAAAAAACGCGGGTAAAAGCACTCAATATAGTAATATTATCTATGGAAAAATAATATCGCTCAAAAAGTTTTTAAATTTGTGATTTTTGCATGTTATTTTAATTGTCTTTTTCCCGATTCCAGTCCAGGGACCCTATTTTGAATCGCTCGACTGACATCGAGCGCTCTTTTCTACTGATTTTCGTTCGACATCGCATTGTTTTGAGCATAGACATAGAAAAATTTTCGCTGCGCTCAAGAAGACCAACAAAGCGTGGAAAAGAAAAGTTAATATCATACGGACACGGTCTATGTAAAAAAGAGACAAAGGATCAAGTGACATGTGCCAACATTTTTTACAGTAAGAGCCCCTAGCGTCCCGCCTAGCAAATGAGCAATCACAGTTTGTTTAAAATATTTGTTAATCTTAATTATAATTTAAAATAAAGATATCGTGGAGCCATGGTGTCTTGTGCTCTAAGTAATTGTGATGTGACAAAAAGAAATAATCCAAGTAATCACACTTTTAACAGGTAAATAAGATATTGGCATATTGACTTATTCACCATCTTTTATGTATGGACGAAGAAAGAACTGCTATAAGAGTTCATAGTAAAAAATACCGGCTCCACGCTCGTAGCACACTCGCCAACTTCAGCGAATGTACAGTTCATTGATGCATTTGAAAAGGATGTAATTGACACATTTGTTACAAAAGCGGCAATGTACACCACAACCGGCTTAAAAAAACCACCACAAAAATTAAGGCGGAAATATATTATTCTGTTGTGTTGTGTTGTGTTGTGTCGCGACACAACACAACACAAAAACCACACACCACCAAAGTGTGTCGGTTTCATACATGTAGTATGACTAGAAACACACTATTGTGTTGTGTTGTGTCGACACGACACCCTGTAGTAATGTGTTTCTAGCCATACTCTTCAGTTCAGTTTACGTTTTTTTACTCATGTGCTTTATGCTTTTCGCATCCGCAGCACATGAGTAAAAAAACGTAAACTGAACAGAGTCAAGCTGCCTACAAACGGTCCGGTGTAGGTTCACTCATACATAGCGCGGCGATGTGTGCGTGACCTCTCACCGACAGTGTAACAGGCACGCCGCCGGGGTAAAAACTGGTTTGCACCGGCTCAGTTGCGGTATAACCGACAGGGCCGCTAAGTGCTATACCACCTTAAATTTTTTCTTAGAGAATACACTTTATGTGAAAAATGACAGTTTGATTTGTCAAATTACTGACTCGAAGAAAAAATACGAGTCGTTACGTTACAAAGATTTTGTTGAAAAATTAATTATTAGAATCTACCATTTTCAGTGTGTAAAATAAAACTAATTTTATATACATTAGTTTTAATAAATTAAATATGCCCAACTCCTGCACCGTGTGTGTATGAATAATTCGAGAAAAAAAGGATATTTCTTTTTTTTTTGTACGGAAAAATCCAAGTGCAGTAAGTATTCATTTTCGTTCGTTTCGTTCAAATACACATTTTATTATGGACTTGCCTTATTTTATTTTTCTCCCTACTACCAATTTTTAATTTGCGACAGGTGTCAACCCTTTGAGAATCGGTATAAGTTGTGAGAGCTTGTACTCTGTCCGTTTATTTACTCATGTGTCCGCAGAATGCATAGATTATAGTTATTTACTAGATAAAGATAGTACATTTTAGCGATTAATCTGCTGGAATACACCCAATTGACATGAGTCTTGTCTGTGCTGGGACTTTTTGGCGGGCTTTTGAAAAAGTTGAGCGCGATTTTCAAAGTTTTTAAACAGATTTGACTTACGGCCGGTTTCTGAATTGAGAAATTGTAGTTGAGCACTACTTAAGTTAAGTACAAATTTTGTATGGGTGAGTAAGATTTGAGCAGTGCTCAACAACAATTTCTCAATTCAGAAACCGGCCGTTAGTGAATTGTTGTTTATTTATAGTTAAACTAAATATTAACAAGTGTTTAAGAAGTATTTGAATATGCGAAAAGATCACCAGTTGTCAAAGTAGGAAAATCTATCAACAAGCAATTTACCATGGTTACTACCATAGATATACAATAGAGAACTAAAGAGACCTGTAGTATATAGTCTCTTTACACCCTCCGAACTTTTAAGAATTTTTAAATTCTCTTTAAGCCAATCTTTCCACTTAGTTCTTCTAATTTTGGGCCAAAGAATGTAAAAATTATATACAAAATTTGCAGTATGCTGATGATCTCACAGTCTATTGCTCCGGCAGAAACATGCATCAAGTGGAACAAAAACTTAATAATGCATTGATAAGATTGAAAACCTATTTTGATTATTTAAAGCTAGAAGTTAACTTGAGTAATACTAATGTTGTAGTATTTAGCAAATCAAAGATTTTACTCAAAAATATTTTGTATGATGATAATTTACTTCCTGTCAGTGATGAGGCCAAATTCTTAGGAGTAATTTTTACACGGAACCTCTCATGGGTTAAACATGTTTCTGGCTTGGCAGACAAAGCATTAAGAGCATTCAATATCTTGAAGTCCCTAGCTCGAACTTACTGGGGAGCTGATCCAAAAATTTTACTCATGTTGTACAAATCCATTGTTCGTTCTCATTTTGAATATAGTTTCCTTTGTTATTCTTCTATTGATGTTCTTGTAAATAAACTGGAAAAGATTCAAAATAAAAATCTTAGACTTATCACAGGGGCAATGAACACTACACCTATTATATCAATGCAAGTAGAATGTAACATTTCATCCTTATTATTAAGGTTTAAGTACTTAAAATTTAAATTTATTCTTAAACTACACAGTGTAAATAATCACATTCTTTTGAATAAACTAAAAAGTAATACTATTCATACTTTACATGCATCTTCATCAAATTGTAAATGCCTATATATTCTTCATGATTTTCAAGAAACATCAGCATATATTGAACTAGAAAATAATATAAAAAGCAATGAAAACTGGGCTTGCTACTGTGGTTCTTATGAAAGTAAATTTCCTCCATTAGAAATAGATATTGACCATGATCTTCGAACCAAAGAGGCAGTTTATGAAGAGTTATCGGATTGGCAAGAATATCAAATCATTTACACCGATGGATCGAAAAGTGATAGTGGAGTTTCAGCAGCGTATTACCATACAAATTTAAAGTACGGAAAAGGATAACCTTTTCCGTACTTTAAAGCGTAAGCGATAACGTTTACCAGCTAATTTTAGCGTTTTCTCAGCTGAAGCCACAGCAATCCTGTTGGCCTTACAATACATACAAACTGATGTAATGTGTTCTGACAAAGGCAGATTTCTAATAGTTTCTGATAGCATGTCTGTGTTAAAGGCACTAGGAAATCAAGGATTCCACAATTCAAATTACTTACTATTTGAGATCAAAGAAATAATGCAAAATTTTGCAATTAACAAGAAAGTGAAGTTTGTATGGACTCCAGCACATGTCGGTGTGACAGGTAACGAAAATGCCGATTATCTTGCCAGATTAACGAATTCTCTGGGTGGCAACATTAAAAACATTTCAACCCCTTGGCAAGATCTGCTTCCTGAATATAGAAAGAAAATCAATAAACAATGGATTGAAGAAAAAACAATAATCACCCAATCAAAAGGAGCATGGTATGCTGGTATTAATAAAGAAGTTGGCCGAAAACCCTGGGGCCCTATTTTTGAATCGCTCGGCAGGCGTCGAGCGCTCTTTTCGACTGATTTTCGTTCGACATATGACTCAAAACAATGAGATGTCGAACGAAAATCAGTAGAAACGAGCGCTCGACTGGAGTCGAGCGATTCAAAAATAGGGCCCCTGGTTCGCTACATCCGGTAACTATCTGCAAAGGAAGTTTTACACACAGATAAATCGGCTAAGATTTGGACATTGCAGATTTAAAGCTCATTTGTGTCGTATGCGCATAATATCATCCCCAGTATGCACTGAATGCACTTCGCAGGAAGATCAGACTCTGGAACATATCTTTTTCACTTGTCCGGCGTTCAACATACAGCGACTGTTACTAATTGATCAGCTCTTGGAAATACATAAAACCATCCCGCCATCACTACAGGACATCCTAGCTCGCCCAGAAAATTTCATCCCCATCTATGAATTTGTTATCTCCACACTTGGAGAAATTTAATGTGACAAACTCGGACTTGACACTTAACTCGGATATGACTTTCAACTGGAAAAGACAAAATTGATATTTTAACAAGAATTTACAAAAAAAAAATTTAAGATTTGGCTTTTTGCCTTAAAAATACCAAGAAGACTGAAGATTTGGCTTTGCCTATATTTTAAACAAGACTAAAGAAACCAACACGCAAGAACTGGCTGTATGGCGTAGTAATGCTGTGCACATGAATTTAGGCTGTGCATTCTGTCATAAGTAACATAACCATGAGTTTTTGGGGGGATTTTGTCGAGTTCAGTTCGGTGACTATTTTAATTATTCGCAAATTGATTCATAGTGGATATTGTGTCTTAAAATTGGTGCAGTTTTGTGGTACAAGTGTCTACGTAACTGAAAAATATGTGGGATAATGGAAATAGGCGCGATCTTGGTTGTGTGAAGCTGAGACTTTTATTCTCGGCAAAACTTACCGAGTAAACTCACTGAAATGTTATTACTACGTATGGAATCGACCTCGCAGCCCCGATTTTTGCTCCATGAGTTGAGGCCAACTGGCCTCAACTCATTTAGTCACTCGCCAACGCTCACCGCGAACGCACGGTGCAATAGTGGTGATAAAAATGCCGATCTGTGTATTGAAGACGTGTAAAAATTGTTCCACTACGAAGCAAAAAAATAGTGGAGTGACTTATCATCGGTATATAAACAAAACATCAACATAAACCAACCAAAACTATTTTTTATACATTATTTCTACTGACCCGACATTTTGTATGAAAATCATAGATTATGTAAAGTGAACCATACAGATTGTATACGTAGGTACTAAACTAGGATAGGTGAACTAATAGCACAGTTTTAGAATATTGTACCTTTATTATTCTATACCGTTAAGAAGCGCCTATGATGTAGGACGACACCGCCGCCACCTTGTAGGTACTTAACTTACGCTGTCATGTCAGTCGAAAAATATGTTTAGGAGTTTGTCAAAAAAGAAATAAATTAAAAGTGATTATTAATCTTAAGTCCCTGCTATATTTTACTGTCGAGGCACATCGGTGCGTACACGGAACAACTGTGCTCCATTGCCGCAATTACTCAATACTCATCCCGCTCAAGTGGCGAGGCAGGCGAGGCTAATAGCGAGTTTGAATGTGTATGTCACGGCTAATACCCGAAGTGCGGCTAAACCTAGTTTTAGCCGGCTAAAGCTAGGTGTAGCCGATAGCTGTTGGCTAAAACTAGGTGAAACGATTTGCTTTACCCCTGTAGGTCCCGAATATAGGTTAGAAATTTAAGGCGAGCGCGAAGCGCAGCGTAGCGTGAGCCTTAAATTTCGAGGTTATTTTTTTTAACAAACAACAGAAATAACTTTTTTAAGAGTAAATCGGCTACACCTAGTTTTAGCCAACAGCTATCGGCTACACCTAGCTTTAGCCGGCTAAAACTAGGTTTAGCCGCACTTTGGGCATTAGCCGTAACATGTACATTACACTTAGCACGAATATCTATCTAGAAAAAAAAACGCGCGTAGAAGTGCTCGATAGAGTATGAGAAAGGAGAGTGGGAAAATTTGTATGGGAAGTGGTCTATGAACCAAT
The DNA here is from genome assembly GCA_943789525.1 of Agriphila geniculea. Lineage (NCBI taxonomy): Eukaryota > Metazoa > Arthropoda > Insecta > Lepidoptera > Crambidae > Agriphila > Agriphila geniculea. The sequence goes on from OX038875.1 coordinate 18,107,889, forward strand.
AGCGACACTGTTGTTGTATTTATGTAGGTATACCTCAACTACACCCTTGTGCAAAGCGGCATCAAAATCTGACTTGGCAGTTTGGAAAAAAAAATTTCAACACATGTTTTTGTTACATTTTTTGTTTGAGAAATACTTAATTCGGCTATTTTAGCACAGCGCTATGACTGTATTATACCTACATCAGTAGTAAGTTTTGGCATCGTCGTCGGTGGCAGGGTTGGAAAAAAACACGATTTTTTTTTGCAAAAAAAAACGTTAGATAGTGCCTTATCTTCTCTTTTGAATTTCAATTTTATAAGATTAAATTGCAATTATGGATTTTTATTTCAATTCGTTTTTTTTAATGCTATGACAGAGTAATTATTATAAGCAGCAGATATAGCAAAGTATTGTATAAAATCGTATTTATAATTATGACATCAACTAGAACTAGCACTTGTGAGCTTCCCGCGATTTCCGGACAAAGATCTGGGTCAGTAAATATTTTTCCATGTTTCCATAGTAATATTTTTTCTTATAAAAAAATCTTTTCGACGATACCTAATGATTGTTATTACTGCGGGTACTAAATGCCCACCCTCCTTTTTTATTTTTCGGGTAAGTATTAACATGCACCTATTACCTAATTGAATTGCGTTTTTATTATAATTTTATGCAATATTATTAAACAAGTAGGTATATCCTTATCATTATGTAGAATGTGTCACATCTGTGTGCATGCTACTTTTTCTTTGACAACTCGCGCTTGCGCTGTGCGTGCGTGGCCGCCATCTTTGCAATCGCTGCGAGAATTTGTGCCGTAGATCTGTCGCTTCTATACGTAGTAATAACATTTCAGTGAGTAAACTGTCTTGATATACTTGCTGCCAAATGCTCCAAACAGCATTGGAATGTGATGCAGCCGCATTTTAATGTAAACTGAAACAATCTACTAAAAAATCTAGAAATACGGAACTATTCAAAACATGACACTGGTAAAAATTACTTCCCAGAGGAAAGTAGATTGCCATAACAAAAATAAGAAGAAGAAGAACATAACCATAGATAGATTGTTCATTGTTTTGTTTGTTGTTTACATTTACATAATTTATAAGAAAGAACTGCAATAATAATTTAAAATACAAAGAAAATTGTATTATAATAAAGGAACATTCTACTATCATGATTTTAAATTACGTGCCTCGTGTAACACAGGTGAATTACCTACCTATATACCCCTAAGTTTATACATAACCTTAATTTATCAACCATACTCGTTTGTTCGAAAATATTAATCAAACAGTGCTTTTTTTCTGGGTTTCAGTTAGACGCCTTACAGTTGGACAATCAGGTCGAGGAACTTTTTAAACAACTACTTTTTCAGTCTACTAAATACTTGAAGGTATAATTACGTTTTTGTAAGCATTTGGTTGGTGTGCTGTGCTGTGGTCAGTTCTTATTATTTTATCACTTACCTATACACACCTATACACTATACCTATTATCTTTTTATTTTAGCCTGGACTTCTTGAGCCTTATCTGCCAGAAATTGAACTGTTATTAAGGACATGGATATTTAAGTATTCAATATACAACAAAAAGAGTACATTTGGCCAGGATATCTTATCATGCAATTACAAGACTGATAATTTTTCAAAAAGCAAACTTTATTGGTACTTTGGATACACTGTAGGCTTGAAATATCTTAAAGACAGAGCCCTGTATAGTTTTACATCAAATATGAACATTCAAAACTTTCTTCATAAGCTAGAAATGTTTCAACTGATAGGAGATATTTTAAATTTTCTTCGCTTCATTCAAAGTGGTAAACATCCTATGTTGATTGACTTTATATTGGGTCTTGAACTGACTGCAGAAAAACTAACTAGGGAAGATCTGACAGACTTTTCGTGGACAAGAGAACTGCTGTGGCACAATTTCATTGTAAGTAATATTATGAGTAATCTCTCATATTTTTTACACAACTATGGTGAAGCAAAAAAATGGAGGGTATTTGATTTTGAACTGTATGTATGTATGCATGTATTGTATATTCATCTGTTCTCTTATAACTTCTAAAATACTTATCATAATTTAAAAAATGGGGTATCATTAGAAACATCCTAATTGTCTTCTGACCCCGAATTACGTAACTCTGTTGCTAACAATTCTCGATTGAAATCGATTGAAATCGCAGTTGCATTGCTGCTTTAAGTAAGATAGTTGTCACATTGGTTCTCACTAAAGCAGCAATGTCACTGCGATTTCTGTCAAAGTTGATTGCAACAAAGTTAGACAATCAGCCTGCTGGTTATAGGATATGTCATTGTGACGTCACATTAAATTGAATAATTATGATGCTCTCTAGAAGATTTAAAGTCATGAAGGAAAAAAATTAATGATACTGTTGGGTACCAAACAAAAGTGCTTAAAAGGCACTTTTCAAAAATACAACATAATTTTTTGTATAGATGAAAGCTGAAACACGGGTCAAATATTTTCATTTACAAAATCTGTATAAAAAAAAGATAATGATACCTTAAAAACTCACAAAGTTACAAGCTTTTTGTGTTGTCCCGTTAGTAGGGTGTGCGTTACTTATGGTTTTGTAAATATTTAGTCAAAATATAACATGATATAAAAAATTCTGAACAAACAGTTTTCAGGTTTCATATGTACTAAAAATAACCTTGTGTATATATTATTACAATATTCTAAAGCTTCTGTTGTTTTCAGGAATTGCTTGGTACAGTCATATCTTTGATGAATATATTCGGGCTTAAAAGAAAATTAACCCACATATTGAAATATGTTTGGTGGAAAGAGCATACACGTGGTAAAGGAAAAATGACTGCAGCTGTAATGACAGCGCAGACTGTGTGTGCTAGCTGTTCAAGCAAACCAGTACTTCCACATACAATGGGTTGCTCCCACATATTCTGCTATTATTGTTTGATGGTAAGTAATACTTTTTTCAACACACTTGCTCGTAAAGTAAGCCCTAATACATCACTTTTAGGGCCATAAACCGAGCTATAACAAACGCGTGCAATAATATATAAAACACTAGGTTGTTATAGAATTATCCCTACAAAGTTAAATTAGTACCCTACTGCAAGTTCTATGCGAGCAAACAAAGCATTCCCAATTTAACCGGGTAATACAGTTATTTTTTTTATTAATAACAAAGAGGTTTTATTCCGCTGAAAATTCATATTCATTAATAAAATAAATAAATGTGCCAGTCCTTAATTAAGTCAAACAATTATTTATTATTATCAAATTATTAATAATTCACAATATTTTGTTATAAAATATTAAAATATTTGCATTTTATCACTTAAAATTATAATTTTGAAGTAGGCTGTATGCTCACTCACCTATTTGCTCGCAAAATATTCTTGCATTGGGCGTGTGAAAAAAACAAAAAAAAACCTACGCGCCTTTTCCCATAATTGTCATATTTTGTTTTTATCGTATTTGTTGCTGTGTGGTAAATTACTTTGTATTTTCCTCACAAGTGTGTTGAAATACGTCGTATGAAACTCGTGAGCTTTTGCTCATTTACGCTCTCGCCTACGGCTCGGGCTGCAACCCACAGCCTTGTGTGCAATGAGCAACCTAAGCTAACTTGTCTCATAATGTACTATTTTATGTCATGAATTTGAATGATTCTTTCTATGTTCTGAATATGTGTATTTATTTATAGGCCAACAAAACTGCAGACCAAGATTATGCCTGTCCAAAGTGCTACTACAGTGGGAAAGACATAAAAAGATTTACCATGATTTGATTTTGCAATAAATATTAAAATATTGGGTGCTGTGATAAATAATTTATTGTTTTTTAAGGGTATAGTTTTTATTGTCAGTTAAATTAAAATATACATAAATATCGTAATATATCTTTATTACAATGGGGAATGTCTGAAAAAAATCAAATGGCTGAATATTTTTTTATAGGTAGAACTAAGCTTCCTTAGTAATAAATAGAAAAAGTTTCAAAATTTTCGGCAGCATGAAAAAAAAAGTCTCTTCGACTTTACAAATGTATGAAAGTAACAGCAGAATGGAGATTATATCTTTTTACCATCGCCACTCTAAAAAGTGCGTTTAATTCAATGATAAGAGTGAATAATAAGCGATTTTATTCACTGAGTGAATAAAAATAATTTGAATTTGGAACAAGCGCGCATCATGAATTAGTACAAAAAAGTACCTATACCTACTGGCTGGCTATGGAGCTATTCCATAGGTTAAGCGATAAAATTAAACGAAAAAAAAATCCCGCCAAATTTAATTAGGTTCTTTAAGGCTGAGTTGCACCATCTAACTTTAACTATAACAAGCTTGTTATAGTACCGGTTAAGCATAAGTTAGCAAAAAAAGAGGTTGCCAGCCAGTATAATGTCCTTTGACAAGTTTGACGTGACAAATAGGTAGCATTATCATTTGACGATAACTTTAACTTTGACAGCGTTAACACTGTTAAAGTTAAAGTTATCGTCAAATTATAATACTACCCATTTGTCACGTCAAACTTGTCAAAGTGTCAAAATGCTGGCTGGCAACCTCTTTTTTTGGCTAACTTATGCTTAACCGGTACTATAACAAGCTTGTTATCGTTAAAGTAAGATGGTGCAACTCAGCCTAGTGTCTTATTTTTGGGTTCTTTTCTATTTATTAGAGGGAGACTGAATGTTCAGTCTTGCATCAGTCCATTCCATCAGTCTGGTACGATATTCAGTCTGCAAAAATACAGACCCATGAAATGGACTGATGCCAGACTGATCATGTAATCTCTCTCTTGGCGTGGTTGTTTTATGTCATTGGAAAACTTCTAACTTCACGCATGGGTCGCATGGGTCAGTCATGGGATGGGTAACCAAAAATTTATTATCTCGAGCTCCTCCGCCTCAGAAGGCACGTTAAGCCGTTGGTCCCGGCTGCATTTGCAATCGTTAACACCCATCAATCCGCATTGGGCCCGCGCGGTGGGTTATGGCCCATCCTCCCACCCATAAGGAAGGCCAGTGCCCCAGCAGTGGGGACATTAAAAATTGCTGATGGTGACCTATAAATACTAAGTATAAAGTACTGCTAGGCTAGGTATTTGTTTTCTCGCAGTCAATGGTAAAAAGTAGAGTACACAACTCGTGAAAAAAAATATAATCTCGGTCCTTTGTATCCCTCGCTTCGCTCAGGATTCTACTTTTGAATCCCTCGCTACGCTCGGGATTCAACTCTACCTATAAGAATCCTTCGCTACTCTCGGGATCCAACTTAGTCCCTCGAACTAAATTCCCTTTTTATTCACTTGTTGTATAATCTACTATTGCCACCACCTGCCACAACCACAACATCAACACAAAATGTCAAAACTTTTTTTTTAATGTGTTGTGGTTGTGTGTGGCAGGTGGTGGCAAAGTACACTTGTGAAGTCGAAGTGACTTTAAATTTTTTTTATAATTTCATTATCTGAAATCTTAAACTTTTTCTATTACTAAGGGAGCTTATTCCTAACTATAAATAAATATTCAGCCAATTTGATTTTTTTCAGACATTCCTCATTCTTTACTTACCCGATTTCCTAAAATTAATCATTGCAAGATTGATGAGTTCAGTAACTACACTTAATGTCAGAAAAATCGCAACTCCTCAAAATGAATTTAGATTCGGCCATCTGCTACTGCTAGTACACATTTTATTATTTTTTATCTATTGAAAGTTTTTATGAGCTTTTAATTAATATTTTTTTACAAACATTTAATGAGCTTTTAATTAATAATTTTTTGATTTAATCAAATATCATTTACCACAATTGAACACTTAACGCGTAATTACTTGTGCCACCATTTAATATTGTAAATAGGGGTTAATTCAGGAAAATGAATGGGTTGCTTACGAGACGTTGGAAAGAACACACATCAGCAGCTCAATTAAATTAAAAGGAATACTCAAGATGAACACTACTTACTGCCAACGAACGTTCAAATTATAAAATAACACTTACATTATTTAGATAGGATTAAAAGTACCTACTTACTTCGATGTTTTTTTTAAAAAGGTGCGATTTTTGCGATGTTAATGTACTTATATTAACCCAAATTGAGTGGATTAATAAAAACATAAATACCTACATTGGTTTCAAGTATTTCAACCACTTTACTAGATCGGTAGGTACCATTGCTCTACATCGATATAATTATGCAGCGCAATGGTAATAGTGGTTGGTGGCTACACATATAAGGACGCCAGTCAATTTTTATTCACACGATCAACTTTAAAGCTATGGTTCGTCGTTAGGGATTGATTGAGCTGTGATCTGATGATGGTTATCCAGGAGTGAATGGAGGAGATCCTTCCGGACGACTTCGTCATTTTCTTAAACTTTATCTATGGAATGGGATGTTTGAAAAAGCCATAAAGAGACGTATGTATGTACTTATATACAGTACCTTTGGTCTTCAACTAGCGATAATTTAAAGGCGTGTTTTTGTCGATAAAATTAGGTGTATTTCACGCCTTTAAATTATCGCTACTTGAAAACCAAAGGCACTGCATATTTTTTCACTTTAAAGAACACCAATAAAGCATGGGGTACATTACATTAATCAACGCATTTTTAAATAAAAATATTACCTAACTTAAGTCTGTCTTTTAATTATTTAGATCTTTTAATTATCAAACATCTTGATGTTTGATAATTAAAAGATATAGGTACTTAAGTTAGGTAATATTTTTATTTAAAAAAGCGTTGATTAATGTAATGTACCCCATGCTTTATTGGTGTTCTTTAAAGTGAAAAAATATGCAGTGCCTTTGGTCTTCAGTACTTAAGTACCTATGTCTTTTAATTATTTAGATCTTTTAATTATCAAACATCTTGATGTTTGATAATTAAAAGATATAGGTACTTAAGTTAGGTAATATTTTTATTTAAAAAAGCGTTGATTAATGTAATGTACCCCATGCTTTATTAGTGTTCTTTAAAGTGAAAAAATATGCAGTGCCTTTGGTCTTCAAATTTCAAGAGACAGATTGTACCTAGTTCAAGATTTTGATTTGAGATTGAACTGCAATTATATGTATAAAGCCAAAGAAATAGAAAAAAGGTAAAAATAACTTAACTCAAATATATTATTCCATAATGTAGTTAGCCTAAAGCATGAATACGAGACAGCGAGCTGGTGGAAATTAAGTCCATATTCAAAGCACGTCCGTTCACCCTCGCCTAGGGTTGCCAACTTCTTTTGCTTCAAATATAGTATTTTAAACATTTTTTGTGTAAAAATATAGTAGATGGCGATAAAGTCCAAAAAATATATAGTAGGTAGGTTGTCGTTTTGTATGGAGGATTTTAAGGAATTTGCATTTTTCATACTTAACCCTTTGCCCCCCGCATGGATTTTTTAAATCGTTTGAAAAAAATAAATGTTATAATATGGAATAAATATGACCATGAAAAAATATTTAAAAAAATATTTATGCATATAGTTATATGTAATTTCGATAAAACCAAATGTTCCATTTATGAAACAACATACACTCTAGTTCTAAATTAGTGCTGTTCCATATTTCGCACATTATGCAGGTAGGGTTATGTTTATGTATGCACTAGCTTCTTCTAGCGGCTCTGCCTGCATAGACTCCGATTATAGTAATACCCGTGCATGAAAAAATATCTGCAAGATTCTTTCAAAACAATTGAGTAGTTTTTTAATTAGTCAATCATAGAAATCACCTAACAGAACATACCAACTTTCCCGCTTACACACTAATAAGATTTTGTTAAATAGGTAAATATACTAGAGAATAAAGACAAAATAAAAACAAATATTTCGTTGTGGGAAATTTCTTAAAACAATTCCGATCCTTGGTAAACATTATAAAATTATATACTTCAGTGCATGATGTTCCAAATTTGGATCATCTAAGTTATGTATCGTGCTGCATATTGTTCCATATTTGACCCAACTGAAATGTCTTTAATGCATGTTGTTCCAAATTCGGCACAAATTTAAAATAACTATAATTTACTGTTTATTATAGTTTGACTTACTTTTTTAGCGTAAAAATGTTGTGGAACTATCATTCTTTATGGTAAATTACTATTTTTCTAAAGAATCGGAAGAATGACGAAAAAAAGACATTTGAAACACTCCTAATTGTCAATTTCTCAAATTTTCGTCAACAGCTGAATTGACAGTCGTTTTTAGTTCTTATGTGTCGTCCGTCGTAGCAAAGTCACTGGCAGGTTTTTCGCTGGGCAACACTCTTTAGAGACAAATTAAATTCGAAAATAAATTAGAGATGTGCTGGCGACGAGATCGTGTACCAGCCGGGAGTCAAGAAACAACCGCAAGCATTGTCTTGTGCTGGGCCTCCGTAATGTGTTTGGAACTGTTGATAACAGCGACCATAACGCGTAGAGTTTCAATGAGCTAGCTACATTTTGTTTATATTAACATAATTACGTCCCGCGTGTGGGTTGTGATATTATTTATTTGAGTTTAGCCGAATTGTAACTTGAATTCACTTTGAGGAACTGCGACAGTCGTTTCTATGGGAGTTTTTATGGGAACTGGGCAGTTGAATAAGAACCGTCGTAGCGTACGCGCTCCGGTGCCCTGTTCAATGTATTATTGGTATTATTCGATGTGTTATTTGTGATTAATGAGTTATAATATTGTGTGTTGAAGTAAATAGTTGGTGTAAATTGAGACTTTTATTAATAACTTAAAGTAACTCTTACATTTGAAGTTCACTATTAGCATATTAATTTATTTAAGAGTGAGCTTACATCAGAAGTGGCACGTTTCTCACGCAAATTATCATTGGAAAAACTTAAAAGAAAACGGGATATTACCTAACGGTCGATTATTTGTGAATTATAAAAAAAAATACACGTAAATTGAGCTCCTTAAAGTGAGAAATAATATCTAAGTTAACAATGAAAATTCCAAGTGTCCGGATAAAAATTTAAGCGGGCGACAAAAAAAAAATTAAGTGGGTGACTATTATATAAAAAAAGCCGGACAAGTGCAAGTTGGACTCGCGCACCGAAGGTTCCGTACAAAATTGTTGGTACGGAATCCTAAAAACGAGCATGAGGTATGTAGGTAGGTACTTACAATTTCTGTATCATTATTACGAAATACCTTCTTGCGTTTCCCGGGAGGCGGGAGTGACGGTGTCAGAGCCCCGCTGCTGCCGGCCTCCCGGGAAACGCAAGAAGGTATTTCGTAATAATGATACAGAAATTGTAAGTACCTACCTACAAGCACGATTAATTTACATAATAATATCAGAGTTTGACCTAATGACTGATAATGTTGTGTCGTGGCTTTTATTTATCTACTTTTTCATGGAACGACAGCATGCGCTACCAGGCGCTGAATAAACTAAATAAAGAGGTGAGCTAAAACTTGGTGCCTACGACTCCCTGTAACTTAATGTTAATAGGTACTGAGGATGTAGTGATTATGGTAAGATTGGAAACAGAAAATACTGTCGTTTTTCGGTCAAACGCAACATGTTTGAATTACCAAAAGAAATAATCGATAAAAAGAAGGTATTGGATCATGAATCATGATCGTTACGAAGTTACAGATTTCAGAGTTAGTAATGTTAATACGGAGTAGACCGTTTGCGAAAATTAAATGACATGACGAACAATGAAGTACTTATTTGAAATAAAGAAAAGTACATGTTGGCAAAGTAAAACTTCGATAATAAGAGGTGAATGTGCAATGTTTAATCACTTTATTTATATAATTGTTTGAGTAATGAATGATAAAGCCAATAATATTGTCACCTATTGTGATCATAACGTTAAAATTAAATAACAGTAACAAGAAATAATACGATTTCCGAAGTCTAATGGAGTCGTATCCTTGTGTTTAGTTACAGGTATTGAGAGAAGTACCCTATTGGTATTGGTATTGGTGATGGGCTCTTTTCTCCGCATTTAGACTCCCATTTGGTCCGTTATGCGTGAACACAGCATTGGTGTGGCTAGTCAAGCCATCCCAGCTCCTTCCAGAAGCGCAGAAGCCTCCTGGGGCGTTCACAGGCTTCTAGGAGCGACCTCACGTCTTTGAGGATTTCTGCCCGGTGTGTGGCCAAACCCACGCACTCCAGGATCACGTGGGCGGCTGTTTCTTCTGCGTCCAGGCATCCTCTACATAGGGGACTGTCCGTCGCATTCATGATGAATAGTTGTCGGTTTAAAGCTAGATGACCTGTAAGTGTACCTACAACTATTCGGAGGTCTGGACGATTAAGGCTGAGCAGTCTACAGGTCAACCTCGGCGAGACTGCGGTCATCGCCGACTTGGACTGTCTACAGCTTGTTAGATCTACCCAACGAGTATTATGTGCAGCACGAGTACGTTGTCTTACCCATGAGCGCAGTTGGCTGAACGGGAGTGGCAGGATGGGTATGGGTCCTGCCACTATTGTAGAAGATCCCCTTCTAGCCAGCTCATCGGCGGCGTCGTTCCCGTGTGATCCACTATGCCCTTTAATCCATTGTAGGATTACTTTGTTGTTGGATGCTAGACGATCCAAAACTCGGTGGCATTCGTAGACGATACTGGAGTTGATCGTGTTGGCCTCCAGTGCTGTTAGGACGGCCATACTGTCGGTCAGTATGCGGATGTTTAGTTCCTTCATACCTCTAGACAGGGCCGTGGTAGCGTCATTTATTATTGCAACACATTCGCATTGAAATATCGAACTGTGTTGGCCTAATGCTTGTGATATTTTGATATTTAGGTCTTGTGAGAATACTCCAGCTCCAGTACCAGTCCCCATCTTGGAGCCGTCCGTATAAATTCGGACTTCATGTATGCCGGAGTAATCTCGGTCACTTTCTACTAACTGTATTCGGTATTTCTTTTCGAAAATGTATTGTTTAGGGATCCTGTCGCATGGGGCAGCGATTAGTGGCTCATGTTTCACTAGATTATTCCACAAAGTGGAGTGAGGACCCTCTCGGTTGTACCACAGACCCAGGTGTTTAAGCCTTATAGCAGCCATGGAGGCTTCCTGTTGTATAAACAGGTCTAGGGGTGCCAGATCCAGAGCTACTTCTAGGGCGGCTGTGGGGGTAGTTCGCATGCAGCCGGTTATCGCAGAACATGCCATTCTTTGGAATTTCTGCAGCTTGTTGATGACGGTGCTTTGCTCTGTTTTGGACCACCAGGCAACGGCTCCGTATGTAATTATGGGACGTATAACAGTTTTATACAGCCACATCGTTATTTTCGGTGATAGCCCCCAGCTTTTGCCAAGTAGTCTTTTACATTGGCAAAATATGATGGTGGCTTTGTTTAGCTTTCCTTCGAGATGTCTATTCCAGAGGAGTTTGTTGTCTAGTATCACTCCTAGATACTTGACTTCCTTGCTAAGGGACAGACTGGTATTGAAAAGTTTAGGAAGTTTAAGATTGCCTAGACTTCGTTTGTTTGTGAACATGATCATTTCCGTCTTTGTTGGGTTCACTGTTAGATTGTGTTTATTGCACCACTGTTCGACGACCTTCAATGCGGACCTCATTCGGTCACATATTACACTCTCAACTCGTCCGCTGATGAGTATGGTCAGGTCGTCTGCATAGCCTACTGTGAGGAAGTAGCGGTCGTTGAGCCAACTAATCAGCTCATTGACCACGATGTTCCATAAGAGAGGTGAAAGGACACCCCCTTGGGGACATCCTTTAGCTACTACCCCTCTGGTAGTACCATTCACAGTAAATTGTATAGCTCTGTCTCTCAACATGCTGTCGATCCACCCGGCAATAGTGGGATCGACACCATGTTTAGAGAGGGCCTGGCTTATGCTGGTAAAATTGGTTTTGTCAAAGGCTCCTTCGATATCGATGAAGGTGCCTAGTGTTGATATTTTGTGTTTGAGATTGCCTTCTATATAAGAAACCACCTTATGTAGGGCAGACTCTGTTGATTTGCCTGCAGAGTAGGCATGTTGATTTGGATTTAAGGGGTTCCTGACTAAAGCAGTGCTCCTTATCTCCTTGTCTATTAGTCTCTCCAACACCTTTAAAAGAAATGATGTGAGGCTAATTGGTCTGAATGATTTAGGTTGAGTGTAGTCTCCTTTGCCGGGTTTAGGAATAAAGACTACTTTGACTTCCCTCCATTTCATAGGAATATAGCGGTGTGCTAGGCAGCTTCTGTAGATGGCTACGAGGTGGTCAATAAGACCACCGTCGCTCCACCTCATCAGCCCTGGAAAAATTCCATCTAGTCCCGCTGATTTGAATGGGAGGAAGCTGTTGATTGCCCATCTTACTTTCTCCGGGTTGACGACCTTGTGGGCGGTGGTCCAGTCGGTTTCAGCAGGTAGATACTCAACTTTTCCTTCCCATGTGCGACTTTCCGTTATACGGCATCCGGGGAAGTGAGTGGTCATTAACAGTTCTGAGGTATCTTGATCTGTTTTGGTGTATGTTCCGTCAGGCTTTTTCAGGAAACCAAGATTGTGTGTTGGTTCGCTGCACAGAATGTTTTTCACTCTGTTAGCCTCGTTGTTGGTTTCAATGTTGGTGCAGTAGCGTCTCCAGCATTCTCTTTTCTTGAGGCGAATACGCTTTCTGTAGTTGTATTGGGCTTGTTTATAGGCATCCCAATGGTGCGCTTCTCGAGAGTTTTTTGCTTTGTTGAACAACTTTCTTACCTTGCGGCGTAATTTCTCCAAATCAGGTCCCCACCAGTGACACTTGTTGCCTGGCCGGGAGCTGGGAGTAGAAAGTGGGCATGTTTCTTCAAAGCTGGTGGTTAATGTTGTTGTTATGCGATCAACATGGTTATCAATATCCGCTTTTACCGCGTGAGTTGTAGGTGTCTCCAAACACCTTAGCTTCTCGGCGGTCAGAAGCTCATACTTACGTCGGTCCATCTTGCGTGGATTACGTCGGGGCTTAGGCGGTGTGAGAGTCATATTTAGGTTGTACTTGACCCAGCGATGATCGGAGCACGACGCCTCATCAGATACATGCCAATCGGAGATGTGATGAGACGCGTGTTCACTCGCTAAAGTAAGGTCAACGATTGTCTGGGCTCGTGACGTTACGAAAGTCGGTTCGGAGCCCCTGTTAATTAGGTTCATATTACTCGCGAGTAAAAAAGAAACGAAATCCTCACCTCGCGTGTTGTTTTCCTTGCTGCCCCATAGCACATGATGTGCGTTGGAGTCAACTGATATGATCAGCTCCAGTCCCTCGCGCTCGCAGTGTTGCACCAGCGCGGCCAGTTCGGGGGTGGGGATATCCGCGTCGCCCGGCAGGTAGGCAGACGCAATCACCACGTCAGGCAGGCCTGGGGAGGGGTCATTCCGGAGCCTAATGGTGGTCAGGTCTCTGCAACAGAACTCGGTCATTAAGGTTGTGTTTGCGTGTTTAGGTGTGAAAATACATGTACGCGGGTTGTCAGCGGTAGTGTCTAGGAGTAGCTTACCTCCGATGTTGCTTAGACCGCATATTCTGCCCTTCCTAATCCACGGCTCCTGGATTAAGGCTACGGTCTTGGGATTGACCTCCAGCATTCTGCGTAGGTTAGCCGTTGCAGTCTGGCTGTGCTGGAGGTTGGTTTGGAGGACGGGGAGGTTATTGCTGGGGGGTGCTGGCAGCGCCATCGTCGCTGTCTAGCATGACCTCCACGTCAATGTCGCTATCGCCGTATACGTCACTTTTATCCATAGGGGCATCCCCTTTCTCCTCCTCCTGGGGGACTGCCCTGGGATCCCCTTTGGGCGGATCAGTGACGTCGGTGATTTGTGGTGGTGGTGGTTGTGGCGTGTTTGGTTGTGCGGTGTGGTGTGCTGTGCCGCTGCCTAGGTCACTAGTGACCTCCCCAGGTGTATTGGGGTTCGGCGGGGGCGTGCTCGTGTTGTCAAGGAAGCGGGCGTAGATGTTACCCAGCTTGTAGTAAACTCTACGCTCGCTTGCCTTGAGTTTCTCGACGTCTTCCTCTGGGACACCAAGCACGAGGAACAGGCATTGTTTGTCCTCCTGCTCCTCGGCGTGGTAGACGGCCCAGTTGGAGACGTTAAGATGGGTGTTCTGGCACGTGAGGCGCTTGCGTACCCGGTCTAAGGTGTCGTCTGGTCCATACTGTGGCACCAAAAGTCCCGTTTTGATGCGCTTGGGGATCTCTAGTTGTCTCTTGACAACCAGTTTGGTGCCAGGACGCGGTGAGCCAATTCTCGCAGTGGTGCGACGGAGCCACTGGAGCGAGAGGTCATCCTTGCACCAGAATTTAAGGACGCCGTCACTATAGAAAGCGTTTGCCTTAAAAGCTGGTGCGACATACGGATGGCTTGATGGTCTTGGAGAGAAAATCTCGTCGTCCAGCAAACCATCCACCTGTCCCTTGATGACCTCAGCCTGCTCCTTGGTAAGGTCATAGTATGGCTCCAGCATGATCGCGACGCTAAGATCCGATTTCAGAGCGTCGGCGTATGCGATGGAGCTGGTAGTGGTGGGATGGGGTTTGCTGCGCTTGCCCCCTCCTTGCGGAGTAAAGGAATCGTCGGGGCGATTCCTTTTCACGGGCTTGGCGGGTGTAGCAGTGTTCCCTTTCCCCCGGTGACCCCGCCTGGCGGGTTTGCGTCGCTCGGGAGCGCTGGCGGCAGCTGGCTTCGAGGCGACAGATGGTGCCCCCTTAGGAGCAGCTTTCTCCTCAACAGGACTATTGTCCACATGGGGAGTCGGCGCATCACTGTGGGGGGCGTCGTGGGGCTTTTCAGCCCGTTCGGCAACTTCACGCGGCCTACTACCATCCGTCGCCTGTCGCCGCGCCTTCCTCGCTTCCCTCCGGGCTTCCAACCGTTTGGCGTTGCGTGACTGGCCAGGCGGGTTGGGTGGTTGGTTGGGTAGTTGTTTGGGCTTCTTCTTCTTAACGACCACCTCGTTCCAACCGGATTCCTCCTGTTGGGGCTCAGTGGTCGTCGGCATTGCTGCCTTCAGAGAGGAGAGGTCCAAAATCTGTTGTGCTGGCGGCGCTACACTTGGGTTATGCACCCGAGGAGCTGCCTGTGTGTTTTGTGGCGCTACACTCGGGTTGTGCACCTGAGGAGCTGCCGGTGTGTTTTGTGGCGCAGCACTCTGGTTATTCACCTGAGGTGCGGCCTGGATGTTGGGCGCGCCGCCTGGGTTTTCACCCCGGGGTGCAGCCTTAGTATGAGTGTTTTTATTTCTAGATGCCATGTGTAGTGTAGTAGTTGTTCGTCTTTGCTGTTTTCCACCCTCCATGGAGCCCTCATGTGGGGACGTTGCGGCAAAAGGCACGCAAACGCCAGAAATACAGCAAAGATATAGAGCCCTAGATATAGCAGGAAACAGGCCGAACATGGCAGGAAGACAAAGTCGTCCCGCCCGCCGTCTGCCCCTACCATATTAGGACTCTCGCCTGACAGCCCTCTTACGGGATGTCTCAGCCGATTGACCTTGGGTGGCTAGTCCTAGGCCTCCCGTGTGAGGGGAAATCCGGGCCAAAGTGATGTGTTGTCTCAGGGGTGTTTATACAGCCTACACTCCATCGACTCAATCACCAGGACACCTTCATCCCCCCGTACGGGTCCCCGCGCACGGCACAAACACGCGGGTGGTTGTTCCCCCTCTCCCCCTCACCCTCAGTCATGTTTGATGATGAGGCCGCAAGTACCAACCACATAATACCCGCAGTAAGGTGTTGAGATAGGATGGAAGGATGGGAAAGGTCGGGAGAAGAATTGCGTCCAGCCGTTTCGGTTTCGTCTGTTTCAGAGGGAACCAGACCAATAACGGGCAGCAACCACGGGAAGGATAATCAGCTAGACTTGCCATGGGGATCAGCGACTGTTGCGCTCCTCCCATGACCATTCGCCATGTCTGCTCTCCGGACAGGAGAGCCGACTAGGGTTGGATCTGCTCTCGGCGATCAAAGGCCATGGGACCAAGCCCATAAGACCACACCCAACCCCGCCCGAGAAGTACCCTAAAACTAAAGGGATGACTTTGCTTTGCTTTGATAACAATAAAGTTTTATAATATCTTGATGTTCTAGATGTCTTGTGTAGTAAAATACGATTTCCTAAGTATAAAGGAGTCGTATTCTTGTGTATGTTTATAGATATTGAGAGACGTAACCTAAGACTAAAGGGATGAATTTGCTTTGCTCTGATGACAATAAAGTTTAATGGTGTTAGGTATCGCCTAAGACTAAAGGGATTGTCTAAAGCACCAGAGGAATATGGGACAGTTGAGTCCTTCAGACTTTATGTGCAAAAGTCGGCCAACTAAAGGGACTGCTATAATGCACTGAAGGCCACAACTCCCTATTGTATTTGTCAAACATCTAGAACATCATGATGGGAGGATTATAATGGTTGTCTATTCTACTGGCTGCAGGAATTACCTAGGACCAAAGGGATTGCCTAAAGCACCAGAGAAATATGTGACAGTTGAGTCCTTCAGACTTTATGTGCAAAAGTCGGCCAACTAAAGGGACTGCTATAATGCACTGAAGGCCACAACTCTCTATTGTATTTATCAAACATCTAAAACATCATTACGGGAGGATTATAATGGTAGTCTATTCTTCTGGCTGCAGGAATCACCTAGGACCAAAGGGATTGCCTAAAGCACCAGAGAAATATGTGACAGTTGAGTCCTTCAGACTTTATGTGCAAAAGTCGCCTAGGACCAAAGGGACTGCAATAATGCACTGAAGGTCACAACTGTCTTAACTGCCTATTACTATTTCTCAAACATCTAGAGCATCATGATGGGAGGATTCTAACGGTAGTCTATTCTTCTGGTTGCAGGAATCGCCTCGGACCAAAGGGATTGCCTAAAGCACCAGAGGAATATGTGACAGTTGAGTCCTTCAGACTTTATGTGCAAAAGTCACCTAGGACCAAAGGGACTGCAATAATGCACTGAAGGTCACAACTGTCTTAACTGTCTATTAGTATTTCTCAACATCATGATGGGCCGAGGCACATAGACTACGTTATAAAAATTACCATTTCATAAATAGAAGTGTTTCTTATGTCCCAGATTGAAAACCATCAATTAGGGTATAAAGCGTCCGCGGAAGTGCCTGGGGCAGGCACACTGCAGGATGGCCGTGCTGGCGACGAGATCGTGTACCAGCCGGGAGTCAAGAAACAACCGCAAGCATTGTCTTGTGCTGGGCCTCCGTAATGTGTTTGGAACTGTTGATAACAGCGACCATAACGCGTAGAGTTTCAATGAGCTAGCTACATTTTGTTTATATTAACATAATTACGTCCCGCGTGTGGGTTGTGATATTATTTATTTGAGTTTAGCCGAATTGTAACTTGAATTCACTTTGAGGAACTGCGACAGTCGTTTCTATGGGAGTTTTTATGGGAACTGGGCAGTTGAATAAGAACCGTCGTAGCGTACGCGCTCCGGTGCCCTGTTCAATGTATTATTGGTATTATTCGATGTGTTATTTGTGATTAATGAGTTATAATATTGTGTGTTGAAGTAAATAGTTGGTGTAAATTGAGACTTTTATTAATAACTTAAAGTAACTCTTACATTTGAAGTTCACTATTAGCATATTAATTTATTTAAGAGTGAGCTTACATGCTGGCGACGAGATCGTGTACCAGCCGGGAGTCAAGAAACAACCGCAAGCATTGTCTTGTGCTGGGCCTCCGTAATGTGTTTGGAACTGTTGATAACAGCGACCATAACGCGTAGAGTTTCAATGAGCTAGCTACATTTTGTTTATATTAACATAATTACGTCCCGCGTGTGGGTTGTGATATTATTTATTTGAGTTTAGCCGAATTGTAACTTGAATTCACTTTGAGGAACTGCGACAGTCGTTTCTATGGGAGTTTTTATGGGAACTGGGCAGTTGAATAAGAACCGTCGTAGCGTACGCGCTCCGGTGCCCTGTTCAATGTATTATTGGTATTATTCGATGTGTTATTTGTGATTAATGAGTTATAATATTGTGTGTTGAAGTAAATAGTTGGTGTAAATTGAGACTTTTATTAATAACTTAAAGTAACTCTTACATTTGAAGTTCACTATTAGCATATTAATTTATTTAAGAGTGAGCTTATAGATGATAGTATAAATTGTGATAACGAACACAAAAATGTAAGTGTTCCAAATTTGGCACAGTATGCGGTAAAGGGTTCAGTACTAAAATTTTCATAATTTATTTAACAACCATAAACACAAGTGTTTAATCACAAAAAAATGTGCATATAAGTAATATTTTTTGTTGCTTTTATTTAATTTTTTCACTTGAAAAAATTAAGTAGCTTTACCTACATTATATTTTTTCAAAAAATATAGAGCCCTCAATATAGTAGGATACTACATTATATAGGAGGGTTGGTAACCCTACCCTCGCCTCACCAGCCGTCTGGAGGTAGACGATGGCCATACTTGGCCATTTCCGTAAATTAAAGCCAAAAAAGTGCACCAAAAGGCAACAACTCTAAAAAACTCACTTCTGCGATTTCGTCCGCGCCTACCTCGAAGCCTTTTACTATTAGTTATTCTGTGACCTTAGCTTATGCCTCGTTCATTTATATTAGCCAATTAAGCATATTCATTTATGGTGCATGCAAATACTATTTTAAATGATGCCATAATAAGCTCCTTTGTTTTATCTGAAAACACAAAAAATAGGTAGATAGTTACTTAATTGCGTTTATTTATAACTTATTCACTAACTTTTATTTACAATTTCAGTTTGGTTGGGAACGTAAGCTTATCCCTTTTGTAGCCCTAGGTACATAAAATTTTCAAATACTTATATACTAAAAGTTATTGACATTTCCTGAAGATAAAGAACCGAAATGGTTCTTACTTTTAAACATGTTTTTAAATAACTACTTACAACAACTTATCAAGAAATAAGCAAAATATAGGCACATGCCGTTTACGCACTAACTAAAGAATGGGTTCAATTGTTCTTGGGTTACAAGGACCATAGAAAAAGACAACCTTTAAGGCGGTTGTATGACCCGAAAGTGGCGCTGCGGTGAATTTTATTTGATATTGTGATTTTACACAATTTTAATAAAAAAATTCGTGGAATTTTAAGGGTCCATAGTCTAGTATTTTTAAACGGTATCATTAAGTACATTCCATCGTAGTCACTGCTAGAAGTAGATTGGTAGCAAAAATGCTTAAAGTGGCTGTTTTTAGGGTTCCGTACCCAAAGGGTAAAAACGGGACCCTATTACTAAGACTCCGCTGTCCGTCTGTCTGTCTGTCTGTCTGTCTGTCACCAGGCTGTATCTCATGAACCGTGATAGATAGAAAGTTGAAATTTTTACAGATGATGTATTTCTGCTGCCGCTATAATAACAAATACTAAAAACAGAATAAAAATAATATTTAAGCTGGGCTCCCATACAACAAATGTGATTTTTTTGCTGTTTTTTCCTCGATATTAATAACGACAACAGGTAGACAGTTGAAATTTACACAGATGATGTATTTCTGTTGCCGCTATAACAACAAATTCTAAAAATAGAATAAAATTAATATTTAAAGGGGGCCCCCATACAACAAACGTTTTTTTTTTTTTTTTGCCTTTTTTTGTACGGAACCCTTCGTGCGCGAGTCCTACTCGCACTTGGCCGGTTTTTATTTCATTTTTGACGAATGACTACGAAGGAATATAATAATAATAACTTCTGAAAATACTCGCCCATGGGCCCCAAAAATTCACATACAGTTTTGTCAAAATGATTTTCTATTAACAACTTATTAAATAAAAACCGCCTGAGGCCGTCCCTTTCGGTGGTATACCTTACCACGGCGTGGTGACACTGGTGACATTACTTATTCAGTCCATAATTATAAAACGGGTGGTTTGTATGAAAGTATTCAATAGCGCTAGACAAATTATGTACTATCATAATTTCATAACAACGCAGCACCCAGCGAAGCCGATCCCTAAATCAGAAATGTAGGTAAATTCTATTGGCGATTGTCTTTGCTGTTTCGAACGTCGGCGTGGAAACCGGTCTCCCAGTCGGCGACGTAGTCCACCGTCCGCACGGAGCCGTCGGGCTCCACCAGCGAGTACTGACCTGGATACATCAACATCAGCTTAAATACTGCAAATCGATACGAAAAATGTAATTCTGGACACTCGTTCAGAAAATGTTTCAGTTCTTTAGAAATACCTAAATAACAAAATGAAATTCTAGACACTTCCATTAAATTAACTAGTTCGTCACAAAACTAAGTAAATTCTTTAAGCTAATGAATTTAATAGAAAAATAGCACTGTGAATGCCTATAATCTAAAATTTTAAAATTAGTAAAATCTTATTTGGTTAGTTTATTTATTATGTAAGTACCTATACAGGGTGTATTTGTAATCACTCTCCAAATTTTAAGGATGTGTTCAGTCCATGAAACTGAACAACTTTCTCCATGAAACATGTGTCGAAATACGCCAAAAAAATTTGGTCACCCATACTAAACTGATCACGTGATCTCTATGTTTTGTATGAAAAGTAAATTTCTTTTTTACATATTTGACCCTATGTTTCTCAGAGAAAGTTGTTCATGGACTGAACACATCCTTAAAATTTGGAGAGTGATTTCAAATGCACCCTGTATTTCTGTGATCACGGAAACGGCTGTATATCATATGGAGGTTTTCGGGTAAACAATCAATCTAGATTTGTCATATGTTTGGGAAAACGCGTGTTTTCGAGTTTTCATGCGTTTTTCTTTCGACGCAGAATATGGTCGCTGATTTCGTCCTGTCGGCCACTGTCCGTCTGGTCATAGGTAGGTACTAACACTTGTCTCTACAGGGATTTACTCTCTGGCACAAGTGCTTCATTTATCTATCACACTTTGCCCCAAACCAGTGATTAAAATCGGTGAGTACTTTTTCACATTCGAGACCAAAAACATAATTAACTAACATACCTTTCACAACTTCACCATCTCGTTCTTCCTTCTGCCCTTTGATGTCACCGGTGTGAGGATCGTTGACTCCGTACTCGTAAGCGTACCTCGGATGGGCGTCCTGTCAAAAAATTTAACTTTAGAGCTAGGTATCTCAAACAACTTAATGAAAACTACCTACATACTTTCAAACGCTTGAACTTTACAAACATTATAAATAACATCACAATCAAATGTAAAAATACATGTTGAAAAAAGAAATATGTAGCTTACTTCCGCAAACGATATATGCAAGATGCACCGCCCGTCCGCCCGCAAAAATATGCACATGCACACCACAAAATATCAGTGCACAAACCTGCATTTAGCAAGACCGCAACACACCTTGCACCTTCACCAATTAGGCTACTCTACACGTGTTTCGCCCCAACCCGGAGCATCCTCAGGAGTTAGATCGTGCGTAAACCAACACCGATTTCGATCGTTTCGGTGTTGGTTTACGCACGATCTAACACAATCTTTTGTGGTGTGCATG
The DNA here is from genome assembly GCA_943789525.1 of Agriphila geniculea. Taxonomy (NCBI): domain Eukaryota; kingdom Metazoa; phylum Arthropoda; class Insecta; order Lepidoptera; family Crambidae; genus Agriphila; species Agriphila geniculea. Next base: position 18,129,339 of record OX038875.1, read on the forward strand.
TGCATATTTTTACATATATTTCTTGTATTGTACATATATTGTACATATATTTCTTTTTTCAAAATGGTTTGGGACTTCTGCCAAGTGACGCCTGATTCAATCAAATAAAAATACATGATTTTGGTTAGGCGACATCGGCCTTAGCCATTTATACAAGGTTATTTTTAGTTCATTGAACTCTCGTTCAATGTGGGGTTGATCAGACCATCAAACCACATTGTTAAACTGTGATCAAACTGAACAACTCTCATGATGGGACCAACCTCATAATCACGAAACAAAAATCAGCTGTTCCATATACAAAAGTACAAGAAACGCATGAAACAGCAGATTTTTTTTTGTAATTTCAATGTTGGTCCCATAATGAAAGTTGTTCAGTTTGATGGTCTGATCAACCCCACGAGAGGTTTTCAATGAACTAAAAATAACCTTGTATAGTACCTATACACAGTCTTCCTTGGGAACGTAAGCGGGGTACCTATATTACGAAATTGCTCTTTGAAGCGGGGTTTGTATGGATAATTTATTCTTATGGTCGCAGGTCCAATCGAATGCGGATTGGTGGGTGTTAACTACTGCAAATGCAGCCGGCCAACGGCTTAAGGGTCCATGATAGGAAAACATTGGTGTGCGCGGGCCATATTTTTATATCGGGTCATTTCGAACTTACCATCCAAATTTTATGGATGTGTCCAGTCCATGAAACTGAACAACTTTCTCTGAGAAACATGTGTCAAATTTCGCCAGAAAATTTAGGTCACGTGATCTCTTTGATTTGTATGGAAAGTCGATTTTTATTTTACATATTTGACTATATGTTTATTAGAGAAAGTTGTTCAGTTTCATGGACTGAACACATCCTCAAAATTTGGATGGTAAGTTCAAAATTACCTTGTATAGAAAACAAGCTAAAGACATTATCTAGTAGCTACAAGTTTTAAATTGCGTATAAACCTCACAGATGATTATAAAAAACAGAATATCAAAAGCGCTTGTCACAGGTCATATTTTTGACGTAAATAATAACGGCATGGTATGGAATTCTACATCTTTTACGTGTGAAGTTGCTCTAATAACTTTTTTCAAGAAAGATAATTGTGCTAAAGTTAATGATGAAAAAACAACGAAAAACATCGAAAAAGTCCAGAATTGAGGTTATTTTCCATATTCTTTACACGTAAAGAAAAAGACAGACAAATTTCCGCATAACCGAGCCTTAACGTCAAGATAATAAATTAGTCACCCATCCCATGACCGATCCTTCAAGGTTAAACCTGTAGTAACATTTCATAACGCAGCTTATTGTGTTTCTACGTTTTAAGGTATCATACCTGCTACTTATTTGGTGCACATTTTTGCATAAAATATTGATACGACAACGATGACGAAAACTTACAAATATAATAAAAAAAACACAATAAATAAAAATACAATAAAAACAAGTTATCCTATCCTATAATATCCTGTGTGCTGGACATATTTGGATGAAATTGGGTTGGTAGGCGGATTAGAACCACTTCTGGTCAAAGGTCCTATGGTCCATATTAGTGGTTAATAAAACAAGACTGCCATAATCATATCTACCTGAAGTACTTTTTAGGGTTCCGTACCCAAAGGGTAAAACGGGACCCTATTAGGTACTAAGATTTCACTGTCCGTCTGTCTGTCTGTCACCAGGCTCAGGCTGTATCTCATGGTAGTTAGACAGTTCTAATTTTCAAAGATGATGTATTTCTGTTTAAAAACAGAATAAGTACAATAAATATTTAAGTGGGGCTCCCATACAACAAACGTGATTTTTTTTGCCGTTTTTTGGTACGGAACCCTTCGTACGTGAGTCCGACTCGCACTTGGCCGGTTTTTTAACAACGAATGTGGCCTCACATACCCACCTAAATAACTGTGTCTAGTAGGTACAGCTCACTCAATATCGTTGTTATGAAATACTTTTCTTGATTTTTCTATTTATGTCGTAAGCGTATCCGCTGACGAACTACTTTTTGTAGCTGCGATAATCGCGACGACAATCGCGGCGCTTTTTTGTCGCTGGCGTAGGTTAACCCTAAAAGGCACCCAGTTCCGTATTCATCTCATGACCAAAGGCCGGATTTGCGGTAGCAGGAATACAAACTTGCTAGCGATTATCAAATTATCGTAAATGTTTACAAATCGATGTTTTGAAAATATATTTGAAGTGGATTTGTTTTGTTATGGATTGTCTTTGATCGCGTCTGTATATTTTTTGTATTTTAACAAGGAGGATGTATTTTTTTTAAATTGACATTGTATTTCACTCACTTTGATTTGCTATCTTTGCATCAAGAAAAACTGCAGTGCATTTTATTTTTTCCACAATTCACGATTTTTACTTATTCAGTTCGTAATGCCTTGCAGAAAAAATCTAGTTTCGATTTTTACTAGTTTTTCACGTTATTTCAGTAATTATATTTATATCGATACATTACACAAATAGATAATTAAGTTGTCCACGCACTATTAAACGTCATTTTATTCGTGCCACCGCAAGTCCGGTCTCTGCCCATGACATCGCATCGCACTCGCGTTACCTTTTCTTTATTCATCCCAAATCGTGTTCTTAACTTATCCCATGAATATATTTTTAATAAAATTCTGATGACATTGCAAATCTATTCTTAACTCATCCCACGACAAAAAATACCAAGAATATATGAAAAAGTACGGATAGCGGAAAAATGGACATTAGAGTAACAAGTACCCAAATTAAATGCTAAATATTATTTTTTTACATAGTGAGCTGTGATTTGTTAAATATAGACATTTAAAAGTTTAAATGGTACTAAATATTCTAAAAAATCAAGCAAACTAATCAAAAAACTAAACAAAACAGCTTTAAAATGAAAAGCTCTAAAAAGCAAGAAATAATATTGAAATCTGCATAATTACTAATAGGTACTTACGCATATCTAATATTAAAAAAGGTCTGTTGAAGTCGGGTGGGACTCGCGCACGAAGGGTTCCGTACCAAATCGGCAAAATAAAATTACGTTTGTTGTATGGGAGCCCCCCTTAAATATTAATTTTATTCTGTTTTTAGTATTTATTGTTATAGCGGCAACAAAAGTACATCATATGTGAAAATTTCAACTGTCTACCTGTTGTCGTTATTAATATCGAGCAAAAAACGGCAAAAATCACGTTTGTTGTATGGGAGCCCCCCTTAAATATCAATTTTATTTTGTTTTTAGTATTTGTTGTTATAGTGGCAACAGAAATACATCATCTGTGAAAATTTCAACTTTTTAGCTATCACGGTTCATGAGATACAGCCTGGTGACAGACAGACAGACAGACAGACAGACAGACGGACAGCGGAGTCTTAGTAATAGGGTCCCGTTTTTACCCTTTGGGTACGGAACCCTAAAAATGAGATGGTGAAACTACGATAAAAGTTCATATAAAAAACGGAGAATATCCTTTGGCCACACCCGACTTCAAGAGACGTTTTTTTAATATTAGATATGCGTAGCTACCTATTAGTAATTAAATTATGCAGATTTCAATATTATTTTTTGCTTTTTAGAGCTTTTTATTTTAAAGCTGTTTTGTTTAGCTATTTGAAGGAGGTTTTGTCTTTTTTTAAAATGCTTTTTTATTTTTATCTTTTTGTGGTAGGTATTAATAAGCGACGATCTTATAAATAAAACCATTTTTATGTTTCATAAGCTTTACTAAAATAATTATGTTATGTCAGCCAGCGAAAAAAATTGTGGTGTCTTTTAGGGTTAAACCTTTTGTCACTCTTGTCAGTGTCATTTCGTGCGCGATTAGTCGCCGAGCTATGAGTGAGCTACTTTTTTGTAGCTCGTGGGCGTTTACGTATTGATCTCCATAATATTATGTTCTATTCTGGGCGACAAAAAACCGCTCAGCGATTAATCGCACGTCAGCAGTGACGCTTAAACTACAAATAGACTACAATTTCATTTGTACCGGCTCCAATTAAAATGTTAAGTACTTATGACATTTTATTTAAACAAATAAAATAACGTTCTAAATAGTTTCATAATATTATCACAGAATAAATAATAGTACTAGCATATAAGTAAGCACTGGCTACAAACCCATATCCTATTGAATTTTCAACGAATTTTTACCGAAGTTAGTTTAATAAGTAGAAAAAAAAGCTTTACTATTCGATTTATTTTAAACTTTGTCTCCGGGAACTCTGAATGTTATTTGCGGAAACAATGAAAACATGTTATTTATAAGGCTAAACCAGTCATTTTGGTTTAAAAGTGACCGTACCTAATGCGCCAACTTTCTATTGACGCTTAATAATACTTAATCAATAAAAAATGCGATGATTGAATCAAATGGTAAAAACTTTTTTCAAACTCAGACATTGATGCTTAAAGTTTGGATATGTAGGTAATTTATTTTATTGTTTATTGCATAATTTATGATGACAGGGTGGCAGCTAATGCACTTTGGGTCAAAGATTTCTATGTGTAATGCTTTGGGTTCATAAACTATCTATCTATAGGTAAGATAAGTAAGTAGTTTGTTACGCGAGCCGTAAATGAAACACAGGCTACAGCGTAGCGTAACAATTCCAAATTTTAAACAGTAACAAACGGTTTTTATGTAGGTATTAAGTTGAATAATAAATGGTGAATTTTGAAGTCTGTCTTTCGGAACAAAAAAATTATAATTTGACATAATTTGAAATGCAAAAAGGTTTTGCTCTGGGGAAGGAGGTCGGCACGGCCACGTTACAAGATTATTAATTCAGAGCCATCATCACTGGTTACACATACGCTTAGAGCGTTTTGAATGCTCTAAGCACATACGCACATTTAATGGAAATTAGGAAATACTTTTCGTGATTTACTGTGCTAATTACTCTTTTGCTGTGCCCGACAGGGTCCATAATGCGCTGTAACATTATAATAATATACCATCCTGTAAACATGATGGTGCAATAAAAGATATGAATATGAATACTAAATCATCCTTGCTTTACATATAGGGCGCTTTCTATCACGAAAAAATTAAATTGTTCAGTTTACGACTATTTAGATTAACTATTTAGCCTAATTCTAAGTTTCACTGTTCTAACTAAGGAATAATCTTTTGTAACAATAATGTTATAAAAGTTTAGTTACTGAACAACTAAAGTTTTCATTTTGCAAGTATTGGCTCCGTGCACGCTTTTAGCGCCACCTAGCGTGTTGCAACTTTGTTGGCTCTGACCTGACCGTTTTGACGTTTTGATATGTAATGGCGGCATTGTGACAAAATGTAAAAAAATACTATACATATTATGTTATTAATGTAAATTTCAAAATTACTATGATTTGGGTGGACAAAGTGTTGTGAAATCATTTTTGGTCATTTAAATTAAATATGGCAAGTAAGATCTATTCAAAAAGAGTGTTTTATTTTGGTTATATCAGGGTTTGTTTACTTCTTTTTTAGTTGTAGATTTTGTAAAACAAGTGGATAAAGCTACTTCAATAATTTTACTAAGTGATAATAAACATATATAATTATTCCTGTTTCACTAGTAATAAATTAAATATCGTTTTCAAGCAGATTACAGAGCCTTCCTTATTTCTACTTTTTGCCACCATGAGCGCTGCGATCGATTATTATACCTTCGCACCCTCCCAATAATTAAAAAAAATCTCAAGTTCGGAAGTAGCAGTAGGTAGGTACTAAAGATATGATTCTGGTATTTTAAATTTGTATAAAAAGTGTAATTTGTTGTAAGTAATTTTAAATGGATACTAGAAATAAAAGCAGTAGCCTACGTACTTAACCAAATAAAGACGCAATGTTTCAAAAAATTAGGTGTGTCTTAGGGATTTCGTAAGTGTGAAGGCAGTATAACGACGAGGCGGGAATCCGACACTTGCATTGTGAATTAACGAGGTTTATAACTCGGCTCAGTAAAAAGCTTACGCAAACTCAAACGAGGTAAATGCACCTATACAAACTGCTAAACGCGCTGAATGCCACAATGAGCTCGAAAGGACTCGTAATTTTGTAAGCTTCGATTATATCAGAATAGCGCTTACTCAGCGATTGATATTCATTGGCACGTTAAACCTTTAATACCACGCACCGACCTATTTGCAAACCTCAAGTGAACCTTTGTTTTGTTATGACAAAGCTTTTCTAAGGCCGTCTGTTTTTCTGACTTAAAGAACTTGCATTTTGCAGAACAATTATATTTTGCTCTATATCATAATGTCATGTGAGCTAATAACGACCAATTGAACTCAAAATCCCTGATAGAATTATTACGATCGAGCTTATAAATTACTTGACAGTTAAAGGCTACGTTAAAGGTAATAAGTGGCCCTACCATGAGTTGATGCAAACTGTTTACGTTACAGTAAACTGTCGGATATACTGCTCACAGTCAATACGAGTGAAAGAGAGAAAACGATAGTTTACGGTAACGTAAACAGTTTGCAACAACTCATGGTAGGGCCCAAGGTCTTAGCAATGAGTATATCCTAAATTAAAGGTGGTCATACCCACATTATGATGACACAAGAAAATAACTAGAGCAAAAATCTAAAATCCCAATTTATTAATTACACAACGCGATATTCGGCGCGTGATAATTTCTCATTTTTGAGTGACTAATTGGTTAAGATTCGATGTCACCGGACCAGTCCGGGAATCAGACGGCCGATCAGATGTGATTGCGTCATCAAATCACTCGCAGGGATGTGAAGTAATCATGTATGTGGTATGCTGCAATGTCCTGGGGCGAAATAATTGCTCACCTACACGAATTATGAACTAAAACAAGTCCGGTAAACAGAAGCAGTAGGTAATTAAAACGGATCAACGGCATGCTGTTTAATATTCAAATCGGTCGTGGCTTTGAGCTTGCCAATCGCGACAAGTTCGCTGCGGTTACTGTAATAATTTGTAATTGTAAACCTTCACTATTACGAATGTGCCTGAGAAAGTCAAAATATGCAGGTGCATAATTGTCACTTGTCACTAATGAAAATTGCTAAATTCTAGAAAAATAAACTGTTTTCTAATATTCTGTAAAACCTATCCCGTTATGAAAATACTATAGCTACATTTTTTGCGAGATTAATGAAAAGTTAAAAAATATTACTAGTTACTCACATAGTTTTCCAGGAATTCTGTGTGGACGTTTTTGGCAGCGGCCGAGGCTGAAGCAATCCGGGTCACAGGAGCAGAGACGGCAACCTGCGCTGGCGCCACTTGCGCCACTTGAGCCCCGTGTTGAGAGAAACCAAAGTTAGACGTGGAGTATTGAGCTGCACCAACTCCAGAGGCACCATGTTGAGTTACTGTTGAATATTGAGGGACTGTCGGTGCAGCGGCGTATTGGGTGACAGCTGGTGCGGCGTATTGGGTGACCGTCGGGGCCGAGTATTGAGCAACAGCTGGTGCAGAGTATTGAGCAATAGCTGGGGCTGAGTACTGAGCAACAGCTGGCGCCGAGTACTGGGCAACTGCCGGAGCAGAGTATCGAGTGATTGATTGCTGACTATACTGAGCTGGTGCAGAGTACTGACTAGCTGCTGGAGCAGAGTGAGCTACAGCTTGCGTTGAATATTGAACATTGGACACAGCTGGTGCAGCAGCATAGTGCGACACAGGTGCTACATTCTGAGCTACATATTGGACGCCTGGAGCAGCATATTGAGTCACAGTAGGACTGTAGTATTGGGTTCCACTTGCAGAATTAGAAACTGAAGAAGTAGCATATTGCGATCCACCAGATGCGTACTGAATTGCTGGAGCTGCAGCTTGAATTGGTCCCACTTGATTGTATTGTGTTGCTGCTGGGTATGCAAAGGATGTATATCTTGTGGGTGTGAATAGCTGTGGTTGCTGTGACCTCAGAGCCGGTGAAGTGGCATATGTAGCAGAAGGAGCTGCATATACTTGGGAGACAACAGGTCCTCCGGTGTGCACCGCACCGTACGAATTGAGGGAGGCTCTTGCTGATCCTACTGCGTAGTTTTGAGACACGTAAGTAGTTTTTGCAGGCGTCACGGAAAATCTTGCGATAAGTGGGGCAGCGGTGACTTTGGCTATGATCGGTGCCTGAGCGTAAGTGGCTTGGGGTATCACTGTTCTCGGGCGTGAAGCAGCAGACGATAATCCAGCAGAGGTGGTATATCCGTGCACTTCATTAGATGCTGCTCCTGTAGCATAGTTAGATTGTGACAGAAGAGAAGCCGTTTGGTAAGTTGCAGGTTGTTGAGCGATGTAGGTGGTCTGTGGTGCAACGGCTTGATATGCAGATCCCGCTGAGTATCCGGAGTACTGATAAGATGGAGACGGTAGGGCGGACTGGGCGGCTACTTTGACTCCAGCAGTAGTCAACTGTAATGCGGGCGACGGGTACGAATAGCCATTGTCGTCACAACCTTGAAGTTTTTGCACTTGACTTAAGTGGTAATTTAGGTCAGGATCGTGATATCCATAAACTGACGTTAAAGCCACGGCAAAGATTGCTACTGTTATCTGAAAAAATAAATTAATTTTTTATGATTATTATGTTGATATTTTAAAATAATTTATTTAAGATGACAATGTATTTTTTCTCATTTCGATATTGAGTTATTTTGCCTAAGCGTGTCAATAAAAACTTACCGTAGTCATTCTTATCAAATTGCGCTTTCGTTTAAAATATCATAAACAAATTATTTCTGTTGCAGCTTGCATCTGATTTGTTAAAGCTAAGTGTATTTGCCAAACTTAAGCGCCGGTCGAAATGAGAGCAAACCGAACCGGCAAAGACTTATATAGTGATCTCATATGTGTAAGAACGGGTGATACTTTTTCACGTTCGCCTCTGAGTTTGTGGGCGCGGTCCGTATGTTCACTGCACTTATTAGTAAATAATAAATGGTAAGGCAACACGATATTCATATTTTGTTATATCACGATAAGACGGTAACGGTTGATTTAAGCGTTTAAGTAGATTTGTTTTGTATGGAATAAGCGAAGGACATTTAATGTGCTAATGCGATATACACTCAATAAAGTTAATAACATAGACGCAATTTAATCTCGCTTGTGGGTAATTCAACACTTAAATAAAGTAGTTTGCTTGAGTATGTGCTTTCGAAGCTAGAAATGAGCATGGGATCCTTGGAAAAGATCTAGTGTTAAGTTTTAGTTAAAAGAGCTTTAAGTTTTCAGCTAAAATATCGATGTTAATTAAGTTTTTTATTTGTTGTAAAAACAGACTACATTAGTGTAATTATAATAATAATTGTAATCTCGTCGTAAAAGTAATTTTGTCGTAGTTTGTTCTAACCTTCTTTACAAGATTTTTTAAATTATTGTAGTTCACATGCTAATAAATAAGCTCAACATTGCAATACTTATTCGAACTAGCTATTTGGTTTTTATTTTACTAAAGTAAGTACGTAATTAATCTGAAATCTGAAATTAGTTATTATAGACTTTTGCTAATGATTAAGCACAACGTTGTTTTTTCAGGTTATACTTACTTAAGTTCTGTAAAAATAAAACTGTAAAGTTACATTGGTTAATAACTTATAAACTTTTACAAGATATATATCCTATCTAATCTTCATCGAAGGCAACTAAAATATAAATATGTCACATGTATCCCTTGCGTAAACCTCCATGTATTATAAATGTAGGTACCTATGTTACATCTTTTAAGCGGTTGCTCTACTAAGTGGCGTGTAAGAAGAGATTAAACACGCACTGTTCATTGAATAAAGTGTCGCGGTACGGGTGCAGTTAATCTACCAGTCAGTTATGAAACTAATCCGTTATTAAGGTGGATACCCCACCAAAAGGGGCGCCTTCAGAGGTTTTTATTTCATAAATTGTTAATAGAAAAGGATCGAGTATAATCAAACTTTACGTGGATTTTTAAGACCCATTGTTTAGTATTTTAGAAGGTATAATTACATTCCTTCGTTGTCATTCGTAGAAGTAAATATCAAATTTGTCATAAACGGTCACATTTAGCGGTTTTTTTTATCTACTTCTAAAATGACATTACGAGGGATTGTAATGATACTTTCTAAAAATACTAGACTAGAGTAGACTTGAGTTTTTGAGACCCATTGTCTCAAAAACTCCACGTAAAGTTTTATTCAAATTATGTATTATAATTACAATATTAAATAAAATACATCGTGTCGGTGCCGCTTTCGGTCTGGGTATTGTCTTAAAGCGATTCCCTGACAGAATGTGGCGTTATCAGAGGTTTTTATTTAATAAGTTATTAAAAGAAGATGATTTTAATAAAACTTTTCTTGAAAGTTTTAGGTCTAGTATTTTTAGAAGGTATCACTACATTCCCTCGCAGTCATTCGTAGAAATTGATAGCAAATGTGTCAAAAACGGCATTTAGCAGTTTTGCTATCTACTTCTAGCAGTGAATACGAGGGAATGTAATGATACCGTCTAAAAATACTAGATTATGGGCCCTAAAAATTCCACGAGAATTTTTATTAAAATTGTGTATTAGAATTATATTGTAATTCTAATACACAATTTTAATAAAAACTCTCGTGAATCGTAAATTAAATTAACCGCGGTGTTTTCACTTTCGGTCAGGAAAGTGCCTTAAAGCTGTCTAATTTGTTATGTATGTTACGCCGCCGTCGTCTCTATTTTAAATGCCGCGTTATTGGATTCGGTTTTCGTAAATCTTTTAAAAGCTTTTTTTAGTAAAGCTTCTTTGGCCCGCCCAATACCGCATTTTTCATTAATTCATCCCTTTCTTTCACTAAAAAATGGATCATTACCGGAGCTAGGCAAGGAAATTGTCGCGTGCGGCATTTAATTTTTTAATTTTCCCACAGATCATCCCTTTCTGTCACTCGGAAACATCGATCACTAGAGCGGGAAAACGCAGCGGCACGGTGGCGGCGCGACAGGAGGTCTACAATGAACACACGAAACCCGAACGAACTCCGTAATTTCGGGCTGTTTCTTACCACGAAAATACTACGGGCCCGTCAACGGAACGTAATCGGAGTTTGACGTTTGCTGTTACGGATAGCTTACTATGAACGCTCGAACCCGACACGAAAATTCGATTTTGACATACAGTTTTTCGGGCGTTTAACCTCACTTCTCACGAGAACTCAAGTGCTACCGTAAGAGTTACGGATTAACATTTTATTCCAAAAATAAGTGTGTAATTGTCAATTTTATATCAGTTTGGGTTTTGTTTGACTACTAAGAAGGTGTACTTAATTATAATATAAGTTAACTACATCATATATGAAAAAACTTTTATAAATACCTACACATACATAATTATATTGTAACATATTTAATACTCTGTACTTTTCACAGATTTTTTGGTATAACTGTTTTGATTGATTGATAAAATTACTTAGATAATAGATTTATTAAAAAACCGGCCAAGTGCGAGTCGGACTCGCGTACGAAGGGTTCCGTACCAAAAAAACGGCAAAAAATCTCGTATGTTGTATGCCAGCCCCCTTAAATATTTATTTTATTCTGTTTTTAGTATTTTTTGTTACAGCGGCAACAGAAATACATCATATGTGAGAATTTCAACTGTCTACCTATTGTCGTTATTAATATCGAGCAAAAAACGCCAAAAAAATCACGTTTGTTGTATGGGAGCCCCCCTTAAATATTTATTTTATTCTATTTTTAGTATTTGTTGTTATAGCGGCAATAAAAATACATCATCTGTGAAAATTTCAACTGTCTAGCTATCACGGTTCATAAGATACAGCCTGGTGACAGACAGACAGACACAGAAAGACAGACAAACGGACAGACAGACAGACAGACGGACGGCGGAGTCTTAGTAATAGGGTCCCGTTTTTACCCTTTGGGTAGGAAACCCTAAAAAAGGATACTTATGCAATGAAATCAGATAAAAAAACTTTATTATAATTTATTGAAATTGTTTTATTATTCTTTACCAGTTCCATCTTAAATACTTAGATAATCATTAAAAAAATCTAAATAACTAAGTATATGTACAAACTATTACAGAAAAATTAAGTTACGATGTTACAAACTATCCTAGAAAAATAAAAACTTACTAGGTAATTGGTGAATACTTAATAATGACTAAATTACAGCAGTGATGAAGATATGGAACACGATTACGAACAAGACAATAATAATTTCTCTATTAAATTACTCTGCTACTGTTCCACGGTTTTCACCGTACCACCGCAGGCATTCAGGTTGTTTGCAAGATCTTGCCAGAGCTCACTTGTGCGAGCTCGTCCCGAGACATCCCTCAGGTGACCTCTGGCAAGATCTTGATGCTCTTGGAGAAAAGATAAGAGCATTTCAATTTGCTCTGCAGTGGGTGGTGCCGGCGGTGGAGAACACAACGTTTAAAGTTACATGAAAGACAGTAGGTACATAGAATACAGACAAGAATAATATAGTCAATTTACTTACATGAGAGTGAAGTGAACCGATTCCCACTAAATCCAAAGGAGTGCTAATGAGGAACACATGGCTAAATGTCCCTTTTTTGAGTTTACCATTATCAGATGAAATATAGCAAACACTTATCACTTATTTACTAAGTATTGCTCATAATTGATTTAGAACACTTAAATTCGGTGCGAGTCGTAGGAAACACTTGAAATTATAACTTCATTTGAACAAAAGCAAAAAATAACTCCGAAAGTTGCGTTGCGGCGAACCACTTTAGAAATGTATTCACATAAAACGTAAACAAAATCAGCAAAATAGAATAGGTTAGGTGTATAATGCTGCAACAGGAAATATCACCATAACATCAAAATGTTATTAGTGGAAACGTGACATTCTTGATTAGGTTGGTTTATCACCTGTCGGGGGCCACTTTGCCACAGACTAAGAGCCCGGGCTGTCATGGCGCGTTAAAGTGTAATAACAAGATGTCTTTGTTAAAAATTGGCAGTTTTAATAACATACGCAGCATTCCGCTAATCATTACTGTAATTTATTGAATCAAAACTGTTTAAATACAAATAATTTTAATTATTAGTGTCATTTCCGGTTTTTTTGTGAAGACATAATAAAAAACCTTTTTCAATCATCCGTTCACGTAACTTGTCTATGCGTCCGTACTAAACCTACGAATCCGAAAATAGTTCGTGGTAGCTACGAGTCGCGTACTTCGTTCGGGTTACGGACGGGCCCGAAGTTACGGATGAACGTTTCATAGTAGACATCCTGGGCCGCCCGCCGCTTCCGTGCTCATCGGTTTCGGCGCGAGCCAATATAGTCGCCAAGCCGTATCGTTGCTGTAGTGTAGAGCGAGTGGGTTTCCGAGTACCTAGCTAAAAAGAGTAAGCTCCGGAGAAATTGAGAACAGCGGAGCCGGATGGCTCAATATAGTTTTATCCCTTATTTTACCGTCGACCTCATAATTAGTTAACTCTTTCGGCCTTATTCGTAAACGCCTAATAATTATATTTTAAATATTGCTCTTTATCTTTATCTATTGTCAAAAGAGTAATAGAAACAAAACACTTTATAAGCCTCCTAAATTGTTTTTATGAATTACCTACATAGGTAGTTTGCATATTTCTTGCTACGACACGCGTTGATGTCTTTCATATTACTTATGTGAAAATATTGAGTGCACGTAATCAATAGATACCTATTATTGCATACAAGATTATAATAATATATTTATTTAATTTAACAATCTTTATTGTACATTTATAAAACAGATGTTACAAAAGGCGGATAGGGTTGGGTAAATTTCACGAAAAATTTCGGTCTGTGAAATATTTAGAATAAATTTCATTTTGGTTTGAAATATTTCAGTTTAGAGTGAAATTTATTTTTTAATTTTATCTGACCTAAATAAAACAAAATTGCATGCATTTTGTCAATATATCAACATAATTCTAGAACAAAACAATAAACAAATAAGTTGGCTTAAATTACGAATAGCTTTAGCTATTTTACAACTTTTAATAAAAAAATATTCAATGTCTGTTTCGATTTTCGGCCACGATGGCGTAGAAGAAAAACGACTTCATCAACATTACGAAGGAATATGTAGAAAACTAACAATAAAAGTCGCAAAGTAGGACCAATATTCAGAAAATTGTAAGTTTAATCGTGGCCGCGTTTAATCAGTCGAAACGTGGAGAACCGAGCGGCCACACAGTTCTCTTAAATGGAGCTTAGTAGCTGGTGTCCCATTCTTTTTGCTTAGAAAAATATAGAAAGTATAAAAAAACCCTAATGTTTGGATTTCACAACCTACATAGCTTAAATGCTATGGCCGCGCCATAGTCCGCGCGGTCACGCAGTTTTCTTAAACGGAGCTTAGTAGGGGTCCTATTATTTTTGCTAATCGCTGATACGATTATGTAGAAAATAGTAGACAGTATAAATAAAGCCCTAAGGTTTGGATTTCACGACCTACAGAAAAACGTGGTCGTTAAGTCCAAACATTAGGGCTTTACTTAGACTGTTTTAATTATCTACGAAATCGTATCTGCGATTAGCAAAAATAATGGGACCTCTACTAAGCTCCGTTTGAGAGAACTGCGTGGCCGCGAGTTCCTCCACGTTTCGACCTCGCGGTCATGGTTAAACTTTCTGAATATTGAACCTACTAAATTTGCGACTTTCATTGTTAGTTTTCTACATATTCCTTCGTAATGTTGACGTAGTCGTATTTCTTCTACAACACCGTGGCCGAGCAATCGAAACCCATTTTTCCTCACTGAGCAGTGGCTCACGAGGTCTTTCAAAGCACATAGTAGGTTAGATATGTTATTTGGTTACGTGCTGTTTGGTATATTATTTGGTAGCTATGCGCAGCTAGATGGCGCTTCAATTTTTTTTAGAATGGGTGATATTTTTGATAAATTTCAACTAGCTCGACTTAAAAAATCTACAATATTATCGAACTGCTCGCAAAATTTCGCGAGAATCGGTTGAGAAATGCGACCTGTAGAGGAGAACAGACAGCTAGAAAGTCAGACTAAAATATGTTTATGGATATATCTCCGCCATTTTGAAGAATTAAAAAAAACTAGCTTGACAGTTAAATTCTATATAATTTTCGAACCTGTTCACAAAATTTGACGAGAATCAGTTGAGAAATGCGCCTGTAGAGGAGAACAAAGTGCTGGAATGGCGGACTGAAATGTTTCTTTTACATATCTCCGCCATGAAAAATTTCAAAAAACAGGCTCGACAATAAAATTATATATAATTTTCGAACCTGCCCATAAAATTTCACGGGAATCGGTTGAGAAATATGACTTGTAGAGGAGAACAAACAGCGCCGGAAAGCTGGACTGAAATATGTTTCTTTTACATATCTCCACCATTTAGAAAAAAGTCGAAAAACAGGCTACAAAAATTTTTTTATGTTAAATTAATTTTGTGCTTCTGGTATACTCCAAACCCAAGTTATGAGGATTTAGCGGTTGGGGGGTTAAAGTTCAATTTCATATTTTTTTTTGTTGTTTGTGTACTAATACTAGCTTACATACCAAATTTCAGCATTCAGTTTATGTTATAGGCAAACGCCGAAGCTCAGGCACTCCTAGGTTTGTCTAGTCAAACCTCAGGTTTGATAAGAAGCCTTAGTCAAAGCCCAAAATAAAATCGTGTTTTGGCTTAAAGCCCAAAATAAAATCGTGTATCGTCTTAAATTCTTAACCTATCACGTGTCCTACAGGAGTATCGCAGACTCTTTGACTAAACTTAACCTCAAGATTATGAAAAACATCATTCATTTCCGATGTGGTGTTTAGTCAAAGCTGCCTTACTCCTGTAAGTCACGTGATAGATTAGAAATTTAAGACAATCGCGAAGCGCAGCGAAGCGTTCATCTTAATTTTCGTGGTTATTTTCTTTTGAACAGACAACAGATTTTTGTTTACAGGGTGATTGTTAATTTAGTTAAATTTTCACTCTACAGAATGTGTTTTTCATAGTTGTACAAACAAAATATCAAATTCTGTGCCTAATTTAAACGTGACTGGTCAAACCATTTTGAAAAACAAAACAAATTTGAAAAATTTCGAAAAACTGGCTCGCCCTTAAAATTCTATATAATTTTCGAACCTGCTCACAAAATTTCACGAGAATTGGTTGAGAAATGCGACCTGTAACCTATAGAGGAGAACAAACGGACAGCAGGAAGGACATACGAAAGAATTGTTGCCCAAGCTAAAGCAGAGACGCTTCGCGCTCGCTCGGTCAATTACCTAAGCCTTTAAATTTCATTTAATACGTTAAAATAGTAAACTAATTCAGAAAATAAGGGATTTCTAGTACTGGAAATAAATTTCACTCAAAAGTGAAATATTTCAACCCGTTTTGAAAGATTTCATAAATTTCATATAAATTTAATTTTCATTTCATTGAAATTTTCACTGGACCCATCCCTAGGCGGACTTAATGCTAAAAGTATTCTCTCCCAGTCAACGTGATTGTTAAACCTGAAATAATGATTCCATACAAAGATCTATAGAATCATCCAACCTTTTTAATATTTTTCTCTGTCCAATCTATTTAAATGAAAAAAAGACTATTCTATTTAAATAAATTATAAATCGGTTCATATAAACATTAATATTGTACGTATAAAAAATAAATCAAATCTTTGAATTTTAAAAAGGAAGGGTTTATTGTTAGCAGTAGCTTGTATTTTTAGCAATAAAATTACAATTTGATTCTCACACAATGTGAAGAAAGGGCTCAGACTGAGAACCAGTAGTTTTCGACTGATAGTGATCATTGTTTCAATAAATCTACGAAATTTTGACCATGAATGATTATCTCATTAAGTTAATTCTCACGCCGCTGGGAACAGTAATGTAACTGGTACAGCCCTTATTGTGCAACAAGTGTGTATCAAATTAATTTTATTACATTTTTATTTATCGTTTTGTCGGCTCTCTATGACCTAAGTGACTGGCTCATTGATATTTATACTTCACTAATGATGTTTTGACATCTATATCAAATAGATGTTTTACATCAACCGGAGACATAGCGTTTATTTATTAACTCTTTGCGTACTAAACTTATTTTATTGCTTAACCTAGTCTGTAGCATGGATTTAAACTAGGGCTGCCATCCGTCCGGGTTTCCCCGGATTTGTCCTAGTTTGGAGGGCGTCCGGGGAGCGTCCGGGCGGGGTTCTGATTGTAGTCCGGGTAAAACCCGGACTTTAATTAAAATCCGGGTTTTTGGATCAAACTCCGTTCAAAAAAGTACTATATTCAGCGCACGTGCTACCGGGCGCCTCACTTTACTACGCGTGGCGCACCGCGCAACCCGCAAAAAATCGCGCTGCGCGGCCCACTTCTTTTTACTAAAACAAGCAAGATTACAAGATTAATGGAAGAAAATGACTAAAAATCGAGCTGCGCGGCCGTATTTTCTTTAAACAGGCAAGATCACAACACAACACAAGGTTAGTGGATGAAACTGACTAAAAATCGCACTGCGCGGCCCATTTTTTTTACTAAAGACTAGCAAGATTACAAAATTAGTGGATGAAACTGAACAAAAATCGCGCTGCGCGGCCGTTTCTTCTATAAACAGGCAAGGTCACAAATCACAACACAAGGTTACTGGTTGAAACTGTCCAAAAATCGCGCTGCGCGGCCCATTTTTTTTTATTATAGACAAGCAAGATTACAAGATTAGTGGATGAAACTGAACAAAAATCGCGCTGCGCGGCCGTTTTACCTATAAACAGGCAAGATCACAAATCACAACACAAGGTTACTGGATAAAACTGTCCAAAAATCGCGCTGCGCGGCCCATTTTTTTATTATAGACAAGCAAGATTACAATATTAGTGGATGAAACTGAACAAAAATCGCGCTGCGCGGCCGTTTTTTCTGTAAACAGGCAAGATCACAAATCACAACACAACACAAGGTTACTAGATGAAACTGACTAAAAATCGTGCTGCGCGGCCCATTTTTTTTACTATAAATAAGCAAGATTAGTGGATAAAACTGACAAAAATAGCGCTGCGCGGCCATTTTTTTTTATTACGGGCCGTCCCTGGCTATTTGGGCATTTATTTTGGAACGCTACGGTTAAAAAACTACTAAAACTGGAACCTGGCCCTGCACAAAATTGTGTTGGACACCCCAGCCCTACATCATGACTAATAAAACACACTATTTAATGCGAAAAAAATGGCTTAAATTTTTTTTTATTTCCAGTCAAGTATTGGGTAAAATGTATTTTTAACCAAGCTAAAGTGAATATAAAAAGTCAAATGTCCGGGGTCAAGGCTCCAAAGTCCGGGGTTTTTACGCTTCTGGTCCGGGGCGGCAGGTTTTAGAGATGGCAGCCCTAATTTAAACGAGGGCCATAGTAAGAATATCTAGATAGATAAAAAAAATACAGATCGATCGCTAGGAGTGATTCTAAAAGCGTTCCTTTTTTCCTATTGAGGTACGTAACCCTGAAAATAATAGGTCTTTACCTATGAAATTGCCGATTTGTATGGAGATTTTTCAAGGAGTTGCATTTTTTATAATAGCATTTTCTTTGTTCATTTAACAACCATGAACACTCATGTAACAAAACTTTTATGTACTAATGTTTGAACACTATGCTAACTTATTTCCATTTAAGATAAGCGAAAAAATAAGTTTTGGTTAAGTTACAACCCCTTCGGTCACCCTTTTTTTGCTCACAAAAAAAGAGTCACTTTCAAGATCTTTTTTTTAATGTCACGAAAGCTAAAATATGGACTTTATTTTTACTGATAGTTAACTATCATGATCATAATTCGATGTTATATTCACGATTTTGTTAAAATTTTAAATTATAGAAGTTATTATTTTCTCTGTATGTGACAAAATATCGGCAATTTCATAGGTAAAGACCTAATATATATCATATCGACACTTAAAGCTTTTGTTTTCTCTCAGAACAGCATGTAATTTGATGTTCTATTGATGTCGTTGTTGTATCAAAATTTGAATTTTTCGTAGGTGCTTATATACCTTTGATACGTAGGTAACATTGTCCTCAGACCGTCTAACGAATACTACTACAGCCCTACTGGGCTGACTGTACGAACTTGACCATTGTTTTGTCATTATTGTGTCAGAATGAGTGCTGTCCCCCATAAATTGCGCAATAAATGCATGATACATTTTAAATGTCAAGTGTGCATGGCTATTGCCTTTCTATAATGATATCTTTAAGATAATCTCTCCGTTTAGGTCAAAGTTAACAGATAATCAAATCGTAATTGTTTTAAAATATTCTCATGAATGTATTGTCAACAATAGAGCACAACGTTATCAAATTCTATGTAAGAGGTAGGCCACATTGTCGCTAGGGCGAAAACTCAGTTACTGGCGTCAACTTTAAAATTATTATGTTGTGTGGATAAATTATACAGAACTGTTTTTTATGTATGAGTTCCGTCCTTTGGAAACAGTATTTCTGAATGTAAAAAATATCTTTCAGGTTTAGACCATTTTTCAGGATTATGATTACTATAAGAGCTTCTACATGATGCAACGTTTTCTTTCGAAAGAGCTTTTCTTTAGTAGACGGAAGGACAGTTTGACCGATTATGAATAGTTGTAGGCGCTCTAATTTCTTCATGCGTATGTCCCACTGAGCAATTTGCGTCGATCAAAAGAGGTTACATGTAGCCCGCGCCCGGTCCTTCTTGTGCAAGGCAACTAGCCCCTAACTCAACGCTTAACGCACATGCAAATTGCGAAATGACACACATGTTTCGTATAGAGCTTAAAACGATTTAAAATAATCCTAGATAACCGAGTTAATTGCTATGAAAATTGTCAGGAATATCTTAGTAGTGTTATATTTCCAAATATAACTGTCGAAACGTTGATACTTATTAAGTAGGTACCCACATGTATTTATAGACCTCGCTGAAGGTACTGTGTTCAAATAGTAAGTTGTGTGACAAAGCTCGATTTACATATACATAACATATATGTAACGATTTCACGTGAACTGCATTCCTAGACACACCTTTGTTTAGTTTACTATGTTTAACATTAAACAAGGATTGATTGAAATTTAAGATAAAACCATGTTTGTAACCAATTAGCTTCCAGTAGATTAGAACTTACCGATGTAAAAATGACTAAAAGTCACACCGTGCGACTTTGTCAATTCATCTAAGTATTTATTGAATTTTTAGATTTTTACGTAAACATAATTAATACCTAGGACACACTGAAAGTTTTGCACTTCTGGCAACACACAAATATTTTTTTAAACTTTAGAACTCATTCAT
Organism: Agriphila geniculea; assembly: GCA_943789525.1. Taxonomy (NCBI): domain Eukaryota; kingdom Metazoa; phylum Arthropoda; class Insecta; order Lepidoptera; family Crambidae; genus Agriphila; species Agriphila geniculea. The sequence continues at coordinate 18,149,605 of OX038875.1, forward strand.
GAAATTAAAATAAAAAATTTACCGGAAGTTGCGAGTCATTTGTTTTTTATCACAATGCGAAGTTCGTCGCCCGTAGCAAAAATGAAATTAACGCAAAAAGATTTCAGGGTGACATTTTTTTATGATTTTGAAACTTCGCTTTCTCTGTAAGTTTGCACTGCTTCACTTTTAAATGTTTTTAGAAAAAAAACACCTTATTTGAGTTTCGTAAAGCATTGGTATGCAGAATGTCATCGTATTCTTGTCTCTCCTATGATGAAATTGGTGAAGGTCGGCATTCAAATGCGATCTCTGTGCAAAAGATGACTATAGTCACTTTATTAATTAAAGAAATCTGGCATATTACCTGTTGGGTAATTTGAGGATACTTGGGGGATAATATGACATAAAATTTAAAAAAATATTCATCAGGATTCAAAAGTTAGGAAACTTTGTTGCCACTGGATTCTTAATGAACTCACCGTGTAAAAAACGGGATCGAATTGATTGATGTAAAAAATATGTTGTTAAAGTGCAAACACGGTCCTTCAAATGCTGTGTGTGATATTGTTATGGAAGATAAAATATGAATATATTGTTCCGGAATCAAAAAGATAGCAACATTCTTTTATATGGATGTTCGAAGTCGACAGTAAACCGATAAAATTAGTTGTGTTTATTTATGAGTTGTGCAAAACTTTCAGTGTGGCCATCGTATACTAGAAAAATTTACTCACCCGTAGCACCTCAGACGGGACTCGAACCCACATCCTTTGGTATTCCAGCCCAATGCACTGACCAATTAAATTAGGTATATGCTACCAAGTCGCCGATTATTTCTAGTATATTTTATTCCGTCTATTTCTTCAATCCGACTCAAGACTGTTATTAACAAAAATAAAGAAAAAAAGAAACATTAAGTACCTATTCATGATTCATAAGGGATCCATTCATAAGAGAGGTCTATGCCCCAGCAGTATGGACATTTAAAATTGCTGATCATGAGAATATGATCTTTTTAGGGTTCCGTACCAAAATGGTAAAAAAGGAACCCTTAATATGGTGTGACTCAGTCTGTCTGTCTGTCTGTCTGTCACAGCTGGATATCTCGAGAACTACTAATGGTATCAACTTGAAATTTGGAATAGTTTAAGATGACATTTGGCAAATAAGAAAGAAATAAAAAAAATATATTTTTTTACAACAAGGACTGAAAAGGGGTCTTAAGAATTTGAAGTGAGGTGACTAGGGCATGTGGGATATCATATGAAAGAGCGCTGTTTGCACATTTTAAAACATTTTTTTCTTTTTTCTTAGGCCGCATAGTTTTCGACTTATGATGATAATGTAAAAAAAAAATACCGTTCTCCCCCTTATCTCCGAAGTTTGCAAAGAGAAAAATCTAAAATAATTCTATGTGATAGTAGTTTATGTAAAGATTACAAGAAAAATAAAACGATGCCCCAATATAACACACTTTTTTAGAAATTCAAAAACAAACAAAAATTCTTTAGTTTCACTACCAGTCAACAGATGGCGCTGACCTAAGAAAAAAAATTAGTCCCACTATCGGTCAAGAGATGGCGCAACCTAATCCTACAATAATAATTGGTAGCTGGTTCTAATATAATTACCTACTATTTGCCGTACGAATAAACGAAGAATAAGTTCCTATTTAGTAATATAAACAGTTTGCAATGTGTTTTTCAGTCACCATAAGCAGCTGTGGTTAAGATTTGTAAATTAACTGTCCGCCTGTTCGTCCTTCCACCTGTCTGCCGTTTATCCTACTTTTTTAAAGAGTGTACTAAAGTAACATATCCAAATATATTTATGATTGTACGGAACCCTCGGTGCGCGAGTCCGACTCGCTCTTGACCGTTTTTTTTAACTACAGCCGAACCAGACAATGGAACCGTTTACACCGATGTTGTACCATATTATACCACTGGTGGGACATTTATTTTAACATTACTTCATCCCTACTTTTAAGAACATTGGCGAGAGGTACCATGGCTATTCCTTTGTTATTGTTACTGAATAATAATCTAGCATTAATAGGATTATATAGGTCCCCTTCTTACAAAAGCACCGATAATTTCATTGACAGCCTTAATACTACATTAAATAATTTATCAACATTTAACAATATCGTTATAATTGGAGATATCAACATAGATATTAAGGTAGATAACTGTGACCCCCATTCTAGTGAATATTTAAATCTTTTAGCCTCTCATGAAATGCTACCAGCTCATCAAATTCCGACCAGATTGTTAAACTGCTTAGACCACGTCATATTAAAAACAAGATTTCAACCTACGACTCTTGTTATAGAAACATCTTTAAGTGACCATTTTCCGGTACTTTTGAGTCTGAACCTAACGTTGTCCCATTATAAAACAAGCCGTGTCTCAAAAAGAACAAACTTTTCTGAAATAGCACTTGAATAAAAAAAAACAGATTTCACTAAAATTCTCTGCTTAGAAGACGTCAACAAGGCGACTGATCTGTTTCTAGACAAATTAATATCTATAATGAAAAGTAATACCATCTTATATACGATTCCAAGTAAGCAACGAATTTTAAAGCCTTGGATTACCACAGGATTACTGAGATGCATAAGAAATAGGGACCACATGCACAGTAAACTCAAATCCAATCCGGGAAATGTGATACTTGAAAAAACCTATAAACGGTACAGAAATTTCTGTAACAATTTATTAAAACTCATAAAGAGAGAATACAACAGATCGGAATTTGATAAGGCCAAAAATAATCCTAAAAAAACATGGGAGGTTATAAACAAAATTACTTACAGGAGCAAAGTCAGTGTACCGCCATTAGAATTGTTAAATTCACACACTGACCCTGCAATTGCTGTCAATGAAGTTAATTCATTCTTTGCTAGTGTGGGAAAAGACCTAGCGAACAAAATAGTGCAAACACTGAAGCCACTGACTTACCCTCAATGTTCATTCACTCTCCTCCTTATTCCATGGCCATGTTTGGGGTCAGTGAAGAGGAAGTACAAGACATAATTATTAGCCTTCGTAATGACTGCGCGGTAGGATGGGACGAACTACCTGCTCAACTTTTCAAATCAAACCCGGTCCTTATACCCATCATCACCCATTTAATTAACTTAGCGTTGTCTGCTGGGAGGTTTCCTGACGCACTGAAAAAAGCAATTGTACATCCCATCTATAAGAGTGGGGACAGAGGCAGTGTTAACAACTATCGACCAATCTCGGTATTACCTACCCTGTCTAAGGTATTTGAACGTATTTTAAATAGTCGTTTAGTTGGTTTCCTGGAAGCAAATAATTTGATCTCAAATCAACAATTTGGCTTTAGGAGGGGTAGGTCTACCGAGGATGCCGTTGCCGCACTTGTCGAACATGTAGTTGGTGAAGTCGATGAAGGAAGGAAGTGCCTAGGCATCTTCCTAGACCTTTCCAAGGCATTTGACACTGTCTCTGTTCCTAAACTCTTGAATAAGTTGCAAGCACTGGGGGTCAGAGGAGGTGCCCTGGAGATCTTTGCCGATTATTTATCTGGAAGAACACAATGTACTAAGATAGGGACATCCGTCAGTTACCAAGAAACTCTTGAATTTGGGGTCCCCCAGGGCAGCATTTTGGGGCCTACGTTATTCTTGGCATACATTAACCAGCTCTGTGATTTGCATCTACCCAACTCGCGTATCATTGGATATGCTGATGACACGGTTCTTGTTGTATCTGGGAATGAGTGGACGGAAACTGTTGCACTAGCAGAAAATAATTTCAGGTATGTTATGAAATGGCTCAATCGTAATCTTCTGACCTTGAATATAGATAAAACTAAAGTAGTTACCTTCTCTACTAGACCTTCTGCACAACCGCCAAGTGAGTACAAGCAGATACGTGCTCACAGCTGCCCAAACGATTCTCCCTGCTGTGACTGCCCCAGACTGCAAACTACCAACATTATCAAATATTTAGGTGTTCAAATAGACAACTTAGTGCAGTATTTAGTGGCATCATTTGTATGGGGACCTTGCAAATCGTCAACAAAGGAAGCCGCTTGGCACAGGCGTACTTTGTGGTCATTTGAGCTGATTTAGCCCTGTACCCACGTGGTACCACCCTGGTGGTAGCCAGGGGTGGGGGGGAGAGGTGCCTTCTACCACGCTGCACTTTCACATCCATATCTCCATAAGTTTAGCAAATAGGTCGTGTTTGGTATCGTTTTCATATAATTCAAGGACAAGGAATTCATTTCTGGAACAATTTTTACACTCGTTCATATAAAAAATAAAAGTTCTGCACAAAAACAGAAAAATAAGAAAACAAAAATTTTACAAAATCTATGCCTACAAATAAACTACGAGATTGTGCTTTATAAAAAAAAATATGATTAAACAGCCCTGTTTATATAAAATATATAAACATCAACTTTCTCATACAAATTATATTTATAAATGTGTCAAAAAAAACATTTGCGCCGCGCGGCGGTATTTGGGCGCAGTATATTTGGATAGGATTTATCACTTATTGTTTAATAATGACACAAATTGGTCGTGTTTTGTATCGTTTCCGTATAAAGCTCCGGACAAACCGACGCGAGCGAATCGCGCGCGTCGCTCATTTTGACAGATTTTGATCACGTAACTCAAAGCAATAGCCATAGCCATAGCCATTGCCATAGCATTTTCTTTGACAATGGCTATGGCTATGGCTATCGCTTTGAGTTACGTGATCGCACTCGCGAATTTCGCGCGGAATTCGCCTCAGTCTGTACGAAGCTTAATTCAAGGACGGAAAATTCATTTCTGCAACAACATTTTTACTCGTTCATAGAAAAAAATTAAGTTCAGTGCAAAAAATAAAAAATAAAAAAACTTACAAAATCCTTGCCTACAATTAAACCACGAGATTATGCTTTATAAAAAATATGTTTAAGCAGCTTTATTTATCTTAAATATAAGGTCCTTCTTAAATAGTGCACATAATTTTAAGGGGTCAATGTACTCATGCATACAAACAACTTTTACTATGGTATGGTATGGGAAAAAAAAATCAGCTGTTCCAATACATTTTGATCTATTCGGTTTTAAATGTTCTATAGAACAGCTGATTTTTTTTCGCGATTTCAATGTTGGTACCATAGTAAAAGTTGTCTGTATGCATGAGTACATTGACCCCTTAAAATGTTGTCCACTATTTAAGAAGGACCATATATATATATATAATACATATAAACTTTTCTATTGTAATCATATTTATAAATGTGTCAAAAAAATCAGTAGCGCCGCATTTTGGTGCAGTATTTTTTTTATTTGGACTTATCACTTATTGTTTAATAATAACAAGGATGAGTATTGGTAGTCCCATAAATATATGTATACCATAAATATACTATAAATAAGTATACCCCATAAATACCAACTAAATACCAAAGTACATTCAATAAAACCGCGCTAGTATCCGTTAAAAAGTGTTTTATTTCATGTCTAGTGAGCGCGTAAGCTTGAGAAGTGAATAGTCCCATAATTTTACTTTAAAAGAGAGTTGTAGTAATATAAAAAAAAATATACCTGTTTATAACAAATTTTATTGACAGTTTCCGCTGTATCCACATCTGTGCACATAGTTCGGTGCACTTTATTTATCTTTTTTTTAAACAATTGCACCTTCCTGCGAATTTTTGCTTACACTTACACCTTATTTACTCCATGCAAGCTGTGGCTGCTGGCGATAGGGCGGCACATAGGCTCCCGTAAGCCATTATTTTTAGCCCAACCCCAGTCTGTAGAACATGGCAGGTTTTGGATTGGTTTTAAAAGTTGACCCCATACATTCCTCGCTCGATAAATCGCTCGTAAAATTTGGTTGCACAGGGCGTCTCTGGTTAGTGGAGATTCTCCAGCTGCCTGTCCTTTTTCGTGAATAGCACTTTTCTGCATTGATTAATATCAAGGAGATGCATTCCAACATTTCCAACAATAACTTAAATCACAAAAGTCAATCACCAGTAACTTACTTGTCATACAAAGCAATGACAATTGTTTCTAATACTTATTGGCAAAGCCTGTTCCACATTTCCTTCTTTAGGGTATTTAAATCCTTCCGTTGCAATTGGATAAGCGCCCCAAGCTTTGAAAGCGCTTTTTCCCCTTTACCATCAAAAGACTGGAAAAAGCAGAAGTATTGCCACTGTTCCACTCCTTTTCCGGGTGTGGATACCGTATCGACTTTTGCTGGTAAAGGGAAAAAAGCGCTTTTGAAGTTTGGGGCGCTTATCCAATTGCAACGGAAGTATTTGAATACGCTAAAGAAGGAAATGTGGAGCAGGCTTTGCCAATAAGTTTAGAAAAAAATGTTATTGCTTTGTATGACAAGTAAGTTACGTGGTGATTGGTTTTTGTGATTTAAGTTATTGTTGGAAATGTTGGAACGCATATTCACGAATAGGGACAGGCAGCTGGAGAACCCCACCAACCAGAGACCTGCTGTGCAACCAAATTTTGCGAGCGATTTATCAGGGAGGAAGTTTGGGATCAACTTTTAAAACCAATCCAAAACCTGCCATGGCCTGCAGATTGGGGTCGGGCCAAAAATAATAGCTTATGGGAGTCTATGTGGACCACCCTTCTACCAGCAGCCACAGCTTGCATGGATTAAATAAGGTGTAAGTGTAAGCAAAAATGCGCAGGAAGGTGCAATTGTTTAAAAAGATAAATAAAGTGCACCGAACTATGTGGATGCAACGGAAACTGCCAGTAAAATTTGTTATAACTAAACTAAGTAAATAAAATAATTATAACTTTAACTCTCTTTGAAAGTAAAATTATTGGACTACCAATACTAATCCGTGTCATTATTAAACAATAATTGATAAATCCAAATCAAAAAATACTTCACCAAAATACCGCCGCGCGTCGCAACTGAATTTTTTGACACATCTATAAATATAATTTCTATAGAAAAGTTTTATGTGTATATATTTAAGATAAATAAGGCTGCTTAAACATATTTTTTTATAAAGCATAATCTCGTGGTTTAATTGTAGGCTTAGATTTTGTAAGTTTTTTTTTATTTTTCTTTTTTTGCACTGAATATTTTTTTTCTATGAACGAGTAAAACGGTTGTAGTAGAAATGAATTCCCCGTCCTTGAATTATGCGGAAACGATACAAAACACGACCAATTTGTGTCATTATTAAACAATAAGTGATAAATCCTATCCAAATATACTGCGCCCAAATACCGCCGCGCGGCGCAAATGTTTTTTTTGACACATTTATAAATATAATTTGTATAAGAAAGTTGATGTTTATATATTTTATATAAACAGGGCTGTTTAATCATATTTTTTTTATAAAGCACAATCTCGTAGTTTATTTGTAGGCATAGATTTTGTAAAATTTTTGTTTTCTTATTTTTCTGTTTTTGTGCAGAACTTTTATTTTTTATATGAACGAGTGTAAAAATTGTACCAGAAATGAATTCCTTGTCCTTGAATTATATGAAAACGATACCAAACATGACCTATTTGCTAAACTTATGGAGATATGGATGTGAAAGTGCAGCCTGGTAGAAGGCACCTCTCCCCCCCACCCCTGGCTACCACCAGGGTGGTACCACGTGGGTACAGGGTTAAATCAGCTCAAATGACCACAAAGTACGCCTGTGCCAAGCGGCTTCCTTTGTTGACGATTTGCAAGGTTGATGCCACTAAATACTGCACTAAACTGTTTAACATGGTACAGTCAGATTGAAGCCGTAGAGAACCGTATGCGTAAGCTGATCTTCTTCTTTAAAGCATTGCGCAACTCCGCGGATATAAACATCCTATCAACCGTGTACTCCGCACTCTGCGAATCAATTATAGCCTATTGCATCCCGGTGTGGGGGGGTGCCTCCAAGACTACCTTCATTAAAATTGAGCGCGCACAGAGAGCTGTGCTTAAGGTCATGCATAGGAGGCCTTGGAGATGCCGCACCGCACAGCTGTATAGGGATTCTAATGTACTCACGGTCAGGCAAGTGCACATTCTCCGCTCCATGCTGCGACGGCACAAAACTGTGCCGTTGAACCCTTTCTTAGAGTCGAGACGGCGTCAGAAACCACCTTGTCCGGTTGACATAAACAGGACTTCTTTTGCAACAAGACAGACATTATCCTTAAGCTCTCGCTTATACAATAAGTTGGATAAAATTTTACACATAAATAAATTGAACTCTTGTGAGCTAACTAGCTTCTGAAAAAACTAAAGCTATTCTTGCAGGATCTTAATTATGACGATACCGAAGCTTTATTATCATAACCTTTGCATAACAATTACCGTCGAGATTTAGAGGCACGGATAATGAAAATATTTTAAAAGTTCATACAATAATTACACACACACACATACACACCACACACACACACACACACACCACACACACACACACACACACACACACACACACACACACACACACACACACACACACACACTTCTTGCCTTCATTTCATTTATTTTATAGTTTTATTTGTTTCTGGTCCAGAATCCTCAACTTTAACATATAAAGCTGCTATGTATATGTACCGTATAACTTAAATTATGCATTAATATTTTATGTAAAGAGCCGAACCACTGACTTTTGTAATACAGGTTTATCCTAGCATGAAAGTCAGGGGAATAACCAATTAATGGGACACTTATTTCAGCCATATATAGCCGCAGTTTGTTTAACTTCATGTAATTAGTTTTAAGGCTTTTGGAAAATAAATTATTATTATTATTATTATTGATTTTCTCCGTAATAGTCTATCACAATGCAGTATATTTTCTTTGATGCAGTGCTATTAAGTTTGATAACTTTATATTACTAAGGTGGAATTTGCAAGAACTATTCTATCTAACATACCTGTACTCGTATATAGTTAATAGATACGAAGTGATTGTTTATGAAGTATATAGATATGTCAACAGGTCATGTGTACTCAAAATCGTGAGGGTGTCGTTTCTAAGTGACTGATGGTAAGTTTTATTATGGCAATATGGTTATGGTTGTGTTCTAAATCAAGATTGCAAATCAATGCTTTGGGCACTGTTTGTTTTATTGACTAGTTTTTATGAAGTGGTCACATACGTAGTGTGTTTACGTAACGTTCAATCTAGCGCGAGGTTTCCAAAGTAATCTAATAGATTTATATACTAATTTATTGTACGAGCAAGGCCGACTCACTATAGATGTAATTTGGTAAATACGAACTAAAAAGTAGGTACTCTTTATTTTAATGCTCACCTTGAAAGTTTTCAAGTTTAATTGGCTGAAGTCACGCCCATTAGAGTAAGTACTTACCTACGCTTCATAAAAGGCACGGCGTTGGGCAACGGTTCCTGCCGTTACATTATCGATAATTCAAGTTAATTAGGCTGATTTAATTACCGATAAACATTATGATGGGAGTGAATAGTTCAAAAGCGTTTGAAGGTTTAGGCTTATTTTTGTTTGTTAATTGTTTCAAAATTGTTCAATGTTTTTAACATTGCTTATGTATGACCGATGAGTTCATAGAAATAGAATGTCAAAAACAACAATGTCAATAAACAGGTGATCCGAAAACGAATGCATATATTTTATATGAGATACGTAAAATATAACTTAGATATATAAAATATGACTATATATGGCAAAGGAAATTAATAAACTATGTTCCATACTGTTTTCTTCGTCGATAAACGAATAAATGTAGCGAAATTTGGTTTTAGAGAAATGTGTGGCAATATTTAATTTACCTGTGAAAAGTGTGATTACTTGGATTATTTCTTTTTGAAACATCACAATTAGTTAGACCACAAGACACCATGGCTCCAAAATACCTTTATTTTAAATTCTAATTAAGATTAACAAATATTTTAAACAAACTGTGATTGTTCATTTGCTAGGCGGGACGCTAGGGGCTCTTACTGTAAAAATGTTGGCACATGTCACTTGATCCTTTGTCTCTTTTTTACAAAGACCGACCGAAAGTGTCCGTATGATGTTAACTTCTCTTTTCCACGCTTTGTTGGTCTTCTTGAGCGCAGCGAAAATTTTTCTATGTCTATTGGATGAGTTAAATTTGAATATTGTTCTACCTATTTCTTATGCGGAATATTATGCTAATTATTAATGTACTCCTTAAATCAATAACAGCATGATACACCTAATTGTGTATGTCCGGTGACAAGATCGATTATCAGCTGTAATTGAAATTTCGCCAGCAATGATCGATGTTTTAATCGTACGCGTATGAAACTGTATCGAGTTGAGTGTAGGTTACGTAATGCGTAACATTCGCCTGGCGCGCGAATCGCGATATCATCAGGATCTGGAGATAGGGCCCGTCTGATGCCTGACGCTTTATCAGACTGATCAGGTCGTGACCTATTTGTTGATCTAATTTAAGGTTGCCTTTGTTTTCATTGTAGTGTTTTGTATCACATATTATTCTTACATTGAGAATCGAAATTTACTTTTCTTTTTAATCGTGTTTTTTTTAATAAAGCTTTGTCAGTCAATATAATATTACAAGGTGTTTTAATGAATGTAACAAAAATGGGAAAACCTGCTTCATACATTTTGATATTTTCCTTATTAATTTTTATGGCAAATATTTCTTTTCGCGATTTTGGAGTTGGTCCCATAGTAAAAAGTTGTTCAGTTTGATGGTCATTTTTGGTTCATTCATTTCACACTTTATATAAATAAAAATAATAATTATGATTACGCATAATCATCATCACGCTAATAACAGGGTAGAACCTAAATGATGCTAAAACACTGGAAAAGAGCGTACAAGGAATAGATTTCATCTTATTTTAATTAGTTTATTACATTCCTTCTTAATTAATTCTAGATAGTAGATCAATTAAAAATGTTTAAACAATTTTAAGCCAACTGTCCTTTTGGGAACTGAAAAACCGTTACATTATTATAAATATAAATATTAGACAACATCACAAACAATTGCTCCGTTTCCAAAGTTAGAGACTAAAGCACTTGTGTTGTGTTATAGAAGTCAGAGACAACGGTGGCACTACAAACACCAAGACCTGAGCCAATATAGAAAAGTTCATTGTTTAGATTGACCCAGCCAGGAATGGACCTCTGAGACGGCCACCTATAAAACCGGCGTACAAACCTCCACTCGACTACGGAGGTCGTCATATTAGATCACTACTAATTATTTTCGATTTTACCTAAATGATGTGACGACTGTGACTTTATAGTATTTTTTTATAAACTTGAGTGCTCAACATATCCTATGTTATTGACAGATACCTATGCACTACTGAACTCTAAAAAATATATGGTAGATATGCGTGAAAAATAGTAAGGCACACGATTTCGTGCATATGCACGATAGCATCAGTAGCACGATCTTGCTTTGTTCGCTACCTATACGCAACAAGGTAAATTATCTATTTACTAAATAAAAAGTATCTTATAATTATGTTAATCCCGGGCCAAAATAAATAAACGTTATAATTTGTAAATTACCATGATAATTTTGTATCCATTTGAAAATATCCATTTTGAAAATTGAAAATATTATTATACTGATCAAACTACTCGAAGACACCGCAATGTCACCCTAAATGTCACTGTAATTTACAATTATCACGTTTATTAAACAGGGCCCAGGCAGTTATGAACCTGTTTTTTTGCTGAAATTCATCCAAATTAACGTAAAAGGTAATAAATAGAGACCGAATTATATGCAACATATAAAGCCCAAAATGTGCATGCAAATATGCAAGAAAAATGGCTAAAATATGCAACATGAATTAATGAAAAAGACTTTTTTAAAGGTTCTTTTATTCATAAAGGGTATAACTACTCAACAATAAAAAACAACACCAATCGTATTTGCGAAAATATCAATTACAAAATTTATTTGACATTGAAATTTACCTTTGGAAATATATAAAATTAAGTACTGTTCCAAATGTTCTGAAGACAAATTTGTGTCTATGATCGCTTAATATATTTTTGCAAGCAAAAAAGACCGTTCTACGTCCACTGAGGCATGCATTGAGGTGACTGGGCAGAATTTAAATTTGAGTGCCATTATTTGGACATATAAGATATTTGAACGATGAACGAGATCGAGCGTAAATATGCATGATCAAAGAGAATGTAAAAATAACTAGCGTTATATGCATGATTTCCAAATTTTTGCCAAAATATGCAACTACCTTTGAAAAGGGGCTAAATATGCAAATGCATATGCAATATGCATTTGCATATAATCCGGTCTCCAGTAATGAACCAACGAAATTCCATATTTATAAGTCAAGAAATAAGATTATTTTAGTGCAACAAAAAAAAAAAAAACACATGACTTATAATGCGGACACATGTTTCTTGGAGAAAGTTCAGTTTTATGAACTACCTATACACATCCTAATTTGGAGAGTGAATAAAAAATAACAATTTATAGGTATAAGCCTGCCCTATTGGTTATGTAAATGAGTATTTGCATAATAGTTAGAACATTTACCAAAAAAATACTATTTGTAGAGGTAATTTAACATGACAACCTCTAAAAGAGTAACTTTCATGAATTTATTTATATTAGAAAAAGTTGCACTGAAAAAGGCAGCCTCGCTCGACTGAGACTTAGGTCAACTAGATATCCCAGACTTGACAGTTTGTTTGCTATTATATCTAGTAGGTGTAAAAAATAAAAATAAGGAATGTATTATTTAAATTATTTGACAACCTAACTATTACTGATAACTTCACTTCTTTTACTAAGGTAATATTAGATAAACTATATGGAAATTTCTTTTGATTTTCTTCTAACTGTGAGAATTATATTGCTCGTAGATTTAATATGAAGAAATATTACAATAATAATATAGTAGTAGTTTATCCAAGCTTTTAGCCTTGAAATAGTTGAGATATGATTATCATTATTATTCATCGTTGAAAGTTCAATTCTCACCCGCACCTGCGACTGTGACAATCACAAAAGCGGATTTAAGTCGGTACAATGAGCAACTTGTCAAGAGCGGCTGCATGTTGTAAGAAAATTTCAGTCAGAATAATTCCGACGGACGCCGGAAGGCACTCGGTGCGTACATTTTGTATTAGACCCCGCACACCGTTAGAAAAATTCTATAAGTGACTAGACACATTATGCCGAAATAACGTCGCGCTTTTTTTATACGAAAAGCTTTGCCACCGAACTTCGGTCGCGTAACTTCGGCATAGCAGCGAAAATTTTTCTATGTCTATACACTAACTACGGGAATAACAAGAGCCGCCGAACTCTTTAGCCTTGCCAAAGACAGAACCAAGTATGCGGAGCTGACTGCCAACCTTCACTAGTTGGAGAGGCACCATAAGAAGAAGAATACACTAACTGTATGCACCGAGTGCCGACCGTCACAACTATTCTGACAGAAATTTCCTAAATAGACCATTATTGCTATACGTATGCTAAGTATACAATCTTAGAATGAATATAAACTCACTTTTATGTAGGTACGTTTACATTATTTAAATTATCTAATTTGTTTTTTAATATCTTCTTCTAAATTATAACAGCCGAAGCAATTTAGTATCAATTTTGCATCATAGTTATTGTTTGTAACGATAACAAAAGTGAATTACGAATTAACTACTTGCAATTTGTTTCATGGTTGTATTAGCACTATAATAAATTTCGCAACTCTATTAAGGCAGACTATCTAATATGCAAAGTAATCTAAGTGCCTATTAGAAAGGTTTTATAGACCGGACAATTTCGACATTTATGTAAAAGAATCGGATCTTAAAAGCCAACTAGTTACCGGCGACTAAATAGAAAGCATTGGATGTATCGTATTTAGCTAAATATCCATGCCTTCATCGCCCGTCAGTATTGCTGAGCGTACACAATATTTTTTGGTCAATTATGTAGTTTTTGCAATATTTCACCTCCTGTTCAAAATATGCTGTGATTTATTATTATTCTTTTTGACAGAAATTAAATGAAAATCTATAGGGGTTTCCCATTAATCAAGTCAATAAAAACAATAACATGAAACTTTTTGTCTTTCAAAGTGGCGTCAATAAAACTTAAACCCCTTTTTATTATAGTCGGGTGTGTTCAGTATAAAATACGGCGTTTGATGATCGAGGGAAATCCTTTGGCAAAGTGAACCTTCTGAACCCTTAGATCATTTTAAGAAGGGGAATCATCTTGGATTTTTGTATGGGAGGGAGTTATAACAGAATATTTTTTTGTATGGAGTTTGAATTTTTTTTCCAAAACCCACCGTGTGGGGTATCGAATGAAAGGTCTTTTTGAGCTGATTCCGAATATGTAAAATATTATGACATTGCAGCTACGATATGATATGATGTAAGATAAGAGTATATTACGAGTTATTAGGCGTATGTTTCATAAGAATTCATTCAGCCATTTTATCCCTGCAAGAGCCCAAACTTGGTATGTTTGGAAAATAATTTTCTGATTTTTTGAAAACTAGTAGCTGCAATGACATAATAAAAATCAGCTCAAAAATACCTTTCATTCGATACCCCACACGGTGGGTTTTGGAAAAAAAATATTTTCAAATTCCATACAAAAAAAGATTGTGTTATAACTCCCTCCCATACAAAAATCCAAGATGGCTCCCCTTCTTAAAATGGTCTAAGGGTTCAGAAAGTTCACCCTGCCAAAGGATATCCCTCGATCAATAAACGCCGTATATTGCACTTTTATGTCGTGTGGAAATGCCACTATTACCACAAGATTTATCTGTTCTAAAGAGTTTGTAACATCATTAATCTGATTGAGATATTCGATAGCTGTAATTAACACCGACTCTTGGCTGTCTAATCAGCGATCAGTTGAGTACTACAGAGCAATATTATTTTCGCTAATCTAATTATATCAAACCCATTAGTAAATGACTCATAGCTAAGATGTATACTACCTTGTGAAAGAAATTCTGCTTGCTAGTAGTACCTTTAATATTGAGCAATATGAAATGGCTTAAAAATTTTAATTTAACATACATAGACTAAGTGTGGTGCTTGGCGAGATCTAGATGTAATTACCTAGTCGTTGACTAGTTGGGAAAGTGGATATTAGATCATAAATTTGGATTTGGTCTCTTAGTATTTCGTTATAATGTGTAGATACAAATGCAGCGCAAAACCAGAACGAATAATGTATTATGTAAAATTATATCTGTCTCAAAATTTGTTATTTGATACAGCCTAAATAACACTTTCGTAAAGTAGGAGGCTACTAGAAGATGTAATTATGTTCTTGAAGCAAATAATTGTTTCATAATGTCAAAATGAATACAGGATTTTATATTAGCAGAACTAGTCTGAAATCCTTGAATATTATGAAATCCTGACAAAAATATCATACCATAGATCACGTCAGTGGACCGTAATGGAATGAGGGTTGAACGTTTTTAGCGTCAGTGAGCGTCACAATGCTTACTAAATAAATGTACTGTTGTGGTCTCTTTCAAACAATGATCAGTCAGCGTATGAAATGTATAGGAATATACATATAAGCTAACGTCAGACATTGCGTATATAAAATAAGAGACCAAGGCCTAAAAAATCTTCTTGTTTCGGGCCACAAAATGATGATTTTCAACGGAAAAGTCACTTTCATACAGTCATTATAGTATTCTCATTAGTGTTAGTAACCTGTTTGAAACCTGAGGTTCCGTTACTCCCTTGTTGTTATTGGGTCAGTCTTTCTTTTAGATTATCAAGATCATTTTCTATCTATTCAAAATTACTAAGAAATTACCTTTATACCGGCACTACACACTACACCCACCGATCCACTGGAAGCTGTAAAAAATTAAGCTTCTAAATCGAAGCAATAAAAAAAATTGCACATATTTGAATACTAGCCGATAAATCATACCCTATGGGGTACCTCCCGCTGACTTACACATTATACAATATTGGCATGAAGTAAAGTGTTGCAGCATATGTAGTAGTAATATTATATAAGTAAAGGTATAATCCGTTTTTTAATATGTTTTGATTTTCGATTACAAAGTTACTTTTGCTGTTGGAAATGCGGTTTGTACGGAACCGGTGCTTGAGAAAGTGTTTTTTACCATTGAAAAATGGTTATCAAATGCAAATCGGCTGAGACGTATTTTTGGCCATATCTCCGAGGATTTTGGTAGGATCGAGATGGGAATTAGTATCAAGAGTTGAGGAATTTATGAAGACACGTGTGAACATTTGAATTTTGAAAATCTACTGCTACTTTTTTGGAATTATGCGAAATTCGGTTTTTTTTTTCCTGAGGTGTTTGTTTACTAAATTGTAAATATTTCGGAAAAAACGACTTAAGAAAAAATGAAAAAAAAGGTCCTAGGGTATTAGTTCAGATTTTTTTTTTGAAAATCGGTTAATAACGTGAACTGTAGGTAGTCCCTTTATATTTGGAATTGAAGAAAAACGGGTATTTCCGTACATAAAAAGTGATGTAGCTTCTATGATTATTGACTGATCGTCATAGTAATAGTCTTAAAAGATGCAGAAGCAGACGAGCAATGCCGAATGCATTGCTCGTCTGCTTCTGCATCTTTTATTTTTGCAATTTTGAAAATCGGTTAATATAATATTTCGGCCGCGTCGAGGCAGCCAGCGGGCGCTTAATAAATAGGTACTTACTACCTAGATAACTTTAAAAATATAATAGGATTTTGCATTTGATTTCATTTTGGTTTTTCGTATATTTTTGTATTCATTTTCAATGCTCCGATTCCTGCGGGGACTGCAAAATCTGTGATTTTTTTATTTTGTGTAGTACTATGATGTTGAAAATATTTTATTTATAGAATGCCATAGAGCATTATGGAAAAATAGAACGAAAGATGAGATCTCGGTGGTGATACAATTGCTCACATATCTTTTCTCATCGAGTCTTGTTTCAAAATTTGAGCCGTTTGTTTGAGATGTCTCAATATCTAGGTCGTTTCGAATTTGAAGGGAAGTGATGTAACATTGAGACAAATGTGTGAAATATAAGTCATTAAAAGCAAAAAAATACTTTGTAATTAAGTTGAACATAATGTACCATAATGTATCAATTATTACAGATCGAGTTGAGGTCAAACAATATTAAGTGCGTTCTCTATATTACTTTTTAGTCAAGTTTTATCTTTGTAACAAAATAGCTTTTGTTAACTATGGACATATAATTGGAAAGACTAATTCAATGTAAGATTTCAGCGTCCTATTTTTGAAATCATGGCTGTTGAATGAAAATAAGTAGTAAAAAGCACTCGACGCCAGCCGAATGATTTCAAAAATGGGGCTCCAGTGCTCTTTCGTTAGATGGTAGATCTAGACCAGGGGTTCCCTACTTTTGGTTAAAAGTAGGGAACTCCTGATCTGTGCCCTGTCTGTGCCTCCTAATTCAAGTAGATTATCAACAATCAAACACAAGAACTGCACTACGCATCGGTGGCACCGTTCCCGCCGGCGGCGCCGTGAGAATATACGATTTTAGGATTTTTATACATACTAACTATTGCTGCTCTTCGCGCCCCCTTTGAATAGCTCTGTGCCCCCCTCTGGTTGGGAACCCATGATCTGAATGGTATTTTTTTAGAAATAAACTTTTTCAAACTTATAACGTTATGTTTAAATAGGTATTTGACAAGTTAGTTTATACCCACATAAATACTATAAACTACCCAAGTATCGATTAAGTTCCAATTAAATTACTTGACAGATAATTTCATAGAAACTATTTCCCTTTTTTATTAAACCGGAAGGTAGGGTCCAACCATAGATTACGAAACAGGTACCAATATACTTAAATTATTTTGAAAACACAGGTTGCAATTCTTTGGGATTGGTACCTTTTGATTTATCTACCACATGTAAAAATATACATGCCACATACCTATTCCATTACGTTTGATTGTTGTTAACGCCTGTAGTCGTTAAAACTGCAACAACCACTTAGGACTCCTTGAATCTTCCAAAATAGCGAGGCGTTTATAATTTAGCTTTAATAAATACCTCATAATAACCACTCATTAGCAAATTAATCAATTGCACATTAAACCATTAGCCATCGAACTATAAAAAAGGTTTAGCACTTTCCCAGCCCACAAAAAGGAAAGCACATACCTGGTTAAAAAAATATTCTTTGCCTATTCTGAAAAAAATCTAAGCCGCATTAGTACGGTTGTACGTACTAATGCGGCTTAGATTTTTTTTATCTGGGTCACGATTCTGCGACTAATAATTCAGACGAATAATCATCCTTCAATCGTGTTTCAGTTTTCGGTTTAGGAAACAAGAACTGTGTCAAAAAGCATTACAATTCAAACACAATGAGGGCTTTTCAAATTGGATTTAAAAAATAAAAATACTAACTATTTGCCTCACTAGATGGCGTTGATGGAAAGAAAAGTGTCAAAATTGGCTTTTAAATTAAACGGCCTGTACCAAAGAGGCAAGTAAGTGCTCGCTGGCTGACATCTGCCCAAAGAGAAACATTTTAGGGTTACATCTGCCTGCCTTCCTGAGTACTCTTCAAAGCTTAGTAAAAAAATTACATTGACTACATTTTCATCAACGCCATCTATCGAGCCTACAGTTTTTTGTCATTTTGAAAAGCCCTCATTGAAACCGATTATTCGATAAAAATATTAGAATCAAAACCCTAGTCATTCAGCCCAATGCACACGAACAAGAATGATGCACATAATGACCTGACATAAATACGAGGATTTTTAGTACTCGTGTCGTTTATCTCTCCGAAGGTTTGCATACAGTTGTATCTGTAATTTTAATTGACAACAGGACCTTTGTCGATGCTAATGCATCCGCCGACAAGAGCATTGTTTCACTTATCTGATGATATGTTCCTATAAAAAGAGGGCACTCCTAGACGTAGTCCTCCAATGTAGTTATCACGTTTTACTGTAAGGTATTGCGATTATGGATCTCGTGTATCTTAAGGCATGTAGTTTTGACATTACTTGTTGAATAACAAAATATCTTATTTCAAAGGGAATTTCTTAGCTGAATGTGTTTGCGTTGTATCTATGTTGGTGAAATTGTCCGACGCTTTTTTAATGGACGATATTAATTGTGGATTTTTTGCAATTTGTTTTATTTTATACGTATTGTGGAGTGAGTTTAGTTATAAAGATAAAAAGATATTGAGTTATACATCGGAAAAGTCAACATTCATTGTCATAATATAATTTGGAAGTGCGTAGAATCAAAGTTTATGTGTGTATCCCGTTAAATAAAGAGAAGAACGCTATATTTTTATTAATATTACCTACTTGTTGTAAGATTAGATGAAATTGATATCTATTAAAATCATATAAAGTTTGGTTTTTAGTCTAAGTAGAGTCATAAGTTTACAACCTTCGATGTTAGCAAAAAAATCTGATGATCAAAGCTCTAACCTTATACAGTGAGTTTGGTAATAGCCTTATAAAGCCAAATGTGGTAGATAGAGACCATCTAACTAAACAACTTTTACTATGGGGCCAACTCTGAAATCGTGAAAAAAATCAGCTGTTTCATACATTTTGCTATTTTCCTTATTAATTTTTGTATGAAATAGCTGTTTTTTTTTGCGATTTCAATTGGTTCCATAGTAAAAGATGTCCAGTTTGATGGTCCTTATCTACCATATCCGGCTTTATAAGGCTATTACCAAACACTCTGTAGAAGTAACGGCAGTATTGGCAAAATTACAAAATATTCGTTAATTTAGGTGTTGCTCCTGGTGAACAGCTGGGTGTTGACAGGTGGCTCTCCGGTGGCCATGTTGCAACACGCCACCTCCTCGCAAAGTATAGTGTTCCATCCATCAACGGGTTCAACATCGTCTCCCGCAATTCCTGGTTCGTAGGATACCGGACACCTAATTTGGCACGACAAAGATGAGACAAAAGATGCTCAGCAGCTACAAACACTAAACTCGGCGCATCGTTGTCTCATCTTTGTCTTGCCAAGTTATGTGTAGGCATCTATAATATCTGTGAAACTTCAGCTCATACACTGTTGACTTTACTCATAAATATTGGTTCTTTCAATTCAAAATTCAAACATTGTTAAGATTGTCCAATTTTAAAAATTTTGCTAAATATAAGTAATTTTTTTTACTTTATTCTTTGTTAATTATGACTGATACAGATATTAAACAGATATCTTATTACAATATAACAAACATGTACTCTACAGTTTGTCTTCTGCAGGTGCAGGTTCGGCTGGAGATCAGTACAGTGGTAGTCAGGTAATAACGATTCTTAAGACAAAATAAACACCCAGACCTGAGACAATATAGAAAAGTTCATTTTCTACACATTGACCCAGCCGGTGATCGAACCCGGGACCTCAAGAGATGGTGACGCCTTGAAAACCGGCGTGCAAACCACTCGACCACGGAGGTCGTCAAACACTATTTTGAAATGAGGAATTTTAGGGCCCATGGTCTGGAATGTAGTGATACCTTCTAAAAAAAATTGTTTTAAAAAAAACAAAAAACCGACTTCTAAAAATCTATCTCTAAAAAGCAAGAAATAATATTCGTAATAATAAAAATACGTATATTGAAGTCGGGTGGGGCTGGAGTACACATTCCTTTTTTTTATTCTAAAAGCCCCACCGACTTCAGTAGATTTTTATTTTTTATTTTTAGTGTAGGTACCTTGTAGGTAAATTATTTAAGTAGAAAAATTGGCTCAGCCAAACGTGAGATAATCGCGAAGAAACATACATACATACGGGTCAAACTGAGAACCTCTTTTTTTAAGTCGGTTAAAGAACAACACAGATATCCCTCTTCCAACAAAAAAATAATTATCTTATTCACTTCATAAACAAAGAAGTAATATGACCATATCATCGAGGTAATTCACACAAAATCATACTATTTTCGTGCTTTTTTCAATATTACTTGAAAAGTGCTGAACCGATCGCCAAATTTTAAAAAATAGGACTAACTTGGCAGTTTACCTAATCATTTCAATCGGTCCAGCCGTCTTTGAGTAATCGGTGGACATACACAAAAAAAAAACAAATATACAGACGAACAGAGAACCTCCTCCTTTTTTGAAGTCGGTAAAAATACTAGACTTCCACGTAAAGTTTTATTAAAATCATCTTCTATTAACAACTTATTGAATAAAAACCTCTGAAGGCGACACTTTCGGTGGTATAGCCAGCTTAATCACCCAGATGGAATAATTTAATCTGTGATCGATTGTTCTCGTAGCCCAAGTACGAGTACAAGTACGAGGTGTCAGACCACCAGACGGGAGACAGGAAGACACACTGGGAGAGCAGGGAGGGGGACAGGGTGCGCGGGGGGTACACGCTGTACGAACCCGATGGGGCCCTCCGCACTGTCGAGTACTCTGCTGATGCTTTACATGGGTACGGAAATAGAAAATAGTTTCTTTTTTAGAAATACATTTAAGTCCAAACCACTAAATGAAACAAAAATCTTGCGCTAGAAAGTAAAATCCTTTTACAGCTTTAGTGAAAAGCGTATTGAGAATTTTCCGCCGTAATTATTTATTCCTCTCCTAAGTGAAAGACTTATCTCAAGAAAGATAGATATCTCAAGAAAAACATCCCCAATAGTCTGTAGCCAAATTAATAATAATGAAAGATATAGCTTTTTCGTATAATATTTTTTTGCAAAAAGTAAGTTTTTTAATAGAAAAAAGTGTGCTATGAAAAATGTGTACCAACATAAAGTATAAATCTTTTGTACTCTATATAACGCTACCTGATAGAATACAATATTAATTTTATAAACTACGGCAAACATTTAGAAAAAATTATAAAAAATACATCAAATTACTCGTATTATATTGGTTTTTGCATTCGTTATATATAGCATTTTTAAAACAATATTTTATGTAACACGTTTAGATTCAACGCAATCGTAAGAAGAGATGAGCCTACAAGGCACCAGCACTCAAGATCAGAGACCTCATCGAATCCCTTACGCCCTCCCCTCCGTGATGGTTATCAACCTCCGTCGCAGCAAGGGTACATCCCCGAAAGGGGCTTCTCAAGTCCGGGACATGGTGACCGATCATCCTACTCCGGATCTGGAGGCTCTTATAATTCAGCGGTGGGATTCAGCGTAAAGCATGTTATGGAACTGAAAAAAGATCCTACTAAGTTATTTTAACTGATAGAACTTTCGCTGCTTCCCTGTTGCCACGACTCGATCCCCGAATTATTATTCTAAAGTGTAAACTTATTTAAGTATTTTTAAAAACTACTTGACTATTTTTATTATTCAAAGTAGTTCATGTAATTAACAAATATGTAGTCTTAATTTATAATTTTAGTTTAGTTAAGTATTTAACATTTAATAGGTACCTACTTACTTTATTGCATTTTAAATGAAAACTCTTAAATATTTCTCAAAAGGTTACTTAACTCGTTATCATAAACTTTTTGTGAATAAAAGTTTTAACCAAAATATTTTTATTTCTTAATTATGACACTTCTTTCTTGGATAATATACTTCAGAAAGGATTTTGTTTCAGAACTCCTTTGCTTTATTCTGAGCAATACGTCTTCCACACATCAACACCGTGGGAAAAATGGTTACATTTTATAATATACATGTACATATAAAACGTAACCATTTTTCCATTTTGAGAAACAGTAATATCTGACTTTTGTTATTCTTCTTATGTATATAGGTAGTTTATTTATGTGTATATTATCTTATTGTGTAAGTAAGTATGGTATGTAAGTAGTATATATTTATTAATTTCATTCAATGTATGTATGGTTTGTTTATTGCCGACACAGTAGTATTCTCACACAATTACTGGTTACCTGGTAGAAAATGCCTAATGGCATTAAGTCCGCCATTTGCAAGTATTTTGAATACTCGCAATAAAGATTAAATAAAATAAACAAATAATATTAAAGTAAGTAATAGTTTTGCATTGAAAATTTCAGTTCAAACACTATATTTTTGAAGATTCCTGTGATCCCTGGACCAAAATACTTATAAGCATTATTAAGGCTGTAGAGTCGCATCACGTTCCATTTTCAAATTTTCAATACAAATGATCAAAACAACTCTGCGCGAACTATTAGAGGGCAAACTTTGAAAATTCCTATTAAATTATTAAATAGATATAAGTATATACAAAATACGCAATACATTAGACAAATACCTCATTATTCCTAAGAAAAATTAAAAATTACTTTAGATTCTGTAAATACCAGTAAAAAAACATGTCAAAGTGAGCGAGTGAGATACCAATATGAGCATTTTTAGGGTTCCGTAGCCTAAATGGCAAAAAACGGAACCCTTATAGATTCGTCATGTCTGTCTGTCTGTCTGTCTGTCTGTCTGTCTGTCTGTCCGTATGTCACAGCCACTTTATTCCGAAAGTATTAAGACTACACAGCTGAAACTTGGTAGGTAGATGTATTCTGTTAACCGCTTAACGAATTTAATACAAAAATAAGAAAAATAAAAGATTAAGGGGGGGCTCCCCATACATGGAACTGAAACTGAAAAACATTTTTTTCATCAAACCAACACGTGTTGGGTGTTTATAGATAGGTCTTTAAAAATGACATTGAGGTTCCTAAGACAACTTTTTCTCAAAGTCAACCGTTTGAAAGATATTCACCGCCAAAGTGGTAAAATGTGTGTCCCCCCCCTTTAACTTTTGAAATAAGAAAGTGAAAAATCTAAAAAAAAATATATGCTGTAGATCTTAATAAACACTTTCAACCAAAATTGGTTTGAACGAGATATAGTAATTAGTTTTCGAGATATAGCACATTTTCCAAAACCGCAAATATAACTTTGTCATTTATACCAACACTGTGAAAAACAAAGTTATTTTTGCAGACAAAAAATGATAGGTGGTATTAAATATGGTATGGTATAAGGTAACTACGGAACCCTATGGCGCGTGGCCCGACACGCACTTGGCCGGTTTTTTTAATATTTTATTTCTCTGTGATTAAAGCATTTTTTGAAATTTTCTCTCTATAGGGAACTCCTTGACAAACAATAAGTGAACAAATAAATATGAGTCGTATTCTTATTTGTTACAGCTGAAACGTTTTTGAAAAATACCTCTGACAAGCAAATTTGAAATTACACTTGAACAGATTGTCTTCGTTTTAAAATACCTGACAATTTATCATGTTTTTCTCTATACGGCACTAATTTAAGAATTTTGCTTCCTAAAACTAAAGTTTACTTCAATAATAATGCTTTCATTCTTTAGATAACTTCATTGTAAAAACACTAATTTCGTTGAAATGCAAATATACAGCCTTAAAGCAAACTAAACAAAACGTTGTGTACCAAGAATCAGAATTTCTCACGTGAATATCAGTTTTCATCGGGAAAGAATTTAATAAAACCTCTTCATTCTTTTCTTGTAATTTATTAGATTTACATTTTCCAGCGCTGGTACTTTGTATAATATCAGTTTGAGTAAATACGTGTATAGTGCCAATTCGATCGAGGTTTTTAAGGATTTCGTAGTAGGAGATCTGAGTTTAGTGATGTCCGGCGTGGTGGCCATGATGACCATGGTGCGGATGATGATGGTGCGTCTTGTGGTGCACCGACGCGGTGAATCTGTCAGTAAATAAAATATTATTTTAATAATATCTCTTCATATTTAATATTCTTTTTATTAATCATTCATATTATAGATCCCGAATTTTTGTAAATCATGTTGTAAATTAAGTCACTATAAACAACATTCAGACATCATGAATTTCATGACTTTATGTTACACTAGCTTTCCGCCGTAGCTTCGCCCGCGTGGACACAGGTCATATCGTGCGGGCGGAGACCCATACCCAACAGTGGGATAAAAAGTAGCCTAAGTTTTTCCCCAAGGCACAGAATAGATATAAGTACTACCGTACAGAAAGGAAACTCTCCGCCCCGCCCCGCAATCAATTACCTCACCGCGCCCCGCGAGTTCGTAGGCCAGTTCGTATTCACGCACACAGTTGCGCGTGTGCAAAAACGTCACTGTGTAGCGTCTGTGTAATAGGTAGTTGAAACGCGGCGTTTGTATGGAGTGCCCAGGGTGTGCCCAAGGACCCATTTATATTCGTACCAAATTTCGTCAAGATTTTTGCTAGGCGTGAATACGTAACCGACAGGAGTTACTTTTTCATTTATAATATTAAAAAGTATGGATTATATTACCCGCGGTGGTCGTCAGCAGAGTAATGAACAGACCGCATGTTGCCATCGGGTTCCACAAGAGAGTAATGACCTTTTACTACGTCGCCGTGGCGGTGCTCCGACTGTGACTTGTGGTCACCAGTGTGTGGGTCCGACACATGGTATGAGAAATCGTAGTTGGGGTGAGACCAAGCCTGTGAAAATAAATTGTTTTTGAAAGGTGATACATTAAAAAGCGTTGGTAAAATGGAGTTATCGGCTTGCAGTTTTTATTACTACCTAATCAGTAATCATTTTCAGAGTTTCAGTCTTCATCGATCGATGGGAAGAGAAGAACTAACTGAATCTGGTTAGGTACTCGTAGTCTTCAGTGTAGACTCTCCAAACCAAATATGACATAATTATTGGAGTATGTCCAACATAATATAATCAATAATAATCTCAATCAAGCTTTCTTAGAACGGAAAGAGCAAATTTTTGTATTTTTAACCGACTTCAACAAAAGGAGGAGGTTCTCAATTCCATTGTATGTTTTTTTTTATCGTTGTTCGCGCGTATCTTCGACATTTATGGACCGATTTTGATGATTCTTTTTTGTTCGATTGAGTTTGCTTGCGAGATGGTCCCATTTAATTTTTTTCAAATCGGTCGAGTAGTTTTCAAGTAATCCTGAAAATACTATGATTTTGCATCAACTACTTTGACGACTTTGTTATTTATGAACCGAATTAGATGAAGTTTTTTGTGTTGGAAAGGGGATACCTTTAGTGTAGTCATTTTAACCGACTACAAAGAAAAATAAGGTTCTCAGTTTGACCTGTATATAGTATGTTTCTCCGCGATTAACTCACGTTTGGCTGAGCCGATTTTTCTACCTAAATAATATACTTACCTACACTATCTAATACAGAAGGCACTGACACTAAAAATAAACAAATAAAAAATTGTTTAAAAACAAAAAACCGACTTCAAAAAACCTGCCTCTAAAAAGCAAGAAATAATATTCAAAACATTAGATACGCATTATAACGTCTATTGAAGTCGGGTGGGGATTTAAGAATAAAAAAAGAAGATGTACTTCCCGTACGTACGTAAGGTACGTTCGTACCCCACCCGACTTCAATAGACGTTATAATGCGTATCTAATGTTTTGAATATTATTTCTTGCTTTTTAGAGGCAGGTTTTTTGAAGTCGGTTTTTTGTTTTTTTACCAATGATATTAGAATTTATCTTTGATTTTTACCCAATAATGTGTTTTTTAGCCTATGTTTTTTTTTTATGCACAACGGGATAGTGCACTCACTGAGCTGAGTCACCTGATGTTAAGTCTCGATAAGGCCGAAGGTGGAAACGCACTACACCCGGAATCCTCACACTGAGGAACTGGCTATCTTACCTCTAACTGCGCCGGAACACAACAATTTTTAAATTCTTGTTAAGGCGTCAGACTTGGTAAGATGGCGGTAGCTAGCCAGGCTGACTTGAAATAAGCCGTCCACCAGCCAAGCCGAGTAAAAACTGTACCCTCCTGGGAATTGAACCCGGGATCGCGCCTTTCACGGGTGAACGAACCACTAGACTACAGAAGCGGTTGAAATTGTATTTAAGAATATTTTGTTTTTGAAGTTTAACTATTAAAGTTAAATATTAACTTATAGTTACTTACGTAGTCATGACCATGTCCGTGGCCGTGGTGACCGTCGTGGTGACCATGATAGTCGTGGGCGTGGTGGATAACATGTCCGTGGCTCATAGCGTGGCCGTGGTGACCGTGGTGGTGGGCGAGGTGACCTAGTCCATGTCCGTACACATGACCTATTCCATGTCCGTGGTCATGACCGTGACCATGTTCGTGGTGGATTACGTGTCCGTGGCTCTCAGCGTGACCATGGTGACCGTGGTGGTGAGCGAGGTGACCTAGTCCATGTCCGTACACATGACTTATTCCATGTACGTGGTCATGACCGTGACCATGTCCGTGGTGGATCACATTTGCGTGGCTCACAGCATGGCCGTGATGTTCATGGTGGCCGTGGTGTCCATGGTGGCCGTGGTGACCATCATAGTGGTCACTGCGAGACTGTTGAGATACAGCAACGGAGTGCGAATGTACGCACACAGCTAGAATCGTCAATGCAACGACCTGAAACGTTGTATTAATTAATATCTAGGTATATAGTTACTGTTAATTCTATTCTTTTTTGTGGATTTGTCTTATAATATTTAGTTTTGCGTAAGTGTAATATAACAAATATTCCATCAGACTTACTTGGAACCACATTTTTGACTGTATCTCTTTGTCTGCTACTACCGAACTATCGAAGATAACACGTATTGATCCCTTTTTATTGGAACGTCTGCACTAATATGATACTGAAAATTGTAGCACTATTAGAAGTTTCATGAAGCAATCAATTAATTAGTCGGCTACATTACATAGCCGGTGTTCCGTAGCGGATCAATATTTAATGTGTTTATTAACCAATAAAACTATATAAAACCTTATAAT
Source organism: Agriphila geniculea (assembly GCA_943789525.1). Taxonomy (NCBI): domain Eukaryota; kingdom Metazoa; phylum Arthropoda; class Insecta; order Lepidoptera; family Crambidae; genus Agriphila; species Agriphila geniculea. The sequence continues at coordinate 18,177,293 of OX038875.1, forward strand.
ATCTACAAAAATCTGTTCATAACCTTTCATGGGATCTGTTTGTATGTTTAAACAGTGTGTTTGGTGGTAATCGCAAATGTGGTAAATAGGTTACCATACACCCCTGGAAAATTATTAAAAAGCCGGAAAAGCACCACTCTACTGAAAAAGATTATATGTTTCTTTTTATGAAAAACTGGTGGCAACCCTAGACCGAAATGGTGTTTATCTTTTGCATTAGGGATTGATATCGAAAACAATCGTCTTTCTGGAAGTGGGGTTGTAAATTTTCATACAAATAAAAAATATCTGTCATGTGGTGGTTTTCAGGATTTATAATAATTTTTCGGGTTTGTATGCATCTACCATATTATGTAATGTAATGTATGGTATGGTATGACCACAGAATAGATAAAGTACTACCGGTATGACCAAACGTCCTGTTGTTTAATAAAACTATAGTATATTATAGGCGAGGCAATGCAAATAGCTTCCAGTACAAGGCTTGTACTTTTCTCAAGAAATGAGAGAAAATTATCTTAGTAAAAACGTGGCTTTTAAATTGGTTCGTTGGCTATGTTAAATTTTATAAAAAAAAATGCATCACTACTTAGTATAAAACAAAGTCACTTTCTCTGTCCCTATATCTTTAAAATCTTTAAAACTACGCAACGGATTTTGATGCGTTTTTTTTTAATAGATAAAGTGATTCAATATAGTATATGTATGTATAATACATGGTGTCAAATTCCACACTACACCGAAGCGAAGCGAGGGCGGGTCGCTAGTATGGTATAAAGCTAGCTGATGAGTTCTATCGTTTTGAATTTGGAATACTACATCCCGCACTAGTGCGGGAAGTAGTATTCCAAATATGTAAACTTTGAAATTCATTTCCGCTGAATGAAATTCCAAATTTAGAATGTGATGACCCCTACGGAAATGTGGAACGCCCCGTATTCCTTTTTCAAATGGAATGATAACATTTCAGAGCATAAGTGAGAAAAATAATGAAATTTATAAAAATGAAGAAATAGCGAAAATCAACGGTGCAATCGGTTTGTGGATTTCAATTTTTTTTATAATGTTTTTATTAACATAAATCATACATTAATACCATATAATGAAGCGACCCCCGTAAGTAATTCTAAAATACTTGTGTATATAATAAGTCAAGACATTCATCAAACATTTTGCTACCGAACTCTAAATGCTTAGGTTTGCGAAAGCTGGTCTTCCTTCATAATACCGGATGAGGATCATCACTATTAGCCGTAATGTGATGATGATATTTATTTATTATGTGATGGATGGATGATTACTATAAATAACGGATATAAAATTTATAGTTCCAAAAACATATGAATTCGAGAGCACTAATTTATCTATCTATACAACGTGTTACAAAATAACCCCTAATGGCGAATATGGTAGATAGGGACCATCAAACTGAACAACTTTTACAATGGGACCAACTCTGAAATCGTGAAAAAAATCTGCTGTTTCATACATTTTAATATTTTTCTTATTATTTTTTGTATGTAACAGCAGATTTTTTTTCGCGATTTCAGAGTTGGTCCCGTAGTCAAAGTAGTCCAGTTTTATGATCCCTCCCTATCTACCATATTGAGCATTAGGGACATTTTTGTAACACGTATAAATAAAAATGAATTGCCAAAATCTATATAAGCATATAACTTTAGAACGACTGCACCATATTAGATAATTCTTTTTTTGTTGTGTTTGTTATTATCAGAACAAGGTTTGTTTATAAGAAAAGAAAAAACAAATCGCAATATAACTAATAGTTGGCACCACCCGTGCGAAGCCAGGCGGGGCAGCTAGTATTGAATAATTTTCAAAATAGTCCGCAGTTTATTCACATTACTTTTCACAGCATAATAATAATGACTGTGGTACAGCGATCATTTCTTCAGTATTTTTAATATAACTTCAAATAAGTTTTAAAATATTGGGCTCTGCATTGGATTAAAAAAATATAGCTACTAAGTATTTTTTATATTTAAACGTAGCAAAACTTTGACCACATGAAACCCTTGCAATTTTATTAACTCTGTCGGGTGCTTGGTGCAACATGCGGCATTTGTTCACGAGTCATGTATCCGGATGTATCTATTCCGTACCGTGAGCACGAACATCAATCGAGAAAAAAAATCGGGTTGCACTCCGGGAGTGCCGGCAGAAGTGAAAACTTGAATATTAACGTTGTGCATTTTTGATATTTTGGAATGGTTAGGGAATAATTTTGCACGAATTGCCGTCTTACGAATTTACTCTGCATTTGAATTTACGAATACAGAACAGTATTGTACGAAAGTCTTATCCATAGCTTGCCAGAAAATCTAGAGTTTTACATTGAATTAAAAAATTAGCGCGTTGCTATGGTGACACAAGTGTTTATGTCTTGAAATGACGCGTCACCATTTTCACCGCGCCCCGTAGAAAGAGATGGGGATACTTCCGCCACCGGCTGTCTACTCTCCATCCGTCACATCCGTCTTACGAATTTTCTATCAGGGTCACGTGATTCTTAAGCCCGCCGGTAACGATCAATTGCGATTGTCAATTTTTCCGTCAATGCCATTGTTGGAGCAATTGACAATCGCTTCAATTGCACGCGTAAACGATGAATTTTTCCGTCAATGGGCGTCAATTGCAGAAAAATTGACAATCGCAATTGATCGTTACCGGTGGGCTTTACTGACGCGAGTTTAGCATTTTTTCCCCATTACAAAAAAGCGTACAACGCCGCTAAAGAAGTTTTTACTTCAAAAAACGCGCCTTAAAGTACTCAATAGACTAATCATCTACCTATGGAACAAAATAATTTAGCTTTTCGACGGTAGATGGCGCTGTACAAATTTTCCATAGAAAACTATCTTTATCGAATGTTTTTACGCGCGTTATTTTTTCAATAGGTGTTCGTGCTGGGTGGTAGAAAAATATAGGTAGACAATAAAATAGCACGCAATTTTTATAAGTTTATTAGTATAAAGAATGTTGACTTTCATCATAGATTAAAGCTGCTTTGTTTGAGGGCTGCCTGAGAGGACTAATTAATTCATGTATCGTGTGTCTGTATAATAAATATTTAGAAATACCACACATTAGGAAATCTGTGACCATACCGTACTACCAAAAGCTTATCTGGCAGGGATTTTCGTTCTGTGTAAGGGTTGCCAGATGTCCTTTATTTTAAGGGACGTTTCTATGAAAATAAAGTGGTGTGTAGATTTTTTTACATTTGAGTATAAGTACTCGTATGTCAATGAGCATCAATCAAATCGATTTTCAGTTTTCATATCATTAAAGTTTTACTTTGTGTTCCACGTATTCCCAATAGGGAATCACGATCCGATGCACTCATTGATTGACGGCCACTCAATCCAATAGGCGTTTTACCCGTCCGTCGGTCATAACAATTATATCTATATCCACACAATTATTTCTTTGCGTGTGCAATACATTGTAGAGGTTTTATGTTAATAGCTGATAATATGTATTAATCGCCTGATGTTTAATTATTATTATTATAGCCTGATTATTTAATGATTGAACAGCAGTAACCCTGAATATATTCGAGATTTGTAAAAAAAACAATATTTGAACGTGTACGATCTAGTAAGAATTAATTAATTAATAATTTATTGGTTTGCACCAACCACATACTAACCCAGTAAAATAAGACATGAAAAGGGGGTGATGGTTGCATCAAATCAGGTATTTTTGGTTTTTGGATATATTGTTGGTAATGTGGAGGCAATAATATATCCAAGTTTTCGACCTGGGCAGACGTCAAAAACTTAATAAAGGTATCTTTTTTTTGTTTTTGAGAATGAACCGGTCGTCTGCCGAGGTCGAAAACTTGGATTTAACATTGCCTCCACATTACCAACAATATATCCAAAAACCAAAAATACCTGATTTGATGCAACGATAAATGACTAATTAATTTGGATCATACCTACATACAACTACATTAATAATGTAATAAAGTAATATTTTCGTCGCTTATTGCACCATGATAGCATGTAACTTTATGACTTTTACACTACTCTTAGAATTGAATGATAAATCTGTGTCACAATCATCAAGAACATATTTTATACTTATAATAAATCTGTAACTGAGCCGACTCTGTGCATTCAATATTTTTTTGATAATTCTATTAGTCATTATTATAAATACAGAGGCCAAATTCACTATTTATTTAAACTTTGTCTGTTACCACATCACGCGAAAATTACTTGTCGGATTTTCAAGAAATTTGATATAATAGTAATAACAGACTATCCGGTTCTACTTATTGAATACTTCTTATTTCGGGGAATTGTCTCATTCCCGAGGGAAAATATAAAAACTGGTTGGAGCTAAAATTGCGCCCAAACTGTATATTATAAGTTGATAACTTACAAAGTTAATGTATAAAATATGAAAATCCGGTTTCCGGCGCTGTTTTTTCTCCTTTACAGGAAATGGCATTTCTCAACCGACTCTCGTGAAATTTTGTGAGCGCAGGTTCAAAAATTATGTAGAATTTTGTCAAGCCAGTTTTCAAATTTTTTCGAAATGGTGGAAATATGTATTTCAGTCCAGGTTTCCGGCATTGGCTGTTCTCCTGTCCTCTACAGGTCGCATTTCTCAACCGAATCTCCTGAAATTTTGTGAACATTTTTTCGAAATTAATCGAAATGGCGGAGATATGTGAAGAAAAGACATATTTCAACAGTTTCGAAAAATGATCAAATATGTAACGAAACTTTTTTGTTCGCGATGCAAAGTAAATTTTTTTTTTTATTATTAGAAAACTCAAAAGTTCAGCAATAAAAAAATTCTGGCCAATACAATATAAGGGAATGGTTCAGTTAGTAAGGGCGCTTTGGCTTTACGTGAACATTAAATATAATTGTATATGTATTGTATATAAATGTATATAAGAACCAGCCACCAATTTATTATTGTAGTATTAGGTTGCGCCATCTCTTGACCGATAGTGGAACTATATTTTTTTCTTAGGTTATCATTCTTAGGACAGCGCCATGCAAACAGTGCTCTTTCATATGATTTTTACTATTTTGGTACGGAACCCTAAAACGTGATCAAACTGTAATTAAGATACATATTTACATTAATCCGATGATTTATACTTAGACACAGTTTTGATAAATATGATAACTAATATATTTCTTGGGGATAGATATTATTATTAGGGTATTACAGATTAGTGACACATCTGAACTTAGGTGATAGAAAATATTGTTCTCAAAATAAATATCGTTATTTTCCGTAGCATGATGAAAGCTGCAAAGTTACTTGACTCAGCTAAAAAGATTTTTCTTGGTAAATACTTACCTAATCATTCTATTTTTGACCGAGCAAGCACGAAGTGCGAGCGAAGCGTCTCTGCTTCAGCTTGGGCAAAAATTCTTTCGTATGTCCGGCTGTCTGTTCCAGCCTACAGGTCGCATTTCTCAACCGATTCTTGTGAAATTTTGTAAGCAGGTTTGAAAATTATATAGATTTTTTCTCTCGAGCCTGTTTTTTGAAATTTTTCAAAATGGCGGAGATATGTTTAAAAAAACAAATTTCAGACCGTTTTCCAGCTCTGCCTGTTTTTCTCTACAGGTCGCATTTTTCAACCGATTCTAGTAAAATTTTGTAAGCCGGTTTAAAAATCATGTAGATTTTTTTTGTCAAACCAGTTTTTTGGAATTTTTGAAAATAGCGGAGATATGTTAAAAAAACCTATTTCAGTCCGGTTTTCCAGTGCTGTATGTTCTCCTCTACAGGTCGCATTTTTCAACCGATTCTCGTGAAATTTTGTGAGCAGATTCGAATATAATATTGAATTTTGTTGACACGCCAGTTTTTTGAATTTTTTTAAAATGACGGAGAAATGTTAAAAATACATATTTCAGTCGGGCTTTCCAGTTCTGTCTGGTTTCTTCTACAGGTCGCATTTCTCCACCGACTCTCGTGAAATTTTGTAAGCAGTTTTGAAAATTGTAAAGTTTTTTTTTATCAAGCCAGTTTTTAATTTTTTCTTTAAATGGCGGAGATAATGTAAAAAAATCGTATTTCAGTCTAGATTTCCGGCGCTGTCTGTCCTCCTCTACAGGTCGCATTTCTCAACCGATCCCGGTGAAATTTTGTGAGCAGATTTGATAAATATATAGAATTTTTTTGTCGAGGCAATTTTTCTAAATTTAATAAAATGACGGAGATATGTAAAAAAACATATTTCAGTCCAGCGTTCGGGCTGTTTGATCTCCTTTACAGGTCGCATTTCTCAACCGATTTGGGTGAAATTTTGTGAGTAGGTTCGATAATTATATATAACTGTTTAGTCAAGCCAATTTTTCCAAAGTTATAAAAAAAATATTCACCCATTTTGAAAAATTATCAAAATTAGAAGCACCATCTAGCTGCGAATACTCACGTACTTACTGTGTGTTTTGAAAACTTCATGGCGACATTTTATTTTATTTTATCGCGAGGTCTACAGCTCACGGAGCCACTAGTTTTTAAATTCATGGATAGGAAATAGAAATAATTTGTTAAAGTACTTATACATAAGTTATCATTTAATATTGAAAGGCACTGAAGCTTGTACAAAAAATCGGGTTGCACTCCGGGAGTGCCGGCAGAAGTGAAAACTTGAATGTTAACGTTGTGCATTTTTGATATTTTGGAACGGTTAGGGAATAGTTTTGCACGCATTGCCGTTTTACGAATTTACTCTGCATTTGAATTTACGAATACAGAACAGTATTGTGCGAAAGTCTTATCCATAGCTTGACAGAAAATCTAGAGTTGAATTGACATTGAATTGAATTGACATTGAATTGAATTGACATTGAATTAAAAAAAGTAGCGCATTAGTGATACAAGTGTTTACGTCTTGAAATGATGCGCCGCCATTTTCACCGCGCCCCGTAGAAAGAGAGGGGGATAGGTACTTCCGCCGCCGGCTGTCTAGTCTCCATCCGTCACATCCGTCCTACGAATTTTCGATCAGGGTCACGTGATTCTTACTGACGCGAGTTTAGCATTTTTTCCCCATTACAAAATAAAACCGGTCAAGAGCGAGTCGCACTCGCGCACCGAGGGTTCCGTACAATCATAAATATATTTGGATATTTTACTTTAGTACAGTCTTTAAAAAAGTAGGATAAACGGCAGACAGGTGGAAGGGCAAACAGGCGGACAGTTAATTTACAAATCTTAACCACAGTTGCTTATGGTGACTGAAAAACGTTTCAGCCACTCCACATTGCAAACTGTTTATATTACTAAGTAGGAACTTATTCTTCGTTTATTCGTACGGCAAATAGTAGGTAATTATATTAGAACCAGCCACCAATTTATTATTGTAGTATTAGGTTACGCCATCTCTTGACCGATAGTGGAACTATTTTTTTTTTTCATAGGTTAGCATTCTTAGGACAGCGCCATCTGTTGACTGGTAGTGAAACTAAAGAATTTTTACAATATTGAGACATCGTTTTATTTTTTCTGTAATCTTTAACTATTAATACTCGTATGTCATCGATAGAAATCTAGTAGAAAATGTACGGGATTCTTTTGATATCGTATGAGTATTAAAGAATACTCAGCTAATTAATTTTTTATCTCGTTCTTTACTTTGGTAAGAATTGAAAAAATATTAAGTCAGATTTCAATTGTTTTTTTTTTATTAATGCCAATTGTGTTGGTGGTGTGGAGCATTATCGATCTGGTTGAACCACGGTCGATGCTGGTCTATCTTGTTGGTCCTTGAAACGTCTTCTTCCCGGAATGCCCTTCCCTGGTTCTTGTGGCGGAGGTGTTCGATCAGGCTGTCGTAGTCGTGGAACTCTTTGGGCTCGCGGCTACGGATGCCATGAGGCAGGATGATGACCTGGCCGCCCGGGCCGCGGACGTAGTCACGGCCGCCTGACTTCAGGTATCTGTAGTCAAGGACGACTGTGGGCTCGTAATAGTCAGGGCTGTATACTCGCTCTATTATCCTGTTGAAATAAAGAATACCGGGTAAAGCTAGGGTTTCTTAAGCGGTGCCGTCACATAGCGGCCGTAATATTACGGACGTAAAAAGACTATTTGACTTTAAGGTGTCTAGCACCGCTCTCTAGTAAACCGCGCCGTATTGTTTACATAGACAACGTTCTACGCCGTTAAATTACGGCCGTAATATGACGGCGCCGTCATCCTAGAAAACCCCTAGCTTAAGGAATTTACTTCAGATTAAGATATGTACATATATTATTTAGGTTACATTTGGAAATGTATAACTTACTCTTTATGATCCATGCGACCATGCTCCTGAAACAAATATGATTGAATTTAATAATTTGTTTTTGTTAAATGCTTTTTAAATTTTTGTACATAAAATTCAATGATAGTTAAAAATAAATGAAATTGTGATATGATGTTTCATCATCATCATCATATCAGCCGCATGACACCCACTGCTGGGTATAGGCCTCCCCTAAGGATCTCCACGACGATCGGTCCTGCGTTGCCGGCATCCAGTGGTTTCTGGTGGTTCAGTGGTGTAATATGATGTTAAAACTGCAGTAAACTTGGAAAGATGTTTTCAAATTCGCCTTTGCCAACAATAAATATAAAACTACGTACATGTCTGTGCGAGTATTGTTCGTGGTCTTCATGTCTATTTCTGTAAATGTCGGGTCGGGGATAGTAGCCGCTGTCAGCACTCATCCGCTCCGCTTCCGACGCCTGTGCATCAGGCTCTGCGTCCGAAACCTGCCCATCAGACTCTGCGTCCGAAACCTGCACATCAGGGTCCGCCGCGAGCGCCGCAACACACGCGAAAACTAGCAACGCAACCTGGGAATCATAATAGGGAACATGCATAAGTCACCGATTTTGATAAATTTGAGCTTGATCGCTGCGGACACGTATAAAAACATGATGGAACAGAAAAATAAAAAAATAAAATGTATTACTTTAGTTCTATCACACAAGGGAAAATAACGAATTTTTTTTTCGTTTTCGGATATAATGCACTTAACAGTCGGATAGAACATCAAATAAGAAATAATATTTTGTATGACACATATGTACTTAAACGCAATATTTAGGGAGATATTTGAAAATTCTTGGCTAACTCCATGCTAATGCATTGAAACGTGACATGAGTGACGTCACAAATGTTGACCTTTTTGTATAGAGCGTTTTCGGCGGGTGCTGCTGCGTGCTAACTTCAAGTAACTATATCACGAGAAAAAAACGTAAGAGAAAAGTTTTAATATTACAGTTGATTTTCTCACGCATTATACTTTTGATTTTGATACAACAAAACAATTTATGCATGTTCCCTATTGTTTTTCTTATGCACGACGGGATAGTGCTTGGCTTCACTTCACCTGATGTTAAGTGACGATAGGGCCGAAGATGGAAGCGCTAGAACCGGAATCCTCATCACTGTGGAACTGGCTATTTAAACTCTAATTGTCGAAACACAACAATTTTTAAATTGTTGTTATGGCGTCAAACTTAAGTAAGATGGTGGTAGCTAGCCAGGTGGACTTGAAATAAGTCCTGCCACCAACCAAAAGAGAGCAGCATATAACTCACAATTTTAGTAATCGGAATACTTAATGCACTTCCAATTGAGCATTCGGTATCATGCAATCGCCATCAGCAACGTACAGATTAGACGTCGAATTAATGCTACTAATGAATAACAATTGGAAATAACATAATACCTATGTAAATTTGTCACAAGATCACACCTTTGAGAAGTGAAAGTAAGTTCACTGTATAATAAATATACAAGCAAGCTATTGCTTGTATATTTTAGTTATTAACTTATATATCGTAGAATTGAAGCGTTTGAATACTTACTCGCTTCATAATAACAAGACGGCCAAGATGCAACTGAAGTGTAATTTAGTTTATAATCGTCTTTTAAAAACACCTCAGATAATTAATCAATCATAGATTTTACCGGATTCATGTAATTATTCTGTTAATAAATGCACATATTGTTATGATTTAAGATACCTAGTTACATTAACTAAGTTACGTTTAACGCGAAACTTACATGTACTGCTTTTAGAATGCCAAAAAAAAAACAAAAAAGAAGAAAAAGATTTTTTAAAATTACTACCAAAAAGCTATGCAGTATTATTTGTTACGCATTTTCAAAATAAGAAAGACATCTAATAATGACAACATGAAATGTTGTCCAACTTTTTAGGGATCTCTATCTCAAAAGGAAAAAGGTTGTCAGGCTTTATGTCTATCAAAATCAAAATCGTTGGGTAGATTAGATGCTATTACGCTCGCATAAAATTTTTAGTTATAATATCGTTTGACCATAGCAGGAACGCTAGGAACGGTATGAAGTTGTTTAAAAGAATTAATCGACGTTCTTGACAATCTCTTTTCTACCTATTCGAGATTCTACACAATATGGATTCCACACAACTGCCATTGATCACATTCTCTATTCGACACAATCTTCAGTTTTACACAAACGTTTTTCTTCCTATGCGCGATTCTACACAATATGGATTCCACACAACTGCCATTGATCACATTCTCTATTCGACACAATCACAGAATACACACAATCTTCAGTTTTACACAAACGTGTTTCTTCCTATGCGCGATTCTACACAATATGGAATCCACACAACTACCATTGATCACATTCTCTTTTCCCCACAATATTCAATTTTACACAAACTCGTTTCTTCCTGTTAGCAATTCTACTCAATATTAATTACACACAACAGCCTCTCATCACATTCGCTATTCCATACATTCGCTTATTATGTATCTGAGTACTTACCTATATTATGTTCATCTCATAGAGGAAAGTAATAAAAGGAAATAATTAAAGGCGACTGTTAATGGGATACTTAAATACTAAACCGGGCAGCGGTTTATTTTTTGGGCGACAAAATAATAATAATAATAATAAAATACACTTTATTGCACACATAAAAAGAATAACAGAAAGAAGGGCAGTTACAAAGAAAAAGCATACAAGAGGCGGCCTTATTGCTAAGCAGCAATTTCTTCCAGGCAACCCTTGGGTGAAAATTCCTTACTAATATTATAAATGCGAAAGTCCGTTTGTTTGTTTGTTTGTTACGCCTTCACGTCTTAACTATTGAACCGATCATCATGAAATTTTGCATACACGTTCTTAGGGGTACAAAGACGGACATAGGGTACTTTTCATCCCGAAAAAAAGTATTGTTCCCTAGGGATAGCAAAAAGCTTTCCACGCGGACGAAGTCGCGGGCGGCCGCTAGTAAATAAATAAAGATAGGACTAACAGGGGAGTGGGGTTCAATTATTAAGAAAGGAATAATGCGTTTGAAAGTAAATATATCTAAAGGTAAATACAAATAAACTAAAGGAGAATTAAATACATAGTCAGACAGAATAAGAGGAAAGAAAATAACTTCTAACTCTATCTCGGAAGGAACTAAAAGTCTGAGCTTTCCTGATATCCTCTGAAAGAGAGTTCCATAAGCGGACAGCATGGACAGTAAAGGAAAAGGAAAAGAAACCGGTGGAGTGTAGTGGAATACTAAGGGTAAGATAGGAAGAAGATCGTAGTCTACACTGCGAAGAAGAAGAGAGATAGGAGAAACAGGCTTTAAGATAAGGTGGTGAAGTTGGAAGGAAAAGTATGGAGTAAAGGAGCGTAAGAGTGTGTCCAATTGAATGTTTTGGCTTTAGCTGTAAGTTCATATTGTGATAAATAAAATAAATACAAAATAAATACACACTCAAATAATAAACGATTGTATAGAATAGCATATATTGTGATGAAAAGCAGTTGTGTGTAATTAATATTGAGTAAAATTGCTAATAGGAAGAAACGCGTTTGTGTAAAACTGAAGACTGTGTCGAATAGAGAATGTGATCAATGGCAGTTGTGCGGAATCCCATTGTGTAGAATCTCGAATAGGTAGAAAAGAGATTGTCAAGAACGTCAATTAATTCGTTTAAAATAGCATATAATTGCATTTTCGCATAATTTTATACAGGGTTATTTGTAAAACACCAACAACCTCGCAGGAATAGATTATTAACATCATAAACAACAACATTTGTTCTACGACGTTTACGAAAACAGAAAAAAAATACTTTTCTTACCAAACTCAATCAGCTGTTGCAAAACACGTTGAACATGCGTGTTAAATTTTAACAGTAAGAGAGAAAAAAGTGTGTAACATGCTTTTGCTTTGAAAACTTGTGTCTGTCATAAGTATACAAATATTTAGTACCGGTACCTATGAAAATAATTTTCATAAATTTTGCCACGGAAAATTCCACTTCAGACAGACTCAGAATATGTCTTGAAAGTTTTTGCTAGAGTGTTACCCGGTATAAGTTGAGCCTTTTCAAGAATAATATCCAGACAAAACAGAAATAGCAAACTTGAAACCGCAGATTTTTTTTTCGCGATTTCAAAGTTTTTCCCATAGTAAACGTTATTCAGTTTGATGGTCCTTATCAAACCTTGACGTGGATTTACAATTAAAAACGGAACAAATCCTGTAAACCATTATAGTACGAGAGCTCGCAAAAAATACTGCAAGAGTTATCTCAAGGTCCTTCTCTTAAAATGATAGAGTGTTTAGGGTGTACATGAGTCAGTACCTACTCCCAGCGCCAGGAAGTGGAACACTTGGCGTCAGCACGCTTCCAAACATGTAGGATTTCGACATACTTTACAAGAGTTATCTCAAGGTTTAAATTTGGCAGTATAGTAGAGAATAGCACAAAAAAATAAGATGGTAGTCAGACCGCAGTGTCATGGAACATGCCGAGTCAGCACGCTATTTTAAAAGTTAAATGGGGGGGGGGGAACGCATTTTACCAATTTGGAAGTGTATATCTTTCAAACGGTTAATTTTGAGAAAAAATAGTTTTAGGAACCTCAATGTCATTTTTAAAGGGCTATCTAAAGACCCCGCACGTATGGGTTTAATGAAAAATCATTTTTCAGATTCAGTTCCATGTATGGGGAGCCCCCAATTAATATTTTTATTTTTTTACTTTTGTGTAAAAATCGTAAAGCGGTTTGCATGGCACCTAAAATCTACAATAAAATTCCGTTAAATATTGGATCAATTAAAAACAATAACAGGTTTAAGAGTGCGCTCAATGGCTTTCTTGCGGAAAAAGCGTATTATGATATAAGATCTTTTTTCGAAGACAAAATATAATTAATAACGTATGGTATGTTAAACAATGTTAAAAATAGATACCTACTTCAATACTGACATATACGTGCCTCTTTATTCTCTTATATATTCTTTAAAAAATGACTAATGTAATTTAATGAATCTAATGAAATAGAATGACTAAGTAATAATAATAATTAAAATTTTAATGTTCAATGTTTGTAATAATTGAATTGTGATAAACCTTAAGGTGAATCATGGCTGTACCTTTTTTTATATGACATCTTGTAATAGGTACCCATGCTTATGAACTGATAAATGATTTGATTTGATACATAATACATCTTCTTACCAAGTTTCAACTGTGTAATCCTGTTTTGTAACGCGTTGTAGCTCCAAACATCTTGTTTGGACTCCACCCTTTGAGTGACTGCTGACTGCCTATGTTCCATGACACTGTGGTCCGACTGTTATTTTCATAAATTATGCATAATAATTGAGCAGTATACGAATTTTTAGCCTTGAGATAGCTCTTGTACCGACCTCGAAATTCATAGAACTTACGTAGCGTGCTGACTCGGCATGTTCCATGACACTGCGGTCTGACTACCATCTTATTTTTTTGTGCTATTCTCTACTATACTGCCAAATTTGAACCTTGAGCTAACTCTTGTAGAGCATGTCGAAATGCTACACACTTGGAAGCGTGCTGACGCCAGGTGTTCCACTTCCTGGCGCTGGGAGTAGGTGCTGACTCATGTACACCCTTTTTTTTATAGTAGGGGGAATGCGTTTATGCATCCTGAATGTATGTGGGACTCGCCAAGGCCCTACCCACTAAACCCCCTACTGCTTCCCGCACCACCTAACACGCAAGACCTACGGGACCGTGAAACTCATGTACACCCTAAACACTCTATCATATTGAGAGAAGAACCTTGAGATAACTCTTGCAGTATTTTTTGCGAGCTATTATGACGTTTTGAATTTTCGTTACGCTTCTTAAAACGTACACCCCTTCAAGTTAGAGATAGCGCTCGCCGACTCTGCCGCTCACTTCCCCGCGTACGTACCCCTCATCGTTGCCCCGCGCAAGTACATGAGTCGGACGACTGTTAATCGAGTTTAATCGAAATTACTCGGTCCAGTATAATCACTTTTTGTACTTTTAGGTGTAAATATCTCAGTCATCTCTAGTCTAAATAGTAACGACCAATATTTTTTTAGATTTCTCACACCTGGGTGCATCCAAAAATACACCATCTAGGTAGGTTCTGCGATTTTTCGTAGTTTAGATTAATTAGCGCTATCGCACACGGGCAACTTAGTCGCCTTGCAACTGTTTTGTCTCTGTCTCAAGTCCACGGGTTTATATGGAAGCGCGCACACGAAGCGACGCGGTCGTCTGTATGTAACTTTTCATACAAACCATGTGAGAGACAAAATAGTTGCGGAGACAAAAGTCCCCCGTGTGCGATGGCGCTTATGATTTTTTATTTCTTTGTTTTTTGTTTGTTTTATTTCTAATGAACTGTACGCGCGGAAATCTTATAAGTGTAACTTCTTACATATTAAGATTTTTTGGGTTTTGGTTTTGCAAGATAATCATCTTAAATTACTCTTTCATACATAAAATAATCAGCTACACAACATTCAGACAAGTTCATGAAAAAGGCTCGAATGTGAAATTTTTTGGTTTTACTTCAACCAATTAATATTTTCACAATTCTTTAAAAATGCAAAATGGACGTTGTCACCTCAAACTGATATTAAAAACTTCAGTAGCTTATTAGCTTATCAAATAATTCAAAAAAAGTTACTCTTAATGGGTCGTTTTATGCTGAAATCTGCTTTCGTGTAAGGGGAAAAAAATCATATTAAAAAGATCACTGTTTTTGTATTATTTGCTAAGCTAAGGAGCCACTTAAGTTTTTAAATCAGTGTTTGAACTAGTAAAATAACCAATCTGTATTTATAAAATAATTGTATTAATGTTTATTCGTCGAAGTAAAACCTAAAATTTTTCGCTTTCTACCCTTTTTTTCAGGAACTTGTCTGGATGTTGTTTAGTTGAATATTTTATGTATGGAATATTGCAAACAAAACCTTTAAAAATTCTTAATATGAAAGGAGTTATGGATATTTTTAGTCGGTTCGGTAGAGAATTTACAAATACACATTAAATCCTAACTTCTTCACTGCAAAAAATCGACGTGGGGTATTTTCATATTTCGTGTAAGTAATCTAACAAAAAATTTTGGATGTCACTATTTGGGCCACCCTGTACAGGTTTTGCTCATACTATATCATATTCAAGCCAAGTTTCATCGACTGAGGATTTAATGTTGGGGTCTTCATACAAAAACTCTCTACATTTCCGACATTATAAAACAAATGAAAAGCAATAATACACCTTTTGCAAGATCATCAAACTCTATTTGCTTTTACATAATTAATATTTTTTTATACATTTTAGGTATCACAATCAGTAGTAAAAAAACGTTTGCTAGGTCTTTCAAGTCAATGAACTTGTTAATCGTGGTATCGACTGTAGTATTCAATAACTTTGTGGTGACGGGGCTTATAATGCGCTTTTATTAGAGGTTCATGATGAGGAAAATGATGACGCGCGTGATGATAATGTTCATGATGGTCATGATAATCTTCATGGTCTTGTTCATGATGGTCATGGTGTTGTTCATGATGGCCATGATGTTGTTCATGATCATGATGATGTCCTTGGTCATGATGCTCTTGATGCTCATGTTGTTCAAGATGAAGTAAATGTTTAGGAACATGATGTTCACGATGAGGTATCCATTTTAGTAATTCAACATTTTCGTGTTGCGCCTTATGTTTGATTTGAGGAAAATACGGCTTGTATTCATGTTTATGCTTTTTATATTTATGCTCCTCATGTTCATGCTCTTTATGCTTGTGCTCCTCATGTTCATGCTCTTTATGTTTATGTTCTTCATATCTATGCTCCTCATGTTCATGCTCTTTATGTTTGTGCTCTTCATGTTTTTGCTCCTCATGATCATGCTCTTTGTGTTTATGCTCTTCATGTTTATGTTCTTTTTGTTCATGTTCTACGTGTTTATGCTCAACGGCATGTTCAATTTTGACTTCGTGCTTTTCATGAGGCTTATGTTCATCATGTTTGATATGTTCGTGATGAGGATCGGAGTATTCAACGTGCGCCGTGAATCTGAAATAAATAAAAATATTTGATAACTTTCTCCTCTGAATACCTGTATCAGTGTAGCAAAATTTTATTGAACTTTGACAATAGTATTTACTAGTAATGGGATTTTTGCATGGGTCGATTTTAGTCACCTGTGACGGTCGACTTTAGTCACCTAGCAAGTCACTTCCAAAATTGAATCAAAGTTAATGGCGTCGCTGTCGTCTATGTAATTGACGGTGTAACCTAGGTAACAATAAGCAATACGTAGTCCCAGTTTTGGCCATGGGATCAGATAATTTTGTTCAGTCACCTGCGGCCTAGGCCGAATTTACACGGTTGATTTTCGCCGTGCGGCGAAAGCTGTGCGGATTTAGTCACCCATGTAAATACCCCATGACTCTATGATAATGCCAATGATGATGCTTAATAATGCTTAAATGTTTTATAAAATGGAACTATATCCTTCAGATAGCAGGAATCCTACTAATACTATAAATGTGAAAGTTTGTGGGTTTGGATGTTTCTTCCTCAATGACGCAAAACGGCTGAACAGATTTGGATGTTTGACACACAGATAGTTTATAGTCTGGATTAATACATAGCAGTGGCGAGGGGTGAAATTATAGCGAAGGTAAGCCGCTCTACAATGAAGAAAAATGTAGTGATCTGTCTGCATAGTGGATCAGTGGGGTGGGATTTCCAAAAGGTAAGCCGATGGGAATCGGCTTGTATGGACCCTTCGCCACTGATACATAGTATACTTTTTCATCCCGGTCAAAGGTTCCCTAGGGATTTTCCGAATGTCCACGCGGATGAAGTCGCGGGTGGAATCTAGTATCTACAAGCAAGTACCTATATGAAAAAACAAAGTGCCATTATGCTCGTTGTCAGTCACTTACCCATCGTGCTTGTTAGAGTGGTATGTGACAGTGCGCTTGCGGCCATCGGGCTGAATCAGCCAGTACATGCCCTTCACTAGGTCACCGTCCCGGCTCTCTTCTTGGCCCTTGATGTCATGCTTGTGTGGATCATCCACCTTGTACGAGAATTCATAGGCAGGATACGCCCAAGCCTGAAATGAAACTCATGCATGTATGAATACATTTCGCTCTCTTTTAGAACTATAAGGACTGACTATAAAACAATGATATATTTCAGGGGTGTTCATGAGTTTATTTATATGATCTTAATGAGATTCAAATAATCTCTCAAATATCTAGCTTTTTTACATAATTGTAATCTAAGCAGCTCTGGGAACTAACTTGTGTCTAAGTTATAAATAAATAATGCCCGATGCGTAGTATTGTTGTATCAATGTTGTATGGTTTGTGCCCCGATGTGTCGACAAGAAAGCATTGAATTCACGTCAATATAACGTCACAATTTTATGAACAATTGGCGATAGCAATAGGAACTAGGTCTACGGTGACTTAGGAGCTGAAATCTGAAAAATGTGCTGAGCCAAACGTAATAAAAAAATACGGGTTTTTTTCTTTTATTGGGAAAGTTAACGTCACTAAATATTCAACTTCAAAGGAAAAACTTTCGTTAAATTTTAAAGAATAAAAAAACTGCTCAATTGCTTTTGATAAAGAATGAACATAAAGGTCCGATGATCAAAAGTATACTAACGTATTCTTCATGATGCTCGGGTTCTTTTTCTCCGATGTGTCCAAGTTTCCCATAGAACCTCACAATTTTCTGCTCAGATATCGCGTGGCTGTTGACCATAGCACAAAAGGCTAAGCCCAAAACTGTTAACATCTGAAAAAGTTCGATGAATGTTTAACACAGCACTGACATATTTCGAATATAATATTAGTATGAAATTTAGTTATTCATACAGATAGTGTTTTAGTTTTACAGCTAATGAAAAATTGTGTAGTAGATATTTTTTTACAATAAGAATGGAAAACAAAAACGTTTCTTATTCTAATAATAAATTCACCTTCAAAACCATTGTTGTAGGGTTTAGTTGCCCTAACCTACAATGATAATTCGCAATAATCCTGTGTAGTATTTATACTTGTATTATTGATATGCGTGCATCGTTCACGTAAGAAGTATCGCAAAGATTAACAATGTAGAGGGTTAACTTAGTTCATAATAACTCGGATTCATTGCTAAGTTTTCCATTGTGTGATTCTAAAATCAGTAGCTATTTAGAGAGGTATAAAGTTGGTTTATGTAGATCTTCAGGTGGGTCCTATCTTCTAAACAACTAACATATTTAGATACAACAAAAAAAGATTAAAAAAAATAGGAAATTGTAACAATTTTCTAATTTTGAACTCCACCATTCCATCTTCTTTCATAGCAAATCTACAGTGGCAGGTATTAGACACTGTATTGAGATTTTGCTAGAATTTACACTGATTCTCATAAATTATAGAAGATTTATAATAGAAAAGTTAATATATAATGTATTTGACTGCCATAGCAGAGATATTTAACCAAATTAAGAGTAAAGATAGTGTGATGTGAAAAAAGATAAATTTTCTTCACAGAGTTATCATTTTGGTTTATTAAATTAATCCCTACAAAAGCTGTTGATATTTTTTAAATCTTTGCCAATCTGTTACATTGTTTGGTTTCATTGAGATATAATTTTAAATTATTGGTTTCCTGTAAGGCAGGAGCAATTACATTTTTTCAGTCATCAAATCATGGGCGTGTTTTCCTCGAATTTTCAGGCGGATGCACTGTTATTGAAGCGAATTAAAGTAAACGCCTGGGGCAAAATTAGAGCGAATTAAAGTAAGGCATAAAAAGTCCTAACTGTGACTTGAGTGTTTCCTAAGCTCAAATTTATTAAAATACGCATTGAGCCATCTATTGACATCGTTTCGACGGTCTACCTGTAGCGAGAGCTGATTTTTGATTACCGAGATAATGGCGTTACAAAAATAGAAATAATAGTTATATAAATAAATAAATAAAATAATCTTTATTTTTCTCTCCAACAGTTATATACCTTACCTTGATTCTTGTGTGAAAATAAGTATTTACTTAGATTTTAGTTTCATTGATACATTTTTGATTTGTTTATTGTATTTGAATTACATTATTCTTATTGATTTTTTATATTTTAGGCATTCACAATGTTAATTTTATAATAAGTTAATTATTCTATTAGAAAAAATACTAGAAAAAATCGAATCAGACGGGATTTAAATCCGAACCCAAGAGTGCAGGTTTGAATCCCGTCTGAGCTGCTACGGTAGAATCGATTTGTTTTTAAATATAATAATTAACATAATACATTATTCTTCTTCTACTACTATAGTGCTTGTGCCAAAATCAACCTTCCTGCCCTCACAGACAAATTATTGATGAGTTTTGGTACGTTTAGATACGAGTAGCTAATTTTAGATTTTGGCCTTTTTAAACTTTATCGCAGGCAGTGCTTTGATAGACTAACGTTTTAAAACTATAATGACCGAAAAAGAACTTACGAGTATAACTTTTGAGAGCAAAATTTGTGTTCAACTCGTAGATGCTCGTAGTGCTTGTATACAAGGGATGTGCTTTTCGATCTACATCCGAATTGAGCCCCGTTGCTTATTCTACGCGTGCAGGAAGATTTGAAAATTAAGCCAACTCATATTCCAGCCAATTCTTACCTATCTAATTTAAATACCTACCTAACCCCCTTTTAATTATAGTCATCGAAAATGACCTCACTTAAAATGCTGTCTTTTTTTGCACAACGGGATAGCGCTGAGCCTTCATCTCACCTGATGTCAAGTGATGATAAGGCTGAAGGTGGAAGTGCACTACACCCAAGATCCTCATCACTTAGGAACTGGTTATCTTACCTTTAACTGCCGTAACAACATTTTTAAATCGTTGTTATGGCGTCAGACTTAGGTAAGATGGTAGTAGTTAGCCAGGTAGACTTGAAATAAGCCCTACCACCAACCAAACCGAGTACAAATTGTACCCCCCCTGGGAATCGAACCCGGGTGGGCAAACCACTAGACCACAGAGGCGGTTATGACCACAGGGGTGTTTTTTTTCAATTTGACGTCTCTTCATAAAATAAACAGGGAGAGAAATGTAGCCCTTGACGAGTTTCTTGCCGGTTTTTCTCATTACAAAGTCTCCCGCTTACGGTTTTTGATTTTGAATGTGATGGCGTAGTTTCTTTGACATTTACAAGTGCAAGGTTGTAATACAGTCTAGTATAAATGAGTCAAACTCAAAGTAGTGCCTGAACGCTGCGTTTAAGCAATGTGGGATAGCAACTTTTGTCCTGATATTTGTGTTTCATTCAAACGATGGTTGTTATTCGAAAGGCACCTCTACTATTTGTATAATCTGCAAGTAAGCTACCAAGTAAGTGATAGGCGTTTTTAAACATAATATCAAAAAAAAACTACTAGAATGCTAACAAACAATTTTATTCCTATCTAAAACTGTCATGTACTTTATCTAAAATAGTACTTGTCTACAATTAAAACTGTTTTACATAAATGTTTATGTAGTGTATAATCCTGAACATCGTTACCTACCTACCTACCTATAAATGAAGTATAGGTAGGTACTTCAAACACAAGCCTTTTGATTTCGTATTAGGGGCTTCAAGGGACCAAACAAAACAAACAAACTTCGTATTTGATATTAGCGCAAATATTTTAATTTGCATTACAAAAGTATTTTTTACAAAATAAAAAAGAGTTTGTTAAATCACTCTTATTAGAGTTGACGGTCCGGAGTTGTGTCGTCGGGTGATGAAACGTTTCTAAATTATATGTGATGGTGATGGGCCAGATGAAGATGATGATGAGGCGACGTGTGGTGGACGATGGCGTTGAATCTGAAATCAAGCATGCTGGATTATACAAAAAAAAGATTGAATACTAACAAAAATCTAATTTGCGTTACGACCTTTTATATCCAACGTGTCAAAAATTGGCGGTTATCTCACCCGGTATGGTCATCCGCCTTGTACTCCACCTTCCTGAATCGGCCGTCAGGCTCGACCTCAGATCAAATAAAAAAGGAAGATGGAGCGTTGCGCAGTGGTTGCGAACAACTAAGTGCGGCCGGTTTTTGATGGTACATGTGTGCGTACTAGAGGGCGGGCGGGGGCCCTTTTTTATTTTATGTTACATAAATTACCTCTCAAAAAAACAAACATTGGTAAAATAATTATTTCGCTAGCATGAAAACTGCCCGAGATATCACATTTTGAAATGCACACAAATTTGACTCACCCAAAAACGTACTCCATACTAACGGCTACCTAGTTAATGCTCACGACTAGGTAGTTTGAATGCAATGCGTAAGAAATTTGCTCGGCAGCTAGGGTGGATATGCTTAAGTCCAGCCCCCCCCCCCCCATATACCAGCCCCCAAAAGGTTTTGCTTTGCTTTAATTAAAAAACAATAAAAATCGGAAACTGTTTAATGAAGCCACACCCCTTGTTAATCCTCTACGTTGGAGAATCACTATTACCCCGTCACGTCATCTACAATTCACACAACGAGCAATAATGTTCACCGAGACCGAGTAGAGGTGACTATGTTTGAAAAACAGTATAAAAACGATCGATGCGAACTATGGGAAGTGTGTTTACGAAGGCATGATACTATTTTTTATGTTTTTAAGCTTTGATACTAGTAACAGATTATAAATATAACATTTTGAGATTACTAGTTTGTAATTAAATTTACTAATTTCCGGGAAAATTAGGGGGGCTGGAGTTTGACTGGGTGATTTTCCATAACTTTCTATTATCAGCCGGGGGCCGATGTTGGGTATTTAACTTTCGCCTAAAAAATCAAATTCATCTTAATTTGCTCGTCTTAAGGTTGGAATTTGTAGTGCTATTAACTAGAATTACTAACCCTGCACCCAATGACCTTTTTTTTTTTTTTTTTTGACCCAGGGAAAATGCCTTCGCATACCACCCACGCGCGGGGAACACGAGGTGGTTATGTCGTGCATCCACTAAAAACCCTGGGGTGTTCCATCCGCGCATTGGACGGGGGCAGCGGGACCAGGGTGGCAATCTCCGTGTCTCCGCCCTGCGCCGGTCCCTTCGGACTCCGGCTCGTTTACCGTCTCCTACCTGGAGAGACGCTCGGAACACTTGAGCGTCTCTCCTCCACAAGGGCCCTAAGTGGACGACGGAATCCCCGGTTCCGCCGCCCTGGCCGTTAAACACTACGGGGGAATGAGGTGCGCGTAGCGCCTCCTCGCACCTCCCGGCCGCCTTCTGCGAATTGGGTCCGCTAGCGCATCCGCCTCTCGGGCCCGTTCTGCAGCCTCCTTTTCGGACATGACCTCTTCAGCGAAGTCGGTCATTGCCTGCCATTTTCCATCTCCCCCCAGCATGGCATTAACAATGCCGGGAAGAGAGAGATCCCTACCTATGGCTGAACAGAGTGCAGATCTTTGTGACACCCACGCAGGACACTCCTGGATAACGTGCCGCGCAGTATCCTCCGGTGCACCACAGTCGTGGCACACCGGCTTAGCCTCTCTCCTAATCATGCACAGGTACTTACCGAAACAGCCATGCCCGGTAAGCACCTGTGTCAACCGATATGTTAGGGCACCATGTGCTCTCTCCCTCGACTCCTTTAAAACGGGGCGGACAGCCTCCGCCGTCCTCTGGCCATATGCCGGAGCCTCCAGCTTCCACTCCTCCAAGCATCGCTCCTCAGCAACGCGCCGTATGCCGGCTCTTTCCTTAGGGGCGAGGCGGTCACCCCTCGCCCTTTCCTCCTTTCTTTGCCGATAGACCTCCGAGAGCATCTGGGCCTCCAGCTCCCATGGAGGCGTACCGGCAAGGACGCAAGCAGCCATCCCCGAAACAGTTCGGTAGCCTCGTATCATTCTTGAGGCTACCACCCGCTGTGGCCGTCGAAGAGCAGCCCTATTTTTCTCGTTAAGAGAATCCGCCCATACGGGGGCCCCGTACATAGCCATGCTACGGATGACCCCCGCGTACAACTTCCGACAACTTGGATTCGGCCCGCCTACATTAGGCAACAATCGCCCGAGCGCAGCTGCTGCGCCTACCAGTCTCGGAGCGAGCTGCTGGAAATGGGCTTCAAATTTCCAACGCCCGTCCAGCACTAGCCCCAGATGCACCCAATGACCTAAATACAGCCGGGTGAATAATGTTCAATTCCAAAGTTATTTGTTCTGCAAATTAGGGGCTGACATTAGGAACTATATTAGAACCTAACTCCAGCCGGTCTTCAAAATTTTACGGCAATATGTATATTGCCGTAAAATTTTGTAAAACACCCTGTAGGGTGTTCTCAAATATGATTTTAATTCTTTCGTATTTTTTTTGAAATTACATATAAAAAAGTAAAAATAATTAAAATCATACTGCAATCATGAAAACATCAATCGTAAAAACAGAAAATAAATTCAACATACATTTTTTTTATTGAATTTCACTTCTTAAAAAACGCTTTAAAAGGTTTCAAATAATTAAAACCATCTCGTACTCGTTGATTATTTGTATATTAAACCAAAATTATTTTTATTACGCAATTTTTAATATATTTATATGTTCTAAGTTGATTAATATCTACAGGAGAGGCATAAGTTTCAATGACTTTTTATGGGAACCATAATTTTAAAGCCTCTAGTATTTTATTATCATTATTGAGAGTTACCAAATTAATATTCTTTGATTTCATATAAAATGGTTGTTTTGTTTTGGAACATACTGTACCCGGCTGGAACTAGGGAACAAAGCGGCTGATATTAGGGCTAAGGCGGCTGGAATTAGGGTTTTTCGCCCGTCATGCATTTAAACGCTTCTCTATTTTTTTCAACAAAACTACGTAAAACTAAGTACTATTTTACCTAAAACTGTATCAACAGTATTTTTAAGACCGTAATTGTGGCAGCAACAGAGATTAAAAGTTTAAAAATCTGAGGGGGGGCTGGTAATGGGCATATTCACCCTATATTAAAAATATATTGTGTTTATTAAAATAATGGTTTCTTACCGCCGTATCTATAGACGAGTAAGTAATGACTTAAGTAAAACTTGAAATTTTCCAATGCTTCTAATTATTTATTTACATGCAATTTATGGTGCAATTATCTTAAATGCAGTTTTAGTGCAGTTTTGTTGCATTCAAGATTAATTAATGCTATAAATTACATGTGAATATAATATTAGAAGCATTTGAAAATTGCTAGTTTTACTCAAGCTATAGATACAGGGGTTAGACTTTTCTATACATTTTACGGATTAATTAAAAGTATTTATTATTTTAATAAATTTTATACTTTTTAAATGGACTTGTCTACCCAAATTTAAAGGATTATAAAATAAATAATACGCAATATATAAAATCAAGATATACGAAAGCTACTCTAACAGTTTAATATGTTTACGATTTTTATTAGTATTTCGCTTAGAATAATAACATCTAGAAACCGCGTCCTTGTATGCAAAGTGAGGCAACTAATACCAAGCCAGAATGGCTTAGTATTCAGATTTATATCCTTCATTCGTTACCTAATCGTAATTAAAACCCAATAATATAGTCACTAATCTAATAAATAAAGGAAAATTTAAACTGTTTTGTACTTATTCGGTATGATTAGGGAATAATAGAGAATAAAAATCTGAAAACGGGGCCATTTTGGCTGTTTTAGTTACCTCACTTTTGACAGTGCGCTTTGTAGAGAACTATCGTTCTAGGTGTTATTATTCTAAGGTATTTCGTTATTTTATTCATTAGTCGTAATTCTTCGTCCTAGTCTTAACGATAAAACCAAAACCGTCACGTTGTGATTTTTGTTAAATTTTATTATCTAAAAATCTTTGGTTTAGCTTTAGAATTCTTAGAATTTTTCTAATATACTAATTACCGATATTATCACTTAAAGAAAATCGATTTGAGAGAGATTGGAAAATCGGGAGGCTTGTGAACAGTGGTCACGTTTCCGGCGCTGCGGGAAGTGCTATCCTTCCGCCCTTACACAGAAGCCCACACAGATAGGGTTACCATATCTCAGGATTTATCCTGAGATCTCAGGATTTTTGGACGCTTCTCAGGATTGCGGCCGGATTTTGAAAATCTCAGGAAATCTCAGGATTTTTAGAATTTTCAGTAAAGTACACAATACCTACACTTTAAACATCATTACACAAGAATAATTAAAACCAACAAAGTACTGATTAAGCACTAATATAAAGAAAGATAAATAAGCATGCTATTAGTACTTACCCCCCCCCCCCCCCCCCCCCGTACTTTATTCTCAAACTTCTACAGATCTCAGGATTTTTCAATGGAAATCGGGCCTTTTCTCCGGACTTTTGATTTTTTCATCTGGTAACCCTACACACAGACTGTACACCACGTGGTGTTGGGACTCACTAAATTCGGGATTTTCTACTTAGAAGGGCTACATACAGACGGAAATTCATAGAAATCTTGAAAATGGCCCCATAAATGTGAAATTTCACATTTAAGGGGCCAGAGGAAGCCGTGATAGCGTATGAAAATCATGCCCTCAGACAAATGATGCTTATGTCAAAAATAATTGTTTGAACGAATCAAAAACGTTTTCAAATGTAATGGAGTATACTGTGATATACAATAAACATATATCTTACATATATATTGTTTTAAACATAAACATAAACATTTTTATTATGCCAGAATGTGGTAGGTACAGATGGAGTTCTTAATTCTAAAAAACCGGCCAAGTGCGTGTCGGGCCACGCGCAGTAGGGTTCCGTAGTTACATTATACCATAACATATTTTAATACCGCTGTCATTTTTCACCTGAAAAAATAACTTTGTTTTTCACAGTGTTTGTATGAACGACAAAGTTATATTTGTGGTTTTAGAAAATGTACTATATTTCGAAAACTTTTTACTGTATCTCGTTCAAACCAATTTTCGTTGAAAGTGTTTACTAAGATCTATAGCATATATTTTTTTTAGATTTTTCACTCTCTTACTTTAAAAGTTAAAGGGGGGGGGGACACACATTTTACCACTTTGGCAGTATATATCTTTCAAACGGTTGACTTTGTGAAAAAATTGTCTTAGAAACCTCAATGTCATTTTTAAAGACCTATCTATAGACACCCCGCAAGTATTGGTTTGATGAAAAAAAATATTTTCTGTTTCAGTTGCATGTATGGGGAGCCCCCCCTTAATCTTTTATTTTTTTATTTTTGTGAAGAAATCGTAAAGCGGTTCACAGAATACATCTACCTACCAAGTTTCAACTATGTAGTCCTAATACTTTCGGAATAAAGTGGCTGTGACATAGGGACGGACAGACAGACAGACAGACAGACAGACAGACAGACAGACAGACAGACGGACAGACAGACAGACATGACGAATCTATAAGGGTTCCGTTTTTTGCCATTTTGGCTACGGAACCCTAAAAAGCATAAGACACATTCACCCTCTTTTGGGCATGCAAAATACATTTTAATCTATTAGCTAATCTAGAAACTTATATTTATTATTTTAACTTAAACTATTCGTTCATTAATTTACTTGAATAGTTTTATAATTTTGTTTAAGTAATATTTTATTTTTGTCATAATAAGTACCGCATTTTATGTGTACTATTTCTGCATTTCAAATCAAATGTTCCTAGGTACTTACTAATTAATTAATACATAGTAAAAATAAAATTGTCACATTATAATATTTATATACTTTCGTCAAAACGAAATAATTACATAATTATATTTTATTGAATTCTACATGTCAAGTTTCAGATGTCAGTGATTTTTACCTAAATATTCGTTTATGGTATAGTAACATTTTTGTATTAGCCATGTCTTAAATTTGTATTTGAATTTATTTAGAGCTAAATTTCGGATGTCAATTGGTAAATTGTTATAAATTCTTACAGCCATGGAGCGACAGTTTCTGTTGCGCATGGCTGTTCTCATTGCCAGTAGCACTAGTCTATTTGGATGTCTACAGCTATAAGGGCGGGGAATATCGTATAAGAAACTAAATAACTCAGAATGGCTTTTAACAAAAATGCACACCTCATACATGTATAAACAATATTTATTTATGTGTTGCGCAAAACTTTTAGTTGCCCCGCAGTGGTGTCATTTGAAAGGCCTTTTAAAGTTCTACAAAATGCGTTTGATTTCAATTCCAAAATCAGGTGCCCCGATTCTAAAGCCAACAAGTAAAGTCAATTGTGAAATTAGTTTAGGTCACAGAAAAATTTTTTTTTGTTCCGTGGTTTAGGTACTTACAGCGAAAATACGTCCATTGAAAGCAGATGTAAACAGTAAAAACCTCGAACCATACTTTCTAACTTAGTGAATGACACACTTACAAATTATATTGATGGTATCTCCAGCACAGACGCATTTAGTTGGCTTACGGCCCAAAAATGTCTTGCGCAGTAAACCAGAACAACATTTAATTTGCCAAGGCGTCAAAAGAGACATTAAATTCTTTATTAAGATAATTTCTGACATTAACAGTCCGTATATAAACATTGCACTACTTGACAATTTAATAAATTTGATCCCACAAAAAACATTTTCATGTATAGTGTTGCCAAGACTCCATATGGCTTGCAGTTGCACTGTCAAAAAGTTATTAGACCTCATGTAGAGCCAAGCTTCTAACTCTACGCGCTGTAACTCTACAAGCCCCAACTTCAATAACTCTTCACTTTAGTCAAAATATGTGGCTTCAGGAAGTACCCTATGAGTTTTGATGATCATGAGTGAGTCAGTGACGAAATCGGGGTTTTTTAGATATCAATAAAATCTATATTATATAAGCTATATAATTGAAACTTTATAATTATATTTAATAAGTCTACATCAGTTTCGGAGAATTTTATTTATCTACATAGTATTATCCAAACCCAAGATAAGAGGGTTCAAAAAAACGACGAAGCGCTTCGTGAAAAGGTAGGTAGTGCCCTTGCGCTTCGCTTCCTCATCTTGGCGGGAGCACTAGCGTGCTCCCAGATAAGCCAAAGCATAATTAAGTAATTTTAATAGAGTGCTATAATAGTAGTAGTAATAGTATTGCTTATGCGCAGAGAAGAAGTAACCCAATTATTATGTAAAACTAGCGGCCGCCCGCGGTTTCACCCGCGTGGTTCCCGTTCCCATGGGAATATCGGGATAAAAAGTATACTATGTTTTAATCCAAGTTATCTACTATCTGTGTGCCAAATTTCAACCAAATCCGTTCAGTAGTTTTTGCGTGATTGAGAAACAAACATCCAAACATCCAAACCCACAAACTTTCACATTTATAATATTAGTAGGATGTAATAAAA
Source organism: Agriphila geniculea (assembly GCA_943789525.1). Taxonomy (NCBI): domain Eukaryota; kingdom Metazoa; phylum Arthropoda; class Insecta; order Lepidoptera; family Crambidae; genus Agriphila; species Agriphila geniculea. The sequence continues at coordinate 18,205,945 of OX038875.1, forward strand.
ACAGTTATAAAATCGGGGTGCACATAACGTTTGTTGAAACTATAATTTTTATAATTGAATATCATTATTTAGTGTAGGTGTAGGCATAGACGTTTTTTTATATTTCAATATATGTAATTGTAACAGTTTCCGCTTAAGTATGTTTTTCCCATGTGAAATGCAACCAGATAAAATAGGGAGCCAGACATAAGATGAAACGTTTTTGAAAACACGATAATTATCTTTATATATCTTTATATATCACATATATCTTCACGATATTTCGTTTCATTATTAGTGTGACAAGACTCAATTGTTTTATCATAGTGCCTCGTATTATTAATTTAAACAATGTTACCTCATCTCAGCCCAGCAGAATCAGTTCACGTTCAGGCAATTTTTTTCGCTCCCGAATATCAACCGTTTGTATTTCCGGTTGAAATTAAAAATCAACTTATCAAAGACGCTGAATTTTGTTAGAGAGCGTTAGTTGTTTTTTAGAAATATGTTAGAAATTAAGAAAACTTGAAATGGTTTTCGATATAAGGTAGGTAATTTGTAAAAAATAATCATGTCAATTGTCCTTCGCAAATCCGCCGTCGCTTATTCTTTATAACACTGACGTAGTAAACAAACATGTATTTGAGTCATTGTCGCCGTTTTTTGTATGGTACAATTCTACACGCATTCTCACACACTGTACGTTTGCTTGAGCAATAACAGTGACGGACTTATGTTGCCATTCATAATAAACATTTTGCATGCCGAGTTAATATGAGTTTATTTAGGTATATAAGAAGTAAAAAATATAAATAAAAAGTCATACAGCAGGGTGTATGCGCAGCGAACAACTTCATTGAATGTATTAACAAAAATTTTAAAACCAGCTTTGTAACAAAACAAAATATAGTAAAAACTGGCTCTGACCAATGTCAGAGGTACAAGAAATCTTAATATATAAAATCGTAAACTGAATGACTGAATGACTGACTGACTGACTGACTGACTGACTGACTGATCTATCAACGCACAACCCAAACCGCTGGACCTAGAGACTTGAAATTTTGCACACATATACCTTATACAGTGTAGGCATTTACTAAGGAAGGATTTTTGAAAATTATATCCCTAAGGGGATGAAATAAGGGATGAAAGTTTGTATGAAAGTCCCTCAGTTTTGAAGCTAGGATCGTCAAATTTTGTGTTTAGGCTGACGATTGAAAATTAATAAATACGGGTCTCAGCGATTTTCAAAATTCTACCCCCGAAGGGGTCAAAAGGGGGATAAAGTTGTGTAATGAAGAAAATCCTTTATTTCGAAGTCAAAATTGCTAAATATATTATTTAGGCTTATGGATGGAAATCTAACGCAACGTATATTGTTATTGTTAGTATTTCAAGCCCTACGGGGATGAAATGGGGGTGAAAAGGGGTAAATAAACCTAAAAATAGATATGGATGTCGTTATTGGGGTTTTCTGGGATGACGATTGCAAAAATGACATTTATTTTGAAGTCCAACACGGTGGACATGATTTGACCCCTCAAGGGGTGAAAATGGGGTTCAAATTTTGTATGGAAAAATAATATTTAATGGACATTACAACTTTAAACTTCGTAGGAGCACGTCTAAAAATAAATAAGCAAACATATTTTGTGATTTTGAAAATAAACCCCTTAGGGGGTAAATGGGGTGAGTAAACCTAAAAATAGATACGGATGTCGTTATTGGGGTTTTCTGGGAAGACGATTGCAAAAATGACATTTATTTTGAAGTCCACCACGGTGGACATGATTTAACCCTCAAGGGGTGAAAATGGGGTTCAAATTTTGTATGGAAAAAAATATTAAATGGCCATTACAACTTCAAACTTCGTAGGAGCACGTCTAAAAATAAATAAGCACAAATATATTTTGTGATTTTGAAAATCAACCCCTTAGGGGGTAAATGGAGTAAGTAAACATAAAAATCGATGTGGAGGTCGTTCTTGAGGTTTTATGGGATGGTGATTACGAAAATGAGATTTATTTTGAAGTCCAACACGGTGGACATGATTTAACCCCTAAAGGGGTGAAAATGAGGTTCAAATGTATGGAAAAAGAATATAAAATAGACATTACAACTTTAAAATTCGTAGGAGCATGTCTAAAAATAAATAGACAAACACATATTTTGTTATTTTGAAAATCATCCCTTAGGGTGTAAATGGGGTAAGTAAACATGAAAATCGATGTGGATGTCGTTCTTGAGGTTTCAAGGAATGGTGATTGCGAAAATGACATTTATTTTGAAGTCCAACACGGTGGACATGACACATCATGGACCTGTACCTGGACATGCACATCCAGGTAACAGGAACGCGAACAGGCACGGGCACGGGCACGGGCACGGGATAAGGAAAGGGAACGGGAACAGGACGAGAACGGGACGGGAACGGAACGGGCCGGAACGGAAACGAAACGGGAATGAAACGGGAACTGAAAGGGAACGGGAACGAAACGGGAAAGAGAAAGGGACATGAACAGGACGGGATCGGTACCGGGAAAAGGAACGGAAGGAGTACGGGACGGGAACGGGATGCGAACGGGAATGAAACGGGAACGGAAAGGGACGGAATGGAATGGGAATGGAACGGGAACGTACCGGGAACAAAACAGTAACGAAACGGGAACGATACAGGAACGGAACGGGAACAAAAACGGGACGGGAACGGTACGGGAACGGAGGGGAAAGTATCGGGAACGGAACGGAACGGGAACGGAACGGGACGAGAACGGGACGGGAACGGGAATGGGACGGGGCGGGAACGGGAATGGGAACCGGACGGTAACGGGAAAGGGAACGGGACGGGACAGGAAAGGGAACCAGAAGGGGTACGGGATGGGTACGGAACGGGAACAAGAATGGAACGGGACGGAATGGGAACGGAACAGGAACGAGATGGGAACGGGAATGGAACGGGAATGAAACGGGAATGGAATGGGACGAGAACGGTACGGGAACGGGAACGAGAACCGGACGGTAACGGGACGGGAACGGGAATGGCAACGGAAGGGGTACGAGAAAGGTACAGGAAAGGGACGGGAACGGACGGGAACAGAACGGGAACGGGAACCAGAACCGGAAACGTAAAAATGACTGGTCAGATCCTGGTTGAAGGTTCTCTAAGGATTTTCTCTAACATCCACGCGGACGAAGTCGCGGGCAGAAGCTAGTTATTAATAAAAAAAAAGAAAAAACTTATAGGATTAAATATAAGGGTGCGTTTATACTGAAGCGGAGCAGTGCTTCGTGACTAGTCAATTAATTACACCGCGCACCACCGTTGTGCGGAGCGGTGCGTAGCGGGGCGGTGCGGACTGCGGAGTGGCGGGAATCGAATCGGATCTTTGGAAGTCGACTGGAATGCGCATCCTACTGAGCTACCGAGTCACACCGAGTTGGAAGAACATTAGACCGGACTTCCAAAGGGTTCGATACCCGCCTGAGAATATGATGAGCCTTTCTATTGTCTAATTTAAAAATCTATCGCAATCGCTTTCAGGATGTAACACATTGAAGCTTCTTTTTGGGACTAATAAAAACTTACCAAAGAAATGCAGCTATGTGTCACATCCATCTGTCAAACGAAAGCGATTGCGATAGATTTTTAAAATTAGACAATTAGCCCCATGGTGCGAGTCAATTTTTTCTACTATTATTTAATATTGTATAAAAATAGCATTGTGAATGCAAAAATGTCAAATTTAAAAAGTTTTTAAATTGAAATTATGCCTTGATAAGCATTTAGGCACTTTGTTAGAAAAAAGTTGTGTTATTCCTGATTTCAAGACCTAAGAGGTGTGGTTGAGTTTATTATAGAGTTATTTGTTATGAGGAAATTCGTTTAGCGGTAATATACAGGGTTATTTGTAAAATACCAACAATTTCGCAGGAGTAGATTACTAACATCATAAACAACAACATTTGTTCTACGACTTTTCCAAAAACAGACAAAAAATATTCGACTTTCCATACAAATGTCCGAACAGTTGAGTTTTGTATGAAAGGTCGAATTTTTTGGCTGTTTTCGGAAAAGTCGTACCTTAGAACAAATGTTGTTGTTTTATGATGTTAGTAATCTACTCTTGCGAGGTTGTTAGTGTTTTACCCTGTATAATTGCAGGTTATATGACTTTAAGCTGGCACCCTGACCGAATGTGGCGCCGCGGTGAACTTTATTTATTTATTTATTCGTTCTGTACACACACAATTACAAACAGAAAAGTAATGGACAGAAGAATTGTACAAGGGCACAACTTATTTCACATTGAAATTTCTTCCAGCAGGCCCGGGACAGGAAAGAACATTGAGAAGGGCAGACAGTGTGTACCTCGAAAATATATGAAATTTATATACATATATATAATATTATATATAAATACACATACACCAATAGATAAAATAATAATAAATACCTACATATAAATATATACTACACAATAATAATATAGTGAGGACAGATGTAAATATAGATAATCGAACAATGTTAAGAACAAGTAGTTAGGTAATGCTCCTTTGCACGTTTTTTGAAAAGAGAAAGAGTTTCACTGTCTCTTATCTCAGCTGGCAGCGAGTTCCAGAGACGGACGGCATGTACGGAAAAGGAATAGGAAGCAAAGTCGGAATGATGTGAAGGAAACTTAAGAATGGATTTAAGGTGGGATCTGCACGAGGTATTGGGTGGATGAAGAAAGGAGAAACGTTCACGGAGATAAGAGGGGTAAGCAGGGTTGTAAAGGACGTTAAAGAGGAGACAAAGGATTCTTACATTCCTGCGCAGACGTATAGGGAGCCACTTGAGTTCCTTCCGGAAGTTGGAAACGTGGTCGTACTTACGTAGACCAAAAATGAAGCGTATAGCAGCATTTTGAAGGCGCTCAAGTTTGTTCAATAGTAGCTCAGTAGCGTCTAAGTAGCAAGAATCAGCATAGTCGAGAAGAGGTAGAATAAGTGATTGAGCAAGAGAGATTTTGGTGGGCAAGGGTAGGAAACTTTGGAGACATTTAAGGGAGTGAAGCGAGTAGTAGACCTTGCGACTGACATCAGCGACATGAGTCGTCCAGGAAAGATAGGAGTCAAAGATGATACCAAAATTTTTGACTTTGTCACTATATGGGATAGCAATCCCATCCAGCACCACAGGTGGCAACTGAGAGGAACGGGCTAAGTTACGCATGTGCCGACTACCGACGATTATAGCCTGCGATTTGTTAGGGTTCACTAAAAGTCCGTAATGCTTTGTCCAGGTAGTGATGCGATTTAGATCTTCGTTTATAAGAGCTATGGCTAGGTCCGCTTCTTCGAGTTTAAAATGACGGTAAAGCTGCAAGTCGTCTGCGTAGAGATGAAAGTTGGAGGAGATGACTCTAGAAATAGAGTTGATGAAGATGGAGAAAAGGAGTGGTGAGAGAACACCTCCCTGAGGAACACCAGCAAAGAGTTCACACCCGTCAGATAAAGTATCCTCGAGGCGAACACACTGCGTGCGCCCTCGAAGATAAGAATCAAACCAGGACACAGTTGAAGAAGAGACATTAATAGAGCGAAGAGTGGCAAGAAGTAGGTCAAAATCAACAGAGTTGAAAGCACTGCTAAAGTCCAACAGAATCAAAACAGTCAGTTCTCTGTTTTCCATGGCCCAGCGAATATCGTCAGTGACATTTATATGGCAGTAACTGTGCTGTGGCCAGGGCGAAAACCAGATTGGTAGCGGTTTAATAGACCATTGGACAGGAGAAAAGAAGAGAGTTGCTTATGGACGATGTGCTCGAGAACTTTAGATAGGAATGGTAGGATAGAGATGGGTCGGAAATGGCAAGGTAAGGAAGGGTTGGGAATTTTGGGTAAGGGAATTATATGGGCCGATTTCCAGATCTTGGGAAAGCAGTTTGAAGTGAGAGAAAAGTTAAGAATAAAAGTGACTATTGGAAGGAGAATGGGAAGAATAGGGATGAACATTCTCGAGCACAAATTATCCTCACCAACAGATTCTGATGAGATGGCCATTATGGCACTTCTAACATCAGTCTCGGAGACTGGAACCAGGTTGAAAGGAGAGCAGTTAGGTCTGGAGAGAGAGGAAAGTTGTCCTAATGAAGCGTCCTTCACACTGGGGTCTATACTGATTGGAGGAAGTGAAAGATGCCTATTCAAAGCGTCGAGATTAGTGCCATTGGGAACAGAAGAGGTAGGTTTACCCACACCGACCGAGCGTAGGAATCTCCAGGCGTCTGCCGGATTACAATTGGAAAGGGAGTCGTGGAAAAAGCGTCTCTTAGTGTCCCTACACAAACGACTGCAACGATTTCGAAGAGATTTGTATCGAGCCAAATTGCTGTCGGATGGACATTTTTTATATCTCCGTTTAGCTTTATCCCTTTGGCACATGAGCTCTTTGATTTCAGCGGTAATCCAAGGAGCGGGGGATCGTTTAATCTTAACTCGTCTGAGGGGAGCGTGTCTATCGTACAGGTTCAGGAGTAGTGTGTTAAATGTAGTGACAGTATCGTCCATGGTAGTAGCAGAAAACACAGGTGACCAGTCGATATCAATGGCGTCTTGTCGCAAGGCCTCCAAGTCAATACCCTTGAAATTGCGGCGCAAGATGAAGAGGGGCTTACGTTTAGGAGGGCGAAGTTGATAAGAGAGAAAAACAAGATCATGATAAGAGAAACTAGCTGAAATTTGACCGTGAGAAACCACTTTATCAGGAGTTGATACTATCATAAGATCTAGGAGGGAAGGCGTACAGTTAGGAAAATGATGTGTAGCTGAAAGAGGAAGCGTCTGAAGATTGTAAGAAGAAAGGATATTTTGGAGTTTAGATGAACGTGTATTTGATTTCAGAAGGCACGTATTAAAATCACCCATTATTATTATATGCTCGTATGCAGGCCTTAATTCTTCGAGCAAAGTGTCAAAGGAGTCGAAGTAGTCAATAGATAGATTAGGAGAGTAGAAAACACCAAGAAGGAGTTTGAAGTGACGAATTGATATTTCTATGAAGAGATGCTCGGCAGATGCAGAATACGTAGAAGGAGAAGATCTAATAATCCGAAAAGGGATGTCAGTACGAAGGTAGATGGCAACGCCACCTCCGCCCTTACCAGTCCTATCGTTTCGGATGAGGTTATAGCCTGGGAGAGCAAATTGTGAAGAGGGAAGAGAGGGTTTTAGGAAAGATTCAGAGACTAAGAAAGCGTCGACCACTGAGCTGCTAATAGACGCCAGAAGATCAGAATGATGCGCAGGAATGCTTTGCACATTGACGTGTGCAAGATTAAAGTTGTGCGGGAGATTTGAAAACTTAGAAATTAAATTATCATGCAACGTCCCGGAAACGCTGGAGACACTATCGGAAGCACTGACAAAACTACTCTGTGAGGAGGAGCAGGAGAAAAAACTATCGTCTATATCTAACAAGTCCATAAAAGTAAATTAAATAAATATAAAATATTAATAAAATATATCAATAAATAACTGACTATCAGAAGTATGTATGTAAGTATAAAACAGACTATTAATATTGAAAGATAAAAAAAAAAGATATAATACTATAACGGAGCCTACACACATGCTGCTTACAGAGTGGAATAGAGAATACAAAAGTTAACAAAAACGGAAACATACACGGATTTAAACATACAATGTTAGTTGATACAATATTCGGCAAGTCAAGCAATACTTAAATTAACAAGAGGTTAGAAAAGAAAATTAAACTTTAAAAAGAGACGTAAAATAACATTAAAGACAATGTTTAGTTGGTCTGTGGTGGCATCGTCAAGTATGGCTTATAAGACATATTCCAGTGCCGCGAATTTTAATTGACACTGACAATTGACAATAATGACAGTAACAGCTGTCAACTTAAAAGAAAATCGTGTTTTTTGTCAAACAGTCACCCACCGAAAAGTAGTTTTGAAAAATAATTGAAGTAGAACGGATATTAAAAATAATAAAATAGTCACCTACCAGCGGCACTGCCAAAATGTTAAGTTTAAGAAGATACCACCATATACCACACAACTACAAGTGCGGTTTACATAGCGTAAAAAATGCAAAGCAGATAGGCAGAATCCGTGCACTGAAAAAATGACAAACACTTTTCAAATAGCGTTAAAATACTACAACTTTTTATATGAGCTAACTAAACACGCCGTCTCGTCTTCCTGGCACCCCGTGTGGCAGGTTCAGGTGCCTTAGGTGATGATGGTTCTTCGCCCGCACTCTGTGGAAACAGCGCTATGACGGCTTGAAGCTCGGTGTCGGTTTCGATTCGTCTTCTGGTTTTATCAGGCAAACTGATAACAATCCTGCCTTCTACCGACCAGCAGTTCTTGATGCCGAAGTGTTTGCGTGCAGAAGTGAATACACTATGACGAAGCCGAGTAAGAAATTCGGAAATTGTTACACCAGAGCCTTTGAGTGCAGTCTTGTTCTCCCAGACAAGACGACGGTGTTCGAAGTCGCAGAATCTGACCAAGACAGGACGTGTTTTGTTGCTGGAGGATCCGAGCCTATGGCAGACTTCTAACTTATCTTTAGTTATGTCCGGCAGTTTCAATTTACTGGTAATCACTCGATGAACTTCCTCTGTCAAGTCACTGCCCTGGGTCTCAGGCAGACCATGAATAAGAAGCACTTTGCGTCTCATAGACATCTCATGCCTGTCGTGGCAGATCGTTAGCAAATCCAGCTGAGATTTAATGGATTGCAGTGCTGTACATATAAAAGATTTGAAGTCGGAGAACTCACGTGCCAGAGTTGCGATGTCGGGGCTTACAGCGGCAGGTTGACTGGATCCTGCAGTCGCCTTCTGTAACTTATCCTCGTACTCATTGAGACGTGATTCAAACAGCTTCTCCAAGTTCTTCAAGTTCTCGGACAGATTGTGTTCCATAGTGCAATAGTGTAATGCAATTGAAAAGTGATAAATCAGGAAAGGTGTTAAGATTTAAGAATAGCAGCAGTGATGGGGCCCACTAGGTACTTATTCCATAAATAGAGGTAAGAAAAATATGTAAAATTGCGATTTTAAATTAAATTAAAGCAGGAGCTAGAAATCAGGTGACTTTCACTTGCGACTACCCACGAGCAAAAAAAAAAGTTATTTAATACTAGCGGCCGCCCGCGATTTCATCTGCGTGGAAAGTTTTTTTTGCTATCCCTCGGGAACAATACTTTTTTTCGGAATGAATGGTACTCTATGTCCTTCTCTGTACCCCTGACAACGTGTATGCAAAATTTCATGACGATCGGTTCAGTAGTTGAGACGTGAAGGCGTAACAAACAAACAAACAAACGGACTTTCGCATTTATAATATTAGTAAGGATTGTAATTCTAATACACAATTTTAATAAAACTTTACGTAGAATTTTAGAGACAATAGTCTATTTTAAGACGTATCATTACATTCCCTCGTAGTCACTGTTAGAAGTAGATAGCAAAACTGCTAAAAGTGGCCGGTTTTGACACATTTGCTATCTACTTCTACGAATGACTGCGAGGGAATGTAAAAAATCCACGTAAAGTTTTATTTAAATAATTTTCTATTAACAACTTCTTAAATCAAAACCTCTGAGGGCGCCACTTGCGGTGGTATAGCCTTGGTATAACGGCCCAGCCACAGCCAGCGCAGCATGCGGTGCGGTAGGCGGCGTTCAATTATCACTGCGCGCTATCTCGATGGTGGCCTCTCAGCTTGTCGTCACGACCGCGCAGTGATTACCGAATTTGCTTGCCGCGCCGCCGCCTGCCGCGCTGGCTGTGGCCGCCGTAACAAAAAGTCACAAAATTACTTACAAAACCTACCGTTATATCCGACACGATGACCAAACAGGCACTACGCTGTGATGGGCGAGTTGATAACATGAACTGCGGACACGTAAAGAATGTACGGCGATCGTAAAAAAGGTAGAATTAAGACATTAATTGCTATCTAACATAGGCGCAATATTGGTTCACTCCAAACATTACGATAGCGTTAGCAAACCCTGAGAAATTGATTTTTGCTCCAATAATTCCCACAATTATATACCACTATATAAACTAATCAGTCAGAGTAAATGCATTATTGTAGTAAAACACTCCTGGGAGACAGTTTATTCTTGTGCTATACGCATATTCAAGATGCTGCCAAAAGTAAGTTGCCATTTTATTTCCTTAGAGATTCCCAAAAGTGAAGTTATGCAAAGTGAGAATTAAGTGCCATTGATTCGACAGCCTGGTGACCCTGGTGTGTAGTGAATTGTGTGCTGACCTGCTGACACTGCTGAATCTATAGACAATACAATCAGTAGACTGTTAATAGCCGTTGGTCTATGACTCTACGTGATGGCTATACCTCAGACCTATAATTTTGCTTCTTTTTTTTTGGATCACATGTGTTGTTTTGTACTCAAATATTGTAGAGATTTTTTAATGAGCGCACTGCTGTGCTGAGCTCAGGCATAAGAATAAATAAAACTAAATAGAATGGACTCTTCTTTGTCGGAGTCCCAAATGCTGCCATTTATATAACTACTTCCCCCTTCACGTAGCTACGCCCGGCCCCGCTGTCGTCCAGGGGCCCTATTTTTGAATCGCTCGACTCCAGTCGAGCGCTCGTTTCTACTGATTTTCGTTTGACATCTCATTGTTTTGAGTCATATGTCGAACGAAAATCAGTCGAAAAGAGCGCTCGACGCCAGCCGAGCGATTCAAAAATAGGGCCCCAGGCGTGTTGCCAGGGTTGCTTATGCTTACTGTTAAATATTGCTTACGTTTAAAGATAATATCGCTAAAATATGGGTTTTTCTTTAGTTTGAAATCATTATTTTATTCTAGTTAGTAGATACAAAAATAAAATATTAACTTTTTCTGGGTAAGTACTTACCTACTCCTGAGTTTGTATAAATAAAGTAAATAAACATTTAGTATGGAAATAAAATAAAATTTTGAACAAAAATGTACTTCTAAAACATTTTTAGGTTTTAATCCTCTTACTCTTTCGTAATGTTTCATCACGTAACGAAATCACAGAATAGAAACGAAATAGATTTTTAATACCCAATTATGAATTTAGCGCAGTATTTAGGACTTTTTTAGTATTTAGGAATTCCCAATACACATGTATTAAGAAGGAACTCACTTGTCAAGTCAGTGGCCTGGGGGAGGGGTAAGATGAAACTAGCATTTTTTATATTAAGTACATTAATTTCTTACACAGGTGTTAACTGTCCTCGCGCTGGTATCAGCTTGCCAGGCAATCTTCCCGCTGCTACACCACCACCACCACCACCCGGCTGTGTCCCACCAGGAGATACACAAGCATGACGGGCCGCACCACCCGGTGCATATCCCTCACCACCACGTCCCGATCCACCACGTGCCGCTGATCCACCACCACGTACCACACTTCCCAATTCATCACCACGAGCCACACCACATCCCGCATCACATCCCATACCATGACCATTATGTGAGTATAACTTTATTCTATTAAAATTTCAGAATATAAAGCTCAGTCAGTGCAATGATACCTTACAATTAGAAGTTGCCATGCCAAGATGCCATAACCAAAAAGCTGTCTGCTGTCTTGAACCAAAAGTAATGTTTTTCTGAAATCTGTACCTAATTTGATTTCACTTACTTTTTGAAGTCCTATTATTCTTCACATACTTATAGCTGGCCTTAAATCAAATCGTAAGTAATTGGTTCACAACATGCAGCTCTCGGCTTTCGTAGTGTCTAGTTCTATGAATGACGTAACGCTATGAGCATCATTCAAACCCGCCCTTAATCTCTAACTTATACTTAAATGCAATTAATTTAAAGCACTGATTCAAAAGTCACTTATATTATACGTATAATCATTAACTTCTGGTAGATTTCAAAGTCTTCACCGTAGTAGAGATTACTTGTAGGTCTGCATAAAAAAAAGTTTATTTTATTTTTTATCTTTTAGAGGACTCTTGTCTAACAAGCCAGCCTTATCGTATCCTAAACATTGTGTACCTATTACATAATATATACTAGAAAGTTCATATGGTAAAACTGGCAGATTCATAAAAATATAGTAACTATAAAAAAAAGAAAATAATAAAAATAATCTCATGAAACTAACACTATGTATATGTTACGGCTAATACCCGAAGTGCGGCTAAACCTAGTTTTAGCCGGCTAAAACTAGGTGTAACCGATAGCTGTTGGCTAAAACTAGGTGTAGCCGATTTACCCGCGGCTAAAACTAGGTGTAGCATGGGATATTAAAAAAGTTATTTCTGTTGTCTGTTAAAAAAATATCCTCGAAATTTAAGGCTCACGCTACGCTGCGCTTCGCGCTCGCCTTAAATTTCTAACCTATATTCGGGATCTACAGGGGTAAAGCAGATCAGTTCACCTAGTTTTAGCCAACAGCTATCGGCTACACCTAGTTTTAGCCGGCTAAAACTAGGTTTAGCCGCACTTCGGGTATTAGCCGTAACATATATACATGATCTTTGCCGATTTGACTCATGCGAACAAATTCTTCAGTGATTCGTAACACGATCGTTATTTTGATAGGCATTTAATAACGAAAAGGATGATTTCTACTTTTGGCATTGGCAATGTCCGTTTTGAAATCAATCAATAAATTATGTAAATAAAATATTTCGTTTCTTCTAATTCCTAACGTTAACGTTTCTGCTCTAAAGTACTGACAAAATCGTATTATACAGTGAATCTTCGATTTTAATAATCAAATAAGGTAATGTGAATTTATAACATATTTGCTCGTAAAGGGTCTCTTATTACATCAATTTCAATATCGTATTGTATCTCATTACGAACTTGTGCGGTAATGTAAAGTAAAACGCACGGTTTCCTTGATAAACCGTGCGTTTTACTTTACATTACCGCACGGTTTATCATACTTCGTCTAAAACGAACGGTACTTTTTTAAATCGTAGCAAAGAGTTTTTATGTCAGAAAAGAGGTCAACAATTTATGGATAAAATTAACTTTGGGAGATAAAATATAATAAATAAACATTTAATTATTCAATTTAATTAATGTTGACAATAAATTACAACCATTTATCTATAACAAAAACACAAAAATATTAATTTACTTTATTAGTAATACTGGCTGTTTTTATGCCTTTGCCTTAAAAAAAGCGCTGATGCGCGCGCATTGCTAATTTAATTTTTTTTTGCTGTATTGTTTTTATTTGAAAATGTCGTCAAGTACTGATGAATTTATTAATTCAACACCGCCAGAAGTCTCAGAGGCAGCGAAAAGGGCTACTCTAAGCCTCTTGCCCGAAAAATTGACCGATAAGATACTTACAAGCGTATCAAAATTTAATCATATGGAAAACAAGCAAAGGTGCAAAGTCCGAGTTTTATTTATTTCCTCGCAAATATGTTATAAAACGTCGTATGACATACGTGCGCTTTGATAATTACAGCCTCTGCTTTCTTGTAGCCCTCGCCTACGGCTCGGGCCAGCAATATCGCCTCGGCTGTAATTTTCAACGTACCGCACTTATATCATAATGTACTATTATAGGCCAGAATTAATTACTTACTGTTCTCTATCGAAAACAACAGCTACTGCTTGCTATGTATTCACAAAACTCTATTCACCAATGCTCGCGCTGACGCCGGCATCCGGACAACAATAGACAATATATTGTGTCTCATTTTCCGGGCGTTGAAGGGTTAACTAATTACTCCTTCAGTCATCTCACTAAACCCGCTAGACAAAGTAACATCAGTAAGTGATAAGTGTGATAACAACGGATTTCGCGAAATAAAAATATAAGTAATGGCATTGACTTTCGCTAGTCATAAATAGCGTTTTGAAATTGGATGTCAATTCCTACGATTATGATATATGGGGCCCAATCGCGCTTATTTTCAATGATACACCAAAAAATCGTTACTTTTTCAGTTTCGTTTAAGTACAATAAAACACTCGTTTTAGTTAGCCTAGGATGCCAATCTTAGACAATAAAAAAATGAGAATTCTGAAGCTACTCTAAAGATTTTTAGGGAAATATAACCAATGCAACGGTTTTGGTTTTATCGTTCGGAATTAGGGCGATTGGGCCCTGATAAGGAGGATAGATGTAGAAGGACTCACAGCGCCCGCGAGCACCTCCTCCTCATTTATTTTATGAAGTTCGTTTCCGTTTTTACAAAACATACCTTATTTAGGGCAATCCACTTTTACCTCAATGTTTTTTTAGCATCATAATAATTAATTCATCTCCACAGGCGTTCCCAGAATACAAGTTCGAGTACTCCGTGCACGACCACCACACCGGTGACGTGAAGTCCCAGCACGAAGTCCGCCACGGAGACGTGGTGAAGGGCGGCTACGAGCTGGTCGAGCCTGACGGCCGGTTCAGGAAGGTGGAGTACAAGGCGGATGACCACACCGGGTGAGATTACCACCATTTGTATTACCTTCAATACGTGCATTTTTAACCCCCCACGCAAAAAGAGAGGGGTGGTATAAGTTTAACGTATCTGTGTATCTGTCTGTGGTATCGTAGCTCCTAAATGGATGAACCGAATTTAGATTAGTTTTTTTTGTGTCATAGATAATTTTATCCCGAGTGTTCTTAGCCATGTTTCATGAAAATCTGTTCAGCCGTTTGAAGATCATCAGCTCTTTTCTAGTTGATGAGGGGATCTGACTCAATTATATTGGAAGTATATGGTAGGGTAACCATGACCTGATCAGCCGTTTGAAGATAATTAGCTCTTTAATAGTCGATGAGGGGATCTGATTAACTTCCATATGTATCGATTTGAAATTTGGTACCGTGCAGTGTTGCCAGATCTTTAAACCAGTGTTCCCGTATTTTTCATTGCCAAATTCCGTATGAAATCCTATGGGAAATTTTAATGAAATCCGTACAAATCCGTATAAAAAAATTATTTACCTTTGATTGATATAATTTAGAGCACTTTATTAACAATTTGAAAAGCAATTTGTCACGAAAAGAAAAAAAAATATTAAAAAAAAATAAGACCGAAACGCCAGAAATGATTTCCCTGCTATCGCATTTGTCTTTCACACACATTTCCGGCTGCGCATCCGGTATGTATTTCAATACCTAGGTTAAGTATAAAATGAATTATATTTCATAATTACCTGAACGTTTCAGGTAAATCAGGTATTATATACAATACCTAGTACTCTTTCTCTCATTGTCTTTAACGACCAACCAAAATGTCTCAAGAGGATTCCCAAAGGATTCCCCAAAGCTATAATCTATACTAAGCATACTAGTGTTGACGCCTCAGTTTTGCAAAATTCGCTGAAAAATTCAAATCGCTAATATTAGTAGGTATGAACCTCTATACTAAAAAAAGTTGGAAGTTACAAGTCGTGATAAAGTTTGGCCACATGATAGAAACTGATCTGTAGGCTGTTTCTAACTAATATTGAGCTGGGTCAAACTATCCTTACATACAGTTCCATACGGCGGCGGGTTGAATAGCGCACTTTTGTCGACTTCATTCTAAAAACTATAACAATTCAGGTTTAGCTAATAGGTCAAATGTGGTATCATTTTCAGATAAATCAATAACGTAGAACTCATTTCTGATATTTAAAAAAAAAAACAATTTATTAAGCAGTTTCTGAAAAATTACACAATAACCAACATTTTTAAACTTAATTTTTTTAGTTTGGGTATTGGCACTTATTTCAGTATTTTCAAAAAAACTACTTTATAGAAGCGTTTTTCAGGTTAATTTGTTAAATGTTTTTGTTATGCTAACTATATTTTATACAATTTGAGCCTAACCCAAGTAGTTTAAGTCCATTGTTTGCGGACATACGGTCAAAAATATGCATTTTTTCACGAAATAAAAAAGGTTTCCGTTTCGTTCAGAAATATTTTTCAGGTTTTTTGTTTAAATTTCTGTAAAGTTAATTAAATTTTCTACAATTGAGTTTAATTTGAGTAGTCTAGGTTTATTGGTTGCAGAGACATAGCTGGTTAATAATGGGCTTTTTATTGAAATTAATTGAAAAAATCTTATCTTTGACGAGCTGTGTCTTTGCAAATAGTAAACCTAGACTACTCAAGTTAAGCTCAAATTGTAGAAAATTTAATTAACTTTACAGAAATATAAACAAAAAAACTGAGAAATGCTTCCGAACGAAACGGAAACCCCTTTTATTTCGTGAAAAAATGCATATTTTTGACTAGCTGTGTCTCCGCAAATAATGGACCTCAACTACTTGGGTTAGGCGCAAATTGTATAAAATATAGTTAACACAACAAAAGCATATAACAAATTAACCTGAAAAACGCTACTTTAAAGTAGTTTTTTTGAAAATACTGAAACAAGTGCCAATACCTAAACTAAAAAAATGAAGTTTAAAAATGTTGGTTATTGTGTAATTTTTCAGAAACTGCGTAATAAATTGCATTTTTTTTATACCAGAAATAAATTATACGTTATTGATTTATCCGAAAATTGCACATTTGACCTATTAGTTAAACCTGATTAGTTATAGTTTTTAGAATGGAGCCGGGAAAAGTGCGCTATTCAACCCGCCGCCGTATGGAACTGTATGTAAGGATAGTTTGGCCCAGCTCAATATTAGTTAGAAACAGCCCACAGATCAGTTTTTACTTATCATGTGGCCAAACTTTATCGCGACTTGTAACTCCCAACTTTTTTTTGTATAGAGGTTTATACCTACTATATATGCAGGATCAAATAATATCTAACATTCCATTTTATTTCAAATTATTTTCTTAGGAATATTAGGACACTACTGTTTGCATTTTCCTGATAATTTCGTATAAAAATCCGTATGCTCTTGTTATCCGGTCTGGATGTGAAAATTCCGTATGGATACGGACAAATCCGTATATATGGCAACACTGGTACCGTGTTACTTCAATGATATTGAAAGTATATGGTAAGGTAACCATGACCGGGGTCGGGGGGTTTTTAAAATTTTTAATTTTGTACTTGTTCACGTTGAACGTAAAAGGTCGTAAAGCAAACTTGAATTTTGATAGTTTAAAATCTTCCTTTTTGATTTTTTTGTATAATCCAGCATGCTTCATTTCAGATTCAACGCCATCGTCCACCACACGTCGCCTCATCATCATCTTCATCTGGCCCATCACCACCACATATAATTTAGAAACGTTTCATCACCCGAAGACACCACTCCGGACCGCCAACTCTAATAAGACTGATTTGAGCCAGCTCCTTTTTATTTTTGTAAAAAATACTTTTGTAATGCAAATTAAAATATTAGCGCTAATATCAATGACGATGTTTGTTTTGTTTCGTCCCTGACCCCTAATATAAAATTTAAAGGCTTCTGTTTGAATTCATTAAACAGGGTCATTTTGAACTTACCATCCAAATTTTAAAGATGTGTCCAGTCCATGAAACTAAACAACTTTCTCTAAGAAACATGTGTCAAATTTCACCAGAAAATTTTGGTCATCCCATACTAACTTGATCACGTGATCTCTTTGATTTGTATGGAAAGTCGCTTTTTATTTTACATATTTGACCATGTGTTCCTCAGAGAAAGTTGTTTAGTTTCATGGACTGAACACATCCTCAAAATTTGGATGGTAAGTTCAAAATGACCCGATATATTTGTAGTCATCATTTATAGGTAGGATACGTAGCTAACGATGTTCAGGATTGGATTCCACGAAATATTTATGTGAACCCGTTTGTTTAATACTTTAATTTAATTTTAGACAAGATTATAATTTTAGATAATATGACAGTTTTAGATAACATTCTTTAATAGCATTCTACCTATTCTTTTGGATATTATGTTTAAAAACGCCTATCACTTTCTTGGCAGCTTACTTGCAGATCATAGAAATAGTAGAGGGGCCTTCCGAACAACAACCATGTTTGAATGATACACAAATATCGGCATAAGAGTCTATTCTTACTGCTAACAAAATGAAATTGTTTAAACGTATCGTTTAGACATTTATTCAGTCTAGGCTGTTACAAGTACTTAGTTAAAGAAGCTACGCCATCGGCATCGGTTCGCAAAACCTAAGCGGAAGACTTTGTAACGAGAAGAACCGGACAGATTTAGATGTATGGGGTATCGTTAGAATTCTTATATCATTCCGAGTGACACAGGCTATAATTTTTTAAGAAAAGTCAATATGGCGACTGTACGACGCCACTTTGAAAAGTGAAAAAAAAAATATTTTTTTCATCAATTATCACAATATAATAGGCATAAAATGAAAGGCCCTAAAGAGCACATGTAAAAACTATATAATTTGTCACTAAAATGTGTGAAATAAAAATAATAAATTTAAAAAATATTAAAAACACGACTGCCCTGCCATAAACAAACTAAAAATTTAAAAAAAACAAGTGTCATTGCAGTCGGGGGACCTCTTTAATTAAAAATTGTTCCACAAAACGGTACCCCGACTGCAATGACACTTGTTTTTTTTAACTTTTTAGTTCGTTTTTGGCAGAGCAGTCGTGTTTTTAATATTTTTTATATTTATTATTTTTTAATTGGGTGACTGGAAATAATAAAGGCGACTGTTAATGAAATACTTAAATACTAAACCCGGCAGAGCTGTTTATTTTGTTGGCGACAAAAGAACTTAACGGGCGACAAACAGTGGATTACAAAAAATCTAAATACGTTAAACCAGCACCTACATGTGGGAAATAAATAATTTAAGTTAACAGTGAAAATTCTATTTGAGTGACAAAAATACTGTGTGGGCAACTATTATACCAAGTAGGTAACTATAAGTATAACTGATTTAAGATGCCCAACATGTATTTTTGTCATCTCGATTAGCTTATTAATTCCCTTTTTTAAATAAAATATATGCCAAATTTTAAATATTTTGTGTGCCCTAAGGTTGTCACCCAAATAGAAATTTGGTCGCCCGTTATGAATAACTAGTTACTCAATTTGTATTTTAAAATCACCCATTTTCAATATTTGTAGTCGCCCTCAGTCCGTCTCCCACTTAGTATTTCAGTACGCTATATTCAGTATTTTTGATACCTGATATGGGAATTTATTGTTAACCGATTAAATACTAGGTACCCATTATAAAATTATTACTAGGTACGAAGAGTCCGTTAATACTTTGAGAAAGACCACGATTCGAATCGGTCTTTCAAAATGTCGATCGTACGTACAATACGAGGCATATATCTTGAATTTTTCGACTGAGTGGGGATAAGTTCACGGATGTGCTCTTGTGCGTGACCAATAGCGCGCGCCCCTCTCCCGCCGCCCACGCTCCTCACCGCTACGCATGTCCAAAATTGCGTTTCGCGCAATCTCCACCCGATTTCAAGATATATGCCATACAGTACGAGGCATATATCTTGAAATCGGGTGGGGATTGCGCGGAATGCGTATTTTGTGTATGCGTAGCGGTGAGGGGTGCGGGCGGCCGGAGAGGGGCGCGCTCTATTGGTATGTTTGGCGAGCACATGCGCGAGTATATCCCCACTCCGTCGAAAAAAATTGAAGATACATGCCTCGTACTGTACTGTACGTATTATGATAAAGGGCCCTATTTTGGAAAGGCGGCAAGCGCTCTTTACTTTTCTTTGGCCAGCCGTTCTCGCAATATTATCTCGTAATATTACAGTGGTAGAGATATTATGGCTTCACTGTGAATTGTGATATTCTTTGTATAAAGTAAAAAAAAAAATACTTCACGACAGCAAAATAATTGTTAAGTACACACTTCAAAAAAGACTAACTAAATTAAAAGACACTTTTAATTTAGTTTTATTTTTGTGTTACCTACTTTCATTTATCTTATGCAAAGTTGAAAGTCTTTTTTCACTTCTCATAGCTGTTAACGAACAGCAATATGTATAAGTGCCTACAATGTATCATATTGTTCTCGAACAGTTACATTTTTGTCATACTTCAAGACCATGCCGAATATATTTAGCATAGGTAAGAATAAAAGTGTCTTAAAAAGGATTTACTTATTGCAAATTATGTGAAGCAACGGCTTTACTGTCTGATTTTTAGATAAAGCTTTTTTAAGGAAAGCTATCAAGTGTTACAAAATGTCTAAGTACCACTTGAGCTGTTGTAACAGTGTGTTATTACTGGAGACAAGCTGTTATCACACGGATTGAGCACGACGTTGGCTGTGAATGCCAATGGCCTAACAATGCCCAAGTGACATGAATGAGCCCGATTGGAACCAATCCACGCGAACTAAATAAAGCGCACGAATGCTACAGTTAACGCGCGTTCACAGTGCCCATAAAGATTATAATATGTTTTAAAGAAAAAGAAAAACATCAGACAATGCCATGCCATTTTCATTATTATAAGTCCATGGAATTGGTGCAATGATAATAATAATAAATCATTTTATTTCGGAACCTTGACCATATCAGCGTTAGTAAAATAAATGTCTTGATGAAAATCTTAATCAAATTATTTTATAGGCGAGACTTCAATTTGTTACAAGTTAAACTTGTTATTCCTACTAATAGGAGTATGTATTACAATGCCCAAGTTGAAAAGATCGAATTTTACAAGATTTATGGACGAAAGACCGAAAATTAAAAGGTCGTGTGGTTGTTTGGCCGAACGTTTAAACGTGGCCGGCAGGTCGGTTCTGGTACTTCGCCGGCCGCTGCCGCAGTACGCTCGCTTCGCTCGCTCGGCTCGTGCGTTGTTGGTCGCAATGGAACATAACCTCCTCCTCGCTCGCTACGCTTGCTCGTTGTCGCACCTCTTAGACCTAAACAAACTTTCGGGATTTCGAACAATTGGCATTTTAACTTTCGGGATTTTGAACTATCGGTCATTTAATAAATCGATCTTTCAAGTTTCTGTCTATCGGATATCGACATTTAGGATGTTCGGTATTTTGAAAATACGTGTTTTATACGTCGAAATTTCGGTCGTATGTGTTATGAATTTTCCGCATTTTAATGCATACGCACTAATAGCTATAAAAACGCTATCCATATAAACATGCCCTACTAAATGTCCATGCAAGATTATTATCTCAGAGCAAGGTCATTCTCAAATGCGGTCGAATTCCGCTCAGCGCGTCTGCGACTCACCTGGCACTAGCGCTGCACTTCTGTACAGAGTACCGTGTAGGTCAGCACAATTAGCTCTCATTCCATGATCGAGATTTAGACAACGATTGTTTTTGGTTTAACCTTGCCATTTAGATTTTATTGCCACTCTTGATTTGCACACTGCGAGTTCTGTGTGTGGAATGATAGAAGTAAAGAATAGAAGAGAAAGACGTAATGCGCCAGCCCTAAAAATGATGATGATGAACAAGTTTAATGTGTATAATAACCTTAGAATAATAATACCTAGAACGATAGTTCTCTAAAAAGCGCACTGTCAAAAGTGAGGCAACTAAAACAGCCAAAATGGCTCCGTTTTCAGATTGTTATTCTCCATTATTACCTAATCATACCGATTAAGTACAAAATAGTTTCAATTTTCTTACATTTATAAGACTAGTTACTATATTATTGGGTTTCAGTTACGATTAGTTAACCTATGAAGGATATAAATTTGAAAACTAAGCCATTCTGGCTTGGTATTAGTTGCCTTACTTTGCATACGAGGACACGGCTTCTAGGTGTTATTATTCTAAGATAATAACTATATTTTTGAAATTTTCCGTTCCGATCGTTTATGTAAGTAATTCAATAAATAATTTTTAATCATGTCATATACATTACAATATGTGTATGTCACTACAATAATATTCTGTGCATTGATAAGTCTTTATGATTCTGTAGTGCTCCGTGCTACCACAAGTGCTACAAATATACCTACCTGCTCTTTCTCAAAATATTTGTTTGATTTACTAGCCTAGCCCCGAATTTTAATTCCCATAGAAAAATGTTATGTTATTCCATATGCATATCCTCTAATGTGAGTTGTTGTTTGTTTTACAATTACATTTAAGTATTTCTAAGTTAACTTTTAGTGTAATTTTTATTATGTATAAGAAATTAAGAATACAATAATAATTCTATCCATCCACCCCAAACTCTTTTCAAAAGTAGCCGTTTGTACCGTTTTTAGGTAAGTATAAAATATAATGCTGATTTTGAGGCACAACATTTTATGGAAATACTAAATTATGATTGCGGATATACGAACGTATCGTTTGATCCACTGACTGAATTGCAAGTTTTATTTTTTATTTCGTATTTCCCGAAATGGTACCTTTTTTGGGGTCGTGGTCACGGGATTACGAACGGAAATAAAAAAATAATAAGTAAAAAGTGATCTATATGTCCACCTACTATTTATACTGTGATCGATGGGAAGTCTAGAGGACGCGATTTGGCAATGTAATCTGTGGCTACCTACCTATACGGTGGCAACAGTAATTTATCACATTACGATTTACACATAATGGAGCCTATTTGTTTGTAGGCTTGCAATTCGATAGTGATTGCATTTAAATTGGCGTAATTTATTGTACAAATTACTTCAATACAAAAGGAAGTGTGAATAAAGACAAATGGGTGTCAAAAGTAGCTTGAAAACAAGATCGTACTTTTTATGTTTCTAAAAGGCGTTTTTTATGCTAGTAATGTAGGTACTTATCTGTAATTTCTCAAGCTTACGCGCTCACTAGACATGAAATAAAACACTTTTTAACGGATACTAGCGCGGTTTTATTGAATGTACTTTGGTATTTAGTTGGTATTTGGTTTGATTTTTGGTTTTTCCCGACGTTTCGGCACCTTTGCAGCTGCCGTGGTCACGCGGCTGTTAAGAATGTTATGTCAAAGAATATACCTTAGTTACAAAATACTATGAAATATTACAAGCTTATATGATAAATAATGTCTATTTCTAAAGTCCTTTTGGTTATATTATTTTAGCATAAGTCAGAATGGAGAAAAAGGTACAACTACACAATCATCATCATCTCCTTTTTTCCGAAGAAGATAATATATTTTGATAATAAAAATGACTTCTTTTCTCAGTTTTAACTGATTTAATGGGCAATAACATGATTCAATTATGATACTTCGGTAACTTTGATGACCTTGTAAAGCGTTTATCCTGATGCACTTTAGATTTTTGTTCGTATATTTTTCAGTAGATAATACTTACAACCTTCATAGATATTAAACAGAATCCTGTTTAAGAACAGAAGCGTTTGTTATTAAAGATTAGCTATGTTTATTATGAACCAACGTAATGTGTTCGCCAAATTACCATAAAAGGTATCTACATAGTTTGATTCTCAAGTTCATAACGTAACTATATGTTTAATTTTTACGCATGGGTATCAAATTAATTATCATGATTTAATCGCTGTACAGGCAGCGAGCGGTGCAATATCTAATTATTGTCCGTTTTTCTAGGCCGTCGCGTCGCAAGTAGTTGCAGTTTGCGTAATTTTATATACAATACTCGGTAATTATAGCGCCGAAACGTGGAATGTATGTACGCGCGATACGCACGCAACCACGCGTGTTTGTAGGCAGACTAATTATTTGTTGGCCACTGTTTAACCTTCGTAGAGCGGCCGAGCGGACCGATCATGTATGGTTATTGACAGGGGTAATTGAAGAACTGGCTAATTGCTATTTCTATTGCAGTTACAATTATTAAGAACCGAATTGACAGACAGCCAGAGAAACGATAAGCGATTGAATATATAGTGCGGTCGTAAAAAGTAATAGTACTTACTTGATTACATTTTATTTATGAGTCATGTGTTGTCAATTAAAGGTAAAACACATTTCAGCAATTATACGCGTTCAATGAAGTGTTAATGATAGTATGTTTTTGTGAGAACTCATTAGGAACTTGCACGTAGCGAAACAACAGGTTAATAACTTGTGGTCATTGCGTTTCACGAAAATGTTTTGATGAATGAATACAAAAACGTGAGAATATTGTTATCTTTACTACACGCTTTTTCACGGGATACTAAAGACAAGGTATCTTAGACATTGAAATAGAAAAATATAATAAAGCGCCAATGAGTAAAGCCTTGTATACATATTTTTTATATAATTTAGTAAGTTTTCATTAGCATTTAGTCAGCAATATTTGTATGAACTTCTTAATATACCTACGAGTAAATAAGGCTTACAATATACTCCCCTAAACAACAATTCAAGCTTTTAGCAGATGTAAGAATAAACATAAGTTGGATATTATGTATACCATGAAGAATATCAAAATAAAAGATTGAATAAAATTCATCAGCTGATTTATTTACAGTTGGTTATAAACACATATGTACACATAAATATCACATTCATCAGTCATCCTTCAGGCACGCAATGTTAAAGTCTAGTAGTGGCCATGATGTCCATGCGAGAGGAGGAGGGGGGCGGCGTGTACGGGCGCGTGCACCACTGGGGCGGGGTGGTGCCCGGGGGTCTTGTGGACGACAGCGTTGAAACTAGAAAAGAAACGTTACAATGGAAGAAATAGAGCTTAAGACGCTTGGGAGTTGGGACTACGGTAGTCCTCGTGTATGACCATTGACCATCGATCTTCCTCTTGGCGATATACAGCGTGAATTTTTAATCACTTGGTTCCATCAGTGGGTTGGTTCCACTCATGATTACAAGCAACTTTTACTATGGGGTCAACTCGGAAATCGCGAAAAAATATCAGCTCTTCCATACAGTAGGTATTGCGCTTTTGTATGGAACAGTTGATTTTATTTCGCGATATCAGATTTGGCCTCATAGTAAAAGTCGCTTGTAATCATAATCAAACCACCCACAGCGGGAACCAAATGGTTAAAATTTCAGCGTGTATACAACGTTAAAGCGGGTTCACATTAGATCAGACCGACAGTTTTACTGGAACGACCAAGGTGTCGGATGCATAATTTAGCATTTGTATTTCAATAGCGCTATTCACATTGAGGCAACCCGATAAAACTGTCGGCGACGACGTTCAGCCACGATTTCTATTGGGCCGGATATAATATTGGCATTCTGCTTTGGATACTAATACTACCACATGAGTAAAGAAAAGGACCAGAGACAAACTTTTTTTCCTTCTTTACTCATGTGCTACTACATTAGGTTGGACCAGTAGCTTATAGTGTGACAGCAAAACCCGATAGTTGGCCAACGGTAAAAATTGTCGGTCCGTCCGTATGCGAACCAGCTCAAGTCTACACAATTCAGGACCATATCTTAAACCAAGAACACCTTGCCATAGCGTCATTTGATAAGGTGGAGGATAATTTACCTGGAAAACTGCCTTTGTGAAAATTTGATTTTGTAAAATATCGGTAAAAAAATTAGGGGTGCATCCGATACCGATACCGATATATCGGCGATACTTCGGGTTTTCCGATATATCGGCATCGGCGATATTTTTTGTGTCGATAGAACTATACTTTTCAGATTTAGCGCTTCAAAAAAGTAATGTAAACGCGCGCGGATTTTCGTCTATTTCATTGCAAACCAGCTTCAAACAAGGAACGAAATGCTGGTGGGGGAAACCCCGCACTTTTCAGTGTTTTGTCTCGCCTAGTTTTAGCCTTGCATATCCCATTTCTCCACACTTGAAAATTGCATTTCTTCGCAAAACTTGAGAATACTATTTTTTATTTAAACAAAAATAAGTCTGTTATTTCTTTTATATGCATTAAAAGAAAACAACTTGTGTTTTATGTTTTACACGACTACCCAAAAAAGGAGTATTATTCGTTATTCCACCGTAACTTCCAAATGCCTGAATACATTTGGATGTGAGTGTCGATAGAATCTTTACATCAACCCCAGTGACACAGACTTTATAATTTTTCGAACATAAAATAATAATATAGCAGCTGTAATCAATAATTTGTAATATAAAAAAAATCTTCAATGATTACAATATGAGTATCAAATGAAATGCCTTGATTAGCACATTCCAAAACTAAACAATTTTTTACTAAAATGTGTAAAATAATTAACTGAAAAAAATATTAAAATCCACGACTGCCCTACCAAAAACGCCAAAGTGTTCCACAGAACAGTGTCCTCCGAGTGTAATGTTTTTTACGTCTTTTTACCTTCATTTAAATTCACCAATCGTATCGGTATCGGTATCGGTATCGCCGATATTTTTATACGAGTATCGGTATCGTATCGGCAAAAAGGCGTATCGATGCTCCCTAGTAAAAATCATAACCCTCTTTTTGTTCCACCGTAATCGGGTAAAAAGATGTCAAAAGTGATAAAATGTGGAATGAAAAACCTATCGTCTTGTGCGCTCAACCAAGAGTGCAATTTAATTTCCCTGTTTTTTGACAGACGTGGATAAACCTTTTACACCTTTGTATTATTTGGTCAGAAGCTCAAAAGATCTCGTGAGGTGTCTATCTAAAACTTGCAAGAAGGCTGGATAAAAATGAGGTTTTATCCGACTTACCCGTGGTGGTCGTCAGCGGTGTACTCTACTTTGCGCACAGAGCCGTCGGGTTCGACCAGGGAGTAGCTGCCGTGCACGGCACCACCGTCACGGCTCTCGTGCTGGGATTTGTGGTCGCCAGTGTGGGGGTCCGCCACGGAGTACGAGTAGTCGTATTTGGGGTGAGACTGCAATCAGACAAGATACATAAATTTCGTTTATCATCATCAGTTTCAACATGTGTCCGTTCGCTGCATAATATGGGTTTGCTCGATGACCTAATTCTTGGTTGAATTATTCACTGCTGGGCCCCCAAAGATTTCCCACCGACAGGTTCTGCGCTGCCCGTTTACAATACGAGAAGTGCAGTAATATCGATAACGCATTGTAAATTTCCATATAAGGCAGCCGGGCGTCCCCTGCGTTAAGCAGGACACGCGCGCGGGTCGACATAGATTGGAGCTTACTCATGCACTGCAAGCATCTGTCCGCCAGAATACCAGCAATCCATATGTGTATATCTCTATGTGGCCGTGCCACCTGCGCCGGGATCCCGCTTAAAGCAGCGGACGCCCTAAGAGTTCTTATTCCTTTTTATTGCAAGAAGTCGATCTAGTTTCAATACTTACGTATTCATGTCCGTGGGCAAGTGCGACGGGGGCAGCGTGGTAAACAGGGGCGGCGTGGACGATAGGGGCGGCGTGGACCACGGGGGCGGCGTAGTGCACCGGGGCGTAGTGCGCGGGCGCGTAGTGCGCCGGGGCATCGTGCCGGACGATGCTCTGCGAGGACACTGCTCCGTGGTGGAGCAGGCCAGCGTTGGCCGCGGCCAGGACGGCGCTGATAGCTAAAACCTTTAAGTGGAGAGACGTGATGATCAGTTTTGCTCTTTGATTTTTAGTGCCCCAAAAATATAATAAAAGTTATTAAAAAAAGTTGTAGCAAAATCTTTATAAAAATGTTTTATCAGTTATTTTTGAAAATGACTAATTGAAAAATAACTCTCAGTTAAATTCGTTAGATATTAAAGGGCGTGCAAAATATTTAACGTCCAGCAAAATAAACTTACTTTGGTGAACATTTTGCACTAGTTAATCAGAGCAGGTGACTGATATTATTATCGGCCCGGTGTGTGACTTTTATATGAAAAGCAAAACGGAGCTGCGGTCGGTCCTGCCGGTGGTGGTGGGGTGGCGGTCACCTCAGTTCCGTAACTTTGACACCGCGAGGTCACGCGCGGCATACCTTCTACCCCCCCTTAGCCCTTCTCTGGACACCGTTTACCCCCCAGCAAACCTACGATAATTACTGTCTCCACGTCGTTATTGCATGAATAATTGCAATATTAGACACAGTTTTTATTATAGTTCTAACCGCAGTCTGTTGGTGTATTAAACTCAAGTGTAACTTAATTGATTTTGATGGTTTCTTGTGGCAAGTTAAGGTTAATATGGCCTTTAAGATTTAGGTACTTACTTATTATTAAAATAGGTTTCACGATTTCGCAAACTTTAGTTAAAATTTCAAGGATTTATTTTTTATTTTTAACATAAGAACTCAGATAGTAGTTATGATGGTACAAAGTATATTATAATAATTCAAGAGTTTCATAGTTTTCATGTGGGTCTCTCAATATTTTATTTCAGCAAAATTTTTTATAGGGTTTCTGAAAAAAGGATAGTTAACATTATGCGTATTAGTCATTCTGCAAGTTAGTCATTCTGCATTTTAGACATTTTGCGTTTTAGTCCTTCTGTAAGTTAGTCATTCTGCGTTTTGGTCATTTTGCCCTCTTAGTCTATTTGCTTTTTAGGCAGTGTGATCAGGAACGATTTGCGTTAGGAATCTTTACAGATTTTTTTTTACAAAAAAAAAATCAGATTAATGTACTTATGTCGTTTTGTACCGCAAGCATTCTGAAGTTGGTTACTTCTGTTGAAGATTGTTAAATTAATCACATTACTTATACAGTACTAGGCACGTATTTTGAAATTTTTTCGACGGAGTGGGGATAAGTTCGCGCATGTGCTCTTGTGAGCGACCAATAGCGCGTGCCCCTCTCCCGCCGCCCGCGCCCCTCACCGCTACGCATACCCAAAATACGCGTTTCGCGCAATCCCCACCCGATTTCAATTTATTTATTTTAATTTGGCTCTCCAACAATGGGTACACTGATTATAGACAATTTAATAGCAATACGGCTCTTAGACTAAATGCCCCATTACTTATAGGAGGGCACCACATGCACTAATTAAACAATACAAAATTATGTTGTTATTTAGATATAGAAGTAATAGGTACAATAGACAATAGTTCTACGAAATTATCACTTTCTTAATACTAAGTATGGAAGTTAGATTGAGATCAATTTTATCATTATAATCCTTGTATAGAGATTTTGCACGCGACAAGAAACAATGTGGCTCAAGTTATATGCCTCGTACTGTACAACGTTTTTTTATGCAATGGTCAAATCAGATTTTGATTTAATTTGATTCAAATCATTTGTCATTTGATATTATTTCTTTTCATAACTTTATATTATTTCGTAAACTTATCGTTCCTCAGAAAGCCATGAATGGTGGTGGTAAGAAAAAAATGAAATAAAAGTGCTTAATATTTCATTGGAAACAAGTTTCTTTTGACTTTGACTTCATATAGGTATAGGTATTTAATCTCAATCAAAGTTTTTTCTTGTTTAGGTTCTGCACAACTCTACATTTTGTTTAAGAGTTTCAGTTTTAGAAAACTGAGAAACTTCTAAAAGCTAGGTATTATTGATTTATTCCGTGAAAGATTTAGAAGCTCGACCAGGAATTCTTCATAAAAGTTAATAGACTAATTCCGTCGTGTTATTATAAACTCTAACATCGAGGATATAATTGAATAAATTATTAGCAATCAAATTATATCTGTACGTTATGGCAGTCAACCTAACCAAGCCAATCTAAGGAAATGGTGCAATTTCTACCCGTTTATCTCTCACAGAAGGCCACTTGCAAAAATAATGTAGTAATTTTAATTACATGCGACAATTGACATGTGATTGCTCTAGAATCGGGTATGATCGTATTAATCATATTGCGACAGGTTATGAGGTTATATCAAATTCTCTAAACCACAAGTCGTCCAGGCAAACCAAACCCTATATTAATTTGGAAATATTCAGTTTCCTAACCGATGTTCGTAATGCGATCACAACGTTTTGATATCGTAAGTTAATTGTTGCAATAACTTTACACATGAACGACTAACTAAAATTCATTGTTTAATATCTATTATAGTAGGTACTACAAATATAGCTTCAGGCAGTACTTTGTAATGCTATTATCGATACGAGTTCTAACTTTGCTCGTGTTTCGAAATAGAAAAGACGCATTTTGTTTACACGCTTTGATCGATAAATCTATAAATTGATAAGAACTGTTGAAATTTAAAGTTTCTATGTAAAAGTAGAAGGCATGTAGTATCTAGTGATTATGTTTCTTAATATCTTGTACTTGCTGCCATCATTTTTACTATACGTATACTTGAAGTTCGTACCTACCCAGTAATAGAAAAATATGCGTGGGAAAATTATTATATTTTGAAGGTTATTTGGAGGTGTATTAACTGCGTCATTAGTTTGATTTGCTCAGTTATATTATCACATTACTACAATGTCAAGTGTCTTTAGTTTATGTTTGTTAGATATAAAAATCAGTAGCTATTGTTCCTTATAATTTATTTCGAAGTGAACTATAAAAAAGGAATAATGTCAAGTATAAGTAATAAATTAAGAAATTCAGATTCATATCGTGGATTGGTTGCACGATTTCCCTAATGAATTGGGTCGAAATTTCTGTGTCCATTGCATATTTATAACAGAAGGGCTTTGTTTGGCCACGGCCGTAGTAATTAAATTGATTATCCGCTTTGTAATGGCTAACACCTACTTTAACCGAGACCTTCGTAATTGATGCATGTGCTATATCGATTTTATTTTCCTAATGAATTAGACAAGTGTGGTTTGTAAAATAATGATTATTATAAAGTCAATTATTATCTAATAAATTAAGATAGGCTTTGTTTTGTACTTCAACTAATAGTGAAAAACCTCCGTCCAGTCCGATCTAATAGGCACGATCGAACTTATTCTTTGAGGAGGACATTCGTAAAGGCTCAGCATATTATACAATTATAAAGGGTTATTTGTGTTCACTGTCCAAATTTTAAGGATGTGTTCAATCCATGAAACTGAACAACTTTCATAGAAACATACGGCCACGTAAAAAAAATATTTAAAAAATCGACTATCCATACAAATCAAAGAGATCACGTGATGAGTATAGTATGGGATGACCAAAATATTATGGCGAAATTATACACATGTTTCTTGGAGAAAGTTGTTTAGATTCATGGATTAAACACATCCTTAAAATTGGGATGGTGAATTTAACATGGCCTATATTAGTATTGCATCGAATTTATTATAATGCATTGTTATTATAGAGATTAGACATATACACATATATAAGTATATAATATAACTAGATTTTTACTGTTTATGGCCATAATTAAGTGCTTTTAATTTTAATTTTCTTAGATTAATAACGTTACTCTTATTGCACGGGTGTTGTGCCTATTTCTCATGTTATTTTATATGTTCAATAAATAAAATGTAAATCCGTTATTGGCATTAAGCAAAATTTGTAAGATTATAATTACTGTTAATTTTTAAGTGCTGTGGATTTTGTGATAATAAATAAAATAAAATAAAATAAAATAAAATAGATTTTGTTAGTTTAAGGAAAAGATTTCACCGTAGTAGTCTTTAAGACGGTTCGCTAATGTTGTAAATAAATAAATTACCTACTTACGTAATTAATGATCTTTTTAATAAATTTACTTAAGGCGCTTTCCTGACCAAAAGTGGCGCCGCGGTAAATTTTATTTAATATTGTAATTCTAATACACAATTTTAATGGAATGGATTTTTTAGGGCCCATAGTATAGTATTTTTAAACGGTATCATTGCATTCCCTCGTAGTCACTGCTAGAAGTAGATAGCAAAACTGCTAAAAGTGTCCGTTTTGACACATTAGCTATCAACTTCTACGAATGACTGCGAGGGAATGTAGTGATACCTTCTAAAAATACTAGACTATGAGCCCTAAAAATCCCACAAAAAGTTTTATTGAAATCCTTTTCTATTAACAACTTATTAAATAAAAACCTCTGAGGGCGTCACTTTCGGTCAGGGAGTCGCCTTAATAAGTTTTGATTGACTGTACTATTTCCGCCCAAACACGATTCTGCCTAAACTAGCTTCTGCCGTATTGCGAACAATGCAGGAGGGTTTTATTATTCATTTTGTTAGAATAGATTAGAGAAAGCATTTCAACAATATTTTTGTGCATATTATCTTATTTGATTCAAATGTCACTATTCTTTTTAGTTTTCTTTTAAAAAGTTTTCGATATTTCATGATAAAATTATTTAAAAGAAATTCTATTACTTTAAAGCTATCCGATTTCTGATAATTCGTAGGTATTATTACAGATTTATGCAACGTTTATGGTCCTATTGTTTATGAGTAACGTTGAAACTGTTTCCATTATCCTTGACTCCAAATTGTAAGTATCTAGACTAAATCCTTTTCCGAAGTTCGGCAGTCGTGAGCCATTTATCCGGTATGGCAATCGTCACGGAAGCTTGTATTACGTGGTCAGTGGTGGCTATAGGTAATATACCTATTTATAACGTGGTGGCTTTGTTGTGGCAAGGCTGATCGGTTGAAAGGAGTGATTTTGTGGTTCAGAGGTCACTCACCTGAATTCCGACTGTGGTTTGCTAAATGATTCAACGCTTTGTTGACGGCTCTATATAATATACCAATAATTGGTATATTGAAATGATTTCTGCATTATTTGTTGTTTAAACGTTAATTAAATTTTGTAATTTATTAGGTCATTTCTACCTTTCTTTTATGGGTATGTTAATGAACCGAAAATATAAGACACATAAGAATAATCTGGGGAGTAGTTTACTTACTTTCTCTTACGATACAGCGGGGGCCGGGGCATAGATCTCCTCCAAGGATTTCCACGAAGATCGGTCCTACGCTGCCCGCATCCATACACAAGAAATCATGAACAAATGAAGAATAACATCACATACATAGGTATACAGCTGATAAGTTTCTTGCTCCCGGTCTTCTTGTCAGCTAAAAAAGTCTGGAACGGGTGGTAGGAAAATATAGACGATTCAAAAGTACTTAATAATTAAGTTTATTTGAATAAAGCTTATTTGACTTTGACATTATGGCTCTCATCACTGAGTTTCTGAAGCACTCACAATTAAAAACATTGATGGAACTGCGAATGCAAATGACAGAGGAATTTTTTTCTCTGACTCTGACCATAGCTTATTCTACAAAAGGAATGATCGTATCTTTCTTTTGAAACCAGTTGATAATGTTTGAATATAATGTCGTGATCATAGTACAAATGCGCTGTAAAAGTACATAATTACTCCTTATCAGAATCAAAAGTCACTTTATCAAATACAAACTAAGTAGTTATGTTACATCGTGAGCTTTTATCTAAATTACTGTTGTGAAATGGTAAGTTTACTTGGTACTGCGACTCAAGGTAAATAAATGTAGTCGAATGCTGTCTATGTAGTACAGGAAAACAATTTATCACAATTACGACACATTGTTTGTCATAATCGAAGCATAATGATTTATTGATTGTTTGGAATTTCGAGGGCAGCTTTTAGTAAACGGTTTAAAAAAGGGTTTAATGTGTTTGTTGTTTGGCGTGCTGTTTTCGAGTCAACAATAAATTTTGTGTATGTTGCAAGTCTCAACAAGAAAACTATGGTATGGGAACCAAAAACCAATTGTCGCTTATTATCGCATACAAAATATACAGAGCTGAAAATTTTTATTCGTTTATCAGGGGGTGGGATATGAAAACTTTGTTTTTAAAACAAGGAGATTTCTACTAATTTTTTTACAACACGGACAAGGAAATAGAGAATGAGTGTTCTTCAAGCATTTTCTTTAAAAAAATAGTTACTAAAGGATACTTCTTAGAGACAGATGTGCAACACTAGCCTCGACCTATAAATCCTATCCACAAATGATGGTACTTATCTATAATTGGAATAACTTTGAAAAATTGCTGAATTAATCAAAGATGCATTGAATCTGAATCAGTGAAACATACCTCAGCTAAGCAGCGGCTAACCTAACTATCATAGTTTAAAATAATGACTTACCGTACAACATAAAGCACAAGGAATGTCTTCAGTCTTTACAGAAATAATAAGCTATAAGCCATTATAGTTTAACAATAATTTATTGCATCCAAACTATTCTATGGAAAATTATTTTGGAAAATATTATTAACCCGAAATAAAACGGTGACATTCAGATACCTAGTAACTGCTAGTGGATTTAATGTACAAGTAGTTGTTCTAAGCAGCAGAATGTTAGGTGTGTTCTTAATTATATTGTACAATACTATTGAGTAATTCATTAAAGTATCTGATACCATTTCTCTTTTATTTAAAGCTTTCCTTAAAAGTGTTTCTTGTTTTCAAACAATTTCCATTTTCTCTTTTCACTTTGTTACATCTAAACTTGATTTATTTCTTCACTGAAACCTCTATCATATCTTAAATATCTATTATTCAAGTAATGCTTAATCTAGTCAGGTTACGAAATGCCCTTTTTCAGATTCCCTACTAAACTAGCAAACCTACATTATAAAATAGACAGCCTTTATATTATCACTTTCTTCATGACCGGTTTTTGCATAGTAGTTCGATTATGAATTTTATAGAAAACTTGCCCACCTGCGACTTCGTATGCATGCAAATTTTTTTTGCTATCCCTCGGGAACAATATTTTTTTTATGGAAAAAATCCTTTCCTACCCTAAACCTTTGTCCTTCTCTGTACCCGTGACAACGTGTATATAAAATTTCATGATGATCGGCTCAGTAAATAAGACGTGAAGGCGTAAAAAACAAACAAACAAACGGACTTCCGCATTTATAATATTAGTAGGGACTAGCGGCCACCCGCGACTTCGTCTGCGTGGAAAGTTTTTTGCTATTCTTTGGGAACAAATTTTTTTTCGGGATTAAAGCAACCCTATCTTTCACTGTACCCCTGACAACGTGTATGTAAAATATATAGTTTAACAAACACAAACGAACAAACGGACTTTCACAATTATAACATTAGTAAGGATTAGTAATAAAATTTAGTAAAAGTTTATGTCAATAAACTTTTACTACATTTTATTTTTCATCGGATATAGTTGTTGTTTAGTATTTTCAGTGTTTCTAAAATAACTGCCATATAATCCACAACAACTTTCAAATTCTAACTATTTTCACATTATAAAATTTTACACGAAAACTAATGGGTTTCGGCTACGATAACAATTATTGGCGTTTGAATACATAATTAATAAGACTGATTGATCATTCTCTGAAATTGTAATGAGCTCCTATTGAATTTGTTACACAACAGAATGCATGTCCTAATGTTTCAATTAAGTATGTGTTTCAATAACATGAGTGGATATTGGTTATATTAAAATCAGATAATAGGTGTTGTTAACTATTTCTCGACTCGTGGGCGATAAACTTAAGCGGTTCAAATTTCAAATGCTTTCGACAGATGCATAGTTAAGATAATTTATTTTCGTAACATTGTAAATAGAGTACTGACCTAGTTTATATTATCATATCCAATTTTTCTTACTATTTTTTATGTTAAGTTTTTTATGTTTACTTAGTAATTTTGCATTTATTTGACTTGAATAAATAATTTTATTGAATCTTACTTACGAGATAAAAGAGTTAAATCAACTCAAGTAATTGAAAGAATTCCTACATCAATAATTTAATTAATAAATAGTTAATATTGACGGCGGCATCCTTGCCTTGGTCTATTTTCAGATTAGATAATAATAATTATTTTATTAACTTTATTATAATTTTTGAGCCTATAAAAGCATTAACAAAGAATACAAAGTTAGATTGATAATCGTATAATTCCTTGTATTCCTTATTAATGTAAGTACCGCTTTAATAATTTTGTAAGTGGTAGTGATAATAAAATAATAAAGTTCTATCATTATATTATTTTAATGACTATAATTAATGGAGTACATTATGTACACGAAGATCACAGTGAGAATAAATAGACGTAGCTACAGCTTCATCCAGGACTTAATAATGGTGGTGCTGGGAAGAGTAGACGTGATGGCTGGGGCCAGAGTTGTGTACTACCGCGTTGAATCTGTAACAAGCAAGAACACATAATAAAAAAAGAAAGAACAATACAAGAAAAATCGCTTAAAAGAAACAAATGAATAACAGCTGAACAACTAAAGGAAGACAAAAACGCACAAAAGAAAAAGAAGCGTTTAAAAGAAACAAATGAAGAACGCTGAACTAGCATTGAAAGCATTTACAGAGAAGATCGATATAAACAACGATAAACTTGCTCCGAAACTAGTTCGCAACAACTTCCCATACGTGTTGATAGACAGTAGCATTGAGGGTCGAGAGAGGTCATTACCTGCTCACATATACCGGTCTGACGACCATATGAGCATGTAAACATTGAAACTAGACCACGCGCTCGACAGAGCTTCTTAAACGCAACGCAATTTAGGGAAAGTTGCAATCTCATCGTTACCATCTTTACATGTGAAATATTGTGTCATTTATGTGTTTTTTTAATACGCAATATAATGAGATTATAAGTACTTATCCTTTGTTTTGTAAAATTTGCTATTTCTGAATTTACGGAGTGTGATAGATAGTTTTATAAAACGTTTAAAAATGCGAATCGAAATGCATCAGCGTTTTATAAAATTATCTGTCTGTCTCCATAAATTCAGAAACAGCAACAATTTATTATTCAACTTGCAAAAATTAGAAATCATTTATGCTTAACATTATGATTATGATTTAAAATGATCAATTACCCATTGTGGTCGTCAGCAGAATAGGACACCTTGCGGAAGGAGCCATCAGGCTGCAGCAGGGAGTACTCGCCCTTCACCACGTCGCCGTCGCGGCTCTCGTGCTGGGACTTGTGGTCGCCGGTGTGGGGGTCTGCCACGGAGTACGAGTAGTCGTATTTGGGGTGAGACTGCGGAAAACCATTTACATCAATGAATGCGAAACTACCTTTCGACACCGCTCTAGTTGGCACACAGTTCTAGTTTGTGTTGTGTACCTAGAATATCCAGTTTTCATTTTCACTGATAAATTGTAGATAAAATAGGTGTCGTTGGATTGCCGTGTAACAAGCTGTAATTAGGATTTGTGACAAGTGCACTTTAAGGTTTGTGCGCCTTCCTGACAGTTCTGTGTATGAAATTATTATTTGCATGTTTGCAAAAGATTTGATTGATTATAAAGTCATATTACAATTTATGCAAAAGTGTAACAATAATCTGTAGGTATCTTGCTGTCATTTATTTGATTGAAGAATCTTTGGTATGTTGTGTGTCAGTTGTGTTCCACAAAATGTCTCTATAATTTTTATACGTACATAGTAGTCCTCATGACCATGTCCGGAGTAGCCGTGTGCGATGGGGGCAGCAGCCACGATGGGGGCAGCGTGGAAGGCGGGGGCAGCGTGGAAGGCGGGGGCGGCGTGGATGGGGGCGGCGTGGACCAGGGGGGCTGAGTAGTGGGTGTCGTAGTGGTTATCGTGGTGGACCACGTTGTGCTGAGAGGATACGGAGTAGCCACCGCCGTGCCCGAGAAGACCAGCCTGGGCCACCGCTACCACAGCGCCGAGAGCTAGGATCTGCAAAGACCAATACATCTGCGTTAGTTAAGGATCCCCATTAAAGTCGTTTTCACAAGAATCAATCGTGATCCTTGTGATGTACCTATGTAATGTTTAACCATTTATAGGGGGGTTGTCAAATAAGGGCCACTTTAAGGTCTTCCTAAGTGGATGATATCGAGGAGTTGTTGAACCCAATAGACGGTCATCCATAGTTTTTCCAGTACTCAGGATCACTAGGACTACTTCACAATCCGTTTTAAATCAAGCTTATCGAATCCAGCAATTTCAACCGAGCTATCCAGATTTTCACATGTTCACTTCACGATTCCGAGGGATCTAAAACCACTTACTTTGGTAAACATTTTTTGAGTGGATTTGTAGTGCGTGACTGACATACATCTGATATCCAGCAGTGGGTTTTATAAGAAATGGAATTGGCCGGTGGGGCGTGAGCGCGCTGCGCGTCCCCGCGAGGCAAGGTCGAGCTTTGTCTTGCACATTCTCGTATTACGACCAAATGATTGTTACTTAACGTAAAAATACTCTGTGAACCTCATATTATACGCTATGATACTAGGTCAGTATAGGCCATGATAAGATTGTTATTGTATATGTTTTTATTCAGTCGCATGTGAGTGAGAAAAAACTGTGGATTAGCGTACTCGCGCTACTATTGTGAGCTTTTTATCGTTGTTTTTGTTTGACCTACACGTGATTAGGTGCGCATGCGTCATCAGACGTAGTTTGATGTAGTAGTATTCAACACTTTAATTCATACTCAGAGCGTATTAGTAGGTCAAATCTCTCTTGAAATAATTTTGTAGTAGTGTTTACTAGTGGCTCTGTGAGCTGTAGACCTCGTATTTGTGACATTCTTAAACATTTTTGAAATGGCTGAAATCCCCTCCGCCATTTTGAAAAAGCTAAAACAAAAAAAGAGTGTACGAAAACTTTGCCACACGGAGGGGAAAGTACCTTAAATATTAAAGATGGGTTTTACTGATAGGAGACTTCATTTTGTTTTTAAAAATAATTGCATTCAAAGATTTTTGAAAAATCACTTGCCTTAACCAGGAATCGAACACACCAAAATCGAAAAAAATAAATATTTATTTTAACTCATAAGGATTTTCTTTTCTTAAGTGAGAGTGACACAGCATCTTAAACAAAAGGAAGACTTAACATTTAAATTTAATTATTACGTATTGTATCAATTTGTATCAAATCGTATGCGATTTTACACACACCGGACAGACATACGAAAGCATTTTTGCCCAAGCTGAAACGGAGACGCTTCGCTCGCTCTTCGCACTCGTTCTATCAGGAAGTGTGTCGATTGTAACATTTGTAATTTGTTTTAAAATGGAAACGGATGGGCGTGGATTATGGCAGTATATTTTAGTTACGTTGACAACCTATGAAGTTACGTAGTAGCCTGACTTGCATTTCATGTTTTCGGGCTCCTGTGTAACGTGTCTTATAAATAAGGCTATTTGTTTATCGCAGCTTTCTACGTGAGGATTCATTTTGTTGTTATACTAGCGACCCGCCCTCGCTTCGCTTCGGTGTAGTGTGGAATTTGACACCATGTAATTATACATAATCTTGAATCACTCAATCTATTAAAAAACCGAATCAAAATCCTTTGCGTAGTTGTAAAGATCTAAGCATACATAGGGACAGACAGCGCGGAAAGCGACTTTGTTACACGACTGCCCAAAGCAAAAAGAGTGTTTTATGTGTTTAGGGTTCATGTATGTGGGTATGTGAGTTTCTTTATTCCACCATAACTTCTAAATGCCTGAACTTGGAATCCTTACAGCATCCCGAGTGACACTGGCTATATTTTTTTTAGAAAAAATCACTATGGCGACTGTACGACGCCATTTTCAAATGTGAAAAAAAAATGTTTCTTCTATTATTTCAATATAGACATCAAATGAAAGGCCTTGATGAGCACATTCCAAACTATATAATATGTCACTAAAATGTCTGAAATAAAAATAAATAAATTTAAAAAATATTAAAAACACGACTGCCCTGCCAAAAACGAACTAAAAAGTAAAACAACAAGTGTCATTGCAGTCGGGGGACCTCTTTCATCAAAAATTGGTCCCCAGACTGCAATGACACTTGTTGTTTTACTTTTTAGTTCGTTTTTGGCAGGGCAGTCGTGTTTTTAATATTTATTTATTTTTATGATTTATTTATTTATTTAACTTCGCTTTGGTGTCCGATGCAAAGTGATGGCGGGTTGCTAGTGTATTATACACATAAACATCAAAATCCTTTGCGTAGTTTAGAAGAACTAAGTGAACAGACAGACAGACACAAATAGCGACATTGTTTAAACTATTTATTGATTAGTGAAGTTAGGGGAAAATAATAACGTTTGTTTCCGAAAATTTAAAAGTATGGACAATTGGACACGGGAAATGAAATTGTAAATCCTCGTGGCTACATTTAAAAAGAGAATGCGAGTTTGAAATAAAGATAGGCACCAAATTCAACTTCGCTGCTTTGGAGGCAATCTTTGGGACTTCATGTCCCAATCTGTTTCACGAGACCCGGTGTCATCTTAGCATTAGATGCTACGGTACCACATCAGGACTATGGTACTTTTGTATTCTGGATAGTTTGCTTGCAGTTGCAGTCTCCTTTATATGAAATAACTGCTCAAGAGCAAGTAGATGTCCCAAACAGAACCATTTAAACCAGAATAGCTTGAAGTGCAGTTTAACCTTCCTAAGCGCATTGGTCTGTGAGACCGACGAAACACTTTCGTATATATTTCTTCTCGCGGAAAAGCTGATAACTCTAAATTTCTGCTAGCTTCCGGATTTGTTGCTAACTTCAATTTAGTAGTACTAATATCACTATCACTAAAGTTACCACCGCACGATTGTGTGTCACACATGTAGGCAATTTTTTTGCTATCCCTCGAGAACAATCATTTTTTTCGGGTTCAAAAGTACCCTATGTCCTTTTCTGTACCCCTGACAACGTGTATGCAAAATTTCATGATGATCGGTTCAGTAGTTAAGACGCGAAAGCGTAACAAACAAACGGACTTTCGCATTTTATA
This sequence comes from Agriphila geniculea, assembly GCA_943789525.1. Classification (NCBI taxonomy): domain Eukaryota; kingdom Metazoa; phylum Arthropoda; class Insecta; order Lepidoptera; family Crambidae; genus Agriphila; species Agriphila geniculea. The sequence continues at coordinate 18,246,240 of OX038875.1, forward strand.
ATATTAGTAAGGATAAGGATAGTAAGGAGAAGGATAAACGCTAGCCTTTATGTCAGTATCAGTATAAACTTACTCAGTAATTCTATTAATTTTTGGCTTTGTCAATAAGGCTTTGTGTGTACTTACGTTTGTTTTGACCCTGCATTTGATTATTCTATAGATTTTATTACACATCAAAATGAATGACTACTAAATATTTTAGTGCCAAAGAAAAAGCTCTAAATTTTTAGGCTGTTTCTTGTAAGATTAATAGTTTTACCATTAATAATTTAACCACTACTTGGTATTTGTTTTTTCACATCATTTTGTTTCAAGAAAATATAATAATTTTATAGGATTCATGACTAATTAGGTTAGAAACTTTCGGTGCGTGAGACCATGCGCGGGTATAGGTGTTACAAAAATTGGCGCGGGTATAGGAAGGTTAATAAAGCAATCGTATTGCCATTACTTTAATGGCTCATATCTTTTTGATACAAGTACGGCTACTTAAAAGATGTAGATTAATAACAAGGTCGATACAAAACTGATAAAAGAGAGTGCGTAGTGTTTGAATGAAGCAAATATTTGATACTGATACCACAAAAAGATTTTTATCTCAAGAATTTATTAAAAGTTGAATTGACAAAGTCACGACGAGAAAATTAGAGGGCCTATTACAAAAAAGCATCGCGATATTCGCGATAAGCGTACGATGTTCGTCTCACTCCGTGGCACTATAGACTAACGAATAAGGTTCAATATCAAGTAAATTGAACGACGAATTGCGTCCGACTATCATGATTCTTTTTTGTAATAGGCCCTAGTTATCATCGTAATGTCATATTATAATTATAAACGAGGGGTGAAGTATTTTAATTTGCATTTCTTAGCTATTTCTACAAAACTTGCTAGTTTTAGGTGCTACTCGAATTTACTGGATAGGCTATAAAAAAACTCACCTAATTTTCGCATTAAAAGTTGTTGAAGGTATACATTTTTGTATCTTGGATCACCCGAGGGCGCTCATTGTGTGCTGAGAACCCCATCAACAGAGCTATTCTGTAAGAAAACAAACTCGAATTTTCGAAGTGATACGGACTTTATTATATTTACGTCGCTATAATGAATAAGGCATTCTTAATTAATACTAACATTATTAAAGAATAATGTTTACTTGAAATAAATAACTTTTTAACGGATACTAGTTAGGTTTTATTGAAAGTACTTTCGTAATTAGTTGATATTTGGATTGATTTTTTATTTTCCCGACGTTTTGGCACCTTTGCAGCTGCCGTGGTCACGGGGGATTATATACTTCATGGCCACGGCATCTGCAAAGGTGACCCCCGGTGGCATATAAGCAAAATCTAACTCTCGAGTTTTGATGGTGATCTCTGATTGGTCAAGACTCTCAGTAGTTAGATATTGCTCGCAAACTCTAACTCCCCAGTTTCACGCTAGTTTCGGTAATGATCTCTGATTGGTCAAAAAACTCAGTAGTTAGGTTTTGCGCGCAAACTCTAACTACTGAGTGCGCAATGCGCATCCACCAATGAGCGCGCTTCAAAATTCAGTTGTCAATTATCTTTGAACACGACTGTGGTAGCGTATTTTATTTTTGAAAAATGACTTCAACTCTTTAAAATTTTTGCGAATATAATTCACTAAACCCAGATCTGAACGAAACATTTTTTTTCTGCTGAACTAAACATTCTTACTTATAAATAAAATTGACGTTTTGTATGGAGAATTTTTAAACAAGTTGCATTTTCCATTCTAAAATTTTTCATGATTTATTTAATAACAGTGAACGCTATTGTAACAAAGCTTTTATGTAAGTACAAATGTTTAAGCAACATAACTTAAGCGAAATTTAGGCTACGCTACAACGGATAAAGTTTTTTGCCAAGAAAAGAGGAGACTTTCAAAGTATTTTTAAATGACTTTAATTATTCATTAGAACAATCAAATTAAATCAAATTATGATCATAGCCGTCAACTTGATAGTTATACAGCCGTAATATCCAGTAACTGTTAAATAATTTAAAAATCACTGAAGTTATGTGGTGCACTGTGTGTGAGAAAAAAAACACCAATTTCATAAGTAAGAACCCAATATTATAGTTTGGAGAATTGTGGCATATAGATACAAGAATTTTGAATAACATTGACCAAATGGATTGTCCAGAAAACTAAACCTGCGTTGCCACGAATCATAATTGCAAGTAAGTATCCACTTAAATTACATTTATCCTTACTTGTCCTACCTATTTGCTTGTGGTATGTCGTTGTGAATTTTGCCCAAGAACACGCTTTAGTGGACGCCAGAATCATCGACACGATGAAGAAAAAGACTTTTTCTGTGATAGGTTTAAAACTTTTAAGAATAAAACAAAACATGAAAGTTTTGTTACAATAGCGTTCACAGTTGTTAAATAAATTGTGAAAAATGTTAGAATGGAAAATGCAACTTGTCAAAAATTCTCCATACAAAACGTCAAAAGGATTATTTAGTTTAGCAGAAAAATTTTTTTCTTTCATATCTGGGTTTACTGGATTATATTCGCAAAAACTTAGAAGATTTGAAGTCATTTTTAAAAATAAAATACGCTACCACAGTCGTGTTCATAGACAATTGACAACTATAAATTATGAAGCGTGCTCATTGGTGGATGCGCACTCGGTAGTTAGAGTTTGCGCGCAAAACTTAACTACTGAGTTATTTGACCAATCAGAGATCATTACCGAAACTAGCACGAAACTGGGGAGTTAGAGTTTGCGAGCAAAATCTAACTATTGAGTTTTTTGGCCAATCAGAGATCACTACCGAAAACAACTCGAAACTGGGGAGTTAGAGTTTGCGAGCAAAATCTAACTACTGAGTTTCTTGACCAATCAGAGATCGCCATCAAAACTCGAGAGTTAGATTTTGCTTATATGCCACCGGGGGTCACCTTTGCAGATGCCGTGGCCACGAAGTATATAATCCCCCGTGACCACGGCAGCTGCAAAGGTGCCAAAACGTCGGGAAAATAAAAAATCAATGCAAAAGGTCCTCCGTGACCGCGCTGTATCCGTTAAAAAGTGTTTTATTTCATGTCTAGTGATCGTGTAAGCTTGAGAGGTGAATAATGTTTACTTTTCACGCCTGGATTGAATTAATTTTAGTATAAGATAGACTGGACCACTCCATGGGAAAGGACATACGCTACCATTAGTCTCGAAAAAGAAAGGGAGTGAAATCGATGGTAATAGGGGATAAAAGATCGTGAGGGGACCTGAAACAACGAACAATGTTAACGCGGACAAAGTCAAAGTAATGCTACTACCTTGCTACTACCACACAAGGCCGTTGCAGCGCTGGTATTCTCTGGTATACTCTTTATGAAACAGGGCCCAAGCCACTGGAGGGGCTTAATCAGTGGCGACATTGGATGTATAAAATACTAAAATAATTACAAAAAACACAAATACCTACCTACACATACATAACAGCGAAACATTGGGTTGGCTGTATAGCTGTCAATTCCCTTGCTTTCATTGTAAAGGGAGGTTGTCTCATAAAATAAACTTACATTTAGTCTGTATTTGACTGAAAAGGAAAAGTGACAAGACAAATGACAAACATAAAATGGTGGTGGTGGAAAAATTATTTTATAAAAAGGAAGTACCTACTTAATCAGAAATATTTATTGCCAGAATAGTTCTGCAGATCGGTCAACCATCTACGCTCTATTGTTGCTAAATAATGATCGCCGGACTAATTTTACCTAACCATTTTACGCCTACCAGTTCTCGTTAGTTTGCAATAGGCGTGTAGCTACTTATATTCCTTGTAAGTTTGTGTAATTAGTTAGGCCTGTAATCATTTTTGTATTTGGAGTAACCTATTTAGTGATTAATTTTTAAATTACTCTTTTGAAGGTCGTCTTTGCAATTAATTGGTGTCTTGTGAAACGTTAAGTAGTGAAATACTTAATTAGTGGGCTCTGTGAGCTGTAGACCTCGCGTTAGTGACAGTTTTGAATATTTTTCGGAATAAAAAAAATAAATAATAAAAATATGCTTTATTTTCTCCACAATGACTCAAATATCTTTTTTTACGGTTTCAAACCCCATATCTCCGCCACTTTGAAAAATTTCAAAAAACTAAATAGACAAAAAAATACCATATAATTAAGTATTGGACCATTTTACGAGGATCGGTTGAGACTACCTGTAGAGGAGAACAGCCGGACATTCGGACATATGAAAGCATTTTTGCCCAAGAAACGGAAACGGAGATGCTTCGCTCGCTATATTTCAATCCTATCGGCCACCCGTGACTTTATCCACGTGGATTTTGTTCTAGTTAGCGTATCAATGAAACTTGCTACAAATACATTTAAACAGGGTTATGTTTCTACTTTTAATTTGATATTTTGTGTATTTGAATATTGTGTTTGTAATGGATCTTTTGTTATTTTTTTTAAAAGTTATTGTTTTTACGTTTTTTATTTGAATTGTATAATGTTACTGAGAAACTGCATCTAATTTCGTTCAGTAGTTTTTGCATGATGCGCGTACAAACATACCTACTGTCACACAGACAAAAAATCTAAAAATGATTGTTTAGGTTTCTATTACTCTTATCTTTATTTTATTTTTTCTTAGTTATTTTCAATGTACAGACATCGACTAGTTACATTTTTTTATATATATTCATGAAAAGTTTGTGACTGAATAGCTCCTTTGTAGATAATAGTAGTTAAATAATAACTTTAAGACTGGTAAGTATTATAACTATTCACATAAAAACAAAATAAATGGTGTAAGTCACTAAAATGGAAAAATAATTAAATTTACGAAAATGGTATAAAATGGTAAAATGGTTATATAGAGCAAGCGTTACGCTGACGGTAGCTGTCGACGTACTAACTTTAAATTGTGGAAATGTGTAAATTGCACAAATTGCAATTTGCTCAGCTGTTCGTTTGCGTAGCACCGAACATTTAAAAAGAGTTATGTTTCTACTTTTGATTTGACATTTAATAATAATAATAATTATTTATTTCGACCAACTTTGGATTTAATTTATTTGTATATTGTATTTACAATGGATCTTTTGTTATTTTTTTAAATTATAGTTTTTATGATTTTTTTATATGAACTGTGTAATATTACTGTAATATTTCTAATGTACTTATACGAAAGAACATTTTTAGTTAGACATAAAGAAAAAAATATATTTGCTGAGTTACGAGCAATGCAACTGTAGTTGCATCGCTCGTTTCAATTTGATTCTAACTAACTATTCTAACTTCCTTTGCTCATTGCTATGGTACAAATTGACCAGAATCTGAATTTATTATTTTACTTACACCATATAAGTACTATAATAGTAGTTTATGAAACTGATGCATAATACCTAGTTATGTACAGTTTCATACACAACTTTATCTACTCTCATACAATTTGTGATTGAACCTCCAAAATAAAATATCAATAATAAAAAGAGTAAGTATATTTTCGACTTTGATTAAGGTAGGTTACTTACCTATGTAAAGTAAGACGTTTATCCGTCGCATCATCTAAAATATCGGGGAGTCTTTTTTCACACTCACTACTATCAGACATTTTTAAGGAAAAGTTTAATTAAATTTAAAAAATGGCGCGTATTCTATTAGAAAAAAAATAATGAAGAGTGAATTCCAGCAGACTAATCGTTACGCTAAGCCATCGATCACCATAGAGTACATTTTGATCATGGAAAGTATATATGGGAATATCATTGTTTTTTTTAATATCGCGGCACTGCCTTGTTCTTGGATTTGCCCTGTATCGTAATGAGAAAAAAAGTTATTTTATAGCATACTTTTGTATAGCGAAGGTATGTTATAATAGTTTGAGACAAGTTATGAGACAATTATGAGACAAGTTAGCTTAGGTTGTGCCACGTGGTTCCCTTTGAATATTGCCCGCTGGGACCCACGAGACAAAAAGAATAAATTTAAGGTTAAAAAAATAAAAAATGGTATGGGTTGAAACAGTCTATATTACTAATAATTGGTTTACACCTTACATGAGAAAAAATTCACAAATCTAGCTCAGCGACAGGGGTCGCTACATGGATTCTATTGGTTGGTGTGTGTCGGGTCACAAAAAGAGTAAAAGTTACAGTTTATATTAAATTATCATCCCTAATTGGAAAATACCACGGTTCACAATATTTAAAGAGTAAAAAAGCACCGACCTCGTGTGTCCTGTATTTACTAATGTGGGATTATTTAGACCTCTGAACTCCCTGGAGGATTATAATGTAGTTGTGGACAGCAACTCATCAGCACATGACGTGGCACGTGGTAGACCCAAAGACTATCGATGAAATTAATTTCCCATAGCTGAAACAAACGTATACAAAGGATTAACCAAACTGAAAAATAGACTTTGAACACGTTGTGGCTATGCAACATGGCGGCGTGGCGTGGGAAAAAATGGCAAACCTTCAGGCCAGCGACCAGAAACAAATGATGGTCTGCAACTTGAGGTTTTACCTGTAATAAACACCACCTCAGAAAATGTTCATGGCGTCTTACGAAGTCTGCCTTGAAACAGATATCACTCCACTTACCTCAGTAGCGTTTTTCTCTCTATAATTTATTCGACCGACTTCGGCCGCGTTAAATAAAATAATCAAAATCCTTTCGCAACACACATGTCATCTTTTTTCCTGAAAACTGAAGGCTCGCTTGGTGTTGCCCTAACCCGCTTCGATACTCCTTCCAAAACGTTCCGTTTTCCGAAATTCGAACACAATTGGAAATGAAATAAAATTACCAAATATAATAAACAAAATTTAACCTACAGAAATAAATATCTGTGCGTCTCCTGACTATAAAACTTTTGGACAAAACGCAAAGAACAGTCAATCGACGCTTCAGCTAGCAAAAAGATGTTCGCGCATAACTTCAACAAAAGTGTCAGATGGAAGAGCGTGACACGAGATGGCAACACCGTAGCTCCGAAATCTGCCTTCCTATTGGGCGTTGTTGCTATTGGTCAGAATCATCACGCGCGGCACGCGCCATCTTCTATCGTCTAATTCCTTGCTAAACTGAAGCGAAATTTGAGAGACTTTGCTCTGATTCTCAATATTTATTATTTTCAAAGCCTTATGCAAATAATAAAAAATTCGATAAGACATTTATTAAAGTTGCGACTGCTACAAAAAACAACCAATGACGTTTAAGGGGAGGTGCCAATTCCTGCAAAATACTGAAAACTACCATTGCGCTTCCGCGCCAAGATTTAAACTTGTGGATTGTCAGAACACAACGTTACAATACCCCCTCTCCTGAAAAAAAGGCGCTGCCCTCAGCGTCCTCAAACTACAAAACCTACTATCAACACAAAAAAAACTATTGAACGCAACGATGCAACAAACCATGTCGACCGTCAACCCAAAAAAACATGAAATACCCTGGACGTACAACCCATCACCGTGACATCACATTTGACGACACAGGACATCCACCTAACGAGACAAAACGAAACAAAACAGCACCGCACGAACAAAACATTTACAACGCAAAACCGGTTGTAAACCGAAAAAGGAGTCGAAAACTACGCTCCAAAAAAATTTAACATTCACTAAAATATGCGAATGCAACAACAGTTGTTGTGACTGTACAACAACTAAATATTCAAAATAAAAAAAACAAGTTCGTGACATAAATTTCAGTCACCCAAATAGAAAAAAAATCCATTATCTTTTAGTAACAACTCATCGCAACATTGGAATATGAATTGAAAAGAAAATAAGTTTCACTACCTCCCTGACAAGAGCAAACAAAAAAAATATCAAGATTTACCCGAATCTACACCATGGTAAAAAAATAGATTCGACACTTGTAACAAAAGGTGAATTCTAACTCATTAGAGATTCGAACCACACAAAAAACTAAACCAGGCCTCCATCTACCTATAGCTTGGCTACCGGCAATTCCCTGCTCTTTCACACCCAAATTCCTCCGCATGCAATCGTCATACATTCATTCATCACCATTTGTCCATTCATACTTCACCGTGCAAACTAATAGTGTCACACTGAAAATAACTGTAAACACCACACAGAGACACACGCTTCGTGTGCCAAATTTTGTGTATTTGACACACTACTAGAGAAGATGTAATAAGTGCCCTAAGCTTTTAAATCCTTAATATGCCAAGAACCTATAGATTGACCATCAGAAACTCTTTCCAAATCATACACCAAAGGCGATAAAACTTTCTTTACCCTACATTTCTCAAATTTAGGTGCCAATTTGGCCATTTTAAATTTCTGCGCATCACCCTGAGTAAATGTTCTCTTCCACACAACATCACCTACAGAAAATGTTTCCGCTCTTCTTCTTAAGTTATAGTGAGTGGTATTTTCAGCATGGGCTTTTAATAAGTGCTCGCGTACCTTTTCGAAAATCGTCTTTAAGACGTGAAATTCACCGGCGTATTCGTCCCTAGGTACCCCAGGTTCGTATTCCTTATCTGTGTCTCTATAAAAGGTACCACTGATGACGGGTTCCCTAGCATATACGAGAAAAAATGGTGAAAATCCAGTGGACTCGTTCACGGCACTATTTATTGCTAACTGAATTTTCGGCAATTGTTCATCCCATGTACGATGATTATCTTTAACATAAGAAGAAACAGCTGTCATTATGGTTTTGTTGTATCTTTCAACCAAATTTACTTGAGGTGTGTAACGCGGGGTAAAATGGAGTTTCGGAACTTTATAACGTTCGAGCATTTGGCGGAACTCAGATCCTGTGAATTGCACTCCGTTATCAGCAATTACAGTTTCTGGGACGCCGTGTACTAATATTACGCGTTGTTCCAAGTTTTTCACCACTTCCGCACAAGTAGCACGTCTCATAGGAAAAATTAAACAATATTTAGAAAAGCAACAGGTAACTACCAAAAGATAAAACCCAGAACGAGACCTTGGCATTGGCCCAACGATGTCTACGGATAAAACCTGAAATGGTCTATGGCAGACTTTCGGTTTACCCATTAAGCCTGGAGTTGCCTTTTGTGATGGTTTGTATGCGGCGCAAGTGTCACAGTGTTTAATGAAATCAACAATGTCTTTGTACATTCCTGGCCAATAATACCGTAGACAAAGGCGTCTATGAGTTTTGAAAACCCCCAAATGAGCCGCTGTTGGTTCACAGTGGTTCTCCCTAATAATGGCCTCTCTCTGGTCCCTTCGTACCACCAGCTTCCAATCAAATTCACTCAATAAATTAAATTTACACTTTGAAAAACGATACAAATTACCATCCTTTACACAAAAATTAGGAAAATTAAGTGGATGCGACTTACAACCATTAAAAATTTTATCAAACACTCGTCCTCCACAGAGTTGATCACGTTTAAGGTGTTAGCGTCCATAAGTCTGGATAACGCGTCTGGAACCACATTGTCCGTGCCTTTTCTGTGCTCAACCTGAAAATCGAATTGAGACAGTCGACAAAACCAACGTGCCAGTCTACCTGAAGGGTTCTCCAGCTTAGTAAACCATTTTAGAGATGAATGATCCGTGACAACTTTAAAAGGACGAGATCCCAAATAAGGTTCAAATTTCTCGACCAAAAACAAAACAGCTAAGGCTTCCCTTTCTGTAGCACTGTAATTTCTCTCTGCTTTATTTAAAGAACGACTTACAAATGAAATAGGGTGATCATGTCCGTCAATTTCCTGAGATAACATTCCTCCTAACCCATATGAAGATGCATCACAATGCACAGTAAAAGGTTTCTCAAAATCTGGTACAGCTAAAACTGGTGCTGTAACCAGGGCATTTTTTAAAGTATTAAAAGACTCTTCGGCTTCCTCCGACCAAGAAAAAGGTGGCGCATTCTTCCCACTACACGTCAACTTATTTAGTGGTGCGGCAATAGTCGAAAAGTTACGGATAAACCGTCTATACCAGGAACATGTTCCAAGGAACATTTTGACCTCACGACTTGAAGTTGGAGTAGGAAAGTTCAAAATTGCGGAAACCTTCTCCGGATCAGTTCTCAGACCGAATTCGTCTACAACGTAACCTAAATATTTAATAGAACTTCGGAAAAATTTAGATTTTGTAAAATTAATAGATAAATTGGCTTCTTTAAGCTTGTCAAACACCCGTTTTAAAAGTAGTAAATGCGTTTGGAAATCAGAACTACAGATAATAATGTCATCAACGTAACAGTAAACTGTTCCGTTGTCAATATCACTGCAGAACCCGTGACCCAACCACCTATCCATCAAACGTTGCTGTCTTGCCGGAGCTCCGCAGAGTCCAAACGGCATCACCTTAAATTTAAAGATACCTCTTCCGGGAACGGTAAAACTAGTCTTATCCTGTGACTCAGCTTGGAGTGGAATTTGCCAAAAACTGGAGCTTAAATCTATCGAGGACAAGTACCTAGCCTCCTTAAGGCTGTCAAGTATCTGAGGCATGTAAGGACTAGCATATGCATCTCCCTTGGTAACGGCGTTAAGCTTCCTACAATCAAGACAGAATCTCCAATCGCCATTCGCTTTCTTGACTAATAGAACGGGATTATTCCACGGACTTTCACTAGGTGTTACAACGTCTAATTCCAGCATTCTATCCAATTCGTCGTTTAAGGCTTTCTTCTTTTCCGGAGACAACGGATACTGTCCTATCCTAATAGGTGTGGCCTCTCCCGTATCAATTACATGCTCAGTTAAAGAGGTCCTTCCTAACCCAATCCTTTCTGAAGAAATTGATTCAAAGTCTTTCACCATTGAATCAGCCAATTCTCTTTGACTAAAAGACAAACTATTATACGACTGAATACTATTTATTTGTTCCGAGTGAATTGAACTACAATTATTAAAAAATGGTTTAGGAGCGTTCCTATAATCTATCTGAAAAAAATGTTCTTCCCTAAATCGAAACATCTCCAAAAATCACAACCTAGTATCACCTCCGTGACTATACTAGGAATCACAAAAAATTTCACTACCCGGCTAATTTTACCAAAAGTAACCGGTACAAAAATAAACCCTAAAGATTCTAGTTGAACCCCATTTGCAACACTACACGACCTGTCTACACGCTCCTGTAGTTCAAACCCAAACTTTATAAATTGTTTGTGTGCATTGTTCCCTAAAATTGAGATACAAGCACCTGAATCTAATAAACCAATAATTTCAAAATCATTTACTTTAAATTTTAAGTAAGGCCTAACATCATTTTCACTAGGTGCGAAGAGAACCGAAGCGATGCTACGAAAAGATTTAAATTTACCCTCACTATCCAATAAATTTGTACCTCGGTTCTCACCAACTAGTTTTTTGTCTGTGGTAAACCTTTAAAACTTGTGCCCTTACTGCAATTCGGACACGAAGTGACGGTAAAACCTACTTTGCCACATTTGAAACATTTTATATTTTGGGGTGTCACTTTACATAACCTAAAATTGTGGTTACCCTTGCCACATTTATAACACACTCGTTGGTTTGCAGAAGGCATGGAATTAGAATTAAACTGTTGTGATGTTGTTGGCGGTCTACTACTGTTGTGTGTTGCTACATAATTAACTTGTTTTGCTTTACCCTTGTAGCAAAACTCCTGACTCAGAAAATTCGACTTGGTCGGTTCCACAAAAAAATCTGAACGTTGGCGAGCAGATTCAAGCTTACGACATTTTGTCTTCAAATCGGAAATTGTAGTAATATCTAACAAAGCTAACTGTTGGGAAAAATACGGTCTGATGTTGTGCAAAAGGATTTCAAGCTGCTTCTCCTCCGGCAGTGGTGATTTCAGTCTGTTGAATAGGCATGCCATTACTGAAAAATAAATGTGTGTTGGCTCCTCCATTCCTTGTGTTCGTGAACGGATCTCACCCAGTAACCTGTAATCATAATCAACCGGGTCGAATTCTTCGAGCAACAAATATTTTAATTCTGCCCAACTGTCAACCTGACTTTTAATGCCATGATACCATAGCAAACCCTGTTCTGAAAATAATTGAGCAGCCGAGTTGAACAACTTGCCGTCAGAAACACCATATGAAACTTGGAGCTCGTCGACACGTTCCAAAAATGAACGAGGGTCTGTAGTCCCGTTGAATCTCAAGTTCCACTTTGCCACATTCCTATCACCAGAACATTCCGCAACTGCTACTACTGTGTGTGTCGCACTGTTCAGGATGCTGTGCTCTTGTTGACAAGAAAAACTTTTCAGAAACTGACAATAAAAACTCGATTGCGCTAGACAACTCTGCCTTTTGTGACAAAACAGCAGGGTCATCCGACACAACTCGCAATAGCCTATGATGTAAGTGTCGTACTAAACCACGGCATCTGCTCAAACAATGTGCTGAACAGATTTTTCACTAAGTTTTGCTTTTAATTCTTTAATTTTATCTGAAATAATTTTAAGTTCTGAACTACTTTCAAATTCTGTTTCCATGATTACCTCAGAGGGACACTCAATAAGAAGTTGTTTTAGTTGCTTTCTCAACAAAGGCACTGTAGATGTCGGTGTTTCAGACCTAATTGTCACTTCATAAGTAAGTTCATCTTATAAGAGTGAATGTACTAAAATTTCTAAATCCATCGTTAAGAACTGGTGGTATTTCCTTCACAATCAATTTAAATAAAAGGTAATGTTAAATTATCCAACACAAAATCAGAGAAAACACAGTATTCAAGAAAATTATTTGTAATTGTATTGACCACAACGACACACCGCTTGTAACAATATTGTAATATTCACCCAATTGTATAAAATGTAATTTTAACAAAATGTATCAAATTTATAAATCACTGTATGTATGGACTTTAAATTTAACAAAATGTATTCTTTGTAAAAACAAAATAAATTTTTAAGTTGAAAACTGAAATCTTTCTTTGAAAGTATGAATGTGTACACAATACTAGATTGTTACCAAATGTAAAATCTGATATTTATGTCTGTTTAGTTACAGTTTATCATGAAAACAATATAACTTGAAGTTAACTTTAAAACATGAAACATGTAGGTACCTGAACATATAAATCTTATGATAACCCTAGTTTTATAAAAACATATAACACATAACATAAAACATGGAACAAAGGCTAACACTTAAAAAATTAATAGTAGTTTGTTACACAAGGGATGTAAGTGAGCTATTACAGAACAAGATCCAATTTGGCGCCCGTGCGAGCGCAGCTCGCAAAGGGCGCTAATGGATCGAGTGCACCCGAGATATTTAGACGAATATAGTTCGAGGGTGTAATAGCTACTTACAACCGAGGTAAGCATACTATTTTACATCATTCATGCGAGGTAATAAAAATAAAAACATTAAAACAAAAATAAAAATAAAACGTTAAAGGGTTATTTCATTGAAAACTCGTGGGGTTGATCAGACCATTAAACTGAACAACTTTCATTATGGGACCAACCTCGAAATCACGAAAAAAAATCAGCTGTTTTTGCATTGCAGAATTTTGCATACCTAGTTTGAACTGAAATTAAATGCCGCCATTTTCATTGTTTTTTTTTCAGCCAAAAGTTTCGTCAGTTTATAATAAAAGAAAAGAGATTGGTTCACTAAGTAGTTTTAAATGCTTGAATTGTAAAGTAACTTTACAGTTAAAGCATTCACCATCCTTGAATTGTAAAGTGATTTGAAAATGGAACGTTCTATCTAAACAATGCACTGTGTTGCACATGCCAACTTACACAGCCTCATACTGTATAAGTAAATCCTAGTTACCGAGCAAGTATGATGTAAAGGAAATAAAACAACCACACTTGTGTTTTTTTTGCACTTTATAACATTCACAATAGCAGCACACCACAACATAAAATTACAAACTAGAACCTGTGGTATTCCAACCTAAAAACAATTTCCATCTATGCCGCTACTGTTGCTTACCAAAAAGACAAATTCTAAGCAAAATGTTCCAAAGAAAAGTATTAAATTGAAATAAAATCTTTACTGTGGTTATGTTGTTCAAGCACAAAAAATGACTTTTAAATGTTGTTCACACAATAAAAATGAAGCTAAATATTCTTACTTGAAAAATATATGACTCTAAGTTACACAAAATACATATATGACTCTAGTAAATACTTTCAAAATATGATTCTAAGTTAAGCAAAAATATATAATGACTCGACTGTAAACTTTTACCAAAACACAAAAACACTCCCTTACTCTCTCCTACCCTCTCTCAATCAGTACTAAAATCATTCCATAAGTAAGCCAAAGGGGTGGGCCAGGACAGTTGTTACACACTCAATATACCCTGCGGTCCGGGCCCAGATATGAGAAAGTTGGGGATGTTGCTGACCAAAACACACCAAACAATAACTTTAAATAAATGTGGGCGCCATTTGCCACGTGGTTCCCTTTGAATATTGCCCGCTGGGACCCACGAGACAAAAAGAATAAATTTAAGGTTAAAAAAATAAAAAATGATATGGGTTGAAACAGTCTATATTACTAATAAATTGGTTTACACCTTACATGAGAAAAAATTCACAAATCTAGCTCAGCGACAGGGGTCGCTACATGGATTCTATTGGTTGGTGTGTGTCGGGTCACAAAAAGAGTAAAAGTTACAGTTTATATTAAATTATCATCCCTAATTGGAAAATACCACGGTTCACAATATTTAAAGAGTAAAAAAGCACCGACCTCGTGTGTCCTGTATTTACTAATGTGGGATTATTTAGACCTCTGAACTCCCTGGAGGATTATAATGTAGTTGTGGACAGCAACTCATCAGCACATGACGTGGCACGTGGTAGACCCAAAGACTATCGATGAAATTAATTTCCCATAGCTGAAACAAACGTGTAGGATTAACCAAACTGAAAAATAGACTTTGAACACGTTGTGGCTATGCATCATGGCGGCGTGGCGTGGGAAAAAATGGCAAACCTTCAGGCCAGCGACCAGAAACAAATGATGGTCTGCAACTTGAGGTTTTACCTGTAATAAACACCACCTCAGAAAATGTTCATGGCGTCTTACGAAGTCTGCCTTGAAACAGATATCACTCCACTTACCTCAGTAGCGTTTTTCTCTCTATAATTTATTCGACCGACTTCGGCCGCGTTAAATAAAATAATCAAAATCCTTTCGCAACACACATGTCATCTTTTTTCCTGAAAACTGAAGGCTCGCTTGGTGTTGCCCTAACCTGCTTCGATACTCCTTCCAAAACGTTCCGTTTTCCGAAATTCGAACACAATTGGAAATGAAATAAAATTACCAAATATAATAAACAAAATTTAACCTACAGAAATAAATATCTGTGCGTCTCCTGATTATAAAACTTTTGGACAAAACGCAAAGAACTGTCAATCGACGCTTCAGCTAGCAAAAAGATGTTCGCGCATAACTTCAACAAAAGTGTCAGATGGAAGAGCGTGACACGAGATGGCAACACCGTAGCTCCGAAATCTGCCTTCCTATTGGGCGTTGTTGCTATTGGTCAGAATCATCACGCGCGGCACGCGCCATCTTCTATCGTCTAATTCCTTGCTAAACTGAAGCGAAATTTGAGAGACTTTGCTCTGATTCTCAATGTTTATTATTTTCAAAGCCTTATGCAAATAATAAAAAATTCGATAAGACATTTATTAAAGTTGCGACTGCTACAAAAAACAACCAATGACGTTTAAGGGGAGGTGCCAATTCCTGCAAAATACTGAAAACTACCATTGCGCTTCCGCGCCAAGATTTAAACTTGTGGATTGTCAGAACACAACGTTACAGTTGGTCATTGCACACAAGGCTGTGGGTTGCAGCCCGAGCCGCAGGCGAGGGCGTAACTCGGCCGAGTGTGTAATGAGTAAAAGCTCACGAGTTTCATACGACGTTTTTCAACACATTTGCGAGGAAAATACAAAGTAATTTACCACACAGCAACAAACACGACAAAAACAAAATATGACAATTATGGGAAAAGGCGCATTAGTTTTTTTTTTGTTTTTTTCACACGCCCAATGCAAGAGTATTTTGCGAACAAAGGGGTGAGTGAGCATACAGCCTACTTCAAAACTATAATTTTAAGTGATATAATGCAAAAATTTAATATTCTATAACAAAATATTATGAATTATGAATAATTTTATAATAATAAATATTTGTTTGACTTAATTAAAGACTTACACATATGAACTTTCAGCGGCATAAAACCCCTTTGTTGTTACTAAAAAAATAACTTTATAACCCAGTTAAATTGAGAATGCTCTGTTTACTCGCATAGAACTTGCAGTAAGGTACTAATTTAACTTTGTAGGGATAATTCTATAACAACTGATAACAACCTAGTGTTTTATATATTATTGCACGCGTTTGGTATAGCTCGGTTTATGGCCCGAAAAGCGATGTATTAGGGCTCACTTTACGAGCAAGTGTGTTGAAATAGTACATTATGATACAAGTTAGCTTAGGTTGCTTATTGCACACAAGGCTGTGGGTTGCAGCCCGAGCCGCAGGCGAGGGCGTAACTCAGCTGAGTGTACAATAAGTAAGAGCTCACGAGTTTCATACGACGTTTTTCAACACATTTGCGAGGAAAAAACAAAGTAATTTACCACACAGCAACAAATACGACAAAAACAAAATAATAATCATGATGAGAAAAGGCGCTCAGGTTTTTTTTTTGGTTTTTTCACACGCTCAATGCAAGAATATTTTGCGAACAAAGGGGTTAGTGAGCATACAGCCTACTTCAAAATTATAAATTTAAGTGATAAAATGCAAATATTTTAATATTTTATAACAAAATATTGTAAATTAGGAATAATTTGATAATAATTAATATTTGTTTGACTTAATTAAGGACCTACACATTTATTTATTCCAAAAATGCAAATGAATTTTCAGCCGCATAAAACCTCTTTGTTGTTATTAAAAAAATAACTGTATTACTCGGTTAAATTGAAAATGCTCTGTTTACTCGCATAGAACTTGCAGTAAGGTACCTATTTAACTTTGTAGGGATCATTCTATAACCAACTAGTGTTTTATATATTATTGCACGCGTTTGTTATAGTTCGGTTTATGGCCCTAAAAGCGATGTATTAGGGCTCACTTTACGAGCAAGTGTGTTGAAAAATAACTTTTTAATTTTTTTTCGGTATTGCGTGTATAAAGTATACCAATATAAATTCGTTTTGAAATTCATAATTCGAATTTTACGATATGAGAGTAGATAAAATAATTTAAAAAAACCGGTCAAGAGCGAGTCGGACTCGCGCACTGAGGGTTCCGTACGATCATAAATATATTTGGATATGTTATTTTGGACAGTCTTTAAAAAAGTAGGATAAACGGCAGACAGGTGGAAGGGCGAACAGGCGGACAGTTAATTTACAAATGCTGCTTATGGTGACTGAAAAACGTTTCAGCCACTCCACATTGCAAAATGTTTATATTACTAGTCCATCAGCCATTTTAATGTCCCCACTGCTGGGGCACAGGCCTTCCTTATGGGTGGATAAGGAGGACGGGCCATAACCCACCACGCGGGCCCAATGCGGATTGGTGGGTGTTAACGACTGCAAATGCAGCCGGGACCAACGGCTTAACGTGCCTTCCGAAGCACGGAGGAGCTCGAGATAATTAATTTTTGGTAGCCCATCCCATGACCGAACCTTGCGAACGTTGCTTGACCTCCGCAATCGCTGGTCCAGGCGCTAAACCACTGCGCCACCGAGCTCCTCGTTATTATTATATTACTATATTACTAAGTAGGAACTTATTCTTCGTTTATTCGTACGGCAAATAGTAGGTAATTATATTAGAACCAGCCACCAATTTATTATTGTAGTGTTAGGTTGCGCCATCTCTTGACCGATAGTGGAACTACTTTTGTCCCTTAGGTTAGCATGCTTAGGACAGCGCCATCTGTTGACTGGTAGTGAAACTAAAAAAATTTTGTTTGTTTTTTGAATTTCTAAAAAAGTGTGTTATATTGAGACATTGTTTTATTTTTCCTGTAATCTTTACATAAACTACTATCACATAGAATTATTTCAGATTTTTCTCTTTGCAAACTTCGGAGATAAGGGGGGGGGGAACGGTATTTTTTTTACATTTTTCATCATAAGTCGAAAACTATGCGGCCTAAGAAAAAAGGAAAAATTGTTTTAAAATGTGCAAACAGCGCTCTTTCATATGATACCCCACATGCCCTAGTCACCTCACTTAAAATTTTTAAGACCCCTTTTCAGTCCCTGTTGTAAACAAAAATATTAATTTTATTATTTCTTTCTTATTTGCAAAATAGTTGGGCAAATGTCATCTTAAACTATTCCAAATTTCAAGTTGATACCATTAGTAGTTCTCGAGATATCCAGCTGTGACAGACAGACAGACAGACAGACAGACTGAGTCACACCATAAGGGTTCCTTTTTTACCATTTTGGTACGGAACCCTAAAAATACCAACTAACGATTATAATGTTTCTTCATAATAAACTACTTCGTATACTTTATTGCCGCGTATAATGTACAAAGTAGGTACTTGTTGTATTAAATTATTGCACGCTGCTAATCAGATAAAGTAATTTTAAAATCATTAGTACTTGTGATTTCATTTTGTATATAGTGATATACTTATTTTAAACAGTTTAAAAAATGAACTTATCATGAATCAAAACACTTTTGTATTAGCTAGCGTAAAATAACGTGCCAAAATAAGGCCAAAGTAATATTATTGTCTCTTCTATAACTTATTAATTCCGATGTGTGTCTAAATGCTTACAAATAGCGGGGCTTTATGACACTTTTGTTAGGTTAGTATATTTCTTACGAGACGTCATATACGCCGCGCCGAAGTGGTATCACTTACTTATAGGAACTTTAATTATTGAAAATTCAATATTTTTATTTCGAGGGAGCTATGTTGAATAAGTAAGATTTTAATAGTTGTAACTAGTATTATATTAGTGAACTATTACCGCCAAATTAATAGAGCTGAAATCTTGAGTATTGTGTAAAATCATTGGTTGATGGTCGATATTAATTAAGTTAAGTAGGTATATCGTTAAAATAGTAGCGTACCCCACAGTACATCGAGTTGATTATGATCTACTTCAATTTAATTTTGGATGAGTTTGATTTCGATTGGATTTTGCTCAATTAAATCTGTATCTGTATGTCCGTCGTCCCTGAGAACCGATCATTTCGGGGGGTTATGGGAAGCTGGCGTCCGATCTACGAAACACCATTTGAAGCGTGTTTTAGGTGACACAAAACTAACGTTTGAGGAATATTTAACTCTTTTAACTCAAATAGAGTGTTGTCTTAATTCCCGTCCTATTTCTGCTCTGAGCGATTCGGTAGACGACTATACTGCTCTAACACCGGGTCATTTTCTGGTTTTCGGTCCACCTTGTGTAGTCCCTCACGAGAATATGATTGACGTGCCAATCAATAGGCTTAACCGTTGGCAACATGTTGAGCACATGTTGCAGTCCTTTTGGAAAAGGTGGATGCAAGAATATTTAGTCACGTTGCAGCATAGATATAAATGGCATTCTCTCAAAAATCCTGTTAAGATTAATGATTTAGTGATCGTTTGCCAACCAAATGTACACGCACTACATACGAAATAAAACCCTTTGCTTGAATATGTTGACAGAACTGACTTTATTGACATTTTTACTTCTTAAAATAAGGCTATCTATAACACGCATTGAACATTGCCGCCAGCCAAGGACGAACTAGTCCTTCGAAGCAGATTCGACTGGTAATAAACATAATTTTGTTATCGGCCTCTTAAAAGGATTTGTTCCGGATTCTTCATGTTCCTGATTCGTCGTATTCCAGATTCGCCGTATTCCAGATTGGACGTATTCCAGATTCGTCGGAATACAGTCTATGACATATTTTTGTAATTTATTTTTAATGTATTTATTTAATTATAAGATACAAAAACAGCATGGTATACATTACATTTTAGTTCAAATATTAGTAGATCTAAATCATCTTCGTAATAAAAAAAAAACAAATACAAAAATGACACTTACTTTAATGATAATTTGTCCATTTAAGTAGTTTATTTTATTGTGAGACCATTTCTGACATGCGCATCGTGATGGTGCGGCGTGAAAGCAATTTTAAACCTAGAAATGGTACAGCGCCAGTGTTATCGATTGTACGTATTACGACGAATCAGGAAATCGGCGAATCTGGAATTCGGCGAATCTGGAACACGACGAGTCAGGAACATGACGAATCCGGAACAAATCCTTAAAAGTACTGATCGCGCATTTCACTGTAACAACCCGAAGTACGGGTCTCTAGATAGGTATATTTTTATAGAGACTAGATTTATGACTTATTATTAAATCAAAATGCTTAAAAAAGTTTAAAAATATTGTAATAAATAAGTTGTTTTACAGATTTTGGTTCATAGCTAAAGGAACATCGGCATTTTAGTAGTCATGGTGCTGGTACTCGGGCGCGGGGTGGATCGACGGAGCGGAGTTGTGGACGATGGCGTTGAATCTGTGGAAATAAAATAATATTTATTTTTATTTTTTACTTTTTGTTATCTTAGTCTGTTAAAAAAAATGGTGGTTGTAGTAATTTATAAGTAATTTAGAAGTTAGATTAGTTTTAAAATAATATAAAAAAAATCCAATTCGAGTAATGCTGAATAGTTTAGAATAATTTTTCTTTATTTTGAATACGATCCTTAAGGTGTGAACACAAGCATTTTTTTTACTATTGTATAATGTTGGATCCTAGGAACGAGCGCTCTGTAATCTGAGATACAGGTTCTTCGACCTAGTTCAGACACAGTTGATCAAAATATGTAAAATCAGCCTGATGACTTGAAATGATTGTACTGTGCTTTGTAATTTGTACTTGAAATAAATAAATATTATTATTATTAAAAAACTGAGTTTCGCTAACGGCGCAGCGCCCACTACCGTTGCATTAATTGTTTCATTTTATTTAGTGAAAAATGTTACCACAGCATTTACGGAGCATTTACACAGGTATAATCATACAGTACATAAGATAGTTACGGAAACAACACTTTGTGAATTGTAAATAACTACTACGAAAGTATAATTTTCTCACCCATTGTGGTCATCAGCGGTGTACTCGACCTTGCGCACGGAGCCATCAGGTTGTACCAGGGAGTAGAACCCATGGACTACGTCGCCATCGCGGCTCTCATGCTGGGACTTGTGATCGCCGGTGTGGGGGTCCGACACGGAGTAAGCAAAGTCGTACTTGGGGTGAGCGTGTTCCTAATAAGAAGATAGACAATTATTTCTACCAATCGAATCTTGTGTTCAAGAAATCAATTAAAGTTTTATTTTCTCGAATGCTGAGAAGTACTACGCCTAAAAACTTCCATTATCTGCATAGCATCCAGAATTATAGAGTATATTAGAGGTTAAAGTATGCAATGGCCGTTTTTATGGAGAATTTTAAAGGATTTGCATTTTCCATACTTAGATTTTCTTAATTTATTTAACAACCATGAACGCTAAAGTTTTAAAACTTTTATCCACAAGTGTATAAACACTCAGCTAACTAATGTCACACGTGTTAGGTGAATAATATAAGTATCGGCTATGTTACAACATGTTAAGCTGTTTTTCTGCTAACAAAAAAGGAGTCACTTAAAAAGTACTTTTTTTGACGTTAAGAAAAGAAAATCAATTTATTTTTTAATACTGATAGTTGGCCGACATGATTATAATTCGAAATAATTACAAGCAACTGAAACATCTTTATCATCATAGAAGATATAAGGGTCTCTGTGTGTACGAAAAAGTCATTAATGTTTTAGGTCAAAGAATTTTATGGCCTCAAAAAATAATCAAACGATGATGATGGCAGAATTTGGTGTCTTTCATTTTTAATGGTTTCATTTGAAGGCTACCTACATATAATTCATTTGTTTCGTTATTAATGACACTACTTACATAATCATCGTGATGGTCATACTCCTCGTGGTGGTGGTCGTCATCATGGTCATTAAGGTCGTCATAGCCTCCGTAAGCAATCGGAGCTGCGTATGCCAAGGGTGCGTCGTAATGGAGCACAGGAGCGGCGTGGACGAAGGGGGTGGCGTAGTGAGCTGGGGCGTATGCTTCGTCATGGCGGACGATGCTTTGGGAGGAGATGGCGTGGCCGTATGGGAGGGCGTTGGTGGCGGCCATGATGGCGCTGAATGCTACGATCTGCAAGAACAAAGATAGCCGGTTGATTAAATGCGTGAAAAGTATTTATTAAATTGTTAAATTTTTTCGCAACTGTATTAAAAATACTTGTTCAGTACACGTGCGGAACCGTCATTGCAACTTGTTCCGACTGTCAACCCTCACCTTCGGCTGCGCCTCGGCTCGGGTAGACATTTGTCGGAACTCTTTGCAATGACAGGCTTTCCGCACTCGTAATGAAATATACTATATCCACACAAAATCAACAGACACTTTATATTTTAATTCATCAAGGAGTTAATAAAAAGTCTATTGTGTCTCATTTTCAACGCCTTGATGGGTTAAAATGTAATTAAAAATATTATAAGCTCTA
This sequence comes from Agriphila geniculea, assembly GCA_943789525.1. Taxonomy (NCBI): domain Eukaryota; kingdom Metazoa; phylum Arthropoda; class Insecta; order Lepidoptera; family Crambidae; genus Agriphila; species Agriphila geniculea. The sequence continues at coordinate 18,268,793 of OX038875.1, forward strand.
AACTGAACACTATAGTTATTTTATGACTGTTGAGTCTCCTGCAACCTGAAATAAGGGTAGCAATAGCGTGATGATGATAATCCAATGATGAGGCTTGACAATCCTTAGAGGGTGTTGATCAATAATTTCTTATTGAATTTGTACAATATGAATGGAACTAAAATCACTTCACTGAAGTATAAAAATCACACTCACTTTGCTGAACATTTTGTTTGTTTATCTGAATTTATTTATCTTGACTAATATGCTAATACTTCTTGCAGTAAGGTTTGTTGTTATGTTAATGGTTGTTGATGCCTATCTAGTGTTTCTTTTTATAAGATTGAACAAGAATAAGTGGGGTTGCTGACGCTGTATGGACCTCGGTGTGACAATGACAAAAACATAAGGTCGATCGATCGCATAGCGATAAAATATGTGTCATGGAACTACCGTCTATTAACTTTGGCCAAGCAAAGCAAAAATGTGCGTGATCCGTTACGCTGGAGTAAGCAGAAGATGGAAAATCGGTGCATGAAATAACATCGCATTGTTGTCGGATTGTTGTCTATTATCCGCATCGAAGAACTTCTTTTTGTTTGAGTTTTTTTGTATCTATTCAATGAATTGACATCATCATAGGCTCATTAAAATTAGCGACGTTTAAGTTATTTCAAATAAAAGCATAACAGTAAGTTACTCTTTGAGAGAAGAAAATTAGTGAGTCATCTGGAATAAGCCAAATCAAGTAATCTTTAGAAATGGGGTGCCTGAAATGAGGACTGAGATAGATAGGAGGGGTAAGGGGAGAGGGAAACCCCCCAGTGCCACTCCCACCGCACGGAAATTAATAATTACTGAGTTATATGACTTTAAAAATCCTTACCTCAAAACACCACTTTTCTTACATCTAAGTTCTTCTACGGGACGTGCAGCCCTTCCGCCCTTACGTAACAAAGCATAGACACCCATACGAGCTACAGCTCGTACGCGTTTCTGATCTTCGGGCAAGGGCTGTCCTGCCTCCGTGCCTCCTAACGTTTATTAACATAGCAGTTTATGGCATATAATGCGTACACGCCAGCAAGTCAGTTCTTGCACTTCGCCTGGTCTTCTTCGCTTGTGCGTCGCAATACAACCCAACCTCCTCCTCACTCACTACGCTCGCTTGTCGTCGCACCTAATCGTCTGTTTTCCAAAGGTATTTCATTAAAAAGTGTGTAAGTAACTATTTCACGCAAAAATACGAAATACTGACATTTTGTCATACAAAATTTTGGAGTCCCGAACATGATTTCGAAAACCATTTTACCAACTAACAGATCCCATAAAACTTATACCCTTTTATAATTTCTTACCGAAAGAACTAGATCAATGAACGTTTGACCAACGCATCGCCTGTGTTTCCTGCAGTTCACCAAATGAATATTAGACTGTAGTACCATTGTCATTAAGCACAATTTCTTATAATTAATGATTCAGTATAAAAAGAACCAAAAATATTAAAATGTTTATAATGTTGTTTATTATACAGGGTATCCTAAAACTTTGCCACACGGAGGGAAAGTAAGTAGGTACCTTAAATATTGAAGGTAGGAAATTTTACTTAAGTAAAAAATCATTAATTTGTAAAAATAATTGGAACTGCATTTAAATATTTTTTATAAATCGTAAACGATACGAAACATTTTGTTTCGTACGTATAATACGTAATTGAAATGACAAATTTCATGGTCTTCCTTGTGTTTAAGATGACATTTTTCTTAAAAAAACCATTATGAGTAGGTAACCCTTTCCGATCTGTATCATAAAAATAATAAAAAAATGTTTTTTCATATTTGGTGGGTTTAATTCCTGGTTAAGGCAGGCAATTTTTCAAAAATCTTTTAATGCAGTTGCAATTATTTTTAAAAACAAAATGAAGTCTTGTTTCAGTAAAATTTCCTACTTTAATATTTAAGGTAGTTTCCGTTCGGACATTTTTGGCTAACATTACATTGCGGGCAGCGCAGGATTGATGATCATTGTGGAGATACTTAGGGGAGGCCTACCTACCCAGCAGTGGGTGTCATGCGGCTGATATGATGATCATGATGAATGAAAAATTTTTTTAAGGCAAGCTGCATAGTGACGTGCTCTTCAAAACCAAATGTCCAAATCTCAGCAGGCGTTCTCATGCCATATTTTAAATTATTTTTTAAATAGGTACTTAATTTATCGACACCAACCAACCGTTTTAAACTATATCTCTGTTGCCCAATCTGAGAATCGTTCTGCGCAGTGGGTCAGTAAAATAAGTGGTGCGATAAAATCTGTTGATCAATTAGTCATTCACTTAAGTCGGGTGTAATAAAACATTGCAACAGTAGAGCTTAGAGATTTGATGGATTTGTATATGATCCTATTTGGAAATGCCGCTTATAGGGGGTTATTCCCTGAGTACCCCAATACCCCGATTATGATAAATTTGATTACATTTCTTTTAGTAGCTTAAATGTATGTGTTTGAAATAAATAAGAAGAAAGTATGTCGAATCATAGATTTAATAATTTACAGTTTGAATAAAATGTATCAAAAATACGAGGGGCTCGAAGAGAAGGGGTACTCAGGGAATAACCGCCAAGCAGCGACTCCATCTTTCAAAATCAATAATTGTTACTCGCTTAGACTTTATTACAGATTGAAGCAAAGGCATAATACATTTCTACAAAATAATCTAGAATAATCTCCATTCTGCTGGTTACTTCCATACATTTGCGAAGATGAAGCGATTATTTCCTTTTTTAGGGTTCCGTACCCAAAGGGTAAAAACGGGACCCTATTACTAGGACTCCACTGTCCGTCTATTTGTCTGTCTGTCTGTCTGTCACCAGGCTGTATCTCATGAACCGTGATAGCTAGACAGTTGAATTTTTCACAGATTATGTATTTCTGTTGCCGCTATAACAAAAAATACTATAAACGGAATAAAATAAATACTTAAGAGGGGCTCCCATACTACAAACGAGCATTTTTTGCCGTTTTATGCTCGATATTAATAACTACAACAGGTAGACAGTTGAAATTTTCACAGATTATGTATTTCTGTTGCCGCTATAACATAACATACTAAAAACAGTATAAAATAAATATGTTAGGGGGGCTCCCATTGAACAAACGTGTTATTTTTTTTTTTTACCGTTTTTTGGTACGGAACCCTTTGTGCGCGAGTCCGACTCTCACTTGGCCGGTTTTTTTATTTTGACCCAACCAAAAATTCTGAAACTTTTTTTTATTAATAAAGGAGCTTATTCCTACCATTTTTTTCAGACATTCTTCATTATAATTTACACAGAGTTCAAAGTAGCTACTCTTAGCACATTTACTATTGTAACAATAGTAAACTATTTTACATAGTTATAAGTTTCTACATAAATTACGTAAGCTTTGCGATCTGTCCATCCGGATTTTTGATAAATTATGTACATACTTAAATGTATCTACTGAGACTATAATTTCTGAAAGTTAGTCATAATGCGCCCGAAAGATAGGTAATTAAACCGCAAATTAAATATTACTACGTGAAATAGACGTATAAGCTTAATCAGCTAGTTATTTAAGACTGTGACTTATTTCAATGACAGTGACTGACAAAAACAAACAAATACCGATTTGCTTTGCCTTCGCATTAAGCTCTTCATTTACAGCTGAATTAACTTGTGTACTTAATCATTTTAATACAGTTATTCTAAATACATATTATATCGTGTGACCTTGTCCATGATTTGTAATAAATTTTTCAGTCACTATGAACATATTCCATTTAATTTCTGTTTGGCTGGCCGGATCGTTATGGTCTTACTTTACAATGTTGTGATGTTCAACTTTTTATTAGATTTTTAGAGAACGTCAACAGTTATTAAAACTACAAATATAAAGAAAAATGGCAGATGCATTTTATTTACAGCTTTTACATGGCATACACACAAACACATCAGTATCACAAAGTAGAAACAGGCACAATAGTATAAATAACTCATCCAAAGTCAATAGCCTACTCTAAAAGATAAATGTGATAATCGAATGATATTCGTTTTATATCCGATTATCGCGATTCAGTTCTCGGAGCAGACCTCCAGATGGCATCTTAGTAATGATGGTGGTACTCGGGAGCAGCGATGTGGTGGGATGGAGCGGAATTGTGTACGACAGCGTTGAAACTGAAAGTAAACAAAATCATTGCGATAAATAATAAATATGGAAAGTTTCCAAAGGCCTAATGTTGCTTCTAATAGTTTATGTTTGAATTGTAAAATACTTTGATTGATAGAAAAGATGATAGAAGAGTTTTAAGTCTTTAGACGCACATTTGAAAAAGAGTCCTATACATAATCCTATACATACGCTTTAAGTTGCAGTTTTAGGTTTAGTTTACGTTACGTGCACCTGAAATGGGAGCCCAAATTTTAAATCATTTCGAATCAAATTGAACCTTTGCTTCAAGTTTTTAGTTTTTTTTTTTACTAAATTCCCTATGAGCATCAATTTGATTTGCAGTGATTTAAAATTTGGGCTCTCAGTTCAGATGCACTTGTTTACGTTTGCGTCGCCACGCTGGTATCAAAGCTCCGTAGGCTTTAGATATTTTTTTAATAATTATGAAAAGTTCGTTGTATTTGAAATCAAAGCTTACCCGTTGTGGTCGTCAGCGGTGTACTCGACCTTGCGCACGGAGCCATCGGGCTGCAGCAGGGAGTAGTATCCGTGGACGGAGTCGCCATCGCGGCTCTCGTGCTGGGACTTGTGGTCACCGGTGTGGGGGTCCGCCACGGAGTACGAGTAGTCGTATTTGGGGTGAGCCTGTTGAAAGGACAGATATGTTAGTAGTGATTTTGGGGTTTATACTGATTAGTTGAGGTGAGATGAGAACAATAAGCTGATGCTGGAAAGGCATAATAGCTAAACATTGTAACAACTTATTAGAGTATCTGAAAATCTGTCTAGAGGATATTGTTCTGCAATAAGTTTGAAACCAGGAACGCCTTTACACCTCTTACGTGATTGTGGACCCCTAATTCACAAACGTAGCATCCATTTGGGGCGACACGTTATCGACCCGGAGGAAATAAAAACTCTCAAAGCCAGGAAGATACTAGACTTCATGAATGCCTCAGGGCTTAAAAAGTTACTATAATTAGGTGGTGAGTAACAGTAGATCTTTTAGGTCGCAGTGACTACAGCTCTATCAGAGCTGCAGAATATGCCTCTAATACTCAAATAATGATATCCTGGATTCCAAGGGCCCACGCGGACGAAGTCGCGGGCGGCTGCTAGTTCTTACTATGTGTCAACACTCTGTTCAATCTGGTCGGTTGTGTTGGTCTGTTCACTTCATCAGCAAACAACCCTTCTCGCAGACGGGTCAAAAGTAAGGAGAACACTAACATATTCATCATGTCCATCGTAGTGACCAGCATGGCCAGCGTAAGCTAGGGGGGCGGCGTATTGTGCCACAGGGGCAGCGTAGTGGGCCACAGGGGAAGCGTAGTGGGCCACCGGAGCAGCGTAGTGGGCCAGGGGGGCGGCGTAGTGCGCCGGGGCGTGGGCCTCGTCATGGCGGACGATGCTCTGCGAGGACACCGCGTGGCCGTGGTATAGGCCAGCGTTGGCCGCTGCCAGGAGGGCTCCGAAGGCTACGATCTGGAAGAAATAATAATAAACAATCATATTTTCATTCCTATTTATAAATCACAGGCTTTTCACGACTGCATTCCTAGTTGAATTTTTAAGCCCTCTTAATTCAAGGTAATTAAAATTTGGTATTTATTACTAAGGGTGCACTGTATTATTCATTTAAAGCATTTAAAATAATTGAGAAAGTAAGTGTGTAAATTAGTAGACTCATTGTTTGATTTTTACGTTATTTAAATGGTTCGATTAAGACTCACTTTGCTCAACATTTTGAGTGGATAGTTTAACAATCTAAACTCGATTGATATGTCAACGGTTTTGCTGTATGGTTATATAGAACTCATTCTAACACGCAAGGCTCGGTGGGGCGGAGAAATGCGTGCGTGCACCTTGACTCTGTAACTTTGACACCTTCAAGGCCAGACCGAGTGTTCCGATATAAATGTGAATTGTTAATCATTGTCTTTTACGTATAAGAAATGTGTAGCAGCTGCGGACATTTCACGAGAATGGTAATTAGCGTGTCTAGCCACGTTCATGAGAGATTTTGAGAACAGGTTTCGAAACCTAATTTAGTGAAAACACTCAGAATTATGTGGCATATTCTTCATCTATTCAGTATGTAGGCTGAAAAAAGTGATAAAAGTCTTTTAACTAACTTTACCCTTTTTTAAGTTTTAGGGTTTTTCTAAGTTGTAGAATACCAAAGATTTATTAGAAGATTTTGATTGTGTTGATAAAAAAATATTGGCCGTATCGTTTATATTCAGTATAAAGGCGAGAGGGCGGGCGAATAAAAGATGAGTATAATACAATATGTAATGTAACTGAAATAGTGGGCTATCTAGGGCAGAAACATCGTGGTCAGAGTTTTCATGTGTCGTCCGTACGACGGCGGCGCACGGAGACGATATAAATAACTTTGTGTAGATGGCAAACCGCAGATGATATAAGTAAGTATATCTACAATTTCATTAACAGTTAAGTCTGTATGTCCGTATTTCAAAAAAATTACTGTCCCATACAAATATTCCCGTTATCGAATACGTAAATTATTTAATATTCCAACGCGTAGAACCAATTTGGGGGCCCATTACCCTATCGCTAGAATATGTAATGCTTATAATGAAATATCGAATAAAATACCTAAAATTGTCATTTTCAACGACTCCCCTAAAACTTTCAAAAACAAATTAATGAATCACTTTCAGCCTCTCAGTGCACACTCGGCGTAAATTCAATTCAATTAATTATTTACCTTAAGTCATACGTTCTAATCTCTAAATTCTGGTTGTAATAAATTATAATTAATAAGTTCAATATTTTAGTATTAACTATGGCAAATGTTGTGTATATCTGTAATTGGCAAACATGTTTACAGTGATACTTTTTGCATCGATATTAGAAATGACCAATATGTCTTGCTGTTGATGTACCATTTTATATAAAATAAAAATAAAAAAAATAAAAAAATAGCGTTTTTCTAAAGAAGTTATTTAAAGAATGAAAGCATTACTATTGATGTAACCTTAATTTATTAAAGCAAAATTCTTAAATTAGTGCCGTATAGAGAGAAAAAAAAATTATTTGGGATTTTAAAACGAAGACAATCTGTTCAACTGGATTTTCAAATTTGTTTGTCAGAGGTATTTTTCACAAAATTTTCAGCTGTAACAAATAAAAATACGATTTTTTTTTCACTTATTGTTTGTTTTGTCAAAGAGTGCACTATAGAGAGAAAATTAAAAAAATGTTTTTAATCACAGAGAAAATAAAATTAAAAAAATGCTCAAAACACAAAAAATGCTCAAAGGTACACTTTAACATGTTTTTTTACTGGTAGTTAAAGAGTCTAAGGTTATTATTTATTTATTTTAGGAATAATGAGATATTTGTCTAATGTATTGCGTGCTTTGTAAATAAGTATTTAATAATTTAATTAAAATTTTCAAAGTTCGTTCTAATTACGAATATATAGATAGATACATAATTAATTAATTAGAAGCCAAAACACCCAAAACACTTTGTTATTTATAAAGTAATACCTAGTCAAATATATCAATCACAATCACAAGCAATCAGTAGCTATTAAGCACAAAATTGGAAACTTAAATATATCCGGATAAAAGAGACTTGACTTTATAATAATTTGCAAACCGTGTTACTGTCTGTTAAGGATGGAATTAAGTTGGATTTAAGGTTGAGACAAGATATAATTCTAAGAAAATTTGTCAGGAAATAATTCAAAAAAAAATAAATGAATGGCTAGTTTTATTTTTTATTTTATTGCAAATTGGTACACTAATCCTTAAAAATCTAACTGACTCGGTAAACTTAACATTTATCATAGACAGGCAAGGAATACCTTACCTACCTAAGAGGCTACCTATTGGCCTATATAAAATTATTCCGTTTTACTTGCCCGTCTTTCAAATTTATGGAAACAACCCGTGGTGTAGTTCATTGTCCATCGTCGAACTAACTAAGATCGACGATGGACAATGAACTACATAGCTTTCGACAAGAAGCCTCGTTTATGGAACATCTTTGTATGATAGGGGTGGCTAGCTCTAGATAGTCCAATGAAAAAATCAGATAATGTTCCAAACCCATTTGTGTAACTAAAATTAGATCTAAATAATTGGTTTAGTTAGATAAATGGTTGGATTTGAGGTTTGCATAGAGTTTTTTATAAGTACTTATTCAGGGACAGACATTCGAAGCTAAACTGTTTTCGAAGTATATTTAGCCATGCTACAATTAGCATTGAAGAAATGAATGTAAGTTTAATTTTTTCTGGTTGTTTGCCCTGCTGACCTCTCGGATGTCGATAAAAACTCTTGATATCAATGTCGATACAAGATACACGAAAACGATTGAGAATAGAAGTATGACGCATATTTTAAAAAATGGCATTATTGTATTTGAATTTTGTCTTGACAATTTTTTTAAACAGAGATAGACACTTATGATATTGATAGTGAACATGATCTTCAATCAAATATTGTGTGTATAGCATCTATGTCTTCTGATTGCTCTGTATTTAAATCTAAAACATAATTTAAAAATTCTTAATTAATAATATTAATTTAATATTACCTCTTGGTCGCATAAGGTATAAATGAGACCTGTAAATTACAACGGGAATTTACGGTACCGTACCTCCATTTGTAAGGGTCCGGTGCAATGTTCAATTAAAAGTGATTATTTGTGCGCTATCCGTAATTTTACCATCTGAATTTTGTCAAATGGATGAAGTTCTTTAGCGACCAAACAGCTGGTTAGTTGTTGTTGATGTTTGTAGAATAAGTTTCTTTAACATGGATCGTTGCAGCCAAAGGTTACCTTTCGTATTTAGCGGTGAAGTTCATTATCCTCTCAGTGAAGGCCACCAATTTTAGTTACTCGACAGCTCGCAGTATTTGTTTGCGTTTAAAAGTAGGAAAAAATGTGTTTCCTCAATATTACATAGGAATGTTTTGTATAAACAAATGTTTGGCTTTTGAATGTGCCGGCAATTAAATATTGTAATTTACCAAATTAGAAGTAAATGAAAATAACAAGCCGTAGTAACTTATCAATAAAATGCAATAAATTAAGTAAAATCATCTCAATTAAATTTAGATTGTGCTTAAATTCTTAATAAACTTTCTCTATACTGAGACTAGATATCACACGCTTGAAATTGTGTGGTCTAATTCTTGACTTACTAAGGCATAATGCCAATAAATAATCGCGTTAATTTTCCTTTTCCACACATACCTTTATGTGCGCAAAATATTGGTGGTAAGACGTTAGTGTTGTAACGTGGCCGTGCGACCTCCTTCTCAGAGAGTAAAAACTTACTTTTGGGAAATTCGAACTATGTCAAATTTTTATTCTGTTCTGAAAAACTAATAATTCAAATGTGATCGATTTGTTATCATTAGACGTGGTTTACTCTTGGCACATCAGTCCTGCAAAAATTTAGATAAGAAACCATAGACTTATTATATTACTAGTAAGAAACTGTCCTGTTTCGGAAAATGTTATAAATAAAATTAAAGTAGTGATATGTTATCGCGAAAAGAACTGCCGACTGCGTTCTATACCTTTAATAAAATTGTTGAAGAGGTAACAAAATCATGGTACTAGCAAAGACTATTTTTCATAATGTTAAAAGGACTATTTCTAATCCTGTATTTCTTTCTTTTTAGGTTCTTTATTCTTTGTTCTTAACAATATTATGCTTATGGTGGACACAAATGTGTTTTCCTCAATTGTTTCCCGTAACAGTGTAGCCCCCGCTTAACAAAATGCTAGAGGTAACCCGTCGAATAAAACGATACATAGTTATTAGACCAACAATATTTCACCACTCTGCCTTCTTAATTTATTGCATACTTAACCAGCCCAACTGTTGTTTTAATGTTTTCGCTTGAGAAAATTTAACGTAAATTTTGTAATTTCAAACTATTTTGTTTACCTTGTACGCAAAGTGAAACTGGGTATTCGGTTTCAAAATGAAATAAATGAATGTCGTTAAAAATAGTTAATTAGGTATATCACTTTTAATTTGTTTTAAATTATTTCCGTTTTACGTGACATAACGCTTGCTCAAAAGAAAGCCTCAACCACGGATGATTGTATTAGAATATGTCTTTACCGAAATTAATAATTATGTATTTTTGTATTTGTACGATTTACTGTCAAATGTTGTGGTGAAGTTTTGTGTTATTTCTCTAGGTAGATTTTTGTCTGGCTTATAAAACCAAAACTTATTCATAACCGATTCAGTTTCGTTTATCTACAGAAAAATATTCGCTTTAGTTTTGTTAAATTTTTGTTTTTGGCTAGCTCTTAGTCCAATAGATGAAATAGTTTTAGGGCACCCTATGCCTTATCTATAGGCTGTAGGTATGAACCTCTATGCTTAAAAATGTTGGGAGTTACAAGTTGTGATAAAGTTTGGCCACATGATGGAAACTGATCTGTAGACTGTTCCTAACTAATATTGAGCTGGGCCAAACTATCCTTGCATACAGTTCCATACGGCGGCGGGTTCATTCTAAAAAAATACGAGGGAAAGACTAGAGCAAATTATGAGGGTACTTTGAAAATTCTAGGATGGTCCCTTCAATGTCAGGCCAGGAACTTTTCAATCCGCCTGGTATATCAATTCAGGTTTAGCTAATAGGTCAAATGTGGTATCATTTTCGGATAAATCAATAACGTAGAATTTATTTCTGATATAAAAAAATGCAATGTATCAAGCAGTTTCTGAATAATTACACAATAACGAACATTTTTAAACTTAATTTTTATTTTAGGTGTTGGCACTTCTTTCAGTATTTTCAAAAAACCTACCTTAAAGAAGCATTTTTCCGGTTAATTTGTCTATATTTTTCTAATGTTAACTATATTGTATACAATTTGAGCCTAACCCAAGTAGTTTATGTCCATTATTTGCGGAGAGACAGCTAGTCAAAAATAGGCATTATTTCGCGAAATAAAAGGGTTTTTCGTTACATTCGAAAGCGTTTTTCAGGTTTTTTGTTCATATTTCTGTTAAGGTAATTAAATTTTGCTACAGTTTTAGTCTAATTTGAGTAGTCTAGGTCTATTGGTTGCAGATACATAGCTGGTCAAAAATGGGCTTTTTATCGAAATTAATTGTTTTTTTTTATCTTTGACCAGCTATGCCTTTGCAACCAATAAACCTACACTACTCAAGTTCGGCTAAAATTGTAGAAAATTTAATTAACCTTACAGAAATATAAACAAAAAACCTGAAAAATGCTTTCGAACGAAAGGGAAACCTTTTTTATTTCGTGAAAAAATGCCTATTTTTGACTAGCTGTGTCACCGCAAACAATGGACCTTAACTAATTGAGTTGGGGTCAAGTTGTATAAAATATAGTTAGCATAATAAAAACATTTAACAAATTAATCTGAAAAACGCTTCTTTAAGGTAGTTATTTTGAAAATACTGAAACAAGTGCCAATACCTAAAATAAAATAAAATGAAGTTTAAAAGTGTTGGTTATTCAGTAATTTTTCAGAAACTGTTAAATCTTAAATATATTTGGTTATGTTACTTTAGTACAGTCTTTAAAAAATTAGGATAAACGGCAGACAGGTGGAAGGGCGAACAGGCGGACAGTTAATTAACAAATCTTAACCACAACTGCTTATGGTGACTGAAAAACGTTTCAGCCACTCTACATTGCAAACTGTTTATATTACTAAGTAGGAACTTATTCTTCGTTTATTCGTACGGCAAATAGTAGAACCAGCCGCCAATTATTATTGTAGTATTAGGTTGCACCATCTCTTGACCGAGAGTGGAACTATTTTATTTTCTTAGGTCAGCATTCTTAGGTCAGTGCCATCTGTTGACTGGTAGTGAAACTAAAAAAATTCTGTTTGTTTTTTGAATTTCTAAAAATGTGTGTTATATTGAGACATCGTTTTATTTTTCCTGTAATCTTTACATAAACTACTATCACATAGAATTATTTCAGATTTTTCTCTTTGCAAACTTCGGAGATAAGGGGGGGGGGGGAAACGGTATTTTTTTTTACATTTTTCATCTTATGTCGAAAACTATGCGGCCTAAGAAAAAAGTAAGTAGTACTAGTCACCTCACTTCAAATTTTTAAAACCCCATTTCAGTCCCTGTTGTAAAAAAACATTATTTTTTTATTTCTTTATTATTTGCAAAATAGTTGGGCAAATGTCATTTTAAACTATTCCAAATTTCAAGTTGATACCATTAGTAGTTCTCGAGATATCCAGCTGTGACAGACAGTCAGACAGACAGACTGAGTCACACCATAAGGGTTCCTTTTTTACCATTTTGGTATGGAACCCTAAAAAAGGTGGATATAATATCATCGAAGGGTATATGTATAGAATGGTATACGTATTCCTTCATAAAGAGTTATAGATGAGGTCAAAACAAATATTTTTGGTACATAAGTTTTTCTAAATAAGTTAATTTTTTTTACCAAAAGTACGATTTTAAGGTATAAAAAATTCAATAAAAGTGAACTTCTGATTCGATTGCGGTTTTTTTATTATTCTTCTTCTTAGTCGGGCACTGTTGACAGAGTGGTCGTGGCCGACGATGGACAGGGTTGCGGCTTGCCGTCGCCACTCGCTCCAAGGGCGGCCGCACGACGTGCGATGTCTTTCCATTTTTTCCGATTTTCGGTTCGATTTTTTTATTAAATTGGAATATAAATCATTCAGGGTCAACACTCACATGAAAACATTTTTATTCATTATCTATATAATATATATATAATATTATCTATCTATATAATATTATATAGATAATGAATAAAAATGTTTTCAAAAACTACAGGCGTTTACAAAAAATATGAATATTTATCAATAAATAAGTTTAAATAATAAATTATTGTGGGTAGTTTATTTTACAGCTAGAAAAAGTAATCACAAATATGTTAATCGTGCTAGTTAAATTTATTCAGATTCTATTATAGAGAACAAGTTTAAAATATGTGTACATAACAGTATTAGTCACAAACGGTAGACAATAAGAGACTAGACAATTGAAATTAGGTATAACAATGGGAAAACATTAACAAGGTTTTCCTGGCAAAATAATGTAGGTCAACGGAGAAAAGGCAGAGTTTTGAGGTCCTCTTGCTTGGATACTTGATTGGATGCACCGAATGAGGTCATCATATGATACTAGTAGGTTGGATTTTGGTACAGTAGGTGCCAGAGGTCTAGTTATTTCTTGCACTGAAGCTTGGGTTTCCACTGGTTGGTACCCAGGTGTTGATGGTGCTACTGTTGAAGTAGATGGTGCTACTGATGAAGTAGATGGTGCTACTGATGAAGTAGATGGTGCAACTGATGAAGTAGATGGTGCTACTGTTGAAGTAGATATTGCCCCAAAATCTACTTCATTGAGTTCGATATTATCATTTGGTTGATTCGGTTCTACTTTCAACGATTCTTTCTTGCCGTCCGCACATGGAGGCGGCTCACTCTTTCCTTTCACTTGTGCCTTTTTGTCTCCTCTATTGACAGCATCAGGAGGAATTCTTTTCACAACAACGTTGAATCTGAAAGGAAACATAAATAAATTAAAAATATATATTTTAAAAGATTTTTAAATTAATTTATCAATGCCCGAGCGGCCGCACAAGAATAGAAAATCTATTGTGTCTTGTTTTCCGGGGCTTAAAGGATTAACTTTGGATATTTAATCACCCTGTCAAGTCATCTGCTGTGTATTGCACTTCGCGAACATATCCGTCTGGTTGTATGAATGAATATTCGCCTCGTACAACTGACCCATCGCTAGATTCACGTTGTGCCTTCTGATCGCCTGTGTTTTCATCATAAACCACATATGAATACTCATAGCCGTTCTGAAATATAAAAAAATGTTTTTAATAATAAACTACCATGATAATTATACATAAGGTATCGTTTAGCTGCTCATAAGAACTTACGTCTTTGTTTGGTGCTACTACGACCGGTACACTGGGTGCACTGTATGCTACAATCTTTGCTTTATTGTCAACAGGCAATCGAGCAACCGGGGTAAGTTTTGGATTGGTAATGACACATGGTGAAACACATGGAGGTATCATATCTGTCATCGATGGAAGCGGGACTACTGATCCTATTGGTGGTGCGGACAGCCGTGCATAATTTGTATCGCTATAAACAGCTGGAGCGCCATAGGTAATGTATCCGGTGGGATTGTTCGCTCCGTTTTTAACGTAGACATTTGAATAAGAAGCTCCGAGAGCTCTATGCAGGCAGATACCCAGTATCACACCCAAGACACTCTGAAACATAAAAAATAAAGATACAAAACAATGTTTTGTGTTAGCTATCTCGTTTTTTTAAATAAATGAGGACCCACTTACCTTAAGATTCATCTTCCTTGGTGATCTGTGGAGGACTAGTGATATTTTTCTGAATGTCTCTTCTTATAAAAGGCTCTTTGTTTGTCCTAAAATATTCTGTTCGGTAATACCGAAACAAACCATCAATGTCGACTACAAAATGAAAAGGAGGGAACAATTAAAATGTTAATGAAGATTTAACGCACGCAGCCTCCGTTTCAGTATCCCATATTCTAAATGTAAAATTCACAAAAAGTTTATAATTTAGCGTGAATACGGCCATTGTGCCGCGGTCCGGTTGATGAGTTACTTGAGTAACTGCCAGGAACTTTACGATTCCTTTATTCCACTCGTGATATTTTCTAGTAATGGTTGCTCGTTTTGGGAAATCTTATCTGTTGTACCATGGGCAACAGCATCACTTAACCACTGCTAAGGTCAAAATCGCTTGCACGCCGCGCCCGCTGTCACATACGTTTAGTTCGTGCAGGGACGATACGCGCGCACTCGAATTTTGTTGCAAACTGGTTAAGCGACGCTGTTGCCCATAGTACATATTGTGATTGTGCAGTTCCAGGTACGTTCGTTAATTTAGTTATAGGTGCTTTAATAACTAGTAGCTCCGTGAGCTGTAGACCTCGCGTTAAAACGTAGTTTAAATTATATGTTTTTCAAAAACAAATAACACAGAATATTTTTTTTTAAAGTAATATATAACTATTTTTAGTATCTATACTGTGCAAATAATATACGCAGTCCTAGGTTCTGTCACAAAGTCACAACCTTATTTATTTTCTCGAATATTAGCCAGAAAGGTTTTGATTGATGAACTTTTGAGTTTTCTAAAAATAAAAAACCAAATTTGCTTTACATCTGTACCTACACTGCTAAAATGTTTTGTTACATTTTTGATCATTTTTCGAAACGGCTGAAATGTGGTTTTTTTACATATCTCCGCTATTTAAAAAAAAATGTCGAAAAACTAGTTCGATTGAAAAATCCTGTATAATTATCGAACCAGCCTTTCTATTGTCTTATTTAAAAATCAATCGCAATCGCTTTCAGGATGTAACAGATTGAAGTTTCTTTTTGGGACAAATAAAAACTTACCAAAGAAATGCAGCAATGTGTCACATCCATCTGTCAAACGAAAGCGATTGCGATAGATTTTTTGAATTAGACAATTAGCCCCCTGCTTACATAATTTCACGAGAATCGGGTGAGAAATGCGACCTAGACGAAAACAAACGGACAGCTGGAAGCAAGGACATACGAAAGAATTTTCGCCCAAGCTGAAGCAGAGACGCTTTGATTACCGATATTTTCTCACACACAGGCTCTCATATCTTCTATGATATTAAAGATGCTACAGTAACTTAGTATTATTTCGAATTATGATCATGTCGGCCCACTATCAGCACCAAAAATATTTCTGATTTTCTTTCCTGAACGTTAAAAAAACTCCTTTTTAGGGTTCCGTACCCAAAGGTTAAAAACGGGACCCTATTACTGAGACTCCGTTGTCCGTCTGTCTGTCTGTCTGTCTGTCACCAGGCTGTATCTCATGAACCGTGATAGCTAGAAAGTTGAAATTTTCACAGCTGATGTATTTCTGTTGCCGCTATAACAACAAATAATAAAAACAGAATTAAATGAATATTTAAGGGGGGCTCCCATACAACAAACGTGATTTTTTTGCTGTTTTTTGCTCGATATTAATAACGACAACAGGTAGACAGTTGAAATTTTCACAGATGATGTATTTTTGTTGCCGCTATAACAGCAAATACTAAAAACAGAATAAATTAATATTTAAAGGGGGCCCCCATACAACAAACGTATTTTTTTTGCCGTTTTTTGTACGGAACCCTTCGTGCGCGAGTCCGACTCGCACTTGGCCGGTTTTTTTCGTTCGCATAAATGACCACTTATTTCGTTGTAACTTAGCCGATACTTATTTTTTTCACTTAACACATGTGGCATTAGTTAGCTGAGTGTTCAAACATTTGTGCATAAAAGTTTTCAATCATTGGCTTTCATGGTTGTTAAATAAATTAAGACAAAGTAAGTGCTTTAAAATTCTCCATATACAAAACAGCAATTTCATACTTAACTCTAAGAAAAGGCTCCCTACTTTACTTACGAACTTAGTAATATCAAATTAGCAACTTGATCATTAAATAAGTATTTTTATACATAAATTATCTCACAATATTCGATAACTAACTATAATATTGCATGGAAGTAATGGCTGTTGATAGGAAAAAGACAACGCCTTCTTAAAACTTACGTGCAAAGAGTTAGTATGCTATTTATTGAGGTATGTATGAGTACCATATTTTAAGGCGAACAATACGTTGTAAATTGTTAATTACGATACGAGTATATTTAAAATGCAAGTTTATTAATAATAATATTCGAATCACATGTGAGCGTATTAAACACTGAGATTTTATGATAACACCTCTTTCCTCTATTATTGTGTTTTCCAGTCATCACCTTAGAGTGGCTTAGAGCAACGCGGCTTCCATTGCTCTTAGGTCATCACTATTTCAAAAACATTGATTTAAACGCGTTATTTTACTTATTCCTGCAGCCAGATTTATATCCAGCACTGCAAAAATGTT
Organism: Agriphila geniculea; assembly: GCA_943789525.1. NCBI lineage: Eukaryota > Metazoa > Arthropoda > Insecta > Lepidoptera > Crambidae > Agriphila > Agriphila geniculea. The sequence goes on from OX038875.1 coordinate 18,285,942, forward strand.
ATACTCGTGATCATATTATAATAAAGTTAGGAATTAAAACCTAGTTGATTTGATACGCGGACGAATAAAAAAATTGAAAACATACTTGCACAATGCATAATAACGACAAACGCCTTTGATGAACAAGGCCGCAATTTAGTTTTGTTACATTTAGTTTAGTTTAACCTGTCAAGCACAGGAAAATAAGACATAATAGATTTTCCATTGTTGTGCGGCCTCATGTGGCTGCTTGGTGCTTAATGAATAGATGGAAGGAAGGATTCAATCGGAAAACAAAATAAATAAATAAGTAAGAGAACTAATAAAACGTGGTAAAATGGGCACGAAAAACTCCATAGAATATCATACCTTAGCTTTGATACTATTATTATTTTTGAGAAAGTGCAATAAAAAAAAAACCGGCCAAGTGCGTATCAGACTTCGCACATGGTTCCGCACCAAAGAGAGCTAAGGGGCAGGGCTTATAATAATAAGTGCTACGCGTTTGAGCGCTAAATAAAGTTGGTTTGTAATAGGAAAATGAGGGAGTTTAAAAGAAAAATACAGAATTATCGAAATATTGGTATTTGTTGGTAAAAAATACGCAATAATAAACATCACACCTCAATTTCATAGGTCACAATGGGAAGTTAAAAAATAGTTCGGAACCATAGACTTATTAGTTCGGAACAAAATTTTGGAAAAAGCTGACTTTGTCGATGTCAGTTTCTCTGGCTTTTTTTTTAAATAAAAATATAGTCTTTGTCTACATGACTAGTTCTAAATAATGACACACAACACGTTTGAGTAAAAAAAGTTTTTTTTATTTTAACTGGTTATGGTTTCTAGCAAGACATATCTTTGGTGCATTTGCAAATTTTTTCATATTTATGAAGACTATATAATAGCTTCAACGGTTTGGCTGTTAGAGCTTTGTGATAGTAGTGATCGGCGTACGAGCTCAAATTCAATGAAAAACCGCAAATTGTTGTACAGGATAGCCGTTTGGCACACATATACTTGAGGCCTAAACAATTATTTGAGCCATAGTTCTTTCTAAACTCCCTTATAGCCCAGGACTTTTAGCAAAAAATTCAAAGAAACCTAGGACTAATTCCGGCGGAAGGTTTTTTGTTTTTGTTGTGTTCCTTAGGTCCCCCTGAATATATCTGGAAAGTTCCCCGTGAATCCCATGTACGCTCCCCCCTCCCCCCCCTCAAATATCTCCCTGATTTTAGTTTTTTCTATTTATCTCAGAAACGGTTGAAGATAGAAGAAAGTTGTCAACGTATGATATAATTGTTATAAAATATCCAACCCATCGATACTTCAATCATTTCGATGTCAGCTGTAGTCTCTGAAATATACCTACAGACATTTCACCAAAAATTTCTTTTTGCCCAGAAATCATTCTTTGTACTAGTTTTTAAGAAAAGTTAGTGAAGTTGTCGCGAAATTATGTAAGGTCATATGAATCTTGGTACATTGAGAAATAAAACAAGGTATAATACATTGTTATAGCAGCATCTGTTCTCGATTCACACCGAATGGTGTCAACGCAACGATGTAATTTTTAGCCCAATACTTTTAGCTAAAAATTTGTTATAAAATATCCGACCCGTCGACTTTTAAATTGTTTCGATGTGAGCTATAGTCTCTGAAATATACCTATAGACATTTCACCAAAAAAAAAAATGTTTTACACAAAAATCATTATTTGCCCTAATTTTTAAGAAAAATTAGTAAATTTGAGGCAAAATAATCTGAGTTCATATGAATTGTGATACATTGAGGAATAAAACGTAGTACAATACATTGTCTTAGCAGCATTGGTTCCCGATTTATAGCGAGTGGTGTCAAACGCCAAATAAATTAGTTGTAGTATTAGCTTTAGTAATTTCAAAGTTAATTCGTTCAAACATACATACATAGAAATCTTTCATATGTACGACGCGGGTGAGTGAGGGAGCATGATCCTTAATGATTAAACGAACTAACCTGTAAGTGAAATTACACGAAGGATTCGTCCAAAGATATTAGTACTATTAATTACATATTGTAGTATCGCTAAGTAGGTATCACCTACCGTTTGACCCATCATGTATTAAAATCGGAGCAACCATTTTGATGATGATGGATGATGATGATAAAGTGGCGCCATATTTAAAAGCATAAATCTTGAGTGTTCCAGTAGAATAATTTTCAATTTAATTTCGTTTAATAATATAATTGCTTTAACTTAATCGTAAAAGGCAACGTCATTTGCATAGTTCCTGCTGTCTTCATACTATAAAATTATACCGTGGTGTTTGACACTCGCTGTAAATCAAAAACCAATGCTGCTAAAACAATGTTTTATACCTCGTTTTATTCCTTAATGTATCAAAATTCAAATGAACTCAGATTATTTTGCCACAACTCCACTATTTTTTCTTAAAACTAGTACAAATGATCATTTTTGGGCAAAACAATTTTTTTGGTGAAATGTCTTTAGGTATATTTCAGAGACTACAGCTTACATCGAAACAATTGAAGTGTCGATAAGTCGGATATTTTATAGCAATTATATTATATTTATATAAGCTATTGAAGTATCAATAGCTTTCTTCTATCTTCAGCCATTTCTGAGATATTGGGAAAAACTGAAATCAGGGAGACGTTTGAGGGGGAAGGGGGAGCGGACATGGGATCCACGGGGAACTTTCCAGATATGTTCAAAGGGACCTAAGGAACACTTTAAAAGACAAAAACTTACCATCGGAATTAGTCCTAGGTATCGCGAAATTTTTATCTAAAAGTATTGGGCTAAAAATTACATCGTGGCGCTGACACCATTCGGTGTTAATCTAGAACTGATGCTGCTATAACAATGCATTATACCTTGTTTTATTCCTCAATGTTTCAAGATTTATATGACCTTACATAATTTCGCCACAACTCCACTCACTTTTCTTAAAAACTAGTACAAAGAATGATTTCTGGGCAAAAAAAATTTTTTGGTGAAATGTCTGTAGGTATATTTCAGAGACTACAGCTGACATCGAAATGATTGAAGTGCCAATGGGTTGGATATTTTATAACAATTATATCATACATTGACAACTTTCTTCTATCTTCAACCTTTTCTGAGATAAATAGAAAAAACTAAAATCAGGGAGACGTTTGAGGGGGGGGGGGGGGGGGGAAGGGGGAGCGTACATGGGATTCACGGGGAACTTTCCAGATATATTCAGGGGGACCTAAGGAACACTTTAAAAACAAAAAACCTTCCGCCGGAATTAGTGGAAAGGAGTTTTGGTGTCATCTTTTTTGTTGTATGGGAAAAAAGTTTTTGTTCTACAACCGGTCAAGTTAACTCGGGCCCTGACTCAAATGATTTTTTCCCACACGAGACGACTTTATGGTCTGATACTTTAATGGCTGTGCAATTAATATGATAGTGGAATGATAGAACATGGTAACAACACTAGCACCACAATATGTGAACGATTACAGTAAAACGTCGCTTTCGACTCAGGTTCAGGTGCCGAGTTAACTTGACTGGGTTGTACCTATCGTGTGTGGTATTTAATTAAAGGGCTTTCTGATCTGAGCCGGTTCTAAAAATATATCACATAATTACATTGCAGCCACTTGTTTTAAATTTACTCAAAAAACATTTTCTAAACATACCAAGTTTGGACTCCTCCAGATACGATACGGTTGAATTATTTTACGTAAAATACACCTGAAATGATACATTATATTCATAATTATTATTCTAACCTCAAGAAAGTTTTTTTTTATTAAAGCTCACATATAGTAAGATAAAAAATATCTTACAAAAGGTAACAATTTTGATAATATTGACATGTAGTTTATTTTTTATTTTTCATTACTTATTACCAAAAAGTAAAGGAATATACACGGGAACTTTTTACAAAGCTTTTAAAGAGTGATTTTATTTTATTTTATTTATTAAGGTCTGCTATGAATATAAGATTCTTGAGGTCTGCCGACGGCTGCTACATTATTTTAAGTATACATAAGTTACATTGTATACATATAAAGCTAAATGTGCAAGCCAATCAGTTTTCAAATTTGTGTATTTAAAACAATTAATATAATAAGTCTATGAAATGATGTGATAATGTTGGCGATGAAATATCGTTTTGAGGGTTCCGTACCAAAATGGTAAAAAAGGAACCTTTATAGTGTGACTCAGTCTGTCTGTCTATCTGTCACAGCTAGTTATCTCGAGAACTACTAATGGTATCAACTTGAAATTTGGAATAGTTTAAGATGACATTTGCTCAACTATTTTGCAAATAAGAAAGAAATAAAAAAAAAATATTTTTTTACAACAGAAACTGAAAAGGGGTCTTAAAAATTTGAAGTGAGGTGACTAGGGCATGTGGGGTATCATATGAAAGAGCGCTGTTTGCACATTTTAAAACATTTTTTTCTTAGGCCGCATAGTTTTCGACTTATGACGAAAAATGTAAAAAAAATACCGTCCCCCCCCCCTTATCTCCGAAGTTTGCAAAGAGAAAAATCTGAAATAAATCTATGTGATAGTAGTTTATGTAAAGATTACAGAAAAAATAAAACGGTGTCTCAATATAATACACTTTTTAGAAATTCAAAAAACAAACAAAAATTCTTTGGTTTTACTATGGCGGTGTCCTAAGAATGCTGACCTCAGAAATAAAATAGTTCCACTATCGGTCAAGAAATGGCACAACCTAATACTACAATAATAATTGGTGGCTGGTTCTAATATAATTACCTACTATTTGCCGTACGAATAAAAGAAGAATAAGTTCCTACTTAGTAATATAAACAGTTTGCAATGTGGAGTGGCTAAAACGTTTTTCAGTCACAATAAGCAGCTGTGGTTAAGATTTGTAAATTAACTGTCCGCCTGTTCGCCCTTCCACCTGTCTGCCGTTTATCCTACTTTTTTAAAGACTGTACTAAAGTAACATATCTAAATATATTTATGATTGTACGGAACCCTCGGTGCGCGAGTCCGACTCGCTCTTGACCGGTTTTTTTATTATTGAGTATCGAAAATACTTTATTCAAAGACAGATCGAATAGCTGTATCGAATGTAGTTGGTGGTTGGTTGGCATTTTTATGATATAAAAGTCAAGTTAGGTCAAAGCAAAGGTCGAAAATCATTGTATCTACAACATTAGTAGAAAAAAAATAACCAAGCCCAAAAATCTTTGGTTAAGCTTTAGTATTCTTGAATCATTGAAATCGTTCGAGATTCCCCTAGGAATTTTTTTCAGCAATTTTAACAAATCTAAAGCGAATATTTTTCTTTAAACAAAACTGAAACGTTAATGATTTAGGTTTGGGTTTATCGTTAAATGATTTTGGTGATGTCATCCGACCATCTGACAATTACTTCTGTACCCGTAGCACGAACAGCCATCGAATAAATAAAAATAATGTGCGTAAAAACATTCGATAAATATTTTTTATGGGAAATTTGTACAGTGTCATCTACCGCTGAAAAGCGAAATATTTTTTTCCATAGATAATTACGCTATCGAGTACTTTTACCAAGAAGCTTATACCCCTTCTTGACTTTTACGCTTTTTTCTCGATAGATGTTGGAGCTAGGGGTACTGATGCTGGTCTTCCAGCACCTTTCTGCTACATCGGTCGACTTCGATTAACATTTTATCCTAATCAAAAACAACGGTTTTCCTTTTGAATAATCATTGAAACTTCCGATGTATTATGCTCAGTTCCTCATACAATGTTATGGCATATCTTGCGATAAACCACAGAATACATGAGCTAAACTCCAGAGCCTAAACTGACAGCTGTAAAATTCAATGTCATACCGTGCGTTTTCACTGCATTGACTTGTAGATCGACTTGTCAATCATCACAAATCGTCCACCAGTCAACGCACCATAGAAAAAATTTACTCTTAACAGAGAAGAATAGTAACTCCCTAATAAAAAAAAGCAAACACAGCTTTATTCATGGATACACTAGCGCTGTTGCGGCCTCGCTGCAGAAACAATGAGAGTGGGAAAATTCGAATCGTCCCTGTTCGAATTTTGTAGGGGATATTTTTAATTGGGTGACTGGAAACAATATAAGCGACTAAATACTAAACCAGGCAGCGGTTTATTTTGTCTTGCGACAAAATAACTAAACGGGCGACAAACTGTAGGTTTCAAAAAATACGTAAAACGAGCAACTACATGTGGGGATAGTCGCCTTTTTTTTAATAAAATATTATGCCAAATTTATGTTTTCTGTGCCCTAAGGTTCTCGCCCAAATAGTAATTTTGTCGCTTATTAATTATTTGAATTAACTTTAGTGCTGCCCGTTCTGATCAATTTGTATTTTAAAGTCATCAATTTTCAATATTTGTCTACTACCATTTTCTAATAAAAATATTGAAATAATCCTCACAAAAAGTATGCTAATGTTAAGATTAGGTTAGATAGCAATTTTTTGCTGTAGTACTATTTTTTCGAGGATCATTTAAATATAGTTATCTAGTTTTAGTTATCTAACTAAAATATGAATAAATTAATAGTGAAATTTCATGAAAAGATTTATGCACTTATAGATTTAAGGAACGTATTGATTTGTTTTCATTCCTTTCACTTTCATCGGTGGTAATCAATAAAAATAAAACTAATTATGTAATAGTAAGGTTAATTATTTATTAGTCGATACAACGATACTTTTTAAATTTAGCGCTTCAAAAAAGTACTTAATGAAAATAACGAATGAATAGAGTTGACATTGACATGACAGGAAAAGCAGTGTAACCAGTTGTGCAAAGGTAAATTAAAAATAATTTTTTTCACTGGTATTCATGCGCAACACACACATACGAATGTATACTTGTGTGCAAGAACGCAATCTCTTGAACAAAGATAATAGACCCTGCAACGCACTACCGCTAGCTTTGGCGCTGTAGATATAGACCTGGCCTATTACGAAAATAACGTACGCAATTGCGTAACGCAGTCACTTGGCCACGATAGTCGTCCACAGTTCGTTGGTTGTAGTTATAACAAACATTTTGAATTTGGCTATCGTAGTCCATAGACTACTAAACGATGTCAGATACGCTAGAAAGAAACTCAAACTCACGCAATCACTTCGCAGTATCGCCACAGAATATCTAATAGTACAAGTACAGAAGCAGCACTCCGCGAAGTCATTTAAATAAAAAGCGACTTTTGCTCCGACACAATAAAGTGCAATTCAGGTCGCGCAGCGCCAATGGCCACATGGTACATTCACCCAGTAGTTGCCTCTCTTTCTATCGCGTGCTCTTACCTTTTCTGATGACGCAACGTTAGGGTTGTCTTCGTGTAAATGAACTGTGTAGCATATATCATTATGTGAAAAACGTCAATTGTTTATTGGTTTTTTGATTTAGACATCCATACACGGCACAGTAATGTCGATTCGACATTTTTACTATTATAAAGAGACAATACCTACGCAGGCAGTAAAGTGCCGCGCGACTACACAGGCGGGCATGTGGCGCCCCTCTGCTCGCTTGTTCGTTCGAACGAACGGCTAGCAGTAGGTGCTTATCGCGCGACCTTGAGCGAGTGATGGAGGCCTGGTATCGCATACGAAAGTGATTTGTAATAGGAAACAATCAAAACGAAGCATGGACGCAGCTGCGTGTATCGCATTAAACTTTTCGTAATAGACCCCCTGTCATTCTCATTTTGTTGTTTGCTTATGTGTTTGCTTTCAATTTTTAGGGTTCCGTACCAAAATGGTAAAAAAGGAACCCTTATGGTGTGACTCAGTCTGTCTGTCTGACACAGCTGGATATCTCGAGAACTACTAATGGTATCAACTTGAAATTTGGAATAGTTTAAGATGACATTTGCCCAACTATTTTGCAAATAAGAAAGAAATAAAAAAAACCAATCTTTTTTTTACAACAGGGACTGAAAAGAGTCTTAAAAATTTGAAGTGAAGTGACTAGAGCATGTGGGGTATCATATGAAAGAACGCCGTTTGCACATTTTAAAACATTTTTTTCTTTTTTCTTAGGCCTCATAGTTTTTGACTTATGATGAAAAATGTAAAAAAAATACCGTTCCCATCCCCTTATCTTCGAAGTTTGCAAAGAGAAAAATCTGAAATAATTCTATGTGATAGTAGTTTATGTAAAGATTACAGAAAAAATAAAACGATGTTTCAATATAACACACTTTTTTAGAAATTCAAAAAACAAACAAAAATTCTTTATTTTCACTACCAGTCAACAGATGGCGCTGTCCTGAGAATGCTAACTTAAGAAAAAAAATGAGTTACTGTCGGTCAAGAGATGGCGCAACCTAAAACCTAATACCACAATAATAAATTGGTGGCTGGTTCTAATATAATTACCTACTATTTGCCGTACGAATAAACGAAGAATAAGTTCCTACTTAGTAATATAAACAATTTGCAATGTGGAGTAGCTGAAACGTTTTTCAGTCAGCATAAGCAGCTGTGGTTAAGATTTGTAAATGATCATGCCGCATTCTGGGCCATGATGCGCATTAACCAAACATATCTGTGACAGACTCATGTCATGTCAAAAAGGGATAACAAAATGTCATATAATAGGAAAATGTAACCCCAAACGGCTCCTTGAGATTGAGATTTCTCTTTTTTTCCCGCATTATATTTTAATGATATTCTTACCACGCAATCACTATAAAATTACTATAGTGGTAATTTCATCAAAGCGCATCATGGCCTAGCTTGTATGGTAAAATCGGCATAATTCTTAACTGTCCGCCTGTTCGCCCTTCCACCTGTCTGCCGTTTATCCTACCTTTTTAAAGACTGTACTAAAGTAACATATCCTAATATACTTATGATTGTACGGAACCCTCGGTGCGCGAGTCCGACTCGCTCTTGACCGGTTTTTTTTTGATGTTGGAAGCGAATTTACGTAGGTAAATATGAAATTTTCTTTGAACACATTTGACTTTGTTTAATTTTTAATACGTTTACTGTCCAACTCCTATCATAATAATTAACTTTCAACCATAATAAAAAAAACTGGGAACATAACCCATATGCACAGGTAATGCTCTAAGGCACAGGTACAAAAGGTAAAATCTACAGCAGGCCCACGAAATGGGATAAATTTTGTCTTTGTTTTCACAAGGTTCTCACTCACTCACAAATTACCGATAATCAAAAGACAGTTTAAAAAAAGTAGTACTTACATAAAAAAAACCGGACAAGTGCGAGTCGGGCTCGCCCACCGAGGGTTCCGTACAGACCTACATCTATACATAAAGTAAAGCTATAGAAAAGTTGTGTCGGTACAAAGGAAATATTTTGAAAAAAGGTGGTTGGTAGTTATTAGTTTTTTATATGAAAACTGTACTACGGAGAGTTCAAGCTTTATCCCAGGTTCTACCTACCGGAATTATGTGAAAAATTGCTTAGATTATAAGTTGGACTCCAAGCTACCAAACTGTAAAAAAATACCATCAAAATCCGTTCAGCAGACTGCTATATATAGATAACCATTTGAAATCCTTTGTCGCCACGTAGAAAATAACCCTTCCAGGGATTACGACAAAGAATTGACCACGGGCGAAGGTTTGAAATGGAATAGTACATTACTGCAGCGGCACTCAAGACAGGCATTGAAGAACATACGTTAGTCCATCAATGGCTAGTTGCGGCCAAGGCTTGTGTAGTACTTTTAAACTTTTAACTTTTTAGTTTTAAAAGTTTTAAGCTTTTTATTTTAATTTTAAATTAATTACAGTAATTGAAAAAAGAAAATGGAAAGTGGAATACATATTGAAAAAAAAAATCGCTTTTTTTTATTATTTCCAGTTTTTAATTTTTTTTCCAGTTTTTTGGAAAGTGCTCATCAAGGCCTTTCATTTGATACCCATATTGCAAAAAAAATTAATTTTTTCGTTTTTCTTTCTTTTTCAGTTTTTTGGAATGTGCTCATAAAGGTCTTTCATTTGATACCCATATTGCAAAAAAAAAATTACCTTTCGTTTTTAATTTTTTTTCAGTGTTTTGGAATATGCTCCTTGATGAGCATATTCCAAAAAACTTTTCAAAAAACTTTCATTTGATACACATAGTATTGAAAAAAATTTTTTTTCGTTTTTTTTTTTTTTATCTTGTTGGAATGCGCTCATCAAGGCCTTTCATTTGATACCCATATTGCACCAAAACAATTTTTTTTCGTTTTTTTTTTTCAATTTTTTGGAATGTGCTCATCAAGGCCTTTCACGTGATACCAGTATACCGAATATTAAAAAAAAATTTTTTGGAATGTGCTTGCTCATCAAGGCGACATTTGATACCTATATTTGTGTTTCATTGAAAAGTTCGCTCCATTTCTGAATTACACGTGTGTAATGAGTTTTAATAGAAACATTGCTGGACAGACGCCGGCAATTTTTTTATGAAAATCCATTATTACACGTTAGTAATGGATTCTCATACAAATATTGACGGCGCGGTTTAGGTCTGTCCGTAAACTCCGATTTAGCACGAAGAAGATTGTCAAAATAATGTTCGAATTTCCAAGCATTTTTGAGAAAAAATAAAATAATTACAAACCCACCGCACCTGTATAAAATACAAGTACTGTTGATTGTCAACAGATGGCGCTGTATATCAATAGTAGACTGTATAATGTTCTGTGAAATGGTTTTATTATAATGGTTATTAGAGAAAATGGGTGTATTCCAACAGGACCCTTGCTCCGAAAGTCTGTTTCCATCCCGTTCGAGTCACGTCATATTGTTAAAAACGCGCTGATTGTTATATACTTACTCTGTGGTGATAGCTATTGTTCTGCTGGAATGCACTCCGTTGATTGCTTTACTCTTTGACCCCCTGTTGGGAGTTTTTGGCGCCATTTCGTCGAGTTCGGTTCAGTGACTGTTTTAATTATTCGCAAATTGATTCATAGTGGATATTGTGTCTTAAAATTGGTGCAGTTTTGTGGTACAAGCAGGCATCCGTCACTCGCCCATACCTACCGCGATAAGTACCTACAGCGCGCGACAACTCGGAGTTGCAAAATCAGTCAGGGTTGCCGCCGCGCTTGTGAGTACACGCGTGCGTTATTCTGTGCCTCTATGACGGTCAATCGATCATTATTTATTGCTCCCAGCACTGTACCGTACACTATTATAATTTATAAATAACTAGCGGCCGCCCGCGACTTCGTCTGCGTGGAAATATTTTTTGCTATCCCTCGGGAATAATATTTTTTTTCGGGATGAAAGGTATCCTATGTCCTTCTCTGTACCCCTAAGAACGTGTATGCAAAATTTCATGATGATCAGTTCAGTAGTTAAGGCGTGAAGGCGTAACAAACAAACAAACAAACGGACTTTCGCATTTATAATATTAGTAAGGATGGAGAATCGTAATACTAATAATTGTTGCGTGGACGGCTGTCGCAATAAACAGAAGGATGCAAAGTTTTCATTTTTAGGGTTCCGTACCAAAATGGTAAAAAAGGAACCCTTATGGTGTGACTCGGTCTGTCTGTCACAGCTGGATATCTCGAGAACTACTAATGGTATCAACTTGAAATTCGGAATAGTTTTAGATGAATTCGCCCAACTATTTTGTAAATAAGAAATTAATAAAAAAATAAATATCTTTTTTACAACAGGGACTGAAAAACGGTCTGAAAAATTTGAAGTGGCATACTACTAGGGCATGTGGAATATCATATGATAGAACGCCGTTTGCACCTTGTTAATCATTTTTTCTTTTTGTTTTAGGCCACATAGTTTTCAACTTATGATGAAAAATATAAAAAAAAAATTACCGTCCTTCCCCCTTATCTCCGAAGTTTGCAAAGAGAAAAATTAGAAATCATTCTATGTGAAAGCAGTTTATATAAAGATACAGGAAAAATAAAACAATGTCTCAATATAGGTAGCACACTTTTTTAGAAATTATCAAATTTCTAAAAAAGTTAACATTAGTTCCACTATCGGTCAAGAGATGGCGCTGACCTAAAGCTGCAATACTAATTTGATTATTCTACTCTGCAGTGTGGTTTGATGGTGCAAATGATGGTACGGAACCCTCGATGCGCGAGTTCGACTCGATCTTGACCGGTTTATTCACTTTACCGAAAGATTCTAAAATGTATAAGAAAAAATTATATTTTGTTTATTTTTCTCGTAATTTTTATAAGTAGGTACATACCTATTTTTGATAAGTAGGTGTAACCTTCTATAGGTAGGAAAGCGTGTAGTTATAGGTACTTATATTCAGAGGCGGGTCGTGACTATTTTTTCTCGATCAAATTTCCTAAGGTACCCACCTACCTAATTCTTTTTTTTTTAGCCAATTATACCTACATAACTAAATACCTACATTTCTGGATTTAAGGATTCCGTAACCGGCAACAGTATGGTGGCGGTGGCATAAAGACTGCCTCTTTAACACATAGTCTAATGTGGCGTTAACTGTACATCTAGCCTAGGTTTATTTTTCACATTTAAGTAGGTAGGTACACACAAATATAAACACAAAACTTGTAATAAAGTATTTAATCCTTCAAGCACAGAAAATGAGACAATAGATTTTCCATTGTTGTGTTGTGCGGCCCGATGGGGCCGCTCGAGCGTTGAAGGATTAGAAGACAACCCTAAAGTTGTTAGAAGAGCTAAGAGCTACGCGATAGAAAGAGAGGCAACCTGTAGGTGAATATAACTGTACGCAAGGAAGCGGTGTGCGACCTGAATTGCACTTTATTGTGTCTGAGCAAGAGTCGCTATTTATTTAAATGACCATGCGGAGTGAATTTTCTGTACTTTGTACTATTATGTATTCTGTGGTACAAGTGTCTACGCAATTGAACAATATGTGGGATAATGAAAATAGGCGCGATTTTGGTTGTGTGAAGCCGAGACTTTTATTGTAGTGGTGGCTACCTCGGCTGACCTTACCGACTAAACTGTCTTGATTATACTTGGTGCCAAATGCTCCAAGCAACATTGGAATGCGATGCACCCGCATTTTAATGTAAACTGAAACAATCTACCACTGAACTATTCAACACTTGCCACTGGCAAAAATTACTTCCAAGAAGAAAGTAGATTGCCAAAACAAAAATAAGAAGAAGAAGACCCCCTGTCATACAGCGTGACATACCGCCATGTTGCGAAAATATTTAGAGCCAAATTTATTACTTTTTAATTTTATTTTTAAAAGTAATTAACTATAACAATATTTGAAAGGATCTGAATAATTAATAATAATAAATATTGATATTTTAAAAAGAATTAGTGGCGCGATTAATCCAAAAGTAAATAGAAGTTAAACTATGACCGCGCATACCGTTGTTTCACCAAGATGATTAATAATTACGTATTTTAATGACCATATTTTATTATGATTTAATTACAAATATACAGTTTTCAGATTTATTCCTGTAAGTGTAGTATAAGACGCTATTACCTGCCAAATTTCATAATTCTAGGTCAACAGGAAGTACCCTATGAATTTTGATTCCTTTGAGAGTATCGAAAATGCGTTTTTTGCGCCTTAAACGGTAGTATCTTTTTTTACGTTAATTTAGAAGTTTGATTTTTTTACAGCTTTAAGAGCCCGTAGACCTTAGTATATGGTTTAAATTTCAATTCGATACCTCCACGCGTTTCCGAGATAAAGGGTCTTGACAGACAGACGGACGGACGGATGGACGGACAGACAGACGGACAACAAAGTGATCCTATAAGGGTTCCGTTTTTTCCTTTTGAGGTACGGAACCCTAAAAAGTCGTTGAACAACTAAGTAGGAAAGTTTTTCAGAAAAGGCAAAGGATGAAAGCATTCAAAGCCAATTTTAACGTAATTAGATGACAAGTGGTCCAAAAATTAAAAGGATCCAGAAAAAATTTTTGAAGTCGCTTAACTTTCGAAGTAATTCCCTCGACACATATTTTGAATCGCTGAAGAAATTTAATTTACTAAGTCTATTTAACCGTCGTAAAATGTTTGACATCACTTTCCTTTATAAAATTATTAATTCTTTAATTGACTCGACTGAGCTTCTGGGTTATGTCCAGTTCTCAGGCCGAATTCGACTCCCTGTGCGCTCCTCACGTTCATTACCACTATTTGTTGTTCCGCGTCGCCAAAAAAATTATGCTCGAAATTCATTCTTTTCTCGTTCCTCCAACACTTATAACAAGGAGCTCCAAGATATTGATCTTTTTAACATGTCTCTTAATAAAGTAAAAGAAAAACTTAAAGTAAAATTAACTTAAAATCAGAGACATAAAGAGAACAACTTTGTTATTCCTTTTTTTTTGTTATGTAGGTATCCTTAGTTTCTTATTTGTTTATTGGTATGTACTTTTATTGTACTGTAAGAAGAAAAAAAAATGTTTTATTCTTTACGCTTTTAGTATTTATTATATGGGCAATTTTCAGCTTAAGTAACTTTAGTGTTAGTGTCATAAAAAAAAAATAAAAAAAAAGTTTGTCCACGTTTTGACACAATGCATGTTTTGTACAAAATAGATATTGGGCACTGTAGGTCTATTCGATATAATTGTTTTTTTTTTTATAAAATTATTGTTATACATGACTGTTTGATGCCAAAATAAATTAAAAAAAAATAATAAAAAAAAAATACCCTGTATTCCTTAGGAAAAATGTTCAGTTCCATGGGTCGAAAATTGAAATACCCCTTACAGGTTTCTAATGTTTTAATTACACTTTACAGATTCCAACATGCAGAAAGGAGAATCAAAACAAATAAAATTGTTTTTCGAACAGTTTATTATCGCCGCAGTCTTAAACAATGTATGCCGACTAAAGACTATCTACATAAGAATTAAAGATATAATATCACATGGTTGAGGCCAACAGCCGTCATAGAGGCTTAGTGGTGGTACTCATGGTGGACTGGCGCTGTGTTGTGCACGACCGCGTTGAATCTGAAAAAATAAATATGGGATAAGCAAAACCATAGATAACATATCATACAATTTTCACTCAAGCTTACGCGCTCACTAGACATGAAATAAAACACTTTTTAACGGATACTAGCGCGGTTTTATTGAAAACAAGCGGCCGCCCGCGACTTCGTCTGCGTGAAAAGGTTTTTTGCTATCCCTCGGGAACTATACCTTTTTTCGGGATAAAAGGTACCTTATGTCCTTTTCTGTACCCCTGACAACGTGTATGCAAAATTTCATGATGATCGTTCAGTAGTTACGACGTGAAGGCGTAACAAACAAACAAACAAACTTTCGCATTTATAATATTAGTAAGGATACGTTGGAAATTAGCCGTGACCACGACAGCTGCAAAGGAGCTGAAACGTCGGGAAAATCAAAAATCAAACCAAATACCAGCTAATTACCAAAGTACTTTCGATAAAACCGCGCTAGTTTCCGTTAAGGCGGCTGTATGACCGAAAGTGGCGCCCTCAGAGGTCTTTATTTAATAAGTTATTAATAGAAAAAGATTTTAATAATGTTTATCGTGGAGATTTTAGGGCCCATGGTCTAGTATTTTTAGAAGGTATCACTACATGCCCTCGTAGTCATTCGTAGAAGTAGATAGCAAATGTGTCAAAAACGGCCACTTTTAGCAGTTTTTCTATCTACTTCTAGCAGTGACTACTAGGAAATGTAACGATTCCTTCTAAAGATACTAGACTGTAGGCCCTAAAATCTCTACGATAAACATTATTCAAATTGTGTATTAGAATTATAATATTAAATAAAATTCACCGCGGCGCCACTTTCGCTCAGGGTACCACCTTAAAATGTGTTTTTTTTTTCATCATACTATCTGCTTATTAACGTCCATTGTTTCGCACCGTACGTATCGTATAGGAATCGCGCATGTATGATTGACGATACAAGCGCATTCATTGATTCGGATCCTAAGGAACGCAGCATAATTTTTTAATTAAAAAAAATCAGAAACCGGTGGTAGGAAAATATAGACGATTCAAAAGTGCTTAATTAATAAGTTTATTTGAATAAAGACATTTTGATTTTGACCTTGATTTCATTAGTTTGATACAAAGCGTCCCTTGCATGGGATGTCGATAAAATTTATAATTTTATTATTTAAGATATGGTTTCTTTCTTGTTTTTTTTATTTGTTGTGTGCTAAGTAAATCAAGGGGCCTATTACGAAAATAACGTACGCAATTGCGTAACGCAGTCACTTGGCCACGATAATCGTCCGCAGTTCGTTGGTTGTAGTTATAACAAACATTTTGAATTTGGCTACCGTAGTTCATAGACTACTAAACGAACAATGTCGGATACACTAGAGAAAAACTGTCAAACTCACGCAATTACTTCGCAATATCGCATACGAAAGTGATTTGTAATAGGAAACAATCAAAACGAAGCGCGGACGCAGCTGCGTGTATCGCATTAAACTTTTTGTAGTAGACCCCCAGTGTAATATATTTGTGAAAATGTGAAATCATAAAAAATATTTAGATGAAACCTCACAGGATTATTTAATATTTTTTCTTTTTAACAAATTTATCACATTTTGATCGAACCTTGACTCTTTATTGTTGGCATGTTGTACTGTAAAAAAATCTACTGTTTCATATACAAATTAATAACAAAAATATGAAAATGTATGAAACTGCTGATATTTTTTCGCGATTTCAGAGTTGGTCCCCATAGTAAAAGTTGTTCAGTTTGTTGGTCCTTATCTTCCATAATTATTCTGGTTTAACCATTAATTCTGTTACACATCGTATAACAGATAGAAGAAGACGATATCGTTTAGTCAACAATAGCTTGTGTTTGTTCATTTATATTGTAACGATGTTCCCACGTAATTCCCATTACATGATTTTACTGCTAAATCTATTATGGAAGTTATGACTATGTTAATGATTGTTAACATGTTTCCTACTCCAGCCTCATGTCTTCATGTAATCAATTGTGTTCTTTACAGCAACAACGTATGTTATACAAGCGAAAGTCATTAAAAAACCAGTTAAGTGTTAAACTGCCTACATACGATAGTAAATACTTACAGTCGTATATTCATAAATAATACTGTGCTAAGTAACCGCGCGTTTCCACTAGTCAATAGATAATGGTAGAAATATTGTCTCGAAACAGGGGCCCTATTTTTGAATCGTTCAGCTGGCGTCGAGCGCTCTTTTCTACTGATTTCATTGTTTTGAGTCATATGTAGAACTAAAATCAGTCGAAAATAGCGCTCGCCTCCTGCCGAGCGATTCAAAAATAGGGCCCCAGGAGTCTGACAGATACCTTTTTTTATATATCGGAGAAAATGCATAGTGAAAACACAAATCTGACAAAAACGTCGGCTTAACAAGTCAATGCAGTGGAGACGCACGGTGTGACAATTCTCACAGTGTTTACTTTGGCAAGCCATCTAATCCACAAACAACCTTTTAGGGTGCTCTTTGATAAGTGAACGCACTGCATTAAATGCGGCCCTATGATTGGCTAATTTCGTGTTGCTTTGTCAACTCTAGTATTCTATAAAAGACATCAAAGCTTCTGTGTTAGCAAAACTACCAAAACCTAATAATTTGCTTGAGCTGGAAACAAATTTTTAACAATATTAGAAACTAATTAATTTCCAAACATTGGAAATCTTTAATACTCTAGATTTTCATTTTTAATTACGAATTTAATTTAAATCAAAACTCTTCGCTTAAACTACTACTTTTTTAATGTAACGCTTTCATAGTGTAAAAGACATCAACGACTGAGTGTTAGCAAAATCGTCTGAAAACACGGGTAAAGTTTTTTATACATCACCTAGTTTTTTATTTCATGTTTATATTTTTGAACTGTATCATATCCGCTAATAATGAAAAATCTGGTTTTAGTAATAGAGAAAGCTCTTGTTTAATTATTTATTATTTCCGTTGTTTTAAAATCCAATACATGATGAGGTGGTGTACGAGCACCTTTATTATCAATTTCATATTATTACTTTGCTATTCGTAAAGCTATTGCAACTTTATTATTGACTGTAAGTAGTCGTTTGAGTAGTAAACTACAGCATTATTTTTTATAGAAGTTACTACGTTACTAACGCACTTTATCTATCAACGTACTTTATTTAATGAAAACCTTCTATTGTTTTTAAATGAGTATTTCATTTCTGCAATTTCAAATGATCACGTCCTTCCTATAACCGCGTATTGGTCTGTAAGACCAACGAGACACTTTTTCGTATTTATTTCTGGTCGCGGAAATGCTGAGAACTTTACATTATTGATAGCTAGCTTTGCATTTTGAAAAAAGAAATATATGTAGCTTACTTCCGCAAACAATATATGCAAGATGCACCGCCCGCCCGCCCGCAAAAATATGCACATGCACACTACAAAATATCAGAAACATCTTGCATATATTGTTTGCGGAAGTAAGCTACATATATTTCTTTTTTCAAAATGTTTTGGGACTTCCGCCAAGTGACGCCTGATTCAATCAAATAGCTTGCTTTACTTTAGTGACAACCCCACGTTTGTGCGAGATACACATGAAGCCATTTTATAATGCAAAGATCCGTGAAATTGAAGTGGATAAAGGTGCTAAGCTAGTTTTTTGTCAGTATAAACTTAATAATTTTCTGAACTATTGGCTTTGTCAAAGGCTTTGTGTGTATGTTTGTTTTGACCCATTTGCTTATTCAATGGGGTTAGCAACGCAAAACTAATTGTAGATGTCGCTGCGTACGCTTGTTCCTAAGACAGTAGACGTTCAGAAGAAAATGTATGGGAAAATAGGTATTTATTTGTGGTATTTTTTACCGAAAAAACCCATTGACCCAAAATGGATATAAAAGACTATTCTACAATTCAAATGCCGGAATTCAAAGCCAAATTAAGACTTTTTTTAAAGTATTTATCCATTTTTCTATATCCAGATTTTTCAGATACTTGTAAGTGCCAACATTAAAAAAAAAATTAAGTAGAAGTCCTTTGTTTTCATAGCTCTCGTGGAACAAGCGTACGCAGCGCCATTTTGACAGTTGCCTTCCCCATTGGTTTTATTTCACATAGACATGAATGACTATTAAATTTTGATTTTGAAGGCTGTTTCTTCTACTAATAGTCAGTAAAACAATAAATAATACAACCATTGCTTGGTATTTGTTTTTCACTACATCCTTTTGTTATAAGAAAATATCAAATTTATAAAGGATTCATGACCTTAATACTTGAAAATAAGGTTTGGAACTTTAGGTCCGTGAGACCATGCGCGGTTATAGATGTTACAAAAATTGGCGCGGGTATAGGAAGTTTAAAAAAGATAGAACCTTCTTCTCGTGTGTATAGTTAGGCTGTTTATAAACAATGAAGGTTTTATTTTCTCTTACCCGTTGTGGTCATCAGCGGTGTAGGTGACCTTGCGGAAGGAGCCGTCAGGCTGCAGCAGTGAGTACTCGCCCTTCACCACGTCACCATCGCGGGCCTCATGCTGCGTCTTGTGGTCGCCGGTGTGAGGGTCCGACACAGAGTAGGAATAGTCGTATTTAGGGTGGGCCTGCAACAAAAACAATCGCCATTAGGTGATGAAAAAGAACAGTCGAAAACTTGCATACAGTAAACAATTCACAAATTTTACTGTGTCATCATCATCATCTCTCTACCCTTACCCCAATATATTTGGAGTAGGTGCCTTTTACTGTGTATTTTTCAATACGGCTCTAGTATCTAATTTATTAGCGACAGCTATATTAGTTGTATTGACAGTAAAATAAACCATAACTACACAAATATATTACGATGACATAAATTATTTGTAATTTAAACGATATGAGTGATACTAATATAAATATTCAGGTCAGTATAATCCAAGCACATTATTTTTAAACATAATAAGTATTTTATCCTTCAATCAGAGACCAGTACTTTCCAATTGCCACACTTCGGATTATTTAAATCTGTCAATGGTTTGCGCAAAACGTTACGGATTTGGGTCACCATCTAATACACATCTACTATTAAAACGAGCGTGAGAGCACGCGGTGGTTTATGCAAAGCAAACGGTCCGTTTTGCCCTGTCTCATGACAGTGATTACCTCCCTGTCCGCGCCGCGTGTCGCAACGCTCCTGGGAAGCCATCGTTTTAGTCACGACAAGGACTTATACTTTATGTAACTGTGGATTTGTTCGAATTGTTACCCGCGGCGATCGATTTATGACAACATCATAAAACGACAATTGGCTCCATCGTAAATTATACGTTGTACTTTAATTTCCTAAGAGGTTATTCAATAGTAAGCCCTTACGTGAACAGAGTTTGAGATATGGGACAGGAACTGACTAAGGTTACCCATTTAAGAGTATAGATGATTCCAAAGTTGAGTGGATGATTGAAATTGTCGTGAAAGTTTTGCTAAAACAATTTTCATGAAATAGAAATAAAAGTATTGATGGGTATACAGGGTGTCCCAAAACTTTGCCACACGTAGGGAAAGTACCTTAAATATTGAAGATAGGAAATTTTACTAATAGAAGACTTCATTTTATTTTTAAAAAGAAACGGAACTGCAATCAAAAATTTTTTTAAAAATCGTATATCATTCGAGACAAATTGATACAATTCGTAATTTTAAATGTTAAATGACATGGTCTTCGTTTCTTCGTTATCTTCGTTTTTGGTAGGTTCGATTCCTGGTTAAGGCAGATGATTTTTCAAAAATCTTTAAATGCAGTTCAAATTATTTTTAAAAACAAAATGAAGTCTTCTTTCCGTAAAATTTCCTATCTTCAATATTTAAGGTTCTTTCCCTCCATGTGGCTAAGTTTTGGGACACCTGTAAATTTGCCAAGTGATATGAGCTACCTTTTTTACTTTGGAAATTAAAATTATGTCCCTAATATTGGCGTTGGAACAAAAGTTGACATCGAAATAAATTAAGCCCTGGGAGCTTAGTGACGTAAGATAGCAACTGTAAGCTGGGACCGTAGGCCCATAGATACTATCATATCCCGGAAACCTAGTCGATTGTGTTGGATCGCACGACACGCTAGTTTATGCAAGCAATCAATTAGTTACTAGATATTGTGTTACGTCATCGCCAGGGAAACAAAACTAGCTTACTTGCTCCACTTACGTCTAAGATATTAGCCCGTATTTGTTTAATGTAACGTTTAATTAACAGAAAATTGTTGCCTTTGAGCCACTGTTTCATGCGCGGGGCCTTGACCAAATTTTTGATAGTTTTTGATGTGTGAATAAAATATAGTGACATTATTTCGCAAACGGTAATGAGGTTTGAGATGATGGACTGCAATGCTCTCATTGCGCATTTGGAACAATGATCATTATTTGAAGGTTATTCGTGATTTCATGTATCTCAAACTCATTAAGAGTTTGGAGTCAAAATGTTAGAATTGTAGACTGTTTTATTCAACTACTATGTCACTGACGAAAAGTTTTATCGGGTTACAATTTTTACGACGATATCGTAAATAAATAGGTTAACTTATTTTATAGTTGATTGCCTACCGTTAATTTTAATTTTACTAAACAATTAATTGCTCTGAATACCGAAGATTTGGATCACAGTCAACCAAATACAGCCAGCAATTTGAATTCGGATGCTATCGTGGATCGGGACCTTAGACCTGAGCACCCTTTAAATGTTAAGCTAATTCATTGCCTCGGTAAATGCGTTGAATGTAAATTCGTGCCTTTGTTTATAAATGTATAAGTGTTTTCCAACTTTGATCTAGCTATTGCAATTACTGTTTAAAAAATAATAAACTCTTTTTTTATATTTCATCAAAAAAGATACCAAGTAAGTAGGTCAGTTTTTGAAGTTAAGTTCCATTAAATTCAGATTTTAACGTTTGAACTTAGTCTGTCAACTTGATTCTGTGATTTACATACATTTTAGTCATCACACCAGCCGATATTTCTTCAGAGTAGGTTCACGAAAAGCGTCCCGGCACAAAAAAATTAGCTTTACTAGAAATTAAATGACTCTGGACATACAATTTAATCGACTAACACTATATTGAAGCTTGAAGTATACCTGCTCGAGAAGGATACTCTACCTGATACTCACCGATCTGCCATATTTATTTTTTCAGTTTCAGGAGAACAGCGTGACCTCTCACGCTTTTAACGTCCTACAACATAGTTACTCACGCAAAAGGGCGACTAAAGTCAAATTATCGTGTAGGAGTGGGTATCTTGACTTACATGTGTATTTTGATCGCAACCGTCTCGCATACGCATACGTTTTGTGTCTTGTTTCAGTGTCAGCCTTTCTATAGAAACTATGAGTTTTGTAAGTATCCTAACTTACTTAATAATTCATGCCTGCCTCTGTGTCCCTTCCCTATCTTTGTATGGCTTTGGTGTCCTATTTCGGTACTCTCGCAGAGTAATAGTTGTGGGTACCCGACTTTCATAGTTGTCGACATGCGTCCTTGTGATTGCAGTGCGCAATCGGTGCGTATGTAACACTAATCTATGGCCATCGTATCCCGTTGTATGTCTTTTGTCGTTCTATTGATATCTAAGAATTCTCCCTGATGGGAAAGCTCTTAGAAAAACTATGCTTGTTGTTGCTATTATACTTACTTACCTGGCCCTATAGGCAACTGGCATTCTACAATGCGAATAAAATATAAATTTGTATGTTATTGACGTATGCTGTCGCTCACCATAGACAATCACGAAGTTTTGAAATGTCAATATCATGCACTTCAGGTCACGTCTATTCTATTCGAATAATGGAAAAGCCAAGCGTTTGCTACTTGTCTGGGCCCTCTGAAGCCGATGCGTTTCTTCGTGTACTTACGTATATAGCTCTCACTTTTAAAGGATGATTTTTTTTAACGTAAAACTGAGCAACTTTTTCTATGGGACCAACTTAATTAAAGCAAAAAAATAATTAGCTATTCCAAACGTCAATATCTACTCGACCAATATGTATGGAACAGATGAGAATTTTTTCTTTGATTAAGTTGGTCCCAGGGACAAAGTTGTTCAGTTTGACGGTCTAAGCCACACCACATTGGGCACTGTTCAAAAAATCACCCTGTTTGTGTGGATTTGGTGTCCCGTACTAGTTAGGAACTCTTGCAGAGTAATAACTTGGCATCCCGACTTACATGGTAACATGGTAGTCGACATGTCCAAAATAGCTTCTTGTAGGTATATCTTCGGCTGTCTTATATCAGAAACTATGTAGGCTGTAGGTATCCTGACTTACATGGTAGTCGACATGTGTGTCTTCGTGTCCGTAGTGCGCGACCGGCGCGTACGCGACAGCTTCGTGTCCGTAGCCCTCGCCCGCGTATCCGTGAGCGAGCTGCACCACGCCGGCCGACGCCAGCGCAACCACGGAAAGAATTACTGCAGTCTGGAAACATTTAATATAATGTAATACTCTGAAGGGATAAATTATACCCGACGGCACGCGAGAGATTTGAATCAATTTATTTTCTAACGATTATTGTAATTTTTAACTAAGAGCGGGTAGGTAACACCAAATGGGGTTGTGAGTGGCAGCACTGTGTCATCTCTCATGTGACAGCCATGCGTGCGGTGCACACGCACAAATCCATTGGGTGTTAGTGTTAGCCACTCTTAATAAAAACATACAATAACCTTTCGGAAATAATGCCATAAATCGATTCAAATCTCTCGCGCGCCTTAACTATTTTTTTTTATATATTTAAATTCAATAATCAAGTGTTTGAAATAAAGCGGAAAAGATACTAAAGATTTAATTCTACCATGATATGCTGATGACTCAGCAAAGTTGGTGTCAAAATTAATATTATTGAATTTTAAGCTTAATTAATTCGAATAAATTAAGTGTGATAAACATGAATTGTAGTTAGGAATGAGAAAAAAAATCAGATAAGACGTTTAAGAAATTAGAAAGTATAATAACAATAAAGTTAAGAGATTAAGATAAGAGTTAAGACGTCGTTACAAGTGCACTTGGTGAAACAAGACAAGAGTCTTGCATGTTGGTATTGTTATATGAGTATTAAATAAACGGGACTACATTGTCCATGGATTTCTAAGATAGAATAGAGGTATAGGTATTCTTCGAGGCAAATATGTCCTGAGACTCCCGAGTCACAATTGGTCCTTTCACTAAACCGCAACGGGTTACCAAAACGCGTATTTCACTTACTTTGGCGATCATTTTGCGTTTGAATAAGGTTTGCTTCGTCCCACCGACCACACACAACTGTTGCTGAAGAGTGGAGCCTCCGACTTTTATATGAGTTAACGGGTGAGATGCTACGTGTAGGCTGTCTACGCAAGAATACGGTAGTTTGATAATAACATAGCAATTACGTAAAATTATGGCACTCCACGTGGTTCAAGGTAAGAAAATTCATATGCGTTTGAAACAATTGAAATGAGGAAAGTGGATCAATTGGAAATTAAGATGTTTAGAGGCAATTTTCATTGGTTTTCACAGACCCGTGATAAAAAGGTTGTGATTTGTTTTCTGTTTCCTTCTACTAGACGATGAGAAGTATTTCAAATTATCATAATTAGATAGACGTATTGAAATTTCTGTTACTTCAACCTGGACTCAGGACTTAGAATCACAGCATAGGGTTAGTTTTACTCGATACCTATAATAATAACCAAACTTACTAGTACTCAAAATGTCTGAAGTAAAGATTTCACATATTGTTTTGCTTAGTGGTGTTTAAAGGAAAACGAAAAGAAAACAAAGCAAACAATTTAAATTTTACATTCAAGCTAGAGGGAATGACACACGCATTCTGTTGTTGTATTGGTATCCTTTTTAACCGACTTCAAAAATTTGAAAAGGAGGACGTTATCAATTCGTCGCGTATATTTCTTTTTTTTATATGTATGTACACCGATTACTCAGGTTTTTTTCCCAAGTTGGTCCTATTTTTTGAAATTTTGAAATCGGTTCAGTAGTTTTCAAGTAATCTTGAAAATACTGTCGTTTTCGTTCCCATTTTATACGAATTCAGACAGATGTTCAAACATTACATCACATAATGTTCAAATCGATTAATTAAAACACTGTCTATTGAAGTCGGGTGGGGCTTTTAGAATATAAACAATAAAATAAGTAAAACAATTACTTTCAGCTCCAACCGACTTCAATAGACAGTGTTTTAATTAATCGATTTGAACATTATTTATTGCTTTTTATAGAGCTGTTTTTTAAGGTTTTGAAGGAGGTCTTCCTTTTTTTAAAAAGCTTTTTTTTAAACTAGAGGCTCTTGACCTGTAGACCTCACGTTTGTGACTTTTTGATCATTTTTCGAAATGGCTGAATTATATCTTTTTTTTTTTCTGAAAATTTCTAATAACTGAATGGATATAAATAGTTTATTTATTGTACCCGCTCACAAAATTTCATGAAATTCTGTTGAGAAATGCAACCTCTAGAGGTCGTATGTCCACAAAAAAACATTTTTGCCCAAGCTGAAACTGAGAATCGAGCTTCGCGCTCGCATGGTCAATAATATCTCACGTGAAAGATGAAATTAATTATCACACTGAGATAACTAAAATTTTCATTAAATTTAATTTGTTGTATCTATGGTGTTATATCGATATCGTATATATTTATAGGTATAGGTAATGTAGATATAGAGAAGCGGATATTATTCGGCGTCATTATTTAGTTTAACATGCCTAACCTTGTAAAAAAAACTTATTTTTATTATTTTAATATTATGTTTTCATATGCTGTATAAAAATTCCTTATTATTTATGTTTTCTATAATAAAGAAATTTTCGAATATCAAACTACGAACAATATACCTAAGTGCTTTAAAATAATTTCATGATAATATTATAGTTGTTAAGAAATATTTAGGATTATTCAATGTAGATCTAATCAATTACATCAAAAAGAACTTATTTCTTAAGTAAGTTCCACCACATGACATAAAGGGAGCATAGAAAAATTCTGATATACTTATGTCACAATAATAAATTAAGATTTTCATTAAATTTTCCCTAGAAAACACGAGTTTCTTTTTTATTGAGTAAAGTCATTGAAAATATCAAATGTACGAATTTAATAGGTACAACGATGCTTATTTTTGTGCAACGAAATAATTGTACAATTTGTTGATTATACAGTTTTATAGACGATAATGAGACATACTATGCGTACTACAGTCAAATATTATGTTTAACTACTGCTCAGAAAGATATGTTTTATACAGATGACGATTAGCGTAATGGTTCGAATAATTTTTTACCTGGCCGTTGAAAATAGAATCTTACTCAGTCACTAAAATTGTTACGCATTACCTTTGATTAATGTCTGTGAGTTCGAAACTGCTTAATTAATAGTGGTAATACAAACATAGTTAACATTCGAGAAGATTGACTGCGCACCATTTCATGCGGGCAAACTTGAAAAGCAGCCGCAAACGGGCTTATTAAATGAATGAGGAATTTCAGGTAAACTTTAAAGTTCGCAAGGTTGCGTGTTTCGACATATGGATTTCTTGCTCTTTGCAAGATGGACTTATTAATATGTAATTTAGAGTAATTAATCTCCTTTAAGGTCTTCATGAAGTGTGATATCAAGATTTAATACTATTTTTCGGACCCAATTTGTGCGTAAAAAAACATAATACTTATAGATACTGATATTAAATTACATCTTATATTACGATGACATTTGTTTGAACAGGGTCTTCTGTGTCTCTACTTAAGTGTAAATATTTTTTTGATATTTTCTTGGAAAGACCAAACAAATAATTAATTAATTCACGTAAATCATTACGCGCTTTAGTATGCTAGCAAGCATTTGGTCTGAAAAATTGCTGTAATTCAGCATTAAATAATAATAATAATAAAAACGATTTCTCTATGAACAATTGATACAAAACTGAAGAAGTAGAATCTGTTAATTGTGATTATTTTCAAGAGGCTTTAGGCTCCATCCCAAATATAACATGCTTTTCAAATTAATATCTTGTGTAAAGATTAATAACTCATTCTCTCCCAAACCATAATTTAAGAGGTTGTATTTATCACCTTTCAACGCGATCTTGTTGCACACACGTGCTCGTAGGTAAGTAGAGCGTTGCTCAGCGTTCGCTGGTAACCCAAAAGACAAAATAATTGCATCACGACCTTGTCACTCGCAATTATTAAAGACAATAATGTGCTTTCGTCATGCCTCTGTTCTCTAATGTTCACTCCAATGTTAAGCTGCACTCTGGATTTTTAATTGGACCGAGAAATAATGACATATATGACCGTGATTGTGGTGTGCGACGATGACACCGTGGTGTAGTAAACATTATTGTTATAATGATATTTTTACAATAACTATTTTTTTCTCAAATAGCGGAAAAATAGCAAAAGAGTGAAGAGGAGAGTATCTTTTGGCATAATTTTGGACATCAATTTATGTCTAATAAATGTAAACGTAAGTTGGGAAATTCATAGCCGCTACCTTAATTACCTTTATATGGTATGTAAGTACCTATTAGGTAAGTAACGCAAAATTAAATTAATTCGGTAACTGATGTTAAATTTGGATTTAGTGATTACAATGCGATTAAATTATCTATGTAAGCTATGTAAGCAGCAACTTCACTCGAGAATGTTTGGCAAAGAGTAAATTTTACAGATTGTACCGCAAGCGCTCTGAATTTGGTCACTTCTGTTGTACATAGTAAGGTAATTTAACCGCATTGTACATTTTCCTGATGAGTCTCATCAAGAAAATTTAATCTCTTTTGTTGTTAGTAATAGAACTACTTGATTAATATGTTACTGTCAACACTTCTTTTTTTTATAATTATAATGGGTTTGCTCTTGACCCTAGTCTAGCCCGAAAGTATAGATGTGGTCTACGATGGAGCGAGCTTGCCCAGAAGGTGCCTATTCACTCTGGCCTTGAAAAGAGTCAGGTTGTATGTGTTTGGAAACAGAGACGCTGGCAGGGAATTCCATTCCTTGGCTGTGCGCATTATAAACGACTAGCGGCCGCCCGCGACTTCGTCTGCGTGGAAAGGTTTTTTGCTCTCCATCGGGAACAATACTTTTTTCGGGATGAAAGGTACCCTATGTCCTTCTCTGGACCCCCGACAACGTGTATGCAAAATTTCATGATGATCGGTTCAGTAGTTAAGACGTGAAGGCGTAACAAACAAACAAACAAATAAACAAACAAACGGACTTTCGCATTTATAATATTAGTAAGGATGATGAGTAGCGTTTAGTACGCATAGGAGGTATATCAACCTAGAACGGATGGTAGCTTTTCTTCTTCGTCGTTTCGCTCTTGGCAGAGCGGTCGTGGTCACTTTGAGGCGTCCACGTCCACATCGGTGATAGAGGCGGTCAGTGCTTTCCGCACGATCTCCCGCCATCTCTCTCGGTTGGTGGACTGTCTGGCGCAGTCAGATACACGGTGACCCACTGCAGATTTCACCTGGTCGGTCTGGTTCGTATCCCATCACGCAGTTTTTCTGATGTACAGGTATTAAAAAAGATACTACACTGTCAACACTACAAACATTGAAAGATCTTGATTGTACGTTGAGCAAAACACATATTAAAATATAAAACGATTAATGAAATCCATTTCATGATTTAACTAATTGTTAATTTAAATTTGTAACAAGTTTGTACTCATAATTACCTACTTTTTTATTTCTCAAGTCTCAAATTGTTAATGCCTTTGTACGAATTATGAAGTTAGAGAACGAAAGATTGGTTCGTAAAAAAATATGATTTGGAAGCTTATGTTTATTATATGATTGTATTATAAAGCTAGTTAGTAGGTACCTACTTATATACGAATAGTATATGATTTCTCTCTTTTATTTTATTTCTGAAAAAAGGAAATTTTAGATTCTCATTAATGTAACATTAATCAAGACGTACCAACAATGTAGAAATTATGTTCTGAACAATAAAAATTAACAATCCGATACTCAGCTAAAGTGGCAGTGGGCTGGGCACATAGCGAGAAGAACCGATGGCAGTTAGGGCGGAAAGGTTCTTCAGTGGCGACCGCGGACCCGACGACGCTCTGTGGGTAGGCCCCCGACAAGGTGGATCGACCATCTGGTAAAGGTTGCGGGAAGCCGCTGGATGCGGGCAGCGCAAAACCGATCGTCGTGGAGATCCTTGGGGGAGGCCTATACCCAGCAGTGGGTGTCGTGCGGCTGATATGATGATGATGAACAATCCGATACGATACAAATACCTGATGCAACGAAGTTAAGTCAATGTCAATATTTAAGTGTCATCAAAAATTACATTTCGATATCGAGAAACCTTTTCTTAAGGAAATTATAAGTACTTTTACGAAGTACTTATAATTTCCTTGCCTTTTCTCGAGCTTATCATGCTATGCATCCGACGTGCTATCCACAGTGACTGTGTGTCAAACCCATAACGAGACCGTTAAGAAATAGCTCTGGCTTGCAATTTTGATTATTTATTTCTCATTGAAATATTGTCTCCACTGTGCGTAAAGAGTACCTTCCCGAACTAAATTTATGTAATCATTTAATAGCCTGCCTTACATTCAGTTCGTAGATAAACGTTCGTCGGCAAGATCATCAACCAGTATTGCCACATTTCTCGAGAATTTACTACCTACCTCTTAAGATATTCGTGACATAGATTTTCCGTGTTACAGTTATATAGGTAACCTTAAGTTATCATGGGTAAATCGTTACGTACCTACCACTTCCGTCATCAGATAAACGCTTTGACGTAAGATACTTTCATAAAGCAAAATTTTCTCGAAATACTTACTTATTATTCATTTCGCAAACGCGTAATTCTCATGATTTGAAACAATTCCGAATTAAATACAGGGTGTTTAACAAAATATTGGTTAATAAATTGATAACTAGGAAACACTTTGTCGATCTTCTCTCTGCCCATTGTTTCTTACGTTATCAAAATGCAGAGCAGTATAACGTGTGGTACTCTGCCGCAGAGCCATCACCTTAGAAATCGATCATTCATTGGCAGCGGAGCCACAAACAATGTCTATTTTATTATTACCTATTGCACGTACAGCGATAAACGGCATACGTACGTAATGTACGTATAACATACATTATTTTAAAATATGAATGATCGATTTCTAAGGTGGTGGCTCTGCGGCAGAGTACCACACAGTATAACAGCTATTTGTGTATTCATAAAAGAGTACTGTGTCTTTTATAAGTAGACAAAAGGTCTACTCATAAAAGACACAGGCATAAACCACATTGTCAATTTTCCCTATGAAGCAAAGAATTTGATTAGATAGGTAACGAGAAACTAATTTTTTTCGTTGTTATGACGAGCAATAATTAAGTATTTCGTTATCCAACTTCACACGTTTGACCAGTTGTTGTATGTAACAAATACACTGCATTTTCTGCGTAGTTTCCTGAACACCGATTGAGCATGAAACCAGTTTTTTTAGATCGCGTTATCTTAATATAAACGTGAAAAGTTAATTACAAACGTCAAATCGTATTAAACCACAGCGAAAACTGGAAATAAGTACAGCCAAAGAAAAAATTGTTTTTATAAAGATATTAAAAAAATGTAACAAAGCTTTTCTATTTGCATCAAGTCGCAGCGGTGCTGACAAATATATTAATTAGTTCATATTAAAAAAAACAAAATTATTTTTGAAGTGAAAACCTCTTAAGCGGCGTTGTACGCTTTTTGTATGGGGAAAAAAATGTTGAACTCGCGTCAGTCAGTCAGGATCACGTGACCCTGATCGAAAATTCATAAGTAAACACTTGTGTCACCATAGCGACGCGCTAATTTTTTAATTCAATGTCAAAACTCTAGATTTTCTGTCAAGCAATGGAAAAGACTTTCGTACAATACTGTTCTGTATTCGAAAATTCAAATGCAGAGTAAATTCGTAAGACGGCAATTCGTGCAGTGTTCGTGCAAAAAGTTTTCACTTCTGCCGGCACTCCCGGAGTGCACCCCGATTTTTTGTTTGTACTCCAGTTGTAGTCAATATAAATATCTCATTAATTTCGGGAAATACTTACTTATAATTTATTTTTTACATTATAATTTATTATTACAATATTCTTATTAATTCAGAATCAGAATAATACTCGTAATTCAGTATTAAATATTCAAAAATTTTGGGAATAAAGAGAAACAAATCAATTCTTCATAAGTTTCAACAATTTAATTATAAGTTTGACGAAACAACCAAAGTGAAAAAAAAAATACAGTAAGTAGAAATTAAGTCCTACATTAAAGCTTAAATACTTATGAACATTGGCAAAGCCTTAACAATAAAATAACCTATTGGCTCCGTGCACGCTTTTAGCGCCACCTAGCGTGTTGCAACTTTGTTGGCTCTGACCTGACCGTTTTGACGTTTTGATATGTAATGGCGGCATTGTGACAAAACGTTAAAAAATACTATACATATTGTGTTATTAATGTACATTTCAAAATTACTATGATTTGGGTGGACAAAGTGTTGTGAAATCATTTTTGGTCATTTAAATAAAATATGGCATGTATGATCTATTCAAAAAGAGTGTTTTATTTTGGTTATATCAGGGTTTGTTTACTTCTTTTTTAGTTGTAGATTTTGTAAAACAAGAGGATAAAGCTATTTTAATAATTTTACTAAGTGATAATAAACATACATAATTATTCCTGTATCGCTAGTAATAAATTAAATATCGTTTTCAAAAAGATTACAGAGTCTTCTTTATTTCTACTTTTTGCCACCATGGGCGCTGCGATCGATTATTATACCTTCGCACCCTCCCAAGGTATTCATGGTAATCTAATGTTTGCGTTAAATAACTAAAACTGTACTCACAACGCATTTTCAGGACAAAAGGGTTTCCTTCACGGCAACATTTTCTACAGTTTTAGTTTTATTTGACGCCACGGTTAATGCTATATTTTATTATGGCTTTCAGATCAGTTCTGGGTGGTTCAAAAGGCCATCTTCGAGCTTCCCTGCTAAACAAAATTCTGCTAAATATTGTTAAATACCTAGACGAATGTACTGCTGTTCATCCCATTCCGTGACATTATTTACTCATGCATATGGTCCAAAATCAAGTAAATCGATCAACGAACATTGTCCGACTTTAGTGATTCTTTTTTAGGCCCTTTGTTTCATACAGAAGTGTATTATTTAAACAATTTTGTTAAGATGAATTTTATTTAGCAGATTTTTAAAAAGACGGTCTTTTCAAGGGTTCTGGTATAGTTAATGGTGAGCATTGAGGTACGGCGTTGCGTGCGGAGGTGCGTGCGACTCAGGCGCAGCTGGCGCATGCGCGGTCGAAGCAGAGTTATGCACCACAGCGTTGAAACTGGAATCATGAGTGATTTATTACTTTATTACAAAAATAAGTGTTGTGGTTTGTCAACTAAAAACCGTCGTGAACTGGAAAGCTTTCCAACATTTTATTTCTTATTGTACTTGAATATTAGCAGAAGATTATATAAAGTTTAAACGAAACAAAACCTGACTGAATATATCGGGTCATTTTGAACTTACCATCCAAATTTTAAGGATGTGTCCAGTCCATGAAACTAAACAACTTTCTCTAAGAAACATGTGTCAAATTTTGCCAAAAAATTTTGGTCATCCCATACTAAATTGATCACGTGATCTCTTTGATTTGTATGGAAAGTCGATTATTATTTTACATATTTGACTATGTGTTCCTTAGAGAAAGTTGTTCAGTTTCATGAACTGAACACATTCTCAAAATTTAGATGGTAAGTTTAAAATGACCCTGTATATGCAACACTAAATATTTGTCTGCTACCACTCAAAAAAAAAACATGCAAAGAAAAACACACAAATAAAAAATTGGTGAAGTTCATTGATACCACTTTACCTAACTTGAGTCACATGGAAGTACTTCAACTAAGGTAAATGAGATCAACGTTGCCTAATTATATCAGCACTGATGCCTGATGCCATTTAATTTTATAGTCAATCAGTGTAAATGGAACTCAACATATTTATCTCATTTGGCAATAAAACTTTACATTTCAAGATTACGGGGAATAGAGATCTTCGTAATCTTGTAATGCAATTTTCTGATTGTTAACAAGACAAGATAGGCTTCAAATGCAACGCAGTTGAGATTTATTTCGATAGTATCTGCGTTATCGTCTGGAACAACACCGGTTTAAGATAATTTTTTTGCAAATCCCATTACCTTCGTAAACAAATTGCTATTAGTCTCGCCAGGTTCTTTCTTAATCTACATTAGGTTGGCCTTAACATCGATGATTTTTTTTGCGTAATTTTGATAGATCAGCAAACTGGTTTTGTATGAATGAAAACGTACTTGTTGATTGAGATCACCTGACATTGAATATCACTCTCGATATTCTATACCAACGTTATATAAAAGTCTGTAGACACATTTTTATATTCGATGTCATTGTCAATATTAATTGCGTTGACAAAGGCCAATTTAGTCATCCGATAATTTGTTGATGTTCATTTAAATTTTAATGTTGGTTCATAAATAAATGTAAAAGTTAACCAACAAGCAACACGTGCATGATAATTATTCTTATCTTAGTTTTTGGGATAATTATCAGTCTTTAGATTATGATGGACACTTCTAGTTAATGCAAGCATTAACTTAGCTCAAAATGTTACGTTACCAAAAGTGAAATTATGAGTAAGTACCTATCTTTTTTAAATTTGGTTTGGGTTTTGGGAGTTCTGTGCATTAAGTCAATATTTATAATATACACAAACAAACTTATTATTATATTACTTGCTTGGCTGACTCGATATACTTAGTGACAAAATGTTTTTTCACGATAATTAGTTTCTTAGGCGAACAATGTATGGGCGCAGGAGCAATGTCTTTTGAGTAATAACTGGGAATGCATAATATAGTGATACATATAGTATAGTGATACAATCAGACGAAAGTTAAATGAGTCAACTTAAAAGACTACTTAAAAAATAAAAGGTAAATCTAGTTATAAATTGTGGGTAACAAATCTTTAGTAAGTATCGTGACACAGCAGCAGTGCTGTGAGCGGGGCGTTTATAGGAGTCCACAGCCTAATAGTTAAATCGCCAGTTACCCATTGTGGTCGTCAGCAGAATACTCCACTCTTCGGATGGAGCCGTCAGGCTGCAGCAGGGAGTACTCGCCTTTCACCACGTCGCCGTCGCGGGCCTCGTGCTGGGACTTGTGGTCACCAGTTACCGGGTCTTCTACGGTGTATGAGAACTCGTATTTGGCTGGGGCCTGGAATAAGCAAAACAAACTATTGAATGTCTTTCTTTAAAAACGAGAATATTGCATCTATATTGCAAATATTGCAACTTTAAGAAGGAGGCCTTAAGGCCTCTTTCTTAAAGTTTCATACTTGTAAATACACTGTCACTGTCGTTCTTTAGGGTCGAGCTGCAGTGGCCGAGTTAATATAAACTTTTTTTTGTATATTCTACAGAAAATGTCAATAATGCCTAATTTCTTACTTTTTTCATCTTTTTTCAATAAGCATTGTTTCATCTTTGCATCTTTCTAGCAACATGACGTGATGTGACGGACTGTAATAACGGCCTTTTAAAAATGGGTACAGCTCTTTTGTTTCAACTCTTATACACTACACTAAAAATATTATATTAAAACTTCACGTATTTTCTGTTGTCAGCGTAATAAATATATGTATAAGCATTGATGATGCGTATGATAAATAGGCTTTAATCCCAATCACAGCATGATCGATTGCTCGAGTGGTTACGACATCTCATAGTCTTGTAATGACAAGGAGCTTGCACAATAAACATTTAATTGGGTTGTATTAACTGATCACATTTTTAATCATAATAGTACAATTTGCCTTTCACTTTCTTTGTATTTGTAGATTTGCACCGGTGTAGCCGACCACGTAAGTGGTTCAAAATAGCTGGCTAGGCTAATAGTTAATGCAATCCGAAAGAATAGGTATGGAAAGGCCGTGTGTCGTGTTCGTTATTGTTCCGAAGAAAACATTGAAAATATTTCTGAATATTGTTCAAGAGCAAGGCTGTGTTTCTACCGATTGGGAAAATATGAAAAAGAAAAGAAAAGCAATGGGTTATAAAATCTCATTCGGAAGATAATTTTGTTTCACGATTTATATTATGCATGCACGGTTGAGTTTACCCTATGCATTAACACATTTAATGCGTCTAAATAAATTGAGTCTATTTTTCATGGTTTTTAAAGTTGAAATTTCACTAAGTAATTTTATTTTCTATTACCTACCTATCTATGACAAATGCAAGTTAGTAATGAACAAAAACAATAACTTACATATTCCTCAGATCTTTGTTCCCTTCCAACGGAGACCACAGGCGCGACTTGCTGTGTCACAGTTTCATGTATAGCAGGCCCGACATGTTGTACCAGTGGTGAGTATTGCTGGACAACAGGAGAAACATGTTGGACCAAAGGTGTTACGTGGTGTACTGGTCCATGTACTACGGGGATCGGTTGCTGTACGATTGGGGCATGTTGGATAAACGCCGGGGTATTTTGGACAACGGGGGTGAAATGGTGCGCGGTGACTTGGTGCGAAGGCTGGTCGTTACGGGTGATGGATTGGGATGACACTGCGTGGCTGTGGCCATCTTCTACTATAAGGCCCGCGTGGCAGAATGCCACTAGTATGCTGACAATAAGAATCTAGAATGATAGTAATTGATATTAGGTAGACATTTTAAGAAAGGCGATTGAAGTTTTAACTGGCTACGGAAAAACAAAAATGATTGCTTTTTAATTTCAAGACTAATAAAGTGATTTTAAAGTTCGATACAACTAAATAAGAACTTAATCAAAGTGAAAATCGTTATTTTTTTTAAGAATTTTACTATAAATATTTATATATCCTTGCTATCCTTACTTTGGGGAACATGTTGTTGTTAATCGAATGTAGGACCAAATGTGTGTTGAATAAAGCAGGGAGGTACTTTTTATAGTCAGGAGGGCTCGATGCAAGCATATGTCACCCGATACCGTAAAACCGGCCTGACCTGACATATGACCGGCCAGACGATCGCCGTTACGTAATTTTATTAAGATTTTCATTCAAGGTCACTTCGAGATCTCTGCTGAAGATGCACATTGCACGTTGTTTTTTTATATAAAAGGCTTTTGATAAAGTAGGATTGAAAATAAGGGGTTTTATCAGACTGGTGCTATGTGAGCTTATAAACTAACTCAAATTAACTTATGTATTTCATTATCATATAACTATGTAAAGAATATTGAATTTCTTAATGACAGAGGCGATTAATCATATGAGGTTTCAACTCAAAGCATGCAAATTCTGTGGCTTTTGGCGCGTTATTCTGTGGTTTTCAGCTCGAGAGTATTTTAATATTGAAATTAATATTTCAGTTCTTATTTGGAATATAATCAAACAATAAATTAACACTATGGGGTTAAAGAACAAGGTTCATTAAGACGGAAACATAACTTTAAAACGAGTCTGCATTTGATTAACGATTCAACAACAAAAAAAACGGTAAAGTAAACAATAATTTCTTGCCAGTTTCCTTCACTACATCGACGATGAAGTGCTAATTTATACCTCCTAACTGTTATTTTTACTGGAAATTAACTTCCTTATTGTTTTGAATTTAAAGTTGCGAAATCTCCTTGTTTTAGTGAATTCAACGGGTAGGAGGTATTGTCACTACTCCATCAACATGTATAAGTAGTTTAGGAATAGGCAATAATATTTAGCCAAGGTTAAACATACTTCAATAATCCGTTTATAACTGTTTAATATATCTACTCTATAAATATCAATATCAGAGAGTATATAACTACCGTTTATTTGCTCCGTTGAGCCGTTGACATCCCTAACCTGAGTCAGTCAGTAAGAAAGTAGCACTTTGTGTTGCAGCGTACTCCACTAAACTATTGCGCAATGTTTGGTGGTATGCACACTGGGAGGCAATAAATTTAGGGAACCAGAACTGATAATATTTTAAAAACAAGTGAAAAAAACAAACAATAAAAAATTAAAAGTGCTTTTAAAATGAAGATGTCAAGAATCTAAGAGTAATGCATAGTACCTAAAATGGAATAGTTTGACAAATTAAGAAAAATTCATAGTTTTGTTTTATTGATGTTTTGTAGATACTTAATAATTTTGCTTAATAACAAACTTTGCAGAATCCAGGAAATAAATGTAGCATAAGTAAACTTTACTAAATATTTTACGTTAAAATAGTGTGGTGCTCTCGGTGCCTCTACGTGTTAACCAGTGCAATCGACACATACTTCCTGTCGGCGGACGTATGTTCGTACTAACCCCCCCCCCCCCCCCCATCATCTCGTGAAGGTCGCCTTGACCGCTCGATCCCTCAATGACGGCCACCATTTATTTCACCAGTGTAATCATAAATTTTCGAGAATCACTCCGGCAACGCCAGAAAAGGCACGAAATACGCATTACGTGAACGCATCTTTTTTTATCTTCGGAACGTACTCGTATGAGACTGATGTAGGTGCGACTGAGAAAGTTAATTATTATTATTAATACATAATTTGTTTTACTTATCTAATAAACATTTTGTAGGTACTTGCCTCGTCTTTTGATAAAAAAAACTGTAAAGCGAATTTACGAAAACCTACTAGGTACTTACTTAAATTTTATTCAGAATATTCAGAAGTCATGGACGTATATTTTGGCTTATTTTTAATTTCTTAGGTATTAAAAAGGACTTGAAACTAGCTAATAACTACAAAATCAAAAGTAAAATTTACATACCAATCATGTATTTCCTAAATTCGATACCTTATCAAAATTCAGTAGGTAACGAAAATCGGAATAATTGATTTATACATTAAAAAGTTACGAATATCGAGGGAATTGATTTGGACATCGAATTTAGTTTTTAACGGCTTGATAAACTCTAACAACGGAGGTGTCCAGTGTCCACTATCCTCATACGATACGAAAGAAAGAACGAAAGCGAATCGGCAATAACCAGCGAAGACTTAAAGCACGGCTACTACAAATACAGCTATCCCGTAACTAACTAAACACAATGGGTGTATTGACCTTGCTGGCCACACCGTAACGGATTCGTATCGAAGTGCTCAGACGACCGCAAGTCACGCAACCAAACACACCTCAATCTCAATGTCACTATTACATCTATTAATATAAAAATATATACCTACTCTATAACACAAAGACGCACGTTAAAGCTTTTGCTCTTTTAGTCTTCGGCAATGCTTTCGATATCGTAGTATCTTAGTTTCCAAAATTTGTACTGTACTATGCTAAAGAAAGCTTCTAAGCAGTAGTATTTTATTTAAAGTGGTAAAAACTGATGTCTTGGCATTGAAAAAGCTTAATTTCAGTTTCTTCAATGGCGACGGCTAGACGCGTGGTAAATATCGTGATCCATCGCCATAGAATAAATTTTAACCATGGAAAGTAATTTTTACAGAATGTTCAATATTTTACTTTCCATGGTTAAAATTTACTCTATGGCGATGGATCACGGTAAATACCACGCGTGTAGCCGGCGCCAATATGTTGCGCGCTTAGTGAGTTTTTGATGATAAAGATGAGCTTTTATCGATTTTATCATAATTCTAGCCCATTGTGGCTAAAAAAAAATATAAAAAATACTCGGTATTGTCACCTTACAATTACAATAAGGTTCCAAATATTCACTAAGTAAAGCAGATGATGAGCGAGTTTCAGTGATAATGATAATTCTAACAAACACTTTGGTTATTCTGAGATATTGAAAATAGTCAATTTAATTTGAATATGTAATAATTTTATCACGGACATATTTGTCTCAATTAAAGTAATGCTCGAATAAAAAGTGAAAAATACAGCTTTCAACATAAGAAACATCTGCATCTGAGAATGTCAATTACTTCTGAGTCGTGACCAATCGTCCAAAGTTCACGAGTCATGTTAAAAAGGGATGCATAAAACATGACGTTGCAACACTTTATTGATGCATTGTGTATCAAAAAGGTCCTTGTTTCATAACGACTTTTAATCGATTTCTGTATGAATGTTAATGCGTGAACTCATCGAAATATTTCAACCAGAAGTTGCCAATTAAATTAAAAGATAGGGCTATTTGCGATTCTTATTTCGATCAAGAAACGGAAATCAGCTAAAATATAATCACGGTGCAGTGTCAGTTTCTGTATTTTCTGTTATCTTTTAAAATTTTCATTACTTATTATAAAAATAGGTAACTATTTACCACAACCAAAGTTTCGACACAAAACGTTAAAATGTGTCAATGTCAAAATACATGTTGTGGTTTTTGGCAGATGGTAGCAGGAATAATGAAATATTTAGGTTACTTCCGGCGAAGACGAAGATTTTTATTTATATTTTTTTTTATAACACAACAACAAATTTTAAAACTGGAGCTTATTCCGACCTATAATAAAGACTTCAACCAATTTGTTTTTTTTTCAGAGATTCCCCATTAATTGCAATTTCCTGCATATTTAAATTAGATTTTTATTAAAATTTATATCCCCGTCTGAGGTGCTACAGGTGAGTTTGTATAGAATTTTATCTAATATATATTTTCTTAATATAAAAATAGCGTCCTGAAATCTAAAAATTTAATAGATATTTTTATGTATTTTTATTTTTCACTTTTCATTTGACAAAATTTTTACATATTGAGTACGACATATCTTTATTGGCGTATACTACATATCCCATACTATTTAAACAACATCAGTACTACCTCTACATACAAATTAACTATCTCAATATCTCTCCCGACACTGTTTTACATTGCACTGCTTTCGCTCCTTATTCCGACTGGGTCATAAATGTACAATGTGCAATACGCAAATTCACACGTTCCAGAAAACTATGCGATTTACATCTGAACCGTAATTAGGCAAAGATGACGACTACTTTATGAAACGTAATTAGGCAAAGATGTTTAATTAGTAATGGAGATATAAGCTTTGTTTTTAAGATGAGCCATCAGATATTAAGAGATAAATAGTTTAAACAAAGTCGAGCTGATTCATTAGTCATTGTTACTGCAGCAATGTAATGACTAATTATAATGATAATTATTATTATGTTTGTTATATTATCAAGATCATCTCGTACGTAGATTGTTTCTACTTGTTATACTTAGTAGTTTTCTCACTTGACTTTATTTTTTGAGGAGAGGATGTTAGTCTTCGTAGATTTGAAAAAGGTTCTTGTGTTCAATTTTAATTTTAAAATAAAAAACCCCAATGCAGTTGTTGTATTAAAAAAAATAAAAAGGCTGCGTAATTATGATCTCTGTTTGTTTTAATCTGGTTAAAGATAATCTCGGAGGCTATCAACCGGTTCTCAGGTTTCACTTTTATTTTTATACTTCCAGCCGAAATGCTTTTGGATTCACTAACTATTCATACTTACTGTGTATATTTTTGGATTATTTGTTATTTTTAGCACATTGCTCCATGAAAACAAATAAGAACCTTTTTAACTTGAATTTGAACTTATTCTGTTTCTATATACACTTCTAAGGCTTCCGCGCGTACAGTTCATTAGAAATAAACACTTTTTAAGGATCACAGCGCGTATGTTATAAAAACCAACAAATCAAAACTAAATAATTCTAAAATAACATCTGAATTAACCAATATACGCGCTGTAATCCGTAAAGTGTTTTATTTCTAATTATTCTGTTTCTGTTTTTAGGGTTCCGTACCAAAATGGTAAAAAAGGAACCCTTATGGTGTGACTCAGTCTGTCTGTCTGTCACAGCTCGATATCTCGAGAACTACTAATGGTATCAACTTGAAATTTTGAATAGTTTAAGATGACATTTGCCCAACTAGTTTGCAAATAAGAAATAAATAAAAAAATAAATATCTTTTTTACAACAGGGACTCAAAAGGGGTCTTAAAAATTTGAAGTGAGGTGACTAGGACATGTGGGGTATCATATGAAAGAACGCTGTTTGCACATTTTAAAACATTTTTTCTTTTTTTCTTAGGCTGCATAGTTTTTGACTTATGATGAAAAATGTAAAAAAAAATACCGTTCCCCCCCCTTATCTTCGAAGTTTGCAAAGAAAAAAATCTGAAATAATTCTGTGTGATAGTAGTTTATGTAAAGATTACAGAAAAAATAAAACAATGTCTCAATATAACATACTTTTTTAGAAATTCAAAACAAAAAAAAAATCTTTAATTTCACTACCCGTCAACAGATGGCGCTGTCCTAAGAATGCTAGCCTAAGAGAAAAAAAATAGTTCCACTATCGGTCAAGAGATGGGGCAACCTAATACTACAATAATAAATTGGTAGCTGGTTCTAATATTAGTAATATAAACAGTTTGCAATGTGGAGTGGCTGAAACGTTTTTCAGTCACCATAAGCAGCTGTGGTTAAGATTTGTTTATTAACTGTCCGCCTGTTCGCCCTTCCACCTGTCTGCCGTTTATCCTACTTTTTTAAAGACTGTACTAAAGTAACATAGGTATCCAAATATATTTATGATTGTACGGAACCCTCGGCGCGCGAGTCCGACTCGCTCTTGACCGGTTTTTTTATTAGTCAGCGCAGTTTTAATTAAAAATTGTTTTTTTTAAGAGTCTCCAAACATTAATTAAGAAAACACAAATAAAGGAACAGTTACAGTTTCATTAATTTATTACATATAATATATAAGTAGTACATACAAATAAGAACTATGTACAAAAGAGTTTTGTCTACTAAGAAGTATGAAGAAAGATAGACAGAGTCGATTTGTTTGTATGCTACAATATTCTAATATCACAGATTGAGTAAGCTAATGATGATGGATGACGGGCGGGGAGTTGTGTACCACTGCGTTGAATCTGTGGGCAAACAACACATTTGTAAGACACTACTCCGAAAAACAAACCACGATATTCGGACAACGTTCGTTTTGCTTCGTTTCATTGTTACCTTAAAAATAAGGTCCATTATTAAGTAATTTATAGTACGAAAATCATGTGATTATCATAATATTTTTTAAGTAGTAGGCCTGGGCCTGGCCTGCTCAAGTATGAGACAATGAACATTAAGTTGCAACGAACTGTTTTACGATTGACCACGGAATTATGACATATATGTGAATATATGTGAAATAAATGTTTTGGATTGAGTCATAAATACACTTAGGTAATTTAGATTGCACATTGTAAACAGAGTACTAGCTCGCGTTTTCCACTAAATGAGTAACGAAATTATAATTTACATAAAATTATTTTAAATAGTCAACGATTAGCAATATTGTAACAAAGCGTCTACGTATTATTATGCTCCTGATTAACCTTGATACAATTAATACACAGTAAATGACAAAAAACTATCACAATACGAAGTAAGACAGTCATGATGAAACCTCCCAACTTGGTTACATTTTTTTCCGCCCCCTGTAACAAAAACTTTATTTCGAAGTTCGAAGAACCCAAACAATTAGAAAATTTTCCTCTTTTACCCATTGTGATTGTCAGCGGTGTAGGTGACCTTGCGGAAGGAGCCGTCAGGCTGCAGCAGGGAGTACTCGCCCTTCACCACGTCACCATCACGTTCCTCATGCTGGGATTTGTGGTCGCCGGTGTGAGGGTCCTCCACGGAGTATGAGTAACCGTATTTGGGATGAGCCTGAAGTAAGAAAATCTGATGATATATTGTTTTATTGGAGGTAGGTTGATGACTGATTAATTTCAAATCACCTTTAGTCACTGACCTGCATATATTTACACTGGACACGCTTATGTCAAACTGTTTTTGTGCCGATTTGATTTCCGCCATTTTGGCGCTGTAGGACGTAGCGTGAGCATAGCGTGAGGGACATGGTACTAAAGTTTGAAGTCTGGAGAGACCATCACGGCAACCATTTTCATATTGTACGTCAAAATTAGTTCTTTAGACGCACGCTAGTGGCGTTTCAAATAGGCACAAAAACTTAGCTGTCAAATCATACAAACAGCCAGTCCAGTTAAATAATAAAAAAAAAAATCATGTCAGTGCCTTTAGTAGTTCGAAGCTCATGGTCCAATGTTCATTTGCACTTAAACAGGGTTATTTGTAAAACACAAACTCGCAGGAGAAGATTACTAACATCTTAAACAACAACATTTGTTCTACGATTTTTCCGAAAACAGACAAAAAATATCGACTTTTCATACAAAACTCGATTAGTTGTTCGGGACATTTGTATGGAGACTCAATTTTTTTTGTCGGTTTTCGTACAAGTAGAACAAATGTTGTTGTTTATGATGTTACTAATCTACTCCTGCGAGGTTGTTGGTGTTTTACAAATAATCCTGTATCAGCTTACACACAAAAAATATATTTGATAAACCCTATCATCTATTGAAAGAAAATCTTACATATTCATCAACATAGTGATCCTCATGGGCAGGAGCATGAGCGAGTGGGGCAGCGTGAATCGCCACAGGGGCAGCGTGGATAGCCACGGGGGCGGCGTGGATAGCCTGGACCTGGTGGACGGGGGCGGCGTGGATGGCCTGCGCGTAGTGGACAGGCGCCTCGTGGTGGATGGTCTGGTCGTGGCGGACAATGTTCTGGGAAGACACCGCCGGAGCGTGGTGCA
This sequence comes from Agriphila geniculea, assembly GCA_943789525.1. Classification (NCBI taxonomy): domain Eukaryota; kingdom Metazoa; phylum Arthropoda; class Insecta; order Lepidoptera; family Crambidae; genus Agriphila; species Agriphila geniculea. The sequence goes on from OX038875.1 coordinate 18,329,509, forward strand.
GCAGGCCAGCTTGGCACGCCGCCACGAGAGCGCACACGATTAGGACCTGTTGAAATAAACAAATAAAGTCTGCTATCATTTTTATTGCTGACACAATTTCCACAATGTATTTTGAGCCGCCTTTGTTTCAGATTCTCAATTTAAAAAGTCCTTAGGTAGTTCAGATTTGTTAAAATTAATGAGCTTTTAAAGTTTGACTTTTTAAAGGCGTTTAGTTAACGCGACTGCAATTGTTCACTCTCGCATTGCGTAATTTGTGTAAATCGAGAATTAGGCTTACTTTCGAGTACATTTTGCTTTAGACAAATGCTGTGACGACTGGTGTTGGTCTGATAGTGCACTCTTTTTATATAACAAACAAAACATAAAGTGGTGGAGGGGATCTATCCCGACGATATTCGATCAGATCACAGTAATTGCCGCATTGCCAATCTGCTCGGTTTATCGAATGTCGCAACCCGATATTGGCCACAATATGTAGAGAAAATGGACATAAAGTGAGAGGTTGATATTGTTACAACTTTTCGGAACGGTTCCATCCTATTTTTACTTAATAGTTGTAGAGAAGCTTAATGGAGTGTAGCTCAAGTATTCCAGTTAGCTATTACAAAAACAAACAATTTTAGAAAAGTCCACTCATCAGACGGGTCATCAAATATTTCAGATGCCCTAATGGGGTGGTTTTAAAACGGCGAATTAGCCATAATGTCCTAGTGATTTAAGGAAACGTTTCTTTACTTATATGTATATATTTTTACGTAGGTACCTGTCGCGTTTTTATTACGAATAGTTTAAGTAGTTTTGGGTTTTATAAATATTAAGTATAAATGGTTAAACTTTATAACAAACATTTTATGTTTAAATGACTCAAGTACCCTAATACGGCAAAAACTTGTTTTGTTATCAAAAATGATAATATTCGAAACATTTTACATAATATAACGACAATTGATGTAATATGAAAATAAGCTGTATCAGTTTGCAATAACAAACTCTTAACTTTGATAACTGCCGTTATGAGATCGTTCGTAATTTATGGAGAGCACTTTAAAGTGCGTGTACACTGTCGTGATTCGACGTAAAAAAACAAAGGTCTACCTTTGGATTAAATAATCGTTTAATAAGTCACTGTATTAAACTTAAGGGTAATTTTATTTATGTTTATTCTCGATAGACTAAATTGACTGTGAAAATTAACAAATAATTAGTAAATAAATATAAAAAGAGGCTTTCAATAAAAGCATAAAATAATGATTTTTACAGCAACAGATATAGGTATCTAATTAGTAATTAATTTAAGATCGTTATTAATAATAGTCTTTTGATTCATTTAATTTGAATACATGACTTATTTTAGCATATTTATAATGGAATTAGTTACTTTGATTTTTAAACCCTTTCTTAATGTTTCCTAAAATATATTGTCCAAAGAATCATGAAACATAAGATGTGTTGTTCAGGTTGTTCTAGTTTGATAGTGATTGCAAATAGTTGTCAGATTTTGCATGGACTATGATCTATTGAGCTTATTTTCGAACCGCAAATAATGGTTTGACTCAACAAGGGTAATTTAAAAGTCGTTATCATGGTGTTTGCATTGGTGCAAGTGGATACAAGTATTTGGTGAGTGTCAAAATCAGTAAACGGAAATTTTCGTGATTTATGTCTAAGGTAACAAAATACAAAAAAAAAATCCTTAATTTGAAGCTATTAATTCATTGCGTGAAATATGTTCATTGAATATGACCAATGTTGTTCCAAATTGTATCAGCTACTGTCCAAACCTCGTGACACGCGAACATTGCGAACTGAAATAATGCCTCGTGTAATATTGGCATTATGTGTAAGGGCTAGATTTAGCGGCGAAAGTGCTGTTCCTTGTAGCGTTCTAGTTTCATTTTACTTATTAATTACGTTAAGATAAAACGACTTATTAGAACATTACGCATAGCCTATTGACATATTTGGAACTGTTACATGAAAATTTCAAGTTTTCTATTTGTTTTCACTAAAGAATAGGAGGCAATTGGGTAATAAAGTTTAAATTTCTACAGATCGTCTAAAATGGAGAACAAGACCGCAATTTGAAAACAATTAAATTTTAGCTGGTAAAAGTAAGATGTTTGTATGAAGAATGTTATGATAACACGGCGTGGACTTTATGACTCCGGCGTATGCATATAAATATGAACTAATATAGTTACATAATAAAATACTAATTGTACGAGTGTTATAATGTTAAAAGTTAATAAATTGATTTTATTTTATTTCTCAAGGTCACCCAGCGTGCAATGGAGAGAACCATGCTCGGCGTTTCCCTGCGTGATCGAATCAGAAACGAGGAGATCCGCAGGCGAACTAAAGTAACTGACATCGCTCGAAGGATTGCTCAGCTGAAGTGGCAATGGGCAGGACACATAGCGAGAAGAACTGATGGCCGTTGGGGCGGAAAGGTTCTGGAATGGCGACCGCGCACCGGACGACGCTCCGTGAGTAGGCCCCCGACAAGGTGGACCGACGATCTGGTGAAGGTCGCGGGAAGCCACTGGATGCAGGCAGCGCAGGACCGATCGTCATGGAGATCCTTAGGGGAGGCCTTTACCCAGCAGTGGGTGTCGTGCGGCTGATATGATGATGATGATGATGATTTTATTATTTATATTTAATATTGTAAACATAGTTTAAACTTTTTATATAAACTATTTTTGGAGTCTTTCCTTCGGGAGCAAAATGAAAAGACCTAAAGCGTTACTAACCCTGGAAAAAGCCACATAAAGTTGACCATGCGAAAAACAACCAGTCCTTAGATTGACACCAGCGGCTTTAAGCGTCTGATCCGTATTTAGGCAATTCAATATCAAAAATTAGGCCCAAACTGTTACCGCCTTCACCACGTGTAGATACTCTCACCTTATGTTATTATATTATGCTAAACAACTTTAACCTGATCCACATCAGAATGATCTTCGTTTATTTGTAAACACATGTTTATGCAAATAAATTAAACTTGGTTCTGCATCAGGAGGCATCAGGTATTCCAGATCTTCGATTTGTATACCTCAAAAAATAAATGCTCATCAGGCTGAACAACTTTTGCTAACGTGTCATTTTGATATTTTTTATAATTTAGCTGGACCAAGGTTCTACATCAAGTGTTTCATTTACTAAAATCATTTATACCCTAAACTATGCCCAGGCTTTACAGCTATATAACAAAAAAAAATATTCGAATCCGTTCAGTATTTCCGGAGATTAGCGTGTTCAAACAGACAAACAAACAGACAAACTTTTTTTTAAATTCTTACTTTATTACTACGTCTCCATCGCCCCAGATATTTTTTTGAAATATGTATAATGTACAGACACACTTTTTTTACTGCTTTATTATACAGAGTGAATTTTTGAGACGGTACATTAAGGGCAGGTACCTTAACTGTCATAGTTACAGGAAAACGTTCCTAGGAGACCATCCATAACTTTTTGATATATTATGAACTGCATTCACAGATTCTGGAAAAAAAATACGGTTAGCAAAAAAATAGCTAAAATACTAAAAAATTTTTTTATGCCAATCGATCCTATTTCGTGTGGGGATCAAAATACTCTATGGGACCATTAAAGGTATGAGTACTAGAAACGACAGAAATCGCCAAAAACTTTTCCCATACATTTAGTACTGAAAAACGATAAATCAACTCGAAATATTTTTTATTGTCAAACGATCCTATTTCTTACTGTTATCAAAATACCCTTTAAGGATAATTGAAATTTGAGTACAGAAACCGGTTTCTTTAGATCTAATGTTGTAGAAGTTTGTGCCTGCGTGTGAAGCCGGTGTTAAGACTTAATGTAGTTTCTGTACTCAAATTTCAGTTGGCCTTAAAGAGCATTTTGATCACAGTAAGAAATCGGATCATTTGGTAATAAAAAATATTTCTAGTTAATTTCTCGTTTTTCAGTACAAAATGTATGGGAAAAGTTTTAGGTAATTTCTGTCGTTTCTAGTACTCATACCTTAAATGGTCCCATAGAGTATTTTGATACCCACACGAAATAGGATCGATTGGCATAAAAAAAGTTTTTTGGGTATTTTAGCATTTTTTTTGCTAACCGTAATTTTTTTCCAAAATCTGTGAATGCAGTTCACAATATCTTATAAAGTTATGGATGGTCTCCAAGGAACGTTTTCCTGTAACTATATCGGAGAAGGTACCTGCCCTTAATGTACCGTCTTAAAAATCCACCCTGTATGTAAGGATAAGGATGTTGGCTCTGTTGACCGTATCTATATCTAAGTATTTATTTTTAATTTTATTTAAGTTCTAAGTTACTGGTACATCTTGTGTTTGCCTGAATGAATTTGTAACATTTTGTTTGTTTCACCTTTACGTCTTAACTACTGAACCAATCATCGTGATATTTTGCATACCTGTTGTCAGGGGTACAGAAAAGGGTACCTTTTATCAAGAAGTACTGTTTCCGAGAGATAGCAATAAATACTTTCCACGCAGACAAAGACGCGAGCAGCCGCTAGTTAGTTATAAAAGTAGAATAAGTATAACTTCATCAAAATATATTGTCATACACAAATGTTGGCAAACCTAATAAATAAATAAATTTTAACATATTTGGTGAGTGTTTACGTCAAAAATACTAATTCGATGCGATATAATTCAAACACTAATATTTTTGTTTGTAAAAATTTTACTAAGTTACTGAAGAACTAATAAAAAATTACAGAAGCACTTAAATTTGTCTTTTCAGTTTTTAATACAATAAGTACAGAGTTATGGAATTTAACTCAAGTTAAAATATTGAATTGAATAGTCAACTATTGAAACCAAAACAAAAGCAAATCTTTAGTTATAGCTACAGTAACAATATGAAGAGTATTTTCATAATAATTTGAGTTATTTCTGAGATTTATTTTCAATAAAAGTTTATATCAACTTGTGTGAATGATAATGAATACACACGATTTAACAAATAAGTGATTGGAATAATTGGCGTAGAAAATTGCTGAGCAAAATTGGAAGGCGTGATAAAGTATTTCTTTATTGAAGTTTAATTGTAGTAATCTTTTGATGGCCTCATAGAAGGTCAAGCTTCAATTAGCTGATATGTCTTTGAATTTTGTGTAGTTAAAAGTACCTTAGTGAACATTTTCAACGAAAAATGATTTGTATATTTATTCAAATATCGGTAAAAGGAGTTGTCCCTACCTGGGTACTTATTGCCTAAATTCAAAATCTATTGCAATCGCTTTCAGGATATGATACATTGATATTTCTTTTTGGAACATTTCATTTCTCAACCGATTCTCGTGAAATTTTGTGAGCAGGTTCGAAAATAATATAGAATTTTTTTGTCACGCCAGTTTTTATAAATTTTTCAAAATGACGGAGAAATGTTAAAAATACATATTTCAGTCCGGCTTTCCAATGCTGTCTGTTTTCCTCTACAGGTCGCATTATCAACCGATTCTCGTGAAATTTTGTAAGCAGATTAGAAAATTGTATATATTTTTTTTTCAAGCCAGTTTTTCAATTGTTTTTAAATGGCGGAGATAGTGTAAAAAAAACATATTTCAGTCCGGATTTCCGGCGCTGTCTGTTCTCCTATACAGGTCGCATTTCTCAACCGATCCCGGTGAAATTTTGTGAGCAGGTTTGAAAATATATAGAATATTTTTGTCGAGACAGTTTTTCGAAATTTATTAAAATGTCGGAGATATGTAAAAAACCATATTTCAGTCCAGCTTTCCAGCGTTTGATCTTCTCTACAGGTCGCATTTCTCAACCGATTCTGGTGAAATTTTGTGAGTAGGTTCGATAATTATATATCATTGTTTAATCAAGTCAATTTTTCCAAATTTATAAAAAAAATATTCACCCATTTTGAAAAATGATCAAAATTAAAAGCACCATCTAGCTGCGAATACTCACGTACCTACTGTGTGCTTTGAAAACTTCATGGTGACATTTTGTTTTATTTTAACGCGAGGTCTACAGCTCATGGAGCCACTAGTTGTATACTGTACATGAACGTGGCCCAGATTCCATACCTTTTGGGATATCTCTTTTCCAGCGATAAACTAAACGAGCTTGTGAATATGCAAGTGTTTGTGCAATCGAATCCGTGTGATTAAGAGATTTGTATCTTGCAGCTAGACGCACTGGCCCTATGTTCCAGCCAGGACAACGTTTCACAACGCACCTTGCAACTAGTGCGGAACTGAATCAGAAACGAGAATGTTCAGGACCTGAGTGTGAAATAAGATCTTCTTGCGCGTTTTGTAATTGGTCGCTTACGAAAATGTGTTCACTATTTTGTAAATAATTACTTATATCGCTCATCACATGTTTTTGAAAAGTACGTAGGTAGTTTGATTGTTTAAGATAATTTTTCCCGTATATAAAAAAATCATTGGATTTTTTAAAAATAATTGTGTTCTCTGTAAAAAAATGCTAAATCAGTTGTCATTCTAAGGTGATGCGCTGATCTGACGATATGATTTCTATTCTCTTTGAATGTTTCTCGGTTTTGGTTTACGCACGATCTTTCTCCTGAGGATGCTCCGGGTTGGGGCGAAACACGTGTAGAGTGCAAGGTGTGTTGCTGTCTTATTAAATGCAGGTATTGTGCACTGATAGTTAGTGGTGTGCATGTGCATTTTTTTTGCGGGCGAGCGGGTGGTACATCTTGCATATTTTTTTTCCTGAAGTAAGCTACATATTATATTTCTTTTTTTACAATGGTTTGGGACTTCCACCTAGTGACGCCTGATTCAATCATTCAATATCTCTTTGAATAATTGAAGTGATTATGAATTTAAATTAATTAACTCTCTGATTGAAAAAACTTACAATACAGTGTTTTAAAGTCACTTCCTATGTCTGCAGCGATTTTGTAATTACCTACATGAACTAAAATTCATTAGACCAAGAAAAAATATTATCTAAGTGAACAGTACTACTTTTTACGTACTATTACTAATATCTTACCGTTAGGTTAGGTATTTAATTTTTCAGAAATCAACAATCATTTCATCGCTGTAAATATTAGTTAATTATAAAGTATCAGGCTTTTGGCTTAATATAGGGAAATCTTTTGAAGAAATTTAAACCCATAGGTAGAAAGGTGCACTTCACCCGGAATCGGCAATTACTGAAAAATTAGCTATTTTACCTCTAGCTGCTGAAAAGCTATTAATAGCCCCATACATCGTAAGTATTTTGTTTTGTTATTTTTTCTACTTTTAGCTTAGCGCCACCTACTCTCAACATCTAGCAACATCTAGGTACTTTCACTGCCTGCTTTTGAACGCCAAAGAAACTTGAAAACTAAAGCATAGGTAGGACAAACTTTGGTCGATGCTAAGAATACGATAGTTCTGAAAGTATTTTATATTTACTTGTCCGATCTGGTAGTCAGTCAAAATTGTCGAATAATTTACAACAAATTACAATATAAACAATACTTTTGCACCAAGGCTTGTAGTAAGAACTAATTAACAATTTTAAAACTAAAATAACTAAATATGATTAGAAACCGACATAATAAATTCTGGATTGCCGATAAAATGAAGAAGCGGTCTCCGAATCCGCGATAGCTTCTTCTTTTTGGGTTGGACTTTCTTGTTTAGTTTCAGTTGTTTCAGTTGTTTCATTAGTGACAGCAGATTTATCCGTGACTTTCTCTACTGTTTCTTCAACAACTGGTGCATTGTCCATCATCATAGAAACAACACTTGGAACGACCTGAATAGGAGTGCTTTCTATGGCTTCCATCTTAACAATAGGCGATTCCTCTTTGTTTGGTACTTGAGTAACTACTTCAACAGGTTGTAATAACATCATTTTATTACCGGATTCAATTAAAATCATTTTACTATTATCTTTGTTATCTTCTTCTTTAACTGGTTTGTTTTCATTTTCAGGTTTGTTCCTTTTAGGTTGTTGTTCGTGGTAATAATAGTCCTTACTCGGGAAGAAGTGGTTGATTTTGATGCCTTGACCGAAGTGCCTTGTTTGTCCGAATGTTGAATAGGCATGATCACCATGTTTGTTTATGGTTTTGCTGACGACTGCATTGAATCTGTAATCAAAAGTAAGAAATTTTTAATATAGTTTCTTAAACAGATAGGTTGGATGATTGGGAACTTTAATTATTCTCACAAAAGTTAACGAAATTTTTAATAACATGTCTATCTTTATAACTTCCGTTTGATTTGTTCTGTCTTCAATAGGTATAAGTATTTGAAAAAAGACCAAATAGTTAGTAGTAGCTAATAAAATGACATACCCATTATGATCATCGGCATCATACTGCACTTTCCTCCAGGAACCATCAGGTTCCATCAGGCTGTATTCACCACGAACCTTATCGCCATCTCTGGTCTCATGGTGATGTTTTTGATCACCAGTCTTTTTGTCTGATACTGCGTATTCGAACTCGTATTTTGGATATGTCTGTTAGAAGAAAAGTAATTAACATGATTAGTTTATCATACATACTACTTATAACCGCCACGAAAATCCTAAAACACCCAATTTTAATAATATTCGTATATGATTCAAGAAAAACTTTATTGATTCAACAGTTTAAGAAGCTTTCTGGCATGCATCTAAGAGTTTAATTATGAGTTTTTTTAATGAATACATATGTCTTAAAGGATAATACTATAATAATTTTCAAGGAAAATACTTACATAGTGGTCATATTTGTAAAAGTACTGGGGACTCGGAGGATGATATATTTTGGTCATTTGCCAAGTATTAGAGTTATCATTTTTTATTAAGTCTTTGTTAACATTATTGCTGGAATCAATCATAACTGCTTGACTGACTACCGCGAAGCAGGCAAATACTAAAATCTGTAAAAGAAATTATAAATAAAGTGAAGCTGATTTAAATTAATAAATTATAGTGTTAAAAATCAAGGAGTATTAAAATATGACGAATTTCAACTATTTTTATGATTCAATTAGATTTATACAGAAAAGTGTTAATTCAATCACCTTTTCAGACATCATTAGGTACTTAGGAGGAACCGTCGCCACACAAATATACTAGCAAACTGTTGAAAAACGTATCTACTATTAGGCATTTTATACTTTTTCCAATTCCTATTATATAAATTTGTTAAATCTTTAATATTGTGCTAACAATTATTTGGTACGAAAGAATAGCGAGGATCGTCGATGAAATTCAGAAACTCAAATTAAAAATTCTTAGGATATTGAAAAAAAGTTATTCTTGCAATGGTTTTTTTTAAATAAATCAAATAAGTATTTGTTTTTAGGTTACTTAGTTCGGAGTTTAAATTAGCCCATTTTACCTGTAATGGTTTCTAATTTCTGCTTGTAATCGTTGTGTCGTTCTCAGAATTATTTTAATTTTGTTTGGAAAATGCCTTTGAAAATCATCATTTCGTACTTATTTAAATATCTCAATCAATTTCCTACTGATATGATTTGTTTTAATGATTCAATTTATTTGTATTATTTCTTTAAACTACGTAATTTTATTCTAACTAAACTTAAATCTAAGTTTTGTTGGTATAACTTAAGTAATTTTTTTTCTTACTTTGGTGACTTTAGGGTATGACTTCCATGTTTTCGAAAAGGACTTTATTCCGTTTCTACAAAATCCTGATACTGTATCTCCTGAAATGCATGGAAGAATATTAAATAGACGTATCCATACTAAGTTCATCTGAAACCTTATAACAATTTATCGTATCGTTTTAATCTCGCCATCTCAAAGAGGTATTGAGTCCATTTTTCTGTTAAATCGAATGAGGACTGAGAACTTTTATGGAACAATAAGCGTTTTAATTGTTTAAATAATGTAGTATTTTATTAAATTTTTAATTAAAATTAATCTTTTTGTGTTGCAATGTTTTACTTATAAATCAATTTTAACATTATTTTTCATAATAAATTATATTTATTTATTAAACTAGCTGCCCCACCCCGGCTTTGCACCGGTGCGATTTAAAACGACGGAAAAGAGAAAAAACTGGCCAAGTGCGAGTCGGACGCGCACGAAGGGTTCCGTACCAAAAAACGGCAAAAACATTACGTTTGTTGTATGGGAGCCCCCCTTAAATATTAATTTTATTCTGTTTTTTAGTATTTGTTGTTATAGCGGCAACAAAAATACATCATCTGTGAAAATTTCAACTTTCTAGCTATCACGGTTCATGAGATACAGCCTGGTGACAGACAGACAGACAGACGGACAGCGGAGTCTTAGTAATAGGGTCCCGTTTTTACCCTTTGGGTACGGAACCCTAAAAAAGATTTACATTTACGTACATTTTTTTTGAAATGTTCTCTACAAACCTTGTCGTATAATAACAAACACAACAAAAAAAGAATCATCTAATTTGGTTAGTCGTTCTAAAGTTAAAATACATTTCGGCAATTAATTTTCGTAGAATTTCTATGACGAAAAAGAAAAAAATCTTTCTTTTTACGTTTTTCCGAATATTTTTTATTTAATTTTCTTTTATACAAACTTTGTCATGATAATGACAAACACAACACAAAAAGAATTATCTAATTTGGTTCAGTCGTTTTCCAAATAACTAAATGGTTATTGGTGATTATTTAGCTGCGTTGAAAACTAAAAAATTTGAATGCGGTGAATTTTATTTAATATTATAATTCTAATACACAATTTTAATAATGTTTTACGTGGAATTTTTAGGGCCCGCGCAGTCTAGTATTTTTAAACGGTTCCTCGCAGTCACTGCTAGAAGTAGATAGTAAAACTGCTAAAAGTGGCCGTTTTTGACACATTTGTTATCAATACGAATGACTACGAGGGCATGTACATGGCATGGCACCTTTTAAAAATACTAAACCATGGACCCTAAAAACTCCACGTAAAACATATTTTTTTTCTATTAATAACTTGTTAAATAAAAACCTCTGAGGTCGCCACTTCCGGTCATACAACCGCCTTAAAGGAAAAGATAAAGTAAATAAAGATGTTATAGCGTATGTGTGGTACAGTTGAGTTCAATAATGTGTAAGCATTTTTTACAGTATGTTAACTTTTATTACAGAGGCAGAAATGTTGATGAACTGTCAAAGGAGCAATTATTGAATCTGACTACATACCACCGTTGGCTCTAATTTCCATACCTAACACAGGTGCTTTAGCTTGAGAATCGGAGCAATTGTTGTTCAATATTTATTACTATATCATTTATTACAGCGATATTTATTACTATTTCCATTTTATAAGGACAGTGTGCAAAACGCCGCGCGTCCCCTCGACTAATATTCCGTAAACAGTAATTTCACAAAAGAGATCGTATTCTCCATCGTTATCATACGAGCCATCGGCACATTTCAATGGAATCGATGATTTCATTGTTAGAACGTGCTGCGATGAAAGTATTTTAAAAATACTTAGTATAAAGGTATAGATGCATATAAGGTAGCTTTGAACTTATGTTGCTCGGAAGATAAAGTGTTCAGCAACTGCGGGGTGAATAAGAATAGCGATATTTTCGATAGATAAAATAACAAAAATTCAAATGACCTTTTTATTCTCATAGAAAAACTAGTGGCTACTCGCGACTTCGTCTGCGTACACAGTTTTTTAGCTATCCCTCGAGAACCGTTGGTTTATTCTAGATGAAAGGTACCTAATATACTTTTCTGTACAACTGACAACTTGCAAAACTTCATGGTGATCGTAAAGGCGTAACAAACAAACAAGCGGACTTTCGCATTTCTAATATTAGTTGGGATCTTCTATGAACAGGCCCAAGCGGTGGGTTATTTTTTTCTATCGAAAATAACGCTGTTGTTATTCACCCCGTAGCAGTTGCCCACCAACGTCTCGACACGTATTGTGTACGTGTTTGCTTATTTGTTTTTAGAAGTACTCCTACGAAGTTTCAAGTCGAAATGTCTTATTATTTTTGCCATACAAAATTTCAACCACTATTTTACGCCTATAGGGGTTGAATCATGTCTACCGTGTTAGACTACAAAATAAATGCCGTTTTTGCAATAAACATTCCATTAAACTTCAATAACGACATCCATTACAATTTTAGGCTTTTTACCCGACTGCAAGAGGGTTATGTTTTTCGCGCGTATCTTGTATGTTTGTATGTAATATTCTTTATTACCTCATATCTTTTAAACGGCTGAACGGATTTCCATGATTAACATATCGTTAGATATGTCTTGCCAACCCAAGTGTTCTTAAGAAAGTGGCGTTATAAAAAAACCAACATGGCGGCTGCACGGTGCTATTATACGTAGTGGAAAATTTTTTTTTTTTAGAATACTGCAATATAGGTGTCAAATTAAAGTTCTCATTAAAAGGATTTCAAAAAGGTATATCATGATTGTAATAAATAATAACTAAAAAGAAATAAATAAAAAAATAAATTAAAAAAAACCGGCCAAGTGCGAGTCGGACTGGCGCACGAAGGGTTCCGTACCAAAAAACGGCAAAAAAATTACGTTTGTTGTATGGGAGCCCGCCTTAAATATTAATTTTATTCTGTTTTTAGTATTTGTTGTTAGAGCGGCAACAAAAAACATCATCTGTGAAAATTTCAACTGTCTACCTGTTGTCGTTATTAATATCGAGCAAATAACGGAAAAAAAATCACGTTTGTTGAATGGGAGCCCCCCTTAAATATTAATTTTATTCTGTTTTTAGTATTTGTTGTTATAGCGGCAACAGAAATACATCATCTGTGAAAATTTCAACTTTCTAGCTATCATGGTTCATGAGATACAGCCTGGTGACAGACAGACAGACAGACAGACAGAAGGACAGCGGAGTCTTAGTAATAGGGTCCCGTTTTTACCCTTTGGGTACGGAACCCTAAAAATTAAAAACCCTCCTGTATAAAAAGTCAAGTCAACGGAAAAGACGGTAACAAGATTAAATATTAAAGGCAACGTTATAACATGCAGTCGGAGGCATATAACTCAAATCACACACACATTACAGCGTACAAAAAAACTTATACAGCGAGTACAGAACGCATGTGCGAGATTTTGTTTCACTGTACCTCCCAGAGCACATATCACACCTTTTCTTAATGAGGCCAAATTATTAAAGATGGAATCAAGATGTGATCTTCATTTTGCTAGTTTACTTTTTGATGTAGTGATTAATAAGGTACCTGAGTACTTAGCTGATAAGCTGGTCTGGGCTAATTCCAATGTGCATCTCAAGATCAAGACTCGTGGAGCGTCCTGGAAATTGGTTATCCCTTTACATAATACTGCTGCTTTTCGTGGTAGTTTTCGGTATTTGGCAACTAAGTGTTGGAACAATCTCCCTCCGCCTATTAGGCAGGCTAAGACTAAGGTTGCTTTTAAAAATAATTTTAAAAAACATCTGCTTTCCATTCAGTTAAGTACTGCTTAATGTCGCTAAATACCGATGTATTGTTAGTTCTCGTTAAATTACAATCTTATTTATGCATTTTAATTAATTTGTATGAATTTTATTGCGTTTTATTTATTTTTTATTTATTAATTAATCGATTTTATTATTTTTTGTTTTTATTTAATTTATTCTGCTAATGAAATTGATTTTACCTAATAACTATTTTATTGCATTTTCTTAATATTATATTTTTCGTTGTGATTTATTCTTTCCGTTCTGTCCCAGAAAGTATAAGCAAGCTCATGAGAGAAGAATTTATAAGTGGTGAAAATAAAAATGTGCGACTCTGATAGTGTGTATGTGTACGTGTGTATGTTGTCGTGTGTGTTTGTATGTGTATATATTATAGCCTCCGTCTGAAAAACAGCGTTATGGCTCCAACATCAACGCCGTAACATATTAGACCGGGCGGCCACCGCATGGTTACCTACCCCATCGAGTTACTGAATATTACCACCTTCCACGAAAAGTAGACCTTAAATAGGTAGGAAAAATGTTGGTCTGCCGGGGCTCAACCTGGAGGAACCTTGGCGGTGCAAAGCTGTGCTACCTACTTTTGACCATCATTTTACCTCATGTGGTTACTGAACAAAACCTTTTCGTTGCTTTTAGTCTCTATTAGTAGAGTCAAAATAATTATGTCTGCCGAGCGAATTTTTGGAGGGTTCCGCAGTCCAACCATTTTTAGGGGCCGCATGGGGGTGCTATTTTACCTCATCGAGTTACTGGATGAAACCAAGTTCTCCTGGTAGCTAAAATGGTCCCCTTTAAATATTAATTGGTCTGCCAGTTCGCAACCTGGCAGTTTTTGCAGTCCAACCAAATAACTACATAGCATAACACAAAATAGCTTCCCGCTGTTTGTCCCTATGTATGCTTAGATCTTTAAAACTACGCAACGGATTTTAATGCGGTTTTTTTTAATAGATAGAGTGATTCAAGAGAAAGATTTATATGTATAATACTTGCATAATATAGCAGAGAAACACTGATAATTTTAAAGGTTTCTAATGTGTGTCGTAAATAAACACTTTTTTTTCGCTTACATTGCAAACGCTGGCTGAATCCTACGAGATAGATCAAAAAATGTACTACAGTATTATTTACCTTAAAAAGGTCCACATAAAACTTCTTGGTGGTATATGTCTATCTCTTAGGGATAACCCACAATATCCAGTTTTATCCTTTCTTTTTATGAGAAACTAGCTGACCCGACCGACGTTGTCCTGTCTTAGTTATGAATATTGAATTCGAGTTGGTATAATTAATGAAAAGTTGGGTTCAGAGATATTATAGGTCCCGTTTCCGTTACCGTTCCCCTTTCCCTTTCCCGTCCCGTTCCCGTTTACTTTATAACCCAACAGCTTTATAACCAAGTATATATCACTTGTTATATTAGTAACGTGTATGTTAGTCTATCCAAACTTACCAATTTAATATTAGGTGTGGTGGCTCTGAACTAACCGTGATGAGCACTAAGAAATTCAGTTTTCTTAGATCAGGGGTGAAGCAATCGAAAATCATGGCGAAGCACTTGCAGTGTCGCTTGATATTTCGAAAGCCTTTGACCGGGTCTGGCACGCTAGTTTGCTTCCAGCGTAGCAAGCTTCCAGCGTATGGTTTACCTGCTGACTTTTGCAGTTGGATTTCGGATTTCTTGAGCGAACGGTCGATAAGAGTGGCTATTGACGGCTGCTCTTCTGACCTCATGGCTATAGAAGCTGGAGTTCCTCAAGGATCCGTTCTTTCCGCAACGCTTTTTTTGCTGCACATCAACGATCTGTCTCATGCCCGGAATTGTTGGGTATGCAGACGACAGCACGGTTGCGGAGAGGTATTTGTCCAATGCAAAGGCCAGCAAGGAAGAAATTGGTTCCTTGAGAGAGGCCATGGTGGAGCGGACGAATACGACTTTGAGTCTTGTCTCCCAATGGGGCGACAACAATTTAGTCACTTTTAACGCCGCCAAAACGCAGGCATGTCTATTCACTGCAAAGAAGAGTCCTCTGAACTTGACTCCTACTTTCCGAGGTGTAACTATACCTGTCACCGACAATCTCGATCTCCTTGGCATAAAGATGAATTCCGATCTCAACTTTGGTGACACAATCGAGTCGAAGGCTCAAACTGCGGCCAAAAAACTAGGCATCTTGAACAACGTTAAGCGATATTTCACGCCGGGACAGCTTCTAACTCTTTACAAAGCGCAAGTCCGGTCGTGCATGGAATATTGCTGCCACCTGTGGGATGGGTCCGCAAAGTACCAGCTAGCCGCACTCGACTCGGTTGAACGCAGAGCCAGAAAACTCATAGGGGATAGTGCGCTATTAAAAACCAAGCTTCACAGTCTTTCCCATCGCCGTGAAGTGGCTTGTCTGGCGGTGTTCTACAGACTATATTTCGGAGAGTGTGCTCTTGAGCTGCATGAGCTCATTCCGCCATCCCCGTTCTACCATCGGACATCCAGACGCACGGCGGGGTTTCACCCCTATTTGGTTGACATTCCATGCATGCGCACGAAGCGTTTTTCATCTTCCTTCTTAATGCGCACAGCCAAGGAGTGGAATTCCCTGCCTGCGTCTGTATTCCCGAAAGAATATAACCCAGCGATATTTAAGGCACGAGTGAATAGGCTTCTTCTGGGCAAGCTCGCTTCATCTTCGGCCTCTTCTTAGCCTTATGGTTCTCGAATGTGGCCAAGAGTAAGCCCATTTAATGTAAAAAAAAAAGATCCTTTTTGTAAGAACTAATAAATTAATTTTTCAACACATTTGCTCGTAAAGTGAGCCCTAATACATCGCTTTTAGGGCCATAAACCGAACTATAACAAACGCGTGCAATAATATATAAAACACTAGTTGGTTATAGAATTAGCCCTACAAAGTTAAATAGGTACCTTACTGCAAGTTCTATGCGAGTAAACAGAGCATTTTCAATTCAACCGGGTAATACAGTTATTTTTTTAGTAACAACAAAGAGGTTTTATGCCGATGAAAATTTAATTGCATTTTTGGAATAAATAAATGTGTAGGTTCTTAATTAAGTCAAACAAATATTTATTATTATCAAATTATTCTTATTTTACAATATTTTGTTAAAAAATATTAAAATATTAATTACCATTTTACCACTTAAATTTATATTTTTGTAGTAGGCTGTATGCTCACTAACCCCTTTGTTCGCAAAATATTCTTGCATTGGGCGTGTGAAAAAAACAAAAAAAAAACCTGCTCGCCTTTTCTCATCATGATTATCATTTTGTTTTTGTCGTATTTGTTGCTGTGTGGTAAATTACTTTGTTTTTTCCTCGCAAATGTGTTGAAAAACGTCGTATGAAACTCGTGAGCTCTTACTTATTGCACACTCGGCTGAGTTACGCCCTCGCCTGCGGCTCGGGCTGTAACTGACAGCCTTGTGTGCAATAAACAACCAAAGCTAACTTGTATCATAATGTACTAATATTACATTTATTTCCTCAATAAAATAACTCCGACCGAAGCATCTGTTTGTTTTATTACACCCTCTTTGACGATATTTGCAGCACGCATTCTTTTAATTCTATGTCAAACGTCATATTTAAAAAGTTTATTTTGTCCAAAATAATTATTCTTATTCTTAAAATTTTTAAAGTTTTTATGTCCAAAATAATTTTATATGGTGGTTAAGTATTCTTAAATTTTCTAATTTTCCGTGCAATTTTCTTAATTTTATTCATTCATAACAACCATTTCCTGATAATATTAAACACAACAAAAAAAAGAATTAGTGAAATCGGTCCAGCCAGGCGAAACAGGATTTATATATATGTTACGGCTAATACCCGAAGTGCGGCTAAACCTAGCTTTAGCCGGCTAAAACTAGGTGTAGCCGATAGCTGTTGGCTAAAACTGCTTTACTCCTGTAGGTCCCGAATATAGGTTAGAAATTTAAGGCGAGCGCGGAGCGCAGCGTATCGTGAGCCTTAAATTTCGAGGTTATTTTTTTTTAACCTACAACAGAAATAACTTTCTTAATACCCCATGCTACACCTAGTTTTAGCCGGCTACACCTAGTATTAGCCGCGAGCAAATTGGCTACACCTAGTTTTAGCCAACAGCTATCGGCTACACCTAGTTTTAGCCGGCTAAAGCTAGGTTTAGCTGCACTTCGGGTATTAGCCGTAACATATATATAGTATATAATGGCTTATTTACGAAGTGATTTTAAGCAATACAGCATTAATCCTTACCTTATCCAATTAAGTA
Source organism: Agriphila geniculea (assembly GCA_943789525.1). Lineage (NCBI taxonomy): Eukaryota > Metazoa > Arthropoda > Insecta > Lepidoptera > Crambidae > Agriphila > Agriphila geniculea. The sequence continues at coordinate 18,347,192 of OX038875.1, forward strand.
CCTTAAATATATTTTGCATGCATGTGATGTAGATTATTATGGCCTTAGTATCAGCACTGCACCCATGCGAAGCCGGAGCGAGTCGCTAGTTTAATATAGTTTGTAAGTTCTCCTAGTAGCTAAAATTATGCCCTTTAAATATTAATTGATTTTCCAGTTCGCAACCTGGCAGTTTTTGCAGTCCAACTAAATTTATTATAATTTTAATGTTACATTTTCAGTCTACAGACGATATTTTACTTGCTTGCTTGTTTCTTTGTATTGATTCATGAAGTATATTTATTTTCTCAAACATGCTTGGAAATTCGAACATTATTTTGACAACTTTCTTGGTGCTAAATCGGACTGGACAGACCTAAACCGCTCCGGCAATTTCTGTATGAGAATCCATTACTAACGTATAATAATGGTTTTTCATAAAAATATTACAAGCCAGCCTTTCTGTTGTCTAACTTCAAAATCTATCGCAATCGCTTTCAGGATGTAATCCATTGAAGTTTCTTTTTGGCACAAAAAAAAACTTAGCAAAGAAATGCAGCAATGTGTCACATCCATCTGTCAAACGAAAGCGATTGCGATAGATTTTTAAAATTAGACATTTAAATTAGCCCCCGGGTTCCGAACAAGCCGGGTTCCGAAAAGGCTTGAGCACCATAGACCACATCCATACGCTGCGGCACGTTATACAGAGGACCGAGGAGTATAATCTGCCACTTTGCTTGGCGTTCGTGGATTATGATTTGATTCGATTGAAACCTGGGCGGTGCTGCAGTCTCTCAAAGGTGCCAAGTGGACTACAGATATATTGAGGTGTTGAGGTATTTATACAAAAATGCCACCATGTCGGTCCGAGTACAGAACCAGAGCACAAATCCAATCCAACTGCAGCGTGGTGTGAGACAGGGAGATGTTATTTCTCCGAAACTGTTTACAGCCGCGTTGGAGGACATCTTTAAACTCTTAGACTGGAAAGGACTCGGCATCAACATAAATGGCCAGTACCTAACACACCTTCGTTTTGCCGATGATATAAGTCTTATGGCTGAGACCTTGGAAGACCTGAACACAATGCTCGAAGATCTCCGAAGTGCTTCCCAAAGAGTGGGTCTTAGGATGAACATGGATAAGACGAAAATCATGTCTAATGCCCATGTCGTGCCCGCTCCAGTTCATGTTGGGAACACTACACTTGAAGTTGTTGACCATTATGTATACCTAGGACAGGCAGTCTAGTTGGGTAAGTCCAACTTCAAGAAAGAGATCTCTCATCGAATCCAACTCGGATGGGCAGCATTCGGGAAGCTCCGAAAAAGCTTCGTGTCCGATTTACCTCAGTGTCTCAAGACAAAAGTTTAGGAACAGTGCGTGTTGCTAGTGATGACTTACAGCAGCGAAACGTGGTCGCTAACTTTTGGTCCCATAAGGAGGTTCAAGGTCACCCAGCGTGCAATGGAAAGAGCCATGCTCGGCGTTTCCCTGCGTGATTGAATCAGAAATGAGGAGATCCGCAGGCAAACTAAAGTAACCGACATCGCTCGGAGGATTGCTCAGTTAAAGTGGCAGTGGGCTGGACACATAGCGAGAAGAACCGATGGTCGTTGGGGCGGAAAGGTTCTTGAATGGCAACCGCGCACCGGACGACGCTCCGTGGGTAGGCCCCCCATTAAGGTGGACGGACGATCTGGTAAAGGTCGCGGGAAGCCACTGGATGCGGGCAGCGCAGGACCGATCGTCGTAGAGATCCTTGGGGGAGGCCAATACCCAGCAGTGGGTGTCATGCGGCTGATATGATGATGATGATATAAATATTGCCGGCGTTTGACCGTAAATGTTTTTATTTAAACTCATTACACACGTGTAATTCAAAATTGGAGCTTTTCAATGAAACACAAATATGGGTGTCCAATAAAAAGCCTTGATGAGCGAGCACATTACAAAAAAACTTAAAAAAAAATATTAGATATTATACTAGCTATCACGGTTCATGAGATACAGCCTGGTGACAGACAGACAGACAGACAGCGGAGTCTTAGTAATAGGGTCCCGTTTTTACCCTTTGGGCACGGAACACTAAAAACTAAAAAAAATAATAATATGGGTATCAAATAAAAGGCCTTGATGAGCACATTCCAAAAAATTTAACAAAAAATTAATTTGCCAACTAAACCACAGCTTTCCACAGATAAAATGTTTGTCGCAGAGTCGAGCCGTTGCATTAACGACTTGTCGCAGTAGCGTTATATCGGAGTAGGGTGCGCCGCAGTGGATATCAGTCGCTATGAGAATATGCGCAGAAGTCTTCTATCGCAATCACGTTAGCGGCAGTAATAAACTGTCGCGATCGTGTTATGCGCAGTTTTGTCTGTCGCAGTCATGTCGCAGTCATGAAATACACTCCTGACGGAGCAATATTCAAAGTATGTGGAGCTACGCATACTTGATATCACATGGGTACCGCCAACATGCAACTTCTACTGGGGGTAAAAAAACTGTACTGGGCGTTGCTCTGTAAGAGTTTTTCTGCCTTGAAAATAGCTTTTCACCTGTGCACTGCTAAAAAAATGTTTTAACAAAAACACATTTAATGGTATGGGCGCCATTTGCTTTTCGCAGTATCAGTGCTGCAAACGCCATAAAAACTGTTCGGATATGTTCAGAAACCAAGAAATAAGAGTTTTTTTTAATTCATAGTTATGAATGTAACCACGTAATGGTACCCCCATTTTACGGTAAGTAGTAAGTACATAATGAATAGTTTTTCGCATATAATAAACTAATTGTATTTAATATTTCAGTTTGAAAATAATAGGTAAACAGAAAGCAACCAAATAAATCCAAAATAAAATTTCGTCTATAGACAGAACATTTAATTTTCAAACTATATTAAACTAGCGACTCGCCCCGGCTTTGCAGGGGTACAATGCTGATACTAAGGCCATATTAATCTATATCACATTCATGCACAATGTATTTAAGGTACTTAATTGGATAAGGATTAATGCTGTATTGCTTAAAATCGCTTCGTAAATAAGCCATTATTTCTCATAAAAAGAAAGGATAAAACTGGATATTGTGGGTTATCCCTAAGAGATAGACATATACCACCAAGAAGTTTTATGTGGACCTTTTTAAGGTAAATAATACTGTAGTACATTTTTTGATCTATCTCGTAGGATTCAGCCAGCGTTTGCAATGTAAGCGAAAAAAAAGTGTTTATTTACGACACACATTAGAAACCTTTAAAATTATCAGTGTTTCTCTGCTATATTATGCAAGTATTATACATATAAATCTTTCTCTTGAATCACTCTATCTATTAAAAAAAACCGCATTAAAATCCGTTGCGTAGTTTTAAAGATCTAAGCATACATAGGGACAAACAGCGGGAAGCTATTTTGTTTTATGCTATGTAGTTATTTGGTTGGACTGCAAAAACTGCCAGGTTGCGAACTGGCAGACCAATTAATATTTAAAGGGGACCATTTTAGCTACCAGGAGAACTTGGTTTCATCCAGTAACTCGATGAGGTAAAATAGCACCCCCATGCGGCCCCTAAAAATGGTTGGACTGCGGAACCCTCCAAGAATTCGCTCGGCAGACATAATTATTTTGACTCTACTAATAGAGACTAAAAGCAACGAAAAGGTTTTGTTCAGTAACCACATGAGGTAAAATGATGGTCAAAAGTAGGTAGCACAGCTTTGCACCGCCAAGGTTCCTCCAGGTTGAGCCCCGGCAGACCAACATTTTTCTTACCTATTTAAGGTCTACTTTTTGTGGAAGGTGGTAATTTTCAGTAACTCGATGGGGTAGGTAACCATGCGGTGGCCGCCCGGTCTATATGCTGAGCCGGGACTTTTTCGCCACTGTAGCACTGCTCACAATTCTAAAGTAGCAACTAAATGTTTAATTTCTGTTTTTCTTTTCATGTATGCATTATTATAGTGTTGTATGCATTGTTATAGTGTGTGAAATAAATTATCTTCATTCATTCATTCAAATCATTCATAATGTCACTTTCTTTATGCATGCCTCCGACTGCATGTTATAATGTTGCCTTTAATATTTAATCTTGTTACCGTCTTTTCCGTTTACTTGACTTTTTATGCAGGAGGGTTTTTAATTTTTTTAATTTACCCCATTTACTCCAAAAGGGTTGATTTTCGAAAATTCACGAAATTTATGTTTGCTTATTTATTTATTTTTATATGTACTCCTATAAAGTTTTAGTCGAAATGTCTATTTAATTTTTTGAGTGAAAATTTCTTTAGCGGCGTTGTACGCTTTTTTGTAATGGGGAAAAAATGCTAAACTCGCGTCAGTAAGAATCACGTGACCCTGATCGAAAATGAGGATGTGACGGATGGAGAGTAGACAGCCGGAAGTATCCCCCTCTCTTTCTACTGGGCGCGGTGAAAATAGCGGCGCGTTATTTCAAGACGTCAACACTTGTGTCACCATAGTAACGCGCTAATTTTTTAATTCAATGTCAAAACTCTAGATTTTCTCTCAAGCTATGGATAAGGCTTTCGTACAATACTGTTCTGTATTTAAATTCCAAAATATCAAAAATGCACAACGTTAATATTCAAGTTTTCACTTCTGCCGGCACTCCCGGAGTGCAACCCGATTTTTTACCATACAAACTTTGAACACCCATTTCACTCCTATAAGGGTTGATTTCGAAATATCCTTATTTATTCCGTGAAATCGTTGAAAAAAACGTTCCTTTTGTGATATTCCTTGCATAGCGCATAGGTATAACACAAAGGGAACGTTTGTGAACAATATCAGTTTTCTAGTTTGGGCTGGACGTTGACAGGTTAGTCACCGACATCGTGAAGATGTCAATCTACATCGTGAAATTTTAATCATTTGGTTCCCGAAGTGGGGTGGTTCAACTCATGATTACAAGCAACTTTTATTATGGGGCCAACTCTATCGCGAAATAAAAATCTGCTATTTCATACAATCGAGCGAGTAGGAATTGCGTTTTTGTATGGAATAGCTGTTTTTTTCGCGATATCAGAGTTGGTCCTATAATAAAAGTTGCTTGTAATCATGAGTGGAATCATCCCACTGCGGGAATCAAATTATTAAAATTTCAGCGTGTACCTCTATAGTAACGATAAAAAAATGCCGCATTCCTAAATTATATTCATCGTCGGAGGTTTTAAACAGAAACAATTACATTAATTTGTTTGTTTTTATTGAATAAATTAGAGCTATAAGTCGCATTTGAAAAATCTAACTAATATCACTTTAGTGGTGGTAGTACTGGAGGGCGGGGGCCTTGAATAAGACGGGGGCGGCCTTGACGAGGGTCGGGGCGGCGGTGGGCGCGGTGTTGTGCACCACGGCGTTGAACCCGCTGTGGTCGTCGGCGGTGTACTCCACGGTGCGCACGGAGCCGTCGGCCTCGTGGAACGAGTACGAGCCCTTCACCACGTCGCCATCGCGGGACTCCTGCTGCGACTTGTTGTCGCCGGTGTGCCCGTCAGCCACCGAGTAAGTGTACTCATACTTGGGGTAGGCCTGGTTAACAAAGAATTTTTTTATGAGGACATTATGATCAATTCATTAGTCATCATTGATATGACCGTTCAATTACCGACAAATTATTAGAATCGGCAAAGAAATAATGAATCTCATAAAAGTTTTACTTACGACTTCTTCCTGGTGAGCAACGAATTTAGCAACAGGAGCGGAGTGGTAGGCAACTGGGGCGGGGGCAGAGTGGTAAACGGGGGCGGCAGCCTGGTAGCTGACTTGAGCGGGGGCGGAGTGGTAGCTGACTTGAGCGGGGGCGGCGTGGTAGCTGACTTGAGCGGGGGCAGCCTGGTAAACGGGGCCACCAAAGGCGAGCTTAGAGGGTTGGTCGTGGCGGACGATGTTCTGGGAGGAAACCGCGGCAGCTGAAGAGTAGTGGACTGGCTCAGGCAGAAGTCCAGCCTGGGACACAGCCACGATGGCGCAGAAAGTCACCAACTGGAAAGGAAATAAAATTGATTAATGAAATAAGGATGTCATATTAATTCATTGTGGTGAAATAAAACTGCACGTTTTCATCAAGACACCCACTAAATCTACGAGTACAACAAATTGTCTTGCCCCCTGATTACGTAACTCTGTTGCTAACGATTCTCGATTGGAACCGCAGTTTTATTGCTGCTTTAAGTAAGATAGTTGTCACATCCGGTTCTTACTAAAGCAGCAATGTAACTCCGATTTCTGTCTGAGTTGATTGCAACGAAGTTATCAGCCCCTGATAACTTTTTAATTGTATATTTTTATTCATTCATTACTTACTTTGGAGAACATATTGATTGTTTCTTGTGTTCGAAGTGTGAATGATAGCTGTATAACCAAGGGCCCGGTTTTATACTTGAAATTTCGACCAAGATTAGACGTCGGCGTCGGTAGGTAGTGGAAGTTGTCAAACTAGCTTCTGCCCTGACCTTGCTCTGGGTCAAAATAGTGTCACGAAGTTATCCGTTCACTACTTCAGATTATCGCTTATGAAATACAATGCTTCTTACGTAAAACCGATTTAATAGTATCCTTCGCATATGATATCGAAACTGATGCCTAGCTAAGTCAATTACAGGTTTGAGATTACAAGAATGTGCAAATTTGTCAAGTGTAGTAATTACCATTTTAAATAGAAAGGCGTCTAGACTCTAGGTTTTTGGTTTTTGATACTATCTGGGAAATCTATATATTTGAATTTCTGTCGACGCAAAACTAGCTACTCCTTTTGTTTACATCTGTGCAATCTTACAGAAATAAGAAATTGCGTATTTCATCCCTGAAACATGAAAATATCAGACGAAGACAACTCATCAACAAAAGTTGGTCAATATGCCCAATACAGGGTTATTATTTAGTCACCATCCAAACATTAAGGACGTGTTCAGTCCATGAAACCACAGCATAATTACCTATGTTATAGTCAGACTGGTTAAACCCCGATTTGATCGTATTGAGTTTCGGCGTTTGACTGTCCAAGTTGGTCTCTTTTAGGTTTGGCCATAAAGTGGTTAGTAAAACAAAGGCCGAAACACGCTTTAATTTTAGACTTTCATTTAGACTTCTTTTTAAACCTGAAGTTTGACTAGACAGCGCTGGAGCTTTGGCGTTTGCCTATCATACATATAAAACTCTGAACTGATTGACTGATTCATTCACTGATTCATTGTTTGGATAGGCGTAGAGCCCTAACGGCTGAAGGAAGAGACACTAATTTTGGAGGGTTGATACCTTTTATGATGTGGATGAGCGCTTTTGAGAAAGGATTTTAGAAAATTTCCGTCATACAGGATGCTACAGGTTGTTCAAGTTTGTATGAGAATTTGTATAGGGTTGAAAGTAGAGACACCATTTTTGGAGGGTAGATTCCTTTTATAATGTATGTGAGCACTAAAAAGGGTTTTGGAAAATTCCCGTTATACAGGGTGCTACAGGGTGTTCCAGTTTGTATGGGAATTTGTATAGGGCTGAAGGTAGAGACACCATGTTTGGAGGGGAGATACCTTTCATGGTGTAGGTGAGCACTGAGAAAGAATTTTGGAAAAATCCCGTTATACAGGGTACTGAAGGATGTTCCAGTTTGTATGGGAATTTGTACAGGGCTGCACCATTTTTGCTGGTAGAGATACCATTTTTGGAAATAGATACCTTTCATGGTGTCCCGTGTAGGTGAGCACTAAGAGAGGGTTTTAGAAAACTCCCGTTTGACTCTCCAGTTTGTAAATGATTTTTTTATTGGAAAATTTAAATGTGCCTACTAATAGGTCTACTGATAAAAACCTATGTATATTGGCTTTTATCAGTAGACCGGTTACTTATCAGTGGCGCAGTGTTTAGCGCCTGGCCCAGCGATTGCGTAAGTTAAGCAACGTTCGCAAGGGTCGGTCATGGGATGGGTGACCAAAAATTTACTATCGCGAACTCCTCCGTGCTTCGGAAGGCACGTTAAGCCGTTGGTCCCGGCTGCATTTGCAGTCGTTAATACCCACCAATCCGCATTGGGCCCGCGTGGTGGATAATGGCCCGTCCTCCTTATCCACCCATAAGGAAGGCCTGTGCCCCAGCAGTGGGGACACCAAAAATGGCTGATGGACAGACATATTGGTAATCCGTGACTTTCAAAATAAATGGACAACTATCTTAATCACGCGAACGAAGGCGCGAGCAAAACCTAGTAACATTATATCCACCTTATAATTATCCATACAAAAGAGCTAAGTCCATGAAAGGTATTAGTCATAGACATTATGGTCACTTTTTGGCCTAAAGCTGCATTTTGTGATGAAAGCAATCCGCTTTGCACAGTGATAGTGGGGGCCAAACTAAGCGATTTCATCCGAGGATAAACGAGATTCACCCCTTAGGAACAGAGATGGCGCCACTTGTTTAAAAAAATCTTTAAAAATTTCTAAAACCTAAACGGATGATCCTATTTTAATGATTAAGGTGTCTATCGACAGATAATTAGTTGTTTTACTATTAAAAAAATAATAAAGTAGCAAAAATAAATAATAAATACCAAAAAACCTTCATTATTGAAGAAAAAAAATATTTTTTTAGTATTTATTTAATTTTATAAAAATAATGTAACAATGTGGTACTCTTTTATTTATTCGTATTATTACCCATTTAGTTGCACGTTTAATAAAAAATACCGCATATCAATATCTTGTATAGTTTTAAAGTTATTGAAGAAAACACTACATAGTGCCGGTATATCCCTTAATTCGCTGAACAAAAAAAATCTCAAAAGTGATATTTTTTTCTTTACATATGCTTTATTTATAATCTCTATGTATACAGAAAAATAAAATAAAAAATCTATAATATACCAATTTTGAGAAATTATATGTATAATTCGGCGAGTGATCTTTATTCTTGAGTTTCGAAGGTGCGGGTTACCCTGAAAATAAAATAGCAATGAAAAATATAATAATAATAAAATAATAATAAAAGACGCTAAATAACATTTGAACTAAATCTTTATTTTACTTACGTTTTATTTTCGCATTCGCCTATACAGGTTTTGCACTGTAAAGTGCAAGGTAGGCCATCGCCTCGGCAGCCACAATGCATTGAGTCACAGTTCAATTTACATCCACAATGGTCAAGGAGGCTTAATTCTGGCCAAATTGCAGTAACCTTCGACCATCGTGGAGTCCATCTATCTTTAACATCTTTCCATCCCCAAGAAGATGGACTTTGGATTGATTTATCCATAAGGCATTTCCCCATGCACGCAGATCATTGTTGTTCAAGGGCACCTGAAGTAGGCGTAAGACTTGTCACTAGCCTGCTTTTAGTCGAAAACAAATCTTTCCGAACCGCCATAACAGTAATGTTCTCTGTTTGTGCATCGCTGGCAAGTGCATCTGGAAGCAAGATTAGCTTTATTTGAGAACGAGTGAAATAATTATGTTAACTTACACTATATACAATAAAACAATGGGTACAAACCTTTCCAAATGAGCCAATATTTCTTCAGAGGAATTTCTATAGGATAGGACTCGACATACTAGCAAAAGCAGTAGTTACTTCAGGGTGTGAAACCCATGTTTTAAAACAAGTGTTTTACCTTTTTTATTCAAATAACACCCTGTGAAAGCATGAAAGCCCGGAAACGCAGTTGACATTTCATGACCTAAAGTATAAAGCAAATTTTTGCACTACTGCTACGTAACGGCGTTTGTTAGCTGTCCCGGTCAATATCGACATTACCTGCAAACCTTCATCTTTTAAAATTTCGTACTTAGTACGAAATAAACAGAACCAACACATTTGTGTCCGAAGATCGCATTAACATATGGGTTGCTCCTTGCCTATGCCCAGCGATCTCTATCAATTATAATCATCGACTAAAAGCAGGCTGGTGACAAGTCTTCCGCCTACTTCAGCCGCCCTTGAACAACATGATCTGCATGCAGCGTCTAAGAGGGCGACATATATTATGGGGAAATGCCTTATGGATAAATCAATCCAAAGTCCATTTTCTTGGGGATGGAAAGATGTCAAAGATAGATGGACTCCACGATAGTCGAAGGTTACTGCAATTTGGCCAGAATTAAGCCTCCTTGACCATTGTGGATGTAAATTGAACTGTGACTCAATGCGTTGTGGCTGCCGAGGCGTTGGCCTACCTTGCACTTTACAGTGCAAAACCTGTATAGGCGAATGCGAAAATAAAACGTAAGTAAAATAAAGATTTAGTTCAAATGTTATTTAGCGTCTTTTATTATTATTTTATTATTATTATTATATTTTTCATTGCTATTTTATTTTCAGGGTAACCAGCACCTTCGAAACTCAAGAATAAAGATCACTCGCCAAATTATACATATAATTTCTCAAAATTGGTATATTATAGATTTTTTATTTTATTTTTCTGTATACATAGAGATCATAAATAAAGCATACGTAAAGAAAAAAATATCATTATGAAATTTTTTTGTTCAGCGAATCAAGGGATATACCGGCACCATGTAGTGTTTTCTTCAATAACTTTAAAACTATACAAGATATTGATATGCGGTATTTTTTATTAAACGTGCAACTAAATGGGTAATAATACGAATAAATAAAAGAGTACCACATTGTTACATTATTTTTATAAAATTAAATAAATACTGAAAAAAATATTTTTTTTTCTTCAATAATGAAGGTTTTTTGGTATTTATTATTATTTTCTGCTACTTTATTATTTTTTAAATAGTAAAACAACTAATTGTCTGTCGATAGACACCTAAATCATCAAAATCGGATCATCCGTTTAGGTTTTAGAAATTTTTAAATATTTTTTTAAACAAGTGGCGCCATCTCTGTTCCTAAGGGGTGAATCTCGTTTATCCTGGGATGAAATCGCTTAGTTTGGCCCCCACTATCACTGTGCAAAGTGGCTTGCTTCCATCACAAAATGCAGTTTCCTTTTCATAATTACTATGACTATATATTTCTGATAAATTAAATCTCATTTTATTTCAATCTGATGTTTTTTGAAAGCTGTTAATACTCAACCTACCGACTTTACTGTCGAATTCACTGTATAATTTCTCCTATTTGCCGTGTGTCAGAGAATAAAAAGAAATGTTCAATACAGTTGCTCGAAAATGTGAGATTACGATGACAGTACAACGTGAGGGAAGTTGATTTTACCGCACGCCGTGCGTTTTTGTTTACGGTTTAGTACAGCGTGCGGAAAGTTGATTTTACCGCACGCCGGTACCGTGCGTTTTTGTTTACGTACGTTTTTTTTTAATTTCTACTAGCTTCCGCCCGCGACTTCATCCGCGTGGACAGTAGAAAAATATAGCGACCAGTTTAAAATGACCTCTTTAGTGTATGAAAGCTAGTAACTACGGAGCTGTTTCACTGGTTTCACCCACCTGAATTTGACGAAACATAGCTTAGATTTTAAGTTGGTCAATTTACCAAACTGTGAAATAAGCCCATCAAAATTCGTTCAGCGGTTTTCGCTTATTTCGCGCATAAATATTTAGAATTTACAGTTTCATTATATGTAGGTATAGATTACAATTTCAGTAGTACCTATAATGTTTTCTCGCAAATGTATTGAAAAACGTTGTATTTTAAAACTCGTGACGATTAAAAACCTTCGCCTGCGGCTCGGGCTTATAAAACGTCAACTCGTTTTGGAAACCTCCTTACTAACCTTGTATCATAAACTACTATTGGAGTTTCAGAAACAATACGAACATTTTTCAATTCTAAGATTAGAAGAACACTAAATGCATTTTTATACTTTTATTATTTTTTCTGGACCTACACTGGCTTGATTCTGTAGCATAGAGTTTCTAATACGAACTTTTAATTTTATTATGATTAAATTATCTTTGTTACGACAATGATGTTAGGAGATTAGTTCAGTGCTAACACTTAAATTATAGAATAACTAATAGTAGGAATTAAAATTTTATATCTAAACCGAGCGTCCGCGAAGCGTATCTGTTTCAGCTTGGGCAAAAATGCTTTCCTTTGTCCTTCCGTCCGTCAGGCTGTTCAGTTCATCTGTCCGTCTGTTATTCTACAGGTCGCATTTCTCAACCGATTCTCGTGAAATTTTGTGAGCAGGTTCGATATTTTATTGTTGATTCAGTTTTTTGAAATTTTTCAAAATAGCGGAGACACTTATGCGGAAAAAACATTTTAAGCCATTTCAGAAATTACACAAATGCCAGGTCTACCGCTTACAGAGCCACTAGTTTATTATTAAGTAAACTCAGTTACTCTCCGTCGTCGATGGGGTATCAAGTTAAATGCAATTTAATCAGATAGTATGCAAACATTTCCTACTACCACATAATAGGGAATTACACCATTTTTTGAAAACTGTTTTAAATTAATCCTGAGGTCGAAATAAGCCAGCAGAATTTTTAATTTAATTTTATAAAACCATTAAATGCCCTAAAACACGTTTTTAATTTATGATTTTGAATTTTCGCGCGGAAACACTAGCCGCCATGCTGTTTAGGCTCGTGACGTCACTCCGTTAGTAAACAAACAATAGTGCGAAAGACCAAGTATAAAATAAAATGTAAATCTTTGGTGTCTTGTGCCTGAATCCAATAATACAAGTGTAAAAACGCCACAAAATTGTGGATTCAAGTGCCAAGTGATAATAAAATGAGAAACACTAAACTGGCAAGAGAGATAATAGTATCCAAAATCATTGTCCCCAAAAACTAGACTAGAATGTATTTCTGAGAAGACCACTTTGATGTAAGTACCTATGCGCTAGAAATGGTAAATTAACTATGGAATAAACAAAATAAAACTTCATGTTAGTATTACAAAACAATCGTCATATTTTGTGACAAGTTTGTGACCTATGTATTTATAGGTTATGTTTTGCTATATTGTGATTTGAAAATTTCATAAATACTTATTATATTCTATATTTTAGCTAAAAAAAATGATGTGAAGAATTATACACAGTATAAGGTAGTGGGTTCTGCTTAACTCAGATGAAACGAAACTGCGTACCTACCATCCAGATTTGATTGCCAATTTATAGGAAACACAAGTCCACAGAGTCCACTCAAGTGAATATCCGCATGCCTTTATTGAAAGGCAAAGAATGTCTACAATACAATTAAAGAGATTGAAGAGACCATACAAAACGAAAATTATGGTAAATCCAAGTACCATCTTGTAATCAAGGTAATTTATTTTTAGTATTTTATGCAGTTGTAATAAATTTTATTAACATTATCACGAGGCTAGGACAGATATTATACTAATCATATTGTACTATTATTTCTAGATTTTTTGACACCTGAAATTAAGAAGTGTGATGATAGAGCGGTCCAAGTAGTACAAAGCTGAGTGCGGCAGGCGGCAGACGAAACAAATAGCCAGTTTTGTAGAGGGTCTTTCGAATATTGAGAGAATTTGCCGTGTTTTAAAGATGCGTTCAGTGATCTGGTGACTTATTTTAAGTAGAAATTGTGTTTCTTTTTGTTGATATTTTTAAATGTGTGTGTGTGTACGCCTGCGAAGTTAGAAACTAGTGATACCTCTATTTGTAATTAACAAGATCCGTTTTTGTAACCTTGTTTCTATGCACAATAAAGCACTTACTTACTCACCTGCCTCGCTTGACCTAGACCAGCTATCTACACACACATTATAGTCAAAATATCAAAACATTGATTTTATAAAATGTAGTTATTATTCTTATTTCGTTGTTATTATTAATGTAGCGGTCAAATAAATATATCAAATATTATGTACAGTTTTTTTTATTTCCATTGCGCACTGTACATAGCCGAGTTGATTTAAAGAATGTAATAGATGTGTATTTATCTCATGTGCATGAGTGCAAAATATGTGAAAAAGTACCTACATAATATTATTATGCACTATCTATACTATACATAAGGTAGGGTACGGTAGGATACTCAGAAGCAAAACTCATTTCTTTGATCTGTGGTAGGATAGGAGTAGAGTAGGTAGGCTTAAATTATAAAAAAACAGTTATTTTCATAACATGAAAAGTGTATTTTCAGTAGTTTACAAACTTTTAAGTTGGAAAAATAGTCCTGTGCTTTTTTTTCACTAGACACTTAATTTCAAAAGTAGGGTTGTTATTAATTTGTAAATGTTAATGCCTCAGAAATAATATAGAGACTGCATTTTTCTATCTTCATTCCATTTTATTTTCCACTGTTTTCCTGACTTCTTCCAGTTTCTTACCTCTTGATATTGCTGAAGTTCCTGGAATTTTTGCACAAAAATCATAATGACCCTCTGGTCGCATCTGGTACCATCCACTGTTTTGCACTAGCTCACTAGCATTTCGAGGCTGTGATTCTGCCATAATTTTAGTTAATGCCACAAACAAAAGCCACTTATGTTGATCTCTTGTTTTAATTTCTAAGAATGATATAGTTTTTTGATTGAAAAGATGGGAGATCTTACTTATAAAACATCAGTCTTCATCATTATTTTAATTATTAGGTGATACAGCGCTAAAGTTGACTTTCTCCGTCCTCCCAGGACCTGATAACAAGAAAATACGTTATGTTAGATTGTTATACAATAACACAGGGTATCATCGTGTTGTATTGTTATTGTGCTTATTGTTAGACAAAACTTGATATATGCTAACTACTTACATTGCTGTTTTAACATTTCTCAACTCTGCAGAACAGAAATCGGGATTGGATTGGACGCAAAAAATTTCGCCACCATGAATGAATGTATTTATCCTTGGTAGGTTTGTACTTTCTGCTCTAGCAAAACTGTATTTCATGATGCTATTTAATAATAGTCCACAGATGTAGTAATCACTTATAAGATTTCAAAATAAATCGATGAAAATCTAATTTGTTTATTATCGCAATCACAGAGAGAAGAGAGCTGTCATGTTTGTTTACTATCGGAGTGACGTCGCATCGTAATCCAATATGGCGAAGGGCGTTTTTGACATTTGATGAATAGATTAAAAAAGACGATTTTTAAAATTGAATTATAAAATTTATATTGCATTTTTATGAATAAATATCGACGTTTCTCGTTTACTATTTATGAAATCTATCTTAAATATGCATTTTTATACTTTATCTTACATGGTGTAAAATAGCCTATTATACTGTGCTACTGTAGCATACGAGTTAAAAACATGATAGACCTTCATGCTATGACAATAAATTCTAGATTTAAAATCTAAACGCAAATAGTACAGTAGCCCGTAGAACATTTAAATCACGAAAAAGGTTACCGTTTGCCGTTGTGATATAATTATTTATTACGAAATTATAGATACTTTAACCAAAGTTTTAGAGATCGCAACCCGCCGTAACCTATATTTGTATATCTCCAAAATTGATATTTTTTTATTCTTCGAGGTTTACCACATAGTTTAGCTATTGTCGTATTTTACAGCTTGGTTTGATTGCCACAGATAAAAGTAAGACTATAAAAAGTAGCCATACACAGATTTAAGACCTGATGGAAATGGTTGGACTTTAACTGGTCTTAAATCTGTGTATGATCACTTTCCATAGTCTTACTATTATCAGTGGCAATCAAACAACGCTGTAGAACACGACAATAGCTAAACCATGTGGTAAACCTTGAAAAATAAAAAAATATCAATTTTGGAGATATACAAATATAGGTTACGGCGGGTTGCGATCTGTAAAACATGAGTTAAAGTATCTATAATTTCGTAATGAATAACTATATCACAACGGCAAACGGTAACCTTTTTGGTGATTTAAATGTTCTACGGGCTACTGTACTAAAACGTGATACTAACGTTTTATCCATAAAGTTAATATTACCTAGTTTGATCATTTGAAAACTTTTTATAGTCCACTGACGACATTAAAAATATATCATTTTTCACGTTATTCCAAAAGAAATTTTAAATTTTTATTGCTACGGAACGCTCCAAAAATAATTTACATTCTCAATCTATTTGGTTTTAAACAATAGTGCTGTAACTAATTGATTACTGTTTTTTACCGATTGTATTCGAATTCATGTAAATACACAAATTAATTTGTGAAAATTTAATAATGTAAGGTTTTGAGAGTGATGTCAATATTGATGATATAATTAATTTAATATTTTTCATTTCAACATCCAATTGGGTGTGTAGCGATCTGGATCTCCTCCATTTACTTCCTGGATAGCTATTATCAGATCACAGCTCTATCAATTCCTGGCGGAGAACCAAGGCTCCAAATTTACTTCGTTTGTATGAAAATCAACTGGTGTTTCTAATTATCCCTCCGGACACTAGACTCCCATGACTTCACTCCCATGGGATCGACATAAATGTTTTTCGCCTCTTGACTCCCATGGGATCCTCAGATTTATGTGATCCTGGTACTAATTATTATTTATCATACTTTTTAATTCATGATTTTAAAAATATACATATAAAAGTTACCGTTATAGATTTAGGTACTCGTGATCCTGTTTCCCACTAGCGGGCTTGAAACAAACCCTGCCACCAACCATATATGTGTTAAAAAAACGTCAATGAGACGGGCAACAAAGGGTGTGTGAAAATAGTTTCGGTTTCCGTTTCGGTTTCGGCCGAAACTGGAATTAGGGCTGAATGTTCAGTTTCGGTTATTTTACGTTTCTGATATATGCGCCTAAAGGATAACGTATTTTTTTACGTAGTAAGTAATTTAAAAAATACAATATAATAAGTTTGCAGTAGTTTGTAGTGTGTAGTAATGAATTTGAAAACGAACAAAATTAAAAAAATAATTTAACCATCATTTTTGACTAAGAGACTAGACTAGTAAATATCGAGGACCAACTTTTACGAAGGTGTGATATGATAGATAGATAAATTGTTTTATCTACACTCACAACGTAATGCTCCAAATATGAATTCAAAAAAGATTGTATAAATATGTGCTTTATTTTCGAAATAAAAAAAACTCATTACAGTGCAGTCAACTGCATCATAATATAACTTTTTAAATTTTTATAGCACACTTTTACTTTTTAATTTTTTGGCGCGCATGGGCTTATTGTAATATCTATGGTCTGTGGTGCGGGGCGCGTCATTTTTAAGGCAAAACAAAAAAGTTATGATTTCAATTTTTACTTTTTGTTGTAGGTTCTGAATTTCGTAGGGTTTTTTTTATTCTTGCTTTAAAATATTATATCTGATAGCAGTGAATGTGACAAAAACGCCTGACATTTTAGATGCAGCACTGAAATGACGCTTATATCAAGGTAGTACGGTAATTATCAGCGAAGGTTCTCTCTCTTTTTTACACGACTGCCCAAAGCAAAAAGAGTATATGTGTTCAGGGTTCATGTATGTGGGTATGTGAGTTTCTTTATTCCACCATAACTTCTAAATGCCTGAACTGATTTGGATAAATGGGGTATCGCTAGAATTCTTACAGCATCCCGAGTGACATGGTTATATATTTTTTTAGAAAATATATCAATATGGCGACAGTCCGACGCCATTTTCAATATGAAAAAAAAAAATGTTTTCTTCTATTATTACAATATGGGCATCAAATGAAAGGCCTCGATGAGCACATTCCAAAACTATATAACATGTCACTAAAATATGTGAAATAAAAATAAATAAATTTAAAAGATATTAAAAACACGACTGCCTTGCCAAAAACGAACTAAAAAGTTAAACAACATGTTCCATAATAAGGTCTCCCGACTGCAATGACACTTGTTGTTTAACTTTTTAATTCGTTTTTGGCAGGGCAGTCGTGTTTTTAATTTTTTTTTTATTTATTTATTTTATAACTTTGATATTTTATTTAAGTTAGTAGTTTCAATCCCAAATTGTATGAGTGTAGATAAAGTAGTACATGAAACTGCACATAACTAGGTATTAAAACACTCGTGTGATACTATTAAAAACCTCGCCTGTGTTTTAATACACCTCTTTATGTATTAGTTTCATAAACTACTACTATGTTTGTTGCAACACATAGAAACATCAGGTAGGTACAAGAATAACATATACGAAAAAAAAAAGAAAACTTAACTAATAGCAGTGCGGATGTGCATAGGGACCCTATGCACATTTCACACCCTATACATACATATGGTATAGCACCAGCTATTCTTCTCTGTTGTGCTCGCCAACACGTAAATGCAATAAAACGTGTCAAATTGTATTTTTCGAGGTTTTAAAGTAAAGTAACATACTGTTACACGTCACACCTAAGATACGATAGTGTGAATAAACTGGTAGTTGTAAAACAAGATACCTACTGACCTTGCTCTAGGCCATCGTAGTAAAGTTAATCAGCCACGTTCATTCATAAGGCAAACGGAGACGCTTTCAAGATGCAAATGAATAAACTAATCATCATAAGATGTGAATGAACTACCGATACTATGAAGTTTGGTATAAGTCATTAATGTTACGAACGTATACCTAGTCATTCTTTCTTTTGGTGCACTAATGATACTTGACCAATTTTGAAGATTTTTTTAGGTTTCTACAGTATGATATACCTACTCATAGATATGCTGATGGTCACAAAGATAATAGAAAGGTTTAAATGTTACGTCACATCAGGAGATCGAGGAGGTGGCAATGTGTAGGGAGGAACGGAGGGGACTATACCTAGGAGAGGATAGATTTTAAGTAAAATTAACGATGAACGGTTGCCGGATAAAAAAATAGTTAAGCTAGGAGGACCTCAGTGGCGCATTGTTCTAGCGTCAGTCCTTCTCAAGGGTCGGCCGTGGGATGGCTGGATCGAAAATGTATCTTGATGCTCCTACGTGCTTTGTGTAACCTAGCTATAGGCTTCGTATCTCGGAAGGAATGTTTAATTAAAAACAACAGTTCAATTAACGTATGAAATAAAACAATTTTTAACGGATACTAGCGCGGTTTTATTGAAAGCACTTTGGTAATTAGTTGGTATTTGGTTTGATTTTTGGTTTTCCCGACGTTTCGGCAACTTTGCAGCTGCCGTGGTCACGGGGGACTGAAGCTACCCGTGAGTCTACCCTCAAGCGATGAATTTTTTTAGACGTTCAGAAATTAAAATTTTAACAATTTTTTTTAAATGTTTTATGTTGATTTATAATTTAATTTTATGAATTATTTAGTGCTAAAAGAGAGAGAATCTACTGAAGCTACCACCATTTCATAAAATTGGGAGGCCCCTCCAAGAAAGAAATGGCGAAAGAAAACTTGGAGAGGAAAATTTCATGTCTAGTGAGCGCGTAAGCTTGAGAAGTGAATCAATCAACGTAATAACAAGAGTTGTATTTCACATTATTATGGTTCACAGTATTTCAACACGTTACCTGGCTTTAGATAGTATTTAAAAGTAATTCCTTATTCAATAATAAAAGATATCGTTCCTGTAAGCTTGCCTTGCAAAAGATCTACGCGCCACCTTGACATTAGCTGTCAACTGTCAACTTGACAGTGACAGCTCACTTTGACCTATGATTCAGCTATAGACAATATTTATGTTTCGTTCAGAAGAAAGGCCTGTGTCCCAGCAGTGGCAAAAAAAAAGGTTGATCTTGAATTTAAGGTTACCAAATGGCGCAATATAAAAATTCTTTTGCTGTTTGGTGCGATTTATTAATAATTTAAATCGATTTTATTTATTATTAACAATAAATTAATATAACTTATTCATTTATTAAATTGGTCAAAATAAAATACTTACCTGATCTAACTCTTTTTCGAAACTAGAGGTATAACTTTAGCGTATAAGTGTTACCTAGATCTGTCAAATTGTGACCTGAGGCAAGGTCAGTTAGTAGACATTCATGCGTAATATTAAAATGTGCTTGCCACTATAAAACGAATCTCGTCAGATAAACAATATCACTTAACGATATTAAAGTAAACCTGCAACATGTTCTGCAAAGTAAGTTCTTTAAATAATGCTTAAAAATAATTTTTTTTTTGAAAATATGATTAAATAATCGCTGAACTAAAATCCCTTAGATATGATTCTAAAATTAGATTCTGTTTAAAGGTGGTAGCCCTCTGCGCGTTGGTGGTGGTAGCCCAGGCTGGTCTGTTGGCCGCCCCCGTGCACTACTCCCCCGCTGAGGCCGTGTCCTCCCAGAGCATCGTGCGCCACGACCAGACCAAGACTGTCGCCGCCCCCGTCTACCACGCCGCCCCCGCTTACCACGCCGCCCCCGTCTACCACGCATCCCCTGTCTACCATACCGCCCCCGCCCCCATCTCTTACCAAGCTGCTCCCATCACCAAGGTCTTGGCTCAGCAAGAAGAGATCGTAAGTAAATCATTATAAACGTTAAACAGATTGATGCTCTTTGAAGACAGTAAAAGTCTGAACTATACTAACAGTTGTTGTAAGTTCGATGAATTACACGAGTTTCTCGGTTTTCCTAAATAATGTATGTTTCACTATGTATAATAAATAAACAAAATAAAAGCCAAGAGCGTCGACGACGGCCTTCGTGAGATAGGTCAAAGGAGGATAAATAACAATGTTCTTTTTGTAACCAGGCCTACCCCAAGTATGAGTACACTTACTCAGTGGCTGACGGGCACACCGGCGACAACAAGTCGCAGCAGGAGTCCCGCGATGGCGACGTGGTGAAGGGATCGTACTCGTTCCACGAGGCCGACGGCTCCGTGCGCACCGTGGAGTACACCGCCGACGACCACAGCGGGTTCAACGCCGTGGTGCACAACACCGCGCCCACCGCCGCCCCGACCCTCGTCAAGGCCGCTCCCGTCTTGTTCAAGACTCCCGCCCTCCAGTACTACCACTAGACTGAATCCTACATGTCGTAATGACATACGCTGACCAAAATTTTTGTTGATTAATTTATTGCAATATAAGATTAAGATCGAAAAAAGTTGTATTTTTTATCCTGTTTTTTTTGATAAATTCAAAAGGAAAAAATATAGGAATGAAATCTTTGATATTCAATCAGATTTTTGTTCTATATATTATTTATATTTTTCATTATTGGCAACGGATTGAAGTCATAATTTACTGATTTTTATCGAAGCAAACACTAAGTATAAAATGTAAACATTGAAATTAATGACCATGATAATTACGAGTATTTACTACCATGTTATAAAACGACTTAATTCATTGCATCTTTGCATATTTACTGGTTAAAAATAAAATTTCCCTTCAACAATATAGGTAGGTAGTTATTGAATTTTTAATTTGATGAAAAAAAATATATTGTGGTTCAATAACAATAAAAAATATTAATCCAGCTAAACACCCATCTAAACAACTATTTAAAGGTCTTCTTCTTCTTCTTTGGTCCAATATTCTGTGGAATAACATAAATATTCGAGCGCGTAAGATTGAGAGGTGTATAATACTGTGTATACCTATTTTATGCACATTGAATTGAATATCTATTGAAGTGAGTACGTACTTGAAAATATGTGTTCACTAGTGAGCTCGAAGCGTGAATCTTTCATATATCTGTCCGGCTGTTCTCCTCTATAGGTTGCATTTCTCAGCCTTTCTCAGCTGATTCTCGTGAAATTTATGAGCAGGTTCGATGATTATGTGAATTGTTTCTGAGGATTCAGTTTTTTGTTTTTTTCCCAAAATGGCAGAGTTCGTAAAAAGTCATATTTGAGCCATTAAAAAATGTTAAAAAAGTCTCAAAGGGTCTACAGCTCACAGAAGCACTAGTAATATGTAAGTGTTACATGACACCATTTTGCACCCGGAGGTTAAAAAACCGGCCAAGTGCGTGTCGGGCCACGCGCCGTAGGGTTCCGTAGTTATCTTATACCATACCATATTTAATACCACATCATTTTTCGTCTGCAACAATAACTTTGTTTTTCACAGTTTTGGTATGAATGACAAAGGTATATTTGCGGTTTTGGAAAATGTACTATATCTCAAAAACTACAAAATGTATGCCGTTCAAACTAATTTTGGTTGAAAGTGTTTATTAAGATCTACAGCATATATATTTTTTTAGATTTTTCACTCTCTTATTTCAAAAGTTAAAGGGGGGGGGGGACACATTTTTACCACTTTGGCGGTGTATATCTTTCAAACGGTTGACTTTGAGAAAAAATTGTCTTTGAAACCTCAATGTCATTTTTAAAGACCTATCTATAGACACCCCGCACGTATTGGTTCGAAGAAAAAAAAATTTTTCAGTATCAGTTCTATGTTCTATATGGGGAGACCCCCATAACCTTCTATTTTTTTTAATTTTGTGTTAAGATCGTTAAGCGGTTAACAGAATACACCTACCTACCAAGTTTCAACTGTGTACTCTTAATACTTTCGGAATAAAATGGCTGTGACATACGGACAGACAGACACAGACAGACAGACATGACGAATCTATAAGGGTTCCGTTTTTTGCCATTTAGGCTACGGAACCCTAAAAAATGGCCTGGAAAAACGGACTAAAAAGTATAAAATATTTTCTTCCGTAAAGACTTAAAACCCAATTCAGAAGTTTTGAACCTAAAAACGTGGAGCGCATGCAAAAGACCAAGGTAGGTATGTACCTATGTTTTTAGTTCGATTTAGTTTGGTTTAAAAGGTGTTGAATAATAATTGTAAGTAGGTACTTATACACGCTGAAATTTTAATCATTTGGTTCCCGCCGTGGGGTGGTTCCACTCATGATTACAAACAACTTTTACTAAGGGGTCAACTCTCCTGCTCGCAAAAAAAAATCTGCTGTTCCATACATTAAGGTCGAGTAGGTACTACACTTTTGTATGAAACGGCAGATTTTTTTGCGAGTTGGCCTCATAGTAAAAGTTGCTTGTAATCATGAGTGGAACCACCCCACGGCGGGAACCAAATGATTAAAATTTCAGCGTGTATAATTATTATCTGCTTTTTAGTCTCATCTGTGTTAGTTTTGTGGCTTTTTTTCTGAATTTATCTTGAGAATCTGGACCCATCAGAGTACTCATCAAGATGAATCAAACGAGCCCAAACTTGATGGGGATGCATGGTTTTAATACAGAGTTTCTGTGGCCTTCCGACTCCATCATCAGACCTTTGACTCCGTCTCCCATCAGAGTACTTGTCAAGACGAATTAGACAAGCCCAAATTCAATGGGGTTGCATGGTTTTATCACAGAGTTCCTGTGACCTTCATCAGGCTCTAACATCAGATCAGTTCATTGACACCATTATATTGCATTGTAGTCCAGTTCTGACCTGTTTAAAGTTTCAAGTAGTGATGTACAAACCTTGAGGCGTCGAGTTCTACTTTTGAAGCCTCGAGGCAAATTGGCAGGACTCGGTGAGCTCGGTAGGCTCGTAAACCCGAGCCTAGCCGAGACACGAGCTCTCTGAGCCACGCCTCGAGGCTTCAAAAGAGTTCAATCCTTTAAAAGAGCTCGAACCTATTAAAAGAGCTCGAGCCTTCAAAAAAGTCTTGAGTCTTAAAATGAACGCACATAAAAGCTGGAGTTTATGTTTATGACTATAATATGTCTGTAAATAATAATATTGACAATATTATTATTTACGGAGATATTAAAGCCGAGAGACTATCGACCTCACAGAGCCCTGCAAATCTGACTCGAGTCTCCAAAATTAGAACTCAAAAAGATGATTGTCTTATATCATAAAGAACACCGTAGATGCTTAATCTATTGTGCTTTACCTTGAGATGCCTTGAGATCGACCGATATCTGAAAAAGTCTCGAGCTCTGAAAAAGACTCCCGAGTCGATGAGCTTCATACAAACGAGGTGAGCCCTGTAAACGACACCGAGCTCTAGACAAAAGGACTCGGAGGCCTCGAGCCTTGTACATCACTAGTTTCAAGTCATTAGCTCATCGGGAAGCTAGATTAAAATCGTTTGCAGTAGACAAGGAAAAAAGAAAAAACAAATAAGTAAACGAGAAAGCAACCTAATTAGCCTTGAAAATAAAGCCGTTTGGAAAAAGTAATGGATTTCTTGCGTTATTTAAAAATCTCAACAAGTAGCTTTACATACCAAAAATTACATCGTATGCTATTAAAAATAAAACACTACTTACGGATTACAGCGCGTATTATAATTAATTTAGGTGTTATTTTCGATTTAGTTTGGATTTATTGGTTTTTAGGGTTCCGTACCCAAAGGGTAAAAACGGATACTAAGACTCCGCTATCCGTCTGTCTGTCCGTCTGTCTGTCTGTCTGTCACTTGGCTGTATCTCATGAACCGTGATAGCTAGAAAGTTGAAATTTTCACAGATGATGTATTTCTGTGGCCGCTATAACAGCAAATACTGAAAATAGAGTACAATTAATATTTAAGGGGGCCCCCATACAACAAACGTTACGTACAAATCGTTTTTTGGTACGGAACCCTTCGTGCGCGAGTCCGACTCGCACTTGGCCGGTTTTTTGATTTCTCGTCAGATTTATGGTTTCCCGGTGTCTAAATATCGGGAAATAAAAACCAATAAATCCGAATTAAACAATTTTAAAATAACAACTGAATTAATCATACACGTGCTGTAATCCGTGAAAAGTGTTTTATTTCTAATGAACTGTATGCGCGGAAGTATTAGACGTTCATATTCTACCGTCTTGGTAGAATATGAACGTCTAATACTTCCGCGCATTGTTGATTTCACTTATCTGCAGAATATTGACCTCAGTTATTTGAGTGTGTGGCCGAAAGAGGAAATTAGAGACAACGGTGGCATCACAAACATCCAGAACTGAGGCAATATAGAAAAATTGACCGAACCCAGCCGGGGATCGAATCTGGGACCTCAATGATAGTGACACCTTGAAAAAAAGCGTACTAAGCTACTCGACCACGGAGGTCGTCAAATATTTGTTGCCTAGTTTATTTTGCAGGATGATAGGTGTAGGTGTAGGTATTAACATAAATGCAACTAGATGTCATTATTAGTTTCAAATAATAAAAATGTTTTGCTGACATTCCTTGCTTTACCCCTATATATTTTTGTCTAGGATTGTCATGCGACTCTGTAGTTTATCATAAAAATAATGTTTTTTTTTTCAAAAATGTGGTGATTTTCAGGATTTTCCGGGGATATAATATGGTCCCCTTTACTTTATTCGGCTTTTTATGGTTATTTCCAAATTCCCTGTATAGATAAAATGTAATTAGTGATTGTTACTAAAATGCTCTTAAAGAGTTCTTTTTTTTTGGTGTCATATTATTTTATACACATCAACTTTGTTTAGGGATACAGGTGTTATTTTCATACAAACGAGGTAACTTTGAAGCCTTGGTTTTCTGCCAGGGATGTACCGTGCTGCAATCTGATGATAGCCATCCAGGGACTGAATGGAGTAGATTCAGATCGCTATACACACCCAACTGATCAGAGGTGCAATTGTGTAAGGTAATCGTATTCATTTGACAATTCATATCGTATTCCATCGGCTGCAATTTGTATGGGATGACATATAGTATGATACAATATGAACTGTCAAATGAATACGATTGACTTTACACAATCACCTAGCTGATCAGCATTCTAAAAGATTAATGGGTCAGAGTTCTCAGTTTGAGGATTTCCATACATTTTCATGCTATTTTCGCGGTTTTTTAAACATGTCCATTAAGTTTTTAGAATGCTGGTCAGCCCCCCTACTCAAATGGCCACTTTTCTATTCGTTTGAACGCTACGCTCAATATTAAAACTTTATAATAAGCAGTAAACTATAAAATTACGTGCCGTAAGCTTAACAATTCAATACAATGCATCGAAGTCTGTGATTTACATAAGTTTGCGACATGTGATTTAATCATCTATTGCACATATTTAAGCTTTAAAAGTAATCGTAGCGTTCTAACGAATAGAAAGTTGGCCATTTGGGTAGGGGGGCTGATCAGTTGGGTGTGTATAGCGATCTGAAACTCCTCCATTCACTCCCTGGATAGCCGTCATCAAATCACAGCACAGTACATCCCTGGCAGGAAACCAAGGCTTCAAAGTTACCTCGTTTGTATGAAAATAGCACCTGTATCCCTAGACAAAGTTGATGTGTGTATATTGAAAAAATGTCGCTAAAAAAAACTTGCATCGATTTTAATCTTATATTGCAATAAATAATTAATCAACAAACATTTTGGTCAGCGTATGTCATTACGACACGTAGGATTCAGTCTAGTGGTAGTACTGGAGGGCGGGGGCCTTGAACAAGACGGGGGCGGCCTTGACGAGGGTCGGGGCGGCGGTGGGAGCGGTGTTGTGCACCACGGCGTTGAACCCGCTGTGGTCGTCGGCGGTGTACTCCACGGTGCGCACGGAGCCGTCGGCCTCGTGGAACGAGTACGATCCCTTCACCACGTCGCCGTCACGGGACTCCTGTTGCGACTTGTTGTCACCGGTGTGCCCGTCAGCCACCGAGTAAGTGTACTCATACTTGGGGTAGGCCTGGTTACAAAAATATGTATTTTAGTTAAGACTTTGCTGATGTTCAAAGAGATACATCAATCTGTTTAAATTTTATTATGGTTTACTTACGATCTCTTCTTGGTGAGCCAAGACCTTGGTGATGGGAGCAGCTTGGTAAGCGATGGGGGCGGGGGCAGAATGGTAAACGGGGGATGCGTGGTAGACGGGAGCGGCGTGGTAAGCGGGGGCGGCGTGGTACACGGGGGCGGCGTGGTACACGGGGGCGGCGGCAACCAGCTTGGCGGAGACAGCCTTGGGCTGGTCGTGGCGCACGATGCTCTGGGAGGACACGGCCTCGGCGGGGGAGTAGTGCACGGGGGCGGCCAATAAACCAGCCTGGGCTACCGCCACCAACGCGCAGAGGGTTATCACCTGTAAATTAATTTGGATTTGAAATACTGTTTCTTATCGAATGACTTTTATTCCAAAATTTTATTCTGTTGTAATTTCCCAATGGACTCCTTATATTAACTATGTTAAATTAAAAAAACATATTTTTAGCAAAATATAGGTATTTCAGTGTAAGTACTAAAGAATGGAACTCACTTTGGAGAACATGTTTGTGTTTTGTTGAGCAAACTTCGAATGATACACAGGTACTTCTCTTGATCGGTTTTATAGCTACAGTCTTGGGTTTGTGGCTTATCTCAGTCGGCCTTGCCTCGGGTCATATTTTGACAATTCTAGCTTCCACTCACTAGATTACTTTCACAGTATAATACTTAAAAAAACTTATCCAAATACTGTTATATTTTTACTACCTCAAGAGCTTTTATAAGGATAGGTAAATAAAGGTCAAATAAACATAACACTAGAATCTCTGGATCTTTTAAAATAAAAAAATATATTAAATTATTAATTTATTACTTTTAAATTATTTGGTACTGATTAAATTCTAAACTTATCTAAATAGGTACTATAAGTTTTATATCCTTAAAAAACATTTAAGTAGGTACATCTACATATTTTAACGATGAGTGATAAATAATGATATAAGTACTCGTACGAAAATACTTATTGAAATTTGAATAAAACATAATTTTACGAAGAACTAGTAAGAAATATAATTAAACAGATACTTTTTTTTTTTTACAAATTAGTGTAGTAAAATAAGAACTGTCAAAATGGTTAAATTAAAAATTATTTTTAGTTTGTACTAAGCGTATGATTGTTTGATTAAATTAACACCTTTTCCTCATAAAGAAACTAACTTATATACATTATATTATAGCCTATCTGTCTTCCAAATGTTTTTACTCATTCCTCAAAATTAAGAATACTGCGAGGCAACATGCCTATCCGTAGCCAAATGTGTCTTCAGTAATTTTATTTATCAATATTGAGAGAGAAACACTCGAGATTTGATTTCGTTTCGAGTTTTGATTGCGTTTGTCGGTTTGCCTTTACTATGTTTATTCATTTTCTTGGCGTTTTTGGTCGGTTTTCTCATAACCCGGGTGATAATATCATTTTGCGCCTTAGCAGGTTGTGGGGCAATGTTGTACGGGCGAGCAATGTTGATGAGCATTCTGTGCGCCTTAGGATGTGGAGGGTAGTCTTCAAGTTCTATGATTTTCATTTCTGGAATTTGAGGTGTAACGAATTCTGTAGCGACTCCGTATCTGCAAAGGTTTAAAGTAGCTACTTTAGAAAAAACCGGACATGTGCGAGTTGTACTCGCTCACCGAGGGTTCTATACAAAGTAGGTAGGTACATAAATAAAGACTATTATTTTTATGATTTAATTACAAAATGTATAGTTTTCAGACTTTTCTCTGTTTTTGTAGTAGGTACAACAATAACAATATTGCTTGAAATAGTTATAAGTCAACGGGAGTACCCTATGAATTTTGATTTCCTTGAGAGTGTCGAAGTATCCGTTTCATCTCTTTTTTCACGTTAACATAATTTTTTTTTGTTTTTTTTTCACAGTTTCAAGGGACTGTAGATTTGAGTGAATGGTTTTAATTTCATCTTGATACCTCCACGCGTTCCCGAGATCAAAAGTCTTGACAGACAGACAGACAGATGGACAACAAAGTGATCCTATAGGTAAGGGTTCCGTTTTTTCCTTTTGAGGTACGGAACCCTAAAATAGTAATAAGAAAAAAAAATGTAGAGAATAACAACAGAACGTATTTTATCTACTTAGCTCAAAATAATTGTAATAATTTTGAAAATATAACAGTAGTATGCCTTGGTAGTGTCGTGGGGAAGAAGGGATTGTAACTTATGCTTAAGTAACGCACACCTTTCAATGAAAATATATGAGCACTTTGACGTAGGTTCAGGGAACAACCTAAATAAGCACTAAAAAAATATAAAAAATGAGAAAACTTATTGAATTCATTTTCTGAGTAAGCATGCTACATTTTAGGCGAGAACTTTTTCATTGGTGGCCAAAGTTATCTTTCTATGCAAAATAACAACAAGGAACGTGCTTGTAAGACCCCTGTTCTGGTACTTACTGTTTGGGTACAAAATCAAAAGCGTTTGTCGTCACCGTTATCTCCGGTTTCCTTTCGTAAAAGTAAGGTTTTAGGGTGTGTTTCTGTAAAAAACAAAGTATTTGAGTATATTTTTGACAAGCAGATGGTATCTGCTTGCTGTCGAGGTAATTAAATATTACTACATATTTTTGTGTAAAAACACTTAGTAGGTAGCTAATTTTACTTAATCTTTTTGCATGATAATGATTTTCCTTAAATAAACTTTTTTCATTTTGATGTTTTTCTGATTTTAAAGGAAACACAAGCTTTTACACTAACTTTGACACGTCTTTTGATTTCAAAGTTTATGTTATAAAATAATTACCTCCTCCAATAATTGTTCATCAGGTTTCATATTAGCGTAGCTCCTGTACACTGCATTATGTCCTGGGTACCTGTTTACTGTTTCTATATTATGTCCGGGTATGAGTCCTAGTTGTGCAGGATGACTTTGCAAATTTGGTTCCAAATTAGTTTTCTTAGCCAGTTCCCTATTATTATTTAGGTTTGTATATTGTGATTCTGTCTTCTTATCGTAAACTACAGGCGCGTACTGTATTTTTTCAGGAAGAAACTTTAACTTTGATAATTGATAAGCAGGAATGATTGGTTGGTGTCCGTAATTGTGGGGATTTTCTGTTGTATATATATGCACTTCACTATGTTTATATGATATTGGCACGTCATGGCGAACGAAGCTTTGTGAGGATATAGCATGTTTCACTGATCTATGAGGTTCATGATAGTCAAAAGTATTACCCACACACACTTTTACTAACGTTACTATCACTAAGATCTGTAAAAGAAAGATATGTTTGACAAACTTAAGATAAGTAATAACTAATAACAGAGTCACTATTTTTCGTTCACTATACTCACTTTGAACATCATCTTTCCCAACAATCGATGGCGAACTTCGAAAGTGATTGAGCTATGATTAAAATGCTTCACTTATATATGTAGACTATTCTTGAAGAGAAATCAGCTATTATATAACTACTATTATGATAGTTAAGTAGCGTAATTACTCTGCGCCAGCTTCCGGTGGTCCTTCAACAAAAGTTGTGGGTTCAAACCTTTCTCCTATTTTTCTCCAACAAAAGGCGTTAAAAACGTTCCTTGATGAAGTTTTTTACACGGCTGTTCTAGCGCATAGGCAATGCTAATATGAAAGAAATGTTTTCGTTTGGCTGCCAGTGATATCAACATTAAACGATTATTCCACTTTGGAACTATTGTTTGCTGATGCTGTAGGAAATGATTACGTCATTCGCAGTTATACATTTTGATATTGTTTTTAGGGTTCCGTACCAAAATGGTAAAAGGGAACCCTTATGGTGTGACTCAGTCTGTCTGTCTGTCTGTCACAGCTGGATATCTCGAAAACTACTAAAGGTTTTAACTTGAAATTTGGAATAGTTTAAGATGACATTTGCCCAACTATTTTGCAAATAAGAAAAAAATAAAAAAAAAATATATTTTTTTTACAACAGGGACTGAAAAGGGGTCTTAAAAATTTGAAGTGGGGTGACTAGGGCATGTGGGGTATCATATGAAAGAGTGCTGTTTGCACATTTTAAAACATATTTATTTTCATAGGCCGCATAGTTTTCGACTTATGATGAAAAATGTAAAAAAAAAACACCGTTCCCCACCTTATCTCCGAAGTTTGCTAAGAGAAA
Organism: Agriphila geniculea; assembly: GCA_943789525.1. Lineage (NCBI taxonomy): Eukaryota > Metazoa > Arthropoda > Insecta > Lepidoptera > Crambidae > Agriphila > Agriphila geniculea. Next base: position 18,377,767 of record OX038875.1, read on the forward strand.
AATCTGAAATTATTCTATGTGATAGTAGTTTATGTAAAGATTACAGGAAAAATAAAACAACGTCTCAATATAACACACTTTTTTAGAAATCAGAAAACAAACAAAACTTCTTTAGTTTCACTACCAGTCAACAGATGGCGCTGACCTAAGAAAAAAAAAATAGTTCCACTATCGGTCAAAAGATGGCGCTGACCTAATACTACAAATGTGGAGTGTCTGAAACGTTTTTCAGTCACCATAAGCAGCTGTGGTTAAGATTTGTAAATTAACTGTCCACCTGTTCGCCCTTCCACCTGTCTGCCGTTTATACTACTTTTTTAAAGACTGTACTAAAGTAACATATCCAAATATATTTATGATAGTACGGAACCCTCGGTGCGCGAGTTCGACTCGCTCTTGACCGGTTTTTTTTTATTAGAGCGATTGGTCTAAAGACAATAACATACTTGTGTTTATTTTCATTGGAATATAGGCCAGTTGTATAATTGTTTTAAATAATATCAACAAAATATATTGTAGGTACCCAATTATTGTATAATTTGTTCATAACGACATTAGCTGTTATTATATTCATAGGAAAATGCTTCATGTACTTAATTTCCTAAATGTATGTCAATTATTTAGCAATAAGCACCTTGATAATAATTTATTAAATTTATTCAAAATATGCAAAGTACGTTTGGTTTGCAATAAGTACCTATAGAGGTAAATAAAATAATGTTACAATAAAATTATACTCAAACATCAATCATAATGACCACCGTGGTCGAGGCTTTGTACGCCGGTATTCAAGGTGTCACCATCTCCTAGGGCCCGGGTTCAATCCCCGGCTGGGTCAATTTTGGAAACGAACTTTTCTATAATATTGTCTCAAGTCTGCATTTCCATAACATTTGAAAGGAATGTATGGGATGTTGTCATACAAAAATCAAATTGACTGTATGAATGAAAAATTGTTTGGGATTAAATGATATTATAATTATATATATATTATATATATATATATATATATATATATATATATATATATATAATATATCTTAATATATAAAATCGTAAACTGAATGACTGAATGACTGACTGACTGACTGACTGATCTATCAACGCACAGCCCAAACCGCTGGACCTAGAGACTTGAAATTTTGCACACAGATACCTCATACAGTGTAGGCATCCACTAAGGAAGGGTTTTTGAAAATTCTGTCCCTAAGGGGATGAAATAAGGGATGAAAGTTTGTATGAAAGTCCCTCAGTTTTGAAGCTAGGATCGTCAAATTTTGTGTTTAGGCTGACTATTGAAAATTAATAAATACGGGTCTCAGCGTTTTTCAAAATTCTACCCCCGAAGGGGTCAAAAGGGGGATGAAGTTGTGTAATGAAGTAAATCCTTTATTTTCGAAGTCAAAATTGCTAAATATATAATTTAGGCTTATGGATGGAAATTTAACGCAACGTATATTGTTATTGTTAGTATTTCAACCCCTACGGGCATGAAATGGGGGTGAAAAGGGGTAAATAAATCTAAAAATAGATATGGATGTCGTCATTTGGGTTTTCTGGGATGACGATTGCAAGAATGAAATTTATTTTGAAGTCCAACACGGTGGACATGATTTGACCCCTCAAGGGGTGAAAATGGGGTTCGAATTTTGTATGGAAAAATAATGTTAAATGGACATTACAACTTTAAACTTTGTAGGAGCACGTCTAAAAATAAATAAGCAAACATATATTTTGTGATTTTGAAAATAAACCCCTTAGAGGGTAAATGGGGTGAGTAAACCTAAAAATAGATACGGATGTCGTTATTGGGGTTTTCTGGGATGACGATTGCAAAAATGACATTTATTTTGAAGTCCAACACGGTGGACATGATTTGACCCCTCAAGGTGTGAAAATGGGGTTCGAATTTTGTATGGAAAAATAATGTTAAATGGACATTACAACTTTAAACTTCGTAGGAGCACGTCTAAAAATAAATAAGCAAACATATATTTTGTGATTTTGAAAATCAACCCCTTAGGGGGTAAATGGGGTGAGTAAACATAAAAATCGATATGGAGGTCATTCTTGAGGTTTTATGGGATGGTGATTACGAAAATGAGATTTATTTTGAAGTCCAACACGGTGGACATGATTTAACATGTGAAAATGAGGTTCAAATGTATGGAAATAGAATATAAAATAGACATTACAACTTTAAAATTCGTAGGAGCATGTCTAAAAATAAATAGGCAAACACACATTTTGTTATTTTGAAAATCATCCCTTAGGGTGTAAATGGGGTAAGTAAACATGAAAATCGATGTGGATGTCGTTCTTGAGGTTTCATGGGATGGTGATTGCGAAAATGACATTTATTTTGGATTTATGTGGACATGACTCATCATGGACCTGTACCTTGACATGCACATCCAGGTAACGGGAACGAGAACAGGCACGGGCACGGGCACGGGAACAGGAACGGGAACAGGAACGGGAACAGGACGAGAACGGGACGGGAACGGAACGGGAAGGGAACGGGAATGAAACGGGAACGGGATGGGAATTGGAACGGAACGGGAACGAAACGGGAACGGAACGGGAAAGAGAAACGGACAGGAACGGGACGGGAACGGTACCGGAAAAAGGAACGGAAGAAGTACGGGACGGGAACGGGACGCGAACGGGAACGAAACGGGAACGGAAAGGTTTGGAACGGAATGGGAATGGAACGGGAACGAAACGGGATCGATACAGGAACGGAACGGGAACGAAAACGGGACGGAAACGGTAAAAGAACGGCACAGGAACGGAGGGGAAAAGATCGGGAACGGAACGGGAACGATACGGGAACGGAACGGAACGGGACGGGAACGGGAACGGGGCGGGAACGGGAACCGGATGGGAACGGGAATGGGATGGGATGGGGACGGGAACGGGACGGGGACGGGAACGGGAACCGGAAACGTAAAAATGACTGGTCAGATCCTGGTTGGAGGTTCTCTAAGGATTTTCTCCATCTCCAACATCCACGCGGACGAAGTCGCGGGCAGAAGCTAGTATATATATATATATATATATATATATATATATATATATATATATATATATATATATATATATATATATATATATATTATATATTATATTATATATTAGGTATTATAATTAAACAATAATGTAAAATGTATGGTCTTTGAACTGGATTTAACTTTAATAATTTCCTTTTCGCACTGTAGGTATTGTGTAGTTTATGTAGGTTTATTATATTTCGGTATGTAGGTATATAGTATATTACGTACCTAGGTATATTTTATCATATATTTGTGTAGGTATTCGAGTTTAGTAGAATTATAATTATTACTTTATTGAATTAGCACACTTCCAACTACCCCATCAAATTTATCTGAATTCCTGTCCATCCCAAGGTTGCCTGGAAGAAATAGCTTTTTAGTGATAAGGCCGCCATTTGTATGTCTCCTTTATGTTTTTACTGTAGCTTATTTGTTATGTTTGTATACAATAAAGAGTACCTATATAAATAAATAAATGTAACTATACAACTTCAACCGCCATTTCACCGTTTCTGTGACAATCAACCAAAGAACGCAAGTTGAAGCAGGTTTTTTTTGTAGCGTTAGTTTAAGAAAACATATTGGATTAATATATTATAAATAATATAACTTCCTATCATAAAATACTATGCCATAATATTCCAAGCTTATTATGAGATTAAGCCTGGAATTACCTCCGAGTGTGCTACTGATGTATTCGAAGAATTATCACTGGTTTAAAATACATAAATTTAGGGTATACGACATAATTATACTATAAAATAAAATAGAAAGAGAATATAATACATAGTTACAATTCATAAAAACTGAAATTAATTAAACATTTGAACTCTTAAATATTTATCTATTTTACTTCCGTTATATTCAGGCAAGATTCCTACCTACCTTACATCTACAGTCAAAGTCAAAGTCAAATAAGCTTTATTCAAATAAACTTAATAATGAAGTACTTTTGAATCGTCTATATTTTCCTACCACCCGTTCCAGACTTTTTTAGCTGACAAGAAGAACGGGCGCAAGAAACTTATCAGCTGTAACAGCCATAAGCAACGATATTTACAAACTTGAATATCGTTACCAGATAATTACAACAGGGTGACAGGATTATTGGCAACAACATAGACTTATTATACAGTACATTACATACATTATACCTACTCGTGAGAAATACAAGAGAAAAACTCCTATTCATTTGAAAGCAAAATAATAAGATTATGTCTATGAATATAATCCCACAGTCAGTTTTCTAAAAGTTTATAAATATGTGAGAGTTAAAGAAATTAAAAGAATAGATCTATTAATAACCATTCCACTAGTGGCTCCGTGAGCTGTAGACCCCTTTAATTAAAAAAACAAAAAACCGACTTCAAAAAACCTACCTCTAAAAAGCAAGAAATAATATTCGAAATAATAAAAACACGTCTATTGAAGTCGGGTGGGGCTGGAGTACAAATTCCTTTTTTTTATTCTAAAAGCCACACCCGACTTCAATAGACGTGTTTTTATTATTTCGAATATTATGTCTTGCTTTTTAGAGGTAGGTTTTTTGAAGTCGGTTTTTTGTTTTTTTAAACATTTTTTTATTTTTTATTTTTAGTGTAGGTACCTTTTGTATTAGGTAGTGTAGGTATATTATTTAGGCAGAAAAATCGGCTCAGCCAAACGTGAGTTAATCGCGGAGAAACATACATAAATGCGGGTCAAACTGAGAACCTCCTTTTTTAAGTCGATTAAAGAACTACACTTAAGATATCCGTTTTCCAACAAAAAAATAATTATCTTATTCAGTTCATAAACAAAGAAGTTATACGACTGATCATCGAGGTAGTTCACACAAAAATCATACTATTTTCGTGCTTTTTTTCAAGATTACTTGAAAAGTACTGAACCGATTTCAAAATTTAAAAAAATGGGACCAACTTGGAAGTTTACCTAATCTAATAACGTTTGAATCATTTCAATCGGATCAGCCGTCTTCGAGTAATCGGTGTACATACAAAAAACAAAAATAAAAAAAAACGGGTCGAATTGAGTACCTCCCTCCTTTTGAAGTCGGTAAAAATGTAGCTCAAATTGTATGTAGTTTAAAAATTAATCTTATAATTTAGATGTCGCCACGAAGTTTTCAAAGCAGTACTATGTTCTGTTTGGTATATTGATATCTTTGAAGCTAAATGGCGCATCTAATATTGATCATTTTTCAAAATAAATATAAATTTTTTAAATAAGTAATAAATAAATTTCAAAAAACTTGCTCGACAATAAAATATATATAATTATCGAACTTGCTCACAAAGTTTCACGAGAATCGGTTGAAAAATGCGACCTGTAGAAGAGAACAGACGGACAGCCGGAAAGTGGATAGATATACGAAAGCATTTGTGTCCAAATTGAAACGGAGTCGCTTCGTTCGTGCTTCGCGCTCGCTCGGTCATAATATAAAAAATCATTGTAGTAAATAATTGATCACAAAAAGATTGTGATATTCACATACTTTTACAGAGTAAATTTTTACATTAAAACATTAATATTAACATCAAAAAACAAAAAGTTGACAAAACAAAAGAGTTATTCTGTGACAAAATTTTATTCAGAGTGGATTTTTTTTGATTTTTTTTATACTGAGCACTAGTTTCACTGGTATGGATTTGGAATTCATACCAAATCAGCAACAGCATTTGTATTAAATTATCTGTCAGGTATGAACCTGACAGATAAGACATATTAACTTACTAATTATGTTACAATATGATGTCAATATTAAACGCCTAACGTCCCACTTCTGTCCTCCGTAAGATTGATCATATCAATAGATAGTTATTATTTCCAAATAAAATAGTCTGTACACAATGAAACTGGCCTGCTAAGATTATACAACGATCGTTCGATTCGGCGTTTAACTTTTTTTTGTTGCAGTGCAATATTCGATAGGTTTTTAGGGTTCCGTAACCAAAAGGGTAAATTACTTAGACTCCACCTGTCTGTCGCTCTGTCACCAGGCTGTGTAATAAGTACAGAGCGACAGACAGGTGGAGTCTAAGTAATTTTTATTATTAAAATAAAAATTAAAAATCACTAATTTGCTATAATAATTTACCACAGTTATTATTGGGGTAGAATTATGTTTCTTATTAATTATAAAACATAATTCTATCCCAATAAACTATTACTATGGTAAATTACTGTACTTATAACAACCTAGTGTTTTATATATTATTGCACGCGTTTGTTATAGCTCGGTTTGTGGCCCCTAAAAGCGATGTATTAGGACTCACTTTACGAGCAAGTGTGTTGAAAAGAATATTACATACATACAATCTAGCAGCTAAACAGCATCTAAATCGGTCAAACCGTTATGGAGATAAATGAGAACATGATGCTGCAGCACTCCCTAGCGGCTACATACTATAACACTTATCTAAGAAGCATCGCCAAAAACCATTACAGAAAGCCGTAGCGAAATCGGTTTAGTAATGTTTGAAAAACGACAAAAACTGCATTGAAATCGGCCCAGTGGGTAGTTTCCGAAGAAAATGGTAACAGACATAAACAAACAAACAACCTCTGAGGCGACGGCTACACGCGTGGTAAATACTGAGATCATCAGTATTTAATCAGAGGTCTATTTCATAAAAGTATGAAAAAGTACAGTAATTTACCATTCTAGTAGTTTATTGGGGTAGAGATTATGTTTTATAATTATTAAGAAACAGTTCTACCCCAATAACAATAATGGTAAATTGTTATAGTAAATTTACTATTTTTTTATGAAATAGGCCCCTGATTAAATACTGATGGATCACAGTATTCTAACCCCAAACGCATATACCACCTCCATTCCGTTCCGTCCGTCGTGGGTAAAAACAGTCCAGAAACAGAAATAATTAACGCGTTATTTTTAACAAGAAACAAAATATAACGTTACGTTACTTTCCATGTTACCCAATAACAGGTTTAAATAAGAACGTTTGACATGGCAACACTTGTGTTGAGGTTTTGTGTTTCAAGTAATACCTTAATGTTTATTTTGAATTTGTGAAAATATTAGTTTCCAATTTTACTTTCGTGTGAAATGTGACTCCATCCTGCTTTTTATGTGTCGAAAATTGGTTTTTACACCTTTTCACTACACAATTCGGCATTTTCTTTGGTGAAATTTATAATTTATTAGTACGTCCTGGTACGTCCGCTTCGCACGCTGGCTGTTAAGAAAAGGCGTAGTTTCGTTACATGTGTGTGCGTGTAACTATGTGTGTACACGCCAAGGCGTAGTTTTATCGGCTTCACTGCTTTGTTCAGAGGACTACGTCTTCCCTTTTTTATTTGGTCTGAGATGAAAACTTAGTTTATGGCTTAAATATTTTGCAATGCATACTGTTGCTACTGAAGTGGGACTATTTTAGAGATGCGCCGAATGTTGGTTTAACCGAATACGAATGTTCGGCCGAATAGTCGGTCCAAAATGTACCGAACCGAATATTCGGCCGAATCATTCGGTTCCATTCTGCGCAGTAAACAGGTTTGCACACGTCGGTGCGGCGCTCTGCAAGAGCCAGGCAGCGTTTGCCACCGCCTCTTCTCTGCCCCGCGCGCAACTTACTCTCGGCCCCTCGCGCTAGCGTGCGGCTCGCTCAGCCAATGCACCGCTCTTTCAATTTTAAATTGTTTAAAACTTCAATTACCTACTAATGTTGATTCTGAAAGTTTTTTCAATTTTTTTTCATTAAAAACTAATATTTGTTACTGAAAATATGTTTTTTAATTGTTGATTTCAAAGAATTATATTTGACTTACCCTGACATTTACTTTAAAAAAATAATTAGATTAAAACTACATATTCTAGGAATTGACATAGCTGACATATCTATTTAATAGTAATGTTCTTAGTTTATAACCGACTTAAAAAAATTGTTATGTTGCAAATTAATATTTGTTACTCGAGGATATTTTTATTGTTGATTTCATAAAATTTATTAAGCATACGAGGGTGGTTTGATAAGTCCGTGACTTTGTGAAGAAGAAAAAAATTTTTAAAGAATATTTTGTTTTACTTTTCTACATAATCTCCTTTCAGCTCTATACACTTCGACCAACGATGTTTCAACTTCTTCAACCCATCCAAAAAATAGTTTTTATCAAACCCTCTTAAAATCTTTATCCACCAAGCCATTTCTTCATGTTTGGGAAGAGGAAAAAGTCACACGGGGCCAAATCTGGTGAAAACGGGGGGTGTGGCAATAGGTCGTATCGCAATTCCACAAGTTTTGATGTTGCGGTTGCCGACGAGTAGGCCAGAGCATTGTCGTGATGAAATAAAACTTTTTTCTTTGCTAGATGCGGTCTTTTCTTCAGCAGCTCTATATTGAATCTATCCAACAAAGCAACATGGTAAGCTCCGGTAATTGTCTTACCTTTCTCCAAAAAATCGATGTAAATAACACCTTTGCTGTCCTAAAAGACAGTGGCCGTCTCTTTACCAGCCGAACAAACAGTTTTTGCTTTCTCCGTGGCACGTTCACCGGTAGAAGTCCACTGTTTTGACTGTTGCTTCGTCTTTGGCGTATATGGTGGACCCACGTTTCGTCAAGTGTTACGTACCGACGAAAAAAATCACTTGGATTGCGGTTATACAAACCTAGCATTGTTTAGAAGTTGTTACACGAGTTCGTTTTGGCCGACTGTCAGCAAACGCGGCACCCATCTTGCAAAAAGGTTTTTCATGCCGAGAATATCGAGCAAAATATGAAAAATTCGTTCGGTAGAGATGTGAATAGCATCAGCTATCTCGCGTATCTTCACTTGACGGTCTGCCATAACAATGTCGTGGATTTGCTAACAATATCTTCAGTGGTGACCTCAATCGGCCTTCCTGGGCCGTCGGCGACAGTTGTGGTGGTACGACCACAACGAAATTCAGTAAACCACTTATGAACCATTCCATGAGATGGAGCAGAGTCCCCATAATATTTTTTCAGTTTATCCTCCGTCTGCTTAATGGTTTTACCACGTAAAAAGTAGTATTTTATCAATACGCAAAATTCGTTTTTCTCCGTTATAAAAGAATATCCCGACCTCACTTGCATAAATCCTTCCATGTTTTTTTTATTTCGCGCCAATTTAAAAAATGCAACAGCATAAGCTCAGCAAAGAGTTCTAAATTAAGACAGGAAAATTGAATTATGAAAAAATATTGTATTCAACCTTAAAGTCACGGACATATCAAACTGCCCTCGTATATCGACATTTATTTAAAAAAAACTTAATTTTTGCTTTGGTTCCTAAAGAAATTCTTTAAAAAATATTTTCTGATAAAAGTCAAGCTCAAATAATTTCATAGAAATTTAATTTAGTTTAAATTATCATTTGTAAAACAGCAGAAGTTTATTTGATTTCAATTTTATTTGAATTGATTTTTGAACAATATTATGATTGGTACCTACACAAAGTAGTGTTTCTTTCATTTACAAAAACTATGTACAAAATCAGAATAAACTACACCTATATTTAGTAGGTAATTAGTTAACCGTAATATTTAATAAAATGTTTTAAAGGTATCAACAATAACTTAAATATTCGGTAGTATTCGGCAAATCAACCGAATATTCGGCCGAATACGAACATGAAAAAATATGCCGAATGTGCCGAATGCGAATGTTCGGCCGAACATTCGGCGCATCTCTAGACTATTTGCATAAAGACAAGTGAATTAAATAATTCATAATAGAGGTTATCACGGATTGTAAAGTAACCAACATTGCTCGAAAGATTGCTTACCTAAAGTGGCAGTGGACTGGACACATAGCGAGAAGAACCGATGGCCGTTGGGGCGGAAAAGGTTCTAGAATGGCGACCGCGCACCGGACGACGACGCTCCGTGGGTAGGCCCCCGATAAGGTGGGCCGACGATCTAGTGAAGGTCGCAGGAAGCCGCTGGATGCGGGCAGCGCAGGACCGATTGTCGTGGAGATCCTTGGGGGAGGCCTATACCCAGCAGTGGATGTCGTGCGTTATCACTACCGTGGTATTATATTCCTAAAACGAGATAATCAACATCTATAGACTTCCTTGCAACATAATAGTTTGCTAAGAGTTTATGGTGTTATTCTTCCAAAATAGAGATTTAGTAAGGACAGCCATTAACGACATAAAAAATATCATAAAATTAACCTCCGTTCACTTCACACCTGTTATGTAGTTCAAGAATTCATAATCAAATATTGGATGTTGTAGGTACATTATCAACAATTTTTAAACAACAATTTTTCAATAACAATAGCTAACATTGCTCATCACAAACGGAAACCCAAAATGTAATATGCTTTGTAACAAACAGTATTAGAATTCGAATAAATTGAGTGGTTCAATTATGCATCAACATACGAAAGATTAGTTGTTGACACATGATTCGGTGTAGGTCGTTGCCTGAGGCAGTTTTCTTTGGTCCAAGTGTTTTTTTTACTTTGGTCCAGTGAATATTTTTTTTAATATATGTATAGTTTTTATTTTACTGACGATGATGTTGTGGAATCCCAATATTCTTCAATTAATATTTAATGTGAAATTGCTTTATACCCAGTAGTGGGGTCATGCGGCTGATATGATGAAATTGTATTCACTTCTCAAGCTTACGCGCTCACTAGACATGAAATAAAATATTTTTTTAACGGATACTAGCGCGGTTTTATTGAAAACACTTTGGTAATTAGTTGGTATTTGGTTTGATTTTTGGTATAAAATATACAATAAAACCACGCTAGTATCCGTTAAAAAAATGTTTTATTTCATGATGAAATTGGTTTAAATTTCCATGGATATTGACGTTATTAGAATAAACTGTGTCGGGATTTACACCCGACGGTCGGGATTTTATTTATATTCTAATAAATATTAATGTGAAAGTTCGCATGTTTAGATATTTGTTAATTAGTGTTGCAAAACGGTTAAACGGATTTAGACGAAACTCGGTAAACAGATAGTTAAGAGCTTGGATTAACATTTAAAACTTTTACTCCACCTAAAATGTACCCGTGAGATGATTCAATCCTACAGTAGCGGAAGTCTATGGGAGCTAGTTTATGCTAATAAAGCAATTTCAGGTTATTAATACAAAAAAAATATTTAGTGTCATTCAAATTTTAATATTACCTACTTGAAGAAATAAATACCAATTTTAGATTTGTTAAAATGTAAAACACCTTTATCCACTAAAAATTAAGTAGTAACTGCTAAAGGAATAGGAAATCAGTACATCATTATCAATATTTTACTCCCTTGTGCCATTAGCTTTTTGTTTTTTTTCATAATCGTGTGTAGCTATTATATTCGTAGAAGGTAGTAGTTTCAAATAAGTTTTTTCAATCATCATAAAATAATTTTTGGACAAAGATCGCGTAGATCTTATTAATTGCACGCAATTTTTATCTCTTCTTATGAATACTGTAATGCATACAACATGTAACGTAGTTTGACGCGAACCGACCAACTATGCGGTTATCCGTGACCTTAAAATTGGGTCACAGTTTCGCCTTTCGGTAGTCGTTCACGCCGTTATACCGTATCGATACCTATACATTAGCCATTGATTTTGCCATTGAACTTTAATGTAAAACCCGTTTTGTCCCTACAAGGTGGGAATTAATGACGATCTTTCGACTTATGGAAATATTTCACAGAGTCATTGGTACTGTTTATCATTCAAGATGGCAATTTCGTAGGATTAAGAAAGATGTAAGGCGTTTATAATGTTGTAAAATACTTCGTTGATACATTTTTTATTGCATGCGACCTTTTTTCTTTCAGACAGCTCTAGATATAAGACTACATTAATTTTGATCAGAAAAGACTTCATTTTGTTAAACTGAAGTGAAGTTACGGAAAGTTGTTCTTCCCGAAACATGCTTTCTTAAGGTTGGCACAAAATGTTTGATTTGAATGTGATAAGCTGAGCATCGGGTACATGTCGTAAGACCGAAGTAAAGTTTCGACTATGTGCACGTGTGATGTGATGATAAGAACAGTGATTGACGATAAGGTTGAATGTATGCCAGTTATTCCAAGATTATTCAACATCCCATCCCAAGACTCTGACCCTTGTCACCTCTCGGAAATACAAGAAAAAAAGTTTTAATTACTGTCCGAGACATTTTAAAGCGTGCACTTAATTAGCGTGTTAAAAGGACCTTTAATTCAGTAAGAAATAAAACCCACATACTTTGAATATCAAAAGGTTGTTAAGAATTAATTGATGAGGTAACAACAATTTTAAATGTTCAATAAATTGTTAATATTACGCTTATTTCATAAAACGGTTGAAATATTCTTATCAAAAGACAATGGGATTTTTTTTAAACGCTACTGGTTTAAATTTAGTAAAATGTATGTTATATAATAACGTAAAGTTAACAAGTAAAAATGTGTACAATAACAATATCAGCACGTACAAAAGTAAATACCTACCACCTGTAAAACAATTAAAGACATTAATGACAGCACATTGGTATCTTTTACCTACACAGCACATAACTTTTACCTCTAAGAAAATATTTGCTCTACGAGAAATGAAGTGGATTTATTATTACATATTTGCGATGATATTGCTAATCTAGGCAGACGAGTTGGCTGATAAACAGACCGTCACCTTTTACGTTCCGTCGAACATATGAATGAAATGATTCATCCTCTTCACTATTACATAAACCGTGAGGTCAAAGTCAGCGCATCAAAATATCCGCCTTTGGGTCATGACCGGTTAAAGAATCTGAATGAAATATTAATAATGTTACTCTTTATAGTTTGTCAAAAGCAACATTACATTTTCTATTATAGAGCTTTTAAAAATCTATATGTTTCCGTTTGATATTTAAAGAACGCAGCTCAATAAATCGCGCTATAGTTTTAACCAAAACTGTTGGTCATTTCAATTATTTTGAAAAAAGAAATAGCTTTTAGTATTTTAGTCGAAGTCAGTGCAGCTGGCATCCTGAGTTTACTGTACCTACATAAATTTCGAGGATATTATTTTACTAAGTTTTGGTTTTATCGTACAAATTCAGTTCGATTAGTTTAGTTTTGATGTTATTATAACTTATAAATATAATTGTGTTTTACATTGTGCATTGTTGGATTTGATGTTAAATAGGCATGTCCATCAGCCATTTTTGATGTCCCCACTGCTGGGGCACAGGCCTTCCTTATGGGTGGATAAGGAGGACGGGCCATAACCCACCACGCGGGCCCAATGCGGATTGGTGGGTATTAACGACTGCAAATGCAGCCGGGACCAACGGCTTAACGTGTCTTCCGAAGCACGGAAGAGTTCGCGATAGTAAATTTTTGGTCACCCATCCCATGACCGACCCTTGCGAACGTTGCTTAACTTACGCAATCGCTAGGCCAGGCGCTAAACCACTGCGCCACCAAGCTCCTCAAATAGGCATATGTGACTAATATGATACAGAGCTTTAATAAAACTTTTACGTCTAATGTAACAGCGGTGGCTTCATGACCCGTTAACCTTGTCACGCCCAAAATGCGCTTACTAGTATAAAAGCGGTCCTTAACATGTGCAATACATCAGTTGCAAATTGGACAAGAAGCAAAATGTTCTCCAAAGTAAGAACAAGAATCATTTTATCAATATTTATAAAATAGAAAAAGTGTTTGTTCCTGGAAGTTCTAAACTTATTTTTTTTTCGCAGATCGTCACCCTTTGCGCCTTCGTGGCTGTCTCTCAGGCCGGGCTCTTGCCTGCTGCCGTACACTACTCCCCAGCTGAGGCCGTCTCTTCCCAGAGCATTGTTCGCCACGACCAGCATCAAGGCAAACTGTTGGCCGCCCCCGTAGCCAAGCTCGCCTACGCCGCCCCTGTCGCCTATCATGCTGCCCCCGTTCAATACTCTGCTTCCCCCGTTCATTACTCTGCTGCCAACTCAGTTTCCTCCCAGAGCATCACCCGTCATGACCAACCCTCCGCCAAGCTCTTAGCCACTTCTCCCGTCTACCACGCTGCCCCCGCCCAAGTGGCTTATCACTCTGCCCCCGCCCAGGTGGCTTACCACGCTGCCCCCGCCCAGGTGTACCACTCTGCCCCCGCCCAGGTGTACCAATCTGCCCCCGCCCAGGTGTACCACGCTGCTCCCGCTGCCGTGGCCTACCACGCGGCGCCCGTCACTAAAGTGATCGCTCCCGCCAATAAAGTCCTCGTCGCTCACCAGGAGGAATACGTAAGTAACAACATTATTGGCTTAACTTCTAAACACAGAAAAATCGGAGATGAAGTTACTAATAATATATGTAATTTTCAGGCACACCCTAAATACGAGTACTCTTACTCCGTCGCTGATGGCCACACTGGTGACAACAAGTCGCAGCACGAGAGCCGCGACGGTGACGCCGTGCAGGGCGAGTACTCCCTGGTGGAGGCCGACGGCTCCGTGCGCAAGGTGCAGTACTCCGCCGACGACCACAACGGCTTCAACGCGGTCGTCAGCCACTCCGCCCCCGCGCATCAAGCTGCTCCTGCCTACCTCGCCCATCATTAAACGAACACTTCGACTGTGAAATAATCATTAGCTTATGTTAATGGTTAAGTCCATTAGGATGCCTGTAAATAGTATCTAGTAATATTTATTAGAAAAAATAAAAAGCTGATGCTTGATAAATATTTCTTTTTTTCTTCTTCTGTTTTCCCTCGATACCTTGATTATGATTTTCAACAAAGAAAAGTAGCCGCCTAACCTATACTTTTAGATTTGTTAAGAACACCACTGAGCAGATTATATAGTAGCCCAGCCCAGACATCTTTGGTAGCCACTACTCTAGCACTACAAATTTTAACCGTCACACAAATTACTTATAGCTTGATAATAAATATATTATAACTATTATATAGGATGTCGCAATAAGAGCGCATATCTTAAATTGTGTGTCATCTTTTTCGTGCAAGAGCTCTACATAAAAGAAAAACGCTTTAACATTGTGAAAACTCATTCCAAAAGGGGGAAAATGAATTCTATGTTGCAATGTATCACATCCATCTGTCAAATCAGAGCGATTACGACTGCAATGTTAGTTAGCCAATAAATCCCCTGATCGGCATGGATCTGCATGACATGTGGTTTCAGCAGGACGATGCCACCAGCCAACCACACTGCGCATGAAAAAATCGGTTTATAGCAGCAACAATTTTCAGACCAATACATCTCATGAAATTCGATTATATGGTTATAGTCATCAAGCGATTTAACGCCGTACTATTTTTCTTTGGGGTTTTGAGAATTCTCGGTAAATTAACTAGTTTCAACGCGTCAACAATGAGGTACAGCCACATCTTCGCGAAAAAGTCATCAAGGATTGAATTGAAAGGGGCAATGATGATTAGCCTGTTATCAGAGCCGCGGGGAGCTTGGCCAAAAATTTTATTCCATACTTAAGTAAGATTATTCTTACTTAAAGAACATAATAATAATATGACTACTTTACAATGCAATAAAAATATAATAGCTCTCTCAAATAAGTTATTTTATTTTTACATTTTGCATTACATTTTATTCGGAAAGAATTCCAATCAAACATTATATACAGCCAGACAGTTTATGATGTAATCGGATTTCACACTTAAAAAACTCGATATTTTACTCTCTTAAACTCCTAATTTTATTATTCTTGAAGGCTTTGAATTCTAAAATTTGGTTAAGTTAGCTATAAGGTGTATCTTCATACGATCGCATTCCCGTTCCCTTTCACTTTCATCTGACGCATGCCTCAAGGCATTCAATAGCTCACGCTCACCGTGCGCTTTCGCTTGCCTCTTGCGCTTCAACAGAGGCATGTCTCAGGGCATGCAATAGCGAATGCCATATCTTCTCAAAAAACATCAAATTCGTTTGGCAGAAAATTGAACGTAATGAACGCAGATTGCATTCGTTTGGCATTTCGTTTTGAAAGCTGAAAGGGGAAACGCATGGTTTGGTGGCAATATTGCATGCGTTTGACGCAAGTTGACTTGAAAGTTGAAGCGATTCGGTGAAGACAGGCAAATAGGGATCTTATGCATCGTTTTAAAATATCCTTTTAAGTTCTACTAGTGTCAGATTGGTATTGTGTTCTGAAGTCATCATGATCGGCGACGTCTGCTTCCTTTCCGATCGTTAAAAAGCTTGGGACGAGCTTTCTTAACAATAATAAAATAGTTTTTATCTCTGAGCAGTTAGTTTTGGCTAAAAAGTGCCTATAAATTGAGTTAAATGTTGTCTTCCCGTCACTCTATGAAATTATTTAATTGAGATAAAATGACTAACTACAAAATGTACCTTTGTCGCCCGTGGTCCCGGCCCATTGTCCCTGGAAGGAACATTTTTCCCATGGTTCCTTCAAGAAATAGTATCAAAAAATTTAAAAATGTATTTGTGGAACCAAAACAAACCTAAATTCGCCCTGAAAACTATTACAACAATAGAAAATAGTAGGTATCTACTTCTAAGGGTTAAATTAGGGAGGAGTTAATTACGTAACAAAACAAAATAATATTTTTGGTAAGGGGTTCCTGCCGCCGGATGTCAGAAATTAATACTTAATGGAAAATTGATATGAAATATACAGGGTCACTGGAAATATGACGTATTCCTGTTAAGGGGTTATAGATGAGGTCAAAACAAATATTTTTTGTCATATAACTTTTTCTCAAAAAATAAATAGTTTTTGAGTTAATTGAAATTAAGTATTTTTTTACCAAAAGTACGTTTTCAGACACACAAATTTGAAATAAAAGATAACTACTTATTCGATTCCGGATTTTTTATTATTTTGGGATAGAAAAGAATCTGAGTGTTGATAATGAATAAAAAAAATTTCATAAAATACAGGTGTTTATAAAAAAATCAATCCGTAAATGCATTTTTTATTTTTATTTTTTCAGATTTTTTAGAAATAGCTTCAAATATCGTTAAAAAAATCCTAGTAACTAAGCGTGCATAATATTTTAAAAACATCACTATCTATTCAGCTTTCAGTTGAGGTATAAAATTTAATAATAGCTTAAATAAAAAATGAGAAATTAAGACTTAACTAAATAGCAATCCCATTTCATATAGCAAAAATTTCCTACTTCAAGCGCTTCGGAGGTGGCCGTATTATCTTACTTATTCCATAAATGTGAAAGTTTTCTTGTTTGGATGATTGTTAATCAATCACGCAAAACGGCTGAACGGATTTGGATGAAATTTGGCACACAGATAGTTTATAAGCCGGATTAAAACATAGGAGGATACTATTACCTTGGTTAAAGGTTCCCTAGGGATTTTCTCAAATGTAAATGCGAATGAAGTCGCGGGCGGAAGCTAGTTTGCCATAAATGATCGTGCTTACTAAAAATACTTTCGTCCGAGTGAGTTTGAAACAGGATTATTTTCCGCCGATGAGTCAAAATTTTATACAGACAGCATCAAAAATAACCATGCATATCAGTCATTTTCAATGCCCCGCTGCTGGGGAACTGGCCTTTTTTTGGCTTGTGGATGGATAAAACAGACCGGCCATACCCACCACGTGGGCCCAATGTGGATTGGTCAGTGTTAACGACTGTAAATGCAGCCAGAACCAAGGGCTCAATGTAAGGTACATTGAGTTAACACCGACCAATCCACATTGGGCCCACGTGGTGGGTTATGGCCCGTCCGCTTTATCCCAAAAGGAAAGGAAGGTCTGTTCCCCAGCAGCGGGTCATTAAAAATAGTTGATATGCATGGTTATTTTTGATGCTGTCTGTATAAAATTTTTACTCATCGGCGGAAAATAATCATGTTTCAAACTCACTCGGACGAAAGTATTTTTAGTAAGCACGATCATTTATGACAAACTAGCTTCTGCCCGCGACTTCATTTGCATTTACATTTGAGAAAATCCCTAGGGAACCTTTAACCAAGGTAATAAATAGTATCCTCCTATGTTTTAATCCGACTTATAAACTATCTGTGTGCCAAATTTCATCCAAATCCGTTCAGCCGTTTTGCGTGATTGATTAACAATCATCCAAACAAGAAAACTTTCATATTTATGGAATAAGTAGGATAATACGGCCACCTCCGAAGCGCTTGAAGTAGGAAATTTTTGCTACATGAAATGGGACTGCTATTTAGTTAAGTCTTAATTTCTCATTTTTTATTTAAGCTATTAATAAGTTTTATACCTCAACTGAAAGCTGAATAGATGGTGATGTTTTTAAAATATTATGCACGCTTAGTTATTCGGATTTTTTTAAAGATATTTGAAGCTATTTCTAAAAAAATCTGAAAAAAAATTAAAAAATGCATTTAAGGATTGAATTTTTTATAAACACCAGTATTTTATGATTTTTTTTTATTCATTATCAGCACTCAGATTCTTTTCTATCCCAAAATAATAAAAAATCCGGAATCGAATGAGTAGTTGTCTTTTATTTTAAATTTTTGTGTCTGAAAACGTACTTTTGGTAAAAAAATACTTAATTTCAATTAACTCAAAAACTATTTATTTTTTGAAAAAAGTTATATGACAAAAATATTTGTTTTGACCTCATCTATAACCCCTTAACAGGAATACGTCATATTTCCAGTGACCCTGTATAATAATTTATCTAATGGTAAATATTAAAACTGATGATTAATAACTTCATCTTCTAGTTGGTGGAGTAATGCCTCAATTAGGCTGTTGGCACTCTTCAGCAGGTTCAGCTGTAGAGGTAAATGTAGGTGTACAAGTTAATTTCCTTGAGGGTAAGTTTAGTAGTTTGTAAAAAGGTACCTAGATATAAAATCACCACTAGCAACCACTGCTTTCAGCGATGAGGTGAGCTGAAGAGATGCGCCCAATAGTAAAGAGTTCAATTTTCCCTTCACAGCGGAGTAGCAGGGGTAACTTTAAAGGCCGTGGTGATCATCGAGGTTTTACAGCATAGCCGTCTACACGCCGCACTGGCTAGATATGATGCGTGGTGGATGGAGCAGCGGAATAGACGGGTCCCCGTATAGACATCACCTGCGACTTCTTGAAAATACTTAGCTAATGATTTCGATTTTCCGTCGGAGGATTTCCTTCATCCAATTAAACAAGGCTATCTCGCTGTTTGGAAGACGGGTTGAATATTGTAGTGTTAGACAATTTTCATTGCAAAGCGCTGCAGCCCATTTCATGAAGTTCACGTACGGTATTAGGTACACTAGGTACCTCTAATCTAATTCATAAGACTTTTTACGATATCCCTTAGTGTGGTCTCTGCTATTGACTCTGCCAGACGCTACACGGATAGTATAAGCACAGGTATAAGTTATGTATCTATAATATTTATGTTTTAAAATTGCCGCATTAAAGTATTTAAAAGTTCGGATTACGGCGATAACTAATTATTAGAATGCGAAATGTTCCAATTAGTAATACCTACTTCGATTGCAAAAATAGTATATTTAGGTGAGGTAAAATAACCAAATACAAAACACTATCCTAACTAACATGAACGCGATCATATAAAGCAAAAAAGAGAAATGGACCAATATGCGAACTCGAATAACCATGTGAAGTGCCACCTTTAAAATGTTCATTAAGGAACAATGTGTTTACGGATGAATCGGCACACATGAGCCTTCTTATTTACATACTAATAATATGCCGTCACCTTGGCTAACGTAATATTGGGGTAGGGATGAACAATGCTGTCACCTTGGCTAAAGCATTATTGGGGTAGGGATGAACAATGCTGTCACCTTGGCTAACGTAATATTGGAGTAGGGATGAACAATGCTGTCACCTTGGCTAAAGCAATATTGGGGTAGAGATGAACAATCTTTACAATAAAAGATAATAGGTTTAAATAACAGTTTGCTTATTTAATAAATAAAGGAAACTATTTACATAGTATTGCAGATCAGTAATTGACTAGGCCTAATGTTCTAGTTTATCGTTCTAATGATGGGCGAGGTAGGCAGCAGCGGCCTGATGCGCGGGGGCGGAGTGGCTGACGACCGCGTTGAAGCCGTTGTGGTCGTCGGCGGAGTACTGCACCTTGCGCACGGAGCCGTCGGCCTCCACCAGGGAGTACTCGCCCTGCACGGCGTCGCCATCGCGGCTCTCATGCTGGGACTTGTTGTCACCAGTGTGGCCGTCAGCGACAGAGTAAGAGTACTCATATTTGGGGTGTGCCTATAATGAAAACAGCTGCTGTTAATTATAAAACCATCAAAGTGAAAATAATGTGCAACTTTTTCAAGTTTCTTGTTTACTTACGTATTCTTCTTCTTGGTGAGCGATTACTTTGGCAACGGGAGCAGCTTGGTACACCTGGGCGGGGGCAGAGTGGTACACCTGGGCTGGGGCAGATTGGTACACCTGGGCGGGGGCAGAGTGGTACACTTGGGCGGGGGCAGCGTGGTAAGCCACCTGGGCGGGGGCAGCGTGGTAAGCCACCTGGGCGGGGGCAGCGTGGTAGGTCACGGGGGCGGGAGCAGCGTGGTAAGCCACCTGGGCGGGGGCAGCGTGGTAAGCCACCTGGGCGGGGGCAGCGTGGTAGACGGGACCGGCCGCAACGAGTTTAGAAGAGGGT
This sequence comes from Agriphila geniculea, assembly GCA_943789525.1. Classification (NCBI taxonomy): domain Eukaryota; kingdom Metazoa; phylum Arthropoda; class Insecta; order Lepidoptera; family Crambidae; genus Agriphila; species Agriphila geniculea. The sequence goes on from OX038875.1 coordinate 18,398,392, forward strand.
TGTTCATGACGAACAATGCTTTGGGAAGAGACGGCTTCAGCCGGAGAATAATGTACCGCAGCTGGCAGGAGACCGGCCTGGGAAATGGCTACAAAAGCGCACAAAGCGACGATCTGAAACAATAATAAAATTACTTAGTTACAATTCCAGAAATATATGAAACAAAAATGTAAGTAATTTATTCTATCTTACTTTGGAGAACATGTTTGTGTCTTTCTGATTCACAACTGATACATTGCATAGGTTAAGGATTGCTTTTATACTCATATACTAGTACGCGAATTTCGAGTTTGACAAGGTCGACTAGTCGGCTTTGGAAACTAAATCATGTGCACTAAACTTTCTTTGATTGTGAGGCACTCTAAAGTTCATAGCCCATATTGGTTTCAAATCTATTTATTTTTGAAGTAATTGTATGTATTCTATCCGTTATTAACTACAACGTCATATAATATCTCTCACTTCGTTTAGTTACGCGACAAATAATAGGCCTCTCCACCAGAACAAAGAAAAAATTTGGTAACTAATTTCTATTGGTCCAAAATGTTATCGCTTATAATTATATGTATGATTTTTTGATGTTTCTGTAATCGTGAGAACACTGAAAGAACATAGAGTAGGTAACAAAAGTATTTAAAGATTAATAAAACTACACTATTTTTTAATTTGAGATTTTTGGATTCACAATGCTATTTTTATACAATCCATCCATACTTTATATAAATGCGTATTAGTAAGTAACTCTATAACTGTCCGTCTGTTACATTTTCACATCTTGACAGCTGGGCCGATTTTGACAAAAATTGGTACGGATATAGATGGGACCTTGAAGAAGGACATAGGTTACTTTTTATCCCATTGCTGGGCATTGGTGTTCATCCGTACAATATAACCCGTAGTCCATGCGGGCGAAGCTGCAGGCGGAAAATTAGTACTAAATAATATACTAGAAAAAATACGACTCGCACCAGATTAATTCTCGGACGGGAATCGTATTTTTACACGACTGCCCAAAAGGAGTGTATATGTGAGTATGTGAGTTTCTTTATTCCACCATAACTTCCAAATGGCTTAACAGATTTGGATGTATGGGGTATTGTTAGAATCCTTACCACATGAGTAGAAATACGTTTTTAACATTGAAAATGTTTTTTTTGAGGCATCTGTATAGGCCCGATTTTCAGCCAAAGTACGATATCACCCTGGTGTCGTAGATATTAGAGCTACGTAAATGATTGAGATATCAAGTGACGCGTCTAATTAAGGGCTATAAACTGAAAAATATTTTTTTTCAAAAATCTCAAAATATTTTTTTGAAAATCGCAAAAATGTGAAAAATGTGATCGATTTTCGCCCGGTTTCGGCGAGAAAAAAATCATATCTCGTAAATGAAACGCGATATAGGGTCGATTTTAAAAACACCTCGAGATATGACATTGGTCTACTTTAAAAAAAATATTTGAGGTAAATAACATAAAAGGATAATTCTGTAGCTTAACCTTTATGAAGTAAAGTTTGCGCGGAGCGTGTGAGTGAGCGCTGAGCGCAGTAGTGTACGTACGTACCTAGTCGTATCAACGCTAACGGTCTGAAAGACAAATGTTTGTTTATAGTTATATTTTGAGTTGTAAATGTAATAAAGCGAAGGTTAAATAGAAGAGAGTTTGTAGTTTCCATACTTAGGAGTAGATGCAGAAAACCATTTGCACTAATTGGTTAGAATTTTTAAGATAAATTACACTCAAAACGTGTAAAAAGTGAAATAAATAGGTACCTATGTTAATGTTAAAGATGTTGCTGTATATTCGTGGGTTGCTGTTATTTCAATTTTGAGATTTAAAATTACTCAATCGGGCATGTCACATGTTTTTAGGGTTCCGTACCCAAAGGGTAAAAACGGGACCCTATTACTAAGACTCCGCTGTCCGTCTGTCTGTCTGTCTGTCACCAGGCTGTATCTCATGAACCGTGATAGCTAGAAAGTTGAAATTTTCACAGATGATGTATTTCTGTTGCCGCTATAACAACAAATACTAAAAACAGAATAAAATTAATATTTAAGGGGGGCTCCCATACAACAAACGTGATTTTTTTTGCTGTTTTTGGCTCGATATTAATAACAACAACAGGTAGACAGTTGAAATTTTCACAGATGATGTATTTTTGTTGCCGCTATAACAACAAATATTAAAAACAGAATAAAATTAATATTTAAGGGGGGCTCTCATACAACAAACGTATTTTTTTTTGCCATTTTTTGGTACGGAACCCTTCGTGCGCGAGTCCGACTCGCACTTGGCCGGTTTTTTTTAGTACGCTACGATTCCAAATGATTTTTTACAACGGTCTCTAAATGAGAATGTGAAGATAATGCCTAGATAAACATGTTTGTTATCGCACATATTCAAATGATGATGAAGTCAGCGCGAGACTGCATTTGATTTTGATTAGAATTTTTTATAAGGTATTTTTTTGTAGAAATTCTAAGATGTTTTCAGTTATAGTACTTACATAGGTATATTTAATAATAATAAAAAATGTTTACGAAATTTTGTTTTAGTTAATTCATTAAATTCATTTTCAATGTACCAGAAGGTCGTGAAAGGCACGAGATCTGTGATTTTTTTACTCATGTGTCCTTACATCATTCCGAGTGACACTAGCATTTTTTTTTGAGAAAAGTCAATATGGCGACTGTACTACGCCACTTTCAAATGTGAAAAAAATTTTTTTCTTAAATTATTACAATATGGGCATCAAATGAAAGGCCTTAATGAGCACATTCTAAAACTGTAAACTTTGGCACTAAAATGTGTAAAATAAAAATTAATAAATTTAAAAAATATTAAAAACACGACTGCCCTGCCAAAAACAAACTAAAAAATTAAATAACAAGTGTCATTGAAGTCGGGGGACCTCTTTGATTAAAAATTGTTCCACATACGGTCCCTCGACTGCAATGACACTTGTTATTTAATTTTTTAGTTTTTTTTTTTTAATTTTAATGGGTTTGCTCTTGACCCTAGTCTAGCCCGAAAGTATAGACGGGGTCTACGATGGAGCGAGCTTGCCCAGAAGGTGCCTATTCACTCTGGCCTTGAAAAGAGTCAGGTTGTATGTGCTCGGAAACACAGACGCCGGCAGGGAATTCCATTCCTTGGCTGTGCGCATTATAAACGATGATGAGTAGCGTTTAGTACGCACAGGAGGTATATCAACCAAGAACGGATGGTAGCCTGCAGTGCGTCTGGATGTCCGATGGAAGAAAGGAGAAGGTGGAATGAGCTCATGCAGCTCTTGAGCACACTCGCCGAAGTACAATCTATAGAAGACCGATAGGCAAGCAACGTTACGGCGGTGAGCCAAGCTGTGAAGCTTAGCTGATACCAGTTTTCCGTCGCCTATTAATCTCTTGGCTCTGCGTTCCACCGAGTCTAGTGCAGCAAGTTGATATTTCGCCGAGCCGTCCCAAAGGTGGCTGCAGTACTCCATGCAAGATCGGACTTGAGCTTTATAAAGGGTTAAAAGCTGCCCAGGCGTAAAGTACCGCTTGACTTTATTTAGGACGCTCAGCTTCTTAGCTGCAGTTTGAGCCTTAGACTCGATAGAGGTCGTTTTTGGCAGGGCAGTCGTGTTTTTAATATTTTTTAAATTTATTAATTTTTATTCTAGTATATTATTTAGTATTATACTAATGATTAAGAATGAACTGACCAATCATGCTATCGAGCATAATTGGTCAGTGCATTGGGCCGGAATTCCAAGGGTGCGGATTCGAGTCCCGTCTGAGCTGCTACGGGTGAGGCGATTTTTTCTAGTATTTTTTCTATTAAAATAATTATCTTAATATAAAAATAGCATTGTGAATGCCTAAAATCTAAAATATCAAAAATCGATTTAAGTTTTTTGAATTTAACTTGAATTTACAGACCACATTTCTGTTTCAGTGTTGTTGGACCGTTACGGATCATATTCCTTTCGAAATTATGTCGTTTCGGTAGAGTTTACAAATAAAAGTTTTTTTCGTTCGACGTTATTTAAATACGCTTATTCATAATGTTCAAATCTCTTGGTTTAGTGAAACTTAAAATTTGAGAGATGATGAGGGTAAAATAATTCTGAAAAATCTATGTGTATCTCTTTGTGTCTGCAATATATCAACGACAGCAAAGAACAAAATACATCTACATTTTTAAGAAAAAATCTTTTTTACATTGGGTACCTAATTAGAATCAGAATTTCCCAAACTATCATAGGAATAAAAAAAAAGTTATACTAGGTTTAAGTAAGTTACACACGTTTATATTTTATTTAAAATTGTTTTTATTCGATCCTTTTTGTTAAAAAAATTTTGATTTGATGAAGATTTGTTATTGTCAAAGTTATTATAGTTTCTCGTTTAAAACGCTCTCCTGAAAAATAAACGTCGCCTAAATATTTTAAGAGTGCTAAGGAAAATGTAATAATAAACAATAATATTACTCTCTATGTTTTAGCCAACTTGCTTCATCGGCCATTCATTAACAACCTAGCGTTATTAACTGATGTATTTATCACTACATCTAAAAATGTACTACTGGCTTCTTGACTCGACGACTTAATATGGGTAGCTTTAGTATGTTATGCTCACTTTAAACATTTCTGCGGTGGTGTCGTTTGAGGCGGGTCGTTACGTTCCCTCAAATATGGTTGAGCGAAACGATGGCTGGTTCATGCGTCATGCTCGTGAACGGGTGCTGCCAGTGGGAATGGGTCTGCTTCTGACTGACTACCTATCTTAACTGATATTGAATTGTATGTTGATTGTTGTTGAATAGAATGTTTTTTTCTTTGTAACAGCCTAGACTGAATAATAACTTTGAATTTAGCTTGAACCCTGTAATTTGATTAAGTTATTTCAAATTCATTACGAAATTAAATAATGTTATTTATTTGTTAATCTTTTTAATAAAAAGTCTGGAAACGATATACATATTTGTAAATATCGTTTCATCTGATAACGCTGACAAGTTTTTTGCGCCCATTTTTCTTGTCAGCTAAAAGACGTAATAAAGGGTAGTAGGGTAAAAGATTTGACGATTTAAAAATGCTTAATATGTGAGCTTATTTAAATAAAGATATTTTCATTCAATCATTCATTCATTTCATTTCATTCATTTGGAATAATTGGAATGCATTTCACTTGATAGTGTTTATTTAAAAATGAAGCACTCTATAAGTAAAATTCTTATAGATGAATGGAAAGAAAAATGTCTTCATTTTTTATCAATTTATTGAATAATGTCTTTACCGTTGGGTTGCTTGTTGCAAAGTTGTTTTTGTTAGTTGTTTTTATATTCAATATTTTAGATGTTTATTTAGACATTTTGTATATGTTATTTTAATTTAAAATTAGAGAGATGTTTGTGATGTTGGTCAATACTTACTTCAAAACTGTGTAATGTAATATGGTCATTATTTTGACAACCTTCTTTGAGAAAAGTTGACCTTTTTTAGAAGTTAGGTTAAATACTATAGTACAATAGGTAGTACTCGCATTGTTTGAGAAAACACTATTCAAGCCTTGGTTCGCAATGACTTGCACTGCTGGCCACGTTATGATGGCCTCGAGCTAAACTTAACTACGCTTTCGGTCTTCAAGCTTGGTCATCATTGCAGCCCTTGCTGTTCGCGCTATAAAAGCCTCGACATCCCCCATCCGTCAGTACTTTGAGTATGTTGTTTTAGGCACCATCCCCTACAACTATGCCAAAAATTGCTCATACACGAATTATTTCCCCTAATTTTCCTTCATTTGGCGGACTATAAAACAAACTGGGATTTAGGTAGTTTCTGGGTACGAAGTTGGAATAAAAAAAGAAATATCGATAACTTGTATCTATTTGCTAAAATAAATATTTTATAGCCTATTTACAGTGTTTGCGCATGTTTAATGATGGGCGAGGTAGGCAGGAGCAGCCTGATGCGCGGGGGCAGAGTGGCTGACGACCGCGTTGAAGCCATTGTGGTCGTCGGCGGAGTACTGCACCTTGCGCACGGAGCCGTCGGCCTCCACCAGGGAGTACTCGCCATGCACGGCGTCGCCGTCGCGGCTCTCGTGCTGGGACTTGTTGTCACCAGTGTGGCCGTCAGCGACGGAGTAAGAGTATTCGTATTTGGGGTGTGCCTGAAAATAACATATATTATTAGTAACTTCATCTCCGATATTTCTGTATTTACGAGTTAAGCCAACAATGTTGTTACTTACGTATTCCTCCTGGTGAGCGACGAGGACTTTAGCGGCGGGAGCGATCACCTTAGTGACGGGGGCTGCGTGGTAGGCCACGGCAGCGGGAGCAGCGTGGTACACCTGGGCGGGGGCAGAGTGGTACACCTGGGCGGGGGCAGAGTGGTACACCTGGGCGGGGGCAGAGTGGTACACTTGGGCGGGGGCAGCGTGGTAAGCCACCTGGGCGGGGGCAGCGTGGTAGACAGGGGAAGCAGCTAAGAGTTTGGCAGAGTGTTGGTCATGACGGGTGATGCTCTGGGAAGACACGGCAGCTGCTGACGAGTAGTGTGGCTCAGGCAAAAGCCCGGCTGTGGCAACAGCCAACGCGGCGCTTAACGCAAATACCTGAAAATAGTCAGAGACGTTAAAATTATATATTTGATTAATTTCATATTATTTATTTCACACAATACTTACTTTGGAGAACATAGTTGTAAATTGAATCGATACAACTGATGCATTGCGTATGTTAATAAGCGCTTTTATAGTAGCACAGATTTGGGCGTGACAAGGCCGACGAGTCAGTCAATGGGCTAAAGTTCTGTCGTAAAGGAAATTATTTTTGGTTTTGTGGACCATTAATTAGAATAAATTAGGTAACCTGGAGCAATAGTGGATGACCCACTTTACTTTTCCTTATCCTAATAATATATAATTAAAGATGCGAAAGTCAGATTATAATTTATTTATTTGTTACGCCTTCACGTCTTAACTACTTAACCGATCATCATGAAATTTTGCATACACTTTGTCAGGGGAACAATCATCTCGAAAAAAAGTACTGTTTCCAAGGAGGGCGTCCACTAGTTAGGGTATAAAACAAATACGTAACGTAATATAAGCTATTGGCGCAAGAGTAAAGTAATAACATTGAAATAAATCACTAACTAACGGCGCGGTTTTTTTTATGAAACCGCGCTAGTATTCGTTAAAAGTGTTTTATTTTAGTGTCTATTCTGGAAGTGAATCTCGATAGGATCCTTGATAGCATGTCAAGAGAAATCGATTAATAAAGTAAAAAGAAGTACTTAAAGTCTCTCCAAATTTGTTATATTTTTAGGGTTCCGTACCAAAATGGTAAAAAAGGGAACCCTTATGGTGTGACTCAGTCTGTCTGTCTGCCTGTCACAGCTGGATATCTCGAGAACTACTAATGATATCAACTTGAAATTTGGAATAGTTTAAGATGACATTTGCCCAACTATTTTGCAAATAAGAAATAAATAAAAAATTAAATATCTTTTTTACAACAGGGCCTGAAAAGGGATCTTAAAAATTTGAAGTGGGACTACTAGGGCATGTGGGGTATCATATGAAAGAACGCCATTTGCACATTTTTAATATTTTTTTTCTAGACTGCATAGTTTTCGACTTATTTTAAAATTTCAAATTTATTTAAATCTGCATAATTACTAATAGTTACCTAAGCTACGCATATCTAATATTAAAAAAACCGGTCAAAAGCGAGTCGGACTCGCGCACCGAGGGTTCCGTACAATCATAAATATATTTGGATATGTTACTTTAGTACAGTCTTTAAAAAAGTAGGATAAACGGCAGACAGTTGGAAGGGCGAACAGGCGGACAGTTAATTTACAAATCTTAACCACAGCTGCTTATGGTGACTGAAAAACGTTTCAGCCACTCCACATTGCAAACTGTTTATATTACTAAGTAGTAACTTATTCTTCGTTTATTCGTACGGCAAATAGTAGGTAATTATTTTAGAACCAGCCACCAATTTATTATTGTAGTGTTAGGTTGCGCCATCTCTTGACCGATAGTGGAACTATATTTTTCCTTAGGTTAGCATGCTTAGGACAGCGCCATCTGTTGACTGGTAGTAAAACTAAAAAAAATTTGATTGTTTTTTGAATTTCTTAAAAAGTGTGTTATATTGAGACATCGTTTTATTTTTCCTGTAATTTTTACATAAACTACTATCACATAGAATTATTTCAGATTTTTCTCTCTGCAAACTTCGTAGATAAGGGGGGGGAACCGATATTTTTTTTTACAATTTTCACCATAAGTCGAAAACTATGTTGCCTAAAAAAAAAGAAAAAATGTTTAAAAACGTGCAAACGATGCTCTTTCATATGATACCCCACATGCCCTAGTTGCCCCACTTCAAATTTTTAAGACCCCTTTTCAGTCCCTGTTGTAAAAAAGATATTTATTTTTTTATTTCTTTCTTATTCGCGAAATAGTTGGACAAATGTCATCTTAAACTATTCCAAATTTCAAGTTGATACCATTAGTAGTTCTCGAGATATCCAGCTGTGACAGACAGACAGACAGACAGACTGAGTCACACCATAAGGGTTCCTTTTTTACCATTTTGGTACGGAACCCTAAAAACGTCTGTTGACGTCGGGTGGGGCTTCAAAATAAATAAAATGAGAAAGTGAAACTACGATAAAGGATTATATAAAAAACGGAGAATATCCTTTGGCCCCACCCGACTTTTTTTGCTTTTTAGAGCTTATTATTTTAAAACTGTTTTGTAAAGTTTTTTTGAAGGTTTTGATTTTTTAAGCTTTTTTTTGTGGTAGGTATTATTAATAAGCGATGATATTATAAATAAAACGTTTTTTATGTTTTATATTTTTCAATGGTCAAAAACATATCCTATTTGATTTTGAGGAGTTCCCTTGTGTATCTTCAAAGTCCAAGGTCCAATGTCAATGAAATTAAAATAAGATTACATATAGTACCTATACCTATCCCCTTTCCCACAAAAAAGAATCATCTAAATCGGTTCATAAACAATGAAGTTGTGCGACCATATTATAGAGGCAAAAAGCAAGAAATAATATTGAAATTTGCATAATTACTTATTAGTAATTATGCAATATATTTGTTATATATATTTAATATTTTATATTTAATATTTTTTATAATAATATATTTAATATTTTTGTTATATTATATTTGCGTACCAATAGGTACGCAAATATAATATAACAAAAATATTAAAAAATTGTATAATTAAAAATAAAATTAAATAGGTGTGAAAAAAATTGTGGTGTCTTTTAGGGCTAAAGACGTTTGTCACTCTTGTCAGTGTTATTTCGTGGGCGATTAGTCGCCGAGCTATGTGTCAGCTACATTTTGTAGCTCGTGGGCGTTTACGTATTGAACTCCATATGTTCTATTCTGGGCTACAAAAAATCGCTCAGCGATTAAGCGCTCGTCAGCGGTGACGCTAAAGCAAAGTAGTTAGCTCGGGTGTAAGCATCAATTGCAGCCCGAGATATTTAGGCGCACGAGCGCAATGTAATACAGCCCTTGGCTACTAATATACTATTACAGTAGCCAGTCTTCTTTTAAGTATAGAAATACTTGTACCAAAAGCCTCTGCTCTTCATATTACATATTTAATTGTGACATTTGAACATGTATTTTTTCCAATAAGAAAAATTATAACTTACCTATATTACAACTTTACTACTGACTTACAAATTACAACTTTACAATTTGACTTATAATAAATAACAAAACTATAAAGATTCACTCTATAAATCTATTTATGTAAAACAAAATAATTCTTACATTATAACAATTAAAAATATAACAATTTAAAAAAAATCGGGTTGCACTCCGGGAGTGCCGGCAGAAGTGAAAATTTGAATATTAACGTTGTGCATTTTTGATATTAGCGGCAAAGGATTAAAATTATTTCTTTCCTATTACTATACAGTCACACAATTCAATCAGTTTGTAATTAGAGAAAAATTCTAAAGATTTCGCGCCAATGGCCTTTTTAATTTTTATATGCACGCATTCTACGATTTAAACTTATAGTCACAGAGTTATAAGAATCAGTCTATGATTTCACTGAAGAGATCGCTGCTATTAGTTCCATTTTCAAAATTAGTGCGTTGCTGGTGACATAAGTGTTTACGTCTTAAAATGACGCGCCACCATTTTCAACGCGACCCGTAGAAAGAGAGGGGGATACTTCCGCCGCCAGCTGTCTACTCTCCATCTGTCACATCCGTCTTACGCATTTTCGATCAGCCACGTGATTCTTACTGACGCGAGTTTAGCATTTTTTCCCCATTACAAAAAAGTGTACAACGCCGCTAAAGAAGTTTTCACTTCAAAAATGTTGTGTTCCGGCAGGTAGAGGTAAGATAGCCAGTTCCTTAGTGATAAGGATTCCGGGAGTAGTGCGCTTCCACCCGGCCTTATCGTCAATTAACTTTAACCTTTTATTTTTGATGTTCATTTTCATTACTCTGGATAGTTGCGTTAAACGTGAAATCTGTATTTTTTTACACAAACTAGTAAAACCATAGACATAGAAAAATTTTCGCTGCGCTCAAGAGTAAAACAAAAAATATCAACACTCTGAAAGTAGTTTTTAATTCTGATTCGAATTTGGAGCAGTAGCTCGTAACAAGCTTTCCAATGCATGTGAAATCAAACGTAAAATTCAACTGCAATATTTTTCCACAGCTAACTTGCCTTATGAGCTTTCTTGGTGCTACGTGACTGTCTTGCGCCTATTGGTTTTAGTGCGTTCGTATGTCACGGAACTACGACACTTTTATATTTGGCTGTGAGTTTTTCAACTGGAGCCTGTCAAAACACAAGAATATTTATGAATGGCAGAAGGCCTGTTACAAAAAAGCATCGCGATAAGCGTAGGATGTTCGTCCCACTCCGTGACATTATAAACTCATATATAAGGTTCAAAATTAAGTAAATCCATCAACGAAAATCGTCCGAATATCGTGAATCTTTTTTGTAATATGCCCTCAGAACTTATCACTGGTAGATTATACTCGTATGTGTTGTTGTCAGCCATATCGTATAATTGTCTTTATGTACTGAAATTATATGGATGTTGTTATGTAACTGATTTGGTACTACACTTTTGAAACTAACACGTAGATTTGTGTAGTTAGACTAATGGCTTTATATTTATATTGTCTGCTATAGCGCTCGTGAGCGTTACTGAAATAAAAACAATCCTTAGGACTGAAAATTATAATCTTTTACTTAATTTTCCAATGGCCACGCACCGAATTTCTCAGAAAAACGAATTTTCACTTTTTAAACGTGAATTAATATTTTGTGAATTAGAAGTACAAATAAGCGAAGAATAAGTTTATACTTAGAATAAACAAAAATATTGCTACGTTTTTCATCTCAAAGCGTCATATTCCTAAACAAACTTTTTGGTTATTTTTTCTTCGTTTATTTGTACGGCCGTATTTTTTTTTTGTAAAGGTTTTATTTTTTGCTAAAATTTTTACTAAGAGTTACCAACAAAAAAAAACAAGAACTCTCTATAAAAAAACTATTTAATAATGTTAACAAACAATAGAAAGAATATCACATTTTTATTTTGAGTTACAGTCGTATCGAATCATCAATGGTGTTTTTGTTCAGGTACGATGTGTTTAGAATGCCCTTCGCGCTTCACAATAGCATTGAATCTGAAAATAATAAGGGTGGTATAAATAACTAAACTAGAACTGTCTATAATGGGAATCGAACCTAAGATCTTTTGCAATCCGGGCTCTCTGACCGCTGACCGCTGAGCTACAGAATATATTTTTTATGTACTCGCAAGATCGCCTAGGGTTGGACAGCGAAGGAATTTAATAGTACATTATTGCATATATTTTTCTTTTGATTTCGCTGGAAGCAGGTTTTTCATCGCTAATTTAGCTTCCGATTTTAAATCTGGTGTAATACAGTCAATGTTCATTTCATTTTCACTTTCAGAATCATCGGAACTCATTTTAATTATTTTTTATTAACAAAATAACAACAAACTCCGCTTTACCGCCAATTTTTTATTTTATTTTACAGTTTGTGCCGAAAGGTAAACGCATCTGTGGCTATACAGCCACGAGAACGCAATGTGTACGATAGATGAAAGAGTTCTAAATTCAAACAGCAGACCGTTTCATACTTAGAGCATCGCGGCTTCGTTTCGAACAGAAGCGCGTCTTACTCTAAGGTTTCATACAACATTGCCGGCGCGCTCGTGATTTAGTTTTTTCAGTCTACGTAAATATGATACTTCGCGTGTTCTTTATTTAAAAGTAATGACAATATTTCCGCGCATGTTTAAGAAAAACCAATTGTCTCATTTTCTATAATAGTAGGTTCTAGATACTGAAGTTACGTTTGAAGTTGAAAGCCATGCGATTTTTGAAAAAGTAGAGACGGCAACGTATAGCTTTTTATAGAAATCTACAAGTATAATACCGACCCGCTGTGTTTGTCGACGGTGTACTCGACGATGCGCACGGTGCCGTCAGGCTCGTGCAGGGAGTAGAACCCCTTGACGACGTCGCCGTCGCGGCTCTCGTGCTGCGTCTTGTGGTCGCCCGTGTGCGGGTCCTCCACCGAGTACTCGAACGCGTACTTCGGGTACGCCTAGAATGACATAAAATTCTACTAAATAAGCGTGGCTCTAAAATGGTTTGACCCAAAACAAAAGCTAGATTTTACTAAATATAAATAAACTACATTCACATAATTGACAATATTTCAAAAAATTTAAATAATTATGAAAATAACGACAGCATTTCGAAGTTTGGCCATCCTGGGTATTTTTTTTCAGAATTAATTGCTCGCTAAGTAAAGAGATATTTCAAAATAACCCATTTAAACAAATCATTTCATAAATCATTACTCAATTTACGGGGTTGCGTACGATTTCTAACAGTGAATGCCTATGCTATGCATTTATAAAATATTTATTTCTGAATGAATTTGCCAAAAATATGATAGCATAACATTAGGCATGTTACAAATAATTGACATTTTGAGAAAGTACTAAAAATTAGAAAACCATTTCGAGATTTTAGTGTTCTAAGCTCAAATATTTTTTTTTTCAGAATTTTAAGATCATTATACTTCAGATTCGTCCTCGATATTAGTATATTAACACATGTAGTACCGCTTGCATGTATCACCACTTAGCACGTTATTTTAAAGCAATAACCTAAAAAACCTAAAAAGAGAAGGTTTTTGACTTAAAATTGACAGATATTTAGACATTTCCCGTCCAAGTTCGCCCTGTCACTGCTACACGCCAACCACTTCATTCGCTTTTCGTGCTTCGCCACGGACGCACGTATACAGTCTCAAAGTGAGACTTCTTTAGAATTTTATTTTTACAGTGAAAATTAAGTTATAGTTAAGCATTTACTTCGTGAAGAAAGAAAAAAGTTTTCAAGACGGAAGAGGACAAGAAGAAGAAGTCAAGACGGAGGAACACTTTTAAATGCCGTTTACTTGGTTAAACAGCACAATTGTCTGCTATTTATCTGATGCGAACTTACCATACTGGGTACTTTCTGTCAGTTTTTTATTTATCTGATGCGAACTTACCATACTGGGTACTTTCTGTCAGTTTATTTATTTGTCTGATGCGAATTTACCATACTGGGTACTTTCTGTCAAAGCATTGTGTTTAAGACACAATTAAATATCTATTGCACTCGAGATAGTCATACTGGACCGTATAGTCATATTTCACCGCATAGATACGTCAAACAACGCTACTGCAGCAACTCAAAGTGCCGTTGACGACGCGACATTATAAAAAAGCAGACTACCCTCAAAGGTTGCCACGTTGTTGGAACCGCTGCCAGGCACCAATCGGGTGACTCCGTCTTCCGCTGAATCGCCGCCATCCACCTTCCAGGCAGGCGGCCGCTGTGCTGGAGCTGCAAGAGCAGCCCTGACAACAGCGTTGCTCATCAGGTATGAATTTTGACATCATGATATGCTTGGTGTTGAGTTAATCTCAACGGTATTATAGTGTACCATCGGTACTAAGATAAATTTATAGTTTACAAAACTGACAGAGTTAGCTTTAAATGCTAAAATTTAATAACTTAATGGAACCAGATATTGAGTTATACAGCAAATAGCTCATACCTGATACTTCACACACCTATTATGTGAAATAGCTTAGCTGCTGAAATAGCTAGCTGCTGGCATGCTGATAGAAATTTCAACTAAAAATGGAATAACAGAATCCTTACATTTTATTATATATAAATGAATCAAAATTGCAATGCAATTATCCTACTAATATTATAAATGTGAAAGTTTGTGGGTTTGGATGTTTTTTCCTCAATCACGCCAAAACTACTGAACGGATTTGGTTGAAATTTGGCACACATATGGTAAGTAGCCTAGATTAAAACATAGAATGCTTTTAATCCTGATATTCCCACGGGAACGGGAACCACACGGGTGAAAACTCGGGTGGCCGCTAGTAAATCATAAATACAATTTATGTTTGTTGGAATACAGTAAAAAATTTAATCATTTGCCTTAACTAAGAAACCTTGTATTTCAGGCGGGTAGACCTAACATGTTGAACTTGTTCATCACTAACTATTTAGTATGTTTCTTTCTAAGCTATGGCCTTGTACAAATTATCTCTATTACTTTTCAAATTTAATTCGTGTGAGTGTGTACAATATAATGTTTCTGATGTAGGAAAATTGTCAGTGAAGTTTTAGGCAGCTTTCCAATACAAAACTTTACTATAATTACACCTTTTTTGTGACAGTATTTCGATTTTTTTACATAATGTGGGGCATTACGACGTTCAATTATACCGTATACGATCAACTCTAGTGTAGCTGAGGCTGCTCACTTAAAAGGCCACCGACAGTTCAGTCGAATATGAATGATGCATTGGCCACAGGCCTGATGTGAACGATATCCATCAACAAAAAAAAAAAAAAACTGTAAGTAAATCGGGCGCAGTACTCAATAAAACAATTTTAAAACTGATTTATATAATTATTTGCCTTAAAAACGACAACAAAAGACGTAGAAAGGTATGTCACATGCTTCATCTCCGACGGCAAGCGAACAGCGAGACGCGGCGAGGAAGCCCCATCAGCTATTTGTTTCGTCAGTCACAGCAGACTCGCAGACGGGCATTACGGCGGCCCATCCAAATAGTTGCCGATGATGCATCATCAATTTTTGCCTTCAATCATCATACGTGAGGTAAGGACACCCGTTAAGATAATGTATTCGTGAGGGTGCGTGCTGGTGTGACATCTATTGTGTATTCAGCAAATACAGGCAGTGGTCACCGACTACAGGCGCAAAGGTCCACTTAATCGTTTGCGCCGGTAATCGTCTGTGTGAATATACCATTTAGCCGCGCTACATAGGTCACCCAGATTATTATTATATTTTTCTATTATATATATATATATACTATAGTATATCATCTCCAGTCGAGCAGAATGCATAACAGTTATAATACATACAAATAATAGTTTTGTTACAATTTGTTGAAGGTTCAACAGAAGGTGACATGAGTAAAAAAAAAAAAACAGGTCATATCAGATTTAGTTAAGAACTGTTTAAAATTTAATTTAGCTTTTATAAAAAATTACGTACTCTACGTACTTAAAAATAATTTTATCACGATTAAAAATGTAACTCATTGTTTTTAAAAACACAGTCTCGACATCCCATCACCTTTAAGGTTTTAATATTGATAAGGAAAGTGATAGAAATATACGAATTTAAAATCATAAATTTTGGGCATTTTAGTGCCCATATTTTTATTACAAAACTACCGCCGCCGGCTATAAAGTTTTTTAAATAGCATGATTTCCCTGTTATTGGACAATATTTACTATTTATAAGGTTCTCAGAACATTTTTTAAAGAAATGAAAATGTTTTTTTTTTATATACAGCTACCGTCGCAACTTTCCATTATATTACAGATGTATTAGCAATTATGATCTTTACAAGACAAATGTTCACAAAACTGCAGAAATCACTTAGTTGAATGTCATCGATACTTACACAGAATTCCGCGTAAGTCTAATTAGAGACGACATATTTTCTTTTGGGCCTTTCAACAACGGGGTGGACTAGGAGACACTAGTGGTCACATCAGGAATCACAAATCGCAAAATATTTGCATATCAATTATCTAGAACATGCAGTTCATTATGCTTTCATTGCAATTTTTCTTATTGTATTCAGTGCGGGGTGTTAAGTATTCTAGATATTATTATTCTGATGCTAAATAGAAATTATTCAATTCATAAATTCAAAAACTAATCACCAGTTTTGGTTTTTTTTTTCCAGATTGAGATTGAGTAAATTCAAATGCAATGCAAGTCGAATTAAGCAGTGGAGATAAAATGCAGTAGATTGTTTTTTTCTCTATTTCTAGCATTTGATTTCAAAAATATTTATTTTCTAATTTGAGATTATAGCATTCACAATGCTATTTTGGTTTAGTATTGTACAAAGACTATTCTGACACTAAGATGCCTATTATTTTAATTATTTTCCACCAGTTTTTTAAACGAAGGTGTAACGATTGTGCCATCATAATCGTCACAATCTTGAGCCTCGGTTTGGCACCTCTTATTCACATGTAAGGTACTTCTTCGTATATTTTATTCTAATATAAAGTATTAACATTCTATAACTTTTAATTTCAGGGACGGAAATAAATCGCACAAATAAATTGGTTTTCATAACATTATCAAGGTGGTATTATTTTACAGGTATATTATTTATGTTATTATTGAAGCTGCTGTCTGTTAATACTATCAGGAAGTACAGAGTTTGGTAACAGAAACGGTTCGATTATTTAACAAATACTAATATAGACATAATAAACATTTTTTTTTTTACAGATGTGTATAACACAATTATCAGTATTACATAATATTGCGTTCATTATTGAATGGACAAAATTGAGCTAATCTCAAGGTTTGGTGAAGAATTTAACTAAGTACGCCTTTGTGTAGACTTCGTTGTACAAATACAATGGATATCTTAGATTACTAAAGACATTTTATTACATATTTTCCAATTTTATTCTTTTTTTTATCATTTTTATCTTAACTTTGATTACCTTGCCTATTGCACAAATAATGCAAACAATACAAAAAAAAAATCAAGAATGGATCATACATATTTATATTAAATAAATAGTTCATAATCACTTCTTATTTAGAAAGAAATTAAATTCTATATTTAATGTGAGTAATAGATTGCTGAAATGAAACATTTAATGAAATGAAGTAGACTTGTGTTGTGTCCAACCAGTTTTAGTACTCGACGTATGCCGATACTTTTATAGCCCTAACAAAAAATGTTACTATAGATGTTCCAGGTAACACGGCGAAATGGTCAATGACTCCGCTATATTTGCAAAATATTAAAACATATTAACACCGATAATCAAACTGAGTTTTCCAAACTAACCTTGTATATTTTATATGTATATATGTGCGTATAGCTGGCTATATATATATATATATTGTACCAGCCATCTATAGGTACCGTTTTTAGTAAATGTAATCATGTAAAACGTTCAGAATGATGTTAAATGGTATTCTTTTCTTTTTTTAAAAGACTAATACGCAAGAAATGATATTTCCATTTTCTTATTATAATGCTTTTAACATCTACATGTGTTAATATACTAATATCGAGGACGAATCTGAAGTATAATTAATGATTAAACGAACTTACCTGTAAGTGAAGTTCTATCATAATTATACGAAGGATTCGTCCGAAGATATTAGTATAGAATCCCACCCTCCCTACTCATTATTGTAAATTACAGTAACTGTTTACCCACTGAAGAAAATGAGGAAATATCATAGGATTTGGACTTTAAACTAAATGAAGTGGTTGGCGTGTAGCAGTGACAGGGCGAACTTGGACGGGAAATGTCAAAATATCTGTCAATTTTAAGTCAAAAACCTTCTCTTTTTAGGTTTTTTAGGTTATTGCTTTAAAATAACGTGCTAAGTGGTGATACATGCAAGCGGTACTACATGTGTTAATATACTAATATCTTCGGACGAATCCTTCGTATAATTATGATAGAACTTCACTTACAGGTAAGTTCGTTTAATCATTAAGTATTTTTTACGTTAATTAAAAATAATCTGTTTTCTCTTAATTAATATCTCAGTAATGTATGAAAATAAATGGAAAAGAGAAAATAAGTGTTGCCTAGAAAACGATAATTTTTCATTATATCCATAAAAACATTTTTATAAAAATCCTACGGAGGGCACATAGTGTCTTTTTAGAATAAGCCTGTTTTAATGGTAGTGATTACTTGCTCAGTGCCTGTTTTTAATTACTTTTCTGTGTGACGTAAACATTTTGAAAAAAAACCAGCCAAGTGCGTGTCGGGCCACGCGCAGTAGGGTTCCGTAGTTACCTTATACCATACGATATTTAATACCACTATTATTTTTCGTCTGCAAAAATAACTTTGTTTTTTACAGTGTTGGTATGAATGACAAAGTTATATTTGCGGTTTTGGAAAATGTGCTATATTTCAATATAGGGGGGGAGCCCCCCCTTAATCTTTTATTTTTTTTATTTTTGTGTTAAATACATCTACCTACCAAGTTTCAACTGTGTAATCCTAATACTTTCGGAATAAAGTGGCTGTGAAATACGGACAGACAGACAGACAGACAGACAGACATGACGAATCTATAAGGGTTCCGTTTTTTGCCATTGAGGCTACGGAACCCTAAAAAGGTAAAAATATGGGTCTCCTATTTTTGTAAGAGCAATCAACCTAAAAATACCACATCACAAAATTGTAAAAACGTTGTTCATTGTCCTTAGATTACGTGAACTATTTTCTTTCTTACATAGTAATTCTCGTGTTCCTTATATTCGTGTTTGTTCTGCTGATGCTGCTCGTGTCCACTTTGGTGAAGCTCAAAGCCCTGTGATGAAAACCCGAGCGTATGATCGTCACCATATTGAGGACGGGCTACAGCCACTGCGGCGATCGCGGCAAAGCAAATAATCTGTGAAAGTTTTGATGATAATGAGGGCTTTTCAAAACGACAAAAAACTGTAGGCTCGATAGATGGCGTTGATAAAAATGTGTGTGTAAATGTATTTTTTTTACTAAGCTTCGAAGAGTACTCAGGTAGGCAGGCAGATGTAACCATAAAATGTTTCTCTTTGGGCAGATGTCAGTCAGCTAGCGCTTACTTTCCTCTTTGGCAGAGGGCGTTTATTTTTAAAAGCCAATTTTGACACGTTTCTTTCCATCAACGCCATCTAGTGAGGTAAATAGTTACTATTTTTATTTTTTAAATGTCACTTTGAACAGCCCTCATTCACTATGATAAACATGAAAGGCATTTTAAGACAGTTTTGGCTTGAATTAGTCTCACATCATGCAGAGATTGCAGCCAAAGAACTAATGATGCATTCTAGTTAGTAATTAGGTACTTACCTTTCTGATCATTTTAGTGAAAATGTATTATAGCAAGTGATTACTGCGTACACTTAGTAAAGGTCTGATAAATTTGCAACTTGAACATAATCTTTTATATGCTCAGCCGAATGGCTTTGTCGTAATCCTGAAACTTGATTCGCATAATGTTTTTAACGACAGTAGTTTTTTATTATTATAATCTTTCACATACTTTTTTACTTCATTAAATGTTTGAGTGTATTTTTTATTATATAATCTTAATTATGAAGATGTCCTGCCCTGTTGTTGTTGCTTAATCTATTTAAAGCACTTAAAAATTATTCAATACTATTGAATTGAAAAAGATATGGTAAATATCGACTAATTTATTTTAATTCCCTGAGCGAAAGTGGCGCCCTCAGAGGTTTTAATTTAATAAGTTGTTAATAGAAAAGGATTTTAATAAAACTTTTTGTGGAATTTCTAGGGCTCATGGTCTAGTATTTTTAGAAGGTATCCTACATTCCCTCGCAGGCATTCGTAGAAGTAGATAGCAAATGTGTGAAAAATTGCCACTTTTAAAAGTTTTGCTATCTATTTCTAGCAGTGACTGACTACGAGGGAATGTAATGATACCGTCTAAAAATACTAGACTATGGACCACGAGAAATTTTATTAAAATTGTGTATCAGAATTACAATATTAAATAAAATTCACCGCGGCGAGTGGAGGTCAGTAGTAAATATCATAAACAAAAATCGACGATGTTCATCCTTATTAGGGTTCCGTACCCAAAGGGTCAAAACGGGACCCTATTACTAAGACTCTGCTGTCCGTCTGTCTGTCTGTCTGTCTGTCACCAGGCTGTATCTCATGAACCGTGATAGTTATAAAAGTTGAAATTTTCCCAGATGATCTATTTTTGTTGCCGCTATAACAACAAATACTAAAACAGAATAAAATTAATATTTAAGGGGGGCTCCCATACAACAAACGTGATTTTTTTTGCTGTTTTTTTGCTCGATATTAATAACAACAACAGGTAGACAGTTGAAATTTTCATAGATGATGTATTTTTGTTGCCGCTATAACAAAAAATACAAAAAATAGAATAAAATTAATATTTAAGGGGGGCTCCCATACAACAAACGTATTTTTTTTGCCGTTTTTTGGTACGGAACCCTTCGTGCGCGAGTCCGACTCGCACTTGGCCGGTTTTTTGTTGCATCCATGTTGAATATTGCAAGTATCTAAGAGGATGAACAAAGTTATGCTATAATTATAGCATTTGGAACTTTATTGTTCGTCCTATAATCGTTCGTCGAATAATTATTATCCGACAGTATTTACTGTCGGATAATATTTATAATTTACAAAATGTATGTTTTTCTTTACACTAAAAATAAAATAATTAATTCAGGTAAACTACTGTCAAAATATCGTTAATATTTTACGTAAAGGCATTATTACAAAACTCATAGCTTGTTGAAAGTAACCAACCTTCAACAGTGAAATTCAGAACAAAATCAAAATGGGATCGGCTTCTTTGATGTATTTTCTGGGTATCAAGTTATCAGGGCTTAATATAAATTGGTCTGCGAACTTAAAAAATATCAGTTTACTTTAAGACTTCAATTGAACACTTGACATTTCATAAACATAAATATTAAAATGTTTACTAAGGTAAGATTTTTCCATAAAATACAACATTTTCTTACCTTCAAGAATTACAAAGTATTGCTTTTAAAAACTATTGTATTATGTTTTAAAATAGAAATAAAACATTAATAATAATACAATGGAATGAATGAAATGGATGGAATGGAGAGGCGTATGCTCAACGGTGGGCGGATATGCGCTGAAGAAGAAGAAGAAGAGATTAATACAATACTTTTTTTCAGGTCATCGCTATAATTGCCTTTGTAGGTGCTTGCCATGCTATAGAACACGCTTATTCCTCACAAAGTATCACTCGTCATGATACGCATGAGCACCATGAGCCGATCAAAGTGGAGAAACACGTGGTCATCCCCGTGGTGACCAAGGTGGTGCCCGTGGCCCACTATGTGCAGGAAAGCAGCGGCCAGCAGGACTACCACCACCAGCAGGACTACCACCACCACGAGCAGGACTACCACCACAAGCCGGCTGTCTCCTCCTTCCACATCGAGCGTCACGACGTCCCCGCCAAACCACCCGCAGACTGGCACAAATACAACGACGTAAGCACTCATCTTCTTGGTACGCTGTCAATTTATTCGGGCAGTTGATTTGGTAATAGCGTTATTGTATTGTTTTTATACAGGGTCCTGCTAAGTATGAGTTTGAATACAAGGTGCACGACCCCCACACGGGCGACTACAAGCAGCAACATGAGGCACGCGACGGTCACGCGGTAAAGGGCGTGTACAGCCTGCGCGAGCACGACGGCTCCGTGCGCACTGTCAAATACTACGCCGACAAGAAAACCGGGTCAGTACTTGGACACTATTGGCTCTTACCTCTGTTTTTGATGATCAGATTTGATGCCTACACACAATGCAACCAGTACTTTTTAATCAAAGAGGTCCCCCCACTGCAATGACACTTGTTTTTTAACTTTTTAGGTCGTTTTGGCAGGGCAGTCGTGTTTTTAATATTTTTTAATTTACTTATTTTTATTTCACTCATTTTAGTGACAAATTATATAGTTTTGAAATGTGCTCATTAAGGCTTTTCATTTGATGCCTATATTGAAAAAAGAAAATTTTTTTGTTACATTTGAAAATGGCGTCGTACAGTCGCCATATTGACTTTTTTCAAAAAAATATAGCTATTGTCACTCGGAATGATGTAAAAATTCTAACGATACCCCAACCGTTGAGCCATTAAGATGTTATGGTGGAATAAAGAATCTCACATACCCACAAATATACATGAACCCTGAACACATATACACTCCTTTTTGGGCAGTCTTGTAAAAAAGTGTTCTTTACAGACCTGGGTAAATTATATTTTTATGTTATTTTTTGTTTCAGATTCAATGCTGAAGTAAAACACACTACAAAACATGTCGAGGAAAAGAACCATTATTGATTTTAATTTAAGGCAACCGGTCTTTTAATTATTTGATATTGACCCTAATTTATAGAATAATGTTAATTTAATAAATATAATATAAATAATGACTATTTATTTTTAATTTTAATTACTAACTTACTACAGGGTGTTTAGCTATATCCCTAGGGATAAAACAATGTTATGGTCTTAACTATCTTACTACGACACATATAAACCCTAAAAACTACCACTTTTTTATTTTTTATTTTATATAAAAAACAGTCAAAATCGATTAAGACTTGGGCACCGATCACCGTGGGTTCCGTACCATCATATACAGGATGTCCCAGAGGGAAAGTACCTTAAGTATTGAATAGAAAATTTTACTGAATTTTTTTTTAAGCAATTGGAATTGCGCTGCATTCAAAAAAATCAATACAATACCATCCAATACGTAATAAATAGTGGCGCCCCCATCTTAGTTAAATTTATTGCTCGCTAAGTACATAATGTACCAAAAATTCAAACGTAAAGATTGAAGCTAAGGTTCAATAGTTTATTTTCAAACAATAACCTCAGTAAAATATAGTTCGTTGTAGTAGTAGAAGGCAAATGTGCCAAAAGTGGCCACTTTTTGCTCTTTTGCCTATTACTACTCAAAATTGATTATGCGATGATTATGTGAATTTTAGATTTATTTTATAATTAGCGAGCAATAAAAATTAAGATGAGGGCGCCAATTGATGGATATAGTCGCCTTAATGCGCTGTAGGTAGTACTACTAACGCCCCTAATACATTTATTTTATTACTCTTAAACCAAGTCAATACTTAAAAAAATCTCATGTAGTAAATCTCTTAAATTGTTTTTAATATTTTTTTATTAACTCTACAACAGTTTTTATTCTTTTTGTATGTTTTAAAATGCATTTTAGTTTAAAGTGGCCATTTTTGGCTAGTATGGATTTTAAAACTTACAGAAAGATTGAAAACTGTTGAAGAGTTATTAAAAAAATATTACACACAATCTAAGAGATTATAACATGTTTTTTTTAATTGACTTGGTTTACGAGTAATTAAAATAAATGTATTGAATGGCGGCGCCAGTAGTACTACCTACAAAAGTTACTTTGGCATGCTTTTATGTTTTTTTTATGTGGAAACTTAAAATCAGGGCTGAGTTATGGCTGACTGAGTAGGTCTGAGCTTTTACCTTTTTGTACCGCCTACGCCTGCGGCATGCCATCTTTTTCCCTACTTTTACGTAGGTAGGTAACTAATTTTTGTTGTTATTTTACTGTTACGTTGACATTGTATTAATTATAGGGAATTAATTAATTGGGTGACTGGAAATAATTAAAGGCGACTGTTAATGGGATACTTAAATACTAAACCTGGCAGCGGTTTATTTTTTGAGCGACAAAATAACTAAACGAGCGACAAACTCTGGATTACAAAAATACGTGAAACGAGCACGTGCAACACGTGGGATTTAAATAATTTAAATGAGTGACAAAAACACTGAGTGGGCGACTCCTATACCAAGTTGGTAATAATAACTGATTTAAGCTGCCCAACATGGTATTTTTGTCACCTCGATTAGGTTAATAGTCGCCTTTTATAAATAAAATATATGCCAAATTTAATTTTTTTATAGAAATTTGGTCGCCCGTTCTGAATAACAAGTTACTCAATTTGTATTTCAAAGTCACCCATTTTCAATTTTTTCGTAGTCGCCCTCAGTCCGTCGCCCACTTAGTATTTCAATTTTCAGTACGCTATAATCATTATTTTTGATAACCAAAATGGGAATTTATTGTTACCCAATTAAATACTACCCTTAATTATTTCGTCTGATGAAATGTAATGTGTGCATGTAAATGCAAATAAATGTTTTGTTTATCTATCTAGATATCTTTTCTTACTGCGACAACGTCTATATTTTTTAATCATCATTCAATTTATTTACTCAAAATAAAACAACTCGTATCCAACCACTGCGATGGGACGAGATAATGTTTTTTTCTAGTATAAAATTAATCATTATAATGTAAAAATAGCATTGTAAATGCAAACATACAAAAATTAATTATAATACTTAGTACATTAGACACTTTTAATGATCACCCGCTGAAGCACAGGCTTACCTTAAGTTTTGGATAAGGAGAATAGCCTCCCAAACCCACCACGCAACAGACCAATAGGTTAACAAATGCAAAATACAGTCGCAACTTTTTCATTATCATTATGATCATCACACTTCAATATTCGCACAGACATTGTATGGTCTGTGGGTATTCCGAAGCACGAAGGAACTAGATATTATAAATTTTTGATCACGCATCTCATGACCAATCCTGGTGTAAGTTGCATATGTTAGGCTCAAAGACCAATTTCGCTCTTTGAGCGAAAAAAACGCACACGACGCGTTCTGGTCACTGCCAAAATGCCACAACGCAAAATTCGTGTCATGGCTCTTATAAAAACGCCCAGAACGCGTTGTAGTTATCAAAGAAATGCCACAAAGCGAAATTCGCGTCGTGGTCAACATTCCAAACGGCCACAACGCGTTGTGAAAATGAAGAAAAGCCATGAGACGCGTTCTGAGCACTAGTTGGTGCAATCATAACATGACGGACAGGGCCCTATTTAATAAACGTGACAATTTGTCACCTGTCATGACAATTTTATATCCATTGCGTCAAGCAATTCGAAAATAGAACAAACAACTCATAGCTACACTGCAATGTAAACTAAATTGTCATGACAATTGACAAATTGTCACGTTATTTAATAGGGCCCTGGTCGTTAATTGTCGGGACGCATACATAGCGCGCGTATGGATCCATGATAAAGAGAATTCGACGCATACTGATTTGCAATACCTGTGCGTGGATCCTACAAGTCCCAAAACTTTTGATTCATATCTTTAAGAAATATTTTTGTACTGTACTTTGTGTTAGACAAGTAGACGGCAAATTTAAATAAATCGTGTCGTGATTACTTTATTAAAAAAAAGAAAACAAATTGTTATCTACAAATAATCAGTTATAATTAGGAAATTTCAGAACTATTTTGGCAAACACTTTATTAATAAAATAACTTATAATTGTAACAAATATTAGTCATTGGAAATTATTGTCAGTCATCATATATTATACAAAAATAATTAGGCTCTTTTTAGAATTTTCATAATGATAACTCTCCGAAATTAACAAGAAATGAATAAACCAGTTTAACCGATGCTTTAATGCATCATTGTAATGCGTTCCGACAATTTACGAACTGTCCGTCAACCATAACACGTTATGGTTGCACCCACTATTGCTCAGAACGCGTCATGGCTTTATTACATTTCCACAACGCGTTGTGGTCGTTTGGTATGTTGACCACAACGCGCATTTCGCTTTGTGGTATTTCTATGATTACCACAACGCATTCTGGGCGTTTTTATAAGAGCAATGACACGAATTTCGCTTTGTGGCATTTTGGCAGTGACTAGAATGCGTTGTGAGCGTTTTTTCGCTCAAAGACCGATTCCGGTCTTTGAGCCTTACACATACAATCCGAACGCAAACGCAGGCCGAATGCGCTACCCATTGCGCCATTGAGCTTCTAATGTGTTTAAATGTAACTACCAAAATAAAAAAAAAACTTTTATCTACACTCACAACATAATTTTCCAAAATATATGATTTCGAAAAAGATTGCATAAACACGTACTTTATTTTCGTAGATAGGAAAGAAAAACCATGACTGTGTAATTATTGGCGCGTATAGGCTAATTGTCTTGGCTAATTGCTCATTGCGCCATTTTTAACGAAATACAAAAAAGTTTTGATTTCAATTTTCACTTTTTTTATTGGGTTTTTTATTCTTTCTTAAAAATGTCTGATAGCGGGAGAATGTTAAGAAATTTGACTTCGTCCGTATTTAAGATGCAACGACGGAAATGGCTCATAATACGGTAATACCTACCAGCAAAGTCTCTCTCTCTTGGTCTATTATTAGGTTTAATCCCAAATTGTATGAGAGTAAATAAAGTAGTGTATAAAACTGCACATAACTAGTTATACACTCCTCGTGTTTTAATACCCATCATTATGCATAAACTACTATTACCTCTTTTTTCTTTTGCTTCTGACATTATGGTACACCAGGGTTGGTAAATAAAAATGAAAAAGTAGTAGGTAGTTATAATGGCTGTACAAAATATTTATTATCGTTAATTAATAAATAAGGATCAAAAACAACAGCTATGAATCATATCCGGTTATCTTAAATAAAATTAATAGTGTTTCTTTTCCTCGACATGTTTTGTAGTGTGTTTCACTTCGGCATTAAATCTGCAACATAATACAACAACATTATTACCAAGTAATGTAATACTGCGCATACAGCTTAATACTTTTCAACTTAATATTGCGCACAGAGTAGCAGCCGTTGCCGTTGTGCTTACGCAGGCTGTATAGTTCGTATCATGAAAAATGACAACAAATGACGCCATCTTCGCATCAGAACTCATGAAGAAAATACTTAAGACAAAATAATACTTAATAAATTTTAGGTATATATATCTATGTGTATATGAAGTATTGTCTTAAGTCTTCATGAGTTATGATGCGAAGATGGGCGCCATTTGTGGTCATCTTTCGTGATTCGCACTATACATGCTCCGAGTCAGAGTCGGGCGCCTTATGTTACTTTGTGTAGTATTACACATACTAGTTACAGTTAGACACATACAGTTAGAGACATAGCATCCAGGTACTGACCCAGTTTTCTTGTCGGCGTAGTAGGATACGGTGCGCAAGGAGCCGTCGTGCTCGCGCAGACTGTACACGCCCTTTACCGCGTGACCGTCGCGTGCCTCATGCTGCTGCTTGTAGTCACCCGTGTGGGGGTCGTGCACCTTGTATTCGAACTCGTACTTAGCGGGACCCTGTATAAAACAATACAATGACTCAATTACCAAATCAACTCCTCGAACAAATTGACAGCGTACCAAGAAGTGAGTGCTTACGTCGTTGTATTTGTGCCAGTCTGCGGGTGGTTTAGCGGGGACGTCGTGACGCTCGATGTGGAAGGAGGAGACAGCCGGCTTGTGGTGGTAGTCCTGCTCGTGGTGGTGGTCCTGCTCGTGGTGGTAGTTCTGCTCGTGATGGTACTCCTGCTGGCCGCTGCTTTCTTGGACATAGTGGGCCACAGGCACCACCTTGGTCACCACGGGGATGACCACGTGTTTCTCCACTTTGATTGGCTCATGGTGCTCATGTGTATCATGACGAATAATGCTTTGAGACGAGTAGGCATGTTCTACAGCCAGGCAAGAGCCAAGTACGGCTAAAATAGGTAACACCTGCAAAAAATACGCTGAATTTTTGTAGATAGGATAAAATAAGTTATAGATTAGACTCACTCAAGTCATTGGTCAGTACTTCAGTATGAGCACTTATTGTGGCTTTGTCTCATATTAGGTCAAAAATTACGAATAATAATAATGTGTGAGAATAATCTGTGGCATTCAAAGAAATAAAGCAGTTGTTACCAAAACTTTAAACTCTCTTTATATTCTAGATGATATAAATAGGTATAACAATTTATCAGTAATTTTAAGTTTACTTTGAATATGTTTTACCTTAAAATACATTTCAATATTTTGTATTAAATGACTTGTTACAATGACTTGCAGGTTGATACTGAATTTTCCACAATTTCAGGCTGATTAAATATTCTTACAATCCTTTTCATTTTGTGCGATCAATCGCCAAATCCAGTTTGATTTATTTTTGGAAAAAGGTCAGTTACTTTTACCTTGCACCTTTTGCAATTCAATGAATATCATTTTAAACCAACTACATTTCACCACATGCAAGTGTTCAATGATAATTAAGTACATTCCATAATGCAATGCGTTTTATAAACTAGTTGTTTCAAAGTTAATCGACATGAAACACTTGTACTATTATTGTATTCTGTGATGAAAGTAGGTACTTATTGTACTTATTGCATGAAAATATTATTTAAGTTCATTAGAAATAAAACACTTTTTATGGATAACAGCGAGTAAGTATATAATTAATTCAAGTGCTATTTTAAAATCGTTTAGTTTCGACACTTTTCCGGGCGGTGCCGTAGAAAATGCACTGTACGCGCGGAAGCCTAGAAGTGTAGGTATTATGTATATTTTTAATGTTAATACATAACGTGTAATAGAATTAATTGCAAAACCAAAATTCAGTAGATGGGGACCATCAAACTGAACAACTTTTACTAAGGGACCAACGCTGAAATCGCGAAACAAAAATCTGCTGTTTCATACAAAAATTAATAACGAAGAAACGGAAATGTCTGAAACAACTGATTTTTTGCGATTTTAGAGTTGGTCATATAGCAAAAATTGTTCAGTTTAATGGTCCCTATCTACCATATTCTGGTTTAGCTATTCATTCTGTTACCTGTTGTATAAGGTTAGTTTTATTTGGTCACCCGCTTGCTTTTGTTGATATACTAACTAGTAAGGTAAATTAAATAAATAGGCAAGTTACAATACAATAAACACAATTTAAGTAAAAAAAAAAATAACTTCAATACAACCATGTGGAAAAATTTTCTTAATCAAAATTATACAACAATAAAATAGGAATTAGCAGAATTGGTAGGTACCAAAAATATTCTATTGTAAACATTATTGTTGTAATATTCATAAATCTCCATTTCACTGCACACGTACTTTGCATTTTGCAATGTCAAAGAAAGGTGGGTGGTACCTTAACTTGTTTAATGAGAGCAACCTGTCTCAGTCAAGGTCACTTTCGTTTTTAATTCAGCAAAATTATATCACACACTCGTTTTATTTAAACCGGTTAAAACTTTTACGATTTTGCATTCTTGCGAAAAATTGCAGTTCAGCAGATTACGGTTGCATTATTATTTTGCTTTAATATAAAAGACAGCGGCAATTTCGTTCATTATCGGTTTTCATTTTTGGTTGAATAGTCAAAAAATTTATCAACAAATATGTTCACCAAAGTAAGTAAATCATTTTTTTTTCTCGAAATACTAAAAGCTATTATAATTAACTAGGTTTGAAAAAATAACTTATTAATGAAAGCTTGTGGGTTATTGCACACTATAATATGCTTCATCATCATCATCATATCAGCAGCACTGCACCCACTGCTGGGCGAAGGTCTCCACGTCTATCCTCCCGTTTATAGAATAGCTTTGCTGTAAATGTTGACCATATAACACGTAGGTAATACTATGAGCTGTTAGACATCGCGTTTGTGCGGTTGTTTAAAAATTAAATCTAGTAGATGTCGCCACGAGGTTTTAATTAGGAAGTGTGTCCTAATTGCTGTTTGGTGTGGTAGGTATTCTTTTATATCTTTGCGAGGCTATGCTATACGGTGCTTCGAACACATTTCAAAAAGGGTGAATGTATTTTTTTTAAAATTGGTAAATTTGGCTTGACAATTTTTTTTATATAATTAATTTATCGAACCTGCTCACAAAATTTCACGAGAGTCGGGTGAGAAATGCGACCTGTAGAGGAGAACAGATGGATATACGAAAGCATTTTTGTCCAAGCTGAAGCACAGACGCGTCGCTCGCGCCTCATGCAAGCTTGGTCAAAAACAAAATATTTCCATTACATTATGATTCCTACCAATTTACATTGACCATCAGCTCTTTTAATGTCCCCATTGCTGGGGCATAGGCCTTCCTTATGGGTGGATAAGGAGGATGGGCTATAACCCACTACGCGAGCCCAATGCGGATTGGTGGGTGTCAACGACTGCAAATGCACCTGGTACCAACGGCTTAACGTGCCTTCCGAAGCACGGAGGAGCTCGAGATAATACATTTTTCGTCAACCATCCCATGCGAACCGACCGACCCTTGAGAAAGTTGGGCCACGCGCTAAACCACTGCGCCACCGAGCTCCTCCATCAATTTGCATTGCATATATAGAAACAATATTTGTTTAGATCTTTGTTGCTGCGACCCTCGCAGTCACCATAGCTCGTCCCCAGCACAATGAAGGTCACGGTCACGGGCACGCATTCTCATCCCAGAGTATAGTCCTGCACCAGACTGGTCACCAACAGCAAGAACAACAAAGCCAACACGAGTACCACGGCCAGCAACACCAGCAGGAGTACCAACAACAGGACAAAGATAATCACCATGAGGATTACTATGTAACTAGTCTTTTATTGTGACCACAACTAGCAAATGCTTACATTCCTTACGCCTTTATTAATAAACGAAGATAAGTTTACACATAGTTGAATCAAAAAGTTTGCTAATGCTTTGAGACGTCAAACAAAAGGACTAATATTGCTAAACTATATTTTTTTTTAAACCCTTACTCTTCGTTTATTAATAAGGCAGTGTGTTCAAATTACATTGCTTTCTGCTATCTGCCACTGTCTTTAATCCAATTTAATAACATTTTTTTACGTTAATCTAATAATGAAAACTGTAACAATTATTAGTATTATCTCTTGACGATTATTCGATATTCAATCTACTTAGAAAAGTTCCATATAGTAGGTATGAACCTCTATACAAAAAAAATGGGAGTTACAAGTCGTGATAAAGTTTGTCAACATGATAGAAACTGATCTGTAGGCTGTTTCTAACTAATATTGAGCTGGGCCAAACTATCCTTACATACAGTTCCTTACGGCGGCGGGTTGAATAGCGCACTTTTCCCGGCTTCGTTCTAAAAACTATAACAATTCAGACTTAGCTAATAGGTCAAATGTGGTATCATTTTCGGATAAATCAATAACGTAGAACTTATTTCTGTTATAAAAAAAAAAAAACAATTTATTAAGCAGTTTCTGAAAAATTACACAATAACCAACATTTTTAAACTTCTTTTTTTTAGTTTAGGTATTGGCACTTGTTTCAGTATTTTCAAAAAAACTACTTTAAAGAAGCGTTTTTCAGGTTAATTTGTTATATGCTTTTGTTATGTTAACTATATTTTATACAATTTGAGCCTAACCCAAGTAGTTTAAGTCCATTGTTTGCGGACATACAGCTAGTCAAAAATATGCATTTATATTACTTAACTTTACATATTTCTGTAAAGTTAATTAAATTTTTTACAATTTGAGCTTAATTTGAGTAGTCTAGTCTATTGTTTGCAGAGACAGCTGGTTAAAAATGGGCTTTTTATTGAAATTAATTGAAAAAATCTTATCTTTGACTAGCTGTGTCTTTGCAACTAGTAAACCTAAACTACTCAAGTTAGACTCAAATTGTAGAAAATTTAATTAACTTTACAGAAATAAAAACAAAAAAACTGAGAAATGCTTCCGAACGAAACGGAAACCCCTTTTATTTCGTGAAAAAATGCATATTTTTGACTAGCTGTGTCTCCGCAAACAATGGACCTCAACTACTTGGGTTAAGCGCAAATTGTATAAAATATAGTTAACATAACAAAAGCATATAACAAATTAACCTGAAAAACGCTTCTTTAACTAGTTTTTTTGAAAATACTGAAACAAGTGCCAATACCTAAACTAAAAAAAAATAAGTTTAAAAATGTTGGTTATTGTGTAATTTTTCAAAAACTGCGTAATTAATTGCTTTTTTTATATCAGAAATAAGTTCTATGTTATTGATTTATCCGAAAATGATACCACATTTGACCTATTAGTTAAACCTGAATCGTTATAGTTTTTTCAACACACTTGCTCGTAAAGTGAGCCCTAATACATCGCTTTTAGGGCCATAAACCGAGCTATAACAAACGCGTGCAATAATATATAAAACACTAGGTTGTTATAGAATTATCCCTACAAAGTTAAATTAGTACCCTACTGCAAGTTCTATGCGAGTAAACAGAGCATTCCGAATTTAACCGGGTAATACAGTTATTTTTTTAATAACAACAAAGAGGTTTTATACCTCTGAAAATTCATATTCTTTTTTGAAATAAATAAATGTGTAAGTCCTTAATTAAATCAAACGAATATTTATTATTATCAAATTATTCATAATTCACAATATTTTGCTATAAAATGCTAAAATATTTGCATTTTATCAATTAAAATTATAGTTTTGAAGTAGGCTGTATGCTCCCTCATCCCTTTGTTCGCAAAATATTCTTGCATTGGGCGTGTGAAAAAAAACAAAAAAAAAAACCTACGCGCCTCTTCCCATAATTGACATATATTGTTTTTGTCGTATTTGTTGCTGTGTGGTAAATTACTTTGTATTTTCCTCGCAAATGTGTTGAAAAACGTCGTATGAAACTCGTAAGCTTTTGCTCATTGCACACTCGGCTGAGTTACGCCCTCGCCTGCGGCTCGGGCTGCAACCCGCAGCCTTGTGTGCAATAAGCAACTTAAGCTAACTTGTCTCATAATGTACTATTAGAATGGAGCCGGGAAAAGTGCGTTATTCAACCCGCCGCCGTATGGAACTGTATGTAAGGATAGTTTAGCCCAGCTCAATATTAGTTAGGAACAGCCTACAGATCAGTTTCTATCATGTGGCCAAACTTTATCACGACTTGTAACTCCCAACTTTTTTTTGTATAGAGGTTCATAACTACTAATAGGAGGTAACGCCTAGTTATACATTCCAGGCGTACCCGAAGTACGCGTTCGAGTACTCCGTAGAGGACCCGCACACGGGCGACCACAAGACGCAGCACGAGAGCCGCGTCGGCGACGTCGTCAAGGGGTTCTACTCCCTGCACGAGCCTGACGGCACCGTGCGCATCGTCGAGTACTCCGTCGACAAACACAGCGGGTTAGTATATTACCTACATACGTATAAATATTTAGAAATAAGTAAAAGGGCTGATTGGAGTTAGTTTTTATAAAACTAAAAAGAACATTCGTTAGTTACTAAGTCTTTCTTACAAATTGAAGCCAAATTCTTTGAACAAAAGAACGTGTTTAACTCAGATTCTGAGAGAAATATCCACAGAGTTTTGTCTATCTGTTAAACAAGGGTTACCTCTATCTGGCAGAAACTTGATGCTCCGAAATTTATTTGGCAGAACACACTTGGCAGAATCTTCTTTAAACGAATATTTTTAAGGCATAAAAATTGTTTAATATAATTATTGTTTAGCAGAATGTTTACATGTCCGAATTTACAATGGCATACTATTCAGATGGCAGAATTTCATTAGGCATAAATACCTTTGGCAAAATTTTTATTCGCAGAATTTCGTTTGGCATAACGTTTATTTAGTCGACAATTATTTGGTATAATTTTCACATGGTATACTACGAATATGGCAGAATTTCATTAAGAATAATGTCATCAAGCATATTGTAATCTCTAAAAAATGCATTTTAACTTCAAATTGAATTAAAAATTTGTCTTAAAAAGTCAATATGTTGAATTTTTGTAAATGTTGTGCTACAAAAGTCAACAACAGAACGAATCGCTGCAAAACCTATATGCATGCTGCTTGCTTGCATGCATGCATGCTTGTTTATGCTGCTTGCATGCTTGCTGGGGGGTGCAGGGGGGCTGGCCCCCTGCTCGGGGGGGTCGGGGGGCCTGAGGCCCCCCGCTATAAAGATAAACTTTTAATGCACCTACCAGTAGGTTAGGTTAGGTTAGTGTTTTGACCTCCACAATCCTTGCATGCATGCTGCATGCTTGCTTGCATGCTGCATGCTTGCTTGCTGCATGTTTATTTGTCTGCATGTAAGGATGCATGCAGCATGAAACATGCGTGTAAGTAATACAAAATTATTCTAGATATGAATTTTCTATTAAATGTATGCCAAAAGATGATTCTGACTATAAACTGTCTGCGATATGATAGTTCTGCCTTTTAATAACTATAGATTATAAAATGTTTGCCAAAAGATGATTCTGACTATAAACTGTCTGCGATATGATGGTTCTGACTGTGAACTTTCTGCGATATGATGGTTCTACTATTTAATTATTATGGTTATGAAATGTATGCCAAAAGATGATTCTGGCTTACAAAATTATGCGTTTTAAGTGTATGATAAATGAGTGTATGCCAAACGATTTTCTGCGACATGAAGTTTATGCCATTAGTTGTTATGCATAATAAAATTATGACATAAAAAGTTCTGCCATAAAAGGTAGACTCGTTAAACAATATTACTCAATTGTTTTGTTATGTTTCAGATTCAACGCCATCGTAAAACATGAAGGTCACGCTAAACACATCATCCCCGACCAAAAACACCATTGACATAACGCTGGCTACTGATAAAATGTGATATTGTTTCTATTATGTTTGTAAATTAGCTGAAATAAAATTGTTATTCATAAATCAACTGAATTTACTTCACAGTAACAAATACCCGATTTATTTAGAGAAAAAAGTACAATTTAAGCATATCGAAATAAGTACAACAAGTATGTCGTATGTCAGTATGGTTAATTGATTATAGATAACCGATAACTTTGATTTTAGTTTGCGTTTTTATTTAATATGTTTTATTATTATTCATGCATTCATGCTGTATGTTATTTATTTAAAGTTTCACTTATGAGTTCATATCAACTAAGAACATTATTTAGAGATTCTATTCCTAATGAAAAGGAAACAGCCCCCCCTACTCAAATGGCCACTTTTCTATTCGTTCGCTAATTTAAAACTTAAAAATAAGCAATTAAACGATCAAGCCAGACGTCGTATGTTTACGTAAATCACAGACATAGTTGTATTGTATGGAATCGACACGCCTGCGACACGTTAAATGTGGTGTTTATGGCTTGTTTTTAGTTTTTAAGTTACCGAACGAATAGAAAAGTGGCCATTTGAGTAGCCCCCCAGGACTCCTTATGGTCTGTTCGTCTGTCAATCAAGACCCTTTTTCTAAATCTAAGGAATACGTGGAAATATTAGTAGCATATTAGATTTTAATATCAAATCTGTAAAAATATAATATAGCTCCTCAGTTAATTTCAGATATGTTTAAACTTAGAACTAATCAAAATCTATTTCCTTTGACCTGAAATGGATTTGGTAAGAATGAAGTGTTACTGAAAAATCTGGAAAAGTCGTTAAGTAGGAATATCACATTAACGAAAACCTACTGAACCTTTAACGCATGAGACAAACTCCAACTACTTAATGTCCAGATATTTTTAGATGTTTAAATTATTCATTTTCATCTTTTCTACAATTTGAAATAACTTAGCGGCAATGTTTAGTTTCACCGAAACCGAAACGTAGACGCGAGTTTATCTCAGGTGTAAAAATGTTAGCTCTAAACATGATTGAAATAAAACCGTTACCACACAGGGTAAACAAACATATTCTTTATTTAATAGCATTACAGCCGAGTGCGGTAATTTATCATTTACTTTGTCGAGAATTTTTTGTTATAAGAGTACGCAGCGCCTTGGTACGCTTGTTCCACGAGAACTATGAAAACAAAGGACTTTTATTTAAACAATCGTTTTCTTGAGCTTTAAAATGATTAAATTCTGTGTAATAGGCTTTAAAAATGTTGGTCCTTACAAATTTCCGAAAAATCTGGATATGGAAAAAAAAAATATAAATTCTATAAGAATAAAAACGTCTTAATTTGTCTTTAATTCCAGCATTTGCAGTGTAGAATAGTCTTTCATATCCATTTTGGGTCAATGAGTCTTTTTCGGTAAAAAAAAATCCACAAAATAAATATCTATTTTCCCATAAATTTTGTTCTGAACGTACTGTCTTAGGAACAAGCGTACGCAGCGACATCTACAATTAGCTTTCCGTTGCCAACCCCAATGGAAATCTTCGGAGTAGGTTTTGATTGACACTAGCTTCAGAATGTTTCGAATCTTGTCAGTGACACCCTTCAAGTATGGTGAGATGGCAGATTGACACTCTCCTATGGCTGGTTTGGCGCGTTTTCTGTGACGAAGACGTGGTACTTGCAACTCGTTGTTACGCAGTACTTGTTTAACATGCTGAAGCTCAGCAGTCAGATGTTGTTTGTCACAGATGCCGCGGATTCTCTGAAACAATGATTTCCCTACGGTAGCTAACTATATAGGATGATGGTGAGAGTCACCATTAAGGTCTGTATGGGTTGCTTTACGATACACTGTGTGGCTCACGGTTTGGTTCCGATTCCTGATAATGGAGAAAGTCTACGTCTAGGAAAGCTAGTTCATTATCTGCCTCTAACTCCATCGAAAATTGTATGTTGGGGTTTATGGAGTTAAGATGGTTAAGAAATGCAGGGACACTATCTCTAGGTAGTATTGTGAAAGTATCAGCTACGTATCGTTTGTAGAACCGGGGAGTCACTGGTGCCGTGGCTAGCGCTTTCTCCTCGAAATCCACCATTAAAATGTCAACAACAATGGGAGATACAGGAGAGCCCATTTTTAGGGTTCCGTAGCCTAAATGGCAAAAAACGGAACCCTTATAGATTCGTCATGTCTGTCTGTCTGTCTGTCTGTCCGTATGTCACAGCCACTTTATTCCGAAAGTATTAAGACTACACAGTTGAAACTTGGTAGGTAGATGTATTCTGTTAACCGCTTAACGGATTTAATACAAAAATAAGAAAAATAAAAGATTAAGAGGGGGCTCCCCATACATAGAACTAAAACTGAAAAAAATTTTTTTCTTCAAATCAACACGTGTTGGGTATCTATAGATAGGTCTTTAAAAATGACATTGAGGTTTCTAAGACAACTTTTTCTCAAAGTCAACCGTTTGAAAGATATTCACCGCCAAAGTGGTAAAATGTGTGTCCCCCCCCTTTAACTTTTGAAATAAGAGAGTGAAAAATCTAAAAAAAATATATGCTGTAGATCTTAATAAACACTTTCAACCAAAATTGGTTTGAACGAGATATAGTAATTAGTTTTTGAGATATAGCACATTTTCCAAAACCGCAAATATAACTTTGTCATTCATACCAACACTGTGAAAAACAAAGTTATTTTTGCAGACGAAAAATGTTAGGTGGTATTAAATATGATATGGTATAAGGTAACTACGGAACCCTATGGCGCGTGGCCCGACACGCACTTGGCCGGTTTTTTTGTATTGCTTTAAAAATGGCTCGCGCTAAGCAAAGATATTGTATCGAGGCTAATAAAAATTTTCTATAAAAAATTGTTTAAAAAAACAAAAAACCGACTTCAAAAAACCTACCTCTAAAAAGCAAGAAATAATATTCGTAATAATAAAAACACGTCTATTAAAGTCGGGTGGGGCTGGAGTACAAATTCCTTTTTTAGGGTTCCGTAGCCTAAATGGCAAAAAACGGAACCCTTATAGATTCGTCATGTCTGTCTGTCTGTTTGTCTGTCTGTCCGTATGTCACAGCCACTTTATTCCGAAAGTATTAAGACTACACAGTTGAAACTTGGTAGGTAGATGTATTCTGTTAACCGCTTAACGGATTTAATACAAAAATAAGAAAAATAAAAGATTAAGGGGGGGCTCCCCATACATGAACTGAAACTGAAAATTTTTTTTTCTTCAAACCAACACGTGTTGGGTGTCTATAGATAGGTCTTTAAAAATGACATTGAGGTTTCTAATACAACTTTTTCTCAAAGTCAACCGTTTAAAAGATATTCACCGCCAAAGTGGTAAAATGTGTGTCCCCCCCCTTTAACTTTTGAAATAAGAGAGTGAAAAATCTAAAAAAAATATATGCTGTAGATCTTAATAAACACTATCAACCAAAATTGGTTTGAACGAGATATAGTAATTAGTTTTTGAGATATAGCACATTTTCCAAAACCGCAAATATAACTTTGTCATTCATACCAACACTGTGAAAAACAAAGTTATTTTTGCAAACTAAATATGATAGGTGGTATTAAATATGGTGTGGTATAAGGTAACTACGGAACCCTATGGCGCGTGGCCCGACACGCACTTGGCCGGTTTTTTTTATTCTAAAAGCCACACCCGACTTCAATAGACGTGTTTTTATTATTACGAATATTATTTCTTGCTTTTTAGAGGTAGGTTTTTTAGGGTTCCGTAGCCAAAATGGCAAAAAACGGAACCCTTATAGATTCGTCATGTCTGTCTGTCTGTCTGTCTGTCTGTCTGTCTGTCTGTCTGTCTGTCTGTCTGTCCGTCCGTATGTCACAGCCACTTTATTCCAAAAGTATTAGCACTACATAGTTGAAACTTGGTAGGTAGATGTATTCTGTAAACCGCTTTAGGATTTTTACACAAAAATAAAAAAAATAAAAGATTAAGGGGGGGCTCCCCATACATGGAACTGAAACTGAAAATATTTTTTTTCATCAAACCAATACTTGTGGGGTGTCTATAGATAGGTCTTTAAAAATGACATTGAGGTTCCTAAGACTATTTTTTTTTCAAAGTCAACCGTCTTAAAGATATATGCCGCCAAAGTGGTAAAATGTGTGTCCCCCCCTTTAACTTTTAAAGTAAGAGGGTGAAAAATCTAAAAAAAATATAAGCTATAGATCTTAATAAACACTTTCAACGAAAATTGGTTTTAACGAGATATAGTAATTAGTTTTCAAGATATAGTACATTTTCCAAAACCGCAAATATAACTTTGTCATTCATACAAACACTGTGAAAAACAAAGTTATTTTTTCAGACGAAAAATGATAGCGGTATTAAAATATGGTATGGTATAATGTACCTACGGAACCCTACTGCGCGTGGCCCGACACGCACTTGGCCGGTTTTTGAAGTCGGTGTTTTGTTTTTTTAAACAATTTTTATTTTTTAATTTTTAGTGTAGGTACCTTTTGTATTAGGTAGTGTAGGTATATTATTTGGGTAGAAAAATCGGCTCAGCCAAACGTGAGTTAATCGCAGAGAAACATACATACATGCGGGTTAAACCACGAACCTCCTTTTTTAAGTCGGTTAAAGAACTGCACTTAAGATATCCCTTCTCAAACAAAAAAATAATTATCTTATTCAGTTCATAAACAAAGAAGTTATACGACTGATCATCGAGGTAGTTCACACAAAAATCATACTATTTTCGTGCTTTTTTCAAGATTACTTGAAAAGTACTGAACCGATTTAAAAATTTGAAAAAATGGGACCAACTTGGAAGTTTACCTAATCTAATAACGTTTGAATCATTTCAATCGGATCAGCCGTCTTCGAGTAATTGGTGTACATAAAAAAAAAAACGGGTCGAATTGAGTACCTCCCTCCTTTTAAAGTCGGTAAAAATAATAACTGCGTATTTACTCAGTTACGAACTTCCCTTCTAACTAATCATGAGAATGGTTTTTCACAGTATTTATAGACTAGGTAATATTCATAAACTACAAAAGAATAAAAAACCTTTTTAATCAAAAACTTCGATTTGGATTTTTTGATTCGAGACTCCTTTTAAAATCAAAGACTTCTCAAGCTTACGCGCTCACTAGACATGAAATAAAACACTTTTTAACGGATACTAGCGCGGTTTTATTGAATGTACTTTGGTATTTAGTTGGTATTTGGTTTGATTTTTGGTTTTCCCGACGTTTCGGCACCTTTGCAGCTGCCGTGGTCACGGGGGACTGTTATATTTTTTCGTGATTATCGTCCATTATACAAGTACGCTGGACAGGCGAACGTCACCTGTCATTTGTTCCGATTTGAAAATCGCCATATTGGCGCTGAGAGCAGTAGATTCTACTATGACAGTATTGAGTGTACTTGGAACTAATTAGTTCCAAGTACACTCACTACTGCCATAGTATAGACAAAAAATATACACAAAAAATACACAAAAAATTGCTGTCATTTCATGATATTAGCCTGTCCAGCGTACAATGGACGTCAGTTATTATACCTTTCAATTCAACATTAAGTATTGTTGTATGGTCTGTGACGTGTTGTAAAATAACTGTTTAAGATGCAGTTATTTGGGCAAGGATCTTTTATATTGCTTGAAGTTAATACATTTTTTAGAATAAGGGTATTTTTTTTTAATCGCTCTGGTGGTTGTTTTGTCCAAATTTAAAGCCAACATATAAATTTACAAGAAAAATATATTTACAAACACAACAAAAACAATTTCACATACAAATACGTATCACAAGATGGTATCGGTCAGTTTATATCAATCAATGGTGTTTCTTTTCGGGGATGACGTGCTTAGCATGCCCTTCATGTTTCACGATAGCGTTGAACCTGTAAATAATTACAAAAGTATAACACTAAAACTTTTACACTCAGTCTAGATTTTTGTAGAAGAAGTGTGTGTTTTTGTGAAGATAATAATAATATTATCTTCACCGTGGGTCGTCGTCATTACATTATAATATTCATCATTGGTTTGCAATCATAAATTCTACCCTGCATACAAATCATCTTCTGTAGTTTAATAAGTACAAATAAATATCTTTTTTTACACCAACCCGCTGTGTTTGTCGACGGTGTACTCGACGATGCGCACGGTGCCGTCAGGCTCGTGCAGGGAGTAGAACCCCTTGACGACGTCGCCGTCGCGGCTCTCGTGCTGCGTCTTGTGGTCGCCTGTGTGCGGGTCTTCCACCGAGTACTCGAACGCGTACTTCGGATACGCCTGAAATATATAAAAATGAATAAGTATAACTTAGTCCACACGCATAAATTTTATTCATTGTTGAATCGCTTGACAGATATAACATAGAACTCGATAGCCCACAGCACGAGTAATTCTAATCGAATTAATTTTGAGCACTAGATATACTCGAAAGCTTTTAGGTTTCCGAATTCATGACGTATTAGAAAAGACTACTTACATAGTAGTCCTCATGTTGCTCATGACCTTCATGCTCATTTTGCTTGTGTTGGTATACAATTTGCTGTCCAGTCTGTTGTTCTTGCTGTCCAGTCTGTCCATGACCACTCTGGTGCAATACCAGACTTTGGGATGAGAATGCATGTGCATGTTCACTGCTATGCTGCTGATGCTGAGGCCGCGCAGCAGCTGCCGCGAGGATGGCGGCTAGGACAACCTGGAAATTACAAGAGACAATTATTATATCACTATGAATAGGTACTCTATATTTAAGTTTGTATTGATTTGAAAACAAGCGTCTATTTCATTATCAAAACCGTCTATCCTACTTTACCCTACTAATATTATAAATTTGAAAGTTTGTTACTCAAATCGTATTTAGATAAATACGGCTCATAGGATTAGGATGAAACTTGTATGTACAATAGATAGTTTAAAGTCTGGATCAACATGAATTGTTGCAATACTGTAGATGGCGCGGAAAATTCGCAGCTATATGTTAGTTGCTAATAATTTCTTAAAGACTACTGGAGGTTTGTACTATAATAATAAAAAATACCTTTGTGAACATTTTGAAGTTTTTAATACTTGATCTCTTTAAAGTGCGCAAGATAAATGATACTGTTTGCTTTTATTTCACAGCTTTTATATGAAGTAGAAATGTAATAATAACTCTGTAATAATGTATTCAGGTAAAAGTTATCTTTTCTGCCCAAACCAGTTGTGTGGGTTGATTAACATAAAGTGCAAGTAAGCGACCTTGAGGGTAAACATATCTAAGATTAAGACATTTTACTCTGGCATAAGTAGGTATGTTAATTTTCATTGTATAAATGGGGAATAACTGAAAAAAAATTATGAATATTTTTTTTTATGTTAGAATAAATTCTTTTATAAAAAATATTCAGATTCATTTTTTGATATTTCCCTTGTATACGATTGTTCAAAAGGCTAACATTCAAAGCTCGTAAAAGTTACAATCCATCTGAAAAGCAAAATTAAATAAATAAATAGAAATATTCAATTTTTTTTCATAATTTTTGTTCAAAGTTTTATTTAAAAAAGGTTGAAAAAACAAAACCTCCATCTATAACTTAAAAAAAATATACAAAACAGATTCAAAATAAAAGGCTCTAAAAAGCAAGCAATAATATTTTCAAATCTGCATATTACTAATTCGACAAAAAAAAAATTCAACTCGGTTCAGTCGTCTTCAAAAAAAGATACCGACGAACTGAGAACCTACTCCTTTTTTGAAGTCGGTTAAAAAGTCGAAGGAGAATGAAATAATAATAAAATTGATACAGAGTACATAAATACATAATATTGTAATCATTTACTATTTATTTTTACAATCTTTTTAATTGCGATAACGAAATAATATCAAAAACCTTAATAACTTTATTTCATAACTAAGTAAGTATAGAATTCTTTTAATTTTCAAAGTCTGTATTTCTTATTAAAACCTAAACATCACTGGATATATGCAGAGTTTAGTTTTATTTAACGGCGAAGAAAATAAAAGTAACTAATTATTTTTTAACATAATATAAAGTCATTTTATTTAGATTTAAATAGTAGTTTATGATACAAGGTTGGTAAGGAGGTTTTTAAAACGAGTTGACGTTTTAGAAGCCCGAGCCGCAGGCGAGGGTTTATAATCGTCACGAGTTTTAAAAAACCTTAACAACCGTGTGCCATACTACGTTTTTCAATACATTATAGGTACTACTAAAATTGTAATCGATACATATAATAAAACTGTCAA
Source organism: Agriphila geniculea (assembly GCA_943789525.1). Taxonomy (NCBI): domain Eukaryota; kingdom Metazoa; phylum Arthropoda; class Insecta; order Lepidoptera; family Crambidae; genus Agriphila; species Agriphila geniculea. The sequence continues at coordinate 18,441,408 of OX038875.1, forward strand.
TTCTAAATATTTGTTCGCGTATTACGCAAAAACCACTAATAAAATTTTGATGGGCTTTTCACAGTTTAGTAAATTAAGGTCCAACTTAAAATCTAAGCTATGTTTCATTAAATTAAGGTGGGTGGAACCAGGGAAACAGCTTGAACTCTCCGTAGTACTAGCTTTCATACACTAAAGAGTTCATTTTAAACTGGTTCTTATATTTTTCTACTGTCCACGCAGACGAAGTCGCGGGTGAAAGCTAGTAGAAATTAAAAAAAACGTACGTAAACGAAAACGCACGGCGCGGGCGTGCGGTAAAATCAACTTACCGCACGCTGTACTAAACCGTAAACAAAAACGCACGGCGTGCGGTAAAATCAACTTACCGCACGCTGGCCTATCATCGTAAGCTCACATTTTCGAGCAACTGTATTGAAAAAAAAATAGTTTCATAGTATGTATCACAGGTAGTAAAGAATAGAACAACAACGGAATTAATGATGATGGTGCTTCTCGGGAACAATGTGGTGGGTGCTGTGTTTCACAGTAGCGTGGAATCTGGAAAGAAATAAAAAAATCAAGTCCAGCCTGTCGATTCTGTAACAAACTCACACCTCACTTCGAACCTCACTTCACCTCGCGGGAATTTTAAATCATAAATGAGATAATGATATCTGTTTTTTTAATCACAAAAGATTTTAGGTAGCTACCTAAAACCTTTTGCAATCGGTAAAAAAATAATAAATTTAAAAAATATTAAAAACACGACTGCCCTGCCAAAAACTAAAAAGTTAAATAACAATTGTCATTGCAGTCGGGGGATCATTTTGTGGAAAAAAATTTAATCAAAGAGGTCCCCCGACTGCAATGACAATTGTTATTTAACTTTTTAGTTCGTTTTTGGTCGTGTTTTTAATATTTTTTAAATTTATTATTTTTATTTCACACATTTTAGTGACAAATATTATAGTTTTTAAATGTGCTCACGAGGGCCTTCATTTGATGCCCATATTGTAATAATTGAAGAAAACAATTTTTTTCTCACTTTTAAAAGTGACGTCGTACAGTCGCTATATTGACATTTCTCAAAAAAATTATAGCCAGTGTCACTCGGAACAATGTAAGGATTCTAACGATACCTCATACATCTAATTCCGTTAAGACATTTAGAAGTTATGGTGGAATAAAGAAACTCACATACCCACAAACATACATGAACCCTTAACACATACCTATACACTCCTTTTTGGGCAGTCGTGTAAAATAGCTTATATTCAGCTAATTTCTAATAACAAATTCACGCGAAGTGAAGTGAGATGCGAGTTTGGTTACAGAATCGACAGGATGTTACATAATTATGTCCCTAAATAGTTAGTGCTATTTACGGACATAAATAATCTTGGGCCTAAAGCTGACGCCACTGATTGGTAATCATGTAGCCCAGGACTTTTAGCAAAAAACCTAGGACTAATTCCGGCGGAAGGTTTTTTGTTTTCAAAGTGTTCCTTAGGTCCCCCTGAATATATCTGGAAAGTTCCCCGTGAATCCCATGTAAGCTCCCCCCTCCCCCCCCTCAAACGTGTCCCTGATTTTAGTTTTTTCTATTTATCCCAGAAACGGTTGAAGATAGAAAAAAGTTGTCAACGTATGATATAATTGTTATAAAATATCCAACCCATCGACACTTCAATCATTTCGATGTGAGCTGTAGTCTCTGAAATATACCTACAGACATTTCACCAAAAATTTTTTTTTGCCCAGAAATCATTCTTTGTACTAGTTTTAAAGAAAAGTGAGTGGAGTTGTGGCAAAATTATGTAAAGTCATATGAATTTTTATACATTGAGAAATAAAACAAGGTATAATACATTGTTATAGCAGCATCAGTTCTAGATTAACACCGAATGGTGTCAGCGCCACGATGTAATTTTAAGCCTTTTTTTAAATAAAAACTTTTAGATAAAAATTTCGCGATACCTAGGACTAATTCCGGTGGTAAGTTTTTGTCTTTTAAAGTGTTCCTTAGGTCCCTTTGAACATATCTGGAAAGTTCCCCGTGGATCCCATGTCCGCTCCCCCCTCCCCTTCAAACATCTCCCTGATTTAAGTTTTTCCCATTTATCTCAGAAATGGCTGAATCTAGAAGAAAGCTATAGAAGTATGATATAATTGCTATAAAATATCCGACTTGTCGACACTTCAATTGTTTCGATGTGAGCTGTAGTCTCTGAAATATACCTAAAGACATTTTACCAAAAAAATTGTTTTGCCCAAAAATCATCATTTGTACTAGTTTTAAGAAAAAATTGTAGAGTTGAAGCAAAATTATCTGAGTTCATATGAATTGTGATACATTGAGGAATAAAACGTAGTACAATACATTGTCTTAGCAGCATTGGTTCCCGATTTATAGCGAGTGGTGTCATACGCCAAATAAATTTATTGTAGTACTAGCTTCCGCCCGCGACTTCGTCTGCGTGGAATGTTTTTTGCTATCCCTCGGGAACATAACTTTTTTTCTGGATGAAAGGTACCCTATGTCCTTTTCTGTACCCCTGACAACGTGTATGCAAAATTTCATGATGATCGGTTCAGAAGTTAGGACGTGAAGGCGTAACAAACAAACAAACAAACAAACAAACGGACTTTCGCATTTATAATATTAGTAAGGATTAGCTTTAGTAATTTCTGAGTTAATTCGTTCAAACATACATACATACAAATCTTTCATATTTACGACGCGGGTGAGTGAGGGAGCATGATCATTAATAATTAAACGAACTAACCTGTAAGTGAAGTTACACGAAGGATTCGTCCAAAGATATTAGTACTATTAATTACATGTAGTATCGCTTGATACCTAGTTTGACCCATCATGTATTAAAATCGGAGCAACCATTTTGATGATGATGGATGACGACGATAAAGTGGTGCTATATATAAAAGCATAAATCTTATTTAATTTCGTTTAATAATATAATTGCTATATCTTAATCCTAAAAGGCAACGTCATTTGCATAGTTCCTGCTGTCTTCATACTATAAAATTATACCGTGGTGTTTGACACTCGCTGTAAATCGAGAACCAATGCTGCTAAAACAATGTTTTATACCTCGTTTTATTCCTCAATGTATCAAAATTCAAATGAACCCAGATTATTTTGCCACAACTCCACTAATTTTTCTTAAAACTAGTACAAATGATGATTTTTGGGCAAAACAATTTTTTTGGTGAAAAGTCTTTAGGTATATTTCAGAGACTACAGCTCACATCGAAACAATTGAAGTGTCGACAAGTCGGATATTTTATAGCAATTATATCATACTTCAATAGCTTTCTTCTATCTTCAGCCATTTCTGAGATAAATGGGAAAAACTTAAATCAGGGAGACGTTTGAGGGGGAGGGGGGAGCGGACACGGGATCCACGGGGAACTTTCCAAATATGTTTAAATGGACCTAAGGAACACTTTAAAAGACAAAAACTTACCACCGGAATTAGTCCTAGGTATCGCGAAATTTTTATCTAAAAGTATTGGGCTTAAAATTACATCGTGGCGTTGACACCATTCGGTGTGAATCGAGAACAGATGCTGCTATAACAATTTATTATACCTTGTTTTATTTCTCAATGTATAAAGATTCATATGACTTTACATAATTTTGCCACAACTCCACTCACTTTTCTTTAAAACTAGTACAAAGAATGATTTCTGGGCAACAAAAAATGTTTGGTGAAATGTCTGTAGGTATATTTCAGAGACTACAGCTCACATCGAAATGATTGAAGTGTCGCTGGGTTGGATATTTTATAACAATTATATCATACGCTGACAACTATCTTCTATCTTCAACCGTTTCTGAGATAAATAGAAAAAACTAAAGTCTGGGAGACGTTTGAGGGTGGGGAGGGAGGAGCGTACATGGGATTCACGGGGAATTTTCCAGATATATTTAGGGGGACCTAAGGAACACTTTAAAAACAAAAAACCTTCCGCCGGAATTAGTCCTAAGTTTCTTTGAATTTTTTGCTAAAAGTCCTGGGCTAATGACCGATGTCGGTTACTTTAGTTCGCCTGCGGATCTCCTCATTTCTGATTCGATCACGCAGGGAAACGCCGAGCATGGCTCTCTCCATTGCGCGCTGGGTGACCTTGAGCCTCCTTATGAGACCCATAGTTAGCGACCACGTTTCACTGCCGTAAGTCATCACTGGCAACACACACTGGTCATAGACTTTCGTCTTGAGACACTGAGGTAAATCGGACACGAAGATTTTTCGGAGCTTCCCGAATGCTGCCCATCCAAGTTGGATTCGACGAGAGATCTCCTTCTCAAAGTTGTTAACTGATTGGTAAATAGATTGGTAAATAAATAAAATATTATTTAAGCGGGCATAATACCACAGAATACATAATAGTTGACCATCAGCCATATTTAATGTCCCTACTACTGGGGCACAAGCCTTTCTTATGGGTGGATAAGAAGGATGGGCCATAACCCACCACGCGGGCCCAATGCGGATTAGTGTGTGTTAAAGACTGCAAATGCACCTGGGACCAATGGCTTAACGTGCCTTCCAAAGTACGAAGGAGCTCGAGATGATAATAATCAACTTTCGCAAGGGTCGGTCATAGGATGGGTGACCAAAAATTTATTATCTCGAGTTCCTCCGTGCTAGCTGGAGCCGCCGGAAGCCGGAAGGCATGTTATACCTTCCGGCTGCATTTGCAGTCGTTAACACCCACCAATCCGCATTGGGCCTGCGTGGTGGGTTGTGGCCCATCCTCATTATCCACCCATAAGGAAAGCCTGTGCCCCAGCAGTGGGGACAATAAAAAAAAATTGCAGATGTCGACTAAACGTATAATACCGATTGTTATAATTTCATAAGTGTTGTAGTAGTTAGTGTTCATTGGTCCAACAATATAATTTTCACGATTCAGGCTTAGGTAAGTACTTAAAGTCGACATAATTAATTTAGGACCCACTTTGACACTTGAGGGATCAAAGCGGTTCAAAAAAAATAAACTGTTGAATGTACGTCTACTGAATTAAATAAAAGTAGGTGCAAGCAAGATAATCCCTTCCTGACCACGCTGCCTAAAAATTAAAATCTCTACGAAACAAAATGCCTAAAAAACATATCTACTAAGTTAATTGTCTAAAACGCAGAATGACTAAACAGTAGTTTGACTAACGATTAAAAAGTTCTAAACTGCAAAACGTTCATGTCGCAAATTGACCTACAATAGTATCAATCTCTTTGTCTGTTTGAAATACGTACGTACATACATACGTATATGTTCATCGATTTTTAATCAATGAGTCTCGAGTGTCATTGATAAAAAAAGTAATGTTTAATTGAGAATAAAAAATAGTATAATTATTATTATAAGTTTATATTCTGGATAATTATTACAGTGTAATCATGTGAATTTATTGTTTACGGCATTCTGAAAAGAAATCCTTCTCCATTTTAGTCATTTTGCAGATTACTAGAAAGTAATTCTGAATTTTAGTCATTTTGCGTTTTAGTCATTCTGCGTTTTGGTCATTTTGCCCTCATAGTCTTTTTGCCTTTTAGGCAGCGTGATCAGGAAGGAGATATTCTTACCCCAATTTCTTGTCGCCGTGGTAGTCGACATGTCTGACGGAACCGTCGGGCTCGTGGAGGGAGTAGAAGCCCTTCACCTCGTCACCATCACGGTGCTCGTGTTGGGTCTTGTGGTCGCCGGTGTGGTCATCGTCCACTTTGTATTCGAACTCGTATTTAGGATGTGCCTGTAATTAATAATGACACATTTACTTTTATAACAAGCTTTTTATACTTACTACTAACACTTTAGCCGCAGCGTAGGTCACCGGTGACCTACGTTTAAAAAATATTATTTTTCCCCAAAGGAAGTTTTTGTTTATTTTTCAACTTGTATAATTAAATCAAAATTTTTCTACAAACTTTTTTCTTATTGTTCATTTATTTAACAATAAATGAATAACAAACTTCAGTATAAGTACTAAGGGTTTGTGACTGTTTGGTATTAACATTTTAACCGCCGGCATACAAACAACAACATAAAATTTATGAATTAATCACTAAAAATAAATAATAGTAATATATAATTTATTATATACTTTTATTATTTATTTTAGTGTTTAATTCATAAATTGTAAAAAATATGTGTGTATGCCGGCTGTTAAAATGTTAATTCCAGTCAGTCACTAACCCTTAGTACTTGCACTGAAGTTCATAATATAAATAGAGTTATTTCATGAACAAAACGTACATTTACTCGATTTACTCGACAGTGAAAGTTTGATAAAAATGAATTTATTTTCGTTGGCATTCTTTAACCACGCCACGTCAATAACAGTCTAGCTAGCTAGACTGAATAAATGAATTTGAATCATGTAAAATTGGTTTCCCGAGGCTCCAACGGGCTGTTATTATGGAAAGTAAAGGATAAATTAATATGTAAGTAAAAATAAATGATTTTGTCCCATAATCGATAAAAAAGAACCCAGTTTAATTACCAGCTTAAATTGATTAAGATAACTTTTATGTAATAATAACGATCGGTGGCGGTGTTGGTTTTTAGAAATCTATTAAACGTTATGGATATTACATACGTAGTAGTCATGATGTTCATGACCATGTCCGTGGGTGACAAGCTCCGCTGGCCCGTCGTGACGGGAAATGTGTTGTGATGAATGTCCGTGACTGTGACTATGGCTGTGAGTGTGCTCAAATTCAGCCGCTACCACAGCGAGCACAAAAGCGAAGAACAGCACCTGAGATAATTAGATAGTTAAGTCATGGGTCAGACGACAATGACAGCTACATGACGCTTTGAGACATTCGTTACAAGCACATATCCTGACAGTGTCGCGTCGCGTCACCGTCTCGTGCTTCGCTTGCTGTCTCATTAACACGTGTTAGTGTTTACACTTTTAGTAAAAAATAAAGAAACACAAATAGTCCAGTAAAATTGTCACAACCTTGGATTATTCATCGGTTAACATCATAAACAAGTCTGCAAAAAATCAGAACTACAAGGTCCGATGTATAATTTTACTGGGTTAAAAGGCTTTTGATACAAGCTATGCTTAGGATTCAAAGGGTCGTTAAATGCAAGTAATAAATATTTTTCGGAGGTAGCTTGGCAAAGTAGTGTAAAATCATATTAATAGAATGATTAGAAATCCAAAACATCGGATAGCCTTAAAAGCAAGGACCGGAACCACTTACCCTTAAAGAGGTTTTTGATTGGGTATTTCATAGACTTGTTTTCAAAAACCCTATCGATTCGGTAAGCATATCGTCGACTTACGCCAACGAAAGGCTAACCATATTCATACAGTTAGTTCGGGTAAGCACTTACCGAATCCGATAACCCTATCGGGGAAACCCTATCATTTGGAAAGCCTTAAAGGATTAATCAGATAAAGGGGTTTTCCGGTCCCTGCTAAAAAGATAATGCACTTGAATTGCTACTTTCCATTTCCCACAATTTATTAATACATAATCTACAATTATATACTTTTAATTGGGTTTATTATTATTTTTATTTTTTCTCTCACACACCTTAACGTACATTTCTTGGGATATTTTTTCAAATTTCAGATCAATACTGATTAAAGCTTACAAACAGCCGCCTTTTATATCAGTATCGTGGTTAACTAAAGCAATATGGAAATATTTCTAAATTATAGGCAGTTAAAAATTATGCAGAAACTATAAAAATGCAATCATTTCGTAACAACACTTGAACGTTGCCGCGTACTGTCGTGCGACAAATATCTCGAGAACGTTGTTAGTGTAACGAAATTTTAATTTGTAAAATAATTAAATTAGTTCACGATCGTGGAACGTAACGATGATATTGAAAAATAATGCACAAAAAAGAATGGAATCTATAGGATCTATCTGATATATGATCATCATCCCCTACCCTTATCCCAATTTATTTGGGGTCCGTGCAGTGCGTACTTCTCGTCCATTCCTCCCTGTCACTCGTCATCTCCTTATTCATATCATTCCGCACGAAATCCATCCATCTTTTCTGCGGTTCAAGATCCATATTCATTACTCTTATAGTAACATGCCTTTCATCCGTTCTCATAACATGCCCAAACCAAGCCAGACGATTCCCTTTCAACTTCTCTGTTACTGGTGCTACTTTCAAACTTCCTCTGACATACTCATTCCTAATTTTATCCATTTGCGTCACACCACACATCCACCTCAGCATTTTCCTCTCTGCTACAAGTTATTTCCTTTCATCCATCTTCTTCATAGCCCAACATTCTGATCCACATGACTACTGGCCTTATTACGGACTTATAAATTTTGCCCTCTAACCTGAGTGGCATCCGTGGGTCACATGTAACTCCCGCAACCTGTCGCCATTTCGTCCATCCTGCGTTGGGGTGTCCCGGATATTTAGAGACAAATTAAATTAAATTTTTTGTACATAAAATTAAATGGGAGCTGTTAAGTTTAATAAACAAACTACGTGAAATATACGAATTTTATCAATCTAAATCTCAAAAATTTTGTTGCTAGTTTTTCTAAAAAATCCCTACTTACCTGTATTCATATTTCCATTAGTTGCTATTGTACATCACCTTCCCGATTTTTTTTAAAATTAGTCTCACTCGTTTCTACATAAGGTATTATAATTCTGTAGATATTTATTCTTATAGCTCCTAATTGAATAAAATAACAAACTCGCTGATTTCGTATTACGTTCGGTAGTAATTAATAATAGGGTGTCCCTTGACTCGCCTAAAGTCATTGGCTCTAATTTCATTTGGCCGAATTTCTTTGGCCTAAACTCCTTAGGTACAATTATTGTTTGGCCTAATAGATTTTTTCGCATTTTTGTCGTTTCCCCTAAACGTTAAATTCCCTAATTATCAAAACCACTAATGTTAATTGTCCTTAAATTTATTAGCATACATATCTTTTGACATAATAATGACTACGCCGAAATATTGTTAACCCTAATATTGTCTTGCACACATAATTTTTGGTATAATAATATTGTATTGCATACAAGTAAGTGACAGAAACAAATCGTCAAAAAACCGGCCAAGTGCGTGTCGGGCCACGCGCCATAGGGTTCCGTAGTTACCTTATACCATACCATATTTAATACCACCTATAATTTTTCGTCTGCAAAAATAACTTTGTTTTTCACAGTGTTGGTATGAATGACAAAGTTATATTTGCGGTTTTGGAAAATGTGCTATATCTCAAAAACTAATTACTATATCTCATTCAAACTAATTTTGGTTGAAAGTGTTATTTAAGATCTACAGCATATATTTTTTTTAGATTTTTCACTCTCTTATTTCAAAAGTTAAAGGGGGGTGGACACACATTTTACCACTTTGGCGGTGTATATCTTTCAAACGGTTCACTTTGTGAAAAAGTTGTCTTAGAAACCTCAATGTCATTTTTAAAGACCTATCTATAAACATCCAACACGTGTTGGTTTGAAGAAAAAATTTTTTTTCAGTTTCAGTTCCATGTATGGGGAGCCCCCCCTTAATCTTTTATTTTTCTTATTTTTGTATTAAATTCGTTAATCGGTTAACAGAATACATCTACCTACCAAGTTTCAACTGTGTAGTCTTAATACTTTCGGAATAAAGTGGCTGTGATATACGGACAGACAGACAGACAGACAGACATGACGAATCTATAAGGGTTCCATTTTTTGTCATTTAGGCTACGGAACCCTAAAAACGGGCCTGAGGCCCCCCGCTATAAAGAGCCGGTTAGGTTAGGTTAGTGTTTTGAACACTTCCATAATGCTTGTATGCATGCATGCATGCTTGCTCACTTGTATGCATGCATGCTTGCTTGCTTGCATGTTTGCATGCAAAATGCTTGCCAAGGGGGTGCAGGGGGGCTGGCCCCCCTGCTCGGAGGGGTTGGGGGCCCGAAGCCCCCCGCTATAAAGAAAAACTCTTAATGCAAAAACCAATAGGTTATGTTAGGTTAGTGTTTTGACCACTTGCAGCGGAGCAAGCGAAGCGAGCGGAGCTCTCTAATGCTTGCATGCATGCTGCATGCTTGCTTGCATGCTGCATGCTTGCTTGTATGCTGCATGCTCGCTTGCATGCTGCATGCTTGCATGCATGCATTCCATGCTTTTGTTTACATGCATGCAAGTATGCATGGCCTTGTTTGCATGCATGCATGCGTGCCATGCAAGCATGCTATTTATTAATAGGGATTATGAATAGTTATGCTTAATGATGAATTTAGTAAGTAAACATGCGGCGAAAAAATTTTAGGCGAAGTGAAAATAGGCCAAACAAATTTAGGTCAAATGAAAATTGTGCAAAAAGTATTTAGGCCAATAATTAGTGTGCCAAAGACAGTTAGGACAAAAAAAATTAGGCATTCCAATATATACCCTAATAATATCTTTGAGCAAACGATTCATGATTGTCTCGGTTTCGGAAGATAAGCAAAAAGAAAAACCCTACTATTTGGACATATTAGTTACCAGTTAACACACCATGCTTTACACCGCTAACAAAGTAGGGTTCGAGTTATTTTTGAAAAGTTTCAAAACAGCAGAAATATGTTTTTTACATTTCTGCACCATTTTGAAAAATGTAAAAACTGAATCAACCAAAAAATTCTACACTAGTGGCTCCGTGAGCTGTAGACCTCGCGTTAAAAAGTAGCTCAAATTGTATGTTGTTTAAAAAATAATCTAAAAGATGTCGCCACCTTTTTTTCCCCACACACCACGAGCTTTTTAAAGCACATAGTAGGTATTTACGTGCTGTTGGGTATATTATTTGGTAGGTATATTCGCAGCTAGATGGCGCTTCTAATTTTAATATTTTTTCGAAATAAGTGTGATTTTTGGTAAATTTCGAAAAACTGGATGATCTAAAAAATTATACAATATGATCGAACCTGCTCACAAAATTTCACCAGGATCGGTTGAGAAATGCGACCTGTAGAGTGAATCAAACAGCCGGAAAGCTGGTCAGAAATATGTTTTTTACATATCTCCGTTATTTTAATAAATTTAGAAAAATTGCCTTGACAAAAAAATTCTATATATTTATCAAATCTGCTCACAAAATTTCACCGGGATCGGTTGAGAAATGCGACCTGTAGAGGAGAACAGACAGCGCCGGAAATTCGGACTGAAATATGATTTTTTTACATTATGTCCGCCATTTAAAAAAAAAAATTAAAAACTGGCTTGACAAAAAAAAAATCTATACAATTTTCAACCTGCTTACAAAATTTCACGAGAATCGGTTGAGAAATGCGACCTGTAGAGGAAAACAGACAGCACTGGAAAGCCAGACCGAAATATGTATTTTTAACATTTCTCCGTCATTTTGAAAAATTTCAAAAAACTGGCATGATATAAAAATTCTATATTATTTTCTAACCTGCTCACAAAATTTTACGAGAATCGGTTGAGAAATGCAACCTCTAGAGGAGAACAGACAGCGCCGGAAATTCGGACTGAAATATGATTTTTTACATTATCTCCGCCATAAAAAAATTAAAAACTGGCTTGAGAAAAAAATCTATACAATTTTCAAACCTGCTTACAAAATTTCACGAGAATCGGTTGAAAAATGCGACCTGTAGAGGAAAACAGACAGCACAGGAAAGCCGGACTGAAATATGTATTTTTAACATTTCTCCGTCATTTTGAAAAATTCCAAAAAACTGGCATGACAAAAAAATTCTATATTATTTTCGAACCTGCTCACAAAATTTGAGAAATGCGACCTGTAGAGGAGAACATACAGCGCTGGAAAACCAGACTGAAATAGGTTTTTTTAACATATTTAGCAAAAAACGGAACCCTTATAGATTCGTCATGTCTGTCTGTCTGTCTGTCTGTCCGTATGTCACAGCCACTTTATTCCGAAAGTATTAAGACTACACAGTTGAAACTTGGTAGGTAGGTGTATTATGTTAACCGCTTACCGAATTTATTACAAAAAAAAAATAAGAAAAATAAAAGATTAAGGGAGGGGCTCCCCATACATGGAACTGAAACTGAAAAAAAATTTTTTCTTCAAACCAACACGTGTTGGGTGTCTATAGATAGGTCTTTAAAAATGACATTGAGGTTTCTAAGACAACTTTTTCTCAAAGTCAACCGTTTGAAAGATATACACCGCCAAAGTAATACGTCGCGTAGGATAATCAAATAAGTAAACCAGATCTTTGCAAAAATCCGACCGGATAATTGGAATCTAAGATAGATTTTCGCAACAGTCTGAGAAATTTTTAGGAACATTGAAAAAATCCTAGTATGTTTCGGACAGTCAGAAACTTGAATGCTGATTGGATAATCTATCGTAAATCAAACTCTAACTCAAATCTCCGCTTGAGTACAGTTAAAAAGTGATGGCGCTATATGTGATGAATAGCACCATCTCTTTCTAACTGTACTCAAACAGACATTTGAGTTTGATTCTATAATACAAGCCTAATTAGTCTGATTGGTCAGCAGAACATGACTTTAGCCTGTGCATATAAAATAATTAGGCCATAGATAGGAGCGAAGGTAAATAAAATAAAATACTTGAATAGGTTTAAGTGGCATTATGTATATTCAGTCGATAAAAAAATATCAAAATCATTAACAAAAATCGTTCGTGTTTTTAATAATGATGATGATGAGGGACAACATGGTGGGTGCTGTGTTTCACATCAGCGTGGAATCTGAAACAAAGGTGACAAGATTTAAAGACAATGAAGAAAAAGAAGTTATTTTGGTAAGTGGTTCATCTAGAGAAATACAAACAAGTGTGTATTTATTAAATAAGGCAGAACATAGTAGATTTAAGCTTATTTTTAACACTTCAACGTATATGACGAACCGTATCGTATATAATGTATCAATAAGGTACTATAACCCGGGGGCTAATTGTCTAATTTTAAAAATCTATCGCAATCGCTTTCGTTTGATAGATGGATGTGACACATTGCTGCATTTCTTTGGTAAGTTTTTATTTGTGCCAAAAAGAAACTTCAATGGATTACGCCCTGAAAGCGATTGCGATAGATTTTGAAGTTAGACAATGGAAAGGCCGGTCGAGTTAACTCGGCACCTGAAGCGCGATAGACCTCTCTCGTTTTCTCCTTGCCTCACGCCGGCATTAAGATCTTCCGAAGGTGATGCCACAAGGGTTTTGTCACCGTATATCCTACTAAGGGGCTTTTCTTCTTCACTATCAGCTTCATTAAGATCTTCACTAGACAAACACGATGACGTTTCGCTATTATTATTATTATTGTTGCTATTCTTAACTCTTTTCACTAAGGGTCCGTAATGATTTTCTGTCTCGAGATGTTCTTCGTCATTCTTTTTTGCCAATGAGTTAAGTGGGTCAACTATAGGTTTAAGAATTTTTTCCAAGACCATATTTTCATTATTTTTTGCGTCTTTTATCATTTTAACTTTTCTTTTTACAGCTGCAGCAGATTTCACAATTTGTTGTTTAATATTTTTCTCCATTTTACACAGTTTACTGCTCAGTTCTGAGTCACGAATGAAAGTGATGGAGTCAGATCATAACAAACTATTATGTACGTTAATCCACTATTACAAATGTATCAAATGTCAATCTATAGCAGCCTTTATTTTTTTCACAGTCCTTATTTATTACAAGGTAATTGAAAGGCTTACTCCAAACAGCGGAGCACATTTCTCGAAACTGGGGCCAATACATGTCTGATGCTACATGCTCATTGTAGATGTGTCTTAAATTAATGTCATCTTGTTTAAAAAGTATTATTAAGTTCGAGTTGTCTCTTACAAGCTGTTTCGGTATTTTAGTATAAGTCTGATTTATATAAAAACAATCAATGTTTTTATGGCGTCCCATGGCAAAATAATCTTTGATATTGTTCTGATTTTCACAAGCTACGTCATCGAATATAATAATAGAATCTGGCAAAGCATCATGTGGACTCAATATTTCGCTATTGTGGTTATACTTAAAATATGATATCCTGGGAACCATATCTAAAACCTTTTCTAGATATATGTATTTAGCTTGATACAAGGATTTTGAAAACACGTATAGGTTACGAAAACGTAGACCATCTTTATGCAACAATAAACTTATTACTAAATTTGTTTTTCCACAATTTGATGGACCGCACACAATACAACGTATCGAGTTTGGCAACAAGCTACCATGTCGATTTTGATCATTTGGCAAAGGATTATAAATGCATTTTAACTTTAATGACTGTTTTTGTTTTACAAATTTCATGTCCGATAATTGTACTTATATGACTACAGAGGTTCGTGGGCTGCAATTAAATGACTGAAATAATATAATGCTTCAATATATAAACTGGATACAGGCGAGGTGAAATAAGGTAAGATGATTTACAAGCTGCTTTTTTAAGCTGCGATAAACGCCGCGTTTATCGCAGCTACAAAAAGTTGCTCGTGGGCGTTTACGTATAGAACTCCGTATGTTGGATTCTCAGTGACAAAAAATCGCTCAGCGATTAATCGCCCGTCAGCGGGGACGCTTAACTCGACCGGGTAGTACTTAAGAGACTCCTTCTATATTGTTCAGCCACAGTCACCAGCAAATATCTTATATGGCTGGACCGAAAAGACGATTGTTTATGAAATGAAGTTGATAGTCACTGGATTTGGGGAGCGTAAGATATGTCTTCGTTGTGGGTTGGTGTCGTGCAGCTGATATTATGGTGTTAATTAGGTGAGTGGGCATAGTCGCGTCTGTCGGGTTTATTGTGTAGATATGTTCATAGCACTGTCTATCCAATATCTATGAAACTAGATGGTGGACAAAGGCCTTATTCCACTTATATTGAAGTTGGTGATCAAACAGAAGAAGTACAGAAAAGTAGTCAGCTTTATATAGCGCAGAATCATCCTTAGAAGTAGAAGATAGACAGCAAATGAGTTATAATCCTGATGGTATCGTTAGCGTCAATTGGTGATTTCCCATTTATCAGTCGGTACATATAATAATTGTCACCTTTGCTGTATAAAAATACTAACCGAGCACAGAATTGATATAAACACTACCGTACAGAAAGGAAACTTTCCGCCCCGCCTCACAATCAATTACCTCACCAGTTCGTATTCTCATTCAATAGCCCTAGACTTCACGCACATTGTTCCGTGTTTGCAAAAACGACACTGTGTAGCGTCTGTGTAATAGGTAGGTAGTGGAAACGCGGCGTTTGTATGGAGTGCCCGGGGTGTGCCCAGAGTGCTTGTCGCCATTGTAGTCGACGTGTCTGACGGAGCCGTTAGGCTGGCGCAGCGAGTAACGTCGCTGTAGCGGTGCTCCTGGTGCGATTTGAAGTCACCCGTGTGCGGGTCCTCTACTTAGTTAATCCCCTTCGCCGTAATATAATGCAATACTAACCCAGAGTGCTTATCGCCATGGTAGTCAACGTGCCTGACGGAGCCGTCGGGCTGGTGCAGCGAGTAGTAGCCCTTCACCACGTCGCCGTCGCGGTGCTCCTGCTGCGACTTGAAGTCGCCCGTATGAGGGTCCTCTACTTTGTACGCGAACTCGTACTTGGGGTAAGCCTGTCGAAAATATTATTGTAAAACAGTATCATGTAATATGCTGAAAACTGATGAGAGAAAGTAGCAAGAATCATAAGATAATCCCCCGGGCATTAACTTTGGGGACAGCAAAGTTTCGTATTTTTTTATTAGTTAACTGCTACTCTTTTGTGTCCGCTGTTATTACTGTCGATGATCTACTAGTACTCGTACAGTAGCCCGTAGAACATTTAAATCACGAAAAAGGTTACCGTTTGCCATTGTGATATAGTTATTTATTACGAAATTATAGATACTTTAACCCAAGTTTTAGAGATCGCAACCCGCCATAACCTATATTTGTATATCTCCAAAATTGATATTTTTTTATTTTTCGAGGTTTACCACATAGTTTAGCTATTGTCGTGTTCTTCAGCTAGGTTTGATTGCCACAGATAAAAGTAAGAATATAAAAAGTAGCCATACACCGATTTAAGACCTGATGAAAATAGTTGGACTTTATCTGGTCTTAAATCTGTGTATGATCACTTTCCATAGTCTTACTATTATCAGTGGCAATCAAACAAAGCTGTAGAACACGACAATAGCTAAACCATGTGGTGAACCTTGAAAAATAAAAAAAAATCATTTTTGGAGATATACAAATATAGGTAACGACGGGTTGCGATCTGTAAAACTTGGGTTAAAGTATCTATAATTTCGTAATAAATAACTACATCACAACGGCAATCGGTAACCTTTTTGGTGATTTAAATGTTCTACGGGATACTGTACTATACTGCTATGGTAGAAAAACAATTGAATAATACAAACCAAATGGTCAAGGGTATATGTAATGTCTTTGATAAGTGGTGTCAAAAGTACTACGATTAGTTGCCTGTTCAATTCTATTGTTTTAAAAATAGACTGTGACTTACATAATAGTCATGTGTGTCATGGTGACCATGGCCGTGGATAGGAACGATGTGAGCAGGTCCATCGTGTCGGTAGATGTGCTGGGAAGAGAATCCATGCCCGTATCCATAGGCAGTGGAGATCACAGATGTGAAAGCGATGACGCAAAGTACCTGAAACAATACAATTTTGAGAGTTTAGAGTTAGAAGACATATTATATTTTTTAATGTATTCCGTGTGCTAATCCGATTTTCTTTTGTATCAAACTAAATGAATAGGTCTCGAAAATAATCTTTTAAAATTGTGCTGCGTAGCTTTCATTCACTGATGTACCTTTCTTCGTTTTTGTTAACAATTTATTTTTTTACCTTAGTGAACATTTTGATTGTTGTGGTTTCTAAGTTCAGTGGGTAACTGATACATGTCAGGTGAACTCTACGTCTTTTATATCTATAACAAGGGACTCAAGGCAATATTGATTTCTCTTTAATAGGCAGTTTTACTATTCACGAGCTTAGAACGCAACAATTTCGTAAAGTAATTAGTTCTACATGCCAGCGTTCGCCAATGTGGTGAGACAGAGTTTAGGTTATTAATCAATGGAGAATGTCTGAAAAAGATCTAACTGGCTGAATATTTTTATCAATTTCAGGTAAATTGTAAAGATTTCTTTTATTAACTTTATAAATATGTAGGAAATGGGTTCGTTCATTACAGAGGGTCGTGAAACCTCCGATGGGAAGTTATTTTTCCTTTATGATGCCCCTCTAACTATGTCTGTCTAATCTGTCTATGAAGAAATAGTTGATTGTTTAATTTTGTTAAAGATTTACAGGAAAATCGTTTAGTTTTTAAATAATGTTCATTTTGTTGCTCTAACAATGTATTTACCAGATGATCTGAGAAATGTTTTTATTTTTTTAAATTATACTGAAGCTCTGTCATAATGTAATATGGAATGTTTGACAAAAATCAAATTGGCTGGTGATTATATTTTTTAGTAGCAATAAGCTCTCTTATTAACATATAAAAAAAAGTTTCAGAGTTTTTTGTTGCGTGGAATTTTTTATTTTTTTTTATTTTGCGAAACGTACAGAAGAAACAGCAGAATGGAAAATATTCCCTTGCTATTCCCTAATCACCATATTTTAAAAAAAATAACATTTATGCATTGACATGTGTATGTTTTTATATGTGATGATTAAATAACAGCATGAGAATATTTTCTATTCTGTTATTACTTATTTACGTTTTGCAAAATAAAATTTTCCACGCATCAAAAAAAAAATGAATCTTTTTTATGTTAATAAGGGAGCTTATTCCTACCCTACCTAACGGGTTATTCCCAAAGCTCCATGACTCTATTGTTCTTCATTTCCCACCGGCTCCATGAAATTTTAAATTCAATTTTAAAATTTTCATTTATGAATTCCCAACGGGTCCACGAGATTTATCCGAAGTACAACCAGCAAAAACGATACAAGAGAGTTTGTGTTATTTTTAACCGACTTCAAAAAAAGGAGGAGGTTATCAAGTCGACTGTATTTTTTTTATTTATTTTTGGTGAATGGTTTCATTATCGTTGTAGAAAAGGCCGCCACCCGCCGGTTTAATGTAAGCTAATCAACTTAAATAATACGCGAAGATGCGACGATAATTTAATACTTACTTACTTCAAACTGCTTTTAAATATTTTATATTTTTTCTTTCTTGTAATAGAAGCGTCTCCAAAGTACCAGGATCACATAAATATGGAGAAGGTTAACTTTCATAATTTTCAAATTTATAAGTTTATAATAAGACTAGCCGCTGCCCGCGACTTCGTCTGCGTGGAAAAGTTTTTTGCTATCCCTCGGGAACAATACTTTTTTCGGGATGAAAGGTACCCTATGTCCTTCTCTGTACCCCTGACAACGTGTATGCAAAATTTCATGATGATCGGTTCAGTAGTTACAACGTGAAGGCGTAACAAACAAACAAACAAACAAACGGACTTTCTCATTTATAATATTAGTAAGGATTATAAGTTCCATGAACTTTAAAAATTATAAAAGTTAACCTTCTTTATATGTATGTGATCCTGGTACTTTGGAGACGTTTTTATTACAAAGGAAAAAATATATATTTAATATGTCCAAAAGTGGGCAAATAAAAAAAAACTGTTTTTTTCGTCTAAACCAAAGACAGTCTGATACAATAAAGACTCCATGTTCATTTAGTCAACTTTCTTTTATTTCATAATAAATAATATTAATTTCTATCATAACCCATACTCAACTTCTATTCAACCAAATATTCTCATGGACCCGTTGGGAAAGAAAATACTTTTTAATTTTTAATGTCGTGGACCCGTTGGGTACCAAAGTATGAACTTACATTTTTTGAAAACAATAGAGCTGTGGAGCTTTGGGAATAACCCTACTTAACATTGATTAAAAACTAAATGGTTTTCCGGTAATAAAATTAAACTATTAATTACCCGTTTCTTATAAGGGTTACAAAATAAAAAAAAATAAAAACCATTGACCAAAAACCCAAAATCAGAAATACAACTCCAAATTTAAAAGAAGAGCCGTTATTTTTTTTTAATTAATAAAAAGTATGTGTACAAAAAACACCTCTTAAAAACAAATACCTATAAGAATCATTTTGATGTATAACATTTTTATTTATAATTTAATTAGTTCCTACTGTTACAAATGAGTTAGTTACTCTGTTAATAAAAACTGTTAAACTCTGTTTACAGATGACTCACGTTACGCCATAGACATAAAAAAATTTTCGCTGCGCTCATTCTATTTCTATGCGTTACGCAGTGCCGGGTGTAATCCGGCCTTTAATAATAGTCTGGATAAAATAAGTTAAATCTTGGATAAAAAATAAAGCTTCATTTGTCGAAATCATTGACTTTGGGACTCAATTATAATTTCAATTGCTCCTCAAAAGTTTAGAATTACAGTTTAATTTACGTAATCAAAATCAGTATCACCATAAAATATCTACCATCTCTTACAAATAAAGGTTGAATAGCAGATTGTTATTAAATTTTTTTAATGAGGTCAATGTTTTCGCCTACTTATTGAAACAGCGTAACTTTTTTTAGGAATTATTGATGAAGTCGCAAAAAACTCACATCAAAACAGACGCTGTAGGTTACAGCCGAGTTGCGACATCAACCCTAAAATATCACAACTCTACAAGGGCTGAAAAACCTCTTATTTGTGTGAATAAAATGATTTGATTTGATTTGTGATTGAGGAATAAAGTTCATTACGAGTAACAATATGGGGACGCCTAGTTTAAAGTTAGAAAAACGATTTTAGGGAGAGGTTTATCATGGCTTTATTTCCAATCTATTTAAAGTGTCACAAGAATTTGGTTAACTTTGTAGATAGTGAAGGCTGGAGTATGGTATTTTACTTCAGATTTCACTATTATTTTCCTTAGTATCTTCCCTGGAATTCAAATGAATACACTAATAGTACTTACCTATTTTGGAATTGGTTATTTATTTATTTACAATATCGAATATGGTTGAGCGAAACGATGGCTGGTTCATGCGTCATGCTCGTGAACGGGTGCTGCCAGTGGGAATGGGTCTGCTTCTCTCTGCTTGTATTAAGGGCGTCATAAAAAATCGTCGTAAAAAATCAGTTTTATATTGTCTGTATGTATGGCACTTCTTACTTAAAACAATATCATAATAACATACCTTGTTTTGATTTATTTAATTGCAATATTTTTTACTTTCTATAGTCAGTAGTTTTGTGAAAGGCCTATGAAAAGCTTTGGATTCGATGCCTCAACATGGGTAGCCTTAGTATGTCATGCTCTCTTTAATCATTTCTGCGGTGGTGCCGTGTGAGGCGGGTCGTTACGTTCCCTCAAATATGGTTGAGCAAAGTGATGGCTGGTTCATGCGTCATGCTCGTGAACAGGTGCTGCCAGTGGTTTTTTTTTGTAACAGCCGCGACTGAATAAAAATTTCAAACTTTGAATTTAGCTTGAACCCTGTAAATTGATTAAGAAATTTGAAATTCATTAAGTAATGATCTAATTAAATAATGTTCTTTATTTGTCAATCTTTGTTAATATAAAATCTGGAAACGATATACATGTTTGTAAATATCATTCCATTTGATAAAGCTGACAAGTATTTTGCGCTCATTTTTCTTGTTAGCTAAAAGATGTCATAATGGGTGGTAGGGTAAAAGAATTGAAAATTAAAATTTATTTTATGAAAATAAGCATTTTAATTTTAAAAATGCTTATTATGTGGGCTTATTTAAATAAAGAATATTTCACTTTCACTCTCACTTTGACTTTCACTTTCACCTATCCCATGACCGACCCTTGCAAAAGTTGCTTAACCTCCGCAATCGCTGGGCCAGGCGCTAAACCACTACGCCATCGAGAATATATCTATATTTTTTTTAATGTTTTAATTGCCAATGTATAGTTTTCCGATTATTCCCTGTAGTTGTAGTATAAGTGCCAAATTAACTTTATACTAACCTAATATTAAGTTATATTTACTAACAATATTGTTTTTACATATGTTTTAGTTTTAAGTATGGGCCATTGTTGCCTGATTATAAATAAATAAATAAATAATAAAAAAAAATAAGACCATATTACTTGAGAAAGTTCTGTGGGCATTATTGATGCGCTCCAAGGAGCCAGAATCCACAAAGTCTTGGCCAAATCGCCTTCGAAACAATTGGGACCAGATGAAGAAAAAGAAAAACCAGATGGGACTTTCACTGAAACAGTGGAAGAAACCATAGAACTCTTGGCGTCAACGCACTTTTCTGGGTCAGTGCGAGATGCCAATGGAATGAATGTTCCTCAAAGCTGCGTTGCTAGGCCTAACAAATAGGGCTGGAGAAGAGCAGCAGGGAACTTCAGACCAAACAAAGTCGAATGGGCCATTGACTCGTTCAAGCCATTCAAATCAGCTGGGGAGGATTATTATTATTATTATTATTTGATTGTTAGGGGCTATGCAGCTCAGATAAAGCTGTAGTCTCTGCGACCTAAAAGATCTATTGTAACTCGCCACCTATTTATAGTAACTCTTTAAGCCCAGCGGCTTCCAAGAAGTCTAGTATCTTCCTGGTTTTCAGAGTTTTAATTTCCTCCGGGTCGATTACGTGTCGCCCCAGATGGATACTACGCTTGTGGATTAGAGGTCTACAGTCAAATAAGAGGTGCTTGGGCGTTTCCAGCTCCTCATTACAATATCTGCAGACGTCAGTGTCACACAATTTCATATGAAATAGGTGTCTGTTTAGTTTGCAGTGTCCGGTTAAGGCTCTAACAGTCGCACTAACGTTTGATCTACTGAACTGTATAAGTTCATTCGTCCGTCTCTGCGAGTAGCCTTCCACCAAGGATCTGGCATGTCTCAATCCTGGCTGTTTTAGTTAGAATTTTCTCGACTCGTCCAAAAGGTTATCTTTAAGGAGTTGCGTAGCCTGGTTTTTTGAGATACCGCAGAAAGGTTCTGGGCCGATCTGTTGGTCTCGCGCCCCAGTTCTAGCAAGTTCGTCGGCTTTTTCATTGCCGATGATGCCTAAATGCCCTGGTACCCATTTTAGAATAATTTTATTCTTTTGTCCCAGTTCGTTCAGTTTGTCTACTCAGTCTTTTACCAGTTTCGATCGTATTACATTCGAGTTTATGGCTTTAAGTGCTGCTTGGCTATC
Source organism: Agriphila geniculea (assembly GCA_943789525.1). Lineage (NCBI taxonomy): Eukaryota > Metazoa > Arthropoda > Insecta > Lepidoptera > Crambidae > Agriphila > Agriphila geniculea. The sequence goes on from OX038875.1 coordinate 18,463,566, forward strand.
TGAAAAGATATAGATGGTCTGATCTGTGTAGTTTCGTTGGCGGTTAGTTTCTGCACATTCTATAATGGCATAGACTTCTGCCTGGAATATTGTGGCGTACTTAACTTCGTTAACGTACTTTTCTGGGTCAGTGCCAGATGCCAATGGAATGAATGTTCCTCAAAGCCGCGTTGCTAGGCCTAACAATGAGGACTGGAGAAGAGCAGCAAGGAACTTCAGACCAAACAAAGTCGAATGGGCCATTGACTCGTTCAAGTCATTCAAATCAGCTGGGGAGGATGATATTTTTCCTGCTCTCTTACAGCAAGGAAAGGAAACCCTCATTCCCATCTTAGTAAAAATCTTCAGGGCAAGTTATGCCTGGGGATATATACCAAGCAAATGGACTTCAGTAAAAGTCCGCTTTATTTATTTCAAAGGCTGGAAAAAAGGATTTTTCACAACCAAAATCCTTCAGACCCATAAGCCTCACCTCGTTCCTACTCAAGAGTATGGAAAAGGTCATTGACGTGTATTGCGTGAACGCCCCCTACATACAAAGCAACATGCTTATCATAAAGGAAAGTCTACAGAAACTGATCTGCTAGAACTAACAGATTTTTTCACAGCTTCAAGGGACCGTAATTCTGAGTATATAATTTTAATTTCAACTCGATACCTTTACGCGTACCTGAGATAAAGGGTCTTGACAGACAGACAGGCAGACGGACAACAAAGTGATCCTATAAGGGTTCCGATTCTTCCTTTTGGGGTACGGAACCCTAAAAATAGTAACTATTTGCCTCACTAGATGGTGATGATGAACAAGTGAAGTATCGAAATTGGCTTTGAAAAATAAACGGCCTGTGCTTAAAAAAAGTTTTTTTTTTTTTTTTTTGCGTTAATAGGTTATGTTACATGTGTCTTTGGTGTTTTCAGGTGAATTGTGTTTTCTTTTTCCTACGTTTTCTGCAGTTGACATTTGTCTGTTAATCAGCGCCGTCTATCAAGCTTACAGTTTTTTGTCATATTGAAAATTTTTGCCACTAACAAAAAAACAGCTGTTAAAATCTGTTATTGAGCTAAAAACAGTAAAAAACGTGGAATTTGTTGATAATTAAGATATATTCGGTTATCGTGTTCACTGAAATGTTTCATAAGAAGTATAATATGGCTCAAATCAAACTTCTTATGAAACGATAATTAATGCTTCATAGTTTTCTAAAGTGCTGCAATATCCAGATTTTAGTAAATTATTTACATTTTCTAGATTTCCAAGCGTCCTCTTTACCAGGAAAATGTTAAGTCATCTAAAATCATAGCTGATTATTTTTTGTTGACTGTGAAATAATTTATTCATGTAGTACAATTTTTTTTGTGTAATCTATTGTGTAATAGAGAAAACGAGAAAAATAAATAAGTGCCAATACTTCAGGGGAAGGTCAGGTCAAGTGTTTAGAGCACTTCGATGTTTTTTTTAATGTTTAATAAAAACATAAAAAATCGTAGTCGATTCGTTCGGCATTCAACCTAAACAACCCAAACCGCAAAAAAAGCTATGCGCGGTCCTTAACCCCGCCCGATAACAGCTGACTTAGCTACTATCGGCGATTTAAAAATGTAATTAGACACAAAAGTCTTCACCAATGTGTTCTAAACACTTAAGGTAACCTTATCCTGATATAATGACAATTTGGCACTTATATTGGTTGCACCTTATTTAATATAAGCCATAATGAATCATTTTGTTTTGATAAGTAATTTCTCAATTCCAAACCACATACCTACATTTTTCCTGTTATCAGAAAATTAAATAAAAATAAAAATATAGACGGAAAGAAGTTTATTAGGTGTACAAACATAAAAAAATATTAACAAAAGATCACAGATGGACAAGAGTTCAAGTTGAAGGTAACAGATTTATGTACAATCACTTAAACACTTCATTCAAACTCAATAATGGTTGTTGTAGTGATGAGGCACGATGTGGTGGGTGCTGTGTTTCACATCAGCGTGGAATCTGGAATTAGAAAACAACAAAAAAATTAGACCTCTTTTGATAATACTCGCCGTTTTAAACTCAAGTGTAAACTGATTAATTCTTTGATGACCCTAAACCACGTCGCCATCGCAATATTCTTGCTAAGACTTGAAGTAACCCATGTGTGTCACCTTTTCTGTGTTATAATCTTATAATGCAATACTAACCCAGAGTGCTTATCGCCATGGTAGTCGACATGCCTGACGGAGCCGTCGGGTTGGTGCAGGGAGTAGTAGCCCTTCACCACGTCGCCATCGCGGTGCTCCTGCTGCGACTTAAAGTCGCCCGTGTGCGGGTCCTCTACTTTGTACGCGAACTCGTACTTGGGGTAAGCCTGTTAAAAAAGAAGTTCATATCAAAATATTCTTTGAGATTTTGAAACTTGATCATTGGTTTAGCTATTCTTTGAGACTCGATTACAAAAAAAGCAGATAAAGATTATCTTTTGTTACTCGATAGTTGATGGTAAAAGGCTAATTCTGTTTAAAACCGTTCTAATGGCCATTTTAAGTGATTCGAATTCAACTGATTATGTCTTTCGAAATATGGGAAAATGGGATAGGATTAGTATGTTTTTTGTAAATAAGTATCAATTTTTTGGGTGACCTTACATAATAGTCATGGGCGTCATGGTGGCCGTGGCCATGGCCATGAATAGGGACGATGTGGGCGGGTCCATCATGCCTGTAGATATGCTGGGAAGAGAACCCATGACCGTGGGCGGCCACTACTGAGGCGAAGGCGACGACGCACAAGACCTGTAATAAATGGAAAGCAATGATTAATAAACTAATTTGATTGAAGGAATATTTTAGTGATTATATTGAGAAAGTAAGTTTTTTTCCTAAACCCTAATTTGCAAAGTTCTTCGAACAATTCTACCAGAATTCAAAAAGCGTACCAAATTTTAAATCAAATTAATAATTTTGAATCTTTTACGTACATTTTCTATGAAAAACTATAACTGACCTTGGTGAACATGTTGTTTTGTTGTGGTTTCTAAGTTCAGTAGCAAACTGATACATGTCGGTTGAACTCTACGTCTTTTATATCTATAACAAGGGCACTCAAGGTAATATTGGTTTCACTTTAATAGCCAGTGAAATTATTCACGAGCTTAGAATGCAGTGTTTGCAACAATTTCGTAAAGTAATTAGTTCTACATGCCGATACTTTCAGCGCACTGTCACAACGAACTGCAGTATGCAAAGACTTTCGCAAATATCTGAAAATCTAGACAGACATTATCGTTTCGTTATTTGATAGGTAGCTACTCTTTATCGGTAATAACGGTGACATAGATTGTAGGTACTGTGATGGGTCAGGTTATCACTCGTCGTTTCCTTAACTAGCCAGTTTCTCTAATTGATTTCAGTTTACATCATTCGTCAGTTTCTCGAAATTCGTCATTAGCATAGGAAGGCATCATTGACGGACTGTTTGCTATCTAACTTTGTATTTGAAGACAAAGAAAAGAAAAATTGAGATAAAGTTGAAACGCAACCTAAAATGTGATTGTCTAGGTTAGGGGTTCCCAACTAGTGGAGCACTCCCCCCCCCCCTCACCAAGAGGGGCATAAAGCTATCCAAAGGGGGGCGCAACGAGTTGATTTGTGTTTGATTGTTGATTAATCTACTTGAATTTGAATAAAAATAAACACATCATCACATAACCAGTGTTACTAGATGAGAATAAAAATTCACAACGAGTCACCCCTGTTACTCGTTGCGAATTTTTTCTTAACTAGTCACAGTGTGACACGTTTCAGTTGTCATTCGATGAGAATATCTGGGTTACTAGATGAGAATAAAAAACAAATTTTTTTCACGGCGCTGGCGGGAACGGTGCCACCGATTTGTGTTTGTTGATAATATACTTGAATTTGAATAAAAATAAACATATCTACTTAATTCAAAGGTATTTTAGCATACAGTTGGGTGGGGCGCACAGGGTAAAAGGTTGAAAACCCCTGGTCTAGGTAAATTCTTGGAATTCTACGTTTTTACGTAATAAACAGAAAAAAAAATTGTTCTGTTTTGTGTTTTTTTAAGGATATTAAGTAGTATTTATTCAAGTACAATATGAATAACATAATTTCTTCTTATTTCATTACATTCTATCTGTCTGAACCCTGCCAATTAACTCAAAAACTACTTGAACGGATTTTCATAGGGTTTTTACTGGACTAAAGTTAGGGTTTCCTAGGATGACGGTGCCGTCATATTACGGCCGTAATTTACCGGCGTAGAAGGTTGTCTATGTAAACTGTACAGCACGCCGGCGTAGAACGGCGGCACGTCGTATTATTTACATAGACAACGTTCTACGCCGCTAAATTACGGCCGTAATATGACGGCACCGTCATCCTAGGAAACCCTAGCTTAAGAGATTCATGAAATGTTTAGGTATTTTGTGTAAATTGGCTGATATATGACGATGACTGATGATTGGAAGCTTGATAGGCGTACGCCACCTAGAAATTCAATATATCCTTATTGAAAAAAAATCTGCTACACGTGTGAAACCAAAGCGGTTCGCTAGTTCATTTATAATAGTACATTATGATATAAGTGCGGTATGTTGAAAATTACAACCGAGGCGATATTGCTAGCCCGAGCCGTAGGCGAGGGCTACAAGAAAGCAGAGGCTGTAATTATCAAAGCGCACGTATGTCATACGACGTTTTATAACATATTTGCGAGGAAATAAATAAAACTCGGACTTTGCACCTTTGCTTGTCTTCCATATTATGTTGAAATTTTGATACGCTTGTAAGTATTTATCGGTTAGTTTTTCGGGCAAGAGGCTTAGACTAGCCTTTTTCGCTGCCTCTGAGACTTCTGGCACAGAACATATACCGAATGTGTCGAATTAATAAATTCATCACTACTTGACGACATTTTCGAATAAAAACAATAAAGCAAAAAAAAGCGCGTGGAATAATTTTACTTGTTTAAATTAGCTATGCGCGCGCGCATCAGCGCTTTATTTAAGGCAAAGGCTTAAAAAAACAGCCATTATTACTAATAAAGTAAATTAATATTTTTGTGTTTTTGTTACAGATAAATGGTAGTAATTTATTGTCAAACTTAATTAATTAAATGTTTATTTATTATATTTTATCTCCCAAAGTTAATTTTATTCATAAACTGTTGACCTCTTTTCTGAGATAAAAACTCTTTGCTAAGATTTAAAAAGTACCGTTCGTTTTAGGCGAAGCATCTTGATAAACCGTGCGGTAATGTAAAGTAAAACGCACGGTTTATCAAGGAAACCGTGCGTTTCACTTTACATTACCGCACAAGTTCGTAATGAGATACAATACGATATTGAAATTGGTGTAATAAGAGACCCTTTACGAGCAAATATGTTATAAAGGTAGGTTAAGTTTACCTACTAGCAAACAGTGGCGAAGGGTCCATACAAACCGATTCCCATCGTCTTACCTTTTAGAAATCCCACCCCAATCCACTATGTAGATCATAACATAACATTTTATAGAACGGTTTACCTTCGCCATAATTTCACTTCCTGCCACTTCTAGCAAATCTTTATAGTAGTATCACACGAAAGTAATAATAATATTCTATGAACGGAACGATTATTAAAATGATTTGCATTATTTAAACAATCATGCAGAGATGTATTTTCGAAATCCTGATTTTGTTCAGAAACAATACTGGATTATCATTACCTATACATAATTCAAAACTGTAGTAATCCTAGTTTTTAAAAAGCAGTATATGTTTTGTAAAATGTATAAAATAGGGGTGCCGACCCCCTATTTTACACATTTTAACCAGGAGCCGAACTTGGTACCTATATTTGAAAATGTTTTTTTGGTTTAATTTAAAACAAGTAGCTGAAACTGAAATGTAACTATGTGTTATCCTTACTAATATTATAAATGCGAAAGTCCGTTTGTTTGTTTGTTACGCCTTCACGTCCTAACTACTGAACCGATCAACATGAAATTTTGCATACACGATGTGTGGGACATAGAGAAGGACATAGGGTACCTTTCATGCCGAAAAAAAGTAAAGTTCCCGAGGGATAGCAAAAAACCTTTCCACGCAGGCGAAGTCGCGGGCGGCCGCTAGTATTTTTATAATCGTCTCAGAAAACCCTTTCATTTTCATCACGGTTTTAAATAATTTGTTTCCGAAACAAAAAAAAACTTATTTCATAACTATTCTAATGAGTCATTGTCACTTGATGTTAATAAATAATAATAATAATAATAATAACTCCTCTCCAAAATTGTCCTAAGATTTTTTTTAAACTGCTGCTCAAAAAAAATGTTTTCACCTCAAGTATACGTGTGCCAAACGGCTATCTTGTACATCGAACTGCTTATTTCTTTCAATATCGAGCTCGTAGGTACGAAGACCATTAAAACACATGCAATAAATACACTTTTTTTGGAAAAAGAATGCTGCTAGCATGTATTTAGTTATTTCGCATTCCAAATACAGTTTTCTTATCTATAATTTGAATCATTGATTGGGGGTGTATGGACATAGGAACGCTATCTTTCAGGGTCTCCTCGGAAGAAACTAATTCATAATATTCACTTCCGCGTAGACATTAAAATAAATTAAATCGATCTTAAAACTCTTTTCTCGGAGTAGAATCAAGTAGAAAATATCATAAAAAGATATGTTGTGTATGGATAATTTTTAACGAATGGCATTTTTCATACTAGAATTTTCATAATTTATATAACGACCGTGAACGCTATTGTAACAAAACTTTTATGTACAAATGTTTGAACATTAAGCTGACTAAGGCAACATAACTTAAGAGAAAAAAGTATGTTATGGCTAAGTTACAACGGATAAAGTGGTAATTTTAGCTAAAATAAAAGCTTTTTGAAAAAACCAAAATTTCCTTTAAAAACCCTAAAAAACAGCTCTATAAAAAGAAAGAAACGATTAATTAAAACACGTTTATTGAAGTCAGATGAAGCTGGAAGTATTTTTTTACTTATGGTATCGTTTATGTTTAAAAAGCCCTACCAGACTTCAATAGACGTGTTTTAATTAATCGATTTGAACATTATTTTTATGATTTTTATAGAGCTGTTTTTTAAGGTTTTTGAAGGAGGTTTTGCTTTTTTAAAAAGATTTTTTATTTTAAACTTTTTTGTGGTAGGTATGCAAGCGATGATTTTATAAAATAAAACGTTTTAATGTTTCACATTTTTCAATGGTATACCCCTGGTAACTCAATTTCCACAGGACTTCCGTTGAGCTTTCGCAGTTCAACTCTAGTCCAGAACGTCCTTGACAATAGTAGGTGCTTAACTTGTTTTTGATTGTCATAAACCTACCAATATTTCTATCACTGTACAGTTCCTATTTGATTTTGAGGATTTTCCTTGTGTATCTTCAGAATCCAAAGTCTAATACAAATGAAATTAATATGGTAATATCCTTAAGGTGTTTTCTTTAAAAAAAAAACATTTAAATCGGTTCATAAACAAAAAAGTAATGGTTGAACATCCATCTGAATTCATATAAAATGGTGACGAAAACGACAGTATTTTCAAGATTACTTAAAAACTACTGAACCGATTTCAATTTGGAAAAAAACCTAATGTTAAAACGTTTGAATCATTTCAATCGGTTCAGCCGTCTTCGAGTAATCGGTATACATACATATAAAAAAAACGAGACAAATAGATAACCTCCTCCTTTTAAATTTTTGAAGTGAGTTAAAAAAAGGAGTCACTTTCAAGGTATTTATTGAATACTAGGAAAACAAAATAAATAGACTTTAATTATGTTGATAGTTGACGGCTATGGCCATAATTTGATGTAATATCCAACAACTGATAAATATTTTGAATCACAGAAGTGAAGAGCAGGGAAGATGAGGTTCTCTGTGTGTGCGGAAAAGACACCAATTTCATGGAACCTAAGGACCCAATATAAAATGTTTTTTATTGTCTTTGTTTAAATTGTAACATTTAACTGGTAGGTATACTGATTGACTTATTGGTCATGCTATAGTAACTAAAGTAGTAGGTACGTGAAAAAATACGTTACTGCAGGTCATTGGGTTTTCATGGTTGGATTGTTATCGTTTGTTAAAACGCTTGAGTTTTAAGTTCAGGGTTATGTTAAAAATTGTGTCATGAACACAAAATAGACTATAAGTCCATAGTTTGTTGATTCGATTCATAATGTTTCCTTGCATACATAATATGAGTACCTACGAGTACAACTACTGTGCTAATTGATCAACAAATGTTTCGGTTTATACAGGGTCACTGGAAATATGACGTATTCCTGCTAAAGGGTTATAGATGAGGTCAAAACAAATATTTTTTGTTATATTACTTTTTCTCAAAAAGTTCATAGTTTTTGAGTAAATTGAAATTAAGTATTTTTTTTACCAAAAGTACGTTTACAAAAACAAAAATTTAAAATAAAAGATAAGTACTCGTTCGATTCCGGTTTTTTTATAATTTTGGGATAGAAAACAGTCTAAATGTTGATAATGTATAAAAAAAAATTACAAAAAGTACAGGTGTTTATAAAAAAATCAATCCTTAAAAGCATTTTTTATTTATATTTTTTCAGATTTTTTTGAAAAGGCAGCAAATATCTTTAAAAATTCCTAGTAACTAAGCATGCATAATATTTTAAAAACATCACCATCTATTCAGCTTTCAGTTGAGGTATAAAACTTAATAATATCTTAAATAAAAAATGAGAAATTAAGACTTAAGTAAATTGCAGTCCCATTTCATGTAGCAAAAATTTCCTACTTCGAGCGCTTCGGAGGTGGCCGTATTATCCTACTCATATAAAAAATGTGAAAGTTTGCTTCTTTGGGTGATTGTTAATCAATCACACAACGGCTGAACCGATTTGGATGAAATATGGCGCACAGATAGTTTGAAAGCCGGATTAAAACATAGGAGGATACTATTATCTTGGTTAAAGGTTCCATAGGGATTTTCTCGAATGTAAATGCGGATGAAGTCGCGGGCGTAAGCTAGTTTGCCATAAATGGTCGTGCTTACTAAAAATACTTTCGTCCGAGTGAGTTTCGAGACAGGATTATTTTCCGCCAATGAGTCAAAATTTTATACAGGCGGCATAAAAAATAACCATGCATATCAGCCATTTTTAATGCATTTATGCCAGGCCTTCCTTTTGGCTTGTGGATGGATAAAGTGGACGGGCCATAACCCACCACATGGGCCCAATGCGGATTTGTCGGTGTTAACATAATGTACCTTACATAGAGCCGTTGGTCCTGGCTACATTTACAGTCGTTAACACTGACCAATCCACATTGGGTCCACGTAATGGGTTATGGCCCATCCGCTCTATCTATTCACAAGCCAAAAGGAAGGCCTGGCATAAAGGCTTTAAAAATGGCTGATATGCATGGTTATTTTTGAAGCCGTCCGTAAAAATTTTGACTCATCGGCGGAAAATAATCTTGTACCCAAACTCTTATTATTATTTTTAGTAAGCATGACCATTTATGGCAAACTAGCTTCTGCCCGCGACTTCATCGGCATTTACATTCGAGAAAATCTCTAGGGAACCTTTAACCAAGATAATAGTATCCTACTATGTTTTAATCCGGCTTTTAGACTATCTGTGTGACATATTTCATCCAAATCCGTTCAGCTGTTTTGCATGATCGATTAACAATCATCCAAACAAGCAAACTTTCACATTTAAGATATAAGTAGGATAATACGGCCACCTCCGAAGCGCTCGAAGTAGGAAATTTTTGCTACATGAAATGGGACTGCAATTCACTTAAGTCTTAATTTCTCATTTTTTATTTAAGATATTATTAAGTTTTATACCTCAACTGATAACTGAATAAATGGTGATATTTTTAAAATATTATGCACGCTTAGTTACTAGGATTTTTTTAAAGATATTTGCTGCCTTCTCTAAAAAATCTGAAAAATAAAAAATGCTTTTAAGGATTGATTTTTTTATAAACACATGTACTTTTTGTAACTTTTTTCATTCATTATCAACATTTAGACTGTTTTATATCCCAAAATAATAAAAAACCGGAATCGAACGAGTACTTATCTTTTATGTTAATTTTTTGTATCTGAAAACGTACTTTTGGTAAAATATTACTTAATTTTAATTTACTCAAAAATTATGAAGTTTTTGAGAAAAAGTAATATAACAAAAAATATTTGTTTTTACCTCATCTATAACCATTTAGCAGGAATACGTCATATTTCCAGTGACCCTGTATAAACGTTATAGAAAATGTTTTTAACTTTTTGAATTTATGCTGATGTTTTTAAAGTAATTATTGCACCAATCTGATGAACATTTTGCTTACGTAAATAATAGATAAATGTGAATTTTTCGTAATAAATATATGAATATATTTTTAAGTAAGAAAAATGTTTACAGGTGTATAATTATAAAGGAATATATCGCCTCGCAATCTTCCAGGAAGCTAATTGGAGGATTTGGTATAATTAGGTATACCTAATGGATCAATAAAACGTAAGGTTTTTGTATAAACAGTTTATTTGGTACGTAAAAAAATATATCGAAGTTACATAACAAGAAATCACAGCAGTCAATTATTTACAATAGTTCTAAAAAAATAAGTCATTAATGGTGGTGCTTCTCAGGGACAACGTGGTGAGTGCTATGTTTCACAGTTGCGTGGAATCTGAAACAAAATATGAAAACATTAAGATAGAAGCTCGGATAGCTGCTGGCCCTGTGAACATTCGCAAGGGTTGGACCAAAAATGTTTATCTCGAGTTCCTCCGTACTTTGGAAGGCACGATAAGCTGGGACCAACAGGTCCCGGATGCATTTGCAGTATTTAAGACCTATCAACCGCATTGGGCCTTATCCATCCACAAGGAAGGCCTGTGCCCTAGCAGGCCATATATCTCTTAGAAAGCTGATCAGATCAGTTCGGCGTGTATAGTGATCTAAATCTCCTCCATTCACTCCCTGGATGGCCATCATCAGATAAAATCCTTGGCGGAGAACCAAGGCTTCAAAGTTATCTCGTTTGTATGAAAATCAACTGATGTCCTTAATTATCTGGCCATCACTGTAAATACATATTCACAACTATTCCGTTGTGCATAAACAACTGCTCAATTTGCTCTGCTGCATGACGGGCCACCAGCGCGGATAAAAAGTGGCTTGTGACATCCGAGATCAGATTTAGTAAGTAGATAAAAATTGTAAAGAGTTCTTAGTTACCCAGTTTTCTTGTCGCCGTGGTAGTCGACGTGTCTGATGGAGCCATCGGGCTCGTGCAGGGAGTAGAAGCCCTTCACCACGTCACCATCGCGGTGCTCATGCTGGGACTTGAAGTCACCAGTGTGGGGGTCTTCTACTTTGTACTCGAATTCGTATTTGGGATACGCCTGAAGGAAAAAATATATTAGGCAATTAAGAAAAACGCACTATAACAATTGATATTTCTGGAAATTTCAATATCAATACAAAATTAGAGATTTGAAGAATTTTATCACTCATAAATTATTTTTATAAATTATTATTATTATAAATTAAAAAATGATCTATTTCACCTGCACTGCATGTGAAGTAGGTTAAATAAATATTAAATAACACGTTAATTAAAAATAAGAAAGTGAATTATTCTGGTAATATAATAAGTCTATGATTATTATTTAGTTTCCTTCGATCAGATTGACCGAAGTTAGTTTCAGCACGCGACGATGATATTTTTTACGAAAACAAAAGAACTCACTAGTAAAATGTGTCACTATTCAAAGAAAACAAGTGACGTTCAACTTACGCTGCCGTAGTCAAGTCGTACTGTATTAAAGAAGTTTAATTGAATAGATAAGGTTAAAAAACGTTCATCATACGTAATAGTCGTAGTGTTCCCCATGTCCGTGTTTATCACCGTGTCCGACTGACACTTTGTGCGCGGGTCCGTCGTGCCTTGAGATGTGTTGAGACGAGAAGGCGTGGCCATGGCCTTCACCGTGACCGCCGTGGGTTGTAAATGATCAGTTATTAATCTTATCGCTAAATAATGACAGCCAAAGAAAACAAATTTATTTTACATGCACTAAATTTCATGAAATAATGTTCACCCGTCCTTAGGATAACTGAAAGTTATTGATAGTTGCCATAACAGGATTACTTCTGTTCATGTATTTCTACACACGCACTTCACAATCGCTGATTTGGTTACCCAATGTTTCAAATCGAAATTTTCAATCTATGGGATCCTTTTTGGATCCTTTAGAAAATCCAATATTTCCAAACGTTCAAATCCACAGTTTTGCACATCACACCACTTAAAATACACAGTCACTGAATATATCACAATCATCATAAACTTTACCTTAGAGATCATTTTGTAACAATTAGCACTAGCTAATTTGACTAAGCTCAAAATACAACTGATATCGTATCAATGCTACCCCCAGCTTTTATACCGATAGTAAGGGTGTCCAAGGCAATATTGATTTCACCTTAATAATGCTTAAGCATTAATAAAGAATTTAATGTTAAGTGTTTGAATTGATTTCGTAAAGCACTCGAGCCTGCCTACACTCGCTCTGTGACATTGTTACACTTTATTATGAACGAATTATGCAAGGTTTCTGTATAGTAAATACTATTGACACAAATCTAAATGAACAAAAAATGGCCTAACTGATAAAAGTGTTTCAAAACTTCGGAGGCAAAAAGTTCATTAAATCGTAACAGCATGCTTGGTTCGAATTAACATTGCTTAAAAACGAAATGAAAGACAAACATAACAATATAGAGAAATTGAACGCTTCACTTTATGTCGATTTTTTCTTAGTCCACAATCACATTTTCATGTTTTCCCATAGTAAAGATAAAATAACCTTGCTTATGAGATTAACACGAGAAATTAAGTAGTTATCCTAATTAGGTTCTGTCTTTTTGTTGGCAACTGTTAAATAATAAGAAAGTATTGACACTATAATGAATTGTAGAGGTAGCATAATATATATTACATAGCACAACAATATCACTCACCATTTTATGAAGAACTCGTCCAAAATTAGCTATACTATGTGTCATGGGCTTGCTTACGCGATACGCTGAACATGGCTGTCTATGGCCACATACAGAGGGAATTCCGAACGTAGCTAATTCATACAAATCTATGGACCTACCATACACATGCGGGTTTTTCCATTCGGAATTCCGAATCGGGATTCCGTCTGTAGCCGGGCTTATATCGCACGCCGCATTCTCTATCCCGCTCGCTCCAACGAAACGTCACATTTGTGTTGTTAGAGAAAAGTGCATTGTTATGACTAAGTTTTACTAAAAATGGCAAAATAATTAGGCACTTCAAAATACCTACTGTATTGTTGGTCTATTTGAAATTAAAGAATTTTTATTTAATTATTTTATTTTGACGAAGTGCAAGTTAATGTAAAATGTGGTACTTTACAATAGACAGAAACGAATTTTAAGAGAACAGGGCAAATTATGTCCTTTGCTCTTGATTGACTACTTACATTTAAAATGACATATTACGTAAAGCTCCAAAATGTAAGTTCATTTGCAATATTGTCGTGTCCGAATTTTTTTCGAACCAGTTTTGCACCTGTGGGTTTTGTAAGTATAAAATCAAAGGATTTTGTTTCATTCAGTATCAGACTTTAATCTGTTCTTGTAAAGACAACAGCAAAATGTTCACTAAGGTAGGTAAACCAAATTATACTAAATTATTTTTCATATTTATGAATAAATCAATTTATAGCGTAATAATTGTAACAAACTACAGGGTAATGTTATTTAATTCTCAGGTTCTTTGCACTTTGGCTCTGCTGGCAGCAGTGTCCTGCCAAGAGCATTACCAGCAATACAAAACCATTATCAAGCACGAGGCCCCTAAGAAGGTGGAAGTGCACCACGCACTGCCCGTGCACATCAGCGAGTACCACGCCGCGCCACTCCACACCATCCAGGAGGTTCACACCGCGCCACAGTTGCACTCCACGGGCCACCACGCAGTGTCCTCCCAGAGTATCACCCGCCATGACACCAAGCACGAACAAGCCCAGAACCACTACTTCGTCCCCGCCCACCAAGCCCCAGCTCACGAAGCGTACGCCATCCATGCTGCACCTATCGTCAAGCACGTGCCTGTTCAGTACCACGAATCTCACAAAGAAGAGTCTCACCATGAGGATTACTATGTAAGTTGTTTATTTCAAAACTTAACAAATTACTATTATAGTAAACAATCTTAAGTTTTACAAAGTTTTCAATGACCTCTTAATTTGAATATTCTATTCCAGGCGTACCCAAAGTACGCGTTCGAGTACTCCGTAGAGGACCCGCACACAGGTGACCATAAGACGCAACACGAGACCCGCGACGGCGACGTCGTCAAGGGGTTCTACTCCCTGCACGAGCCTGATGGTTCTATCCGTACTGTTGAGTACGCCGCTGACAAAAAGACTGGGTAAGAATTTACTAATTTCTCCCACACGCAATATTAATGAAAAAGTTACTGACTCGACAAAATAGTATGTTATATTTATGTCCTTATAATAATTATATCTTTTATTCCTTTCAGGTTCAACGCTCAAGTGAAGACCTCAACAAAGCATGTTGAACCCAAACATAACGATTACCATCATTAAACTACCGACTGCCGACTGATAGCTTAGTGTTCATTTGTTGATAAGATGTTAATAAAGTTAATATTATTACAAAGAAATGTTTTTATTTTCATTACACTACGTTCTTCGAACTACCAACAGAACAGCAGATTTATCAATGACCCAGACTTACAAACAGAACCGTATTTAATTATTACAGGTTCATATAATAATAATATCCAGTATTTAATTACAATAACAACAACGAATGTCCTCCGATTATCACGAATCTTTTTTCGTAGTATTGTAGTTTGTATAATGGACGTCAGTGATCGTAGTAGTGACCGGAGCGGAGTCACTCATCGAAAACATTCTTTTTTGTAGCTGTGCTAAAACATCCCTATATTTTTTAAATGTCTTGAGGAAATAAACATAGTTTTTGGTCGTTGTGCGTTGAAGACGTAGTTAATCCACGATCTAAAGCTAGCTACAATTAAAAAAAATATCACTTTTTGATGTAGTTCCATGGGTCGCTGAAAGATCTTACGCATCTAAAATTAACATTTATATATTTCTATAAATATTTATCTAGACATATATGAAACCAGAAAACACGATTCAATGATTTTGCTCGGTACATTTTAATTTCAAAAATACTTCTTAACTTATTTCTTAGATTATATTATTTAGAAACAACATTAGGTATTCAAGTCAAAATTATTGTTTTAAGTCTCATCAATATTCATAATCGTGTGGAACAACTACGAATTAATTTTGTGATTTTTTCGCCTTATCTGCCAAATCGGTCTCACTCCCGCGCGCGTCGGTCACTTTAAGATTATCCCAATATCTCAGAATAAATACAGTTTTCTTCACAGAACATAGAAGTAGTTAGAAGTAGTATGAGCTCAATTTAGTATGAAAACCAGTGTAACTATTTTTTTCTTTGTTCTGTGGTTTTCCCATTATCATCACGATTGTCATTCGTCATATTGCCCCGCATGAAAAACCTACATACCTAAATGTTGTCAAAATCTAATCGTCGAAATGTTTTAGCATTGCTAACCAACAATTTCTATCTACATCTTACTACCTGACCATGAAATAAAACCTACAAATATTCCTACATTTTTAATTTCATTTTTATATTGAACATATATTGCTTCGATTCCAAAGTAAGTAGAAGAAAGGTAAGAATTAGTTAAAGCAGTTGTGTGTGTCATATAAATTAGAGACAACGGTTTGTAACACTCACTCAGACCCGAGACAGTATAGAAAAGTTCGTTTTCTAAATTGACCCAACCGGAATCGAACCCAGGACCTTAGATATAGCGGCACCATGAAAACCGGCTTGAAAATAACTCGACTACAAAAACCTAGACGACAAAGCTGCTCGGAACAAATTGCTATTTTTCGTTGCACAAATTGCGATTTGCAAAGTGCAGTTAAATTTGTAGGCAAAACCTGAAGAAGTTCCAATCGCAAGAATTCAAATAAGAAAAGTGTTTTCGAAAACAGCCCCAGCGACGCTTCTGCCTAGAATACGTACATAAAACTAAAACTTTATATACATATATTTCGTGTCTAGATCATACCATCGATTGTTACGTGGAGCAAATATAGTATTTTATTACCTACATATATTTTGCCATCGGGAGGGTGGGTGGAATAGAAAGAGAAATAATACAAAAAATAAGATTTTTATTTATTTCTATAAAGTTTATACATTTTTCATTCATATAATCGTTACTATTACTATAATATTATAAATGCGAAAGTCCGTTAGTTAGTTTGTTTGTTATGCCTTCACGTCTTAACTACTGAACCGATCATCATGAAATTTTGCATACACGTTGTTAGGGGTACAGATAAGGATATAGGTTACCTTTCATCCCGAAAAAAAAGTATTGTTCCCGAGGTATAGCAAAAACACTTTCCACGCAGACGAAGTCGCGGGCAGCCGCTAGTAATCTATAATAGCACACAACAGGCGTTTGAACCAGACTATGCAAATAAAGAAAAAAAAATGGCAAAAAATCATTTGCGTGCCCCTACGTAGAGTACAATACAACAATGCTTCTATAGAACCTGTGCCTGTTTACGAAATAATAATAAAGATTATTATAATACAAAGTGATTATTATGTTTGATCTTGAGCGCAGCGAAAATTTTTCTATGTCTATGGATCTGACTAAGTTCTATTTCTACATTTAAAAGAATAACCTACTTCAAAAAACCGAAAATATAAACAATAACAACTTTAAAAGTAAATATTTCTAGAAAGCAAGAAATAATATTCAAATCATTATCCTTACCTAATTATAATAAAACAGTAAGAAAAGAGTGTCTGTACATTACATTATATTTTAAAAAAAATGGGGCGATGGAGACAGTAATAGAGTAAGAATTAAAAAAACCGACCAAGTGCGAGTCGGACTCGCGCACGAAGGGTTAGTAGCGGCAACAGAAATACATCATCTGTGAAAATTTCAACTTTCTAGCTATCACGGTTCATGAGATACAGCCTGGTGACAGACAGACAGACAGACAGACAGACGGACAGCGGAGTCTTAGTAATAGGGTCCCGTTTTTACCCTTTGGGTACGGAACCCTAAAAAAAGTGTGTCTGTTTGTCTGTTTGTTTGTCTATTTGAACACGCTAATCTCCGGAAATACTGAACGGATTCGAATGAAACCTTTTTTTGTTATATAGCTGTTAAGCCTGGGCATAGTTTAGGGTATAATTGATTTTGGGAAATGGAACACCTATTGCAAATCCATAATGGCTCAACTAATCTATAAGGAATATAAAAATGACGACTTAATAAAAGTTGTTAAGCCTGATGAGCATTTTTTGTTGAGGTATGAAAATCGAAGATCTGGAACACCTAATGCAGAACCAAAATGGTCCAGCTAAACTATTATAAATATAAAAATGACACCTCAGCAAAAATTGTTCAGCCTGATGAGCATTTTTTGTTGAGCTATAAAAATCGAAGACAGACTGATGCAGAACCAAGTTTAATTTATTTGCATAAACATGTGTTTACAAAAATTCGAAGATCATCTGATGTGGAAATCTAAGAGGTCAGGTTAAAGTTGTCTAGCGTAATATAATAACATAAGCTAGAGTACCTCCACGTGGTGAAGGCGGTAACAGTTTGGGCCTAATTTTTGATATCGACTTGCCTAAATACGGGTTCGGACCCGTATTTAGGCAAGACGCTTAAAGCCGCTGGTGTCAATCTAAGAACTAGTTGTTTTTCGCATGGCCAAATTTATGTGTTTTTTTCCAGGGTTAGTAACGCTTCAGATCTTTTCATATTGGCTCCCGAAGGAAAGACTCCGAACATAGTTTATAAAAAAAAATTAACTATGTTTACAATATTAAATATAAAAAATAAAATAAAAATAATTTGTTAACATTTAATACTGCTACAAGTATTTTCTTATGTAACTACATTAGTTCATATTTATATGCATACGCCGGAGTCATAAAGTCCACACGTACGAAGTCGCAGGCATCAGCTAGTTAGTATTAAAAAACACTCATCAATTAAAAAAAAACGTCTATTGAGGTCGGTTGAGGCCGGAGCCCGGAGTATATATTTTTTAATTCTAAGAGCCTCATCCGACTTCAATAGATGTTTTTTAAAATTGATGTGAATATTTAATTATTACTAAAAAAATATTTCTTGCTTCAAAAATCTCTAGAGAACTAATTACGAACGGCTGCAGCGGAGGATTCAAAAAAAATCAAATTATAAAAAATAAATTTATTTAAAATAAAAATTACAATTAAAATATATCTAAATTATTGATTGCCGATGGTCAATGTTGGAACCAAAGTGCGCAGGAAACGCATGGCTGGCTGGCGGTGGCTTCGTGGTCACGTTGCGCCGACTCAGCGCCTCGTGATTGCGGTTGACGCAATTCCATTATTTATTCAAAATCGAGGTTGGGTGCTGCATCTGCAATTCTCTAGTGGCGTGATGGCATAACACCTCCCCCCGAAGATCTGCAACTATTGAGGATTTTTTCGAGAGAGTTGCTGGGATGCTGCGACCCGTGGCATCTCGTTTATCTGAAATTTCTGTATATATCTCTTGAGATGCATCTTGAGATTGGATCTTGATATTGGGATTTTGTTTCGCGTAGAATCTTCGTAGTAAAAAGTACATAATGAGTGCGGTTGCACCTAACAGAGTTACGTAGAGCGGGATCGTCGTATGGTAAGTACTGTAATCTTCAAATTTTCTCATCTCTATAGGATGCTGCATGGATATTTTCATGTTACTGGTGTGCAGATTTTCTAGGTTGATCGAGTTTAATTTGATGGTTGGTTTCAGGGATGCTGGTGATCTACTTTCATCTTGTGGCAGGTTGGTGATCTTGATAGCGGTTCCTTTTGTGCGATCGTTGCTGTTGAGAATCATGAACTCTGAAGTTTGTAGATAGCATCCAGATGGTATTGTGGCTAAGTAGCTTCCTTGAAGCGAAGTATATGTTGTCTTCCCACAGGATAGTTGAGTTTTTGTGAGCTCAGGAAAGGCGAGTACATAGTGCTTGTCGTCCAGCTGTTCCAGGGCTTCTTTATCCAGGATGACTGAAGTTAGTTCGCAGGTCTTATCCAGTCGCTGAGTGGTGATGAGAGTGTGGATGCAGTCCGCTTGATCTCGTGACCGGAAGTTGATCTTCATCTCGCAAAGGTACCAAGTACTTGACTTCGGACATTCTGCCTCTATGTACACGAAATCATTTCTATGTATTGCAATAAAAGGGTAGGTTGGGATGAGAACGGTATGATTTTTGTTAGGGACAATGGATAATTTATAAAGGTCGTAAGTATAAGGAGAGGCAATCGGCATTTTATAAACTATAACTATTCTATTTTCAGTATAATAAGATCCTAATTTAATAACGTCATAGTACTCTCTGAGATTCAGATCTATGATCTCATCTTTACTATATATACTTTTTATCTTAATTAGCATAGATTTAAGTGAATTTAAACTCAACATGGAGTGGTGAGTACTAGATGTATGAATAAAAGCTACGAAGTTTTCTATCTTAACTAATTCCTCTGTCAAATCTTCTATATTATCACCTAATATTAAAAGTAGTTGGGCTAAATGAGCATATTTTACTAACTCAGTTTCCCTATTAGCGTCACTGTCCATTATCAAACTTAATATTTGTTCTATTTTATTTTGATTATCGGTAATATTTTTTAATATTTCAGCGTGTTCAGACATCCATTCTTTAGTTAAGCTTATATGACTATTATAATCGGAAACTAATTTTTCTTCGTTCATTTCAAGTGATTTTATTGCGCTATCGTAGTGTATAGCGTCCTTATAGTCTAAGTTACCTGAAATACTCTTAATAACCGATCCTAGTCCGTCTATTAACCCTCTTTTAACTCTATTAGTTTTAAACGTATTTAACTGTTCAGAAACCTTTTCAAGCTTATTACTAAGATAGTCAATATGTGGTTCATACAAAGACATAGTTTTATTATTTAACTGAGGCCGAACTTCAATTAACTGTAATTTAACGAGATTAACTTTAGAATCAATATAATCGATATCTATGTATTGTAAGAATGCGTGATAGTGAGAGATGATTTTGGAAGGACCTAGTTTGAAAGGAAGGATACCCGGACCATCTTCTAGGCTGTCAAGTGCTATTTCTTGCGCTCCCGCCGCCTGCAGCAGGATCATCGTTATTATCCTGTAACAAGCGGGCGCTTTTAGGAACTCTTTTCAACCTCGACTTAGCTACAGGACCACGTTTTTTCTTAGAATAGATGTGAATGGGAAGATCAGCTAATACAGTATCATGAGTATATCTGGGTGCAAGTTTTTGACGGCTTGCCATTGGATTCTTAATAAATATATTTTGTTCAGGATCATAAGTTTCTTCAGGCTCCCTACTTTTATTACGATTTTCCATAATCTGTGTGCGATGCTGCGATGATGATTCTTGAATCATCTCATAAGCTTTACTCATTCTAGCGCGATGGTCTAACACGTATTGTTGTAAAAGGTGTTCGGTTAACTCTATGTCTAAAGGATCACGAGGATCAAAATGTCCTGTGATGACGTCTAGCGGCCTACACTTAGTAAAGCTATGTATAGAGCTATTATACGCGAGAATAGCGTACGACATTAGATTAACTACGGATTCGCTACGATGTTCTAATTTTAATAAACGTAAGTGTTCTAGTATTGTAAGATGAAAACGTTCAACTATACCATTTTCATTTGGAGCGTGTGCTAAGATTTTATGATGCTGTATTTTATGAACGCGAGTAAATTCTAAGAACAATTGATTGGTAAATTCTGTACCACGATCTGTTACTACGATCGACGGAACGCCGTGATGTGTACAGAATCTCAATAAAGTCTGTACTACACTGATAGCGGTGCCATCTCTGAGATGGTATGCCTGACCGTATTTAGAAAATGCATCTACTAACGTTAGGTATTTTTCTGTATCTACTGTGAACAAATCTAAGTGTAAGATTTCGAATGGTTTCGTAGGTGGAGGGACGATATGAAATTGCTGTTTAATCGGATTACGATCATACTTAGCTTGACCGCATATATTACATTCATTTATATATTTCGCGATATTTTCTTTCATCTTAGGCCAAAAGTACTTTTTAGATAGCGCCAAGTAACATTCAGTAATACCGCGATGGTTAGTTTTACCTTCATGGTATTTCTGAATTATTTCTTGCTGCCGTAAATACTCTTTAACGTTTTCAAGTTCAACTTTAGTTAGTACAAGATTCATGGCAGAGCTTTTAAAGTGATTTTGAATGATAGGTATAATAGAATACATTTCTAATGGAGGATGGATTATAATACCGGTCTTAACTTTCGGATTTACAAATTCTTTAATAGCATTTACAACGTCTAGTTCAAGATTAGATTTAGATAGTTGAATAGCGCTACGCGTATGGCTTTCAAAAGGCTTGGACACCTTGGTTTTACCTTTGATGTCACCGACTACTGTAAAACAAATCTGCCTGTGAAACTTATTCAAGGGTTCATCTGTAATTGGTACTTCTAAGATGGGATTTTCTGCATCTGTGTGAACTGTAGCTGTATCTGAATTAACTAACGAAGGAGCGGTTTCTGTAGGGTTGGCTACGACCGAGCTTATTTCCTCATTATTTAGTTCAATACGCGACAAGGCGTCGGCGTTTGTATTAGCCTTGCCTTGCTTATAGACAACCGTAAAATCAAATTCACTTAATTTAAGTCTCCAGCGATTGAGACGAGAGTTGGGCTCTTTGAGATTCATTACCCACTGTAACGGCTTGTGATCGGTAACGATTTTAAACTTTCGACCGAAAAGGTATGGACGAAAGTATTTAGTCGCCCACACTATGGCCAACAACTCTTTCTCAATGGTGCAATATTTAATTTCGCTCGTGTTTAAAGTCCGGGATGCATATGCTATGGGTTTGTCACTACCGATAGGGCCTTGTGATAAGATGGCGCCTACTGCTAGATTTGATGCGTCTGTGGTTAGCACAAAATCTTTGGAGAAATCGGGATATTGCAGAATCGGATCGTTGGTAAGTAGTAATTTACATTTCTCAAAGCAATCTGTATAATTATGATCAAACGTTATCTTAGAACCTTTCTTTAAACACTGAGTTAACGGTTTAGTTATGTGTGCAAAATCAGGTATAAATTTACGGTAATAGCCTAACAAACCTAAGAATCTTTTAATTTCAGTTGGAGTTTTTGGCAACGGATATTTTTTAATAGCCTCTATCTTGTCTGGATTGGGTTTTATCCCATCTTTGCTTATGATGTGGCCTAAATATGCAGTCTCGAGTTTAAGAAACTCGGACTTGTCCATCTGTATCTTAAAGTTTGATTCGCGTAACCTTTCAAATACCTTCTCTAAGTTATTCATATGTTCCTGTAGTGACGTACTGAATATGATGACGTCATCAAGATAAACTAAACAGATCACATTTTGAAGACCGCGAAGGACATTATCCATAACACGTTGAAAGGTACTAGGAGAGTTCTTTAAGCCCATAGGCATTCTTAAAAACTCGAAATGGCCGTGTTCTACATTGAATGCCGTCTTTGGAATATCTGAGGGTTCCATCTCGACCTGATAAAATCCACTCGCAAGGTCTAAGGTCGTAAAATATTGACAGTTGCCTAATTTATCTAAAATATCCGCGATGTTAGGGATAGGGTACTTATCATCTACTGTTTTCTCGTTAAGCTTGCGAAAATCTACAACAAGACGCCATTTAGTCTTGCCGGATGCATCAGCTTTCTTTGGAACTACCCAGATCGGTGAGCTCCAGGCAGACTGAGATGGTCTAATGATGCCCTGTTCTAACATTTTACTAATCTGATCGCTTACTTCCTGCCTATGCACGTATGGATAACGATAGCTCTTAGTATAGACGGGTATTTCATCAGTCGTCTTGATCGCGTGTTTTATCTGATTAGTAAAAGTTAATTTCTCTCCGTCAATATAAAATACGTCCGCGTACTGGGCGCATAGATGTTCTAAATTCGCGCGCTCCTCAGCGTTGAGGTGACTAGTTCGTAGCCGCGATAAGACTTCCGTAGCACGCATTGATAAATCCGTAGCGCGTTCGTGACGTAGTGCCCTACTCGCGTGTGAATACGATGGATCGAAAACCGTAGCACTACCAAACCTCGTAGCATACTGATCGGTACATGCGGACTCGATATTATACAGTTCGGCGCTTATCTGACGATCTACTGAGAAAATTACGTCATGTTGGCTAGGATTAGTGACTTCTAAAAATCCGCGGCTATTACTAACCGTTGTAAAACATTCGCTTATAATACAATTGCATAAAATTTGCTCGGGAATAAATACTTCTCCGTCACAGGAATTGATCGGAAGCTTCACTAATTTAGACGAATCTGCCGGGATAATATCTTCGTACAAATTACAATTTCGCGAATCATATACATGTAATGAATTATTTGCATACCTAGTTACAAGGGTTTTATTCTTGAAATCGATAGACGATTCCCATTTGTTTAACAAATCAGATCCAATGAGACCATCGAAATAATCGTGGAATTTATAAACGTAAAGCGTTATGTTACCCGTGTCCTTGAATTCCGGGAAGCAAGGTATAGTTATCGAATGATCGCACCTGCTTATCGCGTGAACATTAACTACTTCAAATGGTTCGTAATTTAATTGAAAATGAGGGAAATATTTTTCGATTGCTTCCGGGCTGATGAATGACTGGTTAGCTCCAGTATCAATAAGTAACTTTAAGGGTGGATCTGAAATTTTAATAAATGGTAATTGTCTTTGTGTCTGTAGGTTAAGTTCTATTTTGGTTTGTCGGACCGGCCGGGGTTCCGAAAATCCTCAGCCTTGCTGGATGAAGGATTTTCCTCCAACGGTTCGTCAACACACTCTGTATTACTTATTTCGGGATAGCTAGAATTAAAATCGTAGTTATAATTATAATGATTATCGGGATATTCACTATAGTCGTAATAACACTCCGGTTCAGCATAAAAGTAATCTGAATAGGTATCGCATGGCGGTGAATATGGGCCGTATTCATAGTCATGACACAGATTAAAGTTCATTTCTCGAGTTTTAAAATAGTGGCGGATTGCCGAATTTTCGCCAATCGTGCCCGCTAGGTGGTAAGGGTTTAGACACAAAATTACTAACGCCGCTCATTGGTTTAGGTGCTTGAAAATTAGAAGGGAAAGAATTATTTCTATTGGGAATCCTAAACACATTGCTTTGCTGATTATAATTCGGTGGTAAAGCTCTGAACATCTGCTGTGTTCTAGTTGGTCCACGGTTCATTTGGGGTTGAACTGGGTTAGGTTTCCACTGTTGGGAAGGTGGTGGCATTTGGATAGGGTGAGGTCGTGAGGGTCCTGGCATGTTAAAAGCAAAGGGCTTATTAGGTGGCATATAAACTGGTGGATTATAATAAGTTTTACTAGGTTGTGGATTAAATAATAAATTATGAGTTAGCTTCTTGTCAGGAGCGTGATCGTTACGTTGTTGTAAATATAAGTTTAAGTTTTTAAGTTTTAAGTTTATTTGGGAAACAAACAATTTCACAGTACATTTAGTATTACCAAATAATATAAAACAGTGATCAGCAAAGTTTCCACTAATAATTAGAACATACAAAATAAACTACAGGGCAATTTGAACTTAATTAAATTCACAGAGTAAGTTAACAGTTATACTACATCTAAAATGGAACTGTTAATTAAAGATATGTTTACAATTACAATTACCTATTATCAATCAATTCAAGTATTTGATTTTTAAACTGAGTTATACTACAATTGAAAAAATCTATAGACGTGAAACTTTTATCATATTCCTTACAAGCTCTAAACAGAAAAGTGCTACCAGCATATTTAGTGCTGGTAGTAGGTAAAGAAAACAATTTGTTAAGACGTGAACTTGTCCGAGGGCATCTAATACATATATTTTCCAAGAGGAAAGGAGTGTCTACGAGGTTATTAAGAATCTTATAGAGGAAAACTTGGTCTCTTTCGAGACGACGATCTATTAAAGGAGGAAGATATATAGTTGCTTGCTTATCTCGACTGGTCCTAAAAAGTAGATGTTTACACATTTTTCTATTAATTCTTTCAACAGAATCTATATATACATTGTATTGTGGATTCCACACCACCGATGCATACTCTAAAACAGATCGGACGTATGCATTATACAAAATTACGAGAGTAGAACTCTGTTTAAAATCTCTGCCTATTCTCATTATAAAACCGAGCTTACGGTAAGCTTTGGCTGTGATGTGACCAATATGCTCATTGAAAGTCAACATACTATCAAGAGTTACCCCCAAGTCCTTCATCTCCGCCACTCTTTTAACGCATTTGTTATTCAACTTATACTTAAAATCAATGACCTTCGATTTACGTGTAAAGGAGATAACGCTGCATTTATTAGGATTAAGGTGAAGAAAATTCATATTACAGTAAATGCAGAGTGCATCGAGATCATTTTGTAATAAAATGCAATCAGAAGGAGCCTCAATTTTTTTGAAGATTTTCATATCGTCAGCGTACATTAAGATGTTAGAGTTTTTAAGTATAGAAACAACATCATTGACAAATAAGTTAAATAAAAGGGGGCCGAGATGGGACCCCTGGGGCACTCCAGACGATACCGGAACAAATGTCGAGCAGAATCCTTTTATAGTTACGGCTTGGCTACGATCTCTGAGAAAGATATTAATTTCCTCCTGTACGAATTCTAGTGCCTGCTCTATAGATTGGGGACGCATGCATCTGATACGCGATCCCAGCGGCTCTTTTAATCCACGCAAATATGACTGTAAAGTTAATTTTTTATACAGCTGACGTTTGGCCTCAATTGTAGTGTGAACAGGATCATGTAAAGTTACATACGTCATTATGGTGCTGAAAAGGGTCTGACAGCGCTCATAGAACTCTTGTGGAGTGCTATGGCCTTGAGATTGTAATGCTAAATCGTTATAGAGTGCCGTTTCGTCTCGCTGATCGGCAAAATTATTTATAAGTGAATTTTTAATTCCTTGCCAATCACTAGGGATGCCATTAGAATTTATAAGACGGGCGGCAGGCCCTGTTATTTTATTTAATATGCCATTTAATAAAGCCTGATTTTCAAAGTCATGTCCTGGCTCTATCCTTGCATGTCTGAGCACTAACTGATCGCAAAGCCGAATAAAACGAGTTAACACATTAGGGTTACCGTCAAACTCTGGGAGTAATCTAAGCGATTTAAAAATATCATCTATGGGGTCAGTCATTTTTAAATTAAGCGATGAGGTGCTATAATTCTCAAACAATGGTGGTGCTAGTGGTGCTGGTGGTGCCAGTGGTGGCGGTGGTACCGGGCACGTGCACGGTTCCTCGGACTCCTTGGAATCCAGATTTAAATTCCTAAATTGATCTGCTCTATTCTGCCTACTATCTAACCTTGGGGATGCGCCCCCCGATTGCCTAGGGTGGAAAATTTTGGATAAAAAAAATTTACACACTTAGGAAAAATAGGAAAAGGATTACGATCTAGGATAAGCAACACAAGAAAGATTCTAGCGTACTTACAGTTTCATTTTCTTGGTACCTCGCATCAATGTCTGGATGTAGCGCTGCAACTCGCCGTAGATTCTGGATCCTCGGCCACGGGGCTAGGAAGCCGCCCGGGCGACTCGCGATCGCGGATTCGATTTTTAGATTCTACTCTCGCGAACCGGCCCGCGAGGATCCTACCGACTGCGCCAATTACGAACGGCTGCAGCGGAGGATTCAAAAAAAATCAAATTATAAAAAATAAATTTATTTAAAATAAAAATTACAATTAAAATATATCTAAATTATTGATTGCCGATGGTCAATGTTGGAACCAAAGTGCGCAGGAAACGCATGGCTGGCTGGCGGTGGCTTCGTGGTCACGTTGCGCCGACTCAGCGCCTCGTGATTGCGGTTGACGCAATTCCATTATTTATTCAAAATCGAGGTTGGGTGCTGCATCTGCAATTCTCTAGTGGCGTGATGGCATAACAAACTGTTTAATTTTTAAGCCGTTTTTGTTTTTATTTTTGGTTTTTTGAAGGAGGTTTTTCATTTTTTAAACTTTTTTACTTTAATTTTTTTATGGTAGGTATGAAAACATCAACATTAAATAAAAAGTGATTCCTGGGTTGCTAAAATTTACCTCAATATCAATTTGGAAAGCATTTCTGTACTTCTCAAAAATTGACAAAATTAAAAATAAAACATTCAAGGATATAGATTACATGATCACTTTTACATTTGATTGACATAACACTCACAAGTTCAATGTTTCGTAAAGTTTCCATTGAGCTCTGTCCGAATTACAAATAAACCAGATTTTCAGCAATGTGGGCATAAATTATCGAAATTGAATTTAAACCTGTTCTGCTGTGGGAACTTTTTGGTGTATAAAAATTGAAGGGTTCCTTTATTCAGCATCAGACATTAATTTAATCTTGTAACGACAACAACAAAAATGATTTCAAAGGTACAATATAACACTATTATTTTAAAAGAGAGTTTACCAGTTAAGTCATTAAGTAACAAATTTATTTATCTTGTAGATTTTGTGCTCCCTGGCTTTACTGGCTGTAGTGTTCTGCCAAGAACATTACCAGCAATACAAAACCGTCATCAAGCACGAGGCCCCTAAGAAGGTGGAAGTACACCACGCACTGCCCGTGCACATCAGCGAGTACCACGCCGCGCCACTCCACACCGTCCAGGAGGTTCACGCCGCGCCACAGCTGCACTCCACGGGCCACCACGCAGTGTCCTCCCAGAGTATCATCCGCCATGACACCAAGCATGAACAAGCCCAGAACCACTACTTCGTCCCCGCCCACCAAGCCCCAGCTCACGAAGCGTACGCCATCCATGCTGCACCTATCGTCAAGCACGTGCCTGTTCAGTACCACGAATCTCACAAGGAAGAGTCTCACCATGAGGATTACTATGTAAGTTATCTATTTCATAACTTAACAAATTACTATTATAGTAAACAATCTTAAGTCTTACAAAGTTTTTAATGACCTCATTATTCGAATATTTTATTTCAGGCGTACCCGAAGTACGCGTTCGAGTACTCCGTAGAGGACCCGCACACGGGCGACCACAAGACGCAGCACGAGACCCGCGACGGCGACGTCGTCAAGGGGTTCTACTCCCTGCACGAGCCCGATGGCTCCATCCGTACTGTTGAATACACGGCGGATAAGAAGAGCGGGTAATTTAAACCAACATTAGAAACATACTCACAATTATTCAAGATCTTGTTTACCCGTTTTCATGAGTCTTGATATATGGTTGCATATCTGCCTCTTCTCATAATTCAATAATATTATTATCTTTATTTCAGATTCAACGCTCAAGTGAAAACCTCAACGAAACATGTACAAAAAGATCATTACTCCAACCACTAACAAATTCCTTCTAGACTGATTGTTACCTAAGTAAACACGTTATAAACATAAGTTCTCATTATTTTTGTTATTAAACGTTTCATATAACTTAAACATTTTTTTATTCACTATTCCTTTCATTTTCCCCACATATAGGTAGTTGGATAAAATATAATTATGACATATTCACAGATAACTTGTTTACACAAATTATTTAAAAAAATATTCACCTATATACCTATCTATTCAATGAAACTGCCATATTAGTTAGTTTCTTACGCAAAAAATAAAAAGCCAAAGAAAATGTGAACATCCACAATAATGATTAATAAATTCAGGATTGTACCTGTAGCAGATTAGGTTGAGCGTGTTGGATCTATATTATTTAGATTTTGAGTTCTTTCCAATGTGAAAAAAGAAACACCTCCAAAACCATTAAAAAAGCGGTCGAGGTGGCAAATTGTTTGGACCTGCAGAGAAATCTTAATTAGCTATAAAGTAGTTATAAATTTAAAACGATTCTCATGCTAAAATTTTTTGTTTTAAAATACTGTTTTTCTGAAAACTTCAGTGTTAGAGTTTGATGCCCTATAAATATCTACAGGAATAACACAACAATATCGCTATTGGTTCACGGACCACTTGTCTAAATAAAACCGGTCAAGAGCGAGTCGGACTCGCGCACCGAGGGTTCCGTAACATCTTAGTTGCACCATTAAACCACACTGCAGAGTAGAATAATAAAATTAGTATTGCAGTTTTAGGTCAGCGCCATCTCTTGACCGATAGTGGAACTAATGTTAACTTTTTAGAAATTTGATAATTTCTAAAGAAGTGTGTTATATTGAGACATCGTTTTATTTTTTCTGTAATCTTTATACAAACTGCTATCACATAGAATTATTTCAGATTTTTCTCTTTGCAAACTTCGGAGATAAGGGGGGGGGAACGGTATTTTTTTTACATTTTTTATCATAAGTCGAAAACTATGCAGTCTAGAAAAAAAAGAAAAAATGTTTTAAAAGCGCGCAAACGGCGTCCTTTCATATGATACCTTACATGCCCTAGTAGCCCCACTTCAAATTTTTAAGACCCCTTTTCAGCCCCTGTTGTAAAAAAGATACTTATTTATTTTTTTATTATTTTCTTATTTGCAAAATAGTTGGGATAATATTATCTTAAACTATTCCAAATTTCAAGTTAATACCATTAGTAGTTCTTGAGATATCGAGCTGTTACAGACAGACAGACAGACTGAGTCACACCATAAGGGTTCCTTTTTTACCATGTTGGTACGGAACCCTAAAAACAGTCTCCTATGAAAATTAGATTTTGTAACCAAGGTTGGACCTTCTAAGATCATATATCATCATATATCATAGTGTTTGCTGTATACAGTGATAGATTTAGATCACTTTTTTGTAATCTTATAAGATTAATTAACCGCAAAGAAAGCAAAAATATGCAAAATCAAGGCTAAAGAATAAAATTAGAAAACTAAGTATATAATTTCCGCTTCATCACATAATATGAATACCTAATAATGTCCACTTTTTGAAATAATAATGTGCCAAGTGCCGTATTCTTTTTGATTTTCTTTTTATAAAATCTAAGAATCCTGCGCTGTTTTTAAAGTTAGTCTCCTGACTAATTGAAAAATAGAGCACATTTTAGAAAATTAAATTTTAGATTTTTGTTTTTTACTTGAAAATTCCATTTTGTTCTACTCAAACCCAAATTACTTACTTAGTTTCAATTATTTTTTTATAACTTGCATTGATATAAGATGATTATTTTACTCATGAAACAATAAATCTTAGTTATAGAAAAAAGTGCAGAGAAATGTCCTGACAAAAAAACCGGTCAAGATCGAGTCGGACTCGCGCACCGAGGGTTTCCGTACCATCATTATAAATACACTGTAGAGTAGAATATTAAATTTATTATTGCAATTATTATTAATTATTTATTATTTTATTTTTTCTTAAACTTCTATCACATAGAATTATTTCAGATTTTTCTCTTTGCAAAATTCGGAGATAACGGGGGGAACGGTATTTTTTTATATTTTTCATCATAAGTCGAAAACTATGCGGTCTAAAAAAAAGTAAAAATGTTTGAAAATGTGAAACAGCGTTCTATCATATTATGATACCATGCCCACATGCCCTATTAGCTCCACCTCAAATTTTTAAGACTCCTTTTCAGTTTCTGTTGTAAAAAAATATTTCTTTCTTATTTGCAAAATAGTTGGGCAAGCTATTCCAAATTTCAAGTTAATACAATTAGTAGTTCTTGAGATATCCAGCTGTGACAGACAGACTGATTCACTCCATAAGGGTTCCTCTTGACCATTTTGGTACGGAACCCTAAAAAGATTTAAAAAAGTCATTTTGCCATAATATCTTAAAAAAAAATAAAATATCTCGAAAACTAATAAAAATCACTGAACATACATGATTCCTTAGAGCAACGCGGCTTTTACGGAAGCCGCGTAGCTCTAGCGTGATTTAATAGACAGGTATGATAATTCCCTATCACCTTGCATCGGCTTGACACCTTAAAAGCTGAAAGAAACATCCTGCATAAGAAAATAATAAGGCAAAATTAAAAAAAAAATCTAAAAATGAGTTATAATAATTCATCTATTGACTTTATGAATTTATAAATTCAAAGTTTTTTGATAAACTTCTTGTGCGTACATACCAGTGCAGACCAGTGCCCCCTACTCAAATGGACACTTTTCTATTCGTTCGCAAACTTAAAGCTTAAAACCCGACTACGAAAAAATCGTGCTCTAAAAAGTACGAAACAAAATATTCTAGTTCAAAATTCAATAAAAAGGATAACCGTAGTCGCATGCCATTTCTATCCTGTTGTTCGTGTCTGGGACAAACTGCCATGCGACTACGGTTATCCTTTTTATTGAATTTTGGACTAGAATATTTCCTTATTTCGTACTTTTTAGAGCACGATTTTTTCGTAGTCGGGTTTTAGTTTTTTAAACTTCTTTTTTATTTTAAATATTTTGGGGTTGTAAATTGGGTGAAAGCAAGCAAAGCCACGGGCAAAACCTATATATGTATTTGAAAAGTGGTCATTAAGCCCTTTCATTTGGTACCCAACACGGCATCATTAAAAATGTTTTTTAGTTCATGACTTTAAGTCCTCTACGGCGCCTTATTCAACTAAATGTAATGCAATGTGCGGCGTCCGGAGACGAAATAACACAAGGAAAGTTGATTCTCAACTGTTTATTCATTTAGATAAAAACAGGGTTTTTATAGTAATTCCAAATAGGTCGACACGTAATGGTTTACAATCACATTAGCTTGTTTAGAAAAGTATCCGATTACATGTTACATGTTTACTTTAAATAAGAAAATAGTAGTTTATGAAACTGATGCATAATGAGGGGTATTAAAACATGAGTGTGTGTTTAAAAACCGAGCCGTAGGCGAGGTTTTTAATAGTATCACACGAGTGTTTTAATACCTAGTTATGTACAGTTTCATACACTACTTTATCTACTCTCATACAATTTGTGATTGAACCTACAAAATAAAATATCAATAGTAAAAAGAGTAAGTAGTTTCTCGACTTTGATTTAGGTAGGTAGGTAGGTTACTTACCTAGGTAAAGTAAGACGTTTTTCCGTCGCCGCATCTAAAATATCGGGGAGTCTTTTTTCACACTCACTACCTACTATCAGAAATTTTTAAGCGAAATAAAAATTAAAATAAAAAATGGCGCGTATTCTATTAGAAAAAGAAATAATGATATAAGTGAATTCCAGCAGACGAATCGTTACGCTAAGTCATCGATCACCATAGAGTACATTTTAATCATGGAAAGTATATGGGAATATCATTGTTTTTTTTTAATATCGCGGCACCTGCTCTTCTTGGATTGGCCCTGTATCGTAATGAGAAAAAAAGTTATTTTATAGCATACTTTAGTATAGCGAAGGTATGTTATAAAATGACTTTTTAATTTTTTTTCGGTATTGCGTGTATAAAGTATGCCAATATAAATTCGTTTTGAAATTCAAAATTCGAATTTTACGATATGAGAGTAGATAGTAGAATATTAATATATAATAAAAACAATATTAGCATTACACGTCAGCATTACACGTCATCGATAACGTGTCCCACACTACAGTAACATCACATAGCCTATAACCAGTTGTCGGAGAACGAGGCGCCATCTACGATGATTTCGGGGAGACCTGTACCTGTATCCTGTGAAGGTTGTGTGTCGCGCGATCATGCAACGGCAGCCAATCAGGAGCGTCCTCGATCGCGTCATATTTTAGGGCACCAATCGCGGGTGCGCATTTTGTACCACCACTTTATATTTTCAAAATTCAACTTACTCTTCTATCACAACCTTTGTATCGAACACACATTTTTTATTACATCTTTCGAAAACCATTTTTTTCACGTTTAATTTCACGCCAATCCTTCGACCAAGTCCAAAACCTGGACATATGGACCTTCGTCGCCGCATAGAAGGAATCAACGGCCTATAAATCAGCTGGACCTGCGCAACCATCCGACTCCAATTTCTCTGGGCTACGCACGGGATACCTATCAATCCAGCCAGGGAGAGAGGACTGCCGCAATCGAGACTCGAAAGTCTATGTGTTGGACATCTCGAAGACGCTAAAAGTGGTACGGCCAGCCATCCGCAATATTCCTAAAACCTTGGTTTTCACTTGTGTTAATAGTTGTGCATTTCACCAATTCCAGTGTGCTTACGTGCATCTTGCTACCTGCTTGTGTGAGTGATCAGCGGAGTGCCGCTAGTACCTACCTGCTGCATTCGCAAGATCACCATAAATCGTAAGTACTCCTTATTTTTTCACTGACTACCGAGATGGGCACTGAGGGTGAGGTTAAGGCTACACCAAAATCCCCTTGCAAATTAACTATTGACAATATCAATGTGCCGTCTGAGCTTTTAAGTAGTTTAACTAGAAAGCGAGGCACCGTAAAAGGCAGGCTAACTAGATTCTCTAATTACTTAGATAATGTTGAAGCGAATAAAGAGTTGTCCGAAAAATTACGTGTCGATTTGAAACTTCGTGTCCGTGGCGTTACTGGCCTATACGCTGAATTCAATAGTCTTCAAACTCAAATCGAAGAAATAGTATCAGAAAGCGAATTAGAAAATCAATTATCACAGCGCGATTTGTTTGAAGACTGTTATTACAGCTTATTGACCAGAGCAGAGTGTATGTTGGGTACAGAGCCGGTTGCTGAAGGTTCTAGGTGTAGGGGCGTACAGCAGCAGGCGGTCAAACTGCCTACGGTTTCAATACCTCATTTTGGGGGCGATTACGAGTTCTGGTTAGAGTTTCGCGACACTTATCTATCGCTTATTCATAATTCTACTGAAATAAGTGACATTCAAAAATTCCATTATCTGAAGTCAGCACTAAAAGGCAGCGCAAGCTTGGTGATCGACTCCTTAGAGTTTTCCGCCGCCAATTACGCTATTGCATGGGAGCTTTTGTTAAACCGTTACAACAATACTAATTTACTTATTCACAATCACGTAAAGTCTATTTTTTCCATCCAAAAGCTTACCAAAGAGTCACCTGCAGCATTGAGGCTTTTAATAGACACCATTTTAAAAAATTTGCGCGCCTTAAAATTGCTTGGTGAGCCCACGGACTCCTGGGACACCTTAATTATTTATATTATTGTCACTAAATTGGATACCAGCACAGAGCGCGAATGGGAGCAATATAAATGTACACAATTGAACCTTAATCACGACGGTGACTCCAAGGTAACCTTGAAAATTGATTATTTACTCCAATTTTTAAAACGCAGAGCTGATATGCTAGAAACATTGTTAGTTTCGCACAGTAAAAGTAACAATCATAATCACAATGTTTACAATAAAAAACAATCCACACATGAAAATGTCAAAGTGCACTGCAATGTTTCTAGCAATAAAGCACACAATAATCAGCAACGCGCAAATACTTTTTCTTGTGTAATGTGTAACGGTAAGCACCCACTTTATTCCTGTCACAAGTTTTTAGATTTAACTATCGATTCAAAACTTGATTTAATCGTAAAACACAAATTATGTAAGAACTGTTTGCGTTCGGGTCATACGGTGAACGATTGTCGATTCGGGCCTTGCAAAAAATGCAATAAAAAACATAACTCGCTCATACACAGTGACGAATTAAATGCAGCTCCAAGCGCGGTCTTACTATCTGCGAGTCCCGTTATAAATGAGCCGACGGAAGGCGCGAGCGCATCGCGCGGCAGTCAGCTGCTCGTGACGTCGTCACCTCTCGCATCTAGTTATACGGATACCGCCGCAATTTGTGAAAAAGTTAAATCTGTACAGTTAAATCAAGCGCATACCGATACGCGTGATCTATGTGTGCAACCTGTTTTGTTGTCGACTGCTATAGTCGAAGTTGCCGATAAGCGTCATAATTATCACTTAGCGCACGCATTACTGGATAACGGGAGTCAGCGATGTTTCATTACGAAATCATTTTGCGAATTATTAGATATCGAAGTAATACAGTCCGCTCATGAAATACGAGGTGTAGGTAATTCTGTGTCACAGTCAACGCAGATTTGTGACATAGAAATAAAATCACGCGTAAATACTTACTCCACGCGCATTACGTGTTTTGTTCTACCACAAATAACATCATCATTGCCAGCTGTTAACATACAAAGCGCACAGTTCAGTATTCCTGAAAATGTTCAGCTAGCTAACCCGCATTTTTTGGAGTCTCAAAATATAGATTTATTAATAGGCGCAGATCGATTTTGGGACTTACTTATAGAAGGTAAAATTCGTTTACCTTACGGCCCGTTCCTCCAAAACACACAATTAGGATGGATAGTGTCGGGCTCTTTAAATATAATTAATACACACAATAATAAATTTGTTCATTGTAATTTTACACAGTCGATAGACATGCAACTGCGTCAGTTCTGGGAGCTTGAAGAACTACCTAAGGTTCAGAATGCGCTTAGTGATGAGGAACTGGAATGCGAAAAATCTTTCGTAAATAATACGACACGCGATACTAGCGGAAGGTTTTGCGTTCGAATTCCGCTCAAAGAAACAGCTGATTCCATAGGTAAGTCGTATTTTCAAGCTGAGCGGCAGTTCTTAGCATTAGAAAAAAGACTTGATCGTACGCCTGAGTATAAAAAACTATATTCGGAATTTATTCAGGAATACATCAATTTAGGTCACATGACACCCGTAAATTCCTTTGCTGATCCGCATTATATCATGCCACATCATGGCGTATTTCGAGCTCATAGCACTACCACTAAGTTACGCGTCGTTTTTAATGCTAGTGCCCCGTCCACCAGTGGGAAGTCGCTCAACGATATCCAATTGGTGGGACCCGCGATACAAGGCGATCTTTTTGCTATTTTATTACGCTTTCGGCAATATAAATACACAGCCTGTGCGGATATAGAAAAAATGTATAGGCAAGTACTTGTATCACCTGACCAAAGGGACTTACAGTTAATACTTTGGCGCAATGACTCATCACAGCCCATTGGCGTATTCCGCTTAAATACGCTAACATACGGAACCGCTTCGGCAGCATTTTTATGTTGTCGTTGCTTGAAACAATTAGCGGCCGAATGCGATGACTGTGACGTCAAAGGGGTAATAAATGATAATTTTTATGTTGATGACATGGTTTTAAGTCATGATGACAAATTTAAATTATTAGAAATTTGCGAAAAAACCGCGAAAACATTAGAATCTGGGTGCTTTCCACTACGAAAGTGGATATTTAATTTTAATAGTGGTGACCATGACCAATCATTGGTACCTTTACCCCACTGTGCAAAAGAATTAAAATTAGATGAAAATGTTCATAGTAAAACGCTTGGCATTGGGTGGTTTAACTGTACTGATGATTTTTATTTCACAACTGGGTTTGAAAGCAATTCTACCCCTTTAACAAAAAGAATTATTTTATCGACTGTCTCGCAAATATTTGACCCATTGGGTATTCTTAGTCCTGTCGTAATTCTCGCAAAGATTTTACTACAAAAGCTATGGTTGTTAAAGGTGGGATGGGATGACCCGGTCCCTAGTGACGTCACGCGAGCGTGGGAACGGTTTGTTAGTGATCTGTCGGTTTTAAATAGTATTCGTGTACCGCGACACGTCGTAGGCGAAAATCCAATTAGCATTGAGTTGCACATTTTTACAGACGCGTCGCAAACAGCGTACGGTACATGCATATATATTCGCACAGTTAGCGCAAATCAGGTAACTGTTCGGTTATTATGTTCTAAGGGCAAGGTCGCACCCTTGCACCCTGTCAGTATCCCCCGATTAGAACTCCTGGGGGCTCTGCTGGGCGCTCGTCTTTATAACAAGGTTCGCGAGTCGTTGCAACTTCACTTTGACCTAGTTATGTTTTGGACGGACTCAACAATAGTGTTGGGATGGTTACGTATGGCCCCTAACCTATTAAAACGTTCGTTCAAAATAGAACCACGGAAATTCACGAATTGACTAAGGAACTTCCGTGGCGGCATGTAAGTGGAAAGGACAACCCTGCTGATCTGGTATCACGTGGCGTCGGCTTGACTGACCTTTCTAAAGCGTCATTGTGGTGGGAAGGTCCGTCATTCCTTCACGATCCCGAATTTAGTTCTGGAGCGACCTCGAACGCGCGTAATTTTGAGATCGATACGCAGGATCTTCCAGAACTCAAACCTAAGAGTGTACACACGTTGGTAGCAGATCAGCAGCCCAGCACGTCACTATTCCCTTTCGACAGGTTCTCTCAATTTAACCGCATGATGCGCGCAGCGGCTTATATGTTACGATTTATTTATAATGCGCGCAATAAAGTCAACAAAAGGACCGGCGCACTCGATGTTGATGAATTGAGAGATGCTGTGAATACTTTAGCTAGATTTTCACAATTAGAGTCGTTTTCAGACGAATATGAGTCATTGTTAAAAACAGGAAGCTTAAAAACAAAACACAATTTAAGTAAATTAAATTTATTTATTGGGGATGACAAGTTGATACGAGTTGGTGGTCGCATCGATTACTCACCTCATTTCACATATGAAAAGAAACATCCCGCGCTCATATCTAGTAAACATCACTTTTCAGTGTTGCTCTTCCGCTACGAACACAAGCAGCTACTGCATGCGGCGCAACAGGCGCTACTATTTGCGCTGCGCGAGCGCTGGTGGCCGGTAAGGGGGCGGGATCTCGCAAAGAAGGTAATACACGAATGTATCATTTGTAAACGCTTAAAAGGCAAAGTTGTTACTCCTCTTATGGGAAATTTACCTTCGGAGCGAATCACGCCAACTTATCCGTTTGCGCAATGCGGGGTTGATTTTGCGGGACCGGTGCTCGTATTGAATCGCAGCGGGAGGGGGGCTAAAACTGTAAAAGCCTATATATGTTTGTTTATTTGTTTCGTCACGCGCGCAGTTCACCTAGAACTTGTCAGTAATCTTTCATCAGACGCATATTTATTCGCGTTAAAGCGGTTTATTTCACGGCGTGGCAAACCGGAAGTAATTTTTTCGGACAACGGACGAAATTTTGTAGGATTAATGAACGAATTCAGGAAATTTTTAGATAGTTGTTCGTCCGAAATATTTGAATACGCTAGTAGCCAACAAATTAAATTTAAATTTATACCTGCCTACTCTGCTCATCACGGTGGCCTCTGGGAAAGAGGAGTACAATCATGCAAGTACCATATCCATCGCGTGGTAGGCAATGCACATCTAACTTTTGAGGAGTTAACCACATTATTAACACAAGTGGAAGCCGTCCTCAACTCTCGCCCACTTAGCCCCTTGTCCTCTGATCCTCATGACCTCGCTCCCCTCACGCCCGCTCACTTCCTCGTTGGCCGTTCACTCACAGCGCCTGTGACTGCTGCTGATCTGCAGTCTACGCCAGTTCACCGCCTCAATCGCTACCAGAGGGTGGAGCAGCTGCGACAGCACTTCTGGTCACGGTGGAGCAAGGAATACATTTCTGAGATGCAAACAAGGACTAAGTGGAAGCAGACCATAGAAAACCTACAACCGAACACGCTGGTTGTTATCAAAGACGACAACCTGCCGCCGCTGAAATGGCAAATGGGTCGTGTGGAGCGCATCATACCGGGCAGAGACGGCATCGCGAGAGTGGCCGACATCCGCACAGCGTCTGGTGTTATCAGGCGCGCTGTCACCAGAATCTGTCCTCTCTTCCATGACGAGCAAGCAGCTGATTCAACAAGGATTTCGTAAGCTAGTGCTTCCAAGGCCGGGGGCATGTCGGAGAACGAGGCGCCATCTACGATGATTTCGGGGAGACCTGTACCTGTATCCTGTGAAGGTTGTGTGTCGCGCGATCATGCAACGGCAGCCAATCAGGAGCGTCCTCGATCGCGTCATATTTTAGGGCACCAATCGCGGGTGCGCATTTTGTACCACCACTTTATATTTTCAAAATTCAACTTACTCTTCTATCACAACCTTTGTATCGAACACACATTTTTTATTACATCTTTCGAAAACCATTTTTTTCACGTTTAATTTCACGCCAATCCTTCGACCAAGTCCAAAACCTGGACACCAGTGGACAATTAAGACGCTTCTAACGATACCTCATTTGTCAAATTATGATAAGTAGTTTAGAAGATACTATGAAACAGATGAACATACATATATACATACAGGTCAAAATCATATTTTATACCCTCCGTTTTGGCTTCGCCGTAGTCGGGTAAAAAATAAGCAGTTAAACGATCACGTCACACGTCGCATGTTTATGTAAATCACAGACATTATTGTATTGTATAGAATTAACAGGCCTACGAAAAGTAATTTTGGAGTTTATGGCTTATTTGTAATTTTTAAGTTTGCGAATGAATAGAAAAGTGGCCATTTGAGTAGCCCCCCTGGTTTCTTACAATCGTCAATCTTACTTAAACACAGCGGCTACGGAAGCCGCGTTTAAACATAAGTAATGATTATAACGAGCTAAATTCTTAAGAATTAAAAAAAACCGGCCAAGTGCGTGTCGGGCCACGCGCCATAGGGTTCCGTAGTTACCTTATACCATACCATATTTAATACCACCTATCATTTTTCGTATGCAAAAATAACTTTGTTTTTCACAGTGTTGGTATGAATGACAAAGTTATATTTGCGGTTTTGGAAAATGTGCTATATCTCAAAAACTAATAACTACATCTCGTTCAAACTAATTTTGGTTGAAAGTGTTTATTAAGATCTACAGCATATATTTTTTTTTAGATTTTTCACTCTCTTATTTCAAAAGTTAAAGGGGGGGGGACACACATTTTACCACTTTGGCGGTATATATCTTTCAAACGGTTGACTTTGAGAAAAAGTTGTCTTAGAAACCTCAATGTCATTTTTAAAGAC
Organism: Agriphila geniculea; assembly: GCA_943789525.1. NCBI lineage: Eukaryota > Metazoa > Arthropoda > Insecta > Lepidoptera > Crambidae > Agriphila > Agriphila geniculea. The sequence goes on from OX038875.1 coordinate 18,503,616, forward strand.
CTATCTATAGACACCCAACACGTGTTGGTTTGAAGAAAATTTTTTTTTTCAGTTTCAGTTCCATGTATGGGGAGCCCCCCCTTAATCTTTTATTTTTCTTATTTTTGTATTAAATTCGGTAAGCGGTTAACAGAATACATCTACCTGCCAAGTTTCAACTGTGTAGTCTTAATACTTTCGGAATAAAGTGGCTGTGACATACGGACAGACAGACAGACAGACAGACAGACATGACGAATCTATAAGGGTTCCGTTTTTTGCCATTTAGGCTACGGAACCCTAAAAACGCGTGTAAAATTCAAAAGTTAGGTCCTATATCATTGATAATTATAACTCATTTATATAATGTTAGGCTCAAAGTCCCGACCTCGAATGGGTTTCGCTCATTGTAGACTAGACCCCAGAATTTGAAAATGTAAAGTTCTGAAAGCAAATTATATTACTTTTAGGTAACTGAAGTTTTCTTATTAATTCACACAATATGACTATTTACATGAGTAAAGCTAAAGCAAAGCAAATTAAATAATAACAAAATTTTTTTGATAGAAAACAAAAAGTCAATATTATTATGTACTCGACCAAAATGTATGGAACAGCAGATTATTTTTTACTCTGATTAAGTTGGCCCCATAGACAAAGTTGGTCAGTTTTATGACTTTGATGGTCTAAACTCTAAGCCAGACCATAAAATTTGTAGACTGTTTTCGATTTAACCCTGTAGAAATAAGGGGCAAGGTGGGAGAGGAGCGGTTGGCAACTGGCATCGGCATCAGCGGGGTCAAATTAATAAGAAAACATCGGTTACTATAAAATAATATGAATTTTTTGCTTGAACACTGTGCAGAAATAATATTTTGAAACAAAATAAAAATGATTTTATGATTTATTAACAAATATATTTACAACTAATGAACATACAGCACATACATACATACATTACATACAGCTAACAGTCGTTAAACAAGTTGCAAGTCAGTGGTGGTAGTCAGCATGAGCGTGTTTGGTTGATGTCTTCACGTTAGCGTTAAATCTGAGAAAGAATTAGAAAACATTTAATTTAAAAAGAAAATACAAATAAAAATAAAAACCGCCTAAGTGCGAGTAGGACACTCGCACACGAAGGGTAATGGGAACCCCACTTAAATAATTATTTTATTTGTCCTTATAGCGGCAACAGAAATACATCATCTGTGAAAATGTCAACTGTCTAGTTATCACGGTTCATGAGATACAGCCTGGTATAGACCAGACAGACGGACAGTGGAGACTTAGTAAATAGGGTTCCACCAGTTTTTTTCCTTGGGAACAGAACCCCTTAAAATGATACTATTCTGTACACTACTGTTGTTTATCATGATCATTCAAACATATCACATATTAATCTTCTTAAATAAAAAAAAAAGTTGCTTACCCAGTCTTCTTGTCAGCGGCGTATTCAACAGTACGGATGGAGCCATCGGGCTCGTGCAGGGAGTAGAACCCCTTGACGACGTCACCGTCGCGGGTCTCGTGCTGCGTCTTGTGGTCGCCCGTGTGCGGGTCCTCTACGGAGTACTCGAACGCGTACTTCGGGTACGCCTAGAATAGAATATTCAAATAATGAGGTCACCGAAAACTTTTAGATTGTTCACAGATAGTCATTAGTTAATTTACAAAATTACTACTTACATAGTAATCCTCATGGTGAGACTCTTCCTTGTGAGACTCCTGGTAATGAACAGGCACGTGCTTGACGATAGGTGCAGCATGGATGGTGTATGCTTCATGAGCTGGAGCTTGGTGGGCGGGGACGAAGTAGTGGTTCTGGGCTTGTTCGTGCTTGGTGTCGTGACGGACGATGCTCTGGGATGACACAGCGTGGTGGCCCGTGGAGTGCAGCTGTGGCGCGGTGTGCAACCCCTGGATGGCGTGGACTGGCGCAGCGTGGTACGCATTGATATGCACGGGCAGTGCGTGGTGTACTTCCACCTTCTTAGGGGCCTCGTGCTTGATGACGGTTTTGTATTGCTGGTAGTAGTGCTCTTGGCAGGTCACTGCTGCCAGCAGGGCCAGGGTGCACAAAGACTATAAACAAAAAAAGTAAGATGAAAATGAACCAAACATTTTGAGTAAACAGGAGCAAACTGGTCTATAACAAACCGGAAAGGATTTTTTAAAGTTTACAAAAATTTACCTTAGTGAACATGTTGTTGTCTTCTACAGTACAAATAAAAGTCTGATGCTGAATGTACTAAAATCTTTTGTTTTTATACATCGAAAATTGTCAGGTGCGAAACTGGTTCCATTTGCTTTTGGTAATGAGCCTCCAATGGGAGCATATTCATACTCTTACTTTTCTGCTTTTACATGTAATTTAATCACTTGACCTTGAACGACATTTCTCTGTAATGCAAATTCAATCAAGTATCAGATTCTCTTACTGTATAAAACCAAGATTACTAAGGACCTACCATAGTCCTTACTTTAACGTAATATGACGAAGTTAAATCAAAGTAACGCCGCGCCGAAACATCGCAAGTTTTAATTTCAATAAACATTTGAAATCTTTTAGTAAATTACGTTTATCGAAGAGATTTTGCATAATTCATTGGTATTCAAATGCGTTCTTCTTTGCAATTTATTGTCGGTTGTATGTGACTTTATCATGCATATTTTAAATGATATCATTTCTTTATAATATTGTCTAATTTTATAATAAAGTATCTTATCCTGTTCATGTTATTTCTTTACTTTTGTTATATTTAAAGAAATTTCAAAAGGAAAAAAGGTTTGTTCTCATTATTTTTCGCGCTTCATTATTAAAACAAATACAAGTAAGTTCTTCAACATTTATAAAGCAAACGAGAATGCTGGGTGCTCACGTGATACGGTTCTTAATTGGAGCAGAGTAGTAGAAAGTGATGGTTTATATCTTTCATCGCATACGTGACCAGATCTTCGAAGATATTCAAAATCGTATGTAAAGAGCTTGGTCAATACCATCTGTCTTATTACAAAACAATAAGGAAGTTGGTAGATATAGGATTTGTTATCGAACTCTTAAGATATTATGGATCTCACCAGAGCATATCGTCCTCCCTTTATCAACTCTAATGACTAGTTCACTCGTGTTGTTTAAAAACAGTCGATCAAATTCGTAAATTCTGTGATCTATTTTTACTGATCACAAAGGTTACAGAATAGAAGTAAGTTTTGATGTAAATAGACGCTAAAAATACTAGCATAGTTCTATGTTACCTGTGCGGAGATGAAATAATTAAGTAGCCGGAAACGTTTCGCCAACTATTGCAATCAACTAAAATGTTCACGTCCGCACGACACAGTATATGAGTGGTAGGCCACGCCCACCGATTTACGCTACGTCTACGTCTTGGATTTTTAATACACAAGGGACGAAACAAAGAACTGAATATCTTTAGCACAGACCATGCAACAATACTATGTCTGTGATCTATAGTGATTGAAATATTAATAGGTTTATGATAGTCAAAAACAAGTTAGGTAGCTGTCTAGAAGTGTAAAGTAGAAATGTAATAGTCGCGTGCAAGTCCATTCACAAAAATATTTCTTTCAATACAAGAAACTTATAATTTATTAAAAGCTTAAAGGGAAAAAAGAATCAATCCGGATTCACATCTGTCCCATTTTTCATAGGACAGAAAATGGGACAGATTTAAATCCGGTTCCCTGAACAAACATGACAGGTAGTAATGGTGAAAAATAATATTGTTCTAATATATTACTTCCTCTATATTCATTACATTACCAGTTGTTTTGGTCGACTTTTCCAGACCACATGTTCCTACTTTCTAATGATAAGTTTATATCACACTTTTTGTGGAAGTGCACAACCATTAATCATCACAATACCGTTATGCAGAATAACAGAAATCTTTATTATTTGCGATCGCAAAAAAGTTGCAAAACCTTGAGTTATTGCACTATCGATTGCGGTGTCCGAATGATATTCATATATCACCCGTTGAATGGCCTACTAGAATTACAGATTTCCTTTTTATGACGACGGTTTTTTTAATGAATATGGTTTATATTCATATGTAATGGACCTAAAACTGTAATTTCTTGCGTAATTTGGAATCGATACCTACTGGCCTGATCTTGATCTCTGTTTGATGAATATGATGAAGCAAGGAAATCCATTTCCGTGGTGATAGAAAGTTTTTTCTTTGCATTGACGGATTAATAGTTTTGTACCTAAAGACCAACTCTTTTACTTAAAACAATGGCTAAGATTAACAAGCATTGCTATATTTGGTTGCAACTTTAATTTTTATTTTTATATTATTTTATTTATTTGGGATAATAAACAGCGTTCACAATGTATCTTATGATCTAAATATTAAGTAAAACAAATTTGCTAATTGCGAAGCCCACACCATCATCCACAGGTTAATTATGTGATACTCATTACTTACTAACTAATGTGACAAAAGCTAACAAAATTATCTTGCCACATAAACTAAAAAAGGATTATTATGATAGGATACAATATTAGGAAGATCAGGTAATAACTTTAAACTACATGAATCAAATTCAAATAAGAGCTTATACTAGAAAAAATTCGACTCATCACCAGATCATTTTAAATACCAAACATTAACATCGTGAATACCAAAATCTCAAAAACTTTAGGTTAGGAAATTTTAATTGGGTTAACCTTCAATCAATTACTTACTAAATTATCAGCTAAATTTGTCAAAGTTTCAGTGGCAACTTTTTTAAATTTTAGCGTCTCATTTTTTTCTTTCTGTGCGTTTAGATTGTCATTGTAACTGAATGAATGGATAGACTGACTGATACGTATTTTAGTTATATTTTGTTTTTTTTTCAGTTATCTACACGAAGCTGAAACAGAAAAATATGTCTGCAGATAAACTGGGTAATGAAAAATACAATGTGTTTTTGAGTACTTGTTTGATTTAAAAAATGTGTTTATATTAACAGTTATTTTTAAATGAATGATTCAAAGACAATAAAACTCTAGGAATAATTTCTCTATAGACCATAATATGATCTTATCTTATTGCAAGTTAGCTCGTATAACTCAATTGTTCTCAGCCGTAACAATAGTTCATATCATTTTAACAATAAGAACATTTGCAAATTTGTATAGCACAACTTTTGTTAGATAGACAACCTTCACATTGATTACGTAAATTACGTCATGTCCAGAATGCGCGGGGCTTACCAACATGTCTTCGCCCCAAGCGGTAACAAACTGATTCAGTACTCTCGCGTAACGTCTCTGGTATATATTGAGCTAATAACCTATGTTAATTCATCAGTTCTATCGCGGAAGTCGAGGGAGAAAGATCGAAATGTTAGCTAAAGTGCGTGAACTAATCTTGAGTGGATTGTTGGTTGAGTTAAAAAGTGCTATGTGTTAAAATCGTTTGTTTTGTTACAGATCGTAATCCTTGCTTTTGCCCTAGTGGCAGCGTACTGTGAAGAACAATCTTACACCCTTAAAACACACATTCAACATGAAATCCCGAAGGCATACAAGCATTACGAGCACATACCCTTGAGATCGCACCAGGAAGCCGAGGAAGTGCAATACCAGGCGGAACCTGAAAGTCATGGACATGTCTACTCTTCCCAGAACATTCATTACCAGCAGCAGCAGCAGCAACCAGAATCCCATGAAAATGTTGGTCACACCGCTCCAGTCTACGAATACATTCCAGCACAAAGCGCTGAAGACTTGGGACAACATGCTGCTCCCCAGCAAAACTCTCAAGCTGACCATTATGCTCCTGCTTCTTACCATCAGGAAAGCTACGCGCATGTGCCAGCGAGCCACAATTCCCAATCTCAGCAGGTTCAATCCCATGAGCCTTTGAGTCATCATCAGAGCTCTCATCAGCAATCGCCAGTCTACCACCATCAGCCTGAAGCTCACTCCTATCCTTCCCACGATGAACCAATCGATTACTACGTAAGTATCGTCTTTTGTATTCCAACAATTTGTACAAATGTCGGATTTACAACGTAATATACGAGTCACTTTTCTATTTATTTATTCAAAACAGCTGTATTCATTGCAATCACGTTCGTGCTCGCTTTATACCGATTTTCTATGCAAATACTCGACTACTTTTACTTTCACAGGCACATCCTAAGTATCAATACGAGTACAAAGTGGAGGATCCTCATACTGGTGATAATAAGTACCACAATGAGTACCGTGATGGAGATGTTGTGAAGGGAGTTTACTCTCTGCATGAACCTGATGGTTCCATCAGGACTGTTGAATATACCTCTGACAAACATAGCGGGTAAGAATCTCGACAAAACTTAATGAGATCTTCTTAATCTCCCAAATCAGAATTTTGTACCTTATCGTGTTATGAAGTAGGATGATAATTACTTGACATTTTATTTCTTTCAGATTCAACGCGGTCGTAAAACACACTGCGCCAGGTCAACACGTCCAGATTGATAGGCACCACCACAATTAGATAATAGTCGCTTTGAAAGACTGAATTGTTGTGTTTCTGTTGTTACTAAATGTGTAATTCTAATTAAATTATTGATGCGCTTATTGAAGTGTTTGATTTATAAACATATTCCTACAAAAACATACTGACAATCTATTTTTAATAAACTTAGGCCCTTTACTCATTTGTCGGTGCAGCAGTAGTACGACATCGCCTCGCCATAGTAACTCACTTCGGTAACCATGGCAACCAAACCTGTTAGCTATGTCGTGACGATGTCGTGTCGTACAGCTGCCGCACCGTCTAATGAGAAAAGGCTCTAAGTGGAAGTTACGTAAGTGGTCTAAATAATTCGGAAGGTGTAACATAGATCAAATCTTTTGAATTCGCTACACGTTCTGATTTAGAAGTTGATAGTTTTAATTCGTTATATCTTTTAATTCATTTAAATGCCTTCGTAACTTGACTGACATGACAGATAATTTTGAAATCTGTGTCAATCATAATCTTTTCTAAGAATGAATAAATAAAATGCCTATAGCCGGATATTTGATTAATATACCTAGGTACGGAGGAAATATTTGAAAGTGTCAGATTTATGTCAGGTTATATTATCGTTGGTTATGTATTAAAATTGAATTATTGTGTTAAATCAAATAGAATCTATGAAAACTTTGATAAATTATTACCAAAATGTCATAGGATATTGTAGTTAAAGGTCGTCTCTCACCAGGAGCATTCGCCTGTAATTTACCAGATTCAATTTTGAGCATAACGCGTTCTTATTAGGTTATAATACGCCTCTCTCATGGACAAACATGCGGTTGTAATGTAACATTCCAAACTCTAATTTGAGCTCGCTATTTTGAAACCTATCTCTAGTCATAATAAAGGGTGCGCATTTTTGTTACAACCTGAATCAAAACATTACAGATTGTATCACTGCATGCTGCGCACTCTATGCTTAAATCCGTTACATTACAGGTGAATGCTCCAGGTCAGGAAGCAACTGGGTTCGTAATTAAAAACATTTATTATTATGAAAAAGTTATAGTTTTATTTAAAATATCAGTCACAAAAACTTAAGTGTTCGCTTAGCACCCCGCAGGCGTAGAGTCTAACGTTTCATAAAATGTATTACAGAAATCGGAGTAAAAAGCTTACATACTAGAAGAAAATATATTACAAAAGTAAATATAAATTGAGATGCTAATGACAATGTATGAAAAGGTGAAGATGTCTAACTTTGGGCCATGCAGTCCCTGGATACAGATTATGAAACGCCGAGCCTTGGCGTCGCAATCCTGAAGATCACGTAGCGTTCCGTTTCGTTGTTGCATTCCATTCGAGTAATTTAATCTATGGTTTACAGGTAAATAAATAGTCGTCGTTGAGGAGGTTGGAGTGAGTTGGATAGATTAGCCAAGATGGCCGTGGCCGTAACCGTAAGCAGGCGCGGCGACGACGTGACCGGCGGCTGGATGTGCTGCATGCCCTTGCCTGCTTACGACGGCGTTGAATCTGAAAATAATTGTACCTTTCAGAACCAACGCTAAGATAGTACCTATAGTTAAAAAGGGTATTTGACAACATTGGCGTAAAAACACATATTTAACTATTATATAGACTAAATTAAGTCTATTAATTGTATAATTTCACCTTGAAAAATGCAATAATATTTGATTTTTTTCTGTGGCAAAAATGCTCTAAGATTACTAATGGCGTCACTTGCCTGTAAATAAATATGGCTTCAGGCGTTTGACACGACCATAGACTAAGGATCCGCGATTGATGGCTGTCAAATGGCTCAGGAAATTACAATGTTTACAGGCTAGTGACGTCAACAAGTCACGTGTCCAGCGCCGGCGCCGTAGCGTTTTTGGCGCGGTTTTAAAATTTTAAACTTTAACACTGTTTTTTTAATGAAATACATTGATTTTTCCTGAAACATCAATGTGGTGCGCTTTTTACGTAATAAGGAATAATTTAAAATGGTTTTCCAAAATTAGTCAAATAGCCTATATTAAACTGCTAACTAATATTAGTTAGCACTAAAATACACATCAAGCGCGAGAATATTCAAAAGTCTTGTTAGTTGGTGGCTATAAATGGTATAGGTATTTTGTAAAAAGTAGGTAAGTTTTTTTTGCACAGCGGGATGTGCTTGGCCTTCATCTCACCTAATGTTAAGTGACGATAACGTGGAAGCGCACTACTTCCGAAATCCTCATCACTGGAGGAACTGGGTATCTTACCTCTAACTGCCGGAACACAACAATTTTTAATTTTTAATTGTTTTTATGGCGTCAAACTCAGGTAAGATTGTGGTAGCTAGCCAGGTGGACTTGAAATAAGCCATACCACCAACCAAACCAAAACAAATTGTACCCCCCTGGGAATCAAACAGGTGACCCCTGCATCTTAAACGGGTGGGCGAACCACTAGACCACAGAGGAGGTTAGTATTTATTTTTAATGGTTTCAATTAAGATAAAAAAAAATAATCTCACCCATTATGGTCATCGGCAGAATAGTTGACAGTGCGAAGTGTGCCGTCGGGTTCCACGAGGGAGTACTGCCCTTTCACCACGTCACCGTCGCGGGACTCCCACTGGCTCTTCTGATCTCCTGTGTGGCCATCAGTGACTCCGTAGTTAAACGTATAGCGGGGGTGGGCCTGTTTGATGAACAGAAGCAAATGAATGGCATACGTTTTTTTTATTCATGAAAATATTACGCCGACTACCTTTGGCTTGTAATAGTATTTTCGATAAAAAAAAAGTTATTATAATGCTACTGCTCCACCTGCGTTAACGTTAACGTTAGTGGTAATATCCAACTACTCGATAGCTAAGGCATTATATATTTTTTTTGTTATAGTGTGGGCCACATCTGCGTAACGCCTAGATTAACGCTTTAAGCTATGCGTTAAGACGCAGGTGGAGCTATAACATAATGGAGAATGCATGAAAGAATAATTATCATGGTGGCGGTGCTGCGCCGTAACTGTAACGGAAAGACTTCATCGATATGTGTGAAACTGACTTTACCCTTAATATGCCCGTTTTCAATCAGTTTCGATATTGTCACGGCACCATTGATACAAGTATGGAAAACAGCATGATACTGGTAGTATTAACTTACATAAACCTCAACTGGAGCAGCATGTGCGTACGCACCAAGAGGAGCTCTGTAGACGGGTGCTGCGTGCGCCACAACCGCACCGTGACCTGCCGATATTTCAATGACAATTTTTGGACGTTGGTATAGAAAAATATCTTACCTTCCTTCCTTTTTAAAATCCTTTTTTTATCAATTTCAAAAAAAGAAGGAGTTCTTTTTTTATCAGTTCTTTTTTTATCTAAATTATAAAAAAAAAGTGTCATCAAAATGTCCACCTACTCTAAAAAGATAGGTTTTGAGAAACAATTAAAATTAATATAAAATAGGTAAGAGGAAGAAATAGATTTTATAAAGAATTTTCAAACAAAAAGTATTAAACCAGATACATTATTAAATTCTTATACCGTTTATAACAATAAAAGAACTTAAGCTACCTTCCAATTTATTTTATTACATAAAAAAAATATTACTGCCGTACAAATAAACGAAGAATAAGTTTATACTTAGAATAACCTAAAAGTTTGTGTAGGAATATGACGCTTTGAGACGAGTAATATTGCTAAACTGTAATTCTTTATTCCGTAGAATTTTGACAAGTGTGATTCAATATTAAAAATATCATAACATTTTAAATATACCAGAAAGTTTGACCTTATGAAATGTCATAATTCTAACAAATCAATGATTTTTGGTTATTCTAAGTATAAACTTACTCTTCGATTATTCGTACGGCAGAGTTTATGTTACTCACCAAGCCCATAAGCCGGTGCCGCGTACCCATGTCCGTAGGCCGGGGCTCCAAACACAATGCTCTGCGAGGATAGAGCGCCGTGTGGTGCCGCGATTAAGCCTCCACGAGCCAAGCTCACCAGAACACAAGCCAGGATCAACTAAAATATCCAGAGTTCCAATAAATGTCAAAGTTATTCAATTCAAACAAACATAATGGGTGCATTCTGCCAGACGAATCTTTGAATCATCGATCGCCATAGAGTAATTTTTAACCATGGAAAGTAATTTGTATAAAATATTTATCATTTTACTCTCCATGGTTAAAATGTATTCTATGGCAATCGATGACTCAAAGATTTGTCTGGCAGAATGCGCCCAATGACTCTGAACAAGTAATGCTCAACGAGCAAGTTTTACTTGAAAATAAAAAATAAGCTCGATTTTGTTATACAGCTTTAACCTTTTTACTGGTTCCCTTATTCGAACTTACATCATTGTTCTTTTTTATTTATTTTTTATTATTGGACCGTAAAATCATGTAACACATACTAACTTTTTCTGTGGGATTATTGTTAATTCCTAAAAATAATAAGTGTCATTTCAAATTTAATTTAGACACGGGATTAAAATGCGTCTTAATCTTTCCACAAATCACCGTCAAACGCCACTTTTCAATATTTTTCTCGAAATACCACTTTACCTTGACGAACATTTTACTATTGTTTGGCTTAAATCTAACACAAGTACTTCACTCTAAGCTCTAAGGGCTTGTTGTGTGCCAAATTACGAGTTATCTGGCGTTTATATAGAGGCTGAATGTCCTATAGGTACTTAAATCCTTATGTCGCACGCGCATAGGAAAACATAAGTACGCGGTTCATATATCTCTAGTGGGCCCTGCCCTGATTGAACTAGATCAAAAGTTTTGAGAGGATACGACCATTATATACTTTGTCTGCAGAAATATCTAATACGAATAACTTCTTATCAGTGGATGACAGGCATGACAATTGTCACGCGTTGATGTCTATTGATGGAAGAATACTATCCCCGGTTTCTGAGGTATCATATCGGAGGTTTATCTTAATCTGGTTAAAAATAATAAAATTTACTTTAAACCAGATAATGTAAACCCCTCCGATAAAGTTAAACCACCAATAACCTCCGATTAAGTACATCAGAAATCGGAGGTTAATTTTTCCCAATATCGGTACGGAATAGTAGTTTATGATACAAGGTTGGTAAGGAGGTTTTTAATAGTGAGTTGACGTTTTATAAACCCGAGCCGCAGGCGAGGGTTTATAAAAACTATCTGATATGCCGAGGCACATGCCTTCTTTGTGGATTAAAAGGTATCAAATGTATCTGTCCATTCCTTACAAATCCAACTTAGCCTTAGTTCATACATTAAACTTTGAATCGAGAATTGGTCGTAAAACAGTACTGCACTATAAATAAAATATCGAATAAATTGATTGAAGTTTTGGCTTGGCTCGGCCCCCACCAAAATACAATAAACAGTATTTTGTCCCAAGAAAGTCTAGAATGCTTTAAAATTGAAATAATTGCAGTTCCAAGCCGAACTGTATGTTCAAGGAAAACCTGCTCAGTTTTTTAATTATTTATGTATCTAGATTTACGTTTTATGGCCGTTTATTATAATAGAATTGACAAATTCAGTCAGTGAATATGTGTAGACTGTTTTGTTATTCGCAAAGATCAGACACAACGTGCTTAACAACAACAACAACCAACAACAGTTTTGTTTTTACATTTTTTTTTATTAAGTTATTATTTGTTAAGTAAATAATATTTCCCCATAATATTTAATCGGCTACCCATCATTATTGGACATCGATAAAAAAGGATCTATCAATTTTATGCTTTCACAAGTAAATGAAAGTATTTCACTGTTTCGCCTCACGTCACTCATCCCAATAGGACGAAACACTGACTTTGAATATAATTGGAACCATTTATTCTGCGATTCATCCCATATTAGTCGTCTACCACTTCAGACGACAATCTGAAACTCTGACTCATCGGTGTCAATGACCCAGCTACAACACGTCGGCCTTTATTTGGTAAAACAGGTTCAGCTCAATTTGAATTGTCATTTCCATACCAAGTGACGTATTTAGAGCTACGTCATAATTGTGATTCTATAATTTTGCATTCATAAATTGAAGATTTCATCTAGGTTATTCTCTAAAGATCTTATTACCCGAGGATCATGTCCCGGAGGATTTTGAAATGTTTTGGTCTTCATGAACTTAATCAAACATTCGAGATCCTCCGGGACATGATCCTCGGGGAATGAGATCCTCAGGGAATAATCTTTCATCTCACGCTTACTTCATGTTGATTTAATATCTTGAAGAAAAATAACAGTAATTAGATAAGTGTATTCATATGTATCGAAGTCTTGCTTTCACTAAAGGTTCATTACATACATATTACGAGTTGATTATCATGTATCATAACACGTAATACTTTAACATTGACCGCACAGCCATTTGTAAATGACAAGATTCATATATAAAACACATTTTTAATTTCTAGACAGTGAACAAGTGAGTCAGGACTTAATTACCTAAGAAACTTAATAGAATAGGGGGCCATAATTCAATCTCAAATAAATTCAAACAAGCATCAATACAATTTGGATGCCACCTACAGCTCACATAGTTTGTAGAACAATGTGTAAGACAAAGAGAATATAATCACTCCGTTTTAGTGTAAGACGATCCAAAGTATTAATTATGTAGTTAACTCTTGAGTAGGTATCGTTTCATCACGGCATAAGTGTGTGTAAATGGCTTATTAAATACTGAATAACCTAATTAGGTGTTAGCTGTTAGTTAAGTTACTACTTACAGGTTTAGATTATAAAGTTAAGTGCATATTTAGATAAGCGCACACCTCTCGATTCAATTCGCATCCTAGATATTTATGAACTTTTTAAAAGAGGTATAGGCATGTTTAATAATACTGGCCAAGTAAATTATTAGTTAACTTTTTGCATAGATAACAGCAACGTAAATATAATGTCGTATATTTTGTTGTGCAGTTATATAACTTTTAGTAAAAGTGTTAAAAGAGCTTTTAGGTGGGGCGTTTTATTTTTAGGCGGTTTTGTTATTTTTTGTATTTTCTTTATGAAATTGAAAATATTCAAATAAGCTCACATAATGAGCGTTTTTAAATCGTCAAATATTGTTTTTACCCTACCACCCATTATGACGTCTTTTAGCTGACATGAAAAACGGGCGCAAAAAACTTATCAGCTTTATCAAATGGAACGATATTTACAAATATGTGTATCGTTTCCAGACTTTAACAAAGATTAACAAATAAATAAAATTATAATTAGATTATTACTTAATGAATTACAAATTTTCTTAACCAATTTACAGGGTTCAAGCTAAATTCAAAGTTTGAAGTTATTATTCAGTCTAGGTCAGTTACAAGAGAGAGAAAAAAAAACTTTACAGTTTTAAATGCGTTAAGGTAGGTAGTCAGAAGCAGACCCATTCCCACTGGCACCACCCGTTCACGAGCATTACGCATGAACCAGCCATCGCTTCGCTCAACCATATTTGAGGGAACGTAACGACCCGCCTCACGCGACACCACCGCTTTTAGTAATTAGACATATAAAATGTGTATACAAGGTTATTTTTAGTATATACGAATCCTAAAAACTGTTTTTTCAGAATCAGTAAAAGAATCGATTGCAATATTTTTTATATCTTGACGTTATATTTTGACTTAATAATATTTACAACCCCATAATTAACGCACACCCTACTAAAATGTCTCGCGCGCACAACACAAAAATCTTGTAAATTCGGGTATCATTATCAGTTTTTAGGGTTCCGTAGCCTAAATGGCAAAAAACGGAACCCTTATAGATTCGTCATGTCTGTCTGTCTGTCTGTCTGTCTATCTGTCTGTCTGTCTGTCTGTCAGTCTGTCTGTCCGTATGTCACAGCCACTTTATTCCGAAAGTATTAAGACTACACAGTTGAAACTTGGTAGGTAGATGTATTCTGTTAACCGCTTAACGAATTTAATACAAAAATTAGAAAAATAAAAGATTAAGGGGGGGCTCCCCATACATGGAACTGAAACTGAAAAAAAATGTTTTCTTTAAACCAACACGTGTTGGGTATCTATAGATAGGTCTTTAAAAATGACATTGAGGTTTTTAAGACAACTTTTTCTCAAAGTCAACCGTTTGAAAAATAAACACCGCCAAAGTGGTAAAATGTGTGTCCCCCCCCCCTTTAACTTTTGAAATAAGAGAGTGAAAAATCTAAAAAAAATATATGCTGTAGATCTTAATAAAAACTTTCAACCAAAATTGGTTTGAACGAGGTATAGTAATTAGTTTTTGAGATATAGCACATTTTCCATAACCGCAAATATAACTTTGTCATTCATATAAACACTGTGAAAAACAAAGTTATTTTTGCAGACGAAAAATGATAGGTGGTATTAAATATGGTATAGTATAAGGTAACTACGGAACCCTACGGCGCGTGGCCCGACACGCACTTGGCCGGTTTTTTATACTGATTCTGAAAATGAAAATATGTGACTCGTGTTTCGGACAAAAATATGTTGTAGAAAATATATATACATACGTACGCTTGACTTAAGTAACAAACAGGCAAAAGACTTATCAATCAATCATTTAAATAAACATACATTAATAACATTAACCTTCTTCTTGAAGCAATAAATAATAATTTAGGGCATTCAATAAGTAGTGAGAAGAAAATAACTATAATGACCGTAAATATTTACGTAAGCACTACTTCGTGAGAATGAGAATGTTTAATAGTATGTAACACTTTCATTAATGTATAGTAGGTACTTACGAACAATTAATACTCCATTCATTTAGCTGTTATATAAATCAGCTGATTCAAACATATTCATTATCTTTGACATCTGATGGTTACGGTGATGGAAAATAATGTGATAACTCGTATTAGAAGTGATTGATGAAGCATCTGGCATGACGATCTCCGACATTCCACGAAAATGTTTGCTGATCTGAATTTAAACAAAGATCTAAATTTGAATATAAAATAATATAAATTTTGGGTTACTGGTTATATTTAAATTAAATTAGCCTTGCAGATATTAAAGTTTGTACCTACAACTTTTTGGGCGTGTATGTTATATTGATTATTAACAAGCAATCGTTGCATGTAGTGTTCTCATTTTTTTTCATCTCACAATTTTTTTACTCAGTGCTAAGTCATGACGTCATAATTTTATAAAGATATGTATATATATTATTATGCAGTAGGATAATCGAATAAACTTGATCTTTGCATAATTAGGTACTAGATAGATTGTAAAGGACTGGACAATTGGAATCTAAAATAGATTTTTGCAATCGTCCGAGCAATTTTTAGGACTATTGTAAAAATCCCAGTATGTTAAGGACATTTGGAAACTTGAATGCTGATTGGATAATTTAAGAGTCGATTAATAAAATCTTCAATCTGATTGGTTAGAATTACGACTCTTAAAAAGAGGACTCTGAAAAGCTCATAATCGGTTAATTTAGGCTAAAACTAAAATAAGAGCAGTGGTCAGCGCGGAGCACCCAGAACCAGGTTAAAATAAAAAAAACACTGACAATAATCACAACAAAAACAAAAGATGCTGCAGCGATGTAGCCGTTAGCCAATCAGCCGAACAGCTATCGCAAAAATAACGCGCGCAAAAAGATTCTATAATTTTGTATGGAAAATTTGTACTGCGCCAATCGAAAATATATATCTCGATAGCTGATCATGCTACGGGTACAGAAACGAAAATAATATATAATATAAATACGAAACAGAACACCTATTTCCTTACTACAAGAGTGTGGCTTAACGAAAGGAAGTGAGAAAGTGAATATTAACATTTTCTTGTCGTATATTTTGACCGGAACACTCATCGATAGCTGTCATTGTATTGTTTTTGTTACTAACAACTAGTCATTATCAAGTTTTAATACCTCCGTTAGACACTTCGTAAATATTTATTCCAGAGAATGGAATACTTCCTATTTTCATAGTGCTAAAACTTCGCATGTATGTAGTAATAGTAAAACTTTTTTGGTAGTATGACATTTTTATTCAAGATATTCCTAGATCAACGCCTGGAAAATGAGACACAATAGATTTCTATTATTGGCCGGACGCCGGCGGGCGGCGTCCCCGCGGGCATTGATGAATTAAACGATTATACTGTCATTCAAATATTATTAATGCGTTTTATTATAGAGAAACCTATTACAGAATGTTAAAAGCTGTTTTACAGTCTCTTCTTCTTTTATTAATTCTTGTTCTGATAATTTCATTATTTACCGCATAATCCTTTCTTTTTTTACTTCCTTTTGAATTGTAGTTGTTTTTTGTCTTGAAACAAAATTTATTAGTGAATTTTTGGGGCAAATATTATTATATAATATAATGATTAATTTCTAGCTGAAATTTTTGTCACGTGTATTGCAGCCAAATAACTTGGTTCATTCATTCATGTATTCATATAAAACTTCTTTTATTTACTACCTTGATCTTGCGGCCTAGTGTCTGTCATACACTCGCAAGTGTCTACTCGTTTGTTCTACTCACGGGCTTAAGTAACTTAAATCAACTTGATATCAGTTATATGGAGGTTTAATCTCTAAACTAGTTGAATGGTAGTTTCACATGCAAATCCTAAGTTTAACTAGATATTATCGAAAGTAGGTAATCAATATCCTTTACACATTGAAATATTATTAAAATAAATACAGATAATAACAAATATTGGTTAGTACGATATTAATCATTCATTACCTTATTATATACAAGGTAATTTTGTATCCACCATCCAAATTTTGAGGATGTATTCGGTCCATGAAACTGAACAACTTTCTCTAAGGAACACATGGTCAAATATGTAAAATAAAAATCGACTTTCCATACAAATCAAAGAGATCACGTGATCATTTTGTATGGGATGACCAAAATTTTATGGAGAAATTTGACACATGTTTCTTAGAGAAAGTTGTTTAGTTTCATGGACTGGACACATCCTTAAAATTTGGATGGTAAGTTCAAAATGACCCGATATATTATCATACCTACCACTTCTAACATGTTATAATACAAACATAACGCATACTCACAGATTACAGTGTCTGTGTTCTGAGCGCATACTACCAAAGTGTTTTAATAAATCATTTCTTCCGTTTCCTTTTATTAAATAGCTGAATGGTTATATAAGAGCCAGCAATATTTGAGAACTGTTTCTCTTTAGGTTCAGGGGCCCAGTCACGCATATTCTGAACTATACAACAAAAACTGTTGTCATTTAGGTAAGTTAGTTTAATTTACCTAAAAATCTTGGGCTTAGCTTTCTCATTTTAATTGGGATGTTGACTAATGAATAAAATAACGAAATACTAATAAAAATCGTAAACATATTAAACTTTTAGAGTAGCTTGTATACCTCTTGGTTTTATATACTTGGTTTTATAGCATATTATTTGTTTTATGACCCTTCAAAGTTGGGTGGACAAGTCCATTTAAAAAGTATTAAATTTATTAAAATAAATGATACCTTTAATTAGTTCGTAAAATGTATAGCAAATTTGTCTAAGAAACCATTTTGATAAACACAATATTCAATATAGCTGCCGAACAAATTTCCTACGCGTTGCATACAAACTACTGAGGCGTGACGTCATAATTCAGTAGCCGTTAGTATGGAGCGTTTTTGGGCGAGTCCATTTGTGTGCATTTCACACTGTGATATCTCGGGCAGTTTTCAAGCTAGCGAAATAATTATTTTACCAATGTTTATTTCTTTGAGAGGTAATTCATGTAATATAAAATAAAAAAAGTTGTCAACATCCCAATTGTCCAAGATTGGCATCCTAGACTTCCTAGGCATAGCTTCCAATAATTTTGACAAAACAGCGAATTCGAATTTCGAATCGTTGAAAATTAGCGCGATTGAGCTGCATGTTCTGTAGTTAAGAAGTTTGTACAAACTTTTTTCTGTGTGTGAGTGTTCGTATTGACTGGCATATATATTTTTTCTGTGGAAATCAAGAAATCAGAAATAAACATTTCTCAGTTAACATGCGGCTAAAAATGTATAAATGCACAAAAAGTGTGATGTTGAAATATTTCAGCTAGTAAGCTGCGATAAGAATGTAGGCCACCTGTCTGGCAATTATAAAACCCTAATTATGCCTCTCCAATTCAGACTTTAATAATTATGGTATCGGTTGATATATCTAAAATTTTAACCGCCTCTTTGGTCTAGTGGTTCGCATACCCGTCCACACAGGGGTCCCAGGTTCGATTTCCAGTGGGAATTCAATTTGTACTCGGTTTGGTTGGTGGTAGGGCTTATTTCAAGTCCGCCTGGTTAGCTACCACCATCTTAACTAAGTCTGACGCCATAACAACAATTAAAAAAAATGTTGTGTTGCGGCAGTTAGAGGTAAGATAGCCAGTTCCTCAGTGATGAGTTTTCCGGGAGTAGTGCGCTTCCACCTTTGGCCTTATCGTCACTTAAGGTGGTACCCTGAGCGAAAGTGGCGCCGCGGTGAATGTTATTTGAAATAACAATTCTAATACACAATTTTAATAATGTTTATCGTGGAGATTTTAGGGCCTACAGTCTAGTATTTTTAGACGGTATCGTTACATTCCCTAGTAGTCACTGCTAGAAGTAGATAGAAAAACTGCTAAAAGTGTCCGTTTTTTACACATTAGCTATCTACTTCTACGAATGACTACGAGGGCATGTAGTGATACCTTCTAAAAATACTAGACCGTGGGCCCTAAAATCTCCACGATGAACATTATTAAAATCTTTTTCTATTAATAACTTATTAAATAAAAACCTCTGAGGGCGCCACTTTCGGTCATACAACCGCCTTAACATCAAACCAAGCACTATCCCGTTGTGCATAAAAAAAATGTAATTGTGCATGTATGTACTTATATGAAGAGCTAGAGTAAATCAAGACTTTTAGTCCTTATTAATTTGAGCAAAATACTATTTCGCTTACGTCTTCTTTTTAGGGTTCCGTACCAAAATGGTAAAAAAGGAACCCTTATGGTGTGACTCAGTCTGTCTGTCTGTCTGTCACAGCTGGATATCTCGAGAACTACTAATGGTATCAACTTGAAATTTGGAATAGTTTAAGATGACATTTGCCCAACTATTTTGCAAATAAGAAAGAAATAAAAATTTTTTTTTTTTACAACAAGGACTGAAAAGTGGTCTTAAAAATTTGAAGTGAGGTGACTAGGGCATGTGGGGTATTATATGAAAAAGCGCTGTTTGCACATTTTAAAACATTTTTTTCTTTTTTCTTAGGCCGCATAGTTTTCGACTTATGATGAAAAATGTAAAAAAAATACAGTTCCCCCCTTTGTCTCCGAAGTTTGCAAAGAGAAAAATCTGAAATAATTTTATGTCATAGTAGTTTATGTAAAAATTACAGGAAAAATAAAACGATGTCTCAATATAACACACTTTTTTAGAAATTCAAAAAACAAACAAAAATTATTTAGTTTCACTATCAGTCAACAGATGGCGCTGTCCTAAGAATGCTGACCTAAGAAAAAAAATAGTTCCACTATCGATCAAGAGATGGCGCAACCTAATACTACAATAATAATAATTGGTGGCTGGTTCTAATATAATTACCTACTATTTGCCGTACGAATAAACGAAGAATAAGTTACTACTTAGTAATATAAATAGTTTGCAATGTGGAGTGGCTGAAACGTTTATCAGTCACCATAAGCAGCTGTGGTTAAGATTTGTAAATTAACTGTCCGCCTGTTCGCCCTTCTACCTGTCTGCCGTTTATCCTACTTTTTTAAAGACTGTACTAAAGTAACATATCCAAATATAATAGTTATGATTGTACGGAACCCTCGGTACGCGAGCCCGACTCGCTCTTGACCGGTTTTTTATTTAATACCTAGCTAGACTAATATTTCCAATTATGCCATAATTTACTTTAGTAAAAAGTTCATTAAACTTCCCATGATTTAGGAAACTTATTTTTTGGTAGGTACATCAACGTTATATTTTTGTAATTTCAATGAGAGTATTGGAATTTATTTCTATGTCAATATTATATTATAATTTCGGGCATGGTATAATAATACCGTTATTTTGTATATCACAAGAGAGAAACTATGTAATATGTGCTGGTTTGTATAAAATCATGCCATCATCAAGCCATGTCCATGAAAATTTTCAATAAGCTACCCGATTCACTAAAAAATGACAATGACGATAAAAAAATCTTAAATAATTTAAAACAACTCCTAAAATTCTGTATATTTTTTTAATGAAACTAGAATGGAGTGCTATCCGAAACCGGAAATTCTTTACAATTTTTTTTAATCATCAGCAATCATCATCGTCGCCATCATTATCATATCAGCTGCATGACACCCACCTGCTGAGTATATACCTGCCCCCTAATATTTTTAATATCAAATATTTTTATGATAAGTTACAATTATAAATATTCCCACGGTACCTACACAAAATGTATACTCGTCGACTAGATAATTGTCACAGCGTCATTATCGTCGTGACAATTATCTCAATCACCTGGATCAATTACATGGTCCAGAACCAAACTGTGTCAAACCGTTAAAATTACTGAGATTGCAATCTTAGCGGCTCTATATGACATCATTGCGACGATTTTGTCAATACAAGGACATAATTCTTCGGCTGTATTCATGGAAAGTTGGATTTTTTGTTGGGTTCATCAAGAAGAATCATATTTTGTTATTAAACATCAGAATTAACATACCTTTATTAACTCTCTGTGTCAACAGTAACCTGTACTCTTAACACGAACAACTATCGAGAAAAAAAACGCGCGTAAAAGTACTCGATAGAGGATTATCTATGGAAATTTTTATTTCGCTATTAGGCGGTAGATGGCGTTGTACAAATTTCCAATACAAAATTGCACTATCGAATGAT
The DNA here is from genome assembly GCA_943789525.1 of Agriphila geniculea. NCBI lineage: Eukaryota > Metazoa > Arthropoda > Insecta > Lepidoptera > Crambidae > Agriphila > Agriphila geniculea. The sequence goes on from OX038875.1 coordinate 18,524,965, forward strand.
TTTACGCGTTAATTTTTTTCGATAGCTGTTCGTGTGGGTACTGAGCATTTGATACAGTAATTTTGTAAGGGAAATTTGTACCGCGCCATCTATTGCCGTAAAGAGAAATGCCCATTGATAATACTCTATCGAGGTACTTTTACGCGTGTTATTTTTCTGTTCGTGCGAAAGGGTATTGAACACATTTTTTTTTAAATGGTGATAGTGAAACAAACTGTAATCCATTAAGGATTCCATAAAGGGTCATTATAATTTTTTTAATCAGGGTTACTTATTCAGTTATTCAGTGTTAGAAACAGGCCTTCGATGGTTCCCGAAAGCTCTATAGAAATGGCGCAGCAATTGTTGTGGCGAATTGCGACAGTACAGCTGTGTCACGGCCGAGCCCGCCTACCAACGAATGAGTGGAGAATGCGTGCGCGTGCGCAATTTGAATTAAACTGGACCTCAATTCTGCGAGGTATTACTCGAAGCGCACCCATTTTCAAGCGCACCTAATGAAGCACACCTAAACAGCTATTCCTCGATGCGCACCTAAATAGGTAATTTATTTTGATAGCGCATCTATTTAGGTGCGCATCGTGGAATAGTTTAGGTGCGCTTCGAGGAATACCTCGATTCTGTTTATGTTAAAGTAACAATCGTGTCGCAATGGTGTTTCAATGGCATACTTTTTGACGCAGTTCTTGTTTATTAAACAATAAAAGCACTATTAAAACACAATTTAGACACGATTGTTAAGTAAACATTAGCAGAATCGTAGCTCAGACTGCTCAACATGAGCGGCTGATTCCAGCCCTGATTCTTTTCTATTCCCTTGAATGCGAACGCAAACTTTTTTTTAAAATAAGCAATAAACTGTCAAATTTCTCGTTGTTAGCATTCAAATGGATAAAAGTTGGCTATTTGAATATGGGCTGGGCATGGGCATAGAGTAAAAGCAAAAGAAAATATGATTGCATGGTTTGAGTTTATATGCCATAGTGTTGATAGATAATTTTATTTTACTAAAAAGCTAATAAAATAATATCAAGCCTACTACAAATAACGCCCGGATGATAAACCATCAATCGGTTTTCTTAATCAAAGACTAAAAATACGTAAAAAAATATGGATCTAACTATAGGATATTGATAGAATAGTAGTACCTATAGGTACGAGAGTCTAATTGAAACCTAATCGTGGGACATTGATACTGAATCACAAATCACTTCACATTTTCAACCACATTTGGTGTTGTCAATAGCGGTCGGAAACAGAAAGGCACCAATTTTATTGCAATATAAATTATAAATTCAGGTGTGTCCATAATTGCTTCGTATATATCATATAAACATCAGCTTCACACCTGTATACAGAACAGAAATTGCATAAAATTGATAATATTCGTGGTATGTTTGCTTAACTTCTTTATAAATAAATTGTAGTACCTATCCTTTGGAAGTCGACATAATGGTTGTTTGCTTTGATATTGCCTTGCAGAACTTATGGTAAGGGAAGTGATCTTATCAAATTTATCAAAAATTAACTACTTATAATTATTTTGTAACAGATTTAAAAAAATAGTCCATTCGTCCTTGTGCGGTAACTCGACACTCCCTCGCGCTCCAGTTCTGAGAATTTTGCACTTTCACTGTCTTTAGATTGCGCAATCGCAGCGTGCTTAATAAAACCAAAAAGCTTTTGTCGAAAGTTATTATTGTTTTAAAGTACTGCAGCAATTGGTATTACACTCCCTTTTTAAGAACATTACCAATGTCATTCGCTTAATGCCGATTGATAATTATTGAAATAAACCATTCAAGGGCGTAATTTTTTAATGTTACGCAATAATATTCTTTTTACACATTGATATAATTTACTCGTGTTGACTGTGAAATAAAATAGCAAATACGTTTAGGCTTTGGTTTTAATTCTGAAACTTTTATTAGCTAATCTAATTAAATTATTATGAGAATCTAAAGTCTTAAATGTACGATTTAAATTAAACACAAAAGTTCAGTCTATCACCAGTAAAGCTATCTTATCATAATACTTAAGTCAGTTCTACTTATAACGTTACTCTACTTTGTGATATAACTTTAATTAAATGTCGAATATATCTAAAAGGTTGATTACTGGCTTTCGTTTTTTCACTACTTTACGAACAACTTCTTTCTGGACATGGCTGTGGCTACCATGTGGAGGATGGCGATAACGGTCTTCATGAGAATCCTCGTCATTATGATAATGAGGTCGGTAGTCATCGTAGGAATCATGACTGTAGTCATCCTCTTTGGGTGGCGTTTTATATTTTTTCTTTGGCACCAGAATGTAGTCATCCATATCGTCGTTACTATATTCAGAATGTTTGTAAGGTCTATATTTCTTCTTTGGACGAGGTGGAATATCGTCGGCGTAGAATTTTTCTGGGATAGGTGCGTCTGGTAGTGAAGGATAACTATGTTTCACTGAAGAAGATGGCTTATTGTCTTCGAACTTTGAGCCTTTGTAACCTGATCTAAAAGGATTGGGTCGCTTTTCAAATTCAAAGTTTTCAAACTTTTCATAGTCATCTTTAAAATCACTGGAAGACATAGGATACTTTTGCTTGGTAACGTCGTGATCAAGAATGCCTGTGAAGACATTATTTTCATTGTTTTCTTTTTTGTGTTTTGTTTTACAATTTGGATCAACATTAAAACCAACATGTGATTCGGCAGGATATTGGTCATATGGATGCTTAATAGAATAGCTGTGGGTGAAGTCGCTGGATTCCAAGTCATGTGGATAATAACTGGGTCTCTTTTTTGAGTAATCTCTGAAATTATCAAATTGACCCTTGTTTCGCATCTTTTGTCGTGGATGATAATCAGATTCTTCCTCTTCGGGATAGTCGTAGTACCTTTCATAGTCCCTCATTGTTTTTTGTTCTCTGGTACTTCTGCCTGTTATTACAGGCTCCTGGGCATCTTCGTTATTGATGACTGCTGTGAACCCTGTGTCAGGACCCGCAGAATACTCTACAGTTTTTGTAGAGCCATCAGGCTGTACGACGCTGTAGTGACCTGTAATGAAAAATAATTTGGTGTTTGTAGTAATGTTTACGAATTCATTTTGATGTGTAAGGCTGACATAAACGCCGAGCACATCAAATTATAAAATATATTATTACAGCTTTTGCTTGCGACTTTGTCTGCGTAAAATGTGGCTTCCCACTAGGATTTAAAAAATAATATTACCCTGTCCTTCTTCGTCTTTAAAATCCTAATCTAAATTAATTAAAATTGGTTCAGTGACTTTAAGCGTGAAAACTTAACATACACAAACAGAGCTAGTTAGTGTGTCTATTATTATTATATTTTCTATCAAATTATATTGTTAGATATGAAAGTACGCTAACCTTTAACGGTATCACCTTCCTTAGTCTCCCACACAGTTTTCATATCTCCTGTTCTAGAATCTGCGACTCCATAACTGAATGAGTAACTTTGCTTTTCCTGCAATAAAAGCGAAGTAAATTGCATTAGAATACCAATCAACTTTTTATTCGTTCCTCAATTACAACGCACATTTTAATACAAGAAAAACAGAGAATGTGTGAAGTGATAGCTCGCGTGTAGAAATTCGGTATTTTACATGTAAAGACAATCGCATGCATGAATTTAATATTCCGAATGTCTAATGAGCGATGTAATCGTTTCCATAACTCAGGAATTTCACTAGATAATTACTGTCTATTACGCAGTGGACTATCGAATGTCAATTTGTTCATCAAGAAATTTGAATAGTCATATCGTACTCTTTTTATGTCTGTATACACCATTTGTTTATGCAAATCTTATGAAAATTTACATACTGTTTTATAAATACAGATGAATGTTTCTTGAGTTTTGCAATAAAGTTGGTGCCAATTTATTAACTTTTCATAAATGGCTAGTTTTCTTTTTTTTGTAATGCAGAATATTTAGGAACACTGGAAGAAAGCTATATAATTGTTTTGTACCGATGGTGTAGCGTAGTAGTGTGTAGATGCTGTAGCACTGCTGACAAGCTACAAGAGAGTAGGCTACGGTGGTTTGGACACATTCAGCGTCAACCACCACATTATGTGGGTAACCAGGTGCTCAGTCTCAATCTCCCTGGGTCCAGAAGGAAAGGCAGACCAAAACGAAGATGGCTAGACTTGGTAAAAACGGACATATGCTCAAACAATATCTCTCAGGACGACACCCTAGATAGAGCGATCTGGAGGAGAAATATTCGGAAGGCAGACCCCACCATCATGTGGGAACAATAAATGCGCAGGAGGGTGCGTCCAGAATAAGATAGATAGCCCTTCTCAATGTTATTTCCTGTCCCGGGCCAGCTGGAAGAAATTTCAATATGAAATAAGCTGTGCCCTTGGACGAATTGCCCTTGTACTACTCTTCTGTCCATTATTTTTCTTGTAAAAATGTTGTGTGTACTAATACTAATATTTAAATAAATAAATAGATATTATCGTAGAAATCGTATAATCAACTTAGTATTTCCAAATCAGACTTATTGTCAGCGACGGCGTCGTGTTCAAGTTCAAGATGCGCGGGCGCATCGACCGTTACTCAATGTCAATGACGGATCGTTCACTTTCGTTTATTTCCGCTTGCGTTCACTTACAACGTCAATATTATGCATGAGCTTGTTACGCATATCACAAGTTAACAACAAAGAAAGTATTAGATATCACGTGCAAAAAAAAGCTAACAGGGTGTTATATACGAGTAAAGGATCGCTTACACGGGCAATTTCTTGAGCAATAATTGCTGGGCGACACGATTGTAGCAATTTATTAGTGGAATGTCATGGAGCATTTTTTTCAATTCCCGGCAATAGTTTCGGAAAAATTGTTTCTAATCCAAATCCAATCTTGTTGTCCATCCAAAATTGTTTCAAGTCCAGAAATACAGGGTAATTTTTGGACCCCTTTTCAAATTTTGTCAGGTCATTCTATAACAGCAGTACAATTAATTTATGAAGTAAATTTTTTTTTACATTTCTACCCCAAACTTGTCCCTACACAAATTGAAATTGCTGTCATTGTTTGCGCATCGCACAATTCGACCCGCACGAGCCCCCATCCCACCACCTGCCTTCCCCCGCTCGCGTCCTGTGCGCGAGGGTGAGCGTGCGCGCGTAGATTTTTAGGATATAAAAAGTGTCTGAAAACTGTGAATTTAAAATTAAAAAGAAAAGAATCATAATTATCTCACCTTATTTATTTTTATTACTACCTCAAGGTAGTATGTTAAGATAAGTTTTTTGCGCCCGTTTTTCTTGTCAGCAAAAATAAGGTTGACCTTATTTTTGATTTAAAAACCGGCCAAGTGCGTGTCGGGCCACGCGCAGTAAGGTTCCGTAGGTACATTATATACCATACCATATTTTAATACCGCTATCATTTTTCGTCTGAAAAAATAACTTTGTTTTTCACAGTGTTTGTATGAATGACAAAGTTATATTTGCGGTTTTGGAAAATGTACTATATCTCAAAAACTAATTACTGTATCTCGTTCAAACCAATTTTCGTTGAAAGTTTTTATTAAGATCTATAGCATATATTTTTTTTAGATTTTTCACCCTCTTACTTTAAAAGTTAAAGGGGGGGGGACACACATTTTACCACTTTGGCGGCAGATATATTATCTTTCAAACGGTTGACTTTGAAAAAAAATAGTCTTAGGAACCTCAATGTCATTTTTAAAGACCTATCTATAGACACTCCACAAGTATTGGTTTGATGAAAAAAAATATTTTCAGTTATAGTTCCATGTATGGGGAGCCCCCCCTTAATCTTTTATTTTATTTATTTTTGTGTAAAAATCGTAAAGCGGTTCACAGAATACACCTACTTACCAAGTTTCAACTATGTAGTCTTAATACTTTTGGAATAAAGTGGCTGTGACATACGGACGGACAGACAGACAGACAGACAGACAGACAGACAGACAGACATGACGAATCTATAAGGGTTCCGTTTTTTGCCATTTTGGCTACGGAACCCTAATAAAGGGGTTGCAAAATTACTCTTTATATTCGATATTGCTGAATGTTGCCGACACAAATTGCCGAAAATAGTGGGTTTGGAAATTTAAGGCAATTTTTATTGAAAATGAAAAAATGAGAATGAAAATACAAAATTCTTTATTCAAATAAGCTCACATAATGAGCGTTTTTAAATCGTCAATTTTTTTTATGACGTCTTTTAGCTGACAAGAAAAACGGGCGCAAAAAACTTATCAGCTTTATCAAATGGTACGATATTTACAAATATGTATATCGTTTCCAGACTTTAACAAAGATTAACAAATAAATAAAATTATAATTAGATCATTACTTAATGAATTACATATTTTCTTAATTAGTTTACAGGGTTCAAGCTAAATTCAAAGTTTGAAGTTATTATTCAGTCTAGGCTGTTACAAGAAAGGAAAAAAAAACTTTACAATTCTATATGCGTTAAGATAGGTAGTCAGAAGCAGACCCATTCCCACTGGCAGCACCCGTTCACGAGCATGACGCATGAACCAGCCATCGTTTCGCTCAACCATATTTGAGGGAACGTAACGACCCGCCTCACACGACACCACCGCAGAAATGTTTAAAGTGAGCATAACATACTAAAGCTACCTATATTAAGTCGTCGAGTCAAGAAGCCAGTAGTACGTTTTTAAGTAGGTAGGACACTTCTCACAATTCATAGTTAAAAGAGAAAATCAACGTTTTTAATTACTTGGAGAAAATCAACGTTTTTATTTTCTATCTCGCTTACACTTAAGTATATATTCTGCGGTTTCACTATATCCGCGTCGAGCGCGAGCGGGCGCAGCGGACGGATTAGGGTTGCCAAATCTACAAAAGTACAATACTTTAAGAATTTTATAATTACAAGCTTTTATTTTTAGTTTCATCTTTCGGCGTCTGTCTGTCTGTAATCAGATATTGCAAGTTATGACCCACTTTCCGGTTTTCGATTGAGTTGAATTTTTGCATACACCTGTAGATCAGATTACATAGCAATATCGCTATGACACGGAGCTGACCTGATGGACTGGTAGTGGCCATGGGTACTTGGTAATAAAACTTTGCAAACCTTGGTTGGGCTCGTTTGATTCGTCTTGAAAGTACCTACTCAAGATAGAATTTACTAAACTATTTTTTTTACATCATGAATAATAAAAACTAAAAACCGACAAGTGCGAGTCGGACTCGCTCACGAAGGGTTCCGGAAAAAACACGTTTGTTGTATGGGAGCCCTTTAAATAATTATTTATTTTCAAAGTGAATATACAACAAAATGTTCTGTGAATATTTCTTGAAATATTGATATTAAGGCCATTATAGCCGTCAACTAGCGCCACCAATTCATTTATTTTTATCATACATAAACCAGGCCAATATTTAGAAACTTAAATTGCCCTTAAATTGTCTCTAATATTTTTTGAATAACTCTTCAACAGTTTTCATTCTTTCTGTAAGTTTTAAAATCCATTTAAACTAAAGGTCGCCACTGTCGTTTCAAATGCATTTTAAAACTGATAGAAGAATATTTAAGAGTTATTTAAAAAAAATATTAGAGATAATTTACGGGGGCATGGTTGTTTCTTTTTTTATATTTACATGGTTTACGAGTAATAAAAATAAATGTATTGACGAAACTTGAAAACTGTTTGTTCAGAATCAGTAATAGAATCAATTCTTTTACTCTAATATAACCCATTACAACGTCTCAAAGCTGACAAGAAATCGGGCGCAGAAACTTATCAGCTTTATAGATGGATCAACAATAAGTATATCGTTTCCAGACATTACATTCATATATGTTACAACTAACACAGATTAATAAATAAAGACGGAAGTCTTGCTAAAAAATAACGTAAGTACTCAAATACGCTTAGGTATTACCTTTTTTGCTTTTGATTAATGATAATAAAAGCACTACTAGCCTCGGCTGCAAGAAAAACGACGTCCATAGCGAGTAAGCGCTATCGCACACGAGCAACTTTTGTCTCCGCAACTTTTTTGTCTCTCACGTGATTTGTATGAAAAGTTGCAGACGACCGTGTCGCTTCGTGTGCGCGCTTCCATATAAACCCGTGGACTTGATGTGAGAGACAAAACAGTTGCTGGGAGACTAAGTTGCCTGTGTGTGATAGTGCTAATAGTTTTTCAACTAAGCGCCAGCTTTTGTCTCCGCAACTATTTTGTCTCTCACATTAAGTCTACGGGTTTGAATGAAAGCGCGCACAGGTAGCGACGCGACAGTCGGCAACTTTTCATACAAACCATGTGAGAGGCAAAATAGTTGCGGAGACAAAAGTTGCTCGTGGACGCTCTCCCTTTAGCGCTATCGCACACAGGCAACTTAATCGCCGTGCAACTGTTTTATCTCTCACATTAAGTCCACGGGTTTATATGGAAGCGCGCACACGAAGCGACACGGTCGTCGGCAACTTTTCGTACAAACCATATGAGAGACAAAACAGTTGCTGGGCGACTAAGTCGCCCGTGTGCGATATGGAAGCGAGCACACGAAGCGACACGGTCGTCGGCAACTTTTCATACAAACCTTGTGAGAGACAAAACAGTTGCTGGGCGACTAAGTTGCCCGTGTGCGATAGCGCTAATTGCTCGTGTATGAAATATTGCCACGTGTTGCCTAGTTTCTTGGATACCGCTCTATATAATTGCCGCAATAAATTACTGTATGTTGCCGTTGCCAAAATTTAATCGACCAAAATTGCCGATAGTAGGGCAAATTTTAATTGCCCATGTAAGCGCTCCTTAACTGTTAACGTATCAATAGTGATTGATATGAAATAGATTTGCATTGTTTTATTTATTCAGAGAGGAAGTTAAAGCTACTTTACGGAGTGAAACATGCGTGAAACCAACAAAAGGAAAAAATACGCCATGATCCACAAGTTCTGATTTTTATTACTGTTAGACAATGTGACTAAATTAAAACTAATTAAATAATTTGAATAATTACATAATCTTAATTTTGTTTTAAGTTCTATGAGATTCTGTAAATGAAGATTCTATGCATCTTTTAATTCGACAACACTCAAGTCAGTTACTTGCTAATAGCTAAATACTCAAACTAACTACTCAGTCAAGTTCTTCGATATTGATGTGCTATGAACTAAAATATGCTAATAATGTAAACTAAAGCGTAATCTGAAATGCACTTAAGCTTCAAATAAGTTGTCAGTTTCAACATCCACTATAAAATTGAAAGCTTCTAAAACTGAGAAGTCCTCAATCAAATATTAAAGTAAAGATTTAAGGCTGTAGAGTCGCATCACCTTCCATTTTTAAATTTTCAATACAAATGATCAAAACAACTCTGCGCGAGCCGTAATGAGGGCGAACTTTTAAAATTCCTATTAAATTATTAAATAGATATAAGTATATACAAAACACGCAATACATTAGACAAATACCTCATTATTCCTAAGAAAAATTAAAAATTACTTTAGATTCTGTAAATACCAGTAAAAAAACATGTCAAAGTGTACCAACTTGAGCATTTTTTAATATTTTATTTCTCTGTGATTAAAAGCATTTTTTTTAAATTTTCTCTCTGTAGGGAACTCCTTGACAATACAAATAATAAGTGAACAAATAAATATGAGTCATATTCTTATTTGTTACAGCTGAAACGTTTTTGAAAAATACCTCTGACAAGCAAATTTGAAATTCTACTTGAACAGATTGTCTTCGTTTTGAAATATCTGTCAATTTATTATGTTTTTCTCTCTATACGGCACTAATTTAAGAATTTTGCTTCCTAAAACTAAAGTTTTCATCAATAATAATGCTTTCTTTCTTTGGATAACTTCATTGGAAAAACACTAATTTCGTTGAAATGCAAATATACAGATATGCGACTTTAAGTTTTGCGTTTGTTGAATGAAATGCAAAATAGTTTTATGAAGTGTAACAATTCACAAGTAAAGAACGAGTTGTCATGTTGCTATGGAGAAAAGTAGGTGAACCAAACTGGCTCGCAATATGAAGTGTTTCAACACCCTCTGACCACTTTCGATAAGTGTTTGCACTGTATCGACTGTTTCGTCAATGTAACTGCATAACGATATTATGTTAATAATGGGCTATTTAGTTTTAACATTGCGAAGTACCTGCTTACTATAATTTAATGGAAAAGACGATATACTCGTAGTTTCTTTCACTTTCGAAATACAATGGAAATTACAGAGGACACTGAACAATGAACAGAATATTTTAATTTCGTGTATCTAAAACATTATTTTTATTAATCGGTCCTGTTGTAAAGTAAGTAAATTAGTACGATATTAGTTTGTTTTTTAATGTTAAAAAAATATATCGAGAATTCATTGTAAATGAGCGGAGATTGTTTTTCTTAACACAAGGCAATATTTATCTATAATCAAACATTTACAATAAATTTTTGATACAATAACGTTACACTACATACTTTTGTTCAATTTAATTGTGTACAGAAAAGAATGAAATGCACTATCACTCAATCAGATAATGACAGATTCTACGCTAGATATAAACTATGTATTATTGTGTTAGAATCAGTTAAGTACAGTGTTATTATGAAACCTATAATGTTTCATGTATAATATACATAGGTATAATAACTTCATTTGTCAGGACCCGTAGCACGAACGAACATTTATCGAGAATATAAAAATTTGATGGAGTAATTTTGTATGTGGGAAAATTGTACAGCGCCATCTACTGATTAAAAGCAAAACGTGTTTCTCATAGATATTTAATTATTCTATCGAGGACTTTTACGAAATTTTTTTTCTCGATTGCTGTTACGTACATCTCTCGCATCATCATCATGTTTGTTAGTACCTAGAACTCGTCAATAAGCCCTTTTTAGGGTTCCGTACCCAAAGGGTAAAAACGGGACCCTATTACTAAGACTCCACTGTCCGTCTGTCTGTCTGTCTGTCACCAGGCTGTATCTCATGAACCGTGAAAGCTAGAAAGTTGAAATTTTCACAGATGATGTATTTCTGTTGCCGCTATAACAACAAATACTAAAAACAGAATAAAATAATATTTAAGGGGGGCTCCCATACAACAAACATATTTTTTTTGCCGTTTTTGGTACGGAACCCTTCGTGCGCGAGTCCGACTCGCACTTGGCCGGTTTTTTTTTCAATTTAGTAATCTCACGTTTCGCATTAGATGAGTACGAAGAGAAATAGACAAATAAAAAAAAATCGAAAAAAAATAAAATGTAAAGTCAAATTTTAACAAGTCGTTTCTTTGAGTCACTTGCATTTTTTATGAAATAGGTAGAGCTACTTTTTTTAATAGAGATTCAAAACAAAGTTGTTTACTTTCATGAAAAAAAAGTATATAAAAACTAGCATTATAAATGCAAAAATCTTAAATTTAAAAATATTATTTTAATAATAACAAGGACTTAATATGGTTAAATATTATTAATCATTTGACTGTATTCAAAGCACCAAGAATCAGTTATAGAATGCAAAGCCAATTTTAAAAGCAGGGGGTTACTTTTGAAACACGAACGAGCTTCTGAGATCAAATTGGTATCGAATAAACATCAAAAATCTGTTATTTTAGTACATTGCAAACGGTTGCCATGGTTTCCATTGTACTATTTTGACGTTTACTCGATACCAATTCGATCTCAAAACCTTGTTCGTGTTCGGGAGTAACCCCCTAGATTTTAGTTATTAAATAATTTCAAAAATTACGTACCTACTTACATTTGTTTTTTAAAAATAAAGGAGGATATGGTGAAACCAATAGGTATTTGAAATTAATAAATTGAGAGCGTGCATAGTGTTAAATAATAATAAGACGTGAATAAACATGAATTACTTTAATGTTGCTAGAATTATATAACATAATAATAATAACTGTCCGTTTGCAAAAGTCAACTTTAGGCATATGAATGAGACATCAATTCTTATCATAAGTATGTACCTAGATGCATTTTATCAAACTTCGATAAGCCAATTACAAGCATTCTAATCAATCAACAATTTGTGATGGAAATGGACTCGATTAAAAACAAAACATTCGCTATGAATTAATCGAATCCTGCAAATTATAATTAAATTTCCCTTCTGTTGGACTGAAACTGATTAACAATTCAGTGATCCGTTTCATAATGAGTTGTTCGTTGGAAAATTATGACGCGCCAGTAGTGACATTATGCGAGATTTCTATGTAATGGCCAGTGAAAATCGCGTGCTACCAACTGCAGCGAAACAAAAGTATACCTAGTTTATACTGCGCAAGAGCGTATTCATAAGACAATAAGAATATAATATAAAGTTTACAATTGTTATTATTGTATGATAAATTAGGATAATTAGAAATTGATCACATCAATGTGATAAATTTTTATTTTAGACATTAATTTTTTTTTGTTCAAATGAAAGTTGTTAATATTCTTTACTTCTTATGTTGTATTGTGTTGCAATTATAATATTATTGTCTTTTTAATTCTTATGAAATTGTTCATAACAAAGAAGTGAAGGCTTTTACGTAAATTTGATATACATTTATAAAATAAAAGTACAAGGATATATAAAAGTGAATTAATACTAAAATCGAAACTTATTTTAATCATATTTACTTTAAAAAGACAACACTTTTTTATTAAAAAAGATATTGTTCCCGATTGTTTTAAAATTGCAGTAATAGACAGTAACTATACAACTATGTTACGCGGAAAAATGTGTCAGCATAAATTTTTATATTAATACTCACCCCAGTAGCGATGGTTTGTTCTAATCGGTTTCCTCTATGATCCTCTTCTTGACAATTCAGCGTCAAGAGGTTTGCCAATAGGACCTAAAACCACATTTACTTTAACAAAACTTTTATATACGAATCCCAAAATAAAACACTAAATAATTTTCTATTCACTTACCGTCAAGGCCAACGCTCTAGCCATTTTCAAAGACACTAATCCAAAATCACATGTATCCCACAGAACACTAAGATCCTTAGACTAAACTAGTATTTAAATACCAAGCAATGACAGACAGGAGTTGTCCATTTCCAAGGTCGGGATGATGCGAAGACGGCCCGTGCCAACCACCACCTAGCTATTTATATACACACACGTATAAAAAGACTTTGCTATGCGTACATTGCGCACACATACTCTAATCGGCGACAGTAGCTTATGAGATCCAATCGGTGCAACGCGAATGCTACGATTATCTTTTCTTTATGCGAAAATGCGGAAAGTGAGGTTATCTTTAAGGAACATGTGTTAGTTCAAGTGTGTTCTGACAGCTTTATTTTCTAGTAGAGTATTGTTAGCTTTAAGTAAGTATATCCTGTATCTATTGTTTTATGAAATAACTAGCGGCCGCCTGCGGTTTCACCCGCGTGGTTCCCGTACCCGTGGGAATATCGGGATAAAAAGTATTCTATGTTTTAATCTAGGCTATTTACTATCTGTGTGCCAAATTTCAACCAAATCTCTTCAATAGTTTTTACGTGATTGAGGAACAAACATCCAAACATCCAAACCCACAAACTTTCACATTTATAATATTAGTAGGATATTAAATTATCAACGAAATCGCTTCGAACAATAATATTTTATTACGACCACAAATCGAAACAGAATCTGTAAAAAATATGACGGATGATTGTATCAAAATATATTAAGAAAGTACCAGTGAATGACAGATAATGTCATTTAATATTAGCAGTGCTTTCGAATGTGTGAAAACCATATGCTACTGCATCGTTGCAATTAACGACATTGAGGGATTCCCGTAACATGACAAACTTCGAAATTAAACGACCAAGTTCACTAATTAAGCTCTACAAAATTTAGCTTACAAAATTTGCTAAGTAGTTCCTTTTTAAAGATAATGGAATTTTGCTGATTAATAGTAAGTATACCGATAACATTATGAACTCGTTTTATACATTCGTACATAGATACTAAATAAGATAAAAAAAAAACTGAAATCATAAAATTTTATATTGGCACTCTTGTTAGGTTGGAACATTATCGAGCTAGTCACAAAAAATATTACTGTATATAATTTATTTATAAAAAGTCCGTATCTACTTAAGGGCTATTTACATGGGTCGATTTTAGTCACCTGTGACGATTGGCTTTAGCCACACAGGAAGTCGCTTCCAAAATTGAATAGCAGGTGATGGCGTCGCTGTCATCTATGTAGTTGATGGCGTAACCTAGGTAACAATATGTAATAACGTAGTTCCAGTTTTGGCCACCGGCACAGAATAGATATAAATACTACCGTACAGAAAGGAAACTCTCCGCCCCGCCCCACAATCAATTACCTCACCCAACTGGCGCCAACCGCGCGAGTTCGTGTGCCGATCCGTGTGCTCATTCCTTGAGCGCAGCGTAAATTTTTCTATGTCTATGGCTCATTCAATAGCCCTAGACTTCACGCACACAGTTGCGCGTGTGCAAAAACGTCACTGTATAGCGTCTGTGTAATAGGTAGTTGAAACGCGACGCTTATATGGAGTGCCCTGGGTGTGCCACCGGATCAGATAATTATTATTTTGTTCAGTCACCTGCTGCCTAGGTCGAATTGCCATTTACACGTTGATTTTTGCCATGCGGCGAAAGAAGTGCAGCTTTAGTTACCAATGTAAATACTCCATTATTGATTGAAGTAAGGATAATGTAAGTACTGTATATAAAGTAACTATTAACTCTGACAAATTAGGTCACTGTACCTACTAAAAGTAGACATATTTTTGTGTTCTTTTGTCTATTACAACTACAGCGATCCACTTAGACTTCCCAAGAGCCTTAATAGTAGTTTGTTACACAAGGGATGTAAGTGAGCTATTACAGAACAAGATCCAATTTGGCGCCCGTGCGAGCGCAGCTCGCAAAGGGCGCTAATGGATCGAGTGCACCCAAAATATTTAGACGCCCGAGCGAGCGTAGCGAGCGAGGGCGAATATAGTTCGAGGGTGTAATAGCTACTTACAACCGAGGTAAGCATACTATTTTACATCATTCATGCGAGGTAAATTTAATAAAAATAAAACGTTAAAGGGTTATTTCATTGAAAACTCGTGGGGTTGATCAGACCATTAAACTGAACAACTTTCATTATGGGACCAACCTCGAAATCCCGAAAAAAAATCAGCTGTTTTTGCATTGCAGAATTTTGCATACCTAGCTTGAACTGAAATTAAATGCCGCCATTTTCATTGTTTTTTTTTTCAGCCAAAAGTTTCGTCAGTTTATAATAAAAGAAAAGAGATTGGTTCACTAAGGAGTTTTAAATGCTTGAATTGTAAAGTAACTTTACAGTTAAAGCATTCACCATCCTTGAATTGTAAAGTGATTTGAAAATGGAACGTTCTATCTAAACAATGCACTGTGTTGCACATGCCAACTTACACAGCCTCATACTATATAAGTAAATCCTAGTTACCGAGCAAGTATGATGTAAATACCTTTATTCCATATAAGCAAGTTCTCAATTTTAACCTTAATGCAAACGCTACAACTTTGTATATTCATGATGAGATAATTTTCTGTATACAATTTTTACTATATAAAAGCATAAAAACGTATTTATCATCGGTAGTCGGTAGTCCACATAAAGATCGTTATGATAGCTAGAATAATGCATAATAAAACATTAACGTTGTGCATTTTTGATATATTGAAATTAGCGGCAAAGGGTTAAAATTATTTCTTTCCTATTACTATACAGTCACACAATTCAATCAGTTTGTAATTAAAGAAAAATTCTAAAGATTTCGCGCCAGTGGCCTTTTTAATTTCTACATGCACTGCACGCATTCTACGATTTAAACTTATAGTCACAGAGTATAAATAAGTCTATGATTTCACCGAAGAGATCGCTGCTATTAGTTCCATTTTCAAAATTAGCGCGTTGCTGGTGACAGAAGCTTAAAATGATGCACCGCCATTTTCAACGCGCCC
Source organism: Agriphila geniculea (assembly GCA_943789525.1). Taxonomy (NCBI): domain Eukaryota; kingdom Metazoa; phylum Arthropoda; class Insecta; order Lepidoptera; family Crambidae; genus Agriphila; species Agriphila geniculea. The sequence continues at coordinate 18,540,947 of OX038875.1, forward strand.
CGTAGAAAGAGAGGGGGGTACTTCCACCGCCAGCTGTCTACTCTCCATCCGTCACATCCGTCTTACGCATTTTCGATCAGCCACGTGATTCTTACTGACGCGAGTTTAGCATTTTTCACTTCGCCTGATGTTAAGTGACGATAAGGCCGAAGGTGGAAGCGCACTACACCCGGAATCCTCATCACTGAAGTACTGGCTATCTTACCTCTAACTGCAGTAACACAACAATTTTTAAATAGTTGTTATGGCGTCAGACTTAGGCAAGATGGTGGTAGCTAGTCAGGCGGACTTGAAATAAACCCTACCACCAACCAAACCGAGTACAAATTGTACCCTCCTTCAGTAACCAATTGTTTTCTTTGGGAGTCGTTGAATAAAAACTGCCACCCAAGTGTTGTTTTCAAATATTTTATGAGGAAGTATATTGATGGCTTAGTTAGATCGTTTATGTGGAAGTGTAGACGCGTAAATGAAAGTCCTGATCAAAATCAATCATTCAAGAATAAGTTACCATTGCAGCATAACTTCTAAATCACAGTACCTTGCCAATTGAAGTGTAACCATACGATAGAATCCAAAGTGTTATCCATTAATAATTTTTCTTTTTTTTATTTACTAACATAGCTTCATGTTTCATGCACGAACTATTTTGTAACGATGATGAATTTCAGCAGGAAAGTTTTTTTGGTTGACTCAACACTTTCCTTTGTGAATCATTTGAACTAATTGGTCAGTATCTTAATAATGTATTGCCCGTCAAGCTTGTAACATTTGTTACGCTATAGTAAGTCATGTTTACCTACTGATTTATATTAATTTAATCAAACAAGTAAAACATTTCCGGCATTAATAGTTTATTTAAATATTTATGGCAAAAATTTAATTTGTGTTATACATATTTCTGCATAATTATTTACCATAAATATATCTATTTGACTAACGGGAATTATTATTGATCGAAATAATTATTACGCAATTACTCCTTAAAAGTTTTCAAAAATGTCAAACAAAACCGTTAATTTCATCTAATTAGGCTTAGTACTTAAACATTCACAACTGGGTAATTTGAGTTTTTCTTTACTAAGAACGAATATATTTCATTTATGTATTTGCCTTTCCATCGGAACCAAGTGCAGAGGTCAATCTAATCCTCTATTTTCAATATGGATTTGGACAACTAATTATATTTTTGTTGTCGGCGTAGTGTAAACAGTTAGCTATCAGCTATAATATTGTAAAGGGCTCGGGTTATCACTTGTCAGTTTCCCTAACTAGCCATTTTCTCTAACTGGTCAGTTTACCTCATTCGTCAGTTTCGCGGGTATATCTCTTAAAATATATATTTTTTGACCTTTCATGTCAAACTAAGTAAATATAATTTAAAGCGTTCTTGTTGGAAGTGAGATAAGTTCCTACTATATAGAGTTTTCAGAGATTTTAGCATTCACAATGCTATTTTTATATAGGTAAGTAATAATAAGTAATATACTAGAAAAAAATCGACTCCTCACAAGATCATTTTCAGTTGGAACTGGACTTCCAAAGGTTGCGGTTTCGTTTCCTACCTGAGAAAATGATCTGGTAACGAGTTGAATTTTCCTTAGTATATTATAATACTATAATGAAAATAACAAATATATAACGTCGTTAAATACTTACATATTAGCTGTGTTGAAACCCAAGAATAAAAAAAGCATTACTTATTCTTAAAATACTTTAATTTGGTTTTCTTTCGTATCAAAACAACAATAACATAATGTTTTGTCGATTACCTTACACACTATTCAATTAAAATTACCATTGCGATACCTACTCTGGGCGGAAGTAGCATACAATAAATATTTATTGAGTATCACAGTCCACTACTTTAAAATAGTAGGTTCGAAATCTAATTTCGGTACTTTTGGTAGTATGAGCGCCATCTATGTGTTGCAGTAGAAACTATTTGGTTATCATTCAGCGCCATCTAGTGGTATCCGTGATAACCGCCATCGTAGTGATTGCTGTAGACCTGTGGGTGGTGTGCGTGGCCGATGCGCTTGACCACAGCGTTGAAACCGTTGTGCTTGTCAGCAGTATATTCTACGAGACGCGTAGTTCCATCAGGCTCCGCAAGAGAGTAGGCTCCTGAAAATGAATCCAAATTAATATTATGTCATACACAGAACGCGATTCAGAGGTTAGCAGCTGTTCACCTAAAAGACAAGGCTAATCGATAGTTCAATTTATTTGTGTTTTGTAGAACAGATTATCAGTTATCCGAAGTAATTTATTTCAACTTATAAGAAATTATATTAATAATTATTTAACCTATTAATTATTATGGGAACAATTTTATATGCAAAGAAATGCAATATAATATTAATACCTTTTACAACATCACCATCACGGGTCTCCCACTGCGTTTTGTGGTCACCAGTGTGGGGGTCGTTCACTGAGTAGTCGAAGGCATATTTGGGATAGGCCTAGAAAAACAATACAAATAATTAAAAAAACATTAGGAAATATAAAAAGATGTATAGCCCAAACATTAATTATTTTCATTTTTTATCGCGATGTTTATGTTGCGGCTAATTCCCGAAGTGCGGCAATACCCAGTTTTAAAGCCGGCTAAAACTAGGTGTAGCCGATAGCTGTTGGTTTAAACTAGGTGTAACTGATCTGCTTTACTCTTGTAGATCCCGAATATTTTTAACAGAGAATAGAAACAACTTTCTTAATACCCCATAAATTACTCTCCCTTTGTAGAATCACAAAGAAGGCTAAAACTAGTTTTAATTTATCCGGCTACACCTAGTATTAGCCGCGAGCATATTGGCTACACATAGGTTTAACTTTGAGCTACCAGCTACACCTAAGTTTAACCAATAGCAACCGGCTACACCTAGGATAAACCAATAGCTACCAGCCACACCTAGGTTTAACCAATAGCTACCGCCTACACCTAGTTTTAGCCAACTAAAACTAGGTTTAGCCGCACTTCGGGTATTAGCAAGTATATAATTATCAAGCATTTTAAAGAAAATGGAAATTGTACTTTATTAGTTCAAATACAACTAGTCGAACGCGTTGCTGTCTTTTGCCTGTATAATAATTTTTCATTCACAAAAGACATCAACGCGTTAAGTATGATAACTCATTAAATAAACTGTTGTTGAACTTTATTAAGTAAACTATTATACATAGCGAAATCGAAGTCAATGGCAATCTATTAAACTAAGAATCTAACCGCGATATTGATAACTTTAGGACAAAAATGTCTTAATTAATACTGATCAAACAAAATTATTTGAAATCGACCAACAAGTCGTTTGTCAAGTCAACCCGTGTAATAAATACGAAATTCGTTTAAAAAAATTACTAATGACTTCGATTGCACCCTGTATACTACGCTATGATAATAACATATATTTTTTGTTAGGAAGCTAACATTAGTTGACTTTGATACGACAATACTAGCAAAATCTTTTCTACACTACTATGGTATTTAACATGATTTAATAGCATTTAAATATTTTTTTTGTGTTACAAAACATATTCAAAGAGAGATAAATATGTTTTAAGGATAGGATAGGATAAATTAAACTGCAATTAGTGATACCATAAACCGTGTCAAATTTCGTACTTTTAATGACGTGCAATAACTTCCCCAGTTTCCTTTCTGACTGAAATTAAGCCAATTTCCGCCGATAGTAAGCATGTCACCGACATGAGTCTTGCGTCATAATGACGCAAAGATTCACGGTGCTTACACTCGTTATGGGCCGTGACTGCTGTCGCCATAACATTATTTAAGTATAGGGAGGGTTGTTTACTTAAAAATACGAAGTTTAGGTACCATATTGCTGAGGCAGAAAGTAATAAATAGAGATTAGATAAAAAAGTGAACAGGTATGAATGTTGATGACTGGAAAGGAAGAGAAAGGCTGCAGAAAAGATGGATGGATTCTGAAGGGAGTAGATAAGAAGATGCCGTGTGATATGAAAGCGCGAAAGAGGAACGAACTGTGGCGACCACAAATAAATTGGGATAAGGGTAGGGAGATTATAATTATAATTGCTGTGGAGAAGCATATACAATGTGTAACAGAATTAATGTCTAAACCAGAATATGGTAGATAGGGACCATCAAACTAAACTACTTTTACTATTACATAACTCTGATATCCCGAAAAAAAAACAGGTTGCACTCCAGGAGTGCCGACAGAAGTGAAAACTTTTTGCACGAATTGCCGTCTTACGAATTAACTCTGCATTTGAATTTACGAATACAGAACACTGTTTTACCGAAAATTTTTAAATTAATACCGAAAAATATTAAAATGTATGCAACAGCTGATTTTTTTCGCGATTTAGAATTGGTCCCATAATATAATAAAAAGTTGTTTAGTTTGATGGTCCCGGTAAACGTTGTCTGGTTAGCAGCTTGATATCAATTTTCTATTATTTTTCTAATCGGTATTCAAAATATACCTAAACCTCAATGCCAATGGATTCTTATATCAATTTTAATAGAATATAATGTACCTAGGAAATTATTCAGGCTATCACGCATCGTTGACTTTTCATTTACAAAAACATTTATACGCGTACTGAGACTGTTTATCAATTTTGCAGAAAAATCGGTCTAAAGTTGATGGCCTTCTATATGTGCAACGAAGCTCAGCTTGGACAAATTAATTATTACCGCTTAATTTTCTATGGCAGTTAACTTAGTGAGCTACTAGCAGGGAATGATTAATCTTTAATTTTTATTTTGCGTTGATATTTGCTTACAACTATTTGTGGACAATGACATAGAATATGCCTATTTGTAGTTAAAAGTATACTCCGTTTTAATCTTGTATAATTCCGTCAACAAGTGGTGATCACCGATCTTCCTTTTGTGTCTGTCTTTCTATCTTATTAGTACACCTACTATTATGTATTCTGTGTTAATATTGTTATTTGTGCAATCAATATGTGGCCGATAGTTCGTTATACATTATTGGGTGAAGATTATTAGCTAAGTCGGACAAAAAATATTAAAAGACTCACATAATAATCTCCGTGGTCATCTCCTGCGTATCCTATGTTTCCTCCGTATCCACCTTGCCCACCATAACCACCGTATCCGGCGTATCCGCCTATGTATCCAGCGCTGACCGCTGCGCATGCGGCAACGAAAACGAACACCTGAAACGTAAACGACGAGAATAGCTGTTGAAGACGGGTTTTATTGTTATAACATTAACTGATTTTAAAGCGTATCAGAATTACATTTGATATGAGTACTTGACAAGTATAAATCATAGATAAGCGTCAAAAAATTTATTTCTGTTAAACGTTCGTATCAACTCAATTTTACGTCTTTAATTCATGTTATTTCGCGTGTGTGTCAATACGCGTATGCTTCGTTTTGCGTATGTGTCATTTTGTGTATGTGCTATTTCGCGTATGTGTCATTTTGCATATGTCATTTTGCGTATGTGTCATTTTGCATATGCGTCATTTTGCGTAATCAAAATGTGTCATAATGCGTAAAATTGGGTAAAGGTGACCTACAAGAGCACACCTTAAAAAAATTACATCATAAAGGTCTTACGAGGATTACTTATTGATATTTAGACCAACTTTTACATAATAGATAAGTAAACGATAATAACATTATTAGAACTGAGACTGCGATTTTGATATTATAACACCAAACATAATTTAGAATAAATTCTCTAAAGTAACTTGTGGAGAAAAAAGATTAAGTACTATCTACGTTAATAATTAGTTTGAAGAATCCTTTGTTATTAAAATAAACCAGTTTATCGTAAACATATCAAATACTTAATTTAAAAAGCTACCTAATTAATATCACGTTACATCACAATAATTTTGGTAGAAACATCCAATACTGAACAATATTTCTAGACATAATGATACAGATTCTTTGTGCGTATATTTGGGACATGATATAGCCATACATGGCGTTGAAGCAAACAATAGAGCAGGTAAAAACAAATGCAGGAAGCTGCCTCCAATAATTGTATACACTTTCCGTTGTTTCGTCTTCATATTATTTCCCATAGCATTATTACATCTGTCACTGAAGTAAGGTCAGAAAAAATATCTGATTTCTATTGAACTATAAGTATTCATATTTCTATTTGTACTGTTATCTTATATTGGACACTTTCTAAAGTTAAATCTCATGATTGTAGAGATTTTAAAAGCATATCAGTATGTAGTCTTTTTTACGATTTTTTTAATTTTCTTGAAAGTTACGATCAAACGCCTCCTACCATTGCCTATCATAACTTTTAAGTTTGTAATGTTTATTAAATACGAGTATATTGTCATTCTACAGTTCAGTAAATGGTTTTTCAGTACTTTTAAATACTTACATATGTTTGATAAAGAACCTCTTATTTAACTTAATGACTTTCTTAACTTTACTTAACATTCAATTCAAAAGTGATTAATTATTAAGTTTCTTTGTATAAAGCCATGTTAACTTTGACTTTGACTTAACGATACAAAATACTGAGTAGTGTGTTTTTTTAATAAATTGAAGAATAAAATCAATAATTCATTGACTTTGATATTAGTCTGTACATAAACAATGTTTTGCGACACCGCTCGATGAAATAAGCCGGAACGGACGTGAGGCGTTTGTTGTCACATAACAAGGCATATTGAAAAATATACCTATAACGGCGGTAAAAGGAATCGTGATAGCTTTTGATAACCGAATCGTTGTCACCATTTCATAAGAAAATAAAAATAAAAATACAGGGTTTTACAAAATACACCTTTTACTTTTTTCTTCCTGATAAATATTTATAACAAATTTTGTACGAAATGAATTACATTACTATTTGGTTAGCGTGAATCATTTCAATTGTAAACACCGATAGCGTTTGCTAATTTGGTTTATATAATTTGATTATTGAAGCATAATTTATAACACTGGGTTCGTGTATGAATGAAATAATACTCGTACTTCTGTTGTATAATAAAGTTTACAAGTTACTTCCTGTTTTATAAACGATATTATTTTTAATCCATGAAAATAAATTATAAACTTTGACCCAAATAAATTATTTGGATCAATTTTCACATTTTTGATGTTAAAACCGCTTGATGCATTGGAGGTATTACCTACTGCTCCGTAAGTTCAGGATTCAAATTTATTCGTTTGATTACGTATTATACCGTCTAGTTAAAAAAAATTGTCATTTAGTTATCTGTCAATTCTTTTGAATGACTTTTTTTATTTGGTAAATAATTTAACTGAATGATATCTGCTATTTGAGGATTGAAAAATCCCCCCTAAGTCTGTTTTTTGAGAGTGACAAGAATGACGTTTCACATTTTTCGTAATTTCATATTTGGTTCCTGTGCAAAATATTTAAGTAATTTAAATACAGACTTTAGCATGACCACTGAATAGTACTTGTTGTATGGTCTGTGCCACCGAAACACGATATGATAACATATGAAATTATGAAGCAATTTATCAACACAGATGTCAAAAGACAATAGATTGACAGTGTCGATTAATCGCTATCTTACACTGACATGAAATTTTTTTTTTAAATATATGCAGGTCAGTGCTATCTTAACTAGTTTCTGTCATGCTAGGGGGTTGGTAAGTTTAAATGTGATGAGCATCTGCCGCATGTTATTATGATTTAACAAATAACCATGCAGGAGTTTAACATAGATTAGTATTAAAAATAAAAATATATATAAGAGAACTGTACGAGGGTTAACAATTCATCATCTTATCATGCTTGTGTGTCTAAGGCAGTGATTCCCAATTAGTTTTTTTACGTACCCCTCCAAAAAACCTCAAAGTCGTGTATCCCTTAATAATAGAAAAATAAATCAAATGTATGAAATCAGATGTAGACTACCGCGTACCCCTTGATATAATGTCGCGTAACCTCGGGGGTACGCGTACCACTAATTTGGAAACACTGGTCTAGGACGTAATCTAATTTTAAAATAAGCTGCGGTGCTTAGTAGACTTACTACTTGGTATCTATATGGAAATAATTTTAAGTTAGGACTGAATAAATTAGTTGAATATAAATACATTTTAAACAATAATTACTTAAAGGCATAAAGTGTATTGTCTACTAACACGTGTTTTATACTATATTTTATTTGCAAACAACGATAGCGGGCAATTAATAGTTTTCAGTTTTCCATAAGCTCTGTAACTTACGGACTAAAAAAGGGAAATATTTTTTAGTTACTACAAGAAAATACCACTTTTCAAAATACCACTACAAAAACTATCAAAAAGGAAAAATCACTCCAAAGGGCTATTTTAGGAAAAGTATATAAATCACTTAAACCAAGCACACTTACTTGGAAGGCACGCATTTCTGTTATTGTTTTTCACTTAGGTCACTTTCTTCCTCTTCAGCTAAGCCGACAGGAGCAGAACTGACACTGTGCTGGGTTGAATGAGTGCAAACTATTTATAACTGCTGCCGCTTTGGTTGCACCACTGCACACTTCGTACAGCCTAGCCTACGTATGGCTGTTTGGGTTAGGACGTTTGTTTTGACGCCAAAAAAAGTTGTTGATCGCAAACTTCGTTTAAAAAGATCTTTATATATTTTATATAAAGAGTTTTACATACGTTTACGAATCCTTCGTTGGAGAGGAGGATTGGACATAAAAGGACATAAACCATCACGCGTGCCCAACACGGTCTCACACACACTACTTTGATTGGCTTTGGACATTTTGGTGAAATGGTTACTTTCAAACCAACCTATTAGCATCGGCTATTTTTAATGTCCCCATTGCTAGGGCCTCTTTATGAGTGGAAAAGGAGGTTGAGCCATAACACACCAAGCAGGCTCAACACGTATATTTTGTAGTTGAAAATGTTGATTGAAACTGTTTTTTAGCAGCAATTTTCATGCGATTTCAGTTCAATTAACAAAATTGTATAGGGTATTAATTCTATTTGATGTAACTAAAACAAGAAAAAATAATCCTTTGTATTTTTTTTTTGTAAATTTAATTTCATTACATAAAAAGGAAATACATTTTTAGTATCTCAATTAGTATTTTCTCTTCTAACATGTAATATATTATAATTGTAACTTCTTTTAAATCAATACAAAAAACTTAGAAAAGAACCTGTAAAATAACTGAGCAAATATTTTCACTTTTACATTACAAAATTGAAGTTAGCCACCGTACAACATGTAGAAAAAACTGCACTTTAAAGTGACATAACTTAAAAATAAATTAAGTTAGTACATTAAATGTGTTGAATTATGAAATATAAGTATTATATAAAAAAGAGTTTTGTAATAGCAATAATTGATTTTTTCCTAAATTCCTCATTTGTATGGATATGTTACCGTGAAATCCCGTTTTTAGTTAAAACGCGTTTTCTCTAGTGTAAACTAGTTTGAACTAAGTGCCTTTGTAAGAACTAGTTTCACCTAGTTAAAACTAGAATTTACTACAAAGTATTTTTAAATTTCAGTTAAAACTAGTTCTTACTGAGAGCTTTAGTTAAAACTAGTATTAGAGATCTTGTTTGGAGAAATGACTCAATCACAAGCGAATCGAATCGAATGGAACCTGTTTTATTCCTGTAGGACCCGCGTATAGGTTAGAAATTTAAGGCAAGCGCGAAGCGCAGCGGAGCGTGAGCCTTAAATTTCGAGGTTTTTTTTTATAACAGACACAGAAATATTTTCTTTTATTATAATAACTGACAGCAAACGTACCTAAGTTTGCTGTTTACAAAGCAACAGGTGTCACCCCCGAGTCAGGTGACATCTCTCGACCAATCAGAATGAGGCACGATGAAGTTTGACCTAGCTCGAAACAGTTCTTACTGAATTAGTTTGTTAAAACGCGTTTTGATTAGTCAAAACTAGTTTTAACTGATCATATTTATTGAGCAGCAGTAAATACTAGTTGCAACAAAGGCCTTAAGTAAAAAATAGTTTTGACTAGTCAAAACGCGTTTTAACTAAACACGGGTTTTTACTGTAACAGATATACTCTACAAATGAAGCTGAGACCAGTGGCTTAACGTGCCTTCTGAAGCACTTAGGAGTTCGAGATTTTGGCCATCCCATCCAATGACTTCCGACTGTTGTAAATCGCAGGGTCAATGCGCTAACCCACTGTGCTACAGAACTCTTCAACCCAAAATAAAATAAGTGCCCTAGTTTAACGTCTATATAATTTTTTTTATTTTCGAATTTAGGTCATTTGTATTCTGGCAACATGTGTTAGAGTTGATACATTATAATATGTTTCATCACACTTATCACATAAATTGATCTACTTCGCTCACTGTTTAGCTATTGGCTGCAGAAATAATTAATGTTTGAGTGTTCTTTGTATTCTAAATTGACTATTATATGCAGTAATGTTGATTGAAATATTAATAAGACTTCGACTATTAAGCTTGCTCAAATATCTCCTATGCAATGAAATACCTATGTGGTTATTAGAATAGCACATCAAAAAGCTTTTAATAAAATAAATAACGTAGTCCATTTGGGGATGTGAGTTAGGTACTATGATATAAATACAGCAGTAACTATCGGCGTTAGTTGTAATTAAATAGTTAAGTTTATTGAAAATATTAAATTTTCAATTATTAACAATTTCGTGACACCAGCTAGGTACAAGTAAATGGAATTACATAATAATCACGTTCCCATTTTTTCTTCAAGTCTGAAGAAAACTGACGAACAAACTTGTAGAGTTTATTTTAAAATACCATTTTTTTGTATCTTACTAAATTAATAACCAAATACTTATTACACCACTAGCTAGTTTGATTTTACAATGCGCTAATAGTAGTTACAAGTAATGTCCTTATCAGCGCTAAAAATCAATATAAATTATGAGTTTAATGTCTTATAACATTTTAATTTGTTAGTCGGTAAGTCTTTCTTTTAATTTCTTAACTTCGATTTAAATCTGTTATTTCTGGTCAGTAAGTTCGATATCAACGCAGCACACATACGCAATTTTATCGTTATGGTTTCGCACATTTAGTGCGTTTAGCCAATGTCAAATAAGTTCCAAATTACTACTTTTACTATCAAGGTCGTTGACCGTAATGATGACCCCATATTACTTTACACTTCAGTGATTAACTTGAAATTAAGTTATTTAGTTTTTAAATAAATGAATAATAGTATTTTTGCACTTCTCGAATAATCGGTTTTACATTTCAATTTTTATGTTTTCAATTACCAAATGATAACAAAATGTAATGCAATAAAAAAAACAAATTTACCATCATCATTGATAATTCGATAAAACATAAATATATTTCTGTTTTTATCATAATTTCTTAGTTTTAAAAAGTTAATTTTTTGTTTTTCATTCATTGTACCTACGCTTAATTTTTCCATTGAGCTAAGATATTTTTCTAGAAATATTCACTTATTTTCTCGTGATTTCTATCAGACGCTTGTCACAATATTTACATAACCAGTGAAATGACCAAGTTGCGGTGTGATATATTGCAGTAACTACTAACCGGCATTCTATAGTTAATTTTGCTACCACATTTACGAACATAATATTATAATTGCATCGAAAATTTTCAATTTATTAAAACGCATTTGAAATAAGTACTTCGAGCTTTCCTAGCTTAGAGAAACATTTCAGTCACTCGGACTGAGAAAATCATCATATTAAAATCTTAGTGAAGGAAATTTAAATTAAATATTTTTCTTAAGTATTTTAATTTCAACGTGATTTCTTATTTCTTACGTTGCAGGTAAGACAACCAGTGCCTTGACAAGTAATATAAGTAATATAAACATTTTTAAATTTGAGATTTTTGCATTTACAATGCTATTTTTAAACAATACTAAATATTTAATATAAACATTATTTCTGTCAATCTAATGTACTCAACTAATTCAATTTTAAGCTCTTAATTGTGAGCTTAATTGTCTTAATCAAATGTTTTGGTATTTGTAACGATATCCGTAACCTCTATTGTAATATTGATATATTTGTTATAACTGTTTAAACTTATACAAACAATACTAAATACAAAAAATATAAAAAAAAAACTTTTCTTATTAGAATATGATTGGACACTATCAATGATAAAATACGAATTAAGTAAAGCTTGTGTAACGGACTTGAAGTGTTCCAAGTAAAGTGATAGAGGTTCTATTATGAAATGCATACCGTTTGAATTTATTATGCAAACCGGGAGAAGTCGAACAAGCCTCATTTTGTATCAATTCTTATGATATCAAGTTTATTATCCAATAACGTCGAGGGAAGACACTGTTAACTTTGATTTGGGTGGCAGTGAACTCTACTAGCACCGCCAAAGGTCCCAAATTCGATTTCTGATGAACTAATTTTAATAATGAAAAATGTTGCGTTGTCATCAAAAACGTTAAAATTGAGCTCAACAATATACTCGTAATTTCAAGAAACAATTCATATGAAAAAGTCTTTCGACATTTTGCAAAGTACAAATCTTAGATAATAATTGAAAATATAGACTGGCGTGTTTTTTTTAGTATTTGGTCACTACTAAAATAGCTGAGTGACTATGAAACATAGGTATGGCTCAACTTTATATTTATCACTTTTTACCTACAATATTATTTTTAGTTGTTAACCCCATTTTCTAGACATTAAAAACGTTCTCACAGTTTCCGTGACAAATATTACTCTTTAAATTAATTACTATGACTTCTTTGACCGTCAACTTACGAGACAAGGTTGTCATAACCACAACGCAAATTATAAAATCACTCATAACAATCGTAACAATCATTATTCCGTCAAGCGTAAAAGATTTATGTTACACTTCCTTGCCTGAAAAATGATTGCTGAATTTTGGCAAATCACGAATATCTTCAGTGTCTACCTGACTTATGTTTTTGTCACGGAAACTGCAGTTGCATCGAATAAAAACTCCTTTTGCGCTTAGAATTATACTTACGTTAAATTTCTCTTGAAATTGATGATGGGAAACAATCTTGTTGTGTATTTCTGAAAAGTGCCAAACATCGAGAAAATAAAGTCGAGCAAAATCACACAAATAGCTGAAAAGCAAAGTATTCTAAAAATATGGATGTATTTTATTTTAACGATGATGCCTACGCGCGGCAATCTAAGAAGTGTATAATGTATTTTTTTATATGAAATCCATAATCTCTTAAGTCAAGATTAAAACAGCTACTTGATGGAAACGAAAGACCGAATTCTTTGATTAAATATTACTAAATTATAAGGTTTTGATTTTTCCGTTGCTTTCAATTAAACGACAGTTAGGAGTGTTTAGATCTTGGCCTGGAGATTTCACTAGCGGAACCGTAACCCAGGTAAGTGCTTCATAAATATAAAGTCATTGTTTTAGTACCTACGTCGAAGAACTTGCGGTCGACATAAATCGGGCTTTCGACATTCGCAATAAGAATGTATTGGACTCGCTAAGTCGTGCTCCAGATTTTCTAGGCTAAATGATAGCTTTTGAAAAAGTAACTTATTTAAAAGCATACTTTTTCATTGAAAACTATTGGCTTCTAACCAGAAATTTTATTTTATCACGATATTTTAGTCTCGATCTTAATAAACCAAACACATTTTATTGTTTTTGGTTTTTTGACCGTGCGAGCACGAAGCGCGAGCGAAGAGTCTCCGTTTCAGCTTGGGTAAAAATGCTTTCGTCCGGCTGTCCGTCTGTTCTCCTTTACAGGTCACATTTTTCAACCGATTTTTGTGAAATTGTGTAAGCAGGTTCGATAATTATAATATTTTTTTTATCGATTCAGTAATATTTCAGCCATTTAGAACAATGTTCAAAAATGTAACAAACGCGAGGTCTACAGCTTACAGAGCCTCTAGTATTATTTTTATCGACTTTGTACGGAACACTTAGAGATAGTCTCGTATGTTTCCCGGTTTTATGTATTTAGTTTTATTATTATTATTAGGTTACTTTGAACATTATATTTTCTACGCCTTGCGCTTGTCTATCGTAGGATATCAAAGATGATTAAGTTTAAAAAAAGGTGATAAAACTGTATTTTACTCTAAAACACTAAAACGATTTCAATCAATGAAACCCGTAATGTGCCTATAACAAATAGTTTTTAGTGAACCATAAAAACTACAACCGTATAATCAAGGTTTCATGCTCTTTTTATGAATACAATATTGAGACTAGGAGCATTATAGCACTATCAAGTGATAATAGCACTTATATCATTCATAGCCTTCATGCTTATTTGGTTTGAAAGAAATGATCGTTTCGGTAAAATTGGCTATTGATCATAATTGTGGTTACACGGGTCAACTTGGCAGGTGACTTGCTGGTTGATTTTAGTCAATTAGTGCTTTTTATCGACAATCGCTGATAAAATCTAATCGCAAATCTAATTTTATGAGATGGGGATCCGATTTTAAAAGCGATATCACAATACCACATAAAATTCAATATAAGGAGCACCTAAACCAGTACAGTGCCTAATGCTATAGTCAACTATTTTGAAACTATTAAGTTGTTAACTTCCTTGATTGAAACTGGGATTCCTTAAAATGCATTATTATGAATTTATAATATAAAATATATCATACAGCGCTGCCACAAGTCCTGTGTGTCAATTCTCTAAAAATAGCTCTACGATGCGGCAAGGCTGTCACGTGACGCTAGCTCGCCGATGAGCTCGCCGATGGAGGGAACTATTTTTCAATACAAAAATGATGTTGCGAGCGGGGCTGCTAACTTGACAAATAAAGCTCTTATCTAAGCGGTATGAGGATGCGTAGTGAAGCATAGTTTACATAGCCGTATTGGGCCAGCCGGTTTGAGGATAGCCAGCGCAGCCTTCTCCAAGCTGGTCTTATTTGGATATATCATAGGCGTCGCTGTGAGAAAAACAACGCCAATCGAATAATTAGATAACTCAATACATGTTTGATTTTCAGAATCGTATCTTCCATTCATTATTGACCGAGTGAGCACGAAGTGCGAGCGAAGCGTCTCTGCTTCAGCTTGGCCGACGATCTGGTGAAGAGCGCGGGAAGCCACTGGATGCGGGCAGCGCAGGACCGATCGTCGTGGAGATCCTTAGGGGAGGCCTATACCCAGCAGTGGGTGTCGTGCGGCTGATATGATGATGATGATGATGATTATATACAGTTTTTCAAGTCTCGTTTAACTTCTTTTCCGTGTTTTTCTCCCAATTTAATAAGGGTTGGCGCTTACAGCGAGATGGGAGTCAAGTCGTCCCGTTTCAAAGCAATTAAAATGTTCGATGGTGTTACTGTGGTTGGTTTGATTCAAACTAATAATAGAAAATTATCTCATTACTATGTAATCGTAATACTCGTTAACATTAACGCATCAATTACTGGTATTTGAGGAAGTGCCTGATTTATTCCTATTACGTTTTAATTATTGACACGAACTTTTGCGAGGAAATAATAGGTTAAGAAATTAGTCTAATAAACGAGTCTATTTAAAATTAACACGTAAGAATCTCACGCATCAGTTTTGTTTGAAACGATTGACCTTCTAATTTAGTAGAGCCGCAGATAGAGCCTATTAAAAAGGAAGGGTTCCGTAATTTGAAGGAAAGACGGAACCCTTATATAGGTAGGAGTAACACTTTATTATCTGTTTGTCTGTCAAGATCAAGACCTATTTTGTCGTGAAAAGAGGTGGCTTTCTATTTAAAGGTTATTTTATTTTATTTATTAAGGTTAACAATAGCTCATTATTTTGTAATAAACCTAAGCTAGTTTGTTGTAGTTACATTTTAGTGACTGTGTACTTTTAGTGCTTAGTGAAAAAGGTGTTACAAATATTTAATAAACTTAAATGTTTGGGTTCCGTATCTCAAAGAAAAGATGGAACTTTTATAGAGCTAATAACACTTTATTGTCCATCTGTCTGTCAAGATCAAAAGCCTTTTTTTCGGGAAAAGAGGTGGATATTCTATATTGGTCATCAAAACATCCTGAACTAGAGTAGATAATAGATATGGGTTAAAATAATTTTGTTGGACCTGTAAAAATATCAAGCTTTTAAGAAGCTTTTAAGTGTACTTTTTGAAAATAAAAAGGCTGACCCTTTTTATTTTGACTAGCAACAAATGAAAACCAATTTAAAAAAACCGGCCAAGTGCATGTCGGGCCACGCGCCATAGGGTTCCGTAGTTACCTTATACCATACCATATTTAATACCACCTATCATTTTTCGTCTGCAAAAATAACTTTGTTTTTCACAGTGTTGGTATGAATGACAAAGTTATATTTGCGGTTTTGGAAAATGTGCTATATCTCAAAAACTAATAACTATATCTCGTTCAAACCAATTTTGGTTGAAAGTGTTTATTAAGATCTACAGCATATATTTTTTTTAGATTTTTCACTCTCTTATTTCAAAAGTTAAAAGGGGGGACACACATTTTACCACTTTGGCGCTGAATATCTTTCAAACGGTTGATTTTGAGAAAAAGTTGTCTTAAAAACCTCAATGCCATTTTTAAAGACCTATCTATAGATACCCAACACGTGTTGGTTTGAAGAAAAAAATTTTTTTCAGTTTCAGTTCCATGTATGGGGAGCCCCCCCTTAATCTTTTATTTTTCTTATTTTTGTATTAAATTCGTTAAGCGGTTAACAGAATACATCTACCTACCAAGTTTTAACTGTGTAGTCTTAATACTTTCGGAATAAAGTGGCTGTGACATACGGACAGACAGACAGACAGACAGACAGACAGACAGACATGACGAATCTATAAGGGTTCCGTTTTTTGCCATTTAGGCTACGGAACCCTAAAAAGGGATTAATGATAAACTTGTATGAATAATAATTTGTAATCTTGTCTGAGCCTTCTAAACTTGTTAAATATTTATTCCTTTGTAAATATTAGCAAAAGTCTATATATTTTCAGAATAAAAAATTAAAGATTGCAAAAACCGTAAGCGATTAATTTTGATAGATGCGAATGCAATAACGCGTGTCTAGATTCGGTGATTACAGTGCTAATTCTAGATACCTAGAAATCACGTGAAACCCTGTACTTAGGCATCGCCGAATACCGATTTATCCATTAAGACTAATTACCGAAGATCCGATAAATATCGTCGATATCCCGGTTGCAGAATCGGACCAAGGCGAGGTTGCGGCATCGCTCGAGTTTGATCTCATTCACAAACCGATAGAGCTGAAATAATTTTCGGGAAAAGAATATCTAGCTATGATGACCATCACCTTTGTGTTTGCATGCACCTGTAGAATTTGTGCTGCTGAATAACGTTGATTTGGCATTTTATAGCTATTGAAAGCCGACTAAAAATTATCTTAAATACTATTTTATTACGTAGTCTTTTAGCTTATTGCTTCGTTCACTCATACCATCTTTTGTCTGAGTTACTTTATAAAAAAAAATAAACAAATCACATACTTAACTTTGTTTAATTGATTAAATTATCAGCTATGTTTTATTCCTCGGAATCTAAGTGATAAAATTAAAAATTATTACTTAACATGTGGGAAAACTTTTTTGGTATTTTATTATATCTTTAATCTAGCTAGTGGATGGTTCTATTGGTTCGGAAATAAGCCTTCGGCTACCGAAGCCCATTATTAGAGTAGTCGATGATAAGAACAAAGCTTCTGTAATCGGCAATCGATACTTCGATTCCGATAGCAGTCGGTAATCGAGTGGATGTACGGAACACTCGAATTATTTTATTACCCCATGTAATAATAATTACTGACATGAAACATGATATTGAAAATGGAAACAATATTTATTTTGGTAAAAAACATATTTTTATGATGCTGAGCTGACCACCAAACTGCATAACTCTTCACCCTATAAAACAATGGGTTCTTTATTTATATCATTCGCTGGTTTTGGAGTTTTCAAAGATTTTTAGTTTACAATAACGTCAGAAACTGTTTCTTATTTTAATATTTCTAGCCAAACTTGTAACAAAAATGAACATTTTTAATAACTTATCTCGTAGAAATTATCGATGTCATAGCAATATCACGTTTGGCCTAGCCACCGTTACCACAAATCTGATAATTGGACGTCATGCAAAAACTATCTACAGACCATTAGCCATGGTGAACTCATTATTGCAAAAGTCAAGATTCTGTAAAAAAGGTGTTGGCTCCCGTGTTAGGCCAAGGATACGAGAAGTATTGGACACGTACTTGGTTGAAGGCTAGGTTGATAGTAATAAGGTGCATGATTCATAAGTAGGCAGAGCGATAAGCGGAGATAATGAATAAAAATATATGTGTTATACATATGCAAACTCCAAATCTCCGCCGCTCCTAGGTTTGTATAGTTTTGACTAGTCGAACCTAGGAGCGGCGGAGCTTTGTACATAAATTCATCAGTCAAAGGCCGAAACACGCTATTAGTTCTGGTCTTTGACAAAGGCTTTTTGTCAAACTGAGGTTTGCCTCAGTTTGACATTATGTATAAACCCAGGAGAGACCAACTTGGCCAGTCATACGCCGAAACTCAATTGGATCGAATCGGGTTTTGACCAGTTAAGACTTAAATTAGTTACATAATTTGCCATTTTGTACGTAAGTGTATGAAAACACATTCTTTAGAGTGAAAATTTAACTAAACTAACAATCTTCCCGTGAAATAAAGAATTCCGTTGTCTGTTGAAAAAAAATAACCATAAAATTTAAGACGATCGCGCTTGACCTACAGAAGTAATCACTTGGATACCAGTATCCTACGACGATCATTTTTTCTTCGTATGATACTGGTTACCAAATTTTGGTATCATACACGGCCGAAGGGAAGTAAGGCAGCTTCCCAAAAATCAATAAGTTCACGCGTGGGTAAAACGGTAAAATTTTGTAAACACGTGTAAATCAAAAGCTGTATATACACGCTGAAATTTTAATCATTTGGTTCCCGCAGTGGGGTGGTTCCTTTCATGATTACAAGCAACTTTTACAATAGGGCCAACTCTGATATCGCGAAAAAAAATCTGCTGTCCTATACAAAAGAGCAATACCTACTCGATCTTAATGTATGGATCAGCTGATTTTTTTTCGCGATATCAGACTTGGCCCCATACTAAAAGTTGCTTGTAATCATGAGTGGAACCACCCCACTGTGGGAACCAAATGATTAAAATTTCACGGTGTTTAGAAAATATTTAAAACTTAAAAATAATAAAAACATGTTGACTAATTATCTGAAGAACTTTTTGCTGTTAAATTAAAAAAACAGACTTAACCTAAAGCTGAAAATATTTTTAAACTAAAAGTTCAAAGCATCAAATGACTGATCGAAAAAAAACATCAAAAATGTAATCTTTTCATTAGGTATTCGTTTGGTTTCTTTTTTATTTGGAAAAAAAAATTTAGAGTTCGGACCTATAATATTAACTACGGTAGCAGCTACTAAAAGCACCGCGTTGTTAACTTTATATTATATACGCAATACTGGGTAAAAAATATTTCATTGATATTGATACTAGTACTTGTGTAACGTAGGTACTGTTACGTTATTTCATTTGGACGTAGGTAACTCGATCACCAACCAACATTTGTCTCTTTTTTACCGACTTCAAAAGGAGGGAGGTACTCAATTCGACCCGTTTTTTTTTGTATGTACACCGATTACTCGAAGACGGCTGAACCGATTGAAATGATTCAAACGTTATTACATTAGGTAAACTCCCAAGTTGGTCCCATTTTTTAAAATTTTGAAATCTGTTCAGTACTTTTCAAGTAATCTTGAAAAAAGTACGAAAATAGTATGATTTTGTGTGAACTACCTCGATGATCAGTCGTATAACTTCTTTGTTTATGAACTGAATAAGATAATTATTTTTTTGTTGGAAAAGGGATATCTTAAGTGTAGTTCTTAAACCGACTTAAAAAAAGGAGGTTCTCAGTTTGACCCGCATGTATGTATGTTTCCGCGATTTACTCACGTTTGGCTGAGCCGATTTTTCTACCTAAATAATATACCTACACTACCTAATACAAAAAGTCCCTACACTAAAAATAAAAAAATAAAAAATTGTTTAAAAAAACAAAAAACAGACTTCAAAAAATCTACCTCTAAAAAGCAAGAAATAATATTCGTAATAATAAAAACACGTCTATATTGAAGTCGGGTGGGGCTTTTAGAATAAAAAAAAGGAATTTGTACTCCAGCCCCACCCGACTTCAATAGACGTGTTTTTATTATTACGAATATTATTTCTTGCTTTTTAGAGGTAGATTTTGTCGATACCCTTTTGTATCTCTTGTTTGTTATGTTTTTTTTAGGTTATAAAATCTACAACTAGTGGCTCCATAAAGCCTTAGCGTCTCTTAGCACCTTAGCACCTCGCGTCTGTGTCTTTTTCGAACATTTTTCGAAATGGCTGACATATGATTTTCCCCATATCTCCGCCATTTTGAAAATTTTCGAAAAACTGAATCGTCAAAATAATCGATATAATTATAGAACCTGCACACAAAATTTCACGAGAATCGGTTGAGAAATGCGACCTGTAGAGGAGAACAAACGGACAGCCAGGCACACGAAAGCATTTTTGCCTAAGCAGAGACACTTCGCGCTCGCTCGGCCAAAAAAATTAAAAGCTTCTTTCAATATACTAAGTACATTCACAGCCACTTTTGACTGAAGTGAGTACTGTCAAAGGCAAACTATTCGTCACTTCCAAATAACAATAACACTATTTCGTATTATATTTCCAAAAGTAGCTATTTCATTGCCTCTATCCTTTATATCACTGTCATAAAGCAACATTAACAAGATAAATTTTGATGTAAATGATGTAAATTACTTACTTCAGGGTTAAGTGTTACATCTTAATTACAGTTCCTTTATTATTTTTTAAATAGTTTATCGTCAAGCTGATAAAATTGGTACCTAAAACAAAATTACAATTCTGTTTGATCTCTTTTATTTAGATTATTATTATGGTCCGATTTCAATATGTCCATTTTAATTATAACTGTATGTTTACTATATACAATGGTATGGTAGTCTCATTTAAAACTTCCACACAGATACAATCTCGTATTTTTTTCAGAATGGCTCATTGGAATATCATATACACGACCTTCAAAAGATGTACTTGAAGATATTGGTGTAGACAATGCTTTTGGGAACATAGAAATGCAAATCACGTGCCGATAAACACGTAATAATAAACACCGTTTATGATAGACATGTGTCCACAAAAAGTAACAAGATAAGATGTCGTAATTTAGGAATATGTACCAAAATTATTAAAAAAACTATCTTTTGACCGTGACTTCGTTCGCGTAGACATTCGGAAAATCCTTAGGGAGCCTTTGGCCGGAATACAAAGTATTCTTTGTTTTAATCCAAGTTATAAAACTATCTGTGTGCGAAATTTCATGCAAATCCGTTTGGCCGTTTTGGCAGGGTTAAGTAACAAACATCCAAACTTTCAGTAACAGAAACCGTTTTGTCGTCTTCGCTAATTTTCCCTATTTTATATCTAAGGACGGACAAACATAATATAGGAAAGGCTAAATTTGAATTTATTGTTTCTTATACAGGGTTATTTGTAAAACACTAAGAACCTCGCAGGAGTGGATTATTAACACTATAAACAACAACATTTGTTCCAAGGCTTTTCCGAAACAGACAAAAAACGACTTTTCATACATAACTCGATCAGCTTTTCGGACATTTTGTAGAGAAAGTAGTTTTTAGGGTTACGTACCAAAATGGTAAAAAAGGAACCCTTATGGTGTGACTCAGTCTGTCTGTCTGTCTGTCACAGCTGGATAAATCGAGAACTAGGTACTAATGATATCAACTTCAAATTTAGAATAGTTTAAGATGACATTTGCCCAACTATTTTTCAAATAAGAAATAAATAAAAAATAAATATCTTTTTTACAACAGGGACTGAAAAGGGGTCTTAAAAATTTGAAGTTGGGCTACTAGGGTATGTGGGATATCATATAAAAGAGCGCCGTTTGCACGTTTTCAATAATTTTTAGGGTTCCGTACCAAAATGGTAAAAAAGGAACCCTTATGGTGTGACTCAGTCTGTCTGTCTGTCTGTCACAGCTGGATATCTCGAGAACTACTAATGGTATCAACTTGAAATTTGGAATGGTTTAAGATGACATTTGCCCATCTATTTTATTTTTTGTTTAAGGCCACATAGTTTTCGATTTATAATTAAAAATGTTAAAAAAATACCATCCCCCCCCCCTTATCTCCGAAGTTTGCAAAGAGAAAAATCTGATATAATTCTATGTAATAGCAGTTTATATAAAGATTACAGGAAAAATAAAACGATGTCTCAATTTAGCACACTTTTTTAGAAATTATCAAATTTCTAAAAAAGTTAACATTAGTGCCATTATCGGTCAAGAGATGGCGCTGACCGCTAATGAAAACTGCAATAATAATTTTATTATTCTACCCTGCAGTGTATTTATTATGATGGTACGGAACCCTCGGTGCGCGAGTCCGACACGCTCTTAACCGGTTTTATTTTGTCTGTTTTCGGAGACGTCGTAGAACAAATATTGTATGATGTTAGTAAATACTCTTTTGAGGTTGTTGGTATTTTAAAAAAAAGCCATGTATAAGTACTTACAAAAAAAAATTCACGTATTATCCTATCGCACTTTATCAGCCCTGTATATAAGAGCCATAAGAATTCTACAACTCTGCTATCTAATCACTCAATTTTAACAACACAAACATTGTTACATGATACGACTTTTTAGCACTTACAAATCGAAAGTAGGGTGCAATATTACGAGTAAGTGCGTACCTAACGTAAGTAGACGATTCCCACGCCAAATAGACAGAAAACTGGCCTTGTAGCTTGATAATGAAAGACCAATATCTGTTTCATTGACTTTTAACTCATGAGGACCTAAAAACGAACTTAACTATGTAAGTTATTTTACAATTTAACTTGAAAAAGCATTTTTAAATGTAAATTGACCAATTATTGCTTAAAATTTGATGAAGTGAAACAATAAGTAGGAAATTAACTATTCTATTTCATTGAAAAATATTTTTGTTATATTTTATGACACATATTTTAATTACATTTTTTATAATAAGCAACAACCAAATATTTATATCTATAAATATATTTGTTCGATATTAATTTTAGACATGGCATAATCTCATAAAAAACAAACTAAAAAGATTTAATTTGATATCTGACTTTCACACTTAGATTTTTTCATGATATCAACGCATATACATCAACAAATTTTTTTGTTGTGTGCTTAGTAGATATATTAATCATAAACTAATCAACGCCATCTACCGACAGTATCTTGCTTCGACTGGCAAACCCACTCTTGCGCAGAACCACGTTAGTTTCTTTGTGCAAAGCGGCTATGAGAACTTCTTGCCAACTGATTTTGTAGTATCGAAGTAGAGGGCGGCAGTCAGCAGTTTTCTCGTAAAGCATTCGTTTCATCACTTAATAAAATAAGTGCAGCTTAATGGCTAAAGATAATGACGATATTGTATGCATCGATAAGTAAGTGATAGTTACATTATTTTTGCACTAGAAATTTTTAAAACATCTTCCAGTCACACCCCGGGCACTCCATACAAGCGCCGCGTTTCAACTAGCTATTACACAGACGCTACACAGTGACGTTTTTGCACACGCGCAACTGTGTGCGTGAAGTCTAGGGCTATTGAATCAGCACACGATTCGGCACACGAACTCGCGCGGTGAGGTGAGGTAATTGATTGTGGGGCGGGGCGGAGAGTTTCCTTTCTGTACGGTAGTACTTATTCTATTCTGTGATCTAGTGATCCCCATTTAAGGTTCATCCTAATAATAATTGAGTAATAAATAAACTACACTGAGCCGCAAAGAAAACGGGTCACCAGTTACCACGTTATTTTCATACAAACGACAGCTTTGAAGCCTTGGTTCTCCGCCAAGGATTGATCGAGCTTTGATCAGACGATAGCTATCCAGGGAATGAATTGAGGAGATCCAGATCGCTCTACACACCCAACTGATCTGGTCAGCATTCTAAGAGCTGTAAGGATCAGAATTCTCAGTTTTAAGATTTTTCATATTTGAATGTTATTTTGGTGGTTTCTTTAAACATATCTTTTGGGTGTGTATAGCGATCTGGATCGCCTCCATTTACTCACTGCATAGCTATCATCAAATCACAGCTTAATCAATCCCTGGCGGAGTACCAAAGCTTTAAAGTTACCTTCCTTCATTCCACCGTCTCCTTTCTACCATCGGATATCCAGACGCATTGCGGGTTACCACCCGTTCTTGGTTAATATACCTTTTCTGCGTACCAAACGCTACTCATCATCGTTCATAATGCGCACAGCTATGGAATGGAATTCCCTGCCGGCGTCTGTGTTTCCGAGCGCATACAACCTGACTCTATTCAAGGCTAGAGTGAATAAACACCTTCTGGGCCAGCTCGCTCCATCGTAGACCTGTCTTTGCTTTTGGGCTAGACTGGGGTCAAGAGCAAACCCATTAACTATAAAAAAACTTGTTTGTATGAAAATAACGTGGTGACCCGTTTTCTTTGCGGCCCCCAGTGTATATGAAAAGTTCCAGATTTCTAATCTACCAGCCGTTATAGGAGCTGGTGTTAAAGTACTGAATGGTCAAAAAAGTACTATTACAAAAAACAAAAATTATGATTTACATTGGAGTAAAAAAGGGGTTAAGGTAAGTAGCTACCTAAATCATATTTAAAGTTAATCTGATGAGTTCTAAAAATAGGATTAAATATTAAAAGCGCCTAAAGTCTAAAGATTTTATGTAATCTAGGTTACATACAGAAGTTATCTTTCATACATTATTGTTGGCAACTACTATGCAAATGTATGATAATAGAATTGAGACATATACATAACCAGATCTGGATTATAATATAAATGTTAATGGAGTCATTAAATTATTTTGCTTCAAGGATTATTATGATTGATCTCGTAAAATAATCCTTGCAGGAAGAGGTAGGTACTAGGTAAGTATGTACTTAATACTTTCATAGCCGGCGAATATTTTATGATGGTAATACGGAAAACAACGAAATGTTACTTGTTAAAAATATATTCCTTTAAATTTTAAAAAACTTTACATGTACAAAATACTAAAAGAGAAAAAGCCCAGAGTTTTCGTCGATTCATCAAGGTTCATACACGTCTCCCGCCGTTGATTTACGAATCGAGCATAGATCATTTAATGAGCAAAGTATGAATTCCGTCAATATACATATTTTGAGGTTTTAAAATAAAATATGCTTCGTGAGTTCACAGCATATTTTACTTCTGAGAGATGAATTTCAGTTTCTGATTATTACAATTACTCACTTTAACGTTTTTGGCTATCATTGATTAAGTATTGGGTGAAATCTTTAGGTTAGTTAGTTAGACGTAGGGCTCTCCCGTGACAGGATATTTCCATAGTCTAGATGGTACTTGGCTGGTGGGTTGGAGTCAAGATCGTGTGTCGGTCCGCCGTATTCATCGGATAACACTGTTGTTAAATATACTACTCTTAGACATCCATCATCTTAAACAACATCCTTAATTATAAAAGTTTGGTGCTACTTTACTCTGCTAGATGCCACACGGCTAACTTCTACTACGTTTTCATTAATTATAAGAAGACCTAAGAACGACGTTTACGATTCAAATTTATTTACCAACTATTTTATGTTGTGAGCGATGTACTACCTGGGTAAAACACATTTATGCAATAGTATTTTACCCAGGTCTAGGGTAAAACATATAGATGAAATTGGACCAACACTGTGATCTCCAAACTCCAACCCACCGGCTAAGCATGTATAGTACACTATGACATATTATTATCCTGTCATGTATGAATATATATATCGTGCACATAATGTAATGAAGTTAGTAATAAAGTACACACAACTTAAACGGTCGTTTCACTGGGCGTCTCCCTCTCGATATGGCGACCCTGCCGGCCAAGACAACAATGTAAAAAAATTGTCAATTGTATTTCCGACCGTATCTTTTCGGAAAAACATTTACGATAAAAACTGACCATAAACCGTTAGTACATCTATTTAATATGAAGGATATCTCTAGCAGACGTATGAAATTTCGTCTAGCTTTAGAGGAATATGATTTCAAAATATTATACGTAAAAGGATCTGATAATGTCGTTGCAGACGCTTTATCACGTATTGTTATAAATTCAAATGAATTAAAAGAAATGAATAATTCAGATTTTTGCAACGTGATGACTAGAAAACAAACGCGCTTGTTAGAACAAAATAAACAAGTTATGCCCAGCGACAGTTCTCGAAATATTCTTGAAACAGGGGGTGGCCAACCCATAGTTTCAGAAATATTAAGAAAACAAAGCGGCAGCATAGATTTAGTTTTTAAAGATAAGAAAGAGATAAATAAATACGAAAGAAATAATAAAATAAGTGATATAGAAGAATGTTTAATATACATACCAAGTGAAAGTATGATTATATTTAATATAGAGTATAAACAGCATTATACCCGAGAGGATTTTGTTGATTTATTACTAAAATTTTGTAAAAGATTAAGTTTAAAATATATAAATATAATTAAAGATAAAGATAATATTAATTTTATTAAAGAAATACAACGCGAAATATATAGTAGGAAAAACTGGGACTTTCCAAAAATTAATATTTTGCCTAATGTAGTTAGAATAACAAATGAAAGTGACAAAAACCAAATATTAAATGATTTCCATATCTTGCCCAGCAGCGGACATGCTGGAATGCGAAGAATGATAAACAATATAAAAAGGAAATACACATGGTCTTCTTTAGATAAAGATGTTATACAGTTTGTCAGTAAATGCAAAAAGTGTCAACTTTTAAAACATTCTATACCAAATAAAATGCCTATGGAAATAACGACTACTGCATACACGCCCTTAGAAAAAATTTTTTTAGATCTTGTTGGACCGTTAGTAAAAGACACGCATAATAACAACTATATATTGACAACACAATGTGAGATGTCTAAATACGTAGAGGCCTACCCACTACAATCGAAGGATACTATAACAGTTGCAAATTCTTTCGTCAGTAATTTTATTTTAAAATACGGAGTACCAAAATGTATAGTTACAGATAGAGGTACAGAATTTTTATCCTCAACTATGTCAGAAGTATGCAAATTACTAGGAATAGAAAAACTAAATTCAACCGCATACCACCATCAGACAATAGGAGCATTAGAAAACACACACAAAAATTTACGATCTTTTCTTAGACAGTATTGCTTAAGTAACTCACACGACTGGTCAACATGGTTACCCTACTGGACATTTTCATTTAACACATCTGTACATACACATACCGGATATCAACCTTATGAACTTGTGTACGGAAAACAATGCAATTTACCAAGTAATATTGTTAATGATTCATTAGAACCATTGTACAATCCTTTAAATTACTCCAAACAGTTAAGATATAGATTGCAATTGGCTCATAAACAAGCCCGCGACAACTTACTAATCAGTAAACAAAATATGAAAAATCAATACGACAAAAATGTCCGCGTGCAAGATTACAAACAAGGTGATCAAATACTTATAAAAAATGAAACATCAGACAAAATGGAAAATATTTATCTAGGTCCCTATGAAATATTAGAAGATTTAGGACCTAATATAAAAGTTTTGAAAAATAATAAACCATATATAGTGCATAAAAACAACACTAAACTTTTTAAATAAATAACTTTGAAACCTTCTTTAAAGATGAATAAATAAATAATTGTTAATAAATATAAGTCATTGAAATATATTTGTTTAATTTTATGTATTGTATAATGATTTGCTTTGTTGTTATATAACGTATCTTTTTACAAAATGTAAGTTAAGTTTTTAAGAAAAAACCTGTAATTTAAAACATGTAATTGTAGCATTTATTTAATTAGTAAAACAGGTACCTGTAATTAAGAAAAATGTATTTAAAAGTGCACGTCATTTTTTTTAAATGTTTTATTTATTGTTTTCACATATAGATTAAGCTTTTTTTTCTGTTTTTTTTTTGTACCCCGGTGGTGTCATGTATGAATATCGTGCACATAATGTAATGAAGTTAGTAATAAAGTACACACAACTTAAACGGTCGTTTCACTGGGCGTCTCCCTCTCGATAATCCTCTCACAGGAAACATTATATCGAGAAAAAAGCGCGCGTATAGTGCTCGATACTGGAGACGCATTTTTAAATCATTAGAATGAGCGCTTTCCAAAATGACAACATACTGTAGGCTCGATAGATGGCGTTGATAAAAATGTATGTGTCAATGGGTTTTTTTTACTAAGCTTTGAAGAGTACTCAGGTAGGCAGGCAGATGTAAATGTAACCCTAAAATGTTTCTCTTTGGGCAGGTGTCAGCCAGCGAGCGCCTACTTGCCTCTTTGGTACAGGCCGTTTATTTTTTAAATCCAATTTTGACACTTTTCTTTCCATTAACGCCATCTAGTGAAGCAAATAGTTACTATTTTTATTTTTTAAATGTCACTTTGAAAAGTCCTCAATCATTGTAATGATAATAATGAGGACTTTTCAAAATGATAAAAACCGTAGGCTCAATAGATGGCGTTGATAAAAATGTATGTGTCAATGGGTTTTTTTTACTAAGCTTCGAAGAGTACTCAGGTAGGCAGGCAGATGTAAATGTAACCCTAAAATGTTTCTCTTTGGGCAGGTGTCAGCCAGCGAGCGCCTACTTGCCTCTTTGGTACAGGCCGTTTATTTTTTAAATCCAATTTTGACACTTTTCTTTCCATTAACGCCATCTAGTGAAGCAAATAGTTACTATTTTTATTTTTTAAATGTCACTTTGAAAAGTCCTCAATCATTGTAATGATAATAATGAGGACTTTTCAAAATGATAAAAACCGTAGGCTCAATAGATGGCGTTGATAAAAATGTATGTGTCAATGGGTTTTTTTTACTAAGCTTCGAAGAGTACTCAGGTAGGCAAGCAGATGTAAATGTAACCCTAAAATGTTTCTCTTTGGGCAGGTGTCAGCCAGCGAGAGCCTACTTGCCTCATTGGTACAGGCCGTTTATTTTTAAAATCAAATTTTGACACTTTTCTGTCCATCAACGCCATCTAGTGAAGCAAATAGTTACTATTTTTATTTTTTAAATGACACTTTGTAGCCCTCATTTCAAATCGTGTATGAAATCGCAAGATTAGTTTTAGACCGATCGGGATAAGTTATTTTGAGGGTATAACCTTTAAGAATTCTAAAGTTTATGAATTCTTGCCTGTCGATACATTGGCATATATTAAGTATACTTTTGCGTTTTGTGTCATATCTAGCCGATGCATCTTGAGAAATTCGATTATTTGTGGTGGTTATTAATAATTGAACTCAAAACTGTCAAAATTGATTTAAAGTTAAAAAATTCAATAGTATTGTATTTAAGATAGCCTGCGTAGTGTACAAACCTAATTTGTGTCATTTTCGTCCATGGAAACAGACGTAGGACCCGTACATTAATAACATTGTCAAAAAAATATTACAATTTGAAAAACAAGTACCATATACCTCAGATCACTTAAAAATCCCTATGAAATAAATTTGTGCCAAATTAAGGCATGGACTTTTAATATTTTCAATTTTTTTGTTTGTTCAAGCTATTAATGCTTATAAAAATATTAGAATTATTAGAGTTTACAAGGTGTTGCAAATAAAAAATAAAATAGCTGCAAATTCCATTGATGAATTTGGCACAAAACATTGTGTACAACAGATACTATTGATCTAAAACATTTAACATTTATTTAACCAATTGTAATATTCTTTTGGAGGTACTAGGGCAACGTTTTAGGTAATAGTCAAATAACAGTTTTCCCATGGACAGATGTGACACAAAAATCTCATGTACATCGGTTACAACTTCGTAATCATCATGAAATTAAAATTTTCAACTTTAATTTTCTTTTCGTCCGATAGCGTTAAAAAATACAAAAACCTAAATTGTTACTTATGCATCCAACCAAAATAGTACAGTAGCCCGTAGAACATTTAAATCACCAAAAAGGTTACCGTTTGCCGTTGTGATATAATTATTTATTACGAAATTATAGATACTTTAACCCAAGTTTTACAGATCGCAACCCGCCGTAACCTATATTTGTATATCTCCAATATTGATATTTTTTTTTATTTTTCGAGGTTTACCACATATTTTAGCTATTGTCGTGTTCTACTACTTGGTTTGATTGCCGCATATAAAAGTAAGACTATAAAAAGTAAGACATACACAGATTTAAGACCTGATGAAAATGGTTGGACTTTATCTGGTCTTAAATCTGTGTATGATCACTTTCCAATGTCTTACTATTATTAGTGGCAATCAAACAACGCTGTAGAACATGACAATAGCTAAACCATGTGGTAAACCTTCAAAAATAAAAAATATCATTTTTGTAGATATACAAGTATAGGTTACGGCGGGTTGCGATCTGTAAAACTTGGGTTAAAGTATCTATAATTTCGTAATAAATAACTATGTATATCACAACGGCAAACGGTAACCTTTTTAGTGATTTAAATGTTCTACGGGCTACTGTACTAAAATGACACAATTTCATGTATTAGGCTAAGTGAATGGTGCCGAAACTATATACGAAAAAAAAACAAACTTTAATATTTTTGAAACCTAAAAACTTATTCCGATCGGTCTATTTGCGATGCGAATCCCTGAAATCGCTATTCGTGAAAAAAATTTTTTTCATAACTGGTTGTGAAACTCAGTTGCCATGGCCGAAAGAGTTTTGCTTTCGTGCATAGTTTTTAGATTCACTTTGAATGATTCAATCTTAGAATAATAACTAAAGGATTCAATAATGCGTCTCCAGTACTTAATTGTCTATGAGAAATCTCCTTTCGCTTTTTGGTGGTAGATGGCGCTGTAAAAATTTCCCATACAAAATCACTCTATCGATATTTTACGCGCGTTTTTTCTCGATAGATGTTCGTGTTAGGGGTACTCATTCATTTGTTTCACTACCAAGCTTTTGGGTTCCATCCATACCAGTATGGAAGATGGAAGGCTGTTTCACACATTTTTTTTTTATATACACAACAGGATAGTGCTTGGCCTTCATCTCACCCAAGGTTCAATGACGATAAGGCCGAAGGTGGAAGCGCACTACACCCGGAATACTGGCTATCTTACCTCTAACTACCGGAACATAACAATTTTTAAATTGTTGTTATGGCGTCAGACTTAGGTAAGATGGTGGTAGCTAGCCAGGCGGACTTGAAATAAGCCCTACCACCAACCAAACCGAGTACAAATTGTACCCC
This sequence comes from Agriphila geniculea, assembly GCA_943789525.1. NCBI lineage: Eukaryota > Metazoa > Arthropoda > Insecta > Lepidoptera > Crambidae > Agriphila > Agriphila geniculea. Next base: position 18,572,290 of record OX038875.1, read on the forward strand.
TCCTGGGAATCAAACCCGGGACCTCTGCGTCTTACACGGGTGGGCAAACCACTAGACCACAGAGGCGGTTCTGACAACTGAATGTTTAAAAATATCTCTATATAGACTACATTTTTTAATACTCAATTCTATCAACAAAACTCTCTTTAGAGTTTTGTTTTGGTAAATAAACGTTATTTAAGTCAACCAATCAAATAAATTAATTTCATGTAATTAACAGACTATACAATGCATTTAACAATAGGAATTAAAAAAACCGCCCAAGTGTGCGGACTCGCGCACGAAGGGTTCCGTACCAAAAACAGCAAAAAATCACGTTTGTTGTATGGGATCCCCCCTTAAATATTTATTTTTTTCTGTTTTTAGTATTTATAGTTATAGCAGCAATAGAAATACATCATCTGTGAAAATTTCAACTGTCTACCTGCAGTCGTTATTAATAGCGAGCAAAAAACGGCATAAAAATCATGTTTGTTGTATGGGAGCCCCCCTTAAATATATATTTTTTTCTGTTTTTAGTAATTGTTGTTATAGCGGCAACAGAAATACATCATCTGTGAAAATTTCAACTTTCTAGCTGTCACGGTTCATGAGATTCAGCCTGGTGACAGACAGACAGACAGACAGACAGACGGACAGCGGAGTCTTAGTAATAGGGTCCCGTTTTTACGGAATACGGAACCCTAAAAACTGTAAGGATTTTTTCATAAAGTAGTATTTAAATGTATCAATAATCACAGACCAAAGAAATTGTTTTTCCCCTTTAATTAGAAAAAAAAATTTGGTACTGGTATTTATTTATGCAAGTACCTAAGTATATACTTAATTGATATCAATTGGTGGGCAAGTCTTGTATGATGCAATATTCAAAACATTTTACTTCACATACTGGATTTGCAGGTTCATTGGCCTATTCGTAATGGTATTTTTTACACACGTTCTTTAGTATGTTATATTTTTAAAGGTCCAACAAAAGCGTAAAGTTGATATTACCTACAGATTAAGCTAATAGAAAATCGACTCACCCATAGCAGCTCAGAAGGGACTACGGGTGAGTCGATTTTTTCTAGTGTTTTTTCTATTATATTTATTAGCTTAAATTTTTTCTTTGTTCTGTGATTAGCTTAATATAAAAATAACATTGTGAATGCCTATAATCTAAAATTTCATAAATTACCTACATATTTTTTTATGTTCTTAGATTGCATTTTTAGGGTTCCGTAGCCAAAATGGCAAAAAACGGAACCCTTATAGATTCGTCATGTCTGTCTGTCTGTCTGTCTGTCTGTCTGTCTGTCTGTCTGTCCGTATGTCACAGCCACTTTATTCCGAAAGTATTAATACTACACAGTTAAAACTTGGTAGGTAGATGTATTCTGTTAACCGCTTAAAGAATTTAATACAAAAATAAAAAAATAAAAGATTAAGGGGGGGCTCCCCATACATGGAACTGAAACTGAAAAAAAAATTTTTCTTCAAACCAACACATGTTGGGTGTCTATAGATAGATCTTTAAAAATGACATTGAGGTTTCTAAGACAACTTTTTCTCAAAGTCGACCGTTTGAAAGATATTCATCGCCAAAGTGGTAAAATGTGTGTCCCCCCCCTTTAACTTTTGAAATAAGAGAGTGAAAAATCTAAAAAAAATATATGCTGTAGATCTTAATAAACACTTTCAACCAAAATTAGTTTGAACGAGATATAGTAATTAGTTTTTGAGATATAGCACATTTTCCAAAACCGCAAATATAACTTTGTCATTCATACCAACACTGTGAAAAACAAAGTTATTTTTGCAGACGAAAAATGATAGGTGGTATTAAATATGGTATGGTATAAGGTAACTACGGAACCCTATGGCGCGTGGCCCGACACGCACTTGGCCGGTTTTTAAAGCATGTGATACAGTTGCCTAGTTTTAATACATTTTTACTTTTAAAAAACTATTTCTGTTGTTTGCGAGAAAATAAATTATGTTTTTATTGGAATACAAAAAAAGTATAAGGGGGAATTAGCACTATTCCCCCTTATACTTTTTTGTATTCCAGTGGATGTTTATAATGTAAGGTTTAATTAGCATTAACATGGAATAATATTTAATTACTTACCTATTACATTATTATTATTATAGCTACATACTGTAAAAACTCCTATGTTTAAATTACAAGCAATCTAATTTTTAGTGTTCAACGACTGAAGCTAAATTATACAGCTTCTGTGAGACTCACTGACGCAATTTTTTATTCCGTGAAGCATTGCTTCAAAATTTTCATAGGAGCTTTAACGAAACGCTTTTCACTGGGCTCTCTATAAGTATCTCTATTGAAATCAATATGTTCTGAGTAAACACAACTAATAGTTGGTGTTTGTTGATATATGAAAAAATCTGAAGCACTTATTGCTAAATAAGTATTATGAAAACCATACCGCAGCCTGCGTCCTCGTATGATATGACAGACAACTAATAGTTCTGTATACACGCTGAAATTTTAATTATTTGGTTCTCGACGTGGTTCCACTCATGATTACAAGCAATTTTTACTATGGGGCCAACTCTCCTGCTCGCAAAAAAGTTCCTCTTCCTGTTCCATACAAAAGTGCAGTACCTACTCGGCCTTAATGTATCGAACTGCTGATTTTTTTTGCGAGCAGAAGAGTTGGCCCCGTAGTAAAAGTTGCTTGTAATCATGAATGGAACCACCCCACGGCGAGAACCAAATGATTAAAATTTCAGCGTGTATACCCTTATCACGAACAGCTGTCGAATAAAAATGCGCGTAAAAACTTCCGATAGAGTAATTTTGTATGGGAAATTTGTACAGCGTCATCTACCGCCGAAAAGCGAAATGAAATTTTCCTTACTCTATCGAGTAATTTTACGCGCATTTTTTTCTCGATGGATGTTCCTGCTCAGGGTACAGGGCCATGCCGCCATGACAAAACCACGGCCCTTCAGCTTTGTGGTGGCAGGTGAGGCCCAATGAATCATGATCATTCTTCAACTTTTAAATAAATGAAATCCCGACAACTTGAAACAGTCATTATTTCCCAAACTTATATAACCAAATAATGGATAGCTTTAAATAAGCCGAAAATAATTAATTTTTTTCGTTATGTGTTATTAAGTCCGCATCCGTCATACTTAGTAAAGTCTGTTATAGAGCTTTTATTAGTTTGGAAATTAATGATTGTTGCAAGTTGTCGGGGTTGGTGCGCTATTTTTACTGAAATAGCGCACCAACCTTCAACATTATTTTGCCACATAGCAAAAATCAACTGTGTAAATAGCGTTCGGCGTAGGCCGCAAGTGACTGATCAAATTTATCTAATCCGGTGGCCAAAACTGGAACTAAGTGTTATTAAGGCCCGTATTTATAAACCGCTCTCAATACCGATCTCAAGAGTGATCTCAGTTGATACGCTCTCAAGATGTGAGCAGCATCTTGAGTTGATTATTAATTAATAGTCGGATATCAAGAGCGTATCAAATGAGATCGATCTTAGGAGCAGGATCTTAAGTTCACGATTTTTGTAGATAGCAACACTACCTACATTTTTGAATGAAGTTTGAATGATTGACCGACCATAAATCATAAGAATTATCTTAACGGCGTTTTGTTTTAGCTGTGTAGAATTAAGTAACTCAAACTACAAAGCGTTTCGTTTAACATTTTAGACATAAGTGGTAAATTGTAATAATTATTTACATGAAACCAAATAAAATATCACTTTATTTTTTTACGTCAGTTTAACTTATGTGACGATTGTAATGTAAGCATGAACACAAAATACTAACGAGTACATAATGCTTTCGGATCGGGCTTTAGAGCGCTTATGGCGCTGCTGTTTGTTTAGTGTGACTCCGAACGCGCCTTTCCACCTCGCGTATCCACGCGCGAAAAATATTTTAGTTAATACAAGATGTTTGACAGAGTATAGAATATAGAAGACTGAACTCTAGGCTGTATGGTGCAAATATATGCCTTTGCCTTTTCTGTTTCACGAACAGAAAAAATTAAAACAGAAAAATAATGTTTGGCGGGATATTGTAATTGAATTGCGTTGTAAAGTTACTTTACATTTCGTAATTTAAGTGAATAGATAGAAGTATCTTATATATGAGTTCAAAAAATACGTATTTTCGCCACTTGAAAAGAAATTGTTTTTGGAAATTACTACAAAATTCGCTAATGTCATAACTTTCCCGCGCGCGCACGCTCTCAAGTCACGGTTTTGCAGCACTTGGCGAACACGCTCTCAATCATCATCTCAAGAGCGATCTCAAGTGCAGAGTTTTGTTTATTAATATGAGTGTATCTCAGTTGATACCACGAACTTAAACATGCACTTAAGTATGATCTATTAATAAGAACGGCATCTCAAGTATGAGCTCAAGATGGCTCTCAACGTTGAGAGCGGTTTATAAATACGGGCCTAGATATTGTTACCTAGGTTACGCTGTCAACTACATATACGACAGCGACGTCGTCACCTATGTGTCGCCTGCGATTCAATTTTACACGCGACTTGCTAATGGGATATTTACATGGGCGACTAAAGCCGAACAACTTTCCCCCCACTGCGAAAATCGACCGTGTAAATTGCAATTCGGCCTAGGCCGCAAGTGACTAAACAAAATTATCTGATCCGTTGGCCAAAACTGGAACTACGTTATTATATGTATATTGTTGCCTAGGTTACGCCATCAACTACATAGACGACAGCGACGCCATCACATTCAATTCAATTTTAGAAGTCATTTGCTAGGTAGGTAGGGATGGGCAGGGAAAGAAAAGAAAAATATGGGGAAAGAAAAATATGGGAAAATATGGAAAAATACGGGAAAATATGGTAAAATTCCAAAATCGCGGGAAAATACTCTTTGCTGTGAATTCAGTTACATATGATACCAATATTTTTAATTGGAACGTGTTTTTAGTGATATTATACTATAATATGTATGATCCACAAACATATTTTTCTAATTAGCAATCAAAAACAACTCGATAAATTCAAACACTTGTACTTGTATCTGATTAATAGCATTTATTTCGTCATCATCATATCAGCCACATTTATTTAAGTAATTATAATTGTATCTTCTGTCAATTAACGTTTAAAGAAACAAAAAAATATTAATCAACAATAACAAAAGCTGTCGAGTTTAATCAAAAAGAGATAGATAGACAGAGCTTGGCTGGTATTAGGGTGTCCGCATAAAAATAGCAGGTTACACGTTGGTACTGGGCAGTACAGGCGGATGAATGCGCAAACCGGTGCCGACAACCTGTTTTCTTTATGCGGCCTCCCATAGAAAAGTATGGGCTACTTTACCTTTACCGATCGGTACAGACCTGTACCGACAGTACCGACCTGTAACCTGCTTTCTTTATGCGGGCACCCTTACGCCTGATGGTAAACGATGATGCGATCTACGATAAAACGCGCTTGCCTAAAGATACCTATTTACTCGCGACTTGAAGGCCCACAGATTGTACCTATCGGGTAACTCAGGCAAGGAGTTCCACTCTCTAGCGGTACGGATGATAGAAACAAAACGCTTAGTGCAAGTTTTTTGAATATTTATATTTACTAAAAAAACGGTGGCGCTGATTTCTTTTCTTGCGATATCTCTAGCAGACATAGAACGGTTTCTTGCGCTTCTGGAAACAACCAGTGTTGATTTTGGTCTCATTATGAACCACGATAAAACAAAAATGATGGTGTTGGATCGTAAGAATAATGATCGACCTGACTTACGTAAAATAGTTAATTGTGAAGTTGTTCAGAGTTACACCTACCTGGGATCCACAATCACAAATACCGGAAATTCTTATAAAGAGATCAAAAGGTGGTGTGGCAGTACACGATCAGCCATGAAAAAACTCACGAAGATATGGAAAGATCACCGCATAACTAAACACCAAAGTTCGCTTAATGAGATGCTTAATATTTTCCTATCTTCCTATATGGAGCTAAAACATGGACGATCCACCAAAACTATCGTAAAAAGATTGACGCCTTTGAGATGTGGCGGTGACAGACTTAATCAAATCATCTACAAAGTGATCCCTTACTGAATGTACATGCAGTGCCATGAATACACAGAGATGGAGGAGTATCTCAAGAGCGGCAACTAACCTTACAGACAATCCATGACCGACCAAGACCACTCCACTAGGAGTGTACGACTAAGAAGAAGACAGAAAAGATTATCATTTCTAGCGTCTGGAGCTGGAGCTGGTATTTGGCAGGGCCATCCCAAAGATGAGAGCAGTAGGTACTCCATACACGATCAAACTTGCATTTGGTAGGTATAGATTAAGCAGCTGTTCCAGCGTGAAGTAGGTACTTTCTCATCTTTGCCAGAACCCAATTGTGATTTACGCTCAACGAAAGAGCCAAAATTGAGTGTTGGAGTCAATGACATGCCGAGAAGCTCTAGTTGTTTAGTAATTGGCACAGATATACCTCAGAAAGATGGAGTTAGATCGAAATGACTCCGTTTAGCACATAACAGACACGCTTGGGTTCTTGACGGATTGAACCTGACCACATTGGCATCGCCCCAGTCGGAACTACCTATAACGATAGGTTCATGCGTCTGATCATATCGCCTCCCTAAGACATTGGACCTGTTCTGCACCGGCTCGACCATCAGATATGTAGCTCTCTACAACAGTGCTGTCATCAGCGTACCCCAAAATACCAGGCATCACTAATATGCAGCAGGAATAGCGTTTCAGAGAGTACCGATCCCTAAGGAACGCTAGCATTGAAAGCCAACTGGTCGGACGAGCAGCCATTAATGACAACTCGAATCGATAGATCCCTCATGAAGTCTGATATCCAGACATACAAACATGGTGGGAAGTCCATATGATGAAAGCTTGCCTATAAGACTATCATGCCACACCCTGTCAAAAGCTTCATCAAGAGAAATGGCGAGCTCCTCTCCATCTCCATATCTCTTGATGGCTTCGCTTCATATGCAAGTGACATGCTATTACTGACGATTTTAGATGAATTAAACAACAATAACAAAAGTAGCAGAATATCGTCCGTCGGTCGTCCGGCGCGCCGCCGGGTGCCCACGCAACTTCCTCGCACTTTTTTAGGGTTCCCGTAGCCTAATGGCTAAAAACGGAGCCCATGCAGATTCATCATGTTTGCCTGTCTATCTCTCCGTCCGTATGTCACAGTCACTTTATTCCGAAACTATTAGGATTACACCATTGAAACTTGGTAGGTAGATAGATATATTCTGTAAACCGCTGTACGATATTTTACACAAAATAAAAAATATATATTAAGCACGGCTCCTAATACATGGAACTGAAACTGAAATTTTTCATCAAACCGTGCGGGGTGTTTAAAGATAGGTCTTGAAAAATGACATAGAAGATCCTAAAACTATTTTTGCTCAAAGTTAACCGATTGAAATATATACACTTCCAAAGCTGTAAAATGTGTATCCATCCCCCCTTCTACCTTTTAAAATAAAAGGGTGAAAAATAAAAATATGCTGTAGATCTTTTCAACGAAAAATAAACATTTTCAACGAAAATTGGTTTGAACGAGATATGGCTAGCAGTTTTAGAGATAAACCGCAAATATAACTTTGTCATTAATACAAACACTATAAAAAACAAAGTTATTTTATGGTATGGTATAAGGTAACTACAGAACATTACTGCTGGATTTTAGAGCTACATACATGTTCATGGAAAAAACGTGTCACCGCGCCGCGCCGCTAGTCTAGGAACTACTATTAAAATTAACTTTTAAAGTAAAAATTCAGCGTAATGTGGTTTTCCCTTATAAAAAGTCATTTCACATGAATTAAATATCGATATAAATCTTAAAGATCATACATACAATAGAAATATGTAGTCGTTTATCACTTAATTTAATCAATTATTGTCAAATGAGTATTTTCCCGGCCATCGGGAATATTCCCGGGTTTTTTCCCAGTCGATTGGAAATATTCCGGAACTTTGGAAAATTTCCGGGAGTAAACCCATCCCTAGGTAGGTAATTTATTCAATGCATTTTAATCTAATTTAAAAATTTACTGTTTTATATTGATTTTAGAAATTATTATAAAATGTTATTTACCTACTGACTTACAATTATTATTTTAGTGCTTTGATTATCTATTTGTTTCTGTGACTAATATTCAATTGGGAATGCCATGTACGCCGTTATTGTGGCATGCATCAGAAATTATTTTAATTATGTTTTAATCGATGTGTTAATGTTTGCCATGTGGCTGTACTTATAATAATAAATAATAAATAAATAAATAGGTGACTAAAATCGACCTATCTAAATAGCCATTGGGTGTCGTAAAGAGCAATTGGTGCATCAGAAGCAGAACATCGCACATCTCCGTCGACCTAAAAAAGGGCAGTTTTTCGTTAAAACGGTCCAATACCAATACGATTTTCAATCCACCTGCCAAGCGTGTAGAAATGTGATTTTTTTTTTTATGCACAGCGGGATAGTGCTTGGCCTTCACCTCACTTGATGTTAAGTGTCGATATGGCCGAAGGTGGAAGCGCACTACACCAGGAATCCTCTTCACTGAGGAACTGGCTATTTTACCTCTAACTGCCGGAACACAACAATTTTTTAAATTGTTATTATGGCGTCAGACTAAGGTAAAATGGCCAGGCGGAATTGAAATAAGCCCTACCACCACCCGAACCGAGTACAAATTGTACCTCCGCCAGGAATCGAACCCGGGCCCCATGCGTCTTACACAGATCTACTAGACCACAGAGGCGGTTAAAAGAGAGGAGGAGATTATGGCAATATCCTTCCACGGGCGAGACATTTATGTACGTAACGAAAATACACCCATTTGCACTAAACTTAAGAATCGCCTAAGTCTTTTCCTAACCTTAAGAACTTAAGAAATTCTTAGCAAAAAATTGCTTTGCGCTAACCTTAGAACGTTCCTAACTTACGGGCCCAATATCGAGCGCCTAACTTAAGAAATTCCTATAACAGTGGTTTTAGTCTGTGGCATTGTGAGCAAAAAGTAAATAGTTATTTGTGTTCTTTGACAGTTGCCTGATTTGACTTTTTCTTTTCCCGGTAAATTTACCATACCAAATAAAATAAACAACGCATTAGCTTTTGTCTCCTTTTTACTCACGAATGAATCAATAAGAAGTTTCAACTAAAATAATATCCTATGACCTACTTTACTTCGCCAGTTTAAAAATCCATAAACAATTAATATTTACATTCATTCATTCATTCTCTTAGCAAGGCGATGCCCAAGTTACGACGTAGTATGTTAGTTCAAACACAAATTTTAGCTCGGCTGTTCTAGGCTGTTCCTAAGCTAAGATAAATCTTAACTAGGACACGCTTAACTTGAGTTTAGTGCAAACGGCTGTTAAATCCTAGAGTTACAGAAATAAAAGCATCACATTTATTTCGAATTTTGCAAACATCTTTGTATTCATGAGATTCGCAATACAAACCTAGGTCAACACGTCAAAAATGTCATAATTCTTTATAGCTTCTACCTTTCTGATGTTGTTTGTCATATTTAAATTAAGCTTTCATCACTAATCAAGCTAACATTTCAACTCATGTTAATGATAAGTTTAAAATTAGTTTATAAGATTTATAGCGGATGTATAATGTCAGTTACTAAATTACTTTTTCTGTTTCTTCGTATCAAAGAACATCACTGGGATTAAGTCTAACTTGCATTACCTAAATAAATTTTATTGATGTTATATGAACTCCCAAATAATATTTTTATTAATTTTAATATATATTTCTATTTTGCTATATAAGAAATAAAATGGTATTTTTAACCAACAATATTTGTTAAGTATTCTTTTTTGGCAATTTTTGTCAATTTTCTTTATCCTTTTTTTATGCGTGATAAATAGAGTTTTGTTAAATTCTAATGAACAAGATACGTTTTTATACCTGCTATATCTAAGGGAAAGTAAGTTAAATACGATAAGATATTATTTTTATCAACAATAGAAAGGCCGAATAGGTACGTGATTAAAGCATGCACACGAGCAGAGAATTACTAAGTATATTTTAAATGTTTCTATTTTCAAAAACAATACTCCGATTAAATGGCTTAGTGACTATAAAATGCGAAAAACGCCGAGATTATTTCAAATCTACTTTCCATCTATGTATTGAACAATACTACTTTAATACTTTAATTTCCATCTTAATTGATAGAAATAATGATACCGTGTTCGATTCTCAAACGAATGAAGTTAATTAATTTTAAGTGAAATATTATATGGCAAAAGGAAATCTGTTTTTAATTGTTGAATAAACTAAGCATGCTAAATAGTCTCTAATGTCCTTCTAGGAATTCAAAGAGCTGTATGATACTACATCAGTGTCTATCACTTACTGTAGTGATTGATTTTACGAAATACTAAACAGCTGATAAAAATAAAATACCTATATACCAACCAAACTTGATTCTCAACAACTAAACTCATGTTGTAAATGAATTGCCCAACTCTATTCTATCAGAATCCATTACATTACAAAATATTCTTGCAACCATCTGCAAACTGCATTTCAAATGTTGTACTATTATTACAAATAATAAATGAACCTATTTATTACGTTCTGCCAATGAATAAAGGGTGATAAAGTAAAGCCTCCATTCTGTTGTATTTTAGTTATAAATTTTTTTTACAGTTAGCTGGAGAAGCCTTTGTATTAGGGTTTATGAAAAGAGAAAAAATCCAAAGTTCATCCTTCATAATAAATAATTGTGGCACCATATTTTTTTCCAACGGTCATATTATTTGTTAGATTCAGAACAAAATATTTCGAAAATTTTTTAAACTATGCTCGACAATGTCCATCTTTTTGTGTTACGACCAAATCGGATATCGTCGGCGAAGAGTGAAAACCTCGTAAATCCTCTTTCTTGTCTAAAACACTTTTGCTGAGTTTTTCGTCAGCTTCTGTCATTGACGAGGTTTTCATAAAATGCAATAGATAGCGTTGTACGCGTTTGAATGGAATATGAGTGAGGTAGAGTCGTGAGATAAGAGGTTTTCTGTCAAAAACTGCAAAAAAATGTTCTAGACAAAAATGAGATTTACGAAGTTTTCACTCTTCGCCGACGATATAGAATCTTACATGACCAATTTTCAACATAAGTCTAGTCTTCGTAACTGATCCAGTGCAAACTATTCGCATCATTCTTCCATACAGAGGCGTACCAACCAATTAAGATACACTGACAAACGACGTTCGTATTCGTGAAATGTGGTCCTATCTATAAAACGCGAGCTAAACGCCATAAAGCAAATTTAATTCCTTCAATAAAATGTGGTCAAACAAATAGTTCTCTAGAAACTGAACAAGGCATTCTAAGATGGTTCCGTTTTATGCGTATTTCGTTTAATGATAATAAATAATACAATAACATTAATTGAAATGAATATTAATTAATTCTATAATTATATTCTATCAAAAACATATAATAATAAATACTTAGATTACAGCTGCTTTTAATGATTATTTTCTTAAATGCACTATGTAAACTAGTGGCTCCGTGAGCTGTAGACCTCGCGATAAAATAAAATAAAATGTCGCCATGAACTTTTCAAAACACACAGTAAGTACGTGAGTATTCGCAGCTAGATGGTGCTTCTAATTTTGATAATTTTTCAAAATGGGTGAATATTTTTTTATAAATTTCGAAAAATTGGCTTCACTAAACAATTATATATAATTATCGAACCTACTCACAAAATTTCACTAGAATCGGTTGAGAAATGCGACCTGTAGAGGAGATCAAACAGCCGGAAAGCTGGACTGAAATATGTTTTTCACCTCTCCAGCACGAAAAGGGTGCTTTTGGCGCGTAAAAACTCGCAGCAAAAGTCGATTTTGCTGCGAGCGTGAGACAAAGTGCTTTTTTAATTTCTAACACCTTTTCTCGCTGGTAGAGTCAGCTGCCCCTCCCTGCTCCCCCCACCCCTCAGTATGCCCATGATGTAAATAATTCCATAGTTTTTATTTGGAAAACAAGCCATCAGCCCACCTGATGATAAAGCAATTTGTATTGGTGGTCATCTGGTGCAATGTCACCAAGTAAAAGTATGAGAGAGTTGCTCCATATTTAATCATCCCATCGTCCACAGCGCACGCAGTATGTTTTTCATATTCATCCTAAGGTAAAAAAATAATTATCCATTCCTGTTTCATCCCATTTCTATGCCTAACTATCCATCCCCTAGAACAAAACAATCAAGGTTTGTGTGTACGGTGTGACTAAATGATATGAGTTTTCCGGATTGTTTTTATTGACATCAACTGGAGTAGGTACGCCTGAGACTATTGAATTCTCACTATAAATAGATGTGATACTGATCACAAAACAGTTTACTTGCCACTAAATATCAGATAAAACAAAATTAACTGCAAGTTTTATTGCTCCGAGAACCTTCGTACTAAATAAAACCCTACATTTGATTACTTGATATAAAGCTTCACCGCCTCAAATTTCAATTTACAGTTAATCCATAAAACACGCCTACATACCACAATATCCAATTAAATGTAATTTTAATATCATATATAATTATTGAAGTGCGAACATTTTTCTCCTCCAATCATAATGACAAGTTGAAATGCACTTCACAAAAAAATAGCCAATTACAACGATTAAATTGCCTCAGATAATAATAATGTGAAGATTACACAATCAAGAAATTGCAGTCCTTGATCGTTGATACAAATTTTAAGTATGAAGACGTGCATTTTTAAACATCATCGTTACACACGTATCATTTACAAATTGCAATTTTAATAATTGGTTAACAACCTCATAATCCTGACTTCAGGTTGGAATATTTTATTTATTCAATGAGGATCAATTCGAAAAATGAATAATATCAATTTTGCCCTTCTTCCCCACGACACTACCAAGGCGCACTACTGGTAGTGTTGTGGGTATTTTTTTTCCCTTCTACACTACCGGACCAGTAGTGTCATAGGTAAATGAAAAATTCCATACATATGCATTCCCCACGACCCTACCAATTTTTTTTTTCGTGACGACATGTAAATATATAACTCTGTAGTTCACCAAAGTACCAGGATCTCATAAACATAACGAAGGTTAACTTCTGTATTTATATCGCTTTTATTTTTTTATTATTTTCGTAATACAACACGTGTTAAGTACCACCAACTAAATCTCTATTTAGATCGGGTTTATTTAGCACAAATTCAACGTATTTACATACAACAAAGTTAACCTCCTCTAAATCTATGCTACCCTGGTACTTTGGTAATGTAATTTAAAGAAGATAATTTTTAAGTTTTTATTATTTTAAGTTCAAGTTGGATTTGTGATAAATAAACCGATCTAAATAGAGATTTAGTTATGTATTTACATGTATTGTTGTCACGAAATTCCAGAATCTGCCAATTAACGAAAAAAAGTAAAAAATTGGTAGTGTCGTGGGGAATGCATATGTATAGAATTTTTCATTTACCTACGACACTACTGGGCCGGTAGTGTAGAAGGAAAAAAAAATTACCCACGACACTACCAGTAGTGCGCCTCGGTAGTGTCGTGGGGAAGAAGGGTCAATTTTGTATATCACATCAAATACAATATAAATACCTGAGTAAATTTCCTTTTGTGAAAGTTAAAGTTAAATATTCTTTATTTAAATAAGCTCACATAATAAGCATTCTTTTACCATACCACCCATTATGACGTCTTTTAGCTAACAAGAAAAATGGGCGCAAAAAACTTGTCAGCTTTATCAAATGGAACGATATTTACAAATATGTATATCGTTTCCAGATTTAATATTAACAAAGATTTACAAATAAAGAACATTATTTAATTAGATCATTACTTAATGAATTTCAAATTTCTTAATCAATTTACAGGGTTCAAGCTAAATTCAAAGTTTGAAGTTATTATTCAGTCTAGGCTGTTACAAGAAAAAAAAACATACAATTCCATATGCGTTAAGATAGGTAGTCAGAAGCAGACCCATTCCCACTGGCAGCACCCGTTCACGAGCATGACGCATGAATCAGCCATCGCTTCGCTCAACCATATTTGAGGGAACGTAACGACCCGCCCCACACGACACCACCACAGAAATGATTAAAGAGAGCATGACATACTAAGGCTACCCATGTTAATAATTGAACATTAATATCCAAAAGCTTTTCACAGGCCTTTCACAAAACTACTGACTATAGAAAGTAAAAAAGTTTAAATTACTCAAATCCCTCAAGAAATGAAAAAGTTATTAAAGTTTTAAAAAGGGAGTTTAAAAAACATGGCGGGCCCTCGCGGAACATGCGATGACGTCACGTGCCACGATAGCCCGAACAAACACCCACCGCGGCGCCGAGTGGCGAACGTGGCAGATGACGTCATCAGCCAATCGTGTAGTTGGGGAGCGTTTTTGAGGATGCGGCACGAAAATCGCTCTATCTTCGTCATTTTTGGTCCAATTTCAATAATTCTTTCACTAAAATAATTGTTCTTGATGTGACTGTAACTACTACTACTACATGTTAAATTAAAAACCTCGTTGATCCTCATTGTGATTTACACGCGTATTCTTAAACAGCACTCAAACGACCATTGACTACGCGAAGGCACTGTGTTGAAATAAAACTCTGTGATTGGTTAGTTTCTTTTACGTATTACGTGTGATTGGTTCGTGGTACCACGTGATACGCTGTTCCGCGGGCACTGTGAGACCTCAAAGCAATTTTTGTGAATACGAGTATACATTGCTTGCTTAGTTTTAATTTATGAATAAACCTCTTTATCACTCTTTGACTAATGCTTCTTCTTACAAACAACTTATCTGAAACTTGTTTCAAAAATGTAGAAAAAAATATTTCTCTCCTATTCTTGTTCAAAAATACCTGCATTTTATTGTTTTCACTCTTAAGTGGTGTAACTTTTGGAATCCTACTTAAAATTCCACTTAAATTAAATATAATATCTTCTAAGACATTATCTGTCTTGATCAGATATGCTATTCGCGTGGATCATGCCATCAGTTCGGATTGCCTCACTTTTGATGAAACAACCTTATTTTTTTATTATGAAACCTAGATGGTAGGTACCCTTCAGATGCAGTAAATTTGTTTTTTAGGCTTTTTATTTTTATTTTTATTTTATTTATTAGGGACAGTACACAGCACGATATTATTTAGAGTTACGTACATATTTAACAATTGTGTAGGCCAATTACGACTATCCTACGGTTTAACAATTTAGCGCTCGAATTAGCGTCACAAGATATACATTTATAATTATTTTATCTATATCAGTACCAAAGTGGTACTAGAATTTAAAAACTTAGAAAGGAAATAAAAAGTACTCAAGGGAAGCCTCACTCTCAATCAGAAAAATATAAAAGAAAATAAAAATCACTTTATGAATATTTAACTATATAGATATATGCATTAGATAACATAAATATATAAGTACGATAGACATGAATAAAAACTATAATTATTAGTAATATCATTACCATATTTTAATATTATGATAAACCCACATAAATACGATCATAAAAAAACGGATTCTTCCACCCATTCCCCTCACCAGCAAGTAGTTTTTAGTAAAGTTGTCATCTGGGTGGTACAAAATGACTCTTGATTTTGTTTAGAAATACCAATTTAGAACCAACAAAGATATCTATGTCATGGAATTTATTATTATATGTCTTAGGCAGTCTGGTGAAAACGGCATTCTGCCCGTAGTTAGTGTAGTGGTGCGGAACATGCAGCAGGCGAGTATTCCCCTTAGTTTGCACTTAATGCAGGCTTAATCGATTCAGTAAAAGAAAATAATAAAAAATAGGGACCGTTAAAAGTAAATAACGGCCAAAAAAATCACGTTTGTTGTATGGGAGCCCCCCTTAAATATTTATTTTATTCTGGTTTTAGTATTTGTTGCTATAGCGGCAACAGAAATACATCATTTGTAAAAAAATAACTTTCTACCTGTTGTCTTTATTAATATAGAGCAAAAAACGGCAAAAAAAACACGTTTGTTGTGTGGGAGCCCCCCTTTAATTTTTATTTTATTCTATACTAGCGGCCGCCCGCGACTTCATCTGCGTGGAAAGTTTTTTGCTATCCCTCGGGAACAATAGTTTTTTTTCGGGATGAAAGGTACCCTATGTCCTTCTCTGTACCCCTGACAACGAGTATGCAAAATTTCATGATGATCGATTCAGTAGTTAAGACGTGAAGGCGTAACAAACAAACAAACAAACGGACTTTCGCATTTATAATATTGTTATATATTAGTAGGGATTTAGTATTTGTTGTTATAGCAGAAACAGAAATACATCATAGATCTGTAAAAATTTCAACTCTCTAGCTATCACGGTTCATAAGATACAGCCTGGTGACAGACAGACAGATGGACAGCGGAGTCTTAGTAATGGAGTCCCGTTTTTACCCTTTGGGTACGGAACCCTAAAAACAACTTGCACGAAGTTCTTTGCTTTTTCGATTGTAACAAATTTTGAATTTTAGTTTAAATACGATGTTGTAATTTGTGTTATTGTTTAATTTTTTCCCAGTCTTGCATAAAACCTTTTTAAATGGCTACATACAATTCGATGTTTTAAAGCTTTTTTCATAATTAACGATGTACCTAATGATTATCAGACAGATCGGACGAAACACTCGCAATAGTTGTCGAGACAGCTAAAATATTGCACTTGTCAATTATTTTGTTGAGAAACTCAACAATATACCTCATTATTTTTACGTATAGCCAATATTTTGTTATGTTCACTTGACAGCCATTCGATACCTGAATTGATTGGCACAAATAATATTGATGGAAGACATCTGTGTCTAATAAGCTTATTTCTTTACGATATGGATTATATTGAGCCTTTAAATGTCGTAGTGCCTTTTAAATAAACAAGATGCAAGCTAAGAATACTCCATTTATAAGTATTTTCATGAATATTAACGAATTACGCTATACTTTAAGGTTGGATTAATACTAATAAAGTAAGCTTTTTTTTCTTATCGTATGAGCATTAGTGGCCACCGCTGGTGTTAAAGTTTATCAAGCCGCCTGTAGGCCTGCTTTACGACTGTTGTGACAACAGCCGGAACCGTGCCTTCTGAAGCACGGAAGCGCTCAGTTGTAATGCCACTTAACGGTCACCCATCCGACACCTAGCCGGACCGAGCGTTCCTTAACAAACATGGTCGAGTACGATCAGTCTGTCAAGTTCCGCCATGAGCGCTTCATAAAGTAACCTACTAAGTTATTTTTGCAGAATTTCATCTTTATGTAAAAAAACGTTTAAGTTGAAGTCAAAACACTTTACATTAAAATGACCAATCTTGTAACATCTTATCTGGAATCTTACCGGTCGTCCTCACCTCACATCGCTATATGGAGACCCTCGACCTGCCGACATATAAGGGTTAGTGCACACTTCGGAACATCAGCAGCGTTGCTATAGTACTGTTATAAATAATACATAGTACGACAAAAGAAAAGATCGTTGTACTTCGTCAGTAAAATTGGTTTGTTGCTCTATACTATAAGATGCTACAGTATTGTTGAATATAGCCCGGTTAGGTCTTTAATGCCAATACTTTAACGTGTACACACGGGAAAACAGTAGTTTGTTCCGAGCAACTTTTCTGTATATTTTGTACTTTTATTTAGTGATATCTGATAGAGTAGAAACTCGCAAATAACATATTTATTGTTATGGTTTTATGAATGTTAAAAGGCCAAAGATTTAAAAAATTGAAAACTTCCGTCTTTGCCACAGTATTTTCCAACCGTAGTCAGCCCGTAAAGTTCTGAACTAGAGGCTCTGTGAGCTGTAGACTTCGCGTACGTGCGTTAAAAACTAGCTCAAATTGTATGTTGTTTAAAAATAATCTAATAGATTTCACTACGAGGTTTTTAAAAACAGTACCTACTAAGAGGTTTTTAAAAACAGTACCACACAGTACCACACTACGACGTTTTTAAAAACAGTACCTGCTGTTTAGTAGGTATCTATTCGACGCTAATTCTAGAAATATTTTGAAATGGGCGATTATATATATATTTTTAAATATTGAAAAACTGGCTCGATAAAAAAAATATATAACTATCGAACCTGTTTACAAAATTTCACGAGAATCGATAGAAAAATGCTACCTGTAGAGGAGAACAGACGGACAGCTGGACAGACATACGAAAGCATTTTCACCCAAGCTGAAGCAGAGCTCGCTTCGCACTCGCTCGGTCAAATAGAATCACATAGGTTGTCTTCTCGAGGAGCTCGGTGGGGTAGTGGTTTAGCGCCTGGCCCAGTGATTGCGTAAGTTAAGCAACGTTCGCAAGGGTTGGTCATGGGATGGGTGACAAAAATTTACCATCGCGAACTCCTCCGTGCTTTGGAAGGCACGTTAAGCCGTTGGTCCCGTCTGCTTTGCAGTCGTTAATACCCACCAATCCGCATTGGGCCCGCGTGGTGGGTTATGGCCCGTCCTCCTTATCCACCCATAAGGAAGGCCTGTGCCCCAGCAGTGGGGACATCAAAAATGGCTGATGGACAGGTTGTCTTCATCGATTCAACTTCGCGACTTGACACTAAAATTTAGCGACTGCGTGTCGCTAAATGTATTCAAAGCTTTAAGCCGTCGTGTTGGACGCATCACCGCACCTTTGCGATGTCACGTCATTATGCAACCGGCCATCGGACCTTGGTCTCTTTTCTATTGTGGATGTTAGCGACACTAGGGCCGCGAGAAAAATACTGTGTTTGTAAAAATTAATGGTATTTATATATTGGTTACTGATTAGTTCACAGGTATTCATAGTGTTATTACTTAAGTATTTAAATTTTAAACAAAAGCATTAAAATGAAAAATGTTGTACACTTTTACCTCATATAACAATAAGTTTTTGATAATGTACCCTATTTATTTTAATTAGTGATAATGAAATGCATAACTTCATACTTATTTTTTTTTTTATAGTAAATAACTTAATACATTACAACATTGAACATGCATATTTTTTAGATTACTCTTTCCGAGATAGTTTGTATTATCCGAACACTAATGAATTTATAATGATAATGTATTTAAGTACAAATTAATAGCGGCTATTGACCTATGTAATGCTTAAGTTACACAGGTATTACAAAATAAATTACGCGGAACCTTGTCATTTATTTTTAAGGTGGCACCCTGAGCGAAAGTGGCGCCGCGATGAATTTTATTTAGTATTATAACTCTAATACACAATTTTTAATAATGTTTTACGTGAAATTTTTTGGGCTTACAGTCTAGAATTTTTAGACAGTATCGTTACATTCCCTCGTAGTCACTGCTAGAAGTAGATAGCAAAACTGCTAAAAGTGGCAGTTTTTGACAAATTTGCTATCTTCTTCTACGAATGACTGCATGAGGGCATGTAGTGATACCTTCTAAAAATACTAGATCATGAGCCCTAAAAACTAAAACATTATTAAAATATTTTTCTATTAATAATTTATTAAATAAAACCTGTGAGGGCGCCGCTTTCGGTCATACAACCGCCTTAAGTTTCGATTGCTCACTACTAATGTCAAATTTTAAAAACACTTTAATAAAATTAGCAATGTAGAAACCTAGTCACTTAATCACATTAAAATCTATAAAGTCGTCGGCGTCGACAATTATTTACACGCGCAAAAGTAAACCGTGAGACGTAGAATTATACAAAAAAATGGCGTCCTCTTTTAAAATTGAATTTACAAGAGTTTCGTGATTATGTGCAGACTTGTATCAGATGTCTCTGAAATTGTTTCGCTGAACGTCGCCTTCATCTGTGCAAGCTGATGGTGAAACAATAAAAAAAAAAGTTTTAAGAATGTCTAACACAAAAGCTTTGTGGTAGTGTATCATTTACTTTATGTAAATCGACCCAAGCGTAAAAAAGCCTGTAAAATACAACTGTAGGTATACAATCCAATATCTATGCGATGCTATGAAAATCGAAACATTTTCATCGTAACCTCAAATTCTAGTTGAAACACAAAAGTATCACAGTGGGTAATACGGTTACTGAACACTTTTGTTTTCTGCGACGCACGATGAAAGTGAGTTTTGACGATTTGATGTCAGCTGCCTCCTACACTAAAAAGTGTACTGCTAATATAGTTTTTATTATAATGGCATACGGTCCCATGTTTTTAGTCTATACTATAGCAAGGCGACGTCGTCATAACCACTTGCACTTTTTAACGAAAGTGAATGGATGAAAGTAACATTGGTGAATTTGGCGATTGTCATTTGACGTCAGTGGACAAACGACACGTCATGATTACAACGTCACAGTATTTGCTTTCAATTGTTTTTTACAATTAATGTGAAGTAAAATGGAGCCATAAGATCGACGTCGTATACTACAGAAATGAAATATAAAATCTTCAGTTTTTTAAAGCACTGATTTGGACGTAAATTATGAAATCAATCTGGTTGTCAGTACCGATAAAATTACCTATACTTGTACTATTTAAAACTTTTCGTTTTAATTCGAGAATTCTAGGTCTTTTATACGAAGCTCAACTAAAAAACAACAAAAGATTTTGTTGATTATTATTTACTTCCTTTGCAACCTACAATCTATATAATAGCAGAGCAATGTAATACTTATCAAAATAATATGTTAAACTGAAGTGGCCAATTTCAGAGCGCTCACGGTACAAAACGACAGACGTATTTTAATCTGTAAAATGTTCTTCTTGCTTACCATACATTCTGGAGTGAAGTTCAGTGGATCACTGTCTATTGTCAATTTAATCGGATAAAAAATAAAAAAAATATATAAAACAGTGAAGGTTCATTTTTGTCTTTTACTATTGTGACGTTTTTTGACGTCAACCAAAACGTTTGAGGAAAGTTGACTACTATATCACAGCTAAAAGCGTCACTGTGACGATATTGTGCAGGTCAAGATGGAACTTGCACTTTCATTGAAAGTGAATGGATGAAAGTGAATCTGAAACGACACGTTTAGTTAGAAGCTATCCGATTTCGCGGAGCAAACATGGCGATGAAATGGATGGGTTTTGGTGGTCTCTGACACCGGACAGCCCCTGATACACATTTCCTGAGTGGGACACCCTGTATATAATTACACATTAAGTTTATTAAAGATAATTAATTTATTAGAAACATAATAGAAAAAATCGACTCACCCTCAGTGGGACTCGAACCCGCACCTTTTTCCGGCCCAATGCACTGACCAATTAGCTTTGCTAACTTTTTAAACATGACCGGAAATCTCAAAACCATTTCGAGAAATAAGCTTTCTGTACAATGTCTACTAATTAGATTTTAAAATAAGTCTATATTTTTAGTGATATTCAATAAAAAGCTTTAACCTTCAAATGACCTTTCTATGACGTCATCACGTGCAGATCCTCAGCTATAATAAAAAAAAGAAAAAGAAGGGCAAAGAAAATTTTCATAATGAACTTGGCATTAGGGATGATGGAAGGTGGAAGTGAAAAAATATCGATGTATAATATATAATAGGTAATATTTTTGAGAAAAGTTGGGAGGATGACTAGGTAATGGTTTGTAATTTTAAGGTATAGTAAAGCAAAAAGAGAAGCAAAATAAACCCCTACGCGAAATTTTGGCTCGATTTTACGAAGTTTACTATGATTTTTAAGACTCTAAAGTTGGAAAAATCAAAAAAATCTAAATGCTCCAGTGACAAAATAGTGTCGACTATTAGAATCCATACGTAATACAAAAAAAATGCCTGCGTGTTAGCCTTTACAAAGTTTTTCAACTGAGTTTCCACTGGTAAGCATTTTTATACCTACCACCTCAAAAATTATAGCGGAAAATTAAGAAGGTAGATTAAAATCGTCACAACTGGATTAAATGAATAAAATAGAAGAAATATTAACTTTAACTTATTTGTTTACAAACAACCAATATGTCATTGACAATTATTATGACAGGTAATGACACTTGGCCGTTTATTTTTCGAAAAGTAGATGGCAAAGGTATTCCTTCTTAAACTTTCGTGCCACTAATGACGTATTTCCGGCTGACCATATCCCCTAGACAAATATATTTATAAAAAATAAATACGCAACCGAATGTTAAAATATTCAAATCAGTTTCTTAAATTGGCATAATCTGTAATAAAAAAATATAAAAAAATACCTTTTATTTTTTAACCAAAGCCAATTATGCAATGGAGTCGCTAATGGGAGCGATGTAATTTTCTAGTACTATTTACGCTTTCGCTGTAAGATTCGTCGCTTCCACAAGCAACTCGGTAGCATGCATTGGGCCGCAATCCGAAGGGTGCGGGCGGGCACGGTAAATATTTATTTACCGTGGTGCGGGTTCGAGTCCCGTCTGAGGTGCTACGGGTGAGTCAATTTTTTCTAGTACTTTTTGTAATATATTAATTATTTTACTATAAAAATAGCATTGTGAATGCCTAAAATAAAAATTATAATTTAGTTTATAACAACAAATGAAATTGTAACATCTTATTGAGTTCTCTGGGGACGAGGAATGTTTATCCTGCCGTGGCACAGTTTTATTTATACTAATACGGTATACTGATGATCTTCTTAGATTCTAGCTGGACCCATCTCGATTACGCTCCCTTTTTAATAAAAAACCGGTCAAGAGCGAGTCGGACTCGCGCACAGAGGGTTCCGTTCCGTACAATCATAAATAATTTGGATATGTTACTTTAGTACAGTCTTTAAAAAGTAGGATAAACGGCAGACAGGTGGAAGGGCGAACAGGCGGACAGTTAATTTACAAATCTTAACCACAGCTGCTTATGGTGACTGAAAAACGTTTCAGCCACTCCACATTGCAAACTCTTTATATAACTAAGTAGGAACGTATTCTTCGCTTATTCCTACGGCAAATAGTAGGTAATTATATTAGAACCAGCCACCAATTATTATTGTAGTATTAGGTTGCGCCATCTCTTGACCGATAGTGGAACTATTTTTTTTCTTAGGTCAGCATTCTAAGGTCAGCGCCATCTGTTGACTGGTAGTGAAACTAAAGAATTTTTGTTAGTTTTTGACAAAAAAAATTATTTTTTTTTATTTCTTTCTTATTAGCAAAATAGTTGGGCAAATGTCATCTTAAACTATTCCAAAGGACATCAGGCACATGAGACCCAAAAGTGTATAAACATAATTCTGTTATCTATAAACACTTTATGTTACTAGAATCATAAAACAGTAGCAACATTATTTTTTAACTCCTTCATTTAGCTTTAAATAATTATTGAAATAAACAAAAACATATCAATGAAACGGACATCTTTGTTAGCGATTTCTCAAGTCTCCCCTGAGTATATTTGTTCTGTGGCACAAGTGATTGCGCATTAAAAAAAAAAGTCTGCCGGATGTCAGTCAACTCAACTGTCAAAAGCGTTTTGTTACGTGCGACATATGCACAGATTTTCCGTTTGATCGTTCCAACTCGTACATTGTGGCGCTAATCTGTATCACTAACGCAGCTAACGAAACGTATTGTCGTGAAACTGGTGTTGCTATTTAGTGTCGGGGTTACCAAAAAAAAAACTTTCTAACGTAAATAACTCTTAAAACATAAATCTTCGTAAAAATCTGAATATTTTCTATGACTTACTAATTACATGCCTACATTTTGAAAAAAACAGAAACGTTATACATTCTTTTGTTTTTTTCTATGGGACTCTGCCTGATGTCCTTTCAAGTTGATACCATTAGTAGTTCTCGAGATATCCAGCTGTGACAGACAGACCGACAGACAGACTGAGTCACCACAATAAGGGTTCCTTTTTTACCATTTTGGTACGGAACCCTAAAAATCAATATAGCGACTGTACGACGTCACTTCAAAATGTGAAAACAATTTTTTTTCTTCAATTATTGCAATATGGGCTTCAAATAAAAAGCCTCGATGAGTAGTACATTCCAAAACTTAATTTGTCGCTTAAACGTATGAAATAAAAATAAATTTAAAAAAATATTAAAAACACGGCTGCTGTGCCATAAACGAAAAAAAGTAAAAAAAACCAGTGTCATTGCAGTCGGGAAACCTCTTTAATTAAAAATTGTTCCACAAAACGGTCCCCCGACTGCAATGACACTTGTTTTTTAGGGTTCCGTAACCACAGGGTAAAAACGGGACCCTATTACTAAGACTCCGCTGTCCGTCTGTCTGTCTGTCTGTCACCAGGCTGTATCTCATGAACCGTGATAGCTAGAAAGTTGAAATTTTCACAGATGATGTATTTCTGTTGCCGCTATAACAACAAATACTGAAAATAGAGTACAATTAATATTTAAGGGGGGCTCCCATACAACAAACGTGATTTTTTTGCCGTTTTTCGCTCGATATTAACAACGAAAACAGGTAGACAGTTGAACATTTCACAGATGATGTTTTTTTGTTGCCGCTATAACAACAAATACTAAAAACAGAATAAAATTAATATTTAAGGGAGGTCCCATACAACAAACGTATTTTTTTTTTTGCCGTTTTTTGGTACGGAACCCTTCGTGCGCGAGTCCGACTCGCACTTGGCCGGTTTTTTTACTTTTAAGTCCGTTTTTGGCACGGTAGTCGTGTTTTTTAAGGGTTCCGTACCCAAAGGGTAAAAACGGGACCCTATATTACCTATAAGTACTTTATTGTCGAAAGAAATTTTCTATACCTAAATAATACCAAATTAATAAATATGTCAATGAACTTCAAAATCTATTTATTTAACTTGTTTTAGGATTCTTTTATGAATGGTATTCGTTCTGAGTAGAAAAATAATTACGATAACAAACAAATACCTTTGGTAATAGTTTTTGTTATTAGAAACTTTAGAAAGGAATAGATCATTCCGCTACGACAGATGTCAACTTATTAACTTACTTACTTGCCTGCGGACAATGCCGTTTACACGGCGGCAAGTAAGTTGGCGGGGAGCGGAAGACGAAGCGGGAGGGGGTTGCGCGCTACTTGCCTGTCCAAAAAATAGAACCCGATCCTATCCAGCGGCAAGTTGCTACTTACTTACTTACTTGCCAGACGGTGTCCACACGTGGTTTCTACTTACTTACTTACTTATGGATGTGTAAACCGGGCTTATGATAGTAAACAGTTGAAGGTTTATTGTTTTCTTCTACCATTGTGACGTTTTTTGACGTCAACCAAAAAAATTGTAAAAGTTGACTATATCACAGCACAGCTACAATCGTCACTGTGACGATGTTGTGCAGGTCAAGATCAAACTTGCACTTTCAATGAAAGTGAATGGATGAAAGTGAATTTTAAACGTCACGTTTATTGAAAGTAGTAAAATTAATGTTGGTCAAAATTCTGATCGCGCAGGTGTGGTCGAACCATCTAATTATAAATACCTATATTTTTGATTTTATTTTTTTGTTGATTGACGTGGTTAGTTGTTTCTGATTCATTTTAACCTACG
This sequence comes from Agriphila geniculea, assembly GCA_943789525.1. NCBI lineage: Eukaryota > Metazoa > Arthropoda > Insecta > Lepidoptera > Crambidae > Agriphila > Agriphila geniculea. Next base: position 18,597,796 of record OX038875.1, read on the forward strand.
ACGGATAGAATGAAACAAAGTCCGTATACACTCTGAAATTTTAATCATTTAGTTCCCGCAGTGAGGTGGTTCCACTCATGATTACAAGCAACTAAGTTTACTATGGGGCCAACTCTGATATCGCAAGAAAAAAATCAGCTGTTCCAAAGATTAAGGTCGAGTAGGTATTGCGCTTATGTACAGCACAGCTGAATTTTTTTCGCCATATCAGAGTTGGCCCCTTAATAAAAGGTAGCTTGTAATCATGAGTGTAACCATCCCACTGCGGGAACCAAATGATTAAATTTTCACTCTATTATGCGTTTGGAGTTAGAGGTTGTTTGTTTGTATGTAGATTCGTCTGTTACCATTTTCCTTGAAAATTACTGGACCGATTTAGTTGCAGTTTTTTTTGCATTCAAAAAGTATAATATCAAAGCAGGTGGCAGGTTCTTAAACATGTTTTATGACGGTAGACCACCAAGGGGCGCTGTAGCAGCAAGATAAGTACTGAATCGATATCGATGCGTTTATTAAATTCAAAGGTGTCATTTTTATCCATTTAATAAAAGTATTGGATTATCATATCATTCACAACAAAATCTTAAAGTATTTTAGTTTTCAAACATGCAAAATAAATAAATTGAAAGTGGCTTTTTTTTGTTACCAAAAATTACTTCTCTAAAATTATTTAAATAAACAAAAAACCGACTTCAAAAAACCTACCTCTAAAAAGCAAGAAATAATATTTCTAATAATAAAAAGACGTCTATTGAAGTCGGGTGGGGCTGGAGTACAAATTCATTTTTTTTATTCTAAAAGCCCCACCCGACTTCAATAGACGTGTTTTTATTATTACAAATATTATTTCTTGCTTTTTAGAGGTAGGTTTTTTGAAGTCGGTTTTTTGTTTTTTTAAACAATTTTTTATTTTTTAATTTTTAGTGTAGGTTCCTTTTGTATTAGGTAGTGTAGGTAGGTATATTATTTAGGTAGAAAAATTGGCTCAGCCAAACGTGAGTTAATCGCGGAGAAACATACATACATGCGGGTCAAACTGAGAACCTCCTTTTTTAAGTCGGTTAAAGAACTACACTAAAGATATCCCTTTTCCAACAAAAAATTAATTATCTTATTCAATTTATAAACAAAGAAGTTTAACGACTGATCATCGAGGTAGTTCACACAAAATCATACTATTTTCGTGCTTTTTCAAGATTACTTAAAAAGTACTGAACCGATTTCAAAATTTAAAAAAACGGGACCAACTTGAAATTTTACCTAATGTAATAACGTTTGAATCAGTTGAATCGGTTGAGCCGTCTTTGAGTAATCGGTGTACAAAAAAAAAACAAAAAAAAAGGGTCGAATTGAGTACCTCCCTCCTTTTGAAGTCGGTAAAAACGTATTTTTACACAACCGAATTGGAATACAGTTAGCTTAGTATCCAAACATTAACAACGTTAAACTTTTGTAACTTTTAAGCGTTAATAGTTAGCGTAAATAATATTTAGCGTTTAAGATAATGTGAAGTAGGTAGTGTAAAATGGCAGTTTATCGAAAATTCTCCATACAAATCGGAAATTTTATGGGTAAAAATTTAATATTTATTGAATAACTGTTCAAATACTTCATTAATTCTGTTAGTTTTTACCGACTTCAAAAGGAGAGAGGTACTCAATTGGACCCGTTTTTTTTTTGTTTTTTGTATGTACACCGATTACTCGAAGACGGCTGATCCGATTGAAATGATTAGGTAAACTCCCAAGTTGGTCCCATTTTTTAAAATTTTGTAATGGGTTCAGTACTTTTCAAGTAATCTTGAAAAAAATACGAAAATAGTATGATTTTGTGTGAACTACCTCGATGATCAGTCGTATAACTTCTTTGTTTATGAACTGAATAAGATAATAATTTTTTTGTTGGAAAAGGGATATCTTAAGTGTAGTTCCTTAACCAACTTAAAAAAGGAGGTTCTCAGTATGACCCGCATGTATGTATGTTTCTCCGCGATTAACTCACGTTTGGCTGAGCCGATTTTTCTACCTAAATAATATACCTACACTACCTAATACAAAAGGTACCTACACTAAAAAAATAAAAAATTGTTTAAAAAAACAAAAAACCGACTTCAAAAAACCTACCTCTAAAAAGCAAGAAATAATATTAGTAATAATAAAAACACATCTATTGAAGTCGGGTGGGGCTTTTAGAATAAAAAGCCACAAATAAAAGTAAGACTATAAAAAGTAGCCATTCACAGTTTTAAGACCTGATGAAAATGGTTGGAGTTTATCTGGTCTTAAATCTGTGTATGATCACTTTCTATAGTCTTACTATTATCAGTGGCAATCAAACAAAGCTGTAGAACACGACAATAGCTAAACCATTTGGTAAACCTTGAAAAATTTTTTTGCCTTTCCATAGTAAGAAGGTCAGCTGACCATACATTTTGTATGAGAGTATGTTTTTTTTGTTTTTCGACCTATGTTCCATGGATAGTGTTGAACAGTTTCAGCAACACTGTCACATGTTTCTAACACTGACAGGGTGTTTTGATACATGATGTATAGAGCACTTAATTAGTCGAGCTTTTAAGAGTCTGGAATTTATCAATAGAATATCAAATCCATTTAAAAATATCCTTACTTTGAGAATTCTGTGTTTTTGCTTCGTAAAATCCTTGCTTGATTTTAGATGATTTGGAAACTTGTTTTTCAATACCAAAGTGATAGATAATGTCGAAAAAGTTCAAAAAAAAAATTGACAACAATTCGATTATAGTAGCCATAAGACTGATGAATCGTATGCAGAATCCCTCACATTTACAATAATATTGCCATTATATAATTTTAAAGTTTCATGGACTTAGCGAGGGGGGATTTGGCGGTTCAATCCCCGACAATGTTAGTATGGAAAATGTTATTTTCTTTAAATTTCCCATAAGAAACGGCAATTTTTATTCTTAAATCCCTAATAACTTCTACAGGAGCTGTAGTTAGAAACCATACGTCATCCTCCGTACTCGCCAAACCTTGCTCCAACGGACTACCATTTTTTTCGTGATTTAGACAATTTTCTAAGTGGTAAAAAATTGTCTTCTCAAGAAGTAGTACAAAATGCTTTCACACAGTTGGTCGAGTCTAGATCCCCAGAGTTCTATCACAAAGGCATAAATGAATTTCCGATTAGATGGCAATAATGTATAGATAGATTATGAAGGTAAATATTTTGATTAAATAAATAGGTACGTTACATTTTAGAAAAAAAAAATGAGTTTTTATTTTTCTGTACAAATTGACAATTTAATGCTTTAATTAACCCCTTATATTAACAAGCTGCAGAAATTCCAAAGATTGGCATGTTCTGCGATAACCGGCTGCATGCGAACTACCCCCACAGCCGCCCTAGAAGTAGCCCTGGATCTGGCACCCCTGGACCTGTTTATACAACAGGAAGCCTCCATGGCTGCTATAAGGCTTAAACACCTGGGTCTGTGGTACAACCGAGAGGGTCCTCACTCCACATTGTGGAATAATCTAGTGAAACATGAGCCACTAATCGCTGCCCCATGCGACAGGATCCCTAAACAATACATTTTCGAAAAGAAATACCAGATACAGTTACTAGAAAGTGACCGAGATTACTCCGGCATACATGAAGTCCGAATTTATACGGACGGCTCCAAGATGGGGACTGGTACTGGAGCCGGAGTATTCTCACAAGACCTAAATATCAAACTATCACAAGCATTAGGCCAACACAGTTCGATATTTCAATGCGAATGTGTTGCAATAATAAATGCCGCTTCCACGGTCCTGTCTAGAGGTATGAAGGAACTAAACATCCGCATACTGACCGACAGTATGGCCGTCCTAACAGCACTGGAGGCCAACACGATCAACTCCAGTATTGTCTACGAATGCCACCAAGTTTTGGATCGTTTAGCATCCAAAAACAAAGTAATCCTTCAATGGATTAAAGGGCATAGTGGATCACACGGGAACGATGCCGCCGATGAGCTGGCTAGAAGGGGATCTTCCACAATAGTGGCAGGACCCATACCCATCCTGCCACTCCCGTTCAGCCAACTGCGCTCATGGGTAAGACAACGTACTCGTGCTGCACATAATACTCGTTGGGTAGATCTAACAAGCTGTAGACAGTCCAAGTTGGCGATGACCTCGGTCTCGCCGCGGTTGACCTGTAGACTGCTCAGCCTTAATCGTCCAGACCTCCGAATAGTTGTAGGTACACTTACAGGTCACCTAGCTTTAAACCGACAACTATTCATCATGAATGCGACAGACAGTCCCCTATGTAGAGGATGCCTGGACGCAGAGGAAACAGCCGCCCACGTAATCCTGGAGTGCGTGGGTTTGGCCACACACCGGGCAGAAATCCTCAAAGACGTGAGGTCGCTCCTAGAAGCCTGTGAACGCCCCAGGAGGCTTCTGCGCTTCTGGAAGGAGCTAGGATGGCTTGACTAGCCACACCATGCTGTGTTCACGCATAACGGACCAAATGGGAGTCTAAATGCGGAGAAAAGAGCCCATCACCAATACCAATACCAATACCAATAGGTACGTTACATTTTAGAAAAAAAAAATGAGTTTTTATTTTTCTGTACAAATTGACAATTTAATGCTTTAATTAACCCCTTATATTAAAAAAATAAATTAACAATTTGTTCTTGTTTGTCCATCATAGTCTTGTGGTAGGTACACTTCTAATATTTTAGTTTTATCTTTGAATTTGATCCCATGGGTTTTCTCTTATGCATGTTGATAGGATCGTGGTGTTAGACCATAACTTACTTGCTTACTTTAACTGCAAAGCTTTTACATGGTTTATTAAGTTTACGAATAAATAATAATACGTAAAATAATCGAAATTCTAAAGTTATTGTTTTGATCATAACAAGATATACATATATTGTCTATTGTTATTGTGTTGACACTATTTATTAAATTATTTATTTGGGTAATGGTAAAACTTCTGTCTATTTTTATGAAAATAATTGTCATTCTTTAGTAACTTAATTGACTTGATTAACTTAATACAAAATTACTTCACTGCATCTAAATTCATCTTAGATTTCATGTTTATATAACAAAGAGGGTCGCTTGGTAACTGCAAAATCAATTAATCACGGTAAGTACATGATTATAGGCTTCATTAACTATCGAATTTGCTTAATTATGAATCGGAAATTTGATTTAATACGTGAAATTTCATGTTTTGCATTTAAATTATGTACTTAAATGATGTGAACTGTTTCGGCAGTTGCGTTATTATGTCACGTCGCTTATATATTGTATCTCTTTAGATTGGCTGCTTATAGAGAAATATGAGAAAATAGTAACTAAAATAGTGTAAAATATTCGAATAGGTACTAAAGCGACTTGACAAAAAAAACAATGACTGTATTATACTTCCATGCAATTTATTATGTCTTAAAATTTTGTTAACTCTATAAAAATTATACTATATATTATAGCTCGATTACCACTCACTGACTGACTGACTCATTGACATGATTGTTCTCCCAGAAGGAGGTGGAAAAGGGTATAACAATGTTTGGGGAAAATGTTCGATACCCCAATCGAACTGGGGAAAAATTATGACATTTGGGAAAAACAAGATGGCGGCTGTGGCGAAGTTTGTAACTTTTTTGTTTTCCAACCGATTTTGTTCAAACTTACAAGAGTGGTAGATTTTAACATTTAAAATTGAGAAAAATGAGAAAAAAAATAAAAAACAAAATGGCGGCAACGCTGGGCAGTTTTGAAAAATTTGATTTTTGGACCCCAAACCGCGGGGCCACAACACTGAAGTGTTGTTTGATTTAAGAAAAAAAACTTTACTGTTTCACCACAATTACCCTTAAATTTTACTAATCGGGGAAACTTTTTAAAAATTCAAGATGGCGCCTGTTGTGGAGGCCATTTTGTTTGGGGTACGAAAACACGCCATTTTTAAAGTCGATTTTCTTCCAGATGGCAACACCGGAACGTTTTGAGGTTTATAGAACGGCTGTAGGTATAGATACAATGTATTGATTAATAGAATATTTTTACCCCATTTCGGGGTAACTTTTGAGATTTACCCAAAAATGCAAAAAAGTGAAATAACCACTTTTTTTAAATTTTGAGTATGAGGTCTTGTGTATGGTCTGTATATAAATGACTTTTTGGTATTTTGGTTGACAACGTCTGGCAACCCTGAAACCTGTTGAAGAAAAAGGCATTTTCGAGATACCCTTTTTTCAAATCCTATTGCGGCGGCTGGGTGCAAGTGAGAAAGCAAATCAAAACGTCATTGCACGTAGTATATGCTGCAAAATATAGGAAAAATATGAACTAAAGAAAAATCAACATGGCGGGCGCGGTGGCGGCCATTTTGTAAATTTTATACCTTTTTTAAATATTGTAAGGCTATTTTGAGGCAGTTTGCGATGCTTGAGAAAGTTGACATGTATTGACGAATTATGCAACGTATTAAGGAGTAATGCTCTGTAAAAAAAAATTACCCAATTTCAGGGTACTTTTCGAGATTTACCCCAAAAATGTGAAAAATAGAAATAGTGGCATTTTTAAAAATTTTTGATCAAAAACCATTATATTTTGCCAACATTAATGACATTTGACTATTTTTATATCAAAAAGATGGCAACACTGAAATTGAAAGTAGGTTTATTTTCCAAGAAACTTACATTTTTATTACAAAAAAGGAGCATTTGTAGATGTAAACAATGTACGGAAAAAGTATTCAAAATATAGAAAACTATTAGAAAAAAAATTAAAAGTGGAAGTCCAAGTCAAGATCCTCATGACGGGGTACTGCCTGCTAAAATGGTACTACATAGGTAGATGGTGCTCAAACTAAAGTTGTAGCGGATTTTAAGCAGATCCTGAAGCGAGAAAAAAAAATTCAAAATGGTGAAAAACAAAATGGCCGCCATACAAATTTACAGAAAACCTGCTGGCTGGTTATATACCTCGATAATAACCACTCACTCACTGACTGATGGAAAAGAGTATAATGATGTTTGATGGAAATGTGCAAAATCTTAATCGAACTAGGTAAAAATTATGACATTTGGGAAAAACAAAATGGCAGCTGTGGCAAGTTTTGCAACTTTTTTGTTTTCCAACCGATTTTGCTCAAACCAAGCTCAAACTTACAAGAGTGGTAGTTTTGACATTTAAAATTAAAAAAAATATAGAAAAGACGATAAAAACGAAATGGAGGCCGCGCTGGAGAATTGTGAATACTTTAACCAATTTTTTAATCCCGAACCGCGGGGCTACAGCTCTGAAGCGTTGTTTGGTTTGAGAAAAATATTTTTACTGTTTCACCACAATAAACCTCAATTTTTGACAAACTGGTTTTTGCAACTGCACTGTTGTAGTGGCCAAATAACGGGAAAAATTTTTTCTTCAAAGACTATTATTTTCAATTAAACAATAATTATCTTAAAAACCATTAGATATTGCCAATACTAATGACATTTGACTATTTTTATATCGAACAGATGGCACTGGAATTGAAAGTACGTTTTATTTTCCAAGTACCGCCACATTGTTATTACCAAAAAGGAGCATTTGAAGAGGGGTACAATATTTGAAAAAAGTATTCAGAATTTAGAAAACTATCAGAAAAACATATTAAAAGTGGAAAACCAGGTTAAGATACTCATGACGGGAAACTGTCCGCCAAAATGATACTACTCAAACGAAAGCTGTAGAGGACTCTAAAATATTCAAAATAGCGGAAAAACAACATGGCCGCCATACAAAATTACTGAAAACCATGAAGCCTTTCGCAGGAAAATAAACGCTAAAACGTTATACCCCTCTTGCTAAAATTAAAACAGATCGTTTCATCCTGCCTGCAATAATGTATCAATGACCACCGCTTGCGGACTCGGAAGGGTGGCATAGAACCACCACCACCGAAGTCCTTTAAATCAGTTACATACAAACGACCGATCTCGCCCAATAAGATAGATTTGACGAACAACACGAAGAAAAAACCCAAGCAACAAGCTAAGTGCATTTTTGTGATGACACGGGCCATCAGATTACATACTGCCTGTGACAAGTTCAAAAGTGAAGACATTAACCAAATGTTCGATACCCCAATCGAACTGGAGAAAAATTATGACATTTGGGAAAAACAAGATGGCTGCTGTGGCGAAGTTTGTAATTTACAAAAGTGGTAGATTTTGACATTTAAAATTGAGAAAAATGAGAAAAAAAATAAAAAACAAAATGGCGGCCACGCTGGGCAGTTTTGAAAAATTTGATTTTTGGACCCCAAATCGCGGGGCCACAACACTGAAGTGTTGTTTGATTTAAGAAAAAAAACTTTACTGTTTCACCACAATTACCCTTAAATTTTACTAATCGGGGAAACTTTTTAAAAATTCAAGATGGCGCCTGTTGTAGAGGCCATTTTGTTTGGGGTACGAAAACGCGCCATTTTTAAAGTCGATTTTCTTTCAGATGGCAACACCAGAACGTTTTAGGTTTAAAGAACGGCTATAGGTATAGATACAATGTATTGATTAATAGAATATTTTTACCCCATTTCGGGGTAACTTTTGAGATTTACCCAAAAATGCAAAAAAAGTAAAATAACCACTTTTTGAAAATTTTGAGTATGAGGACTTGTGTATAGTCTGTATATAAATAACTTTTTGGTATTTTGGTTGACAACGTCTGGCAACCCTGAAACCTGTTGAGGAAAAAGGCATTTTCGAGATATCCTTTTTTCAAGTCCTATTGCGGTGGCTGGGTGCAAGTGAGAAAGAAAATCAAAACGTCATTACACGCAGTGTATGCTGCAATATATAGGAAAAATATGAACAATCGAAAAATCAATATAGCGGACGCGGTGGCGGCCATTTTGTAAATTTTATACATTTTTTAAATATTTTATGAGTATTTTGAGGCAGTTTGCGACACTTGAGAAAGATGACATGTATAGACAAATTATGCAACGTATTAAGGAATAGCGCCCTGTATAAAAATATTACCCAATTTCAGGGTACTTTTTGAGATTTACCCCAAAAATGTGAAAAATAGAAATAGCGGCATTTTAAAATATTTTTTATCAAAACCCATTAGATTTTGCCAATACTAATGACATTTGACTATTTTCGTATCGAAAAGATGGCAACACTGAAATTGAAAGTAGGTTTATTTTCCAAGAACCACCACATTTTTATTACCAAAAAGGAGCATTTGTAGAGGGGTACGATGTATGGAAAAAGTATTCAAAATTTAGAAAACCATCAGAAAAAAAAATTAAAAGTGGAAGTCCAGGTCAAGATTCTCATGACGGGGTACTGCCCGCAAAATGGTACCTACATAGGTAGATGGTGCTCAAATTAAAGTTGTACAGGACTCTAAGCAGATCCTAAAGCGAGGAAAAAAAATTCAAAATGGCGAAAAAGCTAAATGGCCGCCATACAAAATTACAGAAAACCCAGAATTATATAGTTCGATTACCACTCACATACTGACTCACTCACTAATTGAATTAATTGCTCTCCCAGAAGGTGGTGAAAAAGGGTATAATGATATTTGGGGAAAATTTGCAAAACCCCAATCGAACTGGGGAAAAATTTAATACCACTTACTCACTGACTGATAGACAAAATTGTTCTCCCTGAAGGAGGTGGAAAAAGTAAGAATGAAGTTTCGGGAAAATGTCCAAAACCCCAATCGAACTGGGGAAAAATTATGACATTTGGGGAAAACAAAATGGCGGATGTGGTGAGGTTTGTAACTTTTTTGTTTTCCAACCGATTTAAATGACGAAAAATGGAAAAAACACAAGAACAAAATGGCAGCCGCGCCGAAATTTTTTGAAAAAAAACTATTTTTGGACCGCAAACTGCGGTGGTGCAGCTCTAAAGTGTTGCTTAGTTTGTGATAATTTTTACCGTTTCGATACAATAACTCTTAATTTTTACCAAACTGGGAATTTAAAGAAAAATCAAGATGGCGCCTGTTGTAGTGGCCATTTTATTTGAGGTACGAAAATATGCCATTTTTAAGTCATGCCATAATGCTGTTTAATATAGAAAAAATATAAACAATAGAAAAATCTTTATGGCGGACGCGGTGGCGTCCATTTTGTAAATTTTATAAATTTTTTAAATATTGTAAGGCTATTTTGAGGCAGTTTATGACACTTGAAAAAGTTGGCATGTGCTGACAAATTATGCAACTTGTTAAGGAGTAGAGCCCTGTAAAAAAAAATTACCCAATTTCAGGATACTTTTCGAGATTTACCCTAAAAATGTGAAAAATAAAAATAGCCGCATTTTAAATTATTTTTTATCAAAAACCATTAGATTTTGCCAATAGTAATGACATTAGACTATTTTTGTATCGAAAAGATGGCAACACTGAAATTGAAAGTAGGTTTATTTTCCAAGTACCACCACATTTTTATTATCAAAAAGGAGCATTTGTAGAGAGGTAGGTACACTGTATTGAAAAATTTAGAAAACTATCAGAATAAAAATTAAAAATGGATCTCCAGGTCAAGATCCTCATGACGGGGTACTGCCCGCCAAAATGGTACTACATAGGTAGATGGTGCTCAAACTAAAGTTGTACAAGACTTTAAGCAGATCCTGAAGCGAGGAAAAAAAAATCAAAATGGCGGAAAATCAAAATGGCCGCCATACAAAATTACAGAAAATCCAGAATTATATAGTTCGACTACCACTCACATACTGACTGACTCACTCACTGATTGAACTCACTGTTCTCCCAGAAGGTGGTGGAAAAGAGTATAATGATATTTGGGGAAAATGTGCAAAACCCCAATCGAACTGGGGAAAAAATAAATACCACTTACTCACTGACTGATAGACAAAATTGTTCACTCAGAAGGAGGTGGAAAAGTAAGAATGAAGTTTAGGGAAAATGTTCAAAACCCCAATCGAACTGGGGAAAATTTATGACATTTGTGAAAATCGACATTTGGGAAAAACAAAATGGCGGCTGTGGCGAGGACTGTAACTATTTGTTTTCCAATTGATTTTGTTCAAACTTACAAGAGTGGTAGATTTTGACATTTAAAATTAACAAAATGTAGAAAAAACGACAAAAACAAAATGGTGGCCACGCTGGAGCTAATCTCGGCGCATCTTTTGTCACATCTTTCTCTTGCCAAGTTATATGCCGGCATCTATAACTGTCGCGACCAACACGTTGCGTATGCATTAAACTCCCCGTCAGGATCACGTTCCATCCTCGCCCCGTGCCCGTCCCGTCCGGGGTTTTTCTCGTAACGTATACAGCGACCTTTAGGATAAATATAATGATTAGAATAATAGAAATAGCGGCGTTTTTAAATATTTTTTTATCAAAAACCATCAGATTTTGTCAATACTAATGACATTTGACTATTTTTATATCGAATAGTTGGCAACACTGAAATTGAAAGTAGGTTTATTTTCCAAGTACCGCCACATTTTTATTACCAAAAAGGAGCATTTGTAGAGGGGTATAATGTATAAAAAAAGTATTCAGAATTTATAAACCTATCAGAAAAAAATATTAAAAGTGGAAGTCCAGGTCAAGATCCTCATGACGGGGTACTGCTCGCCAAAATGGTACTACATAGGTAGATGGTGCTCCAACTAAAGATGTACAAGATTTTAAGCAGAGCCTGAAGCGAGGAAAAAAAAATCAAAAAGGCGAAAAAGCAAAATTGCCGCCATACAAAATTACAGAAAACCCAGAGTTATATAGTTCGATTACCACTCACATACTGACTGACTCACTCACTAATTGAATTAATTGTTCTCCCAGAAGGAGGTGGAAAAAGGTATAATGATATTTGGGGAAAATGTGCAAAACCCCAATCGAACTGGGGAAAAATTATGACATTTAGGGAAAACAAAATGGCGGTTGTGGCGAGGACTTTAACTATTTGTTTTCCAACTGATTTTATTCAAACTTACAAGAGTGGTAGATTTTGACATTTAAGATTTAGAAAAATGGAAAAAAACAAGAACAAAATAGAAGCCGCGCCGAAAATTTTTGAAAAAAATCGATTATTGGACCGCAAACCGCGGGGGCACAGCTCTAAAGTGTTGTTTGGTTGGTGATAATTTTGGGTTACCTATCTGGCAGAAACTTGATGCTCCGAAATTTATTTGGCAGAACGCACTTGGCAGAATCTTCTTTAAACGAATATTTTTAAGGCATAAAAGTTGTTTAATATAATTATTGTTTGGCAGAATGTTTACATGTCCGAATTTACAATGGCATACTATTCAGATGGCAGAATTTCATTAGGCATAAATACCTTTGGCAAAATTTTTATTCGCAGAATTTCGTTTGGCATAACGTTTATTTAGTCGACAATTATTATTTGGTATAATTTTCACATGGTATACTACAAATATGGCAGAATTTCATTAAGAATAATGTCATTAGGCATATTGTAATTTCCAAAAAAAATGCATTTTAACCTTAAATTGAATTAAATATGTTGAATTTTTTAAATGTTGTGCTTCAAAAGTCAACAACAGACCGAATCGCTGAAAAACCGACATGCATGCTGCTTGCTTGCATGCATGCTTGCTTGCTTGCATGCATGCATGCATGCTTGAATGCTTGTTTGCATGCATGGTGCTTGCATGCTTGCCGGGGGGTGCAGGGGGGTTGGCACCCCTGCTCGGGGGGGTCGGGGGGCCTGAGGCTCCCGCTATAAAGAAAAACTTTTAATGCACTTAGGTTAGTGTTTTGACCACTCGCAGCGGAGCGAGCGAAGCGAGCGGAGCTCCACAATGCCTGCATGCTTGCTTGCACGCGCATATGCTTGCTTGCATGCTGCATGCTTGCTTGCATGCTGCATGCTTATTTGCCTGCATGTAAGGATGCATGCAGCATGAATCATGCATGTAAGAAATACAGATGATTCTGACTATAAACTGTCTGCGATATTATAGTTCTGCCTTTTAATGACTATAGATTATGAACTGTATGCCAAAAGATGATACTGGCTTACAAAATTATGCGTTTTAAGTGTATGATAAATGAGTGTATGCCAAACGATTTACTGCGACATGAAGTTTATGCCATTAGTTGTTATGCATAATAAAATTATGCCATAAAAAGTTCTGCCATAAAGGGTAGACTCGATAATTTTTACCGTTTCGATACAATAACTCTCAATTTTTACCAAACTGGAAATTAAAAAAAATCAAGATGGCGCCTGTTGTAGTGGCCATTTTGTTTGAGGTACGAAAATATGCCATTTTTAAAGTCGATATTCTTCCAGATGGCAACACTGGAGCGTATTGAAGTTCATAGACCAGTGGCCCTACCGCCTAAGTGTCGTCGTCGACTTCGCCGTCAGCTTCATTTGACAGATGGATGAGATACATTGCTACTTCTTTTTGGTACAAATAAAAACTTACCAAAGATAAGTAGCAATGTATTACAACCATCTGCCAAATGAAGCCGACGGCGAAGTCGACGACACTTGGGCGTAGGCGTAGGGCCTCAATTATAGGTATTGATATAATATCTATGATTGGTAGATTATTTTAACCCCAATTCAAAAATGCAAAAAAGTGAAATAACGTCTTTTTTGGAATTTCGGGTATGAGGGTTCATGTATTGTCTATATACAAATGGCTTTTTGGTATTTTGGTTGACAACGTCTGGCAACCCTGGAAACTGCTAAGATAAAAGACATTTTCGAGATACTCTTTTTTTCAAGTCCTATTGCGGCGGCTGGGTGCAAGTGAGAAAGAAAATCAAAACGTAATCGCACGCAGCAGTATAATACTGCTTAATGTAGAAAAAAATATAAACAATAGAAAAATCTTTATGGCGGACGCGGTGGCGGCCATTTTGTAAACTTTATAAATTTTTAAAATATTCTAAGGCTATTTTGAGGCAGTTTACGACACTTTAAAAAAATGGCATGTATTGGCGAATTAGGCAACATATCAAGGAGTTGTGCTCAGTAAAAAAATACCCATTTTCAGGGTTGTTTTTTTAAATATACCCCAAAAAGTATTTAAAATTTAGAAAACTATTTAAAAAAATCAAAAGTGGATGCAAGGGGCTGGGTGCAAGGGGTTCCAAATAACATCATTCAGAGCCCAAGCCAACTTCTCCTGCTCGCGGTGCACCCTGCTAGCATGAGTACGAACGAGGCTCTGGCGGTCAACCGGTGGCGGGATAACCATCACAAACATTGCGAGCTAATGAAATACACAGACCGGTGTCAGGCAGCAGTGACACTGGTGCAATTAGCTACGCACTATGATTGCCAACCCGCATGCCCAGCGTGGCAATTATGGGCAAACCCTCCTAATGGTGACACAAAACACCACGGCCCCCAGATTCCAGCCGCCCTGCTATTCCTGATCACGGCGGTGGTCACGGTAACGGCAGGACAGGGGGTGCGAAGAATCCCCGGGTTACGGAAGGCCACCATAAACAACTGACCCTGGCGACGTACAACGTACACACGTTAAGGCTCGACGAACACCTGGCGCAACTCGAGGAAGAACTCAGAAGGATAAAGTGGCACATTCTTGGGCTCAGCGAAGTCCGAAGAGAGGGGGAGGATACTGTGCCCCTGGAGGCGGGCCACCTTCTGTATTTCCGAAAGGGAGACCAGCTATCCCAAGTTGGCGTAGGGTTCCTGGTACATAAAGCCCTCTGTGACAACATTGTAGAAGTGTCGAGTGTGTCCAATAGGCTTGCGTACCTCGTGTTCAAGCTAACCGAGAGGTATACTCTCAAGGTTGTGCAGGTTTACGCACCGACCTCAGCACACTCGGACGATGAAGTGGAAGATATGTTTGGAGACATATCCAAGGTTTTACACTTCACTACCAAGGCACACTTCAACGTTGTTATGGGGGACTTCAACGCTAAAGTGGGAGTACAGAATCACGACGAATCTGTAGTAGGATCCCATGGTTTTGGGTGCAGAAACCACAGGGGGCAAATGCTTTTTAACTTTCTTGAGAAAGAGGGGCTTTTTGTGAAGAATTCTTTCTTCAAGAAACTGCTCCAAAGAAAGTGGACATGGCGAAGCCCCGATGGTAGGTCTAAAAATGAGATCGACTTCATCATGGCGGATAAAAAGCATATATTCAGAGACGTCTCAGTGATCAACAAGTTTAATACTGGCAGCGATCACCGACTCATCCGAGGCTCTCTGAATATCGAGGTTAAGCTTGAATGCGCTCGCTTGATGAAGTACAGGCTCCGTCTTAACCTGCTCCAAACCATCATAGGGTCTGAAACGTTCCATTCGAACCTGGAAAACCGATTCTTTGCTGTGGAAACCACAAATACTGTTGACGTCAACCGGGCCCTCGAAAATGTGGTCGGAATACTCAGGGAAGAGGGCTCGAAATTTAGCAAAAATCAGCGAAAAGGCTGAAGAAGAACTTTTCGGAAGAAACCCTTAGGCTCATGAAGAAGCGACGTGAAGACTCACCTGTCACTTCGTCCAAACAACAGGCTCTCAGCAAGAAGATTGGTAAACTGGTACGATTTCTGATGCTCCAATTCACGCTCGATTGAACGAGCAATTGAGCGAAATCGGGGATCGAAAGTATTTGTCCAGTCTCTTGGGAGAAGTTACTTGACGAAGTTGACTACGGCCAGTGGAGTCGTCGTAGCTTCGAAGCCGGGGGTTCTTTTGGAAATTGAAAACTGCTATAGCCAGTTGTACGCTTCGCATCTAGATCTTCAACCCCCGGAGCAGGCCGGGTTTCGAGCAGGATACGGCAGCAGCACCATAGATCACATCTTCACAGTGCGGCAGCTTATACAGAAGTACGAAGAGTATAACCAGCCTTTGTGCTTAGCATTTGTGGACTATGAGGAAGGCATTTGAGTCTGTCGAAACCTGGGCTGTTTTAGAAGCCCTGCAACGATGCCAAGTCAATTGGCGATATATCCAAGAGTCGAGATGTCTCTACAATGCCGCAACGTCTCTACAATGTAGTTGTCCAATTGGAAACTTTAGAGAGATTGCAGCACCGCCCAGTGGGGCTACCGCCCAAGTAGCGTCGACTTCGCCGTCGGCTTCATTTGACATATGGTTGTAATACATTGCTACTTTTCTTTGGTATGTTTTTATTATATTATTTTATTACTAAAAAGAAGTAGTAATGTATCTCATCCTTCTGTCAAATGAAGCCGACGGCGAAGTCGACGACACTTGGGCGGTAGGGCCCCAGGTTTCTACCAAATCAAATGCTTTCTCATAGTCCACGAACGCCAAGCAAAGTTGCAGGTTATACTCCTCGGTCCTCTGTATAACCATCCGCAGCGTATGGATGAGGAGGTTGGGTGTGGTCGAACCTGCAAGCGAGACGATTCGTAAGGACTCTCGAAAACAACTTATAGACATGGCTCAGTGAGATGGGTCTGTAGTTCTTTAAGAGGAGGGAGTCTTTTTAAAGAACAAAATCACCTCACTTTTCCAAACGTTTAGCGTTCTACCCTCGACAATGTCCTTAGCCTTGCTTTCAACAGGTGTCTGTGTGGAATATAAATGCACATAGAAACTCTTGATCTCCCTCAGCTTCGATGAAATGATGCGACCGTTGTCAGTTTACAGATCTCTCGCGAACACTTTGGAGCCTTTATTCCGCTCGATAGCCTTTTTAATAAACCAATGATGTCCCAGTGTAACTTGATAATAACTTCTTCCAACTCGGTAAACTTCGTATCGGTTCTCAGTGTGCGCGTTTTGTAGGTTGCCAGGTGCAGTTTTCGTGGTTGATGGTAGCCGAGCCGCACCCAGGGATTCTTAGCACTTCCTGATTTGACTTTTCACATAGTAACTACACCGTTAATTTTAAAGTATATCTTAAATGAAATAGAGATATCAGACCACGTGTCTGAATATAAACGTGCAGTTAAAAGTTAAATTTAAAAAAAAAAACGAAAATATCGGAAAAAAACTTGATAGTCGGCAAACTCACAAAAATAGCAAGACGCGTGCGCACATTCATTCTTTTTATGATTTACGTAGGTAAACAAGATAGTCTCATTTGATTACACGCGTGTAATTCTATGAATGAGCTCTAATACCATACATCAGTAAAATTTGAGACATATACAAACCTCAGTATATTATTGACCAACTATTAAATATTGAAACTTTTAACTGTACATACTCGATTAGAATAGGAATCTCATAAAATTTTTAGATATACTTAAAAATAAACCATGTATATTAGTTTCTCTATGATTTTAATATCAGCCAGCAGTTTTTAGAAAAAAAATATAGAGCATTTTCACTACGCATCACCACACCGCCCTGCAACTTGCAGACAAAATGCAATGTGATTTGATTGGATGGCAATATGGCTATTCCACAATTTGCAGTCCAACTGCCCAAAATCCGCTACTTACAGCCCAAAAGGGCGATGCCCGCGGGCTGCTTCAGCAGCCCGCGCACCAGGGCGAAATACTAGTAATATATATATATATTAAGAAATATATCAAGCAATGTCTAAAATCTTTTAATCAATATAAATAGTAGATGTTGAGAAGCAGATTCTTGGTCCCGTATCATAACTGGTAGGATTTTTTCTAGCATCGATTACAGGATATTAGCGAATTTGAGAAATGTAGGCCAATTAACTTGTTGCTGGATATAACGAGACATAGACGTAATAAGCTCTGTATAACAACCGGATTGCCGCGTATTATTTCAAGAACTCAGTTAATAATCTGAACTGTTTACTTGAATGGTCTGTTGAAGTTTTTAATTAAAAATATAGGTTTTTTTATTTATTTATAGTGTAGATACCCTGCACAGAAATTCTAATCGCAAAACGTCCAGCCATAACAACAAAAAATATTAGTAACAATCGTAAGGTATAAGTAGCTTACCGATAGTGAGCATCATCACGAAATTTCATTTTATGTACATTAGTTCTTTTGAGACAATCCTGTCCACTAAGCGCCCACCGGACATACATACATACATCCTAATTCCTACTATTCTACTAATATTATAAAATTATAAAAAACAGCGTGTAAGCTTGAGAAGTGAATAATATTATTTTCAACACACTTGCTCGTAAGGTGTGCCCTATTAATACACCGCTTTTAGGGCCATAAACCGAGCTATAACAAACACCGTGCAATAATATATAAAATACTAGTTTGTTATAGAATTATCCCTACAAAGTGAAATTAGTACCTTACTGAAAGTTCTATGCGATTAAACAGAGCATTCCCAATTTAACCGAGTAATACAGTTATTTTTTAAGTATCAACAAAACGGTTTTATGCCGCTGAAAATTCATATACATTTTCGGAATAAATAAATGTGTAAACAAGTCCTTAATGAATTTAAATAAATTTTGAACAAATTATTATTATTCACAGTATTTTGTTATAAAATATTAAAATATTTGCATTTTAAAATTATAATTTTGAAGTAGGCTGTATGCTCACTCACCCCTTTGTTCGCAAAACATTCTTGCATTGGGCGTGTGAAAAAAAAACCTGCACGCGTTTTCCCATAATTTTCGTATTTTGTTTTTGTCGTATTTGTTGCTCTGTGGTAAATTATTTTGTTTTTTTTCTCGCAAATGTGTTGAAAGACGTCGTCGTATGAAACTCGTGAGCTTTTGCTTATTGCACACTTGGCTGAGTTACGCCTTACTAACTTATCTCATAATGTACTAATTGGATGTATAGTTTTAAAATTTTAAAGTTTAGACGATTGTTATGCAATTACGCAAAAAGTGCTGAACGTATTTAAAATAAATGAAACTTGGCACACATTTATAGTTTTTAACCGAGATTAACATTCGCTACTTTTAATTCCGGTTAAAGGTTCCCTTGGGTCCACGTGGATGAATTCGCGGGCAGCCACTAGTTTTATTATAAACTAGCTACCCCGCCCCAGCTTCGCACGGGTGGCACCATCTTTTAGTTATATTGCGATTTAAAATAACGGAAAAGAGAAAGAGTGGATTTTTGCGACTTTCCTTAAAATTTTTTGAAAATCTTCTTGTCCTGATAGTATCAAACACAACAAAAAACAGTTATCTAATTTGGTGCAGTCGTTGTAAAGTTATGTCTTTACATACATTTCGGCGATTAATTTTCTTTGAATTTCTATAACGGAAAAGAGAAAAATCGTTTCTTACATCTTTCCGTATATTAAAAAAACCTTGTCCTGATAGTAACAAACACAACAAAAGTCAATTATTTGATTTGGTTAAGTCGTTCTAAACTTATGCGATTTAATACATTTCGGCGATTCATTTTTATTTTTATAGATAACAAGCTAATAAAGCTATAGCGAGCTTTGAAAGAAATGTGTGCTAACGTAAACAGCAGTAGACATGGAACGGTATATTCACCTTCCGGGAATGTCCGAGATGGGGCCGTACCGTACTAACTCATTGAACTTCAACAAGTCTGCCGGATTTTAAATTAAAACAGATAAATCGAGCCCCAATTGAAACAAAATGGAGAACCCCAGTTCTTAATGTCATATGAACGTCGATATCCAAATAACTTTGGCAAATAGTAGAATACGAAATTAATTACTTCGAATTATCTGTTTTAAGTTGAAACTCGGCAGATCCGCCGAAGTTCGAAAAGTTAGCCAATAGGGAAAGCCTGATTGGAAAAGCCAAACGCACATTGAACCTTCTTATCATAGTGCGTTCTAATTGAACGTTGTTACGTGACCATTGCTAGTTGGCGTTTATGATGGCACAAACCCAAGACTACTATTGATGTAGATTGTGTATGATAGAACCTACATAAAACATATTGATGCTGATTATTTTTAGGGGTTCGAAGTAAATAATTGTCGTGTTGTATGGATAATTGATACGCTCAAGTCAAAAACAGACCAAGTAGCAATTTTGGCGAAATGGAGTCAATCAGATCGGTAGTATTTTCTGAAATCTACAGGTCTAATATATAAAACCGATCACTTTAAACGGTCAAAACACATGACCGAAAAATCTACTAAAGTCAAAAACAGACCCAGAGGCGGCGTAGCATGGGTTGCAGTGGCGAAGGGTCCATACAAGCCGATTCCCATCGGCTTACCTTTTGGAAATCCCACCCCACTGATCCACTATGCAGATCACTACATTTTTCATCATTTTTGTAGAGCGGCTTACCTTCGCCATAATTTCACCCCTCGCCACTGATGGGTTGACACCCGGGCGGTTTTCTATTTAGCACCCCCAAATTAAAACAACAAAAACTAAACGTGCAAGCTTACCAGAGCCGGATTTAGAGTGTAAAGGCCCTAGGGCAACAAGGGAGTGGAGGTCCCTAATTATCTTTCAAATATGTTAAATAAGATTTTTCTTGCAAGCAGGTCCGCCGTTAGTTCTAAACGCCCATGTGCAATAGAGATTATGCCGCCCCTTTATCTATGACTACCTAAACTGACCTTGTCAGAAAGAAAAGATTTCTTTTGAGGGCTGAACTTAATTTTAACTCTTCCCTGCGCTTAGTTTTTGTAAAATTCTACACAAGTGGGTGATTTTTATCTTTATACTCACTTCTCGTGTAGAATTCTAGTCGCGGCGTGCGAAGCGCGCCGCGCGCTCTGACACGCTAATGGTATCTTACTGTGGCCCTGGGCAGTGCAGTGATTTAACTCTTTCCCGCGAGTTTAGTTTTTTGTAATATTCTACATAATTGGGTGGTTTCTTGAAAGATATCTTTATCTTTGTACCCACTTCTTGTGTAGAAGTCAAGTTGCAGCATGCGCAGCGCGCCGCGCTCTCCGAGCCATGTGTGTGGCGATTAATTTCTTTCTCACGCAGTTTTTGTAAAATTCTACATCATTCTAAATCATTGATGATTTCATTGAAATCTAGCTCAAATCGTTATATTACGTACTCTTTCGCTGTGAAAGATTTTTTAATAAAATAACCCTTAAATCTGGCCCTGGAGTGACCATGAAATTTTTGAAACTTAGACACCAAAACATCAAAATACAAAATAATGTCAAATGACTATGACACTATTTTGTAGAGATAAAAGTCAGAGCGTTCTTCAACCACCGATTTTGATGGTTATTTGGTTGCTGCGCTTTGAGCCACGAAATGGGTGAAACTACGCTCTGACAGCGTTCAGAGTAATATTTCACCGAGCCACGGAACGGTTAGAGCGCAGTGGACTCTAGCTAGGGGCGGCCCGAGGCAAGTTTTATGATGGTGCGAGATTCAATTATGGCGCCCCCCTTTCCTGCCCCTAATAACTATACAGGGTTATTTGTAAAACACCAACAATACCTCGCAGGAGTAGATTAAGTACTAACATTATAAACAACAACGTTTGTTCGATTTTTAGTTAGTTTCATCCACGATCTTGCTTGTTTAAAGTAAAAAACAGTCACGCAGCGCGATATTAGTCAGTTTCAATCGTCGCGTCGTCGCTCGCCACCAGGCAATAACATGATTGATAGTCGATCGGTGGTCGGGTGTTTTTGGCGTCCCACACAAAAGGGCGCCCAGTCACAGAATACATAATGCCCAGTGCGGTCCCACCGCCCTAGAGCCGCCCTTGACTCGAGCAAAGCCACGGAATGCACACCGGGCAGACGAGATGCGCCATGCGCCAGACCGCGAGTGAGTTGTCACAACGCACGTTGGCACCCCTTGGTGCTTGGTACCAGGGGGCGGACCGTTTTTGTCTATTTTGATGACGTAAAAATGTGACTAAAGAATGAAATTACTTTATTCTATTTTTTGTTTCCGATGTTTGGTACATATTTTTTTAAACAAAGAGTTTTTTTAATTCCCAAAATTTAAAAATTTACACTTGTTCTGTTTTTGACTTGAGCGTATCAATTTTAAAGAATTTGTATTTTCCATACTAACATTTTCTTAATTTGATCAACAACCATGACGCTTTAATTTTAAAACTTTATTGCATATAAATGTTTTAGCACTTAGCTGGCTAATGCAATATTGTGTTGAGTGAAAAAAAATTGTATCGACTAAGTTACAAGAAATTAAGTGGTGATTTCTGCTAACAAAAAAGTTATCACTTGTAAGATATTTTTTAATGATAAGAAATAAAAATCAGAAATATTTTTATTGCTGATAGAGCCATCATGATTTAAATAAGTAATAACAAGCAGATGAAACATCTTTAACATCTTAGAAGATATGAGGGTCTCTTTGTATGTAAAAAAAATCGACAATATTATACTTTTAACCTATTCTGGCTAAAATATCTGTATGGGTTCGCTTTAGCCTAAGACAACGGACGCTTTATCACTGCAAACATCCATTGCCTCTAAGGCAGAAATATTATGTTCAATAATTCGAAAGCTTAATATTGACCCTATCATTACTGAATCGTTTAAGTATACTTTATATTTCGCGAAAGGCAGGCTCTAATTAGGAGATTTAATGAGCAATTTGTCCAACAAATCTTAAGTTAAAGCTTAAATGTTACAGAACCCTATAATTATGGGTCACTTCTAATATTGCAGTAAAATAGCTTTAATGATTGGCTATTTCTGTGGAAGATTTTCGCAATGTTCTGGCGAGCTTTTGTCCTACTTTGTTAACTAGATAATTAGTATCTGGTTTCCAATACCTTATGGATTTCAAGAAATTGATGTACTTACATTGTACCACGACAGCACATCAAGGTCAAGTTTAGTGTGAAAACAGCTTTTAGGGCGTAAAGATCAAGGTCAACATGTGTAGTCTGATGTGCCGTTGTGTGTAGGTAACGAAAACATGTTTTCTCAAACAAGCTTGGAAATTTGAACATTATTTTGACAACCTTCTTCGTGCTAAACCGCGCCGGCAATTTTTGTATGAGAATCCATTACTAACGTGTAATAATGGATTTTCATACAAAAATCGCAGGCGTCTGACCGGCAATGTTTCTATTAAAACTTATTACGCACGTGTAATTCAGAAATGGAGCGAACTTTTCAATGAAACACGAAGAAGGGTATCAAGAGCACAATCCAAAAAAAAGGTTTTTGAAGCGAAAACTTCTTTAGCGGCGTTGTACGCTTTTTTGTAATGGGGAAAAAATGTTAAACTCGCGTCAGTCAGTCAGGATCACGTGACCACAAAATATAGAATTTACAGAAGGACCACTCCCGCCGTCCTCGAAAATTATTTCCTAAAGTTTCCGGACTTACTATGGTTGCTACTACATAAATTGATTCTGAATGAGTAAGGCCCTTTGTACCTCAAAATGTAAAATAGGTAATTAAAATATTCGTTACTATTTTTAAAACAATAAAGTGTATTTTTAACGCGTTTTAATTAGTTCGCTTTCTTGTTTGTTTAACCACAAATTTAGAAAAACATTTTATACTAGCTTTCCGATGAGCTAGAAACTTGAAACTTTGCACAAAGGTCAGAACTGGAAAAGTATACAATGTTATGGTGTCACTGAGCTGATTTGATGATGGAGCCCGAAGAAAGCCACAGGAACTTTAAAATAAAACCATACAAACCTATCGAGTTTGGGCTCGTTAGAATCGTCTTGACAAGTACTCTGATGGGAGGCAAGGTCAATGGTCTGATGATGAAGCCGGAAGAAAGCCACAGGAACTAAAACTAAAATGTAAGTAGGTACCTATCTGGTATTTGAGGCTGCACGACGACAAAGAGAAATACTTAGACTACAGTAGGTACCTAAACACTGGCGTTTTACACAAAGTACCTACGTACGTCGCCGCGCCGCTACGTAGATACCTACCTACTTTGTGTTTTTACCAGCGAACGATAAGTTAAAGAAAAAACATAATCCCATTTCTGACGCTAGGTAGGTACTTGTTGTTTGAATATGTACCTAATGAAATGAATGATTGATCGTTACAAGCAAGTTCCAAAAAGTACCTACCGATGCCTACAAACTCAAGAAAACCTAATTTTAATTGGGGCTTTTACCAGCGTACGATAAGTTAAATCCTTACTTCCTTACTATAATATTATAAATGCGAAAGTCAGTTTGTTTGTTTGTTTGTTACGCCTTCACGTCTCAACTACTGAACCGATCATCATGAAATTTTGCATACACGTTGTCAGGGGTACAGAGAAGGACATAGGATACCTTTCATCCCGAAAAAAAAAATTGTTCCTGAGGGACAGAAAAAAACCATTCCACGCAGACGAAGTCGCGGGCGGCCCCTAGATAAAAAATAAAAGCCAATTTCTGCCGCTACGTACTTATTGTTTGAATATGTACCTAATAAAATGAATGATTGATCGTGTTACAAGTTAGCTCCCAAAAGTACCTTCCGATGCCTACAAACTCAAGAAAACCAAATTTTTCTCACTAACATTTCTATATCGTTTGGAAAAGCACTGTTTTTGCTGTATTTAAGCAACCAAATACACTGCAGACATAATAACAACGATTATTCATTTTGTTAACATAAACACTTGACTGCAAATTCGCCGCAGCTTACGTAAATACGTAACAAACGTCCGCGCTAGCACTCGCGACAGTCGCGACTGAGCACTGTCTAAAACTGCCTGATAATCTCTATAAACTTTTAATGTCAATATGTGGGTGCGAAATCGCGCTTTCTTCCGAGTGGGCTCTCTGTCTGGCGGAGCGCCGCTACTACTTACTTTGTGACGTGACCCTGATCGAATATTCGTAAGACGAGTGTGACGGATGGATAGTAGACAGCCGGTGGCGGAAGTATCCCCCTCTATTTCTACG
This sequence comes from Agriphila geniculea, assembly GCA_943789525.1. Taxonomy (NCBI): domain Eukaryota; kingdom Metazoa; phylum Arthropoda; class Insecta; order Lepidoptera; family Crambidae; genus Agriphila; species Agriphila geniculea. The sequence goes on from OX038875.1 coordinate 18,622,500, forward strand.
GGGCGCGGCGAAAATGGCGGCGCGTCATTTCAAGACGTAAACACTTGTGTCATCATAGCAACGCGCTAATTCTTTAATTAAATGTCAAAACTCTAGATTTTCTGTCAAGCTATTCATAAGACTTTCGTACAATACTGTTCTGTATTCGTAAATTCAAATGCAGAGTATATTCGTGTGACGGCAATTCGTGCAATATTATTCCCTAACCATTCCAAAATATAAAAAATGCACAACGTTAATATTCAAGTTTTCACTTCTGCCGGCACTCCCCCGAACCCGTTTTTTTTAAATATTAGGTATATGGGTATCAAATGAAAGGCCTTGATGAGCACATTCCAAAATATAAAAAAAGATTTTTTTTTTTAATATTAGGTATATATATGGGTATCAAATGAAAGGCCTTGAAAAGCACATTATGGGTATCAAATAAAAGGCCTTGATGAGCACATTCCAAAAAACTGGAAAAAAAAAATGAATAAACTGGAAAAAATAGTAGATTGTACAACAAGTGCATAAAACGCATCATTTTACTTGAGACGCATATATCCACTGATACCCATATTCAAAGATTGAAAAAAAAAATCTTAAATTGTAGTGACAAATTATATATTTTTGGAATGTGCTCATAAGGACCTTTCATTTGATACCCATATTCAAAATTGAAAAAAAAAATCTTAAGTTTATGCGACGCAATGTATATTTTTGGAATGTACTCATCAAGACCTTTTATTTGATACCCATATTCCAAAAATAAAATAATTTTTTTTTTCATCAAGGCCTTTTTCAAAAATTAAAAAAAGTATTAACATGAATGTATAAAAAATATGAAGAAACAATTAAATTTAAAATTAACGAAGTTTAATTGCGAGTGTGGCTGTTTACCTGACGACCTTTGTCTTAGATTCTGAGCCTTAGACCAAGATTTTACTTTATGCACTAGAGCATAAAAAGTGATTTTATGCAGCCTGTACCCAACATAAAGGCGAACTTTACGAGCATGAGAAGTGAAAAATGATTTTTTTTCAATATGGTTATCAAATAAAAGCCTTGATGTGCAAATTCCAAAAAAAAACTTTTTCCTTTCTTGTTAGGGTTCCGTACCAAAATGGTAAAAAAGGAACCCTTATGGTGTGACTCAGTCTGTCTGTCTGTCTGTCTGTCTGTCTGTCTGTCACAGCTGGATATCTCGAGAACTACTAATGGTATCAACTTGAAATTTGGAATAGTTTAAGATGACATTTGTCCAACTATTTCGCGAATAAGAAATAAATAAAAAAATAAATATCTTTTTTACAACAGGGACTGAAAAGGGGTCTTAAAAATTTGAAGTGGGGCAACTAGGGCATGTGGGGTATCATATGAAAGAGCGTCGTTAGCACGTTTTTAAACATTTTTTCTTTTTTTTTTTAGGCCGCATAGTTTTCGACTTATGGTGAAAATTGTAAAAAAAAATACCGTTCCCCCCCCCTTATCTCCGAAGTTTGCAGAGAGAAAAATCTGAAATAATTCTATGTGATAGTAGTTTATGTAAAGATTACAGGAAAAATAAAACGATGTCTCAATATAACACACTTTTTGAGAAATTCAAACATAATTTTTTTTTAGTTTTACTACCAGTCAACAGATGGCGCTGTCCTAAGCATGCTATCCTAAGGAAAAATATAGTTCCACTATCGGTCAAGAGATGGCGCAACCTAACACTACAATAATAAATTGGTGGCTGGTTCTAAAACAATTACCTACTATTTGCCGTACGAATAAACGAAGAATAAGTTCCTACTTAGTAATATAAACAGTTTGCAATGTGGAGTGGCTGAAACGTTTTTCAGTCACCATAAGCAGCTGTGGTTAAGATTTGTAAATTAACTGTCCGCCTGTTCGCCCTTCCAACTGTCTGCCGTTTATCCTACTTTTTTAAAGACTGTACTAAAGTAACATATCCAAATATATTTATGATTGTACGGAACCCTCGGTGCGCGAGTCCGACTCGCTCTTGACCGGTTTTTATTTTTTCAATGACTTACTTTAATTTGATATAAAAATTAAAAGTTAAAAATACCTACTTGGTTTGAATTTCCGCGCATTATTTGAGAAAAGTACTATACAAGCCTTGGCCGCAACTAAGCATTGACGGACTCACGTATGTGTGGCTCGGCTTCGCCTCGGCCCACATTTTCACGTTCGTCTTTCAAAGCCTGTCTTGCGTGCCGCTGCAGTAATGTACTATTATTTAGATTGCACTTTTTGTACAACATTTTACGATATCAGAATATATTATAATTCTATTTAAAAAAAGTTTATTGAAAGCTCAGTCTAATATTGTTTTCCTATTAAATATGTACATTTTTATAGTTCCGTTATAAAGGAGGAAGTTGATAGAAAAACAATAAAACTCATTTTGTGATTAAAAATATTTATATTACATATTTACAAGCACAACTTTACAGCTATAATTTTATCTTTATTACTAACAATATTAGTTTTAAAAACATAACAACAGTTTCCACTGGTTGACTTTAGATATACTTATCTTTTTATTTACGTATTTCTTTTCGTACATTGATGTATTCTTATAAATGAAAATAAGTATGAAGAGGAACTTCATTAAACAATCTCAGAATATTCTCATTTGTATTAAACGAGAATAATAATATTGTATCTTAACAAACAAACAAAAAAGTAGGATAATAATATTATAAGTAGGGATTGCAATTGCTGGATCCAGTATCCAGCAATGCCGTTGGATCCAGCACGATATGCTGGATCCAGCGGCGCAGATCCGCAAACGTATCAAATTCGAAATTAGTTCATTTTCGTCTTTAATTAATCACCTTTTTTCGAACGAAGGTGATCATTTATCTATGGTTTAAGACTATTTGATGACCTTAGACCAGAACGTAGAGGCCAAAAGGGCCTTCTCAGCAGCCGGCTATACTTTATGCAGTTCTGTGCAAAGTAGGTTACTGGTAAGGCGATAAGACTATAAAATATTTTTATAGTCTTATCGCCTTATTACCTAAGATAATTATATTTAGAGACTACCTAGTTAAAGGCTTTGATGTTGAATTCGATTTTTGTTACTTCATAAAACATAATACTGATATTATTTTGATCTCAAATAACAAAGAACTAAGAAACCAAAATTAATAAAGTTCCATCAAAGGTTTTTATTTAAGTACTTAAATTATTAAATAAACAAAAAAAACATTAATATCATGTATTTATTTTGATTAAATATTATGCTGGATCCGCGCTGGATCCAGCTGGATTTAGGCCAATCTTGCAAAAATCCAGCTGGATTGAAAATGCTGCTGGATTGCAATCCCTAAATTTATAAGCTTAGTTAAGAGATATCTTAAACGATATTTTATTAAATTAAATCACAAAAATAAAACAAAAATAGTAGCCTTGTTTTGAAAGAAATTTCAAATTGTCATTACAATAAATCTCTAAAAAGCAAAAGAGAAAATCGTAGACTTTTTTTAGAAAGATCAGAGAGTTTTTAATAGAACAGATAGTTTAAAAGACTATTCATCTTTTACAAGTACTTACCTACTTCCTTTATGCAAATGTCGTTATTTATCAATAAGTGCAGTGAAATGTGGAAGTACCTACTTTTGAATTGGCGAACAATAACTTACATAAGGTTACCGTGATCGACTTGAAGACGAGTCTTTGATTGCAACATCGTTGTGAATAGAAAAATAACAACCTTCCTCCTAAGAAGACGTTTAAAATATATTAACTTGTACCAAAAAGCTGCTTCAATAAATCCTTTCGCATAATATTTCCTCGTTTCTAATTTTAGAAGCTACGATAAAAGCCGTTACGATTGATCCGTTGCTATTTATAAACTATTTATCGTATTTAAAAAAGTTACATTTATTATGTCCTGGACAGTCGGACGCGAATCACACGACATTCATTGTTTAACTATTCGGTGTACATTATAAAATTTATATATTATTTTGTAATAGGTTTTCTTAGGGTAAAAGTATACTAACGCTTTTCAGTAAAGTTACTGCAAATATCTTACAGTGTGATGCAGCTCAGCTGCGTTGACGCGTGTGACCCGACATTGGTAAAAATATCTAGAAAAGTAACTTCTAATTTTATAAAAATTACATAAACCATTTTTTCATCAAACGAAATTTTTATACTTTAATCAAAAGGAACTGAAGCTTTTTTTTGTTAAATAACTACATGGACTCTATTATGTATATCGAGAAAATTTAAAACTGTTTTCAAACGATGTTAGTGCTAAATTTGCACTGGGTCAGCATTTAGGTAGTATGTAGGTACACGGTATTGTATATTCTGTTGTAGGTATTTGATCTTACTGTCATAAAATATTATAAGATTTCTCGTATAAAAAAAACTTTTTATACGAGAAATGTCTTTCAGAAGACATTGACTCATTTCTCGACATCTCTCACAAATTAAAATGTCATATCATTTATATTTTTATCAAATAGCATGAGTTTTGTGACAGCAACAAGAATTATAAATATGTTAGTTTTAGAAACTGATAATATAAAATAAATTTTCTTCTGGCACTTTTATCTTACACTAGACTAACTAATGACATCACAGCTAGTAAGTTGAAAACATATTTTAGTTTAATAATCTGCGATGTATTTAAGGCACTAGTTAGAATTGAAAATTAAATTCAATAGGTATTAGGTAATTTTGGAGTCATTATTCGTATGTTGTATTAATTAGGTACAACTGAAAATAATATAATAGCTCTTTCCTTGATCACGATTTTCTGAATATAAATTATTTGTTTAGATTTGAAATAAATTGTCAAGGTCAAAATCACCTAATGAGTTTTGCTGAAGAATTATTTAATAATAATGTTCGTTTGTAATCTATATAAACTGTTATTTAATGCCCGTTAAGTGGCTGGTTTGAAAATGTCGTTTATTTTTAATTTTCAATCCTATATGGCCAGTAACAACTATAATTAAATTATCCTACAGGTATCTTGGATGCACGTACACAGGCAACTGCTGATACTGGTAATAGGGAACTGCGTACCCCTGTGAAATACGAAAAAAAAACATTAACATTTAATAATATTATGGAGAACACTTGTTTTTCCACACAGGGTAGTGCTTGGCATTTACCTTACCTGATATTAAGTGACGATAAGGCCAAATGTGGCAGCACACTACTCCCGGAATCCTCATCACTGAGGAACTGGCTCAGTGATGAAGATTCCGGCAGTCTTATACCTCTAACGGCCGTAAAAAAAGTTATGACGTCAGACTTAGGTAAGATGGTGGTAGCTAGCCAGGCAGACTTGAAATAAGCCTTACCACAACCAAACCGAGTACAAATTGTACCTCCCCTGGGAATCGAACCCGGGATCCCTGCGTCTTACACGGGTAGGTGAACCACTAGAGTAGTCTAGTAGCTTCTGTAGAGAAGCGGTAAAAAGCTGCAGGAAAACTTGTGATTTTAGATCATTAGCTTAGATATACTCTTTTATTAATTGTATTTTTAAAACTCAATCACAAAACCCTAATAGATATTGTAAAAAATTATAATCTTATACTCACTTCTTGCGTGTTTCTCGTTACTCTCTTCGCCAAGTCCTTCTCAAACATCCACTGCAGGTCACTGGCAGAATCCTTATTAGGCTCATTAACGTTGTTACTCCCAACTTGATTTTGTCTCGCATCCTCCTTGTACGTATCTTTCTTCGGTTGATCCACATACGCCGGCACAAAGTACCTTATGCCAACTCCTGGTAAGCTTTGGGAGCTCAGAATTTGAGAAGGAGTAAAGTAGTCCTTAGGGACTTGAGCTTTCACTGGTTGTGGTATCTTTTGTGTTGGAACGTACGAATTGACGAAGCGCTGCGCGTTGTTCAGAGGAGCGGAGGAAGGTGCATTGTAATTTATATTGGTGTATCTCGGTTGGGGTATGAAGTACTGCGGTCTCCTGTAAAATAAAATAAAATTTTAATCATGTACCATCATCAAATGTCCCACTGTTGGCCACATGCCTTTTTAAAGATCATGAAACCCATCATTCTTATTTATTCGCGCTATAGTCATAACAACCACGCAGTTTCTTAAAGATAAGATAGTCATCCTCACCGGTGTTCTTTTATCATATTTTGTTGAAATAAGTTTACAACCATCTAAAATAGCTAAACATAACAAACTTCATAAGTTGCATCTACAAATCTTATAAATGAATTTACATCTATCATAAATAATCCAAATCGAAAAGCTGTTGGCGTGTTGATTTACACTTAATAACTCAAACTATGTATGGAATAGCACAAATTATGTAAAAGGCTATCTTGATCTACCAAGGTGACAAAGATTATGTGGTTTCTAGTCGGTACAAATAGGTGCTAGATTATAATGTGAGGGAGTGGGCGAGTGGAAGAATTTACTGACGTATGCCTTTGACCTGTTACTTTGTTTTGTGTTTTGAGAGAAAATGAGAATTTATTAAAATATGGTTACTGCGTATATATAGTCAAAAATCTCAAAAGTTTATTGTAGTTTTGAAAACAAAAAGATAAATGTTTTCAATGTTTAAAGTGACTGTGCTAAAAAATGTTGAATTGTATTAAACTGGTGATTATTGCTGTTCTTAGCAAAAGAATCATAGTGTTTTCTTACATAAACTAAATTTTCATATATGTATTGGCCTGCCAAAGTTAAAATATTTATTTCTTTAAACAGTTCTCTCAAGGTATCTCTCCGCCGAGATTGTATATGCCGCGAACAGCTCTTTTTTGGAGTACAAAAATATTGCAGCATGCATATTGCAGCTGAGCCCCAGTTGAAAATATAGCATGTCTACGTTATCAATGCATCGTCGGAACGTTCTGCCTGGACGGGCGTGGGGACCCGATACGGCTGCGGCATCGGCAGCGTTAGTCGGCTCCGGCGTCGCAGGCATGCCAGGACCGTCCTCTGCCGAACTTAAAGTTTTAAAATCGAAATCATTGCATGTCGACGTTACCGATGCACATTAGGATCAGGTGCAAAATTGGAGCATTCCTCCCCAGATGGGCGTGGGGACCCGATACGGCTGCACCGTCCTTGATTCCGAACTTAAAGTAATGTTTTAAAACAGAAAATATTTCATCTGTACGTTACCAATGCACATTAGGGTCAGGTGCGTCGTTGAAGCGTTCCTCCCAGACGGGAGCGGGGACCCGATACGGCTGCGGGACCGGCAGCGCCGGCTCCGGCGTTGGGGGCACAATGGGACCGTCTTTGGTGCCGAACTTCACCATGATCGAGTGTGCGCATGGCGCGTACACTATCAGGCACGTCAGCAACTGTGGAAGAAGGATGTGGCTTACTTTTTGAAAATTTACGGAGAGCTTACTATAGAGACCGAACCACAATAATCTGGGTGAGTCTGCCTGGGTAATTGTGACATAGAATAGGTTGAATAGGAACATAGGTGTTAAACGGGTTTGAACTAAATATAGGTGTTGAACATCTACCTTTTCCCGACGTTTAATACCTGTGTAACTTATCCAATAAAACACAACGCGAAAATTGAAAAGTGAATAAAGAATAGATTGTTTCTGGTTCTTTTGTCCATAGAGTGCTTCTTCAAACTTTTTTAGTATAAGTAAAATTAAATTGGCATTATCGAAAGCGACAGAAAAATATCACTACCAAAATATTTCGACTTATTATTTTAGTACCACAATTTTACTAACATAATAATATACTTGACCCTGTTTATATATTTTGATTTAGATAAAACTTCCCTTGAAGAAATAAGTTCTCAAGCATAAAGACATCCGCTCCGCGATCTGATTTAATTCAATCAATTAAAACTCTACAAGATCATCTGCCGGCGACCTTGTTACGTGTTCCCACGTATTCTAAAATAAATTAAGTTGTTGAAACCAAATCCCAGATTTTGCACAAAATTTTATCTATTAAATGCTCAGCAAGAGTTGCGTAGCTATTCTAGTTACCTTCTATTGTTTATGTTAGCACATCAACAGCTTTTGTAACCTCTTTCCAAAGTTACGCTTTTAAAACGTCTTTTAGTCCTTATCGGTGAATCTTGACGATTTTATTATCGGGTGATTTAAAACAGCTAAATAAGTTAAATGGGCTCTATTACGTTGTGCAATAATTGGCGCGAAAAAACTTGTATTGTTTATGTGAGAATGTAAATTGTTTAATTTGACGTAACAAGCAAAGCAAGTGTAGTAGGTATGTGGTAGGTACACTGCATAATCAATATCCGAAGTGCAATCGATTTCGGCGATTAGCAACTTTAATTACCATTAATTTTCTCACGTGTGTTGTCACACAATAGCGTGCATGTCAAGTGGCTTGTTTTGGAAATATGTTACATGACGATTTATAGTTTCATACGAACGAGTTTAGTGTAGTTCAGCTTGACTAAATCTTGAACTAAGCTTGACTAAAGCTAGATTAAATCGAAAGAAACTACTTATCATTCTTATTCAATTTCTATAAATTAAAAACATACGATGCTAAAAACACAGAAACAAGTTTATTCTATTTATTTAATAAACCATTAAAAATGCCTGTTTAATATTGACTGCTGGATGTCACAACTTCTGCTTACTATCTTGCCAAGTTATATCACAGTACGAACGCTTTATAAAAGAGGCACGTGTATACAATATGTTTGTTTAGTTATATCGGAGCTTTTAAAGGCAGATAATATGATCATTTTATCGAGAAAACCACCCACATGTTGGGGTTACTCTCCTGTTGGAATGACCGACATTTTTAGATGGCCCTGCCGAAAAAGATTAATTTCTCCGGATTTATAAGTCCTATATACAGTTATAAAAACACTATTCGAAAGCTAATAATATCACCTATATAATAATTTTTCAGCTTTAATAAGTCATAAAAAATTAAAACTTAAAGTTAAATTTTAATTCAAGTGTGCTTTTTTAGTTTTTCTCACATATTATTATGTCAAAAATAGGCCCTTAATGTGCATTTTTTGCATTTATATTATACACAGAAATATTATCTACAAAACGACATCAAAATCATTGCTCCGAGTTGCATATTTCGAGAGTTATTGCTGTTTGAATATGACCCTTTCATAAACAATAAAAAAATATTGTCCTAGTTTTTGAGATATGTGAGAAAAACTAAAAAAAAACACACTAGGATTAAAATTTATTTAAGGTTTTATTATTTGATGACTTATTAAAGCTGAGAGTTTACACATTTGTTTTTACTTTATATGTGATATTATTTGCTTTCAAATAGTTTTTTTTTCATAAATGTAGGACTTTTTCTTAAAGGAATAACTTCTTATATTTAAGTTACACATACCTGTAGACTGGCAAAATGTTTCATATTTGTAATCGTGATGTGTTGTCTACTTATCCTCCGATATTTTAATACCCTGCAACAAAAATAATAATTAAAAAAGCTATACATAACAAAACTGACCTGAAAACTACGAACTTGAAAATTTAAAAATATTGTTTATATGAAAGTAATCTCTGGATCTTTTGAACCGACTAACTAGATCCCAGCTATCGCTAGACGGTTGAAAAATATCTAGGTTGACTAATTGTGTAAAGAATAATAAAAAAGTAGTCCGGTTTAAAACATTGCTATTTTTATTAGACCCTTGTTCATGGCACCATGACGAAATTGTTTTAATATGACCCTGCTAATTCACCTCGGGGTATTAAAAAAACGCCGCATTTTTCTTGGTTAACTATGTATTATGAATCTTTAGATAGTAAGTAATAACTATTCAAAGAGCTAACATGTTATTGGTAAAGGGTTTAATAGCGGAGTGCCTACTATCGCACTTGTCAAATTTTTCAAATTTTCATACAATCTGTAGCATAAAGACAACATTAATAAAATTTCATTCTTCAGATCGCACTTTGCCTTTATAGTACTCTATGTAGCATTGGCACATTTACCACCTAATTTAATATAGGATAGATTCCTCAGTATTCAAATGGAAATGTTATTATTGCATATAGAGGGTTGGAATGCGTATGTTCTTTATTTTTCTTTTTTTATAAAACCATTAAAAGTACTATGACACATAGTTACAAAGGAGGTTTGACATAATTTTCATTGAAGTTGAAAATACTTATTTAAGTTGGATTAACTTATTCACTAGATTAATGTGAACCTGGCACTTTTTCAAAAATATTAAATTAGCTAGTAAATGTGCCAACGCTACATGGATGGTATGCATGGTGCGATCTAAAGTTTGCAAATTTAATAATGTTGTCCTCGTGCTACAGATTGTATAAAATATTGAAATTATTGAATTATTAAATGTATTGCTAAGTGCGATAGTAGGGCACCCCACTATTAAATCTGGTAAAGTATCAATGCATCAAATTCGATAACCTTTTTTTATGATTGAGCATTAAAGTGTGATTGCTTTGGTCGAAATAATTTTCTCATACAACTGTTTTATTTAAGTGATTTTATTATTTATGTTACAAAAAGTTACAATTTGATTTTGACACTCAGTTATTTGGTTTAACGAAAACAAATGTCTACAAAATTCGAACAATTTACAGCAAATACTACTGTAAGCCGACATTGACGAAATTCATCAGTCATTCACTTGCTGACCGCTTATTTTAAAAACATTTTTATGTAAATTAGTAGGTATTAAATCTGAATTGCATTCGTTATGAGAAATATTTAACATTTTGAAAGCCAGTAATTGTTATGGAGAAAATATTATTTTTAGCATTTTCTCAATGTTGCGAATTGCAGTTGTATTTGTTTTATCGGCGCTAGGGACGTGAAGGTTCCTTCATGTATAAAAGAATTTGGTGGTTGTGTGTTCTGTTAAAAAAACAACTGTTTTTACCAACTTTTTGCATACAGTTAAATTAATATATCAACAAACGAAAAACAAAAATATTGTTCTAAATTAAGTTTAGGTTACGCAAGATGATAACGTCAAGCTCCACAGGCAATACTCCGGAGTAATATTTAAAATATCCTTAAATGTTTTAACTAAATGATATTATGTCACTTTTGTCAAGTAACTTCATTCTACCGCGCGTCATAGTGTAACAAATATTATATTTTCTTATAGTGAGATAACATCTATGTTCTTTGGCAAGGAATGCAGAAAAATTACGACTAGTACCTCTCATACGGTACCGCACTTTTAGTAGGGAAAAGTTAGGCACAGCTAGTCTGTGCGGTATGATGGGAGTACTTTACGCTGCCTCTCATCATTGTCCTGTCAATACGGGCGAGTTACTCACTATAGTAATCATTATGCTATGCTGCCGTGTCCCACAAATCATCAAACGCGTTGATATTATGAAATCATCCGAAGAAAGGTGAGCGAGTTGACAATCTCCTGCACGCATCACTCACAATGCTTAGGAGTTAAATAGAGCTTGACATTATATTACAAATGCTACTGGAGATAACGCAGCCTGTTTGCATGTCGCAACTAGTAACCACATATTTAGAGATGACATGATTATACCATCTCAAAACGGACATGGTTTAGGCGTGTAATCTTCAAAATTGTTGTGGTTTATACAACTGCTAAGGTTTATCTAATACAAAATACTAGCATTAATACAGCTACCTACCTACAAGAAAAGAAAATAAGAATAAATGAAATGACCTTTGCATTCAAAATCCATAATGCTTAAAAAATATTTTTAGTAGTTACTTGGCGTAGAAACTATAATTTTAACTTTCAAATGTGACACAAGCTGAATTGGAATATAAGTAATTGAATCCAGCCAATTCAAACTAAATTGCTGTTTCTTTGAATACTGATATACTTGGAACTTATTAACTTTCAGACACATTCGTATCTTTCGCCATCGTCCTCGACTTTTAATGTAAGATTTTATCCTCTATTGTTGCTACTGAATTCACACTTTAACTTCGACGACAGACTATTTTGAAGAAAATGTTGCAAATTGCTTCTGTTGTTACTCTACGACCAATATCTAATTTTCCTGAAAATCTAAATTTAAGTATGTTCACGAAGCGAAACTAAATACTCCCATAAGATAAAATATTAGTATTCCTTTAGGTTTTTTAAAACTAATTCAGATAAAGTGTATAAGTGTACATACACTTAATGTTACCAGATGACAGGAATTTTCCTGACATGTCAGGAATTTAGGGCATCTGTCAGGAAAACAGGAAAAATCTGTAGTTGTCAGGAATTTTTGGAATCCCAAAAGTGTACTTAAGTACTTAATGAAAACACATAATGTGTTAATAATTTTGGTTAATAATTAAGAATGTAGATGTATGTGTACAAAGTGACAGGAAATTTACTGAAAAGACAGGGAAAAAGTCAAGATATCTCATTATTAGAACCCTTACCTGCAATCAAAGTGACAATTTTAAAGAACCAACTAAATAAATAAGAATCGACTACCCAGGATAATGTTTTTTTTTTATGTGACATAGGTAAGTGCTTGACCGCTATCACGCCTGATGGTAAGCGATGATGCGATCTGCGATGATGCGATCTGCGATGAGACTTACCCCCCTATTCAAATGGTCAACTTTCTATTCGTTTGATCGCTACGCTTACTTCTTAAGTTTAAATATGAGCAATAGATGATTAAATCACATGTCGCAAACTTATCTAAATCACAGACTTCGATGTATTGTATTGTATGGAATTGTCAAGCTTACGACACGTAATTTTATAGTTTACTGCTTATTTAAAAGTTTTAATAGTAAGCGTAGCGTTCAAACGAATAGAATGTTGGCCATTTGAGTAGGGGGCTGGTCACTCGCGACTTGAAGGCCCCCAGGTTGCACCTATCGGGAAACATAGACAACGCAAGGAGTTCCACTATCTAGCGGTTCGCATACGAACCATCATAATGAATGAATGATACATTAAGTAACACATTACCGAAAATGGAAAGTGCATAAGTTTTAAACCCCTAAAAGGTTAACCATCTGAGCCGTGTTTAGCTTTAGTTATCCACTGTAAGCTATTATATTCAGAAATAACCTACTTCGTGTGTGTAATGATGGATGCGTAAAGATAAAATACCTATGATTGATGAGTATATTCACAAAAAATCATAACCCTTCTTTTGGCTTCACCATAGTCGGTTAATTGGACAAAATGACGCAAGCGCAAGTTCAGAGCAGAGACAGCGAAAACGTCGAAATTAAGCAATTTATATAAAATCGACTCATATAAGGTATACTTAAATCGTTTTAAGATCAGGAAAACGAATGAACGCTCAATTTGATTTATTTATTCGCTTTTTTATGTAAACGGGAAGTGGCAGAGGAGGAATAAATTTTAAAAGTTTAATTATAAGCCTGTCAGTGTTTTTTGAAATGCTGTGCATTTAATTTTAGGTACCTATACAATTATTACATACATGGCTCATCAGTGTAAGCCATCTGACATTTTACACTTTATTGCAAGTAATTATGAAATAATATCGTTAATGTAGTATAAGTAATAAAGTATATTTTGTTAATTCATGTAAAAACAATGAAAACAACATAAGCTTGTCCAAAATCTTGGTCAGCAAAGTATGGATGCCGAAATGTATAAATTTATAAATTACTGTATTAATGCATTCTGGATACACCCATAAAAATAAGTTCGAAAGAAGAGAAAGCACAAAAAAAGTTAATCTATGGAGTTACACCTACCTAAGTATATGTTCAAGTAACTGTCGAGCTTACTTTATTAGTGGACCCTAAATTTATCACCTACAATTTCAAAATATTGTCAGCTAGCGCCATCTATTTAATTAAGTAGTTAGTAAATAATAAAGTAGCCGAATACTGAAATCAATACTACGTATTATTTCACCGAGTGCACCAATCCTTCAGACTACCTAACCTCTATTAGACCTTGACCTAGATGAACCTCTTTATCAAAAGATAGCTGTCAAAAGTAACCCAAAATGGGCCCATAAGAAAAAAGTACCAATGTTTAATTTTCGATTATTTACCTGTGCTTTTAGGTCTTTTCTATATTTTTTTGTTTTTAAACCACCCCAGTACTATAGCGGACTATACAAATAAATTTATAAATATTATATTTTATTGAAAATAAAACTAAAATTTTAGCCAGACTAAACAGCAATTCATTTTTGTAATAAGATTATTTCAAAATAAATAAAGTGTTTCAGGAAGTCCTTAACAATTCCTAGTAACTCTAGGAGGGTCAATAGTCAATGGTCAGTGTCAATAACAGATCATAAGATTTTTTCAACTTACATACCATAATATTGAATACATTTTAAGGTTCACAGTCTACTGTGATCGCGAAATCGTTTTTATGCTTGCCCAGTCATTTTATTAACAGATTGTATAAGGAGAGTGAATAAACTCGTTCACGTTTATTAGGCAGCTAATAAGCGTAACTGTAACTAAATATTGATGAACTACGAACCGGCTGTAACAGGGGTTTAAAAAACATTTGTCTATTGCACACTGCTATGAATTTGGTAACGATGGCCGACATTTTCGTAAGAAAACGTTAATTTTGTAAGCGCGCACGCTCTGCCTCCGCAAAGGTCGGATTATTGCGGCAGATGTTCTTAATAAAGTACATTCTTTATCGGAATGAAGATTTCTTCAAAAATCGAGGGTAAACATAATTAATCTTTCAAATTGGCAACAACATGTATTTCATTAAGAAAATTGGGTACCGTTGATCTATGATAAGAATAAAATATAGTAGAACGCTATCAGGTAGGTACTCTGGTGAACTAAGTAACATACTATAGATTTTATCCCAAACTTTTGGTTAATTCGTTGTTTGATGCGTAATCTTCCATTACCTAAAATTCCTAGATGAAATAGGTGTGTGAGTAGTCACATATACCACGCGCGTGTGTTCAAACTATTCAGCCATACAAATTACATGTCCATTAAATCAATATGGTTTAGCGATCGCAATGTTCTCCGTCATTATAGCTGTCTGACTCTATAGGAAATAACGATGCTATTCGCTCTATAAAATGTGTGTCATTTACGCCTAATTTCAAGAATCTATTAATGACATACGATTGGACACACAGCGATTCGAGGCAAACGTTTGAGACGAAGCAATAAATTAAATTACTGACGCCGGCCCGACGGACGGCTTCCATACTGGTAAGGCTGAGCCCTCCATAAGTGTTAGGGAATTTGTCATAAATCGGTAACCGCCGCATACACATGCAAGCGGCTCCTCTATACCTGATCCTTATCAGTATGATGATTGAGAAACTCGAGTGATATTCGAAAGATAAGTTGTCTTATAGCAAAAATGTCCCGCAATTGGAATTAAATTTTAATTATCCTGAACAGTGATTGCCAGTCGGTTCCACAAGAAATTTAATGGAAAAAACATAAATGGTTTTGAAAAGCTTTTTTATATAATAGATATTTTCATGGATTTGCCACATTGGATGCGTTCTGCGGGCAGCGGTCCGATCAACCCATACATAGGGTTAACGCAATGTATGGGTTCACCGGACCGCTGCCCGCAGAACGCATCCAATGTGGCAAATCCATGTACCTATAATTTTTCATTGTTTTGAAAATAGATTGCATCTTTAGGAGCAGTTATAATAAAGCTGTACATACTAATTTAAAGAATATGTTGAGAATTTCTTTTAATAAGGAATAATATTTTACGTTAAAATAGTTACAACAACTTTGCTTGTTAATTAATAAAAAAATGTTACTTACGAAACTAAACATCACCTCTGAATATTACATTTTCTAATTATTTTTAACGATTTTATTCCTACAACCTGTTTTCACTGGCCATTTCAACGTAAATATCTGACATTCAATAGAAAATTTACGATGCGCAACGGGAGAGAATTAGCGGAATAGTTATGCAATGCAAACGCAATGTATATAAAAGTCACCGACCGTCACGCGGGATCCGGTAACTATAATTAAAAATTACAGAAATTGTAAATTCCACAACCATTATTATTATAGCTTTTTTACAGAACATAAACCTCACATTTGTTTCTTCGAAGAGTATATCAAAAAAACATTGTAGGAGTGTTGTAGGATATACATTTCTTGTAGGGCCACACTAGCAATTAGATTTTTGATAATTAATAAGTAGTAGCTCTGTGAGATGTAGATAGGGTTGCCATCTGGCTCCCGACCATCTGATCGGGATTCGCCTGGATTCTCCCGGAATTTAAAGTGATCTCCCGACTCCCGACAAATATAAAAATCTCCCGAAAAAGCAGCTATTCCGAAAGTTCTCTAGAAAACAATAATTTTCGCATATAAAACTACACATTACAAGATTAGTGGATGAAACTAACTAAAAATCGCACTGCGCGGCCGTTTTGTTTACAATAGACAGGCAAGATCACAACTTACTAGATTAGTGGATGAAACTGACTAAAAATCGCGCTGCGCGGCCATATTCTTACTATACTATATTTATTTCTCCCGACAACAACCGCAAAATCCGGACTTTTACAAATTTTCTCCAGATATTTTTTTTAGTCATTTCGAAAAGTGATCAACCATTTTTACGATTTAAATAATTACAAAAACTGAATTGACAAAAAAATATCTCTAAAGTTATCGAACTGCTTACAAAATTTCACGAGAATCGGTTGAGAAATGCAACTTGTAAAGGGACATACGAAAGCATTTTCGTCCAAACTGAAATGGAGACGCTTCGTCTTGAATGTTATTACTTGTTGATTGGAAAATTATATACCAAATAAACTTAGCTGTCGTTAAGACTGTCAAATCAATTTTGCAAAGCTAAAATCAAATTTACGTTGTCAAACACTGCGGCTCACATCAGTGGCAGTAGATAACTCTGTCATTAATATTGCTTTATTATTAAAGCTGTTTATTTTACATTATATTTGATTTATCTAAAGCCATTGATACTAAATGGGGAAAGTTAAGCCTGGGGGGCTTGATTCCCGCTATGGACGTGTTTGAGTGTTCTCACTTGATTTCCTTGGTTATACAGGGTTATTTGTAAAACTCAACTAGCGCGCAGGAGTTCAGTGATTACTAACATCATAAACAACAACGTTTGTTCTACGACTTTTCCGAAAATAGTTTAAAAGATCGACTTTTCATACTAACATCCGAACACCTGATCGAGTTTTGTATGCAGACGAATATTTTTTGTCTGTTTTCGGAAAATTCGTAGAACAAAATGTTGTTGCTTAATATGGTGTTTGTTAGTAATCTACTCCTGCGAGGTTGTTGGTGTTTTACAAATATAATTAAGGGTGTTTGAAGTCAACTATTACTTATTAGTTTTATTACTTACTAGCTTCCGCCCGCGACTTCGTCTGCGTGGAAAGTTTTTTTGCTATCCCTCGGGAACATAACTTTTTTCGGGATGAAAGGTAACCTATGTCCTTCTCTGTACCCCTGACAACATGTATGCAAAATTTAATGATGATCGGTTTAGTAGTAAAGACGTGAAGTCGTAACAAACAAACAAACGGCGAAAGTCCGTTTGTTTGATTTTCATTTATAATATTAGTAAGGATTTGTTTAATATGTAGTAAAATATAAAACAGATAATTAATACTTAATACTTACTTACGAGTATTACACCAATTTTATCTAATCATCAAATGAGATAACGCGAAAAATATCAATGTGGAACTTTTCGCATAGACAAATTTTAATGTAAATAGTACAAATATGATTATGATGACACAGATTATAAATTCGTGTATCTGTATACGAATATGCTGCTGTAAATGTAAATTGATTCTAAAATTTACAATGCCAATTATGCAGAGACGTTGTCGCCTTTATGTCATACGTAATAAATATGCCGAGACCGCAAAACACAAATAAATTACTTAGAAGCTAAGATTAATCACACTAGCTAGGGTGCTAAACTCTCAACAACTTAAGTATTAAATATAGGTATATTTTCATTTGTTAAAATTATGTAGAACACACTTTATAATAATAATAATTGGTTTAATCACATAAGGTGAGTGTCCTACAAATGAAACTGAACAATTTGCCTAATAAACATGGGTCGACAATAACTGTTGGTCCTGCCTGCTAACTAGACAGCTCAAACATTGTATTAGTATGGGAAAGTATTTTTTTGTAATTTTTCGACAATCTTTATCAATACTTAGTGTCATTTGTAAAACACTCAGCTCAAGGAAAGGGATTAAATAATACGACTATAAAATAATGGCGTATTCATAGACGACAAATTTTAAGTAGTAGATTTTAATATTAGGCGGGTTAGATAGAAAAGTAGCTTAAAACATCGAAAAAGAATGAATATTTTATTATTTACCTTGTAGTACAAAAAATTAATTTTCAATCGTTGTAATTGATAGATTTTATTTTTGTACAGTACGTCAAGTTCGTGTTTTTGCTTTTCCTAGAAATGACGTTTATTTCATTGCAAATCATAGATAAAACGTAGTGATTATTTCCTCTATGATCATAGATATAGTATATTAAAAAGGGGTAGATCACTGACATGAAAATTTTTTTTCTTATTAACTGGACTAGCTTTCTGTATGATTTGACAGCAAAGTTCGAAACGCCACTAGCGTGAGTCTAAAGAACTAATTTTGACTTGATTGATTTTTGATTTTTGTACAATGAAAATGGTTGCCGTGATGGCCTCTCCAGACTTCAGACTTTAGTACCATGTCCCTCACGCTATGCTCACGCTACGTCCTACAGCGCCAAAATGGCGGAAATCAAATAGGCACAAGAGCAGTTTGACAGCAGCCAGTCCAGTGTAATAATATAGAGGTCAATGGGGTAGATAGATGCGCCATCGAGCGACCGGTCGGTGATAAAGAGAAAACATGACACTCTCCTCTGTTTCCTCTTAAAGGAATCTCAATAAGACGATCTCGCTCTATGAAAGCATGTCAGACCCTTGTTGCAAATATTGTAATAAAGTTGAAATTGTAAATTACTTTTAGGGGAAAACTACTTTTTGTTATTTGTCTTTGTTATGTAATGTGTGTAAACGATAGTTTCCGATGTTTTCCGAATCTTTAAGTAATGTGTGTTGTTATTTTTAAATGACAACCCTGGTATTATGTGCGTTTATTCGTGAGGAAGCTGAATAATAATTGCCTGACTGCTTGACTCGATGCCTTGACAATGTGTCAAATCACAAAGAGCCAACATTAGTCAAGCCCAGTAATGTAAATTATCCCACCCACTCAGAAATTACTCAACGGAAAGAGACGGCCATAGTGCGTCTTTAGATTTCGATTTGAATCTAACTCATTTCTATTACGTTTTAAGTCCACACTTTTTCTATACATATTTATGCTAGTAGGCGGTTTAATTCAATTATTTATCTCGTGCGGTCACAATAAGTTTACATTATTATAAACTGAGTAACAAAATGTTATAATTTTATTGAGCGGCCAGCTCAAGATTTGTAACGGCTGTGTATTAATTAAATACTGAACAATCCTGATTACAGCTACGAAAATGAAATGCTTACATCTATCCTTTGGAGCTACAAACGGCGTAATTATATCTATACTAGCGGTCGCCCATGACTTCGTCTGCGTGGACCATAGATAGACAACCTTTAAAATTTCATCCAAATCCGTCCAGCGCCAGCCGTTTAGGCGTGGAAAGGTAACAAACACAGACACACAGCTTTTAGCACTTTAGCTTAAATAAATCTTAGTAGAGACCATTTAATCTTGCTATCGCTTTTCACTTCAGAAAAAAACCATGAAAGCTCTTACATACTATATCGGGAATTTTTTTGCAGATTAGGTAGACAGAGACGTAACCGTATTATTAATAAAGAAACAAAATGCTTTATAAATGAATAAACATTTTTTAGTTTTAGTTTTGAAAGAAAAAGACTTTATTAAAAGAAGAGGTTCATAAAACATTTTTGTTTTTCTATTAATAATGCAGTTGCTTAATAGTAAAACCTTAATTTTAGCTAAAAATTATTTGTGGTTTTGACCGAGCGAGCGCCAATCGTCTCTGCTTCAGCTTGGGCAAAAATGTTTTCGCATGTTCGTCCGGCTGTCCGTTTGTTCTCATCTTTAGGTCGCATTTCTCAACCGATTCTCATGAAATTTTATGAGCAGGTCTCATAATTATATAGATTTTTTGTCGAATTTTTTTGAATAATAAACACATTTCAGCCATATCGAAAATTGATCAAAAATGTCACAAACTCGAGGTCTTCTTCACCTTCAGCTCACATAGCCACTGGTTTCATATTTATCGACCTTTGATTACCATCTCCTTAAACATTAGTGTGAAATACTGTTATTACAGTTAATTGCATAGAAGTAGGCACAGATAAGTTAATTACTGTAAACACTCGGTCTAAAACCTTAATTAATTTATACTGCTATTTTAGTTAGGTTCAATTGGCTATGACTGTCATGAGTACTTAACATGTTAACTGATTGATAAATTTACTAAATAGTTTTTTCTTATAATGAATATCGGTTAGTTGAAGTTAACTGATTACTTTTACTAACTGAATAATTTATGCTCGAACATTATTTAAGCAGTAAAATGCGGTTTTACTAGTTACGCATAAACATAGTTCTAGTCTAGGTGAAACTACTTTGAACTTAAAAATGGAGGTGAAATTAATATGGTATTAGTAAATTTTTTAAGTAATAAATTAATAGGTATCTAACTTGTGTAGACAATGTCAAAATAAATACTAATTTATAAAAAAAAACCTGCAGTTTTTAATAAAGATGATTAATATTGTTGCTAATAGAGTAAAGATGATTAAAGATGGAAATCAAACCCAACGAATAATAACTACAGATTAGAATATACAAAATACAGAAATATAGTCCAAAAATGTGTGAATAAAGCTAAAAATAAGAATAAAAAGCAAGAAATCTCTAATTGTAATGGGGACATGCGTAAAATATGGGGTAAAATTAATCAATGGCTAGGGAAAAAGAAAATGTCAGTTGATGCCATTATCGAAAGACACATGCAAGATGGTCAGCCGATGAAAATAGTTTGTGATAAGTTCTGCGAGACTTTTACTGATGAAATCGATAAAATAAAACACAAATGTAATAAAACCTTTTTAAATAGAAATCAATACACAAACGACTGCTGTATGAGTTTTCGATATAAAATGGTATCTGTTGAGGATGTTACAAAAATCATAGACCAACTAAATTGCAACAAGTCATCGGGATCAGACCAGATTAGAGTAAGGGATATTAAAATAATTAAAAATAATATCAGTCCTGTGATAGCAAAATTTATTAATATGTGTCTTATAAAGGGTGTTTATCCAAATGAATTAAAAAAATCCAATCCAAATGAATAATTAGGCCAATCTACAAACAAGGCTCGCATCAAGATTACACAAACTATAGACCCATAGCCATACTTAATGTACTCAATAAAATAACAGAAAAAGTTATAGTAAAGCAACTGTCTGAGTTCTTGGAAAATAATAATATTCTCACAGATGTACAATATGGGTTTAGACCTAACAGAAGCACAGACATGGCATTATCAAAATTTACAGATGACGTTAACAATGCGCTTAATGAACAAAAACTAGTTATGGTTATATTCATTGACTTTAAAAAAGCGTTTGACACGCTGGATCACGATGGCTTGTTGCAGTCTATGGAAGAGTGTGGGATTAGAGGACCTACAAATGAATGGTTCCGTAGCTATTTAAAAAATAGAACAGTAGAAGTTAGCATAAGTGGAGCTAGAAGTGATGTAGGTAATATTAAGTACGGTGTTCCTACCGGATCAGTGTTCGGGCCTGTAGGGTACATTATCCACGTTAATGGTATGAGCAAGGTAATTAAGTCAAGTAAAACTTATATGTATGCAGATGATACCTGCTTAATGTTTAGTGGTGTAAAGACCCAAATCATATACAAGAAGTATTGCAAACAGATCTGGACAATACTGTGAAATGGGCGCATGATAACGGCATAATCATTAATGTAAATAAAACTAAATGCATGTTAATATCCTCGCCGTATAATAAACAAAAAGAAACAGAAATTATAATCAAGGGTCATACCTACGACTGTTTACATAGAAATGACAGAATAGATTGCGGATGCAAACACATAGAACAAGTAAAATCCTATAAATATCTAGGCTTGACTATTGATAATGATTTCTCATGGAAACTACATATAAAGCAAATTGGTAAAAAACTTCGTAGTGTTTTAGGTAAACTATATTATTTAAAATTTACAACGAACCGAGGTATATTATTTATGCTATATCATGCGCTTGCTGAGGCAACTATAGATTATGGACTGGGGAGTTATGGCCTAACGTTCCCAGGCTTTTTAAACGAGATTAAGGCGTTACAAATAAGGTTATTAAAAAATTTAGTTGATAAAAATATAAAAAACTCGTGCAAAAATTACTATGAAAAATTATATAAAATATGTAAAATTGTACCTGTTGATAAAAAGGCTAAAATGAAGCTAATTCTAGAGCAATATAATGAAAATAAACTTAAAAAGGTAAGGGAATATAGCTACCCAACACGTCAATCTAAAAAAATAAAATATGAAGTACCAAGCGTCAATAACTACTTCGGTAAACGTACGAGGCGATGGATCATACCGACACTACATAACGAGCTTCCTCCGGATTTATTGAAAGCTGCTATCTCAAAAAACCACCTCAAAACCATATTAAAAAAACATTACTGTCATTATGCCCGTAGTAATAAATATAATTAAACATCACCTCAATCTAATTAAACATAGTTCACAATAAAAGATTAGTAATAAGATAAATAAACAAATACATGTAGAAAGCCAAAAATAATATAAGTACAGTATAATAGAAAAAAGTGCATGCTATACATATCGATAAATAAATAAAGCTGAAAAAAAAATGTATCAAACAGTCAAATATTTCGACAGAAATTTATACCTAGCTTATAAGTATCAATAAGTCATTGTACCAATTATGAATAAAACGGGGTGCGATTTGTTATGTTAGAATAAGTCATAAGTTTATAGTACATACATATTTAATTAGACTGTAAGTTAAAAACTAAGGCGAGAACTACTGCCGACAAACTGCTGAGCAGTTTGGCAGGTGTTATTTTTGTGAAACACTGTATACATACTTAACGGAAAAAAAAAATAAAAAAAAGGTGATGTTAATCCAAATAATGGAATAGTCAAACGTTACTTTAACTAGTTTATGTTAACAATCATTTTTGAACTATCGGATAGATTTATTGTAGATATAGTTGATTATAGAAAATGGAAATGAAAAGACATCTCTTCGTTTTCTTTACTTACAATGAATTAGATTTTAGTACTCGATAATTCACAGAAATTACCAAACATGTCAAAGTTGACATGTTTGTAAAGTTAACATAAAATTAATGGATATCAATATGCTCCATATAAATCAGCTCACGCCTGCAATAAGTATAGCAAATGAAAGGCCTCATTAGGGACATTTCGAGGTGTACATTACGTCCACGTAACGTAACGTAATAGGACAGGTTACGTCTAGGAAGGGTGGGTAATCGATACACGCCCTTTCTCTGTGCTCGATTCATATAATATGACAGCAATCATAATTATAAATAGACATATATTCTACGAGATAATGTGTGGCAAGCTTATAAGCAAAAAAATAATTAACTACCAATCAGCTCCACCGTTTTTTGATGGATATTCCAAAAACTCGCACGTTTAAGAGTTTTGTTTCGAATTTTGTCATCCGTACCGCTAGAGAATGGAACTCCTTGCCTGAGTATACTTCCTGATAGGTACAATCTGGGGGGCTTCAAGTCGCGAGTAAATAGGTTACTTCGAGGCAAGCACGTGTCATCGTAGGTAGCATCATCATCTCGTACCACCAGGCGTGATAGCGGTCAAGCGATTGACTATTTACATTTAAAAAAGTAAATTAAGTAATGTAGTTACCATTTTGCAGATATACGAAATAGATCTTCTCAATTTTGTTTCTCCGCTTAACTTAAATTGTTTTATAAGTACCCAGGCTGTTAAATTACGATTATTTTTGCAATCCTCGTACCTTCGGTTGCGGCCATTACAGATTTTGAATACAACTCGAAAGGTTAGGTTTGAATCTCAGTAATTATTTGTTTCGTTATGATTGGCACGGAGCGAATGAAAACAGCCTCAGGATAGCACTGAGTTGAATCATTAGACCCAAGAAAATGGGCGCATTTCACAATGTTAGTACATTTCAAACGTTTTCTTTGGATATGTTGAGTAAACAAACTTAATAGTTAGAACGGTTATTATATTACTTATTATAAATTAATTCGTAGCTTTATTTCTGTTTAATGCTACATTTCATAGCACAATAAAATGTTATTGCTACAGATCACAATACACTAAAATGGTTTTTAAAAGCTTAAATCACACCGATAATTTAGAAGCAAACAAGGCTTGCTCTACTTTGATTCAATAACGGATAGAAATACATAAACCGTACTAATATTCATCAATGTGGAAAGTTGTGTGTGTGTGTGTGTGTGTGTGTGTGTGTGTGTGTGTGTGTGTGTGTGTGTGTGTGTGTGTGTGTGTGTGTGTGTGTGTGTGTGTGTGTGTGTGTGTGTGTGTGTGTGTGTGTGTGTGTGTGGCCGCTAGTAAGTATACTAAAATATAATTCTGAGGGTCACAGGTTCGAACGCTTGTAGGGCTATGAGGCCTGGGGCTCTATTTTTGAATCGCTCGTATGACATAGTTTTGTCGCATGCGACTTAAGTCACACTCGTCTTCCAAGGCGATTTTCCGTATTTTTGAATCGTTCGTTTACGGCGGTGCTGCCAATATAAACGAAATGTTGGATTTTATCGTCCGGCCTATCCACAAAGGTGGCAGCACCCATGATTATAGCAAGTACCGTCCTATTACTATTTTAACCGTTCTGGACAAGGTAGTAGAAAAGTTTGTATGCGGAAAATTACAAAAATTTTATTCAGAGAATAGTATTTTGTCGTCACAACAATATGGGTTTCAGCCAAATAAAAGCACCACGCTGCTGTTGTCTCGCTTTACAGATGAAATCAACAACTACTTAAATGAAAAAAAACATATTTTACTAGTATTTATAGATTATAGTAAGGCATTTGATACGTTACGTCACGATCTGCTAATTGAAAGGCTAGACATCAGCGGTGTAAGAGGCAAACTGCTGAACTGGTGCAAAAACTATCTTAATGACCGCAGCTACCAAGTTAAAATAGGAGACATGCTTAGTGACGAGGTCAAGGTTACTGAAGGCACTGCGCAAGGGTCAGTCCTCGGTCCTTTGCACTATCTAACTTATGTCAACAACTTAAATCACGTCATTAAGCACTGTACTGTCTACCAATTTGCTGACGACACGTGTTTAGTAGCAGCCGATAAAGATCCGATTGTTGCACAAAACCGTATACAAGCAGACTTTACTGCAATATGCAGGTGGTCACACGATTCAGGGCTGGTCCTTAACGCAGATAAAACTAAGCTTATGCTCGTCCGCTCTAGTCGCAATCATTATCTTTGTAGTAAACCCGTAAAAGTGGTAGCCCACAGTCATGATTGTCTTCACGCAAATATCCCGTGTTCTAGCAGCTGTTTAGAAATTGAACAAGTAACTGAGTATTCATACCTTGGCTTAGTGGTTGATGATAGATTTAATTGGTCGAAACATATAGATAAAGTATGCAACAAACTGAGAGCCATCTTGGCAAAATTCTATATAATTAAATGTAAAGTACCATTTGATATTCTACTAACGATGTATAAAACATTGGTAGAAAGCATTATTTCCTACGGTCTCAGCAGCTATGGCCGTACATATAAAACATATTTAGAACAAATATATAATATTCAGTATAGGCTTCTTAAACTAATAGTTCCCCCTAAAATAAAAAATAAATATTCAGAGGACCCTACTGGACTTTTTAAGTACTGTAGAGTTTTACCTATATCCGAGAAAGTTAAACATAATCTGCTTCTTGAAAATTACTTTAACGGAGAAATTCAAGTACCAATAAATCACAAAATATCTACTAGAAAAATAACTAACAAAGAACTTTATATTCCCATATCTAACAACGAATACGGCAAAAGAACATCTCAATATTTGATACCCCGTCTTATGAACAACTTACCAATCGAAATCAAAGATAAAATCAACCATAAAAACGTTAAAAGAATTCTTAAATTATATTTCCAAACTTAAAAATAAAATGTCTATGTCGTGAAAATAGGAGCAACCTTTATAATGCGAGCGCACACGCACAAGCGCATTCATTTCCTTCTATTGATTCCATGCATGCGCTGTCTTGAAACTCATCGTTTTTTCTATGTGGGTATGGGCACTCGCTCAAACATTCTGTACGATACGATAAATACTCACATAAGTACACCTACTACCCGCTCTTTAGAATTAATTATGCTTTATTTAAATTCTGTAGTTAGTTGCTCTTTCTTAAATTATTTATGAGAACCTAGTATCTAGATAAACTTAATTTAGGTTTTTAAGATACTACTAACCATTAATGTAACATGTTTATTGGCAAATAAATAAATAATAAATAAATTATCGGTTCCACGCAGAATCTAGAGAAAACTTGTATTTACCGCAACGAAAACGAAACGTAATATTCATATTTCTATTGGCTGTTATAGAAATATCTTTGTTTTTAGTAGAAAAGAATATCACTCGCCGTACCGTATCGCTCGACTGTTAACGAGTGGGAACGGGCACTCGTTGCGGTCAAACGATTCAAAAATATGGAAAGTCAACATGTCGAACGAAAATCAGTAGAAAAGAGATTCAAAAATAGGGCCCCAGGTTCAAATGCTATCAGGACCACATCAGGACACACACAGGACGCTGCCATTGTGCCATGTGGTCGTCAAATAGATATTCTAACTAAGTACTTTTTAAAGGATTAGAAAGTTTTTTGTTTTATTTTCAAATATTGATTCTCAAGGAAATAGAATAAAAAAATGCTACAACATTGTGTTAACGCTTAAGTAGCTACAGCACACTTAGGCCACTATTTATGGGCTAGTGAGTCCTAAAAAGGAAATGCGGTTGTTGTGAATGCACTGTTGAATAAAGATTTTATCTCAAATCTCGTCTCGCTAAAAAGAGTATTATTTCTTCTAAAATATTTTTGAACACAAAAAGTGTCTACTTCTTTGTCAAGAAAAGGAAAGGAGCTAAAACGTTAGAAAATATGAAAATCTAACAATTATGAAATTGCTCTAGAGAGTAAATGTGCCTTGTTTTTTATGAACTGAATAGATAGAATAATAATTAAGTTATCTCCATTAAGTAAAGCATTATCTAAACACCTTATCAACACCAAATTAAAATATTATACCCTTTTAGGGTATAATAAATGACATTTTTGATAAACACAATGCTTCTTACCTAGCTTAAATTGTAAATTGATGTAGTACATAATTCGGCATAATAGTCACACAAATTTTCACGTTCTGTCGTCAGCAGTCTGGTAACAAGGTTATGTTTACATTGCCGCAAGTTGCAGTAATCACTGCATTAATATTAATAACATCGCAGATTAAATAATATCTTCGTAGGCTTGCAACTTATCTATTTGCTACCAGCAACCAGCATTTATTAAAAATTCATAAAGAAATTCAATATCACTCATTAGAGTAATATTGAATTTACACTACTACTAAGTAAGCGTTACGTGTCAAGACCGTTGATTGTTTTCATTGAAAATCATAGAGTCATGAAAACGGTTTAAGACAGCAGTGTAATAATATTAGTAAGAAGCTAAATTCATTAGGTATATTAAATCTAATATATAATTCAGTAGGTATATTGGCAATCGCCAATAAAAGTTCTCATTACGTTAACGTTTTCATTTCAAACATGGTCGATCTTATAACAAGATATTTTTAAACACCTGTTTAACTTAGACACTGTTTTAACGTGATTCTGTCGCTTTTTGTCAATATTATTTGAAAGAGACATCATCATATTTAAACAGTGCCTAAGATAAAAAGGTGTTTAAAAATCTTTTGTAACAACATCGTATATGTTTGGCATAACAAACTAGAAACATAAACACTGCCGCCCGCGACTTCGTCTGCGTATAAAGTTTGCTATCCCTCGGGAATAGTGCTTTTTTGGGATGAAAGTTACCCTATGTCCTTCTTTGTACCCCTGGCAACGTGTATGTAAAATTTCATGATGATCGGTTCAGTAATTAATACGTAAAGGCGTAACAAACAAACAAACAAACAAACGGACTTTCGCATTTATAATATTAGTAGGGATAAGTAAGGATTAAGTAAGGATTAAGTAAGGAAGTAAGGATATACATATCATCTTTTTATAATGTACAGATTGCAGCACATCATACATGTTGACCTTGAAACTAAAGAAAATAAGGCTTTTAACTGATATTGAAACGGCAAGGTTAGTATATTTTAGTTATTTTCATAGTGTAATGTCTTATGGACTGCTATTGTGGGGCTCAGCTGCCAGTATTGAAAATATTTTTGTACTCCAAAAAAGAGCTGTTCGCGGCATATACAATCTTCGGCGGAGAGATACCTTGAGAGAACTGTTTAAAGAAATAAATATTTTAACTTTGGCAGGCCAATACATATATGAAAATTTAGTTTATGTAAGAAAACACTATGATTCATTTGCTAAGAACAGCAATAATCACCAGTTTAATACAAGAAATAAAGATAAACTTGCCGTTCCAAGATTTAGGCTTGCAAAAACTAGAGGTTCATTTATGGGGAAAGGCATAGCCTTTATTAATAAAGTTCCACAACAAGTAATTGATCTTCCTTTGCATGAATTTAATAAACGCTCATGGGTAAAGGTTATTATAAAGTAGACGATTATCTTAAAGATCAAAATGCGTGGAAATGATGTAACACATAACTACTATAAGTACTTTGTTGCCAATATAATAAGTCTATGTTTGTTGCCAATAATCCTGTCACCCTGTTGTAATTATCTGGTAACGATATATTTAAGTTTGTAAATATCGTTACTTATTGCTATTAAAACTGATAAGTTTCTTGCGCCCGTTCTTCTTGTCAGTTAAAAAAGTCTTGAACGGGTGGTAGGAAAATATAGACGATTCAAAAGTACTTAATAATTAAGTTTATTTGAATAAAGCTATTTTTGACTTGACTTGACTTGAAACTGTTTATGCCGTTTTCGCAGTCTTGATGTGCTATCGCGTGTACATAGTGCTTAGCTGTAATGTAAATATGAATCAGTTTCTTATTGTCTGGTATTAGAATAATAGTAATAGACAATAGATGCTAAATACTCTAATACCCATGTGAAGTAGTTATACTTGTTATTGTTATACGTATCGATAGATAATTAACATCATACCGATCCTTTTAATAACGACCGGTTATTTTAAAAACAATGCCGACGTTTAAAAACAACACAGATGAGTTGTCTAATTATCTTCTGCATCCGCCTTTTTCTTACTAAGTATTAATAGTTACAGAAACAATTAAAGCAACAAGTATGACGGTTTTTTTACAAACCATTGTTACAGTAATAAATAAACTCGATAACGTAACACAAAAAGTAAGGAAACTGTTATGGCCGTCTTTAAAAACAAATGTTTCCTCTATTTAGTCCATATTGTGTTTTTTACGAGATGTTTTTATTTTTTACATCACAAAAAAATTGATAATCCGAACAATATCGGCTAGGTTTTTATGTTACGATGAAGATTTATCCGAGGGCATCTGGGTTGGCCAAGGCCCTTATAGCGGCCAACTAACGCCACCAATACATTTATTTTTATTACACGTAAACCAAGCCAATTTAAAAAATCGGTCAAGAGCGAGTCGGACTCGCGCACCGAGGGTTCCGTACCATCATAATAAATACACTGCAGAGTAAAATAATAAAATAATTATTGCAGTTTTAGGTCAGCGCCATCTATTGACCGATAGTGGAACTAATGTTAACTTTTTTAGAAATTTGATAATTTCTAAAAAAAATGTGCAATATTGAGACATCATTTTATTATTTCTGTAATCTTTATATAAACTGCTATCACATAAAATTATTTCTGATTTTTCTCTTTGCAAACTTCGGAGATAAGGGGGAGGGAACGGTATTTTTTTTTACATTTTTCATCATAAGTCGAATACTATGCGCGCTAAAAAAAAGAAAAAAAATGAAAACGTGCAAACGGCGCTCTTTCATATGATACCCCACATGATCTAAACATTTTTCATTTTTTGTATTAGTTTTAAAATGCAATCTAAACGGTGGCCATTTTTGGTTTAAATGGATTTCAAAACTTTCAGAAATAATGAAAACTGTAGAAGAATTATTCAAAAAATATAAGAGGTAATTTAAAAGCGCATGGTTGTTTCCTTTTTTTAAAATATTGACCTGGTTTACGTATAACAAAAATAAATGAATTATTATTAATAATATAATAAATGATAGCTATAGGCGCCTTAAAGATAGCGAATTAGCTTCAAAAGATTATAAGCTAAATTTTATTTTAAAATTTCAAGCTACTATAAATTTTAAGGTACTACTAATCTTTACCTACCACCCATTAAAGTTCGGTGAGATATGTAATTTACTTTAATATTTTCACTCGACTTACTATAAAATGTATCTAGATAATTACCCGTGAAAAGGCGCGCCTATAATTAATTTTACATGGTATCATTCTTTAAAAAATATATAGAGTTATGCGATGTTTGTACGTGAACTTCGGGCAGTTCTACTCATAAGAAAAATATCAGCAGTCAGCAGTTAATTAAACTATTCATGTTTTTAAAGATGGTAGCCAATTAGACGAGGATCAAAAGCAAATTAACATATTTTTTATATAATTATACTCCATAGCAAGTACAATGGCGGGAAGGCTGCAATTAAACATACACATGCTACAGGACGAACACGCATGGTTCTCATAGGGTTGTCCATCACATAATTTTAGATATAGGTACACTATGTACATGTGAACTTTTATTGCTTTAGCTCCCCGCTTTTTAGAAAGCCTTTTTTCCCAGTGTCATTTTTACTTCTTCTTTTCTTTTGCTTTATAAGTAATTTTCGTTTGATTGTTTCACTCATATTTAAAAAAAAAACTTTTTTTTTCAATGTGACCATGTCAGATGCTCTAATTTTTAGAGCATAACAATTTCTATAAAACTGATAACTCTATTTTTATATAGTTATTTATTACTCTCTAGACTTTGACGAGTTGAATCTGGGAATGATGAATGGATGAAAGCTAGGTATTTCATGAAAACGGTACGTACTTAGGACAACATTCTTAAAGATCGTAAAGATCTTTTGTGGAAGGTCCCAAAAAGATTAGTACAATTAAAAGACATGCTGGCTACGAGTGATAAAAGAGAAATACGCGTAGCACATTAATGAACCTAACCGTAGTCGATGATAATTATTTTACGTGATAACGTGATAAGAAAACATTGGTATTCACATTAAATATTCACTTCACTTTATAAAAAACGCAAGCGCTCTCACTTGCGGAACGTGACAATTTTTTGTGCAAGCAGCCGGCGTTCACTGATTTATAAGACGTTATCACGTCAACAATTTTTTTCAACAATAAATTACCTACTTTTTCATAAATATATCACAAAGCTGGCAACCCTACAGTCAGCGTTCGAGTTCACGGTCAAGCCAGCGTTGCGTAACGCGCGATCGGACGGCGACCGCGAATCAAATGGACTGATGACTCGCATATTTACATCACAAGATGCATTTACTACTAATGCGTTTTTTTATAACTATTTAATTTGTTACAGTCGAACTGAGTAAGTTATTAAGATAATTTATATATTAGAAAAAATACTAGAAAAAATAGAATCCCCCATAGAAACACTCAACTTGGGACCCTTGGGATTCCGGCCCAATACTACTAATATTTGTAATGACCTACAATTGGCTTTATGTTACTATTTAAGTTATGTATTATGTTATTTAATTTATTTAATTTCGGACGACCAACAGCTACTTGTTGGTCGTCCGAAATTAAATTAATTAATTAAATACACTGATCAATTATAATACCGAGGTGGTTGCGGCAAAATTTTCTAGATACTTTTTACGTTTTCGCTCTAAGCCAGCGTTATTTCATCAATGTGAAGAATTATACCTTCGACGTTCTAGTATTTTTCTAGTATTTTTTCTAATATATCAATTATCTTAATATAAAAAATAGCATTGTGAATGGCTAAACTTTAAAAAAATAAATGAGTAAGTTATTTTGCCCTAGCTTAACACATTCTCTTCTATTGAAGTCAATCTATTTCTTTCCTGACTTCATAAGTTCATTAGTTAGTAAAATAGAGTAGTACAATTTAAATGCATGACCATGAAGTTTTGAAGCTTCGAACTGATGCTAAACTATGCACTTCCGGTTATTTATTCAAATGATTACGGATGACCTGATGGGTAAAGGAGAGATATTGTGATCATAATCACAATGTAGCTCACCAAAAATAATGACAGTTCACCAATTATTTATCAATAAATGGTATTGAATGTGCTTTATGTAATTTTATTGTGGTGTATTTTTCATACAATGGCGACAATGGTTTGATAGGCAAAAAACGATCGTATGATAAGTAGGTATTTAAATGTACCATGTAAGTATGAAAATGAGAAATTAAGGGCTTGTTTCACAGTCTACGGATAATTGAACTTACCTAGCCGTAAATGATTGTGAAGGAGATCCAACTAAGATTAAACTTAGATCCTATTTACGAAAAAGAATGGAACTTCTCAGTCATCTCTTCTCTATCTATTTGTTTAACTGGAACTTGCGAAACCCTTAAGCACACCCTTAAGCGAGCCATTAATCACCGAGCTATTTTTTGTCAACGAGTATAGAAAAGTCAGAGTTCAATAATTAAACGCTAAAGAGCTACAAAAAGCCACTCACAAAAGTTTGGCCGAAAATATCGCGAGATTATCACAGATGCAATAAATAAATTCAAAAAAATATTAAAAACACGACTGCCCTGCCAAAAACGAACTAAAAAATTAAACAACAAGTGTCATTGCAGTCTAGGGACCGTTTTGTGGTACAATTTTTTATCAAAGAAGTCCCCCGACTGCAATGACACTTGTTGTTTAACTTTTTAGTTCGGTTTTGGCAGGGCAGTCGTGTTTTCAATATTTTTTATTAAATTTATTTATTTTAATTTCACACATTTTAGTGACAAATCATATAGTTTTGAAATATGCTCATTAACCCTTTCATTTGATGCCCATATTGTAATTATTGAACAAAAAAATTTTTTTTTCATATTTGAAAATTTCGTTGTGCCGTCGCCATATTGACTTTTTCCAAAAAATATAGCCAGTGTCACTCGGAACGATGTAAGAATTTTAACGATACCCCATACGTTCAAATCTGTTGAGCCATTTAGAACTTATGGTGGAATAAAGAAACTCATATACCCACAAACATACATGAACCCTGAACACATATACACTCCTTTTTGGGCAGTCGTGTACATAAAAAAGTAGACGTGAAAGTGGGAGGGCTCACCAAATAATCAAAATACTTATATCTATCTAACTTTGAAGCACCATCGACAACGACAACATAACAAAACAATATGATTAAAATAGTTACGTAATATTTATACACGTTTCCTTAGATAACGTACTCTAAAATTATTGAGAGAAGAAGACGTCAATAACGTTAGGCGTATTTTGACGTTTACAACAATCAGTGTTACCAATAACAACATAATAAACATAATGATAGATGGATGCGTCGAAAGTAAACACACGATCAGTCAATATTGACGAATAAATCGTGAGTGCTGAGAATTCTATAAAAAATATGACCACATTATTATGGCAGTTTACGGTTCCTCATGTTTTATTGAGTAGCCGATAAGTAAAACAAACCCATAAAAAGGATTTACATTGTTTAGTTTCCGGTTGACATACGTACGATTCAATTCTGATATGACATAAAAAATTTGATTATAGATACTAATTTAAATTAAATCAATATTTTCAATCAATATTAGTTAATTAAACTTCGTATTCCCAGGAATATGCAATCCACCTAGCAATTCGTAGTTACTCGTAGTTTTCTAATGGGTTACGATTATTTATGGTATGTTTATTCAACGATTATAACAACAATGGACCGGGATGTCCTACCTGTTGCGAAAGTTGATTACACGCATGCGTTGACATGGAAATATATCAGCGTATTATCTGTTACCTAAGCGATACTTAGCGATAGAGGTCAAAAGAGCGCAAGTTGCGTGTGCCTTACACGCTCACGAATACTCATTATTTAACATAACCTGTGACACGAGTGCGCTCGAATGGCAACCATGATTGGAGCCTGTCAGCTCATCTTGACTCACTAATTTCAATAGGATACTACGGTTAAACATTCACAACATATCTATTATATACCTCGCATTAAATGTCAGATGCTGTCCGAGTTGATGCAATTAATCATCACTTTACGAACATAAATCTAAAGACCCTTTATTGGGAACTAAAATGCCCATTACATGTGACAAGAAACGTGACCTCGAAAACGCAACACTGTTTTCAAGGTTTAATAAATTATGAACTTAAAATGCTGTCTCATGCTAAGATACTCATTTTGTTATTATCCAACGTTACACATCTATCAGGAACAGAATTAAATGAATTACGTATTTTAAACCGCAAATCGTCTTCAGCCGGTCTATTGTGCTGGATTTAACCGCTAGCATAACCACAGGCACGAAATAAAATTCCATTATAAATAAAACTAAGTTTTGCTTTCAGAATTCAAGAGAATATATTAATACCACCCAGCTTAAACAAGGTTAGCGTTCTCTTATAAGAACTCACGTACTGTAAAGCAATCTCATTGAAAAATTCTCATGCGCCGCGCGTCCATCCCTCATTCAGTATGACGTAATGAATCGACTTTTGTAAGCATTACCCGATTTGGTGATCCACGCAAGTTTCCGAATGAGCCATTGATGCAACATCCCTTGTGTAAGTTAAGCGATTTTGACATTTATACGTCTGCAGATAAGACTTAGATTATGTACGAGATTATCATTACACAAAACTGAAGTTACATCGCCCAATTCTGTCTCGGCTCAGGTATGACACAATTGTTTTCTAGCATTTGAGTGGTCAATTATTGGAATGCCGGAAGCGAGTACGGAGTAATATTTTGTATTGCATTAGGATGCATTACTGCCACCACGTTCGAAAATTTACTTTCTAAGCATACAATTTTGCGTGTCGTCTCCCAATTAGCATATAATGGCTATTAGAAATATGTGCAATTGTGGAATTAGAACAAGTTGCACGGAGAATTACGTAAGTAGGGCGTTACTGAGGTTGATGAAGATCTTCCGTGTCGAGGAACCTTACCACTAAATAGCCTATTTCTAAAATGTGTTGGCCTATTAAAACTTTAACTTTGCTTATTTTCTAGCAAAAGAGCCAAAGTTCAAAATAATTTAGTGCATAATCATTTAATTGGATGAAATTCCTTTATTACATAGGCGTCTCAATGGACCCATCAGTTGAAATGGAAACAAAATGATAAGTAGGTAGTGAAAATCAAAAGAACTAACTTAATTACAAATGGTAAGCTCTGTCGCAATTTATGCCTAATACAAAAGCTTTAAATTGATTTTTGACTCGCATCAAATCTTATATGCATATTACCTACTTAGCAGTTATAAAGTACTTATCTTTTTTACATCGAAAGGATTCTTCATGTCGATTTTTTATAAGGTGATGTTTCTTAGAAATATCGGTCACGATTATCCTCCGGCAAATAGGTATTTAACTATATGGTTATTTCGTAATATTTCCCATTTGTTAAACGACGTTCGGTCTGTTTCTGTGAATCGTGTGAACCCGAAGGTGATTGTGATCTTGTTGCTTAAGTAATTTGTGTTTCTAATAATCAAACAGCTCTGTGTTACGTTTAGGGTTTGGTCAGACAGATAGCGATCTCACGGGCGTTCTGCGTTTGAGATCGCTTTTGCATTCGTTGTATTATATCAAATTATAACACACATCCGATCAAACCCTGCATTCACTGAGCATGTAATCAGCACGTTCTACTTGCATCTATTGTTGAGTCGAGTACAGTCCGCGCAGTTAAAGAATGGGACTGGAAATTTCGGTTAATCGCGTTTGCCACAATAGTCAATAAGTATGAGTGACAGAGCGATATAAGTTTAGTGATATGGTGTGCGAATGAGAAGTGATCATGTACGATGCCATTTTCAATTCCATTCTTTAACGGCGTGGGTGGTATGCGTGGTTAAAAGAAATTTCCTGTCCCATTCTTTATCTGCGCGAGTAGTAAGTGGCAACTCGAAAAATACCACCACGGCATTGTATGTGGGTGATGGGGCATCTCTTATCTTTAATGAAGCAGCGACCTACGTGTAAATTGGTAATAATAGTTCTTTCATTCATCTACGTACTTGTTAGATAATAATGAAAGGCTCTATAGACGAACACAACCGGCATTTTCTTTTACATAGACTAGGCTATTTATTCATTTCCAGACGAAGATCCATAGTTCCAAACGATGTGAGAGTTGTAAGTGTAAGTGATTTATAATTCCTGACAATTAAACTTTTTCAACCAATAAGTGTGCAACTTTTCAAAGAAATTCTTTATCAATAACCTCTGGTAATGCATGCAAGAGAAGAACTTAGAGAACTAAATAAAATTTCTAAAAAAACTTCAAATTAACATGAAAACATTTCGTAATACATAAACGGATATTTGTATACAGTCTACATATTTTGTAAGACAATACTGAAATCATTGTACCTATATACAATTTTTGCGACATTTTATAAATTAAAATCTGCAAATGCATGTCTGGTGCATGAACACAATGAGTTGCTTGGCACACTACTCTCGTTCTAGTTTGTGTTTTCTTTTTAATGAAGAAATATCACAATAAAGTGAATGATCTCGAACAGAGACAGAGTAAATATCATACTATTAGCCTCAAAAGTAGCCTGCATACCACGCAGCCACTATGCTTTCATTAAAGCTTGTCATAGATTTCTTGGACTGTAAGTATATTTTATTTTTATTTTGTTTTATTTTATTTAATATTGTATACTTACAGCTAAACATACACAACATTTTATTTATTATCGCTTATTACATAAGGGCATGTATGCAAGCCACTTACAAGTATACACAGCATTCTTAGAAAAGTAAACATAGTTAACTTATTAGAAACTATAATGGGAAACTAAAACAAATTAATATTGCAAGCTACTTTACGTCTAGGAACTATGAGACTACCTATTAACTAAAACAATTATGTTGTATGACTTGCTTGTGTGTTGGAGTATTGTCTCTGTTAACTTGCATGTTATGAATGAATAAATGAAATGAAATGAAAACAAGAATTTATTTGTATAGGAACAATAAAATTGGATTCAAGCAATCTCAACTAGATTCAAACAGTTTCAACAAATATGATTGAAACTTATTTTGTGAAAAGTGAAAAATATTCAGGTCAGGTGAATTTGTATTAAGGCTATTGTGTGTGTTACAAATTCTAGCAAGAAGATAGTGACGACCAAGATTAGTTCGGTGGGCGGGCAACGTAAAGGTTTGTGAAAGGGGCTTTCTTGGACATTTTCGAGGGACAGTTATGTTGAGGGAGCCCAGCAGGTCAGGACATGAGATTTAGTATACGGTACATAAGTATACGTTACATAAGAGAGTATACGTTATATAAGTTAAAAAAGACCGATTATTTTTTCCGAAATAAAAAAATGCCAAGGTACTTTGCTATAAAGACTTATCCAAAAAATATTTTAATACCTACGTTTAAAAGCGACTGATTCATCAACTAATTAAAAACCAGCTTTAGATGAATTGTTTTGTTATAAGTTTTTTGTGTATGTACGATACTTACTTGTCTCTGGATGCTTATCTTAATCTGCATTAATAGATTAACACACCTTATGTCATTAAGATTCATTATTACACCGCACGATTTCTCATTCACAATTACAATCAAATTAGTTGAGTACAAATTAAAAATAATAATATTTTGAAGTTTTTAAAATATAAACTTTATTATTCGCTAAGAACCTAAATCTGTCTTAGTTAATGATTTATTTGAAATCGTTTAGCAACTTTATGAATAATTTATGGTTATTGATAATGACTAAAACAGTTAAACATTCCTATTTTTTTTTGTTTGTTTAGTTCACTTGTAGTACATTGACCGAAATGACCTACGTTGAAAGTATCGGTTATTGAAATAATAAACATGTCAAGGCTATATCACTCAAAGCAAATAATATCGGATGACAATGTCATATAAAATGTATCGATCAATCAAAGAAATTCTATCGTGGTAGAGCAGTGAAAGGCATAAGGCCGATGTAGAGTGCTCTATTCCCACACCATGAAAAAAATATTCACATAACCTAAAGCAAGGCTATTTTTTTCTTAAGAACTGTATATTAAAACCATAGATATAAATTGAAAAAAAAACACGACTGTCCTGCAACTTGCGCATAAGAAACACCAAAAAAAATTCAGATTATACTCCGGGAGTGCCGGCAGAAGTGAAAACTTGAATATATCCCAAAGGTTGACAGGTAGAGAATGCTACTAGCATTAAGTCCGCCTCTTGTACCATTCTGTATTGTACAATAAAGATGTTTAATAAAAAAAATATATAACGTTGTGCATTTTTGATATTTTGGAATGGTTAGGGAATAATTTTGCACGAATTGCCGTCTTACGAATTTACTCTGCATTTGAATTTACGAATACAGAACAGTATTGTACGAAGGTCTTATCCATAGCTTGACAGAAAATCTAGAGTTTTGACATTGAATTAAAAAATTAGAGCGTTGCTATGGTGACACAAGTGTTTACGTCTTGAAATGACGCGCCGCCATTATCGCCGCGCCCCGTAGAAAGAGAGGGGGATACTTCCGCCACCGGCTGTCTACGCTACATCCGTCTTACGAATTTTCGATCAAGGTCACGTGACCCTGACTGACGCGAGTTTAACATTTTTTACCCATTACAAAAAAGTGTACAGCGCCGCTAAAGAAGTTTTCACTTCAAAAATTAATAACATCTATTGTCAAAAAATTTAAATACATGTTTAACATGCTAGAGCCAGAAATTGAGTACAATGCTTCACCAAAACAAAACACAAAAATAGAAATAAAAAAAGTACCTGTAAAGTGTTCAGCGAGGTTACATAAGAACACAATCAAAATCATTAAAAATGGAATTCTTTTTATGTTGGCTTTTACATTTTTGACAATATATCCGATGATTGTTGACAATTTTAAACAAAAACACAACTTTTGTTTGACTGCATAACGAAAATTATTGTTATGAACGAGGCAAAAACATTTAACTTCAGTTGACAGCTACAATTCGTTACTACGCTAAGTTAAAACAAACACTACAAACATTAAACAAAATATCTATGTCAGTGTGATATTACATCTGCAGAAATTAGTATTTAGTCAAACACGATATTTGTCATTTAGACAAATGATCTATTGCGACACAGTAGCTTAATATTTAAGTAAAGCTCATAGTATATTGTAAGCATTAATCTCGTTTCTTGTGTAATTATAAAAAAAAATACAAATGATAACAAGGATATTC
This sequence comes from Agriphila geniculea, assembly GCA_943789525.1. Taxonomy (NCBI): domain Eukaryota; kingdom Metazoa; phylum Arthropoda; class Insecta; order Lepidoptera; family Crambidae; genus Agriphila; species Agriphila geniculea. Next base: position 18,662,153 of record OX038875.1, read on the forward strand.
AGTCCTGATAAAAATACTTTCCCTTTGACCGCCAGGCTGGATGCCAAATCTTTTCGCTTTTCGTATTTTCATACCAAATTCAAATAGGAAAACCTAAATTTACTTAAAAAAAACAGTTGAAAAAAACATAATGTGTATGTATAATAACTGAGGTACAAGACGAGCGTACAAGACAGCAAACTAATTAATTTGATTTTGGTAGATAATATGTATCAAAAAACAAAAACATATCTAACATAGCACGCCATCAAAATATGTTAAATCCATATTAATGATGAGCATGGTATGTAAGTACACATTAATTAAATTTGACCTTCAACAGATTACTAATTAAACTTATTCATTTTGTTTTTCAAATATCTACCGCGATTCTCACAATAAGACCTCCACATTTATACATGAAAGTAACAAGTGTAGGACTTTGATGAAAATGTTATCTTTTCTTTAAAACTACGATATCGAATTTTCAAATAAGTCATTTTAAATACGCTAAGCTAATACCGTGACCACAGCTCCAGAAAAGGTGCCGAAAAATCAGAAAATAAAAAAATACAAAATTGCGCAAATCCGGGGGCTAATTGTCTAAATCTAACGCAATCGCTTTCAGGATGTTATACATTGATGCTACTTTTTGGCACAAATAAAAACTTATCAAAGAAAATGCAGCAATGTGTCACTTCTACCTGTCAAATGAAAGCGATTGCGATAGATTTTGATAATTAGACAATAAGTAGGCTGATCAATATTAAAATTATGTAGGTTTAGGAATTTTGGGTTGACAAATTGAATAATTATTAACTAACTAGCGGCCGCCTGCAACTTCGTCTGCGTGGAAAGTTTTTTGCTATCCCTTGGGAACAATACTTTTTTTCGGGATGAAAGGTACCCTATGTCCTTCTCTGTACCTCTGACAACGTGTATGTAAAATTTCATGATGATCGGTTCAGTAGTTAGGACGTGAAGGCGTAACAAACAAACAAACGGACTTTCGCATTTATAATATACTAGCTGCCGCCCGCGACTTCGTCTGCGTGGACAGTTTTTTCGCTATCCCTCGGGGACTATACGTTTTTTCGGGATGAAATGTACCCTATGTCCTTCTCTGTACCCCTGACAACGTGAATGCAAAATTTCATGATGATCGGCTCAGTAGTTAGGTCGTGAAGGGGTAACAAACAAACAAACAAACGGACTTTCGCATTTATAATATTAGTAAGGATAATATTAGCAATTATAAGGATAGCTACGTTAGCTACAGAGCAAAGCGCATTCGAGTCTGTGATTTTATTATTACAAGCTCCACCGTGCTTTGGTAGGCAGTTAGGCACGTCTTGGGGCCCGACTGGATTTTTGGAGTAGTTAGCACTTACAAATCCACAAATTATGAAGTTGTAGAACTAAACTACACCAATCTGCATTGTGTCGGTGAGGATAAATTAGAATGATTCGTTTGAAACTTAGAGCAACATGCGAAGTAATGTCTCAATTTGACAACTAAATCCCACTTATCAAAGAAATTGACTGACAACTGTTGACCAACGAGCGATTAAAAAATACGGATTTTGCTATGTTGAATAAAAATTTGTAAAGACCGACTCGGCGCCAGGCGAAGGGCACGCCCTGGGAGGTCTAGTCTGCTTTATGTTAACGTCAAAATCGTGTTTCGATGGTGTTTGAATGGTAATGCTTTTTGACACAGTTCTTGTTTCTTAAACCCAAAGTCGAGACATAATGTGTTTCCGTTTTGAGTTTAAGAAACACAATGTGTTTCGATTTTGGGTTTAAGAAACAAGAACTGTGTCAAAAAGCATTACCATTCAAACACCATTAAAACACGATTTCGACGTCAACATTAAGTAGACTTGACCCCCAGTAGGGTTACCCGGCTTGTCGAAGAGCACCCCGTAGAATATTAAAAGATTTCTTTTTTAGAAAAAAAACTATAAAAGGAGCTACTTTATATCAGTAAAATTAAACAATGCCGGATGAAAATGTTCGGTATCCATTACGCCACCTTCTTAATAGTTGCGTCTCGTATTTCTAAAGCCACGGTTAATTTAATAGGCGTGAACGGTCGTGTTACACTCAGTGGTAAAAGAGGTTAATTTTAATATTATTCTATTGTATTTCAGCTGGGTACACGAGCTCCTGGGTACTTTATTTTATATTTTTGCTTTTTGGCAACACATAAGTTTATTATGCAGTGACATTTACTTCATGTGACGATTACCTTAAGATTTATAGTTATTATAGGATATTAATTGACATTTTGAATTAAATTATTTTGAAAATTTACTTGTTACCCATATTTTACTAGTAACTTGTTACAATGAACACACAAATTGGTCCCAAAAACAATATCCTTACCGAATTTTATAAAAATATTTAAGATTTTAATAATAAAATACATAGATAATAATGTATCTTTATCATCATCATCAGGTAATAAAATAAATATTACCTTAATCATTGTAACTATAGATAGTTTACTTCTGATTTTAATGTCCAAATCAATCTGTCATTTGAGTAAGGCGTTAAAAAATTAAAGCTATGATCTATTCAAACTACAAAACATTGCACCAAAGAATCTTGACAATGTATAAAGTTACTGTAACCAAAAAAACTGTTGACAGATATTTATTGTAACGCGGAAGGCGTTAAAACTAACACTACGGAGCGGTGTCAAATTAGTAGGCATCACAGTGGGTGTAGGCTTAAGGCGATTCCCTGAACGAAAGTAGCACCCTCAGAGGTTTTTATTGCTTTTAATATAACTTTTCGTAGATTTTTTAGGGCTAGTCTAGTATTTTTAGAAGGTATCACTACATTCCCTCGCAGTCATTCGTAGAAGTAGATAGCAAATGTGTCAAAAATGGCCACTTTGAGCAGTTTTGCTATCTACTCCTAGCAGTGAGTACGAGGGAATTTAATGACATCATCTAAAAATACTAGACATTGGGCCCTAAAAATTCCACGAGAAGTTTTATTAAAATTGTGTATTAGAATTACAATATCAAATAAAATTCACCGCAGCGACACTTTCGGTCAGGAAAACGCCTTAAGGGGCAATCATTGACAGGTGGGTGCTCCAAAAGCTTAGGCTCTATATTTACAAAGACATTAAGAAAGTGTTTCCTCAAGGCATAATATTGTTACCAGTAGACACTTCGGAAAAGCTGCTTGATCAATAATTTTATTTGTTTATCAAAACTACATTTTTGTTCCGCCAAAAGTGGCCAATTTTGTTTAAATCCCGTTTAAAAACTAATAGAAAATGAAAAGATTTGAAGAGAGCACTTAATTTTTTACTTTTTGACATACGTTTTTTTACTCATGTGATAGTAAGTTAGCTATGATTCCATAGATATAGTATATTAAAAAGTGTGATTCGGAGTGTATTATCTATGATTCGGATGACGAGTATCGGTTCGGATGACGAGTACGGCCATATGGCTTTCGTGTTTATTCTTTATCTGTTAGTAAAGCCTGTGGTGACAGAATTAGTTATAAATACCAAAATCTGCCATTTTAATGTCCCGGAAAAGGGATTGTAAGCAATCCCATTTCACTTTGAAGTCTTATGAATATTAGCTAAAAATAATAATTACTTATTTTGATTAAACATAAGTGCCACCTTGGTTACTCAAGATAAGTCACAATCTCTATAAACTCTTGAATACCACCCTATAAACCTTAAATGGTAAGAGGAAATAATTGGATGACAGATGTCAGGTGTAATGGCCTACAAAGTTGTAAGTTTCCCGTATAACCCTCTCTAAATGGTAAAACTTCACTTATAGCATTTGGTAGGCTATGTCTCTAAAGATATACAATGCTAAAGTTATATAACAAGACGCATAAGGCATGCCGTTTTATGATAAATATAAAAATATCTGTCTGGTTTTCCTGCTATTGTAGGAAAAACAAATACGTTTATAAACAAAAAGTTAGTATTTATGATAGCAAAAAGATCAGTATCACAAAAACCAAAACCATTATAATTATGAAGTTAGAACTTATTCATGTGGCAAATTATTCATAAAACCAAAACTATATCGTTACCGTTTTGTTTGCGTTTGCAGAAAATTCTTACTATAAATAAAAAAATATACTTAGTTGAAATTTTAACTTGGACATATAGAGCGTTGAAGATATAATGATAAAACTAAATCTATATATATAAAAGAGTAAATCACTCACTGACTCATCACGAAATCTCAGAAGCTACAAGTGCTAGGAGTCTCAAATTTTGCATGGGGGTTCCTTTTAGGGTAAAGGTGCTCACTAAGACGGGATTTTGCGAAATTCAACCCCTAAGGGGGTAAAACAGGGTGGCAAAGTTTGTATGGGAGAAAGCGATTCCTTGGCCCGATTGACTTGAAATTTGGCATAGACATTCTTTAACAAAATTAATTGAATACGTGCTTCGTATTTTCTTGAAATGTATCCCCTAACAGGGTTGAAAGGGGGTAGAAAGCTATTTTTAGGGTGGTTGACTTCGATATCGGAATCAAAACTTCTTAGTGCATTTGTACGATTAAGAAAAATAAATGTCAGTTGTCAGGTTGTCACCTCGCCTGAGATTGTAATTATGTCACCGCACGAGCTGACATTTCATGTTGTATAAGAGTTTATCCTGATTTTCAGTACCTATTTTACGAAATATTAGTCTACTTATAAAACGTGGCAAAATCTAGCAAATATCAGATATCTAACGTGACAAGGAATGTGGTGTAAAGTGTTGAAATTGAGAGCCGGATAATAATGCACAACATAGGTTGCACCCGACATAATTTGCAATGTCACGTTATTTTAGCCAGGAACCAGGAACAGAAACATAAATAGATTTTTATTTAAAAAGAAGATACCTACCAAACTATTAAGTATGAGTATTAAATGTTACATAATATTATTATACTTATTTTATTATATTACTGCTTAGAAATTTTATTAAGTACCTACCTACCTACCTAATACAAAATCGTGAACAGTAGGGCGTCGGTTCTGTAACCAAACTCGAACCCCACTTCGAATCTCACTTCACTGCACGGGACGGGAACTTTAAATTACAAATAAGATGATGATAAGATTTTTTTTTTCATCACAAAATATTTTAGATAGCTACCTAAATTTATTGTAATCGGTAAAATTGCTCATTTAGTTAGCTAATTTCTAATAACAATTCACGCGAAGTGAAGTGAGGTTCGAAGTGAGATGCGAGTTTGGTTACAGAATCAACAGATTGCGCAGGTAAACCGCGGGGTGCAGCTATTACCTATATATCACAAAATTGTAAAAATGTGAAATTTTTGATGTTTGGATGTTATTAATTTTGTTACTCAATCACGTCTGAACGGGTGAACAGATTTAGACGAAATTTGGCACAGAGATAGATTATAGTCTGGAATACTTAACACAGGCTTCTTTTCATGCCGATCATTGGTTTCCAAGGGAAGACTTACAACGATTACCGACTCCCACGCGGGCGGAGCCACGGGCAAAAGCTAAACATAGTATAAAACAAAGTCGCTTCCCGCCGTCTGTACGCTTCTCTTAAACTATACATAAAAATCGCAATAAAATCGATCTTTAAGTTTGGGAGCTAGGTGGCCTCAGACGACACACACACACTTCAATTATATTTTATCACCCCTTGCGTACATCGTATATATGTAGATATCCTGTAGTATAATCAAATAACTTCACACTGACACCACATTAGCACAGTTTTACATTAGTAACTACATTGCACTGCACCCGTGCGAAGCCGGGGCGGGCCGCTAGTTATTATATAAACAGTTTAAATTTTGAGTAATATCGTTCACTTTTGATCTTTAAGTGGTTGTCAATAAAATATAAACAAACGAACAACCAAGTATTTTCTTGCCATTATAATTATTGAGCATAGACATAGAAAAATTTCACTACGCTCAAGTAGACGGACAATGGTGCGAGTGAGAAACCGATTCTTACGGCTTATGCGATGTGCGAGAAAGAGTTAAAAGAAAATGACAGCAGAACCTAGTTTGACTTCATTTATCGTCTGTTATCATCTTGGTGAAAAGCGTCCACACGATTATTTTGTAATTTTGACCGCGATCTGATCGGTTTGGCTCATAAAGCTATATAAATCAATAATGGTGTCGTGTTCTGTACTGAATTTTAATGTTATTTACGACAAAAACCCAAATAAACACTCATTTCACAGGTAAATAAGATTGTATAAGTACCATTTTCATATTTCATATTTTAGTTGAATATATTCCCAAACACACTAAGTAATACACTAATATCATGCTATTAACCGCCTATTTTCTAAATAAAGGCTGATTTCTAAACATTGTGTGTTAGATAAAAAGATATTATGTCCGTGAACTTGAGAAAATAAGGCGTAGAGATTGATCAAATATTATTATATTATCGATACTCATGTCGATGATTTCCAGTATAGCCTTGTTTGTCTTTGTGAACACTGATAGTTTTATCTAAAGCTGCTTTTAACTGACAGTTTTCAAATGGTAAATTATGCCTACTTAAGTACTAATTTAACAATATTTCCAGGTTTCCTGTAAATCCAGTGATTAAGTTACTGGATAAATGTCATATATAGAATAGGCTGGGAGCCTCAAGGAGACTTTAAGAAATTATTTAAATAAAATTGTTCAAAATCTTGTTTGTGTTTTATTTATTAGAGCAATAATACATTATGGTTATCGACAATCTAAAATGGACTTCAGGGCATCTCTAAAGTTCACGCACATGTTTACAAATTTTCACACACTGGCTCATGTCACTTTTGGTGTCGCAGCCAAGCGAACTCTGTTCCTCTATTCCAGTGGAATATTAACTTTATGTTATTGAGGTACCTATATTTACGGTCCAGACACTCTTGACAGTTGATGTTGACTTTTGTTATAAAGGACATAATATTATAAACGGTTGCTGAATTGTCAAAAGGATGTAATTATGAAAATGACTGCAGTTACAGCCCATAAATAGAACACATTATCAAGAAAAATCGTTACCTATTGCTTATCTTAAGTAATTACGATTGGTCAAGGTGTAGTCCAAGGTACTGATAATTAGCACACTTGAGGCCTAAGAATGGAATGAAAATTCCATACGATGACATCTCAATGAAACGACCTATAAGTAATTAAAAAAAATCTTATAAGTACGAGGAACAATCACTATGTCCATAACATAACTGGTATGATGCTAATTATCTGCAACAATGTCCTTTTGAAAGGACATAAATTGTTGTTTAAAACCATTTACAGGCATTTAAAATACGAGTATTATGACCGTTAATACATCATCGTCACTTAAATGATTATCGTTTAAACAAGAGCATAAAAATGAATACCTTACAAATTGTCTTAGGTGATCATTATGAGCCATCAAAAGAATTGAGTGACCATTACTTCTTTTAAAACTTTTAGCGTCACTTCTGTTTGCAAAAACGTCTATTTATATATTTTCACCAGCATTTGTAAATTTTAAGACCCTGGAAAAGTGGATTACCAAGATACAAACTCAAACTTTAGAACACCCTAGCATGGATACCGAAACGCGATATGATGTTTATAGCGATTTATCACTTATTATAACAGTCAAAAGACAAAGGATTTTGACAGTCGAGTGTCGATAAAAAGCTATATCACGCGATATATATCGTGTTTCAGTGGTCATGCTAGGGGGGCACGGGGCAGGTAACGAATTTGTTATACACTGAACCACACAATCATTAACTAAGATAAGAAAGTTAACCTACTAATTTAATATATCACTTGATTTGTCGTCAAATCAGTAAACCACACATAGTTAGATAAAACTCCTGAAATGGGAGGCAGGCCACGCAACTTTCCTGCTTAGGAAAGCGGAAAACTTAAGACTTGATGAACTGCTATGTAGAAATGAGGACAGCTGACTTACTAGGTCACTTTGAACCTTATTGCTTTGCAAATTAGCACCGCGTCTATGATGACACACTTGAAATCCGTCTTTCAAGTCACAAACAAATTGAATAGAATAGCAAATAAGTAAATGTTAACATAACACGCTTGTAGAAAGCTACTTTTCAGTAAATTACAAACAAATTTACTACTAGTACAAAAATGGATACAGCATTATCAAAGTGAACTATGATCTTTTCATTTGAAATATTTCTTGCGTTTATTCCGCGTCTTAGGGGTTACAGAGCGTATATTACCATATTACCATCAAAATAACAATAATTCCAAACTAAATAATTCTAAAATAACAATTGAATTAATAGTGCCAGTAATATTTGATTGCATTGATCCATAAGAGGTGTTTTATTTGTAATTTCTTGTGTTGTTAAATATTGTTTAAGGTTAATTAGCATTAGCACGTGGCTTGCAATTGTAGACTCAACGTGGTTTTCTAGGATTTTAGCTTTTACACAATATATTTTAGCGTGTCCCGATAACTAACGACAATTGTTCTCTATGAACTATGTTATCAAAGCAAAATAATCTCATTAAATGCAATATGTTTGTAGTATTAATACTAATGTTTAACCTTAAGTGAAAAATATTTTATTATTGTAAAGTTGCGTAAAATGTGAATAGCTCTGAAGCGAACTAATCCTGAACTTGCATGGTAGAGACGTCAGGAAAGTAGTTCTCTTTCTCTATCTATTATATTGTGTAGTTTTCAAAATAAAATTAAGCCAACAACGGCTTCAAGCTCAAGATCACAGCACGGTACATCCCTGGCAGAAAACCGAGGCTTCAAAGTTACCTCGTTTGTATGAAAATAACACCTGTATCACTAGACAAAGTTGATGTGTGTAAACCTTAATCTAAGTGAGGGTGATTTTGACCCAACGTAGATCTCGATGTTACAAACTTTCCACCTTCACGACGCTGAGTTAAATGATCTCTATCTTTTATTAAATCAAAATTAATGGAATTGTTAATAAATTAAATAATAATTACACACTGCAATAAAATTTAAACATAATCATTGACACAAATAAGATTTAAAATGAATCCAATATGAGCTTGCAATAAACGTAGGTACATGTATAACGCAATTGCAAGTGCAATTACATTAATTATTATTTATTATATTCCGTTTAAATCCTACAATTTATGCTATAAGCAAGTGTGCCGACGGCTGTGTTCGTAATTTTGATAACATCATATACTTAAGTAATGATATAATCCATAAGTCACAAGATAAATTTTACTCTATTTCTTTTGAATTTAAATTCAATTTAGAGTATCATTTTTCCATTTTAATATTAGTCGTATATAAGTAAACTCGCTAACTACTGCCGTAGAGTATGCAAAGTAGCTCAGTTTTGGAAGTAACTAAACACACCATGTCGGATTAGTGGTTGCTTTCTTGCTTTCACATAATACGGTTGCATCTTACAGAACAAGGATTATATTTGATGTGACAAAGTGCTTAAGTGTTACGCTATTTCTGAGGCAAATACAATGAATGCACTCTCCCATCTATCATGAATCGCGAGTTCGTAACCTTTCACTTGAACTGACTGCTCTCAGACAATTACATGAAAGGTACAGATTAATTAAAGTATAAATAAGTGAATGGTGTACGCATGTTATGTCTCATACATTGTAAATAAAGGTGACCGATAAATTTTTATATTAAGCAATTTAATCGATCTGTCAAAGCAATCGTAAATTTAAAAGGTTTAGCAAAATGGGCCTTGCCCTTTTTGTAGTTTTGCACCTCAAAAGGAAGCTATCTGTCCATCTGGGGTCTAACTACATAAATGTTTTTTTATTAAGGCCACGTGGAACATGAGATGAAAAAGAAAAAAAGTCTCACAAAACAGTTAAAAATAGAGATTTTTTAATTGTAAAATATAATTTGAACTATCTGCGCTTCTTTATTAATAATTATGCTAATACATAGCAAGATTAGCAACATAAACTTACAAAACTTGTAAATAATAATCTGAATGCATCATAGTTTGGATGGCCAAACGTGCGCTCCAATTATAGTATGCTTTGCCGTATAAGCAAGATATCTTATGGTATGATATTGACCTTATTCTATTTTTACCATTTAAGCTACTACGGAGAGCAGTTTATTAAGGACAATATGGCTTCTGTTGATGACTTGTGTTCTATGCGTAAAATAAAAGCATTGTCCACATACATTAAACATTAGTTACGGAGAATAAAAGACCTAACTGCGTACATTAGTATGAAGGATAACCTTATAAGTGTTCTTAATTCAACGAGGACGACTTCATAAGTGATATAAATAGGCTTCATTTAGTTCAGGAAAATATATGAATTTTATCTAAATTTATATATTTTCTTTAAATCAGTATTCGTATGGAAACATTTGTAACATTGTTTACGAGTTGAGTAACTAGCTCTCCACACCCTGTAAACAATGTGTAATAAATCATAGTTACTTTGAAATAAACGTAGACTTTAACCACTTATATTACAATGTTCTGGGAAACTTTTAATTTTTAAGTAGATATTGAAGGATGCACATTTGGCGTAGAAACTAAAATGTGTAAATGTTTTATAAAGTTATGATCAACAAAGATGCCGCTAGCCTCATATGTAGCTGACTATTTTAAAGTACAATGCCTTTTAGTACATTTTTTATAGTGCAATTACAGCGTTTAAGTTGGTAACGTTGGTGTGAAACAGTACTTAAATTCAACTCAAGACAGCTCTGCGAGTAAATAAATAATAAAAAATAGGTAAGTTTTTCCATGTTGGCAAATGCGGGAATCGATCTACTCGTAAGGTTCAAACTTAGAGTAAGACGGGCTTCTACAGAAACGAAGCCTTTGTTGCTCGAAGGGTTCAAACCCAAACTTTTTACATACGTTCAACAAAAGAGGTCATCAAAAAAAACTCAAAGATGAATTTTGATTTCATTTGTCCTAGAAATAACATGTAACCAAAAGGACGTTATACTAACACACCAAGGGAATTAAGAAATTTGGAATTTAAAACCGTTTCCAAACAGTTGGCAGACGAATTTAACCTTGCATTTATTTATACATCTTTGCATATTAAACCTTGTAACTTTTACCCTTACTTTATTATTATTAGATACTATTAAAATGTTTTGAAAGTTGCTTTATTTATGTGAAAACCGATTTATTAAGTTTGTCAGTACCCGTAGGACGAACATCTATTGAAAAAATAACGCGCTTAAAAACATTCGATAGATTTTGTATGAGAAATTTGTAGAGCGCCATCTACCGCCCAAAAGCGAAATTAGATTTTCCATAGAGAATTACTCTATCGAGTACTTTTACGCGCGTTTTATCCAAAACAACATCTCTATTATATTTAATCGAAAGTCAATTAATTTATTAAAATTGAGAAGGTCATAATCAGTATCTGAAATAAATAAAAAACTTTTCTGACATTTTTTTGTAGAAGAAGCTCCGAGTTAAAATAAAATTCTCAACAATCAAAACAAAAGTAGTGATTCTATTTTGATTTAAATATTTAGTTAAAGTTATCAATAGATCACTTAAAGGTTAAAGCATTAAAAACATTTGTTTACTATGTAAATTATTTTAACCTTCATACTTCCTAGCAATTTAAGTACCATCTAATGGGTAGCTAACTGAAACATCCTTAGACCGTAAATTATTTTTAATGTAAGTTATACATAGTCATGAAGAGGCTTAACTTCTTTTGTCAAGCATCATAAATTACATTTCGACGTAAAGTGCAGCGCACTTTCGTAAGTATGGTGTATAAAAATTGACAAGCTCATCTTTTGAGTCATAAACCGCGACGCGTTTGCGAGGGAATCGGGTTATTTGAACTTAATAAGATTTTGTATCTCCGACTATGTAACATATTGTGTTGTCTGACATAAAATATTCGTCACGGGCAACGATCTCGCAGTCGTTTTAAAAATATTCCGTTATGTAGAGAAAGCTTATTACCTCGTAATTTAGGGTTATGTAATTTTTTTTTGGAAACAATATAGTTTAAGTAGGTTTTACTACCTGTCATGATTTCATTGATACGCCGGCTACAAACGTACGAATAATAAATATATAAAAGGGTAGCGAAACTTACGAAAAATAATATGTTACCATTACATTTTTTATCCCAAAGAAATGGAGCAGAGCTAATTACACACTAAACACAATAAACTAGTTTTCAATAGAACTTAATGCAAATAAAGCGGCATACATAACGCATAAACATAAACAAAACACGCACCCTCAGCGAGATCACACCAGTGTGGTAACAAAGTGTTTATATCACTCGCGAGTTTAGATCACTCCACTACACTACGGTCGGTGTCTTCCTCTCGGCGCGCGAGCATCAACTGTGTTCGTCGGCTCGTCGCCCGCGCACGATAACCGATAGTACTTGATACGGCAGCTTACAAAAACACGCTGTACCTACTCGTAGTCTCATACACAACTTTTTACAGGCAAATCGAATTTAACATGACCATGACGACTGTAGTATATTTCCAAGTATTTATTGCTGAGGTGATTGAAAATCTTTTGTAAGATCATTTTTTACAGATCGTAAAGTGCAACTGTATTTACAACGCACCATTATCCACAAATCAATAATATCTTAATCGTTGCAAAAACATAGAGTTTGAAAATCACAAAATGCTGGTGTGACGTAAAACCACGTAAAACTTCATTGCGGCATTAATAAGATCCATCATCTAACAAAAATCAATGCATAGCATTCAGTGTCAATTAAAAATCAATTTGACCATTTTGCGATTATGCATGTCAATATTCGATATTTTTGACAATGAAATTATTAAAGATATTTATGAGATAAATTTTATAATTATGTTGTTTGAAATAAACATTGGTTTACATGATTGTCACTAAAATAGTTCTTAAATTACATAGCACTGATATTTTAATAATTAATTATTCGAACATGATTGTTTTGTCTTGTTGCAAACCTATTATTTTACACCTGTAACAATTTCATCACCACTTAGCTTCGAAATTAAACATAACGATATAAATATAATGTCTAATTAAGGCTAAACTGAACATGATGTACTGAGAATGTTCACCAAAAGATGTTATCTTTATTTTAATTACATAATTTTATAAGAAAAGGAGCGCCTATTCGTTCTGCTTTAGCCTGGCGATTGATCACATAATCATAATTAAAACCTTGAAATACTAAAGTATTCCATCATTTTAGTAGACATAAACCTGAATTCGCTGTTGAAAGTCATATTGTTTCAAGTAAAATACCTATGCTTCATTACTGAAAATAAATAATGATAATAGCGACAGGGCTTCGCTAGATAGGTATACCTACTATAATCTAACAATAAATCGACATTAAAGTTTTATTATTAGCTTTTTTACACTTTTTTCATTTCAAAATTTTATTTCGGCGACCATCAATGCCTTACACACGGCGTGAATCCTAGTTTTTTAAAAGTAAATAATTCAAATTAACTTCAGCCAGCAGCCACGGTGATGGCTAGCTTACAGTGCGGAGATCGTCTATGTTTCCGCACTGCGAGCTAGCCATCACCGTGGCTGCTGGCTGAATAAGCTAAATTAAGAATGAATTAGCTAATAAGCTAAATTAAGTGTAAGGTCAAGATGATTAGTATCATTTCCTTTGTTATAATTATAAACAAAAAATTGTTTTTGTGATGATTTGTGATGAAATGGAGGGATTGCCCTCCATAGTAGGAAAGTAGCTATGATTTCTAATATTACGCACGCGTACATCGAATAGTTGGTCCTTCCATTTCATAGAGAATGTCTCGATCCTACAGAAAATCGGGCGAGCACGTTAATTAGGCAAGTGGAAAACTAACTAGGTACCTAGGTATTATTGTAATACCTGACTCTGTATCATGAACGCATAATACGACTACAGAGTTTTAATTATAAAAAAATGTAATAATAGTCACTAAGAAAATATAAGCCAGTACCCATAAAAAACTTATTTGTTATGCACCCACGCGTATAGCGTGTAGCAAGATTTGTTGCACAAACCGCTAAGGTATTACCACTGCCGAAATACAAGGAAATAAATTGTGTCGATGTATGTGATTCGAATCTAAACAATTACAAACAACGATGTTACAACTCATATTAAAACCAATTGGAAACAAAGGTTAGATAGTTACATACAGAGTTATTAATCATGACACGATCACACTAACTTAATTGAATATGATAGTTAAATTAAGCATCAGTTGCGTAAGTGAAAAAATAAACAGCTACACAAATGATGCTCGTCAAATGTCAAAAATATCAACAAACTATGGACTGTATGTTATGCAATGGCATTTTGAACTCTGATACTTATTACGACTCCTCAAAATTATTCTCACACTCTTCGCCTTTTACTATTGATAATTTCGTAGACGACTGGACACTTCTAGCACGCAAAATCACTCAGCCAAAGTTAAATACCCACTCCATTTTGTCATTCATACTTTTTTGATTGAATTTACTATCAGGGCTGTCAGATTGGGTTTTTCTCCCATTTTGGGAAAAAATATAATTATTGGGGAGAAAAGAAAATCTTCTCTCAGTATCATTTTGAGGAATAAGAAAATAAGGTCTGGGTAAAGTTTGAAATTCATATCTGGCAACTCTGATTAGTTTATTAAATGAAATATAACCTTTCATGAACTATGATTGTAAACACACAACGTTGCAGAATGCAGATTATTTTCAAAAGTAAGATTCAAACTTGCATATCTTTTTCCTAAATAATTTTGACAAAAAAAGTGAAGTTAAAAAAACATCTAATAAGTGTCTGAAATATTAATAATTCATTTCAAATAATGACGCATTAATTGCTTAGGTCACATACATTTTTATCATAATAATTATTTTATTCAAAAAGGCGGAAATAAGATAAACGTATTCCTTGTCTTAATTTTACTTGGACAGCAATTATAAATATCATATGTCATTGAATCATGCTTGATATTTCTGAAAGGCAAGCGTGAAATCATACATATATCTAAATTTGATATTTCCTTGTAATCATTAATCGGTAATTTTAATACCTTCAAGTGAAAGATATGAACTCTCGTAGACTTCATACTACCTCAGAAGTATTAAGTATATTTATTACATAATAGGGGCCTCCTGCAACTAAGTCAGCGTGGACAGTTACGGGAAGGGAACAGTATTTTTTTCTGGGTGAAAGGTACTATGTCCTGTCCCCCCTGGCGAGTCACAATAGTTCTTTTAGGTCGCAGTGACTACAGCTCTATCACAGCTGCAGAGCCCCTAACACTCAAATAATAATAATACCGTATGTCCTTTTCTGTACCCCTGACGTAAAAACGTAACCACCAAATTCACTTTCACGTATAATATAAAGTTAAGATTCAGATATAAACAGACGGAAAAACCTTAGAGAAAGACCAGCCCCCCTACTCAAATGATCAATTTTCTATTCGTTCGCTAAAAAATAAACCATAAACTCTAAAATTACGGGTCGTAGGCTTGTCAATTTCATACAATACAACAATGTCTGTGATTTACATAAACATGCGACATGTCGCTTGATCGTCTAATTGCTTATTTTGAAGCTTTAAGTTAGCGAACGAATTTTAAATTGGCCATTTGAGTAGGGGGCAGACCCGCATGCTGGCTATGCTCCAAAAGCCAAAATAAAACTACAATCATTTTAAATGATACATAAATTAATATGAATTATAATGATTCACTCTCATAGTTACATTACTTGCTAGCTAAACAATTCCTGACAAAAGGATGTTGAAAAAATTACCATATGACTATCCGGCGGTCAATTAAGTTGTAAGCAGCTGTCAAAATGAAGACCTTTGCCTATAAATGCAGCCAAACCACTACCATTAATGAGCGACCATTACATCATCGTATTACGATTTAGTATCGCAAAAAGTAACGGTAAATCACATCGTTGCATTCAAACTAATTCATTACATCAAAACACCTACCTATCCAATATGTTTACACGACTGGCTAAAAAACAGTGTATTGTGTTCAGGGTCCATGTCATGTATTAACGTTTTTACGCGACTGCCCAAAAAAGAGTGTATTGTGTTCAGGGCTTATGTATGCATGTTAGTTTCCTTATTCCACAATAACTTCTAAATTCCTGAATAGATTTGCATGTGTGGAGTATCGTTAGAGTCCTTACATTATCCCCCGAGTAACACTGGCTATGGTTTATAAAAAAGTCAACATATATGCTGCATGATACCATTTTATAAAGTGTAAAAAAAAACTCTTTAATTATTACAATATGGGTATCAAATCAAATGAAAGGTCTTGATGAACACATTCCAATTATTATTAAAGAATAACACCAAAAAAGGATAAAGAAACTTTTAATCAATAAAAAACAGAATCACTTGCCCTTATTTAAAGATGCATGCTGGCTAGCTAGCATAGAGCAACACCGGCTTAGCCGCGATCACTGACCTGCATTATAATAAAAAAAAAATTAATGTCAGTGGCTGCGTTGCTCTAAGCATGGCGATGTCAAACATACGGCCCGAGACCAGTGCCCTTAGCAGGAACAATATATCAAGAAAAAAGTACTCGATAGAGTAATTATCTATGGAAAATTTCATTTCACTTTTCGGCGCTAGATGGCGCTGTACAATTTTCCCAAACAAAAATACTGTATCGAATGTTTTTATGCGCGTTATTTTTTTCGATAGCTGTTCGTGCTAAGGGTACTGAATCTATCCAGTGAGGATTTTAGACGGCATTCGATGCCACTACGTATTGTAAACTAATAAGAGTAAATATGTAGTAAGATTATTTTGACACAAAATATCAAATTATTTTGATTATTTTGACACAAGTTTATTATCTATAAGAAAGACACAAGATTATTATATTAGAAAATTATTTTGACACAAAATATCAAAATAAAGTGGCACGTCCTGTATGCACGCGATCCGCCGCTCGGAATCAGCTGAGTACGATGAGCCGAGCCAAGATGAACAATATCCGCGGCGAGCGCACCACAGCTTACCTGATTCTTCGATTGATTAATGAACTGCCTACTGAATTGCGGAATATCATCAACGCACAAAATATTAAAGTTAAACTAAAAAGTCACTTTTTAAAATAATTAAATGTCTTAGGTAATCATTGCGTTAATGAAATATCAATTGATTTTTTATTAGCGTAATGACTAGTGTTTTAAATATAACACGTAATTTAGGTAAATAAATTATTATTTTAGTTAGTTAACGGATAAATTGTATGTGTTGTAATATGTAACATTATTAACTTTATTGTTATATTTTTATGCTTTTAATAAAGTAAGTATCGACTCTGTAGGCTCTAATAGCACTCACTATAAACCTCAGTGGTTTACGTTGTGCTTTTTAAATTTGTTTTTCTATGTATCTATGTTTAAACTGATAAATAAATAAAAAAAAAAAGATAATAAAATAAGAGACCTTAATAAAATATCTGGTGCCTTAAGCTCAAGATAATTCCTTTTTATTTAGGTATACGTTTGTATGAAAACTTTCTTGAACTTATTTAGTTTTATAAAGATTTTAATTTAGTATGTGTTTGAGTTTTAAATTTTTAGTCTGGCCTGCTAACATACTCTAAAACTTATCTGATTGACGCCATTAGGCTAGCACAGACAATAGTTGAGAATATAACCTTGATAATTGATTATTTTGCAGCGTTTTTATTCAACCTTTTTAACTTTCTAACAATAAGCTTAGATGCGATATGCATAAACTCAATTTAATCTCGTTCAAAGAAAATTGATCGTTAACCGAACGTGCTCGTTATTAACTAGCAATTGCGTGTCTAATATCCTTATGATATAACGAGAATATGTTACATAAGGATAAGAATATAATAATGATTTCAAAGCATATAAGCGACGTGATAAGTTGAACTGTCAAAGAACTAGCTTACACCTGCACGGTCAAGTTTAAAAATATGTATACAGTTTAGAACTTTGTCACTTTTTGTAGTTTTCATTTGTCATTGATTTATGTACAAAAAAATAATGGCTTTAGAGTGACAAAGTTACAAACTGTATACATATAGACGTGACAGTACAGATACTTATCAGCCTAAATTTATTTATGTCGTTTTGTGGAGTTATCTATATCAGCTCAACATGTTGCTCGTTTTTAGCAAGTTTTCAACTTCACATAACAGCTTAATAAGACCACTGCAGGGCATATTATGGCTTTACCGAAGATGGTTGTCATAATATCCACGCTTGACAAGTAGCCATCGATACCGTTTGGTTGTCATTGAATGCTGCCGTTCATTCCATTTTGAAACACAAAATAGTATAGTATAAGTTTGAGCCTGTCTTTTACACAGAAGGGCCCGCTTACTCAGAAACTTTTAATACGTTTTTATTAGGTTGCTTTCTCATTTGTTTATTTCTTTGTTTGTCCACAAATTTTGCAAACGATTTTATAAGTACTAGCTTTCCGATGAGATAGAGCTGATTTGACGATGGAGCCAGAAGAAGGCTACAGGAACTCTATGATGAAAACATAAAACCCATCATGTTTGAGCTGTTGTCTTGATTCTTTTGTAATAAATAAACGTCAAAATTTTTTGAATTTAATATGAGGCTGACCCACGACATCAACGCTCGAGCGACTTCTCAATAAAGATTGGCGAATCAGGAGTTAGCGAATCAGGAATTGGCGAATCAGGAGTTGGCGAATCAGGAATTGACGAAAAAGGAATTTGGCGAATGTGGACGCCCAAACGTGGGGCCTTAAGGATATAAGGTATACTCTATACTTTTGAAAAGTTAACTTAATTTGCTACAATTTGAGGCTATCACAAACAATATCGATTTGATTTTTAAAATTTTAATATTTAAGGCGGCTCTTGGTGAAGTGACAGCTAATGATTTGACTCCCCTCACCCTGCCACCCTCTACATTACATCGCGAGTCATTTATTAGCGACATCTATTAAAAAATTTGAAAAACTAAGATGTAATTTATTACCGACATCTATTAAAATTTTTGAAAACCAAATGTGTCACCTACACAATGCTTGGCCAAAATTCACGGACCATAGAAAGTTGGAGACACGGCAGCATGGCATTTTTAAAATATAAAATTTTAATTTTATGTAGGTAAATTGAAAAAAGTGTTTTATAAAAAAACAAGAAATCAGCAATGTTCAATTAATCAGCCGCAATTTATACTAAAATTAAATTATGTATGAAGTCAAGTTTGTTTCATGTTTTAGTTATTTTACTGTTTTTTTTTGAAGTGAAAACTTCTTTAGCGGCGTTGTACCCTTTTTGTAATGGGGAAAAATGCTAAACTCTCATCAGTAAGAATCACGTGGCTGATAGAAAATGCGTAAGACGGATGTGACGGATGGAGAGTAGACAGCTGGCGGCGGAAGTATCCCCTACTTTCAAGTGTAATCTCTTTCTACGGGGCGCGTTGAAAATGGCAGCGCGTCATTTTAAGACGTAAACACTTGTGTCACCAGCAACGCGCTAATTTTGAAAATGGAACTAATAGCAGCGATCTCTTCGGTGAAATCATAGACTTATTTATACTCTGTGACTATAAGTTTAAATCGTAGAATGCGTGCATGTAGAAATTAAAAAGGTCACTGGCGCGAAATCTTTTGATTTTTTCTCTAATTACAAACTGATTGAATTGTGTGACTGTAGGTATAGTAACAGGAAAGAAATAATTTTAATCCTTTGCCGCTAATTTCAAAATATAAAAAATGCACAACGTTAATATTCAAGTTTTCATTTCTGCCGGCACTCCCGGAGTGCCAACCGATTTTTTTTTACATTTTGCATAGTACTTATACTCGTAACTAGGTACGTCTTATGTCATGCTCACTTTAAACATTTCTGCGGTGGTGTCGTGTGAGGCGGGTCGTTACGTTCCCTCAAATATGGTTGAGCGAAACGATGGCTGGTTCATGCGTCATGCTCGTGAACGGGTGCTGTCAGTGGGAATGGGTCTGCTTCTGAGTACCTATCTTAACGCATATTGAATTGTAGGAATTGCGTTTCTTCTTTATTATTTTTTATATCTTGTGTCAAGTGTTTTTTGGTAAATATTGCCTACTTAGGAGTAGCAGACAAAGTGATTTCTGAACTAGTTGAAAGTTATTTACTCTCACAATTACCTATCCATTATATAGTAGGTAATTAACTTTAACCTACCTATTGCGTGTAAACTTTTGTTAATTATTGTGTAAATGACCTCACTTTAAATGTGGAGGTCATTTTTCAATGTTGACGACTCTGTATGAAATATACAGGGAGAAAAAAGCAGCCCTTGACGAGTTTCTTGCCGGTTCTTCTCGTTACAAGGTCTCCCGCTTAGGGTTTGCGAACCGATGACGTAGCTTCTATGACATTCACAAGTGCTTGTAACAGCCTAGACTGAATAAATGATTTTTGAATATTGAATTTTTTGAATTTATTTAAAAGGTTT
This sequence comes from Agriphila geniculea, assembly GCA_943789525.1. Lineage (NCBI taxonomy): Eukaryota > Metazoa > Arthropoda > Insecta > Lepidoptera > Crambidae > Agriphila > Agriphila geniculea. The sequence continues at coordinate 18,682,603 of OX038875.1, forward strand.
TTTTATAGTGATCGCGTCGCGTGCAGACTATTGTATGGCATCATTGAAATGATGATTTCCAAATAATTTTACAAGATCGTTTTTTTTTCGGAAAGGAAGTATTTTGATGATCTACTTACTACATTTTTCGTGTTTTTTCAATTCAATTCAACTGAATTTATTCAGACAATAGAGATTTTACTGAAATGATTTACTAATTTTGTTGACAACTACATTTTGTTTATTGATGGTGTAATATATTGGTATTTGTTGGTAAAATAGGTATACGCAATAATAAACATTATCACCAGAGGAGATTAATATTTCTGGTAAGTATACTATAAAATCTAACCACTACGAAAAAAATATCATAGAATCTAAAACCTATATCGATTGAAGAAGTTTGAGGCCTGAAATCACGACCGTTTAAAAGATTTCAATAATATAAAATATTTTTTTTATAAATTATGAAGTTGGATAAACAACAGTAATATGAAAACGCTTTTGACGTAAGTAGGTACTAAACAAAACAGGCCAACTTTTTTAGGTTGGTGTGCGTTCACTGCGTCTAAATTGTAATATAATAAAAATTAGAGAGTGCCCTCCCCCCCGGCTTTTGTGTCTGCCAATTTACAATTTACCATCATTTCAGATTGATTAGGCCTCATACAAAACCGGCCAAGTGCGTGTCGGGCCACACGCAGTAGGGTTCCGTAGTTACCATATTCCATGCCTCATTTAATACCGTCATTTTTCATCTGCATAAATAACTTTGTTTTTCATAAAGTTTGTATAAATGACAAAGTTATATTTGTGGTTTTGGAAAATATGTTATATCTCATTCAAACCAATTTTAGTTGAAAGTGAAATAAAACACTTTTTAACGGATACTAGCGCGGTTTTATTGAATGTACTTTGGTATTTAGTTGGTATTTTTGGTTTTTCCCGACGTTTCGGCACCTTTGCAGCTGCCGTGGTCACGGGGGACTGAAGCTACCCGTGAGCCTACCCTCAAGCGATGAATTTTTTTTTTGACGTTCAGAAATTAAAATTTAACAAAATTTTTAATTATTTTATGTTGATTTATAATTTAATTTTATGAATTATTTAATGCTAAAAAGAGAGAGAATCTACTGAAACTACCACCATTTCATAAAATTGGGAGGCCCCTCCAAGAAAGAAATGGCGAAAGAAAACTTGGAGAGGGAGCCGACCTCCGTCTTTTGTATTAATTTATTTATTTGCAAAAGGAACTAACCGTATCATTAGATCTTACAGTGTGTGTGAGGGGCTTTAGCTTGTGAATGATGGGGTCCCAAGCTGGTGGAATTTTCCAACCATCATCTCTATTGAAATTAGGATATTTATTTATTTCGATAGCCTCGCGGAGCATTCTGGGGATAAAATCTACGTTCCCTAGCAAGGATTTGGGGTTTGTCAAATCTAATATAATGGTTGGGCCCCTCAAAGGCGTGTTCACTCACTGCAGACTTGTTATCGCGCCTATGTTTCATGTCAGCTACATGCTCTTTGACGCGGGTCCCTATGCTTCTCTTTGTTTGCCCGATGTAGGAGAGTCCACAGTCACAATCTAGTTTGTAGACGCCTGCAGCTTGAAGGGGGATATTACACTTGACAGGTCGTAAGAATTGGTTGATCTTCTTCGGCGGCTTGAAGTAAGTTTTGATTGACGCTCGCTTCAGAATGTTTCCAATCTTGTCAGTGACACCCTTCAAGTATGGTAGGATGGCAGGTTGACGCTCTACTGTGGCTGGTTTGGCGCGTTTTCTGTGATTGAGGTGTGGTACTTGCAACTTGTTGTTACGCAGTACTTGTTGGACGTGCTGAAGCTCAGCAGTCAGGTGTTGTTTGTCACAGATTCCGCGGGCTCTCTGAAACAAAGATTTCCCTACGGTAGCTAACTGTATAGGATGATGGTGAGAGTCACCATTAAGGTATCTGTCTGTATGGGTTGCTTTACGATACACTGTGTGGCTCAAGGTTTGGTTCGGATTCCTGATAATGAGAATGTCTAGGAAAGCTAGTTTATTGTCTGCCTCTAACTCCATAGTAAATTGTATGTTGGGGTTTATGGAGTTAAGATGGTTAAGAAATGCAGGGACACTGTCTCTAGGTAGTATTGTGAAAGTGTCATCTACGTACCGTTTGTAGAACCGGGGAGTCACTGGTGCTGTGGCTAGTGCTTTCTCCTCAAAATCCTCCATGAAAATGTCAGCAACGATGGGGGATACAGGAGAGCCCATTGCTACGCCGTCCACTTGCACGTAGAACTCCTCGTCCCATAACAGATAGCCAGATGTTAGGCATAATTCTAGTAGTTCTGCATATTCAATTGGCATGTTGTTGTCAACTAGCTTTTTCCTGATGATATCAATGCAGTCCTGTACTGGTAAGCATGTGAATAAGGACTGAACATCAAAACTAACCATAGTTTCATCATCAGCGAGATGTAGATGTTGTATCTCACTGACAAACTGGTAGGAATCCTTTACAAAGGCTGATGTGTTACCTCTCAGTGGTGTGAGTGTTTTTGCTACGTGTTTAGCCAATTTATAAGTTGGTGAGTCAATTTGGCTTACAATCGGACGCAGCGGAGCATTGTCTTTGTGTATTTTCGGTAACCCATACAGTTTCGGCGGTGTAGGGCAGGATGGAATAAGATAATTGACATCAAGATCTAACTGTTCTGAATATTTTTTGATGAGTTCACTCGTTTTCTTAAGGATCTTGGCGGTTTGATCACAATTCACATGTTTATACGTTTTCTCATCACTTAAAAGTTCTTGCATTTTTGTGTTATAATCCGACGTATCCATAACTACCGTTGCGTTGCCTTTATCAGCTCGGAGGATAGTTAATTCAGGTCTAGTGCGTAAGTTCTTCAACGCGACGTGTTCATCATATGGAAGATTGTGTTTGGGCAGTTTACTACGTCGTAAAACGGATGAAATATCTTGACGTATAGCTTCACTATCCTCTTTTTTGAATTGGTTTTTAACTAGACAATCCTCTACGTTGCAAATAATATCCTCATACGGTATTCTGCGAGGTGTTACCGCGAAATTCAGACCCTTATTTAATACTTTTAAAGTCGGTTCATCCAATATTTGTTTTGATAAATTGACAACTGCACGAGTTTGACATTGACGGGTGTCATCTTCTACTCTATGGTTCGTATCGTACGGAAATGCATGATGACGTTTGTACAACTTCTCATATTTAGAAATTTGTCTATGCTTACATTCGTTGTATACTGCTGTTTCGCGTTTATCAAGTATCAGAATGTAATGGTTAAAGTCCGCCGTGGCAAGTTTTATTTTCAATTCATTGGATAAGCGATCTATTTGTTGATTTAATGCTACTGATTCGGAACGATGTTCGCGGATTAGACTTAATAAAACCGCGCTAGTATCCGTTAAAAAGTGTTTTATTTCATGTCTAGTGAGCGCGTAAGCTTTAGTTGAAAGTGTTTATTAAGATCTACAGCATAATTTTTTTTAAGACTTTTCACTCTCTTATTTTAAAAGTTAGAGGGGTAAACACACATTTTACCACTTTGGCAGTGTAGGTACATCTTTTAAACGGTTGACTTTGAGAAAAATAGTCTTAGAAACCTCAATGTCATTTTTAAAGACCTATCTATAGACAGTAGACACCCCGTACGCATAGATATGATGAAAATTTTTTTTTCAGTTTCAGTTCCATGTATGGGGATAATAATCTTAATAAAATGAAGGGATTTATATATTTAAGATAATAATCTTAAAAATATAAATCCCTTTATCTTTCATTTTTGTGTAAACATCGTAATGCGGTTCACCGAATACATGTACCTACCAAGTTTTAACTGTGTAATCCTAATAGTTTCGGAATAAAGTGGCTGTGACATACGGACGGACGGACAGACAGACAGACATGACGAATCTATAAGGGTTCCGTTTTTTGCCTTTAGGCTACGGAACCCTAAAAACGTGCTAATAATCCAAAGCCTGTAGCCAAATGTCACATTAAAATTTTCGCTATAACTTCGCTCCGAAAAATGTATGAATTAAGACTATAATCCATACATTTTTCGTTTGATTCTTAAATTCCATTACTTACTTACTTAACATATGATTTTAAAATTCGATTGTTTACGAAATGGAAACGGAAGCTGTTAATACCGAATTATCGAATCTGAAAAAAATTAACGCGCGTTCAGCGCTTGTCATCTGAACGTACCCTATGTCAATCCCATACAGTTTCAAAAGCGGAGCGATAACGATATGCAAATATTACTTTGACTAGGGGGTCTCTGATGAGAAACCCTATCGGTTGGTATCGTAAAAATATATTTGGTGGGTTCGATTCCTGGATAAGGCAAAGTATTGGGACAGCCTATAGATCGCGTGATGCGTTTTATCGACACTTGACTGTCAAAACCCTTGTCCTTAAAAGTAATAAATCGATATTATTATGGCGTTTCAGTGGTCACTGGTCATGCTAGGGGGGGCAGGATGGTATAAATATTCTTACCTATACCCTACCTGCGTGCATCCAAATCTGTTCAGTTCAGGCATTTAAAAAGTTATAGTGGAATAAATTAACTCACAGTCGTGTGATTTATTACCTAGAAATGTTTGATTTGAAGACTCATAATAATACCTATATAGTATTCAAAATTTATAGGTAGGTATTTTATACTAACCGTCCTTACGCGTAATTTTTATATCTATGGCAAAATAATGCATCAGAGGGCCTATTACAAAACAAAAAAGAAACCGATAGTCGGACGCAATTCGTCGTTCAATTTACTTGATATTGAACCTTATTACTGAGGAAATAGTGCCACGGTGTTGGACGAATATCGTACGCTTATCACGATGCTTTTTTGTAATAGTCCTTCAGTTCGAAATGAATTTTCAAAACATAATTGTAACATTCTGACAGTGCTAAAGCGAGGCTAAAACAAATGAACGAGACATAGAGAACTGTGTAGCTGTCAGTGGGAGCATGAGCGATACGTGTTCCCCGTCCGAGCGCCGGTGGCGGTCTGCCGCCCGCTCCCCTCGAAGGCACCCTCTGTCAAAAATGTATCTGAATTTTTGAAAAATTGTCGCGAAAATCCCATAAATGGTCTTTTCGAAAATGTCTTTCGTGGAATTTGTAGCATTTTTTCTCCTCTATCGATTGGTGGTAACGAGATTTCCATAGGACTCGTAGTTACGGAGGAGATGCACAGAAACAAAAGTGTTAGTCGATTTTATTTATGATATTTTTGGCATTATGTAAAATATTTATAACAAATGTTAATCGTGGAATCGATAGGCAAAATGTTGAAGATTCTTATGGTATATTTACTTTGTTTTAATATTCATTAAATAAAGAGGAGATAGAGAATGAAAACCTACTAAAAACCACGTTTTGCTAGTACAACGGCCTTAATAAAAAAACCGGCCAGATGCGAGTCATACTCGCGCCCAACAAAACATTTTTTGTATGAGAGCCCCCTTAAATATGTTTTTATTCTGTTTTGAGTATTTGTTGTTATACCGGCAACAAAAATACATCATCTGTCAAAATTTCAACTGTCTAGATATCACGGTTCATGAGATACAGCTTGGTGACAGACAGACAGAAAGACAGACAGACGGTCAGCGGAGTCTTAGTAATAGGGTCCCGATTTTGCCCTTTGGGTACGGAACCTTGAAAATAACTTCCTTACTACGATAACGAAGATATTTTTTTTAATTAACCAAACAAGAATATTTTCTTAAATTATTATTTCAAAAATAAAAGGATAATAGAGCTCCTACGAGGTATTTTTCTTTTTCAAATTTTCCAATTTGTGTATTTAATGAATTTTTTTTTCTTTAACCAAGCGAGTATTTTTTTTGTTTTTATGTTTTTTAATAGTTGAACATTTGAATCGTGCAAATATGAATTAAAATTGAATTTGACACCCTTAATTTATAGGAATATGATATCAAACTGGGCATAGTAACTTAGCCAATAAATCTATCGAGATTGAGCTAAAGGCCAAATCTTCAAAAATTTTTACTACAAAAATCGTGGTGGCTCCACTTCTTAAATCCATCCTTGAGTCCTAAGAACCAATTAGGATTGGATTTGAATTAGGATTTGTTAGGCCAAAGGAAATCTTTGGTCCACAAAACGCCGTATTTTTCACCCTACAGACGCGACTAATCATAGGTACTAGTATAGGCGACTATATTATATTATTGCCTAGAAGAAATCGCCGCTCGCGTGCGATAAACTCTCCTTGTGTAACAGCCCTTTTAGAAAGACATTCATTAATTCTCTATAAATCAATACAAATTTCTACCGAACTAAAGTATATAACTTAGCATCTCAGCAATTTAACATTTATTACTTTTATACCAAAAGAGTACTAGTACTTGTAGGTATTTCCAATATAATTTATCAGACAGACATTATATTAAATATTAAGGCACGCATTACTATAATTTTAGACTTGTACAAATGGGTTCTCATTAACTTTGATTATATCCATGCTGTATCCATGGACTTTGAAGAGAATATCTGTTTGTGTATCATACTATAACATAAAGTGTAATAAAACACCCAAGATTTCATCTTACTATAGTAGAGTACAGTTTTGTAAAATACCTAGTATTTAACATTTAAGTAATAGTAAAGGGTGTTTTTTTAGAGGTATAGAACTTTAAATTGCAATAAAACAACGATGGATATATTATTTTTTTATTCGAAAGATAATCTTGTGGCATTACATTTTAAAAATGATTTCTAGCATATGACTGCCACGGCTGGCTCGGATGTAGTACAATTTTCGATGACTTTTTCCAACATTTGTGGCCGTATATCGGCAATAACATGGCGAATGTTGTCTTCCAAATGGTCAAGCGATTGTGGCTTATCCACATAGACCAATGACTTTACATAGCCCCACAGAAAATAGTCTAGCAGTGTCAAATCACAAGATCTTGGAGGCCAATTCACAGGTCGAAAACGTGAAATTAGGCAGTCAACAAACGTGGCTTTCAATAAATCGAAATAAAACTGCACAATTTACAGGCATTGTTCAGGCGTGAGTCTATTCATGATGAATTGCCAAACCAAACTGAGAATAAATCACTTGACAGCTGTCGAATCGGTCGCCATCTTGAAAAGTATTGACAACTTAAAGTTCTATACCTCTAAAAAAAACACCCGTTAGGTACAGAAATCCAACTGACCATTTTATGATTCGTTATTCTGTTCGAAAAAGTGATTTTTTTTCATAAGCAAAAATCTCCTTACTAATTTATATTGATAAGTTTTCCTTCCAGATTAATCACTACCAACTCCATTAGAAGAACTGTGAGTCGTGATGTACTATAAAATACATAATATAATTATGATATCACTATTACAATGCGCTCAATGATATATGAATGGATGAGGTAATGAATTGACTTCATACCCTATATAGAAATAATAATTAGTACGAGTATACTAACATCACGATATACAATCGAGTATTCGAAATGATAACTTATGATTTACTAAAATTATGCTGGTTATTTTATTGTTCTGGACTTGTCCGAAAATCTTATCACGCAAGCTTACTAAATGTGGTATACATATTTAAATGTGGTATATATCTTTACTAAGTATCTGTGATGACGATATCAATAAAGGTTTGCATAGTTGGTTGGTATAAAATGGCCTCATGATAAGATTTACTAAGAACCAAAAGCCAATTGTTATTTTTAATCTGGAGGCAAGTAAAAGTTAATGTAAAAAGTAATTATTATTAGGAATCACTATTAATCACAGGTATGGAGACGATCTTAAGATGTATAATAGTTTTCAACTCAAGAAGTGGATAGGTATAGTACTATAGTATTATGTAATTTGTGGTATAGTATAGCTTTGAAGAGCTTAGATATTTAAGGGCTGAGTATATAGACATTCTGATTCAACCTCATCTATACCTACTTAGATCATTAGGAAAGTCGAGGTATCTGTTCTGGCGTTTCAAGGGCCCATGGACTACGACAGCCATCAACGGTTTGTTCGTTTTCACACTTATCATAGTTATCAATTAACACGTTAAGACGTGTTACATCTGTAAAATGGCACAATGGCACAATGGCACAATTTGTACTCGGTTTGGTTGGTAGTAGGGCTTATTTCAAGTACGCCTGGCTAGTTACCACCAACTTACCTAAATGTACAGACTTTGTCTGGCATCAGCCATAAGAACAATTTAAAAATTGTTGTCCTGGCAGTTACAGGTAAGATAGCCAGTTCCTCAGTGATGAGGATTCCAGGTGTACTGCGCTTCGGTCTTATCGTCACTAAGCATCAGGAGAGGCTTCACCTCTTCAAGCGCTATACCGTTGTGCATAAAAAAAGTTAATACGATGAAATATTAATTTAAGTTTCAATGCAACTAGAGATTGCTCCGAAACAACATGAACCAGTTTAATTTAAGGACAATAATACTATTAAAAACAATAATTTAACAAATAAATATCTCGCTTGTTTCATATATTTTTGAGACTGGTTTAAATTCTGTTTACGGAAACTGCAAAGTTAACTTTAAAAAGGCGAGAAGTTTTTTGTTTTTCAAAATGTAGAGGTTTTGACATTGCACTTGCCTTTTACAATGAATTCAGGAAGACTAATTATTTGGGTTTGTCCTAATTGATTTGCTAACAGGTAAAAGATTTAAAAATGTTAAAAATTATAAAATGTAAATTGAAAAACTGGTAATGAATGATTGATAGCGTGTAATGAAACGTAACAACATAAATAGCTGGAGCTATAACTATGAATGTCTCTATCAGCATATTTTTTTTTGTAATTTTGTTCTGGTAAAACTCTTTAAACACGAATATGAAGGAATCCCATCTTCTTCATTATTTTTGTGTATGTTACCGACAGTATATCGACTTATCGTTCACATTTTCTGATTCTAAATTATTTTCCAAAAATATCATATAATATCATAAATCATAATATACTCATTAACTTTGTCTAGGGATACAGGTGTTATTTTCATACAAACGAGGTGACTTTGAAGCCTTGGTTTTCTGCCAGGGATGTACCGTGCTGTGATCTGATGATGGCCATCCAGGGAGTGAATGGAGGAGATTCAAATCGCTATACACACTCAACTGATCTGATCAGCATTCTAAAAGATTAATGGGTCAGAGTTCTCAGTTTCAGGATTTCCATACATTTTCATGCTATTTGCGCGGTTTTTTTAAACATGTTCTTTAATCTTTTAGAATGCTGGTCAGTACCCTCAGCACGCACAGCTATCGAAAAAATAACGCGCGTAAAAACATTCGATAGAGTAATTTTGTATGGAAAATTTTTACAGCGCCATCTATCACCGTAAAGCGAAATGAAGTTTCCCATAGAGAATACTCCATCGAATACTTCGCGCGTTATTTTTTTCGATAGCTGTTCGTGCTAAGGGTACAGCTCAGTTGGGTGTGTATAGCGATCTGAATCTCATCCATTCACTCCCTGGATAGCCATCATCAGATCACAGCACAGTACATCCCTGGCAGGAAACCAAGGCTTCAAAGTTACCTCGTTTGTATGAAAATAACACATGTATCCCTAGACAAAGTTAATGTGTGTAATCGAAAATGACAACGTTCAAATTTTCTTCTTTTATCGTTCAAAATCGAACGATCAAAGGTATGAAAATTGTTTGCCATTTTAGTCTAAATCAAAAAATGCATTAAATGCAAATCGCGCTTGCGGAACAAAACGACGTACTTTAATCTGTAAAATTAACTCTTTGCCATACATTCTCAAGTGAAGTTGCAGCGGATTACAGTCTAGTGTAAATTTAATCCTATTTTACTTACAATTATATCTAGTTAATGTTTTGACCTACACTTAGCGTTACTTAACGCAACTTTTTGTCACAAAAAATTTAAGTGATAATATGGCGAATCAAGAAATTGCGATTATCGAATTTTGATGGCGTAACCTATCGATTATGAAATGGCTAACAAGCATGCTTTATCAATTACAGAACAATCACAAAAAGACTAATAAGCCACAAATCATATTACCACCTGCAAACTGATGTTATGTACTTGTAATTTGTTGCTATATTACATTTTTATCGATATCGTATTTCCATTTTTATCGCATAACGCACACAAATCATTGATAACTACGTCCTATAATGTGTAAAAAATCTTCCACTTTACATAACATTTCCGATTGTTATACTTATTGCATTGTTTTCGTTTGATGTTTTGAAGAGCGACTAGTTATTCATAAAATACTAATGCTAATATCTCATGCAATAGGAATCGATAGTGTATGCCAATAAAAAATCAGTCATTGTAATGTATAAAACATTTCCTATATTTAATAAAAATGCGATTTTCAACTTATTTTTGAAGTCATAACTAATACATAGAGTGAAAATAAGAAATCGGAAAATACAGCGACCTGACTAATACGATAGGCATGCAACAATGTAGCCCTATTGCATTGACAAATATAATATTTTCGGAAAAACCACACGTTCTTTTAACATTGAAAATGTTTTATTTTTTGAGGCATCTGTATAGGCCCGATTTTCAGCCAAAGTGCGATATCACCCTGGTGTCGTAGATATTAGAGCTACGTAAATGATTGAGATATCAAATGCGCGTCTATTAAGGGCTGTAAATCGAAAAAAAATTTTCAAAAATCTCAAAATCTTTTTTTGAAAATCGCAAAAATGTGAACAATGTGGTCGATTTTCGCCCGGTTTCGGCGAGAAAAAAATCATATCTCGTAAACGAAACGCGATATCGGGTTGATTTTAAAAACACCTCGAGATATGACATTGGTCTACTTTAAAAAAAAATTTGAGGTAAATAACATAAAAGGATAATTCTGTAACCTTTATGAAGTAAAGTTTGCGCGGAGCGTGTGAGTGAGCGCTGAGCGCAGTAGTGTACGTACGTACCCAGTCGTATCAACGCTAATGGTCTGAAAGACAAATGTTTGTTTATAGTTATATTTTGAGTTGTAAATGTAATAAAATGTTATTTTCTTATTATAAAAAAATCGGATAGGTACCAAATGAAAGTGTTTTTAAAAGCAAAACAAAAATTTATTTTTAATTTATTGATACTTATGTAAAATTCTTCAATCAAGTAAAATTAGATTAAATGAGTTTATGTTTGTATTAAGTTTTGTTAATGTGATTTTTTAATAATTATTTATTTATGACTTTTTAATGGTTAGGTGTCAAATCTAACGTAAAACAACTAAGTAAAATAAACGCCATTAGTCATTTTATTAGTCAGATTTTATTCATACGAAGAACAAGATATCATGTATTTATTAACCCTATTTTGGTTAATAACGCGTTTCTACACTTATGCAAAAGGCCGGGCTTTGCCTTGCAGTTGCACGTGAGCATCGAAAAAAACTATTTCGGCGCATCTGTTTCTATTGTTTTGGCTATATTTATTGACCATTGCCTGCACCGTGGGATTTCGTGATACCCGGCACTTTTTAGGATTCCGTACCCAAAAGGTAAAAACGGGACCCTATTACTAAGACTCCGCTGTCCGTCTGTCTGTCTGTCTGTCACCAGGCTGTATCTCATGAACCGTGAAAGCTAGAAAGTTGAAATTTTCACAGATCATGTATTTCTGTTGCCGCTATAACAACAAATACTAAAAACAGAATAAAATTAATATTTAAGGGGGGCTCCCATACAACAAACGTATTTTTTTTTGCCGTTTATTGGTACGGAACCCTTCGTGCGCGAGTCCGACTCGCACTTGGCCGGTTTTTTGTATAGGCAAACGAATAAACGAATCTTGAGCGAATGTTGAATAGAAGAGAGTTTGTAGTTTGAGCCTCCATACTTAGGAGTAGATACAGAAAAGCATTTGCACTAATTGGTTAGAATTTTTAAGATAAATTACACTCAAAACGTGTAAAAAAGGAAATAAATAGGTACCTATGTTAATGCTAAAGATGTTGCTGTATATTTGTGGGTTCCTGTTACTTCAATTTCGAGATTTAAAATTACTCGATCGGGCATGTCTCATGTTTTTCTTAGTACGCTACGATTCCAAATGAATTTTTACAACGGTCTCTAAATGATAATGTGAAGATGATGCCTAGATAAACATAGTTTGTTATCGCACATATTCAAATGATGATGAAGTCATCGCGAGACTGCATTTGATTTTGATTAGAATTTTTTATTAGGTATTTTTTGTAGAAATTCTAAGATGTTTTAGTTATAGTACTTACATAGGTATATTTAATAATAATAAAAAATGTTTACGAATAAATTTTGTTTTAGGTAATTAATTAAATTCATTTTCAATGTACCAGAAGGTCGTGAAAGGCACGAGATCTGTGAATTTTTGTGACTAAAGCGCTATGGGATGGGACTGCATAAATCTAGATATTTTGATAAAAATCTACTTTCTTTGCATTGAGAAACATACAGTCAAATTCTTCATTATTGAAGCAAATAGGTACCATTTAATACTTAATATTAAAGAGTTGGTGCTATAGCACTTACTCTGCCGGATGTCACAACATGCGACAGCGTAACCACCTACAGTAAATATTTGCTAAATCTTTGAAAGATTTTTGTACACTTAATTTGTAGAAAAAAACCATACTTATCTAAAATCTAAAACTATTTATTGGATTTTTAGATTTTAGGCATTCACAATGCTATTTTTATAGTAAGATAATTAATATATTAGAAAAAATTGACTCACCCGTAGCAGCTACGGGACTCGAACCCGCACCTTTGGGATTCCGGTCCAATGCACAGACCAATTTACAAATAAGTATTATGCAAAGTTCTAGAAAATTTCGCCGCTCCCACTAGCGACTCGGAAGCATTAATTGATCAGTGCATTGGGCCGGAATCCCAAGGGTGCGGGTTCGAGTCCCGTCTGAGCTGCTACGGGTGAGTCAATTTTTAGAGTTCCGTACCCAAAGGGTAAAAACGGGACCCTATTACTAAGACTCCGCTGTCTGTCTGTCTGTCACCAGGCTGTATCTCATGAACCGTGATAGCTAGACAGTTAAAATTTTCATAGATGATGTATTTTTGTTGCCGCTATAACAACAAATACTAAAAACAGAATAAAATAAATGCTTAAGGGGGGCTCCCATACAACAAACGTATTTTTTTTGCCGTTTTTTGGTACGGAACCCTTTGTGCGCGAGTCCGACTCGCACTTGGCCGGTTTTTTGCTCTATATTAATAACGACAACAGGTAGACAGTTGAAATTTTCACAGATGATGTATTTCTATTGCCGCTATAACAATAAATACTAAAAACAGAATTAAATTTATATTTAAGGGGGGCTCTCATACAACAAACATGTTTTTTTGCCGTTTTTTGGTACGGAACCCTTCGTGCGCGAGTCCGACTCGCACTTGGCCGGTTTTTATTTCTAGTATTTTTTTCTTAAAATTATTTCCTTATTTCCAATCTTTGTTGTCATACTTATTACCAGCATATATGCTAGCTAGCCAATAGTGTTTACAATGACGATTCTAATTGGGATGTTGACAACTTTTTTTATTTTAAATTAAATAAATTACCTCTCAAAAAAAGAAACATTGGTAAAATAATTATTTTGCTAGCTTGAAAACTGCCCGAGATATCAGAGTGTGAAATGCACACAAATGGACTCGCCCAAAAACGCTCCATACTAACGGCTACTGAATTATGACGTCACGCCTCAGTAGTTTGTATGCAACGCGTAGGAAATTTGTTCGGCAGCTATATTACATATTGTGTTTATCAAAATGGTTTCTTAGACAAATTTGCTATACATTTTACAAACTAATTAAAGGTATCATTTATTTTAATAATTTTTATACTTTTTAAATGGACTTGTCCACCCAACTTTGAAGGGTCATAAAACAAATAATATGCAATATATAAAACCAAGAGGTATACAAGCTACCTAAAAGTTTAATATGTTTACGATTTTTATTAGTATTTCGTTATTTTATTCATTAGTCAACATCCCAATTATTTGCACCTTCAGAAAACCAGAAGAATATCAAAAATATAATAAAACTTTTGACCTCTCATCTTTCTGATGGCTCCTATAAATGTTACTAACTGCGCAAATAATAGTTTATTTTATTAGAATAAAACCTTTTTTACGGATTACAGCGCGTATATTGGTATTAATTTAGAACTTATTTTAGAAATAGTTTTGATTTATTGGGATTTTTAAGAAAGTTCTGAGTGGGTAATTTCATAAAAATATGAGCAGCCTTTTTGCTTTAGTCCCCCAGTGTCCACGGCCCTTGGATAGGTGTCGAAACGTTGGGAAACCTAAAAAACCTATGAATCAAAACTAAATTATTCTAAAATAACATCTGAATAAATGCCAATATACGCGCTGTAATTCGTAAAAAGTGTTTTATTTCCAATGAACTGTACGCACGGAAGTTTTAGAAGTGTATAATAATGTATTTAATACACTATCATTATACTGCGCTTGGTATTTTTCCATCATGGTGCATTTCTCAATAAGTCGCATATTGGTGGATTCCCATCCCGAGTATCATCTTAAGAAATAATCAAAAGCCATTCCATTCTCCGATTTCTAGGTAATAAACAGTTGCCTATTGTGAGCTCTGCGTAATATAGGAATGTAATTTGCAATAAACTATATAAGCCTACTTCCACACACCCATAAATAAAACCTTTTGTTTCGCAAGAACAATAATATTTCCTAAGAAAATATTATTATTAGAGTTGTAGATATTTTATACCATTGAGATTATAATAATTCACAATAAACAAAATATTATTATTATGACGATGATTATAACAGCATTTATAAATTAGTTTTCAGAGTTACAACAGTGATTATTTTATGCAGTATTTCTAAATATATTATGTTCACTTTTGAAGTGAACTCAAAATAAGTATAAGTACTTTATATCTGCATTGTAGGCTTTGATAAAGTTCTGATTACTTTGATAAGTTAATATTATGTTAAAATAGGAATAGATTTTCATTATCTTGGGACGTGATAATACTAAAAGCTCCGTCTTTTCAGAATATTAAAATGATATTGATTTTATTGGAGAATATTTTTGAGTCAATCAAAAGCCTTAACTAGTATATAACTAACTCTGTGATATTTCATTATTCCGAAGATGCGTGAATATTATTTGCAAGACGAAAGTTGCCAAATTCACGGTTTCAGAATCAATGGATCAGTAAATTTTTATTTTATATTACACAAAAAAATATTGAATTTTATCTGCGCTATTATTGTTGCTACATCTTTTAATAATTGTAATTGCAGCAGGCAGTAGGTACGCATCATCGTACTAAGAGGTTTACTGTTGACGTAAAAAGCAGGTGATTGACCGAAACTGTATGTTGTAAGAATATGGCCAATAAGTAAACAAAACAAAACAAAAATAAAACACTTTAAATTAAATTGCGCGTGCATTTACGAGCGTGATATCAATATTGCTCCAATTTCGCTTCCTACTCGTTTATCTTATAAAAGGACTGGATCGAGATGAAACAGGTTTTGCCGTCTCATTATATTCTTCACTCTCAGTACTAAAAGCAAAGTCGGGGACTGCTCATTCAAGGTTGACGTTAACATAAATAACCAGTGAGTCCGTGACTATTTCCTTATTTGCAAATGAAGTTCCTATCATTGTTTGATTACCCGAAACTAGGAAGAGTCGTGAAAGTATTGTAAACAATGCCCTGTAGTAAATCATAAAGGTCGTTGACCTTACCTTTCCATTCCTTGGCAGATCGTGAAATTTTAATCGATTTTATCGTCGCACGTATACGATGCATGTAGTTGAAGATAAACAAAAAGCTCTTAGTGATGGTAAATATTTATTGCTTTATTTTGTTTAGTCATGCAACTAAGCTGAAGTTATTCCTAAGGGGCCATCCATAAATTACGTCACACGTTAAGGGGGAGGGAGGGGGTCGACGGAATGTGACAACGTGTGACAAGGGGATGGGAGGGGTCCTTAATTTCGTGACGTCACATTTCAAAATCATTTAAATTGAAATAAAACAAATTTCTGAAATGTTTTTTAATTCAATTTTTTTTTCAAGATGCTAAATTGTAAAATATGTGACATCACACTAGGGAGGAGGGGGTCTCACAAATGTGACCAGCTGTGACAAGGACGGGGGAGGGGGCCAAAAACCATGAAATTCGTGTGACGTAATTTATGGATGGCCCCTAAAGAGAACTTAATAAAATTGTATTTGATAAAGAAATGAAATTGATTAAATGCAATTATTCTTGTATATTGAGAATTATTAATAAAAGATAAAAAACTCGAAAGAAAACCAGTTTCATTTTAAAGAAATACGAGTAATTTGAAAAAAACTCCACAAAAACAAATAAAAACATTTTTTTAACTTTTAACGTGTATGTTATTTGTAATTCAAGCTGTAAGCATTACACCTTGTAAAAACTTACATTTAAATAATCAATAACTTTATACTAACAAACAGTTACAACACATTGAAATAAAACACTGTTTCATAACAGGCATTGTTTCAGAACTAGTCAAAAGTCACTTTATAAAAATTAAGATTATGTCATTATTATTTTCCTCGCATTTTCCTCTTTTCTTGGACTTATTTCAGGTATTACAACCACGATATAAATTTATTTGTAGATTGGTATTAGTTTTAATTTGATTTCAATGAATATTTCGTGCGGAACTTTAAAAATGCATATTGCCATACATTGAATAGGATGTGTTTTGCACAATCGTCGCAATTCATTTCCATCACGAGTGCAATTAGCGTGATGAAGCTTGTGGCGCCCTCCCACGGGGCTGTCACTCAATCTGACACCTACCACAGATTAGATATCACCTACCCAAATTACGCACACACAAGGATAAGCTTGGTCTTTCAATTTCTGTACCACAATAGACGCGAAAACAGTAGCTGTGTTTTTTTTTCATAAACCCAATGTGATCATATCAACAAGTAATAATCGCTAAGCGATTATTTTGTCGCCAAGTATAGAACATTCAAATTTCAATTCTGACTACAAGCTACAAAAAGTCGCTCATAAACAAAATCGTTGCATCCCGGGTGGGGAATGTCTGAATTTTTTAAGTTTTTTCACGCAACCAAAATTCTGAAACTTTATTCTATTACTGACGAAGCTTATTCCTACCTATACAAAAATATTCAGCCAATTTGATTTTATTCAGACAATCCCCATTGGCGCTGTGAAATGGAACCTTAATGGAACGTTTGGAAATCATCGATAATCGCCCGCGAAATAACGTTCAGAAATTCTTTATATAGAAGCACTTAGAAAGGATTTTGAAATTTCCCTCAGAAAGCGGAATCCACGACCGCTAGTCAAATTAATTAGTAATAAATAGAAAAAAGATAATACTACATCAATATATGGAAAGACTGTTATTTGATAAACTGCGAGAAACCTTTGCTTTTAATTAGTCTACAATTAAGTACAAATGTGTAATGAACTTTAGGTAATTTCCTTGCTTGATCGGGGTGCGGCGGCACAGTACTAACAATTATTGTTGGATTTAAAACGAATTATACAGTATATTATGTTTCTTTATCATGTTTTCTTCCATTTTGCCTGAGATCAACTAATACTGGTTGCTATCATCTAATGTAAAAACTTGGGTGTATGACAAATGAGCACCACCATGCGTCTTTCTTGCTGATCTTATATTGATGCCTTTGCATCAGTCATGGAACAAATTACTTCATAAAAGTAATGTAACAAGACAGATTTATTATAGCAGACCTGTGAGCATAGGCTTTTTGATGTAGGTACTTATACGTTTTGCTATTATATACTGACTGTCGAAATTATAACTTTTTGTAACTTTTAGCTGACTTACTATTTATATGGTCCCTTGTTTGTGTGATGGTGTGTACTTTTTCTATTTAAGACATTTTAATAGGTACTTACTCCTAATAATGCATTCATTATAGAGAAATATACAAACACTAGCCAAAAATGCATTCCCACTCCGTGTCTATCATACCTACGTCTTGTACTGTGCAATAATCGGCTAAGCTATTTCTGACGTTTCCGTCTGACCCACTGGTAATCCTCAATCACATCACCTCTTCTTTGAAATGATGACTATGCATTACCACTCTTGAAGGAAACATGAATCGTACTTAAGCACTTATCTGTCTATTGAAACTGTTTAGTTATTTGATAGTCTATCAAAATCAACTTGGTAGCATTTTATAATAGGTGTTTTAGTCTGAGTTGCACCAAAACGCTGTCAAAGTTAAAGTTATCGTCAAATGAATGCTACCTATTTGTCACGTCAAACTTGTCAAAGGACATCATGCTGGCTGGCAATCTATTTTTTTGGCTAACTTATGCTTAACCGGTACTATAACAAGTTTGTTATTGTTAACGTAAGATGGTGTAACTCAGCCTTAATTAGTTAAAATAGAAAGAAAATAAGTTCAAACACCAAAAGAGACATTATGTCTTTTGCTTAATTAAAATCAAATCAAATGTCAATAGCTCTTGAAGGACGTCGAGCGCTCATTACTACTAATTTTTCTCATTACTCATCAACAGCCAAATGAGTAGTAAAGAGCAATCCCTGGGAGGAAAAAAATCATAAAAAGAAAAATAAAGTATCTATATTGATCTTGAAATAAAATGGTGCGTTCAGAAAAGGCCATGAAAAGAACGCAAAATAGGACTCTACATTGACAGAAGAAGAACAATAAGCTTTGTTTGAATTGTGGCTAACAAATCCTTACTAATATTATAAATGCGAAAGTCCGTTTGTTTGTTTATTTGTTTGTTTGTTTGTTACGCCTTCACGTCTTAACTACTGCACCGATCATCATGAAAATTTACATACACGTTGCTAGGGGTACAGAGAAGGACATAGGGTACCTTTCATCCAGAAAAAAAGTATTTTTCCCGAGGGATAGCAAAAAACACTTTCCACGCAGACGAAGTCGCGGGCGGCCGCTAGTATAAAAATAAAAATATCTTTATCTACACCCATGCTTTAAATCCTCTGTAAGGGGTTCTGAAACAGTTAGCTTACTGCCATCATTACAATATCCCGAGCGAGAGCTGGTCCTGCAGCGCCGCGCGCCCACGCGCGAGCAACGCATTATGAAATTCAGTACAACATTATAACTCTCTTGCGGAAGACATAATGACGAGGAGAGAGAGGAAAGTCAAAGTCAAAGACAAAGTCAAAGTCAAAACCTTTATAGAGGATACATATCATGGGTTAAGATAAATATCATGGGTGTTTTTAATCCATATGTATTAAAATATTGTTTGCTTCCCTAATAAAAATATGAAAATATAAAATAATGGGTGTAGATAAAGTCTTGTATGCAACTGTACATAATTAGGTATTAAAACACTCATGTGATACTATTATCCACATTCGTGTTTTAATACCCCTCGTTATAGTACAGTTGCATAAATAACTATTAAAACGATCCTTTTTCAAAGCGGATATCATTAATCCAATATCGAAGCTTCCTGTTCGTCCTGTAATATTTCAAAATAACATATTTGCCAGCTCATAACTCTTGACACGTCAAATTATGTACCTGTCTTATCAGATGTTCTATTCAATAGTATGTCGCAACCTAAACCCAAAAACAGAAAGCCATGGCCAAATAGCATCAAGATTACTTTCAATAAATATCGTGTATCAGAGACAAAAAGGCTCTAATCGAACTATGCGTAGTCAAGATGTGTCGGCTCACCTTCAGAGCCTAATAAACGTGACATACGGGGGCTCATTGTATGTTAATATAGAATGACAGCTAGTTATGACAGTCAAATTTTTTACTCCCATTTAATGTTCAGGCGTTTATTTGAGGACATTAAATGCGATGGTGCTCCACCCACTTACTGCCATTCGATTGTTATTTGTAGAGACTTTATGAAGACATTATCCTCATTTTAAAACAAATGATAGCTATCATTTGATAGATGTAATTGAGTTTCCTGGATAATTTGGTTTGGTGTTCATTCGTTAGTAAGAAGGAGTGAAGTGAAGGGCATAGCAGATGATTCACTCTTTTTATTATTTTTATACGAGTAGATGCTAGACTTATAGTATAATCTCATAATGAACCAAATCGCTACCATAGAAGTTGAGTACTTACATTCTTCTTCTTATCGAACGAGCATTAGTGGCCACCTCTATTGGTGTTAGAGTTTATCAAGCCGTCTGTAAGGCCTCTGACTTGACTTAACGTTTGTTATTAGATGACAACAGCCAGGACCGACTGTTTAACGCGCCTTTCGAAGCACGGAAGCGCTCATTTGTAATACCACTTAACGGTCGCCCATCCGACACCTGACCGGACCGAGCGTTGCTTAACAAACGTGATCGGGTACGATCAGTCTGTCAAGTTCTGCCATGAGCGCTTCAGTACTTACATTGTCAAAGTGTTATAAGCTTGTTATCGAAAATATTTATTACTTAATTATTAATAGTTATAAAGATAAAACTTGTTTTTAAGACTTTTTTAAATATCTCAACAAAGAATTGAGTAACTTTATTTATTAACACGAGCAAGCTAAGCAATATTTTAAATTCCAATCCCAAATTTACAACTTTCTACAGAATGATAAGTTAAAGCTTGTGTTTTTTCCATAAAATTGAAGGTTTATGTCTTCGATCATCTATAGATCGAAGGTTTATGTAAATAAACACGATATTTACAAAATCTGCTTACATAACGAATGTGTCCTTCGGCCAGCGGTCATGCGGTCGCAATTCCAATTTTTCATGCTCAGCATGATTTGCAAAACTGTCACGCCCTTGTTTGGCCGACAATGACAACCGTACAATACTCATATTTATTCACAATTCATCCTCTTTTTAGCTATTCAAAAAGCTACGAAAAAAATCATATAATTTCCCTAAACTTATACAACGTGTTATGAAAAAACCCCTAATTCCGAATATGCTGGTAGATAGAGACCATCAAACTGAACTAACTCTGAAACGTGAAAAAAAATCAGCTGTTTTATATAAAAATTAATAACGAAAATATCAAAATGTATAAAACAGCTGACTTTCTTCGTGATTTCAGAGTTGGTCCCATAGTAAAAATTATTCAGTTTGATGGTCCCTATCTATCTACCATAATCGGCATTAGGGGTTATTTTGAAACACGTTGTATAGCAAGAATGGAGTATGTACATTCATACTCATATATGAATAGCAAACTATCGACCGACTCAAATTTAACCTTAATATTATGAAATTAACATTAGGAATTAATAGTTTTTTAAATCGTATGTTTATTCTTTACCATCCATTCAGAACTTTGAAGAAAAACAAGTCGTGAATGGGTTCTGCTGCATCTTACATGCGTGATTTTATTTTAAAAAATATATTAAAGTAATACTTACTTTTATTAGCAATTAACCATTGCAAAACCATAGGTACCTACTTTAAAGTAATTTTCTTTCGTTTTAATCCCAACGCAAAACCAAGATTCATTAAATATTTCCCAAGTTAACCGCTCATTCCTGCATGGCAGTCCTTCTTCGTAGAAGTCGTAGAATCTGCAACATGCGGTTTATCCTCATAACTATACCATAATCACACGAAAAACTTTCAATGAGATGTAATTGTCAGTAAAATAAATATACCTACGCAAAGCAGGAAGTTAAAGACAAATTGAAAACAAAAGCAACTGGCTGCGCATTCCAAGTATCCAAAATTATGGTCATTATTAACATTAAACTTACAATTAAGAGTAATTGCAAATTGTAATGTTCATAAAAATATTACAGATTTTAATGTAAATATGTTAGGTATTTCTAGTAGGTATGTAGGTAGATATCTCTATTCATATAGAAACTTTTGGCCCTTAATATTTGTTTCTGTTAGCTATTCTATAATTATCCGAGCAAAGTGTCTCTGCTTCAGCTTGGGCCAAAAATTCTTTCGTATGTCCTTCCTCCCGACTGTCCTTTGGCTGTCCGTTTGTTCTCCTCTACAGGTCGCATTTCTCAACCGAGTCTCGTGAAATTTTAGGAGCAGATTTCGACATGACATGGGAATTTATGATAAATACCAAGCAAGGCTATAATAACCTCATTATCCTATTTGCAAGTTTGATTACGACAGATCATTACTTCACTTAATTCTACACAGAAATGCAAGCCATGGCGCTTTGAACATAATAACATAATATTACACTTAAAAGGAATAAAAAGATTGGATACAGACAAAAATGCAGTGTACTGATTACAAACGTCTTCATTACGACCATGTACCACGTTATCGCAAAAACGGATCGAATGTTAACACTTATTCTGCAAACGAAAACACTTCTTTTTTACCCTATAAATCTATTTCGTATTTGAAAAGGCTAACTTCGTTACTAGCATACCTTGTAAGGGGAGGATTTATGTCATATCCATGGATTTTGTTTCCATATCTTTGTAGCAAGTTGCCTACTTTATTAAATTAATGGTCTATAACTAGATTCTTGTCATTATAGATTAAATATTTCAAAGTACAGGGGGTCTATTACGAAAAGTTTAATGCGATACACGGAGCTGCGTCCGTGCTTCGTTTTGATTGTTTCCTATTACAAATCACTTTCGTGTGCGATATTGCGAAGTGATTGCGTTAGTTTGACAGTTTCTCTCTAGCGTATCCGACGTCGTTCGTTTAGTAGTCTACTAGCTGCCGCCCGCGACTTCGTCTGCGTGGAAAGTTTTTTTGCAATCCCTCGGGAACAATACTTTTTTTCGGGATGAATGGTACCCTATGTCCTTCTCTGTACCCCTGACAACGTGTATGCAAAATTTCATGACGATCGGTTCAGTAGTTGAGACGTGAAGGCGTAACAAACAAACAAACAAACAAACAAACGGACTTTCGCATTTATAATATTAGTAAAGATGTACTACGATGGTCAAATTCAAAATGTTTGTTATAACTACAACCAACTGCGGGCGGACGACTATCGTGGCCAAGTGACTGCGTTACGCAATTGCGTACGTTTTCTTTGTAATAGGCCCCAGTTTTAAGTTGAGTTATTTGTAAAAATACCATCGACTAACTGCAGATTAAATTCTACGTAACAACAATACATGTTCTTAATTTTAGTTTTTAATTAAATAAAAACCGGCCAAGTGCGTGTCGGGCCACGCGCCATAGGGTTCCGTAGTTACCTTATACCATACCATATTTAATACCACCTATAATTTTTCGTCTGTAAAAATAACTTTGTTTTTCACAGTGTTGGTATGAATGACAAAGTTATATTTGCGGTTTTGGAAAATGTGCTATATCTTGAAAACTAATTACTATATCTCGTTCAAACCAATTTTGGTTGAAAGTGTTTATTAAGATCTACAGCATATATTTTTTTTAGATTTTTCACTATCTTATTTCAAAAGTTAAAGGGGGGGGACACACATTTTACCACTTTGGCAGTGAATATCTTTCAAACGGTTGACTTTGAGAAAAAGTTGTCTTAGGAACCTTAAAGTCATTTTTTAAGACCTATCTATAAACATCCAACACGTGTTGGTTTGAAGAAAAAATTTTTTTTCAGTTTCAGTTCCATGTATGGAGAGCACCCCCTTAATCTTTTATTTTTCTTATTTTTGTATTAAATTCGTTAAGCGGTTAACAGAATACATCAACCTATTAAGTTTCAACTGTGTAGTCTTAATACTTTCGGAATAAAGTGGCTGTGACATACGGACAGACAGACAGACAGACAGACAGACATGACGAATCTATAAGGGTTCCGTTTTTTGCCATTTAGGCTACGGAACCCTAAAAACGAACCGTTACCTACTGTTTTTGCCGGAGTCTGGATGTTTATGTTACTTTATAATATGAATCACATAAACATGTTATTAACATATTATTAAAATTGACTTTCGTCATTTCAGCTTTTCATTCGACTTCAGAGTTGTTTCCGCTATATTATTGCATGTGTATACTACATTAAAATATGTGTGCTTATATTGCTTTTCTTAGTGGGGGTAATTAATCGTTATAATTAATGTTCTTATACAGAGCAAAAATATTTGTGTGCTTGCAACTCTGCTCTCAGAGTTCGCAAACACAACGCCGCCGTCGAGTAGTGGAATTTTTGTCTAAGCACTATCTGTGTATTGCACATTGAAATTATCATATGAAATTTTGATTTCTCTTGTTAGAAGGACCGTTAAGTAAGTAATTTTAGAAGCTAATCTTTGTTTGCTAATCGGCAGCTCTGCCCTAGGTTGCAGAGAAAATAG
The DNA here is from genome assembly GCA_943789525.1 of Agriphila geniculea. Lineage (NCBI taxonomy): Eukaryota > Metazoa > Arthropoda > Insecta > Lepidoptera > Crambidae > Agriphila > Agriphila geniculea. The sequence continues at coordinate 18,706,894 of OX038875.1, forward strand.
CACAGAACCGATAGAAGTTAATAACACAGGGATATAGGGTTGTTAATCATAAGAAAGTTTAAAAAAACTCTATTATGAAATTTGATTTAATTTTTTTTTCATTTCTGAGTTTTCAAAAACTTGCTATTTCAACTTGTCAAAATAAGATTCTGGATAGGTAGATTACCATCAAGCACTGAATAACTCTTTTAAGATCACTTTAAAAGCTCATGGTTGGACGGTTTCCAAAAGCTCGGTGCTAATTTGGTGCGTTCATAAAAATTACATATTATGTAATTATGTTACCCCTTTATTTTACTACTTAGCATTTGACTACTTGGTCTTAATCATAATAAGAAAAAATAAACAGTAGACTTGATGCACATACCTATTTACGCCGCTGTTTAAAAAAGCATTCGAACAATGATATCAAAGTAATATAATAAGTCTATAACATTCGAACTACTTCTTTGTCATGCAGAAGCTACAAAATAATTAAAATCTAGCAACGTGTTACTTTAATTGACCTTTTCAAATTAGGTAGATATATTTTATTTTTATTTGTTTACCTGACCGAGAGCTTTTCTTTCAACTTGTGAGTAAAATAGTTGACAACCTTATCAAAAATCAGTGCTCAAGCTTTACCTTGTAATAAATAGTACAACGCTATGCTTTAATGGAATACCGTTTCGTTGCCATAAATGATCATTTCACGTTTGTTTCGACATTCGGTAACGAGCTCGAAACACGACGCTACATGGAAAAATAATCATGAAATTAATTTAATCATGAGAAACTCACACTTGACGCAACTGTGAAATCGTATATTGATGTTGAAATTTAATTATTTTCAGAATTTTTCAACACACTTGCTCGTAAAGTGAGCCCTAATACATCGCTTTTAGGGCCATAAACCGAGCTATAACAAACGCGTGTAATAATATATAAAACACTAGGTTGTTATAGAATTATCCCTACAAAGTTAAATTAGTACCTTACTGCAAGTTCTATGCGAGTAAACAGAGCATTCCCAATTTAACTAGGTTATACAGTTATTTTTTTTTAGTAACAACAAAGGGGTTTTATGCCGCTGAAAGTTCATATTCATTTTTGAAATAAATAAATGTGTAAGTCTTTAATTAAGTCAAAGAAATATTTATTATTATAAAATTATTCATAATTCATAATATTTTGTTATAAAATATTAAAATATTTGCATTTTTTACTTAAAATTATAGTTTTCAAGTAGGCTGTATGTTCACTCACCCCTTTGTTCGCAAAATACTCTTGCATTGGGCGTGTGAAAAAAACAAAAAAAAAACCTACGCGCCTTTTCTCATAATTGCCATATTTTGTTTTTGTCGTATTTGTTGCTGTGTGGTAAATTACTTTGTATTTTCCTCGCAAATGTGTTGAAAAACGTCGTATGAAACTCGTGAGCTTTTACTCATTGCACACTCAGCTGAGTTACGCCCTCGCCTGCGGCTCGGGCTGCAACCCTCAGCCTTGTGTGCAATGACCAACCTAAGCTAACTTGTCTCATAATGTACTATTGTGACTCAGTGCTACAATCAGTTATCAAAACACCTTTTAAAGATCTTCATAAGACAAAGAAGTTAAATAAATATAACATTTGAAATATTTTAATTTAAAAATAATTATATTTCGAATCACAACTATAATAACATTAATTTAATATTACTTGTATGTACCTACTTATCCCAATAACAGTAATGTCAAATAATATAACAAGCCCTCCTCTACCGTGTCAGTTACGTTGTATGGTATGTTAACATGCTACCCATTGGGCGCTTTAAGGAAACCAGAATGAGAAACATCTCTTAGTATCTTTAAATTTCGACAGCCTTGCCTTATATCGATGTATCTGAAGTTGTTACGAGTCGGATCTTTAAATTTTTCAACGCAAACATAGACCAAGGGCAAATAAATTAAAATATTTCACTACCAAACTAAGCATTCGCCTTAACATAAATGAAAGAGCTAAATATATTAATCAAATAACCAAATTGGCACAACTACATTATATTGATAACACTAATTCGGAAACATTTATATCCTTTATTCAATTTTGTACAAATTTACATTAAAGACACGTCAAAATAACGTAAAGAAACCTTTGGGGACCCGAATCTGTCTAAACGCATTCTGATAAACGAAGTACCTAATGTAATCTAGGAAAATATTATTACAGTAACGGAACCTGTCAGAAATGGAAAACAACGAATATCTTGGATCTGATTGAGTGTTTTTCAAAAGTAGATGAATAAATCACGATGATACAAGCTATAATTTGATACCTAATAAGCAACTGAGCCTATAAAATACTTGAGTATTGCTCGTATTTGTATTATAGTGGCCACGTTTTTAATAGTGAAAATAAAAATCTCGAAGCAATACGCTCGTGAGGAAGCAATATCGCGCATCACTTCGTGCGTATTCTCACGACGAGACGAGATGGCAGCTAAAAACATCGGGAATCTTATTCTAACACTAGTAGAGGATTTTATATTTATTCCAACTTATGTAAAAACTGACAAAGACTGAACAAATTTATATGACATAATAATGTGACCACCACGGTGTATATGACCACCGAATTTTCTACGAAATTTTAGTGACACGCCCATTTCAAAACACCTTGGTTACTAAAATTAAGTTTTTCTATCACTTTTGTTTTAGTTACTTACTTCTTTTTACTTTTATCTATATAAGTAGCAATAAAATTATGTTTTAATTTCAGTAATCATCTAAACTATCAGACTTGAATTTAAATGAGAAACTATTTTTATGTATGTAGGTAGTATGTTTATATTGTAACTAGCGGCCGCCCGCGACTTCGTCTGCGTGGAAAGATTTTTTGCTATCCCTCGGGAACAATATTTTTTTCGGGATGAAAGGTACCCTATGTCCTTTTCTGTACCCCTGAGAACATGTATGCAAAATTTCATGATGATCGGCTCAGTAGTTAAGACGTGAAGGCGTAACAAACAAATAAACAAACAAACAAACAAACGGACTTTCGCATTTATAATATTATATTAGTAAGGATGTTACCCAATCGGCCATTTTAAGACATTTAGTATTGCAATTTTAAGAACAATGGTGTAGTATTTTTTTAAGATATATGTAAACAGTGGGAGCCCACGTGAGCGCGTCGCTAACAATATCATTTCATTATCTTGTAGTAATTTCTAGAAGTCGATAGCAAAACTGTTAAAAGTGTAATTTTTTTGTCACATTTGCTACTACATCTACGAATGACTACGAGAGAATGTTATTATTATACCTTCTCAAAATACATACTAGACTATGTGTCTTAAAAAATCCACATTCAGTTTTATTAAACCTTAATTTACCAATGAAATTTTCGACTGGTACCTGAATAACAAGTCTTTGAAAATGAGACATGTTCTATCAAACACGATCACAGCCACAGGCCGATAATTGAAAATCTGTACAACGTGTCCTCATCATAAAATTGCAACATCTACCTATTTGCTATTATTGAAGTTGCTACGAAAAATGAAAGGCAAAATAATCTGTGACGACAAGAAAAATGGTCACCCTGATTGAAAATGGTGTTTTATTATCAGACATTCTGGATGAAACATGAGCAATAAATAAAATATAGTTACATACGTAAGAGACTTTAACTTACTTCTAGCTAACATAGCTAAATAATATTTTACTATCATTCTCAGATTCTAATAAAGTAGGATAACAATTTTGAAGTTATTACAGTGAATTAAAAAAGCACTTAAGATAAATATTGTGATAATTTAATTACTTCGTAACTTTCTAAGATATTATGCAAATCATAATTTTTGAGTGATGTTATGCATAGTATATTATGCTAAAATTCTTTATTTCCACATTACTTTTAATAGGAAATTTGATTGTAAAGACACTGATATAGACCAAATTACACAGCAAAGTAACACTAACTTGCTAATTAGAAAAGCCTTGACAAAAAGTTGTGTTTACAACTTCATTAATAAAACGACTCAGTAACAAATCTGACAATTGAATTGAAAATTTGATGTTCAAATGCCAAGAAACCATCAAGAAACCAACAATTTAAAGGTCAAACAATTTCAAAATGTTTGCGATGTTGACAGATTCTGACTAAAATTTACTTGGTCAATCTTTTAATGCTAAGTCTATGGTTTCAATATTAGCTTTTTTGTCATGTCACAATAAAGACATGGTTTAAATACTTGTTATTACTACAATAAACACATAATTGGAGGTACTTTAAGTCAAGTGTATAGAGTTTAATATGGATAATATACAGAATCGCCTTCCTACTCATACCTAGGATTGAACTTCAGTATGCGACGAAGAACAAAAAGCTAGTCTTGAAGGTGAACAACAACAAATTATGGAGGCATGTTGTTATGTACACTACCTACCTCATCAGCATAGTCACTGCTGGCCTATAACAGCATTATATCTTTCTCCAGAAGCTATACGCGTAAAACCATTTACATAATATAGCATTTCACAATTTGTTATAGTGAAAAATACGATGATGATGACCACTATATCTAGTGCTAGAGTTTCATAAAATCCATTTATGTGGAAAAGAATCTTAAAATTTTATATTATGACCGTTCTGGCTTCAAAAATTTCTCTCTTAATGTTAATATTTTGGCTGAATTTGAGGCTGGGTGCGGTTGATTTGCTCTGCAGACAATATATATCGGCACGACGGTATTATTTTGCTGTTCTTAGTTACATTGATTCGTCTTTGAAAATAAACAAGAAGGGACGTAAGCAAAATGGGTGAAAATATATAGATGAGTTACTCGTAGGTTTGGTTGACCATTCTACAAACGGTATGAAAGATAACAGTCTACAGTTCCATCACCGCTTAGCTGCTGCTACGAGTATATACACGGGTAAGTATATCTAAAAATTTAATGAGTGTATCTCTTCCCTATTCTAATCCAGTATGTACAGTTAAAAGTTTCAATATTTAATAATTGGTCCAGATATTGAGGTTTGTTTATGTCCCAAAATTTTACTGATTTCTGGATTTGGAGCTCATTTATAGAATTACACGCGCCGCGCGCAATCAAAAGAGACTGTCTTGTTTACCTAGGTACGTAAATCATGAAAAGAATGTGTCTACGCACGTGTCTTGCTATTTTTGCGAGTTTGCCGATTGATCAAGATTTTTTCCGATATTTTCAAACTATTAATTTTTAACTTATAACTGCACGGACATCCATATTCAGAAACGTGGTCTGATATCCCTATTTCATTTTTAGATCTACTTAAAAATTATTGGTGTATAGTCTTTAATGGTTAGAGTCGCACCATTTCTCATGGTATGGTATCGATTGTATTTTGATGACGAAAGTTTTATTTATTATTTATATATTTTGTATTCATTTCAAGATTCATAAAGTTCTTACGCCCTTTTTCTTGTCCGATACAAGACGTCCTGAATGAGTGAGTGTAAAAAATATGGCTATTCCAAAGAACTAATTTGTTATTGACTTGAATAAATATTATTTTCTCATGCTCTGAAATATGATCATTATTCATTACATTTTAAAAAAGAATGCTGGAGGCTCCACATCACAGAGGATACACAACAACGCTACATTTACGTGGCAGTCAGGTGAATCACATTCTAAATGTGAAATTTAGTTTTCAATACTTACTTCCCTTAGAGCAACGCGGCTACCGTAAAGACGCGTTGCTCTAAGCTTACTTCCCGAACAAGTACTTATTCCAAATTAAAAACGGTAGATATAACTCATCAGCTAGCGTTATTTTTACAAAACTTTATGACTGCATGCTCGAACTAATTTAAAAAATACATTTTATTAAGAAAATGTTTATTTCCTTGCATTTCTCGAGAAAAGCTCTAACAAGCCTTGTACTGGAAGCTATTTACATGGCCTCGAATGGTTAAAGTCATCAAACTCTCAAATCCTCCTCGACAATGTAAATGCTAACTTCCCATACTCGGCTGTAATGTACTATTTATTTCACTTCACAGTTCTGCGCTATACCAATATTCTGCTATACTGATGTATGTCAGTTTGTTAACACATCGTTTTTGTTGTGTTTGTTAATTTTATCTATTTTTTTTTTAAGTTAGATGTCATGTACTTATACTATCAAGACAACATTTTTATTTTTTTTGTTTGTAAAGACTACTTTATAATTAACACAGCCATCTTGTTATACTCTGTATGTAGGTACCAGTGAAGCAGTTTGTCTCGCTCCAGTTTTTTCTCAAATGTCATAGACTTCAGTTTTTATAAAGTTGTTGTACTAGATGAACTAAAGGACAACTATCGTGAAGGTCGTTTTTTATAGACTAACATTTATCATAAATCTTATCAGGAATGTTTTTGTACAGCAAATTAAAGCACATTAGCATGTAAATCCAATTTAGAGCTGTACTTACAGAATTAGAAATAATTTTGTAATCTATCATATAATTTCTTCAGATTTTTTTGATAAGTAGTTAATTTACAGGTTTAATATACTTAGACGATTCAAAAGTACTTAATAATTAAGTTTATTTGAATAAAGATATTTTTGACTTTGACTTTGACTTTATTTAGAAAAATAAAACATTACAGTATCAAATATTAACATAATGAACGGTAAAAATCTCATAACAATCGTCATTTCTAAAATCGTAGTTAGAATCATAAGACACGGGTCTATTAATAGTTGAATTGAGTTTAATCTGTTTGTGTTTATATCCTTTTTATTGTATTTGTTCAATGTCATTGTATTTTTACCAAACGTCACAAAACTAATGTAACAAAGCCTGCACTAGGCAAGAAAGTTATAAGCTCCTTGATTGATTGCATGCACGAACATCCGTAATTCGTTCTCATTGCCAACGTGACTATCGGCCGTACACTATAAAGCCCTACAAATGAATAATGTGTACACCTTCTAAAACAATTTCAGATCACGCTTCTGTCGGCCAAAACAAATTTTCGCAACGCACCATAGTGAAGTGAGATACCAGTCGTGGCCACGCCGACCGTGAGTGCGGCAGACGAGTCGTCAATTAAAACCTTAAGCTTCGTGCACACTCGCCTCGTTTAAGAGGAAATGTTTTTGTACTCGCTAAATAATAAAATCTGGCCTGACTCATATCTTTAGCCCTATAACTGATTACCCTTGCCCCATATATTTGTTTTACAATTAAATAAGGGTGCTTCTACACGGTGCAAGTAGCCCGTGCAAGTTGAGGCTCTTGAGCGGGTTACATGCTCCGTGGAAACACGTGAGCGGGGCCAGCTCCATAGCATCGTATCGTACCCCCGCGCAGTAACCAGCGCCTCAACGTGTGCAAGCTACATGCACCGTGTAGAAGCACCCTGAAGCCAATATTTTGACAGAGATTCTTTGACATAACTTTGAAATAATTAATTTTAAATGCTGGATCCATTTAGCAACTTGACTGTCAATCAGTCCATTCATTATCTGGATGAAATCTGTTTTACCAATAGAACCGCTAATAATACACTCTAGATTAGCAATTTTATTAGCTCTTTACAAGAGCATTTAATAAACTAACGATATAATCAAATTTCCATACAAATGTTTACTTTTTTCAGGTGGGCCAACTCGGAGTTCAGAAGTCACAGATAAACCACAGCCTGCATGCAATATTTTTACAAATTACAATAATTTATTTACTACATTATTATTAATGTATAAAATGCAGCCATGTGCAATAAGTTAAGAAAAATATTTGTAATTTATGCATTTATTTTTAGACTTGCCTTCGCACTGTGTGTACGCCACCTCAAACTGTTATCCTACCAATATCTACGGTTGCACCGAAGCTGTTCTACCATAAATCGCACGTAATTACAGCTTGATGCAACCGTGAACGATGATGGAGTGTCCACGTTTATACCCAAGTTAATAGTTAACGGAACTTTTTTCGACTAAATCACTTTAGCATGGGCAATATTACTGAAGTTAGTTTTGGTATTTTTCAACCTGACATTTGATATCCATTTCTCCAAAGTGAGTTCTTTACACATTTTATGGAATCAGAAAAACAATAGTGCGGCAAATAACTAGTGACCATTTTATAAGCACTTTTTATACCAGAAATGAATTCTACATTATTGATTTATCCGAAAATATTACATATACATTTGAACTATTAGCTAAACCAGCCCCCCTACTCAAATGCCCAACTTTCTATTCGTTTGAACGCTACGCTTACTTTTAAAGCTTAAATATGAGCAATAGATTATATTATTAAATCACATGTCGCAAACTTATGTAAATCACAGACTTCGATGTGTATTGTATGGAACTGGCAAACTTACGGCACGTAATTTTATAGTTTATTGCTTATTTTAAAGTTTTAATAGTAAGCGAAGCGTTCAAACGAATAGAATGTTGGTCATTTGAGTAGGGGGGCTGGACAGTTAAAATTCTTAGAGTGAAGCCGGGAAAAGAGCGATTTAACCCGCCACTGTACGGAATGGTTTGTAAGGTCAGTTTGGCCGAGCTCAATATTAGTTAAGAACAGCCTACAGATCAGTTTCCATCTTGCGGCCAAACTTTATCACGACTTGTAACTCCCAACTTTTTTGTATAAACGTTCATACCTACTAGTACCTCTAAATATGTATTACCTCATCAAGAAAAATCGCAGTAACTAAGGTATAATCATAATAGTAAGGGTAAAAACTTTTGAAGTCATTAAATTAAGATTAATGATGATATCTCCAAAACGATGCATTTTTGGACCATATTATGTTCTAGGAGATTTTTAAAATATTTTATCTACACCCTAGCTTTAAATCCTCTGTAAGGGGTTCTGAAACAGTTAGCTTACTGCCATCATTACAATATCCCGAGCAAGAGCTGGTCCTGCAGCGCCGCGCGCCCACGCGCGAGCGTTGCAATGAAATTCAGTACAACATTATAACACTCTTGCGGAAGACATAATGATGAGGAGGGAGAAGAAAGTCAAAGTCAAAGACAAAGTCAAAGTCAAAACCTTTATAGAGGATACATATCATGGTTTAGATAAATATCATGGGTGTTTTTAATCCATATGTATCAAAATATTGTTTGTTTCCCTACTAAAATAAGAAAAAATAAAAAAATGGGTGTAGATACAGTCTTGTATGCAACTGTACATAATTAGGTATTAAAACACTCATGTGATACTATTATCACATTAGTGTTTTAATACCCCTCATTATAGTACAGTTGCATAAATAACTATTAATCTATAGAATATAACCTCAGAGTAATAGGATATCAAAAAATACAGCTTGTATATTTTATTGGGTTTCTTTGAGCATAAAAATGTTTCTTACGTTTATTGTCATCTTTACGCTCGTTTCCTTCGCTATCGTGCACTTCATCAAAGCTCGTGACTTCCTTTTATACTTCCTTGATTTAATCGAAAATCGTGCATTTAGGTCTTTTTCTTATTTAGTTCTTCTTTATAGGACTTTATCAGGCAGCAATAAAAAAATATCGAAAAAAAATTACTTGAAGAAAAACCATTGACCGCATTGTCTCGGATAATATAGGTTGCAAAATTATTCAAGTAGTATTAAAAAAGCTTACAAGTTGTCCTTCCTTCAACATACTTGTATATGTTTAATACACTTTAATATACATTTTATTCAAACGGACAACTTATTGAGAAATCACAATCCAGTACAATACATTTAAACAATGCAACAACTTGCTTGCTCAGTGGAATGTTGTCTCACTGTGATTATACGATCATGGTAAAAAACAACAGTAATAAAAATAACTTTACTTTTAAATTAAATTCATATAGTGCTAATAAAAACGAAGTATGTAATTAAGATTATAATATTTTAGCAATGAAATCACTCACTAGTTGTGATTTAGAAATAACTCCAGATGATGCAAATTTTATACTTTTGATTTCACTATATCTACACAGGCTACTTATTTATTTATTTATTTATTTTCGGACGACCAACAGCTATATTAAACAGATAAAATAACTTACATAGCATCAGAAAGCCAATTATAGGTCATCACAAATAGTAACGAACTATACAAAACAAGCACCATCTTATTACTAAATATTAATTAAGTACTAAATCTTAATTACCTACCTAGCGAATACTTAACCAGTACAATTATGCCCCACCAAAAAATTCCTTACTTAGAATTTGCTTAATCGAAGCCTTACTAACATACGCGACAGTCAGTGTGCTTTAATCATATTAAAAGTATAAATAAATATATGAACGGTGGGTGTAGTGGAATACATATCGACTACTTATTTTTTTACAGTTGAAAATCCTTGCAAAGAATTGTACAAGTTTGGCACTAATAGACACAAGTCATTAATCAATAGATAAACGGTTTTGCACTCAAATCACTTCCTTGCCTTCAAATAATAATGGATGTTTTAATTGTGTTGTTTACAAGATTGTCCAAGACAACTGTAAGATTAAAAGTTATTCAATAATAAAATCAAAATGACAGTTAATTGAGGATATTAAAAGTGTGTTTGTCTTTTTAGGGTTCCGTACCCAAAGGGTAAAAACGGGACCCTATTACCAAGACTCCGCTATCTGTCTGTCTGTCTGTCTGTCACCAGGCTGTATCTCATGAACCGTGATAGCTAGACAGTTGAAATTTTCACAGATGATGCATTTCTGTTGCCGCTATAACAACAAATACTAAAAACAGAATAAAATTAATATTTAAGGGGGGCTCCCATATAACAAACGTGATTTTTTTGCCTTTTTGGTACGGAACCCTTCGTGCGCGAGTCCGACTCGCACTTGGCCGGTTTTTTGTTTTTGTTTTACTAATTTAATTCATGGATGATAGAGTAGAGTTAAATAATTAAGTCTTTGTGACAAAATTGGTGGGTAAGTATTTTCCGCCTGCAGCGTGCCCGCGTGAACTACAAGTTATATCATACGGGTGGAGTCTCTTTGCCTAGCAAGTGGGATAAAAAAGTGCCTAGTAGTGGGATAATAAGTAGCCTATGTTCTTCCCCAAGATCTCATCTATAGTATGGATTATAATATTAGTGTGGGTGGCATCAGCGCCAGCCTAGCAAATGTCCCCACAAAATGAGCACTCCTCATAGATTCATTTTTAGTTAGGTATTTAAAGCTTCGCTCAACATCTGTAAGGTTAATTACTATGAAAACATCAAAACATTCTCATCATCTGCTAGTGAATGTGATATTTGGTTGAATTTTGAACCAGATTGTCAAATAGAACTAAGATGGTTAGTGGGTCTTGGTAGCAACAAGTTAATCTCTGCGGATAACCGCGTAATAAGTGTGCTATTTGGAATCCTCACTCATCTTTATGACATCGTAATTTAGGCACCCGCTGCTTTAAGGCGACGCCCTAAGTACTTGAAAATGTACACAGAACGAAGAAAGGAAAGATAACACAATTCAGAATGTTTATATTTCATTTTGTGAAAATATATGTGTGTTCTTTTAACAGTGATAAATTTTGTGGTATGGCTTAGACCATCAAACTGAACAACTTTGTCCATGGACCAACTTAATCAGATCAAAAAAATATTCAGTTGTCCCATAGAAAAAATCTATATCTCGAGTAGATATAGATTTTTTCCATTACCATACCAAAATACCATACCATTACCAAAATGTATGGAACAGCTGTTTTTTTGCTCTTATTAATAACTTAAGTTGGTCCCATAGACAGTGTTGTTTAGTTTGATGGTCTAAGCCACACCACAAAATTTGATCACGTTTCAAAAAAACACTATTCAAAAAACGAAAAACCTCCTTCAAAAAACCTGAAACAAAAATAGCTTCAAAATTAAATACCTCTAAAAAAGCGAGAAACTTCAAAAAACCTGAACCAAAAACAGCTTCAAAATTAAATACCTCTAAAAAAGCGAGAAATAATATTCAAATCATTAGTTACGCATAACATTATTAATAAAACACGTCTATTGAAGTCGGGTGGGGCTAGAAGACAACTTATCCTTATCCTTACTTAATATTATAAATGCGAAAGTCCGTTTGTTTGTTCATTTGTTTGTTTGTTTGTTACGCCTTCACGGCTCAACTACTGAACCGATCATCATGAAATTTTGCATACACGTTGTCAGGGGTACAGAGACGGACATAGGGTACCATTTATCCCAAATAAAAGTATTGTTCCCGAGGGATAGCAAAAAAAACTTTCCACGCAGACGAAGTCGCGGGCGGCCGCTAGTTTTTTTATATTTCTAAAAGCCCCACCCGACTTCATTAGACGTGTTTTATTAATAATGTTATGCCCTAACTAATGATTTGAATATTATTTCTCGCTTTTTAGAGGTATTTAATTTTGAAGCTGTTTTTGTTTCAGGTTTTTTGAAGTGTCTCGCTTTTTTAAAGGTATTTAATTTTGAAGCTGTTTTTGTTTCAGGTTTTTTGAAGGAGGTTTTTCTTTTTGTTAAAAAAATTTTTATTTTTAACTTCTTAGGGGTAGGTATGTAAGCATGTAAATATTTTTTAACTGTATAAAATATTTTTAATGGTAAAATGCCCACAACTCAATTTCCAAATTTACGCTGTTTTTTTTTGAGGAGTTCGGTTATGTTTTGTAGTCCAAGTCTAGTCTGTCATCCGTAGCAACGTTGCATCGCAGACCATGGTTTGGTTTGTTTTGGGTTGTCATAAAACTACCAAAATCCAAATCACTTTACATGTACTATTTGAATATGAGGAGATCTTCGAAGTTCAAGGTTCAAAACCGATGAAATTAAAATGTGACCACTCTTGAAGTATACCCTTTCAAACAAAAAAAAAATCATCTAAATCGGTACATAAACAAAAATGTGAAAACACGTGTGAAGGCAAGCTAAATAATTGTCATTTTTCAGGATTATGAAAAAACTACCAACCAGATCTCTGTAATTCTTTTATGGAACTACACACAAACTATGTTCTTTGAGGTAAAAAAAAAATGTATAAATCGGATAATAACTGACGAAGTTATGGTAAAACATACATAAAAAAAAAATAAAAAAATACCGTCGACTTGAGAACCTTTTTTCCTTCCTCCTTTTTTTGAAGTAGGTAAAAAATTATGTGGGCCTTGTTCAAAATAATGGAAAAACAGGTGGTTTAGCATTTTTTTATTTTGTGTATTTTCGTTTTTTTAACCGACTTCAATAAATAAAGGAGGTTCTTAGTTCGGTTGAATTTACGAAATTTTTTTTTGAGAGCATATAGTTACAAATTAATCCCATTGTCATAAATCCACGACCCGGTGATGGGATCGTGGAGAAATCAAGGGAACTCTTCAAATATTATAGTTACACTTATAGCGATTTTGGTATTTTCTTATGTTACTTGTGCATTTGCTTTCGGCAAGTACCATTTTGGTGAAGTGGAACTGATGATGAAGACCATAGATGATCATCAGAACTCTTCAATAAGTACTAAGTATTTTACTGGTGCGATACTTTAATATGGTTTGCTAGGCTACTCGTATTTATGTTCGTCATAATCATAATGCATATGGTGAAGTGGAGCTGGTAGTGAAGTACCAGGAGAACTCCTCAACAATTAACGCCTCTGCGTCGGGAACAGCAAAATTTTGTCAAAGGTGAGGAGCTTATTAAATAATATTATTATCGTCGCTTAATATACCATACTTACCACAAAAAAATTTAATTAAAAATAAAATCGGTTGGCACTCCGGGAGTGCCGGCAGAAGTAAAACTTGAATATTAACGTTGTGCATTTTTGATATTTTGAAATTAGCGGCAAAGGATTAAAATTATTTCTTTCCTATTACTATACAGTCACACAATTCAATCAGTTTATAATTAGAGAAAAATTATAAAGATTTCGCGCCAGTGCCTTTTTAATTTCTACATAGCATTCTACGATTTAAACTTATAGTCACAGAGTATAAATAAGTCTATGATTTCACCGAAGAGATCGCTGCTATTAGTTCAATTTTCAAAATTAGCGCGTTGCTGGTGACACAAGTGTTTACGTCTTAAAATGAAGCGCTGTCATTATCAACGCGCCCCGTAGAAAGAGAGGGGGATATTTCCGCCGCCAGCTGTCTACTCTCCATCCGTCACATCCGTCTTACGCATTTTCGATCAGCCACGTGATTCTTACTGACGCGAGTTTAGCATTTTTTCCCCATTAGCGTACTCATCATCAGCGTACTCGCATCCAAAAACGTACAACGCCGCTAAAGAAGTTTTCACTTCAAAAATCTTGAGACTTGAAAAAATCGGATCACCCGTAGCAACTCAGACGGGACTCGAACCCGCACCCTTAATTTCTAATATTTTCATTATATTAATCATCTTAATATAAAAATAGCATTGTGAATGCAAAAAATCTAAAAATAGTTAAAATTATATGTTTCACCTTAATTGATTGTCTAGCATCTGCCAAGAAGCTGCTTTCGAATGTCGAAGTGATTCTCTTCACATTGGTGAGATGGCGCTGATCTTCAGCGGAAACGTAGAAAGTATTAGAAAAATTCGCCAAGTCCATTAGTGGCTCGGTAGCGTAACTGGTAGTGCATTGGGCCGGAATCCTAAGGGTACGGGTTCGAGTCCCGTCTGAGTTGCTACGGGTGAGCCGATTTTTCTAATATATTCATTATATTAATCGTCTTAATATAAAAATAGCATTGTGAATGCAAAAAATCTAAAAAAAGTTAAAATTATATGTTTCACCTTAATTGATTGTCTAGCATCTGCAAAGAAGCTGCTTTCGAATGTCGAAGTGATTCTCTTCACATTGGTGAGATGGCGCTGATCTTCAGCGGAAACGTAGAAAGTATTAGAAAAATTCGCCAAGTCCATTAGTGGCTCGGTAGCATAATTGGTAGTGCATTGGGCCAGAATCCTAAGGGTGCGGGTTCGAGTCCCGTCTGAGTTGCTACGGGCGAGCCGATTTTTTCTAATATTTTCATTATATTAATCATCTTAATATAAAAATAGCATTATGAATGCAAAAAATCTAAAAAAGTTAAAATTATATGTTTCACCTTAATTGATTGTCTAGCATCTGCAAAGAAGCTGCTTTCGAATGTCGAAGTGATTCTCTTCACATTGGTGAGATGGCGCTGATCTTCAGCGGAAACGTAGAAAGTATGAGAAAAATTCGCCAAGTCCATTAGTGGCTCGGTAGCATAACTGGTAGTGCATTGGGCCGGAATCCTAAGGGTGCGGGTTCGAGTCCCGTCTGAGTTGCTACGGGTGAGCCGATTTTTTCTAATATTTTCATTATATTAATCATCTTAATATAAAATGCTTCCTTCAAACAACTGAAGTTATGTATTATGATTTTTAAACTCTCGCTTGAACGAAGGAAGGATAATATATTCAGTTTTTTTAAATAAATTACCTCTATAATTCTTCAATAATATATTGCAATTCAATGCACTTGATTAAATCGACAGCTCATCTAAGCAAATAAGTAATATCATGGTCATACGCGGCACGAGCGAATCTTGGTCGTTTTACATTACCATAGCGTAAATCGTGCTATGATTAATTCATTATCATAAAAACTGTTTAATGAGACTACAAACATAGACATTTTCTGAAGACGTATTTTTAGCACATTCTTTGAAACGAATCAATCCTTACTTATCCTTACTATCTTTACTAATATTATAAATGCGAAAGTCCGTTTGTTTGTTTGTTTGTTACGCCTTCACGTCCTAACTTCTGAACCGATCATCATGAAATTTTACATACACGTTGTCAGGAGTACAGAAAAGGACAAAGGCTACCTTTCATCCTGAAAAAAAAGTACAGTTCCCGAGGGATAGGAAAAAAACTGACCACGCAGACGAAGTCGCGGGCGGCCGCTAGTTCACGATAAATGTCTGGACCCGTTTAAAAAAAATTATTTTAAACAACATTTCCAAAAACCTTTTATCATTTACTAAATGCCCTACTGAGGAAACAGTTATAAAATGTAACCATAATAGTATTCCTGATATTGTAGCTTTCTATACAGGGTTATCTTTAAAACACCAACAACCTCGCAGGAGTAGATTACCTACTAATATCATAAACCAACAGTTGTTCTACGACTACACCAAAATCAGAAATAAGCGAACTTCCATACAAATAACCGCACAGCTTTGTATGAAAAGACGATTTTGATTTTGATGTTAGTATTCTACTCCAAGGTTTCACAAATAACCCTGTATAATGGTGAAAGAATTAAAATCGTATGAGTAGGTTATTTGGAGACTAACTTCTAACTTTGCCTCTTTATAACATTGTAACACTCGAGATAAAAACTGTATTACATTCCTGATTAGTGTTTTTACATATTGCATACAACCGTCCTCGTAAACATAGACTCAATTGGCTTAAAACCAAACTATCGATGGCCTGTTTGACACAAATCGACTGACAAATTGACTTGTAAATACTAGTTGCATGCAAAACCTGCGAATGCGCACCTATTCTCGACTATTTCGAAACGCTAATGCACTGTCTTACTATTCATGATTGATACTTAAGCTTTGTATTAGTATCATTGTTTAATTGCTATTGGTAGATGCAAATGCCAGAGACTATACTAATGAATCATTGCATTAAAGTTAATTTTAATGTCATAAAGACCTTCAGTTTTGGTTTTTGAAGCCATATGTTTGTTAATGTACTAAATTTTATATTTTGAATTTTTCATTCTACGCTACGCTTTCTTAGCATCTTCGTACTTTATAATAATTATAACATTAATCGGTGTGCCATTCAGATTTCAGAGTTATCTGATGCCATGCGTATTTCTGTTTTCAGTTGACCTCGGCATAGACGGTGGTTTTGGCTACGCAGGCAGAGTTCACTTTTATATGTTATGTATACAGAGTGTCCCAAAACTTTGCCACATGGAGGGAAAGTACCAAGATAGGAAATTTTACTGAAAGAAGACTTCGAGAGAAGACGTAAAGTTTTGTTTACAAACAGAGTATAATACTCTGTTTGTAAACAAAACTTTACGTGTATTTCGTACGGCTCTCTGCCTTTTTACAGATTATGTAAAATTATGTGTCTCAGAGCTTGAATTCGTCTCATGTGATTTGAAATTATTAAATCGTTCAAGGTAAATTATATTATTTAGTATCATTCTGGTGATAAACTTCTTCCGTTACAACATGCATATATTTACTTACATTTCCATAAGCAAAAATAATAATTAAGTTAATAACATTTAAACGTAGATTCAACTTAGATCAAGCTGTATAAATTGGTTTGTTTGAATAATCAGAACATAAGTATTTCTTATTACTAGTGGCTCTGTGAGTTTGTTTTTTATAACAGCGCCATTTTAAAAGTTTTTGAAAACTAAATCGACATAAAATTAAATAGTAATTATCAAACGTGTTCACAAAATTTCACGAGAATTGGTTGAGAAATGCGACCTGTAGAAGAGAGCATCCGGACAGCCAATAGTATTTTTGCCCAAGCTCAAACTGAGACGTTTCGCGCTTGCTTACTCAATAATTATAGCTAATCTTCTTGTCACCTGCACTTGTATTTTTATTTTTAAGTTTATATACAGTTAGATCTAGAGAGATACCGATAAATGAGTGTTACTATAGTCGTCGTTTAAACGAAACTTATTTTACACAATCGCGTAAAAACCTGACATAAACGAAACGAACTTGTTCCACTGAAGTGCTTATTTTGAGAGTAGCCATCTAATTCGCAGTATCAGGCGTAAATAGTTGTCACTCATCTGAAATGTTAATTGATCCATTCAAAATACATGACCCGGATAAGACGGCGTACCTTTATGAAACAGAA
The DNA here is from genome assembly GCA_943789525.1 of Agriphila geniculea. Taxonomy (NCBI): domain Eukaryota; kingdom Metazoa; phylum Arthropoda; class Insecta; order Lepidoptera; family Crambidae; genus Agriphila; species Agriphila geniculea. The sequence goes on from OX038875.1 coordinate 18,724,694, forward strand.
AAAAAATACTCCATTAAATGTCAAAGTTAGTAATAGGAAGATCCGTATTTATATCCTATTATTGTAATATGTGTTGTAACTACAACAATCATTGTTTCATTTTATTTAGTTTATAGGTTAATTAACATTTTTGAAATTTAAACATAAGTTTGTTTATTTTTAAACTACAGCATTATTTTAGCTAAATACACTTCCGTTCTGATTCTCGTCAGCAGTAAAGAATTAAAGCCATTTTACTTACCAACGACGTTATCACTGAATTGGTATAGTTTAAATATAGAAAAATCTTCTTCACAGAAATTTTTAATTAAAAAATCTATAATGGTTTGTGCTAAATACTATATGTCTAAATTTTATGCAAGCGGTCGTCGTTATCACCTAAAACAGAGGTAATCGAAATATTACTAATTACTAGTAAGTATGTACTTTTTGTTCGTTAATTATATTTTTTTTTCAAGTACTGTTATTTGACTTCTAAAAAATCTTAAAATAATAAAACTTTTTTAGTTCTCAGTGATATAACTTTTGAAAATGTAAGAACACAGAATTCATTCACGAAGTTTTTTTTTAATTCGTGATCAATCGAAGAGATAGGATGATCGATTTCGAAATTGCTGTGATCTAACTCCATTGTTTTTTGATTGAATGACGGTTCTAAAGATAATAACATTTTAAACAAAAGCCGAGCATCTTCTATTTAGATAAAAAAAAGCTTCTGCCTTTTATTGCAACATTACGGTAGTAGTGCTATAATACTTATTACTTATGTACGAAAAATACGAAGATACCTATAAATTAAAAATAAAATTCAGAAAAAGATATAAAACAAAAAGAAAATTGCACAAAGCTGGTTGTAAGAGCTGTATGTTGTTGCTACAGAATTTACAATCAGTTTTGTGCAATTTTCTTTTTATTTTATATCTTTTTCTGAATTTTATTTTCAATTTATTTATATCTTCGTGTTTTTCGTACATAAGTATTTTAATCGTTTCTATTAGTCATACAAATTATTAAGGTAGCAAGTTTACAAATCTATCCCAAGAAACATTTAAGTGTAGTCACACTGTATTCTATAGACACCGATATGACAGCGTCGCGCTTTTCTATAAAATACTAAACAAACATAAATTGCTATTTTAGATAGTTATAATAAAGAAGATTCTGGTTTTAATATTTAAAAACTATCATAATCGTGAAGATCTTGTCTGTTGAAAGCTTGAATCTTGTGAAACGTGACTTCAGTCAATTTTATCGTATTCTATAGATCAATCGACAAATGAATTTCATTGTTTCTAATTATGATCAAGAAATCTTCTTTACTTGTATCTAATAACTGATTACAGCAAATTGAATTCGACTCAGAATTTCGAATGGATTCGGTTTAGTTAATATAATCGCAATCCTACTAATATTATAAATGTGAAAGTTGGTGGGTTTGGATGTTTGTTCCTCAATCACGCAAAAACTACTAAACGGATTTGGTTAAAATTTGGCACACAGATAGTAGATAGCCTGGAAAAAACATAGAATACTTTTTATCCCGATATACCCACGGGAACGGGAACCACGTGGGTGAAACCGCGGGCGGCCGCTTCAGTTGCAGTTCTTGTGTACTACACTTTATTCAGAAGATTTTCCTTCTAGAAAAAAAGTGTGTAATGTATGACCAATCATTAGCGTGCAGTCTACCTACACAGTAGTTGCTCTTAAAAATTTGCCTTATATTCTTTCGAATATTATTCACCAGAAGTTGGATATTTAATGTAACTTATTTGTACCTATTCCATATCTAGTCCCTTCGAACTGGCTTTCAATCAAATGTATAAACTAAATGAAAAGCCATTTAACTAGGGTGTGACATAACTCTTAAAATTGCAAGTACTAAAGCTAAAAGGTTTTTGGTTCAGCGATGTAAATCTTACGGTGAACAAAGTCGAGGGTTTATAATAGTCGATGGCATGATTTATGTACAATCAAACCCATATCAGTTTCATCAGTAATGTTGAAATGGTTAGCTCGGCCGGTCGTACGTCACTGCTCTATTATTGTCGCTCGTCGGAAGCGTTCGGAGGCAATCTTTAAAAGTCAAGGCCGCGCTGGACCAATGTTAACTTGTGTTATTTAAATATCAACACATTGCAGTGACGATTGCTCGCTTACTCCCTTTCGAAACTTCGCGTTTTTCATCTAAAGGACACTTGTTAGGGGTGTAATGTAAAAGTCACGTTTCTAAACAACTCTCATGCTACAACCTTGACTTTGTAATTAAATTTAACTTTGAACATCTTATTAATAATCGATCAATGCTAAGCAATAATAAGTCGTGATTCTTTGTAATAAATGAAGCGTGCGTGTATCGAAGTGTATGTTTTGAAACTCGATAATTCAAAGTCAATGAAAGATGTGAGCCTAAAACATTGTTGATGTATAGTAAAATAAATAATAATATTTTTAGGGATCTATTTGTTAATATGAACCCACATAATATTAACCTACAATAATCTAACTATATGTATAATCAGGTCATTCTTCAAACGCGTCAGATGCTTAAAATGCTCTCAATAGCAAGCAATAATATTTATCTTCAGAAAAAGCAATGTTTGAAATTTATACTATTTCTTTAACTGTTATTAAACCTAAAAATGAATAATGAATGAACCATTTCGTAGCATAAGCTTCCGTAGCATAGGCACATTTCATAAGAAATAAGTATTAGAAAAACGAGTGATAAGAGATATTTACCGTATAATTATTTCTAAAACACTAATTGCATCGATTAACTACCTCTCGTGGCTTTTGATAGTTCATTTGGCTGGCACTGGTTTAGGCTACAAGTAATCATTAAAATGTTATTCATACGTAGGTAATACATACATACGGTCATGCCTTGCAGCCATAGGCTAGGGGTTGAGAAAACCTTTCCACTTGCTACGAACTTTACATAAACTAAGTAATAAGGGCTCTGTCACTCCGCGCGTGAGGATGAGCGCTCGGCATCCTCTGAGAGGACAAAAAATTTCATACATAAGAAAAGATAAGACCTACGCAATAGAAAAAGAGGCAACTACTAAGTGAGTGTTTTGGAGCGAAGAGAGCGCTGTGCCAAGTAAGAAATTGCCGAATTTTTCTTACACACAGAGACTCATATCTTCTATGATCTGAAAGAAGCTTCAGTGGCTTGTTATTATTTCGAATTATGATCATGATGGCATCATCAGAAAACCAATTTTCTGATTTTCTTTCCTTAACGTTAAAAAAGTACTTATCTTAAGTAGGTATCTACTCCTTTTTTGTTAGCAGAAATGACCACTTAATTACTTAGCCGATAATAATATTTTTCACTTAACACAGTGGGATTAGTTAGCTGAGTGTTTAAACATTTGTGCGTAAAAGTTTTAAAACATCGTTCATGGTTGTTAAAAAAATTAACAAAAATGTTAGTATAGAAAATGCAAATTCCATAAAATTCTCCATACAATACGGCAACTTCATACTTTAACCCCTCAGTTTATCCCCTAATATTTCTTTCGCTTATTACACATTATTACACATATTTTATTACAGTTACGCTTACTACACAGCTTTCATTACAGTCCACGTGTTAAGCACCCTTTTAAAATTTGCGTTAAAACATAAAGTCGCATGTCTACCTTTCCCCTAATCAATGCACTTTATATTACAAATCCGTATACACCTCCAATCATACATCTAGATCCATATGTCAAGCTTGATAGCGAATAAAGAGCTGTACAAATTACTATCATTTGCTACCCGCGCAGATAATTTGTTAAATATTCATGAAGCCTCTAAAGCGATGCAGTATCTAAACTCGTCATTAAGTAAATACATTATGATTCACCCTTGAAACGTGGTAATAACTTCTGGAAACTGGTTCACTTCTACAAAGTTGCATAAAAGTTAGGGTTCAATAATATATCAACACATTTTATGATGTTAAAGGACAAAATAGACGCCTAAGGCGATTTGAAACCATAAATATGTCGTAGAGAATACATTTTCAATTTATAAAATTATTCATAATGTCAGCTATCGGAAAAGTGGCCCAGTATTAGCATAATGATGGGCAAAACGTCGGCGAGTGTGTGCTCCGTAATTACCTTGTCTTTGTAATAAAGATAAATAGACAAATTAATAGTCTCACTCAGAGCTAGAGTAACAAACTAATTAATTTGTGATAGTTAAACAAACAATTTCATATAAGCTTTTCACTATATAAGCCAACGACTTTTAGTATGCACCTTATTAATAAATAGATAAGTACGGAATGTCCTTTTTTGTCTTACTTGCTGTATGCGCATATTGCACATAATATTTCTTTGACGTTGTTCACTTCATTGTTGTCAGGAATGAAGTGTAATTGATCGATCATCTAAGTTGAAATCATATAGGAAACTTTGTATGCCACGCCAGACAAAAAACGTTATTTTATTGTATTATTTTTTATTCAAAGCTGTTTTATACTGCTTACTTTGAACCACTTTTGTCAAAGCGTTTTTTGCGTGATCCCTTCGATACCGAGATCCGCGGGCTGATTATCTAATTAGAAACCACCTAGCGATCGGTCTTATTTGACAGATGAATGAGATACATTCCTACTTCTTTTTGGGGTGAAAAAAACATACCAAAGAAAAGTAGCAATGTATGCCAAATGAAACCGGTCGCTAAATAGTTTCTATTTAGATAATCAGGGTGCCGATCCCGCACCATTTGTGCACCCTTGGGATTGGAAACCCTATGTAACCGATCGTTAGTCTTTATTATTGTGTTATCCTCTTCCAGAAATCTTTCCGTTCAAACCAAGGAACAAAACTATAGGACTACTAGAATGTTATGTATTTAACAATAATTTATATGCTTATCGTAAATAAGGTTCACAAAAATGACTTTTTCTTATAAATTATATTAAGTATATTATATCCTTATCTTTACTAGTATTATAAATGCGAAAGTCCATTTATTTGTTTATTTGTTCGTTTGTTTATTACGCCTTCACGTCTCAACTATTGAGCCGATCATCATTTGCATACACGTTTTCAGAGGTAGAGAGATGGACACACTGTGACATACCTTTCACCCAGAAAAAAGTACTGTTCCCGAGGGATAGCAAAAAAACTTCCCACGCAGACGAAGTCACCGGCGGTCGCTGGTTTTTTAATTATTTATATCATTGTGCTTAGATGGCATTATATTTCTCACTTTCAGATAAGCTCCATATTAATATCGATTAAGAATGAAACTCACTTTTTCTCTAGGATTCGTTTTTTTCAGTAAAATCATTTTTTCCACCCTACCATCTGATAACTGCATATCTAAGTATTTTCTTCATTTATTTTCAGAAACAGTAACTTTGAAAACGTTAAAGAAGTTGTGTGTGATGAAATAAATGTCTTATCATTATTATTTTATTTTTTCTTAGACAGCCCTATACCTTTGCGAAGTCTTTAGAACTCTAACAAAGCGTAATTGGTAGATCGAAGTCGTTTGATCGATCGGTATCATCGTAATTGCATCGATAAACTTGGACCTGGCGCAATGACTATTATTATGTGGTACCATTATGGAATGCTACAGGAAGTTACTATCGCTGAGGAAGTGCCTTCGACTGTTGTACAACACTACCTTTAGGATGTAGTCAATTGTTACATAGGGACTAACGTAAGTTGATGTCATAATTTTAAAGGAGGTAAGCTTTGAATGCAACTCCTATTCGGCGTATGTGACAATCAACGGACTCTGATCGCCTTCTAAGATTATTAGTTTATGCCTTAAAGAGTCTTTGTATTTAAACGAACTTTCTCATATAATCCTGTAGCAAGCTTTTCTGTGTTACGTGCGTTTGATTCCTCATTACCACCATCATCGCCTGCATCAAAAAAATCTATTATCTCCTTCAAGGTTCTCCACAAAGAGGGGTACCAAAAATTCGTCGCGAATAGGGGACGAATTCATTATGTTTAAGGAATATATTTAATTTGTCCCCTATTCGTTTTGCGTTACGTTTTGGTAATTATATTGGGTATTGCATAATCTGGAATACAGCGAATTAGGAACACGACGAGTCAGGAACATGACGGATCCAGAACAAATCATAAAAACGTATCGATTTCTACTTCATCAGTTAATAAAATCAACACGGTTTTATCCAAAACGTCGTTCGGTGTACACCAATATAATTTTAAACAATTCAACTAAGGTCGATTTCAAATAGTTTTAATGGCTTTCTACTCTAGATTGTCATTTCAATATTAGGTATTACAGAATTATAAAGTATCGATTGCTACCATTAAGGCATGCAAGGTTGATGCAACATTCCTGAAATGGAGATACGTTAAAAATAGTTAAATTTATTACACTAATTTTTAAACTAATAAATAACAAATTATTGTTTTATTAAATTGAACCAAAATAAAACATGAGAAGGTCGATACTAAGGAATTCACTAACAGCTTCTTATGAAATCCCGTAATCAATTTTAAATGCATTTAGGCACACTATAAAATTAATAAGGTATGTACGGTACGTACATACTACCGAATTTAGAAATCCCAAAATATCGAATTATTTTTATGACTAATCAAATCAATTCTACGTAGCGAGTTGTAAAACGAATCGGTGATAGATGTCAAAGCTATAGTCGAAAGGTCTTCGAGTTCTCATAACTTTTAATGTCGCTTGCCAAATAATGCAAGCGGCTTAACTCTGTTGCATATGCATAACTTTATGACGTAACCATTTTTATTTTAACAATGCCTTTGACCACAATAGTACAAATTATAAGACGAAGTCAGTAGCACAACTTTGAAGTTCATGGTGAGACAACCACTGTTATCGACACCACATGTTGTTTTATTTTATAGTATCGTAGACCGCGATCTGAGTTTTAAGTAGACTCTAGAACAAGCATAAAAATAGCAGCTCATTTGACCAATAATTAAATACCAGCCAAAAAATTATTAATTAAAACTAGATGCTTCTGGGTTGTACTTCTAGAGATACTGATAAATAAAAAGTTAGTAATTTGAACTCCGTGGTATGTCCAACCAAAGGATATTGTACACATGAATGAGTGTATAAATGAATAAACAAAGGGTAGATAGACAATCAAAGTCTATGCCCAGTGTGTGTTGCCAGTGATGACTTACGGCAGTGAAACGTGGTCGTTAACTATGGGTCTCATAAGAAGGCTCAAGGTCACCCAGCGTGCGATGGAGAGAGCCATGCTCGGCGTTTCCTTGCGTGATCGAATCAGAAATGAGGAGATCCGCAGGAGAAATAAAGTAACCGACATCGCCCGAATGATTGCTCAGCTAAAGTGGCAGTGGGCTGGACACATAGCGAGAAGAACCAATGGCCGTTGGGATTGAAAGGTTCTAGAATGGCAACCGCGCACCGGACGACGCTCCATCCGACAAGATGGACCGACGATTTGATGAAGGTCGCGGGAATCCGCTGGATGCAGGCAGCGCAGGACCGATCGTCGTGGAAATCTTCGAGGGAGGCCTATTACCCAGCAGTGAGTACCGTGCAGCTGATATGATGAGATAAACAATGTTTAGAAGAAACAAAATATGCTTCGGTGAGTGTGCTCAAGAGCTGCATGAGCTCATTCCACCTTCTCCTTTCTACTATCGGACATTCAGAAGCACTGCGGGCTATCACCCGTTCTTGGTTGATATACCTTTTCTGCGTACCAAGCGTTACTCCACATCGTTTATAATGCGCACAGCTATGGAATGGAATTCCCTGCCGGTGTCTGTTTCCGAGCGCATACAACCTGACTATATTCAAGGCCAGAGTGAATAAGCACTTTCTGGGCAAGCTCGCTCCATCGTAGGCCCTGTCTTTGCTTTTGGGCTAGACTGGGGTCAAGAGCAAACCCTATTAAGATAAAAAAATGCTATATTTTACCTACTGATCTTAAATGAACAAGGTAAATTAGAATAAAATAAATAATGTAGGTAAGGATTAATTACTGATTTTTTTGTCTACTGTGTCCGCATGCATTGGTTGTTAGGTCTTGATGGTGAAGCATTGGGCAGACATACACTCTATTCAACAAACTATGTTACAGATCCACTTTATAATACAGGCTTAAAATATTTTATTCATGTAGTTCGATGAGATAATGATACTTGAGATAATACAAGTCGTCAGATTTGGTGCATGAGGCAGTGAAAGTGGGGTGTGTATTATTTTCATTGTATTATTTTCATTTTATAAAGAACGTTTGAAACTGTGAGACTTTTAATGTAGTAGATTTGAAAATTGCACTTTATTGTTCCGTTACACATGTGTAAAAATTTCAAAATCATAATTAAATAATCAAAACGTACAGATACTGAGTTTACTTCATAGGCATCATAACAACATAAGTACTAAACGTACTAGTACGCTGCCTCTAAAATATGGAACAATATACCGCCTCCTTTGAGACAGATTAATTCAATCCACACTTTTAAACTGCGCATGAAACATTACCTTCTTGGTGCGCAGCGTGACATGGAACTGTACAACGTCAACAACATATCATTTATATAGGTTATCTTGTTTTATGGTCTTAATTTTTTTTATATTTATTAATCTTTTTACTTATATTAAATATTTATAATTATATATATTTATATTATTTAATTAATTCTACAATGTGTTATAATATAATATATTATATTACCATAATACTAGTGTCAGCTATTTCGTTTTAGACTTTCAGCTGTCAAAAAAACAAAAAGGTGCCTATTGAAAATCAGCGTCGGGTCTTACAAACACGACACACTAATTTGATGCAGCCGTGAGATTTATTTATTTTCTTTTTTCTTTTATATTTGGTTTGTATAAAAAATCAGTTTTTTTCCCATTAATGTACCTACATAACTAAGTATAGCATGTAAATTTCATCTCATGTCTGTGTCTAATAAATATATTTTCTTCTTTCTTTCTTCTTCTTCTAAAAAAACATTACTCTAGCTAGGTGAAGGTAAACCCCCACTTGTTTTATTTTATTAATTTTAACTAACTTAAGTTAGAGGGTTAGAATCTGGGAAACGTTGTCGCCGTTTGTATGGAATCCACTAGTGTTAGGAAATGAAGCGATCTTTTGTATGGAGACCCCAACATTAAATCCTCAGTCGATGAAACTTTGCAGGGATGTAATATAGTATGAACCAAAACCTATGTACAAATTTCCAAAAACAAAAAAAAAGACGATTTGGATAATTTAAAAAATATCTTTCATTTAATGATACTTTATCATACTGTAAAGTTTCGTCTACTGAGGAGGATACTAATTACATGCCTACATTTTGAAAAAAACAGAAACGTTATACATTCTTTGGTTTTTTTCTATGGGACTCTACCTGATGTCCTTTCTGTTTCATGCCAATACTATATTTAGTGGCCAAATGAATGCCAATATCAGAAATATTTGATCCAATTGAAAGAATCCATTGCTCATAAGAGATTGTTATCTTTTATTCGTGCTTCGATGCGACTGCGCAGCTTGTCAATAGGTCACGACCCGCTGTACAATCACTGCAAACAAATGTACTTACTTGCATCAAAAATGTACAGCCAATTTATTTATAGCAGCTAATTTGTAGACGCTAGTTATAGGCACGGGACGTACTCGTACACCAATTTTATTCACGTAAAGGTCATCGAAAGGAGGTAAAGTTACGTATTGATGTGATTGCGTGAGAATTATTGTACTGTCAAAAATAAAACCAGGAAAACAACATAGTCTGCGACAAAAGTACTACTTACTTATGAGAGATAAAAATATGTTCCAGCTAGTTTATTTAAGCAACCACTTTTTACCGAAATTGGTAAGTTTTCAAAATAAAACAAAAATTTTGATTGTATCCATATTGACAGTAAAAAGTTAATGCAGACAATTTTCGAGGTACAAAGAAGTTGGCAAGCAAAAACTTAAAATATCTTGCAATAAAAAAATTTTTCAGAGATTTATAGATATAATAAATTCTAAATTAATCCATGCAAGTACTATTTTGAAAGTTTTATAGTAGGTCAACTTCTAACGAAAACTACCACAAATCAACTTTTTGCGACTGAACTTCTGGCCGCCCGCCGCGCCCCGGTGCCGCATTTTCATTTATACAACTATTTTACAATTTAATGATTTATCATTTAGGCGATGTTTTAACATCGCTTAAATGCAATGCACTGTAAATAAAAATGAAGACGAATTCAGTTCGTTCCGCGTCTAAAAGTATCAGTCACGATTTGTTATTGAGCATTGAATTCTTTCGTTGCAATGAAATGTATGGAATATATTCCATAATATCGACCTATTTACATAATATTCGAATCAAAATTAAATGTTATGTTTGCTTGCCTTTTTATAAATATGTAGAACACCCTCAAGGTCATATTATAATTAAAAAACAGATTGATATTTTAAAAATCATGTGATAAATTAAATTATTAACCACCATTTAATCATCTCCTTTTGCTATTTGCCTACATTAAGCGTCACCGCTCACGGGCGACTTTTTGTAGCTGCGATAATCGCGGCGTTAATCGCGGTGATAATCGCCCGCGAAATGACACGACAAAGGTTTTACTTAGCAGTGACAAAAAAGCGCCGCGATTATCGCCGCGTTTATCGCAGCTACAAAAAGTAGCTCGTGTCGTGGGCGTTTACGTATAGAACTCCGTATGTTCTATTCTCAGCGACAAAAAAACGCTCAGCGATTATTCGCCTGTCAGCGGGGACGCTAATGGTTATCAATAATTACATTTATCAAAGTTCGGTCCTCGAAATTGACACTAAAGATTTACATGCAAATACTATGATAGTTTTAAATACATATGTATACATTTATATAATGTTTACAGTATTGGTTTATATTATTTTAATTTTATTTAAAGTACTATAAAATATTTTCTTTAAAAAGCACATTTGCCCAACGATTTCAGATTTCAGTACCCTTAGCACGAACAGCCATTGAAAATAAAACTGGTCAAGAGCGAGTCGGACTCGCGCACCGAGGGTACCGTACCATCATAATAAATACACTGCAGAGTAGAATAATAAAATTATTATTGCAGTTTTAGATCAGCGCCATCTCTTGCCCGATAGTGGAACTAATGTTAACTTTTTTAGAAATTTTATAATTCATAAAAAAGTATGCTATATTGAGATATCGTTTTATTTTCCTGTTATCTTTACATAAACTGCTATCACATAGAATTATTTCAGATTTTTCTCTTTGCAAACTTCGGAGATAAGGGCCCCCCCTTTACGAGGAACGGTATTTTTTTACATTTTTCATCATAAGTCGATAACTATGCGGCTTAAAAAAAAAGAAAAAATGATTGAAAACGTGCAAACGGCGCTCTTTCATATGATACCTCACATGCCTTAGTAGCCCCACTTCAAAATTTTAAGACCCCTTTTCAGTCCCTGTTGTAAAAAAGATATTATTTTTTTTCTTTCTTATTTGCAAAATAGTTGGACAAATGTCATCTTAAACTATTCCAAATTTCAAGTTAATATCATTAGTAGTTCTCGAGATATCCAGCTGTGACAGACAGACAGACTGAGTAACACCATAAGGGTTCCTTTTTTACCATTTTGGTACGGAACCCTATAAAAAGAACGCGCGTAGAAACATTCAATAGAGTAATTGTATGGAAAATTTGTACAGCGCCATCTACCGCCAAAAAGCGAAATGAAATTTCTCATGGACAATTTATTACTTACTAGCGGCCGCCCGCGGTTTCACCCGCGTGGTTCCCGTACCCGTGGGAATATCTGGATAAAAAGTATTCTATGTTTTAGTTCAGGCTATCTTCTATCTGTGTGCCAAATTTCAACCAAATCCGTTCAGTAGTTTTTGCGTGATTGAGGAACAAACATCCAAACCCACAAACTTTCACATTTATAATATTAGTAGGATCGCGCGTTTTTTCTCTATAGATGTTCGTGCTAGGGGTACTGATGTGAAGCAACTTTCGCAAGGGTCGATCATGGGATGGGTAACGGAAATTATATAATTTCGAACACTTCCGTGGTTCTTAAGACAACGTACGAGGCCCCATTAGTGCGTTGCGTCGCGTCGTCGCAACGGAACTACGCATTGTATGCCACACCTGTGTTGCGCGACAACGCAACGCCAGAGGGTACGCTCGGATCACTGGCCGACCGACGCAGCGCATCACCCTCCCTCCCGCTTCGTGTCTTGTCCGTCGATCCGTTGAAACGACGACGCAACGGTCTAATGGGGCATGTCATAAAAAAATTAAGGAAAACGACGCAGCGACGACGCAGCGACGATGACGCAGCGACGACGCTGCGACGACGCAACGTAGCGCAACGCACTAATGGGGCCTCGCCCTAATAAACCTTGATCCACATGATCCTGAGTCTTGAGGAAAAAACAGATGGACCACCAAGTGATGTAATAGGGTTCATTTTGATATGGAAACGTAAATACAGAAAGAAGAAAAAAATGCCGAATCTCCTAGTTGAAAAGTAACTGCAAAGCTGATAAGGCACGTGCTCTTGTATACAAAACTGCAACTCCTGATGTAAAATGACAGCATATTTTGTATTACTTAAAAAATAATTCTCACTTAAAGTCAGGCGTTAAGATAAAAAAAACTTTCTCGTTTTAAGGTTCCTTAGACCTTACCTATTCAGTGATATCATCAATTAATCTAGCAGACTACCAATGTTCATTATTAATTGATTACAAAATGTCATTGCTCGGTTTCTTGTGATCATACCCGTAGCATAAGAATAAATAAAAGCACCAATATGGTAGGGACTTACAGAAAAAAACGCGCCTAAAAAAATTGTTGGAGTATAAAATTTTGCTCTGGAAAGGATTATGCCGATTTTACTATACAAGCTAGGCCATGTTGCGCTTTGATGAAATTAACAAAATTCTATAGTAATTTTATAGTGATTGCGTGGGAAGAATATCATTAAAATATAATGCGGGAAAAAAGAGAAATCTCAATCTCAAGGAGCCGTTTGGGGTTACATTTTCCTATTATATGACATTTTGTTATCTACCCCTTTTTGACATGACATGAGTCTGTCACAGATTTGTATGGTTAATGCGCATCATAGCCCAGAATGCGGCATGATCCTTTGTACAGCTACATCTACCGCCGTGTAAAATGTCCCATAGATAATTACTCTATTAAGGATCAGTTATGCGGAAACATTTGTCTCTGTCTTTTCTTTACGTGTAAAGAGTTCAGAAAATAACCTCACTTCTGCACTTTCTCGATGTTTTTCGTTGTTATTTCATCATTATTTAACACAATTATCTTTCTTGAAAAAAGTTATCGGAGCTACTTCACAGTACGTCAAAGTGTATTTTGATCTAGAATTCAATGAGTTTCCGCTATTATTTACGATAAAAATTGACCCTACGCAAGCGCTTTTGATGATATTCAGATTTTTTACAATCATCTGTGAGGTTTATCAGCAATTTAATACTTGTGGCTACAACTTCACGTTTTCTGTATAAAAATATGACCCGCGTAAACCATGTTTTCCTATCATGGAACCTTAAGTACTTTGACGCGCGTTTTGAGCCGTACGAGACACCCACTGCTATACATAGGTGTTAGGCGCTTTAGTACCTTTAGCAGTTTCTTACATATTACATTTAAAATTAGCAAACTGAAATAAAAATCTTATTTAGATACACCAATCTGGCCCGCAAAAATAACCTGTTATTGTGATAATTAGAGGCAGTATAGAGCTAATATTTTCCCATCAAGTGTAATTTGAATGTTGGTTTAAAAATAAATGACACTTTGCTACCCATATTAATCTTCTTTATTTCATCATTTTTCTTCCTACTTCTCCTCCTTATCTTAAAGAACGTTTCTGCTTACGATTCTCATATTTTTTTGTACTCTGCGGTCTTCCTCTAATCTGTCTCTCGATATTCCTCGTCATTTAACTGATTTTCATTGCATGCAGTACGTCTGTCGGTTCGTACCTTAAAATCTTTTAGCGATCAAGTTAGAAGACTTTTTCTTTCTTCTATCTAATACTATATAACTACCTATATTTTCTTGTCCTTTTTCATTATTTATATTTATTTCTACTTCTATATCTCTATTCATGTGTACATCTACATATATCTAATTTCGCCCATTGTTCTCTATTTCCCCTTATTTCTCTTTTACTCAAGGTTGCCTGGAAGAGATTGCTATTAAGCAATAAGGCCACTTTTTAACCGACTTCAAAAAAGGAGGAGGTTCTCAAGTCGTCGGTATTTTTTTTTTATGTATGTTTTACCATAAACTTCGTCAGTTGTTAACCGATTTATACAATTCTTTTTTTATCTTAAAAAACATAGTTTGTATGTGGTCCCATAAAAAAATTACAGAGATCTGGCTGGTAGTTTTTTCATAATCCTGAAAAATGTCAATTATTTAGCTTGCCATCACACGTGTTTTTATGGATTTTCGAACATAACATCTTTGTTTATGTACCGATTTAGATGATTCTTTTTTGTTTGAAAGGGTATACTTCAAGAGTGGTCACATTTTAATTTCATCGGTATTGGACTTTGAACTTCGAAGATACACAAGGGAACTCCTCAAATTCAAATAGTATATGTAAAGTGATTTGGATTTTGGTAGGTTTATGACAATCCAAAACAAACCAAACCATGATCTGCAATGCAAGGTTCTGGACTAGACTTAGACTACGAAGACACAATGGAACTCCTCAAAAACAAACAGCGTAAATTGGGAATTTGAGTTGTGGACATTTTACCATTGAAAATATTTTATAAAGTTAAAAAATATTTACATGCTTACATACCTGCCACTAAAAAGTTGAAAATAAAAAACTTTTTTTAACAAAAAAGAAAAACCTCCTTCAAAAAACCTGAAACAAAAACAGCTTCAAAATTAAATACCTCTAAAAAAGCGAGAAATAATATTCAAATCATTAGTTACGTATAACATTATTAATAAAACACGTCTAATGAAGTCGGGTGGGGCTTTCAGAAATATTTAAAAAAAAATATTTGTCTTCCAGCCCCACCCGACTTCAATAGACGTGTTTTATTAATAATGTTATGCGTAACTAATGATTTGAATATTATTTCTCGCTTTTTTAGAGGTATTTAATTTTGAAGCTGTTTTTGTTTCAGGTTTTTTGAAGGAGGTTTTTAGTGTGCTTTTTCTTTTTTTCTTTTTTTTGTAATGTGTTTTGTCTTCATGTGCAAAAAAGTGTCAATTATTATTATTAGATACTGAAATAATTTATGAACTCCTTTGTTTATCTAACTTAATAGTAAGTCACTAATAAAAAACAGTTATTTTTAAGCGTATAAAATATATTTCTATAATATTACCAACATTTTATTAAAAACTAACTAAAAAAATGCACCAGGTGGGGGAGGATACGCAGCGTCCACATCGAAACCATCGTATTCGGGAAATTGAGGCCCGGCATTCGGGAACACTGGAAAATAAAAACATTTCCATAAAAAATTGTAAGCCAAAATGTCCTCTTGTAAGAGTTTCCTAGGTAAAAAAAACTCTTGTATAGGTTGAGGGTACACTGTAGAAAGGTAGTTTAGGATTTAACAAAGATATACTTTTATTGTCACAAAATTAGGTACTCATTTATTAAATAATGAAATGTGTGAATCGCGGTTTGATGAACGACTACGACTGGACAAAAATCCCGAAAACCAATAAAGAGAAAAAAAAGACTACGACTGACACGCCTTGCCCCAAATTTCACGCACTGGCGTAAAAAATGCTAACATGAACAATTTGCAATAAATGAGAAAATATTCTGTGTGGTTATCTGTTCCGTACACTCTAAAACTTAAGTTGATTAAAGTAAGTATAGAGCCAGGATGCGTGTGGCTGTAACCGTCAAGAGTGGAGAAGCATAGAGGAGGGACTACGTCCGAAGACGAACGCTGTAAGCAAGTGTTAAGAACTCCCTATTGCATATTTATTTTGTCAGATAGAAATTGAATAGAAGGTGGCTTAAAATATCCTCAAAAAATACCCTATTTTTGGATTCAAACTGTACTTAGATTGAGTTAACAAAAAAGATAATAGAAGCGCAAATAGGTCCTTACAGTAGGTCCTTTTAAATTCAACAGATGTATTTTAACCTACGTTACTATTAATGGAGATGACACAGATAACAGATAATAATGAAAAGCTTTTGTTTCAAATTAGTGAACTTATTAGGTAATAGCAATTAGTCTACGCTAATGTCTTGCTTGAAGTGGAAATCTTAATTTATATATTATTACGTACTTTGTTAACCATAACAAGTCTGTAAAAGATGACCTTAGACATCGCATGAGGTAAAGAGGTCAGAACGACTTGGATTTTTTTTTTATTGTTGGACTAAGAAATTAATATCAGCCTTAAAACTTTTTAACTTAAAGTATCAATCGTGGTAAAATAGCAGATAAACTAAAAACTGTCTATTTTTAAATAAAATGTAAAATTTTAATAAAATGTAAGTTTTTAAATATCAGGGATTATGGATTTCGTAAACAATAAGTAAGTTAGAAGTTAGTGGATATATTCACATGCCAATTTCGCCAAAACGCATCTCTGTTAATGTTTGGTTAATGAATATTAAGTGAAGAAAAAATCATCATCAAGACAGTAAAATTCAAAGAAATCTGTTATTTTTGATAATAAGCTTCCCAAAACGGAATGAAATGACAAGCTTCGTGTTATGTCATTTTTATGACAATGACCTGGCACAACGGAATGAAATGGCATGCTTCGTGTTATGCAAGAAGCTTATACCCCCAATGGAGATTGCACGGCCAGTGTCATAGTGAAGATTGAAAAAAGGTCCTTAAGTGACGTGACGGCTTATTGCTACCTCTTTCTTTAGTGTTACAATACGTGATCGTTGTTCGTCGTTCGTTCGTTCGTGAGAAACGAAAACGTATTGTAACACTAAAGAAAGAGGTAGCAATAAGCCGTCACGTCACTTAAGGACCTTTTTTCAATCTTCACTATGACACTGGCCGTGCAATCTCCATTGGAGATATAAGCTTCTTGGTGTTATGTCATTTTCATAAAAATGACTTGGTACAACGGAATGAAATGACATGCTTCGTGTTATGTCATTTTTATGACAATGACCTGACACTGGCAACCATTAAAAAAGCTCATCAGTGTACCAAGTGTGAAATTTCCATTACTCTATCGTTATAACCTTTACTTCATTTTGTATGGGCTTCATGAAGTTCCATCTAGTACTGAGACAACTTCAGCATCGCCATACAAAAAGAAGACGTTTAGATCTACACCATCGATTGAGTAAATAGAAATGGCACTCAACACACTGAATGAAACAAATGAATGACAACGAACAAATGAAGGTCGAAGCCCCGATGATTCATAGTCAACCAAGGCCAATAGGACCTAAGAGACTGACCATAGTAGTTCGGAGACACCTGTACGGGAACGGGGATGGGTTTAACCAGTTTTGGTGCCAAGGGCTGCTGCCTCGGCGGCGGCGGGGTTATGTACACCGTCTGTACTGCCTCAGGCTGTTTTTCTATTAAAATATACTGCATGATACATAAAAAAGATTATATTCATTTGGAACATGTAAACGTTGACGCCCTTTTTTCAGTGAAGGGAAAATACAAAATATAGATAGGTAAACAAACACCCTTCAAAAACTAGAGCTCTTTATAAATATCATCAATCATTATAAACAGTTAAACGAGCCTTAGCGATTATTACTCTACTCAATTTTTTCTGGCATTTTTTGCGGGGGGGGAAGTGCACACAAGTGCAGTTCCGCATACTCACATACAAAAACAACACTGTAAAGACGACACCAACACATAAAAAATAAAACAAAACAGCAAAAATTTGTGTACGGATGAGTCACACATCAAAATATGACACGTTTTTGACATAAAGGGCTGGGCTCAATTGTCGTTGCAGCAATATCGATACGGAAAAAGGAATAAAGGTAACAAACTCAAACATTTTACATGGGGTGAATAACAACAAAGAGCCCAACAAGCAAAAACCTTTCTGAAAAAGTTAATACGGACTCAAGAACACTCAGTCTTTTTGTCAAGTCTCATATACGTATTAAGAGCATTTTATGACGTTTTTCTATTATAAATGATCTTATTCCATTCATTTTTATACAAAGTGTTACAAAAATACCCCTAATCCCGAAAGGTAAAAAAATGAATCTATCAATACTAAACATGCGATTAAATTGACAATAGACTGTGATCCGCGGCAACTTCACTCGAGAATGTAGCTATGGTGCGGTGTGCACAGATTTCAACAAATTAAAATACATCCTTATGTACCGCAAGCGCTCTGAAGGTGTTCACTTCTGTTGTACAAAGCTAAATTAATTGCATTGCACCTACAGATATTTTAATACCATAAAAACTATTAACGAATTTTACACTAAACGGAACAACTAAGACTACTGACATTTTTTTACTGTACATTAGCGCGCGTCGCGGCGGCTTCGTTTGATGCTTTGTGTGATGCCGATATTTGTCCGCGGTCATGAGCGCGGACGTGTCCGCGGACACGACCGCAGTCAAACACGATTTCAAAGATTAAACAACAACAGATAGGACTTCTGGAACCTGCTTGAAATTATCTATCAAAGCAAGAACTCTCTAGGTAAAATTAGTAATTTACTTAACTTATCCATGTTAGGTATTTAAATACAGATGACGCTTACGTGTCTTTTCGAATTGATGTGCAGAGATTAATTTTACATTTTTGAAATAAATATTAATTCAGTAACTATTTAATTTAGAAATTACGTCACTGTTATGTCTGAGGTATTTATGTTATTTTAAATACGCTTATGTCATAACTAGCTTAGTTAGGTCACTGTAATGTAAACGTAGGTACAAATATCTACAGATGTGACCAGTCTGAAAAACGAATAGTCTTTGATTTAGAAGCCAATGACCGGAACTGACCGGAACAGCTGATTGGGAATCTTTCAAATTCTTGTCGATATTTTTGCAAAACTTCGACATCGTTTTTCTCCGTAAATATTATAGCTAAAAAATAAAGAACAGCGCCCATCATTTCTATTTCATTAATACTCATTGGCATTTCAGGGATTAGGGGTACTTTTGTAACAGGTTGTATAATAATATAAGATGTATCAAAAAGATTATTTATTCTGTGAGAGAACCAATTAATTTATGTTGTGATTTTATTTTACTCTTTGACGCAGAATATAACAGTGCAAAACTGCAAAGACCAAATTGAGTCTGTCAGAAGTTAAAAAGAATTAATAAATATTTAAGAATTTTTAGGTATATCACATTTATGAGAATGCCTGGAGCAGGACCAGGCCATATCCTTTATCGACAAACATTGTGATACGGTAACATCACTAAGTTGCTCATCCGCGAGAACTCGGATTTATCTAGCGACAGATCTGAAATTTGTACGGAGGAGCCATGGACGAGCAGACCCGATGTCACTGAATAAATTTGACAACTAATCAAGAATAAAATATACGAATTTAATGTTTAAATGTAAACAAATAGCAATAATACGACAAAAAAATACTTTCATGTGAAATGTAACACCGACTTTTTGTAAACTTTGATGTTCCAGACCTCTTTTAACAGTAAAAAACTCATCAATTCGGCATTTTAAACACTGCAGCGTTCACATGCGCGACTGGACTCGGTCTAGAAAGAAATCCGGGCGCAACTGGTTTTATCAACTGCATATGCCCATTTGGGCTTGTACTTCGGCAGAGGGGAAAGCTTCGTATGGCTTCTCTTTCTGGGACAGAAGCGGACAGAAGCGCGTCTTACTCTAAGCGTTGACGCCCTTTTTTCAGTGAAGGGAAAATACAAACAAACACCCTTCAAAAACTAGAGCTCTTTATAAATATCATCAATCATTATAAACAGTTAAACGAACATCATACCATGCATAATCTCTTGTCTCAAAATGTAGGGGATTAACATTTTATTTCTGTTGTTTATTATGATCTACTCTTTATGATATTCAGAATCACGATTGCCAAAAATAGTAAGTATAATCAGCAGCACGTCAGGTTAAATAAAAACTCAGGTTATATAAAAAGAAAACTGTCAAAAATCTGCAATTTGTTCTCTTCGTTTTCACATTCAAGTATAGATTATTTATGATTGCCCTGTTTGGTAGCCCAGCGTACCGTTGACTGTAATTAAAATATCGTGAATATATACTCACGGAAAGGATCCGGTCCATACTGTGCGAAGTACTGTCTAGGAAATTCCACAGGCACCGGTATGGGTTTCGGCACATATTGTATGATTTGCTTCGGCTGCGGCGGCGGCGTGGGCCGGGGCGGCGGCGGCGCGGCGTGGACGTTCGGCCCCGTCTTGGAGACCACTGCGTTGAACCCTCGCACGGGGTCTGCGGTGTAGTCCACTGTCCGGATGGAACCGTCCGGTTCCACTAATGAGTATTGACCTGAAAGTTTAAAAAAATAATTCTTACTATTTCATGAGCACGGTCAAAAGCATTGAAAAAATCGTATAGAAAGTTGACAATATCAACGTTCTTCAAAAACCTAAAAAATTTCCATTGTTTAGACATCCAGCAATCAAAGACGAGATTAATAAGAAAAGCAAAACACAGGAACACAGCCAAATCATATCTGATGCTGACTGAGGGCGTATTCACGTAGGAATCGGAAGCGGGTAGCCAGCGCCGGTCTACCAGCGCTTAGGCTGCGTTTAAACGATAACACACGACCCGACCTCAACCCGAACTCTACTCAAACTCACCTCAACCACAGCCCACCTTGAAATACATCGCTTACAATTTTGAGTCTTATGACACATTAATAAACTCTTGTGTAATGTTCAGGTGAGTTTGAGGTGAGTTCGGGTTGAGTTTGAGTTGAGTTTGAGTTGAGTTCGGGTTGTGTTCGGGTTGAGTTTGAGTTGAGTTCGGGTTGAGCGCGAGGCGTGTGCAGTTGCATCGACAAAATATAACGGAGCTTATTAATCCTTACTAATATTATAAATGCGTAAGTCCGTTTGTTTGTTTGTTACGCCTTCACGTCTTACTACTGAACCGATCATCATGAAATTTTGCATACACGTTGTCAGAGGTACATAGAAAAGACATAGGATACCTTTCATCCTGAAAAAAAGGTATTGTTCCCAAGGGATAGCAAAAAAAACCTTTCCACGCAGACGAAGTCGCGGGCGGCCGCTAGTGTGTTATAAAACTCAAAATTGTAAGCGCTGTATTTCAAGGAGTGGGCTCCGGTTGAGTTGAGTTCGAGTTGAGTTTGAGTTGAGTTCGGGTTGAGGGCGAGTCGTGCGTTATCGTTTTGAACGCAGCCTCGGGTCCGCGCAGTGGTCCGCGGTACCAGCAGTCGGTACCGATTCTCTATACTGTGGCGGCCCAGCGCTGAGCGATGTGATCGGTACAGGTCGACGCTGGTTTGGCTTAGTATATTGACTCGGTACTGATTACCTGCGTGGACCGGAGTAGCCAGCGTCTACCCGCTTCCTACGTGAATACGCACCAAAACATCTCGATGGCACCACTGGTAATGTCAGTTTTATCTCAGAGAAAAAACAATCACGCAAAATCGAGGCATTCGGTGCGCATGTGTTTACCTTAGCCGGTAAAATATACCTAATCCAGTTAAAAAAAAAGTGTTAAAAAGGATTATCTGCGTAACCCTCTTCAATAAATGTCTAAGTATTTATCTAAGTAATTAAATGCCTTATTTACAAATTAACAAAATTATTTCTTTTTTGAAAAATTCTAATACTCCATCATTGAACATTTTGCTTGGTTGCCAAATTCTGAAATACTGATAAAGAAAGAAGGTATTATCGTATAACTTATTCAATTAATGACTTGGCACAATATTTTTTATTCCATTAAGGCTGTTGCCTTCAAGAAAAGCTACTTAACACAGCTTGTGCAAGATGTCGCATCGCAAATCAAAGTTTTTTATGACCAACGCCTGCAAATGATATTACCTCACTCTTAAGACTATCTACCGAACATTATAGGCTGTTGTAACAAGCTTAACTTCTCAATAACTACTTACTAAAGAAAAGATGACAATTATCTTGTTGTCTTTAACTAAGAGCTTATTTCACAGGTTTCTGTAAGTTTTCATTTAAAAATCAGATTTTGTTCAGACGCAGTATCCGACAGTCATTTTGTAGACTAGACATCTATGTCGTCTTCGACAGTTAAACGAAATATACTAAGAGCTGGCCCTGGAAATAGATATACAATTTACAGAGCGACGAAACCCTTCTTGTTAGTGTGCTATACCAAAAGCTATTAGTCCAAAAAGTTTGTCTGTATCGGACGGGATATATTATTAATAGCCCTAAATCTTTCAACATCAACATGACAATAAACAAAACAACCCTATCCTTTCATAACAATTTGTACTGTAATGCATTCATACCTTTACTTTTTTAACCTTTCTGCGACGTGCGTGATAACGAGTGACGCTGGCGGCACAGTTTGCAAACAATACTGAATACACGAGACTAACAAGCCGATTAAATCTGCTGGGAGTACAGATTTCTAAGGATACAATGGATACCTCACATACTTAGTATGGAGAATGTGCAATGAGTGAGATATCCAAACAAATCTCAGTTACTTACTTACTGTAAAAACAATTGAACTCTGTCAATAGCACGTTTGATGTAAGATAAGTTTTTTCAAATCTCCCTTTAAATGAAACTAGCGGCCGCCCGCGACTTCGTCTTAGTAGCCTTTATCTTAATCCAGGTCCTAATCTGTCTATCAACCAAATTTCTTCCAAATCCGTCCAGCCGTTTACGCGTGAAGAGCACGCGTATACGCACTGAATGAATGACTAATTCCTATATTAAAGGTCCTGTATTGTGGCAGCAAAACCAATAGTTCCGTTAAATATAAATAATTTACCTTTTACTACATCTCCATCTCTGGTTTCGTGTTGTGATTTGACATCTCCTGTGCTTGGGTCTGATACTCCATAATTGAAGGCATATCTGGGATGGTCCTAAAAATTCACATTAATGAATAACTTAATTATCATAATTTATAAATTAATTAATGCAAATAAATTAAGCCTTTATCAATAGGGTTTGATAAAATTGAACTATTCAACATTTTGAATTTAAAGTAAATAAAAGCTTTTAAAAATTATTCTACGTATCAAGTAATAAGCTCGTTTACTTACTAAGTATTTTTTAAGAATTTAAATTACATTAAAAATTTATTTTTTAAATTTTGTTTAGATTTACAAACAAATAACTTCAAAAACAATGTCATTCACTGATTTTTAATAAATTGCGTAATAAGAAAAGCTTTCCACAAGAATAATAAAAAAATCCAGTACTTTTCTTACGTAGTAATCTTCATATCCCGGTTGGTATACCGCCAATTTAGGCTTCGCTTGCACCACACTGCACACAAGACCTAACAAAGCACACTGTAACCAACACAATTTAATCATTTTTATTTATTTTCTAGACACGTCCAGCCCGCCTAATGTTGTCTCCCTGAATACCAGAATAGATGTTTCCCAGGCATTTATACGTGGCCTTATTTGCTAGTGAGTGTTAGTATTAGCAGCCTTGGAAGGCGTGGCGAGTAGCTTCCGAAAACGTAGTTTCCTACACCGGGCTAAGTGTACGACTAATTGAGAAAATTTTCGCACGGTCCACACCATGTATGTAAATTGTGTCGCAACACTAGAGTGACTTATGGTAGCCAAGGAAATTTAGGACAATTTTGAGTTTTGAGCCAAAATTATCCAAGCTTTGATAGGTATTTTATTTGTATCCAATATATAGGCTGGAATGAAAAAATGTTTATTGCTTTATTTTCGATTGCACATTTTGCGAACATCCTCAATTATATTTTTTGGCACAAATGACTTAATTAAATTTTAGTGTTGTAAAACAAATTTAATACCTACATATTTTATTTAAGATCCAGTTTTTTTGTTCCTCATAAAAGAAAAATAGACAAATTCAAGCATTTGTGCCTATTCGCGCTTTGCAATGCAGACTACTTAATGATCTGGAAAAGATAAACCAAAAACAAGTTGCAAACGGCAGATGTGTCCAGTTGACCTTCATAAATATTAAATTATTTTAAAATATCGTTTTGCTCAATTTATTTGATGCAATATGGTGTCAATTGGATCTGCTTTGGTTCCAAAGTTTAGCTTACGTAATCTAGCGTTAAGATTATAAATGTTAACATAATTAAATCTGTATAATAGTCAAATACTTTACAATTTCCTAATATCACAGTTTCAACGCACATTAATTTGCACATCACATATGATACTGGCCTAGTTATTATTTGTAGCAATTGGTAAAACTGTCGTTTTAGAAGGCCAGAGTTCAATTTCCACATAGGTTTTTGGATTATCGATATTGGATAGACGTATTATTACTGTTTCAATAGTTTACTCACGGAATCGAGCTTTATTACCATTTTAGGAACCGAAAAGAATCAAATTAAAACATAATAAATAGAGAGTCAAGAATCAATATTTTGTTATTATTATTGCATACGATCTTCTTAATAAAATCATTTTGTCTACTTATTTAACAAGGAAAGAATTTTGTGCAATACAAAAACGAATTTGGACAATATGTGGGTGGATAGATTCATGATAACTTTTCCTGAATCCTTGGACATTTCGGAATCTAGATCATCAAACTGCAATAAAGCCTTATTAGCAACCATTCGATCAGTGGTTATGTCTTCGGATGTATTTTGTGTTTCCTGTAGAATTAAGGCCCCTATATACCTGAATGTGGCGCATCTCATCGTATTGCTCGCTAAGTACACACATAGTGTATCGAAAATACACATGTACAGATTGAAGCTAAGGTTCTATAGTTTATTTACAAACAATAACCTCAGTAAAATATAGTTCGTTTTAGTCGTAGGCAAAAGTACTTAAAGTGGCCACTTTTTTCTCTTTTTTACTTCTACTACAACGAACTATATTTTTCACTTCTCAAGCTTACGCGCTCACTAAACATGATATAAAACACTTATTTAACGGATACTAGCGCGGTTTTATTGAAAGTACTTTGGTAATTAGTTGGTATTTGGTTTGATTTTTTATTTGCCCGACGGTTCGCCACCTTTGCAGCTGCCCAGCTGCCGTGGTCCTCAATCCATCTATTTATGTCCTCCAACCTCAATCACTCTGTATATGTGAATTTTTGATTTATTATACACTTAGCGAGCAATAAATATAATTAAGATGAGGGCGCCATTTGAAGAATATAGTCGCCTTAAAGATTTGATACAAGTATCTCACTACAAAATATCAGAGGTTAGATAAGATCTGATATTAACCTCAGTTTTGTTAGTATGCATGGTACATGTACAGAATATTCATATCATGTATCGTGGGATAAACTTGGCGTCTTTGTTTGAGACAATTTAGGACCTCACAAGGATGCATACTTGTGTAATTTGCAAGAAAGTGGCTCACAGAGCAATGAATCATCTTCTTATGAATTTTTATAGTGCAGTATTTTGAAAACTAAAGTTAATAAAATCATGCATGATAGAGAGAATAAACAAATCAAAAAACAACTTTTAACTAATCACAATTTTAATGTTTATAAATAATATTTTTTTAACAATTAACTGACGGCCTGGATATTTTTTCAAAGAAATATCACCTTCTTTTCATTCGGATCCTTTTTTTATTACAAAAAAAACTGTGAGTAGGTAAAATAATTCATCATACTTATACAAAAAAGAAGATTAAATCACGAAAAGTACCACTAAAATTTGTCAATTTTTTGCCACGTGGTGCTATTGTTATTCTAGTCACAAAATTTTACGTGATAGGTACTTTGTGTACAAGAAAATGGATAAATGACATAGATAGTACATACCTGAAATATTTATAAAAAACAAATATAGGTAAAAATATAAAAAAGTGAAAAATATAGTTAGAAAGACAAAACAGTAAAATATCATTATAAAGAAAGTACTTAGTTGGGTTTCCCTACTATTTTTTTTTAATAGTTCAGTAGAATTAAACCAAACCCAACCTAAAAAACTTCTTACACAATCTTGATGAAAAACGAGATTTAACCGAAACACCACAAAAATACCCCTTTTCGCTCTAACTCCGCCGGGGGGGGGGGGGGGGGGACCTAGAACAGTCAAATTTGGCACAAATGAAGCTATTAAAACAATAAAACCTTTTGTAGGAATTAAATCCGATTTCAATTCTAACCCTACTGACCTATAATGATTCATTTAATGTTGCAAGCCAATGTAAATGTTCCGGTGCCGGAATTTTTAGGAACCAAAAATGGTAATCAGCACTAAACTTTTTGAACTTCTTTTATTGATTTAAAAATCACAGAGATCTTGCTAGTTTTATGACATTGACATTGCTTAAAAATATTTTAGGTGTTGGTGTAGGATGCAAGCTTTAAAAGTTTTCACTTAAAAAGTTTTATTTGGACTATACTCATCCCGACTACATAGTGATCAAGTTTTAAATTCTGATAGCAATAACAAATTAAATCAACAGCCTATTGAGTGTATTAATAAATACATCAAATTATAATAACCGCAAATGTTTACAAAAGCTCAGTTAGAATTTTGCTATCACAATACTATTCATCTAAACAACTATTCTCGTACCTACTTTGTAAGTTTAAGCTCACATTGGTGAAATTATGCTGCCATGCAGCGAAAAAGTACAAATCATAGAATCTTCTGGCAACTCTTTAGCTCAGCGGCTAGTGCATTCGGCCGGATTGTCAAAGGTTTTAGGTTCGTTTCCCATCTGAAGGCAGGGACACAAAATAGAGAGAACAGAAGTTTAGCTTAGTACTACGGGCGCTCGAGCATCGCACACACACAAAGACAGCTCTCGCCGCTGCGTCACGTACTCGAACTGTTTTGAGAGTGGCATGAGATGAGAATGCAGTTATACAGTGTCGGTGAGAGATGTCTATGTGTGCGTTGCTCGAGCGCGCAAGTGCTAAGCTCAACTACTGTACTCTCTCTATATTGTTGCAGAGATAAATGTGAATTGCTTCATAAAGCTTAAATAAAAAGCTCATTGTTTAAATGGCCATTAATGAAGGTTATTTTAAATATTGGAAATGCCATACATCTTCTACCAAAATTCTTCTTACCGTTTTTCTACTAAGGTATGGTAGATTTCAATATAAGTTGAAACTATTTGCCATTTTGTTGTTCTTGTCTGAGTTGTTGATTGTACCACAATCAAGCATTGTGTATGAAGTCGTTCCGCTGTCTTTGAGGCTGGTACATCCTGCGTGCTGAACAATGGAGGGTCCTCTAATCAAATATACTTTGTTAGCCAATTACTTCCCCAAAGATAATTTGTTAGTTTTGAAGCGATATTATTACCTAGCATCTAATTTGTTCATCTGACTGTATTGTATAGTACTTACTATGCAAGCCAAATAAGATTAGTACTGTTAAACGGCAATCTTGATCTTTGATCCTTTTCTTGCACATCCTACACCCTGAAGTGGAAGCGAAACGCAAACAATTATGGCCGTTTTGACAGTACTATTCTTATTTGGCTCGCATAGTAGGTAGGGTATCTGACTTGTTCATCTGACTGTCTGATCTGTCTGTTGGCAGATGTGTTTTACTGCTCATATACTTATCAAACGGCCGCATTAGTTCTAGGTCCCCGTAAGAACTCTATTTATTTATTTAAGGATCCTCTGTAATGTCCCTAGCTTAGGCCACAAAAGTTTTATTTTCCCTTTTTTCCCCACTGCTCAACTAAACGTAAACTGCCCAACGGCGACTTTCATCTAATTAGCCGGTTCTAGGAGGTAATATTTAAAAGTTTAAATGTTTTTTATTTAACTTTAATTAAGTTGGAAAACTCCTTCTTAGATGTCATTTAGCATCCATTTAAACTCGAGCATCCATTTAAACTCGAGTAGCCACTGCGGCACTTGGGTAAGGGTGCAGCCCTGTACCCAGTAATCCACAGATAGTGTAGGGTAGGGTTCGTAAATTAAAGAGGGATTAGGCCCAATACATTTAATTAATGCCAAACCCTAATGGACGCGTCGCGCTAGACTAGTTGAGAAGGTAGGTTAAGGTAGTAACACTGGCCTGACACCCCGTAGCTGGTCTTCAAACTGATGGTATTTCGTACTTCGCAGGTAGTATTCCCAATCGAATCTTCCGTAGATTTGATGGAAGCAAATCCTCGATAGGCGTGTAACTTCAGTAGGATGAAACTGAATCCATAAATAAATCCTGGAAGACCAGAAAATGGCAGCATCAGCATTGTGTTTGTAGAAACACCACTTGGTCGTTTAGAGGTCAAGTATCTTTTAGATACGTAGGTACGTTGTGGAGATAGGTATCGATAAGGTACTCGTCGTAAGTATATTTTTTAGATTGACATGACGATTCGCTTTTACGCCAATGTGAATGAACCCTTGTCTCTAACAATACTTACTTCATAAAAAAAGACAATTTCATTTTGCTCTTACTGTTGAACTATGTCACCTTAGTCACGGTAAAGTGTCTAGAAACCTTAGTGGTCATTCAAATACCTATATATTTTTGATGTCTTATATAAAACATCAGAAACATTAATTGAATGGCCCTTTGAACAAAATTAAGACGCGTTATACTTAAAAATAATTACTTTAAAAAATAAGTACCTAAAGGTCTTGACAAATCCAACTGCATTGGATTTAATAAATTATTATTCTAAGTGCCTATATAAGAAAAATAAGTCTAACTATACTTTACATCCTGTGGATGAACATGTCACTCGTTTCCGTTATCTCAATATTAAGTCGTAGAATAGCAGAAACAAAGAATCAACAATATCTCAGATTTCTCGGTCTGATTACAAAACGGCGCTAATGACCGTTTGTCTCTCGTTCTCAAGATGAGAACAAAGGGCTCGCGATGCACTTGTGCATAGATTTAAGTAACCTTACAGAACAAAATTTTATACGGTAATTATTTTAAAATTATTGTCATAATAATTTGCTTTAAGAAACAAAGAATGGCTGAGTGGCTCGAGTCTCTCGCACATTGGTTTTTATGGTGTCGCAATCATTAAGGTCCCAAGTTCGTAGATAATGGGGAATGCCCAAAAAAATAAAACCGGCTACCTTAATATTTTTTTATAGGTAGGAACGGTAGGAATAAGGTCACTTTGTAATTATACCTTTACCACCACCTGCCACAACCACAACATGGTATCAAAAAAAGTTTCAATACAAAATGTCAAAACTATTTTTTAATACGTGTTGTGGTTGTGGCAGTTTGAGGCAAAGGTTCTCTTTAATCTCCACTGTTGCTTTCGCACATTTGTGATGTCGAAGGTAGGTACTTTAATTTTTTTTATTTTTCACGCAACTGCAAATTCTGAATCTTTTTCTTTTATTGAGAGACCTTATTCCTACCTATAAAAATATATTCAGCCGATTTGATTTTTTTCAGACATTACAAGTGGTACGGGGGACGTTAAAATCAAGTTTAACTAGAAGCAATAGTTTCATTCAGTATAGGTCTTGAGTCTAGTTAAAATCTTATCTGAATGTTTTTTTTTACATTAATCAGTTCCAAACTAAATACTAAAACTATCAAGTTAAGACTAGGGCCCCCTTAAATAGTTGCTCTTACTTATATCAAAAAACTACTTTTAC
Organism: Agriphila geniculea; assembly: GCA_943789525.1. Classification (NCBI taxonomy): domain Eukaryota; kingdom Metazoa; phylum Arthropoda; class Insecta; order Lepidoptera; family Crambidae; genus Agriphila; species Agriphila geniculea. Next base: position 18,754,420 of record OX038875.1, read on the forward strand.
CAACTTTAATTAAACAAAATTATAAATTATAGCAGTTTTAATAAAAAAAACTAACTTAGGCACTATAATATATAATAATAACAACGAAAACAAAACATTTTTCTTTTACAAAAGGCAAGTAGATAACTTATTACATTTTTAATCAGGTACATTGTGTTGTGTTTCTAGCAATAGTCAAATTTAAGATTTTTTATTTTTCCTATAATTTAGACTTTCCAATTCACATCTTCTTAATACTACCTTAGAAATTAAATAAACAAAATCAACAACGACTTATTTGAGAAAGCTAAATACCTATCTGAGATTATTTCACATTTTTACAGCAAAGCAACATGAGAAAATCTAGAATTTTAAAGGAAACACATTACTGAATATCACAATTTTAAAAACTATTTTGCAATTTCTCGCAGGCGCAGAATAAAAATTTACAAAACTTTGAGAATTGTGAAATTAAATAAAGTTGAAAACGCTAACTTATAAATTCTTTACATTTTCAGTCTTGTTTAAAACCAAATACCTTGGTACCAAAGCTTTATTTTAGTATAAAAGAGTTAAAAAAAAACTAATATCATTAGTTCAAACAATACTTTAAATGTACTTTGATTTTGATATAGTACTATCACTTAGTGACTTGAAGATAGAGTAGGCACTTTGCCACATCAACAATTTCGCTTGTTTCGGAAGTTGCAACCCTATTACACTAACGTAAGCATTGCGTGATGGGACTAAAGCACACTAATGTGTTCACCTACTTCTGAGGCAGACTGAACAGGGTGATGTCTAAATAAGGGCATGTCATACTAATGTAACTGAACATATTTCCCAATTTGCATGGACAGCAAAACGACCAAAATTGTTGAGCCTCCTAACTCTATCGTTGGACGCACCATGTTAAGCTGTGATCATATAATAAGCTTGATGTCAATAATTTTCGTACTGTGCTGATAGATCATAAACCAGGGAGGTTAATCCACCAATAAGGAAGGCCTGTGCTCCATCAGGGATATTTAAAATTACTGATGATTATGTGTGACCTAAAACACAACAATATAAGATCAATCAGGGTTAACATTACTGGCGTCAAGTACTCGTTTCTACTTTCAGAAAATTATTTCAGTTTCTTTGGTAAAAGATTGGTACTAGGTAATGTTTTAGTTAGATCCTGAGAAATTTTTAATAAGAAAATTCTTAGTTAAAAATTATGAAAGCTTTTAACCCATCAAGGCCCGGAAAATGAGACACTATAGTTTTTCTATTGTTGTTCGGATTGATGAATTAAAGATGCGCTGCCTCGTGCGGTGAAATGGGCGCTGTTTTGTGTACGACCGCGTTGAAACCGTTGTGCTTGTCGGCCGTGTAGTCCACTGTGCGGATGGAACCGTCGGGCTCCACTATTGTGTACTGGCCTAAAAACAAAACAACAATAATTAAAACAAACAATCCAAACAACCTTGGCACTAAGTTTAGCTCGTGACGATGCGATGTGCACTTGAAAATTTCGGCAGTGTTTAGGAACCTAAGTCTGCTAAGTCCCTCACTGTACTTATATCTATTCTCCCTGACTAAAACTGTTTGTGTTTTTTTTTTCACGAAACTCAAATAATTCATTCACAAGAGCCTCGTTCTTGTCGGTGAATTGTTCTTCCTTACTCCTTATACGTTGTCTGTCACCCTGGCCTGATAAATAATGATAAGACACGAAGTTTTTTGGTCCTTCTCAGTCCCTCTCACTCATCCTTTTAACTATTTAACTTAACTTATTAAAAGTACTAAAAATCTAAGTAATATAATACAGCGCTACATACCACTGCGATTACGGGTACTTTTAAAGGAAAAAATTATTGCATTTATTTAATTTTAGATTTTCATGTTCAAGGTGCGTAAATGTCGAGACAACATTATCTAATAAAACTACTTACTAAAATTATCATTTGACAGAGCGAGCACGAAGCGTGAGCGTAAAATAAAATCACATACAATTGTGTACAACTGTACACACGGCTTAAACGCCTTACTTACCTACTTGCTTTTGTTATCGTTAGCAATATTTTTTCGGAATCATTATTTTTAATTAATATATTCATGTTTTGCATCCAGACATAACGAATGTCTGTCTGTTTTTCTCTACAAGGTCGCATTTCTCAACCAATTTTCGTGAAATTTTGAGAGCAGATTCGATAAATATTTCGACTATTATTGTCAATTCAGTTTGTCAATTTTTTTCTATAAAAATATTTAAGCCATTTCTGAATCTAAGTTACCTAATCAACTACTCCTAAACAACACCAAAAAATATCAAAATATTGTACCTTTCACAACATCACCGTCCCGACTTTCATGGTGAGTTTTGATGTCACCCGTGTGGAAATCGTTTACGCCGTACTTGAATATGTACTTGGGATACGCCTGAAAAAAAACAAAACATACATAATTATATATTATTTATTTTACATTATCATCAGTAATTTTGCACCAAAAACTTTTAAGGATATTTTCCTATGATAAAACTGTAAAACATTTAAAGCATATTATTTTGATGCTAAAATACGTACGTCGATGTTTGTCATGTAACAAATTATCCAAAAATAAAAAATTAGACATAATAAAATTAACCAAACAAATTAGCTACTTTGTAGTTGGTAAAATTTATGTAACATTTAGATACTTTTAAGGCAACACAAGCCTAACGAAACGTTACTTACGTATCATTACATAGTTGAGCGAACATTACTCACATATTAACTAAAATCTATATAGAAACGCCACACACGGAATGTGTAGAGAAACGCCACGTGCGGAATATTATGCAACAGTAATTGTTTAAGTTTATGATATGAGCGAACAGCGTTTTAAAAAATAGCAATTACAACTAGAAAATGCTAAGTGTGAGTCGCACCAAAACGCTGTCAAAGTTAAAGTTATAGTCAAATTATAATGCTACCTATTTGTCACGTCAAACTTGTCAAAGGACATCATGCTGGCTGGCAACCTCTTTTTTGGGCTAATTTATGCTAAACCGGTACTATAACAAGCTTGCTCTCGTGTAAGATGTAAGTAAGATGGTGCAACTCAGCCTAAGTATACAAAAAATATTTAGTTAGTAAGTACCTAACTATCAATTTTTATCGGAATTATAGGCGAAAATGTAGAGTTACATAACAATTCTTGTTAATACAATAATTTTAGTATGGCAATCATGGTGGTCGTGAGTTCGATTCCCACGTGAGTGATTAGAGATGAGTTGTTTTTTTCGTAATATTTGATGGCTTTCCTTTTTTGTTCTTAAAATAATTAGAATTACTAATTCCTAGTACACCTAGTACCACTCTTTGTCTATTTACAGGTTTTTAAACTTTAACTTAGATAAGTATTTTTTCTTTGCAACAAATATTTTGTCATCAATATAGTAGAATAAAAGAACCCGCTAAATTTTTCTTACTTGTTCCGCACACGTAAAGTCGTCGCAAGCGAAACAAACCGATAAACAATGTCTTTTAAACACAGGAAGTTTGTGATCTCGTCGCCAATTACCTACTGTTTGAAAAGATACTGACATTTTATGGAAGTTTTTCATTATTTCCTAGTTCTGCAAGTTCTGCTTTTCTTTTTTCATAGTTCTTCAAGTATTTGACTAAATAGTTGTAAGTCATAACAACACATTTTGAAAAAAGAAATATATGTAGCTTACTTCCGTTAGAAGTAAGCTACATATATTTCTTTTTTCAAAATGGTTTGGGACTTCCGCCAAGTGACGCCTGATTCAATCAATACCGAAGGGATGTGCTACATCTATGTCAAATACTCATAACAATACAGTAATGATTTTGACTGTAAATTACATTAACAACAAGCCTTAGAAACATTAAATATTTAAACCCACTTCGTAACAACTTACATTTATTAGTTACCAACCCTTGCATAATTATGTTGTTTCAATACAAGTTTTGACTTGCAGGAAAGTCAAACCTGTGGGTCTATTGCCCAAGTGTCGTCGACTTCGCCGTCGGCTTCATTTGACAGATGGATGAGATACATTGCTACTTCTTTTTGGTACCAATAAAAACTTACCAAAGAAACGCAGCAATGTATTACAACCATCTGTCAAATGAAGCCGACGGCGAAGTCGACGACACTTGGGCAATAGACCCACTGTGTTGAAAACTTGAATTGACGTTGACGTGACTGAGCTGTGTGAATGATCCTTTACAATTACAATAATATCGTGAACAAACAGAAAACAGATACAGAGAGAGAGAAAGATATGTTATGTTTTATTTACTCTATCGCGAAAATTTTATCGCTTATTACAGCCAACATTATGGTTGATTTCACTAATGTTGGGGAATGAGAGTGAAAACCTAATGGATCAGTAACCTAGTGAGCTAATCAACAGTTAGACATCAAATGGTATAGTTTGCAGAACCAATGCGAGGAAAGCGAATGAAAGTTCAGTTGACACGTAATTCGAGTCAGTGCCCACACAGAACACAGATTTCCATAGATATTATGCAATCACTTTAGTATTGATATCAATAAAAAACTCGAGTAAAAAAGAAGCAAAACTATTAAGTAAAATTAATTCCGATTAAAACAAAAACATGTATGGGAAAAACAAACCTGTTTCCCAGCAGAGAGAACATTAAAATAAAATTACTCTTAGGCCGCCTAGATTAGTGCCTAGAGAGCCTAGATGTATAACCAAGTAAAACGAACGTTCACGAATGTGTGCAACAGTCCACACTGCGCGCTAGGTACTATGGGCAACAGCGTCGCTTAACCAGTTTGCAACAAAATTCGTGTGCGCGCGTATCGCCCCTGCACGAACTAAACGTATGTGACAGCGGGCGCGGCGTGCAAGCGATTTCAACCTTAGCAGTGGTTAAGCGACGCTGTTGCCCATGGTACCTCGATACATCCAGACGACTACCTAAAATGTATCGTAGGCGCAAGGCTTACAACCAAAGACAATGAGACCAAGGCGACTATACTAGAGACTCACCTACCAGTGCGGTCAACAAATAACCTAGATATATCTAGAATCAAGAATTTATTTGCTAGAATGCGGTACATAAGGGTCTTAATATATTTTATATTGTCACATCACATTCACCAGAAGCTGGCATGCAAAATATAATAGTGGAAAAAATAGTATATCAACATTAATATTATTCAAAATTAAAAGTCAAATTCTTATAGATTTATAAAATTATTAGCATTTAAAATTAAAAAATTCAGTCATCGTATAAAAATAGTTTTTCACTAACCATGTCTTTAATGTAGATTTGAATTGATTAAAAGGCAGATCTCTAATATTATCAGGAATCTTGTTAAATATTTTGATAGCCATGGAATAACAGCTCCTTGATCTGAGTTTTGTTCTCATCTTAATTTATCTGGATACCTTGTAGGATATTCACGAATTATTTCATCATTTCTTGTAAATAAATCCGGATGACTTTTAACAAAAATACATATTTCTAAGATGTATAAACAAGGGTCAGTAAGCAGATTAAGATTTTAAATAATGGCCTGGATGATACCATTATTGTCTACATCACATAATTATGGCTCTGATGCAAGCTTTTTGTGCAATGAGCACCATATTTATATTACTTACTTATAGGCAACAATCTAGGCAGCTGTCGGTGCGTTCGCAACGAAACAAGCTTTAATTCAAACTTACGTAATAGTCAACGTGTTCGTCCTCCGTGATGTGATGGTGGTCGAAGCCGATACGTTGCTGGGGATGCGCGTGATGCGACTCCGCGGGCCGTCCGTATGTGAATAGGCGTGCGTTTGCGCACATCACCAGTGTTAACGCAACTATCATCAACTGAAAAGAGAGCAATAATAATGTAAATAATAACACATTGCTTCGTTCCCAAACAGTCAAACAACAAACACATTTTTGACATAGACGCCAGCCTAGCATTCGCACGTAAGTATACACTACTAGATTTGTCTCGCATTTTTGGGTGAACTCAAAATTTTTCCGTGGTTACAACGTGAAATAGAAAACAATTGAAAACATTTTTATTATAATGAAGTACGAAAAATTGTTGACGATTGTGGAAAAATATCTAATTTATTATTGCAGTCTGAATTCCTGTTTATTCCAAATTACACGGGCTACATAAACTACTATCATCATTGAGCCATGAATTCTAATGACAGCATACATTTTCCGTAAAATTTTATAACGCAATATGCAAAATAGTTTAATTAATGATAGCTTATTATGCAAAGATGAGATCGGGAAACATTCAATAAAGGAAGGAAATTAGTCAGCGGAACGCTCGCTGCACTTCACTGGTATTATTATATGACCGGATTAGGCTAATGATAGAAATTCTAGCTTCTGCTATAAAGATGTGGTTTCATTTATATATTCTGTTAATTGTAGTTATACGTTGATATCTACTTCTGCTATTTCCGCGCGTGCTATGTTTTTCATGATGAGGTCAGTAGTTTAGACGTGAAGGCATACAAACAAAAAAACAAACGGACTTTTGCATTTAAAATATTAATAAGGATATACGAATCAACTTGTTAAATCATGACAGTAAATTAAACTGCATTATTTCAAGCTTATCACATTATGCTTACAATAAAACCCAGTTTTTTTATATCTCCAAAAATAACACAGTTACTTTTCACTTCCGTTTTAAAATTATTTGGCCTGACGTCATGCGCCGAACAACTGGAACCTTGCGGGCGGGGTCCGGCTCGCTTTTGTTAGCTAGTACAGTAAAGCTGCCAGATTGGGAGATTTCTCGCGATTTTGGGGAAATTTGGGGTTAGATAATGTTGAAATAATTGATGCCTAGAACTGGGTACTTTACTGTCAAAGTCTATTATTTGACAGTAAGGCGTAAGTCAGAAAAGTTATGACATTAACAGTTTGAAAAACGAATTCGCTTACAAGGATGGTATTAAAAGTTCGTCTTTTACCTAACTCCATTGTTTTATACAAAAGATGCTTTTGTTTTCTCAATTTTAGGGATTTTGGGTAAATGCAAGACAATACAGACCACTCGAATCTAAAACTGAACCTTAAGGTGTTCAGCCCATAACTTTGATGACTGTGCATGTCGCAAACTGCTAATATCATATTATGTTGATGATTGAGGTGGTCATTATATGGTCTGAGCTAAAAATCAAACAGAAACAGTGGCATACGAACCTTTTTTAATTAACACCAAATTGCTGTTTTAAACCGACTTCAAAGAAAGAGGAGGTTATCAATTAATTTGACGCGTACTATTCCTTGGTAAAAAAGACATAAACGCATCAACATTGTAAATGGGTGCAGTGATCTGTCAACACTCTATGTATATTATAATAGTAAAGTTCAAAAAACAAAACAGTGCAATTTTTCAACACAACAGAACATTATCATCATTCATACTTCAATCGATTAGAGAGTGAATGCGTTTGTTTTTCCCTGTAATAAAACTTCGTTGAGACAATGTACTCATTAACTTTAGTACCAATAAGTATTCAAATGAACAAAGCTCACTTTTTCAACGTTTCCCATACTTTCGATGGATGTCAGTTATAATCGTTACGTTCGATGTTTTTACTCGGTGTTACGCCAATTAGTAATACATAACATGTTTTCACTTGTTATTATTTTGTAATATACCGTATAAGCGCTGAATTTGATTACCTATCGCCATTGTTTTTTAGACGATATAGGTAATAACTTATATAGACTATTAAATCTGTTTTTATAAGTTAGCCTAATAGTTTTATCATAAGGAATCAAACAGAAGCTAAAAATAATAGTCAGTTCAAACTGTGAACACTATATAAGAGACTTAAAAGTCTCTTAAAGATTAAATATACAAAATATGAATTTAAAATTAAAATTAATCAGTTCAAACATTATTCTGTTTTTTTTTTAATTATGTACTTCTAAGATAAAGAGACACGAAACCAACTCATGCAACTTAATTTTAGTTAAAAATCTCAATTTGTCCTTTTGATATTTTTTTATCTATGTATAATAAAAATAAAAGAAAGAATAAGTAAGTAATTATTGAACATGAAAAATCATCCATATTTATATTTATTTATTATACTAGCTCTTGCCGCAACTTCGTCCACGCGAACAAATAGATCATACAAATGGGTTCGAAAGTTATTATCTATGTTAATCCAGGCTATCTGTGTGCTTTTCATCAAATCCAACATTAATTATATAAGAGAGACTTAAAAAAAATACATTGTATTGTAAGACAAATAGATGGGAAGAGTTTTTGGAAATAACATGGACTTTGGTTAAAATTCTTTCAACTAATTGTATATCAACTATGCTTAAATTGATTTTTATTTTTATTATCATAAAACTTTAATGGTCAATTTATTATTGCATGAAAGCAACCCTGAAATCATGAAAAAATCTACAATTTATTTTTTATTATTTATACTGACATTAAATGTCATTTAATGTCAGTGTAAATGTGTAGAACGATTGATATTTTTAACGAAATCAGGATTACTTTCATTCAAAAAGTTCTTCATAATGTTGAACTATATCAATAGCACAGTATTAATAATAGTACCAATAGTTTGCAGGTTTTCGAAAAAAAAAAACAGTATTGATTCAAAGTTCTAAAATTCTAAATCATCGTTATCACAAGTAGATAATACCTAAGTTGAATATCACCTGTAATACGACAGTACCTAGACAGTAGTAGATACCTACTGAAAATACATGCAGTTACTGTCAATAGTGACAATTACAACATTAGTACAATTTTAAGTCATATTTTTATCATGTTTTTTTTTGTTTTTTTTAATTAATATGTTTTTGGCAATAATCTCTACATTACTTAATTATAAATTAATACTTAGTTCTCACCTTAAACGCCATTATTATTTATTTTCTATGGCAACACTTATTTAAGACACTAACACACCACTCCAAGCGCAAGCGAACGTTCGTAACAAAAGTTGTATATCGAATGTATAAGTGAAACCTGGGCGTTTATATATATGTTGAAGCCAGAAAGTGGGGCTTCGATTCGAAAAGAGATGGAAAAATTGTGAATTCCACCTTTTATGATCCAGGATTGATATATTTTTTACACCCATCTCGGAAAGTTAATGTAACATTTCCATAATCAGTAATCTAATTACCTGTACAATGTTAGGTTAGGTAGGTATATCAAAGCCAAGATAATCCTTTTTTATTTGCAAATAAACCCAGTGACCTGACTCATAAACAAGGAGAACATTATTTTTAAAGCATTTTGAATGTAAGTGAAGTTAATAATAAGGTTTTATAATCACGATTTTGACGTGTCGTGTGGCGTCCGGCAGAATAGAATAACATCAACCCTTTAAAGTGAGGTGTAGTTAAAGGCAATAGGCGAGGCTGAGATGAGTTAGATCTAAAACCCGAAACTCCATGGATCAGAAAATGGACTGACAGCATTATTTGTTGTAGACAACCTTTTTATCTTCAACCTGATGTCTAACCAAGCATGGAAAATATGGCAACACCAATAAGACACCTTAAATACAATGCCCTCCTAGTATGACCACCGAAACACGATATATATCGCGTGATATTGCGGTTTATCGACACTCAACTGTCAAAATCCATTGTCTTTTAACAGTTAAACATGATAAATTGCTATAAATCATCGCGTTTCGGTGGTCGAGCTAAGGGAGCTAGTGCAAGCTTCGTCCTGTTTCACAAAAATAGCACAATAAAGTCTTGATAAAATCTTTAACTTAATGACGATCCAATAGATTTGATCCAATTAATTTATTTATTACTTTTCTCTGCATCATATATTACTTAAAATACTGAAAGTAATTATAAAAACAAATTATTTGCCCGGGATGAAGCGACTTTTCGCGATAACTTCTTCGACAAACGGTGTAACAACAGATCAGTATTTTATTTTTAAAGAAACAAAAATTATATTATTGGAGTCAACATTATCTTGTTCATCTTTATGATAATACTATGATGAGGTAATAAATATTATTATGAAAATACCACAAATACAAGTCTTTCAAATTAACGTAACGTAAAATAACAGAGTAAAGTGAGTAAATTGCGATTACGTTACAAAGGAGATTATATCATTACGCTTCAGCTGATGTTTATAAAATCACGCCCAGTAACGGCACGTTATATTAGTGAACAATTAAGCACCATTCAGTGGAACTATAAAATTGATAATGTTTTTTCTGTCATCTTTAAAGTTTTATGTAACGCCATCAGCTTTGTATCAATAGTTTAATTGAAAAAAGATAATAAGGCATAATAACTCTACCAAAATTTTAGTTATATTTTTATCAGTAGTCTAGGGATTTAGTGTAAAATGAACTTTATCATTTAATTCGTAGGTAAGATAAAGTTCAAGCTCATCCCATTGTAAAATAATACAATACATACAGAGATGGACCACCATTAAGATTCTAATAAAAAAATACATTTTTCTAGAAAATCAAATTATACAACTATTATAGAAACGGAGGATCTATTGGGTCACATTTGTTAATTTACAAAATACACACACACACACACACACACACACACACACACACACACACACACACACACACACACACACACACACACACACACACACACACACACACAACACTATACACTCACTACTTTCACATACTTTGTTTTATTTAAATAGTTTTTTATAATCTGGTTGCGCCAAGTGATGGATTGAACCGATTTGAATTTCTTTAATTTAAATTTGTCGACATCCCGCCCTTTATTTCCATATTCCTATCTCCCGCACATATCGCGCCATCTAGCGACGTAAAGTTGCGACCGCAACGCCTCGTTTTCTCTCGAACATTCAAGTGTGTGTTGATATATGGCCGCAAACCTACCACGCGCGCGCATCGCTAATTTTCGCATTTATTGGAAATTCCACGTCGTAATCCTGAAACATTCAGCAAACTGTTAATTGTGAACGGTGCAGTGAAGTGAGAAAACCTGCAGAACCGAGGGCCCTCCAACGACACCTCAACCAGCGGCTGCAGCTTCCCGCCCTCTATCCAGGTGCCAAATTTTCCTTCACAACCTTTTTTGTCGACTGATCGCGTAACTATTGAATTTCAGAATAGCTTTCTTATCCTAAATTATACAGTCCATTTAATTTTTATCTTTTTATCGCTTACGCACAACCATTTCCTGGTCCATGCGATCCGGATTTTGATCCGTTCTTTAGTTCGTAGTACCTATAGTTACCTATAGTTCGCAAATTTCGCAATAGTTCATCATAAAATCGCATTCGTTTTTTATTCCATAGGGAATAAACGCATAGGTAGTAGTCGTATTTCGCAATATTTAGTCATAGAATCGCATTAGTTTTTATTCCATAGGGAATAAACGCACTATAGTTTTCATTCCATAAGGAATGTACGCATTTAGATACTTTATTTCGCATAATAATTCGTAGTTTCGGCCGTACCGCATAGTAATATATTTTGTGCGCGGGTAGGTATAGTTCGTCCGCACTAAGTACCTACCTACGCTCGCTCGCGTCGCTGTTCTTCACCGCTTCCATTTTGATCGTTCGTTAGTTTAGCATTTTAGTTAGTTTGTTGTTTGACAATGCCTCCGAAAATGCCTCCGGAGACACTGTTAAAAATATTACATGCTAAAAAGGATAGTCTTTTTAAGCGTATGCAATTGATTTCTGATTATTCATCGCGGATCGCCGATGAATCAACGAAAGATTTATTTTTATCCTCGGTAGAAACCGTAGATACATTACGCTTAGATTTCGAAAATGTACTCGATAAAATAAACTCCGTTGAATTAGAATTAAATCCCGAGTTCTTAGTAAGCTATGACGCCATGTCATCATTCGAAGATTTAATTTGTAAAATAAAACGTGTCGCTAAATTATTGCAAGCGCCCGTAGTAGATACCGAGTCGAAACCCGGGTTAGCCGGTTTTGATCTGTTAAAACGGGACCGACCTAAATTACCTTCCCTTCAAATTCCCGAATTTGATGGCGATATTAAAAATTGGCCTTTATTTTTCGCTAGTTTTGAAAACACAATTCATAAAAATAATTCGTTATCGGATCACGAAAAATTACATTATTTAGTCAGTAAACTCACCGGGAAAGCAAAAACCGTTTACGCGGGAATAACGCTTTGCGCCGAAAATTATAGTTTGATTTTGAATACTTTGAAGGTCAAATACGAAGATAAACGTTTAGTAACAACCGCTTATTTAGATCAAATATTTAATTTGAAAAATAGTTCTTCCTGCAATGAACACGATTTAGAAAAATTCCTAGATACCTTTGCATCAGCTGTTCGCGCGCTTAAGAATCTCAAGGTCGATGACCTCTGTGATTTTTTGTTTTTGTATATTGGGTTAAAGAAATTAGATTCTGAAACCGTTCGCTTATTTGAAATGGATAGACGTGGCTATCAAATACCTAAGTTCGAAGATTTAGAAACTTTCGTTCGTCAACATATTAGAATTTTGCAACGAACTTCGTTAAACCATGGAGTTACGAAAAATAGTCCTAATAATCGTAATAATAAGCCAGCGACGAAGTCTACGCATTCTTTTGTTAATTTCGAACCCGCAACTTCGCAAGCATCGCATTCGAAAAAATGTTCTTTGTGTCAGGGTCACCACGACCAACTTTATAAATGTTCGGAGTTCAATAAGCTCGCCCCTGGCGATCGCTATAAATTTGTTCGTGCTAATAATTTATGTATTAATTGTCTCAGTGAGAAACATCGTGTCTCATCTTGTAATTCGAATCATTTTTGTCGCAAGTGTAATGGTAAACACCATTCATTATTACACTTCGAAAATAATAATGCCGCATCCAATTTAAACACAGTCGGAACTTCGCACGTTAATGGAAATAATTCGCTTGTAGTTAGCAATGCACCCGCCGCCGCCATGCCTAGCCGTAGTCCGCTCGCTGTGACGTCACAGCCGCCCGCGCCGTTGGGCCGCGACTCGGAGTGCGCTCGCGTGTTTTCGTCTCCGTCCGCGCCCAGCGACGGCGGCGCCACTGCCGCGCGGCCCGCACGTCTCCAGCCGAACGATGATGTTGCTTTGTGCTCCTCGTTATCGAGTTTGCACACAAGCCCTACTACGGTACTCCTCGCAACCGCTCGAGTTATTGTTTACGATTCGCATGGTAGGGGACATAGTGTACGCGCACTTTTAGATAGTGCATCTCAAAGTAATTTTATTAGTAAAAATTGTTGTAGTCGTCTTGGTTTGCATATAAATAACCGCCCTGCCTGTAACGTTGTGAAAGGTATTGGGGGTTCCACTAAAGCCGTTCAAGGTTCTGTAGGAATTAAATTCCACTCGCGTTTTAATTATAGCGTTAGTTTTTCGATGGATTCGTTAGTTGTCGATAAAGTTACCGAACTTTTACCGACTGTCGCAGTCAATACCGCATTATTGACTAATTTTAGAGATTTGCCTTTGGCCGATGATACTTACGCCGTTCCAGGAGATATTGATTTGTTAGTTGGCGCTTCGATTTTCCCGCACCTCCTGTTGCAGCATAAGGTTCAAGGTCACTCGTCGCACCCCGCGCCGCTCGCATTAGAGACGGTTCTTGGTTTTGTTGTTGTTGGTTCCGCACCCGCTTGTTTAGATTATAACTCGACAGTGTCATATTGTTGCGCCGCCGAGCCGCTGGACTCCACCGTCCGTAAATTCTGGGAGATGGAAGAGGTGAATGTACCTCCTGTTGTCAGCCCTGATGATAAACTTTGTGAAGAGTTTTATAGCCGCACTACTACTCGCGATAGTGATGGTCGTTATATTGTCGCACTCCCCTTTAAGGGTGATGTTAATTCGCTTGGAGATTCGTTTCAGTCAGCCGAAAAACGCTTCTTTTGTTTAGAACGAAAAATGCAAGCATCTCCAAAGTTGAAGGAGGCTTACGATAATGTAATAATCGAATATTTGGATAAGGGCTTTATTAGACCCGCGCCTCCCGAAGCTGAAGGAACGCAGCATGCTCCTTCGTATATCATACCGCACCATGGAGTTATCCGTGAGGATAAACTAACCACCAAGTTGCGCGTTGTCTTAGATGGCAGCGCCAAAACTAGTTCGAATGTTTCGGTAAACGATATTTTACATAGTGGGCAAAATCTCCAAGGCAATTTGTTTGAAATTATAGTTAACTTTCGCTTATTCGCTGTCGCGCTTTCAGCCGACATTAGACAAATGTTTCTTTGTATTGGTGTTCGCGAATCGGATCGCCGATTCCAACGCATTTTGTATAGATTTTCACCGCAGGAGCCTTTACAGGTTTACGAATTTAATCGCGTTTGTTTTGGACTTAAATCCAGCCCCTTCCACGCTCTTCGCACTGTCAAGCAGCTCGCCGCCGATGAGGGGGACAAATACCCGAAGGCTAAGGAGACTGTAGAAACCGGTTTGTATATGGACGACTATATTTATTCTGTGCAGAGCGAAAATCAAGCTGTCGCAACTGCGGCTGAAGTAATTGATCTCATGAAGGCTGGTAATTTTGATCTCGTAAAATGGAATAGTAATTCGCAATCGGTCTTGGATTCGATTCCACCGACGCATCGCTTGTCAACTGTCAAGGAGTTTGATGGTAATGATACGCACAAGGTTCTCGGTTTGTGTTGGTCACCTTCGTCCGACATGTTTAGTTTGAAAGTTTGCCCTACACCGTCAACCTGTACTAAGCGCACCATATTGTCGTGTATCGCACGCATATGGGATGTTATGGGATTTGTAGCACCTGTCGTCTTGTATGCAAAGCTTCTTATAAAAGAACTTTGGCTGTCCAACTGTGACTGGGACGACACTCCTCCTGACCACATTCTTAAACTGTGGGACCGCTTTAGAGCCGAGCTTCCTTTGCTCGAGCAAATTAGAATACCGCGCCATGTTGGCATCTCAAATAATAGTATTGTAACAATTTTAGGTTTCGCAGACGCTAGCGAGAAAGCGTATGGGGGTGTTGTGTACTTCCACGTCCGTAATGGTGACGATATTTCACTGCACCTCATCAGCGCTAAATCTAAAGTAGCCCCTAGTAAAGTAGTTTCTCTCGCTCGTCTCGAGCTGTGCGCTATATTGCTTCAAGCCCAGCTTGTAAGTTCAATCGTTAATAGTTGTCGCAACCGCATAAATATAGATAGAATTTTCGCATTTTCGGACTCAACCGTAGCTTTGTGTTGGACACATTCTTCACCCCATCGTTGGGATACATTCGTCGCAAATAGGGTGGCAAAAATTCAGTCGGAATTGGCGCCGCAAAACTTTTATCACATCTCAGGTACAGACAACCCCGCCGATTGTTTGTCTCGTGGGTTAACACCTGCACAAATTTTGAATCATCCATTGTGGTTTCATGGCTCTTCCTGGTGCCGAACCCCACCTGACGAATGGCCTATTTGTCCTTTCAACCCCGCCACAGTGTCCACACCACCAGAGGAAAAGAAAACCTCTTTAGTTGCTACCGCACCGCCCGCCGAAAGATCGACTATTTTAGCGTTGGCTAGTCGTGTTTCATCGTGGTCGATTCTTTTACGTAGTGTCGTTTTTATTTGTCGCTTTTTGAAAATCCTTCCGCGTCGCAAGTACGTTACCGCCTCTGACTTGAACAAGGCTGAGTTAATTGTACTTCGTGAACTTCAGCGATTTTATTTTTCGTCTGAAATTAGAAATTTAGAATTAAATAAACCTTGTAGCCGCGCTTTTCAACATTTGAAACCTTTTTTGAAGGATGGCCTCATTCGAGTTGGTGGTCGCTTGAGCCAGTCTGAATTGAACTACGATCAAATGCATCCTATAGTTGTCCCGCGCAAGGATCATATCGTTGATCTTTTAGTCGAATATCACCATAAGGTGAATTGTCACGCAGGTCCAGATTTATTAATGTCGATTTTGCGCCAGAAATACTGGATTCTTTCCGCACGCAAGTTGATTCGTTCGATAGTTCATAGATGTATTCCGTGTTTCAAACTTCGCCCGAAGTCAATCGCGCCCGAAATGGCCGACCATCGTTCTTGTCGTGTCGTTCAGGCTGCTAAAGCGTTCGTACACACAGGCACGGATTACGGGGGCCCATTCCGGGTGACAGTTCATCGCGGTCGTGGTATACGCTCCACGAAAGCGTATGTTTGTCTTTTCATTTGTATGACGACTCGCGCCGTTCATATTGAATTAGCTAGTGATTTGAGCACGCCGTGCTTCATGGCGGCATTTAAAAGATTCTTGTCGCGTCGGGGTTCCGTATCTCGAATGTATTCGGACAACGGCACGAATTACGTCGGAGCTCGTCGTAGCCTTTCTGAACTACATAATTTTTTGCGCTCGAAGCATTTTAACACGGAATTCGCCCACGTATTAGCTGAAAACCGCATTGAGTGGTCGTTCAATACGCCCGCCGCAAGCCACTTTGGTGGCAACTGGGAAGCTAACATCAAAAGTTTAAAGTCGCATCTGTTTCGCGTTATAGGTGAGCAGATTCTTACGTTTGAAGAGCTGAGCACCGTGCTCACTCAAGTCGAGGCCGTTATGAACACGCGTCCTCTTTGTAGAACCTTGTCTAGTGATCCCTCGGAGCCGCTTGCACTGACTCCAGCGCACTTTTTAAATGTGACACCGTTAAAATATTTGCCCGCGTTAGAAATAGAGGAAGATCGACTTCATCTTCTCTCGCGTCACGCTTTATTGGATAAGCTCGTTCAATCGTTTTGGAGGCGTTGGAGAACAGATTATTTGCATACGCTACAGTCACGTCAGAAATGGAATACTCCATCGAACCCTATTACTGTCGGTACTGTCGTGGTTATTTTAACTGAAAACATCCCTCCGTTACATTGGCCGCTTGGGGTAGTAGAGGAAGTTTTCCCTGGGTCAAATGGGATCACCCGTATAGTTCGAGTTAAAACCGCAACTGGCTCGTACTTACGACCAGTTATTCGTCTTTGTCCTTTGCCTAATCAACAGTAACTTCAACAACATCCATAATTTAGCTTGTTCGATTAGGTTTAGCTTAGTTTAGTTTGATAGCATTATAGTTTAGTTAGCATTTAGCTTTGAAGCAACTATATAGGCAGTTGTTCTTCCTTTTTTTTTTGAAGGTAACCCTTCAAGCCGGGGGGGAAATGGTTGCGCCAAGTGATGGATTGAACCGATTTGAATTTCTTTAATTTAAATTTGTCGACATCCCGCCCTTTATTTCCATATTCCTATCTCCCGCACATATCGCGCCATCTAGCGACGTAAAGTTGCGACCGCAACGCCTCGTTTTCTCTCGAACATTCAAGTGTGTGTTGATATATGGCCGCAAACCTACCACGCGCGCGCATCGCTAATTTTCGCATTTATTGGAAATTCCACGTCGTAATCCTGAAACATTCAGCAAACTGTTAATTGTGAACGGTGCAGTGAAGTGAGAAAACCTGCAGAACCGAGGGCCCTCCAACGACACCTCAACCAGCGGCTGCAGCTTCCCGCCCTCTATCCAGGTGCCAAATTTTCCTTCACAACCTTTTTTGTCGACTGATCGCGTAACTATTGAATTTCAGAATAGCTTTCTTATCCTAAATTATACAGTCCATTTAATTTTTATCTTTTTATCGCTTACGCACAACCATAATCTATAATTCATAATTATATAGTATTAATATTACTTTTCTTTTAATTGTTACTGTTTTTAACGTAGATGCTTCTCCGATTGTATATGTTCATAATATACTTTTCTTTGTAGAGAGGGGTGAGGGGAGGGAACTGGTGCACTGAACCACAGGCCTATGGCTTAGCTCGGGTGCCAGTTTTTCGCAATCTTTATATTAATTTTATAATATCATAAATGTAAAATATAAAATGTAACATTTAAGATTGTTGGAGAAAACAATAAACATTATTCTATAGTGATACATCAATTATTAAAACTCACAGTTTCGATAATCGAGAGGTTTGAATCGCACGTTTGTGTGATAAATATACTTAAAAGTGCTGTGTAATTATTGATATACGAATCGTAACCCACTTTCCTTATTCCACTCAATTTTTTAAAGGAGTGCATCATTTATAAAATGGGTTACAGAATCATTATTACTTTATTTATTATAAATTTAATTGAACAACGTGTTACGAGCAAAGACTTGAGGATAATAAATTAACGTTGGAATTGCTAATTTTACGTTTTTCTCTCATTTTATATAGGCGCAGTCAGCTTTCTTTAGGTTTGTAATAGGTACCTTAAAGTAGTTATCAACTTATCATAAATAATTTTCTAGAATATGAAAATGAAGATGTTAAAGTTAAATCACTATTCTGATCCCCAGTCTGTACTTTTTTTAAAACGTCTTTGTTTTCCATTTTCATTTTCAAAGTCAAAGTCAAAAATTACTTTATTCAAATAAACTTAATAATTAAGCACTTTTGAATCGTCTATATTTTCATACCACCCGTCCCAGACTTTTTTAATTTTCCATTTCCAATTGTAATCAAAGTGAAACCAATTCTTAAATATTTAATTTAAACAAAACTGGTCAACATCTTATAAAAACAAAATGTTAAACTTAAAAACTGATCCCTTTTATATTACTTACAAAAACATTTGACAATAACGTAAGTAGTATATTAAACAAAAAATATGAAACTTTGTAGGTCCTTATCCCAATATCATTTTCAAAATATACTTGATTAATGAATTAAATAAAACCTAGCTATGTATTTAAAACACTTGGAAAGTAAGCAGATTAAAGTTATGTACCTATAAGTTACATAATAAAATCGTGATATGCAATCATTGATTTCATTCTCAATCTCCTGAACTCGCTCTATACCATAGACTTAGAAAATTTTTCGCTGCGGCTCTATACAAACTTTTGACATGACACTTTAGAAAGACTTTTATTACGTAAAACTGTAACAATCATCATACATAATAATGTTGTAAGAACATATTATTGCTACAACAATGGTTACAATATAAGTAATTTGTCATAGTATAGGTAGTTTTGTTTAAGTTGAGTAATCTAAAAGTTCGCATTACTTATTTTATGTTTAGTATAACGTGTGAACGAAAAATAAGGTTGTCACATGTGAAAAAAATCATCATCACAAATCGTGAATATGCACATTTTTCAGACTTACTTCTGTACAATGTATTTACTTAGTACATTTTTAAAACTTCAAATAGTTATATTGTTAAATATTTGCATTTCAATGAAATTAGTGTTTTTCCAATGAAGTTATCTAAAGAATGAAAGCATTACTATTGATGTAAACTTTAGTTTTAGGAAGCAAAATTCTTAAATTAGTGCCGTATAGAGAGAAAAACATAATAAATTGTTAGGTATTTTAAAACGAAGACAATCTGTTCAAGTGGAATTTTAAATTTGCTTGTCAGAGGTATTTTTCAAAAACGTTTCAGCTGTAACAAATAAGAATACGACTCATATTTATTTTTTCACTTATTGTTTGTATTGTCAAGGAGTTCCATATAAAGAGAAAATTTAAAAAAATGCTTTTAATCACAGAGAAATAAAATATTAAAAATGCTCAAATTGGTACACTTTGACATGTTTTTTTACTGGTATTTACAGAATCTAAAGTAATTTTTAATTTTTCTTAGGAATAATGAGGTATTTGTCTAATGTATTGCGTGTTTTGTATATACTTATATCTATTTAATAATTAAATAGGAATTTTCAAAGTTCGACGTCATTACGGCTTGCGCAGAATTGTTTTGATCATTTCACTGAACTGCATAAAAAAAAATTTTACATGTCAGTGGATCATTTGTATTGAAAATTAAAAAATGGAACGTGATGCGAGTCTACAGCAAGAACCTTATATTCATATTCTACAGCCTTAGCAAACGTTACGCTTGTGAGCTTGTTCACTAGCGTTCCAACTACCAATCACACGTCATTCGTAAAACAAAGGAACCAATCATAGCTCTATGTCAACACCAGTGCATAAGCAAGGGTCTTAGGGTTGAAGACCATACAACAAGTAGGTACTTAATTTCAAGAACTTCTTGAAACTCAATAAAA
The DNA here is from genome assembly GCA_943789525.1 of Agriphila geniculea. Lineage (NCBI taxonomy): Eukaryota > Metazoa > Arthropoda > Insecta > Lepidoptera > Crambidae > Agriphila > Agriphila geniculea. The sequence continues at coordinate 18,774,463 of OX038875.1, forward strand.
CTGAATTGTTTTTGGTCAAGAGACTGGTGTAGCATCAAGAACCTTATATTCATATTCTAGAGTGTGGCATTGACCTGCAAAAAAAATTTTTCATGTCAGTGCTGTGTGGTCTCCACAGTTTCACACAGTCTCTTGACGAAAAACTAACCAAAAACAATAAAAACTGTCAATTTCAAATTGACAATCACTGTCACTGATCACTGTCGATGAATGTGAACAGAAATGTGCTGAAATTGTATCTAATTATTTAGCGTCTGCGGTTTTTGAAAACTTTTTACCTTTATTCACTTAAAATGTTTAAAAAGGTAACACAGTACTAAAACTTTGTATGAATTCTTATGCTTTACTCTAGTTAACATTAGGTGTAGTAGCCAATTGTGCATTCGCATAGGTAATATTTCGTAATAGCTTCCGGAAAGACATGAAGGCAATCAATTTAATAAGGTTGAACTTTTGCTATATTTAAGCAGTAGCAATATACATAGTTTATTATATATAGGTACCTAACATAAGATTGAAATGCTGAGTTTTATTGACACAAGATATTCTAAAGATTCTATCATTAGGGGCCGTTTCACAAGCAGGTTATAATTATTTAAAATCAAGTGTTCTTATAGAATAAGAATAGTTCCCAAATAAAATAAAAGTCGTCAGATTAGGTATTTCCTTATTGCTTTTAAGTCACTTGTGTCTTTAGTTGAAAAAAAATTTATTCCTGGTTTATATGGGGTCACTAACATGGCAGTACAGAAACCCAGTCCAGCGCTGACTTGCTACTGGGCTCGTGTAGACACAAGTTTCAACCCAGTCCAGTGCTGACTTCTCGCCCGCAAGTCAGTCCTGCTGAATAGCCACCCGTTCTATTTTCGGGCACAGTACCTACGACTTACTGCCGATCCTGTCTGGGTATGTAGTACCCAGTTACTGGGTCCGAAATTCCGAGTCACTGGGTCCAGTCACTGACCCCGTATAAACCAGCCCTAAATCATCCTATCCTACTAATATCATAAATGTGAAAGTTTGTGGGTTTGGATGTTTGTTCCTCAATCACGCAAAAACTACAGAACGGATTTGGCTGAAATTTGGCACACAGATAGTTGATAGCCTAGATTAAACCATAGAATAGTTTTTATCTTGATATTCCCATGCGAAAGGGAACAACGCGGGTGAAACCGCGGGTTCTAGTACTAGTTCTTAATATTACCAACTTTTCTCCAGGATAACGACATAAATGTGAAGAAGGGCTTGTCCAAATGTACTTTATGCCAACACCTGTCGTCTAAGACGTTAGTGTACGTTTGTGACTCGGGACATATTTTATGTGAAAACTGTCATACTAATAGTATGCAGGGTAAGTCTTCTCATAAACGAAGCTTGATACCTATAACATTTGAGGAGAAGAAAATAGACATCTCGATTGCTTTGAATCGCAAGCTCTTTGAGTTTCGAATCATTGGGAAATCTCTCTGTATTTTTTATCAAATGGTCTCTGTATTTTAATCATATAACTGGGTTTAAATTTTACTATTAGCCAAACAGCACCTACTCGTTATTATAATTTCACTTGAGAGTTACAGTCATAATAATATCTTATTTGCATTAAACAGTCAATAATGTTGACTGTTACGGCCTGACCACGGGAAGGGATGAACGGTGACGACGCAGCAACCGATTTTTTCTTCTTAACGCGGTCGAACCACTAAACACTTTCCGCGACACCGCACCGGTCCCCCCTTCTCGTAACTAGGCCGTTAGGTACTTACCTGCTCACTCATAATGATATCACAAAATCAAAATGCAATTGCAGTAGTAAACTCATCCGTTGGTTACCTATGCTACGCATGGATAGGTTGATTTGATAATTTAGCAGACAGTATTACTTAGTTTCCTGGAGTTGTGTCTTGAATCTATGTTTTATCTAACTACTGTCGCATACATTTTATTTTAAGGTATACAATTAGATGATGCTTGCGACTGCTTAAAATGTAAAAGAAAGAAAAATCACAAAGGGAAGAAACAAACTGATCTGAATTTCCGATCACACAAAAGAGATTTGGCTAGTGGAGACTTTGCGCAAAGCACTACTGGACTCAAATTTGAAAATAAGGATGATGAAACTTGTCTGAATCGGGATACAAAAAATAAAACTGACCTAATTGTGACTGACCCGAATGAATTATACCAAGAGTCAGATACATCTGCAGGTAGTAATGAAAATTCGCCTGAGGGAGTTAAAGTATTGCAAGAGTATAAACCGGTCCCAAGGTAAGATAGGAAATATCTTTGAGCCTTTGTTAACATTGTTCAGGTTATTTAATATTTCAGTATATCACTGAATATTGTGGATTCTTAGATCACAATATGGTTAATTGCATTACAGACCCCTGACTTGCCCAGTTTGTGCGAAGATGATAGCAGTGGATTCAATTCTCCAGCATTTTTTCTTTGATCATTCAAAGGTATCAAGATCCAGCATAAAGTTACAAACTTCCCATCACACTCTTTTGAAGGTCTCCGATTTAGGAGAAGGAATTAATTGCTTAGCCATGATACTCTTGGACAGTGGAAAGAGGTAGAATAATGACTTCTTTTAAATCAAAATTATGTAAATCTAAAAAAATCATAGGTATATATATAGCTCAAGGTCACCCAGCAGGCAATGGTGTTTGCCATGCTTTGCTGCATGATCAAATTAGAAATGAGGAAAACAAAAGTGACTGACATTGCTCGAAGGATTTTTCAACTGAATTCAGTTGAGCAATCCTTCAGTCCTGTAGTGGAAAGGTCATCTAGCAAGAAGAACCGATACCTATGGGCGTTGGGATGGAAAGGTTCTGGAATGGCGACCCCGCACCGGATGACACTTCGTGGCTCCCCACCTTGTCTAAGAGTTATCATTTACTAATAAGGGCCCGTGGTCCCACCACCACGGTATAACTTTTTTATTGAAACTTTTTTCATTTTTCCAGTACAGTTAGTTCTCCGTTACTATTAATGGCTACGCAAATGAGACCTGCATCTAAACGCGATAGAAAAATTGGAAAACATAAAGATTCTTCAACAAATTCAAACATTCAAAATACTAAATCTGCTATCGTATGCTCAAATGTATGTTAAATTAAACAATTTGATCTTTATATTATTATAAAGAGGGGTCACATAATATTTTGTGAACTGTAAACTTAGTAGCTTTCTTTTAGCTTTTCTACAATTTTATTTAATTCAAATAAAGATAATAAATAAAATTGATGATCGTCTGATTAATAAATTATTATCATAATATAATTTCAGAACACTGAGTCAAATGAAAGAGTAACAGGCAATGCGGGCAATGAATACAAAGAGAATGGTGCAGATTTAATAATGTGGCTTTGCAAGACTGTTGAGACTGATGTCATTTATAATGTAATGACTTAATTGCTTTAATTTTGGAATAAAATATTGTTGCCTGATGGCCTGATGGCAACAATATTTTATTTGCAAACAAACAATATGATTATTTGAAAAATATGATGTTTTACAATATTTATAAAGCACGTGCGCCGTTAAAACAACAGATGGCAATTTCCCCCTAATGCGCATGCTATTTCTTTGTGGACCTAAACATACTCCAGTCATGCTTTTGTTTTGGCTACACAAATTAAGTTTAAAAATTTGTTATAGGTATACCACGTTCTAGAATTAACCACCACCAAGTTTTTAACCTATCATCTTATTGCTTTTTATTTTCTTTTAGATAACAATATCAAGAGAAGACAAGAAAATGAGTTTCAGTTACACAGGCGATGCAACGCACATCAGAGACGATCAAAATGGCATAAATATGTTCAATAAGTCTGAATGCGTCATCGTTAAAAGTGCAGCTGTGAAGAAATTAGTTAATCATATTGGATATTTACATGTATTTGTTAGAATTTTATATGTTTCATAATATTATTTAAATAAAATAACTAATATAGAGGTATCTACATCATTTTGGAAACCAAGAATCGAATTACAGATGATATTTTTATATGAGAAAATATCAGTGGTCCAACTGCTCTGTCCAACCCATAAAGTTAATATTAACTTTATGGTCCAACCGTGCGGTAGGCAGATTATGTACCTAGATTATGAAGAACTTTGTACCTCAGTTTCATGCTACGTATGCGCGATCGAATAAAATAAATAGATAATATAATATATAGATTTGCGTGTCGCACTTTGAAGTTACACTTTGCAGAGAATTAAATACATGGATACAATCTCATAAAATTTTACTTTCTAAATATAGATAGATAATTTTAAACTATCATTAATAAATACTCAAATACGATTACAAAATTTTTCAGCTTCCATCATGTAACTCTCGGATGCGTCGCGAATCTTCCTCTTCTCTTTATCCAAATATATGCGAACTTTGTCTTTTCCACATTTTTTCGGCGCCTTCAGTTCATTTTGAAAGTAAATTTCATAATCCGAACTTATTTTATTATCGTTCTTGTAAGGTCTATTAGTTTGACTCTCTTTGAGTATTTCAAAGGGATCAGTGGTCTTGTATTTAGTATTAGTAAGATTGTAAAAATGTGTAGCTACCCCTGATGGAGTTTCTATGTTTTGTTGAAGAAAATTTTCTAGTGACCCCAGTAATTTGTTGTTCTTTGTCGTTGGATTCGTTGTAGTGCCCACGACTTTGACACTATTTAATTCAACCCTGTGGAAAAAAATTAAGCATTTTCATATTTGGGTCATTATTTAGGAAAATCCAAATGCTACTGTCTACACTCTCTAAACAATCTACACCAAGTGCTAGGTTTTAATACAGTCTACGCCAATGCTTATTCAGATTTTTTTAAATAAACATTGCATTTCCGTCGAAAAATTAAACATACCTACTGTTTTAATTGCATTTAAACCTAAAACATAGCAGGGATCTGACACGTCTTATGAATCGTTGACCAATTAATATAATTGATCACTTAGCCAAATAAAAAATCCTTTGATTTTTTAATTTATGAACCTACTTACTTTTACTTACCTACTGGATTTTTACAATGGATTTTGGCTATTTCTGAGCTCGAAGGAAAAAATAGTTTTCGAAGATCCAGCTTCATATGTTTCTATTTTGTACTTATCCGACAAATTTTATACAAATTCTACTACATTTTTTTAAATATTACAAGACACGTGACCTAAAGTTCTTTTTTTTTTATCTTTATTGATTTAGGGACTTTTACCTAAAGTTCTTTAATACTTACCCATAACTAGAGTCATCTGCGTAGTATTTCACCTGTATTGGGTTCCCTTCATTGTCGGTATAAGAATATTTCCCTACAACAGTTCCGTTAGGGAGTACTTTTTCATCCTTGACTAGTTTGTTATCTGAATCACTTTTAACAATAGGGTGACCTATGAAAAAAGTAAAAGCATGAAAGTCTTAAATCTAACTATTAATATTTAAAGCTGGAACATTTAAGTAGAAGTCTAACCACAACCAATTTCTTTCCCCAGCAAGATATAAGATAGCTATGAGTCTACAACGGAGCAGTTATTTGAAAATATTCTTGTTTGTAATTTAACAGAAATGTTAAAATAGACTGATAAGAAGCAGTAATAAGACTTATCGTAATCAAAGGACTTATCAAAAAGTTCATATAAACTTTGTATGGGTGATGGCACGAGTGTTGTCGGAGATGACTTCACTATCATCACAGTTTTAAAAACACTTATATGTATATATACCGTGCTATCATTGAGCAAGATCTGCACGATGCACCATGCTCAACACAAACCAACAAACATTTCTATGACTCTCCATAAGATTGTAGAGTCTACATTCTACGGAGAATCATACTGATCCTACATAGTGTTGACTATGTATAGAAACTTGTTCTTGGGTACAATATCAAAAATAAGATACTTAAAATACACAATTCCGCAGGTACACAATATTAAACAGGCTTTCTTCAAAGCATTCATTGCCTTTCCAGAATCTTTTCAGTTCCAGTTTTAGTAAATCTTTCTTCTTCGTGCGAAATCAACATTAAGTCATAAAACTGTCAATGAATTTCAAGTGATAATATTTTTTACCTTACTCTATGGATGATATTCACGGAGTAACCATCAAAGAGATTTTTTTATGGTAACCATAAAGGAAGTAATCAATATTTTTTTCTGTAGATGACAATCAAGAACCTTATATTCATATAAGGCATGGAAATAGCACTATAAACCGGAATGAGCGCTTCGCCCCAAAACGAGCCGACAGAGAGGTCAAGTAGATGTATGTGTCCTTTTCTTCATTAGGGTGACCAAACCGTATGGTTGGCCGGAGACATACATAATACTTTAAACTGTTTAATATAAACTTAAATACCTAGGTAGTTCTTTATTTATAATTAACACTTTTTACCGCGTTTTTATTAGGTTGCTTGCTCTTTTGTTTGTTTGAGCACAAATTTTGCAAACGATTTTATACCAAATTCCCGATGAGCTAGAGACTTGAAACTTTGAACACAGGTTAGAAATGTAAGGAAATGCAATATTACAGTGTCATTGAGGTGATCTGATAATGGAGCCGGAAGAACGCCACAGGAACTCTATGATGAATAAAACTATACAACCCCATCGTGTTTGGGCTTATTAGAATTGTCTTGACAAGTACTCTGACGGGAGACGAGGTTCAGGGTCGGATTTTGGGCTCGTTTGAATCGTCTTGACGAGTGCTCTGTTGGGTAATAGTATCCAAGAGTCTGATGATGGAGCCGGAAGAAGGCCACAGGAACTCTGCAATAAAACCTTTCAACCCCATCGAGTTTGGACTCGTTTGAATGGTCTTGACGAGTACTCTGATAGGCGGTGGTATATTTTTAGTTTAGCTCGTTAACTAAAAAAAAGAAAATTAATATTTATTTAAAAAAAATATTTTTAAGAACAAATTATTTATCACGTTTTTATTAAGTTGCTTTTTTGTTTTTATTTTTTAAATATGGTAATTCAACCAATTAAAATCTAGTTTATTCAATCCAATTTAATTTCAAGTGTAAATAATTACGCAACTTTAAAGTTTATTCCAATTTTTTATAAAAATGCAATGTGCGTGAACTTCGGAAAAACAAATAAATGTTGGAAAAACAAGTAAAAGTAGGAAAACATTGTCTAGTGATTTGTAGTTAAAAAAAGATGGAAACGATTTTCGACTTTATTGACGTTTGAAATTCGATTGTATAATTCGATCCCATAATTATACTTGTACATTTACTTTGCTGTTTCATTAAAAACTGTTATTTTGGTAAAGATGTCAATAAGGTCTAAAATACTTGCACCAATTTCTTTACTTGTGAAATTAATAAAATGGGTGCAAGAGATTTACGAAGACACAATGTTAAAAATATAAAAAAAAAACAAAATGGCGGCCAACTATATTTTTCGTGGGCCGATTTTATGAAACTCGATTTTGTTACTATTTTGATCAAAATATAACAAAGAAATGTTAAAAATATAAAAAAAATATGGCAGCCAACTCTTTTATTTGTGGGCTGATTTGAATGAAACTCGATTTTTAGTACTAATTTGACAAGAAAATAATAACATAATATGTATTGAAAAAATTAAAAATTCTAAGATGGCAGCCAACTTGTTTGTTGTTGGGCCGATTTCGATAAAACTCGGTTTTTGGGTACGATTTTGACAAGAAAACCCAAGTTTCATCGAAATCGGCCCAAAAACAAAAAAGTTGACCGCCATCTTGGATTTTTAAAATTTTCAACATTGCGTTGTTATTTTCTTGTCAAAATCGTACCAAAAACCGAGTTTCATCAAAATCGGCCCAAAAACAAAAAAGTTGACCGCCATCTTGGATTTTTTAAATTTTCAACATTGCGTTGTTATTTTCTTGTCAAAATCGTACCAAAAACCGAGTTTCATCGAAATCGGCCCATAAACAAAAAAGTTGGCCGCCATCTTGAATTTTTTAATATTTAAAAAATGCGTTGTTATTTTCTTATGAAAATAGTGCCAAAAACCGAGTTTCATCGAAATCGGCCCATAAACAAAAAAGTTGGCCGCCATCTTGAATTTTTTAATATTTAAAAAATGCGTTGTTAGTTTTTTATCGAAATAGTGCCAAAAACCGAGTTTCATCGAAATCGGCCCATAAACAAAAAAGTTGGCCGCCATCTTGAATTTTTTAATATTTTAAAAATGCGTTGTTATTTTCTTATCAAAATAGTGCCAAAAACCGAGTTTCATCGAAATCGGACCATAAACAAAAAAGTTGGCCGCCATCTTGAAATTTTAAAAATGCTTTGTTATTTTCTTATCAAAATAGTGCCAAAAACCGAGTTTCATCGAAATCGGCCCATAAACAAAAAAGTTGGCCGCCATCTTGAATTTTTTAATATGTAAAAAATGCGTTGTTATTTTCTTATCAAAATAGTGCCAAAAACCGAGTTTCATCGAAATCGGCCTATAAACAAAAAAGTTGGCCGCCATCTTGAATTTTTTAATATTTAAAAAATGCGTTGTTATTTTCTTATCAAAATAGTGCCAAAAACCGAGTTTTATCGAAATCGGCGCATAAACATGAATTTGATTATTAATATAAACTTTACCCCTCGCCTGCGACTTCCAGTTATTTCCATTGATAGAACAATTTCGTTTTTGGGAAATCAGAAATGGTGTAGTATTTATGGTCACCCTAGTTTTGTAAAGGAATATTTCCCGAATATTGAAATTCTAAAATTGAAATTTGGCGCCAAAGTCAAAATCGGATCGGAGTTGCCAGGATTGACACTTGAATTTATACAACTACAATAATGCTGATTAGCATTATTGTAGAAATCTAATTAAATCAAAAGAGTAAGTTTAGTTTTATTTTACAATTACTATGTGTTATTCTAAATTAATATTTAAGTAGTATATTTTCAATATTCCACTCCGAATCCTTAACTTTGACACACTACGTGATTGGTAACGTACATTTTTTTTCCTACTATCGTGGTATTATTGTTTTGTAATGGCAATTGTGCGAACGAGACACCGACCTCCACCTAGTGTTGTTTCATTCACACAGTAGAGTCTTCAGTCAATGTCATCGATAGAATTTCAACTCTATGACGAAGGCAATACAGTTGAATTTCTATTAAACGAATTGTGAAAATTTTTGTTTAGTACTCACTCCCTATATGAACCTCCTTGATATAAGGTTCTTGATGACAATTATCTATTTCTTTTCACTGACATGAAAAAATTTTTTTTATCGATTTCTTTTGCAAAACCTGCTTGGTAATAAAATAGACCTTGTAATATGACAAGTGAAGCGTACGGTTTTTGGATTGATACAGTTTTTAAGCACCCCTGCCATTGACCTGAAAATTTTATTTTTCTTACCTTTATCAACCTCCGATGTGGCCTAGCCTTTCCAGAGACTCCTCCTAGAGGTTGATGTCAGACAGAACCTCATAACAGCTCATAATGTAGCGGGTTACTTCCTAGAGGTCGATTGCTTTGTTCGAGTCGCGCGCGGCAAATCTTTTGTTGCTCAAGAAGTACTGATTTTATTGCACGAGGTATTGCTAAACTTTAATAAATAAATGATGTTTCCAAGATAGCATTATTTTTAAGCTTACATCTAGAATAGCTTGGTAAATTGAAACTCAGTGTTTATTAATTCTCATTTAATTTATTCAAATCAATCTATTGCGTAATAGCTTGGTGGTAACAAAACGCTATTGGAATTAATTATGTTTCCTTTATTAATAGGAAGTTTTGTGATGTAGTTTGAGGTCTGTCTGTTTTTCTGTGGGCGAGACCAAGTTACTGATGATTCCACCCCACTGGTGTGGACTTGAGTTGGTTTTACCACGTTTGGATATTTGGGAAAGTTGTTTATTACCCTGAAAAAAATAAAGGTAAAATTAACCTTGTTTGTAATTGTAGACATAAATCCTATTTAAAGGGTCTATGATTATTCATTGGCAAATTGGCAAGAAGAAACTGTAATACACGGTAACTATTCGAGATTTTTAATATTTTCGGTTTATAGCATATTTTTGCATTTGACATTGCGCCTCAACTAAAATTTCAGCAACTATCAATAAGAAAGTTATATTGCCGCTAAGTCGTCTGTAGGTATTCGAAGTTTTACGTACTATTGGCTCCGTGCACGCTTTTAGCGCCACCTAGCGTGTTGCAACTTTATTGGCTCTGACCTGTATCCTTAGCACGAACAGCTATCGAGAAAAAAAGCGCGCGTAAAATTACTCGATAGAGAATTATCTATGGAAATTTTAATTTCTCTATTCGGCGGTAGATGGCGCTGTACAAATTTCCAATACAAAATTGCACTATCGAATGATTTTACGCGCGTTATTTTATTCGATAGCTGTTCGTGCTACGGGTACTGACCGTTTTGACGTTTTGATATGTAATGGCGGCATTGTGACAAAATATTAAAAAATACCATAGATATTGTGTTATTAATGTAAATTTCAAGAGTGGACAAAGTGTTGTGAAATCATTTTTGGTCATTTAAATTAAATATGGCAAGTAAGATCTATTCAAAAAGAGTGTTTTATTTTAGTAATATCAGGGTTTGTTTACTTCTTTCTAGTTGTAGATTTTGTAAAACAAGAGGATAAAGATTCTTTAATAATTTTAATAAGTGATAATAAACATATATAATTGGTCCTGTATCGCTAGTAATCAATAAAATATCGTTTTCAAACAGATTACAGAGCTTTCATTATTTCTACTTTTTGCCACCATGAGCGCTGCGATCGATTATTATACCTTCGCACCCTCCCAATAGGCAACAGGTTTGCAACAAAATTCGTGTGCGCGCGTATCGCCCCTGCACGAACTAAACGTATGTGACAGCGGGCGCGGCGTGCAATCGATTTTAACCTTAGCAGTGGTTAAGCGACGCTGTTGCCCATGGTACTTATTCGAATGTACTTATTCATTTCTGTGCGTTCAATTAAGTTTTGGAAAGAATTAAGTGAAGAGTAACGGATCCAAAAGTCTTGTTTTCTCAATGACTCTTGTTCAAACAATCTAGATATTTTAATATAGGTACGTTATTCAGACTTTCCATCGACTTTAAAGCGAAAAGAAACTTTCATCATAAATAGAATTTACAGGCGATGACGTCTGGAGTCTGAAGGACTGGTTTCGCCAAATAAAATAATTGACAAGTGTGCCAAAATACAAAAATCTTCAGCTACTTGTGATTGCACATTACTTACCTATAACCCTTATCATCAGCAATGTATTGGTAACTTTGCTGGCGTCCGTAAGCATCCGTGTATCCGTAGTTACCCATTACTGTCCCGTTTGGATAACGTTCTTCGTTCCTGAACTGGATATTCCCAGTGTAAGGGTCCCTTATATCATAGCCGAAAGCATATGTACCAGGGTATCCTGTGAAAAGTCAGAATAAGTTTCACGAAAATGTTTTGATCTCAATGAAATACAAAAAAAATATCGAATAAGAATTGTTTAAAAAAACAAAAAACCGACTTCATCTGGGGCTCTGGAGTACAACTTCCTTTTTTTTTATTCTAAAAGCCACACCCGACTTCAATAGACGTGTTTTTATTATTACGAATATTATTTCTTGCTTTTTAGAAGTAGGTTTTTTGAAGTCGGTTTTTTGTTTTTTTTTATTCTTTTTTTATTTTTAGTGTAGGTACCTTTTGTATTAGGTAGTGTAGGTATATTATTTAGGTAGAAAAATCGGCTCAGCGCAACGTGAGTTAATCGCGGAGAAACATACATACATGCGGGTCAAACTGAGAACCTTCTTTTTTTAAGTCAGTTAAAGAACCTTAAGATATCCTTTTGCCAACAAAAAAATAATTATCTTATTCAGTTCATAAACAAAGATGCGACTGATCATCGAGGTAGTTCAAACAAAATCATATTTTCGTACTTTTTTCAAGATTACTTGAAAAGTACTGAACCGATTTCAAAATTTAAAAAAATGGCACCAACTTGGGAGTTTACCTAATGTAATAACTTTGAATCATTTCAATCGGTTCAGCCGTCTTCGAGTAATCGTACATACAAAAACGAAAAAAAACATTTAAAAAAATATTAAAAACACGACTGCCCTGACAAAAACGAACTAAAAAGTTAAATAACAAGTGCCATTGCAGTCGGGGGACAGTGCTATGGTACAATTTTTCAATCAAAGAGGTCCCCCGACTGCAATGGCACTTGTTATTTAATTTTTTAGTTCGTTTTTGTCAGCGCAGTCGTGTTTTTAATATTTTTTAAATTTATTTATTTTTATTTCACACATTTTAGTAACAAATTATATAGTTTTGAAATGTACTCATTAAGGCCTTTCATTTGATGCCCATATTGTAATAATTGAAAAAAAAAAAATATTTTTTCACATTCCAAAATAGCGTCCTATAGTCGCCATATTGATTTTTTTCAAAAAAAAATATAGCTAGTGTCACTCGGATTGATGTAATGATTCTAACGATACCCCATTCATCTAAAACCGTTGAGCCATCTAGAAGTTATGGTGGAATAAAGAAACTCATATACCCACAAACATACATGAACCCTGAACACATATACACTCCTTTTTAGGCAGTCGTGTAAAAAAACGGGTCGAATTGAGTACCTCCCTCCTTTTGAAGTCGGTAAAAAGAGATCGTGAAAGTGTCTTTTAATCCCGTTTTCTTTTGAAAAATACAGTTAAACTAAAGTTTCTGACTTTTGTAACCACTGAGCATGATATGATATTAAATCTATGATCGATCAGAAAATTGGTACTAAAGTGTTACGTGAGTAATGATCGTATTTTTACACTAGGGCTTGTTCTAAGTCCTCACACTCTGAGTTTTTTTCAGTAATTTCTTGCACTTACCGTTAATATTGGTATAATAATAACTAGGCGAAGGCTCTCCCAAAGTAAGTCTTGCTTTTCTCGGAGATGAAATAATTCTTGCCTGACTGAATAAAGGTATGACTAGCAGAAATATCTGTAATGAACACCGAGATTAATAAAGGATAAAAGTAGAAACATCTGTAATTTAAATTCTAACTTGTTAATTGGGCATACATTTTTTATATATTTTCATCGATCGGAGTATTTTTTACTAAAATTCTGTTTTAAAAAAGTAGTTTTTACTGCATCCATACTCCCAGAGGTAACGAAAGTTTAGTTCCTCCACAACACATATCCGAAAAAAGTAATTCAATTCAACTTGTGAATGAACGAACAATTAATAACATAGCTTTATAAGTGTTAGATGTTAACTATTAATGCGTTAATCAGTCAGTAGCCAGTACAGACAATTTTATAAAAAACATATTTGTAGCTCAGTGGCTAAGTTTACTTTTGTTTTATTATATAATAAACTTATACGCCGGTTATAGACGACAACTGTTAATTTGAATCCAAGTTTAGTTGAATATTGTTCTTGTTATAATAGAAAAACAAGTCACTTTTTTATTTTCTAATACTAAGGCTTTTCTAATTCTAAGACTGCCTCTATACAAATTGCGAGGAGGCGACCAGGAGACGTTAAATTAAAGACTGACTGCGATCAAAGACTGCTTTATTAAAGTAATGAAATTGCTTATATACGAGGAGAGATGAGTGTGTGTAAGTACATATTGGTACACACACTACACCTCCCCCCTAAAAAAGAAAAAAAACCTATATAAAAAGATTCACTTTTTTTTTCTAAATTACTAAATTACTGTTATTGACGATTCTGATACAATTTTATTTCTAAAGTAAAATGAATTAAAGTTTTTTTTAAATAATTACTTACTATTAATTATAATTAATTCAAGAAAAACATATATTATATATAAAAAAAATTCAACATATATCATTCTTTTTAGAAGATTTCAAAAGTTATGTATGTGTTAAAGAAAATACATAGGTAAGTACTAAGTAAATGAAATGTACCTATCTATCACTTATAAGTATTATAATATTCTTATCTTCCCATTTTCAACTCTAACATGACAACACCAAATATATATATATATATATTTTTTTACACACAAATTATGGAATTAACACATTAAATAAACAAAAAAATCTAAACTGAAACTCTAAACCATTATTGATAGGTATTTAAAAAAAACTGTTGATACAGTTATGACAAAACTAACATTCAATTCTGTAATATTTTATTAGCAAGAACAAAATTTAATTGTGAAAAAAAACTATTATGATAAGCTAATTTAATAAGCATTCCGAATTTTATACTTATCGATTTCAAAACAAGTTACAAACAATAACGTGAACTCCACTACAGGATAATAATTAACTTGGTATAAAGTTAAAGTAAATTGCAGATTTCCAATAGATACTTATACCCAATACCAATATCTCTGTTCGTAACATCCTTATCTACATTCTTTTTTTAACTCTCGTTACATTAATTCACATTTCAAAGCTTATGCTTTTAAAAAAATAATAATCATTTCATAATAATATTAATTGAAAACATAATTACTACATTAGGTATCCTTCTGATTTATATCGAAATAGATTGCACAGACTAATACAGAAACATTGTCATTCCTTGAAAGAAATAAAATTAAAAATTACCTCGCTGATTCTTTTTTCTCTCTCTTTTAGCGTTGATGAAGGTAGCTAACTTCAATACAAATAGAAACATTAAATATCTGCTTAAACATTCTACTTTCTTTATGTCTCTTTCATAAATAAAACTTCCATTCCAAGTAACTTTTTGCTAACATTTCAATACTTACATAATACTTACATTTAATTCTGAACTTTTATTAAAAAAAAAACTTTGATCTTTCTTACCATCGCTTTAACATAAAAATATTTTTCTTTCATGAGTAAGTACTTTTTTATATTAAAGTAAAATCATTCATCAACCTTAAATCATGTTCTTTCATAATAATTATCCTCTACCATTTCTTATGTTTATCATAAACATAACTTCCTATTTTTCAGTATTTTTATCTTTCGACATTCTATCTCTCAATATTCTTAAATACTTTACTTTGTTTCTATACATATATTTAATTCACTTTAAATCCTACTCTTGCTCGTTTTAAACTTCTTTTTCATAATAACACTATCGGTACACTATACACATTTCATATCACCTACTAGGTACTCATATATCATAATTCGCCCGGCGCCGGCGTACTTTAATTTTTATTTAACTCATCATTTTTGGTACATACTCTATATATATTTATTTATAGTCGACTTCATTATCATCATAAAAATGGACAATTGCCATTTTGGGCTGTGGCCACAGCTCAATAATTAATGGGGGCAGGTTTAAGTCTCTTTTGGACTCCAACTATGTCACAGAGGAAATCTCGTTCACGCCATGATCCAATGGAAGGATCTGACACCCCACGTATGTACCATTATTAATAGGGTCATGAATTAAGACATATACTAATTTGGTCTCCAAACAGGATTCAAAGGGGAAATCTCGTTCACACCTTGATGCAACTGAAGGACCTGAACCCTATAGTACCTCTCTTTTAATGTGTACCGTATAATCGAGCTTTATATCCTATCCTTTACTTTCCAACACCTATCAAATAAACTAACAATCCTAAATTGAATATAAGATAAATAAGAGATTCATCGCTTTTGGGTGATCAGTGCAATCGCATGTGAAACCTTATAAACCGTATATTCCCTAACTTCTATAAATAAATCCTTACCATCATTCCAAATCCTAAATTAAAAAAAATATATAAAAGACATAAATATCTCAGTCATTCATACCTCAACATAAACTTTCACATCCGAATTTAATAAATAAGTTCCTTAAAGTTTTCTTCCCACCAAATTAATACTTACTCGTTATTTTTTCCTATTAAAACAATGTTTTTATTATATTACAGCTTAACCAGCTAACTCGTGTGATATTTTGTGACAAGATTAATATTACTACTTCACATAAATAATATCAACTTGCATAAATGCAACTGCGCTACCTCTTTGTAATCCACCGTTATCGAAATACAACTCTTACATTCCAATACCTTGTTCGTTAAGGAGGTAATCAAAACATTATGATTGCATCACTTATAATAAGAAATATTTGTCACATGATAATTTGTCATCGATACCTATTAAATTGATTTGCGTAGATAATAAAAATAAACTCAAATGAGTTAACTAAAAATTCAGGACAAAACGAAAAACAATAATTTTACTTTATTACTGATTTGTATTTAAAATAAAATGCTAAGACAATAATATGAAGAAAATACATGGAATAATAATAATAGGTGGTACTATTACTTAAAGTAATACTATCTGAATTTTCAATAGTACTTACCATAAAAACCTAATTACTATTTCTGATAATAAAATCTTTTCTTAATTTCACTCCTAAACATAAAAGAAAATAATTTCACTACAAAAATTAATAAAATGTAAATATATCGAGCGTTTATTTACTTTCTATACGTAATAGCATTATACATAAATAAAAGATAGTTTTGTTATTCGTAAAAATTAGGGCGGAAATATAATTTGACACTATGATTGTACGTAAAAGTAATGATATGTATTTTTTTGTCAATGTCATAGGTAAATAATATTAAGAAATCAAACTCGTAATTAAAATTTTTCAAGCGAACATCGAAACTAAAATGAATTTTCGAACTTCCCAATCTACATAAATAGTTTTTTCATCAGATAGAATATAGTTATAAATTACTTGTACATAAATATATGATATAGCGGAGAAAAATATGTAGGTACTAAACTAAAGACAAAAGGTAGTTTTATAAGGTAAGTAGCTAATTTTCTAATTAGTTACGTTTAAAACTGAAAGTAGTTTCTGAACTATTTATTTTAACAAGTCAAATAAGATGAATGATGTTTTCAAAATCTATTGACGAATAGGTTAATATAATTAATACGTAACAATGAAAAATATTATTGAATTACATAGAATATTATAATATTTAGTAATAATGAAAAGCATAATTACATAATCAAATATTTATTTAGAGATAAAAGACGATTACTTAATTACTTAAAAAAACACATACCTACTTAAATAAAATGTGTTATCAATATTAGTGTCCTGCTAAAGAGAAATAAATCTAGGTACCTACTACCTGTTCGTTCATGCCATTAAAAACCTTATGTAATTATTTGTATGAAACTTTTAACTAATTCATGACAGAATAAAACAACTCAAACGATATTTAAATTCTGATACCTACCTATTTAGTTCGTTGCTACAATATCACACGTGTTGCTATGTCAGCAATTTCGATGTCGTTCACATTGAATGCATTTACTTACTTGTTACGAAATCCAAACTTTGTAACATGCATCTAAATAATTGACATCGATGAAATAATTATTAATAAAAATGTATTTATGAAAAGGGGATTCACAAATTACTTACTTTTACTTTTGTATATAACATCATAGCTACAAAATTAAATTTTAAAATCTCGAAAAAAAGGAATAAAAATAATCACTATTCATGATAAAATATCAAGCCAAAATCATCAAAACTTCATAAATTAGCATTTACGATATAAGAGTTACCTTCATCAACGATCGATCTTCGGAAAACTTACTGAAAATAAAATAAAAACAATAATAAATACCAACATACTTTAAAAATCTCTGTCATGGACGAGGGAATAATCTGTGCAATCATTCGTACCTATATAAATGAGAAACTAAGTTACATAAATAAAAAAAAACAAGCCATAAACATTATCTACTTTTAGAAATCATCTTTCTTTTCCACTTTTTACACAGACATTTGTTTACTTCAAATTTATTTTAATGAAGTAGTACTATTTTACATTCTAACTTATCATTATAATCAAAATTTATTCAAAAATATATGATTAGGTACCTAAACATGTTTAAGAATTAAAAAAAAGAGTAAGTACTACATAAAATCTAATTAATTTAAAATAAATTCTTCAAAACTTTTATTTTAACCGTAACAAAAACATTTAAGAAATAATTATTTTCCAAAAACCAAAAATCGTTTAATGAAACTCTGTCCATATGTAAGTTAAAATTTCAATATCAAGGTCTCCTATAGAGAGTAGGAAAAAAAAATTTCAATATTAAAACAAACCACAAAATGTTTAGAAGTAATTTTAAGTCGTGTCCAAACTTCGCCGATGTCGTCTGGTTGGCTACTTTCCGTTGGTTAACTCTTCAGCTCCCTGCTGCATCGACCTCCTTTGACACCATCATCTGCCGGCTGGTCCACATCCGACACCATCGTCTCCCGGCACCCTGCTTTTTATCTCCAACCTCATCAGCATCTCAGTACGCGGCAACGAATAATTATTTCACATTTGATAATTTAAAGTTCACGTATATTTTATTAATTGTCCATAAAATTATTTTTCCATCTCGGAATTTGAAGAAATTATTTGTTTATTAAAATATTATTAATTGATATTTAGATTAACATGATAATGTTTTTTATTTATAAATATTGTATTATAGTTCATATTTATGTTTTAGTCCTTTATATATTTCACCCACGTCACTTTTATTGTCCAAATAAATATTTATTTATTTTTCACATTATTTACATAAAATAAAACCGTCTGCGCAGCGCCGCCGATAGGCAGCACTGGCAGGGTCGCCATGCGAGGAGGCGACCAGGAGACGTTAAATTAAAGACTGACTGCGATCAAAGACTGCTTTATTAAAGTAATGAAATTGCTTATATACGAGGAGAGATGAGTGTGTGTAAGTACATATTGGTACACACCAGTGGCGAAGGGTCCATACAAGCCGATTCCCATCGGCTTACCTTTTAAAATCCCATCCCCATCGATCCATTATAACATGTCATTACTTAATTTTTTTCGCCATTTCGGTAAGATTAATTAATAATAGCTACAATTATTTTTTATGAATTTCTAAGTATTTAATTGTCTACTTTAAAAACGCTCGCGCGCGCGCCGCGCCCCGCGTGCAAGGAATATCAAATCAATTTTCGTACAAAATCTCCTTGAGGCAAGCCGACGTCCTTTAGCTTCCTTTTTGCACTGTGTCTTGGCGCGGTTGCCACGGGCAACGGTTGATTGTTATTACTCTGTCTCTTTCTCACCAACGCACCACAGTCGCGTGCCTTTCGGTTGAAAATGGTGAAAGGGAAGCCGGCCGGCTGTGGCTTAAGTTTTCTCTCTCTTTCTATTTGAAGCGATGTTAACGTTTCTTTTCTCTTTCTGTTATGAAGAGACGAATAAGTTTTAAGATGCAAAATAAACAAAATAAGAACGATAGAAGAAAATACATCGCAAATTAGATATTTTATTTAGAAGTATAATAGTACGTTTCCGCCATTATCATTGTTTATGTGAGTGTTTGGAACGTGATTAGTTTTTATCAAAATAGTGAATTAGTGAGTGAGAATCGATACTTTTTCCCGGTTTTTGTTTATTTTAATGTGTTTATCTCATGTATTTGTTTATTGCGGTAAGTTTTATTTGCTATAATGGCTTTAATTAATATGGATTGTCGTTTAAGTGACTAGCGCGGCGAAACATTGTTTTCCAAACTTAGTTACGAAGTTATGGTTACGTTAGCAAGATGTTTTTTTTTTAAACATTTTCAATATAATACATCTTTCTACGATAAGGATGACAAGCAGTTACAAACTCAATAAAATGTTTTGTTTTCCATGATTATTATTTCTGATTCCAACTCAGTATAGAGTAGCGTGGGCTAGACTGTCACTATTTTATTAGTGCTTTTTTGCATGGTGAAATTGAGGCCCTAACTTCTGAAGCAACGCGTGAAGCTTGCACCGGATGGTTGGTCCGGATTACCTTCGCCATATTTCGACCCCTCGCCACTGGTACACACACTACAAAATATATATTTTTTAAATCATGAGTGACACTATAATATAAAAGAAACAATAAGAAAAACGTTTGAAGAAATTTTCATATACAATATAAAAAATAAACGAGAAATTCCTCTGTAGAAAAGATAATTATAAAATAATTTAAAAACATAGGTCACCGGTGACCCACGCGGTGGTTAACGTGTTAACTTACTTTGCTGTTAGCCTCATATAATATGAGTATGATATTATTATCTAGTCCACATAATATTGATACTGAGTCCTTACCTTTACCACAAAATCCATTTCGCCACACAGATACTCCAAATCCTTTGACCTAGCTTGATAACCGAACCACCACTGCGAGCTTACATCTCAGTCTTTGAGTTTTAGAGGTTTTTAACGGGCAAAAAAACACACACGTGCAATGTAGTCTACACTCTGTGGGTGAAGGCAATTTCGCCCATATCCGTTTTACACGGTGTGATGTCATGCCATTAGTTGCAGGATAAGGAATTGCCTTTTGAGTCGACGAAAGCAAGATTAAGGTAGCTTGTACTGTTATCTCTGAATAGTCCGTCATACCTTATTAAGAAGATTAATTTTGTCAATTAGGGAAGTAGCCAAACCTGACGTATTTGATAAAGACTACTTTTATTTGAATAATGATAACTGAGTTTAAAGTTAAAACTATAATCTGAGATTACATCTCGGAAAGCCAGTTAACAGTCCTTTTTATAAAGGACACGTTAATGTGTAATTTGACATACTTAAATCCTAATTTTTATATTCGTTTCAACAGTTTTTCCAATGCTCTACTACTTACGCCCTACACAACAAAAATGTCTTTATAAACCCTTTTCTTAGTATTATCAAAAAAAACATAATAATTGTTCATTGCTATTCATATGCTTTCGTGTATTAGGTAGTCACAATGTCATTTCAATAAAGGAAATACTTAAAATCTGTACATGGTGACCACTGGAAAACAACAATACGATACGAATTACTTTAAACCTCTTTAAGTACATAGTTTACATGCTGGCTTCAAACACAACCCTTCGATATTTTATAGTTTTTGACCATACCAGTATTGTATGCGTTTTATCAAAGTCAATGAATGGGGATATAAGGGTAATAAAACCAGTGCTTTTAAGTCTCGATACCGTAAAACGACATATTTAGCGAAGTACGTCTCTACACCCACTGAGACTTGACACGCGTGTTGAATGACTTATTTTCAAGGTTTTGGAAACATAAAGGTGCCGCAGGGTCTTCGAACTATAATTTCAAATGTGTCTTTTAGATACAAATTATAGCCATACTTGATTGCAAGTGACAAACTGGCCAAGTTGACATTTTCATGGAATATGGCTTGAGAAAACTTTAAGTGGAGAATAACGGTCAATATTATGAGTTGTATTTTCTCGGAAAGTTCGAAATATTTTACTGAATTGGTATACAAATAAAATGATGGATCGTCAGAATAACGGCTTTCCGATCATAAAGTTAATATCGATTCGGTGTATTAGATTTATGGCGAATAAATTCAAACATTATTACTCGATTTTAGTCTTGTTAGTTTGTAAAGGTCTTTGAACTAGACTGACTATCGATAGTCATATAATATAAGTTGTACTATTAAGTATGTTGCGAGCATATTTTAAGCAACAAGCCCTTTACCGTTTACAACCCGTTTACACTAAACTAATTAAGAATCGCCTAAGTTTTTGCCTAACTACAACTCGACCAAGATAATTTGACGACTGATACCTGAAGTTCATGACACCATATTAATTTGGTACTATTATGTATTATGTGATTCCCTCTCTATCAGAATGACCTTTTCGCTGAAAGACAATTCACGTTGGATGACATGAAAGCAAGGCGCCTAGATAGCCGAAAGACAGTTAGCTACATGACTTAAAAGCAGGCAGCAAAGAGTCAACCTAGCCAGACGACATAAATTTGGTCGAGTTGTAACAATTTTGTGCCTCAGGAAAAGTCTTATTTGATTCTGCTTAATTGTTTGTTGCATGTTTCAAAAGATTCTGACGATGTCTTTAACATCATATAAATTAAAAATCTATGAGAAATAAAATTTATGTAGAAAAATTGGTTGGTTATGTAAAAAACCTTCTCATATATCGTTGACCTGGATGAACTAAAAAAAACTACTTTTTTTTACTTTGAAAGACAGTCCTAATGAAAAAATATCGAGATTTTTTTAAGATACAAGGTCTTACAATAAGTTGCAATTTTTGAGTTGATACTGTTCCTGTTCATCCAAGTCAACGATATACAGTGCCTTTGGTCTTGAACTAGCGATAATTTCTAGCAAACAACAATAGCTCTCGAAATATGCAACATAGAGCAATAAATTTTTGAGTCGTTCTGTAGATAATATCCTTGTGTATTTGAATAATGCAAAAAAAGTTGACATTATTTTCCTAGTTTTTGAGAAATGTAATAAAAACTCAAAAAAATTGCACAAATCTCGTATAAAATTTTATTTCAGTAACTTTTTTTGACGTATTTAAACCAAAAATTTACACATTTTATTTTTTAAATTGATAGGTGATATTATTAGCTTTTGAACGGTATTTTTGTTATAACTGTAGGACTTCTAAATATTAGAGAAATTGATATTTTTCTGCAGGGTCATCTAAAATAAAAAGTCAAATTTAAAATGGCGGCCATTCCAACAGGAGTGGGGATAGACCCTAACATGTGGGTGTTTTTGTCGATAAAATTAGGTGTATTTCACGCCTTTAAATTATTGCTAGTTCAAGACCAAAGGCACTGTATAAAACAACTAGGTATTCTTTTGGTAGTAAAAACTGATACTAAATGTATAAAAACATAACACATTGTCTACGCTACGCAAATCGTTACATCTACTCCTATGAAGTAGTCAGATATGGGAATTAGTCATACAAGCCCGACCCCGAACTTGTCATATATATCATGTTTTCCATTAAAACCATACACATACGTTCGTGTTTTTTAATTACCGCAATTTGTCATCACTCACCCACTCCTAACTTATACGTGTTTTTACTTAAGTATCGTTTAAATAATTGATTACATAAAAACTTTATTTTAAATTTACCATTACGTTTGGACAAGCCGTAATAAATAAGAGTACAATTATTTATTATTACATCACAGTTTAATTTTAGAAAAATTTTGGAGCACAATTGAGATCAATACATTCAAAGTTTAAAGCCAATCTTTTTAAGCACAACTTAAAAAATATAAATATCCCAAGGGTAACAAATAGTAACAAAATTGAAAAATAACTAAATTGTACTGCAGATGCTAAGCTGGTAAACATGTACAAATGATAAAACACATCCATTACCTATGCAATAATTGTAAAAACATTTTAATTAACGTAACTAAAATACTTTATGGGTGGGAACTCTTAGATTAAAAAATATATATTATCCCCATCACGTCAAGTAATATAAATCTTGTTTTAAAGAAATAACTACACAAAAACTAACCAGATTAAATAATAAAAACCCTGATATCACGAACCAATGTTTTCGAATATTTCTTGAATAAAATAATAAGAGTAACCTAACTAGCTGTGATTAAAATGAACCCTGTCTAGAAAGAAATAAAGAAAAGTAAT
Organism: Agriphila geniculea; assembly: GCA_943789525.1. Taxonomy (NCBI): domain Eukaryota; kingdom Metazoa; phylum Arthropoda; class Insecta; order Lepidoptera; family Crambidae; genus Agriphila; species Agriphila geniculea. The sequence continues at coordinate 18,797,914 of OX038875.1, forward strand.
GGAAAATAAAAGTCAATTAAAGTAAATTAATGGAAAAACAAACCAAGAAGTTGATTAAAGCAATATTTTTCCAACCCACATCTCAATTATAATGTAGTTTTACTGACCTAACAACCGACTCTACAACCTTTTCAAAGCTACATGAAGTCCTGGTACACTTTAGTTCTAATCTACATATTACTTAGTTAAAAACTAGTTTAGACATAGTTTAATGGAGACCGTATGGCGAAATCAGGGCTGGAGCTGGTGCATAATGAGCAACTGGTGCTACGGCAACCTGTGAAAAAAAAAGATATTTAACCCTTAGCAGGTAACGACATTTTTTTGTTACATTGTTAGTATGGAGGGTACAAATTGACCCAAAATCCCGCGCTTATTCGTATTGTTTATTAATAAAACATTCAAAAAAGTAAAAAGTTAAAAAAAATCAAGAAGAATGGTTTATTGAAAAAATGCAAGTAAGTCGTGTTTCATACAAAAATAGTGGTAATAGTCAGTGCATGGTTTTCTGTTAACTACTTCATTTTCCTTCAGGCTTAAAAATTCTACCAAATTAAATTTTTGAGAAACAAAAGTGTCGCTGTTATTATTCAAAACATTCTTTTGTTATATTTTTATAGTTACTTTACATTTTTATGTAAAGAAGCTATAAAAATAGTGCAAGCTAGTGTGTTTACAATTACTACCTTTCTTTACAGAAATAGGATCGTCATAGTGGCCCACAAAAATTTATAAATCGGCCATTTGGCCCGACCTTTAAAAAAGTTAAGCAACTATTTAATGTCCTAATTCTAAAATTATAACGATTAATCTACACCGTATTACAAAAAAAAAAATCCTAATGCCGAGTATGGTAGATAGGGACCATGAAACTGAACAACTTTTAATATGAGAACAACTCAGAAATCACGAAAAAAATCTGCTGTTTCATACAAAAATTAGTAACGAAAATATCAAAATGTATGAAACAGCTCTTTTTTTTGCTATTTCAGAGTTGTACCCATAGGCATAGTAGAAGTTGTTCAGTTTTATGGTCCCTATCTACCATATTCGGCATTAGGGGTTATTTTGTAACATGTTGTATAAGTATGCAATTAATTCCCTACTATAATCTTTGGAATTAAAAGAATCAACATTTATAGCCCACCCACGGCTCGTTAAATAGTAACGACTAACGATTCTTTCGAATGTTTTGGGTAAAGATAATTAAATTTATTTTAAGCTTTAATTTTGAGTGCAAATACCAGCGGCTATTGAAAATGTTGCTTTTAGGCGGCGATTCTATTTAGTCACGTTTGTGAAAACCATAACAAACTTCAAATAAAGTATAGATTTTTATTTGTAATTTTATTACTACTACTATATGACTATGGAAAAGTATTGACCAAGTTGTGATGAAGTCTTTAAAAATAACTGCATTATTATTAACTTTTTAAATCAAGTGGCAATCAAACAAGAAATATATACTTTTATACATGCAAATACAATAAAGTACACATTAAACCCACAAGCTATCTAGCAAGTTACTAAGGCATTTCGAAGGTTCTGAGAAATTCAGTGGACTATGCCGTCCAAGATTCACATGCCAATATTTCCTTATAAGCTTACGCGTTATTAGTCGCTTGCGCAAGTCCAACGCAACTCTTGATTTTGTGTAAGTAATGTTATAATGTTGAACTCCTTTAAGCAATATGGTGATCAATTTTATTATTTCAAGCAAAACTAGTGTTTTGTGATTTCACATTTACCTATTTATTACGATGCAAACTTTTTTCCTTTTAATTTCAAACAATAATTCTCTTTATTTATAAAAAACTACGATCGCTAATACACATTAAACAAACTTTTATGTAAAATGTTTGAAAACTTAGTTAAATGTCATAAGTGTTTTGAGGAAAATGATATCTTAGCTTAGTCACAAAAAACAAGCCAATTGCAAGATTTTTTTTAAATGAAAACCAAATAAAAATATTCAATTTATAATTACTGAAACTATACGCTCTACGTAATATGAAAGAGAAGTCGGGCAATTTTGTAGACAAGTATGTACTATGTAAAAATAATAATAATTACATATATATCTTTCTACGTTTATGGCTTAATGGATTCCCTCTGCGATTGCAGTTAAGAATCGGAAGGCACCCCAAGCAATTGGTCCCAGCTGCGTTGATGATCGTTAACACCCCCCAATCCGCATTAGGTTGGAGCGCAAACAGTGGGGACATTAAAAAGGGCTTTATGACGATGTATATACTTATAAGGTTAAGACCCTATAATTACTATATAGTGGCGTTTACTCAGACGTGTGTTGACAGAGCAACGATGATGTGGGGTTCACTGCTTAAAGTGAGGTATCGGTAGTAGGTACAAGTCGTCATAATATTATGTTACCTCACTGTAGGAAAATATATTGAAAAGCTATCCTTACCGGATGTACAGCGTGTCCCGTTTTGTGAACGACCGCGTTGAACCCGTTGTGATCGTCGGCTGAGTATGCCACTGTCCTCGTCGAACCGTCCGGTTCCACCAGCGAGTAGCTACCTTATTGGTCATCATTATTTTTTCAATACAGTTGCTTGAAAATGCGAGCTTACGATGACAGTACAGCGTGCGGTAAGTTGATTTTATAACATATTTGCTCGTAAAGGGTCTCTTATTACACCAATTTCAATATCGTATTGTATCTCATTACGAACTTGTGCGGTAATGTAAAGTAAAACGCACGGTTTCCTTGATAAGCCGTGCGTTTTACTTTACATTACCGCACGGTTTATCAAGATACTTCGTCTAAAACGAACGGTACTTTTTTAAATCTTAGCAAAGAGTTTTTATGTCAGAAAAGAGGTCAACATTTTATGGATAAAATTGACTTTGGGAGATAAAATGTAATAAATAAAAATTTAATTATTCAATTTAATTAATGTTGACAATAAATTACAACCATTTATCTGTAACAAAAACACAAAAATATTAATTTACTTCATTAGTAATACTGGCTGTTTTTATGCCTTTGCCTTAAAAAAAACGCTGATGCGCGCGCATTGCTAATTTTTTTTTTTTTGCTGTATTGTTTTTATTTGAAAATGTCGTCAAGTACTGATGAATTTAATAATTCAACACCGCCAGAAGTCTTAGAGGCAGCGAAAAAGGCTACTCTAAGCCTCTTGCCCGAAAAATTGACCGATAAGATACTTACAAGCGTATCAAAATTTAATCATATGGAAAACAAGCAAAGGTGCAAAGTCCGAGTTTTATTTATTTCCTCGCAAATATGTTATAAAACGTCGTATGACATACGTGCGCTTTGATAATTACAGCCTCTGCTTTCTTGTAGCCCTCGCCTACGGCTCGGGCTAGCAATATCGCCTCGGCTGTAATTTTCAACGTACCGCACTTATATCATAATGTACTATTACCGCACGTATACTGTATACTGTAATAAGATTACTACCAAAGAATTTTATGTAATAAGAATTAAAAGATAGTGAAAGTGTATACGTAGTACAAAATGTGGGGTTTTTTTTCTTTTTTTGAAGAAAATGAAGAAGACGAAGAAGGAAAAATGTTTTTGACTAATTTAGTACAGAATTTATAAAAACATTCTGCAATTACAGATTTTCTACAAATTTTCTACAGAATTTCTAAAAATTTTTAACAAATTTTCTACAAATTGTCTGCTTTTTTTCTACAAAATTAGAAGAAAACTAGAAGTAGGAAAATTTGTAGGCAATTTGTAGACAAAATACTTAAATGTAAAATGCCTGAAATAAATGGTTAAATAAAAAATAAAAATGACATTTCCGTAGCGCAAAGAAAACGCTCCGACTAAACATTATTTTAAACTAAATGCAGTAAGGAATCTGCTAAAAATATTATGTCATTGAAAAACCAATAAGTTACGATACGATAGTCACTTGTTTGAACGTGCGTTTTCACCTGTTTACCTATCGAAAACAAACGAACGGTCAAAACTAGGACTTCAAAGTTACAGAAAGATAAGTTCAAGTTAAAGTATTATTATTCTGTGGTTAGCGTCCCCGCTGACGGGCGATTAATCGCTGCGCGATCTTTTGTCGCTGAGAATAGAACATACGGAGTTCTAAATATAAATGCCCACGAATTACTTTTTGTAGCTGCGATAAAAGCGGCGTTAATCGCAGCGCTTTATTGTCGCTGGCTAAGTAAAACCTTTGTCGTGTCATTTCGCGAGCGATTATCGCCGCGATTAACGCCGCGATTATCGCAGCTACAAAAAGTAGCCCGTGAGCGGTTACGCTTAAAGTAGGTTTACCTTTGACGACGTCTCCGTCTCTCTCTTCTTGTTGACTCTTTATGTCACCAGTGTGGGGGTCTTTTACGCCATAGTTGAATGCGTATCTTGGGTAAGACTGCAATTCAAAGTTAATAATCTTTACGATGGGACTGAAAATTCCCTAAAATTAAGAAAAAGAATGTTCCTAATCTTTACTATTCTATACTAAGTTTCTGGTTTTTTTTTTTATTTATTAGCCAAAAAAAACAATACCTTTTTTCATAACATTATTGAAGTTTTTCTCAACATTGGGGATGCAGATGCTTCATAAATTCGAGTTCATAATACTCGTAGTATTCATTACTCTTAGCAAGAAAATCTATCGAATTCCAATAGAATCCTCATTGAGCTTAAATATAAAATTTAAGTCCCTTTACGGAGGCAGGTAGCACCATACAAATTTCTAAATAAAATACATTGTGCTCGATACGATTTCAATATGCACTCCACAGTTTTTGGTGATACGAATACCTACATAAACTGGAGATGACAATGCGACAATAAATTAAATTTCGTATAGCGAAGGACGCTGCTCCCATCCCAGTTTGCATAAAAAAAATCGGGTTGCACTCCGGGAGTGCCGGCAGAAGTGAAACCTTTTTGATATTTTGAAATTAGTGGCAAAGGGTTAAAATTATTTCTTTCCTATTACTATACAGTCACACAATTCAATCAGTTTGTAATTAGAGAAAAATTCTAAAGATTTCGCGCCAGTAGCCTTTTTAATTTCTATATGCACGCATTCTACGATTTAAACTTATAGTCACAGAGTTTAAATAAGTCTATGATTTGACCGAAGAGATCGCTGCTATTAGTTCCATTTTCAAAATTAGCCCGTTGCTGGTGATTACGTCTTAAAATGACGCGCCGCCATTTTCAACGCACCCCGTAGAAAGAGAGGGGGATATTTCCACCGCCAGCTGTCTACTCTCCATCCGTCACATCCGTCTTACGTAATTTCGATCAACCACGTGACGCGAGTTTAGCATTTTTTCCCCATTACAAAAAAAGCGTACAACACCGCTAAAGAAGTTTTCACTTCAACAATCAATTAAAATATCCAATAATTTAGTCACAGGAAATATTATATGCAGTTGGAAAAGTCTTGAAGAGGTCATTAGGTTAGGTTAGGTTACTATTGTGACCAAAAATGCGCTAGCCGAGCGAGCGGAGCGAGCGTGCCACGGGAGCGGCCGGCGAAGCGCCAGAAACGAAGTTATTGTAAAATAAACTTTCAATATAGGTCTTTTACTTAAAAGTCCTGAAGCCTTGGCTATTTCACTTACTGTTTTCCGTACTTTAACAGTGTAGCATCCGTTAATCTGCAGATTAACTAGTTAAAGTGCGGAAATCGTCTACTTTAAGAAAAATTCCGCACTTTAACTGACTCGACCAGTTAATCTGCAGATTCACTAGTTAATCTGCAGATTAACGGATTTCGTACTCTAACGGTAACATATATACTCATATGAACTAGTGTCACCAATATTTTCATTTATTGTCGCATTGTCGTCTCTACCCCGTATATAATTTAGCACAAGGGTGGCCAATAAATTTGCCAGGTGGGCAAAATTTTTTAGACTATAGTGGCGCTGGCCCACAACTTTTAAGCGGGGCTGGCCGGCGCGCAGTGCTGCCGTGCGCCGGCCGGCCGGCCGATATCTGGCGGGCAAATTCAAATGCCTTGGCGGGCCACTTAGTGGCCCGCGGGCCTGCGATTGGCCGGCCTTGATCTAGCATAACCATCGAAACACAATAAGATAAAACAATTTATCAACACTTAACTGTCAAAATACAATGGATTTGGACAGTTGAGTGTCAATAAATCACTAGGTATATCATATTATCGCGTCTCAAAGTGTTCGAAGAATTCGTTAAAAATAAGACCTGATAAAATTTCACACCCGCATATAAAAAGTATTGTTCTTACCACAGGTTCAGCGATCGCGACCGGCGCATGGACCAGTGGCGCATGGGCCAGTGGCGCGTGCGCATACGGCAGCGCATACTGCAGTGGCACTGCAAACGCAGCGCTCACGCATGTTAATACTAAAACGGCCTACAAGGAAATAAAGACGTTAAAGCCAAAGAAATACAATTTTTTTACGAAGGAACAACATTATTTTATTTTCTAGTGATGGTATCTCTTTGAACCCGTAAAAATGACCCACCAAAAACATTTTCATGTATAGTGTCGCCAAGACTCCATATGGCTTACACTGTCAAAAAGTTATCAGACCTCATTGAGAGCCAAGCTTCTAACTCTACACGCCCTAATTCTACAAGCCCTAACTTCAAAAACTCTTCACCTTAGTCAAAATATGTGGCTTGGCCATTTCACTACATAGAAAAATGTATTCACTGTTAAACAGTAATAGTTCTTGTAGTAACGAAGCGGCCAAGCCATATATTTTGACTTATTTTCTAGTGATGGTATCTCTTTGAACCCGTATAAATGATCTCTGAGTCTAAACACATGCGTATATCAATAATTGCTGAAATGTCATCTTACAATTTCGGAATAGTAGACAAATAAGTAACTAATGAATACATGTTAATTATAAAATACAGAACAGCTAAAACAGCAAGATTGCCATAAACTTTGTAAAAAACAAAAAGTATCTATCTACGTCTGACTTGTCTGATGATAAAAAAAATCTAAGTTAAATAATAAACACTTATTATAATTATACACTATACGCTTTATTAAACTGATCCCTATTCTTTGACAATTTCACACAGCGCAAGCCCCAATGATAAACTACATAATTATTATACATAGTAACACCCAAACCCGTCACAGAAATTAAAATGCATCATTTCAATTTCGGCTCAGCCAGGAATTGAACCCGGGACCACTTGCGTGGTAGACCAGCATGTTGACCACTGCACCACTCAGGTCGTCAAATAAAAACTACATTCTGCATTATATTTTTCCAAAGTCCGTTGAATCTTAAACTTATACTTAGCTAAAGTTGCAATTGATTGCACAACTCACCCACATGTTTGTGCTCAATAGTTGACAACGCACTCGGGTTCACTGCGCAGGCGCGATCTACTGCTATAAGCGTTTATACTCAAAACCCCACCATAAAATACAACTGCAAGGTGCACCTATGATGTATGCCACTTAGGTCTAGCGGTAAGCTGCTTTTGAACAATCAATTCAATAGTTTGCCGTAAAAAAGAACTAATGTTAAAATTAAGTCCAATATCCCAAGATGTCTCAAGATAAGTGTAACGTAACGGAAATCTTATAAGTTTCCATAAAAAGTTAAATTACTAAAGAGTTCATTAAGGACAAAAAAATAATGCACTCTTTTGTAGGTATAAGCCGTCAGTCATATTCAATTCAATTCATTTAGTAATATTTACGCTTTCTTACAAACGCAACCTAGGTACCTACTCGTAAGAATTGTGGAAGTGAATGAACAAATAACGGGTGCTATTCGCAGGCTCATAGCGCTTCTGAATTGTTGTTCATTTCTTCTAAACACGGACACAACGTTGAGCAAAAAATGCTTTACACAGCGAACCTATAGTAATACCTAACCTGACCATTTATTTTTTTACTCAAAACGGGACATAGGTTTAGGTTAGGTATAATAGTAAAAAAAACTTTCTTATTAAGTTTTATTGACCGAGCCAACACAAAAAGCGAGCGAAACTCTCGTAATATTTTGTGATTCTTGTGAAATTAATTAGGTATAAAATTCTAGTAGAGCCAGTTTTTCGAAATTTATCAAAAAATCACGCATTTCGAAAAATGCTTAAAATTAAACCTTCCAAATAATATACAGAACAGATTGTGTTTTGAAAACCTCGAGAGCAGTTTGGGAAAAAGGGGTGGCGACATCTTTTAGATTAATTTTTAAACAACATAGGTACAATTTGAGCTACTTTTTAACAAGAGATCTACAGCTCACGGAACCAAAAGTATGTATACACATCAACTTTGTCTAGGGATAAAGGTGTTATTTTCATACAAACGAGGTAACTTTGAAGCCTTGGTTTTCTGCCAGGGATGTACCGTGCTGTGATCTGATGATGGCCATCCAGGGAGTGAATGGAGGAGATTCAGATCGCTATACACACCCAACTGATCTGATCAGCATTCTAAAAGATTAATGGGTCAGAGTTCTCAGTTTGAGGATTTCCATACATTTTTATGCTATTTTCGCGGTTTTTTTTAAACATGTCCTTTACGTTTTGAGAATGCTGGTCAGATCAGTTGGGTGTGTATGGCAATCTGAATCTCCTTCATTCACTCCCTGGATAGCCGTCATCAGATCACAGCACAGTACATCCCTGGCAGGAAACCAAGGCTTCAAAGTTACCTCGTTTATATGAAAATAACACCTGTATCCCTAGACAAAGTTGATGTGTGTATTACAAAATAAAAAAGTGATTACACAAATGCACAGATGAAAAAAATTGTTTTAATGCAGCTGGTGATGATTTTAAGTAATAAAAAAATCTTCGCATTTTTTTTATGTTTACCTTAATTATCAACATGGTCTGGACCGGAATTACCTGTAACTGTGTTTTATTAGATCCATCAATTTTCGCGCGGTTTTTGAAAACGGGACAATTTTGCGTCCTGCAGCTTTTTTCGGGGACACCGGACGAAGAACCGCAAAAAGGAACGGTCCTGTTCAAAACGGGACGTATGGTCACGTTAGTAATACCTTTCTAGATATTTATCATTCTTATTATCTCAAACACATAATTATGACATGCTGCGTTCAAATCTCAATGCATTTGGAATTATTTGTAAATTTGTTTTCTTACTAAAATTAGGTAACGGAAATAACAACAGCAAATAAACCACAGATTCAAGTCAATGGACGAACCAGCGATCGCTTAAACAAACAAACATACGAACTAAACTTCTAAATCTCTAGGATATTGCATATCGCTGCCAAGTCGCTCCACATTTGATAGATATAAATCAGTTCGAGTTGCGAAAGCTTAGGGCTCTCAAACTCGAAAGTGACATTTGTAGCTAATTATGTACTGCTTGCAATAAATGGGATATAACACGTAATGGTTTATAGGATATAATTTCTCACTAAGAGAATCTTTCGTACAACAGTTACATGGGCCCATTTAACACAAGTTTACGCCATTAAAATTTGTGAACTCTGATGAAATTAAGGTAGCGTCAAATACACGTACTGATTTGTCCAAATACATAGCTAAAGCCATACTTTGGTTTGTAAAGTTAGTACTTATTTTAGACTATAAAGTTTTGACTAACAAACCCATGAGAAAATAAAGATTTATATTTAAAATATTGCAACTAATGATAAAACCTTCACGACCTCCATCATTAAATTTTACTTTATAACCATAATGTTCCTATTTCTTTAGAAAAAGCTCACAACGGTCTTCTAAGTGCTGTTTAAATTAACTCCCACGACATTTTATGAGGTGCTAACTTACTGAATGGAGTGTTTTGTTGAAAACTATACAAACGTCTTACAAACATTGTGTAGCCATTTAACTTGCGTGACATAACGATCGAAGTATTAATAGCATCTATTGCAATTTATTTTAGAGTGACTGATTTAGTCAATAAACATAATTTCACATAACTTCAAGTAAATCTTATATATATCGGTGGGAAAGACCATAATGTGATAAAACAACTTACACTGGACTTGTTCCAAATCGTCCATTACTTCGAATTCTTATATAACGAACAATACGCATCATTATGCAGGAGCTCGCCAATATAAGTATGAAACTTGCTCGACTTTCTAACCTGGCGTCCGAAATGAATGAATAAATGAAAATATTTTAAAAAAGTCCCAAATAAGTAAATTAAATTAAAAAATAAATTCAATAAAACAAAAAAAAATAAGTAAAAATAACAAAACCTTATACTAAAAAAGAAAAGTACATAACGGAAAAAAGTGTCTCAGCGTGTGTTGCTGAGACGTTCAGTGACGCCACAGCACGTTGTTATTCTGACAGGGCCTGCAATGTCCAGGAGGATAAATTACTGAGCTGAAGACCCTGACAGTGAATTTGCCAATCAAGATGCAGATTATGGAGGAAAAGATAAGTGAGATTGAGGAGACCCAACAAGATGTTGCTCCACTAAAAGCCACCATTGGTAGACTCGATGAGAATTTATATGACACGGAATAGTGGCTTCGTGGTAATAATGTGGAAATTAAAGGTGTTCCTGTGAAGGACAAAGATAATCTTTTTGATATATTGGCTATAGGTCAGCTGATTTTCTATCCAATCAACAAAAGTTCACAGTTTTATTCACAGAGTGCCTACCAACGCTTAATCCGACAAAAAGATATAATAGTCTCATTCGCCACCAGATACACCAAGGAAGACTTAATAGCAGCAGCACGTTTCCTTAAAGATTAACTTATACCTAAGGATATTGGGCCCGTTGGCTACGGAAAAATATTTGTCAACGACCACCTGACTGCGAAGAACAAGGTATGCCTCTCCAAGGTCAAAGCGCTGGCTAAGGAGCATAATTTCCAATTTGTTTGGGTGAAACATATGAAATGTTTTGTAAGACGAATCCCTTCTTTAAAATCCTTTATAGTAAAGACAGATATAAGGTTGAAAAAATATATTTTCGTAACTTGTATTATCTTTAGTTATTATGACCTACTTATATTTTTAAATATTTTTGTTCGATTAACTCAAGTCAATAAAACGGATATTACGCATAAATTCTAGAAACTACGATGGAATGCACCTGTTTATCAGTTTCTTTTGTTCGATGGCTGGGCCGTCCTTTGTTCGCTTCCTTGTTTATTTGTATTTGGTTATTGTGCCGCTCGTTTGTAACTATTTCAATACACCTGGTGTGCGTTATATTTACACATATTATTCATATTACTTAACTGATTTGTTCATTAAAATTGTGTACTTTAATAATATAATTGTTGGTGTCATTTTCTGGGATAATTGTCGTTTGGTTTGCACATATTTAGACAAACTTTCCGATATAGTATGTCAAAATCCGTCTGATTACTTTCTTGTCCTTGGTGATTTTAATATAAGTGCCATATAGGTATTTAACCAAGTATAACATCTATGGTATATCTCGTTTCAGGCACATGATACTTTTTCCAGTTCCAATATTCTTAATTCAATTGAAAACGACTCTATGGTTATGTGAAAATATCTGAACGCTCTCGACCTGGATAAATCTGCCGGACCTGATTCTCATCCAGCTGTATTTTTGTTAAGTGCGCGATGTATTGACTGAACCCATGACGGTACGTGTCAAACGTTGTTCGTTAACTGAAGGTGTGATGCCATCCAAATGGAAATCAGTGTTTGTCACGCCAATCCACAAGAAAGGTGCTAAGACTGTAATTGAGAATTATCGCCCGATATCTCAACTCTGTATTTTGTCTAAAATACTTGAGTACATAGTTTACGATCAATTTATACAGTAGCTTATCCGCATCAATTATCCCGCAGCAGCATGGGTTTATACGAGGTACTTAAAGGAGGTCGCTAATCGCTCATACATTTCAGCCCATTTTATGTACCTGAGGTACATGTATACCAAAATGTAGGGAAAAATTCGAGGATTCCGAAAATGATGTTATTTTAGCTCAATCTTTAAGTAAAACTTAGAAATAAATTATTAAAAGTGTGAACTACTTGTAACACATTCAAATATAATACCTATGGCAATACTATTCACTTTCAGTTTAATAACCCAAATGTTCATTTATATTAGTTAAACATGTTAAACAATATCGTTACACATCGGAATTAATAGACAAAAAAATCTAACCTCTTAAATCAACACTGTGGGAACAGTTTTTATGCCTTCAAGTAACAAAACGTCAAAAGAACTGTCAAACAAAACGTCATGAGAGAAACGTCATTCCTAAGCGTCATTCCGACTTCCGAGTTTAATAAAATCAACTTCAACTGACAATGACAACAGCTGTCAACTTGACAGTTTTTTCAAGTATCAAGGTGCTGAATGTTATTATATAATCTGTGTAATAGGTTCTTATATCGAGACCATTTTTCATTTTTTTTCCTCGTCTCCAAATTACTAGAAAAAAAATATTACTGGTAAATTACTCAGGGTATTATAAGGTATTTTTTTCCGCAGAGTGTACCTCGGTACATCATTTGGGCCATTTTTGGTGACATCCTTTACAGTCTCTAATGCTTTTCACTTTGTCTCGGGGCAGAAGGATGATGGTGCCCAGGATGATGCTATTTACACCGATTATAACAAAGCATTTGATCGGGTTGACCACGACATTTTGCCGCAGAAGCTCTATGGTCTCGGAATAAGAGGTGATCTATATAGATGGTTCTCTCTTATGTCCAAAATCAAACTCAGGCAGTGGGACATCCGCATGGACAGGGATCCTGTTCGGGGTCCCACAAGGGTCTCTTTTGGGTCCGTTATTATTTGAGATCTTTATCAATGATATTGACAAATATTTTAAACATTCTAAATTTTTATTATTTGCAGATGACCTATTTGACTACTCTTGACCTATTTTGTGACAGTCTGTCAGCTGTTAAAAGAGCTTTTTAGTACATTTGAAACCTGTCCCAAGTCTAAGCTCAAATAAATATACTCGATGAGTAATTTCATATTTAATCTGTTCTTTTTTCTCAACATAAGCAGTAGTCAGTTTCTAATCATTAATTGTAAAACAGGCAATTAGTGTTTAATGTTTAATTTATTATTTTAGTTTGCAATCAGCTGTTTAATTACAGTGTTAGTGTTTAATAAACTATATTTACTGTTATCTGTGCAAGCTCTGTAAAGTTAGCTATAAGCCTCCAAATATTATAAAATAAAAATAAATAACGAAACATAAATGAAGATAGAGCTGAACCTTAGAGCAACGCGGGCAGGAAGCCCGCGTGGGAAGCCCGCGTTGCTCTAAGAGCTGAACAATTAAGTTATATCATAGGAAGCTTCACTATCGTTTTTCATCTATGTCAAGAGCTAAGTGCTATTATTTGCTTATTTAGGGTGCTATCTTTTAGATGGCCCGCGGAAAACTTGACTTTTTCTTAGCCAAAGTTTTTGCAAACTATTAAATTAGTCAAACTATATGCCTATTCTCGAGAGAGTCCATTATACCCAATAATAGACGTAAAGTAGCTGCCACCACCGTCTGACTCTGGCTGGCTACCACAAAACGGCCTATTCTCGTTTTGTCCTCCACTGGGGGGATATCGGAAGTATAAGTATTTCTACTTCTTTTCCTGATATCCCCATTGCTTTATTAGTAACCATTTCCCATCCCACAAAAACTCATTAAATTTAAGTTAATGTATTTATTTTTAAATTTGAGATTTTTGCATTTACAATGCTATTTTTAAACAATACTAAATAATATACTAGAAAAAATACGACTCGCACCAGATCAATACTCAGACGGGAATCGAACCCGCGACCTTTGGATATCCGGTCCAATGCTCTGACCGCTGAGCTACCGAGTCACTAGTGACATCGTCGAATTTTTCCTAGTATATCCTAAACTCTTACGCTGTAAGCCAGCGTTATTTCACCAATGTGAGGAATTACCTCGACATTCAGTTGAAATATCTTTCCAGATATTTTAACAATTGATTAAGATGAAATAGCTATATAATTTTTAAATTTGAGATTCCCGTCTGAGTATTGATCTGGTGCGAGTCGTATTTTTTCTAGTATATACTTTAGTATTGTTTAATGTATTTATATTGTGTTGCAGGGATGGTTATCAAATTGGCCAACAATAAATCGGCCAGTGAGAGTAGGAACCATCTTCCTTCATAAAAAAACAACATCTTATATAATAACAAGTACCCAACATTATTTACGCCATACTATAACCGTCTTATGTGTCCAATAAAACACCAGCTATGAAATAGTTCTTACATAACTTCTACGAACTATCCAATACAAAATCGGTCAAATACCTAGTTCGCTTAGCAGAATTCGATCAATCCGCCTGTCGGTACCATAAGAAACGAAATAGACATATTTTTAAACCTATTATTTATTTGGCATGCTAGAGAATAGTGGTTTTGTGGAATTTAAAACTGTCTAAAGCTAAAACTATATTATGAAGTATTAATCACTTCAAACTAAATTAGTGTTACGAAGTTCCAGATACCCTACATAACTAGAAAAACAGTATTTTCAAAACTTTAAACAAGTTATACGAGTATAAGAACATTATTTTTTTTACTATGTTTACCTGCCTAGTTATGTTTTAATAATATTTATTCATCGTAAATTCTTAAGACATAAAATATGATCAAAATACTAGCAAAGATCATACAAAAGTCAACTTAGAGATTAGTTCCAACTTTATACGTACATACTGGTAAAGGGCTTACGCACACAGTACGTAACCAAAGGTCAAATCATAATAATGACCATACCAGTCCTAAAGATCACAGCGCATCCTGTAACATCAGCCGAGGTTTGTATCATACTTATTAAACTGTCCAACGACATAAAACTATGATATATTGTTTACAAAACTGATCACATTTTAATTGAAAATCTATATCGAGATCAAGGTTTTGATTCGCTTGAGATTAATCATAATTAATTGATTTTATTCCATCACATTATTGCCCTTTTATAAATCTTTTTTCAACACACTTGCTCGTAAAGTGAGCCCTAATACGTCGCTTTTTGGGCCATAAACCGAGCTATAACAAACGCGTGCAATAATATATAAAACACTAGGTTGTTATAGAATTATCCCTACAAAGTTAAATTAGTACCCTACTGCAAGTTCTATGCAAGTAAACAGAGCATTCCGAATTTAACCGGGTAATACAGTTATTTTTTAAATAACAACAAAGAGGTTTTAAACCGCTGAAAATTCATATTCATTTTTGAAATAAATAAATGTGTAAGTCCATAATTAAGTCAAACGAATATTTATTATTATCAAATTATTCCTAATTCACAATATTTTGCTATAAAATGCTAAAATGTTTGCATTTTATCAATTAAAATTATAATTTGAAGTAGGCTGTATGCTCCCTCACCCCTTTGTTCGCAAAATATTCTTGCATTGGGCGTGTGAAAAAAAAACAAAAAAAAAACCTACGCGCCTTTTCCCATAATAATTGTCATATTTTGTTTTTGTCGTATTTGTTGCTGTGTTGTAAATTACTTTGTATTTTCTTTGCAACCTAAGCTAACTTGTTTCATAATGTACTATTCTGAATCATCATCATATCAGCCGTACGACACCTACTGCTGGGCATAGTTTCCATGGACATCCCAGTAGCGGCGTCAGTAAGGTGAAAAATACGGCGTTTTGTGAACCAGAGATTTTCTTTGGTAGGATTGGTTCTTAGGACCCTAGGATGGATATAAGAAGTGGAGCCACCACGATTTTTGTAGTAAATTTTTTGAAGTTTTGGCTTACAGCCCAATCTCGATATATGTTAAGCTGCTATGCCCCCTCCGGATAACTTCGTCATTTTCTTAAAATTGTCACTTTCCTAACTTATGTCTCATTTTTAACTCGGCTCTTTTTTTCAACTAAGGTTGATCTCTTTCTTAGACAACTTCGTCATTTTCTTAAACTTGACACTTTCCTAACTCGTCTCATTTTTAACTCGGCTCTTTTTTTTCAACTAAGGTTGATCTCTTTCTTAGACGACTTCGTCATTTTCTTAAACTTGACACTTTCCTAACTCGTCTCATTTTTAAATCGGCTCTTTTTTAGTTGGTCTTTTTTTAAACTTAACACTTTCAAAGTCAAAGTCAAAAATAGCTTTATTCAAATAAACTTAATTATTAAGTACTTTTGAATTACTTTTAATATCATTGTTTTGAATCGTCTATATTTTCCCAACTCATCTCCTCTCCAACGAACCTACCAAACGCGACGATTGCAGACGAGCGAGTTATGAAATGGTATGTAGCTTTCCCATAACAAATTAAACTAGGAGCACATGCTTCTGGTTCATTTTTAATATTCTATCATAAAAGGGGAAAGTAGATAAACAAGTTCTTCAGTACAGTTTGACCATAAAGAGCTGACAAAAATTGAGGGCACAACTTTATATTATGTGAACACGTCTAAATCACGAATAATTTGGCAATACTGACTTTATTTTGTACTGAAAAATTTTAGTTTAATTTTATTTAAAAAAGCTGTTAAAGTATGAAAAAAAGACCGATTTATTCTTATGCGTAACCCGATCTTGTTAGTTGTTTTTTATAGTAAATAAACTATAGTGAACACGAGAAGAAAAAAACGCCCTTGGTTCACCCAGGTGAACTGATCTGGTGGACCACGGCTAAGGAGATAGAAAAAACAGCGAAAAAAAAAGAGCCAAGTTAAAAATGAGACGAGTTAGGAAAGTGTCAAGTTTAAAAAAATGACAAAGACGTCCGCAGGGGCTATGCCCAGTTTGATATTATATTCGTATGAATTTAGGGTGTCGAATTCATTTTTGGATTCATATTTGTACGATTCAATTGTTAAACTATTAAAAAAAAAATAAAAACAAAAATAAAATACGCGCTTGATAAAAGAAAAAAAAAACCATCAAATACACAAATTGGAATATTTGAAAAAGAAAATACCTCGTAGGAGCTCTATTATCCTTTTATTTCTAAAATAATAATAATAATAATAAAAGAAAATATTCTTGTTAGTTAAATTAAAAAAAAATAACTTCGTTACCGTTGTAAGGAAGTCATTTTTTTATTAAATATTATAATTTTAAAAATCAAATCGAAACTTGTTTGTGATAGGTTCAAATTGTAACAAAGGACATAATCCATTTCGGTCCAAATTTGAAAGTGCCGGCCAAAAAGCAAAAGTGCTTAATTCTGATAGATTTTGTCCACCTAAGCATTTCTTATTATGGCACCGAAGCTGTAGCACCGCTATACTTGATTTTAAATAAGTTCAAAAATTCTGTATTTTCATACATTTTGGCACAACTGTAAAATGGTCGGCCAAAAAGCTAATTCTGATAGATTTTGTCCGCCTAAGGATTTCTTATTATGGCACCGAAGCTGTAGCACCACTGTACTTGATTTTAATTGAGTTCAAAAAGTCTGTCTTTTCAAACATTTTGACACTAATGTGAAGCGGTGCTACTGTTTCGGTGCCATAATAAAAAAAACCGGTCAAGAGCGAGTCGGACTCGCGCACCGAGGGTTCCGTACCATCATAATTGCACCATTAAACCACACTGCAGAGTAGAATAATAAAATTAGTATTGCAGTTTTAGGTCAGCGCCATCTCTTGACCGATGGTGGAACTAATGTTAACTTTTTTAGAAATTTGATAATTTCTAAAAAAGTGTGCTATATTGAGACATCGTTTTATTTTTCCTGTAATCTTTATATAAACTGCTATCACATAGAATTATTTCAGATTTTTCTCTTTGCAAACTTCGGAGATAAGGAGGGGGAACGGTATTTTTTTTTACATTTTTCATTATAAATCAAAAACTATGCGGCCTAAAACAAAAATAAAAAATGATTGAAAACGTGCAAACAACGCTCTTTCATATGATATCCCACATGCCCTAGTAGCTCCACTACAAATTTTTAAGACCCCTTTTCAGCCCCTGTGGTAAAAAAGATATTTATTTTTTTATTAATTTCTTATTTACAAAATAGTTGGGCAAATGTCATCTCAAACTATTCTAAATTTCAATTTATGATTTCCTTTAGTTAGCTTTATAAAAGTACTAGCGGCCGCCCGCGACTTCGTCTGCGTGGACAGTTTTTTTAGCCATCCCTCGGAAACTATTTGTGTTTTCTAGATGAAAGGTACCCTATGTCCTTTTCTGTACCCTTGACAACGTGTATGCAAAATTTCATGATGATCGGTTCAGTAGTTAAGACGTGAAGGCGTAACAAACAAACAAACAAACGGACTTTCGCATTTATAATATTAGTAAGAATAAAGTAGAGATACCTGAAAAAAGCTTCCTTATGCTAGTTTTTTCGGAAATACTGAAACAAGTGCCAAGTTTTTCCAGCAGTACAGAGTTTCTAAGGGTTAAAAATTAAAACTTGGGTAAAACTACTCTTAAGGTACCTAACCTAACAACATCTAAAAAATCGTAGTAATATGCGCGCTTGTAATATTTGCCTTTTTTTGTTTTTCTAATAATTTACTAATATTTTTTACTTCTGCGTTATACTTAAAAAAGTTTCTTTCAAAACGGTTACATAAAAGTGTTATAATGAATATATATTTGGAATTAACTATTTATTTACTGTAATTTGACTTTTATTACCTTTCATTTGATACCCATATTGTTATAATAAAAAATAATATATTTCCATAAGTGTAAAAGAAATTGACGGCACTCGACAGTGAATTTTTTTTTCGCTATTAATTGTTAATAAAGAAATTTGTAAGTTATATTTTTTAAAGTCTTCATTCTATAAGCTTTGTTAACATATTTTTTGTTTGCAATTAAGAACATCAATTTAATATTAAAGAAAGTGAAAGTAAAAAAAATCTAGTTGAAAATATTGGTTTTTGTGTAATGTTTAGGAAACTTCTTAATAAACTGCTTTTTTATACCAGAAATGAATTCTACGTCATTGATTTATCCGAAAATGATACCAAACTTGGCTTAGTATCTAAACTTAGGCAGTTATTAACTTCGGACTTCGTTAAGGCAGAATGCCCCCCTCCCCCCCAACTGCTTGAAAAATCCAGGTGGCTCCACTTCGTAAACCCATCTTAGGAACACAAGGATCAATCCTACCGAAGGAAATCTTTGGTTCAGGTATAGCCGTATTCTTAATTTTTTTGGCTTGTACGAATGGAGCTACAGGTTTAAATGAGGGTATCAAATCAAAAGTGGAAAGAAGGTTTTTTTTCTGAATACCATTTTTTAAACTAAACAAAAAGAAAATAATCTTTGGTTGCTAAAGAAAATAAGCTTGGTTTTATAAATTGTTAAATATTTTACTTACCTGAACCCTAGACGCTAAAATGAAAATGGACGCAAGAAACTTAACATTATCAGAAGGTTCAGAGGTAACAATATTTAAAAATGCTTCTAGATATCGTGGCCAAATTAAAATCCTTATGTAATTCAATTAGATTTTTCTTTTAATATTATTTTATAGTGCCGTAAATGTGCCGGCCTAGAATAGCACTACCCCCTATCATCCCGTGGGTGTCGTAAAAGGCAACTAAGGGAGCATAGCCTTCAAGAGACGGGCAGCAGCGTCTCTAAAAAACCTTGGCCTACTGCGATCGCCAACCCGCCTGCCAAGCGTGGCGATTATGGCAAACCCCCCCTCATGCACAATGGATTGAAAACTCGGCCCCCAGTCCCCGGCAGCCCCGCTATTCCTAGCTACGGTAGCGGCTACGGTAACGGCGGGGCAGGGGGTGCTAAGAATCCCCGGGTACGGCTCGGCTACCAACAACGACGACAACTGCACCTGGCAACTTATAACACGCGCACACTGAGGACTGACGCGAAGCTAACCGAGTTGGAAGAAGTTGTCAGCAAGTTACACTGGGACATTATCGGGTTATCTGAAGTCCAAAGAGAGCGAGAGGACTCGATATTCCTTAACTCCGGTAACTTGCTGTACTACCGGGAGGGCGACCAACAGTCCCTAGGTGGTGTCGGGTTCATCGTCCACAAGTCACTTGTCAACAACGTGATTACCATCGGAAGTGTGTCGACCAGGGTGGCGTACCTTATACTCAGAATATCCAAACGGTATTCGTTGAATGTCATACAGGTTTACGCACCGACCTCGACGCACCAAGATGACGAAGTGGAAGCTATGTATGAGGAGATCTCTAAAGCCATGCATAGCTACAAAACCCACTACACTGTAAACTTCAATGCAAAGTTGGGGAAACGATGCGGTGATGAGCTGAGAGTAGGGCAATATGGAGTTGGGCAACGGAATGACATAGGCCAGATGCTGGCCGACTTTATGGAGAAGGAGAACCTCTTTATGATGAACTCCTTCTTGCCGGAAAGCCGGAAGAGGAAGCCGGAAAGCCGGAAGAGGACCTGGATGAGCTCAGACGGTAAAGTCAGAAATGAGATAGATTTTATCATGTCGACGAAAAAACAAATATTCAATGATGTCACTGTGATCAACGCTGTCAAGACGGGGAGCGATCATCGATTGGTACGTGGCACATTGAATATCAACCCAAAGCTGGAAAGAAGTCGACTGATAAAATCTACGCTCCGACCATTACCGGCCCAAACTCAAAACCCCGAAAGCTTTCAACTCGAACTCCAAAACCGCTTCGAAGCCCTATTGAGAACAGCATAGATGTGGACGATCTAAACAACATGGTGGTGGATACTGTTTGTACGGTAGGGTCCAAGTTCTTTAAGACCCGCCGTCCCAAGCTAAAGAAACTCTCCAATCACACACTCCTACTCATGGATCAGAGACAAGAAATGAGGCTCCAGAGTTCAGCGGATGCTCATCGTTATCGGCAGCTTAGCCAATTTAATACGAATCGTATTAAAGAGGCCATCGAGCGGAATAAAGGCTCCAAAGTGTTCGCGAGAGATCTGTCTATTGGGCAAAGCCAGATGACGAAGCTTAAAACTGACGACGGACGCATCATCTCATCGAAACCTGAAATCCTGAGGGAGATCAAGAGTTTCTATGGGCAGTTATATTCCACGCAGACACCTGTTGAAAGCAAGGCTAAAGACCCCAGAGCCAAGCTTACCCGACACTATACCCAAGATATCCCGGACGTCAGCATGTACGAGATTAGTATGGCTCTCAAACAGCTGAAAAACAACAAGGCGGCGGGTGACGACGGAATCACTACAGAACTTCTGAGATACTTAAAGTCCTCCAGAAGCTTTTCAATTCCGTCATCGTCGAGGGCAGAACGCCGAAGGCATGGAACATAAGTGAGGTGATTTTGTTCTTTAAAAAGGGTGATAAGTCCCTCTTAAAGAACTACAGACCCATCTCACTTCTGAGCCATGTCTATAAGTTGTTTTCGAGAGTCCTTACGAATCGTCTCGTTCGCAAGTCGACGACTTCCAACCTCCCGAACGAGCCGGATTTCGAAAAGGCTTTAGCACCATAGACCACATCCATACGCTGCGGCAGGTTATACAGAAGACCGAAGAGTATAATCTGCCACTATGCTTGGCGTTCGTGGATTATGAGAAAGCCTTTGATTCGATTGAAACCGGGGCGGTGCTGCAGTCTCTCCAAAGGTGCCAAGTGGACTATAGGTATATCGAGGTGTTGAGGTACTTATACAAAAATGCCACCATGTCGATCCGAGTACAGAACCAGAGCACACGTCCTATCCAACTGCAGCGTGGTGTGAGACAGGGAGACGTTATTTCTCCGAAACTGTTCACAGCTGCTTTGGAGGACATCTTTAAGCTCTTGGACTGGAAAGGACTCGGCATCAACATTAATGGCCAGTACCTAACACACCTTCGTTTTTCCGATGATATAGTCCTTATGGCTGAGACCATGGAAAACCTGAACATAATGCTCGAAGATCTCCGTAGTGCTTCCCAAAGAGTGGGTCTCAAGATGAACATGGATAAGACGAAAATTATGTCAAATGGCCATGTTGTACCCTCTCCAGTTCATGTTGGGAACACTACTCTTGAAGTTGTTGACCACTACGTATACCTAGGACAGGCAGTCCAGTTAGGTAAGTCCAACTTTGAGAAAGAGATCTCTCGTCGAATCCAACTCGGGTGGGCAGCATTCGGGAAGCTTCGAAAAATCTTCGCGTCCGATTTACCTCAGTGTCTCAAGACGAAAGTCTATGAACAGTGTGTGTTGCCAGTGATGACTTACGGTAGTGAAACGTGGTCGCTAACTATGGGTCTCATAAGGAGGCTCAAGGTCAGCCAGCGTGCAATGGAGCGAGCCATGCTCGGCGTTTCCCTGCGTGATCGAATCAGAAACGAGGAGATCCGCAGGAGAACTAAAGTATCCGACATCGCTCGAACGATTGCTTAGCTGAAGTGGCAATGGGCAGGACACATAGCGAGAAGAACTGATGGCCGTTGGGGCGGAAAGGCTCTGGAATGGCGACCGCGCACCGGACGACGCTCCGTGGGTAGGCCCCCGACAAGGTGGGCCGACGATCTGGTGAAGGTCGCGGGAAGCCACTGGATGCGGGCAGCGCAGGACCGATCGTCGTGGAGATCCTTAGGGGAGGCCTATACCCAGCAGTGGGTGTCGTGCGGCTGATATGATGATGATGATGATTATTTTATAGAAAAACAGTACTCAAACTGAGACTCAATATCACTAGCATAAATTAGTAGAGGTACGTAAGTAGTAAAAGGTATCCGATAGAATAAAATAAATTATGTTGTGTAGGCAACATGCCATCAATGTTGCCACTATTGTATGCCTGAAATTACTTTTCAGTTTCGGCTGGATTAAATATCTACTCGTTAGGAAATTCTTTTTATAATAATAACAGCAAGTCAGCCATAATCAGCCAATATTGAACAAAGACACACATCATCTTTCATTCTTCAACGTTTCCGATAAAAAGTTGTGAGAAAAGTCTGTGCTTCATTATTTTCCTCAATCAATGTGAAAATAAGACAATGCTACAATGATTCCTGCAGTATTGGTGTGAATCTAAAAATTTTTTTCACAAAGGTCCACAGCCCTATTGTTTTCAAAAAAAATCGGTTGCCTCTCCGGGAGGCATATAAGCAAAATCTAACTCTCGAGTTTTGATGGTGATCCCTGATTGGTCAAGAAACTCAGTAGTTAGGTTTTGCGCGCAAACTCTAACTCCCCAGTTTCGCGCATGTCGATAGTGATCTCTGATTGGTCAAAAAACTCAGTAGTTAGGGTTTGCCCGCAAACTCTATCTACTGAGTTCGCATCTTTATTTTTTTTGTCAGTAGTAATGTATAGTGCGTAATTGTATAACTGATTTCAGGGACTTTGCTAGTTTAGTTAGACAAGAAGTTTTGCAATAATATTTTCATCAGTAATTTATGGCAAATAATAATGATTAGGAAAAAAATTGATCAAATTTTGTTCAATAATTTCCGTTGCTGGTTGTACCTACTGAAATAAAAAGAAGTTTACAGATAAACGATAAAGCAAAAAAATACGTTAATGTGTAAAGAAAGGTGAATACCTTCAAACTATGTAGCCTTATCCTAGGTACTGTATTGAGATTAAGAATAAGAATGTTGAATTGAAGAAAAATTTATTAAGAATGTTTCTGTGCAATAAATATTTATTTTGTTGTTTATAAAGGACCTATTGTTTTATTCTCAAAAGTTTTAACCCAAACATAGAAGAATCCTTCTTCTTCATCGTGTCGATGATTCTGGCGTCCACCAAAGCGTGTTGTCAGGCAAAATTCACAACGGCATAGCGCAACCAAATAGGACAAGTAGGAATAAATGCATTTTAAGTAGATACTAACTTGCAATTATGATTCGTTGCGACGCAGGTTTGGTTTTCAGGACAATCTATTTGGTCAATTTTATTCATCATTCTTGTATCCATATAGATACACTGGAGAACTTGGAGAACTTGTCATATGCCACAGTTCTCCAAACTATAATATTGGGTCCTTACCCATGAAATTGGCGTTTTTTTTCTCACACATATGAGAACCATATATCTCCAGTGATTTAAATTATTTATCAGTTGCTGGATATTACGGCTTTATAACTATCAAGTTGTCGGCTATGCTTATAATTGGATGTAATTTGATTGTTCTGATGAATAATTAAAGTCATCTAAAAATACATTGAAAGTGACTTCTTCTTTTTGGCAAAAATGACCACTTAATCTGTTGTAACGTAGCCTAAACTTATTTTTTTCGAGTAAGTTATATTGCCTAGGTTATCTTAATGTTGAAACATTTGTACTTGCAGAAAAGTTTTGTTGCAATAGCGTTAACAGTTGTCAAATAAATTGTGAAAAATGTTAAAATAGAAAATGCAACTTGTTTAAAATTCTCCATACAAAACGTCAATTTCATAGGCAAGGAATATTAAGTTTAGCAGAAAAAAAAGCTTTTGCGTTCAGATCTGGGTATACTGGATAATATTCGCAAAAACTTTTAAGATTAGAAATCATTTTTAAAAAATAAATTATTTTTCCACAGTTGTGTTCAAAGACAATTGACAACTGAATTTTGAAGCTCGCTCATTGGTGGATCCACTCAGCGCATACTCAGACTCAGACTCAGTAGTTAGAGTTTGCGGGCAAAACCTAACTACTGAGTTTTTTGACCAATCAGAGATCACTATCGAACTAGCGCGAAACTGGGGAGTTAGAGTTTGCGTGCAAAACCTAACTACTGAGTTTCTTGACCAATCAGAGATCACCATCAAAACTCGAGAGTTAGATTTTGCTTATATGCCTCCGGGAGTGCCGGTAGAAGTGAAAACTTGAATATTAACTTTGTGCATTTTTAATATTTTGCAATTAGCGGCAAAGGATTAAAATTATTTCTTTCCTATTACTATACAGTCACACAATTCAATCAGTTTGTAATTAAGAAAAGTGCTAAAGATTTCGAGCCAGTGGTCTGTTTAATTTCTATATATGCACGCATTCTACGATTTAAACTTATAGTCACAGAGTATAAATAAGTCTATGATTTCACCGAAGAGATCGCTGCTATTAGTTCCATTTTCAAAATTAGCGCGTTGCTGGTGACACAAGTAAACACTTGTATGAGAGAAGACAGCTGACGGCGGAAGTATCCCCCTCTCGCATGGCGCATCATTTTAAGACGTCATGTAAATACATGTAAACACATGACGTCTTAAAATGACGCGCATTGCGAGAGGGGGATACTTCCGCCGTCAGCTGTCTTCTCTCCATGCGTCACATCCGTTTTACGCATTTTCGATCAGCCACGTAATTCCTGACGCGAGTTTAGCATTTTTTCCCCATACAAAAAAGCGCACAACGTCGCTAAAGAAGTTTTCACTTCAAAAATTAAGTTCATTCCCAACGGGTACACGACATTAAAAATGATAATAAATTTTCTTTCTTTTAATTTAAAATTTCATTGACCCGGTGGGAAAAGAAGAACAATGGAGTCGTGGACCCTTGGGAAATAACCCCTTTTTTCCTTCTTCGGCATTTTTTTATACTATACCAAAACTAAGTCTTATAACTTAGTATACATACAGATTAATTTAAAAAGGTACAAAAATACGCTTTAATACAAGTATAATGCAATCACTGAAAGTACCAAATCGGTACTTTCATGTAGAATTTGTCCTGCAATTGCAAACCCTGTACAAAGAAAAGAATCGGTCAGAAATGAATTGGTTGATTGTAGAATGATGATTCCTGTGAATAATATCAATAGACTAAAATACCGCACATAAACCGGAGACGTCCGAGATCAAAGCTGTCGATACGGACGGACGGACGGGGTGACCTGCTTTACAGATTTATTAGACTACAATCTAAATCGACCGGTTCGGGATTTCAGTTTCCATATGATTCGTCTTAAAATGGGGTATTCTAGTGTTTTGCTGCTGTATTTTCACGAGGAGAAATACTTTGTTGAGAAACTATAATTTTCCTTATTTTATTTTAATTGTCGATTACCGTCTTAGTTACTTTGTTAACTTAAGAATGTTTTATTACCTTAAGCCATCCTTAAGCATTATTTTATGACTGATCACAAACGTTGTAACTTAAATTATCAGTTGTTAAAGTTATTAATTTCAAAGCACCGTGTTTATTCTTAGTTATAAATGTTTCCAATGTTACTGTTGTATTTGACTTTGTTTAATGAAGTGTCATTCAGAATACAGCATTAAGTAAAAGAAATATAAATTCAAATTTTGATTAGCCAGTATTATACAACAGTTACTTATAAACACTTATTTATTTTCTTATGCTACTGCTCCACCTACGTCTTAACGCGTAGCCAAACACGTTAATCTAGGCTTTTAGGCGTTACGCAGATGTGGCCAACACTTTAACGTGTTAATTTACAAACGACAGTACTAAAAATATATAATGCCTTAGCTAACGCGTAGTTGGACATTACCATCAACGTTTACATTAACGCAGGTGGAACCGTAGCATTAGACATCTCACGCTACGTTAACAAAACATTTGAAAGTTTTCTTTTGTTATAACTGCCAAAGTGGTGTGTAGAAATAAATTGTAAATTGTTATACTTCACAAACGAGTACTCTTTTGCTAATTTATTTCGAACCGTCTTCTAGTTTAGAGATAATAGACATGTAATTATCCTGAACAATTTTTCTGTTATAGAGTCTATAAAGTAGTAATCAGAATATCGTTACCGCATAAAAGTAACATTATCCAGGAATATCCGTAGTTAAACAAATCTATCGACTAAAGTGGATATCTAAACATCCTGTATTAACATCGTGATGCGCGTTTCCGAAACACCTAACGCCACAATTTGGAGCACTGTCTCGAAGCGCAGCCGCGCCGCCCGGCATGGCAGAAAGTGCGTTCATTATTTATTTTAACCAACATGGACTTTCGGACTTTAATCTTAGTACCAACCTATAATTCGCGACGACGACACCATTTATGGCTCAACCACTAAATGTGTCGTCTTAAAGGCCTCATACCCATGGAGTTCGGTTGCCATGACAAGGATTCCGGCGAAGTGGAGTGCTACCTCGAAATACGTAAATACTTTTTCCCTCCCCAATTTATCACCTATTCGGAACATGGCATTGTAATTGATATTTTTAGTTAGGAACGCTCGTTTTTGGGTCGCGTAAACAGACTTCTGTCAGTAAGTTAGTCGGTATGTCAGCGGCGTAGCGATTGTTGGTCGAGAGTTCCTTTCAGTGATAAATAAACATAGTTCATGTGAACGGATATGCCTACGGAACTTCGCACGTTTACCACTCGACGAGACAATGCGTCCAGCTGTGAGTAGACAAGGCACTTAACAAATGAGTTAGGACAGTGATCGAAACCTAAATAATGTGTAATATTCTAGATTGTTATACCGGTAAGCCTTGCACTATCACAATACAAATGCGTAAGTATATGTTACAAATCATGTTTGGTTAGTATTTAAGCTGAAAATATGATTATGGCTATTTTATTTTTATAACAACAAGATAAAAATCAAAAATAAAACTTCTAGTTTATATTATGTAGGTTCTGATGAATAACGTAATGGCCAAAAATATATAAAATATCTTTAGTGAGTTAAAAGGCATGAAGTTTTGATTTCTTGCAGTTGTAATTACGGTCCTTTATATTATTGTTATTATTTGAAAAATAAATATTCTTCAACAGCCAATCCGGAAGCAGCCAGCTGTGTAGAGAGAATCGCAACATTTTTTTCGTTCCTGTTGGTAATCATCACTTTCCCGTTTTCATTGTTCGAGTGTTTTAAGGTATGTGTGATTTCCATTTTATGTTACTTATTTATTTTGAATAAAATGGAAACTGACTTACGTACAAACAATCCACAAGCTAAAAGCATGCTAAGAGAAAAACTGACTATTGAAAGTAATCTGATAGCTAAGCACATTAGTCAAAACAAGAGAAATAAACAACACTATTTAATTTATCCCGCCTTTAATACCTACTTTGAACCATATCACATTAAATTTAAAAGATCTCTACATGTCAGGCTGCAGTAATAATAATATAAAATAAAAAAATGTTATGCGACATAGTTCCATGGTATGTACGTTTCATTACTCGTGACTATACTACAAATTCAGCTCTAACTAGCTATTAAAACTGTTATAACGATTACCATTCTACTCCCCACAAACGTCGTTATGATGGATTTATGTGACTACTCTGTATATCCACTTAAAGCATTCTCGCAAACACATGTTTGTGTTGACATTTCAAAGGCATTTACAACCTTATATTTCCTTCAGGATAGATTTTTAATCGGTGATAATTTACTTGTCTAGTAACTTTGGTAACTTGTAAAAGTTTTGAAAAAAGAAATATATGTAGCTTATATTGTTTGCGGAAGTAAGCTACATATATTTCATTTTTCAAAATGGTTTGGGACTTCCGCCAATTCAATTAAATACTCGTAGATTGCAAGCCGAGTAACAAAAGCATCAGCTAACACGATTCTATGTAAGTTACTTCATTTTAATAGTGTAAAAAGAAAACTCGAATTTATTAATAGAGACACTTGAATATTCGTCTTTTTTTATTTGAATTGTTCCCGAATGACTCATAATTTGCAGTTATTTAGACTATCATAGAACTAGATTTTCGCAAATCACAAGTAGCGTTTGGCACACGGTGATTCTCTCGTGAATCTTGTAGCTGCAATTTTCTCTCTAAAATTATTTTCCGACAAATCCTTGAAGGAATCAGCAGGGTTATAATATAAAGCAACAGGCCTTTAATGCCTATAATAGTTATTTATACAACTGTAGTATAATGTCCATCAGCCATTTTAATGTCCCCACTGCTGGGGCACAGGGCTTCTTTATGGGGGTAAGTAATACCTAATTATTTATAGTTGCATACAAAACTTTATCTACACCTATAATATGAATCTATATAGGTTTTTGAATATAGCCAACATTAAAACAACCAATGTCACAGTAACCACAATATCCGAGCGAGTTAAAAGCATGTCCACAAGTAGACTTTAAAATATGTCATTTAATTATTTCATCTCAATGCCAACATTTTAAAGAGTTCTTTGATAATTATTTGATTGAATCAGGCATCGCTTGGCGGAAGTCACAAACCATTTTGAAAAACGAAATATATGTAGCTTACTTCCGCAAACAATACATGCAAGATGCACCGCAAAAAAATGCACATGCACACCACAAAATATCAGTGCACAATACTACACAATACCTGCATTTAGCACAGCGAACTAAAGTCTATGGAAGTGTAATGGCAAAGAAATATTGCTTAAAAAATGGCACCACGGGGCCGAAAAAGTACAACAGCTCAGCTTTAGTCGGACCAGCCACGCACCCGGTGACTGACGTTAGTGTTCTTTTCAATAAATTGCAGTTTATATTGTAGAGAAAAGATAGAAAGGGAGAGTTTATTAGAAATGACGTCCTTTAAAGTCAAATGGTGTAAAAGATGCAAAGAAGGCAGTAAAAAATTTAGAAATAACGTATCTTATTTATTTGTTTAAGTACAGAAAATACAAATTATGGTCGCTAATAAGCAACCAGTGTTCAGACGCTTTGTGTTGCATAATTAAATGCCAAAATTTTTAGCTCTATCCATTTAGTTGTACTTTTCGTGTGGTGCCATTTTCGAGCGGAATGCTTATTCCATAGATTTAGTTCGCTGATTTAGCCAGACAGCAACACACCTTGCATAGACTACTCTACACGTGTTTCGCCCCAACCCAGAGCATCCTCAGGAGTTAGATCGTGCGTAAACCGACACGGAAATCTTTGATAATTCACCTAAATATATTACGGTATAATGTTTCAGGTGGTTCAAGAATTTGAGCGCGCAGTTATATTCCGTCTTGGGAGACTGCGCAAGGGAGGAGCGCGGGGGCCCGGTCTATTCTTTGTGCTGCCCTGCATCGACACTTATAGGAAAGTCGACCTTAGGACCGTGTCATTCGATGTGCCACCACAGGAGGTTTGTTGGTTTTTTATTAGATTAATGAGCGATTTTCTGACAGCTGATCCGAAGCCCCCTTCACAAGCAATTTATCGTATGCATTCTAATTTTTAA
Source organism: Agriphila geniculea (assembly GCA_943789525.1). NCBI lineage: Eukaryota > Metazoa > Arthropoda > Insecta > Lepidoptera > Crambidae > Agriphila > Agriphila geniculea. The sequence goes on from OX038875.1 coordinate 18,827,898, forward strand.
GGAGTTAAAACGGCAATGGTAGTGCGTTTTTACGATTGAAATACAAAAATACAAGCAAGTTGACAGCTCGGATTTCATAAAACGCCATCTATCGAGATTTTTTAAACTAATTTTCTTTCTGTTTCGGAAAATCCTTTTTTTTAGGGAAAAATCTTTTAAACAGTCACTTTTTTCAAACATGGATCCGCAGAGAAGTAAATTTTATTTCGAATGTTGCGGAAACCAAACGGTTATGATTTGGGTGAAAGGCCGTCAGCGAAATGTAAAAGTACATTAAATTCCTTGGGGTCTCCTAAAATATCCTAGAGACAAGTTTTCTTTTTCTGTAGCTTTATTGAATTTTAGTAGTAATAAAGTACCACATTTTGAGTCAAATTCATCTAAACATCGGCCTTGATCTTATTGGTAATTTTAGCTGGCGATGCACATGTTGCATGTGCGAGAAACTTCAAGGTCGGGTGTCAGGTTCCTGCATTGAAAGGATCCAATATGTCAGTGAGCGAAGTATACTCACTCGCGCATATGCTGAAAAAACTACAGCAAAATGCGCGAGAAAATAAATACAAAATATTTTCTGAGAATATTTCTAAGAAAGAATTCATAGTAGTATGAATTCTTCATTCCGATAATTTATTAGCCTATATTGCTCGATATTTAGATACAATCATCATCTGACTCGAGATAACTTTCATAATCTACTATACTCGTCACCTGGGTCTAACACTGGTGCCTGAACGATTAAAACAATAATATTCATACTTCCTAAATACCTGCAAAAATTTTAAAATACTATTTCAACTCTTTACCACAATAATGTGAAAAAAGCTCTGCAACAGATGCACCACTGACCTTCTTTTCAACTTCCACCAAAGCCAAAATAAACTTTAACGTAACGTGCGAAACGTTATTACAGGTATCAATAACGAAAAACACAATCATTTAAACACCGCAGACAACTAAAAATACATATACGCAAACATAAAGCTCACGTGGCTGCAGAAAAATATCTCTAATCACTTGTTAATAGTGCTACTATTGAAAACTATAAACATAGGGTTGCCTGCCTCTGCAAAAAAGGAATCAAATTCTTTTTCAGCTAAAAAAGTTATTTCCTTTTGTTTTAAGGTGAAAAATAATAGGTTCACTTGATTTTTTTAAGCTTTTTTTCTGATTAAAAAGATAACAAGAGATCTGCTGATGGAAAAGTCAAAGAAATATAATAAATATAATGTGTGCGTGGCCAAACTTATACTTTGAATTACAAAATATTCATGTAATAAAAAACCGGCCAAGTGCGAGTCGGACTCGCGCACGAAGGGTTCCGTACCAAAAAACGGCAAATAAATCACGTTTGTTGTATGGGAGCCCCCCTTAAATATTAATTTTATTCTGTTTTTAGTATTTGCTGTTATAGGGGCAACAAAAACACATTATCTGTGAAAGTTTCAATTGCCTACCTGTTGTCGTTATTAATATCGATCAAAAACGGCAAAAAAATCACGTTTGCTGTATGGGAGCCCCCCTTAAATATCAATTTTACTCTGTTTTTAATATTTATTGTTATAGCGGCAACAGATATACATCATCTGTAAAAATTTCACTTTTCTAGCTATCACGGTTCATGAGATACAGCCTGGTGACAGACAGACAGACAGACGGACAGCGGAGTCTTAGTAATAGGGTCCCGTTTTTACCCTTTGGGTACGGAACCCTAAAAACTACTTGTAGAGTTGTATAGAGACTAGGTATAAGTAATTAAAACTTAGTAGTTAAGTCAAACTTAATCAATATTTTTTTTAGTTTTTTCATTTGATTCAATAAGTAGTAGAGACAATATGACAACCCTATTTCAACCCAGTTGTTGTCTGCCATTCAGTACGAGGATTAATTGATGTGGCTGTGAGCCATCACTCAAGTTTCACTACCAGTTAAACAATCAGGTCTCGTAACTATTGTCTACAATTCACGACCTAGTAACAAGCTCATGAAATTCTAAATATGTTTTAATGAAACCACCAAAAAGTGATAAAATTTTAATTTTCTTAAAAACATATTTCTTCTACACAGAAGATATTTCCATAAAATAACTTGAAAATGGTTTCTATTTGTCGACTCCCAAATCACAAGAAACTACTTTTTTAAATGTTAATTTATGTATGAAGACTAATCCTGACACGGTTCCTGAACAGAAACTAAAAAAATAACAAAAATCAAATTAAGGTGTAGAATAATAATTTTGCTCCCACTAAGATATAATACTTTGAATTAAAGAATTGAATTGAATGGAATTAAATTTGAATTTAATTTAATTGATTTAAAGTTTCAAAATAAACTAAACATAATATTCATATCGGTTAACCATTTTTATAAAGACACTTTATTTGTACTAGTTGGTCAATATCATAATTCAGCAAGACGAAATGTTTGTTTTGAGTTGTCGGACGCAGAAGGCCGGTAACAGACGGTTTGCAGAAGTGACCTCATTCACTGTGCCATCCCGTGAAATTGGAATCATTCCTGCTAAACTACGATACCTAAATATAGTGAAACGTGATAAAACTCTTTTTACCGACTGCAGGGAAAGGGTTATGTTTTTCGTGGGTATCTTGTATGGATGCATGTTTTTATTTTGCCTTTTGATATTTAATCTTGTTTCCATCTTTTCAGTTGACTTCTCTTTTGATGCAGGCTGGTTTTTTTTTTATTTATTTAACTAACGTTTTCAGTTAATGTACAATACAAATATAGATTTTCTATTAAAAAAACAAATCACAATTAGCTTTGAACGTACCACCTAAATACTTTCTCAATAACTTCATAAAACTTTTAAGAGATTGCAAAATAAACAATTTCTTTTTGTACATTTTTACTTCGGGTTTACGAAGTTATCAGATTTTTTTCCTTTCTTCTCTTCACAAATATCTTCAAATATTTGTGAAGAGAATTTTCAAATTAAAGCAAATCCTTAGTTTAGGTAGAAAAGAGTTTGATCATATCATTAGCAGATCAGAATACGTAATGAAAATTAAATGGAATTTATTTTTCGCATTTTTTTCTGTAATCCACTTCATTCAACCAAAGTTAGACAACGTCTTCACCCAGTAATTAACTATTATATTACTAAAGTAGGTAAGCTTCATACATAAAACATTTATAACTGCCGTGTCGTTTCAATTGACCCTTGATAACTACCTCTGCATAGGCCATAGCACCAGTAACTTCGATTCCCACGACATTTGAACTTGCCAAATGTCACACGGTAGGTGTACGAGCCAAGTACGGCCCCTCCATCGATTTGTAGGGCTGTCGCAAATGTAATAAACCGTTCTTAATATACCGACTAACAATATTGTAAACATTGGCTTTGACGAGGGGCGTCGCCAAGGGTGGGCAGGGAGGGGCAGCTGCCCCCCCCCCCCCCCCCTAGAGATTAAAAAAATGTAGCCAACTGCAAAGTAACCAAAGTTCTGAGGCCGTGCAACTTGCTTTTCCGATAAATCCCGCATCTCAAAGCTTGAATAAATTCAATAGGTTGCTCTTGAGTGTACCTACAATTCATACTTTTGTTTTCTCATCCTCCTTAATATTAACTTGCCTCCCCCCTGGGCCATGGGCTGGCGACACTCCTGGCTTTGACCTAAGTCTGAGCTACGAGAAAAAACAATATACCGACTTTTCATTATATATAATACAGGGGTGCCCCAAAACTTTGCCACACGGAGGGAAAGTACCTTAAATATTGAAGATAGGAAATTTTACCGAAAGAAGACTTCATTTTGTTTTTAAAAAGAAACGGAACTGCATTCAAAGTTTTTTTTTTAAATCGCATAAGATTCGATACGAATTGATACAATCTGTTAACCGACACCTTAGTGCGCAATAGCAATTTTCTCTCTGCATAAAAAAACCGGCCAAGTGCGTGTCGAACCACGCGCCGTAGGGTTCCATAGTTAGTAACTACGGAACCCTACGGCGCGTGGTTCGACACGCACTTGGCCGGTTTTTTTATGCAGAGAGAAAATTGCTATAGTTACCTTATACCATACCATATTTAATACCACTATCATTCTGTGTCTGCAAAAATAACTTTGTTTTTCACAGTGTTGTATGAATTACAAAGTTATATTTGCGGTTACAGAAAATGTGTTATGTCTCAAAAACTAATTACTATATCTCGTTCACACTAATTTCGGTTGAAAGTGTTTATTAAGATCTACAGCATATTTTTTTTTCAGATTTTTCACTTTCTTATTTCAAAAGTTAAAGAGGGGGGACACACATTTTACCACTTTGGCAGTGTATATGTTTCAAACGGTTGACTTTGAGAAAAAATTGTCTTAGAAACCTCATTGTCATTTTTATAAACCTATCTATAGACACCCCACATGTATTGGTTTGAAGAAAATTTTTTTTTAGTTCCATGTACGGGGAGCTCCCCTTAATCTTTTATATTTTTTTTATTTTTGTGTTAAATTCGTTAAGCGGTTAACAGAATACATCTACCTACCAAGTTTCAACTGTGTAATCTTAATACTTTTGAAATAAAGTGGCTGTGACATACGGACAGACAGACAGACAGACAGACAGACATGACGAATCTATAAGGGTTCCGTTTTTTGCCATTTAGGCTACGGAACCCTAAAAATCTTAAAAAAAATTACATATAAAATTACAATATTTTTGTTATTCAAGTTAAAAACAAGTTGATTTTCAGCTCAAAAAGCCATAGCAATAATTTTAATATTTACATTTTCATGAAATATACAGATCAACTTTGTCTAGGGATACAAGTGTTATTTTCATACAAACGAGGTAACTTTGAAGCCTTGGTTTTCTGCCAGGAATGTACCGTGCTATATTCTGTATATACACACCCAACTGATCTGATCAGCATTCTAAAAGATTAATGGGTCAGAGTTCTCAGTTTGAGGATTTCCATACATTTTCATGCTATTTTCGCGGTTTTTTTAAACATGTCCATTACGTTTTTAGAATGCTGGTCAGATCAGTTGGGTGTGTATAGCGATCTGAATCTCCTCCATTTACTCCCTGGATTGCCGTCATCAGATCACAGCACGGTACATCCCTGGCAGAAAACCAAGGCTTCAAAGTTACCTCGTTTGTATGAAAATAACACCTGTATCCCTAGACAAAGTCGATGTGTGTATTATTCTATCCTTTTAATTCTCTTTTTTCCCTAAAATATACTTTAATAAATTGTAAGATTTACATGTCATTAGAAATATGTAGAGTAAAAATTTATAGTTCTCCACATTTTTTCTCGTTATAGGTATTAACACGAGACTCTGTAACCGTGGCAGTGGACGCGGTGGTCTACTACAGAATCAAAGAACCTCTGAATGCAGTCGTCAGAGTTGCTGATTACAGGTAAAATGCACTAAGTTAACCTACGAAGTTAACATCACTTCACTTCACCTGAATTCAAAATAGGGGTGTCGTAAAATCTTGGACGATCCAAGCGTAAAATGTAATACCTCCGGGGAACTGTGGGGTTTTCTGAGGAAAATGGTTCAGCACTGCTGGTAATACTCTTTATGATGATGGCCATGAGCACGTCTTAACATTTTATATTGTTTTGATAAAACAACTCAAAATATTCGAGTATTGTCAAAGACATCATTGGACGACACTCCAGTGGTGTCGTGGACAATACTCAAAAATATTTATCTTGGAGACAAAGACAAAATAGAAATATTGTTTTGTCTTCAAGATAAATATTTTTGATATTTTTATACTCTTCAAAAATCAACTTGCTTGTTGCAGTCGTAAAATAATACTTTTACAAGTGATTGAAACTTTGAAATAAGTTTTCTGCAAAATTAATAGAATCTGATGACATAATTACAACAAACGAGCAGTGACGTTTCCGTTATTATCGTTTGCTAAAATTGATCAAGCAGATGTTAGCTTACGAAATCCGCCTTTGCTTACAATGATCACATCACATGATGAGTAATAAAATATGCATTTGCGAAAATACATTGTAATGGAGATTGCATCTGATTGTTCCAAATGACTCAGCACTTGATGGCTTTACGCGAGTTCTGGTTTGTTTGTTCAAGTGCATCTGTTTTTATTTTTATTACTTATTGCCTGAAATAATAACTGAATTTACTCATGCTATTTGTATTCTTGGAGTCCTTTATATTGACATAATGTATCTAACATAGAAAATAACTAATCGGTCTGGTAAATAATAGGTCTTTTCCTATGAAATTGCCGATTTGTATGGAGAATTTTCAAAAAGTTGCATTTTTCATACTAGCATTTTCTTTGTTCATTTAACAACCATGAACACTCATTTTACAAAACTGTTATGTACTAATGTTTGAACACTATGCTAACTTATTCCATTTATGATAAGCGAAAAAATAAGTTTTGGCTAAGTTACAACCTTACATGTCTCATTCACAGAATTAATCATAGTTATTCTACTCATTTTGAGTAGTTAAAAGGCTATCTTTTAATTACTTAAACATTGCTTTTGAAATAGAAACTAAAATAGTCACAAGAAATAGGAAAAATAAAAAAATCTGAATAAGTTTAGTTATAAAGCTTATTTAGTTTGCATCTCAGGCCTTTCTCCAGTTGAGCGTACTCTAAATTTAACCAGACAGTAAATGCTATAAGAAGTAAGATCCCTCAATTTAACCAGACAGTAAATTCCTCAGTGCATCAACAAGGCTGCTCGCAGCCACAACGCTGCGCAACGTTCTAGGCATGCGCGACTTAGCACAACTGCTGTCAGACCGAGAAGCCATCAGCCACATGATGCAGGCCAACCTGGACGAGGCCACAGACCCTTGGGGGGTAGAAGTGGAAAGAGTTGAAATGTAAGTACTTTGCCTACTGAAATTAAAAGCTCTTGAACGTTTCAGCTAGTGATGTACAAACCTCGAGGCGTCGAGTTCTACTTTTGAAGGCTCGACGCGGATCGGCAGGACTCGTTGAGCTCAGTAGGCTCCATAAAAAGTAATGACAGGTATATTGGTAGTAAGCTCAGTAGGCTCCATAAAAATATACCTGTCATTAACTTTATGGTAGGCTCGTAAACCCGAGTCTAGCCGAGACACGAGCTCTCTGAGCCAGGCCTCGAGGCTTCAAAAGAGTTCCGAGTCTTTAAAAGAGCTCGAACCTATTAAAAGAGCTCGAGCCTCCAAAGTAGCTTCCAGCATTACTTACAGTTAATAAAGTATATTTTGACTCATTCTTATTGATGTATCTTGGAATAAATGCTTCATTTCTTAAAATTTAAGTACTTCAATATTCTGCTGTTAAATGTGTAATTAGATTAGAGTTGGTCGATAAATAAAAATATTTTTTCTACTTTCACGAATTAACTTATTTTTGAAGACAATCTGTTTTACAAATTGCTTTTGATAACAAAAGAAAATCTATTTACAAATACAACATTAAAGTCTAATCTTTAGTTATAACGTTATAAGTTAATCTTTACACACATTGTTTTTTAATTTCAGCAAAGATGTCCGGTTACCGGTCCAACTTCAGCGAGCGATGGCGGCGGAGGCCGAGGCCGACCGCGAGGCTAGGGCCAAGATTATCGCCGCTGAGGGCGAGATAAAGGCCTCGAAGGCCTTGCGGGAGGCCTCGCTAGTCATGATAGACAACCCTATGGCGTTACAGGTAAACAATGATTTTCATTTGAAAACTAAAACTTAGCTTTTAATGTATTATATTTCGCAGCTTCATTCGACGCGATTTCTTCTTATTTAACATATTGTAGCTATGTCTCCACGTAACAGCCTTTACACGAATATTTAAAGTAAAAGGAACAAATAAAAAGTCACTCATTTGATAGTTCCCGCCTTCGCCCGGTGCGCCATTTTCTTTTCATTCTTTGTTTTCCGCTCGAATAAAAATTTTATTTTGCCATTTTTATTATAATTATAACTATTTAATATTAATAATGGGTAAAAGAAAAAGTGAAGAAATGTGTGACAAAAGGAAAAAAGTGCCGTCGTCGACGTTTTATATCAATTTCGTCGTCCGAAGATTAAACTAACGGTAAGGATTCAATTGAATAAGTAATAATAATCTGTGATAGTGAGAATGTTCTTGACGTTCTTGTTACCAACTTATGTTTTCTTTCTAAATCTACCCGTATAAGGGGGTTTTAGCGTAAATATCTATTCTAATTCCTTAAAGATTACATAGCGTAGAACCTACCCACACTAGTGATGCGGATTAGCCACCAGGGCTCTTTCTGTCACTTTAATAGTGTGTACTACGACGATTTCCTAAACAATTAATGCGGGCTAGCCACCAGGGCTTTCCCTGTTATATTTAATGTGTGTTTGATGGCGAGTACCTACACTAGTGATGCGGAATAGCCACCAGGGCTATTCCTGTCACGTTGATAGTGTGTACTACGACGAGTTCCTAAACAATTAATGCGGGCTAGCCACCAGGGCTTTCCCTGTTATATTTAATGTGCTGTTTGATGGCGAGTACCTACACTAGTGATGCGGAATAGCCACCAGGGCTATTCCTGTCACGTTAATAGTGTGTACTACGACGAGTTCCTAAACAATTAATGCGGGCTAGCCACCAGGGCTTTCCCTGTTATATTTAATGTGCTGTTTGATGGCGAGTACCTACACTAGTGATGCGGAATAGCCACCAGGGCTATTCCTGTCACGTTAATAGTGTGTACTACGACGAGTTCCTAAACAATTAATGCGAGCTAGCCACCAGGGCTTTCCCTGTTATTTTAATGTGCTGTTTGATGGCGAGTACCTACCACTAGTGATGCGGAATAGCCACCAGGGCTATTCCTGTTACGTAAATAGTGTGTATGGCCTGTGCTCTGTAAAAGCAATACAGGTTAACTTGCAGGGCTAATCCCTGACACATTTACTGTTGGGTTTTATTGGCGGGTACCCTATTATTAGAGATGCGGGTTAGCCACCAGGGCTATCCCTTTCACACCTTTTATATCCTATGTGACTTGTAAACACACAAGTGATGCAGATTAACCATCAGGGTTATTCTTGTCACGTTAAATGTGTATTTTATTTTTGAAGTATTAATGTAGTCATTAATTATTCTAAGGTTAACTGGAATCAACCTGATGAATGTTTTACATGATTTTGGTTGTATCTATCCGCAGATCTTGCGACAAACGATCGTCATAGCTCTTTGACGCCACTAGATGGCAGTGCAACTAGAGCTCAGCCACCATCTACGGTGTCAGCGCCAGCAGCTTACGAGCCGGTCGCCTCCACTTCCGCGACCGCAGCTGTCCTACCAGAACCACAATTAGATGACGAGATTTTACAATTATTGGGAGACGCCCCAAAAACTGATGTCGATTTAAGACCAGCTATTCATAAGAATATCGCTGATCGCTGGAGAAGCTTTTTAAGGAACATCTCATACCCGCCAACTGTGAACTTCTGATACCACCTCTCTTAAACCCTGAAGTGAAAGCGTCACTTCCTGATGTACTGATTAAGAGAGATAACATCTTGGTCGACAGACAAAAGAAAATTGGTATTGCGGTTGCAGCTCTTGCAGAAGCTATGCAATTACTTATAACTAAAGGAGAACATAGCAAAGTTCTTAAAGCAGTGAGTGACGCTTGCCGCATATTGTGCGACACGCATTTCAACGAAACAAAAACTAGAAGGAGCTTTGCCATATCCGCTACTAACGCAAACCTGAAAAATATCTTTTTGGCGACAACATGTCTGACAAATTAAAGTCTGCTAAGAATATTCAAAAATCTGGCGCCGACCTTAAACAAAACCAAAAGAATACCAAGTTTAATAAGTCTAACTTTTATAAAAACAAATCTTTAAACACAAGGGCCCTTCAGGAAGGAGAAGCAAAGTGCCGACAGGAGTGCAGACGCGTGCCACAGCCGCCAGGACGATGACGTCATCGACTCGATCGCGCTCACCACCTCCGCCACCATCTCGCCGTCCGCATTGGCGGAACCTAGACTCCGAGGTAACCGCAGGTCGTCTTTCTCTTTTTTATGAGGCCTGGTCAGATATGACCGACAATCATACTATATTGTCTTGGTACGTGGATACGAAATTCCTTTTATATGCAGACCTACTCGAGTCGACTGTCCAAATACTTTACCTAAATCTCCTGCTGAAATGTTACATTTTGACAAAGCCATTAATAATTTAGTTCAAATTGTTGCTATTTCAAAATGTGACCATGAAGAAGATGAGTTTGCATCTCACGTCTTCCTGGTCCAAAAGCTTAATGGCGATTATAGGTTTATTTTAAACTTAAAGTGCTTAAGGCGGCTCTTGGTGAAGTGACAGCTAATGATTTGACTCCCCTCACCCTGCCACCCTCTACATTACATCGCGAGTCATTTATTAGCGACATCTATTAAAAAATTTGAAAAACTAAGATGTAATTTATTACCGACATCTATTAAAATTTTTGAAAACTAATGCGTAACCTACACAAAGCTTGGCCAAAATTCACGGACCATAGAAAGTTGGAGACACGGCAGCATGGCATTGTTAAAATATTAAATTTTAATTTTATGTAGGTAAATTGAAGGTAAATTGTTTTATAAAAAAACAAGAAATCAGCAATGTTCAATCAATCAGCCGCAATTTATATTAAAATTAAATTATGTATGAAGTCAAGTCTGTTTCATGTTTTAGTTATTTTACTGTTTTGAAGTGAAAACTTCTGTAGCGGTGTTGTACGCTTTTTGTAATGGGGAAAAAATGCTAAACTCGCGTCAGTAAAAATCACGTGGCTGATAGAAAATGCGTGAGACGGATGTGACGGATGGAGAGTAGACAGCTGGCGGCGGAAGTATCCCCTACTTTCAAGTGTAATCTCTTTCTACGGGGCGCGTTGAAAATGGCGGCGCATCATTTTAAGACGTAAACACTTGTGTCACCAGCAACGCACTAATTTTGAAAATGGAACTAATAGCAGCGATCTCTTCGATGATGAAAAGTCTATACTTATTTATACTCTGACTATAAGTTTAAATCGTAGAATGCGTGCATGTAGAAATTAAAAAGGCCACTGGCGCAAAATCTTTAGAATTTTTCTCTAATTACAAACTGATTGAATTGTGTGACTGTATAGTAACAGGAAAGAAATAATTTTAATCCTTTGCCGCTAATTTCAAAATATCAAAAATGCACAACGTTAATATTCAAGTTTCCACTTCTGCCGGCACTCCCGGAGTGCCAACCGATTTTTTCACATTTTGCATAGTACTTATACTCGTAACTAGGTACGTCTTATGGTCATGCTCACTTTAAACATTTCTGCGGTGGTGTCGTGTGAGGCGGGTCGTTACGTTCCCTCAAATATGGTTGAGCGAAACGATGGCTGGTTCATGCGTCATGCTCGTGAACGGATGCTGCCAGTGGGAATGGGTCTGCTTCTGAGTACCGATCTTAACGCATATTGAATTGTAAGAATTGCGTTTTTTTCATTATTATTTTTTATATCTTGTATCAAGTGTTTTTTGGTAAATATTGCCTACTTAGGAGTAGCAGACAAAGTGATTTCCCAACTAGTTGAAAGTTATTTACTCTCACAATTACCTATCCATTATATAGTAGGTAATTCACTTCAACCTACCTATTGCGTGTAAACTTTTGTTAATTATTGTGTAAATGACCTCACTTTAAATGTGGAGGTCATTTTTAAATGTTGACGACTGTATGAAATATACAGGGAGAAAAAAGCAGCCCTTGACGAGTTTCTTGCCGGTTCTTCTCGTTACAAGGTCTCCCGCACCCTGATTATCTAAAAAGAAACTATTTAGCGGCCGGTTTCATTCCACATACATTGCTACTTTTCTTTGGTATGTTTTTTTTTTAATTCAAAAAGAAGTAGCAATGGATCACTATCATCTATGAACTGCAACCGGTCGCTAGGTGGTTTCTAATTAGATAATCAGCCCGCCGCTTAGGGTCTGCGAACCGATGGGGTAGCTTCTATGATATTCACAAGTGCTTGTAACAGCCTAGACTGAATAAATTATTTTCTGAATTTTGAATTTTTTGAATTTATTTCAAAGGTTTTTTTATAGTGATCGCGTCGCGCGCAGACTATTGTATGGCATCATTGAAATGATGGTGTTAGTTCCTTTTCCAAATAATTTTAAAAAATCGTTTTTTTCGGAAAGGAAGTATTTTGATTATCTACTTACTACATTTTTCGTGTTTTTTCAATTCAATTCAAATGCATTTACTAATTTTGTTGACAACTACATTTTGTTTATTGATGGTGTAATATATTGGTATTTGTTGGTAAAATAGGTATACGCAATAATAAACATTATCACCAGAGGAGATTAATATTTCTGGTAAGTATAGTAGGTACTTTATAATCTAACCACTACGAAAAAAATATCATAGAATCTAAAACCATTATCGATTGACGAAGTTTGAGGCCTGAAATCACGACCGTTTAAAAGATTTCAATAATATAAAATATTTTTTATAAATTATGAAGTTGGATAAACAACAGTAATATGAAAAAGCTTTTGACGTAAGTAGATACTAAACAAAACAGGCTAACTTTTTTAAGTTGGTGTGCGTTCACTGCGTCTAAATAGTAATAAAAATTAGAGAGTGAGAGAGAGAGTTTTAAAGACCTATCTATAGACAATAGACACCCCGCACGCATAGACGAAAAAATTTTTTTCAGTTTCAGTTCCATGTATGGGGATAATAATCTTAATAAAATAAAGGGATTTATATATTTAAGATAATAATCTTAAAAATATAAATCCCTTATCTTTTATTTTTGTGTAAACATCGTAATGCGGTTCACAGAATACATGTACCTACCAAATTTTAACTGTGTAATTCTAATAGTTTTGGAATAAAATGGCTGTGACATACGAACGGACAGACAGACAGACAGACATGACGAATCTATAAGGGTTCCGTTTTTTGCTTTTAGGCTACGGAACCCTAAAAACGTGCTAATAATCCAGAGCCTGTAGCCAAATGTCACATTAAAATTTTCGCTATCACTTCACTCCGAAAAATGTATGAATTAAGACTATAATCCTTACATTTTTCGTTTGATTCTTAAATTCGATTACTTACTTACATTAACATATGATTTTAAAATTAGATTGTTAACGAAACCTTAAGAGCAGGTTCACATGACAAGCGCTTAACGCGAGTTTTGATAAAGTGCACGTTGAACGCTGCGCTAGCGCTCGACTGTTGTCAGCGCGCGTCAATGCGCGCTTATATTATCGAATCCAAATTCGAATCCATCGAATTATATTATACCAAATTATTGAATCTGAAAAAAATTACCGCGCGTTGAGCGCTTGTCATCTGAACGTACCCTATGTCATTTCCATACAGTTTCAAAAGCGAAGCGATAACGATTTGCAAATATTACTTTGACTAGGGGGTCTGATGAGAAACCCTATCAATTGGTATCGTAAAAATATATTTGGAGGGTTCGATTCCTGGATGAGGCAAAGTATTGGGACAGCCTATAGATCGCGTGATGCGTTTTATCGACACTTGACTGTCAAAACCCTTGTCCTTAAAAGTAATAAATGTATATTATTATGGCGTTTCAGTGGTCACTGGTCAATGGTCATGCTAGGGGGGCAGGATGGTATAAATATTCTTACCTATACCCTACCTGCATGCATCCAAATCTGTTCAGTTCAGGCATTTAAAAAGTTATAGTGTAATAAATTAACTCACAGTCGTGTGATTTATTACCTACAAATGTTTGATTTGAAGACTCATATATAGTATTCAATAGGTAGGTATTTTATACTAACCGTCCTTACGCGTAATTTTTATATCTATGGCAAAATAATGCATCAGAGGGCCTATTACAAAACAAAAAAGAAACCGATAGTCGGACGCAATTCGTCGTTCAATTTACTTGATATTGAACCTTATTGGTGAGGAAATAGTGCCACGGTGTTGGACGAATATCGTACGCTTATCGCGATGCTTTTTTGTAATAGTCCTTCAGTTCGAAATGAATTTTCAAAACATAATTGTAACATTCTGACAGTGCTAAAGCAAGGCTAAAACAAACGAGCGAGACATAGAGAACTGTGTAGCTGTCAGTGGGAGCATGAGCGATACGTGTTCCCCGTCCGAGCGCCGGTGGCGGTCTGCCGCCCGCTCCCCTCGAGGGCACCCTCTATCAAAAATGTATCTGAATTTTTGAAAAATTGTCGCGAAAATCCCATAAATGGTCTTTTCGAAAATGTCTTTCGTGGAATTTGTAGCATTTTTTCTCCTCTATCGATTGGTGGTAACGAGATTTCCATAGGACTCGTAGTTACGGAGGAGATACACAGAAACAAAAGTGTTAGCCGATTTTATTTATGATATTTTTGGCATAATGTAAAATATTTTTAACAAATGTTAATCGTGGAATCGATAGGCAAAATGTTGAAGATTCTTATGGTATATTTACTTTGTTTTAATATTCATTAAATAAAGAGGAGATAGAGAATGAAAACCTACTAAAAACCACGTTTTGCTAGTACAACGGCCTATAAGTTTGTGCGTACGTCCCATTTCAAAACGGAAGATTATCGAACGGTAGCAAAGTTAATAACTAAAAATTGCCATATGGCAACCGTTGATATGAAAGATGCTTACTTCTCTATACGAATTCATAAAGACCATCGAAAATATTTAAAATTTAAATTCAACCATACATTATATCATTTTAACTGTTTACTATTTGGCCTTTCGTCAGCTCCTTTTGTATTTACAAAAATACTCAAACCAGTAATGTAATTTTGCGGTCAAAAAATCATATGATTTCAGTAATTTATTTAGATGACATCCTTTGCCTAGGAAGAAATTTGAACGACATAAATACTTATGTTTATTAGAAAATTATTCTTACGAACAAAAATTATTTACGTACCACTTACCCCTTGTAAATGGTGGTTAACCAATCACATAGATGAAGGGTGTTTAAAAATCGAACTTTTCTCTGACGCGTCTGCTACTGGTTGGTCGGCTTTTAGTGATGGTAAAAAAGCTTATGGTCATTAGCAATAAAATGAAAAACATTTTCATATCAATGTTTTAGAACTAAAGGTCACTTTTTTTTTGCTCTTAAGATATTCGCTAATAATCTGTATATTCTGAAGTTTTAATGCGAATTGATAATGTCACTGCAATATATTATATATATTAATAAAATGGGAAGTATGTATTCAGTATCCACATTTAAACGAGATCACACAATCAATTAGTCAGTGGTGTGAATCCCGCAAAATTATGATATTTGTCTCTTAAATAACAACAAAAAAAAAAACCAAAAAAAGAAAAAAAAACAAAGGCGGATATAATTATTATCTCGCGTTACTAATGTCGATACTGAATGGGAAATAAACGATGAATCTTATCGGGTATTGTAAATACTTTTGGACAACCAAATATTGACCTATTTGGAACGAGATAAAATGCAAAATGCAGAGACTATGTTTCCTGGAAACGAGACCCTGATTCAGCGGCTGTCGATGTATTTACAATTTCTTGGTCCAATTAATTGTTTTATGCATTTCCACCCTTTTAGATTGTCTTAAAAATGTTGCAAAAAATTATTTACGATAAGGCTGATACGAAGGTGTAGTTGTAGTACCGTACTGGCCAATGCAGCCATGGTTTTATTAAAAAAAAAATGTTAACTGAGGAACCAATTTATTTTAAACCTTCCACAAACCTTCTTATCTCACCTTTCAGGTCGCCTCACAGTCTACACAAGGAACTTACATTGGTTGCCGAGAAATTATCCGGCAAACTCTGTTAACAAGATCGCTCTTAACCAGTGCTATTCAGATAAATCTGTCTGTCGCTGTTCCCTAACACAGTGAGCTAATACGACAGTTCATTTAAACATTAGTTTTTGTTTTGCAAACATTTTAACATATGTGTTCAATGGTGGTGCAAAATACGGTACAGTTAACTAACACAAGTCGGCCATTATATTGATTATGAGTCCAAAAGCCTCAGATAGTGATTTGTCAAAACGTTTTATTAATGTGGTATTTCGATTGAAGCCTCCATTACCAAGTTATAATCTCACATGGGACCCAAATACTGTACTTAATTATTTGTCTAGTTTGTGGCCCAACGAAGAGATTAACTTATGCTTTCTAAGAAAACACTTACTCTGCTGGCACTAGTGACCGCGCATCGCGTGCAAATTTTTACTTTGATAAAATTAGATAATGTTAGTATACAACATGGGACTAAAATTACAATAATGATACCGGATTCAATGAAAACTTCAAAAGTTAATTCAAATCAACCAATACAAAGACTAACATTTTATAATAGACGTCCGGAAATCTGTCCTGCTCGCGCTATTAATGCTTATATAGAAAAATCTAGATTAATTCGAGACAATAATTTTAATTTATTTATCAGTTTCAAAAGACCTTACAATAAGGTGACATCGCACACACTTAGCCGCTGGATCAAAGACATTCTTCAAGCTAGCGGCATAGACGTATCATTATACAGCTCACAGCACGCGCCACGCGGCTACCTCTACTGCCAGCAGAAAAGGTGTTAGTTTAGATTTAATTAGAAAAACAACCGGATGGGCTAACACGTCGAAAGTGTTCGCAAAATTTTATCAAAGAAAAATTTCTGAGGATCCGATCAAATTCGCAAATGTAATTCTAAATCAGGAATAATGATTATTCACTGTAATATGAATAAATGTTGATTGGCATTCTCATATTTTTCTTTTCTTTTAGTCTCTCTAAACTCTGTACATCCTACAATATGTTAAATAAGAAGAAATCGCGTCGAATGAAGCTGCGAAATATAATTGATGATCAAACGAACTTACCTGTACGTGAAGTTCGATCACAATTATATGAGCAGCTTCATTCGACGCGATTAACAATCACCCACCCATAGGAAAATAATAGGCAATAATATAATGTGCTTTTAATTATTTACCCAACCCTCATAAAAGAAGAAGAAAAATATTTTAATAGTAGGTGAGTACACTTTAAACATAATGAAAAGAAAATGGCGCACCGGGCGAAGGCGGGAACTATCAAATGAGTGACTTTTTATTTGTTCCTTTTACTTTAAATATTCGTGTAAAGGCTGTTACGTGGAGACATAGCTACAATATGTTAAATAAGAAGAAATCGCGTCGAATGAAGCTGCTCATATAATTGTGATCGAACTTCACGTACAGGTAAGTTCGTTTGATCATCAATTATATTTCGATGATTCAATTAAAATACAATAGTAATTTTAATAACTATTTTTTTTTTCAAAAGACAGTTCTTTATAATACTTATACCAGAGACGATAATTAATAGGTTCAAATTTTCATTTTATGTTCAAAGCTCTAGTCAAACCTTTCAAGTAAAATTTCAATTTCCCACGAAGCATTTTACTATCTTCTCTATCAAAGATAGATCTAACATATTATCATAGTGTAACAATTGTATATTTTCATATAATTATGTCTGAAGGTTTTATTTATTTTTCTGAATCTCGTGTATAAATATTAATTTGTCTCGTTTGTATTGTCTTTATTATATTTTCAGCTGCGATACCTTCAGTCGCTCAACACAATATCGGCCGAGAAGAACTCTACAATAATATTCCCATTTCCGATGGATTTTCTAAGAACTTTCCTAGGCGGTGGTCAAAGCTGTTCACATACTTTACCTATTTAGTTTAAGATTATTGATGTAACATATATTTTGTACAGTAATTTAATACTTAAATATAAAATAAAGAGGTTTGAAATATGCACTTCCCTACTTAACTTCTATATAGCTACCTATAGTTTCTAGTTTTTCGGAATGAGGATTTAGAAACTTTGTCGTACATACCTACCTATCCCGAAAGCAAATAGGTACTCATTACCAATCGTACTATGCCGAAAGCAAGGAAATTGTAAGTACTACGAAGCCGAAAGTCCAGTTATTATGAAGGTAAAATCATTTTTTTTATCTTACTCTATGAGTAAAATTCTCTTTTGTCCACTGTTTTCCTTGAGCGCAGCGAAAATTTTTCTATGTCTATGGTTTTTCTTCTATGTCTATGGCTTTCCTGACTTCGAAAAATTTTCGCTATGGTTTTCCTTCTATGGGTTTTCCTTCTGCGAGTTTTTGAAACTTGACTTATCAAAGTGTTGTCAATTTTTGTCATTCGGAAAACATATTTTTACCTTAATTTTTACACTTTTATTTGTAATATTAGCCTGAGAGCATATAGCTTTCAAACAATATTAATAAATGGAGGAGCGTGGACATGGAATAATTTTGTCAGGTAAACCAAACAAATCATTTAAGTATTTTAAGTTTCTCTTATGTTCCTCTTGAAATAACTATGTTTCTTTATTTCACAGAATTCACGAAAGAAAGTAAAAAAGAAAAAATAATAAGATATTTCTCAATATTATTAATTATTATATGCCCGATATTTCTACTTTTATGTATCAAGGTAAGTTGAAATATTTTTTCTTTATCCAGAATGGGCATATAATCAAAGGAGCATATTAAAAGATATTTGAAAAATCTATGCGAAAGAATTTAGTTATAATGTCGTGACAGAATTCGATACAAGTTAGTATAGCCTTTCGACGCCAGGCGTCTACTTATCAAATAGCTAATTTCTCATTCCGACTACTTTTCAATGAAACATCTTCGCAGCTAGCCAACCTAGCAATTATCATACTTCGCATCAAGCTTCTGAACAACAACGTATCACGCCATTTTCAGTCTCCTACTCAAAAAGAGGGGTGTTATTTCGAATCAACCTTCTTAGGGTCTAATTAGAAAGTCCTTGTTTACCCACGACTTAAGGTATCTTTCGACTTAAGGTTCTTTCTTGGGGGAGGCCTATACCCAGCAGTGGATGTCGTGCGGCTGATATGATGACGATGATAAGGTCGACCGATGGAAATCCGTTTCCTTTCGCTTTTATAAAGGTCATCATACGCGGTTACAACCCTTATATACTCACCAGCTCGGCAACGTCGCGAGTCATGCACGGAGCGTATCGGCACCGGCAAAATATTCTCGCCGACAATTGTTGACGCTCCGTGCATGGCCGGTGACGGAACGGTCTAGTGGGAATAATGTCATACTTTTCAATACAAAGAATATTTTTTGCCTGACATTTTCCTATCACGGTCATGGTATGGTAGTTATGGTACGGTGTAATGGGTAGAGGATAGACCTATGCACGAACTACAATTAATTACAGTTACAATAGGTTCTAGAATTTAATAAAATTACCGATAATTTACTAAGTTTGTTTAATTAGTTAGAATAATTGTAGGTTGTGAATCAGTATAAACGAGCTGTGATACTTCGACTCGGAAGGGTAAGAAAGGATTGCCCAGCAGGCCCTGGCATCGTGTGGATAGTGCCCTGTACAGACACCGTCTCATACATCGACCTGAGGACACGGTCCTTTAACCTGCCACAACAAGAGGTTTACCTACTCTTTTTGTTTTAATATTCTCGACGTATGACCCATATTTCAATATTCTTGACTCTATTAGTTACGATAATTTAAATCTCGCTCTAACGGAAAAATACTCAAACGGATCCTAAAGTTAAGACCACCTTAAATTCAAAAAAGATTTGACAGAAACTCTATGAAACTGACAGCTTCCTCAAAGTTAAGGAGATCTCACGCTAAGATTTTCGCGAAGTTTTTGAGTATACGCCCGTAAGGCTCGTATTATAGAATGAAACTCAAACTCAAATCTCTTCTTAAGTACAGTTAGTGTCATGAAGTTTGATTTCAGATTCTTTCAAAGGATTCGGTGACTGTTATTGTAGATGCTGTGGTGTATTTCCATGTTGAGAAGCCTTTGCTGTGTATACTCAACGTCAAATATTATCAGTAAATATATCCATCCATCTTACAGTCGTGAACTTAATAGAAGTAGAGAAAGCTTGGTGGCGCAGTGGTATAACGCCCAGCGATTGCGGAGGTTAAGCAACTTTCGCAAGGGTCAGTCATGGGATGGGTAACCAAAAATTTATTGTCTCGAGCTCCTCCGTGCTTCGGACGGGTTAAGCCGTTGGTCCCGGCTGCATTTTCAGTTGTTAATACCCACCAATCCGCATTGGGCGTGCGTGGTGGGTTATGGCCCATCCTCCTTATCCACCCATAAGGAAGGCCTGTGCCCCAGCAGTGGGTACATTAAAAATGGCTGATGGTCAAGAAACAGCAACAGGTAGACATTGTTGTAGGTTTGCCACAGAAATGATAGCAGTTTCTATATTAAGAAATATTATGGGGCAATACACTCTAACAGAATTACTGTCGAACCGTATGAACATCAGCAAGACAGCACAACAAGAAATAGACAATGTGACAAAAGAGTGGGGTATAGAAACGGAGAGGATTGAGATGTAAGCAACCAAAGTTTGATTAACAATTTCAAGTTAGGAATTGACTAGTAGTAGCAAAGTGGGAGTAGTTAACTCCATACAACTATTATTTAGTAGATAAAGAAGAAAATCGTTAAATTCCAAATACTCGAATGAGACTATTTTTTCTGCCTTTTGGAAAATCAAATTGGCTGAATATTTTTTTATAGGTAGGAATAAGCTCCCTTAGTAATAGAAAAAAATTTCAGAATTTTCGGTTCCGTAAAAAAATTTAAAAAAATGAAAGTCTCTTCGACTTCACAAATGTACAAAAGTGACAGCAGAATGGAATTTATTCCTTTGCCAGCTCCTGCCACAACCACAACACCACTGACATGTTTTTTTTTTTTTTATTTAACTGGACTGGCTGTCTGTATGATTTGACAGCTAAGTTTTTGTGCCTATTTGAAACACCACTAGCGTGCGTCTAAAAGAATTAATTTTGACGTACAATATGAAAATAGTTGCCGTGATGGTCTCTCCAGACTTCAAACTTTAGTACCATGTCCCGCACGCTATGCTCACGCTACGTCCTACAGCGCCAAAATGGCGGAAATCAAATAGGCACAAAAAAAGTTTGACATAAGCCTGTCCAGTGTAAATATATGCAGGTCAGTGCACAACACGGTATTAAAAAAAAGAAACGTCAAAACTTTTTTTTCTTAATACTTGTTGTGGTTGTGGCAGGTGATGGCAAAGGTATAATATTAGCTCTTATACACAGCGCCCTACGCTCCCGCTCCATGTCAAGCTCATCCTTGAGCGACTCGGTTACCCAATGTCCCAGGTATTTAAAACTTTGTACATGCTTAAGAGGAACCCCATTTAGTTTCACAGGAGGAACTTTATATGTCTTGTTATTAGCTTTAAAAACTAACAATTCACTTTTAGCTGTGTTATACCTGAGACCATGTGATTCTGCAAATCGCTCACAGATGTCGATGAGTTTTTTGAGAGCACTGACCGATGGGCACAGCAGCACCATATCTCGCAGGTTTGCACGATGTACAAAGCAAGTTAAAATAACCCTTTTTAAAACTTTTTGTCACTCACTGTACACGTGCAGCCTGTGGATGAATTACACCCAAGGAGTATACAGGGCCCTACGCACCCAATATAACAACGCATTTAGGGGGTTGATGGGGCTGCCTCGCTATTGCAGTGCATCAGGGATGTTAGCTACGGCGGAGGTAGATAGTTTCGCAGCCATCATAAGAAAGCGAATTGCGTCCCTGATCCATCGGGTGCGGGGCAGCTCCAACAGTCTCCTACAAACAGTTGCGGCGAGGCTGGACGTGGATAGTGCAATTATGCAGCACTGGACACGTGTCCACCTCTCGAAGGACACTAAGCCGTCCTATAATCATAATAATTTAAATAATGTAGTGTAAGTAATATGGACTCACGTCTGAAATAAATGATTTTTATTTATTTATAATCTCCATTCTGCTGTTACTTTCGTACATTTATGAAGTCGAAGAGACTTTAATTATTTAAAAAAAATTTACGCCACCAAAAATTCTGAAACTTTTTTCTATTACTAAGAGAGCTTATTCCTACCTATAAAAAAATATTCAGCTAATTTGATTCTTTTCGGACATTCCCTATTAGCCGTATCGCTGTATTCCAATTAAACTTCTACTTTAATAACTAGCAAAAGTTATTATCAAATAATTAAGATACTAAAACATAATAGACTAAAAGTAGAATTTTATCACTTTTAGAAAAGATGTTATTTTACCCTTTGAGCTTCAAAAAGCAATGGCAGCTGAAGCCGAAGGTACTCGCATAGGCAAAGCGAAGATCATTGAAGCACAAGGCGAAATAAAGGCAGCAGAGAATCTCCTAGAAGCATCTCGAATAATGGCAAATAACCCTCAAATTATGCTTGTACGTACACAAAGAGCATACAGCGTGAAATTTTAATCATTTGGTTCTCGCAGTGGGGTGGTTCCACTCATGATAACAAGCAACTTTTACTATAGGGCCAATTCTAATATCGCGAAAAAAAATCTGCTGTTCCATACAAAGCGCCATTCAACACATTCAACAACTGATTTTTTTCGCGATATCAGAGTTGGCCCCAATGTAAAGATTGCTTTAATCATGAGTGGAACCACCCCACTGCGGGAACCAAGTTCCAGAATAGATATAAGTTCTACCAAACAATTAAAATTTCAGCGTCTATTTTATTTAAATATAATTTAAGCTGTAACTTTATTAATTACTAGCTTCCGCCCGCGACTTTGTCTGCGTTGATAGTATTTTGTCTATCCCTCGGGAACAGTACCTTTTTTTGGGATGAAAGGTACCCTATGTCCTTCTTTGTATCCCTGACAACGTGTGTGTAAAATTTCATGATGATCGGTTCAGTCGTTAAGACGTGACAAACAAATAAACAAACAAACAAACGGACTTTCGCATTTATAATATTAGTAAGGATAAGGACTAATACCATAGTATAGTCTACTGAAATATGTCTGAATAGGGGGGAGGAAACCCCCGTTGGGGAATGCTGCCGTAATATCCACGCTTAGTAGACGGGTTGGACACCGCAGTGTAAGACCGTTTTCACAAAAAAAAATTGATAAATAAATAAATTTTAGTAATATTACAGCAAATGTATTCGTATAAAGAAAGATAATAAACTATTCATTGGAAATAGCCTTTACTAGTATTATTTTTTCAGTTGAGATATTTGCAAACACTGAACTACATCGCTTCTGAGCAAAAGACATCGATTGTGTTCCCGTTCCCAATGGAGCTGCCGAGGCCTAATTAACGAAACATTGATAAAGTATCCAAATTGCTTTGTATTCAGGCCACTAAATGTTAAACAAGTATTCTTGATAATATTAAAAAAGAATTATACACAGATTCGTCTTTTATTATTATTTCTAACTTTCGTCCATTCAATATCCTAGGTATGTGCCTTTGCACTTAAATTTTGATCTTAGGCTCCACCTGCGTCTTAACGCATAGCTTAAAGCGTTAATCTAGGCGTTACGCAGATGTGGCCAAGACTTAATTTAATTTACAAACGACAGTACTTACTAAATATTTATAATGCCTGCTAACGCATACTAGGACATTACCATTAACGTTAACGTAGATGGAGCCGTAGCATTATTCTATTTACATCAAAGAGCACATTAATATCACAATACCAATGATTATAATATCATTGCATAATACTCTTATTTGGACTCACGTTCATATTGTCATCCTATAAATCTCTTCGTCCCGGAACCGGAGCCCACAATGCTCTAAGCTATAAATAATCTACTCTTGGTCACATGCTGTCATTCATTAATAAGTGTTATTTATTTCTATGATTTCTTTTTGTATTTTTTTACATATTTCCTAAACTTTATCGACAAAAAACAAAGGACAAAGAAATAATAAACTACAGTATGCACCAGATTAATGAACTGGATGAAACCAAAGCAAAGGAAAATCAGCAGGAAAATAGAAAAGAAAACTTTCATCGAAATTCCGTTGCACATACTGCAAGCAAGTTTTCATATTATTTTATCAATGATTTTGCAAGAAAAATACACTTTCCTTTTCATTGGAGACAGTCGTACTATAACTTTATTCTTATGCTATAACCTTGACAGAACCATGCCTACAGACTTAAGGCAGAATATTATTGGAATAATTTTACTAAAAACATTGTCATCAATCTTAATGTATATTCTGATTTCTGATTTCAACCACACCATAAACCCGCTGTTATGGTGTGGTTGTCACGTGAACTACTGAGACAAAAAAGTGGCACTAGTTAAACGGTTGAACTAGCTAGGTGTACTAGTGGAAGCGAAGGGTTGTGTCGTGGTTATAGTACGTAGCCTTTTAAAATTAATTAGTTAACTCACACGAAGTCACGAACCATGAACCACATTTTTGTAATCAAACCGATCGATGTAGTCAGAACACAAGAAAACAAGACAAGCTGTAGCATCACTGTATACTCGAAAGCACTGTGCCACTACTCGCCCACATCGCTAGGAAAAGAGCTTTCTTACCGCCTCTGAAGTCTAGTGGTTCGATTTGATTCCATAGATGGAATACATTTGTACTCAGTTTGGTTTATGGTAGAGCCTGGCTAGCTTACCACCATCTTACCCAAGTCTGACGCCAAAACAGCCAGTTAGAGGTAAGATAATCAGCTCCTCAGTTGTTGACTATTCTGGGTCAAGTAGGCTACCTCATTTGTCGTAAATAATCACTTTAAATTAGATGTATGTCCAGAAGTTACCTGTTTTAGCGGTAGATAAAATATACCCTTTATTGTATTCTAGAAAATCTGAGTAGATACTGGTTTTTACAGGTGAGGGGCAGACGGTTTTCGAAAAATTTCTCGTGTTCTTATCCATTGTCCTCGCTATAATTTTACTACCATTGTCTTTAATATGTATCCTTACGGTAAGATGAATCATGCGATATTTCCATAGTAATCTACTGCACTTTTAAAATAATTTTATTTTAGTATACTTTTGTAGACAATACGCCAATTTGAGAGAGCGGTTATACTTCGCAATGGAAAAGTGCGGAAGAATCGGGCATTCGGCCCAGGACTCATTACATATTTGCCATGTGTTGACATGGTGAAAAGTATCGATCTCAGGGTGATCTGCTACTGTGTCCCACCTCAAGAGGTACACCTATATAAGCTCTTTCTAAAGTTAAACTAAACGATATCCTTAGGCGACGACTACACGCATGGTAAATACTGTGATCCATCAGTATTTAATCAGGGGCCTATTTCATAAAAGATTAGTAAATTTACAACAATAATTTACCATTGTTGTTATTGGGGTAGAATATTGTTTCTGATTAATTATAAAACATAATTCTACCCTAATAAACTACTACTTTGGTAAATTGCTGTACTTTTTCATTCTTTTATGAAATAGACCACTGATTAAATATTGATCTATCACAGTATTTACCACGCGTGGAGCTGTCGCTTTAGTTAGGGAACAGAATATGTATATAAGGTCCTTCTGAAATAGTGCACAAAATTTTAAGGAGTCAATGTACTCATACTTACAAACAACTTTTACTATGGGACCAACATTGAAATCGCGAAAAATAAATCAGCTATTCCATACATTTTGATCTATTCGATTTTAAATTTTCTATGGAACAGCTGTTTTTTTTTTGCGATTTCAATGTTGGTGCCATAGTAAAAGTTGTTTGTTGCTTGAGTACATTGACCCCTTAAAATTTTGTGCACTATTTCAGAAGGACCTTGTATAGTCAATAATGTGTTCTGTTTCTATTCTTAATGTGATACAATTAAAATAATAATAATTGTTTTTCATCAGCTTTCTTCCATAGCCTAGCTCTATATACCTCTGAAATCATTGTGACTTGGCCCTATTGTAATTATCGTTACAACACCAGACAGCTACTAGATAAATTGCTGGTCAAATACTTGACTTCCTATTAATACAAAAAATGTTTTGCGCATTTTCGATTTCGTTTGTTTTTTATTGTCTGAATTGTTAATTTCCATTTCATTGTAACCAATAACATAATAGTTAGTAGTTAGCTTAGCTTAGTGTAAACAGTGAGTTTACTCAGGAATCAGGTACATATACCTTAAGTTCTATTTTTATTTTAGGCGTTAACTAAAGATTCTCTCACAGTATCAGTGGATGCAGTAGTCTATTATAAGGTTCGGGACCCTATATCCGCCGTAACGCATGTTGCTGATTATATGTAAGAATTATTTGCCACTTAACCAATAAATTTTGTAACAGCAAGTTTCTCTTTAGACATGAAGTCTTGAAGATCCTTAGTCAGTTATCGACGTCGTCGTTGTTATTTACGCTTCAAAGTTATAATATAATTCATTTCTTTTTTAAACTTCAAGGTGAACTTTCAATGCCATCATTTCATTTGATTAATTTTCTATTTTTTAGGTCATCAACTCAGCTTTTAGCGGCGACGACGCTCAGAAATGCTATAGGAAACAAAAAGCTGGTCGAGCTATTAGTTGACAAGCCAGCAATGAGTAAACAGATACTGGAACAGATGAACAAATTCACCAAAGAATGGGGCATTCTGGTCCTAAGAGTTGATATGTACGTATTTTTTACAAGAAAACTTTTTAGTAGGCCAAAATAACCATATTTTTTTAGAATTTAATGATTAGGCCTTTAAGCCTCGCTTATGCAAAAACATTTGTGACTGTGTTTTTCTTTAAGTGTAAAGAGTATGGAAAATAACCTCACTTCTGCACTTTTCGATGTTTTTCGTTGTTTTTCATTATCCTTCTTGAAAAAAGTTATTGGAGCAATTGCCCAGTACATTAAAGTTGTATTTTGACATAGAATTCAATACGTTTCCGCTATTATTTGCGCCAAAAATATGACCCGCGACAAGCGCTTTTGATGATATTCTGATTTTTTTTACAATCATGTGTGAGGTTTATACGCAATTAATTCTGTAGCTACTAGATAATCTCTTTAGCTTGTCGTATGTTTTTGTGGCTACAACTTTACGTTTTTTGTATAAAAATATGGCCCGTGAAAACCATGTTTTCCTATCATGGACCCTTAACTAACTTTACCATTACAATATTATGCGAAGTATTCAATTGACTCCACCTACTTTTTCAGGCTGATAGCCGCTTGCTGTAAAAATATTGTATGTCATTTTACAGCAAAGACATCAGATTGCCTCTCCAACTTCAAAAGGCAATGGCAGCTGAAGCAGAGTCGTCCAGATTGGCTAATGCAAAAATAATAGTAGCCAAAGCGGAAATAGAGGCGACTGTTAGTCTTCAACAGGCGGCAGCGATTCTTGCTGAGAACCCTTTTTGTATGCAGGTACTTTTTCTCTAGATAAATCTAATTGTAGATTTTTAGAAACTAGGTAATAAAAAAAACAAAGATTTTTCTAAACGTTCCAAATTATTAAACTGATTTTTTTTTTGTTTTTTTTTTTATTTCAGTTGCGATATCTCCAGTCATTGCAATTGATATCAGGAGAAAATTCACATACTATTGTATTCCCTTATTCACCGGATATACTGAGAACAATGTTCAAGTAAAGAATTTGATGAAAAGTTTATCAACGTTTTGTTCATGTTGGTTGTGATCTGTAAATCCAAGTAAATACTTAAACAAGGAATTTTCAGGACTATTCCAAACTATCTAACTTCCATAATATGACTATTGGTCAAGGGGGCTAATAGAAGATTTAAATTTAAGAGAGCACAAACTTTTAGGACACCTTTATATTTTGTACAATAACATGTAACATCAATTTTTAAACAACAACTAATGTAGAAAGTTATAATTGGACTAGCATTCTCTAGAATTGTTTTCGTCTTGTTTGGGGTATCCGTAGTGTATAGGCTTCTGTGCTTGGCCGTTAGCTTATAGCAGGTACTTTCTTCATTACACTAACGAAACCTAGATCAATCTGTTGTAGATTTTTTATTTTTGGTAATAAAAATAACAAAATTTTTGTAAACGTCCAAAAATATTAACCTTTTTTTTTTCTTAAAATCTTTTATTCTTTCAGTTGCGATATCTCCAGTCATTGCAATTGATATCAGGAGAAAAATCACATACTATTGTATTCCCTTATTCAACGGAATTACTGAGAAAAGTATTCAAGTAAAGAATTTGATGAAAAGTTTATCAACGTTTTGTGCGTGTTGGTTGTGATTTGTGAATTCAAGCAACAGTACTATTTCTAACTATCTAACTTCCATAATATGACTATTGGCCAAGAGGGCTAATAGCAGAATTAAATTTAAGAGAGCACAAACTTTTAGGACATTTTTATTTTTTGTACAAAAATAACATTTAACACTAATTATTAAACAACAACTAATCTAAAAAGTTATAATTGGACTAGTATTCTCTAGAATCGTTTTCTTCTTGTTTGGGGTATCCGTAGTGTACAGGCTTCTGTGCTTGGCCGTTAGCTTTTTTGTGGACGGTAGCCTGTGAAAATACAATTACCATTTAAAAAAGAGGTACTATTTAAGTAATTATAATTCAATACGAAATATAAAGAAGAGCCGCTCAAATTTTGGATATCCGTACACACACATAAACGTTACGTACAGGCAATCTCAGGCTAAAACGGGCTATAGTTAGAACTGTATGCAGCTCAGGATTTGTACTATTATGTATTCTGTGGCTCAGGGGCATTATTTTGGAATCCTACTATTCATTTTCATTCGACATAGCAAAATTCGTATTTTTTAATCACTCGTTGGTCAGCCAGTGGTCAGTCATGTCTTTGGTCAGTCAGCGATTTTGGAGTGACATTTAGGCTGTATTCAGTTCTCTCCTGTCCTGTCTGACGGATATATGGCCGAATACTCAAACGCTAATTAACTTTGAGGGGCTCTCAAACGTCGTCCTGTCGCATTAAATGTCAAAGTTATGACAAAGACAGCATGCTGTTTGAGAGCCGCTCAAAGTTAAGAAGCGTTTGAGTATTCGGCCAATAGCTACCTATCGCTGTAGAAACCATGCGTGCATTCAGAGCAGCATTGGCCGTCAGGAGAGCTGAGCACTGAATATGACCTTAGGCCTTATTTGAAAAACACAAATGAAGAATTAAAAAATAAGGCCCCTGCTGCTGGCGCAACAAAACAAGTGAAACCAACATACTGACAAAAGTGTTTTCGAATTCGGCCAGTGCGGCGTTTACGTCTAGTCTACACGTAGAACACAATGACTATTTTACCTACCTCTATATTTTGTTATACAGAGTGTTTGAACTGATTGGTAATAGCTTTATACAGCCAGATATGATAGGTTACCATGCAGACAACTTCGGAAAATTATCTTTTACTAGTGGCCGCCCGCGACTTCGTCTGCGCGGAAAGATTTTGCTATCCCTCGAGAACAATACCTTTTTTCCGGATGAAAAGTACCCTATGTCCTTCTCTGTACCCCTGAGAACGTGTATGCAAAATTTCATGATGATCGGTTCAGTAGTTAAGACGTGAAGCCGTAACAAACAAACAAACGAACTTTCGCATTTATAATATTAAGTAAGGATAAACTCTGAATACCACTACTATTTTGAAAAAAAAATTTTTTTATGATAAACTTCATAGTGGCAACACTAGACCGTAATTGTGTTTTGGTTTTGCTCATTAATGGGATTGATTATCGAACACAATAGTATATTTGCGTCTAGGGTTATCAATTTGACATTTTGCATTTTTCCGTAGAAATAAAAAAAAATCAGCCATGTGAGGTTTTTCAGGGTTTAAACGAATTTTCCGGGGCATAGAATGCATAAATCATGCATACAATGCATGAACCTACATAGTACACCTATCTACCTTATTCGCCTTTATAAGGCTAGTACCAATCACCCTGTATTAGTCTGTACAATCTAGTCCATTAGGTCATAGACTTGCAGAATGTACTATTGGAGAGTAGGTTTTGTCAATGTAGCATATAAATTAGATTTTACTTTTTTTCTTTTGATTTCAAAAGTTAAGTGAATTGAATGTTAACGTTAGAAGTAAGTTACATTTACGTCTGGTGAACAGTAACACAATTCTGCAAAGTAAAACTTACAAAGTGAATCTACACTGGCCTGCAAAAGTAAGTACTACAGAGGCCTATTTTCATACAAACGAGGTAACTTTGATGCTTTGGTTCTCCGTCCAGGATTAAACGGGGTGTGATTTGATAATGGCCATTCAAAGAGTAAATGGAGGAGGCTCAGATCGCTAAAGAAACCCAACGGATTAGAAGAGTCGTTTACACCAGAGACCGAACGGACTTTTTAGTGTTACATTTTCCATACTTTTGATGTAATTTTAACTTGTTATTTTTTTAAGTTCAACCCTGACCTAAACGACTCTTCTAATCCGTTGGGTTTCTTTAGCGATATGGGCCTCCTCCATTTACTCTTTGAATGGCCATTATCAAATCACACCCCTGTAGTACTTACTTTTGCAGGCCAGTGTATTATTCATATAAAAGCAATTCGGGTTCTTTACTCATCAAACACAAGCACAGTGATATTTTATTGAAGAAAAACTTCGATAAAATTGGTCATTACTGATGTGCAACAAAATGTTGTGGTAGTCAAAAAAAAATTAAGTTAGTCAATTGTCTTAAAAGTGAGCTTTTAAAATCAGACATCTTCATCACGTTATGGTACTGAATATCGTATGTATTAAGTACCTGGAAGCCATTCTTAGGATCAGCAGTGTATCGAACCAGGCGGAGAGAACCATCAGGTTCCACCAGTGAGTATTCCCCATGGACGACGTCACCATCACGGGACTCCTTATGGCTCTGAAGGTTGCCGGAGTGGGGATCTTCTACTCCATAAGCGTATTGGTAGTCGGGCTTTGCCTGTAAAAAATAATGTAAACTAGACACAAGAAATTGGACTTAGGTAGATAGGTATGTCCTGAAATTGAATTGGAAAAATTTTGAACTTATTAAAAACACGACTGCCCTGCCGAAAACGAACTAAAAAGATAAATAACAAGTGTCATTCCAGTCGGGTTACCGTTTTGTGGAACAATTTTTAATCAAAGAGGTCACCAACAGTCGGGGGACTGCAATGACACTTGTTATTTAATTTTTTATTTCGTTTTTGGTAGGGTGATGTTTGATGATGATGAATTTTTTTTTTTCACAAGTGGCGTCGTCGTATCGTACAGTCGCCATATTGTCTTTTTTTCAAAAAAATATAGCTAGTGTCACTCAAAATGATATAAGGATTCTAACGATACCTACCCCATAAATCCAAATCCGTTTAGCCTTTAGAAGTTATGGTGGAATAAAGAAACTCACATACCCACAAACATACATGAACGCTGAACAAATATACACTCCTTTTTTGGGCAGTCGTGTAAAAAATAGCAGCAACGTCTAAATTCATTCATTGAAATTCATAACTGCCCGAATTCAGACCATCAAAAAAAACGTGATTCTCTTACGAATATATTTATAAGATATTACGATTTGAATGGGGTTTTCGTTATTCGAATGGATATTTTACAAAGCAACTTACCACATAGTCAACTGTCTTCAGATGTGCATATTTAGCGGTATCTGGATGAATTTTGCCAGTTTGGTGGTCGTATCCATAGTCGGCATGCTGTTGCGCTGGTAGACCCTCAGCAGCTGGCACTTGTACCTCATAGATCTTACCACTGACGGGACCACTAAATCGGTTATATGAGTAGCCTCCAGGAGCCTTTCCAGAAAGTACTACTGATGCCAGGGCGAAAGGTACAAGAAACTGAAAAAGGATAAACAATTTTAGTAGGTAACAATCCTCTAACCAAAGTGCATCAGTGAATAAGAAATGAGTATAAGGTCATGATGACGAAAATGACATTGAAAGTGATAAAAATAAAGAGAAAAGCCTAACTACACCGGGGTCGTGCCTCGTGAACTCACTGGCGGGCGGCAAAAAACGGCCTTCACGGTCAAGTGCTACTATCTCGTTGGCTAACCAGCAAACAAACACGAAGAAAGTTACTTGCGATTGTACCCGAACAATACTGATTGTTGCAATCTGTTTTAGTTCACGGACTAATTTGCGTGTTAAATATTATGAGATGTTACGATGCTGTCTTTTGGAGATCATTCAGGTTTCGTCGTAGTGAATAAAGTTGCGTTTTATTTAATTGAAAGATTTCTTGTTAAAGAAATTAAGACGTTCGTTTTAATTTCTCTTTCGGATTGCACATGATGATAAGAGTTTTTTTTCTGTATAAAACGTAGGTAAAAGTTTATTTCGTTCAAATAAAATATGCAATACCCAAAAACTTTGAAATGATTAGCTGCGAGATATTCCACTTCCTGTAAGAATTCCGTTAATTACTCTTTTGAAAAACATATTTTTTTATTTGCTGACTGGACTTTATTTTAGATTTAATGTTTTATTCTAAGATACCTAAGAACAGTTACCTTATATACGAAGGCCATGTTGTTTTTCAAGTGCTACCTGTGACTCGACTCAACAACCCCGACACGATACTGATGTCTGTTGTACAAATGTTGTGGTTTTATACCGACCGATAGAAAAGCAATCGTGAGCTGTGCAATGCCGGCTATGAATCAATAATATTCGATATTTGGCTGCTACGCAGCGTTTCTATAAGTTGCGTAGGTTAATGTCTGCAATCTCTCTTAAATTCTTATTGATTGAGATGAGGAAAAGCATTAAGAAAGTTGTGCATGTCTGTCTCAAGTCCCAAACCCAAAGGCTGCGTTCAAACGATAACGCACGACTCGCCCTCAACCCGAACTCAACTCAAACTCAACTCAACCGGAGCCCTTGAAATACAGCGCTTACAATTTTGAGTTTTATAACACTTTAATAAGATCCGTTTATCCGATAAGTATTTTGTCGATGCAACTGCACACGCCTCGCCCTCAACCCGAACTCAACTCAAACTCAACCCGAACACAACCCGAACTCAACTCAAACTCAACCCGAACTCACCTCAAACTCAACCCGAACTCACCTCAAACTCACCTGAACATTACACAAGAGCTTATTAATGTGTCATGAGACTCAAAATTGTAAGCGATGTATTTCAAGGTGGGCTGCGGTTGAGGTGAGTTTGAGTTGAGTTCGGGTTGAGGTCGGGTCGTGTTATCGTTTGAACGCAGCCAAAAGATTTCTTAAAACAGTCAACGCAGTCCTTCGAGATATTAAAGTTGTGTCTTGATACAGTCGTTTTTCCGTTACGTTACTTTTCACCTTTAGAACAGTTTCGTAAGACATGTTTAACTTATCACCAGATAAAGTAAAATTAACGTCAAAAAAAAATTAAGTGCCAAAAATAGTCCATCCATTTAATGTGAAATTATAACCAAAGTTTTTACATATCTTGCTAGGTACCAAACTAATCATTCTTAACACAAAAATATAGTACCAAAATTTGCACCACATTTTTATTTAAAATGTCATACAAATATTTAACATCACGTTATCCTTTTAAAGTAAATTATGCTAGGTAAATAATTATTTACCCAAAAATAGTAAATAAATAGTAAAGTAAACTTCCCTATACTATTGTAAAATGTTTAAGGGAAATAACATTACCAAAAAAAACATTTTGTTCTCCAAAATTTGTAAATGATCACCAAATTCTAAGCCGCCCAGTGATTTAGTAATATTTTTTACCCGACTACGGCAAATAAAAAAAACGGATGGTATAATTATGATTTTTTACTAATTCTGGTGGTTAGGTTAGTACATTATGTCACCGTTAAAGTGCGGAAATCAGAATCTGCAGATTAACTAGTTGATCCATAGAAATAGAATGTCAAAGAACAACAAAGTCAATAAACAGGTGATCCGAAAACGAATCAATACATTTTATATGAGATACGTAAAATATGACTTAGATTCATAAAATATGACTATATTATGGCAAATAAAATTAATAAACTATGTTCCATACTATTTTCTTTGTCGATAAACGAATAAATGTAGCGAAATTTGGTTTTAGAGAAATGTGTGGCAATATCTTATTTACCTTTGAAAAGTGTGATTACTTGGATTGTTTCTTTTAGTCACATCACAATTACTTAGAGTACAAGACAGCATAGCTCCACGATACCTTTATTTTAAATTCTAATTAAGATTAAAAAATATTTGAAACAAACTGTGATTGCTCATTTGCTAAGCGGGACGCTAGGGGCTCTTACTCTAAAAAATGTTGGCACATGTCACTTTATCCTTTGTCACTTTTTTACATACACCGTGTCCGTATGATGTTAACTTCTCTTTTCCACGCTTTGTTGGTCTTCTTGAGCGCAGCGAAAATTTTTCTATGTCTATGAGTTGATCTGATTCTTAAAATAACTTCTAATGTCATTAATTGCTCTCAACTATATTCGTCTACGGGTATTGTGTACGGTTATAAATCTTTACGGGGAAAAAATTATACTTTTGAAGTCCGTTTTTTTAACCTTTAAGTCCGTTTTAAAAGCGTAGTTTTAAAAATTATTTTTCAGTAAGTACCTAGGTAAATATTTTTTTCTGCTGTATAGTCATAAAATGTGTAAATATTGTTCCTGGGACCCTCCGGCTTCATAATTAGATCCTGGACGTACTCTTCCGTCAGAGTACTTGTCAAGACGAATCAAACAAGCCCAATCTTGATGGGGTTGTATGGTTTCATACAGAGTTCCTGTGGCCTTCGTCCGGCACCATCATCAATTCATCATCAGCTTAACAATATTGTATTGTCTTCCAGGGCCTGTTTCCCGAAAGCTACAAGCCTTGTAATACAAATGTGTAACCATAAACACTTGTAAAACAATCAAATTACAAGCGTGGCGTTTCACGAAACTGTCCTTATCAGTATATCCTTAGATGAATTTCATCTAAGAGTCCTATCACGTGCTAGTGTAGAATAAAATCTTAAACAAATATTTACACGTGTAACAGTTATTACGTTTGTCCAGTTCTGACATAAGTTTCTAATTTCAAGTCTCTAGCAGTCTAGCTCATCGGGAAGCTAATATAAAATCATTTTTTAACACATTTGCTCGTAATACATCGTTTTTAGTTCGTATCGTTACAAAGTTAAATTAGTACCTTACTGCAAGTTCTATGCGAGTAAACAGAGCATTCCCAATTTAACCGGGTAATACAGTTATTTTAACATTGAAAATGTTTTTTATTTTCGCTGAAAGTGCGACTCGCCTGTTATACCCTGAGGGCCCTAAAGGCCCTAAAGGCCACAAAGACATATGAGAGCTCAAAAGACGCGGAATTCGAAGGGCTTTAAGATGATGTAAAAATATTATGGAAAGTTGGTGTTGAAAAAAAATTTTTCGGTTTCGAAAGAAAATTTAAAATTTTCGATCAAAATGTTTTTTTATCTTATCTCTTATATAAAAGTGAAGGGGTGACTGACATATCATCGCCCAGCCAAAACCACTGGCCCTAAGGACTTGAAATTTTGTATCTCAGTTTTGAAGCTAGGATCTCCAACTTTTGTGTTTAGGCTGACGATTGAAAAGTAATAAATCAGCGTTTTTCAAAATTCTACCTCCGAAGGGGTGAAAAGCGGGATGAAGTTGTGTATATGTCGCAGGCAAATTGTATGATTCCGCGTTTTACAAACGGCGGCGTCCGTTTACAAACGCTCGTTGTTTTGCAAAATGCCGAAGGCAAATCCGAGTTCTCCGAGTACCAGATTCCATAGACACCTTAGCGTTTTTTTTCGTGCCGGATAACCTCAAAAATCTTGTCATTTGTCCATGGCTTTTTACTGCTCCTACTTGTGAATCGTAAAATTTTCTTAATTCACTTTAACAAATGTCTTTAAAACAATACTTTTTTTGTAAAATGCCATTTGAACACGTAGAATTTGCACTCCTTTCAATATTTTTCTGTGTCATAAAACTACTACTAGACGCCATTTTTATTGTTCTGATTAACAGCGCCGCGCGTAGTAAGAAAAAGAACTAAATACTTCAATTTGCCGCGTCATTTTGTAAATGGTTATTGAATTTTCTATCAAAGGTTATGGCATTTTATAAAATGACAAGGCAATTTACAATTTGCCTTCGGCATTTTGCAATACAGCGAGCGTTTGTAAACGAACGACGCCGTTTGTAAAACGCAGAATAATACAATTTGCCTGCGACATATAGAATAAAATCCTTTATTTTGAAGTAAATATCGCTAAATTTATAATTTAGGCTTCTGGATGGAAATCTAACGCAACGTTTATTGTTATTATTAGTATTTTAGCCCCTATGGGGATGAAATGGGGTAAATAAACCTAAAAATAGATATGGATGTCGTCATTGGGGTTTTCTGGGATGACGATTGCGAAAATGACATTTATTTTGGAGTTTAATACAGTGGAAATGATTTAATCCCTAAAGGGGTGAAAATGGGGTTCAAATTTTATATGGAAAAAGAATATAATTTGACATTACAACTTTAAATTTCGTAAGAGCACGTCTAAAAATAAATAGATAAACATATGTTTTGTTATTTTGAAAATCAACCCCTAAGGGGGTAAATGGGGAAAGTCAACATAAATTGATAGTTCTTGAGATTTTATGGGATGGTGATTGCGAACATGACATTTATTTTGAAGTCCAACACGATATACATGATTTAACTCCTAAAGGGGTGAAAATGGGGTTTAAATTTTGTACAGAAAATAAATATAAATTGACATTACAATTTTTTAATTCGTAGGAGCACGTCTAAAAATAAATGTTATTTTGAAAATCATCCCTTAGGGGGTAAATGGAGTAAGTAATCATGAAAATCGATGTGGATGTCGTTCTT
This sequence comes from Agriphila geniculea, assembly GCA_943789525.1. NCBI lineage: Eukaryota > Metazoa > Arthropoda > Insecta > Lepidoptera > Crambidae > Agriphila > Agriphila geniculea. The sequence continues at coordinate 18,864,622 of OX038875.1, forward strand.
GAGGTTTTATGGGATGGTGATTGCGAGATTGAAGTCCAACACGGTGGACATGATTCAGCCTCTAAAAAGGTAAAATAGGGGTTCAAAATTTTGTTAAGGGGCCGGAGACGGGAGAGGGAGAGATTATCGTAATAAACTAGCTTTTGCCCGCAACGCGAGGCAAGACGTTTGCCGCGTGTGGCGGGCCTCGCACGAGGCTGCTCTATGGTGGGGATCCGCCTAATCGCGTAAAAACGATTGGTCGGATCCTGGTTGAAGGTTCCCTAATGATTTTCTCTAATATCCACGCGGACGAAGTCGCGGCAATAGCTAGTAATCTTTAATAGGTAGGTTCATTTTCAATGCCATTTCAAGTCGTGTAGAGCGCGAGATCTGTGAATATTTTTTTTAGTAACAACAAAGTGGTTTATTGCTGCTGAAAATTCATATACTTACCTACATTTTTGGAATAAATAAATGTGTAAGTCCTTAATTAAGTCAAACTAATATTTATAATTATCAAATTATTCATTATACACAATATTTTGTTATAAAATATTAAAATTTTGCATTTTATGACTTAAAATTTTAATTTTGAAGTAAGCTGTATGCTCACTCACCCCTTTGTTCGCTAAATATTCTTGCATTGGGCGTGTGAAAAAAACAAAAGAAACATGCGCGCCTCTTCCCATAATTTTCATATTTTGTTTTTGTCGTATTTGTTGCTGTGTGATAAACTTAGAGAAGGGAAGTAAGAGGCTGCCGTCCACTAACAAAAAAGGCGTTAACCCTCATAGGGTCGATTTTGAAGTTTCAACGGCATCGTATGTAGAAAAAAAATCTCTATCGATCTGTCTAAGTACCATATTTGTAATGTTTATACTTTTTGAAATATTTTTAACGTAAAGGTCGTTAAACACTAAAAAAGTAGTAGTTTACGCAACTAAAAGTACGTTAACCATCCATATTTAACTAAAAGGTCACTTCTAACCTTTAACGCCATAATTGTTCAATATTTCTCCTAATTTTTGCTTAGCAAAAAAGACGTTTTTTGACACTACTACACTAGAAAGTCCTAAAGATACTTTAATTACTTTCAAGCCAAGATTTATATTAGTAGTTTGCATCAATAGCCTAGGCTAAAAAGGCGTCTAATAAAAACACTACACTAGAAAGTCGTTAAAATCCGCTTACGTCCTTTTAGCGTAGTACTAATACATTTGTAATCAAGAAATACTTTTCACAAATCTCTAACCGCCTTTAGTTACTCATATTATGGTACAAATCCTCCGCTAAAAAGACGCTAAGGCACAGTACTTGGCTAAAAAGACGCAATTTGCTCTCGACTCTTAAAGCTCCGGCCAAACCGACGCGAGCGAATCGCGCGCGTCGCTCATTTTGACAGATTTTGATCACGTAACTCAAAGCAATAGCCATAGCCATAGCCATTGCCATAGCAATTTCTTTGACAATGGCTATGGCTATCGCTTTGAGTTACGTGATCGCACTCGCGAATTTCGCGCGGAATTCGCCTCAGTCTGTACAGATGCCGGCATATATATTGGCAAGAGAATGAAAGAGACAAAAGATGCGCAGTAGCCATAAACTTATTGTTTATGGCTACTGCGCATCTTTTGTCCCTTTCTTTCTCTTGCCAATATATATGCCGGGCAGTATACGAAGCTTAAATCTCACCCCCACGCCACGCAGTTGTGTCCCTAGTTGACACTAGCTAACTTAGAGCATTTAATAAATGCTCTAAGCTAGCTAACGTCACGTGAGGACATGTATCGCTCGCGGAGTGGAGGGATTTCCCGCCACATTTAGAATGGCTGAAAAAATTCCGAGGTAATTAAGTAAATACTATTTTAAAGTAGTAATTGTAGTAAATAAATAATTTATGCGTACCATAAGCGCAAACTCGGGGGCAGGAATTTTTGTAACGTTCTAGTTAATATGCGCCATGCCATATAGATACCAATAGCTAGGTTTTCCGCTTTAAAGTTGTATGCATGGTCTTTGATGGTATGGAGTAATCGCTGAGACTACCTAATACATATATTTAGTAATGACTTAGCCAGCTTATAGTAGATGGAATTATTCAAATGGGGCTATTTTATTTTACTAGCTTGATGGCTTATTATGTCGGCGTTTTAACTTAGTGGTCCGGACTACGTAGTCAAAGGTTGCGGGTTCGAATCTCGCAAGGGATAAAAGATTTTTTGAGCTTGATATTTTTACTTAAAACATAGTCTTCTTCTGAAAAAGCAACGTGAAAAATCATCTTGAAGAATGTGGTAAAAAAAACTCTAAAATCTTGTGCGACTTCAAAGTGCTGTCGCTAAAGACCATTCGGACGGCGTGAGCTGCTCCGCATCATCCACCAGGTTAGTGAGAGCATCCTAATCGTTGTCTTCTCATATTCCCAGCCATAATATTTTAGGTGTAATCCACCCCAAAGGTGCTTGGCTATTTACACGCCAAACCATCTAAGAAACCGTTGTCCTAGATCCCATATGAAAAGTGGTTCGATCGACCAGTAAAATTTATTATTTACAAAAGTTTGGATCTATCTAAGGTATACATTCTTGATAAGACTTCAAATAAAGGCAAATTCAATCCAAGAGGAATATCTGGTATATTTGTAGGATATCCTAACTCTTCTAAAAGTTTTAGAGTATGGATTCCAGAGCAAAGAAAATTTACTATTGCTAGAGATATTAAATTCAGTGAGCCGAAAGTAGAAAGGTCGACACATACACCAAAAATTTTAAATAGGTCTGATTGTATTGTACGCGAGATGAGAAGATTTTTATAGATATTTGCATTTCTAGAGACTATAATTCTCAACAGCGTGAAGGCTGTGCAGAACCGTTGTGTGAGGAAGAAAGAGAGGAAGAAACTATTCAAGATACAGATAATGAAGCATCGGAGATGATGAGACCTTTGACAGATTTAAATGTAAGTACTGATCATGTACAATTAGAAAATCCACAATTATCGAAAAGAGGCAGTGGTAGACCAAAGTTATTGCACACTGGCCGGCCTGGTCGTCCAAAAAAGATCTATAGGATGGTGGAAGTTGAGAAGCCAAGATCTTATAACGATGATCAAGATCGTACAGAAGAAGAAGGAATTGATCAACCTGAGATAGAAGACATAGAAAATTATGTTGATTTTATAGGGACTGGACAACTTACATTAGAAGATGCTTTGCGAAGTCATGAGCATTCAGAATGGTAAGATGCTATACTTTCCGAGGTAAGAAGTCTTGTACAAAAAGGTACATGGGAAATTGTTAAAAGAACTGTAAATAAAAATATTGTGGGATGTAGATATGTTCTAACTACTAAAACTAATGTAGACAAATCAATCAAGAAGAAGGCAAGACTTGTCGCTCAAGGATTCAGTCAACGTTATGGCATTGATTATGAGAAAACTTTTGCACCTGCAGCGCGATTAGAGGCAGTGAGACTTCTGATGGTCCTTGCTGTATAAATGGGTCTAGAAATACATCAGCTAGATATAAATGCAGCATATTTAAATGGGAAATGTAAAAGATTCATGGCTAAGTCCTAAACAACTTTAAATTACAACTAAATATATAAAATACAGAAAATCATTGAGTAGGAATAGGATATAATTTTACAACAGGCCGCTTAAAGATCCCGAAACTAGTTTTCACCGTCGCCACTTGAATAATTCCGTCCGACCCGGGAGCATATAAGCAAAATCTAACTCTCGAGTTTTGATGGTGATCCCTGATTGGTCAAGAAACTCAGTAGTTAGGTTTTGCGCGCAAACTCTAACTCCCCAGTTTCGCGCTAGTTCGATAGTGATCTCTGATTGGTCAAAAAACTTAGTAGTTAGGGTTTGCTCGCAAACTCTAACTACTGAGTTCGCATCTTTATTTTTTTTGTCAGTAGTAATTTATAGCGTGTAATTGTATAACTGATTTCAGGGACTTTGCTAGTTTAGTTATAACAAGAAGTTATGCAATATATTTTCATCAGTAATTTATGGCACTTAATAATGATTAGGAAAAAAAATCATCAAATTTTGTTCAATAATTTCCGTTGCTGGCTATACCTAACCTACTGAAAAAAAATATGTTTACAGATAAACGATAAACCAAAAAATACGTTTATGTATAAAGAAAGGCGAATACCTTCAAACCATTTAGCCTTATAGTACTATGTACTGTACCTATTGATATTAAGAATAAGAATATTGAATTGAAGAAAAAATTATTAAGAATGTTTCTGTGCAATAAATATTTATTTTGTCGTTTATTAAGTACCTGTTGTTTTAATCTCAAAAGTTTTAACCCAAACACAGGAGAAGTCTTCTTCATCGTGTCGATGATTCTGGCGTCCACCAAAGCGTGTTGTCATGTCAGGCAAAATTCACAACGGCATAGCGCAACCAAATAGGACAAGTAATAATAAATGCATTTTAAGTAGATACTAACTTGCAATTATGATTCGTTGCGACGCAGGGTTGGGTTCCTGGACAATCCATTTGGTCAATTTTATTCAGCATTCTTGTATCCATATGGGTATACTGGAGAACTTGGAGAACTTGGCATATGCCACAGTTCTCCAAACTATAATATTGGGTCCTTACCTATGAAATTCGTTAAATTCGGTTTTATCAATCCAATCCTTGACATATCACAACTGCAAGCTTATAATTTCTAAATGGCTTAAAGGCATGGACTATGACGAGACAGAGAATTTTCTTCGTTGTCAGAATACTTCTTTACCAAAATTTAAACGGCTGTTAACCTAACTATATAAATAAGTATGCACAAGTTTTGTTTTGTATTTATTTGTTGTTACTCCAGCTGCCGATAGATGACGCTGTATCGGCGGTTGTATGAAAATGTACATCGCGGTGTTAAGATTTTTGTTATTTGGTATGTATAAGTTTTGTTTCATATTTATTTGCTGTTACTCAAGCTGCCAATAGATGGCGCTGTATCGGCGCTTGTATGAAAATGTACATCGCGGTGTTAAGAATTTTTGTTTTTTACCTAGGTCGGGTTTATTTGTATGAATATAGGCTTTTTATATCACTATTGGGCGTTTCATTGAGTTATTATATTAAACATTAGTACCCTTGGAGCGTTACAGTAATTTTTGGGCTTACTGAGTGATGAACTGAACATGAAAACTAACTTTATTTATTATTATTATTATTATACTTTTTTTTGTATTCGCTTCTTTCTATTGAGTGTATACACGGTTTATTATTGTACCATAATTAGGCTATTTTCTTTTGATTTTGTTAGGGGGCCCCTGTTACCTGTAAAGCGGGCTCCACATTCACGCCGTGAACACCCGTGAAAGGCGTGAAGCGCGAATGTGGATGGTTTTCGCGCCTTCACGGGCTTCGCACCCGTTCACGCCTTGTTCCCCGTTCCGTGTCGGTATTTGCGCCCGCGTCAAAGGGTTCGCGGTGCGCGAACCTCCCGTGAACGCAAACGCATCCACACTCGCGCGTGAAAACAGTACCGTGCCTTGAGGTTTTTTATTTATTTGTGGAGTACGGTGGGTCAAAATGACCGTCACTTGGACGAACGAGCAGGAAATTGTGTTGATTGAGTGTTATCATGCCGAACCCATTTTATGGGATGCTAAATTCAAAGATAGCAGTGCATAATTCAGCGTCCATTCTCGACGAGCGCGCGAACTAAACTGTGAACGATAGCGAGTGTGGAGGGTCATACTTTTCACGCCGGCTTCACGGCAAAATTACGGCGTGAATTCACGCCGTGAATCACGCAGGAGTCTGGAGCCCACATAATACAGGTTAGCCTACCATGGGTAACCGTAGTCACCGATTTCAATATTCTGCTTATCATTGCCTTTAATTTTATGTAATTTGAAACTGTGTAATCTGTTTTTATGTAATAATAAACTATGAAATTGGCATTTTTTTCTCACACACCGAGAAACAACCACAACTCCAGCGATTTAAATTATTTATCAGTTCCTGGATATTACGGCTATATAACTATCAAGTTGACGGCTATGCTTATAATTGGATGTAATTTGATTGTTCTGATGAATAATCTAAAAAAACATTGAAAGTGACTTCTTGTTTTGGCAAAAATGACCACTTAATTTGTTGTAACGTAGCCTAAACTTATTTTTTTCGAGTAAGTTATGTTGCCTAGGTTATCTTAATGTTCAAACATTTGTACTTACAGAAATGTTTTGTTGCAAAAGCGTTCACAGTTGTTAAATAAATTGTGAAAAATGTAAAAATAGAAAATGCAACTTGTTAAAAATTCTCGGTACAAAACGTCAATTTTATATTGACACTTTTTATACTAGATTATATTCGCAAATTGGAAGATTAGAAATCATTTTTAAAAATTTAAAAATCACACTTGTGTTCAAAGACAATTGACAACTGAATTTTGAAGTTCGCTCATTGGTGGATGCGCAGTTGCGCACTCAGTAGTTAGAGTTTGCGGGCAAAACCTAACTACTGAGTTTTTTGACCAATCAGAGATCACTATCGAACTAGAGCGAAACTGGGGAGTTAGAGTTTGCGCGCAAAACCTAACTACTGAGTTTCTTGACCAATCAGGGATCACCATCAAAACTCGAGAGTTAGATTTTGCTTATATGCGACCCGGGACCCTTTTATTAATTAACCTTTTAAATATGTTTAAAACAAACGCTTGTTCATATTTTTTGTAAGCTTTTTTATAGTATAAGTTCAGAAAGTTTTAGTTTTTCAAGAACGGCTGTTGATTTATTTTTAATTTTTCTAAAGTTTTTACTAAACGAATTTCATTTATTTCGTTTTTCTTTTAGAATATTTTTATCCCTAATACATAACTAAAAAGTCGTTACAGTTAAAGGTTTAACGTTTAACGGCCTTTAAGTGTAGTAAGTCTGATAAAAAATATTCTTAAAACGACACTAAATTCAAAAACTTACCTAAAAAGGCACTAAAGCACTATCGTGTTAATATAGCTAAGAATTAATGCTAAATGGAAATCGGCAATACATAAGTATAAAGCCGCTAAGTAACTAAATGCCTTTTTAGCTAAGTAATGTGGAATAGTTTTTGTACACAAAAATAAAACACTTAATTTATGATGGAATCATAAGCTATAAAGGCGCTAAGGTGCACTTAGTGACTTTATAATTAAGTATTTATTTTAAAATTACCAAGTTATGCGCAGCTAAAAGGAAAAAAGTGTTTTTTTAAGACTTAAAACAAATTGTATTTAAACATGATTATGATCATAAGTTTGTAAATTTATCAAGCTTTAATTGAACGTTTATTTTTATTTTGTACGACCAATGGTTTTCAAGTGGCATATTCTTCAAATATTTCCCGCGTTTTTCGCTCATATTTCAAAATTTGATTTTGTGGCTTTGCGCCCTTTTAGTTAACGGACGGCAGGAGGAGCAGGCATACCTACGAAAAAAGCGTGCATACCTACTTCATTGTTCTCCATTGTAATGGAACAAAACATGGCGCCCATGGCGGCTAAGCTTAGTGTACATACACCTTATGTTAACAGCATAGAGTTGAAATTGTAACATGACAGGAACAAAATATGGCGGACACGGCACGCGCCTGACGTCACCAATGCTTTGTTATTGCAGTTTATGCCTGCTTCCCTTACTTCCCTTGGTGATGAATTATTTTGTTTTTTCCTCGCAAATGTGTTGAAAAAGGTCGTATGAAACTCGTGAGCTCTTGCTTATTGCACACTCGGCTGAGTTACGCCCTCGCCTATTTCCCATTAGAGTACTTGCCAAAACGATTCAAAAGAGCCCCAACTCGATGGGGTTGCATGGTTTTATTACAGAGTTCCAGTGACCTTCTTCCGGCTCAATCATCAGATCGTTGGACATATTTCCCCTTACAGTACTCGTCAAAACGATTCAAAAGAGCCCCAACTCGATGGGGTTGCATTGCATGGTTTTATTACAGAGTTCCAGGGACCTTCTGCCGGCTCCATCATCAGACCCTGGACACAATTTCCCAACAAAGTACTCGTCAAGACGATTCATACAAGCCCAAACTCGATGGGGTAGCGTGGTTTTATTAAAGAGTTCCTGTGTCCTTCTTCCGGCTCCGTCATCAAACCCTGGAAACTATTTCCCAACAAAGTACTGATCAAGACGATTCAAACGAGCCCAAATTCGATGGGGTTGATCGCTTTTAATATTGAGTTCCTATGGCATGCCCTTCCAGCTTCATCATCAGACCCTGGATCTAGTCTCCCATTAGAGTACCTACTCGTCAAGACGATTGTAATAAGCCCAAACACTATGGGCTTGTTTGGTTTCATCATAGAGTTCCCGTGGCCTTCTGCCGACTCCATCATCAGATCAGCTCACCATATGACACCATAATATTGCATCGCCTCCCAGTTCTGACCTATCTTCAAAGTTTCAAGTCTCTAGATCATCGGCACCCTGATTATCTAAATAGAAACTATTTAGCGACCGGTTTCATTTGGCATACATTGCTACTTTTCTTTGGTATGTTTTTTTCACCCCAAAAAGAAGTAGCAGTGTATCTCATTCATCTGTCAAATAAGACCCGGTCGTTAGGTGGTTTCTAATTAGATAATCAGCCCGCCGGAAGATAGTATAAAATCGTTCACAAACTTTGTGGACAGACAAACAAACGAACACACAAACAAACGAGAAAGCAACCTATTAAAAACGTGTTAAAAAGTATCCTTATCCTTACTTAATATTATAAATGCGAAAGGAATTGTTTGTTTCTTTGTATGTTACGCCTTCCCGTTTTAAATACTAAACCGATAAGCTTAAAATTTTGCATTAACGTTGTCAGGGATACAGAGGTACAAGGACAAGGGTACCTTTCATCCCGAAAAAAGTATTGTTCCCGAGGGATAGAGAAATAACTATACCGCAGTCGAAGTCGCGGGTGGCCGCTAGTTTGAATTAAACAAGAAAGCGACATTATTAAAAAATACATGTAGGTAGCAGCGAGACACCCTGGTAAACTGATGGTACCCAAAACCACAGACCATACAACAAGTACTCCCAAAACACATAACCTACAAAGTATTTCATCTCATTTTGTCTTGTCATTTCCGGCTGCGCATCCGTGGGCTGATTATCTAAAGGCCGCCGGTAACGATCATTTGCGATTGTCAATTTTTCCGTCATTGACGCCCATTGATGCGAAAATTGATCGTTTACGCGTTCAATTGAAGCGATTGTCAATTGCTCCAACAATGGCATTGACGAAAAATTGACAATCGCAATTGATCGTTACCGGCGGGCTTAAAGCTGTTGCTAACAATTCTCGTTTGAAATTAATGAAATTGTTGCTGTCAAGTTGCTTTTGCGATTATGTATGTACGATTTGACTGTTTCAGTTGCTAACAGAATCTAGATGCAGAATGCTATTAAAATTGAAACCGAAATTTGGCTTATCGATAGAAATTATTCGTATGAAACACCGATTAATCAGCCGGCCGGTATTGTATTGGCTCCGTGCACGCTTTTAGCGCCATCTAGCGTGTTGCAACTTTGTTGGCCTTTTTAATCCTTACTAATATTATAAATGCGAAAGTCCGTTTGTTTGTTTATTTGTTTGTTACTTCTTCACGTCTTAACTACTGAACCGATCATCATGAAATTTTACATACGCGTTGCCAGGGGTACAGAGAAGGACATAGGGTACCTTTCATCCCGAAAAAAAGTAATGTTCCCGAGGGAAACAAAAAACTTTCCACGCAGACGAAGTCGCGGGCGGCCGCTAGTATACTATATATATGGTTGGCTCTGACCGGCACCCTGATTATCTAAAAATAAACTATTTAGCGACCGGTTTCGTTCCACATACATTGCTACTTTTCTTTGGTATGTTTTTTTTAATCCAAAAAGAAGTAGCAATGGATCACTATCATCTATGAATTGCAACCAGTCGCTAGGTGGTTTTTAATTAGATAATCAGCCTGCCGTTTGACGGCATTGTGACAAAATGTTAAAAATTTAAAAAATACCTACTATACATATATTGTGTTATTATTAATGTTCAAAATTAATGTTATTTAGGTGGACAGACAAAGTGTTGTGAAATCATTTTTGGTCATTTAAATTAAATATGCCAAGTAAGATCTATTCAAAAAGCGTGATTTATTTTGGTTATATCAGGGTTTGTTTACTTCTTTTTAGGGTTCCGTAGCCAAAATGGCAAAAATCGGAACCCTTATAGATTCGTCATGTCTGTCTGTCTGTCTGTCTGTCCGTCCGTATGTCACAGCCACTTTATTCCGAAAGTATTAAGACTACATAGTTGAAACTTGGTAGGTAGATGTATTCTGTGAACCGCTTTACGATTTTCTCACAAAAATAAAAAAAATAAAAGATTAAGGGGGGCTCCTCATACATGGAACTGAAACAGAAAATATTTTTTTCATCAAACCAATGCTTGTGGGATGTCTATAGATAGGTCTTTAAAAATGACATTGAGGTTCCTAAGACTATTTTTTCTCAAAGTCAACAGTTTGAAAGATATATACTGCCAAAGTGGTAAAATGTGTGTCCCCCCTTTAACTTTTAAAGTAAGAGAGTGAAAAATCTAAAAAAAATATATGCTATAGATCTTAACAAACACTTTCAACGAAAATTGGTTTGAACGAGATACAGTAATAAGTTTTCGAAATATAGTACATTTTCCAAAACCGCAAATATAACTTTGTTGTTCATACAAACACTGTGAAAAACAAAGTTATTTTTTCAGGTGAAAAATGATAGCGGTATTAAAATATGGTATGGTATAATGTAACTACGGAACCCTACTGCGCGTGGCCCGACATGCACTTGGCCAGTTTTTTTAGTTGTAGATTTTGTAAAACAAGAGGATAAAGCTACTTTAATAAAATTAAGTGATAAGAAACATATATAATTGTTCCTGTATCGCTAGTAATAAATTAAATATTGTTTCCAAACAGATTACAGACTACAGACAGAGCCTACATCATTTCTACTTTATGCCACCATGAGGTCCACTGACATGTAACATTTTTTTTCTAGGTCGCATTTCTCAACCGATTCTCGCTCGTGAAAACCAGACCAAGGAACATAACCAGACTGATGGAATGGACTGATGACAGCAGACTGATAATATAATCTATGGCTATGCTAGGCAAAGGTAGTCTGTGGCAGTGTTGCGAATGAAATGGCAATTGCCGTAATTCACGGCAATCCCCATCGCATGCGACTCGAGCTACGGCAATTGATGTCAGTCAATGTAAAAAAATAGCTTTATTCAAATAAACTTAATTATTAAGTACTTTTGAATCGTCCATATTTTCCTACCACCCGTTCAAGACTTTTTTTAACTGACAAGAAGAACGGGCGCAAGAAACTTATCAACTTTTACAGCAATAAGTAACGATATTTACAAACTTTTGCCTGGCTAGCTCAGTTTGGGTGGCGATTCTTCCACGGCACCGAGGCGAGGATCCGAGATGAGCTTCTTGGTGATGAGATCCGTCCAGATTTACGAAATTTTTAGGGGAAAACAGGGAATTATTAGAATATGAACCACTCAATATGGCGAGTTTACTCATTCATGCTAGTTCTATCAATTATGCGTCTCGTACTTTTATGCTTCATTCTTTATCTTTCTATCATACTCCCACATTCTTTCTTTAACGGGTGGGATGCCCGCCTACTCTATATCTTTATTTATTCATACTATAGGGTTAATAACTTTTTACACTTTTTTTTATCTTTTTTTTTACAGTTCCTATCTTAATTATATTACAATTCTTTCTTACATTTTACGGTTCTTAGTTAATAATAGGTCTTATAATATCTACCTATTTTCATTTACAATATTTTCTGTCCTGCACTCCTGCCTCATGTCTTTTTTCTTTCATTTACAATTTTTATAATTTTCTTAGCAAATTCTATTAATTTGTCTCTTTCTTTGCTGCCTTTCATTATCTCTTTTAGGGTGTCTTTGCTAAGTGGTGTGTCTAGCGCCTGTGTTAGTGTGTACCTATCAATGCAGTGCAGAGGGCAGTCCAGTGTAATGTGGAAGACGTCCTCGCTCGCTGTCGGGTCACAAAACTCACAAACACATGATGGGTTGTCCTTGCATTTGAACGCTGCGAACCCACCATGTCCCGTCAGCATCTGCGAGGTCGGCCGATCCACCTTCATCTTCCGCACTATGCTGTACGCCTCCACCCCATTCAGTAGGAAGAATTTTGTAGTGCTCGCCGTGCTTTCTGAAGTGTATCTACGGTCCCACTCCACCTTTGTAGCTGCGCGCAGATAGCGCTTCACATAGGAGATGGGCCAACAGTCGTAATGCGACCTACACTTCAGCTTGAGAGCCGTTTCCTTCGCTAATTGGTCCGCTCTTTCGTTCCCGTTCACACCGACGCGACGTGGGCTCTTATCCAGTAGAGTGAGATGAGTTGGTGGTTGTCTCTAAGTGTCTGGAGGTTGCCTTGAATCGCCCTAGTGATCGGGTGCGATGAGTCTGGATCCTGGAGCGTTTGGAGAGCGGGTCTCGAGTCGCTAAGCACGGCGGCGGCTTTTCCGAATTTTTTGCCAATGAGAATTTCGGTCGCTTGGAGAATAGCATTCAACTCGGCAGTGCCGATTTGTAAATAGCCTTTTCTGCGCCCTGTGCGAGCTTCTATAACTGCGCCCATTTTTATTATAGGTACCCTAGAGCAGTGGTGTCCAACTAGGGCTTGCAATTCGAATATTCGAATTATTCGAATATTCGAATTATTCGAATATTCGCCTTATTTTGCTATTCGAATACTCAAGTCGGTGTTATTCGAATATTCGAATGTTTTCCACTTTTTTGGATTTATGCAAAAGTGATTCATTAAATACCTGAATAGCTTTTGTGAGCATAGAATGAAGTCATTAACGTTCACTTTCTCGTTTATTTATGTGTTTACCTATGTTGTTTGTTTTTCCACAAATTTAAAACGATTTTAATCTAGCTTCCCAATAAATCAAAGACTTGAAACTTAAAACATAGGTCAGAACAGGAAACAATGACATCTTATAGTGTCATTGAGCTGATCTGATGATGGAACCAAAGAGCCTCAGGAAATCTGTAATAAAACCATACAAACCCATCGAGTTTGTGCTCGTTTGATTCGTCTTGACAAGTACAAATGTGTGATTGTCTCAAATACCTAAATATTTTTTTCTTTTGTTCATTTTATTCCTTTTTGGCTTTGATGATCAGCGTGTCTTGCGACACGTAGGCCTTTTTCAGCTTTTTCCATTCCGTTCTATCTCTTGCTTTTTGCGATGAAAGTGTTCCCCCAGTTTTCATAATATCATCTACCCATCTTTTGGTTTGTCTTCCTTTTTTCCTTTTTCTGTCCCATGGTTGCCACTCTGTAATTATTTTGGTACATTTTCCCTTGCTTTCTCTTGCCATTTAACCCGTCCATTGCCATTTTAACAGTCATATTTTCCTTATAATGTCTTCTACTTTCGTTTTTTCTTCTTATTTCCTCTGATTTTTGACGGTCTTTCAGCGTAACACCTATTAAACTTCTTTTCATTTTCCTTGGCATTTTCTTAGCTTCAAATAATGCTTTTGAGTCAGGGCCTACATTTGACACTCTGTACTAAAACCATAAAACTTCATCGAGTTTTGGCTCGTTTGATTTGTCTTGACTAATACTTTGTTGGGAAATATTGTCCAGGGTCTGATGATGGAGCCGGAAGAAAACTACAGGAACTCTGTAATGAAACCATACAAATCAATCGAGTTTGGGCTCGTTTGATTCGTCTTGGCAATAACTCTGTTTAAAAATAGTGTCCATGGTATAATGATGGAGCCGGAAGAAAATCACGGGAACTCTGTAATAAAATCATACATATTCATCAAGGGCTCGTTAGATTCGTCGACAAGTTCTCTGTTGCGGAAATAGTGTCCAGGGTCTGATAATGAAGCCGGAAGTAAACCACAAAAACTATGTAATAAAACCATGCAACTCCAATTTAACTTGACAAAATTTAGTTTTAAAAAAAATAGTTTAGTTTGGGCTCGTTTGATTCGTCTTGACTAGTTCTCTATTGGGAAATAGTGTCCAGAGTCTGATGAGGGAGCCGGAAGAAAACCACAGAAACTCAGTATTGAAACAATACAAATCAATCGAGTTTGGGCTCGTTTGATTCGTCTTGGCAATAACTCTGTTTAAAAATAGTGTCCATGGTATAATGATGGAGCCGGAAGAAAATCACGGGAACTCTGTAATAAAATCATAAATATTCATCAAGGGCTCATTAGATTCGTCGACAAGTTCTCTGTTGCGGAAATAGTGTCCAGGGTCTGATAATGAAACCGGAAGTAAACCACAAAAACTATGTAATAAAACCATGCAACTCCAATTTAACTTGACAAAATTTAGTTTTAAAAAAAATAGTTTAGTTTGGGCTCGTTTGATTCGTCTTGACTAGTTCTCTATTGGGAAATAGTGTCCAGAGTCTGATGAGGGAGCCGGAAGAAAACCACAGAAACTCAGTATTGAAACAATACAAATCCATCGAGTTTGGGCCCGTTTGATTCGTCTTGCCAATAATTCTGTTGAGAAATAGTGTCCAAGGTCTGATGATGGAGCCGGTAGAAAATCACAGGAACTCTGTAATAAAATCATACATATCCATCGAGGGCTCGTTTGATTCGTCTCGACAAGTATTCTGTTGGGAAAATAGTGTCCAATGTCTGATAATGAAGCCGGAAGAAAACCACAAAAACTATGTAATAAAACCATACAACTCCATTTAGTTTGCGCTTATTTGATTCGTCATGACTAATACTCTGTTGGGAAATAGTGTCCAGAGTCTGATGATGGAGCCGGAAGAAAACCATAGGAACTCTGTAATGAAACCATACAAATCCATCGAGTTTGGGCTCGTTTGATTCGTCTTGGCAATAACTCGTTGAGAAATAGTGTCGAAGATCTGATGATGGAGCCGGAAGAAAATCACAAGAACTCTGTAATAAAACCATACATATCCATCGAGGGCTCGTTTGATTAGTCTCGACAAGTACCCTGTTGGGAAAATAGTGTCCAGTGTCTGATAATAAAGCCGGAAGAAAATCACGAAAAATATGTAATAAAACCATGCAGATTCATTTATTTTGGGCTCGTATGATTTGTCTTGACTAGTACTTTGACGGAAGATGATTTCCAGGTTCTGGTGATTGAGTCGGAAGAAGGCCACAGGAACTCTCTAATAAAATCACACAACTCCATAGAGTTTGGGCTCGTTTGATTTGTCTTGACAAGTATCTGTTGGGAAATAGTGTCCACGATCTGGTGATGGAGCCGAAAGAAGGGTACAGGATATCTTTAATAATACCATACAACCCCATCAAGTTTGGGCTCGTTTGATTCGTTTTGACATGTATTCTGATGAGAGATAGTACTAGACCCTGGTCTAATAATGAAGCCGGAAAAAAGCCCGAGAAAACCACAGATAAGACTAAAAAACAAAAAATAAACATTTACTGACAATCAAACCAAAAAACAAACGTTTTAAAAATGAACTAAAAAGTATCGAAATCGAAATCAAAACATGCCTTTAAAATTAACTAGAAAAACGGACTAATAAATATAAAATAATTTCCCCTTTAAATATTTATAACTCTACAAAGAAGTTTTTAAACTAAAAACGTGGGGCGAAGGCAAAAAAGTCAATTGAGTATAATTTTTACACAATGCGTCCCATAAGTCCCATTAAACAAAGCATTTAACTTTGGTTTAACTTGAAAAAATAAGCAATATTTAATAATTGCGACCATCTGTTTTATTTTACAGAATTATTCGAATAATTTTCGAATATATTCGAATACCTCCTTAAAAATTTTCGAATATTCGAATATTGGATTTCATCGAATATTTGCAAGCCCTATGTCCAACACAATTTTATGGAGGACCAGATTTAGTAAGTACTTTTGTAAACCAAAGCGGGCTAAAATAAATGCTCAATAAAGAAAATGGCCGCGCAGCGTGATTTCCAGCAGTTTCAACCAGTAATTTTGTATTCTTGCCCTGATTATAGTTATAAAAAGAAAAGGGCCGCGCAGCGCAATTTTTGGTCAGTTTCATCCATTAATCTTGTAATCTTGCTTGATTATAGTAAATATAACGGCCGCGCTGCGTGATTTTTAGTTGGTTTCATTCAGGTAACCTTATAATCTTGCCTGTCTATGGCAAAAAACGGCAGCGCTGAGCGATTTCTTGTCAGTTTTCATACGGAGTACCTCAGAGTAGTGTTTTAGGACCTACCCTATTTCTCATCTACATAAATGATTTGTGCAATGTTCAAATACCTCACGCTCAAATCTTTTCATACACAGATGACACCGCAATAATTTTTACATCTGATTCATGGGATAGCGTCAAAATGCACACCAAACAAGGAATAAGTCAAGTTGCTAAGTGGCTTGGATCTAACCTCCTCATACTTAATATTCAAAAAACAAAGTTTATTTGTTTTAGTATAAATAATAGTACTCAACTAAACGACAATTTTAATATCAAAATACATGATTGTGGTAATAATAATAGAAACTGCGACTGCATATTTATCGAGAAAGTCACCCAGTTAAAATATTTAGGAGTTATGGTGGATAATCGACTATCGTGGCACCCACATCTTGATTATATAAGTAGTAGAATTAGGAAATTAGTCTGGATTTTTAAGACGTTGCGACATGTGATACCAAGAGATATAGGAATTGACCGCGCCTCGCCAAATAGTCTGTTGAATACTATATATTATATATCTCCAGTACAGTCTGTCTTAACATATTGCATCACTATATGGGGAGGTGCGGGAAAACAACATTTCTAGAATTGGAGCGGGCTCAAAAGTGTCTCATAAAAGTGATGTATTTCAAAAAATGACATTTTCCAACTGAAAGTCTCTATCAACTAAGTAACATCCTTTCTGTAAGAAAGCTATATATTGTGCAGAGCACCCTCAAACTTCACAAAACCCTGACATATGACCCGGGTATAATGAACATAAGAAGAAAATATATAGTTGCTTATGCTCCAAGAGTTAGGACCAAATTTGCACAAACACAATATCTTGTTCAATCTGCTCACCTCTACAATATTATAAACCGACAGCTATATAGTGCCTTTGATCTTGAACTAGCGATAATTTAAAGGCGTGTAATACACCTAATTTTATCGATAAAAACACCCACATGTTGGGGTCTATCCCCACTCCTGTTGGAATGGCCGCCATTTTAAATTTGACTTTTTATTTTAGATGACCCTGCAGAAAAATATTAATTTCTCCGGGTTTAGAAGTTTTACAGTTATAACAAAAATACTGTTCAAAAGCTAATAATATCATCTATTAATTTAAAAAATAAAATGTTTAAATTTTTGGTTTAAATACGTCATAAAAAATTACTGAAATAAAATTTTATACGAAATTTGTGCGATTTTTTTGACTTTTTATTACATTTCTCAAAAACTGGGACATTAATGTTCACTTTTTTTGTTTGCATTATTCAAATACACAGGGATATTATCTACAGAACGACTTTAAAATTTATTGCTCTATGTTGCATATTTCGAGAGCTATTGATGTTTGAATATGACCCTTACAAGTACTAAATGGTTATTTTCGAAAATAAAAAAAATCAAAAATCCTAAAAACTAGATTTTATCATTTGATGAAATTAGTATTCAGATAATATTATCAACCTAATTTAAAATATGTTCAAAATGCTTGTAATTATGTCCATTTTCCAAAATAATCATTTTTTGGTGACGTAAGGGTCATAGTTCAAACAAAAATAACTCTCAAAATATGCAACATAGAGCAATAAATTTTAAAACCGTTTTGTAGATAATATTCCTGTGTATTTGAATAGTGCAAAAAAATGGACATTAATGTCCTAGTTTTTGAGAAATGTAATAAAAATTTAAAAAAAATCGCACAAATGTCGTATAAAATTTTATTTCAGTATTTTTTTATGATGTATTTAAATCAAAAATTTAAACATTTTATTTTTAAATTACTAGGTGATATTATTAGCTTTCAAACAATATTTTTTTATAACTGTAGGACTTCTAAATCCGGAGAAATTAATATTTTTCTGCAAGGTCATCTAAAATAAAAAGTCAAATTTAAAATGGCGGCCATTCCAACAGTAGTGGGGATAGACCCCAACATGTGGGTGTTTTTGTCGATAAAATTAGGTGTATTACACGCCTTTAAATTATCGCTGGTTCAAGACCAAAGGCACTGTATATGACAAAACACACAATGAATCTAAAAAACTTATAACTAAATGGCTAAAAACTAAAACTTGGGAAGAGACAGAATCACTTCTCTTATTTATAACGTATTCTAAATAATAAATCTATACATGCTGAAATTTGATTACAAGCAACTTTTACTATGGGGCCAACTCTCCTGCTCGCAAAAAAAATCAGCTGTTCCATACAAAAGTGCAGTTTTTGTATGGAACAGCTGATTTTTTTGAGCTGACAGCTGAGTGGAACCACCCCACGCCACGGCGGGAACCAAATGATTAAAATTTCAGCGTGTAATTGACACACGCACACACGCACACACACACACACACACACACACACACACACACACACACACACACACACACACACACACACACACACACACATATAAAAACGAAAATGCATGCAATTTTACTTTTTACTTAAGTCTTGGCTTTTACATTGTGAAATTGTGATTGTTGGGTAGGTATTTGTTATTTATTGTTAGAAGCTTTTAGTTTGTTGTTGTATCTTTTTGTAATTTTAAGTATGTATAATCATTAAGGAGGAGCGGGGCTTAAGGAAGCTCCAACCCATTTTATCTAATGATCTACATTATTAATGGAAATAAACAATTTTTAGTAAGTATCACCCAGGTAAAAAAAGGCCGCGCAGAGCGATTTATAGTCAGTTTCATCCACTAATCTTGTAATTTTGCTTTTTTATAGTAAATCTTTCGTTGTTTGTCGTTTGTTCATTCGTGAGAAACGAAAACGTATTGTAACACTAAAGAAAGAGGTAGCAATAAGCCGTCACGTCACTTAAGGACCTTTTTTCAATCTTCACTATGACACTGGCCGTGCAATCTCCATTGGAGGTATAAGCTTCTTGGGCGCTGCCCATCTCATTCTCTTCTTCTTACTTATCATTTCTTTTTTCTTCTACTCTTACTCCTTGGTCCACCACATCAGTTTTATCTTATGTTTTGGTTTCTTTTTCTTAACATGTACCTTACAAGCATCTTCTATTATTTTATTGTATTTATTAATTAGGGGCCATCCATAAATTACGTCACACGTCAAGGGGGAGGGAGGGGGTCGACGAAGTGTGACATTGTGTGACAAGGGGGTGGGAGGGGTCCTAAATTTCGTGACGTCACACTTCAAAATCATTAAAATTGAAATAAAACAAATTTCGGAACTGCTGTAATTATTTCTGAATGTAAAATTGTAAAAATGTGACGTCACACTAGGGAGGGGGTCTCACGAATGTGACCAGCTGTGACAAGGGGGAGGGGGTCAAAAATCAAGAAATTCATGTGACGTAATTTATGGATGGCACCTTAATTCTTCTAAGTCTTCTTCATTATTAATTCTCTCTATTGTATCTATATCTATCTTTCTTGATTGTAGTAAATTTTTAATTTCTTCCTTAAGAGGATTACTGCGCTACGAGTAGCTACACTAGCGCCGCCAATTGAAAAAAAAAACGTAGTGCTTAAATAAAGGCGAAATTGTGAATTGTCGAAAAGCATGCCGGCCCGCGAAAGCATGCCGGATCGTACCAACAATATAGTAATTTACAGTATGTTGGTACGGAGCTAGCTAGATCCTGGCCCTTGGGACGTGGTGGAGGAGTAAGTCTGGCCCTTTTGCTAAAAAGTTTGGAGACCCATGTTCTAGTGTACTCCGAATAAAATTTGTGGTACTTTTTATCGCTTTAACTATGTTTTCTAGTCAGTCGTTTAGTTTAATGGACGTTTATTGCTAAAAGTGGCCACTTTTAACAATAAATAAACGACAATTAAACGACAGGTTCTAAAATATTGTTTAAACGATAAAAAGTATAACAAAGCTTCTTCAGAGTACACTAGAAGAACACAATTCACGATTTCGCCTTTATTTAAGCACTACGATTTTTTTTCAATTGGCGGCGCTAGTGTAGCTACTCGTAGCGCAGTAATGCTCTTAAAATCAATCCAACTTGTTTTCTTTGTATCGTATTTTCTTGTTGTATTCTAATTATTATTAACTCTTTCTACTTTGCCTAATTCTATCTCAAATAAGATGGCGTTGTGGTCTGAGGTAGTCAATGTCTCATCTACTCTCCAGTTTTGAATCATGTCAATCATGTCTGCCCACACATATTACAATTGACAGGTTAGCAAACAATACAAAAATAATTATAAGTATGGCCAACATAATTAACTCGAACACATGAGCCCGATTGGCCCAATTAAACCGCCGCGCGTTTTCATACATCACACTCGATAGCGCGCGGGCAGGCAGCCGGATTGGTCGGCGACTATGGTGCGTGGAACGCGCGGCGCCCCCTACTAAGGTGGAGAGCGAATATGAGAGAAACACGCGGGCTGATTATCTAATTAGAAACCACCTAGCGACCGGTTGCAGTTCATAGATGATAGTGATCCATTGCTACTTCTTTTTGGATTAAAAAAAAACATACCAAAGAAAAGTAGCAATGTATGTGGAATGAAACCGGTCGCTAAATAGTTTCTTTTTAGATAATCAGGGTGCGGGTCGCTGGATTGACTCCACGGTACAGCTGGTGTTTCCAGAGCGGCCAGTGTTACAAAACTTAAATATATCGTTACCAGATAATTACAACAGGGTGACAGGATTATTGGCAACAAAGTACTTATAGTAGTAAGTTTTGTGTTACATCATTTCCACGCATTTTGATCTTTGATTGAGATAATCGTCTTCTACTTTATAATAACCTTTACCCATGAGCGTCTTTTTAGCATGGTTTTTAAATTTATGCAAAGGAAGATGAATCACTTGTGTGGAACTTTATTAATAAAGGCTATGCCTTTCCCCATAAATGAACCTCTAGTTTTTCAAGCCTAAATCTTGGAACGGAAAGTTTATCTTTATTTCTTGTATTAAACTGGTGATTATTGCTGTTCTTAGCAAATGAATCATAGTGTTTCCTTACATAAACTAAACTTTCATATATGTATTGGCCTGCCAGAGTTAAAATATTTATTTCTTTAAGCAGTTCTCTCAAGGTATCTCTCCGCCACGTGCCGGACTACAGCTGCGCCACAAAAAAAAAGTTGGAAATCTGACTTTTTGACTGTGCCATGATGAAGTCTATAGTTTGTCGGAGTTTGTCGCCAAAAACCAGAGTTTGTCGGTCTTCCGTTTAGCAGATACATGTGGCTCAGCTGTAGAGACGTCTCTACAGCTGCGCCACACAGATCTCGAAAACGGAAGGTCGTAGCGAAAATCTGATTACTTGTATGTATAGCCGTTAGTTTGTCGGAGTTTGTCGCACAAAAACCAGAGTTTGTCGCACAAAAACCAGAGTTTGTCGGTCTAGCGTTTAGGAGATACGTGTGGCGCAGCTGTAGAGACCGTCTCTACAGCTGAGCCACACAGATCTCGAAAACGGAAGGTCGTAACAGAAATCTGATTACTCGTGTGTGTAGCCGGTAGTTTGTCGGAGTTTGTCACCAAGAACCAGAGTTTGTCGGTCTTGCGTTTAGGAGATATGTGAGGATACGCTGTGGAGACCTTTCTACCTGGATCTTGAGAACGGAAGGTCGTAGCAAAAATCTGATAACTCGAGTGTGTAGCCATTAGTTTGTCGGAGTTTGTCACCAAAAATCAGAGTTTGTCAATCTTACGTTTAGAAGATATGTGGGGATATGCTGTAGAGATATTTCTACCTGGATCTCGAAAACGGAAGGTCGTAACGAAAATCTCACATATCTCCTAAACGCAAGACCGACAAACTCTGGTATTTGGCGACAAACTCGGTCGAACTACCGACTATAGATATGAATCAGATTATCGCTACGACCTTCCGTTCTCAAGATCCAGGTAGAAAGGTCTCCACAGCGTATCCTCACATATCTCCTAAACGCAAGACCGACAAACTCTGGTTCTTGGTGACAAACTCCAACAAACTACCGGCTACACACACGAGTAATCAGATTTCTGTTACGACCTTCCGTTTTTGAGATCTGTGTGGCTCAGCTGTAGAGACGTCTCTACAGCTGCGCCACACGTATCTCCTAAACGCAAGACCGACAAACTTTGGTTTTTGTGCGACAAACTCCGACAAACTAACGGCTATACATACAAGTAATCA
The DNA here is from genome assembly GCA_943789525.1 of Agriphila geniculea. NCBI lineage: Eukaryota > Metazoa > Arthropoda > Insecta > Lepidoptera > Crambidae > Agriphila > Agriphila geniculea. Next base: position 18,887,000 of record OX038875.1, read on the forward strand.
GATTTTCGCTACGACCTTCCGTTTTCGAGATCTGTGTGGCGCAGCTGTAGAGACGTCTCTACAGCTGAGCCACATGTATCTCCTAAACGGAAGACCGACAAACTCTGGTTTTTGGCGACAAACTCCGACAAACTATAGACTTCATCATGGCATAGTCAAAATGTCAGATTTCCAACTTTTTTTTTTGTGGCGCAGCTGTAGTCCGGCACGTCTCTCCGCCCAAGATTGTACAGATGCCGGTATATATATTGGCAAGACAATGAAAGAGACAAAAGATGCGTAGTAGCCATAAACTTAGTGTATATGGCTACTGCGCATCTTTTGTCTCTTTCATTCTCTTGCCAATATATATGCCGGCAGTTATATATGGCGCGAACAGCTCTTTTTTGGAGTACAAATATATTTTCGATTCGTAATCTACTCCTGCGAGGTTGTTGGTGTTTTACAAATAACCCTGTGTATAGGTACAGTGGAAAACGTTTACATCAGTTGTAACAATTGCTTGCCTGTTAATAATAATAATAATAACGTGGGAAAAAAGGTTTGGTTTCGGCCGAAAGGACCGAAAGATCGGTTCCGGTTTCGGCTGGAATTCCAGTTTCAGTCGGACACTATCAATTTTATACAATTGCAACACTGGTCTGTGGTGTGGTAATCCCGAAAAAAACAAGGAATACTATCCCCGCAAATTGGTATAATATGACGGTACCTTGTCACATTAACATAGATGTTGACGTTGATCCGCTTCTAAAAATTACATGTGATGTGACAATAAAACTAATACCTAGGTTATTTAATATATTAATTATTAAATGTAAAAAAATACGACTGTTTTTCGTTTTTGAGGCCGCCAGGTTCATTATCATTACCAATTTGCGGGGAATATAGAAGAACTAGTATACTAGCTGCGTCGCCTTAACGGATTTCCAGTCAGATTTGACGGATTAGGGTCAGGCACTAACGGGAGAAAATATATTTTGACGGCTAACGGATTTATTGACGGGAAGAATTTTGACTAAAATTAAACGTTATTTGACATATTTGTGTAAAATCATGTCATGTCAGTATGATGAATGGAGTAAAATCAAAATAAAGGAAAAAAGTGCAAAAATTATGGTCAATACTATTTTAAAAATACATTTTGAAGAAATGCAACGAAGGTTACTCGTACAATTTACTTGATAAAGTGATTGATATTATATTTGACGGATTTTTTTGACGGAAAATACCAACTTGCTTAGCGGAATTCAAAATTATAGTTGGCAACACTGAATACTTCTGTCATCGGAATTTTGAATTCTTCTATTTATCTGATTCTTCTTTCTTTTTTAGCATAGCAATAGCAACAAACACTTTTTAAATGATACCAAGAATCTTATAATGATACTATTCTATTCTGTGATTAATTTGAATGAAACGTCAGGAAACAATCACAAAGTACCTTGTGGAAACAATCATGAGTAGCCCCAAGAAGAAAAAAATGCAAACGGTTGAGTCTTCTGATGTGAATGAAAATGACCCAGGTTCTACCTCAAAACGAAGAAACGAAAATATGGAAGATTCATGTAAACGGCTAAAGACAGAGAAAGTGTTCGAAGAAGATCTCCAGTCCAAAAAGAGGAAAAATTTCATAACCGCTTGTGAACTTGTGTCATACAAAGCTTACTTCAACCAGCGCTCTCGTTTTCAATTAGTTTATTTACCTAGCTGCGCTAAACGAAATGCATGTAAACACCAAGACTACAAAAACGTAATTATAAACTTATTTTTCTTAGGTTAGGTCATGGCAACAAATAAAACCATTTTTGCTGCCATCATTACTTTTTTCAAAATTCTACAGCTAGATGTCACTCGGGGTGATGTAAGGATCCTAAAGGATTTACCACACTGGATGCGTTCTGCGTTTTGCGGTCCGGTCAACCCATAGCTACATAGGGTGAATGCAATGTATGGGTTGACCGGACTACAGAACGTATCCAGTGTGGCAAATAGACCACGCGCGCGCTGGAAGGACAACATAGTCAGTGTAGCGGGCAACTACTGGATAACTAGGGCCCAGGACAGAGAAGCGTGGAAGGAGTTGGGGGAGGCTTTTACCCAAGGGGATTCAGACCCAAATTAGTTATAGTGCCTACTTATAAATACTGAATTGTGAAAATAAGGGTTTGAAAATAAAAAGCTTCATTATTATTATATATCACACATCCAAATCTGTTCAAGCATTTGGAAGTTATGGTGGAATAAAGAAACTTTCATACACATACAAACATAGATGAACCCTGAATACAATACACTCTTCTTTTTTTGAGCAGTTGTGTATTAAAAATTTATCACCTTGCCTTTAGGTAATCTATCGTGTCAATATTCATGTTTTATCTCTTGCTCAATAATAAGGAACAACTCAACATATTCATACTTCAAAAATATATTTATTCTGTAACTTCCTTCAGTCTTTTATAACTTTTATGATGATACTTACTCCTAACAAGTACAACCGTTAGGACCAAATTAGCAAAAAACTAAGTAAACAACTGTTATAAAGTTTCTATACAAAATGTACAAAACACTTTTGTCCATTTCCAGGCCAGTATAAAACAAATCCCATCATATGCTGAAGAATCTTTCAAAATTGAAATGAAGACTAACATGTGGCGTGAAGCATTGGAAGTTTGCAAACTATGTATCACTCCTGACAGATACTTATCGGCAAACATACTAAAAGATATTGTAGAAATCATGTTGGTAATAATCTTACATTATTTTAAACTATAGTCTGTGGGGCTACCGCCCAAGTAGCATCAACTTCGCCGTCGGCTTCATTTGACAGATGATTGTAATACGTTGCTTTTTGTCTTTGCTAAGTTTTTATTTGTACCAAAAAGAAGTAGCAATGTATCTCATCCATCTGTCAAATGAAGCCGACGGCGAAGTCGACGACACTTAGGCGGTAGGGCCCCTGTTTATCTTCACTTGTCCCATTTGGTAAACAATCTTCACCCAACACTATTGAATACATCATTTATAAAATACAACAAATGGTTTTCCACACACAGAATTAATATGAAAGATATATCTATCGGCACATAACTTGGCAAGACAAACATGAGACAAAAGATGCGCAGCAGCTACAAACACTATACTCGGTGCATCTTTTGTCTCATCTTATATGTTGGCACCTATACCATTAGTTATTAATGGCAATTTAATGTTATCATATTTTTAAACAGTGATTTAAGTTTAAAAAACTTATGACAAACTGTCAAGAACTATTTACTAAATAGGACAAGTAAGGATAAACAGACTATACCAATTACTATCCAAATTACTTAAAAAAATAACGCCCGATTGCACTAAACTTAAGGATCGCCTAAGTCTTTTCCTAATTACAACACAACCAAATTAAAACGGTGTCATAAACTTAACTGTCATGTAGCTGTCATTCGCCTAGTTATCTTGGTCGAGTTGTAGATAAGAAAAGACTTAGGTGTTTCTTAAGTTTAGTGCTTTTGCACCTAAGCTTTTGTTTGAAATATTTGTATAGTAAGGCTTTATTTCTATGATTTCAGAATGCCCACAATGACATGTATGCAGATTACACAATTGATTATTTAATAAACAAATGCCAACAAATATTTGAGCTCAACTTCAGCTACCATCCTCCTTGTTTAGTAAAAACTCTCAGAAAGTGTTACAATGATTTCCTTACAAGTCCTTTGGATTTAAAAGAGAATACTTTTACTAATAGGTCACAGTTTGAATATGATAAAGGGGTGGTAAAGTATTGTTTTAATAGATTGGAATATGAGATCAGTCAGAACAGTACAGATGGGCCTCTTGTTGACAAATATGAGCATATTCCTGAAGAAATGAAGCAAAGTGTTAAAGGGTTACACTGGCAAAAGGAGAAATTTGAAATTTTCGAAATGCTGGAAAGAACTGAAAGAATCGAAAGGCTGATTGCCGTCCTAGATAGTATTGTTGAATTATTACAATTTGATTTAGCAATATGGAATTCGAGGTAACTGAATTTTTGAATATGCATGCACTCTTTATGCCATAAAATTATAAAACATCTACATCCATGCTTTAAATCCTCTGTAAAGGGTTCTGAAAAAGGTAGCTTACTGCCAAAATTACAACTACCAGTGTCATAGTAACCACAATATCCGCCCGACGAACTACATTATGAAATTCAGTACAACATTATAACTTTATAACACTCATTTAGATGATAAAATATGACGAAGAGGGGGAGGAAAGTTAAAGTCAAAGTAAAAATCAAAACCCATCATAGAGGATACATATCATGGGTGTTTTTAATCCTTAAGTATTAAAATATTGTATATATAAAGTCTTGTATGCAACTGTACATAATTACGTATTTAAAACACTCCTGTGATACTATTATCACACATTCGTGTTTTAATACCCCTCATTAGTCATATAGTACAGTTGCATAAATAACTATTATATTTTCCTTGTTTTTTCAGATATACAAACAACTTAGGGTCTCACATAATGAGATCACACAAGCCTTTGATGGCTTACTTGCTGTGGTCCAAAAATGTACTGTATACAGGTACAGTCAACAACAACTGCAGGCAGATCCTGCGTTTATTTATCTACCTCATTCAGTTACAGTACCCCGAAGAACATATAAGAGTATTGACAGTAAGTTATTAATAATTAATCCTAATGTCTAATTATTAGATATTAGGATTTATATTTATAATACATTAAAAATATTTCTGATATTTTTTTTAAATTAATTAAATATTTTAAAATATTTGTCAACACTGTGGAAACATAGCGGTAATTTTTCCATACATTCTCGACTGTTTCCTTCCTGATTTTTGACCATAGATCAATGATTTTTTTTCAAATATCATCACTATCTTTGTCTGTATGCTTGCCTTTTTTTAATAGTTGTGTTTTTATAAGCTCTAGGTTACTTCAAATAGTGCTTTGAATGTACCATTAAATAGGCCGCAAACAGAAGCCAAGTATACATGTCATGTCTGTCAGCCATTTTAATGTCCCCACTGCTGGGGCACAGGCCTTCCTTATGGGTAGATAAGGAGGACGGGCCATAACCCACCACGCGCGTCCAATGCGGATTGGTGGGTGTTATTGACTGCAAATGCAGCCGGGACCAACGGCTTAACGTGCCTTCCGAAGCACGGAGGAGCTCGAGATAATAAATTTTTGATCACCCATCCCATGACCGACCCTTGCGAAAGTTGCTTAACCTCCGCAATCGCTGGGCCAGGCGCTAAACAAACCACTGAGCCACCGAGCTCCTCCTAGTATACATCAGTGGCGAAGGGTCCATATAAGCGGATTCCCATCGGCTTACCTTTTAGAAATTCCACCCCACCGATCCACTATGCAGAACATAAAATTTTTGTAGTGCGGCTTACCTTCGCCAAAGTTTCACCCCTCGCCACTGGTATACATACAAATCTGAAAATAATAAATGCAAAAATTAAAACAAATTCTAAAAGTTCGTTACGATTAGCGAAGTTTTGGAGGAGGAAACAGTCGAGAACGGAACATCGATTTTTAAGTTCTAAAGATTTTTAGCCGGAGCAGCAGTTGTCCTTATCGCACTCGTGGTCCCTCCTACGTCAGCGCGACGGAAATATTGCCTTAGAATTCTTAAATCTGAAAATAGGCGTAGCTAATGTTTCCTCTTAATGTTGGGTATTGTTAAAAATGACGCACTTATTCTGCCTTTCTATTGTCTAATTTCAAAATCTATCGCAATCGCTTTCAGCATGTAACACATTAAAGCTTCTTTTTGGCACAAATAAAAACTTACCAAAGAAATGCAGCAATGTGTCACATGTATCTGTCAAACGAAAGTGCGATAGATTTTTAAATAAGACAGCCTCCTGATTTAATCAATATATTAATGGTAATATATTTAATTTTTCAGCTATGGCTTAATACTATGATACAAACTTTCTATATTTGTGAAAATAATTCCAATAGCGATTATCCCAACACTGGAAAATATTGTACAGTTTTTGCTGAAGCGTTCTACAAACTAATATCAGGTGCTTTTATTATTACAACATTATTTATTATTAAAGTAATTATGCACTTCTTCTTTTACTCATACTAGTAATTTTTGTGTTACAGGAATGCCCCAGGATTGTGTCACAAAGATATTAGAGAGGATAAAGCCAGACTATATGCAGTATCTTATTGGTACAATCCATTTAAGAAAGTTACTGGCCACCCAGACTGATAACCCCATTAGTATACTGATTGAGTTTGTTAAAACCTCACAATGGAAGCAATTGCCTGAAAGTAAGACTGAAATAAAGACATTCAAGAAAACAGAACATTCTCTTAAAAATGTTAAGAATCTGTTTAATTATATCAATAAAAAATGTGAAAGTTTAAATGCAAACTCATCAAAAACTGGTTCAAGTGAGTCAAGTTTGCTAAAGAAGTTGGAAGAGGATTTAATTTATGAAGAAGAAGCAGTTACATTAAACGAAGTAGTCCACATTTTATATGTAATTTTAGGCGCTTATTTGGATGCATTTAGTGTTAGAGATATGCAAGAAGCATTGGATAAACTTAACGAGCAATTACTTAAAGACGAATATTCGAATGATGCTAATAATCTACCTCTGTTTTGTTCTTACACTGTCACAGAACATTTTGTTAAAAAATATAGAACAATTTTCCAAACATTACGTGACCTTATGATAATTTTACAAGAACAGAAAAACACAGGTGCATTACCAAATGCTTTCAAAATATTTGCAAAATTAGGCCTGTAGGGAAATGTTGAAAATAAGAAAACGTCACATGAACCTGAATTTGTTCTGTCAGTGAATCATATTGAATGATGGATAATAAAAAATACTCAAATGTACCGAATTAGATATTGCGCCACATTACCCTGTCCATTCAGGCACTAAAAGCAGTATTATTACAGTGAATTGTGTAAATTTACAAACATAAAAAGATAAGCTCATGGTTAGTAATAGTTAGTATTCTTTTTCAACTTTATCAGAAAGGGTCCTAATTATCTGGTTTTATGTTACCCTTAGGACCCCTCCGATAAAGTTCAGGCACAAGCACAATCATTCAGGCCTAGCTCAAAAAAACTCATTTTCCTATAGGTAATCTTATGATTACATTGGCAATTAGGACCATACTAAATAAATACTTGACCAGGGTATAATCCGCGCGAGTATGGGATGGAACCTTGTCAAAGTAAATCGAAAATTGACTATTAAATTAGTTAATTTTAATCAACTAAATTGTTTACTTGATATCTGTAAGATGCTGCAGCAAAAATTCCCTCACCTCTGATGCGTGACACCGTGTAACAGTGTGGTAACCGTGCGCGTCTTAGACAAGGTGCCATCCCATTCTTATGAATATTTTTAGCCAATAAATTCAAACAAATAAAAAGGAATAAGTTATTGGAATTGTTACTGAATTTTTGTAGTCTCTATAACAGGGTTATTTGTAAAACACCAACAACCTCGCAGGACAAACAACAACATATTTTGTTTGCGACTTTTCCGAAAACAGACCAAAAAAAATTCGACGCCATACAAATGTCCGAACAGCTGATCGAGTTTTGTATGAAAAGTCGATTTGTTTTGTTTGTTTTTGGAAAAGTCGTAAAACAAATGTTATATATTATGTTAGTAATCTACTCCTGCGATTTTGTTGGTGTTTTACAAATAACCCTGTATACCCTGTTTGGATATGTTACGGCTAATACCCGAAGTGCGGCTAAACCTAGTTTTACCCAGCTAAAACTAGCTGCTACAGCTAGCATTTGTTAACCCTAGGTGTAGCCGATTTGCTCACGGCTAATACTAGGTGTAGCCGGTTAAAACTAGGTGTAGCCGGTTAAAACTAGGTCTAGCCTTCTTTGTGCTTCTACTATAGAGGCATTCGGATTAACTGGAATACGAACTCTCGCTCAAGGCACTACAATATTCTTATGGTATTTTCCTTTAATTATTACCTGTTTATGCAAAACTTTACTTATTTTTTTCTTAGAGCTATGCCAATTAGGTTGTTACCTTTTTAAAAGAATGGGTTAACTAAAGAATGTGCCATATCGACTCCAATCAAAATTTGGGATCATTGACATACTTAAGTGCAATTAAGATAGATTTAAGCATTCTTAACAAAACAATTGGTCTGTGATTTAGTGCACTTATACATACTTCTACTGTGTAAAATTAATAATTAATAAAATAAAGTTGTGTCTTAAAATTACATGATTTTATTTAATGTAGGTATCTTATATTTTTCTTTGAGTTACCTGTATATTTAATGTATGCTTCTACTGCTTTGCTTCCATAGACAATAGAGAAATTCCATGCATGCCTTATTTTATTATAAAGTATAATAGCAACAATCAAATCTAGTCATAATAAAGGCAGTAACCATAACTTAGTTACAGTACCAGGCATGTTTCTTGAAATTTATTCGACGTTGTGGGGATAAGTTCGCGCATGTGCTCTTGTGAGCGACCAATAGCGCGCGCCCCTCTCCCGCCGCCCGCGCCCCTCACCGCTACGCATGCCCAAAATACGCGTTCCGTGCAATCAGCTACCGATTTCAATATATATGCCTCGTACTGAGTTATTTTTTGTGTGTAGCTGGCGACACGTGTCTCCAGTCTCCAGCTTACACATGCCGTTAAGGTAGACCAGTGGTTAGGTTTTGAGTCATAAATTTAACTCGTAATTGCAGCAATGAGATCAAAAAAATGCCATCACACAAATACTGAGTGTGATAAAGTCAATCGTATTCATTTGACAATTCATATCGCATCCGATCAGCAGCAATTTGTATGAAATTTGACACTAATGACATACAATATGAACTTTACAATTACCACTTTACGCAATCACCTATACTGTTGAAACTATGTGCATAAATATGCACGAGCTCAAGTAATGTGCCTCTGGCTTGCACAGCTGTACCTTCGTAATTATTAAAGCTATGATTATGTACTATATACTTCATAATTCTCAGCCGAATAGCAGCCTTAGGCTCCAAATATTACAAAACAAGTCTTTTGACAATGAGATTTAAAGAAAATGTGTTTTAGTTTAATTATTCTTTTTATTTCAACTAGATTACAAAACCAGGTAGTCCAATTATATATTTTAATTCTGAAATGCTTCACATCCCACTGTAAACATAAATAATTATTGGTGTACACTTTTTCCTTCCTTCTCGGCTTTCTCTCAATCTTATCCCAATCTCAGCAAGTCACACTGAGAAATTAATGCTAGCAGGATCAAGATGGTAGAAGTAGAATATTAAAATTTTGGCATAAAATGTCCCCTGGCTTTCTTACTGCGCTTGGCCTTTTCTAAATCAACATTGGGATATTCAGCTTTGAGTAATTCCATATCCATATCAGGAAATCTCTTAAGTAGCTGCTGTACATGATTAAAATCTCTGTTCCTTGCTTTACGCTCTTCATTATATTGCTTTTCTTTATATAACCTCAAAAACTTTTTAACAGCTATACTGTTTATGTAACCGTTTTCCAAATATGGTCTAACCCATCGTGAATTCATGAATCTGGGTATTGCGTACTCTTTTTTCATATACTTTTCAGGCAGACCAATGAAATTAACAACATCTTCCATAGGACGTTCACCAGTTTCACCTGTCTCGAGCTTGTAGTATGCAATGTTTCGTTCTCTCACAACCTTTTCAATATTATCCATTGACTCTTGAACTTTATCTATTCTTTCAGGATTTGGAAACAATCTAACCTTTTCATTACATTCATGTTCCATTGTATACAGCATATTACGTTCCTTTAATAACACATACCACAATTTATGCAGGTCTGCATTGGATTTGATTCTAAGTTCATCCAATTTCCAAGCCCGACCGACTCTTATACTAGCCTCATTCCAATTTTTCTTAGAATCAAAAAACTCCATCAAGTCGTATGAAGTGGAAGTTGAATGAAAACTGTTTTTATTGACAAGTACATTGCCTATTTTATATACATTTTGCGACCTATATAAAATACTTGAACTTTTAAGGATATTGTGAATTATCTTGTTCATTTTGACTATCAAAATATTGTATTGTATGTGAGTATTTATTTTTTATCTCAGAAACCAACCAAACAAAATTAAACACACTTTTTTGTCAAAAATTCTATATTTTTTTTTTTATTCGTTCCGAAAAATTGTCAATGGGCTTATTCTAGCAGGCTAATCGCTGAGTCATCGTTCGCCCTCACATTTTAAACCAAGAACTTATTTTAACCTACAACCTTCTTGATTTTAACCGAATGGCGTTTCAAACATTAGTGCGTGACTTAGAGCATACAGACATCTGTATGCTCTAAGGTGCGTGACGTTCGGTTGACACAACTTTCGCGTTCCACACCCCGGCCACTCCATACAACCGCGCCATTTTAGACAGATAACGTTTTTGGACAAGCGCATCTGTGTGTGTAAGTCTAGGGCTACCGTGCAGTTTGTACTGTATGAGCGGCGTTCATTTTTTTGGAAAATAAAGAATTCGAAGTTTTTGGAAATTAGAGTTGTGACGCATTGCTTTGAATATCAAAATAATTTGACAGTTTACAAAAACAACTGAAAAGTTACGATGTATTGCTTTGAATATCAACATAAGTTGACGTTTAAAAACACGACTAAACGAGCATAGGATTCGGCATACTAACTCGTGGGGTTGGTTGAGGTAATTGATTCTGGGGCGGGGTAAAGAGTGTCCTTTCTGTACGGTAGTACTTATTCTGTCCCCGTTCCAAGCGTTGCAACATTTTGACCATCAAAATCGGTCGTTGAATAACGCTCCGACGTTTATCTATCTATATTGACATTTAGGCTCGTATTATACAATCAAACTCAAATTCAAATCTCTGCTCGATTACAGTTAGAAAGGGATGGCGCTATATGCGATGAATAGATCCCTTTCTAAATGTACTCGAGCATAGATTTGAGTTTGAGTTCGAATCTAATTGGTTGAATGCTTAAGTATAATACAAACCTTAAAGGTCTTGGTCGTTCCGAACCTTAGAACGAGTAATTAAACAACCAAACAACCGCACTCTGAACCTCAGAACGCACTCCCGCGCCCCGTAGAAAGCAATCACTTTCCAATACTGGGGCCGCTGCCGGCCGTACCGGCTAATTTTTCGAACTTCGTCGGGTCTGCCGAGCTTCAACTTAAAATAGATCGAAGTAAAGGAATTTCTTATTGTACTATTTGCCGACGTTATTTGGAAGTGAGCTTGTGACTCTCCGTACCACATGCATAATTCCATTCTAAAACCACCTAGAAGAAATGTACCGATGATATACGTTCTTATATCAGATATAAATTCGATTGTACCGGCTTCCCGGCAGAATTATTGACAAAAGCATGTGGCACGGCGGAGAGTCGCATGCTATGAGAATATGTTTTTGGTTAAATCGTCGAATTCCAAATCAGTCTGAGCTTGCGGCCCTATTTTTGAATAGCTCGGCAGGCGTTGAGCGCTCTTTTCGACTGATTTTCGTTCGACATATGACTCAAAACAATGAGATGTCGAATGAAAATCAGTTGAAAAGAGCGCTCGACGCCAGCCGAGCGATTCAAAAATAGGGCCCTTGTACCAGTGGCTTGATGTATTTGTAGCCGTTACATATTCATTGTAACAGCACATTCGTTGCTCATGTAACGCAACAGGCACAAAGATATCGAGATCTAAAATTTTTAAAGCATGCGACTCTCCGGCCCACCCTCTGAGGATTAAATGCGTAACGCTAGAAACATACTATTGTGTTGTGTTATGTCGTGGTCGTGTCGCTATCTGTCGCGTAGGTATCGGTTTCATACATCTAGTGTGTTTCTACACTATTGTGTTGTTTTGTGTCGAGACGACACACTGTAGTAATGTGTTTCTAACCATACTAAAATGAAACCGATCCGCGACAGATCGCGCCATGACACAACACAACACATTAGTAAGTTTCTAGCGTTTTAGCCGGTACGGCCCCTGTGTAGCAGATCAATGAAATAGCGATTGGTCTGTTGGAATACACCCAATGTCAATTCGACAGATTTATAGTTGACAGTTTTATTTTTTTGGCAAAGAAAAGATAGAATATCGTACAATTTTCTTAATGTAAATTAATATGTAGGTACCATGGGCAACAGCGTCGCTTAACCACTGCTACAATGATGTCAGACGTACCAACTTCTTGGTATACATACTAGTTTTTAGTGTCACGTACCATGTACCAAGGCTAATGTTCCTTGTATGCAAAAATACCAAGATTGGCCGTTGACCGTCAAAAATACACTGACAATATAGAATAATCGACAAATTTCAGAGATTTGTGTAAAAAAAATTCCAATCATTGGACCTGCTTATAAACGATTAATATTCTTCAATTGATGAATTACTGCCCTCTATTAACGGTCTACGAAATTGAAATGTACATTTTTTTTTTTTTTTTTACTGGGATGCGATTTCCCACACAGTTTGTCTCCCAGAATTGGCAGCGCCAGAGCGGAGCACAGGCGTACTAGTTTCCCGTCTCGAATACCAGCTTTCAGCCAGCTCGGCACAAGGATTTCTAGGTGGCCATCTAACATCCCTGCACTGCTAAGGTTAAAATACATACGTTTAGTTCGTGCAGGGGCGATACGCGCGCACACGAATTTTGTTGCAAACTGCTTAAGCGACGCTGTTGTCCATAGTACCTATGCACAGTAAGCATAAAGCTTCGTACAGACTGAGGCGAGCGAATCGCGCGCGTCGCTCATTTTGACAGATTTTGATCGCGTAACTCAAAGCAATGGCCATAGCCATAGCCATTGCCATAGCAATTTCTTTGACAATGGCTATGGCTATGGCTATCGCTTTGAGTTACGTGGTCGCACTCGCGAATTTCGCGCGGAATTCGCCTCAGTCTGTACGAAGCTTTATAGTAATCCTATACCTCTTGATGTGCTTGCGAATGAGATCCGTTAAATAGCAAGTTTAATAATAATAAAGTTTTTTGACTTCTAAGACCCTTTGATTCAATTTCACAAATCTAAAGAGTCAAAATAAAAAAATACTTGCGTTTTGCTATGGCTTTATGGCTGATGGTTAGACCATGGAAATAGTACGGTTAGACTTAAAATACAAAAGCAGCGTGAAAGAAAAGAAAAATACTATAATGTGTGTACTAAATAAATATAGTAGTTTGTTTATAATAAAAAGGATTAAACACATTATTGATTTATTTTCTCATAAAGTTGATATATAAAGTTTCCTGACTGACGAACGAAACGCAAACTCGTTTTCGAGTGATGAGTGGGGCAAGGATGTCGAAGTGAAAAAAGAATATATCGAAATCGACTCAATAAATTCATATTTTTAAAAATATAGAAACCCATTCATTTCATTCATATCGGAAGAAATATCGATATATCGGTAATAGTTTACTGATCGCAACCCGCCGTAACCTATATTTGTATATCTCCAAAATTGTTATTTTTTTATTTTTCGAGGTTTACCACATAGTTTAGCTATTGTCGTGTTCTACAGCTTGGTTTGATTGCCACAGATAAAAGTAAGACTATAAAAAGTAGCCATATACAGATTTAAGACCTGATGAAAATGGTTGGACTTTACCTGGTCTTAAATCTGTGTATGATCACTTTCCATAGTCTTACTATTATCAGTGGCAATCAAACAAAGCTGTAGAACACAACAATAGCTAAACCCTGTGGTAAACCTTGAAAAATAAAAAAAATATCATTTTTGGAGATATACAAATATAGGTTACGGCGGGTTGCGATCTCTAAAACTTAGGTTAAAGTATCTACAATTTCGTAATAAATAACTATATCACAACGGCAAACGGTAACCTTTTTGGTGATTTAAATGTTCTACGGGCTACTGTACTATAATATTTTGAAGAAAAAAATAAGATCTAAATTTTAATATTATATATTAAATTAAATTATGTACTTTATTATTTTATATTTTTTTGTTTTAGTTCGTTATTGTCACATTTGTCACTGTCTACGTCAAGGAAGTAATTTCAAATCTTAAAGGTGAATTACCGAGACGGGCTGCAGACCGCAACTGCACATTCCGCTACGATCCAAATTGAAGAGTAATGTTATGATTGAGGGCTCAATTTGGTGAGCGGAAAAGTGTCACGTACGTCCACATAGCTATGCGGTCGCGACGCGACACTTCTCGATACTCACAGTGAGTGGAGAAGTGTCGCGTCGCTCACTTTAAATTGAGCCGATATGAGCTGCCTTTCATAACATTACGGTTCAATTTGGAGTTTAGCTCCGTCTGTCTCGGCAATCTAGCTTAATAAAAAACCGATATCTATTATCGTTATTCAAACATTGAAATGAGCGGTATTCCGACAGCAGATAATTTTAGTATTATTTTATGTCGATAGATGGCGCTACTTCAACTAGGTAGATTTTTATAATATTATTTCCAACTAATGGTAATATTGGTCATAGAAAAGTTCTTCGTAACACGCCAACGGATAACCAACGCACAATACAACAAACCACATACTCAACAAACGCATATTAGAAAAGTAATTACATTTCATATTTTTCATTAAAAGCTACCTACTTAGTTCAATGACATCTAGTTCTTTTTTATGTACTACATTTTTTTCTTAAACTGCCTTTTGAAAACCGCTCATTATCACAGCATTGCTCAAAAACTAATCTCATTTAAAAAATAAAAAGGTTTTTGATACGCTTTCGATACTATTTATAATATTATATTATTTATCGATATATCGGAACAATAATTTTTCATTTCGCCCAAAAATATATCGATCTATCGATATTTTTTAACATCCCTGTCAGTGAAGTGAATGAATGGAATGGAATGAGCTTGATTGAGCAAGCAAAGCAAGCAAGTTATAATATCCACTTTCTTCACCCGTTTTTGTGTTTTTTTGAGAACAAACTTTGGAATTTAATGACTTATTTATTTTATACAGTGAATAATAACTAAATAGTGGGTGTCAAAAGTGTATTGTATAAACTTCTTTTAGTGTTTGTGGGATTTGTAACCTTCACGACAACAGATTTTCCGGAATATTTCCAAGGTATGTATCGAACGGAGCAAAATATTTCTGTTTTTATTTACTTATATTGTGTGTTAGTTTGCCGGACTTCGCCGCTTGATGATTCGTGTCCGGTATCAAAATATAAATGCAATATTATGAGCTTTTATTGACTGAATGCTATCTGTTTGTGTCTATGTTAGCTTAGCAGTCTTTTGTGTGGAAGGAATTTGTATCAGTGTATCAATCAATGCATTACTGATTAATACAAGGGTATTACAAGGGCTTTGATCACAGTCCATTCTATAATAATATTAGATCACAATCTAGGTACCCATTTCTTCTTTCTCATTAAAGTGGTTAGAAAGAATGTTTATTTACATATTTTCTTGTTAAATTATGTTTATTTATAATATAAACTTAACTCAATTTAGTATTCCTAGACTCAAATAAAAGAATGCTCATTATTTGTAACATTTTGCATAGACATGAAGTCTAAATTCCTTATAAGAATACAAGGAATTTAAATTTGAAACACAATTTTTCATTTGTCTTTATCAAATTGAGTGCTTGTAATTACACAAATTGGTTAGACTGTAATATTAGTAAAATTTAACCTATCACTCCGGAAAATGAGACAATAGATTTTCTATTGTTGTCCGAACGCCGGCATCCGTGTGGGCATTGATGAATTAAATCATTGCCAATTGTTAGAGAAAGCCTTTTAAAAAGCTTACCAAATGATAGTGTTTCCCTTTCGATAGGGTTAGTCGACAATATACTTACCGTATTGATAGGGTTTTTGAAAACAAGTCTATGAAATACCTAATCAAAAACCCCTTTAACGGTAAGTGGTTCATGGAATACCCAATCAAAACCCCTTTAACGGTAAGCGGTTCTGGTCCTTTAGCCCAGGTGGGACTACGTATAAATTGCTGGAACACATTTTAAAACCCCTTCATAAAGCCTTCATAGGGTTTCCCCGATAGGGTTTTCCGATTCGGTAAGTGCTTACCTGGGTTACTCTTTCGACAGGGTTACCGTTACCGTATTGATAGGGTTTTTGAAAACAAGTCTATGAAATACCCAATCAAAAACCCCTTTAACGGTAAGCGGTTCCGGTGCTTGTCTCAATATAGTTGGGTTGGATTGGAAGTAATTGTCACTCTTCTTTCGAATTATTGCAAGCTCGCTCCATCGTAGTTGTCTGTCTTTGCTTTTGGGCTAGACTGGGGTCAAGAGCAAACCCATTAACTATTAAAAAAAACTATTATTTTAAAAGGACTTTTGAAAATTCTCGTTTTACAGGGTGCTACAGAGTGTTCCAGTTTATATGGGGATTTGTATAGGGCTGAACCATTTTTGCTGGTAGAGATACCATTTTTGGAGGGTAGATACCTTTCATGGTGTAGATGAGCACTAAGAAAGGGTTTAAGACAGGGAATGTTAACGTTATTTTTGAATATAACGTTATTTCTTACTTTTTTACCATTAATTTTAAACCTTTCATGGTGTAGATGAGCACTAAGAAAGGGTTTAAGACAGGGAATGTTAATGTTATTTTTGAATATAATGTTATTTCTTACTTTTTTACCATTAATTTTAACATTAACGTTATGTCAATAAATAACGTTAATTTGAGAAATAACATTAAATTTAACGTTGTTTACTTAAATAACGTTAATTTTAACGTTATTTCTTCCTTTTTAGGGTTCCGTAGCCTAAATGGCAAAAAAAGGAACCCTTATAGATTCGTCATGTCTGTCTGTCTGTCTGTCTGTCTGTCTGTCTGTCTGTCTGTCTGTCTGTCTGTCTGTCTGTCTGTCCGTATGTCACAGCCATTTTATTCCGAAAGTATTAAGACTACACAGTTGAAACTTGGTAGGTAGATGTATTCTGTTAACCGCTTAACGAATTTAATACAAAAATAAGAAAAATATAAGATTAAGGGGGGGCTCCCCATACATGGAACTGAAACTGAAAAATATTTTTTTCTTCAAACCAACATGTGTTGGGTGTCTATAGATAGGTCTTTAAAAATGACATTGAGGTTTCTAAGATAACTTTTTCTCAAAGTCAACCGTTTGAAAGATATTCACCGCCAAAGTGGTAAAATGTGTGTCCCCCCCCCCTTTAACTTTTGAAATAAGAGAGTGAAAAACCTAAAAAAAATATATGCTGTAGATCTTAATAAACACTATCAACCAAAATTGGTTTGAACGAGATATAGTAATTAGTTTTTGAGATATAGCACATTTTCCAAAACCGCAAATATAACTTTGTCATTCATACCAACACTGTGAAAAACAAAGTTATTTTTGCAAACGAAAAATGATAGGTGGTATTGAATATGGTATGGTATAAGGTAACTACGGAACCCTATGGCGCGTGGCCCGACACGCACTTGGCCGGTTTTTTTACCGTTATTTCTTCCTTTTAAACAAGTAACACAAGCCTGTCAATCATCCAAAGACTACAAAACGGCATACTGCGTTCAATATCCAATGCTCCTTGGTTCGTTACCAATACTGAACTACACGAGAACCTGAATATCACTACAGTAAAGGAGGAGATAAAACGATCGGCTTCTAGCTACAAAACTCGTCTCGAGTACCACCCTAATGAACTGGCTACCGCCCTATCAAACGTGACATACCGCAAACGCCTCAAGCGCCATGACATCCAGGGTCTAGAGAAGCGTTTTTGACTGACGGGGGAATCTTCTGCTGGGGAGCACCTCCAAATTCCAATGGCACATTCAACAAGCCTACTAAAAGTTCTAGGACTGATCGTAGACGAAAACACAAAAAAAAAAAAAAAAAAAAAAATTTCTTCCTTTTTTTACCGTTATTTTAAAATTAACGTTATTCCAATTAATAACGTTAATTTTTTACCGATAATTTTACCGATATTAAATTTAACGCTATATTTAACGTTAATTTTACCGGTAAAATATTTTTGACGTTATTTTTACCAGTAAATTTACCGATAAAATGTTTTTAACGGTATTTTTAATGTTATTTTTTTATATCGTTTTTTTTAACGGTATTTCAATCCCTGGTTTAAGAAAATTCCCGTTATACAGGGTGCTACAGAGTGTTCCAGTTTGTACCTGAATTTTTATGGGAAAATTTAAATGTGTAAAATGAGGTCTACTGATAAATACCTAGGTATATTGGTAATCCTTGACTTTCAAAATAAATGCACAACTATCTTAGTCACGCGAACGAAGTCACGGGCAAAAGCTAGTACACTACACTATAAAAAGTAAGAGCTAACAGAAAAATTATTTAGCTTACCTTACCACAGAGGTGCCCATACGGACAATCGCGAGAGCTTTTAAGGTCCATCACCAAGGATAACAGATTAGACACTCTTGTACGGGTACCCAATATAGTTTTACTTATGCAACTTTGTTCTTGATAAATATTTGGTAGGTTAAACGGTCAAAATGTCGATCTCGTAGTCATAACCTTTCGCTAAGTCGATCTCCTTAAGAAAAAGTATGGGCACTCGTGCAAAATATAGGCACTACCTACCGGGTATCGAACGTCATAAATATCAACACTAGATCATGAAAGTTGTTAATGCATTTTGGGAAGGGACCTGAATTCCACCAGAAATTAAAATCTCTGGATTCCATGACACAGGGAATCGTAGGTAGGTGTGGAATTCAGGGCAAATTGCTTGCTTTTTCTTCTCTGTAGGTAGCTGTGGTGAAGGGTCCATATAAGTCGATTCCCAACGGCTTTTTTTTTACAAATCCCACCCCCATCGATCCACTATGCAGATCATTATATTTTTGTAAAACGGCTTACCTTCTCCATAATTTCACCCCTCGCCACTGGTAGGTAGTTATGTACTTGAATTCAATGATATACACTTATAAGTAACTAGCGGCCGCCCGCGACTTCGTCTGCGTGGAAGGGTTTTTTACCATCCCTCATACTTTTTTCGGGATGAAAGGTACCCTATGTCCTTCTCTGTAAATTTCATGATGTTCGGTTCAATAGTTAAGACGTGAAGGCGTAACAAACAAACAAACGGACTTTCGCATTTATAATATTAGTAGGTAAGGATTAGATTTAAGCCAAATTATAAAGTTATTAAAATAATTATTCGTATTTTGGTATTATGATATTATATCTTAACCTAAAACATTGCCAGATATTTTTTTTAGGTTGTTAAAATTGCAAAAATTATGTAGAGGTAAATCGTCACTGATTAAATATTCATGCAGTATATTATATGAGTACATCTGATAAACCATTGTGTGTGCTCATTATTTTTTTGCTGAGCTGTCCAGTATCAGTAGCCAGCTTAGTTAATTTTTCACTAACTGAAATAAACACAGCTGAAGTCATATTACCTAATTCGTCCATGTTATTACACAATCTCACTTTAAGACACTCATTAATATTTAAGTTTCCAGTTTATTATTCCTTTAGTAATTCCACAAAATATGTTAATTTGTTTTTTCAGGAGAACCATTTTTATGTACCTTTATTTATACAATGTTAAAAGATTAAAAGTTAAATTAACATAGTTAGGTACTTAATAGTTTGGTAGGTAATTTTGCCGGGAAATAATTCAAGGAATTTTGATTTCTTGTGCGTTAGATAGCACTTTGGACATAGTGTATATTTTCTTTGCTTTGGATCAGATCTCAAGAAGAATAAATCCCACCAAAAACATTTTTATGTATAGTAGTGCCAAGACTTCCATATGGCTTGCACTGTCAAAAAGTTATCAGACCTCATGTAGAGCCAAGCTCCTAACTCTACGCGCCCTAACTCTGCAAGAATGAAAAAATGTATTCACTGTTCAACAATAGTTCTTGTAGTAACGAAACGGCCAAGCCACATATTTTGACAAGGTGAAGAGTTTTTGAAGTTAGGGCTTGTAGAGTTAGGGCGCGTAGAGTTAGGTAGGAGCTTGGCTCTACATGAGGTCTGATAACTTTTTGACAGTGCAAGCCATATGGAAGTCTTGGCACCACTATACATGAAAATGTTTTTGGTGGGATTTCATTACTTTTTGTAAGTAACTTTCCATAAACCGAAAAAGCAAGGTCGGGTCAGAATTGTGGTCTAAAATCGTGTAAAATTCGATCAACATTAACCAGCGTACTTGTAGGTACTATATTTTATTCTGTGGTAGAACTTATTAATTTATGCTGTGATAGTATTTTACTCTTTGACGTACAATGTGACAGTGCAAAGAGCAAAATAGGGTCTGCGTGAGTTTTGCGCCATGAAAGAAGTAGTTTTGAAATGAACACATTTTCTTTTTAATATTTTTTTTTTTGCTTTGCGTTTACAGTGATTTACTAAGTTTTAAAAATAATTACTAAGTATTTAAAGATTTTTCAGATACATATGTAACATTTTTTCAGACCTCTAGCATCAAAATTTGCCGAAGTCTCATACAAACTTCCATCCCCTAATTTAAGGGATTAGGGGTTAAAAAATTCAAGTTTTATAATTTTTTTGTTTTTTGTGTTCTAAAACTAGCTTACATACCAAATTTCAGCTTTCTAGGACTTTAGGAAGTACCCTAAGAATTTTGATGATTATCAGTAAGTTTTGACGAAATCGGGGTTTTTGAGATCTCAATAAAATCCAAAGTTTAAGAGCTATGCAATTAAAACTATGTATATGTTTAATAAGTCTGCTATTGACAACATATTTCGAAAGTTTTGTTTTTCTGGTGTTATCCAAATCCAAGTTATGAGGGTTAACCGGTTGGAGGGTTAAAGTTCAAGTTTATAATTTTTTTATGGTGTGTGTCCTAATACTAGCTTACATACCAAATTTCAGCTCTCTAGGACTTCTGGAAGTACCCTATAAATTTTGATGATCATGAGTGAGTCAGTGACGAAATCGGTGTTTTTCAGATATCAATA
The DNA here is from genome assembly GCA_943789525.1 of Agriphila geniculea. Classification (NCBI taxonomy): domain Eukaryota; kingdom Metazoa; phylum Arthropoda; class Insecta; order Lepidoptera; family Crambidae; genus Agriphila; species Agriphila geniculea. The sequence continues at coordinate 18,907,982 of OX038875.1, forward strand.
AAATCTATATTATAAAAGCTATGCAATTGAAACTTTATATATTTAATAAGTCTACTACTGACATTACATTCCAAAAATTTTTTTTATCTGGTATACTCCAAACTCAAGATATGAGGGTTCAAAAAAACGGCGAAGCGAAGCGCTTCGAGAAAAGGTAGGTAGTGCCCTTGCGCTTCGCTTGCTCGTCTTGGCGGGAGCACTACCGTGCTCCGAGATAAATGTTAGGAAAGCAAAGAGGACTACAGCAACAATTTATTATACTACAACATTTTCATACAATCCATAAATTAATGAGTGACAGACAACACAATATAATTATTTACAATTAGTACCTAAGTGTCACTGATGTTTGTACAATTACTCATGTTTATTATGTTGACACTCTTTAACTTTAGATTGTATCATAATGTTGTAGTATAATAAATTGTTGGAAATTCGGTCCCCTTTGCTTTCCTAACATTTATTTTTCTTTTCATAGATTTCTTCCACAGTTTTTGAGGGCGCAAATTTAATGTATGATGCCCTTAGTGCTAACTGCTACCTGACGCACAGGAAATCAAAACTCCTTTAATTATTTCCAGCTGTAGAGTACTCATCTTAATGAAAATAATTATTCAATAATTAATCTATTATATCACCTATTATAATTTTATTGTTACATGTCATTTTTAGTTGCGGGTGACGTCAACGTGGATGTTAATGTGACAAGGTTCCATCGTATTACCAATTTGCGTGGATAGTATACCGACCTGCCTACTTATTGTCTTATTTTTTAAATTTATCGCAATCGCTTTCATTTGACATATAGATGTGACCTTTAGATTGCAGATAGATGTGACACATTGCTGCATTTCTTTGGTAAGTTTTTATTCGTACTAAAAAGAAGCATCAATGTATCACATCTTAAAAGCGTTTGCGATAGATTTTGAAATTAGACAATTAGCCCCGATTAGGGTTGCCAGGTCGTCTAACCTAATAGCCGGACAGACCAGTCAGTTTGGCCGAACATTTGGGTAAAAAAGCCGGACGCCCTAAATTATTAAGGATTTTGTGTCTTACATACGTCATATATAATACGTATTAATTTGGCCGGACACTGAATCAAAAAGCCTACTTATGTCCGGCTTTAGCCGTACGCCTGGCAACCCTAGCCCCGATTATGACTACTAGACTATAAGTACCCTTTGAGTTAACACTTTAAAATCGACTGTCTATCTTCATTTCTTCAAGGTGCCAAATAGTTTTAGTATGTTATATGTTATCAGTTTATCACCCACTGGATAAAATAAACATGAATTATACAAGTTTGATTCCCAGAAAGGGTACCTTTGTCCCAGATAGGAAGACCTTGGAATCAAACTTGGTAACTACGAAGCATGCGTACCTACGAAAACTGCGTGACATTATTAAGATTGTATAAACTTTAGTAACATAATGAGGTGACGAAATGCGGTAATTAAGAAGGGGGCTCCATAGTGCTCGCCTACCCGTAATTTGTTGGCAGCGTTTTACGCTCGTTACGGCCCCGCTCACTAAACACAGTAATGTCTCAATTGCCCGCTTTTCTCACGATGAGACGCCCTAAACATTTTACTTTATAGCACGTTTATGCCGCCGAGTGAACAAAGAATCAAATTCTTTGTTTTACATTCTATACAAGTGTTATGTTGCGTTGCGAGTTCCAACGTAAAATAACCATAGCCTCAAGATTTAAAGGTGGTGCAAACATAAATTTTATGGTAACTGGCAATTTAAAGGAATACATTGAAACTCAGATAGGTACGTAAACAGAATCTAAATGGGCGGGCAAGTGCTTGGCGAAATTTTTGGACGAATTAAAGTATCACTGAAGACTTGATCCAAGCCTATACGATTTAGAATCTATTTATTTCAGTAAGGTTTGACCATAGGCGTAATATCTAATTTACTTATTTCACCCATTTAAGTTCCTCTCATTATTACTAAATTGTAGGTAGGTAGGTACTTCTATGAAAATATTATCCATCTAGAAATCCTAAAACTGAGCAAGTCCTTTTTTAAGCGGGTCTTATTTTGTATCACGAAACGCCATATTCGTTAACCAAATAAGATAAGACTCTCTTAAATAAATGGACTTTAGATTACCAAATAGGCTTTGTACTTAAAGCAGACTTTAACTTATTTGGCTATAAGCAAACTCGTAGGTACAAATACAACTACACCTTCGATGCCCTAATGGGGAATGTCCGAAAAAAATCAGGTTGGCTGAATATTTTTTAAAGGCAGGTTTTAAAGCTCACTTTATAATAGAAAAAAGTTTAAAATTTACGGTTGCGTGAAAAAAATTCTATAAGAAAATAAAATAACTTCGTCTTCGAAAAAGTACGGGAGTTGTCAGCAGAATGGAGATGATTCCTTAGCCTCCACCGGATTGATTGATGATTTTATAAATTGAAATAAAATCAGATTCAATTAATATTTTAAAAAGTTAGCTCGTTTGTATGGAAACTCATAGTGGCCCCTATTTTCTTTTGAGCAGGTTTGTTGTGGTTCGAATCATGCGTTACAATTGAGTGATTACAAATTCATTGCTTGCTTCGATTTATTAACTTCAATCAATTATTTATTGATAGGCGTGAGCTTCGCAGTGATGTCACGTCTACTGACTATGTATCTGTAGCAGGGAATGTTAACGTTATTTTTAAATATAACGTTAATTTTTACTCTTTTTACCGTTAATTTTAAAATTAACGTTATGTCAATATATAACGTTAATTTTAACGGTAATTTGAGAAATAACGTTATATTTAACGTTATTTACTGGAATAACGTTAATTTTAACGTTAATTTAACGTTAATTTTAGCGTTAATTTTAAAATTAACGTTATTCCAATTAATAACGTTAATTTTTTACCGATAATTTTACCGGTACTAAATTTAACGCTATATTTAACGTTAATTTTACCGGTAAAACATTTTTAACGTTATTTTTACCGGTAAATTTACCGATAAAATGTTTTACAAAAATAAATGTTAAAAACGGTATTTTTAACGTTATTTTTTATAACGTTATTTTTTTTAACGGTATTTCAATCCCTGATCTGTACGCCAAGTAAGTAGTTTATTATCGCTAATTGAACCGAGCGCCGCGTCCTCATCGCTTTGTTTCGGCACGGTAGGTTTACCATTTCAAAATTTTGAAAGTCCTGACAAAAAGCTGGACATTTCAATAAAACTCCGGACATTTTTTTCAAAAAGAACTGACTGAAAAATTATATCTTCCGCCATGATGTATTTTTGTTTAAAGCACAAGATAAAATAATCCTTACAAAAAACAAAGTGATTTAAGAGAAATTGTGTTATAAGAAACTGTTTATCGTGCCTTTAACAATTTTTTAGTACTACTGTACAGGACGTGGCCCACATTTTGGGAAATCTCATTCGAACACTACACTACTGCTATGTATGTTTTATAACTTGTATTACACCGCCCAATCTAAAAAGTCCGGACAAATCCAGAAGGATGGTAACCATAAGGGCCCCCGAGACGGTCAAACGGTTTGACTCAAACTTTACGTGTTTGATCAAACACTTTGATGTCCGTTTGAAGGATCTATCAAACGGCACTGCGCAGTTTGGTTCGGTACGCTGTCGTAATTAGACTTGTGATGCAGACAAGATGTCCTCGAACAAAGATCGTAATTCTCTCATGTTTATAAAGTCAATGTCCTGCATAAAAAAAGAGAAAAAAAGAAAAGAAAAATAATTTGGTTCAAATAATTTTACAGACCTACTAAGATACCGTTTTACACACAAACATCTACAGATAGGTAGTGCTAGAAGCTACCGCACCAGATTATTATAAAAACTTTCTAAGAATGGATGATGTTTCTTACAAAAACTTATTGCTTAAACTGAAGTTTGTTCAAACTCGCCGGAACATGATCAAATGGCGCGTCAAACACAACAAAAATATGAAATTCATCAAACGTGCTTCAAAACCGTTCAAACTACCTTTGTAAACGATCAAAATGGTTTGAGTCAAACCAAAACTTACGTGTTTGAATCAAGCCGTTTGACCATCTCGGGGGCACTATACACGGAGGCACAGAACAAAGAAAAAATTTTCCCCCCAGTAGAAGTCGCAAGTAGGCGGTACCCGTGTAACCTCAAGTGAGCGTAGCTCCGCATACTTCTGAATTTTGCTACGTCAGTCGTGTGAGCGAACGCCAACCAAAAACATCTTCAAATAACATATAAAAATGCCGAGTTGCATTATATAAAAGATCAAAAACAATATCCACATATATCATTTAGCAAACGGGTGCATAAAATAACAGAGGGAAGCTTTATTTAATTTATTTAGATTTTAATTAAAAATTCAGCTGAGTTTTTCCTTTTAAATTTCAAGACAATAAATATCCACCCTTATGCGGTATACACCTATGATCCATATTCCAATGCTCTATTTGACATATTCTTGAAGACTCATAAACACTAAAATATAGACTAGCGGAAATGTCACTCAATAGGGGAGACCGAGAAAAGTTGTGATTGTGAAGAGTTGAAAAGAATTAGAGTCTGGCCAACGAGTCGTGTCAACCCGCGGCAAAAACTGACAATACTCGCTGCCGGAAGCGCAAAAAGAACAACAGCGAAAATATACCTATTAAAACGTTTAGCGTTTAGAAAATGATTTTGAAAAGTCTGAGTAAAATCATATTTTAAGAATTTATCAGGACTTTAACTGAATTCAAGAAAATCTGTATAAAAATAATAAATGTTTAAAAACTTAAATGACCAATTCAGTTATTATAAGCCAACCTTATATGCCAAATAAGTATGTATCAATCAACCACAGAGAAATCAACTGTCATATCAAAGAGAATATAAAATATAATATAATAATCACTATATTTTTGATATAATATGACAGTCGTAGCCAAAATGACTTCCAAGTATAACCCAGTAAGGTGTAAGAGTCTATTTTCAGTAGGTACTGAATGGGCATCAACATTCAGTTTAACTCAAACGGATTATATCCGAGCTCAGAAGAAGTTATTTAATTCAACTTTTTTGCTACGACGGATTCGCTAGCCTAGCTAAAAATGAATTCTGGATCGTTTAGGCAGTTTTTCGTTTATAAACGCTAAAATTTTAAATCAAATAATTTTATGTCTATAAATAATTTAAATAAATTTCATCTCAATAATTTCCATATCGTCTTCCTCGACAGCCAATAAAGAAAACTTTTGCACTACCTACTTTTAAGACCAATCTTGGACGAAACGCTCCTTTGCTTCGCTGTTGTGCTCAGTATGATAATCTCAAAAGAGAGATCTCTGATGATATCGATGTTTTTTGCAACTCATTGCCTAAATATTGTGCTCTATTGTATAACTGATATCAATAATGTTAAATTAAATAAATACTGTTGGTGTACCTTTTCCATAAATAAATAATATGCGAAATGCTAATTTTATTTATTGAACATACTAATCGATATCCGATACATTTATTTTATTTGGAATTCTAAATTTTGAATTTCACATATTTGTTGCCTAGTAACACTAAGAAATGTCAGGATTTCACCGAATTATGAAAAAGAGTTTAACGAATTTTTGAACTGAAGCTATTAGGATAAGTTAAGTGAAAAATGTCAATCAACTTGGTCTCCCTTATCTCGTTAAATTTTCTTAAAGTACTTTATGTCATAACAAATAAGGTGGTAAATCGCATTATTAAAATTTGCTTGCGCCATCTAGCGGCTGAGTAGCAGCGTTATAAATATACGTATTATTTAATTTGGTACCAAGTGCTATGGTAATACGATTGAATCTAAATAAATAAACTTTGTGATTTATGGCCTTTTGGATATTATACATTTTTAATTTTTATCCAATTACGTGTTCATAAAGTATGTGTGCGTAGCATGTAACTATTGAATGGGGGGCTTGGCTTCGATTTTAAATGTGTTAGTTTGGTTACACTGGTTTTCATACTAAATTGAGCTCATACTACTTCTAACTACTTCTATGTTCTGTGCACGGAGGCATTATCTCGCTTGCTTGTCATTTGCACTCAAGCCGGCTACGGCGTGATATCCTCAGCTCCTGGGCGAACAAGCGTTAAGATGAGACAACTCGGTTAATTCAATACTAAATCCTGAACTAATTTAATATATTGTATGCCCCTAATTGAATTATTTGATTAGCATCTCATACGTATTATTAATCATATAGAACAGGGATGGCGAACATTTTTGTACCAACGTGCCATTTTTCTAAAGAAATCTTTAATGAGGTCCTAGACGTCCAATCAAAAAACAATTTTGACTTTGTGATTACTGTGGAAAATAAGTAATAATAATAAATACTATCAACTCAAAAGTCTTTATTACATCTCTAGTGCCGCTAATTACCGGCCTATTTCTTTGGCAACTGTAGTGGCCAAGGTGCTCGAACGACTTGTACATTCACACTTTTCTGTAATTGACTATGACGACGGGCAGTTCGGTTTCCGCCCGCAGGTCTCGACTGATATGGCAATATTTGCCTTAAAACAGGTAGTTGGCTACTATAATCAGCGCAATACCACAGTATATGCGTGTTTTCTGGACCTGAGTCGTGCCTTTGACACACTTAACCATGATTTGCTGTGGGAAAAAATGCGTAAATCGTGCATCCCTTCTGAGGTTACTAACCTTCTTGAGTACTGGTATCAGCACCAAACCAATAACGTCAGGTGGGGATCAGAAATATCAGACCCTTACCATCTGTCCTGTGGGGTCAGACAGGGTGGTCTTACCTCTCCAGATCTCTTCAATGCGTATGTTAATGGTTTGATCGTGGAGTTGAGTGGCACTCCGGTCGGGCTCAGATTGGATGACAGATATGTCAACAATCTGAGCTACGCTGACGATATGGTGCTGCTCAGCCCCTCGATCAAAGGCCTGAGGAAGTTATTGGGGATCTGTGAGAGGTTTGCCATAGCTCACAACTAAACTTACAACGCCAAAAAGACTGAGATGGTGGTGTTTAGAGCCGGGTCGGGTCCAGAAAACATCCCTGAAGTATTTTTAAATGGACAAAAAGTAAATATAGTAAATAGTTTCAAGTACCTCGGTCACATAGTAACATCTGGCCTTAAGGATGACGCCGACATAGAGCGACAGCGTAGGTCGTTGTGTATAGTTGGAAACATGATAATTAGAAAATTTGCGAAATCAGCACCTGACGTGAGGATTACACTCTTTAAATCCTTCTGCCAGTGTTTTTACACTTGTCAACTCTGGACAAATTACACCAACAAATCGCATGATGGAATTAGAGTTGCCTATAACAACATCTTTAGGCAGCTAATGGGTCTCACGAGATATTGCAGTGCTTCAGAAATGTATGCGCAAACGCATGTAGACTCATTTAATTCCATACAAAGAAAGCGAATAGCTTCTTTTATGTCCAGAATTGTCAAGTGTAGAAACAAAATTATCACGAGTTTGGCAGAAAGACTATTGACGACTGATATGTATAGACACTGGGTAAAAATTACCTATTAATGCTTTTTATAATTTTAATAATTTTAATTCTATTTTATTTAATTTTATTTGTTTTGTGTTTGTATTTCTATGGATCTCGTGTCTGTAATAAAGATTTTTATTATTATTTATTATTATTATCTACAAAAAAACTCCACTTCCAATCTACTTAGTTCATAATTTTTTCGTAGTGCATAATGAATTTTGTGATTGGTGACGTGTCCAAAATATTGTGTCGCGTGCCAATAATGGCACGCGTGCCATTGGTTTGTCATCCCTGATATAGAAGCTAGTTCTGGTTACACTATATATTAAGCAAAACACGTGATCTTGGTATAACCTAAATTGGAGAAGACTGAAGCAATCAAACCAAAGTTCTATCAGAGATTGTTATATTTGAAAGTTATTTTCAAAGCTAATACCACAGAATGAATAATCTAATACTTATACAGGGTTATTTGTAAAACACCAACAACCTCGCAGGAGTAGTTTACTAACATCATAAACAACAACACGACTTTTCCGAAAAAGGTCAAAAAAATACTAAACTCGATCAGCGGTTCGGACATTTGTATGCAAAGATGTTTTTTTTTGTCGGTTTTTGGAAATGTCGTAAAACTAATGTTGTTGTTTATGATGTAAGCAATCTACTCCTGCGAGATTGTTGGTGTTTTAAAAATAACCCTGTATAAATGTTAGTAAAGTCCGTTCACTCAGATAGTGTCACCCTTTTATCTTGCCGCCTTTGCACGTGCCGCTTCTTGTCAAAGGATGCCGCCGCATAAACAAAAGATACCGCGTGCGGCGTACACCCGCAAGTCAATTTGGATTTTGGCAGTTTACATAGAAGTGCCGTAGTGAAAGATTGTGTTTGTTACCGGTATTCCCGTCTTTGAACACAAGTGCTTGCGGGTGTACCGACACTATCTAAGCGAGCGGACCGTACCTACGAGAGTTTTTTTTTTGACTAATGGTTTTGGGGAAGGAGGATCCAGTAAAGGATTTAGCAGGGGAAAGGTGAGTGATCTTAGAAATTGGGTCAGTGTTAAATGAGTGTTGCAGTACTTTCGGGCTCATCCCTTGGTGAAGCTTGTTGCCCGCGAGTACCGCAACGGGGTGAAGGAATAGTGTTGAGACCTCTCTCAACACTATTAGGAGACGATAGAATTGGAAAGAATAGGGGGAGGATAGAGAAAGAAAGAGGTTAGAATGGATAGTAGGAGGAGAAGATGCAAAGTAAAATAAAACACTTGATTGAATTATGAGCTGCCATCGGAGCCCACCACTCTCTAATCTCAAGACGCATAGGACCCGAAGTGGGTCAGTCCCTTTCCCAGAGGCGGCAGTGTCATATGCTGCCCACCCTTACGTAATAAATTTTCCCCTATAAAGAGTGAGACGACTTTTGTCTCCAGTAGCTCTACCATGAGTTGGTATAGTAAACTACAATAGTTTACTATACTCGCTAGCGAGCATCGAGTAACGTTTTGGCCTTTTTCATAGCAATTCGGTACCATGAGTTACTAATTGACAGATGGTATCGAGAAATACCATAACGATAGTAGTAAAATTACTCACTTGCGTTTTGAGGCGTGAGATCAATGAGTATACCTTTTACTATCCTCTATGGCATAGAGGAATGTAAAAAATAGGTACAACAAAAGAGAATGTAATCAAACCGCGGTACAACATAGTCATTGGCGTGAATACTTCTATTTTAATTTAATTTAGTATTTTTTGTGTCTAAAATAGTCTAAATAATGTCTTTCAGAGCTTATTTAGCATAAAATATGTGCGCCACAGCTGCATAATGCGACGAAATCAAGGGCAAATTATAAACCGATAAATATGAAAACCCGTGTTAGAAATCCTCTAGTCAGGGGGTGGGTCAGGTTGTGCCCAACGCTGAATAGTGGCCCTTCTAGGTGGGCCCTCCATTCAGTGGGCTTACTAAGGTCACCATTCAAATACGCCGTAACGTAATGCATTCCTCCACTTTGAAACTAATATAAAAAAGTTTAATTAAGTACTTTCCCATCAAGCATATTACAAAATTAGAAAATGTTGTGTTAAATCTAAATAATAATCTACTTTGTTGCAAATATGTTAATTCCGTCCGTATCAAGGTAATAAGTACTTGATACAAATAAGGCCTATTTAATTTTAAGTCTTTAAATATTATTTAATTTATTATTTAACAGTAGGAAATTTTCCGAAAACTTGACTTTGGCCGTAATAAATCGATTACACTTATTAAATTAAGGCCTATAACTTTTTTATGTTAAATTGAGGTTAAATATGAAATCATATTAAATAAAAACATCTTATCAATAGAATATTTATTATAACAAAGTAAAGATTCATGTTATAATATATTCTAAAAAAAGATCTCACTTTAATATCATATTTGAATAAGGCACAAAAAAAACGTAGGTATCTGCCGCATGTCGCTCTGCCAGGTTGTATTTCGTCCAATTTGTACGTTTTTATTAATTTGGAAGGAAAATTGGATATTTTGTCGATTGTTGAATGATACACACATTATCTGTAATGAAATAAGTAAACCATAAGTTGTATAAGTTGCGGGATTCTCATTAAGCTCTACTGTGTTGAAATAAGACCTAGGCTATTATGGTAACCACGCTCTGTCCCCCCTACTCAAGTGGCCAACATTCTATGCGTTTGAACGCTACGTTATTACGTGCCGTAAGCTTGTCACACAATATCAAAGTCTGAGATTTACATAAGCTTGCGACACGTTATTTAATTGGCTATTGCTCATATTTTAAGCTTTAAAAGTAAGGTTGGCAATTGGAGCATGGGGGCAGGTCGTCTTTAAAAATTGCAATAAATGCATCTATAGCCAATAGTAAAAACAAATCAAGGTCATGGATAGCTAATCATAAATATTAAGAAACAATTATTAAGAGAAGCTTAAACTAAAACAGCGTAAGTTTTATAAAAACTTTCATAAATGTATTTTTCTGGTTGGATTTAGGTTTATCTGAGTTTTCTAATGATTTGTACTTGGACGGATCGTCCAAGGATTTGTATCAAGTACCAACCTTTTAATTCAATTCAATTCAATTCATTTATTTTTGCATAAATATGAGTACATAAAAGGTCACAAGGGGTACAATATTGAGTTCGTCATATTTTACCCATAATGGGTGTGCAAAACAATAATATAAAGATTTAAACATTGTCAAATAGAATGACAGCAAATTAATTAATTAATTTAAGTAATATAATGTCAGAAAAGTTATTAATTTTTTTAAATATTATTTAATGTCAGAAATTCAAATTTAAATTATATAATGTCAGAAATTAAAATGTTATGCTATGTACTGTCAAAAGTTAAAACTAATATTATCTAATGTCAAAAAAATGTTAATCAAATAAGTAAATTACAAAATTAAAATATAGAATTGTGCTCATATGAGTAAATTGTCACTAAGAAAATCCTGTATAGAATAATAACATTTTTCAATAAGTATTTGTTTCAATTTTTTTCTGAAAATTGGCACTGGTAATTGTTTTAGTGGTTCTGGAATCTTATTGTAAATACGAGGTGCTAGGTGCAGTACGCCCTTTTTGAAAAGTGCTGTTTTACAGGGTGGTATTGTTAATTTATTAGCATATTGTGCGCGTGTGGTGTTCCTACACATACGAAAACTTGTATATAAATGTTTATTATTTTTAACAAATAAGGCTATTTCCAAAATATACAAGCAAGGCAGTGTTAATATTTTCAGTGATTTGAAAAACGGTTCACAACTATCCCTCGTACCAAGCCCGCAAATTGCCCTAATGCATCGTTTCTGTGCTCTAAATATGTGTTCGCGCTCACTACAGTTTCCCCAGAAAATTACACCGAACCTCAATACCGATCCTACCAATCCATGATAAGCGGATAGAACTGCATCTCTGTTGACTATTTTGCTTAGGTTAAACAAAGCATAGGCTGATTTGTATAATTTTTTACATATTTCGTCTGATTGATGTTTCCATGTTAATTTTTCATCTATAAGTAGTCCTAAGAATTTTGTTACGTCCGTCCGTTCTATGCTCTGGTTTTGATAATTAGTATTCAAGTTGTCAATTTTATTAGGATTTTGCGTAAAATGCATGATTTTAGTTTTAGATATTAGATTTATTTCACCTTTCCATAAACTCATCTAATCGACTGCTTCTAATTTTATTCTTATCAATCTTAACAAGCTAGCTAATGCACAACAAAATACGCAAAGAAAACACAAAATAAATAATTATTAAAACGTGAAATTTACATTTGACATCTTCGATTTGACATAAATAGTAAGCATAGAGGAAAGTAAAAAGATAGTAACCAACATAAATTAAAAATTCACTTACATTCGGTATACACGCACTAACTAGTGTTTTTTTACTTAGTCGGATTATAATTGCAAATTACACCAACTAAGGTAAACGACCAATATTTCGTGTTAGTACGTTATTTCGTTTAGTTTTTTTTCTGTCGCAAATTATTAATTATTACACCTACATTAGTACAAAATCTATACCACATAAACGGTCTAAAAATCAAGTACCAACATTTTGGTAACTGAACTGAGACACGGTTACGGTATCTATCCATTACCGTGACTGAGGGCAATGCGACGTTCAAAACTCTCAGTCATCGGCACAGACAGCTTTATGGCGTGTATTCCTTGTCACCACCATAAGATTAGCGCTCGTATGTACCTACTTCTTAAGCTCACAGAAAGTCAATTTGAATAAAACTTTAAATAGTTAAATAGTACAACTGATCCCGTATGCCCGTAGTAACTTCTAAACGAAAGGTTCGATTAGAATAATTTAAATAAGAATTGACATGTAAATAATCAACCTTGATTATTTTAAATTATATAGTTGGATAAGGATTAATATCATGAAACAAAATATGTAATCATTTTTCGATTCTACTCCAGTTTTGATTGACTAATTTGAACAAAAAGTGGTCATTGCGACTACACTATAAAAAATAGATATACAGGGTGTCCCAAAACTTTGCCACATAGAGGGAAAGTACCTTAAATATTTAAGATAGGAAAATTTATTGAAAGAAACTTTGAACAACCCTCGAGTAAGGATTGCAGCCAAGGCCTGATTTCGAGGGTGTACTATTCAATAAAAATCCACTTAGTACACGACAGGTGTATTGGAATAATTAATTTTAACAAAATTGTCTCATGCCTTATACTTCTAACAGTACAACTCAATAGCACGATTAATCTAACAGTGCCATCTTGCCATTTTGTTTTTAAAAAGAAACCGAACTGCATTCAAAGATTTTTTAAAATCGCTTACGTTTTGATACAAATTGATACAAATTTGTAATAATGATAATTTAAATGTTAAATTTCATGGTCTTCCTTTTGTTTAAGATGCTGTCTCACTTAAGAAAAAAATAATCCTTATAAATAACCCTTTTGATTGGTATCGTTAAAATAAATTAAAAAAAAAACGTTTTTGTTGGGTTCGATTCCTGGTTAAGGCAGGTGATTTTCCAAAAATCTTTGAATGCAGTTCCAATTATTTTTAAAAATAAAATGAAGTCTTCTTTCAGTAAAATTTCCCATCTTCAATATTTAACGTACTTTCCCTCCGTGTGGCAAAGTTTTGGGATACCTGTATAGCCGCGCGTAGGGTTACCAGATGACAAAATCAAAAGTCCGGAGCAAAGGCCCGATATCCATTGAAAAATCCTGAGATTTGTAGCAGTTTGAGAATAACGTACGGGGGGGGGGGCGGGGGTGGTTGGCAGCGGCGAACTGATAATAGACAGCTTATTTATCCTTATTGGGGAATTCTCGATCCAAGTCGGCGAAAAGAATTTGCAATTTTCGAAAATTTTGAAAAATCTCAAAAAGTTACTGACCTATTTTAGGAATTCTAATTCCACTTTGAAGCCCTCTGGCAGATGTACAATTTGACATATAGCCCATCCGCGTACCTTTTCTATCAGCGAAACTACAGGCAAATGTCACAATTTCTTAAATCGGGGCACAATACTCGATCACGTAAACATAAATCTAACCTAAGATGGCATTTTTTAAATCAAAAATTAATTCTACGTTATTGATTTTTCCGAAAATGATACCAAACTTGGCTTAGTACTATACTTAGGCAGTTATTAACATCAGACTTCATGAAGGCTGAGCTCTCCCCTCCCCCCCAACCTACATGAAAAATCCAGGTGGCTCCACTTCGTAAACCCATCTTAGGAACACAAAGATCAATCCTGGTGAAGGAAACCTTTGGCTAAGCAATAGCCGGATTTTTATTATTTTTGTCGTGTACAGTACAGTCACTACCATAAACTTTGACACACAATAGCTTGGAAACTATAATTTGTATCAAAATGAATAGTAATACTTATTTGTAGGTAATTTATCAGTAAATAATTGAATTATTGACTATTTTGTCCTAGCTTGTATGGTTTTCCTGAAAATTTAGAAAATCTGTAAAACGGGTCACATTTCTAGGGGGGAGGGGTGACGTGGTAGAGGGGAGAGGGGGAGAGTTATTTTTATAATGTACTCACCTAAAGGTATAACATAGCCTCATTAAAACTTAATATAACTATTAATTTCGCCATCTTCCCCATACATTTAGAATGAATATCCTAAGTCTTAACATGCCGAAATATGGGACATTTACCCCGTATCGAGTTCACATGTGCGAGGATAGTAAAATCGTGGATGGTGAGCACATTTACTATAGATTTTAGTTCTTCGCGTATCCGCTAGAGGCTCTGCTTCAATTTCCCATACAAATTGCTAACGCGGTCGATATCGAGAATGGTTTTTGTAAACTCATGGTAGTGCTACAGGTCAGAGATGAAAATGTGGGGAGGCTCGAGTTTTTGAAACCAATAATTTAATCTTTGCAAGTACAATTTCTAAGACAATTTCCTATGAAGTAGGTAGGTACTGCTCGTAAGAAAGTTATTACTAATTCAGAAAGATTCAGGCGACGAAATTTTAATTCTTGTAATATTCTGCCTTGTATCTCAGTCACTTATTTAAAAATATATTGTTTCTTAAAAAATATTTATGTAAGGTCCATGAGCACGCCAAGAGATACACTTAATAGAAAACCATTAGCCTAAAATGTATTCTGTGATTCTTGAGTGGCGTTTTACAAAGGAACTAAGATCAAAGTCGTTGAAGCGACTAAATAAAAAAGAGATTGGTACCTACCTATTTCTTTGTATTTGTTAAGGGGCTACTTTCCATTTGACTTACGATTTATTTTCTGAATCCAATTCGTTATGCAAACATAAAGGTCGGCATCCACAAAAGCTGAAAGCAGGCGCGGCGGGGGAGTTGTAGATGTCTCGTGAAAATCAATGGGGTCTCGTTGTTTTTAAATCTCTTAACACTTAACTTACAGTAATGGTTCAAGTCTGATTCTATTGTTACTACAACGATGCTCTTCTTAACATAGCAAATTGTTTTGCAGTATGTCAACCTCAAAAACAGATCCGCAAACATAGAAAACAGATTCGAGTGAAGGTCTGGACTCTGGACGAAAGGATTAGATTGTCGGGTATAGACGTGACGTTGTCGTTGTCACTAACAGCTGATATTTACAACGGAATGAGGTCAGGCGTCTATCCTGTAAGCTCTGTGATTAAGTCATCACTGCCAAATCATCCTCATAATGTCGCTCAGGCCCCTAATGCAAGCCATTTCTGCCGCTTTCTCTAGTAAGCCAAGTACTCGCCAGCTTCGTAAGTGTCAAAATTTGCATATTTGACGGTTACAGGTGTTTCAAGTTTGTTCCTTATTTTACGTAGATGATTGTGTAACATTCGGCGTTTGAAAACTTTAGGTTAATTAAACTTAGTACTAATAAATCACAAAAAAATTGGCAGCACTCTGCTGCTGTAGTAATATTCTTTGCTTAATTTACAGACTAGTGACCCGCCCTGGCTTCGGTTCTGTGTAGTGTGGAATTTGACACCATGTATTATACAAACAAACCTTCCTCTTGAACCATCCAATTCATAGGGATATAGGGACAGAGAAAGCGTCTTTGTTTTATACTATGTAGTGATGACTGATCTTAGTTCTTTTACTATTAATAATTAATTTGTACATTTGTTCTGAATATCATAAATCCTGATTATAATATTTTTCATAAACCCTATTGATAAAACCATTTCAATAGAACTACCTGCCATTTATTTTTCATTTCATAATGAAATGGCGTGCGCATCGTCATTGTGGATGCCCCGCTCTTTATTCTAGAGAGGTCACACGTTATCTAAAACAGCTGTCGAGCGCACACGGCCTACAATGGACTCGTTTGTATCCCCGCCGTTTTATATTGTTTGTAATTTAAAATATCGGGTGCGAGCTCGGGCACGGCCGGCTTATTTTCCACCTCAATTGTGGAGTTATCCGAGGTGTATTGTTGCGTTGATTAGATCAGGGGAGCTTTGTTCCGCGGAGAATGGGCGGCTTCACGCCCGCTATCGTCTGTCGGCCGCACGCGACCTGTTCATGAGTTTGCGGCGGCGGCGGCCACCGTCATACCTGGCCGAGTTACCGCAGCCTCCATTAATGTCTAGAAACAACATACGCCGGGTAATCCTGGCTGCATTCAAGTCTTTGTACACGTTAATCAGAGACGTTAGTTTCTTAGCCATGAATTTCAGCTCGCGCAAAGCTGTTTAGTTTCCTTACTTAACTCAAGTCTCAACATTATCCGAAAATAAAACAAGGTGTTAAAATAATAATATATAGGGTCATTTGTAAAACACCAACAACCTAGTAGATTACTAACATCATAAACAACATTTTGTTCTACGACTTTTCCGGAAACAGACAATACTTTCCATACAAATGTCCGAACAGCTAATCGTGTGTTGTATGAAAAGAAGTAATTTTTTTTTTCGGAAAAGTCTTAGAACTAATGTTAGAATAAATAGTAGATTACTAACATCATAGACAACAACATCTGTTGTTGTGTATGATGTTTAATAATCTACTAATCCTGCGAGGCTATTGGTGTTTTACAAATAACCCTGTATAGAGGTTTTTTATCACTAAACAAAAAACCATTACGTCGATTTATGAAGGTCGAGCTGGCCGAGTTTTACTTTTACAATCAATGTGTACCCATTTTTATGCGTCCTCCATCCAACGTCATTGCAACCGTGCATGGCACAAAATAATGAAGATAATTACTACATAGAATAGTATTTTAATGCGAATAGCACGATATTTCCAAGAGTTCTTGGTAATAAACTAAATGGTAGCTAGGGTTGTTTTTATGTGTACTGAATACAATAAACTCTTGTAATGAATAGCCCGAAGGTCTTGTCCCAGCGACAATATTTATCCTGAGGTAGGCACTCGAAGTCATTCGGGGAAAAAATGTCCGAAAATGGGGGGTAACTCGGAGAAGCGCTAACAATACGCTAATGGCTTATGTTTGCGATGACTGTCCCTCTCAGCCAACAGGCTCTATTATCACGGCTCGGCCGCTGTGCGCTGAATTGGCTAAATGTTTTGTACCCCTGAAAAGATTCGAGATGACGGTGAAATTGTTGAGAAAATTGATCACTTCCACTTGAACAACTTGGGCTTGTTATTGTAAGCCTGTTTCGGTTTTGTTTATTTGGCGATCTAGAAAACTTTTCTGTTGGCACATGATGTGGTAAGCGTTGCTCTCTTGTGTATACTTATTTTTGTTCTATCACACTAAAGTAACAGAAGTGTACATGTTATGTTGAAAGTTATGTACGCATTATAATAAGAAACAGGCTAATCTACTTATAATTTTATTCATTTTTAGGGTCCCGTACCAAAATGGTAAAAGGAACCCTTATTATGGTGTGACTCAGTCTGTCTGTCTGTCGCAGCTGGATATCTCGAAAACTACTAATGGTATCAACTTGAAATTTGGAACAGTTTAAGATGACATTTGCCCAGCTATTTTGCAAATAAGAAAGAAATAAAGAATCAATAAATTTTTTCAACAGGGACTGAAAAGGGGTCTTAAAAATTGAAGTGGGGTGACTAGGGCATGTGGGGTATCATATGAAAGAGCGCTGTTTGCACATTTTAAAACATTTTTTTCTTTTTTCTTAGGCCGCATAGTTTTCGACTTATGATGAAAAATGTAAAAAACCTGACCTAAGAAAAAAAGTAGTTCCACTATCAGTCAAGAGATGGCGCAACCTAATACTACAATAATAATTGGTGGCTGGTTCTAATATAATTACGCATAAACGAAGAATATGTCCCTACTTAGTAATATAAACAGTTTGCAATGTGGAGTGGCTGAAACGTTTTTCAGTCACCATAAGCAGCTGTGTTTAAGATTTGTAAATTAACTGTCCGCCTGTTCGCCCTTCCACCTGTCCGCCGTTTATCCTACTTTTTTAAAGACTGTACTAAAATAACATATCCAAATATATTTATGATTGTACGGAACCCTCGGTGCGCGAGTCCGACTCGCTCTTGACCGGTTTTTTTTATCGAGTCATGAAAACGTGCAAATAGAAAGTCCTTTAAAAACGTTTTCATTGTTATGTAAAAACTTAGTTGTCCGTGTAGAATTTTATTACTTAAGTATCTGAATATAGTCCTTTTATTCCGAATTTTTCTTATTTTATTTATAGGTAAACAACTTGATATTTATCGCTATTGCATTCATCGTTTGGGAACGCTTGAGGAAATTTTGGAACTTCTGCAGCGATTTTCTTGAATTACCAAATGCGTTTAAAGAACCAACTACTAGCAGTTTATGAATTTGTTGATCGGTTTTTACCTTTATCAAGTTTTTCTTCTAAACAACCCGTTCACATAAAACAGACATATGTTAAAATGTAATGTCTGATGGATTAGGCGTTATCGACGGGGCCGGGCGTGTGTGACGTGTGACGTCACCGCGCCGATCAATCACCCCGTGGATGGACCCATGACAGGCCATTAGGCCCCGCTTGGCCCCAGGTGCCGGCTTCCCTAAGCTTGGTAGGACAGTTCGTAGCTGAGCTGCAGGACACAGGACACCGTAGTCACTACAGTGAAAAAGCACGGCGTAGTGCTTTTTTAATGAGTGAAGTCCCATCATATGTCTGCTTTTCTTTTGCGTAGCGAGGGCGGGATTTGGGGGTTCAAACCCCCCGAAATTAAGGCTTTTTAAGTAAAATCCTTTTTTCTAGCAATCATTTTTTTAACATGGACCGACCCCCCTAAAGACGGGCCCCAACCCCCCCGAAAATCTGTTCTGGCTACGCCTAAACTCTATTTTGACCTATGAATTGAATCCTTTCTGTTTAGCCACTGGTAGATTTCCTGTTATAATTGTACTATCAAATTCAGAAAGTAAATGCTGAATTGTTAAAATACGTGTTGAAAGTCCTGAAATATTTTAGATTGTTTCTTAATCCAAAGTTTACAAAGTCGAGAGAAAAACACGTTTGCCTTGCCAAGAAGTCCCGTTTAACAAGTTTAGTCTTAAAAACCACAATTGTCCCATGATTGTGCATGCATTAAATCCCCCACAAATTACTGTCGATAGCATAACAGCTACGTCCATAATTACAAATCTTTCGCCTATGAGGCATTGTCATTGATGGCTATACCCTGTCACCCTCAATCAGACGCCCGGCCGAGCGGATGATTCATACCCTCATGGTTAGTAGTATTATGAAAGTTTATTTTCTTTCTCTACTCAGACATTCTAGCATTAAATAGACCCTGCATTGAAAAAGTACGATGAAAATATTCCTTACATATTTTTGCAACAGAATGTAAAACAATTGTCTTCAGAAATACAAGTAGTTGTCATCCTTAACCATGTGCAGGCAGCTTCATGGCATGAGAAATAAATTGCACCCATTATCGCTTTCAGTGCAACGTTCACAGTTTTTGTTGTTAACATTTTGAGCAGATATGATCTAACAAATTGAAAAATATGTAGTTTGTGAAGTTGTTGAGTTTTCTTTGTACGATTTTTCATTCACAGACAATCTTTCATCCACGCTAGGTTACCTGTTTCTTTAAATGAGTATTTTAGGACATGTATTAACTTATTTCTTTATTCTGATTTCATTTAAGTCTATAAAGACGCTTTATGAATAAAAAAGCTACTCGTAAATAAGGCTTGTAACTGAAGTCACACAATAAATTACTAACAGTAATCTAATGTCGCCATTGCCGCCATAATTTATTGTGACTTGTAATTCCGAGGTCTTCCTGATTAGAATCCGCCGATTTAATTATCTACTAATGAACTTAAAGGTCAGGTCGCTTTGTTACATTTTATTCCTCAAGTACATTTATAAAGACATTAGAAGTCAACGACTGTTATTAATGAACATTGTTTTTTCTACGAACATGAAAGAAGGGAAATGTTTTATTTTATTGACAGTATCTTCATTAAAGTAGCGTTTTCGGTAGGGAATTTCTTTCTTTTATAATGGTTTTCTACTTATTAAACGGCGAAGCACTTAATAGAATTGAATAGATAGTTTTGGTTATTTCCATGCTTATTTCCAAATGTATTAAATCGGATTCAACGCAACTTTGCAGAAAGATTATTGTGAAAATAAACTTCATCTCTTTTTATAACTGTTAGGAACCCCAACTGGATCTGGTTAATATTCAGTTGGAACGAACAGCACGTTATTCCTCGCAATAGATTGCGGGCTTTGGCGCTCGCAGGATCTGAATGCGCGACACGTATTCTGGACACGTGGTTTCCGCACAATAATAGACTGCGTCCATTAATTAGACCAAGCATGTTTCATCGTAATGGACACGCTCGACGAGGAGACGCCGTTATAACACGTAATTGATGATGGCTACATTGTTTTTCTTTTGATTAAACATTACTCTTGCTTGGTGTTGGTGACGCGCGCGACGTCAAAAGGTTTTTTTTGCGAAAAACTTAGCACTGTTTTTATTTCAAACTATTTAAACTGTTCTTACTTTCAAACAAAAATTTCTTGTACACAACCTTGTCCTGATAATAAAAAACACAACAAAAATAATTATCTAATTTGGTGCAGTCGTTCTAAAGTTATGCGCTTACATACATTTCGGCGATTAATTTTCCAAGAATTTCGTGATGGAAAAGAGAAAAATAGTTTTTTACGTCTTTCCGTATAATTTTTAGAACTTTTATCTAATCCTTGTCCTAATAATAATGAATCTTCATTGTTTGAGTCTGCGTTTCATAAAAACGCAGACTCAAACAATGAAGATCCAATACCTTTTACAATACCAATCGGAAAAACACATCATAATAGTTGATTGTAAACAATTGCTGAAAGTATAGTAAAATTCACGCAAACTGTGCGTAAACCACTCTCATAAACTGGCTGTTTATAATACAAAACTTGTTTACTTTTGTGACTTTCAGAATAATACATATAACGTTCAACTCAAACTAACCGTTGTGTCCCCTGCGGCGCTTCACAATAAAATAGGCAAATTTATTCCCTTTCTTCAAACAGATATGTTCTTCGAACACATTTTTGCTCCGACTTTGAATGTGTATTCAAGTTTATTTTGGGTTTATCCAGAAAAGCCGCAGTGAATAGGTCTATTCAAATATCGTTCGACAATTTATAGCATTTTCTAGACCTAGGCACTGAATAGATATACCTAAGTCAGGGTTGGTAGGTTGGGGGTTTTTTCTCATTTTTGGGGAAAAATAAAGGTCTTGGCGAAATTTTGGGGAAATGAAATCTTTGGGGAAATGTTTGGGGAGGAAAATATACTAGGAAGAATTTTGGTTGAAGTATAAATTTAACTCCGATAATGTTTATCTGACCATGGTATGCGAAGATGAAGTTTCGGAAGTTCTAAACGTTTTAGATGATTCAGTTTAGAACTTCCGGTACTTCTTTATTTTCTTAAATTTTCTTAATAAACTTAGTTTGATATCTTTCAATTCGTTTTATTTCCTGTTTAACAAAAATGGGGAAAAAAGCTGCCAAACGTATCATTTTGGGGAAAAGAATTCTTGAATATGGTGAAATTTCAATATCTGGCCTAAGTGCTACCACATAGGGTAACAATAATACACATAATTTTCAAGAACCGTCTCTATGCGTTTTATTGTTAAGTATCAACTAAAATTCTAGCAGTAGCAGTATATACCTAAGCCCCCCATCTAATTAATTTGCTCCCCATCTGTTCTGCTATGAAGTGCTCTTCCTGCGATGTAGTTATACATCAACCTCAAAGAGTTATAAAGCACAGATAACGAAATAAACCGTCATCCATCCTCTCCTGCAAGTGGCTTACTCGTTCCGCGTCGGGATGGAGCTATTCACCTTTCACATGTAGGCCATTAGTAGAAAGATAGGCTCGATATTGTAGCACGACCCCCTATGCCCACCCTCGAGATAAGCCGGCAGCGTTATATATGTGCCTCCCATGGCTTGCACTCGCCAACATCGACCGTAAACATGAATATTACAATGTCACGTTTATGTCAATTTAACCAAACTTTCCGCACTATCATTGATCATTAATTGATTTCTATTAAAATAATTCTTGATGTGTATTGTTTCAGGTACTTCAGGTAAACTACTTGCTATTTAATATTGCCTCTTACTACAAGTGATTGCAGTCACAAAAGTATGGTGAATGAAAGGTAAGGTTAAAATTATGCGTGTGGCTTTATAAATTGGGCGCTAAAAAAATAAAAATAACATTGTAGCACGCAAGAGGCCCCGGGTTCGATTCCCGGCGGGGCAGAAATTGAAATGGTGAATTTTAATTTCTGTGACGGGACTGGGTGTTACTATTTTATAATAATTATATATTTAAAAAAAGCGTATATAAGTAGTATATCAGTTGTCTAGCACCCATATTACAAGCTTTGCTTAGTTTGGGGCTAGATGGCGCTGTGTGAAATTTGTCCATGCATTTATTATTTAAGCATTTACCCTGATCGAAAATTCGTAATTCTTATTATTATTACATTCGTTCTGTATTCGTAAATTCAAATGCAGAGTAAATTCATAAGCGTTCCAAAATATCAAAAATGCACAACGTTAATTTTCAAGTTTTCACTTCTGCCGGCACTCCCGGAGTGCAACCCGAATTTTTTAAGCCGTATTAAGGTTGCGAACTGATCCTGTAACCCTGTTAGACCGAAGTATCCATGAATTTTGTAATCGCTGCATTTTAATCAAATAAGACTCAAAATAAATGAATCGGCTAAAACCATAGAAATAGAATGTCAAAGAACAACAATGTCAATAAACAGGTGATCCGAAAACGAATGCATACATTTTATATGAGATTGGTAAAATATGACTTAGATTCATAAAATATGACTATATCTGGCAAAGGAAATTATTAAACTATGTTCCATACTGTTTTCTTTGTCGATAAACGAATAAATGTAGAGAAATCTGGTTTTAGAGAAATGTGTAACAATATCTTATTTACCTGTGAAAAGTAAGATTACTTGGATTATTTCTTTTTGTTACATCACAATTACTTAGAGCACAAGACACCATGGCTCCACGAAACCTTTATTTTAAATTCTAATTAAGATTAACAAATATTTTAAACAAACTGTGATTGCTCATTTGCTAGGCGGGACGCTAGGGGCTCTTACTGTGAAAAATGTTGGCACATGTCACTTGATCCTTTGTCTCTTTTTTACATAGACCGTGTCCGTATGATGTTAACTTCTCTTTTCCACGCTTTGTTGGTCTTCTTGAGCGCAGCGAAAATTTTTCTATGTCTATGGCTAAAACACACCTGTGTTCATAAAACATGACTAAGATGTTGCTCATTTTGGATTAAATTAGAAATGGCGAGCTGTCACAGTTAATCATTGCGGTACAAAAATTTCGGGACTTGAGTTCATTTACGTTAAACGACGCCCCGCATAAATTACTTATTGTGTCATCATTTTCTCATTTTCTTCAGAAGCTAATCGATTGCCGCAAAGCTCATTTGACGTAAATACAATAAGATGTTTGAATTTGATATTATATCGTCTCAACTAGCATTGGCTAGAAAGTTGTTTGGTGTTGTAAAGGTATCGTTTAGGCAAGGCAATGTTCCCACATTGCAAGCATTGCCTTGCCACAGCCAGCAAAAACCCTTTGCCTTTCAAGAGCTAGGGTTGGTTAATGCTTTACCTCACCTATATCATACACCGTCATATCTACGCGATTGCTTATTTCCCTGATCTGGCATTATACGTGTAGGTAATGTTATCGAAGCTAGTATGATAGGTATGTTTTGGCGGTCGTCCCTTTATTCCTATAGAAAACGTAGTTTTGTTGTGTTTATAGTAATAACACCCCAACACACAGAGGGCATAAAGGTGAATTGTTGGATATGGGTGAGGACAGTAAGGCCAACGTGTCGTAGGCATTGTTTGCGGCGTCGGCGTCGGAAGACCTTTGTTCTAGCAGGGCACGGGCGGGCGTTACTTTATCTTATTACACGTGTCGCTGGAGGTCTAACGAAGCTGCCCGCCGCAATTGTTCCACCTTCTGAATTAATGTGTCTCCTTATAATAGTCTCAGATCCAGCCTCCGACCATTGTTTACGTAACCATAAACACCCTGCCCCAGGTATAATCTCGCCGAATTGAATTTATGCAGACAAGACCACGTTAATTTCTCTCGTATACAGACTTAATTAACCAAAATTCATCCACCCAAGTATCTTAATAACCTCCCCTCTTAACATTAACACCCCACACGCTTCGGAGGCGTAAGTTGTATGATAGTTAAATATTTTAGAACCACAAATACCATTATTATGAAACATATTGCAGAAAACTACACATGCAAGGTGAAAGCTTTTGGCTAGAACATAATGTGTTTATTAATTGAACGCACGAAACAAGACTTCTCTCTTCAATATTCAGCACCTTACGTTGAAAGTGGAATAGATGTTGAGCATCAGTAATTAAAGTTTCCCATTAACATTATCACAAAGGCAACGTAAAAAATATCAGATTTTCACTTTTATATAAGAGATTTTCTTCTTTATGTAAGGAAGGAAACGTTTAAAATAATACATACTATCTTATACTGCTTATACTGTCTCACTTGCTACGTGCGTGACCTACACATTGTTCTATAGCTTCACTTGATTTATAGCGTTCAAGAAGTTTTTATTTAACCATTGCTATTTTCAAAAGTTTGATCCCTTACGGGAGCAACTACATCTAACTTTTATTTGAGTTCTGTGTGACATTCGCCTCGGGGAATACTGGTGGGGCTCACGATATCTTTGTCAACTCTCTGAGATCTGATCGGATTTCAGTAATCTATAAACCTAGATGTGTTTAGAACTTTATTAATACTGTCTCGCCTAAGGCAAGCAATACCGTTAATAGATATTAGAACTGAGTCTCAATACTAGGGTAGTTGCTAGCGCCAGCAACGCCACAGCAGCCGGGGGATTATCTTTTACTAGGACGTGCTATCTATTTGTCGAAGTTATTTCTATCTAATACATACTAACATAATATTTATTTTAAAACTATTTAACTCTTGAAATAAAACTTTCATCTTATTTCTGTAAGCCTGTGGTCAAATGCCTTTGCCTATAGTTCAAATGAGAGAAGTGTAGGGATTTCATTCAATTTAAAAGTATATTACGTCTTATCTGCTATTAAAAACTATGGAAAAATATATCAGTTAATAAAGTTAGTATAATTTAAATCATTTATCTGTGTCACGCTACTTGCGTTCATCTTCTTCCTGAGATAGTTTAATTAACTTGGATATTAATTATTTCAATATGAACATAGAAATCGGATGCTTAAGCGACACATCTTTTCCTGCACCTGGTTACAAAATGAATTATTACAGGGTTGAGATATTACTACTACTTTAATACAGTTTCTTCTATCTCTGTGTCTTATTTTAGTCAAGTTGTGCCAGTAAAGACCTAGACCTAGTTTATTCGTTCACCATTAAATAATTATATGTTGATAGTGTCTCTATTTATCATGTCTGAAATTCTAGGAATTTGTAGGTACTATTAATGCATCAATATATTGCCTGTCCTTTGAGTTGCATGATATGATAGACAACTGATACGCTTTACAAACTAAAAGTATTGAATTGAAGTTAAACTGAAATTCCATTAAAAAAATAATTTCCACCAATATTATTATCAAATACCTTTGCTTACCGACTCCAAATATTCAATAATAACATTTTGCGTTCTCATAACGCTACACACTATACTTGCAATCTACCGGTAACAAAGCTTGTCGAATTAATTGATTTTGTTAGAAATAAAAAAGTTGGGATTATATTCCAACGAGAATATTTTTCATTACGATTCCATGACTGCGGCCATGGAAACCGTATAATTGTCTACAGTGGTGGAAATGTCCTCATTGTTCCTTTAGATGAAAGGCTATATTTAAATGAGAGCAAGCACTTTTTACTTTTGTTCCACGTACAGAGTGCTCTCCCGCATATTATGTTTCTGCCCTGATTGTGTGTACATAGCTTTAGTTCAGTTTCATCGCATCAAATGTTCTACTAGAAAATACTCCCGGTTTATGAAATATGGTTACAAATTGAGCAAACTAAAGATGGTCTTATTAATAGTCGCTACACATAGTTTCATTCTAGAAATCTATCTTCTGTTCCATTCTAGAAATCTATGTTGTAGCCTGTATACAGTCTTAAATTAAAAGCTCGTTTAATAACTAAAAGGCTTTGCTCATTTCATACTTGATAGTCTCTTTGGAATAAAGTTCTAAGAGGAACATTGATAAGATCTTAAAATACTCTCCACTTAGAGTCAAAGCAAACTTCTGCAGGTTGTCCATTAAAATTCATTCGGTCGAGACTTGCACTTGTTGAGACAGGGTGTTAAGTCGTATTAGCATTTTACTTTCTATACGTTATTAAAGTCCCGTTTTAACTAGATCGAACCGACAAACTAGCTAATTTTAACGATCTCCTTTAATTACAACCCTGCAATTCGAATCTTTAGTAAAATTCTTAGTCACACAGTTTCAGCTCGCTCAATATTCAAGTCGTTCGTCCGTTTTGGTTCAATTAATTTATTTAATAAATTCGTTCTGAAACGAGCGGCTGCTGTCCCCGGTTCGTTCCTCCTTTATAAATTTATATCGTCGCACGTGTTCAGAATTTAAGGCGGCAAAGTACCTTCTTGTCTGGCGCCTTATTGACCTCTAATGCCGCTGAGCTGAGGTTTTGCAACAGATTCGCTTGACAGGTGATACTTAAATAATCTTATCTAAATCCTGTTGTCGAAATAAATAAAAAATGTAACGTTTAAATGTAACATTTTTTTTGACACAACATTGAAGTTTGACACAACATTTGAATCTTTTATTAAGTAAGAGATTCTCGCTTACTTATGTCTTTTACCTTATTACGAGCGACGTTTTAATAGATAAATCTCTTTCTTATTGACAGAACTAATATATCTTTCTCCGTATTCACCGAGTGTTTTATAATTCAGGACGAATAGCCAGCTACAATCCTTTTGATAGATGATGCCGACTATTTGGTAAAGCCTCTTTTTCTTAGAATAAATCACAATATTTTAGTTGAACGTCTACTTGCTGTCTCAAAGTGGTCGAATTTAGTAGATTAGTTACAGCCTTTTCATTCATTAAACTTGTCGAGAGCTAATCTGAGATAGTTGTTAGCGGTTGTGGTTGACAGCAGTTATGACGGTTCCCATCGCTTTATTGTCTCGCACAGGCATTGTCCCCTTTAGAACCTCCCGCTTAGTTTTAATTAAGTCCCCTTTGACTGTTCATTTCCGATTGTGCTACAATAAAGGGTATGCGTTGAAACTCTTTTTTTCTCACTAAATGTAGGTCTCTATTTGAAAAAACGCTGCTTATATTTTTCAGAGGAATCGCTTCATCGGTAAAAATGATTTCAAAAGGTCTTGCTTCTTTTTTAGTTTACCTTAAGGCTGTATATCGGCATTTCAAAGAAATTAGCGTTTTACCAATGAAGTTATCTAAAGAATGAAAGCATTACTAATTACTATTGATGTAAACTTTAGTTTTAGGAAGCAAAATTTTTAAATTAGTGCCGTATAGAGAGAAAAACATAATAAATTATCAGGTATTTTAAAACGAAGACAATCTGTTCAAGTGGAATTTCAAATTTGCTTGTCAGAGGTATTTTTCACAAACGTTTCAGCTGTAACAAATATGAATACGAATCAAATTTATTTTTTCCCTAATTGTTTGTATTGTCAAGGAGTTCCCTATTGAGAGAAAATTAAAAAAATATTTTTAATCACAGAAAAATATTAAAAAATGCTCAAATCGGTACACTTTGACATGTTTTTTTACTGTTATTTACACAATCTAAAGTCATTTTTTTTTCTAAGAAATAATGAGGTATTTGTCTAATGTATTGCGTGTTTTGTATATACTTATATCTATTTAATAATTAAATAGGAATTTTCAAAGTTCGCCCTCATTACGGCTCGCGCAGAGTTGTTTTGATTATTTGTACTGAAAATTTAAAAATGGAACGTGATGCGCGTCTACACCCTACATTTTTCGTAAATATTAAAAGTTACGACAACGATGACAAGTAGGAATAGAAACGTTTACTTGTGTTTCGTAAGAACGTAAGATGTAATTAAAACAAATATTTGGCACAAAATCCGGGTCGCAGCGGTTAAGCAGCGACATTCCCACCCTTTGAACAAGTTCTTGTTTATGTTTGCTCATTAAACAAATAAAAGTGGAAATTCCGTCTTAATCTGTGGAAACTTTTACATTAGAACTGTGCCGGGTTGAAATTATTGTGTTCAAATATTTAACAAGTCAAAAAAGTTTATGATTTTATTGATATATTTTATTTGTGTTAATATTAATTTTAGTGTGTTGATAAATATTTAGTACCTAAGTAATCAAATAATACCTCGTTCAAAAAGCTTAATTTTGCTTAGACAAAAAATTGTTAAAATAATTCGCATTAATGTTCTGAAATACAATGGAATATTTATACTTTTACTATCCGTCTTTCAAAAAATCGATTGACATTCGGTTACAAAGTGTCTGTCTGTGCATGTGACACGCTGTCGCTTACAATACAAGAGCCGTCGTATTGGTAATTAAAGGGTCAGTTCGAATTCATGGAGCGTACACGCATAATTAACAGAGTGCCACCGGCTCTATTTGATTGCACATTAGCAAGCTAACTGGATGCCAAGTCACGAATAATGAGACACATTCATCTCTCTCGACCATGGCAAAGGTAAGACGGACCGTTTAAATTACTATTTGTAAAAAGCCACTTTTGAGAGTGTTTTTTCCTAAAATGCCGATTCTCGAATTTGGAATTCTGAAGCATTTTTATTAGGTTCTTGATGGATATAACTTTCTCAAACCTATAGTCTCGCCGACCGCCTCTGCATACGACTGAAATTGACACATGGCTACATCATTTTCACCTTGCCAAAGCCTTTAAATTTAAGTCCATTCAAGATCCGGTATCAAAGTATCTATTTAGCTCTTGTATCAGTACGTAAACCCTTTTATCAATAGGTACGAACCAAACTTTGAAGAGAACTTTAAGGATTTTAGAGCTAGTACATAAACATACATTCCTTACCTCTAAATAACAAAAGACAATGTAGTTGTCAGAACTTAAAAAAAGTATTAGTAAAGATATGCTAGAAACTTACAATAAAGTAATGCGGAGCTAAAGTTCCTAATGTGGCCTCCATCATTCCGCCATTTCCGTGTTATAGGAATACTCAAGCGCCCCTTTATCTTAAAGGCTTATTGCATTGGCTGTGATTTTCAGAAAATGTTTTTAAGAGTTAGCTGTATCAAGAATAAATACAAGTTTCTTGTCTTAAACAAACCGTTGTAGAAAATTAACCAATTCTTAAACGATAGGTACTTACCTTGAAAAGTTTGAAGATTATAAGATTGAAAAGTTCCATTCGCATATAGTTGTTCCTGTTGTTTGTCTTATTTTGAAAATGTCACAACAGTAAATGGATCTATTTGTTTAAAATTAATTTATTTGTTAGAAAGGTAGTTAAAAAAGCTACAGAAGCAGTAGCAATGTCAAAATGTCATTAATATTTGATTAACTTCTAGTCAAAACCAATGTTTACAAAAAAACTCATGTCTAAAAACATTTGTTTTTTACTAACTGACTGTACAATATCTGTCGTTTAAAGAATCTGCCAATCACAGAATCGGCCGTTTACAGAATCTGGCGTTTTCAGAATCTGCCATTTACCGAAAAAAGAATTCTTAGGTTCCTTTTGCATTACCTATTTTAAGTTTGATACTGGCAGGTAGAAATTGTCAGCAGTTAGTATACGAGTTTGAAATGCATTATTATATATAGCCCACAATAGTAAATATTGCCATCTCTTATCAGTATGCTCTTATCATACGAAGTATGAACAAAATGGGAGCTAAACGCTGCTAAAAAGAGATGCTATCCTTTCCGTTCGGATTGTTCATATTACTAAAGTATTCTCTTAGTGATATGATGATATCTAGAGATATGAAAAAAGATCCTCCTCTTTGCCATCATTTCTGCGTGATGTTTCGTTTACATGTCTTTTATACAATGTTCTAAATAATCCATTCCCATACAAGTACATGCAATCAACTCGCGATATCGTAATAAATATTCATTGGCTTATAGTACTTGAGTATTATAGGCATTATGTAAATGAATGTAAATAACTTCTTATTGTGTATCCACCAGTTTTATGTATGTTCCACATCTGTCTCGTTCGGAGCGAAATAAACATAAATACTGGAGTGAACATCCTCCATCAAAACATGATTCTATACGCTTCTTGTGTTGTTACGTCAGCGCTTTTCCTTGGAATATGTTTATAAGCCAGGAAATGTATTTCTCTTCTCGAGCTCAGAGCTGACATGTCTTCACTGTGAAGCTTATAGGTCGTAAGCAAAAAATACGAAACAACGTTGAGCTTTATTGTAAACATAACTTCATCTATACCGTAAAGGCTTACGTAGTGGGGAGGATTTGCGTGCAAATATATTGTGAGGGTTGACTTGACACTCAAAGCATCATTATCAATGTCATCTCACGTGCAGTTTCTACTAATATTTGATATTATACGACAAAATTGTCAGTCTGTGTGATTTACAATATTAAAACATTGCATACATTAGGTAAGTATTCTTACTTAAGGATAACCCAAAATAACAACAACGGATAGATTTGAAAAATCTATATCAAACAAATAGACTCAAATAAATAGAAAACATTGAGTTATCTTCTATAAGTAGCAAAATTGGTCATAATCTTAAAATGGACGGAAGGAAGGCATTTTTTTTTTATTATACGCAGATAACCCAGGGACAAAAATGAATCCGAGATAAGCGACCATTTCCTCAATTTTCCTCGGAGAAATCCATCAATATTTCTACACTGTCCCTGGTAAGGGTAACAAATGCCATTTTATACATAAGGATCTCTGTCTGTACCCATAATGAGATTTTTACTTATTTCGTTCGTCGATCTCAAGTTCGCTGCCATTAATCGCTTTATGGGAAAGGAAGTGCAAAGTGGAGCGTAGGAGCACGCTCAAGCAGCCAAGCGAGCCCTCCAAGCTGAATTCATTATTGTGTCGGAGGATGTGAGTCAAAGAATCTGCTGACTGCCGCCACCCGTCACCGCGGGTGGCTTCAAACGTTATTGCACTTCGAGAACTTATCGTTATCGGGGTGAGATGCTAATCCGCTATGCATTTTAATGCACATGCCATGCCGAGCCTTTAATTGCTTGCCTTTTGTTTGTTGATAGACAGGCTTATTGCCCATTAAAAGAGATACCTAGTGCTTTTGAGACATTAAAAATTTTGTAATTACTACCTTAAAGGATATTGTATTTTTTTTCTTGTTGAGAGTTCATTGTAAAAATGTACCAAGTTTTTAAACGACAGAACTTCCGACCAATAATCCTAATTGAAGCCATAAAAACGCCGCTCCATAACCAGTGCCCTGGCAACTTCCTGTGCCACTTGTTTTACTTATAACTTCGCTGCTTTTTAACTTTTGATGAGATAGCGTTCCAAAACTTGATACTTTTCGATGTTATTTGCAATATCCTCTGTTGCTTTGTGCAACGTCAGAAATGTTACAAACCTAACTCAATTTATTAAAATTAAAATCCTGACAGGGGCCGGACTTAATGGATATCAGATTTGTTGTTTTTGTAATGGCGAGTGCTGCAGTTTCACTGCAATATCTTTATGTAATAGTATAGTTTAGACCTCAGACTAGCTTCTTGCTGTGTTTTGTTCAGGGAAACAAAAAGAGATGCTGTAAGTTGTATTAATTTTTACTTAAGTTGATTTGGAGTCATGGAATTATGAATATTATTATTTTTTTATCCACAACGGTATAGTGCTTAGCCTTCCCCTCATCTGATATTAAGTGACGATGAGGCAGAAATTGTAAGCGCACTACACCCGGAATCCTCATCACTGAGGATATTTCAGTACTTAGAGACGGTTTCATTGTATTTTTAAAATTTTAAGTACCCACGTCAAATACACGTCTAATTCAAATAAGTATGTATTTGTAATGTACTGTATAGTATACTGTAGGTATACCATATTTTTTACTTTCGAAATATCCTTAAATAAAGTCATCTTAATTGCCAAAAAAAAAACTAGTTTTATTTTGATATTAATTGAGATATTCATTTGAGAATAATTCTAGAAAGTAAAGTTCTAGTTGATTTAGTAAAATTATGCCAGCTGTCTTAAGGCAATGTTACGTCTCCCTCTGTCGCAATTTTACAATGTCTACAAGTATAGCTAGCTAAGCTACCAATGCTCTGATGAGAATTAGCAATAGCATGCCGGGCCCGGAAATTTACAGTGCCTATATTTCAGAGCAGAGATTATAGTTAATCTGCACAGTTGTTTCAATTGAGGAAATCGTTTGAATTTAAATTGACCCGTTAAAGGTCAAGAGGTTCCAGTTATTAACTTTAGCTGAATTGCTGCGCTTAAATTGTATTCAGCCGGGAATTATAGTATATTATATCATATTAATATTAGCTTGAACGGTACAAAGTACAAAGCGGATATTTTAAAAATTAAGATTTTTTACAGAGTAATGAATCTTATTGAAATTACTCCCGTTTGTGATCTAATACCATAACCACCCATAACAATCGACACGTGGCATAGCTCGTCATACCTACTCATAACACAATCGATTTTGACGACTTCCTGAAACGAATCAAGCATTTGTATCAATTGGATTTATGTTAGAGATGTACGTTATTTCATCATAATTGAGCGTACAAAACCTTTGTCTTATAAAGCTTCATTTTAGTAAATTACTAATTCTTAAACATAAATACTGTAATAATAACAGTAGTTATACTGATACTAAGTAATAATTAAAATGACCCCTTGCACTTAGCCCGTGCGTAGGTCGCTGTGTTTCATTATGATTATGATAGGCTCGATCGACTATTATTTCATTACAATATTCTGCAATGCAATACATCAATACAACGTAGATCATTGCTATTTAGAGGGTGATAGGCTAGCACGCCGCAGCTCTGACCGGTTGGCACCGACCTGACACTTGAGACGCTGGCTGGCGCCCAACGCGCTTTATCTTAATGCACTCGGCTGTCCTCTCCCCTCATTCCGGCCATAACTTGCTTTTCCACTCCGCAATTGTTTCAACTGGGTATACGACGCGTCGTTAGCGCGAAACTTGATACGTCGCACTCGAGTCTCGACGGGCCCCGCTTCAGCACCCCCTCTTCAACTAAATAACGTACCTAATTTCAGAAATCCCGCTACAGTTTTGTTAAACCTCTCGTAAAATTCACGCCGGAGCGGGACGTGGATGCATTGGCGAAATGCGCAGGAATTTAATTCGGATGTTGCCCCGCCCAGAGACTGACGCCCTGTGACACGTTACGACGTCGCCCGACGATTTTTCGCCACATTTTACGTAACAGAGAAGATTTTATTGTATTTCTAGAATACGAACAGTAAAACGTTTTGCTGCTGGTTTTAACTTACAGAAAATGTTTTATGTGAATGCTGGCTGATATTTTGAAAAAATTGGTTATTAAAGAAATGTTAACAAAATAACATTGAAAAATAAAATTTTAGGGTAAAATATGAAACCAGAACTTGCAAAATAATTTCAAGCTATATGCTCCAACGGCGTGATTATGAAGCCAATGTGACACGAACGCTCCAGGGATAATAAACGACTGCGAAGTTGCCACCGACCGACGCAAGCCAAGAAGAAATAAATTCTTCTTTTTATCTTATGATATTTTTTATTTGGCAACTTCCACGTTAATACGGAAGTTAAAGAATAGGATTATAGAGTATCGATTTCATATTGGGTATAATCGTACCTACATAATTTTAGCGCAAGTTGTAAAAAAAATACTGTCTTTTTAACCTCTGTAATATATTCACTGCTCAAGCTTACGCGCTCACTAGACATGAAATAAAACAATTTTTAACGGATACTAGCGCGGTTTTATTGAAAGTACTTTGGTAATTAGTTGGTATTTGGTTTGATTTTTGGTTTTCCCGACGTTTCGGCACTCTTGCAGCTGCCGTGGTCACGGGGACTGAAGCTGCTCGTGAGCCTACCCTCAAGCGATGAATTTTTTAAAACGTTCAGAAATTAATATTTAACACAAAATTTTAATTGGTTTAAGTTAATTTATAATTTAATTTAGTGATTTAATTAATGCTAAAAAGAGAGACTACTGAAACTACCACCATTTCACAAAATTGGGAGGCCTCTCCAAGAAATAAATGGCGAAAGAAAACTTGGAGAGGAAAGCCGACCTCCGTCTTTTCATAAAAAAATCATCGCTTGAGGGCATCGCTCACGAGCAGCTTCAGTCCCCCGTGACCACGGCAGCTGCAAAGGTGCCGAAACGTCGGGAAAACCAAAAATCAAACCAAATACCAACTAATTACTAAAGTACTTTCAATAAAACCGCGCTAGTATCCGTTAAAAATTGTTTTATTGTATCTCTGTAATATAGGTCCATGATAAAAGTGATGGGTACCTAAATGTTAATTATACTTTTATATCTTTATGTTAGTGAAAACGCTTTGTACTTTTTAGCAGTCCACAATATTCCTTATCCACGCTACTACCAAACCAAAGCACATTCATATAAATTCAGAGAAGGAATGAGTCTGGTCTGGAAATATAAAAACTTTTTCCAACTTAGTACAAAATTGGGAAAGATTAGAATGTGCAGTGCAGCATCTCGCTGCATTCGGTATAAGTCGCAAACATTTATTATCTAATCGCAAATTCTGGGAGGGATCGCCCTCGCCAAAGAATTCTCGTAGCAAACTTGAACTGAACTTTCTCGGAAGGAAACATCTGTCACCAAGTAATTTCAACTTAAATCTATTGGTTACCATCTTTTAAAATATGTTAGCACAACGAAAATAGGTATGAATGCCTAAGCTCTGATTAAACTTAGCTTCTTCACCACACAAATTAAAGCTTGGAAAACTAATAGCAGAAACCGATCGTTATTGAAACCAAATATTCTAATGGCGGTAATAGAATGACGATATATCCATCGAATTTTCATTTCAAAGTTTCGGGATCATGATAATGACTTTAATTAATGAAGTTTTCAATCGATAAATTTGTTGGTAAAATAGATCCGCTTTCACTTTAGAATAATAAGGGTGGCTTAGCTTTTCTCATTATTCATTTATTAAGAAAGATTTTAGTAAAGGAGCGATTGTAATAAGTGTTGTTTTTTTATCAGAAAAACATGTTTTCTACATTAGTTTCTAATGGGAAAGTTTAACTTTGGTGTTGTAAGCACCAGTGATGGAAAAACATTGATGTCGATGTTGGCAGAGCTGAGTGATAGGTGTTGTTTCAACAAAGAACCACATAAAAATCTGATTTGTTCCGGATTCCACCCCATTAAGCTCTGTCCCTGATCCTGATTCGTGAATGAAAAAGAGGTTTATTTATTTATAACCCTACCTATCATATCGTGTTAAATTACGCTGGTCCTCTGAACCTGACATTGATGTGTCAGTTATGTTTATAAGTAAGGCTCAGTAATGACTAGAATGCACTAATCTCATCGATAGAGTATCGGCGCCGCGTTATTGGAAGTGGAGTCACGTTCCATTTCGCGGCGGATATAAGGCCCCACGTCACGGGGCAATTCGACGATATGATGATGGTTCGTCGACGGCTACGATTTCCGCCCGTACACACCCGCACGAAATGCCGCATCGGCTTATTACACATTCGCCCCCGAGATGAGAGCCGGCCTACTATTGTCTAATTTTAAAAATCTATCGCAATCGCTTTCATTTGACAGATGGAGGTGACACATTGCTGCATTTCTTTAGTAAGTTTTTATCTGTGCCAAAAAGAAGCATCAATGTATCACAACCTGAAAGCGATTGCAATAGATTTTGGAATTAGACAATTAGCCCCAAGGTTTCAACGAAAACGACAAAAGTCAAAACTACGTCTTGGTCTTTTTAAACACTCCCTACATCGCCTTGTATCTACCACATTGTTTGGCGAGTTTGTTTTTTGTTTTTTTCCGTAATCAAATCAAACTAAATTACAACATTCGATTTCGGTCCCCCAAATTCAGAAACAGACCCTTTGAGATAGTGTAGTCTAACCCGTCTACCAAATAACATGTAAACAGATACCATACCTTGAATTCCGTTTGAGAAATCATATAGGCCATGACCGAGCGTGCTCGAGCATATAAGTAGTGAAAAGTGGATTCATAACAGAGCCCTTTAAAAACATGATTGCTACAGTAGGTGGATAAATATAAGGGCCCAACAGGTTAAGAGCGGCGGCGGGATCGACAAAGCCCGCTGAGCAAACACAAAGAAAGGAGCGTTAAGCAAACATTAGGTTTCTAGGTGCTAATGCAGGGCGATTTCTTCGCTGTGGACGTTGTCGCCTCTAAAACCTCCGTTAAGTGTCTATTAAAAGCACTTTTCTAAACGAAATGAAAAAGTAGTTCTAAACTCCTCATCGTATATAAAAAATAATTAACAATTTTATTAATCTAATTCCATGGTAGTAGGGTTTATTTGTGTGGGTAGACCCTAACCAAAATATTCTACTATAACAGCGAAATAACACGAACCTACCTCTTAAATAATCTTTTTTAAATTATTTAACGCCTAAAAAATAAGATCTTGAATTTTTTTCACTTTTTCTCTGTAACTGTAGCTACGTATAATTTTTTTTTGACGATTCTGCTCTAGCCCTGCACTGTCGAAATTTTATGCAATCTGGTATTTTCTTTACTATATTTTCCCTAAATGATAGGTGGTACTTTCATTTATTTTAATATCCAAACCATAATAGACCATTTTTAGAGTGACTTAAAATTTACTGGGTAAGCTATTTTGTAATAAGGGCACATGAACGAAAGTCTCTTTAACCGCAGAATTTTGGTAGACGAAACAATTTGAGGAGTGATAATATAAATTTGCCATGAAAACCACATGTTCTATACATGAGCGCCTAAATGGACATTATGCGGAGAGAAAACGGAGATAGCGTTTTCTAAAAAAGAGGGTCATCTATCAATGGAAAAGCTTTGATGAAATTGTATCACATTAATATAGCTTTCATGTAAAGTCAGTACACGAGTGAACAGCGGTAACTGAATATTCAGCCGTTCACAACAATGAACTGATTTACTACTTTGCGATTCAGTGTGCGTCCGCGCTGTTGGCCGTTCTCTTCCGCCCTGGATTCGGTCTTATCCATGCCGGTACGGTACCTGCGCAAAATGCGGGAAACGTAAAACTCTCCCTTTTATTATCGTGACT
Organism: Agriphila geniculea; assembly: GCA_943789525.1. NCBI lineage: Eukaryota > Metazoa > Arthropoda > Insecta > Lepidoptera > Crambidae > Agriphila > Agriphila geniculea. Next base: position 18,945,365 of record OX038875.1, read on the forward strand.
TATCATTATACGTGATGGAGCTCTTCAATTTTGCCTAAACGGCGCATGAAAATTTAAGTGCATGTTACGGCCCGCCATATTCGTCTCATAGATTTAAATGAGAAAAAAGTTTGGGTAGGATCTGCGAAATTAGCATGCGGAATGAGATTTGTCATTCGTGGGGGGTGAGACTAGCTGGGAGGGAGAGAAGGTAATTTCTAGAAGGTATTTTATTTACATAGCGCACGTGACGGACTAAGAGGAGGCGCAGCCGGTGCTCAACCGCTCGTTTGTCACTGAAAATTACCTTCAGGATACTTAGGCGCCGTATAGTATACTATATTATTTTATTGAAATAAGCTATTAATTTTGCTGGAAGACGTAGTACCTACCTACGGTGCGTTTATTTGAATATAGCTAATACGAGTTATTTGTGTTTACAATTATGAACACTTAAACATTTCGTACATTTATTTCTTAATTAAAGACTAAAGACTAAAAGGTTTAATTTAAAGTTTCTTTTGATTCGGAAGCTACTTATGTTGGAATTATTAAATTGTAAATAAGCTTCTTAAAAATAGGTATACATGTCGTTGGAATTCTATTTAACATCGTAATGTTATTAAAGCAGCTGTGTATACAGTTCATGAAAAAGAAAAACACGGAATTTTACATGATTGTTGAATCAACCAAGCAAAATATTTCTACATAAGATAATGAAAATTTAATCCTTTTCCCCATCCTACACGTGTCGTGTTGTTGACCAAAGAACCTATGATCTCTGTAGAGATACCCTCTTCGTTTGTTTGTTTCAGAGCGACCACATTTCATTTCCGAGCTTAATTAAACCGGCTGAAATCTTCTTTTTTAAATGAAGGATGTTCATGGAGTTGTATACTTTTGTACTGACCTCATAAAAACATTTTATGTTTCATTCAAATAATTTCCATTTTGATATACGAAATCGGGCACATTTTCCGAGCCCGATTTTAATTACTTTGTCAGAGATGTTGAAATATGTTGAAATACCCTTTTCGCCGCTCGTTTGTAAATTGAAAAAAAGAACAATAACTGATTCTTATTAACGTGTCGCGGAATACTCGAGATGTGTAAATAGCCTTATTAAGCTAGCCCGAAATCCCATTACGTATAGACGTCGCGGCGCGAGCCGCAAATTGGATTCACAAGGGATGGACGGGCCGAAATAATGTGGCTTCGTCGCTGCGCCTTTTTAGGTGAATTTGGTTGAAATAGCACCAGCGTATACTTTTAAATACAATTTTTAACCTAATTTAATTTTACACACTTGCCAAAATGCGATTCAGATTTTTGGACGTCGTGATACAGACATTGGACTCTTTACTTATACCTTTTATAGGTAAAAAGTAATACTTAGTTATATTACAGCTAATACCTATTCGCGTCGTTATTCTAACATAAAAATTGAGAACAGACTAATTCAAATAATCTTTGGGTTATTTTTATTTCCCTAATTTATGTAAATATAATCGTAAATTATTGAACTTAACCTAACTAAACTAACCTACCTGTGTTCTAGGCTAGGTTAGGTAGGTATAGGTAGTATTTTAATCTTATTTGAATCTATCATAATATGAAACCAACCGCTGAAGGTCTCCAAAAACAAAACATAAAGTAATCGAAATCTACCTTCACGAATGTTCGCTGTCGTCGGTTTTTTTAAATTTGTGGGGAAATTGACAACGTAGGCGTAGTACATTGCCTCACCCTCACCGCGCTTACTGGAAAATGGAAACTCACTTTTTGTTCTGCTATTAATTTCGTAAATGAGCTTATCGAAGTTATTAGGAGTGACTTTTTAGCCTCTTTTTTCATGGCTGCCTCGTGAATAAAGGTTTGTCGTAAATTTCAAACTTTTAAATTTTTAGACCTTACTTATTTACTTTTATTTCCGTTGCCTCGCAGGCGTTCACTTAAAGTGCCATTGAAGGGATTATGCTTAATAAAGTTTATTACTCCATGCATTAATCTGAAATGATGATTTTAATAGGTTTTGTAAAGGAGAATTTTTAATGTGAGGCCCTGTAAATGACTGTTTTTAGTGCTTAGCCTACTGCTGTCAATTATATATTCTGTGCTGCTGTCACTAGGTCTATTTGGTTTTAGGCCAGGGTTTAGGCGGACGCCTTCCTAAAAATAAAAATAAAATAAGGGAGAGCTCCTACTGCGCCATATCTCGTGCCCTAACCTTCGTGAATTTTTTCGGCCTTACGTAAACCTACTTATTCATGGCATGACGAACGCTAGGTAGCCGCGTAGCAGTCATGAATTCGTGATTTATTCACGAACATGGAAGTCATGCGACTTATTGGAAACTATAATCTTTTGGTAAATACTTCATGGTGATTTGCTATTCTGGCACCATAATGAAAGATAATCAATAATGTTTTGCTACATATTTGTACTATGTATAAAATAATTAGTACAAGTGTTGATTTTTTTTGTTATACGTTTATGTAGGTACAGGCCCTGTACCGTTGAGAATTGGGTCTGTACTACACTATACTATCAGCACAGAATAGATATAAGTACTTCAGCATCAGGCCCAATTTTCGTAACGGTGGTTCTATATGAAATGTAAGATCTTTATGTAATTATGTACTCATCAGATTTATGCAATAAATGATACAATTATTGTATGGGCGATCTATCTTTAGAGGGAGATTATTAGATTTCCAACAATATAGAGCGTTATACTTAGCGCGCAACTTAAAACTTATTCCACATGGTAAAGTTTCACATATCCATTCATCTTGATTTGGTGTCAACTTTAATTAAGATTAAGAATGGCTTCCAATTGAGAGGTTTATAAAATACGCCACCTCAGTATAGCGAAGTTAATGTGGAAAACACTGTTGTGAGTAAGCAAAGTAATGGTAATTATTACTTGATTAATATTATGGTAAAAAGAGGTACAGAAAACATTATGTAATAAAGGTTCACGAAGACTTACATTAAAATTGGCTCTGACGTTATACAGAACGCAGGAAATTCCCACCAAAAAATCATGCAAAAGCTAAGCAATCTAGCTAATGTATGAGATGCTCAGCTGTATGTACATACAATTTCATATTCAAATGATACTCTGCGTTTCGAATTCTCTGCGATAGCGCAGAAGTATTAAATAGTTAAATCGCGTGTAGGGTTCAGGCACCAAAAGCAAAACGTTATTGCTGCAAGTCTATTGGCTGTTCAAACAAGCGGACGTAGGCAGAATAGCAAATGTGTGAGCGTCTATTTTCCGCCATTATATGGAGAAAAGTCAAAGCTCGTTTTCCGACTCTTTAACGTTTTCTTGTGCCACATTTCGTATATTACATTTTCACTTAAATGCATACAGCGATACTGAGCTTGAGCTTTATAATACACACTCTTACTCCTAACCTAAGTCCTAATGCGTTTAGTCATTTTGTTATTATCATCCGCCCGATAGTTCACATCAGTTTTCCTTTGTAAAATATATGAATCAACTGAAAAAAAAATCCTTTACGGAACAATTTGTGTTTCAGATTTAGGAACTTTGTTAGTATTATCCGTATTGTGATTTACTAAGGTCCTATTTTAGTTTATATGAGCGTGGTGTATGTATTGGTTGTAATTAACTGGCACTAGTAAGAACTCTGCAATTACAGAGCTGATTATACAAAGGGATGGGTATGTTTGGGTCGAGGACACGATAATCCGTTTGCAAACGTGTCAGTCGAATGGGCAGCTCAATTTCACCCATGTAATTAAGGAGTCACCTGCGTGAACAGCTCACTCTGCGTAATTAAAGCTTTCAACTTGGGTCGAGTTATGTCGACCCAGCAGAGGCTGCGGTTTGCGAGTCAAATTTCATGGAGATAATAGGGCTCCATAACTGCGCGACTTACAAGCTTAGCCGCGATTTAATTGAAACTGATGATACATTTCCCTAATCTTAGAATACTGCCTAGATTTCATGAACTTGTGATTCATTGTAATGAAAACTAATGCTTTGTGTCTACTGTTTAAGTATGAATAATGCGTCGTATTATTAGTAAGTAGGTATGTAGGTATTATATATACTCTGGAATTTCAATAAGTGGTAGCCAATAATCAGTATCATCGTCTACTAGAACACATACATTATCGTTATGTTCACTTTCGCTTTCGCTGAGTTTCTACCTAGTTGTATGTGTTACGCATGCCAGATTCGAGCGTCTAATCAGCATCGATAATGAGCGTCAATACATTAGTATTGTGGGAAGGTAAATATGGTAATTAATTAGGAAGTAATGGGTTGGGAATAGAATTCAAAGATCGAGTGTTGCAGATAGCTGCATCGAGCGCTGCTAGCGCCGGGCGCCTAGTTGGCACACCGCCAAATGTTTGTTTATAACATTAAAACGTTTAATGTCGCCCAACCACTCCCCGGTCGAGCATTCAGAATTTTTATAAGTCCCACTCGGGAGTTCTTTCGATGTGGAATGTTCTTGTTGTGAAATCTGTGCTATTTTGATCTTCATATACCTATCTACGTAGGTAGTTGAAAACGCCTGTATTCACAAGAAAATGTTGAAAAAACAATTTTAAACGTCCTTTAAAACAAGATGGAAACGCTATCTTTATCTTTAAAGTCTCCTTAGGTTGCCTAAAGGTAATCAAATCTTCCGTCATCCACGTAAATCCACATGTGGCAAATCAAAAGCAAATTAGATGAAACTGACAAACACCGATGAGAAACTGGCTTTATATAATTATTGTGGAACAAATGATAATTAATTTTGTACCTAATATATATCGATGAAATATTATCCCAATGAATTTACCAAGCTTGATGAAATGATTGGAGCTTCACATTATTATGTGCGATGTGGTCGCGCTCGCGTAACATAAATTTTGTGTTTTCTAAATACATAGAGTTACTCGTGTATAGGTAAGTTTCGTTTTTCCCTAATAGTTCCAAACAATATTACTTGTTTATTAGGCTTTATACCTATGGATATTAAAACTATAGATTCATAACTATAGCAAATTCCTTACTGTCAAACGGGGTTCTGCCGTTTGGCCAAACTATTTTTGGTCAAATTTCACTTCCCAAAAAACGTATCGCACTAGTTTCATTTCCCAAATGAATCTTTAGCAAATTTACATTTCGCATTTTATTCACTTGGTCAAATTATCAATTGGCAAATTTTTACTTTGTCTAGTTTTATTAAGCAAACGTTTTATTTTGGCAAATATTATATTCCAAAAAAATGTATGGTCAAATTGTCACTTCACTTATTTATAGTGTAACTTTAGCAAATGATAATTTATTTTTACTGAAACTGGAATACAGGACAGGAGTTTACAGGAATTCCAAGCATAAGAGGAATAAATGGCAGAAATACATATTATTGATAAATTATAACAGGATAATGGTAAAATTATATTTATTTTAAAAATTAAGAAACTAAAAACGATTTACTATGGTTTTTGTTTTTAAATCCAAATAAGTGAGTATTTTATAAACCTAATTTTTTAAATTAGTAGCAGTACACATTATTAATTTAACGTGTGAATAAAATTTTGGAAAATTGGAAGGATTAGGTATAGCAGGTATTAATAATTATGAAATAGTGTAAAATTCAAGGCTTATTAAATAACTTTATTTCCTGTAAATAAAGTTAAAAAAACATTATCACATTTTTTGGCAATGTTTTTGTAAATTTTTTGGAGTAGATAGGTTTTCGAACAAATTTTTTTTTAGATAATTACATAGAAGGTATTCCCTATAAAGTTAGGGTATATTCGCAGCAAAATTGACATGTTTTCATTTTTTACAAGGTACCTAAAATCGAAAACCATTTCGAGGTTTTTCAATTTCAGAATCCGTACAAATTTTTTCGGGGTTTTTGATCAATTATTTAATAAATTATGTGGAAAAAAACCCTGCAGCATCGAGATATAGGAATAATAAAAAATACACTCCTTTGCGTAAAAATCCGTTGTCAATTGGTACGGATTAAATAGTACAATATTGCGTTAGGAGATTTTGCCAAATATGAAATTGTATTTTATTTCGATTAGGATAAAAACTAAAAGTAGCTAAAAACTAAGGTACGGGTATTGGTACTTCAAAGTCGATTTGTATCTAATGCACTGCTCAAATTGATAAGAAAATCGTATGCCATGCAATATTTTGGGAAGAGTATGTTTTGCCAAACGATACATTTGACTAAATAATACTTGGTAAACTGAAACTTTGACCAAATATTTATTTGCTAAACAATAATTTGCCAAAAAGAGTTTTGCTAACTAAAATTTTGCGATAAGTTTTTTTGCCAAATGAAAATTTGCGTAAAATAGTTTGCTATGTGATATTTTGGGAAACGTTTTTTGTTCATACATTAGTAATCCTTGTCAAACTCTCCAAAAGATTGAATTTTTATAAAAATACAGTGTATTGCAGAATTTAATCATGCGCGAAGCGCAAATGTCCGTGTTTATGTTTACATAGGACTCGCAAACATCTGGTTTTGATGAACTGAATACTTACTCCGCATTCAGGTTGCCAGCTCTTGAAATCGTGCCAGCTTATTTAAGTGACGATGGCGACGTCTGTTCGAGATTTGTGTCTAATGTCTTTCGTTATATTTCATCGCTTTATTAAAACAATCTGTCCTTCTTTGTGTTAAAATGTTCTTCTTCTTTTTAGGGTACCGTACCCAAAGGATAAAAACGGGACCCTATTACTAAGACTCCGCTGTCCGTCTGTCTGTATGTCTGTCAGTATGTCTGTCTGTCACCAGGCTGTATCTCATGAACCGTGATAGCTAGACAGTTGAAATTTTCACAGATGATGTATTTCTGTTGCCGCTATAACAACAAATACTTAAAAACAGAATAAAATACATATTTAAGGGCGGACTCCACTATACAACAAACGTGATTTTTTGCTGTTTTTTGGTACGGAACCCTTCGTGCGCGAGTCCGACTCGCACTTGACCGGTTTTTTATATAATAATGTCATTCGATTCTGTCGTTTGATCGAGATTGCGTGATCTACCGCAACATGAATTGGAATAACATTTCACTTTTGCGACGATCACTCTCGCTGTGTGATCGTCGTGCATGCATGAACACGGTTATGTGATGTATAATTCATTACGACGCATGTGCGGTTTTTACTTTTACGTTCAATTGATTAAAAACTATTTTCAATCATTAATTTGTCTAAAAGAATCATCTTCTATCGAGTTTTAGTTATAAAACGAGCACGTGGCGTATTGTAAAACTTTTAACATCCATAAACTATTCATATATTGGAACGATCCTGTGGTTTCCGGCGACCAGAAAGGTATAATAATGAACAGAAGTGGGTTATACAGCCCCGATACAGCAGCCCACCGTAACGACTGCAACTCGCCATCTCCCCCCGGAAATAAAGTTTGATTTAGTTTATACACGACAATCCGTTTGTTGTACTAACGAATCCAATTATGCCTACACTGCGCCGGGCTCGCACGTTTCTTGTGGGGAACTTCAGAATCTTCCGATGTTTGATGTGGACAATTCGTGTTTACCTTGCAAATCTTACTAGTCAATTTACTTACTGAGACACACGATGAAAATCAAGTTACAATACAAGATACAATTGATGCTGTAAGCTTAAATGTAGACTTGTGGATAAAGAACAATGACCTCAATCGTTTACCTATCTATTCTCCAGTCCTGTATAGATATATGTATTAATGTTGCGGTGCTGAATGATAACTGTACGGATTAATTACTCCCGTGTCCTGTCACTTGTATCTCGGTGTAATCCTGCCCAATCCCGTAACCCGTAACATAACAGCAAATACCTACCGATATTCCACGAACTGCTTGTAGACTGTGTTTGCTGTACCAATTGAACTTTTGGGATTTTATTGGCGATTCACATACATAATGGCTAATGGCAGAATTCTGTTTTATGGCGTTGCCATCCATCAAATGCTTATTTATCTTCCAGTCCTTTATTCACTGCTCGGGGCGGGAGATAAAATCTGAGATAGCATTTTCCCCTTTTAACACGTCTGCCAGAAAGCAACTCTGTAGTCGGGCGGGACGGAGCCCACGGGCGAAACGTCAGCTGTGCGCCCGAGTGCCCCGTCGTTTATGAAAAAACTTTCGTCTGCGTTCTTGGCATTGTCTTCTCAACTCCACGGTCAAATTTATTCCGCCTTTTGTATTACATAGTTCACGTAACTCCGCTTTCAGTCTTCTGTTTTATTATTTATTATATTATTACCTTTTATATGTATTATTGTAGTACATTTTATTTAAACCGTCTATTTGTGAGTTGTCTGGGAAAGCTATCTCTTAAGTTATAGGTTCGATCAATATAGTTCGATCTGATCTGACCAGTCAGGTCAATGTGAAAAATCGTCATTTTCATGATATCTGAAGTCAGTCGAAATCTACTTGGTGATGGTATCATTGCATTATTGTTGCTATTATACCATAAATCGCAAGTGCTGTAACAAGAGACACTTTTAACAATTGTTTAGTTTATGAAATTAAAACTGTAATTTCCTTAATAAGATTTCTAAATTATTATATTTGACACCATAACTCTGAGTTTACTTCATAATATAAACAAATAATTGAAATTTATTTCAGTAAGTCCTATTTACGTGACGATTTGTAAAAATGACCTAATGAGTGTTACAATGAAATTCAATAAAACTTGTATTATGCTGCCCGGCATATATATTGGCAAGAGAATGAAAGAGACAAAAGATGCGCATTAGCCATAAACTTGTGTTTATGGCTACTGCGCATCTTTTGTCTCTTTCTTTCTCTTGCCAATATATATGCCGGCATCTGTACTTAATTCTGCAGTCGTTACAGCTTGTGGTAGTTATTTATGAAAACAATTCAAATTGAACAAGAGTTATAAAAGTTAATAAGTAACCTCGACAACTGTTCACTTGGTACTGCATTGCAAAGTCGCAGCCGACTGCATCTCTGCACTTTATGAAAAAAGTTTTACTCGATGCTCTCCGATACGGCTTAGGTCTTGAAAATTTACTGCACCCTGTAAACTCTGTAAAGAGTTTTTACCCAGAAAATGCGTAACATAGCTTTGTATTGTATTTAACTCAATATCACAGAATACTTCAACTTTCAATTCAATTTGTAAAATGCCAAAGGTAAAATTTTTCCGCAACTTTTTCGCAGTGTCGTAATATCCTAGTTTCAACTTTCAAGATTGTATTGTCACTCACTCTTTATTGTATGATATTTATAAAAAACTTCGATATAAAGTCGTCCGAAAAGGTACTTATTTATTAAATATTTTAAGCATTTACCAGTAATAGGACAAAGAAATTTGGCCTATTAAAGAAACGCCTTTTAAAAAAAGAAACTTAAAAAAACTAATAAGCAAAATAAGCGAGATAGTGAAACTAAAACAACGGTTATCAAATAATTAAATAATAACTCAAATCAATAAAAACTTGTTTGTATTTATGAAAATAGAAATAAATGTAATTTGACTCGTAAAACATAAAACATAATAACGTAAACATTCGTAATTACATTATTTGCTGTGGCAAATGTTCACTCGCTTTTAAATTGAATTTGAAATGTTGGCAACGTAATTCGATTTCATAAATCTAACTTGTTTCATTAAAAACAAATTTACTATAATGAAAATATTGTTTACTTCCGCTTTTGAAATTGCATCTATATGCAGAATAGAAGTGGGTGTTCTTAGTACAGAATAGAGTGTAGAATTGGAATTGATAAATCAGCATTTATTTACGCCGAAATTATGTTGTAGGCACAACAACCTTTAAGCATAAAAAGGAAAGAGCTTATCCGTCAGCGGCTTCTTCTTCTTATCGAATGAGGATTAGTGGCCACTTCTGGTGTTAGAGTTTATCAAGCCGCCTATAAGGCCTTTAACTATTGCTTTAAGAAAAGAACGAATTAGCCTCTTGGATTCTTTGGAAATTTATATGAAATGAAATGAAATGAAATGAAATGAAATGAAATGAAATATGAAATGAAATAATTCTTTATTGCTGTAAATGTGGTCAGTACAAGATTATAACATTTATCAGTTTTGTTTCTCACATTTAACCAAATAACTTTGGTATGCAAATTAGAGATAGGCCAAGACTAATATATAATAAATTAACAATGTCGAAAAATAATCATAAATAAAATTAAATAAAAATAATTAAAACATGTCCAAATAGTAATCGAATTGAATTATCATAATAAAAATAATACCTAATACATAATAATATATTGCAAAAAAAATGGTTTGATAGTATTAAATTTTGCAATCAATAAATTCCTTAACGCTATAAAAACATTTAGTAAATTAACTGAAAGCAGGCAAATGTATGACCGGGACACTAAAAAATTGCAATTGAAAATCATTCAGTTGCATGAGTCACTTGAACTTGTGCAAAAAAAATACTCTCTTGCGCAGAAACAAATTGATGAGCACATCAAATTTGCCACAGAGTTAGTGGAACTCTGCAATTACAATGCGGACCGGTATGACTCATTAGTAAATAGTCAACTTATTGTTGAATCTTCAGTTGTTCACAATAATGATTCTGATGTAAATAAAATTAGTATGGCACTTCTTACTCAAAACATAGAATTAATAACTAATCCTTGTTTTGATTTCTCACTTTTTTATTGCTAACTAGTGGCCCGCCCCGGCTTCGCACGGGTGTAATGTAGTTACTAAATGTAAAACTGTGCTAATGTGGTGTCAGTGTAAAGTTATTAGATTATACTACAGGATACATATACCTAGGAGGACGACATATACCTATACGACGTACGCAAGGGGTGTTATAATATAATTGACGTGTGTATGTCTGTCTGTCTGAGGCAACCAACCTAGCTCCCAAACTTATGGATCGATTTTAATGAGGTTTTTATGCATAGTTTAAGAGAAGCGTATAGACGGCGGGAAGCGACTTTGTTTTATACTATATATGGCTTTTGTCCGTGGTTACGCCCGCGTGGCAGTCGGTAATCGTTGTAAGTCTTCCCTTGGAAACCAATGATCGGGATGAAAAGAAGCCTGTGTTAAGCCCACCGGTAACGATCAATTGCAATTGTCAATTTTTCCGCAATTGACGCCCATTGACGGAAAAATTTATCGTTTACGCGTGCAATTGAAGCGATTGTCAATTGCTCCAACAATGGCATTGACGGAAAAATTGACAATCGCAATTGATCGTTACCGGCGGGCTTTAAGTATTCCAGACTTAATCTATATCTGTGCCAAATTTCTCCTAAATCCGTTCACCCGTTCAGACGTGATTGAGTAATGATTATTTGGCTTTCGTTATCACGATGTTTTCGTATTTTTTTGTCTATAGTTTTGTAAGTAAAGGCCTATGAAAAGCTTTTGGATATTAGTTTTCAATTCAGTGCCTTAGGATGGGTAGCCTAAGTATGTCATGCTCTCTTTAATCATTTCTGCGGTGGTGTCGTGTGGGCCGGGTCGTTACGTTCCCTCAAATATGGTTGAGCGAAGCGATGGCTGGTCCATGCGTCATGCTCGTGAACGGGTGCTGCCAGTGGGAATGGGTCTGCTTCTGAGTACCTATCTTAACGCATATTGAATTGTAAGAATTGCGTTTTTATTTTTATGTCTTGTATCAAGTGTTTTTTGGTTAGAGTAGCAGACGGAGTGATTTCTAAACTAGTTGAAAGTTATTTACTCTCACGATTATCTATCTGAATGTAGTAGATATTTAATTTTAACCTACCTACCCATTGTGTGTAACCTTTTGATAACTATTGTGATGGAAAATGACCTCACTTTAAATGTGGAGCTCATTTTTCAATCTTGACGACTCTGTATGAAATATACAGGGAGAAAAAAGCAGCCCTTGACGAGTTTCTTGCCGGTTCTTCTCGTTACAAGGTCTCCCGCTTAGGGTTTGCGAACCGATGGCGTAGCTTCTATGACATTCACAAGTGCTTGTAACAGCCCAGACTGAATAAATTATTTTGAATTTTGAATTTAACTTGGCTTAACGACTGTTATCAGATGACAACAGCCGGGACCGATGGTTTGACGTACCCTCCGAAGCACGGAAGCGCTCAGTTGTAATGCCACTTAACGGTCACCAATCCGGCACCTGGCCGGACCGAGCATTGCTTAACAAACGTGATCGAGTACGATCAGTCTGTCAAGTTACGCCATGAGCGCTTCATAGCGGCAACAAATATGAAAATAGGCATGTAAAATTGTAAATATATATTATACGAGGGTGGATCAATAAGTCTTACGTGACTTTTTATATTTCCCGTCACTGTACCTACTGAAAGGACAACACTGCTCCTGTCAACCGGCATCTTTCAGTTGACTCCTACCAAAATTTGAACAAGCTGCGTCATTTAGTTTGTATTTGATAGCCAATAATAGCAGACTAAGTCGTGATTTGAGGAGAAAATGGAAAAAAGTGAATTTCATGTGCCGACTTCGCGGAGTGTTTGGCGTTGTTCAACCGCAATATGGACGAGATATTGCACCGTTTAGTAATCGTGGACGAAACGTGGATCCACCACAACACACCAGAGACCAAACAGCACTCAAAGCAGTGAGTTTCTCGGGGTGAATCGGGTTTGTCAGCCAATAAAGTCATGGCGAACGTTTTTTCGGATTCACGCGGTAAAATCTACATCGACTACCTTCAAAAGTGTAAATCAATCAATGGCGAATATTATGCCAATAGGCCAGTCATCGTAGACACAAAAATTGTCTTTCAGGGTTGCAAATTTGGATTTACACTACTGGTATCTATCCTAACAACATCCCAAAAATGCAGAACCTTGCAATTTTTTGCGACCTAGAATGTTACAACTAAATGGATCGATAAGGGTACAACTTAATGGATCGATTCAGAGTGACTAATTCTTATTTCCAAACCTGAAGAAATGGCTCGATGAAAAGAGATTTGACTCAAACGATGAAGTCATCTCAATAAAATACCTATTTTGATGACCTCGACTTTTTTTTTTGAAAGGAATAAAAAAGTCGCAGAAACTTTAGACCACAGACCATACAACAAGTACTTACGTACCATCTGTGCTTTAGACAAAGTGTAGGTATAGAGCTCATAGCGAGACTACGTTGAAAAAAAAATATTTCGTTACCCAAAAACCTGTGTTTCATTCAAAAAATCACGGACTTATTGACCCGCCCTCGTAACATCAACTTAATAATTTATCACGCATCATCACTAGCGGCTGTAAATTAAGATAATATTTATAGCATTTCGCGCTTCAAATTAAACTTCTAAGGAATTTCAGAGTGTGATGTAAATTATGGTAGGTACTTACATACATAATCTCCAAACCACTCGCAATCAATATTGAGCCAAATTAGAATTTCCGTCTTGTAAATCTTGTGCCAATACAAATTACATTGATACGACAAATTGGAAAAGTTTTGATTCAAAAACGGATTGTTGCCATCTCGAATTGAAATTTCTTGATTACTAAACTTTAAAATAGAAATCCATTTGTCAAAGAAAGGGACCATTTTAATTTATGCCAGATCTTCTAAGCTGTAGAAAAATTTCTTCCATCAGAAATCTGTGACAATAAACCATTCTCCGACCGCTTCATCAATGCCGAATCAAACTACGGAAGGTTGGAACATTAAATTGAGATAACTGCTTTCTTTGATAATACAACGATTCTTAACGAATTTTTGTTCAAAAATTCTTAGGCGCAGCTCGTAGTCGTAAGGTTACGAATCGTAACCTCGTAACACAGAATAAATACTATTACTGCAGAGTCGTCAAATTATTTTCAATAAAAAAGTCGTAGGTTGTCGTAACCGTAACCCTGAATAAAAATAATAGAGTCACCGGGTCGTAGTTTTGGTAATCTACGTCAGCTTTATTGTTCATCATTGGTGATCTGTTATGAGAACGTTTCTACTGATATTTGAGTAGGTTTAACCTGCATTAATATGTCTTCTCCTAATAGAAAATAATTAAGTAAGTAATTTTAAGAGGTCCGATAGCGCTAACCCATTGTATAGTATCACTAGCACGAACCCACTTTGCGAAAAGTAGGTATTTTAGAATATAAAATTTAAAATCCCTAGGTTATGCTAAGAATGCACGTCTTGTGAGCCGCTTATTGGGCGGATTGTGCGCTGCGCGGCTTAGGCTGGCACTCGCACCGGACTGCACTGCTGCGCTATCTACTTCCACCCAGGAGTCTGTGATGCTAAAGGTCATAGTATTTTTAGTGCCTTTTGAATTGAATAGGTTTTAACTCGTCAACGCCCGGAAAACGAGACACAGTAGATTTTCTATTGTTGTCCGTTCACCGGAGACCGCTCGGGCGTTGATGAATACAGGGTGGAATTTTTTAATGCCACCTGGAGGGAAAGTACTCTAAATAATAGAGATAGCAAATTTCTTTCAAAGGAAACATTCCTTTATTTTTGAAAACAAAACAAACTGCATTCAAAGATTTTTAAACATATGCTTCCCACACCCAGGAATCGAACCAGCTAAAATTCGAAAATACAACACCCTGTGCTTTTATGCTATCAATCGTTAGGGTCCATCAAACATAAGGTTCAAATCTCTCTAACAAACATGCTAAATTAAAAGAAAGGAAAATCATTAAATCTAAACTTATTTTAATTGAACGAGAAAAAAGCATAACTAATTAGTTGTTCGAAATTGGCCCCATGTTGCTACTTGCTGGATACATAAATTTATTATTTTAAGGAACTCATTTGCATGCAATGGATGCGTAATAGTCTGCATTATGAACATCTTATCGAAATAGTTCTACATAGATAATTTATTGTGAACTAACATAATGGAGCCTTAAGTAAAAGTGCTTTATCTTGTCTTTCATGGTTTTCCTTTCATTTAATATACCATGTTTGTTACAGAGATTTGATCCTTATGTTTGACCCTAACGATTGATATCATAAAAGTACAGGGTATTGTTTTTTTGAATTTTAGCCGGTTCGATTCCTGGGCGTGGGAAGCGTATTTTTAAAAAACTTTGAATGCAGTTTTGTTTCTTTTTAAAAATAAAGGAATGTTTCCTTTGAGTGAAATTAGCTATCTCCATTGTTTAGAGTACTTTCCCTCCAGGTGGCATTAAGAAATTCCACCCTGTATATAATTGAAAAGTCTTTGGTTTTTGGATAGTAGATTGCTTCCTTTGTCTTGTCAATTATTAGTAACTGTGGGATGGGTTAGGACGTGACTTTGACCCCACTTTACATTGATACATGAAATAATTAAAAAAAAACAGTGATTTTCGACTTGAGTTAAACTTGGAAAAGGGGACCTCTCTTGCCCAAAATAGTTAGGAAATCCCCAAAAAAGTTAAAGTTACGTGTTAAAAACATTAACACCTTTGCGGCTTTCTGTTAGCGAACAAAGGAAATTATGGTGGTGATTTTAACCTTTTCCTGCTTAGAGCGAAACGTTCATTTTTCTTCAAACGTACCTTTTCTACGTAGATAACGAACACGCTTCACATTCAAAATGTGTGCTATCAAACTTGCCGCAACTATACTACAAGTTGGAGCAAATCTTTTCACATGAAGAGAAAATAGCTTATTCAATACTTGATTTATGTAAAGGCTCGTCGAGGGAAGACGATTTGAATAGAGCTTCCTGTTAGCCGCGTCGAAGCTGAAAGCTTTTCATAAATGAACGTATATACCGCTGCCCTACCTTGGCGCAAGGTGAGTGTAGGCTACTGTAACCAACCTCAAGAGATTAGTAGGATACCTAACTTAGTTATAGATTTAGGTATG
Organism: Agriphila geniculea; assembly: GCA_943789525.1. Taxonomy (NCBI): domain Eukaryota; kingdom Metazoa; phylum Arthropoda; class Insecta; order Lepidoptera; family Crambidae; genus Agriphila; species Agriphila geniculea. The sequence goes on from OX038875.1 coordinate 18,961,161, forward strand.
TAGTAATTTCCTTCCAATAAAGAAACAAGAAGACGAAACGGCATTGTTAAATGCGGCTGTATCAACCTTACGCTTCATCATAATTTGTATTATTTTAGGTCTTCATGATCTTCATAAACTTTCATGTCATTGCTTTTTTGTCTTTATTGTCTTTTTTTTGTGAACAGACCATAATAGAGCAACCGAATAGAGATTTCCTTTCCAGTACTTATCAAAATACCAGTTCTTAAAATTATCTTGCTACAACGAAACAAAAACCCAGCCAGAACAAGTTAGTTGTTTAATAAGCTTGAAACAGTTTTTGTCTCTCATTTGCAACGATTGTGGAAACGAGACTGAAACTTCTCCTTTTAAGAATTTGAAGAAACTTTCAACTTTGTGTCGCGATGACAGTTTGACAGTGACAGACTGACAAGAGCATTATCGTCGCGGTGCCGGTTTAACCTGTTAACCGTGACGACAGTTTGCTGCTCAAACTTGTGTTTTAACACTTTTTAATCTCACCGTTTTTTGTAACTTAATTTGCATTGAAAACTTGAAAAACTTCTGTTAAATTTTAAGTCACTTAGCAAAAAAGCAGCGACTTTGTGGTAGCACGTAACGTAAATTGTAAGCATTATATTAATAGCAAAAAAATCCTTGCTTTCTTTGCTAATCACAAATTCCGCATTTTGTACTTCTAGAATTAAACTTACCTAAGTAAGTAATTACCCCGAGAATAATAATAACTTTTAAAGCTGTTAAGTTAATATTATTTTAAAATAGTATAATAAATTAATGTATATTCCTTTTAGCTGGAATATCGCATTACTGTTATTATCCATGACCACAATCTTAGCGACCGACATTAATTAAAATGTAAATGGAAGATAACTGCAATGTCTATAACCTTTAAGACGACACTTAACTTGTTAATCACGCCGCAGGATCTTGATTGTGCGTCTTTATAATGTTGTACACTTCATCTATTGTTGGTTGATTTCGTCTTAATGAGACTTTAATAAGAGTTATTCTTTTGGTTTCATATCGTGCTGCGATGGCAATTTTATGACAAATGTTAGTAGGCACAAAAGATTAGTCTGAAGAAGTTATGTTTGCTACAAGCATTCTGTTCAAACTTTTTGTTTGTCATAATCCGTTCCTTTCTCGTTTGATTAGGGTTCCGTACCCAAAGGATAAAAACGGGACCGTATTACTAAGACTCCACTGTCCGTCGGTCTGTCAGTCTGTCACCAGGCTGCATATAAGCAAAATCTAACTCTCGAGTTTTGATGGTGATCTCTGATTGGTCAAGAAACTTAGTAGTTAGATTTTGCGCGCAAACTCTAACTCCCCAGTTTCGCGCTAGTTTCGATAGTAATCTCTGATTGGTCAAAAAACTCAGTAGTTAGGTTTTGCGCGCAAAATCTAACTACTGAGTGCGCATCCACCAATGAGCGCGCTTCAAAATTCAAACACGATTGTGGTAGCGTATTTTATTTTTAAAAAATGACTTCTAATATTCCAAGTTTTTGCGAATATGAGTATAAATGTTCCTTGGCGAATATAATCCAGTAAACCCAGATCTGAACGCAAAAGTTATTGTTTCTGCTAAACTAAATATTTCTTACCTATGAAATTAACGTTTTGTATGGAATTTTTAAAAAGTTGCATTTTCCATTCTAACATTTTTCACAATTTTTTTCAACAACCGTGAACGCTATTGTAACAGCACTTTTCTGTAAGTACAAATGTTTAAACATTAAGCTAAACTAGGCAACATAACTTAAACGAAAAAAATAAGTTTAGGCTACGTTACAATGGATAAAGTGGTCATTTTTGCTAACAAAAAAGGAATCACCTCAAATGTATTTTTAAATGATGTATTCAAATTTCAGTTGGCCTTAAAGAGCATTTTGATTACGGTAAGAAATACGATCGTTTGGCAATAAAAAAAAATTTCAAGTTGATTTATCGTTTTTCCGTACAAAATGTATGGAAAAAGTTTTTGGCGATTTCTGTCGTTTCTAGTACTCATACCTTAATTGGTCCGATAGAGTCTTTGGATCCCAAGATGAAATAGGATCGATTGGTATAAAAAAAATTTTTTGGTATTTTAGCATTTTTTTGCTAACGGTAACTTTTTTCCAAAATCTGTGAATGCAGTTCAGAATATCTCAAAAAGTTATGGAAGGTCTCCCAGGAACGTTTTCCTGTAACTATAACGGTTAAGGTACCTGCCCTTAATGTACTGTCTCAAAAATCCACCCTGTATAGCCGTAATATCCAGCAACTGATAAATAATTTAAATCACTGAAGTTATGTGGTTCTCTGTGTGTGAGAAAAAACACCAATTTCATAGGTAAGTAAGGACCCAATATTATAGTTTAGAGAACTGTGGCATAGGATACAAGAATTTTGAATAACATTGACCAAATGTATTGGCCAGAAAACCAAACCTGCGTAGCAACGAATCATAATTGCTAGTTAGTATCTACTTAAAGTGCATTTATTCTTACTTGTCCTATTTGATTGCGCTACTTTTGCGTTCAGATCAGGGTTTACTGGGTTATATTAGCAAAAACTTGGAATATTAGAAGTCATTTTTTTAAAATAAAATACGCTACCACAATCGTGTTTGAATTTTGAAGCGCGCTCATTGGTGGATGCGCACTCAGTAGTTAGATTTTGCGCGCAAAACCTAACTACTGAGTTTTTTGACCAATCAGAGATCACTATCGAAACTAGCGCGAAACTTGGGAGTTAGAGTTTGCACGCAAAATCTAACTACTGAGTTTCTTGACCAATCACAGATCACCATCAAAACTCGAGAGTTAAATTTTGCTTATATGCCACCAGGCTGTATCTCATAAACCGTGATAGGCAGACTGTTGAAAATTTTACAGATGATGGTACATTGCCGCTATAAACTAAAAACAAAATAAAATAAATAGTTAAGTGGTGCTCCCATACAATAAACGTGATTTATTTGCCGTTTTTAGCTATGCCGTTTTTAGCTACGGAACCCTTCGTGCGCGAGTCTGACTCGTACTTGGCCTGTTTTTTTTTCATTTACTAGAGGTAGAAAAGAGGATAGAAGAAGTCTAGATTTTTCCTAAATATAAATCATCCCGATGCAATTCGCAACGCATCTCTATCCCATTTTCCAATGATATTCTACTTTCGATTATGACTGCTCCAGATATTTATGCTTATATTTTTTATTTGCCTTTTAAATTATAACAACCGCTTAACAGGAAAATGTATTGAACAACTGCCAAACATTGTTCATTATAGATCACAACTTATTGTTACCACGCGTAGCAACCGTGTTTGTTTTGTCGATAAATGATATCGAATATTTAAGGGGAGTTTATTGTCCATGTCAAATATAAAATGATTTTCATCGGTAGATAATGTTTCCCAAACAAGCAACGGTTGTTTATCCATTATTCAATTCAATTTGACATTGTTTATAGTTACACATCGTAAAAATAAATAAAGTTTGTGGCTTTACGATGAAAAATGTTATATGTAATTTTATTCAAAAGGACTAAGTGGTATTTTTTCCTACAATTGACAAGCAAAAATCTTCTTCAAATATAAGTAAAATAAATTATACTATTTTACATTTTTTTACCCTTTAAAATATAAGACTCCACACGCTATGAGCAAAAAGCAACATTAAAAGGACGGCATATTCATGTAAATGTGTGGAAGAAAATAAAATTACCTTCGTGATATCCGAAATTAAACTGACACAAAATTATTTATTTCTTTTTTGAGATCATTATGGCGAAACGTTTCCAATTTTGTGTGAAATATAAGTACTCCACTTTTTTGGTTAGTTACTCATCCTATTCCTCTGTATTGTATTCAAAGTTGAAATAATAATAACATAATTTTATCGTACAACATCGAACAATGTTGAGTTTCTGTATAATTTTTTTACGTATACCTTTCGTGAACTTCGTCAACACTGTAAAATAAATACTTCTAAATTACATTCACCCCAGAAAATATATCGTTTGTCAATCATTTGGCTGTCAAAGGTTAATCACACATTGAAAATTAAAATCAATAATATGACTCATCAGTATCGCGAATTCCAACCGTTTATATTTCGCGTGTCTACTTTTTTAGAAGTGAATCATCCACTATAACGACACTCGTCATTTAGTGAAGTGAAAGTGTGATGCTTTGCTCAAAATCTGAATTCTTTTAAACGTATCTAAATTGCCTCATTTGTTAGGGTTAGAATTTAGAATAGAATCAGTTGAAAATAAAATCAACCACGATGACTAATGCAGCGGTTCCCGAATTCTTTTGGCTACGGAACCCTTTTTGGTTCACCGCTTTTAGGCGGAACCCTAGCTCAAGTAGGAGTAAACTAACCATTGTAGTTACATTCAGGTAAAGAAAACCTAGGAGAAGGCTGCAAAAAATTTTTGGGTCTATTTTCTAACTAAATGTACGTTGAAATCATTAAAACTGGCAGTAAAACCACTGTAGAGTTATTTGTACTATTAGTTATTCTGTGGTAGAGTCTGGTAACTGGTAAATGAAGGACAAGTTGAATGTATGTGAATATTTGTAATTAAAATACTCTAAATCAATGGAAACAAACGGTAAAAAAAAACTATGTATTTATCAAACCTGCTCACAAAATTTCACCGCAATCGGTTGAAAAATGCGGCCCGTAGAGGAGAACAGACAGCGCTGGAAAGCCGAACTGAAATGTTTTTTTAACATTTCTCCGTCCATTTTGAAAAATTTCAAAAAACTAGCGTGACAAAAAATTTTTCTACATTATTTTCAAACCTGCTTACAAAATTTCACGAGAATCGGTTGAGAAATGCGACCAGTGGCCCTACCATGAGTTGTTGCAAACTGTTTACGTTACAGTAAACTATCGTTTTCTCTCTTTCACTCGTATTGACTGTGAGCGGTATATCCGACAGTTTACTGTAACGTAAACAGTTTGCGTCAACTCATGGTAGGGCCACTGTAGAGGAGAACAGACTGCGCTGGAAAGCCGGACTGAAATATGTTTTTTTAACATATCTCTGCCATTTTGAAAAATTTTAAAAAAACTGGCTTATTAAAAAATTCTACATCATTTTCAAACCTGTCTACAAAATTTCACGAGAATCGGTTGAGAAATACGACCTGTAGAGGGGAACAGGCAAAGCTAGAATGTCGGACTGAAATACGTTTTTTTACATATCTTTGCCATTTTGAAAAATTTTGAAAAACTCGCTCGACAAAAAATTCTGTATAATTTTCGAACCTGCTCACAAAATTTTACGAGAATCTATTGAGAAAAGCGACCTGTAGGTGAGAACAGACAGCCAGACATACGAAAATTTATTGCCCAAGCTGAAACAGAGACGCTTCGCTCGCACTTCGTAAAAAAAAAGCATTATTTTAATTCCTTTTCTTAAGAAAGACTCGATATTACGTAAATATTAAGCATCGCAAGCAAGCAAGTGCCGGCAGAAGTGAAAACTTGAATATTAACGTTGTGCTTTTTTGATATTTTGGAATGGTTAGGGAATATTTTTTCACGAATTGCCGTCTTACGAATTTACCTACTCTGCATTTGAATTTACGAATACAGAACAGTATTGTACGAAGGTCTTATCCATAGCTTGACAGAAAATCTAGAGTTTTGACATTGAATAAAAAAATTAGCGCATTGCCATGGTCAAACAAGTGTTTACGTCTTGAAATGACGCGCCACCATTTTCGCCGCGCCCCGTAGAAAGAGAGGGGGATACTTCCGCCGCCGGCTGTCTACGCTACATCCGTCTTACGAATTTTCGATCAGGATCATGTGACCCTGACTGACGCGAGTTTAACATTTTTTCCCCATTACAAAAAAGTGTACAACGCCGCTAAAGATGTTTTCACTTCAAAAAAAAGCAATTTGATAAAGTTACTAACTTTAAACGATATAGTAGTAGTCGTATGACAACTGTCAAAAACTGTTAACTAAATAAGACAAGTAAGGATAAACATACTGTAATGAATATTTTAGGTTATGTTGCACGTGTATTTACCATGCATTTGTCACAACACAATGCCGTTTATATTGCCTACTGCAAATTCCTAAACGAGCATACCACAAGTTACGATTTTATCATGTTTAGAGAGGGAGAGTGATTCTGATTACGGTTAGTGAGCACGGCTCGCGTGCAGCGCGCTATCCGCCAGGCTAGCTAGCTAGCATGATGCACCTTGTCGCAATTTGTTACCGATACGGTACCGCTGCCGTGCCGCCGCCCGCCCCACCGAAACCTTGTACATTTTCTTCTTAACCTCACTTTTATTCCCTTAAATACAGTATTTAATAATGCAGTACATTTCTTTGCTAAGTGCACCTGCCAACTAATTTCATTGCGTGCCAAAAACAAGCCCAATTCACAAACTTATCGAGGTGAAATTTTATACGATTTGCTCCCACAAATCTTTTTAAATCATTTCAGCGAATCGCGAAACTTTTTCTATATAAATTTATTCCATTTTACTTTAACGACATTTTCATGACAAAAAGTTTGGTCGCAAATAATTTAATAATTCATTATTTCCTTAAAGAGCTTGTCGACTTTGATGGGATAATAAAAGCAGGGCCCGCGGGCCCATTTCAAGCACAATTCCATGTTAGAGGCGAATGTAATAAAACAAGTGGCTGTTACAGAGATATCCTCGGGTAGCCGAAATGTCAGCTAGGAGCTCCACGGTCAACTCGCAAAATTTTACGACGCACGTCCTCGCGTGTACCTGCGGAAACTACCAAATGCCAGCCAAGACGTAGGCCGGATAAAGTAACTAAACCTTGTGCCTTTATAAATGCTCCTTGTTTGTTTTTACGGGTCTTACACAACACTCCTTCTTTCGGAGTTACTTGAAATTTTAATAATCCTTTTTCGTCTACAGCTGCGAAAGCAGTTAGTATTTTTAGCGAGAAAGTTTAAACATTCAAAAGTGTGCGTGTCAATTATTTATCTTTACTTATTTGAATGAACATCATTTGCTTGATTCAATTTTTCATTCAAGAATTTAACTTTTTATCTGTTGGCTTAGACGTTACATAATCCTTTCTAATATTATAAATGCGAAAGTCCGTTTGTTTGTTTGTTTGTTACTACTTCACGTTTTAACTACTGAACCGACCATCATGAAATTTTACATACACGTTGTCAGGGGTACAGAGAAGGAGTACCTTTTATCCCGAAAAAAGTATTGTTCCCATGAGATAGAAAAACTATTTTTCTACGCAGACGAAGTCGCGGGCGGTCGCTAGTACTTTATATTTTTATTTTCTTACAAATCTTAATTAAGTAGTAAGATCGGAAACAATAAACGCTGAGATCAATTCTTGACTTAAATTGAGAAATATTGAAAAGTGTTGAAAAGTAAAGATGAAAGCGATAAAAGCAGACGAGCAATTCGGGCTGATTACACCCAGTTCCAAATTGATTGAAGAAAAAGGTGTGGAACCTGAGCGGACAGGAACGAATGGCACCGCGCGCCCGGTGATCGATCTCGCTCACAATAATATCAGGTTGCCGCAACCGTTCGCCGGCCCCATACATTAATTAGCTACAGATTATCGTCAGTCACATTCATACGGGTGATCTGTAAGCTCAGCAATACTATTGTATAGCTTTTCCGAACTCACAAATTACCTCTTGTGCTTATCTTTTCTTTACCTCGCATGAATGGGCTGCCTCATATGTTTAATGCCCGCCGAACATATTTCACATTTTCCGGATCATTGCAATCTCCATATTTATAGCTATCAACCGGAGTAGTGGTGTGGCGCCAAAATTGAGCACATTTATCAATCGGAAATACAATTTATTGAGTAAGAATTGGTCGCTTTTAAAATATACAATCTACGACCGACGTAGTAAATAATCAATTAATTATATTGTTAAGATATTAAAATTTAATATTTATATCATAGTATGATCCTATTATTTATTTGATGTGTACGTACGCGGTAAACTCAGAACTTACCAAAGCGAAGTTCTCAGACACAAAATAGGGGAATGAGCAATAAAACGTTCTGCCTACTCGATTTGTCAAACAAACGTGATTGTGCCATTAATAAAAAGGAACGAATCTACCGTTCAAGACAAAGAAGCCAGTATCAATATTTATTGGCGTGCTTAGTATTAATCGGGCTGGATAGCGCTGTATCGCGGCTACGACGGGGAGGCGGTATCGAATGGATGGACTGTCGCGGTTGAAGCGAGCCTAATTTTTCTCTACGAATAATTTTTCCTTCGTAGCGCGTAGCATTTTCGTAGCGCCAGCCTGGCTAACGTTATACGCTTTGATATCGCCTCGCCTCTGGTATCAGTGATTCAGTTTCAGTCATCCATTCAATTCAAGCCGAAGCCAGTATGCTCCCAGGCGCACCGAAGGACGGCCGTGTCGCGCGCTGCGATCTCGCACTCTACTCGTGTACGAAATGTGTGACAATAAGTGTTGCTTCCTCTTTGTTATGTAAAATTTTTACGTGTTTATAGACTTTAGCTTATTAGACAATATCCTTAATATAAGACATTTAGAATTTCAGTGTATTGTAAAATAAATATACTGCTTCGTGTTTATTTCCCGAATGTACAAGCGCTGTTATCTTCGATAGAAAAGGGTGAGATATCTTCACAATTAATAGTTTCATCCGATAATTAATCTTAGACGCTACATTTTAAGCAATGCTGCTAACCTACGAGTGGATTTGTTACAAACGGTTAATTTATTTTGATTTACCGGGTCGATATAACCGTTAACCGTCCGTCACCACCATTACACACGCAATATTTTAAAATCACGCTCTACATGTTTTCCAAATACTCGATGAGTCACAAGTTCACAAAACAATAAATAACTTTATTATTGCAATGTTTTGGTAAAAAAAGAATGGTTATTTTTTCTTTAACCTCTGTTTGCGAAAGTCGAGTGTTTTATTTTCTGTACGAATATTGATGCCATAAAACTGTCCCGCAAAAACGCAGTATTTTCTTTACGCCTACTAGAATGTTGGCGCGGCGGATTCAAAGGGAAAAAAATTAAAAATAAAGAAGGTCGGGGTGGGTGCTTGCTTGCCATTTAAAATGAGAAATGGGCAGCGTTGCAGCGGCGAAAGCGTCGCGTCGGCTGTGCTAAGATTGTATACCCGTATAATGCTTATGCACTGACTGTTCATTGTCACAATCCACAGACTAAACTCTTTTAATCATTTTCATCCCCGTTATCTCCACGAACTTGTTAAACTCATCGATAATCAAACAAAATTTTAACCTTCCTTAAACTTAACATTCCTTAACTTATACTTTAATATTTACGTTATTTGTCGAATAATTTTAGCAACTAGTTTAATGTTATCTAATCATTAGTTGAAAATGAGAACATATCTAATGTAAATAATATTTCAATTAGATATTATACAGAAAACAACCCATTAAGCTACACTGTCTTTATGACCCAAAAAACTTCTCAAAACAGGATCAGACTGTTAGCGGTATTTATATAGATTGTACGGTCTAAGACAAAATTGATTATTTATTAGCCATGGTCATTCTATCCATTTACCCTAAAAAGGTTTGGTAGTATTAAATGTATTTATGTTTTGGAAAACGCCAATAAACTTTTCCGATTGACTGAAACAAACTGAGCGCCAGTAAAAGCCAATGGACACCCCGGATCGAAGAGCGAAATTACTCGAAAAATTGGTTCCGAAAAGGATCCATGTGGTAGCGTTATTGAAAAAAGGTCGACTTGATTGATATTCGAACTTTACACGCTAAAAACGCTGAAAATGCAGAGCGTTTCGGTTTTTCGTCTCTGCTAAAAAAAAAGATTGACTCAATTTGTTCTTGTCCGTAGCGCAATAAACTCGGCGAAGGGTATTTTTAACTACGGATTTATCTTTTGGGAGTGTGTAATCGCCTTAATTCCGTTCACCAAATTAGGATTTAGGGTACTTAAATGGTAATTAATGGGTTATGTAAATGTTTTGATGAATAATGTTACTTCGTAATTTAAATACTATTGTCCCTTCAGGGAGGTAATTTTATTCATCTGTTATCTTTAGAGTATTATGTGTTTATGTTATCAAATCTTGCTGTCCCTACGAGCCATTAATTTTGTTATGTGAACGTTGTGAGACGGTTTGACCTTATGAATATGTATATTATTTGTTGTTTTTAACTACTTAATTAGATAATGTAGCTCAAGAGGTCAATCATCTTTTCTCATTTTTATGCAAATATGTAAATATTGGAGATAGCGTATTGTTTGTCAATATAAAACGAGAATTCTGCGGCCATTTGGCTGCATAAACAGAGCAGAACTTATGCGTCAGTTCATAATTCTTAATGAATATCTGTATAATTGTATACAAAATTGTCACAAAGTGGTACTACTTTCTACCTGTACAAAGTATATTGTTGTATCAGCACTGGAAGTCTGATAATGAGAAAAACAGTGAATATGAAAAATTACTAAACCTACTCATATAATTATAGCCAGTTACGGTTTTATTAATAGAGATAAATAGCTTGAGAGACCTCTAGAAGTCATCCATCATGCTTTATCATTCAAAACTATTAAATTGCCTCTTTTGACCTCTAATAATAGTATGTTGGACCAATATTTCAGCAATTAATGGCGGTACTATTATTTTACCTTTGGTGCTAACTATATACCATCTATGTATTTACAGTCCTGAAAAGATCTACAGTTTTACCTCCAAAGAGGAGATACTACAAAGAGACTAAAGAATTGATGACCAACTTTTCTTCAATTCGCGAGATTTTCAACTGAAGGCGTGATTATTTCGAACAAAAATTTAATTACCTTAACTGTACCGCCCCGAAGAGCCATTGTGCTTTAAATAAAACGTCGTACGCACTGCCGACGACGGTCACGAGAGAGCTCACCGTGATAGATGATATTCGAGAACAATTAATCTTGGGCAAAATATGCGGACGATTTGCGAGCGAGTGGTCGGGCCTAATGGTCGGGAGGATTATCACGCGTCCACGTTCTACCCGCCCCCGCCCGTCGCCGTCATTAGCGGAAAAACCCGCGCCCCGACCTAATAAAACAACATAATATTGACTATAATGTAAAAACAGCAGTTTGCATACGAGTAGTGTTCGGCGGTAATAACGTGCCGCCGCACAGCCATATATCATAGAGAGGGGTTTCATAAAGGAGGCGTGAGGCCTTCCCGCTCGGACACTGAAGGCGTTGTTATGCGACGGCGCTGTCCTCGGATAATGTCTTGCATAAATTTACCGTAATCGTGTAAAGCCAGTATCACTTGCATAATTTAATGCAAACAAGCTATGCAGTTTATATTAAAAACGTCACAGACTGGATCTGCAGAATGATTAATTTCTCCGTCTCCCTATTGCGTTTACACACGAATGAATAGGCACTATCGGCACTAACCAGGATATGATAGCGCCCCATAATGTTCCGTTAATTGGAGATACCTGTTTGCTGCAATTCCGGTCGTTCGAGAACAAGGTATCGTAGCTGCTTCTATGTCGAAGTTTAATTGAAACGGCAGCTTTGATTGCATTTAATCGATTTTATAGCATGCACAGAGATTTTGTTAATCACAATACATACTAGCTGACATGATTTATCATTTCTATAAATAACCGTCATTTTTATCAAGGAGAGGTGTTTGTTTTATTTACACTCTTTCGTTATCGTATCAGTATACGAGGGATTAGCTACTTTTGTTACTCTTTTGTCCCTGTTTTTTTGTATATACAGGTGCCACTGGCATGGGCTGGCCATAATTTAAAACAGATTTCGTCCACACCCGTAAACAAAGTAGTTAGTACGGCGTGCCTGGATTGTACACTGTACAGGGTAAACTGCACCAGGCTGAAGCAGGGCAAGGCGCGAGCCAATGCAAATTAGTGGAATGACAATTAGCGCTCGATTGTTGTTCGCCCTGCAGCTTGCATTTAGCAAATGAAATAACCAGGTAAGGGATTCAGCAAATAAATTATGAAGCGGCATACTCTACTCCGTTTCCATTTCGAAGCGTGCCTTTTGTTGTTATTGCGAGGAAGAGTGCAGAAGTTGGTGTTCGTTTCGCAATACTATTTACACTTTTTTCTTTGTTTTATAGTTGAGAGCAGTGAGAGCTTCTTCAATTAGTTGAGAAATTTCAATTTGAAAGTATGATTCTCAATGGAAATGTGTTTCTTTTAAATTGATTAATCGTGCTGCAACAAGTTTAAAGATGCCTCGCTATTCAATCCTTTTGTTATTGAAGATTGATTTTATTTCTGAAAAACTTTTTATTGTGCTATTCACAACGTTTAATTAATGGTGTATTACAAGATGGATATGTGTCGCCATTTGTACCGCAAACAAAATGTCCACGGAATACCCGAGTTGACAGATGATGTTAGGGCAATTAATCTTGACCAAATATGCGGGCGCGTTGCGGCCTCCCCTCCTAATGACGTTCCACTATGCTCCGCTTCCTTGCGGTTCACTTCACCACGCCTCTTATCTCAGCTTCGCGAAATATGCTGCTACATTATGCTCTGACGTTTGATATAAATCTTCTCAGTCCATTTTCATACTTTCTGAATGCAATGGTGTATTTGTTAGGTGCGTGAGTTACGTCAAAATCTTTATCATCGTTTGCCTTTAAAGGTTTTCCGTATTTCTAATAGTAGTTTTCTATCTTTTCTAATCTGACATCAAATCACATAAATGTTATTCTCAGTTGTCACTGCAACCGACCAGTGGAGCGGACGTAGACCGCGAAGCCTCTTTCGCATCGTTTAATGACGTTCGACAGACCCTTGTCATCGTCAGAGGTACCCAATATAAGCGGTGGAATATTTCAGTATAGATATTGGAACGTTATGGGAGTAACTCTTATTATAATGCGGATATTCGACCGGCCGCGCTGGGTCCGTGACGATGAGGTGTAGTCAACGAGCAAAGTTATAATAAGTTAGCCGTCCCTTCATCTTTGTTGCCTTGGGAGCATTGTCTTTTGATCCGATGTAATCTAACACGGCTATTGTAATAAATACATAGGTATATGAGATATCGAACCTTTATTATTTGGGATACCTTCTCATATTTATTCGATTGGAAGTAATGGAAGTGTTATCAGCAATACTCAATCTTATTACAAGATACACAAAGTGTTGCCTCTTTGCATATACATTCTATTTATTGTTTACCTAGATATCTCCAGCACGAGTGCAACTTAAATATGTATTCTGTGCTTATTATTCTAAACAACTTTATTTTATAAAATTTATCAAATTGTCTTATAATAGTACATTATGAAACAAGTTAGCTTAGGTTGCTCATTGCACACAAGGCTGTGGGTTGCAGCCCGAGCCGCAGGCGAGGGCGTAACTCAGCCGAGTGTGCAATGAGCAAAAGCGTGAGCTTTCCTCGCAAATGTGTTAAAAAACGTCGTATGAAACTCGTGAGAGTTTCATACGACGTTTTTCAACACATTTGCGAGGAAAATACAAAGTAATTTATCACACAGCACCAATACGACAAAAACAAAATATGACAATTATGGGAAAAAGCGCGTAGGTTTTTTTTTGTTTTTTCACACACCCAATGCAAGAATGTTTTTGCGAACAAAGAGGTGAGTGAGCATACAGCTTACCTCAAAATTATAATTTTAAGTGATAAAATGCAAATATTTTAATATTTTATAACAAAATATTGTGAATTATGAATAATTTGATAATAATAAATATTTGATTGACTTAATTAAGGACTTACATTTATTTATTTCAAAAATGAATATGAATTGTCACCGGCATAAAACCTCTTTGTTGTTACTAAAAAAAAAATAACTGTATTACCCGGTTAAATTGGGAATGCTCTGTTTACTCGCATAGAACTTGCAATAAGGTACTAATTTAACTTTGTAGGGATAATTCTATAACAACCTAGTGTTTTATATATTGCACGCGTTTGTTATAGCTCGGTTTATGGCCCTAAAAGCGATGTATTAGGGCTCACTTTACGAGCAAGTGTGTTGAAAACCCTATTACTTGTCAAGACGATACCACACGACCCAAGCTCAACCCAATTTTTTGTGGTGCTATTTTTCAGCCTGAAATGCTTGTCAGACTCAGCACCAGTGAGCGCGGGCTGGGCACGGGCTGCGTTTGAGTTGAGTTCGGGCTGAACACGGGCTGAGCGTGGGCTGGTGCAGTTGCATCACCAAAATGTAACGGAGTTTATTAACGTCTCATACATAAGACCTATTGTTCGTAGCATAAGACTCAAAATTGTGAGCGATACTTTTCAAGGCGCGGCGGGCTGGGTTGTGTTTGAGTTGTGTTCGAGTTGAGCTCGAGATGAATTCGGGATGTGTGGTATCGTCTGAATGCAGCCTCACTTACAAAATAAATACAAAATCTGAACTATTTAATGTCATAGTTAATGGCCCTACGGCGTAGCTCGTAGCCATGTCAATATCAAAAAACCGTTAATATCTCTGTCTTGTCTCACTGTTCACTTCCATTGGCTTAAATTAATTTTGAAGATAATAATCTTAAATTCCAAGGACACAGACCAGACCTAATCTTTAGTAAAATGTTCCCTAACACTATTGCTAGGGAAGGGCGCTAAGGACATTCTGTAAGACCCATATATCCTAGAATACTATAGTCTGCTCGCTACTAGAATAAATCATATCCATTCCAAATTGAAACGCTGTCAAGCCTGTAATACCTATTGGTAATTAAGTTAGCACTGCTTTTGTGCTCCAGAATCAACGTGGAGACTTCTAAAGCCTTTCTACGTTTCGCTTCCAGTTTTATCTCCAACGCAATAACTACGGTCCAAATGAACATCTTTAGTCTTTTTTCAGTCCTTTTAATTAACAGCTTCAGTGTTTCTTCATCTCGCTCTCGCAGCGGTAATAATTGTTTTTTAGACATTGTATTTTAACGGATGCTCCTCGTTTTTCTTTTAGAGAAAAGTTAGTTAGGCCAGCTATCACCTGATATCAGTCATTCAGTTTATTTTAAGTAGTTAAGTACTTGAAATTTGAACGATTATTGAAACAAGTTAAAGTTCTCTATATGGTACTAGCGACCTGCCCTTGCTTTGCTTCGGTTCCTTCCTTTTTTAGCAAATGGTTAAATTTTACTCTGTGGTGATTGGTGACCGATTGGTCTGCTGGAATGCACCTATTGAATGTGCGTAACGACTGTCACGCGGCATTACACTAACGCCATGTTTCGGAAATAAATAGAGCGAAATTTATTCCTTTTTAATTATTTTAAGAAGTGATTAACTATAACAATATTTAAAGGAATGTGATAAATAAATTATTTATTTATTTTTTTGTTTTATTTTTATTTATTAATTTATTTATTCCTTTGGAAATCACAAGGTGGTCAAGACAAGTATACCGGAGCACCATATACCTAAATGAAACATAAAATAATACTATTTTAACCCCGCACGACTGAATTGTACCATTAACCTCATGGTGAGTGAGACATGGCGTATCTACTTTCGGCAGTTTTCTTCATGCTTTTTGCTCTATACTATAGAGCGCCTTTGTGCCATCTTAAAAATAAATGTTATTATAATTGAGAGAGAATGCAAGGATACCATTGGGCAATTTGAATTAACCTTTCGAGTAGTTTGCGAGTTCCGTAGCTGGGTTACGACCGGGTCATCTACTAGTTAATATTCAAAGGGTCGCATGATCACGGATTCCACGCGCGTCTCGCCTCCATCGCTGCCTCTGAGCAAGCTTTTGAAACCTCCGCTTTTAGTTACAAAATACACTATTGTTTTTCTACTCCAGTGTACCTTTCGACCAAATGCAAAATTAGTCTGCATTACATTCACTGGAAATTCCTGCGAATCCAATTTCTGAATATATGCAAGCAGATGAAATTTCTGTACTCGCTATTTTGATTCTCTAGCTAGCTATCTCTCTTCCAGCATAGGGTTACCAGATCTAATAATGGGATTTCCTGACTTAATTTCCTGACATTTCGTCACCTACATCTACATTCTTCATTTAGTTGACGTTTGATATTTTTTTCTTACAAAATGATTAAAGCTTCGTACAGACTGAGGCGAGCGAATCGCGCGCGTCGCCCATTTTGACAGATTTTGATCACGTAACTCAAAGCAGTAGCCATAGCCATAGCCATTGCCATAGCAATTTCTTTGACAATAACTATGGCTATCGCTTTGAGTTTCGTGATCGCACTCGCGAATTTCGCGCGGAATTCGCCTCAGTCTGTACGAAGCTTAACAAATCTTACACTTTTTCGCATATAAAAAAATCCATTCAACTACAGTTTTTCCCTGTTTTCCTGACAGATACCTTAAATTCCTGACATGTCAGGAAAATTCCCGTCATCTGGTAACCCTATTCCAGCACCGTTTATCATTATCGAATATTTCACATCGGATTTTGATACTGTAGTCGGCACATAAACGATTAGGATTTCAGTTCAAAGCGGTGTTACTGATTGCATGTTGGATTAAGTTGGAAATATTCCATTTACGTATCAGCATACTTTGAACTCAGACCAAATAAAAAAGTAAAGACGGAGTCTTCCGACAAAGCGGTGAAGCCAGTAAAACTACGCCTTGGCTGTGTACGTACACAGTTTACGCACACATATGTAACGAAACTACGCCTTGGCTTTCGTTCGTCATTGGGCGAACCCTGCCGCCCGGCCCCCGCCCGCCCCCTAGTACGCACACATGTACCATCAAAAACCGGCTTCACTTAGTTGTTCGCAACCACTGCGCAACGCTCCATCTACCTTTTTTATTTGATCTGAGACTTTGAAATAGTTTAAATTTAAAAAGTTATAGCAATTTATTATTTAATCCGCATAAGATATCTATGAATCTGGTATATGGCTGATTGAAACGGGAAACGGGTATCACATTCCTGCTGTTTTACTGGCGGAGTTTATATATCTTTTAGCAAAAGGAATTTGTATTCATTACTTAACTTTTTGATTGAATTGAATTTGGAAATTTTGGCTATAGCTCACCCAATTTAACGGTCGAAAGAGTTTGTTTTAGGAGTTGCAAAGAAGTGTTTCAGTGTAAGCCTTCATTGAAATAACGCAAAGGTCGGATTTGTAGGAGCGAGCGGTCGGTCGAAGTATTCTCGTTTCAGTGAACACAAACGTTTCCGGGATTGAATTGGTGCATTACTTAATGATAAGGCCAACATACAATTTCCTTGTTATATTTGAACAGGCACTTACTACATGTACTTTTTGGTGGTATGTTCTGAAATAGGCTTTAACAAAGTACATTTCTATGTGTGTTTAGTTGCTATGTTGTAGAATATGAGTAGAGTGACAGTTAACATTTTAGATAGAAAGATTAGGATTAATACAATGGTGTTGCCTATGTTTTTTTTTCTATACTTCACCTATTATTAAAACCTTTTGCGTCCTAAAATGTAATAAATGTTCTTAATCATACCTACAATTTTAATACCAATCTCGAAATGGCTTTTTGCACAAATAAAGATTTATATTGCAAAACAAATCAAACAAGTTTATGAAATTCCTAAATACACCGTTTAATGATTATTTCTATTGATATCATATGTAATACATAACGGATGTTATTTTGCCATAGATCTATTAATCTATTATCTACAAAAAGAAGAAGAATTATGCACCTATTGCCCATTATGTACCTAATTTTGAAGAACAAAAAAGCAATATAACGGCAGGTTGGGGATTCTAACCTACTTATTCTGTTTTACTTCTCGGGTAGAACCAACAATGTGCGGGCGTAATTCATTATTCTAATTTACAAAACAATGGACGACATTTGCATTACTATTCGACAATAATCATTATTGAAAATGGAGCAATTGGCAACCGTTATACCATATAGGTGGTGTACAAAACGGTGTATGTTCTTATTTATTTTTATTTTTTTATTTTGTTTCAGATTGCACTGATGTTCTCAAAACCAGAAGGCGCCAGCACCTTCTTTAGACGGATGTCGTGAGCTCTGGCCCCGAGAGCACACGACGTCGCCGTGATGAGCACAACCCGCCATAATGCGTCGGCGGCCATTTTAAACCGTGAACGGCGTTTGTCGGCTCAAGATGGCCGTCACCCGCGGCGCCCTCGTACTCAGCCATCCTGCGCAATGGCGCGTCCCTATACATCACTATGAAATGTGGAAACACGGAAAGTGGCGACAGAAAACGTCACGACCAAGGACAAACCCAGCCGTTAGAGTGCCCAGATAGAGACATTGTACAGTGATATCCGTAGAGGCCTAAGTGTTACTTTTGTGTAAATATAGTGGTGATTAGATGTTAAGGATGGCCGGCGAGGGTCGAGGAAGTCGTACGCCGCTGCTGGAGTGCGGCGGCGAGTATGCGCACGCGCACAAGTCGGCGGCCCCGCGTTGCTGCTACTGGCTGGCCAGTCACGTCAATGTGAGGAAGTGCGTCGCTGGCATCATGTTGCTATCCGTCCTCACGATATTCTTCTATACGTATTACGTCACCGTGCCGTTTACGAGGTAAGTGTTTCTTCTCATCTCTCCATCTATTAAATCTAAAATTAGATTATGAACCTCACAGCTATGTTAGGGAACAGACAGGCCTTCCTTTTTAAGCCGTAATGGTCCAAGTTTTGTTTGCCCTTTGTGGATATTAATTTGTAAGTGTGTACTGTGTCGTGAACGACTGCCGGCCGGGACTAAGTGCCTAATTTGCAAGGAGCATGCATCAAGGAGCAAGACTGGTATTTGTGTGTCTTTGCAAAGGTTATTTGGCTTCTGTAAGCGCAATCAGCTATCTACTGCGCTGGATTCCAGTTAATTTTACAATTTATTAGAAAAGGTTATATAAACCAAACGTCATCCAGCTTGATTTTCTTGGAAATGCTAAGGTTAAACGTTTCAACCTAACGTCCTTATCTGTGTCAATGACACATATTTAGTCGCCCTTCAGATTAAAAATTTTGCAATATTTACCTCACGTCTTCTTGTTGTGGCTTTCCACTACTAAAGGTTCGCCATCAGCTCAGCGAATCTAGCTGTCTTGTGCCAAGCGGAAAAGTTGTTCA
Source organism: Agriphila geniculea (assembly GCA_943789525.1). Classification (NCBI taxonomy): domain Eukaryota; kingdom Metazoa; phylum Arthropoda; class Insecta; order Lepidoptera; family Crambidae; genus Agriphila; species Agriphila geniculea. The sequence goes on from OX038875.1 coordinate 18,980,273, forward strand.
ACGTTGACAATCTTCTTCCACTCCCGGATATTCCGTATCTAAGACTTTTTTCTTCTTTCAACGCGTGGCTTTCCCATTATTTTCCCGATTATTATGAGCTGGAGTAGCTGGTATCGTCCATGTCTTAATAACGTGACCGAGATACCCAACCTTTCTGCGTTTGATGGTTCGCAACAGTTCCCGGGTCTTTCTGACGCATTGTTGTACCTTTTCATTTGAGACCCTCTGTGTCCAGCAAATTAGCATTCTATGGTAGCACTACATCTCAAAAGCTTCGAGACGCTTCAGGGTGTCAACTTTCAGGGTCCAAGCCTCGCTACCGTACAACACCACTGGCCACACATAACAATGGAGTATCCTTACTATGAGCTTCATACAAAGTATTTGGTACATAAAACTTTCTCAATTTTCTTGAAGGTTGCTCGAGCGATTTCAATCCGGGTACTGATTTCTTGATCGCTGTCCCATTCTCCACACACCCAAGCACCGAGATACTTATATTGCCGAACTTGCTCATTCAAGATCTAGACCTGCTACCACAGAATACATAATAGTGCTGCTACTTCAATTCTGGGATTTGGGTGTGTTGCTGGATGCGATCAAGAACATGGTTTTTCTCACATTCAGGGTCAAACTCGCCCTCAAACTACTCTCGTGGACTCGATTCAGAATGAGCTATAAGTCTTAGTCTGTTAAGGCTGTCCTGTGCTGTACTTACAGTGTCATCGGCATGCCTCACTCAAGTTGTTAATAGTTTTGCTATTGATCTTCACCAATCTCCAGGTTTTCTAGAGCTTCTGACATAAATTGCTTCAAAATATAGATTGATGAGGAGAGGAGACAGAATGCAACCCTGTCGAATCCCACGGCAAATGTCAACCTGGCAGGTCCCCGAATGTTCCACTCTTATTGTTGCAATTTGGTTCCAGCACAGATTTCTCAGATCTTTGCCAACTAAACCTCACGTCTATTTGCGACTGTTACAGCATTTGAGTTCGGAAATTATTTAGTGACAATTTATAATGCACTTGGTTTGTGTGTGCAATAATACTAATACTAAATAATTTCTGCATTAAAACCAAGAATAGTCAAAATAACAATACATACGGATATGTATTGTAGGACTAGCAGGACATGTTTGTAGCCGCATATCATATATTATAGAAATGTTTACCAGGTCTCACCCACATGCACGCACATGATTAATATTCGATATCTCTTTAATAACAGTTCATTTAACATCATGATCAAGCTAATTATTAATATTGTTAATTATCATAAAATAAATTGCTTTTGCTGCACATTTTCACATTTTGAAATCTATCGAATAGGTACCGTTCAAGAGGTTTTGGAATATGAAATCTTCATCGTCCGGATTATTTTATACCTATTTTGATTATGAAAATTCTTGAATTACTTTTTTAATGATATACTTGATTGGACATGATTATTGATTAGTTAGTAGGGCTAACATATTCAATTATTCCATTCAATTATACAACGAATAGAAGATAAGATCAAGATCATAAGCCAAAGAACCAAAGCAATGATTTCCTTTTCGACATTAAAGTAGCAACCCAGGGAGCATATCCCAATATTTTGACACAATTTATTTCTTAAAATACTCAAAAGACTCGAGACGCATGTTGAAGATTTTCATTTATACCTTCACGATTATCTCACATAGCCTATTCCGTTTTCTTGCTAGTAGAAGATAAAAGATCTCACTTTTACGGCTTGAAGGTGCAACGTAGCCAATGCAGCCAGCGGGTGCTTCGTTAATGATGCAGAGACCCGGCGAGCACAGCCCGACGATAGGCCCGTTTCTATTATCTACCAACCTAATTAGGCTATCGCTTCACACCGTTCCCTGATATTTTTTTGCCTAGTAGACTCGTAAACCAGCTGTGAAAATCCTAGGCTAGTTTAATTTATCAAACAGGTAGGTAGGTATGTCTGGTCTTTAAGGTTCGGGTATCAAAATGGTAAAAAAGGAACCCCTATGGTGTGACTCAGTCTGTCTGTCACAGCTGGACATCTCGAAAACGACTAATGGTATCAACTTTAAATTTGGAATAGTTTAAGATGACATTTGCCCAACTATTTTGCAAATAAGAAAGAAATAAAAAAAAAAAATTTTACAACAGGGACTGAAAAGAGGTCTTAAAAATTTGAAGTGCAAACTGTTTCAGCCACTCCACATTGCAAACTGTTTATACAGTAATATACAACGCATTTACAACGCATGCATTCACTCAATGACAAAGGTCGTATGGCAATTCATTGGTCGATTTCAAGTTAATTTAATAGTGTGATAGTTAGAAACTAACCCCCGGTTCCTGAGGTACTTTATCGGTGGTTTAACTTTATCGGAGGGGTCCACACCAGATTATCTGGTTTAAAGTAATAAAATTAATTTAAAACTAGATAATATGGACTCCTCCGATAAAGTTTAACCTCCGAAAAACCACCGATAAGTACCCCAGAAACCGGGCATAACTGAATTATCAAGTCTGTTATGGATTTTCAAAATAGAATTATTAATGTTATGCAATTTAAGGGACACCCGTACGTATCATAAAGGGTATGTTGTAATACTTTATTTACTTTCGTTTAAATTAAAAACCGGCCAAGTGCGTGTCGGGCCACGCGCCGTAGGGTTCCGTAGTTACCTTATACCATAACAACCACTATCATTTTTCGTCTGCAAAAATAACTTTGTTTTTCAGTGTTGGTATAAATGACAAAGTTATATTTGCGGTTTTGGAAAATGTGCTATATCTCAAAAACTGCAAAATATATGTCGTTAAAACCAATTTTCGTTGAAAGAGTTTATTAAGATCTACAGCATATATATATTTTTGATTTTTCGCTCTCTTATTTCAAAAGTTAAAGGGGGGGGGACACACATTTTACCACTTTGGCGGTGAATATCTTTCAAACGGTGGACTTTGAGAAAAAATTGTCTTAGGAACCTCAATATCATTTTTAAATACCTATCTATAGACACTCCGCACGTATTGGTTTGAAGAAAAAAATTTTTTTTAGTATTACATGTATGGCGAGCCTCCCCTTTATCTTTTTTATTTTTGTATTAAAATCGTTAAGCGGTTAACAGAATACCAAGTTTCAACAAAAGTTTCAACTGTGTAGTCTTAATACTTTCGGAATAAAGTGGCTGTGATATACGGACAGACAGACAGACATGACGAATCTATAAGGGTTCCGTTTTTTGCCATTTAGGCTACGGAACCCTAAAATGCACAAGTGAGGGACGGCTGCCTTTAACAACTTTTCTACGGCCGGCTTCTTTTCGGTAAAATAAAAGGTCTCGACAACCTCCCGTGTCCAGTCCCGCCCCGACACAGTCACGGTAATTTCTTTACCGTGACACAGCCATGACGTCATTCAATACTATATTATATACAGCTACTCTTTTTTATCAACTTTGGAGCTTCATTCGTATTGTTAGTGATAGGCACCCATTACACACACAATCTGATCACGCCAGATCGCGCCAGACCGCGCCAGATTGACAGAGATTGATTGTGTAACGTTGTTCGTGATCTGTTTCAATCTGGCGTGATCAGATTGTGCTGGATTGTCAATCTACGTCAATCTGGCGCGGTCTGGCTTAGGGTTGGCACCTTTTTTCGAGGTAATAGTATTATTTTCAAAACATTTAAATATTATGGTACTTACTTTTGGAATATTTATAAAAATGTAGTACATAAATATGTAAAAATAAATATTTTTAACTAGCTTCCGCCCGCGGATACATCCGATTGGGTGGACATTCGAAAAATGATTAAAAAACAAACATACAAACGAATAGAGAACTTGCAGTCTGCTCATCGCAATCTACTTCTATCCGATACATGTTTTTTTTAAAGCTGAACTGATAAAGATGAAATTTAGGGCACAGTTTATTAGCCTAGATTAAAACATAGGATACCTACTTTTTATCTCGGTCAAAGGTATCCTAGGTATTTTTAGTTTTTAAAATTGAAATTAATATGTAGTAAGTACTTACTTTCAGAAAATTTATAAAAAAAAATATAAGTCCACATTTATTTTTTACTACATAGCTTCCTACTCGACTACATCTGCGTGGACATTTGAAAAATCTCATAAAAAAAAAAACAATTATAAAGACGAACAGAGTACCTCCTCGTTTCGTGAAGTCGGTTAAAATATCAGATCCCAGTAGATTGTTTGCATCGGATCGCGGTAGATTGTGGTAGATTGTCAATCTACCACGGTAGACTGACAATCTAGCACAATATACTGCGATCTAATATTTTTAACCGACTTCAAAAAAGCAGGAGTTTGTTTCTCTGTTCGTCTGTATGTTGTTTTCAAGGCTGAACTGATTTGAATGGAGTGTAACACACAGTTTATAGCCTGGATTAAATAATAAGATACTTTTTATCCTGGTCAAAGGTACCCTAGGGTAAAATACTTATGAGAAATTTATAAAAAATATAGTCCATATTTATTTTTAACTAGCTTCCGCTCGCGACTACATCCGGGTGGACTTTTGAAAAATACCCTAAAATAACATACAGACGAACAGAAAAACAACCCTGCTTTTCTCCTCCGGAACTGATTTGGATGAAATTTGGCACTCAGATAGTTCATAGCTTAGTAATTTAGTATTATAAATATCGATATTTGATTTTACACACACAGCGCCATCTAACCCTAGACAACTGATTTTACTAGGTAGGTACTTACTTTTCGCAATAGATAGGTACTTATTAAACGCAGACCTGTCACAGAAATTAAAATATTTCATTTCAATTTCGTCCGGTCATCGAACCCGGGATCTCTCGCGTGGTAGACTGGCATGTTGAATACTGCACCACTCAGGTCATCGATCGATATCACGCGAAAATTAATGCAAAAAGTGGGCAACCCTGCCAAAAACCACCGTGGATCGTGGTAGATTGTCAATCTACCAAGATCTACTGCGATCCAGATCTCGCTGGATTGACCGTGTAACGTCGCAAACCAACCGCATCAAATTCCATCAATCTGTGGTTTTGATCAGATTACACCAGATTGACGTGTGTAATGGCCGCCATAGAATTAGCAGATTTGTGATCTGAATAAAATTGTTTAATAAACTGTCTAATCCTGTCTCGTCAAAGCCAGATAAACGTTTATTTGATTAAGTTTCATTATTTGCACCTGATATTGGCTGATTAGAATTGTAAAACATTATTCTGGGGTTAAATAGTTAAATAGGTATGACACACACAGGTCTGTGTCAAACTTGCTGTTATTTTATTTAACGTTGGTAATGTACCTAATATAGAGCGGACAATTAAATATTTTGACAACTTTATTATTAATCTGTCAAACAGCTCTCGCATTGTGTACTCTGCGAATTTCCCACTCTGATCAAACATTGACTAACCATTTCACAGAGATATTAAATTATAGTGTTTATTTAGATTTCTTCCTGATTCGCTGTATTCCAGATTCGTCGTAATCGTAATATAGTCGATATAAAGCATGTTCGTAATAAAATAAAAAACCAAATAAACATTGTCTCTTACTTTCATGAATAAATTAAAACAATGGAACTCAAAAAAAATCCTTGGTAAAACCAAAAACAGTTTATCACTTAGTATAGAATAAAAATTGCCTAAAATGAAAGAAAAAAAATAAAAAATTCTTCCCGACAAACCGCATCCGAAAATTTGAATATTATTTACTGACACCTTTCAATTCACAATGCCAAATTATTTGTAAAGAGTTGTTAGCATTTTTGTAGAGTTGATGTATTACCTAAGCAGGGGATTGTACGTACACTTAAGCCGAATCTGGAATACGACGAGTCAGGATCAGGAACACTATACTTAAAACTGTACTTGAACAGCATTCACAGCTACCGTATAACCCCAAATTGATGGAGGGCAAACGACGAAAAGACACAGTGTGCAGTACACCTGCCGTTAGAACATCATTTGCTCATCATTTCTTTTACTGTCTCGGACCGCTACTTTATAATAGACTCAACGCTTCTCTTCATATCTATCCACTTTTGACTAATAAGTGTAAGCATACTGTGACTAAATTTCTTATGACTCTTGACTACGACGCGACTGAAAACTTGCTCTGCACTATGAAATAAAAATATTACTAATAATTTTTAATGCGATAATAAATGTTAATATTATAATTATTTTAAACATTGTTCATTGTGCCGGTACCTATCTCTCGCAGCCTTAGACCCGTACACGCACACACGTAGACACATGCACACATCATCCACACATACTTACAAATACACACACACACCTATTCATTCACACATACATACCATAGCTTTGGTTTATCTACTGCAACTTAGTTTTAGTTTACGTTGTTATTGCTTAATCTTTAATCCTGAAATTATATTGCTTAAGTTCACCATCTTCTTTATACTAGGTGTATCAAGCATACATAATGTGTAGGTAAAACTATTGTCAGTGGGTGGGCCTGGCGACCTGTAGCACAGGTTTCTTTCTCTGAAACCTATTTCGGGCACCAGTCCCTCACAAATATAGAAACCTTCCATGTTGTAGCTTAGTTGCCAAAATGTCTATAGACTTAAGTTCTATTATTTGTGATGGGAAAATAAACAAACATTTTATTTATTTACTATGAAGCCGGAACAATATTTCTTTTAAATACCACTTTAAAATGCCACTAAACTAAACAAATTAAGAGCTACCTGATAAAAGTTATTTAACTGCAATATGTTTATAATATCTGATAGAAGTCTCGTAAAATGTTTGCATACTTGTTCCTATCTCCCTTTGTGTTTTACTCGGAAGCATGTTCGTATGGAACTTCCATTTTCAAGACTTTTCGCTCGTTTAGCGGGAAATACGTGTGACTTTGCAATCATGACGGAAAAACTTTTAAGTGTCGAGTTATTCAAAGTACTTTTGTTCCGCATTGTAATAAAATATTAATTTATGCATGAAATTTTCAGTTAATTCGTAAAATTGCTTAACAGAAGAATTAAAAGCGTTTAACTTCGTAATGGCGTTCATGTAGCTCTTTGTTTGGCGGCTTTTCACGTCTAAATTAGAAAGGGAGAGGGCGAATATTTCACTGTAATTTATAACGCGATTTGGTGTATTAAGGCTGAATGTCGCAGAACTAGAACGATAATATTTTATTTTATCGGCTTAAAATTACATTGGCGGGATGAGCGGCAAGGGGCGGCAAGTTCCGCCGACTCAGTTGAATTTATAGCAAAACTTATGTTCGAGCTAATTAATGGAAGCTGTTTCGCGACGCGCGCAGTATTCGTTGATTTAAACGCGTATTATTTATAACGAGGTGTTATAAATAATACGCGTAATAAGACCCGTGTGATCATTTAGTTTTGAATCGTAGAGAGAGTAAACATAAGTCTGTCAGTTCTGAAATGACTAAAAAACAAAAATTTTAAGTTTAAGGTATTCCGGCCATTTCAGAACTGACAGAGTTATGTTTACTCTCTCTACGATTCAAAACTAAATGATGACACGGGTCTCTTACTGATGTCACATGACGTAAATATAATCTTCAAATTTTGACCGGAAGTGGAAGATTTTCATAAGCTTCCGGCCAATTTTATTTGCGATAATCTTCTGATCCTCGCTTAGCACAACTTTTCCGACCGTGTGCCATGCATTTCATCGTGATGTCATATGACGTAGGCAATACTGTCGCGGGCTCACGGACCATTTTCATTGAAGTTTCCAATCCGTTGGCGAAGGCGGGGCTTTCATTAAAGCAAAGAGGCCGCAAGCCGAAGCCCGGCACGCAGCTGCCTACGGATAAATATTTCCACAAATTCCACCTTTATTTATTTTACGCTATAGAGATAACGCTAATGGTGCTTTGATGTGGCTCTAACTTGGAACGCAACCTTAACTTTGGCAGGCTTTGATTGATTTTCTTCTGAATTCTGCTTAGGTAGATAACTTGGTAGTTCATTTGCATGCCTTAAGTAGAATTTAATATAATTACCATTCATTATTGTATTAAATTCCACTTTGAAGAATGTTGCGGGAGCTAATCTTGTTATTGTGTTATGGCTATACATTTTTTAAATATTATTCTTAATTTCAAGTTTAGGTCCAATGGTTGATATATCAGCCGAAAATCAGTTTACGATTTTATACATACAGATTGATTGCCTTTCTATTTTCGATATCCAGATTATATTTTTGTTGCAGCTTGGTATGGCGCGATCGGGTGCCACGTCCCCTGTCCCAGTGTTCGCTGCTTGCGTCACAGCAGCAAACCGCGCGAGACCACCGCTCGGACGCGCGTCTGCGCATCGACGCGAAAGTCCTCGTCATCGTCGAATCTGCATACTCTCGACTTGGGCGTGACATCGCTGAACTACTGGTGGCTAACAGGATCAGGTGAGTTGGTGGTAGAGAGAGACACCACTGAAAACTCAATTTGTAGGTGCAAAAATTAAGAGCACCAGACATTTTAGTGTTTCGACAAAGCACATTTAGCGTACCTATGAGAAAAGAACGCATTGATCGACAGACTGTCTGCGCTATCATGTCTGCAATCATGCTACACCATAGTAGATGTAAACTAAGGCCCTCTGCACATGGCTCGTAAGCGTAGTCATCTCGTAAGCGTATCGTAAAGACGCGACGAGTACGATACGAGCAGAGTTCTACACACGAATCGTAACGTAGGCGTAGATATGGTTCCAGAATATAATCTAGAGCTTCATGTTAACGGGAATTCTTCACCATACATATAGAAAGTAGTTTCTACGCTGGCTTTTTTACGCCAGTACGCTACGACTAGGGTTTCTGCTCGAGCTTTCTCGAACTCGAGAAAACTTGAGAAATTTGGCATCATTCGAGACGAGAAAAAAATGACCGGAGCTCGAGAATTCTCGAGCTTCGAATTCAAATCGTAGCAGACGCAACGCGCGACTTTTTTTCGCCGTTAACTGACACTGCCCGCAGTCTGTGCTCTTTCATTCATTTGTCTAAGACAAAAGTAAGTTTTCTGAATTATTTAACGTTGCTTGGAAGCAAAGTTAACCTATTCTAGAGTATGTCTGGTCTATTCCCCTCGTATCTATACTAAAGACAAGTATGTAAAGACTTGAGTAAAATTTGCAATTTTCAAATGCTTCTATTATTATTTTCACATGCAAGTAATAAAAATTTAAAAAAAATTAAAAACCCTCCTGCATAAAAAGTCAAGTCAACTGAAAAGATGGAAACAAGATTAAATATTAAAGGCAACATTATAACATGCAGTCGGAGGCATGCATAAAGAAAGTGACATTATGAATGATTTGAGTTGTATGCCTCCGACTGCATGTTATAATGTTGCCTTTAATATTTAATCTTCTTTCCATCTTTTCAGTTGACTTGACTTTTTATGCGGGAGGGTTTTTAATTTTTTTATTTCTTTTTAGTTATTATTTATTACAATCATGATATACCTTTTTGAAATCCTTTTAATGAGACCTTTAATTTGACACCCATATTGCAGTATTCTAAAAAAAAAATTTTATTCCACTACGTATAATAGCACCGTGCAACCGCCATGTTAGTGTTTTTATAACGCCACTTTCTTAAGAACACTTGGGTTGGCAAGACAAATCTAACGATATGTTAATCATGGAAATTCGTTCAGCCGTTTAAAAGATATGAGGTAATAAAGAATATTACATACAAACATACAAGATACGCGCGAAAAACATAACCCTCTTGCAGTCGGGTAATTATAGTATAAATTAATCTTTTATGCACCAAAACAGCACTGCATTTGTGATTATATTTGCATGTGAATATAATATTAGAAGCATTCGAAAATCGCAAGTTTTACTCAAGTCATTACTTACTCGTCTATAGATTGATTTACATAATATAATACGAGGGTAGGAAATTAACTTTAACTGATTTTATTTGCAAGTAATGATCTTAAACGAAGCTAATGTACACCTATGCTATATTATATTTGACTGACTTAAAAGACTGAAAAATTTGTCTACTGTTTAAGTTAGGTACTAACTTCGTCAATAGAGTACTTATTCACGTCGTTATCGTAAAAAAAAAAGTTTTTCTTTGTTTAATTGTAGCTCCGGATTTTTATTGTTACTTATCCTTAAAGTACACTCGTCTTTATTACTATTCTTCCAATAAGTTAATTACTAAGTTTTGATTATTAGTTAATAAATTAATATGTAAGAAGATTCATTGAAAATGTTTATCAGATCGTTTTCGTGAGGAGTGTAATTTGGCTATATTTCCGAAATTTATAAAGATAAACGAAAGGCAGTGGTGTAAAAAGATGCAAGAGCTTGCGGGGTATCGCATGGTACTAAATTTTTGAAAATCTGTCCTTAACTTTTTTCGTACAAAAAGTGTTGTGTTGCAATAAAGTATCTTAGATTAAAAAAACCTATATTTTTAATAAATTTCAACAGATTTCAACAGTTTTAATTAAAAGACTCGAGACCCGAGAAAACTCGAGAAATTGGCCTCGAGAATTCTCGAAACTCGAGAAATAAAAAAAGGTCGAGAAATTAGAAACCCTAGCTACGACTGTCGTATTGACAATAAATACTCATACGATACGGTTACGCTACGACGTCATGTGCAGAGTGGCTAAGCTGTACGTTTCTCTAGCACGACACTCAAAGCATAATTATTGTCATGACAATATGATGATGGTAGAATGAGTAAATTTGCCTCGAAACTGTGCGTACTGGCTGTACCTATGTGATAACTGGGATAAACCACAGACACCACTGATTACATGGTCTTTAAAGTAGTATTTTTTCCGACGCTACATACTGCATATTATAAATTCGAAACGGCTCACAGCTCTTTGTGTGATCAAAAACTGTACAATAGCATAAGTGCAACGTTTAATCGAAGCATTCAAATCATCCATACTTTGACTTGTAAATTGTCATTCTCTTTAGCCATTAAAAGCACCTAAAGCTTCCTCTTGAAGCATACTCGTAATCAGTCTATTGGCCGTAATACTACTGTTCTCGTAGTGCGGGGTCTGCCTCGCTCGGGTCTCGACCACCACTCGATGCTAATGAAATCAAGTGGATCCGGGAATCAGTAACATTGTTAAATCCTGATTCACCAACTAAATTGCAGATGCTCTTATCTATTTTGTTACAAAGTAGACCGAATTTCTTGTCTCATACTAGAAAAGTTGTTTCTTTTAGAAAAAGGTGATGTGGAGTTTCGTGTTCTGTTCTGTCACACCAGACGTCACTTAACAAGATAGTGACTTAAAGAGTATGTTACTGAAGCGGACAATATAGCTCCGAATAGATATTCGTCAACTCATCGCCGCGCACTACAACATTATATAGCTCAACGAAAGCTCTCTCCTTTCCTTTCCTAAAAGCGGTAGCCACTTGACAACTTGCTGAACTTTCTGCAGCGTTGGTCTGCAATATTATAGGTCTTATGCACTTGGAAAATATAAATTGCAGTTTTGAAAAATGTAAACAAAAGCAACTATTAATTTACAAATCATCTTATAATCGACATTGTTTGAATACCATTCCACAGCGAATAATATTATTAAATAGGTATGTAAATTATTTAACAACATGTAGAATATCATATGAAACCTCGCCGGAATCTAACTTAATAAATTATTTCCATAATTACATTTTATTTTATTTGCAACGTTCCCATATTGTGGTAACGTCTAGTGGTTTTAGCCCTTCAAAGTAATTGGCAAACGGGCTCATAGCTAATTTGGCAGAATAAAGAGTTAAAGCAACCAGGCGTTATGGAATGGAGTGCCCTCCAGTCGAGTGGCCCGTTTCGAAATACTTGCGTATTGTGTGTCCAACCAACCCCCTCGTGTACTAAACAAACCCTGTGTGGTTCACGTTCCAAGTAATTAATAATTACTTACTGTTATAATGGGTTAGTACTCAATAATAAACATTTGTTTTTAGCGTTCTGTTCATAAATCATTCATGCATCCAGGATATAATTTATAAATTTCACAATTTTAAAAGTTAGACTAAATATAAATACCTAGTCTGGCCATAAATTTTGTTACATATGGAAAGTTAAATAAGTGAATCAGTGAGTTACGCACTACAACCATATATGTATCAAATGAAAGGGTATAAAATACAGATTTAAACCACATTAAAATTATTCGAAATGTCCTCCTCTTGTTTGGATACAAGCCTTCAATCTGCGAGGCCAGTCATCAATCGAAACACGCACGACGTTCATGTCAATAGCGGCGACTGCTTTAATCAGGGATGTTTTAAGTGACGCCAAGTTGCGATGGGGTTTAGCGCAGACCTTCTCTTCTAAGTACTGCCATATTTTGTAATCCAAGGGATTCAAGTCTGGACTGGAGGAGGGCCAATCCTCATGCCGGATAAAGTCGATTTCTCGGGCCCTGAGCAAGTTTTGGGTACTTTTCGCCTTATGAGCGAGCGCAGCATCTTGCTGGAAAACCCAGTGTCCGTTTTCGAACCTTGTTTGTGAAAGAGGTTCCACAATGCTTGTTAGGATTGTGTTTTGGTATATGAGGGCACTGGTTTTCACTCCTTTTTCACAAAAAAACACCTCCGTTGGACCCAAATAGGAGACCCCAAACCAAACCATGAATTCTGAAGGGTGATGATCACGCTGAACACGTGGCACACGTGTGCTTGCTTCTTCACTAGAGTTTGTTTACACTTTATCATTTAGTTTGTTGAAACTCTCCAAAACATTAAAAAATTTTTCGCCCAAAAAATAAATTTCACGAATTTTTTTCCCCGCGTACCACATTAACAAAACCCGGCATCTTTCGAATATGATTTTCTTCAGCCATGCGTTAAGAAGATGTGCTGTTTTTTTCTGTAAGCATGCAGTCCTAGGTCTTCATTCAACACCCTTTTAACAGTGATTTTGCTTAGTCCCATCTGCAGAGCCAAAATTTTTTGCTTACGGACAGGATTTCGTTAGATTTGCGCTTTCACTGCTCTGATGACCGCTGGAATCCGAACAGAATGAGGTTGACCGCTCCTCTGATTATCTTCTAATCTTGAATCTTCTCGGAATCGTTTGATAGTACGAGAAATAAATCGCAGTGGAATTTTCAAAATTTTCAGCAGTGTGAAAATCTCAGTAGGCGCTAGACCGCAACGATGCAATGAAATTACTACGACTTTGTCTTCTTTGAGCGTCCCCTCCATTTTAGAAAATGAAGAAAATTCCAGAAACTATATGTTTTTATTTTCTTTAAATGTTCAAATTTCAAATACCCACAATATTTTTTCAGCTTGCATTCTAAATTTGAAATTTTACCTAAGTAACAGAACTTATGGCCAGACTAGGTAGATCATCATGTGTCATTAGATTATTGAACCGTCAAGTTCGCAATATTATGATGTATAAAACAAAAACAACTTTAACATCAAACTAAAACATTCCCCAGGCATTAAAAATTATTCTTCAAAATTGTTTCACTAAGGGCGACCTTAAAAGTTTCCCCTAAATATTTACCGGGCACTTGGTTCGCTATTACCGAGTTCTGTTTATTTTGTTTTTCGTGGGGAGAGGCGGCCGATCGGTCGCGCCTGTTGACAGCTAATATGCGGACGAATTGATGTACCACCTACCGCCTACCCGCAAGATCGGGGGGTGGGGATTACACATGGTGTCTCGTGCTCGGAAAACTCCGCAATAATAATCGCTCGTGTCAACAGCTGCCTTGAATGTTTTCTCGTTTGTGATGTGCGATCGAAATTATGAGTCTCCCAGTGTGATGGCTAAAATTGGGGCGTTGCGTTGGTATTGGTAATGATATGGTGCGAATTGAATTTCACTCAATGAATTCACACTTCTTCTTAATTTTCTTTTTCACTTGATATTCTGTTCAGTGGCCAAAATGAAAGTTTTCATGTATACTTATTAAAATATTTCTCTGAGTAGTAGTAGTGTAGTGTAGAGCACAATTGCTCATAGCTGTTCTTGTCTGATATTATGAACTTAAACTTTTCATTGCGATATTTGCGATACGTTTCAACAGTATTCATTTTATATTATTATACAACATTGGAATGTTGTGGCTTTAAAATGAAAGTATCGTAAAGTAGTTTTCTTTATGATTTCAATTCCTTTTCCAAGAAAAGTAATTTCTATAATATCTCGCAAGCAGTGCCCTCGTTTATTTGACTAAATAAAGAGAAAAACGCTCGAGCGCCGTCCACTTTTTGCTAGAAGTTTCACCCTCTGTCCACCATCTTCATAAACGACTCCGCCTGTATATGAGGCATCAGCCCCGGTTTGATCGTGTCAAGAGACTTTTTGCTCGGATCCCGTCGTCTGGTTAAAAATCGGTTTCCTCTCGAACGCCGCCGCGCCGTCCGGAACTACGCTCGCCGAAGCTTGTTCATGAAATGTTTGACGAGTCACGGAATTAGTTTTCTCCGTAACGTTTTTTCCTCGATAGCTTCGATCTTTCTTACATTCGATTCCATACTGTCACTTATACTACAACAAACGAATAAAAGATGTGTTTATGAGAGAGTGTCATATTATGGTGGTAATTTTATTTCTTTTCCAATACTATTCCAAAATAACAGTCGTTTTTACTGAAATCACTAGTGCAAGAACCTGCATTGTAAAGATCAATATTATTTCGCCTTTCATCAAACGTAATTGAAATACGAGTTGTTGATAATTTGAATAATAAATTCAAAACACGCCGCCTGAGTTCTGATTGTCTCTGTGTTCAACCAACCTTAATAAAGCACACACAAAGTGCTGCTAACACGGTAATTGCATTTAATTTGGGCAAGCCGATCTCGTAAGTGGCAGAGTTTGAGATGAGCGCACCAGGAACTGCCATTTTATGATTCGCTAACAAGTGCTGGGTAATGTACTATTATACAGGTTTTTTTGTAACACACCAACAACCTCGCAGGAGTAGATTACTAATATTATAAACAACAACATTTGTTCTACGACTTTTCCGAAAACAGCCAAAACATAATCACCTGTCCCATACAAATGGTCGAACAGCTGATGATCGAGTTTTGTATGAAAAGTGAAATTTTTCTTGTCTGTTTTCGGAAAAGTCGTAAAACAAATGTTGTTGTTTATGATGTTAGTAATCTACTCCTTCGAGGTTGTCGGTGTTTTACAAATAACCTTGTATATTATGTGACACAGACCATTATATCTTCTGTGACACAAACTCTGAATTGTATTGTATAGTATACCTATAATCAATAATCATTTATTACTTGTCAAACATGAGTGTACAAAAAAAATGTAGTTGTCAGGGTTTATCGTTGTCCTTACATGTTTGGCCTTGTAGGGCATACAAAATTACAATGTCAATTACCTAATTTAATTATTTCTTATGTCAACAAATAAAAATAAAATAGTACCTTACAAACATGATTGATAATAACGAATAAATGTCACTTAATGCCTATTTTTAGGGTTCCGTACCTCAAAAGGAAAAAACGGAACCCTTATAGGATCACTTTGTTGTCCGTCTGTCTGTCCGTCCGTCCGTCCGTCTGTCTGTCAAGACCCTTTATCTTGGGAACGCGTGGAGGTATCGAGTTGAAATTTAAACCATTACTAAGGTCTACGATCCCTTGAAGCTGTAAAAAAATCAAACTTCTAAGTTAGCGTAAAAAAAAGATACTGCCGTTTAGGGCGCAAAAAATGCATTTTCGATACTCTCAAAGGAATCAAAATTCATAGGGTACTTCCCGTTGACCTAGGACTATGAAATTTGGCAGGTAATAGCGTCTTATACTACACTTACAGAAATAAATCTGAAAACTGTATATTTGTAATTAAATCATAAAAAATATGGTCATTAAAATGCGTAATTATTAATCATCTTGGTGAAACAACGGTATGCGCGGTCATAGTTTAACTTCTAATTACTTTTGTGAATCGCACCACTAATTCTTTTTAAATATCAATATTTATTATTATTAATTATTCAGACCCTTTCAGATATTGTTATAGTTAATTACTTTTAAAAATAAAATTAAAAAGTAATAAATTTGGCTCTAAATATTTTCGCAACATGGCGGTATGTCACGCTGCATGACAGGGGGTCAAAGAGTAAAACAATCAACGGAGTGCATTCCAGCAGACCAATAGCTATCATCACAGAGTAGGTATATAACAATCAGCGCGTTTTTCACACCGATATGACGTGACTCGAACGGAATGGAAACAGACTTTCGGAGCAAGGGTCTTGTTGGAATACACCCATTTTCTCTAATAACATTGCGATAGATAACACCATTTCACAGAACATTATACAGTGTACTATTGATATACAGTGCCATCTGTTGACAATTAGCAGTACTTGTATTTTATACAGGTGCGGTGGGTTTGTAATTATTTTATTTTTTCTCAAACATGCTTGGAAATTCGAACATTATTTTGACAAACTTCTTCGTGCTAAATCGGAGTTTACGGACAGACCTAAACCGCGCCGTCAATATTTGTATGAGAATCCATTACTAACGTGTAATAATGGATTTTCATACAAAAATTGCCGGCGTCTGTCCGGCAATGTTTCTATTAAAACTCATTTTACACACACACGTGTACTTCTGATATGGAGCGAACTTTTCAATGAAACACAAATACTTATAGGTATCAAATGTCGCCTTGATGAGCGAGCACATTCCAAAAAAATTTTTTTTTATATTATTCGGTATACTGGTATCACGTGAAAGGCCTTGATGAGCACATTCCAAAAAACTGAAAAAAAAATACGAAAAAAAAATGTTTTGGTGCAATATGGGTATCAAATGAAAGGCCTTGATGAGCGCATTCCAAAAAGATGAAAAAAAATTAAAAACGAAAAAAAAATTTTTTTTTTCAATATGGGTATCAAATGAAAGTAGGGCATGGAACCGATTTTAACCGATTCCAAAATAACCGGGAAAAACCGATTCTTTTTTGTCCTGTGAGAATCGATTCTTAAATTAGTAAGAATCGATTCTCGATTCTTTTCGATTCTCGATAAAAAAATAGCAAATTCCCAATCTTACTGCTTAGACGGCTTAAGTTATGATGATGAACAAAAATGGTTAACTACTCAAGAGGCAGAAAATGATGTGACACATGTTATAAGGCCTTATCTATATATATAAAAGCGGAAATCACTCACTGACTCATCACGAAATCTCAGAAACTACAAGTGCTAGGAGTCTCAAATTTTGCATGGGGGTACCTTTTAGGGCGAAGGTGCTCACTAAGACGGGATTTTGCGAAATTCAACCCCTAAGGGGGTAAAACAGGGTGGCAAAGTTTGTATGGGAGAAAGCGATTCCTTGGCCCAATTGACTTGAAATTTGGCATAGACATTCTTTAACAAAATTAATTGAATATGTGTTTCGTATTTTCTTGAAATGTATCCCCTAACAGGGTTGAAAAGGGGTAGAAAACTATTTTTAGGGTGGTTGACTTCGATATCGGAATCAAAACTTCTTAGTGCATTTGTACGATTAAGAAAAATAAATGTCAGTTGTCAGGTTGTCACCTCGCCTGAGATTGTAATTATGTCACCGCACGAGCTGACATTTCATGTTGTATAAGATTTTACATGTGACAAGGAATGTGGTGTAAAGTGTTGAAATTGAAAGCCGGATAATAATGCACAACATAAGTTGCACCCGACATAATTTGCAATGTCACGTTATTTTAGCCAGGAACCAGGAACAAACAAACATACATAGATTTTTATTTAAAAAGAAGATACCTACCAAACTATTAAGTATGAGTATTAAATGTTACATAATATTATAATACTTATTTTGTTATATTACTGCTAAGAAATTTTATTAAGTACCTATCTACCTAATACAAAATCGTGAACAGTAGGGCGTCGGTTCTGTAACCAAACTCGAACCCCACTTCGAATCTCACTTCACTGCACGGGACGGGAACTTTAAATCATAAATAAGATAATGATAAGATTTTTTTTTATCACAAAATATTTTAGATAGCTACCTAAATTTATTGTAATCGGTGAAATTGCTCATTTAGTTAGCTAATTTCTAATAACAATTCACGTGAAGTGAAGTGAGGTTCGAAGTGAGATGCGAGTTTGGTTACAGAATCAACAGATTGCGCAGGTAAAACCGCGGGGTGCATGGAATTTTTCATTTACCTACGACACTACTGGGCCGGTAGTGTAGAAGGGAAAAAAAATACCCACGACACTACCAGTAGTGCGCCTTGGTAGTGTCGTGGGGAAGAAGGGCAGCTATTACCTACTTATCACAAAATTGTAAAAATGTGAAATTTTTGATGTTTGGATATTGTTCATTTTTAACCGACTTCAAAAAAATGAGGAGGTTCTCAAGTCGACGGTATTTTTTTTATGTATGTTTTACCATAACTTCGTCAGTTGTTATCCGATTTATACAATTTTTTTTTTATCTCAAAGAACATAGTTCGTGTGTGGTCTCATAAAAAATTTACAGAGATCTGGCATGTATTTTTTTCATAATCCTGAAAAATGACAATTATTTAGCTTGCCATCACACATGTTTTCACGGATTTTCGAACATAACATCTTTTTTTATGTACCGATTTAGATGATTCTTTTTTTGTTTGAAAGGGTATACTTCAAGAATAGTTACATTTTATTTTCATCGATATTGGACCTTGAACTTCGAAGATACACAAGGGAACTCCTCATATTCAAATAGTACATGTAAAGTGATTCGGATTTTGGTAGTTTTATGACAATCCAAAACAAACCAAATCATGGTCTGCGATGCAACGTTGCTACGGACGACGGACTAGACTTGGACTATAAAGACACAACGGAACTCCTCAAAAACAAACACCGTAAATTTGGAAATTGAGTTGTGGGCATTTTACCATTGAAAATATTTTATACAGTTAAAAAATATTTACATGCTTACATACCTACCACTAAAAAGTTGAAAATAAAAAACTTTATTAACAAAAAAGAAAAACCTCCTTCAAAAAACCTGAAACAAAAATATCCCCAAAATTAAATACCTCTAAAAAAGCGAGAAACTTCAAAAAACCTGAAACAAGAACATCTTCAAAATTAAATACCTCTAAAAAAGCGAGAAATAATATTCAAATCATTAGTTACGCATAACATTTTTAATAAAACACGTCTAATGAAGTCGGGTGGGGCTTTTAAAAATATAAAAAAAATAAGTTGTCTTCCAGCCCCACCCGACTTCAATAGACGTGTTTTATTAAAAATGTTATGCGTAACTAATGATTTGAATATTATTTCTCGCTTTTTTAGAGGTATTTAATTTTGAAGATGTTTTTGTTTCAGGTTTTTTGAAGTTTCTCGCTTTTTTAGAGGTATTTAATTTTGAAGATATTTTTGTTTCAGGTTTTTCGAAGGAGGTTTTGTTACTCAATCACGTCTGAACGGGTGAACGGATTTAGACGAAATTTGCCACAGGGATAGATTATAGTCTGGAATACTTAACACAGGCTTTTTTTAATGCCGATCATTGGTTTACAAGGGAAGACTTACAACGATTACCGACTCCCACGCGGGCGGAGCCACGGGCAAAAGCTAAAATTAGTATAAAAAAAGTCGCTTCCCGCCGTCTGTACGCTTCTCTTAAACTATACATAAAAATCGCAATAAAATCGATCTTTAAGTTTGGGAGCTAGGTGGCCTCAGACAGACACACTACATCGTATATATGTAGATATCCTGTAGTATAATCAAATAACTTCACACTGACACCACATTAGCACAGTTTTACATTAGTAACTACATTGCACTGCACCCGTGCGAAGCCGGGGCGGGCCGCTAGTCTATATATATAAAAGGGAAAATCACTCACTGACTCATCACGAAATCTCAGAAACTACAAGTGCTAGGAGTCTCAAATTTTGCATAAGGTTTTCTTTTAGGGTGTAGGTGCTCACTAAGACGGGATTTTGCGAAATTCAATCCCTAAGGGGGTGAAACAGGGTGGCAAAGTTGTTATGGGAGAATGCGATTCCTTGGCCCGATTGACTTGAAATTTGGCATAGACATTTTATCACAAAATTAATTGAACACGTGTTTCGCATTTTTTTGAAATGTATCCCCTAACAGGGTTGAAAAAGGGTAGAAAGCTATTTTTAGGGTCGATATCGGAATCAAAACTTCTTAGTGCATTTGAATGATTAAGAAAAATAAATGTCAGTTGTCAGGTTGTCACATCCCCTGAGACTGTAATTATGTCACGCACGAGCTGACATTTCATGTTGTATAAGATTTTATCCTAATTTTCACTATTTTACGAAATATTAGTCTTCTTATAAAATGTGGAAAAATCTGGCAAATATCAGATATCTAACGTGACAAGGAATGTGGTGTAAAGTGTTGAAATTGAGAGCCGGATAATAATGCACAACATTAGTTGCACCCGACACATAAAAAAAATTTTTTCATGTCAGTGACCCGACATAATTTGCAATGTCACGTTATTTTAGCCGGGAACCTTTTCAGTCATAAGCAGAAATTCAACAAATATTTATTATAAGAAGATTATAAGCGTACCAAAGTTTCATCATAATCGGATGTGAATGGTTTAGGAGTGCATAGGAAACAAAATAATAAACATACATAGATTTTTATTTAAAAAGAAGATACCTACCAAACTATTAAGTATGAGTATTAAATGTAACATAATATTATTATACTTATTTTGTTATATTACTGCTAAGAAATTTTATTAAGTACCTACCTACCTACCTAATACAAAATCGTGAACAGTACGGCGTCTCGGTTCTGTAACCAAACTCGAACCCCACTTCGAATCTCACTTCACTGCACGGGATGGGAACTTTAAATCATAAATAAGATAATGATAAGATTTTTTTCCATCACAAAATATTTTAGATAGCTACCTAAAATTTTTGTATTCGGTAAAATTGCTCATAAGTTAGCTAATTACTAATAACTAATTCACGCGAAGTGAAGTGAAGTGTAGTGAGATGCGCGTTTGGTTACAGAATCAACAGATTGCGCAGGTAAAACCGCGGGGTGCAGCCTTGGTGCAGCTATTACCTATATATCACAAAATTGTAAGAATGTGAAAGTTTTGATGTTTGGATGTTGTTCATTTTGTGACTCAATCGCGTCTGATCGGGTGAACGGATTTAGACGAAATTTGGCACAGGGATAGATTTTAGTCTGGAATACTTAACACAGGCTTCTTTTCATGCCGATCATTGGTTTCCAAGGGAAGACTTACAACGATTACCGACTCCCACGCGGGTGGAGCCACGGGCAAAAGCTAAACATAGTATAAAACAAAGTCGCTTCCCGCCGTCTGTACGCTTCTCTTAAACTATACATAAAAATCGCAATAAAATCGATCTTTAAGTTTGGGAGCTAGGTTGCCTCAGAGTCCTCAGACAGACACACACACACTTCAATTATATTTTAACACCCCTTGCGTACGTCGTATATATGTAGATATCCTGTAGTATAATCAAATAACTTCACACTGACACCACATTAGCACAGTTTTACATTAGTAACTACATTGCACTGCACCCGTGCGAAGCCGGGGCGGGCCGCTAGTTTTATATAAATCCTTCCTGATGCTGATATTAAGTCGAAATAAAATTATTATTTTTTTCAATACAAAAATCACTTCAATATAGACTGACGGAACAAAAATGGTTAAAAACTATTTTTTCTTAAGTATTTTAACAAAACTAGTTAATTTCTATACAAAGTATGCATCTTGATATTAGCACTACGTACCTACTGCCGTACGTACCTATTAAACAAACACCGTGTTTGTTCGTAACAAAATTAGTTAATTACTTTGGGGTTGGATCAAGATCTGTTAACTGCATTAGAGTTGGGTCAAAATTAGTTAAATGCATTAAAAAAACTTATATCTCCTGATTTAAAAAGCTATTTTTTTGGGAGAGTATGTCATACAATGATATTTTCTACTATTTTTCCTATCAAAAATAAAATACATTATTATTGTGGTAGGTAGGTACGTAATACTTTTTTGCTTTTTTTCCTTGATTCCTTCCTTTTATATTTGACTGTATTGTTCCTATCGTAAATTCCTGTGTAATTTATTGTTACTTTATTTATTATAAGAGAAGACTAGAAGAAATGAAACAGTACAAGTAACACACGGTAGGAATCCTACTCCTGCCTATCCTACTATAGACCTTGTAAGAATTAATTAGCTGTTTCTTTTGTTTCCGTGTTTTATTTTAAGTAAATAATTTGATTTAATAAGAAAATATTGAAAAAAAGCGTTTTTTCTTTACTCAACATGAAACAAAATTGTAAATAAAAAACCCAAAAAAGAATCGAAAAGAATCGAAAAAACCGGGTACCCGATCAATGAATCGGAATCGAAATTTTCGATTCTTCAAAGAGGTCCGATTCTGCATGCCCTAAATGAAAGGCCTTGATGAGCAAATTCCAAAAAACTGAAAAAAAAATTAAAAACGAAAGAAAAAATTTTTTTTGCAGTATGGATATCAAATGAAAGGCCTTGATGAGCAGTTTCCAAAAAACTGAAAAAAAAATGAAAAACTGAAAATAAATGAAAAAAAACCAGAATATTTTTTTTCAATATGGGTATCAAATGAAAGGCCTTTATGTGCACATTCCAAAAAGATTAAAAAAATCTTTCCATTTTCTTTTTTCAATTACTGTAATTTAAAATTAAAATAAAAAGCTTAAAACTTTTAAAACTAAAAGTTAAAAGTTTATAAGCTACTTGGTTTGAATTTCCGCGCATTATTTGAGAAAAGTATACTTTACAAGCCTTGGCCGCAACTAGGCATTGATGGACTCACGTATGTTCTTCAATGCCTGTCTTGAGTGCCGCTGTAGTATGTACTATTACATCATACTTGCTCGGTAACTAGGATTTACTTATATAGTATGAGGCTGTGTAAGTTGGCATGTGCAACACAGTGCATTGTTTAGATAGAACGTTCCATTTTCAAATCACTTTACAATTCAAGGATGGTGAATGCTTTAACTGTAAAGTTACTTTACATCATACTTGCTCGGTAACTAGGATTTACTTATATAGTATGAGGCTGTGTAAGTTGGCATGTGCAACACAGTGCATTGTTTAGATAGAACGTTCCATTTTCAAATCACTTTACAATTCAAGGATGGTGAATGCTTTAACTGTAAAGTTACTTTACAATTCAAGCATTTTAAACTCCTTAGTGAACCAATCTCTTTTCTTTTATTATAAACTGACGAAACTTTTGGCTGAAAAAAAACAATGAAAATGGCGGAATTTAACTTCAGTTCAAGCTAGGCTAGGTATGCAAAATTCTGCAATGCAAAAACAGCTGATTTTTTTTCGTGATTTCGAGGTTGGTCCCATAATGAAAGTTGTTCAGTTTAATGGTCTGATCAACCCCACGAGTTTTCAATGAAATAACCCTTTAACGTTTTATTTTTATTTGTGTTTTAATGTTTTTATTTTTATTAAATTTACCTCGCATGAATGATGTAAAATAGTATGCTTACCTCGGATGTAAGTAGCTATTACACCCTCGAACTATATTCGCCCTCGCTCGCTACGCTCGCTCGGGCGTCTAAATATCTCGGGTGCACTCGATCCATTAGCGCCCTTTGCGAGCTGCGCTCGCACGGGCGCCAAATTGGATCTTGTTCTGTAATAGCTCACTTACATCCCTTGTGTAACAAACTACTATTACAATTCAAGCATTTAAAACTCCTTAGTGAACCAATCTCATTTCTTTTATTATAAACTGACGAAACTTTTGGCTGAAAAAAAAAACAATGAAAATGGCGGCATTTCATTTCAGTTGAAGCTAGGTATGCAAAATTCTGCAATGCAAAAACAGCTGATTTTTTTCGTGATTTCGAGGTTGGTCCCATAATGAAAGTTGTTCAGTTTAATTGTCTGATCAACCCTACGAGTTTTCAATGAAATAACCCTTTAACGTTTTATTTTTGGTTTAATGTTTTTGTTTTTTTTTTAATTTTTGTTTTATTTTTATTTTATTTTTATTATATTTACCTCGCATGAATGATGTAAAATAGTATGCTTACCTCGGTTGTAAGTAGCTATTACACCCTCGAACTATATTCGCCCTTGCTCGCTTCGCTCGCTCGTGCGTCTAAATATCTCGGGTGCACTCGATCCATTAGCGCCCTTTGCGAGCTGCGCTCGCACGGGCGCCAAGTTGGATCTTGTTCTGTAATAGCTCACTTACATCCCTTGTGTAACAAACTACTAATTCCATTTCAAACCTTCGCCCGTGGTCAATTCTTTGTCGTAATCCTTGGAAGGATTATTTTCTACGTGGCGACAAAGGATTTCAAATGGTTATCTATATATAGCAGTCAATTCTAAATGTTTTTGCGCGAATCACTTAAAAACTGCTGAACGGATTTTGATGGTATTTTTTCACAGTTTGGTAGCTTGGAGTCCAACTTATAATCTAAGCAATTTTTCACATAATTCCGGTAGGTAGAACCTGGGATGAAGCTTGAACTCTCCGTAGTACAGTTTTCATATAAAAAAACTAATAACTACCAACCACTTTTTTTCAAAATATTTCCTTTGTACCGATACAACTTTTCTATAGCTTTATTTTATGTATAGATGTAGGTCTGTACGGAACCCTCGGTGGGCGAGCCCAACTCGCACTTGTCCGGTTTTTTTATAAAGTTACATGTCAAAATCCTCAAATGCTTAGCTAAACTCCTAAATTTTTTGTCAGATAACAAATTAAAAGTTAATGTCAAAATAATATAAATGTCCAAAATGTCTCCTATATTTTTCTATACCAATGTCAATGTTAATTAAAAAATAATGATAATAATAATAATAAATTAAATAGATAACCAATTTATATCTTTACATTATAAATTAGGTAAACCTTTATCTGATAAATAGTCACTTAAGCTGTAGTAGCATTTGTCTATAAGGAAATTCTTTAGTCTTAGTTTAAATAAATTTAAGTTAAGGTATTTCAAGGCTATTGGAAGCTTGTTATATATAATAGGTCCCATACAAAAAATACTTTTACGCTTAAGTGCCGTATTTGCACTACACACACAAAGCTTAGTCTTTTTATTTTCTCTTATTCTATTACTAACATATGACTGAATTTTGAATAACTCTGGATTCGTTTTCACAAACACAGCTACTTCAAATATGTATAAACATGGTAGTGTTAACAATTTGTATTTTTTGAAGTAATCTTGACAGCTATCAATACACTTTAAACCAAACATTGATCGTATTGATCGTTTCTGGGATTTAAAAATCATTTCTTTATTTACTGAGTTACCCCAGAAAATAATACCATATCATAATATAGATTCTACTGTTCCGTAATAAGCAGCAATTAACCCATCTACATTAAGAACCGGTGCTAACTTGTTAAGTGCATAAGAGGCTTTGCTTACTATTAGGGATATTTTTTCTACATGTAATTTCCAGTCCAGTTTTTTTATCAATTGTCAAGCCCAAAAAGGTCGTAGCGTCTGTTTCATTAATTTTTTTAGCATTATAGTGGATGTTCATTTTCATACTAGGTAATCTTTGGTTAAAATGCATTTGTTTTGTTTTTTCTAAATTTATCTTCAAATTGTTATTTTCTAACCACATTATAATAGTGTCCAATGTTTTATTTACGTCACTCTCGTAAAATTCTTTATTTTCGCATTCAATAATGATTGTACTATCGTCAGCAAAAAGAGATACAGGTTTATTAACTGCTTTTGGCAAGTCATTGATGTACAATAAAAATAGTAACGGTCCTAATACACTTCCCTGTGGAACACCATATGGAATGGTGGTGCACCAAGAGGATTTATATCCTTGTTCATGTTTTAACTCCATACATACTTTAGAGATTTCGACAAATTGTTTTCTTTTTTTTAGGTAAGTCTCAAGAAGTTGTAAAATATTACTTCTTATTCCATAAGAATTTAATTAAAAAAAAAAATTTCATAGTCGACATGGTCAAAAGCTTGAGTCATATCACAAAAAATGGCACAGACTGGATTTCTTTTGTCAATATTTCCCATTACAATTTCCACTATATACTTTGCTGTCGTGTCAGATGAGGAAGAAGCTACTGAGGTAAGATAAGAATCTGTGATTTAGCTTTTGTATCGTTCATTGCGCTCATTTGCAATTTAACACCCGTATTTACAAACATTATCTACTATGAGATCTCACAGAGCTCGCGGACGCACAGCGCGTCCTAACTACCAATTACAGGTAACTCGACGAACCAATCACAGAGCCCTATTTCAAGTTTTCCACGCAGTGCGTTTACATAGGCAAGGGTCGTTTGAGTATTGTTTTTGAATACGGGTGTAAGTCGTAAGGAAAGGACCTACGTCATAAAACAGTTGAAAGTCGTGGCGTGGCACCAGCGTGGCGACATTTCTCGTATTCGAAATTATCCTCTAATCACAAATCTCTATTAATGTCACTAAAATCGCTATTGCTGCCAAAAAACTTTTTCTCAGCGATTTTCGACATTACAAGTCGAAAGTCTTTGCAATCTCTACGATTTCTTGACTTTTTCGAGATATCTCGAATTTGACATTGTCTGTCACGAGCCCGAGAATCACCTCCCTAATAAAATTCTATGTTACACGTACGCTTTTTATTGAAATGTAGTTAACCTTTCTAGTTTACGTGCAACTATGTTTTCCTACTAATGGAATCGTAACCATTGCACAAGTTTGGCGTGACTGCATCCATCGTCGTCTACTTACCGCCGCCGGTGCTTAGTAAACAACTTGGTTTTATTACTTTTTGCTCTCCACTACAGATAATGCCCACTAACTTCCCCGCGCCACGCCCGCGCCGCCGCTTTAAGTCTGAGAATAGTCAAACTTAGAACATAAAAAATAATAAGGCGAAAAAATAAGCTTTTACTTGGGATTTAGTTTTAGGTTTTTTTTTGTAAAATATCATGGCTCAAAGTTAGTATCGATCGAGTTCAGCTTACAAATAAATTATAGTTAGCGTCTAATATCGAAACTAAATGGATTATTTTGTAGTTAACTATAGATCTACACAAACTCAACTGTGTGTAAACTACCGTATAAACCCAATCCTTATGATTTTACTTCAATTGAGATGTTATTTTATGTCTACAATATTGGCTGTTATATAAAATTACCAATAGGGAAGCTAGAGTTGTTTCCATAACTGTTGGTGGTTGAACCAACTAAATAACATTTGCTGTTCCACTGAATGCAATGTGGCTTAATTAGAGGATAATTTAATATCTAGCAACACCTTTTAGAGTGGAAGCGGTAATGGAAACTTAATTAAATATTTAACTAGGTGCAAGGTGACAGACGAAATGCGAATGTGCAGCGGGAGTCGCCTCACATACCAAACACAGTGTTTCCACGCCTCTCAACATTTTGAAACTTTTAATAACACTTTCATATTTACAAGTAACATTGATATCTTAGTAGAAAATCACTTGTCGGAGCAAATATGATATAATAGAGATATCTATTTTATAAATTTGAAAGAGCTTAGATCAGTGATATACACTGACCTGCATATATTTACACTGGACAGGCTTATGTCAAACTGTTTTTGTGCCTATTTGATTTCCGCCATTTTGGCGCTGTAGGACGTAGCGTGAGCATAGCGTGCGGGACATGGTACTAAAGTTTGAAATCTGGAGAGACCATCACGGCAACTATTTTCATATTGTACGTCAAAATTAGTTCTTTAGACGCACGCTAGTGGCGTTTCAAATAGACACAAAAACTTATCTGTCAAATCATACAGACAGCCAGTCCAGTTAATAAAAAAAAAAATTTCATGTCAGTGGTGATATATCATAACAAACTTTTTTAAATATATCTTTGGCTTAGATCTACATAGAATTACTATTTATTTTAGTTCGTGCTTTAATATAAAAAGGTTTTGCTTAAACAAACTCAATGTAGTGTAAATGCAGCTCATAACGTAAAGAACTAAATGTTATTAATATTTTCAACAAACCGACGAATACTAAGGACTGAGATTTACTATTGAATTTAAATGAAGTGTGCACACTAATTAGTCATAAGGTATTAAGTATGTTTTAACAAACAAACTTCTTGGAGAAGTTCTCAAGGAAATCAGACACCTTCTGTAGTCGGAAGCGCGGTGCCGTGCAAGTCGTCGCGTTGCGGCAACAGTTAGTAGTGCCATTAGAGGGGCGCGCCGCGCTTCGCCCCCCTATCTCACCGCCTAGTTCTCCATTAATGCTCGTTTGTGTCAAAACGGCTTAATTACTTTACATTAACTCGTTTTGACACAGTTTCCTTTAATCTGCTCAAAAGCACGCCCGGTAAGAGCATGCCAAGTTTCATACTGCAAATGGTGTATCTGGAGGTGAGCTTGCCGTAAATGTGTTTTCGTAGTTACCTTACCTTAATTTGTGATGTTCAACTTCTGATCTGTCTTGCTTCCTATTCTTAATTTTGGTTGTTGTGAGATGTGTTTATTTTATGGGGTTGATGTGTTGTGCGGACACTTCGGGGAATGATGGTGCCGCGCCGTCCAGACTAATAAATGGACTGGATATATTTTCATAACGGCTTTTGCTTTTTGTTTTAGATAAGTATTTAAATTCAGAGGGAACAAAAATAACGTAGAAAATTTCAGGATCATGTCAACACTCGGAGAGAATGAATATCGGTCAGTAGTATAACATAAAAGTTTTTGATCGGTCATCATCGACGGTCATTCTGACAAACTAGGTAGGTACGAATGACGCAGACGCTATAGTTGAACTTCTTTTTTTTTCTCTCCTTTTAATTTATACTGTTCAGACCATCTCTCTTTTGTTCTATTGTGTGCTTAGTACTTTTGTATTTCTGTGTTCCTAATAAATGATTTTCTTTATTTAAAAATATAAAAAATAAATAAAATAATAAAACAATTTACCAAAAATATTTAAGTAATCAAAGGTATTCCGTACCATCTAAAGTTTCCGCAAGTAAATGTTTGCCAGTGCCAGAACAAACTGTCATAAACGCGCCCAAACCGAAACGTCACGTCAAACTTGTTACAAACTCGCGCCGGGAAAACATCGCGGCAACAACGACATTTCCTCATACGTGTTCCAGTTTGTTTTCAGTTTGATTGTTACGTCCACTTGACCCTTTGTGATGTAAACGCGCCGTTTATTGCGCCTGCCCCGTCGTAAAACTCCGCTATAGTGGCACAAGAGAGCAAATCGCTTTTTTAATAGAGCTCTAATGGATATTCCGTAACCCGATGCCCCAGGCTGCCCCTGATAGACCCTTCATCCGACGTCAATGCTGTTCGTTACGGTCGATAGGCACTGTGTACACCCACCCCTCGCCCTTTATTCTACCTTTTCACGACCTACTCAAATTAAAAAGCAATGTAAATTCACAGACTGACTTTCTATTATTTTTCCTCTTTAACATTTAGCTTTTTTCTCTTGTAGATCCCATTTTCTTCACGAAATCTATTTGAATAAGTAGATTAGGTCATTACCGCATTGTAACGCGGGCATTATTAGATTTGTCCTAAAAATACAACTGAACAAGCTTTTTCCTATTTTTACGTTACTAAAGATTGATTGAAATTTCTAAATGTGTTATGTGAAATAGTAAAAAGGTAAAAAATATACCGTTCTTAAACGATGTTCACAAAATGTATAGAATCTTAGTTAGGATTTGTACCGATTAAATTAAATGTCAACGACTTAACATATTGCTAAGTCAAATAGAGTGTAACTAAGTAAAACTAAACAATTAGTTACAATAATTTGACTTAAACCATATAAACCGAATGTTGTGTTGTAGCTAGGGTTGCCAACTTTTTTTGCATCAAATATAGTATTTAAAAGATTTTTAGTGTAGAAATATAGTAGATGGCGAAAAAGTCCAAAAAAATATAGTAGGTTGCCGTTTTGTATGGAGGATTTTAAAGAAGTTGCATTTTTCATACTTAAAACATTTTAATAATTTATTTAATAACTATAAACTTTTTTAATTTAATTTTTTTTGTTGCTTTTGTTTATTTTTTTCACTTGACAAAGTGAAGTTATAGTAGTTTTGCCACAGTTTTGCCTACTATATATTTTTTCAAAAAATATAGTAGGCGAGCCCTCAATATAGTAGGATAATATTATATAGTAGGGTTGGCAACCCTAGTTGTAGCTAACGTAATCTACCACGTTATCATTTTCGTGAGTTTATTTAAATTTCCCCTTGCCTTTGCAGCACCGTGCCATATTAAAATTTGGCACGTACAATGCCAGATTTTTTTTCTGAAATGAAATGGTGATGTTAACAAGGTCAAGCGTGGGTGTTGTAGTGAAAGGGTCCACGTATTACAATTACATGTTTACGTTTTATTAACTTTTTCATTTTTCTCTATTTTAATTTCAGTTTGACGTTTAAATTAATTTATTTAAAAAAATGTTGGAAGGTAAGTGCTTATACGTGTGAGGCAATACCTATTCGATAATCCAGCAAATATTTCCTTGAGAGTTCGCAGTGTGGGACGCTAAAACCATGCCGCCATGCTGCCTCGGTCGTGCGTCGTCGTTTGAAAGTTTCCCGAAGTCTCGAGTATTTCGCTGTCGACCTAATCGAAATCCTCTCTCTCTAGTTCATTAATAAGTCTTAACAAGCGTGTTAGAGGACGGTGTTGCCTCACTTTTAGTTCAGTCAGTGCCTCGGCCCATTACTCGGCTCGCTTCTATCTATGCTCCCAACTTTTGCGACTGCTACTGAGAGAGTCACTACTTAAGACTTCTCTTAACATGACGCTAAGGAATTCTTTTTATCAGATGCTTCATGCAAACGAGATCACTAAAGTTAAAATGACAAGTGTAGTGAAGTGACTACAAATTTGGTTTGACTATTTATATTTTTATGGCTAACACTGTGGAATATTTGGCAAATCTTACAATTAATCTTATAATTATAATATGGTACTGGGTTTTTAGTAGATATAAGTATTATAGATAGAATCATACCTATCTAATTTATGAAATTCATATAGCTTACCTAAAATATAGTCGTTACAACAAGAGAGCTTTTAATATGTACAAGAAAAATCTGAATAGAGATTTCTTCAAGCAGGGGTGTCTGGCTAAAGCAGTATCTGCGATAATCGTTATCTAAAAGGCGATGGGTGGCTGTGACGTCGCCCCTCTTTATTGAACTCACTCGCGCTCCCTTATCACGAATTAGCCTCGTCGCATTCGGTTCACGGTTAAAGTAGGCTGTTCCGACTGCTCTAATTTAAACCGAGCTCCCCCACTTCTAATGGTAGGACGCTAATTAAAGTAATTAGATACATGTTAGCGCAAGCTAAATAGTCACCGCTGCTCACGTCCTCGTTTTATGAGCGCCAGTGTAAACAAAACAAATAACAAGTGGCCCACCACGGTGCTGTTGGGAACGTTATCCATGTACGGCCAATTGCGATACCAAGTTGCCAACGAGTGCGCCATATATTAAGGAGAAATACGGGGCGGCCGTACGTAAATGCTATTTGCAAGTTGCGTTTCGCTCCAGCTCAGGTATGTAGTGTTCTCCCTCCAAATTGAAACGTGCCCAATTGAAGCGAAATGAAACTGCCTCGTAAGCTTACTACCTCCTGCACTTCCACTTCCACATCTCTTCCAGTTCACCAGTTTGGAGATCTTTACAATCTGTTAATATTAGTAAACGGATTGGAAATTGGAAAGTATCCTGAAAGGGGAAATGTTAGGACAGTTCAATTTTCAATATTGCCAATCAACTTCGGCCTCTTGCTCTGTTTGAAAAGGGGAGACCGGGCTTCTATTTAAATTGTTCAGTTTTATGACAAGGGTCGACCATCATTGCCTTGATTACTATTTGGTTGAGGTTATTGCTTTGAGTTTCGACCTCGACGCTTGTGTAACTTTTGAAAGTCCCGACAATATTCAAAGTCATAGTGCGTCACTATTCATGTGTTACCATTTATTAATTGTGATCTCAAAGGGGCAGCCACTGTTACCAAGTCGGTCTTTGATATATTAGTGCAAATTATAATTCAGATTCCTAAATGATTTATGATATTCATGAATTCCATATTCAATACTAATCAAATTAATGAAGAGAAAACGTTTACGAGTATAGTAATATACATTATCGCAGTCGCTATTCACATCATGTTTATTCACAGAGATAACAGCGCTTGATATGGCACGCATAATAATATCTTCGTATGACGACTGTCCTATTTCCCTCTATTTATAACCAGTAGTAAAATATGCGGAAGCACACGCTCTGCTAAGGCAATAAATACCTGCCTAACTTCTCCGGTGATATTATGAATATCACGGGAAATATTGTACTGTACAATATTTACGTAGCAATTCTAATTAATGTTTTCATCATCACAGCCATTTTAATGTCCCCACTGCTGGGGCACAGGCCTTCTTTGTGGGTGGATAAGGAGGACGGGCCATTAACCCACCACACGGGCCCAATGCGGATTGGTGGGTGTTAACGACTGCAAATGCAGCCGGGACCAACGGCTTAACGTGCCTTCCGAGGCACGGAGGAGCTCGAGATAATAAATTTTTGGTCACCCATCCCATGACCGACCCTTGCGAACGTTGCTTAACCTCCGCAATCGCTGGGCCAGGCGCTAAACCACTGCGCCACCGAGCTTCCCCCCCCCCCCCCTTAATGTTTTACGTGATGATAAATAATAAACTTTTCTATAACGTCTTCTTTGGGAAAAAAGTTATTTACAATAAATGCTAAAATGAATAGTTTGGTATCCCATATAGCTATTGAATAATCGCTATTTCGTCAGACTGATCTGTCGTGCAACAAATTCCAGACTGGACCAACCGCTGAGATTGTTATATAAAAATATACTATCGTGAAATAACCGAGGTCTATTACAGGATTGCTGTTATTAAATTTGATTGTAGGTGATTAATTCTAGTCGACTGAAGATTATGTGCTTAAACTTTATGAGATGGATAATAATTTATAAATTTGGGATACGAAGCAATTTAGTGCAGATGCATAAACATACTACTGTCTCAAAAACGAATACTATCATGAAAATGTCTTATCCACATTAAGTTTTTTTAGTGCAGATGCAAAAATATTGTTAAATTCCTGAAGATCAAAGGCTCTGTTCAATCGTATAAACATTACTTACAGAGTTTTTATTTCCTTTCGTCTCGACAAAAGTGTTTATTTTTTTGTGAAATTTTGTCTGTTATTTATCTACTCAATCAAACCTATACTGATAATGATAATATACTGGTTTTAATCACATTACTTGTTCCCAGGTACAAAGTGGAGGTCGC
Organism: Agriphila geniculea; assembly: GCA_943789525.1. Lineage (NCBI taxonomy): Eukaryota > Metazoa > Arthropoda > Insecta > Lepidoptera > Crambidae > Agriphila > Agriphila geniculea. Next base: position 19,013,638 of record OX038875.1, read on the forward strand.
GGGAAAGAGTCTACCAGTACTGACCACCCTGGATAAAGGCCGTTACGGCGTGATCGTGTTCGAGTCCCTGTCCAAATATGCCAACATGGACAAGTGGAACCGCGAGCTGTTGGACAAGTACTGCCGGGAGTACTCCGTGGGTGTGGTCGCGTTTGCCACCCCTGGCGAAGAAACCCTAGTCGGGGCACAACTGAAAGGGTTCCCATTGTTCATGCACACCAATCTCCGACTTAAGGTGAGTTTAAAAGGCTACAATGGCATAATTAAGTCGTTCATCAAGTACGCCAATATGGACAAGTGGAACCGCGAGCTGTTGGACAAGTACTGCTGGGAGTACTCCGTGGGTGTGTCGCATTTGCCACCCCTGGCGAAGAAACCCTAGTCGGGGCACAACTGAAAGGGTTCCCTTTGTTCATGCACACCAATCTCCGACTTAAGGTGAGTTTCATCAAGTAAGCTATCATGGACAAGTAAAACCGCGAGCTGTTGGATAAGTACTGTTGGGAGTACTCCGTGAGCGTGGTCGCGTGTGTTACACCTGGTGAACAGACATTGGTCGGGGCACAACTATAAGGGTTCCCATTGTTCATGCATACCTACCATCCTCTGACTTAAGGTGAGTTTGAAAAGGCTACAATGGTATAATCAAGTCGTTCATCAAGTACGCCAATCTGGACAAATGGAACCGCGAGCTGTTGGACAAGTACTCCGTGAACGTGGTTGCATTTGACACCCCTGGCGAAAAGACGTTAGTCGGGGCATTACTGAAAGGGTTCCCGTTGTTCATGCATATCAATCGATCGGTGGGTTTGAAAAACCTACAATGGTATAATGAAGTCGTTCACCAAGTACGCCAATATGGACAAATGGAACCGCGAGCTGCTGAGAAAGTCGTTATATTCCAAGGCCTTTTTCCTGTTTTCTTTTTTGTTTTGTTTAATTTTTTTTCCAAATGAGTCTAATTAATCTCCGAAGAGGTTTTTTTATTACAATACCAGTTCAATAGGAAAAGAACTGTATCAACTATTACACATAAAGTATCTAGAAGTGACAAAATCTTATCATAGGGGCCAAAGGTGACTTAGTTAAAAGTTATTTATGTCTAATTATATTCTTTGCTTATTACTCCCAATTTAGCTTTTAATTACTATATTGGGTGGCACCGTAATTATTGCTTAATGTTCACAGTTAAGAAAACTTAATAATTCGGAATATTTGCTTCTAGTACCGAGTGGCCATTATCTGCGTTGGGTCGCTGCCACGGGTTGTCTATTTTTCCAGAAAGTAATGAACCGTTTATATTGGCGTGGCTTGAAAATACATACTCATCATTATTCAACGCTTCTTGATCTTTTTTTCTGGGACTGTAGGGATCTATAATCGTTTTTTGTTACTGTTAAGTAATTTTATTTCCTGACGAGATAATAAACCTGCAATTTTATTTATTCAATCTTGAAAGTAATTTTTTAACGTCAATGTAACATTTATTTTCAACTTATATCCAGAGAATGACTCTCAAAACTGTTAATTAACAAAACATAAACGGTGTTATTACAAAAGATTTTTAAACACCAGGGGGGTTACTCCCGAATCACAAACGAAGTTCTGAGATTGAATTGGCATCGAATAAACGTCAAAAATTTGTTATTGTACATTGAAAACGGTTGCCATCAATTCCATTGTACTGTTTTGACGTTTACTCGATACCAATTCGATCTCAGAACCTCGTTCGTGTTTCGGGAGTAACTCCCCAGCCCCCATACTCTCGACGGGACTGAACGAGATCGAGTTCACATCAGGGGTTTACTCCCGATCAAGAATCTGAGATCGAATTTGTATCGAGTAAACGTCAAAACGGTACAATGGAAACCGTTTTCAATGTACCAAAATAAAAGATTTTTGAAGTTTATTCGATCCTGATATGAATTCGATCTCGTTAATTCCTGTCGAGAGTAAGGGGGCAGGACGGAATAAACGTCAAAAATTTGTTATTTTAGTACATTAAAAACGGTTGCCATGGTTTCCATTGTACTGTTTTGACGTTTACTCGATACCAATTCGATCTCAGAAGCTCGTTCGTGTTTCAGGAGTAACCCCCCGTTTAACTTAGACACTGTTTAAATGTGATGCTGTCACTTTTTTGACATTATTGTTTGAAAGAGACAGCATCACATTTGAACAGTGTCTTAGTTAAACAGGAGTTTAAAAATCTTTTGTAATGACACCGCAATTGTTTTAAAACCTCAATATGCAATATAGGTCCAATAGATGCGCCTTATGAAGGCGCTTAAGACCTTATGAACTATGGATCATATCGTATAATTTTCCCAGGACGCAACATTAAACCCAGCTTCACCTGTGCTGCGGCTAGCGCGCGCCGGGGAGACGGCATGGGGCGCGCTGCCTGGTGACCACTGGACGGTGTTCCGGGCAAACAGTTCCACATACGAGCCGGTCGCGTGGGCTTTAAGGCAGAACGAGTACGGGTCCAACGGTAAGTCATAAAGCAAATTTGATACAGTACGAGGGAAACATCTTGAAATCGGTGGGGATTAAAGGACGCAACATTAAACCCAGCTTCGCCTGTGCTGCGGCTAGCGCGCGCCGGGGAGACAGCATGGGGCGCGCTGCCCGGTGACCACTGGACGGTGTTCCGAGCGAACAGTTCCACGTACGAGCCGGTCGCGTGGGCTTTAAGGCAGAACGAGTACGGGTCCAACGGTAAGTCATCACACAAATTTCAGACAGTACGAGGCCAACATCTTGAAATCGGGTGAGGATTAAAGGACGCAACATTAAACCCAGCTTCGCTTGTGCTGCGCCTAGCGCGCGTCACTCGGGGTGACGTTAGGATTCAAACGATATACCTCATACATCCAAATCTGTTCAGGCATTTAGGAGTTACGATGGAATAAAGAAACTCACATACATACATACATGAACCCTGAACACAATACACTCTTCTTTTTAGGGCAGTCGTGTAAAAATCGTTAGATTCAGCCTTGACTATACTGCGATAATTAGCTAAGTAAATAAAAAATATTTCTACTTTTGTAATAAAAAGGCACAATGTGCCATAATAGAAACGATAAAATCAAACCATTTCTGTAATTACTGCTGTGCCAAAGAGTGGGTAGGTGTATCTAATAGGTCTATAATTTTGTTTAATGTTATGATGTTGAATGTTAACTAATGGATATAGTCGGGTTAATGGTTGTTGTAAATCAGAAGGCAAGCCATCCTCACCCCTAAATCGATTCGAGGAATACAGTCTAATAGATTTGTAATCTTACAGTGAAGGGCGATTCCATTAAATTTTAATAAGTGACTTAGATTAATTAAGATGAATAACTGGGCCAATTCATTATTTATTTATTTATAATTTTAAATGTTATTTTAATTTTATGTTAATTTATTTTGAATTTTAATTGAATCATACACAATATTCAAGTTCAGTACCGACTATTTAAACGTTGATTATTAAACTGACTACTTTTGCGCAACCTCGTTATTTCACTTAGGTGAAAACTGAAAATCAGTGATTTACTCTATGAGTAAATATTACACTGAGTTTTCTCCTTTTTGCATCGCTATGGCACACAACTGGAGTTTTGATCTGTTCTGTATTGTTTATATTTGTTTCACTGTTTGATTATTATTTTTTAATTTTGTAATGTTGTTTGATTTCAATTTAATTTTGTGTGCATGCTTGGTGCAAATAAATACATTTCACTTTCACTAAATTACTTTTCTGTTTTAAATATACCTTTTAAATCTGAAAATATCTATAATATCTATTAAACGCACTTTAGGGACACAAATATACAAGGTCATTTTGTATTCACCATCTAAAATTTGAGGATATGTTCAGTCCATGAAACTGGACAACTTTCTCTAACATATTTGACCAAATATGTAAAAAAATCGACTATCCATCAAAGAGATCACGTGATCAATTTAGTACGGGATGACCAAAATTTTGTGGCGAAATTCGATACATGTTTCTTAGAGAAAGTTGTTAGTTTCATGGACTGGACACATCCTTGAAATTTAGATGGTAAGTTCAGTAAAATGTAAAAGTAAAAAGACCCTATATATCCATAATAATGGAAATGCCCTTTTTATTCCACGCAAATGCGGATGCCTTCTTTCGCTTTATAATATTCTTTACAGATCGACCTATAGTTTACGATATAATCGAATAAAAATATTAACAATTAATAATTTCTCACAAAGGTGCTTGCAATTTGATAAAAACAGTGGCAATAGAGACTTGAACTGAATTCTGCTTTAATTACCACCATGTGGTTAACAACAATATGAAAGATAAATTTAGAAAATAATAGGTAATATTAGTTTTTCAAATTCTACGGCTGATCGAATCTATAGACCGTGGAAGCTATGGCGTCAATTTGGGTAATAACAAACACGAGTACGTTGGCACTTTTGCTTTGTTATCAAATTATTGAGTTATTTTTGTTAAGAATAAGTATTATGCCGCATTGTTTTGCTCCTGGGTGTAATTCCATGTCTCAAGAAGAGAAACTTGTTTTCTTTCGATGTTGGTTTTTACCCAAGAGTCAAGACTCCGCCATTATGTTACGGTCACACTTTCACGGTCTATCATATTTATAGTGTCAGAATGTAACAAATATCGATCCTTGTTACCACCGGGTTATATTCTGTGCCACCGGCCAAAGCAAGATTGTCCCCACTTAATTGATAATATTATTTACATTCCAGACTGGTGCAGTAACCATTAAAATTCATTCGAGCTAATTGCTACTGGTTTATTTGCATTGATCACATACGCGATAATTCAGCATAATCTAGAAACTGTCTTGACTAATCGTCTAACCCCCTTACTAATAAAGATTGAATAGCAGATGTTTAGTTACACAATGGTTACTCTCTGTCTAACTATTTGAATTTGACATTAAAAAGAAAGTGACAAAACACTGTGTAACTATGCAGCTGCTATACAATCTTTATTAGTAAGGGGGTAAGTATTTAACTGTGCACAAATAAACATGTCTATAATTTTCGTCAGAGAATTTACGGCATCACAAAAGCTATTGAACAGTAAGAAGTACATACAGTAAGAATAGCCGAAAATAAATGATAATATCGTAGTGATTAATGTTAAAACCTACTTTGTTATTTTATCTAGAGAAAAATGCTTCTCATTTTATTTTGATTAAATTAAAATCCGTTGCGTATTTTCATTAAGCAATATCAAGCAATCAGCTAGAAGTTCATTAACCTATTAGCACAATCTGCATCTCAATCAGATTTTTCAGCATTTCTTATTTTGTTTCCGTCCAGAAGAGCGCATGCCGTCTGCGACAGTGATCCAAGACCACGGTCGCTGGGACGGCGTGCAGCGCGTGCTGTTCGGCTCCGGCCTCCAGTTCTGGCTGCACCGGCTGCTGTTTTTAGACGCGCTCAGCTACCTCAGCCATGGCCAGCTCAGCCTCAGCTTGGACAGGTGGATCTTGGTTGATATCGATGACATCTTTGTTGGTGAAAGAGGTAAGCAATGTGGCAACATATCTGTTTTAAGGTGCGCCTCCACTGCATCGGAATCGGAGCGGATGGAGCGGGCGAATTTATTGCTTTTTATGGATTTCTATGGCACTGCGTGCACTGCATCGGCATTTCCGCGCCTTAGAAATCCATACAGGGTGACAAATGCCGACGCTCCGTACGCTCCGATTCCGATGCAGTGGATGCGAACTAAAATCGTTTGGTTTTGTTGTTATATATGTTATATATATGTACCAATATCAAAGACTCCATATTAATTACCTGGAAGACGAAGACCGTTGATACAGATTTCCAAAACGATGTATTCAACAAACCGTCGAATAGCGAGTACGAACCGCTTCGAAACCTAATTCAAACGACTTTTTATCAAAATTGCGGTATTAATAACTTATTTACAACTGTTAAGAAAGACAAAAGTTAGTTCTACTGTAAATTTTATGTTTCGAAAGTGACCAAACTCTTTACTACTCAGGGACTAGACTTCACGAAGAGGACGTAGCAGCACTACTAGCGTCCCAGTCTGCGCTGCAACGCCTCGTGCCAGGCTTCCGCTTCAACCTCGGTTTCAGCGCCAAGTACTACCATCATGGGACCGCTTTGGAGAACAGGGGAGACGACGCCCTTCTCAAGAATAGAGAGCATTTCAACTGGTGAGCTTATGACAATATGTATTGTGGTAAGGTTGTATTGAACAATACAACCTTTTTCTGGAAAGATTAAATTTTTATTTGTAAAAGAATTCCTTCAAAATCAAATGATATTGATTTTAAGGCTCCGTTATGCGGAATCATTTCTTTTTCTTTACATGTAAAGAGTATGGAAAATAAACTCACTTCTGCACTTTGCGATGTTTTCGTTGTTTTTTCATCATTATCTTTAGAACAATTATCTTTCTTGGAAAAAAGTTATTGGAGCAACTACATAGTACGTTAAAGTATATTTTGATGTAGAATTCAATACGTTTCTGCTATTAATTACGCCAAAAATATGACCCGCGACAAGCGCTTTTGATGATATTCTATTTTTTTTTACAATCATCTTTGAGGTTTATACGCAATTTAATACTTGTAGCTACTGGATAATCTACAAGCTAAAGAGCTTGTAGTATTTTTTTTTTTTGGCTACAACTTTACGTTTTCTATATAAGAATATGGCCGGCGCAAACCATGTTTTCCTATCATGCATCCTTAAACAACAACGTCAAAAACTATGTAAATCATATTTGGCGTTAATGCATATAAAACATATAAGTAGTGTCTGTCTATAAAACTCAACAAAAACGAAACATCTATCACTTTTCACAGCAATACAAAACAGCGATAAAACTTGTAACAAAAAGCTGAAGCATCGACCGGGATTTATACGGAAAAAACACAGTTGGCCGGACTTCCTAATTCGGAACTGGCTAAATGAGAAACTGACCGAGTTTCAGTAGTTTCACTACGGCGTGCAGTGATCCCCGCTATAAGTAAATAAGGGTCAGTTGTGAACTTTCCTTTTCTATCTGCACGTTCCACCGAACAGATTGTTCGGAATACTCAACGCTAGTTCAGAATGTTTGATCAAATCGGAGCGTTTGTTTATTATTACGATCCAGATTATAGGAAATAGGATTTCGCGAGCTGCAGTTTACACTTTAGGTTAACAGTTCACATTCAAGAATTTGCACACATTGGTTTTATTGTCCATATTGTGGAATGTGTATTTATTCTTGCATACTTTAGGAAAAAAAGTTTTTAAGCTCTTTTTTATTTAATTACAATGTTTTAGGGTTAATCAACTTTTGTTTTGTGGCATTTTTTAAAATATCTACGTGAAACATTTTATATGAAGTTAATCTGTAGTTGCAAATACTCTCAGCTAATTATCTTATAAGAAAACTTAAAAGACATGAAATTTTTAACGCGATTTTAAAGAAAAACTTAGGTGACCCAGGAGACAACTCCTGTTTTTAGGGTTCCGTACCCAAAGGGTAAAAACGGAACCCTATTACTAAGACTCCGCTGTCCTTCTGTCTGTCTGTCTGTCTGTTCGTCTGTCTGTCTGTCTGTCTGTTCGTCTGTCTGTCTGTCTGTCTGTCTGTCACCAGGCTGTATCTCATGAACCGTGATAGCTAGAAAGTTGAAATTTTCACAGATGATGTATTTCTGTTGCCGCTATAACAACAAATACTAAAAACAGAATAAAATTAATATTTAAGGGGGGCTCCCATACAATAAACGTGATTTTTTTGCTGTTTTTTGCTCGATATTAATAACAACAACAGGTAGACAGTTGAAATTTTTACAGATGATGTATTTTCGTTGCCGCTATAACAACAAATACTAAAAACAAAATAAAATAAATATTTAAGGGGGGCTCCCATACAACAAACGTATTTTTTTTTTGCCGTTTTTTGGTACGGAACCCTTCGTGCGCGAGTCCGACTCGCACTTGGCTGGTTTTTTTTTTCATATAAAAGCTGGAGACAAAATTGTCCCTTGGGTCACCCATGTCTTTCTTTAAACTATTGGTTATTTTTGTACAAAACTAAGTACCTATGTTTTATCGGCTATGAATCTAATTAATATAGTAAAATAGAGATTTTTTATAAAAGAGTTATCCAGTTTTGTTTTAATTTATGAAAATTTACATATGGGTCGATTTTTTCCTTACATTAAAAAGTTGATTCACCCTTTACTTAGGTATCTTACCCCCGGTTTCTCCTAAGGTACTTTAAAGTTTATTTTATTTAATCAGATATTATATTAGATAATGTAGACCCCTCCGGTAAAGTTAAACCTCCGATTAACCACCGAAAAGTACCTCAGAAATCGGGTTGACTGGTTCAATTTCAAAGGGAATCAATAAATTGGGTGACTGGAAATAATTAAAAGTGACTGTTAATGGGATACTTAAATACTACCTGGCAGCGGTTAATTTTTAGGGCGACAAAATAACTAAACGGGCGACGAACTGTGGATTACAAAAATACGTAAAACGGGCGACTACATGTGGGTGATAAATAATTTAAGTAGTGAAAATTCTAAATAAGTGACAAAAATACTGAGTGGGCAACTATTATACCAAGTAGGTAACTTAACTATATATAACTGATTTAAGCTGCCCAACATGGTATTTTTGTCATCTCGATTAGGATAATAGTCACCCTTATCAAATAAAATAAGTCAAATTTTAAATGTTTTGTGTGCCCTAAGGTTGTTGCCCAAATAGAAATTTGGTCGCTCGTTCTGAATAACTAGTTACTCAATTTGTATTTTAAAGTCACCCATTTTCTATATTTGTAGTCACCCTCAGTCTGTCGCCCACTTAGTATTTCAGTATGCTTCAGTATTTTTGATACCCAAAATGGGAATTTATTGTTACCCGATTAAATACAACTCATTTCAAAATTACTAGCACAGAATAGATATAAGTACTACCGTACAGAAAGGAAACTCTCCGCCCCGCCCCACAATCAATTACCTCACCCCACCGCGCGAGTTCGTGCGCCGATTCGTGTGCTCATTCAATAGCTCTAGACTTCACGCACTCAGTTGCGCGTGTGCAATAACGTCACTGTGTAGCGTCTGTGTAATAGGTAGTTGAAACGCGACGCTTGTATGGAGTGCGCGGGGTGTGCTACTAGTTCAATATCCAAATAAATTAAAAAACAATATTCCCGGTCAATTTCAGAATAAAATTGGCCTTAGTTGATTTTAAATTCACTACTATAATTTTCTCCTTGCCGTAGGTTCTGTCATATGTGGAACCACCAGCAACCGCACCTTTACAACAACGTGTCCCAACTTATAGCAGAGATGATGCTCAACAAACAGTTCGCCGTTGAGCACGGCATCCCCACCAACTCGTGCTACTCCGTCTCCCCCCACCACTCCGGCGTGTACCCGGTGCACGAGCCCCTGTATGAAGCCTGGAGGAAGGTCTGGGATGTGAAAGTTACCAGCACTGAGGAGTATCCACATTTGAGACCAGCTAGGTAAGTTTTTGCAACGATATGTCCAAATCCCAACCGATAACAGAGATCTTGCTGAGCAAACAGTACTAGAACTGAAGAGTATCCACTTTTAAGACCTGCATGGTAAGTTTAGAGTCCTAATAGGTTATGTCCGTATGATCGACACGTGTATTTATGTACTAACTACTAACGTATTTTAAAATAGAAAAAAAATGTTTTGATTTTGCTTGAAAATTTAATATCGTAAACACTTTGTACTAAAAGAGACATACGGAAAAAGCTACTAAAATGTTTAATTTAATGACTTTAAAAGGTATATTTATTGTCCATACCATTCACCATTTTTATAGCACTATTATCAATACTGATAAACACAGCCATTTTTAACAGTCCCATTTTATAATTAACGTGTTGCTATCCAAAAATCCAAACTAGTAATTATGGTCCACTTTAGAACGCTGACAAAATATAAAAATTAAAATAACTTTTAATACTTCGCTGTTTTAAACTGTATAGTATTCTAACCCGCGTGCATGTTTGCACAGATAGCGTCCACGTGGCTATCTTAAATGTATTCATGAAATAGTTCCGCAAACACAATGAAGCTCATTTGTCGGCTGCAAGTTCCATCAGCGGCGAAACGCTAACGATCGCAATGAGAGTCGCCGTTAACAGGAACTGTTTGCGGCGCTGTGGCGATGCGACTCCAAACTCCTACAGACCGCAGCGCTGCGTTGCGGCGCTTGGACGACAATGAAATTCCAATAATTGTATCACTAGATATTGCCGAACGCTTGTAGTTGGAATGTTCAATTATTACGAGGAATTAGCTGAGTGCAATAAAAATATATTGGATTTCGTAGACGTGGAAAAGAAAAATAGAGCGGCTACAGTACAGTTGAGTCTCTTGACTCAATATTACGAGTATCTCTCCTTTATCCGCATTCATATTATAATAATTTTCTTTGAATAGCACCAATATTTAGTTCATCATCATATCAACCGCACGACACCCACTGCTGGGTATAGGCCTCGCCTAAGGATCTCCACGACGATCGATCCTGCGCTGCTCGCATCCAGTGGCTTCCCGTAGCAATATTTAGTTAAGGATTAATAAAGAATTCCTGATTTGTTTTATTCTAACGAAATACCGAAATGCAATCTTTGCCGAAACGACGTAAACAATATTTTTACCCAGAAACGTTGAACAAAAATATTTTCACCTCTCCAGCACGAAAAGGGTGCTTTTGGCGCGTAAAAACTCGCAGCAAAATCGACTTTTGCTGCGAGCGTGAGCCAAAGTGCTTTTTTAATTTCTAACACCTTTTCTCGCTGGTAGAGGTGAAAAGTTGTATGTTTAACACGAGAGCAAATTTTTTGATGTCTCGTGCCTTTAAATCACTCACTGTGCAAAAAATGACTTTGCTCTCTTGTATAACAAATAACTATTGTTATACAAGAGAGCAAAGTCATTTTTTGCTGCGAGTACTGACTTTTAAATCACGAACTAGCGAAGTAGTCTATTCTAATATAGACTACTGAGCACAGTGAGTGATTTAAAGGCACGAGACATCAAAAAATTTGCTCTCGTGTTAAACATACAACTTTTCACCTCTACCAGCGAGAAAAGGTGTTAGAAATTAAAAAAGCACTTTGCCTCACGCTCGCAGCAAAAGTCGATTTTGCTGCGAGTTTTTACGCGCCAAAAGCACCCTTTTCGTGCTGGAGAGGTGAAAATAACTATTATTCCAAGTTGCAAAGTAATTTCTCGATCTCTTAGGCATAACCTAGTGAGAAAAAGCTTTGCGGAGAAACAAACAAACAAACGAGAAAGCAACCTAATAATAACGTGTTAAAATAATAGTACTAATGGATGCCTACCTATACTTGGTTTTAATAAGTAGGTATACCATTACCCTACCAACATTAATGAGTTTGATAATACAAATTGAATCGCGTTATTTAGTGGCTGTAAACGGTACAGTGTAATGTCCCGATCGCTATCACAAAACCCTACAAAGCACTTTTGTGTCAGCAAAAAACGTAACTTAGAGGTTGGAGCCCTCCCTTTAGCTTTCTCGAGATAACACTGTATACGAGAATTCCCCTTTAGGGGACGCGCGAACACATTAACTTTTGTAAGGTTAACTTAATATAAATTGGATTTTGAACCATATCTCTACATTATGCAAGAATTATGTGTCGGCGAGGAAGAGATAACTTTATTAGAATGTCTTGTACGAAAAATTTCAATGATCGTTATGATTCGATTAACATATAATAAAAATTAAAAAGAATTCAAAGGGATGTCCCAGCTTTGCCCCAGTTTAATTTTATTTAATTACTTTCATAATTAAAAAATGCTAATTACATTTTATTTGGATATAGTATCAGTCATGCATTGTTATATTTAGAAAAACAATTACAAAACATTAAGTTGTTTTATGAAGTATTTTGTGAAAAAAATGTAAGTACTATCATGATAAAAAACTATGATTTAAAAGCGTTTTAACTTATAAATCCCACTTTTTAATGCAGAAAATAATTATTAATCTGATTCTAGAGTAAAATACCTACTCTGACATACTACTTTGATTAAGACGCGAAAGCAAATGACACAGGCGCGATGGGACATGTCCTTTATTCAAAAAATAAAATAAATTATTCTAATGAGTTAAGGTCGAATAAACAAAATGTTTCGTATTTTGACTTTCTTTGCTCTTATAGAATAGTTGCAAAACCATATTTAAGTATCATTTTCGCTAACACCAGAACTCAACGATTCGTCGCCTTGTTAGGCAACAGCAAGGCCTTGCTTTTTCCCCTAAGTTGTGGCCAGTTGTGGCCAGTGGCCAGATATTGAACAAGGTTATAATCTGATCAGGTTACGTCGTGGCTTCCGTCACAGAGGAGTGATGGTGCTGCCGCGTCAGACCTGCGGCCTGTTCACACACACCTTGTTGCTGGAGCGGTACCCCGGGGGCCGCGTGCGACTCGACCGGTCCATACAGGGTGGCGAGCTCTTCCAAACTGTCATCAACAATCCGGTGAGTAAACCTGCGATCAATCATCATGGGTAAGTGTCTGCCGTCACAGAGGCGAGGTGAGGGGAGGTGCCGCGTCAAGATTTTGAAAAATGTACACAAATGTAACATATTAACTCATCAAAACAAGCGAGTAGATATAATAAACATCAATATTGATATACATACATTTTTTAACCGACTACAGAAAAGGGAGCAGGTTCTCAAATCGCCGGTATGTTTTTTATGTAATGTTTTACCATAACTTTGCTAGTTGTTAATCGATTTTAATAGTTCTTTTTTTATCGGAAAGAACATAGTTCTGGTGTGGTTCCATAATTTTTTTATAGAGATCTAGCTATTGGTTTTTTCATAATCCATAAAAATATCAATTACATTATAAATTTTACTGCATTTTTAACTTTTTAGAACTTAACAGTTCTTATGGCTATTACAAATCCGAGATATTATGTCCGCTGTCACACTGTAAATTTTTATATCCCCGACGTAAAATAAATTGAACCAAATTTACTGTTCATAAAGTTTAACTTTTAACAGGATGCTGACCCAAATTTTGCAATCATGTCCTGATAAAAATTGTTTAAAAAAACAAAAAACCGACTTCAAAAAACCTACCTCGAAAAAGCAAGAAATAATATTCGTAATAATAAAAACACGTCTATTGAAGTCGGGTGGGGCTGGAATACCTACAGATTCCTTTTTTTATTCTAAAAGCCCCACCCGACTTCAATAGACGTGTTTTTATTATTACGAATATTATTTCTTGCTTTTTCGAGGTAGGTTTTTTGAAGTCGGTTTTTTGTTTTTTTAAACAATTTTTTATTTTTTTATTTTTAGTGTAGGTACCTTTTGTATTAGGTAGTGTAGGTATATTATTTAGGTAGAAAATTCGGCTCAGCCAAACGTGAGTTAATCGCGGAGAAACATACATACATGCGGGTCAAACTGAGAACCTCCTTTTTTTAAGTCGGTTAAAGAACTACACTTAAGATATCCCGTTTCCAACAAAAAAAATATTATCTTATTCAGTTCATAAACAAAGAAGTTATACGACTGATCATCGAGGTAGTTCACACAAAATCATACTATTTTCGTACTTTTTTCAAGATTACTTGAAAAGTACCGAACCGATTTCAAAATTTCAAAAAATGGGACCAACTTGAAAGTTTACCTAATATAATAACGTTTGAATCATTTCAATCGGTTCAGCCGTCTTCGAGTAATCGGTGTACATACAAAAAACAAAAAAAAAAAAAAAAAAAAAAAAAAAAAAAACGGGTCGAATTGAGTACCTCTCTCCTTTTGAAGTCGGTAAAAATAATTCTGCTTGTAAAATGAATGATGTCGAGTTAAGTACGCCCCGGGTACGTTTCATTTCACTTAGTCATGCCTCACACGGTCCACTTAACAAAGCGTGAATCCTCTTTTATTAATCGTTTGCAGGCTCACCGTAATGTTATCGTGTGTGATGGTACTTTGCGAAATGCCACGTCATTTTCTCTTAGTGTGTAGTCATAGTTATATTTGGTATTTTTATAAGTAAACGGCATTATCAATTCCAGTTACAAAATTCTCTAAAGCTAGTAATGCCATTTTTCCTTCATAGAAAGAACTGTAAGAGATTTTAATCGATTTGTATTCAGAGGCGGCTCGTGACTCTTTTTATGGGTGTTCACAAAAAAAAACAGAAAAGGATATACTTGTTTACTATTTCATTTTATTTATAGAAACAATCCATTCGCCGGTTGTTTAGTGAGCGAAAACATCTAAGTAGTAAAAGTGCTTCCAGAGTTTTTTTTCACAGTTTTTAGTAAAAGATACACTATATTACCTCATTTTGAAAACAAATACAGTAAGCAGACAATAATTGTGTTTAATAGGTAGGTAGTAGGTACCCACTTTATTATAGAAAAACCTGAGGAAAAACTTAAGTGAGTCCGACAAGCGACAACGATGTTCGTTTAAACAAATTTAGAGATTGTGCTGTACGGTTAATTTTTAAGTATGTCTAAAAATGAAATAGGGATTTTAGACCACGTAAATGAACAACTTTTACTATGGGCCTAACCACGAATTCGCGAAAAAAAAATCAGCTGTTCCATACATTATAGTCGAGTCGATGTTCTACTTTTCTATGGAACAGCTGATTTTTTTTTCGCGATTTCGTGGTTGGCCCCATAGTAAAAGTTGATCATTTACGTGGTCTGAAATCCCTATTTCATTTTAGATATACTTAAAAATTTACCGTGTATAGTAGGTTATTAATTGATTTTTAGGGTTCCGTACCCAAAGGGTAAAAACGGGACCCTATTACTAAGACTCCGCTGTCCGTCTGTCTGTCTGTCTGTCTGTCTGTCACCAGGCTGTAACTCATGAACCATGATAGCTAGAAAGTTGAAATTTTAGCACAGAATAAAATTAATATTTAAGGGGGGCTCCCATACAACAAACGTGATTTTTTTGTCGTTTTTTGCTCGATATTAATGACGACAACAGGTAGACAGTTGAAATTTTCACAGATGATGTATTTTTGTTGCTGCTATAACAAAAAATAATAAAAACAGACTAAAATTATTATTTAAGGGGGGCTCCCATACAACAAACGTAATTTTTTTTTGCTGTTTTTTGGTACGGAACCCTTCGTGCGCGAGTTCGACTCGTACTTGGCCGGTTTTTTATGTGCACTGCACCAGCGCTCTTTGAGACGAGCCGCCTCTGGTTTTGGTTGTTTCGACTTATTAATTAAGTCGTAGAAATATCTTTTTATTTGTTGTCTTACTGGTTTAATTAAAATAATTGTTATTTTCAACCAGAATACGCTTGACTCGATAGAACTAGATAAATAAAGCATCTTCGCTAATTGATAAGATTAAAAACCTCTTAAAATGATTTACAACATTCTGTCAGTAATTTAAGGTTTATTTTGCAACAGATCAACGTGTTCATGACGCACATGTCCAACTACGGTAACGACCGCCTCGCCTTATACACGTTCGAGTCGGTGGTGAAGTTCTTGCGATGTTGGACCAACGTGAGGCTAGCATCCGCACCACCGCTGGCCCTCGCCGAGAAGTACTTCCAGCTGCGGCCTGATGAGCTCAACCCGCTGTGGGGGGTAAGTGTGATAAACCACGGCTTTAGGTGATAATTAAATTGCTTGTTGTATTGGATTAGCGTACGTGCCGCCGCTGGCTCTTGCCGAGAAATACTTCCAGCTGCGTGCGGCCTGATGAGCTCAACCCGCTGTGGAGAGTCATCATCATCATATCAGCCTCACGACAAATTGCAATGGGTATAGGCCTCCCCCATAGATCTCCACAACGATCGGTCCTGCGCTGCCCGCATCCAGCGGCTTCCGCGATCTTCGCCAAATCCTTGGTCCGCCTTGTCGGGGGCCTACAGACGGAGCGTCGTTCGGTGCGCGGCCGCCATTCTGGAACCTTTCTGCCCCAACGACCATCTACATCTAGTGAAGTTTGATGAACCAACCGATTAGTTTAGATTTTGGTAATTTGTTTAAATTACGATTTAAACATACTATCCAGACTAGATAAAGGACATCAGGCAGAGTCCCATAGAAAAAACCCCAAGAATGTATAACGTTTCTGTTTTTTTCAAAATGTAGGCATGGAATTAGTAAGTCATAGAAAATATTCAGATTTTTACGAAGATTTGTGTTTTAAGAGTTATTTACGTTTGAAGTTTTTTTTTTGGTATCCCCGATACTAAATAGCAACACCAGTTTCACGACAACACGTTTCGTTAGCTGCGTTTAGGGATGGGTTTACTCCCGGAATTTTTCCAAAGTTCCGGAATATTTCCAATCGACTGGGAAAAAACCCGGGAATATTCCCGATGGCCGGGAAAATACTCATTTGACAATATTTGATTAAATTTATTGATAAACGTCTACATATTTCTATTGTATGTATGATCTTTAAGATTTATGTCGATATTTAATTCAAGTGAAATGACTTTTTATAAAGGAAAACCACATTACTTTGAATTTTTACCTTAGAAGTTAATTTTAATAGTAGTTCCATAGGCTAGCGGCGCAGCGCGGTGGCACGTTTTTTCTATGAACATGTATGTAGCTGTAAAAACCAGCAGTAATGTCATGTAATGTTCTGTAGTTACCTTATACCATACCATATTAATACCACCATCGTTTTTGTTCTGCAAAAATAACTTTGTTTTTCATAGTATTTGTATAAATGACTAACCATATCTCGTTTAAACCAATTTTCGTTGAAAATGTTTATATTTAATTGAAAAGGTCTACAGCATATTTTGTTTTTTACCCTTTCATTTTAAAAGGTAGAGGGGGGGGGGGGAATGAATACAAATTTTACCACTTTGGAAGTTTATATATTTGAAACGACCTTCTATGTCATTTTTCAAGTCCTAGGTATCTTTAAACACCCCGCACGGTTTGATGAAAAAAAATTCAGTTTCAGTTCCATTTATTAGGAGCCGTGCTTATTTTTTTTTATTTTTGTGTAAAAAATCGTACAGCTGTTTACAGAATACATATATCTACCTACCAAGTTTCAATTGTGTAATCCTAATAGTTTCGGAATAAAGTGGCTGTGACATACGGACGGACAGATAGACAGGCAAACATGATGAATCTACATGGGGTATGTCTGGATATCAGACTTCATGAGGAATCTGTCGATTCGAGTTGTCATTGATGGCTGCTCGTCCGACCAGTTGGCTATCAATCAATGCTAGCGTCCCTTAGGGATCGGTACTCTCTGAAACGCTATTCCTGCTGCATATTAGTGACCTGCTAATGCCTGGAATTTTGGGGTACGCTGATGACAGCACTGTTGTAGAGAGCTACATATGTGATGCTCGAGCTGGTGCAGAACAGGTCCAATGTCTTAGGGAGGCGATATGGTCAGACGCATGAACCTATTGTTGTAGGCAGTTCCCACTGGGGTGATGCCAACTGGTCAGGTTCAATCCGTCAAGAACCCAGGCGTGTCTGTTATGTGCTAAACGGAGTCATTTCAATCTAACTCCAACTTTCTAAGGTATATCCGTGCCGATTACTAAACAACTAGAGCTTTTCGGCATGTCATTGACTCCAACATTCAATTTTTGCTCTTTCATTGAAAGTAAATCACAATTGGGTTCTGGCAAAGATGAGAAAATACCTACTTCACGCTGGAACAGCTGCTTAATCTATATCTACCGAATGCAAGTTTGATCGTGTATGGAGTACCTACTGCTCTCATATTTTTGGAATGGCCCTGCCAAACACCAGCTCCAGCTCCAGATGCTTGAGTCCATTGAGCGGAGGGCCAGGTAGTTCATCGGAAATGATAATCTTTCCTGACTTCTTCTTAGTCGTACACTCCTGGTAGAGTTGTCGTGGTCGGTCATGGATTGTCTGTAAGGTTTGTTGCCGCTCTTGAGATACTCCTCCATCTCTGTATTCGTGGCACTGCGTGTACATTCAGTAAGGGATAATTTTGTAGATGATTTGATTAATCAAATCATCTCTTTCACCGCCAGATCTCAAAGGCGTCAATCTTTTTATGACATTTTTGGTGGACTGTCCATGTTTAAGCTCCATATGAATAGATAGGAAAATATTAAGCATCTCATCAAGCGAACTTTGGTGTTTAGTTATGCGGTGATCTTTCCATATCTTCGTGAGTTTTTTCATGGCTGATCGTGTAATGGCACACCATCTTTTGATCTCTTTATAACCACTTCCGGTATTTGTAATTGTGGATCCCAGGTAGGTGTAACTCTGGACAACTTCACAATTAGCTATTTCACGTAAGTCAGGTCGATTGTTAGGTATTCTTACGATCCAACACCTTTATTTTTGTTTTATCGTAGTTCATAGTGAGACCAAAATCAACACTGGTTTTCTCCAGAAGCGCAAGAAACCGTTCTGTCTGCTTGAGATATCGCAAGAAAAGAAATCAGCGCTACTGTTTTTATTAAATATAAATATTTAAAAAAACTTGCACTAAGCGTTTTGTTTCTATCATCCGTACCGCTAGAGAGTAGAATTCCTTGCCCGAGTCTATGTTACCCGATAAGTACAATCTGTGGGCCTTCAAGTCGCGAGTAAATAGGTATCTTTAGGCAAGCGCGTTTCATCGTAGATCGCATCATCGTTTACCATCAGGCGTAAGGGTGCCCGCATAAAGAAAGCAGGTTACAGGTCGGTACAGGTCTGTACCGTTCGGTAAATGTAAAGTAGCCCATACTTTTCTATGGGAAGCCGCATATACAAAACAGGTTGTCGGTACCGGTTTGCACATACATCCGCCTGTACCGACCTGTAACCTGCTATCTTTATGCGGGCACCCTAATAGCGGCCAAGCGCTTGTCTATCAGATACAAGTACAAGTGTTTGAATTTATTGAGTTGTTTTTGATTGCAAATTAGAAAAATATGTTTGGATCATACATATTATAGTATAATATCACTAAAAACACTTTCCAAAGAAAAATATTGGTATCAATAGTAACTGAATTCATAGCAAAGAGTATTTTCCCGCGGTTTTGGAATTTTACCATATTTTCCCGTATATTTCCGTATTTTCCCATATTTTTCTTTCCCCATATTTTTCTTTTCTTTCCCTGCCCATCCCTAGCTGCGTTAGTGATCCAGATTAGCACCACAATGTACGAGTTTGAACCAGATCAAACGGAAAATCTGTGCATATGTCGCACGTAACAAAACGCTTTTGACAGTTGAATTGACTGACATCCGGCAGACTTTTTTTTTAATGCGCAATCGCTTGTGCCACAGAACAAATATACTCAGGGGAGACTTGTGAAATCGCTAACAAAGATGTCCGTTTCATTGATATGCTTTTGTTTTTTTCAATAATTAATTAAAGCTAAATGAAGGAGTTAAAAAATAATGTTGCTACTGTTTTATAATTCTAGTAACATAAAGTGTTTATAGATAACAGAATTATGTTTATACACTTTTGGGTCTCATGTGCCTGATGTCTTTTATACATAGGAAATTGCACTGGAGCATTTTAAACATTTTCTGCGAATTGCAAGATCACAGATTGTAAAGATGACCGGAGGTTGTAGATAACCCAGTTACTGCGCTAAGATAACAACCAATTTGCGTGCCACTTCTTGGGATGGGAGGCGGGCGTGTCATAGCCCCGTCATCTTGGCAACCGAGGAAGACTGCCCGAGCCAGGACTATGAGTCAAGTCTCCTAACATCCTCTGTACATATTTGAGTAAAGGTTCGAGATCTACCTACCGTAACGTACTTTGAAGTACATATATCGCGACAAGCTCAATCCATTTCGGGGATGTTTGTTGACATACTCACTCGCGTATGTTTACACGACATCTAGCTTTGTACAGTTATTACATGAACAATATTATCACTTCATTTTAACGTACTGTTGTAATCCTTTTTGTTGTTGTTGCCTTCCTACATTGTAACTGTTTACGTTAGTATTTTGTCTATCACGGCGATTTTATTTTTTTATCAATTTGACTAAAAATATACTGTTTGTATCAGGCATTTAATTTATAATGTTCGTTCAATAACTTTTATGTCTAAAAGATGTGGTAATGAAACAGCGAATAAACCAAATAGACAATATTAAACAGGGTGGTAGTACATATACATACCTTAAGTGGTCCCATAGAGTCTTTTGATCCCCACATGAAATAGGATTGATTGGCATAAAAAATTTTTTTGGTATTTTAGCATTTTTTTTTTGCTATCTGTAACTTTTTTCTAAAGTCTGTGAATGCAGTTCAGAATATCTCAAAAAGTTATGGAAGGTCTCTCAGGAATGTTTTCCTGTAACTATAACAGTTAAGGCCCTTAATGTACCGTCTCAAAAATCCACTATGTATTTAGTATCAGCTACGCTACTCAAGCACTATTATTTATTCTGCGGTATTAGCCAATAATACTCGTTTGATTAGGACAAAAGTTTGTGGTTACCTACCTACAAATTTAAAATATTTTCTTTTGCGTTCTTATTTATTTTGAGCAATCTCTTAATTTATAATATTTATAAAAATGTACCGCAATCCGTGCATTTTTCATCGCAATAAATGTTAAAATTGCAATACAATCAGAAGTGATGGCACTGTTTTCACATTCGTCTGAAATTGGTATTTGCTTGTGTGACGCAAACACCCTACCTAGAGTTTGTCCCAACGAATTTTTTTTTAATTAATTATAAGATTAACCAGAATAACTAATATCGGCCCCGGGGAGGGGGGTGTTGCCCCACCAACCAGGAACCTAGGTAAGTATAGCCTAGATTCCTGGAGCTATCCGCAACGACTCTGTGGAATCCGACCCAAACAATGATTCCTCCACCGATTTAATACAAAAATGCTTTATAGTTCTTTTTCCAAAGGAAACGAATACTTTAATGGCCTCTCCGAATTCTAATCGAATAGCTAGTATCCTAAGGCCCTAATTGAACTGCTGATTGTAAGAATCCCGGTTTTCAGTGGTGCCGCTTGATTCTTACTTACGTCCCTAATAGAATAAAGGATGAACCCCGATTTTATGTGATATCGATTGGTTCCTAACTACGTCCCTAAATTATTAACACTCTTCACTGTGTCAGATTTAATATCAGGCAGACCATTAAATGTACATTAAACACGCGAAATAACATCATACATTTAATACACTGCGGTAGGTTACGCCAGGACAACTCAAGTACTTTTACACCCTTAATACACTAAGATAAGTCACGTAATACTCGACCCTACGCCCTACACACTTAATACTATAAATAATACGCGAATTAGACTCACCAGGATAAATTCATGTGGTTTATATCGACCCGCGCTACTTACTCAGTTAGCCGCTTTCTTACCCCACACCTGCTTTATTCTTCCTACACACTAACACTCACATCACACCTAAGGTGAGATTAGTCACGGGACTCTCGTATATCTCCCCGTACTCCCGACGTACGCGCGCGCAATTACCCGATTTCGTTACGACCTGCAACGCGTGCGCTCTCCTTGGTCACCGAAACTCGAATGTCCATCTTCTCCCGCCTATCTTCCCTAAAACTCCCACGAGCCGTCTTCTGTGGGTTTTTACCATATTATTCTCAAAACTATTGTCGGACTTTCTTAAACCATCCCTTTGTTTAAGTTCCTTTTGTTTCTTACCCGAAGTTAAATTTTAAATTGCCGCATGCGGAAATATTGCTTTTGATCACAAAGGATACAGTTATTTTAACGTCCCTTTGTGTATCTTTTTCTATTGAATTTGGTATTTAAAATGAACCTTTCCTTTACAGTCTTATAAAGCTGGCCATAACCATTAGTGCGAGTCACTATTGGCAATCGTTGAAATATATTTTTATGTTTTATTTTAGAACCAATTACCCCGCTAAGCTTTGTAAAAAATATTAGCTAGAGAATATTTTTTTTGTTCTAAACATGTGCTATTTTATCATGAATAGGTGAGCGTCACACTTGGTAACAATTTCGAGATGAAATATTGTTTAATTCAGACAGTAAACAATGCAGCTTGCAGTTTGCTGTATTGGATGAATTTAAATTCTTATTCTTGTGATATTTGAGAAATCTCGTAGCTAGATAGTAAATTAATAACGTTGTTCAAGTATTGTATCAGTGGGCTTAATTTCGAGCAAACTATTAATGTATCTTGAATAACTGACTATGGATCTTGTTTTCTGAAATAATAGCCATATAATTAAATATAGTTACTAAGGTTATTACTAATTTATAACTAATGGGAGAGCTCTAATAGTACATTATGATACAAGTTAGCTTAGGTTGGTTATTGCACACAAGGCTGTGGGTTGCAGCCCGAGCCGCAGGCGAGGGCGTAACTCAGCCGAGTGTGCAATAAGTAAGAGCTCACGATTTTCATACGACGTTTTTCAACACATTTGCGAGGAAAAAACAAAGTAATTTACCATACAGTAACAAATACGACAAAAACAAAATAATGATCATGATGAGAAAAGGCGCGCAGGTTTTTTTTGTTTTTTTCACACGCCCAATGCAAGAATATTTTGCGAACAAAGGGGTTAGTGAGCATACAGCCTACTTCAAAATTATAAATTTAAGTGATAATGTGCAAATATTTTAATATTTTATAACAAAATATTGTAAATTAGGAATAATTTGATAATAATTAATATTTGTTTGACTTAATTAAGGACCTACACATTTATTTATTCAAAAAATGCAAATGAATTTTCAGCGGCATAAAACCTCTTTGTTGTTATTAAAAAAATAACTGTATTACCCGGTTAAATTGAAAATGCTCTGTTTACTCGCATAGAACTTGCAGTAAGGTACCTATTTAACTTTGTAGGGATCATTCTATAACCAACTAGTGTTTTATATATTATTGAACGCGTTTGTTATAGCTCGGTTTATGGCCCTAAAAGCAATGTATTAGGGCTCACTTTACGAGCAAGTGTGTTGAAAAAATCGTTTACCTATCTACAAAATTCACAAAAATAGGCAATTTGAACAACAGTAAAGATGCTTATTCTTTTATAGCACTTACCTTTTTGTGACATAGCAGACTTCACTTTTCAGCCATTGTTAGAAAAATATAGCGACTAGTATTATCAATACGCGTATTAAGAATAATTTTTATAGGGCCGTAGATTTCTATTTCAGCAACAAACGACACTATAAAATAATTGGTGCAATAACGATGTCAACAATTATTAATCTAATGGCATATTCGTTATAGTTTTGTTCAACGCTGTTTATCAACTGTACTGTGCCTACAAATAGACCGAGCGAGGTCGATTATTATGCAATCCAGAGTACAGAGTAAACGTTTTCCGTGCTTAACTTTTCGAACCATACGCAGTATGTTGCTTGTGAAAATGTTTGCAAAAGCATCTCATTTATGCGATATTGAACGATCGCAACTTCATTCCAACACTACTAACATAATAATGAAAGTACGGGGAAAGTTAGAATAATACGAGTATTCGCACTTCGTCATGTTTATGGCTAGTTTTGCATAATAATTTGAGTTGGTTATTATCGTAGTATCATGAAACTTTTTCTTTGCATATATGTAAATGTAATAATTTAATGCTTTACCTTAAAATAGAACTTTGTTTTGTCAACAGCATATTTATCAAAAAGGATATTTCCTTGAAATTTGGCCGACCCTGTTATTAATGTGCTCAATAAACCCAGGTATGGTTGGCACGCGGCATTTCTGATTTGTTTTTAGCTTGTAACTCTCTGACTGATTCTACAAGGTTTGGTAATTGGTGACGGGTGTATCATAATCCTGCAGGGGTTTCAAACCTACCAAAATAACTAATCATTTGACAAAAATCAACCTTAGTAAACCTGCCCCCCTAGCATGACCACCACAACGCGATATGATATAGCGATTTATCACTCACATATATTTAACCTCAGATCAAATAAAAAAGTCAAAACTACTTATATATCGTGTTTCAGTGGTCATGCTAGAAGAGCTGCCTGTACTCATGATAACGATATACTTAACTAATATGAAGAAGTGATTTTTTATTTCCCATGCTCGTAAAGTTCGTCTTTATGTTAAGTAGGCTGCATAAAATCGCTTTTCATGCTCTAGTGCATAAAGTAAAATCTTCGTCTAAGTCTCAGACTCGTAAGACAAAGGTCGTCAGTTAAACAGCCACACACGCAATTAAACTTCGTTAAATAAACTTGTTATTTAATTCTGTTTCTTTATTTTTATACATTTAATTTTAATTTATTTAATTTCGGACGACCAACAGCTACTAACTACAACAATACATAACTTAAATAGTAACACAAAGCCAATTAAATGTCATCACAAATATAAACAAAAATATAAATACATAAGTGATTCATGTTATAATACAATACATTTTTTTCCAATATAGCTGTTTAATTTCCTCACAATCGAAATGAAAAGCAGAGTGTATAACTCGTACATAAAACCCATTTTATGCACTTGTTGTACAATAGACTATTTCCCTTTCTCGTATGTTAACGAAATAGTGTTTCCAGAACCCATGCGACGACATCCGCCATAGACGCATCTGGTCCAAAAGCAAATGGTGCGGCACTCTCCCTCGGATGCTGGTCATCGGGCCGCAGAAGACCGGCAGCACGGCGCTATACACGTTCTTAGGGATGCACCCGGCGCTGGCAGCCAACCTGCCCAGCCCCGCGACATACGAGGAGCTGCAGTTCTTCAACAATAACAACTATCTGAAGGGACTGGACTGGTAATGCATTTTTCACACACACAAATCATTTTTTTTCAATAAATTTGGATTTTAAAATATTATTAAAATTAAGATCTGAGTATACTTTTCTGAAAAATATTTTCTGTTAATACACTTTAGCCAAAGCATTTACCTTCGAAATACGCTTAGGTGCCAAACAATTTATTGTACTATTTCTGTTATGTTACGTAGAAAATATATTTTTAATATGACTGTCTTGCGTTTGAATAAATGCTGAGCTAGGAATTCGATCTAAAGATAAAACGTTAAACGTTTCGCGGTTAGATATTGCGGCCTTTTTGCGTGAATACATCGTTCACATTCGTCGCTCGCGTGTCTTCATAGCGGCATAGCATACTTTATTCATTTTCTTACATAAAACTGTTTTGGAAAACATGCACAGGGGATAATAAACTTTGCTCCATAACTCGTGCTGATCGGGCCGCCTGCCGCGTTGTTGCCCAGTAATTGAGGTACGCCACGGAAATCAATTCGGTAACGTATTGGCGGGTTTATTAACCAGTTTACGGTTCGTATTCGAAACTAAAAACAACTTTGTTAGCTGTGCAAATACTGAAGGAAGTTTTGTAGTTTATACCTCCTACTATTGATTCCAACTCCGACGGCAGTAAAACGTCAGCCGACATTCAAGTGCAAATGTACATTCTGGATCCAATCACTTGTCTTGAGTTCGCTCCAATTTTACGGTTTTTGATCTCTTTGAGCAGTTTAATAGGAAAAGTACGTTCAATCTACGTGGACGTGAATTTTTATTTAAAATCAGTTCTCATACTTGTCAATTTTGACATTCTTTTTTTCTGAATGTACACATATCGGGTCATTCTGAACTTACCATCCAAATTTCAAGGATGTGTCCAGTCCATGAAAGTAAACAACTTTCTCTAAGAAACATGTGTCGAGTTTCGCCACAAAATTTTAATCATCCCATACTAAATTGATCACGTGATTCTCTTTGATTTGTTTGGATAGTCGATATTTTCTTACATATTTGGCCATGCGTTCCTAAGAGAAAGTTGTTCAGTTTCATGGACTGAACACTTCCTCATTGGATGGTGAATACAAAATGACCTATACATATACCTACGCCATTTGGGTTAAAACTGTTGTTCCTGACAGGTACTTGAACTTCTTCCCGCCGAGCTTGGCGAACTCGACACAGATCACATTCGAGAAATCAGCGACGTACTTCGACGGGGACCTCGTCCCGAGGCGCGCGCACGCGCTCCTGCCCAATGCGAAGATTATCACCATACTCATATCACCGTCCAAGAGGTAAGTGCTTAATCAATGGCAGGATAATTTTGCTGATACTCTAATCACCAGTCGGCGCACTACCGCTAATTTGGCGCTAGTGTAAATGTAGACCTGTCATTTTGTTGTTTTCTATGTGTTTGCTATAATTTTTGGCTGTTGGAAGCGATTTTTCGTTAATATCAATTTTTCTTCTAACAAATTTTGGTTTTCTTTAATCTTTAATTCGTTTACTATCCGACTTTCATAATAAGTATTTATTAGTGTCAACCATTTTTTGATATAATTTTAAATAAATGGGAAAATTAGGGGTAAATGCATATACAAAAGTCTCTAGCAGCAGTAGCGCCACTAAGCGGGATAAATTTTGTGACATCCCGCCATTAACAACTATTATTAACACGACTGCCCAAAGCAAAAAGAGTGTATATTATGTGTTCAGGGTTCATGTATGTTTGTGGGTATGTGAGTTTCTTTATTCCACCATAACTTCTAAATGCCTAAACTGATTTTAGTAAATGGGGTATCGTTAGAATCCTTACAGCATTCCGAGTGACATTGGCTATATTTTTTTTATAAAAAGTCAATTTTGCTACTGCTGGACGCCACTTTCAAATGTGAAAAAAAAAATTTTTTTTTCTTCATTTATTACAATATGGGCATCAAATGAAAGGCCACAATGAGCACATTTCAAAACTATATAATTTGTCACTAAAATGTGTGAAATATAAATAAATAAATTTAAAAAATATTAAAAACATGACTGCCCTGCCAAAAATGAACTAAAAAGATAAATAACAAGGTGTCGTTGCAGTCGGGGGACCTCTTTTCGGGGGAAATTGATCCACAAAACGGTCCCCCGACTGCAATGACACCTTGTTATTTATCTTTTTAGTTCATTTTTGGCAGGGCAGTCGTGTTTTTAATATTTTTTTAAATTTATTTATTTTTTTACAATGATTTTAGCACTCGGAATCATCGATACGGGACATGTCAACATTACTTGTAATATGTAGATGTATTATTATGGTCAATGGCGAATGATTAAAATGATTATTGTAATTCATCATAAGTATAAGTATATAGTGGTGGACGAATAATTAGAAACATCATTCGATTTTCATACAAACGAGGTAACTTTGAAGCCTTGGTTCTCCGTCAAGGATTGTCCTAGCTGTGATCTGATGATGGCCATCCAGGGAGTAAATGGAGAAGATTCAGATCGCCATACACACCCAATTGATCTGACCAGCATTCTAAGAGCTGTAAGGATCAGAGTTATCAGTTTCAGGATTTCCATACATTTTAATGCTGTTTTCGTGGTTTTTTTTAATATCCAAATAGCTCTAAGAATGCTGATCAGATCAATTGGGTGTGTATGGCGATCTGAATCTTCTCCATTCACTCCCTGGATGGCCATCATCAGTACCCTTAGCACGAACAGCTATCGAGAAAAATAACGCGCGTAAAATTACTCGAATCTCACAATTTTGTATGGACATTAGTACAGCGCCACTACGTCCGTAAACGGAACTAAGATTTGGAAGCACGAAAAATGTTGACATAAGGTATCGAGCAGCCTTCGAATCGAGATCGAATAGTAAAGTTACAATTTGTATG
This sequence comes from Agriphila geniculea, assembly GCA_943789525.1. Taxonomy (NCBI): domain Eukaryota; kingdom Metazoa; phylum Arthropoda; class Insecta; order Lepidoptera; family Crambidae; genus Agriphila; species Agriphila geniculea. Next base: position 19,041,322 of record OX038875.1, read on the forward strand.
GAAATCGGTAGCACGAACCCACTTTTGACATACGGTATCGAGACACTCGCAAGCTGGCTATCGACAACTTACTCACTGACATTTTTTCAGTGAGAGACTTTTCGAGCAAATTTGTATTATTTATTATTAAATTCTAAAAGCATGTATGTAGTAACAAAAATTAAATTTGAGAACTATGACATGTCCACTGAATTATCAACAGGCGATATTACTTAAATTGTTCTCATTAAACATAGAAATTTGTAAAATAAAAATCTCGTCATTTTACGCTATCCACGGTGTCCCCCACATCCACCATACCTATTTTTTAGCAATATTTTAGAACTTACCTACAAAACTCAAATAAAACTAGAGGATACGGTGTTATACTTATAATATTTGTTTTCAGTTACAAAATCACACAGTTTGCACACAGTTAATTAATTATATTTAATTTAGGTATTAAAACAATAAGGCCTTAAAACTATGACGAAAACACTAACCAAATATAACAATGCAAACTTAATAAAGTATATCAAATCTTCAAACACTATAGGCAGGCACTAATTCCGATGAAATTCAAATATTTTCATAGCACGTCCAAAGATTTTATTGTTTATTTGTAAACAATTTCTTGTTATTTGACGATAATCCATTGTTATTCTTCAAGTTCATAAAAAATCTTCAATTAAGTAGAACAATTTGATGAAATTATGACACATTGTAGTTAACTCTTAGGTCATAATATTATTTCCTCACGATTGTATTATTTGTTAGCCGACACAGATAAATCATTTTAGACAAAAACAAAATAAAGTAATGGCTTCACGGCTTTTTATTATTTAAGGTTATATTTTTTATTAAATCACAGGATGCGAGAGAAAGAGAGAAAGAATAGAGACACTCTTCTTTTTCAAACCAATCACGGGCAAGGTGCAATGACCGTTCAAAAGCATGGGCAAAATCATGCACTTATTGAAAAATTATTTTAATATTTGCAAAATAATTTAAGTTATTAAATGAAATTAATATTGTTAACAATTTTATTATTAATAATAAGAATAATAAATGTAAAATTATGATGATAAACAACTTGATTGAATTATAATTTACATATTTATGATTTACATAGATATGTAACATGGTTTTTGAACGCACCTTGCTTCATGCACGTTAGCTTTATTTATCGCTACTACTATCGAGCTAACGTTAGCCAGCTCTGTAAAGTTGGTGCTGCCGATTTTGCTAGCTTTCGTATCGAGTACGTTATCGAGTAGTATTTTTTGACGCGCGTAAGATTTCTCGATAGCTGTTCGTGCTAAGGGTACAGATCACAACTAGGTCAAACCTTGGCGGAGAACCAAGGCTTTGAAGTTACCTCGTTTGTATGAAAATCGACTGGTGTTTCTAATTATCCGTCCACCACTATATGTTATGTTATAAAGCCCAAATTCCACTTCAACTGATTATTAAATAAATAATTTGTTTATGAATCTCTAATACAACATTCGATGATTTCCGATACTATTTTAACAGCAAGTTACGCCAGATCATGCAATTGATAGGTTTGACGACACGATAGAAGAGCAGTAGGGATCGTAGCTGAAATCATATGATTGTAAGTTTCCATAACATACCGAAAATTGATGAAGAGAAATGTACACCCAGATGATTGATGAATGATGCTGATATATGGTCAGATCAGAAATTAAATAACAAGTGAAATATACAAATGAATCACGTTACGAATTTACAGCTAAATTTATTTTCAACATTGCTTAAAAATCGATAAACAATTAGGTTTATTTGACTCTTTGGATGATTAAATCCCTTTCTCTTAAACTCGTTCATATTTTTTTGAAACCTTGTAAGGTATTTCGAAGCAATGAATGCCTTAGTGAGATTAGATTTCTCTGTTTAAATTTTAGATAGGCACTTTGTAAGTCGAGTACCTACTATGATTAAATTTGGATTAAAACGTGAAATCGTAATGTGATCCAGGCTAAATTTAACTTTCCATTGTCGAAAATGGACAATAAAATTTGGGCTTATTCGTGAGGATAATTCATGTTTGTGACGTGACTACTTACAATGATTACAGAAATCAAACTTTAGAATATTGTGTTCAGTTATTGCGTTGTTAGGGTTAATTTGACATTTAAAAAAAAAAAGTTCCTTATCGAGTTCAATGAAAACCCATTTGTGAATTATGTCAAAATGATTTCAGCTTTAAGCTTAATATTATATTTAGGAAATAAAAGCCTTTTCCTGTATCATGTATCGAACAGACCAATAAGCGACATGTTGTTCTCACTTTGTGTAGGTATTATTTTTGGACTGATCTCTTTTATTCAACATTATAAAGCTTTTAATCCGGATCCGGTTGGTCGTTAATTACTGCCTCTCATTGTTCGTACAATAAAACCGTGAAAAGATCACTTTGAGGAAAACGGTCAAATAATTACACATTTTTTTCTCGAAATAAAACCGTTTCTTCAGAATTAATTTAGATTCACTAAAGAGAGTGTTCATCAGCTATAGATAATTGAATTTGTATTTTTTTTGTTGGCCATTCTATTGTGTTCAACATTATTTTGATTAACGTTTTGGATTCCGTGTTCATTAAGAAAAACCGGCCAAGTGTCACGTGTAGGGTCACGTTTTTACCCTATGGTTACAGAACCCTAAAAAGGAACCCTGTCTACCCGCTAGGTCTGGTCTAGCTTAAATAAATTGTCGAGAAATTATAGTTGTGGATGCTCGTGACATCAAGGAGGCATTAAAACAGAAAATAATCCAAGACCAAGAATGTAACATACAGGAACGAACTAAGGCTCAGGCATAAACTATAAAATGACATGTAGTAGGTAAGCTTGTCAGGAGCAACTAGCATTAAAGTAAACGTGGGTTGTCCTGAATGTTTGTGATTGCGACATGTGATTTATTGTGTTAGTGTTAAAATAAATAGAAAGTTAGGATTGGGGGGCGAGTGAGATTTTCGATTACGGTATTTTGTTGCGAACCTATCATGAATATCATCTTTTTTAGACAAATCTTTCAATAGAGCTGAGATAGAATCGGCTCGGTTATACAGGGTCATTCTAAACTTACTATCCAAATTTCAAGGATGTGTCCAGTCCATGAAACTGAACAACTTTCTCCAAGAAACATGTGTCGAAATTCGCCACAAAATTTTGGTCATCCCAAACTAAATTATCACGTGATCTCTTTGATTTGTATTGTATGGATAGTCGATTTTTTTTAAATATTTGGCCCTGTGTTCCTCTTAGAGAAAGTTGATCAGTTTCATGGACTGAACACATCATTTAATAAACTTTACCATCCAAACAAGTATGTGTTTAACTGTATTTTGAACGTTTTGTCTTCGAAAGTCCTTAATAATAGCTCCATTGTATTATAGTGAGTTAACAATGTTGTTCACAGGGCATACTCTTGGTATCAACATATCAGGTCGCACGGAGACCCAGTTGCCAACAACTACTCGTTCCACGCAATCATCACGGCCAACGACTCGGCGCCGAAACCACTTAGAGATTTGCGGTGAGTTCCACACTTTACGAGTATCTATTTTCAGGTTAGTGGTAGTTAGTGGCTTATTTCAAGTCCGCCTGACTAGCTACCACCATCTTACCTAAGTGTGACACCAGAACAACAATTTAAAAATTGTTGTGTTCCGGCAGTTGTAGGTAAGATAGCCACAATGGTGAGGATTCCGGGTGTAGCGCGCTTCCACCTTCGGCCTTATCGTCACTTAACATCAGGTGAGGTGAAGGCCAGGCACTACCCTGTTGTGCTTAAAAAAATATTATTTTTATTGCTGAAATGATGGTCATGTATACGTATTGTTTGATTTTATTGAGTTTGATTGAGATTAATTTTGTTCATCTCTTAAACTATATCGTAGTGAGTTTCGTCGGTTCTTAGATCAGAAACAAATTCTAATTGACCGAGCGTGTACGTAGTGCGAGCGAAGCGTCTCTGCTTCAGCTTGGACAAAAATTCTTTCGTATGTCCTTCCGGCGGCTGTCCGTTTGTTCTCCTCTACGGTCGCATTTCTCAACCGATTTTTGTGAAATTTTGTGAGCAGGTTCGAAAATTATATAGATTTTCTTTGTCGATCCAGTTTTTTGAAATTTTTCCAAATGGCGGAGATATGTAAAAAATCATATTTCAGTCCGGCTTTTCGGCGGCTGTTTGTTCTCCTCTACAGGTCGCACTTCTCAACCGATTCTCGTGAAATTTGGTGAGCAGGTTTGACAATTATATAGATTTTTTCAGTCCAGCCTCTTTTTCGAAATTTTTCGTATTGGTGGAGTTATTTAAAAAAAGTAATATTTCAACAGTTTTGAAAAATTAAAGTAAATTTTGTTTTTTATTATTAGAAGATTCGAAAGTTCACAAATCAAAACATTACTGGCCAATACAAGGAAATTATAAGTACTTCGTACAACAGGAAGGTGCTCTGCGGCTAAAAAACGGTCCACTTGAGATAGCAAGTACGAGGTCAGTTTGTCTCGCTCTATTAGGGTAACCATAAGTTTGAAAACAAATAGACTTGTTCTTTTTTATGCAATTTGTTATTATTGGTTAAACTGACTTATAAACGCGAAAGCATTTGTTCGATATGCTTTCATGCTTCGTGTAATGAACCGCTTTTGATGAAATTTGAACCAAATGATGTCATAAGTTTGAACCTAAGCAGTTTTATTAAAAAAAAATATTTTAAAAACAAAAAACCGACTTCAAAACCCCACTCTGCCTATAAAAAGCAATAAATAATATTAAATCACTAGATACGCATTATCATTGTAATAAAACATGTCTATTGAAGTCGGGTGGGGCTGTTAGAATAAAAAAAAGTTGTCCTCCAAACCCTTTACGACAATTTTTTCTTTTTTTCTTTTTAGTGTAAATATCTTCTGTATTCGATATAATTTATCTAGGTAGATAGAAAAATCGACTAGGCCAAACGTGAGATAATCAAGGACAACCATGATTACGGGTCAAACTGAGAAGAGAACCTCCTTTTTTGAAGTCGGTTAAAATACCAAAACCTTGTCCTAAGTGTAACAAATACTTTTCTGAAAACCGCATCAAAATTGGTGCAGCTAAACGAGAGATAATCGCGGTCAAACATACATACATACGAGTCAAACTCAGAACCTTCTTTTTTTGAAGTCGGTTAAAACACATGAAAATGATGACGGTCGGTTAAACCTTTTCCTAAGTATAACAAATACTTTTCTGAAAACCGTATCAAAATCAATTCAGCCAAACGCGAGGTAATCGCGGACAAACATACCTGCATAATACGAGTGAAACTCAGAACCTTCTTTTTTTTTGAAGTCGGTTAAAATCCTAAAACCTACTTCTAAGTGTAACAAATACTTTTCTGAAATGCTCATCAAAATCGGTTCAGCCAAACGCGAGATAATTGCGGACAAACATACATACATACATACAGGTCAAGGAGGTTCTCCCTCCTTTTTTGTTTTTTGAAGTCGGTTAAAAATGATAGCATTAGAACATTCAAGTGCACATTTGCGGATATATTAAACTACGGAGTTGAAGTCATCATCGGGTCTGAAGTGATTACCACACACATATGAATATTTTACAAGATTTACTTATAGCGATTTTTGCCGTTGCGTCCTCACTTCCTCGTTCTTAGGGAAGCTAAAAAATAGTTTACTTTGAGGTTTACTAACATTTTAAAAAATCCAATGAAACGGAAAATTGTTGTCACCCTAATTGTTTCTTATTAAGACATCGTATGCTGGCAATGTTATAGAAAGAGACCCTCACCTCGAACTTGCTATCTCAACTGGACCGCAATTTTTTTCTATTGAAATATAAACTTTAACGCCTTAAGGAGAAATTGTATTTTAGTATACACAAAAATACGGCGTGCACCTTCCTGTTGTACGAAGTACTTACAATTTCCTTGGGCCAATATTTGAAAATAAATAAGGTTGTGACTTTTGTGACAGAACCTATGACTGCGTATATAATTCGCACAGTAAGTAGATACTTATAGTTTGAAAAACTCATATCTATTGTGTTATTTGTTTTTAAAAAACTTACAATTTGAGCTCCTTTTTAACGCGAGGTTACAGCTCACGGAGCCGCTAGTATCTATGTTTGTCTATCAACTATAAAACGGATACAACAGATAAAACAAAAAGTGCTCTATCTGAAAATGTTGTCAAAAATTACTAAAATATCGAAAGGTAAAGTTAAACATTAAAAGTGATTTCAACCAGGCTTTGATTATGTAAATATTATTTGGAACAAACAGGTTACGCTTTCACGAGCGTCTAAAAAAAGAAATTGATTCCGCTCTTGACGGGCACCATGAATTTATTATTAGGTGGATGGGTATCACGCGCGCCGCTCCAGAAGCTGTGTGTTATCGGATTACGTAAGCTCGCGTTTAATCATTTTTTTCCGTTACGATGAACATACTTACCCCATCTTCCCCTACTTAGTAGCAGAACACACGACTGGAATTGAGCTTCTGACTGAAAGGTTTACTGGTCTCATTACTCATTGTGTAAACATTTTCAAAATCCACAAATGGGAATCAGGAAAAAATCGACCCAGGTATAAAATTTGTATAAATTAAAACAAAACTAGATAATTCTTTTGTAAAAAATCTCTATTTTACGATATTTAGATTCATAGCCAATAAAACATACTTAGTTTTGTACAAAAATAATCAATAGTTTAAAGAAAAACATGGGTGACCCAGGGGACAATATTCTCCCCAGCTTTTATATGAAAAATAGGAGTTGTCTCCTGGGTCACCTATGTTTTTCTTTAAAATCACGTAAAAAATTTCATGTCTTTTAAGTTTTCTTACAAGATAATTAGCTGTATTTGACACTACAGATTAACTTCATATAAAAATGGTTCAAGTAGATATTTTAAGAAATGCCACAAAACAACAAAAAAAATGATTCTCCCAAATGCAGTTGCTGTTTAGTTTTTCTTACTTTACGTGATTGTTCTATTGTTTCTGCTAATTGAACCTTCAAGTACAAACTTCAAACTTCAAACTTCAAACTTTTATTTGCAGACTAAGTGTTACATAGTTCTTAAATTAAAAAACAGACAGACAGACTGAGTCACACCAAAACAAAGAAAAAGTTTACTATCAGTTGTGATGTATGTAAAATATCGAATTATAGATATTTAAGTTACATTTAGGGATGTTAGTTCAGTTTACGTTTTTTTACTCATGTGATGTTAGCACACAAATAAAATTTCATTGAAAATTCAAAAGAACTTGCGTTCCAAACTAGTTTGGAAAAAAATATGTCTGTATAGTGAACAACCCTTTACCTCTAGATATGTTGTTCTGCAAAAATATTTATACTATTTTCGGTCCCGTAAACACGAAAACTTTCGATATATTGCGAGGAATATCTGCAATACTCAAATACCTACATTCCGACTCCCGATAAATGTTCGGCTCGTAATTCGATGTAATGTTTATACCGAAACATTCGTTCGACGTTGTCTGTAAATGAAAAGCAAATTTGCGTTCAATTTACCATTAGTCACTATAGATTACCGCCGACCGCGTGCTTTGAATATTGAAAGTGAATTACTATGAAATAGTGCGCGCTATTAGACAAATAAACCTTTATTAAATAGTGCTTTCGTATTCATTATTGAACATACCAGTTTAATCATGATAATAAGTTATTGGTTTTATGTGCGTTTATTACTAACGTTGGTTTTTGTTTTAAATATTAAGAGTTATTTAAATGTAATACAGAAACAAGCTCATCGTGTTACTGCAGTACAGGAAACAGCTACTAATTTTTGCTCAAAAAAAACTGCAGGAATTAAAGAATTGCGCCAACTGGTATCACGCAGGAACTTTGTCACATTAACATCTACGTTAATCTCATTCGTAACTAAAAATGTCATGAAACAAAATTCTAATAGGTAATTTAATATATTAATTATTGAATTATTATTTTCAGTAAGATTTAGGTATATAAAAATTTTACAATAGTTTTTCGTTTTTTAGGTTAAAAAATGGCCGCTAGGTGCATTACCAATTGGCGCGGATTTTATAGAATAAACAACACGAGTTGAACATTGAAATCACAAATCGCGCTGCCTAAAATACCACAGAATACGTTCGTGAAAACATTCGTTTTTGGAAAGCGGTTAAAATTATAATATTTTTTTAAACAGGAACCGTTGCCTAAACCCGGGCAAGTACAGCCACTACCTGGAGCGGTGGCTGGCGGAGTTCAGCGCGCACCAGCTGCACGTGATCGACGGCTCGCTGCTGCGCACCGACCCCGCCGCCGTCATGAACGCGCTGCAGAAGTTCCTCAAACTCTCGCCCCATCTCGACTATAACAAGCTGCTCAAGTGAGGACTTTAACACTTAGTAAACTTTAAATCCACAGGTTTAATTAAATCGTTCGATGTGGGTCTCCAGCCGGGGGGCTTTAATCGGTGGTCATGCTAGGGGTAGCATGACCACCGAAATGCGATAGGTTATACCAATTTATCACATTTAACTGTCAGTGGATTTTGACATCACAGTGGAACTTGACTCAGCTCCAATACACCTACAACTATGTCGACTTGTAAAAAATATCCCTGATTCACAACATATTTGCCCCTTATAAAAGTGACGAACGACAATAAGTTGTAAAATTAACCGATATAATGTTACTGACAAATGTCGACTTGGTGAAACAAGGCCCAGGGGCCGTACCGGCTAACGAATCGATTATCGAAAAGTCTGCTGGGTTTCAAACTAAAACAGATAAATCGAGCCCCAATTGGGCGAAAATGGCGAACCCCAATTCATGATGTCACACGAACATCGTTATCTTCCAAATTACGTCAACAGAAGGTACAAGACGAAATGCCTTACTTTGATTTTTCTGTTTTAAGTTGAAACCCAGCAGACTTTTCGATAATCGATTCGTTAGCCGGTACGGCCCCAGGTTGTATTTTTCATAATGCCAAATTTTGTCATCAGGTACGATCCGAAAAAAGGTTTCTACTGCCAAGCGGTAAGTAACGAAAGAACGAAATGTCTAGGAAAATCCAAGGGGCGGGTGTACCCCCAAATGGAAGAGCAGTCGGCGAAATTCCTGCGGCGATACTACACGCCTCATAACACCGCACTCTCCAAGCTGCTGGTCCGCTTAGGGCGGCCCGTACCGCAGTGGCTCAAAGACGAACTGTCCGCTAATGGATAGCACACACCACACTCAGTGAAACTCACGCACAGGCTCGTCAAGGTCTGCGTACTTAACATACCTTGACCGAGTCCGACAGTTACAAACATTGCGCGCGCGCGTATCATTGTTTTCCGAAGTGTTTCGATGTGAGAGTTATCTTTGTTGAAAATGTCTTTGTCTATCGAATTCTTGTAATATAATGTTTTTAAAAGTGATATTGTATGACTCGATGTTCTTGATTGTTTGTTCGAAATGGAGAAATATAATTATTATATTGTAATAATTTTCTGCCGTTTAGAGTAGTGACTTGTTCTCGGAGGCGATGGTTTCCTTGCTTGCCTGAATCGTGTTGTCGATTGAATTATTTGGATGACGAGAAAATCCGACAGCTTTTATAATTTTACTGTCGGCATTAGGTGCTATTTGTTAATAATAGAAATGCAACGTGAATTTTCTCATGCATACGTATTTTCGTATTTTTTATTACTGACGGAGGAGCTTTATGTTAATGCCATACTTGCATTTTTCGTGTATAAGTTTTATATGTTTTATCTCATTCCACGCTTAGTCAGACGAACAATCTTAATTTAGTTTCGATTTTATAACAAGTTACGTACCTGATGGGATATGTAGTTAATTTTGTATTGTATCGAATAAATAGAACTAATATAATAACAATTTCTGTGTCTGTGCCATATGAATCTTGTATACTAACGGCACTAATATTTTCATTTTCAGTGTGTACAAACAATCGACAAAGAGCTAGTCTTTTAACTTAGGAACTTGAAATTTATTATTATTTCCCCACGCTTAACAATTTTATAATTTTAGTTCAGTTACCGTTTAGTCGTAAGAATTTTTAAATATACATATTAAATATATGGCGTTATATATTTTAAATAAATGATATCAATGACACAATGAATCAAACAAATGTATTGGGTATATATTTTGATATGGATGAATTTATCGGCGAGGTAACTTGGTAAGAGTAAAGATTTGTAAACAAGATCTTAATATTAAGACATTTTCTTATCCTTCTATAATTATATGCCAATAATACTAATATTATTAATAAAAAACGCATCTTATATATTTTCGTATGTTGTCAGAAGTACATAGTTCAATTATGCGGTTTTTCAGTTTTCTGTGACAGTATATTAGGATAAGGAAATGTAGAAGTCAGTACTTAACTTTTAAATCTGTTTTAATCTCAAAATAGAAAGGTACGTTTTACGTCATACGATGGATGAAGTTTATATAATGTTAATGTCGTGTAGCGAACAAGTCTCTGTTAGGTTATTTTAAATTAATGTTTGGTTAATGCTTTATTAACATTTACTCTAAAATGTTTCAAATATTAATAGTGAACGGTGTGTTACGTAGAAAGATGGTTATTTATAAATATATACGACAAGCTTGTGTTACAGCGAATATGTTGAGTAGTTGCTACTCGTGAGAGTGTACGTAACTTTACATCCAACGATCTGTGAGCTTCAGACAGATTTGTTCCTGAGGAACGGTTGTGTTTTACGTGGCAATAACAATTAGTTAAACTAGTGCCAGTTCGAGGACGATCGGACTGATGTACACGTTAATTTCGATCCGAAATGTAATTATTGTTTTAATATTGAGTATGTATAAATCATTTTTACGATACAGCCGATGACTGCTCTTAAAACGTGTTCTTTATAAGAAATTAATACATCACTTATTTTATTAAATGATTTAAAACTATAATATTTTGTTTGTAACAAATGACCTGTCTTGTCCTGTCCTAAATCCTAACTCAATGTGACGCGCGCTTGGGACTTGCGAAAATTATAGAATGAGGGTTAGCGGGACCGGTGCGCGGCGCTTAGGAGAATTGTGGGTCGTAACCGGCCACAGAGTAATATTAGACGACATGGCTGCACCGAACGCACCCGAATGCAGCCGGAAAATACAACTAACCGGCTTCAACATCTTGAAAAAGCTTTTTAAAAAAAAAAAGAAAAACCGCCTCAAAAACCTAAAATTAAAAACAAAAGCAGATTCAAAATTAAAAAGCACTAAAAAGCAATAAATAATATTCAAATCACCAATACGCATATAAATTTTAATAAAAACCGTCTTTTGAAGTTGTGGGGCTGGAGGACAACTTTTTTTAATTCTAAAAGCCCCACCCGACTTCATTAGACGGTTTTTATTAAAATTGATATGCGTATTGGTGATTTGAATATTATTTATTGCTTTTTAGTGCTTTTTAATTTTGAATCTGCTTTTGTTTTTAATTTTAGGTTTTTGAAGGCGGTTTTTCTTTTTTTTTAAAAAAAGCTTTTTTTATTTTCAACTTTTTTGTGGTATGTAAGCGTGTAATTATTCTTTAACTTTATATGTTTTCAAAATGCCTATTACTCAATTTCCAAAGGAGTTCCGTTGTGCCTTCTTAGTCCAAGTATAGTCAAGAACGTAGCACACAGACCATAGCTCGGTTTGTTTTGGATTTTCATAAGCCTACCAATATCTCAATCACAATTACATATCCTATTTGAGTTTGAGGAGTTCCCTTGGATATCTTCGAGGTCCAAGGTTTAATGTCAATGAAATTAAAAGAACTACATTTAAGGTATCCCTTTTCCAACCAAAAATCAGCTAATTCGGTTCATAAATAACAAAGTCGTCAAGGTAATTAATGCAAAATCATAGTCTGGTTTACTTGAAAACTACTGAACCGATCTGAAAAAAAAATTAAATGGGACTATTTTGCAAGAAAATTTAATCAAACAAAGAAAAAATCATCAAAATCGGTCCATAAATAACGAAGATATGCGCGGACAACGATAAAAAAGTCGTCAAGATAGTTAATGCAAAATCATAGTATTTTCAGGATTACTTGAAAACTACTAAACCGATCAAAAAAAAATTAAATGGGACCATCTCGCAACAAAACTCAATCAAACAAAAAAAAAATTCAAAATCCATCCATAAATGACGAAGATATGCGCGAACAACGATAAAAAAAAAAGAAAACATACAATCGAATTGAGAACCTCCTCCTTTTTTTTAAGTCGGTTAAAAATATATAACCCTCGTACCGGAGCGCATTGTTCGATACGCTGCGCTCCGTAATGCTTTGCATGCGGCAATAATTTTCGATGTGAATAGCCGCAACCGTAAACAAAGTTCGCTGAAAGCCGACGAAATACGAGCGAATAGGTAAAGAAAGTTTGCAAGAAGGCCAACTCATTTTATTATTCCTTATTTCACTATCCTCCAGCTAACTTCCTCTCACTGCAAATTTATCTAAAAAGAATTCCGAGAGCTTTGTAGATAGTGATTAAAAAATATGATGCTCGCGTGGATAAGTTTGATACGGAACGGGTTTAAAACTTGCCAAGTTCTGAAACCCAGTATAAAAGTTAAAACTGATATTCTTGTCAAGTAACTGTGATTATGGGACAGTTATTTAACCGTAGCTAATTAAGGCGTGGCGTTGAATTATAAAATATAATAAAGTGTCGCAGTCGCAGCTATACTTCAGTTTAGTAATAAATTTGCATGGAATGAATATAATTGAATCGGCGACGTCAATATCGGCGAGCGCCCCACGGTTCATTTATTGCCAGACGGAATCTCGCGAAGTAATTATTTTCGTTACGTACTTCTACTAATTTGATTCAATGGAAATTCGGGAAGGTAAGGTAATGACTTTGATTAATTGTTTATCAGACAGTTATAAAGACGTTACTGATTATAAAATAATTACTACCGACTGGATTTATGTTACGGCTAATACCCGAAGTGCGGCTATACTATACCTAGTTTTAGCTAGCTAAAACTAGGTGTCAGTGTAACCGATAGCTGTTTCTGTAAAACTAGATGTAGCCGATTTGCTCACGGCTAATACTAGCCGGTTAAAACTAGGTCTAACCTTCTTTGTGCTTCTACTAGGGGGAGTAATTTATGGGGTATTAAGAAAGTTATTTCTGTTGTCTGTCAAAAAAATAACCTCGCTCCGCCCGCCTTAAATTTCTAAGATTCGAGAGCTACAAGAGTAAAGCAGATCTGTTACAACGAGGTTTAACCAACAACTACACCTAGCTACACCTAGTTTTATCCGGCTAAAACTAGGTGTAGCCGCCGCAAGTTGCGCTTTTGTTGACTTAGGGGCAGCACTTTCTTTGAAAAATTTAGCTGTCGATTCAGGTATTAGCCGCGGGTCGCAATAGTGCAAAATCGTTCTATTAGTAGTAGGTACTCATAGTACGAATTTGCACTATTTATATATGTCGTGGGCCAATCGTTAAACTGGGCCGATCGAGATCTGCCTGGGCAGATCACGATACGCCGGCATTTCTTGATTTGCCTTTTCAAAACCCGCCATATCGTTCAAAGCTTAACGTTTGTCGATTTGCCCGGCCATGCTTGGGCAAATCGATTCTGTAGGGTGGCCAAAGTACAGGCAAATAAAATGAAGTTTAGATAATAACTATTCTACTAGATATGGATATAACCAGCCATGCTGGGATAATTAGTCTGTAGTAGGGTGACCAAAGTATTAGTAAAATGAAAAGAATGTACATTTTTTTTTTTTTAATTTTGTTTATTATTAATCATCATTCTCATCCTAAAATTCTAATTATTATCATTTTAACACGATGTTCGTTATAAAAATGTCTCTTAAAATGGTTACGCTCCTAAATTTTTTTAAAATAATCAGACCCAAGGCACATATAATCACAATTATATGTTAATATTAAACTGACGCTCGTAATTCACTCGGAAAGCACCTTTTTCTTCAACTAACTGACAGAGCAACCCAGCTGTCAGAGCGCAAACAGCGTTACAGCGCCACAAGCGTCGCGAAACGGAATTATATTATGATGCGCCCAGCCATATCTCGATGTGGCCAAGTACTAATAGGGCAAATCGGCGAATAGGTTGCTTTTATCGATCTGCCTAATTTTTTATTGGGCACATCATGAAATTTTTGGCCAGATCATGAAATGCCGGCACATCGTGATCTGACCAGGCAGATCTCGATCGGCCCAGTTCAACGATTAGCCCACGACATATAAATAAATAATAAAGTACCTACACATTCGCAGTACCTAGGTAGGCGCTACAAATGTATACTTTTTTATTGTTTAGCTAGAGTGCATATCAACTTAATCCCTCTTAGTCCATTACTTTTATTGCCCAGTACCTCCGGGCATAGAGATTGCGAACAGGCTTAGCGACAAAAAGATAAGCCGATTGAACTATTATTCGAATATTCATTTGCAAATTGGAGTTAAGAGGCTCCGGCCGCGCACCGACGCGACCCGGCGGGCCCGATCACTTGAATAATCATTTGAATAACGTTTTGCGACTGATCATAAATCAATCCATAGCCACTTTGCGACCCGCTCGGTCCATTGTGCCCACTGAACAAAATCTTCATTTATGTTTATTGAACGTACTCTACCGTGCCGATACGCTTCATTTTCCAAAGCTCAGTACGCAGTAAATAAAAGTTAAAATGGAAGCTTTTTCAATTAGGTAGGCCTACTTCATGAATGCTTTGTAGTAGGTAGCCTACCTTACTGAATGTGAAATAAAAACGAATGAAATCAATGTGCTGGCTGCAGCTAATAATGTTTTTTGTGAGCTTGTTTCCTAAGGCACTCGTGGTATGGATAGGTACCCCCATCTACCTAATTAAAATCACACAAACGAGAGAAGAGAGAGAAACGAGAACACAGAAAACGTGTTCTTTAATTTATCACTTACTAGCGGCTGCCCACGGTTTAACCCGCGTGGTTCCCGTTCCCGTGGGGATAAAAAGTATTCTATGTTTTAATCTAGGCTATCTACTATCTGTGTGCCAAATTTCAACCAAATCCGTTCGGTAGTTTTTGCGTGATTGAGGAACAAACATCCAAACCCACAAACTTTCACATTTATAATATTAGTAGGATTGATAAGCTTTTATCACTTATTGATAAGCTTTCCTCATAAGGTAACTCAACTGCAAATTTTATTAAAATAGTTTGGAACATCAAAATAAAAATAAAACAAAATAGGTTCAGTCTCCTAGTTTCCTTCAAATTAATTTGCAGGGTTGCAGGGTTTGCATGCTCGGTTTATCTATGCATGTTACTGGTTTTAACTTTTTCGGTAATCAATCATAACTACTTACTTATAAGCTGGCGAAACATGAAACCATTTATTTTCAGTTCCTCGACACTTAAAAGGAATGAAATGAAAATTGTTCGTGTAACTAATTGTAATGTAGATTCTACGGTCTACCATCCACATCCAAACGTCACAAACGAATAATGGCGCGAAAAGTATCCACCTATAAATCTGTCTGAATTTATGAACAGGAAAATTTTATTAAACTGGAACGAGGTATCCATGGAGCGAAATTAAAGGTACTTTACTACGAGTCAGTGGCACAACTGCATTAACTCTAGCTGTCGCTATAAAACGGCTGTGAGGTGCACTGAGCGCACTTGCTTCGCCCAATTATGGAATGGAAGGAAGGCACAATGACAAAACCTAGGTATCTATATGCCGCATCGCTGATAATTTGACGTGACGTCTTTGACCATTAAATATACCTACATAAATTTTAAACCTTAAAATTTTAAACCTAAAAACGTGGGGCGCATGCTATAGAATATAGATTGACAATATAGATGATAAATTTTACGAAACGCGCCCCACACGTTTTTAGGTTTAAAATTTCTGTAGGTATAGGGTATTAGGGTTATGTTTTAATTGTTTTAATGGTTTTATTTTTATATTTTTTTATTTTTATTTTTATTAAATTTACCTCGCATGAATGATGTAAAATAGTATGCTTACCTCGGTTGTAAGTAGCTATTACACTCTCGAACTATATTCACCCTCGCTCGCTACGCTCGCTCAGGCGTCTAAATATCTCATCACTTCTTCATTGGATGAAAATCTTTGCCCACCAAGCCATTTCTTCATGTTTGGGAAGAGGAAAAAGTCACACGGGGCCAAATCTGGTGAATACAGGGGGTGTGGCAATAGGTCGTATCGCATTTCCACAAGTTTTGATGTTGCGATTGCCGACAAGTGGGCCGGAGCATTGTCGTGATGAAATAAAACTTTTTTCTTTGCTAGATGCGGTCTTTTCTTCAGCAGCTCTACATTGAATCTATCCAACAAAGCAACATAATAAGCTCCGGTAATTGTCTTGCCTTTCTCCAAAAAATCGATGTAAATAACACCTTTGCTGTCCCAAAAGACAGTGGCCATCACTTTGCCAGCCGAACAAACAGTTTTTGCCTTCTTCGGGGCACGTTCACCGGTAGAAGTCCACTGCTTTGACTGTTGCTTCGTCTCTGGCGTATAATGGTGGACCCACGTTTCGTCAACTGTTACGTACCGACGAAAAAATTCACTTGGATTGCGGTTATATAAACTTAAGCATTGTTTAGAAGTTGTTACACGAGTTCGTTTTGGTCGACTGTCAGCAAACGCGGCACCCATCTTGCAGAAAGCTTTTTCATGCCGAGAATATCGTGCAAAATATGAAAAATTCGTTCGGTAGAGATGTGAACAGCATCAGCTATCTCGCGTATCTTCACTCGACGGTCTGCAATAACAATGTCGTGGATTTTGTTAACAATATCTTCAGTGCGCTATTAAAAACCAAGCTTCACAGTCTTTCCCACCGCCGTGAAGTAGCTTGTCTGGCGGTGTTCTACAGACTATATTTCGGAGAGTGTGCTCTTGAGCTGCATGAGCTCATTCCGCCATCCCCGTTCTACCATCGGACATCCAGACGCACGGCGGGGTTTCACCCCTATTTGGTTGACATTCCATGCATGCGCACGAAGCGTTTTTCATCTTCCTTCTTAATGCGCACAGCCAAGGACTGGAATTCCCTGCCTGCGTCTGTATTCCCGAAAGAATATAACCCAGCGATATTTAAGGCACGAGTGAATAGGCTTCTTCTGGGCAAGCTCGCTTCATCTTCGGCCTCTTCTTAGCCTTATGGTTCTCGAATGTGGCCAAGAGTAAGCCCATTTATTGTAAAAAAAAAAAAAAAAAAAAAGTGGTGACCTCAATTGGCTTTCCTGGGCGGTCCCCGTCAGTTGTGGTGGTACGACCGCAATGAAATTCAGTAAACCACTTATGAACCATTCCATGAGATGGAGCAGAGTCCCCATAATATTTTTTCAGTTTATCCTCCGTCTGATGGTTTTACCACGTAAAAAGTAGTGTTATATCAATACGCGAAATTCGTTTTTCCCATTATAAAAGAATATCCCGACCTCACTTGCATATATGCTTCAAATTTTTTTACTTTGGCGCCAATTTCAAAAATGGAACAGCATAAGCTCAGCAAGGAGTTCTAAATTAAGACAGGAAAATTGAATTATGAAAAAATATTGTATTCAACCTTAAAGTCACGGACTTATCAAACTACGTGTCATAGAATATGAATATAAGGTTCTTGCAAACTACCCTCGTACATCCCTTGTGTAACAAACTACTATTATCTACTCTCATATCGTAAAATTCGAATTATGAATTTTAAAGCGAATTTATATTGACATACTTTATACACGCAATACCGAAAAAAAATTAAAAAGTTATTTTATAACATGCCTTCGCTAACTGAAGTATGCTATAAAATAACTTTTTTTCTCATTACGATACAGGCAAAGAAAATATACACTAACGTGAAAAGAAGCGTCACTTGCGCATGAGTGCTGTAAAATTGCTCGCGGCTATGTGTGAGTGCGCCGGGCGATCGCGGGGGTGCC
Organism: Agriphila geniculea; assembly: GCA_943789525.1. Classification (NCBI taxonomy): domain Eukaryota; kingdom Metazoa; phylum Arthropoda; class Insecta; order Lepidoptera; family Crambidae; genus Agriphila; species Agriphila geniculea. The sequence continues at coordinate 19,059,314 of OX038875.1, forward strand.
GCGACGCCATCGGGGCGAGGAATCTCTTCCGCGGAGGCACGCGCTATCAGGTTTGCCTAGTTCGCTCGCACCGCGCAATAGTACATACATTACAGGCAAGTACGACAAACTAAAGTGATATGTGTCGAGCAAGGGCTTTAATCATTCATCATTCATGCAATGTAATTTCCTTTACGTACAATATAATACAGGTCATATTATTGCTTTTCTCAAGAAATGCGAGGAAATTAATAGTACCTTTGTTGTACATTGAGGGGTGATGTGGTAATGCACTTTCTTCCAAGTGACATAGTGCTTTATACCACAGAAAAATAAAATAAATAGATACTTAAAATGTTATTGAATTAAAATAGCTACAATAATTATGGCGTCTTGCCTTTCACCCCGGACACTCCATACAACCACCCCGAATTACATATCTATATTACACAGACACTACACAGAATGACGTTTTTGTACTTTTGTATAGTAATAGTTATTACATTATACATTATGAGACAAGTTAGCTAAGGTTGCTCATTGCACACAAGGCTGTGGGTTGCAGCCCGAGCCGCAGGCGAGGGCGTAACTCAGCCGAGTGTGCAATGAGCAAGAGCTCACGAGTTTCATACGACGTTTTTCAACACATTTGCGAGGAAAATACACAGTAATTTACCACACAGCAACAAATACGACAAAAACAAATTATGTCAATTATCATGGGAAATGGCGCGTAGGTTTTTTTTTTGTTTTTTCACACGCCCAATGCAAGAATATTTTGCGAACAAAGGGGTGAGTGAGCATACAGCCAACTCATAAATTATAATTTTAAGTGATAAAATGCAAATATTTTAATACTTTATAACAAAATATTGTGAATTATGAATAATTTGATAATAATAAATAGTTGTTTGACTTAATAAAGGACTTACACATTTATTTATTGATTAAAGAAAGACTTTCTACTCCTTTTTGGAAAATAGTAGAATGCTTTCCGAGTAGATGTTCGCAATCGATGACTTAGCGAATTACGTCACACGTCAAGAGGGAGAGAGGGGATCGACGAAGTGTGACATTGTGTGACAATGACAAGGGGTGGGAGGGGTCCTAAATTTTGTGACGAAGTAATTGCAGAAGTTGATATTATAAAGCAGGCAAACGAAAAAGAAACCTTGAAATTGTTACAAATTAAGAAATCATATAAACTATAATCCATATAATTGTATTTAAATTAATATAAAATCAGTACAAATTTATTTCATCAAACTTTCGTTTTATTATTTCGTTGCATTAATATGTAATGATGCTAATAGCCAACCCTATCGCAAGTCGTGACGCGTATGACGTAGCCGCCGCCAGACTGGCGCCAAGCTCACACATACAGGGAGTGACGCCGCTGTGATACAGGGCAAATCCAAGAAGAAGGCAGTACCGCGAAATTAAAAAAAAACAATGATGTTTCCGTAAACTTTCCATGATTAAAATGTACTCTATGGCAATAGATGACTTAGTGTAACGATTAGTCTGCTGGAATGCACTACCTGATTATTATTTTTTTCTAATAGATAACGCGCCATGTTTTGATTTTAATTTTTACTTTTGCTTAAAAAAAAATGTCTGATAGTAGTGAGTGTGGACTCCACCCGATATTTTAGATGCGGCGACGGAAAAACGTCTTACTTAACCTAGGTAAGTACCTACTACCTACCTAGTCGTAGAAAGTCGAGAAACTACTTACCTACTCTTTTTCTCATTGTTAATTTATTTTGTAGGAGCAATCACAAATTGTATGAGAGAGATGAGATTGTATGAGTAGATAAAGTATTGTATGAAACTGTACATAACTAGGTATTAAAACACTCGTGTCTATTAAAAACCCAGTTTCATAAACTACTATTACAGTTAAAGCATTCACCATCCTTGAATTGTAAAGTGATTTGAAAATGGAACGTTCTATCTAAACAATGCACTGTGTTGCACATGCCAACTTACACAGCCTCATACTATATAAGTAAATCCTAGTTACCGAGCAGTATGATGTAAAGATATTCTTTTTCACAGAAAATATAGATGGAAAATCAAAAAAGAACAATTATGAATATTTTTGGCTATCCCATTCTTTGTTTTTCTCATACAACTAATTTGACTTGCGGCTAATAAGGTATTTTAAACATACGGACTTTTGCAATTCCAGATGTTTTGCTACTAGCTCATTCTGCTTTTATGTCGTGTAGCTGATTTGCCTTTTGGCTTTGTAGGTATCTTGCTTTCATGTCATCCAACGTAAATGGTCTTTCAGCGAAAAGGTCATTCTGATAGAGAGGGAAAAAATCTCGTAAAATGGCGTTTTAAGAAAGCTGAGCCATCGTAAAGTTGCTTATATATGTGTCTATCGCTGTTTTAACTCTCCCGCCTCGTTTATCACTCTCCAAGGTGGAAGGGTATCAAATTTTCAAAAAATTGCATGTTATTAATTGCTTAGTGTGTAGGGGGCTTAACTTTACGGCTGGACCACTGACATGAATTTTTTTTTTAATTTAACTGGACTGGCTGTCTGTATGATTTGACAGCTAAGTTTTTGTGCCTATTTGAAACGCAACTAGCGTGCGTCTAAAGAACTAATTTTGACGTACAATATGAAAATGGTTGCCGTGATGGTCTCTCCAGACTTCAAACTTTAGTACCATGTCCCTCACGCTATGCTCACGCCTTAGATTATTTATATGTCTAGATAGAGTCTTAGGCTTTTGACGTATTAAACAAAACAGGCCAACTTTTTTATGGTGGTGTGCATTTTTAGCATCATCGCGTCCAAAGAGTATTGTAATAAAAACTATGGCCGGCTCACACTACTGACAATGTGTGCGTGTTTTGGTCACCCAACTGTTGGGTGATATTTTTTTCGACGCTGTCGTAGCTTCGACTGTCTATATTGACATATAAATAATCTAAGGCTCACGATACGTCCTACAGCGCCAAAATGGCGGAAATCAAATAGGCACAAAAACAGTTTGACATAAGCCTGTCCAGTGTAAATATATGCAGGTCAGTGGGCTCGGCTTTCATAAAATCGTATATTTTACAATTTTTTATTTTTTATTTGAGCTGTCAGAAAATTGCCCATTGGCATCGATTGTATTTACGACGAATCTTTAATACAACGAGTCAGGAACACGACGAATCCGGAACAAATATAAAGGATCCAAACTATTTGAGTTTGAGTTTGTTCCGGATTCATCGTGTTAATTCGATTGTTTTTGCTCTCATCGAAAATGATGTTTTATCTCTTTAAAATATAGATATTATCAACTGTCTTTAACTATTTATACATAAAATGTTTGTATAATTTAAAGAAGCTACGTGCATATATACGGGTAACAATCTGCGGTGGAAAGACCGGCAAACAATATCTAAGTTCGTGTAGCTTTGTCGTAATATTTGCCAAGTCTCCAAAAGCCCGGTGGAGTTGGGACTTCTCAAGCTTATTACTATTTGTGTTGCCAAGACGTCGTCTCTGTTCCTTGACGGATAACTGCCAAAACTAGCTCCGCTCTTTGGATTTTCTAATTTAAATTTATCGTCTCTGGGAAAGGTTCTGGAAGATCTATCCTGGAGTCGGGAAACTTTTATTTACAAAAATCCATAAAAGCCCGTATCGGGTACACTACAACCACAACTACAGCTACAAACTTTTATAAGTATTCTTTTTCCTTTTATAAGTATACTTCATTTGTACAAATAGGGTTGCAGCAAAGATTTTAATCTTTGGGTTGCATTTAAAACCTGGCATAATTCAAATACATACCAGACAGGCCGTGTCGGAACTGTCAGGTGCCTTACCAATTAGCTCACCGCGCCACGCTGCCACCGTGGAGCCAATTTTACTTACACGAGGTAGGTACCAGTACTAGCTTTATTTAATTAATGTTGTTTTAGTATTATTTTCAATAATAGTATTAGTATTAAATTCAATAATAAATAAACACTAGCCCGCTACGTGACCTGTGCCTGTCATGTTCCTGCAAAAAAGTAATGAAAAACACCGGAATTTCTCATTTATTTGGTGTGAGCTGTATCTTCGGGGTGAACGGCATGTGTTTACGTCACCGTAAGTAAGAATAATGGCGGACATAAATCAGTGGCATCTTCACGTCGTTTTGAATACTCGCGAAGATGTCACCTCCTCACAGCGAGACACAATTCAAAGCGACCCCACTCTAACGTCTCGTTTGCCCCCCGCAAGTTCCTAAACAAAGGATTATGTACCGCGGAGCCTACTCTGGTATTTCTCACATTAGAATCAACTGGAGTGAATACACTAGAATTTCAAGCTTAGATTTATCTACTCCATTTGGAAAAGGTAGAGGTGAACTTTAGCCACTGCTATTTATAGAAAAAGGTTAAGGTTATATTTCGTTCTAGTTTGTACTTCTAGTTTTAATATCATTTAGGATTGATATTACATTTCAATGGGAATAATTCATTACCTTTACGTGGTAACTTTGACCACGGATACCTTAACTAAAGAAATTCTGACTACAAAAGCCAGGGATCTCTGATTCAAACTACCCTAGCCACGTTTTTGTTTTACTTGTCCAAAACTATATTCCCTAATGAGTATATCATTACAAACTTAATATAATATGAACTAAATAAAATAGCATTGGATGTCCGGATAACTTTTGTAACTTTATAAAGTACCTACGCTGTGATAGAGTAACAACTTGATGAGGTTGTATTAATGGTAGGCTGTGTCATGTGCAGTGGCGTAGCGATGGGGGGGCGGGGGGGCGGCCCGCCCCGGGCGGCAATTTTTAGGGGGCGGCAAAATTTCACAAAAAATATTTAAAAATATATAAGTACTACACTATCATTGACGATTTTGACCAAATAATCATATCGTATGGCCCGGAGCGCCGACTAGGCTACACTACGATTGATTGTAATGATTTTAACCAAATAATCATCACCGTATGGCATGGAGCGCGCGGCGCGGTTCGCACGCCGCGACTAAGCTACACTATCGTTGGTGGTAATGATTTTTACCAAACTATCATCACCGTATGGCCCAGAGCACGCGTCTACATAAAAGATTATGCACCGAAAAAAACCTAAAGAGTTAATTTTTAGTAAATAAATAAGGTAGATAATTATTACTTATTAAAAAAAAATACTGATTTTCTTGACTTATAATGAAAATAGGGGGCGGCAAAATTCGGGTCCGCCCCGGGCGGCACAAACACACGCTACGCCACTGGTCATGTGTGCATATGTAAAGTGGAGGAGCCGCCGTCCAAACCGAGCGGTTTGCGGCCGGCGACCAGCGGCCGGCCGGCGCGGGCGGTGCACCGCGCAGCTTCGATCGCGCCAACACCCACCGAAATACGTTTTGGCTTCGCAATGTGTGCTATGATGTAGGTATTGTTCAGCAGTGAAAGCGGTTCTACGAAAAGGGTAATAAAATTATGATTATATGCTTTGCTCAACGTAGGGGGTGTGCATTTTTATTTATTAACTAGCTGACCCGACAGACGTTGTCCTGTCGAATGTTGAATTCGAATTGACATAATTAATGAAAAGTTGGATTCAGAGATATTAATAGGTCCCGTTCCTGTTCCCCTTTCCTGTCTCGTTCTCGTTCCCGTTTCCGTTCCCGTTTACTTTATAACGAAGTATATATCACTTGTTATGTTAGTAACGTGTATGTTAGTCTATCCAAACTTACCAATTTAATATTAGGTGTGATGGCTATGAACTAACCGTGATCAGCACTAAGAAATTCAGTTTTCCTAGATTCTTTTTGTAAGAAATAATAAATTAATTATTTTACATGTATTTCCTCAATAAAATAATCTGTTTTATTACATCCTCTTTGACGATATTTGCAGCACGCATTCTATTAAAAAAGTTTATATTGTCCAAAATAATTATTCTTATTCTTAATTTTTTTAAAGTCGTAAGGTTACATTAAAAAAAAATTATGTCCAAAATAATTTTATATGGTGGTTAAGTATTCTTAAATTTTCTAATTTTCCGCGCAATTTTTTTAATTTTTTTTCATAACCACTCTCTCCTGATAATAACAATCACAACAAAAAAGAATTAGCGAAATCGGTCCAGACGTTCACGCGTGATGGCTTGACCACGCGAAATTGGTGTCCAGAACTTGTATGTAGCTCGCTTACTTTCCTGAAGATGTAACTCAATATAGAAATGTAAAGCCCACCGGTAACGATCAATTGCGATTGTAAATTTTTTCGTCAATGCCATTGTTAGAGCAATTGACAATCGCTTCAATTGCACGCGTAAACTATCAATTTTCGCATCAATGAGCGTCAATGACCTAAAAATTGACAATCGCAATTGATCGTTACCGGCGGGCTTAAGGGTGCTTAATACGACCAATATAGTTTCTTGGCGACAGTGTACAGTGTTGTAAGCTGTCGCTTAGTAACTGTCGCTCGGATGCAAGCTCCTTTATTTCGACAATTGAAATTAGCGGAAGTACGTTGTATTTACGTACGGAAGTAGTTAGATGTTATCAGGGAGAACAAAAAGTTATTGTTAGGTAAGTATCACTATAACATATACTGCGCTATTTAAATAAGTACGAATGGCTAGCTAACACTACAAGTCTGAATAGGTAACAAACAGAGACATTGATTTAACAACAGCGGCGTCAAAAAGTTATGAAGAAACAGAAGTTGCACTTTTATTGCGAGGAAAACGCGACCAGCCGAGCAGACTTGTCCAACTTCATTCCGTTTAAATCCTTGGAAAAATACTCAAATAGTTTGTAAAGTAAAATAATAACAATGTGTTTCTAAACCCTAAACTAAGATTAACTTTTACTAATACTTACTTATTTTTTTACGTCGGATACTATATGAAAATTATATCTTTATTCTACGTGAACATTTTTAGAAAAACTGTGTAGGTAGAATGGGTTAATTTTTTTCATTTTTACACTCGACTATAGGCCTGATATAAATTGATTTTGTGGAATCATTTTGTGAGTCAAACATTGTTTAAGAAAAGGAGCAATTTCGCGCGTCCCTTCAGAAGGGTGGGACTCTTATAAACATCGGGCCCGGCAAAACTGCTTCTGGTGCCGTAATCTCCCGAAAACATAAAAGCGTATGAAAACTTTAGTGTCCAATAAATTTTGCCAATACAGGCGAGGACGGTGCGGGATACTTTACCAAATGGCGTGTTAGCCAAACTCGCTGCGACACAGATTGCGAGCTAAGCCTTTTGTTACTGGTCACATAACATCTATTATTATAAGTTAGTTTCGAATGAAAATGAATAGTAGGTACGTAACCATTCTTCCCCACGACACTCGTTTGACGCCTTTCAAAAATAGGGCCTCAGAAGTCTTGCTTGTCTCTAGCATTCTAGAACAAAGTACTGTCATACACAGGGTCGTCTGGCCTTAGGGCATACCGGGACTTTTCCCAGTGGGCCGCCGCCTTCCGTGGTCCGGCCGGCGTAGTTTTTTGGGTCCCTAGGGACGCTGGTCATACAAGTGATACAAGATACACCTTACGTAGGTCTGTACGCCACACACACTCCAACGCACACACTAACGATTATTTAAGGCGGCCCCTAGACGACACAATAACATTGCGCAATATTTAACCTTTTGTAGACTGGTGTGATATTTTTTTAACTCACTCTAAGTTTCGGAACGACCAAGAACTTTAAAGTTTATGGTGGCTTCTCAAAAACAGTTTTATTTGATTTAGATTATAGTAAAGTTTAAATTATTCGTATTTCAAATGGAAAACGAAGACTTTGTACTATTAATGACATTTAAAGTTCTTGGTCGTTCCAAACCTTAGAGTAGTGAGTTAAAATAATATCACACGAGTCTATAAAGGGTTAAATATTGCGCAATGTTATTGTGTCGTGTTGTTTAGGGGCCGCCTAACGTATTAGGCATACTTATTTGCCTACCTTTATTTACAAGTAATGGAAATATGACAATAAACATTATTGTCGTATTTCCATTACTTGTCGCGATTTTTCATTCACCGCAGCGCCGCGCCGCTTCGCGAGGTTGTTGCTCTGCTTGACAGACGACGCCGACGGTGCGTGTGGTGTGTGCGTGAGCACCTGCCCTCGCTGTAGCACAATCCTGCAATCTGTTATTCATAACATTTACAATGAGATGTGACCCAAATAAAGGTGTTTATTTATGGAATTGTTTTATAATAACCAAGTATTTTCTTTTTTTTATGTATGTTTCGTTATTTTATTTATAACTAGCGGCCGCCCGCGACTTCGTCTGCGTAGAAAGGTTTTTTGCTATCCCTCGGGAATCAAACGTTTTTTCGGGATGAAAGGCACCCTATGTCCTTCTCTGTACCCCTGACAACGTGTATGCAAAATTTCATGATGATCGGCTCAGTAGTTAGGACGTGAAGGCGTAACAAACAAACAAACAAACGGACTTTCACATTTATAATAATTAGTGAGGATGTTGCTACCTAATTGTAACATTATATTTTAACAATTTAATAAAAACCGGCCAAGCGCGTCTACTGGGTCCCTAGGGACTACAATATAGACTACTGAGCACAGTGAGTGATTTAAAGGCACGAGACATCAAAAAATTTGCTCTCGTGTTAAATATACAACTTTTCACCTCTACCAGCGAGAAAAGGTGTTAGAAATTAAAAAAGTGAGGATGTTGCTACCTAATTGTAACATTATATTTTAACAATTTAATAAAAACCGGCCAAGCGCGTCGCGTGCGTGATCGAAATAATAAACTCACATACCTAATACCTGCCTTAATTCTAACGACAGATTTCATTGAAAAATAAATTATGGAAAACGATGTAATGTCTCTGTGATGTTTGGCCATCACACGAATAATTGGACGAACATGGCGAATACGCTACCTGAACACGACTAGTAATGTGAAGTGCCATTAAACTATAGTGACGTACCTACATAGGAATTAGGCATTAATTACAAACGATATCTAATTAGATTTTAGAACCTCCAGTAGCGGGCGGACGCGGACGGCGGCGGACGCGACGCTTCGATGGCTCGATGTCGATGGCCGATGATTGATACTTAGACCGTTTTCACATTATCCGATACGATATCGGTATCGGACAACGATACGATAAAGGAGGAAGTAAAATGTATGAAATATGTGGCTCCGATATCCGATATCGGGCCAGACAATGTGAAAGACAGATACATATTTCATACATTTTACTTCCTCCGATATCGTATCGGCGGCCGATACCGATATCGTATCGGATAATGTGATAACGGTCTTACTCGTAATGAGGGATTTTCCAGGCAACGTTCCTTGAAAATATACTAGATGGCGCTGTCCAATTCCTGGCAGTTGAGTATATGTAGTATGAATGAACGTGGTACAAATAGTTTAACCAAAGAGAAGCATCGTAAAAAAAATACGTATATGATTTTGACAGTATCAACTGTGTTTTTTCTTTATAATCGTTTTGCGGAGACAAAACTTATGTTGAAGATAATATTAATGTAATATGGTTAGCTTAGCGTAGTGTATACAGTTGTACTTGCCTTTGAATGACCGTTTTTTTAGGGTTCCGTAGTAAAACAAGGAAATAACTTATACGATGATTACCCATAAGATCGTTCAGTCCATCCGTCCGTCCGTACGTCAGTCCCTGTCTGTCTTTATTTTATTTTATTGGATAAGGGAAAATACAGCTCAATAGACCTAATAAGTACGTATTAATGAACAGTACCTACCTATAAAACTTCGTACAGATGAGGCGTATTCCGCGCGCGATGCGGTCTTTTGACGGATATTGACCACCTAACTCAAAGCGATAGCCATAGCCATAACAATTGCTAAAGCATTGCTTTGGCTATACGCTATGGCTATCGCTTTGAGTTCGGTGGTCAAAATGCCGCATCGCGCGGCGAATTCGCCTCAATCTGTCCGAAACATTCTGAGTTGGATCAGAGACAGAGACTACGGACGGAACCTTATTCTCTATACGTGGCTCGACATGCAGTTAGCCGGTTTTTTCCGGTTCGTTGCACTCATAGACATAGAAAAATTTTCGCTGCGCTTAATTTCTATGGTTGCGCTTCTTCAACTCCTTCCGTCGCAGAATGTCCCTTTCGCTAAATGTCCCTTTCGCAAAACGTTCCTTTCGCAAAACTTCCCTTTCGAAAAACGTCCCTTTCGCAAAATGTCCCTTTCGCAGAATGTCCCCCTGCCTAGCCTACCTAGCATGACCATCGAAACACGATATGATATAGTGATTTATCGCGTTTAGCTGTCAAAAGACAATGGATTTTGACAGTTGGGTGTCGATATAACGCTATATATATCGTGTTTCGTCGGTCATGCTAGGGGGGCTAGTACTTGCACGTAGGTATCACGTGATTACTGTGGCCTAGATTCCGGCAAACATCTTGACGCTCTTCGACGGAACGGAGTCAAGTCAAAGTCAAAGTCAAAATTAGCTTTATTCAAATAAACTTAATTATTAAGTACTTTTGAATCGTCTATATTTTCCTACCACCCGTTCAAGACTTTTTTAACTGACAAGAAGAACGGGCGCAAGAAACTTATCAGCTTTAATAGCAATAAGTAACGATATTTACAAACTTAAATATATCGTTACCAGATAATTACAACAGGGTGACAGGATTATTGGCAACAAACATAGACTTATTATATTACTATCATTGGCAACAAAGTACTTACAGTAGTTATGTGTTACATCATTTCCACGCATTTTGATCTTTAAGATAATCGTCTACTTTATAATAACCTTTACCCATGAGCGTTTTTTTAACATGGTTTTTAAATTCATGCAAAGGAAGATCAATTACTTGTTGTGGAACTTTATTAATAAAGGCTATGCCTTTCCCCCTAAATGAACCTCTAGTTTTTGCAAGCCTAAATCTTGGAACGGCAAGTTTATCTTTATTTCTTGTATTAAACTGGTGATTATTGCTGTTCTTAGCAAATGAATCATAGTGTTTTCTTACATAAACTAAATTTTCATATATGTATTGGCCTGCCAAAGTTAAAATATTTATTTCTTTAAACAGTTCTCTCAAGGTATCTCTCCGCCGAAGATTGTATATGCCGCGAACAGCTCTTTTTTGGAGTACAAAAATATCTTCAATACTGGCAGCTGAGCCCCACAATAGCAGTCCATAAGACATTACACTATGAAAATAACTAAAATATACTAACCTTGCCGTTTCAATATCAGTTAAAAGCCTTATTTTCTTAACAGCGAATGCCGCTGAACTAAGTCTACTTGACAAGGCTTCGATATGTGGATCCCATTGCAGTCGAGAATCTAGTGTGATACCTAGAAATTTTGTACTTTCAATAAACTCGACTTCATCGTCATTCAAATTAATATTTAATTCTGTCTGCTCAACATTAGGCAATGAAAATTTTACACATTTAGTTTTTTTGGGGTTAAGTGCTAAATTATTACTATTAAACCAGTATGAAACTTTAGAGAGGGCACTATTTACTTCGTCCGAACAGTTACTACCTCTGTTTACTTTGAAAACTAAAGAAGTATCATCCGCAAATAGTACTGTCTCACATAAATTATTTGCGTAGTTGGGAAGGTCATTTATATAAATTAGAAACAGCAATGGGCCCAATATTGATCCCTGCGGCACACCCATATTGATGGGGGCTCCAGTAGATTCAGTTTTATTTATCACTACTTTCTGAGTTCTATTGAACAAATACGATTTCATAAGGCTAACTGATTTATCAGAGACACCATAATGTTCTAGCTTCTTTAATAGTGTTTGGTGATCAACGCAATCGAATGCCTTAGAAAGGTCACAGAAAATGCCAATTACATCTTGCTTTTCTTCCCAAGCGTCAAGAATATGTTTGAGAAGTGCAATTCCAGCATCAGTAGTACTTTTACCCTTGGAAAATCCAAACTGATTTTTATGAAGTATATTATTGTATGTGAAGTAATCTAATAATTGGGAATATATAATTTTTTCAAATATTTTACTAAGTGCTGGTAGTATAGATATTGGCCTAAAGTTAGCTGGGTCACTTTTATCCCCAGATTTAAAAAGAGGAATCAATTTACTATTTTTCATTAGATCAGGAAAGACCCCTTCGTCAATACATTTGTTAAAAATAAAAGCCAAGTAAGGGGCTAGTATATCAATTATTGATTTAATAATGCTTGTTGATATGCCCCAAAGATCTTCCGTTTTTTTAACATTAATTGTTTTAAAAGCTTTAATGATATCTGCACTATTTATATATTTAAAGGAAAAACTTTCATAGCACTTATCAACACTAGACTCCAGAAGGGAGACAGCGATGTTGGGACAAGCACTAAGAGTACTGGTAGTTTCTACAGGTATTCTAGCAAAGAAATCTTCAAAAACTTTAGCGACCTCATTGTCAGATTCAAAAGTTTGATCACCAGTTTTTAAACAGAAGGAATTTATATTGGATTTTGATTTGCCCGTTTCTTTGTTAATAATATTCCAAGTAGCCTTAATTTTATTGTCAGCTAATTTAATTTTATTTGCAAAGTACTTGGACTTTGCTAAGATACAAACTTCTCTGAATGTTTGTGAATACTTCTTGACAAATTCAATGAAGTTAGGATCACAAGAAGTAGCTTTCTCTGCATAAAGTTCGTATAATTTCCTTCTGCTCTTATATATACCGGGTGTGGCCCAGTCACTAAATTTCGTACTATCATTACATTTGATCACTTTTTGTTTAAAAGTATTACTAAATTCAGTTTGAACTATGCTAAATAAATGATTATATAGGTTATTGGCTTCAAAATTTGGTTCTGGTAATGTTTCAATTTTACTTGTGACATTGGTTCTGAATTTTTCAATACAGTGTTTTTTTATTGGTCTACACATTATTTCCCGTTTAGGCGGAACATGATGGTGCTCAATAGAGGCTAATTGTCCACTGTGGTCGGATTTAATACAATTCAAAATTGATTTTTCAAGAACATTACAGTTACAGAAAATATTATCTAAGCAGGTTGCCGATGTGGGTGTGATTCGCGTTGGTTCATGAAAAGTATGTAGTAAATTAAATGATTTGAATAGGTTTATAAACCTACTCGTTAGCTTGGCTAATTTAGGATCTAAGATGTCGACGTTAAAATCTCCACAAATCGCGACTTTTTTATTCTTCCTACAAGTTATTTTTAAGACTTCCTCCATAGTGGACTCAAACTCAGAGTAATTCGCGGTGGGGGGTCTATATACACATACTATAATTATTTGATCAAGTTCCACACAAGACAACTCAATGGTTCGTTCAATTGAGAGGGATACTACATCTTTGCGCTCTTTACAATGTAAACTATTATGTAGAATAATAAGTGAACCCCCTCTTATAGCAGATTTCCTATTAAACGAGCTAGCAACTTTATAATTATCCAAACTTAAAATTAATTCGTGCTTTTTCAGCCAATGCTCTGTAACACATAACACATCAATATCTTCAGAATTTAAGAATAAGCTAATTTCTAAATCTTTGCGAGAAAAGCCTTGTATATTTTGATGGACAATTCTTAAATAGTTTGGCTTTCCTATTGTCGGTTTAGCGCTAGAGGACGCCTCTATTGTCTCAAATGGTAATTTAAATGTAATAAATTATTACTAAAATTATTTACAGAATTATTTGGAACGGATTCCAAAGTTGAATTACACATGTCAGACGTTAACTGCTCAATAGAAGCAGATGTTTGTCTAGCCAAATTATTGGCTAGTTGTTTAAAATAAAAAGATAGCGATAATGCTATTTGTCTCGTAAAAGAAGAAGGCAGATAATATTTTTCTTTTGTCAAGTAAAAATTGTAAAATAATTTATTAATATCAATTAAATGCAGCTGTTGGCTATTATAAAATGCCACTGTATTCAAAGATATATTCAAATTAAATCTTACATTATTTTCCACCTGTGACAGACTTTTGCTGTAGGGAAATGTAAACAATATCACTTTGCTAACATTCAGAGAACAGAGGGAATTACAATATGTCATCAATTGGTTTTTGTTGACATTACCCCTATTTCCAATTAAAATTATCAAGTTAGTGTTATCACTGAATGATTTTTTTACAATTATATTCATAATGTCATCTAAAGTGGACCCAGGCATACAATAATTAATAACATTTCCCCCTAATTGATTTTGTATTAATTGGCCTAAGTTCTTTCCAATTTCATCACAATACATAATGTATTGTGATGACATTGGTTTACTGCAATCATCTTTTATACATGAACTAATTTTGCTTGCGCTTAATATACTATTGGAAATATTAGAAACTTTAGGCTGACACACCGAGTAAGTAGTTGCACACTCTGGGGCAGACTGAGTAGATGCATCTTTTGTTATTAAATCAACATTTCGGTTTAAACAGCTACAGTTCTGTTTTTTGCCGAGGGACTCAAACCGGTCTGTATTAAAATTACACATATCAATCATATCATTTGCAGCTAACTTTTGGTAAACTAACTGCTTACGAGAAAACTCGCTCAAGTTATTATACATTTCCCTAAGTGACAGTTCTAAATTGTCAATTTTTTCACTTAACCGATTACTAACCATTTCACATTCCTTATTTTTATTACATGTAACCCTATTTATTACATTTAATTGCTCTAACAATGACTTGCGTTCTTTTCTCAACTGTGAATATTTACTATAATAGTTTTGCCTTTTTATCAACTTTTGAGTTTTCCTAATGAATCTATTTAACTTAATGTATTTTTTTATTTTTTTCCCGCTATTCAGTTGACAGTTATTTCTACTCATAATTGATTTATCATCAAGGTTGTTATAAACCAAAATTGACTTATCATATATTGCAGAGTCACACTGCTGTAACTCACTGAACAGACTTTGAGAATGCTTTTCTTCTGTAATATTTTTATTTTCCTGTTCTAACTCTAAGATATTCTTTTGAGCAAGAGACAAACTGATTTCAAGATCCGTGATGCGACTCAATGCCTGCTCATGTGTGTCACTGCACTCTTTAAATGATTGAATAAAGTCTTGCATATGGTTGCACTTTTCAACAATTTCAGAGTACTTTATATGAAGCTCAGCAAGCTCATTCTTGAGTTCGGTGTTCCGATTAATGGTCTTGAGGATCTCGCATTCACTATCCTCTCTTTCTTGCAGAAGAGTATTGTTAAGCTCTTTAGTAGCTTTTAAGTCCTCCAAGGTGTGCTTGAGTTTGAGCTCCATATCCTTCGCATTTGCCTTACGGGTCAACATCTTGAATGGAAAATTCAAAGCCGCATTCACTGCAAATATACAATAAGAAGTTAGTATAATGTAAATAAAGCAAACTTTACACTGCTGTCTATATTAAAGTTACTAAAATCAGTTTAATTAAAAATTATAAGTTATAAAAAAAAATGTAGGTAGTGCAATCAGGTGACTGATAGCAAGCAATTTGTTTTGTAAAGTAGGTACAGTTAACCAGATTTAACAGTATTTGTGTTAGTTAACTAAGTACTTAATTTTTATTGATTACAACGTGAATAGGTATCACCATCAGTCTATCTTTGAATGATTAAAGTAAGAAATGATAATCTTTCACTAGTATTTTTATATGTACTACAACTACAAATTATAAAACTATTATGTCTATGAAGCAGACTCAGATGAAAAAAATGTTAATATTTAAAAAAAAATAGAAGATTTATCAACATACACTCTGATCGATAAACTTAATTAATTTTTATAAAAAGAAAATCGAAGATTAAATAAACACAGATTACTAGTAGGTACTTGGCAAATAGGTATTTATTACAAGTTTTCAGAGTTATACCTATATTAAATAAATAAATACAAAGAAAAACAAATTAAGTTATTCAAAGTTAGGTCAGTATATTAAAATGTCTGTTTATTATTTAAAATGGATTTGATATGCAATTAACTATATTGACTATAAAAACAGGGTCATTACCTTTTTCTTTTAATGTGTGTCAGTCAGTACCTATGAATTTAGTAAACAAATGTTGGTACCTAACTATACTTAAATGAAGTTAAAACTGAGTGACTGATTAGTCTAAAGTGAAAGTTTAGTACCAGATCAAATTTATAACTAAGTAATATTGCAAGAAAAGGAGCAGAATGGTTTCCCAAAATTATTGTTTAAAAGTGAAGTTGATCAGATGTGTTTATGTACAAATATAATGCTTGTGAGTGTAAAAGTATAGTGAATGTCTGTGACAATAGTAGCCACCATCAACTTTTACTTCCACTGTATGTCAAGTAAAGAGAGGTTATAACTGTGCCAGATCGTATTGTGTTGTGAAGTTACTCACTATTAGTGAGTTTTGTAGTAGTGGAGTGGTCAATGTATATGAGTGGCGATGAATTCGCGCATGTGCACTTACGAACGGCCCATAGCGCGCGCGCGCCCACCGCCCGCGTACCTCACCGCTACGCATACCCAAAATACGTGTTCTGCGCAACCCTTACCCGATTTCAAGATGTTTGCCGGCTACTGTATCAAAGGTAGGCCACGCCCCCAAATAGTAGTGGTGGTGGTAATTATGTGTACATGCTAAAAGCCATGCTTGACCGTTTAAGGGGTACATTATGGCGCTGCTGGAGTCCAAGAACCGTAGTCTTGATTCATTGGTCGACGGTTATCGGAGTCCAAGAAAGTTACAAGGTCTTCACGCATAGTAATAATACATAGATACCTCAAAGCAAAATATAGGTACTAGTGAATAGTATTATAATAAATAATATTAATCATTTTCAATATTCACAACAATATTACATAAAGATTACAATGAAACCAAATTGTCAAAATCATATGTTTTTACGATGGTACTCTTTATTACTATAGATAGCACATTCATACATAGAGGAAATAATTACTACGTTTTACATTCATATACCATAGTATCAAGTAAGGTTGTTGGGAATTGGACAGCGCCATCTAGTAAATTTTTGAGGAACGTTGCCTGGAAAGTCTCTCATTGATTTATGATTAGTTCGCTGTCGTCCTAAAGTACATTTCAACTGCATGTGAGACGCAATATAGTTAATGACACTAACCTAACAGATTATTTAAGTTGTATCATATGAAATTCATTTATTAAATGATTTATTTACAGCTTATTGATAATAAAAAAATATATCTGTAATGTTCTGTGAAGCTTATTTATATTAAGAAACAACCTAACTAATCAAACTGAATCATACCATACCAAAAATAAGTTCCCATGTTATGTTACCCAAAGGTTACGCTTCAATTTCTAATTCAATTATGAGTAGTGAAAGCAATCCGTGCTACAGTTCCGACAGCGCAATAAAATTCATGAGACTCTTGTTACATTCATGAGGCGAATTGGGAAAAAATACAGCAAAAACACAAAGCCAATACACGCCTATTTTGTAGACTAGACGACGGACGGACCGTTTTTACATGACTTTTGTTTTTAACGTCAATTAAAATATACTTATTACATCACTCAATAAATTCGTTGGATGACTAATAAAAAAACTTATTGACAATAATCAATATAATCTCCTTCAATGGTGATACAAGCATTCCAGCGCTTATTTCCAACATCTCTTTGCCTTTCTTGTAAAACGACTTGTCCACTCAAAATACGTTTCAGTTTTAGCGATGACCTCCTCGTCGGAGCCAAATTTCTTCCCGGCTAACTGTTTTTAGAGGTTTGCGAACATGTAATAGTCGCTATGGGCTAAATCTGGCGAGTAGAGAGGACGTGGTGGTCACAGAGGAAATAATCACTACGTGGTGGTAGTAATTTAAAGTTTATTTCTTCTATTTTTCCATTCTTTAGGTACAAAAGTACCATTTTTTAAATTAACTGTAATTAAAAAATTGTTGGCGAGAAATTAATGAAATTTTGACAGATAGCGTTGTAAGGTTGGTACTATTAAAATAGAAGTGCTCATGGCGGAACTTGACAGTTTCACGTTTGTTAAGCAACGCTCGGTCCGGCCAGGTGTCGGATGGGTGACCGTTAAAGTGGCATTACAAATCAGCACTTCCGTGCTTCGGAAGGCACGTTAAACCGTCGGTCCCGGCTGTTGTCACCAGTCGTCAAGCCAAGTTAGAGGCCTTACAGGCGGCTTGATATAGTTTCACACCAGGAGTGGCCACTTATCCTCACTCTATATGAAAGAAGATGAAAGTACTATTAAAAAAAATAGTTATTTGTTATACAAGAGAGCAAAGTCATTTTTTGCTGCGAGTGCTGACTTTTAAATCACGAACTAGTGAAGTAGTCTAGAATTGAATCACGAGCGTAGCGAGTGATTCTAATATAGACTACTGAGCACAGTGAGTGATTTAAAGGCACGAGACATCAAAAAATTTGCTCTCGTGTTAAATATACAACTTTTCACCTCTACCAGCGAGAAAAGGTGTTAGAAATTAAAAAAGCACTTTGCCTCACGCTCGCAGCAAAAGTCGATTTTGCTGCGAGTTTTAACTTTTGCTGCGAGTTTTTGGTAAAAAAGCACTTTGCCTCACGCTCGCAGCAAAATCGATTTTTGCTGCGAGCGTGAGGCAAAGTGCTTTTTTAATTTTTAATACCAACTTTTAAAATAATAAAGAAAAAAGAAATAAAGTGACAAGGATGAGACTTGTAAAATTGATATGTGAGAAAAGGATAGATAGAGTGCTTTATGGTGTCATACATGGATTAAAATGTAAAAAATAAAATGCACGGATATACCAAGGAGTTTTAGATAAGGATTGTTAAATAAGGTTGATAATTCGAAATAAAGAGTATGGACGAAATGAGATCGCATGTATGAAATAAATATAAAACACGAAAAATTAATGAAATTTATTAACAAATTAGTGTTTTATGATTATAAATAAATAAATAAAATGGGATATTAATGAATAAGAGAAAATCACAATGTAATAATGTAAAACAAAACGGCGGGAATCTACTTTATGAATAAAATTTTTCAGCAAAGGTTTGATCGAACTATTTTTGTGATAACTTACAAAAAATTAGTGCGTCCAACGATAAAGATAGTTGTCTAACTACAAAAGAAATGAGTGAACAAGTTCCTGATGCTGAAATTTAGCTTTTTACCAGGAAACTCACGTAAATATTTTCTCGCTGGTAGAGGTGAAAAGTTGTATGTTTTACACGAGACCAAAATTTTGTTCTGCCTCGTGATTTAAAGTTGGCACTCGCAGCACAAATTGATTTTGGTCACTTGTATAACAAATAACCATTTTAAATTTTCGGCCCGCGATTTGTTTGATTTGTTTGACGGACTTATTGAGTGATGTGTTACATTAGCTGTTGTGATTGTGATCTTCAATCCAGAAAACTTAGTCGGAGGGTCTGGATATGCAAATAAGACGGAGTGTAAATACGATACTTACGACAATATGTTGTTACTAGCGGTCTTGTTTGCTATTACGATGATATATCACATTCAATATCATAAACAAGTTTACAATATCAAATGTTCCTACACACTTAGCTACAAAAAAATATTTTTAGGAAAGTATTTTCCTGCTTAGCGTAACAAACGCAACCGCTTCTTATTTACCTTAATTTTGGCTATAAATTAAGATATAACAAAGTTTTTGTCATATCATGTGGTCCTACATAACACTTCAAATATCTCTTTAGTTAAGAGTTATAAAAATTATCTCTTTTTTACATAAAATAAAAAGTAAACAACCAAAAAGAAAGGTCAGGGAAATCTGGTTGCGACAACGAGAATACTGATTGCATAAAAATAAAATAAAAAAACAGCACCGCCGCCGACAGCCACATTGCAGCTCGTAGAGCGATCGGCTACGAGCGAGGCTACGTGCTACGGCCCGCGGGGACGGCGACTACGGCGCACATAGGGGTATCAGTATGAGGAAAGCTGATCAAAATTCAAATTTATAAATTTTTAAATCGGATAATTGTAATGACTTTTGGGGATAGAACAATAGATGGTGCATCAAACGGCACGGCACGCTACGACCTTCCGTTCTCAAGATCCAGGTAGAAAGGTCTCCACAGCGTATCCTCACATATCTCCTGAACGCAAGACCGACAAACTCTGGTTCTTGGTGACAAACTCCGACAAACTACCGGCTACACACACGAGTAATCAGATTTCTGTTACGACCTTCCGTTTTCGAGATCTGTGTGGCTCAGCTGTAGAGACGTCTCTACAGCTGCGCCACACGTATCTCCTAAACGCAAGACCGACAAACTCTGGTTTTTGTGCGACAAACTCCGACAAACTAACGGCTATACATACAAGTAATCAGATTTTCGCTACGACCTTCCGTTTTCGAGATCTGTGTGGCGCAGCTGTAGAGACGTCTCTACAGCTGAGCCACATGTATCTCCTAAACGGAAGACCGACAAACTCTGGTTTTTGGCGACAAACTCCGACAAACTATAGACTTCATCATGGCATAGTCAAAAAGTCAGATTTCCAACTTTTTTTTTTGTGGCGCAGCTGTGGTCCGGCACGTGATTAAGTCAAGATTTTTGATTTGGATATTGAAAATGAAGGTATGTAGCCTATTATTAACTATAAACTGTACCTAACCTTATGACACAATTTTTAAGCTTTTTGATTTATGAAAGTTTATAGTAAAATTTTAATTTTTTTGGTAACCTTTTTTACAAAATAGTAAAAAGTTGTATTTCCGAGTTCGTGCGAGTAAAAAATTAAAATAAAATGAATATTAATGCAGACTGTCTCAAGGAGTAATCTAAAAAAAAACCGGCCAAGTGCGTGTCGGGCCACGCGCCATAGGGTTCCGTAGTTACCTTATACCATACCATATTTAATACCACCTGTAATTTTTCGTCTGTAAAAATAACTTTGTTTTTCACAGTGTTGGTATGAATGACAAAGTTATATTTGCGGTTTTGGAAAATGTGCTATATCTCAAAAACTAATTAATATATCTCGTTCAAACCAATTTTGATTGAAAGTGTTTATTAAGATCTACAGCATATATTTTTTTTAGATTTTTCACTCTCTTATTTCAAAAGTTAAAGGGGGGGGGACACACATTTTACCACTTTGGCGGTGAATATCTTTCAAACGGTTGACTTTGAGAAAAAGTTGTCTTAGAAACCTTAATGTCATTTTTAAAGACCTATCTATAGACACCCAACACGTGTTGGTTTGAAGAAAAAAAAATTTTTCAGTTTCAGTTCCATGTATGGGGAGCCCCCCCTTAATCTTTTATTTTTCTTATTTTTGTATTAAATTCGTTAAGCGGTTAACAGAATACATCTACCTACCAAGTTTCAACTGTGTAGTCTTAATACTTTCGGAATAAAGTGGCTGTGACATACGGACAGACAGACAGACAGACAGACAGACAGACAGACATGACGAATCTATAAGGGTTCCGTTTTTTGCCATTTAGGCTACGGAACCCTAAAAAGTGGCGGAAGATAGGCGTTTTATTTACTATAGGTGTCACTAATTGTGGGGTTCCATCATTGTCGAGTGTTTATTGTTTTGGTTTACAAAGAAACCATGGATCTTCTTCTGTCACGAAAATCTGCAACAATTTCAACTTAAGAAAGTCCCAAAAGTGATTATAAAGACGATGAGCCAACTGAGGAAAGCTCGTGCGACGGATCAGACTAAATTTTGTACTGTGGCATCATATTATTGTTTAATAAAAATCTCGTGTTATTTTAATTTCTAGTTTTATTTAAGTTTTTATGGTAAAAATTGCTAATGAAACGATTTTACATATAAATATGAAAAGAGTTTTGATCAACTTTTGATATCAAATACCCCTATGTGCGGCGTAACGAATGCGCCTGCCTGACCGATCCGCAGCTTGCAACCATTATTACAATCACATTTTTTCACTTTGACATGGCTTTTTTAATCCATTTTGTTTGGGAGTGCACTAAACTAATACAACTTTAAAAATTCACAGAATTATAGGAAGACTTTTTCTCTATCTATCTAACACTCTAACAATGATTTAACATTTACTTAAATAGGTCATTTTAAGCAGTTTAGTTCTGATATAACTTGCTACGAGCGAGGCTACGTGCTATGGCCCGCGGGGCGCGGGGACGGCGACTATGGCTTAACGATTGCGCCTGACCGATCCGCAGCTTGCAACCATTATTACAATCACATTTTTCCACTTTGGCATGACTTTTTTAATTCATTTTCTTTGAGAGTGCACTAAACTACATTTAAATATCATAGAAGATAAGAAAACCTTAAGAAGTTAGGTATATCGAATTATGAAAATACCTTCAAAGTGACTCCTCTTTTGTACCACTGATGATGACCACTTAACTTAGCCGATACCATAAGAATAAATATTTATTTATTCTTATGCCGATACCACAGATAGCCATTTCATCTTAATCGAGTGTCTGGCATCTATAAAGGTGTTGCATTCGAATGTCGAAGTAATAATTCTTCACATTTATGAGATAACACTGGCTTACAGCGGAAAACGTAAAAAGTATAGGTATTAGAAGATTTCGTCACTCCCACTAGCGACTGGTTAGTAGTCCAATAAAACAAGCTTTATGACATAATTAGATAACTGAAATTTTATTTTTCTATGTCATAAATTAGTGTTAGTTATAGTTAAAATAAAAGGAATTAAACATATTTCGAAACTTCGCATAAAACTAAATGCAGTTTCATATAATCTAGTTTCGTGAGCGGTCAATCTAAGAAATAACCATGAATGTTCTTAAATGTAAATGCAGTTTCATATAATCTAGTTTCGTGAGCTGCTCTATTTGTTCTTATAGTTTCCTTCTGAAAGAATATTGTGTCGGTAGCGAACAAGCGCGGCGGCTTTAGCACGAAGTTTTATGAAATTGCCGCGTGTTTTTATTGTTCCCGGCCCGGCCCTGGTTACTGAATTTATTGCTTTAACGTATTTTAATTATAAAGGATTTACATTTTAGTGATTTATAAGACACCCATTCTTAATAAATCACAACAATGTTTCGGGAAGAAAATTATTTATTATTCTTTGGAGGAAGGACACCCTTTCTTAAAACATTTTCAAATAACTTATAAAATTTAAAAGTACCTTGTTTTTATATTTTATTTACTTACATTTGACTTACCATGATTAGTGACTATACCTTCTAACACCGCCTGCCCTCCTAGCATGACCACCGAAACACGACACTCAAACTGTCAAAATCCATTGTCTTTTGACAATTAAAAGTGATAAAACGCTATACCATATCACGTTTCGAGGAGGACTGCCATCAACAACTTCTTGGTCCTAGAAGCATTAGAAAGAGACCAGCTATTAGGGTTCCGTACCCAAAGGGTAAAAACGGGACCCTATTACTAAGACTGCTGTCCGTCTGTCTGTCTGTCTGTCACCAGGCTGTATCTCATGAACCTTGATAGCTAGACAGTTGAAATTTTCACAGATGATGTATTTCTGTTGCCACTATAACAACAAATACTAAAAACAGAATAAAATAAATGTTTAAGAGGGGCTCCCATCCCATACAACAAACGTGATTTTTTTGCCATTTTTTGGTACGGAACCCTTCGTGAGAGAGTCCGACTCGCAGTTGGCCGGTTTTTTATTCTCTTGAGCTCATGTGGTTGTGGTATCTTCGATATTTCCAAAACCCTTAAGAAAACTTTGCAAGAGCATTCGAAGTTAGCTCTTTAGTGCCAGATCATGTAGTCATGACGTTCAGTATTTATTTTGACCCACGGAATAATAATCGTCTGTTACTTAGTCTCCCATTATGGGCACTGGCATAAAATAATCTCAAGGGAAAGGAAATTGTGTCCATAATCTACTTACTTTACGAACTCAGTGCGGTCTGACGAGTCCTAACAACTGCCACATAAGACAACACTTGCTTTCTAAAAAAATGTAGTTTATGGTCTCCCAAGTCTGAAAATTCGTCTGACAAACCTTTTTTCGTCTGATCTCAAACACTAACTTACTTCTTTGTTACATAGTAATCAAAGTTTCACTAGATATTTTCTGCAAAACAAATATTGTTTCAACATCAACTGACCCAAACAAGAAGAAAAAGTGACAGTAACTATTTGAATAAGAAAACTACTCGCTCCGTCAAATATTTACACAGGCCTTGTTTAATCAACCTCTATCCAGACAACAACGTGCCATAAATCTGGTCTGTATCTAGATTATGTAACATGTTATGAGATACGGGAGCAGCGAACTTCGGCAAGGTAAATACAAATTAGGGCAACTTGGCAACTACTTACGCATACAAACTGTTTTGATCCGTAATCTATGTGCGACTAACCACACAGCACAGCTGATGAGATTTTGAAAACTAGCGCTGTTAACTGTCAGATTAGGGATATCCATCGCAGTATAGGTATTATTGTACCATGGGGATACCTACCTATTATATATTTTGATAATATACATAGTTTGACTATTTTTACATGAGTAGAACTCAGACCAAATAAAAAAGTAAAGACGGAGTCATCCGACAAAGCGGTGAAGCCAGTAAAATTACGCCTTGGCTGTGTACATACCCAGTTTACGCACACATATGTAACGAAACTACGCCTTGGCTTTCGTTCGTCATTGGGCGAACCCTGCCGCCCGGCCCCCGCCCGCCCTCTAGTACGCACACATGTACCATGGGCAACAGCGTCGCTTAACCACTGCTAAGGTTAAAATCGCTTGCACGCCGCACCCGCTGTCACATACGTTTAGTTCGTGCAGGGGCGATACGCGCGCACACGAATTTTGTTGCAAACTGGTTAAGCGACGCTGTTGCCCATAGTACCATCAAAAACCGGCTTCACTTAGTTGTTCGCAACCACTGCGCAACGCTCCATCTTCCTTTTTTATTTGATCTGAGGAGTAGAAATGAAGCGTACGGTGTCGGTGGGCGTCAGAACTTGTTCCTTCCACTTTGCTATCAATTGCATCTTTAACCGCCTCTGTGGTCTAGTGGTTCGCCCACCCGTGTTAAAAGCAGGAGTCCCGGGTTCGATTCCCAGGAGGGAATAATTACAATTTACTCGGTTTAGTTGGTGGTAGGGCTTATTTCAAGTCCGCCTGGCTAGCTACCACCATCTGACCAAAGTCTGGCGCCATAACAACAAAATAATAGTACATTATGAGACAAGTTAGCTTAGGCAAGTGTATTCTGTGGCTTAGGTTGCTCATTGCACACAAGGCTGTGGGTTGCAGCCCGAGCCGCAGGCGAGGGCGTAACTCAGCCGAGTGTGCAATGAGCAAAAGCTCACGAGTTTCATACGACGTTTTTCAACACATTTGCGAGGAAAATAGAAAGTAATTTATACACAGCAACAAATTCGACAAAAACAAAATATGACAATTATGGGAAAAGGCACGTAGGTTTTTTTGTCACACGCCCAATGCAAGAATATTTTGCGAACAAAGGTGAGTGAGCATACAGCTTTCTACAAAATTATAATTTTAAGTGATAAAATGCAAATATTTCAATATTTAATGACAAAATATTGTAAATTATGAATAATTTGATAATAATAAATATTTGTTTAACTTAAATAAAGACTTACACATTTATTTATTTCCAAAATGAATATGAATTTTCAGCGGCATAAAACCTATTTGTTGTTACTAAAAAAAATAACGGTATTATAAAACAACCTAGTGTTTTATATACCTATATTATTGCACGCGTTCGTTATAGCTCGGTTTATGGCCCTAAAGGCGATGTAAGTATTAGGGCTCACTTTACGAGCAAGTGTGTTGAAAAAAATATTATGTTCCGGCAGTTAGAGGTAAGATAGCCAGCTCAGTAGTGAGGATTCGGGGTATAGTGCGCTTATACTTTCGGCCTTATCGTCACTTAAGTTAGTTTTTAATGGCGATCCTGCCTAGTGATTAGTACTAAGTAATTATATATAAGTATATTCTGTGCTATTGAGTCAAACGTCCCAGATTCAATTACTGGCAGGGGTATTATGATATCTGTGTAATGATCATTTGTTCCCTTGTCATGGATGTTTTTAATCATTTCTGAAATATATTTCTATTCGTTGTCTAGTCATAACTTTGTTTAGTGTGATTTATACACAATGTTTATTCATTATTATAAGTTGTTTTGTTATAGCCGTATTATTTTATTACGTCTGGAAATGTTATTCACTTCAAGAAAATCACTTTGTATGCGACCTACATTGCTGAACAAATAATCAAGTAGGTTTAAGGAAACTAAAGTTTTCTTCTTGGTCATTTTATGAGACCGACGGCGGACAGAATTAGAAGAATTATTATAACAAAAATATCCACTTTATTATTATTACATTTTTACACCTTTATAATATCAATATGAGGGAGCTCGGTGCTCTCTTTAGTGCGTTCACCTTAAGGTGGTACCCTGAGCGATAGTGCGCCACTTTCGCTGTGAATTTTATTTAATATTATAATTCTAATACACAATTTTAATAATGTTTATCGTGGAGATTTTAGGGCCCACAGTCTAGTATTTTTATTACCCGACTGCAAGAGGGTTATGTTTTTCGCGCGTATCTTGTTTGTATGTAATATTCTTTATTACCTCATATCTTTCAAACGGCTGAACAGATTTCCATGATTAACATATCGTTAGATTTGTCTCGTCAGCCCAAGTGTTCTTAAGAAGGTGGCGTTGTAAAAAAACCAACATGGCGGCTGTACGGTGCTATTATACGTAGCGGAAAAAAAAAAAAAATAAAAAAAAAATAAATTTAAAAAAATTAAAAACCCGCCATTATTAAAAGACAAGTCAACTGAAAAGATGGAAACAAGATTAAATATTAAAGGCAACATTATAACATGCAGTCGGAGGCATATAACTCAAATCATTCATAATGTCACTTTCTTTATGCATGCCTCCGACTGCATGTTATAATGTTGCCTTTAATATTTAATCTTGTTTCCATCTTTTCAGTTGACTTGTCTTTTTAGGCAGGCGGGTTTTTAATTTTTTTAAATTTATTATTTTATTTATTTATTTTTAGTTATTATTTATATGATATACCTTTTTGAACTCCTTATAATAAGCCCTTTAATTTTTAGACGGTATCGTTAAATTCCCTAGTAGTCACTGCTAGAAGTAGATAGAAAAACTGATAAAAGTGGCCGTTTTTGACACATTTGCTATCTACTTCTACGAATGACTACGAGAGCATGTAGTGATACCTTCTAAAAATACTAGACCATGGGCCCTAAAATCTCCACAATTAGCATTTTTTTTTCTATTACTAACTTATTAAATAAACTTTCGGTCATATAATCGCCTTAAGCAACTTTCGCAAGGTTGGTCATGGGATTTTTTCATAGGTAGGAATAAGCTCCCTTAGTAATAGAAAAAAGAATTCAGAATTTTCGGTTGCGTGAAAATATTAAAAAAAATTAAAGTCTCTTCGACTTCACAAATGTAGGAAAGTAACAGCAGAATGGAGATTATACCTTTGCCAACACCTGCCACTATGACAACAAGAATTAAAAAAATAAGTTTTGACATTTTGTGTTGAAATTTTTTTTATAATAGGTTGTGGCAGGTGTTGGCAAAAGTATAATCTCCATTCTGCTGTTACTTTCCTATATTTGTGAAGTCGAAGAGACTTTTTTTTTTTTTCACGCAGCCGAAAATACTGATTTTTTTTTTTCTATTACTAAGGGAGCTTATTCCTACCTATAGAAAAATATTCAGCCAATTTGATTTTTTTCGGACATTCCCCATTGCTAATGGGTTATGGCCCTTCTTCCTTTTCCCTATGGTGGGGTGAGCAGAGTCATCAATGGCTGATGATAATGTTTATTTAAAACACTTCAAAAAAGAATGACAAATCTAAAAATTATTGGTATCACACTCACATTATTTTCAAGCTCGTTTCATAAATAAGTCTTATCCGATTCCACAGCTTTTACATTGTTGTTTGTATAACAATGGAAAAGAGGAACTGCATAATAATATATACTCAAACCTCTGTAAAAAAATGTATATTTGTATATTTTTTTATAAAGAATAATCTCGTGATTTAATTGTAGACGTAGATTTTGTAAGTTTTTTTCTTATTTTTCTTTTTTGCACTGAACTTAATTTTTTTCTATGAACGAGTAATAATTTTGTAGTAGAAATGAATTCCCCGTCCTTGAATTATACGGAAACGATACCAAACACGACCAATTTGTGTCATTATTAAACAATAAGTGATAAATCCTATCCAAATATACTGCGCCCAAATACCGCCGCGCAGCGCAAATATTTTTTTTGACACATGTATAAATATAATTTGTATAAAAAAGTTGATGTTTATATATTCTATATAAACAGAGCTGTTTAATCATATTTTTTTTATAAAGCACAATCTCGTTGTTTATTTGTAGGCATAGATTTTGTAAGATTTTTGTTTTCTTATTTTTCTGTTTTTGCGCAGAACTTTTATTTTTTATATGAACGAGTGTAAAAGTTGTTCCAGAAATGAATTTCTCGTCCTTGAATTATATGAAAACGATACCAAACACGACCTATTTGCTAAACTTATGGAGATATGGATGTAAAAGTGCAGCGTGGTAGAAGGCACCTCTCCCCCCCACCCCTGGCTACCACCATGGTGGTACTACGTGGGTACAGGGCTAAATCAGCTCAGATGACCACAAAGTACGCCTGTGCCAAGCGGCTTCCTTTGTTGACGATTTGCAAGGTCCCCATACAAATGATGCCACTAAATACTGCACTAGTAGAGATTGAACGGTAATGGATGGCAAGAGCGAGAAAGAATGACGGTATTATAATCTCCTCTTCTTGCCTGTCCCGCTGGAACGTCGCGATTTATCTGATTAATTAGTGTCCGTTTGGTTTCTGTCAGTTTTGAATGTGGGTTTTTGTACGTTCATTCCAGCTGTCAGAATGTACAATCCGTAGGGATTGAACGGTAGTGGATGGCAAGAGCGAGAAAGAATGACGGTATGATAACTACTCTTATTTTTTAACCGACTTCAAAAAAGGAGGAGGTTATCAAGTCGACCTATTTATTTTATTTTTTATAAAATTTCGACAACATGGCTTTTTTTGTTCAAAACAAAAGTTTTTTCTTCAATTCGATTTTGTCTAGTCTGATGTAATAATAAACGTATAAAAAATAAGTATATGGATGGACGATTGCACATCGAAGCTAATTCAAATCTATATTTTACTTGTAGTTTGAGCAAATAAATAATTATTTTTTTATATAAGAAGATTTTGACAAAATTATGAAAGAGCAGACACAAATTACACTTTACTTTAATGAGATTTCTTGAAGTAAAAAAGTTCGGCGGGCCGCAATCATGTGGCATGAAATAAAGTCTTTCAAGATAATTCAAAATGACTGTCATTCCCATAACATGACAACAATCTCCATGAAACGAAAGGATAATAACCATCCACTAACACGCAATCCTTTAGTTTACTGAAAAGACTCAAAATGGCAGGAATGTATCGGATTGTGTGTATGGTGATCAAAGGATTGTGGTTGGCGGTCTTTCTTGTTGGACTGGCACGTCATGTAAGGCCGGCTACCCACCAAAAGGAAAGACTGTAGGGAATGAAGTTAGTTAGTGGCCTCAACGGGTTTAATTATCCCGCCATGTTTCCAGACAGATTGTACAAAAGGTCAAGTCGTATGGAAAGAATGTCTAGTGGATGGCCCGCTATTAACATTCAGAAAAATGCCACGTTGATACATAAAGGTTTGCCATCCCCGCAATATACAATCACTTGGATCAGTCACTACACTAAGCGAGTAGCTTGGCTCTTGACAATGAGCGAGGTTCTTCGTAGGTGGCTTTAGCCTAAGGTTCGACCTTTACTATTGTTAAGTAGACTTAGGTATTATATCTCAGCAACTTCAGAAACAAAGGCGCTTACATAGAAATATCTGAAATACTGAAATAATTTTACGATAATGCTTTTTGAAGATATTAAGCACGTCGATTGAACTCAGCTTTCCAGATTTCGTCTGTGCCGATTATTATAGTTATTTATGCAACTGTACTATAACGAGGGGTATTAAAACACGAATGTGGGTTGATAATAGTATCACATGAGTGCTTTAATACCTAATTATGTACAGTTGCATACAAGAATTTATATACACTCATTTTTTTATTTTTTCTCTTTTTTATTAGGTAAACAAACAATATTTTAATACATATGGATTAAAAACACCCATGATATTTATTTAAACCCATGATATGTATCCTCTATAAAGGTTTTGACTTTGACTTTGTCTTTGACTTTGACTTTCCTCTCCCTCCTCGTCATTATGTCTTCCGCAAGAGTGTTATAATGTTGTACTGAATTTCATAATGCGTTGCTCGCGCGTGGGCGCGCGGCGCTGCAGGACCAGCTCTCGCTCGGGATATTGTAATGATGGCAGTAAGCTAACTGTTTCAGAACCTCTTACAGAGTATTTAAAGCATGGGTGTAGATAAAATAATGAATAAAACCAGGTCAAGTAGTTTTCGTTTAATTTATTTTGTCATCATGTAATTTAAGAGTGCATCGTGCGTCCACTAGCGCCGCCAATCATGAAAAACTCAATACAACAAAATAACTATGTTTAGTAAAATTCTGAAAAATATAAAAACTAGTATTAGTTATAAACTATTTTGTATGCGTTAATTCTTAGTATAAATGTGTTAGAAAACGTAAAACGTGTAGGTACATTCTGGACTAACGCCTAAAGTAGCCAAAATAGAATAAAAACTATTTGTCCTGGTTATATTCATATAGGTACGTACCTAATATGGTTACAATTCACAGAGAATTCTTAATGCATATCGAAAAGTATTGTATTTCTGTCACCGAAAGGGATTCAGTGCTGAATGTACCTATAGATGTATTTAGAACATATTTTGTGCTAAATGTTAGTGTCTCTGGTTTTTGATTCCGTTGTTATCTCAGGTAGGTACAGTAAGTTGTTTATATGCAAAACGTCAGGATTGAGGAGCCATACAAAATGAGTTCGTTTACCAAATCCACGTGTCTTATCATTTTATTCCTATACTGCAAAATTAAACAAACCACGTGCTAAATATTAATTGACCTATCACATTCGTGAGAATTCACCATCTTATTACTATGGATATCAAGATTGAGGTGCCATACTAAAAGTATTGTATTTTCTTGAACTCCAGCACTACTAATGCTGAGCTCAAATTTCTAGCAAGTAGGTACTATACACAATATGTGCACTAATTTTAAAGGTATTTAACTGGTACTTAGCGAGTTCCAGGGTGGTTAAAGAATCTTGACGTTTCGTCTGAGGAGCCACCTTTGTTGATATATCTCGTGATATATTTTGCTGCTAAATCCAGGATTTGTGCTGCTAAATAATCTACTTTCGTACTAAATAATGGTGTGAGCTGCGCTTTAAAGGCTGG
Organism: Agriphila geniculea; assembly: GCA_943789525.1. NCBI lineage: Eukaryota > Metazoa > Arthropoda > Insecta > Lepidoptera > Crambidae > Agriphila > Agriphila geniculea. Next base: position 19,090,715 of record OX038875.1, read on the forward strand.
CGTGGCTCCTCAAACCTGATGGACATGTTTTTTTTTCGTTACGTTTACGTTACGATTTCTTTATAAAGTTATGACATTCCCAGAACACGTTTGTCTACTACCGAAACCGACCCTTAAAGAGCCTACCTACACTAACTTTTAAATAATATGTTGATGCGATTAGCCTGTTTATTGTCGCCAATTCGCCATTCGAATTTTCCATAAAACGAGTTCTAATTTTCCAAATTCCCAAATTACAAGCAGCAGGCCTACCGCATAAATCCAACCTTTTCAACTTAATAAAAATGATTTAAGTACGCATTAAAAGGATCTTTCGCCCACTTAGAACACGAAATTTATAATGCTCATAATTTCGCCGATTGTCCCATAATTGCGTACCAGAGATACGAAAGCGTAACCGCAGAGATTGGGTTTGTTATGGCAACACCTGTGCCTTTTTGCCTAAGCAATAAAGTTGCAAATTAAGAAAGGGTTTCTGTACGAGGGGGTTCCCTGTACTGTACTATGTACTGTCCAAATGGCTTTACCAAATGTGTTACCAAGTGGCGACTCGTTTAAAATATAATGTTCTATTTTTAGGGTTCCGCACTCATTGTGTCCGTCCGTCTGTCACAAAGCTCTAGAACATGGGTTCCCAACCAGTGGGGCGCGTCCCACCAAGGGAGCGTGGAGTTATCCAAGTCAAAGAGGGGAGCGCGGAGAGTGTATCCAAATAACAAAGAAAGGCACGAGAAGCCGCCAAAGCCAGCTTTTTTCCAAAAGTTTGTTCGGAAGTATTTTTTAACTTCCAATTGACCTATGAACTTGAAATTGGTGATAATGTTTATTATTACCTAAGTATATTTCTCCAACAAATACCATCTGAAATCCGAAATCCATCATTTTCCTATTACCTACAAAACAACTTAATATTGCGGTCAAACGCGTATCACAGATAAGCCCTGCTTAGCTATGTATATTTGTGCGAATTTGTTTAAATGTGCGAAATCCGACACGCACTTGCCCGTTTTGTTTGTTTTACTCAGAAACATATCGTAAATTAATAACTTGTAAGTAAAACTTTTCGAGTGCGCAAACAATAGTGGACCGACGTAGCTTTACAACAATCGGACGGAGCATTTAGATGATTACGAAGCTGCCAGAAAAATAACCCATAACAACAATTTCGTTCTGTAAAGAAGATTATTTGTTATTTATGAAAATAGATTTGTACTTATTAATCCTTAAGTAATATTAAATGAGTTCGATATGGATATTGCCTATTGACTTTGAAAATCATCCAATATTAAGTCCTCTGTCGACTTGACATTCTCGCTTTATTGGAAGCAGTAAAAACCCTACTTAACTACCTACCTACATATTTGTAATATACCTAATTAATAAATCGATATACCTAGCTAACAAAGAGTGAATTGTTCAGTAGGTAGGCAAGAAGTGCTGGCATACAGTACAGTACATAGAGAATACAATGTGGTAATACCGTATCATTGTAAGAGGCAAATACTGAGCGTACCACAATGCATTATCACATCTCATCTCACGCGCAATACGATTGGTGATGCGACTAAGTGTATTCGGTTTTTTTTCTTATTATTATTCTATACCTACCTGCAACAAGATAATGGAGTAAGTACGAGTAATAGTGTAGGTTTTATTTCGATATTTTTTATGATTATAAGAAATGAAGCTTTTTTTGACTGGTCGCTGTACAATCAGCGTTAGTAGGTACCTACATGTAAAACTCGTCGTGGACAAGGAGCAAGTAAACTATACGTTATACCTATACCTACGACAAGTAATACTGGAATAAGTACGAGTAATACTGTAGGTTTTATTTCGATATTTTTTATGTTATTAAGAAAAGTAGCTAAGTAGCTACTCCGAAAAGTTTTCTTTTAAAATCAATAATAGACAGTCGCGAAGCTACATCACAGTTAATAAAAATTGTTTAAAAAAACAAAAACCGACTTCAAAAAATCTACCTCTAAAAAGCAAGAAATAATATTCGTAATAATAAAACACGTCTATTGAAGTCGGGTGGGGCTGGAGTACAAATCCTTTTTTTTAATTCTTAAAGCCCCACCCGACTTCAATAGACGTGTTTTATTATTACGAATATTATTTCTTGCTTTTTAGAGGTAGATTTTTTGAAGTCGGTTTTTTGTTTTTTTAAACAATTTTTTATTTTTTTATTTTTAGTGTAGGTACCTTTTGTATTAGGTAGTGTAGGTATATTATTTAATCAATACTAAATAATATACTAGAAAAAATACGACTCGCACCAGATCAATACTCAGACGGGAATCGAACCCGCGACCTTTGGATATCCGGTCCAATGCTCTGACCGCTGAGCTACCGAGCCACTGGTGACATCGTCGAATTTTTCCTAGTATATCCTAAACTCTTACGCTGTAAGCCAGCGTTATTTCACCAATGTGAGGAATTACCTCGACATTCAATTGAAATATCTTTCCAGATATTTTAACAATTGATTAAGATGAAATAGCTATATAATTTTTAAATTTGAGATTTTTGCATTTACAATGCTATTTTTAAACAATACTAAATAATATACTAGAAAAAATACGACTCGCACCAGATCAATACTCAGACGGGAATCGAACCCGCGACCTTTGGATATCCGGTCCAATGCTCTGACCGCTGAGCTACCGAGCCACTGGTGACATCGTCGAATTTTTCCTAGTATATCCTAAACTCTTACGCTGTAAGCCAGCGTTATTTCACCAATGTGAGGAATTACCTCGACATTCAATTGAAATATCTTTCCAGATATTTTAACAATTGATTAAGATGAAATAGCTATATAATTTTTAAATTTGAGATTTTTGCATTTACAATGCTATTTTTAAACAATACTAAATAATATACTAGAAAAAATACGACTCGCACCAGATCAATACTCAGACGGGAATCGAACCCGCGACCTTTGGATATCCGGTCCAATGCTCTGACCGCTGAGCTACCGAGCCACTGGTGACATCGTCGAATTTTTCCTAGTATATCCTAAACTCTTACGCTGTACCTCGACATTCAATTGAAATATCTTTCCAGATATTTTAACAATTGATTAAGATGAAATAGCTATATAATTTTTAAATTTGAGATTTTTGCATTTACAATGCTATTTTTAAACAATACTAAATAATATACTAGAAAAAATACGACTCGCACCAGATCAATACTCAGACGGGAATCGAACCCGCGACCTTTGGATATCCGGTCCAATGCTCTGACCGCTGAGCTACCGAGCCACTGGTGACATCGTCGAATTTTTCCTAGTATATCCTAAACTCTTACGCTGTAAGCCAGCGTTATTTCACCAATGTGAGGAATTACCTCGACATTCAATTGAAATATCTTTCCAGATATTTTAACAATTGATTAAGATGAAATAGCTATATAATTTTTAAATTTGAGATTTTTGCATTTACAATGCTATTTTTAAACAATACTAAATAATATACTAGAAAAAATACGACTCGCACCAGATCAATACTCAGACGGGAATCGAACCCGCGACCTTTGGATATCCGGTCCAATGCTCTGACCGCTGAGCTACCGAGCCACTGGTGACATCGTCGAATTTTTCCTAGTATATCCTAAACTCTTACGCTGTAAGCCAGCGTTATTTCACCAATGTGAGGAATTACCTCGACATTCAATTGAAATATCTTTCCAGATATTTTAACAATTGATTAAGATGAAATAGCTATATAATTTTTAAATTTGAGATTTTTGCATTTACAATGCTATTTTTAAACAATACTAAATAATATACTAGAAAAAATACGACTCGCACCAGATCAATACTCAGACGGGAATCGAACCCGCGACCTTTGGATATCCGGTCCAATGCTCTGACCGCTGAGCTACCGAGCCACTGGTGACATCGTCGAATTTTTCCTAGTATATCCTAAACTCTTACGCTGTAAGCCAGCGTTATTTCACCAATGTGAGGAATTACCTCGACATTCAATTGAAATATCTTTCCAGATATTTTAACAATTGATTAAGATGAAATAGCTATATAATTTTTAAATTTGAGATTTTTGCATTTACAATGCTATTTTTAAACAATACTAAATAATATACTAGAAAAAATACGACTCGCACCAGATCAATACTCAGACGGGAATCGAACCCGCGACCTTTGGATATCCGGTCCAATGCTCTGACCGCTGAGCTACCGAGCCACTGGTGACATCGTCGAATTTTTCCTAGTATATCCTAAACTCTTACGCTGTAAGCCAGCGTTATTTCACCAATGTGAGGAATTACCTCGACATTCAATTGAAATATCTTTCCAGATATTTTAACAATTGATTAAGATGAAATAGCTATATAATTTTTAAATTTGAGATTTTTGCATAAAAATTATATAGCTATTTCATCTTAATCAATTGTTAAAATATCTGGAAAGATATTTCAATTGAATGTCGAGGTAATTCCTCACATTGGTGAAATAACGCTGGCTTACAGCGTAAGAGTTTAGGATATACTAGGAAAAATTCGACGATGTCACCAGTGGCTCGGTAGCTCAGCGGTCAGAGCATTGGACCGGATATCCAAAGGTCGCGGGTTCGATTCCCGTCTGAGTATTGATCTGGTGCGAGTCGTATTTTTTCTAGTATATTATTTAGTATTGTTTAAAAATAGCATTGTAAATGCAAAAATCTCAAATTTAAAAATTATATAGCTATTTCATCTTAATCAATTGTTAAAATATCTGGAAAGATATTTCAATTGAATGTCGAGGTAATTCCTCACATTGGTGAAATAACGCTGGCTTACAGCGTAAGAGTTTAGGATATACTAGGAAAAATTCGACGATGTCACCAGTGGCTCGGTAGCTCAGCGGTCAGAGCATTGGACCGGATATCCAAAGGTCGCGGGTTCGATTCCCGTCTGAGTATTGATCTGGTGCGAGTCGTATTTTTTCTAGTATATTATTTAGTATTGTTTAAAAATAGCATTGTAAATGCAAAAATCTCAAATTTAAAAATTATATAGCTATTTCATCTTAATCAATTGTTAAAATATCTGGAAAGATATTTCAATTGAATGTCGAGGTAATTCCTCACATTGGTGAAATAACGCTGGCTTACAGCGTAAGAGTTTAGGATATACTAGGAAAAATTCGACGATGTCACCAGTGGCTCGGTAGCTCAGCGGTCAGAGCATTGGACCGGATATCCAAAGGTCGCGGGTTCGATTCCCGTCTGAGTATTGATCTGGTGCGAGTCGTATTTTTTCTAGTATATTATTTAGTATTGTTTAAAAATAGCATTGTAAATGCAAAAATCTCAAATTTAAAAAAGTATATTATTTAGTTAGAAATTAAAATCGGCTCAGCCAAACGTGAGTTAATCGCGGAGAAACATACATACATGAGGGTCAAACTGAGAACCTCCTTTTTTAAGTCGGTTAAAGAACTACACTTAAGATATCCCTTTTCCAACAAAAAAAATATTATCTTATTCAGTTCATAAACAAAGAAGTTATAAGACTGATAATCGAGGTAGTTCACACAAAATCATACTATTTTCGTGCTTTTTCTAAGATTACTTGAAAAGTACTTTTCAAGTAATTTGAAATTTGAATTTGGAACCGATTTCAAAATTTAAAAAAATGGGACCAACTTGGAAGTTTACCTAATATAATAACTTTGAATCATTTCAATCGGTCCAGCCGTCTTCGAGTAATCGGTGTACATATAAAAAACAAAAAAGAAAAAAAAAAAAAAAAAAAAAACGGGTCGAATTGAGTACCTCCCTCCTTTTGAAGTCGGTAATAAAAGAGTAAATTTAAAGAGCCAGTCAAGAGCCCCAGAGAATAACTTCAATACAACAATCTGAATCTCATTAAACGAAGCAAAAGAAATCTCATCGGGCCGTTTGGGACAGAAGCGTCCGCTTTGCATTTCTCTTAAATCAATTCCAATTCTTAGTCGGTTTTGAATGGCGAAATAATAAATAATACTCAGGTATGATTGGAAAAGGAAACTCCTTTTTTCCGTTACGATTATTGTTCTCGGTTTCGACGCCTCGGGCGGTTTTTACTGCTTATGTTCAGACAACTTCAAACTTCGTCATGTTGTACCTAATTGCCTGTAATATTTTAATAAGCTCTTGGGTAACATTTTCTCTAACTCCAATTAGAGGAGCTATAAGCGTTTATTTTCTTAATCTTTTAGGTGAGAGGCGAACGGAAATTATTAATGCCGAAACTTAAGTTTAATGTTTTTGAAACAAAGGTAAAGAAATTGTTATTTTCGTAGCTAAGAAGGTTAACGGGGTATTCTCCTTCAGTTTTGCCAAGTGTTCCTTAAAAAGATTATATTTTCTTGTTTTAATAGTGCATACTTATAATTATTGGACTTGTGTCTCCTTTTTTGTTTCCCTATCGTTATGTACTCTCTCTGAAACAATATGTGAGCGATTCTTTAATAATAATAAAAAAACCACACACATTAAATGAAGTCCTTATTTTTTGCTTTTGGTAGGTCAAAAAGAAAGGTTGCGTGCGCTTGGTACCGACCGAGTTTAATCATTTGTGTCCATTTCACTGTGAACACATTTTAAATCTGGATTTGTTGGTTTCCTCATCAGAAGTCTGATAGAAAGCTAATTTACTGCCTGTTTCGTATTTTAATTAAAAAGGGGTTTGTTACTTATTTTCCTTGTAGGTACATATTTCACTTAGACTTGGACGATTCCTGCAATTAGTAGCTAATTCTTAATCAAAATAAGACTTTTTTATATTCATATTTTTTTTATCAAGATACGATCGTGAGTAAATCAAAATTACCATCATTATTATCTGCCGATCTCCGTGGTTGATTACCTGGCTTATACTTACAACCCAGCTCTGACCAAATAAAAAAGTAAAGACGTAGTCTTCCGACAAAGCGGTGAGGCCAGTAAAACTACGCCTTGGCTGTGTACATACACAGTTTACGCACACATATGTACCAAAATGGTAAAAAAGGAACCCTTATGGTGTGACTCGTCTGTCTGTCTGTCACAGCTGTATATCTCGAGAACTACTAATGGTATCAACTTGAAATTTGGAATAGTTTAAGATGACATTTGCCCAACTATTTTGCAAATAAGAAATAAATAAAAAACTAATACATTTTTTATAACTGGGACTGATAAGGGGTCTTAAAAATTCGAAGTGGGGCTACTAGGGCATGTGGGGTATCATCTGAAAGAGCGCCGTTTGCACGTTTTAAAACATTTTCTCTTTTTTTTAAGCCGCATAGTTTTCGACGTATGATGAAAAATGTAAAAAATACCGTTCCCCAAAGTTTGCAAAGAGAATAATCGGAAATAATTCTATGTGATAGTATTTTTATGTAAAAATGACAGGAAAAATAAAACGATGTCTCAATAGAGCACACTTTTTAAAGAAATTTAAAAAAACAAACAAAAATTTCATTAGTTCCACTACCGGTCAACAAATGGCGCTGACCCTAGAAAAATTACATTAGTTCCACTATCGGTCAAGAGATGGCGCTGACCTAATACTGCAATAATAACTTTATTATTCTACTCTGCAGCGTATTTATTATGATGGTACGGAAACCCTCGGTGCGCGAGTCCGACTCGCTCTTGACCGGTTTTTTTAAATGGCTCAAGTATGATTTACCCCATATCTCAGCCATTTTGAAAATTTTCATAAAACTGAATAGACTAAAAAAACCTATATTTTAAATATAGAACCTGCAGAAAATTTCACAAGAATCGTTTGAGAAAGAAATGTGGCCTGTAGAGGAGAACGGACCCTTCATCCTTAGAAGATCCATCGGCCAGATCCACAATGGATCTAGTGAGAAAAGGCAAGTCTAGTGTCAAAATAAAAAAAGGCCTAGGTACAACAGGTTCCCCTACATAGTAGTAACACAGACTAAATAATATTACTTACGTGTATATTATAAATAAGTAGATTACCCTAATTAGCCTAAGGACTCTACATGCTGATCTTATCTTATAAAATGTATTGATTTGCATAGCTTAAACGTCTCGTGTACCTACCCAAGACTTACTAGTCGGTAGTCGCGACTAGTCGGTGGGAAATTGGGACGTGTCAAATGCAATCACGGCTCAAAGAGCCCCCCGGTAATCTAATTATGTCTGAAATTACTTTATGCGAACATAAAGACGCGCACACGCGCGGTAAACTAATTACCTAGAGTAGGTAAGGGCTTGTAACTAATTGATGGAACCGAAGCCGTCACGTTCTGCCATTTTGAATACCTGCCGAATTAATAACCGAAAACTACTATTCCAAAGCTCGGTTATTCCATTCTTCTTATAAAATCATGAATATATGAAGATTTTTTTAAAGTAAAAAAACCGGACAAGTGCAAGTCGGACTCGCCCACCGAAGGTTCCGTACATATATACGTTCATTAAATAAAGAATATCTTTTTTATGATTTAATTACAAATGTATAGTTTTAAGATTTTTCCCTGTACTTGTAGTATAAGACGATATTACTTGCCAAATTTAATAGTTCTAGGTCAACGGAAAGTAGAACTATTGATTCCCTTGAGAGTGTCGAAGTATGCGTTTTTGCGGCATAAGCGGCCATAAATATAATTTATTAACTTAGAAGTTTGATTATTTTTACAGCTTCAAGGGACCTGAGTTGGTTTTAATTTCAATTCGATACCTCCACGCGTTCCCGAGATAAAGGGTCTTGACAGACAGACGGACAGACAAACACACAGATGGACAACAAAGTGATCCCATAAGGGTTCCGTTTTTTCCTTTTGAGCTACGGAACCCTAAAAATAAGATTTTTTTCAGTGAGTCTTCAGACATATTCGTACAATTTCCGCAAAGTACTAAAGTACTATACTTGTAAGTATCTCACTCATCATTGTTGTAGATTTTTTTGCCAAAGAAACCTCCAGAAGATTTAAAAGTATTAACAAAATTCAATATATTCGGAAATGGTTATAATAATTTGATTTTGTGCTTTAATACTCTTTTAAACATGCCTCTTGTAGCACCGTAGGTATTATATAAATTCGTATCTCGTCTCGTATAGATCATCTTCTGCCCAATTCTAGGAAGACGTGGGCATGAAAGTTATTTAATGTATATTTGGCTAGCCTGCCTCATCATACTGTAACATAAGAGTACTTGTTACTCGGAAGTTTCTTCTATTAATATTACGAAACGTGATCTATCTGACATTTGATCTTGATTAACCATACAAATAATGTTAGTTTTTGTTAACGGTCATAAACTAAGACAAACATTTTCTTTTATACCTGATTTACTCCATTATACCCAGTACAAAACGAATTACACTCAAAATAAAAAATAAATGGTTCAAAAAACAAAAAACCAACTTCAAAAAACCTACCTCTAAAAAGCATGAAATAATATTCAAATCACTACATACGCATTATCATTGCAATAATAAATAAAAAAACACGTCTGTTGAAGTCAGGTGGGGCTTTTTGAATAAAAAAGGAAGTTGTTTTGCCTTTTTAGGGTTCCGTAGCCTAAATGGCAAAAAACGGAACCCTTATAGATTCGTCATGTCTGTCTGTCTGTCTGTCTGTCTGTCTGTCTGTCTGTCCGTATGTCACAGCCACTTTATTCCGAAAGTATTAAGACTACACAGTTGAAACTTGGTAGGTAGATGTATTCTGTTAACCGCTTACCGAATTTAATACAAAAATAAGAAAAATTAAAGATTAAGGGGGGGCTCCCCATACATGGAACTGAAACTGAAAAAATTTTTTTTCTTCAAACCAACACGTGTTGGGTGTCTATAGATAGGTCTTTAAAAATGACATTGAGGTTCCCAATACAACTTTTTCTCAAAGTTAACCGTTTCAAAGATATACATCGCCAAAGTGGTAAAATGTGTGTCCCCCCCCCTTTAACTTTTGAAATAAGAGAGTGAAAAATCTAAAAAAAATATATGCTGTAGATCTTAATAAACACTTTCAACCAAATTTGGTTTGAATGAGATATAGTAATTAGTTTTTGAGATATAGCACATTTTCCAAAACCGCAAATATAACTTTGTCATTCATACCAACACTGTGAAAAACAAAGTTATTTTTGCATACGAAAAATGATAGGTGGTATTAAATATGGTATGGTATAAGGTAACTACGGAACCCTATGGCGCGTGGCCCGACACGCACTTGGCCGGTTTTTATTTTTAGTGTAAGTTCCTTCTGTATTAGGTAGTGATTTTTCTACATAAATAATATACCTATATTATTTATGTAGAAAAATCGGCTCAGCCAAATGTGAGATAATCGCGGAGAAACATACATAAGTACATACGGGTCAAACTGAGAACTTTCTGTTTTTGAAGTCGGTTAAAATACCAAAACCTTCTCCTAAATGTAATAAATACTATTCTGAAAACCGCATCAAAATCGGTTCAGTCAAACGCGAGATAATCGCAGACATACATACATACTCACAGGTCAAACTGAGAACCTTTTTTTAAGCGATTAAAAAGGAAAATTAATTTTATTCGCCGAATTCCCATTTTAATGTTAAACTCTATTCGGTGTTTAAAATCGAAAAGGTCGTAAATTCAATTTACAAGATTATTGGTATTGATGACAAAAGCTGAGTATGATTAACGCCAGAGGGCGTGAAGCCTGCGTTATTGTGTTAGCACTTCATTTAGTTCGCTTTCATCCCCTCGACAAGGTAACTCGATTGAGTCGCAAGATAATGCGCAGGTGAGGCGCCGCCCTAATGGCCTGACTACAGTGTGTGATTGGACGTTTTATCGCCACTTCGCGACTAATTGCATTGCAAGTGCTTATTTTAATAAATTCTCACTTAAAATGGGGACTTAATAATTTACTGTTAACATGAATAATGGATTCTCTTTTATGGATAAGAAGCTGATTTGTCTTTGAGAGGCTATAAAAATAAATAAAACCGGTCAAGAGCGAGTCGGACTCGCGCACCGAGGGTTCCGTACCATCATAATTGCACCAATGAACCACACTGCAGAGTAGAATAATAAAATTAGTATTGCAGTTTTAGGTCACCGCCATCTCTTGACCGATAGTGAAACTAATGTTAACTTTTTTAGAAATTTGATAGTTTCTAAAAAACTGTGCTATATTGAGACATCGTTTTATTTTTCCTGTAATCTTTATATAAACTGCTATCACATATAATTATTTCAGATTTTTCTCTTTGCAAACTTCGGAGATAAGGGAGGGGGACGGTATTTTTTTTACATTTTTCATCATAATTCAAAAACTATGCGGTCCAGAAAAAAAAGAAAAAAATATTGAAAACGTGCCAACGGCGTACCCCACATGCCCTAGTAGCCCCACTTCAAATTTTTAAGACCCCTTTTCAGGCCCTGTTGTAAAAAAGATATTTATTTTTTTATTTATTTCTTATTTGCAAAATAGTTGGGCAAATGTCATCTTAAATTATTCCAAATTTCAAGTTGATAGCATTAGAGTTCTCGAGATATCCAGCTGTGACAGACAGACAGACTGAGTCACACCATAAGGGTTCCTTTTTTACCATTTTGGTACGGAACCCTAATTAACAGTCATTTATCTAAATATGACACATACATCTAAATACTTAGTACTTCTAGAACTATGCTTATAGAATTATGAGTAACATTTTGTTAAAATTATACTTACTGTAATAAAAATACCGTAATTCTGATGAAATATGAGAACATTTAACAATGTAAAACAAATTTAATAAACGTCGTTTCAAACCAAACTAAAGCTACCTCAAATTTTACACGGAATAGTGAAATCCAGTCGCAGGAATACTATTGTCGTACTCCTAGTTACTGCATAATATTCTGCAGAAAGTTTCGCAAGTTTATTAATAATGGATAAAATTATTCACGGAAGGATTATAAAATATGAGGAGCGACGAAACTAACTTCAACTGATTTTATTGAGTGCCAATTAAGTAATATCGACAAATGGTATATTCTATTTTTTTATGCACAACGGGATAGTGCTTACCTCACCTGATGATAAGTGACGATAAGGCAAAGATGGAAGCGCACTTCACCCGGAATCCTCATCACTGAGGTACTGGCTATCTTACCTCTAACTGCCGGAACACGACGATTATTGTTATGGCGTCAGACTTAACATGGTGGTAGCTAGCCAGGCGGACTTGGAATAAGCCCTACCACCAACCAAACCGAGTAGAAATTGTACCCCCTGGTAATCGAACCTGGGACCTCGGCGTCTTACACGGGTGGGCAAACCACTAGACCACCATAGGCGGTTAGAAAAGGCGGTTGCGGTGCGAAAGTATATTTTGTGTAATTTGCTTTAGTAATTGCTTTAGTAAATTGGCTTTAAGTCGAGTTAAATTTATCCAATTAGGGTGAAAATCATTTAGAATGACCATTGTAACAAAATGGAAACAGAAATGAAACCGTAACAAAAATGAAATACGTAACAAAAATAAAATATTAAGGCATATTCACAACGCCCAATGAAGGACTTATTTTAATTGACCACATGCAATATGATAAGCAATAAAACACTTTATTTATTTTTATTATTTGTTTTATTAATTAAACGTATATTAAAGTCAAAAGGAGATAAAAAGGAACATTATTTCTCTTAAAAACGTATTATTTCAATTCGAAAACTATCATACAGAAAACAACTTATCATTGTGAATGCGGCTTTTGTTTATTTTTGTTCTAACATTTTTGTGACGTGAGAAAAAAACGTGATAAAATCATAACAAAAAGAAAGAGCAGCCTAGTTTGATATAGCCTCATATATTTTGGGCTCAACAGGAATGTCAATAAGTTATAAGCACTTTGCATTTCAATAACGGTAGACAATAATCTATCTATATAATAAATGAAATGTCATTATTCACTTACCTGAATTATTTAGCTAACAAAACAAAATTGAACAAGAAAAGTTTGAATTTTGATCGCTGACATAAAAAACACGCGTCACTCACTAAAAGTATACGATGCCAAAATGACTGACATGTAATCGCTTCTCGCATGTGATTGGCTAGTCTGAGAGCCAGTTTTTTCATTTGATAAGAAATTCATATCACTAAATTTGGTCGTGAGAAAAATGATAAACCAAAATGAACAAAATATTTGTCATAGATTTGAACCCAAAAATTTTAAATATAAATAAAATGAACTTAAGTTAATATACCATATAGGAATCGCAAATTTTATTTTCTTTACAAAAAATAAACATTTATTGGAATATTACAATAGTATTTTAATTGAAACGTTTTTTGTAACGCGAGTCAGGGTTAGGATAAATTATTTTGTATGGAGATAATCCCGACTCGGTGTAAATATTGGAGCATATTTGCTAAATACTGAATAATACATAGAACTATTTATATTTTCTAGATAGAGGGATAACCATTCTGCTATAATAATCTCAATTAGCATCAGATATCAATCAGTATTTTTTTATATTCCGTCTGGACATTTTTCGATGTCGTTTCGGTAATTTTAAATTATTTTCACCCATTATACGTACCTCTATCATATTTAACAGAAAAACTTCTAACCGAGGAGTACTTTCTACATTTTGCTACATTACTTTTAAAAAATAAAGTTACCTACATTGTGTTTGTGTAAGCACCGCGCCTGTCGGCTCGCAGCCTAATCCTGAAAGTTCCGCCACGTTCCACGTTCAACGTGACCGGCCGGCGAACTACCGGCCTTCATACTTTTGCATTAAACCTACATCTAACTTGATTTATTCTAAGCTTTCCTTCAGGAGTAACCACGTATAGTTGGTATTGTGTATACTTCTTAAAGGAATTGTTAGGCATTTCCTGTGTTTTTGTATGTTCCTCTAAAAACATTCTTCATACTAACGGCCCGGCCACAGCTAGCCGCGGCGGGCGGCGCGGCAAGCGAATTCAATAATCACTGCGCGCTATCTCGATGGCGGTCTCTCAGCTCGTCGTCACGACCGCGCAGTGAATAGAGAATTCGCTTGCCGCGCCGCCTGCTGCGGCGAGCTGTGACCGGGCCGTAACGTTGACAGCCAAAACCCAATTAAATACTTAAAAGTATTTAAGGTGTATAAAGTAACGTGGACAATAAACCATAATACAACGTGATAGAGGAAGATTGGAGGTATGGCTGAAAATAATTAGCTGAATAGAGAAAAAGAGTAACTAGGAGGATGAAAATAGTGCGAAAAAGAAAACTCATATACAGGGTTATTTGTAAAACGACAACCTCGCAGGAGTAGACTACTATCATTACAAACAACAAAATTTGTTTTATGACTTTTCCGAAAATAGACAAAATGCAATCGACTTATATACAAATGTCCGAACAGCTGATCGAGTTTTATATGAAAAGTCTATTTTTTTCGTCTGTTTTTGGAAAAGTCGTAGAACAAATGTTGTTGTAATGATGTTAGTAATCTACTCCTGCGAGGTTGTTGGTGTTTTAAAAATAACCCTGTAATAAATAAGTATGTTGGTAACTTATCATCATGTTTCGTAGTTACAATATTTTTGGCTGAAAACTATGAAAATACCATATTCGTAGTAAGTATTCTATTCTACAAAAATAATTTTCTTAATTGTTCTTAATTATACACAACTGCAAAAGATTGCAGAATCAAAAGCGTTGCCTTTTGTAGAGTTACCGCATTAACAAATAACCTTTATGTCGAACTACAAACTAAATAGTTGTGCAACTTTTACTCAGAAAACAATACGCACAACACTCCATTGTTGGGCAACCAACTTGAAAGTGGCCCAAGTGTTTACAACTCTCGTACAAACTAGTTATAAAATTTTCAGCTTCTTAGTACAGTAGAGCATCCAACTCAAGAAGCTTTTATTGAAAGAACTATAACTAAGATTAATAGTGCTATAAGCATTGTGTTATGGCTGCAAGGAACTTACGACTTATGTATAAATCCCTTCGCTTGAAATTACGAATTTCAGCCAGCGTATACCACACCATAAAGTCTAAACTTTATATCGTTTGAATTGTATAGTGTGGCTGTTCGGCATTAGTAACATTTTCGATTTATTCAAGTAGATAAGTAATACTTATTATTATTGCATTACATGATGGTTGAATTTCGTTGTAACGTTAATTATAATTCTCCGCTACTTAGCAGTAAATAGTGTTCTGTGATTGTAATAGCTTTACAATGTAGGAAAGGACTTTGCTGCCAAAGCAAACTACCGAAAGTTACGGTATAAATAGATTACGAGTATGATATAATTATAAAGAAACATAGTTACCTACTGTAAAATTTAATATGACATCATTCAGAGTATGAGTGTAAGGTCGAAGCTATCGAGCGTAGGTATATGCATTAAGTACATACATGCTTCATGCGCCAGTATTTCTGTAGTAGTCTCTCTACTTTGTGGCAATGTATCTCAAAATTAAAATATAAGGAAGGAATGACACCAAACTGTCGCAAGGTCAGTGTGTCAGCGCATTCCGGTACACAATTGGTCTCGAAGCTCTGGAGGCTCGCCAGCTGCACCAAGACCTCGCCAAATCACCCTGATAGATGGCCTGGGTACTGCACTTACGACGAAAATCTGTACTGAAACATTGCTAAAATCGCCTTACACTGCGCCAAAACTATTTAAGGTTTTAAACCTACTGACTGTAAAAACTGCAGTTGATAAGGAACGTGACATCACTTCATCAGTCAAACTTTCTAGACTAAAATGTGCAGTATAGTTGCCGAGGGCATGCACCTATTTATAATCATCTTTGGTTTCACACGGGGATTAAGATTTATATTTCAAAATAGCGCTAGTCTTTGAAAGCTTTTTATTGTAAAATTCTTTTCATCTAGAATTTTCTCTATAGCTTTTCAGTGTAACTGCTGGCCTAACTTGTTAGAGCATAATAACTTGGTAGGGTAAATTAAAGTTTAGTTAAAGATTTTTCATAGGTTTACGCGCGTAAAGACCTTGAAATAAAACCCTTTTAACGGACACCTAGCGCAGTTTTATTGAATGTCCTTTGAATAGTTTTTTTTTTATAATTTTTTATTATTATTTTCGCAACACACTTGCTCATAAAGTGAGCCCTAATACATCGCTTTTAGGGCCATAAACCGAGCTATAACAAACGCGTGCAATAATATATAAAACACTAGGTTGTTATAGAATTATCCCTACAAAGTTAAATTAGTACCTTACTGTAAGTTCTATGCGAGTAAACAGAGCATTCCCAATTTAACCGGGTAATACAGTTATTTGTTTAAGTAACAACAAAGAGGTTTTATGCCGCAGAAAATTCATATTCATTTTTGAAATAAATAAATGTGTAAGTCCTTAATTAAGTCAAACAAATATTTATTATTATCAAATTATTTATAATTCATAATATTTTGATATAAAATATTAAAATATTTGCATTTCATCACTTAAAATTATAATTTTGAAGTAGGCTGTATACTCACTCACCCCTTTGTTCGCAGAATATTCTTGCATTGGGCGTGTAAATAAAAAAACCTACGCGCCTTTTCCCGTAATTGTTATATTTTGTTTATGTCGTATTTGTTGCTGTGTGGTAAATTATTTTGTATTTTCCTCGCAAATGTGTTGAAAAACGTCGTATGAAACTCGTGAGCTTTTGCTCATTGCACACTGCAACCTATGCTAACTTGTCTCATAATGTATTATTCACGACGTTTATTTTTTTATGGGTGACTGAAATCACTCGAGAAAAATCGGAAACCTAAGCAAAACAAAACTTATTTTCAAATATTCAATAAAACGGCGTAGTATCCGTTTCAGTATTTTTTTCAGTTGAAATTGTTAAAGATTGTTTTTGTTAAAAAACCAATGTAATTTTAATGACATTTTGTCGTCCAAGTCTTTATTTCTCGGTAGCTAAAGTGACGAACCACTAACACAGTGAACGGAAGCTGGAACCTGGCCAACGGTCGGAGGACCACCTCAATTTGATCGATGCTTTAGATTTGCCCCCGAACTGGCATAAATGCAGGCATTTCCATAACCAGTTAAATGTGGATTTTTTTCTGTTGGGGTTTTGGCACGTTACCACTATAACTCCTTATGCAAGTGCATACCCCTACTACGAGTTTTTACGAGCTACGAGTTTTTTAGGTACTAATGCGTGGCAGCAAACACGCCAATATAGTATACGAGTAAGCCACATAATAAACAATAGTACACAGGTACTTGTGTTAAGTAAGTACTTACTTATTGTCTGATTATTTGTAAGTACCTAGATAATTATTATTTTTAAGTAAAAATTTCGATACTTCAAAAAACTGCTAAAACAAAATCACACAATCCAATCTCTACATTGCTATGGATGGCTTCTTGAACTCTTCACGTAACATTGTGTTTCTTCCGTAATCCTACAAATAGTTTTCAGTTTGTGGGTTTGGATGTTTGTTCCTCAATCACGCAAAAACTACTGAACGGATTTGGTTAAAATTTGGCACACAGATAGTAGATAGCCTAGATTAAAACATAAAATACTTTTTATCCTGATATTTTCACGTTAACGGGAACCACGCGGGTGAAACCGCGGGCGGCCGCTAGTCTTTTAATAACTTTACGTTTGCTTTTTCAATTAAGAATTACTTCAGAACGCTTTACTGCGTACATTTAAGAATGCAACCTTGGACGAATGCAAGGACCGAATCCGAGGGAGTTCCTCAGGCACTAGCCCCTGCGGGACACCTTATTGTTTGCAATCTCATTTCGCATGCCACGTGGCTCCACACGTACTTCTGGACGACGTGTATTTCCAATATTTTCTTCCTATTTGCGTCGAGAATCCAATGAGTCATACATATTGGCTCTGCCAATAAAGATGGGATAAAATGAGTTAGGTGAAACGTCTCAAGTAGGTCTGTACCTAATTATGTGGCAATGCTCTACAAAAGTTAATAGAAGACAATATCTTTATACTCGACGTTTTATGAGCTATTTCGTATGAATATGTACCAAAGTCATTTTCATTATAATAAAACAATCAAATAACTTTCATACAATGATGAGATTTTTTTTAATTTTCACGTCAATTTTAATTACTTACCGATTTCGGAGCTTCAATCTACCCGAGGCCATCCGATCACAGTGTCACGTAACTTACGTGACGTTGCGACGTTCATGAACGACAGGTCTCATCTCATCATGTTCATGAATGAATGACCTCTCATGTCACTGAGTGTGGATGAAAATGGTGAATAAACTTTATCTTCTTTTAAACTAATTTATTTTTTGTTCTATTTTCCTAACCTAAGCCATTGTTCCTAAACCATTCATCCTACCGAATATGATGAAACTTTGGTGAATTATTCTGCGTACGCGCGTAAAGGCTCCTATGTCAAAAAAATGTTTTAAGTTGGTCCTCTATGCAATCCTTAAGTTATAATAACAATAGGTAGGCAAGTAATTACTAATTCGGTGAGTCACTCGAGACGTATACTACCTACTTACGAATTAGTTTCCACGTTGCAGTTTCGAGATTCACGTCAATTTGAATTACTTACTTGCCAGCACTGATTTCAGAACATTAATTCGTATACTGAACATACTATCAACCCGCACAAGGCCGTCGTCTGTTACGTGTCACATCACTAACGTGACGTTTATAGGCGACATGTAAAACCCCTCTCACGAATCAGTAAATGAAGATAGGCATTTTAACCAAATATTTAATTTATTTTAAAATATGAACTAATTTAAAACCGTGTCGGTATTGGAGATGGCTCTACAATGAAGGTAGCAATGGAAGGTAGTAAATTCTGTACTTATTATTTCTTAGAGCATTTAACCAAGTATTAAATGCTCTAAGTATTATTTAGTCTCACACTATTACGACAGATCCATTAACCAAGATCTTTTTTTATGGAAGCTATTTTAGCATAATTAGTTCTGAGAAAAAAATTTACGCAAAGTGACTTAAGAGTGAAGAAAAGTCGTAGGAGCATAATTAATACTCATACATTGAAGAGTAACCTACATACAAAGCAATTAATTTAACTTTGTACAACAGAAGTGACCAATTTCAGAGCGCATGCGGTACAATACGATGTATTTTAATCTGTAAAATTTACTTACATTTTCGACTGAAGTTGCCGCAGATCACCGTCTATTGTCAATTTAATCGCATTGTATAGTTCGAATCACGAAAGATGACCACAAATGGTGCCCATCTTCGCGTCATTAACTCATGAAGAAAAGACTTTAGACAAAATCATATTTCATATTCATAAAGATAAAAAGATAAAATATTCTTTATTGTACACCATGATAATTAATAAAGAAATACATAAAAAGAAGAACAATTGGCGGCCTTATCGCTAAAAAGCAATTTCTTCCAGGCAACCATTAGTTGAGCTGGATAAAGTTACAGATAGAAATGGGTAGTTTATGGTGTTCTTAAGTACCTACTTATTTAAAATAAGATACATAAATATACATCATACATACATATATTGTATAATATATACATATATACACATATATAAATAAATACCAACGATAGACATAGGACAAAGTTAAAAAATTATAGTGACAGATAGTGTTCTTTGACTAGCCGTTTAAAACTTTCCAAAGACTGTGCGCGTTTTATTTCCTCTGGCAATGCATTCCACAGTCGGGCAGCTTGAATTGAGAAGGACTTACCTAGGAATTTAGTGGAGTGCTTGGGTATCTCTAATGTCATGTTCTCCGACGATCTCAGAACTCGAGAATGCGTGTCACGAAGGAACTTGAAACGTTCCTTTAGATAAGGTGGTGAAAGGGGATGAAACAAAATATTGTAAAGAAGGGAAACTATGTGCGCATTCCGGCGAAGACGAATTGGCAACCACTTGAGCTTGGCACGAAAATCAGAGACATGGTCATATTTGCGTAGTCCAAATATGAACCTTATACAGAAGTTTTGAAGACGCTCAAGCTTATTCAGTTGCTCCTCAGTAAGGTCCAGATAGCTGACGTCGGCGTAATCCAGGATGGGTAAGAGAAGAGAGTGTGCTAGCGCAGTTTTAGTGGCCATAGGTAAAAAGTTCCGCAATCTTTTCAGAGATCCAGCTGCAGCAAACATTTTGCGACTGACTTCTCGTACCTGGGGTCCCCATGTTAAATTTTTATCAACTAACACACCTAAATTTTTGACGGTGTCAATAGGGTTTAAGGAAACACCATCAAATGAGATAGCAGGTAAAACTGACCAGTCAATTTTATTCGTCATCGCAGAGCTGCCGATGACTATGATTTGGGTTTTGCGAGGATTAACTGTTAAGCCATGTGACCTACTCCAACAACAAATCGTTTCCAGGTCATTGTTTAAAACATTGATAGCTCGGGAGAGTTGGCCAAATTGTGCTTGTGCATATATTTGCAAGTCATCTGCATAAAGGTGGTAGAATGAAACTAATTGAGAGGAAATAGAATTTATAAAGATAGCGAAGAGCAACGGAGACAAGACGCCACCCTGCGGCACCCCAGAAGAAATATCGCACCAAGAGGAGTAGGTATCCTCAATGCGAATCCTCTGACGGCGTCCAGACAGGTAACTACGAAACCAGTCAATCACGATCGGAGATATGTTAATGGAGCGGAGTATGCCAAGCAGGATATCAAAGTCGACAGAGTTAAAAGCGTTGCTAAAATCTAGTAATGCAAGGACTGTGACCCTGCCACTATCCATTCCCGATCTGATATCATCTGTGACGTTCACCAATGCTGTAGTAGTACTGTGCCCTGTTCGAAACCCGGATTGATAAGGATTTAGGAGTCGGTTCTTAAGAAGGAAGTTGGACAATCATATAGATATATCGATATTATTTAAATATAAAAAATATTATTTTGTCTAAAGTCTTATTTTCAAGAGTTATGACGCGAAGATGGGCGCCATTTGTGGTCATCTTTCGTGATCCTAACTGTACCTGTATTATCTTTTTTGTGTTTGATTGGGCTCGATAGCTTTACAAAATTCGTTTATATTACAAAACCTAACTCTAGCAAGTTTTACGGTTGTTTATCATAATGATGATAAGAAAATCTTTAATATGCTCAATAACGTTTAGAAGACATAGACCACATGTGTTTTACAATACTTCTGCTGCACGTACCACGTAGGTATAAACATAAAATGTTTGTCATTCTACTTATAAATAATGATCTCTTGGCTCTACTTAAAAAGAAGTTCTAACAAAATTTTGGATAATGGTGATTGATACAAAGAATTCTATTTGATGTAGATAGAATGAAAACCATCTGTTTGTGACTGTCGCACAAATCCTAACACGCTTCAATTGAGCCAGATATTTGTTACAATAGCTAAAATATTTTGCGTCGTTCCGATATCGTCCCCATTTTTGATGCCCATTGTACTGCAACCGAGTGACAGCATGTCTCTAACAATTTGACGCAGTTTTTGCATGCTTTCATAGGATTGAATATCGGAAGAGCGTCGAAGAATTTATCGGCTATCGATTTTCTATTTAAAACAGTCATACTCTAAAATTGAATGAAAACTAATTTCATTTGCTTTCCGTCTTTACTCAGCAGGGATAGATTGCAGTATATAAACGTAGAAACAAAAGTTGCGTTAAAGTATAAAAGTAGATAATGAAACTCTTGCAAAGTGGTTGTCATTGTGAGAATAAATATTTAGCAATATGCGACCTCGCCCCAACCAACTGTGTTAACGTCACTCCGTCACAACACAATTAATGTCAAAAACCGGCCAAGTGCGTGGCGGACTTCGCACATTTAGGGTTCTGTACCAAATAGAGCTAAAGTGGCGAGGGTTGATTAGGTATCTGTGCTACGCGTTTGACCACGAAACTAAGTTGGTTTGTAATAGGAAAAAAGGAAATTTAAAAAAATTTAGATTTGTCAATTGTATTGGTATTTGTTGGTAAAATATACGTAATAATAATTATTTTCACTTTAACTACTACTATTTAAGTTAAAATAAAGAACCCTTAGTGAACTCATAGTGTTAGTCATATTTGTTAAAGTAGCAGTGCGTGCATACAAGCCGATTCCCATTGACAGGCGCTGCTATTTGCGCTGCTGCGGTCTATGGAAAGTTAAAAAATACTTCAGAACAAAGTTTTTGAAAAAAGCTGACTTTAACGGCTTCTTATGCCTTTGTATTTTTAGGGTTCCGTACCAAAATGGTAAAATAGGAACCCTTATGGTGTGACTCAGTCTGTCTGTCTGTCTGTCACAGCCGGATATCTCGAGAACTACTAATGCTATCAACTTGAAATTTGGAATAGTTTAAGATGTCATTTACCCAACTATTTTGCAAAAAAGAAATTAATAAAAAAATAAATACCTTTTTTACAACAGGGACTGAAAAGGGGTCTTAAAAATTTTAAGTGGGGCTACTAGGGCATGTGGGGTATCATATGAAAGAGCGCCGTTTACACGTTTTTAATATTTTTTTCTTTTTTTTAAACCGCATAGTTTTCGACTTATGATAAAAAATGTAAAAAAAAATACCGTCCCCCTCCCTTATCTCCGAAGTTTGCAAAGTGAAAAATCTGAAATAATTCTATGTGATAGCAGTTTATATAAAGATTACAGGAAAAATAAAACGATGTCTCAATATAGCATACTTTTTTAGAAATTATCAAATTTCTAAAATAGTTAAGATTAGTTCCACTATAGGTCAGCGTCATCCGCCGCCGTTTGATGGTGCAATTATGATGGTACGGAACCCTCGGTGCGCGAGTCCAACTCGCTCTTGACCGGTTTTTTATTATTAAAATAGAAAATCTATTAGTTTTTTCTATTTAAAAACTCTAAATAATGATACGCCCCACACATGTTTATGTTTAGGTAAAAAAAAATACTTTTCGTGTCCTTCTAAAATATTTTAAAACATCGTTTCTACTTTAGCTGGCTCTGGATTGGCCAAGACACATTTTCGGTGAAAACATGAAGACTGTAGCTTCAACAGTTTAGGTGCTAAAGCTTTGTGACAAACGATGAACGGACAGACGGACATATATGTAGGATCGTCAGGAATTAGACCCGAACCATCAGACATCATGTGGGCAGATATGGGTATCGTGCAATGAGAACAAGCGTTGATTTAACTATGTTTAATTTAATCACAATCACAAGTAATGAAATGCAACTAGTACTAAGCTTAAGCTATGGACTAAACTGTGAACTAAGACACTGGGCGAAACGTGGGACAGTTCCGTAACAACGTCTTCACTCCACGGCGACCCCAGCAAAAGTGAGCTTGATCCGGCCCGTCGGTGACGTTACGACTCTGTCGAGGCGCTGTCACTGTCAGTTATTGGCGCGAAAACTGAGCTGTCAGGTGGCGCGCCTGCGTTTCGTTTAGTGTCCGTGCTCATGACCGGCTACTACATATATATGACAGAATATTAGGGCTCCATTTGGCCCCTTTCGGGTACGGAACCCTAAAAAGGATAAGTAAATCAAATACAAAAATATACCATGCGGTCCTTCAGGATAAAGGATAAAACAGTACCAATTTTCCTTCAGCATTTTCCTGGACCCTTTCAAAACAAACTCACGCTAGTATAAGCTTGGGGATTAGTGTTGCTGAGCAAGTGTCGACTGTCGATAGCCGACTTATGACAAGAATTTCGATAGATTTATTGTTTTAAACTGATATAAAACTGTCAATGATTTTATACAGCATATTCGAGCAGTAATAAAGGTGCTCTCACACAGCAGTTTTATACCGTTATATTACATCATCATGTATATGTACATTGTAATAGAAATTAATAAAACTGTAAACAAAAACGCACGGAGTACGGTAATAGTAGTTTATGATACAAGGTTGGTAAGGAGGTTTTTAAAACGAGTTGACGTTTTATAAGCCCGAGCCGCAGGCGAGGGTTTGTAATCGTCACGAGTTTTAAAAAACCTTAACAACCGTGTGCCATACTACGTTTTTCAATACATTTGCGAGAAAACATTATAGGTACTACTGAAATTATAATCTATACATATAATAAAACAGTAAATTCAAAATATTTGTGCGCGAATTACGCAAAAACCGCTAAATGAATTTTGATGGATTTTTCACAATTTAGTAGATTGAGGTCCAACTTAAAATCTAAGCTATGTTTCATCAAATTCAGGTGGGTTGAACCAGGGAAATAGCTTGAACTCTCCGTAGTACTAGCTTTCATACACTAAAGGGGTCATTTTAAACTGGTTGCTATATTTTTCTACTGTCCACGCGGATTAAGTCGCGGGCGGAAGCTAGTAGAAATTAAAAAAAACGTTCGTAAACAAAACGCACGGCGCCAGCGTGCGGTAAAATCAACTTTCCGCACGCTCGACTGTCATCGTAAACTTACATTTTCGAGCAACTGTATTGAAAAACAAATTTAAACACACGGCGTGCGTTAAAACCAACTTTATGCACGCTGTACCATCATCTAAAGCACAAATTTTCGAGCAACTGTATTGAAAAGTATGTTAAAATGTTATACCATCATACAACGCCATCGATAGAATAAGCCTAATGCTAATATTTAGAGCTTACTCCTGTTATCTCAAATATGTAACTCAAATCAAACTATGATTGCTGAAATATTGTGATTTATTCATATTACAAATACTTATTTCAATTACATATAAAATTATTATCCATAACACAAGGAGGTTTATAATAGGGAGTGAGTACTCTACAAAAATTTTCACCTATCGTTTAAAAGAAATTCAACTATATTGCATTGTTGCTGAAGGCACTACTGTGTGAATGAGACAACACCAGGTGGAGGTCGGTGTCTCGTTCGCACAATTGCCATTACTAAACAATAATACCACAATAGTAGGACTAAAAATATGTACGTTACCAATCAAGTAGTGTATCAAAATTAAGGATTCGGAGTGGGAAGTCGAATATATACTATTTAAATATTAATTTTAGAATGATACATAATAATTGTAATATAAAACAGAACTTTTTTGATTTAATTAGATATCTACAATAATGCTAATCAGCAATCATCGGTGAGGTAGTAATAAATAGAAGTGTCAATCCTGGCAACTCCGATTTTGACCTTGAATTTCAATTTAAGAATTTCAATCTATAGGAA
Organism: Agriphila geniculea; assembly: GCA_943789525.1. Lineage (NCBI taxonomy): Eukaryota > Metazoa > Arthropoda > Insecta > Lepidoptera > Crambidae > Agriphila > Agriphila geniculea. The sequence continues at coordinate 19,115,820 of OX038875.1, forward strand.
ATGTTACTTTACAAAACTAGTGTGACCATAAATACTGCACCATTTCAGATTTCTAAAAAAACGAAATTGTTCTATTGCAATGGCTAGAGGTCGCAGGCGAGTATTTCGATGAAACTCGGTTTTTGGTACTATTTTGACAAGAAAATAACAATGCAATTTTTAAAAAACTAAAAATCCAAAATGGCGGCCAACTTTTTTGTTTTTGGGCCGATTTTGATGAAACTCGGTTTTTGGTACGATTTTGACAAGAAAATAACAACGCAATGTTGAAAATTTAAAAAATCCAAGATGGCGGTCAACTTTTTGTTTTTGGGCCGATTTCGATGAAACTTGGTTTTTGGTACGATTTTGACAAGAAAATAACAACGCAATTTTTAAAAAACTAAAAATCCAAGATGTGGGCCAACTTTTTGTTTTTGGGCCGATTTCGATGAAATTTGGTTTTTGGAACTATTTTGACAAGAAAATAACAACGCAGTTTTTAAAAAACTAAAAATCCAAGATAGTGCCCAACTTTTTTGTTCTTGGGCCGATTTCAATGAAACCTGGTTTTTGGTACTATTTTGACAAGAAAATAACAATGCAATTTTATAAATACAAAAAATCCAAGATGGCGGCCAACTGTTTTGCTTGTGGGCTGATTTTGATGAAACTCGGGTTTTGGTATTATTTTGACAAGAAAACAGCAACGGAATATCATAAAAAAATCTGAGATGGCAGCCAAATTATTTATTTGTTTTTTCAACCGAGTCACATCAAAATCAACCCAAAAACAAATTAGCAGCCATTTTGATAAATTTTGATTTTTCCATCAGTTTACATTGAGTTGTTATTTTCTTGTCTAATTAGTACCAAAAACCGAGTTTCATCGAAATCGGCCCAAAAAGCAAAAAAGTTGGCCGCCATCTTATATTTTTAGTATTTTAAAAATTGCGTTGTTATTTTCTTGTCAAAATATTACCAAAAACCGAGTTTTATTGAAATCGGCCAAAAAACAAACAAGTTGGCTGCCATCTTGGATTTTTTAATTTTTTCAATTCATATTGTGTTATTATTTTCTTGTCAAATTAGTACTGAAAACCGAGTTTCATTCAAATCAGCCCACAAATAAAAAGTTGGCTGCCATATTTTTTTATATTTTTAACATTTCTTTGTTATATTTTTATCAAAATAGTAACAAAATCGAGTTTCATAAAATCAGCCCACTAACAATATAGTTGGCCGCCATTTTGGTTTTTTTTATATTTTAAACATTGTGTCGTCGTAAATCTCTTGCACCCATTTTATTAACTTCACAAGTAAAGAAATTGGTGCAAGTATTTTAGACCTTATTGACATCTTTACCAAAATAACAGTTTTTAATGAAACAGCAAAGTAAATGTACAAGTATAATTATGGGAAAAAGCAATCGAATTTCAAACGTCAATTAACTCGAAAATTGTTTGCTTCTTTTTAGGGTTCCGTAGCCAAAATGGCAAAAAACGGAACCCTTATAGATTCGTCATGTCTGTCTGTCTGTCTGTCTGACTGTCTGTCTGTCTGTCTGTCTGTCTGTCTGTCCGTATGTCACAGCCACTTTATTCCGAAAGTATTAAGACTACACAGTTGAAAGTTGGTAGGTAGATGTATTCTGTTAACCGCTTAACGAATTTAATACAAAAATAAGAAAAATAAAAGATTAAGGGGGGCTCCCCATACATGGAACTGAAACTGAAAAAAAATTTTTTCTTCAAACCAACACGTGTTGGGTGTCTATAGATAGGTCTTCAAAAATGACATTGAGGTTTTTAAGACAACTTTTTCTCAAAGTCAACTGTTTGAAAGATATTCACCGCCAAAGTGGCAAAATGTGTGTCCCCCCCCCCCCTTTAACTTTTGAAATAAGAGAGTGAAAAATCTAAAAAAAATATATGCTGTAGATCTTAATAAACACTTTCAACCAAAATTGGTTTGAACGAGATATAGTAATTAGTTTTCGAGATATAGCACATTTTCCAAAACCGCAAATATAACTTTGTCATTCATACCAACACTGTGAAAAACAAAGTTATTTTTGCAGACGAAAAATGATAGGTGGTATTAAATATGGTATGGTATAAGGTAACTACGGAACCCTATGGCGCGTGGCCCGACACGCACTTGGCCGGTTTTTTTTAACTACAGATCACTAGACAATGTTTTCCTACTTTTACTTGTTTTTCCAACATTTATTTGTTTTTCCGAAGTTCACGCACATTGCATTTTTATTAAAAATTGGAATAAACTTTAAAGTTGCGTAATTATTTACACTTGAAATTAAATTGAATTGAATAAACTAGATTTTAATTGGTTGAATTACCATATTTAAAAAATAAAAACAAAAAAGCAACTTAATAAAAACGTGATAAATAATTTGTTTTTAAAAAAATATTTTTTTTTAAATAAATATTAATTTTCTTTTTTTTAATTAACGAGCTAAACTAAAAATATACCACCGCCTATCAGAGTACTCGTCAAGACCATTCAAACGAGTCCAAACTCGATGATGTTGAAAGGTTTTATTGCAGAATTCCTGTGGCCCTCTTCCGGCTCCATCATCAGACTCTTGGATACTATTACCCAACAGAGCACTCGTCAAGACGATTCAAACGAGCCCAAACTCGATGGGGTTGCATGATTTCAATATTGAGTTCCTATGGCATGGAATCCAGACTTCATCATCCGACCCTAAACCTCGTCTCCCGTCAAGAGTACTTGTCAAGACAATTCTAATAAGCCCAAACACGATGGGGTTGTATAGTTTCATTCATCATAGAGTTCCTGTGGCATTCTTCCGGCTCCATTATCAGATCACCTCAATGACACTGTAATATTGCATTTCCTTCCATTTCTGACCTGTATTCAAAGTTTCAAGTCTCTAGCTCATCGTTTGTAAAATTTGTGCTCAAACAAACAAAAGAGCAAGCAACCTAATAAAAACGCGGTAAAAAGTGTTAATTATAAATAACGTACTACCTAGGTATTTAAGTTTATATTAAACAGTTTAAAGTATTATGTATGTCTCCGGCCAACCATACGGTTTGGTCACCCTAATGAAGAAAAGGACACATACATCTACTTGACCTCTCTGTCGGCTCGTTTTGGGGCGAAGCGCTCAATCCGGTTTATAGTACTATTTCCATGCCATAACATCACATCGCGGGAGACAGTAACTGACATTGACGTCTGTCAATGTCAAGACCTATTTAAAAAGTTATAATAAGCAAAGAAGTCTTTATACATTCTGCATAGTGACATAAACAGATAACGTCTTGTAACCGTTGACCCAAATAAAGGCACGCTATCATAATGGTAGGCAAGCAGCGCTTACAATATTGATAGATATATACTGTATTCGATTATTCAATCGGGACAATTGGTCTACCTACCTATAAAAATAGTAGCTAACACTATAACTATCGATAGGCCTAAATCAGTAGGACCAAATCGCGCTAAATCTTTTTTTTTTTTAATTATAATGGGTTTGCTCTTGACCCTAGTCTAGCCCGAAAGTATAGACGGGGTCTACGATGGAGCGAGCTTGCCCAGAAGGTGCCTATTCACTCTGGCCTTGAAAAGAGTCAGGTTGTATGTGCTCGGAAACACAGACGCCGGCAGGGAATTCCAATTGTCCAAATCTAAAATATAAAACTAAAATCGTTACGATTTTAGGCATAGCTTTCAACAAATTTTAACATAACTAACGAGTATTTTCATGTAAAGTTAAACGAAACTGAAACGGTAGCGATTTTATTTTGGTTTTATTACTGAAAACTAGTACATTTGGGTTTAAGTTCAAGTACTTATCGACTCTATCGATAATTCGGCAATACTATTCGAAATCGAATTCAGAATATTTGACGGAGCGAAGCACGCAGAATCAGCCCCGGTCAGGCAGGCACCAAATTAGTGTCATGTCACATTAGCCGTCACTACCGTGCCGGCACTAATGGCCGTATTTTAGGTTATAAAATGATTTATTTATTGGGAGCTTGTAAACTAAGGCATTATTAATGGGTAGTATTTGAACGGGTGATAATAAATTCCTATTTGGGGTATCAAAAATCCTGAATATAACGTAACGAAATAGTAAGTGGGCGACGAACTGAGAGCGACTACCTACAAATATTGAAAATGGGTGACCTTAAAATATCAATTGATTACCTAGGTATTCTGAATAACTCAGAACGTACTATAATTATTAAGGGGCGGTAATAGGAAAACATGGTTTGCGCGGGCCATATCTTTATATAGAAAACGTAAACTGGTAGCCACCAAAAAAATCATATGACAAGCTAAAGAGTTTACCTAGTTGCTACAAACATTAAATTGCGTATAAACCTCACAGATGATTGTAAAAAAAAATCTGAATATAATCAAAAGCGGTTGTCGCGGGCCATATTTTTGGCGTAAATAATAGCGTAAACGTATTGAATTCTACATCAAAATACACTTTAACGTACTGTGCAGTTGCTCCAATAACTTTTTTTCAAGAAAAATAATTGTGCTAAAGATAATGATGAAAAAACAACGAAAAATATCGAAAAAGTGCAGAAGTGAGGTTATTTTCCATACTCTTTTACACGTAAAGAAAAAGACAGAGACAAATGATTTTGCGTAACGGAGCCTTAAGCGACCAAATTTATATTTTGGCGACTACCTTAGGGCACACTTATGTTCAATAAGCATTTATTTTATTTAGAAAAAGGCGACTATTAACCACATTGAGATGACCTCGTTTGACAGATGATTGCTTCCTTTTACGTATTTTTTGTAATCCACAATTTGTCAACCGATAAGTTACTTTGTCGCAAACAAAATAAACCGCTGTCGAGTTTTGTAATAAGTATCCGATTAACAATCCCTTGAATATTTTCCAGTCACCTGATTAAAAATATTCCATTGTTAATTAAACTTTGAATCATTATTTTTGTAAAAACGCATATACTACTATTAATATTAGGTGCCTAACTTTTACTTAATAAAGGAGTATGAATATCTTTTTGCCAGTAATAATCAAAAGATTTTGTCTAAAAGTTTGCTTTTAATTCGGAAAAATGCGAGATTTCAGCGATGAAGGCTGGTGGCGGGTGGCGATGAATGTGACGTGAAAAACTCGCAGGTGACTATCAAATATCACAGAGTGTAGTACTTAGTATTTGTTGTATGGTCTGCAAGTTTGGTCACAGATTTTGCAGTCTTTTGTTTAACGATACTCATGGGTGTATCGTTAAACAAAAGACTTTAGGATTTAAAGCATGGGCTTTAAATCCTCTAAAGCATGGGTGTATCGCTCACCTTTCTTGGTGATAAAAAGGTTCCGAAAAAGTTAGCTTACAACCACCATTAAAACAACCAGTGTCATAGTAACCACAATATCCGAAAAAAAACGGTCACGCCCACCGCGCCCACGCCCGAAGGAGTTATATTATGAAATTCAGTACAACATTAAAACACTCGTTTGGATGATTTTATGACGGACGCTCTGTAAAGCTGTAGAACTCACGTTTGTGACATTTGTGTGAATTAGCTGAAATATTATTTTCCACATAATTATCTCCGCCATTTTGAAAAATTTGGAAAAACTAAATTGACATAAAAACCAATTGACTTAATTATAGAACTTTCTCACAAAATTTCACGAGAATCGGTTGAGAAATGCGACCTATAGACTTGTACTATTAGGTATACTGTCAGTATAGAGGAGAACAGATGGACAGCCGGACATACGAAAGCATTTTTTCCCAAGCTGAAACGGAGACGCTTCGCGGTCGCTCAATCAAAAATTATACTTATTGCTAAAATTTTATTCGTTCTCCTATTACGGACTTTTAAATATGTAGGTACTCGTGTTTGCTTTTTCGTCATTTCTTCGTCAAAACTAAATACTTACTAAAAACTTAAAATCTTATTCAAAACAACGAGCATTTTGCCCATTTTTGTAAACTTCGTTAAAGTTGAGTCGTTAAATCTAGTGCGCTGTTTCGATTGTCTACAAAAGCTATATTTTGTTCTGAAGCGTGTGGTGCGCGGTGGTCTCTAAAACGGTCGCTATCAGCACAGAGCATATTTTCGATTTGCCGAAACTACGTGATTTACGACCTGCAGCGTTTACGAAATATGTACTTTTTTATAACACACGTACGAAGCACCTGGAGTTAAATCTAGTCTGTATCGGAGTAAAAATTGAATCTTGAATATCAACTTTAGGAATGAGCACTGAATAACAAATTGTCACTTTAAAGTTCTAAAGATACTGCTTGGGATAAATATTTATATTTATTTGTCAGTAATTTTCCTCTGAACTGCTGAACGAACTGATGAAATGCTGAACAAAGATATATAAACACAATAGATTATATAGGAGCCTAAAAGCCAAAATTTTCACTAATTTTATTTTTAGATAATTTTAACATAATGTATTTTCTGTTTTTATAACAATTCATCAATAGCATTTCATTCAACAACTACTTTGTTGACATAGGTGCTAACTTAGCAGACCTCATAACCAAACAGTCTGTACCCAGTGCGCCCACCTCAAATGTCTTGCCGAATACCTGCTTTCATCCCACCTCGTTTGTCCTGCTGGAGACAGACCCCGAAGAAGTTGATAGCATACTCATGAGTCTGGACTCGGACAGTGCAACCGGATGGGATGGGATAAGTACCGCATTTCTGAAGCGTGCTAGAGACTTTGTGGTTCCTCACATTTGTAAATTGGCTAATCTTTGTTTTGAAATGGGAGTCTTCCCTAGTGCCCTTAAACGGTCTATACTATAGTAACACCTGTTTACAAGAATGGAGACAGATCTGACGTAAATAATTACAGGCCAATCTCTGTGTTAACCACTATTTCAAAAATAATTGAGAAACTTATTAGTATCCGTCTGATTAATTATCTTAATAAATATAACATTCTATCTAAATTTCAATATGGTTTTCGTAAAGGTATTTCTACTCAAGACATTATATTAGATTTGATCTCTATTATAACTGAGGAAGTTGACAAAAAAAATAAATGCCTTACTATCTTTTTAGACCTAAAAAAGGCTTTTGATACGATTTCTGTCTCGGTTCTTGTAAACAGACTGGAGAGGATAGGGATTAGAGGAAATGCACTCTCTCTTTTTAGTAGCTACCTTCATAATAGAACTCAAGCTGTAAAAATAGACAGTTTCATCAGTGATGAAAAAGAAGTTAAATACGGTGTTCCGCAGGGGAGTGTCCTTGGCCCGACTCTCTTTTTAATCTACATCAATGAACTATGTAATTTACAAGATGTCGGGGGAAGGATACTCTCGTATGCGGATGACACTGCTATTATCTTCACTGCCAAGACTTGGAGCTCTGTTCACGGGGTGGCTGCGCTTGGTTTGGCACGTGTGTCGGATTGGCTGAGGGAAAACCTTCTAACTTTAAACATCCAAAAAACAAACTATATTTGCTTTGCTCCCTATACAACATCACAGCCAAGTAATAACTTGTGCATCAAAATCCATAGCTGCCCAAATCCCGAAAACACTCCGTGTGAATGTCCCGTCATAAACAAGGTGAGCCAAACGAAATACCTCGGTATAATCGTTGATCAGAGGCTTAATTGGCACTCGCAGCTGGAATCTGTCATAAATAGGATTAGGAAACTAATGTGGGTGTTTAAATTACTACGGTCAGTAATGCCTAGTTCTCTTTTAAATAAAATTTACATAGCCCTAGCACAATCAGTAATCTCCTATTGTATCCCAATCTGGGGAGGTGCAAATAAGACTGACTTCTTAGATCTGGAAAGAGCACAAAGATCTCTGATAAAAATCATGTACTTCAAACCTTACAGATTCTCTACAGACAGCCTGTACAAAATTAGTAAACTTCTTTCAGTTCGAAAATTATATATACTTAATCTGACCCTAAAATTCCATAAATCCTTACCGTTCAGAGAATCAATTCAAAGAAAAAGAAGAAATGACATTGTTGCCCCCCTACCCCCTGTACGTACTGCCTTTGCTAGAAGACAGTAACACACACACACACACACACACACACACACACACACACACACACACACACACACACACACACACACACACACACACACACACACACACACACACACACACACACACACACACACACACACACACACACACACACACACACACACACACACACACACACACACACACACACACACACACACACACACACACACACACACACACACACACACACACACACACACACACACACACACACACACACACACACACACACACACACCTCTTAGCTGTAGGTAATTGTAGGTAATGTTTGTGAAACCGTATCGAGAAGAATTATTTTTGTATTACAAAAAGAATACCGGGTGTAACAAGACCCTCAACGAAGCCGAGGTCTACGTATTCTGCCCATCATCAGGACCATTTCTGTTCAAAATTATAGCTGGGAAACGATTTTGATTTTTGGTGTTAAAAAAGCATTGCATACTTTACCATGCAATGTAACGCGTACAACAGACCACGCCTGCGACTGTATGCAACACAGCTGCGTGCGGCCGAGTTGAAAGGCAGCGTTTATGTGCGTGCTCATGAGATACATCGAGTGACGACGTTTTGAAGCCATTTTTTGTTACGAAATACTTAAAATTTTGATAATGTTTCATTGGACAAAAAGTAGGCAATAACGAATAAAATAAGATTTCATAAAAAATTTGAAAAAAAAATTCTGACTTTGACCTTCAATAACTTCGTAGCTATTGGTTTCCCAGGTATAGTCTAAAAGACAAAAATGATCCTGATGATGGGCGGAATACGTGGACTTCGGCTTCGTTGAAGTTCTTGTTACACCCGTTATGTAGGTTTTTCTCGCTAATGTAGATTTATATAAAAAACATTGTTTTTGTTTTAGCTTTTTTTGTGAATTTTTGTTTTTTATTTTTCATTTAATTATTAATTACGTTGTCTTTTATTGTTTAACTAGCGGCCGCCCGCGGTTTCACCCGCGTGGTTCCCGTTCCCGTGGGAATATCGGGATAAAAAGTATTCTATGTTTTAATCTAGGCTATCTACTATCTGTGTGCCAAATTCGAACCAAATCCGTTAAGTAGTTTTTGCGTGATTGAGGAACAAACATCCAAACCCACAAACTTTCACATTTATAATATTATATTAGCGGCCGCCCGCGGTTTCACCCACGTGGTTCCCGTTCCCGTAGGAATATCGGGATAAAATGTATTCTATGTTTTAATCTAGGCAGTCTACTGTGTGCCAAATTTCATCCAAATCCGTTAAGTAGTTTTTGCGTGATTAAGGAACAAACATCCAAACATCCAAACCCACAAACTTTCACATTTATAATATTAGTAGGAAGTAGGATAATTTTAAGTAGTTTTGTAAGTCCTTTTTTCGCCTGAAACACAGGTTGATCCTAGTTCAGGCACATTTTATTTCTTTTCCCTATATTATATTTATGTTTAGACTAGTTGTAAATAGTGATTTAAGATTATTTCAATAAAAATTTATTATATTTATTATTATCTGAAGAATACCTCATTTATACTGTTTCTATATTATGAATTCGTATGAAATTATCTTTCACGCGATAAATATTTTACTTGCCAGTCTTTTTTCGAATACGTGTGGCATAATTAAACGCAGAGTCCACGAGAGTAAGTACAACCAAACTTGTTCAAACTGCTCAATCGCTTTATAAAGATAGATCGCTGTGAGCTGCCTATTGCTAGGATGGTATTTGCCTCTTTCAGATGATTTACGTAGTGGCTATTATTTATACCACAGAGCTGCATCGGCCGCTGGTCTACACGTGTTGGACCACTGCTCGACCGGTCATCTATTAAAAACTCTTCGTGAATTTCGAAAGATAGTTTTAAACTGTTGCATTTTGAGAAGTGCAAAAGTTTTAAAGTAGGTAATGTAGGTATACAATTTTGTGAACGTGGGGTATTTATTAGAGCTATTTATTTTCTTCCACTATATATCTTTAATGTTTCATTGGATTTTGTATAAAGTATGTTATTTAGTTGTTTTCATATTTAAATAGTCTTAATAAAAAACAGTTTAATATAACCCATATACCTAGTTGTGGGTTTTTTACGAAATGGTCTAATCATTCTGTACCATGTCAGGCAGTTTCTGTCAGAATTCGTGCTTTTTGTACACATATTTTTTTGGTTCCAAGCTCATACTTTTTCAGTATTTACAAACCTGCGGTTGTTTACCGGAACGTTGCGCTTTCAAAGGTGTCGCCGGAGGCATTGTCACGCTAGTCTCGGTAAAGCAACTCCAAAAAACGAGAAAGAACCAGGTTTGTTGTACAAAGCTGGCATAAAATGTGTGTCTTTAGAGCTTTTTTAAGCTAAAACTGCATTGTACGGCGGGTTTATTTTTTCATGTGTAAAGTCGCAGGGTCGTACCGTAGTATTGTGTATGACAATACGCGAGGTAATCTGCGCGCGAGCAAATACGGTGCAGTAATTAGCCATCTCGCGGTGAACTCTGGCCTACCTTTGAGCAATGTTGTCGCTACGGCAGCCATGCGTACTTGCCTGCTACGCTGACTACACCAGCGCTGCCACCGATGTAGCAACAGGATGTAAAAAAATGTGAGGTACAGTCAACACCACATGAGTAGATAAACGGAACAGAGTATAAGCTCTCACAACTTATACCGATTCTCAAAGGGTTGACACCTGTCGCAAGTTAAAAATAGGTAGTAGGGAGAAAAATAAAATAAGGCAAGTCCATAATAAAATGTGTATTTGAACGAAACGAACGAAAATGAATACTTATTGCACTTGGATTTTTCCGTACGAAAAAAAAGAAATATCCTTTTTACCCCGAATTATTCATACACACGCGATGCAGGAGTTGGGCATATTTAATTTATTAAATACTAATGTATATAAAATTCGTTTTATTTTACACATTGAAAAATGGAAGAATCTAATAATTAATTTTTCAATAAAATTGTTGTCACGATTCGTATTTTTTCTACGAGTCAGTAATTTGACAAATCAAACTGTTATTGTTCACATTAGTGTATTCTCTAAGAAAAAATTTAACGTGGTATTATAGCACTTAGCGGCCCTGTCAGTTATACCGCAACTGAGCCGGTGCAAACCAGTTTTTACCCCGGCGGCGTGCCTGTAAGGCCCCCGGTAACGGTCATTTGCGATTGTCAATTTTTCCGCAAATGATGGTTTCAAATGATGAGCAATTGATGCTCTAATTGACGGCGTATCATTCGCCGTCAATCGTGCAGCGCTCAGTTCATTCATGATCTGTGTTGCGGGAAGACGTGTCGGTTATTAAAATGATTTCAAACGCAGACAGGGCATTTTTTGCAATAACTCTTGCTGTGGCTTTAACAAAAACAGAAAAAAAATCCAGACGATGGTCTAAAGAATGGCTTAAATAAGTTTGATGGTCTCTATCTACTATACCTATTTTATTTGGCATCAGGGTTTTTTGTAACACGTTATATAAAATGTCGGCTTTCTTCACTTCTGTACGCTAGCACAGAATAAATAATAGTAGGTACTGGCGTAACGCTAGTACTTACTATGATTTATTCTGTACCTATTTATCCTGTGATTCCGTGTCGGTGAGAGGGTCTACCTACTCTTTCTAGATAGTGGTCGAAACATCTCGGGTAATTAGGTAGGTTTGAAATACCTATCATAAGTAACGTAGGTATGTACGTGTTTAATTTAGGAATATTAACTTTATGGTTTAACTAGCGGCCGCCCGCGGTTTCACCCGTGTGGTTCCCGTTTCCGTAGAAATATCGAAATAAAAAGTATTCTATGTTTTAATATAGGCTATCTACTATCTGTGGCCAAATTCCAATCAAATCCGTTCAGTAGTTTTTGCGTGATTGAGGAACAAACATCTAAACATCCAAACCTACAAACTTTCACATTTATAATATTAGTAGGATTCCTATTATTTTAATAGGTACACACGACGGCACGTCAGACTATACATGTTGACCTTGAGACCGCCTTTATGCTCTACGTAATAAAAGCTGTTTTCGCAGTTTTACTGTATAACCTGACGTGCTGTCGTGTGTACAGTACAATGCAACGCGAATGTTCAAAAGTGTATGTATCTTTATTATACAGTAATTACTATATAATAAAGATATACCTACCTAGTGTAGGTACTTACCGCCCTAGATGAAATAAACGTTTTGGAAAATAAAGGACACACTCGACTCTTACCTCACTGTTTTCAGTGACATTAATTATGGACATTTGGTCCGATAAAAACAAAAGTTCATCTTAATAAATAATAATAATACCAAAGCGTTGGCTTAGGTATATGTCAGTAGAGGCGCCAGACAGATCTACTTGTGTTCAACTATGTGTTCTCAGAGCATTAATATTTTTTTTTTTTATTGCACTTCTGTATAGTTCGGCTTATAAATTCGTAGAGCTTTTGCAATATTTTGTAATGCCATGGAACGTTTATTTTTGTCCATGTAATATTTATTTTTAATTTTCCACAATACTGGAATAAGAATAGAATAGAATAGAAATAGTTTATTGCCTCAAAAACTACAAATTACTTACAAAATTAGTTTACAAATAACCACAGAGGCAAAAGGTAGTTAATATCGCTGCATAAGGATATTAATAGTATAGATATTAACGGGTAGTATTCTGCCGTCGTATCAGAGAACACAGTATCTTTACTTACTGTGTTTTCACTTTTATTGTATTACTGTAATAATGAGCAAGAGCTCTACCCGGCAAAATTTTTGTTTTATTTTTAGCACTTATGGTTTCAGAGATACGGTTACTAAAAACACAGTAACTTTTACGAACTAACACCAATTATTAAAATAAAACACAGCATGTAGGTATTACATAATTTGAAAACAGTAAGTAAGAGGTTACTGTGATAATGGTAACAAACAATAAATACCGTAAGAAATACACTTTAGATAAGAACACAGTAAAACGTTCTTGCTAGTATAAAACACAGCATTTTTTCTAAATACTGTGTTATAGATTAGCTCAAGATTTCAAGATTATAATATATCACCTAGCAACAATACAGTATCTAAGATACTGTGTTATAAGAGAATTATGCTGGCAATCGATTATTTAAGTTCCTTAACAAAATAACAGTATTTAACTACTTACTGTTTTTTTACCTAGACCTTTCGAGCGCGGAAACAATATTTACTGGGTTTTAACTAAGTATAAGGGATATAAGGGATACTAAATTTGAGTTTTTAAAAGCGAAGTGTGAAAAAAATGGTATTCCATGTCCTGTTTTAAAATCTTCCCCGCGAGGAATTACCACACAACGAAAAAATGCTATTATTGGTAAATTGGGACCACTCATGCCTTCTAGTCGCCTTATATTTTGGAGAGAATTACCCACAAATGATATGGCTCTGGATCTGTGTACAGAAATTGAAGATGGCTGTGAATAGGATTACATAATAATGTGAAATTTTATATAATTTTGTATTTGATCTTTTATTGAGTTTATGTAAACATTTATTTGTTGTTTTTCGAAAGCCTTATTTAATATGTTAATAATGCAAGATCTCTTGAGTGATAGCTCACTCCAGCCGAAGGACGGTGGTCATGCTAGGGGGGCATAAAACTAAATAATTTTAATACCATCACGTAAAAAAGTAAAGTTAGTTTGTACGAACAATATCAGTTTTAAAAGGTCGTAAAGTAAAAAAGGTTGAGCTACCAAATAAGAGATTTTGCGTAATTTACAAACATATTCCTTAAGGCTTCGGCGAACGGTGAGCTTCCCATACAAACGTAATACCAAAATGATTTGCAATTTGCGCATAATTAACTCTTGTGATGTTATTCATATTAAGACAGTATTTGTCTAGGTTTCTATTAAATAAAAAATCCAAAATACTAAACATAATATAAATACAAATACAAATAAAAATGTATGCGATTTACAATTTTGTATGTATAAATGTAATTGGCATTTATTTTGAATTGGGTTAGTATTTTGGAATTTTTATTTAATAGAAACCTAGACAAATACTATATTATTCCAAATAATATCACAAGAATAGTAAATTGTGCTCAAATTGAAAATCATTTTGGTATTACGTTTGTATGGGAAGCTCACCGTTCGCCGGAGCCTTAAGTTACTGTTTTTATAATTATTTTAAAATATTATGGTTGATTGATCTCATGTTTTTAATAAGTAAAAGTTTTAACTAGATATTATTATAGTTTGTTAGAAGTTTGCTAATTTTTTATTTTTTTGTAGGGACAACTTTTTCCAAATAGTGATTAAAAAGACTTTTAGAATTTTTTAATTTTGAGATTTTAGCATTTACAATGCGATTTATACAATACAAATAAATATACTAGAAAAAACACGACTCCCGTCCGAGAACATGATCTGGTGCGAGTCGTATTTTTTCTAGTATATTTATTTGTATTGTATAAGACTTTTAGAAGATTATTATTTAATGTAAAAGCCTAGAAAGGCATTTGATTTGAGACTGATTTGTTTAGTTTAGCTGTTTTACCAGTAAAATATAATTAGTAATTATTTGTTTTATTTACCTGGACCATATTCATGTTTTTTCAATTCATTTTTCTAAATAAAATTATATCCTTTTTTGTACAAAAACTTGCAAAGTTTAGTCTATAACACAGTATTGTAAAATACTGGATTAGACACAACCATCGCTAGCTTTTATCGTTTTAACTTAAAATACAGCAACTTGACTTACTAGATTCACAGTAAACAAAATTTTGTTAAGTAAATTAGATTAAAAAACAGTATATTAACAGTTACTGTGATGAAGTAAAGAATTTAGCAGCTTCTTTACTTAACTTAATCACAGTATTTAGTAAATCTTAGCTAGTACACAGTAACTATGTCAGTTACTGTCATTTAGTCTAGTACAACTAATTTTTCTTATTTCTTTTTACCAACAAGAACACAGTTATGCATTTAACACGAAATATCATAAAGATACATAAAAAATAAAAATACACATTTTAGCGCAACGTTATTTTTAATCACTCTACATTCTAGTTAGTTTGCTAACTTTCATAAATTTGTCACAATCGAACATAGTTTCCAAAAAACTTTTCGCGCGTTTTTCTCGAAACGACTTTTTCAAAGTTACTGTGTTCTCTGATACGACGGCAGTATTATCTCTGTCAAAATCCCGCTCTGTTACTATACTACGTCGGCTGCGGCGCGGCGGGCGGCAGCATCGCGTTCGGGAACGTCCGACATACTCGGTGACACAGTCGAAACTAAAAACGATTCTCATTCATTAGTGATGGGCCAACTTGAATTCCGACTCGGGTTGACTCGAGTTGCCGTTGTTTCGGGTCAACTCGAATATTAAAGTACTAAAATTCGGTTATTATAAGCACGTTTTACTTCGTGATTAGAATAATAAATCGGAGAAACACAAAAAAGATTGTAGATTACATTTACATTTCACGTGTAAGAAATGCGTTTGAACTTCCATTTTTACGTAAAACATTCATCACAATTTACTATATCTTGTCACTTCACATTTTATGAAAATGTTGCCAGTACGGTGAAAATATCCCCCGCAATTACTTAGTTGTTCAATTAAAAGTTGAACACGTCTCAATGAGCGATTTTCAAAAGGAAGTTTAAGAAAAAAAGTAGTACATAAAAAAGAACTAGATGGCGTTGAACAACTAAGTAGGTAGGTTTTTAAGACCAAGGCAAAGGATGAAACGTACCTAATTACTTTTTTATCATACGATTGTTGAGTATGGTAAAAGTTGTTGTTGAGTTGTTGGTTTGTTGCGTTGTGGGTTGGTTGTCCTTTGGCGTGTTCCGAAGAACTTTTTTCTGATCCTAAGTAGGAATAATTTTAAAAAATCTACCTCGTTGAAGTAACGCCATCTATCGATATAAAATTTTACTAAAATTATCAGCTGTCAGAAAACCGCTCAATACCTAGATATGCGGCCGACTTTGTTGTTTATGGGCCGATTTCGATGAAACTCGGTTTGGGGTACTATTTTGACAAAAAACAGCAACGCAATATTAAAAATATAAAAAATCCAAGATGGCTACCAACTTTTTTGTTTGTGGGCCGATTTCAATGAAACTCTGTTTGGGGTAATATTTTGACAAGAAAACAGCAACGCAATGTTAAAAATATAAAAAACCCAAGATGGCGGCCATCTTTTTTGTTTGTGGGCCAATTTCGATGAAACTCGGTTCTGGGTAATATTTTTACAAGAAAACAGCAACGCAATATTAAAAATATTAAAAATCCAAGATTGCAGCCAACTTTTTTGTTTATGGGCCGATTTCGATAAAACTAGGTTCGGGTACTATTTTGACAAAAAACAGCAACGCAATATTAAAAATATAAAAAAAATCCAAGATGACGACCAACGTTTTTGTTTGTGGACCGATTTCGATGAAACTCAGTTCAGGGTACTATTTTGACTAGAAAACAGCAACGCAATATTAAAAATATAAAAAATCTAAGATGGCGGCTAACTTTGTTGTGTATCGGCCGATTTTGATGAAACTCGGTTTGGGGCACTATTTTGACAAGAAAACAGCAACGCAATATTAAAAATACAAAAAATCCAAGATGGCGGCTAACTTTTTTGTTTGTGGGCCGATTTCAATGAAACTCGGTTCGGGGTACTATTTTAACAAGAAAACAGCAACGCAATGTCAATGTTCCGCCGTCATCTCAACCCTTTGTCATTTTTAACATTGCATTTCTGTTTTTTGTCAAAATAGTGCCCCAAACCAAGTTTCATCGAATTCGGCCCTCAAACAGCAAAGTTTGCCACTGTCTTGGATTTTTTTATATTTTTAACTTGCGCTACTGTTTTTTTGTCAAAATAGTAGGTAACCTGAATCGAGTTTCATCGAAATCAGCCCCTAAACAAAAAAGTTGACTGCCATCTTTGTTTTTTATATTTTTACACGACTGCCCAAAAAAGAGTGTATATGTGTTCAGGGTTCATGTATGTTTGTGGGTATGTGAGTTTCTTTATTCCATCATAACTTCTAAATGGCTCAATAGATTTGAATGTAATGGGTATCGTTCGAATCTTTACCTCATTCCGTGTGACACTGGCTATATTTTTTTTGAAAAAAAAATACAATGGCGACTGTACCACTCCATTTTCAAAAGTGAAAAAAAAAATGTTTTTCTTTTTTCTTCAATTATTACAATATGGGTATCAAATGAAAAGCCTTAATGAGCACATTTCAAAACTGTATAATTTGTCACTAAAATGTACGAAATAAAAATAAATTAATTAAAAAAATATTAAAAACACGACTGCCCTACCAAAAACGAACTAAAAAGTTAAATAACAAGTGTCTTTGCAGTCGGGGGACCTCTATGATAAAAAATGTTGCACAAAACGGTCCCCCGACTGCAAAGACACTTGTTATTTAACTTTTTAGTTTGTTTTTGGTGGGGCAGTCGTGTTTTTAATATTTTTTTGCGACTTCGTCCGCGTGGATGTTAGATAAAATCCTTAGAGAACCTTCAACCAGGATTTGATCAGTCATTTTTACGTTTCCGGTTCCGGTTCCCGTTCCCGTTCCCGTTCCCGTTCCCGTTCCCGTTCCCGTTCCCGTTCCCGTTCCCGTTCCCGTTCCCGTTCCCGTTCCCGTTCCCGTTCCCGTTCCCGTTCCCGTTCCCGTTCCCGTTCCCGTGCCCGATCCCGTTCCCGTTCCCGTTCCCGTTCCCGTTCCCGTTCCCGTTCCCGTTCCCGTTCCCGTTCCCGTTCCCGTTCCCGTTCCCGTTCCCGTTCCCGTTCCCGTTCCCGTTCCCGTTCCCGTTCCCGTTCCCGTTCCCGTTCCCGTTCCCGTTCCCGTTCCCGTTCCCGTTCCCGTTCCCGTTCCCGTTCCCGTTCCCGTTCCCGTTCCCGTTCCCGTTCCCGTTCCCGTTCCCGTTCCCGTTCCCGTTCCCGTTCCCGTTCCCGTTCCCGTTCCCGTTCCCGTTCCCGTTCCCGTTCCCGTTCCCGTTCCCGTTCCCGTTCCCGTTCCCGTTCCCGTTCCCGTTCCCGTTCCCGTTCCCGTTCCCGTTCCCGTTCCCGTTCCCGTTCCCGTTCCCGTTCCCGTTCCCGTTCCCGTTCCCGTTCCCGTTCCCGTTCCCGTTCCCGTATCATTCCCGTTTTGTTCCGTTCCCGATCCTTTCCCCTCCGTTCCCGTCCCGTTTCCGTGCCGTTCCTTTACCGTTCCCATCCCGTTCTCGTTACCGTTCCGTTCCTGTATCGTTCCCGTTTATTCCGATTTCGTTCCCGTTTCGTTCCCGTTTTGTTCCTGTTTCGTTCCTGTTCCGTTCCCGTTCCATTCCGTCCCATTCCATTCCCGTTTCGTTCCCGTTCGCGTCCCGTTCCCGTCCCGTACTCCTTCCGTTCCTTTTCCCGGTACCGTTCCCGTCCCGTTCCTGTTCCTTTCTCTTTCCCGTTCCATTCCCGTTCCATTCTCATTTCGTTCCCGTTCCGTTCCCGTACCCATTCCATTCCCTTTCCGTTCCCGTTTCATTCCCGTTCCCTTCCCGTTCCGTTTCCGTTCCGGCTCATTCCGTTCCCGTCCCGTTCTCGTCCTGTTCCCGATCCCGTTCCTGTTCCTGTTCCCGTGCCCGTGCCCGTGCCTGTTCCCGTTCCCGTTACCTGGATGTGCATGTCCAGGTCCAGGTCCATGATGTGTAATGTCCACCGTGTTGGACTTTAAAATAAATATCATTATCGCAATCACCATCCCAGGAAACCTCAAGAACGACATCCACATCGATTTTCATGTTTACTTACCCCATTTACACCCTAAGGGATGATTTTCAAAATAACAAAATATGTGTTTGCCTATTTATTTTTAGACATGCTCCTACGAATTTTGAAGTTGTAATGTCTATTTTATACTCTTTTTCCATACATTTGAACCTCATTTTCACCCCTTTAGGGGTTAAGTCATGTCCACCGTGTTGGACTTCAAAATAAATCTCATTTTCGCAATCACCATCCCATAAAACCTCAAGAACGACATCCATATCGATTTTTTATGTTTACTCACCCCATCTCCCCCTAAGCGGTTGATTTTCAAAATCACAAATAAATGTTTGCCTATTTATTTTTAGATGTGCTCCTACGAAGTTTAAAGTTGTAATGTCTATTTTATATTATTTTTCCATACAAAATTGGAACCCCATTTTCACCCCTTTAGGAGTTAAATCATGTCCACCGTGTTAGACTTCAAAATAAATGTCATTTTTGCAATTTTCATCCCAGAAAACCCCAATAACGACATCCATATCGATTTTTTATATTTACTCACCCCATTTACCCCCTAAGGGGTTGATTTTCAAAATCACAAAATGTATGTTTGCTTATTTATTTTTAGACGTGCTCCTACGAAGTTTAAAGTTGTAATATCCATTTAATATTATTTTTCCATACAAAATTTTAACCCCATTTTCACCCCTTGAGGGGTCAAATCATATCTTCCGTGTTGGACTTCAAAATAAATGTAATTTTTGCAATCGTCATCCCAGAAAACCTCAATAACGACATCCATTTCTACTTTTAGGTTTTTTTACCCCTTTTCACCCCCATTTCATCCCCGTAGGGGTTGAAATACTAACAATAACAACATACGTTGCGTTAGTTTTCCATCCATAAGCCTAAATTATATATTTAGCAATTTTGACTTCAAAAATAAAGGATTTTCTTCATTACACAACTTCATCCCCCTTTTTGACCCCTTCGGGGGTAGAATTTTGAAAAACGCCGAGACCCGTATTTATTAATTTTCAATCTTCAGCCTAAACACAAAATTTGAAAATCCTAGCTTCAAAACTGAGGGACTTTCATACAAACTTTCATCCCTTATTTCACCCCCTTAGGGATGGAATTTTCAAAAATCCTTCCTTAGTGGATGCCTACACTGTATGAGGTATCTGTATGCAAAATTTCAAGTCTCTAGGTCCAGTGGTTTGGGCTGTGCGTTGATAGATCAGTCAGTCAGTCAGTCATTCAGTCATTCAGTTTACGATTTTATATATTAAGAAGATTATTTCAAAAAAGAATTGAGTAAAGTTTGTTTACCAAATAGGACGAGTAAGGATAACTAAAAGTAATGACAAATACACATGAAAAACACACACAGTTGCTCGGAGACCTAAATAACCTGACGAAACTCAATAGGCAAAAGTTATATAGAAAAAATCAAAACAATACACAAAAATTACAATCTTCTTAATGGGTGTAAAAGGGGCTTAACGGGTGTAAATAATCATTCATAAAATACAACAAATGTTATACCACGCATAGAATACCAAAAATATTGTTAATTGTTAATAATATTTGATTTAATAAGACAACTTATTTTAAAAATAGTGATTAGGTTTAAAAAAAGTATCTAAAGTGTCAAAATTTAGTCATTTAAACCTTCGTCTGTTTATCCTAACTTGTCCTAGTAAGGATTAACATACGAAAGTTGATTTATTAGTTTTTTTTTTAATTATTAAAGGAATCTGAGAATTTGGAAAAAGCAGAAAATTATGCTGTAATTAAAACTGATGTTCTTTTCTTATTTTTAAATATCTTTGGTCAATTACCTTTAGACATTCGAAAAGAGTATGTGCAGAGTTATTTGTTATGTATTTTGTAAAAATCAATTCAGTCGTTTTCAATCTAGACCTGTTCAATGGCGACTCTGAATTGCGAAATTTTTCGACGTTTGCTAATAATTTGTTAGACCAAGTAGTGAAAATATTATAGTGTGTTATATATTCGCAATCTACTCACAAAGCCCTTTCATTTAATATACCACATGGTATGAAAAAGAAATTTCTTTGTACTGAAAACTTTATGACGTCACAGTTTCTACCCCCACCATTTTCGCGATTGTCATCTTATATATTTGTGATCAAGGCATCGTACTGAATGCATCGATACCACATTTTCGTATTTCCGTGATGACTTGTGCGAAAACTAACCTCAAACCTTGTTTTACCGCCCTACTATGAATCTAGAAATGAACTATAAGTTGTTCAGTAACTTTGTTGACGTAGGCACCTACCTAGCTAGCTGTTACAACTTTCGTAAATAGTAAAGTGCCGAAAACCCCAAGCATATTTTTGGATGGCTTCGCTGGTTTTAGGTTATTTGTTTTATATGTTATTTTAACATTTCGCCATACTTTGTTCTTATAAAGTTAATTAATTGTAAAAGTTTGCGATAGTAACAAACGAAGGCCTAATACAAACGTTAAGGGTATCATTTTTACAAGTTCTAGATTAGAGGTAACATTGAAACGTAAGTAGGTACCTTGTGGTTTTGCGTGATGTGGATACTCACTTAATGGGATCCTTCGCTCACGTGGATGATGAATGAATTGGATATAGCGGCGCTCGGGAGATCAGCCGCGCACATTTGTATGCCGGCTTGCGGATGCCTTTGTGCCTTGCTTGCCTTTCAAATCGCACATATATTTTAACGGGGTTTCCTACGTAAAATCGAAACACAAATTATCGATTTTCATTTCAACGAAAACCATTGATCGATTGCTCCATTGATCGATGCCTTATTAGTACCAAGCTTTAATTCCCCGATGTAACAATTCACCGAAAACCAACTTACCGATGTTTATGTCAACCACACTACACATAGCCGACTAATTATTTTGTCGAATGTAACATTTCACCGAAAAATCGAGTAAATTGGTTTTCGGTGAATTGTTACATCGGGGAATTAAAGCTTGGTACTAAAAAGGCATCGATCAATGGAGCAATCGATCAATGATTTTCGTTAAATGAAAATCGATAATTTGTGTTTCGATTTTACGTAGGAAACCCATTTTAACGAGTAAGGGTTTATTTAGGATGAAAACTATTTTGTGAGCAAATTTTTAATTCACTCATTGATTCAACGACCAATGAGCGAAAACTTTGGGTAAAAAAAAAACTTTACTATTTACAAAACAAGATAGGTATTGCAATTATTTTTTCAAATAAGTACATCATTTACTTTAGAAACTATTTTACAATAAGCCATATTATATAGATTCTCAAAAAGTATCGACTCTGTACATATTAACAATAAATAGGTCCTAACAGTAGACAAGTGTACCTAAAGAATAAATCCGGTGAAACATAATCTTCTTGAACATTTTTGTGATTTCATAATATGGAAATACAATCAAGCAGCTATCGAATCGTAAATCCTGTCAAAATGCATAAAAGTTTAACTCGCAAAGAAAAATTTTAATCCCAAATCATCTTTTTCGAATAAACATGAAACTTTCAGAGTACCGCTTTGAAACCAAGATATATGAAGGTTGTTTTTGAAGGATGTTTTAATTAAACTTGTGTGAAGCAGTGCATTGATGAAAGAGCAAACTTGGTACGTTCTGTCTCTCGGACTATCTTCGAAAGTCCCTTTCAGTGGTCCTGCACTACTTACAGACAACTAATTGGGCAAACGCGAGGAATTTCCAAGGAGCTTGAGGTTGCAAACTTGCTATACAGGGTGGATTTTTGAGACGGTACATTAAGGGCAGATACCTTAACCGTTATAGTTACAGGAAAACGTTCCTAGGAGACTATCCATAACTTTTTAAGATATTATGAACTGTATTCACAGATTTTGGAAAAAAAATACCGTTAGCAAAAGAAAATGCAAAAAAAAAATATGCCATTCGATCTTATTTCGTGTGGGGATCAAAAGACTTTATAGGATCATTTAAGGTACTAGTACTAGAAACGACAGAAATCACCAAAAACTTTGCTCATGCATTTTGTACTGAAAAACGATAAATCAATTAGATTTTTTTTTTATTGCCAAACGATCCTATTTCTTACTGTGTTCAAAATACTCTTTGAGGCTAACTGAAATTTGAGTACAGAAACTGTTTTATTAAGAGGGCTCTACACTCGCGCCGCGAACCGCGGCCGCGAATCACGGGCGCGGTTTGCGCATGAAAACGGTGCGAAAAATATAGCACAGATTACTAATTTGTAGCAAGCTACAGATACGACAGTCAATTTAGCTTAGTTCCACGTCCAGAAGTTATGGCGCTGCGATCGCTTTCCAACCCAAGAGCACTAGTGCTTTCAATCGAAGTACTATCGATATCGATATTCTGTATTTAGTGATGTGCCACTATCGACAATCAATAAAGGACCCCCCCTATGGACTTATTACGAATTTTAATTTAAATTATAAATAATATAAAACAACCAATGTTAATTACAATTATCATTTATTAATTTTAGTTGAAGTATATGTTTTACACTTGTAATGGGTTAATCCAATTTTTTGCATTCCGTATGTTTTATTAACAGTTTTTTTTTTATAAAAGTAATTCAATGCAATGCACTGACCAATTATGCTACAGAGTCACTAGTTGCATTGGTGAAATTTTCTAGTACTTATTACTTTTTCACTGCAAGCCAGCGCATTGGTCAGTGCATTGGGTTGGAGTCCCAAGGATGCGGGTTCAAGTCCCATCTAAGGTGCTACAGGTGAGTCGATTTTTTCTAGTATTTATTTATCTTAATTTAAAAATAGCATTGTGAAATGCGAAAATTCTAATATTTAATAAGTATGAAGTTATTTAACATCATTAACATTTTAACATTAACTTATAATATCATATTTAATTATTAAACTCTAAAATAAGTAGCCTACAAATAGTTTGCTAGTTGATTGAATGCAAAAATTTCATGAAACGATTATACTTAAAAATGTTAAAGACGGAGAACCACTAAAAGGGAATTCAGAAATGTTGTTAAAAAAAAGAAATCACAAACAAACCTTGCATGCCTGCAACAGTCTCCATGTCTACTAATATCCTTCACTTGATCCTGGGTGACAGTAGTTATGCTCCTTTTCTACCATGTACACTGGAATAATAACAATAAATGTAAATATTATAATACAGAACTTTCAAGGTTAACGACCAAATACTCAGTAGATTCTTAAAGTTATGGTCTGGTCGTATCATAATAAGTTGTAAGGTCTGACAGAAACACTACAGAAATGACAGCCTCATTGACCATGAGATGACAACAAGACCTCCCTTAACTAAAGATTTTAGGTAGGAAGCGTTTGAGTGTTCGGTAATAACTATGTTTTAACTATGTACCTTTACAATACATCTTCAACTGACATTTTTTGCAAATATATTATTTATTGTTGTAAGTTTATTGATTTTATATAAATTACTATTAAGATGCATTACCCTGTAAGTACCTTGACTCAATGTGGGAGAAAAGTACCCACCTATTGTTAACATGGAGAGGAACTTAACTTTTTTATTATTAAGATAGAAACTTACCTTCAGTAGTAAGTGAAACACCATACAATTTCTGCATTTGCGTAATTTGATCAAACAAGGAAAATGTATTGACGAATTTATATCGCCAACTTCTTCAAACTAAGTTTCGTCAAAAAGCTATACACAAATGCGTTTCTTTAGTAACTTATTTTTGCCGAGTTCAACTAAATCAGGATTTGTGGGGACCAAGACAACCAATGAAGCGAGCAACTCAAAGAAAAATAGAATTAAAATACTAAAACAAGGTTTTTCTTTGAAATAAAACAACTGGAGTTAACTGGACCGAAGAACTGTCATGTCTGTCACAGTCACGCACACACTGACAATACACACAAGTCAATACACAGATAAATCCAATACATACAAGTCCAAACCACGACGCTAGCGCCAAAACTCTTGGGATGGAACTAAAGCTGTCAGCCCCCTGAAATATAGCCCTCCAGACTCGCGCGTGAACCGCGGCCGCGAATCACGGCAACATTAGTTCGGCACACAAGTTCTTTGACGCGGACCAAAAAACCGCCACCGGACGGGGAACGCCGCGAAGCGCGAACGCGAAGCCGCGCGCGTAGCCCATACGCGAAGCCGCGAAACCCTCCACACTCGCGGTTCGCGGCCTTCGCGGGCTTTCGCGGCGCGAGTGTGGAATCCTCTTTAGATCTAATGTTGTAGAAGATTGTGCCTGTATGTGAAGCGGGTGTTGTTCTGTAGTTTCTGTACTCAAATTTCAGTTGGCCTTAAAGAGCATTTTGATCACAGTAAAAAATAGGATCATTTGGCAATAAAAAATAATTGAGTTGGTTTATCGTATTTCAGTACAAAATGTATGGGAAAAGTTTTTGGCGATTTCTGTCGTTTCTAGTACTCATACCTTTAATAGTCCCATAGAATCTTTTGATCCATTAGCATAAAAATATTTTTTTTTTGGTATTTTAGCTTTTTTTTTTGCTAACGGTAATATTTTTCCAAAATCTGTGAATGCAGTTCAGAATATCTTAAAAAGTTATGGATAGTCTTCAAGGACCGTTTTCCTGTAACTATAACGGTTAAGGTACCTGCCCTTAATGTACCGTCTCAAAAATCCACCCTGTATAGTCTGTGCCATTCGTCGCTACATTACGATTGGATCCACATTTCTCTTTGGTATTTTCAAATAAATAGCAAGGCTAATTGGGAAATTATGAAAGTAGACATTTAAAATTGAGCCGCTATTAATGCACTCAGTGTCTTGGCATGGTTTAACCTTGTTTAACTCAAAGTAAAGAAGGCGAAGAGGCAAAGCTTTCATGAATACTGTACCAACCAATTAACATTTAAGTTTCATATTACATTCCGTAGTAGGCATTCTTACAGTGTTAGAACTCAGGTAAAATGCGTTTGCCTGGAAATGAATGCTTAAGTTAGATCCGACGCGAGTCCATAACCCAGTTATGAAAGTAAACTAAAGTGGCTAGACTAATTAAAACTTTTACAGTAGTGTAACTTAAAACTAGGAGCGTGTTTACTTGTGCAAATATTTTCATTCACTTGACTGTTCATGCTTTTACTACTAAAGGCTGATGTTACGACTTTATTTCCTGTCATCCGTGTGCTTTTCAAGGAAAATAAAGTGGCTGGTGTTTTGATTTCATGATATGAGTCTAATTATAATAGTGGCTCAGTAACAAATATGCTTATTTCATTAATTTACTTTACTTTAATGATGCTATTAACTGAAATTACCTTACTACGTGCACGAAAAGGAAACATTTTACTAATAAAAGCCAGTCATTACCAGTGGGGACAGCGATGATAATAAAATTTAATAAAACTCCACCGGGACCGTGCGTTCATCAGTTAAAAACGTAAAATTTCATTTTATGCCCAATAAAGTATGGATTACTTCGAAACGTGAAAAAAAATATAGCCGGTTTACTGTGTCCTCGGGCATTACACTTTTATGTAGTTTTTATTCCAACGTTATTCTGGAACAACATAGTAAGGTTGTTTTGTTCGTTATTAACTAATACAATGACTTTTTCATCACTCGATGAAAAGTGAAGACAGGTATTTTACAATTCAATCAAGTTGATTGTGGGCGGTAAGGTCAGTGAAGTAATTTTACATTAGTTTCACTAATACGTTAGTTAATTATTAAATTAATCTATTCTTACTCTTATCTCTTTAATTTCGAGATTTAAAAGTATTTTAGGCATTGCGGTGTGGCATACGGCGGTTACATGTGCTGACAAATATCTGTAAAGTTGGCCGACCACCGTCTGTTCCAAACTTCTCCTGTTCCACCAGAGATTGCACTGGATTTTCGACTCTATCTCTAAAGCCATAAACGCTCTCAAGGCTAGTAAGCGTACGTGCACAGAATGTGCAGAGTAGCGGTGGGAGCGCGGACTCATCGCAAATCAGTATATTTTCATATTGAGTGATTTATTCATGCAGCCTGCAGTAGGTCGTGGATCCTCTTTATAAATCCATCCAGTCCCGACGTTATTCATTTGAGGTTCTCCATATCGGATGCCATTTGTATTATATGGGTTTTGTGATGGTGTACGTTATTGCCTACTGAACCTTCAACATTATGTTACGCAACGGTTGTGACCTGATTTGAAATATAAATAAAGGATGTTACGTAAAATAAAATTTGGGTTGCACTCCGGGAGTGCCGGTAGAAGTCAAAACTTGAATATTAACGTTGTGCATTTTTGATATTTTGGAATGGTTAGGGAATAGTTTTGAACGAATTGCCGTCTTACGAATTTACTCTACATTTGAATTTACGAATACAGAACAGTATTGTACGAAAGTCTTATCCATAGCATGACAGAAAATCTAGTTTTGATATTGAATTAAAAAATTAGCGCGTTGCTATGGTAACACAAGTGTTTACGTCTTGAAATGACGTGCCACCATTTTCGCCGCGCCCCGTAGAAAGAGAGGGGGATTCTTCCGCCGCCGGCTGTCTACGCTACATCCGTCTTACGAATTTTCGATCAGGGTCACGTGAACCTGACTGACGCGAGTTTAACATTTTTTCCCCATTACAAAAAAAGTGTACAACGCCGCTAAAGAAGTTTTCACTTCTACAAGAAACAGTTTTTTTATTACTTTTCAAGGTATGGTACATAATAATAAGATGAAGAAGTTTTGGTTATCTGTTTGCAAAAAAAATCTAAGTGATTTTTCAAGGTCAATTTTTCTAAGTCAATTTTCAAGTGCTTGAAAAATTTAGAGTAAGAGATTTTTAATAGATTTTACATATTATGTTGTTGTTCAAAATCTTAAGTTGTTTGAGATGTTTTAAAGGTTAAAGTAAGATAATCAGCTTGGAAATAATAGCGAAAACAAATATTTTTGTCTAGCAATACCTATTCCGTTGTTAATTTATTATTTCGTTTCCTCATAATCATGGCTGCGTAACTCAAATATATTGCCTAGTTTGTTCCGTGTGTCACGTTCGTTTCGCATTCCTTCACGGGCGCCATGACAATTATATTAGCGGCGTCAGCTCCCATGAAACTGATGACGGCAGCCTGAAGGTGTTATTACGGTAATTTTTCTAAATTGCAGTTCTTCATTTGATTCCAAAGGTTAACACTATCCGAAGTTCGAATTTAATAATTTTGTATAGTAGGTAGTGTGTGCAGCGCCATTCGCCTAGCATAAAAAAATTGTCAGTTCCTATTCTACTCGACTTCGTTGGGTTCCGTACCTACCTCAAAAGAAAAAAAACGGAACCCTTATAGGATCACTTTGAAGTCTGAAAACTATACATTTGTAATTATATCTTAAAAATACAGTCTTTATTTAAGTACCTACTGTACGGAACCCTCGGTGGGTGAAACCGACTCGAGCTTTTTTAGCTAAGGCCATTAATTTACATGAAATTATTTAAATTAAGTATTTTCTTCACAAACGAGAACTAATTAATCATAGGATAAGATTGAATAGGAGAGATTGGTTGCATGAGGACATATTTAAAAACATTGAAAACTAACGTTCGATTATCCAAAACAACAAGTTACTTTTTATTTATTTTTGAGGGATTGATTGAATACGCATAAATCTAATAAAACTCTTGAAACAACTAGAAAGCGTCGACTATATCTAGTAGGATAGATTTGTATGTACGCCTTGAATTCTCTATTAACCGACCTCTCCCACAACTTAACCCTTATTGAAATTTCTTTGTTGGCTTAACAATAGGTACGAAAGCCTACTTTCAGCTTATGCAAATCACCCGCAGGACGAATGACGGCGGGAATCCAGACCTAAAACGATTCTTTGGAAGTTTGAAATACCAACTTATACAATAGACACCTGCGTAGTGAGAGATGTACGGAAATACTATGAGTTCTAAAATTACTTTTAGTGAAGCCTGAAAAGAGTTTTAAAGACGATATTCCTTTTTTTTATTTTAAGCCATCCTTTTTTTATGATTTTTTTATGCACAACGAGGTGGTGCGGTGCTTGGCCTTCACCACACCTGATGTTAAGTAACGATATGGCCGAAGGTGGAAGCGCACTACTCCCGAAATCCTCTTCACTGAGGAACCAAACCGAGTACAAATTGTACCCCTCCTGGGAATTGAACCCGGGACCCCTGCGTCTTACACGGGTGGGCGAACCACTAGACCACAGAGGCAGTTAGATAAAGAAGATACCAAACCATGAGTTTTAAACTGTTCGGAAACATCGCTGCTTTTTAAAGGTCTGTGTTCACAAAAGGACACAGTTATCCAGAATAAGGGTAAAATAACTTTGCATCAGTATTTAATTAAAATTAATACAATTAAGTTAAACCTTTGCTTGAACCCAATAAAAGTATTCATGTCAGGAATAAAATTGTTACTTTGAAGCAGATTAAAATTAAATAATATGTGAGTAAAATTAAATTCCCAACTGAGCGTGACGTGGCATTACTCTGGTGAGCCATTAGCCAGCTGTAGATCTGCAAACTTATCTAATTACTGCACACAGAAGGCACTACTAGCTAGATGCGACTCCGTACCGACCGAGGCGACTGCGTTGCTCCACAGATTAAGAATTATTTTGCTGGCGAGGTACTTTCATTTGGTTAGTTTATAAAATGTATGACGTTTTATTATTTATTCTGTGGTATAACGCCTTGGCATAAAAGGTCCACCTCTCTCAACTTATCTTATAACCTTTAAACGAGCAATTCTTGTATATTTATTTATATGTATATTTCTGTGATCTCGGAAACGGCTCTAACGATTTCGCTGAAATTTGGTATATGGGAGTTTTCGGGGGTAAACAATCGATCTAGATAAGTCGCGTGTTTTCGAGTTTTCATGCGTTTTTCTTTCGACGCAGAATATGGTCGCTAATTTCGTCCTGCGGGCCACTGTCCGTCTGGTCCAGCGGGTTAAGACGCGGACGGCAAGAAACGAGTGTTACGGGTTCGAATTCCGCTCGGTGACTGACTTTTGTTTTTTTTATATGTTCAAGTATATATTTTTTTTATCACCTAAACCACCGTTTTACAATAAATAGTAATCCGAGCAAAGCTCGGTCGCCTAGATATTTTACAATAAATACATACAGGTCAAAATCATATTACCCTCCGTTTTAGCTTCGCCGTAGTCGGGTAAAAAATATCCAATCTCAGAACATAATTTATCATACAGACCTTACTTTTTAAGGTCATTAGGCATTTTGTTCGGACGTTTGACCTATGGCGTACAGAAACGAAATAGGGCTAGGTATGTAGATAAATGTATCTGCTACGCAATGGTATGGGTTGCATTCTTGCAGGACATGTTTCATTTTTATCATTATATCATAGCATTTCAATAATAAATAAAATAAAATGAATAAATAAAGACGGAAGACGCTCCGCGGGTAGGCCTCCGGCAACGTGGACCGACGATCTGGTGAAGGTCGCGGGAAACCACTGGATGCGGGCAGCGCAGGACCGATCATCGTGGAGATCCTTAGGGGAGGCCTATACCCAGCAGTGGGTGTCGTGCGGCTGATATGATGATGACATATACTCGCACACATACTCTAAAATGATTTTTTCTGCCGGTCGGTACATTTATATAATATATATTTGGAAAAGCGGGATTGAATTCTTCAATTTAAAACTGTTTTGGTTTCGGTACGCGAACTTTCATCAGGCAGGTCAAATATGCCCAATGACCTTACTTAATAATATATAAAGAACAAAAGTTAACATTCCATTATATTAACAACAAGATTTTCCAACGGAAATCCAAAATATTCCTAGAAGTAGGTCAGACAATCATAATTAAAAAGAAAACGAAGCCTGGTCCAACGTTCTAAAATCATGAGAATTATACGAACGAAAATATTAAAATTGCGAGACCCAGTAAATCTGTGTCATCGCCAGAGAATTTCAGGTAGCGTGCAATGTTAACATTTGCTACAAATTTTTCATTACTCCAACCGAAACAAAAGATGAGACGAATCTCGGCGAACATGAACGCCGTTACTGCGAGAACAATAGCGCACTACACAAATAATTGTATGCTTGCTTAATACACGCTATTTTCCATCACGAAATATCGCGAAGAAAATGTATTGGAATACGCGACTATCGTTACGGAAAAGGAGTTTGCTTTCAATCTGTTGAAAGTTAGCTTTGACCCGGTTTCAGATGCCTGCTAACTGTATCATATCATAACGCCACAGGATATTTTTTCTATTTCCCCGATTTCATCCTTCGCTGGCAGGGATTTCTTAGCTATTCTTTTTTGATACTCGATCCGCTACTAAACTCAAAACACATGCCTTATCGCTGTGTAAACGGAAAATATAATTATTTTCAGATATGTCTTGTCTATCCTTATTTTTGATAAAGAAAAATGGAACGCCTCTTGAGAAATTATGGAAGTGTAAAAAGCTTTTCAATTCAAATATTCATAAATAGGTTTATTATAGCGTGTATTTTGTAATGAAGACAAAAGACATATCACTGGAAAAATGTAACATCGTGCTTGCTATTAGCATCTGTGGTCTTAGAATAATAACAAGCTAGAACGATAGTTCCCTACAAAGCGCACTGTCAAAAGTGAAGCAAAAAAACTGAGCCAAAATGGGTCAGTTTTTAGATTTTTATGCACTAGTATTGTTGTATGGTCTGTGTTTTTATCCTTCATACGTTATCTAATCGTACCTTTTCCCTACCTTTAGGACTTGAGTTACTATTTTATTGGATTTTAGTTACGATTAGGTAACGTATGAAGGATATAAATCTTCACTTCTCAAGCTTACGCGCTCACTAGACATGAAATAAAACAATTTTTAACGGATACTAGTGCGGTTTTATTGAAAGTACTTTGGTAATTAGTTGGTAATTGGTTTGATTTTTGATTTTCCCGACGTTTCAGCAACAACAACGGCAGCTGCAAAGTTGCCGAAACGTCGGGAAAACCAAAAATCAAACCAAATACCAACTAATTACCAAAGTACTTTCAATAAAACCGCGCTAGTATCCGCTAAAAATTGTTTTTTTTTTCATGATATAAATCTTTTTCCCTTACTTTACATACAAGAACTCGGCTTCTAGGTGTTATTATTTTAAGTACTTATGTGGTTATATTTGCATCGATTATTTCGTAACACACATCATTTATACTCCCCAAAGTTTTCGACGCAAAAAAGTGACGCGGGTATCTCTCAATAATCCCAACAGCGCCGCCATCAAGTAAGGAACCAAAGAATTCTGATAAACGACGCGAACGGAGAGTCGAAAGGACACGTGTAAGCTTGCCTGGGGAACTTGTAAGTCTCATATAAAATTTTATCGTTTCTCTCACCAACTTAAACTACCCTACCTCTATAAATATATACCTATCTCATACATTATAACCGCGACAATGTATTTACAACATAAGTAATTGAATACAAGAATATGAAATAAGAATGAAAACATTAACATTTTCCTCATAATTAAAAAGATTCAGGAATTATTGTTGCTGCTATTTCCTGAGCATACAGTTATCACCTACAATTAAGTTTCCACTAAGCATCATAATCATAATGTCAGTGCAAACTCGTTGGTGATCTAATATATAAAATAAAATAATATTCCTTATGTATTTAACGCTCAAAACTTATTTTAGTATTCCTTGCGCTCCACTCTTTTGTTAACCTACTTCAAAAATTGAAAAGGAGGACTATTCGTCGCGTATGTACACATATTTTTTACTTGATTGCTTGATGATATATTTTATTAAGATAGCCTTAGGTAAATGGCAAAATGGGCTTTAAAATTCAAAACTAGAAATTAATTTTACATTTACCGGACATCGCTCCAAGGTATCCAATTTAAAGACCGACTTTGTTCTCTAAACGGATGCAAAAATCAACGTAGTGGTGACAGTTGTGATGTCGCGGCGACAGCACGGCGACAGACTGATCCCTACGTCAACCAACCGGCTTCATTCCCACGTATTACGGCGACATTTCACGTGTTTTAGGACCTTCAATAACCTTTTTACGTGCAAGAAAGACGGATTAGTTTTGTTTTAGTGACTTGACTTATTTCCGTAAAAGAACCTATGCTGAATGAAACTAACTTAGTAATTCGCTAGTACATCAATATAAAGTCTCTCCTAAAATAAAATAATGCTTAAGTCGGTAAATCTTTCGTTTGTTATTAATTTAATTTTCTTTTCTATGACAAAAATATAAAAGTAGCAAACTAACTTTTTATTTAGGAAATTCCACGCAAATTCTTTTACCTTATCTCGTTGTCAAAATACCAGTGTCGTAAACGAGAAGAGGGCAACGATTTAATTGAATATTTCACTAATAATGGGTAAGAATAACAGTGTTCTTGAAATGTCGTCGTCGCGAACAATGGCAGTCGCAACCGGCAAAATGTCGCTTAGAGCCGACCTCTCGATGTCGCACTAGTGACTACTTTTTTAGACCCTGACGCAATTAGAGCTTTATTTCGTAGGCATAAGATAAATTTTTGCTATCCTCTGTTTCATTGACGGGCAGATATTATGTTTGGTGGGTGTATCCCATTCACACGCACGCCGCGCACATTGTTCGCGATACGCGGGAAGGAGAATGATTTTTTGCCCGAAGCATTTCTCCACAATAATGAGTCACTTGACGTATTGTCCCGCGGGTGCCATCTCATCCAAATTACGAAGCTATTGTTACCGAGATATTGTTCGTCGCCTCGTGAATATGTGCGAAAGGAAATGAAACTGTTCCCTGGTGCCCGTTACCGTTTGTTGCGTGGCACGAGCCGGCACACTCGCCCCTATTTCTGCTTCGCTCATGAGGTCCCACTGTGAATGAACAATGAAGTCCTGCTTCACGCCTACCTGGACAGTTATTTACTCGGCGCTATTAGCACGTTACACCGGACTAGCCGGGTAATGCTACGTCACTTTATAATACAATTTTAGAAACCTGTAAACGTAGCATATTACTTAACCATTTACAATATAATTTACCTAAATTAAGTTTATCGAATTGCTTACATTAAAAGCCATCACTACAATCTTCTAAGTACTAATTATATTGATTGCGCACTTAGCCATAAATTACGGCCATAAACCTAATCACCAAGCAAAAAAGATAGACCCTTAAATAGAATAGACCCCTGACCGATTTTCTATTTCGCATCGTCCTCGAACAACAAACGCAAAGATACCGCGCTCCATGCGATTCTATTTCCTCAGATGGTATTTAATAACCGCCCCAATACCGGACTCCAGATGTACGAAACCATTTTATTCTTTAATAGTTCTGCTTTACAGTTCGGCTTGTTAACTTTCAGAAGTTCTTTGAGACTTTCTTATTCGAAGTTGGGCGGGCGGGCCCTGTATTGGGGATAATAAAATCAGAACGCTCGCCATGAAATTCAGTAAAATTGCTGTGCACTTGAAAGATTTTATTGGCACATTAGTTTAACATCTATTTTATTTTACTTAAGTAAGGTAAACAGTATAAAAACTTTCTTTAAAATACCTTCTCTGGACGTTTATAGGCTTCGATTATCTATACCCGATGTTTATAGGGTTCGCGGCTCCCCTAGAATACTTTGGTTGTTAATTATTATAGCTGCATTTGAATTAAACACAAACGCGTTTATGCCTTTAATTATTCTCAACTTAAATCTTTATATATTTTTTACTATAAGACAAATTTTAGACAGAAAGAAAGTCTTTCTGATAACACTATGTCCCACAGAACGCCTTTTTCTTTAAATCGATCACGATAAACTGTTTTAACACAGTTCGGGATTAAAATAACAAAAGTAGGTAATTTAATACCACTATCCGACGATAAATAAAAGAAATGAAAGGAACATTTTCATAACTCTCGGGAATCGCAGTAAGTGAATTCTGTACAGTCTCGTTCCACTACAGGAATCGGTCCGCTCCTCTTATTGCTTGGATATTTAGTGCAGAAATTCTCACATTTATTTTCTATTGTAAACTTCCTTCACAAAAGCGACTGGTTTTTACAAATAATTTATAGTTAAAACTACATTTCTCGGTTTTGTCAGTGAGTTTAACTTGTCCGCTGCAGTTATCGAATAAATAAAATAGAATTACTTACTGCTTACGTGTACTTTCACGAAGCTAAAACATTAACTGCCTTACTAATAAACATTTGCCCGCGATGTATACGGGTGATACAGCGAAATCTTGACTAATAAACCAATTTTGACAGTTCCGTGACATACGCCTGTTGTAACAAGTGGGTAATTACTATGGAAACTTAAACTGTCACTATAAACTCACGAAACCTAGTTTAACTGATGTGTAAATACGTAAAATGAATAAAAATAAAGTTTTATGATTATTTCGATGTTGTTTTAAGAACAATTCGATAGAAGAAGTCTTTACTAGCATACAAGGCAATGAAACTGGTCAATCAGCCTACAATTTATATAAGAAACCGTATTACTGAAGAGCTGTTCCTTTTTATGAATTAAGCAAAATAGATTGACTCTATAATCCCATTATCATTTTAATAAGATTACTAACAAACCAACCGTTGCAATGCTAGATCATATCTAATAGTATCTAATAAAAATGCACTAGTTTTTAACTCGATATATTTTATTTTATAGACATACATAACCTTTAAAACAAAATAATTCTTCGTTGTTTTTAAGTTTTTAATCGATGCAGCTTTCTTCAGGTTAGGACAGGGCAAACAAAAAATCTTTGGGATAGGAGGTAGGTATATAAGTTTCCTTCATGTGATCGATTCCTCGATCTTATTTCCATGATCTTGACTTAGGTATGATCTGGTGCTTGTTAGATTGTTTTGAGTTCAAGTTAATAATAAAGATTATTTATAAAATTGGTAAAAATTACATCTCTCCAGCGTTGATTCCCATGGGATGACATTATTATACAACTCGTGAGCGTAAATCACAAACTGTGAAAATGAGGTGGCTATTCCAAAGCTTGCAAATTTTGCCTATTACTGAGAAAAACACAAAGCAACCGAAAATAATTAAAGAAACGCATAAAATGTTGTGTATTTACATTTTGAACGTTTGACAATATTTAAGTGTTTGTTTATTATTGTCATGACAACGTATGACATTTCCAGTGATCGTTTAAAAACACGATAGACAGTACACTAAAAAATAAGTAAATTAAAACCAAAAAATTAAAAAACCCATTACAATTAAAAGATTTTAACCAAATATGCCTAAATATAAGATTTAAATTATTTATTTATCTATATTTCACTAGAAAATAATTAAAGATAATGTCGTTTTAGAACGTGAGCAGCAGTGTTGCAAGTGATATTCGTTATAACCTTTGTGTAACTACCCAATACAATAAAAGTTTTTATTAGTAACCGACTGTATACGCGATCTATAACTCATCTATCACTGTCATAGTTACACACTTGTAAAACGGGTGGGTTGCAGTTCTTTATTAGTAAGGCAGAAAGTGTATTACTTTTTAGTGTCCGTACCAAAATGGTAAAAAGGAACCTTTATGGTGTGACTCAGTCTGTCTGTCTGTCAGTCACAGCTGGATATCTCGAGAACTACTAATGGTATCAACTTGAAATTTGGAAAAGTTTAAGATGACATGTGCCCAACTATTTACCCGACTGCAAGAGGGTTATGTTTTTCGCGCGTATCTTGTAAGTTTGTATGTAATATTCTTTATTACCTCATATCTTTCAAACGGCTGAACGGATTTCCATGATTAACATATCGTTAGATTTGTCTCGTCAGCCCAAGTGTTCTTAAGAAGGTGGCGTTATAAAAAAACCAACATGGCGGCTGTACGGTGCTATTATACGTAACGGAAAAAAAAATTTTTTTAGAATACTGCAACATGGGTGTCAAATTAAAGGGCTTATTATAAGGATTTCAAAAAGGTATATCATATAAATAATAACAAAAAATAAATTTAAAAAAATTAAATACCCGCCTGCCTAAAAAGACAAGTCAACTGAAAAGATGGAAACAAGATTAAATATTAAAGGCAACATTATAACATGCAGTCGGAGGCATATAACTCAAATCATTCATAATGTCACTTTTCAACACACTTGCTCGTAAAGTGAGCCCTAATACATCGCTTTTAGGGCCATAAACTGAACTATAACAAACGCGTGTAATAATATATAAAACACTAGTTGGTTATAGAATGATCCCTACAAAGTTAAATAGGTACCTTACTGCAAGTTCTATGCGAGTAAACAGAGCATTTTCAATTTAACCGGGTAATACAGTTATTTTTTTAATAACAACAAAGAGGTTTTATGCCGCTGAAAATTCATTTGCATTTTTGGAATAAATAAATGTGTAGGTCCTTAATTAAGTCAAACAAATATTAATTATTAGCAAATTATTCTTAATTTACAATATTTTGTTATAAAATATTAAAATATTTGCATTTTGTCACTTAAATTATAATTTTCAAGTAGGCTGTATGCTCACTAACCCCTTTGTTCGCAAAATATTCTTGCATCGGGCGTGTGAAAAAAACAAAAAAAAACCTGCGCGCCTTTTCTCATTATGATTATTATTTTGTTTTTGTCGTATTTGTTGCTGTGTAGTAAATTATTTTGTTTTTTCCTCGCAAATGTGTTGAAAAACGTCGTATAAAACTCGTGAGCTCTTACTTATTGCACACTCGGCTGAGTTACGCCCTCGCAACCTAAGCTAACTTGTATCATAATGTACTATTCTTTATGCATGCCTCCGACTGCATGTTATAATGTTGCCTTTAATATTTAATCTTGTTTCCATCTTTTCAGTTGACTTGTCTTTATAGGCAGGCGGGTTTTTAATTTTTTTAAATTTATTTGCAAATAAGAAATAAATAAAAAAATAAATATATTTTCGAACCTTATCTCCGAAGTTTGCAAAGAGAAAAATCTGAAATAATTCTATGTGATAGCAGTTTATATAAAAAATACAGAAAAAATAAAACGATGTCTCAATATAGCACACTTTTTTAGAAATGATCAAATTTCTAAAAAAGTTAGCATTACTACTATCGGTCAAGAGATGGCGCTGACCTAAAACTGCAATAATAATTTTATTATTCTACTCTGCAGTGTATTTATCATGATGGTACGGAACCCTCGGTGCGCGAGTCCGACTCGCTCTTGACCGGTTTAATTTATTATGTTCATAGCGTGTTGGTACACCACAGAAAGCACATAATAGTGACTGTCTCGTTACTTTCTAAAGCTTTTACAAAAGTATTCCATGGCTAACATAGCTATCGAACAAAAAGGCACAATAACAGCCGTTGCCAAAAAAACTAATATAAAAAGGGCGAAATGAAACGTGCTAGTAATCCCAAATTATTTTCCTTTGTGGAATAAATGTCAACAATATTCCAAAGTAGATATTGCCATGCCATAAAGGTAAACGTTCAAAATTTCGATGTTATTTTATTCAAATATGACGTAAATTACGTTATGTTTAAAACGTCACAAAAGGATTACAGAGGATGGTAATGCTATTGAACATAATTTCAGCTGGAGTTGAAAAAGATAAATTAATTTCTTTTTTGCGAATGGAACTGTAAAAACCATAGAAATAGAATGTCAAAGAACAACAATGTCAATGAACAGGTGATCCGAAAACTAATGCATACATTTTATATGAGATACGTAAAATATGACTTAGATACATAAAATATGTCTATATATGGCAATGGAAATTAATTAATTATATTCCATACTGTTTTCTTCGTCTTCCATAATGTAACGAAATTTGGTTTTAGAGAAATGTGTGGCAATATCTTATTTACCTGTGAAAATTGTGATTACTTGGATTGTTTCTTTTTGTTACATCACAATTAC
The DNA here is from genome assembly GCA_943789525.1 of Agriphila geniculea. Classification (NCBI taxonomy): domain Eukaryota; kingdom Metazoa; phylum Arthropoda; class Insecta; order Lepidoptera; family Crambidae; genus Agriphila; species Agriphila geniculea. Next base: position 19,154,477 of record OX038875.1, read on the forward strand.
TTAGAGCACAAGACACCATGGCTCCACGATACCTTTATTTCAAATTCTAATTAGGATTAACAAATATTTTAAACAAACTGTGATTGCTCATTTGCTAGGCGGGACGCTAGGGGCTCTTACTGTAAAAAATCTTGGCACATGTCACTTGATCCTTTGTCTCTTTTTTACATAGAGCGTGTCCGTATGATGTTAACTTCTCTTTTCCGCGCTTTGTTGGTCTTCTTGAGCGCAGCGAAAATTTTTCTATGTCTATGGTAAAAACAGATGAATGCTTCACGTGAAACTATTCTGACGCTTCTGAATAAATGAGATAAAGTAAATGAACATTCTCATGCTTAGAGTAAGACGCGCTTCTGTTCCAGAAAGAGAAGCCATACGAAGCTTTCCCCTCTGCCGAAGTACAAGCCCAAATGGGCATATGCAGTTGATAAAACCAGTTGCGCCCGGATTTCTTTCTAGACCGAGTCCAGTCGCGCATGTGAACGCTGCAGTGTTTAAAATGCCGAATTGATGAGTTTTTTACTGTTAAAAGAGGTCTGGAACATCAAAGTTTACAAAAAGTCGGTGTTACATTTCACATGAAAGTAATTTTTTGTCGTATTATTGCTATTTGTTTACATTTAAACATTAAATTCGTATATTTTATTCTTGATTAGTTGTCAAATTTATTCAGTGACATCGGGTCTGCTCGTCCAAGGCTCCTCCGTACAAATTTCAGATCTGTCGCTAGATAAATCCGAGTTCTCGCCGATGAGCAACTTAGTGATGTTACCGTATCACAATGTTTGTCGATAAAGGATATGGCCTGGTCCTGCTCCAGGCATTCTCATAAATGTGATATACCTAAAAATTCTTAAATATTTATTAATTCTTTTTAACTTCTGACAGACTCAATTTGGTCTTTGCAGTTTTGCACTGTTACATTCTGCGTCAAAGAGTAAAATAAAATCACAGCATAAATTAATTGGTTCTCTCACAGAATAAATAATCTTTTTGATACATCTTATATTATTATACAACCTGTTACAAAAGTACCCCTAATCCCTGAAATGCCAATGAGTATTAATGAAATAGAAATGATGGGCGCTGTTCTTTATTTTTTAGCTATAATATTTACGGAGAAAAACGATGTCGAAGTTTTGCAAAAATATCGACAAGAATTTGAAAGATTCCCAATCAGCTGTTCCGGTCAGTTCCGGTCATTGGCTTCTAAATCAAAGACTATTCGTTTTTCAGACTGGTCACATCTGTAGATATTTGTACCTACGTTTACATTACAGTGACCTAACTAAGCTAGTTATGACATAAGCGTATTTAAAATAACATAAATACCTCAGACATAACAGTGACGTAATTTCTAAATTAAATAGTTACTGAATTAATATTTATTTCAAAAATGTAAAATTAATCTCTGCACACCAATTCGAAAAGACACGTAAGCGTCATCTGTATTTAAATACCTACCATGGATAAGTTAAGTAAATTACTAATTTTACCTAGAGAGTTCTTGCTTTGATAGATAATTTCAAGCAGGTTCCAGAAGTCCTATCTGTTGTTGTTTAATCTTTGAAATCGTGTTTGACTGCGGTCGTGTCCGCGGACACGTCCGCGGTCATGACCGCTGACAAATATCGGCATCACACAAAGCATCAAACGAAGCCGCCGCGACGCGCGCTAATGTACAGTAAAAAAATGTCAGTAGTCTTAGTTGTTCCGTTTATTGTAAAATTCGTTAATAGTTTTTATGGTATTCCAATATCTGTAGGTGCAATGCGATTAATTTAGCTTTGTACAACAGAAGTGAACACCTTCAGAGCGCTTGCGGTACATAAGGATGTATTTTAATTTGTTGAAATTTGTGCACACCGCAACATAGCTACATTCTCGAGTGAAGTTGCCGCGGATCACAGTCTATTGTCAATTTAATCGCATGTTTAGTATTGATAGATTCATTTTTTTACCTTTCGATATTAGGGGTATTTTTGTAACACCTTGTATAAAAATGAATGGAATAAGATCATTTATAATAGAAAAACGTCATAAAATGCTCTTAATACGTATATGAGACTTGACAATAAGACTGAGTGTTCTTGAGTCCGTATTAACTTTTTCAGAAAGGTTTTTGCTTGTTGGGCTCTTTGTTGTTATTCACCCCATGTAAAATGTTTGAGTTTGTTACCTTTATTCCTTTTTCCGTATCGATATTGCTGCAACGACAATTGAGCCCAGCCCTTTATGTCAAAAACGTGTCATATTTTGATGTGTGACTCATCCGTACACAAATTTTTGCTGTTTTGTTTTATTTTTTATGTGTTGGTGTCGTCTTTACAGTGTTGTTTTTGTATGTGAGTATGCGGAACTGCACTTGTGTGCACTTTCCCCCCCCGCAAAAAATGCCAGAAAAAATTGAATAGAGTAATAATCGCTAAGGCTGCTCCCTTCCGCGATGCTCTAAGTTCTCATGCGAATTCATAGAAAAATACACGGTCGTAAGAAAATGAGAATAACTGAAGAATTTTACATTTATTTTCTACTTAGAATCCCTTCAATAAAGCTCCTAACTTGACTAGCTTTTATGATAGGTATCTTTATTCTCCATTTCCCTTCAGGATTATGTACGGTAAAGGTGGCAACCCTGATTATGTATGTATACCACAAACCATACAATTGTATAACTAGAGTTATTAGAATAACTCTTTCAAGTTACTTAACTGTTTCTAATGTTATAAAAGTTTCATTAGAAGTTCACGTAATATAACTTGTATGGTATTTAATCATTTTAAATATTTTTTTTCTTTAAATTTGTTTTTACTGTATTTACGGGAGACTTGCTTCACCTGTGGTGTTAGAAGCATTACAAGCCTTTGTGGAGCACTCCAGAATCCTCTAAAACAGGAATGCTCCCCAAAAGCTTGTAGTGATGAAGCTTCCATGTCAAAATACATAGTTGAAAATTTATCTGTGCAACAACACAAAGGTACGCTTTTGTACTAAACTATATACTTCCTTGTAAGCGCCCGCCCGCGACTTCGTCTGTAAACCCTAGAAAACCTTTGACCAGGATAAAAAGTATTCTATGTTTTAATCCAGGCTATAAACTATAAACTATCTGTGTGTCAAATTTCATCCAAATCCGTTTAGCCTTCTTGAGTTATAAATGGTGTAAATATCCCGACTTTGTTTTACTCGTGTTGATTATTCTTAATGTTCAAATCTCGCAACATTTTATAAATTAAACAATAAGGAGAAATATAAACACAGAAAGTTTCCGAAAATTTAATTTAAAACTGCGGCAACAATATAAAATGTTGTGTAGCAAACATAATGAGGTAAAACGACACGGTGACGGCGCGCGGCAGCTAGTAGGCACATGGGCGGCACCTGGCGGCACGCTGCATGCAACCGTAGGCACCCGTGGAGGGCGGGCGGCGCGGCAGCGGTGGCGTAGCATTGCGACTCGACGCACCGTAGCCGTAGCAAGCCAATGTGACACAAAACGCATTAAGAAGGTCATATTTTTTACAAATAAGTTGACATTTATTTTGTTGAGTGAATTAGGAATCACGAGCGGCGGTGGCGTAGCATTGCGACGCGACGCACCGCACCGTAGCCGTAGCAAGCCAATGTGACACAAACGCATTAAGAAGGCCATATTTTTTTTACTAATAAAATGACATTTATTTTGTTGAGTGAATTAGGAATCACAAGGATGCGTAGCACGCTATTTGTCTATTATATCCCAATGGTGGTGACATCTGATTTGAGTCTGAAACGTTAACTATTTTACCGACTTCAAAAGGAGGGAGGTACTCAATTCGAGCCGTTTTTTTTTTTGTTTTTTGTATGTACACCGATTACTCGAAGACGGCTGAACCGATTGAAATGATTCAAACGTTATTAGATTAGGTAAACTCCCAAGTTGGTCCCATTTTTTTAAATTTTGTAATCGATTCAGTACTTTTCAAGAAATCTTGAAAAAGGTACGAAAATAGTATGATTTTGTGTGAACTACCTCGATGATCAGTCGTATACTTCTTTGTTTATGAACTGAATAAGATAAATATTTTTTTGTTGAAAAAGGGATATCTTAAGTGTAGTTCTTTAACCGACTTAAAAAAAGGAGGTTCTCAGTTTAACGCGCATGTATGTATGTTTCTCCGCAATTAATTCACGTTTGGCTGAGCCGATTTTTCTACCTAAATAATATACCTATACTACCTAATACAAAAGATACCTACACTAAAAATAAAAAAATAAAAATTGTTTACAAAAACAAAAAACCGACTTCAAAAAACCTACCTCTAAAAAGCAAGAAATAATATTCATAATAATAAAAACACGTCTATTGAAGTCCAGTGGGGCTTTTAGAATAAAAAAGGCATTTGTACTCCAGCCCCACCCGACTTCAATAGACGTGTTTTTATTATTGTGAATATTATTTCTTGCTTTTTTGAGGTAGGTTTTTTTACTAGTAAGTAGATGAAAATATTATGATGAGTACCTAAATTCATCATACAATCAGGATTTCTTCATATTGTGAAACCATCTACATAATTGATGATGATGAACATTTACATTATTTTCAATCATTTCGTTTCATACACTCATTGTTGTTGTCATCTTATTAAATATATCCTGTGCCTTTTTGATTGATTGGTGACGTCATTACATTATTATCACGTCACGTCACATTATTATGGTCGTAAGTCACTGACATGAAAAATATTTTTTTTATTTAACTGGACAGGCTGTCTGTATGATTTGACAGCAAAGTTCTTGTGCCTATTTGAAACGCCACTAGCGTGCGTCTAAAGAACTAATTTTGACGTACAATATGAAAATGGTTGACGTGATGGTCTCTCCAGACTTCAAACTTTAGTACCATGTACGCACGCTATGCTCACGCTACGTCCTACAGCGCCAACATGGCGGTAATCAAATAGGCACAAAAACAGTTTGACATAAGCCTGTCCAGTGTAAATATATGCAGGTCAATGTCGTAAGTATACCTTTTTTATAGCTTGTTTTGTCATTATTGTCTGGCAAAAAGGAAATGTCCTGCTGTTCCTTTTTTTGCAGTGTGTATTTTGTAATGCACATTAGCACAAATCTGCATCCACGAAATGAAGCTTAGCCGCGGGCTATGGGCGCATTTCAGAGCAACAGCTCTGCTGAAATTATTGCCACCCCACATTCCAATTATTTAACAATTTAAGTTGTGTTCGGCTTTTCGCTTAATCTTCCACGGTGTTTTAAGGGCATTAATTTTCTATGGTTAATTCAGTTTGTTTTAATTTAATGCAAAATGAAAACAGCTTCATTGTTTTTAAATAACCCTTGTTGTTTTGATTGATTCATCAAGTCAATTTCAATGCAAAATGTAACATTGTGAAAACAAAAAACTTAATTCCAAATCGAGAAATGAACTCTTCTTATGGTTCTACTTCTAAATGGTTGTCATAAATATAAATTCGATCGAAATTGCACCGCTCAGTGGACTAAAAACTTCCTAAAATAGTTCTATTCAGTTAGTCGCTAAAGTTCCATCGCGGAAATTGTCTGGATGCGTAACATGTAGGTACCTAACAAAAGATATTTTTATTAGACAAAGCATTTCTGTTAAAATGGAGAACGTTATTTACAGTGCGGTGCCGACTACAATACCATTCCATTTCTGTATTAAGGAATTTTAAACGAATTGCTGGAAAGTCTAAGTCACCTATTCCATAAACGATATCTTATCCTGGATTCCACTCAATTTACTGGAACGAGACACAATAAAATTCTTAAATAAACAATGGCAATATTTCAAATTGATTCCAATATTATATCTCGTTGCTATTTAAGGGGTGATATTTTTTTTAAACCTATTTCAACGAAACAAAATTTTTATTAAAAAAAATTATACACAACAATGCTCGACCTTAATTGAATTAAAAAAATCGGGTTGCACTCCGGGAGTGCCGGCAGAAGTGAAACCTTTTTGCACGAATTGCCGTCTTACGAATTTACTCTGCATTTGTATTTACGAATACAGAACCTTAGAGTAAGACGCGCTTTCGAGACGAAGCCGCGATGCTCTAAGTACAGAACTATTGTACGAAAGATCGAAGTACGAAAGTCTTATCCATAGACATAAAAAAATTTTCGCTGCGCTCAAGAAGACCAACAAAGCGTGGAAAAGAGAAGTTAACATCATACGGACACGGTCTATGTAAAAAAGAGACAAAGGATCAAGAGACATGTGCCAACATTTTTTACAGTAAGAGCCCCTAGCGTCCCGCCTAGCAAATGAGCAATCACAATTTGTTTAAAATATTTGTTAATCTTAATTAGAATTTAAAATAAAGGTATCGTGGAGCCATGGTGTCTTGTGCTCTAAGTAATTGTGATGTGACAAAAAGAAACAATCCAAGTAATCATACTTTTCACAGGTAAATAAGATATTACCACACATTTCTCTAAAACCAAATTTCGCTACATTTATTCGTTTATCGACGAAGAAAATAGTATGGAACATAATTTATTAATTTCTTTTGCCATATATAGTCATATTTTATGTACCTAAGTCATATTTTACGTATCTCATATAAAATGTATGCATTTATTTTCGGATCACCTGTTTATTGACATTGTTGTTCTTATGGTCTTATCTATAGCTTGAGAGAAAATCTAGAGTTTTGACATTGAATTAAAAAATTTGCGCGTTGCTATGGTGACACAAGTGTTTACATATTCTTACGAATTTTCGATCAGGGTCACGTGATCCTGACTGACTGACGCGAGTTCAAAATTTTTTCCCCATACAAAAAAGCGTACAACGTCGCTAAAGAAGTTTTCACTTCAAAATAAGACTAAGACAATGTAGGTAGTGCGTAAAAATATGCCTTTGATAATGAGTAATTCTTACAGGGTTATTTTTAAAACACCCACAAACTCGCAGAAGTATACGAACGTCAAAAAACAATGTTTGTTCTACGACTTTTCAGAAAAAAAACTGCTTTCCATATAAATATCCAAATATTGATCGAGTTTTGTACTAAAAGTCGATTTTATTTTGACTTTTTCGGAAAGTCGTAGAACAAACGTTGTTGTTTATGTTGTAAATAAGTAAGTAAGTACTCCCGCGAGGTTGTTGGTGTTTTACAAATAACCCTGTATACAGTAATGCGGTGTACATCAGTCGCACTCGTCGCGCTGCGCTGCGCTTCTCGGATTAATACCTAATTAGCCCACCTAGTGGTGTGGTGCTGCGCCGCACTCGCGTTGCGCCCTCTATTTGAGTTAACTTGCCGGTTCTTATCCTCGTTAGCTTACATCACACGGGCTACGTTGGATATACTTGTATGTAATCTTACTCTGCAAGCGTTGGAACGAAACTTGTAACTATAAATGTTATTTTAAAATTTGAAAATTGTTATCTATCTAGTTATTTCCAAATTTTAAAATAACATTTATACATATTATATTTCCCCTCCGTCCACTATGATCCCCTGCTAGACTCCCCTGGGGGATTCGTGTGGATATTTTGTCCACTTGGATCCACCAAAAATGATTAATCCGTAGAACTGAAAATCAAACAACTTTATAAGAATTACATTATTCAGTAGGACTGAAAATCAAACTTTTGTTTGCTAGTAAAACAACTTTATTAGAATTACATTAAACAAAAGATTAATTATTTAACCATCATCTCAAGTGGCAAATTTGCCATGTACGTGTGACTATATTCATAAATAATTGGGTCACGAAAAATTGGATGACGAAGCCAGGAATGTAGCACTAATAACCGAAGTGAGAATGAGAAGACATTTTCGTAATCTTTTTAAAAATATTACAGAACATAATATTATATTTAGCTCAAGACAGGACTGATAATGAGGAAGGATGTCGATGCGAGGCATCGGTACACCTAAGTATATGTATTATCAGACACCGTAATGAGCGACGCAGCACAGACGCTTCCAATATATGGAAGATAATGACTTTATAACCGATTTTACCAAGAACTTGATACAGAAAAGCGTGCAGAACAAGGCATTATTAAAAAAAGAAATTTTAAGTTAAGTACCTAAGTATTTTCTCTGTAAAACTTTAGCTTTAAGGGTGTCTCAGTAAGAGTGCACTTTTTGATTTTAAAATAAAAACACGTAATTTTTCAGAGAGTTGTGATATTTTTATAGGATTGTAAAGAAGACATGTTCCGATTAAGTATGGAATAAACTATCTGGCAAATGGCCCCCACGGCTCTGATGCCAGGCCATTACTCTTTTCATAAAAATTTCCATGACTTCTTCACAGAGATGTGGCTGTATCTCACCGATGACGAGTTGGATCTGAGATTTGAGCTCAGGAATTGTTTTTGGTTTATTCGCATGACGACGACGACGGCCAGACGACCAATCGTCTAGTGCGGATTTTGGTCAAGCGGTGTGTTAAGACCTTACTTTTTCGAAGATGAGGCCGAAATCGAAGTGGCTTGGAACGGCATTCGTTACAGTAACATGATAACGGAGTTCTTGTGACCTTAACTAGATGGCATGGATCTGGATGACGAGTGGTAAAAGCAGGACGGCCCAATCTACCACACCGCGCGTGAAATAATCGATTTATTGCAGCAACGATTTCCAGAAAACATTTTCTCACGAAATTCTGATGTCAACTGGCCATCAAGACTATGCGATTTAACACCGTGTGAATTTTTTCTTTGGGGTTTTGTGGAATCTCAGGCTTATGCGAATAAACCAGAAACAATTCCTGAGCTCAAATCCGAGATCCAACGCATCACCGGTGAGGTACAGCCACAACTCTGTAAAAAAGTCATCGAAAATTTCATGAAAAGAGTAATGATATTTTATTCCATACTTAATCGGAACATGTCTTCTTTACAATCCAATAAAAATATCACAACTCTCTCAAAAAATAAGTGTTTTTATTTTAACATTCTAAAGTGCACTCTTATTGAGACACAATCGCTTATACTTTGTAACGTTCTGGCAGTAACCGAAATGAAATTTGATATTTGAATAAAAATAACAAGGATGAAAATTTGTTGCTAGCTTAAGTTTGTGTAGTTGTTCGTTTCCTGTATGAACATCAGCTTTAACGTTCAAGCACAGAATGTTCAAGTAAAAGAGTTCAATAACAATATGCAATAAAAATATTATAATAAGTACAGTAAGAGCGCTTAGCAAAACTATTATAGTTTTTTAAAAAGATTTAAAGATTTTATTTTTTGCTGGAAATTGTAGGTTCAATTTTTTTGTTTTTCGCAAGAGTTAAAATAGAAAACACAACGGTTTGTACTGTTTGTAAATCCAGACTTGGTAGTCTGGATTTACAAACAGTACAAACCGTAGTTTTGATAGTACTGAATCATCACGAAATCATCGAAAAAGTTATATTCAGCACACAATGTCTTCTATGTTGTATAAGCCATTGTCAGTCAGCCACATCATAAAACCACACCACGTCAATTTAACCCGCAAAAGTTCAATTAAAAACAATTGAAAATCGAATCATGGCTCAGCTGTTGTGAAATCAGTGTCACAGTTGCAAATCCATTATCAGTAACATGTCGTGAGTAGGCTCACATGTACAAACACGTCACTGGTAATATATTCGGCAGTCCGCGTTAATTCGCTGCGGAATCAATCTATGGCTGGTTTACATTATCTTAGCTCTTAGTAGAGTGCTCTAAAAGACTGCATTAGTAGAAACGTTTAAACGGTTGTTTTAGTGACGTAATAAAGTTTCAACTTGAATCAAAATAGAATCGCTTTCCAGTAGCACCCCCTGCGCGCCCGCTCATCCCCCGCGCGACACTCTCCTCGCTACTGGAATGGAAGCATGTAAATTGATATTTTAGTAGCGTATTGGAAGACTGCATTGTGCATTAGTCAATTTGGTGGGCGCGTGAATTCTATGTATTGTACGACGCTGTTTATCCATCCTGGCGACGAAATGACACTGTACGGGAAGAATGTAAACGCTTACAGGAAAGGCACCAAAACTACTAAGGCATTCGAGTACGACTCGCACTCTACTAAAGCACTCTACTACCAACTAAGATAATGTAAACCAGCCCTTACCGTTTGCCCGGTGTGTTGTCATTAGGCCGGTTGCACGCTGTTACATTGATTCGGAAACCATTCAATGCATATGTGATATCTTTTGCATTCACTTGTTCTGGGGGCTAATTATCAAATTTTAAAAATATATCGCAAGTTGCACGCTGTTACATTGATTCGGAAACCATTCAATGCATATGTGATATCTTTTGCATTCACTTGTTCTGGGGGCTAATCTATCGCAATCGCTTTCGTTTGACAGATGGATGTGACACATTGCTGCATTTCTTTGGTAAGTTTTCATTTGTGACAAAAAGAAGCTTCAATGTGTCACATCCTGTAAGCGATTGCGATAGATTTTTAAATTAGACAATAGAAAGGCTGGTCAATAGTGTCAAGTCAACGTCAGTTTAAAAAAATATAGATTTTGGAGTAGTTAATGAAGTAATTATTTTTGATCGCTAAATCGCTAAATAAACTAAATTTGATGAATTAAATTCATTTATTTTAATGACTAATAAAGTACAGTTTTCTTTCTAGTTTTGTATTAATAAAATTCATTTTTAAACTAGGAGGATTATAATTTTCCCGTTAATTTTAAATTATATCTAATAATGGTTGATAGTAATAATAATTATTATAGACGCTGGACAGTAAATTAATTATAGATCAAATTTAAAAAAAAGAAAACCAAAATGTGTTGGAAGAAAAATTGATATTTAGGGAAATTCGCTTCCGACATCCAAAAATTGGTAGCAAACACATAGCCACAGAGGAAATAATCACTACGTTTTACACATAGCAATAAAAAAAATGACAGGTCTACATCACAAGTTAGTGGCCTTTTGGAAGTAGCTCCGTCTGGTAGACGATTTGTGAATCAGTATCCTGCCATTGTGATGTGACAGAGTGGAGCAATAATCTTTAATGAATATAAGATTCTTGGAGTGGAGTCAACGTGTCCTGCCGTGCTATTCTCTGCAATTTCACTGTGAGTGATTGTTTCGTTTCTTGTTTGAGTCATATATGACATCTGTCAGAAACTCAACGAAACGATCACTCACGAATTACCCATTACTGGAAAACCATATATTCCAAAGAGTTTAACCTTCCGAATGAGGGCTTTTCAAAGTGACATTTAAAAAATAAAAAGAGTAACTATTTGTCTCACTAGATGGCGTTGATGGAAAGAGAGATGGAAAGAGAGAAAAATATATATAAACGGCCTGTACCAAAGAGGCAAGTAAGCGCTCGCTGGCTGACGTCTGCCCAAAGAGAAACATTTTAGGGTTACATCTGCCCAAGAACCTTATGACTCTGGACATTGCGTCACCTTTTGGGGCTTGAAGAACGAAAAAATAACCTTGAATGACGTCAACGATATTTTCCATCTCTTTCATTAGGGTGACAACAATGTTGTCCATTCGTAGGACAGTCACTACAAATAGGTACTTACTACAGACTATCAACTTATGCCTACGGCGTAAGTTTTTTGGACGACCAATCCAAACATTCAAAAGTGTTTAGATTCTAAACATTTGAATGTTTAGAATAGTTTAGATGTTAGTTAGTGCCAAAGTTTGTATGTTTGGGTATCTCTAAACGTATACAAACATTCGCATTTAGAATATTACTGCATTTATAGGATTATTACTACTCTTGACCAACGATATTATAACCTTTCTATATATTCATTCAAACCCCCCTGTTTGGCCAGCGGCGGCGCGCAACACAAAATATTTACTTAATAATTATTTTCGGTTGGCTCCTCTCCGGATGGACGATACTGTTTTGGAATGGTGGTCACACTGGGGGTCAAGTCTGCTATTGTTAACATCATATAATCGTGTTTTAATGGTGTTTGAATGGTAATGCTTTTTAACACCGTTCTTGATTCTTAAACCCAAAACTGAGACACAGTGTCTAACGGGTTTGGATTTTTAGGAAAAACAATGTGTTTCAATTTTGGGTTTATAAAAACAAGAATTGTGTCAAAAAGCATTACCATCCAAACACCATTGAAACACGATTACGGCGTTAGTCACGATAATAGCAAACTTGACCCCTTGGTCCTGTACGGTCCGGCTGGTTAAAAGTCAAAACTTGGAGATACGTGGTGAGGTTTAAGACTTAGGTACAGATGCCGGCATATATATTGGCAAGAAAATGAAAGAGACAAAAGATGCGCAGTAGCCATAAACTTAGTGTTTATAGCTACTGCGCATCTTTTGTCCCTTTCTTTCTCTTGCCAATATATATGCCGGGCAGTTTTTTTTTTTATACACACCTGCCCTTCCACCCTAAAGTCACGTGTATTTTTATTTTGTACAATGAGGAATGTCTAAAAAAACAAATTGGCTGAATATTTTATAGGCAGGAATAAGCGCCCTTAGTAATAGAAAAAAGTTTTAGAATTTTCGGTTGTGTGAAAAAAAAATTAAGTCTCATTATTAGTCATTGTATTAAAAAAAGTTGCAATATAAAATGTCAAAACTGCATTATTTTGGCCGTTGAAAATAATTTTCCTCTAACGGTAATTGGGATATACTATAAATGTTTCTTTTCCTCATCGTTTCGGAATCTGAAAAATAAAATAAGATTAATTTTTATTTTGTTACTACGAATAAACAATGGGTGTCAAAGACCATAATAACTAGTATAGTAGTAAGGTAGTAAGTTAGGTAGGTCCGATTCTTAGCTGAAACTGATCTAAATTGTTTAACTCAACTACGTAAGATAATATTTTAGTTTACATTACATTTTTTCTCTCTGTTAAGAATACAAAATTATTCCGCTCTCAAAGTTAAATGTGGCATAAAAACATAAAATGTAATGTTAAATGTAAACGTAAATTTTTCATCCAAATCTTTCTTTCTTATTCAAAAGTTCTGCTGTGATTATGGTCACCCTGCGATATGCAGATAATATTTCTAAAGCTTCTTATGTGTCGAAAATGAATACAGATTTGTACATATTATATTTATTATATCGAAATAAAAAATACGTAATTAAGGTGGAATTATAATTAACTTCTATAATATTTCCGAATTAGATCGGAAACAATCTTTGAAATTTGCTAAAATTCAGATTTCTGAGAAGGAAAAATTGAATGCTGAAAATACTTTAAAAAACACTTACTTGTGAAATATAATGTTAGAATTTGGTTTTGAAACATTTTTGCAATTATGCACAATGCAACACATGCTTTGTAACGCGAATTTTATTTAAATATTTTTATATTTTTGTACATAAACGTGAGATGCGGTGGAAAATCATTGACATTAGTGACATGTCAAATCAAAGACAATTCCATCAGTGATGCCACCTTATTTTTATTTGGTAACTTATGAAATATGGAGAAATTACTGTTAAACGTAAAATATTGTAATAACAAAATGGACTCATCTGTCCTCTAAATAATTACTTTGGCATGTACTAATAAATTTTAACATCATGTAACTAATTTAAAGTGTGCCGATATTTACATTTATTTAGAAAATCTAATTAATTTTTGTACATGACCTGGGTAAATTGACTATGAATTGGGATATTTTGTACTTAGCATGGCAATTTCAGTCACAGTCTGAGAGGGATAAAAGAAATCTGCAAAGGTGAATGACCTCATCCCCAACCATCCTTCAGTAGTAGAATGTCCAGTGTCATAGAATATGAATATAAGGTTCTTGCATCTGCCTTTCAGTTTACGTTTTTTTACTCATGTGATCTGCCTGCCAACCTGAGTACTCTTCGAAGCTTAGTAAAAAAAATCACATTGACATGATTGACACATACATTTTTATCAACGCCGTCTATCAAGCCTTCAGCTTTTTGTCATTTTGAAAAGTCCTCATTAACCGGGTAAGTAATGGGAATATGACACCTGTGAGATAACGCTGCCGCAGTGACGAACTCGACGCTCGCTGCTAACTTTAGAGCAGCGGTTCCCGAATTCTTGTGGCTTCGGAACCCTTTTTGGTTAACCGATTTTCGGCGGAACCCCAGCTCTAGTAAGAAGTAAACTAAATAGGGTTGGCACTTTTCGGAACAGAAAATAGGACAAATACAAAAAAAAATTGGGTCTATTTTCTAAATGTACTATGGGCAACAGCGTCGCTTAACCAGTTTGCAACAAAATTCGTGTGCGCGCGTGTCGCCCCTGCACGAACTAAACGTATGTGACAGCGGGCGCGGCGTGCAAGCGATTTTAACCTTAGCAGTGGTTAAGCGACGCTGTTGCCCATGGTACGTTGAAATGCAGAGATGTGAATTATTTGAAATACATGTATTTAAAATACAAATACAAAATACAAAATACGTATTTGTATTTTGTATTTAAAATACTTTTTTTCAAAATGTATTTTGTATTTTATTTGAAATACTTTTTATGAGGTACTTAGTATTTTTAAAATACAAATTACTTTTTTCTGTGTATTGGTATATGTATTCTGTGGTATAGTATGTCATGTCAATGTCAAACAAAACAAAACAACTAAGGCTGCGGTCCCCATAGCGATAATATCGATATTATCGCGATAACAGCCGGTCCGCATGCACGTTAGCGCGTTTACAATATCTAGCGTGACGTCACTCATGACGTCATTACCAGCGCCATCTTGGGCTTACAGCGACCATACCTCGGAGCGTAATCACTGTGAACGTTCTGTCAAAAGTTATAAGTGACTGTCAAACGAAACAGGTGTCAGAATTTTATTTCGTCAAAAAATCAAAAAATGAGAGAGTTCGTTATAGAAGGATCTTTTCCTCACTTCACAACAAAAGGATAGAGCATTATATTGGTTAATATTTTGTTAATATTAATTTGGAGCTTATCCAAAAAGGTGGTTGATGTAAAAAGTTGAAAAAAAAAGATGTTGGATGCACACGATTCAATAATCAAGCGTTCTTCATCATTATCATCGCTTTAGAGAGCAAAAATAGTATCTAGCAATTATTCCATCTTGTATTTGAGGTTAGAATAAAACGTTAGCGCGCTTACGAGCGGTTCGCAATCGCCAGTTGTCATTTGTCGATTTTATCGATTTGAGCGCGATATCGAATGCGGACCTCGTGTGAGCGTTGTAAACGCCGTAATCGATGTAATCGCCATGTGGACCGCAGCCTAATTACAGAGCTCGGTAATTTGTCATGACACTTCGTTTAATTTCTATCTATACCAATGGGTTCTAATGGGTGCATTTCAGCAGACTAATCGCTAAAGAGTTCTACACTAGGCAGACGTGGGCCACGTATGCCGATCTGCGTATAATATTAAGGATGATCTCTTTGAACAAATGCTAGTGTTAAAAATCGGTGAATTAATATGAAGTTATTTTATACCATATTTTATTTATTTGACCAGTTTTAACACTAATATTTTTTGAAGCTACAAAGATCCCAAGTTAGAGTGTTTGTAAAAATAAGTCTGCCGTTTTTGGCCCAATTTAAAAAAAAAATGGTACAGAAACGAAACTTGTTTCCAAGTATAAAGTCTGGCCAACGAGTCGTGTCATCTCAAACCCGCGACAAATTTAAAATTTTCTTTCTCTAGATATTATTATCATTAGGGTTGACTTATAATATGGCACCAAAAAAATGTATCCCAGTGAAAAAAAGTTATAACCTCCTTCAAAAACCTAAAAATAAAAACAAAAATCGTTAAAAATAGCTCTAAAAACCATGAAATAATATTGTAATCACAAATACGCATATAAATTTTAATAAAAAACGTCTATTGAAGTCGGTTGGGGCTCGATGGAGGAAAACTTTTTTTATTCTAAAATCCCCATCCGACTTCATTAGACGTTATTTTTTATTAAAATAGATATGCGTATTGGTGATTTTAATATTACTTCTTGCCTTTTAGAGCTATGTGAAGCTGTTTTTGTTTTTATTTTTAGGTTTTTGAAGGTATTTCTTTTTTAAAGAAGCTTTTTTATTTTTAACTTTTTTGTGGTAAGTGTGTAATATTTTTAATTTTATATATTTTCAAAATGCCCATAACTCAATTTCTTAATTTACGCTGCTTGTTTTTAAAGAGTTGTTGTGGTTTTGTAGTCCAAGTCTATTCCAGAACGTCGCAGACCATAACTTGATTTGTTTTGGATTGTCACAAATCTACCAATATCACAATCACTATACATATCCTATTTGAGTTTGAAGAGTTCCCTTGAATATCTTCGAAGTCCAAGGTCCAATGTCAATTAAATTAAAAGGACACTTAAGGGTATCCCTTTTCCAACAAAAAATCGGTTAATAATAACCAAGTCGTCACGGTAGTTAACGCAAAATCATAGTATTTTTAGGATCATTTGAAAAGTACTGGAACGTTTAAAAAAATAATAAAAATTGGGACCATCTCGCAAGAAAACTCAATCAAACAAAAAAGAACCACCAAAATCGGTCTATAAATATCGAAGATACGCGCGAACAACTATAAAAAAATACAATCGAATTGAGAACCTCCTCCTTTTTTGAAGTCTGTTGAAAAAAGACAACCCGAATGATATTTATAATATCTATATTTGGAAACAAGTTTCATTTCTGTATCATACTTTATTAAAAATCGGGCCACAGGTCAAGGGAACAGAGTGGAACAGTTGCATTGTCTAATTGCGTTGTTTTTTGGAAACTGTATTTTTTACTTTACTTTAGAAGAAAGTTCATGAAATAATCTAGTGTCGGCCACGGTCATGCTCTTTGTTTTCTTATGTTATGTATTAGGCATGAGGGAGGCAGTTGTTTTCATAACAATATACCTAATTTTATTGACACAAACACCCACATGTTGGGGTCTATCCCCACTCCTGTTGGAATGGCCGCCATTTTAAGGGTCATAATTCAAACAAAAATAACTATCAAAAAATGCAACGTAGAGCAATAAATTTTGAAGTCGTTTTGTAGATAATATCCCTGTGTATTTGAATAATGCAAATGTCCTAGTTTTTGAGAAATGTAATAAAAACTCAAAAAAAGTACACAAATTTCGTATAAAATTTTACTTCAGTAATTTTTTATGTCATATTTGAGTTGAAAGTTCACACATTATTTTTTTAAGTTGATAGGTGGTATTATTAGCTTTCGAACAGTATTTTTGTTATAACTCTAGGACTTCTAAATCCGGAGAAATTTATATTTTTCCGCAAGGTCATCTAAAAAAAAGTCAAATTTAAAATGGCGGCCATTCCAACAGGAGTGGGGATAGACCCCAACATGTGGGTGTTTTTGTCAACAAAATTAGGTATATTTCACGCCTTTAAATTATCGTTAGTTCAAGAGTCAAGACCAAAGGCACTGTATAAACATTTATAACGCTTTTTGAAACTTTGTGTTTTTTGTTTATTGCAAAAGATAAAGATAACGTCTTCTAATTAATTATTATGGACTGTGTAGTACCTAGTGTGGTAGTACACTTGTAACTGTTAATAAAAATAATAACAATGATAAAAAATAAAATACGAAAAAAGGTATTTTATTTGAAAAAAGTATTTTGAAAATACGTATTTTGTATTTTGTATTTAAATACTTTTTTTGAAAACTATTTTGTATTTTTATTTGAAATACAAAAAATAGCCAAGTATTTGTATTTTATATTTAAATACTTTTAATAAAGTATTTTGCACATCTCTGTTGAAATGATTAAAACTACTGTAGAGTCTGGTAACTGGTAAATCCTTCATTTACTAGTTACCCAGACATGTTGAATGTATGTGAATGTTTGTAATTTTTTAAAATACTCAAAATCAATGTGTGGCGCGGGAATCGGTTAAGGAAACAACTGCTCGGTGCAACGCGTTTATTGTGACTAAAAAACAGTAATTATTTATGAATAATATATATACTACTTTCACACTACATCACCCCCCTAATAGAAAAGAAAAAAAAAACATAGATATTTTTTCTTTTTTTTTGCACTTATAATGAACAAAGGTGTAAGAGGACATTATGTTAAGTACAACATGATACAAACAATATAAGAAAATACAATCTTCCCCTTAATAAACACTATTTATTATATAAATCGAAATAAACTTAATTTTTAAAGGGTTTAGTACGATTTTTATGGATAATCTTCTCTTTGTTGTTTACAATCATTTTAACATTTGGTCCGATCTCTTCAATAACTTTATACGGGCCATCATACAATTTCTCCATTTTATTTCCACTCTCATTTTTTATTAAAATTAGATCATCTTTTTTATAACTAATAGGTTTTACATTTTTATCGTAAAGTATTTTCCTATCTAACTTACTGTCTATTAATCTTTTACGTGCATCTTGATGCGCTACTTGTAACCTATACTTTAATTCTAAAGCGTAATTATCCAAATTATACAATGGCTCTAATTCATCTTTCAATCTACTTGGAATTATGCATGGCTTTCCAAAAACTAGCTCATATGGAGTATAGTTTGTCATTGAATGCACCGTTGTGTTAAAAGAGAAACACCAAAACGGTAGCCAATGGCTCCACGTGAAAGAATTTTCTTCACATTGAATTCGTAAGAAGTTTCTTAAATGTCTATGCGTATTTTCTAGCGCTCCTATGCTTTGATGATGATAAGATGTAGAATGAACTTTTTCTATTTCTAATAATTTACAAACCTCTGCCATCGTCGATGAAATGAACTCCGAACCTCGATCTGTTCCGATAGCTTTAGGTACGCCATACCTTAAAATAAAATTACAAACAAGTGCCTTCGCCACAGTCACAGCTTCTTTGTTCGGAAGTGGGTATGCCTCCACATACTTGGTGAGCTCACATTGTATAGTAAGTATGTATTGGTTACCTTCATCAACCCGCACTAAGGGTCCGACAAGGTCTAAAAATATTTTTTCGAACGCTGAACTGGCGGTTGTTGTTATCACCATTGGCTCCTTGTAACTAGTTGAATGTTTCATTACTTGACATTTACTACACTTACTTACATAACTCCTTACATCTGCTTCTAGTCCAGGCCAATAGTACTTACTCTTTATATTATTTACCATTCGACGAACGCCGGCATGTCCGCTCGAAGGCAATAAATGATAGTCATTTAAGATTATCATTTTCATGTCCTTATCTGTAATTCTCTTAATATTCTTGAGAATATGAAGTTGGGGTCCGGACCACTTTTCTCTACTACTTATTTCTTTACACAACTCTTCTACAAATAACGCGTTTTCTTTTTCTTTTATTATACATATTGTTTCTATATTTAATTTACTACAAAAATCACTCAACATATTCACAAATACGTCTCGCGTGAAATGCGACATAAAATTGAGGTTTATGTAAATAATCAGCTGACTTTCTATATATATTAGACATTTATCTTCTTTACTTATTAATTTATTTTTCCTTAATTTATCTAATTCTTTGCCTTTTATAAATTTCATTTCCACTGAATAAATTGGTTTACGTAATATCTCTACGGTTTTCGGTTGATCAGGCCTTAAATCTGTAGATATATTTTGCAAATCCAACGAATTCCCTACTAAATCTCTTTGTTTCGCTTTGTTCGCCTCATTTATTTTTCTACTCTGTGCCCTTGTTGTGACTAATATTTTTTCATTTAAGTTTTTCAAGTCGTCTGATGTTATTGTCACTCTACTCAACGCATCGGCTACTGTATTGTCTTTACCTTTGATATAAATTACCTTATAGTCATATTCCTCTAGTTTTAATCGGAATTTTAATAAACGATTTGATGGGTCTTTTATGCTAAATAAATATATTAATGGTTTATGGTCTGTCATGATTTTAAATGTTTTTCCAAATAAATATGGTCTAAAGTATTTAACACTCCAAACAATTGATAACAACTCTTTTTGAATTATAGGATAGTTTAATTCAGCTTTATTTAGGGGCCTACTTGCATATGCAATAGGTTTAAGATCTTTATTGCATAGTACTGACCCAATAGCTACTCCAGATGCGTCGGTCTGTAATACGAATTCATTCTCTACGGAAAAATCTGGGTATTGTAAAACTGGTGGTGTAATTATTGCATTTTTCAAAATTTCAAAACTTTTTTTGACATTCCTCAGTCCAATTAAATTTAACATTTTTCCTGCATAATCTATTTAGTGGAATAGTAATATTTGCAAATTTTTGTATAAACTTACGATAGTAGTTACACATTGCGACAAAACGTCTTACCTCATCCGAAGTTTTAGGTACTGGGTAATTTTGAATAACTTTAACCTTTTGTGGATCTGGCGAAACGCCTTCCGGTGTTACAACATGCCCTAGATATAGCAATTCCTTTTTACAAAATTCACATTTTTTTGGATTTACTTTTAAATTAACCTTCCTTAATCTTTCGAGTATTTTTATTAGATTTTTATTATGTGTGATCAAATTCCTGCCAAAAATTACTAAATCATCCATATAAATAATACAACTTTCGAAATTCAAACCTGACATTGCTATGGACATGATTCGTGAGAACGCCCCTGGGCTAATTTTTAGACCCATAGGGAGACGCTTCATTTGGTATTGTCCTGAGCTATTATTTGAGCTTGTAGTGAATGAAGTGATGCCCCTACTATTGGGCTCGAGCTCAACTTGATAGTAACTTTGACTTAAATCAAGATGGCTGAAATACGTGCAACCAGAAAGAGAGTCTAGTATTTCTGTAATGTTCGGGAGTGGAAATTTATCATCTTTTATGGCTTCGTTAACTTTTCGATAATCTACAACTAACCTCCATTTTTTATTACTATTATCAGATCTATTTTTTGGCACGAGAAGTATAGGGCTATTCCATTCACTATTTGTAGGTTCAATTATATCATCATTTAACATTTGTTGTATTTGTTTATCAATCTCTGATTTCATTGAGTGTGGTAGTCTGTACGGTTTTGTATAAACAGGTCTAACATTTGGTTTAACGTCAATAGACTGACTCATTATATTAGTTGTACTTAGCTTATCCCCATCAAGATGAAATACGTCTGCGTATTTTGCACATATTTGTTCAATAGATTCTTGCTCATCAGATTGCAAATAGGTAAGATTTAAGATAGACAAAAGTTTTCTGATTCTGTCAGCATCAGTCTTAGTTTGGCTATAGTGACATAAATTATAATCGTTTAAATTTTCTAAATCTACTTCAAATGACGGTAAGTCTATACTCTCTTCATTTGTATTCAAAATTTTAATTGGAATTTTTCCACTTTTCGGTTGAACTATACTTCCAGCCAAAAATATATTATCTGCTAACTGTTTTTGAATCACGACATATTGATCTGTTAAATTTGCAGCAACATTAATAAAATGAATCGATTCAGATCTACTTGGAATGTGTAATATTTTATTATTGAAATTATTTTTAAATAAATCTACCTCTATCTCTACATTGTTATTTAGCAAAGTCAATTTGTTGCTTAGTAAATTTATATCAGCATAATATGTTTCCAGAAAGTCTAACCCGATAATTCCATCCGCCTGAAAAGGCATTTTGTCCAACACATGAAACATAAATTCAAGTCGTGTCGAGTTATTGCAACACGATAAATTAGTTTGTGGGAAATAATGATACAATTGTAAGCAAGCGATTTCACTAGAATGAATGTTACCGCCTATACCTTTTATTAAAGTGTCATTACTTTGTAAAGTGATACACTGTGGGACTTTACTTTTATGTATTACTGATAATGTTGCTCCAGTATCAACTAAGAATGAACAATCTTTATTACCTACTCGAAATCGAACGCATTCTAAACCTTCACATGTTAGTATTTTATGCTCGAAAAAACTTATTTTGATCGTTTAACTCATTAGTTTCTTGTGTCGTTTTCTGACGACTTTCATGAACATCTAAATATGTTCTGTTCGATGAAATCCTACGGGGTTGAAAACTATACCCGCGGAGATTACCTGAATGGGATCGCCCACGTTGTCCCCAGCTTGCTCGACCACGATAGTGAGGTGTATAATGAGAAGAATTATTACCTTGATACTGATAGTTGTCGTTTTTATTCTTGTAATAGGTATTGTAATAAGTACCCCAATGTTGATAGCCACGGCCAGGACGGTGTTGCCATCTTCCTCTACCTCTAGGCTTACCTCGCATATTCATCATCACCTGTCCAGCCGGCTGGGATGCCTCTTCATCCTCTGCAGCTCGGATAGCATCTTTCAACTCCTGGTAGTCTCTAGCTGCGATGATTGTTCCCAATCGTCTATTACGCAGCCCATCTGAAAACCGTTTTATTGCAAATTTTTCATTAATCGGTCTCAAAATTTTACATGCTGTATCGCTTGAATCAGCCTGAGAGATAGTTAATTCTACAAAAAGTTCCTCTAACTTGTTTCCAAATTCTGATACCGTTAAATCATTTTGAGATAAACTGTTTAATTGGAACAACAATGAATTTGCTGATTTTTTTGTCAGTAAAAATTTTCTAATGTCCGATATCAAATTATTCACTGAATCGTATGTCGATTTTAGTTTTAATCTTGCCGTGTTTGATAGACGTGTTTTAACAACAAAGTTAATCAGCAAATTCTTGTCCTCCGCTTTAGTTAAACAAGAATCATACATTTCTATACCTTGTATAATATTTTCGGTGGTCTCCTCCTTGCCATCCATAACTGGAATCAACGAGCTTGCCGTTTTTAAGTCAAAACCTGCCATGTTTTCTGATGAATTAGACTCACTGTAACTTAATATTTTATTAAAAGTATCTTCTATTCTCTTACACAAAGTTTCTACTAATAATCCCGAATACTCGGTAGTTAACTGTTTTACATCAGCTTTCTCTAAATATAGTTTATAAAGTTTATATATTTCAATACCTTTCTTAATTTTATTTATTCCTTGAATTTCTGACCTTCGTGCAGGTCCTAATTTTCTAAGACTTACCCTTATTTGTTCTAAATAGGTCAGGAAATTATTTAACTCTATTTCCATTTAATAACTACACTAGGTACTTAATTACACTTATAGTTTCTAAATATAGCCCATTATAATTCATAGTCTCTTTGCACCGAAACAGTTTTTTTTTTTCAATTTAATTAACACACACGCGCACCATAGAAGATTTAAGAACACTTTTAGACAAGGTGGAGGGGCGGAGTGGAGCACACACTAAATTAACGAAGAATCACTCACGGTCACGGGCAGCATCAGGCATTTTCGTCATCTCGCTCTCATCTGCCAGACAGTCGAAGTCGCATCCTCCTAATGAACTCGGATTCTATATGTTTCCGCATCCAGTTTTTCTGCCTATTTTTCACCTTCAAATACAAAATCACGATAATCACAACCAATATTACCACGAGGATGGTGGTCAAAATTATGTTGTTAAAATGGATGTGAGATTCACGTCCGTAGTTGAGGCTCCGTTGGTACCTCCCGCAGCATTCTGTGATATGATCACTTCTTTGTCTTCGATTTTCGAATAGGGTTTTCCCATTGTGGAAGTTCACAAAATTCCGATACAATGTTCGAAGCACACCGTGTTTGCACGTAGCCGGTCACAGTTATAATATTAACGCCCATAATTATCGCTTCTAACTTGTAGCACCAAGGCACAAAGAATGCGCTGAATTGCAGTATTCGCCCGCTCCGGGCTAGTTCGTGGAACTCGAACGCGGCGGCGCGGGCGCCTGGCACAAGGTCGCCATGTGGCGCGGGAATCGGTTAAGGAAACAACTGCTCGGTGCAACGCGTTTATTGTGACTAAAAAACAGTAATTATTTATGAATAATATATATACTACTTTCACACTACAAATGATGTTTTCATTGAACCCGTTTGTTTAACGGGCGGGTCAGCAAAGTAAGAGTGTAATAAAAAAAGGA
The DNA here is from genome assembly GCA_943789525.1 of Agriphila geniculea. Classification (NCBI taxonomy): domain Eukaryota; kingdom Metazoa; phylum Arthropoda; class Insecta; order Lepidoptera; family Crambidae; genus Agriphila; species Agriphila geniculea. The sequence continues at coordinate 19,178,339 of OX038875.1, forward strand.
TAACTAGGTACCTAGGTAAAGGGAAACAAGAGACTTTTGATTTAATGTTTTAGGTATTTTTTTTACTGTTTCCATTCCATGCAGATATAAAATATTAATTTAGTTAGAACAAACAGATAAGTAGGATCTTGAATTTATAAACTCTTGAATTTTCGCGGAACCCCTGAGAGCATCTCACGGAACCCCAGGGTTCCGCGGAACCCTATTCGGGAACCGCTGCTTTAGAGAATAGAATAGCTGTAATATAGGCGAAAAGCGTAGAATCGTAGCGTACGTAGCATCTCAAGATCGTAGCACACGTAGATCTGTCGTAGGCCGTAGCCGCGTAGCGTAGCGTAGCAAATATTACGTTGTTGATATTACGACCAACGCTATAACAATAATGTGGCTTGTTTTAATTAAAAACCACTTTATTTTTGAAATAATTAATTACTGTTTCTGAATGCAATTTTACCAAAGAAAATAAGAATATTTAATGCAAAAATATTTTATTTTTTCATATTGGCTTAATTTTTTTTTAAACGTAAGTATTTGGAAAGTTCTACTATCTCTAAAAGTTTAAATGTCACTCAGGTGATTATTATTGATTAACCACGGCGAACAATCGCAGGCCAAGCCAAATGCCCTTTCGAAATCGAGCTATTATACTATTTATAAGCAAATCAGTAGGTAATATACTTAGGGCCTTAGAGTAAGACGCGCTTCTGTCCCAGAAAGAGAAGCCATACGAAGCTTTCCCCTCTGCCGAAGTACAAGCCCAAACGGGCATATGCAGTTGATAAAACCAGTTGCGCTCGGATTTCTTTCTAGACCGAGTCCAGTCGCGCATGTGAACGCTGCAGTGTTTAAAATGCCGAATTGATGAGTTTTTTACTGTTAAAAGAGGTCTGGAACATCAAAGTTTACAAAAAGTCGGTGTTACATTTCACATGAAAGTAATTTTTTGTCGTATTATTGCTATTTGTTTACATTTAAACATTAAATTCGTATATTTTATTCTTGATTAGTTGTCAAATTTATTCAGTGACATCGGGTCTGCTCGTCCATGGCTCCTCCGTACAAATTTCAGATCTGTCGCTAGATAAATCCGAGTTCTCGCCGATGAGCAACTTAGTGATGTTACCGTATCACAACGTTTGTCGATAAAGGATATGGCCTGCGGGTGTATCGGCTAAAACCATTGAAGTTCATGTTAACTGTAATTTGACAGATGGATATGATACATTGCTATTTCATTTTGGCACAAATAAAAATTTACCAAAGAAAAGTAGCAATGTATCACATCTATCTGTCAAATTACAGTTAACATGAACTTCAATGGTTTTAGCCGATAGACCTGCTGGTCCTGCTCCAGGCATTCTCATAAATGTGATATACCTAAAAATTCTTAAATATTTATTAATTCTTTTTAACTTCTGACAGACTCAATTTGGTCTTTGCAGTTTTGCACTGTTACATTCTGCGTCAAAGAGTAAAATAAAATCACAGCATAAATTAATTGGTTCTCTCACAGAATAAATAATCTTTTTGATACATCTTATATTATTATACAACCTGTTACAAAAGTACCCCTAATCCCTGAAATGCCAATGAGTATTAATGAAATAGAAATGATGGGCGCTGTTCTTTATTTTTTAGTTATAATATTTACGGAGAAAAACGATGTCGAAGTTTTGCAAAAATATCGTCAAGAATTTGAAAGATTCCCAATCAGCTGTTCCGGTCAGTTCCGGTCATTGGCTTCTAAATCAAAGACTATTCGTTTTTCAGACTGGTCACATTTGTAGATATTTGTACCTACGTTTACATTACAGTGACCTAACTAAGCTAGTTATGACATAAGCGTATTTAAAATAACATAAATACCTCAGACATAACAGTGACGTAATTTCTAAATTAAATAGTTACTGAATTAATATTTATTTCAAAAATGTAAAATTAATCTCTGCACACCAATTCGAAAAGACACGTAAGCGTCATCTGTATTTAAATACCTACCATGGATAAGTTAAGTAAATTACTAATTTTACCTAGAGAGTTCTTGCTTTGATAGATAATTTCAAGCAGGTTGCAGAAGTCCTATCTGTTGTTGTTTAATCTTTGAAATCGTGTTTGACTGCGGTCGTGTCCGCGGACACGTCCGCGGTCATGACCGCGGACAAATATCGGCATCACACAAAGCATCAAACGAAGCCGCCGCAACGCGCGCTAATGTACAGTAAAAAAATGTCAGTAGTCTTAGTTGTTCCGTTTAGTGTAAAATTCGTTAATAGTTTTTATGGTATTAAAATATCTGTAGGTGCAATGCGATTAATTTAGCTTTGTACAACAGAAGTGAACACCTTCAGAGCGCTTGCGGTACATAAGGATGTATTTTAATTTGTTGAAATCTGTGCACACCGCACCATAGCTACATTCTCGAGTGAAGTTGCCGCGGATCACAGTCTATTGTCAATTTAATCGCATGTTTAGTAGATTAGGGGTATTTTTGTAACACCTTGTATAAAAATGAATGGAATAAGATCATTTATAATAGAAAAACGTCATAAAATGCTCTTAATACGTATATGAGACTTGACAATAAGACTGAGTGTTCTTGAGTCCGTATTAACTTTTCAGAAAGGTTTTTGCTTGTTGGGCTCTTTGTTGTTATTCACCCCATGTAAAATGTTTGAGTTTGTTACCTTTATTCCTTTTTCCGTATCGATATTGCTGCAACGACAATTGAGCCCAGCCCTTTATGTCAAAAACGTGTCATATTTTGATGTGTGACTCATCCGTACACAAATTTTTGCTGTTTTGTTTTATTTTTTATGTGTTGGTGTCGTCTTTACAGTGTTGTTTTTGTATGTGAGTATGCGGAACTGCACTTGTGTGCACTTTCCCCCCCCGCAAAAAATGCCAGAAAAAATTGAATAGAGTAATAATCGCTAAGGCTGCTCCCTTCCGCGATGCTCTAAGCTTAGGGCTGTTGTAAATCCGGATCTCATTGGAAGAGTTATGTCAATCACAAACACGTCTAATCTAAGTCAACAATAAAGACGGCATACAAAACTTCGCCGTGCCGAAGTTGTAAACTGAAAAGTTTTGTTATTACAAGAAAAAAGCTTACCGTTGCGTGAGTTTTGATTATATTACCAGAAAAAGAAGCGATTACCTAGATTTCTAAATTTCAGAGAATATTTGAGACTTTTATTCCTAGTATCATCATATAAATTTATTTCACTTATGAACCGTCGTCGCGTCGGTATGACCATAAAATGGAAAAAGTATACAGAGATAGATTGCTTTATATTTTCTACAATTGTCATTACAACTAAACATAGGTATAATAATTAAGAATTAATAGTGTTGTTTTCAAAATGTTTCGTTACACGACTTATAAAAACCACCTACATACATAATAATAACTTACACCTCAAAGTTCATTTCGTTATCCCATCAAAGCACGTAGGGCTGAAATCTGCCCACACGCCCACCGAGAATTGGAAAAAACGAACGTATCAAAAATCCATTATGAAAGCCAAATAACAAGGGTGTAAATCAGGAAGCTGGCTGAATAGAGTCTCGCTGTAGACCCGGAGCCGCCATAAATTCAAGCATCATTTACTTGGCAAAGCTATAACTCCGCGGGAAAAATGTTTATATTGTAACTTAGACTTGAAACTTTTTTGAATTCACTGAAGATTGAGTTCTTGTTGTTTGTTGAAAAAAGTTTTCTATCCTCGTTTTGTAAAGTTGAATTTATATTTATATTTTAAAGTTGTTTAAAATTTAAGTTTCTATGCTCTGTTTGATTTTCATAGGTACGGCACTTAGATGGGTTAAATACTATTTTCTTCGATCAAAGAAAATGCACATGCTAAACACTCAACCTGTTTCACTTAACGACAAGTTCTTTGCTTCAACTAAGACACCATCTGCACAGTTTAAAACTTATGAGAAGTTTCTATCACGCAAGGTTCAAGTAATTTGGTTTAAATTTCAAAGTGCAATTCAAAAGTGCAAAATTTCAAGGTGTGCCTGAAATATTTCTTAGTATATTTCATTTCGTTTTCATCAAATTCGTATACATATCACAATGACGGAATATAAGTTTTTGATGACGTGACAAACTTTGTATGCCACGACAAACTTTCACGGATTTATGGGGATGGAAGACTGACTCGTAAAAAGAAGGCTCTGTCCCCATTCGCGATGATCCAGGGTAAACAAATATTTGGAAATAAATAAGGCTTTGTATGTTCGGAGCCGCGTCCCCGATGTACCTACTCGAAGGCGACGGCGTCAAGCGCGCCTGATTTATGCACAGCCATTATTTTTGAGAGCGACGTAAGCACGCGCTATTCGAATGAGCGGTGAATAAGGCTTATTATTACTACATCCTCCTTCATTCCTTTTGGCTTTATCCTCCCTCGAATAGCCAATTCTTTTTAATACTAGCCGTCCTTGGGAAGTGCCAGCATCTTTTATACCTACATCATAAAAAAAATCTTTATTATATTATTTGTTATACGAGCTGTTATTAGTGCCTTAACAATTGTGTCAAAAAGACATATATACCAACTGATAGTGAGTGATTTGCAACCCCATCAAGGACATCAGTTCCGATTTCTTAGAGGGCAGACGCCTTTCTCACCTAATGGGATAATACACATCATAGACTGCCTAAAAATTGTGTTATTTTAGAATAACTCCGTACTAGCTTAGCTTAGAGTCAAAATACAGAACTGCGAATATTGCAGCACTGCGTTTGCCTTCAAGATATTAGATTAAGAAAAATAATGCGCGATGCGAATCAATTAGGAAGTCCTATTGCTTGCACACGAGGCACAGCTGATGCGATGCGACGACGTGCGAGCCGAACAGTTCAGACCGTTTTTGGATCCTAATGTAAAAACATCTGACATCTAAAGGTTTCTTAACAACAAGTCTATTGTACAGTAAGGTAATTCTTCTAATGAAGTTTTCATTCTCCAACAATTCAAAGACTCTTGGTCGCACAAAGAATTACAAATTGATTTGTTGTTCAACTTATTAACAATCTCGTCAGCGCTTACCATCAGGCATGATAGCGGTCAAGCGCTTACCTATTTAATTATTAAAATATGAAATAAACACTTTTTAACGGAGACTAGCGCGGTTTTATTGAAAGTACTTTGGTATTTAGTTGGTATTTGGTTTAATTTTTCCCGTGACCACGACAGCTGCAAAGGTGCCGAAACGTCGAGAAAAAAAAAATCAAACCAAATACCTACCAACTAAATACCAAAGTAGGTATAGGTACTTTCAAAAAAACCGCGCTAGTATCGGTTAAAAAGTGTTTTATTTCATGTCTATAGTGAGCGCGTAAGCTTGAGAAGTGAATATATAAAAAATAAAACAAGCAATAAAACGTATGGGTCACATCGACGGAGTGTAACAAGTTCTTAGTTCCTACGCCGATGTGACCCAAAATGAAAGACGTCTATTACCTACTACCGCATGTAGTAATAACATAATATAATTATTATGTAACCAACTAGTAACTACTTACGCCAACTTCCTAACTAATCCACAAATATTACTTCGCTTCTTTGGATATTTATTATTACTCTGTTATTGACGATAAGATGTCAGTCCGAGTTGTTTTATTAGACAAATAATGACAGAACTAATAACGATCTCCAACAGCCCTCCTAAACTTCAACTTCAAACTTTGTTATAAGCACTGAATCGGTCATTATAAGTTTTATACTTACATAAAATAAGAACAAGTATTATTCTTAGAGTAAGGTAAGCAAAAATGGTATTCCTTTTATCATTATTTTGCCATACAACATTATTTTTTTGCTGATACTATAATTTCAACCCGTATATAAATATCAAGAACGCATTAAGAAAAAATAGGATATGAAAGACCCCATACCGTTTTTTGAGATGAGATAGATGAAATCAAGAGCCTTCACTAGTAGTGTTAAGGCACACCCCGGGCACTCCATACAAGCGCCGCGTCGCGTTTCAACTACCTATTACACAGACGACGCTACACAGTGACGTTTTTGCACACGCGCAACTGTGTGTGAGCTATTGAATGAGCACATGGATCGGCACACGGAACTCGCGCGGTGGGCGGCGCGCCGGTAGGGTGAGGTAATTGATTTTGGGGCGGGGCGTAGAGTTTCCTTTCTGTACGGTAGTACTTATATCTATTCTGCGGTTAAGGTACAACCCGGTCGAGTTAACTCAGCACCTGAAGCGCGATAGACCAGGGGGTGAGGAAAGGAGAAAACGAAGGGTCGTTTTCTCCTTTCCTCACGCCGCCGTCTTAAATTTTTTGAAAGTTTTCAATAGATTCTCTATAAATTGTCGCTAAAAAATGTATTAAAGCTACTGGCATGACGACAGTGGCGTGAGGTAAGGAGAAAACGAAGGGGGTCTATCGCGCTTCAGGTGCCGACTGCCGAGTTAACTCGACCGGGTTGGGTTATAGATGCCGTTTTCATTCCATTTTCCAAGCCTTCATTAGATTAATATTTTAGCCACACAAAATGTTCAAGTTAACACTTAAATAGTAATAAACCTGAACTTTAACAATACCCCCTACACTGAACTAAACATCTTAATACTCTTAAGTAGCTTCCCAGCGCGTCGATTAGACCGAGCCTTTATGTAGAAAGTTACTGTAAATTATCACGTCATTGAAGGGGCTATGCAATTTCACGGAAGAGCGCGCTCCGCGTCACTCGGCTTACATTTCACATGCCGCGTAGCTGCCTTATAATTACCACTAAGGAGACATTTCTTTAATAAACTTTTGCACACGCCACACGTGTTCATAATCTTCTGAACTAAAACTGGAACTTAGAACCTAATTCAAGAAATTATGCTTTTGGAAGCAAAATCCAGATTTCAAGAGTGTTGTTTCGTCACGGCATTACAAGTTATTTTTCGAAATGAATTAACCGATCGCGATTTTATTGAAACTTCATATCATACCCATAAGCTAAATACATTGGTCTAAATAAAAAATTGTTTAAAAAAACAAAAAACCGACTTCAAAAAACCTACTTCTAAAAAGCAAGAAATAATATTCGTAATAATAAAACACGTCTATTGAAGTCGGGTGGGGTGGAGTACAAATGTCTTTTTTTTTTATTCTAAAAGCCCCACCCGACTTCAATAGACGTGTTTTATTATTACGAATATTATTTCTTGCTTTTTAGAAGTAGGTTTTTTGAAGTCGGTTTTTTGTTTTTTTAAACAATTTTTTATTTTTTTATTTTTAGTGTAGGTACCTTTTGTATTAGGTAGTGTAGGTATATTATTTAGGTAGAAATTAAAATCGGCTCAGCCAAACGTGAGTTAATCGCGGAAAAACATACATACATGCGGGTCAAACTGAGAACCTCCTTTTTTAAGTCGGTTAAAGAACTACACTTAAGATATCCCTTTTCCAACAAAAACATAATTATCTTATTCAGTTCATAAACAAAGAAGTTATACGACTGATCATCGAGGTAGTTCACACAAAATCATACTATTTTCGTGCTTTTTTTCAAGATTACTTGAAAAGTACTGAACCGATTTCAAAATTTTAATAAATGGGACCAACTTGGGAGTTTACCTAATGTAATAACGTTTGAATCATTTCAATCGGTCCAGCCGTCTTCAAGTAATCGGTGTACATACAAAAAACAAAAAAAAAAAAAAAAAAAAAAAACGGGTCGAATTGAGTACCTCCCTCCTTTTGAAGTCGGTAAAAAATAAATAGAAAACATTTTCGATAAAAAGTGTTTCAGCTAAGACTGATTTAAAAATTTCCATAGAAACAGAAGTTTTCGCTGATTTCTTTGAAATAGCAAATTTTTAAAAATGTTCTTAACTAACTTTTTAGTATGTATCCTACTTATGCGTATGTAACCTATGTATTCTGCTTATGCGTATGAAGTTTCTTTAAAATCAGTTCATTCATTTAAAAAAATAAGGACTTGAAAGTTTCTATGAAATGACGTGACAAATTAATACCTATACAAATACAGAAGAAAATCCAACTTTAACGTCTTTCTGTTGAATTACAAAAGATCTAAAAACTTTGGTAAAATAGAAAAGTGATTCCATAAATGTTAACATTTATCGATTTGGACATAATCGGCGACCCATATCGAGATAATAACATGGAAATCGTTAAAGTGGCAATAAAACCGGTCTGATCGTATTAACTTGATGGAAAGGATTAAATAATCTTGTTGATAAAATTTCGGAGCTACGTATGCGCCTGGCTTTTTCAATTTTTAACCGACCTCAAAAATTTAAAAGGAGATTCGTTTGTATAAATTTTGAATGAGCTATAAGTAGATTTATGACAATCCAAAGCAAACCAAGCTATAGTCTGCGACGTTCTGGATTAGACTTGGACTAAGAAGGCACAATGGAAATCCCTAAAAACAAACCGTAAAATTGGAAATTAAGTACCATTGAAACCTCGAAAAAATTGAAATGAAAAAGCTTTTAAAAAAGGCAAACTTTTTAAAAAGTCTGAAAATAAACTCCAAAAAGCAAGAATTAATCTTGAAAATCTTTTAGAAATCAGAAGACATAGTTACCTAAAAAAGTTCTTACAGTTATGTACAATCCTTACCTACTAATATTATAAATGCGAAAGTCCGTTTGTTTATTTGTTTGTTGTTACGGTTGTTGTTACGCCTTCAGTCTTCACGTCTTAACTACTGAAACAATCATCATTTTACATAGACGTTGCCACATACATGGAACATAGAAGGACAATAGGGTACCTTTCATCCCTAAAAACATACAATTTTTGATGGATAGCAAAAAAACTGTCCACGCAGACGAAGTCACGGGAGACCGCTAGTCCATCATAAAACTTACTAGGTATAGATAGGGTAATTTTAGTTATCGGTACCTGTCCATAATTCATATTGTACCAGAAATGACCAGACTAAAAATAACGTCCAATACAGAGAGGACAAAAAATAAAGGACAGAACTTGCAGAGGATTTTGTTCCCGGCGAATTTGCCTCGTACTCGTACTCGTACCTCACTGCCCCGCCCATTGTTGTTCCCGCACCCTGATTATCTAAAAAGAAACTATTTAGCGACCGGTTTCATTCCACATACATTGCTACTTTTCTTTGGTATGTTTTTCTTTAATCCAAAAAGAAGTAGCAGTGGATCACTATCATCTATGAACTGCAACCGGTCGCTAGGTGGTTTCTAATTAGATAATCAGCCCGCTGGCTTTGTGACATATGATTGCCAACCTGCATGCAACAACCATAGAGCTGTTGCGTGACAAGACGTTGTCTGTCAGCGATCTGTCTTGCTACCTATGTCTGCATTTTATATTTTACGATGTTATAATTATAGTTTCCTTCTTTAAGTTAAATAAAGCCAAGTTCTACTGGTAATCGCTTCGCTTTCTTTATATCAATTTATTTAACTTAAAATGTCTGTGGAAACAAAACCATCGCCACTCGCAAAGTATCTACGGCCGAAAAAATTCGACACTGAACCTGATGCCCAAGATTCCGATTCGAAATGGATTTATTGGAAGTCGACCTTCGAAAGTTTCCTTGCCGAAGAATGCGCTGTAGGTACGCCCGACAATCTTAAGCTTAAGATCTTAGTGAATCACCTGTCGGCCTCAATTTTCAAGTACGTAAAGTCTTTCCAAAACTTTGACGATGCCTTGAAGGCTTTAGACGGTATCTATGTGAAGGCGAAAAACACGATACTTGCTCGCCATGTCCTGTACAATAGGAAGCAACGAACTGATGAATCTATAGCTGAATACGCAAGGGCATTACGTTTATGTGTACAAGACTGCAGCTTTGAAGCCGTTACGGCTAAAGAACATGAAGAACAAGCTATTCGCAGCGCCCTCATCTCTGGCCTCCATTCTAAGAGGATAAGGGAACGCCTCCTCGAAAATAGTAAACTTTCCCTGGATGAGACGCTTAACCAAGCTATCACTCTCGAGACTGCAGAAAAAGATTCCAACACAATAAGTAGCAACATCTTTCAACAACTTAACAGTATCATCTCCGACCCAGGACTTCCCAACTTAGCAGCAGCCAGGCCCTCGCCAGTACGCTCTATCCCCCCTTCTACTCCTACTTCTGCCTATAGATCAACACCATCAACGAGACGCTGTTTCTTCTGCGGAGGAAACGTACATCAAAGGTTTAAGTGTCCAGCGAATAACGCTTTTTGTCAACTGTGCTCGAAGAAAGGCCACTTCGCGAGCGTTTGTCGATCGGCAAACTCCAGCAATGCTATTCCTGCTGACGAAATAGTCAAGAGCGACATCTCCGATGGACCATCTTGCAGTGGAGCTATTTCTGCCGCATCCCCATCAAGTTTGAAGAGGGCGACCATTCCTATAACTGTGATCCGCAGACATAGGTAGCAAGACAGATCGCTGACAGACAACGTCTTGTCACGCAACAGCTCTATGGTTGTTGCATGCAGGTTGGCAATCATATGTCATTCTCCCCCGCTTGAGTTTTCATCCCTTCCATCTACCACGAAGTCTCTAAGGTGGGTCGGAAGCTTTATGGCACGGTGAGATCTACGCAGGCCATCATTGTGAGTTAATTCATTAGGTGGAGTCACGTAGGGTTCCTCTTGTTCCACTGCGGGAGGCTGATTCTGTTCTTGCAGATTTTCAGGTTCATCTCCGTCTTCAGCGTCGGTAGGAAACGGAGCCAGTCTTCTATTTGACACTGTGGCAGTTTCGCCATCGCTCCGACGAATGTAGGAATATTGGGGATTACTTTCTAAGAGCTCCACTTCCTCGACTAGGGGATCTGTCTTAGACTGCCGCACATATTTTTCCATTAATACGGGGCCTGGAATCATCCATGAGGGTAGAGAATCGCCATTCGGAGACCTTCTTGGGTAGGCGAAAAGTCTTTCGTGCGGGGTGGCATTTGTTGAAGTGCAGAGAAGAGAGCGCACACAATGCAATGCGTCCTTTAGGACTCTCTCCCAATATTCGATTGGCAGGTTCTTGGCGCGCAGACTGAGTTGGATCGTACGCCATAAAGTGCCATTTAGGCGCTCCACTTGTCCGTTCCCTTGGGGATTATAAGGTGTCGTTCTCGAAGACGCTATGTTTGAATCTCTCAGGAAAGCTTTGAATTCCTCTGACATGAACGACGACCCTCTATCACTGTGGACGTAGAGCGGTTGGCCGAAGGTTTGGAAGAGGTCTTTCAAGCAGTTAATGACCGTGGCTGATGTCATGTCACGACAAGCATAGGCAAAGGGGAAGCGACTGTATTCGTCAATGATCGTGAGTATATATTTATTCGGAGTGTTTGAGGGCAAGGGCCCTTTGAAGTCAATATTGATACGTTCAAACGGGGACGTAGCTTTGATTAAGTGGCCACTAACTTTCATAAATCGAGGCTTAATCTCGGCACAGATTGGGCAGGAAGCCGTCATTTCTTTGACATCATTTGCCGAGTAAGGAAGATTCTTAAATCGCACCCAATGAAACATGCGGGTCACACCAGGGTGACAAAGTGCGTTATGAAGTTCTCGTAGCTTATTCGTGTTCATATACGCACATACTCGGGAAAGGGCGTCGGCTGCAGTGTTCTCAGTACCTGGCCTGTATATGATGTCGTACTTATAGCATGATAACTCCAAACGCCAACGCATAATCTTTTCATTTTTGATCTTGCTATTGTGGTTCTGATTGAGCATGTATGCGACTGATTGTTGATCCGTTATCAAAAGAAAGTGCCTCCCGATCAAATAATGTCTCCATTTCTTCAGACTTTCCACTATTGCGCTCGCTTCTTTTTCTATCGATGAGTGCTTGCATTCAGAGCCTAATAGCGTGCGAGAAAAGAAGGCAACAGGGCGCCCTTGTTGCGATAGTGTAGCTGCTAAAGCGAAGTCCGAAGCGTCAGTTTCTACCGTGAAGATCTCGTTATCATCGACTGCCATGAGGGTAGCTCTTTTGATATCGTCTTTGAGCTGTTCGAAACATTGTAGAGCGTTCTGAGACAATGGAAAACTGGTTACATTGGTAAGTGGTTTTAATTTCTCTGAAAATCTTTCGACCCATTTGGCGTAATGAGCGAATAACCCGAGGATTCTTTTTAGCTCTCCCGGCTTTGTAGGAGCGGGCAGCTCTAGTAGGGGTTTAAGCCGTTCGCTATCAGGTTTTATTATATTATTTTCAACTGTATATCCCAACAGATCGATTTTAGTTTTGTTAAAGACGCTCTTTTGTTCATTCAAAGTTAGGCCGTACTTTTTCGCAGCATCCAAGAACCTTTTCAAATTGTGATCGTGCTCGGCCTGCGTCTTCCCACAAACTGTGACGTCGTCGAGATATGTAAATGTGCCAAGCAATTTTTCTGTAGATATGACAAATTCGAGTGCGCGCTGAAACGCGGCTACACCGTTGGAAGGTCGTGATCGTCACCGATCACTTTGTCTCCACAAAACTTCTGTTTTCAGCAATAAATACTTACGAGCGAATTTTTTACGAGCTTTTTCAATTTCATGATTAATATGAATTTTGCAGACCATTCTTTAGAAACCTTTTAGACAAACATTTTACCACACTTACTTACATGACATAAAATTAAAAAATACTTGTTTCTGTAAAATGTAAAAAAAAAAACACTTGCCACGCTATGAGTCCCTGTAAAATTGTATTTATTTTTAACAAAAAAGTCTGATTTTAATCCTTGAGACAAAAAATACTTTTCTCACGATTTCAATTCAATTCAAATTCTTTTTTGCAGACAACAAAGATCTATGGGTTAATTAATAGTAATAGTAAATAATAAGGATTAGTAGATTTAGGTACAAATAAAAAAGAAAATACAAACACCTCAGAGTGTAGGTAGGTACCAACATACCTTATCTCGTTCCTTTGTAAATTCTTTATATTAGTAGGTAATAAAATAACATATAGGTAAGTATCTATTTTTGAAGTGAAAACTTCTTTAGCGGCGTTGTACGCTTTTTTGTAATGGGGAAAAAATGCTAAACTCGCGTCAGTAAGAATCACGTGGCTGATCGAAAATGCGTAAGACGGATGTGACGGATGGAGAGTAGACAGCTGGCGGCGGAAGTATCCCCCTCTCTTTCTACGGGGCGCGTTGAAAATGGCATTGCATAAACGTTAACACTTGTGTCACCACTTCACCAGCAACGCGCTAATTTTGAAAATGGAACTAATAGCAGCGATCTCTTCGGTGAAATCATAGACTTATTTATACTCTGTGACTCTAAGTTTAAATCGTAGAATGCGTGCATGTAGAAATTAAAAAGGCCACAGGAGGCCACAGGCCTTTAGAATTTTTTTCTAATAACAAACTGATTGAATTTTGTGACTGTATAATAATAGGAAAGAAATAATTTTAGTCCTTTGCCGCTAATTTCAAAATATAAAAAATGCACAACGTTAATATTCAAGTTTTCACTTCTGCCGGCACTCCCGACGTGCAACCCGATTATTATTTCTTTGTAGTTAATTAAAATTGAATTTTTGAACCAGAATCGTAAAAGCAACATTATTCGTAATAAAAGGATTAAAAACATCTTAATTAGACTCATATCAGGGATTAAAAACACAGACATTTTGTATATTCACGAGAAGAATACTACGTCTACACCGCACACTTTAATTATAATGTTTTATCCTGCTGTTATATTGTCTTGAATACCTGGTTGAGTATAGCCGATTACCTAATGGAACGCATAACTTTATTTGTCCTAAACATGAAACGCATACTGTTAAATGGCATAATCATCATTTAGCATAATATTTTATAGCACAATTTCAAAACGCATAATATCATAAGGCTTAATTTTGTTAAGCATAAATATTCAATGGCATATTTTCAAAAAGCATAAATATCAAAACGCATATTTTTTAATTGGCATATTGTCTAAAAAGCATAATCATCAAAAGACATAATCTTATTACGCATTGTAATAAGAGACCTAATTTCTTTAGGCATATTTTTTAAAACCCATAATTATTTTATGAATAAGTAATCATTAAAAATATGAGTACTTCTGTTCCCTGCACCTCCCGGCTAGCACTCTGCAAGCAAAAACCTAGCCTGCAGCATCCGTACGACCAAGCACCCAACACGCAAGCAAGCATGCAGACAAGCAGGCAATATGCAGGCAAGCATGCAGGCAAGTATGCAGCATGCAGGCAAGCATGCAGCATGCAAGCATGCAGCATGCAGGCAAGCATGCAAGAAAGCATGCAAAATGCAGCATGCATGCAAGCATTATAGAGCTCCGCTCGCTTCGCTCGCTCCGCTGCAAGTGGTCAAAACACTAACCTAACCTAACCTACCTAGTACACAAAAAGTTTTTCTTTATAGCGGGGGGCCTCAGGCCCCCCGACCCCCCCGAGCAGGGGGGGCAGCCCCCCTGCACCCCCCGGCAAGCATTTTGCAAGCAAGCATCCACAATGCAAGCAAGCATGCATGCATGCAAGGAAGCACAGCATGCAAGCAAGCATGCAGCGTGCAATATGCATACAAGCATTATTAAGCTCCACCTGCTTAGCTTAGAGTGGCCTAAACTCTAAACACTGACCTAACCTAACCCACCAATGGTGGTCACAATTAAAGTTTTTTTTTATAAATTAGTATTCAAATTAGTTATGTTTCCTTTTATATTATGCTATAAAACATTAGTAGCTATGTATATTAGACATAACAAAATTATGCCTTTCAAAATATGCTTACTGACAATATGCCAATTGAAATTAGGAATTGTAACTATTATGCTTTGAAATATTATGCTTTTTAAAAGTTATGCAATTCGATGGTTATGCGTATCGAAATTTATGCTAAATAAATAGTATGCTTTGTGATTATTATGCCAATCGAGTTATGCCAAGTGACTTTAGGACAATCGAAATTATGCGATGCGAAGGGCACCCGATTGTCTAACTTTGTTGCAATCAACTTTGACAGAAATCGCAATGATATTGGTGCTTTAGTAGGAACCAATGTGACAACTATCTTACTTAAAGGAGCAATGCAATTGCGATTTCAATCGATTTCAATCGAGAATTGTTAGCTCACACTCATTATTTAAATGAAAATTGATCCTAATATATGGTCCCATGCTAGTAAGGGAGTTAAAGTCGACGAGCGCAATTTCTAAAGAGGGTCATCAGGAAGATATAATACCGTTTGTGTACCCTTGATGTCTTTTTAAGTGCGGACCCACTTAACCCTAGCGCGGCCCTACCGTCATTCTGAAAAACTACGTCTTCATGAAATGCAAACAATAAATCGACGTCATAAAGGGGTCAGGAGGACCCAACCATATATTTTTTTCATTATATTTGTATTTAAGGTAACCATCTGGTGTTCTATATAGCTATTTTAATAGGTAATTTAGCAGATAGTAGCTACTTATTATACTCCTATCACCTTATTCCTACATATAAAAAAATATTCAGTCAATTTGATTTTTTCGGACATTCGCCCTATTGAAACAAATTGATTATAATTGTCTTGCGTTTTCATATTTTTAATATATTTTAGGGTTCCGTACCCTAAGGGTAAAAACGGGACCCTATTAACTAAGACTCCACTGTCAGTATCACAGTAGGTACAGTACATGACATACAGCCTGGTGCTGTGATAGCTAGACTGTTAAATTTTTTATAACATATTTGCTCGTAAAGGTTCTCTTATCACACCAATTTCAATATCGTATTGTATCTCATTACGAACTTGTGCGGTAATGTAAAGTAAAACGCACGGTTTCCTTGATAAACCGTGCGTTTTACTTTACATTACCGCACGGTTTATCAAGATGCTTCGTCTAAAACAAACGGTACTTTTTTAAATCTTAGCAAAGAGTTTTTATATCAGAAAAGAGGTCAACATTTTATGAATAAAATTAACTTTGGGAAATAAATGAACATTTAATTATTTAATTTAATTAATGTTGACAATAAATTACAACCATTTATCTGTAACAAAAACACAAAAATATTAATTTACTTTATTAGTAATACTGGCTGTTTTTTATGCCTTTGCCTTAAAAAAAAGCGCTGTTGCGCGCGCATTGCTAATTTTTTTTGCTGTATTTGAAAATGTCGTCAAGTAGTAATGAATTTATGAATTCAACACCGTTAGAAGTCTGAGAGGCAGCGAAAAAGGCTATTCTAAGCCTCTTGCCCGAAAAATTTACCGATAAGATACTTACAAGCGTATCAAAATTTAATCATATGGAAAACAAGCAAAGGTGCAAAGTCCGAGTTTTATTTATTTCCTCGCAAATATGTTATAAAACGTCGTATGACATACGTGCGCTTTGATAATTACCGCACTTATATCATAATGTACTATTACAGATGATGTGTTTCTGTTGCCGCTATATCAACAAATAGGTACCTACTAAAACAGAATAAAATAAATATTACAACAATATTGTAAAGAAAATGGTACGGAACCCCTTCGTGCGCGAGTCTGACTCGCACTTGGCCGGTTTTTATTTGATAAATATAGGATTGGAGCAAAACCAGAAAATGCTGAAGAATATTTTATTTATTATAACACTTCGTTACAGTCGTCTTACTTCTTTTCCTTCCTACATTGACTGCGTCACAGTAAAACAATATAATATCGAATCTTACTTCTAACATGCTCTCTTTCATCCATCCTTACGTCCCATTCCACACTCGGCCATCCTGCATTCAGGCTGCCTCTAGTAGCTATATTCACAATCCTAAAACGTAACAAAACAAGTTCACAACGCTATAACATAAAATCAACTGAAAGTCAAACCTTATAATAACATAACAACATCTTAGCCATAAACAAAACACTAATTTTACAAATAACAGCTGATTAAATTTGCTACAAGTTTTATTCAGTCAAGTTTTTCGATATCTTTCATAGTTTTTGAGATATCCGCTCCTGAATGTCTATCAACATGGTTAAGGTGAAGCTTAAAGACAATGGAATGGCGCATTTTAGGGTTCCGTAGCCTAAATAGCAAAAAACGGAACCCTTATAGATTTGTCATGTCTGTCTGTATGTCTGTCCGTCCGTACGTCACAGCCACTTTATTCCAAAGTATTAAGACTACACAGTTGAAACTTGGTAGGTAGATGTATTCTGTTAACCGCTTAGCTATTTAAACACAAAAATAAAAGATGGGGCTCCCCATACATGGAACTGATACTGAAAAAACATTTTTTCTTCTAACCAATACGTGCGGGGTGTCTATAGATAGGTCTTTAAAAATGATATTGAAGTTCCTAAGGGTCCCCCAGACCTACCGGTTTCTTTTCTTTGCTATTCTGTTCTACTTGCTATTTAGACCGCCGGCCAACCAGGGTCATTTTCAATCTATCGCATATTGGGACCAGATCAAATTGGCAAGATAGCCATTAGCTTGGTGTTATCAAATATCATCGTCTGGGTTGCGAAGTAAGAAGCTTCTGGGAGATATGCCACCCTGAACATGGTCTCTGATTGCTAAAAATAAATCGATCGCATATTTATATAAATTGTGAACACGGTCGTGGGTGGCATCATTACCTACCTGAACTATTGTTTTGTGTTTTCTCGTTTAAGGAACAAAGCTCACAAGAACATACATAACATATGTGAAAAAAATATGCGATAGATTGAAATGAGCCTCTTGACCGGCGGTCCATTGCCGAACAGCAAAGCAAAGAAAAGAAACCGGTAGGTCTGTGGGGACCCTAAGACAATTTTTTCTCAAAGTCTACAGTTTGAAAGATATACATAGCCAAAGTGGTAAAATGTTGTTTGAACGACATATATTTTGTAGTTTTTGAGATATAGCACATTTTCCAAAACCGCAAATATAACTTTGTCATTCATACCAACAGTGTGAAAAACAAAGCTATTTTTGGAGACCAAAAATTATAGTGGTATTAAATTTTAGGAGCGGACATCTCGAAAACTATACAAGATATCGAAAAACTTGACGGAATAAAACTTCGCGCTCGACTTTGGCGGGGGCATCTGCATCGGGGGGCAGTGAAGTGGCCCGTGCCCCCCGGCCCCGATGCAGCCAGACCTCCTTCACTCGCTCAAGGTCGCGCGATAAGCACCTACCGCTAGCCGTGCCTACGGAGGGAGGCACAAGAGAGCAGAGGGCCGCCACACACCCCGCCGCCGTCAGGCGCGGTCCGAAGGGGGGGGTCACGGGGGACATGACCCCCCCCAAAATCGTACACGTCAAATAGAAAAATCTATATGCAAGCGGTGCGACTGCAATGGGCGCCCTAGTGTGTGGGGCGCCGAAAACGCTCGACCACCGGTCGACTATCAATCGTATTGTTGCCTGGTGATGAGCGACGAAGCGACGAATGAAACTGACTAAAAATCGCGCTGCACGGCTATTTTTTTTCTAAAAACAAGCGAGATTACAAGATTAGTAGATGAAACTGACTAAAAATCGTGCTGCGCGGTAGTTTTTTTCTGTAATAAGCAAAATTAGAAGATTAGCAGATGAAACTGACTAAAAACTGCACTGCGCGGCCATTTCTTACTATAAACAAGCAAGGTAACAAGATTAATAGTTGAAACTGACTAAAAATCGCGCTGCGCGGCCATTTTTCTTTACTATAAACAAGCAAGATTACAATATTAGTAGATGAAACTGACTAAAAATCGCGCTGCGCGGCGGTTTTTTTACTGTAATAAGCAAAATTAGAAGATTAGCAGATAAAACTGACTAAAAACTGCGCTGCGCGGCATTTTTTTTTGCTCTAAACAAGCAAGTTTATAAGATTAGTGGTAGAAACTGACTAAAAATCGCGCTGCGCGGCCGTTTTTTAACTAACAGGCAAAATTTAAAATCTTGGAATCGCATAAGTAGGGGGCGCCCCGTAGAAATATCGCCCAGGGCGCTGGTAGTGCTTAAACCGGCACTGCTTCTATAAATTTACAAAATAAAAAAAAGCAATTGTATTATTGTGTGTATAGTGACCCCCTCCAAAATTTCAGGCTGCGACCGCGCCTGGCCGCCGTACGAGTGCGGCATCTTATTCCCTGCGTAGATATTGCCTCTTTATAATAGTAACAATGTTGAATCAACATTACTGTGCTGTGTACGGATATCAAAATCAAAAAACCAATAAACAATTGGCTTTGGTTAAAAAATAAAAGGTATTTTTTTATATTTTTTTACTACAGATTAGGCCAATTTAAGAAACTAATTTGAATATTTTAACATTTGGTCCCGTATTTATTTTTTTATAAATATATTTGTCGAGCGGATATGGTCAACCGGAATGACGTCATTAGTGGCATGAAAGTTTAAGAAGAAAAACCTTTGCCATCTACTTATAGAAAAAGAACAGCCAAGTGTCATTACCTGTCATAATGACTTTATGGTTGTTTGTAAACAAATAAGTTATAGTTAATATTTCTTCTATTTTATTCATATAATCCAGTTGTGACGGTTCTAACCTACCTTTTTAATTTGCCGCAATAATTTTTGAGGTGGTAAAATTATAATAAAAATGCTTACCAGTGGAAACTCTGCTGAAAAACTTTGTAAAAACTGACACGCCCAATCTACCCAAATTGCGAAATGTATTGTATGTATTGTGTCTATTTTGGATGTAGGCTACATGGATGAAATTGTAACGATTGCTTGTGGACTGATAAATTTGCAGGATAACATAATAAACATTGTGAAAATATATTCGCATACTTTATTTCTATTTACAAACATTTAATAGTAGGGATGTGGAAAAATTTACGAGATAGGTTCATCGATATTTTTCGGGTGATATTAAATACTCTGATATATCGATAGATGTTTTTACAATATTTTTTCCAAAACATTTTTTTGGTAATTACGTATGGATTCTAATAGTCGACACTATTTTGTCACTGGAGCATTTTGATTTTTTCCAACTTTGAATCTTAAAAATCATCGTAAAATTCGTCAAATCGAGCCAAAATTTCGCATAGGTGTTTATTTTGCTATTTTTTATGTTTTACAATACCTTAAAATTAGAATCCATTACTTAGTCATCGTCCCATTTCATCCCATTTTTTTCTGAGAAATATTACCTACTTATATCGATATTTTTTCACTTCCACCTTCCACCATCCCTCATGCCAAGTTCATTGTCAAAATTGTCTTTGCCCTTTTGTCTTCTTTTTATTATGGCTGGGGGATCTGTATGTGATGACGTCATATGAAGGTCATTTGAAGGTTAAAGCTTTTTATTGAATATTATTAATATCTTTAAAAATATAGACTTATTTTTAAATTTAATTAGTAGACGATGTACCGAAAGCTTATTCCTCGAAATGGTTTTGAGATTTCCAGTCATGTTCAAAAAGTTATCAAAGCCAATTGAGGAATAAGCTTTCGGTACAGTGTCTACTAATTAAATTTAAAAATAAGTCTATATTTTTAAAGATATTTATAATATTCAATAAAAAGCTTTAACCTTCAAATGACCTTCATATGACGTCATCACATACAGATCCCCCAGCCATAATAAAAAAAAGAAAAAAGTGCAAAGACAATTTTGACAATGAACTTGGCATTAGGGATGGTGGAAGGTGGAAGTGAAAAAATATCGATATAAGTAGGTAATATTTCTCAGAAAAAAATGGGATGAAATGGGACGATGACTAAGTAATGGATTCTAATTTTAAGGTATTGTAAAACATAAAAAATAGCAAAATAAACACCTACGCGAAATTTTGGCTCGATTTGACGAATTTTACGATGATTTTTAAGATTCAAAGTTGGAAAAAATCAAAATGCTCCAGTGACAAAATAGTGTCGACTATTAGAATCCATACGTAATTACCAAAAAAATGTTTTGGAAAAATTATTGTAAAAACATCTATCGATACATCAGAGTATTTAATATCGCCCGAAAAATATCGATGAACTTATCTCGTAATTTTTTCCACATCCCTACTATTAAATGTTTGTAAATAGAAATAAAGTATGCACATATTTTCACAATGTTTATTATGTTATCCTGCAAATTTATCAGTCCACAAGCAATCGTTACAATTTCATCCATGTAGCCTACATCCAAAATAGACACAAAACATACAATACATTTCGCAATTTGGGTAGATTGGGCGTGTCAGTTTTTACAAAGTTTTTCAGCAGAGTTTCCACTGGTAAGCATTTTTATTATAATTTTACCACCTCAAAAATTATTGCGGCAAATTAAGAAGGTAGGCTAGAACCGTCACAACTGGATTAAATGAATAAAATAGAAGAAATATTAACTATAACTTATTTGTTTACAAACAATCATAAAGTCATTATGACAGTTAATGACACTTGGCCTTTCTTTTTCTATAAGTAGATGGCAAAGGTTTTCTTCTTAAACTTTCATGCCACTAATGACGTCATTCCGGTTGACCATATCCGCTCGACAAATATATTTATAAAAAAACTAGCGGCCGCCCGCGACTTCGTCTGCGTGGAAAGGTTTTTTGCTCTCCCTCGGGAACAACACTTTTTTTCGGGATGAAAAGTACCCTATGTCCTTCTCTGTACCCCTGACAACGTGTATGCAAAATTTCATGGTGATCGGTTCAGTAGTTAGGACGTGAAGGCGTAACAAACAAACAAACAAACAAACAAACAAACAAACGGACTTTCGCATTTATAATATTAGTAAGGATAAATACGGGACCAAATGTTAAAATATTCAAATTAGTTTCTTAAATAAATTGGCCTAATCTGTAGTAAAAAAATATAAAAAAAATACCTTTTATTTTTTAACCAAAGCCAATTGTCGTTTATCACATTATGATATATGCTACGCAGTTCATTTAAAAAAAGACAACCTTAACGTTGCGTCGTCAGAAAAGGTAAGAGCACGCGATAGAAAGAGAGGCAACTACTAGGCGAACTACGCGACCTGAATTGCACTTTATTGTGTCGTTGATCAAGTCGCTATTTATTTAAATGACTTTGCCGAGTGCTGCTTCTGTACTTGTACTATTAGTTATTCTGTGATGCAGCTATGAATATAGAGCTTTATGTTTTTTGACTTATATGATTGCCTTGGAAGCGATGTTGTAGTTTGGGATCGGATAGCCACGTGTTAGTATTGTCCCACATAAGTACCTACCTATTCTAAATATTTAAAATCGATTATCATTGCTCCATCGAGTTTGACAAAGGAAGTTATTCCTTATATCGATAAATCGATAGTTATATCGATTCAGTTCTCAAGGTCGGTTGACGGTTTTGCGCCTTTGAATCGGTTCTGCGCGGTTTTGATTTCACATCACTAAATCTCGCTTGTGACGTCATCGTAGGTACAAAAAATTCGACACGCTAGGTTCTCATACAGTTTGAAGCGCTCTTTTGATCTATCTCGATATATGTCTGTGGTTCATAAAAAAACCGGTCAACAGCGAGTCGGACTCGCGCACCGAGGGTTCCGTACAATCATAAATATATTTGGATATGTTACTTTAGTACAGTCTTTAAAAAAGTAGGATAAAGGGCAGACAGGTGGAAGTGGAAGGGCGAACAAGCGGACAGTTAATTTACAAATCTTTACCACAGCTGCTTATGGTGACTGAAAAACGTTTCAAACACTCCACATTGCAAACTGTTTATATTACTAAGTAGGAACTTATTCTTCGTTTATTCGTACGGCAAATAGTAGGTAATTATATTAGAACCAGCCACCAATTTATTATTGTAGTATTAGGTTGCGCCATCTCTTGACCGATAGTGGAACTATTTTTTTTCTTAGGTTAGCATTCTTAGGACAGCGCCATCTGTTGACTGGTAGTGTAACTAAAGAATTTTTGTTTGTTTTTTGAATTTCTAAAAAAGTGTGTTATATTGAGACATCGTTTTATTTTTCCTGTAATCTTTACATAAACTACTATCACATAGAATTATTTCAGATTTTTCTCTTTGCAAACTTCGGAGATAAGAGGGGGGGAACGGTATTTTTTTTAACATTTTTCATCATAAGTCGAAAACTATGCGGCCTAAGAAAAAAGGAAAAAATGATTTAAAATGTGCAAACAGCGCTCTTTCATATGATACCCCACATGCCCTAGTCACCTCACTTCAAATTTTTAAGACCCCTTTTCAGTCCCTGTTGTAAAAAAATATTTCTTATTTGCAAAATAGTTGGGCAAATGTCATCTTAAACTGTTCCAAATTTCAAGTTGATACCATTAGTAGTTCTCGAGATATCCAGCTGTGACAGACAGACAGACAGACAGACTGAGTCACACCATAAGGGTTCCTTTTTTACCATTTTGGTACGGAACCCTAAAAAAGAAACGTCTTTTCTTTTACTGACTCTATTTGTCTGTGGCTCAGCGTAAGCAACTGTGGACTGGTTATTTTGATTTGGTGTGTTGCGTTTTATTATTTCGTCCATTTGTGTTTCTTTTTCTGTAAAATCAATGGAAAATTAAAATAGGAGACACCTTTACGTTCTTTGAGGAATTCGATAACTATAAAAAAAGAAACAAAAAAATATTAAAAAAAAACAATTTCAATGAGTATTACATCAGAGATGCGAAAACATTTTTCTATGTCTATGGCAAAAACCATATAAACTCAACGAAAAAGGTTGCCTGGAACTATGTTTAATTTAAACGAGGGCTTAAAATATTATTGTGTTGTTATCACATGCATTCGAAGAGGGCGAACATTTTTATGCCTTTTTTGATGGGAATATCATTCTGAACAACTTTTTTCCTGGGGGTAATATTTTTCGAGTAATTTAACTTAGATTTTTTTTTTCATAATAAAAACATCTCGAAAACTATGAGACAGGACTACATCATGCCCAGTCCATTGCATAAATTGATGGGGAAGATGATACCAATCATCATCATCATATCAGCCGCACGACACCCACTGCTGGATATAGGCCTCCCCCAAGGATTTCCACGACGATCGGTCCTGCGCTTCCCACATCCAGTGGCTTCCGCAGTGTTGTTCCTGGCAAATTTAGGATTGCCGTATTCACACTCAAAAAAATAAATTAAAAAAAATTAAAAACCCTCCTGCATAAAAAGACAAGTCAACTGAAAAGATGGAAACAAGATTAAATATTAAAGGCAACATTATAACATGCAGTCGGAGGCATGCATAAAGAAAGTGTCATTATGAATGATTTGAGTTATATGCCTCCGACTGCATGTTATAATGTTGCCTTTAATATTTAATCTTGTTTCCATCTTTTCAGTTGACTTGTCTTTTTATGCAGGAGGGTTTTTAATTTTTTTTAATAGATTTTTTTATTTATTTCTTTTTAGTTATTATTTATTACAATCATGATATACCTTTTTGAAATCCTTTTAATGAGACCTTTAATTTGACACCCATATTGCAGTATTCTAAAAAAAATTTTTTTTTCCACTACCTATAATAGCACCGTGCAGCCGCCATGTTGGTTTTTTTATAACGCCACTTTCTTAAGAACACTTGGGCTGGCAAGACAAATCTAACGATATGTTAATCATGGAAATCCGTTCAGCTGTTTAAAAGATATGAGGTAATAAAGAATATTACATACAAACATACTTACATACTTACAAGATACGCGCGAAAAACATAACCCTCTTGCAGTCGGGTAAAAATTGCCGTAAAACGCCAAAAATTCTAAATAATTGCCGTATTTTTGAAAATTACACCAATTTTGACAATGAAAATTGCCGTATTTGTATGGACAGCGTTATAAAATGGTGCCGTATCTCGACTTATATTCGATCGGGATTACCGTAGAATACGGCAATTGCCGTATCAAGAACAACACTGGGCTTCCGGCAATCTTCACCAAATCGTCGGTCCACCTTGTCGGGGGCCTACCCACGGAGCGTCGTCCGGTGCGCGGTCGCCATTCCAGAACCTTTCCGCCCCAACGGCCATCGGTTCTTCTCGCTATGTGTCCAGCCCACTGCCACTTTAGCTGAGCAATCCTTCGAGCGATGTCGGTTACTTTAGTTCGCCTGCGGATCTCCTCATTTCTGATTCGATCACGCAGGGAAACGCCGAGCATGGCTCTCTCCATTGCACGCTGGGTGACCTTGAGCCTCCTTATGAGACCCATAGTTAGCGACCACGTTTCACTGCCGTAAGTCATCACTGGCAACACACACTGGTCATAGACTTTCGTCTTGAGACACTGAGGTAAATCGGACACGAAGATTTTTCGGAGCTTCCCGAATGCTGCCCATCCGAGTTGGATTCGACGAGAGATCTCCTTCTCAAAGTTGGACCTACCTCACTGGACTGCCTGTCCTAGGTATACATAATGGTCAACAGCTTCAAGTGTAGTGTTCCCAACATGAACTGGAGCGGGCACAACATGGGCATTCGACATGATTTTCGTCTTATCCATGTTCATTTTAAGATCCACTCTTTGGGAAGCACTACGGAGATCTTCGAGCATTGTGTTCAGGTCCTCCAAGGTCTCAGCCATTAGAACTAAATCATCGGCAAAACGCAGGTGTGTTAAGGTGTGTCCCCACTTAGGTTCGCGAACCACCGCGCTCCGCGCTCCACGCTCCGCGAACCTCGGAGCGCGCTCCATATTTGGGTGTGTCCCCACTTAAATATGGAGCGCGCTCCGAGGTTCGCGGAGCGCGGTGGTTCGCGAACCTAAGTGGGGACACACCTTTAGGTATTGGCCATTAATGTTGATGCCGAGTCCTTTCCAGTCTAAGAGTTTGAAGATATCCTCCAACGCAGCTGTGAACAGTTTCGGAGAAATAACATCTCCCTGTCTCACACCTCGCTGCAGTTGGATAGGATTTGTTCTCTGGGTTTGTACTCGGACTGACATGGTGGCATTTTTGTATTAATACCTCAACACCTCGATATACCTGTAGTCCACTTGGCACCTTTGGAGAGACTGCAGCACCGCCCAGGTTTCAATCGAATCAAAGGCTTTCTCATAATCCACGAACGCTAAGCAAAGTGGCAGATTATACTCCTCGGTCTTCTGTATGACCTGCCGCAGCGTATGGATGTGGTCTATGGTGCTAAAGCCTTTTCGGAACCCGGCTTGTTCGGGAGGTTGGAAGTCGTCGAACTTGCGAGCGAGACGGTTCGTAAGGACTCTCGAAAACAGCTTATAGACATGACTCAGAAGCGAGATGGGTCTATAGTTCTTTAAGAGGGACTTGTCACCCTTTTTAAAGAACAAAATCTCCTCACTTATGTTCCATGTCTTCGGCGTTCTGCCCTCGACGATGACGGAATTGAAAAGCTTCTGGAGGACTTTAAGTATCGGCTTACCGCCCGCTCTCAGAAGTTCTGTAGTGATTCCGTCGTCGCCCGCCGCCTTGTTGTTTTTCAGCTGTTTGAGAGCCATACTAATCTCGTACATGCTGACGTCCGGGATATCTTGGGTATAGTGTCGGGTAAGCTTGGCTCTGGGGTCTTTAGCCTTGCTTTCAACGGGTGTATGTGTGGAATATAACTGCCCATAGAAACTCTCGATCTCCCCAAGGATTTCAGGTTTCGCTGAGATGATGCGTCCGTCGTCAGTTTTTAGCTTCGTCATCTGGCTTTGCCCAATAGACAGATCTCTCGCGAACACTTTGGAGCCTTTGTTCCGCTCGATGGCCTCTTTAATACGATTCGTATTAAATTGGCAAAGGTCGCTCGTCAAAGACTTAGATATCTGTCTATTAAGCTGCTGATAACGATTAGCATCTACTGAACTCTGGAGCCTCATTTCACGTCTCTGATCCATGAGTAGGAGTGTGTGGTCGGAGAGTTTCTTTAGCTTGGGACGGCGGGTCTTGAAGAACTTGGACCCTACCGTACGGACAGTATCCACCACCATATTGTTTAGATCGTCCACATCTATGCTGTTCTCAAGGGCTTTGAAACGGTTTTGGAGTTCGAGTTAAAAGCTCTCGGGGTTTTGAATATGGGCCGGCAATGGTCGGAGTGTTGATTTTATCAGTCGAGATCTTTCCAGCTTTATGTTGATATTCAATGTGCCACGTACCAATCAGTGATGGCTCCCCGTCTTAACGGCGTTGATCACAGTGACATCATTGAATATTTGCTTTTTCGTCGACATGATAAAATCAATCTCATTTCTGACTGTACCGTCCGGACTGACCCAAGTCCACTTCCGGCTTTCCGGCTTTCTGAAGAATGAGTTCATCATAAAGAGGTTCTCCTTCTCCATAAAGTCGGCTAGCATCTGGCCTCTGTCATTCCGTTGCCCAACTTCAAATTGCCCCACTCTCAGCTCATCACCGCATCGTTTCCCCAACTTTGCATTGAAGTCCCCCATCACAACGGTGTAGTGGGTTTTGTAGCTATGCATGGCTTTAGAGATCTCCTCATACATAGCCTCCACTTCGTCATCTTGGTGCGTCGAGGTCGGTGCGTAAACCTGTATGACATTCAACGAATACCGTTTTGATATTCTGAGTATAAGGTACGCCACCCTGGTCGACACACTTCCGATGGTAATCACGTTGTTGACAAGGGACTTGTGGACGA
The DNA here is from genome assembly GCA_943789525.1 of Agriphila geniculea. Classification (NCBI taxonomy): domain Eukaryota; kingdom Metazoa; phylum Arthropoda; class Insecta; order Lepidoptera; family Crambidae; genus Agriphila; species Agriphila geniculea. The sequence continues at coordinate 19,205,840 of OX038875.1, forward strand.
TGAACCCGACACCACCTTGGGACTGTTGGTCGCCCTCCCGGTAGTACAGCAAGTTACCGGAATTAAGGATTGTCGTGTCGAGTCCTCTCCCTCTCTTCGGACTTCAGATAACCCAATGATGTCCCAGCGTAACTTGCTTATAACTTCTTCCAACTCGATTAACTTCGTGTCGGTCCTCAGTGTGCGCGTGTTATAGGTTGCCAGGTGCAATTTTCGTGATTGGTGGTAGCCGATCCGCACCCGGGGATTCTTAGCACCCCCTGCCCCGCCGTTACCATAGCCGCTACCGTAGCTAGGAGTAGCGTAAATATGATACCAATACCTACGTGGAATTGACAAAAAGGGGGGATATAAGTCATCAAAAAAAATTGGCAAAAATTTTAATTCGATTTGACTCGGTAAATACCTATTATACCCTTAGAGCATCGCGGAAGGGAGCAGCCTTAGCGATTATTACTCTATTCAATTTTTTCTGGCATTTTTTGCGGGGGGGAAAGTGCACACAAGTGCAGTTCCGCATACTCACATACAAAAATAACACTGTAAAGACGACACCAACACATAAAAAATAAAACAAAACAGCAAAAATTTGTGTACGGATGAGTCACACATCAAAATATGACACGTTTTTGACATAAAGGGCTGGGCTCAATTGTCGTTGCAGCAATATCGATACGGAAAAAGGAATAAAGGTAACAAACTCAAACATTTTACATGGGGTGAATAACAACAAAGAGCCCAACAAGCAAAAACCTTTCTGAAAAAGTTAATACGGACTCAAGAACACTCAGTCTTATTGTCAAGTCTCATATACATATTAAGAGCATTTTATGACGTTTTTCTATTATAAATGATCTTATTCCATTCATTTTTATACAAGGTGTTACAAAAATACCCCTAATCCCGAAAGGTAAAAAAATGAATCTATCAATACTAAACATGCGATTAAATTGACAATAGACTGTGATCCGCGGCAACTTCACTCGAGAATGTAGCTATGGTGCGGTGTGCACAGATTTCAACAAATTAAAATACACCCTTATGTACCGCAAGCGCTCTGAAGGTGTTCACTTCTGTTGTACAAAGCTAAATTAATCGCATTGCACCTACAGATATTTTAATACCATAAAAACTATTAACGAATTTTACACTGAACGGAACAACTAAGACTACTGACATTTTTTTACTGTACATTAGCGCGCGTCGCGGCGGCTTCGTTTGATGCTTTGTGTGATGCCGATATTTGTCCGCGGTCATGACCGCGGACGTGTCCGCGGACACGACCGCAGTCAAACACGATTTCAAAGATTAAACAACAACAGATAGGACTTCTGGAACCTGCTTGAAATTATCTATCAAAGCAAGAACTCTCTAGGTAAAATTAGTAATTTACTTAACTTATCCATGGTAGGTATTTAAATACAGATGACGCTTACGTGTCTTTTCGAATTGGTGTGCAGAGATTAATTTTACATTTTTGAAATAAATATTAATTCAGTAACTATTTAATTTAGAAATTACGTCACTGTTATGTCTGAGGTATTTATGTTATTTTTAATACGCTTATGTCATAACTAGCTTAGTTAGGTCACTATAATGTAAACGTAGGTACAAATATCTACAGATGTGACCAGTCTAAAAAACGAATAGTCTTTGATTTAGAAGCCAATGACCGGAACTGACCGGAACAGCTGATTGGGAATCTTTCAAATTCTTGTCGATATTTTTGCAAAACTTCGACATCGTTTTTCTCCGTAAATATTATAGCTAAAAAATAAAGAACAGCGCCCATCATTTCTATTTCATTAATACTCATTGGCATTTCAGGGATTAGGGGTACTTTTGTAACAGGTTGTATAATAATATAAGATGTATCAAAAAGATTATTTATTCTGTGAGAGAACCAATTAATTTATGCTGTGATTTTATTTTACTCTTTGACGCAGAATGTGACAGTGCAAAACTGCAAATACTAAATTGAGTCTGTCAGAAGTTAAAAAGAATTAAATATTTAAGAATTTTCAGGTACATCTCATTTATGGAAGTGCCTGGAGCAGGACCAGGCCATATCCTTTATCGACAAACATTGTGATACGGTAACATCACTAAGTTGCTCATCGGCGAGAACTCGGATTTATCTAGCGACAGATCTGAAATTTGTACGGAGGAGCCATGGACGAGCAGACCCGATGTCACTGAATAAATTTGACAACTAATCAAGAATAAAATATACGAATTTAATGTTTAAATGTAAACAAATAGCAATAATACGACAAAAAATTACTTTCATGTGAAATGTAACACCGACTTTTTGTAAACTTTGATGTTCCAGACCTCTTTTAACAGTAAAAAACTCATCAATTCGGCATTTTAAACACTGCAGCGTTCACATGCGCGACTGGACTCGGTCTAGAAAGAAATCCGGGCGCAACTGGTTTTATAAACTGCATATGCCCATTTGGGCTTGTACTTCGGCAGAGGGGAAAGCTTCGTATGGCTTCTCTTTCTGGGACAGAAGCGCGTCTTACTCTAAGATTATACCTATGCATTTAACAAAAAAAAATGCAATGTAAATACTTAAAAAAAGTATACAAACACCTTAAAAAGGTCTTAGATCATAGAGGTTCTAGTAGCCGTCTTCGCGACCTACTCCGGCAGCCGACCTCGCAACCGGTTCCGGCAGCCGTCCTTGCAACCGGTATCGGTGACTGTTAGGGTCCCCACAGACCTACCGGTTTCTTTTCTTTGCTTTGCTATTCGGCAATGGAGCGCCGGCCAAGAGGCTCATTTTCAATCTATCGCATATTTTCAATCTAAGTACATTTCACATATGTGAGCTTTGTTCCTTAAACGATCGTTATGAAAACACAAAAAAATTGTTCAGGTAGGTAATGATGCCACCCACGACCCTGTTCACAATTTATATCAATATGCAATCGATTTATTTTTAGCAATCGGAGACCATGTTCAGGGTTTCATATCTCCCAGAAACTTCCTACTTCGCAACCCAGACGATTATATTTGATAAAACCAAGCTAATTGCTATTTTGCCAATTTAGTCTGGTCCCAATATGCGATAGATTGAAAATGACCCTGTTGGCCTGCGGTCTAAACAGCAAGGTAGAACAGCAAAGCAAAGAAAAGAAACCGGTAAGTCTGGGGAGACCCTTATGAATTGTCTTTGCTCCAACAAACGGAAGTACCTAGTCGTATTGCCAAGATGAAAAATACAATTTACGCGTCGCTTTTGATTTTGACAGTTCGTCGCGTCTCAACAGCTGTTTTTAGCTCACGAAATAAGATTTAAAAATCAGTTGTTTTTGCTTTGCTTCCTACACGTGCTTCGCTAATTTGAAAGTAATTATTGAATAGTGATTTTATAAATAAAGACAATGGAGGAGAGCAGCGGAGTCCAAGGTACATAGTAAAGTGTCTTTTTGCTTGTCGTGAAAGCATGGGTGCCGATTTTAGCGTTATCATATTATCACTGCCATGCAGTGCCCATGCTTTCATTCTCATCTTTTTTAGGTTTCTTCATTTCTGGTTTAAATTTACTTTAAAGTGACTGTTCAGATTCATATGTATAATATGTGTTCATGAAATGCAGCCTTAGATATCATGTGTTTTTCAACTTCTATCATTCTGGTTGAAGTCACGGATATAGATTTTTGTATTCAGCCAAATTGCAACACAACAACGCAAGCTTTATAAATTATAGCGGCCGCCCGCGTCTTCGTCTGCGTGGAAAGTTTTTTTGCTATCCCTCGCGAACAATACTTTTTTCGGGATGAAAAGTACCCTATGTCCTTCTTTGTACCCGTGACAACGTGTATGCATAATTTCATGATGATCGGTTCAGTTGTTAAGACGTGAAGGCGTAACAAACAAACAAACAAATAAACAAACAAACGGACTTTCGCATATTAGTAAGGATAGTAAGGATAGTAAGGATGACACACACATTTATTAGTTACAAATTAGCACTCCAGCAAGTACAAATAATTTAAAAATAATACTTACCTATAATTTATGTACTTACCTAAGGTTCTGTAGGAACTATGAATAAATCTCCAAAATTTATGTAATGTTATGAAACAAAGATAGATAGTAAATAAATTAATGTTGCAAAAAGAGCAATGGCACTTCACAACTATATATTTCCAAAAGATTTTAATATGTTATAATAATATGTTATTTCAATTATCAAAATATAGATAAGTATGTCCACTGAAGTGGTAAACAAATTAAGTAGGTATAATGCAATGGAGCATTTATAATCACTATAAATATTCCAATGCACTGCTCATGACTAGCCAATGTTAATTTAATAGTCAAAAATTAATACAAATTAAATGGTGTTAGTGAAGATACACCACACAAACCTCAAAGTGACATTAAACTGTACATGTTTTTTACCCTTTTTCTGAGATAAATAAATGCTTCTAAAACACAGGCGTGTCTGTTCACCGCAAAAAAGAGCTTAACTCTTACATTCCGAGGTACATCTATCCAAGTAACCAACACTCTCCAGCTTCTTGGCATGGAGTTACTTCCGCACCTCCATCGAGTCTAAGGCTCAAACTGCAGCTAAGAAGCTGAGCGTCCTAAATAAAGACAAGCGGTTACGCCTGGGCAGCTTTTAACCCTTTATAAAGCTCAAGTCCGATCTTGCATGGAGTACTGCAGCCATTTTTGGGACGGCTCGGCGAAATATCAACCTGCTGCACTGGACTTGGTGGAAAGCAGAACCAAGCGATTATTAGGCGACGGAAAACTGGTAGCAGCTAAGCTTCACAGCTTGGCTCACCGCCGAAACGTTGCTTGCCTATCAGTCTTCTATAGATTGTACTTCGGTGAGTGTGCTCAAAAGCCACATGAGCTCATTCCACCTTCTCCTTTCTTCCATTGGACATCCAGAGTCACTGCAGGCTACCATCCGTGGTTGATATACCTCCTATGCGTACTAAACGCTACTCATCATCGTTTATAATGCGCACGGCCAAGGAATGGAATTCCCTGCCGGCGTCTGTTTCCGAGCGCATACAACCTGACTCTCTTCAAGGCCAGAGTGAATAGGCACCTTCTGGGCAAGCTTGCTCCATCGTAGACCCTGTCTATACTTTCGGGCTAGACTAGGGTCAAGAGCAAACCCATTATAAATTAAAAAAATGTCAAAGTAACTATATTCAGCATCTCTATTAAAGATTTATTGAAAATCATATACAGATATTAAGAAGAGACAAGTAAATTATTATGTAATATTCTTTCACAATAAAAAGTCATGGGGCATATTTGACCTAGTTGATGAAAGTTCGCATACAGAAACCAAATCAGTTTTAAATTAAAGAATTCCCACTTTTCAAAATATGTATTATTTTTTTATGTACCGACCGGCTGAAAAAAGTTATCTTACAGTATGTGTGTTAGTATATGTTTAATGTCATTAAACTTTTGTTAATAAAACAGAAATTTTTACTTTCAGCATTGTGGAAATGTGTTTTACAAGCATAATAAACGCTTGTATTGTCTATATTTATTTATTTTATTTTATTTATCATGAAAATGTTATGATATAATGATAAAAAATGAAACATGGCCTGCAAGAATGCGACCCATACCACTGAGTAGCAGATACATTTATCAACATGTTTAGCCCTATTTCATTTGTGTACTCCCAATGACCTTTCTTAAATGACTTCTATTCCAGCACCTGTGACAAGATTAAGGCGGAGACTTTCTGTAGAACAATCAGAAGATTTAAATTCACCAGGGCCTGCTACTCCAACTAAAAAAAGAGGAGGAAGATTGGCTGCAAAGCCACAGTTGGAACTTATTGATGAAGATGGTATGGATTTCTATATTACTAATAATCAAATATCTTGTAACTGATCATAGTTTAAAAATGATGGTTTCATACATTTCACAGCTGGCAGCACTTCCAAGAAATCCGCTAAAAAAGCACCAGTTAAAGAGCTTGCTGAGGCTTCTGAAGAGAAGCCACTGACACCATCGAGACGAAGCACAAGAATCCGATCTAACACAAGCATTGTATCTGAGACAGCTCTAAGTGTTGATTCACCAAGGGCTAAAAGGGCTGCTAGACGAACATCTCAAGTTGGTAAGAAAAAGATATAGTATAAACATTATTATATTTTATCTTTTTGTTTCAAACCTAAAGAATTAATAACATAAAAATAAAATCAGTACCTATGAATGAAGCCACTGGATGCGGGCAGCGCAGGACAGATCGTCATGGAGATCCTAGGGAGAGGCCTATACCCAGCAGTGGGTGTCGTGCGGCTGATATGATGATGATGATGAAAATCAGCATCCTTACTTATCCATACTAATATTATAGATGCGAAAGTAACTCTGTCTGTCTGTTACGTTAACCGAGCTGAAATTTTTTACACAGAGTAGACCTTGAGAAAGGACATAGGCTATCTTTTATTGCAAACTAAGAGTTGGAGGGGTTGAAATAGGGGATGAAAGTTTGATTGTACCAAGAAATAGAGTGGCTACAGAAGCTACTATCGTTTTTATTAGGTACCTACCTATTTACATACTTTTACACTATGAGATTATGTTGTTTGATCAATTACCATGAGTTGGATTGACAGGACGAAAATCCATTATACAAAATCCATACTAATATTACAAATGCGAAAGTAACTCTGTCTGTCTGTCTTGTACGCTTTCACACCTAAACTACGGAACCGATTTTGATGAAATTTGTTACAGAGATAGAATATAGCTGGAGAAAGGACATAGGCTACCTTTTATCGCGAAATAATGGTTGAAGGAGTTAAAATAGGAAATGAAAGTTTGTATGAAAGTTTGAAAGTAAAGGTCGAATAACGTAAAAACAGATCTGATTTTCATGAATTAAAACATAGAATACTATTTATCCTGGTTAAAAAGGATTTTCTCGAATATCCATGCGGACGAAGTCACGGGCAGGTGCTAGTAATATTATATTATAAATGCGAAAGTCCGTTTCTTTGTTTGTTACAACTTCACGTCTTAACTACTAAACCGATCATCATTAAATTTTACATACACGTTGTCAGGGGTAAGTACAGATAAGAACATAGGCTGGGTACCTTTCATCCAGAAAAAAAGTATCGTTCCCGAGGGATAGCAAAAACATTCCATGTCTGCGTGGAATGTTGTTGTGGGTCGAAGTTGTGAATGGCCGCTAGTAATATTATGAATGAATTGAAATCACTTATTGTTATAATTTTATTGTTACTTGTATATTGGAATAAACAGCTAGGTATTCTGGATACTTACATATTATATTGGTGTAATTTCAGTGCGATGTTGATTAAATTATTTTTCTTATTATGTAAATTATGTTGCTTATTGTCACAGCATAATTTTTCAATTGTAGGTAGTGATAATGAAACTGTACTCACACCTGTAAGAACTACCAGAAGAACCAGAAAAGACTCTGCATCCAGTATTGACAAGCTTGGTATGTTTCATCATTCATGTTAGGGAACGTACCCATACTACGTGACCCGTTAAGGGGGGGAGGGGGGTCTTTAAAATACCACGTTTGGTCACAGGGGGGGGGAATGGGGCCTATGTTTTGTCACGTAGTCAATATTGTCAATGGAAATCTGGTTCTTTTTTTAGGGTTCCGTACCCAATGGGTAAAGACGGGACCCTATTACTAAGACTCCGCTGTCCGTCTGTCTGTCTGTCACCAGGCTGTATCTCATGAACCGTGATAGCTAGAAAGTTGAAATTTTCACAGATGATGTATTTCTGTTGCCGCTATAACAACAAATAGTAAAAACAGAATAAAAGTAATATTTGAGGGGGGCTCCCATACAACAAACGTGAATTTTTTGCCGTTTTTTGCTCGATATTAATAACGACAACAGGTAGACAGTTGGAATTTTCACAGATGATGTATTTTTGTTGCCGCTATAACAACAAATACTAAAAACAGCATAAAATTAATATTTAAGGGGGGCTCCCATACAACAACGTATTTCTTTTGCCTTTTTTTGTACGGAACCCTTCGTGCGCGAGTCTGACTCGCACTTGGCCGGTTTTTTTCAAGTTGTATTCAAATATGGCACGCAGCGAAATTTTTTTCTTCTTGTTACATTTTTTCACTTGTAATTGTATGTAAAATCATAATACACACTCTTGGCATTACGTGGCAAGCGCCTATACTAATGAAAAGACAAAAATGAGCAAATTTTTTTTTTAGGTTTCTGTTGAAAATGATGTAAACCATTATCTATGAAATACTACGTGAAAACCAGAGGGGAGGGGGGGGGTCTTGGCATATACTACGGGTGGTCACCAAGGGGGGTCAAAAATGGTAAAATATGGGTCACGTAGTATGGGTACGTTCCCATACCCATTAGTTGTATTTGCTCACGTCATAAAAGTGCAATATACGGCGTTTCGTGATCGAGGTATATCCTTTGGCAGGGTGAACCTTCTGAACCCTTAGATCATTTTAAGAAGGGGAGCCATCTTGGATTTTTGTATGGGAGGGAGTTATAATATAACACTATATATTTTTGTATGGAATTTAAAAAAACATTACAAAACCCATGTGTGGGATATCGAATGTAAGAGCTTTTTGAGCTGATTCCAAATATATACAATATACAATATTGCAGCTAAGGGTAAAAAAAACAGAAAAACATTTTCCAAACATACTAAGTTTGGGCTCTTGCAGGAAGAAAACCACTAAATGATTTTTTATGAAACATACGTCAAATAACTCGTAATATACTCTTATCTAACATCCTGGAAGCATTTTTGAAAAAAACGAACATTTAGTTTATTTTTTATTCTGGTACTTTAACTCATAGAATACTGGGATCAAAATATTTAAAATTTTCAAAATGTTAATTTTTTCAAAATTGTTTTCAGGACGTTAGATAAGAGTATATTAAAAGTTGTTTGGCGTATGTTTCATAAGAATTCATATAGTGCAGAGGTGCCCAAATGGTCGATCGCGATCGGCCGGTCGATCGCGAGAGTTTCTAAAGGGCCCCCAAGACGGTCAAACAGTTTGACTCAAACTTTACGTGTTTGATTAAACAGTTTGTTGTCAGTTTGAAGGATTTGTCAAACGGCACTGCGCAGTTTGGTTCGGTACGCTGTCGTAATTAGACTTGTGATGCAGACAAGATACCCTCGAACAAGGATCGCGTCTTTCTCATGTTTATAACGTTAATGTCCTGCATAAAAAGAGAAAAAAGAAAAGAAAAAGAATTTGGTCCACAGAATGGTACAAACTAAGATACCGTTTCACACATGAACATCTACAGAAAGTGCTAGAAGCTACCGCACCAGCTTATTATAAAAACTTTCTAACAATGTATGATTATTTCTTTGCTTTAAGTTAAACCAATAATACGAAAACTGGATACTAATATGAGGCATGTTTGTTCAAATACGTGGGAACACGATCAAACAGCGCGTCAAACACAACAAAAATATGAAATTTCATCAAACGTGCTTCAAACCCGTAAATGTTTGACAAACCGTTCAAACTACATTTGAAAACGATCAAAATGGTTTGAGTCAAATCAAATCTTACGTGTTTGAATCAAACGGTTTGACCGTCTCGGGGGCACTTAAGGTCGATCGCCAAGGATAACAGATTTGCACCTAATGTAGTTTACTTATGCATTTTTTTGTCTTGATAAATATTTGGTGGGAAACGGTCAAAATGTCTAGCTCTTAGTCATACATTTTTGTTAGGTCGATCTCCTTAAGAAAAAGTATGGGCAACCCTGATATAGTGGTTTTCTTTCTGCAAGAGCCCAAACTTAGTATGTTTGGAAAATATGCTTTCCGATATTTTTTAAACCAGCAGCTGCAATGTAATAATATTGTATATATTTGGAATCAGCTCAAAAATCCCTTTCAGCCGATACGATGGGTTTGAAAAAAAAATCAAATTCCATACAAAAAAATATTGTATTATATCTCCTTCCCATACAAAAATCCAATATGGCTTCCCTTCTTAAAATGATCTAAGGGTTCAGAAGGTTCACCCTGCCAAAGGATATCCCTCGACAGAGGCGGCGTAGCATGGGTTGACACCCGGGGCGGTTTTTTTATTTAGCACCCCCAAAATAAAACAACAAATACTAAACGATAGCATACCAGAGCCGTATTTAGAGTGTAGAGGCCATGGGGCAACAAGGGAGTGGAGGTCCCTAATTATTTTCAAATAGATTAAATAAGATTTTTCTTGTAAGCACGTCCGCCGTTAGGTCTAAACGCCCGTGTACAATAGAGATTATGCCAACCCTTTATCTACGACTACCTACAGTCTAGACTAGACTGACCTTGTCAGAAAAAGAAAAAGATTTCTTTTGAGGGTTAAACTTAATTTTAATTCTTTCCTGCGCTTAGTTTTTTTTAAATTCTACACAAGTGGGTGGTTTTTATCTTTGTACTCACTTCTCGTATAGAAGTCTAGTCGCGGCGTGCGAAGCGCGCCGCGCGCTCCGGCACGCTAATGGTATCTTACCGTGGCTCCGGGCAGTGCGGTGATTTAACTCTTTCCCGCGAGCTTATTTTTTTGTAAAATTCTACATAATTGGGTGGTTTCTTGAAAGATACCTTTATCTTTGTACCCACTTCTAGTGTAGAAGTCAAGTTGCGGCGTGCGAAGCGCGCCGCGCGCTCTGAGCCATGTATGTGGCAATTAATTTCTTACCCGCGCAGGTTTTGTAAAATTCTATATCATCCTAAATCATTGATGATTTCATTGAAATCCAACTCAAATCATTATATTACGTACTCTTTCGTTGTGTAAGATTTTTTTAATAAAATAATTTATGTGGAGGCCCCTCTCTTGTGAAGGCCCCGGGCAGTTGCCACAGTTGCCGACCCTTAAATGCGGCCCTGGACAAACTTTTTGAAACTTAGACACAAAAACATCAAAATACAAAATAATGTCAAATGACTATGGCATTATTTTGTATAGATAGTGGCCCGAGGTAAGTGATGGTGCGAGATTTAATTATGGCGCCCCCCCTTTCTTGCCCCTAATACCTATACAGGGTTATTTGTAAAACACTAAAAATACCTCGTAGGAGTAGATTACTAACATTATAAACAACAACATTTGTTCGATTTTTAGTCAGTTGCACTGCATCCACTAATCTTGTAATTTTCTCTATGTGCAGTAAAAAAAACCTTGTAATTTTTCCTGTTTATAGTAACAAAAACGGCCGCGCAGCGCGATTTTTAGTTAGTTTCATTCCACGATCTTGCTTGTTTATAGTAAAAAACGGTCACGCAGGGCGATTTTACTAGACAGTTTCAATCGTTACGTCGCTCGTCGCTCGTCACCAGTCAACAACATGATTGATAGTCGATCGGTGGTCGGGTTTTTTGGGGTTCCACATAAGAGGGTGCCCAGTGCGGTCGCACCACCCTAGGACCGCCGCTGACTTGAGCGAAGCCACGGAACGTACACCGGGCAGATGAGATGCGCCAGACCGCGAGTGAGTTGTCACAACGCACGTTGGCACCCCTTGGTGCTTGGTACCCGGGGCGGACCGCCCCCACCGCCCCCCCCTTACGCCGCCAGTGTCCCTCGATCACCAAACGCCGTATTTTTTATTGAGCACACGAGACTCTAAAGTCTATCCATCCTTACTTGTCTTATATGGTAAACAATATTCACACAACTCATTATTGAAATAATCATTTATAAAATACAACAAATGGTTTTCCACACATAGATTACGAAATAAGTTGTGAATAACTTAACAACAATTTCATAAAATTACTAACATATTTTTAAATAACGATTTAAGTTTAGAAAACGTATGACAACTGTCAATAACTGTTTACTAAATAAGACAAGTAAGGATGGACAGACTTTATGTATTTTGCTTAACCCGTCAACGCCCGGAAAACGAGACACAATATTTTATTGACCGGACGCGCGGGCATTTCAAAGTCAAAGTCAAAAATAGCTTTAATCAAATAAACTTAATTATTAAGTACTTTTGAATCGCTCATATTTTCCTACCACCCGTTCAAGACTTCTTTTAATTGATGAACTAATTATAATTTTAGGAATAATATATCAATACATAGGTAATTAAATACTTTTTGATAGCCTAATATGCATTTTCTCACAAAAGGTAACTTCTAAAAAATCATATTTGAGCATATGAAAGAAAAAAAAAGTGATGAACAATTAACACATTTTTGGGTAGGCACTTGAACTTTATTTATTAACAAACAGTAAAAAAATATTTCAATTATTGAAAAAACTCAAGGTACTTAAACAAAACAACCAAATCCTACACGTTTCTTGTAGGACTTGGTTGCAATGTGAGAGCCGGCTGTTCATACATGTATTACACTGCACTTATCCATACTTACAAATATTATAAATGCGAAAGTAACTCTGTTTGTCTGTCTGTTACGTTTTCACGCCTAGACCGCTGTACCGATTTTGACGAATTTTGGAACGGATATAGATGGAACCTTGGGGAAGGACATAGGCTACTTTTCATCCCACTGCTGGGCACTAGTCTCCACACGATATTACCTCTAGTCCACGTGGTCAAAGCTGCGGGCGGAAAGCTAGTTTACAACAAATTACGAGAATATTATAAAAAAAATTAGGTAGTTCCCAAAAACCTAGTAATATTTTTTATGTATATGGTTATTTACATTGTTATTTCTTTTTATAGAGACAACATTAGCTACGAAACCTGCTAATATAACAGAGATTGTAATAATTGAAGAATCTGAAGCTCATGCCCAAAAACCAAATGATTCACCAACAAATGTTCCATTGAGAAAAAGTCCAAGATTGAAGGAAAAGAGAAAAGATAATGGGAAAGGAAAACAAAATACTGACGCTGTAATGAAACAAGCAGATTCTATGAGTAACGATACCATAAATGACTTAAATATTGTTAAACAAGATGATCATTCTGAATCTGCTGAAAACAAATCAGTTACTGCTGATACTGAAGTTTCAGTTCCTGAAAAGTCACAAGAGAACTCAGTAGAAACTAGCTTTGATATCATCAAAGAACTAGACAAAAAACCGAAAAGTAAATCATCTAATCCTAACAAAAGCATGTCTGCCTTAGATAATGATAACTACTTTAAAAGCAAACGACAAAGATCAAAATCACTTAATATTGTCTCACCATCTCAGACAAATGATAGTGTTTTCTTGAGCGATAATGAAAAAAATAAAAAGAAAGTAAAAACTCATAGTATATCTAAAGCACTAAAAGTTAGTGATTATCGCTTTGCATCTGGTGACAGTGAATTGATAAATACTAGTATGGAAAGTGATGATAAAAATCCTGTATCCAAGAATTCTGACACTTGTAATCTGTCTCTAAATGACTCTCATAGTCCATCAGATTCGCTACCTAATACCATAAGTCCAAAAGGAAATAAAGAAAATATAAATGTTGCAGACAATGTTGTACAGGATTCCATTTTAAATTTTCTGAAAAACCCACCAAGTTTAGTTTTGCAAACCACTGTGATCTATGAGGATTTAGATACGGATTTGAAGAATAAAGTTGCTAATAAGAATATAGATTCTGAAGACCAGTGTGTGCCAGTTGTAGAAACAAGAGAGAACTGTGAAAATTTTGATAAAATTGGTAGCCCTACTTTGAATAAGTCTAATAAGAAAAATGAAGAAGATGAAAATGTCTTAAATAATTCCTCAGTATCAAACAAGTCAAAAGAAATAATTTCCAAAAATAACAGTTGTGAACCTATGGATGTTGATGTGTCTATCCCAAATAATATTACTTTTATTGAAACTTCCGAACTTAACAAAAGTTCCGATCTTGGTAATATAAAATCATCTCATTGTGAAGTTAATACAAGTTTGAATAAAAGTTCCAATGAGTCTAAACGCAAATCATCGATAGCACTTTCTACTTCGCAAAATCTTGATAAGTCAGGCACTGAGAATAAGAGTACTCTTATACTTTCACAAATAAAAGACGTTTCGTCTTCAGAAAACAATGTAACTAAGTCACCCAAACCATATCAAGATATTTTATCAAAGTCAACTAATTCTGATATTAAGAACGACAGTACAATGAACAAGAAAAATATTTCTCCTGACTATTCTACAAGTACACCCCTCCAACAAAAGTATTTGAAAGAAATGGGATTGGAAATTAATACTTCTTTTATTGAGAATACCAAAAAGGATACCAAAATATCAACTAAAATTCCAAACATATCCAAAAAAGAAATATCTAAATCTTCAGATGTGAACACTTCAACTGATGAAGAATCAAGTTCAGATAATGAATCGGCAAATATTAATAGTCTGTTAGATAACGAGGCTGATGTTGCTAGTGATGATTATGAATCAGGTGATAGCCAGGATGATGAGGAAAGACAATATGAAGAAGATAACGAAATTGTGGAAAAAGGGGAGACTTTAGATTCTGAAGATAACATTTCTAATGATTCTGACTATGAAAAAGACTCATTTTTAGTGAGTTCCAATGATGAAGACCAGAATTTACTTAGTGGCTCAGGTGATGACCTCTCCATGAGTGACAATGAACTAACAATGAGTACAAAATCCAAGAAAAAATACAATGAACGTAAACTAAAAGAACAGAAAAAAGCTTCCAAGGAAATGTTTGAAGCTCGCCATAAATTGGATACAAATACAAAGAAATCTAAACAGTCACAAAAATATGAAAGTACTGACGATTCTGACGATGAAATAATCGGACATGGGAAGAAAAATAAACATCAGAGATTAGATTCTACTTATGAAGATAATAGTGACACTTCTAATTTGAATGATAAATCATTCAAACAAAAGAAAAAGTCTAAAAGATTGCTATCAGAGAGTGACACGAATGAAAGTGTCAACAAAGAACCAGAAATTACAAACGTTTTTAATAATAGTGCTATAGAAAATGACCCCTTATCTACACAAGTTAAACAGGAACCGAAAACTCCCCTAAAAGATTTTAATGTTTCCTCAGTTCAAATTGCTGAAGCAATTGAAGAGGTAGTTGTTGAAAATAATAAGTCATTCACAAAAGCCAACCAAACTTCAGATCCTCTACATGCTACTATGATGGATAATGATTCATCATCATCAAGTGGCAATTCGGAAATAATGAATAATTACGATTCCATCCTTAATCAACTTAACAAGGAAAGTGCAAAATCTAAGACTGTTAAATCTCTTGACCTATCACTTAATGTTATAAATAAACATAATGGTACGAAAACATCAATAGCAGAAGAACTAAATCTTACCCACACCAAGAAATCTAAACGGGATAAAAAGGCTGATACATTGGTTGGTAGTGATGTTGTTGATTCACCAAAAACGAAAACTACTTGTTCAAAAGTAAATCAAGATATTTCCAGCAATGTTAATAAAGATAGTTCTTCGGAGTCAATCGATTTGCGTCCATTATTTTCTGAGGATAGCAATGAGACATCAGCAAACGAGAAAGAAAAACAAGATGACTATTTCATACCACTCAAAAGAACTCCTGGAAAAACGAACATATTAAATCAACAAGGTAAGGTGTTTTTTAAGTAGTTATCTTGGGAAGGTATAATTTATAGATTTTGTTAATGCCAGATTTCATTTATGCTTTAAGTATTCTACTAATATTATAAATGTGAAAGTTAGTTATTTAAATGTGATGTTTTATATGTTTGGATGTTTGTTTGATTTGGCACATAGTTTATACATATATTTACACCAAACCATTTAGCGACCAGTAATAATTACGTAATCGTCGCGGTCGAACCGTTGACAGAAAAAATCGCGAATTCGTCGCGGCCGCGTTGTTAGATAACACGAATTGACAACGACGATTCCGTAATTATTACTGATCGCTTAATAGTTTATATTTAGATAATCAGCCTGCCGGATTAAAACATACAATACTTTTTATCCCAGTCAAAGGTTCCCTAGGGATTTTCCGAATATCTACACGGACGAAGTTGCGGACGGAAGCTAGTAAATTATATATAGAAAGAATTAATAGAGATAGCTTTATTAGATTTGTCTTGTCTTGATTTCCTTCACAGTGTTGTGTGCAATTTATTAATTTTATATTATTACAGATGATGAACAGTCAACCAATGATGAGTTCCAATTCGTAATAGATACACAGGGCACAAGGGAACACACAAATAATTCATATAACACGTCACTGAATAACAGTACGAAGAAGAAAAATAAGAAAAACAAAATATCAAATGTTTCACAAACACTTGAAACACATGGTAAGAGCTTATAACATAGGTACGAAATATGTTGAATGTCATGATTTATTCAATCATATACAAATATTTCAGATGATAACTCCGACGATGAAGGTGCACCATTAGAAATACCATTTAATAGTTCTAAGACTGAAAAAAGCAGAATATCCATTAATACTAATTTAGAAGATCAAGAAGCAACGAAACAGCACAACAGTAAGTAGTGTTTATTTTGAGTGAAATCAAATTGTATAACCCCTTACCAAGTATTTTTATAATCATAATAATTTATTCCGCTTGTAACATGGTTAAATACAGCTGTTTGTTGTCCTTATTTTAATAAGGAACAATCACAACATATTTTGGACTAAGGTCTGTATTTATAAACCGCTCTCAACGTTTAGAGCTATTTGAGATCATACCTGAGATGCTGTTCCTATAAGAAGACCATCTCAAGATTCTCAAGTATGATATCAAAATATAGTCCGTGAGCCCGCGACAGTATTGCCTACGTCATATGACATCACGATGAAATGCATGGCACACGGTCGGAAAAGTTGTGCTGAGCGAAGATCGGAAGATTATCGCAAATAAAATTGGCCGGAAGCTTAAGAAAATCTTCCACTTCCGGTCAAAATTTTAAGATTATATTTACGTCATGTGACATCAGTAAGAGACCCGTGTCATCATTTAGTTTTCAATCGTAGAGAGACTAAACATAAGTCTGTCAGTTCTGAAATGACTAAAAAACAAAACTTTAAGTTTAAGGTATTCCGGCCATTTCAGAACTGACAGACTTATGTTTACTTACTCTCTCTACGATTGAAAACTAAATGATGACACGGGTCTCTTACTGATGTCACATGGCGTAAATATAATCTTAAAATTTTGACCGGAAGTGGAAGATTTTCATAAGCTTCCGGCAATTTTATTTGCGATAATCTTCTGATCCTCGCTTAGCACAACTTTTCCGACCGTGTGCCATGCATTTCATCGTGATGTCATATGACGTAGGCAATACTGTCGCGGGCTCACGGACTAATAGCTCTCAACGTTAAGAGTGACTTATAAATATGGGCCCAAAATTAGTATGTGGAATATAAAGGATTTTTGAATTAACATTTACTTGCTCCTCCCGTATGCCACTGCAGCATTGCTAGCTGAGGATGGGGCCTGGTTGGCGCAGAAACTAGTTTTTTAAAGAATGTATTATTTTTAGTTTTTATTGTTTTATCTTCTGTTGCGGTCAATTAATTGTTTTTCTTACCTTCATATGTTCTGAATTAGTACGTACAAAACTATACAAATATATATAAAATAAAACCGGTCAAGAGCGAGTCGGACACCCGCACCGAGGGTTCCGTACCATCATATTTGCACCATTAAACCACACTGCAGAGTAGAATAATGAAATAAGTATTGCAGTTTTAGGTCAGCGCCATCTCTTGACCGATAGTGGAACTAATGTTAGCTTTTTTAGAAATTTGATGATTTTTAAAAAGTGTGCTATATTGAGACATCGTTTTATTTTTCCTGTAATCTTTATATAAACTGCTATCACATAGGTAGAATAATTTCAGATTTTTCTCTTTGCAAACTTCGGAGATAAAGGAGGAACGGTATTTTTTTTATATTTTTCATCATAAGTCGAAAACTATGCGGCTTAAAAAAAAGAAAAAATGATTGAAAACGTGCAAACCGCGCTCTTTCATATGATACCCCCTAGTAGCCCCACTTCAAATTTTTAGACCCCTTTTCAGTCCCTGTTGTAAAAAATATATTGATTTTTTTATTTATTTATAATTTGACAAATAGTTGGACAAATGTCATCTTAAACTATTCCAAATTATAAGTTGATACCATTAGTAGTTCTTGAGATATCCAGCTGTGACAGACAGACAGACTGAGTCACACCATAATGGTTCCTTTTTTACCATTTTGGTACGGAACCCTAAAAATAGATATTCCAGCTGGATAAATACAAGAACTTAATAAGTTAAAAAAAATGTATGAATATGTCAAACCATTGGTAGAAGGATCATAAAACATTGAATAAGTTTATTGATCTTGTAAATAAATATTTTGACTATAAATTGTATATTTTATAATGGACTAAAAATAATACAATACAAATTACCTTCTACCTGAAAAATCACATTTCAGACATTCCTGAGATACCGTCTTCTGGAAGTTCAAAGAAGAAAAAGAAACATTCCGTAACATTGGAGGAACAATCAGGTGGGTCTTATAAAATATTTTTATTTTACATTCGTAAAATTATATATTTCACGCTAATAAATTTAACGTAATAAAAATATAAAAAGCATTTATATAGCACTACTTTTTTTAAATACTGGGACTAGTAGATACACTTTATTATTCAAGTTTTTTGTTGCATGGTTTTGTTAAGCGTCGTTCCACAACCACTAATCTTATGATTTTCACCAATAACTTGTTTAAGAATATGGATCGTCGCTTACAAACTGACACAATATATACAGATTTTCAAAAATGTTTTGACAAGGTGGATCATGAATTACTTCTAAAAAAGTTAGCTTACAATGGAATCCGCGGAAATTTGCTCAGATGGTTTGCGTCCTATGTAACCAACAGATCGCAAACAGTCGTCCTTAATGGTTTTAAATCGGAAAGCGTTAGTGTATCATCTGGAGTCCCACAGGGATCTATATTGGGTCCCCTATTGTTCAACCTCTTTATAAATGACATCAAAGAATGTTTTATAAATTCAAACTTCCTTATGTATGCTGATGATTTAAAAATCTATAAGGCCATTAAGGATACCACTGATGTCAAATTGCTTCAGAATGATTTGGATCGGTTCTCTAATTATTGTAATAAAAATAAACTTCAGCTTAGTATATCAAAGTGTTTAACTATAACTTTTACTAAAAATAGAAATATCATTATTAACAAATATAGATTACTCAATATTGAATTAAAATCGGTTCAATCTGTTAAGGACCTTGGAATAATTTAAGACTCAAATTTACATTTAGACCAGCACATTAACTCGATTAAAGATAAAGCTCTCAGAATGTACGGTTTTATAATTAGATCCACCCCTGATTTCAAACGCCCCTCTACTTTTCTTTTTCTCTATAAAACCCTCATAAGATCACAACTGGAATATGCCGTTCAAGTATGGAACCCTATTTATAACAAATACGTAGAATCTTTAGAGAAAACACAACGCAAATATTTGCGTAGCATCCACTTTAAATACCATCGTATACGCCTATCATACGCCCAGCTACTGGATGAATATAATTTACTTAGCTTACAATGTAGACGCAAACTCCTTAGTGCCATGACGCTATATAAAATCTGTAACAACAAATTTGATTGCTCTGAGCTAAGCAACGATTTGTGCTATGTAGTACCGCGCAGCTGGTACCGACGAAAGGTACGTGTGCCCCAGCTGTTCCACCTCTCTGCGGGCAGAACTCGTGCTAAGGAGCGTGTGCCACTTCGACAACTTACTGATACCTTTAACAAGTCATTCATTGATGTTGACATCTTTACTAATTCCGAAGCAAAATTCAAAAAACATGTTATTAGTATTTTGAAGGAAAAACAAATCGTTACCGAACCTTTGTAATTTTGTAATGCACAATCTTATTTAAATTAACATGCCTTTTTACTGTATTCTTTTGTAGAAAATTGAGAAACACTTCTTATGTTCTAATTCGTGGATAGCGGTGTGGGTTGCACGATAGTTAATATTGTGAATGTCATAGTTCATAAATAATATTAATTGTGTTAACTGTTTGTTGTCCCAAATAAATAAAATAAAATAAGTTTACAAGCTTTTTTGTATAAGTAACTGGGCCGATATTTGACTACCATCTTGCTTGGTATCCTGTCCAAGTTGCTTGCCCAGGAAATGCCTATTCACTCTTGCCTTGAAGAGACCAAGGTTGTAACTACCGGGAACACATGAGCAGCCAGCGCATTCCATTCTTTCGCAGTTCGCATAGGAAAAGTATTGGCAAAGCTCTTGGTACGGACTTGTTAGAAGCATAATAAGAAAAATTGTTACAGATGTTCCTGCGGCCGAGCCCTCAGTCCAGGCACCAGAAAGTACTAAGAAACGTAAGAAGAAACTACATTCAGAATCACAGCAGCATGAAGGTTTGTTATTTTAACGTCTCGTGACCATACATACAACCGGGGGCTCTATAGTCTTACTTACATACTTTTCTTTAGTAAGATTTTATTTGTGCCAAAAGGAAGTAGCAATGTATCACATAGATCTGTCAAATTGCAGTTTACATCAACTTCATTGTTTTTAGCCGATAGCCCCGCGGGTCAGATAATAAATTGAAAATAGCGGCTCACCGCGCTTACCAAAACGAGTGTGACTGAGAGAGCGATAGGTGTGGCGTTAAGTGTGCGAGCGAGAGGCGTATATGAACAGCGCCATTTCTAATCCCATTCTTTATCTGTGCGGGTTGTAGTTATTACTTTAGTTCGTTGATTTCAGATACTCAATATCGAAATGGTTTTATTTACAGTTAGTTTTGTAACTAATATAAATTGCCTATTTCTTTCATTAGTATCATGATATGCACAATGTGT
The DNA here is from genome assembly GCA_943789525.1 of Agriphila geniculea. Lineage (NCBI taxonomy): Eukaryota > Metazoa > Arthropoda > Insecta > Lepidoptera > Crambidae > Agriphila > Agriphila geniculea. The sequence goes on from OX038875.1 coordinate 19,226,693, forward strand.
TAATATTACTATGGCCTAAGAGAATTATACAGGGTTATTTGTAAAACACCAACAACCTCGCAGGAGTAGATTACCAACATCATCAACAACAACATTTGTTGAATGAGTTTAAACTCATTTAACACAAAAACACTAATAAAAGCAAAACATTATTGTTGTTTCAAACCAGCTGTTGTCACAGTTCTGTTCTGTTGTTGCGAAACAACTTCATACTTTGCTCAGCGCGTACGTGCAGTCTAGCAAACTGCGCAAACTTCAGACGCATGCCGGCTTAAGGTCGGCTTCTGTATTTCTCATAGAATCTATAGATACGTACAGCAGTATGTGTGTGATGCGGTACCACTTTTGTTGATGTAGAAGAGAGCGGATATATACAGATCGCAAAGCCCGGTTGCAAGCCAACGAGTGCGAGGGAGATAAATGCATTGTATGTAGTGTTTATTGAGGAAAGTAATGCAGTTTAGCGACTTGTCTATCGATCAGTTGTTGTAAAAATTTGTGTTTATTGATTATTGAAAATTTACAGACGTTAATAATATTTTGTTGTTGTAATTAATTACGATTCATTAGTAGTATTAGCAAGTTATTGTTAGGGCAAGCCGGGCTTTTGGGCTTATATGGAGGTACCGCCACTGCAAATGCGTTTATTTTGTTGAAATAATAACCAACAACACTTACAGTTGCTGACACAACAATGGAAAAACCGGATAGTGCCAAGAAAAATAAGAAGCTACTTTCAGAATCACATGCAGAACAGACTGGTAAATTATTACTACTGTAATTATAGGGGTTAAAGAATGAAATTGGCGATTTTTTTCTCATACACGGAAGCTCTCATATCTTCTATGATGATAAGGATGCTTCAATTGGCTTTGATAACTTTTTGAACATGACTGGAAATCTCAAAACCATTTCGAGGAATAAGCTTTCGGTACAGTGTCTACTAATTAAATTTAAAAATAAGTCTATATTTTTAAAGATATTTATAATATTCAATAAAAAGCTTTAACCTTCAAATGACCTTCATATGACGTCATCACATACAGATCCCCCAGCCATAATAAAAAAAAGAAAAAAGGGCAAAGACAATTTTGACAATGAACTTGGCATTAGGGATGGTGGAAGGTGGAAGTGAAAAAATATCGATATAGGTAATATTTCTCAGAAAAAAATGGGATGAAACGGGATAATGACTAAGTAATGGATTCTAATTTTACGGTATTGTAAAACATAAAAAATAGCAAAATAAACCCCTACGCGAAATTTTGGCTCGATTTGACTAATTTTACGATGATTTTTAAGACTCAAAAGTTGGAAAAAATCAAAATGCTCCAGTGACAAAATAGTGTCGACAATTAAAATCCATACGTAATTACAAAAAAAATGTTTTGGAAAAATTATTGTAAAAACATCTATCGATAAATCAGAGTATTTAATATCGCCCGAAAAATATCGATGAACTTATCTCGTAATTTTTTCCACATCCCTACTATTAAATGTTTGTAAATAGAAATAAAGTATGCACTTATTTTCACAATGTTTATTATGTTATCCTGCAAATTTATCAGTCCACAAGCAATCGTTACAACTTCATCCATGTAGCTTACATCCAAAATAGACACAATACATACAATACATTTCGCAATTTGGGTAAATTGGGCGTGTCAGTTTTTACAAAGTTTTTCAGCGAGTTTCCACTGGTAAGCATTTTTATTATAATTTTACCACCTCAAAAATTATTGCGGCAAATTAAGAAGGTAGGTTAGAACCGTCACAACTGGATTAAATGAATAAAATAGAAGAAATATTAACTATAACTTATTTGTTTACAAACAACCATAAAGTCATTATGACAGGTAATGACACTTGGCCGTTCTTTTTCTATAAGTAGATGGTTAAGGTTTTCCTTCTTAAACTTTCATGCCACTAATGACGTCATTCCGGTTGACCATATCCGCTCGACAAATATATTTATAAAAAAATAAATACGAGACCAAATGTTAAAATATTCAAATTAGTTTCTTAAATTGGCCTAATCTGTAGTAAAAAAATAAAAAAAAATACCTTTTATTTTTTAACCAAAGCCAATTACTGTTATTATTTCGAATTATTATGACCATGACGGCTCACTTATCGCTCATCATGACGGATCAGGGGGCTAATTGTCTAATTTTAAAAATCTATCGCAATCGCTTTCTTATGACAGATGGATGTGACACATTGCTGCATTTCTTTGGTAAGTTTTTATTTGTGTCAAAAAGAAACTTCAATGGATTACATCCTGAAAGCGATTGTGAATGATTTTGAAGTTAGACAATAGAAAGGCAGTTTCAGCAATAAAAATATTTCAGATATTCTTTCCTGAACATTGTAAAGAGTATCTTAAAAGTGACTCCTTTTTTCGTTAGCAGAAATCAGTGGCGGTACCTCCATAGAAGCCCAAAAGCCCGGCTTGCCCTAACAAAATCTTATTTACACTACTAATGAATCTCAATTAATGACAACAACAAAATATTATTCACGAACGTAAATTTTCAATCAAAATCAACCAAAGATTCAATTTTTCAAACAACTGATCGATAGTCAAGTCGTTAAACTGCATAATATAGCGTATTAATCGAACAATACACTGCATCTCTCTCGCACTCGTTGGCTTGCAACCGGGCTTCGCAAATCCATACATACGCACTCTTCTAACGTTAGCGAAACGGTACCCCACTACATACATACTACTGTAGGTATGTATAGATTCTATGAAAAATGCCCAATCCGAGCCAAAGCATGCTTGCTATTGAAGTTAGCCACAAATGGCCACAATACGAGGCCGCCGCGTAGAGTGCGGTTATTTTACCCATGGCGTTATGTTGGTACCCCGGAAATTTATTCAATTTTGAACCTTATTCCATCGCAATAAGAATAAATTTACGGGGTACCAACATAACGCCAACGCCAATAATCTGTGACGACCTGACAGCTGTTTTGAAACAACAAGGGTTTTGTCTTTATTAGTGTTTTTGTGTTAAAAATGTGTCTAAATTTCAGTCTAATGATTGATAATGTTTTTTCGTGATGGATTAAAATGTTTATTCACTGTGTGATCTGTGAAAGTGTCCACGAGTTGAATCGATCCAAGAGAAATACAAAAAATGACCCTTGCCTTGCACTTGCAGTCCGGTAATAATACCTCTTCATTTCAGTATTTTCAAAGAAATACAATTCTTCAATGTATCGTACGTACCTAATTACGTTGTAGACTCGTTTACATTGTTGGTTCTTCTTATAAAAATAAATAAGTAAGGTTAGTTTTGCGTCTTTCATTTGAACGACAAGGGGATAGGATTGGAATTGTCTAGTAAAAGCTCAGGAACGCTATTATTTTGTGAAATGATTTAAATATTTATTATGAGTTACACATTTTAAACGAGAAATTTAGTTTTGACTACACAATAATTAAATTCGATAAAGTCACGCCATCTAACATTTTGTGTCGAACTAATTTATGAATAATTATGTATGCTTAAGGGTTGTGCTTTTGGTGCTTTTTTGCGACTTATCTATTAATTAGTCTAGATGGCGCTGGGCTGTGTCGCATCCATATTTTGGTATGAAAAAAATCTTAAATTAGTAAAGAGAGACTGAGATGCATTGTTTTTCTTGCTTATATTGAGCTGGTAAAAAAAATTGGTTGATTTTAGGGTTCGGGCTTGCTATACTCTGTAGGCCTAGGCACGCCACTGGCAGAAATGACCACTTAATTCGTTGTAACTTAGCCGATACTTTTTTTTCACTGAACACTGTGTCTTTAAACATTCAGGCATAAAAGTTTTAAAACGTTGGCGTTCATGGTTGTTCAATAAATTAAGACAATGTTAGTATGGAAAATACAAATTCTTTAAAATTCTCCATAGAAAACAGCAATTTCATACTTAAACCCCTAATACTTAACATTTATAATAGGAAAACCATTTCACAAAGGTAATAAAACTTTTCTCATTTTTAGATACCGCTGAGACATCACTCATCATTTCTGGCAGTGGTAAAAAGAAGAAAAATAAGTCTCACATTGAGCAATCAGGTTAGTTGACACCTGCAGCCCACCTGGACCGTCGGCCAACCAGGGTCACTTTTGATCTATCGCATATTAGCACCAGACCAAATTCGCAAGATAGCCACTAGCTTGGTGTTATCAAATATCATCATCTGGGTTGCGAAGTAGGAAGCTTCTGGGAAATATGCCACCCTGAACATATCACCCTAAACTAGTCACCTATCGCGTAAAAATATATCAACTGTATATTTTTTTAAATGGTGAACAGGGTCGTGGGTGCCATAATTACCTGAACTATTTTTTGTGTTTTCATATCGATCGAATAAGGAACAAGGATCACAAGAGCATATATGTGAAATGTACTTACCTGGCCTGACCTCGTAGACGCTTTCTGAAAGCGACGCAAGACTGTGGTTTTATATATGCCAGGGACCTGCCTCACCCCCTGAATGTAATTACATGCCAATATGTAGTCGATTATTTTTTGTAAAAAAAAAATCTCTATGTCTCTACCCTGGCCGCGCTCATGCTTCCTGAAAACTAACCAAGCCGATGTCTAACATGTTTGTAATGATGCCACCTACGACCCTGTTCAACATTTATATCAATATTCGATCGATTATTTTTCGCGATTGGAGATCTTTGTATGAGAGGCCATATGTTCAGGGTGGCATATCTCCCAGAAGCTTCCTACTTCGCAACCCAGACTACAATATTTGATAACACCAAACTAATGGCTATCTAATCAATGTGGTCTTGTCCCAATATACGATAGATTGAAAATGAGCTTCTTGGCCGACGGTCCAACCTCTGCCGGGGAACCGTACCAGCGGCACCGCGGTAGCTCCGCCATGAGTTGTCATCTATCGACGACGATATATGAGGATCACAACTACGTAGCGGTTTCGCGTCATTACTTCGGGCGAATCGCGCGTGAAAAATCTATACATTCGAACAGGCTGTTCGTATTTGTTTCGCTTGTCAAACTCATGGCGGAACCTACTGCGGTGTTCCGCTGCGGAGGTGTGCTAACATGATAGTTATTATGTTATGTTAAAATTCTGCATTTCATTAAATTTTCTATGTTTCTCTATGTTTTCGTGTCTCTCATTCAGATTTGAACGAAGCGGAGACTTCCATTGTCATTCCCGGTAGCGGTAAAAAGAAGAAACAACTATCGGAAACAAACCTCGACCAATCAGGTTAGAAATAAGATAGCCATGGATATGGATGGATCTAAATGATGGGCGCATTCTGCCAGACAAATCTTTGAGTTATCGATCGCCATAGACATGGAAAGTAAAATATTGAACATTCTATACGAATTACTATCCATGGTTAAAATTTACTCTATGGCGATCGATGACTCAAAGATTTGTGTGGCAAAATGCAACCAGTATTTACAGCTTGGCAAAAAGTATCTTGAAACCGAACTAATATTGTTATTAACACGTGGTTTTTATATACAATCGTAAAAAGTAGTCGAGTGTTGCCACACAACACTACTCATTTTTACAAGCTGATAGTCCCCTCGCAAAATATAAATTATTATTTATAAACACACAAACTTAATGACAGATAATTTATTGTGGTTTTTCTCGAAGCAAAACAAAACGACGGCCGTTTTTAGCTCTTTGCACCACAAACAATTATTTGTCACTGAGATTGAAATAATATGTATCTTTCATATGTTCTAAATTAGTACGTACAAAACTATACAAATAAATATAAAATAAAACCCACATGCCCTAGTAGCCCTACTTCAAATTTTAAAGACCCCTTTTCAGTCCCTGTTGTAAAAAATATATTGTTTTTTTTTTTTTATTGCAAAATAGTTTGACAAATGTCATCTTAAACTATTCCACATTTCAAGTTGATACCATTAGTATTTCTCGAGATATCCAGCTGTGACAGACAGACAGACTGAGTCACACCATAAGGGTTCCTTTTTTACCATTTTGGTACGGAACTCTAAAAATAGATATTCCAGCTAGATAAATACAATAACTTAATAGGTTAAAAATTTTTTATGACAATGTCAAACCATTGGTAGAAGGATCGTAAATCATTGGATAAGTTTATTGATCTTGTAAATAAATATTTTGGCTATAAATTGTATATTTTAAAAAAGACTAAAAATAATACAATGTTATTTGTTCCGTCATCGATAACCGGAATCCATATTGAGTAAGGCCCTTCGTTTTTCGTGCGTTTCCGTCTAGTCTTACCCTCTTTCCGCTAGGAGCGCCACCTGTTTCCGTATCCAATTGTCCGTATTTCCGGCAAATGGACGCCATGTTTGCGGCCGTTTATATTTCATTATAGCGTCGTTTTTCGTAGCATTCACACGTCTAAGAAATATTACGGGACATGCCCTATTTTAAATTAATTAATTTTTGCCCTCTTTTGCGCGATTAAAAGTGCAATCGTAGAGTTAAAGCAGTGCGTCGAGTTGAGACAGGATCTTGCATTTCTTCGTCATTCGTCGATTGCTTATGTAGCGGTATGATCGCGCCACTACACGTCGCAGTCATCAAGTTAAAACATCGGAGACGGTGTCGGGTAAGCTGGCAGCAGCTGGGGCCGGCCCGCGGCCTACATTGCGGGCCACGTCATGTAAATGATTTGAAATCTCTGTTTTATCGTAACAAGTGAGTTTTTATTACTACTTTGATTACACACCGACAGTTAATCATTGTAATATTTGGCATGAAAATGAGTCCCACTCTACATTACGCGGAGGTTAGAAAATAGCGATTCTGTTGATGTATTCATTTTGTGATCACTATCTGCTACGAGTACGGAGTATTCTGGAATGCGCAGTGGAAGCAAGGATCCTAATCCAAAGTTGATCCGACGTTAGTAGTACGTCGTTTTAATACCGGCGAGTAACATTCTATCCAATTTGTTGCCGATGTGAACAACTGGCTTTAACTACCTTAAAATTAATAACAAAATGTTATAGAGATTTACGTAGTCTAGTCTCTTATTAAAAGGATTTACGTTTATAACTTCTTTACTGTGCAGTAATTTGCCATTGCTAGTTACGAATGTAACGCATATTTAAATATGATCATTCTTAATCATATTCTTGATTAGTCGCGTAAAAAGATATTGAGTGGACACCAATATCAGTTATTTTAAACAGGTAGCTTTTATGAAAGTGACCGACAATTATTTACAAATAGCATGCAGCACATAAAGCAGATTAGTTAACGCTGCGATCTCCAATCAGGCTGCCAAGCATGGAGATTATAGCGACATCCTCGCGCAGGAGAGGTTTTTGTCCTTCAGTGGAATATAGGAGGGTTGTAATGATAAATAAAATATAAATATATATATATATATATATATATCAATTTATTTGCAAAAACACTTTTACATTGCAATATTGATCTGCTATGAGGTCAAATCAAAATCCAGCGAATGTTAGCAACGTGTTCTTGAGACAATTCTATTTTTGCATGTAAAGTCACTGTTCGTTTACGGCAAACTGGAGATTGTTTGAATGGTCGACTATCTGATAGTCGACCATTCAAACATACCTCTACGATGTGCATCTGCATGGAGTAGAGTAGCAAAAAGTTGCGTTTACATAATTCAGTTATTTAACCTGAACCTGGCTTGTTTCTGTAGCACAACAACACTGCTCAGCAATACCGCAGCTTTTCAAGGTGCGCCACACTTTACCAGATGTCATGCCTGCCTTGCAGCCTGTCCACAGCACCAGGTATTCCCGCTTCAGTCACCAAGTGATTCGCGGAACACCTCAGGCATCACCTCAGACTTAACGTCCGCTTCCGTGGTGTGCCTGGACGATTTCTACTTGTGGCTTTAACTATAGGTCAGGAATAAAGTCATTATACTACTACGGCTGGGACGGACAGTCTCAATTTCGAGAAATCTGTTCTGGTTCCGACGTAACGTCTGTAGTTTCTAGACGTTACCTGGGAATCACGAGGCAACTCAAGTCCCTGTCGGAACCGTAGTGCCACGCGCTCCGCAGTGCACTTACAGAACAGAGAGGCAGTTGGTCCTTCAGACAGGCCCAGCGCATAATGAGGAGACTCGATTTTGTCTCGTTCGTCGTCCCGAGGGATATGCACCGCTGCTGTCGGACACTGCAATGCTTCAGCCGAATAATTGCTGAGTAAAGATGACTTCGAGTTCAACACCGTTGCACAAGCACTCGACGTGCTCACCACAGATAGAATATGGTCTAAGGAGCACAACTAAGATAGACAAGCGTCCTTGTCAGGTATTATCCCTCCCTATTGTAAGCTGTACCTCGAAGAGGCTGGAATTGGGGCGTCACCTGGATCTGTTCGATTAGCGGTTTCTTCATTGCTTTGGTTAGAAAACTTATAGATCAGATTCTTGCCAATGGAAACTGGTAATAAGAACAGACATTTTAGTATTATTATCAAAATGCAATTTTATTTGCAATTATTTAACGAAATCTGTCGAATAAGCTACATAACGCAGTTCTGAATTTATTTAACATGTTACAAAATTGTTAAGCTAGATTTGATTTTATTTCAAAGCGAATATGTAAGTTGTTGTCTGTTTTTATCATGCTCTTTTACAAATCAACACTTCGTTTACCTTTATACTACATATTATAGCATCACATTGTATACCAGGAGAAACCAAAAGTGGGCTCCACATTCGCGCCGCGAAAGCCCGCGAAGGCCGCGAACCGCGAGTGTGGAGGGTTTCGCGGCTTCGCGTATGGGCTTCGCGTTCGCGCTTCGCGGCGTTCCCCGTCCGGTGGCGGTTTTTTGGTCCGCGTCAAAGGATTTGTGTGCCGAACTAAGGTTGCCGTGATTCGCGGCCGCGGTTCACGCGCGAGTCTGGAGGGCTATATTTTTCGCACCGTTTTCATGCGCGAACCGCGCCCGTGATTCGCGGCCGCGGTTCGCGCGCGAGTGTGGAGCCGGCTAAACACATCACTCAATATGGATTCCGGATATCGATGACGGAACAAATAATAGAGTGTTTTACCTACTAATAAAACTTACCTATTATTTTTCCTGAGATATTTGGAATCCAAGTAATTCTTACCTGGTATTAAGACGTATAATGATGAAATAAACGGCCGCAAACATGGCGTCCATTTGCCGGAAATACGGACAACAAGATACGGAAACACTCCTAGCGGAAAGAGGGTAAGACGCGTTCCCTAAGAACAAATTTCCAAGGAACGATTTAGCAACTTATTTTTTATTAATTATTTGTGATGAGTTATGATTATGATGATTTATGAAATGATCATGTAAAATACCACTTTGTAAATTAATCAAAATTTGTACACTGAAATATCAGTAGAAATAGATATTTTCAAATACCCTCTTTAGTCTGAAGCTCGATTTTAAAGAATATTCGGCCGCGCCGCGCCGCGAGCTATAGGTATCGCACTAGCGGCAGAGGCGCGGCGCGGCGCGACAAAAATATATTCTTTCGCACCCAAGTCTGCAGCGCCGCGCCTCTCCGCTATAGTGCGGTTTACATCATTACAATCAATATAAATAATACTTGGCCGCGTCGGTCCGCGCCGCGCCGCTCCGCTGTAGTGCGGTTTGACCTTAACTCAATATGGATTCCGGATATCTCAGGAAAAATAATAGGTTAGTTTTATTGGTAGGTAAAACTCTCTACAACTTATACCTTCTACCTGAAAAATCACATTTCAGACATTGCTGAGATACCGTCTTCTGGAAGTTCAAAGAAGAAAAAGAAACATTCCGCAACATTGGATGACCAATCAGGTGGGTATTATAAAATATTATGATTTTAAATTCGTAAAAATGATCTATTTCACGCTAACATTATAACATAATTATAACATAACATTTAACGTAATAAAAATGTAAAAAGCATTTATATGGCACTTTAATCATTTCTGCGGTGGTGTCGTATGGGGCGGGTCGTTACGTTCCCTCAAATATAGTTGAGCGAAGCGATGGCTGATTCATGCGTCATGCTCGTGAACGGGTGCTGCCAGTGGTAATGGGTCTGCTTCTGAGTACCTATCGTAACGCATATTGAATTGTAAGAATTGCGATTTTTATTTTTATTTTTTTGATCTTGAATCAAGTGATTTTGGTAAATACTGCATACTGAGGTGCACTTTCGAGTAGCAGACAGAAGTGATTTCTCAACTAGTTGAAAGTTATTTACTCTCACAATTACCTATCCGATATGTAGTAGGTAATTCATTTCAACCTACCCATTGCGTGTAAACTTTTGATAATTATTGTGATGGAAAATGACCTCACTTTAAATGTGGAGGTCATTTTTCAATGTTGACGACTCTGTATGAAATATACAGGGAGAAAAAAGCAGCCCTTGACGAGTTTCTTGTCGGTTCTTCTCGTTACAAGGTCTCCCGCTTAGGGTTTGCGAACCGATGGCGTAGCTTCTATGACATTCACAAGTGTCTGTAACAGCCTGACTGAATAAATGAATATGATTTTTTTTTAACTACTTTTTTTAAATACTGGGACTAGTAGATTAGATACACTCTATTATTCAAGTTTACAAGCTTTTTTTTATTAGTAACTAGGCCGATATTTGACTACCATCTTGCTTGGTATCCTGTCCAAGTTGCTTGCCCAGAACTATTCACTCTTGCCTTGAAGAGACCAAGGTTGTAACTACCGGGGAACACATGAGCAGGCAGCGCATTCCATTCTTTCGCAGTTATAGGAAATGTATTGGCAAAGCACTTGGTACGGACTGGTTAGAAGCATAATAAGAACGAAAATTGTTACAGATGTTCCTGCGGCCGAGACCTCAGTCCAGGCACCAGAAAGTACTAAGAAACGTAAGAAGAAACTACATTCAGAATCACAGCAGCATGAAGGTTTGTTATTTTAACGTCTCGTAACCATACATACAACCGGGGGCTCTATCGGCTTACTTACATACTTTTCTTTGGTAAGATTTTATTTGTGCCAAAAGGAAGTAGCAATGTATCACATACATCTGTCAAATTGCAGTTTACATCAACTTCATTGTTTTTAGCCGATAGCCCCGCGGGTCAGATAATAAAGAATAGGTTTGAAAATGGCGGCTCACCGCGCTTACCATAACGAGTGTGACTGAGAGAGCGATAGGTGTGGCGTTAAGTGTGCGAGCGAGAAGTGAATATGAACGGAGCCATTTCTAATCCCATTCTTTATCTGTGCGGGTTGTAGTTATTACTTTAGTTCGTTGATTTCAGATACTCAATATCGAAATGGTTTTATTTACAGTTAGTTTTGTAACTAATATAAATTGCCTATTTCTTTCATTAGTATCATGATATGCACAATGTGTTAATATTACTATGGCCTAAGAGAATTATACAGGGTTATTTGTATAACACCAACAACCTCGCAGGAGTAGATTACCAACATCATCGACAACAACATTTATTCTACGACTTTTGATAATTTGTTAAATTATACTTTCATACAAAAAAAATATCATTTTAATTTACCGTTCGTATGTTCATAACTCTACGCGCGGCGCGCGCAGCACCTGGTGCGCTCGACCCGCCCGTCACGCCGCCATCCATAGACGTAAAAAGTGTCGAACAGTACTACAAAAAAATTCATTTTTGGTCAGTTTATTGAGTTATGATAAAAGTCGAAGAACAAACGTTGTTATTTATGATGTTGGTAATCTACTCCTGTGAGGTTGGTGGTGTTCTACAAATAACCCTGTATAGTTAAGGGCGTCTGCTGCATTAAGTGGGACACGTGCGCAAGTCGATATAGATTACTGGTTTTCTGACGGACAGATGCTTACTGTGCATGAATAAGTTCTAATCTATGTCGACCCGTGCGCGTGTCCCGCTACGCAGCGGACGCCCTTAAAGTGTGGTACAATCCGCTTCATTCTTATTGGCGGTTGTGAAGTTAGCCACTATGCGCCGTGCTTCACCACTCGCCTCGCTCACCCGCTTGCATCGTTATTGTGTTCTGTGCATCGTTTCGCGCGATGTTCCGAGTCGCTAATAGGCTGAATTGAAACCCATTATACATGCGACATTACAAATGCGTTTATTTTGTATAAATAATAACCATCAACACTTACAGTTGCTGACACAACAATGGAAAAACCGGATAGTGCCAAGAAAAATAAGAAGCTACTTTCAGAATCACATGCAGAACAGACTGGTAAATTATTTATTACTCCTGCAACTATACTTAACAATTTAACATTTATAATAGGAAAACTATTTCACTAAAATGTAATATAACACTCCTCATTTTTAGATACCGCTGAGACATCGCTCATCATTCCTGGAAGTGGTAAAAAGAAGAAAAATAAGTCTCACATTGAGCAATCAGGTTAGTTTACTACTATGATAGTTATTGTTACGTTAAAATTCTACATTTCATTTAATTTTCTATGTTTCTCTATATTTTCGTGTCTCTCATTCAGATCTGAACGAAGCGGAGACTTCCATTGTCATTCCCGGTAGCGGTAAAAAGAAGAAACAACTATCGGAAACAAACCTTGACCAATCAGGTTAGTAATAAGATAGCCATGGATATAGATGGATCTAAATAATGTTTACAGCTTAGCAAAAACATCTTGAAACGGAACTAATAGTATTTTTACTAACAACACATGGTTTTTGCATACAACCGTAAAAAGTAGGCGAGTGCTGACATACAACAACACTACACATTTTTACAAGTTAATGGTAATGGTACCCTCTTTAAATATCAATTGTTATTTATAAACACACAAACTTAATGACAGATAATTTATTTATTCTGGTTTTTCACGACAAAAAACAAAACGACGGCCGTTATAACTCTTTTCACCACTAACACTGCAAACAATTATTTGTCACTGAGTTTGTGTGTTTATAAATAACAATTGATATTTTAAGATGCCATTAGCTTGGATTTTCAATAAATTGTGTCGCCTTATTCCATAACATAACATTATAAAGTCCGATCACTAATTTCTCAGCAAAAATGTAAACAAAAGTGTTACCAGAGCAAACAGACAAAGACAAGGTCAGTTTGACAGTGACAGTTCTTTGTTTACATTTTTGCTGGAAGATTGGTAATCGGACTTTAGAAATAATATTTTTATCACTGCATACCACCATGCCTACCACCGTAGCATGACCACCGACACAAAATTATATAGATAGTGATTTATCCCTTTTAACTGTCAAAAGACGATGAATTTTGACAGTTGAGTGTCATGTCGATAAAATGCTATATCACATGATATAATTATCGTGTTTCGGTGGTCGGTCATGCTAACATGGAGCAAAAGTGCTCTAAAAATACCAATATCAAAACAATCCTGGGCCCGATTTAATAACGCAACAATTAGTCAATTGTCATGACAATTTGGTTTATATTGCGGTGTAGAAATGAGTAGAGCTTGACCATAAAGAGTTGACAAAAATTGAGGGTGCCACTTTGTATGTAAACACGTCAAAATCACGAATAATTTGGCAACACTGACTATATTTTGTACTGAAGAATTATAGTTCCATTTTATTTAATTTCAACTCTTTTTGGCCAAGCTGTAGTTTGTTCTAAAGTCGCATTACTCATCTCCCAGCAAAAATGTAAACAAAGAAACGTCACTGTCAATTTGACAAACTGACCCTGATAGTGACATTTTCAGATATTGAAAACCTTTGGTCACTTTTATAACTTTTTCATTTGTTTATTATATTTTGAGTCATGATAAATATAATGCCATCCAGGGTAATTTTAAAGTAGGATGGTAATTAGAAATTTTAACTTTATAACCTATCATAATTTTTGATGTTAAAAGTTCTTGAAACGAACTGATAAGAAAACTTTACTTAGATATTGACTGTATGTAAACTATCAAAAATACGTAGCATCTTCGCCTGTTCCCCCCCAACACCAAAAGACAAAAATGTTACTTTACTACTACAGTACAGCTACTACTCGTAATATATTTTTTATGAAATTTTATAAAATGACCAAAGGTTGATGTGTACGGTTTGCAGTTGATGTGTGCACAGCATCATAAAAATGTTTTCTACTATAAAACTGTTATTATGAAATATTAAATTATATTATTGTTTTTGCTGCAAAACTCATGATTCAGAATATTTATCTAATCTATTTTTGTTAGGTTTGTGATGAAAAAACATGTAAGTGTGTTTATTTCTTGACTTAGCAATATACTATTTCTTTTTGTGTTGTTTTGTTCTGGCAACACCTTTGTTTACATTTTTGCTGGGAAATGAGTAATGCGACTTTATTTTCAAATTGGTTGACGCAATGGATATAAAATTGTCATGACAGGTGAGTTGACAAATTGTCACGTTTATGAAATAGGGCCCAGATCTAATAATTGGCCCCATAAAAGTACAGCTGGGCTACCACGACAGACTCTTCTTTGTCAACTATAAGTTTTGTTGAACTTACAGAGTCGTTTTTATTTTTAGATATACCTGCAGAAGTGTCATCAAATTCAAAGAAAAGAAAAAGAAAATCATCTGGCAATACTGGCGAAAATGATTTGGGAACAGGTTTGAAGTCCTTGCATAATTATAAGTTGTTCTTTATTCTACCTCTTGTTACTTTTTACACGACTGCCCAAAGCAAAAAGAGTGTATATGTGTTCCCCTTGTTCCTCGGAGATAACCATGGCCAGATAACTGGTTATCTGTGAAGAATTTTTTTCTTCCCATATAACCGGTTATCTCTAATATAATTTCCTCGCAGATAACTGTTAAAATAATTAGTTATCCGTGAGGAAAATTTATTCCTAAGTGATAACTGGTTATCTCCGAAGAATATATTGTCCTCTCAGATAACTGTGAGAGTAAAATATTTCTTGATTAAAACATGTTCGGCATTAAGGGTTATTTTGTAACACGTTGTAGAAAGTTCTTATATCGATAAACTCATAAATCGATTCTTTTCCATTATAGGTACTAGTTATCGACGAACTTTTTTTTATAACAGTTATCTGCGAGGAAAATGTATTCTTCGGAGATAACCGGTTATCTCTTAGGAATAGATTTTCCTTACAGATAACTAATTATTTTAACAGTTATCTGCGAGAAAAATATATTCCTAAGAGATAACTGGTTATATGGGAGGAAAAAAATTCTTCACAGATAACCAGTTATCTGGCCATGGAGGAACAAGGGGATAGTTCTCTACAAAGCGCACTGTCAAAAGTGAGGCAACTAAACAGCCAAAATGGCTCTGCTTCCAGATTTTAATTCTCCATGATTACCTAATCATACCGAATAAGTACAAAATAGTTACAATTTTCCTACATTTAGGAGATTAGTTACTATATTATTGGATTTTAGTTCGATTAGGTAACGTATGAAGGATATAAATCTGAAAACTAAATCATTTTAAGTTAGTATTGGTTGCCTCACTTGCATACGAGGACACGGTTTCTAGATGTTATTATTCTAAGCTTTTCCTAAATAAAAAGGAAAATTAGAAGTAAAAGATATAGCAAAAAATTTTATTGACTTGCTTAACTTTTTTTATTTCCTTTTCTTTAGAGGGTGAAGATATCGTTCCACAGACGTTGGATACATCATTGTCTGCTGGCAGACAGAATAAGAAAAGAAAAGTATCTCAACATGAAACTAATGCTTCAGGTGAGGGTAGGTTTTAATTAGCAAATACAGTCCTATCCGTAAGAGCATCCCTAGTAATACACTCGCGAGCAAAAAATATGGAATCACAGGCCTAATTTCATACAAACGAGGTAACTTTGAAGTTTTGGTTTTCCGCCATGGATTGACCTAGGTGTGATCTGATAATGGCCATACAGGGAATGAATGGAGGAGATCCAGATTACTATACACACCCAACTTATCTGATCAGCATTCTAAGAGCTATTTGGGTATTTAAAAAAAAACATTAAAATTGTATTAAAACGTATGGTAATCCTAAAACTGAGATATCTGTTCCTTGCAACTCTTAGAATGCTGATCAGATCAGTTGGGTGTGTATAGTGATCTGGATCTCCTCCATTCACTCCCTGGATGGCCATCATCAGATTAGAGCTCGATCAATCCCTGGCGGAGAACCAAGGCTGCAAAGTTACCTCGTTTGTATGAAAATAGGCCTGTGATTCCATATTTATGCTCGCGAGTGTAGTTTGATTTTAAATCGACATAAAGTAATCTTATTTAGGGGTAGCCAGATAATTAAGTTCACCAGTCGATTTTCATACAATAAAGGAACTTTGAAGCCTTGGTTCTCCGCCAAGGCTTCAAAGCTGCGATCTGAGATGGCCACCCAGGGAGTGAATGGAGGAGATTCAGATCGCTATACACACCTAACTGATCTGGGGCCGTACCGGCTAACTTACATGGCTATCGTAATCGCTTTCATTTGACAGATGGATGTGATACATTACTACTTTTCTTTGGTAAGACTTTTTTGTACCAAAAAGAAGTAGCAATGAATATTTGTACCTAAAAGATGGATGTGACACATTGCTACTTTTTTTGGCACAAAAAATCTTACCAAAGAAAAGTAGTAATGTATCACATCCATCTGTCAAATGAAAGCGATTACGATAGCCATGTAAGTTAGCCGGTACGGCCCCTGATCAACATTCTAAGAGATAGGATATGTTTTAAAAAACCGCGAAGTTAGCATAAAAATGTATGGAAATCCTGAAACTGAAAACTGATACTTATATCTCTTAGAATGCTGATCAGATCAGTTGAGTGTGTATAGCGATCTGAATCTCCTCCATTCACTCCCTTGATGGCCATCAACAGATCACAGCTAAGTCAATCCTTGGCGGAGAACCAGCCTTTCTATTGTATAATTTCAAAATCTATCGCAATCGCTTTCAGAATGTAACACATTGATGCTTCTTTTTGGCACGAATAAAAACGTACCAAAGAAATGCAGCAATGTGTCACATCTATCTGTCAAATGAAAGCGATTGCGATAGATTTTTAAATTAGACAATTAGTCCCCTGGGCTTCAAGTTACCTCGTTCAACATCACAACATAAACTTTCAGGTATGCCAGGAAATATTGATGACTGTAAAGTGCGAGATAGCTCGCAAACATCATTTGAACCAGGTAAATAACAATTTACTCATACTGTTACAATTTGTTACCTTTTAAAGTAACACTTTAAGTCGCTCGTTGTCTCTAGGTCTGAATAACAAATATTATAGCAATAGAATTAAGTAACAAATATTTCTTTTCAGATGTAACTCAAAGGAAAAATCTTAAAAAAAGAAAAAGAGACAGCTATGATGAAAACCAGGATGCAAAGGTAAACTATGTGTTTCTAAGGATTATTTAATAATATAAAAATAAATTTTATTATTTTCCTTACTTAAGTAGTCAGGATAAACGTGTAAAGTCTGTTCATCCTTACTTGTCTTATTTAGTAAACAGTTTTTGACAGTTGTCATACGTCTTTTAAACTTAAGGCTCCGTTACGCGAAATCATTTGTCTCTGTCTTTTTCTTTACGTGTAAAGAGTATGGAAAATAACCTCACTTCTGCACTTTTTCCATGTTTTTCGTTGTTTTTTCATCATTAACTTTAGCACAATTATCTTTCTTTAAAAAAAGTTATTGGAGCAACTGCACAGTACGTTAAAGTGTATTTTGATGTAGAATTCAATACGTTTACGCTATTATTTACGCCAAAAATATGGCCCGCGACAAGCGCTTTCGAGGATATTCTGATTTTTTTCTACAATCATCTGTGAGGTTTATACGCAATTTAACGTTTGTAGCAACTAGGTAAACTCTTTAGCTTGTCCTATGATTTTTTTGGTGGCTACAAGTTTACGTTTTCTATATAAAGATATGGCCCGTGCAAACCATGTTTTCCTATTACCGCCCCTTAAATCGTTATTTAAAAATATGTTAGTAAGTTTATGAAATTGTTGTTAATTTATTAACAATTTATTTCGTAATCTATGTGTGGAAAACCATTTGTTGTATTTTATAAATGATTATTTCAATAAAGAGTTGGGTGAAGATTGTTTACCATATAAGACAAGTAAGGATGGACAGACTTTTAGATCGTAGTAGTAGACTTCAAATATAAGGAAAGAAAATGTTACTAATAAATCGTTTTGTTCCAGAAAATGAAAGAAAGTTCTTTCGATAAAGTACATGTGTCCAGACTTCCTGCATCGATTCTTAATTTATTAGATGACAAACCCAAACAAGAGACACTAGACATGAAGAAATCAACAGTCGTATCTACTACATCATTCGTTATTGAAGAAACCAAGAAGCGTAAAAATAAACCGTCGGCCTTTTTAGAGGAGACCGTTTACTTAAACGAACAAGAAGATCATGACAAAAAACAGAAAGGGCGTCTCAAGGCACCGAAAGTTCTGCCATTTGTACCGACAGCGACCACATCCAACAGCGGTTTTACCACGAATTTTAAAATAAAAATAATACCACAAGAAGTGAAATTTGTCGCCCAAACTAAAGACGTGGCTAATTTTAAAACCGATTATTTGTATGGTAATAAAATTAAACGCCTAGGCACCTATGAAATGTATAAAAAACATAGGAGTCACAAGATATCAAAATTCTAAAAAATATAATTACTCGCTTTTGGTATTCCGCCTTCTATTGATAATTTTGACTAAGTTGTTATTGTAATAAATAATTGATGAAAAATTATTGTTACTTCTTGTTTTAAAATAAAAACGTGTTAAAATATACCTAGTTATTTAAGTTTGTTATGTAGTCAGAATAATGTTCATTAATGTTACAATCCAATCATGCCGTGATGTGAATGTGTGACCTTCTACCTTCTAATAGTTATTGTTTGTGTTAATGTATGTCTGATTTTATCACGTGGCAAATAAATAGCAGTTTTAGGAAAAATACTATGTTGGCTCAATTACTTTTTTAAATATTATTTTGTAGGTAATGTAATCATTTCTAATTAATATAGACGTATCTTTGTTATGTAATCAAGTAAATGGGCGTAGTTTAATTTCATCCATCACTTTCGATTGTTCATAATTCGCGCCTAAAGGGGCTAACTTCCGACAGTTACCGGCAGTTGTCGCTAGCGTCGAAAAAAAGTGGTATTGCCCTTGTGCCGTTTATTTTTCTTTATTTGTAATTAACTTTCGACTTTTTACCCTTTTTATTCAATAAAATGATTTCTTGATGCGAAAACATTATTTTAAAATTAACACACTCTCAAAAAAGTGTACACACTCGGTGTAAGTACTTCCCGCCTTATCATGCCGGTGTAAACAAACCGCCATGTTGTCTACGGTGCGATCATAAACTTCATGAATGGTAAGTAAACATTGGAGGTTAATTTCACTCTGTGACCTTGCAAATGTGAGGCTTCAAAAAATAAAAATATTTATTTTTATGTAATGAAGCATTATAGTAATCGTTGTAATGTAAATGAACTAAAAAGTTAATGCACTGGTTAATGACGTGATCCGGACATAGATATCAACCAATTGGCGGGCATCGTAACGAGTCACGTGGGTTTTGTCAACCAATAGAAATGCCGGACATTCTTTGTGTTTGTGTACCTTTTCGCGTATTAGTAAAGTAAAACGGATTGCGAGTTTTTATGGAGTGAGTGGTGTTATATCTGTCAATCTAATGACGTTAAAAACGTAAATGTGTGAAATTGAGGATTATACTATTGAGCATAAGGATATTTATACTCATAAATATTCGGTAAGTTTAATATCCGTACCTATAAGTGACTTTCTGTGGCAATGTTGTGAAAACAAGACGTACGAACAATGGGAAAGTCCAACGAGTTGCTGTGTCCCGCTCTTTTTAATGTCATTATGTTTTTACGATATTATTTACAGTAGAAATCTAGCCTAATATGATTTTTATTTTAACGCTGTAAGTCTATAAAGTCTTCTCGGATCATCATAACTAGCAACCTGACTCCGACCCAACTAATAACTGCAAGCAGCACAGTTGATGGCGGGAAATTATCTTCGGAGATAAAATTTAGGGATGCATTGCATGTTCCCATAATCTTGTCCATTGAAAATAACCTTTCCACCTATTTAAATTAATGAATCTTTAAGTTTAGTTAAATCGCTACAGCTTGAAGAAATTAACCTAAAAACTTACTGTACCAATAATATTATATTGCTATGCTCTTTCCTCTCAATGTCTTCTTAGCCCGAAGAAAGAGATGGCTATAGAGGTGTAAGTTAGAGCTTATTTTATATTTTTATTATCGATGTAAGTACAGTCCACTGCACATAATTCCCACTACTTTTTTTTTAATCTTTAGCTTTTCTGTAAGATTTTTTTTACATAAAGGAGATGTTTAATGCTAAAGCTGTACATTTTAATTTTTGAATCTGTGATTCAGAATCTGATAACTGAACCTAATAATCTGTGGTTTTTGTCAACCAACTGTCAGCTGTCATTGCCAAATTAAAGTCAAGTTGACATTTCGCTTTTTAATTTTTGAAAAACGTAAAGAAATTGTGGTTTATGCAGCTAGGGTTGCCAGGTGTCCGGCTAAAGCCGGACATAGGTAAGCTTTTTGATTCAGTGTCCGACCAAATTAAATGGTGTCTGGCCTGTTCGGATTTTGTTAGGCTTAGCCTTTGACATTTAAGCCGGCTAAAGCCGGACATAGGTAAGCTTTTTGATTCAGTGTCCGACCAAATTAAATGGTGACCGGCCTGTTCGGATTTTGTTAGGCTTAGCCTTTGACATTTACCAATCACTCACGCGTAGCGTGTCGCGTCGCGTCTCGTGCGTGAGTTAGAGCGAGCACCGAGCATCAAAAAAGCCTGGCTGGTCTGTCCGGCTATTAGATTAGACAACCTGGCAACCCTAAATGCAGCCATGTTTTTACATTTCATAGTGACTTTTCTTCCTGAATGTTTTTTGATGACTCATTATTTCTCTGTGTTTCTATATAAAAATATATTCATCAATTTTTACTCTTTTTCTACATGCTCTAAAAATAAAAAAGAACTTGACTCATGTAGCAAATATTATTGGCTATATTTTATAATAATAAATATAGCCAATATTCATTTTTTCTATGAGATGTGTCAGGTCTTCTATATGGATTTGCCACACTGGATGCATTCTGCGGTCCGGTCAACCGATACATTGTGTTCACCCTATGTATGGGTTGACCAGACCGCAGAACACATCCAGTGTGGCAAATCCCTTATTCTTACTTTGTTAAGAGGCCTATCACATTTTTATGTAAATTTTGCATTAAATGGCCAAGGTTGGCGTTCTCACTGAGAAACATAGACTTTTACAACTTTGACTTATTGAATAGTGGAGAATAGTTTATAAGTATAGTTCATTCATAATAGCAGCCTCGTAATTTTGAAATATGTAAAAAATCCCAAACAAAAATCATAGAACTACTAAAAAAGCTCAGAATTAACTGTAAATTTCTCCTAGATACCTACATTAATATTATTATGTGAAGTTTATATCAGAATAATCTTTTCCTCATTGAATAAGAAAACCAAATGTCATACTTTTAGTTGTTGTTTGTGTACTTATTTGTCTTTCTATGTGTGTTCAATCAAAGTTGACTCTGAGAAAGTGTCCACTAGCTTTCATTTTCCCTTCTAAACCCATAACATTCCAGTGAATCATCAAATTACTTTTTGTCGCGGACATATATCCACCACTATACAGTGTGTCCCTGGATAAAGTGCAATCCCGAAAGGGGGCGAAACTAGACTATAAATGAGTAATAAAAAAAAATATTATTTTTCTTTGCAGAATTAAGATTTGTAATTTTCATAATGGACTGTGTACAAAAAATAATATTGCTTCAAAAGTAGTAAATGGATTTTGTTCAAATAAATAATAATGTGATGCCAGATACTTGTTAATTCAGATAGATTGCAAATAACTCACAAAAATATGACAATCATGACTTAAATTAAGCTTCTTGTAAAAAAACTTTTTTAACAAAAAAGGAAAACCTCCTTCAAAAAACCTGAAACAAAAACAGCTTCAAAATTAAATACCTCTAAAAAAGCGAGAAATAATATTCAAATCAATTCAAATCATTAGTTACGCATAACATTATAAATAAAACACGTCTATTGAAGTCGGGTGGGGCTGGAAGACAAGTATTTTTTTTTTTATATTTCTGAAAGCCCCACCCGACTTCATTAGACGTGTTTTATTTATAATGTTATGCGTAACTAATGATTTGAATTGATTTGAATATTATTTCTCGCTTTTTTAGAGGTATTTAATTTTGAAGCTGTTTTTGTTTCAGGTTTTTTGAAGGAGGTTTTCCTTTTTTGTTAAAAAAGTTTTTTATTTTCAACTTTTTAGTGGCAGGTATGTAAGCATGTAAATATTTTTTAACTTTATAAAATATTTTCAATGGTAAAATGCCCACAACTTAAATTCCCAATTTACGCTGTTTGTTTTTGAGGAGTTCCATTGTGTCTTCGTAGTCCAAGTCTAGTCCAGAACCTTGCATTGCAGACCATGGTTTGGTTTGTTTTGGATTGTCATAAACCTACCAAAATCCAAATCACTTTACATATACTATTTGAATTTGAGGAGTTCCCTTGTGTATCTTCGAAGTTCAAAGTCCAATGCCGATGAAATTAAAATGTGACCACTCTTGAAGTATACCCTTTCAAACAAAAAAAGAATCATCTAAATCGGTACATAAACAAAGATGTTATGTTCGAAAATCCGTAAAAACATGTGAGATGGCAAGCTAAATAATTGACATTTTTCAGGATTATGAAAAAACTACCTGCCAGATCTCTGTAATTTTTTTATGGGACCACACACAAACTATGTTCTTTAAGATAAAAAAAGAATTGTATAAATCGGTTTACAACTGACGAAGTTATGGTAAAACATACATAAAAAAAAAAATAAAAAAAAAATACCGACGACTTGAGAACCTCCTCCTTTTTTGAAGTCGGTTAAAAAGAAAATGTGCATTTCTCTTAACCGCTTTTTTTTCATTAATCTAAATTTTTAAAATTTCGCCCCCAATACCACATAGTTTTATCATTTATTCATATTTCTTATCATATTAGCTTCCAAACAATAAAAAAATATGCACTCACTAAAAATAACACGCTGGCTATGAGCTTTCAAAGTTGGTTAACTTTGAAATTTTGAATCAGTGGTTAACTTTGAAAGCCCATTATTAAGCCAAGTGTATTACATATTTTTAGTGAGTGCATATTTTTGTTGTTGTTTGGAAGCTAATATGATAAAAATTATGAATAAATGATAAAACTTTGTAAGTAAAGCGTTTTTTAACATACAGACCCCAACCCTTCAAAAAACTGTCTTTTTTAATAAAAAAAAATTGGGACATATTTCTTATGGGTCATTTCATGTGAGTGTAACAGGTCGTACACTTTCAACCGATGATTTAATAACTGATGTTTCAACTGATATTTTATAAGAGAAGTAATGAAGTAAGTATATTAGTTTTATAACTTAATAGCCTTTTAGCTTATATTAATTTAATATTGATTTAAGTTTCTGATAAGTTTTATAGATTTGGAGAAATCAGCCGCAAGTACCGTAACGGGCGTAACTTGATTTTGCCGCTTACTTCCGGATGGCGCGACATTTTTGTATATTAACGTTAAGCTGTAGCCAAATTAATAGTCCACCATCTACAACATTTATTAAAGAAAAAACAGGCGATAATTTAAAATTTAGGTAAATATTAGTACGTAACGGGTGTAACAGGCTTTTGTGACGGGTGTAACTCGTACGAATATAAAACAAAATTTTATTCAAAACCTTTAATTTCTAAATCATTTTGAAACACAAGACACCCTAAATGAAGTAGGTTGAGTTCCTACTTCATTTAGGGTGTCTAGTGTAATTAAATATTAAACTTTATGTACTTACACCAAAATAAAGCCATTTTTTACACTCGTTACACCCGTTACGTAACGGGCGTAACCTGAATCTAATTAAAAGTTGAGTATAAAATCTAAGACTTTAGCAATAGCATAAGGGTGATTCCATCGAATCGAATACGATTCGATTTCATGATCTCATTAAAGTTAAACATCACTCGAAACTAGGCCAAACAGATGACGCTTATTTTATCATAGCGTGCTTTTCCAGGGTTTTAGCATAGATGGCGCTTAATCCGTGATGATCTGTTGTCGCTATAGCAACAAATACTAGTCCGACTCACACTTGGCCGGTTTCACTTTTTAAAATGAATGTTCAAAATAAACTGCAGATTTTTAAAAGTTTTCTATAGCACGACGTGCTGCGGACTGTACACGTGAGAACTGTCAAAAACTTTACTTAATAGGTAAAAAATAATAAAAGAAAAAATTAAGTAGGTATCTATAGATTTACACTGATTTAAAGGGTGCAAGTGGAATGTTCAGTAATATTTTTTATACATAAAGCAAAGCTATGTTTTTTGAACCCGACTGTACCTTACTAATGAAAATGGCGCCTATTCGCCGTCAATGAACTTACATTACAAAGTGTAGTTATCAAAAGCGGGCGAAGTTAATGATAGATTAAACATTGATGCAGGTTATAAGTCCAACATACCCTAGATACCTAGGTACCCTAGGCTGCCATAGCATGTCTTTCCCCAATTAGTTTTAGACTAGGCCATATTAAAGTTCAAAATAGGAGATTATTGACAGTTTTATATGTATAACTTGATGTGCTGCTGATTTAGTCGAAAGAGCATAATTTAAGGACTTTACTATTAATAATATGAAGACCATTAGCAATTTTCATAAAAAAAATGTTAGCGGTTTTATTTTATAGGTAGGTATAATGTCATTCCCACGGTCTGTTTCAAGTGAGAATTTCAAAACGAAACAATGAATGCGCTGTGCAGTGGTGTGTAGTGTAGTAGTGATAGTAAATGCAGTCATTGCATTGGTGTTTGTATGTAGCAAGCAGCAGAGATGCATTTCATGATAGGGTGACTTGCCCAGTATCCGGCCTTTTAAGGAAGTTGGAATTGAAATTATTTTTTTTCTTGTTCAAGAAGTGTCATTTATTTATATAAAAATTCCGTTTACCATTATGTAGGACTTTTCCTCCTTTAATCATTATTAAAAGAGGAAAAGTCCTACAAAAGCAAAATATTTAATTCATCACTCATGTAAATACATATTTATTGTTAAAATGGTGAAAAATCTATGTTTATTTGTGTGTATGAAAGGCGACACGTTTCCCCTAGTGGCCCTAATAGCTTTACACACACAGCTGCGCGTGTACAAAACGTCATCTGTTTATTGTCTGTGTAATAAGTAGTTAGTTATAACGGAGCGGTTCTATGCAGTGTCCGGGGTGTGGCTAGGTCTTGTTTTCTAATATACTTTTATAAAAATTCAGTAATAATAATTAAAATCCGAACACTTTAAAAGCTTATACAATACTATGATATACTTGAATCCAATTTTTTATGTTCCGAGCAGATAATTTCATAAAGTTATGAATGAGCAATCTTTTTGCTTTAGTTATCACGATACCACGGCCCCAGGAAAGGTGTCGTAAGAAACGTCAGGAAATCAAAAACCAATTAATCGAACCTAAATAATTCTTAAATAACAACTGAATTTAATACCAATATACACGCTGTAATCCGTAAAATAGTGTTTTATTTCTAATGAACTGTATCCGCGGAAGTCTTAAAAGTGTATTTTTTGTCTGAAACTATCTTAAAGTTGAAAAAAAGGAAAGGCAATAAACATTCTATTATTATTATTATATACTATAATTTTCGTCTTTTGGCAGAAAGAGACAAAAATTGAAATAGAGCTCAATCTCAGTTAGGGTCCCCCAGACCTACCGGTTTCGTTTCTTTGCTTTGCTGTTCTACTTGCTGTTTAGACCGCCGGCCAACCAGGGTAATTTTCAAACTATCGCATATTTGGACCAGACCAAATTGGCAAGATAGCCATTAGCTTTGTGTTATCAAATATCATCGTCTGGGTTGCGAAGTAGGAAGCTTCTAGGAGATATGCCACCCTGAACATGGTCTCCGAATGCTAAAAATAAATCGATCGCATATTATAAATAGTGAACAGGGTTGTGGGTGTCATCATTACCTATCTGGACTATTTTTTTGTGTTTTCGTAACGATCGTTTAAGGAACAAAGCTCACAAAACATTCTTATATGTGAAATGTACTTAGATTGAAAATGAGCCTCTTGGCCGGCGGTCCATTGCCGAACAGCAAAGTAAAGAACAGAAACCGGTAGGTCTGGGGGGACCCTTAACCGGCTCCCGGCCGGAATATTGGAATTCATGTGATTCGTGATCAAGTGCGGCGGCGGCCCCCTTGAAATAATTAAAATATCTGCTTAATAAGTCATATTTTATGCTAGAATAGTAATAAATAACAACATACCTTG
Source organism: Agriphila geniculea (assembly GCA_943789525.1). Taxonomy (NCBI): domain Eukaryota; kingdom Metazoa; phylum Arthropoda; class Insecta; order Lepidoptera; family Crambidae; genus Agriphila; species Agriphila geniculea. The sequence continues at coordinate 19,253,109 of OX038875.1, forward strand.
ATAACAAATCTTTTTCGAGTACGTGACGCAGCGGCGAGAACTGTCTTTGTGTGTGTGCGATGCTCGAACGCCCGAAGTACTAAGCTAAACTTCTGGTAGTCTCTCTATTTTGTGCTTTAGGGCACTTTAGTGCAATAATCACTAGTTGGCCACAATTCTCTACAAATATTTTTTTCTATTGTTGCGAAATCGCCAAAAAGTGCGAGTTAAAAAGTTGAATAATACATTTAGGCGCACAAAATGTCCAATTCGCAAAATTACTTGATGTTTCGCTAGTGACGTCCATACCAAATTACCAATCGAGAGATTTTATTTTATTTAATTTTAAGCTTTTGAGGAAAACTTACAGCTACTACAGAGTTTAATATGTATAGTAATATTACAGTAAAGCTAATTCAAGATCAATAATAGTGTTGCCAAAAAATAATCCTAATTTTATTCGAAAAACTGCTAGGGCCGGATACTGAAGAGGGCGGGCTACTGGACAGTGGACAAGTCACCCTACTACGAGTTGACGTTGTGTGTGTGTGTGTTGGCATTCTGATTCTGAGAGCTACTCGGGCCGAGGCCCACACACAACTGCACCTGTGGTTTCGTCATTACATAATGATAATTTCCTTGTCGGGTTGCAAAAGAAAGACCCTATTTTTCAATATTATGCGATGCGACCTACCCAGGTAGGTACTAGTCTCTTGGTCAGGCAGGCTGCAAATCAGTACCTACATCTAAAACGGTTTTTTCCCAATTTTAATTGTTATTTAATTAACCTTTTTCAATGTTAAGTTGGTAATCCATTGAGATTTTTATTTTGTAGGTACTAAAGGTAACCCAATCTGCTGCTGTGTGTACCTACTATCGAAATTTTTTATCTCATTCAAGGTCGGTTATTGACTGAATCGTTAAAGAGTTTAAAAATAATATGGTTTTACTTATAACTATAGGCAGCTGATTTCTTGTTATATCCAACAAATTTTTAATGCTAATTATACCTAGGTAGGTATGTTCCAAAATATACATCTGAAAAGTGTAAGGTCATCTTTATCTAGAGTTCAGAACGGTTCAGAAAGAAACATTTTTCATTTACAAGGTAATTGACCTTGCCGTGCGGTGCCAACTGTTTTCCCACTATCAAATCAGTTAAGTAGGTAGTTCAGTTGGTAGCCGGCTATAGATAAAATTTATTCTGACTCAGAAGGTATATTTTTTCTTTACTAAACTAATTACAAACTCCCTTGATGATGTTTGTTAAAATTAACTACTTATTACCTACTTAACTAAACCTACTTATCTTATTAGCCTCATTAATACCTAATAAAAACGTAAGTACTAAGTTAATTTTATTGTATTTAGCAAATTAATTAAGTATACAAATGTAATTAACTATTATTTTTAAATTACGCGCAATATTTGAGTTTCCCTACTAAGATTGGTTCACAGGGAAATGTAAGTTGAGGGGAGTCGCGCAGGCAATCAATACAGACCCCCCCCCCTCCCCCCCCCCCCGTTGTTTCGCGCCGAAGTTGCGCGCGCAGCTGGAAAACTCAACCGGTTTACTCGCTCTTTTCGCGCCCAAGAACTTTACATTACAACTTTTCATTTTTGGTAGACATACCTACCTACTTACTAAGATTTTTCTACTAGGTATTTCATGTACTTTAATCACATTTTTCGTCCTTATGCTTGGCTTGCGCAATTTAATTTAGACATGCGTTTACTACCTATAAGAATCTATGAAACGTCATATAAAAGATAATCCTAAATTATTCAAATGGGTACCTATCTGATTAAAAGAAAAGTAACTAATTTCATTCATCAAATCCATCTCCAACATAGATTTCAACAAATCAAGTCACCATTTGCGATATTGTTGTATAATTCTCTAGATACCATTCAGAAAATAGACAATATTTTTTTCGTAGCGTCGATTTTTCACGTTCACACGGACGAGAACGTCAAGAGTATGCGCAAGAGCGGACCACGGGCGGGTTCAAGGCGACCGCGAGCGGTCAGGTTCGAGGACACGGCGGCGGGGGCCGACCGGTTAACGCTCCGAACTTCGGCAGCTCTGCCGGGCTTCAAATTAAAGCAGATAATATTCACCTCTCAAGCTTATAGTTCGTATCACGAAAGATGACCACAAATGGTGCCCATCTTCGCATCATAACTCATGAAGAAAAGACTTTAGACAATATAATATTTCATAATTCTTACAGATATTAACATTATATTTAAATATATGAAATATTATTTTGTCTTAAGTCTTTTCTTAATGAGTTATGATGCGAAAATGGGCACCATTTGTGGTCATCTTTCGTGATTCGAACTGTACGCGCTTACTAGACATGATATAAACGCTTTTTTAACGGACACTAGCGCGGTTTTATTGAAAGTACTTCGGTAATAATTAGTTGGTATTTGGTTTGATTTTTTTCCCCGACGTTTCGGCACCTTTGCAACTGCCGTTAAAGTTAAAGCAGATTAATCAAACCCCACAATTGAGCCGAAATCGGGAACCTTAATTCATGTCATGATTTCACACAAAAACATCGTTATCTACCAAATAACTTCGCCAAATAGTCAGCAGCACATGAGATTAAACAAAACTATCAAAAATCTGTAATTTACTTTGAACCTTAAAAGCTTTGCATTTATATATTTAAGTATAAAATTGATTGAATATCATTACGCTGTCGTGAAAGACCAGCGTGCCGTTGACCGTACGTACAATACAAAATATCTTACTTCAATTTATTTGTTTTAAGTTGAAGCCCGGCAGACGCAGACCTACCGAAGTTCGAAAAGTTGCCGGTAGGGCTCCAGAGCGCCGCATGCGCATGTTGGGCCCCTTGCGGCGCCTCCGATCGTCAGTCCTCTACTGAAAATCCTTTTCTCGTTTTTTATACCTTTTTAAATTAAATATCCATTGCTTATAGATAGCCAGAGAACAGAAAATTTTTACTTTTCTCTGTTCTGTGCATGGAGCAGTACTAATTATTTTATTACCAAAAAAGTCAAAGCGGACTTAATAAACGATGACTAAGATCTTTGTTCTATTCATATCGCACGTAGTAGGATCACAGAAAACATAGTTGGATAGGTAGTTAGGTAACTAAAGCAAGATGAACTCTGAATATAATAAAGAACGAGTTCACGGTCTCGATTAGCACGAGCGAACGGCGGCCTAGCTAGGTAGGTAGTCGAATGGAGTGGACATTTTTATTATTTTTATCCATCCAATCGAAATTTCACACCTCGACCGCTGAACCGATTTTGACGAAATTTAGGTACCTACCTACCTAGTCTATCGTTTTTAGGGTTCCGTACCCAAAGGGTAAAAACGGGACCCTATTACTAAGACTCCGCTGTCCGTCTGTCTGTCTGTCACCAGGCTGTATCTCATAAACCGTGATAGCTAGAAAGTTGAAATTTTCACATATGATGTATTTCTGTTGCTGCTATAACAACAAATACTAAAAACAGAATAAAATTAATATCTAAGGGGGCTCCCATACAACAAACATGTTTTTTTTGCCATTTTTTGCTCGATATTAATAACGGCAAAAGGTAGACAGTTGAAATTTTCACAGATGATATATTTTTGTTGCCGCTATAACAACAAATACTCAAAACAGAATAAAATTAATATTTAAGGGGGGCTCCTATCCAACAAACGTATTTTTTTTGCCGTTTTTTGGTACGGAACCCTTCGTGCGCGAGTCCGACTCGCACTTGGCCGGTTTTTTTCAAATACCTACCTACCTAACCTTACTAAACTCGACTCGAAGTCTCGAACCACGTGGTTAGAGTATGAAACATGAGGGTGCAGTTCACCCTCTTTCGTTCGATCCCTTAGTGCTGTCTCTTTTCCCCACCCTTGTTCAAACTGTCTCTTTCACGCATATGGGAACGGCGAGACGACGAGTTGGGTCTGTAAATAAAATAACATTTTTACAACGGCAATGGATCTCTATAACGTTATTTTGGCGGGAAAGTATTAAAACATTATTATCAATCCAGTTTATCATAAATGTATGTTTTCCAACAAATAGCACGTTATCACTCAAAACAAACATTTCAGTTGATATTGTAAAGTTAGTGAATATTTAGTAGGTAGGTAACCAACGATATTCTAATTTCCGTAGTAAATAATAATAATGTAGGTACCTACCTACTCCCTGTCTGGTGTGAGCCGTCGTCTGTCAAAGCGTTAATTTTGATCGTTATCAGATAGTATAAGCTAATGATATTTTTCATTGCGTAAAGCTCGCTCATATCAGTCCATGCACTTAAATTGGGTTTGAAACGTAGGACGTAAGATGTTGAAAATCATAAAATCGAAGTGGTACTATTTCATTCATGAAACATTCCCTATTATCGTAAATTAATGATGCATAATGCAGATATATGTAGTAACTGGAAATTGTAATAGTTAACTCTTCGATTAGTTGTTGTTTAAAGTTATAATAACGCTAAGTAACACAAGATTACTTCAATATAAGCTCTAACAAAAATGTGGAAACTGATCGAGGGATGTGCAAGGGACCGTTTCATTCTTTGCTTGCATTTTTTATACCCAATGTTAGTGAACGATCCAGTTCAGCCCTCTAGGGTTGCCAGATGGGACAAATGGTTAATTTGGCAAAAAAGATTTTTTTCTCCTGAGACAAATGAAAACATGTATTCTATATTATGTTAGGTATATATTTTAAAGAAGATAATGTAAGTTTAAACATATCTTTGTTTGATTTCACATATTTGTAAAATTCAATGCAGTTATAATCATACTGAAAGTCATTAATTAGCTATTTATCAAATCTGAGGTACATTTGTTACAACTAGGAATATTGAAGATAAACAAAATTAGAAAAAACCGGCCAAGTGCGAGTCGAACTCGCGCACGAAGGGTTCCGTACCAAAAAAACGGCAATAAACACGTTTGTTGTATGGGAATTGGGAGCCCCCTTAAATATTTTATTTTATTCTGTTTTTAGTATTTGTTGTTATAGCGGCAACAGAAATACATCATCTGTGCAAATTTCAACTGTCTATCTGTTGTCGTTATTAATATCGAGCAAAAAACGGCAAAAAAATCACGTTTGTTGTATGGGAGCCCCCCTTAAATATTTATTTTAGTCTATTTTACTATTTGTTGTTATAGCGGCAACAAAAATATATCATCTGTGAAAATGTTAACTGTCTAGCTATCGCGGATCCCGTTTTTACCCTTTGGGTACAGAACCCTAAAAATGTAAGGAATGTCATTCCTGGTAAAAAAACCTAATATAAATCAAAGAATGTTGAAACACGCGTAAGTCTGTCCCGGCGGGGCGGGACGTTTGTGCCTGAAATACGGGACGACCCGGGAAATACGGGACGTCTGGCAACCCTAACCCTCATGACCAACAAACAACAGGTTGGTATAGGTCTTCACTTATTAAAAAATATGGCGGTTGGTTTAGGAATCCATTCCCGTCTATTTAAAATACGTCGCTAGTTGTAAGAATTTTTGAGCAGGATTATTTGAATAAATAATATTATACTAGTCCGTGTGTTTAGTACCTACCTAATAAAAAAATATAAAAATGTAGAAGTACATACTAAAACTTCATAATTGGTAATAAATAAGGTACCTAGTACTAGTAGTAGGTAGTAATAGGTAGGCCTATTGAAATAATTTGGCAATTTCAAATATAATAATAAAATAAAAAACAGATGGTTAGTAAAATAATTTCCAATATTTGAATGTTTTTTCTGGTGCAAGTAAATGCTGATATTTCCCTCGTCCATTGTGACAGGCGTGAGACGGCGCAACTGGCGCAGGCGCATACCATAATTCGAAAACAGGTTTTTGTACTAGCACTCTACTACGTAGTGGTTCCATTGTTGCACTGCCCCATTCTTCGTTCCGTTGTTCACTTCCAGTGTCTCCGAAATTACGGAACTAGGTTCGAGAACACGAACCTCATTAAGTTTTCGATATGATGTAATTTTTTTATAGGTTAAGGTACAGTCAGCTGCACGTCAGGTTATACAAAACTGATAAAAAGCATTTAAGTATAATTGTGATTTTTTAACCTGATATAATTTGATTAGGTACCCTGTCGTGATACTGGTATCCCAGCGTGCCGTTGACTGTACAATTATTTAATTGTTAGGTTAGGTAGGAGTAATCAACTAACATTTGTTTTTTCTTTATTCTAGTTGTGCTCAGACATGGATTTGTATATCACCGACTCGCTCCAGGACATGCTAGACATGGATATAAAAAATGAAATAGCAACAGACCTTAGCAGTATCACAGATTTTTCTGTTAGTATCCTTAAATGCTGCCAATAAAATGCTTATTATTTTCTTTAGACAATATGAATTCACATAAAAATATTTATGATGTTACAGGATTCGTTTGGATTAAATTTTGCTGAACTGCCTCCCTTATTAGATGTGGATACTGATAATTCGCCAACATGGCTGAACACCACTTCTAGTTTTGTACATAACTTAGATTTATATGGCTCAGAAGCAAATGCTGTTATGGTAAATCCTAACTCTGTTATGCCTTCAACATTTGCCGAAACGCCAGTTAAAAGTATAGTCAAAGAAGAGGCATCCAACTTACTGCTAACATCGGCAGCGAGCACCGACTTGAACACAACCTCGTCACCACCTAGTCCAAAGGAAGAAAAAAGTCATTTAACATTTTCACCTAACGCAATCAAAGTATCAAAAGTTCAAGAGCCAGAACGTGAACCACCGCCAAAAAAGAATTTAGAAGAAGCCACTCAAATGGTCATTTATGTTCGAAAACATGAGAAAAATGTCGTCAAGGATTTATTAAGAGATTTAGATAAGGCGAAAACAGTCGGCACAACGACGACGTCGAATCAAACGGTGCGGATAAAAACACATCCCGAAGCCCTTAAAGTTAATAGTAAAAATTGTTCAATTTTAAATACAAACCAAAAAGTTACGCAACACATAGGAACGAAGACGATTATTTCTGGTAATATACATATTTTAGACGCCCAGCAATCTAGGACAATTTTAGCAAATGGTCATAAAAGTCAAGCGACAATATTAATTGATAACTCATCTTTAAATAACAGTAGGCAATTATTAAAAACAAGCAACACATTTACGGTTGACACCACTCAAACGAAGTTCATAAACAATAGTAAGAGTACAAGTGGAGGAGGAGAGTTTCCTAAACCTGCGTATTCGTATTCCTGTCTAATAGCAATGGCGCTAAAAAATTCACGAACTGGTAGCTTACCCGTTTCAGAAATTTATAATTTCATGTGGTACGTATCTGTTACTGCTTTGCGTATATTTCATTATTTTATCAGTTGGACCACATATTAAAATGTTTATTTCATTTCAGTCAACACTTTCCGTATTTCAAGACGGCGCCAAACGGATGGAAAAATTCCGTGCGACATAATCTAAGTTTAAACAAATGTTTTGAAAAAATTGAAAAGCCCTCCACAAATGGAAGTCAAAGAAAAGGTATGAGCTATAAATATTTGAATTGTATGTTTATAAGCATCAAATACCTAGTTACTTATTTATATCAACACAAACTATTATCTTTCAGGTTGTTTATGGGCAATGAATCCTTCAAAAGTAGGGAAGATGGACGAAGAAGTACAAAAATGGTCAAGAAAAGATCCGCAGGCAATCAAAAAAGCAATGGTTTATCCAGGTACAAAAATAACAATATAGTTACACTGTCCTTTCTTTAAAAATTGTACAATGCTATCGGCGTATGTAGGTATATCATATATTACGCCGACAAGTGGTAATATTGTCTGAAAAAACTGGCGTTTAACTTTTATAATTTGTTTTTTAAATTTTTGCATTCATTATGCTATTTTTTAAACAATACTGAATAATATACTAGAAAAAATGCGACTCGCACAAGATAAATACTCAGATAGGAATCGAACCCGCGACCTTTAGATATCCGGTCCAATGCTCTGACCGCTGAGCTACCGAGTCACTAGTAACATCGTCGAATTTTTCTAGTATATCCTGCTCTTACGCTGTAAGCCAGCGTTATTTCACCAATGTGAGGAATTACCTCGACATTCAATTGAAATATCTTTCCAGATATTTTGACAATTGATTAAGATGAAATTGGCTATATAATTTTTAAATTTGAGATTGTTGCATTCGCAATGCGATTTTTGAAACAATTGTATTATCTGTTTATTTCAGAGAGTTTAGAGGCTTTAGAACGTGGTGAAATGAAATACAGCGGATTGAGTGCAGACGCGGATGTGGACGACGACGCGGATGCGGACGCGGACGCGGAGACGGAACTGGACGCGGATGTGGAGTTAGACCCAGAGATCAAGGAAGAGGTCGAAGAAGAAGAAACTATCATGGAACAGGTCGGTCACGAACAGGCTCATTTTAAGATGGGCGTTCGTCACGGCATTTCATACAAACTTTCGAAGCCTTATTTTTCGAAATGAATGAACCGATTTTAATGAAACTTCATACACTAAACCAGAATACATTGTACTTTAGCCCAATGTCTTCTGTATAAAGTGTAGAAAAATCTGCTATAGCCCTATTTATCGAAAATGTTTTCATTTTTTTTTTTCAAACTTTTCAAAGTTAATTGAAAATATTTTCGATAAATAGTGTTACGGTTTAATTAGATTGATTTTAAATTTTACACAAAAACTGCTAATTATCTTTTTTAAAATTAGAAAATTCTAAAATTCGACGTATCCTGCTTATGCGTATGAAGTTTTATGAAAATCGGTTCAATCATTTCGAAAAATAAGGACTTCAAAGTTTGTATGAAAAGCCGCCGTGACGAATCAACACTATTAATGTGAAAGAGTTGAACTTTTACAAAATACTTATATCAACTACATTTTATGTTTTTATTGGAGAAAATATCCAAATATGACTGAACTAAATTACAAAATTAATGATGATGACTAAATTCTAATGTAAAATCTGATCTTATCAGAGCATACTCTGATCAGATCAGACAGAGAGACAACGGATATTTTGCTCGATCCAGTCCAGTGCTGCACATGAGCTTATATTACGAGGATAAGGTTGAAATTTTTTGCGTGATTTTTATATGCGGGTAATTCAGAATACGATTCTTTTAAGATTCAAGATGATTTATAGCTGCTTTTCGGAAGTTATATATAATAATAATAAATAAATCTTTATTTATCTATATGCAGCGAGCGACTGGTATAGGTGCCGGCATATAACTTGGCAAGACAAAGATGAGACAAAAGATGCGCCGAGTGTAGTGTTCGTAGCTACTGTGCATCTTTTGTCTCATATTTGTCTTGCCAAGTTGCGTGCCGGTATCTATACTATAAGTGTCAGCACGAATCTGGAGCGGTGAGAGAAATTTGAAGGGATGTTACTGCGCAATGGCGGGATGTCACAAAAATTATCCCACTTGGTGGCGCTACTGCTGCTGAAGACGCAGAGGTCCCGGGTTCGATTCCCAGGGGGGGTACAATTTGTACTCGGTTTGGTTGGTGGTAGGGCTTATTTCAAGTCCGCCTGGCTAGCTACCACCATCTTACCTAAGTCTGACGCCATAATAACAATTTAAAAATTATTGTGTTCCGGCAGTTAGAGGTAAGATAGCCAGTATTCCGGGCGTAGTGCGCTTCCACCTTCGGCCTTATCGTCATTTAACATCAGGTGAGATGAAGGCCAAGCACTATACCGTTGTGTTTTAAAAAAATAAGACCTTTGTACGGGCATTTATCCCCGATTATCCCATTTTTTTATTATATCTATAAATGATTGATATGTACTAATAAATAATTATTATGGAAATTAGAACAGTAACCGACATAAAGATTGAAGAAAACCAAAATGTGTTGGAAGAAAGCGCGCAAAATAGCGCGCGCCCCTCTCCGGCCGCCCGCGTTCCTCACCGCTACGCATACCCAAAATACGCGTTCTGCGCAATCCCCGCCTCTGTGGTCTAGTGGTTCGCCCACCCGTGTAAGACGCAGAGGTCCCGGGTTCGATTTCCAGATTCCAGATTTCGATTTCCAATTTGTACTCGGTTTGGTTGGTGGTAATGTTTATTTCAAGTCCGCCTGGCTAGCTACCACCATCTTACCTAAGTCTAAGAAGAAGGCCAAGCACTATCCCGTTGTGTATAAAAAAAAATCCCCGTCCGATTTCAAGATGTTTGCCTCGTACTGTACCTATCTGTTTTGGTCCTTTACCTTTAGTAATAAAGATCTGTGCGGATTTATCCGATCTAGACAAAGACTATTTGCATAATCTCTCAAAATGATTGGTGTATTTATAATGTCAGGAGCTGTCAGACCAGGAGTTGGAGGTGGAGGAGGTAGTAGAGGGAACAGGAATGGTGGGGGGCACCTACCGCCTGCTGGCCACCGGGCCCTCCGCCCTCACTTCGTACATCTCCGACGACATAGAGCTCAGCGACGTGGAGGTCAGTACTAGCACACTACACGTCATTATGGAAAACCTCACCTCTTTTTATTCAATACAGCTTAAGGCCGGGTTTCCACCTGCAAGAACTTCTGCGAAAACTTGCACTGACAGCCTGTCAGACAGTAGCTTACAAGTGTTGACAGTTTCACGCGTTTACAAGCAATAAGAATAGGACTGTCAAAACGGCCTTTTTTGTTTGCGTTTCACTTCCACTTTAGGGGTGTAAGCATGTGCAAGAAAAGGAAAAGAAATAAAAATTTCCGTTTGACAGTACCATTCTTATTTGGCGCGCATAGTACTGTGTGACAGACTGTCAGTGTGATTTCTCGCAGAAATTCTTGCAGGTGTATTCGCGGCGTATAACCGCCTCTCTGTGGTCTAGAGGTTCGCCCACCCGTGATAGACGCAGGGTCCCGGGTTCAATTCCCAGGAGGGCGGTATATTTTTATTGTACTCTATATGTATACATGTACTCGGTTTGGTTGGCTACCACTATCTTACCTAAGTCTGACCTCATTAACAACAATTTAAAAATTATTGTGTTCCGGCAGTGAGACTCGTTTTATAGAATCAAACTAAAACTCAATTCTCTGCACATCGCGTATAGCGCCACCCCTTCTAACTGTACTCAAGCAGAGATTAGATTTTGAGTTTGATTCTATAATACGAACCTTAGAGGTAAGATAACCGGGTCCTCAGCGATGAGGACACAACACAACACAGTATGTTTCTAGCGTAAGTCTAGGGCTACCGTGCAGTTTGTACTGTATGAGCGGCGTTCAATTCATAATTCGAACTTTTTGGTAATTAAAGTTACGACGACGCATTGCTTTGAATATCAATATAAGTTGATAGAGTCTGTCTAAAAAGTCTGTTTACATGAGAAATTATTTATAAAAACTTATACTGGTAACCCTGTTTGTGCTGTCAACATTCTAATAGGGAATGTCCGAAAAAAATCAAATTGGCTGAATATTTTTTATAGGTAGGAATAAGCTCCCTTAGTAATAGGAAAAAGTATCAGAATTTTCGGTTGCGTAAAACTTTTTAAAAAAATAAAGTCTCTTCGGCTTCTCAAATTTACGAAAGTAACAGCAGAATGGAAATTATAACTTTGCCACCACCTGCCATAACCACAACATAGCATTAAAAAAAAAGTTTTAACATTTTGTATTGAAACTTTTTTTTAATACATGCTACCTGCCACAACCACAACCTAGCATTAAAAAAATGTTTTGACATTTTGTATTGAAACTTTTTTAATACTATGTTGTGGTTGTGACAGGTGGTGGCAAAGATATAATTTCCATTCTGCTGCTATATTCGTATCAAAGCTGAAGAGACTTTAAATTTTTAAAAAAGTTTTACGCAACCGAAAATTCTGAAACTTTTTTCTATCACTAAAGGAGCTTATTCCTACATATAAAAAAATATTCAGCCAATTTGATTTTTTTCGGACATTCCCCATTGTAAACATATTTAATTATTTATTTATTTAGATGGGTATTGGTGGGGTGGTTGAGATTTAGGTGGGTAATAAAATTACCTTTGAAATTACCCATGTAAACAGACTTTTTACACAGACTCTAGTTGACAAACACGACTAAAAAGTTACGAGCAGTGCTTTGAATATCAAAATAAGTTAACATTTGACAAACACAAAAGTGTAAGGTTACTAATTGGTACTTAATTACAGGTGCTGGATCAATCCTATGAAGAAATCGACATCGATGTGACCAAACCTGTCAAACTAGACCTCTCTTTATCAGATGATTACACAAGTAAGTAATTTACTGCAGTATATTAATAATAACGTTAGTGTTAATAAATAGAAAGTTAGTCTGATGGCCTGCCCCAGTTTGGAGTTTTCAAACTGCACACACACTATAGTAGGTATGAACCTCTATACTAAAAAAAGTTGGGAGTTACAAGTCGTGATAAAGTTTGGCCACATGATAAAAACAGATCTGTAGGCTGTTTCTAACTAATATTGAGCTGGGCCAAACTATCCTTACATACAGTTCCATACGGCGGCGGGTTGAATAGCGCACTTTTCCCGGCTTCATTCTAATAACTATAACAATTCAGGTTTAGTTAATAGGTCAAATGTGATATTATTTTCGGATAAATCAATAACGTAGAACTTATTTCGGATATAAAAAAACAGTTTATTGCGCAGGTTCTGAAAAATTACACAATAACCAACATTTTTAAACTTTTTATTTTATTTGAGGTACTGGCACTTGTTTCAGTATTTAAAAAAAACTTCCTTAAAGAAGCGTTTTTCAGGTTAATTTGTTATATGCTTTTGTTATGCTAACTATATACAATTTGCGCCTAACTAAAAGGGGTTTACTTTTCGTTCGGAAGCATTTCTCAGTTTTTTTGTTTATATTTCTGTAAAGTTAATTAAATTTTCTACAATTTGAGCCTAACTTGAGTAGTCTAGGTTTACTGGTTGCAAAGACACAGCTAGTCAAAGATAAGATTTTTTCAGTTAATTTCAATAAAAAGCCCATTTTTAACCAGCTATGTCTCTGCAACCAATAGACCGAGACTACTCAAATTAAGCTCAAGTTGTAGAAAATTTAATAAACTTTACAGAAATATAAACAAAATACCGGAATTTTTTTTCTGAACGAAACGGAAACCTTTATTTCGTGAAAAAATGCATATTTTTGACTAGCTGTATGTCCGCAAACAATGGTCTTAAACTACTTGGTTTAGGCTCAAATTGTATAAAATATAGTTAGCATAACAAAAGCATATAACAAATTAACCTGAAAAACGCTTCTTTAAAGTAGTTTTTTTGAAAATACTAAAACAAGTGCCAATACCTAAACTAAAAAAATGAAGTTTAAAAATGTTGGTTATTGTGTAATTTATATATTGTTTTAAATTTCCATGGTTATTAACGTTATTAAAATATTCTATATCGGGATTTTCACCATGTACCACGGAAGAACTGTTCCGTGATCATGGCGCATGCAACTGCGCCGAAATATCGGAGTCTCAAAAATAAAAAGGTACATGGTGAGAATCCCGATATAGTATATTTTAATTGTGTAATTTTTCAGAGACTGCTTAATAAACTGTTATTTTATATCTGAAATAAGTTCTACGTTATTGATTTATCCGAAAATGATATCACATTTGACCTATTAACTAAACCTGAATTGTTATAGTTTTTAGAATGAAGCCGGGAAAAGTGCGCTATTCATCCCGCCGCCGTATGGAACTGTATGTAAGGATAGTTTGGCCCAGCTCAATATTAGTTAGAAACAGCCTACAGATCAGTTTCTATCATGTGGCCAAACTTTATCACGACTTGTAACTCCCAACTTTTTTTTGTATAGAAGTTCATACCTACTACTAATACAATGTTATTCGGATACTTTAAAGTGAACATCTGTACGGTAATGTGGAGATCGTACCTATAATATTTTTAAAATAAATAATGCAAATTAACTCCAGGGACCTATTTCATAAGCATTACAATTTGTAATTTACTACGGTAACGGTAATTCGTATACATTGGTGTCTGTAAGTAGTTTCTTTTCTAGTTTTAAACTGGCTACGCAATGAACACCAAACGATCGTTCTAATTTACGACGGTAATGTTTATGAAACGGCCCAGCCAGCAACGGCGCAGCGGTGATAGCCAGCTAGAGTTTGGCCAACGAAAGATGAGACTCGGTTGGAAATGGAACTAATTTGGTGCCTTATTTTAAAGTCCAGTTTCCAATAACTCTTAACCTTTAAACGTAATTAACAGGGAAAGTGGCGCCGCTATTTCAATCTTCATCTTTCGTTGACCAGACTAACAGTGCGGAAACATATTATACGATCTCTATCCACAGTACCGTTGGAGGTCAATGTTTATCCTTACTTGTCTTATTTAGTAAACAGTTTTTGTCAGTTGTCATACGTCTTTTATACTTAAATCGTTACCTAAAAAGAAGTCAGTAACTTTATCAAATTGTTATTAATTATTAACAATTTGTTTCGTAATCTATACAGTGCCTTTGGTCTAGAACTAGCGATAATTTAAAGGCGTGTAATACACCTAATTTTATCGACAAAAACACCCACATGTTGGGGTCTATCCCCACTCCTGTTGGAATGGCCGCCATTTTAAATTTGACTTTTTATTTTAGATGACCCTGCAGAAAAATATTAATTTCTCCGGATTTAGAAGTCCTACAGTTATAACAAAAATATTGTTTGAAAGCTAATAATATCACCTAGTAATTTAAAAATAAAATGTTTAAATTTTTGATTTAAATACGTCATAAAAAATTACTGAAATAAAATTTTATACGAAATTTGTGCGATTTTTTTGAGTTTTTATTACATTTCTCAAAAACTAGGACATTAATGTCCATTTTTTTGCACTGGACACAGGAATATTATCTACAAAACGGTTTTAAAATTTATTGCTCTATGTTACATATTTTGAGAGTTATTTTTGTTTGAACTATGACCCTTACGTCACCAAAAAATGATTATTTTCGAAAATGGACATATTTTTGAACATATTTTAAATTAGGTTGATAATATTATCTGAATACTAATTTCATCAAATGATAAAATCTAGTTTTTAGGAATTTTGTTTTTTTTTATTTTCGAAAATAACCATTTAGTACTTGTAAGAGTCATATTCAAACATAAATAGCTTTCGAAATATGCAACATAGAGCAATAAATTTTTATATCGTTATGTAGATAATATCCCTGTGTATTTGAATAATGCAAAAAAAGTGAACATTAATGTCCTAGTTTTTGAGAAATGTAATAAAAAGTCAAAAAAATCGCACAAATTACGTATAAAATTTTATTTCAGTAATTTTTTATGACGTATTTAAACCAAAAATTTAAACATTTTATTTTTTAAATTTATAGATGATATTATTAGCTTTTGAACAGTATTTTTGTTATAACTGTAAGACTTCTAAATCCGGAGAAATTTATATTTTTCTGCAGGGTCATCTAAAATAAAAAGTCAAATTTAAAATGGCGGCCATTCCAACAGGAGTGGAGATAGACCCCAACATGTGGGTGTTTTTATCGATAAAATTAGGTGTATTACACGCCTTTAAATTATCGCTAGTTCAAGATCAAAGGCACTGTATATGGGAAACCATTTGTTGTACTTTACAGACAAAGAAAATCCTAGATTATAAGAGATCACATCCCGTATTGTTGGATTTCACAAGCCAGCTTTCAAGCCTGTTAGTTTTTTAGGTCTTATAAGAAGTCGTAACGTCGTAAGCTATGAAGCTCGTCAGAATTACAGTTTACGACCTCTCTTCTAAGGGGGGCAGCTGCCCCTCCCTGGCCGTACCTCGCTACGCCCATGAACAGACTTATACTAGTAATTAATTAGGTACATTTCGTTTTCTCACAATATTTTTTTTTTCAGTCCATTCAACAAAACGAGCTAAAACAAGTTTCATTTACCAACCGGTAGCGACGCAATCTCATACAAGCAGAAGGAAAACGCCACTGGTGAATCGAGTCGCACTCATGTAAGAAATCTAATTATATAGGATCATCTTAGTTTTAAAAATTGTGATCGTACGACGGGGGTCAATGATAGTTATAGTTTCCAGTGATTGTTCCATTAAATAAGTCGCCGAAGTTAATTAAGTTTTCGTGAAATGTGTCAACGTTGTGTTATACGAACGTGATAGTCTGTACCAGATAATTGTATTTACTTTTTTACCGATTGGGACACTTGTTACATATCTAACACTGTATATTATTTTGATTCCTAAAGATATCCCGGTAGTGTAGGATCGCTTGTTTGACATCTCAATGTACAATGCAATTGAATTTTATGGCTATTCTATAAGTAATGTATGTATTATTATTTTTTTCTATATTATTGTCATAGTATATCGCAATACATACCGTAATGTGGTCGGCATCTGACCATTTATCAGTACAAAGACTGTTTCTTGCTTCTGTGTCGATAGCTTTTAGTTGCATTTGTAATTTTACGTGTAGGAATACATGATATCCTTACAGCCGAAAAATTAATGTGAATGATGTATTCTTATTTCGTAAACTAACATTACATAATGTTCAAAAAGCCTCCATACAGTGGCGAGCTCAAGCGGGTAAAGTGTTTGTAAAAATCCCACCGCTGTTGTATATAAATTATACTTATATATTTTATGTTATATAACTGCAAGTAAAATGGCTTATTTACTTTTTTTTATTTAAAGAGTGAAGAGTGCATTTCCATAAAATGTTTTGCAATGTGGAAATTAGTTTGAAGAATTAGTAGGCTAACTTTATGTACTAGTAATACAATACAGAAATCAAAAGACTAGGTAGTTAAAAACACCAATCATAAACTGTAACTGAAGTACCTGTTTCTATAAGGGCGTGTCACTTCCCCTCGAGAAGTTCATATACCCATTCATTCAGAGTAACCAGAAATTAAAAAAAAAACTAAATCTGTTTACTTAGGTATCACACGGTAACAAACACAGTTGATTTAGACCTCTTATTTGTTACTGACAAGTGAGCCGACCAAGGAATTGATAGAGTGCCTAGTATGGGCTTTTCGAAAGCAACAAGTCGTTGCTCGTCTTTGCACAGTCTAACAGCTCCTTCCTGATGATGCTCTGTGTCGAAATACGTGTAGAGTACAGGCCTCGGCACGGCACGGATCATGACCTGCCTCCCTAGCATGACCGATGAAAGACGATATATATCACGTGATATAGCGTTTTATCGACACTCAATTGTCAAAATTTATTGTCTTTTGACAGTTAAACTTGATAAATCACCATATCATATCAAGTTTCGGTGGTCATGCTAGGCAGGCAGTAACAGTTAATGCGTAGAAGTAATTTTTGGGTCTCATTGTCGGGGCGACTGCAAACATGTAATCCCCTTCAATTTGGCACCGCTCACGATACGCGCCTCGTGCCGGCACCTATAGTTGGTATGGGCATACATAAAAAAAAAATATAAAATGGACTGCGTAATTTCATTTCAAAAATTAAAACATTACTCTGTTTAATCCGCCCGGTCTATTGATAGGTGGAATTCTAGGTTAAAAAAAGTTTTCTTTTTCAAATGTACGATTATTTTTCAAATATACGTGGTTTACCACTTTGCAGAAAAAAATGTGTGCGTATCGCCCCTACAAGAACTAAACGTATGTTAGTGACGGCGCGGCGTGCAAGCGATTTGGTAAAGAGGAAGTGTTGTCGATAGTACACACGACGGCACCTCAGACTATACAATATGTTGACATTGAGACCACCTTTATCCCCTACGTAATAAAAGCTGTTTTCGCAGTTTAACCACACCCCGGGCACTCCATACAAGCGCCGGGTTTCAACTACCTATTTATTACACAGACGCTACACAGTGACGTTTTTGCACACGCGCAACTGTGTGCGTGAAGTCTAGGGCTATTGAATGAGCACACGATTCGGCACACGAACTCGCGCGGTGGGGTGAGGTAATTGATTGTGGGGCGGGGCGGAGAGTTTCCTTTCTGTACGGTAGTACTTATATCTTTTCTGTGGTTTAACTGTATAAACTGACGTGCGTATGTACCTAAGTAAAAAAAATATTGTAAAACAGGTCGGTTGTGTGTGTAGTAGATCTCGAATGTTGGTTTATGTATGTAGATGTTGGAATTAAAGTCAACTAATTTAGGTAAGATTACGAGTAAATCATAAGGACTTAGAATTCTAATAAGTATTTTTGTAAGCGTCCTAATAAATGCAAATAGTTTATCTGTATACTTTATTCTGCGTAATCGCTTGGGTGTTATTTCTACATATTGGATCGTGGTGTATTCTCGAATCCAAACCGTAGGATTATAGATAGTTTATATGTTTATAATGTCTAAGTAAACAAGTTTCAATTCCAAACTGGTAAAAATAATAAGGTAATTCAAATAATAGTAAACAATTAAATAATCGATTAGAGTAGATAAAACTGTGATATGACATTTACTATTGAGGGGAACCTAACATAATGAATTACTTACATACCGTTGAATCATTGAAGAAAGAGTAATGAATGAAATATTGTAAAACTACTATCGAATTTTCCATTGTCTTTGTCTGACCGAGTCGTCATTTTAAGGGGCAATTTTCTAGTTTTAATATTACTTATGCTATTAGCAAATTTTTCATGTTAGATTAGGATGAACAATCAATTACCATGAATGATGTTAGCGTTTTAAGCAAATCACTTAGGAATTAGAAAGAATATTTTATTTTACGTACGGTCAACGGCACGCTGGGCTTCCACAATGGTCAAATTTCTTCAATCATTTTTAAACTTTAAGTCAAGCAGTTTAAGGTTCAAAATTCATTATAGATTTTTGACAGTTTTGTATAGCTTGATATGCTGCTGACTGTACATACGACGAGTATGAGAAATACTTATAGATAGGTAATCAAAACGTTCAGCAACGCAAGACGTTTAACACTAGTACTTTGTCATAGCAACTTTTTTGTTTAATGTTTTAAACTGTGAGGTATTAGTATAAAAAGTACTAAAGTATTAAGCTACTTTCATTGCCGACTGTACTAATAGAATGTGAGTAAGATTCCTTCTGTCTGAGAACAGTTCACAGGTTAATAACAAACAGTACCTACCTATCCTTCATTCATACAGTACAGTATATTTTTGTAATGTTTTCAAAGTAAATTAAAAACTCTTATAAAGAAACTGATCATCACCATACTGTTTGCATTAACATAACACATTAAAAGACTTACAATATTGGAAGTAACTATTATAATATCATAATATTATGGGCTATTATAAATTAGGTGCTTTTTTATACCTACATTTGATACAGCAGTGCACTTTTGTACTATGGCCAACAGCGTCACTTAACCAGTTAGTAACAAAATTCGTGTGCGTGTTCGCACGTATCGCCCCTGTATGAACTAAACGTACGTAGTGATGGCGCGGCGTGCAAGCGATTTTAACCTTAAGGTTGGTTTACATTATCTTAGTATTTAGTAGAGTGCTTAGTAGCGTGCGAGTAGATTCGAATGCGAGTGCTTTAGTAGTTTTGGTGCCTTTCCAGTGACCGTTTACACGCTTCCAGTAGTGTCATTTTCGCCATACCTAATACCTATTATTTAATTCAATTACACGTCACGCGTTCACCGGCAAATGCACTCTACTAAAGACGCTACTAAACTGTCGATTTACATGCTTCCAGTGCGAGTGCGAGTAAAATATCGCGCGGGGGGTGAGTGGGCGCGTAGGGGGTGCTACTGGAAAGCGAGTAGAAAGGCTACTAGAACGTTACTCTCTTTAGTCATAAGACGACCGTTTACATTTTTCCACTAAAGCTACTAAAGACTAAGATAATGTAAACCAGCCTTTAGGAGTGGTTAAGCGACGCTGTTGTCAACGGCATGCGGCACACTGTGATACCACATGTCAAATTTCCCCAATCGATTTTGAACTTAAAGTCATATTTTTAAGGTTCAAAATTAATTTGAGATTTGGACAGTTTTGTATAACTTGATGTGCTGCTGAATGTAAATTAAATACACTGTTTAATTATGTTTTGTAACACAAATACCTAAATGATTAGAATAAGGGAAGCAAATCGTGTTCATTAAAACATGAAAAAGAAAGTGTATTTGATCTGAGGATCTTATGAACAGTCAAGTTCAGACATACGCTTTATATATTATACTAAAGCACATAAGATGCTGAATTGCCAAAAGTGTTCACTTATTTTTGAACTTGACTGTACCTAACTTATCCAGGGACCCTATCATGACCTTTTAACGCGATAGAACTCGATTCTTATAATGGAATTTAATAGGATAATAAATAATACCACTTTACGGAGTGTATTACACTATCCAGCAGTCTAATGCTCGTATTATAGAATCCAACTCAAACTTAAATCTCTGCTCGAGTGCAGTTAGAAAGGGATGGCCCCTATATGCGATGAATAGAATCAACCCTTTCTAACTGTACTCAAGCAGAGATTTAAGTGAAATTGATTCCATTACATCATCACGCTACTGCTTATGATAAGGCCCCAAAAAGACATTTATAATATCACCGTACCTAATAAAAAATTTGTTCTGGTTTTTTAATTAAGAGCGTTGATATATTTTGTCATTTTATACAGACTTTTAATGAAAGTTCAACACATAGGTAAGCAGAATACATTGGTCTAAAAAGTTTGAAAATATTTTCGATAAATAGTGTTACAAACAATTAATTAGACCGCTTTTTAATTTTCAATAGAAACAGAAATAGCGTATGAAGTATCGTTAAAATAGGTTCATTCAGAAAAATAAAGACTGTTGAAAGCTTGTATGAAATGCCGAAATGTATCAACGCTCTTAATTGAATAACAGAAGTTGGCTGTTTCATCAGCCTCTTTATTTTTGCCAAGTTTCAGCAAACATTTCCAAGATGTGGCTGTGTAGGGGGGTCGTATTCATAGCAACCTTATAGGCTACATTCGCCTTTAGGCAATTCGCCTTTAGGCAATTCGCCTAGTTCAACAAGCTATACCGATATTTATGTTCGGTCTTTCGTGATATGTCTCATCATCTGTTTAATTAAAAAGCCTATATTTTTAAATGTTAATTTAACAATCCATATTATGTCCATGATGAACGAAAGATATCTTGGTTATTGGTCACATTAGCGATCTTAGCTGGCTGTTGACAAACAATACTTATACCAACCCCTATGAATATAATATCTATACGGTCACCCAAGCTGAAACTTGACATGGCAATTTTCGGCGAATGACGCCCGTTGATTCGCTTAGCTTGTTAAGAGAATAATAAAAAAATTATGTTCAGTGAGCCTTTTACAAAAAACATCGCGATAAGCGTACGATGTTCGTCCCACTCTATGGCTCTATTGATTCACTAATAAGGTTCAATATCAAGTAAATTGAACGACGAGTTTCGTCCGACTATCGTGATTCTTTTTTGTAATAGGCCCTCAGATGAGCGTTGTTAAACGTTGGCGCATTTAAAAATTATGTCCATCTTTTGTGAGAAGTACCTATAAATTAGCTTTTTAATCTTATAATAACGCATAAAAGTAGTGTTATCAAGCAAAAATAATTTCATTATTGTGCTCAATAGATTCTAATGTGGAAACAATTGTAAATCTTTTGTATCATGTCTTGTATTACCTTTTATTAGATAACAATGAATTACAACAACAGAAAATTGTTTAAAAGTGTTTATATGGGCAAACTATGAATTATTGAAATGAATTGTTTAGAACTGGTATATGCAGATGCTTCCAATGTTTTAATATTATGAATAAAATTGTCATGAGCCGTTCATTGGCCAAATTAAGATGCCTATCATAAAAAAGTTGTCACAAGCATGGTAGCAGTAACTCTTGTATGTAAATGCGTTAGTTATTGTAAGTTTCCACTGCCAGTATTACAACATCCATGTAAAATACAATAGGTATAGGTCTTTAAGTTAGTTTAGCTTTTAATTTGTATTAGGTAGTAGATATAGCTACAGTTAAGGGAACTAAGTTGAATGATTTTTAATAACATTTTTGTAATAAAAATTAATGAGTAATAACCGGGTTTGTTTTTTTCTTATTTCCAAGTTTTTTTTTTTATTAATTTTTTATGATATTTTTTTATGGACAACGGGATAATGCTTGGCCTTCACCTCACATGATGTTAAGTGACGATAAGGCCGAAGGTGGAGGCGCACTACACCCGGAATGAATCCTCATCACTGGATCAAGTGCTTACTTGTTGCTTAAATAGGTACAGTCAGCGGCACATCAGACTGTACATATCCCGTTGATACCATCTTTATGCCGTACGTAATTGGAGCTGTTTTCGTAGTTCAACTGTCTGTCGTGCGTACATTCAGAAGAATAAGTTTAAAAACAAACGGCTGGGTGGCTCGGCTGTAGATGTAAAGGCGTCTCTAAACGTATCTCATAAACTCAAGACGGATAAACGCGTTCTTGGCGGACAGACACTATCGGCTTCATCATAGCATAGTCAAACAAATAGTTGTATACGTAGTATTGTTGTATGGGCTGCGGACGGACTACAGCTACGCCACATTGGAAATCTTTTTACTATGCCATGATGAGGTCGATAGTTTGTCGCACAGAAAACAGAATTTGTCGGTCTTGCGTTTAGGAGATACATGTGACGCAGCTGCAGAGACTGCTACACAGCTGCACCACACAGATCTCGAAAACAGAAGATCGTAGCGGAAAATCTGATTAGGGGGCGTCCATTAATCACGTGAGGTGATTTTGGCGATTTTTCGACCACCGCCCTTGGTGTGAATTGTCGTGAGTTTTGGCTCGACCCCCCACCCCATAAATCTCGCATTTTCAAAGCACGTAATTTTTGTGTTTAGATATGTACGTTAATCTATGCTCGCTTACTTTGCATTTATTCAAATTAACATGATTGTTTAGAATTTAGTCATATTTTAGTATACCGAATTGTTATCGATACTGTTTCTGCAGAAAAACGCTAGACCGATAAATTCTGGTTTTTGTGCGACAAATTCCGATAAACTAACTGCTACTGACACGAGTAGTCAGATTTTCGCTACGACCTTCCGTTCTCGAGATCTATGTGGCGCATCTGTAGAGACGTCTACAGCTGCGCCACACCTGTATTCCCTGAAGAGGAGTGAATTGCCAACACAAAAATATTAAGAAGAACTTTAAAGACATACGGTGATATTACAAAAGATTTTTAAACACCTGTTTAACTTAGACACTGTTTAAATGTGATGTCACTTTTTTAACAATATTGTTTGATAGAGACAGCATTACATTTTAACAGGTCTTTAAATCTTTTTTAATAACTTTGTCTTGTCGGACATGCTAAAATCGGGAAGTTGTTGTGGAGAACCCAGAATGGGGCGGGGCAAGACTTACAAAGATTTTTTTTCTTCTTATTTTTGTTTTGGCAATCTACTTTCCTCTTGGAAGTAATTTTTGCCAGTGTCAAGTGTTGAATAGTTCAGTAGTAGATTGATTCAGTTTACATTAAAATGTGGGTGCATTGCATTCCAATGCTGCTTGGAGCATTTGGCACCAAGTATATCAAGACAGTTTACTCGGTAAGTTCTGCCGACGCCACCACTACAGTAAAAGTCTCGGCTTCACACAACCAAGATCGCGCTTATTTCATTTATCCCACACATTGTTTAGTTGCATAGACACAGTTTTATTTATTCTTCTGCTAGTACCACAAAACTGCACCAATTTTAAGACACAATCACCCGCGGGCTGATTATCTAATTAGAAACCACCTAGCGACCGGTTGCATTTCATAGATGATAGTGATCCATTGCTACTTCTTTTTGGATTAAAAAAAAACATACCAAAGAAAAGTAGCAATGTATATGGAATGAAACCGGTCGCTAAATAGTTTCTTTTTAGATAATCAGGGTGCCGATTGCACTAAACTTAAGAGGAAACACCACGGTCGAGAGAATTGAAAAATTCCTATACAAAGTTGACAAAATCAACGTTTCGTTGTCCCCTATTTCCTCCTCTAAAATCAGACCGATTTAAATACTATTTTCATTATAATTTAAAGGAATGCTTTGGCTGTGTTCCTATGTTTTGATTTTTTTATATAATCTTGTCAATTTTGATTGCTGGATGTCTAAACAATGGCAATTTTTTAGGTTTTTTGATGATTAATATCTCTTTTAATAATTAATTTATGAAAAAAAGAAAAACATAGGAACACAGCCAAACCCTTTCTTTAAATTTGAATGAAAAAAGTATTTAAATCGTTCTGGTTTTGGAGGAGAAAACAGGGGACAACGAAACGTTGATTTTGTCAACTTTGTATAGGAATTTTTCAATTCTCTCGACCGTGGTGTTTCCTCTTAAGGATCGCCTAAGTCTGTTCCTAACTACAACACGACCAAATTAAAACGGTGTCAAACTTAGCGGTCATGTAGCTGTCATTCGCCTACTTAACTTGGTCGAGTTGTAGTTAAGAAAAGACTTAGGCGATTCTTAAGTTTAGTGCAATTGGGTGATATCCATTAGGAATCAATTTACAAATAATTAAAATCTTAGTTAAAATCACAGGTTAATGTACTCTAGTGCGATCGATGACTCAGAGATTTGTCTGTTGGAATGCGTCCAATGTCATTCATGGCATGGCATGGCATGAATCTTCCGACTAGGGATGTCACAGTGGAAAAACGATATATCGATATTTTCAAAAATATCAAATCCCATCAAGGAACAAAATATCGATAAATCATTAATATTTATGAAAAATTTTTGGCTTTTTTCTAGCGTTTTAGCTCTATAATATCACTGTCTACGTAAAATCAAGGACGTAATTTCAAAAATTAACCAAAAACCATCGATATTTACTATTTATGTTATATTAAAATTGAAAATACAAATAATAATTAAAATATTAATAATTATTAACGAATTTAATTTCAAATTTAATTAAAATAAGGGAAAACAATTTTTTTTAATTTTCTGTACGTATTATTATTATCACTTTCTACGTACAACGCCGTACAAGGCCGTAGTTTCATGTATTAATCTAAAACATCGATATTTACTGTTAAGCAAAGATTTAAATCGAAAGATGAGCCCTTGCCATACTATAGCGGCCGAAAATGTGGCATCGTTGGGAAGAGTGAGCTCACTCTTCCCGTGTCAGTTGCTTGTAGAAAGCAGTGAGCGGTGCACGTTACGTAAACATCTTTGATTTAGCTAATTAGGTTCGTTAAGCTACAAAAATGCCTTCCTGTGCCTTCTTCTCAAAATTGTATTGTCTTTCCTCTATATCTATATTTTCAGTAGCAATATCTTTTAAGAACTGACTCCTTTCAGCGGCAGGTTCTTCAATCGTTTCCAAAGTGTCCCATTGTGGTTCTGTATTATCATTTTCTGTTGGTAACCCACCTGTCACTGGCAAAGTTTTCAGTGATCCTTTTAAGTCTGCCAGTAGAAGCCTGGGAGTGTAAGTGACTTCACCTTTATCAGTTTGGCCCTCTCTGTATAAGATATCGTGATTAATATCATTTTTCTTGGTACCAGTATAGTCAAAGCTCCGCTCTTGTATATTCCAAAAATGGGTACCGATGAAGTTAGAATAATGGCCAAATTGTAATGTTAGAATCTCACGTGTAGCCATTATGGTAAGAAAGTGTAATAAATAGGGAGATTCATTCAGAGTTTTAATTATATTTGCATGATTTTCAACGAAAAAACACTGAACAAACAAAACAACGCACACCACAGATTACTAATTTGTAGCAAGCTAACGCACACACGACAGCCGACATAGGGACTAGAAAACATATCGATTAGACGTGAGGCGTATTTATTGTAACAGTTAAAAATAACAGATAATTCAATGTAACTGTTTCGCCCTGTTACGAGCGCTATGAAATAACTGTTGTTCAAAGGAACAGGCGAAACAGACTGTTCTCGCCGTCTTTACTGTTCCCTGTACCGAGCTGTTATCAGAGTAACAAAACAACCTGTTGCCACTGTTTCGCCTGTTACGTGGAACAAGCGCTTTCTTACTCTAACATATATGGAAAGAAAAGAGACAAAGCTTGTTATTTTTATCTGTTATATAAACCGACCATATCAAAAATACATTCGACTTTGTAAATTAGTCGTGTTATCTGTTCCTGTGTTTGTTTATGGCATTTTTTGTTTTTTGTGGCAATAGAGTTTGGCTGTTTTGCCAATGGTATGTTAAAAGGTAGGTAAACAGGCTGAATTAAATAAAACTATTTTAATTTTATTGAGATTCTAAAGGATGTTTAAGCACTTTATTATTTACGTGGAATGGATGCATTCTTAAAGCAAATTAGGATATGCGGATAGGAAATGGGACATCTAGTGCTGCCAGGAAGTTAAGGAAAAGATCAGGGTTCCCAGATTGGGGGTTTTTTGTAGTAAAAATTTCCTTGAAGATTTTCCTGCAGTAGACTTAATTCACCTGGTATTTCATCATCACCATTTATGTCTCCACTGCTGGGGCACAGGCAATGACCGGAAGAACAAAATGATGTAGAGAAGGTAGGAAAACATTTGACTAGTGATCATTAGTTAAAAAACACGGGTGCAAGCGATTTTCGACCTTACTGACTTTCTACTAACGTCAATATGGTCGAAAATCGCATGCACTAGTTTTTAACAACAATCTATTTTTCTTTTTATTATTTGAACTTATTTAGTAAATTTATGATAATTACTGCCATCTATCGCAATTTAAGTAAAATGCTTAGTGAAAGTAATACTGAAAGCAACTTCATTAGGTGACATGATGGTTCACTCAATACAAACAAGATGTCGCATGTGTGCCGTAACTGCCGTAATGGAAAACAGATTTTATAAGATTAGATTTTACATAATTGTAATAAAGTTTAGTCTTGCTTAACAGAAAAAAATAACAGTTTATGATCATTATAGATAAAAACAACAAGCTTCGTCTCTTTTCTTTATGTAAGTAGTCCTAAGGGTAAAGAAGCGCTCGTTCCACGGACGGAACAGGAGGAACAGTCCGCATAAATTGTCTGTGTGCGTAACGTCTCACACGCACGACACATGGGCACGCGCCGCCGCTTCATTTTGGGAGGTACCGTCAGCATTCTAGATTTGTTAAGTAAGCAATAAATAACTTTAATAATTATTAGGTTCATACTAAGGTATAGTTGCGAACAACGCTAGTTAGCTCGAGATGTGTTCTTACAGTACTTCAAGATTAATAATGGGCATCGGAAAACGTTGGAAGCATACAAACTTCACAAAAACAAATTAACAAAAAGTAGTTTGGCTCTAAAAATCATTTACGATTCTTTATTTCAATGTAACAAATGTCAACGTCATTTCTAAGAAAAGCAAAAATACTAGGTACTTTAGCCGATGCCAATTCTTTATCTTGACGTAGTACTGTACTCATACACAATAAGGCCTGGGTGTCTTTACGACATAAATAAGTAATTAATATATAGTGGTGCGTTTGTATTGCGATGGTTGCGTTCTGTCAGGACGAGCATTTTAAAATTAAAAATAAAAAAACAATTTCACAAACGATTCTTTATTAACAAAAAGGAGGTTATACAATTTGACACGTACGTACTTAATTGGGACTGCACTAAATACACATTGATAATAAGGCTTCCAAACAAATACTGAGACAAAAATTTAAATATATACTTAGTGCATACATTAATTTTAGTCGGGGGGTATTTTCGTAAAAAATATTTAACCTTTTTTCAATTAAAAATACCTATTTTTTACTCTTATTCACGTAAGAATAACTATTTTAAGTGTGGGTTTAAAAAATTAATTTTGCTTTTTATTTAAAACTTTTCAAAGAATTCATACGTTATCTACTCTAAAAACCGCATCTAAATCGGTCAAATCGTTTTGGACATAAAATTAGAACCTGGGGCCCTATTTTTGAATCGCTCGGCAGGCGTCGAGCGCTCGTTTCTACTGATTTTCGTTCGACATCTCATTGTTTTGAGTCATATGTCGAACGAAAATCAGTCGAAAAGAGCGCTCGACGCCTTCCGAGCGATTCAAAAATAGGGCCCCTGATAACTGCAGCACCCCCTAGCGGTTTAACGCCATAACATCCTTTTAAAAACTGATGCCGATTAACTAGAAACCCATTACAGAAAACCGCATCTAAATCGGTCAAACTATTTTGGAGATAAATGGGAACATGATAACCGCAGCGCTCCCTAGCGGCTAAACACCGTAACACCTATCTAAGAACCATCTATAATCCATTACAGAAAACCGAAATCGGTTTAGTAATTTTTGAGAACACTTCAAGTGCCAACTTATCTAGTGGCTGCAGCGCTCCCTGGTGGTCTACCATCATGTAACATGTCTACGAACCTGCTCTAAAATGAAACCTTTTGAATGCAAAAACCGCATTGAAATCGGCCCAGTAATTTCAGAGGAAAATGTTAACAGACATATATACATACAAACAAACAAACAACCTCTAACCCCAAACGCAACTACCGCCTCCGTTTCGTTCGGTAAAAAAACAAAGATTTATCTTTGGACAAAAATAAATTTTAATGTACACAAAAATAATGATTTCTATTGCTGACGGTACCGATAGTTTCGCTCGGCTCGGCCTCACTCGTAGGTCTCGGCGTGGCTCGGCTACGCTCGCCGCTCGGTTTGTTTACGTCTATATAAACTTGACCCCTAGTACGGACAACGATCAGTTATTCAAGAGCTCAATCTTATCTGGCAGATAACCAATGCTATAAGGACGAAAAAAGAGACACAGCGTCATCTCGCTCACTCATACTGCAAATTGCAACCATTCGCTCTCTGTCATACAAACACGTGACGGGCACCATTTTAATTTGTTTATTTAATTAGAAACAGTGAAAATAATTAATAATTCTGTACTTACGCATGAAATGTAATTCCCTTGGATTTGTTTGTGTTTCTTGAGTGGTGGTGGTGGTGGGTTATTATCAATGTGTATTTAGTGCAGTCCCAATTAAGTACGTACGTGTCAAATTGTATAACCTCCTTTTTGTTAATAAAGAATCGTTTGTGAAATTGTTTTTTTATTTTTAATTTTAAAATGCTCGTCCTGACAGAACGCAACCATCGCAATACAAACGCACCACTATATATTAATTACTTATTTATGTCGTAAAGACACCCAGGCCTTATTGTGTATGAGTACAGTACTACGTCAAGATAAAGAATTGGCATCGGCTAAAGTACCTAGTATTTTTGCTTTTCTTAGAAATGACGTTGACATTTGTTACATTGAAATAAAGAATCGTAAATGATTTTTAGAGCCAAACTACTTTTTGTTAATTTGTTTTTGTGAAGTTTGTATGCTTCCAACGTTTTCCGATGCCCATTATTAATCTTGAAGTACTGTAAGAACACATCTCGAGCTAACTAGCGTTGTTCGCAACTATACCTTAGTATGAACCTAATAATTATTAAAGTTATTTATTGCTTACTTAACAAATCTAGAATGCTGACGGTACCTCCCAAAATGAAGCGGCGGCGCGTGCCCATGTGTCGTGCGTGTGAGACGTTACGCACACAGACAATTTATGCGGACACTTTTCAGACGCACAGGGCTCATCTTTCGATTTAAATCTTTGCTGTTAAGATAAGACAGTAAATTGAAATTGAAAAATACTTTATTCAATCAAGCTCAAGCATTCTTAAATTGTCAATTCTTTTACCCTACCACTACCACCCATTATGATGTCTTTTAGATGACGAAAAATAAGCAAAATAAACTTTATATTCCCATTTCAAACGAAATTAGCAATTTGTATTGAAATTTTATAAATGAAATATGGAATGTGATCGAAATAGACCCTCGAAATAGACCCTTATAACATAGTCTGTTCAACAAAAGATGAGATTGAAATGGCGGCACCACTTTACCTGTTAAATAAAAGTTTAGAGGTTAAGTTATTGGAAACTGAACCTTAAGGCTGTATATTTTTGCATTTCAACGAAATTAGTGTTTTTCCAATGAAGTTACCTAAAGAATGAAAGCATTGTTATTGATGTAAACTTTAGGTATTACAATATTCAGAGTATTGTTCAAAAAGTAATGAATTTTTTTGATAAAATATCATTTTTATTGCATTTTCTATACTGGATAATCTATTGATATATCACCCGAAAAATATCGATATATCGAAAAAAATATATCGATCGATTAGACATGGGTTGTAACAGGGTAAATTGCCTACCTGTTACAACTGTTCCTGTTACACTAAAATAACAGTTCCCACACCCTGTTACAAAAATAACAGTCGTAGCAATAAGCTTCCATTGTTCCTCCTGTTCCGTCCGTGGAACGAGCGCTTCTTTACCCTTAGGACTACTTACATAAAGAAAAGAGACGAAGCTTGTTGTTTTTATCTATAATGATCATAAACTGTTATTTTTTTCTGTTAAGCAAGACTAAACTTTATTACAATTATGTAAAATCTAATCTTATAAAATCTGTTTTCCATTACGGCAGTTACGGCACACATGCGACATCTTGTTTGTATTGAGTGAACCATCATGTCACCTAATGAAGTTGCTTTCAGTATTACTTTCACTAAGCATTTTACTTAAATTGCGATAGATGGCAGTAATTATCATAAATTTACTAAATAAGTTCAAATAATAAAAAGAAAAATAGATTGTTGTTAAAAACTAGTGCATGCGATTTTCGACCATATTGACGTTAGTAGAAAGTCAGTAAGGTCGAAAATCGCTTGCACCCGTGTTTTTTAACTAATGATCACTAGTCAAATGTTTTCCTACCTTCTCTACATCATTTTGTTCTTCCGGTCATTGCCTGTGCCCCAGCAGTGGAGACATAAATGGTGATGATGAAATACCAGGTGAATTAAGTCTACTGCAGGAAAATCTTCAAGGAAATTTTTACTACAAAAAACCCCCAATCTGGGAACCCTGATCTTTTCCTTAACTTCCTGGCAGCACTAGATGTCCCATTTCCTATCCGCATATCCTAATTTGCTTTAAGAATGCATCCATTCCACGTAAATAATAAAGTGCTTAAACATCCTTTAGAATCTCAATAAAATTAAAATAGTTTTATTTAATTCAGCCTGTTTACCTACCTTTTAACATACCATTGGCAAAACAGCCAAACTCTATTGCCACAAAAAACAAAAAATGCCATAAACAAACACAGGAACAGATAACACGACTAATTTACAAAGTCGAATGTATTTTTGATATGGTCGGTTTATATAACAGATAAAAATAACAAGCTTTGTCTCTTTTCTTTCCATATATGTTAGAGTAAGAAAGCGCTTGTTCCACGTAACAGGCGAAACAGTGGCAACAGGTTGTTTTGTTACTCTGATAACAGCTCGGTACAGGGAACAGTAAAGACGGCGAGAACAGTCTGTTTCGCCTGTTCCTTTGAACAACAGTTATTTCATAGCGCTCGTAACAGGGCGAAACAGTTACATTGAATTATCTGTTATTTTTAACTGTTACAATAAATACGCCTCACGTCTAATCGATATGTTTTCTAGTCCCTATGTCGGCTGTCGTGTGTGCGTTAGCTTGCTACAAATTAGTAATCTGTGGTGTGCGTTGTTTTGTTTGTTCAGTGTTTTTTCGTTGAAAATCATGCAAATATAATTAAAACTCTGAATGAATCTCCCTATTTATTACACTTTCTTACCATAATGGCTACACGTGAGATTCTAACATTACAATTTGGCCATTATTCTAACTTCATCGGTACCCATTTTTGGAATATACAAGAGCGGAGCTTTGACTATACTGGTACCAAGAAAAATGATATTAATCACGATATCTTATACAGAGAGGGCCAAACTGATAAAGGTGAAGTCACTTACACTCCCAGGCTTCTACTGGCAGACTTAAAAGGATCACTGAAAACTTTGCCAGTGACAGGTGGGTTACCAACAGAAAATGATAATACAGAACCACAATGGGACACTTTGGAAACGATTGAAGAACCTGCCGCTGAAAGGAGTCAGTTCTTAAAAGATATTGCTACTGAAAATATAGATATAGAGGAAAGACAATACAATTTTGAGGAAGATGTTAGAACATGGACTGATTTTTTGTATCCCCGTTTACATTCTAGATCTGTAAATATTGTAAAAGATTATTGCCATGGGGAAGAAAACGTAAGTTATCTTAAATTAAAATAGTCATGTAATCATTAATCCTTATCCTTGCAAATCTGTTACTAATATTATAAATGCGAAAGTCCATTTGTTTGTTAGGTACGCCTCATTATTATTATTATTAATAATAATAGGTACGCCTTCACATCTTAACTACTGAACCAATCATCATGAAATTTTGCAAACACGTCAGGGTTACAGAGAAGTACATAGGGTACCTTTTATCCCGAAAAGAAGGTCTGTTCTCGAGGGATAGCAAAAAAGCTTTCCACGCAGACAAAATCGTGGGCGGCAGCTAGTTCTAAATAAGATTAGTCAGCCTAAAGGCTTTTTGTACAAAGCCACCTCATGTTCTTACAATAATTTGCTTGTTTTGTGCTTAGTATCTTTCATTGAACTATTTAGGTTTTTTATAATTAATGAAAAATATTTTTTCAGGAAAGCTTTGATATTTACAGTACAGGGCGTACTTTATGGAAACAGGATTTTGGCGATTCATTTTCAGACAACATAAGAAAATATATTGAAGAATGTGATAGCATTCAAGGCTTTCATGTTAATTTTGACTGCTCAGATGGTTTTTCAGGTCTAGCAATAGGTTGTATAGAGCATTTAGCAGACGAATATACTAAACCTATTTTGGCACATCCAGTAATAGCATCTTATTTCTCTGATAATGATCCTAAGACGCAAGAAGATAGAGATAAGTCTAATCTTAAAGATTCCGTGAGATTGGTTAATACAGCTTTGTCCATCCAAGAATTATCTGAATATGCTACATTGTTTGTACCACTCTGTACAGGAGAAAAAGGCTGGCGGAAACCTGGCAACCCACGGACTTTTGAACATGTCTTTTATAATCCTCAACTCTATTACCACTCCTCTGCTTTATTAGCTGCTGCATTGGATACACTCAGTCAAAAATATAGACAAAAAACAAACATTTATACTTTGTCTGATGTATCTGCAGATCTGACAGGATATGGAAGGAAAATGGCGGCTGCATCTCTTGGCATTCCATTTGCATTTAATGAAACGCAATACCTCATAGACCATTTGAATAACACGACAAAACCTATTTACTCATCTTTAACACCTAGTTGTAAAATAGCGTCAGATAAACTATTCCAATTAATTACTGTGAGAGGAATTCCAGAAAGTTACCTAAAAGCACCATTGAAAGAAGCTAAGGAACAAATGAATTTACCAGCGTACAGATGTGACAGTGTCAAAGAAATGTTCGAACTTTATTTCCAAGCAAGTAATTTTCTGTCTGCCACTAACGTAACCGTTGCTGAAACTCCTTTAGAGTTAAAAACTCCATTCCCTAAAATATTTTCTAATAACTTGAATACACATGGGTTCATAAAAGATAAAGATTCACAAGAAACTATCAAAAGTTGTCCAGTGATAGCAGGCTATCATAATGGAAATTTTTTGGCAGATGTAATAGAGAAACTGCACAGAGAAGTGGGTCGCATAAAATTTGCAAAGATTCACAAGTTTAGAGATGAAGGGCTTGAAGCAGAAGAGTACGAAGAAAGCTTAAATAAACTAGCAGAATTTAAAGACAACTATGAGGATGATTTTGAATTATAATAAGCAACCAGTATTTTGTAAAAAGAGCCTTTTGTAAAAATAAAAACTATTATAAAATTCATATAACTTTATTTTAAGATGATTTAGATAAAATAAATCATAATCCATCCACTCTCTCAATTGTACACATTTACATAAATCACCAGTCAACTGTGATCACGATGAACGTTCGAGTGCTCTCTCCTTCATTCTCGTAATAAATGCTGCTCCTTTGTTCTTTCTGAAGTTTTCATAGGGGTCATTTAAGTTTACGCCTATACCTGTAAGCAATTGAATTTATGTAACACTGTCTAATAATAATTTATGCACACTACACTGAAATAATTACCTTAAGGCGATTCCCTGACCGAAAGTGGCGCCCTCAGAGGTTTTTATTTAATAAGTTGTTAATAGAAAAGGATTTTAATAAAACTTTTCGTGGAATTTTCAAGGCTCATAGTTTAGTATTTTTAGAAGGTGTCACTAATGTAGTGATAGTTCTCTCAGTCTTTCGTAGAAGTAGATAGCAAATGTGTCAAAAACTGACACTTTAGCAGGTATCTACTTTCAGCAGTGAGTACGAAATAATATAATGATACCGTTTAAAAATACTGTATGGATCTATGGGCTCTAAGAATTCCACGAAAAGTTTTATTATAATAAAATTGAGTATTAGAATTACAATATTAAATTAAATTCACCGCTGCGCCACTTTCGGTCCGGAAAGCGCCTTAAAGGAGAAAGCGATGAAGTCATGAAATAACTATCTTCTTTTGGTGAACTCGCGAAAATTTAAAAACGTAGCATTATATTTTTTATCGTTATTATTGTCAATAATGGCAGTGCGATGATATCCCTGCCCCTATAACAAGAACATCGAAACAAAATGTTAACACTATGGCTGCCTGTTTATTAAGCGCTATCGCACACGGGCAACTTAGTCGCCTTGCAACTGTTTTGTTTCTGTCTCAAGTCCACGGGTTTATATGGAAGCGCGCACACGAAGCGACGCGGTCGTCTGCAACTTTTCATACAAACCATGTGAGAGACAAAATAGTTGCGGAGACAAAAGTCCCCCGTGTGCGATGGCGCTAACACGGAGCGATGCGGGCGGAGCGGAGAAACGAGGAAATATTAACCAATAGGATTGCGGAGCGGAGATTGTATGCAATCCTATCGGTTGATATTTCCTCGTTTCTCCGCTCCGCCGCCTCGCTTCGCATCAATGGACAGGCACTGTCAAAATCCATGACGTTTTAACAGTCGCTATATGATGGCAGAGACCAAGGTTCCGCTTAGGAGACGCTCGTAGCATACAAGGCGTGGTACCTTTGTATTGGTCCTGCTTGTCCCGGACGGTGCCGCCGCTGATGGGCTCGGCGATGCCCTGGCCCGCGGCGCCGAGCCCGCCCGCGCTCCAGCCCATCTTCTGCAGCAGCTGGTGGCCCTTGTTGCTGGCGTCCAGCCCGCTCGACGACGACGGGTATGCGCCCCCGCTGCTGCTGTACGTTACGATAACAGTTGTTTATGCAACTGTACTATAATGAGGGGTATTAAAACACGAATGTGGGTTCATCATACGAGTCGAAGCCGAGTGTGATAAAATAGTATCACACGGGTGTTTTAATACCTAATTATGTACAGTTTGCATACAAGACTATCTACACCCATATGATATGTATTCTCTATAAAGGGTTTTGACTTTGACTTTCCTCCTCCTCCTCGTCATTATATCATCCGAGAGCTATAATGATGTAATGAATTTCATTATGTAACTCTTGTCGTTCGTGGACGCAGGGAAGAGGGCGACATCCTTTCGCTCGGATATTGTAATGTTGGCAGTAAGCTAACCGTTTCAGAACCTTTTACAGAGGATTTAAAGCATGGGTGTTGATAAAATTGTATCTCGTTCGGATAAAGAAACCATCTGTAAATGGCGGCCACACATTAAATGAGAAAGGTTACCGAGTTAAGCAATACGAATTTTTGAACATTTCCTTGCACAAGCGCTCGTTTTTGTTAGTTCTTTGGTTGTTCGCTGGAAGCAGCACTATCAGAAACTCGATTTCTGGTACCAAATCGAGTTTGACAGCGACGATTCCGTAATTATTACTGGTCGCTAGATGGTTTAATGTGGATAGATAATCAGCCTGCGGAGTAGTCTTCTGCAGAGAATACTTAAGGGTCCATGATAGGAAAACATGGTTTGCGCGGGCCATATTTTATATAGAAAACGTAAAGTTGTAGCCACAAAAAAACAAACGACAAGCTAAAGAGATTATCTAGTAGCTACAAGTATTAAATTGCGTATAAACCTCACAGATGAATGTAAAAAAAATCAGAATATCATCAAAAGCGCTTGACGCGGGTCATATTTTTGGCGTAAATAACAGCGGAAACGTTTTGAATTCTACATCAAAATACACTTTAACGTACTTTCAAGTTGCTCCGATAACTTTTTTTTCAAGAAAGATAATTGTACTAAAGATAATGATGAAAAAACAACTAAAAACATCAAAAAAGTGCAGAAGTGAGGTTATTTTCCATAGTTTTTACACGTAAAGAAAAAGACCGAGACAAATGTTCCCGATATATACCCGATAGTGCCCGATAATAACCGAGCCTTAAACAAAAAAAAATGTAAACAAAACTAACAGGAAGCTAGGTGGTGAGGGTGATCTGGACCGCTCGAGGCGCCTGGCCCGCGGAGACTCGACGTGTCGCTCTCGCTCGCGCTCCCGTTCCCGCTCTCGCGACCGGCTACGTGATCGCGATCTAGAACGCGACCGCGACCTCCGGCGACCTGCGAAATAAATAGTTTACATACAAAAATAACAAAATAATATTGTTCAAATAATAGGATTTTGCATATTGAGGGATATTTTTATTGATGATATTTGATATTCGATCTATTGACATAATTTGAACCAATTTTCGTTTTATTTCGTTTTTATTTTATTTTTTATGTGCTATTATTGTACTTAACATTGATTTTATAATAATGATCTTGTATTGTGTATTTTGACATTTTATAATTGTAAGATTTTCTAATGTTATGTAATTTAATTGATTGACGTAAATATTAGTTGTTTTAGCATGTTGCACTTTGTAATCTAATCTTATAAGCGCTTTGGATGGAGACGTCCGTTAGCTTTTAAGACATGTTTGAATAAATAAATATAAAACACTTTACACACCAAAAATAATAAGAAAATATGCAGCTTCTGCCTTCAATTTCGTTGAACAAACGAAATTGAATCGTGTAAATATTGTTTGATTCAATATCGTTTCTTAAATGACTTGAATGTTTACATTGTTAAATTATAAGAATCATAGTCATAACTCAAAATAATTATTTATACATTTCTGCGCCTTTCAATCAAAGTGAATCAATTTAATTCACTTGTATAATTATACAACGTGTAACACAAAGGGGGTATCAACCCGAAAGAAGGTCAATGTACTCGTGAAATTGAAAACATTCCAGCAGAAAAAAAAATCAAATAAAATAAAAACATTTGAACTCTCCATACAAAATGTTGGCGGCAAATTCAAATTTTCTATGGAGAGACCAACATTTTTTTTTCGATTTAAATTTTTTTTCTCGTGGAAGGTGTTCAGATTCACGAGTTCGTCGCTTCATTTGACAGATGGATGTTACACATTGCTACATTTCTTTACTAAGTTTTTATTTGTGCCAATAAGAAGTATTAATGTGTCACATCCTGAAAGCGATTGCGATAGATTTTGAAATAAGACAATAGAAAGGCGGGTCCCCATTCAAACTTTCGTCTCTTATATCACTCCTTTCGATACCGCCAAACTTGGCATCTTTACCATATTTTTCAACTTAAAATGAAATAAAATCTAAAAGATTTGTAAAGGTATGATTCCGATCTCAGCAGCAACCAGCAGTGCTGCCGCAGCAGTGCGCTCGAAATTGAACCGTAATTTTATGGAAAGGCGGCTCAATTTGTCGCGACCGCATAGCCGTGCGGTCGCGACACTTCTCCGCTCACCTCAAATTGAGCCTTTCAAACGTAACATTACGGTTCAATTTGGAGCACACAGCACTGCTGCGCAGCACTGCTGAATCATACCTTAACGTTTTAGTATGGAGCCTATAATACACAATACCTATAATACAGAATAGTATACCTATTCGAAAAAATCGGAAAATTATCGCAGCTGATGAAACTAATTAACTAACGTTTTAATCGATAGAAACGTCAAAATAAACATGTATTATTGATTGTCAAATTGTCCTTAAATGTATACTTTCGGAGATATTAGGACTTAAAAAAATCATCGTGTTAGAAACACTTCAATGTGCAACTCCAGACTATTTTGCATTTTATTTAGCGGTAAAAGTGTAATAATTTAACGCCAAAAACACTTTAAGTATAATGAAAAATTTAATACCATTATAAAATTGTAAATCTTATAGTAAAATTACTAAGCTCTAAAAAAATAATCTTCATATATCTCCGAAAGTATACATTTTACGACAATATGACCATCAAATTTGTGCCAAAAAGGTTACATTGTCTTTATCGACTAAGTATTTTAAAAGTTAAAATATACGAAATATTAATCATACCCTTACCCTTCTTTTTAACAAGAAATCTCTGAAAAATAAAGATTTTGAACAAGTTTAAAGAAAGTAGGTAAAATTGACACGTTTGTGGCATTTTTACCTAGCCTACTACAAGTTTTTCAAAGAAATGTAAATTGTGGTTAAGATTTCTTCTCAATTTGTGCCTAAATAACTTATTTTTAATGAGTTTCGGAGAAAAATAACTTAAAAATGGAATACTGAAAGGTAGGTAAGGTTGACTTTGTTTCGTCAACTTTTCATACAAAACAGGGGGCTATTGTCTAATTTTAAAATCTATCGCAATCGCTTTCGTTTGACAGATAGATGTGACACATTGCTGCATTTCTTTGGTAAGTTTTTATTTGTGTCAAGAAGAGGCTTCGATGTGTTATATCCTTGAAAGAGATTGCGATAGATTTTGAAATTAGACAATAGAAAGGCAGGGTCGTCAAAAAATTAATCGTAGGGCAAAACAATAAAACTATACTTATCACAATCATGTACCTACTTAGTCATAAGTAGGTCAATTTCAATTTTTAATTAAAAGCGCAGGTTACCTTACCTACAAAACAAAAGTTTGAAAATCTTTAAGATTAAAAAAAAAAGCGAAAAAACTTAAGCACTAGGAAAAGGTTTAGAGGAAAAACTCTGTGACAAATGTTTCATACAAAATAAAGGTTTCGTAGTCTCAGATTTCCTCCTTTAAAACTAAGCTGAACTAATTGGAATAGTTATTTATTTTATATTAAGTACCGATTAGAATGAAATAGATAGGTAATGTATGCCTTTATGTTTTCCTTTAAAAAAAAAAGAAGCCAGAAGTCTCCAAAACCCTTGAAATTTCCTAAAATATTTTTTCAAATAATTTCAGATTGAAGGAGGAAATCATTAACTATGGTACTTCGAATTTGTATGAAACTTTTGCCACGTGGTGATAAAGTATACAGCCTGCCTAGCATGGTCGATTTATATCGCGTGATATAGCATTTTATCGACACTCAACACTGCATTCAAAAATTTTAAAATACGCTTCCCACTCCCACCCAGGAATCGAACCGGCTAAAATTCGAAAAAGCAACACACTGTACTTTTATGATATCAATCGTTATAGTAGGTATGAACCTCTATACAAAAAAAAGTTGGGAGTTACAAGTCGTGATAAAGTTTGGCCATATGATAGAAACTGATCTGTATGCTGTTCCTAACTAATATTGAGCTGGGCCAAACTATCCTTACATACAGTTCCATACGGCGGCGGGTTGAATAGCGCACTTTTCCCGGCTCCATTCTAAAAACTATAACAATTCAGGTTTAGTTATATACCGTTAAAAAAACGCAAGATCGACAAACTCTGATTCTTGGTGACATATTCTAAACTAACTAACGGCTACACACTCGAGTTATCAGATTTTCGCTACGACCTTCCTTTCTCAAGATCCAGGTAGAAAAGTCTCCACAGCGTATCCTCACATATCTCCTAAACGCAAGACCGGCAAATTCTGGTTTTTGTGCGACAAATTCCGATAAATTAACGGCTGCACTCACGAGTAATCAGATTTTCGCTACGACCTTCCGTTTTCGAGATCTGTGTGGCTCAGCTGTAGAGACGTCTCTACAGCTGCGCCACACGTATCTCCTAAACGCAAGCCCGACAAATTCTGGTTTTTGTGCGACAAATTCCGACAAACTATCGTCTTCATCATGGCATAGTCAAAAAGTCAGATTACCAACTTTTTTTTTGTGGCGCAGCAGTAGTCCGGCACGTAAAAAAAATAACGTTAAAGATACCGCTAAAACATTTTATCGGTAAATTTACCGGTAAAAATAACGTTAAAAATATTGAACCGGTAAAATTACCGTTAAATATAGCATTAAACTTGAGTACCGGTAAAATTATCGGTAAAAAAATTAACGTTATTAATTGGAATAATGTTAATTTTAAAGTAACGGTAACAAAAAGTAAGAAATAACGTTAAAATTAACGTTATTTACTGAAATAACGTTAGTTTCGTTACAATTAACGTTATTTATTGACATAGCGTTAATGTTAAAATTAACGGAAAAAAAGGAAAATAATGTTACATTTAAAAATAACGTTATCATTCCCTGTTTTAAATACAACTACTAATACTTAGTAATACTACTTTTAACTAGTGTTACACCGCTCAATCTTAAAAAGCCGGACAAATTCCGGACAAATATGTAAAAGACCGGACATGTCCGGACTAATCCGGACGGATGGTAACTCTAGCTGGGCCAAACTATCCTTACATACAGTTCCATACGGCGGCGGGTTGAATAGCGCACTTTTCCCGGCTTCATTCTAAAAACTATAACTATTCGGGTTTAGCTAATAGGTCAAATGTGGTATCATTTTCAGATAAATCAATAACGTAGAATTTATTTCTTGTATAAAAAAATGCAATTTATTAAGCAGTTTCTGAAAAATTACACAATAACCAACATTTTTAACTTCATTTTTAGGGTTCCGTACCCAAAGGGTAAAAACGGGACCCTATTACTAAGACTCTGCTGTCCGTCTGTCTGTCTGTCACCAGGCTGTATCTCATGAACCGTGATAGCTAGAAAGTAAAAATTTTCACAGATGATGTATTTCTGTTGCCGCTATAACCACAAATACTAAAAACAGAATAAAATTAATATTTAAGGGGGGCTCCCATACAACAAACGTATTTTTTTTTTGCAGTTTTTTGCTCTATATTAATAACGACAACAGGTAGACAGTTGAAATTTTCACAGATGATGTATTGTTGTTGCCGCTATAACAATAAATACTAAAATCAGAATAAAAAAAAATTAAGGGGGCCTCCCATACAACAAACGTATTTTTTTTGCCGTTTTTGGTACGGAACTCTTCGTGCGCAAGTCCGACTCGCACTTGGCCGGTTTTTTATTTTAGGTATTGGCACTTGTTTCAGTATTTTCAAAAAACTACTTTAAAGAAGCGTTTTTCAGGTTAATTTGTAATATGCTTTTGTTATGCTTACTATATTTTATACAATTTGCGCTTAACCCAAGTAGCTTAGGTCCATTGTTTGCGGAGACACAGCTAGTCAAAAATAGGCATTTTTTCACGAAACAAAAGGGGTTTCCGTATCGTTCGGAAGCATTACTCAGTTTTTTTGTTTATATTTCTGTAAAGTTTATTAAATTTTCTACAATTTGAACTTGAGTAGTCTAAAGTCTGTCCATCCTTACTTGTCTTATATGGTAAACAATCTTCACCCAACTCTTTATTGAAATAATCATTTATAAAATAAAACAAATGGTTTTCCACACATAGATTACGAAATAAATTGTTAATAAATTAACAATAATTTCATAAACTTACTAACATATTTTTAAATAACGATTTAAGTTTAAAAGACGTATGACAACTGTCAAAAACTGTTTACTAAATAAGACAAGTAAGGATGAACAGACTTTAGGTTTACTAAACCGGGAAACGTGCGCTATTCAACCCGCCGCCGTATGGAACTGTATGTAAGGATAGTTTGGCCCAGCTCAATATTAGTTAGGAACAGCATACAGATCAGTTTTTATCTTGTGGCCAAACTTTATCACGACTTGTAACTCCCAACTTTTTTTTGTATAGAGTTTCATACCTACTATTAAAGTCGCATTACTCATCTCCCAGCAAAAATGTAAACAAAGGTGTTGCCAGAACAAAACAACTCAAGACGAAATAGTATATTGCTAAGTCAAGAAATAAACACACCTGCATGTTTTTTCATCACGAACCTAATAAAAATAGATTAGATAAATATTCTGAATCATGAGTTTTGCGGCAAAAACAGTAATATAATTTAATATTTCATAATAACAGTTTTATAGTAGAAAAGATATTCATGATGCTGTGCACACATCAACTGCAAACCGTGTACATCAACCTTTGGTTCATTTTATAAAATTTAAAAAAAAATAGTAATAATAGTAGCTGTACTCGTAGTAGTAACATTTGTCTTTTGGTTTGGGGAGGGGGGGATGACAACGACGACAGGCGAAGATGCTAAGACATTCTGCCAGTTCTCGATTAAGAATGTATGTAAAAGATTATAAAATTTGTCTTAAAATAAGTTCAGTTTAACTTAGATCCAACATTTTAATAAGAATACCTAAATAATCTTTATATTTATTTCTTATTCAAAATAGTTTAACAAAAACCATAAACATTTAATTCGTAGGGGAGACATAGGAGGGTTGTGACATTTTTTTATTAACCGACATAAAACATGTGGCTTATAAGGCTATTACCAAACACTGAATAGATAACTAGTTATTCGTTGTAATTATTTTTTCTTGAGGCGGCGCTAGTGGACGCACGATGCACCTTTAAGTATTTGGTCACTAATCTTGTTGTAATTTATTTGCATTTGCGTAGGAAGGGGGGAGCGTGCGCACCCCATAACAGTGTGGTGCCCCACCCATACAAAAAACCTGATTAACCTGATATATTGCCCTTCTATACTGCAACGAGGCTCTAGCACGCACCCCCCTCCCCCATTAGTTTTACCTCCAAACTGGGTAACGATATATTAAAGCTGATAAGTTTGTTGCGCCCGTTCTTCTTGTCAGTTAAAAAAGTCTGGAATGGGTGGTAGGAAAATATAGACGATTCAAAATCTCTAAATTTTTTAGTTTATTTGAATTAATATTATTTTGATTTTGACTTTGACTTTTATTGTAAATAAGGTTAGTTGAAACAATTATAATGGGAGGGCAACTGTCAAAATGGCACTGCATACGCTTGTTGCAGGAGAGCTATGAAAACAAAGGACTTTTACTTAAAAATATAGTTTTTTTAGCTTTAAAATGATTAAATTGTGTGAAGTAAATCTGGATATAGAAAAATGCATAAGTTCTGTAAGAAAAAAAAGTCTTAATTTGGCTTTCAATACCGGCATCTCCATTTTGTTTCTTCCGCCTTTTATGTCCATTTTGGGACAATGGGTCTTTTTCGGTAAAAAAATACCACAAAATAAATAACTATTTTCCATTACACTTTGTTCTGAACGTCTACTGTCTTAGGAACAAGCGTACGCAGCGACATCTACAATTAGCTTTGCGTTGCCAACGCCATTGATTGCAATATCCTGTTACCTACATATTTTTGATAGTTTAGGTACATACAGTCAATATCTAAGTTTAGTTTTCTTATCAGTTCGTATCAAGAATTTTTAACATCAAAATGGTTATGTTAGTTTATAAAGATAAAATTTCTAATTACCATCATACTTTAAAATTACTCTGGATAACATTATATTTATTATGACTCAAAATATAATAAACAAATTAAAAAGTTATAAAAGTGACCAAAGGTTTTCAATATCTGAAAATGTCACTCTCAGGGTCAGTTTGTCAATTTGACAGTGACGTTTCTTTGTTTACATTTTTGCTGGGAGATGAGTAATGCGACTTTAGGGTCAAACATAAGGATCAAATCTCTCTTACCAACATGGGACATTAAATGAAAGACACAACCGGTTTTTTTTTAATTATAGGTACCTACCGCCTTTTTACTCCGATTCCGATCTAAAAAT
This sequence comes from Agriphila geniculea, assembly GCA_943789525.1. Lineage (NCBI taxonomy): Eukaryota > Metazoa > Arthropoda > Insecta > Lepidoptera > Crambidae > Agriphila > Agriphila geniculea. The sequence goes on from OX038875.1 coordinate 19,297,000, forward strand.
TAAGTTTAAAAAACATTTTTCAACAATATTCACCAAACCCACCTATTTACATAGCCTAAGAAAATTAATAATAACCCTCCTTTAACTTCGCCGTAGTCAGGTAAAAATACGTTTGACTGTGACAGCCCTAGCCACAGGTAAAGAAAGATGCCACCACCAACAACTTTGGCGACTTTACCTAACCTCAAATAACGTTAAAGGTCTCTACCCACTACACCGTGTCATACCATAACCGTACTAGGAACGTATCAGACACGAAAATCAACACGATACGCTCTACTATGCTCACTAAAACGGATCGACGGCGTTCTGTGTTCGTATGCAACCCGTATGATGCCCGTATGCAACCCGTATGGTGCCCGTATGCAATATCCAAAACCGGTAGGAATCCATTTCATTCCCTTGTTCCTGGGAGATAACCATGGCCAGATAACTGGTTATCTGTGAAGAATTTTTTTCTTCCCATATAACCGGTTATCTCTTAGGAATATATTTTCCTCGCAGATAACTGTCAAAATAATTAGATATCTGCGAGGAAAATTTATTCCTAAGAGGTAACTGGTTATCTCCGAAGAATATATTTTCCTCTCAGATATTTCATGATTAGAACATGTTCGGCATTAGGAGTTATTTTGTAACACGTTGTAGAGAGTTCTTTTATCGATAAACTCATATATCAATTTTTTTTCTATTATAGGTACTAGTTATCGACGAACTTTTTTTATAACAGTTATCTGCGAGGAAAATGTATTCTTCGGAGATAACCAGTTATCTATTGGGAATAGATTTTCCTTACAGATAACTAATTATTTTAACAGTTATCTGCGAGGAAAATATATTCCTAAGAGATAACTGGTTATATGGGAGGAAAAAAATTCTTCACAGATAACCAGTTATCTGGCCATGGTTATCTCCGAGGAACAAGGGATTTCATTCTGTTTTTATAACGGTCATCATACGCGGTTACAACTCAGCGGCTCGGCACCGTCGCGTGTCATGCACAGAGCGTGTCAGCACCGGCATAATATTCTCGCCGACAATGGGGAATGTCCGAAAAAAATCAAATTAGCTGAATATTTTTCTATAGGTAGGAATAAGCTTGGTATGGTGGCTATGGTATTAAAAAAAGTTTCAATACAAAATGTCAAAACTTTTTTTTAATACTTTTTGTGGTTGTGGCAGGTGGTTGCAAAAGTATAATTTCCATTCTGCTGTTACTTTCGTACATTTGTGAAGTTAAAGAGATTTAATTTTTTAAAATTTTTTCATGCAACCGAAAATTCTGAAACTTTTTTCTATTACTAAGGGAGCTTATTCCTACCTATTGAAAAATATTCAGCCAATTTGTTTTTTTTTCGGACATTCCCCATTGTTGACGCTCCGTGCATGGCACGCTACATATGCACGGCCATGCGGCCGGTGTGACGGAACGGTCTAGCTAGTGGGAATGGTGTCATAATTTCAATAAAAAAAGGTTTAGTGGGTAGAGACCTTAAAAGTAAATATTTCAGGAATGGAATGATATAAGCAGTTGGGAACAAAATAACTGTAATCTCTACAAGTTTTTATATTATGAACAATATAGCCGTAATCTCTACAAGTTTTTATATTATATATTCAAATTCCACTTACCTCTCTCTAGAATTTTCCCAGTTACAAGCACAATTTTACCTCGAAAATTTAAAGCGGCTGTTTTGTAACCTTGCTTTACAACGATATACAGGGTGGATTTTTGAGACGGTACATTAAGGGCAGGTTACCTTAACCGTTATAGTTACAGGAAAACATTCCTTGTTGACCATCCATCATAACTTTTTAAGATGTTCTGAACTGCATTCACAATTTTGGAAAAAAAATTACCATTTGGTCCATGCCGTTGGCAAAAAAATGCTAAAATACCAAAAAAAAAATTTTTTATGCCAATCGATCCTATTTCGAGTGGGGATCAAAAGACTCTATTGGACCATTTAAGGTATAGATACTAGAAACGACAGAAATCGCCAAAAACTTTTCCCATACATTTTGTACTGAAAAACGATAAGTCAACTCAAAATAATTTTTATTGCAAAATGATCCTATTTCTTAGTGTGATCAAAATGTTCTTTAAGGCCAACTGAAATTTGAGTACAGAAACTACAGTAAGCCACAACACCGGCTTCACACGCAGGCACAATCTTCTACCTACAACATTAGATCTAAAAAAAAACAGTTTCTGTACTGAATATTCAGTAAGCCAAAGTTCATTTTGATCACAGTAAGAAATAGGAATAGGAACGTTTGGCAATAAAAAATATTTCGAGTTGATTTATCGTTTTTAGTACAAAATGTATGGGAAAAGTTTTTGGCGATTTCTGTCGTTTCTAGTACTCATACCTTAAATGGTGCAATAGTCTTTTGATCCCCACACGAAATAGAATCAATTGGCATAAAAAATTTTTTTTTTGGTATTTTAGTATATTTTTTTTGCTAATTCTTTTTGCTTTTTTTTCAAAATCTACGAATGCAGTTCAGAATATCTTAAAAAGTTATGGATGGTCTCCTACGTTTTCCTGTAACTATAATGGTTAAGGTACCTGCCCTTAATGTACCGTCTCACAAATCCACCTGTATTTTGACAATTCAGTGTTGCAACATTGGAAAAACTTTAGTGTGACCATTATTTATCTAGATTATCTAGACAAGATTAATGTTATAATCCTATATGTTGCAGTTTAGGAGAAAATTAGATTTTATTGCACAATAGATTTAGGCAAAGATGACACGAGAAGAAAAAGATGCCAAGTTTGACGGTACTCATTTTCGCGATAAAATGTAGCCTATTATGTCTTTTCCCAGGGTCCAATCTATCTATCTATACTCAAATTTTTCATAGTTGGTTCAGGAGTCAAAAGATTACAGTAATAGACACAGTCACTTTTACATTTATATTATTAGTTTGAATAAATCTGTCAAGCCATCCGTCGTCTGTAATATGTTTTTACGTACTTTCTCTTTCTCTCCTCCAAGACATTTTCCGTCTGGGCGATGGCGACCGCGATTTCGACCGCACTGGCGATCGTTTCTCTGGCGTCGGACTTTTTGATCTGTTCAATTAACAGAGTAACAATTAAAATAGAGTAAAGCAGACATTTAATAAGACAACAAGTCAATGAATATTAATTTTGTTAAAAGTACAAACAAACTGGCAGTTTCCAGTAATATTAACTGAAAATTTTTAAAGCTACGTTCACATGATCAAAGTATACTTGGATACCTGTTAACACGATCAAAGTATACTTGGAATGACTTGGACCAAGTAGCGTTTTGGATAAGACGATGTCAAAGTGCACTTGGATTGCTTTTTACATGATCTAAGTAGCAACCAACCAAGTAGTATCAAAACTACTTTGTCCAAGCAGGCCTGGATAGAGCATGATCCAAGTTTAATAAAAATTTTGATCCAAGTGCGCTTTGATTGCTCGTTTACATGATCCAAGCAGCGTTCGAGTAGTCATCCATACTAATTGGTGCAATTATACTTCTATCATGTCAAAGCGGCTTTAGGCACTGACTCCCAATAATTATTATCAAGTAAATTATGTGTTTAAAACTTCTGACAATCTACTTCAATTATTCATGCACTAAATAAAGTCATATTATTGTGCATTTAACAAAATATATTAAAAGAACATCATGCATTAACAAATAAAATAAAAGCAACTTATATTACTATCCTTTTTTGTCGGCCTTATTTTGCTGTAAGAACTTAGTGTGTATAAAATATTGAAGATACTCAGCGCTATCGCACACGGGCAACTTTTGTCTCCGCAACTTTTTTGTCTCTCATGTGATTTGTATGAAAAGTTGCAGACGACCGTGTCGCTTCGTGTGCGCGCTTCCATATAAACCCGTGGACTTGATGTGAGAGACAAAACAGTTGCTGGGAGACTAAGTTGCCTGTTAGTGCGGCGGTAATCTTAAAAAAAACGGCTTAGAAAACACTTTTCGTACAAGTCATCTCGGAAATATGAAAATGTGGTATCGATGCATTCAGTACGATCCCCTGATAACAAATATATAAGATGACAAGTGCGAAAGTGGTGGGGGTAGAAACTGTGACGTCATAAAGTTTTCAGTACAATGAAATTTCTTTTTCATACCATGTGGCATATCAAATGAAAGGGCTTTATGAGTAGATTGCGAATATATAACACACTATAACATTTTCACTACTTGGTCTAACAAATTATTAGCAAACGTCGAAAAATTTCGCAATTCAGAGTCGCCATTGAACAGGTCTAGATTGAAAACGACTGAATTGATTTCTACAAAAGACATAACAAATAACTCTGCACATACTCTTTTTGAATGTCCAAAGGTAATTGACCAAAGATATTTAAAAATAAGAAAAGTACATCAGTTTTAATAACAGCATAATTTTCTGCTTTTTCTAAATTCTCGGATTCCTTTAGTAATTAATAAAAAAATAAATATATAAACTTTCGTATGTTTATCCTTACTTGTCCTATTTAGTAAACAGTATTTGATAGTTTCCATGCTTCTTTTAAATTTAAATCACTATTAAAAATGTGTTAACAATTTCTTTGGTATTAAATGCGTGGAAAACCATTTGTTGAATTTTATACATGATTATTTCAAAAAAGAATTGATAAAAATTATTCACCAAATAGGACAAGTAAGGATAACTAAAAGTAATGACAAATACACATGGAAAACACACATAGTTGCTCGGAGACCTCAATAACCTGACGAAACTCAATAGGCAAAAATTTATTTACAAAAAATCAAAACAATACACAAAAATCACAGTCTTTCTAATTTCGTCCATGTAATAGGTGTAAAAGGGGCTTAATGGGTGTAAATAATCATTCATAAAATACAACAAATGTTTTACCACGCATAGAATATCAAAAATATTGTAAATTGTTAATAATATTTGATTTAATAAGACAACATATTTTAAAATCGTGATTAAGTTTAAAAGAAGTATCAAAAGTGCCAAAATTTTCTTCTGTTTATCCTAACTTGTCCTAGTAAGAATAAACATACGAAAGTTTATTTATTTATTTTTGTATTAATTATTAAAGGAATCTGAGAATTTAGGAAAAGCAGAAAATTATGCTGTTATTAAAACTGATGCACTTTTCTTATTCTTAAATATCTTTGGTCAATTACCTTTAGACATTCGAAAAGAGTATGTGCAGAGTTATTTGTTATGTATTTTGTAGAAATCAATTCAGTCGTTTTCAATCTAGACCTGTTCAATGGCGACTCTGAATTGCGAAATTGTTCGACGTTTGCTATTATTTGTTAGACCAGGTACTGAAAATGTTATAGTGTGTTATATATTCGCAATCTACTCACAAAGCCCTTTCATTTGATATACCACATGGTATGAAAAAAAAATTTCTTTGTACTGAAAACTTTATGACGTCACAGTTTCTACCCCCACCATTTTCGCGCTTGTCATCTTATATATTTGTGATCAGGGCATCGTACTGAATGCATCGATACCACATTTTCGTATTTCCGTGATGACTTGTGCGAAAACTAACCTCAAACCTTGTTTTACCGCCCTACTATGTGTGCGATAGCGCTATTTTATGAACTGGATACCACTAGTTGACAAAACATTTTTTCACTCAGCAGCATGCAATTTTCTTTACACTAATATCAGGGCTCAGTGAGGGCCAAATTTTAAACGTCAGAAAAGATAAGAGCTACGCGATAGAAAGAGAGACTACTTGGTGAATATAATTTATGGAAGGGCCTGCGCGACCTGAATTGCACTTTAAAGTATAGGAACAAGAGTCGCTATTTATTTAAATGATTTTGCGGAGTGCAACTTCTGTAGTACTATTATTTCTGTGCTTATATTAAAATAGGTTATATAGCTTACCTGTATCTTCTTCCAGGTGGGGTGGGTTGCTTCTGTAAGTCTTTAGGGATAGGGCTAGGAGATCTTGATCTTTCTCTTAGACCTTGGGCTACTGCGTCTTCCTTTGTTTTTCTAGCAGCGTTTTTGGCTTTGTAATATTCATAAAGTCCTAATTTCTCCCAGCCTTCACTATAATCATAAAAAAATTATTTGAAACATACATTACTTCTAACATAAGAAACACATGCACTATGTCTAATAGTAAAATGTATGATGTATATTGAACACAAAAGCACATCACATCACATTATCTAAAGCTGTAGAATTTGTCACTAAAATAAACATATGTATAAATGTGTAATGCAATTTTTACTAATATTATAAATACGAAAGTCCGTTTGATTGTTTGTTTGTTACGCCTTCACGTCTTAACTACTGAACCGATCATCATGAAATTTTACATACACGTTGTCAGGGGTACAGAGACGGATATAGGGTACCTTTCATCCAGAAAAAAAGTATTGTTCCCGAGAGATAGCATAAAAACTGTCTACGCAGACGAAGTCGCGGCTGCCGCTAGTTTAATATAATACTTACTTATCTCTAGGTCGTTCGTGATTTGGTGAGGCATAGAAAGCTTCGACAGCTGCCAGTAGTCTTTCATTGGGTGGTGCCGGAGGTGGAAGGCGGATTGTCGCTGGGTCCAATGGTCTATACCGGTCGTCTTCCAACTAAACAAATTGTATCATTAAGTACTTATCCTTAGAGCAGGTTCACATGACAAGCGCTTAACGCGCAAGTAAACACAAGTACATACATTTTATTCGGGCCGTACACATGCTAACGCGTTTTAATAAAGCGCGCGTTGAACGCTGCGCTAGCGCTCGACTGTTGTCAGCGCGCCTCAACGCGCGCTTTGAGATCATTGGATTTGTTACCGTTCAGATGAACGCGGGCTTTTGACACGGATAAACGTATTTTAGGGCTCGCTCAGTTCATCCAGAAATCGTCCGAAATGGAAGGGGAAGCTTTTAATACCGAATCATCGAACCATTAAAATTGAACCAAAGCGGCCGCGGCAACACGCGTTCAACGCCTGACAAGCGCGCACCATATGAACACCATACAAAAAAATTACGCGCGTTCAATGCGCGTCGAGACCTTGTCATCTGAACGAACCCTTACAATGACCCAGAGGAATTTATGCTATATTGGCTTACCATTATAAGAGGGACCATCAACCCAGCTGGCAACTCAAAGTAGGGAATGGAAGGCATCAGATCTTCATTGTTCACTTCGGGGAATGGAGGGAAGCCTGGTGGAGGTTTACTGAGATCTGGAAGACCGTTTTGAAATGCCAGCAATGCTGAATTGTCTTGAGGCTTGAATCCAGGTGGCGGTTGGGAGAAGTTAACATTGGGAAGGTTTGACAAATCAGGCTCCTCCATGCTGTCATTCCTTTTTTGATTTGTTATTTGATCAAAGGTCTGGCTGTCATAACTATTTTCGTTTCCACTCATACTGTTGTTAGATGCGTAATTGTCGCCGCTCTCACTACCATACTGCTGATTATTCGAATTAAAGTTCTGATCAAATCCCATCATCTGGGAGAAGTTTTGTTCATTAAAATTATTGTTGTTTTGAAAAGAATTCTGCATATTATTTTGTTGCTGTATGTTTTCATTGTCTTGATTCTGTATTTCTATAGCACGTTTTTGCATTTCTAGCTGCTGAATTTGTTGCATCGTATGTGTGACGAACGCTTGATGTTGAGTTTGGTAACTGTAAACCAAATTTTAATTTACAACCTGTTCAAAATAGTAGATGGCATAAAAAAATATGAAATACATACTTCTCAAATGTTGATTTAGTCTGCTGTGCTAAATGAGAGATTGCGTTAGAGTGTTGAGCTATTAAGTTGTTCTGATATTCTTGATAGGAGCTGGTGGGACTCTTCATTTTGTCGATTACCGTTGACTCGAAATAATTGGACTTGGACTCCCAAAGACGCAGCAACTTGTTTAACTTAGCCTCCTGCTCTTCCGTCACGGCTGAAACAGCAAAATAATCAAACTGATGTCGTATGGGCCACAGTGCCGCTAAGCAAGTTACCTGTCTGGCGCATACCACAGACGATGAATATCTAACAATGCTTTAGAAATAGATGAGAATGCACAAACGAACAAGAGTCCTACATCTTGAGGGCATTATTATAAATAGGTTACCTATACTGGCATTGCAAAACATTGGAACCACCACATTTTCCAAATTTTTCTTGAGATCTTCAGCGTTTTTGCGTGCACTGTAATTAGGAATAATAGTATCAAAGACACCAGTTGACATTATTACAGAAAGGGGTATTAGGTACATTCGAAAAAGAGATGCCTCTAATAATACAAAACATAAATTCTACCTGCACATAATAATTTAAGTAGGCACTTAAACTGATTAATGTTTCTTGTTTGAAAAGTTGAGATATTTTATAGATTGTATTTTGAGGATGTTATTCAAGAGTTCTATTTAAAATTTTCATATTTCATTAATTTACATACAAGTTAGTTATTATGACATGAGGTAAATTGACCAGTGTTTCTGACATATTTATACTGACCAGTGATGTAAGACATCGTTGACAAGGTAAATGATGTGCAGCTTCTGTGTGAAAGCTGATCCGGGCTGGGTCACCTTTCTCAGCAGATGCTGTGAAATCACTTTCCCAGCATCATGTGATGTCGCGTGCTGGAGAATCCATCCTTTTCCTAGCAATAATAGGTGGTGTGAATAAATGAGGCCTTAGAATAAAGTTGCTATAATAAAAAGAAACTGGAACAGGTGACTAAATAAAGTACCTGGCTTAAACAAAATTGGGACTGCACCGCAGAAATCAAAACTCGCATTGAAATTGGCCGAAAAGCATTTGGAAAAAAGTAAAGGTCCTTTGCAACAGAAGCCTTACAATCACACTTCAGGTGCATCTTCTCGTGTTACATCCGGCCTATACTTCTATACGGATGTGAGGCTTGGACTTTTAAAGATCTCAGCAAACATATAGAAGCTTTTGAAATATGGGCATACAGATGCATGATGTTAATATCCTAGACTCAGAAAGTCACAAATAAGGAAGTTCTGCAATGAGTCAGACAGAAACGCAAGCTTCTGTAAACCATCAAACAGAGAAAAGTTGCATATCTGGGGCACATGCTAAGGCACAATAGATACGAGCTCTTGCAACTTACAATAATGGGAAAAGTTGCAGGAAAGAGAAAACCTGGATGTAGAAGAAAGTCTTGATTGCGAAACATTCGGAAGTGGATGGGAATAGCAAGTGCCACAGCACTCTTTCGCCTTGCCAAGGACAAAACCAAATATGCAGAACTGACTGCCAACCTTCACTAGTTGGAGAGGCCCCATAAGAAGAATAAAAAAGCCCTTTTTAGCATAAGTACCTGTAGATATACTGTCCTTCGTGCAAGTATCGATGATGGGCTGTAAAATACTGTCCAATTCAGTGAGGCTGATTTTGTTTTCTTCCGCCATCATCTGTATGGTTTCCACTTGTGCCTTGCTAACGAGTTCATTGATTTTAGCTTGCTGCTGCTGGATCAACACCTAAAAGGATTTAACTTATTTTACTCCAGATGACAAGTAGATTATTTAACAACCAGTATAAGCAAAAATCTTAAAATTTATTTGAGATACAAAACAATATACTAAAATAAGGTGGGTAGAAAATAAATAAAATACTTTCTGCCTAAGAGAACTGAATTCCTGTAAGAATATTTAATCTTGAAGTAGTTTTTGATTTGTTAGATGTGCCAAAAAGTTATAAATAAACTACCACTCTTCTGATTATTATGTTTAATATAAGTTTTCATCATTAATTTAAAGGTCATTCTGTTATATCAACCTATTTTACAAGAGCAATCTTTCCTAAATCTTGACATAATTTATCAGAAGAAGGGAGTTTGTATAAAATATTTTAAATGGATCCAAAAAGTATACACATGCATGTTTAATTCACAATAAGAAAATATAGATTTTCTTTATAGTTTTTACCATTTTATACCTTAATGTTGTTTCAAACAATAATGGTGAATGAATCCATAAGTTCACATCCTTAATTTAACATTACAAAAAAAATTATTAAACATACTAGTGACTCGGTAGCTCAGTTGGCAAAAGTATTGGACTGGATTTATTAAGGTCGCGGGTTCGATTTCCGCCTGAGACAATCCTGGTGACCAGTTAAATTTATTCTAGTATATTATTTAGTATTGTATGCTACTAAACATACAAAAAAATATCTTCCTAATTTTAATATTTAGTATGTGGTTCTATGTCAAAAAGATTAATATTAATGTGAAAGATCTACTTTCATTTTCGCAATAGAGTCGATAAACTTTGAAGGATATTATGATTTTATCAATAAGCAAGATGAACAGCTTTATTAGACCTTACAAAAAATATATTGTTTGCTCGATAATAATGCCGCTTTAAAAAATAAAGCACTTACTGTATGTTGGGCATTAAGATTGCTCTCAGACTGAGTGATTTGCTCTTTGAGCATGTTGATCTGTGCATTAACGTTGTCGATGTCATGTTGGGTGTGCTGCGGGGGCGCCGTGGGAGCCGAGTTGGTAGCGAGCCATTGCTGCAGAGCGGGCGCCGCAGCCATCGATGCCGCGAGGCCGAGCTGCGCGGGCGTCGCGCCGGCCTGTTGGGGCATTACATATTGCCTGTTCTGTGCCATATAAGCCCCGGCGGGAGCAGGTGCCGGCTGGCCACCGGCCGATTGCTTTAGAACTATAAACAGCGGAGGGTCACTTGAAACGGTTATATATCAGCACGCAATCAGCGATCGGGCGCGACCGCACTACATTCAATTTCATCCAACGACACTTTAGAATGCTTACTTGCTTGCTCTGTCGTCACTTTGTACTGATAGTAGTTGAAGAACTCTCCACCGTAAAGAAAGCTGAACTTCGGATTGTTTTTTTGCTTGTTCTTCGTCATCTTCTCAAATTCTGGGCCATTTCTAGCGACAAACTGTGCTAGCTTGTCGATAATATTGCGAAGATCTTGATCTAAAATAAATAATAATCGAGTATTAAGTCATTAATTTACTATTATTCACATAGGTATTTTGTTGAACTTTATTTATCGAACCTTGTGGCGGCTGCGGAAGCTCCATTTTTCTTGCGGAATTGAGGTTAATGAACAGTGAAGATATTGTTAGCTATTCAGACAGTTCTTGATTATATCTTCCGACATTCTAATTTACTGGTCACAATAGATTGTTTTGCAAATACAGAGAATGTTCACAACACACAAATAACAGTATTCAGTTGAACGCTTTCTTGACGCAAATCGCAAAACTTTTCGTCGGCCATTTGTAAAAAATCTGAGTCTTAGCGATGCGCGATTATGAATGATCATTCGATTATTATTCGTTTATCTCAATCATTCGAACACTTCGAATAACTTACTAAAATTAGTAGTGTAGATATTGCCTGAGAAAAAGGCGCGATTTGCATTGAAAATCAAGAGATTTGTAGCAGTTTGAGAATAAGATACGGGGAGGGGGGTTCCCCACTTTTCAAAAGTATTACTAATACTTATTCGATTATTGAAATTAGTTTATTACTAATATGACATTCGATTATTGAAATTAGTAATAATTGCGCATCACTAAGTCTGAGGTAGGGAGCACAGATAATTAAACTAGTTAAAAGTAGGGAGGGATGTCTCTTCTTCTTCTTCTTATTTATGTTTTGGCAATCTACTTTCCTCTTGGAAGTAACTTTTGCCAGTGTCAAGTGTTGAATAGTTCAGTCATCAGTGGTAGATTGTTTCAGTTTACATTAGAATGCGGGTGTATCGCATTCCAATGCTGCTTGGAGCATTTGGCACCAAGTATATCAAGATAGTTTACTCAATAAGTTCTGCCGAGGTAGCCACCACTACACTAAAAGTCTCGGCTTCACAGAACCAAGATCGCGCCTATTTCAATTATCCCACATATTGTTCGTTGCGTAGACACTTGTACCACAAACCTGCACCAATTTTGAGACACAATATCCACTATGAATCAATTTGCGAATAATTAGAATAGTCACCAAACCGAACCCGACAAATTGGCGCCAAAAACTCCTAGGGATGTCTCATGTACGATTTCGATCCAATAGAATAGAATAGAATAGAATAGAATAGAATAGAATAGAATAGAATCTCTTTATTGTCCTAATTGTGGTTACATAACGGTCTTATTAAACTAATTAAATTAAAGTCCCTCACAATTAACCTATTAAAGGCGTACAATGTCATCAAACAAATTAAACACATACTATTGAAAAAAAAACCTTAATTTATGTTGATTACGTCTTTAGGTCAAACAATTCTCGTACATCATAAAAGTTATTTTCATTTAACCATTTATATAACAATATATGACATTTATATAACAATTATAACAATATATAACAATTAATCGATTATGCCTTGCAATGCAAAATTATTATGCCTCATTTAGATTATCTGCGAACATACTCGCCGAGTAGCTCACCGAGTTATTCAGGCACGAACCCGCAGGCTGATTATCTAAATAAAAACTATTTAGCGACCGGTTTCACTTGACATACATTGCTACTTTTCCTTGGTATGTTTTTTTTACCCCAAAAAGAAGTAGCAATGTATCACATTTATCTGCCAAATGAGACCGGTCGCTAGGTGGTTTCTAATTAGATAATCAGCCCGCCGTTTATATATTCCTTTCGTTTTTATTCAGTGAACATAGAACTTGCAGAAATGGATGACGTGCTACTTGCTGCTTCGGCTTCACGCATATAATATAAAGCAACATTAAGGAATTTTTAATCTTTGTGCAACCGATATTTATGGTCTCATATCACGGGTTCTCCCTTTAAAGTAGTCTCATTCGTCCAATCTATCGCAAAAACTACACGACCGCTCGTGACAAAGTTCGTGAACAATGACGATTATGTAAACACGGCTGCGAATACATACAAATAATCCTTTGATCCGCGTCAAAAAACCGACACCGCACGGAGAACAGACGAATATTCCCGGCGAGTACCGAATATACTCGAATATGGTGTTAACATACTCGTCTTCGTGCCTATTCGTCTGTACTTGGCGATTATCTAAACTAGGCATTAAGAATTGATCGATTAATCTAAGAATTTAAATAATCGATCTAATCGATTATTTTATTTAATCGATGTTTTACGATATTTGCAACTTCCAGGTTGAGTTGAGGCAACGGCTACACACATACTGTAGGTAGACATGGGTTGTAACAGGATAAATTGCCTACCTGTTTCAACTGTTCCTGTTACACTAAAATAACAGTTCCAACACCCCGTTACAAAAATAACAGCCATGTCGTAACACGTGGGGGGGAAGTCAGTGTTGGCCTCGGTGGGGCGTGTTCTTGCCAGGGAACACTCCTCTATAAAAAGCCGGGAAACGCCGATTGCGCACGTCTAGGAGGAGCTAGACTATATGCGCGCACTGGCCAGTCCTATTCACACAACGTCCTCGCCATTGCTAGAATGCCGCCGCGATCTAGCAATGGATCCACTCCCAGCAGTAGATCGTCCTCCCCGGGCAATGTCAAGGTCTGAATGGAGCTCTACCATCCTGCACCTCCAGACCTTGATAGCTAATGTGAAGGGCACAAGCGAGCCTTCGGCGCTATGACCGAATAACTGGCTAGGGGAAAACAACCCTGAATTAAAAATTAAAAAACCATGGAAGCAAAATCAAAAGAGGTACTACCCCAGGAGGGTACCAGCGCCAATGCTGGAGAATCCCTCCCTGAGCCTAGCTCACTGATGCTAGCTCACGGCTGCCCCACGTATCCTGGGGGGGGCAAAGTTTTGCCGCAAATGGATCAATCTATCGGAGTTCCTGGACCAGTGAAAGCTACTGGAGTTAACACAAAGAAACTAGTTCAACTAGCATTCCACCCTAGCTTATTCTTAACGCGACCTAGGTCTGCATCAACAGGTACTTATCCTGAACATAGAGCAGAAGCTGCAGAGAACAAAACAAGAAATGAATGTATGGAAACGCCACATTCTGAAATGAACCAGATAAGTCCTCCACCATGGCAAAGAGTGCCTGTTAGTAGACAAAACAAAAGAAAACTAACAACGAGCCCCACTGTTGAAGCTACAACGATCTCGAACCGCTATGCAGAATTGCCAATAGATCTAACGGAAGAAAAACCTGTGAAACAGACTAAACCACCGCCAATTGTGCTATATGGGGTTGAAAATTTAATCAAACTTACTGAACTTCTGGAAACAGTAGCAGAAAAAAACCAATTCACATTTAAGATAGTTAACAAAGACCAATTCAGAATAAGCAGTTCTGATATAGAGGTCTATAAGAAGCTCATCAATATTGTCAGAGAAAATGGTCTAGTGGGTCACACCTTCAATAGGAAAGAAAAACTTACATCCGTCGACACCACTGCACATAATCAAAGATGAATTAGATAGAGGCCACAGGAAATGTGGTCGTGGGTGAAATAATAAATGCGAAATTTGGTGCTGAAAAAAAACCTACCTCAACCTTTTTTGCCAATCTAGCACCAGGTCCTAATAACAGGAACATAAAAAACTTAAAATTCATATACCACCAATCAGTCATAATAGAGGATCCAAAGAAAAGAAAGACTATAGTGCAATGTCAGAGATGCCAACAATATGGACACACCAAAAATTTCTGCATGCGACCCAAGAACCTTATATTCATATTCTGACACTGGACATTCTACTACTGAAGGATGGTTGGGGATGAGGTCATTCACCTTTGCAGATTTCTTTTATCCCTCTCACACTGTGACTGAAATTGCCATGCTAAGTACAAAATATCCCAATCCATAGTCAATTTACCCAGGTCATGTACAACAATTAATTAGATTTTCTAAATAAATGTAAATATCGGCACACTTTAAATTAGTTACATGATGTTAAAATTTATTAGTACATGCCAAAGTAATTATTTAGAGGACAGATGAGTCCATTTTGTTATTACAATATTTTACGTTTAACAGTAATTTCTCCATATTTCATAAGTTACCAAATAAAAATAAGGTGGCATCACTGATGGAATTGTCTTTGATTTGACATGTCACTAATGTCAATGATTTTCCACCGCATCTCACGTTTATGTACAAAAATATAAAATTATTTAAATAAAATCGCGTTACAAAGCATGTGTTGCATTGTGCAAAATTGCAAAAGTGTTTCAAAATCAAATTCTAACATTATATTTCACAAGTAAGTGTTTTTTAAAGTATTTTCAGCATTCAATTTTTCCTTCTCAGAAATCTGAATTTTAGCAGATTTCAAAGATTGTTTCCGATCTAATTCGGAAATATTATAGAAGTTAATTATAATTCCACCTTAATTACGTATTTTTTATTTCAATATAATAAATATAATATGTACAAATCTGTATTCATTTTCGACACATAAGCACAGAATACATAATAGTACAAGTACATAAGAAGCTTTAGAAATATTATCTGCATATCGCAGGGTGACCATAATCACAGCAGAACTTTTGAATAAGAAAGAAAGATTTGGATGAAAAATTTACGTTTATCCTACCTAACATTACATTTTATGTTTTTATGCCACATTTAACTTTGAGAGCGGAATTATTTTGTATTCTTAACAGAGAGAAAAAATGTAATGTAAACTAAAATATTATCTTACGTAGTTGAGTTAAACAATTTAGATCAGTTTCAGCTAAGAATCGGACCTACCTAACTTACTACCTTACTACTATACTAGTTATTATGGTCTTTGACACCCATTGTTTATTCGTAGTAACAAAATAAAAATTAATCTTATTTTATTTTTCAGATTCCGAAACGATGAGGAAAAGAAACATTTATAGTATATCCCAATTACCGTTAGAGGGAAATTATTTTCAACGGCCAAAATAATGCAGTTTTGACATTTTATATTGCAACTTTTTTTAATACAATGACTAATAATGAGACTTAATTTTTTTTTTCACACAACCGAAAATTCTAAAACTTTTTTCTATTACTAAGGGCGCTTATTCCTGCCTATAAAAATATTCAGCCAATTTGTTTTTTTGGACATTCCTCATTGTACAAAATAAAAATACACGTGACTTTAGGGTGGAAGGGCAGGTGTGTATAAAAAAAAAACTGCCCGGCATATATATTGGCAAGAGAAAGAAAGGGACAAAAGATGCGCAGTAGCCATAAACACTAAGTTTATGGCTACTGCGCATCTTTTGTATCTTTCATTTTCTTGCCAATATATATGCCGGCATCTGTACCTAAGTCTTAAACCTCACCACGTATCTCCAAGTTTTGACTTTTAACCAGCCGGACCGTACAGGACCAAGGGGTCAAGTTTGCTATTATCGTGACTAACGCCGTAATCGTGTTTCAATGGTGTTTGGATGGTAATGCTTTTTGACACAATTCTTGTTTTTGTAAACCCAAAATTGAAACACATTGTTTTTCCTAAAAATCCAAACCCGTTAGACACTGTGTTTCAGTTTTGGGTTTAAGAATCAAGAACTGTGTTAAAAAGCATTACCGTTCAAAACACCATTGAAACACTATTATATGATGTTAACAATAGCAGACTTGACCCCCAGTGTGACCACCATTCCAAAACAGTATCATCCATCCGGAGAGGAGCCAACCGAAAATAATCATTAAGTAAATATTTTGTATTGCGCGCCGCCGCTGGCCAAAAGGGGGGTTTGAATGAATATATAGAAAGGTTATAATATGGTTGGTCAAGAGTAGTAATAATCCTATAAATGCAGTAATATTCTAAATGCGAATGTTTGTACGTTTAGAGATACCCAAACATACAAACTTTGGCACTAACTAACATCTAAACTATTCTAAACATTCAAATGTTTAGAATCTAAACTCTTTTGAATGTTTGGATTGGTCGTCAACTTACGCCGTAGGCATAAGTTGATAGTCTGTAGTAAGTACCTATTTGTAGTGACTGTCCTACGAATGGACAACATTGTTGTCACCCTAATGAAAGAGATGGAAAATATCGTTGACGTCATTCAAGGTTATTTTTTCGTTCTTCAAGCCCCAAAAGGTGACGCAATGTCCAGAGTCATATATAAGGTTCTTGATGCGACCATATCGGTGCGTCAAATGTGGACAATCCCATAAAACATCAGAATGCCAAAAACGCGACCGCAACTCACCCGCAAATTGTACTTTGTGCGATGGCCCTCACCCAGCTAACTATAAAGGCTGCGAGGTGTATAAAGAAATATTGACCCGGAGAAACAAAAACTCAACCAATAAGACTATCATTGATCACAATAAACCTACCAAGTTAAATTACTCAAGAAAAGCTCCAACAAACGCCGAAAAGGAAGAAACAAATTCGAACAAAGGAAAATCATATGTAGATATAACTAAACAGACAATTCAAGAGAATAACACTATTGAAAATCTTGCCCACAACCCAAGCCCAACCCAAGGGCTAGAGCAAATTCTCTTGCAACAAAATGAAAAATTTAATACAATCTTACAACAAATGAGTACCCTAATGGACCTCATAGTCAAACTAGTCAACAAACTGACAAAATGATGGCACTCCGGTTAGCCACCTGCACGCGTAGCATGACCAACATCGAGATAAGATTCGACTCAGAGAACAATGGCTTGTCTACACCGAAATGTCACTTTTGTCGGGTTGAGATCGAGATACTCATGCTCGCATTTACAACTAGTAGACTCGTATTGTTCTTTGTCGTGGCCTAATGTCAAAAGTCGACAAACAAGAGCTTTTCTCTTCAACTGACATTAATTTGACAGTTGAATCAGAGAAACTTGTCTACCACCCTTTGAGTAGTCGAGAAGGTCGAGAGAGAATCACAGACTAATAAGAAGATTCGAAATAGTTTTCTACGTATTTTATTTTATATGAATCTAAATTTCGCAATAAAAATAAATCTAAATTATCCGTGCTTATATTTTATTCCTTAAAAACTTAAAATTAAAATTATTTTCATACGTTGCTTTAATATTTCGTAATTTTCTCATCATTTTACACAGATTACTAAATTAACAATTTCGTTAGTAGTCTGTGTTATCTTTTCAAAATACTCTCAATAAAAGAAAGGCAAACGAATTTATATCCATACAGCTATATTTAATTAGTTTTAAGAGTTTAGCGTTGTGAAATCTATAGAAAGGAACGGTGCTTTATGAGAAATAAAGTAATTATTTTCTATTGGCAATATTATTCTTCTCGAACTCGAGAGAGCTTGTCTACGGAAGAGAACGCTTTCTTGAGTGCCTCTTTATCTTAGAACTTATAAAAAAATGAGAATCATGTTTAAACTAAATTATTTCGGATCAAATTAGATAATTTTGACGTTTATTGGTGTTGAAATAAAAAGATTACCTTTAAAATTCACTTTTTTTATTAAAAGACATTAAAAGGTTTCGAAATTCTGAGAACGAGTCCCACCTGTCTGTCAAACTGTGCTCAGCAATCGAGAAGGTCGAGACGACAAGTCTTCGTAGACAAGAGTCTCGTTTGCTCATGCTACGCGTGCAGGAACATAAATGGTCTTGCCCCAAACCAACAGGAAGTAGAATTATTAATGTCACTACATAAGTTAGATGTCTTGCTTATCTCTGAAGCACACTGCACAAGTAGAACCACCGTGTATAGTTCTTAATAAAATTATATGGATTTAGTCGAACAATCACTTTTATTTAAATTATTCAAGATACATTTCTAATATTTTAACAATGAATCCCATAGAGCAAGTGAAGTAAGTGCTGTCAGTCTTCCACAGATCAAGAGGTGATCGTGTCACAGATTATAAAAATAGATAACATAACATCCTCCCTTTTCTGAATAATAAATGATTACATTTACATGGCATAGTCATCATGCCATCGGGGTCGACGAACCATAGATAATACACTATATAATTCAAATAGATAGGCAACTTTAAAATTAAAAAAATATATAAAGAGAATTAGTTTCTTGCTCGGAAATCTAGATGGCGCTGACCTTTGGCTCGTTTTTCTGCATCGCGTTTTAATACGTAAAATTGAAAATAAAACTATTATGTTTTGAATTACGAGCGGCGCCTTTAAAAACAGTAATTAAGCACCGATTATAATAATAAGCGTTCAAAACACTTTTTATTATGAATCAATGCCTAATAATGTTTTATAGGCACCGCTCGTAAATCAAAACATAATAGAATAGGTTGTAAAATACCTACCTACTTACCTATCTTTTTGACCTACCTCACTTTTATTATTATGCTAGTTTGGCAAAAATCTTCTACATACAAGTAATAATAAATACCATCATAAAGAAAAAAACAGACAATGATTTCACTGATTTATTACCTACCATATGTCAAATAGTCACAATTCAAAACACTTACTTAAATAACAATATGTATTTAGTGCCTCAGTATATTATATACCCTATTCGTTCGAAAATAAATAATTGAGCAAAATATCACTGCAGAAAATAAAAACTGCATAAAACTCAAAAATATCAACAATATCAGATAAACATAGTGTTTTAAAATTAATAAACTGACAAAAACAAACTCCATAAAGAAATGTCAAAAATCATAGAGATTATAACTCAGTCAGTGTTTCCACAACCAAGCTTTAGTTTTACCCTAAATAGTTTCGATAATTATTTCAAACGTTGTAGATCATTTTTCAGTACAAAATTTAGTCAGTGCGTGTGTCAATATTTAACATTTATAAAAATTTTTTAATAACTCTTTAACAGTTTTCATTCTTTCTATAAGGTTTATAATCTATTCTAGGCAAAAGTGGCTTTGTACGTTAAGAACCCGTAGCGAACAGTCTCGCGGCGACAACCGTGCGAGAGGGTCGTGCTGCGCGTGCGTTGATTGATACATTGCTACCTGCGACCGATCCCTATTGTTTACCGGCGCCCGGCCCGCTTATCAGCGGCCGGCATTCATACGTATGCAGTTATTTATTGCTAACTTATTGTGTT
Source organism: Agriphila geniculea (assembly GCA_943789525.1). Lineage (NCBI taxonomy): Eukaryota > Metazoa > Arthropoda > Insecta > Lepidoptera > Crambidae > Agriphila > Agriphila geniculea. Next base: position 19,316,944 of record OX038875.1, read on the forward strand.
CTACTAACCATTATGGCGAGTGAATCGGAAGATATTATGGTGGGTACTCACTTAGGTTCGCGAACCTCCGCGCTCCGCGAACCTAGTACAAGGCGAAATAGCAAACATTTTATTTTCACTTTGATTTGAGTGTATACGCGTGCGAACCAGGTTCGGATACGTGTTCGCACACGTACACACTATGGCGCACTGTTGCAGTACATGATAAACAGATTTTTTGGTGCAGGTTCGCGGAGCGCGGAGGTTCGCGAACCTAAGTGGGTACTCACCCTTACGGAGTTCAATAGTGAGAATAACAATGTGGAGGTTACGGATGACTACTTGAAGAGTGAGAGCGAGGAAATTAACACTGCAAGACCAGTTAAAAGGGACCGGGAAGAAGGATCTTCTGATGGAGAATGGAATCTGGTGGAAAAGAAAAATGCAAAAAAACTTCGACAATCTAATTCGACAGAACACGAATCGGAATTATACCAAATAACTATTTCATGCAAGGAGAAATTACCTAAAGCATTTGCATTTGCAAAACTTTTGAAAAAAGAAAATATAAATAATATTCTAAAGGTAAAATATATTAACTCATATCGAGTACGTATTACTTTACAAGAAGAGATAAATTTCCAAAAACTCTCTTCATGTGAAGGATTTTTAAAAAATGGGATGGCGACTTCATAAAGATTTGGAAGTAAGTTTTTCTTACGGTGTAATCAAAGACGTGGAATTAGAGCTAGAAGAGAAAGAAATTCTATAAAGTATCATATGTCCGGGAGAAGTTGAATTAGTGTCCGTCAAAAGACTTAATCGACGAATTAAAGGCAAAGATGGATGGTGGCCAAGTGAAGTGGTGCAATTATGTTTTAAAGGAAATTTATTGCCGCCGTACGTCTACACTGATGGAATGAGAATCGTCGTTGAACCCTACGGTTTTGGTGTCTCACAGTGCTCGCAATGTTGGAAGCTTGGTCATACTGCTAAAATGTGTGCTTCGAATAAAATTGTATGCCCTAAATGTGGTGGAAACCACGCAAACTGCGATACTAGCTCTTTTAGATGTGTAAATTGTCAAGGAAAACACATGGCCTTGTCAAAAATTTGCCCCTTGTACTTGAAGGAAAAGAAAATACGGGAAATAATGGCAGAATTCAATTGTACATATAAGCGGGCATTAACTATGTACATTCCTCCTTCACCATCTAGGCGACCTGTGGACGAAAACAGGAATGAACTCCACTACATGGACGAGCAAACACAGGACAGGGCAACTTATGCAACCATTGTGAAGGTGCCAGTGGACGTTTATAGAACTGAAAAAGATAGTAAATTGGAAGCTAAAACTCCTACACCTACAGCTGCTAAGAAGACCAAGAAAATAAAACAAGATAAAAGAGATTTCTATGCCTGGTCAGAGCGGACATCACGCACGGAATATATGTCTGAAACATCGGAACCGGAGGATCTCTATTTTACCAACGAGTGTGAGAATCAAAACAAAGGTAAATCAGATAAGCAGAAAGGGTGTACTTTTGAAGAACTAATTGTTCGGGTAAGAGAGATTTTTTTTATTAAGAAGCTATCATTAACGAATAAACTTAAAAATATTATGAAACTATGCATTGAGTGCTTAATATTATTAACGGTTGACAAAATGTCTGATTCACCTTTGTTGCAAATGGTTATAAATTGGTTTAATGGATAATAATAAAAAAATTAAATTAGGAATCGCCCAATGGAATGCCCAGAGCCTCCGGCCTAAATGCAAACTTTCTCGGAGTTACTGATTCAAAATAAAATACACATAGCCGCTATATCAGAGACTTGGTTAGAACCAGATAGCCATCTTAAAATAAGTGAATATAACATCTTTCGTCGCGATAGAGATGACACTTATGGTGGTGTAGCTATCATAACGCATAAGTCTATAAGAGCAAAAAGAAGTACTTTTTGCATCAGTAACTCCGGGATAGAGATCTTACATGTTGAGGTATATAATTGCCCTTTGATCAAGAATATAGTATCAATATACTGTCCTTCTACTGTACATACAAATTATTCAGACTGGAATAATTTGTTTTCAACTTTTAACAACAATACAGTTATTTTAGGAGATTTCAATGGCCATCATAGCAACTGGTCTTGTAAAATAGATAGCAGAGGTGTGAAGATCCTTGATGCGATGTCTGACAACAATTATGTGTGCCTCAACACTGGGGCTGTAACAAGAATTAGGTTAGTGGATGGTAAATTACAAAAATCGTCTCCTGATTTATCCTTTGTCTCATCTGATATCGCTTTAAACTTTTGTAGGAGTTCCTATTACACTTTCATATATGCAATATGTTTTTATGTAGCTATCCGTATTAGTAATCTATTTTAATCTTTGTATGTGATTCAGTCAATAAAGAAACGTTCTATTAATCGGTTGTCGGATTATTATTTACCGCTCCTATAGTGTGCGTCTTGAGACACGAAAGAACCCCCAATATTGGTGACCCCGACTACTTTCAATATGAGCATTACGCAACAGCAAACCGTGGCTCCTGCAGATAATAATCCGGGTCCAGCCCAGCCTTCAGAGCTGGCTGGCGTCACCGTTTCATCACGCATCCCGGATTTCTGGTGTGACCAGCCACGTCTTTGGTTCATACAATGCGAAGCTGTCTTAGGACCACAAAAATTGAGTGACGACAGCAGATACAATTTGGTAGTGTCGAAATTGGTCAAGGAAGTGATACAGCAGGTTAGCGATATACTATTAAAGCCACCAGAAACAAAAAAGTACAACGCACTGAAGGAGCGCTTATTAAAGGTCTACGAAGAGTCCGAAATAAGACAATTCCAAAAGTTACTAGGAGAAATGGAACTTGGCGACCAAAAGCCTTCACAGCTTTTGCGCCGCATGCGAGATTTGGCTCGAGAAAAGATCCCGGACGAAACTCTACGTTTGTTATGGCAAGGTCATCTTCCACCCTCTGTTCGAGCTGTATTGGCAGTTAGCGAAGCACTAGATTTAGAAAACCTTGCAGCCATTGCTGATAAGATCATAGAGACGTCGCGACCCCTGCAAGTCGCAGAAGTTCACCCCTCGACTAGCTACAGCAATGACACCACATTTATTTTGGCTGAAATAGCGAAACTTAGCCTAAAAATAAGAGATATGGAACGTGGCCGTCAACCGTATCGGAATAATTATAATCGTTATCGGGCCCGATCACGCTCAGCCTCTCGTGGACGTAACCTGAGCCGGCGCACGCCTGAAAGCCCCGACTGGCTTTGTTATTATCATCATAAGTTTCGACAAAGGGCTAATAAATGTGTTGATCCCTGTGCGTGGAAAAAAAACGAACGGAAGGAAAACTAGATACGGTGCAATCGGAGGCGGAGATTTGCACCATTACGCCTTATCACCGCCTATGTGTTACTGACATTAATAGTGGGTTAAAATTTTTAGTGGACACAGGTGCCAATATATCGGTTATTCCAGTGAAAAATAAACAATTATATACTAAGTGTAGTGACTACAAACTATATGCGGCAAATGGCACCGAAATTAGTACCTACGGTGAGAAAACGCTCGACTTGAACTTTAGCCTTCGTCGCCCCTACCGTTGGTCTTTCGTATTGGCAGACGTAAAACAACCTATTCTCGGCGCGGATTTTTTAAGTCATCATAAGTTACTAGTGGATTTGCATAGTAAGAAAATAATAGATTCGGTTACTAATTTGTGTTCGGTTGCATCAATAACGAACTGCGAACATTTATCTGTGAGAACTCTAGATTATAATAGTAAATATAGTGATATTTTATTAGAATTTCCATGTATAACTAAGCCTATGTGTTTCAAGGACACACCTAGTCATTCTGTAGTGCATTATATCGAAACTACAGGTGCACCTGTTTTTGCGCGACCGAGACCCCTACCACCGGACAAATACAAGAAGGTAAAAACTGAATTTCAACGAATGCAGGAAATGGGTATTTGCAGACCCTCCAAGAGTAATTGGGCAAGTCCTCTTCATGTGGTGAGTAAAAAGAATGGTGACATTCGACCTTGCGGAGATTACCGTCAGCTTAATGCAATTACAAAACCTGATCGGTATCCCCTACCACGGATTCAAGACTGCACTTATTTATTATCAGGTAAATCGATATTTTCTAGAATTGACCTCCAAAGAGCATATTTTAATGTACCTATAGCTGAACGCGACATCGAAAAAACTGCAATCACAACACCTTTTGGCCTTTATGAATTTGTAAGAATGAGTTTTGGATTGCGAAACGCTGCACAAACCTTTCAGCGTTTTCTTAATGACGTCGTATTGCGAGATTTAGATTTCATATACATATATGTTGATGACGTCATGATAGCGTCGTCATCTGAAGAAATGCATCGGCAGCACCTTAGACAGGTTTTTCAACGTTTGGATGAATACGGAATTACAATTAATTTAGCGAAATCTGATTTCGGAAAAACTGAACTAAACTTTTTGGGATATCGTGTAACAAAAGAAGGTTTGAAACCATTGCCAGAACAAATTAAAGCTATTTCTGAATTTCCGAAACCAAAAACCATAAATGAACTACGCAGATTTCTTGGAATGATTAATTTCTACAAAAACCATCTACCACACGTGTCCGAAATTCATCAAAAATTAAATGTATTTTTACATAACTCAAAAAAGAATGATAAAAGTTTAATTCCATGGACAAAAGAAAGTAATGAAGCTTTTGAACAAAGTAAACTAAGCCTACAAAATGCGGTTACTTTGTCGTTTCCATCTGCTGACGCTACTTTATGCCTTATGACAGATTGTTCGAATACTTGCGCGGGAGCTGTATTACAACAAAAAGAAAATAATACCTGGAAACCTCTAGGATTCTTTTCAAAAAAGTTAAGTGATGCTCAACAACGTTACAGTACCTACGACCGCGAGCTGTTGGCCATTTACATGGCAATAAAACATTTTAGGTATTTATTAGAAGGAAGACCGCTCACTATTTATACAGATCACAAACCTTTAGTTCATGCATTAACGAAGAATACGGTCGGAAAAAATGATACACCTAGGCGCATACGACAATTAGATTTCATCATGCAATTTTGCACATCGATATTGCATATAAGCGGAAAAGATAACGTAGTAGCGGACACACTATCTAGAGTTGAGTCTATCGATATTCCATCGCCCATCGACTATGAAAAATTAGCGAAAGCCCAAGAAAAAGACAATGAACTTAGTGATCTGATGCAATCCAAGTCATTAACCTTTAAACAAATCTTAGTACCTAATTGCATCACTCCAATTTACTGCGAAGTCTCGAAAGCAACAGCTCGACCTTATTTGCCAATGGAGTTTCGCGTGTTAGCTTACAAAGCCATACACGAAGTTAGCCATCCGAGCATACGAGCAACACGTAAAATGATCGCCGACAGATTTATATGGAAAGGTATGAATAAAGATGTGACACAGTGGGCAAAATCATGCATGAGTTGTCAAACATCCAAAGTTCATCGACACACAATATCACCATTTAAGAATTTCATGCATAGCAATCGATTTGAGCATCTTAATATGGACATAGTTGGTCCTTTAACATACTGTGACGGTTACCGGTACATAGTAACTATGGTAGACCGAGCCACAGGCTGGCCGGAAGCATATCCGGTAAAAGACATAACATCTCAAACAGTAGCCGACATTATTTATAGTGGTTGGATTACAAGATTCGGCTGTCCCTTACGCCTTACAACGGACCAAGGACGGCAATTCGAATCCAATTTATTTCATCATTTAGCAAGAAAAATGGGGATTTCAAAAATTAGAACCACAGCATATCACCCTCAAGCTAACGGACTCGTAGAACGATGGCACCGTTCTCTTAAAACGGCCTTGATGTGCAGAGGAAAAACCGAACAATGGATAACCGAATTATCAACCGTTTTATTAGGATTACGCACGAGTTTGAGGAGTGATACACAGATAAGTGCAGCCGAAATGGTTTATGGTGAAGTTATAAGACTACCGGGTGATTTTTTCCAGCCGACAACGCAAGAAATCTCCGAAAATGATAACTTTTTACAAAATTTAAGAAGAAAAATATCAAACTTGTCAGCTGTGCCTAAACGATGTTTACATCAAAAGAAAATATTCGTACATCCCGAACTAAAAGATTGCAACTATGTTTTCGTAAGACGCGACTCAGTTACAAAACCCTTAACGCCACCTTACTCAGGGCCGTTCAAGGTAATTGATCGTACAGACAAATATTTTAAAATTCAACAAGGAGAGTCAGTGAAAATCATTATTATAGATCGACTTAAACCGGCACATATGCTCGATACCGGAGAATGCACGACGAATAAGGCATCATCGCCAGCGACCCCGGCTGATCCCTATAAGGAACAAACTAATGTCAACAATGCACCGAAAGTCACTAGATCGGGACGAATAATTAAACCTTTGGTTCGCTTCGCAGTGTTATAACGTTTCATAATTACTATCGATACTTCAGTTTACAATAAAAAAAAATGGGAAAACCGCAGAGCAAAATAACGGAAGAGAAGGTGATTATTGCACAAAATGGTGCTGGAAATAGTGCCGCCGCAGTTTCCACAGCCGACATAACTTCGGAAAGAGAGAGACTTGAGATGTATTTATTGTTCATCGCCGGAGTCATAATATTATTTTTGGCATATATGTTCTGGAAACATACCAAACAAAACTATGCAAGATACATGAGGAGACAACTTATAGAATTGCCTATGGTCGGAGGGCCCCCGCCACAAAGACGACTAGAGCCTGGTTCCAATAATTGTGCTACTCATACGCAAGTGATTATGTAAAAAAATAGCCAACAGTGTATGGTCATTTTCTGAATAGTGAAACAGTGAGTGAATAAAAAAAACTAATTATGTTACCTATGTTAGTGCCAATAAGCAATGTATCCCCTACTATTAGTGCAATAAGAACTGTATCCTTTAGTGCAATAAGAAATATTATTTTTGGTAAGTCCATAATCTATTTTTTTTATAGTTTAAAAAAAATAACTATACAATTGTTTAACATATACATTTTTTACTCTCTATTGTAAAGATTTTTCAATTTTGTTTTATGATCTTGTAAATTAATAAGTAAGAAAGTTATGCAATATTAATTTGCTCGTATTTTTTTTCTAAACTTTATAACTGTTTTAAAATACTTGAATGTAATCAAATCATATTAATTTTGTTTACAAGTAATATTTTTTTATATCATTCTATTTTATGTCATTTTGTAAAAAGTGTCTAAATTCACATTATATTTTTTTTGTGATTTAGATTTTTGTAAAGGGGGAAGTACTGTAGGAGTTCCTATTACACTTTCATATATGCAATATGTTTTTATGTAGCTATCCGTATTAGTAATCTATTTTAATCTTTGTATGTGATTCAGTCAATAAAGAAACGTTCTATTAATCGGTTGTCGGATTATTATTTACCGCTCCTATAGTGTGCGTCTTGAGACACGAAAGAACCCCCAATACTTTAATTGGATGGTACTGAACGAAACACTAGGGAGCGACCATTTTGTTATTAAGTGTACGACAGAATATGAAATTAGTAAAAACATAACGATTAAAAGGAATTTTAAAAAAGCAGATTGGCTATCTTACTCCTCTCTTTTACATGAATTGTTCTCCGAATTTGTTGTACCAGAAGACCCCCAGAAAGCTTATGATGCTTTTATCAATCTTATCAATATAGCTGCAGATGATCACATACCTCTTATAAAAATTAATAGAAACCCACATACCAATTTTACCCCTAAACCATATTGGAATGCAGAACTATCCAAAGTCGTAGCAGAGCGCCGACTAGCGTTAGCTAAGTTCCGCCGCAATCCATCGCCCTCTAATTTAACCGAACTACAAAATAGAATAAGTTTAGCTCAAAAAATAACAAGACAAGCTAAACATAACAACTGGACTCAGTTTTGTTCCGCTGTCGATCACAAAACTTCGGCTTCTGACATGTGGCAAAAATTAAAATGGTTAAAAGGACACAATTCATCAAAAAACAATGTAATTGATCCTTCCCAAGCTTCAGCTTTACTCCAAAAACTTGCTCCTGATTCGGTACCTCGCGAACCTCCAAAATTTTCACATAGCAACGCTAATTTGGAAGAAAATATCTCCATTCAGGAGCTAAATAAATGTATTAAAATTAAGGATACATCTCCTGGATGCGACGATATTTCATATTCTATGATAAAGAATTTACCAAAAAATGCAAAATATATTTTACTCGCTTTATATAACAAATTCCTATCTACTGGATTCGTCCCCTCACAATGGAGAATGATTAATATAATCGCTATACCGAAGCCGGGAAGGGCCTCTGAGCAAATTACATCTTTAAGACCTATCTCACTTATGACCTGTATGTGTAAAATATTTCATCTTATTATCGGTAGGAGGCTCGAGTGGTTTATCGAAAAAAACAAGATACTGTCAGATGATACGGTAGGTTTTAGAAGGGCGAAGGGCTGCCTAGACAATTTAAGCACCTTAGTTTCCCGTATACATGCAGGCTTCTCAGAGAGACTATCAACTATTGGCTGCTTTATAGATATAAGTGACGCCTACAATAATGTGGATATCAAGGCGTTAATGGATAAGCTAGAAGAATGTGGAATTGGGTCTAAAATATGCCATTATTTGTGGAATTTTTTGAGAGAACGGCACTTGACAATAAAAACAGAAAAGGGAAGCATAACTAGAATGACTGGTCGGGGTTTAGCACAAGGAGATCCCTTATCTCCCATTTTGTTCAACATAGCTACAAAAGACATTTGTAACTTGATTGGAAAAGATATTTCTATCTCCCAGTACGCGGATGACTACGTTTTATATAAAACATGCCGCACATTAGCAGAGGGACGGAGTAGCTTACAAATAAATTTGGATGAATTCAATAAATTAATTTCCGAATTAGGTCTAGAAATTTCAACAAATAAGAGCAAAATTTGCGTATTTACTACAAAACACTGCCGCGAAAATGTCGAATTATATGTTAATGGTTTACCCTTAGAAAATGTACAACAAATAAAATATCTTGGTGTATGGCTCGACCGATCCTTGAGATGGGCAAAAAATATTAATGAGGTAAGAGAGAAGGCTTTAAAATTCATAAATATATTTAAAATACTTGCAGGCTCTAATTGGGGGGTTCATCCAATACACTTAAGGATGCTATATATAGCAATTGTCAGAAGTCGCTTAGATTACGCTTCCTTTTTATTTGACAATGCTGCACTATGCCACACATCAAAATTAGATAAGGTTCAAAACCAATATCTACGACTAATAGGAAGATTTGTGAGAAGTACCCCTATCCATGTTATGGAAGCTGAACTCATGATACAACCCTTGTTTGCTCGTCGAGCCTATCTAGCAGGAAAATTCCTTCTCAAAGCAAAATCATTTAGTCAAAATAATTTAATACCACTCCTAGATAGTCTCTCTAAGCTATGTCTGAATTTATATTGGAGACGAAAAAAGAAGCCTCTTTTAGTGACAACACACAACAATTTGCAATCATTAGAAATTGCTTCTAGTAATCAGTTAGAAATGTTCAATTTAGATAAGTGGGTTAGCAGTTTTGATACAGACAGTTTTATCAATGTGACTATTCCAATGGTTGATAAATCCAAAAGATCATACAAGAAAAATAATTTAATCATTTTATGTAATAAGTATATACACAGCAAATACGCTGGTTTCTATAAAATCTACACAGATGGGTCAAAGGATGAAACAGGCGTAGGTGCAGCGTTTTTAGATATACAAACAAAGGAAAGTATGAAGTTCTCCATCAATAATAATTGTATCTCAATAATGCACGCTGAACTTATAGCCATAGTTGAGGCTCTCTCATACATTATGTCACTATCTAATAACACTAATAACAAATTTGTCATCTTAACAGATTCAAAAAGTGCATTACAGCATATAATAAAATGTACTACATCTGTCAGAGGTATTCCATTGGCTTATACTATACTTGATTGTATTCACAAATTAAATCAAAATAATGTTACGGTTATCCTACAATGGATACCTTCCCACATTGGTCTTTTGGGCAATGAAATAGTAGATAAACTTGCCAGGGAGGCAGTGGTGGATGGGGATGATCTAAATTGCCAGCCATACTTTACCAATCTGATATACACTGTGAAAGAACATTGTCGTGAGTTGTGGTCAGAATATTTAAGCGAAAGATCTTTGTGAAAAGGCATTTGGTATAGGACTATCCAACCCCATTTACCTCGGCATCCATGGTTCGAGCAGGATAATGTGGGAAGGCACATTGTTATAACGGGTCTCAGGTTGCGTTCTGGACACATACCACTGAACAAATTTGGCCACTTAATGCGAAAAGTCAACTCTGCAAATTGTACTGAATGCGATATAGTCGAAGATGTTCACCATATTCTTGTGGAGTGTGTCCGGAACGAAGCCGTGAGACGGGATCTGAAGATGAGATTTAATATAAATCCCATAGAAGTTGGCTGGTGCAATAGCATTTTATCCTCTCCCCTTTCGGAAGAGGCTAAAATGCTATACGCCGTGGTGAATGTGGGCCAACGAAATAGAATAAGGAATTAATTAAGTTTTTGTTACACAAATGATTATTCTACAGGGGTGACATGTTCAGTGTTTGAACAAACCTCTATAAATAAATAAAGAAAAAAAAAAAAAAACCCGTAGCGATTTTGCCGCTGACTGCAGCTCTCTCGCTCGCACATTTCATGTTTTCTCAAGATTTCTTAAATCTGAGTGCGTAATTGAAAAATTTAGTATTAGTAATTTTTTTTATGATCTACCTACGTTGTAGAATTTTTTGACAGTAATGTAATATGGCGTAATAGCCCAGCGTGCCGTAGACTGTACAAAAAATCTACTCGATGACTCTACCGTGGAGGTCGTTAACCATCACGTCACTAAGTAATCACCCCAAAAAAAGGGAAAATTTTGGAAAAGTAGAACACTATCGCACTAGCGTCATCTACCATGATATTGAGAACTAATCATCAGTAGGTTGCATGTTGTAAAGTCAAGATAGCACCACCTTCCATACATTGGAAATTTTGTCTACGCTGACACTAAGTTACACCCCCCTGCGACGAACTGTACGTTGTGAACGCGTTGTTCTAGAAACGGGTGAAGGCCCAGCTGCAGTCCCTGGATCAGCTGCAGGCACTGGATCAGTAGCAGGTGTCTCTGTAGGACTGGTGCTGTCTTCTGGAATTGTGACCACTGGAGTAGGTGACGGAGTGTGATATTCAGGTATCGAGAACTCCGAAGGATTAGGATTCAACATTTCCTTATCACAATTATTTGTGTCTTTCTGATGATTGGGATTTGAAGGGTGTGTTGGTAAAACATAAGGTTTGAGATAGATCCGGTTTCTTCTATATAATCTTCCTTCTACTTCCACAATGTATGATCTTCCAAGTGTATGAACTATTTTTCCAGGTGTCCATTTATCATCAAGTTCCGGCTGAAGTTTTACAAATACTGTCTGATTTTCCGTTAAAGCAGGTAAATGTTGGCATTTTCTATCATAATATTTTTTACTTTCCAGCTGTCTGTTGTTTATATAATCTGGGACATTTCTCATTATTCTAGGTTTTAGCTGTGAGGTTAGAGATGGAATACTTTGGCTTTTCCTAACTCAGGTAGTATTTCATCTAGGGTTGTGAATTGATAATTTGGTCTCTTAATAGCTTTGTTAAGTGGGATCGGATCCAAACATATTCTAAATTTATTGTTTTTTTTAACTATAATAATATTATTTACCCATTCTGTGTGCTCTGTTTCCTTTGTTATGATACCTTCCCTTTCTAATCTTTCTAATTCTATTTTCAGGACTTCTCTCAAGGCCATGGGGACACGACGAGCAGCTTGGATGGATGTAGAATATGAATATAAGGTTCTTGGATGGATGGTTGAACTGACTTATCTACTTCTATAGTGGCATCACCTGAAAATTTACCATAACCTTCAAAAACATCTTTATATTTGTCAATTATATTTTCAGAAGCTTTTCTGTCTATTATTTCTTTTGTATTCTTTAAAATAGTGTTGCAGTACTTGTTTAGGCCATTTTCTATAATTATAATTTCGCGCGTGTTTTTCATGATGTGGCTCCTTATATCCTATCCCTTTCCCACTCACCTACGCCGAGTGAAAGAAAAAAAAATTGCGCACCGTGATCAACGCGACAGTAGCGCCGGATTTGTGCTATTTTGCCGTTCGACGGTGCGAGGAACTCTCTCGATCTGCTTATCAACGAATCATGTCAGCGCAGTGATTTGCGTTGCGTCCCGCTTTAAAATATATAAAAAAAACCGCAAAATATTGTTACCGCGTCTATACACAGACTTTTATAAACTGTTTAGTGCTCTATTGCTTGTGTGTGGTGTGGAATTAAGCCGGCCGGCAGTGAAAGAACTAAATTGCCTGTCCATCCGAGGTATTGGGTGTGAGACGCTAAGTACGGCGTTTCCTGAAGAAGAAACTGATGCAGAACATGCGTTGGTGAGTCCTCTTGTCTTTTCCACTACCTTCAAAGGCTCCACATCATATCTTCTCAACCGCCCCGCTTCGCAAACCTATACAGTCCACGGAAACCGCCATACCATTGCGTTGGTCACTTCGAGCCATATTGTCGACCATTTCTGGTCAGATTTCGAACCGAAAATAGGGACCTTCCTTTCGCATTCTCATTATATTTGGTGTTAAACTCTGATAGTTTACACGTATTCAACCCGCTTTTCATACTTACACGTATCTAACCCGCTTAGTTCATACTTATTTGGTGCTAAACTCCGATAGTTTGCACGTAAAATCAACCCGCCATCTTGTAGGTATTGTAATTACACGTCGATCGCAACGCACTGCGTTGATCGCGTTTCCCGCCTTTTCCCGCGCCGCTTATTATTTACCTATTTAGGTGTTCATTTATTTCCAAATACTTAATTATTTTGTTGTTTTCACACGCTAATCGTGATAAAAAAAAGGTAGAAGTTTACTGCTTTATACATAGGTACTTACCTATTTTACGTCGCATTCTACCATACTTACTCATTAAATCTACCTACCTATAGGCGTGCTATAGGTGTATTTACGCAATTATATTCTGGTATTTATTTACCTATCTAAATCACAGGATTTCAGTATTAGTGGGCATTCTATACGTCTGTCGTGTATACCTACATAATAAAAACCGCTTTCGTTTACTTACTTACCTAAGTTACTTACTTACGGTACACATTTTTTCCTTACCTGTGCACCATTTTGTTCACCATGGCAGCTAAAATAGCAATATTACAAGCTAAAAACAATGCAGTTTTCGCTCGTTTAACTAGTCTCAATGATTTAACAAAAAAAATATCTTTGTCTACCGTCGATCGTCGTTCCACGGAAACGTTCATGGCAGAAACCGAAACGCTGTCGGTCATACGTCAAGAATTCATTTGCAATCTAGACTCCATTAATGAGCTAGGATTTGTCGACAACCCAAAGTTTGTACCTAATTATGAAGCTCTCAACGCATTTGAAGATATTTACGCTAGAATACAAAGAGTGCGTTCCCGTATCATCGAGCATTCGTCTCAGCAAAGCGCGCGCTCGTGCGAAAATAAAGCTCCGCTTTCACCACTCAAAATTAAATTGCCGCCGATAACCATTGCTTCGTTTGATGGAAAAATGGATAGTTGGCCCATATTTTATGAGTCGTTTAAAACTAATATACATTTGAATGAATCGTTAACGGATGCTCAAAGAATGCAATATTTAACCGGGAAATTAACCGGTCCCGCCTTAAAAATAATCGCTGGCATCATTCCATCAGGCGAAAATTACGCATCTATTTGGGAAAGTTTAGTTAAAAAATACCAAGATAAGAGAGCTTTAGGGTGTCATTACATGTCTATACTTTTTAATATCAAACCCGCAACGAATAATTCCTCGTCTTTAAATACTTTTGTTGAAACTTTCGACGCCGCTGTTTCCGCTTTGGAGCAATTAAAATTTGACGATTTAAAAGATTTCATTTTATTAAATATTGCAATGCGTAAAATCGATTCTGCCACCGCACATGCCTTTGAATCTTTTATCAGAGACAAGGAAATTCCTTCTTATAAGGATTTCATAGAATTCACAAAGAGTCAAGTTAAAATATTAGATCGTACTTCGTCATCGCAATCAAACCGCTCGGTGCAACCGCACCTTAACAATGCGAAACCTATCCGCGCGCGCGACACCTATCAGTCGCAGACGTTTTTTACAAGTAACGGCAAGGGTGTTGAGTCTTGTATGATGTGTAATAAGTCTGATCATCAGCAGTTATACAAATGTCCCGCATTTAAATCGCTTCCCGCCAGGGGTCGTTTCGATTTCGTTAAATCCAAACGAGGATGTATAAATTGTCTTAGTTTATCTCATACCGCTTCGCATTGTAATTCCACTTTTACGTGCAAATCTTGTAAAAGGGCCCATCACAGCCTGTTACATTTGGAGGGTAATAACACGCCATCTTGGCAACGACAACCATCGACAGCGAACCCGCCCGCGGGGACGCCCCCCGCGCCCGCTCTCTTTGCGTCTTCGCTCCACGCGCCCACGCCCGCACTCCACGCGCCCGCGCCCGCACTCCCCGCGCCCGCGCGTCCTGCGCAATCGTTTCCAGCGTCGGGCGCTGTCGCCGCCGCCGACGACGCCGCTAAGTTGCCGTCCCGCTCGCACTCGCAGCCTGCTCCCGCTAACGTGTCGCTATGCGCTCGCTCTGATGAAACGCCGCTTCATAATATAACTAGCTCGCCGCGTACTACGGTACTTCTTTCAACCGCTCAAGTAAATATTTTAAATAATGACAAACAAAACATTTCGATTAGATGTTTAATTGATAACGCTTCGCAGAATAACTTGATTACTTCCGCATGTTGTGAACAGCTTAAAATAAAACCTATTTCGCTTTCAAACTCGTTTATTAAGGGCATCGGGTCCGCTTCACAAACGGTTTACGGTTACGTTCCGCTACTTGTGACCACAAAAGATAAAAAATTCACTTATAAAGCCCGAAGTACACATTGGGCCAACGCCTGAACGCGCGCGTTGGGCCAACGCGCGCGGCCAGGGCATGTCACTGTTTACACGTTGGCGCCAACTCCCAACATACCGCCAAGTAGGTCTTTACACGTTGGCCCAACGCGCTCGGCCAACGCGTTGGGCCAATGTGTACAGCGCACTTAACATTACTGCTTTGGTTGTTGATAACATTACCGACCGCTTGCCTTCCGAATATGTTGACACTTCGGTAGTGCAACATTTAGTTAACTTACCGCTTGCTGATCCGTTTTGGCATATTCCGGGCGAAATCGAATTGATACTTGGCGCTCAGCTGTTTCCGCATTTGTTGTTAGGTGGTAGGGTTGTTGCGCCCCCCGCACCGTCCGCTATTGAAACCGTGTTTGGTTATATTTTAATGGGTGACGCCCCGACTAGCAATTTTAATAAAAATAACACCGCATGCACTTTACAAAATATAAACACCGCTACATTCTTTACGTGTTCTAATGACGTGGAGATGCCTAATCGCTTCGATGAACCTCATCTTGATAAAACGTTGACTAAATTTTGGGAAATGGAGGAAATGCCTTCCAAGGGATTTCTCAGTCCAGAGGATAGTCAATGTGAAGACATTTACACCGCTACCGTATCGCGTGATTTAAATGGTCGTTATTGTACCGCTTTACCTTTCTGCCGGGATCCGTCTGAGCTAGGGGATTCTCGCGCCGTCGCAGTTCGCCGACTGCTCTCTCTGGAGCGCAAACTTCAAGATCCTGAGCTACGCGCCAGTTATAATGAGGTTGTACAGGATTACATAGATAACGATTATTTGTCCGAGGTCCCGCCTAACAGCGAGGATTATTCGCAAGGTTATTTTATACCGCATCATGCCGTCGTTCGCCGTGATAAAGATACTACGAAAGTTCGTATTGTACTGGATGCTAGTGCTAAATGTCATAATGACATTTCACTCAATGACATTTTTTATACAGGGCCGAATCTCCAGGCTGACATTTTTGTACTGTTACTTAATTTCCGCTTGTTTGCAGTCGCGTTAGCGGCAGACATAAAACAAATGTATCTTCGAATCCTTCTTCAACCAGAGCACCGCAAATATCAGAAGATTTTATTCCGCTTTGATCCCGCCCAACCTATACGCGAATTTCAGTTCAATCGAGTCGCGTTCGGTTTAAAGTCCAGCCCTTTTTTAGCTATGCGTACTGTGCGACAGCTAGCGATCGACGAACGAGATCGTTTTCCGCGCGCCGCTGATGTGGCATCTCACGAGTTATATATGGACGATTTAACCACTTCTGTCCCTACAGTGGACGAGGGAAAATCGCTTTCACGCGAGCTCATTGACTTATTTAAGTCTGGTGGGTTTCATTTGACTAAATGGGCCAGTAACTCACCTGAGTTATTAGATGCTGTGCCGCAGTCTAACCGCGCCGCTATAGAATTTTCGGATAATCAAAATATGAAGGTGTTAGGCCTTCAATGGCTACCCACCCAGGATATATTTACTTTTTCAACTTCTCCTATAAAGGAAACATTTACTAAAAGGACCATTCTTTCAAGCATCGCCCGCTTATGGGACGTACTTGGGTTCGCCGCTCCAGTGATATTATTCGCCAAACTCTTAATTAAAGAGCTATGGCTACTTAAAGTCGATTGGGACGATCCCTTACCCGACAATATACTTTCGTTATTTCAAAGTTTTAATGAACAACTACCGCTTCTTTCCGCATGTAAAATCCCGCGTCATCTAGGGGTAACCAATGGTTGCTCCACCAACATTGTAGCGTTCGCGGACGCAAGCCTGAAGGCGTACGGTTGCGTTGTATATCTGCACGTCACTGACAGCGAGGGAAATGTGCATGTCAATTTAATATGCGCCAAATCTAAAGTGGCCCCTGTCAAAGTAGTTAGCAAGATTAGAATTATGCGCCGCCGGCGCCGTCCTTATGTCAAAACTAGTGCGTCTGATTCATGGAACATACAGTGCTCGTACAAACATTGATAATATATTCGCATTTTCAGATTCGAAAATAGCGCTTTCATGGATTAATTCTTTACCGCATAGATGGGATATTTACGTTAGTAACCGCGTTGCAAAATGTCACGAAAATCTTGATTCGCGTCATTTCTATCATGTCAGTGGGATAGAGAATCCCAGTGATTGCCTTTCTCGAGGTCTTTTGCCAGAACAATTGCTCTCTCATCCGCTATGGTGGCACGGCCCTCCTTGGCTTTGTGCTCCAGTATCAAACTGGCCGATCAAACCTTTTATTCCAGAGGCCTGTGAGACATTACCTGAATATAAGAGTAAAACTTTCGTGTGTTCGACTTCTAAATCCGCTCCTGGCGTACTTTATGAACTTACACAGAAATTTTCACCCTGGAATAAAATTATCCGCATTATTGCATATGTTCTGATATTTACTAAAAAATTACCGCGTAATAACCGACTATCCGCTTCTCAGCTCATAATAGCTGAAAGATATTTAATCCGAATTGTTCAGAGTTTTCACTTTGCTCAATTAATTCATGACTTAAAAACTAATAAAGTTATTTCTTCGCCGCTGAGAAAATTAGACTTGTTTATCGATGAACACGGAATTGTAAGAGTAGGAGGTAGACTTTCAAATAGTAACTTACTATACGAAGCTCAACATCCCGCGTTATTACCTAAACATGACCATGTTACTCACCTTTTAATCGATTACTATCACCGCCTGCATTGTCACACTGGTGCCAATGTATTGAGTTCGTTATTGCGCCAAAAATATTGGATTTTATCTTCAAGAAATGTAATTAGGCAACGTGTTCACGCCTGTAATTTTTGTTTCAAAAATTCTCCATCTCATCTTAATACTAAAATGGCTGATTTACCATCTTACCGCGTGCAAGAAACTAAAGCATTCGTTCATTGCGCCGCTGACTACGCTGGGCCTATAAAAATTACCTTATGTAGACGCCGAGGACAAAGAAGTCAGAAGGCTTATATTTGTTTGTTTATCTGCTTAGTAACCAAAGCAGTTCACATTGAACTAGTTTCCGATCTGTCATCTGAAGCTTTTATTTCCGCGTTCAAACGCTTCATTTCGAGGCGTGGTCCAGTGTCGCACATGTATTCCGATAATGGGACGAATTTTGTAGGCGCTAAGTCTCAGATAAACGAATTGCTTACCGACCATCGCATCGAATGGCATATGATCCCGCCCCGTGCTCCTCATTTCGGAGGACTCTGGGAGTCGAATATTAAAAGCATGAAGCTTCATTTATACCGCGTTATTGGATCTCAGTTACTTACCTATGAAGAACTGTTAACTGTTTTGACACAAGTCGAAACCATTTTAAACTCTAGACCGCTTTGTATTTTATCAGAGGACCCGCATCCCGAGCCTCTTACTCCCGCGCATTTTATAATGGCTTCTCCATTGACATACCTACCTACCGCGCCTATTTCCGAAGATACTAAGACTCTGCGTCATAGAAAACAATTATTAGATCAAATGGTGCATAGTTACTGGAAAAGATGGCGTTTAGAATATCTTAATTCATTACAAGTGAGACAAAAATGGCTTACTAATACTGAAAACGTTAAACCAGGTATTATTGTATTGATACATCAGGATGATGTTCCCCCGCTCCGCTGGCCGTTGGGCATTACACAGGAGGTTTATCCGGGTAAAGATGGTAGAGTTCGCGTCGCCTTAGTTAAAACTGCATCTGGCACGTTTAAACGACCTATCGTCAAACTTTGTCCTTTACCTTCTCAATAAATTATAAATAACTAGCTTCTGCCCGCGACTTCGTCCGCGTGGATGTTAGAGAAAATCCTTAGAGAACCTTCAACCAGGATCTGACCAGTCATTTTTACGTTTTCGGTTCCGGTTCCCGTTCCCGTCCGTTCCCATCCCTTTCCTGTCCCGTTCTCGTACCCCTTCCGTTGCCATTCCCGTTCCCGTCCCGTTACCGTCCCGTTCTCGTTCCCGTTCCCGTACCGTTCTCGTCCCGTTCCGTTCCCGTTTCTTTCCCGTTTCATTCCCGTTCCGTTCCCATTCCGTTCCCATTCCGTCCCGTACCCGTCCCGTACCCGTCCCGTACCCGTCCCGTACCCCTTCCGGTTCCCGTTGCCGCTCCCGTTCCCGTTCCCGTTCCCGTCCCCGTCCCGTCCCGCTCCATTCCCGTCCCCGTCCCGTCCCATTCCCGTTCCCGTCCAGTTCCCGTTCCCGTTCCCGTTCCCGTTCCCGATCCCGTTCCCGTTCCCGTTCCCGTACCCGTTCCCGTTCCCGTTCCCGTTCCCGTTCCCGTTCCCGTTCCCGTTCCCGTTCCCGTTCCCGTTCCCGTTCCCGTTCCCGTTCCCGTTCCCGTTCCCGTTCCCGTTCCCGTTCCCGTTCCCGTTCCCGTTCCCGTTCCCGTTCCCGTTCCCGTTCCCGTTCCCGTTCCCGTTCCCGTTCCCGTCCCGTTCTCGTCCCGTTCCGTTCCGTTCCCGTTTCGTTCCCGATCCTTTCCCCTCCGTTCCCGTGCCGTTCCTTTACCGTTCCCGTCCCGTTTTCGTTCCCGTTCCGTTCCTGTATCGTTCCGGTTTCGTTCCCGTTTCGTTCCCGTTCCATTCCCATTCCGTTCCGTCCCTTTCCGTTCCCGTTTCGTTTCCATTCGCGTCTTATTCCCGTCCCGTACTCCTTCCGTTCCTTTTCCCGGTACCGTTCCCGTCCCGTTCCTGTCCCTTTCTATTTCCCGTTCCTTTCCCGTTTCGTTCCCGTTCCCAATCCGTTCCGTTTCCGTTCCCGTTTCATTCCCGTCCCTTCCCGTTCCGTTTCCGTTCCGGCCCGTTCCGTTCCCGTCCCATTCTCGTCCTGTTCCCGTTCCCGTTCCTGTTCCCGTACCTGTTCCTGTGCCCGTGCCCGTGCCCGTGCCTGTGCCTGTTCTCGTTCCCGTTACCTGAATGTGCATATCCAGGTACAGTGTACAGGTCCATGATGTGTCAAGTCCACCGTGTTTGACTTCAAAATAAATGTCATTATCGCAATCACCATCCCATGAAACCTCAAGAACGACATCCACATCGATTTTCATGTTTACTTACCCCATTTACACCCTAAGGGACGATTTTCAAAATAACAAAATATGTGTTTGCCTATTTATTTTTAGACATGCTCCTACGAATTTTAAAGTTGTAATGTCTATTTTATATTCTTTTTCCATACATTTGAACCTCATTTTCACCCCTTTAGGGGTTAAATCATGTCCACCCTGTTGGACTTCAAAATAAATCTCATTTTCGTAATCACCATCCCATAAAACCTCAAGAACGACCTCCACATCGATTTTTATGTTTACTCACCCCATTTACCCTCTAAGGGGTTGATTTTCAAAATCACAAAATATATGTTTGCTTATTTATTTTTAGACGTGCTCCTACGAAGTTTAAAGTTGTAATGGCCAGTTAATATTTTTTTCCATACACAATTTGAACCCCATTTTCACCCCTTGAGGGTTAAATCATGTCCACCGTGTTGGACTTCAAAATAAATGTCATTCTTGCAATCGTCATCCCAGAAAACCCCAATAACGACATCCGTATCTATTTTTAGGTTTACTCACCCCATTTACCCCCTAAGGGGTTTATTTTCAAAATCACAAAATATATGTTTGCTTTTTTATTTTTAGACGTGCTCCTACGAAGTTTAAAGTTGTAATATCCATTTAATATTATTTTTCCATACAAAATTTGAACCCCATTTTCACCCCTTGAGGGGTCAAATCATGTCCACTGTGTTGGACTTCAAAATAAATGTCATTTTTGCAATCGTCATCCCAGAAAACCCCAATAACGACATCCATATCTATTTTTAGGTTTATTTACACCTTTTCACCCCCATTTAATTCCCGTAGGGGTTGAAATACTAACAATAACAATATACGTTGCGTTAGATTTCCATCCATAAGCCTAAATTATATATTTAGCAATTTTGACTTCGAAAATAAAGGATTTTCTTCATTACACAACTTCATCCCCCTTTTGACCCCTTCGGGGGCAGAATTTTGAAAAACGCTTAGACCCGTATTTATTAATTTTTAATCGTCAGTCTAAACACAAAATTTGACGATCCTAGCTTCAAAACTGAGGGACTTTCATACAAACTTTCATCCCTTATTTCATCCCCTTAGGGATAGAATTTTCAAAAATCCTTCCTTAGTGGATGCCTACACTGTATAAGGTATCTGTGTGCAAAATTTCAAGTCTCTAGGTCCAGCGGTTTGGGCTGTGCGTTGATAGATCAGTCAGTCAGTCAGTCAGTCAGTCATTCAGTCATTCAGTTTACGATTTTATATATTAAGATTTAATCCTCATAGTTTAGGTAGGTAATTATAATAAGTATTTCGTATGTTACTTAGTAATTTTTTCCCTTTGTTTTGACCGCTCTTTTTTGATAATACTACGTATTATCAAGGCCGGGAGGATGTTTAGGCCATTTTCTATAATTATAATTTCGCGCGTGTTTTTCATGATGTGGCTCCTTATATCCTATCCCTTTCCCACTCACCTACGCCGAGTGAAAGAAAAAAAAAATTGCGCACCGTGATCAACGCGACAGTAGCGCCGGATTTGTGCTATTTTGCCGTTCGACGGTGCGAGGAACTCTCTCGATCTGCTTATCAACGAATCATGTCAGCGCAGTGATTTGCGTTGCGTCCCGCTTTAAAATATATAAAAAAAACCGCAAAATATTGTTACCGCGTCTATACACAGACTTTTATAAACTGTTTAGTGCTCTATTGCTTGTGTGTGGTGTGGAATTAAGCCGGCCGGCAGTGAAAGAACTAAATTGCCTGTCCATCCGAGGTATTGGGTGTGAGACGCTAAGTACGGCGTTTCCTGAAGAAGAAACTGATGCAGAACATGCGTTGGTGAGTCCTCTTGTCTTTTCCACTACCTTCAAAGGCTCCACATCATATCTTCTCAACCGCCCCGCTTCGCAAACCTATACAGTCCACGGAAACCGCCATACCAGTACTTGATGAAACCTAGTTTATAGCATATTTTTTCTGAAAGGAGTGGTTCATGTTCTATGTCAACCACTGAAAATAAAATCTTGTATTTCTTATTATCTATGACACAAGTTAAATAAATATCTCCCAGTACTCTTAAAGCGTGGCCACCAATAGTGCTTAGTTTTGACTTGGATCGTAAAAGTTTTGGTTGGTTCGTTTCCAAGATCTTTTTACAAGTGTTATAGCCAATTATGCACATTTGAGCTCCTGTGTCTAATTGAAAAAGATACGTTTTCAGATGGTTATTTACCTCTATTTGCATCTCTCCATGCACTGTACCAGTATTATCGCTTCTAATAACTCTTCCAATCTGAAGGTCTTCACTTGACGAGTAACTATCATCTTTTTCCTTGATTTCTTTTATTACGGCTTTCTTTTTGCAAACTTTTTTGTTTTGATTATATCCGCCAGAGTTCTGGCATTTTTTTCCATAGGCTGGACAAAGCTTCTTCCTGAAAACATGTGGCTCTCCGCAGAATTTGCACATTGGTTTAGTTATTTTACTTATTTCTTTTTCTTGGTTCTGAATATTATTTAACTGGTCTGTGGCCGCTTCCGATGCTCTACACATATCTATAGCAAGTTCCAAATCCAAATTTTCACATTTTAACAAATCTCTTTTTAGATTGCTGTTATTTATGCCCGTAACAATTTTGTCCCTAAGGAGCTCTTGTTTGAATTCCTTATACTCACACTTGTTTATTAATTTTTGGATTTCCAATAGGTAACTCTCAAAACTTTCATTGTCATTTTGGTTTCGAGCATTGAAAAGATATCTATTATAGATTACATTTCTCTTTTTTACAATGGGGAAGATGAGCGTAATTATTTTATAACATGGAAAAATCAAACATAAAATCTAAAAAATATTGGTGAAAAAATTTTTTAGATATCTCAAAAACTGATTTTTATATAAATTTTCAAAGTTGAATGTTTTTAAAATCAGCGCGGACTTGACCGCTCAACGCGTTACGTCATTTCGCCGGTTACGTCCGCCGAGATGTTATAAAACAAAGTCCCTCCGCCGCGTCTGTGTTTCTGTTCGCAATAAACTCAAAAACTACTAAACGGATTTTCATGCGGTTTTCACCAAATGATAGAATGATTCTTGGGAAAGGTTTAGGTGTATAATAAGTTGAGGTTTTATTTAAATTGGTAGAAATATGACGATAATATTGTTAAAGATGTTGGCAAAAATTAAGCCGCCTGGGAGCTTGCATCGAAAACGCTGCATAAACCTTTTGAGCTATAACAAAATAATGTATGATGGAATTGTTTCTCTTTTATAGATCTACAAAAAAGTCCGCGATGGCATATATCTATCTTTTAAGACTAGCTCGCTATACCCATTATATTTTCTAAAAAATCGGTCACATACAGTGCGGTGATTTGGAAAGCTATTTAGAAGGATACAGAAGTAATCCTTATCAATTTAAATACGTCTGTTACCTGAAGCATTTCATGCACATTATTTTAATCATTTATACCATACCATTTAAAGGCTTAGGAGTTGTCGCAAAAAATAACGCGGGCGAAAATAAATTCAAGAGCGTCTTTTGGAGCAAATGACTGTACGATATTTGTTTTTTTTTGGGTGTACAAAAAAAAAGAAAGAACCGAAGGGAAGCGAGGGCGGGTCGCTAGTACACATATAAAACTTGTTTTAAATAGTGTATTTTTCATAACAATCAAAGAAGATGATGGAGCCAGAAGGTGGCCATGGGAATTCTGTAATAAAACGACGAAACACCATTGAGTTAATTCTCGTTTGATTCGTGTTTACAAAGATTCCGGTTCCAACTAGATGATATCCAAGATGTGATGATGGAGCCAGAAAGTGGCCATGGAAACTCTGTAGTAAAATGATGAAACCCAATCGAGTATGCTCGTTTGATTTGTCTTGACAAGGACTCTGGTGCTAGATGATATTCAAGTTCTGATGATGGAGCCAGAAGGTGGCTATGGGAACTCTGTAGTAAAGCGACGAAACACCGTCGAATTTGGGCTCGTTTGGTTCGGCTTGATAAGAACTCTGGTCCTAAAAGATATCCAGGTTGATAGATGATGAACCAGAAAGTAGCCATGAGATCTCTATAATAAAACGACACAAACCAGTGAGTTTGGGCTCGTATAATTGGTCTTGACAAGGAGTCTGGTTCTAGATGATATCCAAGGTTTATGATGGAGCCAGAAGGTGGCCATGGGAAATTTGTAATAAAACGACGAAACACCATCGAATTTAGGCTCGTTTGATTCGTCTTGACAAGGACTCTGGTTCTAGATGATAACTAAGTTCTGGTGATGGAGACTAAAGGCGGCCATCGGATCTCTGTAATAGTGCGACGCAAACTATTTGAGTTTGGGCTCATTTCTTTATTCATCTTCACAATATCTTAGATGATATCCAAGGTCTGACGATGGAGTCAGAAGGTGGACATGGAAACTCTATAGTAAAACGACATACCGCCATTGAGTTTGGACATTTTAGACTCGATTAATCTTGTCTTGTCAAATTAAAGTTCATTGACAATTTAAATTTTAGATTAAATCCAGGGATGATGGCGCCAGAAAGAGGCCATGGGAACTCTGTTACAAAATGACGCAATACCCTAGAATTTAGGCTAGTTTGTTTTAAACGATCCCAAATTCAATGGTGTTGCGTCGTTTTATTACAGAGTTCTCATTATCACCTTCTGGCTCCATAATCAGACCCTGGATATCATCTAGGACCAGATTTCTTGTCAAGACGAATGAAACGAGTCCCAATTCGATGGCGTTATGACAATTAATTACAGAGTTCCCATGCTCACTTTCTGGCTCCATCATAAGACCCTGGGAACCATCTAGAAATAGGGTCCTAGTCAAGACAAATCAAACGAAACCAAATTCAATGAAGTTGTATGGTTTTATTACAGAGTTCCCGTGACCTTCTTCCAACTCCATCATCAGACCCTGGAAACCATCTCCCACCATAGTACTTTTCAAGGCGAATCAAACGATTTCAAACTAGACCATGTGGTTGCATGGTTTTATTACAGAACTATTGTGGCCTTCTTACGGCTCCATCATCAGACCCTGAAAACTTTTCCCAACAGTGTACTCTTCAAGACGAATCAAACGTGCCCAAACTCGACGGGGTTGCATGGTTCTATTACAGAGTTCCTGTAGCCATTTTCAGGTCCACTGTTTGTTTCCCAACAGAATACTCGTCAAAACGAATCAAACGAGCCCATTGTCGATAGGGTTTCATGATTTTGATACAAAGTTCCTGTGGCTTTCTTCTGGCTCTATCATCAGACTCTGGAAACGATCTCCCATCATAGTACTTGCCAAGGCAAATCAAACGATTCTAAATGATATCAGACCCTAGAAACTATGTTCTCAACGGAGATCTCGTCAAGACGAATCAAATGAGCCCAAACTCGATGGGGTTGCATGGTTTGAATACAGATTTCCTGTAGCCTTCTTCGGGCTCCATCATAAGACCTTGAACCTAATCTCCCATTCCCATCAGAGTACTTGTCGAGACAAATTAATTGAGCACAAACTCGATGGGATTGTATGGATTTATTATAGAGTTCCTGTGGCCTTCTTCTGGCTCCGTCATCAGATCAGCTCAATGATTCCATAATATTGCATTGTCTTCCAGTTCTGACCATTCAAAGTTTCTAGCTCTGTATAAAATAATTTGCAGTAAACAAACAAATAAACGAGATAACGACCTAATAAAAACTTAAGAAATGAAAAATACATCAAAAATTACCTGTAAAAAACGTCAACTTGCGAAAGATACGTATCCGAAGAACTCTATAAAACTTTCTGTATTTTATTGAAAAATGTACTAGTTGTATGAAAAATATAAAATAACAAAACAAAAGGATCGAAATGAACGAAAGTAAGTTTACAGAGCCTGTCCAATCACATAGTGTAGCGCTACCATACGCCCGCCGCCGCTGTCCGCCGCACAACCGGCGACGTGACGTCACAGCCATTACTCGAACGACGCAATCAGATTCCGCGCGTCCCCAAATTGATTTGCTTATAAAAAATTCAATTTTAATGATATCAATATCATTTTTTCACAGTTAGTCTTATAATTGCTTATATTTTTAATAAAGGCTAAAAAAATTGGTAAAATTTTCATTTACATCTTCCCCATTCGGTTTCTTAATAAATTCAGTATTTTTTCTTCATCTTTTTTAGTTTCGTCGTTTAAGTCAAAAAGATATTTTGAAACAGCGGCTGTGCCAATGGCACTATAAAGCACGTATGCTTTTTGTGCTCTCTTCTCCAGGCCCCACTTGTCCATGCCTGTGGCAGTGGTATAATTAATCCACCCGTCGTAGAACGATTCAAAATTTTCGGTGGGTTCGCCCGTAGTATTCAGAGGCGATGGCCATGGCACGTGTATCGCCTGATCCGCTCCACTTTTTACCACAGCGAGATCGGCCATTTGTTTCTGCATGGCGGCCAATATTTCGGTTTGCGACCTCATAATTTCCGCCAGGGCGTCCATGTCTTTCTCCTTAGACATTATGATACTGACACCATGTATAATTCTTAATAAAACTATATGGATTTAGTCGAACAATCACTTTTATTTAAATTATTCAAGATACATTTCTAATATTTTAACAATGAATCCCATAGAGCAAGTGAAGTAAGTGCTGTCAGTCTTCCACAGACTAAGAGGTGATCGTGTCACAGATTATAAAAATAGATAACATAACACACCGTAAAATTCTCAGACTTTCTATACTACTTTACGTGTCATCCTGATGGAACTGCTCATGCCGGAACAGCGATAGTTGTGAGGAAATCTATAAAACATCACCGTATGCCTGATTATAGAACTGAACAGATACAGGCTACGACTATTGCCATTGAAGACAAAACTGGTAACGTCAATGTTTCTGCAGTATACTGCCCTCCAAAACACAAAATTAGCGAAACCATGTATTCCCATTTCTTTCATACACTTGGCAATAGATTTGTGGCGGGAGGCGATTGGAATGCTAAGCACACCTTCTGGGGCTCCAGGCTAATTACCACCCGAGGCAGGAAATTAAAACTTTGTATTGACAATGATCACCTTGTTGCAATATCAACTTTCGAACCAACTTTACTGGCCCAGCGACAGAAATAAGATACCAGATTTATTAGATTTCTTTGTAACTAAGGGATTCTCAAAGATATACACTAAGCCTGAATCGTGTTATGATGGATCATCTAATCACACACCTGTGCTGTTAACAATTAGCACCAAAGTCATAGAGTGTACGAAACCGGAAAAACTGTATAATAAATATACTGACTGGAATTCGTTCAGAGAATTCATTGAAGACAGAATAGAAATGAAGATAGCACTAAACACTCCTGACAATATAGAAGATGCTGCTAAATATATCACCTCTCTCATACAACAGGCATGCTGGGCCAATACTCCTGCATCGAATTATGAAAAAGTTACAAACTATCCACTTCAAATAAAAATGGCAATTCTTGAAAAGCGAAGACTACGCAGAGTCTGGCATCAAAGTCGACTTCAAGAAGACAAAACTAAATTCAATAGTGCATGTAATGACCTAAAGGATATGATGCAGTCCTGGAATGATGACACTCTAAAAACACAACTGGAGTCATTAACAGGAACAAGCTCAACGGACTATTCACTGTGGAAGTTCATGCGGAACCGTGACAGGCCCCAAATAGCGAAACCTGCCATAAGACGTAGTGATGGCTGGGCTCGAACACCAAAAGAAAAAGCAGACATCTTCGCTGAGCATTTGGCTACCATCTTTTGTCCAAATAACACGAATAACCAAGAAACGGAAAATCAAGTTGATACTATCTTGAATCCAGTGGCGTGCCTAGGCCTACAGAGTATAGCAAGCCCGAACCCTAAAATCAAGCAAATTGTTTTACCAGCTCAATATAAGCAAGAGAAACAATGCATCTCACAGTTTCTCTTTACTAATTTAAGATTTTTTTCATACCAAAATATCGATGTGACACCGCCCAGCGCCATCTAGACTAATTAATAGATAGGTCGCAAAAAAGCACCAAAAGCACAACCCTTAAGCATACATAATTATTCATAAATTAGTTCGACACAAAATGTTAGATGGCGTGACTTTATCGAATTTAATTATTGTGCAATCAAAACTAAATTTCTCGTTTAAAATGTGTAACTCATAATAAATATTTAAATCATTTCACAAAATAATAGCGTTCCTGAGTTTTTACTAGACAATTCCAATCCTATCCCCTTGTCGTTCAAATGAAAGACGCAAAACTAACCTTACTTATTTATTTTTATAAGAAGAACCAACAATGTAAACGAGTCCACGACGAAATTAGGTACGTACGATACATTGAAGAATTGTATTTCTTTGAAAATACTTAAATGAAGAGGTATTATTACCGGACTGCAAGTGCAAGGCAAGGGTCATTTTTTGTATTTCTCTTGGATCGATTCAACTCGTGGACACTTTCACAGATCACACAGTGAATAAACATTTTAATCCATCACGAAAAAGCATTATCAATCATTAGACTGAAATTTAGACATATTTTTAACACAAAAACACTAATAAAGGCAAAACACTTGTTGTTTCAAAACAGCTGTCGTCAGGTCGTCACAGATTATTGGCGTTGGCGTTATGTTGGTACCCCGTAAATTTGTTTTTATTGCGATGGAATAAGGTTCAAAATTGAATAAATTTCCGGGGTACCAACATAACGCCATGGGTAAAATAACCGCACTCTACGCGGGCGGCCTCGTATTATGGCCATTTGTGGCTAACTTCAATAGCAAGCATGCTTTGGCTCGGATTGGGCATTTTTCATAGAATCTATACATACCTACAGTAGTATGTATGTAGTGGGGTACCAGTTTCGCTAACGTTAGAAGAGTGCGTATGTATGGATTTGCGAAGCCCGGTTGCAAGCCAACGAGTGCGAGAGAGATGCAGTGTATTGTTCGATTAATACGCTATCTATATTATGCAGTTTAACGACTTGACTATCGATCAGTTGTTTGAAAAATTGAATCTTTGGTTGATTTTGATTGAAAATTTACGTTCGTGAATAATATTTTGCTGTTGTCATTAATTGAGTTTCATTAGTAGTGTAAATAAGATTTTGTTAGGGCAAGCCGGGCTTTTGGGCTTCTATGGAGGTACCGCCACTGCTTGAATCAGGACTACCAAATGTGTTTACCGCCAAAACCCGTCACAGTAAAAGAAGTATGGAAAGTGGTGTCAGAACTTAAAGACAAAAAAGCACCTGGATTCGACCTAATTACAAAAGAAGTCATCAAGCAACTACCAAAGAAAGCCATTGTCTTAACAACACTGTATAACGGTATCCTGAGAGTACAATACTTCCCGAACTTATGGAAGGTATCTCAGATCATAATGATACACAAAGATGGCAAATCACCACACGAGGTTAGCTCATATCGACCCATTAGCCTATTGCCAATCCTCTCAAAGATCTTTGAGAAACTTCTACTGCGAAGAATCCTTCCTATCCTAGAAGAAAATAATGTCATTCCAAGCCACCAATTCGGATTTAGACAAGCGCATTCCACTGTAGAGCAAGTCCACAGAGTACACGAGCGAATAAGGAAGACTCTAGAAGAAAAGGAAAACTGCTCTGCGGAGTTCTTGGATATTCAGCAAGTCCTTGACAAAGTCTGGCATAAAGGACTCCTCTGCAAGATAAAAAGTAGCCTCCCACACAGCTTCTACCAAATCTTCGAATCGTACATTAATGGTAGAATATTCCAAGTGAAAGAGTCAGGAGAAACATCAAAATTCTTCGAGATACATGCAGGAGATCCACAAGGCTCAGTCTTGGGGCCAATACTCTATACCATTTTTACGGCTGACTTACCTGTAATGGACAAAATCACAACTGCCACATTTGCTGATGACACTGCTATTCTTGCAAGCGATAAAAACCCAGACATAGCAACCCAAACATTGCAAAAGGGGCTGGATGAAATTACAAAATGGCTTCAAAAGTGGCGAATAAAAGCCAGTGCCTCTAAATCGGTGCAGGTCACATACACCCTCAAAAAAGACAATTGCCCTCCAGTACAGTTGGATAATGTTACACTCCCACATCAGGATTGTGTTAGATATCTGGGGCTACACCTGGATGACGTCTTACCTGGAGAGAACACATAAGAAAAAAAAGAGAGGAACTAAATATCCGCTATAAGCGTCTCCTTTGGTTACTGGGCCGAAACAGCAAGTTGGCATTAGACAACAAACTTTTAATATATAAAACAGTCCTCAAACCACAATGGACCTATGGTATCCAACTCTGGGGAAGTGCCAGCAATTCGAACATCGCATGCCTCGAAAGAGCTCAAAATATGATACTCCGAACCATTAGTGAAGTGCCATGGTATATCACTAATTCTGAAATACATGAACACCTGGAAATGAGTACAGTTTTGGAAGAGATTGCCAATGCAACCCAGAGATACCGGGGTAGACTGGATAGACACCCAAATGTTCTTGCATCACAGCTCTTAACTCGGAGTTATACCAAGCGCCTTAAAAGGAAAGATATCCTGTAAGGAGGAATGAAGGAGGAGATGTCTCTGCTGAGGGACACACTCTACACAGATCAAAGACTGGAACTCATTTGCTCATAGTGGAGACCACTGATTGCAGATTTCAAAACAGAAAAATAAAAAAAAAATGTCGTAACAATTTACTTCCATTGTTCTTCCTGTTCCGGGTGTGGAGTGGAACAAGCGCTTCTTTACTCTAACCTTAGGACTACTTACATAAAGAAAAGAGACGAAGCTTGTTATTTTTATCTATTAATTTGTGATCATTAAATGTTCTGTTATTTTTTTCTGTTAAGCAAGACTAAACTTTATTGCAATTAAGTAAAATGTAATATTATAAAATACGTTTTCCATTTCGGCAGTTACGGCACACATGCGACATCTTGTTTGTATTGGGTGAACCATCATGTCACCTAATAAAGTTGCTTGCAGTACTACTTTCATTAAGCATTTTTCTTAAATTGCGATAGATGGCAGTAATTATCATAAATTTACTAAATAAGTTTAAATAGTTAAAATTAAAATAGATTGTTGTTAAAAACTGGTGCATTTTCGACCATATTGACGTATGAAAGTCAGTAAGGTCTAAAATCGCTTGCACCCGTTTTTTAACTAATGATCACTAGTCAAATGTTTTCCTATATTCTCTACCATTATTTTGTTATTCCGGACATTGCCTGTACCCCAGCAGTAGATACATAAATGGTGATTATGATGATGATGATGATGATGATGAAATACCAGGTGAATTAAGTCTACTGAAGAAAAAAAATTTCAAGGATTTTTTACTGAAAATACCCCCAATCTGGGAACCCTGATCTTTTCCTTAAATCCCTGGCAGCACTAGATGTCCCATTTCCTACCCGCATATCCTAATTTGCAGAATGCATCCATTCCACGTAAATAATAAAGCGCTTAAACATCCTTTAGAATCTCAATAAAATTAAAATATTTTTATTTAATTCAGCCTGTTTACCTACCTCTTAACATAAAATTGGCAAAACAGCCAAACTCTATTGCCACAAAAAACAAAAAAGGCCATAAACAAACACAGGAACAGATAACACGACTAATTTACAAAGTCGAATGTATTTTTGATATGGTCGGTTTATATAACAGATAAAAATAACAAGCTTTGTCTCTTTTCTTTTCATATGTTAGAGTAAGAAAGCGCTTGTTCCACGTAACAGGCGGAATGATGGCAACAGGTTGTTACTCTGATAACAGCTCGGTGCAGGGAACAGTCTAGACGGCGAGAACAGTCTGTTTCGCCTGTTCCTTTGAACAACAGTTATTTCATAGCCCTCGTACCAGGCCGAAACAGTCACATTTAATTATCTGTTATTTTTAACTGTTACAATAAATACGCCTCACGTCTAATACTGTGTTATTCAGAGATGTTTCACAAAACTAGGGTGCAAGACTGTTCTAACAAAACCTGGCATAATGCTTGTAAACCAATCACGATGCACCTTTTATTTAAGAGGCATATTACGTTTCGACTGTGATTTTTGCGTAAAATGGCCAATTTTGGGGTTCTCGATCTCAGAAACAACAATACATTAACAGTTTCGACTTATTGAATAGTGTAGAATAGCTATTGGAATAGATCATAGCGGCCTCGCTTTTTTGAAAATTTGCTTAACTTTATAATTAAACCCGAAATTGCAGAGATAAAGACTTCCATAAAATGCGCGAAGGCACTTTTTTGGGGTCATGGATTGAACTACTGTGCTAAACAAATGAAATAAAAAAAAATTGAATATTATCTCTTATATAGTCGAATTGTTCATAGCGGCCTCGGAATTTTTAAATTATGTATGGAATATGTGAAAAAAAATCCCAATCAAAAACCATAAAACTACTAAAAAGGCTCAGAATTAACTGTGAATTTCTCGTAGATACATAATTATTATTACGTAAAATTTATATAAGAATAATCTTTACTTCATAAGAAAATCAAATTTCATACTTTTATTTGTTGTTTGTACTTGTTTTTCATTCTGTGTATGTTCAAAGTTGACTCTAAGAAATCGTTCACCAACTTTAATTTTCCTTTCTAACCCTTTAACTTTCCAGTGTATTATCATATTACTTTTTGTCGCGAAAACATACAAATGTATTTAGTAGACCCAAAGGTTTCTCTAGGTTGTAGCGCTAAAATCCATCAAAATCGAAATTTCGACGAAAAAATGTGATAGGGCCCTTAATCCTTAAACGGTGGGACTAAACGTTAAACTGTCACTCTGAATACGATTTGCGCTAAAATGGCGTTAGTCCGCAGTCTAACGCCATGTTAACTTTGGCCCTAGTTTAACGAACGCACTCTGAATAAGACAGACAGTATTTACTGTGATCCATCAGTATTTATCAAATTCCATGGTACAAATATACTGTATATGTAAGCTAGTAGAATCATGGATCACAGTATTTTCTTGATAACTGAAAATTCCAATAGGGAATGTCCGAAAAAAATAAAATTGGCTAAATATTTTTTTATAGGTAGGAATAAGCTCCCTTTGTACCTAATAGTAAAAAGTTTCAGAATTTTTGGTTGCGTAATAAAATAAAATAAAATAAAGTCTCTTCGACTTCACAAATATACGAAAGTAACAGCAGAATGGAGATAATGGCGAGTCCATAGCTCGAGTTTTGCTCTACACAATCAACAAAAACATCTACAACACAAAACATTGTTTCGCGAAACATTTTTGTGTAGAGAAACAATGTTTTTGCTTTCCATGCCCGATGGAAAACACATACACAAAACATCAGTGTGACCAGAGTAAATTTTACGAAAATACCGAAGCACCCCAAAAATACTGAAATATACACAAACTTGCACATGCATAATATACCGGTAAAAATACTGATTCTCAAAACAGGTTTTATTAATTTATCATCACAATAAATGTAAAATTGTACCTATTTTATTAACATTCTATTCGAAGGCAAAACTAGACGTGTTTTCCCGATGGATGCGTCAAGTAAAATAAACCAAAAAAAACACGCTTTACCT
Organism: Agriphila geniculea; assembly: GCA_943789525.1. Taxonomy (NCBI): domain Eukaryota; kingdom Metazoa; phylum Arthropoda; class Insecta; order Lepidoptera; family Crambidae; genus Agriphila; species Agriphila geniculea. Next base: position 19,350,727 of record OX038875.1, read on the forward strand.
AATTCTCCTAGCAAAAATGGAAACAAAAAAATGACACTGTCAAACTGACCTTGACAGTTACATTTTCAGATATACCTAAACCTTTGGTCACTTATAAATTTATTTCATTCATTTTCGAGTCATGATAAGTACTATCCCGTCAAGTGGTAATGCGCCTGGTGGCCATGATTTTAACCTCAAAAACAAAAAACTATTGTAAAATTTTTATATACCTAGACCCTATCTTATTGAAAATAATAATTCAATAATTAATATATTAGATTACCTATTAGAATTTTCTTGTTTCATGACTTTTTAGTTGCGGATCACGTCAACGTAGATGTTAATGTGACAAGGTTCCAGCGCATTACCAATTGCGAAATTGGCAACACTGAAGTTTTGTCTACACAAACCATGCAATCGCTGTGGACGGCGTGTGTAGAGAAACATGTTTCGGAAACAATGTTTTGTGTAGATGTTTTTAATGATTGTGTAGAACAAAACATGTGCTATGGACCCGCCCTTATAACTTTGCCATCACCTGCCACAACCACAACACAAGAACCTATGAATATAAGGTTCTTGCCACAACATGAATTTAAATTTTTTTTTTTTAAATACTTGCTGTGGTTGAGGCCAAGGAGGTTTATATAGGAAATGAGTACTATACAAAAATTTTCACTATTCGTTATTGCTTTTGAAATTCTATCGATGACATTGACTGAAGACTCTACTGTGTGAATGAAACAGCACTAGGTGGAGGACTTTGTACTATTATGTATTCTGTGGTGGAGGTCGGTGTCTCGTTCGCACAATTGCCATTACTAAACAATAATACCACGATAGTAGGAAAAAAAATGTACGTTACCAATCACGTAGTGTGTCAAAGGGTATGTATCAGAATGTCTAAAGTTAAAATGTCTAAAGTTAAAATGGCAAAGTTCAAAATGTCAAAAATCAAAATGCTAATGGTTTAAAATGTCAAAAATCATTATGTATAAATTCATAATAGCAAAATTCAAAATGTCAAACGGTTCAAACATCAAACTAGTTAAAATATCAATGGTCCATAAGTCAAAGGTTTACAATGATTTGAAAACAACAATTCGCCTTTTTTTTCGTTTATCGCCTTGCAAAATTTTGTGAGCAATTCTTTGTAGTTTCTAGTAATTGCGTTACAATTTTTAAATTGTAACATGGAGGAGGATATACTTACGTTTTCTAAATTTGTGATTATTTACCTAAGATGTAACATTATTACACTATTGTGTAAAAAAAAATGTTTTTTACTATTATAATATACTTACTGTGATTATTTAGGTACTTAGATGTAAAGCTTTTATATTATGATGTAAATATAAATGATGATTTTTTTACCTCTTTATCATATTCATTTTCTATTACTTTAAGGGCATGATTTTATCAATTACCTAATAAATGCGTTTTCAGTGACCTAGTTAAAAATATTTGTTCCTGAAATAGTAGATCTCTCACCTAAATCGAGTCCCCAAATAATGTTAAAACGATTACCTAAATATTAATTAAAAATTACTTGGAAATAATATCAATTACCTATCAAAATAATAAAAGTGTCACTGAAATTGAATCAACAAACAATATCAAAATGGTTTTAAAAACTCCGTTATAAAAACTCCGCCCCTATTAGGATTTTTTCTATTAATTAGGTAACAGATCTATAATTTCGATAATTGAACGAATTAATCGATGCTAAAAGTTAGATGATTAGATTTATAGTGACAGGTTTATTATTTTAGGTAGGTGTATTATTCCTGCCCGTAACTTACTTTTTAGAGCATAGATCTTAGGTATATTCAGGCTATAGAAAAAAGTGATCAAACTATAATTTAAGATACATATTTACATTAATCCGATGATTTATACTTTAGAGATAGTTTTGGTAAATATGATAACTAATATATTTCTTGGAGATAGATATTATTATTAGGGTATTGCAGATTAGTGACACATCTAAACTTAGGTGACAGAAAATTTTGTTCCCTTTTATTTTCACTTTTGCTATAGTATGTACCTGTGCGAATCAAGTTCGCATACGTATGGCAAACTATTTTCAGCACAGGATATTATTTTTTTTGCTGCAGGTTCGCGAACCTAAGTGAGTACCCACCTTAACGTGCGCCTATTTTCCTCCAGTTTTTTGTGTGATTCTTCATTTCATTTCTTTGATTCATTGCAATATATCAATTGGATGCACTCGCCGAGATCACCAGTCAAGACTAAGCCACCACGAGACGCGGAGCGCACGCCGCTCGACCAATGCACCGCGCCCGTGTTGTGCACGCGCTGACGTTGTCGTAATCAAGTTGTTATTATTTCTTAACTTATTCAAATCACACTTTCTTAACTTCAATTTTGGTAGACTGCTACACTTATCACCAAACATTAAAGCAGGAGAATAAGCGATCCCCTCCATGAAAAAAGACTCCGGCAAACAGTGAGCTTTCCATACAAACGTAATACATAATTATCTGTGGTAGGTAATACCAAAATGATTTGCGATTGGAACATATTTGATCCTCACCACTGAGGTACTTGGCTTACCTCTTACTGCCGGAACACAACAATTTTTAAAGTCCCTCTAGACTATGGCTATGCTAAAACGTCAAGAAAATCCGAAATCAAACTAAATACTAACTAATTATCAAACTACTTTTAATAAAACCGCAAGAAAACCGCGTTAGTATCCGTTACTCCGGCGAACTGTGAGCTTCCCATACAAAGTATTAACATAACACCAAAATGATTCGCAATTTAATCATAATTAACTTTTTTTGTGATGTTATTAATTGGATAAAGAAAGACATTATTTATCTAGTAATATTTAACTAAATAAAAAATCCAAAATACAAACCAAACAAAAATTATTGCGATTTACAGTTTTGTATGAAAACATGTAATTGGAATTAATTATGAATTGGTAATTTAAATATTAGACATTTTAAGTTTTGATCATTTGAACTTAGACATTTTAACTTAGGACTATCTGACCTTTTGACATTTTCGTTTTTGACATTTTGAACGTTTTACATTTTAATCGTTAGACATTCAAATTTTTGACATTTTGAACTTTGCCATTTTAAGTTTAGACATTCTAACTTTAGACATTCTGATACGTACCCGTGTCAAAGTTAAGGATTCGGAGTGGAATATTGAAAATGAAAATATACTACTTAAATATTAATTTAGAAAAACACATAGTAATTGTAAAATAAAACTGAACTTACTCTTTTGATTTCTACAATAATGCTAATCAGCATTATTGTAGTTGTATAAATTCAAGTGTCAATCCTGGCAACTCCGATCCGATTTTGACTTTGGCGCCAAATTTCAATTATAGAATTTCAATATTCGGGAAATATTCCTACAAAACTAGGGTGACCATAAATACTACACCATTTCTGATTTCCCAAAAACGAAATTGTTCTATCAATGGAAATAACTGGAAGTCGCATGCGAGGGGTAAAGTTTATATTAATAATCAAATTCATGTTTATGCGCCGATTTCGATGAAACTCGGTTTTTAACACTATTTTGATAAGAAAATAACAACGCATTTTTTAAATATTAAAAAATTCAAGATGGCGGTCAACTTTTTTGTTTATGGGCCGATTTCGATGAAACTCGGTTTTTGGCACTATTTTGATAAGAAAATAACAACACATTTTTTAAATATTAAAAATTCAAGATGGCGGCCAACTTTTTTGTTTATGGTCCGATTTCGATGAAACTCGGTTTTTGGCACTATTTTGATAAGAAAATAACAACGCATTTTTAAAATATTTAAAAAATTCAAGATGGCGGCCAACTTTTTTGTTTATGGGCCGATTTCGATGAAACTCATTTTCGGCACTATTTTGATAAGAAAATAACAACGCATTTTTTAAATATTAAAAAATTCAAGATGGCGGCCAACTTTTTTGTTAATGGGCCGATTTCGATGAAACTCGGTTATTGGCACTATTTTGATAAGAAAATAACAAAGCATTTTTAAAATATTAAAAATTCAAGATGGCGGCCAACTTTTTTGTTTATGGTCCGATTTCGATGAAACTCGGTTTTTGGCACTATTTTGATAAGAAAATAACGAAGCATTTTTAAAGTATTAAAAATTCAAGATGGCGACCAACTTTTTTGTTTATGGTCCGATTTCGATGAAACTCGGTTTTCGGCACTATTTTGATAAGAAAATAACAACGCATTTTTTAAATATTAAAAAATTCAAGATGGCGGCCAACTTTTTTGTTTATGGGCCGATTTCGATGAAACTCAGTTTTTGGCCCTATTTTGATAAGAAAATAACAATGCATTTTTAAAATATTAAAAATCCAAGATGGCGGCCAACTTTTTTGTTTTTGGGCCGATTTTGATGAAACTCGGTTTTTGGCACTATTTTGATAAGAAAATAACTAAGCATTTTTAAAATATTAAAAATTCAAGATGGCGGCCAACTTTTTTGTTTATGGTCCGATTTCGATGAAACTCGGTTATTGGCACTCTTTTGATAAGAAAATAACAAAGCATTTTTAAAATATTAAAAATTCAAGATGGTGGCCAACTTTTTTGTTTATGGTCCGATTTCGATGAAACTCGGTTTTTGGCACTATTTTGATAAGAAAATAACAACACATTTTTAAAATATTAAAAATCCAAGATGGCGGCCAAGTTTTTTGGGCCGATTTCGATGAAACTCGGTTTTTGGCACTATTTTGATAAGAAAATTACAACGCAATTTTTAAATAATAAAAAATTCAAGATGGCGGCCAACTTTTTTGTTTATGGGCCGATTTCGATAAAACTCGGTTTTTGGCACTATTTTGATAAGAAAATAACAAAGCATTTTTAAAATATAAAAAATCCAATATGGCGGCCAACTTTTTTGTTTTTGGGCCGATATTGATGAAACTCGGTTTTTGGCACTATTTTGACAAGAAAATAACAACGCAATGTTGAAAACTTACAAAATTCAAGATGGTGGCCAACTTTTTTGTTCTTGGGCCGATTTCAATGAAACTTGGTTTTTGGTACCATTTTGACAAGAAAATAACAATGCAATTTTATAAATACAATAAATCCAAGATGGCGGCCAACTGTTTTGCTTGTGGACTGATTTTGATGAAACTTGGGTTTTGGTACTATTTTGACAAGAAAACAGCAAAGGAATGTCATAAGAAAAATCTAAGATGGCAGCCAAGTTATATATTTGTTTTTTCAACCGAGTCACATCAAAATCAACCCAAAAACAAATTAGCAGCCATTTTGATCTTTTTTGATTTTTCCATCAGTTTACATTGAGTTGTTATTTTCTTGTCTAATTAGTACCAAAAACCGAGTTTCATCGAAATCGGCCCAAAAAACAAAAAGGTTGGCCGCCATCTTAGATTTTTAGTATTTTAAAATTGCGTTGTTATTTTCTTGTCAAAATATTACCAAAAACCGAGTTTCATCGAAATCGGCCCAAAAACAAACAAGTTGGCTGCCATCTTGGATTTTTTAATTTTTTCGATACATATTGTGTTATTATTTTCTTGTCAAATTAGTACTAAAAACCGAGTTTCATTCAAATCAGCCCACAAATAAAAGAGTTGGCTGCCATATTTTTTAATATTTTTAACATTTCTTTGTTATATTTTTATCAAAATAGTAACAAAATCGAGTTTCATAAAATCGGCCCACGAACAATATAGTTGGCCGCCATTTTGGTTTTTATTATATTTAAACATTGTGTCGTCGTAAATCTCTTGCACCCATTTTATTAACTTCACAAGTAAAGAAATTGGTGCAAGTATTTTAGACCTTATTGACATCTTTACCAAAATAACAGTTTTTAATGAAACAGCAAAGTAAATGTACAAGTATAATTATGGGAAAAAGCAATCGAATTTCAAACGTCAATAAAGTCGAAAATCGTATGCATCTTTTTTTAACTACAGATCACTAGACAATGTTTTCCTACTTTGACTTGTTTTTCCAACATTTATTTGTTTTTCCGAAGTTCACGCACATTGCATTTTTATTTAAAATTGGAATAAACTTTAAAGTTGCGTAATTATTTACACTTGAAATTTAATTGAATTGAATAAACTAGATTTTAATTGGTTGAATTACCATATTTAAAAAATAAAAACAAAAAAGCAACTTAATAAAAACGTGATAAATAATTTGTTCTTAAAAAATATTTTTTTTAAATAAATATAAATTTTCTTTTTTTTAGTTAACGAGCTAAACTAAAAATATACCACCGCCTATCAGAGTACTCGTCAAGACCATTCAAACTAGTCCAAACTCGATGGGGTTGAAAGGTTTTATTGCAGAGTTCCTGTGGCCTTCTTCCGGCTCCATCATCAGACTCTTGGATACTATTACCCAACAGAGCACTCGTCAAGACGATTCAAACGAGCCCAAACTCGATGGGGTTGCATGATTTCAATATTGAGTTCCTATGGCGTGGCCTCCAGACTTCATCATCCGACCCTGAACCTTGTCTCCCGTCGGAATACTTGTCAAGACAATTCTAACAAGCCCAAGCACGATGGGGTTGTATAGTTTCATTCATCATAGAGTTCCTGTGGCGTTCTTCCGGCTCCATCATCAGATCTGCTCAATGACACTGTAATATTGCATTTCTTTCCATTTCTTACCTGTGTTCAAAGTTTCAAGTCTCTAGCTCATCAGGAATTTAGTATAAAATCGTTTGCAAAATTTGTGCTCAAACAAACAAAAGAGCAAGCAACCTAATAAAAACGCGGTAAAAAGTGTTAATTATGAATAACGAACTACCTAGGTATTTAAGTTTATATTAAACAGTTTAAAGTATTATGTATGTCTCCGGCCAACCATACGGTTTGGTCACCCTAATGAAGAAAAGGACACATACATCTACTTGACCTCTCTGTCGGCTCGTTTTGGGGCGAAGCACTCAATCCGGTTTATAGTAATATTTCCATGTGCCACAACCACAACAAGTATTAAGAAAAAAAAGTTTTGATATTTCTTTTTTTTAATACCGTGTTGTGGTTGTGGGCAAGGAGGTTCATATAGGCCCTATACTATAGGGAGTGAGTACTAAACAAAAATTTTCACAATTCGTTTAAAAGAAATTCAACTGTATTGCCTTCGTCATAGAGTTGAAATTCTATCGATGACATTGATATCCAACCGCTGCCGTCAAAACTAGTTTTGTCCATCTGCTACCGGCAAACCTAGTTCTGACCTACAGCTACCGGCAAAACTAGTTTTGTCCAACAGCTACTGGCAAAACTAGTTTTGTCCAACAACTACCGGCAAAACTAGTTTTGACCAACCGCTGCCGTCAAAACTAGTTCTGTCCAACAGCTACAGGCAAAACTAGTTTTGTCCAACCGCTGCCGTCAAAACTAGTTTTGTCCATCAGCTACCGGCAAAACTAGTTTTGTCCAACAGCTAACGGCAAAACTAGTCTTGTCCAACAGCTACCGGCAAAACTAGTTTTGTGCAATAGCTACAGGCAAAACTAGTTTTGTCCACCGCTGCCGTCAAAACTAGTTTTGTCCGTCAGCTACGTGCAAACCTAGTTCTGACCTACTAGTAGGCAAAACTAGTTTTGTCCATCAGCTTCCGGCAAACTTAGTTTAACCCAAAGCTACCGGCAAAACTAGTTTTGTCCAACAGCTACCGGCTACACCTAGTTTTGTCATACAGCTTTCGACAAAACTAGTTTTGTCCAACAGCTACCGGCAAAACTAGTTTTGTGCAATAGCTACAGGCAAAACTAGTTTTGTCCAACCGCTGCCGTCAAAACTAGTTTTGTCCGTCAGCTACGGGCAAACTTAGTTCTGACCTACAGCTACCGGCAAAACTAGTTTTGTGCAATAGCTACAGGCAAAACTAGTTTTGTCCAACCGCTGCCGTCAAAACTAGTTTTGTCCGTCAGCTACGGGCAAACCTAGTTCTGAACTACAGGTACCGGCAAAACTAGTTTTGTGCAAAAGCTACAGGCAGTACTAGTTTTGTCCAACCGCTGCCGTCAAAACTAATTTTGTCCATCAGCTACCGGCAAACCTAGTTCTGACCTACAGCTACCAGCAAAACTAGTTTTGTCTAGCAGCTACCGGAAAAACTAGTTTTGTCCAACAGCTACCGGCAAAACTAGTTTTGTCTAGCAGATACCGGCAAAACTAGTTTTGTCCACCAGCTTCCGGCAAACTTAGTTTAACCTAAAGCTACCGGCAAAACTAGTTTTGTCCAACAGCTACCGGCTACACCTAGTTTTGTCCAACAGCTTTCGACAAACCGAAATTAATAATAATAATCAAATTCATGTTTGTGCGCCTATTTCGATGAAACTCGGTTTCTGGTACTATTTCAACATGAAATAACAACGCAATGTTGAAAATTTTAAAAATCCAAGATGGCGGCTTACTTTTTTGTTTTTGGGCCGATTTCGATGAAACTCGGTTTTTGGAACTATTTTGACAAGAAAATAACAACGCAATTTTTAAAAAACTAAAAATCCAAGATGGCGGCCAACTTTTTTGTTTATGGGCCGATTTCGATGAAACTCGGTTTTCGGTACTATTTTGACAAGAAAATAACAACGCAATTTTGAAATTAAAAAATCCAAGATGGCGGCCAACTTTTTTGTTTTTGGGCCGATTTCAATAAAACTCGGTTTTTGGAACTATTTTGACAAGAAAATAACAAAGCAATTTAAAAAAAAACTAAAAATCCAAGATGGCGGCCAACTTTTTTGTTTTTGGGCCGATTTTGATGGAACTCGGTTTTTGGAACTATTTTGACAAGAAAATAACAACGCAATTTTAAAAAAACTAAAAATTCAAGATGGCGGTCAACTTTTTTGTTTTAGGGCCGATTTTGATGAAACTCTGTTTTTGGTACGATTTTGACAAGAAAATAACAACGCAATGTTGAAAACTTACAAAATTCAAGATGGTGGCCAACTTTTTTGTTCTTGGGCCGATTTCAAAAACAAATTAGCAGCCATTTTGATCTTTTTTATTTTTCCATCAGTTTACATTGAGTTGTTTTTTCTTGTCAAAATAGTACCAAAAACCGAGTTTCATCGAAATCGGCCCAAAAAACAAAAAAGTTGGCTGCCGCCTAAGATTTTTAGTATTTTAAAAAATTGCGTTGTTATTATTTTGGCAAAATATTACCAAAAACCGAGTTTCATCGAAATCAGCCCAAAAACAAAAAAGTTGGCTGCCATCTTGGATTTTTATTTTTTTCAATATTGTGTTATTATTTTCTTGTCAAATTAGTCCTAAAACCGAGTTTCATTAAAATCAGCCCCAATCACAAATATAAGAGTTGGTTGCCATATTTGTTTATATTTTTAACATTTCGTTGTTATTTTTTATCAAAATAGTAGCAAAATCGAGTTTCATCAAAATCGGCCCACGAACAATATAGTTGGCCGCCATCTTGGTTTCTTTTTATATTTTAACATTGTGTCGTCGTAAATCTCATGCACCCATTTTATTAACTTCACAAGTAAAGAAATTGGTGCAAGAATTTTAGACCTTATTGACATATTTACCAAAATAACAGTTTTTAATGAAACAGCAAAGTAAATGAACAAGTATAATTATGGGAAAAAGCAACCGAATTTCAAAGGTCAATAAAGTCGAAAATCGTTTGCATCGTTTTTTTGACTACAGATCACTAGACAATGTTTTCCTACTTTTACTTGTTTTTCCAACATTCATTTGTTTTTCCGAAGTTCACGCACATTGTATTTTTATAAAAAAAATGGAATAAACTTTAAAGTTGCGTAATTATTTACACTTGAACTTAAATTGAATTGAATAAACTAGATTTTGTATTGGTTGAATTACCATATTTAAAAAATAAAAACAAAAAAAGCAATTTAATAAAAACGTGATAAATAAATTGTTCCAAATTTTTTTTAAATAAATAATTATTTTCTGTTTTTTAGTTAACGAGCTAAATTAAAAATATACCACCGCCTATCAGAGTACTCGTCAAGACCATTCAAACGAGTCCAAACTCGATGGGGTTGAAAGGTTTTATTACAAAGTTCCTGTGGCCTTCTTCCGGCTTCCTTCATCAGACTCTTGGATACTATTACCCAACAGAGCACTCGTCAAGACGATTCAAACGAGCACAAACTCGATGGGGTTGCATGATTTCAATATTGAGTTCCTATGGCATGGCCTCCAGACTTCATCATCCAACCCTGAACCTCGTCTCCCATCAGAGTACTTGTCAAGACAATTCTAACAAGCCCAAACACGATGGGGTTGTATAGTTTCATTCATCATAGAGTTCCTGTGGCGTTCTTCCGGCTCCATCATCAGATCAGCTCAATGACATTGTAATATTGCATTTCCTTCCATTTCTGACCTGTGTTCAAAGTTTCAAGTCTCTAACTCATCGGGAATTCAGTATAAAATCGTTTGCAAAATTTGTGCTCAAACAAACAAAAGAGCAAGCAAAAGGCAAACTAGTTTTGCCGGTAGCTACCGGCAAAACTAGTTTTGTCTAGCAGCTACCGGCAAAACTAGTTTTGTCCACCAGCTTCCGGCAAACTTAGTTTAACCTAAAGCTACCGGCAAAACTTGTTTTGTCCAACAGCTACCGGCTACACCTAGTTTTGTCCAACAGCTTTCGACAAACCGAAATTCGGTTCGAATCTCGTTTGCAATGAAATAGACAAAAAAAACCTGCGCCTTTGCTAAGCTAAGTTTAAGCTAAGTTTTCGACACTAAAAATATTGCCGATATATCGGAAAACCCGAAGTGTCGCCGATATATTGATATCGGTATCGGTATCGGAACTATCGGATGCACCTCTAATAATAAGTACAATTGTGAAAAACTTGTGTCCTCGTAAAGTTCGAACACATGGCTTCACTACTCGTAGCGTAGGCGTAGAGCGTAGACTGGTCCCATGGAAATAGTACTATAAACCGGAATGAGCGCTTCGCCCCAAAACGAGCCGACAGAGAGGTCAAGTAGATGTATGTGTCCTTTTCTTCATTAGGGTGACCAAACCGTATGGTTGGCCGGAGACATACATAATACTTTAAACTGTTTAATATAAACTTAAATACCTAGGTAGTTCTTTATTTATAATTAACACTTTTTACCGCGTTTTTATTAGGTTGCTTGCTCTTTTGTTTGTTTGAGCACAAATTTTGCAAACGATTTTATACTGAATTCCCGATGAGCTAGAGACTTGAAACTTTGAACACAGGTCAGAAATGGAAGGAAATGCAATATTATAATGTCATTGAGCTGATCTGATGATGGAGCCGGAAGAACGCCACAGGAACACTATGATGAATGAAACTATACAACCCCATCGTGTTTGGGCTTGTTAGAATTGTCTTGACAAGTACTCTGATGGGAGACGAGGTTCAGGGTTGGATGATGAAGTCTGGAGGCCATGCCATAGGAACTCAATATTGAAATCATGCAACCCCATCGAGTTTGTGCTCGTTTGAATCGTCTTGACGAGTGCTCTGTTGGGTAATAGTATCCAAGAGTCTGATGAAGGAAGCCGGAAGAAGGCCACAGGAACTTTGTAATAAAACCTTTGAACCCCATCGAGTTTGGACTCGTTTGAATGGTCTTGACGAGTACTCTGATAGGCGGTGGTATATTTTTAATTTAGCTCGTTAACTAAAAAACAGAAAATAATTATTTATTTAAAAAAAATTTGGAACAATTTATTTATCACGTTTTTATTAAATTGCTTTTTTGTTTTTATTTTTTAAATATGGTAATTCAACCAATACAAAATCTAGTTTATTCAATTCAATTTAAGTTCAAGTGTAAATAATTACGCAACTTTAAAGTTTATTCAATTTTTTTTATAAAAATACAATGTGCGTGAACTTCGGAAAAACAAATGAATGTTGGAAAAACAAGTAAAAGTAGGAAAACATTGTCTAGTGATCTGTAGTCAAAAAAAAGATGCAAACGATTTTCGACTTTATTGACCTTTGAAATTCGGTTGCTTTTTCCCATAATTATACTTGTTCATTTACTTTGCTGTTTCATTAAAAACTGTTATTTTGGTAAATATGTCAATAAGGTCTAAAATTCTTGCACCAATTTCTTTACTTGTGAAGTTAATAAAATGGGTGCATGAGATTTACGACGACACAATGTTAAAAATATAAAAAGAAACCAAGATGGCGGCCAACTATATTGTTCGTGGGCCGATTTTGATGAAACTCGATTTTGCTACTATTTTGATAAAAAATAACAACGAAATGTTAAAAATATAAACAAATATGGCAACCAACTCTTATATTTGTGATTGGGGCTGATTTTAATGAAACTCGGTTTTAGGACTAATTTGACAAGAAAATAATAACACAATATTGAAAAAAATAAAAATCCAAGATGGCAGCCAACTTTTTTGTTTTTGGGCTGATTTCGATGAAACTCGGTTTTTGGTAATATTTTGCCAAAATAATAACAACGCAATTTTTTAAAATACTAAAAATCTTAGGCGGCAGCCAACTTTTTTGTTTTTTGGGCTGATTTCGATGAAACTCGGTTTTTGGTACTATTTTGACAAGAAAAAACAACTCAATGTAAACTGATGGAAAAATAAAAAAAGATCAAAATGGCTGCTAATTTGTTTTTGAAATCGGCCCAAGAACAAAAAAGTTGGCCACCATCTTGAATTTTGTAAGTTTTCAACATTGCGTTGTTATTTTCTTGTCAAAATCGTACCAAAAACAGAGTTTCATCAAAATCGGCCCTAAAACAAAAAAGTTGACCGCCATCTTGAATTTTTAGTTTTTTTAAAATTGCGTTGTTATTTTCTTGTCAAAATAGTTCCAAAAACCGAGTTCCATCAAAATCGGCCCAAAAACAAAAAAGTTGGCCGCCATCTTGGATTTTTAGTTTTTTTTTAAATTGCTTTGTTATTTTCTTGTCAAAATAGTTCCAAAAACCGAGTTTTATTGAAATCGGCCCAAAAACAAAAAAGTTGGCCGCCATCTTGGATTTTTTAATTTTCAAAATTGCGTTGTTATTTTCTTGTCAAAATAGTACCGAAAACCGAGTTTCATCGAAATCGGCCCATAAACAAAAAAGTTGGCCGCCATCTTGGATTTTTAGTTTTTTAAAAATTGCGTTGTTATTTTCTTGTCAAAATAGTTCCAAAAACCGAGTTTCATCGAAATCGGCCCAAAAACAAAAAAGTAGGCCGCCATCTTGGATTTTTAAAATTTTCAACATTGCGTTGTTATTTCATGTTGAAATAGTACCAGAAACCGAGTTTCATCGAAATAGGCGCACAAACATGAATTTGATTATTATTATTAATTTTACCGTCTCGCCTGCGACCTCTAGCCATTTCAATAGAACAATTTCGTTTTTTTAGGAAATCTGAAATGGTGAAGTATTTATGGTCACACTAGTTTTGTAAAGTTACATTTCCTATAGATTGAAATTCTTAAATTGAAATTCAAGGTCAAAATCGGAGTTGCCAGGATTGACACTTCTATTTATTACTACCTCACCGATGATTGCTGATTAGCATTATTGTAGATTTCTAATTAAATCAAAAAAGTTCTGTTTTATATTACAATTATTATGTGTCATTCTAAAATTAATATTTAAATAGTATATAAGGAGCCCCTTAATTAGTGTCAAATATTTTCAGGGCTAAACATACAAGTCATAATGCATAGGTCAGCAAAAAATGAGGTACTATTTGCAGGTTAGTTTGCGAGATAATAAGGTAAACAACTTGGTTACATAATCACAAAAAACATCAGCCTTTACAGCTGGGAAACAACTACATTCAAACAATTTACACACACTAGCCTACTGAACACATGCGCCGGGCCATCGACCGCGGACGCGGGCGCCGGCCGCCGGGTGGGTATCCATTATAATGCCGAAAATTCTACGACCGAAATATCGATGCATAAAACACCTATTTTCAAAATACCGAACATACTAAAAAATGTTGAAATCCGATAGACCGAAACTTAAAAGATCGATTGTCAAATGACCGAAAGTTCGAAATCCCGAAAGTTTAAAACCACGTAAGTTAAAATGTTGATACTTATCACTGTTACTCTACCTACACAAACACATACATTTATGAAAGTAGGCGATGCTGTTAATTTGTTTTACTCAAAAATGCTTGTAAAATGGGCATTATTTTGACAAAATCCACCAATCGAGTTTGAAATAGTTTTTTTCTGGCGCTTCGCTGGCCGCTGCCACGGCACGCTCGCTTCGCTCGCTCGACTTGCGCGCTGGGTTCATGTCAACCTAACATGCTCGTCGCTACGCTCCTCGCACAGTCGCACCTACCACGTGAACTACGGTCTACGGTTTAGACTCATTTCCGGCAGCTAAATTTGCTATAAGCATTTCAAGTGAAGCCCAAAGACACCTCCGCAGCCTCAATTAACCTCAAAGAAGGCGACTCGTTTTAAGATCCAACCCAATTCAAATAAATAATTGTGAATTTATTTGAATTTTTACCCCTTTTGATTACAAAAGGGGTAAAAATTATATTTACAGCTTGTTGTTTTTGACTAACTCGTTAATTCGGTATTAAATAGTTCGAGGTATAAAACCAACCCTATTTAACTTAGGTTTTTTAAGCTTCGGGATTTAGTATTTTCGGTAAAATGTCATTTCATGATTTTAAACGTATGGCCAAACAACCATTTGACCTTTTGATTTTCGGTTTTTCGTCCATGATGGGTCTTGTAAAATTCGGTCTTTCCTACTTCGGCATTGTAACACATCCCCGCCGGGCAGCGCGGCGCTTTCAAAGCAGCGCGCTGCCACGCGCCTGTTGTCTACACACCAACCCACACGCACACACAAACGTCGAAGCGCGGGTTATTCCTGATTCACTAAAATTTTATGTCGTAGGTTTGTTAAAAAGTATTAAATTGGTATCAATAAACTTTGAGTTTAACTTGGATTTTTTTATATCAAAAACTATGCCCATTTAAAATTAAGCTACTTATTAGAAAAAGCGCCTTTGTTTAGAATAAGACTAGCTTTTTACAACATGGCTTAGTAGGCTTAATTAAGATCAACAGTGGACTTATTAAATTTGGACTTTGCCCGACAGTGAATACGAAAAGCGCTTCCGTAGTTGGTAGGTACCTACTCAATACTTGACCTGATGTTCAGCAGTGGATTAACTTTTTAATAAATGTCTAACTCAACCTTCTTTTAACAACTAAAACAAAAACGAAGTTAAATAACTAGGTCTAGACTTTTTAAATTTAAGCCTATGCCCAACTGTGAATTTAATGAGTGTACTTTTATGTAAAACATGACCTGAACATCATCATAATCATATTATGACTTCATTTATTGCACGCTTCGTTTATCAAAACAAAAGTGTTAGTAGGGATTAACCCTTCAAATACCCAGGAAAGATTTCGCCGAAATGCCAGCGCGCGCGATCTATCAGCGGCCAGCGCCCCGCCGTAGGGTTGCCACCTCTTGGCCGTTTGAATCCGGAAGATGGAAAACTTCAAAATAAAATAAGTAAATTTTTAATAACACATTTTATTATTTTTTGAAGTTATATTTTTCGTTTTTGCTATAGATTTCAAAATTACTGGTTTAGAATAGAACTCACAACTCGAAAAAAGACTAAGTACATTCCATTTGAAAATTGACAAATGTCTGGACTGTCTGCTTTGAAATGTTTTTCATTTAGCCCGGCCAAGGGCTTGGCCGCACACAGACGGAATCCCGTTATGGAATTCCGTACATACGTAATTCCGAACGAAAAGTTGTGACTTTAAGATAATCCAAATTATCCCGGAATTTAAAATTCATCAATATTCGAATGGAATGTAGAGTTTTTAGATTCACAAATCTAGATTCACGAATCTAGATTCACAAATCTAAAAAACTCTACATTCCATTCGAATATTGATGAATTTTAAATTCCGCGATAATTTGGATTATCTTGAAATAATTCCTGGAGACGGGAGATATTTATTTTCTGGTCACGATTCCGGGAGACTCCCGGAAATCCGGGAGAGGTGGCAACCCTACCCGCTGCGCCGCTCCGCGGCCGGCTCGCACTGACTCAATGAAAGCCGACCTAGTGCTGTAATTATCGATAAATTTAAAGATTCTTGATTGATTCTTATTAATAAAATCAAGTGCACATCCGACGTAATTTTTTCAGGTTAGCAGCTTAGGATTTGTTGCAAAAGCAATATCTACTTGATGTACAGTAATTAATTATAGGATTGATTAAATTACCTATTAGTAATATGCAGCAGATAAAAAATTATTACCTACTCTTATTTTTTCTGAGTTCATTTGATTCACTAGTTTCAATTTACGAATAAAGTAAAAGCTATCGGGCATTTACAGAAAAAAACGATCACATTACAGAATTTTGTTTTTGTACAATAGTTTTTATAATCTGGAATTAGATTAGCGAATGTTTATTTGGCTGTTATAATTTTTGAAGTGAAAACTTCTTTAGCGGCGTTGTACGCTTTTTTGTGATGGGGAAAAAATGTTGAACTCGCGTCAGTCAGTCAGGATCACGTGACCCTAATTGAAAATTCATAAGACGGATGTGACGGATGGAGAGTAGACAGCCGGTGGCGGAAGTATCCCTCTCTCTTTCTACGGGGTGCGGCGAAAATAGCGGCACGTCATTTCAAGACGTAAACACTTGTGTCACCATAGCAACGGGCAAATTTTTTAATTCAATGTCAAAACTCTAGATTTTCTGTCAAGCTATGAATAAGACTTTCGTACAATTACTGTTCTGTATTCGTAAATTCAAATTTAGAGTAAATTCGTAACCGTAAGACAGCAATTCGTGCAAAATTACTCCCTAACCATTCCAAAATATCAAAAATGCACAACGTTAATATTCAAGTTTTCACTTCAGCCGGCACTCCCGGAGTGCACCACGATTTTTAGGGTTCCGTACCCAAAGGGTAAAAACGGGAGGGACCCTATTCTCTGTAGTCTGTCTGTCTGTCACCATGCTGTATCTCATGAACCGTGATAGCTAGAAAGTTGAAATTTTTACAGATGATGTATTTCTGTTGCCGCTATAACAACAAATACTAAAAAACAGAATAAAATTAATATTTAAGGGGGGCTCCCATACAACAAACGTTATTCTTTTGCAATTTTTTGGTACGGAACCCTTCGTGCGCGAGTCCGACTCGCACTTGGCTGATTTTTTATTTTACCATAACTTGCCATTTAGCAGATTTTTTTTTATTTAATCTCTTTATTGTACTACAATAAATTAATGTACATAAGGCGGACTTAATGCTAAAAGCATTAAGTCCGCCTTTTTTATACTCCGCCGATTTAAAAAAAATAATGAGAAAATGAAATTGTAAATTGATAATAAATGACGACAGTGATTCTGAATACCTTATTTGGTCTGAGCTAGTAAGTATTAGGTGACTCTATTTGCATGTTAGTTTCTCAAAGGGAGGCATCCCTTTAAGATAAAACTAAAATAAATTAATGTAATCGTTGAATCAATTAATCAATCAATTGTGTACGTCATGTCATGCCACATCTCTAGTGTGCGGGGCACGCGCCGCGCTTCGCTTCGCGCCAGGGTTGGTAGGTTGGGGGTTTTTTTCGCATTTTTGGGGAAAAATAACGGTCTTTGCGAAATATTGGGGAAACGAAATCTTTGGGGAAATGTTTGGGGAGAAAAATATACAAGAAAGGTAGGAAGGAAGGAAAGGTGGAGTATAAATTTAACTCCAATTAATGTTTATCTGACCATATTAAGCGAAGATGAAGTTTCAGAAGTTCTAAACGTTTTAGGTGATTCAGTTTAGAACTTCCGATACTTCTTTATTTTCTTATATGTTCTTAATAAACTTAGTTTAATATCTGTCAATTCGTTTTATTTCCTGTTTAACAAAAATGGGGAAAAAAGTTGCCAAACGTATCATTTTGGGGAAAAGAATTCTTGAATATGGGGAAATTTCAAAATCTGGATCTACCAACCCTGCTTCGCGCTTGTCCGTCAGTTGCGGTTATTCTTTCGTTCGGTCGGGTGTATTGTTGTGCGTGCGCGTGAGTGCGTAAGGCCGTAAGCCACAAAATGCCGAACTATCGCTATAATAACGCGGATTATTTAAACATGGTGTTGTTGACGTTGTTGTGCTATTATGACGCCACCCCTGCTCTCAGCTTTCAGAGGATTTAGGGAAATGGTTTCGATCAAGGTGACTGATCGATCACCCGTCCGGCTTCGCTGACGTCCCCCCTTCGCTGGCGTCCCCCCTTCTAAATAATAATCATGACGCCAACTACAGGCTACCAGAAGCCGTAGACTGTTTCGTGAGACTGAGGTTCATGGAATCCAAGTGAGTTTTATTGTGTGCAGTGACTGACACATTGTGCATTAACTGTCAGATACAGTGGATTTTTTCAAGTTCAGTGTCATTCAGTGTCTGCTCAGTGTCATCATATCGTATCGCAGTGTTCGTGTTCGTGCAGGATGTGCAGTGCAGGGGGCAGCAAGACGCATCCGAACGATATTATCGCATCGTCAGATAAAAACACGCTTGTGGGTGAGTGTCTTTAAGTTCATTCACGCACACAACGACAATTGTGTAATTGTGTGAAATGAATGCTATGCGTGCGTAGTCTTAAGATAGTGTGAGTGTACATGTACAGCTGAGCTTATTTTATAAAAATAAGGGCATTATTTTTTTGTTTGAAAAATTAAATTCTGAACCAACGTGTAGATTTTCGAAATATTTTTTATATGTGATCCATATGACTTATATGTTCAGCCCTGAAAATATTTGACACTAATTACAAGGCATCTTATATATTCGACTTCCCACTCCGAATCATTAATTTTGATACACTACTTGATTGGTAACGTACATATTTTTAGTCCTACTATCGTAGTATTATTGTTTAGTAATGGCAATTGTGCGAACGAGACACCGACCTCCACCTGGTGTTGTCTCATTCACACAGTAGTGCCTTCAGTCAATGTCGTCGATAGAATTTCAACTGTATGAGCAATGCAATAAAGTTGAATTTCTTTTAAACGATAGGTGAAAATTTTTGAAGTGTACTCACTCCCTATTATAAACCTCCTTGGATTTTGACTTTGGCGCCAAATTTCAATTTTAGAATTTCAATATTCGGGAAATATTCCTTTACAAAACTAGGGTGACCATAAATACTACACCATTTCTGATTTCCCAAAAACGAAATTGTTCTATCAATGGAAATAACTGGAAGTCGCAGGCGAGGGGTAAAGTTTATATTAATAATCAAATTCATGTTTATGCGCCGATTTCGATGAAACTCGGTTTTTGGCACTATTTTGATAAGAAAATAACAACGCATTTTTTAAATATTAAAAAATTCAAGATGGCGGCCAACTTTTTTGTTTATGGGCCGATTTCGATGAAACTCGGTTTTTGGCACTATTTTGATAAGAAAATAACAACGCATTTTTTAAATATTAAAAAATTCAAGATGGCGGCCAACTTTTTTGTTTATGGGCCGATTTTGATGAAACTCGGTTTTTGGTACGATTTTGACAAGAAAATAACAACGCAATGTTGAAAACGTTAAAAATCCAAGATGGCGGTCAACTTTTTTGTTTTTGGGCCGATTTCGATGAAACTTGGTTTTTCTTGTCAAAATCGTACCCAAAAACCGAGTTTCATCGAAATCGGCCCAAAAAACAATAAAGTTGGCCGCCATCTTAGATTTTTAGTATTTTAAAAATTGCGTTGTTATTTTCTTGTCAAAATATTGCCAAAAACCGAGTTTCATCGAAATCGGCCCAAAAACAAAAGAGTTGGCTGCCATATTTTTTTTATATTTTTAACATTTCTTTGTTATATTTTGATCAAAATAGTAACAAAATCGAGTTTCATAAAATCGGCCCACGAACAATATAGTTGGCCGCCATTTTGTTTTTTTTTTATATTTTTAACATTGTGTCTTCGTAAATCTCTTGCACCCATTTTATTAATTTCACAAGTAAAGAAATTGGTGCAAGTATTTTAGACCTTATTGACATCTTTACCAAAATAACAGTTTTTAATGAAACAGCAAAGTAAATGTACAAGTATAATTATGGAATCGAATTATACAATCGAATTTCAAACGTCAATAAAGTCGAAAATCGTTTCCATCTTTTTTTAACTACAGATCACTAGACAATGTTTTCCTACTTTTACTTGTTTTTCCAACATTCATTTGTTTTTCCGAAGTTCACGCACATTGCATTTTTATTAAAAATTGGAATAAACTTTAAAGTTGCGTAATTATTTACACTTGAAATTAAATTGGATTGAATAAACTAGATTTTAATTGGTTGAATTACCATATTTAAAAAATAAAAACAAAAAAGCAACTTAATAAAAACGTGATAAATAATTTGTTCTTAAAAAATATTTTTTTAAAATAAATATTATTTTCTTTATTTTAGTTAACGAGTTAAACTAAAAATATACCACCGCCTATCAGAGCACTCGTCAAGACGATTCAAACGAGCCCAAAATCGATGGGGTTGCATGATTTCATATTGAGTTCCTATGGCATGGAATCCAGACTTCAGCATCCGACCCTGAACCTCGTCTCCCGTCAGAGTACTTGTCAAGACAATTCTAATAAGCCCAAACACGATGGGGTTGTATAGTTTTATTCATCATATAGTTCCTGTGGCGTTCTTCCGGCTCCATTATCAGATCACCTCAATGACACTGTAACATTGCATTTCCTTCCATTTCTGACCTGTGTTCAAAGTTTCAAGTCTCTAGCTCATCGAGAATTAGGTATAAAATCGATTGCAAAATTTGTGCTCAAACAAACAAAAGAGCAAGCAACCTAATAAAAACGCGGTAAAAAGTGTTAATTATAAATAAAGAACTACCTAGGTATTTAAGTTTATATTAAACAGTTTAAAGTATTATGTATGTCTCCGGCCAACCATACGGTTTGGTCACCCTAATGAAGAAAAGGACACATACATCTACTTGACCTCTCTGTCGGCTCGTTTTGGGGCGAAGCGCTCATTCCGCAGGCTGATTATCTAATTAGAAACCACCTAGCGACCGGTTGCAGTTCATAGATGATAGTGATCCATTGCTACTTCTTTTTGGATTAAAAAAAAACATACCAAAGAAAAGTAGCAATGTATGTGGAATGAAACCGGTCGCTAAATAGTTTATTTTTAGATAATCAGGGTGCCGGTTTATAGTACTATTTCCATGGTTGTGGCAGGTGGTGGCAAAGGTATAAATTCCATTCTGCTGTTACTTTCGTACATTTGTGAAGTCGAAGAAACTTTCATTTTTTTTTAATTTTTTTACGGAACCGAAAATTCTGAAACTTTTTTCTATTACTAAGGGAGCTTATTCCTACCTATAAAAAAATATTCAGCCGATTTGAT
Source organism: Agriphila geniculea (assembly GCA_943789525.1). Lineage (NCBI taxonomy): Eukaryota > Metazoa > Arthropoda > Insecta > Lepidoptera > Crambidae > Agriphila > Agriphila geniculea. The sequence goes on from OX038875.1 coordinate 19,372,150, forward strand.
TTTTATGGGACATTCCCCATTGATAGAACAATTTCGTTTTTGGGAAATCAGAAATGGTGTAATATTTATGGTCACTCTATTTTTAAAAGAAATATTTCCCGAATATTGAAAAAGTCAAAATCGGATCGGAGTTGCCAGGATTGACACTTGAATTTATACAACTACAATAATGCTGATTAGAATTATTGTAGAAATCTAATTAAATCAAAAGAGTAAGTTCAGTTTTATTTACTATGTGTTATTCTAAATTAATATTTAAGTAGTATATTTTCAACATTCCACTCCGAATCCTTAACTTTGACACACTACGTGATTGGTAACGTACATTTTTTTTCCTACTATCGTGGTATTATTGTTTTGTAATGGCAATTGTGCGAACGAGACACCGACCTCCACCTAGTGTTGTTTCATTCACACAGTAGAGTCTTCAGTCAATGTCATCGATAGAATTTCAACTCTATGACGAAGGCAATACAGTTGAATTTCTTTTAAACGAATAGTAAAAATTTTTGTATAGTACTCACTCCTTATATGAACCTCCTTGTTGTGGCAGGTGGTGGCAAAGGTATAATCTCCATTCTGCTGTTACTTTCGTACATTTGAGAAGTCGAAGAGACTTTAATTATTTAAAAATTTTTTACGCAACCAAAAATTCTGAAACTTTTTTCTTTTACTAAGGAAGCTTATTCCTACCTATAAAAAAATATTCAGCTAATTTAATTTTTTTCGGACATTCCCCATTGAAATAACTGGAAGTCGCAGGTAGGGATTGCAATCCGGATACTTCGAAATTCGAAAATGACTGAAAAATCCGGATTTTCGAATTTCTGATAAATCCGGATTTAAAGATTCAAATCCGGTTTTTTCGGATTTTGACGACAATGAATTTATTTTTATTTTATTTATTTATAATCAGGCAACAATGGCTCATAGATATATACCTTAAAAACTAAACATATATTAAACTATAAAACAATGTTTTTAGTTAATAAATTAATAGTAATGTTAGCAAAGAATTAATTTGACACTATTTTCTGTGTCGAATCGGAGGCACAGGGCAATTAATGTCCCTCGGAAGTGCCTGCACACCACGCCCTGCAGCCAGAAGTCCTCCTTCACGAAAAGTCTAGCTTTACTGTCGAGATGCGCACGACAAACGCCAATTTGGTATTATGGAGCCAATCCAGAGGATGAACTCTCAAAAAAAAATTTGCTTTTCTTCTTAATGTAGTCTATCACGTCCTGCGTAGTGGTGGTGTGGTGCAAGCCAGACAGGTACACGGCCGTGGTTAATGGCAGCTCGCAGCAGGTCAACTTCCTGATGCATTGGGCCCTATCACTGCAGTGCCATGGTGATTCTGCCTCGTTCGCTGAAGCTGTAGCTTTATGTTCCGAACCACGAGGAAACCGTCTTCATCTTGTCCCGGTCAGACGACATTCTGCGAAGGAGCTTGACGAGAGCTGTCTGCTGCGACTGCGGCCTTGAGTTGTTGGCGGCAGCAACATTCCGTTGAAAGCTGACGGGCGCACGCGTCTCAGCCAAACTCGCCTTTAGGGACACGCTATCCTTAAGGAGGCAGGTCACATCGACGTGATCGAAGGTGACGGGAGGCAGCTTGTTGAGGTCCCTCACCACGAACGTCGGCTTGTCATCGGTGTCGGTTTCCTTGAACAGGGTGATGATCTCCTGCAGGCTCTTCTGTGTCCCGTGTCTCCGGGACACCATCTGGTCACCCTTGCCGAGAGTCGTACAAATGTTTTTTTCACCGTAGCCACATCGTCCTCACTGAAGTTGGACTTGCAAATTTGCAGTGCGCTCACCTCATCCATGACGTACAGCTTTTGTTGTGAGAACGCCAGGAGTTCATTTGCTACAAGTTTGTCGCTAATGGCTCTATACAAACAGCGGCACTTGGCCGCGTTACGCGTTTTCTATTTTTTTTTTTAGTTTGCGTCTGCACCGATCCGCATCGTACACACGATAATTAATGTGAGTCCTTAACTTTTCTTCGATGTATATATAATTTATGTTTGACACGACACTTCCAAGATATGAGAATTTGTGGACGTGTTACACACATCCTGTACTGTTGTTTCCTGCTCCAGATCTCATCTCTTAGGTCTTTCGGGTGTTGATTTTTAACCCTGTAATCTCCGCCTCCCATCGCGGGTCGTGCGTGTGACTCAGCAGTCATGACCTATGACTGCTGAGTCACACATCGGCATAATCCAGATCTTCTAGAACGTTGGATATTCCCAGCTCTATCCGCGAAGTTTGTTGTGATAGGTCCGATACATGCCCTGTCGAGCACTACCAGGAAGAGAAGAGGCGAGAGTAAACAGCCGTGGCACACACACGCATGTACTGCAGTGTCTTCTGAATAGAGGCTGTCGTGTGTAACTCTACAAGAATATTTCTTGTAGATGGCCTTTAATAGGTTGGTGATTTTCGGCGGGACGCCCATTTCGGATGAGCGAGACCAAATGCGTATCAAAGGCTTTTTCGAAGTCTACAAAGATGCGATATAGTTCCCTTTGCCATTCAGATGCCTGCACGATTATGATACGATGAGTGTTGATCTGGTCAGTACACGAACGATTCGAGTGGAAGCCAGCTTGCTCATTGCGTAAGAGAGATCCTACAGCCCTCGATAACCTGTCCAGGATAATCTTACAGAAGACCTTGGATGGTACCGAAAGCAAGGTGATGCTTCTTTATTTACCACATTGGGTTAAGTCACCTTTTATGGGCACAGTTATAAGCTACCCTTTATGCCAGTCATCTGGAATCTCCCCGCGTCACCAGATCTTCTCATTAAAGTACTTCAACGGCGGAGGTTAAGTCAGCTATTTGCATTTCCGCAGTGATAAGTTGGAGACCTGGGGTTTTGCCAATTTTGAGAGAGCTAATGTGGCCTTGGCCATTTCTTCGTGTGATGGTGGGTTCACGTTGATGTCTTGTTAGTGAGCTGGTCGTCTTTGGATTTTAGAGGCTTCCTTACGTGGCTGCTAAGGTTTTAGTGGCTACATATAGCTCTCTCAGAATACCAGAATTAGCAGCGAGTTGGGCATTATCGGCAATATCGTCAGCCCACGTTTTCTTACCTTTTAGCGTGCTGCAATAGATTTTTTGTAAGTCTGACAGTAGTGCTGTCTGAGGTAAAATCGGAGTGATTCTTTGGGTGTCTCTAGCAGTTTTAATTGAAGCGCTCTTTTGTTGTTGACGAGCTCCCAAGTTGAAGTTGACATCCAGTCTTCTAGGTTGTGAGATCTGTACCCTAGAACGATGGAGCTGGCTTCTGTCTGTATAAGTCACTTTAATTTGGTTTCACTCCTCATCTAACGAGTTGCCATTTGTTCTGAGTCCAGAGAAACAATTACGGAGTACGATTTTAACCTCGTTGCCGGTGTTCGGTTCACTGTGTTTAGATACGTCATACCTTCTTCCAACCTTGCCAGGTCTTCTGGCTGGCCATGCTACCGCGACCTTGAGACGCAATTCAGCGACAACCATATGGTGGTTGCTGTCTTTATCAGCACCTCTATGGTTTTTTATTTAATTAATTTAAATTATTAATTACTAAGCAAATATTGCTTTTGATCTGACTGATTATGCATGTGATAACTTAATAAGTATTATAATTGTTTAAGAAACACAGGTTTTTTTCATTACGAACCCATAAAATAAAACACATGACTTCAACCACTTACATTTAGCATGAAATAAGAGTAAAAGACAAATTTTTGAAAATTTTGAGCAAAACTTCGAAAAATCCGGATAATCCGGATTTCTATGTGACTAAAACTCTTAAATCCGGATTTGAAAAAAATCCGGATTTTGCAATCCCTAGTCGCAGGCGAGGGGTAAAGTTTATATTAATAATCAAATTCATGTTTATGCGCCGATTTCGATGAAACTCGGTTTATGGTACTATTTCGACAAGAAAATAATAACGCAGTGTTGAAAATATTAAAAAATCCAAGATGGCGGCCAACTTTTAAGTTTGTAGGCTGATTTTGATGAAATTCGGTTTTTGGTGCTATTTTGACAAGAAAATAACAAAGTAATTTTTAAAGTATATAAAATTCAAAATGGCGGCCAACTTTTTTGTTTGTGGGCTGATTTCGATGAATTTCGGTTTTTGGTACTATTTTGAGAAGAAAATAACAACGTATTTTTTAAATATTAAAAAATTCAAGATGGTTGCCAACTTTTTTGTTTATGGGCCGATTTCGATGAAACTCGGTTTTTGGCACTATTTTGATAAGAAAATAACAACGCATTTTTTAAATATTAAAAAATTCAAGATGGCAGCCAACTTTTTTGTTTATGGTCCGATTTCGATGAAACTCGATTTTCGGCACTATTTTGATAAGAAAATAACAACGCATTTTTTAAATATTAAAAAATTCAAGATGGCGGCCAACTTTTTTGTTTATGGGCCGATTTCGATGAAACTCGGTTTTTGGCAATATTTTGATAAGAAAATAACAACGCAATTTTTTAAATATTAAAAAATTCAAGTTGGCTGACAACTTTTTTGCTTGTGGACCGATTTTGATGAAACACGGTTTTTTGTACTAATTCCACATGAAAACAACAACGCAGTGTTGAAAATATTAAAAAGTCTAAGATGGTTGCCAACTTTTTTGTTTGTGGGCCGATTTCGATGAAACTCGGTTCTCGGTACTATTTTGACATAAAAAAAAACAACGCAATGTTGAAAATTAAAAAAATTCAAGATAGCGGCCAATTTTTTTGTTCTAGGGATGATTTCGATGAAACTCGGTTTTTGGTACTATTTTGGCATGAAAATAACAATGCAATTTTTAAATACAAAAATCCAAGATTGCGGCCAACTGTTTTGTTTGTGGGCTGATTTTGGTGAAACTCAGGTATTGGTACTATTTTGACAAGAAAACAGCAACGGAATGTTATAAAAAAATCTAAAATGGCAGCCAAATTATTTATTTCTTTTTTCAACCGAGTCACACCAAAATGAACCCAAAAACAAAATTAGCAGCCATTTTGATCTTTTTTGATTTTTCCATCAGTTTACATTGAGTTGTTATTCTCTTGTCAAAATATGACCAAAATCTGAATTTCATCGAAATCGGCCCAAAAACAAAAAAGTTGGCTGCCATCCTGAATTTTTTAATTTTTCAATATTGTGTTATTTTTTCTTGTTAAATTTGTACTAAAATTCGAGTTTCATTAAAATCAGCCCACAAATAAAAGAGTTGGCTGCCATATTTTTTTATATTTTTAACATTTCGTTGTTATTTTTTTTTAAATAGTAACAAAATCGAGTTTCATCAAAATCGGCCCACGAGCAATATAGTTGGCCGCCATCTTGGTTTTTTTATATTTTTAACATTGTGTCGTCGTAAATCTCTTGCACCTATTTTATTAACTTCACAAGTAAAGAAATTGGTGCAAGTATTTTAGACCTTATTGACATATTTTCCAAAGTAACCGTTTTTAATGAAACAGCAAAGTAAATGAACAAGTATAATTATGGGAAAAAGCAACCGAATTTCAAACGTCAATAAAGTCGAAAATCGTTTGCATCTTTTTTTAACTACATATCACTAGACAATGTTTTCCTACTTTTACTTGTTTTTCCAACATTCATTTGTTTTTCCGAAGTTCACGCACATTGTATTTTTATAAAAAATTGGAATTAACTTTAAAGTTGCGTACATAATTATTTTTTAATAACACTTGAACTTAAATTGAATTGAATAAACTAGATTCATTTTGTATCGGTTGAAGAGCACTCGTCAAGACGATTCAAACGGGCCCAAACTCGATGGGGTTGCATGATTTCATATTGAGTTCCTATGGCATGGCCTCCAGACTTCATCATCCGACCCTGAACCTCGTCTCCCATCAGAGTACTTGTCAAGACAATTCTAACAAGCCCAAACACAATGGGGTTGTATAGTTTCATTCATCATTGAGTTCCTGTGGCGTTCTTCCGGCTGCATCATCATGCTCAATGACACTGTAATATTGCATTTCCTTCCATTTCTAACCTGTGTTCAAAGTTTCAAGTCTCTAGTTCATCGGGAATTTAGTATTAAATCGTTTGCAAAATTTGTGCTCAAACAAACAAACGAGCAAGCAACCTAATAAAAACGCGGTAAAAAGTGTTAATTATAAATAAAGAACTACCTAGGTATTTAAAATATTAAACAGTTTAAAGTATTATGTATGTCTCCGGCCAACCATACGGTTTGGTCACCCTAATGAAGAAAAGGACACATACATCTACTTGACCTCTCTGTCGGCCCGTTTTGGGGCGCAGCGCTCAATCCGGTTTAGAGTACTAAATTCCCCATGAATTTAGACAGTGCAGAGCAGAAATCGTTTTACCCAAGGCTGTTTAAAAAAAACTTTTGAGTGCGCTGTGTATTGTATTGATCGTTCAGCCAATAGATTTTGAGCAGAAATAAGCTACTTTGCAGTCATTCGTTGGTTTTTCGATGAATGACGGCCTATCTTGGGCTTTGGGGGGCTGATGTCAAATATTTCGACGTGAATCATTTTTGTCAATCAAAATAAAGTTTTGTTTGGAAAGGAGTAAATAATAAATAAATAAAATGTCTTCGTTGGTATGTACTATTAGATTTCTTTGAAAGTACTGCGTAATCATAATGGTCTCTTGCTTGCTCTTACAGCTGTTGTGATTTTTATAAGTTCTTTTTGAAATCTATAGTTTAGGGGTTCTATAGGCCTTCTTCTAAATTATTTTAATTAAAATGCAAAAGAATATTTCAATTTTATTCTACACCTAAGTATGGTATCGTTTTCATGTACCTTTTTATAAATTAAAATGTATAAAAATATATTTTTCAAACCATATTATATTATTATTGATTGACCTTATATAATATCTACTGCCTATGTAAAGGCGCCGGTTCTGAACAAATCAATTGTATTACAAATTTGTTACAGCGAATGAAAGCATCGAAATGTCCTTCGGACGAACTTGCCATCACAAACTGTGCGTTGATTAATCCTGATGATTTCCCTAGTGACACTAAGTAAGTAAATCAAACTTATTTAAATCATTACATGCACGATTTTACATTAATTATGTTCTTGTAGAGGATCCTTTTTTTAAACCCGATGCAAAAAGAGGGTGTTACATAAGTTTGACGTTTGTGAATGTCTGTCTGTCTGTCTGAGGTGACCTATCTCCCAAACTAATAGGCCGATTTTGATGCGGTTTTGTTTTAATAGAATTTAAAGTTATTGAAGTAAGATCATAAGTATTTAAATTTGCATAGTGGTCTGGTAAATACAGAATGTATTATTGTAAACTGTAAATTAACAATCAGGTTTGCAAAGTCTAAATTAACAATCAGGTTCATGAGAATTACAATAGAGAGAAGTACAAGATTAACTAAGAAGAAAATTAACAATAGATTAATAAGAACAAAAACTTTTGCAGACATATTGAAGTCTCTACAGGGCCGTCCCAGCATTTTGTCTTCAGTATCAGATTCTACAATGGTGTTGACCGTGGTACTGTGGGATTTTCAGCACCGCAGAGAAAATGGGCTACTTTGTCAATTGGCCAGGTAAGTGATTAAACTAAATCTATATTAATGTATTTTAGTCAACCCTTTTGGTCATCTAATCAGAAATATTTCAGTTAAGAAATCCATTTCGTTCTCTATATACTATTTTCTCAATGTTGTGTTTTACTTAATATAATTATACATAAGCTTGGAATAGGTAGGCAGTGTGTTCTTCATGTAACTCATCTCAAACATAATGTATAGAAGATACAGAAACTATTATCTACTACCACTTAGGCGTTAACATGCGTTAAATCCCAATATTCTATTCAAGTTATTGAAAGACTATGTGCATGAAACTATCATGGAAAGAAATGTATCTATCACATATTAATCGGTGATTTTAAAATCATTTTTAAATGCAATTTAAAAGTGAAGAAATATAATCAATGAGAATTCGGCATTCAGCCTCGACGCAACCACCATGTTAGAGAGCACACTAATTTGGACCCAAAGTGAGTGAGTTAGGTTCGATTTCACTTCATCACAGATCAACCCGCTCAGATTGACTCATGTTATCACCTCAAACGTTCTAAATATTGAAACTGAAAGTCACACCTCGCAAAATAATTCAAATTTTATTCCCTATAGCTACCTAGTCTATAAAGTCCTAATTTGCTTAGCAAAATGGATGTATCATAGAAGAGCACTAAGTTGATTGTGAATCATGTTATGACATCATTGAGTGTTGATGGGCATGACAACAAATCTAGTGTATATTTTTTGCAAATATTTGTCATCAGTCATATTTGTGATGAATGAAAGCATCCTTACTAATATTATAAATGCGAAAGTCCGTTTCTTTGTTTGTTTGTACGCCTTCACGTCTTAACTACTGAACCAATTATCATAAAATTTTGCATACATGTTGTCAGTCAGGGGTACAGAAAAGGACATAGGTAAGTACAATCATCCCTAAAAAAATTACTGTTCCCGAGGGATAGAGAAATAACTGACCACGCAGACGAAAGCGCGGGCAGGCGCTAGTTATTGAATAATTACGTACAGGTAGGCAAAAAAACATAAAAGAGCTCCCACCAACTGGAAAATGTATCTAGAGATACATAGAGATGAGAGAGATGCTTTTAAAATTGAATGTATTCTCTTTCATACTTCCAAATTGGTAACCGATCACATGTCCGATACTTGTCCTAATTTCATTTGCCCGAAAACTGTTGACCGACGTCTTTGTTGCTATATGTTTTGTTTGCCATATTTTTAAATCATCGAAATATCATTTGGTATATGTCTCATTTTACCGAACTACGTTTCACCGATTTTCAAAATAACTTTTTACTATTGACCGAAGTCTCTTTTGACTTTTTTTCATTTGCCAGATAACTTATTTGCCATACTTTCACTTCACCAGAACAACATTTTACCGAATACCATTTGGCCGCAAGTTTATGTCAGTGTTTTGACCACTCGTAGCAGAGTGAGCAAAGTGGTTGGAGCTTAATAATGCTTGCATGCATGTTCCGTGCTTGCTTGTTTGCTTGCTCGCTTTGATGCATGCTTGCACGCATGCTTGCTTGTTTGCATGTTGCTTGCAAAATGCTTGCCGGGGGTTGCAGGGGGTGCCCGCTACAAAGAAAACCTTTTAATGCACCTACCAGTAGGTTAGGTTAGTATTTTGACCACTCGCAGCGGAGCGAGCGAAGAGAGCGATGCTCCAAAATGCTTGCATGCATTCTGCATGCTTGTTTGCATGCATGCTGCATGCCTGCTTGCATGCTGCATGCCTGCTTGCATGTTGCATGATGCGTATATTTGGGAAAATATTAGTTAACTTAGAATCGAGGGTTGGTTGGTAGTTATTTTGCATGCATATTTATTGAGTCAAACAGAAAATAATTTAAATTAATAAATAATTAATTTTCAGAACATCACGAAAATTTATCCGATTCCAGTTTAAAATGATTTTGGAAATCAACTAATAACATTAGAATACTAAAAATTATACTAGAAAAAATACGACTCGCTACGAAGATTAGGAATCGGAAATAGTGTGCTATAAGTTTTTAAGGCATTTGGTGAACTGAAATTATGGCAAATAAATCAGTGCTGAATGAATGTTCGGGAATATAATACTTCGACGAAACGTTCTCTCGACCGAGCATTACCTCGGTAAAAAGTTTTTCGGCCAAATGAGACGTCGGAGTAACGAAAAAATCGAATTAATATTGGGTCAACTGATACAGTGGGAAACGTGATTTCGACGAAGTAAAAAAAGGCGAAACGAAAATAGTCGAAAAGTTGTCGGTAAAATGAAATTCGATCAACAACACAAAATTCGATCTTAAGATAGGTAACCTTCCAAATTGTAAATCAGCCTCTTATTTGTATAATAACTAACGTGACCATACGTCCAACTTTGGGCGGGACAGTCCCGCTTTCAGACTGTCTGTCCCGCTGCCCCCAGTAAGAACAAAAATGTCCCGCTTTAGACGAATGCATGATGCTGATACTTAGGCCCTCCGCTGCCTTGAGCGGGATCCTGGCGCGGGCGTCCGCTCCGGGTGCTGTTTCCTGTATATTCATAGAGCAGCGCTGCGTGTGGCGGATTGCCCGCCGCACGCGGCGCAGGCGGCGAGCACGCTCGCGGGTTCCGCGCGACGGGTCACGCGACCGGGGCTGTTTCTTCAATATTCATAGAGCAGCGCTGCGCGTGGTGGAGTGACCGCCTCGCGGGTCACGCGACGGAGCAAGGCGCGGGTCCCCGCGACGGGCTGTTTGTCCGCGACGGAGAACGGCGCGGGCCCCCGCGACAGGCTCCCGCACCGTGTACCCGCGCCGGGATCCCGCTCAACGCAGCGGGAGGCCTTAAATGGTCTATGTCAGAAATCGTTGCTCTGTAGATTAAATGAAGGCAGAATTGCAAAAGACATGCCTTGTTCGGAATTCGTAATTCGTAAATATAAAAATGACGCGGAATTAATGAGAGAGGCACGTAGCAATACAAAATATGCATGGAAACAGTCAAAAAAGTATCTTTTTTCCCTTCAGTCAGCTAGGTAGTTCTCTTACCTCTTACTTTGCTGACCCGCCCGCCGTTTGCTTCCATTGATTTTATACATCTACAGCACCTACAGTAGTTTTTTGCCAGTTTTAATGTTTTCAACGTATATATTTACAAAATAGACCAAAAAGTTTTCCGCCTTTGTCCCGACTTTTATGTTCCTAAAGGTGGCAACCCTGCTGGGAGGTGTCCCGCTTTAACGAAAAATATAAATAGTCACGTTAATAATAACATACAATTTATATTTCTCTTCTATAACAGCCGATAGATGTAAAGCCGTTCAAGGCTCAGAGTGCAGAATGCCTTTGCCACGTGACTATAGAGGCGGACTTCATGCTAAAGAAAACGTAAGTGCAAACTAAACTATTTAATCCTATAAAGGGCCCCCGAGACGGACGAGACTCAAACTTTACGTGTTTGATCAAACAGTTTGATGTCAGTTTGAAGGATCTGTCAAACGGCACTGCGCAGTTTGGTTCGGTATGCTGTCGTATTTAGACTTGTGACGGAGACAAGATGCCCTCGAACAAGGATTGCTATTTCTTCATGGTTATAACATTAACGTCCTGCCTAAAAAGAGAGAGAAAAAAAGAAAAAGAATTTGGTCCAAAGAATGGTACACACTAATATACCGTTTCACACACGAACATCTGCAGAAAGTGCTAAAAACTACCGCACGGATCAAACGGCGCGTCAAACACAACAAAAACATGAAATTTCATCAAACGTGCTTCAAACCTGTAAATGTTTGACAAACCGCTCAATCTACCTTTGTAAACGATCAAAATGGTTTAAATCAAACCAAATCTTACGTGTTTGAATCAAACCGTTTGACCGTCTTGGGGGCTCTTTACAGCTACAGGTTCAATAAAAGTTACTAAATTGAAAGAAATAAAAGCTAAGAATACTATACTAACTATTGTGGTACCTACACAATAGATAGTATGTCAAAATACAAAGTACTAATTACCACTTTGTTATTTTATGTTAGAGTGAAATAAGATAACAAACCTCGTTAGTTAATCTGCTATTAAAAAATACTGATGTGCTTTTAGGTCAACATTTTATTTTGCGTAAAATATGTTTTTTGCCTCAGGACCTCAATGGACCCATACGATTCGGAGCAGATGGCGCGAGACTTCTTAATCCAGTTTTCCAACCAGATATTCACAGTTGGGCAACAGATGGCATTCTCATTCCAAGACAAGAAAGTTTTGTCGCTTGTTATAAAAAATTTGGAAGGTAATAAAGGGGTTAAAGTTTTTAATTTTACACGGGGGTGTAGTGATACACACTTACTGAGTAGCACTACACCCCCTTTTGAGCCATTCGTTAACAGGACATATTATTGGAAATACGATAATAAAGTTATAGTAAGTCCAAAAATAGGTCCTAAAGGCTAAGTTTACATGACGTACTAACCGCGCGGTAAGTATAAGAAATGAAATGAAATAAGGTCACCGCGCGTTCATATGCACTTAGCCTTAAAATATGTATAATATTATATTGATATAATAACGAATTTGATTTAAATAAATTTGAATCTGCAGCAGCCCTCCTAGCATGACTACCGATACACGTATACAGGGTTATTTGTAAAACACCAACAACAAGAGTAGATTACCAACATCATAAACAACAACATTTGTTCTACAATTTTTTCGAAAACCGACAAAAAAATTATCTTTCCATACAAATGTCCCGAACAGCTGCTCGAGTTTTGTATGAAAATTCGATATTTTCTTGTCTGTTTTCGGAAAATTTGTAGAACAAATGTTGTTGTTTATGATGTTATTAACCTACTCCTGCGAGGATGTTGGTGTTTTACAAATAACTCTGTATATCGTGTGATAATGTGATATTATAGCTTTTAATCGACACTCGACTGTCAAAATCCATTGTTTTTTGACAGTTAAACGTGTTATATCGATATATCATATCGCGTTTGGGTGCGCATGCCATCCGAGGCAAGACATTTAATACTACGACGTATCAGTTATGAAATTCTTTCTTCAACCTAATATACTATAAATATTTTCTCCTTAGCTGTCGACCTGCAGGCTTTGGCGGCAGGTAAGAACGCCGTGCCTCGACGTGTAAGAATGGGCCGCCTTCTACCCGACTGCAACGTGCAGTTCGATAAAGCTGAGAATTCTTCGCTTAATCTCGTCGGAAAAGCTAAAGGGTATGTCATAGGCGTCACGAAAGTACCCAAAACTTTCCACTTGAAAGTTTAAAAGTAAGCAATGTTGACGTAAATGTTGCAGGAAACAACCACGGCAGTCCATCATAAACCCGGATTGGGACTTTGGTAAAATGGGCATTGGCGGTTTGGATAACGAGTTCAATGCTATATTCAGACGAGCATTCGCTTCAAGGGTCTTTCCACCAGAAGTTGTGGAGCAGCTGGGTAATTAAAGCTTTTCATAATTACTCATTTTGATCATTCATCATCAGTTCCTCAGTGATGAGGATTCAGGGTGTAGTGCGATTCCACCTTGCCTTATCATCACTTAACATCATGTGAGGTGAAGGCCAAGTACTATCCCGTAATGCATTAAAAAATACGTCATCTTCAGATATTAACGTTCTAAATAGTTAGACTACTAAAACCTATGGAGTATCTCAGTAGAGCACAAATATTTATAAGATGTAGTCTCAAATTGAAATTACTAGTATATTTACGCTCAGTACTTGTCAACAAAAACTATATGAAATGCGCTAAATAAGTACTACGAATTTATTTTAGGTTGCAAGCACGTAAAAGGCATTTTACTGTATGGCCCACCCGGTACTGGTAAAACTTTGATGGCTCGGCAAATCGGAAAGATGTTGAATGCTCGCGAACCGAAGATCGTGAACGGTCCCCAGATCTTGGACAAATACGTCGGCGAGAGTGAAGCCAACGTTCGACGTTTGTTTGCTGATGCCGAAGAAGAAGAAAAGAGAGTAAGTTTGTCTAACATTTTGACATGAGCATCTCAGAATATATAAAGCCTGTCCATCCTTACTTGTCTTATATGGAAAACAATCTTCACCAAACTTTATTGAAATAATCATTTATGAAATACGCAAATGGTTTTCCACACATAGGTTACGAAATAAATTGTTAATAAATTAACAACAATTTCGTATAGTTACTAACATATTTTTAAATAACGATTAAGTATAAAAGACGTATGACAACTGTCAAAAACTGTTTACTAAATAAGACAAGTAAGGATGTACAGACTTTACTTACTCATAATAGTAGGTATGTACTAAACTTACAGAAGCCCATCCGTGCGAGGACAATAAAATTATAAGCTACCTTCGCTGCACGGCAATAAAGTACAATTTCGAATTGCACAGCGCTGCGTGCCTAATATTATAAGCGTCTCCGAAGCGCCTCTCTTTCTCTGTCGCGTAGCTCTGTCTCAACCGACACATGACATCCCTCGTGTGCTGGCTCGACTGAGTCAGCCGCGAGCAGTAGGCTAATATAAAAGTTTAAGCGCGGAGTGAGACCCCCCTAATGAGCATGACACAAGGTTATTATCAAATGTACATGTAATTATTTGGTTTCAGTGTGGCCCCAACAGTGGTCTTCATATAATTATATTTGATGAGATTGACGCCATTTGCAAGGCAAGAGGCTCCACTGGTGGAAATACTGGCGTACATGACACTGTCGTCAACCAACTGCTTTCAAAGATCGATGGTATGATATCTAGATGATATAATTCGGTATATTCTGTCTAAAGACACTTGTTCTTGACATAGTTCTTCTTGTCAGTTAAAAAAGTCTGGAACAGTTGTATGAAAATATAGACGATTCAAAAATGCTTAATTATTAAGGGGAATTAATTAATTGGGTTGGAATTACTGGAAATAATTAATGGCCACTGTTAATGGGATACTTAAATACTAAACCGGGCAGCAATTAATTTTTTGGGCGACAAAATAACTAAACGGGCGACAAACAGTGGATTACAAAAATACTTAAAACGGGCGACTACATGTGAGTGACAAATAATCTAAATGGGTGACTAAAATCCTAAGTGGGCAACTATTATACCAAGTAGGTAAGTAACTATATAACTGATTTAAGCTATTCAACGTGGTATTTTAACACGTTTTTTATTAGGTTGCTTTCTTGTTTGTTTGTTTCTTTGTTTTTTGTCATGTCGATTAGGATAATAGTCACCTTTTTTATTTTTTATAAATAAAATATATGCCAAATTTTAAATGTTTTGGCTGCCCTAAGGTTGTTGCCCAAATAGTAATTTGGTCGCCCGTTCTGAATAACTAGTTACTCAATTTGTATTTTAAAATCACCCATTTTCAATATCTGTAGTCGCCCTCGCTCCGTCACCCACTTAGTATTTCAGTACGCTGTATTCAGTATTTTTGATACCCAAAATGGGAATTTATTGTTACCCGATTAAATACTACCCATTATTAAGTTTATTTGAATAAAGAAACTTTGACTTGAGCTGTTAGATCAGTATAACACTTGCTATGTTTTGTTAGGTGTGGACCAGTTAAACAATATTTTGGTAATCGGTATGACGAATCGTCGTGATATGATTGACGAGGCGCTGATGCGACCGGGCCGACTTGAGGTCCAAATGGAGATCGGCCTACCTGACGAAAAGGGCAGAGTGCAGATCTTGAACATCCATACTAAACGCATGCGCGAATATAAGAAGATAGCTGAAGATGTAGATTGTAAGGTAGGCCTTAGTGATGTAACATGAAAAAAATAGCATCATTGTTTTTTTTTCAAAATTTGGTTTTTTTCCAAGAATAAAATTTTTGGAAAATAAATGTTTTGTTTAATATTTAATTAAAATAAATGTTTGTTTGAAATAAGATTTTTATGCTTCATTTTATCTTAGTTAAAAAAAATATAAACCGGATGGAGATTTCACCGTCCGCGACATTAAATGTTGCCAACTGTTGAAAACTCGGTATCTACTATTCAACCAAAAAAGTAGTTTAGATGCAAAAATAAACAGAAAAATATAATATGAACTCATAAGGTAATTGTCTTTAAGGCGGTACCCTGAGCGAAAGTGGCGCCGCGGTGAATTTTCTTTAATATTATAATTCTAATACACAATTTTAATAATGTTTATCTACACCCATGCTTTAAATCCTCTGTAAGGGGTTCTGAAACAGTTAGCTTACCGCCATCATTACAGTATCCCGAGCGAGAGCTGGTGGTGCTGCGCCGCGCGCCCACGCGCGAGCGTTGCATTATGATATTCAGTACAACATTATAACACTCTTGCGGAAGACATAATGATGAGGAGGGAGAGAAAAGTCAAAGTCAAAAACAAAGTCAAAGTCAAAACCTTTATAGATGATACATGTCATGGGTTTAGATAAATATCATGGGTGTTTTTAATCCATGTGTATTAAAATATTGTTTGTTTCCCTAATAAAAATAAGAAAAAATAAAAAAAAAAATGGGTGTAGATAAAGTCTTGTATGCAACTGTACATAATTAGGTATTAAAACACTCATGTGATACTATTATCACACTCGGCTTCGCCTCGTGTGATAAACCCACATTCGTGTTTTAATACCCTTCATTATAGTACAGTTGCATAAATAACTATTCTCGTGGAGATTTTAGGGCCCATGGTCTAGTGCTTTTAGAAGGTATCACTACATGCCCTCGTAGTCATTCGTAGAAGTAGATAGCAAAACTGCTAAAAGTGGCCGTTTTTGACACATTTTCTATCTACTTCTACGAATGACTACGAGGGCATGTAGTGATACCTTCTAAAAATACTAGACCATGGGCCCTAAAATCTCCACGAGAGACATTATTAAAGTCTTTTTCTATTAATAACTTATTAAATAAAAACCTCTGAGGGCGCCACTTTCGGTCATACAACGGCCTTAACAGTAACTTCCCTAATAATGTTGATTTCTGTATACTTGAAAAAACATGCTCCAGAAAAAAAGCACTTTTTTCAAGCTTTTTTTCTTTTTTTCACGTTAGAAAAAAAAACAGTTTTTTTGTAACACTAGTAGGCTTAGTTTTAAAAGTTAAAGTTGCTTGTTACTTAGGTGAATTATTAAACACTACAGAATATAGAGAAATAGTATCGTTGTAATGTCAATTAACATTTTTCTATGAGGCAAAGTTGCTTCAATTATAACGTTGGTATCGCACATGTTATATGTAGGTAGGTACTCAATTTAATAGATGAGTCTGTTCATTGCTTAGGCAGTCGGTGCTCACGGGAACAAAAAAAGGAATATTTTTAATATTTTCCGTTAAAGTGACTTAATTTCCATTTTAATATTAGTCTCTAAAATTATTGAACTTTTTAGGAATTAGCGACACTCACAAAGAACTTCTCCGGTGCCGAAATTGAAGGTCTGGTTCGTGCTGCCCAGTCCACCGCCATGAACCGGCTGATCAAAGCATCCACCAAGGTGGAGGTGGACCCTGAGGCTATGGAGAAATTGATGGTGGAACGAACGGACTTCTTGCACGCGCTGGAGAATGATATCAAGCCAGTATGTATAGAACATGGTTTCTTTTGTGATAAAAATAGCTGGAGTATAAACCTGATACCTGAATCAAGTTTTATACTTATGTTATCCAAGTTGAGCATCCATCCATATTAGAGCATCACTTTAAATTTTTATTAATTGCCATTTTCGTACTCTTTCTATTATACAATATTCTAGACTTTTTCCTTTTTAGAGTTCCGTACCCAAAGGGTAAAAACGGGACCCTATTACTAAGACTCCACTGTCCGTCTGTTTGTCAGTCTGTCTGTCACCAGGCTGTATCTCATGAACCGTGATGAGACAGCTGAAATTTTCACAGATGATGTATTTCTGTTGCCGCTATAATAACAAATACTAAAAACAGAATAAAATAAATATTTAAGGGGGGCTCCGATACAACAAACATGTTTTTTTGCCATTTTTTTTCTATTGTACGATCAATAAAACGTCTGGTTAAATAAAATTGTACATTTTTCTAATTGATTTTAAGTCTTAATGTGCTAGATGTTAAGGCTGTATATCGGCATTTCAAAGAAATTAGCGTTTTTCCAATGAAGTTATCTAACTTACTATTGATGTAAACTTTAGTTTTAGGAAGCAAAATTCTTAAATTAGTGCCGTATAAAGAGAATAACATGATAAATTATCAGGTTTTTTAAAACGAAGACAATCTGTTCAAGTGGAATTTCAAATTTGCTTGCCAGAGGTAAATAAGAAAACGACTAATTTTTTTCACTTATTGTGTGACTTGTCTAGGAGTTCCTTATAGAGAGAAAATTTTAAAAAATGATTTTAATCACAGAGAAATAAAATATTAAAAAATGCTCAAATTATAATTAAGGTATTTACAGAATCTAAAGTCATTTTATATTTTTCTTAGGAATAATGAGGTATTTGTCTAATGTATTGCGTGTTTTGTCTCATTACGACTCGCGTAGAGTTGTTTTGATCATTTGTATTGAAAATTTAAAAATAGAACGTGATGCGTGTCTACACCCTTAAGTTCAAAATCGGCTGCAGTGTGTACATTGAGTTTACCCGTTGTCCAGGCCTTTGGAACGGCGGCCGAAGCTCTGGAGCACTTCCTAGCGCGGGGCGTCATCAACTGGGGCACGCCGGTCTCCTCCCTGCTCGAAGACGGACAGCTCTACATTCAACAAGCTAGGGCTACGGAAGCTAGCGGTCAGTGCTATTTTCAGTTTCTGAATTATGATTTTGCAGTATCTGTCAAAAACTTTAAACTTAGTATTGTTTTGTTATCCTTACTTCCTTACTAATATTATAAATGCGAAAGTCCGTTTGTTTGTTTGTTACACCTTCACGTCTTAACTGATGAACCGATCATCATGAAATTTTACATACACGTTCTCAGGGGTACAGAGAAGGATATAGGGTACCTTTCATCTAGAAAAAAAGTATTGTTCCCGAGGGATAGCAAAAAATTTCCACGCAGACGAAGTCGCGGGCGGCCTCTAGATAACAATAATTCAATTGTAATATTGTGATTTTGAATTGTAGAGAGTACTTTAAAGTCTTCTATCTCTGAGTCTTCTTCTCTCAGCTGCATCTTTTTTTTCCAAAAGCAACAATTCCTTTGTTACTTTAAGACTGTTTTTATGCCCTACGTTATTAAAGCTATTTTCGTAATTTAAGTGTTTTGACAAACTTGATATGTTGTCGTGTGTACATTACAAGCAATATTTCCAATATAACTTTCCACGTCTAGGACTATCTGTATCTGTCCTGCTCGGAGGACCACTGAACAGCGGCGAACAACACTCGCCAAATGTTTGACGCCAAACGGCGCCGCTGGCCAATCGTTTAACGTTGTTTTAATAATTATCAATATTTCAATTGCAATATTGTAATTTTGGATTTTAGATCGAACCTCGAAGACTATTTGAACATCTGTTTGTCCCAAAAGCAACTAAAAAACTTGCAAAATGTTACATTGTACAGTAATTTGCAAATAATATTTATAGTACATTACTGCCGCGGTCAGTAATGACTGCGTTGCTGGCAGCGATGATGATGGCCAAGAGCGGAGCTTAGCGCAGGTCCAGGCCGTCACAGCGCGGTCAGCATTGCAGCCCTTGATGGACAAGCTAGAATAAAGGCCGAGACCGGAGGTCGAGGCCTTTATAGCGCGGACAGCAAGGGCTGCAATGATGATCAAGCTTGAAGGCCGAGAGCGTAGTTAAGCTTAGCTCGAGGCCATCATAACGTGGCCAGCAGTGCAGTCATTGTGGACCAAGGCCTGTATAGTACTTTACTCAAAAAATGCGAATACTGCCTACTATACCTACTATAGTAGGTACTTATAACCAAATTTTGAAAAAATACAAAAATGCAAATATCTCAGAAACGGTGCGTCGGAGCCAAAAAATAAGGTTTTTTTTGTTCGTCTTTGTAACCCCGGAAGTAGATAAGGGGTATTGAATGAATGGTCAAAAAACGGTCAAGTGCGAGTTTTTTATATTTTTCCATACTAATTTTATATAAAAGTACAAAAACAGCATCTAGGTACAACAATACAACACCCGCGCAAATATAGAATGGGATTCAAAATGGCGGCTCACCGCGCTTACCACAACGAGTGTGACTGAGAGAGCGATAGTGAATATGAACGACGCCATTTCTAATCCCATTCTTTATCTGCGCGGGTTGTACAGTGTATTTTTCACCTAACTATGTTTGAAAGAAAACTCGACAATAATGGATTCTCAAAGGAAATTGCTGGTGGCTAAAACTCGACAATAATGAAATCCCATATAACTTTGTTGCGTCACCATCGGAGGACACCGGCAAACTCGTCTTTGTTCAAAGAAGGTTGTCAAAACAATGACCATATTACAAGCTTTTTTGAGTAAAATATAATACCAAAACCAATTCAATATGATTATCTGTCTAGGACTGGTATCTGTCCTGCTCGAAGGAACACCGAACAGTGATATGAAACCGCTCGCGGCGCAGCAGGCCAAAAGTTTAATGTTGTTTTAATATTTATCAATATTTCAATTATAATATTGTGATTTTGGGATTTAGATAGTACCTCGAAGTCTATTTGTACTATCAACAACACTTCCGCTTTACCACTGGTTAAAATCGCTTGCACGCCGCGCCGTCCGTGCGTTTAGTTCGTGCAGCTGCAGGGGCGATACGCGCGCATACGAACTTTATTGCAAAGTGGTAATCCACGTGAGTTGGCGATCGTACATCTGTTTGTCCCAAAACTAGAAAACTTGCGAAACGTTACGTTGTAAAGTCATTTGCAAACAATATCCTTACTAATCCTTACTAATATTATAAATGCGAAAGTCCGTTTGTTTGTTTGTTTGTTACGCCTTCACGTCTTAACTATTGAACCGATCATCATGAAATTATGCATATACGTTCTTAGGGGTACAGAGAAGGACATAGGGTACCTTTTATTCCGAAAAAATGTATTGTTCCCGAGGGATAGCAAAAAATTTTTCCACGCAGATGAAGTCGCGGGCGGCCGCTAGTATAATATTAAATATGAGAAAGTCCGTTTGTTTGTTACGCCTTCACGTCTTAACTACTCACCGATCATCATGAAATTTTGCATACACGTTGTCAGGAGTACAGAGAAGGATATAGGATACCTTTTATTCCGGAAAAAAGTACAGTTCCCGAAAAAACTGATCACGCAGACGGAGTCGCGGGCGATCCCTAGTTAATAATATACCAATCCAGTATGATTTTCCGTGTAGGGTTGGTGTCTGTTCTGCTGGAAGGGCCCCCGAACAGCGGCAAAACTGCGCTGGCGGCGCAGCTGGCCAAGCTGTCGGACTTCCCGTTCGTGAAGGTGTGCTCGCCCGAGGACATGGTCGGCTTCACCGAGACCGCTAAGTGCTTGCAGATCAGGAAGGTAATTGGCTAAATTGATATTATGATCTTCCGAATGGGATGTATGGACGACTTTTCAGTACTTCGAAAACGCGTACTGCTCGAGTCTTTAAATAAATTATCGAATCGTCGCGTCGTCGTCACCTACGACTATGAATAAAATATTATACTATGAAATAGTTTAGAATAGTACTTCGCCTACCACTCGAGTCTGTCAACATTACAACATTTAATGACTATATGGCCTCTTCATCGCTACACTACCGCAGCGTTTAACGCGTGTATAGTTGTGGCTGCAATTATGATATCGCATTTTAATGTTCCGTTATGCAAAATCATTTGTCTCTGTCTTTTTCTTTACGTGTAAAGAGTATGGAAAATAACCTCACTTATGCACTTTTTCGACGTTTTTTCATCATTATCTTTAGCATAATTATCTTTCTTGAAAAAAAGTTATTGGAGCAACTGCACAGTACGTTAAAGTGTATTTTGATGTAGAATTCAATACGTTTCCGATATTATTTACGCCAAAAATATGGCCCGCGACAAGCGCTTTTGGTGATATTCTGATTTTTTTGTACAACCATCTGTGTGGTTTATACGCAATTTAATACTACAGCTAGCTACAACTATACATTTTCTATATAAAAATATGGCCCGCGCAAACCATGTTTTCCTATTATGACCCCCTTAAGATGTAACCACTCGACGGTTTCCAGTACTTTGACGACGCGTACCGCTCGTCTCTGTCCTGCATCCTGGTGGACAACATCGAGCGTCTGCTGGACTACGGCCCCATCGGCCCGCGCTACTCCAACCTTACAGCCTCTTCATCTTGACACTCTACCGCGTTAACTTAGGTCTATAGTCGCGTTGTCGCTATATCTATGATATCGCATTTAAATAGACCCTTATGACGTAACCAGTTGACGCTTTCCAGTACTTCGACGACGCGTACCGCTCTTCATTGTCCTGCATCCTGGTGGACAACATCGAGCGACTGCTGGACTACGGCCCCATCGGCCCGCGCTACTCCAACCTTACGCTACAGGCTCTGCTTGTGTTGCTGAAGAAAGAG
This sequence comes from Agriphila geniculea, assembly GCA_943789525.1. Classification (NCBI taxonomy): domain Eukaryota; kingdom Metazoa; phylum Arthropoda; class Insecta; order Lepidoptera; family Crambidae; genus Agriphila; species Agriphila geniculea. The sequence goes on from OX038875.1 coordinate 19,394,223, forward strand.
CCGCCGAAGGGAAGGAAACTCCTTATTCTGTGCACTAGCAGTCGCCGGTAAGTAACTCGATACTAGCTTTTTATTCATGAATGTTGTTTGTGTCAGTTTAGCAATATCGAGATAAATGTCTGTGGTGTGTAAATGTTTCAAAAATATTGGCTCTGAAATTCTCAGTGTAACACTTATGAAGTAATATTTATATTTTCTTGTGGCTTACTAAAAAGTCAGCACAGAAAGAATCATTATTTATATTTATTTATATTTACATTGACTGGGAACACTCCAAATTTTATAAATTTTGGATAGATTTGCACTTTTAGGTACACCGTAAAAGACAAGTGCAAATCTATCCAAAATTGATAACCAATTTAGACATTAAAGTTCGACTCGATTTTTTTTTAAATTTTTTAGATGTTGAAAGTCCCCCTCCCGAAACCGATTTCATTCATTAATTTAACATTAGAGCCACTCTTCTTCCGGGTCTCCTTCTTTTGTTTCCTTTTATAATGGATCTGATGAAATTGTCGTATATCAGATGTCCTAACATTTTTTCCTTTTCTGTTTTCCAGAGTCTTTAACAAAGTTATCTTTTCCTCCATCATTTTCAACACTTCTCTTATCTCTCCAGCTAATACTTTCCATTCTACGCTGATACCACATTTTAAACTATACTCTAAAAAAATCGATAATGTTGTCTCCAGCCAAGTGCTAGAAGACATGGAGATCGTATCAGCGTTCACGGGCGTGCTGCACGTGCCCAACCTGTCGCAGCCCGAGCACGTGATGGCCGTGCTCGAGGAGAGCGACGCCTTCTCCAAGCGGGACCTCGCCAAGATACAGAGCGACCTGCGGGGCGCCAAGTAAGTGCTGCTCATTATATAGCACGTGATGGCCGTGCTCGAGGAGAGCGACGCCTTCTCCAAGCGGGACCTCGCCAAGATACAGAGCGACCTGCGGGGCGCCAAGTAAGTGCTGCTCATTATATAGCACGTGATGGCCGTGCTCGAGGAGAGCGACGCCTTCTCCAAGCGGGACCTCGCCAAGATACAGAGCGACCTGCGGGGCGCCAAGTAAGTGCTGCTCATTATATAGCACGTGATGGCCGTGCTCGAGGAGAGCGACGCCTTCTCCAAGCGGGACCTCGCCAAGATACAGAGCGACCTGCGGGGCGCCAAGTAAGTGCTGCTCATTATATAGCACGTGATGGCCGTGCTCGAGGAGAGCGACGCCTTCTCCAAGCGGGACCTCGCCAAGATACAGAGCGACCTGCGGGGCGCCAAGTAAGTGCTGCTCATTATATAGCACGTGATGGCCGTGCTCGAGGAGAGCGACGCCTTCTCCAAGCGGGACCTCGCCAAGATACAGAGCGACCTGCGGGGCGCCAAGTAAGTGCTGCTCATTATATAGCACGTGATGGCCGTGCTCGAGGAGAGCGACGCCTTCTCCAAGCGGGACCTCGCCAAGATACAGAGCGACCTGCGGGGCGCCAAGTAAGTGCTGCTCATTATATAGCACGTGATGGCCGTGCTCGAGGAGAGCGACGCCTTCTCCAAGCGGGACCTCGCCAAGATACAGAGCGACCTGCGGGGCGCCAAGTAAGTGCTGCTCATTATATAGCACGTGATGGCCGTGCTCGAGGAGAGCGACGCCTTCTCCAAGCGGGACCTCGCCAAGATACAGAGCGACCTGCGGGGCGCCAAGTAAGTGCTGCTCATTATATAGCACGTGATGGCCGTGCTCGAGGAGAGCGACGCCTTCTCCAAGCGGGACCTCGCCAAGATACAGAGCGACCTGCGGGGCGCCAAGTAAGTGCTGCTCATTATATAGCACGTGATAGCCGTGCTCGAGGAGAGCGACGCCTTCTCCAAGCGGGACCTCGCCAAGATACAGAGCGACCTGCGGGGCGCCAAGTAAGTGCTGCTCATTATATAGCACGTGATGGCCGTGCTCGAGGAGAGCGACGCCTTCTCCAAGCGGGACCTCGCCAAGATACAGAGCGACCTGCGGGGCGCCAAGTAAGTGCTGCTCATTATATAGCACGTGATGGCCGTGCTCGAGGAGAGCGACGCCTTCTCCAAGCGGGACCTCGCCAAGATACAGAGCGACCTGCGGGGCGCCAAGTAAGTGCTGCTCATTATATAGCACGTGATGGCCGTGCTCGAGGAGAGCGACGCCTTCTCCAAGCGGGACCTCGCCAAGATACAGAGCGACCTGCGGGGCGCCAAGTAAGTGCTGCTCATTATATAGCACGTGATGGCCGTGCTCGAGGAGAGCGACGCCTTCTCCAAGCGGGACCTCGCCAAGATACAGAGCGACCTGCGGGGCGCCAAGTAAGTGCTGCTCATTATATAGCACGTGATGGCCGTGCTCGAGGAGAGCGACGCCTTCTCCAAGCGGGACCTCGCCAAGATACAGAGCGACCTGCGGGGCGCCAAGTAAGTGCTGCTCATTATATAGCACGTGATGGCCGTGCTCGAGGAGAGCGACGCCTTCTCCAAGCGGGACCTCGCCAAGATACAGAGCGACCTGCGGGGCGCCAAGTAAGTGCTGCTCATTATATAGCACGTGATGGCCGTGCTCGAGGAGAGCGACGCCTTCTCCAAGCGGGACCTCGCCAAGATACAGAGCGACCTGCGGGGCGCCAAGTAAGTGCTGCTCATTATATAGCACGTGATGGCCGTGCTCGAGGAGAGCGACGCCTTCTCCAAGCGGGACCTCGCCAAGATACAGAGCGACCTGCGGGGCGCCAAGTAAGTGCTGCTCATTATATAGCACGTGATGGCCGTGCTCGAGGAGAGCGACGCCTTCTCCAAGCGGGACCTCGCCAAGATACAGAGCGACCTGCGGGGCGCCAAGTAAGTGCTGCTCATTATATAGCACGTGATGGCCGTGCTCGAGGAGAGCGACGCCTTCTCCAAGCGGGACCTCGCCAAGATACAGAGCGACCTGCGGGGCGCCAAGTAAGTGCTGCTCATTATATAGCACGTGATGGCCGTGCTCGAGGAGAGCGACGCCTTCTCCAAGCGGGACCTCGCCAAGATACAGAGCGACCTGCGGGGCGCCAAGTAAGTGCTGCTCATTATATAGCACGTGATGGCCGTGCTCGAGGAGAGCGACGCCTTCTCCAAGCGGGACCTCGCCAAGATACAGAGCGACCTGCGGGGCGCCAAGTAAGTGCTGCTCATTATATAGCACGTGATGGCCGTGCTCGAGGAGAGCGACGCCTTCTCCAAGCGGGACCTCGCCAAGATACAGAGCGACCTGCGGGGCGCCAAGTAAGTGCTGCTCATTATATAGCACGTGATGGCCGTGCTCGAGGAGAGCGACGCCTTCTCCAAGCGGGACCTCGCCAAGATACAGAGCGACCTGCGGGGCGCCAAGTAAGTGCTGCTCATTATATAGCACGTGATGGCCGTGCTCGAGGAGAGCGACGCCTTCTCCAAGCGGGACCTCGCCAAGATACAGAGCGACCTGCGGGGCGCCAAGTAAGTGCTGCTCATTATATAGCACGTGATGGCCGTGCTCGAGGAGAGCGACGCCTTCTCCAAGCGGGACCTCGCCAAGATACAGAGCGACCTGCGGGGCGCCAAGTAAGTGCTGCTCATTATATAGCACGTGATGGCCGTGCTCGAGGAGAGCGACGCCTTCTCCAAGCGGGACCTCGCCAAGATACAGAGCGACCTGCGGGGCGCCAAGTAAGTGCTGCTCATTATATAGCACGTGATGGCCGTGCTCGAGGAGAGCGACGCCTTCTCCAAGCGGGACCTCGCCAAGATACAGAGCGACCTGCGGGGCGCCAAGTAAGTGCTGCTCATTATATAGCACGTGATGGCCGTGCTCGAGGAGAGCGACGCCTTCTCCAAGCGGGACCTCGCCAAGATACAGAGCGACCTGCGGGGCGCCAAGTAAGTGCTGCTCATTATATAGCACGTGATGGCCGTGCTCGAGGAGAGCGACGCCTTCTCCAAGCGGGACCTCGCCAAGATACAGAGCGACCTGCGGGGCGCCAAGTAAGTGCTGCTCATTATATAGCACGTGATGGCCGTGCTCGAGGAGAGCGACGCCTTCTCCAAGCGGGACCTCGCCAAGATACAGAGCGACCTGCGGGGCGCCAAGTAAGTGCTGCTCATTATATAGCACGTGATGGCCGTGCTCGAGGAGAGCGACGCCTTCTCCAAGCGGGACCTCGCCAAGATACAGAGCGACCTGCGGGGCGCCAAGTAAGTGCTGCTCATTATATAGCACGTGATGGCCGTGCTCGAGGAGAGCGACGCCTTCTCCAAGCGGGACCTCGCCAAGATACAGAGCGACCTGCGGGGCGCCAAGTAAGTGCTGCTCATTATATAGCACGTGATGGCCGTGCTCGAGGAGAGCGACGCCTTCTCCAAGCGGGACCTCGCCAAGATACAGAGCGACCTGCGGGGCGCCAAGTAAGTGCTGCTCATTATATAGCACGTGATGGCCGTGCTCGAGGAGAGCGACGCCTTCTCCAAGCGGGACCTCGCCAAGATACAGAGCGACCTGCGGGGCGCCAAGTAAGTGCTGCTCATTATATAGCACGTGATGGCCGTGCTCGAGGAGAGCGACGCCTTCTCCAAGCGGGACCTCGCCAAGATACAGAGCGACCTGCGGGGCGCCAAGTAAGTGCTGCTCATTATATAGCACGTGATGGCCGTGCTCGAGGAGAGCGACGCCTTCTCCAAGCGGGACCTCGCCAAGATACAGAGCGACCTGCGGGGCGCCAAGTAAGTGCTGCTCATTATATAGCACGTGATGGCCGTGCTCGAGGAGAGCGACGCCTTCTCCAAGCGGGACCTCGCCAAGATACAGAGCGACCTGCGGGGCGCCAAGTAAGTGCTGCTCATTATATAGCACGTGATGGCCGTGCTCGAGGAGAGCGACGCCTTCTCCAAGCGGGACCTCGCCAAGATACAGAGCGACCTGCGGGGCGCCAAGTAAGTGCTGCTCATTATATAGCACGTGATGGCCGTGCTCGAGGAGAGCGACGCCTTCTCCAAGCGGGACCTCGCCAAGATACAGAGCGACCTGCGGGGCGCCAAGTAAGTGCTGCTCATTATATAGCACGTGATGGCCGTGCTCGAGGAGAGCGACGCCTTCTCCTTCAAACATGGTCCACATGTAACTTCTTTCTAATTAGTAATTTCTATTCTTCAACGGTGACAAGCAAGACAAAAAACAATGATCCGTATTTTCCAGTCTGAATCAATGTCTGTGCTAACATTTTATTATTTATAATGCGTTTCATTCTTATTGGCGGCTGTAAAGTTAGCTACTATGCGCGTACCCGTGCCCCACCACTTGCCTCTCACCCGCTTACATCGATATTATGTTCTGCGCATCGTCTCGCGCCATGTTCCGAGCCGCCAATAAAATTGAAATGTATTGTACCACGCAGACGACGCTCTGTGGGTAGGCCCTCGACAAGGTGAACCGACGATCTTATGCCCAACAGTGGGTGTCGTGCGGCTGATATTATGTTATTATGGTGATGATAAGCTGCACTTGATGATGATATAATGATGATACTTGCACCGATTCATCATATCATCATCCAGCTGCAGTTGCTGTAGCTTAATCTCCTAACACTGATAGACAAATGACAGAATTATACAGAAATTATAGCTGACTGTTAGCTCCCAAAAACTAATATTACTTATAAAATCTTGAGTTTTACCTGTTGATTTTCATTAATTAAATGTATTATTTTCTATCTTTGAACAGGATATTCATCGGTATCAAAAAATTATTGGCGCTGATCGACATGGTGAAACAGACGGACGAAGACTATCGGGTGTTCAAATTCCTCACCAAGATGCAAGAAGAGGGTTGCATAGACCTCGGCACCACTATTATGCAATAAGAATCATTGCAACCTTAGGGATTACATACGCATGCCACTCTCACGCCCTCACCAGATCACCCTAACACACCCTCACCACGGAACCACATCGCCAAACCGACGGAATGCTCGCCTTGCGCCTCGGACCTCAGAAGTTACGAGATAGACTACGACGAAGTCAGCGAATGCACCGAATCATTGATCGACATCAGCCATCACAAAAAAGGCATGACAGCTAAAGGAAACGAAATATCGCCGGCCAAAATGCCACTCATGAGAATACGAAGCGTCGAGATTGTGTTCGAGGACGAAATGTCCGCCTGCATCGACACCGCGCTACTAGACAGAAGTATTGAACTTATCGTTTCTGACAGCGACGATTCTACCAAATGTGTCGATGATATAGATCACCTGCAAGGGGAGAGGGAAGGCGACGATTCGGTGACTCTCAACCCGGATGACGACTTGTCCGACGATAATTCAGTTTCGCTAACTAACATCCCTATCATAGAAGAAGCGCCGACGACGGAATCTTCGAACCAGGGGCGGCTGGATGTTGACGACACTAATGTGCCGAGTGAAAGCGCTACGTCAGCGTTAGAGGACGCCACTTTTTCATCCCTCAACATATCAGAAGTGGTCGATTCAGGTCGCTTCACAGAAGATGCGTGCTCGTCTCATCTTGAAACAGTGCCCATATTATCGTATGAGGACGCTTTGCTCTCCAACTCATTCGACGCCATAAGTGTGGATAACCCCACTGCTTTGCAATGCCAGGAAGTCACCGATGTTTGTAGATTCAAGGAAACCGAAGGTAAGCTGTTCGAATATATAGATAGTAACAGCGACAGTTCCGATAATACAGCTGTGTGCGATGTGGAATTTTCGCCTATGAAACATCTAACATCTCTTCGCGATGTCGTCGCCGATGACGATTCTCTCTGCGAAAGTTCCGATTTACAATACGACTCCTTTATCGATATGGGAAAATTTTGAACAATAACTTGTTCGTTTTTAAATCTTGTATGCAATAATACTTACTACGCTTCTATGTTTATAGTGCAAATGTAATTTAACGCATGATACTGAAAATGTGTGATATTTATCGGTTATTGTTGTAAAAAAATGTAATATGAATATTCTTTTCTCGATCCAAATGAATTTCTTTAAATTATTTTGCTATATTTATGGATCATTCACATAGTTAAGTCACATAAACGGTTAGTCTTTAATACAAGTTTTGACAGTCACGAGACGCGTGACTCACCGGCAAGTCAAAACTTGTATCGTTTGATTGATCGTTGACGTGACTGAGCTGTGTGAATGATTCCATAATGTGAGCTGTTTTGACCCTTCTACGTTGTTAACACAGCTTATGCACAGGGGGCGCGGTGGTATGTGGCTCTCGTAACCATGTCATGTCCCTAGGTGACCTAACCTTGTGTAGACAAATTGTGTATAGTCACTTTTGTATATAATGCTATAGAGATGTATCTGTTTCATCCACTATGACATGGTTACAGAAATCCCGGGGTTGTAAGACTAAGCGAATAGCTCAATTTCTCTATGATGTATTATATTTTTATAGAGTTATTTTTATTTATTTATAATTTATTAAATTGTGGACATGTGACACAGCTTGATGCTGTCGGTTACGTCAAATACTTAATAGGAAATATTTTGATCATTATGTAATTACGTATAGTGAATGTAAGCAAATGTTGTCAATATTATTATCATAGTATGTAACTTTTTAAATTAATATTGTTATTATAGAGGTAGAACCTTTATGATGCTTAATTGTGTCTTGCATTGCAATGAATTAGCCTCGAGTACAAGTTAAATAAAATGTTATGCATTAGATATTTATGGTACTGCACATCTTCGAAGTCACAGTCAATTAAGTAGATCACTGATGCATACGGTTCTAAAGAGAATACTATTAAAAATTTAACATTGAACAATTAGTGTGGTTGGAGAATGGAATTGGTATTGTAGAAATACTGTAAAAAGTGTATTATTATGAGTATATTATTAAAATTGTCTTTTCAATATAAAAAAAAACTGTTGAATTATGTCTATTAACTTTTTTTTTATCATTTATTCGTCATTGTTTAAACTAAATTGGCACTATTTTAAAACACAAAGCTTTTAAACTAAAACCTATATATTGTTTAAAATTATTTGCTGTAACCTTATCTTGCAAATCAAACTTGAAAGATAAAATATTCTGTTGTGTTATTAATTTTATATCTAATTAATTATACTAAAAATAGTTACTAGTAGTACGATTAAGTTACAGGTGTTGATAGTAAAAATGATTTATCAAGTTATCTAAACAAATATATTGTTATTATTAAATAACATTCCGATTCTTAAATGCATTCGATAATCTCGTTACTATTCTAAACGAAGATTCTCTATAGTTTAATGAGTCTGCTTTAGTCATAGATAGTAGTGCTTGAGTGTTATTGTACTAAATATTTCTACGTGTTTGTTGAAGTCATGTTTGAGGAATGTTAAGATTGGATTCAGGATGACATAGTCATTAGTTGGGCATATTTTTGCTATGATATCCTTTTCTTATAATTTTATAAGATATTCTTCTTTGCGCATACATAGTTGTATGTCTGTCTATATAATTATTTTATCGGAAATCCAACCTGTATTCTACACTTTTTATATATAAAATAATAATGAAAATGTCTATGTACTGTTATTATTTGTCTGTATATCAAATTCCAGCATGTATTTATTATATTATAATCAACTCAGTGTCGCACATTATGCCGAAGATCGACGGCATCGCTTATATTAGAATAAATGCTAGGTACGTCATTTTCGGCAGATGTGTTGGTAGCCGTTCACCACAAAGCATTGCAGGCGTATATTAGGCCGAACTAAGGTCTCGCATAACTTTGCCTGCCACATCTAAAAATATCGAATAAACCACAAAGGACATCATCCATTTTGGTCCAAATGTGAAAGTGCCGGCCGAAACGCAAAAGTGCTTTATTGTGATTTGTGATAGATCTTGTCACGTGCCGGACTACAGCTGCGCCACAAAAAAAAAGTTGGAAATCTGACATTTTGACTATGCCATGATGAAGTCTATAGTTTGTCGGAGTTTGTCGCCGAAAACCAGAGTTTGTCGGTCTTCCGTTTAGGAGATACATGTGGCGCAGCTGTAGAGACGTCTCCTACAGCTGAGCCACACAGATCTCGAAAACGGAAGGTCGTAACAGAAATCTGATTACTCGTGTGTGTAGCCGGTAGTTTGTCGGAGTTTGTCACCAAGAACCAGAGTTTGTCGGTCTTGCGTTTAGGAGATATATGAGGATAAGCTGTGGAGACCTTTCTACCTGGATCTTGAGAACGGAAGGTCGTAGCGATAATCTGATTAGTCATATCTATAGTCGGTAGTTCGACCGAGTTTGTCGCCAAATACCAGAGTTTGTCGGTCTTGCGTTTAGGAGATATGTGAGATTTTCGCTACGTCCTTCCGTTCTCGAGATCCAGGTAGAAATATCTCTACAGCATATCCCCACATATTTTCTAAACGTAAGATTGACAAACTCTGATTTTTGGTGACAAACTCCGACAAACTAATGGCTACACACTCGAGTTATCAGATTTTTGCTACGACCTTCCGTTCTCAAGATCCAGGTAGAAAGGTCTCCACAGCGTATCCTCACATATCTCCTAAACGCAAGACCGACAAACTCTGGTTCTTGGTGACAAACTCCGACAAACTACCGGCCACACACACGAGTAATCAGATTTCTGTTACGACCTTCCGTTTTCGAGATCAATGTGGCTCAGCTGTAGAGACGTCTCTACAGCTGCGCCACACGTATCTCCTAAACGCTAGACCGACAAACTCTGGTTTTTGTGCGACAAACTCCGACAAACTAACGGCTATACATACAAGTAATCATATTTTCGCTACGACCTTCCGTTTTCGAGATCTGTGTGGCGCAGCTGTAGAGACGTCTCTACAGCTGAGCCACATGTATCTCCTAAACGGAAGACCGACAAACTCTGGTTTTTGGCGACAAACTCCGACAAACTATAGACTTCATCATGGCATAGTCAAAAAGTCAGATTTCCAACATATTTTTTTGTGGCGCAGCTGTAGTCCGGCACGTGATCTTGTCCACGTTAGCATTTCTTATTATGGCACCGAAGCTGTAGCACCGCTATACTTGATTTTAAATAAGTTTAAAAAGTGTGTCTTTTCATACATTTTGACACAAATGTGAAGCGGTGCTACAGCTTCGGTGCCATAATAAAAAATGCTTAGATGGACAAAATCTATCAGAATAAAGCATTTTTGTCTTTTGGCCGGCACTTTCACATTTGGACTAATAATGTATGAAACATGGATGATATCCTTTAAAAGCTGGATTTTTGAGTTTCAAGTTCGGATGCTAAAAAAATGATTTTAAGGCCCTTTGCTCATTTGTCGGCGCAACTTCGGTACGTCATCAGCATGATCGGTATACGAGTTACCGAAAGCATACTGAAAGCTGGATACTGGAGGCCTATATTTCAACAGAGCATTAAGCTAGGGTTTCATAAGAAAGCGGTGCCGTCACATAGCGGCCGTAATTTTACGGGCGTAAAAAGACTATTTGACTTTACGGTATCCAGCACCGCTATCTAGGAAACTGCGCCACGCCGTATTGTTTACATAGACAACGTTCTACGCCGCTAAATTACGGCCGTAATATGACGGCACCGCGGCGCTCACTCACGGCACGGCAGGTACGCCGTGCTCTGTCGCGCTGCTGCTGCGCCGACAAATAACGCTCTATTGAAATAGGCGTCCAGTAAGCTTTTGGTACCGCTTAAACCGAGCTTGTACCGATGCTGCGCTGACAAATGAGTAAAGGGCCTAAATTTGGCCAACACTGTACAACTTTATCTGGCTGGACGGATGGCAACTATGGTCGCGCGCATAAGTATCTTCGGCAAGTGTCTAGCTAAAAGAAAGTAAACTAATATTCATCACTCGTCGAAAGTAACAAATAAATTAGGGGTACCTATGCAACAACATTATCTATAATTTATAAGCATTTATGAAACCAGAAAAAACAATTGTCAGTCTCTCTCTTCTAATGTCTATGTATGTTAAAAGTTAAAGACCTGCTGTTGGTAATAAAGTGAAATATATAACTAAAATTACTGTGTGGTTTCTTTTTAACAAAATACCTTTTCTTATTAAGTATGGTGTTCATCAGTGCATCATCATAATTCTAGTGCTGACAAAGGTTAATAGGTACTGTGTTATCGAAAAGATGGCATATAAGAATGGATAAGTACACCACAAAAAAGGTTATTGGGTATTTTGTTCGGGCATTTGACCTAGGGCGTACAAACGAAATAGGGCTAAATATGTTGATAAATGTATCTGCTACTTAGGGGTATGGGTCGCATTCTTGCAGGCCATGTTTCATTTTTTATCATTATAATATCAGCATTTCCATAATAAATAAATAAAGACAATACAAACGTTTATTATGCTTGTACAACACATTTTCACAATGCTGAAAGTAAAAAATTCTGTTTTATTAACAAAAGTTTAATAACACTAAACATACATACTCACACACATACTGTAAGATAACTTTTTTCTCCCAGTCGGTACATAAAAAAATAATACATATTTTGAAAAGTGGGATTAAATTCTTTAATTTAAAACTGATTTGGTTTCTGTACGTGAACTTTCATCAACTAGGTCAAATATGCCCCATGACCTTTGTTCATGTTAATTGTACTCTTGCCCATGGGGGAGAATTTGCTGTTTTGAGAAGTTGCCCTTTAACAAATAAGGCATAGAAGAAAGTAACAAAAAGGCTAATTTCATAATAGGCTATTTGACTAATTTTGGAAAACCATTTTAAATTATTCCTTATTACTTAATAAGCGCACCACATTGATATTTCAGAAAAAATCAATGTATTTCATTAAAAAAACCAGTGTTAAAGTTTAAGTCATGTATGAAGTTAGAATCAGGCTATACCTACTTTGATTGGTTAATAGCTAGAAAAGTAAGGTTTTCATAATAAAACAATAAATAAACATTGGAAATTGTTGATAAAGGAAAAATAAAATGTGAGATTTATTAAACTTATTAATAATTCAAGCTTAATTATTATCAAATTTAAAAACTAATTAGCGCTTTCACAAGCATCAACCCAATCATTGTAAACATCTATGGGTTCAGACAATACATTAGTAGTGGTTTGAAAATCTTCGAGACACACCCTGCATTGTATTCTGGCTGTATTTCTTGCTCGATCCCTGTAAAAAATAAATAACAACATCACAAGAAACATTGACAATTTAATTTATTTACCTACCACCACACGGCTACGCACATTAGGGCAAAAACTGAAAACCAGTATTTTGCTGTAAAGCAAAGGCATCACTGAGTTTTTGCCTTTCTCAATCCATGAGGCACACAGTTTTAAACAAGTTTTTCTTAGTAATTTTTTATTTTATTGTGAGCCTAAATGTGTGTGCTGTTACTGATGAAATAAACAGTTATCTATGTATCTAACATACATTTTGACTTCACACGACTTTTCATGATTACAAAATGGGCAGTTGAATTGTTGATCTAAAGGTTCTATAGCCTTTCGCTTCGGTGGAGGCTTCCGTTTGGATTTGCGGCGTCCCATCTCGGCCTGTAAATGAAAATAATAAAAAATACACCTTTTAACATCTATAATTTCTGATTTAAATTACAGGTCAAAGTTGAATATTTTAAATACCTACAGCTGAAAATTAATTAGGCAGGTAGTAGTTATCTTTCGTAACTAAAATAATATAAATTTATTCAATTCAACAATTTTTTCACACTTACTTGCTATAATCACACCACTTGTACACAAAAATAATAAGATTAAGGAATGACTGACAGTGACAGTGACAGACATCACAGACAAGACAAAAAATGGGTGCATTCCAGTCCCAACCGCTAAGTCATCGATCACCACAGTATACATTTTAACCATGGAAAGGACATCAGGCACATGAGACCTAAAGTGTATAAACATAATTCTGTTATCTATAAACACTTTATGTTACTAGAATCATAAAACAGTAGCAACATTATTTTTTTTCATTTAGCGTTAATTAATTATTGAAAAAAACAAAAGCATATCAATGAAACGGACATCTTTGTTAGCGATTTCACAAGTCTCCCCTGAGTATATTTGTTCTGTGGCACAAGTGATGGCGCATTAAAAAAAAAGTCTGCTGGATGTCAGACAACTCAACTGTCAAAAGCGTTTTGTTACGTGCGACATATGCACAGATTTTCCGTTTGATCGGTTCCAGTACATTGTGGTGCTAATCTGTATCACTAACGCAGCTAACGAAACGTGTTGTCGTGAATCTGGTGTTGCTATTTAGTGTCGGGGTTACCATTACCAAAAAAAAACTTTCAAACATAAACAACTCTTAAAACATAAATCTTTGTAAAAATCTGAATATTTTCTGTGACTTACTAATTACATGCCTACATTTTGAAAAAAACAGAAACATTGTACATTCTTTGGTTTTTTTCTATGGGACTCTGCCTGATGTCCTTTTGTTTTACAGTTATAAAACTCACATTCGTGCAATTAATATGCAAACCCACAAGTGAAGTAGGACGGATATTCGCAGGCATTCGCAAGAGTGAATATCCGTTATTTCGAGTGATGGCATTATATTAAAAATTTTCGAGTGATGGCAATGACACAGGATGTAAGAAATAACGGAGATTCACCCGCAAATGATTTTCCAAATATAATTCAAAACATTCGTACAATGTACGAACCTTTGCGCGCATGTGAGTGACCGGGGGCTCTACCGCTTAACTCAAAGCGGTAGCCAAAGCCATAGCTATGCTCTATCCGTCCTCCTTGTCCTATCGAAACACGATGACAAGGACGGACAGTGCACTGACGTCATAAACTTTAGCAATTCGAAAGCTTTTTAAGTTAGGCGGTAGGCCTGGCCGGGTAACTTTCATGGTTAAAATGTATACTGTGGTGATCGATGATCACGCGATTAGCCTGCTGGAATGCACCCACTGTCTGTCAAGAGTCATGTCAATGTCAATGTCAGTTTTGTGATGCTTTTGTGGTTGTTTCCCTGTCCTTCGGCCTTCCTGGCAAAACTGCCGTGCAAAGAAAATAAATAGTATTTTTGTTTTTATTCAAATATAATGTCTCGTAAATAAAAATATAAAATGAGTCGTTATTTAATAATTGCAGTGCTATTAGCATATTATGTTGGGGGTGAGTACCTTTGTCTTTTTATTTTTAAGAAATGGTGGTAACGCCCTAAACGAAACGCCCGCCGCCGTAAAGCATCAACAACATCGTCAATTAATAAAAACCTTTTTTTCCAGTTAAAGAAATATCTGCAGAATGTACAATACCCGTAGTTTTAAGAAATACTTGGTTTTCTTTTGAGAATGGAAGACAGACCATAACTGATATCAACGCAAGTGAAATGACTAAACGGTAGGTTCTATTTGAATTTCTTGTTTACCTCTTGTTATTGCCTACCTTTAATAATAATCATTTTAATTATTCAGATATTAAAGATCTATTACTGTTAATAGAGTCTCAAAAATATATTAGTTTATTTAAAAAATCTATTGGTTCAAATCAGTTCTTAGTTAAATTGTTTGAATGAAATTTATATTAAATATTTTTTTATATGTTTTAGAGGTGAATGTGTCAATATAAAAGCCGATTTCCATGTAAATTACACTATGGTGTTTCGGTTTACAAACTGTTACTATTGTGTAAAACTTATAGTGAGGACAGTAAATGTTTTGGAAAAGATTGAAACTCCATGTGTAGATCTTTCACCAGATGAAGAACCAACTGTTGATAGAGTGTGCAGAGGGTTGAACCCTGACCAACAACTCGTTACATTATTTTCAGAGAATTATGTTCCTGTAAGTCACAATTTTGAACTCAACTAACATTCCTATAACCCCCAGGGATAGACTATCGTGCTGTCGCGAAGCTTTTCACTGTCGTGTTGTGCAATAAGAAACTACAAATCAAAGGATTATAGTTTATTTTCATGAAATCCCTTTAATTTATTTCCTTTAAGTGAAATTAAACTTTTGATTCAAAGATTCTAATTGTACAACACAACCACAAAAACAAAAAGCTTCATAGTCTGACCCAGGGGTAAAAATTCAATATCAATCACTACTCAATTAATTAAAATTAAAATGTACATATACTTTAGTGTATCATAAATTTAGTAGATAAAGTATTCCAATTTATTTATGCTGTATATTTTCCTCATTTAGGTTAACTGTCGATCTTCATTGGAAGGGGTGTGGCAGTTTGCTTATCAAAATCGTTTCCGATTCACTGGAGAATGTAACCATCCAGATAATCAGATTAAATCATGCCAGACTGCTGGTACCCAGTTTTTGATAACTAATCAAAAATTCAATATTACATACCGAAAGTGTCCTGGGATGTCAGAGACCTTTGATGGAGTGGTAGAATACAGTTGTTTGGGTATGTTTTCTATTTAAGGCTCTGTTATGCGGAATCACTTGTCTCTGTTTTTTCTTTACGTGTAAAGAATATGGAAAATAACCTAACATCTGTACTTTTGGGATGTTTTTCATTGTTTTGTCATCATTATCTTTAGCACAATTATCTTTCTTGAAAAAAAGTTATTGAAGCAACTACACAGTATGTTAAAGTGTACTATGATGTAGAATTCAATATGTTTCTGCCAAAAATATATACCGCGACAAGCGCTTTTGATGATATTCTAATTTCTATTCTAATTTTGAATTAATATGTGAATTTCATTTTCAGGTCATTGGTTTGTGGACAAAAATCATTTCTTTGCTGTGGCAAATACAAAGGAATCTCGTAAAGACGAGAAGTACCGCTGCTTTCTCAAAAACAGAGACGATGATTTATACATCGGAGCTTCAATCACACCTCAATGTAACATGCTGAAAACTGTTGAGAAGTCTCCAGAGAGATACAGAATCACACCTGTTAAGGTTATTTAACTTCTTTGTCTTATATATTTTTTTATAATGTTATTTCACTATCATTTGTGAGCACCAACAATCCGGCTGGCCAAAGAGGCCCAGACTGTACCGGTACAATGAGCTATCCACCACGACTAAAGGAGTTAGTCTGGCCCTTAGCACACCCCGAACACTCCATACAACCGTGCCATTATAAACAGATGACGACAGATGACGTTTTTGTACACGCACAACAGTGTGTGTAAGTCTAAGTAAGGCTACCGTGCAGTTTGTACTGTATGTTCAATTCATAATTAGGACTTTTTGGTAAATAAAGTTACGACGCATTGCTTTGAATATCAAAATAAGTTGATGTTTATAAACATGACTAATGAGCACACAATTCAGGCGCACGAACTTGCGGGGTGGGGTGAGGTAATTACTTCTGGGTAGGGGTGGAGTGTCCTTTCTGTACGGTAGTACTTATATCTATTCGGTGTCCTTAAGCTAAAAAGATTGGCAAGCCATGATTTACTTAAAATTCCATAATTTTGTATATTAGGCTGAAGTTGTGGAGCCTGGATGTCGATTGCCACAAAATTTCTCAGGAGAATGGATTAATACTGCTAATATTGATGCTGATGTATTCATCAATGAAACACACATAATTGAGACATATTATCCTGATGAAAGCAGATACAGAAAAATCATTTATGTTTGCAGGTAAATTAAACTGACAAAATTAATTTAGTTGTAGAATGAGTCTCGGCTGGAATAGCTATACTTGACAATTATATTCTTTTAATTACAGGGAACAACGTGATACCAGAGTGATGATGGCTCGTCTTACTGTCGATGGTTGTCAAAAAGATTATATTTGTTTCGATTTTGTGCCCCAACATCATAATGTTATAAGGTATGCAACAGTCAAAAATCAACAATAGTGTATAAAAATTATATTATATTTCGTCGCTTCATACTCAGATATAAATAAATATATAATTATTTATGGTTTACTTGTAGTACCTCCCAGGTACTTGGCAGATTCGCACTATTTTAAAGAGTATGAAAACTACTTGTTTTAGAAAAGTATCTCACCACTTCCGGTAATTATGTCACCAACACCCCACCCCAGCTTACTTGGTTACCGGTCTTGCGATCGTACCTCATTCTTTTTTGGTGCGCGGCAGTGTTCGCACGTCTCACTCACCACGCCAAAGTGTTGTATTTCTACAGTCTACTTAAATTTCAAAAGTATTTTTTATGAATTTAAAATAAAACGAAAAGAAAAATTATTATCATGAAGAAAGTTCGGTAATATGAGAATTTACAAGGTAAGTGAAACTTTACAATGAGTGTCTATGCTAGGGGTTAAAACCGTGAGTTAACACAAATAGCATAATTTTGCCTAAAGGCTATCTGTGAGCTAATACAATGGCTAAAATATAATATTAATAATGAATATCATATACATCTAAAATGCCGCCTAGGGGTTGACTGCGGGTCAACACAATATGGCGTTTATTAAACACCGTGGCACATGCGCGGTAGGGCCCTTGTTTTGCTTTATCAGTATCCATGCTCGGGGTTAACCGTGAGTTAACACAAGTAGCAAACTTTGCCTAGGGGTTAGCCGCGAGCTAACACAATGGCTAAAATATCGCCTAGGGGTTGACTGCGAGTCAACACGTGGCGTTTAAACACTGATCTGTTTGACAGATTTTGATTAGGCACTTGTGCCTTCATGCAAAACAAGCGGCTATTTTGAGTACTCCGATTAAGAGAAGCTTGTCTTATTACATTTCTAACCGAACCAGTTATAAAAACATTTTAGCTGTAACTTCAACCCCGACACTCGAACAACTTTCTCAAAAGGCTTCACCTCCTCAGGTAGATAAAGCTAGATCCATAGCTGCAAAGAGCTATTAATGATGCATCCGCATCTATAGAGGGTATCGTAGCTAATCTCGCTAATCTTTAAATCATAATTAAGATTTCTGTTGTTACGCCAGGGTCTGACCTAGCCAACAACAACTGGGCATTGATATTCCCGGGTTAAGTCAGGCGATGACCGCCTTAATAAAAAGCGAGCAAAGTAACTGCCTTTAAATGTCGCTTCTGGAGCGACTTCCATTGTAAAAAACATATAATGCCTAACCTGGATAAATCAGTTTCGTAAGTTATCCAAGATTATTAGGAAAGACAAACTTTTCGGCAGCAGGTTGTTCGATAAAACTAAAACTAAAGCCAGCAAGACGGGGCTACAATCCAAAACCACAAAAATGTGAACACGTCGACTCATGACTCAGGTCGTGCCATAAATAGCAACCAGGTCAACTGGGCCAGTCACTGGCTGATTCTCGCTCGACGAAAAAGGGGGGGGAAGCGAGGAGGCGTCCAGAGACCCCTAGCAAACCGCTACAACAACCGGAGCAGCCAGAGGCTTCCTCGAGCAACTCTACAGCCTCCGCCATCGCATCGTAGATAGAGTGCATCCAAGGGTGCCCCTTAGACGACACATCATCCTAAATAAGGTACATGCTGGCTGCATTCAGTACTTTAATACTTATTTAAAATAACCAATATTAATAGTAAAGATTGAACTAAGATGGGATGTTGCCCTTTGCTGATAAAGTTACCAAACGTTTATATAGTGTTCTATAGACAGAACATGATTATAACTACATATTATATAAAATCTTATATGATTAGAATTGTGGGCAATTCAAAAATTTCAACTGTCTAAAGGTCAATTTTTGTTTATATTTTGTCATTTACTTAGTAAGTTCAATAGTGACAAAATAATTCATAGCATCTGACCAGTATTACTTTAGATTAGTTTAAACTAAGTACAACTTTACTTTAAACATCTTAAACATCAATTTAAGATAAAAAATTATCAAA
Organism: Agriphila geniculea; assembly: GCA_943789525.1. NCBI lineage: Eukaryota > Metazoa > Arthropoda > Insecta > Lepidoptera > Crambidae > Agriphila > Agriphila geniculea. The sequence continues at coordinate 19,412,999 of OX038875.1, forward strand.
CTGCATGTAAATTGCTGACTGATAAGCTAATAACACAACATGTACTTACTCTGTAACATTGATTGGAAATAAACTTCTTTATTTATTTGCCCCTGTGAGTATCAAAAAAAAATGAGTTTTTTTTAAGATTAATTTTGGAATTTTAGCATTTTACAATGCAATTTTTGCTAGTTATTATTTAAAAATAAAAGTTTTTATGATTTGAATATCTTAATACAAGTACTTTGACAGTCAAACATGCCATCGGGCTTTCAATAAGTTCATGTCTCAGTAAGATAAACTTCCCTAAGAGTTAAGTGTTAATTTAGAGAACATATGTACTCGTATCTCGTATGGTATTGTATTAAGTTTAAGTATCAAAAAAGACTTTGACTTTCTAATAAATTATTCTGTGAGTGTCTTAAAGCCTACATTATGCAGATGTGCTAGATCTTAGACTTATACCTACCTACGTAGGTAGGTATCATTTCTTGAAGAAATTCAATTACAGTGTAGCATAAGAAAATTATCAAATATTTTTAGAACATTACAGCTGCTTGCCCAGCTACAAAGTATTATAGTTGGCTACACACAAAGGTTTAAGATAGACAAAGTTCTTAACTTTGGAATATAACACTGAAATAGTGATCATGATACCGTAATAAATATTCCTGAGATAATTTAAAAATATATAACCCGATGGTTACAAAATATTTTCACAATATTTGAACATTGAGTGTATAATAGGTAAAAGACCATTACCATTGAAATATAAATTTTCACTAAACTAGCAATTTTAGCAGTCTTTTTGACATCAAAACATTTGCCATAATCTAGTCTAATTGTTTAGTATTATTAGGACAAAATAATACAACAGCCATTCATTTCATTTCATGGTTAATTTATTTTATAGGGTGCATTGCCCTCATCTTAATAATTAATCTACCATAATTTGGCAGTGGTGCCATAGCCGTAATCATAAGGTTAGCATACGTCTCGTATCCGTACATAAAAACGAGAAAAACTCGCGGTGCTGATTAAAAATCAAGAAAACTAAACACGGAAACAGAGTGGTCATTGTCTGAGCTTGCATTCTCTGAAATAACCACAAATATTAATTGATGTTTCAAATTAGGTTGATTTCTTTACGTCCCGCACCACGGCCAAATTGTAGATTAGGTACCTACATGATCAAAGTATATATATACTTTGATCTTGTTTCCGATATAAATTAGTAGTAGTTAGTATGTATATATACTTTTTTCATCCTCTGTTTATCTATTTTACCTACTTATGGTAGAAACAAAAATAAAATATGACAATGCTTGCGTCATTTTATTTTTTCCTACGTGGCCATCTCAACTCTGGCCTCTTCTAAAATATATTTTAGTTAAGCACCTAAGTATATGTTCATTATAAAACCTGAAATAAACTTAATATTTTCAATACAGGCACCATCAGTAGCTTTGCAGACCGCACAGTCGGCGCGCGGCCTTCATGCAGAAGGCGACACTAGCGGCGCGGCGACCGTAGATAGAGCTGATGATGGTCTCACTTTCAGCGAGCTTTATCTTTAGAAACATATCTTTTTCAGGCAAAAACCTGATCCATAATTCAGTTCAAAATGTAATATTTTTAATAAGGGAACAATTTTATAAATGTTTGTGAAACACTTTTCGACCTGCTTTGTCCCTATTAGGATGGAAACAGAACTTGATTGGAGCTGATGAAAACGTAAAACTCTTACAAAAATAGTTTTCAAAAGAACTCTTAGACCAATATATTGGGTTATATACAATAGATTTCAAGTTGGTATTAAAATCTATAATCAGGTAGTTAAATCTAGCTTTATGCCTACCGAAGGCACCTACTTCTTATTTTGTTGGCTCTTTGTACCACCCACAAAGTCCAAAGATACTTTTTATTAAAAATAAAAATACTTATAAACTAAACACAAAAAAAATACACTGCCATTTTAGATATTATTATAACCTCAGCTCCAGGTCGTGAACTATATAATTGTTATATACTCTCTTACCTATTTCCCTTTTTTTTGATGACCATCAAAATATATGTCCGGCTATAATGCTACAGAGCTATTTGTCAGTGACCAGGGACACAAGGCCGAATAACATGAATAATCTCATTCCTGTGTAGTTTATTATTTAACATATAATTATCTCTTATTTACTCATAGAACTTACAGAGGCACCCGCCACGTCGGTCGCAATTAATTTGATTGGTAGATCAAGCAAAGGTTGTCCGATGAGAGTGGGACTGACACACCAGTTCTCAATTTTTTAACTAGTTTTCAGTGCTCTTGGCCGGCGACAAGCAGCCACATCTGCCATCTCGCTTCTGCGGGTCTCTACTCTATACATAGAGAGACACCATCGGAGCCTGGAGGAACAGCGGACTGGACGGACAGGTCTTATGTATTTGCTCGATTTTATAATTGACAAGGTTTGAGAAATAATAGTTTTTATTTCTAATAAGAATAATAATCAATTCACTATTACTTTTCCAAATAACAAATCACTTACATTATTGCAATTTTGAGATAATTAATAATTATCTACATTATGAACAAATAATTACGCTTTGAATTGATTAAGTACATTATATTCTAAAAATCTTTTGTTTAGCAAAACTTTCCTTATATCTCTAAACATCTACAAGTAAACCATAAATAATTATATATTTATTTATATCTGAGTATGAAGCGACGAAATATAATATAAGATCAAACGAACTTCTAGAAGTGAAGTTCGATCGATATTATATGAGTCGCTTCATACGAAAGATATAAGCTTCCCACCCACCCTTTGTACCCTTTAGTCAGTTTTGCTAATTTATTTGTATCTCTAAAAGAATGAGGTACGATCGCAAGACCGGTAACCAAGTAAGCTGGGGTGGGGTGTTGGTGACGTAATTACCGGAAGTGGTGAGATACTTTTCTAAAACAAGTAGTTTTCATACTCTTTAAAATAGTGCGAATCTGCCAAGTACCTGGGAGGTACTACAAGTAAACCATAAATAATTATATATTTATTTATATCTTTCGTATGAAGCGACTCATATAATATCGATCGAACTTCACTTCTAGAAGTTCGTTTGATCTTATATTATAAATACATTGCAAAATATAGCCTACAATGAAATTCAGTAATGGCAATCGGCAATATTCTGCCAGTAAGCAGTAGTCACACTGCATACATTTTATTACAAAATTATCATATTAAATTCTTTCAGGTATCGTAAAGGTCTTGCTATGATTCAAAGCGATTTTCACACTGTTTGCTCTTGGGTCCAGTTTCCTAACAAACAGAAATGGCGGTACAACATTTTCTTGAAGAAGGACCCTTCACCTATCCGTTGTCCAGTTGCGGGCAAATTCAACTTCACCCAAAGAGGAGATGTAAGATTCGAAACAAGAATTCTTGGTGGTGTCACGTTAAGTCCTCGTCCCAATTTACATTGCAAGCTTAACATAAGTGATTTCTCTGTCTGTGACACTGACCAAAAAACTATACAAATCAAGGAAAACTACTGTTTGACAGTTGATTACTTAGGAAGGCCTGTAGATATTTACAGTGACCCAGATTACAGAATGAAATGTATTGGATATTGGAAAGAAAACTTGAAATCTTACCTTATTACATATGATGAACTGGATCCATATTCTAAGTATAGATGTTGGGTTTACCAAAGAGCTGACTTGAACAGGTAAATAGTAACACCATATAGCTTGTTTTAGAAATTAATTTTCAAAACCACACTAACCCTTTAATATTTTTTTATTATTTTGTTTCAGAGTTTTGATGTCCCAAGCTTTAGGTCCATACTGTGATTTGGACCAAGATGTCACATCCTGGAATTATACAGAGGGAGCTGCAGTCGCCGTAGAAATGGAAGAGTACGAACGTGAGCGCGACCAGTGTCCGATGCATTTTGACGACGGCAGCGACCCCTGGTCTTCAGAAGAAAACTTTATTAAAGTATTCACATTTTCATATTCATTTTGGAGGTCAAATAATGCTGTTTCTTTAGGCACTAGTATATACATACTTATTTTCACACTACTAACTTTTCTGTTAGTTTAATTTAGATCTGATTCAAAGGTTCTGGATTGCACTCAACATAAGGTTTAATAAAAAAAAAATCGAAATTGACAAGTAGTTAACTGCAACATATCTGAAACCTGTGAAACTGATTCTGAAACTGCTATTTAGACTGAAAAAACTTACACCATTCATAAGCAACAAAACATTAGGGCAGTTTTTTCCAAGTTATTATTTAAGTAGGTATGAAACTTGTAGTCAAGTAATTAAAAACCGTTGTGAGACAGACTTGATACTGTAGGTTAGATATAAGTTAGTTCTAGTTTCCAGAATTCAAGTGCATTGATCAATATTGATGAAAAATGTGTGCCTTATGAAGTGCTTGAATAGTTGTAGTATTGTACCAGTAAAACCAGTACCGACTAGTTAGTCAATTAAGATTAAGTATTTTAGTTAATGTCTCTATGCTAAATAAATCACATAATGCAATTTAAAATTTTAATACTTGAAGGATAATGGCTGATAAAATAAAACTATACCTTGTTCGCTGAATCAAGCTAGCAAAGCACTGTCTCTTTCTCACATTTGCATACAAACGATAAGGACAACAAATGATGCCGTCCACGAGCGCCCGCGATAGGTAAAAACGTAACAGATAAAATTGTAAGGCGTGTTCATACTGCTAATACAGGGTTAATACCTTTTTTCTTGTTCTGTGGTTAATACGAAATTTTAGATTGAGATTTTTTCAAATAAACATTACTTTGATGTTAAAATAATATAATAACATTAATTAAAATTATAATAAACAATATTAAACTTAGAACATAAAAAAAAAATTTGTAAACACAATGATTGCAACAAACAAGATAAGCGGTCGACGTCTGAACGGTACGGAGAGCAATGACAGAATAATTGTGACTCACATTGTGAACACAGTCTTAGCCTCTTATCTGCGTCCAATCGTGTGTAAGCGCATCCTTTCCGTACTAGCTTCATTCGGCGAACAAGGTATAGAGTCACGAACTATTTTACTCCATGTTTTGTGAATACTGTCTTAGAATTAGTTTAAACTACTCCATGAAAGCAACAATAACAACTGACATAGTTCGTTATGGGTCTGTCTGTACTATAGGTATATTTATTTTTTGGTTTACATTTTTCTTTATGACCAAACATTGGTTGTTGGATTTTAACTACCTACTGTTGTTTTACACAATGTATACTTAATATTTTCCAGTTAAATCAAGATTCACTTATTTACTTTACTCAACTTCAAACTTATTATGAACTTACTTTATTTTAATTATATGAATCTCTATGCAAGCTTTACAATCCGTCCATCACATTACATTGTTGTATATACTTTTATTACGTAATGTACCTATCGTATTTTTAATGTCTATTTAATTATAACAATTTTACTGGTTTTTTTAATAATTTGCATTTATGCCAATACGGTCTAACTCTTATGCTTATAAGGCGCCATTCATAAATTACGTCACACGAATTTCATGACTTTTGACCCCCTCCCCCCCTCCTTGTCACAGTTGGTCTCATTTGTGAGACCTCCCCCTCCCTAGTGTGACGTCACATATTTTTCAATTTTACATCTAGAAATTATTGAATTAAAACAGCAGTTCATAAATTGATTTTGAATGTGACGTCACGAAATTTAGGATCCCTCCCACCCCCTTGTCAACGTGCCGGACTACAGCTGCGCCACAAAAAAAAAGTTGGAAATCTGACTTTTTGACTATGCCATGATGAAGTCGATAATTTGTCGGAATTTGTCGCACAAAAACCAGAATTTGTCGGTCTTGCGTTTAGGAGATACGTGTGGCCCAGCTGTAGAGACGTCTCTACAGCTGCGCCACACAGATCTCGAAAACGGAAGGTCGTAGCGAAAATCTGATTACTCGTGTGTGCAGCCGTTAATTTGTCGGAATTTGTCGCACAAAAACCAGAGTTTGTCGGTCTTGCGTTTAGGAGATCTGTGTGGCGCAGCTGTAGAGACGTCTCTACAGCTGAGCCACACAGGTTTTGAAAACGAAAGGTTGTAACGAAAATCTGATTACTTGTGTGTGCAGCCGTTAATTTGTCGGAATTTGTCGCACAAAAACCAGATTTTGTCGGTCTTGCGTTTAAGAGATATGTGAGGATATGCTGTGGAGACTTTTCTACCTGGATCTTGAGAAAGGAAGGTCGTAGCGAAAATCTGATAACTCGAGTGTGTAGCCGTTAGTTTGTCGGAATTTGTCACCAAGAATCAGAGTTTGTCGATCTTGCGTTTAGGAGATATGTGAGGATACGCTGTGGAGACCTTTTTACCTGGATCTCGAGAACGAAAGGTCGGAAGCTTTTCGCTACGACCTTCCTTTCTCAAGATCCAGGTAGAAAAGTCTCCACAGCGTATCCTCACATATCTCCTAAACGCAAGACCGACAAAATCTGGTTCTTGTGCGACAAATTCCGACAAATTAACGGCTGCACACACGAGTAATCAGATTTTCGCTACGACCTTCCGTTTTCGAGATCTGTGTGGCGCAGCTGTAGAGACGTCTCTACAGCTGGGCCACACGTATCTCCTAAACGCAAGACCGACAAATTCTGGTTTTTGTGCGACAAATTCCGACAAATTATTGACTTCATCATGGCATAGTCAAAAAGTCAAATTTCAAACTTTTTTTTTGTGGCGCAGCTGTAGTCCGGCACGTCCCTTGTCACACAATGTCACAATTCGTCGACCCCCTCCCTCCCCCTTAATGTGTGACGTAATTTATGGATGGCCCCTAATATGTAAGGGAATATTTTATTTTTAAATATATCATTGCAAAAATCAATTTGTTTATTTACATGACTGCTGTCTTGACTTTTTTATACTTTTTATTTTTTGTATAGATTTATCTTTTCATTTTTAAAGAAATAAATGTATTTACACATATTTCATTGTTTTTCTATTCATTACTTTTTAAAATGATATTAATTATCAAAGCTTAGTCACGCTTAGTGAGGAATAAATATTTTTATTCTCCAATAAACTTTGTAGTAACATCAATAATAATTATTTTTTTATAAAGAATGGTACAGTACGAGGCATATATCTTGAATTTTTTTCGACGGAGTAGGGATAAGTTCGCGCATGTGCTCTTGCGACTTGCGAGTGACCAATTCATTCATTTCATTTTATTTCGGAATCAATCCATATCATACAACCATAGAATAATATTAAATAAAATCAAATAAAATCAAAACAGTTACATTAAAATTTCAATATTAAATAAATTCAAATTAAAATTCCAAAATATTAAAATAAAAATACATAATAATAAAATAATCATAGGTTACAATTTAAAGATTCAAATAGAAACAATGTCATGCTAATATCTTAAAAATAATATAAAATACAATTGAACTAAAGTTTATCTTAATCTAAATTTAGGTTTGGATCCAGAGTGCTCAATATGCAGCTTGTTCCAATGCTGCATTATTGAGCAGTTCTGATCCATCCTTGAGGCAAACAGCTGCAGGTAACTGTTGGAGCTGCCCCGGACTCGGAGCATCAGGGATGCTACTCTTTTGCGTAAAATCGCTGCAAAACCATCAATATGCGCGTCCGCAAACATCCCTGATGCACTACAATACGGTGACAGCCTCAACAGTGCTCTAAAAGCATTATTATATTGAATTCGTAGGGCATCGTAAGACTTTTTTGTGTGCTGGACCCATAGGCTGCAGGTATAGAATGCTTGGCAGAATGCTCTGAATAATGTAATTTTGACTTCTGCAGTACACCTTGCAAACCTACGAACCAGCATATTGGCCCGAATAGACAACGCCCTACGCTCCCTATCCATATCAACATCGTCCGCAAGCGTCTCGGTGACCCAGTGGCCCAGATACTTGAACTGTGTAACTTTGTTAAGAACGCTGCCATTCAGTATGACAGGTGGAACATTGTCATAAGTTTTGGATCCCGCCTTGAACACCATAAGTTCGCTTTTGATGGCGTTGTATCTGAGCCCATGTGTCTCCGCATAGTAGCGCTCGCAGATCGAGACAAGCTTCCTGAGGGCACTGATCGATGGGCTCAGCAGAACCATGTCGTCCGCATAGCTGATGTTGTTGACAAATACACCGTCAATCGAGCAGCCGACACCGGCCTCGCTAAGCCCATGAATCAGTCCGTTCATGTAGAGGTTGAAGAGGGTCGGCGATGTAAGCCCGCCTTGCCTCACACCACACTCCAACCTGTACCCGTCCGATAGTGACCCCAACCAACGAACAAAATTGGTCTGATTGCCATACCAATACTTCAAGAGGTCTATGTATTCTGAAGAAAGGTTCGTATCACTCGCCAGCTTCTGCCACAACTTGTCATATGACACCAAGTCGAACGCTTTAGATAAATCTAGGAAGCATGCATAGACAGGTGTGCTTCTGTCAGTGTAATACTGGATGGTATGTTTGAGATTCAAAATAGCCATTTCCGTTGACAAGCCAGGACGAAAACCAAACTGCGCGTCGTGAAGCTTTACTTGTACTTTTAATTGAATATCAATGATACCATCCAGCACTTTTGCAATAATTGTAGCGAGTGATATGGGCCTGTAATTACTCAATTTGGATGCGTCCCCCGTTTTATTCTTAATAATAGGAACAATAACCGTTCTCATCATAGCTTCAGGAAGTTAAGAGTGGCTCAAACAAAAAGTAAAAAACATAGCAAGCACCCTTGGCAAGTGAACACCCGCATACCTACTGCAGGTGCTCAATGCTGAGCGAGTCATGGCCTGGGGATTTTCCTCGCTTCATGTCCCTCACTACCTGAGCAACCTCCTTCGCCTTAATTAAAACAACCGGTTTCGCCACACAAGTATCTCTCACCCCCATATCTGTATTCACTGGTTCTAATGAAGTATGAACCCTAAAATGCTCTTTGAATTGGTTAGCAATGTGGTCGGCGTCACTAACACCCTCTATGCTCACAGGAACACTCGGCTTCGGACTCAACTTATTGGTTTCCTTCCAAAATTTATGGAAATTTTTTGATGAATGTTGTGACGCTAGAATATCCATCTTTATCTGTGTTTCACTATCCCTACACCATTTGAGCCAATGCTGAAAGAAATTTCGCGAATAATAAATAATAGCGCGCGCCCCTCTCCCGCCGCCCACGCCCCTACCGCCATAGATAGGCCAGTCGTCGTAGACACAAAATCGCGTTAGGTCGCAAAAAATTGCAAGGTTGTGAGGTTTTGGGATGTTGTTTGGCGGAGAACTTTGTATTATAATGTGAAGTGATTACACGTTAACATTAATTGTATTTAATTTAATTTTACATGATAAACTGTTTTCCGCTGATTGACATCATTCTTATTCTTTAAAAGAGTCGTACTAGCTAAATTTTTTTTGAAAAATCCGAATCCCTATTTTTTTTAATCTGATAACAAGAGAATTACCATTGGTCCTAAAGAGTTTTTCTTAATCTTAAATTAAAGCTAAATAGCTGCTATGCAACTTTATTTCTTATGCTTTTCCTCGTAGAATTAGTATTTTAGACGTTTTTTTGTTTGAAAGACTAGCTTGAATAACTTTTTGTCAAAAATGGACCGTTTTTGAAGTGTGTATCTCGAGATATATATGACACTCAGAGAGCTCTGAAATTAGATTCAAATTGATGGTAATTTTATCTTCTTTAAAAGTGTCATAGACAACTTTGCCTTAGAATTCATTTTTTAGAAGTTGTAAGCCAAAAACTGAAAAAAGTCAAGGTTTTTAGAGCACTACGAAGTTAGCACAGGTCTTTCAGGGTTGCAAATTTGGATTTACACTACTGGTATCTATCCTAACAACATCCCAAAAATGCAGAACCTTGCAATTTTTTGCGACCTAGAATGTTTAAGATGACTGGGGTACTATGCTCACCGCAACGCATGCCCAAAATACGTGTTCCGCGCAATCCTCACCCGATTTGAAGATATATGCCTCGTACTATAGTGTGATGGATGATAGTAACATCAAAGTTACTCTCCATCCTTGAACAACCACAGCATTCAACATTCTTTGAGAATAAGGATGCACTGAACATAAGACCACAACATCATTTTGTTTCCAACAAGTCACACCATTGACTGGTTGGGAAGGTTTTATTAAAAAATTCTCAATGAGTCACACCTGTTACTCGATGGGAACTTTTTATTAGAAATTTCCTAACCAGTCACGCAGGTTATTTCACCTGTAGTAGTGTGACTGGTTGGGAAATTTCTGATAAAAAGTTCCCATCAAGTAATAGATGTGGATGTGACTTGTTGGGAATTAAAAAAAAGTTCCCAACCTATCAGTTTGACAGTTGATGGTGTGGTGTGACATGTTGGGAACAAATGCTCAACATTATCAAGAATAATAATAGACAAGAAACTCACGAATATTCTTTCAGACTTAACTAAAATAAAAGATCTTTGTATCTTAATTAAATATTTAATTTTATTAACTTAAAATACCTACATTTATAAATTGTTTCATACTACACATAATCAGTATGTATTGTTTAAGTTTTGATTAGGTTAGAGAAACCAATAGTTTTCATCTTGATGCCAGGACATGTGTGGTATGAACATGGTATTAATATTATTATACACACATTGCAAGTTAATATTGTAATAAGTTGTGGGAATTGTTTATTTAGTCCAAGATACTTTAGGAATATCGAAGTGTTCTGTCAGGCTGTCCAAGTGCTGGTTAAACTTTTCCACTCTTTGTTTATGTGTCATTTCAGCTTTCTGGAGAATCCTCTGCTTTTGCTGAAACAAAAACACAATCAGTATCATGTATTTCATTAGCACCTTTGTCAGAATATAGAACACACACACATACAAAACATGTAAATTAATTTTTTTAACTTTTGTTATAAAAAATAGTTTTTGACTTTTCAATGCCTGCCACATTGTACAAAAAAAAAGAGAACCAGCCCCAGAGAATTACAAATTTATTAGGTTTGTCAATGAAATAAGGTTGCCCATGCATGAATAGCTGATATCAATGAGAAAATAATGGTTTATCTATGCTGGCCTCATGCATCTGCGCAGGCGTTGATGGAACAGTTCAAGCGATTTTGGTGTGGACTCCCCTCCTCTTTGCTGTAATATTGCCAACTCAGGTAGGATTTATAAACTTTTTGAGGTATGCAAGTCAGAAAGAACTAATGCTTGTTTACCCACAAAAGAAAACCACCTCCATGCAAGATTTAGTAGGTCCAAAATGTAAAAACGACTCCAAAATACATAGTTTGAACCAATACAGATTTTTCGTTTTCGGGCTGTACGCAGGTTCTGGTTATTCTGTATTTTGCTTATTGTTAACCTCAATCAAAGTGACTGCAACCAAAAACGAAAAGTCAAAGTTTGTATGTTTGTTTATAACTGGGTAACTTATTGATACTTTTTATCCTGGGCAAAGGTTTCCTAGGGATTTTTCGATAGACTTTTTCTCCACGCGGGCTGGAGCCAGTTAATTTATATATAAAGTAATGCACATAACACAAACTTACCATTTTTTCTTGCATTTTTTGGAAGGCTTTTTCTGCTTTAGTTTTCTGATCAGATGAAATAGGAGCCTGTTGTTTAAGCTGTTGTTTCACATCAGCTTGGATCATTTTTTCAGTTTCTTTATTAGACTTCTTCTTCTTCTTCTTTTTAATTCCAGAGTTATCCTTGATTTTTAACTGTGCCCTGTTGACGCACGCATACTCGTCTTCGTCAACCATATCAAAGGTTTACTCTAATAAAACGGTGTCGTGCAGATGTATAGATATTATGATACAAGTTTGCAAGTAAATCCTTTACTTTATTTGGTTTTTAAATTTATTTTTCTAAATTTCTACAAAATCGCCAACAAAAACAACACAACACACTTCTTGATTGAAATGTCAAACAAATGTCAATTTGTTTGTCAATTAAGGCTGCGGTCCGCATGGCGATTACATCTATTACGGCGTTCACAACGCTCACACGAGGTCCGCATTCGATATCGCGCTCAAATCGATAAAATCGACAAATGACAGTTGGCGAATGCGAACCGCTCGTAAGCGCGCTAACCAGGGGGGGCACTCTTAGAACAACCCAAGTGGAAGAAAAAAGGAGCGTCATCTCTAAAGTTTAACCGTCAACTTTTACAAAAAAGTCTTCAAGATTGCCAAAAGATGTCTCTGCAGTCCGACTTATAAAATATGCAAAATAAAACAAATTAATTAAGAAGACAGTACCAATATAATTAGTAAATTCGACACATGAAGTAATGTCTCAGTAGCATAGCGGATATCTACTCAACCTACGCATACAAGACACTGCCATCGATCGACAAGTACGTTTACGTTTACGTTGTACGTACCTAAGTTTTATATAAAGAAATTATTACAAAAATGACAAAAGAAATATACGAAAAAACATTTTCAGCTATTATAATTTCACGAATTTCTTTTCATTAGTTCCGCTCAAACCTCCAGAGGCGCTGATGGCCTTTCAAATCAGTGTTTCAAAAAATTGCCACGAGTGGGCGCTCTTTTCCCAATATATTATTTTACTCTTTGGCGCTAACGTTTTATTCTAACCTCAAATACAAGATGGAAGAATTGCTAGATTACTATTTTTGCTCTCTAAAGCGATGATAATGATGAAGAACGTTTGATTATTGAGTCGTGTGCACCCAACATCTTTTTTTTTTCAACTTTTTACATCAACCACCTTTTTGGATAAGCTCCAAATTAATATTAACAAAATATTAACCAATATAATGCTCTATCCTTTTGTTGTGAAGTGAGGAAAAGATCCTTCTATAACGAACTCTCTCATTTTTTGATTTTTTGACGAAATAACATTCTGACACAGGTGTCAGAATGTTATTTCGTGACTGTGTGATAAGTGACTGTCAAACGAAACAGGTTTCGTTTGACAGTCACTTATAACTTTTGACAGGACGTTCACAGTGATTACACTCCGAGGCATGGTCGCTGTAAGCCCAAGATGGCGCTGGTAATGACGTCATGAGTGACGTCACGCTAGATATTGTAAACGCGCTAACGTGCATGCGGACCGGCTGTTATCGCGATAATATCGATATTATCGCTATGGGGACCGCAGCCTCAATCTATTCTATTGTCAAGTGAATGGGTGCGTTCCAAGAATAATAATATAAAATCTTGGTGCATTCCAATCCAACAGACCAGGGTTGCGTTCAGTGGCTTACACCCATTTGCACTAAACTTAAGAATCGCCTAAGTCTTTTCCTAACTAACTTAAGACATTTTTAGCAAAAAATTGGTTTGCACTAACCTTAGGACGTTCCTAAATGCACTTTAGGCTATTCTTAACTTACGCGCCCAATATCGAGCGCCCAAGGCTTAAGAAATTCCTATGTTATGAATTGTAAATCTGTGGTTATAGCCTGTGGCCGTCAATTGTGACAAAAACAGAAATATTTGCTGAAAAATGGAAGATTCATGGAACATTCATTTAAATAATTGAATTACTAAACGACTCGGTGGAAAATCGCAAAAATTGCAGTATTTCAATACAATTACTGCACTTATAAAATAATAAGAACGTATAAAATAACTGTACTTGTATGTAAACTTCTGCATTAAGCTGCCGTGTCAAGGTTAATTTTTGACCCCAATTACCGTATATTACGGCAATTACCGTACCATTGGTAACACTACCGCGATTTGATTTCCATTTTCTAAATTGACAGTTGATGACATAACTTTTTCGATCACCCTACCAAATAAAATAAACCAACGCCTTATCTTTCGTCTCCTTTTAACTCACGAATAAATCAATGTGATGTTATAACCAAAAAAGTACTCTATGACCTATATTACTTCGCCGGCTTAAAAATCCATAAACAATTAATATTAACATTCGTTCATTCTTTCTCTTAGCAAGGCGATGCCCAAGTTACGACGTAGTCTGTTAGTGCAAACAAAAATTTCGGCTCGGCATTTTTAGGCTGTTCCTAAGCTAAGAAATAACTTAACTAGGACACGCCTAACTTGAGTTTAGTGCAAACGGCTGTTAGAGTACGTTTTTTATGGTTGTTTTATAACTCGCTCTAAGGTTAGGAACGACCAAGAAGCTTATACCCCCAATGGAGATTGCACGGCCAGTATCATAGTGAAGATTGAAAAAAGGTCCTTAAGTGACGTGACGGCTTATTGCTACCTCTTTCAAGAATCTTCACTATAACACTGGCCGTGTAATCTCCATTGGAGGTATAAGCTTCTTGGGAACGACCAAGAACTTTAAATGTCAATGTCAATACAAAGTCTTCATTTTCCATGTGGAATACGAATAATTTCTGTACCTTCAGTGAAAAGAGGTATAACTCTAAAAACATGATTTTTGGGAAATTAACTTTAAAGTTTAAAAAATTCTTACTCTTTATCTAAAAATGATAAAATAAAATAAGTGCTTGTAGACTGTAGATAGTTATGCTAGCTTTCTTTACTTGTATAATTTAAAGAGAATAGTATATATTTATATATATATATATATGTCGGAGCGCGAGCGCCGTGCTACCCAGGATTATTGGAACTCTTAGCGCCACCTATTGAGTTGAGTCGTAACTATCAAGTCAAAAACGTCAAGTGGCTCACTTGGGTAAGGTCGACACAGCGAGTGTATAATCTGTGCAGCAAGCGATGACTTTGTCTATGAAATAGTTTGACAGTTGACAGATTTGATGTTTGTCAGTTTGACAGTTGACAGTCTTGACGTTTCCTGAGGCGGGAAAAGGTGAAGAGCGCTTTTTGGGGGTAGTCTGTGAAGGATTCTGTTACTGGCAGCCGTAGTGAACGGTCGTTGATTTGAATTCGCCTCACTGTGTCGAACTTGCCGCGTTTACCGACTTGAATCCGTGTGAATCTGTTCGATCATCCTTTATTTTCTGCTAACTTGATGTTGATTGTAAGAATAGAGGTTGTGCATTGTAAAGAGACTATTATTTCGTGCTCGGCGATGAATAATCTTCACCTGACGACACCCCGCTCCCCCCCTGACTCCGTCATCAGAAGCGGGATGCAATCCAAACGTCCCACGTGGTGAGAAAAGTGAATCAAACGATATGAGGTGTGAAAACGAGACACGTGCAACGGAAAATCAATGTGATCAACGAAAAATGGCGTCTATTATGAACCAGTAAAATCGCAATTTTATGGCTTTGGAACAAGCTATGTGTGCGTCTACTTTGAGTGCCAATGTTCGTTCCTGAGTTTGACCCCGAGTGAAAAGATGAGCGCAACTATCAGCGCAGGCAAGCGGTGATGGAATGGCGGCAGCGATGCAACGGTGGCGGCAGCGATGCAACGGTGGCAGCACGATGGCGACGCAGTGGCGGGTGCAGCCAGCGTGGCGAATCTACAAGGTCACTTTATAAGGGTCAGTCGTAACAATTTTATTTTAATTTTATTTTACAACTGAAAAGTCACTAAGTGATTGTGTTGATTATGATTATGACAAAAAAGAATTGATCGGCGTAGAAAAAGAAAATTACAAAGAAAACAGTCCATATTGAGTCTCATTCTGTTTCAAAAGTATTCAAGGGAGTGAATTTAACTAAAATTAAAAGAGCTAAGTAATTTGTTGTTGGTGACATCATTCACCAGAATTGATATTGGAATTTAGGGCAAAAATAAGGAAATAGAAGGAAATCTTTCTTAGTAATGTCATATTCTGTGGTGATGTAATGTTAGCACTTTTCTGTTGTAATGTAACCACTTTTCTGTTTTAATTCACTGCTAACAGTTGGTAGATGCATCAATGTTTCTGAATATGTTTACTGTTGGTGTAGTGTTGGTACAGTGTTGGTACAGTGTCAGTACAGTGTCAGTACAAGTACAGCGGTGCACTGTTAGTGAATTGTTAGTACACTATTAGCACACTGTTGGTGCACTGTTGGTACATTGTTAGTACACTGTTAGTATACTGTTAGTACACTGTTAGTACACTGCTAGTGCACTGTTAGTACACTGTTAGTGCACTGTTAGTACACTGTTAGTGCACTGTTAGTACACTGTTAGTACACTGTTAGTACACTGTTAGTGCACTGCTAGTGCACTGTTAGCGCACTGTTAGTACACTGTTAGTACACTGCAAGTACACTATTAGTACACTGTTAGTAAACTGTTAGTACACTGTTAGTACACTGTTAGTACACTGTTAATACACTGTTAGTGCACTGTTGGTACAATGTTAGTGCACTGTGAGTACACCGTTTGTACACTGTTAGTATACTGTTAGTACACTGTTAGTACACTGTTAGTACACTGTTAGTACACTGTCAGTACACTTTTAGTCATAGTGTGGTGAATTTGAGTAAGCAGCTGTTGCTATGTGGGAATATGAATTCAGTTTAGTCACTAGTGTTCATAATCATGAAATTAATTCGTTCCTGACTTAACGAAGTTTATGTTTGACTATCTGGAAAGCGATTGGATCTTCAAAAATGTGAGTGAACAAGGTTTTGGAGCGCATACTGTGTGTTTTCTTCTCCGTTTCAGCTGATGTACCGGAGGCATAATGTGCTGACAGCGATGGTGGTATCAAAAGAAGTGACTGCATCACCACACCAAGTGGCGTGAAGCGGCACATCTTTGCAAGTCGTGTCTTCGACGGCGTGCGAGACAAGGAGGTGGGAGTAGACGACGACGTCACTATGTCTCGAGGATCTCTGCTTTCATCAGGTGATCAGATCAAAGTTTTGCTTTGTTTTTGTTACCGTAAAGTTATAATGCAGTCACGTCACGACTGAGTGGCAAGCATTTAGTCTTGGCGTTAACCGGATATAGGTGATGGTGATAAAGGTGATGATGATAGTGATGATGTTGCTTATGATGATGATGCTGCTGATGGTGGTGCTGATGGTGATGATGACTAATACTCACTGGTAATTGGTGATAATGATTCTAAGCTGTTAGTAGTATTGGTTGATAATAGTACACCAAATTAAGTGTTAGGTTAGGATGCCTGTCAGACGCCTGATGCCTTCAGGTTGTCTTGAAGGGTTAATGACTATCAGACGCCGGAGAGAGGTTGTCTTGAGTCATTATCAGACGCCGGATAGAGGTTGTCTTGAAGTGTTAATTGTTAACTGACTATCAGACACCAGATAGAGGTTGTCTTGAGTCACTGTTAGACGCCGGATGGAGGTTGTCTTGAAGTGCTAGCTGACTATCAGACGCCGGATAGAGGTTGTCTTGAGTCAATGTCAGACGCCGGAAGGAGGTTTACTTGAAGTACTGGTTGACTATCAGACGCCGGATGGAGGTTGTCTTGAAGTGCTGGTGTGCTTGTTGACTATCAGACGCTGGATAGAGGTTGTCTTGAGTCACTGTCAGACGCCGGATGGAGGTTGTCTTGAAGGGCTGGTTGACTATCAGACGCCGGATGGAGGTTGTCTTGAAGGTTGACTATCAGATGCCGGATGGAGGTTGTCTTGAATTCTAGTTGACTATCAGACGCCGGATAGAGGTTGTCTTGAGTCACTATCAGATGCCGGATAGAGATTGTCTTGAGTCATTGACTGATGCCGGATTGAGGCTGTCGACGCCGGATAGAAGTTGTCTTGAGTCATTGTCAGACGTTGGATGGCGCTTGTCTTGTCTTGCAGAAATTGACTATCAGACGCCGGATAGCGGTTGTCTTGAGTCACTATTAGGTACAGGTATCTTGTGTTTGATAGAGTTGACGGCTTCATAAGCCAGATGCACAAATTGTCAAGGTAAAAATTTGATTTGATTTTGACTTGTCAATTTTGATGTTACTTGGTGCAGTTTGACAGATCATTTCTCTTGATGGTACAAACGTTGTTAATTGACTGGTTTGTTAATTTATTGTGAATGTCGAGTTTGAGTACTTGTGAATGAATTAAAGCTACCTACAAGAAAATTTAAAATTAATCAGAGCATTATCAGGTAGAAGTCAGTTAACATTTTGATGAAATTGTAATCATTGAGTAGACTTACCAGAGGAATAAGAGACTTCCCTAAACTTTGGTCAGGAAGGCCGAGTAGTAACACCATTTGCTGTCTGGTGCTGTTTGTCCCCAGGTATTCCACTGACTGCTTCACACGAGGACGTGTGAAATGTCAAGATGGCCGTGTCGGAGCGCGAGCGCCGTGCTACCCAGGATTATTGGAACTCTTAGCGCCACCTATTGAGTTGAGTCGTAACTATCAAGTCGAAAACGTCAAGTGGCTCACTTGGGTAAGGTCGACACAGCGAGTGTATAATCTGTGCAGCAAGCGATGACTTTGTCTATGAAATAGTTTGACAGTTGACAGATTTGATGTTTGTCAGTTTGACAGTTGACAGTCTTGACGTTTCCTGAGGCGGGAAAAGGTGAAGAGCGCTTTTTGGGGGTAGTCTGTGAAGGATTCGTTACTGGCAGCCGTAGTGAACGGTCGTTGATTTGAATTCGCCTCACTGTGTCGAACTTGCCGCGTTTACCGACTTGAATCCGTGTGAATCTGTTCGATCATCCTTTATTTTCTGCTAACTTGATGTTGATTGTAAGAATAGAGGTTGTGCATTGTAAAGAGACTATTATTTCGTGCTCGGCGATGAATAATCTTCACCTGACGACACCCCGCTCCCCCCCTGACTCCGTCATATATATATATATATTTTTTTTTCAGTATTCACGAAAATGTTCAGTTATATCACTTGGCACATTTATTTATTTTGTGTATATTGATATAATAAGACTTCTATGATTTTACACCAGGAATATCTGATTTCGTGTAAAATGATACATTACCTTAACTTTTCGTGTAATCTTTTTTAATTTTAGGTTTTTTTTCAAGTTGTCGAAGAAACATTGTTAAACGAACTCTTAATATGAGTAATTACAGTTTTGTCTTGTCGGATCGTTTAAAAAAATCGAATTATATCATTTTACACAATTTTTTTGAAAAAAATCGATGTGGAAATTGTTTCAACTCTTATCATTAACGATATAACTACTACATTTACTATGTGAATAGTAATATAATTCGTGAAAAATAAGTAAAATATGAACACTGCTGAGTATAAGCCTCCCTAAAGGATCTCCACAATGATCGGTCCTGCGCTACCTGCATCTAGCGGCTTCCCGCGACCTTCACCAGATCGTTGGTCCACCTTGTCGGGGGCCTATACCCACGGAGCGTCGTCTGGTGTGCGGTCGCCATTCCAGAACCTTTCAATCCCAACGTCCATCGGTTCTCCTCGCTATGTGTCCCGCCCACTGTCACTTCAGCTGAGCAATCCTTCAAGCAATGTCGGTTACTTTAGTTCTCTTTCGAATGTATTCAATTTTTGGTTCGATTACTTAGGGAAAGGCCGAGCATGGTTCTCTTAAAAAATCCATAGTTTCACTGTTTCATGTTTCACTGCCGTAAGTCATCACCACACCCCGTTATCGCGGGTGCACGAATGATCGAAGCCAAAGACAAAGTACGAAAGAAGGTCGATTTTTGGTTAATTTGATAATTCTGCCTAATCCCACTCAACCTCTAAGAGAATTTATCTGTAATACATATTTATATGAAATTCTAATTCAAGTGACGGTTTTATGCAAATACGGAAGGGTTGTCACAAATTTAAAATTTAGAAGGTGGACTTTTACGTCCTCCGGGTACATATTGGCATTAAAATAATGAATTAGGGGTGGCATATTTTTAAATAAAGGTTTTTCAAACGGTTTTCTTTATACGCTGCCACCTGCCGATGTTGCCGCACTCGCTCGTAGTTTCACGAATCTTACTTGATTGCTACAGTCACACGCATGGTTCGGAAACCAGGTTAATATCGTAAAAAAATCAAGATGGCGGCCAACTTTTTTGTTTTTGGGCCGACTTCGATTAAACTCGGTTTGGGGCACTATTTTGACAAGAAAACAGCAACGCAATGTTAAAAATATCAAAAATCCAAGATGGCGACCAACTTTATTGTTTGGGTGAAATGGGTGGGATGAAACTCGGTTTTTGGTTTTATTTTGACAAGAAAACAGCAACGCAATGTTAAAAATGATAAAAACCCAAGATTTTGACCATCTTTTTTATTTTTGGGTGAGATTTCGATGAAACTCGGTTTTTGGTACTATTATTACAAGAAAACAGCAACGCAATATTAAAAATATGAAAAAATCCAAATAACGGCTAACATTTTTTTTTTGAGGGCCGATTTCAATGAAACTCGTTTTTGGTACTATTTTGACAAGAACATAACAATGCAATGTGGAAACATTTTAAAAATTACAACGCAATATTGAAAATATTAAAAATCCAAGATGGTGGCCAACTTTGTAGTTTGTGGCCCGATTTCGATGAAACTCAGTTTTTACGTGTTATCATTGTTTACATTGCGTTGCTGTTTTCTTGTCAAAATAGTACCAAAAACCGAGTTTCATCGAAATTGGCCCACAAACAAAAATGTTGGCCGCCCGCTGTCTTGGATGTTTCCATATTTTCAACATTGCGTTGTTATAATCTAAAATTTTATAATATGCAGTTGTTTTTTGAGTAGCAAAAACGTAGGCAGTAGGTAAATAGGTGGACCTAAAGGTCTTTCGCTTCTGTTTTTTTAGTCTGTGTATCGTTCGTGCACCCGCGATAACGGGGTATGGTCATCACTGGCATCACACACTGGTCATAGACTTTAGTCTTGAGAAATTAAGGTAATAATACGGCAAGATTTTTTCAAAACTTCCCGAATGCTGCATATCCAAGTTGGATTCGACGAGAGATCTCTTTCTCGAAGTTCGACTTACTTATTACTTAACTGGACTTTCTGTTCTTCCTAGTTATACGTCATGAACAACAACTTCGAGTGTAGTATTCCCAACATAAACTGAAGCTTGTACAACATGGGCAATCAACTTATTTTTCGTCTTATGCATGTTCATTCTGAGACCTAATCTTTGGGAAGCACTACCGAGATCTACGAGCATAGTGGTAGTATTCAGTTCAGTTCGAACTAGATACCTACTTTTGATACTATTTTTTTGTTTGTCTCACCAAATTGTTTAACGTAGGAACTAGAATCTACCACCAAAAAATAATACAGAAACATCAATAATAACAAAGTTATAAATTATACACAATGCTTAGTAAATGTACTCTTTGAAATAGCTCGATTATTACTTAACTAGGTATGGTATCGCGTTCATACCTCGTGTGATCAAAGGTTTTGAGTAGAAGTAAAAGTCAACTTTTAAGAAAATATTATTATTGTATTTATTTTATTGTATTGCTCTTCCATTCTCTGACTAGAGCTCGTTTATGTGGATCCAGGATTGGGTGATACATTCTACATGCCCTGAGCTACAATGTCGGCCAACAATAATAATTCAATGGATTCAAATTAGAGCTTGACGACGATGGCTACTCATTCGTGCAGATAGAGCCTCGTAAATTGTAAAGTATTATGTAATCATCGTCATTACATGAAGGCGCAGAGTACTGATGGAAAATTCAGTTTTTGTTGTCAAAACAAGCCGGTTTCTGAAATGGATTTAGCACTATAGACACACATCCACACTCTGCGGCAGGTTGTATAGAAGACCGAATAGTAAAAACTGCCACTTTGCTTGATTTTCCTGGTCCAATCAAAGGCTTTCTCATTAGAAAGCTTTTAATTCGATCGACACCTGGGCGGTGCTGCAGTCTCTCCAGAAGTGCCAAATGGACTACATGTATATCGAGGCGCTGAGGTATCTACTCATACAAAAATGCCACCATATCGGACCGATTACAGAACCAGAGCACAAATCTCATCTTACTTCAGAATTCGGGAAGTTTCGGAACATCTTTGCGTTGAACCTACCTCAGTCTTAGGACGAACGACGTCTTTGACCAGTTAGTGTATGTAGTCAGTGAGAGTCATGACTTATGGCAATGAAACGTGGTTCCTTGCATGATCTAATCAGCAATGAGGAGATCCTTAAGGCAACTAAGGTAATCAACATCGCTCGACGGATAGCTCAGCTGTAGTGGCAGTGGGTGGGAAACATAGCGAGAAGAACCGATGGCCGTTGAGGTGGAAAGGTTCTATAATAGTTACCACGCACCGAGATGACGCTTCCTTCATTTCCGACCAACGATTTAATAAAAGTCGCAGGAAGCTGCTGTGAGCGGGCAGTGCAGCGCATTACCGATTGTTGTGGAGATCCTTGGGGAGGCCTAAACCCAGCAGTGGGTATCATGTAGTCGTGTACCATTGATATTAGCCGCACGACACCCATTGCCGATGAAGAAGATGCTAACTACTAAAATCGAATACTAATTAATTTCTTGTATAAAAACAACGTGCAACAGAGTGAATATTTAGTGTATATTGATACAATTCATTTTATGCATCGGAGCAATCTCACTCTTATTATAAGCAACATAGGTCAGATATTGTCAAAAAAATAACAATTTAGATCATTATAAATTAAATGGCACAATCCATTCTGCTTTGTGTAAAGTGATACAACTTACATTTCGCTTCATATTGGTCGTGTCACGGACTCTTTTTAGACAGTTATATCAATGAACACAAATAATAATCAAACGTTTTACTTCTTGTACACTTGTATTTTTTGATATAAGTCAATTATATCATTTAACACCTTTTCCAAGTTTATGTTATTATTGATTTAATTTCAATTATATCGATAAACACGAAATTATAATTCATTATTTCTTAATTTTCAGTGCTATAAGTCGAGTTGAATCAATGTGCACAAACTAGCATACTGTGAAATTAAATGTGTGTATTGATATAATTCTAGATAAATCACTACGCACAATTCAAGTCAGTTGTTATTGAATTGTGTATAAAGCATTAAATCGAGTTATATTTATTGACACAATTTTTTTAAAAGAATAGTCTCGGTACACTTTGTTTTAAATAGAGATATATTAATATACACATTTTTTTCCGAAAAAAAGGTAGAAAAATAAGCTTTTATATCACTATGCACAAAACTTATCTCTGTTAATATAAGTCGTATAAATACGCCGAATAGACACAAAAAAAGCTAATTTTTCAATGATTTGAATAGTCTAATAAACTCAAAATCGATACAACTCGAGTTAGATCAGTTTTCACTGAAGGTACAGATTTAAACTTTCCTTTATTCAAAATCAAATAAAAACAGTTTTTTTTGCGAAGCTAACATGATTTATTTGAAAATTAGACACAAAAACATCAAAATAGAAAATAATATGACATTGACATTTTTTTTCTATAGACAAACGTCAGAGCGTTTTACAACCACCTTTTTTGATGGTTAAAAGGTTGCAACGCTCTGATGTTTGGAACGGTAAAGTTGTTGCAACAGAACGTCACGCTCTAATGTTTGGAACCGTTAGAGCGTTTGGTTGCACTCAGAGCGTAGGTACGGAACGCACCTCAGCCAATGAGTCATCGATCGTCATAGAGTACAAAAATGGAGTTTTTGGCGCCATTTCGTCGAGTTCGGTTCAGTGACTATTTTAATTATTCGCAAATTGATTCATAGTAGATATTGTGTCTTAAAATTGGTGCAGTTTTGTGGTACGTGTGTCTACGCAACTGAACAATATGTGGGATAATGAAAATAGGCGCGATCTTGGTTGTGTGAAGCCGAGACTTTTATTGTAGTGGTGGCTACCTCGGCTGACCTTACCGAGTAAACTGTCTTGATTATACTTGGTGCCCACTGACATGAAAATATTTTTTTTATTTAACTGGACTGGCTGTCTGTATGATTTGACAGCTAAGTTTTTGTGCCTATTTGAAACGCCACTAGCATGCGTCTAAAGAACTAATTTTGACGTACAATATGAAAATAGTTGCCGTGATGGTCTCTCCAGACTTCAAACTTTAGTACCACGTACGCACGCAATGCTCACGCTCTGTCCTACAGCGCCAAAATGGCGGAAATCAAATAGGCACAAAAACAGTTTGACATAAGCCTGTCCAGTGTAAATATATGCAGGTCAGTGTTGGTGCCAGATGCTCCAATCCAAGCAGCATTGGAATGCAATGCACCCACATTTTAATGTAAACTTAAACAATCTACCACTGAACTATTCAACACTTGACACTGGCAAAAATCTTTTTTTAAATATATACAATAACAGTTTTTTTCCATGTTTTGTTACAATTTCGATTACCTATCATTGCATACCTAGATTTGTACAATTGACGAAATCTAAACTTAGAAGGCGCCACCATTGTGATGTCGTAGGTACTTGTTCGACTACTTTAGTAAGTGACAATAAGTCATTTGATGATCAGACCCCGAATTACGTAAAGCTGTTGCTAACAATTCTCGATTGATATCGATTGAAATCGCAGTTGCATTGCTGCTTTAAGTAAGATAGTTGTCACATTGGTTCTTACTAAAGCAGCAATGTCACTGCGATTTCTGTCAAAGTTGATTGCAACAAAGTTAGACAATCAGCCTTCAGTAAACTACGCTGAATCCAACGATACTATTTGTCGGTATAAACCTATTCAGTCCTACGGGAATAAAATTTTTACGGGGTGGCCAATCTACTAATTGGTAGGTAGGTCAAGACTAAGTTCTTTCTAATTAGGTAGTTCAAACTAATAAACAAATAAAACCCAATAAACTAACTGGGTTTAAGTTGTTTTTTTTTTTCGTTTTGTGAAATGAAACTGTGAGGAAGTTAGTGTCTATTTTATAAGTATCCGAGTCCCCACTCAAGTTTATTTATTCATTAGAATAAAATTGAAATGGACCGAACAGAAGAAAAATTTTTCTAATCGCGATATAATACTGCTATAACCTCGCTATAACTTAAGTATTTTATATCCCTAAAGATAGTTAAGTGCACATTTATTCGCGGGGGTGGCAGGTTGACTGGCAAATATCATAAATAAATAGCGATTGTTCGCGACAAAAGAGGCTGAATGAATGGTTTTCTTTGCCCTTATCGGTAGCGCGCACGCGCTTACCCGCCAACGCGTTCTGCAACGAGATTAGTTTGATTTCGCGCCACGTGGCGCCACGTGCGAGGCGAATACCCGCCAAATAAGATTAACGGATTTGCACACTGCAGATTGCACACGAATTGGCAGGAAGTGTAAAGTGAAACGCCGGTAATGAGATCGCTTTGTGGGCTGACGCGTCCCATAATGAGATAGAATAGAATATTCATAATCGGAGTGCCATTATGAATACTCTATTTAAAAAAAAAAATCGGGTTGCACTCCGGGAATGCCGGCAGAAGTGAAAACTT
The DNA here is from genome assembly GCA_943789525.1 of Agriphila geniculea. Classification (NCBI taxonomy): domain Eukaryota; kingdom Metazoa; phylum Arthropoda; class Insecta; order Lepidoptera; family Crambidae; genus Agriphila; species Agriphila geniculea. Next base: position 19,438,307 of record OX038875.1, read on the forward strand.
TTTACACGAATTGCCGTCTTACGAATTTACTCTGCATTTGAATTTACGAATACAGAACAGTATTGTACGAAAGTCTTATCCATAGCTTGACAGAAAATCTAGAGTTTTGACATTGAATTAAAAAATTTGCACGTTGCTATGGTGACACAAGTGTTTACTTCTTACGAATTTTCGATCAGGGTCACGTGATCCCGACTGACTGACGCGAGTTCAACATTTTTTCCCCATACAAAAAAGCGTACAACGCCGCTAAAGAAGTTTTCACTTTAAAAAAAGATATTGACTTTTAAAAGGTTTTCAAGCAGGGACTGAAATAAATAAATAAGTTGGTCTTACCTATAAAAGTTTGACTGTTCAATGGTTTTCCTCCATAAAGTGCTTAAATTAAAGTAAATATACTTACTGGTTGGATTAATTTTATTCCTAGCCCTATGGGTAAACTTGCCTGTGACGTGATGTCAGTAGTACCATCTGGCAACTCTATTACTTTGACATCGGTTCGGTTGTCAGAGTGACTTGTAAATGTAAAAGCGCGCGTTCAAAGTTTTTGAGAATTTTCGAGCTGTAGGTTAGGTATACGGTACAAAAACGTGCTGTGTGCAGCTTTACATATTGTAAAGGCCACCATAGACTTATTGCGCCGTGATTTTGCCAATCGTCATTTCCAAAAACGATGATTATCGCCTGATTTGACGCCACCGAACTTTTTTTTGAGATTTTTAGTCCAAAGATTACATAAACCACGAACTGTGGAAGAACTCAAAGCCAATATTCGACGTGAAATAACCGCTATAGTGCTCGCAACACTTTGTAAGGTCATGGAAAATGCTGAAAAACTAGCTCATTGCGCCATCCGCTGTAAAGGCGACCATTTACCATATTATGTATTCTGTGCATTTACGCGATATTGTTTTCAAGAAGATCAAAATAAATTCTCAAAGTCTGCACGATTTAACTCTTTACCACAGAATACATAAGTTCTTTACAGCAAACAATTTCTTTTTCTTTTTGAATTACTTATTAAATAACAAAAAAGCTAACAATTTAATAGGGCCACCCTGTACTACGATACGATACTATTAATTCACGTAATAATCAGTCAACAATATTATAATTTAATATCGGTTAGAATAACCGGCGGGTTGATTATCTAATTAGAAACCACCTAGCGACCGGTTGCAGTTCATAGATGATAGTGATCCATTGCTACTTCTTTTTGGATTAAAAAAAAAACATACTAAAGAAAAGTAGCAATGTATGTGGAATGAAACCAGTCGCTAAATAGTTTCTTTTTAGATAATCAAGGTGCGGGGTACTTATTGTCTAATTTCAAAATCTATTGCAATCACTTTCAGGGTGTGATACATTGATACTTCTTTTTGGTACAAATAAAAACTTACCAAATAAATGTAGCAATGTGTCACATCTTTCAAATAAAGCGATTGCGATAGATTTCGAAAATTAGAAATTATATACCCCGGGTTTGGAACTTGGCACTAATTAACTGGGTAGTTGTTATTTTATTTTTATGTTAGCACTAGGGTACTTACAGGTATAAAATACGAATAAGTAGATATCTACTTACTCATTACTCTCTACTTACTTCATATATATAAAGTAAGATGAAACTTTATAAGTAATATAATAAAATTTTATAAATAACTTATAAAAAAATCTAAATACTTACTTACGATGTACGGATTTTCTCCGTTAGGTTAATGTCGGTACTTATAAGTGTTCCGTCCGTACCCAAAGGGTAAAAACGGGACCCTATTACTAAGACTCCGCTGTCCGTCTGTCTGTCTGTCTGTCTCCAGGCTGTATCTCATGAACCATGATAGCTAGAAAGTTGAAATTTTCACAGATGATGTATTTCTGTTGCCGCTATAACAACAAATACTAAAAACAGAATAAAATTAATATTTAAGGGGGGCTCCCATACAACAAACGTAATTTTTTTGCCGTTTTTGGTACGGAACCCTTCGTGCGCGAGTCCGACTCGCACTTGGCCGGTTTTTTGCTTTTAATTGGTATAATGTTAATTTAATTACTTACTTAGACAAATGTTATTGCAGTAGAAATAAAAGTCTATCTATCTATTAATCTATCTCAGTAAGTATTTATCTATTTAACAGAAAATGAACGATGATGAAAACCTTCGTTTCTTCACTAGAAATGATAGCTCTTCCGGCAAAACTATTGTTTTATGTATTGGAACGAATTGAAGTAGCTTATCTAAGTTATGAATGGGAGTTTATGTTCGTACGGATGCATTCAAATAACGGATGTTATAAAATTACGCAAATATCGTTTGTTCTAGCTCTTTGTCAAAATTCAGGTGAAGGATAACATAATATTTAAAAAAAACCGGCCAAGTGCGAGTCGGACTCGCGCACGTAGGGTTCCGTACCAAAAAACGGCAAAAAAATACTACCTGTTATCGTTATTAATATATCGAGCAAAAAACGGGAAAAAAATCACGTTTCTTGTATGGGAGTCCCCCTTATATATTAATTTTATTCTGTTTTTAGTTTATTTGTTGTTATAGCGGCAACAGAAATACATCATCTGTGAAAATTTCAACTATCTAGCTATCACGGTTCATGAGATACATCCTGGTGACAGACAGACAGACGGACAGCGGAGTCTTAGTAATAGGGTCCCGTTTTTACCCTTTGGGTACGGAACGGAACCCTAAAAAACTGTTTGAATTGAGTTGAGTACCTCCATCCTTTTGAAGTCGGTACAAATACAGATCCGACGGTTTAGATAAGTAATTTGAAAAACACAAACAAAATAGGCAAGTATTTCTGAAGTTTCTGTTACCTTATTTAAATAAATAGAATATGTCAAATGATAAATCTTATACATATGTATTTTTGGACATGAATAGCTATAAGTAGGCACTATTCACTGGTCGCCTAATCACCCACCAAATTAATAATGTTAATAAAATTGGATAATTAATTATTATCACATTGCTCCGATCCGATTCTAAAATAGTAGATAGCTAAAAGCATTTAGTATTATGGAAATCAGAAAAGGAAAGGAAAAGGATGGTACCGCAACGACAAACAGCAATCTGTGACAACAAGTTCTTTCCTCTATTAAATTGACCCAGCCGAAGATCGAACCCGGAACATCATCTCACCACACTATAAAACCAGTGGGCCACTCAACCAAAGGTCGTTAAAAAAAGAGTTGACTATTACAGCATTTTATTTAATGAATTCCCGTAAAAACCTGCCATACAAAACTTAAGTGTGTGAGAACAACAAAAAAGCACACTTGACTCTACAAATGAGCTGTCGCACAATAGTGGAGTTATCGCATTAGCTTTAAATCTGGATACATCATCAGCTCACGGAGCAGCGAACAATGAGCGTCGTAATATACATTAATTCGGCATTAGGCGTAAGGGTGCCGGCGCACGACGGCGACGCCTTGTTTGCCAAACTGCCCTAATCCAGCTATTTGTAGTGTAGGATAACCACACTGACTATTTTAGGGACTATAGTCTTGTACTATTATCTATTCTGTGCTGTAGTATGGTAACCGAATGAGTTTGGGTATGGAATAGTCACTGTTGAGTATAGACTATACCAAACCTTAATTATTTTAATGCAAAATTTTTGCGTAACTAACTCTAGCAAAGGATTTCGAATACCTATCTAAAAAAAGGGTTGGTTTGAGATATTCGATCTCAATCGACTTTTTACTCGTGCACTATTATTTTTGAAACCATATTATGACCACGCAATTTGTGCGTTACTTCTGTACTTACTTACATATTTTATTGAAAATAAAATGATACACTTATAAAATTTCCGCACGAACTAAGTACGTTTGTATTTACTTAGTTAATAAATTGATTTTGTCAATAAATACATAATGTTCCCTACATCACTCTGTCACATTTTCTTTCTATCGGAACGATAAAAGTTCGTATTGATGGAAAAATAGGACAGTCTTAATCACGCCGATTATTTGGTCACCCCAATTGTGCAGAATGCCACATTGACTCCGGAGAGGAAATCCTTTTCCCACGAGCTTTATTCAAACATATGTAAAGCGTATGATGGATGACTCCCCCGCCCTAGCCGGGGTTAGCCGTTTAAATCACAAACCCACCCTTAATACGATTTTTTCGCTGGTCACCGACGCATGCGGCCCAGTTGAAATTTATAATGTAATTTATACCACGCACAGTTCATTCAACGAAAGAGTTGTAATGGCCACCGTCAAAATGATTGCGCTTTTTATTGTCGCGCGCCCAGGGATATAGAGTTTCACCGATGGGAAGCCCGACTCTATTAGCGAATAAATGTAACAAATTGCGTGTGCGTAATGCGAGTTTGGTAAACTTGAAAGTGTTATTTCACCGTGACTTCGGAAAATATGCGCTGAAACAATCGAAATGAGCAATGGATGAAAAATGTTGGAGACGGGCGCGGGGGGAGGAGGGGAGGAGAGAGGCTCAAAGTTTTCCCATTACGTAGACATTAGCAGCCCTCTCGGGTTCATTAAAATTTGTCAGCCTCTCGTATAGAAGCAACTTCGGAATGGATGTAGAAACTTTTCTAAGTGAAACTCGACTGACGTAAAAACTTGAGGATTTTGAGTTGGCTTTTTTCGACGCCATCAATTTCGCAGCCCGTCAAGAAGATTATTCGCACTCGTAATGCGGAAAAAAAGTGTAATTTAAGTTTTCTTGCAGAGACGTTGCGTGGGAGTTATGATCTTTGTTTGAAACTTTGATTGATTTAGGTATTAAATCCTTTTCACTTTATGGCGATTAAATATACGATCAATCATTTGACATGCTCGTTCAATTTTCATGCCTTGACGACCAATTTGGTTATCGTTCGGTTTTTAAATAAATATCAACATTTTCAATAAATATTTACGTACTTTTCTAAGCTTGAAATAAAATACTTAACGAATTTTAGTGTGTTTTTATTGTTCCGAAAATTTTAACTTTTTTATTTTTTCAAGTACTTACAGTCACATCTAAAAATATGTATACAGTTTAGAACTTTCTTTATTGTAGTTGTCATTGATTTGTGTTCAAAAAAGTTTAGTTTTACAAAGGTACGAAACTTGAAGTTTACATAAATCTAGGTCCTACTAATCAAAATGAATAATTTCCCTGAAGAAACATGGACCCAAATACGACAAAAATTAGAAATATCATAAGTACAGATTTTCTTCCATTTTAGTTCGATAAGACACCCTAGTGTTTGTTTTTCGACCTATATATTCTTTTGGGGAAAAAAAAATCATTGTAGAAAACTAAAAACTGAAAATAATTTCGATTTGCCTTATAGTAAGTGGTACTAAAAGTAATAAATACAGTATTTCATTGTTTTTTTATTTCATTTATTGATAAAAACATTGACAACAATATTTATGTACAGTACAACATAAGTTACAATCTAACTTTACCGTGTACTGGAGTCGTCTTATTCTTAATCTTAATATAATGATAATACTATAATTTAACTAATAAAATTAAAGTAAGGAAAAAAAAAAAAAAAAAAACTAAGTTTTAGCGGGTACTTGTTAACATTTGCACTGTTCACGCAAAACATGCATCGACCGCGTGCCGCACCAGCGCGCCCCACCCGAGCAACTCTGACGTCACTCGTCAAAAGGCTGGATGAATAGTGTTCGTGTATACAGAATGATTTAATTTTTAAGATTATGATGATGCAGTTAGGGAATTTATACTACAAAAATTTAAGAAATATGTTTTTAATTCAGTTTTAATGTTCTTTTTGTTTATTTTCGTTTTTAAAAGAGGTGGTAATTTATTTATAAAATCTGGGATTAAATATTCTAAAGTACGTTTTCCATAAAGGTTGTTATATTTTGGTGTGAATAGTTTTGGATTATTAGTGCTGCGCGTTCTACCATGATTATGAATAATTTGTTTATAGTGATCGTTAAAATAGTTCTCTACTAATAAGGTATATTTTACGTTTTCATGAATTGGTAATATTTTACTGAAATTAAAGAGACTGTGATAATTAACATCTTTATGTTTATTTTTAATATTATCTGGAATAACTGTTTTTAGTATACGCAGCTGTAGAGAGTAAATAAGGTCCAGATGTGATTTGTATGTTCTCCCATAGCTGGATAGGCCATACGAGATTTTGGTTTCCACCAAGGATTTGTATAATTGTATTAAAATTTGAAGTGGAATTTTATGTTTTATTATAGAAAATTTCGATAACATTGCTCTTAAACCATTGCAAACATAATTAATGTGATCCTTCCAGTTTAATCGACTATCTATTACGATCCCTAAGTAAGTTTGTGTTTCTACCAAGTCAATGCAGTCACATTGGCACGACACTGGGTTTTGACACTGATACTGGTGAAGGCATTGGTGATTGTGCGCAATAAGCTTAGGCGTAATTTTGCTTCTATTATGACTTGAACTTATATACATGAGTTTAGTTTTCTCGGCGTTTAAGACTAAGCCCATATCATGCGACCATCTAGCTAACATAGTAAAATCTTCCTGCAAAATTGTAAATTGTATGTAGACGTGTTTTAAAAACGGTGTTGCGACGCTTTTTCGTCCAGGGCCGTTAGTTTAAAAATATTTGTTTTAAAATTGTCAGAGATTAGTGTGTAGGTACTCTTGTGAATGCCGAATGTCAAATATACGTGCAACTATAATTCTAGATTTTCAATTTATTTTTGCTCCGTAGCCTTTAAACGACCTCCCTACTCTCGACGGGAATTGACGGGATCGAGTTCACATCAGGATCGAATAAACGTCAAAAATCTGTTAATTTGGTACATTAAAAACGATTTCAATGGTTTCCATTGTACCGTTTTGACGTTTACTCGATTTCAAGTCGATCACGATATTCTCGATCGCAGAGTAGCCCCCTTTAAGAGCTAATTTTTATCAACCCGTCAACTATTTTTTTGTCATCGATATCCAAGCGCCTATGATCAAAGTGACAGCCAGCAGTTTCTCGCTGCCACCACTCCGTTGCTTCCATCAGGGGTTAAACGGACGTTTGGGCATAAGGGACACAAATAGCCTGTGTGTAGGGGCGCGGGCAGTTAGGGGTGCCAGTTTAGTTTTAAATAACAGATGTAATTGTATTTGTGCGAGTTTCAAGCGAGTGGAAAGAATGTTAGCGCAATTAACGCTGTGGGATCCAGTTTATGAATGTCGCCTTTTGTGCAATGGTGATAAATTGTCTATAACGCGTTGAAGTCTTTTGGGTATTGAAATGTATTTAAATGTTAATTAGGGTTATAGTACAATTCAATTCGTTCTTAGTTTTACCACAGAATAGATATGCTTTTACCACATTTCTGTAGGGTCAATTATGATTTACTAGGGCTCGCCCGCGTAGTCTGTTATTTATTTCTCTATCTCTTGGTAATTTTTTTCGGGATAAAAGGTATGTAACCTTATGTCCTTCTTTGTATCTCTGACAACGTGTATGCAAAAATGCATAATGATCGGTTGATAACAAACAGACGAACTTACTTTCGATTTTATAATTTTAGTAAGGATTTAATTGAAAATCTTTGTAATAAATGTATTATCAAAAAAACATTTAATTAACAATTAGTTAATTAATTAAGTATATTGTTATGCCTGAAAGCGGCGTTAAAATATAGTTTGTTTAATTCAAACCATTTTTTTTACTAAATAGTAATATAAAGTATAATAGTAATATAAATATACAGGGTGATTTATAAAACACCAACAACCTGTTCTACGATTTTTCCGAATACAGACAAAAAAATTCGACTTTCCATACAAATGTCCGAACAGCTGATAGTTTTGTATGAAAAATAGTTTTTTTTGTCTGTTTTTGGAAAAGTTGTAGGCGAGGTAGTTGGTGTTTTACAAATAACCCTGTACAAATAAAAAGCTGTAAGTATTGATTTTCCTATTTTATCAGTTTTCCGTAACATTCACATAAAGTTACCCAAAAGAATGTGAATCATGATTAAAAAAAAAACTAATTTGGAACATTAATAACCGCGTGACTTTATAAGAATACAAAATGTAGCTGTGCACAGTGTGCACACCTATTAGTCTGCTATTAATAAACTCAATTAATTAATATGTCATGATTAATGATAATTTAATTTATTTAGAGCATCTTTAAAGTGCGGGTGGCACGGTGTCGTATTATGTTTTAATTGCACTCACATGGAGGATGATAAAATATACTTTTTATAGATTAATTATTAGGTATTTTTAACCGGCTGATGTTGTAGGTATGCACTTACTTATTATTGAGTTATAATTGTTGCTGGCAGCTGTACTCTGCTAGCTTTTTTATTAGGGTTCCGTAGCCAAAATGGCAAAAAACGGAACCCTTATAGATTCGTCATGTCTGTCTGTCTGTCTGTCTGTCTGTCCGTCCGTATGTCACAGCCACTTTATTCCAAAAGTATTAAGACTACATAGTTGAAACTTGGTAAGTAGGTGTATTCTGTGAACCGCTTTACGATTTTTACACAAAAATAAATAAAATAAAAGATTAAGGGGGGGCTCCCCATACATGGAACTGAAACTGAAAATATTTTTTTTCATCAAACCAATACTTGTGGGGTGTCTATAGATAGGTCTTTAAAAATGACATTGAGGTTTTTAAGACTATTTTTTTTCAAAGTCAACCGTTTGAAAGATATCTGCCGCCAAAGTGGTAAAATGTGTGTCCCCCCCCCTTTAACTTTTAAAGTAAGAGGGTGAAAAATCTAAAAAAAATATATGCTATAGATCTTAATAAACACTTTCAACGAAAATTGGTTTGAACGAGATACAGTAATTAGTTTTTGAGATATAGTACATTTTCCAAAACCGCAAATATAACTTTGTCATTCATACAAACACTGTGAAAAACAAAGTTATTTTTTCAGACGAAAAATGATAGCGGTATTAAAATATGGTATGGTATATAATGTACCTACGGAACCCTTCTGCGCGTGGCCCGACACGCACTTGGCCGGTTTTTTAATTTATTAAATGTTTCTTTTAAATTTTTAGCAATTATGTGGTTGTAAGTAATATAAATTAAGCTGGTTATACCACCGAAAGTGGCACCCTCAGTGGTTTTTATTTAATAAGTTGGTAATAAAAAATGTATTTTAATAAAAATTACGTGGAATTTTTAGGGCCCATGGTCTAGTTTTTAGAAGATATCACTTTATTCCCTCGTAGTCATTCGTAGAAGTAGACAACGAATGTGTCAAAACGGCCACTTTTAGCAGTTTTGCTATCTTGATAGATGATAATGGGCCCTAAAAACTCCACGTAAAGTTTTATTAAAATTGTGTATTAGAATTACAATAATAAATAAAATTCACCGCGGCGCCACATTCTGTCATACAACCGCCTTAAAAGTCTGCAAAATAGATATAACAGTTGTAATTTATCAACACCCGAGTGGCCTGATTGGGCCGCACAACAATGGAAAATCTATAATGTCTCATTTTCCGGGGCTTGAAGGAATACGTGGTTGTAAGTAGGTAATATAAATTAAAAGTATGCACATCATAGATATTACATAAAGTTACTTGGCGATCTCCGTGGTTGTGATGGTTGTCCAATATTTAATTATTAATTATTTATAAGAACACAATTAAAACTATATTACATGTAAAAATGTTGCTGCATCAAAGGCAAAGTAATTATTAAATAACGTTTGTCTAATTACGTATTTTGTGACGAATAATAATAAAATTTATTATTGCTCTTTACATCCAATAACAAAATATTATTTATGATGAGTACTGGGACTGAGACTTACTTACAATAATTAAAAATATTTTTTGTTTTATGGAAATACCATTTTTTTTATATTAAGGCCTCATTTATGTGTCCCAAAAATTGAAAAGAATCTATTTGTAGTATGGAACGCGGATGTCAGTTGGTTGACGTTTTGCGCAGAGACAAAGTGCACGCGGCGGCACGCTCACGCACAAAGAGTGGCAGACACCGCTAATTCGATCTCCCTAGGTTCGTGGACTTGGGGAGAAGATCAGATAATCGGCAGATAATGCAGGGTTAATGAGATGGCAGTGATTGACGCTACTTATTGTCTGTGTGTCGCAGGATTTTTTTAGAAACCGGAATTTTATACAGGGTCTTTCTAAACTTACCATCCAAACAAGGATGTGTCCCGTCCATGAAACTAAACAACTTTTTTCAAGAAACATGTGTCGAATTTCGCCACAAAATTTTGGTCATCCCATACTAAATTGATTTGTATGGATAGTCGATTTTTTCACATATTTGGCCCTGTGTTCTTTAGAGAAAGTTGTTCAGTTTCATGGACATGAATGAACACATCCTCAATATTTGGATGGTGAATATAAAATGACCCTGTATAACATTATGAAATTAAGTAAATTTGTTTCTTTCTTCTGTTTTTGTTTTTGTCATGTATTCGATAACACACTGCAAGTACCTACCTATAGAAAAATATCCTCACGTGAGAAACCTAAGATTTTTTTTCTATCTTCTTTTTATTCATATTGCGCTGCTCGATAAGGTCCATGCCCATACTATGTCAACCTCCTAACATTATGATTATGATTATCTATATATATAAAACTCAAAGGTGACTGACTGACATAGTGATCTATCAACGCACAGCCCAAACCACTGGACGGATCGAGCTGAAATTTGACACGCAGGTAGATGTTATGACGTAAACACCCGTTAAGAAAGGATTTTTCAAAATTCACCCCCTAAGGGGGTAAAAAAGAGGATCAAAGTTTGTATGAAAGTCCCTCAGTTTCGAAGTTAGGATCTTAAAATTTTGTATTTAGGCAGACAATTGAAAATTATTATATATATATCTCAGGTTTTTTGAAAATTCTACCCCTGAAGGGGTGAAAAGGGGGATGGGTTGTGTATAGAAAATCCTTCATTTTCGAAATAAAAATCGCTAAATTTATAATTTAGGCTTATGGAATACTACTAATATCTCTGGACCCAATTCTGATTATTACTTAATTCTAATTAAGATTAACAAATATTTTAAACAAACTGTGATTGCTCATTTGCTAAGCGGGACGCTAGGGGCTCTTATTGTAAAAAATGTTGGCACATGTCACTTGCTCCTTTGTCTCTTTTTTACACAGACCGTGTCCGTATGATGTTAACTTCTCTTTTCCACGCTTTGTTGGTCTTCTTGAGCGCAGCAAAAATTTTTCTATGTCTATGGTTGAAACTTTTTAGTTTCAAAATATCAATTCAAAACTTCTAGCACCAAGTCATCAAAGCCATTACATTATGAGAACATTTACGTTATAAGTTGTCGCCCGCGGTCTGGCACCGGTCTGGCAAGGGTCTGACATTGAACTAGCATTTGTTTGTCGTGTACCGGCATAGTTCTCACTTCACGTGGCTTTGTCCGACACACGAGATGTGGGGTGATGTGCAATGTATGCCATGTGTAATTGTTTTTGTTCACCACAATTGTTTTCATAGTTGACTCGTGAAAAATATGTTTGTATTTACAATAAATACACTTGGGAGCAATAAATGGGATTGTCGTCGATTTACAACAATAATTGTCGTAATTTTTTTTATAAAAATTAGACCACTCACTGCACACGAGCGGACTTCTGTAGAAAATGTTCATGTTATGTCGAAAAAACTAAGATTAAGTATGCTGAAATACCCATAGTACAATAAAATGTATATAAATAGGTGATTTTTAATTAAAGTACTGCGCATTCCCAACCTACCTACGTCTAGAGGTAGAGAAGATGTAGGTACCTAAGTATTTGACCTAGGTACGTGAAGTGTATTAAGAGTCCAAATAAAAAATACATCAGTATTAGATTCGATCACTTTATTTCCAGAGTACAAGTTCAGTCATAAATTGCCCTTTACGTTAGAAACTCGTTCGTACCGTATGTTAAATAAACACAAATTCAGCATTCAGCTGTGAAAATATTAACACCCTACAAATATCCAGGCATATATCATACATAACCCAAAATACATAAGTCCGTGTAAGTAATTAGGCAACGCACGCGCGGTAGGGGGTAGGGGGGTTGGCCGGATCCGGAAGCGCGCCGGAGATGAAGGCGCGATACAATATCCGGTTAGACGCCATTTCCGCCGCGAGACGACGTCGTGTGTGGATCGGCGATTCGGTGATTGCGCATTGGTGATTTGTGGATTGGTAGTTACTTGATGGATTGTTTCAGGTGCCACCTGTTTTAAGGCTGTATTTTGAGGATGATTCGTCAACGTCAGATATGAATGACGTTTTAGATTTTACGATGGGCGACAATAGCATCAGTTTCATCATACATTAGTGTGAGAAAAAAATGTCAATTTTGTCTGTTGAAACGATTTATTATTTATCCTTATTTGCCTTACTAATATTATAAATGCGAAAGTCCGTTTGTTTGTTTGTTACGCTTTTACGTCTTAACTACTAAACCGATTATCATAAAATTTTAAATACACGTCAGGGGTACAGAGAAGGACATATGGTATCTTTCGTCCCGAAAAACTATTGTTTCCAAGGGATAGCAAAAAAAACTTTTAACGCAGACGAATTCACGGGTGGCCACAAGTAGGTAATTACATACATATAGGTACTTAATTATACATACAAGGTCTGTCAACCTATGACCGCTGTAAAAGCTCCACATCACAGCGTCAATTTAAAAATTAGCCATCTTAACTGAACGGCGCTTTCAGCGCTCGAAGTGGCACTTCCTAAGCGATCGAAAAAATCGACGTGTCCTTTCGCATTGCGATGAGCCCGATAAAGCATGGCCTGGTCTGAACTGCCCTTAGCTTTGTTCTGCAAGAGGGAAACACGATTGGGGATTAAGCGTTTATGTAATTTTGTCTGAAGAGCTTCTCGTTTGAGACAAGGGCGTAATGGACAAATTTTTATGTTGAAAGTAAAGAAGATGAGAATTTTCTTTAAGTTAAGCCCCCTACTCAAATGGCCACTTTTCTATTCGTTCGGTAACTTAAAGCTTAAAAATAAGTAATAAGACATCAAGTCACACGTTGCAAGTTTATGTAAATCACAGACATTTTTGTATTGTATGGAAATGACGCCTACAATACGTAATTTTAGGTTTTATGGTTTATTTTTAATTTTCAAGTTAGCGAACGAATAGAAAAGTGGCCATTTGAGAAGCCCCTGAGGGAGATTTATTGAAATACATTTTTGAAGCATTTTTTTATCTTTACATTGAAAAAAAGAAAGAAAATTTAATATATTTTGTGAACTAAAAGTTTGGTAATTGCATATTTAATTAACAAATTTACACAGTAAATATATGGTGGCCATAAACTGTTACTTTATCAGCTACTTTATTTGCACTAAGTCACAAGACCAATTTAGAAACTTGCAGCGTCAATACTAAACTTATTCAAAGTACTTAGACGATTATTCAGAAATCCATTAAATTCTAAATCCATCTAAGCATCGAACATTATGAAAGGATTAATTCAATCCTCTGCTTTTAGAATATCTGGGCCTATGTATAGGTTGTACATGCAATAATAATTATTCGGCGGCGTGTTGCGATAATACAGATTTAGATAGAGCACCATCGGAGGAGATAACCCCTTACATAGCTCAGAGCACATAGCGCCTGCCACCCACGGTACGGCCTGCAAAACAATCATTGATAATTCATGAAGACAATCTTTGAAAATTCAATGTAGGAGTTTCAATTACACTTAAACCATGGAATCTTGTCGCCCTCTTGTGTCTAGGTTTAGCGTCAGTTCGTTTGGTTAGGAAAGTTTGTTACTTTCCTTTAAATTATCTATGTAATGAATAAAATACTGTGGATATTACTATATTAAAATAAAAGTTTTATAGTAGAACTAAAAACGTACCGTGTAAGTATGTTAAAATTCTTTGTTCAGTTATAAAGCAAAAGTGAAAACATTTTGTACAGCGGAAACTTAAAACATCGACACCAAATTATCCGGAATCATTGAGGACTAATTAATAGCTTTTGAATTTTTTGAATTTAGGCATTCACAATGCTATTTTTATTTTAAGATAGTTAATACTTATAATAGAAAAAATACTAGAAAAAATCGACTACTTTTTCTATTATATTAACAGCTATCATAATAGTTTTTTTCGTTTAGCTTGAACCTCAAAAATTAGGGTTTAACATTCTCAATACTTGTCTAAGATATATCAATACAAAATTGCATCTTTATTACTAAAACTCATAACATTACCAACACAGCAATCAATAATCATTTTGTTAACTGCCATCGTTAAACGTAATATTAATAAATTATTATTGCGAAATTGCAAGATATGTGGTTAATTGTTCACCTAATTAAGACATAATTATACAATCTTTTCCTTTTTCTGGTTTTGGTAATGATCCTATTCGAACAAGACAGTATATAAACGGCCGTTACTTTTGAAAATATATCATTCCACTTGGTTTCCTTGTGCACTACACCTCCCATCATCATCACTAACATGAAACTTGTAAGTTCTACGTTCTACTTTTCCATTTACATTTTTTTCGGAATATAAAACAGTTTTAATCTAAAATTTAGATTAAAACTAAGTCTAGCTTTATTTGATTCTAAATAAAGCTAGAAGACCTTCCATTGTCTAGCTAGCTATACCCCAGTATGGTCTTACTTCCTTAATTAATTTACTTACTTAATTTTTTTCATTCAGTTGAGTGCGTAATTTTTTTTTCTTAGCATCAGAATAATGTGATATTGTCCACTTATCTATCACAAAATCTATAGATTAATGGTTCGTTAAGCGCCACTTTTATAAAAAAATATACCTTATTTATACCAAAATATGGTACAGCCAAACTGTTATAAACTTCTTAAATTTCTCAAGCGTCTTAATTTCCTAAAATGCATATGTATGGAAAAAATATTTTCTATGGATTGTGAAATAAACGATCTCTTTTCTCCTCCAGCTCGTGGTCTTCAGCTGCATGGTAGCGGTGGCGATCAGCGCCGTGATTCCCAACACTGGAGTGAGGGACCTGCCCGCTGTCAGGCACGAGGAGGTCCATGACGAGTATGGACAGTACGCGCTTCGGTACATCACTGCTGAGAGTGAGTATACTTTGGCGATAGCTTTGCGCTTAGAAGTCGACCAGAAGCGATTTTTTTTTTAAATTTATTTATGATAACAAACAACTGAACAAGGAAATTACATAGAAATAGCACATTAATCGGTTCTTTGAGTATTTGTACAGTCAACACCGTTATCCACAAATATCAAAAAGCGATAGGTGGAAACTGGTGAAAAGTCTTGGGCATTAGGAGTATGAGGAAGTAGCAAAAAGGGAAAGAGTAATTAAAGGGAAAAGTAGGAAAAATTGGGACACATTAAGCGTGAGGCGCAGCGATTCCATCAAATGGATGAATCCGCTTCTACTAAACAAAAGATCACAGCATAAGTATATACCAATATTTTGATGGGTTGTTTTGTCGTAAAGGTTCTAGGGTCCAAAGCTAGGGGAATACCGTTATCGTTGAGTACACAGAAGTATTTATACATATAAGAGGTCATAAGTGTTTATTAGCCACTGTGGCTGTTAACGCTTAGCTCCTGGCAATCCCATACAATGTCATTCTATTCTACTAGCATTAATTTTAGCAGAATGACCATATTTGAGTAGGCCCTCAGAGGTGGTTTGGTTTACTGACAAAATCTTTTTTCCAGACACTGTCGTCTCTGAACGGGGTCGTTTGGTGCCAAGCCCTAACGGTGGCTACGTCCTGGAGATCGAAGGCCAGTACCAGTTCATCGGTGATGATGGCCAGCTCTACGTGACCAAGTACCGTGGAGGTTCCGACGGTTTCCACGTGGACGGCGCTCATCTGCCGGAACCAGTGCCTTTGATTCCTGCTTAAGTTATGAAAGTCTTTGTCCGATGATGGTCTTGAAATAAACCACCGATCGATACCAACTTTAATGCTATTTATTTATTAATCCTAATTCCATCAACAAAAGTTGAATATTTATTTCTTTTTATTTGACAGTTGGTGTTAAGCCTTGTTCTAAATTAAATCCATATTAAGCAACTGATTTAAAAAGATTTTCTTCTTCTTAAGAGGATGAGCATTGAATTAAGTTATATAGAATAACTGTTGATTTATTCACAACTTGTGTCTTTTGATATTACAACGCGAATGTTTCTGCTGACGTTACACGGCAGATTTCTGAAAGGATCTAAGGAGGGTGGCGAGAGGTTTCGAGGATGCGCCGGGGGGCGGGGGCTGCGCTGTGACGTCACGTCCTATCTGGGCGGCCATCTTGGATTATCTCGTCGCACCTGCGGGGCGCGGGGGCTTCAGTATCGACCCGCGTCGCCCTGCATTTTTCAGGGTAAACTTGATAATGTCTGCCGAAATTGTTTTTTGATGGCGCTTGATGCGAGTTTTTATTTTCACACATTTTTATGACTTCTGCGGGAGATTATTTTTTGATTTACATTTTGAGTTGGTGTTTCACTAAGTTAAAGATTTCAGCACTTAGATTTGATAGCAACCATTTTAAAGATTACAACTGAGTTCAAATTATTTTTTCATTTTTTTAAATTTGATGTTTTTGCATTCGCAATGCTATTTTTATACAATACTAAATAATATACTATAAAAATACGATTTGATCTGGTGCGAGTCGTCCTTTTATCAAGTCTATTACCTAAACCTAGTGTTTCAGCATCATTATAAGGCACACGGTTAAGATGTGTGATCTTACAAAAGTTACAAACTTCTAGTTTTGAATTAAACAGTAAGGGGGAGAGTGGTATAAATGCATAATAAAATATTCCAAAACTAAGGCAAAGGAGATACATCGGTTGGTATATCCTACTTTATACTTACTTGTACAACTTACTTACTTGTTAAATGTAGGTACCGCATTCGTGGCTATCTGTTCCCTAAGGGTTGACTGGGAGAGAATGCTTTTAGCATTAAGTTCGCCTTGTGTACATTAATTTATTGTAGTACAATAAAGAGATTAAATAAAAAAAAATACTTGAGTAAAAAGCACATAATTTTAGAAATTATTGAGTAAGAATTTATTTATTTTATTTATTAAGAAATTACAAAGGTCTTAAAATTAAGATATAAGTTAACAATGTGACAAAAACCAGTATTGGTTTGTCCGCACACTGACACTCGCCTCTTTACGCTCACATAGGTATCTTAATAGGTATACATTTTATAAGAAAGAAAAAAAAAAAAAATGTAGTCAAGCAATGTAAACAAGTATTACAATTACCCACAAAATTGTGCTCCTACTGCAGGCACAGCGCTGTCGAGCCACACGCGTAGTATTTAAGGTCACACGGGGTGATTGTGTAAATTTTTTTTATAACTGTAATTTTATAACTTTTTTATTAACTATTGTAAAATATGGGTATTATTTGTTTATAATTATATTTAAAGATATTATATTGAAGGGTTATTTAAAGATAAAAAATATTCTTTTAATTTGTTTTTAATATTTGATTCAGTGATTTGTTTTTTTAATGTTGACGGAAGGTCATTAATTAGTTTAGGTATTTGGTACTGTAATAGTTGTTTGCCGTAAAGATTGTTATAACAAGGTACTTTCAGTTTAACATTAGACGCACTACGAGTTGGATAGTTACTGGTAACAAAATTTTGATATTCATCGTTAAAGAATTGCTCAATTAATAGAATATACTTGACTTGGTCATGTACAGGTATTATTTTACAATGACAGAACAGTTCGTGATAATTATTTTGATGATCGTTTTTAACTTTCGAAGGTATAATCGTTTTCATTATTCTTGTCTGTAGCTTATATATTGGGTTGAGATGAGATTTACACGTTCTACCATAACTACTTAAGCCATAAAATATCGTTGATTCTCCTAACGCTTTATATAGGTTGAGTAATATGTCATATGGAATTTTTCTTTTAACTATTGCTAATTTTGCCAATATAGCACGCAGTTTATCACAAACATAATTAATCTCCTCAGACAGTGTGCAGTCCTTTTTAACCCGACTTTCTAGAAAAGAAGGGTAATGTTCTTAACTATTTTATTCGTGTTTAAAATATCTACAACGCGTTAAATAAAATGTAAGTACTTCTAATTCATATAGTCCCTAATTGGGTTTTTTTCATCGTTAAACTAGCTTTCTTCTTTCTGATGTACAACTTTAAACACACATATCAACAATAGGATAACATTCTAAATCTAATTGTTCTACCGTCCTATTAGTGAGGAACCTCAATTAATATAGAGTGTTAAAATTACACGCACACAACGGCGTTATCTGGCTGCGGTAGTTTGGACACCCCGATACGATCTGAGGTCCTCTCCCTACCTCCTTCGGGGAGACCCCCGGAATCTGCATGCGACTGTAACCCTTATGGGGATGAAAATGTGGAAAACGTTTAGGTCTGTGAGGGATCTGATGTTTTGTTTTGTCAGTGTAGATCTGCAGTTAAGTTTTTATGAGGTTAATATGAGATCTATTTATAATCACAAATGATTATGATAAAAGGATGTTTCTATTCTAGATTTAAATCATGGGTGACCAAAATAGAATTCAAATATATCTTTTAAATATCTTACGTCAAGGGTAATAGGACTTTTTACCTTATAATATTATAGACTATCCCCAATTGTAACAAAGTACTTAGTAGTTAGTAACTACTAAGTACTTTGTTACAATTAGGGATTGCAATCCAGCAGCATTTTCAGTCCAGCTTGGATTTTTGCTGGATTGGCCTGAATCCATCTGGATCCATTGCAGATCTAACAAAATATGGAATCAAAATAAATAGGTACACGATTTCAATGTTTTTTTTGTTTATTAAATTATGCTTTTTACTACAAACTACTAAAACAAAAACCTTTACCGATTTGGTGGTAACTATATTAATTTTGGTTTGCTTTCTTAGTTCTTTGTTATTTGAGATCAAAATAATTGACTTAAAATTATAAATTCAGTATTATGTTTTTTTTCAAAGACAATACCTCTAAATATCATCTCTAAATAAAAATTAACATAAGTATGTAATGAACTAAGGACGTATAATCAGTCGCAATCAAAATAGCTACTGGCTTGAGCTAATGCTACAGCTACAAATCAGCCTATATCCTATATCCTAACTACACAAATGTACTAATACATTTGTGTCAATTATACAAACACTCTTAACAACAGAAAGATAATTTATTTAAGTTTTTGGGGAAGGGAGACCATAAAAATATATTTTATAGAGTCTTATCGCCTAACTTATTTCACACTTCGAATTTGATACGTTTGCGGATGGATCCAGCACGGTTTGCTGGATCCAACATGCGTAAAAATGCGCTGAATCCAGCTGGATTGCTGGAAGCTGGATCCAGCAATTGCAATCCCTAGTTATAATATACGCTTGTGAGGCTTCCGCGCGTACAGTTCATTAAAAATAAAACACTTTTTACGGATTACAGCGCGTCGGGAAACCTAAAAACCATCAAATCAAAACTAAATAATTCTAAAATAACATCTGAATTAACCAATATACGCGCTGTAATCCGGAATTTTTTTTTTATTTCTAATACTTTGTTACAATTTTGTAGTAGTATTAGTAGTGCAATGAATTGTGGTAGAGTAGTTCATTGAAATACTTAATGAGTTGTGGTCACTTTTGATATTACGTTATGTAACTTTAAAGTCTGTCTTGTTAGCTTTAATTATTCCGAGTGACATTTTCTTAATCATACTTAAAAATATTAGTGTAAGACAAGACCCAAATGAAATGTAAGCATAAAACGTGAAGTTAATCAAAGTAGATACATATTCGGCGATAAATTGTAGGAGCATCTAAAGTTGCCCCGTAACGGCGGACTGCGGCGTCGCGCCTGTTGATTTACAATCCGTTTTAGTACGACCCAACTTACTGCCGCTTGTTTATTTAGCAGAAGTGATGAATTTACTCGAACAGATTCCGGTTCGGGAAAAGTTTAGAGGTAAATTAGATATTATAAAGATATGAAGTATTTACTCCTAAGGTCTTTTTTATGCACAACGGGATAGCGCTTGGCCTTCACCTCACCTGATGTTAAGTGACGATAAGGCCGAAGGTGAAATCCTCATCACTGAGGAACTGATTTATCTTTCCTTTAATTGCTGGAACACAACAATTTCAAAAGTGTTGTAATGACGTCAGACTTAGGTAAGATGGTGGTAGCTAGCCAGGCGGACTTGAAATAAGCCCTACCACCAACCAAACCGAGTACAAATTGTACCTCCCCTGGGAATCGAACCCGGGACCCCTGCGTCTTACACGGGTGTGCGAACCACTAGACCACAGAAGCGGTCAATTACATTTTATTAACATCTTATCGGGTAATACTATTTACCTTTGCTAATATCAGATTCTCTGTTGCCTTCATACTGATCTGCTAGCATTATATGTCATTGAATTTCACTATCACAAGGTAGTGCATCAGGGTTGCATTTACCCTGTGATTGATGCTGGCAACCAATCCATTAAGTGGCCATTGATATGTTGACAAAGCGTTCTAATTATCGATTCCATTACTGTAATGTTAGGAACATGGTAACTGGACTTTGACGTGCGTTGCACAGTCTATACCGGCATTCTATTTGTTAATATGCTAAGTGAAAAATATATTGTTTGCTTGCAAATGACTAAGAGCACACTGCCGTGCTAATTAAAAACGCAGTAAGTAATATTTTTTCGAGTATTGAGTTACATACAGATTTGGAAACCTTGCGGGATTCCAAATCTGTATGTAACTCAATACTCGAAATTTAAAAAAAAAACAAAAAACCGACTTCAAAAAACCTACCTCTAAAAAGCAAGAAATAATATTCGTAAAAATAAAAACACGTCTATTGAAGTCGGGTGGGGCTGGAGTACAAATTCCTTTTTTTTATTCTAAAAGCCCCACCCGACTTCAATAGACGTGTTTTTATTTTTACGAATATTATTTCTTGCTTTTTAGAGGTAGGTTTTTTGAAGTCGGTTTTTTGTTTTTTTAAACAATTTTTTATTTTTTAATTTTTAGTGTAGGTACCTTTTGTATTAGGTAGTGTAGGTATATTATTTAGGTAGAAAAATCGGCTCAGCCAAACGTGAGTTAATCGCGGAGAAACATACATATATGCGGATCAAACTACGAACCTCCTTTTTTAAGTCGGTTAAAGAATTACACTTAAGATATCCCTTTTCAAACAAAGAAATAATTATCTTATTCAGTTCATAAACAAAGAAGTTATACGACTGATCATCGAGGTAGTTCACACAAAAATCATTCTATTTTCGTGCTTTTTTCAAGATTACTTGAAAAGTACTGAACCGATTTCAAAATTTTAAAAAATGGGACCAACTTGGAAGTTTACCTAATCTAATAACGTGAATCATTTCAATCGGTTCAGCCGTCTTCGAGTAATCGGTGTACATACAAAAAACAAAAAAAAAAAACGGGTCGAATTGAGTACCTCCCTCCTTTTGAAGTCGGTAAAAAATATTACTTACTGCTGCGTTTTTAATTAGCACGGCAGCACAGAATACGTAATAGTACTAAGTGGATGTATCTAACTATACGCCTACTTAAATTTTCTGTTTTTTTTAAATGTAAATACTCGTAGATATAATTTAACTAGGGGGCGCCCGCAACTTCGTTTTTGTGGACAGTTTTTTTTGCTATCCCTCGCGTTTTGTGGATGAAAGGTACACTTTGTCCTTTTCTGTTCCCCTGACAACGTGTATGCAGAATTTCATGATTATCGGTTCAGTAGTTAAGACGTGAAGTCGTAAAAAACAAACAAACGGACTTTCGGATTTATAATAAGAAAGATGGATAACTCGCCATAATAAACGAGTGATAGTACATTATGATACAAGTTAGCTTAGGTTACTTATTGCACACAAGGCTGTGGGTTGCAGCCCGAGCCGCAGGCGAAGGCGTAACTCAGCCGAGTGTGCAATAAGTAAGAACTCACGAGTTTCATACGACGTTTTTCAACACATTTGCGAGGAAAAAACAAAGTAATTTACCACACAGCAACAAATACGACAAAAACAAAATGATAATCATGATGAAAAAGGCGCGCAGGTTTTTTTTTGTTTTTTTCACACGCCCAATGCAAGAAAATTTTGCGAACAAAGGGGTTAGTGAGCATACAGCCAACTTCAAAATTATAAATTTAGGTGATAAAATGCTAATATTTTAATATTTTTTAACAAAATATTGTAAATAAGAAATAATTTGATAATAATAAATATTTGTTTGACTTAATTAAGGACCTACACATTTATTTATACCAAAAATGCAAATGAATTTTCAGCGGCATAAAACCTCTTTGTTGTTACTAAAAAAATAACTGTATTACCCGGATAAATTGGAAATGCTCTATTTACTCGCATAGAACTTGCAGTAAGGTACCTATTTAACTTTGTAGGGATAATTCTATAACCAACTAGTGTTTTATATATTATTGCACGCGTTTGTTATAGTTCGGTTTATGGCCGTAAAAGCAATGTATTAGGGCTCACTTTACGAGCAAGTGTGTTGAAAAATTTTTTTCGTCATTATAGTCGTTGTTATCAATATGAAGACTATTTGATTTCAGTTTTTATTGGCAGCATTTTAACCTTTATTACCACTAAAAATAACCCGAAATGACAAAGAAATATTACTTACTTATGTCTGAATGTATGTTTTACGACGATCGCTAGTTTATCAGCCGTTCTTTGCTATGAGCTTTTAAATATTTGACCCGAGTATAATGAACGGTGTGTGGCCTCTCAAGTCCTCTCACCTTTAACCCTCCAAAACAGAGGGAAGTCAGTGAGTGGTTATCAACATGTTAATTTTAGACCACCGCAATGTAGTGTCACTTTAGTTACAATGCACTTCAGTACACGTTACATTATAGGGTTATTAAGAGCGCGTGCGCAGCTGCGTTATATGGATAACCGGAACAAAACAGACTTGAGATTTAAGAGTGTGGAGTTTATAGTATCGACGGGTTTTGTTCCGGAAGTGGAGTGGGTGATGAGAGCAAACTTGGGCACGTGCTGCTGTACGGTGGTCTGACCACCGGTGAGCATAAAGTTTGGTGTAAGAGTGTCACCTCTTTGATAAATAATCTAAGCCTCTTTGTTATGATATTGTTAAAAATAAAAATATGAGGTGCATTAATCTTATAAGAATCTCTCGCCAATCCTCATTTCATTCCTGCTTTATCAAGACCTTGATCAACATTTATTGAGATATTTTTTATGGGTAAAAACACGATCTCCTGTAAGTTGATGAGGCTTTGCATATCCTGCAGTTTTGAGATGATCAGGCAGTTTCAGGTCAAAGTTACCAAGTTCTTGCAAACCCTAGATAACTTATGGTCAAAGTTGCCTATGGCAGAAGTAATAAACTCCTTATTTCTAATTATCAGAACCGTGGCAGGTACTTATATCTTTTCATCAACTAGAATTAAACTAGCTGATTATCTTCGAAAGGCTGAATAAACGTTCCGAATAGATAAAGTAATACAAAGTCATTTATTCTTTTGGGAAATATGTTTACATCGGGGTTTAAAAGTTTCATGTAAATTGTGCCTCTCAAAATCTCATACGAATTCAAGGAAAAAGAAAGAAAGAAAGAAAATACATTTATTTTGACAACACACAACGATACACAACATTACAAAGACACTAAACACAAGCAAAGATAGACACTAACATTGCGCATCGTCGCGTGATGCCAAAACTGTACTCGGCTCAGTATAAGCAGCAGGCTAGGCCTGCTGCACTGATATTCTACAGAGCACAGCAATGACATCAGGGGCGATAAACGAAAAACACATTTATTAACACATAAAGTTTAACAAAAAACAAATAAACCTTCCCATTGATGGGCGCAATTCAGAAAATAAAGTGCGTAATGTAGTAGTCTGTGGCATGTTGTACTATTTCTAATCTGTGAAAGTCAACCCTACTCTTAGGTTTGACAAACTTTGACTTTGACAGTTTAACATTGTGATGGATGACAAGCAAAGTAGAACGAACGAAATCGAAAATATTTAATTACACATTTTACCTACACTCCAACGTTTTTTCAAATTTTAAAAATGGACTGGTATACGTCATCAGCCAAAAAACGTGGTGGCAGGCAAATAATGACAAACAAAAAGAAAACAAAAGTGTTTCACAAAACTAATATAAAATAAAAAAGGACAGGACTACTGGCTCAAGAAACAACCAACCATACATTCCGATGCAACCAACCAACTTTATCTCGCACCTCGAAGTGCTCAAACAACTCAGTAAGCCTCCCATAAAAACAGCATGTGTTGCAGCTAAGTAAGTACTTGTTTTTAGTTTAACTGCTGCGATTTTAGTAAAAAGTCCTTATATGTTTTACTAAAGGCCTTACGTGTTTTAAGTGTGCGTAGAGGGGGTGGCAGGTTGTTTCAGCACTTGGAGGCCGAATATTTGAAAGACCCCCGAAAGGCAGCAGTCCTGTGTGCAGGCGTAAGAATCATATAGGAAGCCGCTCTGGTCTTGTAAGTATGATTATCTCTTGCCCACTTAAGTTTACTAAACAGATATTCCGGAGTTTTAGTATGAACGATATCAAAAAGTAAGCTGGCAAAATGCAGTTCTCTACGAGAGATCATCTTGAGCAAGCTAGATTCGTTGAGAAAAGGAGTAACATGTGATCTCGGAGGGATAGAGAAGCAGAAGCGTGCACATGCATTCTGTACACGCTGTAGTAGTTGCTTTGTTCTTGATAACAGACAGAGGCCAGAGACTGTATCGGCATAGTTAAGTTTAGAGAGTACTAACGACTCACATAATCTAACCCTGAGATCCTCTGAAAGAAAAGGGCGATACCTGTAGAGGACCTTGAGTCGGTAGAAACAGTTACGTACAACTTCAAGAGTGTACTTTTCAAAGCGCATGTTGGACTCAAAGATCACTCCTAGGTTTCTCGCTTCATAGACGATCTCAACCGGCTGTCCACCGATACAGATTTGTGGCTAGTGGTCAGAGATACAAGAAACTTGTTTGGCTGAACCGAGAATCATAAATTTGGTCTTGTTTGGGTTCAATACCAGACTATTTCTTTTTGACCATTCAGACAAGTGCTGTAGATCTTCATTTATCCTTCCCACTGCACTAGATGTCTCATTAGGATGGAAACTGAGATACAGCTGGACATCATCAGCGTAAAGATGGTAATGACAATGTTTTACACTTTCAGTTATATCTGCAGTGAACAAAATGAAAAGAAGAGGACCCAGTATTGAACCCTGTGGAACACCTCTAGACAAGGCCTTGCATTGAGAGTAGGCGAACCCACCATCACTTCCCTTAACCTCCACGATCTGGGAGCGGTTTAGAAGATAACTATGGAACCACCGAACTGCTGCAGCGTCAAACCCATAATATACAAGCTTAGAAAGAAGTAGCGGTACGTCCAAACAATCAAAAGCGCGTGAATAATCAAGGAGGACGAGAATTGTACCCATTCCACTGTCCTGTGCAGAGAGTATATCGTCAACTACAAAAAGTGATTCTTCATATGAAATAGTAAGTCGTTTTGTTATTGCTTATGAAATATGCTTAAGTTTCCGTAATATTGATGACACTTTTGAGAAGTACGGACGCGGCAGCTGCCGTGGAATCGCGGGGGTCCCGTCAAAGAGTAGCCGCTGTGAAGAGGGGAGACTAAGCCTCCTCAAATACATACTTTAACTGCAAGAGAGCTCGAGGTCGTTCGCCAACCAGGCGGTCTGACCAAGTAAGAGTAACAACCTCCTCGAGCAAACTCCTTCAAGCAGTGAGAGCAAATATGGACCGAGACCGATGGAGGCAAATCATAAAAGCTGCCAATGATCACGATCCTTAGTTATGAGGGAACGAATGAACGTCTATGCCGTAGATAGAGGAAAGTAAAAAATGGCTTATCCCTAGTGGATTGATTATTTGATGTGGGATTCTGGGGGTTAAAACTTAAAACGATACTACCATTACCATCCAGTGTTGTACACGTTAGGTATGTATGATGATTACAATAAGTATCAGAAACTGCTACTTTGTAGTAGCTTTTCTTATTAGTATTTTTGTATGTTCATCTTATAAGATAGATATTTTACAGATATATTTTGTTTTAATTTGAAAAGTGCTCACTGTTTTGATTAAATATTTAGACAAGGCATCATTATTGTGTCGTTGTTGTTGTTGTCGCCATGATTTTATGAAATGATAAAACATTCGCTCTATTGCTAATATTCGGCAGCAAAAAGAAAGCGACATTGTGTAACTCACTATACGATGTTCATAATTAGTAATGAGGTTAAAGTACATGTTTATTAAATGAAAATAATAGTCATAGAAATTGACTAGCTGCTTGTTTAACAGAGCGTTATGTTGCTAAATGTAAAAATTATAGTCTATAATATTCTTAATCTTTGCCCAACTACACTTGTACCGGGGGCAAAGCACAGACAATCCATTTGTTAAGCGCCACGTGATATTATTCTGTTATTTATCGGTCTGCGGCCAAGCCTACTGAGTTACCACCACAAGGTTAATTTTAATATCTCCTACCTAGTCCACAAAACCAGTTGGAACCCACATTCGTAAAACTACCACTTACATAGCCAACATTGGAGGAAGCTGCTTGTCATTAATGTCACAATATTTACGATTTAATTAATTGGTAGTCAAAACAAGTTATAATGTCGAGATCAAATTAGAAACATCAATAAATGATTCAATTACAAAAAAAGTTGCAGCGACACATGTATCTTTTCCATGACTTAGAGAAGAACAATTTATTTGGAATTTAAGTAAATAAATTCTAAAAACAAAAATCACAAAATTTAAGCCTGCAATAGTACCAATATCAACGGACATATAAGAACTGTCAAAGTGTGTGTGAGTGAAAAGACTCGTAGTATGGAAAGAATTTGTGACCTCTGCCTTCTCCTATAGAAAAAAGGCGTGACCTTGTATGTAGATGGAACGATTTTAAACATTATGTTTGTCAAGAATTTCACATCAATTAATGTAACACATTAATATAATCCAATTAAATAATGGGCATCGAAATATATCTAGGTACCATAAGAATCTAGGCTAAGTAGGCAATTTTGTTCAAGGAGACGGACTCTATTTAGGAATATTTGCATTTAATTACGACATACAAAACAAGTATTTCCAGTGTAAATTAAAATAGTATTCTAAATACAAAAATCAAAATCTAATAATAACAAGTTTGAAAAAAAAACATATAAAAATAACGCGTAGCTTATAATAAGCAAATATTTACATATAAATTAAAACTCTTTAACGAAGGTTTACGACTGCTGCATATAAAGAGATTTTTTCTCATAATTGTATTATCTCAAGGCAAAAAGTATATTTGTGGCATACCTGTTTGGTGTAACAAGATCTCTATAGAATGAAATAAACAGAACAAACATAGTAAAAACCGATTTCATAAAGCCTTTGAAGGTGTGACCGTGTGAAGGCATCGCTTAAAGAGTCTTATTTCAAAACAACGAATTGGATATTTCAATGTTTCGCATGTTTTAATGTGGTCTTTCCGATTTTAGTTATCGGGTTGGGATGACTCAAAATATAAATTATTGATATTTTTTTTTGTATTCATATCTGTTTCATCGTTAAATATTTAATATAACACGGTAGTACTTATATTATGTACCCTAAAATGTTAACCATAGAAATAAGAGAGATGGAAACTCTTTAATTTTTATACCTTCACGGATTTATGAATCTGTATTATTTTTTACCGACTTCAAAAGGAGGGAGGTACTCAATTCAACCAGTTTTTTTTTTTTTTTTTTTTTTTTTTTTTTTTTTGTATTTACACCGATTACTCAAAGACGGCTGAACCGATTGAAATGATTCAAACGTTATTAGATTAGGAAAACTTTCAAGTTGGTCCCATTCTTTAAAATTTTGAAATAGGTTCAGTACTTTTCAAGTAATCTTGAAAAAAGCACAAAAATAGTATGATTTTTGTGTGAACTACCTCGATGATCAGTCGTATAACTTCTTTGTTTATGAACTGAATAAGATAATTATTTTTTTGTTTGAAAAGGGATATCTTAAGTGTAGTTCTTTAACCGACTTAAAAAAGGAGGTTCGTAGTTTGACCCGCATGTATGTTTCTCCGCGATTAACTCACGTTTGGCTGAGCCGATTTTTCTACCTAAATAATATACCTACACTACCTAATACAAAAGGTACCTACACTAAAAATAAAAAATAAAAAAATGTTTAAAAAAACAAAAAACCGACTTCAAAAAACCTTCCTCTAAAAAGCAAGAAATAATGTTCTTCGTAATAATAAAAACACGTCTATTGAAGTCGGGTGGGGCTTTTAGAATAAAAAAAAAGGAATTTGTACTCCAGCCCCACCCGACTTCAATAGACGTGTTTTTATTATTACGAAGAATATTATTTCTTGCTTTTTAGAGGAAGGTTTTTTGAAGTCGGTTTTTGTTTTTTTAAACAATTTTTATGAGGATGGTTTTAATAGAGATTCGTTGCGTATCTATTTTAAAATTATATAAACTATAATAGTACATTATGAGACAAGTTAGCTTAGGTTGGTCATTGCACACAAGGCTGTGGGTTGCAGCCCGAGCCGCAGGCGAGGGCGTAACTCAGCCGAGTGTGCAATGAGTAAAAGCTCACGAGTTTCATACGACGTTTTTCAACACATTTGCGAGGAAAATACAAAGTAATTTACCACACAGCAACAAATACGACAAAAACAAAATATGACAATTATGGGAAAAGGCGCGTAAGTTTTTTTTTTGTTTTCTTCACACGCCCAATGCAAGAGTATTTTGCGAACAAAGGGGTGAGTGAACATACAGCCTACTTCAAAACTATAATTTTAAGTGATAAAATGCAAATATTTTAATATTTTATAACAAAATATTATGAATTATGAATAATTTTATAATAATAAATATTTGTTTGACTTAATTAAAGACTTACACATTTATTTATTTCAAAAATGAATATGAACTTTCAGCGGCATAAAACCCCTTTGTTGTTACTAAAAAAAATAACTGTATAACCCAGTTAAATTGGGAATGCTCTGTTTACTCGCATAGAACTTGCAGTAAGGTACTAATTTAACTTTGTAGGGATAATTCTATAACAACCTAGTGTTTTATATATTATTGCACGCGTTTGTTATAGCTCGGTTTATGGCCCTAAAAGCGATGTATTAGGGCTCACTTTACGAGCAAGTGTGTTGAAAAATAAATTAAAGCAACACTAAGGGCATTCGTTAAAAAAACAATACATTCCCCTGATTGAAGGATATCACAATAAACATGGAGCACACGCGTCGAAAAAATAAATCAAACATTCTCTTTAGGACGCCCACCATTAATAAAACTCTTTAAAATATATTTAATAATGTCCACAAAGGTTGAAGAGCACAATGCTCGCCCATAAAGGAGCAGCATTTATTATGGCGACAATATATCGAATACAAAAAGATAGTGTGACAAAGACGCGTACTTTTTAATAATATTGTCATTTCTCAACAGCAGTGGACTCTTTCAAAAAGCCATAATGCAATAATTTATTTCTTTATAAGAGTTTTTTTCTCTGTGGGAGAATACGACCGGGTGAGCACGGGTTAAGTTGAGCCTTGGAGAGCCTTGGGATTGGGGAAAATGGAAATAGGATATTAAACCTTAATTTTATTAAAATAAGTATGACAAGTAACATTGAACATTGAACTCTTTTAATAGTATAAAACCTTGATAAAACTCTAAACATTAGGATGTTGACTGCATAATACTGCAGGTTTAATATGTAGCTTTATTTTTTACGTATTTTCTATTGAGAAAAAAGTAAATTTCCATAAACAGGGTTATTTGTAAAACACCAACAGCAGGAGTAGATTACAAACATCATAAACAACAACAATTATTGTTCTACGACTTTTCTGAAAACAGACAAAAAAAAATCGACTTTCCATACAAATGTCCCAAACAGCTGATCCAGTTTTATATGAAAAGTCGAATTTATTTTCACTATTTTCGGAAAAGTCTTAAAACAAATGTTGTTGTTTACGAAGTTAGTAATGTTGTCGGTGTTTTACAAATAACCCTATGTAGAGTTCCAAATATTTTCGCTATTTTAAAGCCAATAAAGTACAAATTATCAAAAGAAATACTTGTTTTAATGCGGTACCAAACAAGTACAGTATTTTCTGTTAATAATTGTTAATGCTTAAAAACATTATTATGATTAGTACTAATTCATTTGAAAAGTTGTTAAAAAACTTTCTAAACTTTTTAACAGGCGTGTCGACAATTCGGCGTGAAACAAGAATCTTTGTCACTGCGCAAAAAAGAACAATGATGGGGAAGTTTATAGGTTTCGTCGAGACAGGGTTGACATCGGAGCCACAATAAAATCGATGAAATATTTAGGGGCAGCGCGATAACTCATGGCTAGGGGTGCGATCTTGCTATTGTGGCGAGTCTGCACAGGTAGGCGCGCAGTGGGCAGCCACCCTTATGTTGACTGCGACTGGGAAGTTGCAATTGTTTCAACAAAATACAATTGCAACTTTGTTGATGAAAAACAAATGAAAATCGTTTTACTCGTTGGTGAGTTCAAACCACAGACCATACAACAATACTACGTGTTCAAACCCTACACCCATGTCATAGAATTTGAAAAAAAAATAATAATAAGAAGCTTTCAATGTAGGAAAGGAAAAGCTTTTATTGCTTTGAAAAGCGATAAAAGCTTTTTATATAATAATGGTTGGCTGTGAACAGCCAAACATAATTATTTTTCAATTTTTTTGTCTGAAGCACGTCGCTCGGTACATAATATTTTTTTATCGCAATCATTTAAGCATGTAGGTATCATTTTGCATCGTAATGCAAAGCCCAGATTTAATATAAGTATTACGTAATTTTTGTAAAAGTTTACGGAGTCTTTCATACAAATAAATTAAAATATAAATTGCAGGGTGTGAAATAAAATTTATTCTGAATCTTACTTTGGTACTAACTACAAAAACACTTATTTCTTAAACGTGAGAAAAGGAAAGGGTTAATACAAGAGATTAAAAACAATAGTCATGTAACACTATCAATAAATGGCTTCACCGAGACACAAATATCAATTTTAACGAAAGTTAGTTGTTGTCAGACCTCCTCTAGTTCCCAGCAGAGGGCGCTGCATTCCTGTCACGTAGGTTTGCAGGTTCATTTCCAGTACAGACACCATCGCTTGGTGTTTTTGGAAGACTTTTCCCAATGTGAGATATTCGTAGAAACTATAAAAAAAATATCGAGTACTTCCAAAAAACAGAGCAATATATTTTTTTACTCAAAAATGCTTGTAATATGGTCATTATTTTGACAACCTTCTTTGAACAAAGTCGAGCTTGCCGGTGTTCTCCGATGGTGACGCAACAAAGTTGTATGGGATTTCATTATTGTCGAGTTTTAGCCACCAGCAATTTCCTTTGAGAATCCATTATTGTCGAGGTTTGTTTCAAACATAGTTAGGTGAAAAAATAGTACACTGCAACCCGCGCAGATAAAGAATGGGATTAAAAATGGCGTCGTTCATATTCACTTCTCGCTCGCACACTTAACGCCACACCTATCGCTCTCTCAGTCACACTCGTTGTGGTAAGCGCGGTGAGCCGCCATTTTGAATCCCATTCTATATCTGCGCGGGTGTTGTATTGTACCTAGATGATGTTTTTGTATTTTTATATAAAATTAGTATGGAAAAATATAAAAAACTCGCACTTGACCGTTTTTTGACTTTTCATTCAATACCCCTTATCTACTTCTGGGGTTATATAGGGGATAAAAAAAACCTTATTTTTTGGCTCCGACGCAGCGTTTCTAAGATATTTGCATTTTTGTATTTTTTCGAAATTAGGTTATAAGTACCTACTATAGTAGGCAGTATTCGCGTTTTTTGAGTAAAGTACTATACAAGCCTTGGTCCACAATGACTGCACTGCTGGCCACGTTATGATGGCCTCGAGCTAAGCTTAACTACGCTCTCGGCCTTCAAGCTTGGTCATCATTGCAGCCCTTGCTGTCCGCGCTATAAAGGCCTTGACCTCCGGTCTCGGCCTTTATTCTAGCTTGTCCATCAAGGGCTGCAATGCTAACCGCGCTGTGACGGCCTGGACCTGCGCTAAGCTCCGCTCTCGGCCATCATCATCGCTGCCAGCAACGCAGTCATTATTGACCGCGGCAGTAATGTACTATTTCATCCCATCTATTCGAAAAACGCTGATTGATTCGCCAGTGCGAGCAAAGTAAGTCTTTTCTCCAAGAGACTTTATACGGGGCAGTAATGAGACTTGAATTTCGAACATTAACATCGTTCCTTAGTGCTCCGTGCGTGACCAAAGAGATCGCACAAAAAAATTGTACGAATAAGTCACTGGCCGATTATAGGTGACTGCGATGGGCATGGTGGGGTACAAGAACCTTATATTCATGTGGGGTAGGACGCGTAACACGCCACGAAAAAAATTAATAAAAAAAAACAAATGAAAAACGCGAACTACGTATTACGTGGTACCTTTGGAGTAAACAGTGTTTTCTGGTATTTAAAGTACAAATTTTCTTTTTCTTATGAGGGGAAGAAAAGTAGAGTGGATCACTCGGCCGCAAAATTATTTTCACCACGGGCGACGTATATTGAATTCCTCGCTGTGTTCAGGATAAATACTATTTTTCTCCCTTGTAATACAAATCTACTATTTTTTTACGATATATGAAGTACATAAGGTTTTACTTGATATTCCTAAATATATGGAGAAAGTTCGCTTTAGCTTTAACAAATCATAGGTACACGACCACCAGCTATTTTTGGCAGAATGCAGAATATTGCAGAATTGACTCCTAATAATAGCAGCAATTTATTATTAACCTGTGAAAAGTTGTTTGTGATCTTGTCAGTACCCTTAGCACGAACATCTACTTATCAAGAAAAAAACGTGCGTAAACATTTACGAGTAAAAAATTACTCTATCGAGTGTTTACTCATGGAAAATCTCATTTCGCTTTTCGGTGGTAGATGACGCTGTACAAATTTCCCATACAAAATTACTCCCTCGAATGTTTTTACGCGCGTAATTTTTATCGATAGTTGTTCATGCTACGGATACAGAATTGCTGACTCAACATTTGTTGCCAGAGGTTAGAGGTGGGATAACAGAAGTAGGATTTATCCCAAAAAGGTCATACATACAGTCGCCCTATCCCACAGACTAGGTCCAGAGCCCGGTTCGGGGAAGCATGAAGTCGTCACGCGCCCCCCGCCGGGACAGTAGCGCGCGGGCGGTCCACCGCCCCTTAATTAATTTTAATATATTTACCTGTTCTGCGCTTCAACTCTGGAATTGTCGTTTGAGAGGGATTTATGTTTGCTCTGTACTAGGGTTGCTGTTATTTGTTAGTATAAGTTTACTATTTCTAAAGAAAAGTACTTAGCCTTTGTTTTATTATGAAATGTTGGCTTGATTCGTTTGCAGTTTATACGAAAACGATATTGAAAGGAAGTAACTGCAATAAAATTCAAAGAGGCTATGAGCTCTGTTTAACTTAAAAAAAATCTACTTAAACTTAATTGTAAACTGTACTTTACTGTAGGATTTTAAAACACGATCTTCGATAGAGTAATAATCGAAATGATCATATGAGCCGTGCCTACAATTCCATATCCATACCAAAATTTAACATGAAAACATTGAATCATATGAACGTTCTTCACATTTTAGGTAATACTTTGTTCATGTTATTTATTGTAATTACGTTTTATCGGCACATAATCCTTGTTCACAAGGCAATCGAGATAAAGATCGACTTCCGATCGCATCCCGCATCTCCCACTGATTATTTATGTATAATTAGATTAATTATATTCTCCTCCGTCACACGAAGCCGGTAGCTGCGTCGTAAATATGAAATATGTTTTGGTAATAAAACTTAAAATTCATAAGTTGTTGTACTTTATATCGAGGTGACCGTGTTGTGGTTATGAAAATATTTATTGCAAAATAGGATCAGTTTTGTAGATTGCGTCATAGGTATAAATTGATGTTTATTTAAAATTAGTTACTTAGTTATTTTAAAATTGTTACAGATTAAGGATGATATGATTGATACTGAATGATGCAAATTAAACTGTCTAGTGATTTCATAACATCAATTTAAAATTAGATTTAGAGGTTTTGTTTGTAACGAACACTCGTTTTCAATTTTTTACCCATTATTATCATCATTATCATTTTCTTCTCATATCTTCTTTTATACAATCTACCTTCTCTTTGGCCTTCCTCTACCATATAACCTCACGAGTTCACAAAATCTTTCACACGACGTGCTTCACATTTCTATACACAGATCATTCTCATACCACGACAACCGAAGTGTCCTTAAATTTTTGGTCACAGGGTGACACTTTCCAACTTTCTTGTATTGGTTAACCAATTATTCCAAAATAATAAACCAAACCAACTTTAATAAATAAAACTCTATTCTTATTCGATCTCGTTTCGAAAATCTGGAACGGTAATTAACCAGCCACTGTTTATCGTAGGGTAAATTCGTCTAAGGGTAGGGTAAGTGCAGGATTTGCGTACAGCCCTCCCAATTATAGCGTACCGAATCTTTCATGAGCCCTGCCTAATCAGCCCTAACGCGCTTCATTTGACTTTTATTGTAATTGGATTTAGCGGTTTGTACGATGCGTGTGAGCACAATTTGGGGTTGTAAAGGTGATGAGTGAAGGCTAAGATAATGCAAAGTAATTTGTGACCGCTTTGCATATTTCAATGTATACATTTTCAGTATTGATTAGTTTATTTATTAGCTTGTATATTCATTCAAGTTTTTTTATGTATTGTAATTAATATCCGACTGAAACTGGAATTCCGGCCGAAACCGAAACTGAAGCAGTTTAAGTATAAAGCTTCTCACAACGAGACGTTAATAGGTAATAGGTCGTATCTTATGTTACAATACAGGGTTATTTGTAAAACACCAACAACCTCGTAGAAGTAGATTACTAACATCATAAACAACAACATTTGTTCTACGACTTTTCCGAAAACAGACAAAAAAACGATTTCCCATACAAATGTCCGAGCTGATCGATTTTTTAAGAAAAAAGGCGATTATTTTTTGCCTGTTTTCGGAAAAGTCGTGGATTTTTTTTTTGTTGTTTATAATGTTAGAAATATACTCCTGATGTTGTTGGTGTTTTACAATTACAAATAACCCTGTATAGATAGCTTGAATCGTGAAATTTTATTTTGTATATTTTTTTATCAATAATTTCATCTATTTCATTAACTTTATTGCGCAAGCACACTTTCGGCGAACTTTTCTCACAATTAAACGCCATTAAAATGGCAATTACATCGCGCCCAAACGATTAGTCGCTTAGAATCTTTGTGTGCGCGTTAAAGTTTGACCGAATTATCTTTGTCGCCGCGTTCGGGAAGTGTTTCACATCGTTAAATTATCTGTAATCGCAATAAATATGTCCCGTTTTGTTTGGCAACAAGCGGCACCGTGTCGGATCGGATTGAGCGTGCAGTGGGGGCAGGCCGCCTGTGTGGCGCGGTTACTCAAGGGTTTCTTTGACAGTTTGTAGTTTTTGAGTTATTGATTTGTTTTTTTTTGCGAAAACGAAAGTGGCAAGTGCGTCCGTCCGTCCGAGTCCCGACTCCCGAGGCAATACCTAATAGGAACGGCTTTCTAAATTTGTCCAAGCTTTCTAAATGAACGATCAGATAGAAGCCACAGTTGATGGATATTTTCTGTACAACTATTTTTAAGTATCCTAAATATTAAAACATAAAAGAAAGAAACATTTACTTCATAACCATTTTGTAAAAAAAATACTTTATTTATCTTCAAACGCTTCGTATAATTTTTTATACCACGTCTCTTATGAATAGTTTGTTTAATTAACAATACATTGTATTAAACCAACATAATGTTAAAGAAAATTCAACCACTACTGTTCCCTTCATTAAATTAGAAATTTTATTAACTACCTACCTATTTTCATAGTTATACACTACACTATGATTGTATCAAAATATCTTGATTAGCAAGAGTCAAAATATGAAAAAATTAAAAAGCATGACTTACTCGTATATCAAACAGTTTTCTCTAAGCACCACCTACACTTTTTTTATACCTAATATACTCGTACTCAAAATTGCAATTCGTTGTAAAGCTTAAGCACCAAAACAGAGGCAGGTCGGCTAATCCTTTACGTCATTGCATTGTAAAGTGTAAATGTAAATCCTTGAACAATGTAAATATTACAACTAAGCGCCAGGTAGAAGCTTTTTTGTAACACTTTCAAATGTGCACGCATTAATACAAGCAACTTTGTTTTCAATGGGCACTTGAAAGTAATTTCTGTTTAACGATGTAAATGATCGACGTTGGGCAAGAATTTGCTGGTCGGTTCTAATTTTACGGTTTGTTAGAAATGTGTAAAAGTTGATGTATAAAAGTATTATTTATTCTTGACTTCGTAAGTTTAAAGCTGATAGTATGACAAACATTAAACATTAAAAACAAAATAACTCTTAGAGACAATAAGTAATTGACAACTTCAGCGGAGCCTACTGAATTTAATTCCTGAAAATAAGAAATGTGAGATTTTTCATTATTGTACTTACATGAAATTATAAAGGCATAGAGAAAGTATATTCAAAACAAATCAATAATCTATTCCAGTAAGGTGTTTATGGCGGGAATAATACAGATGTTTAGAATAACTACAATTGAACAGTAGTTTGTCCTCAGTCTATTATGTTTGCATTGAAGAGCCTCAAAGCAAACAATATTCTAACAAACGTACAAATAGTTCCACACAAAATAAATAAATAAAGCCATTATTGGCCACTGTGTTGCCAACAATCTCAGTGTTGCCACTACAATAGCAGCTAATAAATTCTATAACAATG
Source organism: Agriphila geniculea (assembly GCA_943789525.1). Classification (NCBI taxonomy): domain Eukaryota; kingdom Metazoa; phylum Arthropoda; class Insecta; order Lepidoptera; family Crambidae; genus Agriphila; species Agriphila geniculea. Next base: position 19,475,348 of record OX038875.1, read on the forward strand.
CAATGTCACCGCATTTGTTATGCAATATATCGCATAATCGTTATTGTAATAAATCGGCGTGATGTTGGAAGAATTTTCGGTTAATTTATGGGCAAATGGTGGGAAATTGTCCAAAGATGACTGTTATTATTATATCCATGGTTTATTTTAGAATATCAAAGAGATTTAGCTCGTTTGAAGTTAACTTAAAAAATACTGCTCATTATTGGTAATGAAATGGCGGTGGCATTTTTAATGTGGTAGAGTTGACAATGTAAATTTGAAACTGACTAACAGAGTTGGATAGGTTCTTAAAAACTTATATCACTTCCTAAAATAATAACAAGCACAAGTTGTAAGCTTCATCCCTGAACAAACCAACTTTAGATGTCTTTATTTTTTGTCAATAGTTTTAAACAAAATTATTGAAAACAAACTCGTAAAAGATTTGAAATATACTAGATACTGAAATATAAATTCCCTAAATATTTGAAATAGTTTAAAAATAGTCCTGAGTCACGCATATCTCCCGTATGCTGACTATTAGAGAATCATTAGGTCGTCACTCAGCTGCACCTGTCTATTTATTATCTTGTCAAAATATTTCGCTGAACCCGTAGTATTCCATTTTTTTGTGGAATATTTTCGTGAATTTGTCCAATTGTTGTGGCACAATAGACTCCGCTGTGACATCTCAATATTCGCTTCAATAGAAATCATTTGTCATTGTCCATTAGAAGATATTGTTGGGATACGTGTAAAATATTGAAATATTGACTTCAAATTTTATTGGCTACGTATCGTGAAAGTAAAGTGCCTAAGTGTTGAACTAAAAAAAGGTTAATTTCAGTGGCTAAGGAAGGACTTTACTTCTTATCATAAACTTAGTAGATAGGTTTGGGATTTTAAGGCCCAGTATCACAGATTCCGGATATGTTCAAGTTATCACAGATCATACTGATAATTTCATACAAATGACTATTCCGTTTTTAAATTAAACCATTGAAATAAGCCGTTAGTTTTCTTAAATTACATTTTAACTTTTTGGATTAGTTTAGTTACAGTACGAGGCATGTATCTTGAAATTTTTTGGTCGGAGTAGGGATAAGTTCGCGCATTGCTCTTGCGAGCGACCAATAGCGCGCGCCCCTCTCTCGCCGCCCGCGCCCCTCACCGCTACGCATACCCAAAATACGCATTCCGCGCAATCCCCACCCGATTTCAAGATATATGCCTCGTACTGTACGAGGTGCAAGTTATGGACGCCATATTTTAAAAACAAATTAAAGTTATAAACATCAGTATGAGGTTATATTACATAACACACAAACAAATATTTCAAATTATGACAAAGAAATATCGCGAATAAAGTACTACATGTTACATTTTGATCAGAATGGAATAGATTGAACAGAACATTGGATTTGTATAATCCCGAGTGGATAACCCACTCCCGTAGGTGTCGGGCGAGGCGGGAAAACATCCGAGTAGGAAGCAGAATACAGCATGAAATAAAAATCACATTGTAATCCGCTATTGGACGGAGATAAGGAGGGTTTGTGACAAGGCAAGAATTATGTGCTCCGGAGGGCAATTTTTCTTCCCCAGGATTTATTCCCGTAATTTATAGGATCCGCCTGTATCTGAGCTAACCCGGCTGCCCTCCCCAATTAAGACTTACCTCGTGTCCTAATTAAGATGCTATTAATCCTGGACGGGATATAAAATTGGACTTTCACTCATAATTGACTAAGTTCTGAGTGAAGCTTAAGCGTATTGTTAGTTTGAGCGTTGAGGTTAACTTAACAAAATTGAAACATGAAATGAAAATCTTTTTTGAATGAATGATAATCTAGATATTATGTATGTTGAAAGAGTTCATTTTATGTTTTTAGATACTTACATGGGTCGACCTGGAAATTATCTTATACCTCTATTGATCATTTAATCGCAGCATCCATCAATTCACGTGGAAATTTGACACGCAAAATTTTTGCGAACGTGCCCCGCCATGAATTGTCGCCGACAAAAGTGTCTGCGGTGCGACTCGGCTTAAACCAGCCCCCTCCATCCACCAGTCGTAAATTTAGGGTTTCATAAAACCAGATCCGAGATAAGACACAGTGTGGAGTGAGTCCCGGATCAAATGCGAACCTCCGTAGACAATAAAAATAACGTTGGCGCATCTGCGGTCGCCATTTTACCAGTAATTTTACCGTCAATGCCACGATTTCGTGTTTACACCAATATTCGTAGATGATAGCGATCACGGTTTCACTAGAACTGCGACAGGCATAGCACTGGCCGCTGCAACGCGAAACCGAACGAGAAAAAACCGAGCTGTCAAGACATCAACAAAAGCGCATTATGATTTTAACAGTTTCTGAATTGCTCCAGTATTATGAGGCGTGTACTATGCCTTTCATCCAGTGTAAGGGTATTTGGACGCCTTTGTGGCTCGGTATTGACAAATAAGTAAGATTTACCCTTAAAGCAAAAATAATGGAGGATTAGGACGGCGGCGAGTTTTTTTAAGCAAGCTTCAAGACGCTTGGCGCCATTGGAGTACTATTGCATTATTCGAAATCGAGTCGGCGTAGGTCTTAAGTTCTATCAGAGGCTGTATTGCAAATAGATCAAGTGGAAATTGCAATCGTATTCAGAGCGAGGCAGTTTGCGTAACACTAGAATAAACAATGTCGTAACAATACAAAAGAATACGTATAATTCAAATGGATTTGCGTTCATGCATGCAAACTCTATGCGATTGTATGAAATAAACTATAACATTCAAGATGTGAAGCGTCTTATAAAATTTGCATCAAAGCTTGTGGTGCCAGAGCGGGTCGTAGGCATAACTACGTGTCGGGGACATATATTACAGCTTCAGTAGATAGGGGTGCAATAATTTTGACAATGACTAGCAACCTTTCCCGGAGAGGCGTAGGCGCGGGGTGCGGCGCGGGGGGCAATCTGCGCACTAAATCACGCTACGAATAAAATTTATGGCGCCGAGATAAAAACTCGCAGCTTTTCTCTTTTACGTTCCTTCCCCTCCCTCCCCCCGGGCCCCGCTCGGAAAATCCATAGGGATTTTTCCAAGTGTTCGGGCGACGCGTGTGTGGGGTCGGAACGATTTTGTTTTATGCTTATTGCCAGTTGCGTTGTTTTGTTTGGTAAGTTGCACAGATAAGGATGGGTACGCGATAGATCGCCGGCCGGACAGCCCGGCTTTAGGTCGGTGGCGTTCCGTGATCTTTACGTGGCGTTCGTGTTTGTTTTATTGTTCTCGTTAAATATAACGACCCTGCAAGTCAACAACTTTAAAATGCTAAGCTTGGCTTAATTGTAAGCTATTCGTTATAACTGGATGCGAAAGGGTCTTGATATCAATCAGGTTGTTTTGTTAAAGTCCCTTACTATGAAAAAAGTTCTTGAAAAATTAAAATCTAAAGTTGTTCAGTAAAACTGTCGTCTAGCATTATGCAAGGTAAAAAGTAAATTTTAATTATATTCGAAATATTATGTTTATGCTGAATATGTTTACAAAAGGAACATTAATGATTTTTCTTCGTTTTGTCCTTCTCTTATCGCTTTTTCTATTTAACTATGGTGTTAACACGCAACCTGCTTAGGTATTAAATGCAAATTTTCATCAACTGAATGTCGTCATAATTTAGGTATTAAGCTAATATAAGACAGGTACCTATAGAAAGTAATGTTTATGAAATTCACGCGTTATTTACTAGAATCGCGATTTATTATTGGTAGGAAATAGATAACATGTCATACATCCTTAGAACACTTGGGAAAATTATTACTTATCAGTACTTATCTAGGTGGCTCAGCGAGCACACTTGGGAAAATGATTACCTTAGTTAAAATAAGTACTAATTATTGTAGACAACCTTTTGCAATAATTATTCAAAAAAAGAATAATTTGCAGTGACGATACATACCTCTAATTCTTAAGGCTTCCACTGTAATTTTATCGTGGTTAAATTTATAAAGACGGCACTCATAATAACGTAGAAATTTCTAAAAAAAAAAAAAGTTCGAAACATTGCAAACTATTTTTTTCACATCATTACCAATAATCTGTCTAAAAAGCAGTTTATTTTAATATTTTCTGTTATCTTATCAGATGTCTGATGCAAATAAAAAGAAGGATGGATTTACACGGGTCTGAATTAAAACAGTCGGGACGTGTGCCGAGTAATTCGGTCGCGCGATCGTGTCGCTTATCGCCGACCATTTGTATGGCGTGATCGACGGATCGGGGGCTTATTCTGGTGTCGACAGAAAGTTCGACATGGTCGCTTTTGCAGTTTCGATGATTTGGTATGTGGTTCTGTTTTTTAATGTTATATAGACAATTATAAGTCTAGGTTTGTCATTTTCGGACAAAATAGGTGGGATTTACAATATTTATATAATGCAACTTTTACGACAATTTTCACATCCAACTCTTTTCTTTCTTTCTGCATATTTGTCTAAATTTCATAAAAACATATTTTATTAAGTATTAAGTATAGTTAATTAATATGTGGTTGTTAGTTGCCCCTAATAAAGAGAAAAAAAACTCTATCAGTAAGAACTATGGAAGTAGGTAAGTAGTTTAAAATGGTCTAATTTGACTCTATCATAGTTTTAACAAAAAACTGTTCTTTTTATAATCCACAATTTCTTTCAGATATATAAAAATAACAAAAATAACAATTATTAACAAATTATTATCACCTCTCCAGCACCAAAAATGTTAAAACTTGTTAAAACTCGCGTGAAAGCGTGAGGTTCGAATCACTTTTCCTCACACTCGCATCAGAAGCGATTTCGCTGCGAGTTTTCTCGCTGGGAGAGGTGAACATTTTAATGTTTCACATGAGATATTTTTTATGTCTCGTGCTTTTAAATCACTTAATGTGCTGAGTAGTCTATATGATTCAATTGTAGACTACTTAGTCTAGTTAGTTAGTCCGTGATTTAAAGTCAACAAGTGAGCAAAGCAAAAAATTAACTTTGCTCACTTGTTGAAGAAAAAACTACATATTTCATACCGTAATAATAATGTTTTAAATAATTTAAACTAACGATATATTTTCAAAGCAAAACTCTCTATTCTCTCCTATAAGGGAAGGCTTTATGTTATTTTTTGTATTTAATGTTTGAATGTGTTTTTAATCGTGTAAAAATCTGTGTTATTCAGTCCAGATGTCATTACTGTGCTCGGCAGAATATCAGTGCAGCAGGCCTAGTTTGCTGCTTATACTGTGCTGAGTACAGCTTTGACATCACTCGACGATGCACGCACAATGTTTGTTATTGCCCTTGTTTTGTGTTTAGTTCTTTGTACTGTCTTTGTAATGTTGTATATCGTTGTGTGATTTCGAAATAAATGTATTTTCTTTCTTTTGCTTGCGAAATCACCCATTCCATTCTGATTTTAGTTTTCCTACTGTTTCCAGAATAACAACCTCGTAGAGTACACATAGTATTTTATAGCTTAATCCAACGAACCCAAGCGCTATACGTTAAAATTAAACATACTTAAGGTGGGAACGATGTTCTGCATATTAATAAAGAATCCTTGTAATATGCCATAGAAATGTTGCTGACGTTTTTATAAGTGCAACCAGCCATTACTTACGTCTCACACTCGAGTTGGATTTAAAAGGTATTCAATTTTCATTTTTAATTCTGAGAAACATTTTTGTAACAGAGGTTGAGTGCCAATTAAAAGTCAAATAATATAGAAATATTATTTGACTTTTAATTGGGAAATATTACGGAGTTGTTATTTCATTTTCATTAAAAACGATACATAAAAACAACTTAATGAAGTTGTTAGCTTCTTGTATAAAAAGTTAATTTATATTTTGAATTGATGCTTTACAGTAAAGTTCATTGTGTGAAAAGAAAAAAAAAAATTATTGAATTTTCAGACTTTAGGCATTCACAATGCTATTTTTACATTAAGATAATTAATATACATAGAAAAAATACTAACTAGAAAAAAAATACTCACCCGTAGCATCCTTAATTATCTTAATATAATTTAATAATTTAAAAGATACATTGCTATTCTTTCTCTTATTTTTTTAACAAATTCACTGCATCGTTCTGTCATTATGAACATTGAGAAAGCAATGAAATTAAAAGCACAAAATCTCCACGAGGTTCTTTAGTGTGGTTATTAAAACTTTTTTGCAAGTACGCATGAAATGAAAATTTGTGATTAAGAACATTGGATACCGTAGGTATATAAGTTATTTGTGTCAACTATTGATATAACAATTTGAGCTTACTTTAGCATCTGCTACAGTTTCGCAGATTTTCTTAATCGCAACAAAAAGTTGTCAAAGGGCCAAGAATACACCACTGTCTTACTTATCTAATACTCAATCAGTGTTTACATTATCATTGAGGCGCGTTCCCCGTCAAAATAATGCCCATATTAGAGGCACAAAGACGTTTCAAAGAAACACCCACAAAAAACATCGAAATATTCACATCAAACGCACAGATTACTCGAAAGTAAGGCCATCTGTGGATATTGAGTACGAGTCTCACACGAGATAGCTTATCGTGTCATCTCGACTTAGATTCTGTGAAGAAAAAGCGAAAGAAAAGGCTCCTATTTATAGATGAGGAGCCATAGACTACAGAGTGGCCGCCACAATCGCATTACGTCGACCGCGTTCGAATGCAACGATGATTTGAATTTCCATTGTTTATGGTGGCAGACATGTGTCAAAGTTCGATTGGAATTTAAATTCGGCTCCTTTGTTATTTATTATTTTTTGTCGAGTTGTAAACATGGCGCGGTGATGTTCCAATTTGGTTACTGGCTGATGGAAGGTTGTATCTATGACTCTTGTCGCTGTTATATTTTTGACGTCGGTATGCCGTATGAATAATTACGAATCATGTTCCAAACGGACCGACAAATACGGGATTTCTAATAGATGTACTTACATACCTACTGATAAGAATCGTTATAGTTGGAGTTGTCTGGTTGTCACAGGCACGTTTGAACAACATCAAAGGTAAAAACATCTGCTAAATACCGAACTCGAGCGAGCGGGGGCACGGCACAAAGCATCTACCATTTTGCTCCGACACTTTTCAAAATTGGAACGTGACGGTTGCAAGCGCTCTCCGACCAGAGACAATGACATGAAAAGGAAAAATGTAAACGGCCCTACTTTAAATAGAAGTAATGCGACTGCTATAATTTATAACGCTCTTCTTGTACAAGCGACTATTTTGCTGAACATTTTACGCTTCGATCCCCTAAAGTTGAGATTGCTGTGTTTGCGGTAGGTAAGTTAGGCCGTTACGGAACCGTCGGCGGTTAATTTAAAAGTGCGTTCTTGAACCCTTTCAGAGGCATTGTATCTTTGTGCGCTTTGTACGGGAGATGGTTTATCTGCGTCGCGGGGTACATAAGTGCTGTTTTTTCATTCCGTAATGCTTTTACATTTCAAAGGGGTTAAATGTTATTCAGCCTGCCCGCTTAGAAAATGTGTGGGTGTCGCGGGGAAAGGAAAATACGTAGTACTAGGATTTTGAACATACATTTTCATTAAATAAGTAACTGATATTGTCAGTGTTTGTTGGTGCTTTGTGTAGCTAGTAAGATCATCAATGGGTTTTTATTTTAAATACTAATGTTATTAATCTGGTGCGACTCGTATTTTTCTATCCTATATTATTTAGTAATAAAAATAGCATTGTGAATGCAAAAATCTCAAATTTAAAAGGTTACTGCTTTAGTTGTTGGTGTATTTATTTAGAAAGATAATTTGACAGTTAGATTGCATTCTCATAAAAAAAAGTTGTCAACTTTCACTCCTCCATAAAAAAGAAAATACACACATTAACTTTGTCTAGGGATACCAGGTGTTATTTTCATACAAACGAGGTAACTTTGAAGCCTTGGGTTTTTTGCCAGGGATGTACTGTGCTGTGATCTGATGACGGTTATCCTGGGAGTGAATGGAGGAGATTCTGATCGCTATACACACCCAACTGATCTGACCATAATGGACATGTTTAAAAAAACTGCGAAAATAGCATGACAATGTATGGGAATCCTCAAACTATGAGAACTCTAACTCATTAATCTTTTAGAATGCTGATCAGATCAGTTGGATGTGTAAAGCGATCTGAATCTACTCCATTCAGTCCTTGGATGGCCATCATCAGATTACAGCACGGTACATCCCTACACTGAAAACCAAGGCTTCAAAGTTACCTCGTTTGTATGAAAATAACACCTGTATCCCTAGACAAAGTTGATGTGTATATTTTTAAAGAGGCTGTAGTATTGCAATAATTTGCAGCATGCGTGTCATTTATTTCCAACAAATCAGCAAGGTTTTAATCAAAAGCTCAAACAAATGACTATCGAATTCTCAAAAAAGTAATACTTAATGAAACAAAGAGGAAAAAATATCACAAATAGATTATAAGTCTTGCCAGTATGCACACCCCCTGCGTAACTTTAATTTCAAACGCATTAACAAGCTTTTAACCAAAATTCAAATAAAAGTCAATTGAATTCTTAAAAAAAAACTATAAATATAGAATTCAAAGTCCTGACTGATCTATCAACGCACAGTCAAAATCACTGAACCTACCTATATCTACAATATGTAGGCATCCACTAAGAAAGGATTTTTGTAAAATAGGGGATTAAAGTTTGTTTGAAATTCCATCAGTTTCAAAGTAGGAACTTTCTTATTTTGATTTAAGCTGACAATTAAAACTTTTTAAAATTTTCAAAGAATGACATGTAGAGCAAGGCACTTCAATTGAAAATTAATGTACTTATTACGTGCCTCAGCGTTTTTGATAATTCAATCCCCAAAGGGGTGAAAAGTTGTTTGAATTTGTGAGCGGAAAGTCCTTTATTTAAAAAAAAAAATCATTCTTGATTTCCCCGCGACTTCGTCCGCGTAGACATTAGAGAAAAGCATTAGGGAAATTTTAACCAGGTTAAAAAGTATATATGTTTTATACGCCATGCAAGAGGCACGTCCACCAAGCGCGCTGTTTCGCCAGGCAGGACGTTAAAACATAATACTTTTTAACCTGGTTAAAGGTTCCCTAAGAATTTTCTCGCATGTCTACGCGGACGAAGTGGCGGGTGGAAGCTAGTCTATACATATAAAGTTCAAACTCCTGACTGACTGATATATCAACGCTCAGCCAATACCGCTGAACGCGGAGACTTGAAATTTTGCACATAGACACCTTATATAGTGTAGGTAGGTATTAAGGAAGAATTTTTGGAAATTTTACCCCTAAGGGGGTAAATTAGGGGATGTAAGTTTGTATGAAAGTTCGACCGTTCCGAATTTAGGATCTTCAAACTTGTGTTAGGTTAGGTTGACAAATGAAAATTAATGTATACGTGCCTCAGTGTTTTTGATGATTCCGCCCCCAAAGGGGTGAAAAGGGGGATAAAGTAGTGTATGGAAAGTCCTTGATTTTCATAAATCACAGGTACAATAATAAAGAGGAAAAGTATTAAAAAGAGGTGCTACATCTTGCCAGTACGCAACCTGCGTATTTTTAATGAGGGCTTTTCACTATGACAAAAAGCTGTAGGCATGATAGATGGCGTTGATAAAAATGTGTGTCAATGTGGTTTTTTTACTAAGCTTCGAAGAGTATCAACACCTTCTGGTGAATCAAATAGTTACTATTTTTAAGCTTCTTGTTGATACTCTTATCAACACCATCTATTGAGGCGAATAGTTACTAAGTATTTTTAATTGTCACTTTGAAAAGCCCTCATTCCAAACAAAGGAGAAAGGTATTAAAAAAAACAAACAATTGACTATCAGATCCTTAAAAAAAGTTATAATAATAACAAGGAAAAGTTATTTTAAAGAGGTTCTATATCTTGCCAGTATGCAACCTGCGTTTAATTTCAAGCAAATCAAAAAGTTTTAATAACAAAAGAGTGTCGTAATGGGATTTTGTAGGAGCATACATCGTGCTCATGCTCAAAAGCGTGCCAACATAGTTTTATAGGCGGTGACCCGGCTCAAGCCTAGCGCAACGTCGTTAGGTATTAACGCCCGAGATAGCGCAGCGCAGATTTATGTGAGACCTAATGTTACAGAATTAGATTCTTCGGTAATATATAAAAGGAAAATGGAAAATTCATTTTCTTTTTTTAGGACGGGAATATTCTTTGAGGTTTTTGTTGTTCTTAAATGCATGTTTTAGTTTAAGTTGTTGAGATGAATCTGTTTCAAGTTTTTGGAGTTTTGAAGTTTCCTGGAAACAAAAATACTACCAAGTATTAACTTTTATTGAAGGCCTGCCTTAGAGGAGCTCGGTGGCGCATTGGTATAGCGCCTGATTCAGCGACCACCAATCCGCACTGGGCCCGCGTGGTGGGTTATGGTTCATCATCCTTATCCACCCATAAGGAAGGCCTGTTCCCCAGCAGTGGGGATATCAAAATGGCTGATGGTCAAGGGCCTGCCCCCCTAGACAAAGTGACATTTGCAAATCTTCGTATCGCTTCGCTTTCGAAACATATATAGGATTGACATAAGGTTTCGTTAAGGCGGTAGAGTCGCATCACGTTCCATTTTTAAATTTTCAATACAAATGATCAAAACAACTCTGCGCGAGTCGTAATGAGGGCGAACTTTGAAAATTCCTATTAAATTATTAAATAGATATAAGTATATACAAAACACGCAATACATTAGACAAATACCTCATTATTCCTAAGAAAAATTAAAAATTACCTTAGATTCTGTAAATACCAGTAAAAAAACATGTCAAAATGTACCAATTTGAGCATTTTTATATATTTTATTTCTCTGTGATTAAAAGCATTTTTTTAAATTTTCTCTCTATAAAAAACTCCTTGACAATACAAACAATAAGTGAAAAAATAAATATGAGTCGTATTCTTATTTGTTACAGCTGAAACGATTTTGAAAAATACATCTGACAAGCAAATTTGAAATTCCACTTGAACAGATTGTCTTCGTTTTAAAACACTTGACAATTTATTATGTTTTTCTCTCTATACGGCACTAATTTAAGAATTTTGCTAATTTAAGCATTATTATTGATGTAAATTTTAGTTTTAGGAAAACTAAAATTTACATCAATAATAATGCTTTTATTTTTTAGATAACTTCATTGGAAAAACACTAATATCGTTGAAACGCAAATATACAGCCTTAACAATCGAACATTAAAACGTCAAATCTATACAGGGTTATTTGTAAAACACCAACAATCTCGCAGGAGTAGATTACTAACATCATAAACAACAACATTTGTTCTACGACTTTTCCGAACACAAAAAAATCGACTCTCCATACAAAATGTCCGGACAGCTGATCGAGTTTTGTATGAAAAGTCGATTTTTTTTGCCGTTTTTGGAAAAGTCGTAGAACAAATGTTGTTGTATATGATGTTACTAATCTACTCCTGCGAGGTTGTTGGTGTTTTACAAATAACCCTGTAGGGTAAAACCCGGATAGTCGCCTCGGGGGTATAGTAGCCTCGATTGCAATTACTCTAGTTTCGCGAATGAAATGAAACACATGGTATTTTATTTATATATCGAGAGACTCTGCAACTACAACTAAGTTGACCGTGTTGTATGTCTCTGTGCGATTGCATGGGACGGCTAGTTGCGATCAAAGTTTTTGCGGGATAAATGTCCTCTGTGGCGTCGAGGCATCTATCTTAAACGTAATTTATATGGATTTGGCAACTATCCCCTATATGGGATAGTTGTCCCAAAATTTAGAGGTCCGCAAAAATCGCCAATACTCTGGAAATATCAAAGATAATATTTATTCTTTTCACAAATTTGAAGATAATAAACCAAAGTAGCTACCCATTTAACAACTAAAGAATCTCGTTTTTTGTACTAAGAGATATAAAGAAATTTCAAAAAGTGGGGCAACTATCCGGGTTTTATATATGTTTCGAAGCGAAGCGATAACGAAGCAAATGTTACTTTGGCTAAAGGTACTGTCTCGCAAGGTTCCATGTCGTTTGGTTCAATTTAAAAACGAAACAGAATTTCTACAATATTATCTGTCAAGTAAGTTAATATGAACTTAACGTGAACTTATGAAACGGCCCCTAAATATCACCAACGGTTAAAAGGCCAAAATAATTCTATTGTGAGAGGTAGGTACTTTGATAAACAGTCAGTGTAGAACTAAAGTAGGTACTTACTTAACGTAAAAATATAAAGGTATGTAATATACATCACTGTATATTTTTTAGCGTTTGATTCTAGAAATGATAAAATCCTTAAAAAATAAGTAATTTTACTGAAAAATAGAAAAAACAGCGAAAGATTATTGTTTTCATTCTGAAATGAAAAACAATATTTTATAGATAAAACGTTGCAAGTTTTCTTTGTAACCTCTTGATATCTTCTCCACCATACAGTTCCTTTGGTCTTGAACTAGCGACAATTTAAAGGCGTGAGATACACCTAATTTTATCGACAAAAACACCCACATGTTGGGGTCTGTCTGGGGTTCACACACAAATTTCGTGTAAAATTTTACTTCAGTAATTTTTTATGATGTATTTAAGTTGAAAATTAACACATTTTTTTTAATTGATAGATGGTATTATTAGCTTTCAAACAATGTTTTTGTTATTACTATAGGACTTCTAAATCCGGAGAAATTAATATTTTTCGGCAGGGTCATCTAAATTAAAAGTCAAATTTAAAATGGCGGCCATTCCAAGAGGAGTGGGGATAGGGCCCCAATATATTATGGGTGTTTTTGTCAATAAAATTAGGTGTATTTCACGCCTTTAAATTATCGCTAGTTTAAGACCAATGCACCTAAAGTATACCTAGAGATAATCATAATCAAAATTTTCATAAGGTAAAAAGAAAATTGCAAGTTAAACTCATTTCTCAATAAAAACAAAGTTTTGTATGGAGAGTTGTAAAATAATAATACCTAAACTTGCAACTCTACATTCAATATCATATGTAACTTTATACTTTAATACTAAAATACTCATGACTCTACATATTAAACAGAGGCCCCAAAATTAATATTTTAATACTTATTTTAATGCTTTTCGGTTAGATAAGCTACTAGTCCCTGAAATGCAAATCTGATACCTCGTTTATTATCCCTCGCTTTGGCATCGTAAATTAAGGGAATATTATAATTCTTCCATAGATTTACGATCTACCATGGATCGGAGAGGTTGAAAAGTTAAAGATATAAGTACCATGTTATTACAAAAGATTTTTAAACACTGTTTAATTAAACACCTGTTTAAATGTGACGTAGTCGCTTCCAAAAAATATTGTCAAAAATGTGACAGCATCACATTTAAACAGGTGTTTAGTTAAACAGTAGTTTAAAAATATTTTGTTATAACACGGATTGATTTTAGTGGATTCCGTTCTCATTGCAATTAATTGGTTGGATTCTAGTATACTTTCTACGCACAAAACAAATCTCAACTAAATATCACAATTTTACTTTAAAATTTATAGTAAATGCCTGTGTATTAATTAAGAAATAAATAGAGTGATTGTATTTTTTTTTATTATCATAATCTTTATTTAGAAAATATTTGATTTGGTAATAAATAATTAAGTTACTTCACTGCAAAAAAAAAATAGTTACTCTACATTAAATGTGTGAGGCTACAGGAATGGGATAGGAGGGTATTATCCAATAATTAATTAACATTGATTATTTTAGAATGTTGTTGAATATTGTACCGAAGTTAAATATAGAGACTTTCATCGAACATTACTGAAATTAGAGGGATAGATGTAGAGCTTAAACTCTGAATGTTTTAAAAACACATATCAAATCAAAACGCTCTATCTCATCAAGTAGTGTCAAAATGTGTACACAAATCATAATCATACTAATTTCCAATATATTAGAAGTTAAGCGTACGGCATCCATCACACGCGGATCGCGCGCGGCGACTGCACGCACACCAGCGTACCGTCCAAAAAGAAAAAACGGTTAAACTAAACCCCACCCCACTGCCAAGCCCCGCCTCTTTAACCGCCCGTTTGAGTTTCAGCCAATAAGATCGTAGGTCTGCCAGCCGACAGCCGGCGGCGACGAGCGTGGCCGATGCCGGCCGACGAGCGCTCACAACAAAAAGTCTCACGACTGGTTTAGTGTCGGGTTGCGTCCCATCGGCGCCGCATCACGTGCGCTCGCAACCGCGATTGCGCTTGCGCTTAAACAATGAACTGTTTTTGTAATCACAACCTAATCTAACGCGGTCCACCACCAAACATTCAATTAGCATAATACAAATTAGATTATACATGATTGTGCACTGTGATATAGATTATCAGCGAAAATGAGAACGGCATGGAGCTAATGATTTCAGTGTGTTTTTCTATCCCAGTATTATCAGTGATACATAGTGATAGTGAACTTTGTGATACGCATCTGATAAGGACATTTTGAGGTATTTAATGTCATTCCCTCTTTAGTGTACCCACCTTTAACATTTCATCTAGGAAAAGTCACAACTGGCAACAAAACAGTTTAAAATTATCAACTAACATTTATGAAATATAGTAAAAACTATATAATATTATAATATCTGAACATTAAAATAAATTGAAACACAAAAATAACAATTACTTACTTCACTGCCAATTCGGCACTGCAATTTTTATATAGTTAGGTTAGTTATCTTGTTCGTCGCGACTCTACATATTAAATATTTGGAAGCGTAATATTATTCTATTTGCATCTCAAGAATTCTAGTCGGTTGAAGTAAAATAAGTAATTAAAAACGTGAATACATGCCATTGGTATAAACTTAAGTAGTGTTATTAGGTTTATGGGGCAATATAAAGAAAATATCCGAGTTACGGAACAAGTCCGCCGCGCCGCCGATACGGTACGGCGATCATACAAACCCGCGTTTATGAGTTTTTACTAGAAACTATTGCTGGAAAACCTTATAACTTGAAATAACTTGATAAAGATACAGCAATAGTCATTAGAATTACCGAAAAAAATTAAATATTGTAAGTGCAATTTATCTGCCAATTAAAACTTTAATTTTTCATTAAAAGAACATCAAAATATAAGTAAATCATATAAGAAGTAAACAAATATAATAAACATGTTTTTATTTACAATATTTTTATATCCTAAATCAATAAAAAGCTAAAGAGAGTAGACCAAATTTTTGTTCATTAAGACCTAATAAGTTTTTTTATGGAAAAGACATAAACGAAATCACATACTGGAATCTAATTATAGTCGATATCATATAATGTATGTCATTATTAAGTTGTGATAGTAAATTAGTTTATTTTATTATTTTTTAGGTAAATGAAAAACATATAGCTACATTTAAGCTACATTTAAATACACACATTATTAGTGGCGTCCATTTAAAATGTTTTTTTAATTTCTGTCGATTCAATTAAGTGATGATGTTTAGATTTAAATTCAACATCTTTATGTTAATTTTATAGTATTACAACATAAGTATTTTAATAAAAACACTGAATACAAACTAATAGTTACTAATATGGTAAAAACAGCTGGTGTTATAATTCAGAAATCGATATCAAGTTTCTGTAACATTATATTTAACACTAGATGGGAAGATTTTCTTAAGATAGAGGTATTTTAATTTGTTTGGCCTGCAAATTATAATGAAATCCTTACTAATATAATATTATAAATGCGAAAGTCCGTTTGTTTGTTTATTTGTTTGTTTGTTACGCCTTCACGTCTTAACTACTGAACCGATCATCATGAAATTTTACATACACGTTGCTAGGGGTACAGAGAAGGACATAGGGTACCTTTCATCCCGAAGAAAAGGATTGTTCCCGAGGGATAGCAAAAAAACTTTCCACGCAGACGAAGTCGCGGGCGGCCGCTAGTAAAATATATTTCTAAATTTAAAAGTTTTTTATTGCGTTAATTAAAGTAACTTTAATATATATAATTAGGTAAGTCTAATGTACCTTTTTCTAGGCTGTTTGTCAACTGTTTTTCTTTTTTTATTAGTTACGTGAGCTATTATAGTATAATGCATTAAAAATAAATTTGGGAACATGCAAATTAATTTTATTTTGCTCAATAATATCAAAAATTGTTATTATTATGGTCATTAATGTCTATCATCGTACCAGATGAACACTAGTTTTAGGTAAAAAGGTTTTTGTTTATTCCAAACTCATTCTTTAATTTTTTTTATTGTGTTACGTTTATTTACTAAAAAAAATTATATAACCAATTATTCTAACCATTTTAATTTCTTTTTCTTTATCTTTACATTGGAAAAAAGAATGCTGGAAGTTCGACAATTATATTAATTTGAAATTCAGTGCGGAAATTATTTTCTCTATTACTTACATCCCGCACGAGTGCGTGAATTAGTAATCCAAATTTAAAATGGTAGAACTCATCAGCTAGGTAGTCAGTTTTATAAAATATTATGGCTGCATGACTGATGATTTCACATGGCCATACACGAACCAATTTAAAAATTTCATTTTTACTAATAAAGAAATATTTCTTCGCATTTCTTGAAAAAAGTACTATACAAGACTTGTGCGGGAAACAATTTACATGGCCTCGAATGATTAAAGCCCTCGTCTACGGCTCGGGTTTCAAACCATCCTCGACAATGTAAATGCTAAATTCCCGCGCTCATCTGTAATGTACTATTTTATTAATACTAACCTTCCAACCAGGGGCCTATTGCATAACAAATTACAAGCTAATATTATTAGTGAATTTCTATGGAAAATCGCTAATAATATTAGCTTGTAATTTGTTATGCAATAGCCCCCAGGTGGATAGAGTGGTTTAGAGTACGAACGAACGAAGTCAAATCAACAAAAAACAAAACGTTTTGAAATGTAGAGGTTTCTTTTTTGAAGTGAAAACTTCTTGTATCACCATAGCAACGCGCTAATTTTTTAATTCAATGTCAAAACTCTAGATTTTCTGTCAAGCTATAGATAAGACTTTCATACAATACTGTTCTGTATTCGTAAATTCAAATGCAGAGTAAATTCGTAAGACCGCAATTTGTGCAAAATTATTCCCTAACCATTCCAAAATATCAAAAAAGTTTTCTCTTCTGCCGGCACTCCCGGAGTGCAACCCGATTTTTTTTATTAATTTCAGATAATCGTAGAGTGTTTAATTTAATTATGTTTTTTCAGTGATATTGATATCACTTAATTACCTACTTATAGTTTTTTTTATTTGGTAGGTAGGTATTATTTTAAAGATACCTAATATAATTTAGGTAGGCCTGTTTATTCTAAATACATTAACTTTTCCTATCGATATTATAAAATAAGTATTTTGCATATGAGCATTCTTAATTACCCATACCAAATCAATTTATTTTATATCTCCTATAAACTGAAGAATCCAAACTATTAATAATTTAATCAGTGTTAAAATAATTAAAGATCTTGCATAAAATTATTTAAGCAAAGATCACAATTACGTTATGTTAATGCTAATTTTATTACGTAACTTACTGGTTTTTTAAATATACAAACATTATCATTTATGTATTCTGTGATATTATTTTGGCGGTAGAAAAATTTACTTTGGTCGTTAAAAATATTTTTTTACGAGTAATAAACTGCGAAAATGTTTACGAATGAAAATTGATCGATTTATCGATAGGTGCCACTCCTGCGCAGGCAGAAGCATGCGTCCATACATTTCCATACAATAAGTACCGGCGACCAATCAATGTCAATATCGGCTCGGATTTTGGCCGCCATGACACTTCGCGTTCGAAATTTGAATGCGGCCCGAGATGCGCTGATTATCCACTGATAAGCCCCAGTATGTACGTTTCCGCCGGCGGTACATAGCAAAGTAGATATCCTGCCAATATCATCATATTTTTTTGATACTTTACTTATAAAATCAAACGACACCGGCCATTGCGTCGGTTTTTAACTCGGATACAAAGTTGTTTTATTAAAATATATTTACAAGGTATCTCAAAACTTTGCCACATGAAGGAAAAGTACCATAAATATTTAAGTAAGGAAATTTTACTCAAAGACTTCAATTTCATTTTAAAAATAATTGGTACTGAATTCAAATATTTTTGAAAAATTACCTGTCTTAACCAGGAACCGAACCCACTAAATATAAAAAAAAACATCTTTTATTTTTACGATACCGAAAGGGATACTCATTAGGATTTTTTTTGTTGAGAAACACAGCTCATGAAAATTTAAATTAATATGTATATATTGTATAAATTTGTATTGTATCAAAAGCGATTTAAAACAAATCTTTGAATTTAGTACCAATTATTTTTAAAAACAAAATGAAATTATTTCGTTATTTAAGCTACTTTCTCTCCGTGACGAAATGTTTTGGGACACCCTATATATGAAAGAAAAAGTAAAGTTCAATGTAACAAATATTTTGACTACAAAAACAGAAAAGATGAAGTGATCTTTGTATCTGTAACTACTCTTAAGTCTACAAACTAAACCACAAATTATTATACATCTATAAACAATTTAACGCAACATAATGAACGGTTCCAATAAACATCTAAACGTTCCGATAAACACCAATCAAAATCGGATTAAAAAAGTTTTTTTACCATCGCAGTATAAATCAAGTCTTAATAAATTATTCAATCCGTGGTTCATTTTAAGAGGCATCGATCAAACTATATCGAGAGAACCTCAAAATAAAAGACGCCATTACTTTGAGATCCAGGATTAGTTTCTCACAGACTAGTACAAAAGAGGTTTTTTTAAGTGTAAGCTCTAACTAAAGGATTCGTGTGTAATCCTACAGTTTGCGTTTGTTTTTATTTATTTGTTTAGGCTGTTGTAAGTATTTTTTATTTTGATTTTATTTTGGCTACTTCTTAAAGTTTAAAGTATGATTCGTAGCACTACAAGCATTTAATCCAATTATGTTTTGAAATCAGCAGCTGTGACTTCTAATAGTTGTAGAGCCATAAATGAATATTTAATTTAATTTTGGAATATGAATAATAATTACATACTTAGCTTATAATAACTAACTGATAATTCGATTTCCGTAAATTTAATGCAGTAATGCATTTTCTGAATTGATTTTCATATCTGTTATACAAAGTCGTATGATTAAAGGAAATAAAAGATAACTTTCCCACTTTGAAAAAAAAAAAAGATCTTATCGCAGAAATTCAAAAATAGAGTCTGCCCTTTACCCAAATTCCTTGCCTTTTACCATGATTTCTTGTAATAGGCCAATGTTACTTCAATGTATTTTCTGTGCACCATAGACACTGTGAGAAAATAGTAAACTTTCCAAATTTTTCTCGTGACTCTATAAATATATCCTCGGGGTCAATCAATTTGGTATCGCATCGTCTGATATAGGGTCCAGATAGTGTCCGACACAGTTTTTTTTAACTCACCTCGGAGGTCTGTTGGGAATCAATTATCTTAATTGGGCTTCAACCTAATCTTAATAAGCAAGGCCTGATGGCGTCGCGTACCTTCATATCTGTAACAAGATGATGCCTGTTAGATTAATCTGTTTATCTTTGTAACAAGATGCGTTTTTACTTTTAATTGATTCTTTGGAGATTTAAGGGTTGGTTGTTAGAAAGATATGTAACAAAACTTCGGGTGTAGTCAAAGGTTTGGTTTGTTTAATAATGTGAATCGGAGGGTTCAAAAAGTTAGGGATGAAAATATTATAGAAAATTGCTTGAACTGATTTTGCGGTTTCTTTACATAAAGGTAAAAAGTTACGTAGGTAGGTATTTAAAAAGTTTTCTTGAGTAAGAACATAGGAAACATTGTGACGTTAAATTTGTGTTTTGGTAAAGATTTATTTATACTTATAATATTTATTTATTTCTACTATAACGAGTAAATTCTTAACACTTTCACTGACATAAAGATGATTTTAGATAAAATGTATACTGCGTGGAAAATGTATATTTGAAGAATATAATACTTTTAACAAAAAATAAAATTTTATTTTCATTCTTTTTCAACAATATATTTTCTTTATAAAAATATAAAGTTTTATTATTTAATTTGGTCAAAAGGTATTTGGAAACAGCTGTCGCATGTTGATATCAATAAATTCGACACAGGTCAACATTATGTTTGTCGGCTATAATTACAGATTTGCTACTAACTGAATTAACTCATGCATATTTAAAGGTTCATTTAAATAACAGTGTCGGTTTGATTGGAAGATCAAGCTTAACCAACGGTTACAAACGTAACCGGAGTTGCATTAGACTACATTTTTAGAAAAATATACAACAATTAGCTAAACTAAAATATGGTAGATAGGGATCATCAAACTCAACAACTTTTACTATGGGACCAACTATGAAATCGCGAAAAAAAATGAGCTGTTTCATACAAAAATTATTAACGAAAATATAAAAATGTATGAAACAGCAGATTTTTTCGCGATTTCAGAGTTGGTCCCATAGTAAAAGTTGTTCAGTTTGATGGTCTCTATCTACCATTTTTTGGTTTAGCTATTAATTTTGTTACACGTTGTAGAGTTTTCAATATTGCGCAAAAATATATAATAGTAGTTTATGATACAAGGTTGGTAAGGAGGTTTTTAAAACGAGTTGACGTTTTATAAGCCCGAGCCGCAGGCGAGGGTTTATAATCGTCACGAGTTTTAAAAAACCTTAACAACCGTGTGACATACTACGTTTTTCAATACATTTGCGAGAAAACATTATAGGTACTACTGAAATTGTAATCTATACATATAATAAAAGTGTAAATTCTAAATATTTGTGCGCGTATTATGCAAAAACCACTAAAAGAATTTTGATGGGCTTTTCACAGTTTAGTAGATTAAGGTCCAACTTAAAATCTAAGCTATGTTTTATTTAATTCAGGTGCGTGGAACCACGGAAACAGCTTGAACTCTCATTAGTACTAGACTTCATACACTAAAGAGGTCATTTTAAACTGGTCACCATATTTTTGTACTGTCCACGCGGACGAAGTCGCGGGTGGAAGCTAGTAGAAATTAAAAAAAACGTACGTAAACATAATCGCACGGCGCGGGCGTGCGGTAAAATCAACTTACCGCACGCTGGCCTGTCAGCGTAAGCTCACATTTTCGAGCAACTGTATTGAAAAGTTTATTTTCATAGTTTTAGTTTACTTTACCACCTGACAGCAACAACTGAAAATTTCATAACCTTTGCGTTTTCGTTATCCATAAAGTGGGAAAATAGTTTTTTACAAGTATACACTTTTTAAACATAGACTAATTAAAAAACCTAAAGTTGCATAAAAATTACAATATTCTTATCTGTTGACAGCTTGAAATTTTTATACTACTTTTCCACGAAAAATGCAGCGATATTTAAAATATTACGCAAATGCATAAAACCAGTGAGCATATCTTTAAATCACAATTTCACACAAGTTTTCTGTCATAAATAAATGAAAGAACTCATGACTAACTAGAGAGGTGAGCATAAAGTATCTCCAAGTCCCGTAGGTGTTAAGAAACATTATTATCATTTGGAGCAGGTATACGCAATCATAGATGATTTATAATGTGGATACGCTACTGTGTGTTGATCACACGATCGTGATTTAAGCCTGATAGTATGAGTATTATAGTGCGCGCGCGCATCGATCATTGGCCGGCACCATGGATCAAATTGTGGACCTGTTTGTGCTAGCAAATAAAGTTATGCGAGGCCCTTGCGCCTTTAATGAATATCTGTAATGAAATCTGGCTTTCAGTGTTTAATGGAATATCGATATTTTGAGTTAATAGAATTTCGTTTATGTAAGTCCATGAGATAAAACTTTTAAGGAGAGGTAAAAACTAATACTGACAAAAAAACAAAGGTTACATATGTTTTTGTTCAGTCAATACAAAAATAGGCACAATGTATTTCAAACCGTAAAATTGGGTTCACATTTTTGAAAAAAAATTGCATCAAAAGTGATGGACTTTTGTTGTTAAGTTCTAGAATTTCTCTAAAAATGAAAAACAAAGTGTTGGATAATTTGTCTTTAATTGAAAAAATAATGTACGTAAGCCTTATGAATCGACTCCCTTCTCATAAATATTTACTGACGTTGACCACAGGAATATTTCTTGATAAAAAGTCATTATAAGTCCTCTTATAATTACTTTTTATCAATCGGGGGCAGGTACTTTCCTATTTTCTTATTTTTTTTATATTTATTTGTATTTTGCCCAATGAATATGCTTTGTCGGTGGGTAAAATGGGCACAGAAGTATCTTTTGCTAGCCAAAGTGTGGAACACTGGACTGTCTATGAATCGATAAGCCTTAACTGCACCAGTATATTCTAAAGAGTAATCAAATTAGCGAAATTCTGAAACATTGAATGGTTGTTTTCTTTTTGCAATAATGTAAATTTTGTAAACGCTTATACATCTTCATTCTTTACCATCATTATTTTGAAATTTCTCTAAAAAAATTGCCACTAAGAAATTATAGAAACAACACAAGTTGAAATAGTTTCAATCAAATCAAACTAGTGTTGTTTCAAAAATATCTCAATTTGACGGTTTACTCGGAAAGAAAAGGACTTGTTTTAATTAAGGTGAAGTGGCGCCCTCAAAAGTTTTTTGTTAATAAGTTGTTAATAGAAAAGGATTTAAATAAAACTTTAAATGGAAGTTTTAGGACCCATAGTCTAGTATTTTTAGAAGGTATAACTACATTGCCTTGTAATCATTCGTAGAAGTAGATAGCAAATGTGATAAAAATGGCCACTTTTAGCAGTTTTGCTAATTCTAGCATTTACTACAAAGGAATGTTATGATACCGTCTAAAAATACTAGACTGAAGAATGGGTCTGAACAATCCCAATCATTTTCTATTAACAACTAATTAAATAAAAACCTTTGAGGGCGTCACTTTTGTATCGTATGATTGCCAGCATAAAATGCAATATTTTCACCAAAAAGTAGACTCATGTTGTTTCAAAAATACCTGATTATGTCTTGCTTCTAGAAAAGAGTAAAAGATTAAAGAAAATAGTTTTTCTTAGAAAAAAAACAATAATTTATTGATAACTTCTGTTTTTATAGTTTTATTCTGAATTGGATGACTAAAATAAAATATTTGAATAAGTTTTTTTTTATTGTGAAGCTTAACTATAATAAAATAGTGTTTTATTGAAGAAATAATTTAAAGATTAAGATAATCTATTAGAAATATATATATAAAATCTCTTATCTCTTAATATAAAAATAGCTGATGAATGCCTAAAACATATAACTACATTGCCTTGTAATCATTCGTAGAAGTAGATAGCAAATGTGATAAAAATGGCCACTTTTAGCAGTTTTGCTAATTCTAGCATTTACTACAAAGGAATGTTATGATACCGTCTAAAAATACTAGACTATGGGTCTGAACAATCCCAATCATTTTCTATTAACAACTAATTAAATAAAAACTTTTGAGGGCGTCACTTTTGTATCGTATGATTGCCAGCATAAAAATGCAATATTTTACCCAAAAAGTAGACTCATGTTGTTTCAAAAATACCTGATTATGTCTTGCTTCTAGGAAAGAGTAAAAGATTAAAGAAAATAGTTTTTCTTAGAAAAAAAAACAATAATTTGTTGATAACTTCTGTTTTTATAGTTTTATTCTGAATTGGATGACTAAAATAAAATATTTGAATAAGTTTTTTTTTTATTGTGAAGCTTAACTATAATAAAATAGTGTTTTATTGAAGAAATAATTTAAAGATTAAGATAATCTATTAGAAATATATATATATAAAATCTCTTATCTCTTAATATAAAAATAGCTGATGAATGCCTAAAACAAATAAATTAAAAAAAATTGGATAATATACTTACTGTGCTTTAAATTTACAATATTACATTTATTACATCTTAATTTCAGTCATCTGTTTTACCTACAAGATAAGATACTTAAACGTTAGGCATAATTAAACCCCTTAAATCACAGATAACATCAAAAATGGTAAAAGAGTGAAAATCAAACAATTATTTTTTGCGGACTTTATCATTTTATATCTACAGATATAACGAGGAAATCGACATAATTTACGATAAAGTACGTGATTTATTCTTTTTTTTGGTTATCGTAAAATCCTTTTCAGTCGATTTTAAGATAGCCTCGCCGATGGTCGTGATACCACCTGATTGGATCAGGTTTTTATCGGCGAATAAGATTGGGTGAGAAGTCCTTACATTTTGACGAGTTGAGATTTTAACATTTAATTTGTTTGGGGGTTAGAAACACTTTTAGCACAGTATTATAAATAGATTGTGCTTTTACTTGGATAAATATTTTACTAGTGATCTCGTTTAATCAAAGACTTGAAGTTTTTAATGGAGAGTGAATGAAAGGAACCAGTAAATTATTAAGTGCATAAAATAATTATATTCTTAAGATTGTGTGTACCATAAACATTTGTTTACCTAATGTGAACACAGCAAATCTTGGATTTGTTTTTAAATGCTTACAATTTTAAATGTAAAATCAAAATTGGTAATTGTATTTGTAATGTTTTCATATTTTTTGTGTTTTTTTTAGGTTTTGTTATGCTTTGTGAAATCAACCCTAAAATTGTATTAACTGTTTATAAAAAAAACATTAGTGTGAGAAATTATATAAATTATACATTTTTTAAATTCAAATGTAGATATCCTTATTTCATTCTTAGAAAAAATATAACACACGGTATTATTACTAAATAATAAACTAGAAAAAAATCGACTCGTCACCAGATCACAGCTCAGGCGGGAATCGAACCCGCGAACTTTGGAAGTCCGCACCAATGTTCTTCCAACTAAGCTAGCTTACTAGTAATAGTAAGTAAATAAATAGTAAATAGCATTAATAATTAATAATCATTAGCATTAATAATAATAAGTAAATTGCATTGTGAATGCTAAAATCTCAAATTTAAAAACACACAGTATACCTACCTATCGTTAAATATGATTCAGAAGTTAGAATAGAAAACGTAGAATGGAAAACGTTTATTAAACAACACAGAGGAAAAAAGTATACATTGGAACGAGTTACAGACAAGAAAGAAAAAAAAAACTTAATAAATCGTAGAATATAAACAAAAGTGTGCTGCTAATGGGCCCTGTCTCAGCAAAATTAACTTCTGGGTCATTCGTTGATGTTCAGGATGACCCAGAAGCACTGGTATTCTGACAGGGCCTAAAGAGTGATTTGACACAAAATTTATAAAAAAAAAGAACAAATACTTAGACGCAACACAAAGATAGAGATTATTATAACACAAAACAATAAAATTATGCAAATAAATAAAATAAATCGTAGGAGCACTAGCACTTGGTAACACGATTTCTTAGTTCTTCTTTGCAAGTTAGTATTGGATATAGCTTGAAAGATTTGATTATGGATGTAATTGCACAAGTATCTGTTTTTATGATCCTGCATAAACTGAATAATTAAGCATTAAGCAGCAGTTACTTAAAGTAATAGAAAACATTATATGAAGTATCATTGACGAGCGATCGCGAACTGCGAGCGAAGGTCTCTGCTTCAGCTTGGGTAAAAATTCTTTCGTATGTCGCTGACGCTGTCCGTTTGTTCTCCTCTACAGCATTTCTCAACAGATTCTCGTGAAATTTTGTGAGCAGGTTCGATAAATATATAGAATTTTTTATTCGAGCCAGTTTTTCGAAATGGTGGAGATATGTAAAATACATATTTCAGCCGTTTCGAAAAATTATCAAAAATGTAACAAAACTTTGTTGTTAGCGCCTAAAATGCAACTGGCCAATATTTGAAATTTGAAAATAAATAAGGTTGCGACTTTGTGACAGAACCTAGGACTGTAGGATTTGCACAGTATGGATACTTATAATTTGAAAAAAACTAATATCTATTCTGTGTTATTTATTTTTAAAAACATACAATTTGAGCTACTTTTTAACGCGAGGTCTACGCTCACCAAGCCATCTTAAAAAGTATCTATACTATTTTATCAATCTGGGCCCATAAAAACAAAGCAATTTTATTTTGTGCTTATTCACAAAATTAAAAAACAACAATTTAAAGTAGAATATAGTCAAATTGGAAACTGCCGTATAGCATTGCAAAAAATGCATTGTTTTACTGAATTATTGCGTAGGTATAGGATTTTTTTCAGTTTTCCGATTGCATTTTACTGACGCAAATCCTACGTCAATCCTGTAACAAAAGCCGTTCCTCGTTATACTGCGTCAATACGCGTTATCAGATACTTACATTTTCAAGTTTCAAACGTATCTAAAGTACTACTTATTTTTTATTATCTAATAATATCATTAATCATTGCATCGGTAGTACTCTTTTAAGTTGGGTACCTAAAATCTTTTTGTTGTTTTTTCCGAAATGTGTTTCAAAGTTTGCAGTGAAATATGTAATTGACTATCACAAATTAGTATAAATTTATACTTCTTGTCATTTTTATTGTTAACTAGCGGCCGCCCGCGGTTTCACCCGCGTGGTTCCCGTTCCCTTGGGAATATCGGGATAAAAAGTATCCTATGTTTTAATCTAGGCTATCTACTATCTGTGTTCCAAATTCCAACCAAATCCGTTCAGTAGTTTTTGCGTGATTGAGGAACAAACATCCAAACATCCAAACCCACAAACTTTTACATTTATAATATTAGTAGGATTATGATTTTTTATTAATGAGAAAGTTTTGGTAGTACTTAATGTCTGTTTCATGATTTTTTAAATGTATGTTTTAATTATCTGTCTTGTGTAAACTAGTAAATATTGTAGTAATGTAGTAGGCATTAGATAGACATTATCAATCACGTTTTTTTCGATTTGATAAATATTTTCAAGATAACTATGCGAATCTTAATCAAAATTTGTTGTGTCTTATATAAATCAATTAAGTATATCAACAAAATAGTTACTTCAAAAATCTTTTTGGCAGAAACTATATCAGCATCGCATTTCTCGTAGCACTCCCTCTTTTTGCCGCCACTCAGAACCAACATTTGCATAGGCAAGAATTAGGCACGTTGGCCAATGTATCTATCATTGATGCTTTTGAAAGACCTTCTTTGAAGTATTTGGTACAAAACGTACGCTGAATTTGTCAATATTGTGGCCAACGTGTGGAGGAGACAACGACTGACTCGCCAATCAAAGGCTTTCTCACTCTCGTGAACTAGGTTTCGGAGAGACATAAAGAGATATGGTTACGAAAAAATGCGGTGCCGGACAGATCAATCTTTCATAACCCTTAATTAAAGTATTAGGACTAGCATCTATTTGCCATAAGTCTGTAGCAACTATTCATTCAGCAGCTAGACGTTAAAACGACATCTACTGTAAAATGTATTAATGTATCTAAATTGCGATTTATTAGCGATGGCTTAACTTAGATCTTTTGCAGCAATCATTTCAATAATTTGCGATTCCAATGGTTCATATTGCATTTTGCTTGCTACGTTTAATTTCTTTGTGGAAATAGATTTCAGATTTTTAAAAAGGATGACTTTGATTTTATAAATACAAAGTTCTACCAAATGGCAGCCTTCCGTCTATTTGTTAACATTAACATACACTCGTAGACTCGTAGTGCCGTGTATCTACGACAGATGTAGTGTACAGATATGTTCTGTGATTTTAGTAGCAATAAAAATCACGACTCGGTTGGCTAACATCGCTTAATGCGCGCTTATCGCTTATCGCAGCGGTATCGAGTGTTGTTCGCGCGATATCACCTAATCAAATTGGGAGCGTATCGATATCACCGACGTTTTTCGATAGCGATCCGCTATTATCTTAATTGATTGTCTTTTTTCCAAACACCGTCGACGTCCACATTTCCTTTTGATGTTGCGCTGTTATCAGTGTTTTAAATGACGATTTCTGTTTCAGGCTCGTGCAACATGTCAAGGTTCGCGAGGCGATGTTAAGACTGGGTGAAGCTTAGTGACTTTTGAGACTGACTGAAATGCGGATAGGAGTGACTTTGCGTGGGTGTATATAAAAGCGATGCATGGTGTGTGAGGTCGGGTCTGCGGTCATGGACATGAGCGGAGAGGGTGGCGGCGCGGGCGCGGGCGCGGGGGCGGGCGCGCTGCAGCAGCGCTGGTACGAGAGCCGCGTCAACGGCAGCCCCGCCGCCGGCGACGTGAACGAGCCCAACGGGGACTTCTTCCACTCGCCGCTAGAGGGCGGCCACCACAGCCGCGCCCGCTACTACCATCAGCAAATGCACGCGCCTTACTCAGCCGCCGTCAGCTCGCATGGTGAGTCTCAACCTGGCAGCGAAAATTTTTCTATGTCATTGGTCTTAACACATATTTTTATGCAATAACAACGGCATTTCGTTTGTCAGATTCGCCTGATGGTGAACAGTCATAGTAGCCTATGAGACGCTTGCGGCCCCACACGACGTCGTCTGAAATTATTACAACATTACTGAAAAGTCGTATTGTTTATTTTTTGTGCTCAGCACTCATTTGCTTAAATTGCTATAACTTCAATTCAATTCTTAAACTTTTATTGAGCTTAGACTACAATATGCTCATGAGCATATGCCTATCTATCTACCTTCATAAAGATATTTTTCACATGGGGTCTAAATATTAAAATCAAAAAAGAAGTAATTACTTAAGTAGTCTAAAACTGTGTTAGGCCGAACGTAGCGTAGTAGAAAACCAATTAACCTTGTTGAGGAGAGCTCTGATTAGATGAGTGGAACTGTCAGATTTAAGCAAATTGCTACCACAGGGCCGGTAGCCGCGACGTTATCGCGCATCGGACGATATCTCTCCCAAACTCCACAATTAATTCCACCGACCCGGCCAGTCAAAATCGCCATTCTGTGAGGTGACAGTTTAGGTAAACACGATCTAAAATGGGCTTCGGCCGTAAAAGAGAAAAAAATTATACCATCTTTTTGTTTTTTCCTTTTGAGGTTTAAATTTTATGGCGGCAATAAAGTTTTTCTTGGAGACAGGTGGCTCTTCTTTATATTTTAACTACATGCCTGGCCGCGCACAAACGTCCGTATGGGAAGAGGTGCTTAGAGGCCAGATTGGCATGCGCCCGGCGAGGGGACGATTAGAATTTATTTGAAGGTGCTTCGGTAGTGATGTGACACTTAAGAAACTGTGTCACTTCTCAGAATCGGAACTGGGAATTGATTTCGTCGCGTTCACAGCAGTAACGTATGGTTGTTTATGAGCAGGCCGGGAAGGGACGATGTCCGAGGCTCGCCGGTTTCGGCCCGTAAACCCTGTTATCGTGTTGTGTCGACTCGACGTAGCTTCTTGTCGTACCGATTATATCTGGATCTGTAACCCATCCGACGCACGGCGGCTCGATTAGGTTACCTACACATGAAATTATGTGAAACACTGATCAACGGCGGACGATAACTGCGTAAAAATATGAATTGGCCCCTCGATTCATTTACAACTCTGTTACTTAACTCACTGGTGTTTATGAAAACATAAACTTTTATTGCTATCTATCTGTGAGTTTGCGTTTGCTTTTTCTTTGTGAAGGCTTGGTTTTCGCGGTCGCGGAGTTCAAGAAGTTGTAAAAAGGAGGTTTTAAACGTTTGGACGTGCACATAAAGTGGCGACGATGACAACCCGGATCGTTTTCACTCGGGTCGAGCGGTTTACGAGCGTGCCCGGAGCGGCCACGTGCGTTATTATGGCTAGTTTATTTAATAAAATGCAAAAACGTGTTTCACATACAACATTGTTATTATATGATAATTGATGTTTATTTTACCCGGTTCAACAATAAAAAATAATGATCTCCTTTCAAGTTCATTGAACGTGTTTTATTTAAAACAAGTTTCATTTTGCTGATCTAGATAGGTATAGGGTATAAGCAAGACACGAGATAGATTTTATTGTGAAATTGTGGTTTGTTGTTTTCATTTAAATTCCATGAAAAACTTATTCAAACCTAATGTAACTGCCCTGCCAAAAAAGAACTAAAAAGTTAAATAAGTGTCATTCATTACAGTCGAAGGAACGTTCTGTAAAAGAAAATACACTAAGTTCTGTGGAAATAATTGAGAGGTTCCCCGGCTGCTATGACACTTTGTTTTTTCAACATTTTTCAGTTCATTTTTTGCAGGTCAGTCGTGTTTTTAATATTTTGTAAAATAATTTGTTTTTATTTCATACGTTTTAGTAACAAATTATGATGTTTTGGAATGTGCTTATCAAGGCTTTTCAATTTGTAACCCATGTTGTAATAATTGAAGAAAAATTTATTTTTACATTACAAAATGGCGTCATGCAGCCGACAATGATTTTTTTCCAAAAATCTTAGTATAGCCCAGTGTCACACAAGTTGATGTAAGGATTCTAACGATACCTCACACATCCAAATCTGTACAGGCATTTAGAAGTTATGGTAGAATAAAGAAACTCACATACCAACATACATGAACCCTGAATACATACAATAATGAATACAATAATAAATAAATGGTAGATAATTATAATATCATAAAAAACATTACACAATCTGTTTTTTGTGGATAGTTGTGTAATAATAATAAACTACACTTTTTTATTTTGGGCAGTCGTGTAATAAACCTTTATTTAGAAACCGAATTTAATTTAAACAAGCCTATATTTAGAAGTGAAACTACGGTTTGTTGTTTTCCTTAAAATTCCATGTAAAACTTATTCAACCCTGATGTAAATAAGACTAAATTTAGAAGCCACATTATTAGTAAATGGGTTATGGAAGAAAACCCTCATAGCTTGGCAGCTAGGCCGGTCGTGTAATCCAATAGCGGGCGCACTTGACAGTATCAATAATTTACGACTCCGTAACGCGATTGATGACATACGCCAGAATATTTATTTCACTAAACGTGGACCCTAAACTTTATTATTCTTTTTATGTCCAACTTCTGTAATGCTACACCTATGGCCATGCAAGGAAATGTGACACATTATTGGTAATATTACAGAAATTTATGTGGGATTTCTTAATTGTAGCAACTCGGGTACTTTTTTATTCGTTAACGTAACATTGTAAGTATTTTATAGTGTCATTTGATCAGAAGATTTCTGCTCTCATATTACATTTGCAAGCTTTAAGATCTACAGACGAAAAATAATATTTATTTTTAAAAATAGGCCTAAAATCTTCCAGTTTCTTCACTCTGTACACGTTCTGGAGCAAGTCTTTTAACAAAAAGAACACATCATCGATTCAGGCTGCATGTATCGGCTCGTCGCCCATTTCACACCTATTGAGCAATGAATGACAACACACACCCACGCCAACGACAACTTTAGAACAAAGCTAGGAAAGCTCAGAATCCCATAAAGAAATTTTACATTTAATATTCATATTGTTTTTTTTATATGATAATATTAAATATAAGTACTAGAAAAAATCGACTAGCCAACAAATCATTATCTTAATTCAGGGACTCAAAACCGCGACCTTTGGAAGTCCGGTCTGGCAAACCAACAACATAGCAAGTTTTTTCTGAACGAAAATATGTAGGTAATTGTAATCATACATTATTTTAAATAACTGGGTGTAGTTAAATCACTTATATAGATTTTTACGTGCTGATAGAACTGTTTTAGCTAGTTTCGGGTTTCTTTTAATCAACAGCATTTTTCCTCTGGCTTTATTATGTTGTAGTTCTATTCATGCATCCGAATATGTTTTTCTGTTTTGCGGTTTTTTTATTTATTAATATTTTGATAGGTATAGAAAAAGCTTAAGTACCTAGAAAACCACACTATTGTTTGATATGAACCGCAATTATCATACCTGTTTTACAGTCACGAGTTTAAAAGAAAAATGAAAAGAGAATAGAAGAAAGTCAAACGATCAATTTATGTGGTACAGTGCAGTGAGGTATTGCAAAAAAATTCTTTGTTCTGTGGGTATCGCCAAAAAGTCACTACATGCAAGCATATTCCAGACGGATGCTCATTTGTTTTTTATCCTTCGACACAAGTTTGCGTCACTAGACTCTGTAAATGAGAGTTTTTCAATTACCCACCGTTTCCTGCGGGCTAAGCAAATGAATGCAGACGCGCCCCCCATCACTGGGACCACTTAATAAGCTGTGCATTCGTTTTGCTCAGACATTTT
Source organism: Agriphila geniculea (assembly GCA_943789525.1). Classification (NCBI taxonomy): domain Eukaryota; kingdom Metazoa; phylum Arthropoda; class Insecta; order Lepidoptera; family Crambidae; genus Agriphila; species Agriphila geniculea. Next base: position 19,507,480 of record OX038875.1, read on the forward strand.
CTTTTTTTAATTTTTCATCGTTCAGTTGGTTGTGTATGATAGATTGGGCAAGAAAAGAGAAATTTGCTCTCATGAAGAAGGAAAACATTTCTTTTTATTTGAAACCGCTAGAAATTTTAAAAAGAATACAATTTGCTTCCAACCGCTACTTGCATACTTGGTGTTCTGAAAAGGCTGCATATGTAGGTATCGCATTCCTGAGTTAGTTTTTAGAGCAGCTCGTTGCGTATGCTGCGCTTAATTATTTTCGCCACACAATTACTGGTGCACTGTATTATTTAATGACAATGAATATGAAATGCGTGCATTTGCCAAACGCATCGCGGCGTGTCATGCGTACACGCAGCGGAGCGTACGCGTGTGCGTTAGAGAGCGAGCTCAGATTGGCGCAATTAGTACGAAGGGGCGGAGCCTGCGCAGGCGACATCTCCACCCCGACGCACACAGAAGCAAAACGCTTCTAAAATGTTGCCATCACCCGCTAATTATTTCTGCTGCACTAAAGCTAGTAGTTTGTATAAAAAGAGTTTCCCATCTTTGAAATATTTCAACCGATGTTCCAAGCCTGAGTATTTCTGTTTAAATTTCAACACAGAAAATAAAATTGTCTTAATCTCTATACCAGCAATAAATTGAGGAATCCGTATGTAGTTTTATTGCGGTAGAACATAAAGTTGAATAAGTATAAAATATTTTAATTATTATATGTTAAGCATAATGTAATTTTTTTAGCAATTAAAGTTCAACTGTACAGTAACGTCGACAAGTGTTCTGCACTATAAATTACCGATAAAATTTGTACTTAGAACAAAACGTAGGTATTATTTAATTACCGTAAGCGCCGTAATTAACTGTAATTTATAGCTAACTGATAGTTATACATTTATTTAAAAAAAACTTAATTCTTGTTTTTATTAATTTAATTAATAATTATACAATACAATTTATATTTAGGGGTTAGTGGTTTTCAGGTTCTAAAGCTAACCCTGTGTAAATTAACAGTGTTGTTGTTTTTGAAGTGAAAACTTCTTTAGCGGCGTTGTACGCTTTTTTGTAATGGGGAAAAAATGTTAAACTCGCGTCAGTAAGAATCACGACGTGACCCTGATCGAAAATTAGTAAGACGGATGTGACAGATGGAGAGTAGACAGCCGGCGGCGGAAGTATCCTCCTCTCTTTCTACGGGGCGCGGTGAAAATAGAGGCGCGTCATTTCAAGACGTAAACATTTGTGTCACCATAGCAACGCGCTAATTTTCAATTCAATGTCAAAACTCTAGATTTTTTGTCAAGCTATTGATAAGACTTTCGTACAATACTGTTCTGTGTTCGTAAATTCAAATGCAAAGTAAATTCGTAAGTCAGCAATTCGTGCAAAATTATTCCTTAACCATTCCAAAATATCAAAAATGCGCAACGTTAGTATTCAAGTTTTCACTTCTGCCGGCACTCCCGGAGTGCAACCTGATTTTTTTTCCAATTTTGCCAGTCGAAAGAGCGAATCAAAATATTTTGAATTTGGAACAAGCGTGCATCATATTAAGTATGTATGTACTACAAAAAAAACGTGCTGAAAGTACCTACAATATCCCGCCAATTTTAGTTAGGTTCTTTTTAGTGTCTTTATCTTTTGGTTCTTTTCTGTTTATTAGAGGGAAATTAGATACATGGGGTTATTCCCAATGCTCCACATCTCTATTGTTTTCAAAAAAGTTCAGTCTGGCATCAGTCCATTCTATCAGTCTGGTACTCTGGTACGATCATAAGTCTGGAAAAGTATTAAAGTTTATACAGACTGACGGAACAGTCTGATGCCAGACTTATTATGTAATCTCCCTCTTATCGTGGTTGCTTTATGTCATTGGAAAACTTCAAAATTTTTTTTCATGTTTAAATATTACCCATTACCTAAATAAAATGTAATAACTATAAACACTAAAGTAGGAAGGTATTTACGTAGGGCTTATTGTGGCCTATGACTCTATCATAAGTTGATGCCACAGACCATACGACAATACTTCTGTGGTTGATGCAAACTATTTTCGCTACCGTAAACTATCGTTCTCTTTTTCATTCGCATTAACTGTGACTGTGAGCAGTACATCCGATAGTTTTCAGTAGCGAAAACAGTTTGCATCAACTCTTGGTAGAGCCACAGGGCCCACAGGCCACAATAAGTCCTAAGTAAATACCTAAATAAAAAAAAACACTTAATAACACTGTTAATTTACACAGGGATAGCTTCAGAACCTGACAACTATTAACCCCTAAATATAAATTATAATTGTATTTAATTGAAACTCATCATAGAGCAACAGAGAGCAACTGTTGACGTGACTTTTTTTAGGTATGTAATTACTAATGTGAAACTAATAAAATTGTTTTATTATAATTACTAAACATATAATTACAGTTCATTAGGAGCAAAGTATAAAAACTTACTTTTTGGATTCTAATTTGGATTTAAACATTTCAGAGACCAAAAATGTTATCTCTTTCATCTGTTATAAATTTTGTGTACAATGCGATTAATTAAACAATGTACATAAACTTGTACTTTCTTGAGTGCTTGCGGTACTTATTATAATCGGTATTTTTTTTCTCTTTGCCATACACAATCGAGTAATGTTGCAGCGGGTCACTGTCTATTATTAATAAGCTATTTGACTAATTTTGGAAAACCATTTTAAATTATTCCTTATTACGTAATAAGCGCACCACATTGATATTTCAGGAAAAATCTATGTATTTTATTAAAAAAAAAAATATTTTAAAGTTTAAAATTTTGAAACCGCGCCAAAAACGCTATGGCGCTGGAAACGTCACTTGTTGACGTCACAAGCCTGTAAACATTGTAATATCCTTAGCCATTTGACAGCTATCAATCGCGGACCCTAAGTCTATGGTCGTGTCAAACGCCTGAAGCCATATTTATTTACAGGCAAGTGACGTCATCAGTAAACTTAGAGCGTTTTTGCCACAGAAAAAATTTAAAAAATTATTGCGTTTTTCTAGGTGAAATTAATCAATCAATTGACTTAATTTAGTCTATATATAATAGTTAAATATGTTTTTTACGCCATTATCTGTTAGGATGACCACAATTTGCAGTATATTTTCAATGTTGTCAAATACCCTATTCGCATTGTAATGTAACACATATATAAATAAACAAATATTTGTGTCACTTGTGTGTTGTGTGTACGTACCGCTGAGCGAGTGCGGTGGTGCTGAAACGGAAAATTGCCGCTCCGTAACTTTCAAGATTCGATTCGGCGCGACGATACACTTCGGATTCCAATCCAACCAATACGGTAATCTCACAGATTTTCCGATTGGCTAATTAATTTCACTTCACGTGTCACAACGGAATGTTTTAATTACATTCTAATGTGGAACACCTCGCCAATTTCACTTGCAAAGTCAATGATATATACGAACGATGGTTCTCTGTAATTTGAGAAGCAAATTATAAATAGGATCGGTAGTATAAAACTTGCTTGTTGATTGTAAAATATATTTGTGATATGTAAATCCTGTGCTGTGAAAAATGTAGAGTGCACTTAGATGACATTACTTTATTAAACTATTAAATTAATATAATAAGGTTAGATGACATGTGAAAATTGCTACGCAGTATGTATTTGAATGCAATAAGAAATTTTAATTGTTCAAATATGATCAATAAATCAATAAAAAATTCACAGATTTTGCAGTCCCCGCAAGAATCGGAGCATTGAAAATGCAAAAGTAAGAATAAGAGTAAGAACACAAAAGTGTACGAAAAACCAAAATCAAATCAAATGCAAAATCCTATTATATTTTTAAAGTTACTTAGGTTGTCTTCGCCTCGTGTCACAAAAGCGCCTTTTTTAATTTTTTCTTAAGTCGGTTTTTTCCGAAATATTTACAATTTACAACAAACACCCCCCAAAAAACCCGAATTTTGCAAAATTAAAAAAAAAGTTACTAGTAGATTTTAAAAATTCATACGCTCACACGTGTCAAAATCCTCGGAGATATGACCAAAACTACGTCTCAGGCGATTTGCTTCTGATAATCATTTTCAACGGTAGGGTGGTCATCTAATCTAATAGCCGGACAGACCAGCCAGGTTGGCCGGACATTTGGGTAAAAAAGCCAGACACCCTAAATTATTAAGGATTTTGTATCTTAGTAATAATATGATGTTTGTTTTTTTACGTAAACTAGATTTTTTGATCATTTTATTCACTCGCTTTTCGAAAACTTGATTCAATTCAGGAACTTTTTTCAATTCAGGAAGTTTTGTTTTGTTCAATTTTGTGTTCTTAATTTTAATTTTGTGTTTTCCCTTGGAAAATAATAATATCAATGACTGCCGCTGCGCCTCGCATCGCGCCGCTCGCTCGAACGACCACGTGCGTGGGTCAATGGTAAATGTAAAAAGCCTAACAAAAGCCGGACAGGTCGGACACCGTTTAATTTGGCCGGACACTCAATCAAAAAGCCTACCTTTGTCCGGCTTTAGCCGGACGCCTGGCAACCCTATTCAACGGTAAAATATAATACCTAATTGCAAAATAGAAAAACGACAGTGTATTTTGTTAAGTTTTTGTTATTTACGAAATGTACTGTAAAATCTACTATTGCAATAGTATCAATAGTCAATAGTTTATTTGCTTCGCTATCTATCTATCTATCTATACGGATAGATACACAACATAAACATAAGCAATTTTTATATATTTTATACAAATGCTTATTATGCAGTTAGCTAGCTATCTACATTTATATATTTATCTACTTCAATTTGTACTCGTGCGTCTCAACGGAGCACGATAAAAGAGAATTAAAATTAAGACCGAAATTGGCCAACAACGCAAAATAATTACTTACAAAGTACCTACCGCAATTAAAACATCCTTCGGTTACAACACGTGAAGGAGTTCAGGTGATTGTCTTATGAGCCAGCCACCACACAGTTGCGTCACGATTTTTTCAAACGCTTCTTTATAGTGGCCGCTGTTAAATGTATTGTGACGGCTAATAAACGCCCGCTCTAATGAATAACGGGCCAGTTTGACTTAATTAATCGTGAAGTGCTTCTGCGAGCAGCTACTTTCGATTTTTCCGTACCCACGACTGTAAAACCTCGGCAAACTGTTTTCTCTCAAAACTCATAACTATGCATTTATCATTTCAATAAAAGTGACGATGTACATACTACGAGTTTTAATGAAAACTTTGATTTAAATTTTTAGAGCATCTTATTATGACGGTAAAGGCAGAATTTATTATACCTAATTGAGTCTGACATGATCGCAAATAATTATCGAACACACAAACGATTATCAGTCACGATAGCGGCTGCATACGTTTATTGTATCGATTAAGTAGTGAACTAGCAACTATGTAGTTCCGTTTAGAAACAGCTCGTGAGTTACAATTACAAATATCGATTGAGCCGAGCCACAAACAACTAGGTAGAGCGGGGCGCTTAGTTTTATTGCTGTTCTTTGCCGTTGTTCAAACTTTGCCCTCCAACGCTATATCGATCGCTATTGCTTCTTAGCACGGGACGAATTGACCTAATTACTTAACTTTTTAATAGCCGAATGTTGCCCGACAGTCGTTTGACCAGACGGCCGATTTTCCCCCTTGATTATTAATCCAAGCTAATTAACATTTAAAATTGCCTACGTCATGACAATGTACTCCGTGCGGCGGACGCGAGTTCCCAGCGAGTTTTTTTCTAATCGGTTATTATTAGGGCCAACATAAAAAGAGGTCCCCGGTAGAGCTCGCTCGAGTGCACTGACGCCCGTTCACTAAAGAACTTAATGTATTCATTTTGCTTTTGTATCTTTCGCGTGATTAACTTTGATTGATTGCATCCAAATATTGATATTTGATATTAAAATCTGGCGACCGTCAGCGTGTGAGGGAGACGGCATGGAACGACAATAACTGAGAACGAATAGTTATTTTTTATAGCAGTTTGCATTGCTAATGTATTTATAAACTATTTGAGCGTTCTAATACTTTGTTCGGCATAAATTGATTTAGTAAATGCTTGATAAGATTTCTTTTACGATTGTACTAAATAATATACTAGAAAAAATACGACTCGCACCAGATCAATACTCAGACGGGAATCGAACCCGCGACCTTTGGATATCCGGTCCAATGCTCTGACCGCTGAGCTACCGAGTCACTAGTGACATCGTCGAATTTTTCCTAGTATATCCTAAACTCTTACGCTGTAAGACAGACTTTACGATTGTGTTTTTGTTGACCTCGAATTATTGATGGTAGTTTAATTATTGTCTCTGTCCAATTTAGAGGTAAGGGTCTAAGGGCCCTTCCAGTCGATTGCGCGGCTGAAGGTGATGCGCACCGAACTTGATGGATGGAGCCAACTCGGCGCAGGCATGCGGCTTCGGCCGCATCATTTCGTGTGCCCAAATACCAATATCACTTTACTATTAATTTGATACAACCAACTAACGACACGCGCTTACTACCTAAACAATAAAGTCCTTATTGCCGTGGAGTTTAAGAGTGAAATTGCAAATGTTGAATAGCCCTGAACTAGTGTAGATGAGTCGGTGGTTTTGTCACGATTTGTCATACATCGAGATGCGGTTACGGAATGCTTAGCTTCAGACTAAGCAGAAGTTATGACAAAAATGTCATGGGAATGGCCATTGAACTGCGTCGTGCTCCGCTCTTAATTGATCGCCGTTTGAGACGCTATGTAATAAAAAGTTACACACAAAACAAGTACGACGCTAATAAAGGTATGCTCAGCAAAGTTATAGCTGGATTTAAATACAATCAGTCAAATAAATACGCAAAAAAAATGTTGATGTTTCTTTTTCACTTCAGAATTTTCTTCAAGTCGTAACATTTTCAGTGCGTAGGTAATTATTTTCCGTGAATGGTCAGTAAATTGTTTAGTGCCGTAAACATGGAAAATTGGTGCGTTTCGTGGCGTATTGTCGTTAGTCGAACTACAAATAGGGCCGACCAATTTATATTTTCATTAACGTCATATTTTTTAGTTTAAAAAAAATTGAGGGCGGAGGGCGTCCGGCCCCGAGAAGCCTATTTTCGCAGCACATTAAGGAGAATGAATGATTTCCTGGCCGCCATGATTTATACCGCACACCGCCGCATAGGCTACCGAGCACTACGCTACGACACAGAAGAATGGATACTCCTTTGTGTAAAGAAATTGTTGCATTTGTCTTTCTTTGTTACCTGCCTGATAGCCATCGGTTCGGTTGGTGGTGTTATCATTTCCATCTGCTTCTGAAGGGCATTTTTATTTTGGGTAATATTTAAATAGGTTAAGTACTTCTTAAGTATTGGCTATATTGATGTTTGAATTGGTTTAATCTACTAAATTTATTAAATTTACAGTCAGTTAAAGTACACTTATTTTAAAGGTACAGTCTATTTAAAATAATATAACATATTTTTTTTTTGTAAAAAAAGAAATGAATGAAACCTAAAATTCAAAACTGTGGAATAATTTTCAAAGTTTTAATGAATTGTAAAGCCTGGTCCGGAGGGCTTTGATCTTGGTGTTTTAAAAAATTACATACAATACCTATTTTATGACACGTATAATTTAACCATAAAATAAACATTTAGGCTTTGTCTCCTATTTACGCCATCGGTCGCTTGCTTACAGCGTCGGCTGCTTACTAAAGAAATGTACTGTTGTGGTCTCGTTCAAACGCTGACGTCCACTTATGAAATAAATGGAAATGTTTAAAATAAAAGAGGAGACCAGCAAGCCTTCAAAAATCTCTCAAATTTTCAAGAAATCAATGGGCTACAAGCTACAACACCCAGGATCGAAAGAAAACCTGTTTCTCAAGTGACATTTTGTGTGATTGCGATTATCGGCATAAACCGCTTTGCTTACAAGCCAAACTAACCGGGTTGTGTGCATTTATGAATAGAAGATTGAAAATAATCACAATATTAAAGTAAAATGATCTTTAGAGCAATAAATTGAATTGTAAAGTTGAAGTTCGGAGAATATATTATATTATAGGAACGAGCAAGCAATAACAAGCTGATATTACCTACTTGTTCTCTATCACTTTTTGGTACTTAAATGGTTATTAAAATCCATAAAATAAGTGTTCATATCTTCTCGTTGTATATAGGTGAAAAATATTATCGTGAAAAATATAGATAAAATAAGATCATATTTTGTACTTCTGTATTAAAATAAGTTCAAAGACAAGTTACATTTCTTTGAATAGAAAAACGAGTTGCATGGACACATCTTAGGATGGGTACTCACTTAGGTTCGCGAACCTCCGCGCTCCGCGAACATGCACCGAAAAAATCGTTTATCCTCTGCTGGAACAGGGCGCCCAGGTGTGTACGTGAGCGAACACGTATGCGAACTTGGTTCGCACAGGTACACACTGTAGCCAAAATAAAAATATTTGTTTTTGCTATGGATCACTGTTCGAGGTTCGCGGAGCGCGGAGGTTCGCGAACCTAAGTGGGTACCCACCCTAACAGAATCATAACAAGATTCCCCGGTAGAACAATAACCGCACCTGCAAGCGCAGGCGCAAGCTAACAAGCCCAGTTTGTGTGCTCGGATAATAAGTGGATATAGTTTACGGTTCTGCGCGGGCGCACGCCAAATAACCGTCATCAGCGCTCGCCACAGGTGCCCTGAACTTGTGGCGTCTGCGCTGTAACGTTGCATCATGGCGTATTGACGTGATTTGATAATACATACCTAAGTTTAAGGATCTAAGTTCGTATGCAAGGATCTGTCTGAGTGGCTAAGAGACCTGCTTGGACGAGAGCTTTACCTAAAACTTTGTAAAGTAAATACTTGCTGTTGTTGAAATACAACAACGACCTTACTTAGGTGATGTGATGTGAGGTGATTTTAGCGATTTTTCAACCCCTCTCCCCCCTTGGTGTGGTGAGATGTTGTGAGATTTGGCTCAACCCACTCCCCCACTATAAATCTCACGTGAGATTTTTCAAAAGTAAAGATGATCTGTAAACAAGATTATTTTATTTTTCCTGTAGTGTATGTTTTAATTTATGATTAGTAGAAACTTTGCTGATCACTGAAAACAATATAAAAGTGTTGTATGGTAAAAGTAAATGTATTGGCAAAATTTTTTGTTTCCCAAATAAACTAAAATAATATATAAAAAAAATTAGGATTAAATAACTGCTTATCGTCGAAGCAGATTATAAAATAAAAAATTAAATAGATAAATTAAATAATGTTTAAGTAGCACTTAAACCTAATCTTATTAATTAATGGTGCAAGCCCCCCCTTAAATTTAAATTTGTACTGTCTTTTCCTAGCTAATAAGAAATTTTATCGATTGTTTGAACTTTAGTTAACAATACATCATTTCAAACCATACTTACAGCTGTTTTAAGCCCTTGTAGTATATCGATCACCGGCGCATAACAGTCGATAGCACGATCTGTCAACGTTGGGCCAATAACATTGATTAAAACGTCTACTAAGTAAGTAATAATGTTGCCACTGATTTATTATATTAGATTACGACGTTACTCTAAAGCTGTCCTTTAGCTCTTGACTGTAATTAATTTCTTTAAGATAATGTTTGCGGGTAAATAGCGAAAAGCGATATAGTTGCGGTAAAATGAAGTGATAAAATGTTACTAAAGTAACTTACTGCATTATTGCCCTTTTTGTCCGCAACTTTGAGACTTAATATTGTTGTTGTTCACAGTTTAACACTGTTGTAGATCGTTGAATACGCTGCAGTGTCCCTATTACATATAATTAGGTTTGTAATTGTAGGTTTCTGACTTCCTGTGATTATTGTGTATGAGTCACAACACAACTGCAGTTTTAAAAGAAGAGGTTCTTTACATATATGTCTTAAAGAAGTTGCCACTAATGAATCTTATTAAATTTTATCAATTTTAAAATGGATTATTTGCGTTATGACATGTTAAGGCGAAGGCTGCGAAGGGTCGAGCTGTAATCTAAATGGATAAGAATGAAACCAGCTGTGTGTAAGCTTTATAAAGGTCACTAGAACTCGTTGATGTTAGGATTAAGCTATAGCTTGTTGACGATCCGTGAACGGATTAGAACGCTGCGTGCGACGGAACGGACTCTGAATATGAATAGGTTAAGCAAGAAAAAGTTAATTTGAAAGTTTCCAATGAATAATAATGTAAGTACTTGGAAATTGTTACAAGTTGAAGATGTTTAATATGAGCATAAGAATAGATAATGAGTTAATAGGATAATCACTTACTAATAAAATTTACTTAACTATTTACTTAACGTGTTTGATAAGTTATGCATAATTGTTTTTTTTAAATGTGTTAAAGAAAATGTTAGTGCTCTAAAAGCTGTTTTATAGTATTAACGTGTTCAACGTGCATAACTAAGAATTTTTCGTTATTTCTAATGTATAAATGAAGTTATAAAATTTCAAGCCCATTGCTCAAAGGACGGCGAATCGCGTGCTTAATTTTTTTGCCTGGTTCAAGTAGCCGATATTACTCGTAGTTATTGTTTTAACTGTTAATTGATTTTATTAATCGACATGATTCATGACAACGTTTTCTATTTAGTAAAATGTTTAATAAGCAGTTTATTGCCACTTGGAATTTTAATGTTCAAGACCAAGAAAATTATATTGTAATATCATTGTTCAAGACCTATCTAAAAATATAAATGAAACGAGAGCATTTTAATGCCTTTTATTAATCGATCGATTATATATTCTGAATAATGGATGTTATGATATTGAACAATTATTATTAGAAGGTCAGTTTTTCTGACTAGACTTAGATTATCCGGCTAACATTATAATTAATTCAATGATACTAAAATATTTGCACAATTAAACAGTATTTACTGAGAATCGATTACTTACGTGGTGTCACATGAACGATAACTAATCTAAAAAAATGATAAAATAGCTACCTTCAATTGGCGGATATTTCCGTAGGTAGGATTTCGGTAATTTTTAATCTGTTTTATTATTTGATAAGGATTGACGGTCGTTCCGCTCCTGCGCTGGTTCTCCTCGATACCGTAATGCGCCAGTCACGAGTGGTTACGTAAGGATGCTGCCGGCCGGCGTCGTCATTATAGGCATTACGGGCAGCATGCGGTCCCTGGCCATTGTCAAGATTGCAGGGGTCAGCCAGACCCCAGACGAACGTTCACCAACTTGTAATTTCACAACCATTCCTATAACCCAATAAATCGCTGCTTGTAAAACAATTTGCGATGATAATCCCGAAGCTGTTGCTTGGATCACGTCTAATGATAGACATCGTGACTCTTGGTTATTAATTATGATAATGATTATGACTGCATTGTTGTATATGTCCGATTCCATGATATATGCGAGTGTTGTGATTTGAACGAGGTATTTGCAGTTGCCAACCTGCCCCAAGCTATACTATACAATGTGAATTATTAACCGTGATGCAATGTTATTGCGCTCTATAAGAGGCTTATTGTAAATAATAGGAATAAGCTAGCTGGTTCTGTGACTAATATGATAACCTTAACGCCTGCACAAAATGATTTGTTAGTCACTTGTTTTGGTCAACCCTGAACTTATTCCCATTCCCAGTAGATCTCGTCAATTGTACAGCAATAATAAAAAAATACTTTGACTTTGTAACCTTTCTAATAACTTGTAAGTGCAACAACTAAAACTGATAGAGTTAAGCTACAAACTTTATTCCTAAAGCAATTTAAAAACATTTTTGATTGAAATGTCAAATAAAGATCAAAATGTTTAAAAATCAAGGCACTTTACTCAGCTTATCAGTGATAAGGTGATGCCGCTATCAAGCGTGAGCATAGTGATGAAATATCACTTGATACCGTTTGTCGGTCATGTGCCGAACCACATGATATGGGCATAATGGAACTTCGGTCAGTTTGACTCTCCGATATCAAACTTCGAACAATAAGGTCGACTTTAAATGTGTCAAACAGTCTGAATAAACTTTCATTCGAACGAAGGACTCATAAATATAAGTAAAGTTTGTAAAGAAGCAAAGAAAGATTACAGTATAAGAGCAGTAGATCCTTAATTACCTACGTTAGTTTCAGTATTTCCATAGAAACTTATGTTCGTACAAGATTCAAAGTATTGCACTGAAATCATTGCCTACAAGAACAATGGTTCAAAAATCAATATTTAATAAAAACTTGTTTGGGGTCTACAGGGAATGGAAATAAGTTCAGGGTTGACAAGTTATACAGGGTGGAAAAGAGTGGTTAAAAAGGAGTTTAGTCGGAGGGAAAGTACGCTAAATATTGATGATGGCAAATTTTACTGAAAGGTAACATTCTTTTATAATAAAAAAAAAAATTAGTAAAATGGCATTTAAATATTTTTGTAAAAATTAAGAAAATTAAGTAGGTAAGTACAATTTTTTTAACTAAACTACATTTTTTTCATCTTTCTTTGGTCTGCCTTTAATTTAAGATACTATATTATTTAGAAGAAATTGACCCTTATCATTGACCCTATCGATTGGTATCATAAAAGTACAGGATGTTATTTTTTCGAATTTTGGCCTGTTCGATTCCCGCCTGAGACAAGAAATTTACCAAAAATCTTTGAATGCGGTTGTACTTCTTTAAAAATTAAGCAATGTTTCCTTTCAGTATAAACTGTCATCATCAATATTTAGGGTACTTAGCTTCCAAATACCGTCTTTTATTTCCACCCTGTATATTCACAGGCTGCTTCTGGTGGCGATAACTTATCATACCTCTTATGTCAAATTATAAGAAAGTACTCATAAATGGGATGTATGTACTTAATTGTATCATAAGTACTAACCTAACCTAAACACTAGAATTGCCTAATCACCAAATTATAGAACATTACCTTGTATGAATTGATGTGCATTTACTTGTTTTGGAGCATAATAAGGACACATTTTGGTGATCAAAATATTAGTGTCCATAAAAACAAATGTTTTTTTTATCGCCTTGACAAAAAAAAAAAATTAAACATTCTTGACAGTCGTTCTAACCAGTTTCTCGAGGAGGTCTACCACAATGACAGTTTGGAAACTTCATCTTGAATTACTTTTAATTGTTCGAGTAGCCTAGCCAGTCGGTCTGTCAGGGCATCGTGGTGGAAACTCCTCGGCGGCGCGCGTCAAAGCGGCGGCTCGTTTGATCACAAGTGTAGCGTGGCATACCGAACTCGCAACGATGCCTTCCGGATCCACGAACTTTGTCCTCCAAATCTTTGCTGTTTGATTTTTATAACAAGTTGTTTCTAACCGGACTTTGAAAACTTGAATTAAGTAAATTTCAATTAAGTTCAGACGGAAACTCACAACTTTCTGATTTAAACTTAGACTAGAACTTTTGGCCGTAAAGTTTGTCAATACCATGAGATTAGAGATAAACTGCATACAACTAAATTATTCAAATTCCCAAAACAAAATCAATAGACAACAAAACATGTGATTTCCTTCCTCTATAATCGGAAATACAATCCAATGTAAACGTTAGTAGGACAATGAAAGTTTTATTAAAATGCTATAACAATAAAATTTCATGTCCGGACATTACGGATGGTAAGTTATTCTCCAAACGCCACTTAATGAGAAGTGATGGGTTCGTAAGAAAATAAAAATACAATGCACCATGCACCACCCTGCACCGAGTTGCAGCCATCGATATGCAGAATGCGTCCAACAAATTTCATGTTTTGTATGCCAAGAAATTTAGGGTCGTTACACGATGGAAATGTATAGTAGTTTAGTTAAAATTAAGTAATGAAACTAATTAGAGATATAAATCCGACTCAAAAAAATCTTAAAAATAGTCTTGAGAATATAGACGATTCAAAAATACTTCATAATTACGTTTATTTGAGTAAAGCTCTTTTTGACTTTGAATTTTGACTATAAAATGAAATATTGTGGTTTACTTTAACTTTCCTGAGATAGAGAAGTTAGACATGAAAAATCTTTACCACATTTACACAGATTATTCTATATTATATTTTAGACAGAGTATAACGCTATTAAAATGTAAAAACATAATACTACTCAAGATATGCATAGCACACGTAAATTATAAATCGTTTTAGAAGTTCACAATTTCAATCATAATTATTAGAATATTTAAGAAAATTTGTAATCGAGCTGCATTCGAATGTACAATTCCAATGTGCTTTCCAAGACTTCATACATTGTCCCATGAATATTGGTGTGTTTGGACAAAAACACCCAATCGGTAGCGACAAACATCTCAATACCTACGTACCTTATATTGAACAATAGCCTGATTAACACAAAATATCAATATCTTAGCATAATTGGCGACGTGATCACGATTTATTTGAAATTCATTAATTAGATGTTATTTTTTGTTTAGAGAGAAAAGTATTCTCAATGTGAGTAATTTTAAAATGATTCATTAGATGCTTTTGAAAGTTCATTAATAATGGTTTTGGGATTAACCTCTTAATGTGAGCAATAAATAAAAATACAGTAGCGTCTCTACCTTATGATATTAGAAGTTGATAATTTTTCAAAGATCGTTTCTGTTCCTTTCATTGGGTTTTGATTACTACGTATACTTTACTTACATTTTAAATAAAATACTATTTCTAAGTTCTTAACTTTTTTGTCTATTTTCTAAGTCATACGAGCGTATAAGCGATCAGTGCGACTTAATCCCAAGACACCCACGGCGTGGTAAACTGGTTGCTTAATCCCGGCCACACTCTGTAATGAAATCTGACATCACTTTCGTTGTAACTTGTGTCACTCGCTGTTTGAGTGACAACTAGTAGTCGGTGCAACACAACACAATGGCATTTGATTTGTAATCAAAAATGTTTTCCCATACCATAGCAACTGCATTATGAATAAATTAAACTATCGTTATTTTGTTATTATTAGGATGTGTAGCATCAATGTTAAAATTTATTATTTACTTTTCAATTTCAGTTGGAGTTTTAAAACTTGAATACTCGTTGTCTATATAAAATTATGTTGTACAGCCAGCAATTTAGGGTATAATAACATGACTTTCTTCAATTGACTTAAAATCTTAACTTGTTGGTTTGTAAATCAGAATCGATTGAAGGAGATGTTGAGATAACACTATGTGTACTATTTGCAATTTAATTTTCAAATTATTTATTAAGCGTTTTGTCCGCATTTTCTGTTGTACCTTTCAGTACATTTCCATTGTGTTTCAAATAGGTTTATTAAATTAGCAACTTTTGCCCCCTAAATCAACGTTCAGACGCATTGCGCTGTCTGCATCGTCTATAGACACCGTTTCCGTCACATCGTTCTCGATGCCTGTCACACTCACGCCAGTAGCAGTAATAATAAGAATTGTAATATAAAAGCATTATAATCCAATCATAGGTGAGGCCCGCCCATGAGACCGAATTACCATTCACGCCGCGAGCGCATCGTAAAGTATTTTTGGACGTTGCTCGAAAGAATTAGAAGTAAATGGCCTGTGTCACTGACGCCTTCAGTTCCAAGAACCGCATGGTGTAAGAATTTGCGCTTTCGGTGTCTCGCTATGGGAGAAAAAATATTTGTAAAATAAACGGCAGTCAGTTGTTTTAAAGCAATGAATATTCCCTCGGGGAGATATCTCGTGTAAAATGTTCTTAAAACTTGAAAGCCACATACGATTTTTAAGTTTAATACCTCTTTCTGAATCTGTAAGGGTCTTCGAAGTACATATAACTAATCTCATCACTCTTAAAGTTTTTTCGATTTAAGTGAGCGATCAGCCTCTACACCAAATTTAGATTTGCATATTTTTATAACGAGCGCAATTAATGTGGCAGGGAATCCATCCGCTGTATTAGCGAGAGAACACACGCCTCGTGACGTCACGGATTTAATCCGCTCACATTACTGGCAGTCCTATATACACTTGTAAACAACAATAGACTACTGTAGCTATATCAAAATTCATACATACAAAAAGTATGAAAGGAATTTTGACGTGCATAATTCCCACGTTAAGAACGTTTACATTTAAATACATTAGGCATTAATGTCGAAACGAGACTGCTATTTGACTTATTTCTATGGGGAACGAATAAGGAAGATCGATGTGTATATTTTAAGCCTATGATTTAAACGTCACGAATGTCTCAAGAAGGTTGTCCTTCACGAGTGGTTGTGCTTAACAGCGTCGGAGATCAATGCAAAAGCAAAAAGATTGTACACAAACAATTTAAAAGCAAAGCAGCGTTGCAGTGTTAGTAGGCACCTAAAATACTCGGCGTCGATACGACGATCAATAAATTAAAATTAATTCGGCGTGCGAACGGAGAGATCCGATACGCGATACCGACGCCTACATTTATCATTCGCTAACACGTCGGACATTTCACAGGGACGCGTGTTGAGCGAATGTAGCCTTTGTGGGGACAGTGTTAAGGGTTTGGACGCTCCGATGATTGAGCACGTAATGATCTGCGGGGGTAACAAAGGATAACACGTCTAAAGACAATGAGTGGAAGGGATAAGTTGGAGTGCCGGGAGCGGTAAAGGCGTCGACACACGCGCGAGCACGTAGCGCACGCGGATGCTGATGTCACGGCGTGCAAATAAACCCGGCAGACTGGGCGACGCTGGCCGCGTGACCTTGGCGACCCGCAAAAGTTCTCACGATGCCCTCTCACATTTTCCTGCTGTTTTATGTAGGATATCTGATCCTGCATGTGTACAAATCAAAAGGAAATGTTGGAGATATCTGTGATGATACCACTACAAAGACCTCCGTACTAGTAACTATCTATGTTTGATAACCCAATGTAAAACAATGCTTTCTCATTAGGGTGAAAGTTACGTGACCGTGACCCAGTTAAAGAGTTAAAAATATTTTGAGCTAAACAAGGTGTTGTTATTTTTATGCAAGCAATTCCTGACTTACAGGATTCAACTCAAAAGGGCTTTGTAAGAACTGTAGTTAACATTATAGGGAATAAAAATAACCTCGTTAAGTGCATTAACATTATAGGGATTAATTTCAAGTACCGTTTCCATCCAACAGTACTTAACTGATTCAAAAGCTTAGAGAATGCATGCTGTTACAAATTTTATAAGCTAAACAAAGAGGGGAATAATTGTAATAGTCGCCGGAAGACGTCCTGCAGCGAACGGCATGCACACATTAGGGTTCATTACGTACATATGCATCAGTTACGAGCAGTTTGGACAGAAAAGGGGCAATTTTCGCCGCTAGCTAAGGAACACAAAAAGGTGGGAGCCCACTTTCGATTTAACCACGCCTTAATGCTTTTGTGGATATGTGAAATAAACGTAGGGCGGACGAAAATGGGTTCCTCGTGTTGTTTGATGAGATGTAGTAACAATATTTAGGACATTTAATAGTAATGTTGCTTACAGCATTATTTATTTATTGCTTTTGTTTGGTAAAACGGTGGTAAAGATTTTTGAAAAGTTTTATGCAAGCATCGTCGTTTGTGATTTGCATTAGGTACTGGGATAAGTAGAGCTTTTAGCTTGTGCTTGCCCAAGTTAGGTAACATGTAGTTATGTACTAGTATTAGAAAAAGATAACATAGAGAGATTGGATTCTACAATAAAGTCATAAAAAATACGGTCCTATATCTTATCCTTAATAATATAACGCTTTCTTTTTTCTTGTAGAGATCCATCGACCAGGTGTGACGTTAATATGTAATTATAAAAAACGGAGAAGGGTTTGTGAAACCGTTACAGAGAGTAAACAGTCGATAGTCACAATTCTTGCAAAGTTTACGCGATAACATCTCCGCTGCATCTGCCGGGTTCCATAGGGGCTTGGGGACATCGCCAAAGATTTGTTACTTCAAAAAATCTTCACTCCTTATCACGGGAGTTTCATTCCAATGCGGGCATTAATTGATAGAAGGATAGTTAATTGTTGACACATTAGTTATATCTTCAAAAATATCGATGTCTTCCGGATTTTTTTTATCGTTATAATGGAAAAAATTGCGGAATCGTATGGCTGTCATTCGAACACCAAGCCACGTTCATTCAAGAGCTAATTTTAATTTACCAATGTCAACTCTCCGACAGAATATTAATGACAATTTTATTTCGCCGACATTTTACGACGTTCAGTTTATAAAATTTAAGGTACCTGAATACGAAATGGATGTGAATGAATAAAATGTAGATCTAAAGATAACGAACGTGAATCCTAATTCGATTTCCGCTATATAACATCGGTACGTGTAGTTTTTGTTTTCTATTAGCTCGGCGCTTGTTAAACACGAAATCCCCAAACAATCAAGGCTTAGTGGCACACAAACGACGTATCTAGCACAATGGCCGAAACTTGCAGCCCTCTAATCTAATGAATAAAAAGCTTCAGTGGCCGGCCGGTACCACGTTATCGCATTTCCTCGCTTGGCGTATTTTGAATTTGGAGGTGTAGGCTGTAGTTGAGTTAGTCGCTCGTTTTTGGGGTTCGTGGTAGCAGGGCAGGTAGGGCATGTGGCGAGATGGCGCGATAAGAGGAATTATTCATACGCGCGTTATCGGTCCGCCATCGCAGGGGCTATTGTAAGCGCGGCCTAACGCGAGGGGTGGCTCCCGGTTGTCGCAGACGCTGTCACAACGTTGTTGTGTATACCCGGCCTAATGTGACGCCAGCTCGATTGATTATTGTTTTATTCGTGTTGTTTAGTCAGCAATCGAAGAATGGGCTCCTTGTTTGTTCAAAAAAGGCTGAAAGCCTACTTGGAAACTCGAACGAAATCTTTGGAAATGTAGAATGGAAAGTGATAGCGTAAGCGTACAGGGTTTTTGTTTCGACACAGCCTAAATATATGCTCTGCATTGAACATTGGCCTTCTGTTATGGCTTGATTGTGGTTCGAATATGTCATGAAAGTGATTAACCGCTGTTCAGTATGTAGTACAGTGTATTTTGGACATTCTGGCAAGGTTCATTCCCCTCATTGCTGGGCCGCAGCGTACGGGCGCCCTTGTGATAAGCATCGCCAGTAATCTCGGTCTGCGATCGACACCTGGACGCGATGCGGGCCCTATCATGTACATACTGTAGTTGCGTACTCTGTGGCGATTTTTGTATCGTTTCGATAGCTGCCGGTTGTTTATTTGATTTCGATGTGATTGGGATCCGTGTTTATTTACTTAAGTACCACTGATAACGTCGGTTGTTGGTAACGTCTTCATTTAATGTTGAATTCAATCATTGAGGACAAAATGTTCAGGGATTGTATCAAACATTTTAGTGGTTCCACTTCCAACGTTTATTTAGATATAAAGTACCGTTTGCTTTAATTTGAAGTTAAATTACTGTAGGGCGACACTGGGCATGTTTAAAGCGAAGCTTCTTAGCTATATGGTAATTTAGATTACTTACCCGCCTTTTGTTTATCTATTCAATAGTGGTAGGAAGGACAATTTATTTGTTGTTTGTACTTTTTCAGTTTTAGTAATGTAGGGCGAAACAAGACTATATTGATGTGGGGCGAACTAGGAAAATTTTGGAATGTGGGGCCAACCTTTTGGGCGACCGAGGAATAAATCAAAATAGCACAAGTTACCTACATTAAATAATAATAATGAGCAAATATTGTGTTTCACTAGCAGATTACCAGTACAGTCCCACAGAGTTTCCGCGTTATTTAATCTGTATCCAATCTAATAAAGGTTTCGCGGTACCAACCGGCTATTAGCTACCCGCAGGGCTTCACAGGCCCTTCCCGTGGGGCCAAGGGGTATGCCCCTACGACAACTAACCAATCGCCGAATGGAAAGAATATCATTAAAGTGCGCACCCTCAATTCTGTACATATGTTTGCTTTCACTTTAAATAATAATTGTCGAATGCTGTTCGTGGAATTAAAAAGGGGAGATCTTTACGAATGATGATGAGCAAAATTTTGCGAATATTAAACCTTAAAGCATTTATAATATACATTAAAAACCTAAAATCGAGTTATTTATTAACCGTTATTATGACAATTGCTTTTAAAGTGATTATTGTGTAATGAAAACATGAGTTCAGTTATTCAAAACAAATCACGTAGTGTATCATCAAAACTGACGCTCTATGCACATAATTAATGAAATTTCCAACTGGCCTACTATTTTAATTGCCCCGTGTTGTGACACCGCACTTTTGAAACATTTCGGAAAAGAGCGGCCTTTTGTTCACGGACGCAGCCAACGAGATCATACAATATAATAACAACCCATTATTTGTTTATCAAATTCATATTAGAGTGAACATTCATGTCGGTTTACAATCTTTGAGGATAAAGATGTCGTGTGAAAAAGCAGTTGTCAGATGAAATGATATTAATTTAGACAACCGCGGGCGTGGCTACAAAACGCCTTCAAATTGTCCCTCTAATGACAGCGGGCTTCAATGTTTCGCGTTCACGTTACAATGACTCGCGTATCAGTAGATCTCCAACAGCTATGATAATGGTCACTTAAACGCTCTTGAAGTTCGAGAGGCTCAGGGAATCAAACGACACAAATGTCATCGCCGTTACAAACGGCAACTTTTATCACAATCATTAAAATTCATTACTACGGTGGTGTGTTGTTTCGATTTCGAAACGGTTACGGTATTGTTCGCGTCTTAATTATCGTGTTCCGTTTGCAGGTCGGTCGCTGGGCGGCGGGAGCGGGCAGGTGTGCCGGCCGCACTTCCACACGCCGCTGCACCCGTGGCTGGAGTCCAAGGCTCTGGGTGGTGGTGCGTGGGGCAGCGGCTTCCAGCAAGACGGCGCTCCCGCCGACAAGCCGCTGTCACCCGCGCAGCACCATCATCCCCACCCCTTGTTCTCCTTCCCCCCGACGCCGCCCAAAGACTCCACGCCGGACTCCGTGGCGGCGGCAGCACTAGGACAACAAGATTACCAAGCGGCAGTCGCGCATGCGACCGCCATGAGCGTCGCCTTCATGCAGCAGCAGGAGCTGCCGCTGTGCGGCGACGTCAAGCCTATGATGGGCGCGCCTCCGTCGAAGCAACGCGAAGGTGCGCAGCCTGACTCGTGCCCCCAAGAGTCGAGCCAGCCCTCCGGGGAATACAACGCGCAATACAACGCCGCCGGCGGCGACTACTACAACTACCAGGGGAAAGGGTATAGTGGGGCGCAGCAGCAGAATAAGCCGCGACCCAACAAGACGCGAACGAGCGCCGGTGAGTCCGCGGGGACTAATTCTCATTGCACCGCTCTGCACTCGTCACTCGCTGGACGCTTATCCGGTCACAAAAGCCACTCCCGCGCTTCAGTAGTTGACCACAGCCACATAAGTGAAACTCAACACTAAAAGTCCACTAGCAATTTGGCTTTCACTCGCAGAATCCAGAGCTGCCTAATCAGATAAACGGAATACTCTGAGTGCAGAGACTCTTGTTCAACGAAGCCTTTACAAAATGGCTGCTACGATAGTCACTGCGTAATTAGAATTTCAGTGCAGATTGTCTCATCGACAATTGCGATTTATTAATTCGATAAACTGAGCGAGATTAATATTTCATTTGGTATTTTGAAATGGCGCAGTCGAATAATTGTGTGGGGAATGTGCGATGTGGTCGGATAAGCGTGGTTCTTGCACTGGGGTTGTGGCGCCACACGTTCTCTGTCTGTTACACGGCATCGGTACTAACTGGGTTGGGATCTGTCGATGTTTACTGCCGCTTACTAACGCTAACGGTGGAGGTGATACTAACTTATTAACTTTATACCAGTAAAATCTTTTTGGATTTTGTTACACTAATATAATTGGTATGACGAGATTGACGAGTTTTCTAGATATAGGTACGTCAATAATTTCGTTTTAAGTAGGTGTTTGATAAAATTTCTCATGGTTAATCACTGTTAGCTATTGCAGACGGTTCTGGAGCGCTCGGGTGCAAACTTCATTGTTACTCACCACACCAGTAGGTGTAGATGTGAACGAGCGGTCTCTTGTGATGTCGACCGTACCAACTAACTAAAGTGGTTTCTCATTATTTATTTTCGAGTCGCCATTGTTTAAGATGCGCAATTAGACAAATGCTCTTAAGTAAATTTAACTTTCAAGTTTGAAGTAAATGAAGTTGCTGAGTCATTCTTATGCGCTATTCGTACGACTTCTAATAAAATTTTACTAAAGGTTAGAAATTTTTACTTTTATGGATACGAGTAAACATTAGAATGTGGACTATAACCGTTCACGAGATGGTATTGCACATAGCATTTTCATAAAAACTAAACATGTTTCCATAATATTAGAAATATACATACAGACAAATAGACTCTTTGGGTGTGCTCTCAACGTGACCTTTAACATTGTTACATTTGCAAGTTTTGCAATAGGAACATACCAGTTACGGACACAACAAAGAATTACTCAACAGTAATTGTATTAGCACCACATAATGCCGCTTTATTTTATATTTAAAAATGTAATTATGACTCTCATAGTTAAATTTTGACAATGGACGGGAACCAAAAACGGCGTGTGTATTGTCTCTTATTAGTATAATGAATCAGCGGCATTATGTACAATGACTGTTAATATAGATCAAGTTTAAATCGAAACTACCGTTGCGATTATGTTTATTCAATATTTTGTGAAATTTTAAGTGTATTCAATTAAGTTGTCGTAGTCTCACGGAATGACAGGTGGTGGAGATAGCTCGGATTTCTCAGGAGATAACTTATTGAAAAACCAGGCGCAATGTTAATTACGCGTCGAGGCGAAGAAGACATTTTTATTTCAAATTGCGGAGTTCCGGGTGCGATGAATGAGATAGCATAGTACACGCTAGAACTGTTTTATTCCCAAAGAGATTTTCCTCTAAGAAGGTGACAATGAAAGCTCTTAATTAAGATCATATTAGATTGCATGGATCAAAAACAATCACTTTAATAACAAGTACATTTATATTTTCTTAAACTTGATGACGACGATTTTTTAACGAACGCCTGTAGCCAATGTCACATTTACAAATTTTCGCTATCGATTCGCTCCAAAAAATGTATGGATTTGACGTTTTGAAATTCGATAGTTAACGAAACCTTATGTCAATCCCATACATGTTTCGAAAGCGAAGCGTTAACGAAAATTTGCAAATGTCTTTGGCTAGGGGGTCTGTGGTCGATTCGAGTGACTTGTACCGCTCCGGTTTCCATGGTATTCTGAGTTCGATTCCCGGCTGGGTAAATTTAGAAAATGTTTTTTTCTATAATGTTTCATATCTTATGTTCGTGGTACAGCTGTTGTTGTTTTTGATTCGCACGACACAATGTGCCAAGATATTTAATTTGGAATCAGGTCAATATTATGATGCCCAATAAAAAATACAACACGCATAATATTGGTAACTAATCCGTACACAAATAAAACCAAAGTTCTTTTGGTTTCGCTCGGTACGTCAGTGATGTCTCTATCGATCTCAACAGTCTTCGTGAAGCGATTTGTAAGAAAGCTACACGTCTTCGTCAGCCATTTTTTGTTCTGTTCACTATGTTCCCTTTAATTGTAGTAAAAACTTAATGATGTAGCTAACTAACTACTAGACGTGTGCGTAATTGGAAATTGACTGTTAGCACATTTATTTAATTAATTGCCGATTGTGTTTACTGTGATAACATTACAATGCAATGTAAATGCAATGTAAATGCAACCATATTGCTTTGATAGGTTGAGTGTTTTTCAAAAATAAAAGAACTATTTAGTGTTAACGAGTTCCGTTTATCACACAATTATGGGTTGTGGTTATGGCATAGACCTGCCTAGCAAAATTTAAAACGTTCTTAAAGGAAAAACACGTTGTCAAGGAAGGAAACCAAAATAAAAATGATACATTTTTCATGAGCTTAATTATTTAAGCAGAAATGTAATTAGTGTCTTTACGTTCTATCTAGTTTTTTGTTCTTTTTTATGTAACTTTATGGCTATCGCACTGGATATACTCGTTATAAAATACAGAAACATCAAAGTACAGCCATTCTTAACACTTGACCACTTTAGGACTTTGTCGCACTAACTATAACGCTGTAAGCGTACCTACGCAGTAAGCTAAAACCTTACAATAGGAACGCAATATTGGGTATTGGACTGATGTCAAATTAGTATGTAGGTTAAAAAAAATACAAAAGTATTAATTAGGCTCACATTGTCTTCAAAATAAGAAAAAAGGTTATATTTGAATGAATTTATAAAATTTGCATGAAAGTTTAACTGATAACCAGCATACAATAAAACTTGACCACGGCCACGTACCACTATTATTTATATCAGATCAGAAGAATGACATCACGGGAAATGTTGATACTTACCTGATAGTTATATATTTAATGTCACTTTTACATATGAATATAACTTTTAAATAACATTAACGAAAAGAAATTTACTAAATCGGTGAAAAAAATCTGTTTAATTGTGGCTTTATCTGTCTCTTTCTAAAACAAAATAATGGCGCTCGCTACTAGTGTATAGTGACGTCAAAAAATAGTTGTGCTGTTCTTGTCTCATCTGAAACTCTATAATGTACGAAAGTTTTAGAGTGATTTATAATAGAAAAATGCCAGCTTGTGTTTCAATTGTTCAGTGTGTTTCGATTTATTTACTGAAATAAAAAAAAAAACAGTCATATACCCATTGGTACGACATAGTACTAAAGTACTCAAGTAATTCTAAGGCTGATCGTAGCACCAGTTCCTCAGTGTAAACGGTATTATGATAATAAGTGCCGGATATGGCCCATTCCATTGTTGCCGATCGGATGACCTCGGGCCGTTTGTATCTTAAGAACAAACGGATTTAAAAAACAAATTAAAACTGTTATATCATCCTTTTGAAAACTGCTAGGATTTTATTAGCGACCTTGTCAAATAATAAGGATTATTGATTAATGTACGGTTACTATACTTATTATAGCTTAATTAGGATTTCTATTAAACTTTACATTTGTCTTTTGATTTTCTGATAGAACTTTATATAATAGTTTTAGTAAGTTAAGGTTTAACCCTAACGAAGCTTTTTATTGAATGTCAATTAAATATTCAGACATCAAACAAATTGATACTGTAATAGGAAAATTAAGGTCCCATTAAATTTTCAGTTATGTTTGAAGGGCTATTTCCTGAAAGCGTTACTAATTAAATTAGATTTCTTAGATTGGTGTCTATGGTATTTAGCATAACAATGGACGGAGATATATAATTTTAATATTTGAAACGTGCCAAGCCTTTGCGGCTTATTATGAGATAATTAAATTCATTGTGAAGTCGTGATTTAAATTGATTTCGTACACTATTAGAAGAATGCCAAGGAAAGGGCAATCTAAATAGCACGCGGTCAGTCACATTCTGAACAGCTTTATAGGTATAAAACGGGCTATTTCTTAACAAACTGCTCCATTCAACACTTTCTAAAACAATGCTACGTTCACTTCAAATGGCATTTAAATAATTCCGCAGTTTTATGTTCTAATAACGATTTGAATGCAACTGCATTGTCTGTCTAACTAGACACTATATAACTATGTTCAATTGTTAGCACCGAATTCAAAGAGAATTTTCTGTATTGCACCTGGTTCCCTTAACAATGTGTAGTTACTAAATGTGCTATGTTAGAATTTCTTTGGTTTCGTGGCTTAGATAAATTTAACATCCAAACTAATATTAATGCGAAAGTAAATGTGTTTGATTGTTTGTGACGTTATAAATTTCCGTATGAGATAGAGAGGTTCTTAGAGAAGAAATAGTACTATGTAGGGACTGGATATTGGTTTTCTTTTCAATGAACCTGAATGGAAAGCATTCTAAATAAAGGACATAGGAGTTTTTACTCCAAGAAGACATTCCTTTATTAAAAAAAAAAAATCCGATCCCCGTCTATCGCAAGCATATTTAAACAAAAACCGGTCAAGAGCGAGTCGGACTCGCGCACCGAGGGTTCCGTACAATCATAAATATATTTGGATATGTTACTTAAGTACAGTCTTTAAAAAAGTAGGATAAACGGCAGACAGGTGGAAGGGCGAACAGGCGGACAGTTAATTTACAAATCTTAACCACAGTTGCTTATGGTAACTAAAAAACGTTGCAGCCGCTCCACATTGCAAACTGTTTATATTACTAAGTAAGAACTTATTCTTCGTTTATTCGTACGTCAAATAGTAGGTAATGATATTAGAACCAGCCACCACTGTAGTATTAGGTGGCGCCATCTCTTGACCGATAGTCGAACTATTTTTTTTCACAAGTCAGCATTCTTAGGTCACCGCCATCTGTTGACTGGTAGTGAAAGTAAAGAAATTTTGTATGTTTTTTTTTTATTTCTAAAAAAGTGTGTTATATTGAGACATCGTTTTATTTTTCCTGTAATCTTTACGTAAACTACTATCACATAGAATTTTATTTCAGATTTTTCTCTTTGCAAACTTCGGAGATAAGGGGGGGGGGGGGACGGTATTTTTTTACATTTTTCATCATAAGTCGAAAACAATGCGGCCTAAGAAAAAAATAAAAAATGTTTTAAAATGTGCAAACAACGCTCTTTCATATGATACCCCACACGCTGCTGGGTGACTAGGTCACCTCACTTCAAATTTTTAAGACCCCTTTTCAGTCCCTGTTGTAAAAAAAAATTTTTTTTAATTTCTTTTTTATTTGCAAAATAGTTGGGCAAAAGTCATCTTAAACTATTCCAAATTTCAAGTTGATACCATTTGTAGTTCTTGAGATATCCAGCTGTGTCAGACAGACAGACAGACTGAGTCACACCATAAGGGTTCCTTTTTTACCATTTTGGTACGGAACCCTAAAAATCATTGATGCAGTTTTGTTTCTTTTTAAAAACAAAGGAATGTCTCTTTTGAGCAAAAACTAATATCTCCTCGGGAGGGAAAGTCTTTGCCTCCAAGTTCACTTAAAAAATCCACCCTATATTCCCAAAATTCTAACAGGATTCGAAATTACATGCGAACGAAGTTATTGGTAATAAGCTATTGTAAATATAAAATGTACCAATAAGTACTTAGTAAAATAAATACTTATTCAAAAATTCTGGCCACATAAACTCTTTGTTAGGAACAGAAGTTTTGTTATACAAAAGTGTTGTAAAATATTGCGATACGGATCGACGGTTAGCAGGAATGAAGTCCGCTCGTTTGGTTTTCTTGAAGGTGATTTTGTTAGTCAGTATCATAAACAATCCGAGAGTTACCGATTCAAGTTTTTGTTAGTGAATTAAAATAGTCGCACACATGCAACTAACTTAACTTACCTAGGTACCTATACTCCATCCGAGAAAAAATTCGAAGCGTTGGTCTTTAACTTTAATCATCTTATTAGGGTTCCGTACCCAAAGGGTACATACGTACCCTATTACTAAGACTCCACTGTCTATCTGTGTGCCTGTCACCAGGCTGTATCTCATGAACCGTGATAGCTAGACAGTTGAAATTTTCACAGATGATGTATTTCTGTTGCCGCTATAACAAGAAATACTAAAAACAGAATAAAATAAATATTTAAGGGGGCTCCCATACAACAAACGTCTTTTTTTTTGACAGAACTCTTTGTGCGCCAGTTCGCCTCGTCTTGGCCGGTTTTGTTTAAAATTAGGTATTGCATTATTCTCAATAATTCAAAAAAGTTAATAATCAACAGGTTTGTTACCAAAATAAAAATTTTAAGTAACTAAGTGGCAAAATTACAAAATCCAAATTGCTAGGTGGGTAACTAAAATTATATATAAATATGTTATTTATGTTTATAGAGCCCGTCACGCTCCGCCAACCGCACAACTGCAATGCAATCCAGATTTGCATATACGTTGGACGTCCGTAGCGACCCTGATTAATTGAATTATTAGCCAGCATTAGAAAGACTCACTAAGACCACATTATGTACACAATGTTGCGATTTCGATGAAGAAGTATTTTGCTCATGTTTGTCCAATTATGTAAAAAATAAAACACCTTCAAACAGGTTCAAAAGTTTCATGTCACTGATCTCGTTTCTTTGATGGGAAGATTAGCGTCAGAACGATGCCAGAATGCTAACAGACTGTTGGTCATCCTGTGGCTTGTTCAGTAATTACTAGGGTACACTATAGCCCGGATTCAGGCCGTCACACGCAATTATCCCTGTATGCTAATAGCAAATACCAGTCGCGGCGGCCACCAGCGGACGCCGCAAAATGGCTTCATTCCTCGCTCACGCGTCACTCATCAAAATTTAACAAAAACAATGAGCGTCCGCGAGTCAACGACTCGTGCACACTCTTCTTTTTGTTCGCCTATGAACAGCACAATGCTCAATAAAAACGGAGACCCAGCGCGAGACCATCGGCTACCATTAAAATTTCCTATTTGCATACGAGCATATAATTAAGGCGTAATAACAGCCTCTGTGGCGCAACAGAGAATAAGTTTTGAGCAATAATTTAATGGTTTGTATGCAAAATAGCCTCACCGTTACGTGTTGATGGGCCGATGCGCCGAGAGAGCGCGTCACGGTACACGGGAGTGAATTAGTCCTTCATTTAAATTACATTACCCCAGTGCACATTAGCGCTGTACGTGACTGTGTTCGTGTTTTTACGTCGTGGTTTCATTGAGTAGTAACGGGTTGGTTTTTCAAACGCATCGATAGTTGTAGGGTCGTCACTCGAGGCGATTCCGCACCCTCAGCGGAATCGTCGCGGCGATGTTTTCCCAACGCGGGCGCGGCGTGTGAAAACTTCGCTCTCCGGCGAGGGCTTGCAGGAGTGAGGAGACTCTCGAAACATAAAAACCGCCCACTCGGCCACGTAAATATGGCAGATGAAAATCTTTTATCGCGGTCACGTAGCGCCGCCGCGTCACGAGCGCACGTCACTCCGGGCTATAAAGACCGCGCCGCATTCTAATTTTGAACAAACAAGAATTTTTCGCTCAAATGACTCACTTTCAGGATAGCTACTATCAGCCTGAGTACCGCAATGCGCGCTTTAGGATATATCTTTATTGCTTGTCAAAATCACGTCGAGCAGGCGCGAGATCGCTCGATAGTCGAAACTAGAGGAATGAAGAAATAACTCAGTGTGAACGTATTAAAACACAGTTATCACTGTGATTGAACCGGATTGAACAATTATAACGTGTAGTTATTAATCAGAGACGCTGTTGTCTTTAATAATACGTGTAATGTCGATGTATGAGAAGCGAGCGGCTGTAAATCTCAGAAACTCCGCCGCCCGCGGCCGCTCCGACTTTCACAAGCGTTTTTACCAATAGAGACGTTACTATTGAACTAAATCAGTCCACGAGCTAGAGACACCACCATAAAACATCGTGTTCTCTGTAATATCCTGTTATTTTTTCCTAATAATCGTTATTGGTGTTTATTTATTACAAACTCGGAACAAATTACAGGCTTTATCGACGAAACAAAAAAAAAGTGGAAAGGGTTAGTCCAAAAAGTGAGTCGTCGGTTCGATCGCAATAAGTTTTCGATAAGGTCCGGGCGATTTAATTGCCGGTTTGATCTGGTTTTACATAAAAAAGACGAATGGCCGCGTAGCCCCGAGCTCATAAAACGTTTCGGGTACGTTTAAAAGTTTTTTCTATGGGATATTCGATCACTTTCACCTTCCTGTTGCGATCCTCGCGTTTATTTATTCAAAGCATCGGCCGCAGTGTCTGGGGACTTCGATAATCAGATCGAGATAGGTGTAACTATAGTCTCACCGATAGTCACTCCGTCGGTCGATAGTGAAATGTATTTGTTTGTTTTTTTTGAGAGAGGTTTAACTGGCAGTAATGATATTTACGTAGTCGTTTTGCCGTGTTGCAGCGAGTCGTTAGGACGCGTTCGTCTTTAAAAGAGGATGCGAAGGTGTGTAACGAGATTCTAAATTCGATCTCGGTAAATCATCGATCGAGTAATCGAGTTTAGAGATATTGTGGGCGGCGCAGGCGCTTCCCATATGTGAACACATCCTCTCACTAACCACGTGAAATTGCTCGTTTCGTTGAGAAGAAATCAATTAACACAATGAATTTTGGTTAAAATTTCCCCGGAGGACGGCTCATTCTGGGGTTAAAGTCCTGATAATTTGCATGTCTTTTGAACGCATGTGATTTATAATAACGAACGCTTAAGTAGTTTGATTTATTAGGTGACAAAACGTAGGCTTATCTAAGCGCATTTATTTAAGTATAATAAAGCCAGAGATTTGCATTCAACACGGTTCATGGATGAGGTGGTATGGCTTGCGTTGAAGATTGTTTGAGTGGTTACAACTGTGTACAATTACGTGTAGCGAAAATTAGCATGTAGGTAATATTTTACTTTATAGTTCTGGTTCCGCTCTGTTTCCCGGCTAGACGCTCTCGAATATTATTGCAACAAAAATATTATTTTACAGCGATTCGCTTTTGTTGCTTGTATTACATATTTTGATCGTTTCATGCGTAATTGATTCGTAGTTATCTCTGTTTATAGTTGTAATTTGTAGTCAATCCAATCTAATTTTACTTTTCAATTTAATTTATCTTTTTGGAAAATAAATATTGGATTTTACACAGATAAGGTATTTCAAAACTAAGGACAAGTCAAACAAATCTAAACATTTTTGAAATTAAAAGCAACTACACATAAAAGAACAATACATAAATATGAATATGTTGAAATGTTTCATTGAACATAACTGGTTGTTTTTATTTTTCGACTCATAACTGACCTTATAAATTCTTTATTGTTATGCAAATCAAAGGGCTAATAAACTAAGACTCGTTAAAGTCTCCGTGTTCTTTTGCCTAGTCCATAGCTCTGAGTGAACGTTACTTTCTCCAGTTTTCCTTCGCGTGTAAAAAATCTTGATATTTTTTCCGCCAAGTGAAACTCCGCTTTCCCTTGTTAATGAATATTTTACAATTTTCGTTGTAATTGCAATTACTTACGTTAAGTAAAAGTTGTTAAGGAGTACGTGCCGTTTTAATGTTATGACGTACTGTCCGTATGTTGCATGTTTTGTTAGTTAGTGATATTCTATTTGTAATGTTTCTGAATGTGATTTTTTCTCTCATCTTTCTCAGCCTGCCAGGAGACAGGTAATTCACGACTTTAACAAAATGATGCTTCGGTTCGCTTTTGATATTTCGTTTCTACACCTGGTTGTTGTTGTTTTCATTCGCTTTATTGTCTATTTTATTTCTATCTTAAATGGCAACTTTATTCAGAATAAAGGTTTATTTCACCCTTAAAAAGTAATATGAAAAGTTTGTTAAATGAAAGAACTCTATTAAAGTAATTAGCATGGTCATGTACAGTAAATAAAGCTAGCCAGTGACGGTGCGACAAGCAATAATTGAGTGTTGTGTGTGACAGAGGGTCGCGAGTGCGTGAACTGCGGTGCGACGAGTACTCCGCTGTGGCGGCGCGACGGCACCGGCCACTACCTCTGCAACGCCTGCGGCCTCTACTACAAGATGAACGGCCAGAACCGCCCGCTCATCAAGCCCAAGCGAAGATTGGTGAGTGTAAGAATCCGACCAATTTTATTGTATTTGCGTTTGAAAGCCGCGGCTATAAATCATAAAGATTTGTCGGTATTTAAATATCTGTGAAATCGTGAAGTTCCTATCGATTAAGTAGGACGTAAAACGTTGGAAATTTCCGAAATGATGTCGATGCACTGTAACAAAACGGCACAGGCTTCACCTCAATAGTGAGTACGCTTGTTATTTTAGACGTTATGTTAGAGATAACACAGTTATAAGCGGGATTTTAAGACAGATCCGACAAGAATGGGTGTTGTTTACAGTTAAGGGGCAGTAATAAAAAGGCGGAGCATGCACGCCCGCGCACGACACCGCACTAACTCCCACAAATTGGGCACTTATAAAAGTTGAACGTTTCGACGAAAGAGCTCCGTGTCCACTAAACTAGCCGCTGCGACCGTCATAAATCTTCCAGTTAACATTTAATCTAAGGTTGGGTACGCATAAAACTGAAACAATGCGACATCGGCCGCTGCGGCGTCACGTCGCCCGCGTGTCGACTAACGAGTGTCCCGTGCCCGCAATTGTACGTACAATTTACCTTAATACCCGTCTCGCAGACATAAACTAGCGGAATGGCATGCCATATTTGCCTTTTGTGGCCAAATTACGTAATACGCCAACATTATGGTTTCATTGGTACACGCCGCCCGTTACAGCGTTGTGCGCTGCCATCATATATGAATTAACAATTTCGAATTATAAACTTCATATAATAAAATTTACATGGAATAGATACGCGGTGTTTTGTAAAATGATTTCGCGTCGCGCGTCGCCGCTACTCCGAGTCATGGTATTTAAACCCGGATGCAAGCTGCTTTAATATTAAATTCACTGTACTGTACAAACATACCGTTAATGCGTCTCAGAAAGATTGAATTCTCACTTTTCTTTTCATTGTGGGAAATGTGAGACAATGCATTCAGAACTAGCCAATTCTAAAACTTATTTAACCAATTGTTAAACATTAGAATAATAATATTTTGAGTACCTCAGTGATAGTTTAGATTGTGAAAGTTCAAATTTAATTTCTTTCATGACAGTATTCCTGCAATGTACCTATGTAATGCCAAAAGTTCAAAGTGTGTTTTTTCTAAATACATGTAAATTAAAAAGTTCTCGTAGATAATCTTCACAATCATATACAAATCACAAGCTTGTTGCGAATATATAAAAGTTAAATGTAACACCGACACATAATTCATCTTAACATGCTTTAAGTTGTATTGAATCAAAACAAATACTAGAGCTAGAGGTTTTATTGCATGTAAATAATTTAACAGGCAAATAAATCAAAATTCTTACGTCAATCGGGCAACATGGCTACAGTAATTAATTGGGCGAACCAGTACATGGTAATTAAAACATCCATTAAGAAACTGCAACCTTGTGCTCACTCACTAATTGGACAAAACGCCGAACTAAAACAATGAATTAAAATTATAATTCCTATTCATAATAATTGGACTGGTCCAATTACACGGGCGCACTTGACACAATTAGAAGATGGGAAAATTCATACAATACACGCTCATTACGATGGAAGTGTGAACTAAACAATTGGAAAATAATCGTCTCACTTAATAAAAATAAGGCATTAACCTTGTGTTTGACGAACTTCTTTGTTAAATTAATTATCACCGACCTTTATGCATATAGGTACTCCAGCGCCAAGTGTTGCAAGCATTATTTATATACTTCCTCCAAACTATTTAGTGTTACAAAACATAATATTTTTATAAATATTCTATATAATAATAATATACCGAAAATTGCGTACTTTTATATTTTGCTATGTTTTGTGACACTGCTGTGATGGTTAGTCGTAAATTTAAATCACCGCATATTTAATCTTATCTACCTAGTACATCTCAATTTCAGTGAGAACGGTATGCAAAAAATGTCCGCTGCCTTCAACGAAATGTTAAATATCTATAAATACAACATTAAAAATGTAAATAGAGTAATAACTGGCGTTAGTAGCAAACATTGTAATTATAACGCGTTTTGCCACCACGTTGTTTCAAACGAAGATGGCTCCCAGATAACGTTTTTATTACACAACCTTAATACTTTAAAATTCATGATTTTGTTAGAATATAAACGAGAGAGCTCATATTCAACTCGCAGTGAATAGGAAATTAGTTTCATTTATTGTGAATTAAAAATGAGCTCATTTGGCTAATAGTCTAGACGACAATTCATTTAAGATAATTATAATAAATCATATTTAAAATGGTATTGTGTGGCTGTACTTAAAGTATTAAAAAGTTTCAGAGATTCTCACAAAGATTTGAATCAAAAGAGAAATAAATATAACTATATTTCTTTTGTTTTGTGACGTGAAATAAATTGTGCGGTGGTTAGACAGCGTACACTTGAAAGTGGCGAGCCGCATGTTGTTTTTCAGTTACTATAAAGACTTGACTACACTGTGAATTTCTATAACCAGATTTGTCTACAAAAATAAAATACTCATTGATGTTTTAGCACAAATAGTAGAAATTATTTTAGACTACTTTCACAGAATCATAACAGCTTAGTCATACAAATCCGGCAAAATGTTTCAGACAATTGGATATAGGTACTGCTCATATTCATATAAGCATTAAATTCGCCATTTGCTATACATTTAAATAGTGATAATTAAATAAATAAATACTAAAAACTATTTAAAATTACTGCCATTCCAGAACTACTGAGAGCATTGGTGTAGGCCAAGCACATTTTCAAATTAATCCGACAGTCTGTCACGAAAGTAAGTACTTGTAGAGTACACATTAATATAAATGCTAAAATACCCGTACAAAACCCGGCATATAATTTGGCAAGAGAAAGATGAGACAAAAGATGCGCCGAGTTTAGTGTTTGTGGCTACTGCGCATCTTTTGTCTCGTTTTTAGCTTGCCAAGTTATGTGCCGGGCAGTATACTTTAAGTATGCTAGTGGTGACTTATAACTTTGGAAGTAATGTCGAATTAAATGCTCAGACGTTAAAGTACAAATTAGCGCGTGCTCTAGCGTGCTGGTTACACCGGGTTGCGTAATCGCGTTTTCAAAACCTTAACGTAAGATATGATAGGTACTCTAATTATTTTTACTATCACAAAAACCTATTTTTTCTAAAAATATGTTTCTAACATTAATATAATAATTTTGTCGAATAACTTTCGAGATAGTTATCTCGTAACCTAATTGGGTTATAGTATAGAGCAAATATTTACTACATGAATAATTGACTTTAAAATTTTATACTACTTATCTTTCTTTGTAAAAGGTATATCAATAACATAATATATTTTTTGGAAGACGTAATCATTTCTATTTTTTGAGATAAATAGCTCATAATACAGCGAAAACAGTGGAATTTTGACTTTTGTCAGTCTAGCCTATGTAATTCCCTTAGTCGGGCAAGTAGTGCCTCGAGACGAGTCTTAAATTTCGCATGGGCAATTGAGCGTACGCGCTCTCGTCGGGTTTTACTTTAGTTGGAGGCTCTTGTGCTTTTAATACGTATGCTTAAGCAGAAATTAAGAATAAATAAATTAGAAAAACGATGAAAACATAAGGAAAATAGTTTCTTGTGCATAAAGAATTAGCATGTGTTCGTTGAAGTCTTTTTAATGAGGTATTGGTAAAATAAAATAATAATGCGAATAGTTAGACAATTTTAATTATTTGATAATGTATTGAGTATTAATGCCTGTAATTGAAATTGAAAAACCCTTTATTAAAATTAACTTAGAAATTAAGTGCTTTTGAATTTTCTATATTTTTCCATTCGAGTGAAAAAATTGAAAATAAGAGTAATTAACATCTATATTGTGTCTACTAAATTAAAACACCTGAAAAAACAAACAATTCAAAGGAAAGTTTTTGTAATACAACGGTGAAATCTTTATTGCGTTTAAAATAGTGTAGCATTTGAACTTTTAGGCGGGTTTTGAAGCAATGCATAAAGTCTGTAAGGACTGGTATTAGGTGCTTTATTATTCCAAAGTGAAGTGAAAATAATACTCAGTACAAACTGAAAATTCATTCACCATCACATGCTCTACTGGCCCGTAGGGTAGAGTCTGTGCAAAAACGCATAAGTCCGAAACGCGCCTTACCGAGTAATAAAAGTGCAGTTGCAACAGCAATGTTACGAGCTCCTTCACGCATACATCCAGCCGGGAGCGGGCTACGTGCGAACAAGGTAGGGTTTTATTTCACTGATTTACGTGGATGACTTTATATGTGATAAACGATGACTTCGGACTGATCAGGTAGCGGTATTCACGAACGATGGCAGTATGGACTGGAAAAATAGATTGAGTCACTTATCAAAATATGATTTTTTTAAATTAAATTCTGATATAAAATCTGTGTAATATTTTAAATACTTTTTTAATATATGACATGTGGAGAACTCATTGTGGTGGATAATTTATTAATTTTAAAACGATGTCAAAGAAATGTGAACTGGTACTTAGATAACCTTTAATTTCCAAGATATAAAGGTACTCTTTTTATTGTTAAATAAAACAAAATAATTTTAAATGGTTAAATACGTCTTATAGTTTATTAAACTTTGTAATAAAAACATTTGTAATGCAAAGTTTTAATACCAAGTATTCGCAAATTCAAGAAGCCAATCGTATGTTTGCTTAACGGTCATAAATCTATTTCAGGACGACATTATTCACTATAATAAGTTGCACGACTATCAATTTTTACTTTGTGACTCGACAAGATACTACTCAGTCATTAGATAAAGAAACTTTAAACACGGATTATAAACCTTAATGCAAACACATAAGGTATTTTATTTGAAGTATAAAATGTTACTCCTAGCTCTTATACATATCTATAAGCATAGAACCGTCGGTCGTAGAACCTAACTACTTAGCATGCGCGATCCAAAGCGGTGCCAAATAGTATACTATTACAATGACAATCCTATTGCCTTAAACGTGGTGTTAGGTAAACATTAATTCCTTGTCGGATTGGAAGTCTTCTATCAAACAGTGTAGATGATCAACTTTTATTTAAAAAAAATAAGGAAAATACTTTGAAAGCAAAACGAATTCAATGAACGTATAAACTTAATTGGAGCTTGGAGCAAGCTAAAAAAGGAAGTATTTTTTTTACATAACGGCATTACAACGCAAAAAGAGGTTTTAATGCAGATTCATTTATTAGCGTTGCACCGGCTGTTACAGACAAAGGAGGTTCGAACTAATTAAAATAAAATTTTACGAAGTGTAAATACTTTTTGGTGGCACGGTAGTGTCGGCCGGCCGGACTCACGGCAATCGATCACGGCTGGCCGACGAATAAATTCTCCGGTTCGGTGCGGTACAAGTTAGGAAATGAGAGCGATTAAGTTGCAATATTTGAAATAAATGTTTAAACTGTTTTATTTAATTTAAAAGCAAATTTATATAATATAATAAATAAGTATTTAGGACGTCTTAGTTTAGAAGTTGGATTTATTTTATTTTTTAATTGAAAAATATCTTTGTAAATAATGTAAAGTAAAATGTAATGTATTTTGTTTTGGTTGAATGAATTATTATTGAAGTGAAAACTTCTTTAGCAGTTGAACGCTTTTTTGTAATGGAGAAAAAATGCTAAACTCACGTCAGTAAAGAGTCACCAAGAATCACCTGACCCTGATCAAAAATTCGTAAGACGGATGTGACGGATGGAGAGTAGACAGCCGGCGGCGGAAGTATCCCCCTCTCTTTCTACGGGGCGCGGTGAAAATGGCGGTGCGTCATTTCAAGACGTAAACACTTGTGTCACCATAGTGACGCGCAATTTTTTTTATTCAATGTCAAAACTCTAGATTTTTTGTCAAGCTATGGATAAGACTTTCGTACAATACTGTTCTGTATTCGTAAATTCAAATGCAGAGTAAATTCGTAAGACGGCAATTCGTGCAAAATTATTCCCTAACCATTCCAAAATATCAAAAATGCACAACGTTAATATTCTAGTTTTCCCTTATGCCGGCACTCCCGGAGTACAACCCGATTTTTTTATTATTTCAGCAGCTTTTATTTGCATTCTAGAAACAAATCAATAATAAATGATGATATATTTAAGAAAAACTAGTTTTATATCGTCGATCGCAGTCAAAAGAGTTGGGAGCTTTTCAAACTTCGTTTTTAGGAAAGTTGAGGTATTACATTTTTATACATAACTAGCGGCCGCCCGCGGTTTCACCCGCGTGGTTCCCGTTCCCGTGGGAATATCGGGATAAAAAGTATTCTATGTTTTAATCCAGGCTATCCACTATCTGTGTGCCAAATTTCAACCAAATCCGTTCAGTAGTTTTTGCGCGATTGAGGAACAAACATCCAAACATCCAAACCCACAAACTTACACATTTATAATATTAGTAGGATTCTTTTACTAGAAAGAAGAACTTATTGTTTCATGAAAAAGTGATATAATACTTTTTCAAACTATAAATAAAAGTTTAAATATTAAACTTGATTAATTCATCCATCGATTCACCCAAACAATAATTAAGATATCAAATAGCTGTATGTAACATGTTGCTCATTAAAAACATGACCCAATTTATAATAGATATGTCATCGTTCTCCATGCTTCAGTCACTCACGGTTGAATCATACTTTGATATGTTGCCGATATATGTTGAACTTTGCTATTGTTTACGATTCAGCTAACTTCTAATCAATGAATGAATATTGTCATTGATAAGTATCGAAAGGCATTTCACTTTAATGTGGTTATAAGTTTAAGTTAAGTCAATTTACTATGACACACACATAATAAATTGTAGTGAAAGGTAAACTTTATTGTTTCATAAAACTGAAACAAAAAAAAATGTATCACCTATTCTGCAACTACAGCTCGTTTCCGTCTGCAACTGCAATTGTAAACATTTGTTCCTATATAGCAACAAATGCGTTTACAATAATTGCATATTAATCAATCAATATGTCACATATTTCTTCAATAAAGTCCTAACAATGATCTACAATCACATTAAATATAATTGTACATACACATAACTCCTTATCTGTAAAGTCATAGGCCAAACAGACGACAGCATCGGTAATGTTAATTATCATGTTTATGGTGGCTAAACGTCCATAAATTAAAATTAAATACGTTCTTACGGCGCAAAAAAGCGCGTGCGTTCGGTGGGACGTCTGAGTGACACACGGGACTCTATCCGCGCGGCGGGGGGGACATATTTACCATTCTCGCACTCAACTTGCCTACCTGAGTCCAAATGATTCAGGTCGAATATAAGTCATGGTATCAGCTTTATGTTAGAGCCAAGTTGTATAAAATCTTCACATCCTTTGTTTCTATAAAATAAAAATATTTGATAAAATAACCTTGATGTAGATTGGTACCTATAAAACATTGTACCTACCTACACGTATCATTAAATTGTATTTGGATATGAAACAGTCATCTAGAAGCTTATTATATACATTAAACTAAAACATACACAAGTTATTTGTGTATTAAGTGAGCATTGAAAAAATAGAAAAGTAATCTGTCATATTATTGTACCTAGCTGCTTAAATTTTCCTCAACGAAATACGTATTTTGCTAAAAGTGTCCTGAGTTACAATTACTCGTACCTATCTACAGATAAACCAATCAGTGAAAGATTTTAAATAATTGTTTTAATCTATCTACGTCATCGCCAGTTTAATGGCCTTCAAATAGTGGTAATAGTAGAATTCTCTGCTAGAGTTTTATTTTAAAGTTTCTTTTATAATGTGGTTGGTCCCGCGCTACGCTCTTTTCGATTGTATTGGATTTCCATAAACACAGACCCTTTTTTCATCGCACGGTCCGAGAGCGTGGAAAAAATTCCACTTTTGTCAACGCCTTGATTGATATGGCAACCTTCCCTTGTTTTAGCAATAACCCAGTCTTTCGATATTTTTTTTTGTTAAACGTCCTCTCGTACATTTTTATTTGCTACGTCGAACAGGTTTGACATATCACTAAATTTTGTAAGAAAAATTACTATTCCAAGGATTTTATACCGGTGGCCGGGCGGGAGGTGTTATAAATTTTCGACGTTTTTTTTCTGAGTCACCGTTCATTGTTGGGAATTGAATGTTTTTGTGTACTTATTTTTTAGTTGG
The DNA here is from genome assembly GCA_943789525.1 of Agriphila geniculea. Taxonomy (NCBI): domain Eukaryota; kingdom Metazoa; phylum Arthropoda; class Insecta; order Lepidoptera; family Crambidae; genus Agriphila; species Agriphila geniculea. Next base: position 19,547,165 of record OX038875.1, read on the forward strand.
TGGCTCTACCTGTGCTAGGCGCCACTGGCTATGACATTTATGGCCAGGATATTGGGACAGTATTAATGTCGATATTAATAACGAGGAAACGACCTTTGTGGGAGATCATAAATATGTTTGATGGACTGGTAGGGCCCAGTTTTATTGCTCTGTCAAAATATATACTCGTTTTTTATCTTTTACTGGGAAATTAAAATTATTGATATTGTTTTCGCACCAAAAATTGTATAAAACCAAACCCCAATTTAGGTGCATAGCAGTGGAAGAATAGTTTTTTTAAGTGTTAATATCTTAAATTCTATGAAACTTTAAATCGAACATACTGTTAGTACGTTAAAAAAACTGAAATCTGAAATGTCTTACGATTCACATGAAATTATAAAAACTTATATTACTATCTACTAACTAAAGTGATTACTGATTAGTTCTATGTGCTAAACAAATTGTTCATGTAATTTTTTTCGGTAATTAATGTAAACCCTCATAGAATAGAGAGGTCGATCGATTTTGAACGAGTGCGCGCTCGATTTCACGCGATGGAGAGCGGCGCAAATCGATTCATCTGCCTACGCCTCACGAGCCTTGCCACCACTCACTAATCTCGTTATGCAACCGATTAATTTATATGACGAACGATTTTTATCGATTAGTCTGGTCACATGTTTTTTGTTGTCAAGTAAATACTCCCGGAACTATCCTGTGAGCTTTGATTCTTTATCAACTACCTATGTTTATTTGATATTACGAATAAATGTTGGTATTTTTTTGATACTAGGGACTTAAGTTATCCTTTACTTCATTACTAATATTATAAATGCGAAAGTCCGTTTGTTTGTTTGTTACGCCTTCACATCTTAACTACAGAACCGATCGTCATGAAATTTTACATACATGTTGTTAGGAGTAGCTTTTATTCCGAAAAAAAGTATTGTTCCCAAGGAGTAGCAAAAAAAAAACTTTTCACGCAGACGAAGTCGCGGGCGGCTGCTAGTATTTTTATAAATTTTTCATGATCATGTATGATGTAAATAATTCCATTATAACTCCTCTTCAAACATCTATAATAACAATTTTGTTCACACATCGCTCTGAAACAAAAACTCCCGAAATTAATGTTATCTGACATAATAACTAAATGAAAACGGGTGTTCGTTCGAAATGAAACATTTTCTTGTTACACTAATCGGTCGGTGCGAAGCGTTCGTGTAATTTATCGGTAGCAGGCCCGTTTCTTGATTTAGAGCCTCAAATTGCACAGGTCGAGATTACGTTGCGAACACTTCATGTGCATTCAACACTTCTATAGCACTTATGTCTGTACTAGCGGCCGCCCGCGACTTCATCTGCGTGGAAAGTTTTTTTGCTATCCCTAGGGAACAATACTTTTTTTCGGGATGAAAGGTATGTACCCTATGTCCTTCTCTGTACCCCTGACAACGTGTATGCAAAATTTCATGATGACCGGTTCAGTAGTTAAGACGTGAAGGCGTAACAAACAAACAAACAAACGGACTTTCGCATTTATAATATTAGTAGGGATTACCTACACAGACTACAAAGTACCATGAGACAACGAACTGTTTGAGACTAACTGCGAGCTCTAGAAGCTACAAACATAGGAATAGGTACTACAGAAGATTTTTCTTTGCTCTGTGCTACGAGATTAATCACCAATATCGAACTGGTGATCATTATATTGGGGTTGCCAACCTGGTTCTACCAACTTTTTGTAGGAGATGTGTTTGGTATATTTGGTATAATTCATAGTTGGTCCTGTTCTGCAATATGATCCGATAATCTGTCCTACAAAAAATTGGTCGTATGGGAGAACAAACTTATTTTTATCTTTTGTCCATTTAATATGTAGTAAATTCTACTTGTTGTTGTAATTTTCAACAGTCAACTCAGTTCTTAGTACCTATGCGATTATCTTGTAATTTCCATAGTTCACTTAAAATGAACTTAACATTTTCAATTATCAAACATTATGAATTTTATAAAATCTTACCAGAAGTTAAGTATATACCTTACCTTTCAATCTCAATGTTAAATTTGGTCAATTAAACATTAAGCAACTTGTGAAGTGGCAAGTAAACTACCGTATTACGTTTTAATCTGGCTTAACGTTCTAGATTGACAGTCGAGTAAAGTGCTTCACTACCGAACACGTCGTAACTAATATCGATTCAACAAAAAAAGTTGTGTTGAATAAAAGAGTTGGTATAACAAAAAAAAGTTCGTATATCGAAAAATAAAACTTCGTGATGCTCCCGCTATTGACTTCCTCTCGACAATTAACATAGCAGGAAGCGCGGGCTGTCATTAACCCGTCAGCGCGCGGTAGCACCGAGTGTTCCAAAAAGCATTTGACTTGATTCGCGATAGGGGTGGGAAGCACCAGTATTGCCAGATTACTTATTAGTTTAGAAATACTAGCCAGATTAAATTGCCAGATTACTTATTAGTTTAGGAATTCTAGACCTACGTTAATATTTGCAGATTGTTGCTAAAATGAAAACAAAAGACATGCCGTACCAAAATGTAAAGTTTTGTGCGATGGAAAACTCTTTAATATTCATAGGTACAAAACATAAATAAACAACATTTTTTTTTTTACAGATAGGTGTAATTTAATTCCTAAACACACACTTTCTAAAAACACCTTTGTTTAATCCACTGCAAGTCTACGCAACTTACAAAAAAGTATCAGTTGTTACATTTTCATGTCTTGTCTTGATATCTCGAGTGCAACACTAACAAAATCACGGTTTGAGCCAACGTAATTAGGTACCGAATGCTTTATAAATACAAATAAATAAAAGGAGCGGCGAGAGGTGGCAGCCAGCAATTTAGCGGGTATACCCGGGGAACTAAATTGTCGGGTTCCAGAGCCGTGTCTCTTTGACTAATGACGCAACTCCCGCGCACAGCCAACGGTGTTATGAGCGTGTTTAAGCTTTTCAATTATTGATATCGTGAACATATGCCGCGGGTTATGAGGTGACCAATTTTTTTTCGATTTTCTTGACTGTTAAATCGATGCTTTTGTGTCTATGGGCCCTTTAGTTTATGTAGGAGGCGTGCCACGGCCGTTCCCTCAGTGTTATTACTTCAGAACTGTATTGTTTCAAAGGCGTGCTGTTTCATCACGATGTATAATTGCATTACACTACAATTCAGTGGTAAAATGGTTGAGCAAAACTTATATAATTTATTTGAAAATACTTTTGATTAAACGATAGTGATGTTTTGTGTCTCTTACATCGTATTTATTGAATTTTATTGGTTGAAAACAAATAAAAACATTGTTGTGAGGCGAGTGAGGGGCGGTCACGTTTTTCATTGTTTGTCGAGTCCGAGCGGTTCGATGTTCGATAATAGAAAGATTTACTCTCGACATTTCTCGAACTCGTAAGTAATTCCTATTTAACGGTACCTATTAAACCTTTAAATAAATTGGATAGCTAGTTAGGGATGCCGATAAAAACTATTCATTTCAGTTTTTTTAACAGCTTCATTATTTAAGACATCTTTTACGTTTGCATCAGGAAGCAAAACTACGATTTTCTTATTAGTTAAAGTCATCGTTTGACAAAATGCCAATTAGTAGGTGACCAATGCATTTGAATGGTATATGCAAAGTTAACCCCTGGCAGGCTGGCAGCCCTACGCATTCGGCGCTGTTTTCGTCCCACGCGACGCCGCTACAAGCAACTGGGACCCATTTCTGGCTTCCGCGTCTTGCGACCGCAAATCAAACAAACGAGCATCGATCCAATCCTATAGGACTAGTACAATCCAATTGGACCACTCCAATTCAAATCCGATTCAATTTCGGACATGTTTGCTAGCCTATTAGCGTGTGTTTGTACGAAAGTAGTGTTCAATACAGCTAAAATCATCAATGTATGACTGTTTGTTGACCTTCACTATACAAAAAATATGTTTTTGAAATACCATCATGACTGCATACTTTTACAAATAATTGATGATCAAACGAACTTACCTGTACGTGAAGTTCGATCACAATTATATGAGCAGCTTCATTCGACGCGATTTCTTCTTATTTAACATATTGTAGCTATGTCTCCACGTAACAGCCTTTACACGAATATTTAAAGTAAAAGGAACAAATAAAAAGTCACTCATTTGATAGTTCCCGCCTTCGCCCGATGCGCCATTTTCTTTTCATTATGTTTAAAGTGTACTCACCTACTATTAAAATATTTTTCTTCTTCTTTTATGAGGGTTGGGTAAATAATTAAAAGCACATTATATTATTGCCTATTATTTTCTTATGGGTGGGTGATTGTTAATCGCGTCGAATGAAGCTGCTCATATAATTGTGATCGAACTTCACGTACAGGTAAGTTCGTTTGATCATCAATTATATTTCGCAGCTTCATTCGACGCGATTTCTTCTTATTTAACATATTGTAGGATGTTCAGAGTTTAGAGATTAAAAGAAAAGAAAAATATGAGAATGCCAATCAACATTTATTCATATTACAGTGAATAATTATTGTTCCTGATTTAGAATTGCATTTGCGAATTTGATCGGATCATCAAAAAAATTTCTTTGATAAAATTTTGCGAACACTTTCGACGCGTTAGCCCATCCGGTTGTTTTTCTAATTAAATCTAAACTAACACCTTTTCTGCTGGCAGTAGAGGTAGCCGCGTGGTGCGTGCTGTGAGCTGTATAATGATACGCCTATGCCGCTAGCTTGAAGAATATCTTTGATCCAGCGGCTAAGTGTGTGCGATGTCACCTTATTGTAAGGTCTTTTGAAACTGATGATTAAATTAGAAATATTGTCTCGAATTAATCTAGATTTATCTAGGTATATAAGCATTAATAGCGCGAGCAGGACAGATTTCCGGACGTCTATTATAAAATGTTAGTATTTGTATTGGTTGATTTGAATTAATTTTTGAAGTTTTTATTGAATCCGGTGTCATTATTTTAATTTCATTCCCATGTTGTATACTAACATTATCAAATTTTATCAAAGAAAAAATTTGCCCACGATGCGCGGTCACTAGTGCCAGCAAAGTGTTTTCTTAGAAAGCATAAGTTAATCTCTTCGTTGGGCCACAAACTAGACAAATAATTAAGTACAGTATTTGGGTCCCATGTGAGATTATAACTTGGTAATGGAGGCTTCAATCGAAATACCACATTCATAAAACGTTTTATCAAATCACTATCTGAGGCTTTTGGACTCATAATCAATATAATGGTCGACTTGTGTGAGTTAATTGTACCGTATTTTGCACCACCATTGAACACATATGTTAAAATGTTTGCAAAACAAAAACTAATGTTTAAATGAACTGTCATATTGGCTCACTGTGTTAGGGAACAGCGACAGACAGTATTATCTGAATAGCACTGGGTAAGAGCGATCTTTTTAACAGAGTTTGCCGGATAATTTCCCGGCAACCAATGTAAGTTCCTTGTGTAGACTGTGAGGCGACCGGAAAGGTGAGATAATAAGGTTTGTGTAAGGTTTAAAATAAATTGGTTCCTCAATTAACATTTTTTTTTTTTTAATGAAACCATGGCTGCATAGGCCAGTACGGTACTACAACTACACCTTCGTATCAGCCTTATCGTAAATAATTTTTTGCAACATTTTTAAGACAATCGAAAAGGGTGGAAATGCATAAAACAAAAAATTGGACCAAGAAATTGTAAATTCATCGACAGCCACTGAATCAGGGTCTTGTTTCCAGGAAACATAGTCTCTGCATTTTGCATTTTATCTCGTTCCAAATAGGTCAATATTTGGTTGTCCAAAAGCATTTACAATATCTCGATAAGAATCATCGTTTATTTGCCATTCAGTATCGACATTAGTAACGCGAGATAATATATCCGCCTGTTTTTTTTTTTTTTTTTTTGTTGTTATGTAAGAGACAAATATCATAATTTTGCGGGATTCACACCACTGCCTAATTGATTGTGTGATCTCGTTTTAATGTGGATACTGAATACTTCCCATTTTATTAATACAAGATATTGTAGTGACATTATCAATTCGCATTAAAACTTCAGAATATACAGATTATTAGCGAATATCTTAAGAGCAAAAAAGGTGGCCTTTAGTTCTAAAACATTGATATGAAAATGTTTTTCATTTTCTTGCTTGTTTACTATCACTAAAAGCCCCCCAACCAGTAGCAGACGCGTCAGAGAAAAGTTCGATTTTTAGACACCCTTCATCTATGTGATTGGTTAACCACCATTTACATAACATAAGTATTTATGTCGTTCAAATTTCTTCCTAGGCAAAGGATGTCATCTAAATAAATTATTGAAATCATATGAATTTTTGACCGCAAAATTGCATTACTGGTTTGAGTATTTTTGTAAATACAAAAGGAGCTGACGAAAGGCCAAATGGTAAACAGTTAAAATGGTATAATGTATGGTTGAATTTAAATTTTAAATATTTTCGATGGTCTTTATGAATTGGTATCTTTTATATCGACGGTTGCCATATGGCAATTTTTAGTTATTAACTTTGCTGCCGTTCGATAATCTTCCATTTTGAAATGGGACGTACGCACAAACTTATTTAAGCACTTTAAGTTTAAATAAACCTATAATCGCCATTAGGCTTTTGGACCAGGAAGACGTTAGATACAAACTTATCTTCTTCATGGTCACATTTTGAAATAGCAACAATTTGAACTAAATTATTAATGGCTTTGTCAAAATGTAACATTTCAGCAGATTTAGGTAAAGTATTTGGACAGTCGACTCGAGTAGGTCTGCATATAAAAGGAATTTCGTATCCACGTATCCAAGACAATATAGTATGATTGTCGGTCATATCTGACCAGGCCTCATAAAAAAGAGAAAGACGACCTGCGGTTACCTCGGAGTCTAGGTTCGCCGATGCGGACGGCGAGATGGTGGCGGAGGTGGTGAGCGCGATCGAGTCGATGACGTCATCGTCCTGGCGGCTGTGGCACGCGTCTGCACTCCTGTCGGCACGTTGCGTCTCCTTCCTGAAGGGCCCTTGTGTTTAAAGATTTGTTTTTATAAAAGTTAGACTTATTAAACTTGGTATTCTTTTGGTTTTGTTTAAGGTCGGCGCCAGATTTTTGAATATTCTTAGCAGACTTTAATTTGTCAGACATGTTGTCGCCAAAAAGATATTTATCTCTTTTGGCTTCTATCAAAGTATCTTTCAGGTTTGCGTTAGTAGCGGATATGGCAAAGCTCCTTCTAGTTTTTGTTTCGTTGAAATGCGTGTCGCACAATATGCGGCAAGCATCACTCACTGCTTTAAGAACTTTGCTACGTTCTCCTTTATTTATAATTGCATGGCTTCTGCAAGAGCTGCAACCGCAATACTAATTTGCTTTTGTCTGTCGACCAAGATGTTATCTCTCTTAATCAGTACATCAGGAAGTGACGCTTTCACTTCAGGGTTTAAGAGAGGTGGTATCAGAAGATCACAGTTGGCGGGTATGAGACATTCCTTAAAAATCTTCTCTTTTATCTCTTTTGGACAGTATTTCTCGCCAGCGATCAGCGATATACTTATGAATAGCTGGTCTGAAATCGACATCAGTTTTTGGGGCGTCTCCCAATAATTGTAAAATCTCGTCATCTAATTGTGGTTCTGGTAGGACAGCTGCGGTCGGGGAAGTGGAGGCGACCGGCTCGTCAGCTGCTGGCGCTGACACCGTAGATGGTGGCTGAGCTCTCGTTGCGCTGCCATCTAGTGGCGTCAAAGAGCTATGACGATCGTTTGTCGCAAGATCTGCGGATAGATACAACCAAAATCATGTAAAACATTCATCAGGTTAATTCCAGTTAACCTTAGAATAATCAATGACTGTACTATTAAATACTTAAAAAATAAAATACACATTTAACGTGACAAGAATAACCCTGATGGTTAATCTGCATCACTTGTGTAAACAAGTACTAGTCACATAGTATATAAAAGGTATGAAAGGGATAGCCCTGGTGGCTAACCCGCATCACTAATAATAGGGTACCCGCCAATAAAACCCAACAGTAAATGTGTCAGGGATTAGCCCTGCAAGTTAACCTGTATTGATTTTACAGAGCACAGGCCATACACACTATTTACGTAACAGGAATAGCCCTGGTGGCTATTCCGCATCACTAGTGTAGGTACTCGCCATCAAACAGCACATTAAAGTAACAGGGAAAGCCCTGGTGGCTAGCCCGCATTAATTGTTTAGGAACTCGTCGTAGTACACACTATTAACGTGACAGGAATAGCCCTGGTGGCTATTCCGCATCACTAGTGTAGGTACTCGCCAACAAACAGCACATTAAAATAACAGGGAAATCCCTGGTGGCTAGCCCGCATTAATTGTTTAGGAACTCGTCGTAGTACACACTATTAACGTGACAGGAATAGCCCTGGTGGCTATTCCGCATCACTAGTGTAGGTACTCGCCAACAAACAGCACATTAAAATAACAGGGAAAGCCCTGGTGGCTAGCCCGCATTAATTGTTTAGGAACTCGTCGTAGTACACACTATTAACGTGACAGGAATAGCCCTGGTGGCTATTCCGCATCACTAGTGTAGGTACTCGCCATTAAACAGCACATTAAATATAACAGGGAAAGCCCTGGTGGCTAGCCCGCATTAATTGTTTAGGAAATCGTCGTAGTACACACTATTAACGTGACAGAAAGAGCCCTGGTGGCTAATCCGCATCACTAGTGTGGGTAGGTTCTACGCTATGTAATCTTTAAGGAATTAGAATAGATATTTACGCTAAAACCCCGTTTTACGGGTAGATTTAGAAAGAAAACAAGTTGTTTTGTAATTATTTGTAACAAGAACATTCTCACTATCACAGATTATTATTATTCAATTGAATCCTTACCGTTAGTTTCATCCTCGGACGACGAAATTGATATAAAACGTCGACGACGGCACTTTTTTCCTATTGTCACACATTTCTTCACTTTTTCTTTCACCCATTATTAATATTAAATAGTTATAATTATAATAAAAATGGCAAAATAAAAATTTTATTCGAGCGGAACGTGTAAAAGGCTATGACACGAAAACAAAGAATGAAAAGAAAATGGCGCATCGGGCGAAGGCGGGAACTATCAAATGAGTGACTTTTTATTTGTTCCTTTTACTTTAAATATTCGTGTAAAGGCTGTTACGTGGAGACATAGCTACAATATGTTAAATAAGAAGAAATCGCGTCGAATGAAGCTGCGAAATATAATACGTGTTATTCAGTAGTAATTTAAAAAGAACTAGAGATCTAATTTCTATTAGGTAGGTGCTTAAGATATTATACCTTTAAGCTTTACTTCCATTTTAAAATTTTCAGTTAAGATAAGCTTTACTAAACAACAGTTTATTCTACGATTGTTAAACACTACTCGTTATTATTATACACAAAGTCCTTTTCACGGTATTCTTTTGAAATAATAAAGGTGGCATACACCGCATCGCGTATGTATCGCGCGATCGAGATTCGAGATCGGTCGTAATTGACGCAATCCGATATTATCCGCGATGTAAGATCACGCATCTGGGTACGATAGCCTTATCGAACGTGACAATATTTAACCACACTAAATGTATTATGCAGCTTTTTATTATCATAATTGCTCTTGTTTATGTTGTTTGGGTGCTTTTAGACTGCAAAGTTGAGGAAATATTCTTTGCATGAGATTTTGCAATGTTACTTATTAATAGGGTGGTTAGTTGATATATTCTTTGTGTAATTGTCCTAGTTCTTTAATAACAGTTCTTTGATATAAATTTACTTAACCTCTATTTCCAATAATTTATAACTAATTTGTGCTGTGCAGCAAGTAACAGACAGATAAATATTATTTTAAATATATTATTTCATCACACCTACATGGTATTACGTGGTGTTCAGGAGTCGATCCCAGTTCGACAGTTCGGTGGTCTTTATTGACTATGGTAAGGCCAACTACGCCATAATTTTGTGATTTGCGGCTTGGTTATTGAATTTGCCAATAACACGATCGCGTGATCCAAGATCTGACAAAGTAAAGTCTTTTAATAAGTAATATGAAAACAGGTATCCCATACTACTAACGCTGTTCTTAGCTGGTATGATAAGCCGCGGCTATGTATAGAGTGATCATTGTCCGAGCGTGTTAAAGACCGGTCCTCTGTAACGAGCGCTCCGCATACAATAGACCTTTTAGCGTCATGTGGACGCTTGTCAATCGCGTGTCGCGCATCATGGCTGCGCGCTGTGAACGGGGGCCTTTATGTTATCTAGGGCAGTTCCTACTCATTATAAAAAAACATACTCTTCGCGAAAATTATATAGGTACTTAATATTTTTGAGATTTTCATCTTTGAAATACTGTTAGGCATAATGCATTTGTAAGAAAAGCTTTCCAAAGCTTTTTCATTTATCATCCGGATTGTATTACATGAATATGGAGTGAATAACAAATCTTTACTCGGCAGTATGCTTGTTTGAAAATAAACATTATGCAAATTTGTATTCGCAGAAACAAAATGAAATCGAAGGTCATAGCAAAAAGTAATGTATTAGTTTTAATATTAAACATCGTTTCACCACGTACAAGACTCGTTTACAAAGCTATGATAACAAAAAACTCGGCGAGTCAGTCCGATTCGTATGAAAATAAAACATATCCAGGGAACTGACGTGCGTCCGGCGTCACTTAGCAGCGCTGGAATGATGTGACAGCCCTTGCCGAAGCGAATTCCTTTAAAAAAAATAAAATTAAAAAAAAATAGAACAAGAATCTCTGATTCTGTTCCATTGTGTTCGCGTTTTGGTAAAAATTTAAATGACCGGTCGCCGTCTTTTTTCGTGAATCGGGATCTCAGGAGTCGGCGTTTAAATACATACGGTTTCGCGGTTTAGCGCCATGTTTTTTCCATTTTCTGCACATTTTGGCGCGCTGAATGCGACCGGTCGGTAGATTTGGCGCGATTAAACCGCGGTGGTCGATAGAATGAGTTGTTAGTGTTAACATTTAGTTAACACCTTGTCTCGAGTTCATCTGGCTTAGTTCGTTGAGTGAGGTGCTGTTGTAAATTTTATTTTTTTTGTATACTTTTTAAACTTTTTCTCCGATATTGTAATGGAACTTAATGATTATTTTTAGGTAGTCTTAAAGTCTTTAAAAGTTGTTAATGTTTATTTGTTTCTCAGATATTTAGAGTGGCAATATGAATGTATTTATTCAGGATTCAGGGCGGCCCTTCCTAACAATGCTACGCTTGGCGTTGCCGCCACATCCACACCAGGGTTGCTCAAATGACATATTAAGTAATAAAATTAATTTAAGATCAAAAAGATAAAATTTTTGCTAAAAAACTTAATATTTTAGCCTTATCTAAAATAATGTGAAAGATATAGTTATCCTATATAGGTATATCATATCATAGAAAAATATCCTGCTTGACATATAAATGAAATGATCTTAGCTCATACTTTTCACAAACCAATTCAGGTACTTATACATTTTCAAAAATATTTTAAGTAGGATCCATTTTAATCTTTCAATAAAAATCATTGTTTTTTTTTCTGATCGGCTGAAATTGGTATAATATTAAAGGTAAATTATATAATATGAAAGTAAATTGTAAAAGTGACAACCCTAATGCGAGGGCCGTGAATCAGGGCTGACACCGCCGCCCGGTGGTCCGCGCGTCACCGTACGCGCGTGCGCCGCTCTCTCCACATGGATTTTAGATGTCGATTCACATGATATTAAAAAATAAATTTCAATAATTCCAAGATAAAATACACTGTTCTTGCGTTATTTGATTATTCATTTTTATTATATTAATTTCATCTCTCAAGCTTACGCGCTCACTAGAAATAAAATACTTTTTAACGGATACTAGCGCGGTTTTATTGAAAGTAATTTTGCAATTAGTTGGTATTTGGTCTGATTTTTTATTTTCCCGACGTTTCGGCACCTTTGCAGCTGCCGTGGTCACGGGGGACTGAAGCTGCTCGTGAGCCTACCCTCAAACGATGAATTTATAAAGACGTTCAGAAATTAATATTTTTTTTTTATTCCTATAAGTTAATGTTATAATTTAATTTTATGAATAACCTAATTAATTAATGCTAAAAAGAGAGAATCTTCTGAATCTACCACCATTTCAGTTAACAATACGGAGTATGTCTGTATACACAAAATGATGGTAGATCCGGTAGCTACAATCCGTTAAAAAAGTGTTTCATTTCATTTTAATTTTTAGTTTAGTTTTACCGTATGCATCATTAGAGAATTTAGGGAATAGCTGAATCAAGACAAACTGAGCTATCTTCTTGTTTAATTTTCATTTCATGTATTCATGTAAAATGTTAAAACAATAATACACGATTATTATTATTATTTGCTTAATTAAAGTTTATATTTTAATGTTATAGAAAGTGGAAGTGGGACCAATTTTGTTTATCATAGAGACACGTAGGTAGTAGGTAGACAGTTTAGGTGTGTTTTTGTGAAGAAAATTGCTATCCCCATACTAGACAAAGCATCGAATACAATAGATACCTCATATATTGAATTTTTATCCAACCATGACACGATTTAGAAAATGATTGCCAATTATAGCCTCCTACCAAAATTTTAGCTTTAGAACTTTAATAGGAGCAATCAGGATTGCTGCCGTTACTCCAAATTAGGATTGTCGAAAAAATATCCCGCAAAAATCAAACATAAAAAAACTATTAGCGCATAATCGTTATCGGCTGAGCGGCCATACCGCTCGCTCGGCTCGCTCGGCGCGGCGTGTAGCGATCGCTCCAGTTTTGTTCATTTTGCGCCAACCAGCATTCTGTTTACCGCGTTTACCATTGTTCGAGCCCCATATAAATTGGGCCAGTCGTCGTACGGTGACAGGTATATTTGAGTCGATTTCGGACGATAATTAATCCGTATTGTTAACTGAAACGGCCCACCCTTGTTTGCCGGCCGATACATCCCGCCTTTTGTCTTGCACTGACTTTAATTCGTTTAACGAATGTTAATTGTGGATTGTCAAGGAGCGAGAGAATTGCCATTTTGGAATTTTACAAGGTATTTTAAGGATGCTTGAATGGCAAAACAAAATGAGAAGTATCCTTGGTGTCTTTTATTAATTAAACCATATCAGTTTTGCGCCCTAGAGTCATCTCAAGCTTGATTTTTTAAATATTTGTAGTACATTACTCATGAAATGACTGTCCCAAGAAATATAGAAGTTGAAATTAACGTCATACAAAAATGCCGTGTCTGTACACACACTTTAGTAATTAAGACTATGAATAACAGATACAACTTTACCGCTCGCTTGGTAAAGCAATCGTCATAACTCGAACAAAGAAAACAAAGGTATAATACTCAGACATTCTATTTCACACGTTTATAAATAGTCATGAGCAAGCAATGTTTTACGGTAGAATTTAAATTGAATTTAACACCCCATCCTTTATTGTTAATTAAGAAAAAAAAAGTGCAGAATTGAATGAATTTAATGGTTCGCTCGTCGGAGAATTGACTTCGCGCATCAGTCACGTGGCTATCTGAAAAAACTAAACGCACCTTACATCGCTGCACAAAAAAACGTGGGGTGATTATACGTAATAATGATTGTTTGTAAGATTGTTGAGTTTTCATTTGTTTTTTATTTCAGACGTAAGAAAATTAATCATTAAGAAGCTTCGATGATCGAAGTTAGGAAGCTTCTTTGTCGTAGAACTTAAATTCCATTTATTGCCGTCTATTTGTCAAGTTTTATGTTGCATTTGCAGTATCATAGAAGTTTAGTTGTTTCTGAGGTAAGAAAATAATAAGTATTCTACAGTTCTTTTTTATGTGTGGAAAATGCATTATTTATTTATTTATTATATTTGTTTCGGTCCCTAGTTGCAATTGTAAATGACATTGTAATTGGAACACGCTACAGTAAATGTAAATACAATTAGTTTTTTTTACTGTATACCATTTCACGGCTGCTTAGGGTCGCAAGTTATTTGCAGTTAATTTGAACGATAAAATAATTAATAAGCTCCCTTAGAATTTTTTCATCGGCAAGTTATTTGCTGAGCTAACTAAGTAGGTAATGATTGCCATAAAGTTAATAAACGTTTCCAAGTACTTGCCGCTTTGAGCTATAACTACATTTTTTATTATATTTTGTTAAAACACAATTTGAAAATGCATAATTATAAAGGCTTTCACGCAGCTCTATATTTTCTTTGGACATAATTATGACATTTTTATCCGTAATGGACGTAAGTTGGAGTATATTATGTTATTATATTATGTCAAGACGCAAATTGAACACATCCGAATAAATATTTTAAGATTTTATTTGATGGGCATTCATGCAATCCTCTGTTTGCAATAACAATATGTTAGTTTCTGTGGGAGAAGAACAGGAAAGGTTTCATAATTATAATATTACGGTTATGAAAATTACATGTGGCAAAATGACAACGCGCAATAAGTTTCCATAATTGCTTACCAAGAATAATATGTAATACTTCTATATCTAGACTGACCGTATTGATGATAATTCAATATAATCTATATTCTATACATTTAAACTTTAATAGTAGTTTATTATACAAGATTGGTAAGGAGGTTTTAAAAAACCTTAACAACCGTGTGACATACTACGTTTTTCAATACATTTGCGAGAAAACATTATCTCACAATAGATTACAATTTCAGTACTAGGTACTGAAATTGTAATCTATAACATAGAATAAAACTGTAATTTCTAAATATTTGTGCGCCAATAACACAAAAACTGTTAAAAGAATTTTAATGGGCTTTTCACAGTTTAGTAGATTGAGATCCAACTTAAAATCTAAGCTAGGTTTCATCAAATTCAGGTGGGTGGAGCAAGGGAAACAGAACTGCAACTTGAACTCTCCGTAGTACTAGCTTTCATTCGCTAAAGAGGTCATTTTAAACTGTCCCTACAAATCAACGTACCGCACGCTGTACTAATCCGTAAACAAAACGCACGGCGTGTGGTAAAATCAACTTACCGCACGCTGGACTGTCATCGTAAGCTCACATTTTCGAGCAACTGTATTGAAAATTGATTGATTGTTGAGATACGCGTAGAGCCCTAACGGCTGAAAGTAGATACACCAATTTTGGAGGCATGTGCTCTGCTGCTCAGTGCTCACCAACACCTTTCATGGTGTAGGTGAGCACTGAGAAAGGATTTTGGAAAATTCAACCCCTAAGGGGATGGAATAGGGGATGAAAGTTAGTATGGAATTCCCTCAGTTTCAAAGCTAGGATGTTCAAATTTTGTGTGAGGCGGACGATTAAATATTATAAGGGGAAGGGGGAGGAGGACGGTGATGGTAAATGTAAGTGTAAGTGGGAAGGGGATACTAATACACACATCAACTTTGTCTAGGGATACCAACCAGGTGTTATTTTCATACAAACGAGGTAACTTTGAAGCCTTGTTTTCCTGCCAGGGATTTACTGTGCTGTGATCTGATGACGGCTATCCAGGGAGTGAATGGAGGAGATTGAGATCGCTATACACACCCAACTGATCTGACCAGCATTCTAAAAACGTAATGGACATGTTTAAAAAAACCGCGAAAATAGAAGAACAAAGGTACCTTTCATCCCGAAAAAAAGTATTGTACCCGAGGGATAGCGAAAAAACTTTCCACGCAGACGAAGTCGTGGGCGGTTGCTAATGCTAGTATTTTATAAAGTCGTAAAGGTTATGAGTAAAAGTTGTCAATTTCATAGGACTTATTTATAAGAATAAGGCTGTATGCAAGTTAAACATGAACCATAAACAGTTGTCGTTAACTATATAGGTAGTTTTATTATTTCGTTATTCCTACTACAGTTTAAATTAATTGATAGTAATATTATGCATCTGATACAACAATAAATATGGGTTAATACAATGGGTTGTACCACAGAATAGTGGCAATAAACCAAAACGACTTCCACCTTGAGTAATGCAGAATGCACCTGCGCACGCGCAACTTTCGGTTCAAACATTTCTACCATTGAATTTAATAATTGTAATTAGTCTGTGAATTTTATACGCCGTCAGATGTTTAACTAGAAGTTGCGTTTACAAAAAAAGCGTATAAGTTTGTTACTAAGGATATTTTAAACAAATAAATACTAATACTTCTATGCTCGGTGGCGCAGAGGAACTCGGTGGTGCAGTGGTTTAGCGCCTGGCCCAGCGATTGCGGAGGTTAAGCAACTTTCACAAGGGTCGGTCATGGGATGGGTGACCAAAAATTTATTATCTCGAGCTCCTCCGTGCTTCAGAAGGCACGTTAAGCCGTTGGTCCCGGCTGCATTTGCAGTCGTTCCCACCAATCCGCATTGGGCCCGCGTGGTGGGTTATGGCCCATCCTCCTTATCCGCCCATAAGAAAGGCCTGTGCCCCAGCAGTGGGGACATTAAAATGGCTGATGGACTTCTATGCTACCTAACTTATGTCTGTTTTTCAAATATTGAGACTTTTATTATTATTTTTTGGAGAAGTTTTTTATTTATAATAGTTACATTTGAAATAACGTACAACCCATTTGCCATGTGGAGTTGGGCGGATCATGTAGCTCGCATGGATCAAGGACGATGGGCGAGAAGGATCCTTGAATGGAGACCATGGGCAGACAAAAGACCACGAGGCCGCCCTCCAAAACGATGGGTTGACGACATCAGAGAACAAGCGGGACACAACTGAATGACGGAGGCGCAGGACCGGACCCAGTGGAAGAGTTTTGGAGAGGCCTATGTCCAGAAATGGACCCAAAGAGGCTCATGATGATGATGATGATGACAACCCATTTTTTTTACAAAATATATTGTACAAAAAATACAAAATTCTTTTTGGGAATGAATAAAATAATTACACTCAAACACAAACTCTTCTCTCTTCTCATCTATCCATAAATTGTTAGGTATTTTTTTTAATAAACATCATCTACCTTTTTATGTCTGTAGGACAAAATACACTTGATACATTTCATATGGCATGCTCATCAAGCGGTATTAACATCAAAGGCACATTACGTCTGTTCGGTTTTGAGCTGTCAGAGCGGTCGCGCGTGGTGCTACCAGCGGCGTACGCACATGACCCGAGCTTGATCTACTGTACGGTATTTAGTACGGGCCGTGTGTTACGTAACGATCGTGATCGTTATTTGGGTAATACTTGTTTAGTTTTTTCATGGCCGTTTTTGTGTGGTGTTTTGTTCATAAAATTCACCTCTTTTATTCGAATTTCAAACACTTAATTGACATTATTAAATTACGCGTTTAATGGGGTTGGCAACGCGAAGCTAATTGTAGATGTCACTGCGTACGCTTGTTCCTAAGACAGTGACGTTCAGAACAAAATGTATGGGAAAATAGGTATTAATTTTGTGGAATATTTTTACCGAAAAAGACCCATTGACCCAAAATGGATATAAAAGACTATTCTACAATGCAAATGCCGGAATTGAAAGCCGAATTAAGAGGATTTTATTCTTACCTACAGAATGTATAATTTTTTTCTATATCCAGATTTTTTGGAAATTTGTAAGTGCCACTATTTTTAAAGCCTACTACACAAAATTTAATCATTTTAAAGCAAAAAAAAACTGTTTTTTTAAGTAAAAATCCTTTGTTTTCATAGCTTTCGTGGAACAAGCGTACTACGCAGCGCCATTTTGACAGTTTCCTTCCCCATTAAGTACGAAAGGATAAATTATAAAATGCTTTTCCACCCAGTTCATTGTAAAAAACGAATTCTAAAAAAGCTTGCATCTGCTAAGTATGTCTTCGTATTCTTATAAAGGTCGCCTCTCGAACGTTTACAAATAATGTTATAAGCTAAGAGAGAGAAACCATCCTAAGATAAACATTGATTTAACAGTAAATCATATTTTAATTACTCATAATTACTGACATGCGTCGTGAATCAGTTACGATGTAAGAGTTGATCGGTGGCGGACGTTCCGGCCGTCACAGCAGCTAGATCATGACGGCCGTGACAGAACATCCCGGGCAAAGCCGCGTTTCATGCTTGTCTACTTTAAGACGCGCCTCGAGAACTCACATTCCGGTCAAGACCGAGCTGATTTACTCACAAAATTAAAGCAGATTACTGGCGGAATACCGCCAGTAATCTGCAAGACCGAGACCCTTTAACGATGTCCTCCCGTCTCACCCTTCATCGAACGTTATCAATTCTCGTTAAAAAAATGATCCAATTAAAGGGCCCGCGAACCTCCAATAAGTTACCGAGAGTTTAAAATCTCTCGCACACCCATTGTAATAACGTATGCGCCCTCAATATTAAATTTTAACAAGGTATTAATTAAAAAAACTAAAGCGAAATATCTTTAAATTTTCTCAGGACGAGTACGTCCCCCTCGTGTTATTTTATTTTTAATTCATTTTATTCGGCGTCGTCGGAGCGGGCGGGTCCGCCCACAGTGATTTAAAATTTTGATTTATCGGCGCGGGCGCAGGGCAGCGCGGGAGAGCGGGAGAGGCGCGCTCGCCCGCGGTAATTATAAATATGACGCGGTGCTAAACTGTGCGAACTGACCCCGGCGACCCGCGACCCGTGCGACCATCCTCGCACTCCTGCCAGCTAGGCCTGGCCTGTGGGTTTATCTCTAACGTGATAATTTATCAGAGGCACGCATTGCGTGTATCATTCGAAATCATAGAGAGAATTGCTTTAAGGTTTGATAAAGATACCTTAAGCTTTATTATTTCTAAACGTGTTTATGCAGAGGTGATAATTTTTTTTGTTTGTCATTTGTAATAAAAATAATCATAACATAGGTACTTGTTTTAGCCGATTAATTAAAATATGTATATAGACATATAAATTCAGCTATAAATTAAACAGGTGAAGTTGGAGGAAGAGGCAAGATTAGGTCAGGCGCCCGCCGCCCCGGTGCGGCGAAACAACCTAGTAACTCTATTACCTATTATAAATAAATAAAATCGGCAATCGAACTAGTGCACATTAAAGTGGACGGCGAAAGACAGCTGCGGCTCTTTACGACTTCCCCGTGGCAGCTTTACCAGCGGTCGACCCATTCATTCTCCACACACCTGTTCCTCTTTGATTAATTGATATGGACTATCGCCGTGTCATATAATTGTACAATTACACACATGATTCGCGATAAACGTCTTATTATTAACCTACAATGTAATTCCGCAAATGAACACATTTTCAAAAGAATGCCGTGTCTGCCATTAAAACGCAATTCAATGAAGCAACCCACTTTATACACGTCTAACTGTTAATAATAATAAAAAATGTGAAACGTTCCTTTATTGATAAAAATATTGCTGATTTGTATCTCTAAATTCTTACATCACGAGTAGCGAATAGAGAAAAAGCAATAAGTATTTCTATCGTTTATTTATACAATGCAATTTATATCGTATGATCTTTATCGCGAAACTGCTTTATATTAAAAATTCATTTTTGATTTGAAAGCAGAAATAGCAAACAAGTCGGCAGTAAACGGTATAGAACTTCTTGGCTACAAGCAATATAGAGGAGCTTACGAACGTAGTTGTGTCGTTTTTCATCTACGGACACAGTAGCAAAGCTTGTACATTTTTCGTATGAAGGTCGGCACTGCGTGTGATTCGAGGAGCCCGTGTGTCGCCGTAGGAGTCGTCCGCTGTGTCCTTCCCATTCAATGCAAATGGCGCGTTATAAGAAGCGATCCGAGGCAGAATTACCAACGTTTAGTCGCCTCCGGTACATAATTTCGAGATGCTTTGTGATTTCACCGAACTCCCGTCTTGTTCGGGTAATTTAAGTGCAACTTATCAACTTTGACATTTCATATGAATTCCAAAATAAGAAGACATCTTAAAAACACATCAATTTTCAAAATAAATCCTCATGATAGTTAAGTGAATCTTGACAACTGATTCTGCATTTTCAAAAGTTTAATAAGATTTGAAATTCTTGAAAGGAAAACTTGAAAAACCAAGAAAAGAATTCAAAAAGATATTAAAAGATTATTAGCCTATCAAATACTCTTATATAAATACCCTTGAAATGTCACCCATTTAATGGATAGAATATTGAAATTTATGAGGTAAGGGCATAATAAATTACTTCAAATTTTATTCCCAATGTGATTGCGACGCGCTTTAGAGAACACGGGGCGCAGTGCTGCCATCGATCAACGTCTGACCAAACTAATTAATTCCTCACTGCCAGCGAACAACGTCTTTCACTGCAAATAATCGTGATGTATCTAGCTCGATGTTTCGATAAAAATACAATTTTATTTCGTGCTCTATTTCAATATAAGAAAAGAAATTTGGCATCACAAACGAAGCGGCGGCGTGACGTCGGCGTGTCGATTGCGAGGCGAATGTATTGCGATGGTAATCTCGATAGCCGACTGGCGGTTTGATGTGTCAATCCGGCCGCGCGTCGATCCCTATCGCTCGATAGCTCCTATTGGGCAACCGACACGCTTTGTTATCCTAACGGAATTAAAAAAATGACGGGAGAAAACGATCGGCACCGCTTCTTTGCATAGAAAGCTCCGGCCAATTAAAGGTTCACACGAGCAGTCGGTTACACGCTAATCGAGTCATACGTACGACCGGCAGTGGCGGCGATCCGCACACAAATAAATCGTTACGCGAATTTCCCAACATGGCTTCCGCGGGCATGGCCAATGGGAGGACGGGGCGGCGCGGGGCGGCTGGCCGCTGCATCTTCGTGTGAAAATTTAAAAAATTACGAGCATCGTATTCATTTTTATGATCACTCCCGGAGATACTCTGCGCTCAGTAACGATAAACTTTCAGTGATACGCAATCGCTTGCAATAACACAAGTTCACCTTTATCCGTTTCTTACGAATTGGTGTTTAACTGGAAAATAACATTAAATCTTTTAGCTGCTTTTTTTCAATTATAAATTTTTAAAACCTTAAAATATTTAGAATAGATTACACGAATTTGTATAGATAAGATTCCCATAGAGCCGGCCGCCTTATGAATATAAACTACGATATCTCATTCAAAAGAACCTTTGCTACATCAAAGTTTTGTCGACCCTTGCTCTATTCGAGGAGTCCGCGATATACATACTGTCTACTACATAATGTACCCACACCACGAAACCGCTTCATCGCCGTACTGAAACTAAAGTGGTGTGGGTGAACACGATGAAAATCTTTATTTTCACGCTCTATCTCTCTTTATCTAATCGCCCCGGTCAGATAAGGACGGAGCGCCGGAAAAACTGGCGCGGGGCGAGGAGTAAAGGCTACATCGATTCCGCGCTTTCACTGCTAGGGGCCGTGTAAACCTTTAAAAACAGCGGTTTTGCCGCGCGATTGTCATCTCTAAGTTTATATCGTTAAGTGAGGTATTGGAATGCGTCGGCAGCCCTAGTAAATGGATTGCCTCCCCCTTGGGGGTTCTCGTAGTGGGATCTAGATGTCGTAGATAGGCTGATAGGCAGGCTGGTGTGCGAGGCGTCGGCACACTGGGTGCTAGTGTGCGCATAGGTTTGTATTTTCCGGCTAAAGCTGTGTTGGTTACGTACAGGGCTGTTTCCGGGTAGGTTAAATTTTGCTTGTGTTTGCAAATATATGAGGGGTAGGTAGCCATCCCTTTTTGTAATATAATTTTATGTTTAAGCATAGATAGGTAGATTAGGGAAGACGGAGGCTGTGATTTGATTTGATTAGGAGGTGTTCGCAGTACGGAGGGGAGATAAGAATGATTGGATCGCGGGAGGGCTGTATGGAAATATGTTTTTAATGTGGGTGGTTTATTGAATTAGCGGAGTTTGTGAAGTGACGCGGGATTAATCCGTTTGATGCGTTTGCTGGTGATAATTATTAACATGTTCATTCGCTTATTAAAATCTCGTATCAACTTTGTTGAATCATTGAACGGATTTATGAAACAGGATGGTTTACTGATATTTATAGCTTGATTAGCATAGAAGTTTGAAACCTACTTTTAACAAAGAAAAATGTATACTTCTGGTTTTCTGGTATTATTTTCTGAGGATGTCGAGTTAAATATTGATTTAATTTGATAGGACTTGAATGTGGCATCTGATTACGCAAAGTTACCGTTTTCCATTGGATACTCCAATTCCAAAAAACATAATATGGTAAATACTCCAGGGATTGCGCAGATAAACTGTCCACTTAGTTCGGTCAGCATTCGTACTTCCCGGATCGTTTTCATGCCAAAAACAACAAAGGCCGGTTTTGTTGTGACAGACACAAAAGGCCCTTGATGTTGTCACGGCGCATGCTCCTTTGAGTTTACACTACACTGAAAATTAAAGTACCACCATGACAATATGGATATCGCCCGTTTGTCTGTTAGCCACTTTTTACCTTTGTCGGTTTGTTTTCTATTAGATTTGTCTTTTTTTAGCCGGAGCCTGTACGATATCGATCGTGGAATGTCGTTGACAGTGAAATGGGTTTAACAATTAATAAAACTCTTCGGGCTCGGTACAAGTGCGCGCATACTCTGCATTCTTAATTTGGGAATTCTGTTTTTATTGAATGTGTCCTCATTTGGTTGACAGGGTTGATATATTTTCCCATCTCTTACTATAGTTTAATTACTTAGGATCAAAAATAAATGAAGATTAATAACGTCATATGTATCGAAATCTGAAAAGTATTTAGTGTACCTAAGAAGAAATGTAATTCGAAACTGGATAAACCTTACTCCATTATTTTTTTTCACTTGAAACTTGAAAAAAATGAAGCCAGTGATTGAGAGAGCGAGAACTTTAAGAATTAACACAGCATACTCGTACTTTGATAAAGTCACTACTTATAAACTGAAGGTAAACAAAATTCAATGGTACCATATAACAATACTCTTAAGAGTATTAAAGACTCGCGTAGAACTTGCTCCATCGCACAATTCTAAGGCCCGTGACTCCAACGGCGAATGACCCGAATAAAAAATAATCCACCTCGTAAAATTTACGAGTTTTTCAGCCATTTCAGCGTTTGAGGAGAGAAAGTAATTCGCTCATAAAATTACGAGTAAACAGCCGTTTTTTCGACGAAATGAACCACCCGAGGGGCGGTTGACTTCTGTAATCGGCTTAGGGGGCCCGCGGGTCTCCCTAGGGAACTCTGATGCATCCGCCGCGATTTGATGGGACACCTTATCTCTATAGATTATAAAATCGGCTCGGCGTAATTGAGTCGTAAAGTACCCAGTTAATTTTGCCTCATGTGTATTCAATGCAAAATAACATTTAGGTATATCAAAATTATTTTTGCATTTTCAGTCTAATAAATCATGAAATGAGAACGATTTATAATCCCTTGTTACACTGATTTAGTTAAGAATGATATAGTCAACACATTAACTTAGGCAATGTTTTAACCCTCGCCTTCTGAGAACTACGCCTTAATCGCCGTCCTTTTATAGTTTAAAAAAAATATGATATCCTACATCTTTTTAAAACAAACGCTCATGACAGATATGACCGTCCGGTTGTGGGAAGAAAAAGTCATTCGGTGCTTATATGGCCGCACTAATCCCACAATACTGCCATGACGAGGCAAATGTTGACTGACCGTTTGATATTTAGGTATTGCAATGACAGTCAGCAAATAATATAAAATCATAGCAATAAATGAAAATGTTTTTAAAACTTACCTACTTTAGTTTTTGAATAAAAAGCGTCTTTCTTTATCTCATTTCAGAAAAACGTTGACAAAATTTTAGGAAAATTGATTTTCCGTTAATCTTATTGAACATTACCTTTAAACAACTGCCAATTTCATTTGACTATCCTACCCGAAAACCAAGAGCTTTAGAAAGTATGTTGTTAATTTACAAGGCTTCAAGTAACAAAGTTGAGATATTATATTTTATATTGTCGTATACCCAACCTACTTACAATATCAAATCGTAGAACGGCGATTCAGGCATGATAATCTTTGTTATTCGATTCTAGTCACCGAGGCAGTACCGCCTCGAACACTATTTGATCTTGTACATAGCTTTTTGTCCGACAAATGACATGACAAATTAATGGATTTATTATGAGTCGGATTGCGTCGTTCTTTTATTTTCTCGTGTTAGGACGAATGCATTTTTAATTGAGTGAGGCACTTTTGTGGACTGTATAAAACGGCCACCGCATGCCGTAGATATTTTTTATTTGATTGACGGGTAGTAATGGGCAGGTGCGTGGAGCCAGCGATAGCTACCTCGCTTTTTCGAATCGAAATGTTCACTTTTTGTGTGTCGCCCCGTTTGCGACTCGATTTTGTCGTGTTTTATGTTGATTGTTTTACCGAAGTTAATGGCCTACTAAATTTCATTGTGCCGTTGTACTCCGCAAGTTTTTGTGCGACTAAGTTTGTTTTAATAAATGTAGTATCACTCGGCAGGTGACTTTGTAATGTGCTTGATGATTTTGACATCGGAATTTTGTTACATTGCAGCGAGTAAAAACGTTACAACGTTGATTTATTAATCAAAATTTCAATGAAGAATTTCGTATGTTTTAAAATAAGAAAGAAAATGTAATTACGTTTTTTATGATACATTGCTCTCGTAGAGTAAGCTGACTCTCTTATTAGAGTCACCCCCTCAATAATCCTGTTTATTGAAGAGCCTATGAAAGCTGATACTTAATTCTTGCATGTAGTTTTTTTATTTCCTAGGAATTAAAATCAGTTGTTTCATACACATTCGTTTCACTTAGATATATGTTGCAGCTGATTTTTTCTTTGGTTCTCTTTTTCCATTCACAAGAAAGGCCTGTTCCCAACTATGGGGACTAAAGCTGATGATGATAACTTTATTGCCCTGTTTTCTATAAGTGTTGTATGTGGAATGACTGAAAGATAACATTTTTCAGTCGCTGCAGAGCGCGGCGCGGCGGGCGGGCACCTCGTGCGCCAACTGCAAGACGACGACGACGACGCTGTGGCGGCGGAACCAGAACGGGGAGCCCGTGTGCAACGCCTGCGGACTCTACTACAAGCTACATAATGTGAGTACACTACACTACAAGTATTCAGTATTCGGTCGCTCCAAAGCGCGGCGCGGCGGCGGGCGGGCACCTGCTGCGGTCTGCAAGACGAAGACCACCACACTTTTTTCAACCGCCTTTGTGGTCTTGTGGTTCGCCCATCTGTGTAAGATGCAGGGATCCCGGGTTCAATTCCCAGAGGGGGTACAATTTGTACTTCCGTATACCTAACACGGTGTGGACTTAAAAGGTCTTATTGTTAAACGATCGATACAATCTAGTTATATACCTAACCAAGATGATAGTTAAAACAAAAGAAGATTTGTTTATTACCTTTGTTGGCGTTGTCGAAATCGAAATCTTAAAAATCTTGTTAGATTTTTTCTGTCTTATGAAAGCAGTTTCCTAATAAGTAAATTGGGTTGTTACCTGTCAAGTACGCATCTTTTTAAAGTTTAACGGAATACTATTTAACTCTTCATAATTTATAGAGATACTGATTACTTAACCGCCTCTGTGGTCTAGTGGTCGGTTTGGTTGGTGGTAGGGCTTATTTCAAGTCCGCCTGGCTAGCTACCACTATATTACCTAAGTCTGACGCCATTACAACAATTAAAAAAATTGTTGTGTTTCGGCAGTTAGAGGTAAGATAGCCAGTTCCTCAGTAATAACGATTCCGGGTGTAGTGCGCCTTATCATCACTTAACATCAGTTGAGGTGAAGGCCAATTATCCCGATGTGGAAAAAAAACCACTGTGGTGGTACAACCAGAACAGTAAGTCCGTGCACAATGCCTACGACTCGACTACAATCTGTATAATATGAGTTAGTATACTCACGTATTATGTTAGTATGCTCACATTATACAGATTGTCAAGTACATTAGTTGAAGGGCTGTTTCACAAGTTTCAATTATAGGTTAAGGTGTATAGCATTTTCCGTAGCACTTTTCCCGCCGTTTCAGCATTACCTTACGGCGACGACGACGACACGTCGAAGAGCGCGGAAGCCGCTGAATGATATTCTTGCTCTTGTCTAGCGGGTGATGTTTCCAAAGAAGGAAAGAGAAAAAGGAAAAATGCATTGTTAGGTGCGCCAAAGTAGCTTATCTCTAACTTCCGAAGTAGGGTCCTAATGTAAATTTCGACACTTTATTGCAAGTTAGACACTTTATTTTTCTAGTTTAAAAATGAAAAATATAACTACGCCATAAAAGTATAATATTTTATTTGAAAATAATATATTGAAAAATAAAACGTTTTTCTTTTCTTGTTTCATAATAATTTGATTGAGGCGTTTTACGATTACATATCAGGATAATATTCTTTTGACTTTAAACTAGAGTTAACATCCATGCACTCCTAAAGCGATCAGCAAATATTACAAGCGATTTTTAAACGTGATCCCCTCGATCCTCTAATCTCAGTCCCCAGGGAACCAGTCAACAGTGTCTTACTGACAGATAGGGCCCTCACCCCTCGGCTAATGCGTCATAAAACCAAATACGATTGTCTCAAATAAATTACGGTACAGATAACATCACTTAAGGTTAAATGAACGATACTATCTTGCATTGGTTTACTTTTGCAATGTGACCAGTAGTTTTGGAAAGTTACTGATCAGAACAAATGTTCTATTAGATATCTCTGCTACTATACCGCTACTTAAACCTCTTAATTAGATATTGCGATAAATGTCGCGTAGCTTTTGTTTTTTAAAAGCGATCGGATCGGAGATTTGAAAAAAGAACCTTGTTTTGTCCTACAAAAATGAGCACAAGTTTTCACAACAAACATGAGAAACAAAACTCTTTGGTGTAGTCATTTGTTTAAGATATTGTTTCACCATAAAGCTCGGTTCATTCTCACGACTCTCACAGCCCTGCCTAGAAAACAATATGCAAAAACTCTTGATACATTCGAAGAAACGCAAGTTAGACTGGGGGGGCAACAATGACAAAAATTAACTGTCAAAGCGCCCCTTTGGTAGCACTCGAGATTTTTTCATTTGTAATGTATACTTTATTGCCACTCCGAGCAGGACAAAGCTGGTGCTCTAATTATTCGGAAGGAGCTACAAAGGAGCGAATGGGAGTGCCTTTACTTCAACTGTTGAAAGCATAATGACGGGAGCACAATACCGATGCAATGCAGTAGCGTTGTCAAATCCCGTACCGCCTTCTCATACATATTTATAAGCCATGTATCATATTCACCTTAGCGTACACTCCGAAACGATAATTTATCTCAATCAGGTTTTAAGAATTAATGAGACGATCTTTTATTTTGTTTTGACGTAGTTTGATGACAGCGAGATAATAAAAAGGAGATTAAGGTCTAAGCCCGTTTAAGTTGTGTTTAGGGAAATGGTGTGATGACCCTATGAAAATTTATGAGCTGAAAATATCAACTTGATGAGGTCGCTTTAAAAGCACAGAATAAAATAAATAGAAGTTGACTTAATGTGCTTTACTAGTTTGAAAACATAATTCCAATGGTTGACACTTTGTTATAAAAATCTTTAACATTTGTTCTTTTTAATTACAGTTGGGCTTGATAAAAAGTAATGCCACAAAAACGGAGTATCTATTTTGAGTGTTATTTTTACCACTATATAAAAAATTATAGAATAATAAACAACCGTTTTCCTCTCCACCCACAAAATTGTTGCAACAACAACCGTCTTCGTCCATCTGTTTCTTCCAATTGTCATATATTACAAGTTACCGGCTTGAAGTACTTAAGGAACAATATGTAAGTAAACACTGCAACAGTGGACCCGGCGGCGGATACATCGTGATCGATTTCACTCAAAAAACGCAATTCATACAACAAAGCACGAGCGCATTGTGATTTACCGACGTCACCCTCGAGTATGACGATGCATTTGGTTGATACTTTAATAAAACATGGGTATCAGTAAAGCTTTCGACTGTTTCTCTAAATACGCAAACTTTTATTGGTTTAAACTTTGACTGAGTTAAAATAACAAAAATAAATAATTGATTTACAGTTTCAATCTTTATGTTTATTAACGGGAAATATACATAAACACACTTTAAAAACTAGTGGCTCCGTGAGCAGTAGACCTCGCATTAAAAAGTAGCTCAAATTGTATGTTTTTAAAAACAAATAACACAGAATAGATATTCGTTTTACCAACTAATAAGTAGGTATCTACCTATACTGTGCAAATAATATACGCAGTCCTAGGTTTTGTCACAAAGTTACAACCTTATTCATTTTCAAATTTAGAATATTGGCCAGAAATGTTTTGATTAATGAACTTTTGAATCTTCTAAAAATAAAAAAAACTAATTTTACTTTACAACGCTAATAAAAAAGTTTTGTTACATTATTAATAATTTTTCGAAACTGTTGAAATGTCTTTTTTACATATCTCCGACATTTCAAAAATTTTTGCAAAACTGGCTCGACTGAAAAATTCAATATAATTGTCAAACCTGCTCATAAAATTTTACGAGAATCGGTTGAGAAATGCGACCTGCAGAGGAGAACAGCCAGCGCCAGAAAATCGGACTGAAATATATTTATTTTACATATCTCCACCATTTTGAAAAAAATCTAAACATTGGTTCGACAAAAGAATCTATATAATTTTTGAACTTGCTCACAAAATTTCACGAGAATCGGTTGAGAAATGCGACCTGTAGAAGAAAACAAACAGCGCCAAAAACCCGGACTGAAATATTTTTTTTTACATATCTTCGCCATTTTGAAAAACATTTTATTAAAAGAAATTTGGAACTGCACTAATTTAAAAGATCACATACGGTACCATATATACCATATATACAATACGTAATAATTAAAATTTAAATGTTAAATTTCATGGTTTTCCTTTTGTTTAAGTAACCTTTTCGATTGGTATAATAAGCCAACCTGTATATTATACGATAAATGTTTTTTGCATTTTATCTACAACAAAAACTAACCTATACAAATAAGTACTAAATATCAACACCAATAGTTCGGCCCACACCACACGAGCAATCTTCAAGTATGTTTGCTCAAAATATCCTCTATTATGGGCCCTTCTCGCTCGTGAATATAAAAAAGTTTTGGTCCATAAAGGTTCAAATTGCCCTTGTAGAGTCTACAAGTGGCCGACACTCGTACTCCTTGAAAGCGATCGCTTTTGTATCATTGTTTTTATTAAAAACATTTTATTTGTGATACTGTTTGACTTGATTGATATGGGAAAGTGGCTTGTGAACTTTTCAGTTTCGAACTTTTTGAATCCTTAAAACAAATGACGATCAATCTTTGAGATTAAAATTTTTGATGAAAATGGCATGCTTACATAATTTTGGGTAATATTTAAAAAAAGTTAAAAACACCTAGAGCTTTTATGTATATTTATTATGTTTTTCTGATATACATAGGTGACTTTAATAATAAAATGACCATTATAGGTTATTAAATGTTGAATTTAAATAATCTGTAGCTGGTTCAGTTCATGCGATTGTTGCCCATGAGTGGGCAATTTTTAAGCCATTAGGAGTCTCTTTGGGAACGGCCCCGTTCAATACAATTGAATAAGTTTGAAAATAAATTATTTATTTGGCCACAATCGTTAATAGGATTACGGTGGTGCGTGGGTTCGATTCCCGGCCGTACCTGCCGACCGCAGTACAAAACGGCCGTCCCTCTGCGCGCGAGTTTTTGTAAATTTGTTTATTTAATTTACCGCGCTCGTTTAAGTAACTTCCTCTACTACAGTCAATTTGGTTTTTGTGGTTTGCGTTATTTTTTTTAGCTCGACCTTTAATCTTCCAATGAATTGGTATTAAGTTTTTGTGATCTTCCGATTGTTTTCTATTTTCGTTGCCTTTTTGGTTATAGTTTTTTTAGCTCGATTAAACGTTTTACTAAACAAATGATTATATTTGCAACACGTTTGCTTTTGTTTTTTCATCGTGTTTTTGCGAGATGACTATGCAACAACAAAATTAATAACTGACAAACAGATAAATCAAAAATCAAAGCTGTGAAATAAACAGCTGGACTTTAAATGATAACACTCCATAAATCCTTAATAAATTAGTTACCAGTGACATACGACGTTTTAGAACTGTCACGTTACGTTAAGTGCCTCCATACAAAAGTATTGGATTACCAGTTTGTATAGAGCTCTAGAGAGTCCATAATAACAGCTCAAATGATACATTTCGAATACAATGGAGCGATCAATTCAATTTTTGAATCGAGAACGCTCCTCTAGTTTTCTTTTTTTCGGCTAAAGTGCTGTTTTGTTCAGCTAACATCCGAGGGAATTTGACAGTCACTGTTTTTTCTTCTCCCGTTTTTCATTGCCAGTTAGAATATAATATTAGGTTATGGATACGGTTTTTTCGTCGCGTTTGTACTAGAGTTGTCTTTTGTTTCTGTTGTGTGTACTTTTTGTTATTCTTTTTAGAGGTTAAAATAAAACCCACCTTGCTCAAGTTCCTTTATACATTTATTTCTTTAGTTCAATTCAATTATAATTAAAGGTGTGATAGGTAACTCTTCAAGAAACTGGGCACCCGAGAACCTTTAAATTCTTATTCACACCCAACTGAAAAACCTCATCTTTGAAAAATTGGCAAATGAATTCAAGGAGTTTCAACAGCTTCGGAGTGATAAAAAACTGAATTTACTCATTACGCTATATTGCAGAGTCGGCTGGCTAGTGTCCAAACGGCTGCTCGGCCGAATGTTATAATGACATCAATTTGAATATTCACATTGAACGGCCACCGCATTTACATAAGTTTGACCGTTGAATTTTGTCGATGCAAATGATGCTACCAACACTAATTGTACTGTTCATTGTTACAGGAAAAACTTAAAAGTTCTGCCTTTTTATTCTATTTCGCGATATCCGCTCTATTGTTTTTGGGTTTAATGATTGTTTTGGTGTCTATTGTTCAAATGAAGCCACTTTCTAAACGTAACGTCCAGTAAGGTAACACCTCCGAAAAGATGAAAATCGGTTTAATTACGGTCCAATTTTTATCTCAAACTGAAAGCTTAGGTAATGACAAGTAGATAACTTGTTATGTAATATTTCACAGATGGAGTAAAACTTAGTGATTCAAGTTTGCTTACATTAAAACAGTACCTTTCATACAGACAATAAAAACAAAAAAAAATTATTTATCAACTTTTTTTACCTAAAAGCGTTTAATTTTGGCAAAAAGTGATCGTATAAATAAAATAAAGGGAATAAAAGCGGGCGTTCGCGCAGTAGGCCGGAAAGATTTTATCTGTTGGCAATACAGAAAAAATGGCGCCCACCGGAAGTGTCCGATCGCGGCGCGCGGCGCGTTACTATTTTTTTCTTTTTTTGTTTTAAATGGCTTTTTCCCGGCATCGTTCGGCCGGAAATGCGTTTGCGTATAGCTGCCCCTTGTCCACGAATAGTGATATGTACAATCAAGTTTATTAGTGAATATAGGCCTTGTTTTGGTGCGGTAAGATCTGATTTTCGTCTGTCCGTTATCTGTATCGTTTCGGCAGACTGCTAAGACGTGGTAAGCGTAGTGCTAAATAGGATGTTTTTATTCATGAGGCTTAAAGCTCCCATTCTGTTTAGTGAGTGCCAGCTGATTTACAGCTAACGCTATAAATCTCTCAGAAACGTCAGGGTTTATTCACGAAATCGCCGCAATGTAATTAAAAACACTTTATTACTGTTTTTATTGTACACCTATCTATTTTATATGGAAATTTATTCGACTCCTATAATCTTAGGAGACATCGGTGAAAAAAATCTTATAGAACAAGCTTTTTCTGATAAGCACTCTTATTTACAAAGTTTAAAAATATTAACAGTTAAACAATAAAAATTAAATAAACGTAAAATGTTAAATTAAATTAATTAAAATGTTCAAAACTTGAGACTAAAAAAATAAAAGCTCTATGTATGTACTTAATCTGATATCATCAATCCACCCATTACACAAAGAACTACCTTGAATTTGTACTTTGTTAAAAACCTCTGTACATTTTGATCACCGAAACTTTAGTTAATGTATTTTTTGTGGACCCTTTCTATTAAATTCTGAATATTCATGTTGTTTTTTTTAAAGCAGCTGCATTTGTAGATGGTTGGGCGATAAGCTCGCTGTCCTTCCACTAAACAATTATTGCTCAGTCTGGGCAAGTCTGGGCGAGATTTGCGCAATAGTACCGGTATCTAGCTTTGTTATGCGCAATAATAGTTGTGCTTATTCATTCATTCTGTAATACTTACAAACTTTAAAAATGAAGGTAATTTTAAGGTCAAACAAAGCAAACTTTAAAAAAAGTTTATCGAATCATGACTTAATTCGATGGGACTTTTATAATTTATTAAAAATACTTTAAAGCTTCATTCTTCAGTAATTTAGATTTAGTTATTTCACACATTTCAATTATCTTAATAACCAAAACTTTGAAATTTTAACTACACATTTCGTGTTTACTAGACCATGTAAAAATTAAAAAGTACCAATGTTACAACCCTAATTAAAGGGCATTATTTGAAAAGCATATGAAATTTAATAGTTGCGTCTAAAGTTTATTGGTTTGGTCAAGTTAATGTAGCCGTTAAGAACACCAAGTTATGTAAACGGGGTTAGATATAATCGTTCCTATTGTTTATAGCACGCGGTAACAAAATATAAGGCGTATAGGGTCGTTGAATGTGTGGAATGATAGAAAATATGTAGGTGATTTAAAAATAATACTTACCTATTTTTTTCTTTAACGATTTTAGGTACCACAGCTTGGCTTCTGACCACCAAATAGTTTACCTATGTTTAACATTAAATCAATATTTTTATTTTTCTTTAATCATGTTTGCTTTAAAACGCAATCAAAATTCAGACAGTTTTTTAGGATTGATTTCTATTTTTTAATCACGTTTTTATTAGGTCGCTTTCTTGTTTATTTATTTAGAGTACCTACCTATTTTTTCGGCTGTCCAGAAATTTTGCAAATAATTTTATACTAGCTCCCCGATGATAGCTTAGAATAAACAGAATTAGAATAAAAACTTAGAAAACTTAGAATAAAGTATAGACCTGGAAGACAATGCAATATTATGGTGTCATTGAGCTGTGATCAGATGATGAAGCAGGAAGAAGGCCACAGGAACATAAAACCATACAACCCCATCGAGTTTGGGCTCGCTTGATTCGTCTTGAGAAGTATTCTGATGGGAGATGGTGCTTGGGGTTTGATGGTGGAGCCATAAGAAGGCCATAGCACAGGAACTCTGTTATAAAACCATGCAACCCCATCGAGTTTAGGCTCGTTTGATCCATCTTGACAAGTACTCTGATGAAAGACGGTGCACAGGCTCTGGTGATGGAGCCGGAAGAAGGCCACAGGAACTCTGTAATAAAACCATTAATTTCCATCGAGATTGGGCTCGTTTGATCCGTCTTGAAAAGTACTTTGTTGGGAGACGGACGGTGTCCTGAATCTGGTGATGGAGCCGATAGAAGGCCAGGATCTCATCTTAGTAGATCAGTTTTCTATAAATATTATTTTGTATAGTTAATGCATTATTTATGCGTTATTTTGTTACAGTTAACTTTTCTGCGACTATTGTAAAATAGTAAAAAAATCTAGGAAGATTATTGATATCTGTACCACTTCGTTAACATGATTTGAGCTCAGCATTTGCAGTTGAATTATAATTCTTGTTCTTATCTCGGTTAGCAACCGGCTGTTTAGTAATTAGCTGATGCGACATCTAGCATCACAGATCTGGCGCAGCGCCACACTATCAGCGCCATCTAGCGTGATCTACGGCCAAGAAAATAAACATACCTCCCGAGAGAATTCTAAATCCATATTTTTTACAGTAATAACTACTTTAAAAATCTATTAGTAGCTATTAACGATGATGTTCAAGACAAAAGCAAGTAATTAACTGACAGTGTGTCAGTATTAGTGATGCACGGTTGATTGCGTGAGAGAGCCTGGCCGTTACCCCTCTGTACATCTGTAAACATCTTCTAGATAACCATCTGACGTTTGACACAAAGCGCGGTTGCGAGAGATACTATCTCGAAACTATCCGACCCCCTCCCCCGCACTTCCTCTATGCCCGTCTAATTATTTATTTACGTCCGCCTATCACACCATCGATGCGCATGAGCGCAAAACTCAGTGCTTACAGATTCAAATTTAGAATTGAGACGATCCCTTATCAGAGGTGATCTTTTTAGCAGTTTCAACTGAAATTGATACGGTTGGGTGTTCTTCTTTTACTGTTTAGCACATTCTTAGCTTTTTCTTTTGTTTGTTTAAAAAAAGTTATCAATGTGCTGTTTGTAAATATTTGATGTCTCGTGGCCAAAATGCAGAATATCCAAAGCATTTCCTGTATAACTGTTAGTAAAAAAATCGGGTTGCACTCCGGGAGAGCCGGCAGAAGTGAAAACTTGAATATTAACGTTGTGCATTTTTGATATTTTGGAATGGTTAGGGAATAATTTTGCATGATGTGATCCTACTAATAATACTTATTATAAATGTGAAAGTTTATGCGTTTGGATGTTTGAATGTTTGTTCATCAATCACGCAAAAACTATACTGAACGGATTTGGTTGAAATTTGGCACATAGATAGTAAATAGCCTAGATTAAACATAGAATACTTTTTATTTCGATATTCCCACGGGAACGGGAACCACGCGGGTGAAACCGTGGGCGGCCGCTAGTATCTTGTAAAGGTGTATTTGAAGTGGTCCTTTAAAATGATCTAAATTATAAAGCTAAAAATAATTGTTAAAATTCCGTTTTACACCGTTGCCACTCACCCTCTTCCTCAAAAAAAAACTTTATGACATCTCACTCATACAAAGTGGCCGGCCGAAGGTGTAATTTGATTGAAAGCACCAAAAAAGTCTTATAATCATATAATAAGTGGTGGAATAATTAGGGGCTTAGGGGCAGGTGTGGGGCGCACGCGCGGGCGCAGCGCAGGGTCTACTCGCATGAGAAAGACAAATGAGTATACTTAGCCACTCATTGGCTTTTTGCTTACTTAACTTCAACACTTTCATTACAATTTTTTTTATTAGGTTTCATTTTAAATAGCGTTGATGTATTTCAAGTAGTTACATTGTATGAAATCGGGGTATTAATCTGCATTTCATTCTCATCAATAAAATTAAAAAATAAATGTGAAACAATTGTGGAAATTTTAATAAAATATACCGTTTAAAACAAAATGGGAGACACTAGGTATAGTTTTCCATTCAAATGAACCAAGGTTTTTTTTTTAATATAAATTCAATTTATTTTAATTTGATATTGTTCGAAAGCTGTGATAGTCAAATTTTGGAATTTCTGTCGAATTTACTGTATAATTTCTCCTATTCGCCGTATGTTGGTTAGAATTTCGCGTATTTTTGCATGAAACTCAATTTTTTGCTTTTTTAACCGACACTCGGCGAATAGGAGAAATTATACACTAATTCCGAAAGTTGACTATATAAGTTTTCGAACAATATCAAATTTAAATAAAGTAAGATTGAATTTATATTAATAAAACCTTTTGGAAATTAGCTCGTTTGTATGAAAAACCATATAGTGATAGTGGCCCCTATTTTGTTTTGAGTAGTATTTTATCATATAACGGTTAAGGTTACCTAAATAAAACCTTAAACGTTAAGTAAATTGTACTATATAGATGTCTCGAATCATAGGCTAACTAGATAAGGTAAAGATTTATTGCTCATTTTCCAAATACTTAACTTTGTTACTAACCAATACAAGATTGAATGTTCAATTCTTTAGTCAATACAACTGCTGAAAGGTGCAGAACAAATTGCAAGATGATTTCGCAGTCCAGAATTACACGGCCGTTTGTTTTTATTTCGTTATTAAAATTATTATTCTGTTTATTACCATACATGGAATGAACGTTTACAAAATATAATTACCATCAGTAATTGTAAACGGACATTACAGCGCATTAGCGGTTTTATTCTAAATGAAGTCCATTTATCTTATTGTTGCTTGAATAAATTATGTAGTTGAGTAAATGGCTTTAAAGAGTATGTACAGCACAAAATTGCTTCTACAAGTTATTTGCGTGTGATTGTACGAATAGTGTTGCGCACACAAAGGTATCGATAATCGAGAAGCCGTTAAAGTCGGTGTCGACGTCGACAGGTACGCGGTGGCGAGCGAGTATGAATTAGTGTAGCGTAGTAGCCATTCGAGATTTAGTGCAGACGGCTCGCCTCTAATTGGACCGGGTTCGACGCCACGGGCGCGAAACGGTTGAATTTATTGTTTTCCATAATTGTTTTTGAAATGTGAAAATAGTGACGACCTGCCACATATACCATCTTCATTACAAATATTGATAGCCGTTGTTTGTGTAAAGGATGCTGTTTCACTTATAAATTAAAAGTAGTTAGAGGTAGATATGTACATTCATTGTTGTGGTATTATGAAAATATGTCGTAGTGTGAAAGTCAAAAAACTAATGTGATGAAGTGGGTAAGAGAAATGCAAACACGTTTCTTATACTTAGGTATTTATTTGGTTTAATACATATAACTTATTTTTCATCACGTTGTCGTAAAATGAACTGAATTAGAATAACCCGCTAGTTAATTTTAAATAGGAAAGAAGCAACAAGCATAAAAATAAAATACGAGTATGTCATTATTTGACATCCTGGATGGAATGCTAGATTATACTAGCATTCATTCATTTTCAATCGCAGGTAAAGAAAATATTTTACAACCACGGACATTGTGGTTCTCACTCTGTATATCCAGAATTGACGTATCGATAAATTCGGCGTGGATATAAATCGCCATTTCAATTATCATGGAGTAGCAGCTGTCAGCGCGGTCTACTGCTCGAAGTATTTATTTAAATCGCACGCATATATCAAATAAGTTCGATGTATAACCAACACCTCGCGAGTGCATCCCTAATTAGGTTGGTTTTAATATTTTTCTGTTCTATTAAGTTACTCTAGAAATCTTAGGTCAAAGTATTCATAAGGAAAGTTATTTTTAACCCCTTTCGAAAAAAGGGGTGTTATAAGTTTGACATGTGTGTATGTCTGAGGAGGCAATGTAGCTCACCAACTAATGGACCGATTTTGATGCGGTTTTGTTTATTAGTTATGTATTATTTATCAGAAATATATAATTATAATGAAGTTAACATTTCTAATTAAGTAAGTACCTACTAAAAATGTTTTTTTTAACACGTAGGTAATTACCGTTTGAAACAAAAAGGAATGATGTGTCAACATAAGTAGGATTCTTGTAGGATTTCAATCTAGTACAGAACTTTATTGTAAATTTTTTATTTGTTTGTAATATGATTGTTATCTGTTTTGGTGTCCACATAATAATAAAAAATAAAAATAAATATATTGTGTAAAGTTTAGTTTAACAACCTGGAGACAGCAATACGACAATGAATGTAAACATTGATTGGTGACACGTTCATTGGAGTATTTTTAAACTATCAATTAAATTCTAATGTCAAAAAAAATAATTCTAACAATCTTTAAAAAAAAACAGACTGTACTGACTAAAGATATTTAATTTATTATCGTATCGTCATCTCCAAGGTGTACCTATCGATTTTAAAATGGGTTGTAATCAAAAAATAGGTAACTGAGGTAACCAACAAAGAGTTTTACAATTACATTGTAGAAACCTCAAGATCTTTTTAAAAGAAAATTCACATCCCTCTCTCTAAAAAATCTCTCTCATACATAAGGTCCTTCATAAATAGTGCACATAATTTTAAGGGGTCTTGGACATCGTTTGTCCTTTGATCGAGAAGCGCAGGTGAAGGAGATCGAAAGACGCATCGGATTAGGGTGGGCTGCCTTCGGTAAACTCGAGGACGTCTTTAAGTCTAAATTCCCACAGTGCCTTAAGACCAAGGTGTACAACCAATGTGTCTTGCCTATCCTCACATACGGTGCTGAAACTTGGACGCTCACTAAGCAGAATATGCACAAAATTAAGGTAGCACAAAGAGCAATGGAGCGTTCTATGTTAGGTATCTCCTTAGAGTAAGACGCGCTTGGTATCTCTCTTATTGACCGTATACCAAACGTCGAAATTCGACAAAAAACGAAGGTCGAAGACGTGGGCAGGCGGATAACGAGGTTAAGGTGGAGATGGTCAGGACACTTGGCTAGACGGGATGACGGACGGTGGACCAAGGCAGTTATAGAGTGGTGGCCAAGAGGAGCAACGAGGCCAGTGGGCAGACCACCGGCCCGATGGTCAGACGATATCGACGTTGTTCAAGTTCGTTCATCAAGTTGACGGGGTCTCACTGGATGAGGCTGGCACAGGACCGTGAGGAATGGCTCTATAGAGAAGAGGCCTATACCCAGCAGTGGGTTGATGTGGGCTGAATATGATGATGATGATGATGTACTCATGCATACAAACAACTTTTACTATGAGACCAACATTGAAATCGCGAAAAAAAATCAGCTGTTCCATACATTTTGATCTATTCGATTTAAAATTTTCTATGGAACAGCTGATTTTTTTTCGCGATTTCAATGTTGGTCCCGTAGTAAAAGTGGTGTGTATGCATGAGTACATTGACCCATTAAAATTATGTGCACTATTTAAGAAGGACCTTATAAATATGAGAGAGATTTATATTATGAGAAAATGTGTATAAAAACCCAGCCCGGTGTCGAAAGTCGTAATTAGAGGCGAATGGTTCTGTAGATGTGGCGTGCAGGGCAAATAAACGAGCGGGCGCAATTGGGCGCAGCGGCGACGCGCGGGCGGGCGGCCGCCACACGCGCTTACGCGGAATCCAGCGGTTTTGGGTCAGAAGGCCTATCACAACTAAATATTAAGAGGAAACACCTCGGTTGAAAGAATTGAAAAATTACAAAGTAGACAGAATCAACGTTTCGTAGTCCCCTTTTTTATGCACAACGCGATAGTGCTTGGCCTTCACCTCACCTGATGTTAAGTGACGATAAGTCCGAAGGTGGAAGCGCACTATACCCGGAATCCTCATTACTGAGGAACTGGATATCTTACCTCTAACTGCCGGAACACAACAATTTTGAATTGTTGTTATGGCGTATGCTAAAGGTAATAAGATGGTGGTAGCTAGCCAGGCGGACTTAAAATAAGCCCTACACCAACCAACGAGATTGCCTACGCTATTATCTATACGATTTGTCTCGAGCAACTCTTCTGTTAAAGAAGAAACACCACTGTCGAGAGAATTGAAAAAATCCTATGGACAGTAGATAGAATCAACGTTTCGTAGCCCCCTGTTTCCTCCTCCAAAACTAGACCGATTTAATTAAATTTTTAATTAAAGTTTTAAACTTTGACTGTGTTTCTATGTTTTTCTTTTTTCATAAATTAAATAATAAAAAAGATATTAATCAAAAACCTAAAAAATGTTATTGTGTAGATATCCAACAATCAAATTTGACACAGCCAAAACTTCTTTATTTTATTAAATCGGTCTATTTTTGGAGGAAGAAACAGGGGACTACGAAACGTTAATATTGTCTACTTTCATAGGAATTTTTCAATTCTCTTGACAGTGGTGTTTCCTCGTTAACAGAAGAATTGCTCGAGACAAATCCTATAGATAGATAATATATATTAGGAGGTCATAACAAATTTGGTAGCAATCGCGAATAACATGGGCTATAATTTATTTTCAAAAAAATTATATATTTTTTTAAGCCTGCATATAAAAAGAACGCAACCACTTCACGCAAACAGACTGACATATTTAGCATCAGAGAGTGCCTCTCCATCCTGTGAACCAAGAGTCAGCCACTTACGCGATCGTTACCAAATTTGTTATGGTCTCCTAGTCTAATAGGGATAATCGCGACAATAGCGTTGGGCAATCTCGTACTGTACCTACCTCTTTAGCGCGACAAAACAAATTTTAATGACAGAATTGTATTGGGAAAAAAGACTTTATATCTTGTGCTGTAACTACACTGCGAAAAAATTGCGATAATCGGTATAGACCGATTATCGCAATTTTTTAGAACATAGGTTCAACGTTCAATATAGGTGACATACATAGGTTCGATGTTTTACTAACTTTACACGAAACAAAAACGAAACAAACACGAAACAAAACGAACATCGTCCGATTACCGTGGTTTGGTTTTTGGAGTAGGCCATCAAGTTGTTCCAAGCTGACATCTTTTAAAATTACGTAATTGCTCCTAGTTGGCAAGCTTGAGAGTAACTTATGAGCAGGGAATAAGAATAAAATAACCTTTATTCAGTGTTTGTTTTTCATGAAATTTTATTAAAGTTTGGTCCATTTGAACGAAACTTCATTTTTCATTCATCACGAATTTAACGTTGGTTTCTCTATATATATTCTAGAGTTACTCATAATATATTATGTTCTAACGGTTGCTTCCACTTCACTGATACACGTGTTGATTATAAATGAACGAAAATATGCCATTACTGAGCTGAATGCTCGAGCGAAACTCAACCGACTATCACTAAAGGGGTTGAGAATTGAGTTCATAAAAAAGTTTCAACGTAAAAACTCGTCGCGACGTAAGTCGAAAATAAGTTTTTCGATGACGGGTGCAATGATGAAATGCGGTCGCCTGATGACGACCAGAAATTAGTTACGCGTTGTTAGTGTTTCTGAGATCTTCCGTAACACGACTGCACCTGCGCAGATGTTCGAAAATTAAAACACCCAAAGACAATATTATAACCAATCGAAATGACAGTATGACTGACAAAAAAGTTTCCATACCT
This sequence comes from Agriphila geniculea, assembly GCA_943789525.1. Taxonomy (NCBI): domain Eukaryota; kingdom Metazoa; phylum Arthropoda; class Insecta; order Lepidoptera; family Crambidae; genus Agriphila; species Agriphila geniculea. The sequence goes on from OX038875.1 coordinate 19,587,983, forward strand.
TCATGATTAAAACCTTTTTTTGTTAAAAATAAACACAGAAAACAAATACGAAAAAAGTAAGTTACTTACGTACATACGTGCCATGCATTGAGTTTGTTAATTTAACAGCGATCATTAATTAAATTGCATAATATTTTGAAACATTATTAAGTTTTAATAGCCGTCTGTATGTTTAATTTAAAATAATTCGCTTGGAACGTTGGTTGGAATAATTGTAAAAATACTTTCTCAGTTTCTATCTTTAACAATCATTGTGAAGACTTTGTAATATAAAGGTATATTTTATTTATTGTAAAAGATAATAGTTACTTATTACAAGTGTACTTACGCTTTTGTATCGTATACGTCAGTGCTTTCTAAAAGTTAACATTTCAGTTTGACCCAAATATTATGATAAGAAATTGTCGCTCCTTAGCTTAAAAGAAAAAAACTCGTATTTTTCAGTTTTCCTTACTTCATATTTTTTTTTAATTAAAATTATATCATTATATCATGCGATTATATCATTAAGTAGCTGATTGCCGTTAACTTGCCTTTTATTGTTGATCTGCAATATTTCTGCGAAAAAATGTGAGAATTTAATAATTAGAGTGTTTATAGCAGTTTATGCTGCAGAAAAAAGGTGTCAATAACGTAACGGCATCTGTTACTAATACAGTTATTTTAACTTTTTGCCAGTTAATTGAGACTCTTACATAATAATTGTTAGGTAATCGTGCGACTCGAGATTGTCGTTTTAATTGTTTTCTTATTGATTCATCGAGTAATGATGAAAAAGGATCTATTAAATAGCTAAGCACCTATTAGGTTAACTATTTATTATCTTAGTTTTTACGAGGTTCTGAATCTGTAGATTATTTGAGACTATTTTAATTTATTTTATTATGGTCATTATTTACATCTGAATATTTTAAAGAAAACGCTGTTTATTGTCCTATGTTTATTTTACTTTTTTATCATCAAAATTTACAGTCGGTCTCAAAAGTTGTTACGTTCGTACTTATTCAATTGTCAAAATATCTTCTGACATACCTATCACAAAAAAGTTAAAAATAAAAAAGCTTTTAAAAACAGAAAAACCTCATTCAAAAAACCTTAAAACAAAAACCGCATCAAAATCGTCTCTAAAAAGCACGAAATAATATTCAAATCATTTGATACGAGATACGCATATCAATTTTAATAAAACACGTCTAATGAAGTCGAGTGGGGCTTTTAAAACAAGAAAAGTGGTCCTCCAGCCCCACCCGACTTCAATAAACGTGTTTTATTAAAATTGATATGCGTATCTCGTATCAAATGATTTGAATATTATTTCTTGCTTTTTAGAGACAATTTTGATGCGGTTTTTGTTTTAAGGTTTTTTGAAGGAGGTTTTTCTTTTTTTAAAGCTTTTCCTGTATTTGGTGCCATAGTGATAGTGAGTTACTTTGAATTCAAAAAAGTGTTTAGCTTCTATTCTAAGACTGACTGTACTTATACACAAGTGAAGATTTCTACACATTTCTACTTGTTAGAAATTATACTCAGCTTCCACGGAGTATTTTCCAGGGCATTGTTGGTGAGCCTGTTATTTTCCCATTTGACTGGTTTTATGTGTATCGTGGCCAGATTGCCCGATAGCGTAATAACTCACTAGAAACGTAACATAATTATTCGCACGCATAAATACACTGTAACGCATTGGAATAGTGCAACTTTTTCTTTGTCCGTGTGCCTTTGCCGTGTCACTTGTGCCATACCGTCTAAATATAACTGAACCGATGCAACTCGATGATCATGTAAAACACATTTTTTAATTAGTTGCTTGCTGCTAAGCCTGTGGACATAGTGGGCGTAAATAAAATATTACTGCGACTAAGAAATATCTTGCACTAAACTCTTTATACCACCACAAACTGAACAGTTGCTGATCAGAACTTAAGACAACTTTCGTGTAAGTAGGTACCTAAATGTTACTAAAAAAACTGACAAGAGTTAGTTACTGCGTAGTTCAAAAATTTCACATTTATCCCTCCATTGAATCATGCGAAGCAATTGTACCCATCTTCACGCTTCAGCTGCCCTGACCAGGGTAATAAACAATCATCAAAGTACAAGATTTCCTCTTCTAAGTAGTGTCCGCTGCGTGTCAATTGGTCCCTGACGTTACCGCGAATCGCCCACTCCGCGCATACCGCGCCGTCGCCCTGCCAATTTAACCAATATAAAATGCATTAACATCACTGCACATGCTGACAGATTTAGCTTAAATGGGTCATTGCGAACCCATGCCGAGGTGGAAAATTAATGATTATAGGATTAATCCTAATACAGGGACGAGACTCTACATTATGATTGTTACTGCTCCTATTTATACAATGTGTTACAAAATAATCCCTAATGCAGATGATAGAGGGCCATCAAACTGAACAACTTTTACGGGACCAATTCTGAAATCGCGTAAAATATCAGTTATTTTTTGTACAAAACAGCAGATTTTTTTTCGCGTTGGTTCCATAGTAAAAGTTGTTCAGTTTGATTGATGGTCAATATCTACCAAATTCGGCATTAGGGGTCATTTTGTAACACGGTGTACTTATATGAGCTTGAAATATAAATAAATAAATAAAATATTTGACTACACTACTGCTTCGACTAACATAGGTTGCAAACTCCGATGATAATAAGTAATCAGTATCTCTATAAATTATGAAGAGTTAAATAGTATTCCGTTAAACTTTAAAAAGATGCGTACTTGACAGGTTACAAACCGATTTACTTATTAGGAAACTGCTTTCATAAGACAGAAAAAATCTGACAAAATTTTTAGACTTCGATTCCGACAACGCCAACAAAGGTAATAAACAAATCTTCTTTTGTTTTAACTATCATCTTGGTTAGGTAATAACAAGATTGTATCGATCGTTTAACAATAAGACCTTTTAAGTCCACACCGTGTTAGGTATACGGAAGGTATATTCGGTATGTTAGACGCAAGACGTCGGCCATGTTGGCGGAATTGCTTAATAACTGACCATTATACCAAGTAAATTACTCATCTCCCACTCCTGAGCCTAGTCTTCGGATGCAACGCTTTTGGAATGTGGACGAATAAAATGTTACATTTTACCAATATTTGTTATCGATCAATCGATTTGGATACTATCAAAGTTCCACAACGGTGTAAGCACGATTGAAATGTTAATTGCATTGAAATATTGGTGGAATGTACACCTACGTACCTAATTAAAACATTCCTAAAATTGATCTTGTTGCTTATTAAAAAAACCGGCCAAGTGCGAGTCGGACTCGCGCACGAAGGGTTTCGTACCAAAAAACGGCAAAAAAATTACGTTTGTTGTATGGGAGCCCCCCTTAAATATTAATTTTATACTGTTTTAAGTATTTGTTGTTATAGCGGCAACAAAAATACATCATCTGTGAAAATTTCAACTTTATAGCTATCACGGTTCATGAGATACGGCCTGGTGACAGACAGACAGACAGACAGACGGACAGCGGAGTCTTAGTAATAGGGTCTCGTTTTTACCCTTTGGGTACGGAACCCTAAAAATAACTGTAGAACTGCAAATTTTATACCCTATTATAATACAAATAGGTTTGCTAAATGATAGTATCTTTGAATAATAGAAACTAATGTATTCTTTCGTCTTATGTATATGTTGAATAGGCCCAGTTTGCTTAATATATGTCTCCCAACCAAACCTTATCAATGAGAACTTTAGACCATAACAGGTAGCACTCATAATTACGAACAGAATTACAACAACCGTATGGCAATGAATTCACTTCCAACTTCCATATACGCCGTCCACATGCAACATACCAGCTCTGTGTTAAAACTTAACGTTTGCTTATCAAATGTGTGCTTTAAGCGTATCGGGTTAAAGTCGTAGGTGATGTGGTGTAAAATGTGAAACAGCCACGTAACATGAAACAGTGTTATTGCGAGTGCTTGTAAAACCCGTAAGTTTACCGTTGCGGACTCATTTGTAGTCGGGGTGAGTTTCATAGGACTAAATTGTTTATTTTTAGTGTTGCGTTCATGTTTTGGAAGAAAAACGGAACAATTTGTCTCACTATGACCACAAAATATAAGTGTACTAGCAGCCACCCGCTCCTTGTTTGGGTGAATTCACCTTTCCCCCCATTAAGGGTTGACTTTTAAATACTTCTTAATGAATGCCTACATTATAAAAAAAACTAAATTTCAAGTTTAGGCTATGCGCTGATATGTGAACCAGGCAGGCACTAGGCAGGCAGTTTATCATTTTAGATAGATTGGTCGTAGCTACGTAGTGCGTTATTTTTATTTATTTATTATTTCAGTCCGTTATTGTTCATTAATTGTTATTTAAATAAATCTTTTGTAACGCAATTTGATCGAGAAGTTAAGTATCATGGTGACTGTCCCAAATATTATTTCGAGTTGTTCGTCTCTCATCTAACTGCTTTTTGCAATCAATTTGGCAGGCCGTTATTTTTTCACGACGCAATTCTTTCAACCGGTTGGAAAAAAAAGCTCTAGTAAATTATTTTGAGTATTTTTTTTTATTTTTATTAAGTACTTTGATGTAATAGCTAAATTGTTTGAAACAAGGATTTAATTTTTTTTGGAATAAGCTTGAATAAAATATAAAAGTATGTTAAACGCCCTTGGGTGGAGGCGCTGGCAGCTGTGACACAGTTTATACTAGTACAATTGTCAACGTTTACCTCTTAAAATTATTGTGCTCAAACTTTGTATTTTATTTAATTAGTTTTTAAGAGAAATTTGTTTCATTGAAGATAAAATAAATCATTTTTTTTTAATTCATGTAAATATGCTTTATTGTTACGATTATTGATGATGTTTGAATGCAAAGCATAAAAACAAGCATTTCGCACTATACACAAGTCAATTATATATTTTTTTGTTTATGAATAATATTGTTATTGATAAGCAGAAGAACTCGGCTTACATCAGCAGTAAACATACTGTGCGCAAACAAGTTTTCTTGTTAATGATTTCAGAATGACTGAATTTGAACTAACGATTCTTGGATTACTAAAAGCTCTTTGAGCTTCTAAAGCTCAGAATGTGATTCCGCAGTTAGTCGTAAACTTAAGAGAAGGGTTGTGTGGCGTGCATGAGGCGCATTACTGCAACCCCTTATTGCATCGAACAACTGGAACGATCCGACTTATTTACGACACGATTTTATAAATTAATCGCCAGCATAACATTATACCCAAGAAATGCTACTAAAACCTATTACACAATAAAACACTTCTTGATCCAGATTATTTCAATGACCGTGTCGAACTTACATGGGTATTAAAATTCATGGTTTCATTTTCTTCTATGAAAACAGTACAAAAAACTTTACACATTGCAACCTGAAATATACTGAAATGCAGTTTAATGTGATAAGGGTTTTTTACTCAGACGTTGTTTTGTGTATTAACATAGAAAAAATACCTTGGTAGTATTTCATTAAACATCAAAAAAATTATAACGAGCACTACACAAGTTTTACTGGGTTTTTAAAACCTAACCTAATGGGCTGACTTAGTAATACAGTCGGTCGTTTATGAATTTTTAGTGGCTTTATTTCTCAATAAATGATAGTGCACCTATACATAGTTAACCGTTGTCGTATGAATTTAATTTAATTGATATTTTGTCTCTTTGATAAGCAAAAACATAAAACACAAAGTCATTCAAGCTGCTGCATAATTTTGTAACAGTAGCGTTCGTAATTAGAAAGTGGCTTTGTTCTTTGATTGCCTCATTCTTCAATTGAGAATCTCCAAAAAGAAGCTCAAAGCGGTAGATGCGTGCAATCGCGCGTCGTACCACATGGCGCAGCCGCAGTCGCAGTTCCCTGGAAGGCGATGAATAACTCATTGTCTGTCAGTCCGTCCGCCGTGACGCATGTTCTCAGAACTGGCGCATCCAAGACGTTTGACCCGCGAATTTCGCCAACAAATTCACAAAAATGCCGCTAAGGCGCCGCCGCCGCGTCAGTAATTTGTTGGTTTTATGTTTGTACATAATTTGTTTCAACAAAGTTTAAGATGATATTTATGGCGAGAGTAAAAGGTTAAAGCGACTCGTTTAACTTTTAATTTATAAGCCTTTAATTTTAGTAGTTTCATTATTGACTATCTATCATTGCATCTGTGCCACTTGTATCTAAGCTTATTAAAGTAAATCTAATACAATATTATGATGATGGTCACCTTATGATTGTTTAGGTCTAGGTACACAGTTAACAGTTACAATCTAACAAAGTCCGTTCTTCCTTTAAAAGTTCGCAATAAGTACGACGGGCTTTTCCAACCGTCATCGGCATGTTACAATTCATACAACAACACAGTTACACGAATGTGCTCATTCACTGTGTCATTGTTTTTAAGAATCGGATGACGGTATGGAACCATAAGACCGTCCTAGGGCCTTAACCTCTTCGGAACGTCATGTTTGATTCCCACAAAACGCACACCAAAAGTGCATAGTTGCACTGATTAAAATGCTGGCAGCGTGCCCCGTCGGCAGCGGTCACCAAACAGCTGAATATTCGCACACGTCTATTGTCGTCAAGTTTATGGCTCGGCAGCCTTTATTCTCGCTATTTAGCATTCTAAATTGGTGCCGCGGCTGCTTTTTTCATTCCGCTAAATGTCATGTCAGAGCAATAAAATGGGATACGACGAATGGCAAAGCCTTCGTGATTCAACAAGGTACAATTAAGATTATTAGTGTACGGAATAATAAAACGAGTTAATTTGACATTAGATAAATATAACAGGAAATGATGAGCAAAGGAACAAACTTCAGACCAAACTGTCGGCCTATAGTTGGGTCGGGCTTTTAATCAGTATGAAGAAGTATGCAAGTGCGCACATTACAACGATTTGGTATCGGCCGACTCTTCATACAGAAACCAACTAGCGGCCGATATAAAGTCTGTAGTCTGCGAGGACGCTTAAAGGACATTATTGGATATTCTCACAGATTGTCATTTGGAAGTGTAGCTGTTGAGAAAGGAAACATGTCATCAAGATTGATTTCTTACTTGTTGAAACTTTCATTTAGAAGCTGCAATCATGTATCAGATTTTATTCTTTAATAAACAAAACCTTGTTGCATCTTGTGTGTTTTTTGGTATTAATATGTATTTTTCTTGCCACCAGGTTAATCGACCTTTGACGATGAAGAAGGAGGGCATCCAAACGAGAAATCGCAAGCTCAGCAGTAAAAGTAAGAAGAAAAAAGGGGGGATGGGCATGGGTGGAGGGGGCGCGTGTGCGCTCGCGCTCGGCGGCGTCATGGGGGACATGATCAAGCCGCTGGGAGACGCCACTAAGGGCTTCGGAGGGTCAGCTTTCCCATCTGCTATGGACTTCGGTGAGTTTATTCATCATCATCATCATATCAGCTGCACGACGACGTCAAGTTTATTAAAGTCTTTGGAAGGTCTCAGGAATATTTATTTAGACCCTTATTTTTAAATACGCAGTGTATGTTTTCTGAAATATCCTATAGCAAAAAGTGACATTATGACAGCAGAAATACGTAGATTCGTAACATATACGTAGATTCATCCTCTTGCTCTTATCCCAATTTATTTTGGGATTGGCTCAGCATATCCTTTTCTTCCACACATCTTTATCACTAGTCATCTCAAAGTACACTACCTATGACACTTAAAAACTTAAAAGTTAGTATAAAAAGACGGTACATTTTGTAAAAAGTTATCATAACAAGAAGGTAAATTATGTTCTTCTATCCACATTTATTTCTTTTATCTTAAGACTATACCTTGCTACAGGTCAACACCAAGTGGGGCTGGTGCACCCTGCGGCGGCGCACATGTCCCACTGGTACGGCGCCCCGCACCAGGGCTTCGCCCCGCCACCGGCCTCCCACAACCCTTATCATCACCACCACCTCGCGCAACTAAACTCTATGGTAAGAACAAAACTTCTTTGACGATTTGGCTTCAAGCACACGCACAGAAAATATGTCCCTAAGATTATACAGGTGAAATCGAAACAGTCGACAAATTTTGTGGTGTGGCTTAGACCGTCAAACTGAATAACTTTGTCTGACCAACTTTATCGGAGCAAAAATATAATCAGCTGTTCTATACATTTTGGTCAAATAGATATTGACGTTTTCTGTGGTTGGTTGTTATTTGGTTTTAACCGCTGATTATTTTTTTGCTCTGATTAAATTGGTCCCATAGACAAAGTTGTTCAGTTTGGCGGTCTAAACCGCACCACAAAAGTAGACTGTCCAAAAAATCATCCTGTAGATATAACTTCTATACTTAGTATATATAGGTAAAAATATAGTAAATAAATATAGCTATACTATAGGTCATAATGTCTATATCTATTCAAAATTAAAAATCAATGTAGCCCAATGTCCAATGTAGACCACATCATGTTTTACTTGGGAAATTCTGAAACGCCGCGACTTTGATTAGGTGTAGGGATCCGTTACTTCTATAATATATAGAGACAGACACTGGCATTCGGAACAATCCTGCTAAAATTCTATTTAGGTATCACGTATGTATGAAGTACTCAATTAAAACTACCTACAACGTTACATGAAATTAAGGCAGCCAACCGTATTATAATCTAAAGTACTGTACTTTTCAGGTCTACGTACTATAAACTGCTGAAAAAAAAAATTTTGGTATACAAAAATACCGCATATCAGTTGTTTCAGTCAGTTTCAGAAGAAGTGACTATATATTTTGTAGCTTATCCTGAAAAAATACTTTATTCAGCCGAAAAAATTTTGGCTATTTCATGTATTGTACATGAAATAGTCTATCAAATACCGCTTGTAATTTTTGCACCCCCTGACTTTTCCAATTAAAATTCGAAATACATTTTTAAAATGCGGTATCTCTTATGTTATGTTTTCTGTGGCTTCAGGCAACTTACTTGCGTAGGTACCTAATTTAAGTTCGTCAAAGACAGTATGAGGCACCTTGTGCAACTGCAAATGAATATGGTGTAAGTTCACATAATTTCTGTTACATTGTAATGAACTAAAAGTAATTGAGGTTTATAAATCATTAAAGCTGTTGCAAATAGAAAGTACTATATATTTTCTCTTTTAAAGTGGTATCCATCATTTGATTAGCATACGTACTATATACATTGTAAGAAAACTTGTTTTATATAAATAAAATTGATATTGCCAGATAATAAGCAACTATGTAGGTAATTGTATGTAATTTGTTCTTGTGTACCTACCTACTCAACAATATAATTTGTTGTTAGTACTTACTAATAGGCGATAGGGGAGCTCGGTGGCGCAGTGGTTTAGCGCCTGGCCCAGCGATTGCGGAGGTTAAGCAATGTTCGCAAGGGTCGGTCATGGGATGGGTGACCAAAAGTTATTACCTCGAGCTCCTCCGTGCTTCGGAAGGCACGTTAAGCCGTTGGTCCCGGCTGCATTTGCAGTCGTTAACACCCACCAATCCGCATTGGGCCCGCGTGGTGGGTTAATGGCCCGTCCTCCTTATCCACCCATAAGGAACGCCTGTGCCCCAGCAGTGGGGACATTAAAATGGCTGATGATGATGATGAATAGGCGAAGAGGATCGAAAGCAACACATTGATTGCAAATTATTTTCGTTGCAAACTTTTTACACGACTGCCCAAAAAGGAGTGTATATGTGTTGAGGATTCATGTATTTTTGTGGGTATGTGAGTTTCTTTATTCCACCAAAACTTCTAAATGGCTTAACAGATTTGGATGTGGTATCGTTAGAATCCTTACATCATTCCGAGGGATACTGGCTATATTTTTTTTTTGAGAAAATTCAGTATGGCGATTGTACAACACCACTTTAAATGTAAAAATATTTTTTTTCTTCAATTATTACAATACAATACAATACAATTCATTTATTCCATTCAATAGACATTGTGTTGAATATTATTAACATTTAGAACCTCTTTGATTAAAAATTGTTTCACAAAACGGTCCCCCGACTGCAATAACACTTGTTATTTAACTTTTTAGTTCGTTTTTGGCAAGGCAGTCGTGTTTTTAATATTTTTTAAATTTATTTTGTTGAAAATATAATGTGGAATATAACACTTTTTCATTATTTACAGACGGGCTGGAGGAGTGAGTATACGTGATAAGTCAACCAAACAAGACAATTCCTATTCGGATCTACGTTAGTATGTCGTTGAAGTACATCATACACCGTCCATTGCTGGACAGGTTCCAACCACCATCAGAAAGTGAGAGGCAACGCGGAAACAGATGCTGTGATCCCAGTTATTATTGTTTATATTACTTACAGGGTGCGATCTGGCTATGAGAACGGTAATGCGAACTTTATTTAAAAAACGAAAGTCAAATGCTCTGCAAAGAGTCTGTACTTATACCACTAAAAACAAAAGGATTTCTCAAAAAAAAAACTATGTATGCCATTGTAAAAAAAAAAGATTATGCACAATATATAAGGTCGCATTTCGCGATAATACGCTAGACCGTTTTCATCACTAGACTTAAATTATTCGTGCTACGTCAACGTTCAGAAAAATAATCACGATATTATTTTAATACACCACTAATAATCGTAAGACTGTTAAACAGAATTGATGTTTCTACGTTTTTATCAGCAATCGACACAAATTAGAATTGATTGAACATATCTCAAAATTGCACGTCGTCGACCCAGTATAATATTGTTCCCAAGACTTTGATATTCCGTGATCAGTTTCCTATAAGTATTATAGTAAGAGTGTTTTACATGAAGAAGTAACTAGCGAAATTGTACAGTATTATAATATAGTTATTATGTCGGTAATACGATACATAAGTATAGTTCAAAAACGATTTGTGTATTTTGTACATATCTTAATAAGTTATATATATTATTTCGTTCCTGTAAAAATATCTTTTTTTAATATTTAATTTTGAATGGTTCAGTTCGCTATAGGAATTGTGATGTGTTCAGAGAAATTAATCCCAGAGATATTTTTTCTTTTGTACATTTTATTTGTGTAGATGATATTGAATGAAATGCAATAGTAATTTATGTAATAGATGTAAAATCATGCAAATTGTAAATATATTAAATGCTGTTTTAAATAGTTACATTATTCAGACAGAACTGATATTTGTGGATATCGAGAATCAATAATTTCATTTATATTTCAATCTTGGTGTATCAAAATGCAGGCAGGTCACATAATTGGAGTATAATTTGACACGTTTTTGTTAAAAAGAAGTACTTATTCAAAATTGTATTATTTACCGTTGTAAATTTAAGATACTTGTGGCCATAAATTATTAAGCGAGATGTTGTTTGTGAGTATGGTAATCATATAATAAGCATACGTTTTTCTAAATTAAGCTCTTACAATATTCGCAAACAAGATCTCGGGACCCCAAAATGTACATAAGACATGTAAATGAGCGCTGTAGAAATTAAATGAAGAAAATCATTATAAGACTATCAGAATAAAATGTAAATTAGCGATCAATACAGACAGCCTATAACGATATCCCGTACCTAATTTTTTTAGTTTTTAAAACAAAACATTGTGAAGTTGTGTATTTTAAATGAAATTGTGAATAAATTATCAATATTGATATTATACTTTGTTTTAGTTGCGAAATCCATCTCTAAATTTCCCTGCATCGCTGTCAACGAGGAAATCCGTCGGCTGTCCAATTACGTCGCCTAGCGTACAGATTGCCATAAGTTACCGGATCAATTCCGACGTTCCGTAGAAAAAGTCGTCCAAAAGTCATGCTTATCTCGTGGCAAATTGAAAATGCAGCCGTCCGTGTGATTGTAGCGCAACGGGCCGCTGCCGGCGACATATGGACCTATTCAATTTTAATCGCATTTCAGAAGAATGGACATCGGATAAAAGTGCCTATAAAACGCTCCCCGACGATAGACCTTAGTTAATAAGCTGGGTTTATGTGCGGTTGAACTCCGGGCGGATTTCAAGGGTGGCTCATTGTTGGTACACAATTAATGTTTACGATTGCTCTTTTTATGTGGAGACATTTACACTTGGATGGGTTCTGATCTGTTTCTTTAAGAGATTTAATTCGGAAATTGTGATTTTTTTTCGAGTATTGTACGGTCGTACAAAGATTGATTGTGGTCGCGGTAGGTATCCGTAAAAATGGCCGGGTATTTCGTGCGAGAGCTGTAGGACAGCCGCATAAGTCACCGCGGCCGTGATATATGCGCCGCTAGCGCGGGAAAAAATGTCGCGAAACAAAAACCGCCATCAGTCTACTGGATTTATTGCACCTGGCAACACCGAGTATTCGAGGCTTAAACCTTAGGTGGTTGGTCAGTGCTGCACTATTGCGGAATGTACCCCCCGGAGTGACGGAACTTCGCACCTCGCTAAATTACGACTGCATATCGGAATGTTGGACAAAGAATAAATTCCTTTATGCATCTGTTAAAGTAATGGTTGAAGTGAACGTGAAAGTCCAACAAAATAAACATGTTCGCCAGTTTTTGTTTTCCGTACTACTCACACTATTTTACACTGAAGAGATATCTTAAGAGTTCCTAATGATATTCCAAATTTTATAACAACATTGAAAGTTTACTTAATTTCAAGTAAAATTCCATCTATGCAATTGTTTGAGTATAAAAGCATTCTTATATTGGTCAGTATGGCTACCTTATTCCACACAGCTCTACCGACTATCATTCACTATAAAAACGATTGCTAACTACTGTACTTCCAAATTAGTTTTAATCATCACTGAAAATAAAATAAAGAACACATAGGTAGTTTCCACATTTCCAACAAGAATTATAGCAAGTTGAATATTCTTCTGATTTAGGTTATTTTTATGCTAACAATCCTAATACACAGCCTAATATAAACAGAGAATATAAACGTTGAGTAATTAGCGGCACTTCAAATAAGGTGTAAAAGCTTGAGAGAGGTTGTAAAAGTCTATTGTTTCCATTTCTGGTTTCCACAGCACAGGGAAGTCTGTGTTATGAGCTTACACAGTATTGGTGAAATTGTTTATGGAGGTAGTCATAACAATGCAGGGGGCTGCTTATGAAGACATGGGAAAGAGTAAGACAATAAATGTAATTTGCAATTAATTGTTGTTATTTTATTGAAATAATCATTAATCGAAAGTGAGTCACTAGAAAACCATAATTTATTAACCAGTTTTCTTGTGACTACGAACTAGCGGACATTATTTCAATACTTATACAGCGTGAGGATGTTTAACTCGTAAGTATCTGAGAAGAAAAAAATCTTTGAGAAAAGCAAATAATGGGTGATGAAAAAGATGGGTTTCAGCTTAGAGCAACAAACAATACCTTTAATGTGCTTGACAAGAACATTATGATAAATATGTGATGCAAAAAATAGTATATTTTTTTGAAAATGAAGGACCTTTGTCATTTTCTTAACTTCGTCGGTAGTAGGTTTTAAGAACTTAATCTAAGTCATAGAAAAAACCCGTTTAACTGAATTCGGCACCCTTAAATCGCAAGTGATTTAAGAGTAAACTAAATCCCAATTCAAAAGTGTCCGTGATCTTTGGAATCCCATATAAAGCGTAGTCAAAGAGTGCAGTGAGTCGTGAGTAAAGGATCGTCCACACTCGGCCGGCCGGCTATCCGCCTGATCCGGGAATCAATCTCGGACTTAGCTCGCCTTATCTCGCTGACCCCGCGCTACACCAATGTCACAACGCGTTTCACTTTTACTGCCGTTATTTTGGTGTTATTATGATAACGTGACAAATGAAGGTTTTGTTATCTTAAACCCTTTATTAAAATAAGTAATCGAATATGAATACGAATAATACTCATTTTCAAGCATCGACTTGCTTATAGATGTCCTTGCAAACGAACTGAATTCTTCATTTAAAACCTGTTAAGGAACTTAGAAATATAGACAAGAAAACAATTTAATTTGTATAGTGGTAATCGAGAATCAAAAGCCTAGCTAGGAGGCTACAACGCAATATTCAGCGCTCTACCACAGAATATATAATAGTACTGAGCTCTACATGGCTTATTGTAGATCAACTTACCTCGATTGGAAATAAATAATTATAAATTTCATTAAAATTTAATTAAATCATTCTTAAATAAGTAGCTAAATCACTTTATGTAATGGAAATCAGAGACAATTGTGTAACTATAAACATTCAGACCCGAGTCAATATAGAAAAGTTTGTTTTCTAAACTGACTCAGCCGAGAATCGAACCCAAGACCTTAGAGATGGCGATACCTTGAAGATCGGTGTATATGTTACCGGCAATGTGTATAATCCGGCATTGTATACAATGCCTAGGCATTGTATACAATGCCTGCATTTCATATATTGCCGGTAACATATAAACCACTCGATCACGAAAAACGAGCAACAAAATAAAAAAAAATACAAAGTGATTTAATTCGCATGAATACTCTTCCGCCTCAAAAAGAAATAAGAATCACAGATTCAAAATATGTCCGTATTGGAATGAAACATTCTATTACATGGGAGTCCGGTGGGATCTCGCCTGATCCGGTCATCAGTCGTCCGGTTAGTGCCGTGCCAGTGGCGAGGCGCGACTGCGGGCCGACCGCTCCAATCAAGTGTAAGCGCGCTTTTATTGCCTATCGTAATGTGAACGATAGAAAATCTATGGGATGATTTTGTTACGTATTTGTTATTATTATTTTACTAGCTGACCAGAAAGATTTTCAATAAAGTTTATGATCGTTTCAAGAAATAGTTTTGATTTAGTTAGTTCTCTATTCTTCCTATTTCCTTTTTGGTTAACTTTCCTCTTTTTCATGGCTATAAACAAAAAAATAATAGATTAAAGGACGTTGTTTTCCATGGGTTTCCCCTAATTTGAAGAATTTATTCCTACCTATCGTAATGATTGATTAAAAATCTGTTGGATATTTAGTTGGATATTTATGTTATGTGCTTATTTGTTATTAAGTATTATTTTGTTCTAACATCCTATCCTACCTATATAGCTTCACAAATAAATCAATGATTGTTTTACTTGATTTTCTGAATTTCTTTTGGTTTAGTTTACCTTTTTTTTTATTGCTGCTACAAAATAAGAATGACTCTATTTTACTGTAACTTAGTTCATAAGGGATAAACTTTTTAAATCATTGATTTTTTCGTTTAATTAGTTCACAGAATAAATAATATTCTAGCTAGTACTAGGTGCGGCGGTTTTCTTATGTTAGGTATTAATTCGCATAAAAAGCTCATCGTAATAGCGGCTTTATCGTCAAAGCGTTGGTGGTCGGGAAAGTTACTGATTATTTCTTATCGTAAAACTGTGAAAACATTTTCTCAGCTATCTCGCTAGAGTTAATCACACTCATTTAAATATGTTTTGACAGATAAGTAATAAAATTTTACGTCCCAAAATATCCAGGTTTATTCTTAGAAAACAGTGTTCCACAATAAAATTAAAAACACATAAAATTTAAATTGCCTGATTTTAATATGTTACATTAGCGTAGTTTTAATATGAAAATCTTGTACGATAACCAACAGGTGCCCAGTATTTCTCATACTAAATTATTTAGGAACTACGCTTCGTTTTCAACATAAAGATACGGATCTTGGTGTTAAGAGCGATTGTCAAATCGGGTGACAGATACACGCATAAAATGTTAAAGGTTGAAAACTCGATCATTAAGTAGGTAATAAACGGCGGAACCCGTCGCACGGTGCGGGGCGATCATTCTGGGAATCACTCCTATTAGATAACAGATCTGTATTCAAATTAAACAGGAACGATTAGGTGACCGGTCGATGGAATCCAGCACTGCGCTGCTTTACAAATAAAATGCTTGAAGAACATGACAGTTGGTGACAACCGAATGTTAACGAGTCCTATCAGACGGGACAGATAGAGTCAATCACAGCTCTCCTACTATATTTCTGTTTTAGAGATACAAATTGTTGATGTTGTTGGCAGCTATGCCAGACTTTTATTTTAAATGAAAGTCTTAATAAAAAAATAATAATTTAAAATCATCATTTCAACAGCCATGGTTATATAAGCTAGATAATTCTATGCTACACACATCAACTTTGTCTAGGGATACAGGTGCTATTTTCATACAAACGAGGTAACTTTGAAGCCTTGGTTTCCTGCCAGGGATGTGCTGTGCTGTGATCTGATGACGGCTATCCAGGGAGTGAATGGAGGAGATTCAGATCGCTATACACACCCAACTGATCTGACCAGCATTCTAAAAACGTAATGGACATGTTTAAAAAAACCGCGAAAATAAGATGAAAATGTATGGAAATCCTCAAACTGAGAACTCTGATCCGTTAATCTTTTAGAATGCTGATGAATATGAAACTAGTTGTTGTAAATTTCTAGTGTACTGTTAGGTACTACCACCCAAAATTTCATATGACAACACTGGCACTTACACTTTCTATTTTAAGATATAATATCTGGGCGACCGAGCTTTGCTCGGTTATTACTATTTATTGTAATATGGTGGTGTTTAGGTGATAATCTACATTGTTATCTCAAACATTAACTACATTTTTTTAAACTTGTCTAAAGACAATAAAAATTACAAAATTATATTTAAACTCGAATATATAAAAAAAACAAAAGTAAGTCATCGAGCGGGATTCGAACCCGTAACACTCGTTTCTTGCCATCCGCGTCTTAACCTGCTGGACCAGACGGACAGTGGCCGGCAGGATGAAATTAACGACCATATTCTGCGTCGAAAAAAAAAACCCATGAAAACTCGAAAACACGCGTTTTCCCAAACGTAAGTGTTTAGGAAAATTGTTTGATTTGTTTACCTCCGAAAACCCCCATATACCAAATTTCAGCGAAATCGTTAGAGCTGTTTCCGAGATCACAGAAATAAATTTATATATAAATATACAAGAATTGCTCGTTTAAAGGTATAAGATACTAATAGGAATGTGTACCATGTAACTTGTTTAAAGTTTTGTGAGAATTAAAAATCTACTTAGAAATACGAAGTTTATAATAAAGACGTGATTAACACGGACTCAAACATTATTTACTCGCTCCCTCAACAAACAAACTTAAAGTATTGAGTGTCTCTGCGTAACTTAATAACTCTGTCCCACCTGCCGCCCTCGCATTAGTATTATAATGTATACGAAGAAAACCGACTTTTAATGCAGACAGACCAACTGGGCTAATTATTATTTGGTGTAAACGTATTGAATATTAAGTCGGCCATTGGGGTCCGAATAATCTTTTTATGTTACTAAAAGTATGCTAAATACGAGGCTAACGGTCGAATGAAACAACGATACGGACAGGTGAAAGGGCAAAAAGTGACGGTATTTTGATTAACTGCACTGCGTATGAAATGAAGTCATAATTTAAAGGTTTTTTGGGTAAGGGGAGGTAATGTTTTAACGACAACGCAATATACCGTAATGAGGTTTAGGCAACTGTTTTTAAATAATAATACATAGGTACATATTTTAATTACTTAAAGAGTAGAAGAAAAAAACAGGTAGTTCCTTCTTAACTTACTTAACCTATCTGAAGCAAACTGAAAGAACTCACAATTTGGGGTTTTTATATTTTTCTGATCAGGGAAAATCAGGAAACTGATCTATAGGTTTATAATAGTATGAACATGTAAGTACGTCTATATAATGTTGAAAGAATTTTTGGAAAGGTATACTATTGCATTGTATGTACATACACCTAGTCCCGAATCAAAACAATTTTGCGTAAGTATAATATGATTATAATCAACTTTAGTGCATTAATAAAATAAAGACTTTTATCAATCATATCAAATAACCTTCATTTTATAAAATTGATAATAATCTTATCGCTGTGCATGATAAAATACATAATAACTTGATATTTTGACTTTCAATTTTCTATTACAAAATATCGTATTGTAATAAATAAAACCTTTGTTATTTTGCAACACAACCTGTAATCGAATCTCTTTACTGTCAAATTCACCAGTGACTCCTAAAGTTGGATACTTTGGAACTCTTTTGATATTTCCTAGCCGAGCCTACATCAGTGACCTTAGCACGAACAGCTATCGAGAAAAATAACGCGCGTAAAATCATTCGATAGAGAATTATCTATAGAAATTTTAATTTCGCTATTCGGCGGTAGATGGCGTTGTACAAATTTCCAATCCACAAAATGACTTAGGGGACGAGTCGTCCCCATCTAAAAATGGGACCAGGGACCAGTTGCCCCCGTTGAAATTTATTAATAGGCAACTTGGACCACATCGATTAAGGCTTTGGGACGATTTGTACCTTTAATATTTACTAGGGGTTTATTGGTCCCATTGTGATTACGGAATGCAATCCATATAATCCGTGATCCAAAAAATCCGGATATCCCCCCTTTTTAGGGTTCCGTAGCCTAAATGGCAAAAAACGGAACCCTTATAGATTCGTCATGTCTGTCAGTCTGTCTGTCTGTCTGTCCATCCGTCCGTATGTCACAGCCACTTTATTCCGAAAGTATTAAGATTACACAGTTTAAACTTAGTAAGTAGATGTATTCTGTTAACCGCTTAATAATAATAATAATAAAAAAATAAAAGTTTAAGGGGGGGCTCCCCATACATGGAACTGAAACTGAAATTTTTTTTTCTTCAAACCAATGCGTGTAGGGTGTTTGTAGATAGGTCCTAGTTTTTAACATTCTCTTTGGATAGGTCTTTAAAAATGTCATTGAGGTTATTAAGACAATTTTTTCTTAAAGTCAACCGTTTGAAATACACCGCCAAAGTAATAAAATGTGTGCCCCCCCCCCCCTTTAACTTTTGAAATAAGAAAGTGTAAAATCTAAAAAAAAAATATGCTGTAGATCTTAATAAACACTTTCAACAAAAATTGGTTTGAACGAGATATAGTAATTTGTTTTTGAGATTTAACACATTTTCCAAAACCGCAAATACAACTTTGTCATTCATACAAACACTGTGAAAAACAAAGTTATTTTTGCAGACGAAAAATGACAGGTGGTATTAAATATAGTAAGGTATAAGGTAACTACGGAACCCTACGGCGCGTGGCCCGACACCCACTTGGCCTGTTTTTTTACTAGACTTTCAAATCTCGGATAACGTTTTCGATTTTTTCGGATTATAAAAAAAGATATAAAAAAATTATACCACGTTAGTTTCTCGCGCTTAGATGGCATCTAATCACAATGGGACCAATAAACCCCTAGTAAATATTAAAGGTGCAAATCGTCCCAAAGCCTCAACCGATGTGGTCCTATTTGCCTATTATAAAAAATTTCAATGGGGGCAACTGGTCCCTGGTCCCAGTTTTAGATGGGGACGACTTGTCCCCTAAGCCTACAAAATTGCACTATCGAATGATTTTACGCGCGTTATTTTTAGGGTTCCGTAGCCAAAATGGCAAAAAACGGAACCCTTATAGATTCGTCATGTCTGTCTGTCTGTCTGTCTGTCTGTCTGTCTGTCTGTCTGTCTGTCTGTCTGTCTGTCTGTCCGTCCGTATGTCACAGCCACTTTATTCCAAAAGTATTAGGACTACATAGTTGAAACTTAGTAGGCAGGTGTATTCTGTGAACCGCTTTACGATTTTTATACAAAAATAAAAAAAATAAAAGATTAAGGGGGGCTCCCCATACATGGAACTGAAACTGAAAATATTTTTTTTCATTAAACCAATACTTGTGGGGTGTCTATAGATAGGTCTTTAAAAATGACATTGAGGTTTCTAAGACTATTTTTTTTAAAAGTCAACCGTTTGAAAAATATATGCCGCCAAAGTGGTAAAATGTGTGTCCCCCCCCCTTTAACTTTTAAAGTAAGAGGTTGAAAAATCTAAAAAAAATATAAACTATAGATCTTAATAAACACTTTCAACGAAAATTGTTTTGAACGAGATACAGTAATTAGTTTTTGAGATATAGTACATTTTCCAAAACCGCAAATATAACTTTGTCATTCATACAAACACTGTGAAAAACAAAGTTATTTTTTCAGACGAAAAATGATAGCGGTATTAAATATGGTATGGTATAATGTACCTACGGAACCCTACTGCGCGTGGCCCGACACGCACTTGGCCGGTTTTTTTTCGATAGCTGTTCGTGCTAAGGGTACTGAATCAGTAATAGACTCGATTGCAATATTATTTATATCATGTTATATTTTGACTAAATAATATTTACAAAACCATAATTAACGCACGCCCTACTAAAATGTCTCGCGCGCATAACACAAAAAGCTTGTAACTTCGTAAGTTTTTAAGGAATAATTATCATTTTTAGGGTTCCGTACCAAAATGGTAAAAAAGGAACCCTTATGGTGTGACTCAGTCTGTCTGTCTGTCTGTCACAGCTGGATATCGAAATCGAAATGTCGATGTCGAAAAGCGCCTGTAAAGGTTTACTTCGAATAAACATGTTTGATTTGATTTGATATCTCGAGAACTACTAATGGTATAAACTTGAAATTTGGAATAGTTTAAGATGACATTTGCCCAACTATTTTGCAAATAAGAAAGAAAAAAAAATATTTTTTTTACAACAGGGCCTGAAAAGGGGTCTTAAAAATTTGAAGTGACACCTCACTTCAAATTTTGTAGTCACCACTAGGGCATGTGGGATATCATATGAAAGAGCGCTGTTTGCACATTTCAAAACATTTTTTTCTTTTTTCTTAGGCCGCATAGTTTTCGACTTATGATGAAAAATGTAAGAAAATACCGTTCCCCCCTTATCTCCGAAGTTTGCAAAGAGAAAAATCTGAAATAATTCTATGTGATAGTAATTTATGTAAAGATTACAGGAAAAATAAAACGATGTCTCAATATAAGACACTTTTTTAGAAATTCAAAAACAAACAAAAATTATTTAGTTTCACTACCAGTCAACAGATAGTCTAAGATTGCTGACCTAAGAAAAAAAATAGTTCCACTATCGGTCAAGAGATGGCGCAACCTGATACTACAATAATAATTGGTGGCTGGTTCTAATATAATTACCTACTACTTGCCGTACGAATAAACGAAGAATAAGTTCCTACTTAGTAATATAAACAGTTTGCAATGTGTTTTTCAGTCACCATAAGCAGTTGTGGTTAAGATTTGTAAATTAACTGTCCGCCTGTTCGCCCTTCCACCTGTCTGCCGTTTATCCTACTTTTTTAAAGACTACTAAAGTAACATATCCAAATATATTTATGATTGTACGGAACCCTCGGTGCACAAGTCCGACTCGCTCTTGACGGTTTTTATTTTATACTGTTTCTGAAAATTAAAATATGTGAACCGTGTTTCGGCTTTCGTATATACAAAAAATAATGTTGTATAGCTAATCTTTGAAACAACAAGTTCTGGCAGCCTACCTAGGTATTCTATCGGACGCAACGTTGAAAGCTGTATATTCCCATTTCAAAGAAATTTGCGCTTTTTCAAAGAAGTTATCTAAAGAATGAAAGCATTAATAACGACGTAAACTTTAGTTTTAGGAAGAAAAATTCTTAAATTAGTGCTGTATAGAGAGAATAACATACTACCTATATATCAGTTATTTTGAAACGAAGACAATCTGTTCAAGTGGAATTTCAAATTTTCTTGTCAGAGGTATTTTTCACAGGTTTCAGCTGTAACAAATAATAATACGACTCAATCAAGGAGTGCACTATAGAGCAGGCGTGGCCAACAAGTCGATCGCGATCGACCAGTCGATCTCTGGAGACAGTGCAGTCGATCGCAAGAGACATAACAAAAAGTGCTTTGCTTGTGGTAGCAAAGCATGTAGCGACAGAACGGTGCGGAAGGCGGGTGCGACGGTTTTGTAGTGAAAAATACCCCGAAAATGAAAATTCTTTAAGTCGATCTCAATAGGCCAGGAAATTTTAAAGTAGATCGCAGCCCTAGACAAGTTGGCCACCCCTGCTATAGAGGAACATTTCGAAATACTGTTTTTTTCTCCCAATTTAATTTAAGGTGTGTGTAGTGCCACGCGCTTCATAATTAAGTATTCTGTGTACGCAAGGTGGAAATTTCGGCTGTTGCCCGCTGCATGCGGGCGAACCTATAAAATTAAACTGTGATCGCACGTGGAATGAAATAGAGATAGATTTAAATTAGAAACGATAGGAATTTTCCCCCAGTTCCCCGTGGTACAACTGTTGATCTAACTGGTAGTACCACGGGGATTATTTTTTAACTGATGGACTAACTCCTCCGTAGTACAACTAAAATCATTCCCTGTGGTACAACTGTCATTTTAAAATCCATTAAGGAATAGTGTAGAATTTCGCTGGTGTGAATGATACTGGATATGTAAAAGTGAAAAGAAACTAAAGTTTCTACTTAGTAAATGTTTTGATTGCGTTGTGGCTATAAGTAATAATTTAAATATAGGGTTTATTCTATTTCGTATTTTATTTTTTTCACCCAAGAATACATTTTATATTCATAAATGTAAAATTATTGTTTTCACCTCAGCACGTCGAAAGCGGCTAAAGATGGTGTATTAGATTAAAAAAAGTTTTTCGATTTTCTCTTGAGTTTCCTTTAATGGAAGTGAGTAAATATTCTATACCAAATAAAACTAAACTCAATTTTGTAGTTTTTGAAATTACTTATTAATTGGTTGAATAATAACTGGATTATTCTAAAAGCCAAAAACTCTGTTCTAACTACCTTTTTCTAATATATTATTTAAATTAAATCATTTTATATCAAGATAATTATTTTAATAGAAATATACTAGAAAAAATCGACTCACCCGTAGCAGCTCAGACGGGACTCGAACCCGCACCCTTGGGATTCCGGTCCAATGCACGCCGCTCCCACTAGCGCAGTGGTTCTTAACCTTTTATTTTTCTATTATTTTCCAGTGACAGGTTCAGTAGTTAAGACGTGAAGGCAGTGCCGTTTTGACACTACCAGCACCCAGGGCAACATTTCTACGGGTGCCCCCTATCTACGATTTAAAGATTTTCAATTTTGCATGTTGGTAACGGCCGCGCAGCGCTATTTTTAGTCAGTTTCATCTACTAATCTTGTAATCTCGCTTGTTTATAGAAAAAAAAAAATGGCCGCGCAGCGCGATTTTAGTCAGTTTTTATCTACTAATCTTGTAATCTGCTTGTTTACAGCAAAAAAAATGGCCGCGCAGCGCGATTTTTAGTCTGTTTCATCTACTAATCTTGTAATCTGGTTGTTTATAGCAAAAAAAAAAGGCCGCGTAGCGCGATTTTTAGTCAGTTTCATCCACTAATCTTGCTAATTTATACTAAGAAATGGCCGCGCAGTGCGATTTTTAGTCAATTTTATTCGTCGCATCGTCGCTTGTTACCAGGCAACAATACGATTGATAGTTGACCGGTGGTCGCCCAAGCTCCCCCCCCCCCCCCTAACGCCGCTACTGTGTGAAGGCGTAACAAACAAACAAACGGACTTTTGCATTTATAATATTAGTAAAGATGCCGAAAACTGAGAACTAACATGTTGCGATTGTGACCTGATGGCAGTAACACAGCCTTTAGTCTTTGTTTTGTGAGTAATAATAAATTTGAGAATACTTTGTGTAATGACATCGATCGACCTATAAATAAAAAATAAAAATATTCGCAATTAAAAAAGTAAAATTTTATTATCTCTTTAAAGTCGTTTGGGGGCCCGCGACCCAACCCAATACCTCTCGCGACCCGAATTTGGGTTGCGACCCGAGGTTTAGAATCACTGCACTAGCGACTCGGTAGCATAATTGGTCAGTGCTTTGGGCCGGAATCCCAACGGTGCGGGTTTGAGTCCCGTCTGAGCTGCTACGGGTGAGTCGATTTTTAGGGTTCCGTACCCAAAGGGTAAAAACGGGACCCTATTACTAAGCCTCCGCTGTCCGTCTGTCTGTCTGTCTGTCACCAGGCTGTATCTCATGAACAGTGATAGCTAGACAGCTGAAATTTTCACAGATGTTGTATTTCTGTTGCCGCTAGAACAACAAATACTAAAAACAGAATAAAATAAATATTTAAGGGGGGCTCCCGTACAACAAATGTGTTTTTTTTGCCGTTTTTTGCTCGATATTAATAACGACAACAGGTAGACAGTTGAAATTTTCACAGATGATGTATTTCTGTTGCCGCTATTACAATAAATACTAAAAACAGTATAAAACAAATATTTTAGGGGGGCTCCCATACAACAAACGTGTTTTTTTTTTGCCATTTTTTGGTACGGAACCCTTCGTACGCGAGTCCGACTCGCACTTGGCCGGTTTTTTCTAGTATTTTTCTATTAAAATAATTATCTTAATACAAAAATAGCATTGTGAATGCCTAAAATCTAAAAATTCATAAATAATTTTAATTTGAAATTTTAGCAGAAATTTTAGTCCTTCCTACGCCTGACAATTGAAAAATAAAAATCCAAAATCAATTTTGATTAAAATATGTTTTATTAAGGCTGTTAAACAGTAATACGATTATCTTCGTAAAAGGTTAACTAAATTAGAACACCTGTGGCCCTACCATGAGTTGATGCAAACTGTTTACGTTACAGTAAACTATCGTTTTGTCTCTTTCATTCGCATTGGCTGTGAGCAGTATATCCGATAGTTTACGGTAACGTAAACAGTTTGCTTCAACTCATGGTAGGCCCACTGTACGGATAGATGGAAGCCCACGAGCGTTTACTGTCCCTGATTACGGGTACTGTCGCTGGCAAAAGTTGTAACAATCCGTTAAGCAATTAAAAAAATTATGTTTTTGATTTTTGCATTTACACACCTTTTGTGTATTATTAGGTAAATCTTTTTAACTGACATCGAAGTCTTACCTTGTGACCTGTTGTTTCTTAAAGTCTAACAAGTTTTTAGACTATATATTTATTTTTATCTCATTCGCCGGATTCAAAACACAGTTTAAATTAGAAAATATTTGATATTGGTTAAATTGTTTGCTTTATTAGCTGGTAAATTACTACACCACGTGTAAACACCATTTAAATGAATGTAGAAAATTTACTATAAAGTTGAGCAACACGGCTTTTTAGTAAATTGCTCCTGCTACAAACTGTAGTACACTACTGAGTAACTCATTTTAAAGGAAAAAAACAAAAAAGTATTGAAAAATTTTACGAGTACAAAGCATGTATAATTTTTATGAATATATATTATTATTTGATTGAACTACTGTTTTTTCTTATTATAGAAGACATCTTTAGTGTTGTAGATATCAAAAGTGCGTTTAAAAGCCTATTAATCAAAATCATTAAAACAATTGACTTTACTTTTTGTTCGTCAGTGTACCGGTCCCTTCCGTCATTGCCCCTAGGAAGGCTTTAGCCACGCACCTTTTACTGATTTTAATGAGCCTATGGCTTTGCGATTACCATAATAATTCTAAGTAGGTATACACCCTAAAAGGAAAATCTTCGAACCTATCTATTATGGTCAATCAAAATGTTTAAAAAACAGTCTTATTTTCAAGGTGCAACAAGAAAATATTTAAGTGTCTATTAGAGCATTGACTTTAACATTTTTCTTTGCTAAGTGGTTAAAATGCCAAGTACGTCGTTATCATCTCCGAATTCTCCGACGATGATCGAAGTGAATCAGATTTTTTCTATACTATGTTGGATAATATGGATACTAAATACTCAACTGGTGGTTCTTGCGTATTACTTTATCTCACGGAAACGAAGAAACATTGATTACCAAGTGGTAATTAGGTACCTACTTACTTTTTAAATTTTGAATCTATGAATCAAGTGGGTTTCTACCATTGCGGCACCATTTCAAGAGCCAAAAGTTCGGTAAGGAGTTAGATAAAATTAGTTGGTGATAAAAATTTACCGTACCGTTATAAACAATTATAGTATTCTTTCCACGCGTAAGCAAGGTGTGCGTTGTGTACCTTGGGCTACCTAAAATTATTCAAAAGCTGCACTTCACTAGGGCCCCGTGGCGCCCCCCACTTCCGTCGGCCGGAAGTCGAACCACGCACCTTTTAGTGCTTAATAAACCCCTTGATTTTTGCTTTTATTGGTCTGCAAACTGTTACGACTTGGTAAAGTTAGAATTTTTCTAATGACAGCGCTTAATTAACAAAAGTTATTTAATACGATTGATATTAGTTATCCGTTGGGGAACACGGTCACTTCAATTAAAGAGAACTTATGCCGTGTACAGAAACCAAGTCAACTAGATAATTTTTGCAAAATAAAATTTTAGTTACTTACAGACATTTAGGGGTAATCTTGATTATAACTGATAAAAAACAGATATATTGACTATTCTGTCCAGACCTGATTTTTTTTTTTATGGAGGTCAGTGGTTACTTTCTATCCTCTGATCATAGATTGTAGAGATACCTACCGGTAAACTGGGGTGGTTAGCAACTTGTGTGGTGAATACTAACAGCGACATTTTCGATAACTTCCTCCGTTACCTTCCGTAACGCGACAGTTTCTATCGAAAACGTCGCTGTTGTTTTTCACCACTCAAGTTGCTAATCTAATCATCCCAGTTTACGGTAAACTACCTAGGTTCATATACCTAGGTATATATAATTCATTCATATACCTAGGTATATGTTTAAAAATAATTTCACGCTGTCTAGTCACAAAGGTGGTCTAGCTTCTAATCTCAAGGTAAAGCCCCTGTTAGATCGCAAAATGAGTCTTAACTTAGTCTAGTTTTATAAGTGTGACTGTCTGACTATCGCGCACTGAAAATTGTGAGGTCTTATATAGATATTCAACGGATTTTCCCGTCAACACAACACTGTCTTCATTTTTTTGTTTACATTATCCAGCTCATTAAAAGTCAAAGGTGCACATGATCATTCTGCCTTAAAAACAAAATCCGATCGCATTCACCTGTTGAGTAAACAGATCATGGGCTGCAACTCGATACCCCGTGCGGGTGCGCGCTGCCACAGATTAGGGACGTGTCAATGCATCGAGCCGCACGCGCCTTGCACCTGGAAGATGCGCTCCAGGAATTAAAAACAAAATATCAAAAGAGTTTTAATTCATTTGGCTTGGTCAAGGAGGTTTATAATAGGGAGTGAGTACACTTCAAAAATTTTCACCTATCGTTTAAAAGAAATTCAACTTTATTGCATTGCTCATAGAGTTGAAATTCTATCGACGACATTGACTGAAGGCACTACTGTGTGAATGAGACAACACCAGGTGGAGGTCGGTGTCTCGTTCGCACAATTGCCATTACTAAACAATAATACTACGATAGTAGGACTAAAAATATGTACGTTACCAATCAAGTAGTGTATCAAAATTAATGATTCGGAGTGGGAAGTCGAATATATACTATTTAAATATTAATTTTAGAATGACACATAATAATTGTAATATAAAACAGAACTTTTTTGATTTAATTAGATATCTACAATAATGCTAATCAGCAATCATCGGTGAGGTGGTAATAAATAGAAGTGTCAATCCTGGCAACTCCGATTTTGACCTTGAATTTCAATTTAAGAATTTCAATCTATAGGAAATGTAACTTTACAAAACTAGTGTGACCATAAATACTTCACCATTTCAGATTTCCAAAAAAAAACGAAATTGTTCTATTGAAATGGCTAGAGGTCGCAGGCGAGACGGTAAAATTAATAATAATAATCAAATTCATGTTTGTGCGCCTATTTCGATGAAACTCGGTTTCTGGTACTATTTCAACATGAAATAACAACGCAATGTTGAAAATTTTAAAAATCCAAGATGGCGGCCTACTTTTTTGTTTTTGGGCCGATTTCGATGAAACTTGGTTTTTGGAACTATTTTGACAAGAAAATAACAACGCAATTTTTAAAAAACTAAAAATCCAAGATGGCGGCCAACTTTTTTGTTTATGGGCCGATTTCGATGAAACTCGGTTTTCGGTACTATTTTGACAAGAAAATAACAACGCAATTTTGAAAATTAAAAAATCCAAGATGGCGGCCAACTTTTTTGTTTTTGGGCCGATTTCAATAAAACTCGGTTTTTGGAACTATTTTGACAAGAAAATAACAACGCAATTTAAAAAAAACTAAAAATCCAAGATGGCGGCCAACTTTTTTGTTTTTGGGCCGATTTTGATGGAACTCGGTTTTTGGAACTATTTTGACAAGAAAATAACAACGCAATTTTAAAAAAACTAAAAATTCAAGATGGCGGCCAACTTTTTTGTTTTAGGGCCGATTTTGATGAAACTCTGTTTTTGGTACGATTTTGACAAGAAAATAACAACGCAATGTTGAAAACTTACAAAATTCAAGATGGTGGCCAACTTTTTTGTTCTTGGGCCGATTTCAAAAACAAATTAGCAGCCATTTTGATCTTTTTTTATTTTTCCATCAGTTTATATTGAGTTGTTTTTTCTTGTCAAAATAGTACCAAAAACCGAGTTTCATCGAAATCGGCCCAAAAAACAAAAAAGTTGGCTGCCGCCTAAGATTTTTAGTATTTTAAAAAATTGCGTTGTTATTATTTTGTCAAAATATTACCAAAAACCGAGTTTCATCGAAATCGGCCCAAAAACAAAAAAGTTGGCTGCCATCTTGGATTTTTATTTTTTTCAATATTGTGTTATTATTTTCTTGTCAAATTAGTCCTAAAACCGAGTTTCATTAAAATCAGCCCCAATCACAAATAAAAGAGTTGGTTGCCATATTTGTTTATATTTTTAACATTTCGTTGTTATTTTTTATCAAAATAGTAGCAAAATCGAGTTTCATCAAAATCGGCCCACGAACAATATAGTTGGCCGCCATCTTGGTTTCTTTTTATATTTTTAACATTGTGTCGTCGTAAATCTCATGCACCCATTTTATTAACTTCACAAGTAAAGAAATTGGTGCAAGAATTTTAGACCTTATTGACATATTTACCAAAATAACAGTTTTTAATGAAACAGCAAAGTAGATGAACAAGTATAATTATGGGAAAAAGCAACCGAATTTCAAAGGTCAATAAAGTCGAAAATCGTTTGCATCTTTTTTTGACTACAGATCACTAGACAATGTTTTCCTACTTTTCCTTGTTTTTCCAACATTCATTTGTTTTTCCGAAGTTCACGCACATTGTATTTTTATAAAAAAAATGGAATAAACTTTAAAGTTGCGTAATTATTTACACTTGAACTTAAATTGAATTGAATAAACTAGATTTTGTATTGGTTGAATTACCATATTTAAAAAATAAAAACAAAAAAGCAATTTAATAAAAACGTGATAAATAAATTGTTCCAAATTTTTTTTAAATAAATAATTATTTTCTGTTTTTTAGTTAACGAGCTAAATTAAAAATATACCACCGCCTATCAGAGTACTCGTCAAGACCATTTAAACGAGTCCAAACTCGATGGGGTTGAAAGGTTTTATTACAAAGATCCTGTGGCCTTCTTCCGGCTTCCTTCATCAGACTCTTGGATACTATTAGCCAACAGAGCACTCGTCAAGACGATTCAAACGAGCACAAACTCGATGGGGTTGCATGATTTCAATATTGAGTTCCTATGGCATGGCCTCCAGACTTCATCATCCAACCCTGAACCTCGTCTCCCATCAGAGTACTTGTCAAGACAATTCTAACAAGCCCAAACACGATGGGGTTGTATAGTTTCATTCATCATAGAGTTCCTGTGGCGTTCTTCCGGCTCCATCATCAGATCAGCTCAATAACATTGTAATATTGCATTTCCTTCCATTTCTGACCTGTGTTCAAAGTTTCAAGTCTCTAGCTCATCGGGAATTCAGTATAAAATCGTTTGCAAAATTTGTGCTCAAACAAACAAAAGAGCAAGCAACCTAGTAAAAACGCGGTAAAAAGTGTTAATTATAAATAAAGAACTACCTAGGTATTTAAGTTTATATTAAACAGTTTAAAGTATTATGTATGTCTCCGGCCAACCATACGGTTTGGTCACCCTAATGAAGAAAAGGACACATACATCTACTTGACCTCTCTGTCGGCTCGTTTTGGGGCGAAGCGCTCATTCCGGTTTATAGTACTATTTCCATGGGACCAGTCTACGCTCTACGCCTACGCTACGAGTAGTGAAGCCATGTGTTCGAACTTTACGAGGACACAAGTTTTTCACAATTGTACTTATTATTAGAGGTGCATCCGATAGTTCCGATACCGAAACCGATATCAATATATCGGCGACACTTCGGGTTTTCCGATATATCGGCAATATTTTTAGTGTCGAAAACTTAGCTTAAACTTAGCTTAGCAAAGGCGCAGGTTTTTTTTGTCAATTTCATTGCAAACGAGATTCGAACCGAATTTCGGTTTGTCGAAAGCTGTTGGACAAAACTAGGTGTAGCCGGTAGCTGTTGGACAAAACTAGTTTTGCCGGTAGCTGCTAGACAAAACTAGTTTTGCCGGTAGCTACCGGCAAAACTAGTTTGCCTTTTGCTTGCTCTTTTGTTTGTTTGAGCACAAATTTTGCAAACGATTTTATACTGAATTCCCGATGAGCTAGAGACTTGAAACTTTGAACACAGGTCAGAAATGGAAGGAAATGCAATATTACAATGTCATTGAGCTGATCTGATGATGGAGCCGGAAGAACGCCACAGGAACTCTATGATGAATGAAACTATACAACCCCATCGTGTTTAGGCTTGTTAGAGTACTCTGATGGGAGACGAGGTTCAGGGTTGGATGATGAAGTCTGGAGGCCATGCCATAGGAACTCAATATTGAAATCATGCAACCCCATCGAGTTTGTGCTCGTTTGAATCGTCTTGACGAGTGCTCTGTTGGGTAATAGTATCCAAGAGTCTGATGAAGGAAGCCGGAAGAAGGCCACAGGAACTTTGTAATAAAACCTTTCAACCCCATCGAGTTTGGACTCGTTTGAATGGTCTTGACGAGTACTCTGATAGGCGGTGGTATATTTTTGATTTAGCTCGTTAACTAAAAAACAGAAAATAATTATTTATTTAAAAAAAATTTGGAACAATTTATTTATCACGTTTTTATTAAATTGCTTTTTTGTTTTTATTTTTTAAATATGGTAATTCAACCAATACAAAATCTAGTTTATTCAATTCAATTTAAGTTCAAGTGTAAATAATTACGCAACTTTAAAGTTTATTCCATTTTTTTTATAAAAATACAATGTGCGTGAACTTCGGAAAAACAAATGAATGTTGGAAAAACAAGGAAAAGTAGGAAAACATTGTCTAGTGATCTGTAGTCAAAAAAAGATGCAAACGATTTTCGACTTTATTGACCTTTGAAATTCGGTTGCTTTTTCCCATAATTATACTTGTTCATTTACTTTGCTGTTTCATTAAAAACTGTTATTTTGGTAAATATGTCAATAAGGTCTAAAATTCTTGCACCAATTTCTTTACTTGTGAAGTTAATAAAATGGGTGCATGAGATTTACGACGACACAATGTTAAAAATATAAAAAGAAACCAAGATGGCGGCCAACTATATTGTTCGTGGGCCGATTTTGATGAAACTCGATTTTGCTACTATTTTGATAAAAAATAACAACGAAATGTTAAAAATATAAACAAATATGGCAACCAACTCTTTTATTTGTGATTGGGGCTGATTTTAATGAAACTCGGTTTTAGGACTAATTTGACAAGAAAATAATAACACAATATTGAAAAAAATAAAAATCCAAGATGGCAGCCAACTTTTTTGTTTTTGGGCCGATTTCGATGAAACTCGGTTTTTGGTAATATTTTGACAAAATAATAACAACGCAATTTTTTAAAATACTAAAAATCTTAGGCGGCAGCCAACTTTTTTGTTTTTTGGGCCGATTTCGATGAAACTCGGTTTTTGGTACTATTTTGACAAGAAAAAACAACTCAATGTAAACTGATGGAAAAATAAAAAAAGATCAAAATGGCTGCTAATTTGTTTTTGAAATCGGCCCAAGAACAAAAAAGTTGGCCACCATCTTGAATTTTGTAAGTTTTCAACATTGCGTTGTTATTTTCTTGTCAAAATCGTACCAAAAACAGAGTTTCATCAAAATCGGCCCTAAAACAAAAAAAGTTGGCCGCCATCTTGAATTTTTAGTTTTTTTAAAATTGCGTTGTTATTTTCTTGTCAAAATAGTTCCAAAAACCGAGTTCCATCAAAATCGGCCCAAAAACAAAAAAGTTGGCCGCCATCTTGGATTTTTAGTTTTTTTTAAATTGCGTTGTTATTTTCTTGTCAAAATAGTTCCAAAAACCGAGTTTTATTGAAATCGGCCCAAAAACAAAAAAGTTGGCCGCCATCTTGGATTTTTTAATTTTCAAAATTGCGTTGTTATTTTCTTGTCAAAATAGTACCGAAAACCGAGTTTCATCGAAATCGGCCCATAAACAAAAAAGTTGGCCGCCATCTTGGATTTTTAGTTTTTTAAAAATTGCGTTGTTATTGTCTTGTCAAAATAGTTCCAAAAACCGAGTTTCATCGAAATCGGCCCAAAAACAAAAAAGTAGGCCGCCATCTTGGATTTTTAAAATTTTCAACATTGCGTTGTTATTTTCATGTTGAAATAGTACCAGAAACCGAGTTTCATCGAAATAGGCGCACAAACATGAATTTGATTATTATTATTAATTTCGGTTTGTCGAAAGCTGTTGGACAAAACTAGGTGTGGCCGGTAGCTGTTGGACAAAACTAGTTTTGCCGGTAGCTTTAGGTTAAACTAAGTTTGCCGGAAGCTGGTGGACAATACTAGTTTTGCCGGTAGCTGCTAGACAAAACTAGTTTTGTCTAGCAGCTACCGGCAACCGACAACGCAATGTTGAAAACTTACAAAATTCAAGATGGTGGCCAACTTTTTTGTTCTTGGGCCGATTTCAAAAACAAATTAGCAGCCATTTTGATCTTTTTTTATTTTTCCATCAGTTTACATTGAGTTGTTTTTTCTTGTCAAAATAGTACCAAAAACCGATTTTCATCGAAATCGGCCCAAAAAACAAAAAAGTTGGCTGCCGCCTAAGATTTTTAGTATTTTAAAAAATTGCGTTGTTATTATTTTGTCAAAATATTACCAAAAACCGAGTTTCATCGAAATCGGCCCAAAAACAAAAAAGTTGGCTGCCATCTTGGATTTTTATTTTTTTCAATATTGTGTTATTATTTTCTTGTCAAATTAGTCCTAAAACCGAGTTTCATTAAAATCAGCCCCAATCACAAATAAAAGAGTTGGTTGGACAAAACTAGTTTTGCCTGTAGCTGTAGGTCAGAACTAGGTTTGCCGGTAGCTGATGGACAAAACTAGTTTTAACGGCAGCGGTTGGACAAAACTAGTTTTGCCTGTAGCTATTGCACAAAACTAGTTTTGCCGGTAGCTGTAGGACAAAACTAGTTTTGCCGGTAGCTGTAGGTCAGAACTAGGTTTGCCCGTAGCTGATGGACAAAACTAGTTTTGACGGCAGCGGTTGGACAAAACTAGTTTTGCCTGTAGCTATTGCACAAAACTAGTTTTGCCGGTAGCTGTTGGACAAAACTAGTTTAACCGGTAGCTGTAGGTCAGAACTAGGTTTGCCGGTAGCTGATGGGCAAAACTAGTTTTGCCGGTAGACGTGAGTCAAAACTAAGTTTGCCGATTTTGGCCAAAGCTAGGTTTGGCGGAATCTGCTAGCCAAAACAGGGTGCAATAGTGCACTTGGTCAAAAACAGTTTTGCCGGTAGCTGTTTGTCAAAACTAGGTTTGCCTGTAGCTGTTGGACAAAACTAGTTTTGCCGGTAGCTGATGGACAAAACTAGTTTTGACGGCAGCGGTTGGATAAACTAGTTTTGCCTGTAGCTATTGCACAAAACTAGTTTTGACGGCAGCGGTCGGACAAAACTAGTTATGCCTGTAGCTATTGCACAAAACTAGATTTGCCGGTAGCTGTTGGACAAAACTAGTTTTGCCGGTAGCTTTAGGTTAAACTAAGTTTGCCGGAAGCTCATCAGCTTCCGGCAAACTTAAAACTTCCGGCAAAACTAGTTAACGGCAGCGGTTGGACAAAACTAGTTTTGCCTGTAGCTGTAGGTCAGAACTAGGTTTGCCGGTAGCTGATGGACAAAACTAGTTTTGACGGCAGCGGTTGGACAAACCTAGTTTTGCCTGTAGCTATTGCACAAAACTAGTTTTGACGGCAGCGGTTGGAAAAAACTAGTTTTGCCTGTAGCTATTGCGCAAAACTAGTTTTGCCGGTAGCAGTTGGACAAAACTAGTTTTGCCAGTAGCTGTAGGTTAAACTAAGTTTGCCGGAAGCTCATCAGCTTCCGGCAAACTTAAAACTTCCGGCAAAACTAGTTTTATCCATCGACAAAACTAGTTTTGACGGCGGTTGGACAATACTAGTTTTGACGGCAGCTGTTGGACAAAACTAGTTTTGCCTGTAGCTGTTGGACAAAACTAGTTTTGACGGCAGCGGTTGGTCAAAACTAGTTTTGCCGGTAGCTGATGGACAAAACTAGTTTTGACGGCAGCGGTTGGATAAACTAGTTTTGCCTGTAGCTATTGCACAAAACTAGTTTTGACGGCAGCGGTCGGACAAAACTAGTTTTGCCTGTAGCTATTGCACAAAACTAGTTTTGCCGGTAGCTGTTGGACAAAACTAGTTTTGCCGGTAGCTTTAGGTTAAACTAAGTTTGCCGGAAGCTCATCAGCTTCCGGCAAACTTAAAACTTCCGGCAAAACTAGTTTTGTCCATCAACAAAACTAGTTTTGACGGCAGCGGTTGGACAAAACTAGTTTTGCCTGTAGCTGTAGGTCAGAACTAGGTTTGCCGTTAGCTGATGGACAAAACTAGTTTTGACGGCAGCGGTTGGACAAACCTAGTTTTGCCTGTAGCTATTGCACAAAACTAGTTTTGACGGCAGCGGTTGGAAAAAACTAGTTTTGCCTGTAGCTATTGCGCAAAACTAGTTTTGCCGGTAGCAGTTGGACAAAACTAGTTTTGCCAGTAGCTGTAGGTTAAACTAAGTTTGCCGGAAGCTCATCAGCTTCCGGCAAACTTAAAACTTCCGGCAAACTTAAAACTTCCGGCAAAACTAGTTTTGTCCATCGACAAAACTAGTTTTGACGGCGGTTGGACAAAACTAGTTTTGCCTGTAGCTGTAGGTCAGAACTAGGTTTGCCGGTAGCTGATGGACAAAACTAGTTTTGACGGCAGCGGTTGGACAAAACTAGTTTTGCCTGTAGCTATTGCACAAAACTAGTTTTGCCGGTAGCTGTAGGTCAGAACTAGGTTTGCCCGTAGCTGATGGACAAAACTAGTTTTGACGGCAGCGGTTGGACAAAACTAGTTTTGCCTGTAGCTATTGCACAAAACTAGTTTTGCCGGTAGCTGTTGGACAAAACTAGTTTAACCGGTAGCTGTAGGTCAGAACTAGGTTTGCCGGTAGCTGATGGGCAAAACTAGTTTTGCCGGTAGACGTGAGTCAAAACTAAGTTTGCCGATTTTGGCAAAAGCTAGGTTTGGCGGAATCTGCTAGTCAAAACAGGGTGCAATAGTGCACTTGGTCAAAAACAGTTTTGCCGGTAGCTGTTTGTCAAAACTAGGTTTGCCTGTAGCTGTTGGACAAAACTAGTTTAGCCGGTAGCTGTAGGTCAGAACTAGGTTTGCCGGTAGCTGATGGACAAAACTAGTTTTGACGGCAGCGGTTGGACAAAACTAGTTTTGCCTGTAGCTATTGCAGAAAACTAGTTTTGCCGGTAGCTGTTGGACAAAACTAGTTTAACCGGTAGCTGTAGGTCAGAACTAGGTTTGCCGGTAGCTGACGGACAAAACTAGTTTTGACGGCATTGTAATATTGCATTTCCTTCCATTTCTGACCTGTGTTCAAAGTTTCAAGTCTCTAGCTCATCGGGAATTCAGTATAAAATAGTTTGCAAAATTTGTGCTCAAACAAACAAAAGAGCAAGCAACCTAATAAAAACGCGGTAAAAAGTGTTAATTATAAATAAAGAACTACCTAGGTATTTAAGTTTATATTAAACAGTTTAAAGTATTATGTATGTCTCCGGCCAACCATACGGTTTGGTCACCCTAATGAAGAAAAGGACACATACATCTACTTGACCTCTCTGTCGGCTCGTTTTGGGGCGAAGCGCTCATTCCGGTTTATAGTACTATTTCCATGGGCTTGGTAATAAAAAAAGATTATTAAATAAGATTCCAATTTCAAATTTTGAGAAAGCTTTAAAAAGCTTCAAAAAAATCGATTGCTACGACTACGAATAAATTCTTCATGCATTATTTTTATTATTAGTGATTTAAATAAAATTAGCTTGTCTTTACAAGCAAAGTTAATAAATAAGATAATTATTGTTTAATATTATGTTATTTTTAAATAAAGCGTCAGTTAAGTTGGTATCTACATACAAATGGTATATTGATTTTATTATTCACAGTTAAATTTTCCCTAATATTTTCTGTTATAGTGAGAAAACATAAAAGCCTGTAAACATTTAGTTGTTTTGCTAAAAAATTGGCCAGTGGCCCTACCATGAGTTGATGCAAACTGTTTACGTTACAGTGTCGGATATACTGCTCACAGTCAATACGAGTGAAAGAGAGAAAACGATAGTTTACTGTAACGTAAACAGTTTGCAACAACTCATGGTAGGGCCACAGTTTTATTTATTGTTTACGTGTTTCACGCAAATTGACACTAAAAACAAGGAACTAACTAAATAAAATTCACCATAACTTGTCGACTTCCGTGGTTGAGAGGTTTGTACACCGGTTTTCAATGTGTCGCCATCTCTTGAAGTCCCGATTTCTATGCCCGGCTGGGTCAATTTAGAAAACAAACTTTTCTATATTGGCTCAGGTCTGGATGTTTGTAGTTCCACCGTTGTCTCTGATTTCCATAACATTAGCTACTTACTTTGGAATCGGAGCAATATTTGTGGTGTTGTGTAATTTGAAAAAAAAAAACATCATAAAACTACAAACAACATACACTGGGCCGCATAGAAAACGGGTCAGCACGTTATTTTCATAAAAATATCAAGAAATACGCTCACTTCACAGTCTGATAAAAAAAGTGAGCATCTCTGCAATGATTTGTAAATTAATGGCTAGACCAAATGTTCAACTTCTCAATAAGCTGTAAAAACCTTAAATTTTTTTCAAACATAAGCACAAGTCAATAATAAAAATTTCAATTCCATATTAAAATTAAAATTAAAACCTGATTGTAGTTTACGTCTTTTCCTTTTTGAGAAAATCAAGAGGTGTCAGTATTTCTTTCATCCGTCGACATCACAGTTTTTTTTGTTAAATGGTCTGTGGTCAACATATAAATCATTGCAGAGGCACAGAATGCAGAGGATAATTTTAAGGGTTCCGTACCAAAATGGTAAAAAAGGAACCCTTATGGTGTGACTCAGTCTATCTGTCTGTCTGTCTATCACAGCTGGATATCTCGAGAACTACTAATGATATCAACTTCAAATTTGGAATAGTTTAAGAAGACATTTGCCCAACTATTTTGCAAATAAGAAAGAAATAAAAAATAAATATATTTTTTACAACAGGGACTGAAAAGGGGTCTTAAAAATTTGAAGTAGGGCTACTAGGGCATTTGGGGTATCATATGAAAGAGCGCCGTTTGCACGTTTTTAATCATTTTTTTTGACGCTGCATAGTTTTCGACTTATGATGAAAAATGTAAAAGAAAACCGTTCCCCCCTTGTCTCCGAAGTCTGCAAAGAGAAAAATCTGAAGTAATTCTATGTGATAGCAGTTTATTTAAAGGAAATTATATACAGGAAAAATAAAACGATGTCTCAATATAGCACACTTTTTTAGAAATTATCAAATTTCTAAAAAGTTAACATTAGTTCCACAATCGTCCAAGAGCCAGTTTTAGGTCAGAGCATCATCGCTCTGACCCAAAACTGCAATAATAATTTATTATTCTACTCGGTAGTGTATTTATTATGATGGTACGGAACCCTCGGTGCGCGAGTCCGACTCGCTCTTGACCGGTTTTTTTTATATCAATAAGCATGTTTCTTGATATTTGTATGAAAATAACGTGGTGGCCCGTTTTTTTTGCGGCCCATGTGCAGAATGGAAATTAGTAGTAATAATATGGAACAACACAATATGAAGAATTTACTTGCCTACTTTTATTTATCTGCAGGCTTAAAATTAGTTTTACTTTAAATTAATATTTATTTTATTAGTTGTAATGAATTGTAGATATAATTTAACTTTAATTTAAGGTTGTGCTGCCAATTAGGGCCGCCACACATAACCGCGTTGCGGCGACGCACCGCAACGCAACGCCAAAATCGGCGGCACCGCGCGGCGCCGCGCGGTACCGCGCGTCGCCGCAGAAATGACGTCACACTTGTTGACCACAGTTTTAGTCCCACCTCGGACACTCCATACCATAGTAGGTACTTTTTGTATAGTCTGTGATACTATGAAACCACCGCGTTGTAATTAAACTACCTAATTACACAGATGACGTATCTTCATTTATAACAAAATATTAATGAAAAAATATTTAATCAAAACAAAAAACACCGAAAACAAATATGGATCTTTGCCTATGAAATTACCCATATTTTTGTTGTTTTAAATCATAGAAGTTATTATTTTCTCTGTATGTGAATACAGAGAAAATAATAACTTCTATGATTTAAAATATCCTTAGGTACTAATATTATAAATGCGAAAATCCGTTTCTATGTTTAGGGTAACTTTCATCCCGAAAAAAGAACTGTTCAGTATCTTGATATTATATCGAATTATGACCATAAATAGTCAAATCAGTAAAAATAAAGTCTTTATTTAAACTTTCTTAACACTAAAAAAAGATCTTGAGAGTGTCTTTTTAGGGTTCCGCAGCCTAATGGGAAAAAACAGAACCCTTATAGATACGCCATGTCTGTCTATCTGTTTGTCTGTCTGTCCGTATGTCCCACACAGCCACGATTAGGGTCCCCCCAGACCTACCGGTTTCCGTTCTTTGCTTTGCTGTTCGGCAATGGACCGCCGGCCAAGAGGCTCATTTTCAATCTATCGCATATTTTCAATCTAAGTACATTTCACATATAAGAATGTTCTTGTGACCTTTGTTTCTTAAACGATCGTTATGAAAACACAAAAAAATAGTTCAGATAGGTAATGATGACACCCACAACCCTGTTCACAATTTATATAAATATGCAATCGATTTATTTTTAGCAATCGGAGACCATGTTCAGGGTGGCATATTTCCCAGAAGCTTCCTACTTCGAAACCCAGACGATGATATTTGATAACACCAAGCTAATGGCTATCTTGCCAATTTGGTCTGGTCCAAATATGTGATAGATTGAAAATGACCCTGGTTGGCCGGCGGTCTAAACAGCAAGTAGAACAGCAAAGCAAAGAAACGAAACCGGTAGGTCTGGGGGGACCCTTAGGATTACAAAGTTGAAACTAAGTACCTAACTAGGTAGATGTATTCTGTGAACCACTTTACGATTGGAACTGGACTGAACTGAACATGGAACTGAACCGAAAACATTTTTTTTTCATCAAACCTATACGTGTGGGGTATCTACGGATAGGTCTTTAAAAATTACATTGAGGTTTTTAAAACTATTTTTTCTTTAAGGTGGTTGTATGACCGAAAGTGGCGCCCTCAGAGGTTTTTATTTAATAAGTTATTAATAGAAAAAGATTTTAATAATGTTTATCGTGGAGATTTTAGGGCCCATGGTCTAGTATTTTTAGAAGGTATCACTACATGCCCTTGTAGTCATTCGTAGAAGTAGATAGCAAATGTGTCAAAAACGGCCACTTTTAGCAGTTTTTCTATCTACTTCTAGCAGTGACTACTAGGGAATGTAACGATACCGTCTAAAAATACTAGACTGTGGGCCCTAAAATCTGCACGATAAACATTATTAGAATTGTGTATTAGAATTATAATATTAAATAAAATTCACCGCGGCGCCACTTTCGCTCAGGGTACCACCTTAAGTCTACCGTTTGAAAGATAGAAACTTCCAAAGTAGTAAAATGTGTTCCCTCCCCTTTAACTTTTAAAATGAGAGAGAGAAAAATCTAAAAGAAATATATGCCATTGATCTTAATAAACACTTTCAACGAAAATTGGTTTGAACGAGATGTAGCATATTTTCCAAAACCGTAAATATAACTTGGTAATTTATACAAACACTATGAAAAACAAAGTTATTTTTGCAGATAAAAAATGATAGTGGTATTAAATAGGGTATGGTATATGGTAACTACGGAACCCTACTGCGCGTGGCCCGACACGCACTTGGCCGGTTTTTTTTTGTTAGCAAAAAAGGGTGACCGGACCGGGGGGACTGTAAGTGACATAATAACCAAAACTTTTTTTTCGCTTAGGTTCCCACTCACGCACTCTCTAAAGTATAAAAAAATCTCTATTTTTAATACTTCATAATTTTGCGAAAAGTACTCTCCATCAGAATTCATAAATTTATTAAGTGGATATACCCAATATCTTTTCTGTCGTCGTTTATTCAATTTGGTGTAATGTCTACATAGTAACAAAAGCGCTATTCGCTTATTGCGATCCATCGCAGAGACACGTGTATTAATACTCACGAATCACAGAAAAATGGTCACCTCAAGCAACGCGCGGTGCCGCGCGGCGCCGACCGGCAACGCGCGGCGCCGCGCGGCACCGCAATGCACCGCAAAAATCTGCGTTGCGTTGCGGTGCGGCGCCACAACGCCGTTATGTGTGTCGGCCCTTAGTCATAAGTTTTAACAACTTCAAATTATTAGTATTTTAACAAGCAGGCAATAAACCAAAGACAATTAACTTTCGTTCGTCTTTTTTATTTTTTGACTTACGTCATTTTACCTCGAAACATTAAAAACACCTGATCGATTTGTTCCTTGCACCTTGCTCCAAATGTGGACGGTTAAATACACCTGTCTCTTTCACTCTCGTTTGCATTTACTATTTATGTCCTTGTCTCAGGATCATCCGTTAATGATTATAGAATTGGATTAGCCGCTAGCGATTTAATTTATTTCAAAGAAATAGCATGGCACTCCATACAAGCGTCGCGTTTCAACTACCTTTTTCACAGACGCTACACAGTGACGTTTTTGCACACGCGCAACTGTGTGCGTGAAGTCTAGAGCTATTGAATGAGCACACGGATCGACACACGAACTCGCGGGGTGGGCGCCGGTGGGGTGATGTAATTGATTGTGGGGCGGGGCGGAGAGTTTCCTTTCTGTACGGTAGTACTTATATCTATTCTGAGGTAAAGGTATAAACTAGCCCTTTTGATATACAAACTTTTATAACGACTTTGCTCATATAGTTTTAAAATTAAATTAAAATGTGTCAAATAAATCTTTCTTTTACCCTTCGATCAGGAATATCCTGGATAACGCTTCACGAACTAAAACAGTACGCAAAAATGGCACCTCGAAAAAGCGGCCCACTTACAAACTTTGCGCTTACAAAATAACCCTTAACCAGGTCCAAGAGAACTACTTAACTCACACAAATTTCAGCTATTGATTCAATATGCTGTTATAATTCTTATGTCATGTCAACAACGAAAATTGGAAAATTACTTTGAAAAGTAAAAAAAAAACATGTGGGACAACGTTATCCCATTGCCTGACAAAAAAATTGTGTTGTGGGACATATGCTACCTTTGCCTGATAATTTTTGTATTATTTCAGATAGTGGTTAACCACTATCTAAAATAATACAAAAAATATCTATATTATATTATCCATTAAATACAATAATTAATATTTTTTGTATTATTTTAACCACTATCTAAAATAATCCAAAAATTATCAGGCAAAGGTAGCATATGTCCCACAACACAAAAATGTTAACAGGCAACGGTGGCACATTTGTCCCACATCATCTAGGAACCTATTGTGACGAATATTTATAATAATCTACAAAGAAGTATGATAAATCCACAAGAAAAACATTTGCTCTACAACATATCCAAAAATTTCACGACTTACCTTTTGTTTTTTCGACATTATTAATAAAAATATTCGCTTCACTGCCAAAACACACGCTCAACCGGCTCATGAAATCAATTAGCTGTCACTTTGACAGTTACGTTCGGAAATGCAGTTTTTTAGTCTTGATCCATAGATTATGTGGGCGCTTATTTTGCACAAAGTAAGGGATAAAAGATGTGTTCTTGTACAAAATAAGTGATATAATATTCACATATTATATCACTTATTTTGTACATATTATATCACTTATTTTGTACAAGAACACATCTTTTATCCCTTACTTTGTGCAAAAGAAGCGCCCAGTTTTTAAGTGGTATGCTATTTGAGGTGCCATTTTTGAGACTCTGACATCTAGTTTATTCTTGATCGAAGCTTTTACCTAATTAAATATCAGCATTAATAA
Source organism: Agriphila geniculea (assembly GCA_943789525.1). Classification (NCBI taxonomy): domain Eukaryota; kingdom Metazoa; phylum Arthropoda; class Insecta; order Lepidoptera; family Crambidae; genus Agriphila; species Agriphila geniculea. The sequence goes on from OX038875.1 coordinate 19,630,377, forward strand.
AGGTAGACATAGTTATGCAAAAAAAATAAAGGAATACACTACACTTTAACACTACACACATAAACTTTTTTTGTAGTTAGTAATTAGAAATGGAATAGTTTAAATCAATGTTACCGAATTCGTCATTATAATTAAATGTCTTACGTGTTTCCTTATTGGATACTTATTTGGTTGAAAAATCTTGGAAAAATCTCAAGTGAATTCTTCTAAACCAGTGCAATTGTAATACATAAGCCCAACCAATTACTATAGAGCAAAAACTACATTTATAAGACCATTCGTCCCTTAAATTGTTTCACCTCATTACCGCACGATATCACTAACATCGTTGAAAATCTGCAAGCTAATATCAAAGTTATCTACTTAAGATAAAGTTGAAATTAGTCTATAAAATCGAAATCCAGTTCGATCTGAATCAAATTTGAACTTGAAGAAAATTAGACCCAATACAACTGAACTGGAAGTATCGAAATAGTTTGATATCGGATCTCCTCTTGTTAATAGGTGTGTGCAATCGATAATGGTTTTTGTGGCTTGGTTTTAAAGTCCAGGTGTAAGCTTTGTGAAGTTTTATTGTCCTACGGAGGTGTGAAGACATGGGCAGTCGTTTGCAGAGAATTCCACAATTCTGCTCATCGCCAGTCTCATTTGAATCGTACTAATGGTCGCTATTCCTTTTGTTATCAATTAAAATAATACTATTTTTAAAAGTTTGTTTTTATTCTTTAGTTACCGACGCGACGTTCCGAGTCACATATCAATGAAATCTTCAAAAATTTAATTAATATAAAGTTAAATCATGACAATATGACGTGAATTTTCATTTAGAATAGATAATACCAGATTATCAGTATTATTACCAGTTATTTACCAGTATTATTACAAAAATGTAAAATTTTGTTAAATCAGTTGGTGAAAATTATATTAAATAAAAACCGGTCAAGAGCCAGTGGGACTCGCGCACCAAAGGTTCCGTACCATCATAAACTGCAGTGTAGAATATTGCACTTTTAGGTTAGCGTCATTTCTTGACCGATAGTGGAACTAATGTAATTTTCTTCTTGTCAGCTAAAAAATCTCAAAGGGGGGGTAGAAAAATATATACAGTTCAAAAGCACTTAATTTCTGAGTTTATTTAGAAATAGAAATAAACTTTATTCATAAAACGCACACTTAAAACAGTTAGCAGCGGCAACCACACTAGGACAAGCCTGTATTTGAATAAAGGATTTTTCGTTTCATTTTATTTCATGTTTATTAATGATTTCTGAAAAAGTGTGCTATTTAGGGACATTTTCCTGTAATATGTACATAAATTTCTAAGACATAGAATAATTTCAGATTTTTCTCTATGCACACTTCGGAGATAAGGGGGTGATAACGGTTTTTTTTTACATTCGAAAATAGTTAGGCGCAATCGTTTTCGCGGTCGCAAACTATTGAACCTAAAAAAAAAATTGAGAATGTCCAAACAGCTTTCTTTCAATTATGATAACCCACATGCCCTAGTAGCCCCACCTCGAATTTTTAAGACCTCTTCAACCGGACCTTTCAGGGCCTGTTGAAAAAAATCTTTCTTATTTGAAAAATAATAAGGCTATCGTCATCTAAAACTATTCCAAATTTCAAGTTGTAGTGCATTAGTAGTTCATGAGATATCCAGACAGACAGACCGAGTTGCATTTATTTTTACCATTTTGGTACGGAACCCAATGAACTTGTAGAGACCCCAAAACTTTAACAGAGATTTTAGTCCGAGTAGTCAGAGTAGTCCCTTTTCAGTAGACTGACCAACGCATATATTGATCATTGCTTTAAAACAAAGAAATGAGTTAGATAATGATCATGTTAGCATGAACATTCAAAGGAATTTTGACTTATAAGTATAACGTTAATTACCACATTTTACAACGAAACGTTTCATTAAACGATCATCTGTCACTAGTTTTAATTAATTGAGAAGTTTCAGTACATGTGTGTAGAATTTGCATAAACACAGCGTTCACTATCTCGAAACAAAAACACGATTCGAGTCCGGGCCACATGAAGTAAATCGAATAAAAAATCGATTTTAAGCCTTCGATCTGCGCCGGAGTGGATGCAATTAAAGGGTTCCGAGAACTTTGCCCGCGCAGTAGCGCACGAACGTTGGGCCTGTTCGTAATACAGACCGAAGCTAGCACGAAGTAAAGTTATGCTTATATTTTGATATTTTACGGAGTGGTAGTGGTACACTATTAAACTTACTACTCTTAAGTATTTACTGTAAGTGTGACAAGTATAGGTCTAAGTCACAGACAATACACAAGTAAAAGTCTGTTGTCTAAGTATACGGATTGTCCCAAAACTGCTACACGGAGGGAAAGCACCTTAAATATTGAAGATAGATATGAAATTTTACTGAAAGAAAAAAGGTTTCGATTCTCGGTCAATGCAGGCGTTTTTCCCAAAATATTTGAATGCAGTTCCAATTATTTTTGAAAACAAAAAGTAGTATATTTTCAGTAAAATTTCCTATCTTCAATATTTAAGGTACTTTTCCTCCGTGTGGCAAAGTTTTGGGACACCCTGATATTTTTTTAAGGAATTCTAAGTCGCATGTTTAAGAACAAAGTTGTGTTGTAAAATGAGAAAAAAAATAGTTGTTACTTTTTTATAACTTATATTTAAATCTGTTATTGTTACTATAAGCATAATCAAAACATTAGTTGACTATCGAGTCTCCTTCAAAAAATTTCTTCGATATGCTCCGTGCTACATCACGAACAAACTTCTTGTTGCATCATTCGATGAGCCTGGAATGTATGCGTGGTTTCAGAAACTCTCATAACGAAATAAGCGGACTGAATATCGACATAGTTAAATAATTACATATAGAAGCGTTTGTTTTTTATATTCTGACTCATCCTATCATTGCTACATGTTTATAATTATATTTCTTTATTTTTTACACTTAGTTAGAAAAGTATAAAAAGTATTTTCAAAAAGATAAATATTTTATCTCGCAAGTGTTAGCTATTTTGGTTATTTTTCACAAAATCTGTGTCTACGTACCAATCATTTTGCTGAAATGAACATAATTTATGTAGGTAAAGCAGTTCCCCTAACATGTAAGTTGTATTGGGAAGATTCGGCATCTCTTTAATGTTTGTAAGGTATTCCAATAATTTAGTTATAGAAATTTCATGCTATGTTAGTATGTTAATTTATTCCTTTCCCAAAAGTTATCTACAGTGGATTATTATCAATATCCCACGCACGATACCCGAGGCTTATCGGCCATCTTTAACAAAGCACAGCCTAAACAAGGTGTTTACGATACTGATTTCGATCGAACAAAAACGTGCCACAAAACTAAAAGGCAGACAGAAAGGCGGATGGTAACAGTATGGGAACTTAAGTATGTTTGTATGAAAACTTACTATAATTTATCAGATAGCTAATAGAAGATAGAAGTCTTTTTTTATGAAGTAATGGTATGATAATAAAATTTTGCAATTTCAAATCCTGCCTATGGAATAAAATTCCATTTTCACGCATTTGTTATCTTAAAGCGAAAGATTTTCTTATAGTATTTCATGATAGCTTCATTGAAAAATATTTATCTTCCTGTTTGATTTATGAAGATTAACATGCTAAAACATTCCGATGTCAGTTTCAATGAGTTGGGAGAAGTTTTGATATAGGTATCTTATTAAAAATGTATGTAATTAATATAAAAGTATTTTTCTTTCATTAAAGACATTGTTTATATGCACTGTGGTTAAACGTTGGCGAATAAATTATAAGTGGTCGGTACAGTCCCTTAATTGGGTCGTGTCGCGGCCGCAGAAAAAACTGAACATTTGTTAGGTATTCCGAGAATTATACACTTGTGCCTTCAATAAGTTGGTGGGTTGCTCGTTTTGGGCTTTAATTGATTGGTTATTTGACTAAGGATGGTATAGTGAAAGTATTTACATCACAAAAAAATATACTACATAATACTTCAAATTAGAATTTTCAGTAACTATTTGGATAACAATAAGTTGTAACCTGTACCAAAATTTAAAAAGTAGTAACTGAGGAGAATGATAACAAAACCTCAATTAACTGAAAACTTTGGCAAACATATTTTTTAACGATGGGTGATAAGTATTATTAATAAGTATGTTCGTTACATTTAGCTAAATTAGAAAATGTAGAGTTTTCTGCACTAACTCAACAGCTATGAAGAATGAAAGTATTAGGCGGTCTCAATAGATAAAGAAAATATTTATATCCCATGATATTTTTTTTAAAACTTAATTTTTGTAAAAATATTTGATACAAGGCAAAATAATTCAACCCATTATCATGACCAACACAAAAGCCTGCTCCTTAAACCATAATTTACATGGCAAAAACACCTTAGAAAAAACCATTGCGGTTACCACTGAGATGGAATGGCATTTTGCGCGTGTCACTGAACGTAAATTGTTTATTATTTTTTATGGCATTTTCACGGGAGTAATGTGATGGTGTTGCTGTTAAGAAAAATTCTGCATAAGACTGCGACTACGTATCTAACAATATCATTGGTAACTAAAACGAAAATACTACGATTTATATACTTTGACTTCATAAATAAAGTTAGAATGCCTATCGGGTTTACATTAAAATAATTTATTCAAGTGAATATTAACTGTTTTGTTTAGTTATTTTAATGGAAAGTTCACGCGGTAATTTAAGAACTGATTTAATTAATAATTACGAACTAGTTACGCAATAGTCCGAGATAACCAATTGTCTGGCCTTGGTTATCTCCAAGGAACAAGAGGATTTTCTTTTCTTTCAATGCTTAATTTCACAATAGGCAGTATTATCACTTGAAGTTTTAATACACGTAGGTAATACACGAAGTTTTAATAACCGAGCCTAAAAAATTAACAGCGGATTGCGTTTTTTAAATGAAATTATTAAATTAGTTGTTATTATTTTCATTTAAGGTGGTTTTTCACCCAGGTGGCATTCTAAACGAAAGTGACGCCGCGGTGAATTTTATTTAATATTTTAATTCTAATACATAATTTAAATAATGTTTTACGTGAAATTTTTAGGGCCCACGATTAAGTTTTTTAGACGGTATCGTTACATTTCCTCGTAGTCATTGCTAGAAGTAAATTACAAAACTGCTAAAAGTGGCCGTTTTTGACACATTTGCTATCTACTTCTACGAATGACTACGAGGGCATGTAGTATAAAGTATAATACTAGACCATGGGCCTTAAAAACTCCACGTAAAACATTATTAAAATCAATTAAATAAAAACATCTGAGGGCGCCACTTTTGGTCATACAACCGCCTTAAGGTTTTACGGCACAAGCGTAAAAAAGGTATGGCTATGGTTATTTTATTTAAAAGTCCCCTCTAAATCTTGACACCGAACATTAGCGATTCGCGCGTTCTCAACAACCGGTGTTTTCCAGTTTTCGCCAGATTTCCCGCGGCGGATCGCTAAGCACCGCCTGATGGCTGAGGATGAGAAATGAGCGGAAGGGGGTTGGGGGGTTATTGTAAACACAATTACCCCCCCTTCGTCTCTGGGGCAACGAATGGCGGCTAAACGACCCATTCGCCAGTGATTTGTTAGCAATATGCCTGAGATCTGGCGGAGAGTGCCTCTTAAAATTTCGTTTTGTGAATCTACGTTTGTTGTACGTTAGCTTAGATGGTACCATTAAGGCGGCAAAAGGTCATTAAATGGATATGCAATTATTTATGTCTGTGAATCATAAGATTATGGTGGAAAAGTTATGTCCCTTTAACATAATTTCTATATTACTGCTTGATTTTTTTTATTTTTACCTTGGATTTTTCCTAATTGAATTAAGGTACATTATAATTCACTGTAAGGATAAAATCGTTTTTAGGGTTCCGTACCAAAATGGTAAAAAAGGAACCCTTATGGTGTGACTCAGTCTGTCTGTCTGTCATAGCTGGATATCTCGAGAACCACTAATGGTATCAACTTGAAATTTGGAATAGTTTAAGATGACATTTGCTCAACTATTTTGCAAATAAGAAAGAAATAAAAAAATAAATATCTTTTTTACAACAGAGACTGAAAAGGGGTCTGAAAAATTTAAAGTAAGGCTACTAGGGCATGTGGGGTATCATATAAAAGAGCGCTGTATGCACGGTTTTAAATATTTTTTTCTTTTAGTTTTAGACCGCATAGTTTTCGAATTATGATGTAAAATGTAAAAGAATTACGGTCCCCCCCTTATCTCCGAAGTTTGCAAAGAGAAAAATCTGAAATAATTCTATGTGATAGCAGTTTATATAAAGATTACAGGAAAAATAAAACGATCTCTCAATATAGCACACGTTTTCAGAAATTATCAAATTTATAAAAAAGTTAACATTAGTTCCACTATCGGTCAAGAGATGGCGCTGACCTAAAACTGCAATATTAATTTTATTATTCTACTCTGCAGTGTGGTTTGATGGTGCAATTACGATGGTACGGAACTCTCGGAGCGCGAGTCCGACTCGCTTTTGACCGGTTTTTTGGTCATAAATTGGTTGTCATATTTGCGTACTTTAAATATGGATCTATATTTTCCGATTTACTAAATTAGAGCAACTAAGTGAAAATATTGAAAGTAGCTCTAAGTGATTTAAAATATTAAAGAAATACTTCAGTTGCTATTCCCTCAATTGCTCTAACTAAGTGGAATACTTAAATTATAATTCACTTTAATTCTACTTTTACACACAGATTATCCAAATAAGTTTAGAAAAATAACAACCACTGTAAAGGAGCGAGGCTTCCCCCAGCCCTCTTTACATGAATTGGAAAAGGTAGAACTATCTTACTTGACAACCCTAGTGCCCTACAGCCCTAGCCCTAACCATAAGTTAATAAATACACATATAAATAAATAAGGATGCTTGTACCAGTCGACCTAAGGTGACAAGCGGAAAGTGGAAGGAATAAGGTGTAAAGATGGATTTTCTCACTGCCAGTCAAGCAGGCTCACAAGACTGATCAGATCTCTGACGGCTAAAGGTGTCTTGGCCGCATAGAGAGGAGAGGAGGAGAGTATTTCGTGGTGCAGCTTCGAGACTCTAGCCATACCGCAGCGCCTATTTGGTTTTCACAAAATGTTTTTAATGTTCCTCTACTTCACAGAACCAATCCTACACAGCTAATAAGTTTTATCTTATTCCAAACAAATCGACCATACCAAAGCAACATACAGCGGAGAACTCTCGTTAATCCCTCGGTCGCGAGGCGGTGCCGGGGCGGACCAGCGCGGTATAAACCACTCAAGAACAACATTTAATTATCACTCTTATTAAACCACGCACCCACAACCGGAGATACCATCGCAACAAAAATATATTTAACACCTACTGACAGCGCGCACAGATTGGAATAGGATCAATTCTTATTTGGTTTTGACAAGAAGTGTACTTGAGAGTACTTATTTAGTAAAAGGTAATTTAATTAGTTTAAATGAAAATTGTTACGTTCGTTGCGCTTCTTGTTACTATGATTATCGACTTAAGTATTCTATATAGGTAACTAATAGATAAAGAAGAACCTTCCTAATCGTCTTTTGAGACTTTAATGAAAATATCAGATTTGATAAACACCAGAAATAGAAATGAAAGAACAATGTTATCATTAGTCGCAGTTTCTACGTTTCAGCAAAGAAATAAATAGATTTTTCTTTCGCACCTTATAACATTAATGTTAGAATGCTTTCATATTCTGTAGCAGAATTTTCGGTTATCATGCGAGAAAAATTAAACAATACTTGTGATAAAACCTATGCATTGAATAAATGTGAATTTATTACGCATGCGTTTTGGTGTTATGATTAGAAAGTGCTTTAAAATGGTATTGTGAAATATTGGCAATAATTCGTTAAATCTAAGCGAGACAGATAACTTGGATCCTTGAAATGGTCAATCGTTTCTTGTGTCCATTGTCGAGGATAAATTTAATACAAATAAATATGTATATTTGTTTTTAATGCGATTTCACGTCTTATAAATCTCCTGTTTGAGTTGGAACAATGAAAGACTGTTTAGCAACGTCATGTTGTTTGATTAGTTTGCATTTTTGGCAGGTCAAAGCTTACCTTACCGTTACCTTTATCTGATCTTTTAAAATTAACATATTTAGTAAAAAAAAGTTTTCAAATGTAATTAACTAGTAAGAATTAATTGTAAGTTTCGTGAAGGAAAAGCTCTAGTAGTTAAGCTTTGTACTATTATTAAATGAAATCAGTTGTATTTAAATTGATTTTTTGTCGATAACACTGTAAACAGAACTAATAATTTCAAAACAATTATTTTACGTATGTATTAATTAGTTTTGATTGATTAATTTGCGGTAGATTTTCGTACAAGAGCTTTTGCAAGCTAATGTGCAATTGAAGCTTGGAATTGACCTAAGAAATTCCAATAGATTCAATAGAATGTGAGTTTCCTCAAAACCGTGAGTGCAATGAAAACCCTCATTCGCAAGTGCGCAAAGCGGAGCAACGCCGGCGGGGCCCCGTACCGGGCGCGGTGGTGCGGTTATCTGCGCGCGCGCACCACGCCCCAGCCCGGGGCTCTGCGCCCCGCGCCCTGCCGGCCACGGACTTAGGGACACTACGTGGTAACAGGGTTACTTGTTAAATTTATATTATTTTTTAAATTTAATATGGGCAAAGTTCTCTGTACAAGCAATCTATCAAAGTATGCGTCTCGCTTGTGATACTTGTCACCATGACGAATCACAAAGTTCAGCCTTGCCCGAGTATATTTTCTTACCATTGCTTCACCTGAGCTTTGTGCACTGCCCGCCACAGACTTAGGGACACAAGCCGTTCATTTTAGTTTTAGTTAGATTTTACAATAAATCAAAGCTGGCAAATAGTGTAGGTAATTTTTTTGTTTTCTATATTGACAGAACTTCTGTAAAGTTGCAAAAAGGAATCAGAAACCTAGACCATGGTGGGTTAGACCCTTAAATTAGTCCTTTCGGCCGCGAAATTCAATCGCATTGCCCGATTGATCGAACCACGTGGAGTATAAATTCCTTGTGTCCATCGAACGGCGAGGATTCTTGATTCTTCGTAGTTCGATTAATTTCATTCAATCTAATTACAAGGAAATTTTGGTCCTTATGGTTCGATTGATCGAACTACGAGGATTTCTAATTATTCGTAGTGGGCCTTCAGGAGAAAAAATATATTACACTAGCGGCCGCCCGCGACTTCGTCTGCGTAGAAAGTTCTTTTGCTATCCCTCGGGAACAATACTTTTTTACGGGATAAAAGGTACCCTATGTCCTTCTCTGTACCCTTGACAACGTGTATGCAAAATTTCATGATGATCGGCGTAACAAACAAACAAACAAACAAACAAACGGACTTTCGCATTTATAATATTAGTAATTTATAATGTAATACATAATAGACTGTACTGTTGCTTTTAATATTTCACGGTGGATCGATATTGAAAGGAAATGATTCTTTAAAAGCTCCTCGAGGTAGGGACTGGATGTTTCCGAAGCCATAATTGCATATAGGTTATACTACTTTCTATTCAAATTGATAATATTTTATCATATACTTTTTAATTTTGATAAATTGTAATTTAATTCGCATGGACATGATGCGTCCCTGCGCGTTCGCCTAACGCAAGGGCGCGTGAAATACTGACCGATCCCGCGCGGCCGCCATTATAATGAGGCTTTATTTATTGAGCAATACCATAACTAATCACCCGGACGAGCCCACCGAACAAAGCTGGGAAAGTGTTAGCTTAAAGAGTTTAATATATAAAAGTATATACCTAAGTACAATTACTTAGGCACTTACTTTTGAGTTTAAACAAAAAAATAATTGAGAAATTAACGATATTATTTGCTTGATGTAGGATTATTTCTGTTGGTTTTTTTCCTATTGATTGATTGTCGAATTTCTATTGCGAAATTGTGAGTTGAATGAACATTTTAACACATTTAAATTACGGGATGTTCGGGACGAAAATTGTTATAATGCGAAAGTAAGATTGTTGTTTACGGCATTAAATAGGCTATTTGACTAATTTTGGAAAACCATTTTGAATTATTCCTTATTACAAAATAAGCGCACCACATTGATACTTCAGGAAAAATCAATGTACCTATTTTATTAAAAAAACTATGTTAAAGTTTAAAATTTTAAAACCGCGCCAAAATCGCTATGGCTCTGGAAACGTCACTTGTTGACGTCACAAGCCTGTAAACGTAATATCCTTAGCCATTTGACAGCCATCAATTGCGAATCCTAAGTCTATGGTCGTGTCAAACGCCTGAAGCCATATTTATTTACAGGCAAGTGACGTCATCAGTAATCTTAGAGCGTTTTCGCCACTGAAAAAAATTCAAAAATTATTGCATTTTTCTAGGTGAAATTAATCAATCAATAGACATAATTTAGTCTATATAATAGTTGAATATGTTTTTACGCCATTATCTGTTAGGATGACCACAATTTGCAGTATATTTTCAATGTTGTCAAATACCCTATTTTGCATTCAACGTGTCAGGGGATACAGAAAAGGACATAAGGTACTTCATCCAGAAAAAACAACAAGGTGTGGTATTACGTCCGATGTACAGGCATACGTCACTATCCAGTGACTTTAGTAGTGTTGATAGTAACAAGCAAAGAATTAAGGATTTTTTGTCACACTCATTACAAAATTATTATTATAGTGCATTTTAATGGTGATTTGTTTCTCTTAGCAAACGAAACAGTTAAATTAAAGATGAATGAACGTTATTTTCAATACAGATAGAGGAAATGACGTGTGTCTATACAGACCCACATCATTTCCTCTATCTGGGAGTGCTATACCTGGCGCAGTGTATTATTGTACCATGGTAACTTCCATAGTTTCGCTTGCAAGACTAGCACCAAACTTGGCCGATTAAAGCCCATACAAATCCTATTCTTCAAACACGACAGCGCGATTTGTCAGAGTGATACAGATAGCAACACCATACATTAATCGCTAAGCGGCTCGGACAGGGCTAATAAGCAATTGTGTTGCATCCAACAACTCATTGTCTAGCATAATCTTTGACAGCTGTCATTTCGTGATTCGATGAAATTATTGTTTGTTAACAGTTCTCAAAAGTTTAATCAACGCCACAATGAAAAGTAGCAGAACAATGCACGTGGATAATGATGCTTATTAGATAATAACAGACGTGGAATATCAGGCGTCACCTATCTATATTTCATTAAACATTTGAAAGGAACAATCCTAACTAATATTATAAATGCGAAAGTAATTTTATTTGTTTGTTACGCGTCACCTCTTAGCTACCTACTAAACCGATCGTCATGCAATTTTGAATGGGATATTTTTAATTGGGTGACTGGAAATAATAAAGGCGACTGTTAATGGGATACTTAAATACTAAACCCGGCAGCGCTACGGTTTATTTAGTTTGCGTCAAAATAACCTAATGGGCGATGGATTGGATTACAAAAAATACGTAAAACGTAGTTGCTCTACATGTGGGAGATAAATAATTTAACAGTGAAAATTCTAAATGAGTGACAAAAAATACCGAGTGGGCAACTATTATACTATACACACGTAACTGGTGTAAGCTAACACAATAAGAGCTTCAAAATTTTTTTAATAGTCATCTCGATTAGGTTAATAATTGCTTGTTTTATATAAAATATAATATGCCAAATTTTAAATGTTTAATAATTAAAATACTGCCCGTTTTGAATAACTAGGTAGGTACTCAATTTGTATTTAAAAATCACCCCTTTTCAATATTGTAATCGGCCCTCGTCCATCGCCCACTAAGTATTTCAGTGCGCTATATTCAGTGTTGATACCCAAAATGGGAATTTATTGTTACCGAATTTCGAATACACGTTGTCAGGGATACAGAAAAGAACATAGGATACATTTTATCCCGAAAAAATACTGTTTCCGAAGGCAGAGAAATAACTGACCACGCAGATGAAGTCAGGGGCGGTCGTTATTTTAATATAAATCCAGACGTTGGATTACATTGAGTGATATAATTTAATTTAACAGGAAAACTTCATAAGGTTTATTGTTGTTATTGATTGGTCCTTTTATTAATCAAAATATCGTAAATAGAAAATCTATGGAATAGATCGCAGTCAGTATATAAAACGGTTACTTTTTTCCTGATTATTACAAAAATATTGGAATTTTTAAGTTATTATTAAGATGGGATGCAGAAGTTAAATAAGTATCATCAGAGTTTTTACTAAAATATGAAAAATATTTAAGTTTAATTTTTGTAGTAAGTAGTTAAATATTTCACAGTAAGCTATCTTAAGTTATCCCATTAATTTGTTATTTGTTATTTACCAACTTAACTGATACTATCGACATTAGAGCAGATTTAGTGGTGGCCACATAATTAAGGATACCAGTAAATTTTCATACAAACGAGGTAACTTTGAAGCCTTGGTTCTTCACCAAGGATTGACCGAGCCGTGATCTGATGATGGGCATCCAGTGTGTATGGAGGAGATCCAGATCACCATACACACACAACTGATCTGCTCAACATTGTACAGAGATGTAAGGATGTATTATAATTTTATTCAAAAAAAAGGAAATAGCAATAGAATGTATGGATATCCGGAAATTGGGAACTCTGATCCTTACAGCTCTTAGAATACTGATCAGATCAGTTGAGTGACGTGTATATCTAGATCTCCTCCTCACTCCCCGGATAGCAATCATCAGATCACAGCTGGCGGAGAACCAAGGCTTCAAAGTTACCTCGTTTGCATGAAAATCGACTGGTGTCCTTAATTATATAACCAATCCACCACTATACATAAAAAAATATTTTCTTAACTGCATTCGTTGCGTTAAGGAAAATTGGTATTTATAATTCCAACTACAGCCTAGTCAGACTAATGGTGATTGGTGACTTATTTCTGTAGAGCGATTTTCTGAGTTAAGTACTTTTATCTACAATAATTGTCATGAAAATTTATATTACCTACTTCCCTTTTTAATGAGATCGTATAAAGAAAAATGTGTGATGGATGATTATGCAAACGCAAAAAATATGTAGAAAAGTAGTCATTGCTTTAGTAACATTTCTATTTAACGAATCGGTGGTCGGCCCGGAGCTATATATTATGTGTGTTTTTAATGCATTTAGTTTACTAGACGTTTTTGCCAAGTAATTCTCCTAAGTTCAATCATATTTACGACAATCACTTCCCGTCATAACACGGCTTCGGGAGGGCCCTAATAAGGTTAAGAAGTGCCACGGATGTTGTTATTTCTGCTAGATACGACTAAAATCCACAGAAAGTTAAATGAAAGCAAAATATATACAAATCGCCTAGATTATTACGATATTTTTTATTCAAAAGAACTTGAATGGATGTAAAAATAGCGGTATACTAAAATAAGCTTATATCATGCTAATAACAACGACATAGTTGGAACCTTCAAAGAGTGACGGTAAATATTTTATGCATCTTTCTAAAATATGCGATTCATAGTGTTTACGAAGAAACAAACCAAATAAAATAAAGAACAATGACCAATTCTCATACGAGTATTGACCTATCAAATAGCTTTTCCAAAATCTGAATGTAAGTTTAATTATTATTATAATAATATTGTATTTGAATAGTTGGTTTGAACATAGAACTCTTAGTACTATTTGTTTTATTGAATTTCAATTTGGCAATCAGAAAAATATGTAATAGTAAAATCAATATGTTCTAGTTGTAATTATTGCTAATCTTTATTATTAAATTTCTCTATTTCTTTATTACCGATTTTTATTTTAGTTAACAGTTTATAAAATTGTATAACAATAAAAATGCAATTTTATGAAGCTTATTACTTCTCTATACACGATAATGGCAAAAATCATCATTTTGACAATATTTCTCTACTTTTTTAGGGTTTCGTACCCAAAGGGTGTCTGTCTGTCTGTCACCAGGCTGTATCTCATGAACCGTGGTCCGTGATAGTTAGAAAGTTGAAATTTTCACAAATGATGTATTTTTGTTGCCGCTATAACAACAAATACTAAAAACATAATAAAATTATTATTTAAGGGGGGCTCCCATACAACAAACGTGATTTTTTCGCTGTTTTTTGCTCGATATTAATAACTACAACATGTAGATAGTTGAAATTTTCACAGATGATGTATTTTTATTGCCACTGTAACAACAAATACTAAAAACAGAATAAAATAAATATTTAAGGGGGGCTCCCATACAACAAACGTAATTTTTTGTCGTTTTTTCGTACGGAACCCTTCGTGCGCAAGTCCGACTCGCACTTGGCCGGTTTTCTATATTTACGCGGTTGAAAACAACAAAAAGAATCAATATCGTTAAACAACGGTACAGTACAAATAACTATAAATTCCTTACCACTTCCAGTTAATATAGATTTAAAAAAGTCTATAAAAACAAAACAACCACATCACCGTGGCCCACAAAAAGTAACGAGAGGATAACAGAGAAATTAAATTGAAGCAATTAAAACGACTGAAAATGTTTAGCAAGCTCTATTGTATTTATTACCTTATACAGGATGTAAAATATACGGTACCATATCTAGCCTTTAATTAAGGTGTAAGTTACTACGAATTAATTGTGCTTCTTGATCAATATTTTTAATTAACACTCACACGCAGATAATTGGATCATAACGTTTCGATTCGAATCGGTAGTTTAAAGAATTTAACAGATTAAATACTTCCGGAGTTTTGTTTTATTTATAATTTTTGAAATTTAATTTCTATTCGTTAATTTTTTTAAAGTTACCGATGCTCTTTTTGCATATAACCAAAAATTACAATTATTTTTGCTTTGTTTTTAACTAAATGAAACTGCTCTCAACTCCGTACAGTTTTTCAAACTGCTTTTGTTCTATGATATGTACTTCATATTTTTTGTATTCAAAGATAAAACCTGACAGTTTGATCAGTCCTGTTTTTATTACTTACCTACTTTAACTCCTTAATGTTAGACACACATAAAATTGTGTAGTAGAATAATTTCTTTTTGATTTGTTATTTTAATTTGCTTTTTTAACTTAACCTTAAGTAATAGTAGCATTTAGCTGGGTGTTTGTTTTTGTGCAATTATTGTTGGTGAACCTAATAAACAAAGTAAAAAAATGTCTGTACGGATACCAAATATATTGTTACTCATAAGAACATAGAACATAACGAATACAAAAAAATAACAGACTTTAATAAGTGCCTCTTAAATTGTCTTTCAAACGTTTGGCATGTGTGCAATAACAACATAAAAAAGTTTACAATAATTAAATTTCGGACCACCTGTATAAGGTAGACGTCCAGAATCGCAGTGAGTCAGCAGTGAGCGTTCTCATGTGCGGCACGGTCTTCAATACATCGAACTCTGTACCTTCATCATGCAACATCTCATATTCCTTCGTGATAAGGGTTACTTTCGCGTGTGAAAGTCGCGAGCGGTGTGTGGTCAACAGTACTGTTCTGACGAAGCCTCACCATGGGGCACCTAGTGTACAGTTTTTATTTGTCATACATAACTATACCTATCTAATACCAACATGTAGACTACTTCTAATAATTCCCACTGTAATTCCAGTCTCCAGGCTTTTTTTATGCACAACGGGTTAGTGCTTGGCTTTCACCTCACCTGATGTTAAGTGACGATAAGGCCGAAGGTGGAAGCGCACTACACCCGGAATCCTCACCACTGAGGAACTGGCTATCTTAGCCTAACTGCCGGAACACAACAATTTTTAAATTGTTGTAATGGCGTCAGACTTAGGTAAGACTTAGGTAAGGCTAAATAAAAGAAATCAGCACCATTGACAAATATTACGTAGAAAAATAGTAATCCGACACTACTCGGTATCTATTGATTGCGATTTTGCCTAGTGCACCAAAGATCCTAACTTCAAATGGGCAAACTCCAACTGGTATGGGCTCATGTTGTGTAATGTGGAAGAAGCATTTCATTTTGTTCCTGATTCTTGGATGTTATTAGAGGAATATTGTATTGTATCTGTTAATTTCAAGACATAGTAGAACTCTGCTTAGGCTTTAGATTTCTTTGAGAACACAATGTTGTGCGGATCAACGGTTAAAACGTGTTTACTCAGACATTTTCTTAAAACGCAATGAAAATAATATCAGCTACACGCGCAAAAGTTGTGAAATAGATTAGGGAAATTTAGTTTTCTATATCAAGACAACGACAGATAAATTTTCAATATTCAATGTGATAATTGAAAACTTAAAACACTTTGAACACATTTTACACAAGTGAACTTTTGGAATGTTGGTGATTGCATGAGAAAAATCCGTTTCATGGATTAGTTGGTTAGTTACCTATCAGTTAGTCGTATGATCGACTATGATTGACAAAGTAAGCATTCGATTTAAGTAGTTTTTATGAAAATAAACTGAACTTATTACTAATCCATAAACAACGAGTCAAGAAATTTCACACACACGACCACCAAAAACAACACAGAGAGGCAATACCCATTCACAAAACCTATTATGTTAATTTAAAACACATCGGAGCGACGATAGCATCTCTGATCGTTCACACCACACCTCCCAAAACAATAGTTAATAAGATGATTTATATCGATGCGAGATAGTCGGTTCGACACGTCTCGACATCGCTTTAGCATAATCTCGGGTTTGGATCGTGCTATATCGATCGGTACAGATGTTTTGAACGGAATACGGCGCCCGGTGTAAGTGTGATATCCTTTATATAGGTGTGAAAAGATTTTTTATATGTGAACTTTTATTAAAACCTTTACTACATAGTTTGTTTTACTGATAACACAATGGGGAACATGCATCAATTTTTTTTTCTATCAAAATCAAAAGTATAATGCGTGAGAAAATCAACTGTAAAATTAAAACTTTTCTCTTGTGTTTTTTTCTCGTGATATAGTTACTTGAAGTTAGCACGCAGCAGCACCCGCCGAAAACGCTCTATACAAAAAGGTTAACATATGTGACGTCACTCGTGTCACGTTTCAGTGCATTAGTATGGAGTTAGCCAAGAATTTTCAAATATCTCCCTAAATATTGCGTTTAAGTACATATGTGTTATACAAAATATTATTTCTTATTTGATGTTCTATCCGACTGTTAAGTGCATTATATCCGAAAACGAAAAAAAAAATTCGTTATTTTCCCTTGTGTGATAAAACTAAAGTAATACATTTTATTATTTATTTTTCTGTTCCATCATGTTTTTATACGTGTCCGCAGCGATCAAGCTCAAATTTATCAAAATCGGTGACTTATGCATGTTCCCTATTGTAATGTAAATAACAGCTCCTTCAAGAGAGTTTGGACTCATTCCTTAGTGCAAGCTATGGATGCTAAACGATTTCACTTATACCTAAAAAAGTGCAGATGGATAAAACCATTTATATGCGACTCAATTTTTATTCGAAAGATAATTTGGGAAGCCACTGAACTGTTAGCAATATCTAAACATTCAAATTATGAACCGAGCGCAGAATTGTAAAACGTTTGATAGCCGTAATTAGCCTACTCAATTGCCAAATAATAATTTGACTGTAATTTTTAATGATATCGAGATGTGTACTACTACTATCCCTAATAAATAAAATATGGGTAGGTCGGTGTATGATCAAGTAAGAAAATTATAATATGTTATCAGGGAAATATGTATTTGATTTTAATATTAAGTATATTTAAGTTACTTAAAAATATACTGAGTCAAACAGGAACATACAAATAAGAAATTAAAACCCATAGAGACAAAAAATGGTAGCACAAAATGAAACACAATCCAACTTCCGTGAAACACGAACATTGAATCGTAACAACCGAACCGGGTGTCGGTAGAAACCAATCTCGTTATCGCTATCACGATATCTTCTGTCGCGTAAACGACAATGAATCCCTGAGCTGGGCTAGGCTGGCCTCCCAGAACTGGCCAATTAATTCAGTAAGACTATTTGGCCGCCAGCCGCACGATGACGGTGCTCCGTCCGCCCTGTATAAGAGTTATTACAAAATAATGAAAGCCGCGCCGCCCGCTGAGTCCCACAATTGGCCTGCTTAGCCGCCGCACCACCGTTTAACAATTTTAATTTTTAGTTTGTATTCTAACGGTGAACAGTTTCGTAAGTGCCTGTATCGGGACAATAATCGGTTTCGCTTGTACGCCTACGTGTGATTGTTGTATGTAACGTTATTAAATTAGTTTGATATCTCGCGTCTACTTGTTTCATACTTCAGTTTAATCATGCCCATGGGAGAAACCTATACGGGTCTCCTGGTGTGAATGACTGAGAAAGCTTTTATCTGTCTTCGGGTTAATCATTGAATGGTGTTTGATAAACCGTTACGTCAATATCAATTAAGGTTCGTAACTTACCTAGTCTGGTAACACTGAAAGATATTGAAAAAATATCTAAATAAATAAAAAATAAAAAAAAACCGTGAGAAATATCACGATTCTAAAGAAAGTTTAAGCTTAGAAAGAGTGAATCAATAAGTAAGTAGGTACCTTATAGTAGGTATATTATGTTAAAGTGTAATACAAACACATCGCGAAATCATGATTGTAGGAATATGTTTCTTCCAAATATCTAACGAAAAACATAAACGATGTCCACGTTATTTGATCAAGCAATTAGTAACAGAGGAAAATCAATAGGACAAGACCATTCACATAACGTGACTTTTTCTATGTTGTATCTATGTAAGTGTATGTGTTCTTGTATCTATGTAAAGCCTAGGTGTATTAGGAATTTCTCTAGCTTTAAATTGGTGTAATCGAGTATGTCCTTATAAACTTCTGAAGAAACTTCAGAAATAAAGAATTTAATTACTTAAGCCATGTGTTCAGTTATTACAAACGTGGTGCCTTGGTATCGGCGGCGTCATGTGGCCGGGCGGTTGGTATCGCGGCATCTTCACGCGCCGGCGCCGGCGCGCTGCGCGCACGCACCCCGCGAAACGCAGGCCCAGCTGATTGGTCCGCATACCCGATGAGGTTGTATGTAGAACTGAGGTATTGCACGCGAAAATAATAATATGATGCATGCCTTTTACTAAAGACTGTATATATAATGGGTAATATTACCTCATTTCCATGGAGAGTCGTCAGCATAGGAATGACTATCACCATTAAATAGTTTTCACCGTTTTCGTCAAACTAGAATAGTTATATCCAGGTAGGCAGGCAGGTGCCTGTGGAAACATTCACCATCAATGATGCTAGTCAATACCCCTTTCAAATTATTCACTATATGAATAATAAGATGCAAACTAACGAGTTCAAAAGGAAATACACAAATCCAGGCAACTTAGAGTAAGCATTCGATCAACATGAACTTTAATCAATGAAGTTATGTCGGCGTCTTTGCGATTTAACTAACCGAACAAAACAATGAACCATGACGAGGAATGGATGTGGCTTCTAATATATTTTATAAAAAGCAGAAATTGGGCAGAATTTATCATTTTGAAGTTGTTTCTAAAGTACCTACCTAAACAGTCTGATGTCTGTTTGCTTAAGAAACAACTTCAAAATACCTAAGTAGCATTCATCGACTTAGCATTGTGCTTCTTAAGAGACAAACTAGCAGAAATAACATGGAATAGAATTAAAAATTAATGGTTCAACGGCTTTTGGAATCACAAATTAAGATTGAATTATTTTACTCCCAAGTGGTGGACAGAGGGTTAGCCAAAGTAACATTTGCAAATCTTCGTATCTCATTCGGAACATATCATAGTATGGGATTGAAATAAGAATTCCTTATCTTTAACAATCGATTTTTAAAACGTCAAATCAATACATGTTTTAAAAAATAAAGGGTCTTGACAGACAGACGGACGGACAGACAGACAGACGGACAGACAGACAGACGGACAACAAAGTGATCCTATAAGGGTTCCGTTTTTTCCTTTTGAGGTACGGAACCCTAAAAAGAACAAGTGCGAGTCGGACTCGCCCACCGAGAGTTTCGTACAAGGTTCATAATATAATTACTTCAGGAATCGAGTCTCGCGTTTTTTTCCGACATTTTACTGTTTTTTATGATTTAACTACAAATGTATAGTTTTCAGATTTTCCCCTATACTTGTAGTGTACGACGATATTACTTGCTTAAAATTAATAGTTCTAGGTCAACGGAAAGTACCCTATAAATATTGATTCCCTTGAGAGTGTCGGAATATCCGTTTTTTGCGGCATAAACGGCTGTATCTTTTTTAACCGACTTCATTTTACGTAAAACTTAGAAGTTTGATTTTTTTACAACTTCAAGGACCGTAGACCTGAGTATATTATTTTAATTTCAACTCGAAACCTTCACGCGTTCCCAAGATAAAGGGTCTTGACAGACAGACAGACAGACGGGCAACAAGGTGTTCCTATTAGGGTTACGATTTTTCCTTTTGAGGTACGGAATCCTAAAACGAAGCAATAACGAAAATTTTCAAATGTTACTTTGGGTAGGTAGGTTGGTTGGAATCATCAAATCTTTGCGTGTCTTAATAGGTACCTACATGTATTATAAATACGTAAGGACAAAACCAGCTCCGATTTTTTTTTATCTCTATTTGAGTTTTCTTCTTCGATCAAGAATACCCTAGATGTCCGGTCAGTCTCAAAAATGGCACCTCAAATAGCGTTCTACTTACAAACTGGGTGCTTATTTTGCACAAAGTAAGTGATAAAAGATTTGTTTAAAACATAAGTGATATAAATTGTGAGTTTATACAAAATAAGAGGTGTTTACCTATGTACAAAATAAGCGCCAAGTTTGTAAGTGGGACGCTATTTGCGGTGTCATTTTGTTTTTGTTGGTGCCATTTTGTCACTTTTTTAGTTCATGAAGCGTTTTCTAGAATATTCTATATCATAAAAAAACTTATAACATGCAAATAAATTTAAGTTTTTCTCATCAATGGTATGGTCGAATTTCACTCACTGAAGAACACTAGTTAAAAGGAATTGATTGTCCCCGATTTGTTGTTCCGCGGTTGCACGCGCTCGGCTAGTTACGAAGCATGTCCCACAAGATTCTTGCTGACTCAGCGTCGTCTCTTTAACTCTTCCCAGTGATTGTTCCATTCGGCATTGTCTGTCAATATTTTCCCTCCCCTCGCGCCCTTCCCTCCGCCAGTTAATTACTTTTCATTAGACAATAACCTCTGTGCTTACAGCTGGACGCCATTACGAAATTTGTTTTTGATTTGTTTCGTCATCATGTGTCTTGCCGTGTGTATGCAGGGGGTCGTCTACGAACCCATGATACTAATTCTCTTTCAAAACATATGAATAGTGTCCTTAATTATTTTTGCGAAATTCTATTTCTTAGAGCAGTCTATTGACCATTCAACTAAGACTATAAATACAAGTTATTAAACACTTCTGTTTTAACAAAATACTCATAAATTGACTGTCAAATTGTTTTATATCCAACTTCACCCAAACCCTTAGTATTACAGAACAGTTTAGAATAATACAGAGAGGGCGACTTGTTTATGTAACTTGGGACACAAAACAAGTTTTTAAAACCCTATTTATCTAACTAATTTATAATAGAAAATTGTCAGATAATGCTAACGTGAAATGTTAACGTGAATTTAATCGAATGCGACATGAATGAATTACATTTAGTCCATTTTGACTCAAAAATGTAATGCTTAGTTCGACTAAGTATGTTAGTTCAAAATTCCCCTGTAGTATATTCGGCTTCGAAAAAGCATTCTTCTTCTTTTTGTAGAACATTAAAATTGATTTTCAACCACAAGGTCTTGGGCGTTACGCAAGTCTTTGTCCATCGGCATCTTGAGGTCAGTCGATACATGCCGGCCACATGCCAAAGGTCGGACTGTCAGTGGAGCATCCAATCATACGGTGAAAGGGACCCATTGTGCGCTGCGATGGACAAGAATGGACAATTTGCAAACATCGCATGGACAATTAGCCGTTGTGGTAAATCCAATCGACAAATTGTAACGTGCTGTGTAGTTCTTGTTTTTTTTTATATTTTGAATTAATACTTGTTGTGTTTGGAACTGTAAATTAGTGATGTAAACTGCTTTTATTGAATGGGGAATGTCCGAAAAAATCAAATGGGCTGAATATTTTGTATAGGTAGGGCTCCGTTGGTATTCGAAAAAAGTTTCACAATTTTCGATTGCGTGAAAAAAATTAAAAATTTTAGTCTCTTTGACTTCACAAATGTACGAAAGTAACAGCAGAATGGAGATTATACCTTTGCTACCACCTGCCATACAACTACAACATGGTACCTATTAAAAAAAAGTTTCAATACAAAATGTCAAAACTTTTTTTTAAATACTTGTTGTGGTTGTGGCAGGTGGTGGCAAAGGAATAATGTCCATTCTGCTGTTACTTTCGTACACATTTGTGAATTCGAAGAGACTTTATTTTATTTTTTTTACGCATCAGAAAATTCTGAAACTTTTTTCTATTACTAGGAGAGCTTATGCCCACCCATAAAAAATATTCAGCCTTTTTTTTGGACATTTTCCCATTATTATGTTTTTACTGAGTTGTGGTCAAAATTTTTGAAAGTTTCTACTAATTTCATTCCGTCTCTATTGTCTTTATTTCTATTTACAGAAGCTGTATAATAATTATTAAAATATAAAGTTTAAAAGTATGTACATTTAACTAACTATAATATTAACTTTGGTCAAGGTAGCTTTGGAATTTTACTTCTGATTTCCATATCATAATTTTTACAATTACAGTAATTATTACATGATAGGATATTTTTGATCATTAATTACTTGTAATTTATACATTTTCACAGCTTTTTGTGAATCGATCCAAGCTCTCGAGCGATTCCTCAATAAGTCCGCAACGGATTCGAACTCGTGCCCCACTCACATAACGCCGCGCTATTTGCATAGTAATCGTGGCCACTTTAATTACAGCCCTGGCCACTGTTGGGATTTGTGGCGATATAGATGACCCTTTAGTTTATTTCGAGAGCCCTGTTAAACTGTAGCTGTAAATTATGAAGTTTTAAAGGTTTAATCGAAAATACTAGACACATTTCTGATTTAGTTGTAACTGAAATTGAACTGAAAAACCTAAATTTCCTAAGAAATAATTTCGAACTACTTACATCCATTAATGAATTTCACACTATGTTTAAGAATGGTCTTAAACATAGTGTGAAATTCATTAATGGATGTAAGTAGTTCGAAATTATTTCTTAGGAAATTTAGGTTTTTCAGTGACTGTGAATTTGCGAGTTTCAGCGCAAACATTATAATTAAAATATACATGGGTATATTTTAATTATAATGTTTGCGCTGAAACTCGCAAATTCACAGTTCCATCACTTTAATGCTATATCGTGTTATAGATAAAGAGAACAACAATCAAAATATCATATCAAAATCTCTGATTGGTCAGGTTCTTTTACTACAAAGAACATTTTACATGAAACCCTAAACTAAGCAGCCATATTGTCGGACGCTTTTCTATTTTTATTTATGTTTAAACAACAAGTTTCAGAATTACACAAAATACACTCAATGTCTCCAGCTCTACGCACACGACGCCCTCGTTCGACCCCAAAATTTCGGCCAAATTTAAAGCGTTTACACAAATTTATCTGCAGTTAGTAACGTAACGGGGCAACTTTACGAGCCCGTCTGTTTCATGCCGGGCAGCCATTCGCGACGTCTTGACCGACGCCTTAACAATTAATTAAAATACAATGGACGACTTCGTACAAACATACAGTAGAGGGTTGAAGCACACCTAAAGTTAAAAAGGCTGTAGGCTTAAAATAGTTTTTTACTCGACTGTAAGAAGAAGGTAAATTGAATTCTATCAATTATTGCAGGCCAGAGGCAAACAAAAATTTGATAAAAATATAAAAAGACTTGTCCCTTTTTGCAATTATATGTTTCTATCAAGATACCTAATCCTATACAGGGTGTTTCATAATAACCCGTAAAATTTTGATTTTTATTAGTAAGGAAATGTGCAAAGTGACAACCCTAAACACAAATAAACTACTTTTTCGATAATCATGTATTTTTTTTAAAAACGTGGTGGTTTTAAGGTATTGTAATAATTTATCCGGGTTGTATACATGGTGCCATATCTTAATATATAAAATCGTAAACTGAATGACTGAATGAATGACTGACTGACTGACTGATCTATCAACGCACAGCCCAAACCGCTGGACCTAGAGACTTGAAATTTTGCACACAGATACCTCATACAGGGTAGGGATCCACTAAGGAAGGATTTTTGAAAATTCCATCCCTAAGGGGGTGAAATAAGGGATGAAATTTTGTATGAAAATCCCTCAGTTTTGAAGCTAGTATTTTCAAATTTTGTGTTTAGACTGAAGATTGAAAATTAATAAATACGGGTCTCAGCGTTTTTCAAAATTCTACCTCCGAAGGGGTGAAAAGGGGTATGAAGTTGTGTATGGAAAAAAATCCTTCATTTTCGAAGTAAAAAATCACTTTATTCATAGTAAAGGCTTATGGAATAAAATCTAACGCAACGTATATTGATATTGTTAGTACTTCAACCCCTATGGCGATGAAATAGGGATGAAATGTGTAAATAAACCTAAAAATAGAGATGGATGTCGTTATTGGGGTTTTCTGGTATGACGATTGCGAAAATGACATTTATTTTGAAGTCCAACACGGTGGACATGATTTAACCCCCTAAAGGGGTGAAAATGGGTTTTCAAATTTTGTATGGAAAAAGAATATAAAATAGGCATTACAACTTTAAACTTCGTAGGAGCACGTCTAAAAATAAATTGGCTACCATATTTTATTTGGTAGTTTTGAAAATCAACCCCTTAGAGGGTAAATGGGGTATGTAAACATAAAAATCGATATGGATATCGTTCTTGAGGTTTTATGGGATGGTGATTGCGAAAATGACATTTATTTGAAAGTCCAACACGATGTAGGTACATGATTTAACCCCTAAAAGGGTGAAAATGGGGTTCAAATTTTGTATGGAAAAAGCTCAGATCAAATAGAAAAGGAAGATGGAGCGTTGCGCAGTGGTTGCGAACAACTAAGTGAAGCCGGTTTTTGATGGTACTGTCAGCAAAGCTATGAGCTGAACACCTTAAGGTTCATTTCTAGATTGAGTAGTCTGTATTGTCTTGCATTTACCCAAAAGTCACAAAAGCATCTTTTGTATAAAAACAATGGAGGCAGGTAAAGGCGAACTTTTAGTTCCATCCTTGCAAGCGATTTATTTTCAAACTGTTAAGATCATAACTTTGCTGACTGTACATGTGTGCGTACTAGAGGGCGGGCGGGGGCCGGGCGGCAGGGTTCGCCCAATGACGAACGAAAGCCAAGGCGTAGTTTCGTTACATATGTGTGCGTAAACTGTGTATGTACACAGCCAAGGCGTAGTTTTACTGGCTTCACCGCTTTGTCGGAAGACTCCGTCTTTACTTTTTTATTTGGTCTGAGGGAAAAAGAATATAAAATAGACATTACAACTTTAAACTTCGTAGGAGTACGTCTAAAAATAAACAGTCAAACATATATTTTTTGGTTTTGAAAATCAACCCCTTAGGGGGTAAATGGGGTAAGTAAACATAAAAATCGATAAGGATCGTCGTTCTTGAGGTTTTATGGGATGGTGATTGCGAAAATGACATTCATTTTGAAGTCCAACTCGGTGGACATGCATGATTCAGCCCCAGGGGACGGGGAGAAAGGGAACGGGAACGGGAACTGGACGGAGCGGAAGAGAACGGGAACGGGAATGGGACGGGGCGGGAACGGGAACGGGAACGGGACCGGAAACGGGAATGGGAACGAGAACGAGAGCGGGGACGAGAACGAAACGGAATGGGACGGGACGGGAACGGAACGGAACGGGACGGGAACGGGACAGGAACGGGACGGGACGGAGATGGGAACGGGAACGGGACGGGTCGGGACGGGAACGGGACGGGACGGGGATGGGAACGAGAACGGGACGGGGATGGAAACGGGAACGGGAACGGGAACAGGAACGGGAATGGGAACGAGAACGAGAGCGGGGACGAGAACGAAACGGAATGGGACGGGACGGGAACGGAACGGGACGGGACGGGACGGGGATGGGAACGGGAATGGGAACGGGACGTGTCGGGACGGGAACGGGACGGGCGTGTTGGCAAACGTCTTGCCTCGCGAGGCAGCGCGCTTGGTGGTGACCCGCCTAATCGCGTAAAAA
This sequence comes from Agriphila geniculea, assembly GCA_943789525.1. Classification (NCBI taxonomy): domain Eukaryota; kingdom Metazoa; phylum Arthropoda; class Insecta; order Lepidoptera; family Crambidae; genus Agriphila; species Agriphila geniculea. The sequence continues at coordinate 19,656,660 of OX038875.1, forward strand.
CGGCTGGTCGGATCCTGGTTGAAGGTTCCCTAAAGATTTTCTCTAATATCCACGCGGACGAAGTCGCGGGCGGAAGCTAGTCTAATATATTAGGCATTAGGGGTTTTTTGTAACACATTGTATAACTTAACATATATTACTTACCAAAATGGCATTTTTTGATTTTCAGCTAAATGTAAAATAAAACTCTACAAAAAATATTGTTACAAGTAGTTTTCCCATTGACCTGCATATAGTTAAATAAAAAAATTTTTTTTCATGTCAGTGAGTTTTCCAATAAGCGTCATTTTTACATGATTTTCCAATAAACAAACTAACGATGAGTCGTGTTTTTCCAATATAATATTTATATTAGTAATACTTAGTATTGTATAAAATAGTATTGTGAATGCTAAAATCTCAAAAAAGAATGAACAAAAGTTAGAACCGACGAATTTCGAACTATTAAAATTCTACAAATCGAGCAAAAGCATGTTGTTGTAAACGCATTAATGGACAGCAAAAGTTATGTAGTTAATAGGTTATTTTTATTACTACTACTACTTCTTTAACTACTATAATGAAAGCAGGGGGCTAATTGTCTAATTCAAAAAGCTTTCGTTTGACAGATGAGTGTGACACATTGCTGCATTTCTTTGGTAGGCAAGTTTTTATTGTCCCAAAAAGAAGCTTCAATGTGTTACTCGTACATGCTGAAAGCGATTGCGATAGATTTTTAAATTAGACAATAGAAAGGCAGGTTAAAATCATGAAAGAGATTTTTTATTCAGAACTTTGAAAGTAACATTACCACATCAAATGACCTGTTAAAGTAAATAGAAAACACTTTTTCAAAGAAAATTGCTAGTCTTTATGTATTATTTTACAGAAAGATAAATCAAATAACATTTTTATTTCATAGGTTTTTATAGCTTTTTCGGTTATATCAAAAACATACTAAAAACTAGAGTAAATAGAAAACACTTTTTCTAAGATAATTTATAGTTTTTATGTATTATTTTTACAGAAAGATAAAACAAATAAAACTTTTATTTCATAAGTTCATATAGCTTTATCGGTATCAAAAACATACTAAAAACTAGTTAAAGTAGGTACCTATTAAAATATATTCTGTTTCAACTCTACCCTATAGCGACTAGAACAAAATACGAATCTTAAAAGGAAAATGGGCCAACTCTTTTGTGGACATTGTTTGGAATATTTCGGTGTGCAAATGTACAATGGAATAATGTTTGTGGAATTATTTGACCGTCCTCCGCTTTGTTGCGGGCCACAGCGGTGTAAACAGCCGATAAGTGGCCCTGGAAAAATTACAATACATAGCTATAATTATTTTATATTTTGATGAAAAATAACTTTTCTAAACCACGGATTTTTTTATATTCGAAATTGGATGTTACTATTCCGTTGGTACAGACCAGTATTAAGTATAATAATATCATATGATATACGGAAATAATAAATTATTCTTGTCACTGTAGTTGTACTTAGTAGGTTATATTACTAATAGAATAAACGTATAGCAACCACATAGCACCCAAACTTCATCAAAAAATGAAAGGAGAATCGAAAGCAATAATTTCTATCGAACCCCATTAGTACATTAATTATTATTCACAATCGCGTTTCAAAGAATTCAAAAATTCGCAAACAAGCGAATTTCCATTGGCAATTCTTTTCACAATTTTATACGAAGGCTGGAGTGCGGACGAGGCGTCCTCTCTCGTGAAAAATGCGAATTACGTTTGAAGATGTCCAGCGAATCAGAAAGTCATTGTAGTCCCGATAACGACTCAGGGACGCTCTCCCGGATCCATCGCTTGTGAAATTATTGCGAAGCGGAAAAGTGGGGAAATAAGCTTTACATTATGTGGACGAGGTCTCGGTAAATAAAGGTGACTCGACGAGCTTGTTGGAGAACAGATTATCGGTTTTGTAGAATTTTCGGTTGGTAGGTTTTTGTAGTTGAAAGAATATTTGTATCCCACCAAAAACATTTTCATGTAAATGTTGCTGCCAAGACTACCATATGGCTCGCACTGTCAAAAAGTTATCAGACCTCATGTTGAGCCAAGCTTCTAACTCTACGCGCCCTAACTCTTTAAAAACTCTACACCTTACTCAAAATATTTGGCTTGACCATTTCGTTACATGGAAAAATATATATTCACTGTTCATACTTTTCTGATAAACAGTCCTTGTAGTAACGCGACGGCCACATATTTTGCATAAGGTGTCGAGTTTTTGAATTTAAAGCTTGTAGAGTTAGGGCGCGTAGAGTTAGAAGCTTGGCTCTACAGTCATGAGGTCTGATAACTTTTTGACAGTGCGAGCCATATGGTAGTCTTGGCAGCAACATTTACATGAGAATGTTTTTGATGGGAATTTACTTCTTTTTGTAAGTAACTCTCCATATAAAGGAAAAGCAAGCTGGGGTCAGAATTGTGGTCTAAAATCGTTTCGATCATGATCAACTAGCATACTAGTACTAATATTTATTCTGTGGTAGAACTAATTCATCAATGCTGTGATATTATTTAACTCTTTAACGCAGAAAGTGACAGTGCTAAGAGCAAATTTTAAAGCTAAAAACGTGGGGCGCATTTTTTTAAATGTATCATCCATATTGTCTTTAGCATATGCGCCCCACGTTTTTAGGTTTTAAATTTCTGTAGGTATAGGGTTATAGATATTTACAGAAGTATTATTTTTTACTTTTAGTCTGTTTCTACTAGTCCGTTTTAATGTTTTTAGTCCGATTTTTTTTATAATAATTTAGTCCGTTTTAAAAACGTGTTTTTAAAATGAAATTTTTTTTCAGTAAATTATTATTTTCTTATTTTTAGTTCACGAGCTAAGACTAAAAAAAATATACCATCTCCTGCCGGAGCACTCGTCAAGACGATTCAAACGAGCCCCAACTCGATGGGGTAACATGGTTTTATTACAGAGTCCCAGTGGCCTTCTTCCGGTACCATCATTAGACCCTGGAAAATATTTCCCAACAAAGTACTTGTCAAGACGATTCAAACGAGCCAAAACTCGATGGGGTTGCATGGTTTTATTATAGAGTTTCTATGGCCTTCCTCCGGCTCCATCATCAGATCCTCGGACACTATTTCCCCTTAAAGTACTCGTCAAGATGATTCAAACGAGCCTAAACTCGATGGAGTTGCATGGTTTTATTAACGAGTTCCAGTGGCCTTCTTCCGGCTGCATCATCAGACCCTGGACACTATTTCCCAACAAAGTACTCGTCAAGACGATTCAAACGAGCCCAATCTCGATGGGGTAGCGTGGTTTTATTAAAGAGTTCCTGTGTCCTTCTTCCGGCTCCATCATCAGACCCTGGAAACTACTTCCCAACAAAGAACTCGTCAAGACGATTCAAACGAGCCCAAATTTGATGGAGTTGCACGGTTTCAATATTGAGTTCCTATGGCATGGCCTTTCGGCTTCATCATCAGACCCTGGACCTCATCTCCCATTAGAGTACTCGTCAAGACAATTCTAATGAGCCCAAACACGATGGGGTTGTATGATTGTATCAGAGATGTTCCCGTGGCCTTCTTCCGGCTTCATCATCAGATCAGCTCAATGACACCATAATATTGCATTGCCGTCTAGTTCTGACCTATGCTATGTTTTTTTTTATCTTTATTTAATTTAGGGACTTTTACAGATACGGGACTTACTCCCATCATACCCTAAGTACCTATTCTACAACACATCAAGCACGTGATTGCACCATGTCACATACAAGCCTGGCTGCATCCGATGCGCTATGCTATGTTCAAAGTTTCAAGTCTCTAGCTTATCGGGAAGCTAGTATAAAATCGTTCGCAAACTTTGTGGAGAAACAAACAAACAAACTTCAAAAGAACACACAGACGAGAAAGCAACCTAATAAAAACTGGCCAAGTGCGTGTCGGGCCACGCGCCATAGGGTTCCGTAGTTACCTTATACCATACCATATTTAATACCACCTATCATTTTTCGTTTGCAAAAATAACTTTGTTTTTCACAGTGTTGGTATGAATGACAAAGTTATATTTGCGGTTTTGGAAAATGTGCTATATCTTAAAAACTAATTACTATATCTCGTTCAAACCAATTTTGGTTGATAGTGTTTATTAAGATCTACAGCATATATTTTTTTTAGATTTTTCACTCTCTTATTTCAAAAGTTAAAGGGGGGGACACACATTTTACCACTTTGGCGGTGAATATCTTTCAAACGGTTGACTTTGAGAAAAAGTTGTCTTAGAAACCTCAATGTCATTTTTAAAGACCTATCTATAGACACCCAACACGTGTTGGTATGAAGAAAAAAACATTTTCAGTTTCAGTTCCATGTATGGGAAGCCACCCCTTAATCTTTTATTTTTCTTATTTTTGTATTAAATTCGTTAAGCGGTTAACAGAATACATCTACCTACCAAGTTTCAACTACGTAGTCTTAATACTTTCGGAATAAAGTGGCTGTGACATACGGACAGACAGACAGACAGACAGACATGACGAATCTATAAGGGTTCCGTTTTTTGCCATTTAGGCTACGGAACCCTAAAAAACGTGTATTCAAAAACCCGCCTACTGAAAAGATGGAAACAAAATTATGCAGTCGGAGGCATGCATAAAGAAAGTGACATTATGATTTGAATTATATGCCTCCGACTGCATGTTATTACTTTGGCTTTAATATTTAATCTTGTTTCCATCTTTTCAGTTGACTTGTCTTTTTATGCAGGTGGGTTTTTAGGGTTCCGTAGACAAAATGGCAAAAAACGGAACCCTTATAGATTCGTTATGTCTGTCTGTCTGTCTGTCTGTCTGTCCGTCCGTATGTCACAGCCACTTTATTCCAAAAGTATTAGGACTACATAGTTGAAACTTGGTAGGTAGGTGTATTCTGTGAACCGCTTTACGATTTTTATACAAAAATAAAAAAAAACAAAAGATTAAGGGGGGGCTCCCCATACATGGAACTGAAACTGAAAATATTTTTTTTCATCAAACCAATACTTGTGGGGTGTCTTTAGATAGGTCTTTAAAAATGACATTGAAGTTCCAAAGACTATTTTTTTTCAAAGTCAACCGTTTGAAAGATATATGCCGCCAAAGTGGTAAAATGTGTGTCCCCCCCTCTTTAACTTTTAAAGTAAGAAGGTGAAAAATCTAAAAAAAATATAAACTATAGATCTTAATAAACACTTTCAACGAAAATTGGTTTGAACGAGATACAGTAATTAGTTTTCGAGATATAGTACATTTTCCAAAACCGCAAATATAACTTTGTCATTCATACAAACACTGTGAAAAACAAAGTTATTTTTTCAGACGAAAAATGATAGCGGTTTTAAAATATGGTATGGTATAATGTACCTACGGAACCCTACTGCGCGTGGCCCGACACGCACTTGGCCGGTTTTTTTATTTTCAATAATTTATTTTTTATTTATATCTTTTTAGTTATTATATATTACGGCCATGCTCATGATATACCTTTTGAAATCCTTATAATAAGCCCTTTAATTTGACACCCATATTGCTGTATTCTAAAAGAATTTTTTTTTTACTACGTATAATAGCACCGTACTGCCGCCATGTTGGTTTTTAGGGTTCCGTACCAAAATGGTAAAAAAGGAACCCTTATGGTGTGACTCTGTCTGTCTGTCTGTCTGTCCCAGCTGGATATTTATCTCGAGAACTACTAATGGTATCAACTTGAAATTTGGAATAGTTTAAGATGACATTTGCCCAACTATTTTGCAAATAAGAAAGAAATAATAAAATTAATATTTTTTTTACAACAGGGACTGAAAAGGGGTCTTAAAAATTTTAAGTGAGGTGACTAGGGCATGTGGGGTATCATATGAAAGAACGCTATTTGCACATTTTGAAACAATTTTTCCTTTTTTCTTAGGCCGCATAGTTTTTGACTTATTATGAAAAATGTAAAAAAAAATACCGTTCCCCCCCATTATCTCCGAAGTTTGCAAAGAAAAAAATCTGAAATAATTCTATGAGATAGTAGTTTATGTAAAGATTACAGGAAAAATAAAACGATGTCTCAATATAACACACTTTTTTAGAAATTCAAAAAACAAACAAAATTTTTTTAGTTTCTTTACCAGTCAACAGATGGCGCTGTCCTAAGCATGCTAACCTAAGGGACAAAAATAGTTCCACTATCGGTCAAGAGATGGCGCAACCTAACACTACAATAATAAATTGGTGGCTGGTTCTAATATAATTACCTACTATTTGCCGTACGAATAAACGAAGAATAAGTTCCTACTTAGTAATATAGTAATATAATAATAACGAGGAGCTCGGTGGCGTAGTGGTTTAGCGCCTGGACCAGCGATTGCGGAGGTTAAGCAACGTTCGCAAGGTTCAGTCATGGGATGGGTGACCAAAAATTTATTATCTCGAGCTCCTCCGTGCTTCGGAAGGCACGTTAAGCCGTTGGTCCCGGCTGCATTTGCAGTCGTTAACACCCACCAATCCGCATTGGGCCCGCGTGGTGGGTTATGGCCCGTCCTCCTTATCCACCCATAAGGAAGGCCTGTGCCCCAGCAGTGGGGACATTAAAATGGCTGATGGACTAGTAATATAAACATTTTGCAATGTGGAGTGGCTGAAACGTTTTTCAGTCACCATAAGCAGCATTTGTAAATTAACTGTCCGCCTGTTCGCCCTTCCACCTGTCTGCCGTTTATCCTACTTTTTTAAAGACTGTCCTAAAATAACATATCCAAATATATTTATGATTGTACGGAACCCTCGGTGCGCGAGTCCGACTCGCTCTTGACCGGTTTTTTTTATAACGCCACCTTCTTAATAACACTTGGGCTTACAAGACAAATCTAACGATATCTTAATCATAGAAATCCGTACAGCCGTTTGAAAGATATGAGGTAATAATAGTACATTATGAGACAAGTTAGCTTAGGTTGCTCATTGCACACAAGGCTGTAGGTTGCAGCCCGAGCTGCAGGCGAGGGCGTAACTCAGCCGAGTGTGCAATGAGCAAGAGCTCACGAGTTTCGTAATACGTTTTTCAACATATTTGCGAGGAAAATACAAAGTTATTTACCACACAGCAACAAATACGACAAAAACAAAATATGACAAATGATGGGAAAAGGCGCGTAGGTTTTTTTGTTTTTTTTCACACACCCAATGCAAGAATATTTTGCGAACAAAGGAGTGATGAGCATACAGCCTACTTCAAAATTATAATTTTAAGTGATAAAATACAAATATTTTAATATTTTATAACAAAATATTGTGAATTATGAATAATTTGATAATAATAAATATTTGTTTGACTAAATTAAGGACTTACACATTTATTTATTTCAAAAATGAATAATGAATTTCCTGCAGCATAAAACCTCTTTGTTGTTACTAAAAAAAATAACTGTATTACCCGGTTAAATTGGGAATGCTCAGGGGGCCTATTACGAAAATTACGTACGCAATTGCGTAACGCAGTCACTTGGCCACGATAGTCGTCCGCAGTTCGTTGGTTGTAGTTATAACAAACATTTTGAATTTGGCTATCGTAGTACATCGACTACTAAACGAACGATGTCGGATACGCTAGAGAGAAACTGTCAAACTAACGCAATCACTTCACAATATCGCATACGAAAGTGATTTGTAATAGGAAACAATCAAAACGAAACACGGACGCAGCTGCGTGTATCGCATTAAACTTTTCGTAATAGACCCCCTGTTTACTCGCATAGAACTTGCAGTAAGGTACTAATTTAACTTTGTAGGGATAATTCTATAACTACCTAGTGTTTTGTATATTATTGCACGCGTTTGTTATAGCTCGGTTTATGGCCCTTAAAGCGATGTATTAGGGCTCACTTTACGAGCAAGTGTGTTGAAAAGAATATTACATACATACAAGATAAAAACATAACCCTCTTGCAGTCGGGTAAAAATATAGTGTGCAAGTTTTGCGCCATGAAAGAAGTAGTTTTGAAATGAAACACAATATCTTTTTTATGACTACTTTTTTCCATTGCTTTAATAGTGATTTACTAAACTTAAAATAATGACTAAATATTTAAAGATTTTTCAGATTCATAATTGTCTTATTTTTTCAGACCTCTAGCATCAAAATTTACGATTTATCTACATCAAAGTCTCATACAAACTTCCATCCCCTAGTTTAAGGGGTTAGGGGGTAAAAGTTCCAAGTTTTATAATTTTTTTGCAGTTTCTGTTCTAATACTAGCTTACATACCAAATTTCTCCTATGTTCAAATCCTGTTTATAAACTGTCTGTGTGCCAAATTTCATCCAAATCCGTTCAGTCGTTTTGCGTGATTGATTAACAATCATCCAAACAAGCAAACTTTCACATTTATGATATAAGTAGGATAATACGGCCACCTTCGAAGCGCTTGAAGTAGGAAATTTTTGCTACATAAAATGGGACTGCTATTTAGTTAAGTCTTAATTTCTCATTTTTTATTTAAGTTATTATTAAGTTTTATACCTCAACTAAAAGCTGAATAGATGGTGATGTTTTTAAAATATTATGCACGCTTAGTGACTAGGATTTTTTTAAAGATATTTGATGCTATTTCTAAAAAATCTGAATAAAAATAAAAAAAATAATGCATTTAAGGATTGATTTTTTTATAAAAACCTGTATTTTTTGAAAAAAAAAAAAAATATTCATTATCAACATTCAGATTGTTTTCTATCCCAAAATAGTAAAAAATCCGGAATCGAATAAGTAGTTATCTTTTATTTTAAATTTTTGTGTCTGAAAACGTACTTTTGGTAAAAATGTACTTAATTTCAATTAACTCAAAAACTATTAATTTTTTGAGAAAAAGTTATATGACAAAAAATATTTGTTTTTACCTTATCTATAACCCCTTAGTAGGAATACGTCATATTTCCAGTGACCCTGTATGTTTAATAAATCTACTACGAACATCATATCCTGAGAATTTTGTGCTTCTGGTATAATCCAAACCCAAGTTATGAGTTACAGATACATTGCTTAAATTTTAAGCATTGTGCATAAATATTTTATTACTAGCTTTGCCTCGCCACTCAATCTAAGTGGAATTTAGGTTCCCGAATTTCCAGAATGTAATTTTATCCGACTTCCAATCTTAGATTCTCTCTCTCTTAATCAATTTTTATAAGTTTTGGTACTTATCTTAGTAATCTATAAGTAAGGTACCTACTACCTACCAAATGTTATCAAATTTGATTAAGAGAATAAGGCGTGAAACCGATACAAACGGACCTTTACCACAGTGTAAAGAAAATTTTTGAGCCTTTACTTCTAATACATATTAGTATAGTCCATACTTATTTTAATTTTAATTTTCCAAATAACGTGACTGTCCGAAGCACGGATAGAAATGCAGAATTCGGATGAGATATTGGGCCGGACACGACACGAGTCAGCCGGACTCCGGACAAGCCCAACACTGTATATGGAAGGTTTTCACATAATGCAATACAAAGTTGGAAAGCACTGATGTAGATACTTGTGAAGATAAGTTTCTTGCATCCGCTTTTCTCGTCAGCTTTAAAAATATCTTTTTTAAAAACACGTTTTTAAAACGGACTAAATTATTACAAAAAAATGCACTAAAAACATTAAAACGAAATAAAAAGTAAAAAATAAATTCTTCTGTAAATATTTATAACCCTACCTACAGAAATTTTAAACCTAAAAACGTGGGGCACATTTTGTAAAATTTATCATCCATATTGTCTTTAGCATGCGCCCCACGATTCTAGGTTTAAAATTTCTGTCCAAAGATCGGCTCTGAGCCAACAGGCGTTGAACCAGATGCGCGTCTAGCCAGTTTATCGTCTGTGTTGTTTCCCCGTAGTCCACTGTGACCGTTGATCCATTGGATAGGAGTAGTTTTAAGTGCACATACTGTATTTAAGGCGTGGTGACACTCAAGTAAAAGGCTCGATGTGATGCGAAGACCCTGGAAAGCCTGTAGAACGGATTTGCTGTCAGAGAGAATTAAGATGTCGCGATCTTTTACCTCTCTTGTTTCGATTGCCCGACCCGCCATTATTATGCCCACGCACTCGGCCTGAAAGAGCCTGTATGAGCTTAAGGAGAATGCAATTTGTATGTTGAGGTCCTCTGGGAAAACACTCGACCCTGTGCCCGATTAGGTCTTGGAGCCGTCAGTGTAAATCAGTGGAGCCTTGTGTTTTGTTTTGGTGTTGGTGTTCAGCCAGTCCTCCAGTAGTCCACTGAGATGGTTTACCCTCTCGAATTTTAGAGATCCCAGTTGTATTAGTCTTAAAGCTGTTTTGGCTGCCTCCTGTTGAATGTGGAGATGCAGTGGTGTTAAGGTTCAGCATTACCTCTAGAGCAGCTATAGGAGTTGTGCTCATGCATCCAGTGAAGGCGCAGCAGGCCTGACGTTACAACGTCGCAACAACAACAACGTTACAACAAGCTACAGGGACTACAGTCCCTGTAGCTTTTTGGCTCCAGTGGTTTGGGCAGCTTTCGGGCACCATACTACAGATCCATAGCTTACCAGAGGTTTTATGATCGTGTTGTATAAGCCAGATAATAATTTGGATTCTAGGCCCCAACGTTTACCAATCATCCTTCGGCACTGCCATAGAATGACGCTGGTGACCTGCGTTTTGTACTCCAAGTGGCTGTTCCAATTAAGTTTGCTGTCTAGGATTATGCTTAGGTATTTTACCTCGTTAGAGAGTTGAAGTGTGGTTCCAAACAGTTTCGGCAGATGGAAGCCGCCTACCAGGCGTTTGTTTGTAAACATTACCATTTACGTCTTCGTGGGGTTGACGGTCAAGTCGTGTCTTTGGGATGGGTGACCAAAAAAATTTACTGTCTCGAGTTCCTCCGTGCTTCGGAAGGAACGTTAAGCTGTTGGTACCGGCTACATTTGCAGTCGTTAACACCCACCAATCCGCATTAGGCCTGCGTGGTGAATTGTGGCCCATCCGCCTTATCCACTCATAAGGAAGGCCTGTGCTATGCCCTAGCAGGGGGGACATTAAAAATTGCTGATGTCGATGTCGAATAAAACCCGATTTATATATAACCGATATTACATTTTCAAAGTGTTTGGGAAAGGATCGCGTTGCTATTTTATCATCTGAAATGTTTCGTGAAAAGTTATCTTTTCTAGTATTCATAAATTAATGAGCCATGATCGTATCATTGAAAGCTTTAGCTTCTAAAAGCAAAACTAATTAAAAGCAAAAAAAAAACTAAGTTTTCCAAAAACTACAATTGAATGAACACTATAAAGTCTCGTGTTAAAGCCATTAAGTGCTTCAATAAATAGCAAAGTGGAAAAACAAGAAATAGTGATCTGTTTTCAGTGCACCTAGAATATAAAAGTTTCAATAATTTTGTCTGTTTGTTCTGTGTGTACTGCGCTATCAGTCGGTCGGTTCCAGGGGCGCGGGCCACTCGTTAATTGACTTTCGGATCCAAGTGTTTCGGCCAGTCATCGTTCTAGTTTTATATTTTGGCGCCTATTCCAATCCTAACAGCCCTCTATATTTTTTACATGGCAGATCAATTATGATTTCGAATTGGTTTGATGAATCTGAATAAAATCCCATTGCTGTTGTTTAATTGCCTCGTTGGTCGTTTGAAAAATGGTTCGATCGACATTGCAGCTTTTGCCCGACGCGACATTGTGTTCTATCGCAATTAAGTTATACAGACATTAATTGGAATCGTGTATTTCGGTTAATGAGAAACTAATTCGTATTCCAATTAGTCATGCGTCGCAAACTCGCACATGCGTGTACGCACGCCGTTGCGGACGTTTCACAACCGTAAAAAAATCAATTTCGATGCAAATGGCTACGAAAATTGCGCGTAACGTGCGTTTTCGCTTTCGAATCTTCGATGCGATCGGTTAATTGGTGGGTATCTTTATATCGTTCGTTTGAAAAAGCTAGCGGTGCATCCGTGGGCTGCAAGGGCTTACGATATTCGCATTGATATAAAATTTGATAAATAACGGAGGTGACTTTAAATAATTGTGTGTGGAAACTTACAAGGCGCGGACCGAATGGGGCGGCGGCACGCCACCTCCGTGCTCGATAACACTTCGATCGAGATGCAACAACCGTGCCAAGGTCTTGTTTTCTTCTTTAGCTCTACTGGAGCGATTAAACATGATATTTTACTACTTTACCTAAGCTTCCAAGTAAAGGCGAAATGCATTCACTTGATAGTTAGGTAAAGTTCAGTAATCTATGTTTTTTTTAAATCGTTTTGTGTGTGTTGCACGATAAAATAATGTCTTTTTAATACGCATGCCATCTGCCAATTTTGAGTCCCTAAAAGTCCATATAGAGAAGTGTAATTTTATTCTGTTAAGGGTGGATGTTTTGGCATCGTCATCAAATTTGATTTCTTAAACAAGTGCAAGTGTTTTAGCATTCCCTTGTCTGTCAAAAGCCTTCTAAACTCCGCTCATTTATAGACCCCTGTCTGTCAGCGACCTTCTAAAGGTCGCTGTCAAATTATATAGGGTCAGCGTTTTTTGCGTATTTTATTTAGTCGGTGCAAAATGTTACTGCCCTACTCTAACTTATTTAGAATGAAGCTTGTTAATCTGAGATGTAAATTAAAAACAAAAATACGCCATAAACAATAGGCTTTCTTTACAATATACGATTTTTCGGACCCGTGCACGATCGATGTATACGATCGCGCATTTTATTTAGTCTGTGATTTATGAAATATGTCTATGAGGCAGTGTTTTTATGGTCTTAAATTGTAAAGAATACTATCTAGAAATAAAATAAACTCCCTTATCTGCCAAAAGCTTCCTGGAGGCTTGTCATTCACAATTTTAGTGAGGTCAAGTCGAAAAATTCACTCCTCGTACTTTATCTTTAAATTGTCATTTAATTATCAAATAAAGCTTATTTTTATGTATAAAACATTTTTTTGGTTATTTAATCACTATTTCAACGGTATATCATTTAAAATTTGGTCTTTTTACATATTTTTAAATATTTAATTTTTTTTTGAGGGGGGCTGCTCTAATTATGCGAATAGCAACTAATTCACAAATCCTTGACAGACGACGCCATTTTGAAAAAGTTACGTTTGACGGATGAGTGGAATAACATTGGGAGCAAACTGATGTGTAATATTTAATGATAGATGCTAAGTAATACGATTCGTTATCGTTTTATGTACGATCGGTAACTCAAGTGCGTTACCACTTTACAGAAAAAATCGTGTGTGCGCGTATCACCCCTGCACGAACTAAGGTGAGTGACGACGGCGCAGCGTGCAAGCGATTTTAACCTTAGGAGTGGTAAAGCGGAAGTGTTGTCGATAGTACTACTGCAAGTACATGCACCCAACCAGATGAAATAGTCTGTTCATAAACCATGATCGATGTTTCAACATTATAGAATGTGATCAGCGGACCGGATTGTAACGTATAAATTACCGTGTCAGCATTGTCTTCTAAACAATGCGACATACGAAACACACGGGGTGATTCATATTCCCATAATTAGGTATTTGCGTCGACATACGAATTCATTAACGCGTTCGGTGTTGTTAGCAGGCCGCGTACCGCGCGTCCGTCGCCAGACGATGCAATCGTACGTACTGCCAGCAAAAAAACTTATAAATTAAGATAAATGATATACTGGAAAATATACTAGAAAAAATAAATTAACCCGTAACACCCCAGACGGAACGGGACGGGAAGATCTTTATACTTATACTAATATAAAATATTTGATAGCTACATCAAGTAGCTTTATGGACACACACTGAATTCTGATACTTTTGTATTCATTTCATGAAAACTAGGGAAGAACAAGTTCTAATTATTTTGACCACCTAGGTAAAAGTACTGACCACGTAGGTAAAGGATGTTTACAAAATCTTGATAGGTGAGTGAAAAGGTAACTTAAGTTATCGAAACTCGTCTGAAACGTTTAAGATCTTTACCGTCGCAATCAATCAATTTAGCCTTATCATTATTAAATAATTATAAACGGAAGTTATTGACTCACGTGATTTTTTTTCTGTGAAAGCATTTGAAACGTGGCTTATGTTCGTTAAGTAAATTTTTAAACACCAATCAATAACGAAACATTATCCAAAACAGTGGCCACCTCCCAGCGTCTCGTCACCCAAAACGTAGCTTTAAAACATTTTCCGTCTGATCGCGCGATCTGATTTCCCGCCACGTTTCCATTACGGTGCAGTAAAGTTTACGTCGCATAAATCTTAAAGCAATCGGAACACACGCGCGACGGCCTTAGACGGCGTTATAGCTGTTTTATGTTGTTAACCGAAACGTTCAAAAGGTAGCTATAAACGAGTGCCATGTTGAACCAGCGGAACATGGTTTATAACACTTGAAAAAATATCGTGTTACTATCATAATTAATTGAAAAAAAAATGCAACTAGGTACCTACTGATAGAAACAATACGATTCATATCTACGTCTAACTTCTCCAAAAAACTATCTATAGAGGATTTGTCTATGAGAAAATCTCATTTTGGTTTTTCTTTCGCCAAAAGTCCAGTCAGTCTACTTCAAGTTTGACAAATCCAAAAACTGTTTGACATAAGATACGTATAGCTGAATCTTTTCTCCTGACCGTACCCACGCAAAAAGCTCTCAAGCAATGATGCTATCAAGTGCACACCTAACTATGCAGACTGATTAATTAAAAACAATAATAGTACATTTAATTTCTATCAACTTTATCACACTCACGTAAAGCTGTGTGTGACCATCAACTCCTTAACCTAATTACTAAACTGTCGCAAGATGGCGCCAACGTAAAGAAGTATTTTTATATTACTTTCGTTTGACCTATCAGACCTTACACACTTAAGAATAAAACTCATTATGCCATAGTACTTACAGTTTTTTTTCACAACGGCAGGTGTTGTCGCCCTACTTGTTAGGGCTTGATTGAAAACTGTATTAATTGTTAATCAAGTGTCATATTCATGTAATTGAATTTGTAAAAAGAATGATGAGCTAATTTCATAGCGCAAGTGTAACTTTAAAGAAGAAAAGAGTTTTAACGCTAATTTAAGTACTTGTGAATAAATTATTTTGATGTATGAACATATTTTCATGTGGGTGTTATCAGGACGAAAATAATGATTAATGATCAGCTTAAATGCACGTTTACGAAAGAATTCTGAAGTTAAGGGTACATTTTAATTATTTTAGTACCTACTAGCGGCCGCCCGCGACTTTGTCTGCGTGGAAACCTTTTTTGCTATCCCTCGGGAACAATACTTTTTTCGGGATGAAAGGTACCTTATGTCCTTTTCTGTACCCCTAAAAACTGTATGCAAAATTTCATGATGATCGGTTCAGTAGTTAAGACGTGAAGGCGTAACAAACAAACGGACTTTCGCATTTATAATATTAGTAAGGACTAGCGGCCGCCCGCGGTTTCAACCGCGTGGTTCCCGTTCCCGAGGGAATATCGGAATAAAAAGTATCCTATGTTTCAATCTAGGCTATCTACTATCTGTGTGCCAAGTTTCAACCAAATCCGTTCAGTATTTTTTGCGTGATTGAGGAACAAACATCCAAACCCACAGACTTTCACATTTATAATATTAGTAGGACTAGCGGCCGCCCGCGGTTTCACCCACGTGGTTCCCGTTCCCGTAGGAATATCGGGATAAAATGTATTCTATGTTTTAATCTAGGCAGTCTACTATCTGTGTGCCAAATTTCATCCAAATCCGTTAAGTAGTTTTTGCGTGATTAAGGAACAAACATCCAAACATCCAAACCCACAAACTTTCACATTTATAATACTAGCGGTCGCAGGCGGTTTCACCCGCGTTGTTCCCGTTCCCGTGGGAATATCGGGATAAAAACTATTCTTTGTTTTAACCTAGGCTATCAACTATCTGTGAGCCAAATTCCAACCAAATCCTTTCAGTAGTTTTTGCGTGATTGAGGAACAAACATCCAAACCCACAAACTTTCACATTTATAATATTAAGTAGGATAGTAGTGGCAAATAAACTATGTTACGTAAATTTTTTTAGGGTTCCGTAGTAAAATAAGGAACCCTTATAAAATCGCTAAGTCCGTCCGCCCGTCCCCAGTCCTTCAGGTCAAAATGTACACTTCCCATAATGTACACTGGTTTCAAAAGGTACATTTCCCGAAATGTCCACTTCTTTAATTTAAATATAAAAAAAAGAATAATAGAAGTTAATCCTCTCCATATTTATGTGATCCTAGTACCTACTTTAAAATTATCCAGTTATTCCTATCTGTTCTAAGAAAGAAAATTATATCTACATTTTGGGAAAGAAACATTTTGGGAATTGTACATTACGGGAAAGGTGCATTTTGGGAGATGTAAATTTTCGGAAATGTATTTTTTGGGAAGTGGATATTTCGGGAAGTGTACCTTTTGAAACTGGAGATCCCCAGTCTGTCACAGCGTCATAAATCATATTATATTATATCATATACAGATTATATTATATCATGTACAGATCTGTTAAGCGTAACAAAATATTAATTATTTTTAATTTTTTCACGTATCTGTACCAGTAGTAAGTTTCAGTCAATAGGTCTTTTGAAAATATTTTGAGGTTTAATAGACAAATTTTTGATATTATGTACTTAAGTTATTAAGCTTCAAAGTGGTCTGAAAAGTGTCCACCCTAACTCCGGAACCCTAACACTGCGCGTGGCCCGATACGCACTTGGTCAGTTTTTAAACTTTAACGGATAATTTAAAAACACAATACCTTTAAATTATACATCACCCATTTTTATTTGTTTAGCGACTATATGAAAATTCGGACAAAATTGTTTAAGTATTTTAAAACATTTTTTTATCATTTGCATAAACTAGATGTCAACCTATTCGTCAATGCAGCAGCGATATGTTTTGAAATATTTCAGATATTTCAACCATAATAATGCAATTGATTTTCTATGACGAAGTAGAGTATAGAGTAAGATATTTGAAATTTTCGCGTTGCATTTTATCCTTCTTATCCTTACTAATAATATAAATGTGAAAGTCCGATTGTTTATTTGTTACGCCTTCACGTCTTAACTCCTGAACTGATCAACATGAAATTTTACATACACGTTGTCAGGAGTACAGAAAAGGACATAAGGTACCTTTCATTCAGAAAAACTAAAAAGTAAAAAATAAATTCTTCTGTAAATATTATAACCCTTATAACCTATACCTACAGAAATTTTAAACCTAAAAATTTTAGACCAAAAACGTGCCCTCATTCCTCTACGATCCACCGACGAGGCTCCACCAGTGGATCAAAGGATATTTATTTTCCTCTTCGATCCACCGGTTGACGGCAAAAAGTGGATTCAAATATAATCATACATCTCTTATTCCACTCAGATCCACCGTTTTAGAGAAAAAGTGGATTCAAATATATATCAAATATTTTTTATTCCACTTCGATCCACCACTAAGGTAGGTAGGGTAGGGCATTTGAAATGTTATATTCAGTCAAAAGTACCAGGGCAATATAACTTGCGAGGAGTTATTTTGATTTCGTACCGCAAAGATTTCTTTTAGCTCTTTAATTTTTCAAAAATGTAAATCGAAATAACTCCTTGTAAGTTATGTTGCCCTGGTACTTACTTTTGACTGAATATAACATCATTGAATATTAAATCGGTTCGGAATAATCGTTCTTTATTACTTATATATCGATACCTACTATAGGACACACTTCGATATTCTAAAAAGTCCTAGTCCAGTAGGACTACGAGTACATAGGTGGTATCCCGTGGTCCTACCAGTAGGTCAAATCGGTAGGTCCACGGGCCCTTAAGGCGCAGAGTGTATTCTCCGTACACATTCGCTAGATTAAGCCCCTCCACACACGGCGTCGTAGCGTAAGCGTATCGTAATACGCGCGTTGTACGAGATAGCAATACGAGCACGTACATGTTCAAAGAAGTCCGCACACGGCGTCGTAGCGTAAGCGTATCGTAATACGCGCGTCGTACGAGAGCAATACGAGCACGTACATGTTCAAAGAAGTCCGCACACGGCGTCGTAGCGTAAGCGTATCGTAACACGCGCGTCGTACGAGAGCAATACGAGCACGTACATGTTCAAAGAAGTCCGCACACGGCGTCGTAGCGTAAGCGTATCGTAATACGCGCGTCGTACGAGAGCAATACGAGCACGTTCATGTTCAAAGAAGTCCGCACACGGCGTCGTAGCGTAAGCGTATCGTATGAGATTTTATTGTCAATACGATAGTCGTACCGTACTGGCGATGGCGATCCACCGGTGGATCGAAGAGGAAAATAAATATCCTTCGATCCACCGGTGGATCGAAAAGGAAAAAAAATATCTTTCGATCCACCGGTGGATCGAAGAGGAAAAAAAATATCTTTCGATCCACCGGTGGAGCCTCGTCGGTGGATCGTAGAGGAATGAGCGAAAACGTGGGGCGCATGCTATACAATAGACAATATGGATGATATATTTTACAAAACGCGCCCCACGTTTTTAGGTTTAAAATTTCTGTAGGTAAAGGTTATTAGGGTTATAAATATTTACAGAAGAATTTATTTTTTACTTTTAGTTTGTTGTTACTAGTACGTTTTTATATTTTTAGTCCAAAATTTTTTGTAGTAATTTAGTCCGTTTTAAAAACGTGTTTTTAGAAAAGTTTTTTTTCAGTAAATTATTATTTTCTGCTTTTTAGTTAACGAGCTAAGACTAAAAATATACCATCTCCTATCGGAGCACTCGTCAAGACGATTCAAACGAGCCCAAACTCGATGGGGTAGCATGGTTTTGTTATAGAGTTCCTATGGCCTACTTCCGGCTCCATCGTCAAACCCTGGACACTATTTTCCAACAAAGTACTCATCGAGACGATTCAAACGAGCCCAAACTCGATGGGGTTGCATGGTTTTATTACAGAGTCCCAATGCCCTTCTTCCTGCTCCATCATCAGACCCTGGAAACTATTTCCCAACATAGAACTCGTCAAGACGATTCAAACGAGCCTAAACTCGATGGGGTAGCGTGGTTTTGTTATAGAGTTCCTATGGCCTTCTTCCGGCTCCATCAACAGATCCTCGGACACTATTTCCCAACAAAGTACTCGTCAAGACGATTCAAATGAGCCCAAACTCGATGGGATTGCACGGTTTCAATATTGAGTTCCTTTGGCATGGCCTTCTAGCTTCATCATCAGACCCTAGATCTTATCTTCCCTTTAAAGTACTCGTCAAGACAATTCTAACAACCTTAATCACAATGGGGTTGTATGGTTTCATCATTAAGTTCCTGTAGCCTTCTTCCAGTTCCATCATCAGATCAACTCAATGACACCATAATATTGCATTACCTTCCAGTTCTGACTTATGTTCAAAGTTTCAAGTCTCTAGCTTATCGGGAAGCTAATTTAAAATCGTTCGCAAACTTTGCGGAGAAACACGCAGACGAAGTCGCGGGCGGCCGCTGGTCAGATTATAATCACAGGTATTAAACGCGTTTGAACTAAAACATAGGTGTTTAAACACCTACCTTTTCCCTACGTCACATCGATCGTCGACGTTAGCCCGTGACCGCGGCCGATGCAACTCGGTCGAAAGGTCGGGAAAAGGTGTTTTAGTTTAAACGCGTCTAATACTAGAGATTTTAATCTTCTGAAAAGGAATATTTGATTTGCAACACCCGTTGTTTAATTAGTTAAATAGCTGGTCCAAACATTTGGACGCGTTCGTTCGGCGAGCGACGTAGAAAACCGCTCAGGGACGGTCACGCGACGAACGGGTAGGGTTGTTGTTCCGGGATAAAATAGTCTATTGAAAGAAAAAACACAATATCTTACCTATTAATCTAAGCAGTTGGTAAACTTAAGTAAACAGTAAAGTAAAGAGTTTATTTTTTAAAATATTAAAAAGGGGTTGTAGAGTGTGCTAGCGGACAACTAAACGATTTGTTAAGGTCAAAATAACCCATAATTCAACTTTTTTCTCTACGACCGCACCGTTTTCGAGTTATTTAAACCTTAACTTTAAATCCCGTCCCCCCAGCTCACCTAGACGAGAGGACTTTTTCACTATCTAAGCTTTCTAAATACATTTCTGAAGGAATAGTTGCCATCCGTTGACTGGACCACACTGGACTATTCTGCCTTATAAATACGAGTATATTTCAACAGGTCTACGAATACAGAAAATTTCAAGAGCGAAATAATAATTAATATTTAATTCCCTGCCTAGTCTGTATTTCCGCAAGCATACAACCCAGCGATATTTAAAGCCAGAGTGAATAGGCTTCTATTGGGCAAGCTCGCTGCGTCTTCGGCCTCTTCTTAGTCTTATGGTTCTCGAATGTGGCCAAGAGTAAGCCCATTTAATGAAAAAAAAAACTGTAAACTTCAACTATTTTGTAAGATGATTAATATTTTTTCTACGTATCGTCAACCCTGACGTGGTCGCTGCGGTCGGGGAGACAACTGGCCCCTTATCAACTTGTCGGCAACTGATCGATACCAATTTGCTAGTGCGCCGTTAATTGAGACCATTTTAGTCCACATTTTAAACTCACAAATGTGGTGGAAATGTGTTTACACCTCAAATTGATTCGTCCAATTTTGGGCAGGAAGTTGAAGTTCTTTTTTAAAGAAAAGGAGTGTATGTCAATCAAAATTTTAACGGAAGATTTCAAAGACGTTTGTTATCGAATAATAAATAAAATTTCTTTTTTCTCAAACAATCTACAATGGAATCTTATGACTAAATGTTAATTACTTATCACTATAAATAAAGTTACAAGAATTACATTGTGAGAGAACAGGGGGCTAATTGTCTAATTTAAAAATCTATCGCAATCGCTTTCGTTTGACAGATGGATATGACACATTGCTGCAATTCTTTGGTAAGATTTTATTTGTGCCAAAAAGAAGCTTCAATGTGTTACATCCTGAAAGCGATTGCGATAGATTTTTTAATTAGACAATAGAAAGGCAGGTTCATCAAAAGGTAAATTATGCAAAAGTAATGGAATGCTAGTCTTATGCAAAGGTACCTTCTAACTAGATATTTGTAGGTAAGTAATATTAGGTCCTTACCTATGAAATAGGGTATTTTCCAAATTTTTGAAAACTGCTTATATTTAAAGATTGGGACGAACAATTCAACAGAAAAAAAAGTTAATGACTTTTTCTCCATTAAACCAATTAAAATTAAATGTATTTTAATGGTTTTGAATTTACCGCCAAAACGCTCGGTTCGATGACGTCTACTGTATGACGTCAACTTTGTGTAAACCATAGAGTAAATTGTAGCACAGACTACAAAGGCACAGAGTAAGTAGTGGCGGCGCTCCGCCAGACAGAGAGCCCACTCGGAAGAAAGCGCGATTTCGCACGCACATATTGACAATACGAGTTTATAGAGATTCTCAGGCAGTTTTAGACAGTGCTCAGTCGCGACTGTCGCGAGTGCTAGCGCGGGCGTTTGTCACGTATTTACGTAAGCTGCGGCGAATTTGCAGTCAAGTGTTTATGTTAACAAAATGAATAATCGTTGTTATTATGTCTGCAGTGTATTTGGTTGCTTAAATACAATAAAAAACAGTGCTTTTCCAAACGATATAGAAATGTTAGTGAGAAAAAATTGGTTTTCTTGAGTTTGTAGGCATTGGAAGATACTTTTGGGAACTAACTTGTAACACGATCAATCATTCATTTTATTAGGTACATATTCAAACCACAAGTACGTAGCGGCAGAAATTGGCTTTTATTTTTTATTTAACTTATCGTACGCTGGTAAAAGCCCCAATTAAAATTAGGTTTTCTTGAGTTTGTAGGCATCGGTAGGTACTTTTTGGAACTTGCTTGTAACGATCAATCATTCATTTCATTAGGTACATATTCAAACAACAAGTACCTACCTAGCGTCAGAAATGGGATTTTGTTTTTTCTTTAACTTATCGTTCGCTGGTAAAAACACAAAGTAGGTAGGTATCTACTTAGCGGCGCGGCGGCGTACGTACTTTGTGTAAAACGCCAGTGTTTAGGCACCTACTGTATATAGTCTAAGTATTTCTCTTTGTCGGCGTGCGGCCTCAAATACCAGATAGGTACCTACTTACATTTTAGTTTTAGTTCCTGTGACTTTCTTCCGGCTTCATCATCAGACCATTGACCTTGCCTCCCATCAGAGTACTTGTCAAGATGATTCTAACGAACCCAATTTCGATGGGTTTGTATGGTTTTATTACAGAGCTCTTGTGGCCTTCTTCTGGCTCCATCATCAGACCCTGGAAGTTATTTCCCAACAGAGTACTCGTCAAGATGACTCAAACGAGCCCAAACTCGATGGGGTTGCATGATTTCAATACCGAATTCCTGTGTGGCCTTTTTCCGGTTTCATTATCAGACCCTTGACCTCGTCTCCCGTCAGAGTACTTGTCAAGACGATTCTAACGAGCTCAAACTCGATGGGTTCGTTTGGTTTTAGTTTATAGTTCCTGTGGCTTTCTTCGGGCTCCATCATCAAATCAGCTCAGTGACACCATAACATTGTATACTTTTCCAGTTCTGACCTTTGTGCAAAGTTTCAAGTCTCTAGCTCATCGGAAAGCTAGTATAAAATGTTTTTCTAAATTTGTGGTTAAACAAACAAGAAAACGAACTAATTAAAACGCGTTAAAAATACACTTTATTGTTTTAAAAATAGTAACGAATATTTTAATGACCTATTTTACATTTTGAGGTACAAAGGGCCTTACTCATTCAGAATCAATTTATGTAGTAGCAACCCTAGTAAGTCCGGAAACTTTAGGTAACAATTTTCGAGGACGGCGGGAGTGGTGCTTCTGTAAATTCTATATTTTGTGACAAAGGTGTTAAAATTGTTTACAGAAAGTTGACGTCACACAGTAGACATCAACGAACCAAGCGTTTTGGCGGTAAATTCAAAACCATTAAAAATGAAATTGACTTTAATTGGTTTAATGGAGAAAAAAAGAACATTATTTATTTTATTTTTATTTTTCTGTTAAATTGTTCGTCTCAATCTTTAAACTTAAGCAGTTTTCAAAAATTTGGAAAATACCCTATTTTCGATATTTTGTCGCATACAAAGATAAAAATAACTTCTATGATTCAAAATATTTAACAATATCTTGATATTATATCGAATTATGACCATGATAGTCAACTATCAGTAAAAATAAAGTCCTTGTTTTAGCTTTCTTTACATTAAAAAAAGACTTAGAAAGTGACTCATTTTTGTGAGCAAAATAAGGGAGGGGTTGTAACTTATTTTTTTCTCTTATCGTAAATGGAATAAGTTAGCATAGTGTTCAAACATTAGTACATAAAAGTTTTGTTACATGAGTGTTCACAGTTGTTAAATGAACAAAAGAAATTGCTAGTATGAAAAATGTAACTTCTTGAAAATTCTCCATACAAATCGGCAATTTCATATGTGTTTTTTGAAACATTTTTTTTAAATATTCCTACGCCAGAAATAAATAAGAAAGTACTACCTACATTAATCACTTACTTTAGATAAGTGCAAACTACTAACACTAATTTTGCTGTTATGAATTCATATTCATAACAGCAAAATTCGGCATCATTGCCGAAGATGGATAAAAAATAATAATAATTTATAACATAATTTTCGTGTGTAAATATAAAAAAAAATCACGAGCCTTTAAATATAATAATAACCGACAATGTTAAGAATGCAATTAGTCGCATTACACTCTGCCGTGTGTGCAAGGGGCATATTTCATTCGCTTACATTTCTCGTCGGTCATAAATTGTACAACTATTTTGATAACAGCACAAATTTAAATTTATGCCCCGTGGTATGCATTTTAAACGCGCAGGCTTGGAGCAAAAAACATGGCGACTCTAATCTCACGTCATCTGTGGACGTTTAGGCTGCTTAGACATCTGGCCTGGACTTGCCCACAAAGTATACAGAACCTTAACAGAAGAGTGACTCAGTACCCGTAGCATGAACGAACATCTATCGAGAAAAAACGTGCGTATAAAATTCGATAGAGCAGTTTTGCATGGGGAATTATCCAGCGCCATTTACCGCTGAAAAGCAAAATGTAATCTTCCATTGATATTTACTCTATCGAGTACTTTTACGCGCGTTTTTCGTGCTAAGGGTACTGAAAAAAATCGAGTATAGATCCACGCAATTTCATTGTTGCTAAGCAGCAAATATTTAACTAAATATTTGCTGTTAACATACAAAAATAAAAGAAACTGTTAAATAAAAAAAACCAACAAATCAAAACTAAATAATTCTAAAATAACACCTGAATTAACCAATACTTATATGCGCTGTAATCCGTAATAAGTGTTTTATTTCTAAGCAAATATTTGTCTAAGAAAAGACCTTTCTAATGATTATCACCAAGACATTTATTCTTAACACTCTTCACTAGAGGGGTGGGGGGTACATCAACTGCCATAGATAGTGTAGAGAATAACTCCATTAGACAAAAATAATTTTATACTAAACGACCTGTATATTATGACTCCGAAAGTACTTGAATGAATGAATGAATGAATGAAATGTTTATTTATCTTCAAATAGGTACAGAGTTTAAGGCATGGTCCCACAAAACTACATTAAGTAGTTTGTCTGCGGGTACAGTCTCACAGGTTATAACAACAGTTTAACTAGTAGTAATTATCAATGCTTAAATAGACCAAGGGCCCGTTTCACAATGTCCGATTTAGTTCTTTGACGAATAAATTCATGTAAAATCTGTTCCAATTTTAAATTAAAAAAGCAGTAGTGTAATAGATTATGAAACGGGCACCAAGTTTTACAGACTATCTAGTAGATATTTCTTAAGTAGAGTACCAAATTTAGTAAAATTATCCTCAGATCTAATATATTGAGGCAAACTGTTTAATAAGTAAGTAAGGGATTCTCTTACAATTGTTACTTATATAATTTGTTAGCAGTAAATATTTATCTTAAAAAGACCTTTCTATATCACTCATTGGTAGAGGGGGGCTAGACCAACTGCCTTTTCTATTGCGAAATAAAATTTCTCATTGACCTTTTTTTTCATTTTTCTCGATAGGTGTTCGTGCTAGGAATAATGTAGTGCTTTGGTGAACAACAGAGTTTGGCATAATAATATGGTATTGTTGTACATTGCTTTGCTTTTATTGAGAGTCGTCACATTGACTTTAACTGTAGCAGCAATGTACTTACAAGAAATGATATTATTTAACAGCTCTGTATCTACAGGGTGTAAAAAGACCCTTAACGAAGCCGAAGTCTACTTATTTTCAGGACTATTTCTGCTTAAAATTATTGCTGGGAAACGTATTTCATTTTTGGTGTTAAAAAGCACTGCAAACAGAACCAAGCTTGAACCTATTGTAAACGACGACGCGACGTTTTTGAGGTTATTGTTCGTTACGATATAAGTATTTAAAAAAAAGTTTCCTTGGTTAAAAATGAAGAAATAACGTTTAAAATTGTTTTAAAAAAAATCTTGAAACATTTTTTTACTTTGACCTTTAATAACTTATAGCTATTGATTTCCCTGAAAATGTTTAATGATGGACAGAATGCGCTTTGGCTTGAGTGAGTCTTTTTATACCCTTTATACTATTTATTAAAAATTAATAGTATAGGTACAGAACGGTTAAACAGTATTTGATAATGTGGACAATATCTATGATAATTGCAAAAACAAAAATTTAAACCGGTGGCTGCTGCAATTATTCAGTGTACTAAATCTCCCATCATTTTAACTCTAACTAAAAATATTATACAATCGTGTGTTATTACCACTTATAAAGCTCAATAAGCTTTCAATGTACACATGATAAAATACAAAGTAGCGTAAGCAGGTGAGTTCGCAAGCTCCAGTTAATGGTCCCTGTTCATTATCGGCTATCGCGCCGATGCCGATCAGCGCGTGTTCCGATGACGAAATACTCGACAAATATGATGTATCGGCCGATGGGCGATAGCGACTGAATACTTTAGACCTTCCTGCATTCTATCAAAACAAAACACGAACACAGCAAAACAACCTTTAACAGAACATGTTAAGGTCCAAATAGTTGCATTTTAATCGAAAAGTTACAGTGGTATTGTATAACTATCGTAATTATTAATACAGGCGAATCAATGAGGGCGCATTTTGTAGATTACATGCCTACTTCGGAATGAATGATGATAGGGAATTTCACCGTGATGCATCAATTGATGGAGAACTTTCATGGCTTATTGGCATAAAAAGCTGGAATTTATAAAAGTATCTATACATTACTGCTCATTAGCGGACGTCAGATACGGTCGACTGCGGATTGTCTACTATTGCTAGTTTTACACGCTGTCTTCTTCATATTTGCACTGAAAGTGGAAAATATATGCGTAGGACTTTATTGTACTTATTAACATTTTTTTAATTCTGTCATGTTAATTAAATGTGTCTATGATTAATTATCGTTAATTAAGACCATGAATTTTTATGTTAAAATTAATTTTCATTGTTTGCACAATGTAATTTCTTTTGCTGTTATTCTAAAAAAAGGGCTTTCTTTAGTATATGCTAGTAAGATAGTAATCATTCATTATTCCAAGGGAATGAAACTATGTCTTTTTCCAATCCTTTGTAATTTTAGTGACTCCATAGTTAGATTCTTTAGAATATTTTAACTTACCGTACTACTACTACTGGACCTCCCACATCAAACTTCAGCAATTAAAACCAGAATGAGTTTAACGCTAGACTGATGAAATATTCTAATCAGCTACTAGAGGCATTGTAAAAAGCTGTGTGCACCGATGGACGATAAGGCCGGTGTCACACGGTACGCAAACGAGCGATTGTGCCCGCACACGGCGCCCGCGCGCTTTGCATAACAAAGGGCGCAATTTGGACGAAAAATGGGCGCAATCTCGAATCATCTCGTCTGCGCGCGCGCACATACAGCGTCACGTTGACTGATGCTGCCTCCACGCTTACGGATGCTACTGGCGTACGTTATTCAAATCCTATTTTTGTTAAACGTTCCTTTCATGGACACACATACCCATACAATGGTAATACACGTAATAACAGACAGTCAGATCGAATTTACGTGAGATTTCATGAAAATGAAAAGAAATGAACTTTCAAAGATTATCCAATCGACTTGTACTGGCTACTTTCTTATCCAGATGAAAAAAAAAACTTTTAAAATAAGGAAAATAATGAATTAAATAATGAAAACATTTTTTGTTCATGAAAATATTTTATTGTTACGTGTCTACTATTAACTTTTTGCACTTTTACTTTACTTTGAATGAACTCTTTAATGCCCGCGCGGCATACGGACGGAGTACAATGGAAAATCTATTGTGTCTCATTTTCCGGGCCTAGAGTTCAAATTTTATTTTAACTTTAAGTTAATGTACAGTACTTTCTAAACATCTGTCTCCACAAGTGCTCCATAACAATGTATAACACCCACAGATATTTGTTTCACGAATCAGCGATAAACTGCGTTTATTCTAAGCACGTCAGCGGCGATAGGAATTAAAATGATGCCGATTAAATCTAGATAGGTGTTTTATTGTTCCCTGCGGTAGATCACGACTCAAATTTCACCTAATGAATATTGTAAGTAGTGTTTTTAAAGTTATGGAGTAAGCCAACTCAGAGTGTTCGTCGGGTGATGAAAATTCGACCATACTAATCAATCATTATTTTGAGGAAACCACAGATGTATGAAAATTTGTATAGTTCCATTTTTTAGGGTTCCGTACCAAAATGGTAAAAAAGGAACCCTTATGGCGTGACTCAGTCTGTCTGTCTGTCTGTCTGTCACAGCTGGATATCTCGAGAACTACTAATGGTATCAACTTGAAATTTGGAATAGTTAAGGATGACATTTGCCTTAACTATTTTGCAAATAAGAAAAATAAATATCTTTTATACAACAGGGACTGAAAAGGGGTCTTAAAATGTTTAAGTGGGGCTACTAGGGCATGGGGGGTTTGCACGTTTTTAATCTTTTTTTCTAGACCGCATAGTTTTCTACTTATGATGAAAAATGTAAAAAAAAATACCGTCCCCCCCCCTTATCTCCGAAGATTGCAAAGAGAAAAATCTGAAATAGATAGCAGTTTATATAAAGATTACAGGAAAAATAAAACGATGTCTCAATATAGCACACTTTTTTAGAAATTATCAATTTCTGAAAAAGTTAACATTAGTTCCACTATCGGTCAAGAGATGGCGATGACCTAAAACAGCAATAATAATTTTATTATTCTACTCTGCAGTGTGGTTTGATGGTGCAACTATGATGATACGGAACCCTCGGTGCGCGAGTCCGACTCGCTCTTGACCGGTTTTATTTTAGTTTAATTTAGGAAATTAAATTTCAATGGATAGTGGAGTGTCTTGTCTAATTTAATAAAATTTTGAAGAGGAAGCTTCTGTATTTTTTATCATGTGAAGTTCGAATCTTGACAGTAGTATACAAACTTAAATAAATACCGTTATAATTGGAACGCTATGGGTCGGTCATTAAGGTTTATTTTGCAACTTGAATATATGGTTGTTGTTTTTAAGTACTATTACTGTCGTAATTAATAAATGACAAGGGTGAGAGAATTATTTCTTTCGCCTCTCACTTTATGCTAATGTCTCGGAGGTCTCATGACGGCATGTTTGTAATCAGCTCCTTGAATAGATAATTTGAAATCTAAGATAGCGTCTACTTACTATTGTTCAGTGTTATATTTTATCTCTACGCGAAATGAGAAACTCTTAAACTGCATACTCATTCATTAGCAAACTTTAATACCCCCATCGCCATTGTCACTTCACTACATAAGATATCAAATGCTAATTAAGTTTACAGCACTCCTATTGGCGAGTGGTTGCGACACCGCTCGTTAGATTTTCCTAACAATCGTATGTTTTTATAAAAATGTGCTAGCGAATAGAGACAATACGAGAGGAGTCGTTTTAATATCGCTGAGAATTAACCGGGAACGGATTGTCGCACTCCAACACAATAAACAATACAAAACGAAGCCGAGCAAAAACAAACTATAGAAACACAGCCGCAACAAGAAGAATAGGAAAATTGCTTTTGTTTAAAAAAATCTATTTGTTCGTGTCTGGAGATGAACGCGCCTACGGACGGTGCGTCGGCGGCGGGCCAATGGCGCGCGCGCGGCCCCCGCCCCCGCCGCGCCGGCCAATCAGCGCCGGGCGCGCCGCCGCCGAGACAGCTTCCTTTTTTAAAAGTTTCGCCCTCGACTTCCATCCGATTTCCCGCTTCGACTTCTTAAGTTATGGACGGCGAAAAAATCCGTTGATTTATATATTAAGACACCACTTTTTGCAAAGTTAAATTATGATGTCGGCTGAAGAAGCGAGCTTCCCCGTCTCCCGTTGGATGTTTCACAGTTTTTACTGCTCCCGCGATGGCAACGTCAACTGCAGCCATTCACTTTTTTTTAATTTCATTGGCCGTTTATTGAAGTGGGTGCTCGTTCTGGGGAAGGCAATTTAAGTGGCTGTTGCCAAGTTGCCACTTCCTTTGAACAGGTCCCACCATTAGTAGGGTCCTGACAGGAGTGACATCTAGTTAGCATGCAATTGGTCATTGCATTATGTTTATGATTAATGATTTCGTCATGAAGGAACTCAGCTAGTTATATAAGAGAGAAAACTTCTATTAAATAATGTGAAAACTATGTAATATTTTTACGAATTTTATAAAAAAACATTTTAATGAGAAATAATAATTCACTAAGACTCTAACTAAATAAAAGTTCATCTAAGTGCTTATAAAAAATAAAAATCCAGTACTAAAAATAAGAGACTTTTTTTTCCTTTAAAATCCTGTTAATATTTAGGTAACATTTATGCTACCGTAAAAGGCTTTTCTGGCATTCAATAACTACCAACCTAAGAAGCAAAATTATGGGTAGGTAACCTCTGTGATCCTATCTGGAGACCAGTTATCAGTTTATCACAACCTGCAAACGATTTTTTAATTAATTGGATGAAAACTCTTTAAACAAAATATCTACTCAAGTGATTATTTACTTACCAAAAACACAAATCTTCAGAGTTCATATAGACATGATCCATGAACCAAAGAACTGTATGTAAGGCCTTTAAAAATATTTACCCTACTTCGGGGCTGTAAAATGTCAAGAACCTACACATAATTGGACAACATTTTCACAGAGTTTTACTAGATATTTTATCGGTCCCAAAAAAATAATGTAGGTATTAGACTATAGTATTCAGTTATGTGATTGACAGAAACATGATGGCAAAAACTTTTCTCGATAGGAAAAATCGTAAAGTGACCTCCAATTTTGTAATATTTCAATGCTGCTGTGCCAACCAAATAAGTAATAGTTTATAAACGATAATGTTTTCAATAATTTCGATAATTTTTATGAAAATTTCTTCCAGCGGTGTAATAATTTTGTTACAAACAAACCAAGCCAAACCTTTTCGAGTAAACATTGTATAAATAAAAAATATTGAACTAAAATTTTGAATAAAATTTTGAATACCTAGAAACATTAACTTAAATTATTTTTCTGATACAGAAAGTAACTTATAAGTGAGTGCTTGCCATTGTCGCATTTTATTTACTGATAGGTATAAATAATAACGATAAGTAAAATTTACCAGATTTAATTAAATTAAGACAGTATAATTACCAAGCGGTAGGAGCGAGACTAATAAAAATTGGGGGTGGGTAGGTATGAGGTCGGCGCATTAATTAGCGAGTGCAATATAACCGCACTTCCCTGACTTCTTCAACCCGGGCTGCAACCCGTAGATTTTCGTCCGGTCTTCCGGAAGCGTAGGTAAGTGCCAGCAGCAGAGGTTTTTTTTATACACAACGGGGTAGTGCTTGGCCTTCATCTCACCTAATGTTAAATGACGATAAGGCTGAAAGTGGAAGCGCACTACACCCGGAATACCTACTGGCTATCTTACCTCTAACTGCCGGAACACAACAATTTTTAAATTGTTATTATGGCGTCAGACTTAGGTAAGATGGTGGTAGCTCGCCAGGCGGACTTGAAATAAGCCCTACCACCAACCAAACCGAGTACAAATTGTACCCCCCCTGGGAATCGAACCCGGGACCTCTGCATCTTACACGGTGGGCGAACCACTAGACCACAGAGGCGGTTATACAACGCGGATGGGTTAAACAACCCTCAACCCTAACGTAGTTCCCAGTACGGGAACAACACAACACTCAGTAAAACGTACGACTTATGAACGTCACGTTTCAAAATAACAGAATTGTAGGTATAAATAAACGAGGAGCGACAAAAGATTTCGCTAAGCTGATATGGCAGAATTTTCCGTGATCGGCACTCGTGTGTTCGACAAGAAGGTTGGAACGTGCCTTACAGAGTTGTAATTGCGAAACATAAATTTGGAAGTAGCATCAGCTTTTTAGCAGAGTTCTCGAAAAAAACAACATTTAGAATGACACAAAATTATGAAGGAAAAGACATATTAGTCACAAAAGATTTCCCAAGACGTTGTTGTATACAATGCAATTTCTTTTTCTTTTACAGTATTGAGAGAGCGCAATGAAATCGACTGGGCAGAGTTTCGTTTAAGTTTTTTCAGCACAGAATCAATTGATGTTTATGTCAGAAATAACTTAAAAGAGAACTAGCCGAGTCCTAAATTATTAACCTCAACTTACTGGACATCTATCTCGTATCGACTATCACTATTTTTTGCTCAACTTACTAAACGGTCTTTTGGTGTATGTAGACCTTTTAATAAATATTTATTTGTCTTTGAGTCACATTATGTACTCCAAAATTGACATTTTGACACGTGAATACCAAACTTCGATTGGATTTCGATTATTGTCTATAGAACTTCAACGAACGAAAAGGTTGTGTTTACGTAAATAGGACTAATTATAATGCCCCTATTTTATGTGGCATCTAATGCCAACGCACCCATTTCTTATACTAAATAATTTACCATATTCAGTGTAGTAGTAACTTGCAGTAGAATTTGTTAACTAGTTCTACGGAATGAGCATAATCTCCAGAATCGAAGAAGATGGAGAAATGTACGCTCAAGCAGTGTGTCGTAAATTACTAGCTTTCTGAGAATTCACTTATTTTAATTAACAACAAATTCCTGCGTTTCAATGAGTTCAGAGTAAATGTTTTTTAAATAAAATAAAATGAAGGTTCATAACGTTTCTCACAGATGTAGATGACTAGGGAGTGTGAAATATTTTCAATGTAAGTATGCTATCATTATTACTGTTTAATTTAACCTTACAATGAAGTAGAAAGTTAGTAATATGTTTTATGCTACCTAAATAAATAATGTTTCCAAAGAAAAATTACCCGTGAATATTCATTATTATAATATTTAGTTAAGTCACTACCTATCTTAAAGGTAGTGGGAATAAAGGTTGGGGAAAAAGTGGTGGTTTTTAAATAAATTACCGTAGACCCATTGATGGGACGTTATGGTGGTACCATATGCAAAAATAAACTTTTTTATTTTAACTGAGTTCATTGAAATTGAAATTGAAAGCTGAGTTTGTCTACTGTGACTAATAAAGTCTATAAAATCCAAGACTATACTGGTTTTTAATCTGATAAATCTTAGAATACAAAATGTTGTGTGGATTCGAGTTGTAGATAAAAATATATGTAATAATAATAATAAAGCAATAATAAAACGCTTTATTGCACACTAGAAAAAGACATTACAAAGAAGAAAACAACAAACATAGACAAGTACACAAAAGGCGGCCTTACTGCTATGTCTTCCAGGTAACCTTGAGTAGAAAAATATTAAGGGGAAGAGGTCAGATGGGAAGTGGGTGCAAAAGTACTACAAGGACAACAGATATAGATGTACATAAATAAAATAGAGAGCGAAAAATATGTAAGTATATAAAATGAAAGTTGAAAAGGAAATATG
This sequence comes from Agriphila geniculea, assembly GCA_943789525.1. Classification (NCBI taxonomy): domain Eukaryota; kingdom Metazoa; phylum Arthropoda; class Insecta; order Lepidoptera; family Crambidae; genus Agriphila; species Agriphila geniculea. The sequence goes on from OX038875.1 coordinate 19,689,686, forward strand.
AGAAAAAGGTGGTATTAGGTGGGAGAAAAGAAATGTCTTCTAACTTGATCCCTGAAAGATCTTAAGGTACGAGCTTTACGGATGCCCTCTGGAAGTGCGTTCTACAAACGGACAGCATGTACAAAGAATTAATAATAAAGGAAATCAGTGGAATGACTAATAATAATTTTGCACGAATTGCCGTCCGACGAATTTACTCTGCATTTGAATTTACGAGTACAGAACAGTATTGTACGAAAGTTTTATCCATAGCTTGACAAAAAATCTAGAGTTTTGACATTGAATAAAAAAATTAGCGCGTTGCTATGGTGACACAAGTGTTTACGTCTTGAAATGACGCGCCGCCATTTTCGGCGCGTCCCGTAGAAAGAGAGGGGGATACTTCCGCCACCGGATGTCTACTCTCCATCCGTCACATCCGTCTTACTAATTTTTGATCAGGGTCACGTGATCATTACTGACACGCGAGTTTAGCATTTTTCCCCATTACAAAAAAGCGTACAACCATAGACATAGAAAAATTTTCGCTGCGCTCATTCTATTTCTATGCGTACAACGCTGCTAAAGAAGTTTTCACTTCAAAAACAAAAGCACAAACAAATGCACAATAATATATTTGAAAAGCACAAGTTTGAATAATGCTTAAAGCAGTGTGGGTGGGTATAGAAATTGAAATTAATTTCATTTTTTTTTGTTTTTTTTTGCATATTGATACATCCGTTTTCTATAAAAAAAATACTGTTTCTCAAGTTCTACAAAATAAAATATTTCAACAGGAGGAGTCGCAAATCAAAACACTCAATTAAGACCAATCAATAATGATCGCTATTCTATCTTTCTCCGATGTTAACAAAAAATACATATCATTTGCCTAATTAGATTGGGCGTTAAATCGCCAAACAACCATTTATAATCTGTTCATTTAAAAATAATGCTGCATAAAAAACTCGTCAAAGATATCGTCAGAAGATACAGGGCGCACTTCGCGGGCATCGTTCAAAAAAAACGCTTTAAAAAAAGACACTCGAGGCGATCCGTGACTCCTATTTTTTTGTTTTATTATTTTTAATTCATATTATCGTACGGCTATCCCCTTTAATTTTGTTTTTAAGTATGGCCTTTGGTATCTGGCAGCTACGTTTATGGATATTCTGAATTCCGTGGCGTACGGGGCGATTTCATTTTATGTAAATGCGTCGATGGTTGGCAGGTGTACGGGCAGATAATTGTGACAGATGTAACCACTCCGGCGCAGTTCCTTAAACACTGCTTATAACTTCGAATGTTCGCAGTTAATGAGGGTGATTCGATTGAGTTTAATGCGAAAGTGCATTTGTATCAATGCGAAATAAATCACCTGTGACTAAAGCTAATTCTTGGTATAGAGCTGTCTTTGATTCGATACCATCAACAGTTTTTTTATTGTAGTGTTTGGTCGTGCCACAGAAATTGCTCAAATCATTACTTTTAAAGTCAATTCTGAAACAGACAAATTGAAACAAAAAACAAAAACTGTGTAACTTGTAGAAAGAGCTTTCTTTTAGCTTAGTTAGTTAAATGAAATAACTTTTAATGTAATTATTTAATCTGTAATGGTTGATCGTTTTTTTCCCAATCGAGGGAGGTAAGTTGATCCAGTTATTTTTGTAAATAACTTACTCGACAAATGAGTAAATGGCATAAGAAAACGGATGAGTTCTTTCGGAAGTTACCTTCTACATCTTTACAAACTTTACTTCTTTATAATGGTAGAATTAGTATGAGATACTAAGGCCCGTACTTATAAACCGCTCTCAACGTTTGAGAGAAACGCTTATTTGAAATGACGTTTAGGCATAACGCGACTTAGGCACACTGAGTTATAGGTAGTCAGCGAGCAAAGGTTAATACGGGCCTTTTGAAATCACCAAAACAAAAGACTACCAACACAAAATTATTTGCTAAGACTGTGCTTAAAGGTCATCCACCCATAATAAATCGTCAACATTAGCCATACCTTGTTCGAATGCATAAAAATCCAGCATCGTCAAACACGGCCAATCTCCGATCTCGCCCGCCCGCCGCTGGCCTTTTTGTCCAGCCTCCTTGTTGCAAACGCGATATATGAAGTGAGAATAGCCCTGCACTATTATTTCGCTATTATTTTCTGCCACTAGGAATATGTACCGTTGTGGAGAAAACATTGCTAAACTAATGAGGGCTTTTCAAAGTGACATTTAAAAAATAAAAATAGTAACTATTTGCCGCACTAGATGGCGTTAATGGAAAGAGAAGTGTCAAAATTGGCTTTTAAAAATTAACGGTCTGTACCAAAGAGACAAGTAAGCGCTCGCTGACTGACATCTGCCCAAAGAGAAACATTTTAGGATTACATCTGCCTGCCTACCTGAGTACTCTTCGAAGCTTAGTAAAAAAGACACATTGAGACATACATTTTTATCAACGCCATCTATCGAGCTTACAGTTTTTTGTCATTATGAAAAGCCCTCAATGCAATTGTAGAAAAAAAATGTCGAAATCATAATGCAATGCAAATCCTTTTAAAATAAGCTTTATCTTTGCGTCATTGAAACAGACGTAACGAAGATAGATTATTTAATTAAAAGCATTAGGGACCTTTTTGTGTGTGTATTTTTTAATGGAAAAAATTGATTATTTTAATGTGGAGTTTTATCTATATTCTTAAAGCTATCCCAATGCGTAGAAACAACAAAACAAAACTAAGAAAGTTCAGTTCCCATAAAGTAATAAAATTCAAAACGAGCCTGCTTTATAGTTGCTCCGAGCTCGCAAAGCTTGAAAATAACAAAACACAATCTCAGTGAAGAGTGTATGCTTGTAAAATATGGATAATGTAATGTTAACGAGATCTGGCTTATGTAAAGATGCAATATTTTGCATTTAATAAGGCGTACATAGAGGGCGCGCGTGGCCAAAGGCGGGAGATCTTCCGATACTACAGTCTTTCGATCCTGACTCACTATGAAATTATTGGAAAACTCGATTCGTGCACGATGTATCTGGTCGGGGCCCGCTAATGTTTCCCGCGAACGAACGAGAAAGCCGAGTAGGTTTTGAAGATAAATCTGCAAGATAGGGAAAAGACTTTAACTTCCTTTAGTAACAGTTCTTTAGATGGTGTTTTTTAGATTTTCTTTAGTTTTTGTTACTCCGTGTCTACTTCTACAGAATTCAGCAGAATAAGATAAAATTACCGTAATAATAGTATTGATAATAGTAGTACCCTAAACCTTGCTTAAAACCTTATAGTAACGCGGGTTTCCGTACGATACGGAAGCCCGCGTTGCTCTAAGCCTAAACCTTTTATAAAAATAAGAGAAAAACGAACAATTCAAATCCAGTAGCCAAAACAAACGTCTGTCAAACTGGCATGGAAAATCTTGCAGTCAGCGTTACTAAGCTGACAGGCAAAAGGAAGGCCATCGACCTTAATGCAACGTCAATACACAGTACATATGCTCCATAAATTAATAAAATTGTATTGAGTCCGGGGCATAAGTGTGGGGGCCCCGGGCCCGGGCGGGCCCCGGCACCTGTCTGCGTTCGGATACTCCACCGACTCGATAACTCTCGATCGAGCGTCTGTAATTAAAGTTTGAATTAGAGTTCGTTTCGTTCACGCCTAGCCGCTGTGATCACGACCGATAATCGACACTTTAATGTAATTCATCGATTTGTGTTTGTTTTAATAGCGTTTTAAATATTTCAGGTGAATTTAAAAACTGATTGAAGACTTTTGATGTCTTTGCGGCCGCCCACCTGCGTGGTTCTTGTTCCGGTGGGAATATCGGGATAAAAAGTATTTTATGTTTTAACCTAAGCTATCTACTATCGGTTTGCCAAATTTCAACCAAATCCGCTCAGTAGGTTTTGCGTGATTGAGGAACAAACATCCAAACCCACAAACTTTTACGTTTATAATATTAGTAGAGTTGTAAACTAAAATGTTATTCCAAAAAATAAACATCACTTATGCTGCTCCGATATCCTTGTAGCTGAATCATTTATGGAAATGGAATGGTATGGTACCTAGACCCGAATCAATATAGAAATGTTAGTTTTTCTGCATTGACCCGGTCAGGAATTGAACCCTGAGATTCAGGTTGGAAGCTATTCCACCACGGTGGTCGTTAAAATATTATTTTTCAAATAATGTCGCCCAAAATCCTTCCCACGACTATTTCCAAATTATTCGCAAAAAATCGAATTACTTAACAAATTAAAAAACACCCATTGTTCTTTCATGCGACGAGCTGCGGTGTCCGAAAATATGAGAAGACCATCGCATACAATAAGCTCGCTCATAAATAAATAAATAGGGTCCATTTTAATAACAAGTTTCGACTAACTAATGGCCCCCGGAAGGCAGTGGTACATATATTTCGGTCCGTCGATTTTATAACTTTTACGCACATTTCTTAGCGTTATATTAAAATGTTTAAACACTATAATTTGGTGCATCGGAGGTACATTAAAGGTTAAAAAAAGATCGAAGCCTCTTTGGTATTCTTAGGAAGACGTTAAGTAAGCCACATTTTAATACTTCAGACAATTATTTTTCTTTTCAAGTGTATGGTTTTTAACTACATGTAAGCAAAAACAAAATAAACATACCCACTGAGGTATAATGTACTAACTTATACAGGGTTATTTGTAAAACACCAACAACCTCGCAGGAGTAGATTACTAACATGAAAAACATTTTGTTCTACGACTTTTCCGAAAACCGACAAACAAAATCGACTCTCCATACCGAGTCCCGAACAGCTGATCCAGTTTTGTATAAAAAGTCGATATTTTTTAATCGGTTTTCGGAAAAGTCGTAGATCAAAATGTTTTCAATGTTAGTAATCTACTCCTGCGAGTTTGTTGGTGTTTTACAAATAACCCTGTATAGTTCAGTGCACATACTAAAATACATTGAATAAAAATAACAATAAACCAATAACCGAAAATAAAAATAAATTGTTATTGATACCTTACACGGTTAACGTCTCATTAAAAATCGATTTTCACTTAAAGAAAATGTATTTATTATACGAAACACAGTGACCATTTAACAGCTTCAAAAGGCTCATTCCAGATACAGTTGTCAATCAGAATCGATTTATGAAATCAATATGAGCCATAAAAATTACGTTCCAAATATTGATTTTCACTTGAGGGCTATTAAAATGCGGTGGGGGTATACCATGATGTTCTAAAACATCACACGGTTGGTTCGATAAATCTTGCGAAAAAGTCGGAATGCGTGTACGCATCGGCGTGGTGTCGACGTGACGAGATCGACACGACCGGTGTTGATTCTCACAGTACATAAAAAAAGTCTTAATTGCATTCCGGTCAGAACAATTGGTTGTTTGGTGATTTCTTGTGAAGCATTAAGCCTTAGTGGACGCCTCTGCTGCATATAAGGTGGGCGCGGAATTTTCTTTATGTAAAAATAAACTTATCTACTATCGCATCGGTTTAATTTTTGAAGTGTGCGACGAATCGCTTTTCTTCTTTGTATGGTTTGGCTGGGGAATTTTGATTGCAACAAATTCCCATTGTTGTTGCAAGTCAGTGAACATACCGTATAGTGTTTTGTACCTAAACATCGAAAGATTCGAAAGTAGTAAGTGGGTTTCGTACATGTTTATGCACATGTTTTTCAAATACGACGTGTTTAGTAAAAATATTTTTTTGTACCCACAATGATATTTTGAATGTAAACTTTATACCTACAAGAGAAGAATAGATTTGTTTACAATTTATGTACTCAAGGTAAAAAAAACTTGAGCTAAAATCGGGCATGTTAATTGTGTAACAATATGAGCAGCAGTGCCTGAAAAAAAAACTACTTTTCAAAAACTTGTTTTAATTTTGGACACGCTATGTCATATTATTCCTGGCGGCAGTATACATTATGCCGTTGCAACAATTATTAAACACAAGTGGAATTTTATTCTATCCCTATGAGAAATATTTTTTAATAATTTTACTATGACTTGGGAATCAAAATATGTGAGGCGTGACGCGATACGTCACAGATCAAGCCTTCGCTCGGTGAGATTTTTATATTTGTCAGTTGCGTAAGTTCACCGCATATCTAATGCTTCACACATTTTAATCTGCTTTACTGGATAACTGAATCAGCGGCATAGCATTACCCACATAATTTCCCTCAGCAGATAAATCTCCTCGGCACTTTTATAGAAATGTCAGCTAAATGAATTTGCCCTTTGAACAGCTCAACTAGCGGCTACAAAACAACGTCCATACTTTGCGCGAGAACAAACCCGCCGACACACGCAAATTGCTCTTGTTGCGATTTCGCTAGCGTGCCATCGTGGCCTCAAAGGCATACCGGGTGCTCGTCGCGTCTTCATCTGCCTTTGGTTTGCCGCGATCTAGATGCGGCGATGGTATCGGCGACAACTGACGCGCCGCGCCGCCGCCAATGCGCCCGCGCCGGCCGTCGCAAGCGCCACCGCATTCTGTAGCGCATCCGCTTTCTGACCCTCATTGTCACCATGCGAAGTCCTGTTTCGAATTATTCAATGCATAGGTACCCCTCTTGCTTATATTAATCAGTCTTTTGTTCACGCCAGAATAATTTTGAATTCAGAATTCAGAGGCTACTCAATGTTCATTTGCGACTGTTGCTATGGCTATTTCTAAAAAAAAATATCTAATACTAGCGGCCGCCCGCGACTTCGTCAGCGTGGAAAGGTTTTTTGCTATCCCTCGGAGAGAATACTTTTTTTCAGGATAAAAGGTACCCTATGTCCTTCTCTGTACCCCTGACAACGTGCATGCAAAATTTCATGATGATCGGTTCAGTAGTTGAGACGTGAAGGCGTAACAAACAAACAAACAAACAAACGGACTTTCGCATTTATAATATTAGTAAGGATAGTATGGTTGCATTGTTTGAGTTAGGTAGGCATAACGCTTTCTAACGGCGATCATTTGCATGAAAGAACAAAAAAGGCAATTCTAAACATCGTAAGTTAGATAGTTTAGGATAGTCAAGTTAAAGTTGCCTACATTGTTCCATGATTTTAAGTCATGTATCACGATTTTCGTGACACATTCTGATGGAATGCTGGATGTTCAAGATTAAAGTACTTACTATACAAGTAGAAAAATACCTACGTTAGCCTACCTTAGTTAGTAGAGTAAAATAAGTATTTGTGACTTAAATCTTCTCCTACAAATTCCAGAAGGAAGATAAAATGATATTGATTGTCTCCAAAGTTTTGGGCAACCAAAGTGATGGGTATAAACTACAGTGGTATAATTTAAGGTTTTAAAACTTGGCTTTTAAAGCATGTTCATTTGCTTCACTCGAAACGGCAGAAGTCAAGTGATAAAAGAAGAAAATTAAGTACATAAAGCTATATTAATTATCGGACTTCGTCGTTTTATTTTTGGATTGTATGTAATGTTATGTCCTTAAAACATAATTTAATCAGCAATGACACATAAAGGCTAATGTTACAGCAGAGAATAGCAATATTACAGCATTGGTTCACAAATCTTCGTTTGGAGGAGAGAAAAGAGAGAAGAAGATCTGGTAAGAAATTCAGAAATAATTTTTTTTCACCGCTATTTCATTGGTGTTTTAGATTCGATTAGATATATTATATTTATTGACTTAACCCTTCTATTTTATAGACATAAAAATGCTCAAACACGGGGCGGATGCCCTCACGTGCCCGCGCATCAGATAGCGACGACGCCGCGAGAATCGCGTGCACGCAAGCTGCGCCGACAGATCGCTGAAACCGCGCCACTCGCACTTGATACAATTATAATTCAGATACGGATAGGTGTGAACTAAAGGTTGTGTAGTGTAAGATCTTCACCATTCTCACGTAAAATGAAAAACTATTTTGTTTCCAGGCTTTTTTGTTTCAAAAATTGTGAAGAATTGACCAACATATTTTTGGCCCTAATAAAACTGACCTTATTTTCCAGGTAATAAAAATAAATGTAAATTTTATGGACCTTATTAATATGTTTAGAAGATATCTTCAATATACTAACATTTGATTTCGTCCACTAATTGTAACTACTTATGTAGGTAAAGTTTGTAAGTTAGTATGTAGACTCTCTGCCCCTAGTCAAACGTGCGTCTGTGGCGGATCCTGCATGCCTGCATGCATGTGCAGGGTAGCCTCTGAGGGCATAAGTGGGAAGTTTAGTGGGTACATGGCCCCTCGGATCAGTTCCCAAATAATCAAAAGTGTAGAATCTTTGAAACAATCCGATTCCAAAAACTCTTTCACAGTTAAAGCTTTACATATTTTTTACAGAATATTCTACTGGAAGTAGGCTTTCATGCGGAAGAAGTTGCGGGCGGAAGCTGGTAATTTTTACGATTAGAGCAAACCAAACCACTTTCATTCGCCATAAGTCCATAGATTCAGTGCAACCGAAGATCAGACATTAAATTTGAAGAGTCGCCAAATTCCACTCGAATTTTATTTGACTCGCATCCAAACGCGCTATGAAACGATTTGTTCAAAAGAGACTAGAACACGACGTGTTATGAGCCTTAGTTCGGAAAAAACGCCGTGACATGCGGCCAGCAGGCACGCAGGCCGCCCTGTCCGCGCATTCCCGCCTTTTTGCCTGTCACCGCGACATATTTATTGCAACACTGAAGCGCGTTCGGAACGGATAGGTACATAGGTAACATACATCGCCGAAAAAACATCGAAAGTCACAGAACAAAATTTTACAAATTTCGACACTTCAATATCAATATGCTGTGATCACTGACCTGCATATATTTACACTGGACAGGCTTATGTCAAACTGTTTTAGTGCCTATTTGATTTCCGCCATTTTGGCGCTGTAGGACGTAGCGTGAGCGCAGCGTGAGGGACATGGTACCAATAGAATATGAATATAAGGTTCTTGCATGGTACTAAAGTTTGAAGTCTGGAGAGACCATCACGGCAACCATTTTCATATTGTACGTCAAAATTAGTTCTTTAGATGCACGCTAGTGGCGTTTCAAATAGGCACAAAAACTTAGCTGCCAAATCATACAGACAGCCAGTCCAGTTCAATAAAAAGAAATTTTCATGTCAGTGGCTGTGATAAAGACTTGTTCAAGTGGCTAATCGATATATTCACTAATTTTAAATTTCTTGGATTCAATCAATTGAATTAATAATATGAATTATAAAATATTTTCCGTGTATGTTCCGGCCTAGAATAGCACTATCCCCTTTCATCCCGTGGGTGTCGTAAAAGGCGACTAAGGTAGCACAGCCATCAAGAGACGGGCAGCAGCGTCTCCTAAAACCTTGCTTACTGCGATCGCCAACCCGCCTGCCAAGCGTGGCGATTATGGCAAACCCCCCCATGTACGACAGAGAGCCATGTTCGGCGTTTCCCTGCGTGATCGAATCAGAAACGAGGAGATCTGTAGGAGAACTAAAGTTACCGACATCGCTCGAAGGATTGCTCAGCTGAAGGGGCAGTGGGCTGGACACATAGCGAGAAGAACCGATAGCCGCTGAGGCGGAAAGGTTCTTGAATGTAAACCGCGCATCGGACTCGGCTATGTGGGTAGGCCCCCGACAAGGTGGACCAACGATCTGGTGAAGGTCGCTGGAAGCCGCTGGATGCGGGCAGTTCGGGACCGATCGTCATGGAGATTCTTGGGGAAGGCATATTCCCAGCAGTGGGTCGCGTGCGGCTGATATGATGATGATGATGATTAAAGTATCAATCAAAATGGCATATTTATTTAATGTTTAACTAAAATTTAATTAGCAATGATTCTTAATTCTACTATTCTCCGGTGTGTACAGAAACGGGTCCCGAATCCTGATTGCGCCCGCGGAGATGCCACGTTTGACAAGTGCTTCGAATCTTCAATTCTGCTGATGTTAACATAATAGTCGTGTTTCAATAGTGTTTCAATAATATTGCTTTTCAGGGTTCCGTAGTCAGTCAACAAGGAACCCTTATAGTTTCGTCCTATCCATCAGTCCGCGGCTTAGCTCAGAAGTCCTAAGTACTAGAAAGCTAAATTTAGCATGAATACTTATTGTATAATAATTACGCGAAATAAGTGGTAGAGTAAAATTTTAAAAAATTCATACTTTTTAGGGTTCCGTACCCAAAGGGTAAAAACGGGACCCTATTACTAAGACTCCGCTGTCCGTCTGTCTGTCTGTCTGTCACCAGGCTGTATCTCATGAACCGTGATAGCTAGAAAGTTGAAATTTTTACAGATGATGTATTTCTGTTGCTGCAATAACAACAAATACTAAAAATAGAATAAAATAAATATTTAAGGGGGCCCCCCATACAACTAACTTGATTTTTTTGCCGTTTTTTGCTCGATGTTAATAACGACAACAGATAGACAGTTGAAATTTTTACAGATGATATATTTCTGCTGTTGCTATAACAACAAATACTAAGAACCGAAAAAAATAAATATTAAAGGGGGGCTCCCATTTAACAAACGTGATTTTTTTGCCGTTTTTTGGTAGGGAACCCTTCGTGCGCGAGTCCGACTCGCACTTGGCCGGTTTTTTCAGTGTACCTACCTCCCTACATGTAAAGTGGGGATGAAAAATTATTTTCTCATCAATCTCATAGTGTGTGTGTCCTTGAATAGATTTCAAGTGATTTTGATTCAGGAATCTGTTTGCGAAATATTAAGTTTTAAAGTTTAATGTAAAATTTTGAAAGTGTCAAGTGTCCCCCCTCAAGAGTTTTTAGATAGGCTTTGCCAGTAAAGAGTAATAGTCGATCAACTTACAAAATGTTTTATATTGTAAAAGTTTTCGTATAACAAAGTTCATTGAATAGTAAGGTATTATACTTAGTTTTGGTCGTTAGTTCTGTAAAACAGGAAGTAAATATAAGTTTATAGCCAAATGCTAATTGTTTAAGGTAACTGCGGAACCCTATACGGCGCGTGGCTCTGTCGGGCAATTGGCCAGTTTTTTTGTAGTCGCATAAGAACTGTGTCAATGAATACTATTGAAACACCATTGGGAAACAATTGTTGCGTTTACATTAGCAGATGAATCGAGATCTAGATGCCACGTTTGACAAGGATCCTCGCAAGTTTGATATCGGACCTTCTATTGTCTTGGTTGGTTTTTGGTTGGTATTGGTTGGTTGGTATTGGTTTTTATGGATTAGTTTGATATCCGTTGCTGCTTTCGCACCAGTCCCAGACGAGGTAGCTTCACTTTAAATATTTTATTGATTTGAATAAATGTTTGGTTTATTCCTTTGCCCTTCCTTTCAATGCTGTTTAATGGGTTGACGTTAATAATTTGATGTCGGATAATGTTTTTAATTTTCTTTTCTCCTCCAAAGTCGCTTAAAGTAATTATAGCATACGCACAAGAGGTAGGTATCGGGAGTTTTGTTAAGTGAACGATCTCCGGCTCACCACAGCACCAAGATGAACACACTCACTTCCAGCACTTCTGTACACCAGGAAACTCCATGGTTTCCCATACATTATATTATTTGTTTTCCATTCCACCTAACATAAACAGCCGCTGTCTCCATCTCGACTGACAGTGACAGTTCAGTCACAGCATAAAGAATTTCTTACAGTAGGCCGACGGAGACGTCTAGACAGGGCAATCGTGCGGGGCGTGAGGTGAGTCGGACGAGCCCGAGCTGCATACTTCGCCGTTCTATGTAGCTCGGGACACATCTTCTAGGGCTATCTCGTCTTTACCGTTTTGATTTCCTATTAAATTAATAATTCGATTTCGATGAATCTCGGTTTTTTGTTCTATTTTGACAAGAAAACAGCAACGCAATGTTAAAAATATAAAAAATCCAAGATGGCGGCCAACTTTTTTGTTTGTGGGTCGATTTCGATGAAACTCGGTTTTTGGTACTATTTTGACAAGAAAACAGCTACGCAATTTAAAAAATTACAAAAATCCAACATGGCGGCCAGCTTTTTTATTTGTGGGCCGATTTCATTGAAACTCGGTTTTTTATACAATTTCGACAAAAAAACAGCAAAACAATGTTAAAAATGTCAAAAATCCAAGATGGCGGCCAACTTTTTTATTTGTGGGCCGATTTCATTGAAACTCGGTTTTTGGTACTATTTTAACAAAAAAACAGCAACGCAATGTTAAAAATGTCAAAAATCCAAAATGGCGGCCAACTTTTTTGTTTGTGGGCCGATTTCAATGAAACTCGGTTTTTAATATTATTTAGACAAGAAAACAGCAACGCAATTTTAAAAATATAAAAAATCCAAGATGGCGGCCAACTTTTTTGTTTGTGGGTCGATTTCGATGAAACTCGGTTTTTGGTTCTATTTTGACAAGAAAACAGCTACGCAATTTTAAAAATGACAAAAATCCAACATGGCGGCCAGCTTTTTTATTTGTGGGCCGATTTCGTTGAAACTCGGTTTTGTATACTATTTCGACAAAAAAACAGCAAAATAATGTTAAAAATGTCAAAAATCCTAGATGGCGGCCAACTTTTTTATTTGTGGGCCGATTTCATTGAAACTCGGTTTTTGGTACTATTTTAACAGAAAAACAGCAACGCAATGTTAAAAATGTCAAAAATCCAAAATGGCAGCCAACTTTTTTGTTTGTGGGCCGATTTCAATGAAACTCGGTTTTTAATATTATTTAGACAAGAAAACAGCAACGCAATTTTAAAAATATAAAAAATCCAAGATGGTGGCCAACTTTTTTGTTTGTGGGCCGATTTCAATGAAACTCGGTTTTTAGTACTATTTAGACAAGAAAACAGCAATGCAATTTTAAAAATATAAAAATCCAAGATGGTAGCCAACTTTTTTGTTTGTGGACCGATTTCGATGAAACTTGGTTTGGGGCACTATTTTGACAAGAAAACAGTTACAAATTGTAAAAAAACGACAATAGTCAGATCGCTGCCGACTTTGTTTTTAGGTTGATTTCGATGTAACTCAGTTGAAAAAAGTTGGCCGCCATCTTAGATTTTTCATATTTTTAACAATGCGTTGGTGTTTTCTTGTCAAAATAGTACTAAAAACCGAGTTTTATCGATATCGACCCACAAACTAAAAAGTTGGCCGCCATCTTGAATTTTATATATTTTTAAAATTGCGTTGCTTTATTCTTGTCAAAATAGTACAAAAAACCGAGTTTCATCGAAATAGGCAAAAATAACAAAAAGTTGGCCGCCATCTTGGATTTTTTTATAATATTAATCTGGTTTCCGAACCCTGCGTGCGACAGTGGCCATCAAGTAAGTTTCGTGAAACTACGAGCGAGTGCGGCAGCATTGGCAGGCTGCCGCACTCACTCGTGGTATAAAGAAAACCATTTGAAACCTTTATGTTATAAAATCTTTATTTAATAATATGTCACCCCTAATTCATTATTTTATATAATTTCACAATGCTTTTATGTACCCGGGGGTCGTAAAAGAAATCCACCTTCCAAATTGTAAATTTGTGACAACCCTTCCGTATTTGCGTAATTACCCTACAGGCGGCGGTATCGCCCAACAATAAAGGCGTCGGCCTACTGTAAGGAAAAAATCTTTATGCTGTGGTTCAGTGTTGCCATATCTGAGTGTTGCCATCTTGTGCGTGTGAGACAGAGTATTATATCTATTCCATAGATACAAACACTACAGTAATATTTGTATATTTTTAAAATTCTATACACAGTAAGTAATGCCAAAACATATAAATACTAAGGGGATTGAAATCTGAAATCTTATCATGGGATACAGTTACAGCCGATGGAACAAACGTCGTGAATTTATAATGATCCCTATTCAATAAAATTTACAATCCTACAAATTTGTCAATAAGTGACATATTTGTTAAGTTGTATGACAAGTGCTGTTAAATAAACCTTACAATTATGTAAAAAAAATACAAGTATAAGTCTTACAAATATTACAATTATAAATGCTGTTCAATAAACGTTTACATATGTAGAAAACGCCTGTAAATTTCGATGACAATATTGTATCTACAATTTTGTAGTTGTAATTTACAATTTACATAAATTGTAAGTTTTTGTTAAAGATTCATAGAATAACGATGGTAGATTTCAAAAATCTTTGAAGTTTAAAATACTTATTAGGTATTGGTTTTATCATTTGGTTTACAGAGTACGTACATTCCTATTTTTTAAAGTTTGTGTCATGTTGTAGGTCGTATCTAATTTTACTCAACAAATATTCGATAATTGCCTTGCGTGGCGTATCTAGGGTGTGGCAGGCAGGGCACGTGCCCTGGGCGCGATCCATAGGGGGGCGCAATTTTAAAAGAAATATTCTGCTAAAATTAATTAACGATTCTAACGTGAAGAAAGCTCCAAAAAAGCTAAGGTCCCTCGCTGGACCGCCACCGCACGTGGTGCACACGTGCGTAGTTCGGTCATTGGCCAAGACAAATATATCTATTGTAAGTTTTGTTTTTTGTTCAGAATAATAACCAAGGCGCGGGGTCCCTTAAATTGCATAACACTAATAAAACTAACTTTGCAAGTAAAGCATATTGTTCTGAAGTTTATTACTTTCTGCTGTGGGTGGAGCACTGAGTTTAGAAAACGAAATTACTGTGGGCTTTATCATACCTATGACACCAAAGGTTCAGTTTTGGATTGAAATTGTGTTAATTATTTTAACAACTTCTAGCCTTAACGTCGTTTAGTTTATTAACGTGAAGGAAGGAAGAAGCGATTTTCACTAGCCACTCCATCCAGCCAGTGTGTTGTGTTTTGTTTTGCATTTTTGTCGCGTCCCGAGCGAGCTCGAAGCTACTTTATTTGAGAGTACTTAGGGAATGGGATGTAGGGGTTGAAAGGCGTCGAAGGCCAAAAAAACGCATGGCTGAAGAGAATGCGATCGACGCTGGGTTGACTGCTAAGGAAGAAATAGAACGACTTATGAAGGGATCGCTCGATCGTATTGTCTGTGAAATGAACGAAAGATTCACTCGTCTGCACGAAACCGACGCTATATTTGGATTTCTACTTAATATTAAAAAAATGTGTTACGGCATTGACGACTACGACGATTTAAAAAAGAAATGTACAGAATTTGGTGATTCCTATGCTTGTGATGTTAACGGAGAACAGTTGTATGAAGAAATATTAGATGTACGAATGTTGATATCCACAAGAAAAAAAATAAACTTAAAGAGACCTGAAGAGCTCCTTGAATTTATTGTTCAGTATGGAGATGAGAGCGTCTTTCCGAATCTACGCATTTCAATTCAAATTCTTCTTACGATTGCAGTATACATTGCAAGCTGTGAGCGATCCTTCAGTAAACTTAAACTAATACTTTCGTATTTGAGGGCAACAATGGGTCAACAAAGACTAAGCGACCTAGCTTTGCTCAGTGTAGAGCGAGAAGAAACCGAAGAAACAGATTTAGAAAACGTTTTTAATCTGTTTGCTTCGCAGAAGGCAAGAAAGGTGTTATTATAAGTTTATTTCGATAAAAAAATGCACGTGACTGTTATGACTGTTTTATTTAGTGTATCTGTTTATTTTAAATTTAGATAACTTATGAAGGGGCGCAACTTCTGTGCTTGCCCTAGGCGCCGTATCCGG
This sequence comes from Agriphila geniculea, assembly GCA_943789525.1. Lineage (NCBI taxonomy): Eukaryota > Metazoa > Arthropoda > Insecta > Lepidoptera > Crambidae > Agriphila > Agriphila geniculea. Next base: position 19,705,285 of record OX038875.1, read on the forward strand.
TCGGTACGCCACTGCCTTGCTTACTCTAAACTTCTCATTAAATGTGAAATCAGTCACATCATTAAAAAACTTTTTTGAAAAAATAAATATATGTAGCTTACTTCTGCAAACAATATAATATGCAAGATGCACCGCCCGCCCGCCCGCAAAAATATGCACATGCACACCACAAAATATCAGTGCACAATATGTACCTGCATTTAGCAAGACGGCAACACACCTTGCACCTTTACCAATTAGGCTACTCTACACGTGTTTCGCCTCAACCAGGAGCATCCTCAGGAGTAAGATCGTGCGTAAACCAACACCGACGTACATATATTTCTTTTTTCAAAATGGTTTGGGACTTCCGCCAAGTGACGCCTGATTCAATCAAATATTTATTATTTTTTTAAATATTTTTCTTTGTCGTTCCATTAGCACGATTTTATCATTATCACTACTTTTACTACTTGATGTAAGCACCATTTTGGTAAAAAAACAACTAAAACAAAAACAATAATGAAATAAATCAATTTTTAATGGATTAGTTGGTATTTGGTTATATTTTTGGTTTTCCCGACGTTTCGGCAACTTTGCAGCTGCCGTGGTCACGGGGGATATATCCCCAGCTGTTGCAGCTGCAAAGTTGCCGAAACGCCGGGAAAACCAAAAATCAAACCAAAATATCCCCCGTGACCACGGCAGCTGCAAATATCGAACCAAATACCAACTAATTACCAAAATACTTTCAATAAAAACAGATTCAAAATTAAAAAGCACTAAAAAGCAATAAATAATATTCAAATCACCAATACGCATATCAATTTTAATAAAAACCGTCTTTTGAAGTCGGGTGGAGCTGGAGGACAACTTTTTTTAATTCTAAAAGCCCCACCCGACTTCATTAGACGGTTTTTATTAAAATTGATATGCGTATTGGTGATTTGAATATTATTTATTGCTTTTTAATTTTGAATCTGCTTTTGTTTTTAATTTTAGGTTTTTGAAGGCGGTTTTTCTTTTTTTTTAAAAAGCTTTTTTTATTTTCAACTTTTTTGTGGTATGTAAGCGTGTAATTATTCTTTAACTTTATATGTTTTCAAAATGCCTATTACTCAATTTCCAAAGGAGTTCCGTTGTGCCTTCTTAGTCCAAGTATAGTCAAGAACGTAGCACACAGACCATAGCTCGGTTTTTGGATTTTCATAAGCCTACCAATATCTCAATCACAATTACATATCCTATTTGCGTTTGAGGAGTTCCCTTGGATATCTTCGAGGTCCAAGGTTTAATGTCAATGAAATTAAAAGAACTACATTTAAGGTATCCCTTTTCCAACCAAAAATCAGCTAATTCGGTTCATAAATAACAAAGTCGTCAAGGTAATTAATGCAAAATCATAGTATTTTCAGGTTTACTTGAAAACTACTGAACCGATCTGAAAAAAAAATTAAATGGGACCATTTTGCAAGAAAATTTAATCAAACAAAGAAAAAATCATCAAAATCGGTCCATAAATAACGAAGATATGCGCGGACAACGATAAAAAAGTCGTCAAGATAGTTAATGCAAAATCAGAGTATTTTCAGGATTACTTAAAAACTACTGAACCGATCTAAAAAAAAATTAAATCGGACCATCTTGCAAAAAAACTCAATCAAACAAAAAAAGAATTTTCAAAATCCATCCATAAATGACGAAGATATGCGCGAACAACGATAAAAAAAAAAACATACAATCGAATTGAGAACCTCCTCCTTTTTTTTGAAGTCGGTTAAAAACCGCGCTAGTATCCGTTAAAAATTTCATGTCTAGTGAGCGCGTAAGCTTGAGAAGTGAATAAAAACAATAATGCCGAGGTATTAAATTTTACCGAGGGTAAGGTCACCTGTCAGAAATGTATTACAACTCTACAAATACGTAAACTTGTAAATACAATTATGCGTTCAATAAAGAAGTTTTTCCTACAAATTTGTAAAATGTCACCTGTAACCGGAAAATGTTTATGGAACAGAAATATGTAAAATTGTAAGTACAATTCGACAAATATGTAAATTTTCCACCATTACAAATTTGTAACTTGTATTTTTTATTGAACAGAAACCTGTAAAATTGTCACCTGTCACCTGTAATTGTAAGTTTTATTTAATACGGCCCTGGTATCCGTCTGCTTGAAACCAAGCAAAACTTGTCCAAAACGCAATTTTCACCCAAAATCTCAATCGCAAATCGAACCGCCACCAATAAACCTAACCAAACCCCACAGCCCGGTGGCCCCGCGACACAAATATGAATAAATTGCATAAATATTTATCGGCACATTTATGCCACCGGCACGGGCGGCGTCTATGGCCAAAACGAAGCCTGCGAGCCGATACAACATTTTTGAGTTAACAGTTTTTGCTGGACCCCCCTATCGCCATCGTATCTCAAACTCAAACGAAGCGCACCATTAGTGGGCAAGTTTTTGCGCTGGCGACAAACGGAGACCGATATGACAACCGCCGTGGTGAGGAAAAGAAGTTATGGCACCAAATATTTTGGATTCAAACGTTTTTATTTAAAAACTAAGGCGTATGAACCAAAGGTCATTTAGGAAGAAATATTTTTTTCCAACTTATAAATGTCAATAAGCCTTAAAATTATTTGTAATATTTAAACTTTGTAGGTAGAGAGCTGAAAGTATACCTACTTCTTTATACCTTACAGGGTACACCTGCCTACCACTGCCACACGTCCTTCCTGAGTGATGATGAACTTCAGAATTGGAAGAGCTTTTTGGGTAAACCCCTTCCCTGACGGATGAACAACTGAACGGCTGAACAGATTTGGGTGAAATTTGACACACAGATAGTTAATGGCCTGGATTAAAACATAGGATACTTTTTATCCTGGTCGAAAGTTCCCTCGGGATTTTCCGAATGTCCAAGCGGATGAAGTCGCGGGCGGAAGCTAGTTTAACATAAACTGCAAAAAACATCTTGTAGATATCTTTTTATACTGAAACAATCTATGCCTGCATAATATAAGTATTCAGAATCGGTTAGATAAGTGAAAATATTTGAAGCTATTATTACTGATATGATACTTAGCAGTCGGCAGTCATAAGAACTTTTTCGATTTTGGTATATATGTTACCGGCAATGTGTATAATCCGGCATTGTATACAATGCCTAGGCATTGTATACAATGCCTAAAACGATCAGGCAATGTATGAAATATAATTAATTTTATACTTTGCCTAGGCATTATATACAATGCCTGCTGGTCCACCGGCAATGTGTAAAATAAGTATATTTCTGTTGTCTGTTATAAAAAAATAACCTCGAAATTTAAGGCTCACGCTCCGCTGCGCTTCGCGCTCGCCTTAAATTTCTAACCTATACGCAGGACCTACAGGAGTGAAGCAGGTTCGATTCCAAACTCAAATTTCTGTTGTCTGTTATAAAAAAATAACCTCGAAATTTAAGGCTCACGCTCCGCTGCGCTCCGCGCTCGCCTTAAATTTCTAACCTATACGCGGGACCTACAGGAGTAAAACAGGTTCGATTCCAAAGAGCCCCCCTCGAGCCCCCTCGAGCCCCCCTCGTGCCCCCCTCAAGCCCCCCTCGAGCCCCCTCGAGCCCACCTCGAGCCCCCCTCGAGCCCCCTCGAGCCCCCCATCGAACCCTCCTCGAGCTTTCCCCGAGCCCCCCCCCTCGAGCTTCCCTCAAGCCCCCCCCTCGAGCTTTCCCCAAGCCCCCCTCGATCCCCCCTCGAATCTATTCTCGAAAATCTTTTTATTATACACATTGCCGGTGGACCAGCAGGCATTTTATACAATGCCTAGTCATTGTATACACTGCCTAGGTAATGTGTGAAATAGATATCCATATTCATTATATTTCATACATTGCCTAAAAGGGCCAGGCATCGTATACAATGCCTAGGCATTGTATACAATGCCTGCATTTCATACATTGCCGGTAACATATATACCAAAATCGAAAAAGTTCTTTAGTTAGAAATCTATTTCTGTATCTTTGTATTGTCCCTGCATTTTCATATTGAATTACAAACTGTAATTATGCTAAACCATATTCAAGCACAATATTTTGTTTCAGACATTAGAATTATGTTTTCCATTCCAACTAAGTATTCATATTTCACTAATATTTGTAAATAAATTATGAAACTGCAAATGGATGTCTAAAATGCATTTCTTGTTATGTTCTCTCAACTGCATCTACAAGTCAAACAACAGATTACTGTTCCTTATTACCTTTATTCTTCGAAGCTAATATCCCAACATTGCATTAAACAAGTGAAGCTCACATTAGTCTCAAAACTCGAGATAACAAGAAAACGGCAGAGCAGGACTCAAGCGGGCAAACAGGACGAGTTGTTGTGTCGCGCGTCGTACTAAATCAGCGGTGCTCTATCCGTCGTCAAGTATTCAACGGGCATCCTGCTGTTTCAGACCACAAATTTACGATCGCCTCCGAACCGGCCCAATGCCGTACAACACGAGATGCCGATCGTTCCGCCAGCGTTATTTCAACAAAATATCGTGATTTATACAAAACTGAGACGGTTTGCTCAACGGCGCAATATAAATATAAATTATGAAACTGCTTATTGTACGGACACGATGCGCGAGGCTAAGTTACGACTCGCAGTAAGCTACCGGACGCACTGCATTGCTTAAGCGAGAAAACAAGGAAAATATACTGTTTGAATATCCTTAATCGTATTCTTGAAGTTTCTGTTTCTCATCTCTTCATTGGAGGAAATATAAAAAAAAACGAAAATAATATGTTACTTATAAGATGACCTTGAAGCACAGATCACCCCCCAATAGATACCGCATCAAGGCAATAGACGCGCACAACACATACTTGCTTTAGCTAGCATCAACGGGCATATTTGTATATGGAATCACGACTTCAGTCCCGACCAAATCTAACCCTAAGTACATACGTCCGAGTTCATTACAATTTCGAGAATTGTTTTGTAACCAAAATATATTTTAAATGGCTTTTTGTGCAGTGAAATAGTGTAGAATGTCTGCTAAGACGTAAAGTTATCAAAAATATGGCATAACATTTCACCGGTAAAGAAATCTGCACAGAAAGCTATGCTAGCTAAAGCAAGTATGTATTGTGCGCGTCTGTTGGCTTGTATGCGGTATCTATCTATTTCATCTGATCAAATCTTATAAAATATATTTTAAATGGCTTTTTGTGCAGTGAAATAGTGTAGAATGTCTGCTAAGACGTAAAGTTATCAAAAATATGGCATAACATTTCACCGGTAAAAAAATCTGCACAGAAAGCTATGCTAGCTAATGCAAGTATGTATTGTGCGCATCTGTTGGCTTGTATGCGGTATCTATTGGGAGGTGATCTGTGCCTTGAAGACATAGGTAATATCCAAATTCAAGCTACTAGGAATGTTGTCCTTCAATCATGCATTACCTGAAAACGGAAAAAAGACCACGAAATCATTACACGGGCGTACGAACGTAAGAATGTAAACAGCGAGATCCACCACATCCCGAGGGCGCAACGTCCAACACGAATAAATATTCCTTTTATTCCAATTTGTCAGCTAAGCCACTCTCCAAGGCGACTTATCTCCGTATTCAGCGGAGGGCTCCCGCCAAAACAATACGGCAGTATCGTTAAAAAACGTGCCTGCATACTGCATTTCTCATCGTTGATTAAATACCATTGTTTTGTATCGGCAGACTCGGGGTCTCCGATTCTCTTCGTCTTTTTGCCCGGACCGTGTCTCGCATTGTACGCTCGGAGACAATAAGTCTGTTAAATTGGCCCCCTATACTCGTTATATTATGTGGCAGAGAGTTTGTATTTATGTCCACGCGGGCAGAACGCGTGCTTGCAGCGTACCCGCCTTCGTGTTGTAAATTCTTGGACGCAACAAGGGAAATGTGTTTCACGGCAATTGGAACTTATAGAAATACTTCGCGTTCATCCACGAGCTTGAAGAACGCAATTGTTTCGAGCATTAGGCTATCATGAAATAGGAATGTGGCTTTAACTGCTCAGACGCCCAGTTCTTGTAATTTTTACACGTATTTCAACAGTGTTAAAGCATTCCTGAGAAAGCATCAGAGAAGGAAAAAGTGTCAGTAACATCGATCATCGCTCATTAGCGAGAGATGTTAATATTTTTTTCATTTCCGAGGGCTGTTTAAGAAGTTCGTAGATGGTCCATAAAGACAGTGGACCTGTGGAAAAAAATTAAAATAATAAAATACTGAGTTCAGGCGAACAGCAGATATGTAAACGTACTTACTTATATGTACGCAGAAAAAAGATGTGCAAGAGACACATGTTAAGATAGAAAATAATAAAGAACAACGCCCACGCGCCGTAGTCGGCATCACGTACTGCAATTTCCAGGTTCAGATCCTACGAGTGTTCTTGTAACTCTGTGCAGTTCCCAGAAGGCCCGGCGCAGATGCCCCTACGTGACAACTGGGTACCGGCGGCGTGACATCAATGGAACGTGCCTGTATGCGCTAACTTTCCTAACCCCTTCGCGGTCCACGTTTTTGTACACATTATTACTGCTCGTCGCTAAATGCTTGTAAATTATTATCCACGCGTATGACCTGGCAAAACCTGAAAGACTAAATAAGAAAGATAACAGCATTCTTCCGGACAGTAGAATTACAATGAAAGCCGCTCCCTAGTCCTTATCTTAACGACTCCGAGCTCCGTGGACAAAACCCGTCCGCGTTATGGCGAAAACAAATGACAAAATATGATATAAATTATGAGTGAATGTCGCTTCAATTCAATCGTTATGTGAATGAGCAGCATAGCAGTCTTAATTAGGAGCCTGTGGGGCCTCTAAATCGTAAATTAATAATTTTAATAAATCAATTAAAAAATGTACATAAAGTTAGCGGTCGAGATCATACCGTATTTAGTGGATGTCGTAAAAAAGGGAATGCTGCGGCAAGGGATTAAAAATGTAGCCCGGACAAATACGTAGGTACGTGGCTGCAGAAAAACTGGACGCGCTCAAGCGTCGTATTAACATGGTTAATTAATTTATTCATCATATCAGCCGCACGACACCCACTGCTGGGTATAGGCCTCCCCCAAGGATTTCCACGACGATCGGTCCTGCGCTTCCCACATCCAGTGGCTTCCGGCAATCTTCACCAGATCGTCGGTCCACCTTGTCGGGGGCCTACCCACGGAGCGTCGTCCGGTGCGCGGTCGCCATTCCAGAACCTTTCCGCCCCAACGGCCATCGGTTCTTCTCGCTATGTGTCCAGCCCACTGCCACTTTAGCTGAGCAATCCTTCGAGCGATGTCGGTTACTTTAGTTCGCCTGCGGATCTCCTCATTTCTGATTCGATCACGCAGGGAAACGCCGAGCATGGCTCTCTCCATTGCACGCTGGGTGACCTTGAGCCTCCTTATGAGACCCATAGTTAGCGACCACGTTTCACTGCCGTAAGTCATCACTGGCAACACACACTGGTCATAGACTTTCGTCTTGAGACACTGAGGTAAATCGGACACGAAGATTTTTCGGAGCTTCCCGAATGCTGCCCATCCGAGTTGGATTCGACGAGAGATCTCCTTCTCAAAGTTGGACCTACCTAACTGGACTGCCTGTCCTAGGTATACATAATGGTCAACAGCTTCAAGTGTAGTGTTCCCAACATGAACTGGAGCGGGCACAACATGGGCATTCGACATGATTTTCGTCTTATCCATGTTCATTTTAAGACCCACTCTTTGGGAAGCACTACGGAGATCTTCGAGCATTGTGTTTAGGTCCTCCAAGGTCTCAGCCATTAGAACTATATCATCGGCAAAACGAAGGTGTGTTAGGTATTGGCCATTAATGTTGATGCCGAGTCCTTTCCAGTCTAAGAGTTTAAAGATATCCTCCAACGCAGCTGTGAACAGTTTCGGAGAAATAACATCTCCCTGTCTCACACCTCGCTGCAGTTGGATAGGATTTGTTCTCTGGTTCTGTACTCGGACCGACATGGTGGCATTTTTGTATAAATACCTCAACACCTCGATATACCTGTAGTCCACTTGGCACCTTTGGAGAGACTGCAGCACCGCCCAGGTTTCAATCGAATCAAAGGCTTTCTCATAATCCACGAACGCCAAGCAAAGTGGCAGGTTATACTCCTCGGTCTTCTGTATGACCTGCCGCAGCGTATGGATGTGGTCTATGGTGCTAAAGCCTTTTCGGAACCCGGCTTGTTCGGGAGGTTGGAAGTCGTCGAACTTGCGAGCGAGACGGTTCGTAAGGACTCTCGAAAACAGCTTATAGACATGACTCAGAAGCGAGATGGGTCTATAGTTCTTTAAGAGGGACTTGTCACCCTTTTTAAAGAACAAAATCACCTCACTTATGTTCCATGTCTTCGGCGTTCTGCCCTCGACGATGACGGAATTGAAAAGCTTCTGGAGGACTTTAAGTATCGGCTTACCGCCCGCTCTCAGAAGTTCTGTAGTGATTCCGTCGTCGCCCGCCGCCTTGTTGTTTTTCAGCTGTTTGAGAGCCATACTAATCTCGTACATGCTGACGTCCGGGATATCTTGGGTATAGTGTCGGGTAAGCTTGGCTCTGGGGTCTTTAGCCTTGCTTTCAACGGGTGTCTGCGTGGAATATAACTGCCCATAGAAACTCTCGATCTCCCTAAGGATTTCAGGCTTCGCTGAGATGATGCGTCTGTCGTCAGTTTTCAGCTTCGTCATCTGGCTTTGCCCAATAGACAGATCTCTCGCGAACACTTTGGAGCCTTTGTTCCGCTCGATAGCCTCTTTAATACGATTCGATTCGAATTCAATTAATTTATTAATTAGCATCAATTAGTCGTAATACGGCGGGCGCGCCGAGCCGCCGATACGGTACGATAGTTTTTCCGGCGAAGGTTAGTTTTTAGTCGGCGATTAGCATGATGCCGACGTAATATTAAAAGCGAATTCTCGTAGTCGCCGACGGGTTTGTTATGAAAATGTAAATAATAGGTAACGGGAGCTGTGAAAAATTGGTCACTTCCGAAGAAAGAAGCGTCGGGCACCGTTTTGTTTTTTGCCGATTCGTTTCTATGAACGGGAGAAAGTCTACACTCTACAGTAAGTGAAATACAAATTGGAAGTATTCGCAACGGATGACGGCCGGCGGAGTGGAGTGGACATTGACAAATACTGGGCTGTCAATGGAGCGCTCGGAAGAAATTCGAGAACGGGCCGGGCCGTTCATTAATTACCGGAATGGATTGTGCGTCGCGCGATGCCGCGATATGCTACCTGTGTTCATGATTAGCTGGCTCCGACCGGAATGTGTATGTGTACAAATCGCAATAACAAACGTAAACAAATTGTACTAAAATGTTACTGTTTAAAACATTGGAAAGACAAGTGGACTTTGACCTTAAAGTTACTTGAAGTTGCAAAGTTACTGGAGGAAGTAGTATTCTTGCCAATTTTAAAGAAATGATGCCTTTTTTTACACGACTGCCCAAAGCAAAAAGAGTGTATATGTGTTCAGGGTTCATGTATGTTTGTGGGTATGTGAGTTTCTTTATTCCACCATAACTTCTAAATGCCTGAACTGATTTGGATAAATGGGGTATCGTTAGAATCCTTACAGCATCCCGAGTGACACAGGTTATATTTTTTTTAGTAAAAAATCTATATGGCGACTGTACGACGCCATTTTCAAATGTGAAAAAAAATGTTTTTCTTTAATTATTACAATATGGGCCTCAAATGAAAGGCCTTGATAAGCACATTCCAAAACTATATAATATATCACTAAAATGAGTGAAATAAAAAAAATAATAAAAACACGACTGCCCTGCCGAAAACGAACTAAAAAGTTGAACAACAAGTGTCTTTGCAGTCGGGGGACCTCATTGATCAAAAATTGTTTCATAATAAGGTCCCCCGACTGCAATGACACTTGTTGTTTAACTTTTTAGTTCGTTTTCGGCAGGGCAGTCGTGTTTTTAATATTTTTTTTATTAATTTATTTTTTAACAGTCTACAATTAGGCATTATAGACCCTAACTACTGGTTTAACAAATAACAAAGAATGGAATTTCTATGTTATGTATTATCTTAAAATAAATTGTTGGAATTGAACAAGGAAAGATGGATGGAGAAAATATTAACTTACTATAAACAGTCATTTTCAATAAATATTCTTACGTTCTTATATTTTATAATTGGTCCTTTTTATGAAAGTATTCAAAAAATGTTGGTGCGATTTTTAACTTTTTAACTTAATACTCAAAGCTTATAAATAAAGTTTACTAACACCTTATCACCAATAACCGCAAGCAATTTCTGCCATAACTACTTTTAGATTGAATGACAGCTAAAAAAGGTGTTACGATAAATATCGCAGATAAAAATAAGTCTTTTTCAATGAGTTCATAAGGCTCATTATTCCAGATCATTTGATCACTTTATGACATCGTTTAGTCTTTTACGCGGTAGTTCCGGCTGGGACCAAACGACCCAGGTTCAGTGCAGATTTCGTCGTCATTAAATTAACGCAATGACATTAACAGCCTCTTTATGTACTTTATCTACCATTTATTGCTGGATGAAGTAAACTTAAATGCTACTTTGGTTATAAACAGTTTTGTTTATTTTTAAAGTAAAATATTTAAAATCAATTAAACTATGACCACTTTTACTTGTAAGTATCTGGGGGCACGGGAGTGCCCCCCCCCCCCGGCCAAGACGAGGAAGCGAAGCGCAAGGGCAACCAAGAAGCGAAGCGCAACCTACCTTTTCTCAAAGCGCTTCGTCGTTTTTTTGAACCCTGATATCTTGGGTTTGGAGTATACTAGATAATCAAAAGTCTCGGAATGTGATGTCAGTAGTAGACTTATTAAATATATAAAGTTTGAATTGTATAGCTTTTATAATATAGATTTTATTGATATCTAAAAAACACCGATTTATCACTTACTCACTCGTGATCATCAAAACTCGAAGGGTACTTCCAGAAGTCCTAGAAAGCTAAAATTTGGTATGTAAGCTAATATTAGTACACAAACAACAAAAAAACTACGAAATTGTATTTTAACCCCCCAAAGGCTTAACCCTCATAACTTGATTTTGGAGTATATCAGATAAACACAATTCTAAGGATATGATGTCTGCATTAGACTTATAAAACATACAAAGTTTCGATTGCATAGCTCTTATAATATAGATTTTGTTGATATTTAAAATACCCCGATTTCACTCATGATCATCAAATCTCATAGGGTTACCTCCTGAAGTCCTAGAAAGCTGAAATTTGGTATGTAAGCTAGTATTAGGACACAAACAACAAAAAAAATATGAAATTGGACTTTAACCCCCCAACCGCTTAACCCTCATATCTTGGGTTTGGATTATACCAGCAGAAGCACAAAATTCTCAGGATATGATGTCTGTAGTAGACTTAATTAACATATAAAGTTTCAATAGCATAGGTCTTAAACTTTGGATTTTATTGATATCTAAAAAACCTCGATTTCGCCAAAACTTACTGATAATTATCAAAATTCCTAGGGTACTTCCTGAAGTCCTAGAAAGCTGAAATTTGGTATGTAAGCTAGTATTAGTACACAAACTGCAAAAAAATTATAAAACTTGAAACTTTTAGCCCCTGACCCCTTAAACTAGGAGATGGAAGTTTGTTTGCGACTTCCGCAAATTTTAATGCTGGAGGTCTGAAAAAATGAGACGAATCTGAAAAATCTTTAAATATTTAGTAATTATTTTTAAGCCTTAGTAAAACACTGTTAAAGTAATGGAAAAAAGTAGTCATAAAAAGATATTGTGTTCATTTCAAAACTACTTCTTTCATAGCGCAAAACTCGCGCAGACTCTATTTTGTTCTTTGCACTGTCACATTCTGCGTTAAAGAGTAAAATAATATCACAGCATAAATGAATTAGTTATACCACAGAATAAAATAAATAACAGTACAAGAACGCTGGTTGATGCTGATCGAATTTTACACGATTTTAGACCACAATTCTGACCCCACCTTGCTTTTTCGGTTTATGGATAGTTACTTACAAAAAGAAGTGAAATCGCACCAAAATCATTTTCATGAATAATGTTGCCAAGACTTTGGCTAAACTAACTAACTAAACTAACCCTAACTTCAAAAACTCTACACATTAATCAAAATATGTGGCTTGGCCATTTCGCTACATGGAAACCTTTCTAATAAACAATAGTTCTTGTAGTAACGAAACGGCCAAGCCACATATTTTGACTAAGGTGTAGAGTTTTTGAAGTTAGGGCTTGTAGAGTTAGGGCACGTAGAGTTAGAAGCTTGGCTCTTCATGAGGTCTGATAACTTTTTGACAGTGCGAGCCAAAGTCTGGGCAACATTATTCATGAAAATGATTTTGGTGGGATTTCAATTTCATCGACCTTTCTGCAGCGCTACAAGATTTAAAAGCAGCTAATATACTTTTACATCCTATAAGTAATATAGGTACTAGTTTCTTCCTTTTTAGGGTTCCGTAGCCTAAATGGCAAAAAACGGAACCTTTATAGGGGGGGCTCCCCATACATGGAACTGAAATTGAAAAATTTTTTTTTCTTCAAACTAACATGTGTTGGGTATCTATAGATAGGTCTTTAAAAATGACATTAAGATTTCAAAGACAACTTTTTCTCAAAGTCAACCGTTTGAAAGATATACACCGCCAAAGTGGTAAAATGTGTGTCCCCCCCCTTTAACTTTTGAAATAAGAGAGTGAAAAATCTAAAAAAAATATATGCTGTAGATCTTAATAAACACTTTCAACCAAAATTGGTTTGAACGAGATATAGTAATCAGTTTTCGAGATATAGCACATTTTCCAAAACCGCAAATATAACTTTGTCATTCATACCAACACTGTGAAAAACAAAGTTATTTTTGCAGACGAAAAATGATAGGTGGTATTAAATGTGGTATGGTATAAGGTAACTACGGAACCCTATGGCGCGTGGCCCGACACGCGCGTGGCCCGACACGCACTTGGCCGGTTTTTTTATTTATTCTATTTGTAAGCCCGAGTATAGATAAAATAAAACTTAGGTGAATTAAGGGGGTGCTTTTCAAAACTACTAAAGCAGATAATCACTTCAAACTGACATTACCTATTTCAAATATACATTTACAACAACATTTGGAACAATTGTGATTACTCCAGTTGTCTGTAGTTAAAAAACTATTTTACATCAAAACAAGATTTGGTTATTCCTAGAGGAATTTAGGGAGCACATAACCAAACTTGATTACTTCCTTGATTACTTGGTTAATCAGCCACATCAAGACTTGATTAATTTTGTATTTAGGTATTCAAAATAAAGTATATTATTGCAAAATTTTTGAACCCAATACAAAGCAATGACTAATCTTGTAGTCTATAATAATGCAACAAAATTTCGGGTTAAATACTTAATAGTTCCATTCCTAGAGAACTATTTTGTTAAATTGTACAAAAACATTAAAAAAAATGGAACAGTCAAGTTTTGAAAAGTTACTCCTCAATTATTAATAATGGGTTGAGATTGAGACAACATAGGGTTAATACAAAACATACTAGTTAACCCATTTTATTATTTATGGCAAATAATTACATCTTTTCCTCATGCTACATAAGAAAACTTTTCACCCGTTTTAAAATGAACATCATTAAATTATTAATAAATGCATGACAGTTAAAGTAACAGCTCTTGCGATGCATTACTACATCATGAGTCACGGTAAAACGACACACAGTAGAAAAACTTCAGATGTCAATCTGTCTATTAGAATGGAATCCGATGGAAGTGGTTCGGTGACTACCGTTGCATCAGATTCGGTAGCACAAGACCATTACTTTATCATCTCGCATCGCAACTATTGGACACTGATTCATTAGGGTTGCCGCTAGTCTACTTAATGAGGGGTTTTTTAATTGACAGACAATGGTGGGTAGAATCAAGTCAACCAAGAGCAACATACCTAGGGTTCTAGGCTATTAACGATATTGTTTTATTTTATTCTGTACATTATTGCTCAGTTCGTAACTATGTAACCACTTGATTACATAATTGTTACAATATAATTTAATAATATTTTGTACAAAATTAGAGCTTTTTTAATTTTCCGTTAGAATAAAACAAGAACGTTAATTGTTTCATTTGAATAATTGCTTCAGTTACAGACAGAATTCAAAGTTGTCTCAAGTTCAAGATGTTTTAAACTTGATACCTCTTTATTTCAGTTTTACCACTTTCAAAACATATTTTCCTTCAACGCAACAATAGCAAAATTTTTGACAACCCTAAAGCTAACCTTTATACTGCCTCTATCGAATATCGTTGATAGTTATGGTTATTTTATAGATGGGACCAAAGAACTAATCCTATCTAACATCTCGAGGGTACGCAAGAGATTCCATACAAAAACTAAAGGTATTTTTGTTTCTATCCTATTGCTTGTTTTCCATGTTTTTAGATAAGCTTTATGCTTTTGTAAGATCATTTTACCACTAAATTAAAGATTATGGTGTTATTTCATCAAGTTTGATCTTAATCGTACTTAATTATGATTATTAGTAGGTGAAGATTTTAATAAACATTTAACATTTTCTTCTGTATCTTATTTTTTAATACATTTATTGTTTAATACAATTACATTAATTTAATTTATTTGACTAGAAATATCAATTTACTTATCAGTCTGTAAATATTTTTTTTGCTTACACACAACGACCTTACGTACTTTAATACAAAAATAGTTGCATATTGCTGGCAGCAAAAAGCTGATAAATGCTGATTTCATAATTGAAATCACTAGTATTATTTAAAAAGCTAAACTGAGAATTCAGATTAAGTCGTATTTAATACTACATTAAAAGACGTCTAATAATAATAAGAACCACAGAAGTGGGCCGGAAATCTAGATTTCGAATATAATTATATTGACAGTTACTGTGACGGTTACTATGTTAATTTATTCATTGACCCTATATTAGACTTTAGTACCGGAATTAATTAAATTGAAGCTAATTCAACTGTCTTAATTTGCAGGTCCTAAGTGGGTAGGACACAGTGTGGGGGCACTAAAATACCGGGGCGCCGCGCCCCACCGCCGCCGCGGGGGGCCCGCTTAACGCAAATATTAAAATTCCGTTACACGCAATTATATAATGAAACGTGTTATTATAAAAATATCGCATTAAAACGCCAGAGGCAACGTTCGTTTGATGTGAAACAATATTTTGTGTCGCACTTTCAGAAGTGGCCGGTTTAAGTTTTATGACACTAGTTTTGTCAAGACATAATACACTTTTTACAAAACATTTAACGAAATTTATGACGAATTAAGGAAAATGACACTTTTATGGCTCTTACAATACTTACCTACATATTTTAAAAGGTAGGTAAGAATAACTAATAAATATTTTAATGTACGTAGCAGTTATAAAAGCCTTCAAAGATTAAGTTTATTAACCTATAGTATACATCTGAAATAAACCTTTATTTTTCTCTACTACACAAGCTTCTATTATTTCAAAGTTATTATTCAAATTCCTTTAATAAATGATTCTTTAACCATAAGACGCGTTTCCTAGAAGAAGACCATAAGACTACCAAGGTGCGCCCACACCATCACTCACTGCTTTTCACTTATAATGATGTTAAAAATGTTATATAACAGCCGTTCGTGTCCACCCATTGTACTGTTCAATAACAAAATGAAAAGAAACGAGTCGCATCTTAAAAAATGACTCTCAATTTATTTGAGGTATAAAAAAAGTAGATTTTCCCATGACACCCGCCTGGGCGTTCTGCGTCCGAAGCGAACGCCATCCTTCTTCGACGATATTTCTTTGTCGTTTTTTATTTAAATGGCTTTGACATTTGGGAGTCGGGTCACTTATTAAATTAGTCTTTGTATTTAAATGAGCGATTAATTATGTTGTGTGCGGAACTGCTTCTGGTTTGCGGTTGGTCTTATTTTGAATATGTAGTGAGTTTTGTCGCCGTAGAATCTAGATTAAACTTTATTTTTAGTAGATTGTGAGTTCAATTTAATACACCTGTTTTATTTAAGTATCTACAGATTATCTTTCCCAATGGCTTATGGCTGTTACAGCTGATAAGTTTCTTGCGCCCGTTCTTCTTGTCAGCTAAAAAAGTCTGGAACGGGTGGTAGGAAAATATAGACGATTCAAAAGTACTTAATTATTAAGTTTATTTGAATAAAGTTTATTTGACTTTGACTTTGACCAAACAATGTTAGCGACTATAGTTTGTTATAAGTAGTGTGTTTCGAAAATCTATGAAAACTAGCTAGCTAGTCAATCGATCAAACTAATCAGGTTTAAAAAAATACGTGAATAAATAAAAACTAAGGTGACAATACATTA
Organism: Agriphila geniculea; assembly: GCA_943789525.1. Lineage (NCBI taxonomy): Eukaryota > Metazoa > Arthropoda > Insecta > Lepidoptera > Crambidae > Agriphila > Agriphila geniculea. Next base: position 19,721,687 of record OX038875.1, read on the forward strand.
CTTTGGGTATAACTAATTAGTTTTTACGCTATTGTAAAAAAATACTATTATAGGTAAGTGTTAATTAAATACTTCTTTTATGTCCGAATCATTTTTTTATTTATCGACTACTTCTTGCAAAAATTGTAAGCCATAACCAAATCACCTTATCACATTGTAAACCATGTACAGTATCAATTATCCCAGCACCCCATTACAAGAGCGTCATATTTGCAATAAACATCATATGATGTGCAATAAAGTACCTACGCGAAGAAATGGAAAGAGCAATGGCATCGAAAGCGACCAGTTATCGATCAACGCAGGATGTCGTAAACAAAGACGGAGTCGCTGCGATCATCGAAATGATCATTTGTAACTTGTGAATCATATCGAACACAGGCGAAACTTTAGTGTATGATGAAGATTCGTCGTCATATAGAAACTACAATATTAAATTAAAAATCATTATTATTGTATCTATAATAATAAGACTCCTAGAGTCCTAGAATGTTGTTCAAATTCGTTACGAAATAAGTAAGTACTAGAAAAAAATAGTACATACTTACTTGAAAAAATACTCGTATACGATACAAATGTTGCTAAATACAAACGCATTATAAAAAGTGGGATAATTGACACTGAAATATAATATCCCATACAACAGTATCGAATAAGCGACTACCATAAAAACACTGTCGTTAAAGCCTACCGTACACTACGCATATAGATTTCCACTGATGTGCCACAAAAACAATCGAGATACGACATCGCTTACTCGACCAATATTCGATTCCCAAAGTTCCTGGTACCGGTGCCTAAATGATGTTAGACATTAATCCTAATGTACCCGGCTAGTAACTAAACGTTCAATCTGAAAGTAAATATTTCAATGCGTATAATAAAACTATGGGTTAAAAAAGCGGAGAGCAGTGCTCGTAAGGCATTCGTCGGGTATGACTTCTGGGAAGATATGCAGGCCACTGTCATATCACGAGCGGTAGGGAAGGCCGCGGTATGCGAGGAATCTTATATCGATGTTTTTTTTTTATTTATAATTTTACTTTTATTTGGATACCTACTTCGTTGATAATTTTAATTATAAATTTCCTCAAGGTCAAACATTGAATCTTGTCCTACTCGGTAGGTGGTTTGATGAAGTTTATTTAGATATGGTGTTAAAATAATAAAGATTCACAAAGCAAATAGTTTTAAAGTTTTTAACTATTAATTGTGGCACGATTATTGGCAAAAACACATTCAAAACTAGACATTATATTCTGGTACTTAAAAAACAAATTGTAAACATTAATCAACGGTTTAAAAAAACAACAACAACCAATGCAGTAACGTTTGAAAAAAATAATATAAAGAAACCTTTTATCAATTTAATTATTCAATGAAAAGACATCAACGTCATAATAAAAACACATTTGCTTTTAGTAAAATATCATGATAAAATTAATTAATTAAGTATTGACTATTGTATCGATATCATTACAACAAGTCCCATCACTATCGCGACAGGCGCAAGCGCAGGACAGATGATCAGTCATGCGCCAGATGCTGCGATAAGCCAGCAGTAGCCGCTCATTAATCTACCCACTCCCCACTTACCCCCCTCTTACCCACCACTATCCACCAATTAAACGGACACAGCTACAGTTTCTAAGAAACCCAAAAAACACCGATATCTCGATATAAGATAGTGTAACATAGTAGCGTATCAGTATCTGTTTACTTATCGATGATGTAGATTTAAGTATCGATAATAAAGTTTGGCATTTACAAATTGAATACGGCTCTGATATTTTGATATATTAGCGTTGGTAAAAGCAAATAGATAAATCACTGCGATTTTTTGTGAAGAAATTGCCGAACCGGTTCAGCCGTATACTCGGTATTTTGTGTACTACCTAAATATTTATTATAAATGAATTCTTCTTTGGATGGAAGTAATATTTAAGTTTAAAAATTAAACATAAGTTCGGATTGTGCATTCCTGTAGTAGTAGAATGCAATCAACATTCCAAGTACTTCGAGATGCATATTTAAGAAATCAGCGTTCATTTTTATTTCTAAAAGATAAAATACCGATAATCGTTTTTATTATTAGTTATGTCAGAGAACAGAGTTGAAACAATTTAATTTAAGCAGTAGATACTTTACTTACCCAGAAAATTTGGTGTTTTTCACAGACTCCTCCGGAATTGAATCCAGGACCTGAAAAAAGCAACGCCGGCCGGTATTCTACCACTCGACAACAAGAAATACAACTATTTACTACTTCTTAATAATGAGCTTAACAAAATCCGGTTTCAACCGCTGTTAGCTTTCTTAGCTAATAGCCATTTAATTTTATGATTATTCATATTAGATCCTTACTATTAATTAATTACAACTAATATAAATATAATTCCGTGGAATCAGTAGTCGTTGGTAGTCATAAAACCTTTTGCGTAGGGTTGTTTCATTACTGATCACTGTGATCATGAACATGATTCAAAAACTTACAAAGCTAGGCACTTACCATATTATTTCTGAAGCACCTTACGTCTATTTTTAAATAACACTACTTAACAAGGCTTGTTATCAGTTTATAATAATCAGAGTCAATAGGTAGTTTATAAGTTTAGTTATAAACTATCTACTTTAAGAGGTGGTTTTGTGAGCTGTAGACATCACGTTTGTGTCATTATTAGAATTGGCTGAAATACCTATGTTTCTTTTTTCGAAAAATTTCAAGAAATTGAATTGAGAAAAAGTTCTCAAACTATAATTATCGAAACTGCTCACAAGTTTTCACGAGAATCGGTTGAGAAATGCGACCTGTAGATAAGAACAGCCGGATATACGGACTTTGAAAAGCATTTTTGACCAAGCTGAAAGGGAGACGCTTCGCTAGCACTTCGCGCTTGCTCGGTCAATAATAACCAAGAGTGACATTGATCCTGAGTTACGTAAGGTCTTACCTAGAGATATAGGCAGAAACTCACCCCATGAAACATGCTCTGCAATGATTTTAACAACTGCCTATGATATGATATGACAAGCTTACCAATATGTATGTTTGGTTGTGAGCAGAAAAGTGTCAACCCTAGATTTAGGGTTGAATTCGGCAGCGGCCGCCCGCGGGGCCTACCGCTGCCGACCAGCGGCGTCCATTAACGAAACGCTCCGTTTTACGTCTGCATTAAGCCGATCGCTCGTAAACCCCGCACTTGATTGATAAGTGTCGCTGCGGAATCGCTGCGAATCGCGGATATTGGATGCCGCGAGATGCTACTGTACTGTAACCAGGCTATTGGATTTAAAAGGACTCTTTAATCACCTTGACATGTTTCATGAAGGAGCCTTAATAAGCGATTCGCCGTTCGATTTTTTACTTTTGCCGATGTCACACTAGGAGGGGTGGCCGCTGATGCCGATGATAGACCTGCAGCGCCATATTTTTTTCTTTTAATGGTTTTCACTGACGACTTATTGGCTCTCGTTGACGAATCGCTGGTGGACAATGCCGCAAATATTTTGTTAATTCTGAATATAATAAACAAACCTATAAAACATAATTTACAAACCTGAGCGTGTTCACACTTTAAATATATATTTTTTACACCAATCAATTCTAGCCCGTTTTTTCCATGGTGAGTACATGAAGAATCCATCGGCAACAAAGTTTCCTAACTTTTGAATACTGATTAATATTATTAGAATTTTGTGTCATACCAAACCCCAAAAACCCTCAAATTGTCCAGTAGGTAATATGCCGGTTGCCTTCAATTAATCATGTGACAATAGTCTTTTTTTGCACAGTGATCGCATTTGAATGCCGATCTTCACCAATTTCGCCATAGGAGAGACAAGAAAACGATTACATTCTGCGTACCAATGGTTTACGATACAAAAATAAGGGGTTTTCTATTCTTGAACCATTTAGAAGTGAAGCAGTAAAAACTTGCGAAGAGAGCGAAGTTACAAAATCATAAATAAATTTCACCCTAAAATCTTTTCGCGTAAATTTCATTTTTGCTACGGGCGACGAACTTCGCATTGAACAAATGACTCGCAACTTCCCTTCTGGACAATGGACCCGGTCAATTTTTTTTAACACGTTTTTATTAGGTTGCTTTCTCGTTTGTGTGTTCGTTCGTTCGTTTGTTTCTCCGCAAAGTTTGTGAACGATTTTGTACTAGCTTCCCAATGAGCTAGAAACTTGAAACTTTGAATATAGGTCAGAACTGGAAGGCAATGCAATATTATGGTGTCATTGAGCTGATCCGATGATGGATTTGGAAGAAGGCCACAGGATCTTTATGATGAAACCATACAACCCTATCGTGTTTGGGCTCGTTACAATCGTCTTGACGAGTACTCTAATGGGAGATATGATCCAGGGTCTGATGATGAAGCTGAAAGGCCATGCCATAGGAACTCAATATTGAAACGTTGCAAACCCATCAAATTTGGGCTTGTTTTAATTGTCTTGACGAGTTCTTTGTTGGGAAATAGTTTCGAGGGTCTGATGATGGAACCGGAAGAAGGACACAGGAACTCTTTAATAAAACCATGCAACCCCATCTAGTTTGGGCTCGTTTGAATCATCTTGACAAGTACTTTACTGGGAAATAGTGTCCGAGGATCTGATGATGGAGCCGGAGGAAGGCCATAGGAACTCTGTAATAAAACCATGCAACCTCATCGAGTTTGGGCTCGTTTGAATCGTCTTGACGAGTACTTTGTTGGGAAATAGTTTTCAGGATCTGATGATGGAGCTGGAAGAAGGACACAGGAACTCTTTAATAAAACCATGTTACCCCATCGAGCTAAGACTCATTTGAATCGTCTTGACGAGTAATTTGTTGGGAAATAGTTTCCAGGGTCTGATGATGGAGCCGGAAGAAGGCCACTGGGACTCTGTAATAAAACCATGCAACCCGATCGAGTTTGGGCTCGTTTGAATCGTCTTGACGAGAGCGAGTGCGAGAGTAGGAGATGGTATATTTTTAGTCTTAGCTCGTTAACTAAAAAGCAGAAAATAATAATTTACTGAAAAAAAAATTTTTTTTAAAACACGTTTTTAAAACGGACTTAATTATTACAAAAAAAAATCGGACTAAAATATTAAAACGGAGTAGTCAAAACAAACCAAAAAGTAAAAAATAAATTCTTCTGTAAATATTTATAACCCTACAGAAATTTTAAACCGAAAAATTTTAAACAAAAAAAAAATTATAAAAGCGTGTGACGCGCTACGAGTACCGATGCGTCTAAAATTATGACGATCACGACGAGCCATGTCTAACTACCCTCACTGAAATTATAAAAAAGTTAACATTATTTTTATGCAGTCTTCTCTCTAATTTATTCAATTTAAAAAAGTTGCTTTACATACAGATATGCAATGCATATTTTTTTTTTTAAATTGAACAACTTAACAAGTTTACAGATAAAATAAATATATTCACATGGGATTTTATCATTTCTTGATATTTTCTATTTCTATTATTTACTACCACAATAAATCCTTCGTAAAACGAGTCACAGCGCCTTACCATAGACAGTGCTGCCAACGTCAGAATAGAGAACTAATAATCATTCGAATTGTAATCGCGGCGCGCGCGTGTGTTAACCTCACGGTAATTCGTAAAATTCATAGAACCAAATCAATTCCCAAAATCGAACTGTGAAATACCTAAAGATAGCCAGTGCACGTCTGGAGAGAATTTATGATCCATCAGCAACCAGCGACCACACCTGGGGCCCCAGAGAAAACGGGACACCGACGAAGCTGCAGGTACGTGGTACAGATACAGTTTTCCTCAACTTAAGTTTTTGGTTTCATCCTGGGTGACGGCTGAAAATTTGCGGCAAAATTTACACACCGAGTCTGGACCCTTCTTGCTGCTGCACACACATGCATGCCTATTTCTGAGTCTCTTTTGTTAAGAGTAGCTTGTTTGTCCTTTTCTTTTTTTATTGTTTTATTATTAGTTATAATCTAGTGTATGTATTGTTGTTTGTATGAATGTGTGTGTTGTAGCAAAATAAACTTCTTATCTATCTATCTATATTCTGTTATTAAATAGCTACTTATTGTAGTACTATTAATTTATTAATATTCAGCTTCGATAATAAAGCTTGGTCACATTATGAAATAATGCTTATTCAAGTTTGGGACATTATGGTTTTACACCAGCCGCGGCGAGATCAAAGGAGCCGGCAGGTGCAGTGAATTGAATGTGTTTAGCAGTTTAGCTATTAAACTACTTAAAAATTTGCATAAAAACTGACCTACTGGCGAATTCCAAACTTATTTCGAGCTTGCTTTTAAGTGTCCCACTAACTTTATAGCCCAATTGTGAGTTAAACTTAAGTGTTTGCAATTTTTTGCTGCATGTCAAAATGTTTGCTACAATTTCGTTCGGTATTTGTTCGTATGCTTTGAATTTTTAGCTGACTTTTTTTATTTAACCTAAGTAATATTTAAATAAGCAAAATAGTTTCATTCTTATTAGAGATGGATGACAACCAAAACCATGCAAACTTCAGACAATTTTAAATAAGAGCATTCTTGTTATTTTACTGTAAGTTAATGATGTTTTTAGGGTTCCGTAGCCTAAATGGCAAAAAACGGAACCCTTATAGTTTCGTCATGTCTGTCTGTCTGTCTGTCTGTCTGTCTGTCTGTCCGTATGTCACAGCCACTTTATTCCGAAAGCGTTAAGACTACACAGTTGAAACTTGGTAGGTAGATGTATTCTGTTAACCGCTTAACGAATTTAATACAAAAATAAGAAAAATAAAAGATTAAGGGGGGGCTCCCCATACATGGAACTGAAACTGAAAAATTTTTTTTTCTTCAAACCAACACGTGTTGGGTGTCTATAGATAGGTCTTTAAAAATGACATTGAGGTTTCTAAGACAACTTTTTCTCAAAGTCAACCGTTTGAAAGATATTCACCGCCAAAGTGGTAAAATGTGTGTCCCCCCCCCTTTAACTTTTGAAATAAGAGAGTGAAAAATCTAAAAAAAATATATGCTGTAGATCTTAATAAACACTTTCAACCAAAATTGGTTTGAACGCGATATAGTAATTAGTTTTTGAGATATAGCACATTTTCCAAAACCGCAAATATAACTTTGTCATTCATACCAACACTGTGAAAAACAAAGTTATTTTTGCAAACGAAAAATGATAGGTGGTATTTAATATGGTATGGTATAAGGTAACTACGGAACCCTATGGCGCGTGGCCCGACACGCACTTGGCCGGTTTTTTTTTCAGTTACAAACAATTCATCATTGTCCAAGAGCAGCCGCATGCGGCCGGACAACAATAGAAAATCTATTGTGTCTTATTTTCCAGGCCTTGATGGTTTAACAAAATGTACAGACCTATCTTGGTGTAAGCAGCCTAAAATTTTAAAAATGTTCATTCCTATTTTATTCGTGGATGTAATCAAGAAGCATTTTATCACGCACCGGATGCGAACTGTTGACCTTGCAACGTTGGATCTGATGGGGAATTTATTTCTTAGAGTTTTGTAACGAACGGAAGTTACATCTTTTTTTAATGATCTAGATACGGCCAAAAATGGAGATAGAAATTCTCAATGTTTTCTATATTTAGGTAGATACATATATTAAACTACAAAATATCTAAGAAATTATTAGTTAATTTACATTATGAAAATCTTGCACTCTAGAATGTGAATAACAACTGCGACATTTTCGATAGAAAAAATAAAATAATTATAATTACCTTTTTGTTTTTATAGAAAAATGTTTTATAAACAGGCCCAAATGGTTAATTTTGAATATTCGTTATTTTTTCGGTAAAAAATCCGAAAAAATAGTAAAAAGTAAACTAATCACGCCAGTTTATCGGTACTTACCTCAAACTTTTCTATTCTTCTTTAAATTACAATATACTTATTTCTGTAAATATTTATTGAGTTGAAGCTTCAGTCGAAAAATTGTTATTACTTCTGAATAAACTATTTAATAACCCCAACACGAGTATTTATATTACTCTCTGGGGTTGTCTCAACGAAATTGTGTAAGTAAATTATTCATTAATAAACTATATTTTATATTATTAATAAACTATAATAAAGTAACAATTAGGTACGTATTTTACGCAACCGGAGAATCTTAAACTTGAGTCCGAGATATTCCTAAGATAAAAAGGTAATAATAATAAGACAAGCCTCATGTCACGAAGTCTGCCCACTTAATTTAGTCAATTTACCGTTTTGGTCGTGGTATACCGAGAGTTTCTCGGAAGTCGTGAATGGCCGCGCGTTTCATACCATCCCACTTTCTTCAACGCAATGCTTGAAGATTCCGATGTGCTGTGGTTTGGTTGGGCATCTCAATGCTTACATAGAAAATGCTTTTATTAGTTGCTTGAATTTCTGTACTCACCTGGAATAGTAATGAGTTGAAAATCTGGGAGCGAGTCATTCGTGACTCATGTTAAAATTGTATGGAAAAGTCATATAAATATAAGTAGTTCTGTCTATTTCATGTTGTATAAGCTCTTAAATGAAATACTTTAGTTACATGACATACATTCACAACGATTTTTTTACTGAAACACTCATAAATCAAAATTGTTACTAAATAAGTTGCATCGCTTTCATAAGTTAGGTAGTTTTTACATGGGCTTACACTTAATATTACTTCCAACCTTAATCAGCAGCAATACCAACTAGTCCAGAAACAAATCTAGACCCAGGATTTGAAAAGCCAGTACTAAACGACACTGTTAGAGAGATTGTTCCGTGGTGCTATGTTTTATTCATAAAGCTAACGTGGAGAATGTTGTAGCAACGACTTCTGTGCACACGATTCCATTAGTCAATTTTAATACATAAAATCCATAAAGTTATAAACAAATAGGTGTTGTTAGAGTTACTTTTTTCTTTACATGTAGGTACTCTGAATTACAGAGTACTAGTTAAGTCATTATTACAGGTAAAAACGTCATTTAAATAGGTACTTGGAAAATATTTACTTATTTACTTATCCAACCTATAACCTATTTAAATGAAGTTTTTACCTGTAATAATGACTTAACTAGTACTCTGTAATTCAGAAACAAGTTTTTTCACATTTTAAAGTCAGAATCAGAATAGTAAGTTCACTTGGGTGCAATTAATAACATAGAAAGCATAACCAAAATCACACAATCAAAGCGCTTTCAATATTTTGGTTGCATTACTTACTGTTATAAATTTTCCTTTAACGAGATGTATGCTCTATTCATTTTTGAAGTAAGTACATGCAAAGTCTTATGAATAAATACAGGTACACCGTAACAAATAAACAACCAACAGCCATTCACACGTTAGCAATGAATAGACTAACCAGAGTCTATTTCCATGTCATTATCCGAGCCTGTGCTTGAGGAGGTTTATTAATATCGTTCTGCGGTCAAAAGTTAATCGGGTTTAAGTCGTTCGCATCGCCCACGAAGATCCATCACACTCGTCATTATTCACATACGAATTATGTAATTTCAATAAATGGAGCTTATTGAATAGTGATGAACGTCGGTAGGCCGCGGCCGAACCCCCGTCGAGAACCTACCAACCTCCAACGAGCATTCATACCATTCAACATCCAAAACTAAATCCATTTCTGCTCCAACAGACTCTTTGAAATAACGATTAATCAGAAACAATCGATGGTACACGTACAGGAACACTACATTGTAATCAAAGTGAACATGTGGTACACATCTCTCCCAATAAGCACTTAGATCCTCATTGTCTAAAATAAATGTATTTTGTTTGAATAAATCGAGCGAGTGCCAACGGAGGTCGGGATGGGTGTTAATGAATCTTTTCTTAATGAGGTTCTTTTAAGCTGTTGCGATTTAATGGTATCTCTTGATTGAAATAAAGTGTCTAATGAAGAAATATGGAAGACTGAGTTTACATAAAATCAATCCAAAACTTGTCTGTCATCGGATTTTAGGATTTCAATAAGTACTTATTTTCAGGATAATGGTTTTACAGATTTTGAAATACCTACACTTTTAAATTATCTGGTAGGCCTAGATACCTTAAGCATAGACTGCGATAGCCCTCTTTACAGATTTTTTTTTAAAACCGTTTTACTTAGATAGCATCGAAGACAAAACCGAAACAGGCATTTTAGGTTTGACATTATTACTGCCTATTTATTTTTAATTATAAATACGAGCTATCTTTCCTCTGCTAACGGTGTTATATGACACAGAACGGTGTGCAACGAAAGCTGTAATTTATCTTAGGTACACCACTATGGAACGAATACAATAATAGAGCGTTAAGCGAGCTCCCCACACGTCCATAATTGATTTATAGGCAAATATTAAATCTGTTCTCACCAGGCCTCTCGTGAGTAATGACCGTGCCCAATACTGTTTGAGGTTTTGTTTTTCACCCATTTATCCATGTAAGCGCTCGCGCTGTTTGACTGACAGACTGTTACGTCCACTAAGAATTCACTCGAATGGATTGCTAAGAGCCCAAATCCCACATAATGGTCATTACGTTTTATTTAAAAATATTTTTGTCAGCCCGGCTCCTTATCAATCACCCGCGTAAGCCCGATGTAAATGTCAACAAAATGTCCGAGATGAACAGTTATCAAAACAATACAAAACGCAGGATGTTATCGATAATGATCGCGGCCACGACAACCCTCTAACTCCATTTTTTGTAGGTTGACATCGCGCTAATAATACTCATGAGAAAAATGCGCGCCGGACCCCCGTCATCCTCCTTTTGTTTTTAATTTCTACCTCAGTGGCACCGATTTAATTGGGCTCAACTCGAGCGAGCGCACCTTCGTATTTCACCTCGGCTCGCTTCATTTGAATATTTAAAGCATTTCGGGTCCCCGTCGCATTATTTTGTTTATTTACACAATATTTATATATTTATTTCAGAGGCAGCGTCATTTATTTGGTGACGTGACTTACCGATGTCGCGTCCTTCCCAGTATCGACATAGTTAACGCGGTGAATTCTCTCGCGTTCCATTTAAAAGTTTGGAGTTGTCTCTTTGGTTTGTCTTTTTGTCGAGTCGCGTTGCTGCCGCGTGTGGCGGGTTCTGCTCTTCGTTGTTTTCTGGCCAGCTCTTATCTTCGACAAGATTGCTCGTTTTTAAATGAAGTTATATCGCCCCGATTGAACACCGGGCCACGGAGGCGAGGCGAATTTTTAATTAGTTTCCGAAGATAGAGAATTTTAAAGGAGGAATGCGGGAGGGAGACGGCGGCGTGTGTGCGCGGATTCCTTAATTGAGACGTGGACGCCGTAGCGGCCGTCGTGAGGCGATTTGTTAAAGAGCCAGAGATTAATTATGAATTAAAGACTTAAATCGACATCCGTGCAACGGCGCACACCGACTGTATAAGTTGGTATTCGCTAATGAAGAGAATTAATGGACGCTATTTTTCGTTCTGTCATATAGAAAGATCGCGTGATGCAGGTAGTAATATAAGTGCACCGTCTCATATCGTAGCACACCTCTCAATAAGTTAATGAAAACGATAAGAATTACAATCACTCAATTTTATTGTTGACAAATTTTAAATTTAATAAATTGAGCGTAAACATTGTAATTATTCAGAAGGAACTAAGGCCACCACGTTGAAGCCGATGTTATCAGGCTCTCGTTCAATGAACTGGCGACAGATCTTAGCTGCATCATCCAGAAGCTGTTCAGGTGTGGTGGGCCCATGGTTGACCGGGAACACTTTGCGGCCGTCCAGCTCGAGCAAGTATCCGTCCTTGTGAATGAACGTCACAAAGTGGTTGTTCGGATTTTCATTGGCGATTTCAACCTCGGACGGATCGTGATGGGCTACGTCTTTGTACGCTTCCAAAATGGCTGTGGAGTTTTCCAGTAAAGCTCCTTTGGCTGCTGCGTCTAAGCCCTCGGCGTCTTTCAAATAGTTCTTCAGAGGTCCATCACTTATTTCTATTTTTTCGGCGTTGTTAGCGACGCTGTGCACTAAAGCAATGGTACCGCAGATAGTGCTCAAAACTTGCCTCATGTGGAATACGTTTTGGGGAGTTTTGAACCCTTTCGTCTTGAGCTCGTGCTCCTGTTCTTGCCTATGTTGCTCGTAGACATCAGAAAGTGGGAATAAGAGAACGACAGCCAGAACAGGCCGGGGCACCCAGGAAAGAGCATCGCCCTCCAGCCCGATGACGTCAACCATTCGCCACTTATCAGATACCCCTAGTTTGGCCAAGTATTTATTCATAACCTCAGGGTTGGACTCCATCGGCAACGCAGCAGCCATCTCAAACGTTATCTGAAATCAGTAAACCCAAGTTGCAAGAAACACAGCCTCTTTGAAACTATCACTGTCAGTGTCAAAATCTTCTATGCTTGATATTTTATTTTGTAAACTCTTCTTTTTCTTTTAGCTGTCAATTTAAAAAAGATTTTAACACAAGTTGACAACAAAAATATGGCACACTATAAACTCTTTTATTTCTCATACTCGGAAAGTGATGTATTTATTTCACTGACCTCCTCTTTCCTCACGGAAAGTGATGTTATAATATGGAGCTCATACTCCATATTATATTTTTTTTTTCTGGTCAGTGACTTATTTAAACCGATTTTATTTTTAACTTTCTTTATACTCGAACTATAGCCGAAGCCTCATAATAATGGGAATTGCTTCTTTTCGACCATAATAATATCAATCTACTATTTTGACCCTATGCCATAAACAAAAGTAGTGTCAGTAATAATGTTCATAGATAATACAATAATGTTAACTCAAGAAAACTAATAACGTCAAAAATAGTAGAGTACGTATATTGCAAGAACCTTATATTCAGTATATTGGTATAAGAATTACATTTTGGACCAATAGTTTTGGACTTCTTTACTTGTAACCTCAGTCGTTTTCTACTATGCATCGTGTTTTTGCACTCACTGGTAGCTAATCGCGTATCGTTTCATTGGTAAAATATGATCGGTTACATTCGAAATAATGCAGGTGGCTTTATGATGTAGATAGAGCCAACATGTATGTACACCATCATTTGATATTTTAAATTTTTTTATACAATTAATAAGTACTATCTTCAATTAATGTGTGTTGTGCGCCGGGGCATGTTCGCCGTCCGTTTTAATAGCACTATCCTTTGTTAAGGCTATGAATAATAACATTACATGTTGTTTAAAAAAATAGTAGCTCGATAGCTCAATTTTATATTATGACATTTAAAAAAATTGTTGAAGTACTTTTACAGATGCTGTACATACTTAGGTAACATAAACGAACAGAACTGGTTATTCCATTAATTCAACGAATACGTTACTTTAATTTTATAGGACGAAGCAAGTAAAAGCTACATTTTACATTACTTTCTATTACTTAAGAGCCCTGAAGTTTTTTTCACAAAGGGAAATATTTCAACATACTTACATACAGTTTGCCCGATGAAGATCAAATCAATATACCGTAGCTTAAAGATGTTTGCAATGCAACACCAGTTTCATCATCAACATTTCATTTTATCCAGTTTCTGGATAAAATTAAATGTACATACCACACTTATTTTATGACATCTCATTCGTATCGTAATCCAAACTTATATCTGGCTGGCTGTCTTGATACTCCAACTAAAGCAATCAAATACAATTTCAGACAGTAATAAATCACCATAATATCAATCGCAAATAAAATAGTATACCTTGCACAAACCATGACTTACACATACCACAAGAATGATGTGGCCAACTCTAGAGTCGGTCCGCTGCAAGTGTTGCAACACTTTGTGGGTCACAGCCGCGCTATCTCATTAAGGTGTCGAATTTTGTCAAACTCCTCGGCATCCATTAAGGGCAGCAGTGGGCGGGGCTATTGAAAAGCTATCGGTGCGATGCGCATGAGGGTTCAGTATCCGGGGATAAAGCTTGAGATTTACATCCACTAAAAACACAGTTGCAAATTATTGTCCTTTTTTTAGAGAATTACAACTGCCATCGTTTTTTATTAAGAGTTATTTTAAAATAAATTACCCAAGCAGAGACCTGTTGATTAAGGCGATTAGTGCCCTTACAGTGGCGCCCAAATTTAATATAACGATATCTTATTTTTGTATATTATTTAGATTTGTTTGTTAAGTTTTAAGGTGCAGAGACCAATAAATGTTTTTTTTCTTTATATATTAAATTTCTTTTTTATAGGCCCCTTTTTAATCTTTTGCCTACTACTACAACGACTTTTATTTTACAGAGGTTATTAAACTATTAAACTATAGAACCTTAGCTTCAATCGGTACGTGTGAATTTTTGATACATTATGTACGTACGTAAGTACTTAGCGAGCAATAAATTTAATTATGATGAGGGCGCCACTATGGGGGCACTAATCGCCTTAAAAAAGGTGTACTGAATTCTCCAACTGATCGCACCAATTTCATCACAAGCATTAATTGCCTACTTCTGTTGACATTTTAATTAAATTATAAAGCATTACCGAGATAGTCGATAAGCTTACTTCATCACTTACTGCTTTACAATTTAATCAAGAAATAACACACGGATTGATGGCTAGTCGTTAGTCGAATGCTCCTTGCTAAGTAGCTAACCGTGTCGTTATCCAGCTGTTATAATATTGTTGCTAGGACATTTTACGCAGTTGCTCACGCGATTCACGATTTATCTGTCACATTTAACAACCATCACCTAAGTAGATGATAAATAGTAGCTAGGTAGGTGATCTCTCTCTAATGTGACGAGTAAATGGTGAGTCCATTAGGTATTATAAATATAGCAAAATACCAGGTATGGATGACAGCTGTGTTATACCTGATGATGTTTAATCATTTTTTTATTAAATTATTTATATGCTTTCTGAAAATAGGTACCTAGTACCTTACCATGAAAAAATACTGAAACAAACTTATCCATCTTCTAAAATCTTGAAAAACGTCTTAATTACGTACCGTACTACTATTGGAGACGAGGTTACCTAATACTCAGTATTTTTTAAAGAAAAGTTGCTAATATTTACGAATTTTTGCGCGGTATAACAAATATTCCAGCTACTTACATGATATCTGCAGATCGATCGAGTCTTCAAATCTCATGTGAGTCCCACTAGAGGCGGAGGCGTGGCGCTTGTCCGCGCTGACTACCTTCAATTATGGCCTAAGAGCGCTCATTATTTAGAAATTCTCTCAGTAAATACAATAATCGATACACATGACAACCGCCGCCGACGGCGCGCGAGCGTGCCGTGTAACTTTCGATTTTAATGAGTTTATTGAAACCTTAATATTTGTAACGCTATAGTTCTTCCAATACCTGTCTGGTGCCAATCATGTCAAAATAATGTTGCGTATAAGATTCACTTTTAAGCGGTAGATAATTAAAAGGCGTTCCATTGTTCCTTTAGAAGCGCTTACGCAAATTAATTTGCGTTTAAAATGATTACTCAAGATATTAAAATTGATAAACTGTAGCGAACGTAAAAGATGTTCTTACTAAATGTAGATTATTTTTTTCACAGTAAAAATAGGTAAACGTATCGAAATGTTTGTAAATATCATTCGCTGAATATAAAAGACATCAACGACATTCCTATGTTGTGACTGAAATGAAAAATGAAATGTAAATAAATGAATGGTAATTCTTTCTACTGGTTTATTCTGTAATAAACAGATGGAGCATATAAAAGGCCAGAAATGGTATTAAAGGAACAATTCAAGAAATAAAAGTTAGTTTAAAGTAGACCATCTAGTTTATTTTCGCCCATATACATAAATTTGATAAGAAATGGCTACAATCCTCCATTTCATCCACTACGATTTTGTACTGAACAATTTCATTTGGCGACATCTAACATTCGAATCGGACATTACTAAAAAAATATAGCCGAAAATGAGCTTTAGAATCAAAGACGATACATTTCAAAATACGATGAGTAGATATTATTAAAATAAAGAAGTTAATAAATTTTTGGTACATTAAAAATCCATCTCTTTCATAATGGTTTGAAAGATGACTTCATGCTTTCTATCACAATATACATTAGTCTGTATAATTTAGGTATTTATAATTGTACTTAACAAGGTACTCTTATAATTCGTCAAATCTATCAAAACACAATGAAAGAGGAATGCGTAAAATAAAATATTTTTAAATACTTTAAAATGTTCACTTACACTAATGAGAAATACATAACACCGACAGAAAACGTAATACTAACCCATCATCTATTCCATTATATGTTCTAAAATATACTATCATAATTTATAATTTCATGCATCACTATGACATGACATCTAGTCAAATCCGTTCTTAAATTAGGTAACTCGTTATGTACTTGTTATATGGCCAGATATTTCATTTATCATTTACTACATATACACCTTTATTATGTATGTACTTAATAATAACTTCGTATTTACTGCATTTGGTCGATTAACCATCTTTAATAATTTGCTATTGTAATATATTTGTATTTATTTCGAGTACAAAAAGCTGATAGCTTTTCAAAAAGTAAATATTCATATAAATAACTTATGCAATAACGCTGATTACTTACTATAAAAAGAAAACTATTAAAAAGAGACCTTATAGTCAAACTTGGTATACAAGAGTAAACATTTGAGAAATACTTGAACAATTGTTCGTTGGTAAAGTGATCATAAAACCTTTAGCTTACAATAATGTATATCAAATGAACCTACTGCATTATAGTTTGAAAATATCACTTGGGTTATTGGTAAGACTTCTTAGAAAGCCATGGACGCGAATAAGCAATGATGTAAAGAACAATGTGTACACTGTACAATGTTGATAGTAGTGTCTTTCTTTATATTATTTTAATTATCGTACTTATGGAAAAATTAGTTATTTCCAGCACTAACACAAAACTAAAAATAAGTATTTATATTAGCTAGAGAGCTCGCAAAAAATACTGCAAGAGTTATATCAAGGTCCTTCTCTCAATATGATAGTGTTTAGGGTGTACCCTGGGCAACAGCGTCGCTTAACCACTGCTAAGGTTAAAATCGCTTGCACGCCGCGGCCGCTGTCACAAACGTTTAGTTCGTGCAGGGGCGATACGCGCGCTAACGAATTTTGTTGCAAACTGGTTAAGCGACGCTGTTGCCCATAGTACATGAGTCAGCACCTACTTCCAGCGCCAGGAAGTGCAACACGGCGTCAGCACGCTTCCAAGTGTGTAGCATTTCGACATGCTCTACAAGAGTTATCTCAAGGTTTAAATTTGGGAGTATAGTAGAGAATAGCACAAAAAAAATAAGTTGGCAGTCAGACCGCAGTGTCATGAAACAGGCCGAATCAGCACGCCACGTAAGTTGTATGAATTTCGAGGTCGGTACAAGAGTGAGGCTGAAAATTCGTATACTGCTCAATTATTATGCATAATTTATGAAAATAACAGTCAGACCACAGTGTCATGGAACATAGGCAGTCAGCAGTCGCTCAAAGGGTGGAGTCCAAACAAGCTGTTTGGTAACATGTTGTCCAAACAACGTGTTACAAAACAGGATTACACAGTTGAAACTTGGTAAGAAGATGTATTCTGTAAACGGCTTTACGATTTTTACACAAAAGTAAAAAAATAAAAATATTAATGGGGGCTCCCCATACATGGAACTGAAACTGTAAAAATTTTTTTTCATTAACCCATACGTGCGCGGTATCATTATTAGATAGCTTTTCAAAAATGACATTGAGGTTCCTAAAACTATTTTTTCTCAAAGTTAACCGTTTGGAAGACATACACTTCGAAAATGGTAAAATACGTTTCCCCCCATTTAAATTTTAAAATAAGAAAGTGAAAAATCTTAAAAAAAATATGCTGTAGATCAGGGATTCCCAAAGTGGTCGATATCGACCCCTTGAGGTCGAATTAATCGGTTTTCCAGGGGTCAACATAAACTTAGGTATAATGATTATTATTAATTTTATTAATTTCACTTGATGTTTGATAGGATTTTTAAAGTAATTTGGCTATGGGGGTCTGCGGTATCAGTTCATTTTGGAAAAGGGGTCTCTAGCCCCTAAAAAGTTTGGGTATCCCTGCTGTAGATTTAAAAAAACACCTGCAACGAAAATTGGTTCGAACGAGATTTAGTTAGCAGTTTTAGAGATATAGCACATTTTAAAAAACCGCAAATTTATGTAACTTTGTCATTTATACAAACACTATGAAAAATAAAGTCATATTGGTATTCACTATGATATGATATAAGGTAACTATGGAACCTTATTGCGCAAGACCCGACACGCACTTGGCCGGGTTTTTTGTAACACGTTGTATATTTATTATAAATTAATATCAAAATAAGGGTTTCATTACCGGGACCCGATAAATGAGACATACATACATTACACTCACGCCTGATTCCAATGGGGGTAGGCAGAGACTATGGATCGCCACCTGCTACGATCCTTGCACACTTCTTTCGCTTCATTCACATCCATCATCAATCTTTTCATACATGCCCTACGGTTTTTGTCACTGCGTACACCAGCCTTTTTTTATCATAACCTCTATTTGGTCCGCGTAGGTTTTTCTGGGACGCCCTTGTGCAATTGTTCCTTCCACATTCGCACAATATATCTCTTTCTTTATTCGCCTTTCATTCATCCTCTCTTAGTGACCAAACCACCGGAGCATTCCTTTCTCAATTCTTGTCACTATATCATCTTTCAGACCACACCTTTGACGAATCAAATCATTACTCTCTCTATCACTCAATTTTACTCCACATATTTCCTCAACGATCGCATCCCTACCGCATTTATTCTGCTTTCATTCTTCTTCTGCCATACCCAAGATTCACTTCCATACATCAGTGTCGGTACCAGCACTCCGTTATGAATAGCCATTCGCGCCTTTGCAGAAACGATTAGGCTACTCATAATCGAGTGTATAACACCACTCACCGAATTTCCTTTCTTCATTCGTCTTTCTATGTCTCCCTCACTCTTTCCGTCCCTTGTGAACAAACTCCCCAAGTATACAAACTCACGGACTTGTTCCACTTTTTCGCCACCTAACATTACCATATAGTCAGTCATTTCTTCATCTCTCTCAAACACCATCACTTTCATAAATGAGAATTCCCTAGAAACACATCGTTCCCGGAGTCGGGAAATATTTTGTGATATCCCTAGTATTTCCAAGAAATTTTCAATGCGGTATTAATGCTCTAATACCATACCATAGTGAATACCACTAACATTTTACGTTTTCAAAAATAACTTTGTTTTTATAGTGTTTGTATAAATGACCAAGTTATATTTGCGGTTTTGGAAAATGCGCTATATCTCTAAAACTGCTAACTAAATCTCCTTCAAACTAAGAATTTTAGATTTTTTAATTTCTTATTTTAAAAGTTAAATGGGAGGGGAGGGGGGGGAAACGCATTTTACCATTTTGGAAGTGTATATCTTCCAAACGGTTAACTTTGAGAAAAAATAGTTTTAGGAACCGCAATGTCGTTTTTAAAGAGCTATCTAAAGACACCCCGCACGTATGGGTTTGAGGAAAAAATATTTTTTCAGTTTCAGTTCCATCCATGTATAGGGAGCCCCCCTTAATTTTTTACTTTTTTTATTTTTGTGTAAAATTCGTAGAGCGGTTTACTGAATACATCTACTTACCAAGTTTCAACTGTGTAATCCTGTCTCGTAACACGTTGTAGCTCCAAACAGCTTGTTTGGACTCCACCCTTTGAGCGACTGCTGACTGCATATGTTCCATGACACTGTGGTCTGACTGCTCGGCATGTTCCATGACACTGCGGTCTGACTGCCGTCTTATTTTTTTTGTGCTATTCTCTACCATACTGCCAAATTTGAACCTTGAGATAACTCTTGTAGAGCATGTCGAAATCCTACATGTTTGGAAGCGTGCTGACGCCAGGTGTTCCACTTCCTGGCGCTGGGAGTAGGTGCTGACTCATGTACACCCTAAACACTATCATATTGAGAGAAGGATCTTGAGATAACTCTTGCAGTAATTTTCAGGACCTCTCGTAAAAATCTGTCAATTATGTTGAAACCTCTGAAACAGGCAGTTAAACTGGCTAATCTAACTAACTAGCAAATCAAAATATTTCAGTAAAACTGCAAAAGTTAAAGGATCTGTACATTATTGGTTATCGCGTCCGTTAGAACAATAATTAGTTAGACTAAATAAAAAAAAGTTACGAGTTTATGCGATAACGATGAGAAGATGGTTATAAAATCACAATAGAATGAATATTTATACGAGTAAAATGACACTAATGAGATTACAATTACAACTTAAAAATAAAATACCATTCATCAGTTCATCAAAATATTCACGTTCAAATACCTCAATATACTTAACTAAGTAAATATAAAATTGCACCATTATTGTGAAATATATTGAAAACAACTTCATAAATCAGTTGTAAATTATTTTAATTAATAATAATCATCATGATTAAAGAAAAAACATCCTATATTAAACAATAGTTATAGCATTATATGAAGATGTTATTAACGGTGTTGCATTTGAAACCACTAGCAGTTTCATAACAAAAGATTGCATTATAATTGCATGCATCAAATAATTCTTCAATTCCATTGATATTAGATAAGAAGGGACTTCACAAACTTCGACTTACATTTTTCAGTCTATCGTGCATACAAAGTTTTTTGGTGATATTCGAAATAATTAGTTTTTATTCATAGTTATAGTCGATTATGAACTAAATTACATTTCGATTGACTTTTTGTTATTTTCGTGCAGGGTTTGAAATTATCAAGATAAATTATGCTGCTTGATAATTATCGCGATAATTATCCGATAATTATTATCAAACAGATATAAGCCTGGCCATCCTTGTTTAACTGGTCTCACTTATCATTACTTACGTTAGAAGCATGTAGTTTAGTAAAAAAACTTTATCATTTTCGTGACTTATTTGCAAACCTGTTTGGCATTGACATATTATCCTCATCAACCTCGACTGCGTTAACAGGATGAGGATAGCCTGTATCTGAAGAAGCGAAATTCAAAATCCTACTTAAATCTCTGTTTATTATTCTCAGTTTGCTGATTAAAGTATTTAAAAATAAATGTCAACTTCTTTGTTTTGGCTACACACAACACAAACGAATAATTATTGATAGTTCAGACATAACCGAAACACACGACGCGGGGAATCCTCGCTATTGACGATAAATGGCGCGTGTACGAGTCGTCGAATGCTCCAAATTAACCAGTGGCAAACATTTTCGATTTAACTTATCAAAGATAATTATCAACCCATATTTATCTTGATAATTATCATGATAATTATCAAAGATGATAATTATCACTTCAAACCCTGTTTTCGTGATCTCTAACAGTAACCAAAAAAGCTTATTATAAATACTGTTACTAAATATATCAAAAAGAATCAATGCTTTATGAGTGGCCATTGCCATGACAGTACTTATTTATAAATTGGGAATAAATTGTAAAATTAACCTACTTCTCACTATTTATGCGTTATCTATTAATCCATTTATGCATATCTACAAAATTAAGAAAGTTGATAAAAGTTCATTTCCTTTTGTTTTAATTAAAGACGAGTAAAATTAAAGCCACGAAGATATTTTTAAATTACATTGGAACTTATTTCAATAATACTTTTATAGGAATTTGTATTTTGATTTTAAAACCTTTTAATCACATTATTTATGTTGTGATAAATCGAAACATAAATAATCAAAGGGCCAATACATAAGTCTTTAATATTTAATTACTGTAATAACATCTTTTCTGCCCAAATTTACCAAAGTGATACCAAATGTCAAAATCTCTAAATAATAAAGCTAATCACTTTCGTATAAAGAATTAAACAAACATTTTCTGTAGTTTAAAGTTATCAATCTCACGAATTCAATTTCACTTCTGCCTATTTATGTCTGTAAAATTAAGGTCGCTTCAGCTTTCCTAGGATGACGGTGCCGTCATCCTAGGAAACCCTTACTTTGTCGAAATATCATAAACGACATTCCTTCCATGCCTCGTACTTTGGCCCCTGTATGTATGTGTAGGTAGGTAGGTAGGATAGCCAGTATTCAGTTTGTTTTATGCAGATGCGGCAAAGCGCTTATCTGCAAACCTTAAACATAGCTAAATAGATGCCGCGAGATAGAAACATCTAGATATTTAATCTATGATCCCGAAACTAAATACCTACATACCTATTTAAAATGTATAATGCTTTCAATGACTTAACCGAAGTAAAGTATCTTATGTTTTTACGGAAATAATAAATACTTCATAGCAAATGTACGAAGCAATATTTTATGTTCTACACTTAATTTTAATGATACATTTAATAACTTACTGATATGGCTACTATAAATTGCAGAGACAATAAAAATACATGCTTTAATTAAAATCTAGTAAAATATCAAATAATTTTGCATTAATATAATAATATCACCCTTCCTATGGCTTACGTGTACAAACAGCCCTGAAGCCGATTTTTTATAATAAATGCAAGCAGAAATAATCACCGAAATAAATTATTTTGTTCGGAATGATATGCGTGATTAATGGAAAGCATTGGTTTTGTACTCGAATACAATAAGTTTTATTGATATTAATCAATAAAACTTATTGTATCGAGCTTTTTATATAATCATAAAGGATTGAGTGTGGGGATGGGACTTTTTATTAACGGTAAAGTTTTTTTAAAGAAAAAACCACAACTTCACTTAATGTAAACAATTTTCAAAGGAAAATTATTTAAATTATCTATACCTTCTGTTTTAGAAGAACCGGCTAATACATAATAATTAATAAGCTACCATAAAACATTTTTTGAATAGGAAATGCTCTTATTTAAATTAAAAATCATACGAAAGTATTATTGCAAGAATAATATAATAACTTCAAAATAGCTCTAAAGTAAAATGGAAAATTTGCCTTAAATATTTTCACAGGCGCGATACGCAATTGACTAAATCAGACGCTATAATCTTAAAGACGGATCAAGTAATACATTTATCAATTATTACAACTTCTCTTTGCGTTAAAAGTTACTTCGAATAATTACGTTATAAAACGTTTAAGTTGTTGAAGCCAATAAATAAATTGCGTGTTCGTATTTATTAGGCGCTTTCATCGCTAGCCTCCAAAACAGTTTTTCTAAAATGGCCGACAAGTAGGTAGGTATCCCAGTCTTCATACAAACATGTCCGAACCCATTTTACAACAAATTCTAGATACTTTATCAAAAATGCATATTATGTAGATTCTATAAAAGTTGGATTGTAAAATTAATAACATTACATTACAAAGTTTTTATAAATGTACTAATTTTACTTTTTCTGTAAGTTGATACAAGAAACTTGTCAGCTGAATGAGACGCTATCATTGTCTTCAGTAATTTGATAAATAGCTTACTTTTAACAGTTGCCTTGCCTGCATTGAAGCTGCCGAATTACCTTTGGGAAATATTTTTTTTATTATTAAGCTATATAAATATTGCTAGTAGACTATAACAAGTTTTGGTTAAAATATTTTATAAGTGATTATAATATGGTAGTATTTAATCGGGTAACAATAAATTCCCATTTTGGGTATCAATAATACTGAATATAGCGTACTGAAATACAAATTGGGCGACGGAGCGAGGGCGACTACAAATATTGAAAATGGGTGTCTTTAAAATACAAATTGAGTAACTAGTTATTCAGAACGGGCGACCAAATTACTATTTGGGCGACAACCTTAGGGCACACAAAACATTTAAAATTTGGCATATATTTTATTTATAAAAAAGGTGACTATTATCCTTAACGAGATGACAAACAAAGTGTTAAAATACAAAGTTGGGTAGCTTAAATCAGTTACCTACTTGGTATAATAGTAGCCCACTCAGTATTTTAGTCACCCATTTAGATTATTTGTCACCCATATGTAGTCGCCCGTTTTAAGTATTGTATTGTAATCCACCGTTCGTCGCCCGTTTAGCTATTTTGTCGCCCAAAAATAAATTGCTGCCCGGTTTAGTATTAAAGTATCCCATTAATAGTCGCCATTAATTATTTCCAGTCACCCAATTAATTCCCTTTATAATACATAGGAGAGGTACACTTACATTTGAGTTAACAGTGCGACTCCCCATTCTCGTGGTGTCCCGAGTCGAAGCTGCCGATATGCGAGAGTCCTTTGGGCGGGATCGGCGGAGGCGTCTCTGGCTCGCCCACGCGCAACGGCTCCGACATTAACGAGATTATCTCCTCGTAGCGGAGGGATTCTACTGCGAGCTCCAGCTCTGAAACTATAGTACCGAGTTTAGCTACAAAAGAGTAATGATTGGACATCGACAATTGGCTTTGATAACTTTTTGAACATGACTGGAAATCTCAAAACCATTTCGAGGAATAAGCTTTCGGTACAGTGTCTACTAATTAAATTTAAAAATAAGTCTATATTTTTAAAGTTATTTATAATATTCAATAAAAAGCTTTAACCTTCAAATGACCTTCATATGACGTCATCACATACAGATCTCCCAGCCATAATAAAAAAAAGAAAAAAGTGCAAAGACAATTTTGACAATGAACTTGGCATTAGGGATGGTGGAAGGTGGAAGTGAAAAAATATCGATATAGGTAATATTTCTCAGAAAAAAATGGGATGAAATGGGACGATGACTAAGTAATGGATTCTAATTTTAAGGTATTGTAAAACATAAAAAATAGCAAAATAAACCCCTACGCGAAATTTTGGCTCGATTTGACGAATTTTACGATGATTTTTAAGACTCAAAGTTGGAAAAAATCAAAATGCTCCAGTGACAAAATAGTGTCGACTATTAGAATCCATACGTAATTACCAAAAAAATGTTTTGGAAAAATTATTGTAAAAACATCTATCGATATATCAGAGTATTTAATATCGCCCGAAAAATATCGATGAACTTATCTCGTAATTTTTTCCACATCCCTACTATTAAATGTTTGTAAATAGAAATAAAGTATGCACATATTTTCACAATGTTTATTATGTTATCCTGCAAATTTATCAGTCCACAAGCAATCGTTACAATTTCATCCATGTAGCCTACATCCAAAATAGACACAATACATACAATACATTTCGCAATTTGGGTAGATTGGGCGTGTCAGTTTTTACAAAGTTTTTCAGCAGAGTTTCCACTGGTAAGCATTTTTATTATAATTTTACCACCTCAAAAATTATTGCGGCAAATTAAGAAGGTAGGCTAGAACCGTCACAACTGGATTAAATGAATAAAATAGAAGAAATATTAACTATAACTTATTTGTTTACAAACAACCATAAAGTCATTATGACAGTTAATGACACTTGGCCTTTCTTTTTCTATAAGTAGATGGCAAAGGTTTTCTTCTTAAACTTTCATGCCACTAATGACGTCATTCCGGTTGACCATATCCGCTCGACAAATATATTTATAAAAAAATAAATACGGGACCAAATGTTAAAATATTCAAATTAGTTTCTTAAATTGGCCTAATCTGTAGTAAAAAAATATAAAAAAAATACCTTTTATTTTTTAACCAAAGCCAATTGCGTGGTATCGAATTTATGGTATAACCATAAGAATAAATAAAACTGACTAGAACGGAAACTTCTTTGACAGAGTCCCAAATGCCGTCATTTATATAACTTCTTCCCCCTTCACGTCGCTACGCCCCGCTGTCGTCCAGGCGTGTTGCCAGGGTTGCTCACTGCTAAATATTGCTTACGTTTAAAGATAATATCGCTAAAATAAGAGTTTTTCTTTAGTTTCAAATCATTATTTTATTCTAGTTAGAAGATACAAAATAAAATAATCACTTTTTCTGGTAAGTTACCTACTCCTGAGGTTGTATAAATAAAGTAAATAAACATTTTGTATGGAAATGAAAACAAAAATCTAGGTACTTCTAAAACATTTTTAGGTTTTAATAATAAAAATGATTTAGGTCCTCTAGCGGCTCGGTCACTCGCCCGGCGCGACGGTCACACGCACGTATACGTACCCGTATGGTGTCGGTGGTCGTCGGCGTTGGTGTAGGCGTGCGCGTCCACGCTGACGCCCGAGTCGCGCGCGTCGTCGGCGCGCCGGTCCTCTAGCGGCTCGGTCGCCCGCCCGGCGCGACGGGGCACTGCGGGAGGAGCTTCAGTCCATGAACGCTTATCACCTATTTGGATAGAAAAGTAAATATAATATTACTAGCTTTTGCCCGCCACTTCGTCCGCGTGGACATTCGGAAAATCGCTATGGAACCTTTGACCGAGATAAAAAGTATCCATATGTTTTACCACAGGCTATTACTATCAGTGTGCTATTCCAAATCCGTTCAGCCGGTTCAAATTCAAATAGTTCAAATAGTTTATTGAATATGAATAATGAAAATACAATTTGCATACCATAGAACAAACTTATTTAAATTATCAGCAAAATAATGTGGAACAGGGGGTAATCTGACAATTTTTACAATAATATCGGTCGCTCGCTGCCGCAAACTTGTACTACAACACGCCACGGGCACACTCACGCCGGTTTAACGTGATTGAGTAACAAACATCCAAACATAAAACTTCACATATTTATAATATTATTAGCTCCCGTTCCCGGTCTCGTTCTCATTCCTGTTCCCGTTCCCGTATTATTTTTCCATAAAAAAAATAATCCCCGTTTCAGTCCTTTAGGTGTTGAATAATGTCCACCGTGTCATGTTGGACCCTAAAATAAATGCCATTTTCGCAATAAACATCCCATAAAACCTCAATATCGACATCCATATCGGTTTGTTTGTTTATTTGTTTTTAGAAATACTCATACGAAGTTTCAAGTCGAAATATCTATTAAATATTATTTTTCCATACAAAATATGAATCCCATTTAGGAGTTGAATCATGGCACTGTATTGGACTTCAAAATAAATGTCATTTTCGCAATCAACATCCCATAAAACCTTTTAACTACATCCATATCAATTTTTAGGTAAATATTTTCGGAAAATCACGAAATACGTGTTTTTGCTTAGTTTTTAAAAATACTCTTACGAATCCAGTAATTGCAAACGCACTACCTCTTTGTTCGCGGTCGGCTAACTACCAGAATACGGCTATGATACAGAGTAGGGACACCGTTAGTATTGTGTGCGGCGGTAGTTGGAAAAACTGTTCGACGGTGGATGAAGATTCCACCGCAGAGGAGGAGGCGTAACACCGCAGCTCCAGTCAGCCCGTGACCACGGCCGATGCAACTCGGTTGAAACGTCGGGAAAAGGTAAGTTAAAAACGCGTTTAAAACCTGTGTTTACTAATGTAATAAAATGCAACGCGAAAGTTTAAAAGTGTATACTCTTACGAAGTTTAAAGTCGAAATATCGTTTAATAAAAAAAACATACAAAATAAGCCTCATTTCACCCCTTTAAGAGGTGAATCATGGCCACCGTGTCGGACTTCAAAATAAATACCGTTTTCGTAATCAATATCCCATGAACCCTCAATAACAACATCCATATCGAGTTTGAGCTTTTTACCCCATTTAGCCCTTAAGGGGTTGATTTTCAGAAATTTATGAAATACATGTTTGATCATTTGTTTATAGAAGTACTCCTACGAAGTTTCAAGTCGTAATGCCTATTTTTCTATACAAAGTTTAAACCCCATTCGACCCCTTTAGGGGTTGAATAGGTCTACCACTTAAAAATAAATGTCAATTTTGCAACATCCCATAAAACCTCGACAACGACACCCATATCGATGTTGGGCGTTTTTTACCCCATTTACCCCCTAAAAGGTTGAGTTTCGGAAAACCATAAAACATGTGTTTGATTTTTTTTACAAGTACTTCTACGAAGTTTCAAGTCGAAATGTCTATTTATTTATTTTTTTCCATACAAACTTTGTACCCCCATTTCAACCCTTTTTGGAAACTCCACCCCTAGGGTGGAATTTCCAAAAATCCTTTCATAGTGGGTGTTTACACTGCATAAAATATCTATGTACAAAATTTCAAGTCTCTAGGTTCCGTAGTTTGGGCTGGGCAATAGTCTGTCAGTCACCCCTTCACTTTTATATAAGAGATAAATACGAAAGTAACTCTGTCTGTTACATTTTTATTCTTAAACCGCTGGACTGATTTTGACAAAATTCAGTACGGATATAGATAAGACCTTGGGGAAGGACATAGGCTACTTTTTATCCCACTGCGGGTATAACCTGTAGTCCACGCGGGCGAAACTGCGGGCATCATGATCATGCAACCACGCCATTATAAACAGATTAACTTTTTGTACACGCCCAACAGTGTGTGTAAGTCTAGGGCTACCGTGCAGTTTGTACTGTATGAGCGGCGTTCTTTTTTTATGTTTGGACTGTCTGCGCGTTTGACCTCACTTTCACCTGAGGGAAAGTGACAAGGAGGACGAAGATAGAGCACGCACAGTCAGTAAATGCCTATTTACTCTGGCTTTAAAGACGCCCAAGTTATATTGTTTGGGGAATACAGACGCAGGGAGGTCATTCCACATTTTAGCTGTTTGAATTAAAAATTTGGAACCGAAGCATTTTGTGCGGGTACGTGGAATATCATCAATTTATAATTCTAACTTTTAGGTAAATAAAGTTACGACGCATTGCTTTGATTGAATATAAAAATTAGTTGACAGTTGACAAACACGACTAAAAAGTTACAACTCATTGCTTTGAGTATCAAATTAAGTTGACGTTGACAAACACGACTAAACGAGCACACGATTCGGCACACGAACTCGCGGGGTGGGGTGAACTAATTGATTCTGGGGCGGGGCGGAAATTGCCCTTTCTGTACGGTAGTACTTATATCTATTCTGTGCCATAGCTAAAAGTCAACTTTACCAAACATCCACGTGCCGGACTACAGCTGGGCCACAAAAAAAAGTTGGAAATATGACTTTTTGACTATGCCATGATGAAGACGATAGTTTGTCGGAATTTGTCGCCAAAAACCAGAATTTGTCGCCAAAAACCAGAAATTGTCGCCAAAAACCAGAATTTGTCGGGCTTGCGCTTAGGAGATACGTGTGGCGCATATGTGTAGCCGGTAGTTTGTCGGAATTTGTCACCAAGAATCAGAGTTTGTCGATTTTGCGTTTAGGAGATATCTGAGGATACGCTGTGGAGACCTTTTTATGCGACAAATTAACGGCTGCACACACGAGTAATCAGATTTTCGCTACGATCTTCCGTTTTTGAGATCTGTGTGGCTCAGCTGTAGAGACGTCTCTACAGCTGCGCCACACGTATCTCCAAAACGCAAGCCCGACAAATTCTGGTTTTTGGCGACAAATTCCGACAAACTATCGTCTTCATCATGGCAAAGTCAAAAAGTCAGATTTCCAACTTTTTATTTGTGGCCCAGCTGTAGTCCGGCACGTCAAACATCCAGAACGGGGGCCGTACCGGCTAACGCATCGAACTTCGGCAAGTCTGCGGCCCGATCAGGGGCCGTACCGGCTAACGAATCGAACTTCGAAAAGTCTCCTGGGTTTCAAATTAAAACAGACAAATCGAGCCTAATTGGGCCAAAATGGCGAACCCTAATTCATGAGGTCACACAAACATCAATATCTTCCAAATAACTTCAACAAATAGTACAATATGAAATTCCTTACTTCGATTTATCTGTTTTTATTTGAAACGGCAAAATTTCTGAAGTTCGATTCGTTAGCCGGTACGGCCCCAGGCCATAATGGCGAACACCAATTCATGATGTCACACGAACATCCATATCTTCCAAATAATTTCGGCAAATAGTACAATACGAAATTCCTTACTTGGTTTCATAACTTCGGCAAATAGTACAATACGAAATTACTTACTTCGTTTCATCTGTTTTAAGTTGAAGCTCGGCATACCCGTCGAACTTCGAAAAGTTAGCCAGTAGGGCCCAGGAATATTTGCAAAGTTTCGTTTTAATTCACTCTACACGCTATAGAGTCTTGGGTGTAGCACGATCCCATAATATATTTTTCTTCGAGCATCTTTTATCGCTCGGCCGCCGCTGGATATAACGTGAGCATGTCATACAAAATATTATAGTGTATGACCAGATACCTGGGGGTCAATTCTGCTAATGCTAACGTCGAAATTGTGGGTCAATGGTGTCTGAATGGTAATGCTTTTTGACACAGTTCTTGTTACTTAAACCCAACACATTGTGTTTCTTAAACCCAAAACGGAAACACAGTCTCTCGATTTTGGGTTTAAGAAACAAGAACTGTGTCAAAAAGCATTGGCCATTCAAACACCATTGAATCACGAGTTTGACCATAACATTAGCAGACTTGACCCCCTGGTATGCTACGGCCACGACTCGGCTCGGACTCGGTGCGGAGTAGCTAAGGTTAACGTTGTTAATGGAAATATTTTTTTATTATACCATCATATACGATGGCCACACTGAAAGTTTTGCACTACTCATAAATAAAACATTATATATGAAAACTTATATATTTGTTGCGTGACACAGTATTCTCCATTTCATTTTAAAACGTTTTTAATTTGTTCAAACTATTACTTATAACATAAACATCATTTGTGATTTGTCTGAGGGCATGTTTTTAATACGCTATCATGGCTTCCTCCGGCCCCTTGAATGTGAAATTTCTAATCGTATCTTAAAGTTCTAGATTAATAAAGAAATTGCAAGATGTAAAGTCAAAAATTAATGTAGAATGGATCATGAACTCCAACTTTTCAACGCCGAAAATGACTTTGTCCTCATCGCGGTAAACACTGAAAAATTGTCAACGATCATTTCTTGGTCGTTTTTTCATACATTTTTTAACGACAGTTGGGAACCAAATAGTAGTGATCGACTCATCATTAACTGTGTTTTGTTCTTCAAGTAGGTTATTTTAGATAGGACCCGTCTGGAAGGAAAATAATGCAGTCAAATCCATGCCCACGATTTTCGTCAGACTAATTTTGCCGGTTTAATGTCGACTTCGAACATCAATATAAAAGACTGTTGCTATCTTTTTGAATCCGGAACAATATTCCAATATTTTGTCTTCTATCACAATATCATACACATCATTAGAACGACCGTGTTCGCACTTTAACTACATATTTTTTACACCAATTAATTCGAACCCGTTTTTTTCATGGTGAGTACATGAAACAAAGTTTCCTAATTTTTGAATGCTGACGAATATTTTTTTGAATTTTGTGTCATACCAATCCCCAAGTATCCTCGAATTGTCCAGTAGGTAATATGCTGGTTGCCTTCAATTAATCATGTGACAATCGTCTTCTTTTGCACAGTGATGGCATTTGAATGCCGATCTTCACCAATTTCGTCATTGGAGAGACAATAAAATGATTACATTCTGCATACTAATGTTTTACGATACTTAAATAAGGGACTTTCTATTCTTAAACTATTTAGAAGTGAAAACTTGCGAAGAAAGCGAAGTATCAAAATCATAAAAAATATCACCCTAAAATTTTTTCGCGTAAATTTCATTTTTGCTACGGGTGACGAACTTTGCATTGTGATAAAAAACTAATATCTCGCAACTTCCGGTCAATTTTAGTTTTAATTTTATGAATGAGTTTTTAGGTTTAAAAAAACATAACATTCTATATTCAAATATTTGTGTGTTGTCAAAAGTGCAAAACTTTCAGTGTGCCCTAGGTATGCAGCCTAATATTTACCTGACACTCGTGGCGGTAGCGGCGGGGCGTCTCCCGGCTCGCTCCAGGAGGCGCGGCTATGTCTTCTAGTCTCCACCTCACCTTCCATTGAATCTCTGTATGGAATAGCATTTACCATTTTATGACAAAAACAATATTTATGTCGATTCTACCAGTACATTGAGTTAGCACATTTCAGAACTCCTCAATAAACTTTGATCTTAATACCTCACACGTTAAGGTTGAAAACTAATTTATATTTTATATTTATGAAAAAAATTTATACATAATTTGTAAATGTTTGCCAAAAACTTTAAGGATAGACTCCTAAAAACGCGGAAATCAATACGGACACAGCGGAGACACTCGACTGTACGTGTGAGCTCTGGCGCCGGTGACCTCGAGCTGCGTCGGCGACTAGTTTTGTCTCTTTCTATTTTATGGTTTCGTGTATGTCGTTCTCATCTCGCGCCACTCCACGGAGTCAGTTCCTCGGCCCGATGGCTCCGCGGCACCCCTGCGCTCACCCGAGCTCACACATATCTGCGAGCATTTTTCGAGCACACTTACGTGTCGCTTCTTTTCGCGTAGTGTATATTTTCTTTGCTACGGAGGCTTCGTTGTCGAGGCAGCCACGCTTAATGCCGACTGCTTGGTGTTTAAATTTTAGTCGTAAAGTTTAGTTTTCCTTACCGATACTTCTCCAGAGGTGGTCTAGTGGGACTCCTCGGGTCTCCAGACTTGGGTCTAGAAGGCAATGGCGGAGCTGACTTCACCATGGAAGCATCGTCGAGGCAGTCGCGATTATCACCCACGGGGAGACTGCTCGACATCAAGCTTTGTTCTGAAGAGTCTTCCATTGAATACTGCGATGCAAACAAAAAGATTTAGTACCTGGCACTTGATCATTGATAGAAGGATGCATATAGCATGCTGTACACGGGTAGAGTACAGAGTAGCATGGTTTAGTACTATCTTACTAACTATACTAATGTAGTACATTGGTAGAGTAGAAGTAGAGTACTGCAATATGGAAGAGTAGCTAGCACCGTGGCCAAGCTACTCTACCACTTTCCATCCCCCCACCCCGGCGTCCACTTTACTCTACCGTACACTGTACCGCCCTTCGACCCGTGTATACACTTAGTAGAGTATTTTTATTTACGATTCTTGACGTTCATGGTGTTCTAAGAATTTGCAACTAACCAATCGAGACCAACAAAATGTAAATTACGTGTAGACATACTCTCCTGAAACTGGTAGAGTACTTAGAACAGGTAGAGTAGAATGCTAGTTGACTCTATTTACTCTACCCTTGTACAGCAGCCTTAAAGTAGAATTTCTAATTCGAGTCAGTAATTTGACATTTAGAACTATCAGATTATGTATGAGCAATCGCGCCATCTCATACATATCTGATAGTTCCAACGTCAATTTACTGACTCGAACTAAAAATCTTACTTTAGTAGTATTTTTTAAGTCTGAGTCAGTGATAGGTGCTGAACTGCTGAGACTCACTGGGTAGCAGTGGCGAAGGGTCCATACAAGCCGATCCCCATCGGCTTACCTTTTAGAAAACTCACCCCACAGATCCACTATACAGATCATAACATTTTTGTAGAACGGTTTACCTTAGCCATAATATCACCCCTCGCCACTGCTGGGTAGGATGCCATTCTTATTACGACGTCATCGGCTACGTTGGTGCCACGCTTCGATCAAGAATACCCTAGATCAGGAGTTCCCAAAGTGTGTGCCGCGGCGCCCTGGTGCACCGTAGGAAATAAAGAGGGGCACCGACCGTGATTCGATCCTCTATTTCTTTCGACTGTATCTATTTCACATAGCTAGTTAGGGTAGGGCGTCGTGACAAAGGGCGTCGTGACAAAATACTAAACTTGTAAGTGCGCCGCGGACTGAAAAAGATTGGGAACCCCTGCCCTAGATGTCCGATTAGACTCGAAAACGGCACCTCGAAATAATGCCACACATTCAAACTGAGAGCATGAGCATATTGACACAAACAAAACTGCGCTTTAGAGTTGGCAGATAAGTTACAAATTAGTTTATCTACACACATGCTTGCCCAGAGAGTTCGGTGGCACATTGGTTTAGCGCCTGGTCCAGCGATTACGGAGGTTAAAAAACGTTCGCAAGGCCGCGTCATGGGATGGGTGACCAAAAATTTATTATCTCGAGCTCCTCCGTGCTTCGGAAGGCACGTTAAGCCGTAGGTCACGGCTGCATTTGCAGTCGTTAACACCCACCAATCCGCATTGGGCCTGCGTGGTGGGTTATGGCCCGTCCTCCTTATCCACTCATAAGGAAGGCCTGTGCCCCAGCAGTGGGGACATTAAAATTGGCTGATGGACAATACACCCACGCTTTAAGTCCTCTATAAAATATCTGAAACAGTTAGCTTAGTGCCTAAGTGCCAACATTATAACAACCAGTGTCATATTAACCATTAACGTAAATGTCTTTTTACCATCGCCACTCGAAAAAGTGCGTTTAATTCAACGATAAGAGTGAATAAAACGCTGTTTTTTTCACCGAGTGAATAAAAATATTTTGAATTTGGAACAAGCGCGCATAGTATGAATTATGTACAAAAAAAAATAAAACGTGCTGAAAGTATGGAGCTATTCCATAGATAAAGCCTCCCGCCAATTTTATTTAGATTCTTTTTAGTGTCTTATCTTTGGGTTATTTTCTAAAAAATATCCCGCCAAATTAATTAGGTTCTTTTTCGTGTCTTACCTTTGGGTTCTTTTCTATAATAATAATATATGGAGATTAGATGTTCAGTCATGCATTTGCATCCGAACATTTCATCAGTCTGGTACGATCATCAGACTGTAAAAATGCAAAGTCTAAACTGATGAAATGGACTGATTCCAGACCGATCATGTAATTTCCCTCTTAGCGTAGTTTTTTTTATCATCCGAAAACTTCTAGTTTCACTATTTTCTAATGTTTAAATATTTCTGATTACCTATCTAAATAGTAAAAATGTAATAACTATAAATACTAACCCCCTTACTAATAAAGATTGAATAGCAGATGTATAGTTACACAATGGTTACTCTCTGTCAAACTATTTGAATTTGACATTAAAAAGAAAGTGACAAAACACTATGTAACTATGCAGCTGCCATACAATCTTTATTAGTAAGGGGGTATAGGTATAAGTACTGCTATTTGTTTTCTCGCAGTCAATGGTAAAAAGTAGAGTACACAACTCGTGAAAAAAAAATTTCATCTCGGTCCTTTGTATCCCTCGCTTCGCTCAGGATTCTACTTTTGAATCCCTCGCTACGCTCGGGATTCAACTCTAGAAACCTTCGCTGCTCTCGGGATCCAACTTAGTCCCTCGAACTAAATTCCCTCTTTTTTCACTTGTTGTATAATCTACTCATTTACTAGTTTTGTTGCCATATTTGCGTGCTGTTTTAGTTCGTGAAGCGTTATCATTGGCAACGGTTCTCGAATGGGGTTCCGTAAGAGGCTCTCAGGGGTTCTGCGAAAGCAACATTCAAGAGTTTATAAATTCAAGATATACATATCACTTTTTGTTCTAACTAAATAAATATTTTATATCTTAAAAGTCTTCCTTTTAAAGTCAAACTATACTTACAAAATATGAACACCAAGCCAAAAAGCCTCAGCATAGTGTGATTTCACGTAAAAAACAATGTTACAGTTAATTTACTTCTTACTTGGGTTACTAGGTTCCGCCCAAAAATGGTGAACCAAAAAGGGTTTCGTAGCCAAAAGAATTCGGGAACCGCTGATCTATGATATTCTTAATCGAAGGTGACACGGGATAACGCAGGCTCTGAGAGACCGTGGTAGTGTGTCGTCCAATCTTCGAATGGTGTACTCACAATAGGTTTATTGTAGAGATGTGCGTCGTCGTAGTATCCGTCGCTTTGCTGTATACTTTGAGATCGTTTGTCCAACGACGGCACTGGAGGCAGAGGGGTGCTGACAAACAAAGTATTAACACTTTAAGATCTCTACCCACTACACCGAAGCATAATTCAAAACTCAAAATCATTTATACAGTCTAGGCTGTTACAAGCACTTGTGAATGTCATTGAAGCTACGCCATTGGTTCGCAAACCCTAAACGGGAGACCTTGTAACGAGAAGAACCGGCAAGAAACTCGTCAAGGGCTGCTTTTTCTTCCTGTATATTTCATACATACATTGAAAAATGTCATCCACATTTAAAGTGAGGTCATTTTCCATCACAATAATTAACAAAAGTTTACACGAAATGGGTAGGTTGAAATTAATTACCTACTTATTGGATAGGTAATTGTGAGAGTAAATAAATTTTAACTAGTTGAGAAATCACTTTGTCTGCTACTCGAAAGTGCACCTAAGTAGTCAATATTTACCAAAAAACACTTGATACAAGATTTAAAAAATAATAAAAAACGCATATCTTACAATTCAATATGCGTTAAGATAGGTACTTAGAAGCAGACCCATTCCCACTGGCAGCACCCGTTCACGAGCATGACGCATGAACTAGCCATCGCTTCGCTCAACCATATTTGAGGGAACGCAACGACCCACCTCACACGACACCTCCGCAGAAATGATTAAAGAGAGCATGACATACATGACATAAGCTACCCATCCTAAGGCACTGAATTGAAAACTAATATCCAAAAGCTTTTCATAGGCCTTTACTTACAAAACTACTGACTATAGAAAGTTAAATTATTGCAATAAAAAAATGAGAAATCAAAACATGGTTTAGTTTGTTTTGAGTAATATAATAGTAATAGTAATTCATACCACGACCGTCCTAGGAACGTATCAGGTAAAATAAATCTTTGTATTGAAAAGTATGACAAGTGCATGGCCGGTGACGTAACGGTCTAGTGGGAATAGTGTCATACTTTTCAATACAAAAAAAAATTTTTTGCCTGATATGTTATGTCATGGTGTGGTACGGTGTAGTGGGCAGAGACCTTTATTTATATTGTACAGTTTGGAAAAAACGTTTTTTAGTCATATTAGGAACCTGAATTAATAATATACGCGCTGTAATAATGTAAAGTAAGAAGTTTTTTTCTGAAGTGAAAAATATGTTATGTTTGCGTTACGGAATTCACATTCCATAACATGGAAAACCAATTTACAAAATAATTTGCTTTAAAATTCATCCAATATACTCACTTGACAATACTTTCCGAGAGTTGTCGTCGAGCTCGAGCTAGTCCAGGCCCCAGGTTTTGTCTCAATTGATTAAACCGTTCCACCAATCGCCTGTACGACAAGATTATGATAATTTAAATCAATTGATTTAAGTTAAACAAAGGAAAAATATAAAGAGTTCAACAACATAAAGAAGTAATAAACGTTCAAGTGTTACTTATAAACGCATCGTTACTTTTGACGATAACCGTGTCTCATTTATCGACGCCTCGTTGGACGATCGCGTCATGGTTCCTTGTAGTGCACTGAGAATGGACTTTTATGTCGCTAATTATACGGACCTGTGTAAAGGCTTGACTTCTTCAGGCGCCAATCTCCCGTGTAATGTCAACCCAGCGTCCACTACAGCCAACAGCCCCGACACTAATCTCCTCAGCTAAAGCTGAGGCGTGAGCTAGAGAAGCGTCCGCCGCAGCAAACTGCGGCGGACGCTTCTCTAACCTCTTTAGGCGACGCATTTCTCGCTAACTCCGCAGGTAGAAAGGCTTATGTAGTAATGCCTCCTAGGACGTCCGCGTCTATGGTTCCTTGTATTGAGAATGGACTTATGTTGCTAATTATACGTACCTGTGTAAAGGCTTGACTTCCTCAGGCGCCAATCTCCCATGTAATGCCAACCCCGCGTCCACTACAGCCAACTGCCCCGACACTAATCTCCTCAACTTGGCTGCGGCGGCTGCTTCTCTAGGGGTCGCATTTCTCGCAAACTCCGCAGTCAGAAAGGCTTGTTCGTATTTAGTAATGCCTCCTTGGACGTTCGCGTCTATGGTCCCTTGTAGTCGCATGGTGAATGGGTTTATATTGCGAGTTGGGTCCGCGGTGTATTGGGATATGAGACTGCGTAGTTCGCGCTCGGTCGCTTCCATCGTTTCACAGGCGAACTAAAAAATACACAGTGTAACACATGAAGCGATGCTATAAATAGGCCACTAAGTTTTTAAAGATGTCAGAGACTAATTATTTGCGCGAATGATCATTCGTCTCAGACTTTGGTCGATTGAGCTCCCAAATCGAATTACGTTTTTAAGTATAATAATAATGTAGAACAATTTAGAAATTAAATGGTCAAAATAAATGGCATATTCCATTGTGGCCCCTTCTGGGAAAGAAAGTTTTTTTACATTTATTTTTTTTACTTTTTTCACGATATCTCTCAGTGGGAACAAAAGTGGACTACGACGGGAACAGAAATTAAATACCAAAGATTCATTAATTATTAAACTTAATAACTAGGTTATGATAAAATATACACACCTCTACAGGTGGGATTTCTTCAACCGATCTCGACACCACCTCCGACCATCGTAGAATACCAGGCAAAGTATTTTCTGTCACTAACGTTGTACGTTCAATCCAGAGGCTCTGAAAATAAAGAGGTACGGATATTTCCAAATATTTATCTACTCTCATATCGTAAAATTCGAATTATGAATTTCAAAGCGAATTTATATTGACATACTTTATACACGCAATACCGAAAAAAAATTAAAAAGTTATTTTATAACATACCTTCGCTAACTGAAGTATGCTATAAAATAACTTTTTTTCTCATTACGATACAGGGCAAATCCAAGAAGAAGGCAGTACCGCGAAATTAAAAAAAAACAATGATGTTTCCGTAAACTTTCCATGATTAAAATGTACTCTATGGCAATCGATGACTTAGCGTAACGATTAGTGTTTACGTGCCGTAAACATGCATTTCACAGCACAACACGGAACACGGAATTGACCTAGAATAATGTTGCTGCATTGTCAAAACAAATACAGCATCTGAATTTTCTTACTCACACATCTTTGTAAATAAATTAATATACACATATGTAAATAATTTTGTATAAATTAGCATAGCAAAAGAAAATAAATGTGACATTCACCAACTGGACTTCAGACGTTGTTACTCTGTCGGCAGACAGATCGACCCATCATCTACGAATCCTCTCACTGCGGCCAAGACACCTTTAGCCGTCAGATATCTGATCAGTCTTGTGAGCCTGCTTGACTGGCAGTGAGAAAATCCATCCTTATACCTTATTCCTTCCACTCTCCGCTTGTCACCTTAGGTCGACTGGTACAAGCATCCTTATTTATTTATATGTGTATTTATTAACTTATGGTTAGGGCTAGGGCTGTTAGGGCGCTGGGGCCGTAGGGCACTAGGGTTGTCAAGTAGGATAGTTCTACCCTTTCCAATTCATGTAAAGGGAAACCTTGCTCCCTTACATTTTGGTCCTTCGAGCCGTCAGATATCTGATCAGTCTTGTGAGCCTGCTTGACTGGCAGTGAGAAAATCCATCCTTATACCTTATTCCTTCCACTCTCCGCTTGTCACCTTAGGTCGACTGGTACAAGCATCCTTATTTATTTATATGTGTATTTATTAACTTATGGTTAGGGCTAGGGCTGTTAGGGCGCTAGGGCCGTAGGGCACTAGGGTTGTCAAGTAGGATAGTTCTACCCTTTCCAATTCATGTAAAGGGAAACCTTGCTCCCTTACATTTTGGTCCTTCGAGAAATTTTTGTTTGGACATTTGGTCCTACTAAAAACTGAACCACGCGGTCCCTCTTTTCCCTGTTAGGTATAGGGCTGACATTGAACAAGACTGACACTCTAGAGAATTGCGTGCTGGTGTACTCAACAAGCATCAGTTTCGTAGTGATCTGGGGTACAAAGTGCTTAGTGTTCCTGTTGGAAGGTTACTCGTACGGTAGCGGATCGGTTGCTGGCCTCCCACAAGCGGGTCTCACCAGTAATTTAGAAGTCGCAAAATACCGTAAAAAGAGGACGCAGGGGCACTTAGTACTGACATATTCGCTATCGAAGTAGGGAAAGTAGGGTGATAGGGAAACCTTGCTCCCTTACATTTTGGTACAAACAACGCGTATACGCAAACTAAGGACGTAGGGATACCAAAAGGACGAAGATAAGAAGAATGGAAATCTCAAACATCAATGACCTTATAAAAAGCCAAGAGGCGGACTGTGCAGAATTAAAACGAATAAGGGATAACATCAAAAAGGATTCATCAACCAGGAAGACTCAAAAATATATTGAAGACCGAAGAGTAACTATCGACAGTATTTACCATCGAGCGGCGCAAAACCACAGACTATTACAAGAACAGGAAATATTATCGACTCATAAATATATGACATTAAATTATTTCGACACACAAATAAGAAAAACGTACGACGACGCAATGGACCACTTGCGTATATGTGAAGACAAGTTAAAAATTGCCGATATACAGATACAGACATGTTCGACCGATGACAAACAAGACAAGGGTGTCAGTTCACCTAAATTATTTATTCAAAAATATCGACTTAATCAGCTGGAGAAAAAAGTATCGACGGCATTGACCGCCATTTCTGAAAATAAACCAGGTTGGCATTTACAATCATTGTTGACAAACATTGAAAAATTATTTCAAGAAATCGACGAAAATAATATACGGTTGCTAATGGACGAAAGTACAGTCACCGACGAATACATATCACAAGACTGGTTTGGGCGCGCTCAAGAAATGGTAGACGATATAATAGAAAAACTGCAAGACAAAATTAACGAAAACAGTAAACAACAGAACAGGATTTCCTCAACCAAGTTACCCAGAATTACCATACCGAATTTTACGGGAAGTTACGAGTCGTGGAATTCATTTTACGATTTATTTAAAAAGATAATTGACGACGACTGTACTATTTCTACGACAGAGAAAATGCAATACCTAAAGACTCACATTCGAGGCGACGCGGAAAAGCTGATCAAGCATTTGACGATAAACGAGGCTAACTATAAGGCAGCGCTTACATTACTCATAAATCGCTATACAGATGAGCGAGCTATAACGCAAAGATTTATTGATAGAATACTTGATCTGCCGAAAATTAAGTTTCCAAATGCGAAAATGTTACGAGATATGCATGACTGTATTAATGAGAGTTTAGAAGCGTTAAAAAATCAAGGCATCGACATTTCCTCATGGAGCCCGTTTTTATCACGTATAGTAAGTCGAAAATGGGACAATGACACCAACATGAAATATGAAGACCACCTAGAAGAACCAAATAAATTACAAGATTTTTCAAAAATGATGAAATTTTTAGAAAAACGATTTAAAAGCTTGGAGACAAGTAAATCATCAACAACTTTCAATACGCCAACGCCAACGTCACTGAAAAATCAAGACAATAATTCTAATGATTGGCAAGATAAAAAAGGCACATGTTGGTATTGTCACAAAGATCATAATATTAATCACTGCGTATCATTTAAGTTATTAAACGTGAATGACCGCATTAAGAAAGTACGAGAAAAACAAATGTGTTACATCTGCTTAATGCATGACACGAAAAAAGAATGCGTCAGTTTAAAATACAATAAGTGCGAAATATGTAATAAAGCGCATTCTACGTTATTGCATAGAAACGTAAACGAATATTTATCATCAAAAATTCAAGGTCAGAGTCAGAGTAATGAAAATAAATACGGAAAGTCAAGTTCCTCGAAAACTTATGCACCGAAAATGCAAACTAAAGAAAATCAAGTTCAAAGATTTTCATCAAACGCGTATACGCAAAATAATGGAATTCGGAAAACCGTACTTTTGGCCACAGCCTTAGTACAAACTACGACAATTGACGGATCGCCACAATTATTACGAGTTTTATGTGACCAAGGCTCGGAAGCATCGTTGTGTACTGAAGAAGTAGCACAACTTTTAGGGTACCCTAGACGAAAGATAAAAGCCGAAATAAAAGGCATCGCAGACGAAAATCCTAAGATGTCGAATCATATGATTGACGTCACATTGAAACCCAGATTTCCAAGTGCATATCAACTACAGACATCGCTAATAGTATTACCAAAACTTACCGGGGCATTGCCAAAGCAAAATTTGCGACCATTTGATCAAATAAAGCTGGAAAATAAAATAATTGCTGACCCTACTTATTACAAGAGAGGGCCGATTGATATAATTTTGGGTGCGGAACACTATAGTAAATTAATAATACAAGGATTTGAGAGGCTAGAAAATGGTATTATCGCACAGAATACTGAAATAGGATGGATACTTTCAGGATTTTGTAACAATGAGAGTTGTACCGGGATGAAAATATTAAGTTTAATGACAAGCGCCGAAGAAAAGACATTAACACAATTCTGGGAATTAGAAGAAATAACAGACGAAAAACCATTAAAAAATGACGACCAAATATGTGAGAATTTTTACGACAAAACGACACAAAGAAATCTAGACGGAACCTATACGGTTAGACTTCCAATTAAAGACAGTTCTCTAGAATATGGAAATACGCGTCAAAA
The DNA here is from genome assembly GCA_943789525.1 of Agriphila geniculea. Classification (NCBI taxonomy): domain Eukaryota; kingdom Metazoa; phylum Arthropoda; class Insecta; order Lepidoptera; family Crambidae; genus Agriphila; species Agriphila geniculea. Next base: position 19,763,935 of record OX038875.1, read on the forward strand.
AGCCATGGCTCGACTCATGCAATTAGAAAAGAAATTGGACAAAAACAGTAATTTACGACTGCAATACAATGATTTTATGACAGAATATTTAACAATGAATCATATGCGAAAAGTAAATAAAATAAATTATTACGAAGGAAAATATTATATTCCTCACCAGCCGGTAATACGAGAAAACGCTGTAACGACAAAATTACGCTGTGTATTCGATGCAAGCAGTAAAGGAAGCACGAATATGAGCCTTAACGACAATATGTATAAGGGTCCTCGATTACAACAAGACATGTCCACTATATTGTTACGGTGGCGCAAACATAAGTTTGCTTTTATGGCGGATATAGAAAAAATGTATCGTTGCATTAAAATAAGTGAACCTGACCTACCTTACCAAAGAATACTGTGGAGATGGTCCGCACAACAAAAAATACAGGAGTTTGAATTAACTAGGGTAACATATGGCACGACTGGAGCGCCGTATTTAGCAATTAAAACTTTACAAAAACTAGCGATGGATGAGGAGCAAAACTACCCCATTGCTAGCAAGGTCACACTACAAGATTTTTATGTAGATGACGTATTGTCAGGGGAGAATGACCTAGAAAAGACAAAAACGTTACAGAATCAACTAAGTCAGATGTTAAAAGCCGGAGGATTTAATTTGAGAAAATGGTCATGTAATAATGCAGAGCTGTTAGAAAATATTCCCGAAGGAAACATAGATGACGAAATGATAAAGTTACCCTTAGATGAGACGAGAAAGTCATTGGGTGTAGTTTGGTTACCAAATCAAGATACATTCAAGTTTAAAATTGAAGTAGCAGACAGCGAATATCCCACAAAAAGATTTATTATTTCTGAGATTGCGAAAATATTTGACCCCCTTGGATGGCTACAACCAGTGATAATTACATTGAAACTTTTAATACAAGAAATATGGATTAGCAAATTAGGCTGGAACGAAAAAATCCCGGAAAATATTTACAAAAAATGGGTCATAATACAGCAACAATTAAAATGCCTTGAAAACATTACGATACCTAGATGGATTCATTATACGGAAGGAAGTTTAGAGTTATATGGATTTAGTGACGCGTCTGAAAAAGCATACGGTGCAGTTGTATATAGCCGAACAAAGGTAAATGACACCTATCACGTAAGACTACTTCAAGCTAAAACAAAAGTAGCTCCGTTGAAAAATAAATCAACGTTGCCTCGACTGGAGTTATGCGCGACCGTTTTATTAACAAAATTAATTAAAAAAGTAAAGATTGCTCTTCAATGTAACATTACAAAAATTTATTGTTTTACGGATTCTATGATCACCATAGGGTGGATAAAAGGAGAGCCTGACAAATGGAAAACATTCGTTGCTAATAGAGTGTCCGAAGTTCAAAGAACATTACCTGAAGCTTCGTGGCATCACGTTAGTTCAGCAGAAAACCCAGCTGACGTCATATCCAGAGGCATAGAACCCAGCAATCTACCAAACTACAGTCTATGGTGGAACGGCCCAGATTGGTTACAGACAGACAAAATAAGAGAATCTATGTTAATACTAGATCCAAGCATCGAGGTCAAAACCTGCTGTAGCACTGTAGTGGAAATAAAAAATAAAAATGAAGTTTTAGAAAGATTTTCGAGCTTTGAAAAATTGGTTCGAATTTTGTCGTACTGTTGGAGGTTTGTACGAGGAAATAGAAAAACAGGTTTATTAACTTGTGAAGAATTAGACAAAACAAGGACACAGATTATATTATTAGTACAAAAAGCATCTTTCAAACAAGACTATGAACATATAAAAAAAGGACAAATAGTTAAGAAAACTAGCAAACTATCGAGTTTGGACCCGTTTATAGACGAAGATGGAATAATCAGAGTTGGGGGAAGATTACAACATTCACAATTACCATATGATCAAAAACATCCAATATTATTACCGTACGATCATCACGTGACATCAATATTAATACATGATGCGCATGTAAAAACCTTACACAGCGGAAATCGACTTACGTTATCATACCTACGACAAAGGTATTGGATAATAGGCGGAAAACGTAAAGTAAAGAGTTACATTAATAAATGTACTAAGTGTATTAGATACAAAGCAGAGACAGCTTCGCAAAAAATGGGAGCACTACCAAAACCACGAGTGACGCAATCATACCCTTTCTCTCATACAGGATGTGATTTTGCAGGACCGATACAGGTGCGAGCAATGAAAGGTAGAGGTCATAAGTCCTACAAAGGATACATAGCAGTGTTTATATGCCTTGCTACGAAAGCCATACACTTAGAACTAGTGGGAGATTTATCGACTGAGTCATTTATTGCTGCGCTTAGACGTTTCATGGCTAGAAGAGGTCACGTGTCTCATATGTACAGCGATAACGCAACAAACTTTGTAGGAGCTGCGAACTTTCTATATAAAGAAATATTGGAAATAACTCAATCGCCAACATTTCAAAATACTATTACAAATATGGGCACTCAATGGCATTTTATACCACCAGCAGCCCCGCACTTCGGAGGAATATGGGAAGCTGGAGTAAAATCCATGAAGCATCATTTGAAAAGAGTAATAGGAGACAGCACTTTGACATATGAAGAACTTTCGACTTTTTTGCATCAAATTGAGGCATGCTTGAATACGAGACCTTTATGTATTCAGACTGAGAACATTAATGCCAATATAGTATTAACTCCAAGTCACTTTCTGATTGGTCGCGAGGCAGTCGGCTTTCCTGATCCAATATCAAACATCAATATAAACTTGATAAATTGCTGGAAACATATTCAAAAAATGAAAAGAGATTTTTGGTTATGCTGGACAAAAGAATATTTACATCAATTGCAACAGCGATATAAATGGAAAGCGAATGGAGAGAATTTAAAAGTCGGTACAGTCGTACTCATTAAAGACGGAAACATAAGTCCTAGTAAATGGCCGTTAGCAAAGGTCAAGGAAATTCATCCTGGAAGTGATGGTGTTACGAGGGTCGTGACGCTTCAAAGAGCACAAGGTTCTGACCAGAAGAGGGCTATACACTCCCTTATACCATTACCAGTGAATGAAAGTTTAGAGACAAGTGAAGACAAAACGCCTGTACAAAGTAACGTAGCAATTGTGGAAGAAAACAACACAAGAAAGCATAAGAAAAATTCATATAGAAAACCGTATTATTGGTTTTTAATGATAATGTTTATCTTTATACAAATGTTGGCACAAACAGGAGCCTCATATACAATAAAAAATTTGGAACCTGGATTATACATAGAAAAAATAGGAAATACTACTTTAGACAGAGGTACTTTTAGAATAGAAAAACATTACGAAAGAAGTATTTTAAGCCAGAAAGTAGAAGCTACAAAAGGAATAGTAGATCAATTTAAATCGCTTTGTTACTATGCCAAAACGCTATATCGTGATACTCATTGTATACAGTACCATATTCATTTACAAGAGGAGGCAGAAAAGGTTGAAAAAATAAACGAATATTTAAATGAGTTAAATCAGACTAGAAAAAAGAGAGGTTTATTGGGACAAATGATGACTTATTTATTCGGTGTCAATGACGAAGTTTACAGAGATATTGATTCATTGGATAAAAACCAGCAAAAACTTATTGATGCAGCGAATCATCAAACAAAATTTATGTTAAAAACCATAGCAACAGTTAACCAAACAGAAACCAGAATACAGGAAAAATTAAATAGTTATCAAACAAAACTAAATCAAGTAATATCTTACATAGATAACAATAACGGATGGTATCAATCGGTAGATAGTAATAAGATTCAAATACATATGTTACATTCATACCAAATAGCTTATAACTATATAGCTGAAATAATATCTTACTACGCTGGTATTATGGACATTTACTTATCAAAAGCAACAGTGTACAGTGTACTTACACCAAAGAACATCGCAGACATTATAAAAGCAGCCAACAGCAAGTTACCATCAAATCTTAACATCATTCAAAATCAATTACTTGATACAAGATTATCAGAAAATGAAACTCACATTACGGTATTAGCATATTTCCCTATTACAGAAAAAGCCAAATATACTTTATTACATGTGACTCCAATACCAATGAAATACCGAGATGGGATTTATCAGAGCTTGGATATTCAACAGTCAGTTATAGGAATAGACTACAACAATGAAAGATATTTTGAACTTACCCATGAAGAATTTAAAGATTGCTTACATAGATTCAGTGATTACATTTGTTTTCCTGTGGCGGTGAAGAACATGCAATTAAATAGAAATTGCATTGTTGAATTTATTACTAAAAATGAAACTAAGACGGACTGCTCGACTCGAACTTACAACGTTACAAATGAAATTATATGGAAACAAGTACAAATGACAAATACGTGGATATATGTGACAAAACAAAAAGAAACTATATCTATTGTATGTGACGGACAAAGAGAAGAGGTTTCTATTCATGACGTTGGGATCATACAAATATCAGAAAATTGTATTATAAAGACAATCACTACTATGTTAGTTGCGAAAAGAGTTATTGCCGAAAATGTAATAGCATCGTATAGTAAAAAATCAGAATTTAAACTAAGTACTAACATTACTGTATTAAATAAGTATAATAATATTAAGAAGGAGCAAGTAATAGATAGTTCTAAAGATATTTTTAATAATTTAGCAAACGAAGAAGAAACGTTACAGACAACCCTAGACAACACCGTGTGGAGTAGCATAACTATTCAGACATACGTAGCCAGCTTATCAACGTTATTAATATTTTCTTTTATAGTTTTGGTGATATATTGTTTCGGTCCACAGATAAGACAAAAAGTACAAAATCTGGTGACAACACGACGGGTGGAAGCATCACCCAACAGCAGCCCATCTGAAGAGCAACAGTCCAACACCCAGTCGGCACCTCAAAGTCAGACTCGGACGCCGCCGATCTACGCGCGGCCGTTTCCTCGCAAACCATCACCGGGGCCTGCACTGGAACTCTATCAACTGGACTCCGTTCCTGAGAGGCGCCAAAATGTTTACGTGCCGTAAACATGCATTTCACAGCACAACACGGAACACGGAATTGACCTAGAATAATGTTGCTGCATTGTCAAAACAAATACAGCATCTGAATTTTCTTACTCACACATCTTTGTAAATAAATTAATATACACATATGTAAATAATTTTGTATAAATTAGCATAGCAAAAGAAAATAAATGTGACATTCACCAACTGGACTTCAGACGTTGTTACTCTGTCGGCAGACAGATCGACCCATCATCTACGAATCCTCTCACTGCGGCCAAGACACCTTTAGCCGTCAGATATCTGATCAGTCTTGTGAGCCTGCTTGACTGGCAGTGAGAAAATCCATCCTTATACCTTATTCCTTCCACTCTCCGCTTGTCACCTTAGGTCGACTGGTACAAGCATCCTTATTTATTTATATGTGTATTTATTAACTTATGGTTAGGGCTAGGGCTGTTAGGGCGCTAGGGCCGTAGGGCACTAGGGTTGTCAAGTAGGATAGTTCTACCCTTTCCAATTCATGTAAAGGGAAACCTTGCTCCCTTACAATTAGTCTGCTGGAATGCACTACCTGATTATTATTTTTTTCTAATAGATAACGCGCCATGTTTTGATTTTAATTTTTACTTTTGCTTAAAAATGTCTGATAGTAGTGAATGTGGACTCCACCCGATATTTTAGATGCGGCGACGGAAAAACGTCTTACTTAACCTAGGTAAGTACCTACTACCTACCTAGTCGTAGAAAGTCGAGAAACTACTTACCTACTCTTTTTCTCATTGTTAATTTATTTTGTAGGAGCAATCACAAATTGTATAAGAGTAGATAAAGTATTGTATGAAACTGTACATAACTAGGTATTAAAACACTCGTGTGATACTATTAAAAACCTCGCCTACGGCTCGGTTTTTAAACACACACTCATGTTTTAATACCCCTCAATATGCATCAGTTTCATAAACTACTATTATGATTTATCTACTTAAATTATTATGTGATGAAGTACTAATACTTAGTACTCGAAGTTATTATTTGTCATTTTCAGAAGCGATCTTCAAACTTATGCTTCTTTCAAACACTCTTAATCACGATCCAAGAAAACAACGTCTGGCATTTCGGATGACACTTGCACAGGCCTACGTCATACAATATTCAGTAGAATATTGGATGACGTAGGCCTGTGTCTTTGTTTGTAACCATAAAGTAGCAACTAATTAGTAAATTAGTTGCCACTTTATGGTTACAAATAAAGAATGAAGGATTATTTTCGGTCATCTCACTCATTACAAAATTATTATAATGCATTTCCATTGTGATTTGCAAACGACGCAGTTCAAGTTAAAAAAAAATGAATGAACGAAATTTTCACCTAAATAATCAATTTTATAGAACTCTTACAGGTATTATATGAGAGTCAGGGAGTTTGATTTCATGCTAGTAACACAGAAAAGAGAAGCAAGAGTAGACCACGTAACCCTTGACTCTCGGAATGCTATATCTGGCGCAGTATTTTATTGTACCATTCTTTTAATAAAGTGTCTATATGAATGTTTGCCTTATTTCGCATTTACATGTACATACACACATACCTTGAATTCATTGTCTTTGTCTATAGGCGGCTTGTGTAACGGCCGGTCGCAGAGGAAGGTATCTACATCGTTGCAGGCGTAGAACCTCTTTACTGCTTCGGGCGCGCCTGAAGGCCAAACGCGGCGACGGGCTACGGGCTTCACATTGCAGATCTGGATATCTGGGATAGAGAAAATAAATATTGTACATTGCGAATCACGAAAGATTACCACAATCTTCATCTTTCCTGAAACGAACTATACAATCTAATCGTCTTCTATACCTCACAATATAATGGAGATTATATACACTAGCGGCTCTGTGAGCTGTAGACTTCGCTTTGTGACATTATGATCATTTTTCGAAATGGATGGAATATGTTTTTTTTTTATTTCGAGAATCTGAATCGTTAATAAATCCATATAATTATCCAACTGCTCACAAAATTTCACGAGAATCGGTTGAGAAATGCGACCTGTGGCCCTACCATGAGTTGATGCAAACTGTTTACGTTACAGTAAACTGTCGGATATACTGCTCACAATACGAGTGAAAGCGTGAAAACGATAGTTTACTGTAACGTAAACAGTTTGCAACACCTCATAGTGCCACTGTAGAGGAGAACAAACGGACAACCGGATATACGAAAGCATTTTCGCCCAAGCTGAAACGGAGACGCTTCGGGCTCACTCAGTCAATTATAAAATCTGTAATCTTGACCATTGTGCACGAGACTGACACTGACTAATCAACGTAGCGGAAAGTAAAATATCAAATCAATCAATAAATTATATAGTTAAAGTCCCTAAATAAATAAAGATAAAAAAGTTTTATTCCTGATTTGACACTGACAATGTCAGTGGACAACACTCCATTTTCTTTTTACAAAGGAACTTAATTACATGAGATTAAAACAGACTTTCATTGATACCTACAACAAGCCATAACAAAAAAAAAAACCGGTCAAGAGCGAGTCGGACTCGCGCACCGAGGGTTCCGTACAATCATAAATATATTTGGATATGTTATTTTAGGACAGACTTTAAAAAAGTAGGATAAACGGCAGACAGGTGGAAGGGCGAACAGGCGGACAGTTAATTTACAAATGCTGCTTATGGTGACTGAAAAACGTTTCAGCCACTCCACATTGCAAAATGTTTATATTACTAGTCCATCAGCCATTTTAATGTCCCCACTGCTGGGGCACAGGCCTTCCTTATGGGTGGATAACGGGCCATAACCCACCACGCGGGCCCAATGCGGATTGGTGGGTGTTAACGACTGCAAATGCAGCCGGGACCAACGGCTTAACGTGCCTTCCGAAGCACGGAGGAGCTCGAGATAATAAATTTTTGGTCACCCATCCCATGACCGAACCTTGCGAACGTTGCTTAACATCCGCAATCGCTGGTCCAGGCGCTAAACCACTGCGCCACCGAGCTCCTCGTTATTATTATATTACTATATAGTAATATATATAATTACTTAGTAAAGTATGAACTTATTCTTCGTTTATTCGTACGGCAAATAGTAGGTAATTATATTTGAACCAGCCACCAATTTATTATTGTAGTGTTAGGTTGCGCTATCTCTTGACCCATAGTGGAACTACTTTTTGCCCTTAGGTTAGCATGCTTAGGACAGCGCCATCTGTTGACTGGTAGTGAAACTAAAATAAAATTTGTTTGTTTTTTGAATTTCTTAAAAAGTGTGTTATATTGAGACATCGTTTTATTTTTCCTGTAATCTTTACATAAATTACTATCACATAGAATTATTTCAGATTTTTCTCTTTGCAAACTTCGGAGATAAGGGGGGGGGAACGGTATTTTTTTTTACATTTTTCATCATAAGTCGAAAACTATGCGGCCTAAGAAAAAAGAAAAAAATGTTTTAAAATGTGCAAATAGCGCTCTTTCATATGATACCCCACATGCCCTAATCACCTCACTTAAAATTTTTAAGACCCCTTTTCAGTCCCTGTTGTAAAAAAATATTAATTTTATTATTTCTTTCTTATTTGCAAAATAGTTGGGCAAATGTCATCTAAAACTATTCCAAATTTCAAGTTGATACCATTAGTAGTTCTTGAGATATCCAGCTGTGACAGACAGACAGACAGACAGACAGACTGAGTCACACCATAAGGGTTCCTTTTTTACCATTTTGGTACGGAACCCTAAAAATGAGTTAAATACGGAACAGGTCTAAACCACATTTGTCTAATAGCAGAGCTCTATCGCTCCACGCATGAGTATGAAGCGCTCGGCGTCCTCTACGAGGACAAGTTTCATACGTCAGAAAAGATAAGACCTACGCGATAGAAAGAGACGCAACTACTAAGTGAATGTTATGGAGCGAAAGGAGCGCTGTGCGACCTGAATTGCGCTTTATTGTGTCGGAGCAAGAGTCGCAATTTATTTAAACGATTTTGCGGAGTGCAACTTTTGTACGCTAGTACTATTATCAATTCTGTGCAAATAGGTATATTTAAAAAAAAGTAGAATTCACTTACATTGTCCATCAGCTGCTATGATGGAGTCATCGGGTGGCGTATTCCTCATGAGTATGTGCGCGGACACGTACTCGGACTGCAGACGCTGAGTGAACGCGCCGATGCGCTCGTAGTCGTGCCCGCGGTACACGAACAACTTGTTCTACAATAAACACGGACTGCCTTACTATTATATTAAGAATAACGCCTTTTACCAGGGCTCTGTCACTCCGCGCACGAGTATGAAACGCTCGGCGTCCTCGGAGAGGACAAATTTCATACGTCAGAAAAGATAAGAGCTATGCGATAGAAAGAAAGGCAACTATTAGGTGAATATAATAATAATAATAACGTTTATTCAATAAAAATTACAATGACAGAATAAGGTATACTATGTTAAATTTAAAATTCTAAATATAATCTTATTTACCCAAACTAGGTTATAATAATAACCTGTATTTCAGGCGAATGAAGTCCCTAGTTATTAAATTAAGCCTTAACTATATAAAATTAACAGTAAATAAACTTTTAATAAGTATTTAAAATAACAGAGACATTGGAAAACAAAATACTAATCTTATTTAACTTATTTATTTACATATTTTAAGCAACTCTTCAGTCGTTCGTCGTAGAAATGTAAGAAAGGGAGCGCCGTGCAATTTGAATTGTATTTAATTGTGTCGGAGCAAGAGTCGCTATTTATTTAAGTGATTTTGCAGAGTGCAACTTCTATACGCTAGTACTATTATCTATTCTGTGCTTTTACTCATTTGTCGGAGCGGAACAAATTCTGTGCCGAATCTGTACCGCGCCGAGCTGATGTTGCGCCAACAAATGAGAAACGCTCTATTGAAATATAGGCATCCAGTAAGCTCTTTCGATATGTTTTCGGTACCGCGTACAGAGCGTGTTGATGTAGTACCGATGCTGCGCCGAAAAATTAGTAAGGCTCTAAGTTTATACCTAGTTAAAACCAAAAATATTGCTTAGTAATATTACTTCTTACGTTTGACGTCTTAAAGCGTCTATTCCTAAACACACTTTTTGGTTATTCGGAGTATAAACTTATTCTTCGTTTATTAGTACGGCAGAGTATGCATAAAATTAATTTATAATAATAATTATCAATTCGCTTAAAAAGCTACTGAAACACAATTCAATTCAATTTCAAGTCAATTTAAATCATACGGATATTTGAAAGAAGAAGAACGTCGCGTATGTCCGTAAGCAATGTGCGAGGCACGCGTAGTCACATAGTTTCACTTCATACATAAAGACAAAGTATAAACTTACCCTCACAAACAGCGGACAGCCTTTCCCGTAGAACCCAACCCTGAAGTACTCGGGCTCCGGTCGTAGTTGTTCCAACACTGAGTCTAAGAACGGCGCGTGCATCCGTAAGCGATACGCGAGGCGCGCGTAGTCACATAGTTTCACTCCATACATAAAGACAAATAAAGTATAAACTTACCCTCACAAACAGCGGACAGCCTTTCCCATAGAATCCAACCCTAAAGTACTCCGGCTCCGGTCTCAGTTGTTCCAGCACTGAGTCTAAGAACGTCGCGTGCATGCGTAAGCAATATGCGAGGCGCGCGTAGTCACATAATTTCACTTCATACATGAAGAACAATAAAGTATAAACTCACCCTCACAAACAGCGGACAGAAAGAATCCAACCCTAAAGTCCTAGGGCTTTGGTCTCAGTTGTTCCAGCACCGAGTCTAAGAACGTCGCGTGCATCCGTAAACAACATACCAGGCGCGCGTATTCACAGTTCCACTTCATAAATGAGGACCAATAAAGTATAAACTCACCCTCACAAACAGCGGACAGCCTTTCCCATAGAACCCAACCCTAAAGTACTCAGGCTCCGGTCTCAGTTGTTCCAGCACTGAGTCTAAGAACGTCGCGTGCGTCCGTAAGCAATGCGCGAGGCGCGCGTAGTCACATAGTTTCACTTCGTAGAGAGTGGCCAGTTCACGGAGGAGGGGGAGACCCTTTTCCCAGCACTAGAGGAAATAAATAGTGTTAGAAATAGCATGTAACTTAGTTATCGCGAGTCTTATGTAACAAAAATGGATATTATTATTACAAATAACTTTTACTTAAAGTTTGACCCTAAAAAATAAAAGGTCAAATACTTATTTTAGAAAATTGGAACGATTGTGAAAATGAAACAACACGTAAAATAATATCAAATTTGTTTAAATTGAAATAAATTCAGATTAACTATTAAATAATAGACAACTAGTCCAAACATTACATACCTTTCCGCGGTCAAAATATTGCAGCACTTGATTGTAAATAGCTTCTTTACGCTTCCATTCTGGAGTCTCAGGATATTCTAGGTCTACGCCAATCTGATCGCTATCCCAACTCAGTGTTTCTGCATATAGCTGCAAATGCGATATATAAAAAATATATTCAAATAAAACACCGAAATTAATTATTTTAATTTAAGTTTTTTTTTATTATTTTAATTACTTATTCCTTTCTTACCAATAACGTGCATCCAGCTTCAATGAAATTGTCAGACGCAATGTGGAGATCATGCAGTTTGTAGACATAGCGAAGATACATCTCTTTGCGGTCGATTTCGTTTTTGTAGAAATTCTGTGTACAAAGATAATTCAAATAAGACAATATACATAAAACAAGTCAACGTATAAGTGAAGTTTCTATCTGTTTCCATTTTAGGGTTAAAGTGTATTTGATTTTTTATAGCTCTATCTTTTTTATAGCTCTTTTTTTATAGCATCCAGAAACATCGTACGTTAGACCATGAATGCCGCTAGACTACGACCGGCTCACCGGTGCGGACGATAGTCGAAGTAGCCGAGTGGTATTCTCGATTTATTAAACAATGTTACTGTATTTCAAAAAAATATTTAAGTTAGTTTACATAGGCCTGAATCAGTGCGACGCGGATTTCACGCGCGGATAGTCAGCGATGGATGGCAAAATGTACTAAGCCTATCCATTACAATCAGTGCGACGTGGAGCTCTCCTCGATGCGGATTCGTACAATAGGCTAGTTGACAAAATTTGGAAATAGTTAAAAAATAAAGTTTGGTATCTATTTTACCTCAAAAGTATATTATTTTAAGAAAAATAAGTCATTTTACCTATGAATTTTGCGTTTTAAGAAATGAACTCAAAATGACATCGAAAAAGGCCAAAACTGTCATGGCGTCTTGAATGACGTCACGCCTCGCGAAACATTCGTGTTTGTTTATGACCGTCATTGTTCACACACACACACACACACACACTCAGTTCACGTATCGAAAATGACACAGCAACAACAAATGTTTCGTGAGGCGTGACGTCACGCGTCTCTGATTGGTGTTCAATGTCACGTGATCAAATGGCCAATTTTGCCGATTTTATTTTCCGTAAATATTGGTAATCTTTATTTATTTTGATGAAAAAAGTGTTTTTTTGGTTACTATTTAACATGATTAATCATTAGAAACCTTATGCTAGCCGATTTATTCTTAGTAGAAATAAGCCTATTCATCCGCGCACGGTACAGAATATGATACTCAAATGAAGTTATATCTAAATCTTGCTTGATTTCCGCCCCTGTAATAGGAAAACTACAGAAATACACATGTTCCTCTTTTTGATTCAGTTAATTTTTATTATTGGTAAAACTTACAAGCAAGTTGACAGTGGCAGCCATCCGTTTGTCCCTGTGCTCGGCCCCCCGCCTTACGGCTCGGTAGTCCAGCAGTCGCTCCAGCAACCTCATCACGCAGCCCACGAACGCCGCGCCTGCCTCCCGCCAACCCTCCGTGGAAACTCTTAGCAATGTATTTAAATACTTACAAGCAAGTTGACAGTTGCAGCCATCCGTTTGTCCCTGTACTCGGCCCCCTGCATTAGAGTTGTTCATAACGCCTATAAAGCAACAGCACGCTACAGACTATATGCTATTGATTTCTAGCGCGCTATTAAATACGCTATGTTATAACGCGCTATTTATCAGGTAGCATGCAGGCGGCTGGCTGGCGCGTTAGATGCAGCACGTTAGATTTCGTAACACGTTACTTCACACGTCGTTCGTTAGACAGATCGCGCGCTTTACAAAAACGTTATTTATTAATACGTTACATTTTAGTCTTAAATAAAATAAAGCAGTAATGTAAACTAATGAACTTTATCTTATACTTTTCGGGCTTAGAACTGTCTAAAGTTCGAAAATAAGTTTCGTAATAAGGTCGAAAATCGCTTGCACTCATTTTTCTACCTTGTGATCACTAGACAATGTTTCCTAGTTAAAAAAAACAGGTGCAAGCGATTTAAGACCTTATTGACGTTTGCAATTCGGTTGTTTTTTGCCGTATTCTCGTTTACTATTTTGATGTTTCATTAAAAGCCGTGATTTTGATAAATGTCAATAAGGTCGAAAATCGCTTGCACTCATTTTTCTAAACTTGTGATTACTAGACAATGTTTATTAGTTAAAAAAAACAGGTGCAAGCGATTTTCGACCTTATTGACGTTTGCTATTTGGTTGTTTTTTGCCGTATTCTCGTTTACTAATTCTGATGTTTCATTAAAGACCGTGATTTTGGTAAATGTCAATAAGGTCGAAAATCGCTTGCATTCATTTTTTTATCTAGTGACCACTAGACAATGTTTTCTAGTTAAAAAAACAGGTGCAAGCGATTTTCGACCTTATTGACCTTTGAAATTCGGTTGTTTTTACCATATTTCTCGTTCAACTAACTTCGCTTAGCTAAATAGTTTTTACATAATACGAACTTATTGACTAGTTGTGTCATAAAAGTCCTAATCGAACTAACACAATAGAAGATCGCGCGCGATATTATACTCGTACCTAGCGTGTTGCGAGAGAAACGCGCGTAACGCGTCCGGTAGCAAAAGCGCGCACGCGATATTTTTTAACTATAACGAATGCCCGCGCCCCCGTCCGGCCAACGTCGACGCTACTTGTTGCCACGCGCGATATTAATAGCGTCATAGCGTCTACTTACATAGCACGCTATGTGCGCTATGTACAGATAGCGCGCTATAATATGGCGCTAGATGCTATATTAACCACCTCTACCCTGCATCACGGCTCGGTAGTCCAGGAGCCTCTCTAGCAACCTCGTCACGCAGCCCACGAACGCCGCGCCTGCCTCCCGCCAACCCTCCGTGGAAACTCTTAGCAATGTATTTAAATACTTACAAGCAAGTTGACAGTTGCAGCCATCCGTTTGTCCCTGTGCTCGGCCCCCTGCATCACGGCTCGGTAGTCCAGGAGCCTCTCTAGCAACCTCGTCACGCAGCCCACGAACGCCGCGCCTGCCTCCCGCCAACCCTCCGTGGAAACTCTTAGCAATGTATTTAAATACTTACAAGCAAGTTGACAGTTGCAGCCATCCGTTTGTCCCTGTGCTCGGCCCCCTGCATCACGGCTCGGTAGTCCAGGAGCCTCTCTAGCAACCTCGTCACGCAGCCCACGAACGCCGCACCTGCTTCCCGCCAACCCTCCGTGGAAACTCGTTCCATGAGGCTGGAGAAACGATACATTGTATACGATTAAAATCATATTTATGTTTGTTGAGTTGGCAAACGTGCCCGTAATATCATTCAGATTTTGCAACCGAAATAACTTTGTCATATTAAACTTCTCTGTAACTGGTAAGATTCTGTTTTTTGTAAGTATATATTTTATTAAGTTGTAAGTTGAATGAGCAATCGATTGACTAAGGCTGAGTAAGCACCGAAAGGTAGCTTGCTTAGCGTCTAGATATGTATCGAAGTAAAATGAACATTCACGTGTTCGCAACCGGCCGCACTGTGCACTTCGCGCCTCGCTAGGCTATACGAGGGTGGTTTGATAAGTCCGTGACTTTGTGAAGAAGAAAAAATTTTTTAAAGAATATTTTGTTTTATTTTTCTACATAATCTCCTTTCAGCTCTATACACTTCGACCAACGATGTTCCAACTTCTTCAACCCATCCAAAAAATAGTTTTTATCAAACCCTGAAAAATAGGCTCCTGTTTTAGCTATCACTTCTTCATGGGATGAAAATCTTTATCCACCAAGCCATTTCTTCATGTTTGGGAAGAGGAAAAAGTCACACGGGGCCAAATCTGGTGAAAACGGGGGGTGTGGCAATAGGTCGTATCACAATTCCACAAGTTTTGATGTTGCGGTTGCCGACGAGTAGGCCGGAGCATTGTCGTGATGAAATAAAACTTTTTTCTTTGCTAGATGCGGTCTTTTCTTCAGCAGCTCTATATTGAATCTATCCAACAAAGCAACATGGTAAGCTCCGGTAATTGTCTTGCCTTTCTCCAAAAAATCGATGTAAATAACACCTTTGCTGTCCTAAAAGACAGTGGCCGTCTCTTTACCAGCCGAACAAACAGTTTTTGCCTTCTCCGTGGCACGTTCACCGGTAGAAGTCCACTATTTTGACTGTTGCTTCGTCTTTGGCGTATATGGTGGACCCACGTTTCGTCAAGTGTTACGTACCGACGAAAAAAATCACTTGGATTGAGGTTATACAAACCTAGCATTGTTTAGAAGTTGTTACACGAGTTCGATTTTGGCCGACTGTCAGCAAACGCGGCACCCATCTTGCAAAAAGGTTTTTCATGCCGAGAATATCGAGCAAAATATGAAAAATTCGTTCGGTAGAAATGTGAATAGCATCAGCTATCTCGCGTATCTTCACTTGACGGTCTGCCATAACAATGTCGTGGATTTGCTAACAATATCTTCAGTGTTGACCTCAATCGGCCTTCCTGGGCCGTCGGCGACAGTTGTGGTGGTACGACTTATGAACCATTCCATGAGATGGAGCAGAGTCCCTATAATATTTTTTTCAGTTTATCCTCTGTCTGCTTAATGGTTTTACCACGTAAAAAGTAGTATTTTATCAATACGCAAAATTCGTTTTTCTCCGTTATAAAAGAATATCCCGACCTCACTTGCATAAATCCTTCCATACTTTTTTATTTCGCGCCAATTTAAAAAATGCAACAGCATAAGCTCAGCAAAGAGTTCTAAATTAAGACAGGAAAATTGAATTATGAAAAAATATTGTATTCAACCTTAAAGTCACGGACATATCAAACTGCCCTCGTATAGTCGCTTACTAAAATACATATCTAGGCGCTAGGCGCTAAGCAAGCCACCTGTCGGTGCGTTCGCAGCCTAATGGTTAGTTGCTAGTTAGAGATGACGATGACGGTAAATAATTCAAATCGTTTACTTTGATAAAGGACATCAGGAACATCAGACCCAAAAGTGTATAAAAATAATCCTGTTACCTTTAAGCAATATGCATTATTAGAATCATAAAACAGTAGTAACTTTATTTTTAAACTTCTTCATATCGCTTAAATTAACTGCTGAAAAATCGAAAGCATTTCGATTAAATGACATCTTTGTCATTGATACTCTGTGGCTTGGGAATAAATTGACATTAACCATAGCCTTCTTTAATTCCAAGCCATGAATGAGCAGAACGGCAACATCGCATGTGGTCAAACACATAGTATAACAATATTCAATTTATTAGTTATTATTTCTTTTTCTTATATTATCTATGTTTAAACTAGTTGTAAATTGTGATGTAAGATTATGTCAATACAGATTTTATATTTATAATTATTGTTTATTTATTAGGACATACGGTTTGAGTCAAATTGTTTGACCTTCTCGTGGGTTCTTTAGTACGATGAGCATTTTCATCTAGACCTCCTCTACCAATGAATCTTACATCATTGGATAGGTCTATAAATTTGAAACACTTTATTTTATGACAGCAAATGTCAACTATTAGTACTTTTAGAGTTATAAGGCTATGACTATGACCTAAAACTCCGAAAATACTAAGAATTGATAGAAATCATGTTTGCAGCAAATATTTGTCATATAAAAACCTTTCAAATGATATATCACTCATTGCTAGAGGTGGAGTAGATCAACACCCATAGCCAATTAACCAGTTTAATACTTTAAAACCCTGTAACTCCAAAAGTATTAATAATTGATATAAAGAATATAGAGAGCAAATATTTGTCTCTAAAAGACCTTTCTAATGATATATACTTTATTGCTAGAGGGCGTTGGCTAGAGGCTTTTAAAATTGAAATATTCCCATACATTTAGTATGAAGACTAACCGACGCCATGACCACGAACTGACAGTAACAGACGTTGCCAAACTTATGTTTATGGCTTGGTACCAATAGAGAAGGCTATGCATTAACAGAACACGAAGAAAACGCGAAAGCCGATGGGTCGGCCTGTGGCGGTCTGTCACTTTTACTGTCAGTCAACTGTCTGTCGGTCAACTATCAAACAACGTTTTGTTACGATACGACATTATGCACACTTTTTCCGTTTTGGCTCTAAAGCAAAAAAAACCAAGATAATGTGATTGAATGTTTTCAAAAAACTGTTGCTGGAGACTCGACTTTATGCTTTTTAGTACATTTCGGTAGAACACCGATTAATCACGAGTGCAGTTATTGCTATAATAGCATCGGGGTAATCAAAAAAATAAGTTTCAAACACAAATAACTCTCTAAAGCTTTGTTAAAATCTGAATATTTTCTATGGCTTAGTAATTACAAATATTAATTTTGGAAAAAACAGAAATGCTATACATTCTTGGGTTTTTGTCAAAGGAATTTGCCTATGTTATTTAACGACACGTTATTGTCATTTTTTGGAATACAACTACGTACAGAAATAAATAATGTGTCCACTATAACTGACCTTTTAAACACTGAACCACACATTGTATGTATAAATTTTAAACACTGGTAATACGCCACTAATGCACACTTAAATCATTCAAAACGAGACACATGACACAGTAAGCGAACAAAACAAAATTCGGAAATTCGGAAACGAACCTGTCTAACGCCTTATTGCAGGCAAGTTTATACATAACCATCGCGATGAAAACACTAAATGCGACAAGTAATTAAGTCAATTTAACGAAACAATTAATGTTGTAATAAACATTACATAAATTAATCACTACGTGACCTAGTCACAATTTGCAACTGATATTGCCAACGATAATTTCGTAATGTTAAAAGATAAATACTTACACAGAACTCAAATGCTCCCTGAATTAATGTAGCGTGTAATGTAATACAAAATTGTTTAAATATATTACTATAGGTAGAAAAAAATATACATGGTGTTAATGAATGAACAGAAAATGGGAAACCGTTTCTTCGAACCATCAAACTAAACGACTTTTACTATGGGACCAAACCTCAAATTGCGAAAAAAATCTGATGTTTCATATTGATATTTTTGTTTTTATTTATTTGAATGAAACAACTGATTTTTTTCGAGATTTCAGAGTTCAGAGGTTCCCCATAGTAAAACTTATTCAGTTTGATGGTCCGTAAAAACGTTTTTTCTATTTTTGGTTAATTTATTAACACGCTGTATATTTAAAATAAAATGTTAACGGTCCAAACATCAACCACAAATCAAAGTCATGCCAGAGACGTAGACGTAACCAGACGTAAACCATTGCCACCGCGCAGACACGCAGTCATATAAAGTAGACAATAATTTGATATTTTGTTGGCTTTTTCTTTCCTTCGAATAAACAAATTCAAAGACGAACATTTTGGACTTATTAGCGTAGCAATGAGCACTGAAGTGACAAAAATATGTATTACTAATCTCTACGATTCCAAGTTTCTGAATTAAACTTTTAAGTTCTATAAATAAACAAATACGCCTGTAGCACACCTCCGCCGCGAAATCGTACCAGTGGCAAGGGAGTCTCACTCCGCGCTTAGACTTTTATATTAGCTTACTGCTCGTAGCTCACTCAGTCGAGCCATGGTTGAGGGATATCACCGCGTTGACACGCGCGCTGTCCGCGAGCGACGAGCGCGCGAACGACACGAACAAGTGAGGTCTTAATATTCTTTTCAACACACTTGCTTGTAAAGTGAGCCCTAACACATCGCTTTTAGGGCCATAAACTGAGCTATAACAAACGCGTGCAATAATATATAAAACACTAGGTTGTTATAGAATTATCCCTACAAAGTAAAATTAGTTCCTTATTGCAAGTTCTATGCGAGTAAACAGAGCATTCCCAATTTAACTGGGTTATACAGTTATTTTTTTAGTAACAGCAAAGGGGTTTTATGCCGCTGAAAGTTCGTATTCATTTTTGAAATAAATAAATGTGTAAGTCTTTAATTAAGTCAAACAAATATTTATTATTATATAAAATTATTCATAATTCATAATATTTTGTTATAAAATATTAAAATATTTGCATTTTATCACTTAAAATTATAGTTTTGAAGTAGGCTGTATGTTCACCCACCCCTTTGTTCGCAAAATATTCTTGCATTGGGCGTGTGAAAAAAACAAAAAAAAAACTTACGCGCCTTTTCCCATAATTATCATATTTTGTTTTTGTCGTATTTGTTTCTGTGTGGTAAATTACTTTGTATTTTCCTCGCAAATGTGTTGAAAAACGTCGTATGAAACTCGTGAGCTTTTACTCATTGCACACTCGGCTGAGTTACGCCCTCGCCTGCGGCTCGGGCTGCAACCCACAGCCTTGTGTGCAATGACCAACCTAAGCTAACTTGTCTCATAATGTACTATTATCACCACCCATGCTTTAAATCCTCTGTAAGAGTTTCTGAAACAGCTTAGTGCCATCATTACAATATCCCGAGCGAGAGCTGGTCCTGCAGCACCGCGCGCCCGCGCGCGAGCGTTGCATTATGAAATTCAGTACAACATTATAACACTCTTGCGGAAGACATAATGACGAGGAGGGAGAGGAAAGTCAAATTCAAAGACAAAGTCAAAGTCGAAACCTTTATAGAGGATACATATCATGGGTTTTGATAAATATCATGGGTGTTTTTAATCCATATGTATTAAAATATTGTTTGTTTCCCTAATAAAAATGAGAAAAAATAAAATAATGGGTGTAGATAAAGTCTTGTATGCAACTGTACATAATTAGGTATTAAAACACTCATGTGATACTATTATCAGACATTCGTGTTTTAATACCCCTCGTTATAGTACAGTTGCATAAATAACTATTATTACTTTTTACGTAAATCATCACATTACCTAACATTACTCTCAAATAATATCATTTTCACACAAGTAACTAAGTACTTACTTAACTAACTACTAAGAAATACATATTCTCAGTTCACTTAGTAGGTAGATTTATTTTAATTTATATTAGTAGGTAATTTCATTGTATATTCGGCATAACGAATATTTTCTATGATATCTGTAAGTAGCGAGTAGCAACCTTAACGATTCACTAGTTTTATCGGTTGAGACAGAACTACGTGACAAAAAGAGAGACGCTTCGCAGGTGCTTATAATATTAGGCACGCAACGCTGTGTAATTTAAAATTGTACTTTATTGCCGTGCAGCGAGAGTAGCTTATTATTTGACTGTTGTCGCGCGGATGGGCTTCTGTACAATAGTACTATATATTCTGTGGCAGTGGCACCGCGGTAGTCCCGCCATAGTTCCGCTATGACGTGTTTTCTATTGACGACGATATATGAGGAACACATCTACGTATCGGATTCGCGTCATTACTTTCGCGTGTGTCAACGGTCGGAGCCGATCGGCCGGAATCGCGCGTGAAAAATCTATGCATTAGAACAGGCTGTTCGCATTTGTTTCGCTAGTCGAACTCATTGCGGAACCTACTGCGGTGTTTCGCGTCGGAGGTGTGCTACAGGCGTTAAAGTCAAGTTTATCTCTAAATTGTTTGTACTTACACAGTGTCAAACAGCCTCCTATAATGGTCATCGGCCTTATTGTCCGCGACCAAAGAGTCCAGTTTATCGACCAGCGCCGCTTCAGTCCGCCTAGCGGACCCAGTTGCAGCCCTTTCTGCAGCCATTAGTGCGACTAGAGCCCCTAACGCGGATCTACGGAGCTCTCCAACTAGAGTGATTTCTAGTAAGGCTCCTACTGCCCCGGGAACTAAGTGTAGTTGGGCTGGACCTGTGTATGAATAGTTTGTGTTAGCATTGTCGAAGTGGGAAATGTCCAATACTTGTAAAGATGAACAAACTCCTAAACGTGTTGGATTATAAGCGTGCCCGCAGACTACAGACCAAACTGTCAGCCGAAAGTTGGAATCAGTATGAAGAAGTATGCAAGTGCAGACACTACAACGATTTGGTACCAACTATCGGTCGACAGTTTTATTTTATTTTATTTTTATTTTATTCATTAGGAAAACTAGAAGTTTGGTCTGTAGTCTGCGGGCACGCTAATAGAAACAATTATAGGAACGATAAAAACCTAATTATATTTGCACGCCACCAACTTCGCTCTAATAATAATTATAAAACCTTCATTTTTTACATACCCATTTTTCGTCAATAAAGGAATATGAGTAAAAGTAAATAAGTAAAACGTTTAGATTTGAAAGCGGTGGTAAGGTAATATGATTAGCGGTCGGGCCCGCGCACCGCCCACCGCTCGGGCTGCAGCGCGCTGCACGTCACCAGCGCCACGCCCAGCTCCATATACCCCGCCCACAGCTGTACTACACTAGTGCCTCACCGAGCCTGGTCCACACGGCGAGCACCTGGCGCGCGGCCTGGGCGCGCATGCGCGGGCGGTCGGGCCCGCGCCCCGCCCATCGCTCGGGCTGCAGCGCGCTGCACGTCACCAGCGCCACGCCCAGCTCCATATACCCCGCCCACAGCTGTACTACACTAGTGCCTCACCGAGCCTGGTCCACACGGCGAGCACCTGGCGCGCGGCCTGGGCGCGCATGCGCGGGCGGTCGGGCCCGCGCCCCGCCCATCGCTCGGGCTGCAGCGCGCTGCACGTCACCAGCGCCACGCCCAGCTCCATATACCCCGCCCACAGCTGTACTACACTAGTGCCTCACCGAGCCTGGTCCACACGGCGAGCACCTGGCGCGCGGCCTGGGCGCGCATGCGCGGGCGGTCGGGCCCGCGCCCCGCCCATCGCTCGGGCTGCAGCGCGCTGCACGTCACCAGCGCCACGCCCAGCTCCATATACCCCGCCCACAGCTGTACTACACTAGTGCCTCACCGAGCCTGGTCCACACGGCGAGCACCTGGCGCGCGGCCTGGGCGCGCATGCGCGGGCGGTCGGGCCCGCGCCCCGCCCATCGCTCGGGCTGCAGCGCGCTGCACGTCACCAGCGCCACGCCCAGCTCCATATACCCCGCCCACAGCTGTACTACACTAGTGCCTCACCGAGCCTGGTCCACACGGCGAGCACCTGGCGCGCGGCCTGGGCGCGCATGCGCGGGCGGTCGGGCCCGCGCCCCGCCCATCGCTCGGGCTGCAGCGCGCTGCACGTCACCAGCGCCACGCCCAGCTCCATATACCCCGCCCACAGCTGTACTACACTAGTGCCTCACCGAGCCTGGTCCACACGGCGAGCACCTGGCGCGCGGCCTGGGCGCGCATGCGCGGGCGGTCGGGCCCGCGCCCCGCCCATCGCTCGGGCTGCAGCGCGCTGCACGTCACCAGCGCCACGCCCAGCTCCATATACCCCGCCCACAGCTGTACTACACTAGTGCCTCACCGAGCCTGGTCCACACGGCGAGCACCTGGCGCGCGGCCTGGGCGCGCATGCGCGGGCGGTCGGGCCCGCGCCCCGCCCATCGCTCGGGCTGCAGCGCGCTGCACGTCACCAGCGCCACGCCCAGCTCCATATACCCCGCCCACAGCTGTACTACACTAGTGCCTCACCGAGCCTGGTCCACACGGCGAGCACCTGGCGCGCGGCCTGGGCGCGCATGCGCGGGCGGTCGGGCCCGCGCCCCGCCCATCGCTCGGGCTGCAGCGCGCTGCACGTCACCAGCGCCACGCCCAGCTCCATATACCCCGCCCACAGCTGTACTACACTAGTGCCTCACCGAGCCTGGTCCACACGGCGAGCACCTGGCGCGCGGCCTGGGCGCGCATGCGCGGGCGGTCGGGCCCGCGCCCCGCCCATCGCTCGGGCTGCAGCGCGCTGCACGTCACCAGCGCCACGCCCAGCTCCATATACCCCGCCCACAGCTGTACTACACTAGTGCCTCACCGAGCCTGGTCCACACGGCGAGCACCTGGCGCGCGGCCTGGGCGCGCATGCGCGGGCGGTCGGGCCCGCGCCCCGCCCATCGCTCGGGCTGCAGCGCGCTGCACGTCACCAGCGCCACGCCCAGCTCCATATACCCCGCCCACAGCTGTACTACACTAGTGCCTCACCGAGCCTGGTCCACACGGCGAGCACCTGGCGCGCGGCCTGGGCGCGCATGCGCGGGCGGTCGGGCCCGCGCCCCGCCCATCGCTCGGGCTGCAGCGCGCTGCACGTCACCAGCGCCACGCCCAGCTCCATATACCCCGCCCACAGCTGTACTACACTAGTGCCTCACCGAGCCTGGTCCACACGGCGAGCACCTGGCGCGCGGCCTGGGCGCGCATGCGCGGGCGGTCGGGCCCGCGCCCCGCCCATCGCTCGGGCTGCAGCGCGCTGCACGTCACCAGCGCCACGCCCAGCTCCATATACCCCGCCCACAACTGTACCAAGATTTACACAAATAAAGATCGTATTCCTAAGCCGAAAGTCCGCGTTATTCTTTTTGATAAACGAGTCGCTTTTTGAATTATTAATATCGGTATTAGCCCGCTACATTTGACATCACAGTGATCGAACAATGCGCTTTTTAACAAGCGCATGTTTACGTATCAGCGATACGCACGGCACGGCAACGACAGCGCGATATAAATGGAACGCAACATTTTAAATCAACAGATCGAATATGAAATTGAATTGTCAATACAACAATAGAATTAAAATCCAGATAGTAAAGTAGTAATCCGTCAATAAAAAGTCGACTTGCCTGCGAATCAAATTGTGGAGGCTCGTCTCCAAAAAACCTCTCTAGCAAAGGTTTAGCGAGATCTTGCAACGCGGACAGCAATACTTTACAGCTCTGCACTCTCAACACCATCCAGTCAGCTGGGAAAACCTACGAAAATAACATTTTAACTAATAAAATTTAACTAAACGTTATTTTTAATTAGATTTGGTACTAATTTGTTAGAGATACTTACGTCTTGCTCAATCAAATGTCTGAATACCAAAAAGGCGCGCATGAGGAAATCTTTAAGCGGTTTCCTATCGTGCGGGTGAGGCGCTAGATGGCTCCATAATCGCTGGTAATGCGCCGGTTTCAACAACTCCATAGCGCCTAGGAGACCGGCCACCATTGAACCCTAAACAAAGTAACATACTCTGTAGAAGTCAGAGGCAGTCAACCGGAGTTTCAGAAGCGACACATTCAATTTAATTAGTGGGTAATGTTATAATAGTTGTTCATTGTCTAAAGTTAAACGAACTAGTTTACTAGTAGATATTTTTATTTCAAAGTTCATCTCATTGTTTTGGGTCATATGTCGAACGAAAATCAGTAAAAACGAGCGCTCGACTGTAGTCGAAGCGAATCAAAAATAGGGCCCCAGATCGCAGATATCTATATGGAGTAACGACTGTATTTACTAGGTGGATAGAACCCTAGTTTACTATTATATAAAAAAATATACTTTTAGTGCGCCAAGAATTAACTCAATCACTTATAGAAAAAAAAAAAACAGAAATGATTTAAAACAAAAACCAGCGAGTTCCCCCTAATCAAATGCACACACACATCCATCAACTCGTCTACATCAATGGGTTAGTCCGATCTTTCTTAGTAACGTGACTAGTTCTCTTTATTAAAAGCCTTAAAAAAACTTACCAAAACCGGCGAGTTGCCCCCACTCAAATGCAGTAAAGTTTCGACCAACACATCCAGGGTATTCAAGCACAGCACATCCACATCTGGGTTCAACTCGTCTTCGTCCACAGGTTGGTCCTAGTCTTCCTTCTTCCATAGTAACATATGTAGTAACGTGACTAGTTCTATTTATCAAAAATCTTAAAGAAAACACCAATACCGACGAGTTGCCCCCAATCAATGCAGTACAGTCACGACCAACACATAGAGGGTATTCAAGCACAGTACACCCACATCAGTGTACAACTCGTCTTCGTCCACGGGTTGTTCTGGGTCTTCCTTCTTCCACAGTAACGTAACTAGTTTCTATTTATCAAAAACCTTAAAAAAAACTTACCAAAACCGGCGAGTTGCCCCCAATCAAATGCAGTACAGTCTCAACCAACACGTCCAGGGTATTCAAGCACAGCACATCCACATCAGGGTCCAACTCATCTTCGTCTACGGGTTGGTCCAGGTCTTCCTTCTTCCATAGTAACACTACTAGTTCTCCGATCATTTCTGCGCATTGTGAGAGCTCGTCGCGTCGGGCGAGGTGTACGCGGAGGTGGTGGCAGGCGGTTGTTAGGACTATGTTACGGGCCTCTGTAATTAATAGGAGATTTTAAAGTGATATTGGAATTTCCTATCGAATAGTAGGTAGATAGTGTATGTGTATGTATAAAATACTGTGCGCTTTATATTTACATGTTTAAGTCATATAGAATATTAAGTAGATTGTAAATGGATAAGGGACCACAAGAGAATCGTCCGATTGCACTAAACTTAAGAGGAAACACTACGGTCGAAAGAATTGAAAAATTCCTATACAAAGTTGACAAAATCAACATTTCGTTGTCCCCTGTTTCCTCCTCCAAAACCAAACTGATTTAAATACTTTTTTCATTAAAATTTAAAGGAATGCTTTGGCTGTGTTCCTGTGTTTTGCTTTTTTTAATATTATCTCGTCAAATTTGATTGCTGGATGTCTAGACCATGTCTGTCTAGTCTAGAGTTTTGTAGGAGGTAACAGGGGATATTTAACGAAACGTTGATTTTGTCAACTTTGTATAGGATTTTTTTGATTCTCTCGACCGTGGTGTTTCCTCTTAAGGATCGCCTAAGTCTTTTCCTAATTACAACACGACCAAATTAAAACGGTGTCATAAACTTAGCCGTCATGTAGCTGTCATTCGCCTAGTTATCTTGGTTGAGTTGTAGATAAGAAAAGACTTAGGCGATTCTTAAGTTTAGTGCTTTTGCACCAATATCTTTCGCGACATGTGTGTATATTCAACAGAGCAAATACTTAAATTACAATACTTAACTATTTAAATTTTTTTGCTGATTTTTGTAACTGCATAATATGTCGATGATATATTAAAACTTTAGTAAAGCCACATAATACATAATAGTACAAGTACAGAAGGGACACTCCGCAAGATAAATAAAAAGAAATGCTTGGACAATTTCCCACAGCGCCATCTAGCCCCAAACTAAGCAAAGCTTGTAATATGGGTGCTAAACAACTGATATACTACTTATATACTTTTTAAATATATACTTACCCCCTTACTAATAAAGATTGTATAGCGGCTGCATAGTTACACAGTGTTTTGTCACTTTCTTTTTAATGTCAAATTCAAATAGTTTGACAGAGAGTAACCATTGTGTAACTATACATCTGCTATTCAATCTTTATTAGTAAGGGGGTTATTATACATAGTTACACCCAGACCCGTCACAGAAATTAAAATTCATCATTTCAATTTCTGCCCGGCCGGGAATCGAACCCGGGACCTCTTGCGTGGTAGGCGGCATGTTGACCACTGCACCACTCAGGTCGTCACCACTCAGATCATTCAAATAAATAGCGGCTCTTGCTCTGACACAACAAAGTGCAATTCAGATTGCCCAGAATCTCCTACAGTTATATTCACCTAGAAGTTGCATCTTTTTCTATCGCATACTTCTATCGACGTTAGGGTTGTTTTTAAATGAACTGTCGCGTGCCATTTTTGCGACACAATATTTTGGACACGTCGGCATCGGCGTAATATGTCTTTTAGGGTTCCGTACCAAAATGGTAAAAAGGAACCCTTATGGTGTGACTCAGTCTGTCTGTCTGTCTGTCACAGCTGGATATCTCGAGAACTACTAATGGTATTAACTTGAAATTTGGAATAGTTTAAGATGACATTTGCCCAACTATTTTGCAAATAAGATAGAAATAAAATAAAAAAAAATTACAACAGGGACTGAAAAGGGGTCTTAAAAATTTGATTTGAAGTTAGGTGACTAGGGCATGTGGGGTACCATATAAAAGAGCGCTGTTTGCACATTTTAAAACATTTTTTCCTTTTTTCTTAGGCCGCATAGTTTTCGACTTATGATGAAATATGTAAAAAGAAAATACCGTTCCCCCCTTATCTCCAAAGTTCGCAAAGAGAAAAATCTGAAATAATTCTATGTGATAGTAATTTATGTAAAGATTACAGGAAAAATAAAACGATGTCTCAATATAACACACTTTTTAGGGTTCCGTACCCAAAGGGTAAAAACGGGACCCTATTACTAAGACTCCGCTGTCCGTCTGTCTGTCTGTCTGTCACCAGGCTGTATCTCATGAACCATGAGAGCTAGAAAGTTGAAATTTTCACGGATGATGTATTTTTGTTGCCGCTATAACAACAAATACTAAAAACAGAATAAAATTAATATTTGAGGGGGGCTGCCATACAACAAACGTGATTTTTTTGCCATTTTTTGCTTAATATTAATAACGACAACAGGTAGACAGATGAAATTTTCACAGATGATGTATTTTTGTTGCCGTTTTAACAACAAATACTAAAAACAGAATAAAATTAATATTTAAGGAGGGCTCCCATACAACAAACGTATTTTTTTTGCCATTTTTTGGTACGGAACCCTTCGTGCGCGAGTCCGACTCGCACTTAGTCGGTTTTTTTAGAAATTCAAAAAACAAACAAAAATTCTTTAGTTTCACTACCAGTCAAGAGATGGCGCTGTCCTAAGAATGCTAACCTAAGAAGAAAAAATAGTTCCACTATCGGTCAAGAGATGGCGCAACCTAATACTACAATAATAAATTGGTGGCTGGTTCTAATATAATTACCTACTATTTGCCGTTCGAATAAACGAAGAATAAGTTCCTACTTAGTAAGATAAGGCAAGGCGTATGCTGAGACGCAGGCGACGCAGGCCAACGCAGGGCAGAGCAGAGCAGATTTTGTAAAGTATGGAACGTCATTGAACTACGTACGCTGCGGCGCAGGCACATGCGACGGAGACATGTGTCTGTCCTGCTCTGCGTCTCGTTGTAGTGCCGGCACAGAATTCTGCGCGACGCGTGCACGTCGAGACGTGTTTACTAACAATATTTTACAATTTTGTTGCAATGACAGGACATTTAATTGAACCAGTTCGTTGTGAACTTTGTTTGTATGATACAAATCATCCAGACTATTCAAAAAATACATTGAAAGAGTTATTATGGGTGAGAATTTCGAAGAATGCGAATGTCAGCTGCGTCGCAGCATGCGGAGGGGGCACATGTCTGCCTCAACTGCCCTGCCCTGCCCTGCACTGTCTTGTACTGTGCTGTGCTGCGTAGCCTGCGTCTTAACATACGCCT
Organism: Agriphila geniculea; assembly: GCA_943789525.1. Lineage (NCBI taxonomy): Eukaryota > Metazoa > Arthropoda > Insecta > Lepidoptera > Crambidae > Agriphila > Agriphila geniculea. The sequence goes on from OX038875.1 coordinate 19,792,498, forward strand.
TGCCTAAACAGTTTGCAATGTGGAGTTGCTGAAACGTATTTCAGTCACCATAAGCAGCTGTGGTTAAGATTTGTAAATTAACTGTCCACCTTTCGCCCTTCCACCTGTCTGCCGTTTATCCTACTTTTTTAAAGACTGTACTAAAGTAACATATCCAAATATATTTATGATTGTACGGAACCCTCGGTGCGCGAGTCCGACTCGCTCTTGACCGGTTTTATTTATGATATGCTACGGCGTAGCATATGATAAATCTTACAATAATATTTGAATTTTTGTTTTTCATCTTAAGCTAAAAACGTACGACACGACACACGAGACCATACGCGACGCGACGAGCGCATGACTAAGTATTGAACTAACATGCTTGCGACGTGCGCGCTGCAGCCCTCTGACTTTGGCTCGGTTAAACGGGCCCGCCACGTACTTATAGCTTCGGATGGGGGTCGCACAGAACGCGTATTTTGGATCTCGCAACTTATTACTTCTTATATATCGCACTCCGTCGAAAAAGTGTCAAGATGTTTTCCGTGTATTGTACCTAAAGTGCGGTGTACAGCACAACCTAACAAACTCACCCGGGTCCTGTCTCAGTGGCCCTTTCAATATCTCTGTGCAGCCGCCAGCCTTGCTTTGGCCAAAGTCGCGGGCGCGTTAGCCGCGGGAGCGTCTAACATTCTAGCTGTCACTCTTGCAGCTTCTACTGGGCCGACGGCAGAAGCAACCTCTTTGACTTATAGTACAGCACAACCTAACAAACTCACCCGGGTCCTGTCCCAGTGGCCCTTTCAATATCTCCTGTGCAGCCGCCAGCCTTGCTTTGGCCAAAGTCGCGGGCGCGTTAGCCGCGGGAGCGTCTAACATCGAAGCTGTCACTCTTGCAGCTTCTACTGGGCCGACGGCAGAAGCTACATCTTTGACTTATAGAACAGCACAACCTAACAAACTCACCCGGGTCCTGTCTCAGTGGCCCTTTCAGTATCTCCTGTGCGGCCGCCAGCCTTGCTTTGGCCAAAGCCATGGGAGCGTCTAACATTGAAGCCGTCACTATTGCAGTTTTTACTGGACCGAGGGAAGATGCTACTCTTTGACTTATAGTACAGCACAACTTAACCAACTTACCCGGGTCCTGTCCCAGTGGCCCTTTCAGTATCTCCTGTGCGGCCGCCAGCCTTGCTTTGGCCAAAGCCGCAGGCGCGTTAGCCGCGGGAGCGTCTAACATTGAAGCTGTCACTCTTGCAGCCTCTACTGGGCCGAGGGCAGATGCTACTTCTTTGGCCACACTCGCCCAAGACGTCATTAGGGCTACCTATGAGATAATAATTAGGTATTTCTTTAGATATTTTCAATCGTTTTGAGATTTTCATTAAAATTTGGGCGTTGTCAGTTATCGCTCGCTCTGCTTTTACGGAGCAGGCTAACATGATCTAAAATAGGATTGGGTGATATATAGTAGGTATGAACCTCTATACTAAAAAAAGTTGGGAGTTACAAGTCGTGATAAAGTTTGGCCACATGATAGAAACTGATCTGTAGGCTGTTTCTAACTAATATTGAGCTGGGCCAAACTATCCTTACATACAGTTCCATACGGCGGTGGGTTGAATAGCGCACTTCTCCCGGCTCCATTCTAAAAACTATAACAATTCAGGTTTAGCTAATAGGTCAAATGTGTTATCATTTGCGGATAAATCAATTACGTAGAATTTATTTCTGGTATAAAAAAAATGCAATTTATTACGCAGTTTCTGAAAAATTACACAATAACCAACATTTTTAAACTTTTTTATTTTATTTTAGGTATTGGCACTTGTTTCAGTATTTTCAAAAAAACTATCTTAAAGAAGCGTTTTTCAGGTTAATTTGTAATATACTTTTGTTATGCTAACTATATTTTATACAATTTGCGCCTAACCCAAGTAGTTTAGGTCCATTGTTTGCGGAGACACAGCTAGTCAAAAATATGCATTTTTTTACGAAATAAAAGGGGTTTCCGTTTCGTTCGGAAGCATTTCTCAGTTTTTTTGTTTATATTTCTGTAAAGTTAATTAAATTTTCTACAATTTGAACCTAACTTGAGTAGTCTAGGTTTACTGGTTGCAAAGACACAGCTAGTCAATGATAAGATTTTTTCAATTAATTTCAATAAAAGGCCCATTTTTAACCAGCTATGTCTCTGCAACCAATAGACCTAGACTACTCAAATTAAGCTCAAATTGCAGAAAATTTAATTAACTTTACAGAAATATAAAAGAAAAACCTGAAAAATGTTTCTGAACGAAACGGAAACCTTTATTATTTCGTGAAAAAATGCATATTTTTGACTAGCTGTATGTCCGCAAACAATGGACCTAAACTACTTGGGTTAGGCTCAAATTGTATAAAATATAGTTAGCATAATAAAAGCATAAAACAAATTGAGCTGAAAAACGCTTCTTTAAAGTAGTTTTTATGAAAATACTGAAACAAGTGCCAATACCTAAAATAAAAAAATAAAGTTTAAAAATGTTGGTTATTGTGTATTTTTTCAGATACTGCTTAATAAATTGCATTTTTTTTTATATCAGAAATAAGTTCTACGTTATTGATTTATGCGAAAATGATACCACATTTGACCTATTAGCTAAACCTGAATTGTTATAGTTTTTAGAATGAAGCCGGGAAAAGTGCGCTATTCAACCCGCCGCCGTATGGAACTGTATGTAAGGATATTTTGGCCCAGCTCAATATTAGTTAGGAACAGCCTACAGATCAGTTTCTATCATGTGGCCAAACTTTATCACGACTTGTAACTCCCAACTTTTTTTAGTATAGAGGTTCATACCTACTAATAGGCCTATTAAGATAATCAATTATTAAGATAACATGAAATATGGTATTTGAAATCGTAAAGTATACCAGGCCCCTATTTCATCAAATTGACATTTGTAAGTGACATGTCGGCAATTTCTCTATCTGTGTACTGTGTTCTTGAACGCTATTGCGTCCGAATAGTAACCGCAATCGTACGGCGAAACGAAACTAGTTAGTAATAATTTGTCAGTACATTATACCTGTGCGGGCTGCAAGTGTTGTCTATGCGTATGCTGTGCCAGTGTCTTGAGCGCGTGTAACGCAGCGCAAACATCTCTACGGAAGCTGTCCTCATACTGTCCACCCGTAGCGCGCGCGAATAGCCTCCGAGACCGAACAGGGGACTTATTTTTGAATCCTTCGACTGGCGTCGAGCGCTCTTTTCTACTGATTTTTGTTCGACAGCTCATTGTTTTGAATCATATGTCAAACAATAATCAGTAGAAACGAGCGCTCGATGGCAGTCGAGCGATTCAAAAATCGGTCCCCTGAACAGCGAGACGTAATATATGTGTAATATGTGGGTTAGTATACCTGTGCGAGCTGCAAGTGTTTTCTATGCGTATGCTGTGCCAGTGTCTTGAGCGCGTGTAACGCAGCGCACACATCTCTACGGAAGCTGTCCTCATACTGTCCACCCGCAGCGCGCGTGAATAGTCTCCAAGATCGAACAGAACAGAAAGACGGAATACCGCGGAGTAAGAACTTATTATATAAGTAATATGTGGGTTAATATACCTGTGCGGGCTGCAAGTGCTCTCTTTGTGGATGCTGTGCCAGTGTCTTGAACGCGTTCAACGCAGCGCGAACATCTCTACAGAAGCTGTCCTCATTTTGTTCACCAGTATCGCGCGCGAATTGTCTCCGCAATCGAACAGAACAGCGAGACGTAATACCGCGGAGTAAGAACTTATTTTATGGATATGTGGGTTAATATACCTGTGCGGGCTGCAAGTGTTCTCTATGCGGATGCTGCGCCAGTGTCTTGAGCGCGTGTAACGCAGCGCGCACATCTCTACGGAAGCTGTCCTCATACTGTCCGCCCGTAGCGCGCGCGAATAATCTCCGCGATCGTACGGCGAGACGGAACACCGCGCCGAGAGAACGAAGGCATTTGCGGATCGGCTCTTGGCCTTCTGCGCCTGCTGCCCATTCTGCGCAGTGCTGCACTGATGATAGTAGACCCCTAAGAGAATATTTGGCTCAATGGTTTATATTATTCATTCATTACTTTTATTAGCTCCAGATATTCAACTGCGTATACGAATTATGAGAGTTGCAAGAACATTTTATTTGCTTAACTATGATATTCCGCTCGACCGAGCCTATCTGCGATGACAAGATCGATATAATGCGACTATAGCACGATAGCGACAAACAAGTCGACAATAAGATTAAGCATGAAATTGGCAGCACGTCTGTATACCTACTATATAAAGCACACTGATTTTGTAAAAAAAAAATAACTCACTTGTAAACCAGCGCGGCAGAAAAGTGTTCCTCAATGTAGACGTCAAGTACTGGCCTAAAGTGCTGGAAGCGAGTCTCGTCTAAAAGGCTGCATATCGACACCAGTACTAGAAACACCGTGCCTGAGTGAGGAGTGCTGGGAAATAATACATGAAATCAGCGTCATACAAGGTACTTTCACTTTAAAAAATGACTCCATTACAACATAAATCAATGAAACAAATACTTGACAAGGAACACCGAAAGAATATATTAATCTTTACTAAATACTTATATTTTTTATTTAAAAAGAAAACACTTCTTAAGTTCAGGTTCCGAGCAAGTTTTAATTAAATTAGTTCCAAAAGACACGTCCGAAACCTGTGAAACGAGCCCTAAAACCAACCTGTTGCCATCTTCAGTGGAGAACAACGCAAACAGAGCATCCAGCACGTCCCTTAGGAACTTGATTAACTCTTCGCAGCTCAGTCCATCCCCTAGCCTTAGGACGCGTAGGAGCGTCTCTTGCACTTTCTCTGGGTGCGCGCGCCACTGTAATAACGCTAGGAGATCCTCTGCAACGGACCATAAAACAATGATAATGTATGGTGGAATAAAATAATGTGCCCTGACCCCCTAGCATGACCACCGAAACACTATAAATATCGCGTGATATAGCGTTTTATCGATACTCAACTGTAAAAATCCATTATCTTTTGACAGTTAAACGTGGTAAATCTCTATAGGTATAATATGGCGTTTTAGTGCTTATGCTAGGGGGGCAGACTTCAGGGGACGGTAAAGTGATTAGAACACGATGGTGAATAAAATATTTTTAATCTTTTATTTTATATTTTTACTATAGATCGATTATAGGTAGATTCTTTTTAACATAAACAACCAAAAACGCCAAAATAATAAAATACAGATACCGGCAGCATATAAGCAAAATCTAACTCTCGAGTTTTGATGGCGATCGCCGATTGGTCAAGAAACTCAGTAGTTAGATTTTGCTTGCAAACTATAACTCCCTAGTTTCAAGCTAGTTTCCGGTAGTGATATCTGATTGGTCAAAAAACTCAGTAGTTAGGTTTTGCGCGTAAATTCCAGCTACTGAGTGGGCGCGCATCCACGAATGAGCGCGATTCAAAATTCAGTTGTCAATTGTCTTTGAACTCAATTGTCTTTGAACACAACTGTGCTAGCGTATTTTATTTTTGAAAAATGAGTTCAAATCTTTCAAGTTTTTGCGAATATAATGCAGTAAACCCAGACCTGAACGGAGAATTTTTTTCCGCTAAATTAAATATTCCTTACCTATGAAATTGACGTTTTGTATGGAGAATTTTTAACAAGTTGCATTTTTCATTCTAACATTTTTCACAATTTATTAACAACCGTGATCGCTATTGTAACAAAACTTTTATGTAAGTACAAATGTTTAGGCAACATGACTTAGCGAAATTTAGGCTACGTTACAACGGATAAAGTGGTCATTTTTGCCAACAAAAAAGGAGACTTTCAATGTATTTTTAAATGACTTTAATAATTCATCAGATTGTTTTGTTGAGATCTGGCTTTACTGGATTATATTCGCAAAAACTTGGAAGATTTGAAGTCATTTTTCAAAAATAAAATACGCTACCACAGTCGTGTTCAAAGACAATTGACAGCTGAATTTTGAAGCGCGCTCATTGGTGGATAGAGTTTGCGTGCAAAATCTAAGTACTAAGTTTTTTGACCAATCAGAGATCACTACCGAAACTAGCGCGAAACTGGGGAGTTAGAGTTTGCGAGCAAAATCTAACTACCTACTGAGTTTCTTGACCAATCAGAGATCACCATCAAAACTCGAGAGTTAGATTTTGCTTATATGCATACCGGAACTTAACTTGGCAGTTAACTAAAGATGCGCCGAGTGTAGTGTTTGTAGCTGCTGCGCATCTTTTGCCTCATCTTTATCTTGCCAAGTTACGTACCGGGCGGTATACCTAACTATGAAGAAAAACAAACAAAATGACAAAAAAGTGACTCGTTATTTTTATGACTTTTTGCCTCACTGCCTTGTCTTTTAAGCTCTTAAGCGTTTCAAGCATAACTTTATAATAACGGTAGCGTTTCCAAAATAACTTTACACAATAACTGTCTTTTTAATAGCATAACATCCTCCTGCGTATTCCAGAGTTCAAACTTACCGTTTTGCGTCAATTTGGTGGAACACAATAACGTGCTAATGGTGCAGTTTTCTTTGGAACTTCTTTGGAATGAAGGCGCCACCCCGTTGACTGGGGCCACGCACGCCGTATCGTTGGCGCACGACGCTAGCGACAAGTAGCTCGCGTTTGAGAGCCTGGGAAGGAGGGGCTGGTATTTTAGGTAGGAAATTAAAGGCCGGCCCCCTGATTACGTAACTCGACAAAGTTTAGCAACAGCTAACAATTTTCAATGGGGTTGGCAACGTAAAGCTAATTGTAGATGTCGCTGCGTACGCTTGTTCCTAAGACAGTAGACGTTCAGAACAAATCAATAGGAAAACAGGTATTTATTTTGTGGTATTTTTTTTTACCGAAAAGGACCCATTGACTCAAAATCGATATAAAAGACTATTCTAACAGAGTACTCTTTTAGCAACTGAAACTGACAAATTTCATTAATTTCAAACGGTGTCAATCGATTTCAATCGAGAACTTTGACCGAGTTACGTATTCAGGGGTTTGGATTTAAATAAGACGTATACTACTTGCTAATTGGTACAAGAAAGAACAAAAAATTAAACTATAAAAGCTAGGGTTGGGTTGAGAAAATAATGATGTTCAGTGACACTCGCGAACAGTCTGTGTTCACACAAATATAATACCGCAATTAAGAGCTTCTTTAAATGACATAAGATTCAATACAATATAATTCTGTTTGTGGATATTATCTTTTCGAGAAAAGTTTTTTTTCCACTTACTTCGAAGGGTCATCGCACTTAAAGACATAGAGTTCGTGGGCGCCATCTCTGAGAGTTGCCCCACTCGCTTCCATCAGTCGGGCGAAAGAAAATCCGAATAATTTCCTCTCGTTTTTGTCGCGAGCTAAAGAAAAGAAAACGAACGCCGTTTGAATAATTTTAGTATTATTTGTACGTAGAAAAGTTTGTTATTCGTTTAGAAAACCTTAGGATTTTTTATTCGACATTACTCATACCAGGGCTCTGTCACTCCGCGCGCGAGTATAAAGCGCTCGGCGTCCTCGGAGACGACACATTCGTCAGAAAAGATAAGACCTACGCGATCGAAAGAGAGGCAACTACTGGTTAAATATTTTGTAGCGAAGGGAGCGCTGTGCGACCTGAATTGCACTTTATTGTGTCGGCGCAAGAGTCGCAATTTATTTAAACGATTTTGCGGAGTGCAACTTCTGTACGCTAGTACTATCATTATTTCTGTGCTCATATTATATAATCTCAGTTTTAAATGTCAATTTACTAACTCGATTTAAAAAAATCTACCGTAATGCCAGTTAAATCACTATTTGAGACAGACAATATCACAGCTGCTCGCCCCACAGCGGGCTGTACTTGTGGGACACTAGTGTCCCAGTGCTGGGACGGCGGTATACTGACTGGAGCAGTGGCGGTACTCGATGCGCACGTGCGCGTGCGTGAACGTGTCCAGCGGCACGGTGAGCCGCAGCTGCTCGCCCCACAGTGGGCTATTATTGTGGTACAGCACTAAGGACTCGTAACACGTGCTGCCGTTGCCGCTCGCGCCCCACACGCAATCCTGGATAATATAAAATGCGATTAAATTAACAAAGTCACCTGTAGCATGCCTCCGCCCGCGGAACACCGCGGTAGGTTCCGCCATGAGTTCGACAAGCGAAACAAATGCGAACAGCTTTTTCTAATGTATAGATTTTTCACGCGCGATTCCACGCTCCGACCGTTGACACACGCGAAAGCGATGACGCGAAACAGCTTCGTAGATGTGATCCTCATATATCGTTGTCAATAGAAGATAACCCATAGCAGAACTATGGCGGAACTACCGCACCGCGGTGCCGCTGGTACGGTTTAGCAACGGAGGTGTGCTACAGGCTTGTACGATCAGCAACGCACGTGCTTTATAGTACAGTAGCCCGTAGAACATTTAAATCACGAAAAAGGTTACCGTTTGCCGTTGTGATATAGTTATTTATTAAGAAATTATAGATACTTTAACCCAAGTTTTACAGATCGCAACCCGCCGTAACCTATATTTGTGTATCTCCACAATTGATATTTTTTTATTTTTCGAGGTTTACCATTGGAGATTATTGGAGATATACAAATATAGGTTACGGCGGGTTGCGATCTGTAAAACTTGGGTTAAAGTATCTATAATTTAGTAATAAATAACTATATCACAACGGCAAACGGTAACCTTTTTGGTGATTTAAATGTTCTACGGGCTACTGTACTATTACCACTCTGCAAAAAATCGTGTGCGCGCGCAGGGGTGATCCCCTGCGCGAACTAAATGTATTTTAGTGACGGCGCGGCGTGCAAGAGATTTTAACCTTAGGAGTGGTAAAGCGGAAGTGTTATTGATAGTAAGTATAACAGAAGCGACCAACTTCAGAGCACTTGCGGTACAAAACGATGTATTTTAATCTGATAAATATACTCTCTGTCATACATTCTCTAGTGAAGTTGCAACGGATCACTGTCTATTAACAATTTAATCGTATTATTAGAATTTCAGAATCAGAATTTTCAAAAACATATGATTTTCTCGCCCGACGGCGACGCGACGCACCACGTCAGCTGTGCCAATGAACGATCATCCATACAAATATAAAAAACTTGCGGCCACCTGCGACTTCATCTGCGTGGAAAGTTTTTTGTTGTCCCTCGGGAACAATACTTTTTTCGGGATGAAAGGTATCTTATGCCCTTTTCTGTACCGTGTATTTCAAATTTCATAATGATCGGTTCAGTAGTTAAGGCTCGAAACATTTGTCTCTGTCTTTTTCTTTACGTGTAAATAGTATGGAAAATAACCTCACTTCTGAACTTTTTGGATGTTTTTCGTTGTTTTTTCATCATTATCTTTAGCACAATTATCTTTTGGAAAAAAGTTATTGGAGCAACTTCATAGTACGTTAAAGTCTATTTTGATGTAGAATTCAATACGTTTTTGCTATTATTTATGCCACAAATATGACCCGCGACAAGCGCTTTCGATGATATTCTGTTTTTTTTTAACAATCATCTGTGAGGTAGCTTGTCGTATGTTTTTTTGTGGCTACAACTAAGTTTTCTTTATAAAAATATGGCCCGCGCAAACCATGTTTTTCTATCATGGACCCTTAAGACATGAACGCGTTACAAACAAACAAACATTAATAACGATAAACAAATATTAGTAAGGATTCGAAGACAACATCCATTAAAGTCCACTTAAAAAGAATTTAGTAAAAAAATAATTTGAACATTTAAACACATTGATTCGACAATGGGGTTGGCAACGCAAAGCTAATTGTAGATGTCGCTGAGTATGCTTGTTCCTAAGACAGTAGACGTTCAGAACAAAATGTATGAGAAAATAGATATTTATTTTGTGGATTTTTGACCGAAAAAGACTCATTGACCCAAAATGGATATGAAAGACTTTTCTACAATGCAAATGCTAGAATTTAAAGACAAATTAAAACTTTTTTATTCTAATAGAATTTATAATTTTTTTCCATATCCAGATTTTTCGGAAATTTGTAAGTGCCAACATTTTTAAAGCCTATTACACAGAATTTAATCATTTTAAAGCTCAAGAAAACGATTTTTTTAAATAAAAGTCCTTTGTATTCATAGTTCTCGTGGAACAAGCGTACGCAGCGCCATTTTGACAGTTGCCTTCCCCATTGGCACACTAGTATTCGCTAACAAGTACTTGGATATTACTTTAACTGTTTAGCGAGATTATGATTGGTCAATACTGTACTGCATGCAATTTAAAATGCAATCCGTAAGTAAATATGTTAAGAATCACTCACATCGATAACTTGTCCAGTGTTATCATGAACGCTGACAGTCGCCAGCACATTCTTAGCGGTGCTTTTGCCGCCTCTTTCAAACTCTGCTCTTTCTAATGTCAAGTAGAGATCGTTTCTGACGTCACCGGGCATGATGACGTCAGGGAAGCCTCGTTTGGCAGTTATGGTAGCACCAGACGATACTGCCTCTGTTATGCTACCCGAATGAGTCAATAGACGTAAAGCTACTACAATACCTGAAATTAAGATAGAGTATTAGTTTTGCACCGCACCGGACGACGCTCCGTGGGTAGGCCCCCGACAAGGTGGACCGACGATCTGGTGAAGGTAGCCGGAAGCCACTGGATGTGGGAAGCGCAGGACCGATCGTCGTGGAAATCCTTGGGGGAGGCCTATACCCAGCAGTGGGTGTCGTGCGGCTGATATGATGATGATGATGATTAGTTTTGCAATCAATGTTATTTAGGTAAAGTACATGCGTAAGGTTGATATTCATAAAAACAACTAAGCACTGTGTTATATTTACAACTAGCTTCCGCCCGCGACTTCGTCCGCGTGGATATAAGAGAAAATCTTTAGGGAACCTTCAACCAGGATCCGACCAACCGTTTTTACGCGATTAGGCGGGTCACCACCAAGCGCGCTGCCTCGCGAGGCAAGACGTTTGCTAAGACGCAAGACGCAAGGCGTTTGTCGCACGAGGCTCGCTCGCACGGTGGGGACCCGCCTAATCGCGTAAAAACGACTGGTCGTTCCCATTCCCGTTCCCGTTTCGTCCCGCTCCCGTTCTCATTCCCGTTACCGTCCCGTTCCGTTGTCGTCCCATCCCGTTGCCGTCCCGTCCCGTTCCCGTCCCGACCCGTCCCGTTTCCATTCCCATTCCCGTTCCTATCCCCGACCCATCCCATCCCGTTCCCGTTCCCGCTCTCGTTTTCGCTCCCGTTGCCGTCCCGTCCCGTCCCGTCCCCGTTCCCGTTCCCATCCCCGTCCTGTCCCGTTCCCGGCCCGTCCGGTTCCCGTCCCGCTCCCGTTCCCGTTCCCATTCTCACCCCGTCCCATTCCCGCCCCGTCCCATTCCCGTTCTCTTCCGCTGCGTCCAGTTCCCATTCCCGTTCCCTTTCACCCCGTCCCCTGGGGCTGAATCATGCATGTCCACCGAGTTGGACTTCAAAATGAATGTCATTTTCGCAATCACCATCCCATAAAAGCTCAAGAACGTCATCCATATATAGTATTTTATGATTACTTACCCCATTTACCACATAAGGTGTTGATTTTCAAAACCACAAAATATATGTTTGACTATTTATTTTTAGACGTAGGTACTCCTACAAAGTTTAAAATTGTAATGTCTATTTTATATTATTTTTCCATACAAAATTTGAACCCCATTTTCACTCTTTTAGGGGTTAAATCATGTACATAGTGTTGGACTTTAAAATAAATGTCATTTTCGCAATCACCATCCCACAAAACCTCAAGAACGATATCCATATCGATTTTTATGTTTACATACCCCATTTACCCTCTAAGGGGTTGATTTTCAAAATTACCAAATATATGTTTGCCAATTTATTTTTAGACGTGCTCCTACGAAGTTTAAAGTTGTAATGCCTATTTTATATTCTTTATCCATACAAAATTTGAAACCCATTTTCACCCCTTTAAGGGGTTAAATCATGTCCACCGTGTTGGACTTCAAAATAAATGTCATTTTCGCAATCGTTATACCAGAAAACCCCAATAACGACATCCATCTCTATTTTTAGGTTTATTTACACATTTCACCCCTATTTCATCGCCATAGGGGTTGAAGTACTGACTATATCAATATAAGTTGCGTTAGATTTTCTTTCATAAGCCTTTACTATAAATTAAGTGATTTTTACTTCGAAAATGAAGGATTTTTTTTTATACACAACTTCATACCCCTTTTCACCCTTTCGGGGGTAGAATTTTGAAAAACGCTGAGACCCGTATTTATTAATTTTCAATCTTCAGTCTAAACACAAAATTTGAAAATCCTAGCTTCAAAACTGAGGGACTTTCATACAAACTTTCATCCCTTATTTCACCCCCTTAGGGATGGAATTTTCAAAAATCCTTCCTTAGTGGATGCCTACACTGTATGAGGTATCTGTGTGCAAAATTTCAAGTCTTTAGGTCCAGCGGTTTGGGCTGTGCGTTGATAGATCAGTCAGTCATTCAGTTTACGATTTTATATATTAAGATGATGCTAAGGAAATTTTGTAGCAAATAATATTAAATAAATTACCATAATTAGGTTGACCAGGTAAAATATTGCACTTGTTTGTTTGTTTCCTTATTAACATGTCGTGTAATTGGTGAAAATCTTTTTCTTCACATTGATAAACCTGAAATGAGATAAAATTTAGTTATACGACGAATAACTAACATAATGCAAATACCTAAAAAAAACTACTTTTGCTTCTAAAAGGAAATTCACTCTTTTTCACTGGGCTGTTTCCCCGGTTGCCTTAGGAACTCTGATGGGGGCAGTACTCCCGCCGCGAGGGGTCTTTTGGCTACGGGCCCCCGCCTCTCGCCTTTACTGCTGCCCACAGACCTACCAGAATGAACATTTTACTTTGCTTCTAAAAGGAATTTGAATCCGTTTACCTTAAACGTATACTCCTTCTCGCTGGGCTGTTGCCCCGGCTGCATATAAGCAAAATCTAACTCTCGAGTTTTGATGGTGATCTCTGATTGGTCAAGAAACTCAGTAGTTAGGTTTTGCGCGCAAACTCTAACTCCCCAGTTTCGCGCTAGTTCGATAGTGATCTCTGATTGGTCAACAAACTCAGTAGTTAGGTTTTGCCCGCAAACTTTAACTACTGAGTGCGCATCCACCAATGAGCGAGCTTCAAAATTCAGTTGTCAATTGTCTTTGAACACAACTGTGGTAAAATATTTTATTTTTTAAAAATGATTTCTAATCTTCCAAGTTTTTGCGAATATAATCCAGTATACCCAGATCCGAACGCAAAAGCTTTTTTTCCTGCTAAACTAAATATTCCTTGCCTATGAAATTTACGTTTTGTATGGAGAATTTTTAACAAGTTGCATTTTCTATTTTAACATTTTTCACAATTTATTTAACATCTGTGAACGCTATTGCCACAAAACTTTTCTGTGAGTACAAATGTTTGAACATTAAGATAATTTAGTTATGTTGCCTACAACATAACTTACTCGAAAAAAATAAGTTTAGGCTAAGTTACAATTACAACAGATTAAGTGGTTATTTTTGCCAAAAAAAAGAAGTCACTTTCACTATTTTTAGATGACTTTGCCCCGTGTCGGCATCGTCTCGTCCCCGTTCCGGCCCCGTCTCGTCAGGGGACGAGAGGGGGGGGGGGGATTTCACGGGGCCGACCCCGTGTCGGCCTCTTCTCGGCCTCGTCTCGTCCCCCGTCCCGGCCCCGTGTCGGCCTCGTCACGTCCCCGTGTCGGCCTCGTCTTGTCCCCGTCCCGGCCCCGTGTCGGCATCGTCTCGTCCCCGTCACGGCCCCGTGTCGGCCTCGTCTCGTCCCCGTCCCGGCCCCGTGTCGGCCTCGTCTCGTCCCCGTCCCGGTCCCGTGTCGGCCTCGTCTCGTCCCCGTCCCGGCCCCGTGTCGGCCTCGTCCCGTCCCCGTCCCGGCCTCGTCTCGTCCTCATCCCGGCCCCGTGTCGGCCTCGTCTCGTCCCCGTCCCGGCCCCGTGTCTCCCCGTCCCGGCCCCGTGTCGGGGCGCGACGAGAGGGGGGGATTTCACGGGGCCCGCCCCGTGTCGGCCTCGTCTCGTCCTCGTCCCGGCCCCGTGTCGGGGCGCGACGAGAGGGGGGGGAAAATAAGTTTAGGCTAAGTTACAATTACAACAGATTAAGTGGTTATTTTTGCCAAAAAAAAGAAGTCACTTTCACTATTTTTAGATGACTTTGCCCCGTGTCGGCATCGTCTCGTCCCCGTTCCGGCCCCGTCTCGTCAGGGGACGAGAGGGGGGGGATTTCACGGGGCCGACCCCGTGTCGGCCTCTTCTCGGCCTCGTCTCGTCCCCCGTCCCGGCCCCGTGTCGGCCTCGTCACGTCCCCGTGTCGGCCTCGTCTTGTCCCCGTCCCGGCCCCGTGTCGGCATCGTCTCGTCCCCGTCACGGCCCCGTGTCGGCCTCGTCTCGTCCCCGTCCCGGTCCCGTGTCGGCCTCGTCTCGTCCCCGTCCCGGCCCCGTGTCGGCCTCGTCCCGTCCCCGTCCCGGCCCCGTGTCGGCCTCGTCTCGTCCTCGTCCCGGCCCCGTGTCGGCCTCGTCTCGTCCCCGTCCCGGCCCCGTGTCTCCCCGTCCCGGCCCCGTGTCGGGGCGCGACGAGAGGGGGGGATTTCACGGGGCCCGCCCCGTGTCGGCCTCGTCTCGTCCCCGTCCCGGCCCCGTGTCGGGGCGCGACGAGAGGGGGGGGAAAATAAGTTTAGGCTAAGTTACAATTACAACAGATTAAGTGGTTATTTTTGCCAAAAAAAAGAAGTCACTTTCACTATTTTTAGATGACTTTGCCCCGTGTCGGCATCGTCTCGTCCCCGTCCCGGCCCCGTGTCTCCCCGTCCCGGCCCCGTGTCGGGGCGCGACGAGAGGGGGGGATTTCACGGGGCCCGCCCCGTGTCGGCCTCGTCTCGTCCCCGTCCCGGCCCCGTGTCTCCCCGTCCCGGCCCCGTGTCGGCCTCGTCTCGTCCCCGTGTCGGCCTCGTCTCGTCCCCGTCCCGGCCCCGTGTCTCCCCGTCCCGGCCCCGTGTCGGCCTCGTCTCGTCCCCGTCCCGGCCCCGTGTCGGCCTCGTCTCGTCCCCGTCCCGGCCCCGTGTCGGCCTCGTCTCGTCCTCGTCCCGGCCCCGTGTCGGCCTCGTGTCGTCCTCGTCCCGGCCCCGTGTCGGCCTCGTCTCGTCCTCGTCGCGGCCCCGTGTCGGCCTCGTCTCGTCCCCGTCCCGGCCCCGTGTCTCCTCGTCCCGGCCCCGTGTCGGCCTCGTCTCGTCCCCGTCCCGGCCCCGTGTCGGCCTCGTCTCGTCCTCGTCCCGGCCCCGTGTCGGCCTCGTCTCGTCCTCGTCCCGGCCCCGTGTCGGCCTCGTCTCGTCCTCGTCGCGGCCCCGTGTCGGCCTCGTCTCGTCCTCGTCCCGGCCCCGTGTCGGCCTCGTCTCGTCCCCGTCCCGGCCCCGTGTCTCCCCGTCCCGGCCCCGTGTCGGGGCGCGACGAGAGGGGGGGATTTCACGGGGCCCGCCCCGTTTATTTGGTTTGTAAAGGTATTGGATTTTTTATTAAATAGAACCCTCTACAAAGACCTACTGTCATAATTCGAATAACATCACAAGAGTTAATTATGTTAAAATTGCAAATAATTTTGGTATTATGTTTGTAAAGGAAGTTTATTGTTCGCCGACCTGTTAAATAAAAAATTGTTGAAGACAACCTCGAAAGATTAGATAACTAACATCATAAATAACAACATTTTGTTTTACAACTTTTCCGAAAACAGAAAAAAAAGTTTTGTCATACAAATGTGCGAACACTGCAAGCACCTGATCAAGTTTTGTATAAAATATTTTTTTTGTCTGTCCAATTAGAGATGAATAATCTATAAGTTTGTATCTACACACCACAGTCCTCCGAACTATTTAGTTTAGTAGAAAAATGAACTTTTGCGTACAGATCTGGGTTTACTGGATTATATTCGTAAACACTTGGAAGAGTAGAAGAAAAAATACGCTACCACAGTCGTGTTCAGACAGTTGACAACTGAATTTTGAAGCCCGCTCATTGGTGGATGGGAACTCAGTAGGTAGAGATATTCACTTCTCAAGCTTACGCGCTCACTAGACATGAAATAAAACACTTTTTAACGGATACTAGCGCGGTTTTATTGAATGCACCTTGGTATTTAGTTGGTATTTGGTTTGATTTTTGGTTTTTCCCGACGTTTCGGCACCTTTGCAGCTGCCGTGGTCACGGGGGACTGAAGCTACCCGTGAGCCTACCCTCAAGCGATGAATTTTTTTATACGTTCAGAAATTAAAATTTAACAAAATTTTTAATTATTTTATGTTGATTTATAATTTAATTTTATGAATTATTTAATGTTAAAAAGAGAGAGAAATCTACTGAATCTACCACCATTTCATAAAATTGGGAGGCCCCTCCAAGAAAGAAATGGCGAAAGAAAACTTGGAGAGGGAGCCGACCTCCGTCTTTTGTATTAATTTATTTATTTGCAAAAGAAACTAACCGTATCATTAGATCTTACAGTGTGTGTGAGGGGCTTTAGCTTGTGAATGATGGGGTCCCAAGCTGGTGGAATTTTCCAACCATCATCTCTATTGAAATTAGGATATTTATTTATTTCGATAGCCTCGCGGAGCATTCTAGGGATAAATCTACGTTCCCTAGCAAGGATTTGGGGTTTGTCAAATCTAATATAATGGTTGGGCCCCTCAAAGGCGTGTTCACTCACTGCAGACTTGTTATCGCGCCTATGTTTCATGTCAGCTACATGCTCTTTGACGCGGGTCCCTATGCTTCTCTTTGTTTGCCCGATGTAGGAGAGTCCACAGTCACAATCTAGTTTGTAGACGCCTGCAGCTTGAAGGGGGATATTACACTTGACAGGTCGTAAGAATTGGTTGATCTTCTTCGGCGGCTTGAAGTAAGTTTTGATTGACGCTCGCTTCAGAATGTTTCCAATCTTGTCAGTGACACCCTTCAAGTATGGTAGGATGGCAGGTTGACGCTCTACTGTGGCTGGTTTGGCGCGTTTTCTGTGATTGAGGTGTGGTACTTGCAACTTGTTGTTACGCAGTACTTGTTGGACGTGCTGAAGCTCAGCAGTCAGGTGTTGTTTGTCACAGATTCCGCGGGCTCTCTGAAACAAAGATTTCCCTACGGTAGCTAACTGTATAGGATGATGGTGAGAGTCACCATTAAGGTATCTGTCTGTATGGGTTGCTTTACGATACACTGTGTGGCTCAAGGTTTGGTTCGGATTCCTGATAATGAGAATGTCTAGGAAAGCTAGTTTATTGTCTGCCTCTAACTCCATAGTAAATTGTATGTTGGGGTTTATGGAGTTAAGATGGTTAAGAAATGCAGGGACACTGTCTCTAGGTAGTATTGTGAAAGTGTCATCTACGTACCGTTTGTAGAACCGGGGAGTCACTGGTGCTGTGGCTAGTGCTTTCTCCTCAAAATCCTCCATGAAAATGTCAGCAACGATGGGGGATACAGGAGAGCCCATTGCTACGCCGTCCACTTGCACGTAGAACTCCTCGTTCCATAACAGATAGCCAGATGTTAGGCATAATTCTAGTAGTTCTGCATATTCAATTGGCATGTTGTTGTCAACTAGCTTTTTCCTGATGATATCAATGCAGTCCTGTACTGGTAAGCATGTGAATAAGGACTGAACATCAAAACTAACCATAGTTTCATCATCAGCGAGATGTAGATGTTGTATCTCACTGACAAACTGGTAGGAATCCTTTACAAAGGCTGATGTGTTACCTCTCAGTGGTGTAAGTGTTTTTGCTACGTGTTTAGCCAATTTATAAGTTGGTGAGTCAATTTGGCTTACAATCGGACGCAGCGGAGCATTGTCTTTGTGTATTTTCGGTAACCCATACAGTTTCGGCGGTGTAGGGCAAATTGGCTAAACACGTAGCAAAAACACTTACACCACTGAGAGGTAACACATCAGCCTTTGTAAAGGATTCCTACCAGTTTGTCAGTGAGATACAACATCTACATCTCGCTGATGATGAAACTATGGTTAGTTTTGATGTTCAGTCCTTATTCACATGCTTACCAGTACAGGACTGCATTGATATCATCAGGAAAAAGCTAGTTGACAACAACATGCCAATTGAATATGCAGAACTACTAGAATTATGCCTAACATCTGGCTATCTGTTATGGAACGAGGAGTTCTACGTGCAAGTGGACGGCGTAGCAATGGGCTCTCCTGTATCCCCCATCGTTGCTGACATTTTCATGGAGGATTTTGAGGAGAAAGCACTAGCCACAGCACCAGTGACTCCCCGGTTCTACAAACGGTACGTAGATGACACTTTCACAATACTACCTAGAGACAGTGTCCCTGCATTTCTTAACCATCTTAACTCCATAAACCCCAACATACAATTTACTATGGAGTTAGAGGCAGACAATAAACTAGCTTTCCTAGACATTCTCATTATCAGGAATCCGAACCAAACCTTGAGCCACACAGTGTATCGTAAAGCAACCCATACAGACAGATACCTTAATGGTGACTCTCACCATCATCCTATACAGTTAGCTACCGTAGGGAAATCTTTGTTTCAGAGAGCCCGCGGAATCTGTGACAAACAACACCTGACTGCTGAGCTTCAGCACGTCCAACAAGTACTGCGTAACAACAAGTTGCAAGTACCACACCTCAATCACAGAAAACGCGCCAAACCAGCCACAGTAGAGCGTCAACCTGCCATCCTACCATACTTGAAGGGTGTCACTGACAAGATTGGAAACATTCTGAAGCGAGCGTCAATCAAAACTTACTTCAAGCCGCCGAAGAAGATCAACCAATTCTTACGACCTGTCAAGTGTAATATCCCCCTTCAAGCTGCAGGCGTCTACAAACTAGATTGTGACTGTGGACTCTCCTACATCGGGCAAACAAAGAGAAGCATAGGGACCCGCGTCAAAGAGCATGTAGCTGACATGAAACATAGGCGCGATAACAAGTCTGCAGTGAGTGAACACGCCTTTGAGGGGCCCAACCATTATATTAGATTTGACAAACCCCAAATCCTTGCTAGGGAACGTAGATTTATCCCTAGAATGCTCCGCGAGGCTATCGAAATAAATAAATATCCTAATTTCAATAGAGATGATGGTTGGAAAATTCCACCAGCTTGGGACCCCATCATTCACAAGCTAAAGCCCCTCACACACACTGTAAGATCTAATGATACGGTTAGTTTCTTTTGCAAATAAATAAATTAATACAAAAGACGGAGGTCGGCTCCCTCTCCAAGTTTTCTTTCGCCATTTCTTTCTTGGAGGGGCCTCCCAATTTTATGAAATGGTGGTAGATTCAGTAGATTTCTCTCTCTTTTTAACATTAAATAATTCATAAAATTAAATTATAAATCAACATAAAATAATTAAAAATTTTGTTAAATTTTAATTTCTGAACGTATAAAAAAATTCATCGCTTGAGGGTAGGCTCACGGGTAGCTTCAGTCCCCCGTGACCACGGCAGCTGCAAAGGTGCCGAAACGTCGGGAAAAACCAAAAATCAAACCAAATACCAACTAAATACCAAGGTGCATTCAATAAAACCGCGCTAGTATCCGTTAAAAAGTGTTTTATTTCATGTCAGTAGGTAGAGTTTGCGGGCAAAACCTAACTACTGAGTTTTTTGACCAATCAGAGATCACTATCGAACTAGCGCGAAACTGGGGAGTTAGAGTTTGCGCGCAAAACCTAACTACTGAGTTTCTTGACCAATCAGAGATCACCATCAAAACTCGAGAGTTAGATTTTGCTTATATGCGCCCCGGCTGCCTTACGAACTCTGATAGGGGCAGTACTCCCGCCCCGAGGGGCCTTCTGGCCAGGGGCCCCCGCCTCTCGCCCTTACTGCTGCCCATAGACCCACCCGAATCAACATTTTAGGCTTCGGGCAAACCAGCGCGACCAAAGCGACTGCGAAGCGGGACCGTCAGACGCGCTGCTCGTGTTTATCTATGGTGCCTTGTACACCTACGCGACCACGACGCGGGACGGATTTCGTTTAAATTCTGGACGCCGTTGCTTCGCATCCCACATCCCGCCCGCGTCCCACTTCACTGACGCGCAGGTTTGACCGAAGCTTTGCTTTGGCTTCTTAAAGGAAGTTAAATCCGTTTACCTTAAACGTATACTCCTTCTCGCTGGGCTGTTGCCCCGGCTGCCTTAGGAACTCTGATAGGGGCAGTACTCCCGCCCCGAGGGGTCTCCTGGCCACGGGCCCCCGCCTCTCACCCGTGCCGCTGCCCCCGCCCGCGCCCGCCCACCGACCCACCCGTATCACCCACGCTACCAACCATAGCTCGCGGGATAGATCTGTCGTTGATAGGTCCTGAAAACCAACGCGTATTCTAGAACCTTATATCAGAATCATTAATTATGGAATTTAAAAGCTTTTTATCTATGCGAGTAGGTACTTAAATTAAGCAAAAGTTTGAAATATTTCTAAAAATATTTAAAACAAATCCAAGAACATCAGTCATATTTACAATTAATGAATCAGCTACATGTAGATGAAGTCTAGGCGACATCGACAATGGGGAATGTCCGAAAAAAATAAAACTAGCTGAATATTTTTCTATAGGTAAGCTCCTTCTCAATTCTTTACAAAAGTCTCTTCAACTTTACAAATGTACGAAAGTAACAGCAGAATGGAAATTATACCTTTGCCACCACCTGTCACAACCACAACATGGTATTAAAAAAAAATTCAATACAAAATGTCAAAACTTTTTTTTTAAATACTTGTTGTGGTTGTGGCAAGTGGTGGCAAAGGTATAAATTCCATTCTGCTGTTACTTTCATACATTTGTAAAGTCGAAGAGACTTTCATTTTTTTAAATTTTGTCACGCAACCTAAAATTTGAACCTTTTTTCTATTACTAAGGGAGCTTATTCCTACCTATAGAAAAATATTCAGCTAATTTGTTTTTTTTCGGACATTCCCCATTGAGGGCTTTACAAAGTGACATTAAAAAAATAAAAATAGTAACTATTTGCCTCACTGGAGCCATCCAGTGAGGCATGGTGAGGGAAGTTGATGAAAACAGAAGTGTTAAAATTGTCTTTTAAAAATAAACGGCCTTTACCAAAGAGGAAAGTAAGCGCTCGCTGGCTGACATCTGCCCAAAGAGAAACATTTTAGGATTACATACACCTGCCTACCTACCTGAGTACTCTTCGAAGCTTAGTAAAAAAAAAACATTGACACATACATTTTTATCAACGCCATGTATAAGCTTCTTGAACGCCATTTATCGAGCCCACAGTTTTTTGTCATTTTGAAAAGCCCTTATTCCATTATTGTAAGCTCTTTGGCATTATAGTGTATGTGAACCACTAATGGTCGTCGGTACATTTTATGTATTATAGATAGGGATGGGCAGGGAAAGAAAAGAAAAATATGGGGAAAGAAAAATATGGGAAAATATGGAAAAATACGGGAAAATATGTCAAAATTCCAAAAACGCGGGAAAATACTCTTTGCTATGAATTCAGTTACTTATGATACCAATATTTTTCTTTGGAACGTGTTTTTAGTGATATTATGTTTGGATCATACATATTATATATATTTTTCTAATTAGCAATCAAAAACAACTCAATAAATTCAAACACTTGAACTTGTATCTGATCAATAGCATTTATTTCATCATCATCATATCAGCCACATTTATTTAAGTACCTTAATTATAATTGTATCTTCTGTCAATTAAAGTTTAAAGAAATAAAAAATATTAATCAACAATAACAAAAGCTGTCGAGTTTAATCAAAAAGAGATAGATAGACAAGCGCTTGGCCGCTATTAGGGTGCCCGCATAAAGATAGCAAGTTACAGGTCGGTACTGGTCGGTACAGGCGGATGTATGCGCAAACCGGTACCGACAACCTGTTTTGTATATGCGGCCTCCCATAGAAAAGTATGGGCTACTTTACCTTTACCGAACAATACAGACCTGTACCGACCAGTACCGACCTGTAACCTGCTTTCTTTATGCGGGCACCCTTACGCCTGATGGTAAACGATGATGCGATCTACGATGAAACGCGCTTGCCTAAAGATACCTTTTTACTCGCGACTTGAAGGGCAAGGAGTTTCACTCTCTAGCGGTACGGATGATAGAACCAAAACGCTTAGTGCAAGTTTTTTTAATATTTATATTTACTAAAAACAGTGGCGCTGATTTCTTTTCTTGCGATATCTCAAGCAGACATAGAACGGTTTCTTGCGCTTCTGGAAAAAAACAGTGTTGATTTCGGTCTCACTATGAACCACGATAAAAAAAATGAAGGTGTTGGATCGTAAGAATCGACCTGACTTACGTGAAATAGGTAATTGTGAAGTAGTCCAGAGTTACACCTACCCGGGATCCACAATCACAAATACCGGAAGTTGTTATAAAGAGATCAAAAGATGGTGTGCCATTACACGATCAGCCATGAAAAAACTCACGAAGATATGGAAAGATCACCGCATAACTAAAACACCAAAGTTCGCTTGATGAGATGCTTAATATTTTCCTATCTTCCTATAAGGAGCTAAAACATGGACAGTCTGGCGGTGACAGACTTAATCAAGTCATCTACAAAATTATCCCTTACTAGTATCTCAAAAGTGGCAACAAACCTTACAGATAATCCATGACCGACCACGACAACTCCACCAGGAGTGTACGACTAAGAAGAAGACAGAAAAGATTATCATTTCCGATGAACTACCTGGCCCTCCGCTCAATGGACTCAAACATCTGGAGCTGGAGCTGGTGTTTGGCAGGGCCATTCCAAAAAATATAACAGCGGTAGGTACTCCATACACGATCAAACTTGCATTTGGTAGATATAGATTAAGCAGCTGTTCCAGCGTGAAGTAGGTACTTTCTCATCTTTGCCAGAACCCAATTGTGATTTTCTTTCAATGAAAGAGCAAAAATTGAATGTTGGATTCAATGACATGCCGAAAAGCTCTAGTTGTTTAGTAATCGGCACGGATATACCTCAGAAAGTTGGAGTTAGATCGAAATGACTCCGTTTAGCACATAACAGACACGCCTGGGTTCTTGACGGATTGAACCTGACCAGTTGGCATCGCCCCAGTTGGAACTGCTTACAACGATAGGTTCATGCGTCTGAACATATCGCCTCCCTAAGACATTGGACCTGTTCTGCACCGGCTCGAGCATCAGATATGTAGCTCTCTACAACAGTGCTGTCATCAGCGTACCCCAAAATTCCAGGCATTAGCAGGTCACTAATATGCAGCAGGAATAGCGTTTCAGAGAGTACCGATCCCTAACGGACGCTAGCATTGATAGCCAAATGGTCGGACGAGCAGCCATCAATGACAACTCGAATCGATAGATTCCTCATGAAGTCTGATATCCAGACATACAAAAGTGGTGCTCGTCTGGCGCGCCGGGTGGCCGCGTGACTTCCTCACACTTTTTTAGGGTTCTGGTAGCCTAATGGCTAAATGGAGCCCATGTAGATTCATCATGTTTGCCTGTCTATCTGTCCGTCCGTATATCACAGCCACTTTATTCCGAAACTATAGTATTACACAATTGAAACATGGTAAGAAAGGGTGAAAAACAAAAATATGCTGTAGAACTTTTCAACGAAAAATGAACATTTTTATGGTTAGCAGTTTAAGAGATAAACCGCAAATACAACCTTGTCATACAAATACTATCAAAAACAAAGTTATTTTTGCAGAGGAAAAACGATAGTGGTATTAATATGGTATGGTATAAGGATATTACAGAACATTACTGCTGGTTTTTACAGCAACATACATGTTCATAGAAAAAACGTGCCACCGAGCCGCGCCGCTAGCCTAGGAACTACTATTAAAATTAACTTCTAAGGTAAAAATTCAACGTAATGTGGTTCTCCTTTATAAAAGGTCATTTCACTTGAATTAAATATCGACATAAATCTTAAAGATCACACATACAATAGAAATATGTAGTCGTTTATCAATTATCTTAATCAAATATTGTCAAATGAGTATTTTCCCGGCCATCGGGAATATTCCCGGGTTTTTTCCCAGTCGATTGGAAATATTCCGGAACTTTGGAAAATGTCCGGCAGTAAACCCATCTCTAATTATAGAACTTAACTGTTTAATTGCTCACTAAATCTTATCTTTTATTGTTTCGGTTCTTGATAATGAAGGGGTTTCCCTAGTTGTATCAGGTTTTACTATCGAGTAAAAAACTACAGTCAATTGAAAAAATATTTTACCTTGAAATATAAAGCTTATAATACGTTACATACATACAATAATTACGCACATTAAGGTAAGTGGCTCTGCCTGCTCATCTTATTTCCCTTTTTTAGTCAGAAGTTGTTGATGGTCCCAGCTGACCTTTAAAAAGTAACCGGCTTTATGACGACGATGCATTGAGGAGTATAAAGTCAAAAGGCCAATACAGTGTAATCCAGGCTTACCAGTTACCACGGCAATGACGTAAAATTATTTTCATACATTCTATCAACAAATCGCTCGCCAATAGGAAGTGGTGTAAACTAATTACTATACATTGTAAAGTAGCAAATCACGAGCCAAGCCAGTTTTGATTGTTAAATAACATTTGATTGGAAACCAGAATGGCGGTGCTCTGTTGCAAATTTGACTTTCACTCGTACGGCAACGTTTATTATTCTTATCAGAAATATAATTACGGGTCAAGAGATATCAAGGTTGACAAAGAGCATTCTCCAGTAACTTCAAAGGTAAATTGTTAATAAATGGAGCTTTTCATCCAGTATAGAAACAAGATGAGAGGCGATTCCCTTTATTACATTCAAAAATAATCATGTTTAAAATATAAATATCAATTTTAAGCCAGGCCAGGATACAAAGCAGGTCAACAAAGTTTACGTCAGGACAAAAAAACGACTGCGTTTACCAACTGAAAAAAGTCTGTTTACATAATTTATCCGGTTCATCGACCTGCAATCAACTGTGATTTCAAAATGGCACCAAGTACGAGCATCGGTTAAGTATCACCGGTCGCAAACTTTTTACCAATTACGGCATCGCGTAGCTACCACTAGTCACTATAAAAACAAGTATGTCGCCGTAACAGGTAACGTATAGCAAACAAGATCCGCCACAGATTGTTGTCAAGCCGGACTAATTGAACACATGGTAGAGAAAATCACTCGTAATCGAGTAATGACAATTTCCAGCTGTTTTCATACGGTCATACTTTTCTTTTATGTATGTGTATCCGTATCCAAGGTGTATTTGTAACCACTCTCCAAATTTTAAGGATGTGTTTAGTCCATGAAACTGAACAACTTTCTCCATGAAACATGTGTCGAAATACGCCAAAAAATTTTGGTCACCCATACTAAACTGATCACGTGATCTCTTTGATTTGTATGAAAAGTCACTTTTTTTACATATTTGACCCTAAGTTTCTTAGAGAGAGTTGTTCAGTTTCATGGACTGAACACGTCCTTAAAATTTGGAGAGAGGTTACAAATACACCTTGCATAAATATACTATGCGAGCCAAATAAGAATAGTACTGTCAAAACGGCCATATTTGTTTGCGTTTCGCTTCCACTTCAGGGTGTAGCATGTGCAAAAAAAGGAACAAAGATCAATATAGCCGTTTGACAGTACTATTCTTATTTGGGTCGCATAGTGAATTAATTGAGTAGGTACCTATAAGACATCTTGCCCACAAGAGACTTTTTGTAGCTGCGATAATCGCCCGCGAAATGACACGACAAAGGTTTTACTTAGCCAGCGACAAAAAAGCGCAGCGATTGTAGCAGCTACAAAAAGTAGCTTGCGGACGCTTACGTATTGAACTCTGTATGTTCTATTCCCGGTGACAAAAAAATCGCTCAGCGATTAATCGCTCGTGGGCGGGAGCCGTAACACAACCAACTTTAAATAGGACATATTAACGAATTTGCAAACGTAATATTAAAATGGATGTAATTTAAATAAGGATAATAGAGCATATTGTTTAGTCTTTTGGCCCGAAAAGAATGACCTCGATACGAAACTAAACCGTATACTCACAGCAAATAAGGTGCTATTCGCGTGCAACCTATCCACGTAGTTCGAGAAGCCGTCCCTAGCTATCCGAACTCTGAAGTGTTCGGACAAAGGCTGTGCTCTCCTCGCGTCATGAAGCCAGAGCAACAACTCTGCTTCATCTCCTCTAGCAGTGTGTCCGAAATCCCTCAAACTGCACATGAGATGGTTTAGACTGGGCATGGGCAGCCCAGTCCTATTTTGTCCTAAAAAAAAGACCTCGATACGAAACTAAACCGTATACTCACAGCAAATAAGGTGCTATTCGCGTGCAACCTATCCACGTAGTTCGAGAAGCCGTCCCTAGCTATCCGGACTCTGAAGCGCTCGGACAAGGGCTGTGCTCTTCTCGCGTCATGAAGCCAGAGCAACAACTCGGCTTCATCTCCTCCAGCAGTGTGTCCGAAATCCCTCATACTGCACATGAGGTGGTAGGACTGGGCTGCGGTGGTGACCGTTGTGGCGCCATTGGTGAGGGTTCCAGAGTTAAAGCTGCTGCCAGAACCGCCGGCGCGTCGGAGGGTGCCTCGCCACTGGAACATAAAGGATTGTAACAATCATATTGCATTTTATTATTGTCTGGCCACCGACTAGCGGCCGATTTCTAAGTAAGAGATAGGCTTACTAAAGCTTTGTTGCCTTAATATGTCTGTTAAATAACGGGAAATAACAACATATTCCTAGTAACAGATCCATAGTAGACCTGACGATATTACTTACAAGTTTATTTTGAAATTCGAGAACTCGTAAACGCCGCAATAAAGCAACGTGATAATTTTATCAATGATAGACCTAACTAAGAGCAATCTTACAGTACTAGTCACAAGCTGCATTTTTAAGTTTTTTGGGAGAAAAAAAATAAAAACCAAAATCTGAATAAAAATTAATACCTAACACGATAACCAGAGGTGATACTCCAAAAATAAAAACTGGCAAATATGCGCCTAAAGATGTTTTATCAAACTATATTAACCGAAAAAATATATGTTGATTAGATACGCTCACAGAATTTATTTTTTATAAAAACAAGTATTTGAAATAGACATGTCGCAGGCAAATTGTATGATTCCGCGTTTTACAAACGGCGTCGTCCGTTTACAAACGCTCGCCGTTTTGTAAAATGCCGAAGGCAAATTGACGACTCAACCAATTGTTAAAATTTCAATTGATTGTTTTAGTAGGATGAAAATCATAAAACAAAGCTTACACTCGCTCATTAAAATCTCGAGATATAATTGGTTTAGTTACAATGCCTTTCTTTGGTATGTTTGTCTTTGATTCGCAGATAGGATATAATGACACGAATGTCTATTGCTTTTCGTACAATAATAAATCGGTCTTTAAGTTTGTACTGAATTTTGTCTCGACCACCATGTCCACAGTTTAAATCATCATCATCATCATCATATCAGCCGCACGACACCCACTGCTGGGTATAGGCCTCCCCTAAGGATCTCCACGACGATCGGTCCTGCGCTGCCCGCATCCAGTTGCTTCCCGCGACCTTCACCAGATCGTCGGTCCACCTTGTCGGGGGCCTACCCACGGAGCGTCGTCCGGTGCGCGGTCGCCATTCCAGAACCTTTCCGCCCCAACGGCCATCAGTTCTTCTCGCTATGTGTCCTGCCCATTGCCACTTCAGCTGAGCAATCCTTCGAGCGATGTCGGTTACTTTAGTTCTCCTGCGGATCTCCTCGTTTCTGATTCGATCACGCAGGGAAACGCCGAGCATGGCTCTCTCCATTGCACGCTGGCTGACCTTGAGCCTCCTTATGAGACCCATAGTTAGCAACCACGTTTCACTGCCGTAAGTCATCACTGGCAACACACACTGTTCATAGACTTTCGTCTTGAGACACTGAGGTAAATCGGACGCGAAGATTTTTCGAAGCTTCCCGAATGCTGCCCACCCGAGTTGGATTCGACGAGAGAACTCTTTCTCAAAGTTGGACTTACCTAACTGGACTACCTGTCCTAGGTATACGTAGTGGTCAACAACTTCAAGAGTAGTGTTCCCAACATGAACTGGAGAGGGTACAACATGGCCATTTGACATAATTTTCGTCTTATCCATGTTCATCTTGAGACCCACTCTTTGGGAAGCACCACGGAGATCTTCGAGCATTATGTTCAGGTCTTCCATGGTCTCAGCCATAAGGACTATATCATCGGCAAAACGAAGGTGTGTTAGGTACTGGCCATTAATGTTGATGCCGAGTCCTTTCCAGTCCAAGAGCTTAAAGATATCCTCCAAAGCAGCTGTGAACAGTTTCGGAGAAATAACGTCTCCCTGTCTCACACCACGCTGCAGTTGGATAGGACGTGTGCTCTGGTTCTGTACTCGGATCGACATGGTGGCATTTTTGTATAAGTACCTCAACACCTCGATATACCTATAGTCGACTTGGCACCTTTGGAGAGACTGCAGCACCGCCCAGGTTTCAATCGAATCAAAGGCTTTCTCATAATCCACGAACGCCAAGCATAGTAGCAGATTATACTCTTCGGTCTTCTGTATAACCTGCCGCAGCGTATGGATGTGGTCTATGGTGCTAAAGACTTTTCGAAATCCGGCTTGTTCGGGAGGTTGGAAGTCGTCGAACTTGCGAACGAGACGATTCGTAAGGACTCTCGAAAACAACTTATAGACATGGCTCAGAAGTGAGATGGGTCTGTAGTACTTTAAGAGGGACTTATCACCCTTTTTAAAGAACAAAATCACCTCACTTATGTTCCATGCCTTCGGCGTTCTGCCCTCGACGATGACGGAATTGAAAAGCTTCTGGAGGACTTTAAGTATTGGCTTACCGCCCGCTTTCAGAAGTTCTGTAGTGATTCCGTCGTCACCCGCCGCCTTGTTGTTTTTCAGCTGTTTGAGAGCCATACTAATCTCGTACATGCTGACGTCCGGGATATCTTGGGTATAGTGTCGGGTAAGCTTGGCTCTGGGGTCTTTAGCCTTGCTTTCAACAGGTGTCTGCGTGGAATATAACTGCCCATAGAAACTCTCGATCTCCCTCAGGATTTCAGGTTTCGATGAGATGATGCGTCCGTCGTCAGTTTTCAGCTTCGTCATCTGGCTTTGCCCAATAGACAGATCTCTCGCGAACACTTTGGAGCCTTTATTCCGCTCGATGGCCTCTTTAATACGATTCGTATTAAATTGGCGAAGGTCGCTCGTCAAAGACTTAGATATCTGTCTATTAAGCTGCCGATAACGATGAGCATCCGCTGAACTCTGGAGCCTCATTTCTCGTCTCTGATCCATGAGTAGGAGTGTGTGGTCGGAGAGTTTCTTTAGCTTGGGACGGCGGGTCTTAAAGAACTTGGACCCTACCGTACGAACAGTATCCACCACCATGTTGTTTAGATCGTCCACATCTATGCTGTTCTCAAGGGCTTCGAAGCGGTTTTGGAGTTCGAGTTGAAAGCTTTCGGGGTTTTGGGTTTGGGCCGGTAATGGTCGGCGCGTAAATTTTATCAGTCGACTTCTTTCCAGCTTTGGGTTGATATTCAATGTGCCACGTACCACTCGGTGATCGCTCCCCGTCTTGACAGCGTTGATCACAGTGATATCATTGAATATTTGCTTTTTCGTCGACATGATAAAATCTATCTCATTTCTGACTTTACCGTCTGGGCTCATCCAGGTCCACTTCCGGCTTTCCGGCTTCCTGAAGAAGGAGTTCATCATAAAGAGGTTCTCCTTCTCCATAAAGTCGGCCAGCATCTGGCCTCTGTCATTCCGTTGCCCAACTCCAAATTGCCCCACTCTCAGCTCATCACCGCATCGTTTCCCCAACTTTGCATTGAAGTCCCCCATCACAACAGTGTAGTGGGTTTTGTAGCTATGCATGGCTTTAGAGATCTCCTCATACATAGCTTCCACTTCGTCATCTTGGTGCGTCGAGGTCGGTGCGTAAACCTGTATGACATTCAACGAATACCGTTTGGATATTCTGAGTATAAGGTACGCCACCCTGGTCGACACACTTCCGATGGTAATCACGTTGTTGACAAGGGACTTGTGGACGATGAACCCGACACCATCTAGGGACTGTTGGTCGCCCTCCCGGTAGTACAGCAAGTTACCGGAGTTAAGGATTATCGAGTCCTCTCCCTCTCTTCGGACTTCAGATAACCCGATAATGTCCCAGTGTAACTTGCTGACAGCTTCTTCCAACTCGGTTAGCTTCGCGTCGGTCCTCAGTGTGCGCGTGTTATAAGTTGCCAGGTGCAGTTGTCGTCGTTGTTGGTAGCCGAGCCGTACCCGGAGATTCTTAGCACCCCCTGCCCCGCCGTTACCGTAGCTAGGAATAGCGGGGCTGCCGGGGACTGGGGGCCGAGTTTTCAATCCATTGTGCATGAGGGGGGGTTTGCCATAATCGCCACGCTTGGCAGGCGGGTTGGCGATCGCAGTAGGCCAAGGTTTTTTGGAGACGCTGCTGCCCGTCTCTTGAAGGCTATGCTCCCTTAGTCGCCTTTTACGACACCCACGGGATGATAGGGGGTAGTGCTATTCTAGGCCGGCACATACACGGCCACAGTTTAAATGAATATCTCTAACTTCATATCATAATATTCTTCTAAAGGTATTACACGGACTGCTGGACTCGTAGAATTTGCACTGCTTTCAATTATTTTCTGTGTTACAAAACCACTACTAGACGCCATTTTTATTGTTCTGATTAACAGCGCCGCGCGTAGTAAGAAAAAGAACTAAATACTTCAATTTTCCGCGTCATTTTGTAAACGGTTGTTGGATTTTCTATCAAAGGTTATAGCATTTTATATAATGACAAGGCAATTTACAATTTGCCTTCGGCATTTTGCAAAGCAGCGAGCGTTTGTAAACGAACGACGCCGTTTGTAAAACGCGGAGTCATACGATTTGCCTGCGACAGACACGTGGGTTTTCTAGTCGGCCGTTAAAATGCATTTCTTGATCGATTTATGCAATAAACGGCAAAGGGAAATTTTTTGAGTCAAATCAAACACTGTGCGATAGATTATTGAAATCAGCCGTAAGAGATCCATAACAGAAAATAACGTTACAATTCAATTTCTATTCAATAACACAGGTTAGTATTTAATTTCTATGAACAGTAAGACCAAAATCTAATACTGGAAATTATTATAATTAATATTATTACAACAAATCAGATAATTTATTAGTGTCACGAAATTCCATATTATTTTATCAAAAGGTTATTGAAAATACCAGTACAATCATCTGTTTTGACCAAAGACACTTAAAAATAATTAAGTGTAGGTTTTTCAGGGTTATCGCATCAATGTCAAATAATAAAATAGAAATCCCAGGGAAATGAATAAAATAAAACTGAGCATTTGAATACAATTATATAAAATAAATATCGTTTATTTAAGGGCCCTATCACATTTTTTCGTCGAAATTTCGATTTTGACGGATTTTAGCGCTACAACCTAGAGAAACCTTTGGGTCTACTGAATACATTTATATGTGTTCGCGACAAAAAGTAATATGATGATACACTGGAAAGTTAAAGGGTTAGAAAGGAAAATTAAAGTTGGTGAACGATTTCTTAGAGTCAACTTTGAACATACACAGAAAAAAAAACAAGTACAAACAACAAATAAAAGTATGAAATTTGATTTTCTCACGAAGTAAAGATTATTCTGATATAAATTTTACGTAATAATAATTAGTATCTAGGAGAAATTTACAGTTAATTCTGAGCGTTTTTAGTAGTTTTATGGTTTTTGATTGGGATTTTTTTTCACATATTCTATACATAATTTCAAAATTCCGAGGCCGCTATAAACTATTCGACTATATAAGAGATATTTTTTTTTTTTAATTTCATTTGTTTAGCACAGTAGTTCAATCCATGACCCCAAAAAAGTGCCTTCGCGCATTTTATGACAATCTTTCTCTGCAATTTCGGGTTTAATTATAAAGTTATGCAAATTTTCAAAAAAATGAGGCCGCTATGAACTATTCCAATAGCTATTCTACACTATTCAATAAGTCAAAACTGTTAATGTATTTTTGTTTCTGAGATCGAGAACCCCAAAATTGGCCATTTTACGCAAAAATCACAGTCGAAGCGTAATATGCCTCTTAAATAAGTATTGTGAAAGCATTACTTTTTAAACGTGCTGACTAAAACCTTTAAAAATGATAAGACCCAGTGCAAGTAGTACATGGTTATTGTTTGTCAAACCAAATAATATAAGGACATAATATTACAAATCCATTTATGGCACACTTGCACTGCCAGCTCCAGAAGTAGATTGCCACTTAAGAACCATGTCACGCCAAATACGTTCATATAGTTGCAACTTTCACTGACTTAAAATAGTTGGTTTGACAATGTACCAAAGAGTTTAGGCCGACTTACAGGAGAACCACGTCTCTGACATCTATATATATAAAAGAGAAAATCACTCACTGACTCATCACGAAATCTCAGAAACTACAAGTGCTAGGAGTCTCAAATTTTGCATAGGGGTTCCTTTTAGGATGAAGGTGCTCACTAAGACGGGATTTTGCGAAATTCAACCCCTAAGGGGGTAAAATAGGGTGGCAAAGTTTGTATGGGAGAAAGCGATTCCTTGGCCCGATTGACTTGAAATTTGGCATAGACATTCTTTAACAAAATTAATTGAATATGTGTTTCGTATTTTCTTGAAATGTATCCCCTAACAGGGTTGAAAAGGGGTAGAAAGCTATTTTTAGGGTGGTTGACTTCGATATCGGAATCAAAACTTCTTAGTGCATTTGTACGATTAAGAAAAATAAATGTCAGTTGTCAGGTTGTCACCTCCCCTAAGATTGTAATTATGTCACCGCACGAGCTGACATTTCATGTTGTATCCTGATTTTCACTACCTATTTTACGAAATATTAGTCTACTTATAAAACGTGGCAAAATCTATCAGATATCTAACGTGGCAAGGAATGTGGTGTAAAGTGTTGAAATTGAGAGCCGGATAATAATGCACAACATAAGTTGCACCCGACATAATTTGCAATGTCACGTTATTTTAGCCAGGAACCAGGAACAAATAAACATACATAGATTTTTATTTAAAAAGAAGATACCTACCAAACTATTAAGTATGAGTATTAAATGTTACATAATATTATTATACTTATTTTGTTATATTACTGCTAAGAAATTTTATTAAGTACCTACCTACCAGTGGCGAA
Organism: Agriphila geniculea; assembly: GCA_943789525.1. NCBI lineage: Eukaryota > Metazoa > Arthropoda > Insecta > Lepidoptera > Crambidae > Agriphila > Agriphila geniculea. The sequence goes on from OX038875.1 coordinate 19,825,866, forward strand.
GGGTCCATACAAGCCGATTCCCATCGGCTTACCTTTTAAAATCCCATCCCCATCGATCCATTATAACATGTCATTACTTAATTTTTTTCGCCATTTCGGTAAGATTAATTAATAATGGCTACAATTATTTTTTATGAATTTCTAAGTATTTACTTAATTGTCTACTCTAAAAACGCTCGCGCGCGCGCCGCACCCCGCGTGCAAGGAATATCAAATCAATTTTCGTACAAAATCTCCTTGAGGAAAGCCGACGTCCTTTAGCTTCCTTTTTGCACTGTGTCTTGGCGCGGTTGCCACGGGCAACGGTTGATTGTTATTACTCTGTCTCTTTCTCACCAACGCACCACAATCGCGTGCCTTTCGGTTGAAAATGGTGAAAGGCAAGCCGGCCGGCTGTGGCTTAAGTTTTCTCTCTCTTTCTATTTGAAGCGATGTTAACGTTTCTTTTCTCTTTCTGTTATGAAGAGACGAATAAGTTTTAAGATGCAAAATAAACAAAATAAGAACGATAGAAGAAAATACATCGCAAATTAGATATTTTTATTTAGAAGTATAATAGTACGTTTCCGCCATTATCATTGTTTATGTGTTTGGAACGTGATTAGTTTTTATCAAAATAGTGAATTAGTGAGTGAGAATCGATACTTTTTCCCGGTTTTTGTTTATATGTATGTGTTTATCTCATGTATTTGTTTATTGCGGTAAGTTTTATTTGCCATAATGGCTTTAATTAATATGAATTGTCGTTTAAGTTTAACTGACTAGCGCGGCGAAACATTGTTTTCCAAACTTAAGTTATGGTTACGTTAGCAAGATGGGTTTTTTTAAACATTTTCAATATAATACATCTTTCTACGATAAGGATGACAAGCAGTTACAAACTCAATAAAATGTTTTGTTTTCCATGATTATTATTTGGTTACGTTAGCAAGATGGGTTTTTTTAAACATTTTCAATATAATACATCTTTCTACGATAAGGATGACAAGCAGTTACAAACTCAATAAAATGTTTTGTTTTCCATGATTATTATTTCTGATTCTAACTCAGTATAGAGTAGCGCGGGCTAGACTGTCACTATTTTATCAGTGCTTTTTAGGGTTCCGTAGCCAAAATGGCAAAAAACGGAACCCTTATAGATTCGTCATGTCTGTCTGTCTGTCTGTCTGTCTGTCTGTCTGTCTGTCTGTCTGTCTGTCTGTCTGTCTGTCTGTCTGTCCGTCCGTATGTCACAGCCACTTTATTCCAAAAGTATTAAGACTACATAGTTGAAACTTGGTAGGTAGGTGTATTCTGTGAACCGCTTTACGATTTTTACACAAAAATAAAAAAATATAAAAGATTAAAGGGGGGCTCCCCATATATGGAACTGAGACTGAAAACATTTTTTTTTTTTCTTCAAACCAAACAAACGTGTTGGGTGTCTATAGATAGGTGTTTAAAAATTACATTGAGGTTCCTAAGACAACTTTTTCTCAAAGTCAACCGTTTGAAAGATATACACCGCCAAAGTTCTAAAATGTGCCCCCCCCCTTTAACTTTTGAAATAAGAGAGTGAAAAATCTATAAAATATATATGCTGTAGATCTTAATAAACACTTTCAACGAAAATTGGTTTGAACGAGATATAGTAATTAGTTTTCAAGATATAGTACATTTTCCAAAACCGCAAATATAACTTTGTCATTCATACAAACACTGTGAAAAACAAAGTTATTTTTTCAGACGAAAAATGATAGCGGTATTAAAATATGGTATGGTATGATGTACCTACGGAACCCTACTGCGCGTGGCCCGACACGCACTTGGCCGGTTTTTTTTGCATGGTGAAATTGAGGCCTTAACTTCTGAAGAAACGCTTGAAGCTTGCATCACACGGTGGTGTTTTTTGGTCCGGATTACCTTCGCCATATTTCGACCCCTCGCCACTGCTACCTACCTAATACAAAATCGTGAATAGTAGGGCGTCGGTTCTGTAACCAAACTCGAACGGGAACTTTAAATCATAAATAAGATAATGATAAGATTTTTTTTTTCATCACAAAATATTTTAGATAGCTACCTAAATTTATTGTAATCGGTAAAATTGCTCATTTAGTTAGCTAATTTCTAATAACAATTCACGCGATGTGAAGTGAGGTTCGAAGTGAGATGCGAGTTTGGTTACAGAATCAACAGATTGCGCAGGTAAAACCGCGGGGTGCAGCTATTACCTACATATCACAAAGTTGTAAAAATGTCAAATTTTTGATGTTTGGATGTTGTTCATTTTGTTACTCAATCACGTCTTACCCGGATGAACGGATTTTGACGAAATTTGGCACAGGGATAGATTATAGTCTGGAATACTTAACACAGGCTTCTTTTCATGCCGATCATTGGTTTCCAAGGGAAGACTTACAACGATTACCGACTCCCAAGCGGGCGGAGCCACGGGCAAAAGCTAAACATAGTATAAAACAAAGTCGCTTCCCGCCGTCTGTACGCTTCTCTTAAACTATACATAAAAATCGCAATAAAATCGATCTTTAAGTTTGGGAGTTAGGTTACCTCAGAGTCCTCAGACAGACACACACACACTTCAATTATATTTTAACACCCCTTGCGTACGTCGTATATATGTAGATATCCTGTAGTATAATCAAATAACTTCACACCATAGACATGGAAAAATTTTCGCTGCGCTCAAGAAGACCAACAAAGCGTGGAAAAGAGAAGTTAACATCATACGGACCTTTGTCTCTTTTTTACATAGACTGTTCTATGTAAAAAAGAGACAAAGGATCAAGTGACATGTGCCAACATTTTTTACAGTAAGAGCCCCTAGCGTCCCGCCTAGCAAATGAATGAAAAAATGAATGAAATGAGCAATCACAGTTTGTTTAAAATATATATAATTGTGATGTTACAAAAAGAAATAATCCAAGTAATCACACTTTTCACAGGTAAATAAAATATTGCCACACATTTCTCTAAAACCAAATTTCGCTACATTTATTCGTTTATCGACGAAGAAAACAGTTTGGAACATAGTTTATTAATTTCCTTTGCCGTATACAGTCATACTTTATGAATCTAAGTCATATTTTACATATCTCATATAAAATGTATGCATTCGTTTTCGGATCACCTGTTTATTGACATTGTTATTCTTTGACATTCTATTTCTATGCTTCACACTGACACCACATTAGCACAGTTTTACATTAGTAACTACTTGCACTGCACCCGTGCGAAGCCGGGGCGGGCCGCTAGTTATCTATATAGTGCTATAGCTTATAAAAGTAGGTCGTACAAATAACGGCTGTATAGTTCTAGCATGTATTTGTTAGACAGTAATAAAAAGACGTATAGAAAATCAAGGCTAACACTATAAAGAAACCAATCATGTTACGACTCTCATGGCGGAACTTAACAGACTGATCGTACTCGATCACATTTGTTAAGCAACGCTCGGTCCGGCCAGGTGTCGAATGGGTGACTGTTAAGTGGCAATACAACTGCCCACTTCCGTGCTTCGGAGGGTACGTTAAACCATGGGTCCCGGCTGTTGTCATCTGATAACAATCGTTAAGCCAAGTTAGAGGCCTTACAGGCGGCTTGATAAACTCTTAACACCAGAGGTAGCTACTAATCCTCATTCGATAAGAAGATGTTACGGCTTTTACTAAGGAATCGGAAAATTCATTTCATCCATCACTTCAATTATGTTCGTTATTTACTATAGAGCTTTTTCAAAAAAAAAACATAGGCCGTCAGGATAAACTAAATAGAATTTCATGGATTAATTACCTCTCAGGTACCTATCCGGTACAAATAATTTGTCTCACTGAGAATCACCCTGAATATTGTTTATTATCAGCAGCAGTGTCTGGTACGGGAGGCCCAGCTCAGACTTCAGTTAATGCTCATGTATGTTCATATCAATCATCTAAAAAAGGTATTAATAAGGGGTTTCTTAGCTTACCAAAGTTTTAGTTCGTGCCTAGATATTTCTGTTGAATGGTAAGAACTTACAACGCGCATTACGCGCAACGGTTGCTTTTCAAGTTATTTAAGACTATTTATCTACACCCATGCTTTAAATCCTCTGTTAGGGGTTCTGAAACAGTTAGCTTACTGGCATCATTGCAATATCCCGAGCAAGAGCTGGTCCTGCTGCGCCACGCGCCCGCGCGCGAGCGTTGCATTATGAAATTCAGTACAACATTATAACACTCTTGCGGATAACATAATAACGAGGAGGGGGAGGAAAGTCAAAGTCAAAACCTTTATAAAGGATACATATCATGGGTGTAGATAAATATCATGGGTGTTTTTAATCCATATGTATTAAAATATTGTTTGTTTCCCAAATAAAAAAAATTGATGTAGATAAAGTCTTGTATGCAACTGTACATAATTAGGTATTAAAACACTCATGTGATACTATAATAATAAATAACTATTAATTTTGGATATTTTCGCATTCACAATGCTAGATAAATTATATTTTATAGATTTTTTCTAGTAAATAATTTAACTTAATGATTCATAATACGCCCACTGCTGGACATAGACGGGCCTTTCCCTAAGATCGCCACGACGATCGGTCCTGCGCTGTCAGCATCCAGCGGCGTCCTTTACCATATCACTAGTCCACCTTGTCGGTGGCCTACTCTCAGAACATTCTTTAGCTCTCTCTCTCTTATCCTATAAGGATTAGTGGCCACCTCTGGTGTTAGTTTCTCAAGCCGCCTTTAAGGCCTCTGACTTTTTTTTTTTGACCCATGGAAAATGCCTTCGCATACCACCCACGCGCGGGGAACACGGGGTGGTTATGTGGTGCATCCACTAAAAACCCTGGGGTGTTCCATCCGCGCATTGGACGGGGACAGCGGGACCAGGGTGGCAATCTCCGTGTCTCCGCCCTGAAGGCCTCTGACTTGGCTTAACGACTGTTATGAGATGACAACAGCCGGGTACAACGCTTTAACGTGCCCTCTGAAGCATGGAAGCGCTCAGTTGTAAAAAAATTCTTTAGCTCTTGACTAAATTCAGTAACCCAAATGACTTATGGTAACTGAATTCAACTTCGATACGATTCAAAAACGAAATTAGATAGAGGTGATCAAAAGCTGCTTACAAATTTATTGATGGGCTAAGCTTCCTAAAACCTAGCTTACTGAATTCATTCAATATTAATTTTACTTACCGCCGCTGCCCTTTCTGCACTTTCCACGTGCACTCGGTATAACTCCACCAAGCTTGTGTCTTCGGGTTCCACAGCAGCAGCACCTCGCCTTGGCACCAATTCCAGGCCGAGTTTTCTGCAACAAAAAATATTGAGTTAAGAATTTATAATAGGAATTGTTTAAGAAACTTCTTGGAAATGGAAAATTATTTATTCAAATTAGCTCGCATAATAAGCATTTTTAAAACGTCAATGGGGAATGTCCGAAAAAAATCAAATTAGCTGAATATTTTTCTATAGGTAGGAATAAGCTTCCTTAGTAATAGAAAAAAGTGTCAGAAGTCACAATTTTCGGTTGCGTGAAAAAATTTAAAAAAATGAAAGTCTCTTCGACTTCACAAATGTACGAAAGTAACAGCAGAATGGAAATTATACATTTGCCACCACCTGTCACAACCACAACATGGTATTTAAAAAAAAGTTTCAATACAAAATTTCAAAACTTTTTTTTTTAATACTTGTTGTGGTTGTGGCAATTTATACCTTTGCCATTAGGTATAAATTCCATTCTGCTGTTACTTTCGTACATTTGTGAAGCCGAAGAGACTTTCATTTTTTTATTTTTTTTCACGCAACCGAAAATTCTGATACTTTTTTCTATTACTAAGGGAGCTTATTCCTACCTATAGAAAAATATTCAGCTAATTTGATTTTTTTCGGATATTCCCCATTCTTTCACCCTACCACCCATTATGACGTGCTGACAAGAAAAATGGGCGTAAAAAACTTATTCGTTTCATCAAATGGAACGATATTTACAGATTTATACCTACCTATATCGTTTCCAGACATTACATTAAGTAACATAAATTAACAAATAAATAACTTTATTTAATTAGCTCATTTCTTAATGAATTAATTTACAGGGTTCAAGCTAAATTCAAAATTTATTTAAAGTCATTATTCAGTCTAGGCTGTTACAAAAATTAATTCATATGCAGACTCATTCCCTCTGGCAGCACGCGTTCACAAGCATGACGCATGAAACAGCCATCATCGCTTCGCTCAATCATATTTGAGGGAACGTAACGATAGAGCATAATGCTTCTATGTTATACCAACATTAAAGATCATCACATTTAAAAAATATATATGAGTATATTTTTTAGATGTGATTATAGATTATATCATAGAATATTTAATGTCTTAGGTTTTTTTAGAACTACTTTCGGGGTTTGTGTTTTACATTAACTATTTTGACGGTACACGAATTACGTCAATAAGTTTAATTTAGTTCAGCAATTATAAAGAAATCTTTTGTCAATACGAAATCCCGTTTATGTAATGTTTTATATGTTATATGTATAGTAGACATTTGGAGGCCAAAGGCATTGTTTTGACTTACTTTGCATCTTGTACTGTTAAAGAAAATAATTTAACTTCGTTGTATTTGTATAGATAAGTCATTGTCGGAAAAAGATTAAATATAGTTTAGTTTGTTACTAAATTATGGAAACAATGTTGGCAAATAACAAGCGTTAGAAACCAGCAGTATTTTTTTAGATCGTAAAAGCTAATATGATTCGCATATTTTACACATTACATGTATCTATGCGGTAGATTCCGCCATTGGCGTGAAACAATCTTTAAATAAAAAGAATAAAAATTTCAAGCAGCTTTTGACGTCATGAAATAGCAGCGATCCATCCAAACGGACTCGTAATGAACATTAGTTTTATAAAATAATACTACTTAGCTGATTCTTTTTTTATCATAAATGGGTTTGCTCTTGACCTGTCTAGCCCAAAAGCAAAGACAGGGCCTACCATGGAGCGAGCTTGCCCAGAAGGTGCTTATTCACTCTGGCCTTGAATAGAGTCAGGTTGTATGCACTCGGAAACACAGACGCCGGCAGGGAATTACATTCCATAGCTGTGCGCATTAACAGCGATGTGGAGTAGCGCTTGGTACGCAGAAAAGGTATATCAACCAAGAACGGGTGGTAACCCGCAGTACGTCTGGATGTCCGATAGTAGAAAGGAGAAGGTGGAATGAGCTCATGCAGCTCTTGAGCACACTCACCGAAGTACAATCTATTAAAGACCGATAGACAAGCAACTTTTCGGCGGTGGGCCAAACTGTGAAGCTTAGTTGCTACCAGTTTTTCATCGCCTATTAATCTCTTGGCTCTGCGTTCCGCCGAGTCCAGTGCAGCTAGTTGATATTTCGCCGAGTCGTCCCAAAGGTGGCAGCAGTACTCCATGCAAGATCGGACTCAAGGTGACTTAAGGTGTCCTACAGAAAATTTTGTGATCTGTACAATCAGCGGAGAAAACGGCAGGCGAAATTAAAAAACACCTACGATTTGCCCTTTAAACATAATTATGATAAGTTAACCCAGCAGTGGTCGTCGGTCGTCGGTCGTGCGCCAAAAATGATAAAGTTAAAATAAAAAAAAAACATTCATTTTGTAGGGCCACGACACAAATCTGTATGCAAAACGGAAAATGAATCAATAAAACTTCAACAGGAGAATGTCCCACAAAATGAACGCAAAGTTTCGCAGCAAAATTCCACGAACAAAAGGACACGCAAATAGTCACAATATTGTGAATCATTTGATTAATATTCAGGGAATTACCTGCTACGAACAGGTTGTGGGAACCTTAAAATGCAAAGTGAAAAAATATGAGAAAAAGAAGAAGTACGAGCAGTACGACAAATGATACATTCCGAATAAATGAGTAATCAAAACGGAAAAAGTAGGTAAGTAGGTTGATATTTTGTTAAATTAAGAAAATATTTTCGAAATACATTGAATGTTGTAGGTATAGATCAAGCAACCACAATACTTGTACCTACTATGAAATTAGCAATGCGCCGATAAGTGACCCTAATTTGCAATAAACGCTTCTAATCATCTTGTCGATCAAACTAAATTAGCAGAGAACTCCGAATAAACCTTTAATAAATGCAATAGACTATTTTATTTAAAAGCCAAATGAGATGACGGATAATCGGTCACGTAACCGCTGTTGTAGCATGAGCTTTCAATCAAGACACATTCCAATTTTTCTTGCGATTTGCAGTTTGTGCAAAAAAGAACCTTACATTCTTAAAGAGAAGATAGGAATTATTGTAAAGCAAGAAATAACCTATCGATATGAAGAAAGAAATCATATTACACAAGAGTTGCTTATACTGGAATGCCGATAAAAGGTTTCGCACAGTCTTCAAGGAATGCAGTTTTATGGATAATGGATCGTATGATCATTTATTCGACAAGAATGTGGCAACTGTACAGAACATTAAATTAAAAAGAATGACCGAATAACCAGAAAATGTATATTCAAATATTTCTTAAAATACCACTATGCATAAAATGCATGTATTTGTAATTTATAGTCGTTTCCAAATAATATTGAATTCTTAGGACAATGTTAGTACTTACTAAGGTAATTCTTTTGTATTTTCAGTTTCGAGAAAACTTATGAACGAGTATAATTGTATAAAGTCTAAGCAGGATAGACTCTATCCTGTTATTTTGCAATTCAACATCTCCAAAAGACACGGAACAAAAACATGTAAATTGACATTTATTTATACATTGTTTGCATTATGACAAATACAAGAGGCTATTAACGTATAGAACTTACGATAAATAATAAATAATAGTGGATTAGTGTAATTATATCCATAAGTCACCAAAGACGTTGGTAAAAGGCATTGGTAAAAGCTGATTATTTCATTGTTGAAGAAGGGTAAAAGGACGTACTTGTAGGTAAGTAATTTGTATTGTTCTCAGTGACAAATAATTCAGATTTATCATCATTGCATACGCAAATGATGAATGAAATTCCCCACAACAATAAGATTTGTTTTTCTACTTCCTTGCACTCACTTTCCTCATGAAATCAGCTTTAAAATTACTACAAACTGCACCGAATGAATTAAAGCCACAAATCCAACTTTGTAATGAAAATACAGTAAGTATCTCGCATTCACATTTAAAAAAGCTTTTCTTAACTCATTGACCTCTGAAAAAAAATTTTTCATGTCAGTGTCTTAACTTCTCTATTCTTTTTCCTTTACATGTGAATATTTTTTTAAACCTATACCCACCGCCATCCAAATAAGGTAATAATTACGCCATTCCATCGTCCCCACTTCTGGGGCACAGACCTTCCTAAAATATTCCTAATCGATGGATAAAGATAAAGGAGGATGGGCCATAACATGACTCACCAGCACACAGCACCACACAAACCTAATGCGAATTGTGGGATAACGACTCGGTCAGTTAACAACTGCAAATGCAGCTAGGATGCCTTCCAATTCCGTAGCACGGTGGAGCTCGAGATTATAAATTGTTAGTCACTAATGACTATAGCAATAGCAATAATTGCCTTACCTCGGCACACCCCGGGCACTCCATACAAGCGCCGTGTTCCAACTACCTATTACACAGACGCTATACAGTGACGTGTTTGCACACGCGCAACTGTGTGCGTGAAGTCTAGGGCTATTTAATGAGCACACGATTTGGCACACGAACTCGCGGGGTGGGGTGAGGCAATTGATTGTGGGGCGGGGCGGAGAGTTTCCTTTCTGTATACGGTAGTACTTATATCTATTCTGTGACCTCGGCAATGCATTAAGCAGCTAAGCTTCGTTAGCTTTCTATCTTTAACTAGCGCTTTTAATCTCTAATAAGATTAAGTTTATCAAAATCTTGAGAGTAACAAGTTTCGATAACAATTTCTTTACAAGAGGACTAATAAACAAGTAATAATTTACCAATAGCCCGACGCTAATGTGTGTTTAAGTTCGGATTGACCGATGGCGCGTTCCGTTGTGTGCAGGCAAAAGGTCGCCAAACCAGTTATCCCAGCGACACGCCGATGTCTGGCACGCCTGTGACGTGTTACTAGCCGACGATATCCATCTTTTATACCTTTTAAGGTCAATAATTTCAAGATTGATAGTAATTTTCCATCCTTAAAAAACAATACCATGACCGGGATATACTAGGAAGTGAGAACCTATCGTAATCTGGGTGACAAATGTGGTTAAAGAGACATAAATACAGTTATATAGAGTTCGATAACTACGCTGACACACTCGTAGTTCGATCAATGTCACGTTCATGGTAATCAAAAGTTTCGTCTGAATGCGGATTGCGAAAATACGCTGGTTCGTTTTACGGACGCAGTGTCGCTTTGTTTTTGTGCAAATTTGTTATTTTTGAAGTGAAAACTTCTTTAGCAGCGTTGTACGCTTTTTTGTAATGGGGAAAAAATGTTAAACTCGCGTCAGTAAGAATCACGTGACCCTGATCGAAAATTCGTAAGACGGATGTGATGGATGGAGAGTAGACAGCCGGCGGCGGAAGTATCCCCTTCTTTCTACGGAGCGCGGTGAAAATGGCGGCGCGTCATTTCAAGACGATAACAGTTGTGTCACCATAGCAACGCGCTAATTTTTTAATTCAATGTCAAAGATTTTCTGTCAAGCTATGGATAAGACTGTGATGAAAACTACAGTAATAACGGTGAACTACATTTACTTTCTTCACAGGAACACACCATGATATTATTAACTAGGTTATAGCAACAATACGTTAGCAGTTTTCCCTAACAATACTTCTCTTCTTGACGGTTGGAAAGTGACTGAGCCCGCAACTGACTTTCGTTGACCGTTCTGCCGCCTATCCCCACCGCTTACCTTCCCACCATTCCACTGCAAATGGCGGGAAACGGCGGAGCCAAGCGTCGGTGTTGCCAAGATATTAAACTAAAATACTACTATTATTCTTACAATTTTGATTCGAAATCATAACAATAAAATGGATTAATTACTATCAAACTACAAAACGTCACATTCGTCCATCCTGACCTCGTGCATGTCCTCGTGCACGATCAACTCAATACTATAATAATAACGTCACATTCGGCCGGTTGTATGTTAACTTATATCGCATTCTATTAAATAAATTTAATTGGTTTAACTTTTTGTTATAATTTAATTGCGGATTAATTAATGCTAAAAAGAGAGAATCTACTGAATCTACCACCATTTCACAAAATGGGAGGCCACTCCAAGAAAGAAATGGTGAACGAAAACTTGGAGAGGGTTGTCGACCTCCGTCTTTTATATTTGATTATTTACAAGAGGAACTAACTGTTGTATCTTATCGCACCTAGTATGATCATCAGATCAAAAAGCTTTGAAATTTTTAAAAGCCAATAATATTGTGACACAAATATTAACTAAAACATCTTCAAAAAATATTACCATTTTTTCCACAATAAAAAATCTAATAATTTATGCAAGTACAACATTTCTCATTAGTTCTTTCTACTAAATTATGAATTTTATTATAATATTTAACAAGAGATAAGTACAAAAAGTAAATATAACAGTCGTCACGCCGCCGGAGTACCACGAAAGGGTAAACAAATTTAATCACAAATTGTAAACTTTTGACAGATGATTGACTGAAGACCCGACGCACGTGCTGTGACTACCTAACTGAAATTATCAATGATGTCAACTTATTAAACTCACATAAGTCCTACAGTTTCTTACGGTATACAATTTCAATTTGCTAGACCTACTAGGTATGCAAAATGCAAGGTAATCGTATAATGATTAAAGTTGTGTTGCAACAATCATTATATGTATTATTTTTATTTATTTCACAATTCATAGCATGAGCTAGGTACTTATTATATTTAATTTAGCTTAACTAGAACTACCAACTTTAACAGGTTCTGAATAAGATTTAAATATAAGTACTTGATAAATCAATGCATAGGTATTCTGGTCAGTATCTATGTTCAACCAGATAATTGCAGCTGAAACCTTATTAGCCGTCGCAGCCTGTCGTCATCGTGTCAAAAAAACCTAAGATCAACCAATAACGGAACCGTCGTTTCTACCATCACCTTAGCTAATGCAGGCCATACACCATCCATTCGATCGTCCAATCGGCATGATACTGCCGATTGGATCCAATCTGCAGTTCGTCCATACACACCACACACCATCAATTCGATCGTCCAATCGGCAGTGACGATCGATCGTATGATTTTCTTAACCGACTTCAAAAAAGAAGAAGGTTCTTAATTCGATTGTATATATTTGTTTTAACATTTTTATTTTATTTGAAAGCTGTTTTTGTTTTTATTTTTAGGTTTTTGAATTAGGTTTTTCTTTTTATAAAGCTTATTTATTTTCAATTTTTTGTAGTAGGTAGGTATATACGGCATGTAATATTTTTTTAACTTTATATATTTTCAAAATGCCCATAGGCTCTCACTCAATTTCCAAATTCACGCTCTGTCTATCCATTTAAAAAAGAAATCACTTGATTCGGTTCATAAATAGTCATCAGGGAAGTTAACCCATATTCATAGTATGTTCAGGATACTTCAATTGAAAACTGCTGAACCGATTTAAATAAAAAAAAAAAATGGCACCATCTCGCAAGAAATTCTATCAAACAAAAAATGATTACCAAAATCGGTTCATAAATATCGAAGATACGCGCGAACAATGATAAAAAATATAAATACCTATACAATCCAATTGAGAACCTCCTTCTTTTTTGAAGTCGGTTAAAATACCAAAACTTTGTCCTAAATGTAACAAATACTTTTCTGGTAAGCGCATCAAAATCGGTTCAGCCAAACTTGTGATAATCATGGACAAACATACATAATATACAGATTATACAGGTCAAACTGAGAACTTCCTTTTTTTTGAAGTCGGTTATAATACTAAAATCTTCTCCTAAATTCAACAAATACTTTTATGAAAACCGCATTAAAATCGGTTCAGCCAAACGTGAGGTAATCGTGGATACAGGTCAAACTGATAACCTACCTATTTTTAAATCAGTTAAAAGAAAAAAGAAAGAAAAAGAAAAAATAATCATCAAAATCGGTCTATAAATACCTATCGAAGATACGCGAGAACAATGATAAAATAAATATATACATTCGAATTAAGAACCTCCTTTTTTGAAGTCGGTTAAGAAAATCATACGATCGATTGCCCACTGCCACACACCGTCCAATCGGCAGGATCCAATCGGCATGATCCAGCCAAATGATTTTTCCGTCAATTCGATCGTCCTTCCGATCCACGGCCACACACGGTCAATTCGATAGGATCCAATCGGCAGTATCATGCCGATTGGACGATCGAATGGATGGTGTATGGCCTGCATAAGTATACCGCATGGGCATCTTGTCAGATGCAATATGTTTCTGAAATATATAAAACAATCGACAGTAACCATGCTTAAATCATAGGACAAACGTCTACAAAATAAAACACCAGGGTCAAAAGGAAAAATATTATAATCTACTCATGAAAACTGTTTCATTATGAGATGAGAAAAACTTATTATGTGAAATACAAATTCACGTTTATAACAAACAATATATAGTTGCATTGTTATTAAAATATTATCATGATAATTTATTTATTTTATTCCACAATTTGTGGTTCTCTTGCATTTTATTATGTAATGTGCTCAGTTAAAGTAATTGTTAATGTCGATACTCGCAGGGCTACCGTTTGCCACTTTGTGGACACGGCCTGTCAAGACATATTCAGGGCTACCGTTTGCCACAGTGTGAACACGGCCTGCCAAAACATATATTCAAGCCAAAGCTATCGACCAAGGACACACATGGCCCATACAATACGACACACTTGGCCACGTAACCAGTATATTTAGGATACACACGGCCCATAGACGCGACACACTTGGCCGCTTACTGAGTACCACACTTAAGGACACACTTGGCCCATAGACGCAATATACCTAGTCGCCTAAACACTGCACTTGAGGACAAATGGTTCATATAATAGTAGCTTACACACTGCTTACCTAACATTTTGAAGACTTTATTTTCTCAAACAAATATAATGTATTCAAATTAACCATAATTACATTAGCATCGGATTGCAATATTATAAACTAAGAGATAACCAAGTAAAAGAAGAAGAAGAAGTTGTGTCTTAAAGAAGAACGCAGACTTCATAAAGTCTACTTATTGTTTGACAGATCTTCGTACATGTGTAATTGAGTACTGATTATTTGTGTACCCCAATATATTTACTTAAGGGCCTGTGCACTAATCTAAACAACAACTTAAATAATCGTTGCAGATGACGATTCGAGTATGAAATTAGTAAAATTGCATAATGTAGTCACATAAGCAAGTAATATAAGTATATGACAACCTAGCCTTGTAAACCGCTGGCGCTTCTAGCCAAATTGTACTTGGTTTATCTTTTTTTTTTCGTTTGACATTTATTTTTGATTGGAATTGAATTGCTATTTATTAAGTAATTATTCATTAATGTATCTAATGTAGAATGTATGGAATAAATAAATTGTATTGTATTGTATTGCAAACCGCAGGCGCATCTAGCCAAATCTCAGGCGCATCTAGCCCAAATCTCAGGCGCATCTAGCCAAATCTCAGGCGCATCTAGCCAAATCTCAGGCGCATCTAGCCAAATCTCAGGCGCATCTAGCCGAATCTCAGGCGCATCTAGCCGAATCTCAGGCGCATCTAGCCGAATCTCAGGCGCATCTAGCCAAATCTCAGGCGCATCTAGCCAAATAAAAGGCGCATCTAGCCAAATAAAAGGCGCATCTAGCCAAATAAAAGGCGCATCTAGCCTTGCAAACTGATGGCGCTTCTAGCCGAACTGGATTTGCATCTAAATACAATACAAACCAATCATTTATTTCCCAGAAAATGGAAGTATACATTGATGACATTATAATATAACAAAATCTGCATATTCTGACTTTGTTAGGTGTGGAAATCTGTCAGTAGCTACCTAGCTACTGACAGATTTCCTGATAATCACCTGATTATAAAATTTAAATTCCTGATAATCACCTGATTATAAAATTTAAATTCGATACTTAACATTAATCATCAATTATTACAACTAATTTTCATTACCCATCATTTCAGTAAATAATTTCAAATCCCAATAAAATAAATGTCAAACTTTAATGTCCAATATGATAAAATGACATTAATAATAATAATTGCCTGCCAATGTTAATTTAGTTTACAGTAATAAAATATTAATTGCATCTAGCCAAACCGAAGGCACATCTTCTCAAACCGTAGGCGCATCTAGCCAAACTGAAGGCACATCTTGCCATACTCAAGGCGCATATAGCCTTATAAGCCGCAGGCGCATCTAGCCAAACTGAAGACACATCTTGCCATACTCAAGGCGCATATAGCCTTATAATAAGCCGCAGGCGCATCTAGCCTAACCGCAGGCTCATCTTACCATATAAAATGAAGGCGCATCTAACATTATAAAATGACGGCGCATCTGAACTTATAAAATGAAGGCGCATTTATACTTATAATAAAATGTAGGCACATCTAAACTTATATATAACAAGAAGGCGCATCTAATCTTATAAAATAAATTCGCATCAAACCTTATAAAATGAAGGCGCATCTAACCTTATAAAATGAAGGCGCATCTAACTTTATAAAATGAAGGCGCATCTAACCTTATAAAATGAAGGCGAATCTAACAATATCAAATGAAGCACATTCAAACTTAAAATATTCATTCATATAAATCTCAAATCTCTTTACCAATCTGGTATCAAAAGTTGCACTTTATAAGTCGAAGGCGCGTTTAGCCTTCAAGCTGAACGTGTCTAGCTTCGAAAGTAAAAGTTGGAAATTTTCATCTATATTAATATTTATTATAATAAAAAACCAACAGTTAATAAAATTAAGGCGCATTCAACCTTGTAAAATAAAGGCGCATCTAACCTTATAAAATGAAGGCACGTCTAACCTTAAAAAAAACTTTCCCCGTATAAATTCTCAAACCTCTTCATCATTCTAGTATAAAAACAAACAAAAGTTAGAGGTACCTTAATTAGGTCGAAGGCGCGTTTAGCCTTGTCCTAGCCTTACAAACTGAATGTGCATCTAGCCTCTAAAGTCAATGGTATAATAAATTTTCATTAATATAAATATCTAGTATAATTACTAGACGCATTTAGCCTTGTAAACCGTAGACGCCTAAGGGCGTAGGCCTTGTAAACCAAAGGTGCGTCTATCCTTGTAAACCGAAAGCGCGTCTAGCCTAGTCTCAAAAGTATTAGTAGAAATACCTAAGAGCCGGCTCACTTCAAATAAAATTTTAAAGTAGCAAAATATTTTCTACCAACTACGATTAATTTTAAAAGCGTTATATTTCTTACAAAACTAAGAAATTACGCCAAATAAGTGTACTTCAAAGTAAACTTACTTCATTCATTTAGGAACACAAAAATGAAATCAAAATTATAATCGTAAACATACCACATATCGAAACCATGTACACCAGATAATTATCTTTCGTACCTATTATTTTATTCATAAAGATAAGTATGTACAGTTTTTAACTGTAAGATCACTTCTGTAAAATCACGTTAATTAATGAAATCGACAATTCTTTATGAACGGCCTCTTAATAGAATAAGAATTAACTTCTTGAACTAAAATAGGAAAACATGGTTTGTGGGGTCATATTTTTATATAAAAAACGTAAAGTTACCACAAAACAAAAACATACGACAAGCTGAAGAGATTCTCTAGTAGCTACTAGTATTAAATTGCATATAAACCTCACAGATTGGGTAGATTAATATTTTTGGCATAAATAATAGCGGAAACGTATAATAATATCAAAAATACGTACTGTGAAGTAGCTTCAATAAGTTTTATTCATGAAAGAGGATTGTGATAAATAAAATGATGATAAAACGCCGAAAAACATCGAAAATGTGCAGAAGTGAGGTTATTTTCCATACTCTTTCCACGTAAAGTAAAAGACAGACAACTGTGTTCGTAAAACCTAGCCTTAAGCTACGACTATAGCGTCATGGTACTACTAAAACCCTTTTGAAGGTCAACGTAACCTGGTACCAATTCTACAGTAAGTATCACGTTATCCGTCTTATTCTCCGTATCCGTACATCCCCAGGGTACAGTGTCAAGGTCGACTACTAACGACAATTAGAATGCACTTAGAATGGTATGAAATATAAAAAAAAAATAAACTTAATAACCTCTGCGGAACACATTGTCCAAGATAAAAGTTCCTATTTTCATAATTCATTATGTAATGCATTTCCAGAGTTTAAATCACGAAAGTTACAGTTGGGCAGTAAAGATAAAAAAAACATTCATTTCATGACCTCTCTTTATACAATCATGAAAATTACAATTCCAATATCAACGCACTATTTCCATCATGGTGACGACTGAGTGTAGTTTTGTGTGCAGTGTATGCACGGCCGAAGAGTCGCCTCGGCCACGTGCAATGATTGTGAAGTGTTTATGCACTGTCGAAGAGTTGCCTCGACCACGTGCAATGTTTGTGAATAATGGTGTGAATGCACGGCCGAAGAGTCGCCTCGGCCACGTGCAATGATTGTGAAGTGTTTATGCACTGTCGAAGAGTTGCCTCGACCACGTGCAATGTTTGTGAATAATGGTGTGTACGCACGGCCGAAGAGTCGCCTCGGCCACGTGCAATGATTGTGAAGTGTATATGCACTGTCGAAGAGTTGCCTCGACCACGTGCAATGTTTGTGAATAATGGTGTGTATGCACGGCCGAAGAGTAGCCTCGGCCACGTGCAATGAAAAATAGTCATAAATCTCTCGAGTGTATTAAAACTTGAAACTACCCAACTTAATTTCGTAATTTTAGCTCGGTTTAAAACGTTAGAAAAGTAAGAAATTCGTGAGCGTACATACTTTGGTTCTTCCACTGCTGATTTGTGATGAAAACTACAGTAATAACGGTGAACTACATTTACTTTCTTCACAGGAACACACCATGATATTATTAACTAGGTTATAGCAACAATACGTTAGCAGTTTTCCCTAACAATACTTCTCTTCTTGACGGTTGGAAAGTGACTGAGCCCGCAACTGACTTTCGTTGACCGTTCTGCCGCCTATCCCCACCGCTTACCTTCCCACCATTCCACTGCAAATGGCGGGAAACGGCGGAGCCAAGCGTCGGTGTTGCCAAGATATTAAACTAAAATACTACTATTATTCTTACAATTTTGATTCGAAATCATAACAATAAAATGGATTAATTACTATCAAACTACAAAACGTCACAAGACTTTCGTACAATACTGTTCTGTATTCGTAAATTCAAATGCAGAGTAAATTCATAAGACGGCAATTCGTGCAAAATTATTCCCTAACCATACTGTAGACGTAATGATACTATGCACCGGAACGTTCCAAAATATCAAAAATGCACAACGTCTATATTCAAGTTTTCACTTCTGCCGGCACTCCCTTAGTGCAACCCGATTTTTTTTTTGTTATGTCATTTAAGTATTAGGTAGGTACGAGTATATTTGCATTAAGACCAAATTTCAAAATTAGGAATTAAAAGAAATTAGTAAGACGAGATACATGACAATAAATGATTGATAATTCTTGAAATACTTACCTTCAAAAATATCTTAGAATTGGAAACAAGAAAATGATAAGTTATTAATTCACACAAAACACAATTGCATGAAACCGTATAGTAGTCAGATAGGTACGTGTTTACCTTACCTAATAAATAACAAAACGTATATTTCAAAGACAACTTCTCGGATTTTTTTTACTTTAAAACAACTAATTCGTTAAATAATCGGTCACTAACAACGCCAAAGCTAAATCTAGCCAGAATGCATTAATTATGGTAAGAACTGGTCAATCTAGTTTGATAAAAGTTTTATAAAGCTTCACCTTTTTTTAGAATGATACTTACTTTAAAAAATCTATACAAGCTTATCGACATTGCTGAATGATGATGACGCATATGCTTACACAACAAGAATCACTATTGCATGTGATGAGCGCAAAGTCTACTGCCAGAGAACATCTTTTAACCACTTTTAAATTCTATCAGTTGTACCTATAGACGGCCAGAGGAAGGCCGAAAGGTTTTGTCGGTTATATAGAAGTAAACTGTCAGTGGAGTCACCAAACGAAAATTTTAAAACAAATGAAAGCAACAACAATTTAATTTTGTCATTTTTTTGTCAATAAATAAATCAAACTTACGTCAATTAAGGTTAAACAAGTCCTTTAGTAAGTAAAGCTTTCCTACGGAAAAACACCACATGCAGACACAAAAATAGGAGTGGCATGGCATTGTTGACAAAACTCATTATAAAAAATATTCTGCAGAAACCTTTTGATCGTGCTTTCGTAGAGGTACCAGTCTATTAAATAATTCATAAAGTAATTAACTACAGGAAGTGGTTTTGTGCACCAGTTCTTTGCCAGTAGGTAAAGAAAGAGAAACACTTAATAAAACAAACAACATACTTACATACAGAGAAAAAGTTTTCAGATAAAATTATCATAGTGTTTTTTACCACTGTTTTTAATTTCGTAAGTTTTCGTTTAACTCTCATTCCAAATGAGCAAAGCCAAAACTAACACCTTACAAATGGTAGCTAGTAAAGCTTACCCCTATTTTTTCAAGCGCTACCCCAAGTAACACACGAAAGCTGCTTAACAGCCGAATAACGGATTTCCATCACGCCTAAAGCTGAATAAGGAACCTGCATAAAGGCTGTATACGACCTTATACAGCTCTTACACCTCTTAAATGGGCACAAATTATTCAGCCTTAAGTTCACATAGCTGCTTAAGAGCTGTGTAGCAGCAACTTAACAGTGTAATAAAGGGTAACAGGCTGTGTAGCAGAAATTTAAGAGTGCTATAAAGGGTGACGACAGTACTATGCGCTGAAATTCGACTGACTAAGAGATCACAAGTTACTCTTTATTCAGAAAATATGTCACATGTACGCTTTAATACATATTTTGAACCGCGCAAGGCTGTTTACGGCCTGTGTAAAATTAAGTAAACTAATATTTGAAGTGTAAACGGGAACACTTTATGTTACGTGAATGAATTAGAGTTAACGATACATTGGTGGATAATATTCATATTCATACTCTGTTTGATGTATTATAAAGGGAAAATGACTGGGAACGTAATTTTACTGACATTATACATATATATTGACTAACAAAATTTTAGTGCGCCACGAAAATATTCTGTTTCGAATTAGTTTTGTGATATAAATATGCTGTGATGTAATCTTGACAAAAAAAAAATGTAGTGCTTTGAAAAGAATTATAAGATAAAAAGTTATTATTAAGATATTTCGAAGTTAAAACTGATACATTACATTCCTATTTCTTGCACAATACATTGTAAAGGTTGAAAAATCAATCAGAATTTTTATAGGTTATACAAAAATGGTGGATTATGTTACTAATTACATTGACTGATTACAGTACCACATATGTTCTTTTATTCAGATAACATCTGTTTTAAGGTACTTATGTGAACCATTATAAAGTAGAAGCCGTTAATTCGATACACTAATGAGTCTCTAAGCAGCTGCGAGGCATCTAGTGAATGTATAAACAGCCGCTATGCAGATACTATCAATGGCAGTATAAAGGCTGATTAGCGGTAGACATATTCAGCTATAAGTTGAAATATGCGCCACATATCATCCATTATACAGCTATTCACTTCATAATAGTTCACACGTGCCTCTTTAATAAGTTAGTGTAATAGGAGTTCACAAATACCTTCTTATACAGCATTTGGCGAAATTGTATCCACTAAACAGTCCTTACTAGGGATTAGGCTTTAGAATATGTTAGAAGCTGAATAGAGTCGAGAAAATATACCTTTATAGCACTCTTAGCGTATTAATGGTGGTTTTGTCGGTCTAAATAAGCCTTAATGCAGCTCTTAATTAGCCTAAGCTGTTTAAATATCACTGACTGCTATTATGCAGCTGTAGGGTCACCAGTGTACTCTTAGAAGAGTCTTAATAAGCACAGAGTTTTAAATAAGTCTAAAAGTGAGTAGTTATACAGCTATCTGTGTTACTTGGGACGTGTATTGTTTATAAACCCCTTCCCATGTTATAAATAATAAAGACCCTAACCAACCCTTATTTATGAACAATAGGTGCAGAACGCTAGAATAAAAACTTGAAAACTGAACTCAATCAACTGTTATTTAAATTATCCCACTTTATAGCTCCGTCGTTCTAAATAAGGGAAATTTAATTGAATCTACATTGGATCATAAACACGTTGCAATTGTTGCAAGTATTGGCAGTGCCTGCGTATTTTACTTATTATCCTACCAATATTATAAATGTGAAAGTTTGTGGGTTTGGATGTTTGGATGATTGTTCCTCAATCACGCAAAACTTACTGAACGGAATTGGTTGTTTGGCACACAGATAGTAGATAGCCTGGATTAAAACATAGAATACTTTTTATCCCGATATTCCCACGGGAACGGGAACCACGCGGGTGAAACCGCGGGCGGCCGCTAGTTAACTTATATTATAGGTTGATACTAAAATGCCGTAGCGATTTATTCTCAAATAATAATTATTGTTCCCAATAATCAACCCATTAATTCTCAATATTAACTATTATTTCTATGCTATGCTATGGTGCTTATAATTTAACAATCTATAACTAATCAAGATATTTTGGTTAATATTTAAATGTACTAAAAACACTTATATTGTAACTGTATTGTATATACGCAATTAAAAGCTATCATAATGATACAAATTGGTCCAACTTTTTGGCATTATCCTTCATGAAAAAAACAAAGAAATATGGTGAAAGAATGTACCAATTTGGTGATAAAAATATGAATTGGAAAATAATGCTATGATGTAAAACTACGCCATTTATCAAAAATGCATAATTATAGTTAGGGACATCATTCAATTTAATAGTACATTTACAAATTACGGCATCCGACAATGTGTTAATTAACAGCCGTAGGCGATTCCCACTTGTTAAAACCAGTCATCATAATCTCGTCTAAAAAAATTGGCATACGAAGCTCAAAGTATAGCCCACGGAGAAAACGCGAGACGAAAAGTCAAGACCCTCGCACAGAACTCGTTCAACGACGAATTCTCTTTGCTACTGACTACCGTGCAGTTACTCCGTCTGTGGAGTGAGACAGGAAACGAACGGTAATGGGGACGAAGGAAAGAGACAAGCTGAGATGCGCATACGCAGCTAGCTAAGTTCGGTAGTGAACACGCGCGCAACTCGGCGTGCAAGGGGTCGGCCGACTGACTACGCTTTCCACTTCCAGTTTGTGTTACCGACCCATGGGCAGCTGGTGTGTCGCACGCTGCCGGGCCCGCAGTGCTACTCGTTTTACACCAATCATTTGATTGTTAACTCGTATCATAATAATATAATGTCGTAGTATTATCGTAACACCCTTTTAAGTTATAATAGTGAGGCTGTGTTTCTGTGTTGTGTACAAAGACAAAACGTGCGATCGTAAAATTTTAGAGAAACCGGAGTCGCTCAAAAATTAACTGTTAGGTTTAAAAAGGTAAGTTGTGTCACAAAAGCTGAGCTTTGGGATGAATCGAGACGCGCTTAAGTCATATCGACGGCCCGAGGAATGCTGTTTGACAGCATACATGTGCGGGAACAAAAGCCTTGTGCATACATTCATCGTATTTCTTTTTCATTCTGCCTGCTTTCTGTGAGTAATGAATATCGATGTACGTCACGAGCGCAGTGCATAAAGCCATTGCAGGAGTTGAAGATTATAATAAAACTAATGAGGTCCGTGATCGGCAGAAAAGTTCTCACAGGTAGGCAGCCACGGAATCTCCATTTACCTGAGAAGCGACCAACGGGGAAGGG
Source organism: Agriphila geniculea (assembly GCA_943789525.1). NCBI lineage: Eukaryota > Metazoa > Arthropoda > Insecta > Lepidoptera > Crambidae > Agriphila > Agriphila geniculea. The sequence goes on from OX038875.1 coordinate 19,848,856, forward strand.
AAGGGACGCTTCTCATTACCAGGAATAGTATTTGAATAGAATGGACAGAAAGGAGCATAGTAACAACAATGAAACTTTTTAACATTTATGATGCTATTACGAATATAATCACCATAGTTTTTAAATATGCATGCACCGGCAAACAGAATGGCATAGTTGAAGATTCATTTGTTTTAAATGCGGGTCTCTTAAAATTTGCCTAAAAGATACATTTAAACATCAAGCAAACAGATGATTTTAGCAAACCACGTGATATTTTCACGGTTCACGGAATTCCAATGAAGATTCTACACAAACATGAAGTACAAAAAGTTAATTTGCCAATTACAAAACCAACCAAAATAGTTACATTTATTACTAATTTAACTCTGTTATTTCCCTGAATATAATCAAATATTTACCTACTGGAAGTAGTGTTGACCAATTTAAATGTAATGTGACCAAAACACTTGTAAGTACTATTATGTATTCTGTGCCAAAACTAATTAAGTTCTTGTGTCATTATTAATTACGTTATCTTGTACTCGGACAAATATTAATTAATTAATTATCTGAATAACGATGAAAAGCATTTATAATCGCAAATACAAGTAATAAGAGCTATACTAGTATAAATAAATAACTATGACGACATATAAAAATACACTTCCATTTAAAAAGATACTTGAGAAGTGATTTCGGCAGCTGATTAAATATTCCAATCATGCAAACAGATCTTACATAACGCTTCTATTAATACCAATAAACTGTGAATTAAGGGATCGTACAACGCTGGAAGACATATGATAAATGATCGATATTATTGACAACACTATCGTTTTTAATTAATAACTAATAAAGTACTATTTCTTTTTCCGGAAAACTGTCAATCACAAAACTTAAGAGTTAACTAAGGTTTTTTTAAAATTATAGTTTCAAGATGTTGGCACAGCATTGTTTATTTCTCAATATCAACTAAAATCTGGCATTTGTAGAAGATGGCATTTGTAGAAGTTGGCATTTATAGAATCTAGCGTTTTAAACTAAGTTGGCATTTGTAGAATTTGCCATTCGTCGAAAACCCATTAAACAACTTAAAAATTGGAGTTCACTTTACGATTTTTTCTATCGAGAAAAACTTTAGCTAAGTATCCCGTCAATCACATAACTTACTTTAATCTAATTTCAACATTATTTTTTGGACCGAAAAATCAAGTAATACTGTATGAAACCGTTACTTAAAAAAGTGTATTTGAAGTTGTACGGCTCCTTAAAAACTGAAAATGGGTAACGATTATCTAAACTTCGAATAAATTGATACACGAACACGACTGGTAAAGCTTTTACATAAAGATGGACACGATTAGACCAAAACTAAGCTAGTATTCCTAAGAGCTCATTTGAATTTCAAATAGCATGTTAGATCAGACTAGTAATAATACTGGTTTACTGGTTCCTAGTGTGAGAATTCTGGAACAAATAAACAAAAAGACGTCAAACGGTCACATTCAGTGAATTCTTGTCACGGACTGTGGTTCACGCCACCTGCATTCGTGATCCCGATCCGGAGGCGCCTGGCGATGACCTTTTAAGCATACTACACTTACTTTACAAGCTCCTATCTTTTTTAGGGTTCCGTACCTCAAAAGGAAAAAACGGAACCCTTATAGGATCACTTTGTTGTCCGTCTGTCTGTCAAGACCCTTTATCTCAGCAACGCGTAGAGGTATCGAGTTGAAATTAAAACCATGTACTCAGATCTAAAGTCCCTTAAAGCTGTGAAAAAAATCAAACTTTTAAGTTTACGTAAAAAAAGATACGGCCCGTTTATGCCGCAAAAAACGCATATTTCTCAAGGGAATCAAAATTCATAGGGTACTTCCTGTTGACCTAGAACTATGAAATTTGGCGAGTAATATTGTCTTATACTACAAATACAGGAAAAAATCTGAATACTATACATTTGTAATTAAAATAATAAAAAATAATAGTCTTCATGTAAGTACAAACAAATTTGTACGGAACTCTCGGTGGGCGAGTCCGACTCGAACTTGTCCGGTTTTTTTAGACATGACAAGACAGTTCTTACTTAATATTTTGCTTTTGCATATTTTACTTTACAATCCCTAAGTTATGTGCAAATCATGCCGTCATATAAGTCAACATTAGCATAAACAATCTTCAAAATACTTCAATAATATTATCACTAAAATAAGGAGAACACATAGAAAAATCTAGTGCTGCCGTCATTGTCCCAATTGTCTTGGCAACATGGTAACCTTTATGTCCATCTTAATAAGGGCCGTGGGTATGCCCGCACTATATGAACATTACATCGAAACGTGATAAGGAAACCATTGCATTCAAATTACTGTGCGTATGTCGGTTAGCAGTACTCGATAGGTCCGTAATCGTTATGTACAACGCGTTTTTGTTGAAGAATTTCCCAAAGTCTTTGACCGATTAATAGTTCGATTAATCAGGAATGTTGCAAATTATTTTCTAACAATTTTATTAGACCGTAAATAAGGTTACCTATCTATATGAAACGTTAACCACACGAGGTGTAGTAACCACACGGTACGAAACGTTTCCGTATCAGTAGACACTATGTCGATGACAGAAACCAGTCCCTAGTCAGCATACAATGACCAATCCATTTAATCTTATCTAGTAACTACATACTAACAAAAATACCAATTGGTTGTATTTCAACAGAGTCTGGGAGTTAAGTTTTCAATAAGACAACTGCACCAATAATAACAACATTTCAGTTAAAAAAATAGCATGGGATGTTCTCATTACATATATTCCCACGATGATTAATAAACTACGTGAATTGATTCAGATGGGAACAGCATATTATTCACTCGTGTAGCCTCGAGCGTGATCTGAGCCACGTAAATTACAACAGAACAGAGGCGACAGACTTGCCGCTCACTTGCAACCCGCAGATCTAAAAGTTACCTAACTGAACCGAAACCGGTCGATCCGTGTCATTAGACACGCTCAAAAAGCTTCAGATATTCTTTAATTGTTCAATAGCTGGAGATCTGGACAGAGATTCCTTTCCCACGAACAGGTTGTCAGTGTTATATCATGTCTGGATAATGCTCACGCGGAGACGGCACTCGTCCAGCGCAATTAGTGCCCATTCAACGTCGGCAGACGCGTGCCGACCAATTTAAATAAGTACTGCTGTTAATACATACTTTGGGTAGTTAGCTCAAGTGACCACTGGGCTTGATACAAGAACAAAGCCAGTGGACAAAAATGGGAAACAAAACCACGGATACCATATCCGCATTTTAACTTAACGACCTCATGAAAAACGATCATGAAGCGAACTTACAATTCACGAAAACCCCATAAACGGCCTAAATTGTCTGTGAACTATCACTGCATGCGTATTGTAATAAAAGGTAGATGTTCGTCATGCCTCTCCTTCCTGTTTAGCGTTTATATTTAGTGACGTAATTAAATAAGTAAAGACCCTCATACAACTAAACGCAACATTTATGAATCAACCAAGACAAACTCAATAAAGAGCATTTACGACTCGGAAGAACTATTAGCTAATTTATGCTACTACGTAATCGAACTATAAACTGAATTACGATTTTGAAAGTATTTTCTCTCGAAAACCAATCAGTCGTTCAGATCTCGATGACCTGCCATAGCAGATTGTCGTCGCGTCCGTCGTGCAAACTGGTTTCTTCGTAAAATTCGCGTTGCCAAGCGGTGCATCAGCCAGGGTCGGAGAAGGTAAAGCAAAGAGGGGAGGTGCGGGGGCGGTTGGAAACGCAGGAGGCGCACGAGCTGCGGCCGGTCGACGACCCGCCACATGCCCTGCGCCGGCGCAACATGCCTCCACGGTTGATCCTAACACGATTACGAGATTATATTAGCAGAATTTATAAAAACCCAATGACTAACTAAATGCAACAAAAAATCCTGTCCGGACGGCCAGTTAAAATGGTTCGTGCAAAGCTAATTCCCACTAAAGACATCAACTTGCACTCGTTCGCTGCTCTCGTTATGAAGTCAATTACCTACTGTTGATTTCATAACACGAAATATCAATCTAGGAAGCACATTGTCGATTCGTGTTCAATTAAAAACAATGATTCGAATTGGGTCTTGTACCCATGAATTCTTTATACGTAGTATATAAATTTCCATCTATAACGACCTCCCTGGTAGCGACCTAAATAACACAGGTCGCCACGCGACATCGCGTAGGAACGAGATCAAGAGTTGTCAAGGTTGGATCTATTTGAGATGAATTGTGCCTGTGCCTCCTGATTATTGTAGTCGTCCGTCCACTTGTTCTCGTCTTACAGGACTATGAAACTAGTCCTATGACCTTGAATATGGAAATATGATAATATAGTTCTCACTGCAGTTAATATACAACGTGTTACAAATATACCCCTAATGCCAAATATGGTCGATAGGTCTTACCTAGGTAGGGAGGTAAAAAGAATCTGCTGTTTCATTACAAAAATTAATAACGAATATATCAAAATGTATTAAACAGCTTTTTTTACGACTTCAGAGTTGGTCCCATAGTAAAAGTTGTTCAGTTTTATCGGTAGGATTTTTTTGTAACGCGTTGTATTATGTCATTTATTATAGAAGAGATGTACAGGGTGGATTTTTGAGACGGTACATTAAGGGCAGGTACCTTAACCGTTATAGTTACAGGAAAACGTTCCAAGGAGACCATCCATAACTTTTTAAGATATTATGGACTGCATTAACAGATTTTGGAAAAAAATTACGGCTAGCAAAAAAAAATCTAAAATACCAAAAAAAGAAAGAAAAAAAAAGAAAGTACTCAAATTTCAGTAAGCCTTAAAGAGTACTTTGATCACAGTAAGAAAAAGGATCGTTTGGCAATAAAAAATATTTCGAGTTTATTTATCGTTTTAAAAGTTTTTGGCGATTTCTGTCGTTTCTAGTATTCATACCTACCTTAAATGGTCTCATACAGTATTTTGATCCCCACACGAAATAGGATCGATTGGCATAAAACATTTTTTTTTGGTATTTTAGAATTTTTTTGCTAACTGTATTTTTTTTCCAAAATCTGTGAATGCAGTTCATAATATCTTAAAAAGTTATGGATGGTCTCCTAGGAACATTTTCCTGTCACTATAACGGTTAAGGTACCTGCCCTCAATGTACCGTCTCAAAAATCCATCCTGTAGAAAAAATATAATAAAAAGCATAAACGGACTTTTTTCTTTTGAAACGTGAAAGACGTATAAGTTAGGCAAATTATGAAATAAAACGAAGCAAGTGCAATGACATTAATAAGCTACTAAATTTTAAAGACAGTCCAAGTGTACCTAATGACATGTGTGGGCGAGAAGTAGCCGCGTCTCTAAATTACGTGTGAGGTCACTGATTGAGCCTGTGTTGTATAGATACATTGGTACCAAATAACGGTTCTTTAGAATTATCGATAAGTTGAGAAACCTCATACATTCGTTCCGAATCAATAAAATCGTGTTACAAACATCCAACGAGATGAAGACATTCGTATCGACAGTAAACGAATCTACAGCTGTTAAACACATTGGTAGAATCAAAACAGTAATAAAGTTCACCGTTTACGTTCTAATTTAGAATCGCCGGCGTATGCCACTTGTCACGGCGATACATTCGTTTATTTATAGTATTTGCCCCTATTTATGCTTTTAACAAGGATTTCAAACAATGGATAGTACGATTGACTATCAATCCAAAATAAAGTAAGAAAAGAAGTTTCAATAGCTCTTCTTTTCCTTATAATTTTACATGGTCTCTAAACTGTAAAAAAAAATTGGTTGTACATACAATGACTAAGTTGCATTGCTATTACATTTCTAAGAATGAAATCGTGGTGACTAATGATTTGTTTTTCTTTTCCAGACATTAGAAGAACTACACAATGGCGGTGTTTGGGTTGGTGTCGTCGGTGGCGGGCTTCGTGAAGGTCCGCTACCTGATCGACAAGGCTGTTATAGACAACATGGTCTTCCGAATGCACTATCGCATCACCTCTGCCATACTGTTTCTGTGCTGCATTCTCGTCACTGCCAATAATCTTATTGGTAAGCAACAGTCTGTTTATTGTTATGATTAATGTTTAGAAATGTAGACTTGAAACTAACCAACATTAAGGCGCTGTAGGTAGTAAGTACTACTAGCGTCGCCGATCGCCGATACATTTATTTTTATTACTTGTAATCGTAAACCAAGTCAATATTAAAAAAAAAAACTGTAATGGCCTCTTAAATTTCTAATATTTTTTGAATATCTTTTCAACAGTTTTCATACTTTCTGTAAGTTTTAAAATCCATTCTAGCCAAAAGTGGCTACTATGGATTTTAAGACTTACAGAAACAAAGAAAACTGTTGAAGAGTTATTACATGAGCTTTTTTTAAATATTGACTTGGTTTACGAGTAATAAAAATAAATCTATTAGCGGCGCTAGTAGTATGTATTATCTACAGCGCCTTAAAAAATAATTAGAATAGATTAACTTTACTTAAATCCACCGATGGAGTCTCGTCGGTGGACCCTAGTGGACAGAGGGGGCTTAAAAATACATAAACTGATAATAACATATTATAAGCAGAAAATATATTAGATGAAGTCAAATGTACCGTTAGAATAGACATGACGGCATGTAAATATGGGTCGATCACTTTGCATATTATTAACCTTACGTAGGCATGCCGGTTTTACCTTCAACTAGCTAGTCATATCAGCATAACCAGCAGATAATTTAATGTATAAGTTGTTTATAAAAATATAAGTAGGACGAATTTCAGGCATTACAATGCAGACAAAGAAAGTAAATTAAAACATCAACTTGGCAATTACACAATTCGAACTACTCAGATGAAAGTCTACTCTTTTGACCTAGAGACGGTAAAACAGTATAAATTGAAGTTACGGTTAGTATGTTTAGTAAGACTATCAGGAAACTGGCGTGAAATGAGTCATTTCAGGTCAAGCGCACCGGCTATGCCCCGTGTCGGTGACGTTGTTGGTGTACTGTGTAACAGTTACCCAAATCGAGACGACGTGACAAATAGGCTGTACAAACAAAAACACGGAATGAACGTACGTGATAAGACTCAAATTCAGTGAAGCAAATCGGTCACTGAACCTGTTGCAGCCATAAGCGGTGGTCGACAACAAGTGAGCGACACACCACGCCACCAAGAAGATAAAAACTCTTTAGAAACACTTTACTACATGCAATTAAGGTAGTCTATAGTACAGACATCATTAAAGTTTATGACAATTATGACTCTGTTCTAGGAAAGAATTAAAAAGTATTAAAAACTTGCATCCCAAAAAAGGGTCAAAACCAACGATTACTAGTTAGCCATTCCCACCACGCGGATCCAATGCGGATTGGTGGGTGTTACGATTCGTTAGCAAGTGCAAATGTCATTGGAAACACGGAGGATAAGCTCGAAAAAAAATTTGGTCACCTATCCTATGACCGACCGGCGACCTGGTCACCCATTCTATGACCGACCTAAGCTATAGTTGTTTTAAACCTTTAACCTCCGCATTCACAGATCGAATGCGCTACGTGTCTGCGATATAAAGATAAAGCTTCCGAAAATAATACAAAGTAAGAAATTTAATGCAAAGTATGAAATTAAATTCCAGTAGAAAAAAAAAACATCATAAGTACGCGGATATCCTGAGCCTACAATTTTGTATTTCCGAGATCTTGTTTTCGTAAATTCATGAACGTCAATATTCAAGGACACTTGAGTTTCGCGATGTTTATTCTTATCTATATTTTGGCCGCGACTTCGTCCACTAGGAATTTGGTTTCTCGTGGGAACTTCAGGAATAGACTTAGCCTATATCCTTGTCCAAAAACCTAATCTAATCAAAATTGGCTCAGCGGTTCAGGTGTGAAAATGTAACAAGCAAACAGATCGTCAGGAGAGTAACTTTTGCGTCTACAAAATCAGTATGAAGATCTGCAATATTATAAGTGTCAAAGGTACCCAATTCTAATTTATCACTGCAAATAAGGGTAATATGAAATGTCGGTTAGTACACTGTAATCTCGTTAAGTGTTATCGCGTGCCCCTCATTATGGCCCACACTCACAACCCACAATGTAAACAAACTAACAATGTACTTAATTTCCTCGTTATAACTCGAATGCCACGGCGGAAATTCAGCTGTCTTAAAGTTCTTAATCTAAGTTTCTACTATTTTTTTTTTAAAGTTCGGTATGTTCAATAAGTTAATTAATGTAGTTGCGGTTGAAGTTTTACATACAAAACCTTATTTAACTTTTCACGTTGTTTTTCAATTATGTACCAGTTAATCTTGAGCTCGGGTGAAATATTTGTAAATAATAATCACTCGTTTTCATATTCCACAGCCCGTGAAAATTACCCAATTATGAAAAAGAAAATCTCAATTTTCTCCGATTTGTTTTAGTCGTCGTTTATTCTTCTCGTTCCCACTTATACTTAGTTGCAAATAAACCGATAAAGAACCGGAATATGGTTTAAGAACACCACGTTTTCAGTACCTACATTAATAAAATAATACCGAATAATAGTTTAAAAATAAAGTAGAGGTCATATCACAGTATATATAGTTATAAGTTTTTTTTTTAAACTTTAAATAGATTGTGTCTTTGTCTTTATTTTTAAATTATTATTTTATTAATGTACTGAAAACATGGTTGTGGTTTAACACCATAATCTGATTTAAAACCGGTTTATTTGCAAATATATTCTCACATAACAGTGCTTTAACTGCTTAAACAGGTGTTAAACAGTCTCGATGATATTGTCATAAATTATTTTACGGTTATTATTATGTCAATGTAAATATTGACTTCTACAATGATTGTTTTTATAAAGTGTGTAATCTAGGACAAACTTTGAATTCATTTTAGTAAACAAAAGCAATCGGTGGATATTTCAATACGGTTGAACTTGTTTCGTATTGATAGTGCTATGTGTACGCAAAAAAAACCGCAAATCGATGTTACAGCAAAGCCGTTTGGTACACATATAATATTTGAGGTGAAAACAAAATTTTGGACCCGCAGTTCTTAAAAATTCTTCCCTTACGAGAGGAGTTATGGTGTCATCTTTTTTTGTATGGAGATTTTTTTTTTCTAAAACCTATCGTGTATGGTATCGAATGAAAGGGCTTGCTGAGCCGGTTCTAAAAATATATCACATCATTATATTTCAGCCACTTGTTTTAAATTAAACCAAAAAACATTTTCAAAACATACTAAGTTTGGGCTCTTTCAGATCTGATGTGATTAAATAATTTTTGTGTAAAATACATCTTAAGAGATATAATAATATCCTCATATCAAATCACAAGAAAGCAATTTTGAAAATATTGACATTTAATATTTTTTTCTAATTTAACAGCTCGGAAAGCCCTTTCATTCGATATCACCTTAGAGTAAGACGGGCTTCAGACGAAACGAAGCCTTTGTTGCTCGAAGGATATCATACACGATAAGGTTTCATAACAAACTAAGTATATCCACATTTTTTTTTATTATATTATATAATCATTTTGTAAAAGCTTGGTAATCATGAAAAATTAAAAAAGTGCTAAATATCATCTATCATCTAAATTTATCATATATAAAATATCATCTAAATATTTTCAAATTGCTTTCTTGAAGTTAGATATGAGAATATTACATATCATTTGAGGAATATTTTATGAAAAATAATTCAACCATATTGTATCTGTAGAAGCCCAAACTTGGTATGTTTTGAAAATGTTTTTTTTTTTGGTTTAATTTAAAACAAGTGGCTGAAATGTAACGATGTGATATATTTTGGAACCGGCTCAAGCCCTTTCATTCGATACCATACACGATAGGTTATAAAACAAAACAATAATTTTCCCCATACAAAAAAAAAGATGACACCATAACTCCTCTTATAAGAGAAGAATTTTTAAGAACTGCGGGTCCAAAATATTGTTTTGACCTCAAGTATACGTGTACCAAACGGCTGTGCTGTACATCGATTTGCGGTTTTCCATTGATTTTGAGCTCGTAGGCAGACCACTATAATGATGGCCTCTTACGAGTATTAGTACTATTATGTATCTGTAGTATTAGTTAAATGAAACATTGTTTAGTAAGCTGATTATCTGACGTCAACCTTCTTATAGACTGACGGATGCTATTGGCTAACGGCTACCTATAGTCCTATAGAAGAGTCATTTTCTGACCAATCAGACTAAATCGACTTTTTGACTATCCAAACAGCGTTCAAGTTTCCAATCGTCCAAAACATACTGGGATTTTTTACAAATATCTTAAAAATTGTTCGGACGATTGGGAATATCTATCTAAAGATTTCAATTATCCGTTACAACGACCTAGGATTTTTGCAAAGATCCGGTTTATACGATTATACTACGACTTATATAAGCATATATCAGCAAAATCATACAAAGGTATAAACTTGATAGGTACTTACTTGTAGAATAGCTTAGCTTCTTTTGTTTGGAATAGGTCACGTTTTAATCTGAGCTTATATCTTAGTCAGCGGTTGTATTGCAACACAGCACACATTGCATCTCGTCGTATGCAGGTTAGCTCTCAGGTGTTGCTAATCGAAACATGCAGTCTAATGTTTAAACATGTGATAAGCGTTACTATGCTGTAAAGTTGCCAGCTTAACTAGAATTACTTTTTTTATATTATATAGCTATTTCATCTTTATCAATTGTCAAAATATCTGGAAAGATATTTCAATTGAATGTCGAGGTAATTCCTCACATTGGTGAAATAACGCTGGCTTACAGCGTAAGAATTGGATATACTAGAAGAAATTAGACGATGTCACTAGTGACCAGGTAGCTCAGCGGTCAGAGCATTGGACCGGATATCCAAAGGTCGCGGGTTCGATTCCCGTCTGAGTATTGATCTGGTGCGAGTCGAATTTTTTTCTAGTATATTATTTAGTATCTGTTAAATTGTTATCTTTTTATAATAATCATAATGTGATGCGTGTCTGTTTTTTATATTTTTACTTATATCAAATCATTATAGATAGGTGCTTAATATACTTTTTCCTGTGTAAGCTAATTTATTATGTTAGACATTATTTATTAGGACAATATCTCTTTCAACTTTATCGAAATACGAGTTACTTAATTATTGTAGTTTTATTCTTGTTATTAATGGTACAGTCTCAAAAAACTATTTAGTGTGTAATTTCATAGTATTCTATTAGAACTAACATATGTAAATTTATTAATGAATCTAACATACAATAACAATATTTATAGTAAAAGTACCTAATAAAAATATTATAATAACCAGATAATAATCTGGTAACTAATTAGGGTAATGAATACATACTATCAACTGCATTATTTTAAATAATTAACTTTGGTAATTATTTAGTCACCTACCTACATTTAATCAACTAACATTCGGAAAGCCAAGTTCCATAAAACAGCACAAATATGCCAAATATGTATGTTGCAATTGCAACAGTCCATCAGCACTGTGTGATGAGTAGCCGTACCTATTGTTTCACAATAATAAACAATCGTCAACCTCAAAAACAATTATTATGAATCATATTTTGGACATAGCATCGCTTACAATAAAGTAGAAAATGCCCATAATATTATAACCAGTCCATGACCCACAAACGAGACTAAAGTTAGTGGCAAGCATATTTTCTGCCGATAGCCTGTAATGGTTAAAAGCTGTTATCAAACTAGTTTGCACCGAATGCTTGCTTACGTAAGATTACCATAACAAGTGCAACTTGACTTTATGGTCGCACACATATAGTGGTGGCAATAATTAACGACACTTGTCGATTTTACTAACGAGGTAACTTTGAAGCCTTAGTTCTCCGCCAAGGATTGACCGAGCCGTGATCTGATGATGGCTATCCAGGGAGTAAATGTAGGAGATTCAGATCACCCACACAACTGATCTGAACAGAATTATATGAGATGGAAGGATTAAAGTTATCACTTTCAGGATTTCCATACATTTTTATACTATTTTAGCGGTTTTTTTAAATATCCTTTTACATCTCTCAGAATGCTGATCAGATTAGCTGGGTGTGTGTGTATAGAGATCTGGATCTCCTCCGGGATTCACTCCCCGGATGGCCATCATCAGATCATGGCTCGAACAATCCTTGGAGGAGAACCAAGGCTTCAAAGTCACCTCATTTGTATGAAAATCTATATGTCGTGGGCCAATCGTTGAATTGGGCCGATCGAGATCTGCCTGGGCAGATCACGATACGCCGGCATTTCTTGATTTGCCTTTTCAAAACCCGCCATATCGTTCAAAGCATAACGTTTGACGATTTGCCCGGCCATGCTTGGGCAAATTGATTCTGTGGGGTGGCCAAAGTACAAGCAAATAAAATTAAGTTTAGAAAATAATTATTTTACTAGATAATAAAGATTAAACCAGCCATGCTGGGATAAATAGTCTGTAGAAAGACCAAAGTATTAGTAAAATGAAAAGATTTTCGATTTCTTGTGACGCCGCCCGCCATCTTGCTCGCACGTAAACACACAGCTGATAGAGCGCAAACAGCGTTACAGCGCCACAAGCATCGCGAAACGGAAGTATATTACGATGCGCCCAGCCATATCTCGATGTGGCCAAGTACTAGTAGGGCAAATCGACGAATAGGTTGCTTTTATCGATCTGCCTAATTTTTGATTGGGCACATCATGAAATTATTGGCCAGATCATGAAATGCCGGCACATCGTGATCTGGCCAGGCAGATCTCGATCGGCCCAGTTCAACGATTAGCCCACGACATATACAAGCTGAAGCCGAATATGGTAGATAGAGACCATCAAACTGAACAACTTTTACTATGAGACCAACTCTGAAATCGCGAAAAAAAAATATCTGCTGTTTCATACATTTTGATATTTTCGTTATTGGTATGAAACAGCTGATTTGTTTTCGCAATTTTAGAGTTGGTCCCATAGTAAAAGTTGTTCAGTTTGATAGTCCCTATCTACCATATTCGGCTTTATAAGGCTTTTACCAAACACCATGTATAATATGTGAATCAACACAACGTTCATATTCTCGAATAGTCAAATCGTTACAGATATTACTTACTATGAGTTCTACCGTAATATTTTTTGTCAACGTAAGTAATTGACCTAGCTCTATTGACCTACAATAAAGATTTCACAAAAAACCACAACGTTATCAATGATACGCAGACTCTCGAGAACACTTATAATTAAGTAGTTGGTTCAATTACGATGTAAAAAGAAGAGAAAATCGTTTCTAATTACGGTTAATCGTCTAAAGAGTAATTTTAGTTATTAGCAAGCGATTTCTGGCAATTTGACACCTAACATATTCTCGCGTCTTACAAACATGAAATATTAACATAAACAAAACAAAGTTCGCTGTTAAAAGGATCCGTGAACGCGTCCTAACATCTGTATAAAAAATGTGATACACATCTGTCGTTCAATTAACTCATTCTTCATTGAATAACGCTACTGTTATGTCGACTTGAAATGGCACAAATATTCAGTTTAATGACCATTATCAAGTGGAAGTTGGTCTGTGTGACATGACCGATTGTCGTGGAGATCCTTGGGGAAGGCCTATATCCAACAGTGGGTGTCGTGCGGCTGATATGATGATGAAGTGGAAGAAACTATGTAGCGTTAAAGACCTTTCAAATATTTATCTTAAAATCGCAGTTCACTTTGACCCCGCTCCATGTAGTTTTATTGTGATGTGATGTGATGCAATGTTGTATTGCGGTTTAAAGTTGGCCAACCCAGTCGTGGCATAAAAGAGCATAAAGTTAATTAAACTGAATTCAGCTTCCATGACAATGTTCGTAGAATTTATATAAGTGATGATTTTGTTACACAATCAGTTGACTAAATTGTTAAATTTTTTTGTGTAAATGTGATAAAAGTCAATTGACATAGTCAAGTGAAATACTGATAAAATTCCCGCCCAAAATAAAATCAACAAATGATAAATTCAAGCTAAAATTAGACTTGGAAATGTGGAAATACTTTATCAAGGAGAAGTATTATGGTTTATGAATAGAATGAAGCTTCATTAATTCTTAGCAGAACCTGTTTACGAACAAAGCGGCAAAGAGTAGATAATGATCAGTCGATATAGCGTACAGCTGCATAGTGCATACCTCAACCCTAACTACGGGCAAGGTGATTGAGTCACGGTCGACACAATTTGCAGGTAGGGGACAGCTGCAGTTAGCTTCATATTAGCGTCATCCGCCAAGAGCCACGCTGTTTCAGTGTCAAGGACAATATTACTAAACACTTTACAAACAGATGCAGATAGGTGTATCTATTTTTATTGGATTAATAATACTAATGGCTCTGTGAGCTGTAGACCTTAACTTTGCGACATTTTTCAACATTGTTCGAAATGGCTGAAATATGGCTTTTTTTTAAATTTCGAGAAACTGAATAGACAAAACGATCTATATATTATCGAACCTGCTCACAAAATTTCACGGTTGAGAAATGCGACCTGTAGAGCAGAACAGCCGAACAGCCATACATACCGTCATCGTCCCCTTCCCTTATTGCCCTTGCCCTTCCCCTTAGAGTTTTATATGTACTTATAGATTTTAAAACACACATCACAAACTTTAAAAGGCAAATTCGCCTGTGTCACATGATTTGTATCTATCAAATTAAAAATGAAGAACCATGATCAAACTATGACAATTACCATTCCAGGTGAACCAATCTCGTGCATCAATGACGGAGCGATCCCGGGCCACGTGCTGAACACCTACTGCTGGATCACGTACACCTTCACGCTGCCCAACGCCGAACACAAGGGCATCTCGCATCCTGGCCTTGGCAACGATTACGGAGAGGAGAGGCGCATACACGCCTACTACCAGTGGGTGCCTTTTATGCTGTTCTTCCAGGTAACACATCTTCTTTTGAGTAATTCCACATTCAACCGGCGATTATATTTCTACTTTCGACCGGTCAGAAAAATCATTCCACATTCAACCGGTAAATTGGATAGAAGGTATAAAAACTATATAAGCCTATTGTACTTAATAATTTGATCACCATAAGTTAACCTTCTCCATATTTAGTGATTGAAAGTAAGTGATTGAAAATATAAAAAAAACGAAACTCCTTGTTACTACAGCAAAAGTTGGGAAAATAATAATTAAGTTAGATTTTAAAATTTAATAAATATAATACATAATAGATTATCTACATATTTTTATTGTAATTATGTAAGTATCTGTTTTTTTATAGCTGGTTGAAAAAGGAATAAACTGCCGGTCGAAACTGGAAGTGATTTTATTAATTTTGTTTCCCGGCAGAATATTGAACTAAAAGTAATTCAAACCGGTTGAAAGTGGAAAATATATTCACCGGTAGAAAAATCGCCGGTTGAATGTGTGTGCCCTTCTGGAGTTTGAGTTTTGCCGTCGTTACCTTTAATCACAGATCACCTCCCAATAGATACCGCATACAAGCCAACAGACGCGCACAATACATACTTGCTTTAGCTAGCATAGCTTTCTGTGCAGATTTTTTTACCGGTGAAATGTTATGCCATATTTTTGATAACTTTACGTCTTAGCAGACATTCTACACTATTTCACTGCACAAAAAGCCATTTAAAATATATTTTAGTTAGAAAACAATTCTCGAAATTGTAATGAACTCGGGCATACTTAGGGTTAGATTTGGTCGGGACTGAAGTCGTGATTCCATACAAATATGCCCGTTGATGCTAGCTAAAGCAAGTATGTATTGTGCGCGTCTGTTGCCTTGATACGGTATCTATTGGGGGGTGATCTGTGCCTTTAATCTTCCCTCCTTTTACATTCAATCATTTATCACATTCACATAATTCCATCTTCTCTCCTAACTTCCTCTACATATCTATTAACATTTTTCTCTAAGCAACAGTGATATTGTCGAAAACTCTTAATAAAAAAAAAAAAATAGGGGTGAAAGTATGAAATTGCCGGTTTTTTTTCTCACACGCAGAGGCTCTCATATCTTCTATAATGTTAAAGATGCTTCCGTTACTTGTTATTATTTCGAATTAAGATCATAACAGCCCACTATCGGCAGTAAAATTATTTTAGATTTTTTTCCTGAACGTTAAAAAACCGGCCAAGAGCGAGTCGGACTCGCGCACGAAGGGTTCCGTACCAAAAAACGGCAAAAAAAATTACGTTTGTTGTATGAGAGCCCCCTTAAATATTAATTTTATTCTGTTTTTTAGTATTTGTTGTTACAGCGGCAACAGAAATACATCATCTGTGAAAAGTTCAAATGTCTACCTGTTGTCGTTGTTAATATCGAGCAAAAAACGGCAAAAAAAAATCACGTTTGTTGTATGGGAGCCCCCCTTAAATATTAATTGTACTCTATTTTCAGTATTTGTTGTTATAGTGGCAACAGAAATACATCATCTGTGAAAATTTCAACTTTCTAGCTATCACGGTTCATGAGATACAGCCTGGTGACAGACAGACAGACAGACATACAGACAGACAGACAGACGGACAGCGGAGTCTTAGTAATAGGGTCCCGTTTTTACCCTTTAGGTAAAAAAGTATCTTAAAAGTGATTCCTTTTTTCGCTAGCAGAAATTACCAATTTCACTTACATGTAGCATTAGTTAGCTGAGAGTTTAAACATTTGTGCATACAAATTTTGGTTGTTAAATAAATTAAGAAAATGTTAGTATGGAAAATGCAAATTGTTTAATATTCTCCATACAAAACGGCAATTTCATACTTAAAAGCTACTACTAGTCACATATTTTTCATGCTTTAAGATAAGATTTCATTAAAAATCAAAAACATACGTTTAACTGTAGGTACTTTTATGGCACTCCAAGGATGGTTTTGGTGATAAAACAAATGACTATTTACAAAGTGACTAACGATAAATAACTCATATCATAAATAAGCGGATACACCACACAACTAATCGCATAAGTATGAGGCTTTATCATATCATGTCATAGCAATAGACTTACTTAATCATGTTGTTACAGGGTATTTTGTTTTATTTACCCCATTGGATATGGAAGAATTGGGAAGAGGGAAAAGTTCGCATGATCTCGGACGGTATTCGAGGCACAGCAGCCAGCATAGCTGACGACAAAAACAATCGTCAGGTAAGGCAGCTTATCTATTGACTTCTGTGGATTACCTTAGTTCTATTTTTTATTTATTTATTCTGCAGAGTAAAGGTATGATTCCGATCTCGGCAGCAAGCAGCAGTGCTGCCACAGCAGTGCGCTCCAAATTGAACCGTAATGTTATGTTTGAAAGGCTCATATTTGAAGTGTGCAGAGAAGTGTCGCGACCGCATAGCTATGTAGTCACGACACTTCTCCGCTCACTTCAAATTGAGCAGCCTTTCCATAACATTACGGTTCAATTTCGAGCGCTCTGCTGCGGCAGCACTGCTACTTGCTGCTGAGATCGGAATCATACCTTAATTTGTAAAACACCAACAACCTCGCAGGAGTAGATTACTAACATTATAAACAACAACATTTGCTCCACCACTTTCCGAAATGCAAAAAATATTGACTTTTCATTATTCATAAAAAAAAACTCGATCCGATGTTCGGACATTTGTATGGAGAGTCGTTTTTTGTCTTTTGAAAAGTCGTAGAACAAACATTGTAGTTTATGATGTTAGAAATCTACCCCTGCGAGGTTATTGGTGTTTTACAAATAACTCATGTATTTATTATTAGATTTACATGAATAGATCGATGCTGATTACAATCTTTTCTGTAATATAACTTAAGCTTTTTCTTGTCGAAGCCGGAATGATATTCGTAAATATAGGTATGTTCATAGTAAAGCGGTAATTCTCGAATTGTTGTGTTCCGGTTTAAAGCATATGGCACAGCAGCAATTGAGTCGACACTACAATTACTTGTCGTTTTGGTAGCATAATTTAGCTTTATTGACGTTTATTAAATTAAAGTTACTCTATTATTACTTACTTAACTGTGTATTGTGTTTATACAAATAAGAAAAAACGCATAACATTTGCATTTCTAATTGCCAGCTCAATCGTGATAATGATGATTATGCATAGCATCTTAAGATATTTAGAAGTAAGTAATCATGAAACAATAGCTAATGTATTTGAAGAATGGTATGTGACATACTTCATTGTTGATGGCTATATAAACGATGAGACAATTGAAGCTAGAATTAAATTAACAAGGCTTGATAACTGTCCCTAATTAGAAGAGTAAAATGGCCTTTAAGACAATCATTTGTAAGATATATCACGACACATTTAAAATAACCTTACAGCAAGTGAAAAAACTTAGCTTTACTTTATGTTTTTCATTGTTTATTCATATTTTATTTATTAATTTCAGAGTCGTCTAGTTCAATACTTAATGGAAACTCTGCACATGCATAATGCTTATTCATTCGGTTACTTCTTCTGCGAGTGTCTAAATTTCATTAACGTAGTAAGTACTAAAAGTTTAAATAAATTAACAAAAATGGTTAAATATTTGGTATAATCCTTAACATTTCAAGGTGTTAATTGATTCTCTATTATTTAAGGTTGGAAATATTTTCTTCTTGGATACTTTCCTTGGTGGAGCTTTCTTGACCTACGGTACAGACGTGGTTAAGTTTTCAAATAGAAATCAAGAAGACCGCACGGATCCTATGGTAAGTTCAGAAAATATTTTATAAAAATGAAGCTGAGACTCAATACTCAATATCTAAAAGTGACATAGGTAACATTTACTAATACTTTTAGATTGAGGTGTTCCCAAGAATTACCAAGTGTACATTCCACAAGTTTGGTGCCTCTGGAACTATCCAGACTCACGATGCCCTGTGCGTATTGGCATTGAACATTTTGAACGAGAAGATCTTCATTTTCTTGTGGTTTTGGTGAGTTAACATTGTACGAATTAACTAAGTTAGTATGATCCTTCTGTCTATCGTTGACTAAATTAATTTGATCTTTCTGTAATTCAACCTTTTGATATGGGAAACCATTATTTTGCAGGCTCTTTGTGTTCATAAGTGTTATTATATGGTCGAAAAAAGCTTGATTTAAATGATACACCGATACTTTATGCTAATGGTTTATAACACATTACGCCTGCAAAGACTCAGAATCAATAATGACTGATCTAACCCAAGACCCCTGCTTATCTAAAGGTTTTCACACGTTTCAGGTTCATCATTCTCTCCGTGGTCTCCGGTCTGGCCCTCGTGTACTCCGCGGCTGTGATTCTGATGCCCAGAACACGTGAGACCATCCTCAAGAGAAGATTCCGCTTTGGAACCCCAAATGGAGTAGAAGCCTTAGTTAGAAAGACTCAGGTACTTTACTAGCAATTTAACAAACTTCACTGCATAACAGGAAAATATAAAACCTTTCAAACTGATGACTCATTTTTTTATATCAGGGTCTCATACTTTCTAAATTGTTTTTTCAGGTTGGAGATTTCCTACTTCTTCATCTTTTGGGTCAAAACATGTCGCTACGAGTGTTTGGAGAAGTGCTCGACGAACTATCCAGGAGGTTGCATCTTGGATCTAACCCACCTTCGGCGCCATCCACTTTAGAAATGGCTCCTATATATCCTGATATTGACAAATTCTCCAAAGAAACTGAGACGTAAGTGGCGAAAGGGACTGGTCTGGGCAGGTATGCGTAGGACTGTATTAAAAAGTATATCGAGCATTTGTTCATAGAAAATTTTGAAAAATCTTGCCTTTACGCCTATCCACCCTCGGATCAGACCCAATAAAATGAGCATTACACTAACCAAATTATTATTAAGGAGATGTCTGACATTTGTTCTAATAACATATTTTGAAGAATCAATGTGTTTTCATAGAATTGTTTAATATCTTTTCAAACGGTTCTTTAAATTATGTTATTGACTCAATAAAGAATTAAAATCAAAGACAGGTAAAAGTTCCGGATAACCTAGTGTACTGCTCCTTTATTTTAGATTATGCTCATTAGAGGTTGCTAAACTCGACCATACTGAACATAGTTTTGGACTATAAACTACATGTATGCAACTAAACAACGTATATCATGACATTCCTTATTATATTAATTTAGACATCAATTAGGTTAATTGTCAGCCACAACAAATTGTTCTTTAAGCTTAAGCTTTAAATTGGGTCTCAATAAAGTTTAGTGAATTCGAGATGATAAAATTGTTAAATAATGTGTGTATAAGTGAGGAGCAAAAAATTTTGTGGAGATATTAAAATAATGATTACGCGAATGGTATTGAAAAGAAAAGACGGCTGGTAAATTAATATCGGCGTGTTGTGTTATTTCGGCAAAGACTGTTGTAGTCATTGAAACCTTCATAAAATTATTGTTGTTAGTATGTAGTTTTAAGTTAGCAGTCTGGATACGCTACTGCTGTGAATTTTAGGATAGCAAACCATAGTTTCAGAGAATACTACATATTATTATATAATATTTTTACTATTTACTTTATATCATTAGAATAAGGTGACGCCGTATTAATGTAATGAATTTATAGCGGTTAAGTTTTTATCTCAAATGTAAAAAGACATATCGCCCACATAAAGATCTACTAATTTAAGTAGAAAATAAATGCATTGTCGTAAGTACTCCGATTGATTTTAATGTTTTAATCGTTTTAACTTCATAAGGCGGGCTATTTTATAGTCATGCTTAGCAAGATAAAAAGGATTCCTTAGTGTTCTTTACAATTCGTGTTTTAATACTAGTAGTGTTAGATAGGACTTGGTGCGATTAAGTGTACTATTGTACTCAGCAAATATTGTGCCATCATAACAGTGTTTTTATTATTCGGAACATGGAACGTTTATGGCCTTATTAATAAACGAAGAGTAAGTTTACACCTGGTTTAACCAGAAATATTGCTTAGCAATATTACGCTTTACGTTTGATATCTTAGAGCTTCATATTTCTAAGCAAACTTTTTGGTTAAACTAGGTGTAAACTTATTCTTCGTTTATTAATAAGGGGGTTAATGAAATGTTCGCTTCAAACTTCGAATGTCTTCCTAGAAATTATTAATCTTTCCTTTAAAATAAAATCATTTTTTTACTCACTTTGATCTATGATCATTCGATAGTGGAATCTCTCTGCATTTTATATATTTTCCATGAATTATAGCATAATATAATAGTTTTATAAACGTCGATTGCAGTATGCCTGTGACAATCTTGTTAATATTTTTAGTTGATTAGTGTTCTTTACATGAAACATGATATAATGTTACTCCTGAAATGAATGTAATGTGCCCACTTTTGTACAATTAGGAAGACTGCTATTGTGACAATAACTTAGATTGGTTATATTTTCATGGAATTAAACAATTCAAATAATTTTACTTGTTTTATTTTAAAACTGTTAAATATTACATTAAACACATAAAGGCAACAAGTGGATTAATAATACTAAAATGCAATAAATTAATGATGACTTACCTGTTAAGACAGCTGGTCACTATACTAATAGATAATTATATATCTTATTCATAAACGTCCAAATATATTGTAAAATAAATATAGACATTTTAATACTGTATTTTATTTAATTGTCACAGTTCAATTGACTTGCGTACGTTTATGAATAGACAAATTATTGGATCAGATAAAAGTATATATTTATCCTAAATCAGTACCAATTATTCGCCAACATAATATATAATATTTTTTTAACACAAATACCTACCTAAGATAATTTAAAATTAAATCTCTACGATTGTTTTCCCCCTTTTTGTTATTTGTTTTTGTACTCTTTTATTTTTAAACGACTACCAACTGCATTAAATGGTTAAATATTAAATGTTATTCACTAGGAACATAAGCTAAACTTGAGCTACAGTTTGAAATATTGTTATGAAAGCAAGGAATACCGGACTAATTCAAAACTGAATCAACTATAATATTAAGGGAAGGGACTTCTATGATCCGATTAGTTATAGCGACAATGTGTAATCGGTGCACCGAATAATGTACCTACTTCAGTAAATAATGCTTTATTGCAGGTTAAAGGCCATATTCCACTGAACTGGCAGTTGTAGTGAATATCTAACTAAACCAAGGGTTCCTAACCTTTTACTCTGTGCGTCCCACCCAACTGTCATATTTACGTAGATTTATCAACAAATCAAACACAAGAGGCGAACTACGCATCGGTAACATCGTTCGCGCCGTAAGAAAATATACATTTTAATAAGTACTAGGCCCACCCAGCCATGCTGGCTTAATATTAGAGTTGCCGCAAATAGTGGTTATAGCGAATAGTCGAATACCGATTAATCGCCATTCACTTTGGCGAATAGTCAAATAACTCGACATTACTATTCGACATAAAAAAAAACATTAAACACATTAAAAATATTTCTAATTTCCTCTAAGGTTGTGAGAAAAGAAAACAATAAAGTTAAAGAAATCTGTTTCATGTTATACATACCTACATATATGTAATAAATTTAATTGGCAACCCTTTTCTTGTACTATGGGCAACAGCGTCGCTTAACCAGTTTGCAACAAAATTCGTGTGCGCGCGTACCGCCCCTGCACGAACTAAACGTATGTGACAGCGGGCGCGGCGTGCAAGAGATTTTAACCTTAGCAGTGGTTAAGCGACGCTGTTGCCCATGGTACATAGTTTACGGGGAATACCCCCTAAGCTCTGTTTATTCAGAAAGACTATTTTCCGAGGCAGGTTTAATTAACGAGGAAAAACGAAACCGACTTGCTCCCGAACTTACAGAAAAAAATGTTTTTTTGCACCACAATCTACCTCTGTTGGATTTTAAATATTAATTAAAAAGCTTAACTAATTTAATTTCATGAATATGATAGGCACAGGCACATATTACAGATAATAATTGATATTGTGTATTGTTTTATTAGGGAAAATAATTAAAAAAATGATTATTTTAACTCATTCGTTTTTTGTTCGTTAAAAGATTATTTTAGACGACTATTCGCCGAATGCCGAATAATACTAGCTATTATTCGGTATTCGACGAATATCAAAAAAATGACGAGTAATGCCGAATACCGAATAATAGCGAGTATTCGCGGCAACTCTACTTAATATCATTGGAGAAACGAAGGAACACAGACTCCGATAGCTTGGTCACGTCGAAAGAATGGGATTGCGCCAAAAGAGCCTATCTCGGTCAAGCAACTGGCCGAAGCCCGGTCGGACGCCCCCGCTACCGATGGAGAGACGTGGTGGAGGCCGTTCTACGTGAGCTCGATGCTGGGGACTGGCGCGAAACAACAAAAGATTGAGATAGATGGCGCGCTCTAGTATCGGAGGCCAAGACATACTTTGGGTCGCTGAGCCACCGGAGTAATAAGTAAGAAATAAGTACTAACTATGCAGTTTATATGGAGCCGATCGTCGCGCCTCCCTTTGGATAACCCTACGCTCCACTGGTTGGGAACCCATGAACTAAACAAATATAAACGAATGCCAAGTACAGACTCACCGATTCCCCCAGTCCAGTTTAGCCACGAGCTTCAGCCTGAGGGCCCTGGTCTGGTCCTGCGTCAGGGTCCCGGCGAGGAGCGCGCGCCTACCGCTCAGGAGTTCCCTCATCACTTTGGCCACAGCGCTGAATCTGTATGTCTCCCTTTCCTGAATAAGAGGATATGATGATGGGCCTTGAGATACCTCTTGCAGTATTTTGTCACTAACTCTGTAATTATACTATTACCTTTTCTGTGGCATTGATGCAAATTGTACGTTACCTACAACACTTAATTTTCAACCTTCAGGCAAACCTAACAAATATTTTGCCTATATCAAAATATAGTTTTTCATAGATAAAACTTTGTCTACAGTGTGTCAATTATAAGTTGGATTCCTAATTATATTGGCACCATTTCCCTTGATTATTAAGTTATTGGGAATTGAACTCTATAAAGGTTAACGCACATTATGGCGGGGCGCAGCGGGGCGGGCCGCAGCGCATTTTATTTTTATATGAAAATGCGGCCCGCTGCGGCCCGCCCTAGTGTGCGATACTTCATATAAAATATACGCGAGCGATTTTTGCGCTGCGGCCCGCCCCGCTGCGCCCCGCCATAATGTGCGTTAACCTTTATAGAGTTCAATTCCCAATAACTTAATAATCAAGGGAAATGGTGCCAATATAATTAGGAATCCAACTTATAATTGACACGCTGTAGACAAAGTTTTATCTATGAAAAACTATATTTTGATATAGGCAAAATATTTGTTAGGGTTGCCTGAAGGTTGAAAATTAAGTGTTGTAGGTAACGTACAATTTGCATCAATGCCACAGAAAAGGTAATAGTATAATTACAGAGTTAGTGACAAAATACTGCAAGAGGTATCTCAAGGCCCATCATTCAATATGATATAGTGTTTAGGGTGTACTATGGGCAACAGCGTCGCTTAACCAATTTGCAACAAAATTTGTGTGCGCGCGTAACGCCCCTGCACGAACTAAACGTATGTGATAGCAGGCGCGGCGTGCAAGCGATTTTAACCTTAACGGTGGTTAAGCGACGCTGTTGCCCATGGTACATGAGTCAGCACCTACACGCAAGGCCAAGAAGTGAAACACCTGGCGTCAGCATGCTTTCAAGTATGTAAAATTTCGACATGCTCAAGACAACAGTTATCTCAAGGTTCAAATTTGGCAGTATACTAAAGAATAGTCCAAAAAAATGAGAAGGTAGTCAGACTGCAATATCATGGAACATGCCGAGTCAGCACGCCACGTAAGTTGTCACAATTTTGAGGCCGGTACAAGAGCTTTCTCAAGGCTGAAAATTCGTATAAGTACTGCTTCATTATTATGCATAATTTATGAAAAAAATTGTCAGACCACAGATTCATGGGACATAGGCTGTCGCTCAAAGCGCTTAAAAGCGTGCTGACGCCAGGTGTTCTACTTCCTGGCGTTGCGAGTAGGTGCTGACTCATGTACACCCTAAACACTATATCATATTGAATGATGAGCCTTGAGATATCTCTTGCAGTATTTTGTCACTAGCTCTGTAACTAGTACTAAACGTCAATGCACCCGAAATTTTTCAGGCCATGAAAGATTTCAGGTGCATATTCGGTATTGTCCGATATTTATTTTCATCTCGTACATAATAATTATTAGCCAACACACACAGATAATAAAAATGAGAAATGGAAAATAATCACGTGCCACAAATAACAAAAGATGACGAGATGAGTCAAACAAGTTTGCGTTAAGACAAAAGAAAATTATAATTTGCAATGCAAATATTGAGGTCTTCTATTTGTCATAATGTTTTCATTGAAAACTGAATAGCCAAAACACAACTTCTATAGGTATCAATAAAAATAAGTTGATGACTTTTTAAATGTAAATGCAAATCATTGAAATCAAAACAATGTTAAATAAAATTAACTAAAAATAAGTTAACTTAAACCTGTTATCTAAAAGATGAATCACTTTTAATATGCAAACTACATCAACTTACATTACTAAATCTAAAGCTTAAGTCATGTTTTAGCCATCATAAGGGCTCTTTGTGCAACATTTCGATAAAGGAATGGAATGTCAATGTCATTAACGAGATTTGATGGTATTAACAAGAAAAACAGTCTTTAAAAAGGGGCTTCTAACTACACTAGGTTCTTTCCTATGTGTGACAAGTTCTCACGCGACAAATATCTGTACGTCACATGCCTGTCGATGATTTTTGTCTGTACTATATTTAGCTTAGTGCCCGAATGCGTCGACTAATTCGTGAACCGAATTAGCATGTTTACATAGATCAGTCACTGAATACATAGACCGAATTCACACTAGTTCTGGGTATGCATTACAATGCCGAAGTAGAAAAGACCGAATTTTACAAGACCAATGGACGAAACACCGAAAGTTAAAAGGCCGAATGGTTGTTTGGCCGAACGTTTAAAATCCCGAAAGGACATTTTACAGAAAAGACTAAATCCCGAAGCTTACAAAACCGAGGGTTAATATAGCTACGTTCTGTACCCCGAACTACTTAATACCGAATTAACGAATTAATCAAAAACAACAAGCTATCATAACTTAAAAAGGCTTGGGCTTTGCCTGAAATGCTTTATAGCAAATTTAGCTGCCGGAAATGAGTCTAGTCTACTAGGACTTAGAAACCGTAGACCGTAGGTCACGAGATAGGTGCGAGGAGCGTAGCGATGAGCATGTTAGGTTGACATGAACCCAGCGCGCGAGCCGAGCGAGCGAAGCGAGCGTGCCGCGGCAGCGGCCGGCGAAGCGCCATTTTACAAGAATTTTTGAGTAAAACAAATTAACCGCAATGCCTACTTTCATAATGTGTTTGTGTAGGTAGAGTAAGTTATAAGTATCGACATTTTAACTTTCGGGATTACGAACATTCGGGATTCCGAACTTTCGGTCATTTGGTAATCGATCTTTCAAGTTTCGGTCTATCGGATATCGACATTTAGGATGTTCGGGAAAATAGGTGTTTTATACGTCGGTATTTCGGTCGTATGTATTATAAATTTTCGACATTGTAATGCACACTCCTAGTTCTTGACCATAAACAGTACCTAAGTTAAATACGGCCAAACCGAATAAGTCTCTGTGTGATAGAGGCTGTCAACACAGCTAACAGGGTATCTATTTTGCGCTGCCCCCCTAGCAAGATTACTGAAACTAGCTGAAACTGTATCACGATTAACTGTCAAAAGACAGTTGACATGAGTTTTGACAGTTGACTGTCGATAAAACGCCATAGGTATCACGCACAGAACAAAGAAAAAATTTTTCCCCCCAGTAGAAGTCGCAAGTAGGCGGGACCCGTGTAACCTCAAGTGAGTGTAGCTCCGCATACTTCTGAATTTTGCTACGTCAGTCGTGTGAGCGAACGCCAAGCAAAAACATCTTCAAAAAACATATAAAAACGCCGAGTTGCATTATATAAAAGATCAAAAACAATATCCACATATATCATTTAGTAAACGGGTGCATAAAATATCAGAGGGAAGCTTTATTTAATTTATTTTGATTTTAATTAAAAATTCAACTGAGTTTTTCCTTTTAAATTTCAAAACAATAAATATCCACCTTTATGCGCTTATGATCCATATTCCAATGCGCTATTTGACATATTCTTGAAGTTTCATAAACATTAAAATATAGACTAGCGGAAATGTTACTCAATAGGGGAGACCGAGAAAAGTTGTGACTGTGAAGAGTTGAAAAGTATTAGAGTCTGGCCAACGAGTCGTGTCATCTCAAACCCGCAACAAAAACTGACAATACTCGCCGCCGGAAGCGCAAAAAGAACAACAGCGAAAATATACCTATTAAAACGTTTAGCGTTTAGAAAAATGATTTTTAAAAGTCTGAGTGAAATCATAGTTTAAGGATTTATCAGGACTTCAACTGAATTCAAGAAAATCTGTATAAAAATAATATTTTTTTTAAAACTTAAATGACCAATTCAATTATTATAAGCCAACCTTATATGCCAAATAAGTATCAATCAACCACAGAGAAATCAACTGTCATATCAAAGAGAATATAAAATATAATAATCACTATATTTTTGGTCTATGACAGTCATAGCCAAATTGACTTCCAAGTATAACCCAGTAAGGTGTAAGAGTCTATTTTCAGTAGGTACTGAATGGGCATCAACATTCAGTTTAACTCGAACGGATTATATCCGAGCTCAGAAGAAATGATTTAATTCAACTTTTTTGCTACGACGGATTCAAAATACAAAATGAAATTTCCTACTAAGAATGTTGTTGCTAAGTTCCCAAAAAATGAATTCTGGATCGTTTAGGCAGTTTTTCATTTATCAACGCTAAAATTTTAAATCAAATAAATTCATGTCATGTATTGCCGCAGGCTGATTATCTAATTAGAAACCACCTAGCGACCGGTTGCAGTTCATAGATGATAGTAATCCATTGCTACTTTCTATTTGGATTAAAAAAACATACCAAAGAAAAGTAGCAATGTATGTGGAATGAAACCGGTCGCTAAATAGTTTCTTTTTAGATAATCAGGGTGCGGGTCGCTATTGTTCTTTGAAACTTTATTCACTCAAAATACTGCGAAATAGCTATTTTAGACTTTAATTATATTGTTTTAGCTTGGACTTTTGTTAAGGTGTATATGTATATATATACCTAAGATAAAATTAATATTATGAAGTATTTTCAGTGAATAAAGTTTAAAATTTTTAAATAAGTTATTATAATTAGGAACTATAGCAAGACGAGTTGTTGAATCGAAAACATAACTGAGTTGAGTGTTGACTTGAGATCGGTAATATTTTAGAATTCCAAACTCGTTGTAGGCTTTCTCGATCCTATAACCGATAAGTTATACGCAGCGTCCGCCACCCGTGTGATGTCGGCGAACTGTCCAAGATCTAGTGTTTCTGCACAGACTTCTCAATGGATCTTTGCAATCTAATGAGCTCATGAACAACATCGCAATCAGTGTTCCATATCGTCTTCCTCGATAGCCAATAAAGAAAACTTTTGCGCTACCTACTTTTAAGACCAAACTTGAACGAAACGTCCCTTTGTTTCGCTGTTGTGCTCAGTATAATAATCTCAAAAGAGAGATCTCTGATAATATCGTTTTTCTTTTTTTTTTCTTTTTTTTTATTTTGGCACATAACAGTCATTACATTAACTTGGGTAGTTACAAGGGTTCCTTATTAAATAGAACTTATTAAATATCGCGACTCATTGCCTAAATTTAAGTCCAGTATCTTCAAATTATTAGAATCTAATAACCAATAATAATAGTGTAAGTTAATAGCTTTAATTTTTTTTCTTTCATTTTAATTATTTATTTTTTAAATTTATTTTAGTATGTACTTGACACAATTAATGTTTTAAGTGTTGTAAACGCCTATAATAGGTTTATAAATAAGTATTGTGCTCTATTGTATAACTGATATCAACAATGTTAAATATATATACTGTTGGTGTACCTTTTCCATAAATAAATATGCGAAATTCGAATTTTCATTTTTGAACATATTAATCGATATCCGATACATTTATTTTATTTGGAATTCTAAATTTTGAATTTCATATATGTATTTGTTGCCTATAACACTAAGAAATGTCAGGATTTCACCGAATTATGAAAAAGAGTTTAACGAATATTTGATCTGAAACTATTAGGATAAGTTAAGTGAAAAATGTCAACCAACCTGGTCTCCCTTATCTCGTTAAATTTTCTTAAAGTACTTTATGTCATAACAAATAAGGTGGTAAATCGCATTATTAAAACTTGCTTGCGCCACCTAGCGGCTGAGTAGCAGCGTTATAAATATACGTATTATTTAATTTGGTACCAAGTGCTATGGTAATACGACTGAATCTAAATAAATAAACTTTGTGATTTATGACCTTTTGGATATTATACATTTTTAATTTTTATCCAATTACGTGTTCACAAAGTGTGTGTGCGTAGCATGTAACTATTAAATGGGGGGCTTGGCTTCGATTTTTAATGTGTTAGTTTGGTTACACTGGTTTTCATACAAAATTGAGCTCATACTACTTCTAACTACTTCTATGTTCTGTGGTATCACGCGATATATATCGGGTTTCGGTGGTCATGCTAGGAGGGCTGTGCAAGCGATAAATGAGATACAGATCCATTAGCACCTGAACTTACCACATACAGCTTCTTCCAAAGTCGAGCCCATTCCCTCAGTACGCTCGCTATCTCCCGAACCAAAGGGTCGTCTTTAAGCTCCGCGATGGCAGTAGCGCCTGACCCCTTGACAATACAGGGCCGGATGGACACCACGCAGCCAGGAAATATACCCCAAGCTGATCGGTTTTTGGTACTGAAGCCACGGTACCAGCCTGAAAAAATATCAAAGTCATTTTAGTTACTTTTTTACAAGGCTAACCGCACACACGCAATATTATTGGCAATAATTTGCATATTGACAATAATATTGCGTGTTTGCGCAGTATTGAGGATTATGACAGTATAAAATCATATTGTTCAATATTATTGCGTGTGTGCGGCTGGCGATAGAAGATCTGCAATCTGCATCACTGAACAGCTAATGTCAATGATTTACTCATAAGACAGCAAATTGTGAAGAAAATTGAAAATAATATTGAATATGACTAGTCAAAAGACATCTCGTACTGTATGTTTTAACTTATTTTTACAGGATGTTTACAAAGTGATGACAAAAGTTTTGAAGTCACAGGATGCTGCATGTTTAAGAGACAATTGCCGTGGGAATGTTAATCCCCAGACTCAAAACAAATTATTTTATTGATAATGTGGTGAACACAACTTTTCTTAGAAGGTTCCTTTATTTACCCAAATAGTTAATGAATATTTAGAGCTGATAATTTATATTATTAAGAAAAGTTTTAGTATTGTAAGTTATTAATTACATTTTTATTTTTTGTAAAGAAATTCAGTAACTTTTTTACCTTGATAAAAATAGCATATTAAGTTATATCCAACTAGAACTATTTTTTTTTCTGTGTTCATTTTGTGATGAAAATTATAAATTGAAAGATCCCATTTTTTTATAAATGGTCAGTCATTAGGGTTGCCAGGTATTTTTTTCAGAAACTCGGGACATGTAAGTACTTAAATCAGCAAATCAGTAAAAAAAATCAGCGCAAAGCATTTTGACACGGGACAGCAAGAAATAAAAAGTTAAGGAAATGAAAAGTATATTTTTAATGAGTAATTGCTTTTATTGACAAATCAATCAGTGTGCCACCTAATTTAAGCCAACTACAATTAATTGAGATAGATGCTAAAAATAATTTTGATTAAAATGTATATTTGGTGACTCTTTGATTGTTTTCTTTGTTTTACTAAAAAATATAACCATGTGGGGTGGGACACATACCTGTCCTAGCGGGACTTTGTAAAAATTGGTTATTTCACGGGACGTCCCGCTAAAGTTGTACACAAATTTTTAGAACAATCAATTTACGGTTAAATGACAATCAAGCAGTGATATTTTAAAGTACCGATAATATGCAGGAAATAAACTCAACATTCCATGTAGCTAATAAAAAAGGTGATATGAATGTAGTTCTATGAATATTTTTAATTCTTTATTAATAAATAAATAAAACCCTTACATCTTAATATATAAAATCGTAAACTGAATGACTGAATGACTGACTGACTGACTGACTGATCTATCAACGCACAGCCCAAACCGCTGGACCTAGAGACTTGAAATTTTGCACACAGATACCTTATACAGTGTAGGCATCCACTAAGGAAGGATTTTTGAAAATTCTATCCCTAAGGGGATGAAATAAGGGATGAAAGTTTGTATGAAAGTCCCTCAGTTTTGAAGCTAGGATCGTCAAATTTTGTGTTTAGGCTGACGATTAAAAATTAATAAATACGGGTCTCAGCGTTTTTCAAAATTCTACCCCCACCCCACCCCATCAAAAGGGGGATGAAGTTGTGTAATGAAGAAAATCCTTTATTTTCGAAGTCAAAATTGCTAAATATATAATTTAGGCTTATGGATGGAAATCTAACGCAACGTATATTGTTATTGTTAGTATTTCAACCCCTACGGAGATGATATGGGGGTGAAAAGGGGTAAATAAACCTAATAATAGATATGGATGTCGTTATTGGGGTTTTCTGGGATGACGATTGCAAAAATGACATTTATTTTGAAGTCCAACACGGTGGACATGATTTGACCCCTCAAGGGGTGAAAATGGGGTTCAAATTTTGTATGGAAAAATAATATTAAATGGCCATTACAACTTTAAACTTCGTAGGAGCACGTCTAAAAATAAATAAGCAAACATATATTTTGTGATTTTGAAAATCAACCCCTTAGGGGGTAAATGGGGTGAGTAAACATAAAAATCGATGTGGAGGTCGTTCTTGAGGTTTTATGGGATGGTGATTACAAAAATGAGATTTATTTTGAAGTCAAACACGGTGGACATGATTTAACCCCTAAAGGGGTGAAAATGAGGTTCAAATGTATGGAAAAAGAATATAAAATAGACATACAACTTTATAATTCGTAGGAGCATGTCTAAAAATAAATAGGCAAACACATATTTTGTTATTTTGAAAATCATCCTTTAGGGTATAAATGGGGTAAGTAAACATGAAAATCGATGTGGATGTCGTTCTTGAGGTTTCATGGGATGGTGATTGCGAAAATGACATTTATTTTGAAGTCCAACACGGTGGACATGACACATCATGGACCTGTACCTGGACATACACATCCAGGTAACGGGAACGAGAACAGGCACGGGCACGGGCACGGGAACAGGAACGGGAACGGGAACAGGACGAGAACGGGACGGGAACGGAACGGGCCGGAACGGAAACGGAACGGGAAGGAATCTGGAATGAAACGGGAACGGAAAGGGAACGGAATGGGAACGGGAACGGAACGGGAACGAAACGGGAACGGAACGGGAATGGAACGGGAAAGAGAAAGGTACAGGAACGGGAACGGTACCGGGAAAAGGAACGGAAGGAGTACGGGACGGGAATGGGACGCGAACGGGAACGAAATGGGAACGGAAAGGGAATGGAACGAGAACGAAACGGGTACGAAACGGGAACGATA
The DNA here is from genome assembly GCA_943789525.1 of Agriphila geniculea. Classification (NCBI taxonomy): domain Eukaryota; kingdom Metazoa; phylum Arthropoda; class Insecta; order Lepidoptera; family Crambidae; genus Agriphila; species Agriphila geniculea. The sequence continues at coordinate 19,881,521 of OX038875.1, forward strand.
CAGGAACGGAACGGGAACGAAAACGGGACGGGAATGGTAAAGGAACGGCACGGGAACGGAGGGGAAAGGATCGGGAACGGAACGGGACAAGAACGGGACGGGAACGGGAATGGGACGGGGCGGGAACGGGAACCGGATGGGACCGGAACTGGAACCGGAACGGGAACGGGAACCGGAAGGGGTACAGGACGGGTACGGAACGGGAACACGAACGGAACGGGACGGAATGGGAACGGAACGGGAACGGGATGGGAACGGAACGGGAATGAAACGGGAACGGATCGGGACGAGAACGGTACGGGAACGGGAACGAGAACGGGACGGTAACGGGACGGGAGCGGGAATGGCAACGGGAGGGGTACGAGAACGGGACAGGAAAGAGACGGGAACGGACGGGAACAGAACGGGAACGGGAACCGGAACCGGAAACGTAAAAATGACTGGTCAGATCCTGGTTGAAGGTTCTCTAAGGATTTTCTCTAACATCCACGCGGACGAAGTCGCGGGCAGAAGCTAGTAATATTATAAATGCGAAAGTAAGTTTGTTTGTTTATTATACCTTCACATCTTAACTACTCAACCAATCATCATGATAATAAATTTGAATACACATTGTCAGGGGTACAGAGGTGTACCCTTCATCCACAAAATAAAGTACTGTTTTTTTTTACATTTAATGGGCTTACTCTTGGCCATATTCGAGAACCATAAGGCTAAGAAGAGGCCGAAGATGAAGCGAGCTTGCCCAGAAGAAGCCTATTCACTCGGGCTTTAAATATCGCTGGGTTATATATTCTGTTCCAGAGGGATAGCAAACAAAAACTTTACATTCCACGTCGAAGCAGTTGCAGGTGTCATTTTGACAACTTCACATAACCCGTGCAGATAAAGAATCGGATTAGAAATGGCGTCATTCATTCATATTCACTTCTCGCTCGCACACTAAACTCCTATATACCTATCACTCTCTCAGTGACACTGGTTGTGGTAAGTGCGGTGAACCACCATTTTCAATCCCATTCTTTAACTGTGCGGGTTGTACGTACATTGCTCATTGGAAATTGGAGATGACAACTGAACCACAAACAGAATTAACTATATACCTCCATTTTCCTCCAGGATTTGGACGGCTTCTCCAATTTCAAGTGGAAGTCCAGATCGAACATCTCCCTTCCAGTTGTAAACCGCTGAAATAATGAAACAAATATAATCATGTAATATTATAAGCAATAGATAAGTCTCTTCTTAAATTGCCTCTTCACATTTATATGTAATAGGTCAATAAAAAGCAATATTCTGGTACCAAATCATTCTTTTTCTTAATTAATGACTTGCTCTGTGGTGTATGCAGATGATGATAATAAACAATACTGTGACTTTTCATTATTAGAGTGAATTTTGAATGTTTATTGATAAACTGCTTTAGCATGATAATGCTTAGAGCTACAAAAGGTTAAATTAGCTACATTTGACAGGATATATCTTCTAGATGGGTAGTTAAAACATCTTAGATACTAGTCGTAATTAAAATTCTAATCATGTGTTAGCATTTCCGTTTTTTATGTTGCAGGATGTGTTGTATTGTACTTCAGAACAACTTACCGACTCCCAACTTAGGACTTTTCAATGGACCCCACATCTTGCTGGCGCCAGGCAACACAGCCAGACTTATTTTATATCTTGACCGAGAAAAACATAATCGTTTTGGATCAAATTATCCCAAAAAGCTTAATTTTTAGTACAAAAAATACACCATTGACCATTTATTGTTGAGTTGACAAATTGATTGACAATTAAAACTCAGATTATAGTTTAATTAGAATTAGATAGAGTAGAGACAAGCACAACACTATGGCTGCGGTCCTCATAGCGATAATATAGATATTATAGAAAATGTTAAGAACTCCTTTTTGGAAATATATGTTTTTAAACTATGTATGACAGGACATGACAATAAAAGAAAAATGAAAGCTATCGAAGAAATATGGATTTTATTATTTTAATGTAGATTAATTACATGTGATATCTAGCGTGACGTCACTCATGACGTCATTACCAGCGCCATCTTGGGCTTACAGCGACCATGCCTCGGAGCGTAATCACTGTGAACGTCCTGTCAAAAGTTATAAGTGACTGTCAATTATCATCGCTTTAGAGAGCAAAAATAGTATCTAGCAATTATTCCATCTTGTATTTGAGGTTAGAATAAAACGTTAGCGCGCTTACGAGCGGTTCGCATTCGTCAACCGTCATTTGTCGATTTTATCGATTTGAGCACGATATTGAATGCGGACCTCGTGTGAGCGTTGTAAACGCCGTAATCGATGTAATCGCCATGCGGGCCGCAGCCAAAGGCTGCGGTCCCCATAGCGATAATATCGATATTATCGCGATAACAGCCGGTCCGTATGCACGTTAGCGCGTTTACAATATCTAGCGTGACGTCACTCATGACGTTATTACCAGCGCCATCTTGGGCTTACAGCGACTATGCCTCGGAGCGTAATCACTGTGAACGTCCTGTCAAAAGTTATAAGTGACTGTCAAACGAAACAGGTGTCAGAATTTTATTTCGTCAAAAAATAAAAAAATGGGAGAGTTCGTTATAGAAGGATCTTTTCCTCACTTCACAACAAAAGGATAGAGCATTATATTGGTTAATATTTTGTTAATATTAATTTGGAGCTTATCCAAAAAGGTGGTTGATGTAAAAAGTTGAAAAAAAAGATGTTGGGTGCACACGACTCAATAATCAAACGTTCTTCATCATTATCATCGCTTTAGAGAGCAAAAATAGTATCTAGCAATTATTCCATCTTGTATTTGAGGTTAGAATAAAACGTTAGCGCGCTTACGAGCGGTTCGCATTCGCCAACTGTCATTTGTCGATTTTATCGATTTGAGCGCGATATCGAATGCGGACCTCGTGTGAGCGTTGTAAACGCCGTAATCGATGTAATCGCCATTCGGACCGCAGCCAAAATAAACCAAACGGAGTTGCCAACTCCTGAAAATTTTTCCCCCTAACAACAACAATATGTGTGGATTTCGGGTAAACTAATGAATGTCAGAAAAATAACTGAAGGTAAGAAAACATAGTCTAGTGATCTGTAGTTAAATTATGACGTCTTGATAACGTGATAAACGCAAACCTCAACAATTCTAAACGGATTAAAAAAAATCTTTTATTTACTAGGTTTCATAGCTATGAATATGTTTTTATATTATATCAATAAAACTATAGGATTTAAACCTGTTACTGCTCATTAAAATTTTCTCCTAATTTGGAAAAAAAATCCCCAATCTAGTTCAATCTACCAACCCTGCTTACCGTGCAGGCGACGCACCGGTGACGCACCGTCGACGCGCCGCTGACGCGACTGAGCCATGCCGTAGCAATATGCGTTTGACTGGACGTTGACTGAGATCCGCCGCGACTGATGTGTGTGAACAGTGTAGTACAACTTGTATGTAACTATATTTTTGACGCTGACGCGCCGGAGCTGTGGAAACGATCCTTTAAATAGGCTTAACATTTTTTGTTGGAATAATGTTACGCAATAGCTACACCATTGCGTTGCAGCATGCTTTGCAGCATTTCAATAAAGTCTATTACGCAGCTTATTTACGCACATACATATTACGTCATAAGGCACTACACCAACTTGGCTTCAAAATTTCAGATTATTTTACTTTATCAATAAATTCATAATGCCCCTAAAAATATCAGGCCCCTAAATCTAGATCTAGGGAGAAGAAGTAGATTGAGAAAATCCCAATCTATTTCTTCTCCTCCTTAATCTAGGAGGAAAACCCCTAAGTTGGCACCCTTGAAACCAAAAACAACAAACCACAGACAGAACAGACAGGCCGCTTCATTCGGCCCATGGATTTAGTAATTCTAGTGTTCCGTAACAAAAAACGGCAAAAAAACACGTTTGTTGTATGGGAACCCAGCTCAAATATTTATTTTATTATATTTTTAGTATTTTGTTGTTATAGCGGCAACAGAAATACATCATCTGTGAAAGTTTCAACAGTTTACAGGTAAAGGACAACAGGTTGTCCTTATTAATTTCGAGAAAAAACGGCAAAATATCACGTTTATTGTATGGGAGCTCCCCTGAAATATTTATTTTATTCTGTTTTTAGTATGAATTTACTGTTATAGCGGCAATAGAAATACATCATTTGTATAAATTTCAACTGTCTAGCTATCACGGTTCATGAGATAAAGCCTGGTGAGTGGTGACAGACAGACAGACAGACAGACGGACGGACAGCGGAGTCTTAGTAATAGTGTCCCATTTTTACCCTTTGGGTACGGAACCCTAAAAATGATCCTGATAATGGTCAGAATGCGTGAATTTCAGCTTCGTTGAAGGTCTTTTTACACAAGTTTTACACTCATTATATACGTACAAACAAAACATCCGAAAAGTCCCGAATTGAATCGATCTCTGATTTATAATATTATAATCCCGAGTACGGTCCATATTACAGAAATTGGGAGAAATCTCGCTAATCAGCAGCAAGTGGCCAGTGGGGGGACATGTGGTGCGGGCGGCGCGGTTACTTGCCCAAAAAAGAGACTAGATTCTATTTACTTAATACCTTTCCCCCTTAATGGGTAATTTACACTGACATGAAAAAAATTTTTTTATTTAACTGGACAGGCTGTCTGTATGATTTGACAGCAAAGTTCTTGTACCTATTTGAAACGCCACTAGCGTGCGTCTAAAGAACTAATTTTGACGTACAATATGAAAATGGTTGACGTGATGGTCTCTCCAGACTTCAAACTTTAGTACCATGTACGCACGCTATGCTCACGCTACGTCCTACAGCGCCAACATGGCGGTAATCAAATAGGCACAAAAACAGTTTGACATAAGCCTGTCCAGTGTAAATATATGCAGGTCAATGGTAATTTACTATTTACTACTTATGTGGCTGTTTACACGCGAAAATTTAGTTGACTGATAACTTAAACTTAACAACTTGACCCGTGTATACGGCTCTTTAGCGGCTTGTTTGCACGAATGCAACCGTGAGCATGCGGTTCTCCGTGCCACTGAATAATTCCATTCTAAAACTACCTAGAAGTAATGTACCGATGATATACGTTCTTATTTCAGATATCAAATCGATTGTACCGGCTTCCCGGCAGAATGATTGACAAAAGCATGTGGCACGGAGATTCGCATGCTTTGAGGTTATGTTTTTTGTTAAATCGTTGAATTCCAGATCAATCTGAGTCTGTACCGGTGGTTTGATGTATTTGTAGCCGTTACATATTCATTGTAACAGCTACAAACACTTTCGTTGCTCATGTAACGCAACAGGGTCAAAGATATCGCGATCTAAAGTTTTAAAAGCATGCGACTCTCCGGCCCACACACTTAAGTCTAAAATATTGATGAAAATTGCATTAAGATTAAAAATAAGCAGGTTTTTGTAATCGTTTGATCACGATAAACGACCCGAAAACATATTTTCAGAATATCTTTACTCGTTTTAGAGAAATTTGCAAATTTATTTACTATGAACAATCACAGTGTAGGGTTACCATATCGTCGGTCGGTCAGAATCATTAGGCTGTTTCTAGAAAATAGACCGATCGGAATACGTTATTTTGAGGGTATAACCTTCAAGAATTCTAAAGTTTATGAATTCTTGCCTGTCGATACATTGGCATATAATTAGTTTATTTTTGCGTTTTGTGTCACATCTAGCCGATGCATCTTGAGAAATTCGATTATTTGTGGTGGTTATAAATAATTGGACTCTAAGGCGATTCTCCCACTGCCAACGCGCGCCGTCGTCGCGGGGCGCGGTTTGGCGTTTCACGCGCGCGGTGACGGCGCAGCGCAACGCCTGTTCGGGCGGTTTTCTCCGCGCCCCCGCGCCATTCGGCGTCTGACGCGTCCCCGCCGCTTGTTTTTTAGAGGCATTAAATTTTGAAGTTGTTTTGTTTTAATTTCCAGGTTTTTAGGGTTCCGTACCTCAAAAGGAAAAAAAACTGAACACATATAAAATCACTCATGAGATTAAAACGTCCAGACAAATAATTAAGATTTGCCATCTCGATATTAATGACGGAATTTTAATAACATACGAGTAGGTAGGTACGGTCAACGGCACGCTGGGCTTCCACGACAGCGTAATGATATTCAATCAAATAAATAACAGATTTTTTACAGTTTTGTATAACCTCATGTGCTGCATAATGTACCTACCAAATGGCACTAAAATGGGCGTATATCCAAGCCACGAAACATTTGAAAACCAGAGGAAATCCCGCCATCGTAACGAAACGATCATCGAAAACCAGCCGCGGGGCGCGTCGCAGTGTGTTGTACCCCGCGGTAACGCGCCTGCTGGCGCAAACTGCTCGCGGATCGCCGGCGGCACGCGGCGGTGCGCGCTCACGCGCCGTGGCGCGCCTTGGTGTGTTGGACGAGGCGGTTTTCTGTACAAATTAATGTACTTGCATACAACGTAAAAGACGCGCGTGGGTGCCCCGCGACCGCGCGCGTCGCCAGTGTGAGAACCGTCTAAACTGTCAAAATTGTTTTAAAGTAAAAAGAAACAATAGTATTGTATTTAAGATAGCCTGCGTAGTGTACAAACCTAATTTGTGTCATTTTCGTCCATGGAAACAGACGTGGGACCCGTACATTAATAACACCGTCAAAAAAATATTACAATTTGAAAAACAAGTACCATATACCTCAGATCACTTAAAAATCCCTATGAAATAAATTTGTACCAAATTAAGGCATGGACTTTTAATATTTTCAATTTTTTTGTTTGTCCGAGCCATTGATGCTTATAAAAAATATTAGTATTATTAGAGTTTACATATTTAATATCTTAAATACATGAGTGATGGACAGAATGAATTTGTGTCATTTTCATGCATGGATAATACCTAGGTATTATCCATGCATGAAAATGGCGCGGGCGCGTGGCGAGGGACGACGAAGCTCGTCCGTTTCGGTTGGATACTAAGTACGTACATACCTATAAGTCTCACGTCACGATACGAACGAACACGCACCTTTCGTTTGGTTAAGTAGGTACTCTATAGAATTACATCTCCTGTTTTAGAAATTCATACAGATGTACTATGGACAACAACGTCACTTAACCACAACTCTTAAGGTTAAAATCGGTTGCACGCCGCGCCGCCGCCGTCATAACATAATATATTTAGTTCGTGCAGGGGGATACATGCGCACACAATTTTTTTGCTAACTTTTTAAGCGAAGCTGTTGCCCATAGTACATACATATCTGTTCTGTTTCCATTCTAAAACAACCTAGAAGTAATGTACCGACGATATACATTCTTATTTCAGATATCAAATCGATTGTACCGGCTTCCCGGCAGAATGATTGACAAAAACATGTGGGCCGGAGAGTCGCATGCTTTGAGGTTATGTTTTTTGTTAAATCGTCGAATTCCAGATCAATCGGAGCCTGTAGCGGTGGGTTGATGTATTTGTAGCCGTTACATATTTATTGTAACAGCTACAAACACATTCGTTGCTCATGTAACGCAATAGCGACCTAAAGTTTTAAAAGCATGCGACTCTCCGGCCCACACGCTTAAGTCTAAAATATTGGTGAAAATTGTATTATGATTAAAAATAAGCAGGTTTTCGTAACCGTATATAATAGGTCTTTACCTATGAAATTGCCGATTTGTATGGAGAATTTTCAATAAGTTGCATTTTTCATATTAGCATTTTCTTTGTTCATTTAACAACCGTTAACACTCTTGTAACAAAACTTTTATGTACTAATGTTTGAACACTATGCTAACCTATTCCATTTACGATAAGCGAAAAAAATTAGTTTTGGCTAAGTTACAACCCCTCCGGTCACCCTTTTTTGGCTCACAAAAAAAAGAGTAACTTTCACCAATATTTTAGACTTAAGCGTGTGGGCCGGAGAGTCGCAAGCTTTTAAAACTTTAGGTCGCTATTGCGCTACATGAGCAACGAATGTGTTTGTAGCTGTTACAATAAATATGTAACGGCTACAAATACATCAACCCACCGCTACAGGCTCCGATTGATCTGGAATTCGACGATTTAACAAAAAACATAACCTCAAAGCATGCGACTCTCCGGCCCACATGTTTTTGTCAATCATTCTGCCGGGAAGCCGGTACAATCGATTTGATATCTGAAATAAGAATGTATATCGTCGGTACATTACTTCTAGGTTGTTTTAGAATGGAAACAGAACAGATATGTATGTACTATGGGAAACAGCTTCGCTTAAAAAGTTAGCAAAAAAATTGTGTGCGCACGTATCCCCCTGCACGAACTAAATATATTATGTTATGACGGCGGCGGCGCGGCGTGCAACCGATTTTAACCTTAAGAGTTGTGGTTAAGTGACGTTGTTGTCCATAGTACATCTGTATGAATTTCTAAAACAGGAGATGTAATTCTATAGAGTACCTACTTAACCAAACGAAAGGTGCGTGTTCGTTCGTATCGTGACGTGAGACTTATAGGTATGTACGTACTTAGTATCCAACCGAAACGGACGAGCTTCGTCGTCCCTCGCCACGCGCCCGCGCCATTTTCATGCATGGATAATACCTAGGTATTATCCATGCATGAAAATGACACAAATTCATTCTGTCCATCACTCATGTATTTAAGATATTAAATATGTAAACTCTAATAATACTAATATTTTTTATAAGCATCAATGGGTCGCACAAATAAAAAAATTGAAAATATTAAAAGTCCATGCCTTAATTTGGCACAAATTTATTTCATAGGGATTTTTAAGTGATCTGAGGTATATGGTACTTGTTTTTCAAATTGTAATATTTTTTTGACGGTGTTATTAATGTACGGGTCCCACGTCTGTTTCCATGGACGAAAATGACACAAATTAGGTTTGTACACTACGCAGGCTATCTTAAATACAATACTTTTGTTTCTTTTTACTTTAAAACAATTTTGACAGTTTAGACGGTTCTCACACTGGCGACGCGCGCGGTCGCGGGGCACCCACGCGCGTCTTTTACGTTGTATGCAAGTACATTAATTTGTACAGAAAACCGCCTCATCCAACACACCAAGGCGCGCCACGGCGCGTGAGCGCGCACCGCCGCGTGCCGCCAGCGATCCGCGAGCAGTTTGTGCCAGCAGGCGCGTTACCGCGAGGTACGACACACTGCGACACGCCCCGCGGCTGGTTTTCGATGATCGTTTCGTTACGATGGCGGGATTTCCTCTGGTTTTCAAATGTTTCGTGGCTTGGATATACGCCCATTTTAGTGCCATTTGGTAGGTACATTATGCAGCACTTGAGGTTATACAAAACTGTAAAAAATCTGTTATTTATTTGATTGAATATCATTACGCTGTCGTGGAAGCCCAGCGTGCCGTTGACCGTACCTACCTACTCGTATGTTATTAAAATTCCGTCATTAATATCGAGATGGCAAATCTTAATTATTTGTCTGGACGTTTTAATCTCATGAGTGATTTTATATGTGTTCAGTTTTTTTTCCTTTTGAGGTACGGAACCCTAAAAACCTGGAAATTAAAACAAAACAACTTCAAAATTTAATGCCTCTAAAAAACAAGCGGCGGGGACGCGTCAGACCCCGAATGGCGCGGGGGCGCGGAGAAAACCGCCCGAACAGGCGTTGCGCTGCGCCGTCACCGCGCGCGTGAAACGCCAAACCGCGCCCCGCGACGACGGCGCGCGTTGGCAGTGGGAGAATCGCCTTAGAGTCCAATTATTTATAACCACCACAAATAATCGAATTTCTCAAGATGCATCGGCTAGATGTGACACAAAACGCAAAAATAAACTAATTATATGCCAATGTATCGACAGGCAAGAATTCATAAACTTTAGAATTCTTGAAGGTTATACCCTCAAAATAACGTATTCCGATCGGTCTATTTTCTAGAAACAGCCTAATGATTCTGACCGACCGACGATATGGTAACCCTACACTGTGATTGTTCATAGTAAATAAATTTGCAAATTTCTCTAAAACGAGTAAAGATATTCTGAAAATATGTTTTCGGGTCGTTTATCGTGATCAAACGATTACAAAAACCTGCTTATTTTTAATCTTAATGCAATTTTCATCAATATTTTAGACTTAAGTGTGTGGGCCGGAGAGTCGCATGCTTTTAAAACTTTAGATCGCGATATCTTTGACCCTGTTGCGTTACATGAGCAACGAAAGTGTTTGTAGCTGTTACAATGAATATGTAACGGCTACAAATACATCAAACCACCGGTACAGACTCAGATTGATCTGGAATTCGACGATTTAACAAAAAACATAACCTCAAAGCATGCGAATCTCCGTGCCACATGCTTTTGTCAATCATTCTGCCGGGAAGCCAGTACAATCGATTTGATATCTGAAATAAGAACGTATATCATCGGTACATTACTTCTAGGTAGTTTTAGAATGGAATTATTCAGTGGCACGGAGATTCGCATGCTCACATGCAACCAATGTATACTGTGGTGACCGATGATGACTTAGCGATTGGTCTGCCGGAATGCACCTACTGTTATGTCACTCACTGCACTGTCGTCGTAAGTACTCGTCGTTTGTGTGCTTGTTCTTTGTTGTGTTGTTTTTTCGTTTACGAAATAAATACGAAGATTTTGTTTTGCGACCGCGTTGTATTTTCGTTCATTTAATACTTACCTATTTAATTTAAAATGTCTGATGATTTTATACCCTTAAATCAGAGTACGCCAGTTCAGGATAAATGGCAAAAAAGAAATCATAACCAAATGTACCAGAATAATCGCTATCAACAAAATGGTCCGAGACGAGGTGGACACAATCAACACAGATGGAGCAACTCACCAAGAAATAGCAGCTTTGGTGTAAGTTTTCCAATCAATATTTACTATTTACATTTAGCTACATTTTTAAGCTTTAGGGCTGGTTTATAAAGGGTCAGTGACCAGACCCAGCGACCCGGAATTTCAGACCCAGTAAATGGGTACATGTCGACAGGATAGGCAGTAAGTCGTACTGTGCCCGAAAATAGAACGGGTGGCTAGTCAGCTGGACTGACATGCGAGCGAGAAGTCAGCACTGAGGGGGTATTACAACCTCTTAAAACTTGTCAGGTTTATGAATTGCTATAGTTACATCTCTTTCTCACTGTATAGCAAATAAAAGAGATAGATTGATAACCAGTCAGAAAACTGGCAGGAAATAAGAGGTCATAATACGGCCCCTGGACTGGGTTGAAACTTGGTTGAAACAAGTGTCTACACAAGCCTAGTAGCAAGTCAACACTGGACTGAGTTACTGTACTGCCATGTTACTGATCCCGTATAAACCAGGCATTAATCTGAAGACAAATATTCAGATTTGGAGTCAGTATTGAGTTTTGTTAAAATACTTAGTAGTTAGAGCAAGATAAACCATGTTAGTTTCACTTTGGTATAAATTAATTTGTTCAAGACTAAACATTGTTTAAAGACCCAACCAACTATAATGTGAAAGTACCTGTTTTATAAATTCTTACTAACATATCACCATTTTGTTTTCCAGAGTGATTCCAACTGCAGCTACGGTCAAGAAAATCAGAGTAATATAGATGCATATCTTCATCCATCTATGCTTGAAGATCCTTGGGCAAAACTGAAAAAGAGCAACCAAAGTAACTGTTAATTACCTAGAAAGAGGTTTCCAGACTGTTGGGTTTAGTCACAAAATAGAGAGACTACAGAAGTTGAGCTTAGTCCTGTGTAATCGAGCAATGCACACACACGTAGACAGCTCTCACAGACCGACGACACTGCGTCACGCACTCAAACTTGTTTGGGATACCAGTTAATACAGTGTCGGTGAGAGGTGTGTGCATTGCTTGAGCTCTCTTAGCTAAGCTTAACTACAGTACTCTCTCTATATTGTGGTTTAGTATTTATGCTGTTTGGTTTAAAGCTGTTAGCACTTGTATTGTATTATATTATCTGTGCTGTGGCTGAATACAGACTTTCATTCAATCATTTTAAAATATGTTTAAAATATCCAATTTACACTAAGATGTCTGTAAAAGTGAAGTAAATAATAAGTACTTATTAATTATGTACTTGCTATAAGCCTTGGTATGTATCTATAGTGGTGAGAGAAATTGGAGGAGATCACTGCACATTGTTTGTAGCCCCGCACCACGTCTCCCGTGAATGAGACCCAAAAATCACTTCTGTGTGCATTAATTATCACTGCTAAAGATATGTGCCGAGGCTTGTGACAAACACACTTTAGTTCTTCTTGTTTTAAGTGCTGCAATGAAATATGTATCGATCTACCATATACAGGGTCACTGGAAATATGACGTATTCCTGCTAAAGGGTTATAGATGAGGTCAAAACAAATATTTTTTGTTATATTACTTTTTCTCAAAAAGTTCGTAGTTTTTGAGTAAATTGAAATTAAGTATTTTTTTACCAAAAGTACATTTTCAAAAACAAAAATTTAAAATAAAAGATAACTACTCGTTCGATTCCGGTTTTTTTATTATTTTAGTATAGAAACAGTCTAAATGTTGATAATGTATAAAAAAATTTACAAAAAGTACAGGTGTTTATAAAAAAATCAATCCTTAAAAACATTTTTTATTTTTATTTTTTCAGATTTTTTAGAAAAGGGAGAAAATATCTTTAAAAAATTCCTAGTAACTAAGCATGCATAATATTTTAAAAACATTACCATCTATTCAGCTTTCAGTTGAGGTATAAAACTTAATAATATCTTAAATAAAAAATGAGAAATTAAGACTTAACTAAATTGCAGTCCCATTTCATGTAGCAAAAATTTCCTACTTCGAGCGCTTCGTAGGTGGCCGTATTATCCTACTTATATCATAAATGTGAAAGTTTGCTGGTTTGGATGATTGTTAATCAATCACACAAAACGGCTGAATCAATTTGGATGAAATATGGCGCACAGATAGTTTAAAAGCCGGATTAAAACATAGGAGGATACTATTATCTTGGTTAAAGGTTCCCTAGGGATTTTTTCGAATGTAAATGCGGATGAAGTCGCGGGCGGAAGCTAGTTTGCCATAAATGGTCGTGCTTACTAAAAATACTTTCGTCCGAGTGAGTTTCGAGACAGGATTATTTTCCGTCTATGAGTCAAAATTTTATACAGACGGCATCAAAAATAACCATGCATATCAGCCATTTTTAATGCCTTTATGCCAGGCCTTCCTTTTGGCTTGTGGATGGATAAAGTGGACGGGCCATAACCCACCACATGGGCCCAATGCGGATTTGTCGGTGTTAACACAATGTACCTTACATAGAGCCGTTGGTCCTGGCTACATTTACAGTCGTTAACACTGACCAATCCTCATTGGGTCCACGTGGTGGGTTATGGCCCGTCCGCTCTATCCATTCACAAGCGAAAAGGAAGGCCTGGCATAAAGGCTTTAAATATGGCTGATATGCATGGTTAGTTTTGATGCCGTCCGTAAAAATTTTGACTTATCGGCGGAAAATAATCCTGTCCCCAAACTCTTTTTATTATTTTTAGTAAACATGACCATTTATGGCAAACTAGCTTCTGCCCGCGACTTCATCGGCATTTACATTCGAGAAAATCCCTAGGGAACCTTTAACCAAGATAATAGTATCCTCCTATGTTTTAATCCGGCTTTTAGACTATCTGTGTGCCATATTTCATCCAAATCCGTTCAGCCGTTTAGCATGAATGATTAATAATCATCCAAACAAGCAAACTTTCACATTTATGATATAAGTAGGATAATACGGCCACCTCCGAAGCGCTCGAAGTAGGAAATTTTTGCTACATGAAATGGGACTACAATTCACTTAAGTCTTAATTTCTCATTTTTTATTTAAGTTATTATTAAGTTTTATACCTCAACTGAAAGCTGAATAGATGGTGATGTTTTTAAAATATTATGCACGCTTAGTTACTAGGAATTTTTTAAAGATATTTGCTGCCTTTTCTAAAAAATCTGAAGAAATAAAAATAAAAAATGTTTTTAAGGATTGATTTTTTTTATAAACACATGTACTTTTTGTAACTTTTTTTATTCATTATCAACTTTTAGACTGTTTTCTATACCAAAATAATAAAAACACCGGAATCGAACGAGTAGTTATCTTTTATGTTAATTTTTTGTATCTGAAAACGTACTTTTGGTAAAAAATTACTTAATTTTAATTTACTCAAAAACTATGAACTTTTTGAGAAAAAGTAATATAACAAAAAATATTTGTTTTGACCTCACCTATAACCATTTAGCAGGAATACGTCATATTTCCAGTGACCCTGTATATTTAGTAATAATTATTGTCAGCATTGTTTGTAAAATTCTTTAAGGAATAAAAACATGACAAAGTTACCATGTTAGTGGGGTATTAAAAAAATATGGTAAGTAATATTTTTTATTATTATTTTGTCCTTAGCCTAATTAGTACATCCTATTAGCATTACGAATTATAGTAATATTGTGTACAGAAATATCAAAAATTTCACAAGATTAAGATGTTTGTAGGATGAGCTAGTTTGTTTTCGATTTTTGACTGAGCGAGCACGAAGTGAGAGCGAAGCGTCTGTGCTTCAGCTTGGGCAAAAATTCTTTCGTATGTCCGGCTGACTGTTCCAGCCTACAGGTCGCATTTCTCAACCGATTCTTGTGAAATTTTGTAAGCAGGTTCGAAAATTATATAGAATTTTTTTGTCGAGCCAGTTTTTAGAATTTTTTCAAAATGGCGGAGATATGTTAAAAAAACAGATTTCAGTCCGTTTTCCAGCTCTGCCTGTTTTCCTCTACAGGTCGCATTTTTCAACCGATTCTAGTAAAATTTTGTAAGCAGGTTTAAAAATGATGTAGATTTTTTTTGTCAAACCAGTTTTTTGAAATTTTTCAAAATAGCGGAGATATGTTAAAAAACCTATTTCAGTCCGGATTTCCGGCACTGTCTGTTCTCCTCTACAGGTCGCATTTCTCAACCGATTCTCGTGAAATTTTGTGAGCAAGTTTGAAAATAATATAGATTTTTTTTGCCACGCCAGTTTTTTGAAATTTTTAAAAATGACGGAGAAATGTTAAAAATACATATTTCAGTCGGGCTTTCCAGTTCTGTCTGTTTTCTTCTACAGGTCGCATTTTTCAACCGATTCTCGTGAAATTTCGTAAGCAGGTTTGAAAATTATATAGATTTTTTGTCAAGCCAGTTTTTTTTTTAATGGCGGAGATAATGTAAAAAAATCGTATTTCAGTCCGGATTTCCGGCGCTGTCTGTTCTCCTCTACAGGTCGCATTTCTCAACCGATCCCGGTGAAATTTTGTGAGCAGATTTGATAAATATATAGATTTTTTTTGTCGAGGCAATTTTTCGAAATTTATTAAAATGACGGAGATATGTAAAAAAACATATTTCAGTCCAGCTTTCCGGCTGTTTGATCTCCTCTACAGGTCGCATTTCTCAACCGATTCTGGTGAAATTTTGTGGGCAGGTTCGATAATATTGCATAATTTTTTAGACCATCCAGTTTTTCAAAATTTACCAAAAATCACTTATTTCGAAAAAATATTAAAATTAGAAGCGCCATCTAGCAGTGACTATGTATTGTACTGTACTATGCAATTAATTGCTCATTTCAGACTTTATGGCCTTCGTAATAAAAGCTGTTTTCGCAGTTCAACTGTTTAACTTGATGTGCTGTCGTCTGTACCTAATCCGTTAAGGTGCGGACACCTGTTATATGGACGTGTAAAAGTGTGCTTCTAGCACAGAATATTTAATAGTACCAGTCTTCTAGTGCATACATTTACTATGAAAACCGATGTCATCTGACGGCGTGTTAACTAACACGTGGCGTAAGCCAAATGTGCCCGCACCCTTAATATTGTGAATAATGGGGAGTTAGTTTTTTTAAAATTGTTAGGAGCCTGAGTAGTACAACACAGGATACTACAGGTAGGTACTTAGAGATCGTTAACATAAAAGTCAAGTGAGGGGTGAAATCCCTCCTAAAATAAATTAATTGAATAACAGTTCACGTGTATGATATTATTATCACAACAAGAAAAGCCCATTATGCAGCGTGCGTTACGAAAGTTACGTAGCACTGCGTGCACTACGCAGGTTACATAGCACGGCGTGCACTACGAAAGTTACGTAACATAGCGTGCACTACGAAAGTCACGTAGCACAGTATGCTATACGAAAGTTACGTAGCACAGCGTGCACTACGAAAATTACGTAGCACAGCGTGCACTACAAAAGTCACGTAGCACACATTGTGCACAACGAAAGTTACGTAACACAGAGCAGAGACACAGCTGTCATGGGTATTTTCAATCCATATTATTAAAATATTGTTTGTTTCAATTGTTTCCCAAATAAAAAAAGGGTTAGATAGTCTTGTATGCAACTGCACGTATTATCCCCGTCAATTGATAATTCGCACGTTTTTATTAGGTTGCTTTCTCGTTTGTTTTTTTTTCCACAAAGTTTCGAACGATTTTATACTAGCTTCCCGGTGAGCTCGAGTCTTGAAACTTTGAACATAGGTCAAAACTGGAAGGCAATTCAATATTATGGTTGGACCGTCGGCCAACCAGGGTCATTTTCGATCTATCGCATATTGGGACCAGACAAAATTGGCAAGATAGCCATTAGCTTGGTGTTAACAAAAATCATCGTCTGGATTGCGAAGTAGGAAGCTTCTGGTCCAGGTGTGATTGAGCTGATCTGATGATGGAGGCGGAAGAAGGCCATAGGAACATTATCATGAAACCATACAACGCCATCGTGTTTGGGCTCGTTAGAATCATCTTGACGAGTACTCTAATGGGAGACGAGGTCCAGATCCAGGGTCTGATGATGAAGTTGGAAGGCCATGCCATAGGAACTCAATATTGTAACCGTGCAACCCCATCGAGTTTAGGCTCGTTTGAATCGTCTTGACGAATACTTTGTTGGGAAAAAGTTTTCAGGGTGTGATGAAGAAGGCCACTTGAACTCTGTTGTAATAAAACCATGCAACCCCATCGAGTTTGAGCTCGTTTAAATCGTCTTGACGAGTACTCTAATAGGAAATATTGTCCAAGGATCTAATGATGAAGCCGGAAGAATGCCATAGGAACTCTTTAATAAAACCATGCAACCCCATCGAGTTTGGGCACGTTTGAATCTTCTTGACGAGTACTTTGTTGGGAAATAGTTAGTCTGATGATGGAGCTGGAAGAAGGCCACTGAAATCATGCAACCCCATCGAGTTTGAGCTCGTTTGAATCATCTTGACGAGTGCTGCGATAGGAGATGGTAACTATATTTATAATCTAAGCTCGTTAACTAAAAAGCGGAAATTAATAATTTACCAAAAAAAAAAAACTTTTATAAAAACACGTTTTTAAAACAGACAAAAAATTATAAAAATCGGAGTAAAAACATTAAAACGTACTAAATGGTATAAAAAAAAATCTTCTGTAAATATTTATAACCCTATACCATAAGTTTTAATCCTAAAAACGTAGGGCGCACAATGCTAAAGACGCTAAAGACAATATTGATGATAAATTTTACAAAATGCGCCCAGTATTTTTACCGACTTCAAAAGGAGGGAGGTACTCAATTCGACCCGTTTTTTTTTGTTGTTTTTTTTTGTTTTTTGTATGTACACCGATTACTGGAAGACGGCTGAACCGATTGAAATGATTCAAACGTTATTACATTAGGTAAACTCCCAAGTTGGTCCCATTTTTTTAAATTTTGATATCGGTTCAGTACTTTTCAAGTAATCTTGAAAAAAAAGCACGAAAATAGTATGATTTTGTGTGAACTACCTCGATGATCAGTCGTATAACTTCTTTGTTTATGAACTGAATAAGATAATTATTTTTTTTGTTGGAAAAGGGATATCTTAAGTGTAGTTCTTTAACCGACTTAAAAAAGGAGGTTC
The DNA here is from genome assembly GCA_943789525.1 of Agriphila geniculea. Taxonomy (NCBI): domain Eukaryota; kingdom Metazoa; phylum Arthropoda; class Insecta; order Lepidoptera; family Crambidae; genus Agriphila; species Agriphila geniculea. The sequence goes on from OX038875.1 coordinate 19,899,497, forward strand.
TCAGTTTGACCCGCATGTATGTATGTTTCTCCGCGATTAACTCACGTTTGGCTGAGCCGATTTTAATTTCTACCTAAATAATATACCTACACTACCTAATACAAAAGGTACCTACACTAAAAATAAAAAAATAAAAAATTGTTTAAAAAAACAAAAAACCGACTTCAAAAAACCTACCTCTAAAAAGCAAGAAATAATATTCGTAATAATAAAACACGTCTATTGAAGTCGGGTGGGGCTTTTAGAATAAAAAAAAAAGACATTTGTACTCCAGCCCCACCCGACTTCAATAGACGTGTTTTATTATTACGAATATTATTTCTTGCTTTTTAGAGGTAGGTTTTTTGAAGTCGGTTTTTTGTTTTTTTAAACAATTTTTTAGGTTTAAACTTCTGTACCTACGTATCTAGGTACCTATAGGGTTATAAAAATTTACGGAAGAATTTATTTTATACTTTTTAGTCTGTTATTAATAATCCGTTTTATAAGGTATTAAAACACTCATGTAACTGTAATACTATTATCACACTCGGCGTGTTTTAGTACTCCTCATTATAGTACACTTGCATAAATAATTGTAATTCAATGACTTTTATTTATAAATCTTTAATTTTACAAGATGGTAAAGCTGTGCCACAACCTACCTATTTAAAACTTGAATGTAAGCAGCTACAGCATAGACTGGGAAACAATTTGATAACTTTATACTTAATCCAATTAATTCTCGTGTCTTCCACACACATGAGTAGGTACTTAGGTAGGTAAAGTATCTATGAACATTGCTACAAAGTCTGTGAGTTTATATCCGAAAATGAAACTCCCGCGTTAGGTAGGTACTTTTCAAAAGATTCATCAAAAGTTGAGTTATTATGTTATCAGTTTCTTGTTGATGAGTTGTTTTAAGACGAGGCATAAATTTAGCTCGTTTTACAGCCGTTAAGAGGAGGCTCCCAGAATTTGGCAATATTTGAACTCAAATAGTGACGTCTGTACAATCTCAATGAATGTCAAATTTAGATATATGCTTTTATGGACCTTCATTTAGTGGATGACGGCAGGATTTCAGAAATTATTGAGTTTGGCTCGATAGTTTTTTATTCTGAAAACATGTCCTTTTTAGGGGAATTTTTGAAATATCTCTTTAATTATACATCGTTTCTGAGCAAAATTTATGTAAATCATAAGCAAATTACGTGTTCCAGTGACTGACGGCACAAAAATCGTATATATTAATTATTACTATTGTTATTACCAAAAAAGAGATTAAATACCAGCGCGCTGCGGGCGCCGCCTTCGTTAGTACTGCGCAGTGCGCCGTCGAGGTAGGACGTGTGTCGCTCGCGCATCGAATTTTTTATCAGTACGAGCATTGCTTTGCAATCTATCTATACAGTTGTTTAACGTATGTACTTGCGCAGAGCAACGGAGGATATTTCGCGAGGGTTAGGGCGGTTTCCCTCAAATTTCTATGATAAAGATTGTATAACTGTGGTATGGGTAACAAACAGCAAAGCGCGCGTGTTTATCGTTCTGGCAGCGCCACGGTTTCCGATTTGCGTGAATTAAATACACCACGAATGTCAATTTTTTGCCAGTCGGGAGCTCGGGAGAAAGTAGGTTTGATCTCCCCCACTGGAAGAGGTACATCCGAAGATGTACGTATATGTCCATTATTAGGTTTGAGGAGCCACGTCACACCATTATTTAGCAGCAAAGTAGATTATTTTGTAGCACAAATCCTGAAGTTAGCATCATAATATATCACGAGAGGTATCAATGCAAAGGTGGCTCCTCAGTCTAAACATCAGGTTTGAGGAGCCACTCTGGAACTCGCTAAGTACCAGTTGAATACTTTAGAAAATTAATGCATCGTTTAGCAGCAAATGTGTAAAGTACTTGCTATTTTTTTTTAATTTTTAGCTCAGTAGTGCTGGAGAACGCAACTTGTATGGCTCCTCAATGCTGACGTTTTGCATATAAACAACTTACTTACTGTACCTACCTCAGATAACAATGGAATCAAAACCAGATACGCTTACATTTAGCAAAAATTTCTGTTATATATGGCTTTTTTCGTTTCCACAACGCGATGTAGTCGTTTGGTATGTTGACCACGACGCGAATTTCGCTTTGTGGTATTTCTATGATTACCACAACGCATTCTGTGTGCGCTTATATAAGAGCCATGACACGGATTTCGCGTTGTGGCATTTTTGCAGTGACCAGAACGCGTTGTGAGCGTTTTTTCGCTCAAGATCCTTAAGGATTCGCTGTAAAGGGTGACCACATTTTGCAAGGGGTACCTGAAAATTAATATCTAACTTACCTACCTACAATAATATTTATTTACTTAAAACGCTTATAATATGGTCATATTTTGACAACCTTCTTTAAGCAAAGTCGAGGTTGCCTCGGTCTTCCAATGGTGACGCTACAAAGTTGTATGGGATTTCATTATTGTCGAGTTTTAGCCACCAGCAATTTCCTTTGAGTTTTCTTTCAAACATAGGTGAAAAATAGTACATTGTACAATCCGCGCATATAAAGAATGGGATTGAACTGAATCTACTGGAGCCCCCATCAATATGGGTGTGCCGCAGGGATCAATATTGGGCCCATTGCTGTTTCTAATTTATATAAATGACCTTCCCAACTACGCGAATAATTTATGTGAGACAGTACTATTTGCGGATGATACTTCTTTAGTTTTCAAAGTTAACAGAGCTAATAACTGTTCGGACGAAGTAAATAGTGCCCTCTCTAAAGTTTCATACTGGTTTAATAGTAATAATTTAGCACTTAACCCCAAAAAAACTAAATGTGTAAAATTTTCATTGCCTAATGTTGAGCAGACAGAATTAAATATTAATTTGAATGACGGTAAAGTCGAGTTTATTGAAAGTACAAAATTTCTAGGTATTGCACTAGATTCTCGAGTGCAATGGGATCCACATATCGATACCTTGTCAAGTAGACTTAGTTCAGCGGCATTCGCTGTTAAGAAAATAAGGCTTTTAACTGATATTGAAACGGCAAGGTTAGTATATTTTAGTTATTTTCATAGTGTAATGTCTTATGGACTGCTATTGTGGGGCTCAGCTGCCAGTATTATAAATATTTTTGTACTCCAAAAAAGAGCTGTTGCGGCATAGGTATACAATCTTCGGCGGAGAGATACCTTGAGAGAACTGTTTAAAGAAATAAATATTTTAACTTTGGCAGGCCAATACATATATGAAAATTTAGTTTATGTAAGAAAACACTATGATTCATTTGCTAAGAACAGCAATAATCACCAGTTTAATACAAGAAATAAAGATAAACTTGCCGTTCCAAGATTTAGGCTTGCAAAAACTAGAGGTTCATTTATGGGGAAAGGCATATCCTTTATTAATAAAGTTCCACAACAAGTAATTGATCTTCCTTTGCATGAATTTAAAAACCATGTTAAAAAAACGCTCATGGGTAAAGGTTATTATAAAGTAGACTATTATCTTAAAGATCAAAATGCGTGGAAATGATGTAACACATAACTACTATAAGTACTTTGTTGTCAATGATAGTAATATAATAAGTCTATGTTTGTTGCCAATAATCCTGTCACCCTGTTGTAATTATCTGGTAACGATATATTTAAGTTTGTAAATATCGTTACTTATTGCTATTAAAGCTGATAAGTTTCTTGCGCCCGTTCTTCTTGTCAGTTAAAAAAGTCTTGAACGGGTGGTAGGAAAATATAGACGATTCAAAAGTACTTAATAATTAAGTTTATTTGAATAAAGCTATTTTTGACTTTTGACTTTGACTTTGATTAAAAATGGCGTCGTTTATATTCACTTCTCGCTCGCACACTAAACGCAACACCTATCGCTCTCTCAGTCACACTTGTTGTGGTAAGCGCGGTGAGCCGCCATTTTCAATCCCATTCTTTATTTGCGCAGGTGTTGTTAGTACATTGAGGGGAGAAACCCCTATTACACAGGTGTTGTTTTTGTATTTTTATGTAAAATTAGTTTAGAAAAATACAGGGCAATTTTTTTAACACCATCCAAATTTATATATTATACTCTTTGAAAAAAATTATGAAACACGTGTTTTTTCTTTTAATATCGCCCAGTACTAAAATATTAAGTTAAGGCTATACAAAGTTATCCAAAATAAAACTACATTTGCTGACACAATACACCGTGCTTAGCAGATAATTAGGCGCGCGATTTTCTCTCTCATGTTCCGCACGTCTGCGAGAACGAGACAGTCGGGTTGTTCGTCAGTTGCCGTACAGCTCTTGGCACCATCGCCCCGCGAACCTCTCCTTGTTGCCTCTCATTCAAAACATGTAGGACGATAGTATTTGACTAGTAACCATGCTGTTGTCGTAATAGGGAACATGCATAAGTCACCGATTTTGATAAATTTGAGCTTGATCGCTGCGGACACGTCTATAAACATGATGGAACAGAAAAATAAAAAATAAAATGTATTACTTTAGTTTTATCGCACAAGGGAAAATAACGAATTTTTTTTTCGTTTTCGGATATAATGCACTTAACAGTCAGATAGAACATTAAATAAGAAATAATATTTTGTAACACACATACATACTTAAACGCAATATTTAAGGAGATAATTGAAAATTCGTGGCTAACTCCATACTAATGCACTGAAACGTGACATGAGTGACGTCACAAATGTTGACCTTTTTGTATAGAGCGTTTTCGGCGGGTGCTGCTGCGTGCTAACTTCAAGTAACTATATCACGAGAAAAAAACACAAGAGAAAAGTTTTAATATTACAGTTGATTTTTTCACGCATTATACTTTTGATTTTGATACAAAAAAAATTGATGCATGTTCCCTATTCACTCGGACAAAATATTTTTTTGCAAAAAATTACCTACCTATTTTTTTTTCAAAATTGAAGAGTTTTAATGATACCTAATGCCTAGAAAAAATTTGGATGGTGTTAAAAAAATGACCCTGTATAAAAAACTCGCACTTGACCGTTTTTTGACCTTTCAATAGATACTTCTTATCTACTTCTGGGGTACCATAGGGGATATCGAAGAAAACCTTATTTTTTGGCTCCGATGCACCGTTTCCGAGATATTTGCATTTTTGTATATTTTTTTCAAATTAGGTTATTATAATAAGTACCTACTATAGTAATGTAGTACTCGCATTTTTGAGTAAAGCACTATACAAACCTTGGTCCACAATGACTGCACTGCTGGCCACGTTATGTATGATGGCCTCAAGCTAAGCTTAACTACGCTCTCGGCCTTCAAGCTTAGTCATCATTGCAGCCCTTGCTGTCCGCGTTATAAACGCCTACCTAACCAAACGTATGATGTCAAAGTAAATAAAAACAACTACTTGTCCTGGTTTCATTCATATAATATGGTTACCTTTCACAGCGAATTCTTAAGGAATATCGAAAACTAAAAGTATTGTATTTCAGTCACCGGAAGAGAAACAGTGCTGAATTTTGAGGACCAGAACTCAGCCACTGATATCGCATTATCGCGTTGGTATTATTATTATGTAGGTATTATTTCGTTGAAATTGTTTTTTTTGCATTTTATAGGAAGTAGAATTGTTTTTTTTTGTTTGTCTGTCGGTTGTCGTCACCAAGTAGGCTCCTCCAGAATACTAGCATTGCAGTGGTATGCTCCGGTATGCCACTGTAGCATTGCTGAGGTTGGGGCCTAGTTGGCCGCACACAAATTAGTTCTAAGTTCGTGTAGGTACATTGTTTTCTTTTTTTTTTGCTTTATAACTTTTATTTTTAATTACCTTACTCTCTATAATGTTTTACGGTCAATAAATAGTTTTTCTTTCTTTCTTTCTTTCTTCTTAGTACCTAACTAATAATATGTGAATATACTGAATGGGGAATAGTAAAAAGCATTTTCTTTAATTTTCTTTCTTTCTTATTAAGCTATGTAAGCTTGCCACAAAAATATAAATACTTATCTATAGTTATATTACTTACTTTTATACTTACCTTTATAATTCTAATGAGTGTTCTCAGAACAGATCAAGCCTTGTTTGCAGGCGAAGAGATACATAAAAATCATATAAAATATATTTTATAAATCAGTTGAAAATTTTGCACTTTAAAAATCGGAAACCGGGGCGCTGCCAGAACGATGGACACAAAGCGCTCGGCCGCGCGATAGCGTGCGGGAGCGAGACAGTTGCGAGTAAAATAAGTGGGTGGGGGGCAGCGAACGCACGTAAAAATTTTGCAAGCGGACTCTTAAAGGATATAGAAGGAATCCCGATTCGGTATTCCGAACGGAATATCGACCATGTATGTACCTAGGTACCTATGAAGATTCCATACGGTTAGGTCCATAGATTTGTATGGATTAGCTGCGTTCAGAATTACGTATCTACGGAATTCTTAACGGAATTCAGTCTGTATGGCCAGGCTTACATCGACAAAGAAAAAAAAAATACAAGCTCAAACAAAACTAAAGCCACAATTCAGAACACGTTGTACACCACACCAACTACACACGTTTTAGGGTTCCGTGGACAAGTCAACAGGGAAATTATAATTTCGCCATGTCCGTCCGTCTTGTCCGTCCGCGGCTTAGCCCTTACCTTAGTAGGTATAGAGGTACTACTAGAACTGTACATTGGCAGGAATGTGTAAATATTTTTTAATTTTATAGTATGAGGTGTCGTTGGATAGGTCTTTTGAAAATATAGTTTTTCGAGTTTTATGACGACCACTTTTCGATTTAGTTAGTTTCAAGTGTGGCGACACATAAGAAAAGAAAAAACTAACGGCCGGTTTCTGAATTGAGAAATTGAAGTTAGTTAATTGAAGTTTAATTGAGAAAAATAAATAACTTGTTTTATTGAAAATCATGTGCTTTTAGTCTCAATTCCTTTTACATACATTTTCCCAAAACCTCTTATTTGTCACGTTGAATTGTTTTTAATTTTTTTCTACTACAATTGCTATTTTATTTAAAATGACAATAGCAAAGTAAAAAGTATATAACCATCTAGTTACTTATCACTTGTATTTTTTGTTGAATTTAGTTTCCCTTTTTTTCAGTAGACGGTTTTTAACCGACTTCAAAAAAAGGAGGAGGTTCTCAATTCGTCGGAATCTTTTTTTTTTTTTTCTTTTTATGTATGTTACTCGATTACTCGAAGACGGCTGGACCGATTTGAAAAATTCTTTTTTTGTTTGAAAGTATATACTTCCAAGTTGGTCCCATTGTCATGAAATCAGGGTCTGATGATGGGATCCTGGAGAAATCGAGGGAACTCTTCGAATATTAAAGGCACATCTATAGTGATTTTAGTATTTTCTTAAGTAACTTGTGCATTTGCTTTCGAAAAGTACCATTTCGGTGAAGTAGAACTGATGATGAAGACCAGCATAGATGATCATCGGAACTATTCAATACTAAGTAGTTCACTGGTACGATACGATTACTTTAATATGGTTACTAGGCTATTTATGCTCATCATAATTTATATGGTGAAGTGGAGCTGATAGTGAAGTACCAGGAGAACTCCTCAACAATAAACGCCCCTCAACAATAAAAAGCAGTACTATGTAAAAGGTGATGAGCCGTTGAAATAAGGCTACTGTAACTTAGATAATATCATCACCAAATATACTTACCTCAAAAAAGTTTAAAATAAAAAAGTTTTTAATAAAAACAAAACCTCCTTCAAAAAACTTGAAAATAATCTAACAAAAAACAGTTTCAAAAATAAATTAATGGCTCTAAAAAGCAAGAAATAAAATATTGAAATCTGCATAATAATTAACTCGAAAGTTTGTATGCATATCTTATATTAAACAACGTCTTATGAAGTCGGGTGGGGTTTAAAACCCATGATTAAAGTTTAGATATATTAGTTAAGATAAAAAATATCCTTCGTTCCCCCCCCCCCCCCCCACCCGACTTCAAAAGGCGTTGTTTAATATAAGATATGCATACAAACTTTCGAGTTAATTATTATGCAGATTTCAATATTTTATTTCTTGCTTTTTAGAGCCATTAATTTATTTTTGAAACTGTTTTTTGTTAGATTATTTTCAAGTTTTTTGAAGGAGGTTTTGTTTTTTAGAGTTCCGTACCCAAAGGGTAAAAACGGGACCCTATTACTAAGACTCCGCTGTCCGTCTGTCTGTCTGTCTGTCTGTCTGTCTGTCACCAGGCTGTATCTCGTGAACCGTGATAGCTAGAAAGTTGAAATTTTCACAGATGATGTATTTCTGTTGCCGCTATAACAACAAATACTGAAAACAGAATAAAATTAATATTTAAAGGGGGCTCCCATACAACAAACGTGATTTTTTTGCCGTTTTTTGCTCGATATTAATAACGACAACAGGTAAACAGTTAAAATTTTCACATATGATGTATTTTTGTTGCTGCTATAACAACAAATACTAAAAACAGAATAAAATTATTATTTAAGGGGGGCCCCCATGCAACAAAAGTATTTTTTTTTGCTGTTTTTTGGTACGGAACCCTTCGTGCGCGGGTCCGACTCGCACTTGGCCGGTTTTTTTTATTGATTATCTTGCAAAAGTGAATTTTACTCATGGGAGGTCTTAAAGTCGCAACGACGACGCCGACGATATACAAGGTTATTTTTAGTTAATACGAAACTCTCGTGGGGTTGATCAGACCATCAAACTGAACAACTTTCATTATTGGACCAACCTCGAAATCACAAAAAAAATCTGCTGTTCCATATAAAAATCTACTCCATCAAAATGTATGAAACAGCTAATTTTTTTTTCGCGATTTCAAGGTTGGTCCCATAATGAAAGTTGTTCAGTTTGATGGTCTGATCAACCCCTTAAGAGGTTTTGTATTAACTAAAAATAACTTTGTATAGCTGTTATAGTCGTTAGTTTTGTAAATATAACCATAATGGTGTAGGTAGTCTATGCACAACTGTGTTATAAGGGAACTATGGAAGTCGGAACGGAACCCTGTACTGCGCGTGGCCCGACTTGCACTTGGGCGTTTTTTCAAAGAACTATGTTTTCATGACAATGGCTTTGTTTGCCTTATTTTCTTTGCTTTTTATTTCAGTTGTAAAGTGACACACTGTAACGTAGATAATAAAGAAATGTTTGTAAAATAACTTAGGTGGAGATCTGAAAGAAGCTTTCGCTCGTTATTTCGTCGGGCTGGCGGCGTACTACCGTTTTTGGCATCACTGAAATTGGATTGGATCGCATTCTTTTTGTGAAACTCGTTGCAATCTCGTTTCAATCCGTAACTAGGCTGCGCATGGATCTGTGAAGGTACTCCAATAAAGTTGTGAGCTCTACAACACTACTTAATGCTGATTTTAAGAACTTTTAATTTAGGAGTTCGCTTTTATATTCCTGTCTCCAGTGCTTTTCATGAAAAGCTCCGTTGTAGTTTCAATGCAAAACTTTTTATGTGAGTGTAGGTAGGTAGGTACTAACGTATTTTTTTCATTTTACTCATTAGTGGAATATTGTAAAATGTATTTGTTTTTATTTTTCTTCTGTAATATTTATCAATAACGAAATCTAAAGATATCAATAACGCAACGTTATAGGATGTGTCCGTTTTTCTTTTCAGGAGTAAGTACCTACCTACTTATAATACCTAAAATCATCTTCCAAATATCCAATAAGTAAGTACCTATTTACTTATCATAAAGAAAGTACCTACTTATACTCATTTACATTCTCTTTGCTTATGCTTATCAAAAACATTGATAAAAAGCTGCCGAAAAACTCACTGAAAACAAATGATGTCATTTACTTGCTCCGAGGTACATTTTTAAAGATAAAACCGGATTCTATTACAGTATAATAACCATCAAAGTCACCGTATATTTCGTTCGTACCTGTTAAAGTCTCAGTCTTTTCGTATAATTCTATCGTAAGCCAATTTTGCTGAGCCCCTTGGGGAGATCGCTCAAACGAGAAAATATCTTGTTTCCAGTGCAAAAAGTGAACTTTTTCATTGAATGGTCCAGCGATTACTCTTTTGAGAACGAACAGACTAGCTGTACAAGATTCGGATGCATTTCCTATTTCAGTTTAGACTGATATAAATTCGATATCAGTGTCGTATAAATTGGTTTGAATGTATTCTGAGTATGATAAATCAAAACAAAGAAATTGGTTAGACTCGGTTAGTGTTCCATAGGTTTTTTCATTTGCAATTTCATACGACAAATTGTTACGTTGTTGATATGTAGGTACTAGACAGTATGATATACCAAAACGACAAACATAATGTGAATCCTTCTCTTATAAACACGAAGAAAAGGTTTAATGTTCCAGAAAGTCACAGTGTGCTTTGTCGCACTAAGGAGCGTATATATTTCGTGGGATCTCAAGAAACGACTGGATACATTATTCACTGGCTTAAATATAACACGGTGCTACTTTAAGGCTGTGCCTTAACATGGCTTAAGTATATTGCTTTACCTACTTCCTACATTACTATTACATTTTTCTAATATAAAAATGCTTCATGCATCGTGAGGATCGCGTCCGTAAAGATCAAAGTAAGAAAGTATTGATGGATCGCTAGCTAAAAAGCATTTTTGCTATCAAGGCATTTTTTGTTTGCCGTGGTATTCTATTCTAAGATACCGCTACCTTGAAATTGCATTTCTTTCTACAAGATTTTGTTAGAAGTACCTAAGTGATGTTAAGTTTTTCGTCATCCATCTCTTGGCATGGCTTAGCATCTTTGTAGCAGTAAGTAATAATGAAGGACGCTTATGAAGGACGATTAATACTTTAGCTAAGTAATTAATGCTCAAAAAGTGTGAATAATTTTGTACCCAAATGTGTTATGTAACTTACTACCAGTGTATTTTAAGTATTTTAATGGGTAACAAATGCTCTACAACGGAAAGCCCGGCAACCATCATTCAAAATGTTTCAAGGGAAAATAAAAGTGGTGTGTGCTGAAAAGAACTCATTGAGGTCAAACATAAAGAACGAACTTCAGCACCACTTGTTGCGGCGTATTGTGGCCGAGAAAGAAAGTGTGTAGGTACCAAGAGAAACGACTTGAAATTGTAAAGAATTTTCAAGAACACTCGTAACAAAAGGACTGATCTATAAGTACCTAACTACAGGAAAACCACATTGTGTTTTTGGCAGATAAAGTTGTCGACCGATCCATGCAACTGACTTAAACACCGATAAAGGACGAATGTTTTCAACCGTAAGTAATAAATATTAGCTGTAATCAAAATATTAAATTAACTAGGTAAGTACCTAATGATTTTGTATCAATACCAATATTGTAAGATCTTTAAATACGATAAGCATTTGTGCCTATTTTTCTTCACCAAAGACTCGGACCTACCTTGCTACCTATAAAAATATTGATACTTTATAGGCGTAAGTTTAAGTGTTACTTTAACACAGATAATATATAATAGACTTCTTTGCGTTTTACATGACCCTAACGGTACCTACTGTGATAAACACTAAAGAAAAGTCATCCCTCTAGAACCCAGATTGACGATAAGGCATCTATAGGGTGTTCCAATGAGAGTGCACATTTTAAATTGTGTGTAAGTATTTTTTTTCGTGGAAGTGGTAGTTCTGAAGTTTCACAGCTGTGCTGATGTCACTTATATTATTGTTGCAATTATTGAAAAATTAAAAAAAACCTCCTTCAAAAAAACAAAAAAAAATTGATCTAAAAACTGCTTCAAAAAGAGACAGCTCCAAAAAGCATGAAATAATATTTAAATCTTTATAATTACTATTAAAGCTAAGACTAGCAATGAAAACCTCCATCAAAAAAACCTAAAAAAAATGATCTAAAAACAGCTTCAAAAAGAGACCGCTCCAAAAAGCATGAATTAATATTTAAATCTTCATAACTAGCAATGTAGGTATCACACCCATCTGTCAAATTACAGTTAACATTATCTTCATTATTTTTAGCCAGTAGACCCGCTGACACGACACCAGCACACTGCGTATGAAAACAGTCGTGTTTTTACTAATTGTTATGAAATAAATCGACATTTATTGCATCAACAATTTCCGAATCAAATCATCTCACGAAATTCAGGTGTCAGCTTGACAAATATTTTATACCATAGGCAAATACTTGTCTACTTTACAATGTAATAAAAATATATTCTAAATCAATATGTCCGCTCCTGTTGGGACACCCTATATAAAAAAAGCGATTAATAGTTTAATGGGGAAACTGTTGGACTTTCCTAATGAAACGGAAAGATTATATAGCCCCATAAAGTTCGGATGACCCATAAAATACCAGGTCATCGCATATAGGTGTGATTATTTTGGGAAAATTACTCATCTACCTATACCTTCGTACTTACGTATAATTTTTTATACTTTTCAATTACTTACTGTGGTAGAAGTTGGTATTTTGTGTTGTTGCGGGTAGGTATTTTAGTTGCTACTGCTACGTAGTTGTTAATTATTGAATTTTTAGATTTTGCAATTAGAAAATGCAATTATTATATTAATTATTTTAGTACTAGTTTTTAAGTTAAGTTTTAATTAGGTACAAAGTTTAAGTAAAGTTTTTAAATACGCACTGACAAGCAATTTCCAATTCCAATCAAAACAGTGGAACGGCTTGTAAAGATAATATCGACTTCAAAATCAGGGTGTTTCCAGGGTACTCAATTCGACCCGTCTTCCCTTTTTTTTGGGATTAGGACAGATCACCGACAATCAGTTCACCGAATGCCATTTGCCAACCGCCATATCACCGAAGATTCATTTCACTGACAGGTTATTTTACCGACGGGTCATTTCACCGACAAGCCATTTAACTGAAACTCATTTCACCGATTTTATAGAAAGGGAAATAAAGTAATCTCAATTAAAAAGTCAATTAAAATGTATTTCTTTTTTATTTGCCATGGTTAAAATGTATAGATACTGTGGTGAAACAATTTTTTTCGAACTACCTTCCATTTGTTATAAATATATTTTTTGTTACCTAGTCTGATTGTCTTCCCCTGTATTTACGTGTTTGCGTATTTGTGTTATGTTGTATTTGGATAAAATCAAATAGCGTGATTCAAAAGTTATTATCATGCCGAACTATGTCGTGATTGAAAAGACTACAAAACAAAAAGTCTTATTAATAAATAGGTAATGGTTATCAGTTCCACTTTTGCAAAAAAAGAACCGAGATATACTATTGGTATTGTGTAATAAGAAAGAAATTACAGTGCTCAAGTACGATTTCCACGAAAATAGATGGAACAGGAAAACATTATATTGTTAACAAAATGAAGGAGCATAGCCATGCACCCGACCCTGGTAAAACGCAATCCATCAATTTTACTAATAAACTTAAAAATGATGCTATATCTAGCGGAGATTCTCCTGCATAATTAATAAATAAAAATTTAGTTAACATACCTAGCAGCAGTGCTTGTTCTTTGCCAAGCAAAAATGCTTGCAGATAGATAATTAAGCGTACTCGTTCAAAGAAGTCACCTAAGGAGTCAACTACTTTGGATGAAATCGATGTTCCAGACGACCATAAAAAAGCTGCAGATGAACCGTTCTTAGCCCGCGATTCCAAATACGGAGACAATAAACGTTTGTTAATATTTTGTACAAAAAGTAATATTAGACTGCTCAGGGACTCCTTTTTTTGGATAATGGACGGCACATTTCAAACGTGTCCTAATCTGTTTACACAACTTTACACAATCCACGGTGCAGTAGGCTTAGAAAATTGCCGTAAAATTGTTCCCCTGGTGTATTGTTTGCTAACAAACAAAACTGAAGAAAGTTATATTTATTTTTTCCAACAGTTTTTTGACATATTATTTTGATTTGGTTTGAAATAAAAATTATTGATTTACTTACATGCATGATTTTATTTCCCTTTCTATAAAATCGGTGAAATGAGTTTCAGTCAAATGGCTTGTCGGTGAAATGACCCGTCGGTAAAATAACCTGTCAGTGAAATGAATCTTCGGTGATATGGCGGTTGGCAAATGGCATTCGGTGAACTGATTGTCGGTGATCTGTCCTAATCCCTTTTTTTTGTTTTTTGTATGTGTTACCGGCAATGTGTATAATCCGGCATTGTATACAATGCCTAGGCATTGTATACAATGCCTGAAACGATCAGGCAATGTATGAAATATAATTCATTTTATACTTTGCCTAGGCATTGTATAAATTGTAAACAGGGATGCCAAAGTGAAGTGTTAGATTTAGGACTGTCTGACCATACAGCTCAGTTACTGAGATTTCCAGTAAAAAAGTCACATGCAATAACACACTGGAAAATTAAAGTTCGCGATTACTGTGCCGAAAATATGTCAAAGTTCAAAATGTACTTAAAATCTTTTAAATTCTCAGAACTATATGCGATTAATGATCCTAATGAAGCATATAAATATTTTATAGATAATTTTAAGTTATTATATGACCTCTGTTTTCCCTGGCGTATTAAGAAAGTTGGAATAAACAAAAAACTTAAATGGCTCTCACGTGGCATAAAGACATGCGGTAAAAATAGAAGAAAATTGCTTTGGAAATACAGACTCTCTCCCAGCGATTCCAATAAAAGTAAATTCAAAGAATATTCCAATAAGTTAAAAAAGATTATGCAACTTACACAAAAGGCACAAAACAATTATAACATAAATACAGCTAGAAATAAATCCAAAGCAACTTGGGAGGTAATTAATAAAGCAAAAAAATGCCAACCAAAACAGTCAGTTGTAAGAATAAAAAAAGATAATAATACTTATACAACGGATCCTATACAGATAGCGAATAGCTTTAATGACTTTTTTATAGATAGAATTAGTAGTAAATTATATAATTGTAGAAATAAGATCGATACAAGTGGTAACTCCATGTACTTATCTCCAGCGACAACAGAAATCGTTCTTAAAATCATAAAATCTTTAAAGAACACATCAAGCGTAGGGTACGATGAGATCTCAACCATGATTATAAAATATGTTGCGGAATATCTGTGCCCACATCTGACTTATATCATTAACCTGTGTATTGCTGAAGGCGTTTTCCCATCACAATTGAAAATAGCTATAATTAAACCACTTTTTAAAAAGGGAGATAAAGAACAATTGACTAACTATCGGCCAATTGCTTTATTAACAATCTTTTCAAAAATTATGGAAAAGTATCTATATGGAGAACTTTACAGTTATTTAGAGAAATTTAACATTCTTTGTCAAGAACAGTATGGATTTAGAAAAAATAAAACGATTAATATGGCCATGTATGACTTTCTAAAACACATTGTTACACATATAGATGAAAAAAAACCTATCTGTGCTATATATACCGATATGACGCAGGCATTTGATCACATAGACCATAAGATATTATTAAAAAAGCTTGATGCATATGGAATTAGGGGAAACGTCCTGAAACTTCTAGAATCCTATTTGACTAACCGTAAACAAATGACCGAAATAACTAATATATGCTCGAATGACTTACTGGAAAAAAAGTACGTATCACAAGAAAGGATTATAAAATGTGGCGTTCCACAGGGAAGCATCCTGGGGCCACTTTTATTTTTGATTTATATAAATGACTTGCCAAAACATGTAAATAGTCCTATTATACTTTTTGCTGACGACAGTACTCTTATTGTAAAACAAAATGATCCATTAAATTTTCAAATTGACATAAATAAATCTTTAGCTGACATGATAACTTGGATGAATAATAATAACTTAATCATAAATATAAACAAAACAAAATGTATGCATTTTTTCCTAAAAAAACAACCAGAAAACTTTAACATCGAGTACAATGGTAATAGGATTGAGGACACTAATGATACCAAATTCTTGGGAGTAATTATTGATAATAACTTATCATGGAAAACGCAATCGGATGCACTGTGTAAAAAAATAAACAAATCTGCATATGCTCTATTTCAATTATCAAAAACAGTAAACCGCTCCTCGGTACTAGTAGCATATCACGGTCTCGTCGCATCAATATTAAGATTTGGTGTTATGTTCTGGGGGAACTGTAGCGAACGAGAACGAATATTTAAGGCGCAAAAGCGTTGTCTTAGAGCAATAGCGGGTATAAGCAGTCGAGAAAGCTGTAAACCATTGTTTAAATTATATAAGTTGTTAACGTTTCCTTGTATCTATATTTTGGAAATCTCTTTATTCGTCAAATTAAATTTGCATCTCTATAAGAAAGTATCTGAAACACGTAAAAATCCTATAAGAGCTCAGTATTTATATGACCTAACAATACCGAAACACAGAACTGCATTCCTTCAGAATAGTTTCCTACTCATGGCACCACGAATTTTCAATAAGATACCGAATAACATCAAGCTGTTAAATAATCAGGCTTTTAAAAAGAAATTTACAGAATTTTTGATTGAAAAATCCTATTACTCCATTAAGGACTATTTAGATGATAAGACATTTTGATAATAGTAATTGTATGAATTGACATTTTAATTTTAATATCATTGTAATTTTTTTTTCCTACTTATATTAATGTTGCATGTCAGAAGACAGAATATGGCTGATCGATTTTACTACCTATGTTATCTCTTACTACCTGTATTCGCAATAAAATGATTTGATTTGATTTTGATTTGATTTGATACAATGCCTGCTGGTCCACCGGCAATGTGTAAAATAAGTATATTTCGTATGTCTGTTATTAAAAAAAACCTCGAAATTTAAGGATCTCGCTCCACTGCGGTTCGATTACAAACTCAAATTTCTGTTGTCTGTTATAAAAAAATAACCTCGAAATTTAAGGCTCACGCTCCGCTGCGCTCCGCGCTCGCCTTAAATTTCTAACCTATACGCGGGACCTACAGGAGTGAAGCAGGTTCGATTACAAACTCAAATTTCTGTTGTCTGTTATAAAAAAATAACCTCGAAATTTAAGGCTCACGCTCCGCTGCGCTCCGCGCTCGCCTTAAATTTCTAACCTATACGTGGGACCTACAGGAGTAAAACAGGTTCGATTCCAAAGAGCCCCCCTCAAGCCCCCCTCGAGCCCCCCTCGAGCCCCCCTCGAGCCCCGTCGAGCCCCCTCGAGCCCCCCTCGAGCCCCCCATCGAACCCTCCTCGAGCCCCCCATCGAACCCTCCTCGAGCTTTCCCCGAGCCCCCCCCTCGAGCTTTCTTCAAGCCCCCCCCCCTCGAGCTTTCCCCAAGCCCCCCTCGATCCCCCCTCGAATCTATTCTCGAAAATCTTTTTATTATACACATTGCCGGTGGACCAGCAGGCATTCTATACAATGCCTAGTCATTGTATACACTGCCTAGGTAATGTGTGAAATAGATATCAATAATCATTATATTTCATACATTGCCTAAAAGGGCCAGGCATTGTATACAATGCCTAGGCATTGTATACAATGCCTGCATTTCATACATTGCCGGTAACATATGTACATCGATTACTCTGGCGCTGGTGTACCGATTTTGATAATTATTTTTTTATTCGATTAGGTAGGTAATACTTTGTAAAATAACAAAATCTGGTATTCCATGGAAGACTGACATCAGCCATTTTTATTAGTGTCCCCACAGGCCCTCCTTATGAGTGGATAAGGAGGAAGGCCCATATGCCACCACGCGGGCCCAATCCACTGCGCTAAACCACTGCGCCAGCACCGAGCTCCTCTGAGAGATTAGACCTTGGGAATGGTTATAGGCTACATTTAGCATAGCTACAGGAAAGGGCGACAAAAACTAGTCGATAATATCATAGTTGGTATAATGGTTTTGATCTACACTTCAAGGACCTCGATGGCGCAATGGGTTATCGCCGCGTTCTGCGATTGTTGTGGTTAAGCAACGATCAGCAAGGGCTGGTCATAGGATGGTTGAAAAATCACTATTTCGAGCTCCTTCGTGCTTCGGAAGACACGTTAAAAGCACGCGTGGAGGGAGGTTATTTAGCCCAATCTCTTTAATTAACCGAATTTTCGTGTCACAATGTAAGTAATGATTAATAAGCGCTTAGCTTTCCTTTTTTGTTTGTTGTGACCGATATTTTTTAACGCGTGCCGCGCCTTTCGTGGGTCTTCCCATGTTTTACCTACTTACTTACGGCCAAATACTCAAACGAATCTTAAAGTTAAGGCCACCTTAAATTCAAAAAAGTTGTTGTTGTTGATTTGACAGAAACTCTATGAAACTGACAGCTTCCTTAAAGTTAAGGAGGCTTTAACTTAAGATTTTAACCAAGAACCCTTTGGTTATTCGGCCGTCAGTAATATACCAACTAGTGAAGATAATATGTAAAGTAATTAGCAACCTAATACAGAAGGTACACTAAAAATAATAAAATAAAAAAAATTATTTAAATAACAAAAAACCGACTTCAAAAAAACCGACAAAAAAACCGGAATACTTACAAAAACAGCTTCAAAAATACCTCTAAAAAGCAATACTTAAATAATATTCAAATCATTAGTTACGCGTATCAATATTAATACAACACGTCTAATGAAGTCGGGTGGGGCTTTTAGAATAAAAAAATAGTTATCCCAGCCCCACCCGGCTTCAATAGACGTGTTGTATTAATATTGATATGCGTAACTAATGATTTGAATATTATTTATTGCTTTTTAGAGGTATTTTTTGAAGCTGTTTTTGTATTCCGGTTTTCTGTGTCGGTTTTTTTGAAGCTGGTTTTTTGTTTATTAAACATTTTGTTTTAATTTAATTTATCGTTAATTAATTATTCATGCTATTAAAACAGTAAAATCAATACAATACTACAATCCTATCAAGAAATTATTCATTTCAATAAATTAATTCCAGAATTTATCAATTTAATTAATGCAAAGCTAAAATGGAGATAGAAACAGTTAATTGGAATCGGAGCAATAGGTTCTTGAAATACCCTTCAGTTATTATTCCAATAACAAGAAGATTAAATATTAACGTCCATTATGATAAATGTTGAACGGGCGTATTGTGTCATTCTAGCTAATTGATTACAAATATTATTATTATGTTCAATGTGTTCAATAGTCAACGTATATTTGCTTGAACGGAATATTTTTATGATTTCTGACTGAAACAAACATGAAAATTTACTGAAAAAAAAAAATCTTGCTTAAAAACACGTTTTTAAATCGGACTAAATTATTACAAAAAAATCGGACTAAAAACATTAAAACGGAATAGTAGTATAGTTAAAGAAGAATTTATTTTTTACTTTTTACTCTGTTTTTTTTACTAGTCCGTTTTAATGTTTTTAGTCCGAATTTTTTTGTAATAATTTAGTCCGTTTAAAAAACGTGTTTTTGAAAATGATTTTTTTTAGTAAATTATTTTTTTCTGCTTTTTAGTTAACGAGCTAAGACTAAAAATATACCATCTCCTATCGGAGCACTTGTCAAGACGATTCAAACCAGCCCAAACTCGATGGGGTTGCATGGTTTTATTATAGAGTTCCTATGGCCTTCCTCCGGCTCCATTATCAGACCCTGGAAACTATTTCCCAACAAAGTACTCGTCAAGACTATTCAAATGAGTCCAAACTGGATGGGGTAACATGGTTTTATTAAAGAGTTCCTGTGTCCTTCTTCCGGCTCCATCATCAGACCCTAAAAACTATTTCCCAACAAAGTACTCGTCAAGACGATTCAAACGAGCCTAAGCTCGATGGGGTTGCATGGTTTTACTATCGAGTTCCTCAGACCCTGGACACTATTTCCCAACAAATAACTCGTCAAGACGATTCAAACAAGCATGGCATTTCGTCTTTATCATCAGACCCTGGACTTCATCTCCCATTAGAGTACTCGTCAAGACGATTCTAACGAGCCCAAACACGATGGGGTTGTATGGTTTCATCGTTCATGAAATCCGGGCGGAGTCCGGTCTGAGCCCTTAAAATCCGGTCTAGACCGGATTTATCCGGTCAGATGGTAACCCTACCTATAGGCGGCGCTCCGCCTATAGGTAATGTCTAAAAGTATCAATAAAAGCAGAAAAGTATAAAAGCATAAATTATTAAAAAAAACCGGCCAAGAGCGAGTCGGACTCGCGCACCGAGGGTTCCGTACAATCATCAATATATTTGGATATGTTATTTTAGGACAGTCTTTAAAAAAAGTAGGATAAACGGCAGACAGGTGGAAGGGCGAACAGGCGGACAGTTAATTTACAAATGCTGCTTATGGTGACTGAAAAACGTTTCAGCCACTCCACATTGCAAAATGTTTATATTAGTAGTCCATCAGCCATTTTGATGTCCCCACTGCTGGGGCACAGGCCTTCCTTAGGTGGATAAGGAGGACGGGCCATAACCCACCACGCGGGCCCAATGCGGATTGGTGGGTGTTAACGACTGCAAATGCAGCCGGGACCAACGGCTTAACGTGCCTTCCGAAGCACGGAGGAGCTCGAGATAATAAATTTTTGGTCACCCATCCCATATCGCTGGTCCAGGCGCTAAACCACTGCGCCACCGAGCTCCTCGTTATTATTATATTACTATATTACTAAGTAGGAACTTATTCTTCGTTTATTCGTACGGCAAATAGTAGGTAATTATATTAGAACCAGCCACTGGCAGCCACCAATTTATTATTGTAGTGTTAGGTTGCGCCATCTCTTAACCGATAGTGGAACTATTTTTTCCCCTTAGGTTAGCATGCTTAGGACAGCGCCATCTGTTGACTGGTAGTGAAACTAAAAAAATTTTTGTTTGTTTTATGAATTTCTAAAAAAGTGTGTTATATTGAGACATCGTTTTATTTTTCCTGTAATCTTTACATAAACTACTATCACATAGAATTATTTCAGATTTTTCTCTATGCAAACTTCGGAGATAGGGGGGGAACGGTATTTTTTTTTTACATTTTTCATCATAAGTCGATAACTATGCGGCCTAAGAAAAAAGGAAAAATTGTTTTAAAATGTGCAAACAGCGTTCTTTCATATGATACCCCACATGCCCTAGTCACCTCACTTAAAATTTTTAAGACCCCTTTTCAGTCCCTGTTGTAAAAAAAATATTAATTTTATTATTTCTTTCTTATTTGCAAAATAGTTGGGCAAATGTCATCTTAAACTATTCCAAATTTCAAGTTGATACCATTAGTGCAGGACGTGATAGAGTACATCAAGAAGAAAAGCAACTTTTGTTTGAGAGTTCAGCCTCTGGAGTCGCGCCATAATACCAATTTCAAGGCGTTTGTGGTGCGCATCCCGACAGCAAGGCTGGACCTCTTCATGAAGGAGGACTTCTGGCCGCAGGGCGTGGTGTACAGGCGCTTCCGAGGAACATTGCCCTGTGCCCCCGATTCGACACAGAAAATAGTGTCAAATTAATTATTTACTAACATTAGGTACTATAAGTTATTAACTAACACCATTGTTTTTATATTTTTATATATGTTTAGTTTGTAAGGTACATATCTATGGGCCATTGTTGCCTGAATATAAATAAATGAATGAAAT
Source organism: Agriphila geniculea (assembly GCA_943789525.1). Taxonomy (NCBI): domain Eukaryota; kingdom Metazoa; phylum Arthropoda; class Insecta; order Lepidoptera; family Crambidae; genus Agriphila; species Agriphila geniculea. The sequence goes on from OX038875.1 coordinate 19,920,960, forward strand.
GAAATGAATTAGTAGTTCTCGAGATATCCAGCTGTGACAGACAGACAGACTGAGTCACACCATAAGGGTTCCTTTTTTACCATTTTGGTACGGAACCCTAAAAACAACATTAGAGTTACCTAGCTACCTACATCTTTTTAAAATGGAACTTTGAAGTCACACCTAAATGATGTAACTGGATGTAACTACTTATTTTCTAATTTAAAGAAAGTGCGTAAATGTAGTTCACTAAACGTGGGCAAAGATTTGAAATCGTTCTGTGGGAGTAAACCATAAAGTTAATATACCTTTCCGTTAAATATATTGACTTTATGGAGTAAACAGCTTTTTTTAAATTATCTCCAATTAAAGTCCAATATGTCAGCAACAGGTTCAAAAGCTCTTGGAGTTAACGAGGCGGCCTCGAGGTCGGTGTTGACATTTAATCAGGGTACGCGCTCGGACGTCACTCGGCAATGATTGGATCTGCTGCGGCGTGTAGGGCTCGCGTGGTCTCTCGATTGAATTTGTATGGAAACCTCAGACTAAATGGAAACTTTATCTTCCTGCCGTATTTAAAGCTAGAAATCAGCAAATAAAAGATAAGAGCGTTTATCGAAGCATTTCATAGAAACTTTCAATTTGAAAATGTTTTAAATACATAAACGAATCACAGGATAATTTACATAAATTCGGAAGAGTGTTTCATAGTACCTATTGCTGTGACCTATTGTATGTATTCTGTGCTATTTTATTAGAGCCTAGCTTCATACGAACAACACAAAAATTCAGTGATAGTTTTTTGAACTTGTCTTGTTTTAATAATTTCTTCCCAACTTTTAGTTCATCAAAATAGGTATATTAATAAATAAAATATCTTAAAAGGTACATACAAGAAACTGTCTTTTAAGAGCGTTTTTACAACAATATTTTTATAACGACACCAGTTATGAGATTATTTACTTATTGGTATCATCGATAATCATGCTAAAGTTATATCAGTAATGAGAAAAACTTTTACTGAAAAAAAAATGGAGGATAAAAAATATATTTCAAGATGAAAAACTGGCAATGAATGAGCAAAAGGAAAAAAACATTTTGTATCCAATGCATTTTCATTTGCATTTTTATTTTTTTCCTAAAAGTTAATGGACAAAATTCTTTTTTACCAGTTACCATTTCAGTTTCAGTGCTGCCGTTTTCTTTTGTAGGCTAGATACATCCACTCCAGCATAATAAGTATTTTCTTTGACTCGGGTAAGCTCTTGACGAGTCATTGAAAGTCGGCAACCTGCAAGCGACGTGGGCTCCGCTAAGCTGAGAGCCTAGCCTACTATGAAAAAAAGAATCGCTATAACCGATACCTTTGCAAGACAATCGAGTGCGCATTGAATTCTTATTGGGCACAAAGTAGATCATAAAGTTAATATACCATATTAACTTTATGGTGTAGATAAGCATCATGTTCCATTTTTGAATTTTCAATATAAATGACCAAAACAACTCAGCGCAAACCGTAATAACGGGGAACTTTGAAAATTCCTGTTAAATTATTAAATATGGCTATTCAAAACACGCAATACATTAGACAAATACCTCATCATTCCTAAAAAATAAAAAATAACTTTAGAATCTTTAAATACCAGTAAAAAAAACATGTCAAAGTGTACCGATTTGTGCATTTTATTTTCTCTGTGATTTAAAACATTTTTTAAATTATCTCTCTATAGTGCACTCCTTGACAATACAAACAATAAGCGAAAAAATAAATATGAGTCGTATTCTTATTTGTTACAGCTGAAACTTTTTTGAAAAAAATCGCTGACCAGCAAATTTGAAATTCCACTTGAACAGATTGTCTTCGTTTTAAAATACCAAATAATTTATTATGTTTTTCTCTCTATACGGCACTCATTTAAGAATTTTGCTTCCTAAAACTTAAGTTTACATCAATAATAATGCTTTCATTCTTTAGATAACTTCTTTGGAAAAACGCTAATTTCTTTGAAATGCGGATAATACAGTCTGTACCTAAATGTTTTCGTGATTGAGTATAGTGCCCCTATTTATGAAATTGTGACATTTGCCTGTAGATTCGCGGATATGAAATGTACACGGATCAACCATATGTCAAAATATGCGTCTACTAGGGCTATAAATTGCAATTTGAATTCCTAAAATCGGTCGGTAACTTTGGAGGTTTTCCAAAATTTTACCAAAAATTTTCCGCCGACTTGGATCGAGAATTTCTGAATAATTTTTTTGAGCTCTTTATTCAAGAAACGGTAAAAAGGATATCGGAATTGAATTAAGCTACAGTTTGAGCCATCTTAGGAGGCAAAAAAGAGTAGGCTGTAGAATCCTTTTCGCGCGAGTTCAGCGTGCGCTCTCCGTTCACTTTATAGTCAGTACGATAAAGAATGAGCATTGATAACAGCGAACCTTGAACTGTGAATAAAACGAAAAGAACCAGGGGCCGTACCGGCTAACGAATCGATTATCGAAAAGTCTGCTGGGTTTCAAATTAAAACAGATAAATCGAGCACCAATTGGGCGAAAATGGCGAATCCCAAATCATGATGTCACACGAACATCGTTATCTTCCAAATTACGTCAACAGAAAGTACAAGACCAAATTCCTTACTTTGATTTTTCTGTTTTAAGTTGAAACCCAGCAGACTTTTCGATAATCGATTCGTTAGCCGGTACGGCCCCAGGCTAACATGTTTGTAAAGGAGTTAATCAAAGTACCTGTTCATAGATCCGGTCAGCCTATTATCAATGCCTTTGATAGTTGTGTATTTTTTGAATTGAAAATCTCAGTTCCCTTTACAAAGGTAGGAGCCCATACTTTCTATAGTTACAAAAACTTTCTGCTCGATACTTTGATAGATTTTCGTTCTAGGAAACTAACGACGGTAGTCGTTCGATTTGAATGAACAACGACGTTCGTTTTCGCAGTAGTGTAGATAGATCTGGCTTTATTTATACACCTACGATAGATGCTGTGTTGTCAACTGTATATTGCCACCGCGGTAAAACCTGTCTTAAGCCTAAACCCGGAAATTACTAAACCATAATTAATTATTTCCTTTCTATGATTGAACTGGCCAGAGACAACATTTAACTTATGGATTAAGGGATTAAACAAAAATGTTTAGCATAGCCAAATATAAAAACAATTTGTATGTCTTAATACCTATATTAATTAAATGATTCATAGTTACGAACAAAAATATGAATATTTTTTTATGATTAAGTCCAAAATGTAATTGGTGTTCATTCATTAAAACTTAATGTTTTAGTCAAGTATAACTTATACCAATGAAAACAGTTACTTACTTATCTCCGAATTCAACAATAAAACTTCTAAAACTGCTATTTTCACATGTGAGTCTGTGAAGTAGGCTGCTGCCAACCGACGGCGATGTGCGACGTGCTACTGATAGTAGCTGCCTCTTCGCTAGTATTCTTCGTGTGGCCAAGATATTTTGTTTGTATGGGACACTTCGACTTGTATGGTTATGTGGGTGGAAAACTAGGGAGCACACATCGGCGACCGATTTTAATCCATTGAAAATGATGACTCGTAAGAAAATTACTCGTAAACCACTCGCAAGTTTAATCGCCTCTGTGGTCTAGTGGTTCGCCCACCCGTGTAAGACGCAGGGGTCCCGGGTTCGATTCCCAGGGGGGTACAATTTGTACTCGGTTTGTTTGGTGGTAGGGCTTATTTCAAGTCCGCCTGGCTAGCTACCACCATCTTACCTTTTTTTTTTTTATTTATTCATTTAACATATTACAAGACATATAACAGAATTACTTAAATAACACTAAAAAAACCACAAAGATTTATCATAAGTGTTACTTGTTTTCACATCGAGATTTCATTGAAATGCCAACAGAAATAATAATATAAAATTATAAATTATATGGATAAAAAATATGCTTTTAGTTTTGATTTTATGTTTTGATCATTAATATTCTCGCGTAATTCGGGAGGTAGTTCGTTAATGAACCTAGGAACGAGGTAATCAGATGTTCGCTTGCCGTAGCAATTGTTTGCCCGTGTCGCACTCACACAGACCCGTTTCCGAGCGATAGCCCGCGTGTATACAGGTGGCTTACCAGTTGTCTGTTATGTAACTGTCATTAAAAAAGTTTTCTTTTAATATTGCATATTTAAATTGCGTTTGTACAGGCAGAATATTACAATGCGTAAATAGTCCTTTGTCATCATTGTAAAATTGTTGTTTAATTTTAGGTGATACAAGTTTCCGAATTATTTTTCTTTGGAGATTGAAAATGTCATTGAGATAAGAATTGTAGGTACGTCCATAACTGCTAAGACCGTATTGGACATGCGATTCAGCTAGAGAGTGATACAGCATTAACTTGACCTTAAAAGGGACTCGATCTTTAATAATAGTAATATTCGCTAGAAATGCCCGAAGTTTATTACATACGTGTTCAATGTGATTACTCCAGTTAAATTTGCTGTCTACGGTTAAACCAAGGTAAGTATGGGAGTCAACTATTTCTATATTTGGGCAGCTACATTTTGCCAATGACGTGTGTATACAGCTGTGGTCGTGTGCTGTGATATTATTTATTACAGGTGAGGGTTTCATGTATGGTGATTTTATTACTACTAATTTTGTTTTATTAGAATTAAGGACTAGACCTACATCATGGCACCATTTTATCAAATTGTTAAAGTCTGATTGTAAAAGAGTCCAGGCGGTTGTTGGATTTTTATTGGACACGACTAGGCAGGTGTCATCCGCGAACTGGTAACAAGTACTGTGTTCGAGACAATTACTCATATCGTTGACGTATGACAGAAAGTGGAGGGGGCCCAAAATAGATCCTTGAGCCGTTCCTTCAGAAGCTGGTATGTGGTCACTGCATACGTCATCGATTTTTACAGAGAATTTTCTGTTGTGGAGGTAGTTTTCACACCACATTAGTAACGGTCCGCGTACTCCACAGTCCTTAAGCTTAGTAAGTAACTGCTTGTGATCCAAGGTGTCAAATGCACGCGAAAAATCTATAAATAGAGCTAACACGTGCTGTTTGTTATTGAGATGCCCATTTACCTCATTCGTGAACTTGGATAGGAGTTCTGTCGTGCTTTTACCAGATTGGAACCCGTATTGATTTTGGGAGATAATTTCATGTTTCTTATAAAATGTGTGTATTTGTTCACTTAAGCATTTCTCAACAATTTTATTTATGGTGGAAAGCAGAGTTATCGGCCGATAGTTGGTGTAGTTTTTAATTCATCCGGGTACATGCCCGTACGGACACTACGATCGACAAGGCAAGATAAAGCAGTGGATATTTCTTTACCTATGATTTTGACATCCGACACCCGAATACCGTCTGATCCAGGAGCCTTGTTAGATTTTAACTTATTAATTATTTTAAGAATTTTATCATTTGAAGGTTTTTGGTAACGGATGCTGGAATCTATTTGCTTTTTATACTTAGACGGATCAAGTAATTTAAAATTGCAATCAGGGATAATATCTTTCACGGATTTTTTGAAACCTTGAGCAAAGTTATTTGCAATAGTTTTAGTGCTTAATCCTTGAGTATCAAATGCCCTGTGAATTGCTGTGTCAATAGATAATGTTACACGCCCCATCATTTGGTTTAAAATTCGGTAAACTTGTCTTATGTTTTTGAAATTATTATTAATTTGTCTTAAATAGTATTTATATCTCTTATTTTCTATGATTTTATGTATTTTATTGCGAATTTTATTATATTTTAATCTTACTGCTGGATCATAGTTACTATTTTTCCAGGATTTAAACAATGCGTCTCGTTTTTTACAAAGACGGTCAACATTGTCATCAATCCATGGAACACTAAGTCTTTTGTTTTGTTTAAAATTGTGAATGTACTTTTGACTAGTAGCAACTTTTTTAGAATTTCGAAATGTGTTACTTATATAATTATAAATTTCATTAGGACATTGCATTTGTTCAGTCTGACTCCAGTTTGCATTTTTTAATTCTTGGTAAAAAATATCATAATTAATTATTTGTCTAGTGCCACTCTGTATAAGTTTGGCCGGCTTATCATTAACGCACGTAAATATAATGGCTCGGTGATCGGCCAGTACAATATCTAATACCGCCGAGTACGGATGCATTGTGGGGAAGCGCGCAAAAATGTGATCGATGCATGTTAAGTCTGGCGCCATAACAACAATTTAAAAATTGTTGTGTTCCGGTAGTTAGAGGTAAGATAACCAGTTCTTCAGTGATGAGGATTCCGGGAGTAGTGCGCTTCCATCTTCGGCCTTATCGTCACTTACATCACTATCCCGTAGTACATAAAAAAAAAGTATGGTCTACACTGAAGGTACCTCTAAGGTAAACATTTTAATGATAGGTAAGTTGCAAAGCAGTATCCTTAAAATAATTACTAGTATGTACCCTCATTTAAATTTATGTTTGAAGTAATCCCAATCCAAGACTCGACTCGGTGAAGCTAGCGCCGGCGGAAGAATGAAGCTAGTCATATTGCGGAACTGTTTCAGCGCTTTTCGAACCCAGGGGTTTATTTTTCTGCTTTCATATTACTTAAAGTAAAGTCCTTTTTGTAACACAACACCTTGAATATATCGTCTCATGTAAAGGATTATGAAAGTAACACAAACAAAGGAAATTTCTGATGAATGATTGAAGACTAACATAAGTCTGCCTTTCAAGAGTTATGGAGACTGTACACGAAACAAATAATGTAATGTAACAAACTTTACCGACACGATCCGTAAACTTTTCACAAATATCCAACAAGTCTCATTTTCGAAATTGTTCAATTATCGATCATGTAAGAAGAACAATAATTATTTTAATGTGGAATTCCAACATCAGAGTCGAACATGCTTAAAGTTCCTAATGGCCTTTGCATCACAACTAAAACAACATTAACTCTTGTACCTAACTTGTAAGTTGGAGCAAGTTGGAAGTTGATCTACTTGGAATGCATGTGAAGAAGAAAAGTTTGCCACGGGACGGACTTGAAGGACAAAGAAATTATTATTTAGTGGGAAACTTTGGTGACAAAAGGTGCATTGAATTTGAAAGTGGTTTCACGAGCGTTTACGTGATGTAACAATGTAAGATTTTGAGCCTTACGGTGACACTTCAAATGTTTGAGCACCTAGTGCTATTCTCCGAAACATTACAAACAATATACCCTGCACACATGGACCGGCTGCTGTTTGTTTAGTGTATGTAGGTACCTAAATAGATAACTGTCGATTTCATAATATAATATTCATAAATATATCAATATTGTAGTGTTCGACCGGTATGGTTTAGCACAAAACCTGTGCAGGCCAGGCTTGAAAAAATAAAGTGCTATCCGGCACGCATCGGTACCAAACGATCTTCAGCGCTGTATCAGTGTTCGCGATTTAGCACAAAATGTATGTACAGTACGAGGTATGTATCTTTAAATTTTTTCGACGTAGTGGGGATAAGTTCACGCATGTGCTCTTGTGAGCGACCAATAGCGTGCGCCCCTCTCCCGCCGCCCGCGCTCCGCACCGCGACGCATGCCCAAAATACGCGTTCCGCGCAATCCCCACCCGATTTCAAGATATATGCCTCGTACTGTACATGCAGTGGCAGATCCAGGAGGGGCTAACAGCTCAAGCAATCTCCAAAAGCATTTGAACACCCGAAACCCAACCTCAGGCTCTAGCTTGAGGTTGGGTTTCGGATCTATTTATTATTATCTATTTTATATCTCTATTTTATCTATTTTTTATTTATTATTATTATCTATTTATTATTTTTAGATCTATCCATAACGAAAGTTTATGACCGGCCCTAAAAAAAGGAGAAAGTTATGAAGTTCTTGCCTCATATTTTCGTCATTCTGAATTGTGGATTGAAAAACCCCTCCACCTGGGGTCAAGCTTATTGCAAACTCAGACCAAATAAAAAAGTAAAGACGGAGTCTTCCGACAAAGCGGTGAAGCCAGTAAAACTACGCCTTTGCTGTGTACATACTACATACACAGTTTACGCACACATATGTAACGAAACTACGCCTTGCTTTCGTTCGTCATTAGGCGAACCCTGCCGCCCGGCCCCCGCCCCGCCCTCTAGTACGCAAACATGTACAATCAAAAACCGGCTTCACTTAGTTGTTCGCAACCACTGCGCAACGCTCCATCTTCCTTTTTAGGGTTCCGTAGCCAAAATGGCAAAAAACGGAACCCTTATAGATTCGTCATGTCTGTCTGTCTGTCTGTCTGTCCGTCCGTATGTCACAGCCACTTTATTCCAAAAGTATTAGGACTACATAGTTGAAACTTTTTAGGTAGGTGTATTCTGTGAACCGCTTTACGATTTTTATATAAAAATAAAAAAAATAAAAGATTAAGGGGGGGCTCCCCATACATGGAACTGAAACTGAAAATATTTTTTTTCATCAAACCAATACTTGTGGGGTGTCTATAGATAGGTCTTTAAAAATGACATTGAGGTTCCTAAAACTACTTTTTTTCAAAGTCAACCATTTGAAAGATATTTGCCGCCAAAGTGGTAAAATGTGTGTCCCCCCCCCCTTTAACTTTTAAAGTATCTTGATAAACACTTTCAACGAAAATTGGTTTGAACGAGATATAGTAATTAGTTTTCAAGATATAGTACATTTTCCAAAACCGCAAATATAACTTTGTCATTCATACACACACTGTGAAAAACAAAGTTATTTTTTCAGACGAAAAATGATATCGGTATTAAAATATGGTATGGTATAATGAACCTACGGAACCCTACTGCGCGTGGTCCGACACGCACTTGGCCGGTTTTTAATTTGATCTGAGATTGCAAACTGAATCCAATCCATTCTGGATCCGCCACTGCGCTGCGCACATGTGCTTTCCGGTTCGCGGAAGACAGTACGTAGCGTCGCGTTTCCCTTAGTAATATTCCAGCAGTATTTCTCGAAACACATAGCCAGGATTTATTGAGCCGGTGTGATGAAATGGACCCAGCTGCGGTACCAAGGGTGTCGGGTTTAAATCCCGACCCGCATACATTATACAAAACGGGCTGCTATGACAAACTGTCTCATAAACATAATTGGAACCTTTGATACAATCAGCCGAATTCCGTTGTATGTACCTTGTATATTTTATGACGTAGGGTCGACTGAATTTATGAATTTAAATCTATTATGAAGTAGGCTAGGCTGTGGCACAAAACCCGATGTGCTGGGTTATTGTGTTACGCCCCCGGTGTGTTTTGCCCCTGTACTGGATGCACTAATTTTCAATTAAGGATTAAGTATTACTTAGTAAAAAGTCGGGTTGAAACACACCGGGAGCGTAACACACCTTAGTCCGAGATTAATTTATGGTTCTGAAAGATCTAAAACTTTTTTAACAAAAAAGAAAAACCTCCTTCAAAAAACCTGAAACAAAAACAGCTTCAAAATTAAATACCTATAAAAAAGCGAGAAATAATATTCAAATCATTAGTTACGCATAACATTATTAATAAAACACGTCTATTGAAGTCGGGTGGGGCAGGAAGACAAGTAATTTTTTTTTATATTTCTGAAAGCCCCACCCGACTTCATTAGACGTGTTTTATTAATAATGTTATGCGTAACTAATGATTTGAATATTATTTCTCGCTTTTTTATAGGTATTTAATTTTGAAGCTGTTTTTGTTTCAGGTTTTTTGAAGGAGGTTTTTCTTTTTTGTTAAAAAAGTTTTTATTTTCAACTTTTTAGTGGCAGGTATGTAAGCATGTAAATATTTTTTAATTTTATAAAATATTTTCAATGGTAAAATGCCCACAACTCAAATTCCCAATTTACGCTGTTTGTTTTTGAGGAGTTCCATTGTGTCTTCGTAGTCCAAGTCTAGTCCAGAACCTTGCATTGCAGACCATGGTTTGGTTTGTTTTGGATTGTCATAAACCTACCAAAATCCAAATCACTTTACATTATACTATTTGAATTTGAGGAGTTCCCTTGTGTATCTTCGAAGTTCAAAGTCCAATACCGATGAAATAAAAATGTGACCATTCTTGAAGTATACCCTTTCAAACAAAAAAAGAATCATCTAAATCGGTACATAAACAAAGATGTTATGTTCGAAAATCCGTAAAAACACGTGTGATGGCAAGCTAAATAATTGACATTTTTCAGGATTATGAAAAAACTACCAGCCAGATCTCTGTAATTTTTTTATGGGACCACACACGAACTATGTTCTTTAAGATAAAAAAAGAATTGTATAAATCGGTTAACAACTGACGAAGTTATGGTAAAACATACATAAAAAAAAAAATAAAAAAAAAAAATACCGACGACTTGAGAACCTCCTCCTTTTTTGAAGTCGGTTAAAAATGCTCTAAGTTATTTATCTTTTATTTATCTTAAAGCATTTATGCTCTAAGTTATTTATTATACTATTTAAAAATACTTCCTAATGAGTTATTAAAATAAAAATATCTTCATTTTCACAAGTTGCAACAACATAAATACTTTAAATTTGGGCCATTTTTTCCCATTAAAATAGGATCCTTTTAACCTGAATTTTACGACTTCCAAAACTTTTCTAATAAGCATTGAATCGATTCCTTTGCTTCCATTAGTAAGAGGAGCTTAGAAAGTAATAAAAGAGAATTAGATAAAGTTTAAAACAATCCCTTGAGACGACACGGCCGAAAAGGTTTCTTTCTATTAATCTAAGTAAAATAGAGAACTTGGTGTGGTACTATGGGCAACAGCGTCGCTTAACCAGTTTGCAACAAAATTCGTGTGCGTGCGTATCGCCCCTGCACGAACTAAACGTATGTGACAGCGGGCGCGGCGTGCAAGCGATTTTAACCTTAGCAGTGGTTAAGCGACGCTGTTGCCCATGGTACCTAAATAGAAATAACCCTTAATGCCTAATATGGTAGATAGGACCATCAAACTGAACAACTTTTTCTAGGGGACCAACTCTGAAATCGCGAAAAAATCTGTTTCATACATTTTAATATTTTCATTATTAGTTTTTGTGTGAAACAGCTGATTTCTTTTTGCGATTTCAGAGTTGGTCCCATAGTAAAAGTTGTCCAGTTTGATGGTCCCCCCCTATCTACCATATTCGGTATTAGAGGTTATTTTGTGACACGTTGTACTTACTTTGATCTAGAAATCTAGTGTACCTAACCTAGTGTAACTCCCTTCGATATTCATTTGCGTGATAAGAGCTAGTCCATGTCCCTTGTTTCCCATTTTTAACACCCTTAAAAAAAGTGATTTTGATGATTATTTTTTTGTTAGAATGAGTTTTCTTTCGAAATGGTCCATTTTTTAAATCAGTTCAGTAGTTTTTAAGTATACTTAATCCTGAAAATACCTACTGTCATTTTTAGGTTAAAACGAGATTTTTCGCATTTTCGGGTATAACTTCTTTGTTTATGAACTGATTTAGATGAATCTCTTTTAATACCTAGAAGGATAGTCGAAGTATTTCAATTTCATTGGCATTCGACCTTGGATTTTGAAAATACACAAACTCCTCAAAAACAAACAGCATGAAACTCACTAATGTTTAATTTTGAAGTCGTTTTGGTTTTTATTTTAGGATGTTGAAGGAGGTTTTTATTTTTTTTTCCAATCTTTCTCTATACTAAAATTGAGTGTAAAGATAACAGGCAGCTAGTAATATAATATAACTTTTACAGTACATATTTGTCTAGGATGTATACACCGTTAATTTTTAAGTATATCTAAAAAAATTGTTTAAAAAAACAAAAAACCGACTTCAAAAAACCTACCTCTAAAATGCAAGAAATAATATTCGTAATAATGAAACACGTCTATTGAAGTCGGGTGGGGCTGGAGTACAAATCCCTTTTTTTTTATTCTAAAAGCCCCACCCGACTTCAATAGACGTGTTTTATTATTACGAATATTATTTCTTGCTTTTTAGAGGTAGGTTTTTTGAAGTCGGTTTTTTGTTTTTTTAAACAATTTTTTATTTTTTTTATTTTTAGTGTAGGTACCTTTTGTATTAGGTAGTGTAGGTATATTATTTAGGTAGAAATTAAAATCGGCTCAGCCAAACGTGAGTTAATCGCGGAGAAACATACATACATGCGGGTCAAACTGAGAACCTCCTTTTTTAAGTCGGTTAAAGAACTACACTTAAGATATCCCTTTTCCAACAAAAAAATAATTATCTTATTCAGTTCATAAACAAATAAGTTATACGACTGATCATCGAGGTAGTTCACACAAAGTCATATTATTTTCGTGCTTTTTTCAAGATTACTAGAAAAGTACTGAACCGATTTCAAAATTTAAAAAAATGGGACCAACTTGGGAGTTTACCTAATGTAATAACGTTTGAATCATTTCAATCGGTCCAGCCGTCTTCGAGTAATCGGTGTACATACAAAAAACAAAAAAAAAAAAAAAAAAAAAAAAAACGGGTCGATTGAGTACCTCCCTCCTTTTGAAGTCGGTAAAAATTACATGGGGATATCAGACCACGTTTCTGAACATGAACGTGCATTTAAAAGTTAAAAATTAATAGTATGAAAATATCGAAAAAAAAACTTGATTAATCGGCAAACTCACAAAAATAGCAAGACGCGTGCGTAGATTCATTCTTTTCATTATTAACGTAGGTAAACAAGATAGTCTCTTATGATTACGCGCGTGTAATTCATGAATGAGCTCTTAATCCAGAAATCAGTAAAATTTCGGGACATTAATATCTTGACCAATTATTAAATATTAAAACTTTTAACTGTGCATACTCAATTAGAATAAGGAAGAGATACACTCATTACATTTTTAGATATACTTAAAAATTAACCGTGTATAGGGTAGTATTCTTTTGTTCTTCTGTGTGTTCTAGTTAAAAGCGAACATTCCGTCACTTGTTTTGTTCTGCTAGAAACTGCGTAGAAACTAGAAACCGCTTTGTACTGACTAATATTCCGGTTTGGGTTGAGATTGCCTATACTTAGTGTCTATGTGTGTGCACGCGATTTGTCCTGAGCGGCTTTTCTAAGTTTATATTTTGTAGCTTGACATTCTACCTCTCATAGTCTTTGAGTCTCGAGAAGGTCTCGAGAGAGGTTTGTAATCAAGAGTTTTATACAAAAAGTTTTAATTGATAGCACACCGCAATCACATTGATGAGGCGAGCTCCCCGAAGGCATGAGAGTTCTTTTTATTTTACCTGAGTTTGATTGAGCTGATTACTCTGTTTGTTCATCCATATGGGTGTAGTAATTATTACGGGGGCTGCCAAAGATTAAATTATTGATATTGTTATGTCCACTGACCTCCATTAAACAAGTACGCTGGACAGGCGAACGTCACCAATCGTTTGATCCGATTTCAAAATCGCCATATTGGCGTTGAGAGCAGTAGATTCTACTATGGCAGTAGTGAGTGACAAACTATGGCGATTTTCAAATCGGCACATAAAATATCATTTCATGACAATAGCCTGTCCAGCGTACTTGTTTAATGGAGGTCAGTGGTTATGCTGGTTAATTATAATTATGTTATAAATAGGTAGGTACCTACATTTGGAATTTTTAAGGTTAAGCTAAATATCTAACTATTCATATTTGTGACATAGAATTTTCTTGTGAAATGGTGATAATGTTATTTCTTAAGTATCTACTAAACTTTTTGATGTGTTATCGTTTTGAATGGCAGGGCAGGTCCTCTTAACTTTGATTCAATGAACCCCTATAATTGGTTACACACCACAGTTAACTCGTAGCGAACGTCTTGTCTCGTCTCATCTCACGATAAATAAAAGTTTGAGAGTTGCCAAACTTTGAAAACTATGCCGTACAGTACAAATAAACGAAGAATAAGTTTATACTTAGAATTACCAAAAAGTTAGTTTAGGAATATGATGCTTTGAGACGTTAAACGTAAGGCGTAATATTGCTAAGCAAAATTTTTGGTTAAACTAGATATAAACTTATTCTTCGTTTATTTTTACGGCAGAACTACAGTTTTAGGTTAGAAAGTTAAAAAGTAATATTTTCTTTGGTCGGCAATGGCTATTTATATACCTCTTAATCGTAAACAAAAGTTTAACTAGCAAAAATGAATTAAGAACCGTCTTATATCTTTACCTATACTTAATATTTTAACAAGTAAAAGACAAGTTCCGGAAGTTTAATTTAAATTACTTGACATATTAATTATACCAGGGTGAAGTCGATGTCATTGGCATTTTATTAAGAATCTAATAGTTGCCTAAAAAATCAAACTCCTTGGGGGCATTTGAAAAGTTTGAACCACGATATTGATAACTGTCGCTGATGATGTATTTCTGTTGCAGCAATAACAACAAATAAGTACTAAAAACAAAATAAAATAAATATTTAGGTGGGGCTTCCATACAAATTATAAACAAAAACTACATTACCTAGTTCTATTATCGGTCAAGAGATGGCGCTGACCTAAAACTGTAATATTCTACTCTACATCGCAGAGAAAGTAAATTAGTTCCACTATCGGTCAAGAGATGGCGCTGACCTAAAACAGCAATAAAAATAATAATAATTATAAAATAATTCTACTCTGCAGTGTATTTATACTATAATGGCACGGAACCCTCGGTGCGTGAGTCCGACTCGCTCTTGACCGATTTTCTATTTTTTATAAGTTTATTTGTTTTAAATAAGGTGTTTACAATTGGGTTGATGAAATTTTTTTAGTTCAATGTCAAAACTCTAGATTTTCTGTCAAGCTATGGATAAGACTTTCGTACAATACTGTTCTGTATTCGTAAATTCAAATGCAGAGTAAATTCGTAAGACGGCAATTCGTGCAAAATTATACCCTAACCATTCCAAAATATCAAAAATGAACAACGTTAATATTCAAGTTTTCACTTCTGCCGGCACTCCCGGAGTGCAACCCGATTGTTTTTTATGCTTCATAAGTTACCTCTCAAAAAAGAAACATTGGTAAAAGAATTATTTCGCTAGCATGAAAACTGCCCGAGATATCACAGTTTGAAATACACACAAATGGACTCACCCAAAAACGCTGCATACTAACGGCTACTCAATTATGACGTCACGCCTGAGCAGTTTGTATGCAACGCATAGGAAATTTGTTCGGCAGCTATATTAAATACTAGCGGCCGCCCGCGACTTCGTCTGCGTGGAAAGGTTTTTTGCTATCCCTCGGGAACAATACTTTTTTTCGGGATGAAAGGTACCCTATGTCCATCTCTGTACCCCTGACAACGTGTATGCAAAATTTCATGATGATCGGTTCAGTAGTTGAGACGTGAAGGCGTAACAAACAAACAAACAAACAAACGGACTTTTGCATTTATAATATTAGTATGGATAAGGGCTAGCTTTTGCCCGCGACTTCGTACGCGTGGATATTTGAGAAAATTATTAGGGGACCTTCAACCAGGATCCGATTAGCCGTTTTTACGCGAGGTCCCCACCAAGCGCGCTGCCTCGCGAGGCAAGACATTTGCCGCGTGTGGCGGTCCTCGCACGAGGTTGCTCGCTTGGTGGGGACCCGCCTAATTGCGTAAAAATGGCTGGTCGAATCCTGGTTGAAGGTTCCTTAATGTTTTTCTCAAATATCCACGCGGACGAAATCGCGGGCAAAAGCTAGTTTATTACAATAATCTCTCCCTCTCCCTTTCCCTCTCCGGCCCCTTAATAAATGTTTGAACCCCTATTTCACCTTTTTAGAGGCTAAATCATGTCCACCGTGTTGGACTTCAAAATAAATGTCATTTTTGCAATCACTATCCCATAAAACCTCAAGAACGACATCCACATCGATTTTCATGATTACTTACACCATTTACCCCCTAAGGGATGATTTTCAAAATAAAATAACAAATTATGTGTTTGCCTATTTATTTAAGTCGTGCCCCTACGAAATTTAAAGTTGTAATATCAATTTATTTTCTTTTTCCATACAAAATTTGTACCCCATTTTCACTCCTTTAGGGGTTAAATCATGTCCACCGTGTTGGACTCCAAAGTAAATGTTATTTTCGCAATCGTCATCCCAGAAAACCCCAATGACGACATCCATATCTATTTTTGGGTTTATTTATCCCATTTCATCCTCATTTCACCCCCATAGGGGTTAAAATACTAATAATAACAATATACGTTGCGTTAGATTTCCACCCAGAAGCCTAAATTAAAAATTTTGCGATTTTTACTTCGAAAATGAAGGATTTTCTTCTATACACATCTTCATCCCCCTTTTCACCCCTTCGTGGGTAGAATTTTGAAAAACGCTTAGACACGTATTTATTAATTTTCAATCGTCTGCCTAAACACAAAATTTGGAGATTCTAGCTTCAAAACTGAGGGACTTTCATACAAAATTTCATACAAAAATCCTTCCATAGTGGATGCCTACACTGTATATATAAGGTAATAATAAGTATCTATGTACAAAATTTCAAGTCTCTAGGTCCAGTGGTTTAGGCTGGGCGTTGATATGTCAGACACCCCTTCACTTTTTAGGGTTCCGTACCAAAATGTTAAAAAAGGAACCCTTATGGTGTGACTCAGTCTGTCTGTCTGTCTGACTGTCACAGCTGGATATCTCAAGAACTACTAATGGTATCAACTTGAAATTTGGAATAATTTAAGATGACATTTGCCCAACTATTTTGCAAATAAGAAATAAAAAAAAAATATATCTTTTTTATAACAGGGACTGAAAAGGGGTCTTAAAAATTTGAAATGGAGCTACTAGGGCATGTGGGGTATCATATGAAAGAGCGCCGTTTGCACGTTTTCAATCATTTTTTCTTTTTGTTTTAGGCCGCATACTTATGATGAAAAATGTAAAAAAATGACCGTTACCCCCCCCTTATCTCCGAAATTTGCAAAGAGAAAAATCTGAAATAATTCTATGTGATAGCAGTTTATATAAAGATTACAGGAAAAATAAAACGATGTCTCAATATAGCACACTTTTTTAGAAATTATCAAATTTCTAAAAAAGTTAACATCAGTTCCACTATCGGTCAAGAGATGAGATGAGATGAGACGCCGCGCATTGATTTTTATCCGATTGAATTCAATTACAAGTCTGTGTTTAAAGTATTAAATATTGTATCCGGGATCCGTATCTTTCATTCCAAGGTCTCATATACAGATCTCCGAAGATTTGAGTTGCATATTTCGAGAGTTATTTTGTTTGAATATGACCCTTACATAAAAAAAAAATTTTTTTTTGGAAATGGACAAATTTAAAAACATTTTTATCAGTTTTTAAATTTAGTTGATATTTTTTTTCTGTTAATAGTTTTCGACTTATGATGAAAAATGTAAAAAAAACAATAACGCCCCCCCCCCCTTATCTCCGAAGTTTGCAAAGAGAAAAATCTAAAATAATTGTATGTGATAGTAGTTTATATAAAGATTACAGGAAAAATAAAACGATGTCTCAATAAGCACACTTTTTTAGAAATTATCAAATTTTTAAAAAAGTTAACATCAGTTCCACTATCGGTCAAGAGATGGCGCTGACCTAAAATTGCAATACTAATTTTATTATGCTACGCTGCAGTGTGGTTTGATGGTGCAATTATGTACGGAACCCTCGGTGCGCGAGTCCGACTCGCTCTTGACCGATTTTTTTTTAAAAGAGAAGATTGTGTTTATCAAAATGGTTTCTTAGACTTTGCTATACCTACATTTTACGGACTAATTAAAGGTATCATTTAATTTAATATTTTTTTTTCTTTTAAAATGGACTTGTCCACCCAACTTTGAAGGGTGATAAAACAAATAATACGCAATATATAAAACCAAGAGGTATACAAGCTACTCTAAAAATTTAATATATTTACGATTTTTATTAGTATTTCGCTATTTTATTAATTAGTCATATCATCCCAATTTTATGTTCTAAATTTTTTATGCACAACGGGCCATTGATTGACCTTCACCTGATGTTAAATGGGCCGAAGGCGGAAGCACACTACACCCGAACTTCTTATCACTGAGGAACTTAAAATAGCCATAAATTACATAACATACAAATAAATATTTATCCGCCGTAGCCTGTGAAACTAGCCCTTAGCTTTGTAAAATTGTACTTATTAATCAATGCACACTAATTTAAAATTTAATCTAACCTAAGTGAATTAATAATTCATTCGCTCCTCGGATCTAGAGATATAATTGAACCTTAATTAAGTTTGAGCCGAGTAGTACTCTGATTCGCTGAAGATTACAATACGCCGATAAGTTAAACCTAAGACTAAATACTTACATAAGTCATTAGTATCTCCGAACAGTTCTAGGATTCAATTAGTACAACATATGTAGTTGTTCATTTAAAATTGTAACATGTAATGTAACGTGTTCATATTTTTTATTAAATTCGAAGATTTCGGACAAATCTCTGAACATAATTTAACTACAAGTTCATAATACGTACATACTCGTATGTTATGAGCTAAAGGTTGCTGTAAAGAATTGCTTTACTATATTATATGTAAAGGTATTTCGTTTTTGTATTTATTTTTCTATTAAGAAGACCTGGGGCCCTATTTTTGAATCGCTCGACTCCAGTCGAGCGCTCGTTTCTACTGATTTTCGTTCGACATATGACTCAAAACAATGGGATGTCGAACGAAAATCACTCGAAAAGAGCGCTCGACTGGAGTCGAGCGATTCAAAAATAGGGCACCTGATTTTTAAACAAATCAAGCACTACAAAAATGTATTCCTGTCACGTCACTACTGAAAACTTTTCTTTTGACAACTTTTTCATAAGATTAATTACAAATTCCTTAGAGCAACGCTGGCTTCCGTGAAGCTGCGTTGCTCTAAGACAAATTCCATTTTCTTCCGAGGCGTTGTAAAACCGATTTTATTTTACCAATTGAATGTTAACGAGGTTTGCTAATTACTAGCTCCCCGCTTTCAATTAAACGCAACTGTCCCGTTCCTGGCCAATCGTTACCGTTTCTCAGAGCGTACTATTGGAACATTTGAAATGCAAACGGCGGAACAAATTCTGTTAAATCGCAATCAACGCGTTGAAGTACGAGAATGTAACTTGTGTCAATATCGCCCGCAAATCGGATTACGTATGACTGGTGGCAAGAGATGGTAGGTACTTTTTGAGATCTAAGCTATGTCTCTTATTGCAACCGACCGTCTGAATTGAGGACCCCATACATTCGGTTATAAAAGTTTTAACTCACATATTAAAAAATTATTGAGCCTGTGCTATATATAAGTTTATAGAATTGATTACTGGGCCCTGTTTCACATAAGTGGGTTTTACAAGATTCTAGTTAGCTGTACGAGATTGTTTTTTCAGTGTAGCAATTTATGTTGTACAAATGTGTCGACTTGTAAAAAATATCCCAATTTCACAACATACTTGTCCCTAATAAATTAACTGACAGGTTTACCTATGAAATGCGTGCTGATTCGAATACAGATTCCTAGACGCCGCGCATTGCTTTTTATCCGATTGAATTCAATTACAAGTCTGTGTTTAAAGTATTAAATATTGTATCCGGGATCCGTATCTTTCATTCCAAGGTCTCATATACAAATCTCCGAAGATTTGAGTTGCATATTTCGAGAGTTATTATTGTTTGAATATGACCTTTACGTAAAAAAAATTTTTTTTTCGGAAATGGACAAATTTAAAAACATTTTTATCAGTTTTTAAATTCAGTTGATAATTTTATCTGAAAATAAATGTGATTGAATTATAAAAGGTAGTATTTACGAGGTTTGAATTTTCCATATTCGAAAATTAACATTTAGTGCTTGTAAGGGTCATATTCAAACAACAATAACTCTCGAAATATGCAACTCAGAGCAATGATTTTGATGTTGTTTTGTAGATAATATTCCTGTGTATTATAATAATGCGAAAAATTTGAACGTTAGTCCTTATTTTTGAAATCTGTGAGAAAAACTAAAAAAGCACACTAATTTCAGATTTAAATTTAATTAAGTAATTTTTATGACGTATTTTAATACTTAGTTAAAAATAATAGTTAAAAAAAATAGTTAAAAATTATTATGTTAACTTTTTACTAAAGTAAACGTTTGACGTTAAAGAAAACTTTCGTTACTACAAGAACTATTTTTTATTAGAAAGGTTTCCATGTAGCGAAATGGCCAAGCCACATATTTTGACTAAGGTGTAGAGTTTTTGAAGTTGGGGCTTGTAGAGTTAGGGCGTGTAGAGTTAGAAGCTTGGCTCTACATGAGGTCTGATAACTTTTTGACAGTGCAAGTCATATTTAAGACTTGACAACATTATACATGAAAATGATTTTGGTGGGATTAATATTTTTCGGCAGGGCCATCTTAAACAAAAAGTCAAACTTAAAATGCCGGTCATTGCTACAGAAGAGGTGATAGAGTTTGTAAACATTGAAGTCAATAGTGAAAATAGAAAGTGATAATAGTAAAATAGAGAGTCAATATTGAAAAAACCGCCTTCAAAAACCTAAAAATAAAAACAAAAACAGTTTCAAAATTAAAAAGCAATAAATAATATTCAAATCACCAATACGCATATCAATTTTAATAAAAAACGTCTTTTGAAGTCGGGTAGGCTGGAGGACAACTTTTTTTAATTCCAAAAGCCCAACCCGACTTCATTAGACGTTTTTAGGATTACGTATCAAAATGGTAAAAAAACCAGCCAAGTGCGAGTCGGACTCGCGCACGAAGGGTTCCGTACCAAAAAATCACGTTTATTGTATGGGAGCCCCCCTTAAATATTTATTTTATTCTGTTTTTAGTATTTGTTCTTATAGCGGCAACAGAAATACATCATCTGTGAAAATTTCAACTGTCTACCTGTTGTCGTTATTAATATAAAGCAAATAACGGCAAAAAAATCACGTTTGTTGTATGGGAGCCCCCCTTAAATATTAATTTTATTCTGTTTTTAGTATTTGTTGTTATAGCGGCAACAGAAATACATCATCTGTGAAAATTTCCACTTTCTAGCTATCACGGTTCAGGAGATACAGCCTGGTGACAGACAGACAGACAGACAGACAGACAGACGGACAGCGGAGTCTTAGTAATAGGGTCCCGTTTTTACCCTTTGGGTACGGAACCCTAAAAAGGAACCCTTTTGGTGTGACTCAGTCTGTCTGTCTGTCTGTCACAGCTGGATATCTCGAGAACTACTAATGGTATCAACTTGAAATTTGGAATAGTTTAAGATGACATTTACGATGCCCAACTATTTTGCAAATAAGAAATAAATTAAAAAAATTATCTTTTTTACAGCAGGGCCTGAAAAGGGGTCTTAAAAATTTGAAGTGGGCTACTAGGGCAGGGTATACCCCGCAGGGTATCATATGAAAGAGCGCCGTTTGCACGTTTTCAATCATTTTTTCTTTTTAGGGTTCCGTACCTCAAAAGGAAAAAACGGAACCCTTATAGGATCACTTTGTTGTCCGTCTGTCTGTCCGTCCGTCCGTCTGTCTGTCAAGACCCTTTATCTCGGGAACGCGTGGAGGTATCGAGTTGAAATTTAAACTATATACTAAGGTCTACGGTCCCTTGAAGCTGTAAAAAAATCAAACTTTTATATTAACGTGAAAAAAAGATATTTGCGTTTAGGGCGCAAAAAACGCATTTTCGATACTCTCAAAGGAATCAAAATTCATAGGGTACTTCCCGTTGACCTAGGACTATGAAATTTGGCAAGCGTCATTAACTACACTTACAGGAAAAAATCTGAAAACTGTACATTTGTAATTAAATCATAAAAAATATAGTATTAAAATACGTAATTTTATCATCGAGTGAAACAACGGTATGCGCGGTCATAGCTTAACTTCTTATTTTTTGATAATAGACTTTTGTGATAATAGAGCCACTAATAATTTTTAAAATATGAATTATTATTATTTTTAATTATTTAGACCCTTTCAAATATTGTTACAGTTAATTACTTTTAAAAATAATTAAAAAGGAATAAATTTGGCTTTAAATATTTCCGCAACATGGCGGTATGTCACGCCGCGTGACAGGGGGTCAAAGGTGAGCATGCGAATCTCCGTGCCACTGAATAATTCCATTCTAAAACTACCTAGAAGTAATGTACCGATGATATACGTTCTTATTTCAGATATCAAATCGATTGTACCGGCTTCCCGGCAGAATGATTGACAAAAGCATGTGGCACGGAGATTCGCATGGTTTGAGGTTATGTTTTTTGTTAAATCGTCGAATTCCAGATCAATCTGAGTCTGTACCGGTGGTTTGATGTATTTGTAGCCGTTACATATTCATTGTAACAGCTACAAACACTTTCGTTGCTCATGTAACGCAACAGGGTCAAAGATATCGCGATCTAAAGTTTTAAAAGCATGCGACTCTCCGGCCCACACACTTAAGTCTAAAATATTGATGAAAATTGCATTAAGATTAAAAATAAGCAGGTTTTTGTAATCGTTTGATCACGATAAACGACCCGAAAACATATTTTCAGAATATCTTTACTCGTTTTAGAGAAATTTGCAAATTTATTTACTATGAACAATCACAGTGTAGGGTTACCATATCGTCGGTCGGTCAGAATCATTAGGCTGTTTCTAGAAAATAGACCGATCGGAATACGTTATTTTGAGGGTATAACCTTCAAGAATTCTAAAGTTTATTAATTCTTGCCTGTCGATACTTTGGCATATAATTAGTTTATTTTTGCGTTTTGTGTCACATCTAGCCGATGCATCTTGAAAAATTAGATTATTTGTGGTGGTTATAAATAATTGGACTCTAAGGCGATTCTCCCACTGCCAACGCGCGCCGTCGTCGCGGGGCGTGGTTTGGCGTTTCACGTGCGCGGTGACGGCGCAGCGCAACGCCTGTTCGGGCGGTTTTCTCCGCGCCCCCACGCCATTCGGCGTCTGACGCGTCCCCGCCGCTTGTTTTTTAGAGGCATTAAATTTTGAAGTTGTTTTGTTTTAATTTCCAGGTTTTTAGGGTTCCGTACCTCAAAAGGAAAAAAAACTGAACACATATAAAATCACTCATGAGATTAAAACGTCCAGACAAATAATTAAGATTTGCCATCTCGATATTAATGACGGAATTTTAATAACATACGAGTAGGTAGGTACGGTCAACGGCATGCTGGGCTTCCACGACAGCGTAATGATATTCAATCAAATAAATAACAGATTTTTTACAGTTTTGTATAACCTCATGTGCTGCATAATGTACCTACCAAATGGCACTAAAATGGGCGTATATCCGAGCCACGAAACATTTGAAAACCAGAGGAAATCCCGCCATCGTAACGAAACGATCATCGAAAACTAGCCGCGGGGCGCGTCGCAGTGTGTTGTACCCCGCGGTAACGCGCCTGCTGGCGCAAACTGCTCGCGGATCGCCGGCGGCACGCGGCGGTGCGCGCTCACGCGCCGTGGCGCGCCTTGGTGTGTTGGACGAGGCGGTTTTCTGTACAAATTAATGTACTTGCATACAACGTAAAAGACGCGCGTGGGTGCGCCGTGACCACGCGCGTCGCCAGTGTGAGAACCGTCTAAACTGTCAAAATTGTTTTAAAGTAAAAAGAAACAATAGTATTGTATTTAAGATAGCCTGCGTAGTGTACAAACCTACTTTGTGTCATTTTCGTCCATGGAAACAGACGTGGGACCCGTACATTAATAACACCGTCAAAAAAATATTACAATTTGAAAAACAAGTACCATATACCTCAGATCACTTAAAAATCCCTATGAAATAAATTTGTGTCAAATTAAGGCATGGACTTTTAATATTTTCAATTTTTTGTTTGTCCGAGCCATTGATGCTTATAAAAAATATTAGTATTATTAGAGTTTACATATTTAATATCTTAAATACATGAGTGATGGACAGAATGAATTTGTGTCATTTTCATGCATGGATAATACCTAGGTAGGTAGGTATTCAAAAAGTTTGCGGTCGAAGCGAGTAGGGCGCAGGCGCGTGGCGAGGGACGACGAAGCTCGTCCGTTTCGGTTGGATACTAAGTACGTACATACCTATAAGTCTCACGTCACGATACGAACGAACACGCACCTTTCGTTTGGTTAAGTAGGTACTCTATAGAATTACATCTCCTGTTTTTGAAATTCATACAGATGTACTATGGACAACAACGTCACTTAACCACAACTCTTAAGGTTAAAATCGGTTGCACGCCGCGCCGCCGCCGTCATAACATAATATATTTAGTTCGTGCAGGGGGATACGTGCGCACACAATTTATTTGCTAACTTTTTAAGCGAAGCTGTTGCCCATACTACATACATATCTGTTCTGTTTCCATTCTAAAACAACCTAGAAGTAATGTACCGACGATATACATTCTTATTTCAGATATCAAATCGATTGTACCGGCTTCCCGGCAGAATGATTGACAAAAACATGTGGGCCGGAGAGTCGCATGCTTTGAGGTTATGTTTTTTGTTAAATCGTCGAATTCCAGATCTATCGGAGCCTGTAGCGGTGGGTTGATGTATTTGTAGCCGTTACATATTTATTGTAACAGCTACAAACACATTCGTTGCTCATGTAACGCAATAGCGACCTAAAGTTTTAAAAGCATGCGACTCTCCGGCCCACACGCTTAAGTCTAAAATATTGGTGAAAATTGTATTATGATTAAAAATAAGCAGGTTTTCGTAACCGTATATAATAGGTCTTTACCTATGAAATTGCCGATTTATATGGAGAATTTTCAAGAAGTTGCATTTTTCATACTAGCATTTTCTTTGTTCATTTAACAACCGTTAACACTCTTGTAACAAAACTTTTATGTACTAATGTTTGAACACTATGCTAACCTATTCCATTTACGATAAGCGAAAAAAATAAGTTTTGGCTAAGTTACAACCCCTCCGGTCACCCTTTTTTGGCTCACAAAAAAAAGAGTAACTTTCAAGATCTTTTTTTAATGCTATGAAAGCTAAAAAACCGGCCAAGTGCGTGTCGGGCCACGCGCCATAGGGTTCCGTAGTTACCTTATACCATACCATATTTAATACCACCTATCATTTTTCGTCTGCAAAAATAACTTTGTTTTTCACAGTGTTGGTATGAATGACAAAGTTATATTTGCGGTTTTGGAAAATGTGCTATATCTCGAAAACTAATTACTATATCTCGTTCAAACCAATTTTGGTTGAAAGTGTTTATTAAGATCTACAGCATATATTTTTTTTAGATTTTTCACTCTCTTATTTCAAAAGTTAAAGGGGGGGGGGACACACATTTTACCACTTTGGCGGTGAATATCTTTCAAACGGTCGACTTTGAGAAAAAGTTGTCTTAGGAACCTCGATGTCATTTTTAAAGACCTATCTATAGACACCCAACACGTGTTGGTTTGAAGAAAAAAAATTTTTTCAGTTTCAGTTCCATGTATGGGGAGCCCCCCCTTAATCTTTTATTTTTCTTATTTTTGTATTAAATTCGTTAAGCGGTTAACAGAATACATCTACCTACCAAGTTTCAACTGTGTAGTCTTAATACTTTCGGAATAAAGTGGCTGTGACATACGGACAGACAGACAGACAGACAGACAGACAGACAGACAGACAGACAGACAGACAGACAGACAGACAGACAGACAGACATGACGAATCTATAAGGGTTCCGTTTTTTGCCATTTTGGCTACGGAACCCTAAAAAAGGACTTTATTTTTACTGATAGTTGACTATCATGGTCATAATTCGACATACGTAAATCAAGATATTGTTAAATGTTTTAAAACATAGAAGTTATTATTTTCTCTGTATGTGACAAAATATCGGCAAGTTCATAAGTAAAGACCTAATATTTATAGATATATATTGCGAACGATTTTATCCTAGCTTTCCGATGACCTAGAGACTTGAAACTTTGAAAATAGGTCAGAACTGGAAGGCAATGCAATATTATGGTGTCATTGAGCTGATCTGATGATGAAGCCGGAAGAAGCCCACAGGAATTCTATGATAAAACCTACAACCCCATCGTGTTTGGGCTCGTTAGAATAGGCATGACGAAATTTTTTTTATTTTTTATGTTACATAAATTACCTCTCAAAAAAAGAAACATTGGTAAAATAATTATTTCGCTAGCGTGAAAACTGCCCGAGATATCACAGTTTAAAATGCACACAAATTGGACTCACCTGAAAACGCTCCATACTAACGGCTACCCTAGTTATGACGTCACGCCTAGGTGTTTGTATGCAACGCGTAGGAAAGTTTGGCAGCTATTGCCTGAATGGCTGAATAATTGTGTAATACCTTGAGAAAACCTTTATCGGTTGGAATTCAACAGATTTTGTCATTTACTTGTTCCACTAAATATGAAAATGTCAAAATTAATAACAGTGTTTCATTGTTGGACAGAGGATGTTTCATTGTGTACACCTAGGTGGACACAATGAAACAATTCCCATTTTCTTTTAAAAGTCTTCTTATTGGTTTATGTATCTATTTATTAATGAAACTATAACTGCCATTTTATACCTAATTAAGTAGATTCCGTTCCTCTAAAAACGGAATTCATATCTTTAAAAATGAGAGAAATATCAGACTCAGAGCTTTTGGTGTTGCATTGTTCCACACTGCTCTACGTTTGTATGTATGTGAGTTTTTGTATTGTTACTTGGGACAAGTTTCAATGGTTGTAATGTAATTTATGCTTACTACATAAGTCAAAACTTGAAAAATTAAACTTTAGTATTTACTTACCTTTTAAAAAAAACAAAATACCGACTTCAAAAAACCTGCCTCTAAAAAGCAAGAAATAATATTAAAATCATTAGATGTGCATTATCATTGTTATATAATAACAACACGTCTATTGAAGTCGGGTGGGGCTGGAGTACAACTTCGTTTTTTTATTCTAAAAGCCCTACCCGACTTCAATATACGTGTTGTTATTATATAACAATGATAATGCATATCTAATGATTTGAATATTATTTCTTGCTTTTTAGAGGCAGGTTATTTGAAGTTAGTTTTTTGTTTTTTAAAACATTTTTTTTTATTTTTAAAACAATTTTTATTTTTTTGTTTTTAGTGTAAGTACCTTCTCTATTAGGTAGTGTAGTGTAAGTATATTATTTGGTAGAAAAATCGACTCAGTCAAACGTGAGATATTCGCGGAGAAACATACATTCATACAGGTCAAACTGAAAGAGAACCTTCTTTTTTTTGAAGTCGGTTAAAAAGACTAAAAGTACCTCTTACCCAACAAAAAGAATCATCTTATTCGGTTCATAAATAACAAAATAGTCAAGTTAGTTGATGCAAAATCATAGTGTTTTCAGGATACCTTGAAAACTACTGAACCGATTTGAAAAAAAAATAAATGGGACCATTTCGCAAAAAAATTGAATCGAACAAAAAAAGAATCATCAAAATCGGTCCATAAATGTCGAAGATACGCGCGAACAACGATAAAAAAAACATACATTCAAGGATGTAATAAAACAGATGCTTCGTTCGGAGTTATTTTATTAATAAAATACATGTAAAATAATTATTTTTTTTTTCTTACAAAGAGGTTATAAGAAAACTGAATTTCTTAGTGCTCATCACGGTTAGTTCAGAGCCATCACGCCTTATTAGTAAGTTTGGATAGACTAACATACACGTTACTAACATAACAAGTGATGTATAGGTACTTGGTTATTTATAAAGCTGTTGGGTTTTAAAGTAAATGGGAACGGGAACGAGAACGAAAACGGAAACGGGAACGGTACTTACCTACTAATCTCTGAACTAAACTTTTCAATAATTTATACCAATTCGAATTTAATATTTATAACTAAGACAGGACAACGTCTGTCGGGTCAGCTAGTAAAATAAATATTTGAGGGGGCTCCCATACAACAAACGTGATTTTTTAGCCGTTTTTTGGTACGGAACCCTTTGTGTGCGAGTCCGACTCACACTTGACCGGTTTTTATTTCCTTACCCTCAAAAAATATTTTGTTACAGTAGGTAGGTAATCCTTTCTTTTTAAACTTTGCAAGAGGTAGAGTACAAGAATGTTAATGATGTCATCTCATCAATGAGACTGTAATTGACAATAATAACACATGCCTAGTTCCAAATCACGCCAACAGCACTGTTAGCCTATAATCCATTAAATGAAGTAGGTACACAAATACCCTATCTGTGTAATATTTTGTGACTATTTAATTTGGTCGGATACGCGCTAACAGCGCTGTGAGCGTGATTCGGAACGCGGCCACAGTATCATCAAATGTATTTATATTCGTTCGTATACTTCTTACCTACCTACCTACTCGTTACTTCAAATGTGTCACCGAACTTCAGTACCTATGCTTAGGCGTCACTAATGGCCGATTTCACCAACATCCCCTAAACCGTTACCTCACTATGTGCCCCTTTAAATAAAAGAGCCCCCAAACGAACCCCTTGTTTAGAATACGTTTCACCAACTAAACAGCCCTTTAACTATGAGACCATAGCTAGGGGACAGTTTTTTCATCATTTTGGATGTGTTAACCGTAACTTTTGACCTTTAACTTTGTAATTATTACGTTAATTTAATTCTATTGATCTATTGTAGCAAATGTTTGACCCGAAACACCTAGGCGTGACGTCATAACTAGGGTAGCCGTTAGTATGGAGCGTTTTCGGGTGAGTCCAATTTGTGTGCATTTTAAACTGTGATATCTCGGGCAGTTTTCACGCTAGCGAAATAATTATTTTACCAATGTTTCTTTTTTTGAGAGGTAATTTATGTAACATAAAAAATAAAAAAAATTTCGTCATGCCTATTCTAACGAGCCCAAACACGATGGGGTTGTAGGTTTTATCATAGAATTCCTGTGGGCTTCTTCCGGCTTCATCATCAGATCAGCTCAATGACACCATAATATTGCATTGCCTTCCAGTTCTGACCTATTTTCAAAGTTTCAAGTCTCTAGGTCATCGGAAAGCTAGGATAAAATCGTTCGCAATATATATCTATAAATATTAGGTCTTTACTTATGAACTTGCCGATATTTTGTCACATACAGAGAAAATAATAACTTCTATGTTTTAAAACATTTAACAATATCTTGATTTACGTATGTCGAATTATGACCATGATAGTCAACTATCAGTAAAAATAAAGTCCTTTTTTTAGCTTTCATAGCATTAAAAAAAGATCTTGAAAGTTACTCTTTTTTTTGTGAGCCAAAAAAGGGTGACCGGAGGGGTTGTAACTTAGCCAAAACTTATTTTTTTCGCTTATCGTAAATGGAATAGGTTAGCATAGTGTTCAAACATTAGTACATAAAAGTTTTGTTACAAGAGTGTTAACGGTTGTTAAATGAACAAAGAAAATGCTAGTATGAAAAATGCAACTTCTTGAAAATTCTCCATACAAATCGGCAATTTCATAGGTAAAGACCTATTATATACGGTTACGAAAACCTGCTTATTTTTAATCATAATACAATTTTCACCAATATTTTAGACTTAAGCGTGTGGGCCGGAGAGTCGCATGCTTTTAAAACTTTAGGTCGCTATTGCGTTACATGAGCAACGAAAGTGTTTGTAGCTGTTACAATGAATATGTAACGGCTACAAATACATCAAACCACCGGTACAGACTCAGATTGATCTGGAATTCGACGATTTAACAAAAAACATAACCTCAAACCATGCGAATCTCCGTGCCACATGCTTTTGTCAATCATTCTGCCGGGAAGCCGGTACAATCGATTTGATATCTGAAATAAGAACGTATATCATCGGTACATTACTTCTAGGTAGTTTTAGAATGGAATTATTCAGTGGCACGGAGATTCGCATGCTCACGGTCAAAGAGTAAAACAAGCATAGAGTGCATTCCAGCAGACCAATCGTTAATCGATCACCTAAGAGTAAATTTTAACCATCAGCGCGTTTATCACACCGATGACGGGACTCGAACGGGATGGAAACAGACTTTCGGACCAAGAGAGGTGATGACTGGAAGGCATTTGTTTTCTTTTCGGGTGTTGTTGGAAGGTCGAAATTGGCAAAAAAAGGAAGGAACCGAAGCGAAGCGAAAGCGGTTCGCTAGTAATAAATAAAATCTATACATATAAAACTCTAAATTGATTGATTGATTGGTGATTGATTGGAGATTGATTGGTGATTGATTGTTGGGATATGCCTAGAGCTCTAACGGTTGAAATTAAAGACACCGGAGGGTAGATACCTTTCATGGTGTAGGTGAGCACTAAGAAAGGATTTTGGAAATTTCACCTCCTAAGGGGATGAAATAAGGGATGAAAGTTTGTATGGAAGTGTCTTAGTTTCAAAGGTAGGATGTTCAAATTTTATGTTTAGGCTGACGATGACGATTAAAAATAATAAGGGGAAAGGGGAGGGGAGGACAGACTGGGACGGAGGATGGCGATGTATAGATATATAAAAAAAAGAAGTTTTAAAACTAAAACCCGACTACGGAAAAATCGTGCTCTAAAAAGTAAGAAACAAGAAAATATTCGAGTCCAAAATTCAATAAAAAGGATAACCGTAGTCGCATGCCACTTTGTCCTAGACACGTACGACACGAACAACAGGCTGGAGGCATGCGACTACGGTTATCCTTTTTATTGAATTTTGGACTCGAATATTTTCTTGTTTCTTACTTTTTAGAGCACGATTTTTCCGTAGTCGGGTTTTAGTTTTAAAACTTCTTTTTTATTTTAAATATTTTGGAGTTGTCAAAGGGTGAAAGCAAGCAAAGCCACGGGCAAAAGCTAACAATATATACATATTTGAAAAGTGTTCATTAAGCCCTTTCATTTGGTACCCAACACGGCATTATTAAAAAATATTTTTTTTTTAGTTCATGTCTTTAACTCCTCTAGAGGGCGCCACATTCAATTTAATGTGACGTCATATAGCCTATGTTCATTGGACGATTAAGACGCTTCTAACGATACCTCATTTGTCAAATCATAACAAGTAGTTTAGAAGTTATGACGGAACAGATGAATTTACAAACATACATACATACATACATACATACATACAGGTCAAAATCATATACCCTCCGTTTTGGCTTCGCCGTAGTCGGGTAAAAAGATGGACGGTTACGGGTAAGTGGACGAGGAAGCGGAAGCTGAAGTGGAAGCGAAAGTCAAACGTACCATGGGCAACAGCGTCGCTTAACCACTGCTAAGGTTAAAATCGCTTGCACGCCGCGCCCGCTGTCACAT
Source organism: Agriphila geniculea (assembly GCA_943789525.1). Taxonomy (NCBI): domain Eukaryota; kingdom Metazoa; phylum Arthropoda; class Insecta; order Lepidoptera; family Crambidae; genus Agriphila; species Agriphila geniculea. Next base: position 19,952,189 of record OX038875.1, read on the forward strand.
ACGTTTAGTTCGTGCAGGGGTGATACGCGCCCACACGAATTTTGTTGCAAACTGGTTAAGCGACGCTGTTGCCCATAGTACATCAATAATGAATATAAACAGTTTGTAATGTGGAGTGTCAGCCACTCGTTTTTCAGTTACCACAAGCAGCTGTGGTTAAGATTTGTAAATTAACTGTCCGCCTATTTGCCCTTCCGCCTGGTCGCCCATCCACCTTTTTGCCTGTCCCCCGTCTATCCTACTTTTGAAAGACTGTTCTACAGAGTCGCTAACTCTACATAGGATGTTATGATGGTGTTCAGGAGATGTTCTGCGATGACGTAAACTAATGTTCGGAAAGATGTAAGGAAAAAGGTATAACACGTGTGTCACCGCTAATAGTTTTATTGCCACTGGTTATAAAGGCGTTTAGTTACGTAATTGCAAAGTAAGCTTAAAATAATATGTATAATTGTAATACTGTAGGAGCTCGCTCATACAGTAACATATCCAAATATTTATATTTATGATGGTACGGAACCCTCGGTGCGCGAGTCCGACTCGCTCTTGACCGGTTTTTTTTCTAGACTGCATAGTTTTTGACTTATGATCAAAAATATAAAAAAATACCGTTCCCCCCCCTTATCTCCGAAATTTGCAAAGAGAAAAATCTGAAATAATTATATGTGATAGCAGTTTATATAAAGATTACAGGAAAAATAAAACGATGTCTCAATATAGCACACTTTTTTAGAAATTAACAAATTTCTGAAAAAGTTAACATTAGTTCCACTATCGGTCAAGAGATGGCGCTGACCTAAAACTGCAATACTAATTTTATTATTCTACTCTGCAGTGTGGTTTAATGGTGTAATTATGATGGTACGGAACCCTCGGTGCGCGAGTCCGACTCGCTCTTGACCGGTTTTATTTATTAATTGATATGCGTATTGGTGATTTGTATATTATTTATTGCTTTATCTTTATCAACCTAACAAAGAAAGAATCATCAAAATCGGTCCATGCGCGAACAACGATAAAAAAGTCGTCAAGATAGTTAATGCAAAATCGTAGTATTTTTAGGATTACATGAAAACTACTCAACCGATCTGAAAAAAAATTAAATGGGACCATCTCGCAAGAAAACTCAATCAAACAAAAAAAGAATCATTAAAATCTATCCATAAATGACGAAGATATGCGCGAACAACGATAAAAAAAAACATACAATCGAATTGAGAACCTCCTCCTTTTTTTTAAAGTCGGTTAAAAATACCAAAAAGTGCGAAAATTTCGCAGTTAGAGTGCTGAAAAGTTAGCACAGGTCTTTCGAAGCTGCAAACTTGGATACACGCTGGTAGTGGTCCTATCCTAACAAATTATAAAACCAGAACTAGCCTATAACACTGTAATAAAATTCGGAAGTCGATAGCTGCTGTTACAGTGGGTGGATTACAGCAATAAGCCGTTACAGTACTGATTACAGACTACAAATTATCCTTTGCCACTTAAAAAGTGACAACAATTTTTGAAAAAAGTGCATTTTGCGTCGGTTCTATTCTTATGGAAATTAGAAATGGAATGAAAATCATCAAAGTAAGGTTGTTTCTTTCTTTCTTCCAAAAAAAAATCGGGTTGCACTCCGGCATAGATAATACACTGTGCCGCTTGAATATCAACGTTGTGCATTTTTGATATTTTGGAATGGTTAGGGAATAATTTTGCACGAATTGCCGTCTTACGAATTTACTCTGCATTTGAATTTACGAATACAGAACAGTATTGTATGAAGGTCTTATTCCTTCTTATCCATAGCTTGACAGAAAATCTAGAGTTTTGACATTGAATTAAAAAATTAGCGCGTTGCTATGGTGACACAAGTGTTTACGTCTTGAAATGACGCGCCACCATTTTCGCCGCGCCCCGTAGAAAGAGAGGGGGATACTTCCGACGCCGGCTGTCTATGCTACATCCGTCTTACGAATTTTCGATCAGGGTCACGTGACCCTGACTGACGCAGGTTTAACATTTTTCCCCATTAAAAAAAGTGTACAACGCCGCTAAAGAAGTTTTCACTTCAAAAATTTCTTCAATGGCGCTTGGCTGTTGATTGTTGTAGTAAAGTTGTTCTTATTCTTAAAATTATATTTTATAAAAATATCAATTTCCAATATCATTTGTATTCGTTGGACTATGAAATATTGTGTTTCGCCTTAGCTTAGCAATATAGGAATATGACAGCGGATCATCAATCGTTATTTGTTTTAAGGTCAGCTCGACCCTTGGCCCGTCGGGATAAAGTGATTGCCTCATAAAATTGGATAGTAACAGTTATTTTTCAGTTGTTATTTCGTCGAACAAGAAAATGAAAACAAATGTTCGTATAGGTACCAACTTACCTATTTCATAAACTTCTATTATTCATAGAGTTTTCACTGCATTTATTTCAATAGAAATATGCTTGCAGAAGCATAATATTTAACATAATAATGCAAAAAACATAATATATAAGGTCCTTCATAAATAGTGCACAAAATTTTAAGGGGTCAAAAATCAGCTGTTCCATAGAAAATTTAAAATCGTATATGTCTAAATGTATGGAACAGTTGATTTTCTTTTCGCGATTTCAATGTTGGTACAGTACTAGGCACGTATCTTGAAATTTTGGACTTTTCGACGGATTGGGGATACGTTCGCGCATGTGCTCTTGTGAGCGACCAATAGCGCACGCCCCTCTCCCGCCGCCCGCGCCCCTCACCGCTACGCATACCCAAAATACGCGTTTCGCGCAATCCCCACCCGATTTCAAGTTATATGCCTCGAATATAAATCTTGGCTTGAAAGTAATTAAAGTATCTTTAGGACTTTCTAGTGTAGTAGTGTCAAAAAACGTCTTTTTTGCTAAGCAAAAATTAGGAGAAATATTGAACAATTATGGCGTTAAAGGTTAGAAGTGACCTTTTAGTTAAATATGGACGGTTAACGTACTTTTAGTTGCGTAAACTACTACTTTTTTAGTGTTTAACGACCTTTACGTTAAAAATATTTCAAAAAGTATAAACATTACAAATATGGTACTTAGACAGATCAATAGAGATTTTTTTTTCTACATACGATGCCGTTGAAACCTCAAAATCGACCCTATGAGGGTTAACGCCTTTCTTGTTAGTGGACGGCAGCGTACCTGTACCATAGTAAAAGTTGTTTGTATGCATGAGTACATTGACCCCTTAAAATTTTGTGCACTATTTAAGAAGGATCTTATATACATTATATATAGTATAAGTAATTAAGTATTTTTAACTTCAAGTTAGTGTAGTGACCCAATGAGCTTGTAATTTTAAAACTTTTCTGTGATTTATTTTAATTTAAAAATAAACTTAGAGAAAAAAACTTAACTTTTTGTGGTAGAATCCGTTTTTGTGCACTTACGTTGATTAAAACTTTTTTATCTTATTTAATTTATTCTGGACTAAAAATAACATGTAAAACATGCATTTCATTAAGTACCTACGTCTAACAGTAAACCATTATTTTGGTCTAAAACTTCATTTTAAATGTTTGTATATACACGGTAAATTTTTAACTATGTCTAAAAATGAAATGGGGATTTCAGACCACATAAATGAACAACTTTTACTATGGGGCCAACCACGAAATCGCGAAAAAAAATCAGCTGTTCCATAGAAAAGTACAACATTGACTCGACTGTAATGTATGGAACAGTTGATTTTTTTTCGCGATTTCGTGGTTGGCCCCATAGTAAAAGTTGTTCATTTACGTGGTCTGGAAACCCCATTTCATGTTTAGATATATTTAAAAATTTACCGTGTGTAAAAGCTATAAATTCTTACATTACTTGAAAGCGTAAATCCACTGGAAGTTCGAGATATTAATACAACTTGGTATTAATTTTAAACTAAAGGGTTGTTAAGACAAAATGCCTAAATCTTTCCTAAACCACTGACCTTGGAGTGGCTCAGATACGTTATGTCTAAATTCTAATCAACGGAAGGTCGAGACTGCTTCAAACGAGAACTATAATTTATATAATAATGAAATAAAAGAAATTAGATCATTTTCTCAGGCGGGAATCGAAACTGCGGTCTTTGGAAGTCCGGTCCAATGGTCTTCCGACTGAGCCCAAAAAAAAATGTTATTTTATTCAGAAATCTGCACTGTTGAACACAGCGCAATAAACTACTTACATAATATTTTAGTTTGTCTATAAATTACTACAGTAAAATTCGTCCTTAATTTTTCTTTTTAATTTCGTACCCTTTTTTCGTTAAGTATTGTTAGTGCTACTAGATAAAGCTTTATTCAAACTGTGTCTACACTTTCTCTCTCAAAAAAGGAGATTGTTCAAACTGGTTTAACTTGGTTTCCTTGTCGAATTCACTTTAAAAATTAGGCTTTTAATTTTAACAAAATCTATTGAAATACAAAGCCATAAATTTTGACGGAGAAAAAAATCTGCGAATTAATAGGAAGGTAAGTGATTGTATCCCCTTCTTCAAGAGTCCACTATCTTTTTAAAGTCTATGAAACATGGGTCAAAATGATTTTTTTTTTACTTTCCCATACTACTACTTACAATGTTTTAGCTGTCTATACTTTGTATGGGAGGACCAATATTGTATGTCGTTTTTCGACCCATGTTTCTTAGGCAAAAATGTTTATTATCACTGGTAGAACACTCCCTTAAGTTAATTAAAGTGACTACAAAATGACGGTGTGTGTAATTATTTAAATCCCCCATTTCATAAAATGCAGTTATAGTATTTGCAACTTATATGTTTTACGTGTCTTTTATATAAACTGACATTAATAGGTTTATCGTCGCGAAATTGCCAAAGAAATAGCCACTTAAGCAGTGCGATATCTAAAACGACGTTCCTCAGAAAACCCAAACTAAATTATTTTAAGTGCCTGCTCTGCCAAATTCTAACTACATTACCTACGCATACATTACGGTCGTATAGACAAATGAGGCAAGTGTTGCCATTATAAATTTATAATTTTGTACAACTTTTTGTAATATCAATCAATTAATTTATGAAAGTTTTTGAATATGAAAAAAAAACAAAGGACTTTTTTTTAGGAAAATTTTACTGAAGAAGAATAATCCTGTCTCTTGAGCTAAAAGTTTCGGATACGAATCCTAGTTGGGGCACAGAATACAATATGGATGTTTTTATATTCTTATTAATGTATTTCTATTAGTTATTTAGCTACCAAAGAATATCCTTAAAATTGTTATTTATTACTTCATTTCAATATCACGAGTGTGTTCTGCATAGCTTTACTGCCTTACTAATAAATTAATATTATATTCATACCATAAATGCTTAAAAATATAATACTTCTTACGTTTAACGTCTCATAACGTCATATTCCTAAACAAACTTTTTGGTTTCTCTAGGTATAAACATTCTTCGTTTATTAGTACTGCAGTTAAAGTACAGATTAAACACAATTCTAAGTTATTAACTTTGTTGTTTTTGTCAAAACTACCAAAGTGATATTTTTCCTCTCAAATCTAGCAACCCAGAGAGTGGGGTACTTCTTCCAAGTGTGAGGGGTAATTGTGTAGGTGGAGTGCCATTATCGAGGTAATTCGGTTATACCTACGTTGTGCGCCACAGCTGCGATCTTACGAGCTATTACCTGAATTATCGGGTAACTACTAGCTCGACTGTGGTGTAGTTGGTAGCTGGGAAAGTACTTATATTACTATAGTTTGGTAACTGACTTTTATCAGTTACAAGTGATCTTGGTCGATTTGTAGTGGAAACTTAGGCGATTCTTAAGTTAAATACAAACGGGTGTAGTCGATTAAGCACTTTGAAATACCTAAATAAAAAATATCTGCCTGACATTTTTTATTCCTTGCTCCATTGGCAGTAAAACCCCACATCGTTATGTTACTAAATAGCTAATAAAATAATTTAAATCTGTGAATTTACAGTTTATAATCGATGCAAGTGAAGTGTGCACTTAAAAGCTGCCATCCATGCGTGAAAACCACGAGGTGGAAAGCGCGCCATTTAATTTTAGCACAGAATATTCGTAGGTTTATAGATGTACTGTGCACAATTAATCTTTACCAACTGAACACTATATTAATCCACTGATGTAGTAGAACTGACATAAGTCACACGAAGTGACGGGAGGGTCGGGAATAAATGTTCTATAACGTCGAAATGTGTATACTTTTGTGTGACAAAGCCACTATATATATATTTATTATTATTATATATTCAAGCTTAGAATAATAACACCTAGAACGATAGTTCTCTACAAAGCGCACTGTCAAAAGTGGGGCAACTAAAACAGCCAAAATGGCTCTGTTTTCAGACTGCTATTCTACATTATTACCTAATCATACCGATTAAGTACAAAACAGTTTCAATTTTCCCACATTTATAAGACTAGTTACTATATTATTGGGTTTCAGTTACGATTAGTTAAAGTATAAAGGATATAAATTTGAAAACTAAGCCATTCTGGCTTGGTATTAGTTGCCTCACTTTGCATACGAGGACACGGCTTCTAGGTGTTATTATTTTAAGTATTCAAGTAACTATTATTATTACTTACTTGAGTTTGTAGCGTCCGCTTGAATTTTATTTATTTATTTATTTATATACTCTTTATTGTATACACACAGAACAAACAAGTAACAATACAAACATAAAGGAGACATACAAATGGCGGCCTTATCACTAAAAAGCGATTTCTTCCAGGCAACCTTAGGATGGACAGGAATTCAGAAAAATGTGATGGGGTAGTTGGACGTGTGCAAATTCAATAAAGTAATAAATAATAATAATAATCCTACTAAACTCGAATACCTACACAAATATGTAATACAATTTAACTAATATACTATATACATACCAAAATATAATAGACCTACATAAACTACATAATACCTACAATGCGAAGAGGAAATTATTAAAGTTAAATCTAGGAAAAAAATAACTTATAAAGCAAGATAGTGCTCTTTGACTAGCTTTTTAAAAGTGTGCTGAGATTGAGCAGTCCTTATCGTTACCGGCAAAGCATTCCATAGACGGACAGCCTGCACCGAAAAGGATCGACCGTAGAACATAGTAGAATGTATCGGCATTACCAGTAGCAAGTTTTCTGATGACCTTAGGGAACGGGAGTGGGAGTCTTTAGCAAATTTGAAGCGATCTTTAAGATAAGAAGGGGTGGTAGGATTAAAGAGAATATTAAACAATAGGGAAAGAATATGCATATTCCGGCGAAGGCGAATAGGCAACCACTTGAGCTTTTTACGAAATTCGGAGATATGGTCATATTTGCGAAGTCCAAATACAAATCTGATGCAAAAGTTTTGAAGCCGCTCAAGTTTATTTAGTTGCTCTTCTGTGAGATCAAGATAGCTGACATCTGCATAGTCAAGTATGGGCAATAGCAAGGACTGCGCTAGCGAAATCCTGGTGGCAGTTGGCAAGAAGTTTCTGAGCCTACGCAAAGAACTGGCGGTAGCAAAAAGTTTTCGGCTCACTTCCTGTAGTTGTACGCACCAATTCAAGTTGCGGTCGAAGTATACGCCTAGGTTCCTAACTTGGTCACTGAGCTGAAGATTTGTTCCGTTGAAAGTGACAGGTGGCAACAGAGAAAAGTCAACTTTAGATCTTAGCCTAGTGCTACCAATTATGATTATTTGTGTTTTGGCAGGATTGACATTCAACCCATGTGCTGTACTCCACTCACAGATTTTTGCCAGGTCAGTATTCATTTTATCAATGGCTATGGAGATATCTTTTACGGTGGCCTGGGTGTAAATTTGTAAATCATCTGCATACAGGTGGTAGGAAGAAGTTAATTGATTGGAAATCAAACTGTGGCGAAGAAGAGAAGTGTTGATTTAGTGAATTGATGTTAATATTCCTTGAAATAGGAGCTTGTTGTTGTTTCCCGATCCCTATTGAGTTCAAAAATTTCCAGACTTTGGCTGGGTCTCCATTATCGACAGATGATTTTAATATTGAAATGTAGGTTACTTGCAAATACTTAAAGTTGTTGCACGTTGCGCAATATTCTACAAGATCGACAGGATTCTTGGATTTCGACATTAATCTTGCGAAAGTTCCAGAATTATACTCGTAAACGAGTCCAAACAATATTGCACTTGTTTTAGAAAACAACAACAAAAGTGTTTGGATCGTTTGAATCATCCTACTTGTGTGTAAATCTGTCGTTTGCTGGAGCTTAGATAAATACTTTAATTTTGCATAGCAGTCGGATCGGACGACCAGCTATTCAACCTATATGAATGAAAAAATCAGTATAAGCGTTTGAAAAAGGTTTGGTTTGTTTGAACACCTAATTGAATTTGCCGTACCTATTGAATAAATTGAATCTCCTTATTTTATTTTCAATAATCAAGACAAATAGATGCCATTTATAATCTCTCTCTCTCTCTAAAATCTGTTTTAATTAATATTGACTGTATGTATGGCACTTCTTACTCAAAACGTATTCATAATAATTTATTTTCTATAGTCAGTAGTTTTGTATAAGGGCTATGAAAAGCTTTTGGATATTAATTTTCAATTCGATAATTCGATGCCTTAACTTGGGTAGCCTTAGTATATCATGCTATCTTTAATCATTTCTGCGGTGGTGTCGTGTGAGGAGGCGGGTCGTTACGTTCCCTCAAATATGGTTGAGCGAAGCGATGGCTGGTTCATGCATCATGCTCGTGAACGGGTGCTGCCAGTGGGAATGGGTCTGCTTCATAAGTGTATTATCTATGCTTCTGACTACCTATCTTAACGCATATTGAATTGTAAAGCTTTTTTCTTGTAACAGCCTAGACTGAATAATAACTTCAAATTTGGAATTTAGTTTGAACCCTGTAAATTAATTAAGAAATATAAAATTCATTAAGTATTGATCTAATTATAATTTAATTTATTTGTTAATCTTTGTTATATAAAGTCTGGAAACGATATATATGTCGTGGGCCAATCGTTGAATTGGGCCGATCGAGATCTGCCTGGGCAGATCACGATACGCCGGCATTTCTTGATTTGCCTTTTCAAAACCCGCCATATCGTTCAAAGCATAACGTTTGACGATTTGCCCGCCATGCTTGGGCAAATCGATTCTGTGTGGTGGCCAAAGTACAAGCAAACAAAATGAAGTTTATAAAATAATTATTTTACTAGATAATAAAAATAAAACCAGCCATGCTGGGATAAATAGTCTGTAGAGTGACCAAAGTATTTAGTAAAATGAAAATAATGTGGGTACAATAATTATTTTTTTAATTTTTTTTATTATAAATCATCATCCTCATCTTAACATTCTCATTATTATCATCTTAACACGTGGTTCGTTATACAAATGTCGCTTAAATGCGTAGGTATTGTTTTTATTATCATAATTTTCGATTTCTTGTGACGCCGCCATCTTGCTCGCACGTAAACACATAGTTGACAGAGCGCAAACAGCGTTACAGCGCCACAAGCGTCGCGAAACGGAAGTATATTACGATGCGCCCAGCCATATCTCGATGTGGCTATGTACTAGTAGGGCAAATCGACGAATAGGTTGCTTTTATCGATCTGCCTAATTTTTTATTGGGCACATCATGAAATTATTGGCTAGATCGTGAAATGCCGGCACATCGTGATCTGGCCAGGCAGATCTTGATCGGCCCAGTTCAACGATTAGCCCACGACATATATATTTGTAAATATCGTTCCATTTGATAAAGCTGATAAGTTTTTTTGCGCCCATTTTTCTTGTTAGCTAAAAGACGTCATCATGGGTGGTAGGGTAAAAAAAAATTCAATTTCATTAGGTTAGGTACTCATTTTCATACGACAGCATGGCTGTCCAATGAAAATGAGCAGTAGTTGTAGTACACAGTGACACAAACTTATCTAACTCGATCTTCGATCAGATACCTCTGAGCAAAGAACTCGATGGCCAAAACTGGAACACTGTTCCAATAACACTAGTTATTAGATATTGTTACCTAGGTTACGCCGTCGACTGCATAGACTACAGCGACGCCGTCACAGGGTTAGCTAAATTTGAGTTCGTTTTTCAATGTGTTGTCAATTGTGACAATAAACCATATGCGATCGAAAATGAGTATTTCGCAGGTTGTCTGGTTCGCAATAGAGCGCTCGCCGCCTTTCTTTCTTAATAGGGCCGTGGAACGATTACAGGATGATATTGATTAAAGTCTATGTTCACCTATCAAGGGTCCCATAAAATAAAGATTTTATGGGACCCCTGATAGGCGAACATAGTCAATATCTATGGGAGGCTTTGATTTTACCGACCTGAGCCCCTATCGCGTTAAATGTGAACGATAAAACCTACATCGTTACGTTATCATAAACCTATATAAATCTTTTATTTAGCTTTATCAACAATTTTAACGAAACTAAAGCGAGTATTTTATACAATACTAAACAGAGTATTTTACTTTACATTACATTGAAAATGTTTATGTGTTCACCGGTGTATGTGCCCGATGTTTAACCAAAAGTGCGGCATGGCCGTAGATCGGTCAAAATTGGAGATATCTCTATGAGGAGCTATAAAAATAAGCAAGGCGCGGAGATCTATCGTAAGGATCTTCAATTTTGAAAACCGGCCAGTTAGTTTTTGAGAAATTTTGAAAAAAAAAAGAAATATTGTTTCCGACTTGCCGGAGAAAAAATAGAATAAGTACCTTTTTTTTCGAGGGGCTTAATCAAAATTTAAAAAAAACGCATCTGAAAATTGAATTGGGCTACAAAATAAACCCACTGTGTAGATGATCGGACGAAAGGTGGGCTGCGGAGGTTCAGGATTGGGTGGGAGGATCCTCCCCCACTCGAGTGGTTTGTATTGTAGTTCTTCCGCGTTGATGCAGTCTTTATGCGAATACGCTGTCGTTATACAGTAAAGTGTATATGGATAGTTATATGTAATAAAGTATTATTTAAAGGTGCTCCCACACAGCAGCTTAGAAATTATTCTAAAACAAATCTTATAAATTAAACTCTCTCCGATTTCAATAGACGAGCAGATATCTGAACTATACTATTAAAATAACTTTTTATTTTTAACCGACTTCAAAAAAAGAGGAGGGTCTCAGTTCGTCGAAATGTTTTTTTAATGTTCATTTTCAATGGACTCTGATAGTTGCGTGGAGCGCGAAATCTGTAAGTTTTTTTTATCGTTGAAAATTAGTGCGATTGGACCCCTGTGCTCGCGGCGGCTTTATTGCGCTGGTCGGATATAAAGATACAGGTTGAAGAAAAAGTAGGTCAGTATCATAGACTTATTATATTACTAGCGTAAGGACACGGTCAACGTCGCTCCGAAATGACGCCAGTTGGTTGGCCCTAAAATTACAGTTTTAGGGCCAACGCGATTCAGTCATCCGCGGAAGACTATGGTAGACAGACGGTGATTGACGTGACATAAAAATGCCGAATTGTGCATTTGTAGATTGCAAAAATTAAGCTGCAAAAGTTAAAAAGTTGCATGGAATATTGAATCATCCGTAAGTAGCTTTACATTATTTTTATTGCATGTCTAACAATTTTAATTGAGTTTGAAATATTGCTATTACTAGTTATTGTTCGAGGCACTAGAGATGGGTCATCCATCATGATTCAAATGTACTAGTTCACTTGAGTCCATATTAAATCTTTAGTTCATTTAGTTCTATAGCTAATTATCTCGAAGAACGAAAATGAAGGGAAAGGATAGATTACGAACACTGCGTACAGAAATTTCTCATATACATATGCTATTATTAACGTCTCCTATGAAACATATTCGCTGCAAAAATTACTATGTACATTACGTTTCAATTAATTACAGATTTTCTAATGATCCAGTGCGTAAAGAAATATGTAGTCACATAATTCCAAAACACCGAAAAGAGCCCTATTTCAAGCCTCCTAAAAACGCAAGAATATGCTCTGCTCAATAACACAGATGTTGATATTTCAAGAGCTGGACTACGAAGACTGAAAGCAATGGCAATACCGCGAATTGAGATTGAACTATTTACCGCATCTACGCATAACAAAATAACCCAACTCAGAAAACGAAGCACCTGCCTCCCATATTATGCAGTATAGTGACCGGCCGCAGCTTTGCGTTAAGGTTTATTACTTGAGTAAAAACCTAGGATAAAATAATCTCTGATGTGTTGAATTTATTAAATTACATTGACTTAAATTTCATTTTTATGAACAAGCTTGCGCAAACGCAGAAGTTTATGTAAATAGGTAAAGTCTGTTCAATAAGTCAGTTTACATATTACTTCTGATTTCTGATAAAGCTGATTTTTCTTGCGCCCGCTTTTCTTATCACCAAAAAAATCAGCAAACGGGTGGTAGAAAAAATAAAAACAACTCAAAAGCATTTAATTTCTAAAAGTTTATTTGAATAAAGTTTTTTTAATTTGATTTGATTTAGATGTTGGTGATTTACAAAATAATAAAAAAATATTTTGATTACAACACCAAAAGATAATTTTGATAATTTTAGTACAAAAAATTATGCACAAATTACTCAAAAATGTTGATTAAATGGATGATTGATAGGTAGCTTTAATAAATTTACTCATGTAAAGTGACATATTGAACAGATTATATTTATAAAATCAACTAGCGACCGGCCCTCGCTTCACTTCGGTGTAAACTATATAGATTTTGTACATAAAAATTAATTGATAATAAGTTTATATAACTACCTTTAAAAAAACTTTAGGTAAATTAATACTTATATTTTAGGGGTAATTTACCAGCTAAGTGCGATAGTATATTTATACTTTGTCAAGGGGCGCCTACTATCCATATGATATGATATAATCCTTGTCCAACTAAATAGTTGGACAAGGATTAATATCATGATACGAAATGTCTTCCGATCAATAATCACTTTTATAGGAAAAAATATGATACTGTGGGTTTCATTATTCCAATTTTCATAGGGAACTCTAATTTAAAAAAAATAAAATACAGCTAATGCTTAGATTTATCTAAGAGCTAATGTTAGTCGCTGATGAAGGTGAAAGAATTTTAAAATCAGATCAGTTCGTTTTTGAGTTTATTCATTACAAACAATCAAACCAACAAACAAAGCTTTCTTCTTTATATTTAATAATAAACTAGTTAAAAGATTTAAAATTAGTATCAAAAATATCTAATTTGAAATAAACCTGATTGAGATTTTGTTTTTAATCCAATTGAACTAAAGTACACTTCAGTAATCTTTTTTGCCCACCTCTAATACCGTAGTAGTTCGAGTGGGTTCTAACAGATGTCGCTGATTTTGATAGTATGAAGGAATTGTAAGGCAAAATACTCAAATGGGCGCATCCTTCCTTTTGAAATCATTGGTCAGTATCCTTTTATGTCGGTGTAACCGAAAATCTGCTACAAGTACGTTTGTGTTCAAGTTATTTAAAATTTTAAGATATTCGATAGTAATGCTATTGCTGCTTGGATATGTACTTATTTGAAAAATATTTTCTGTGTGTGCAAAATATTTCAGTTTTGAACTCGGTAATTATAGCTGTTGACGAATAATCAGAGGTCCGTAGAGTCCTACTTAATCTAGACGTGAATAAGGCCAGTGGTCCTGATGGCATACCAGCAAGAGTGCTGAGGTATTGTGCGCCTGAGTTGTCTCTTGTACTGACACGTCTGTACCGCCTTTCCCTTCAGACCGAAACCGTACCGAAATCTTGGAAACTTGCCAATGTGCAACCAGTACCTAAAAAGGGTAGTCGTGCCGACCCTAGCAATTACCGACCAATCGCCATCACTTCCATACTCTGTAAGGCTATGGAAAGAGTACTGAACGGCAAGCTGCTCACCTACCTAGAGGATAACGATCTCCTTAGTGATCATCAATATGGCTTTCGCCGGGGACGATCAACTGGGGATCTCCTTGTGTACGTGACGCACTGCTGGGGCGAGGCCATTGAGAAACACGGCGAAGCACTTGCTGTTTCGCTTGACATCTCAAAGGCTTTTGACAGGGTTTGGCACGCAAGTTTGCTGAGCAAGCTTCCAGCGTACGGAATCCCCGCTGGCTTTTGTAGCTGGGTAGCCGACTTCCTGAATGAACGGTCGATCAGAGTAGTCATTGATGGCTGCTCCTCTGACCTCATGGCGATTGATGCCGGAGTTCCTCAGGGGTCGGTGCTCTCTGCGACGCTTTTCCTGCTGCACATCAATGACCTGCTAACACCGGGCATTGTTGGCTATGCAGACGACAGTACTGTCATGGAGAGGTATCTGTCCGGCGCGGGAGCCGGTGGTGATGAGGTGAAAATAATGAGAGAGGCCATGGTTGAGCGATTGAACCTGACGCTAAGTCTCGTCTCCCAATGGGGTGATGAAAATCTTGTTAGCTTCAACGCTTCTAAAACGCAGGCGTGTCTGTTTACCGCAAAAAGGAGTCCATTCAACTTAACTCCTACTTTCCGAGGTACATCTATCCAAGCAACCGACACTCTCCAGCTTCTTGGCATGGAGTTATCTTCTAACCTTAACTTCGGCACCTCTATCGAGTCTAAGGCTCAAACTGCAGCTAAGAAGCTGAGCGTCCTAAATAAAGTCAAGCGGTACTTTACGCCTGGGCAGCTTTTAACCCTTTATAAAGCTCAAGTCCGATCTTGCATGGAGTACTGCAGCCACCTTTGGGACGGCTCGGCGAAATATCAACTTGCTGCACTAGACTCGGTGGAACGCAGAGCCAAGAGATTAATAGGCGACGGAAAACTGGTATCAGCTAAGCTTCACAGCTTGGCTCACCGCCGTAACGTTGCTTGCCTATCGGTCTTCTATAGATTGTACTTCGGCGAGTGTGCTCAAGAGCTGCATGAGCTCATTCCACCTTCTCCTTTCTTCCATCGGACATCCAGACGCACTGCAGGCTACCATCCGTTCTTGGTTGATATACCTCCTGTGCGTACTAAACGCTACTCATCATCGTTTATAATGCGCACAGCCAAGGAATGGAATTCCCTGCCGGCGTCTGTGTTTCCGAGCACATACAACCTGACTCTTTTCAAGGCCAGAGTGAATAGGCACCTTCTGGGCAAGCTCGCTCCATCGTAGACCCCGTCTATACTTTCGGGCTAGACTAGGGTCAAGAGCAAACCCATTATAATTAAAAAAAAAAAAAAAAAAAAAATCAAAAGCGTCATTTAAATTAAATGAGTTAATTATCATTATCAAATAAAAAACAGACAGAAATCATTCTTTAGGCTGCCTGTCCATTAGTGCGAAGCGAGATCACAGGAGGTGGTGGAGCAGAGAAACGAGGAAATATTAAGCAATAGGATTGCGGAGCGAAGATTTTATGCAATCCCATTGGTTAATATTTGCTCTTTTCTTTGCTTCGGCGCCTCTCACCGCGTCAATGGACAGGCAGCCTAATATGCAAGCCTTCTCATTTAGGTATGAGCTTCACATTTTTTTTCTAAAACCATTCTGCTTATGATACATTATTGAATTGATTGATATTTTTTTGTTTGTCATGTGTTTTCATTTACATTTAAGACAAATGTATTATTTACGTGTTACAAAAATACTCCTAATGCCGAATATGGTAGATAGAGACCATCAAACTGAACAACTTTTACTATGGAATTTAACTCTGAAATCGCGAAAAATAAATAAGCTGTTTCATACATTTTAATATTTTAGTTATTAATTTTTGCATGAAATATCTGATTTTTTTCGCAATTATAGAGTTGGTCCAATAGTAAAAGTTGTTCAGTTTGATGGTCCCTATTTACTTTATTAGGCATTAGGGGTAATTTTGTAACACGTTGTACAGGGTGGATTTTTGAGATGGTACATTAAGGGCAGGTACCTTAACCGTTATAGTTACAGGAAAACGTTCCTAGAAGACTATCCATAACTTTTTGAGATATTCTGAACCACATTCACAGATTTTAGAAAAAAATACCGTTACCAAAAAAATGCTAAAATACCAAAAAAATAAATGCCAATCGATCCTATTTCGTGTGGGGACCAAAAGACTCAATGGGACCATTTAAGGTAGTACTAGAAACGACAGAAATCGCCTAAAACTTTTCATAATATACATTTTGTACTGAAAAATGATAAATCAACTCGAAATATTTTTTATTGCCAAACGATCCTATTTCTTACTGTGACAAAATACTCTTTAAGGCCAACTGAAATTTAAGTACAGAAACTACTTTTTTTGATTTAATGTTGTAAAAGACTGTGCCTGAGTGTAAAGTCGGTGTTGTGACTTAGGTACTGTAGTTTCTGCCCTTAATGTACCGTCTCAAAAATCCAGCCTGTATAATAATTATTATAATTTATTATTATTGTAACGTCACGCTAATCTGTACGTGCTCTAATGCACCTGAGGCACTTACATAATACCGTGTATCTTCGCCAGCCCTCATTTTTGCTGTCCGCTACTTCGTAACGACGAAGATACAGTGTCCATGCATTATTAAACGTCACCGTTATGGAAACCTTCATCGGATGAAATGGCACCCGAGGGACCAATTCTGCAACACTCGAAATGTGAAAAGTTAAAAAAATGAACGCTACTTCGTGTTCGCCGTTGAAACTTGATTATTTTTTGTATATTCGTGCGCCTTGTAAAAGAAGATTACAAAACTAGACAGTGACGTTTTTGTTGTTACTAAGGAGATTTTTTAAATCAAACAATTGGGCTAATAGTCAAGCGGCGGCTAATCAAGATCGGTACTAGTTTTTTATTAATTTACATTGAAGACAAGTGTATTATTATGTAACAATTATTATAATTTATTATTATTATAACGTCACGCTAATCTGTACGTGCTCTAAGGCACCTGAGGCACTTACATAATACCATGCATCTTCCCAGCTGTCATTTTTCCTGTCCGCTACTTCGTAACGACAAAGATACACTGTCCATGCATTATTAAATGTCACCGTTGTAGAAACCTTCATCGGATGAAATGGCACCCGCGGGACTAATTTTGTAAGACTCGAAATGTGACAAGTAAAAAAATTTAACGCTTCTTCGTGTTCGCCGTTGAAACTTAATTATTTTTTGAATATTGCTTAGAGTAAGACGCGCTTCTGTGCCAGAGAAGCCTTGTAAAAAAAAAACTAGACTAGACAGCGACCTTTTTGTTGTTACTTAGGATTTTTTTAGGTAATTAACTAAGTGTAAATCAAATCACTGTATAACTATAGTGATTTGATTAACTTACATGCGGTGGCTAATCAAGATTGCACTCTTCAAGCAGGTTCTTTAATTTTATCCTACTTACTACATTATACGCTAGTTGTGGACTCCCGAAGTTTTATTTACGTCCCGGCTACAGTACTCCTTTTTCTTGTACAATTCATAATCGAGTATCGATGGTAAGTTATATGGTAAAAACCTCGCCATTAGATTTCATATAATTTTATTTAAATTATTATAACCATGTAGGTAAGTAGGTACCTATCTAATTGATATGTAAACATCAAACGTACAAAACAAGCAAAATTTTTACTATTTACATTAAATTACATTTACCCAAACTAAACATGTATATAGCTTGGGAAATGTATAGCTGTTACCGCGTTTTAAATTGCAACTTACCCATCATGTTGGTAAATAAAAGAGAATGGGTAATCAAAGGACATACCTTGATGTATCCAATATTCACCTGTACATATTCGAATGATTCCCAAATATCCCCACTCCCCTCCTGTAATTCAGAGCACGTAATGCCACGTGATACACCTACAGCAGGTTATAAGCGAAATTGCTTTAAGTAAGGCAAGAAATTCGCGAATAAAAGGAAAAATAAATCAAAGTAGGCAGCTTTTGAAGTTTTCGATGTTTGAATATCCGAGGGACCGACTCTATTGCATTTAAATTATGCTCCCAACTCTAGTGCAGTGGGTCGAACGGTAAATGTAATTTACCCGTAGACCCACCAGTGGGTAGTGGCGGTAGGTCCACGGGTCGTGAGGGCTCTAATCGAACGTCCTAAGTTTAATTTCAAGAGCGTGAGCTTTGACTTGTGAGCTAAAATGAACAATTATTTACTCTCGATTCCACAAATCGGAATTAAACAAACGAATAAGTAGGTAAGTAAGTATATGACTCTAATTAAAAAAACCTACTAATGGCATTGTTCTCCACTGGAACATCTGCAAATATGCGCTGCCATATATTTTAAGGGTACCAAACCCAACGACGCGACGTTTGTGTGGAAGTATTTACTTAAAAATCGGAAAATGAAAGTTTGTTCAATTTCTATGAAGTAATAAAACAGTAGGTAAGTACTTCTTGCAATATATCTTCAGGATTGCAAAAGAAATTCCACTCTCATTCCAAACACGTCTTCAGGTGTCACGGCAGATATACGGCTGTTTTTATCGGACTTACCTAGCTCGAGAAATACGGGTGCATTTTAGCTCCTTACACACGATTTATGTGCAGTGTTTTTGATGGGATGTACTCGAATTATTTGTTTGAAATTTGACGGTTCTGTATTTGCCTGTATATATACACAACACAACAACCTTTAATTGAAACGTTTTGTAGGATCCAAATGGCATAGTAATTTATTAACGTAAATCCGTTTTAAGATAAGTGCCGAAATCAAAACCTTGGCCTTCGTAGATGGAAACGTACTTCATCCTGAACCATTAAGTTAACGCAAATGGCCGAAATACAATAAATTAATGTTAAAATATACAAAGTGTAACAGAATTAATAGTTGAACCAGAAAATAGTAGATAGATAGGGACAAACTGAACAATTTTTACAATGGGACCAACACTGAAATCGCAAAAAAAAAAAACAGCTGTATCATACATTTTCATATTTTCTTGTTAATTTTTGTATGAAACAGCTGATTTTTTAGCGATTTCAGAGTTAGTCCCATAGTAAAAGTTGTTCAGTACCATATTCCAGTCCATATTAATTCTGTTAAGTTCACGTTGTTATATTATTTTCACTTAAATGTAAACACCTTTACGGAGAAAATACAATTGAGTATATAATTATATTCATTATTTGGTAACTGTTTTACAACCGTTCTGTTTATATTTAACGCGAGTTGCCCAGACTTGTATTTGTATTGTATTGTAATTCAATAAACACAAAGGCTCATACACAACTGAGCAGCCTCAATTGTAAAACCATTAAACTTAGGCTCATTCCTCAAGAGCTCAAACCCAGTCTCACAAGTGTTAACGAAATTACAATGGCCGTGGGGGTTTCATGAAATTAACAAAGTAAACTTAGGTAACTATAAGTTTTGTTAGACAAGGACGAACTAACTATTAAGAACAGGTATAGCGATTAAGGTTGCAGTATTATGTGAATAAAAACATATTTTTATTTTTGCATCGGTACTATAATAATAAAGTACTCTGTGTACACCCTTAAATTAGACGGTGAATATTACATTTTCAAGGTAATATACCAATTTCTAACTATATTATCACAATAATAGAACTAAAGTCTAGTGACGACTATAAGCCTCACATGGAGGGTTTCTATAAAGGGGGACTGGTGCTTGAAATAGGTTTCAGAAATAGAAACCTGTGCTACATTATAATAGCGTACAATACTTTACCACCCCAAAACCTACCTATTATTCGCTTTAAGACCGAGTATGCTAGGAAAAGGAAAAAATATACTTATATAAAAAGTTTCTCCTTCAATTACTTACCTAATAACTATGTTTTACTTACGAAATAATAGGCGTACAAAAACGCCCACAATTTAAATTCCACCTTTTGTCCTTGTAATCATTAAACTTTGCTTTGATGAAGTTAAATCGTCGTAGCCATGTACTACGGCGTAGATTAATGTTTCGTAGTATCGTGCTACGGAAACATGAACTAAGTTCATAGCACAGAATAATATAATGTTAATAGATTGAGAGCTGTCTCGAGACTTCAAGATACCTCTCAGCATTTAGAGCGGTTTATAAATACGGGCCTAAAATCTTTTGTTTATTAATTATTAATTACTTTACATAACGAGGGCATTTAGTACTAATAGTTATTATCCTTGTTTATTCGAAAAAAAAGGTAAAACCTAAATCAATTATTAATTGTAAAGAATATTATTTTTTACAACTGTGATTTTCATTCTCGTTATTAATCAGGAGCTACTGATTTCGTTAGTTGGATCAATCTGCAATTAAATTTATTTCCATAGTCTCAAGTACCTACATTCTTCACCAACTTTATTGGGTTTTATTCAGAAAAGAAAGAAAGCAGAACTAGTAAAGTGCTCTTTCATGTAACATTGCGAGTCGGCGGTTTCTTTATTGGGGAACTGTATTTTGCGATTAAAGTTACAATTATAGCAAAACTAGCGGCCGCCCGCGACTTCGTCTGCGTGAAAAGGTTTTTTGCTATCCCTCGGGAACAATACTTTTTTTCGGGATAAAAGGTACCCTATGTCCTTCTTTGTACCCCTGACAATGTGTATGCAAAATTTCATGATAATCGGTTCAGTAGTTGAGACGTGTTATAATATAACAATAGTACTTTTGTTAAAGACAATAATAATAATATAGTTACGATTTCAAGTATTTTTAAATAGGTACCTACTATTCATTCAAGTTAATTAGTAATTAATTACTAATGCGAAAAGACTTTTAAAAAAATGAGTTGGATTTGACTACAGCTCGAGTCTTTATGCCCGCAACGACTTCCTAAAGTCGGAAGAAAAAAGGAGGGTTTTTTTAAATTGACACCTTTTTTTTGTATAATTAATAATTGGATCAGAGACTTTTCCTATGGATTTTAAGATCGACTTTAAGTAGGACGAGTGTGTCGGAATATTGAAATAAAAAATATATTTTTCTACGTATATATTTATATATTTTTTTGTAGTCTTAGTTCAGATAAGTTTTTATGAAATGCAGTGTCTTTGCATTTGACTGTATTAAATTGGCAATAACGTTATATTTATTCTTAATCTATAGTAATCTATATGCACAATTTAATAGGCGCAACTTTATTTAAATTACCTTTTTTTTGAAAAATCTACAGCGTCACAACCGGTGTGTCACTCTAGCGCTCACTTAACACCATTAAAATTTAATGGAAACCGCCACGGAGGTGGTAACATCCACTTAAATCTCAAGGCCCGTTCCAGTCGGTAATTAAGCACTAATTACTTACCAATTTAGACTGGCGTTAAGTACATTTCCAGCCAAATTTGCTAGGTTTAAGGCGACAACACAAATAACCATTATACACGACGTTAGCATTACGAGATGAGATACATAGTTGTCAAATTGACAAAAAATTAACAATCACCTTTTTTAAGCAATAGTTAAGATATTGACGGCTTTTGATGCAACTGTTAATAAACTGACTAGTGATTGTAGAGAAACTATATGGTCTGGGTTCAGTTATCGTGACGTATTCTTGTGTGCTGCTCATTAACTATCATCAATTTGCTTAGTTCTAGACATTTTTTTTATTTTGGGATAGCGTTCTTATTTAAAGTTAAAAAAATATCTCACCGTCTGAAAATCTAAAATTCGATTCGGATTCTGTCGACAAGATAGTCTCCAGCTGCCCGTCGTCTGAAAGTGGCTGAAGCTTTGATCGATTACATGTATTCAATAACTGTTTTTTTTTAGAAAATGAGTAATTTTCCCCATATATTGGATTGGATATCTTAAAATAGTTTTTTAGTCGAGAACTGAGTAGTGTCATGAACTGAAAAAAAATGGTTATTGACACTTCAAATGCTCGACTGATGCGCAGCAGCCGGACAGACATTTACTGACATATACATTTCAGGTTCAAAATGTACACTTCCCATAATACACCGGTTTCAAAAGGTCCACTTTCCAAAAAGTACCTTTTGCCAAAATGTTCATTTCCCAAAATGCACTTTTCCCGTAATATATGTACATTTCCCAAAATGCATATTTTAGAACAGTTAGGGATAACTAATTGTATGCATTTTAAATTACCAGGGTCACATAAATATGGAGAAAGTTAACTTCTATTATTATTATTTTTTTGCAAAAGCAACGCGCTATGCTGCGACGCAAGTGCATTCTATACGCATTTGGTGTGACCCAGGTATACCTAAATCATCATCAATTATCATTTTATCATTTTGAATTCGTCTGAAAATCTAAAATGCGATTCGATTTATTTCCATCGACAAGTAAGTCAGTCTTGAGCTGTCCGTCGTCTGAAAGAGGTTGAAGCTGCCTTTGATCGATGACATGGACGGAATCGCTCGTTTGGAAACATTTGAGGACTTCCCCGATCTTCTAATCAGGAACTTTGGGTAAATTTATACGATAAGATTTTAAACTAAACAAGTATCCGATTAATTTAGTCAAATTATATTATAGATTTGGACAACAAAATTCTATTTCGTTTTCAAGGCAAGTAGGAATCAATTTTCAACCCCTTACGCAAAAAGGGGGGTGTTTATATGTTTGACGTGTATGTGTATTTGTGTATCTGTCTGTGGCATCGTATTTCCAAAACGAATGGACCGATTTTGATCCAGTTTTTATTAGTTGAAGGCTGGCATTGATCGAAATGATTTTAGCTAACATACTACGACGAAAAGGTTTCAAGCAGGAAATTAGCTGATTATCTTCAAACGGCTCAATAGATCTTCTTAAATCACGCCAGCTTTCAAATAAAAAAGCACATCAAAATCGGTCCATCCGTTTGGGAACTACGATTCTACGAAAATTTGACTTTCTATTGCAATTTTGTATTTCGTCCCGTTAAGTATTTATTACGTGAATGATGAGATAGCATTGTTATAAAATAAAAAAAATGATACCCGACACAAAAAGCACAAAAAGTAAAATTAAATTTGTTGGTTGGGTCTTCTACTTCAATATTTTAATTATATTTTTTGATCATAGGGTCGTCCCTTCGGAGTACCGCAAATAGTTATACCCAGATTTAGCCAACCGAGCGACATGACGACCCTAAAATCAAAATATTACTTACTAAAAATTAAATATTAAAGTAGAAGAGCCAACAATTTTTTTTTTACTTTTTGAGCTTTTTGTGTTAGGGTCATTTAAAATTTTATAATAACAATACGGACAAAATATTATCCTACCTAATCAGTTTGAAATGTCCGTATGATTAGTTTTACGTTTGACTAAGATAAGGGTATTTATACACATTATGTGTATAAATAACATTCTTCTCAATCTTGTGGTTCGTAATTAAAACTCTGTACGTACACTGAAAAATTTGAAAGCAATTAACTAGGTCTTTTTATAATTATTTTCTTAGTCACCGACAAAATATAAGTACGACAATTTAAATAGCTGAATAAGGGCATTAGGTAAGTACTCCGGTTTCTCATAACATAAAAAACTGCTTTTTTAATAGGTATTTAATTACAATTGTACAGATATTCTGAAGCTGAGTTCACTGGGAGTAGATACTTTTGGTTTCTCAAATCTCCACAATTTTCTTGTCTTCGCGTTGCCAAACAACCAAAACAATATAGAAAAAGCACAGTAATATATAGCCACTATATTAATTAAGCTCAGATATAAAGTTATATAATAATCCCTCATCAGCAAATGTACAATTTTGTAAACATCAATCATGATCTGCTGTACACTGAATCCAAAGATTAACATGATCATTACAAGAATAATTCTTACATTGTTTTCTATTTTGCTTTTATTAGTTTGAATGACTGCTTTTAGGGCAGTTATCAACAAGATAGCGTTAGCAAATAATACTGGCCACTTTAATATAAACAAATACAGCAGGAAAAAAGTTAATTCCTTATCGTTTTGTCTTCCAAAGGCAATATACAACAATCCAGCTATGATTGCTGGTATGATCCAAGTATACAAAGATACCTTCCATAGTGGTTCTTCAGAGGTTTTAAACACTTTTACTAAGGAATCGTTCAAGCTTTTGCTAAATATGAACATCCAGCAAATCAAGGCGTATTCTGTGTAGACCAGCCCGATTACGTCAAGATATATAACGCATATAGATTCACGTGAATTAAAAATATTTCTCACTTCGTATGCGTATCTCATAAAAGTATACAAGATTCTTGCGAACATGAACTGCGTTAAAAGTTGATTCTTTCGACTCTGCCTCCATTCTTTGAACAGGATCGCTGTCAAAACAAGCAGTATAAAAGCGACAGTTGACACAAATAGCCCCACTGAACTGCTGGTTAGTAACACTATAGTTAGGGCCGAATATTCTTTGCTATCGAAAAGAACTGGCCCCGTCTCAGCGCAATGTCGATTCGATACGACTGACATTATCGGTGTCCAAATTATGATGGGTTCCGCACTTTCCGTCGCTTATAAAATCAGTACTAAGATTCTTGCACATTGTAACCACTAAATGATTTTAAACTAAAAATGTATTTTGTTTCACTGTTAATGAACCTCGTCGTGGTCTGTCGTTAAAAGCATTTCTTTTTAATTTTTCGTCTTCGTTTCTAGTTATTAAATTGAACACTGTATTTATTATCTATAAGTATGATTGTCTTCGTCTGTTGCTTCGTGTATTCTGAATTTTGGTGGTATTATCGTAGAGTGATTAGATTGTATTTTTAATATAACATGAGTATAATAATAATCGCTACAATAATAACTGATAACACTTTGGAGTGTTTGTATTATAATAATTATAGCTTAAATATTACTTGCTAAAAATATTTATGTTTACTTCTTGATCTTTTGGGCAACTAAAGTAGGTACATTAATTTCATTAGAGTGGAGTTTTTACTTCCGTAACTTTTCATTTATTTCCCACGTTTAGATAAGTAAATATTATCTATCACACAAAATCTTCAGTGGACTAGATACTTTTGAATTTCGTCTGGTTTTTTGATAAGTTCTAGATATTTTAAATTTAATTATATACCGACCTTTCCATGCTTGTTGACTAATGCCTGGGTCACACTAAATGCGTGTGCGTTGCAGCACAGCATGTTGCGTTGCGTTTGTTAATGTCACGCGGCTGCTGCGCATCAGTCGCGACTTCGGTGTGACATAAGTATATAGGGTAGAATTTTTTAATGCCACCTGGAGAGAAAGTATTCTAAACAATGGAGATAGCAAATTTCACTCAATAAAATCATTCCTTTATTTTTGAAAAGAAACAAAACTGCATTACCTACTGGCTGAAATTCGGAAATAGTAGATTATACACCAAGGGGATAAAGCACTGTTTTATGTCACGGGCGCTACATTGAATCCTGAGTGCAGTGAGGGATTCAAGCGCCCAAGAAAAAAACAGTTTTATCCCGGTGGTGTATACTCTACTTTTCTCACTTTATGCGAGACAAAAAAAACCAGGCTTAGTAGATTGTTAGAATCTTCTAAAGCTAGTAGTACTTAGGGTTGCCAACTTTTTTTCCATCAAATATAGTATTTTCAAGATTTTTAGTGTAAAACATAGTAGATGGCGAAAAAATCCAAAAAAATATAGTAGGTAGCCGTTTTGTATGGAGAATTTTAAAGAAGTTGTATTTTTCGAACTTAAGTAAGTACTTACATTTTCATAGTTTAATTACAAAAATATTATTCAATTACTTATGTGTTTGTATTACATGTTTGTTAGAGAGGTTTGATCCGGTTATGATTTACCCTATCGGTTGATTTAAAAATATTTAAATATTTAAAAAGTACACGGTGTTGTTTTTTCGAATTTCAGCCGGTTCGATCCGCGGGTGTAGATGGCGTATTTTTAAATCTTTGAATGCAGTTATGTTTCTTTTCCAAAATAAAGAAATGATTCCTTTGCTATGTCCATTGTTTAAAGTACTTTCTCTTCAGGTGGTATTAAAAAAATCCAGCCCGGAGGTATAGTATTAGCGTTTCATACATTACAACGTCTTGTCGTCACGCTACGCAACGCGCTGTGCTGCATTCGGTGTGACTCAGGCTTGATACTACAAAATTTGCGTATTAGTGTATTATTGAGTTTACAAAATAGTGGGAAGAAATAAAACAATATATAAGAAACACAGAGAATATATTTTCAGATGTAATACCACGACAGGTGAAAATAAAACTCACACAAGTGAGGAATAAGAAACGATAAATATTATAAAACTCTATACAAATAGTTAACAAGGTGACAGTGTCTAACGATTACAATAAACTTATTACGTAGCCTACGTTATTCACGCTGGGGGCAAGGTTGTTAAAAATCTCAAAATAGAATTATGCAATGCCCTGTTCAACTTCCAAGGAAGGTTTCCTTGTAAATTGAATAGGGCATTGCATAATTCTTCAAATATTTATTCGGAATACAATATGTTAACATAATATATTTTAGAGTGAATCTCTCGACGATAGCGGATAAACACAAATTAAAATCCGTATCTGAGTTCATTAGTTTTTTGCTTAAGATTGATGAAAAAAAATTAATCGTGTAACTTCATAAGAATGCCATTTTACACACAACGTCAGACAGAACATAAGCTACGAAAGTCATTTAAATATTTTATGTCAGCATTTAATTTTGAACTTTATTTTCTATTCATTCATAGTGAACATTTTTGCACATTAAGATAATTAAAACATGAGAAAAAATAAATAGGTACTAGAAAGAATCGACTCACCCGTAGCACCTCAGATGGGACTCGAACCCGCACCCTTTAGATTCCGGTCCAATGCACTGACCAATTATGCTACCGAGTCAACTTTACTACCGAGAATTACAAGACTCGGTAGCATAATTGGTCAGTGCATTGGGCCGGAATCCTAAGGGTGCGGGTTTTAGTCCCGTTTGAGGTACTATGGGTGAGTCGACTTTCTCTAGTATTTTTCTAATAATTATATTATTTATCTTTAATATAAATATATCATCGTGAATGCCGAAAATCTGAAAAATGCAATAGTTTTTGCACATGTTGGAACTTTGCATAGGTACCTTACCTATGCAACTTTTGCCCCTTCCAAATATCGAATTCCCTTGCATTGATTACGTTGCAGTGTTCAAAAGCGTGTGTTATTATAGTTAGTATCATAAATTAATACTAAACATGAAGAAATCAGTCGCCTAAAATTCACTACGGGTGCATCTACTTATGAAATATTATTGCGTTCACTAATTTAAACATCTAATACCAACTTTAATTAACAGTCTACACTATCAAACTATTCGATAATAATAAAATTATAACATTTATTACTTTTTTTGTGAAAGAACATCATATACTTTTAATAAAACACAGAATAACATTCATCAAACGTTTCATACTGTTTTCTTAGGAATCAAAAATGGCTTAATAACAAATTTTAATCGCTTAATAAGAGAAATCATTTTGATTTTCCCGTAAAATACAAAACTTAAATAAATCTTCTAGACTGTAGTTCTTAGTTAAATTGTAGATATGTTACTTAAAACAAAAATATATTTACTATGTAATGTGAAAGAAAACGTTTGAATTTTGCACAACATCTATTTGAACAAGTACTTATTGTGTTTCGTAATCATTATTACTGTGAAAAAAAAGGATATGTTTTCGGTAATTATAGTACCAAACAATAATTATGTGATATTATTATCATTATAACAAAATATCTATTTACCAAAGAAATTATTTAAAATAAAAGCCCTAGTAATTCATCTAATATATTTAGGATTTTAGAATATTTTTTGCTACGTTTTATAAGACGTCTAAGCCCCCTGTAAAAGGGTCATATAAAAGTGCCAACTTTTTAGTTAAAACACCTACAATTAGACGTTAATCTTATAAATACTATAATAAGGTTCTCTATTGATTATTCTGAGTACTTACATAGAAGTCTTTATAGGGGATCACAGTTTGGAAAACACTAGTTAAACATTAAGCGAGGAGATTATGTCCACTGATAAGGTAGAAATAAGAAAATTCATAGGTTTCATGACTGTGAAATAAGTATAATTGCAGCAAATATACGAAATATATGATATAATATGACAGACATAATTTCCAACAGTTAATGTTTTAATTGAAAATTTAGGTACACTTTACGCTTAAGTATTTTATAAATTTATCTTAAATATTAACTTTGAAATGAAAATGTAAAGAAATGACGAATTTTTATGTAAGATTGATAGCGAAAGCCAGATTTAGTTTGTATTTTGGGTTTAACTACTAGTAAATATATAAATATTAAATAAAGAGATAACTGGAAATTAACTAATAAGGCTGGATGATTAACATATTATTTTATTTAAACTCCACGTACAACATTAAATATGATATCGTAAAAATATCTGCATCTCAGAAATATTTGAGATTTAAAAGAAAATAAAGAACTGCGCAGCATTTGATATTGCTAGGATTCACATTGAAAAATAAGACACCCCGACTTAAACTGCACAAAACAGAAAATATAGCGCTTTGTGAACAAAGCAAGCAATGCTTTACAAAAAAATAGTTTGTTCTTTTGGTGAGCTTGCGCTTGCTATTTCCTTTTCTGCTTTGGAATCACAGACTTTATAATATTTGTTATATGGTCTGTGTTTGGAACGGAATTTGCTAACTGCGAACTTTATTTAACTTTCCCTGCGAAGTTGCAAACAAAATGAAATATACTGCAAATAATATTTTTTTCATACTGAGCTATTAAGCTATTTTCTATCATAAAATACATAAGTTTAAGTTTAAATAACTTTTCTTAAGGACATGATATAAGTGTTTACTAAAAACAGCAAATATTGCGATAAAATATAAAATTATAAATAGTAATGTGATTTTCACCTACCCTTTAAAACGTAGTTATAAAAGCTTTAATTATTTTTAGCTTCAATAACAAGAAGCGAAATTTTTAGAAGAAACATTCTTAAACCATAAAGCTACATCTAGAAGATCACATTGCAGAGGCTGGAGTTCTAAGAATAAGTTACTATAATTTATACAAAGAAGCCTTTAGACCTCCATCACTTGTCCACTCTTTTTTATTGAGAAAATTGTTTGTTATTAAGTATAACGGTTTTTGTGTACCATGAAGACGGCAATAAAAACAAAGTAATGACAAAATACTATTGAATAGAAATACTTATAATTATTACTGATATTAAAAAAGGAATTCAAGATTAGTAAACTAAATATGTTTACTATGACCATATACTCAACAATTTTTTTTTTATAAAAACAGTTTCATTACACACGGAGCAAGTAAAAAAAATGTAAAGTAGCATTTTTCTTTAGACATTTAAAGCAAGTGAAATTGTTCCAAATATTAAAATCTTATAGACTTCTATCATAAAAAAAGACAGCAGATAAGTGATGATAGTTTAATTAAATTACTACGTAACCTATCAATAACTTTAACTTACTGACAGCTACTAGACAACCTAAAACTAAACACTCACTGAAAATTTAATTAAAATTGGTTGCAAAATATGTTCCGAGCTTATTTAACAAAAATACATAACGTTGTTAAAATCAAAATAAACTGATTTTGAGACCTGCTCAATTAATTAACTAAAACTAATGAGGTCAATATAACGTTGTAACAATAAATTAGTTTTAAACTAACGTCGATCGATGTTTCTTCATTCCACCATGTGTTCTGTCGGAATAAAATCACAATCTGAGTAATTTGCATGATAAATTATAAAACAGTAAAATTTTATGGCGTTTGTATATAAAATATTATATTATGAATAATACCACAATAGTGATTACCGAAATAGATTTAGTATTCGTATTGAATAAGCAACTTTCAAAGTAGGAATCGTGAAAAAAATACTGTAAAGTCAGAATTCAGACCTTTTATGGAACAGAGTTTATTCAAATATCAGGCTTTTGTAAAAGTTATTCATAATGAAAAAGCCGCCGAATAACCGCCTCTGTTATCTAGTGGTTCATCCACCACTTGTAAGACGCAGGAGTCCCTGGTTCGATTTCCAGAGGGTACAATTTGTACTCTGTTTCATTGGTAGTAGGGTTTATTTCAAGTTTGCTAACTACCACCATATTACCTAAGTATGACGCCATAAGAAAAAAATATTACATTATTGTGTTCTGGTAGTTAGCTAGTTCCTCAGTGGTGAGGATTCCGGGTGTAGTGCGCTCACACTTTCAGCCTTATCGTCACTTAACATTAGGTGAGGTGAAAGCCAAGCACTATACCGTTGTAAATAAAAAAAAAAGAAATGATAGTAAACAAGCTCGTTAAAATATTGCCAATTTATTCTAATTAACGGTGTTATACAAAAAACAAAAGATTCAGAATTCAGAAATCACTTTATCTTCAACTCTTTGTGACAACTAAACGCGTTTTCGTTCAAGCTAGACAGACGAGAAATAATCAAATTAAAAGTCTCGCTTTGTAAATAACAGCTCTTTTGCACAATTGTATTTAAATTGCATCAAATGAAAGCAGTTAAGAAAGTTTATTTGTTAGGAAAAGTTAATAACAAAGACATTATTGCGACTTCAGTTGGAGAGTTTTGTGATTTCATTGAAAAGGCGCAATTACACAAGGTATGGAATTCGCTAGCTAGCTAATTAATTTAAATAAACGAAGTCGAATATGGAGTAATCAAAGCGATCCATGATGCTGAATCTAGGTTTTTTTTTGCGAATTTGTATTGTAAGTAATTTGTATCGAACTGAATAACAAACGAAAAATAACAGTACTCAAATGCAGAAGCAAATAACAGGAATATTGTTAATTTACACTACTTTAAAGTAAAAAGTACCTAATTGTGAGGCTGAAAACCGACTAACAAATAAGTATTACAACTGTGGGTTGGACAGAGTTGCAGCGATTTTGCTCAGTAACCGTGCAGGCTAGTTGTTATAGTTCTGATACCAATTCGTGAAAAGTTTAGGCCTCGCTGTAAATTTTTGTTGTTGGATCATGTCTAGAGATCGGTTACCTATTCGGATGCTTTTACCAATAGTTCAAATATTGGGTATTAAGGAAAGCACTTTTTTAACGGAAAAACCAAGGATTTTAAATATTCCAGGGACTCTGGGAATAGCAAATTTTGGTGTACATACTCCTGAGATGTAATAAAATAACCCGATTTCAGGGAAAAAACCCATTTTAAGAAGTTTAAATATCTTAAGAAGCCGCTTTCATCATATGTTAACAAAATTAACTTTGAATCCGATTATCCGATCTCTAATCAAGTCTGACGAGATAAAATGAGAAGTGTTGTCTATCTTTTTATACTGCTGCAACTGAGTTTTATATAGCATGAGATAACATACAATAAGATTGCACTAATTCATAATTTTTATTGTAATTTTATTGTAATTGCTTAAGAAAATAAAAGAAAATTAGATGGAATAATCTGTGACATAATTTTTTACCTTGCTCCTCAACAGGCGTGTGTTCTTCATCGGAAGAGTCGAATCTCTCGATTAAAGAGCTTTGTTTTGATAAGGACTGTAACAACATAGAAATTAATGAGTCCAAGGGAAGATTAATGAGAATTGCGGCTCGGCTAGGAAGCCCTTTGGCTATTTGTTCTTTTCTGATTGTAATCAGAAGTATGTTTTTGGTTTCGATTTTCTGTTCAATTTTCGTGTTTTTTTACGTTTCTAATATTTATTATACTTGAAGGATTGCTTACCTGATTGAAAATGAAAAAGAAACTTTTTTGTTATTGAAAGACAAAGAACATTGTATTGACTTTTTTACAAAAGGCGGAACAATTAAAAAGAGGACGAAGTTTTTGTAGAAGGGTGGAATCTTAAGTACTTCAAAATCTCTTGAGAGTTGAAGACGATACGTTATATTGGTTCGAAAGTGGTTTCATCTCTCAGCTATAAATATAGAATTTATTGAACATCCTACCTTATTCGATCGGCGCCTCGGGGGAGATATTTTGTTCCACAATGCCTCGAGTTGATCGAAATGCTGTGACTGCGCTATGGCTGCCTCTTCCGGCCCTAAGCTCACCTTTGAAATAACATAAGTCAATAAAGAAAACAGTTGGTATGAAACTCAGGATTTTAAAGATTTTAAAGCATAGAACAAACTTTTGAAATAAAAACAATTGTTAGTTACACTACACCATTTACTATTTTGAATAAGTTGGATTATATTGTAAATATAGAATGTAATATAAAGAGCAGATTTAATGATCAAGAGATTTTTGACATTTAAAACTTAAGTTGCAAAGAAAACTGAAATGAGCTACTTTTCAGTAGTTATTAATAGCATACCTGCGAGCCTAAGTCTTTATTTTTAGCCTCTTGTATTTTTGAAATTTCTTCCATAGATGCAGATACCGAAAACCTGTAAAAGATTTGTAATAAACAACTGATAGATATGATAAATCGCTGAACTATTCTAAGAAGGAGATGTTTTTATTTGTTTGTAAATTAATTTTGGGAATTAACACTTTAGCATACCAAAAAAAAACATTTTGTTCTCCAAAATTAGGAAATGTTCACCAAACTCTAAACCACCCAAGAAGATTTAGTGAGCTTTTAATATTTCTGGGTAAGGTTAGGTTATTATGGTGATCATATAAACATAAGCCAATTAATTTTACAGAAGCAGGAAATGAAGGCAAATATATAAATAGTTTCACCTATACAAGAGAGTTATTGAAAGATTTTCATAAGACGTCTGTCTGATATCTCCTCCATCAAATTGCAATAACAAAAAATTCGTTGTTTGTAAACGCAGCACATAAGAAAAGCTTTAACTGTTTCTTAAAAAAGTACTTCGAGCCACAAAGAAGTAAAACGAAAACTGTAATACATTGTCACATTGGAACGACCACTAAACAAATATCTGTAATTTTAGATTACCTTTTAAAATATATTCTATCATAAGTTATGTCCAATAAAATTGTTAATATTGCATAATTCAAAAATAAAAAAGACTAGTGTTTAAATGATCACCATATTAACCTAACCTAACCCAGAATTAGTAAATGCTCACCAAATCTTCTTGGGTGGTTTAGGATTTGGTGAGCATTTACTAATTTTGGAGAACAAAATGTTTTTTTGGGTATGCTAAATTTAATTCCATACAGAAACTCACCGTCGTTTGAGTCGCTCGTCTACTTGCGCCATCATGGCGGCGGACGTGAGGTGCCCATATTTCTTCTGCCATGTGTACGTGTCTAAAGAGACCTCCTTCTTTAAGAGTCTCCTCATTGGCCTCTTGGGAGCTAGCGGCCGTAGTTCTATGTGCAGAAAATGAAATGAAAAGAAAATCATCTAAATCGGTTCATAAACAAAGAAGTTATGCCAGAATAACTCGTGCGATGGTAAGATAAATAATTGATATTTTTCAGGATTATGAAAAAATTACTAGCCAGATCTCTGTATTTTTTATGGGACCACACCTGAACTATGATCTTTCAGATAAAAAAAAAAATTATTTAAATCGGTTAACAACTGGCAAAGTTATCATAATACATACATAAAAAAAAATAGTCGACTTAATAACCTCCTCGTTTTTTTGAAGTCGGTTAAAAAGAAAACACCGTCACGACCACCAAAGATAGGGATGAGATTAAATGAACTATGATAAGAAAAGTATCATGGTTTAATATGACAAATATAACAATAGTTTATAGTGAAAATAGTGAAATCCAAAATTAATGATTCTAAAGATACACAGACACACAAACGTGAATTACTTACACTGCCCGGCATTTATATTGGCAAGAAAAAGATGAGACAAAAGATGCGCAGTAGCCATAAACTTAGTGTTTATTATGGCTACTGCTCATCTTTTGTCTCATCTTTCTCTTGCCAATTTATATCAATCTGTACAATACTTCAAATTAAAGAATGGGTATTTAGAGCCAAACTATTTTTTGTTAATTGTCTTTGTGTTAGACGATTATTTTCGATGTTTTTCGATGCCCAATCTTATCTTAAAGTAGGCACTATACAACGTGTAACAGAAAGGGGATATCAACCCGAAAAGAGGTCAATGTACTCGTGAAATTGAATACATTCCAGCACAAAAAAAATTCAAATAAAATAAAATTTTTTGAACTCTCCATACAAAATGTTGGCGGCAAATTCAAATTTTCTATAGAGAGATCCAAAATTTTTTTTCGATTTCAATTTTTTTTCTGCTGTAAGGTGTTCAGATTCACGAGTACATTGACCTCCTTTCGGGTTGATACCCCCTTTTTGTTACACGTTGTATATACTGACAGGATTTTTTTTATTTAACTGGACTGGCTGTCTGTGTGATTTGACAGCTAGGTTTTTGTGCCTATTTGAAACGCCACTAGCGTGCGTCTAATGAACTAATTTTGACGTACAATATGAAAATGGTTGCCGTGATCAAGAAGCTTATACCTCCAATGGAGATTGCACCGGCTAGTGTCATAGTGAAGATAGAAAAAATTACCTTGAGTGACGTTACGGCTTATTGCTATCTCTTTCTTTAGCGTGACAATACGTTTTCGTTTCTCACGAACGAACGAACGATGAACAACGAACACGTAATGTAACACTAAAGAAAGAGATAGCAATAAGCCGTCACGTCACTCAAGGACATTTTTTCTATCTTCAATATGACACTAGCCGTGCATACTCCATTGGGGGTATAAGCTTCTTGGCCGTGATGGTCTCTCCAGACTTCAAACTTTAGTACCATGTCCCTCACGCTATGCTCACGCTACGTCCTACAGCGCCAAAATGGCGAAAATCAAATAGGCACAAAAACAGTTTGACATAAGCCTGTCCAATGTAAATATATAAAGGTCAGTGCACTATATACCTATTACAGCCCCCTACATGATCATCGAAATATGAATTGTCCAAAGAGATAGTAGGACTGGATGGAATAAAGGAAATCACGTGATTTAACATTTTATCGACACGCAACTGCCAAATTCCATTTTATTTTGTCAGTTAAACATGATAAATTGCTATAATTATCATATCGCGTTTCGGTGGGCATGGTAGGGGATCAGAATGCAAAATCTTTAAAATTATTTTTTTGAGTTTCTATTTCTACACTTAATGAATTTATTTATGAAATCCATTATTAAGAAAAAATGATTCACGCATCCAGGAATCGAAAAGAAAATCTAGGTAGTAAAACATTTATCTAACTATTAACTAGCACAGAGTTTTATTTTCGTTCACATGAAAAAATATATAACGGACCTTTGCCAGTTTTATCTTTACAAGGGGATAGCCAATATCATTGTGGATAGCATATTATCTTTAGTACTTAAAAGTGCCGTAGTTAATAGATAAGTTTATAAATAAAACATGCATTTCATTCATCCGTTTAGATTAAGTAATTATAGTAACCAATCAAAAATCTTTATTCGTGTTGAACCACCTTTGCGTTGTTCATAGAAATATGCATGAATTTTTGACCTTACCCAGATCTTTAGAAGTATCAAGTATTTTTTTTATGAAATGAATAATTTAACTATATTTGACTCGTGTTATGTCAGGTGAAACACAGAACGTAGGGAAAATATGACTACAAGAATAACTAACTTAATGTAACTTATTAGAATAAACTATATCGGGATTTTCGCCATGTTACTGTTTATTTTTGAGACTCCGATATTTTGGCGCAGTTGCATGCGCCAGGATCACGTACATAGTTCATTCTAATAAAGCCAATAACCATTGAAATATAAAACAATATATTAATGTAACTTACCATCTACATCCTTAGTTGGAGCAGCATAAGTCGGTATCTTGACATAAGTAGCCGGAGTATTGTGCAGACAAATAATGGGTAGACAACCTGTTGTCATATAGTTTAATACAAACATTGACTTTAATTAAATAAATAAGTAATAGAAAAAGTTCAATATAAAAATCAGTTACAAAAAACTTGTCTGATTTGAATATGTATCTCATACAGATCAGCCCCCTACTCAAATGGCCAATTTTCTATTCGTTCGCTAACTTAAAGCTAAAAAATAAGAAATTAGACGATCAAGTCACACGTCGCAAGTTCATGTAAATCACAGACATTGTTGTATTGTATGGAATTGACAAGCCTACGACCCCTCTGTTAAGGAGTTTATGGCTTATTTTTATTTAACTTTTAAGTTAGCGAACGAATAGAAAATTGGCCATTTGTGTAGGGGGCCAAGTGTATTTGTGTTTTGATTATTGAAAAAAAAAATTTAAACTTATTAAACGATAATTTTCATTCATAAATGTATTTCTTCTAAACCGATTTCACTTTGATATAAAATCATTTTTACATTGGGTTTGGAAGTGTTTGGAAGACCGATTTCTAGGTAATTTGGAAATTTGAAAAATCACGAATAACATTACTGTTTTATTATTAGAAAAAAAAGTTAAGAAAGTTCCACTAGAGAGTGGAACTTCTTGCCTGAGTCTGCGTCTCCTGAAAGGTACAATCGGGGGGCTTCAAGTCGCGAGTGAATAGTACCTAACTTCTAGGCAAGCGCATTTCATCGTAGATCGCGTCACTCGTTTACCACCACACCAGCCTGCCTAGCATGACCGATTTATATCGCGTGATATAACATTTTATCGACACTCAACTGTCAAATTCCTTTGTCTTTTTGACAGTTAAACGTGATAAAACGCTATATCACACGATATAAAACGGTCATGCTAGGCAGGCAGGCGTGATGGCGTTCAAGCGCTTGCCTACTCTCATAAAGAAATAAATATTCTTACTAAAAAATAAAAAATAAGACTCCAAGTTACCTCTATCCAGAAGATGGACCACTATCCTAGAGCAATCGCTGGTTATCTGGAAGCCCAACAGAGGGACGTGGAGCGCCAGTGACGTCAGAGCCAGTCCTCGCTTTGTCTCCCAGATTATGAGGGTTTTGTCTTCCGCACCTGTTCGATTTAGTTGGTATTTAGATTTATGCAATGCTGGTAAGCAGCGAGGCTAATTTTAAAAGACTTTGGATGAAACATTTTATTGTCACTGACAGTGGCTTACAAATGTGATTATGTCCAATGTAAGCATTATTCCTAAACAAAAAGTTTCTTTTTAAGGTATGTTTTTTGTATATTTCTACAGAAATCGTATTTTTTTAATAAATAATATAGACCTTTCCTTTTATCAATGACACATTATTTCATTTGAAATTCAGATGTTTCACATTCAGGTGTTTAATATTTTAATGTCACTTTTAGTAGTCCTACAGAACAATTTTGAATATTATACTTATGTCAAATATGACTGATATTTTTTTCTAAAACAGTTTTCAACAACACAACAAGAATAAAACGTGGTTATCTAGTAGAAACATGCTATTGCTTCATATTTGAAGACAAAATGTGTGACTAAAGAAGAAACAAAACTCACTTTCCATTCTAAGTAAACCAATTTTAAGCAAAGTGTTAGCAAACTCACCAGAAACTGCGATGGTCCCGTCACCAGTGACCTTCACACACGTGACCTTGCCCAGATGACCCGACAGGAGGTGAAGGTCAGAGCCGGTGTTGATATCCCAAACGATGAGGTTGCAGTCCCAGGAACCAGACACTATTTGAGTCTTGTTCGTTATGGATACTGCCACGCAAGTCACTATGTCTGAGTGACCCACTAAAACCTGCAGCAAATTAATCCAAAGTCCGTAAATTGAATAACACAGACTACATATAATTTACCTCAAAGACTCCGGCCTGTCGATTCTGTAACCAAACTCAAACCTCACTTCGAATTTCACTTCGAATCTCACTTCTAATCTCACTTCGAATCTCACTTCACTGTTAGGTAATTTTAAATCATAAATGAGATAAGTATGGTCGGTTTTTTTAACAAAAGATTTTAGAAAGCCACGGTAGCTACCTCAAACCATTTGCAATCGGTTAAGTAGCTTATATTCACCAAATTTCTAATAACAAATTCACGCGAAGTGAAGTGAGGTGCGAAGTGAGATGTGAGTTTGGTTACAGATTCGACAGGCAGATAGAATCACAAAAATTAATAATTAATTAATAGACAAATCTAATCTCATACCGTAATTTAATTAAAATATTAGATCATTCACAGACGTTGAAATCTATTGTGATAATTAAGTAAGAAATGATTAAAGAACTTGTAGATTTTCCCTTTATTTTACTTCATTTTATTTAGATTTAAAGAAAATTTAAATCTACTTTAAAAGATTACGCCAGGGACAGAAAGTTAATATAACTCCTAAAAACTTGATAGCTACTTTAAGACAGATTTAACGCCACTTTAGTTAAGGTTTTCGTTCGCTATAGAATATAAAAGATTATCTGAATTGAATAAAACAATAATAAATGAATTTGGATGAATACCAATTTAGATAGAGTTGATTAATGCAAATTAAGAAAACTAAACTTTATTAATGAATGAACAATGAAAGCAAAAGAGATTACGCCTTTTCAATAGGATTATCGTCGTTATGTGTAATACTGTTTATGCCAGTAGTTAATATTAACTGTTACCTTTAAATGTTATAATTTTTATTCTGTTTGTATTTTTATGAAATTATCAAAATATCAAAAAAATATTAATCAGTAACATCAAAAACGGGCCTAGTTAGATGAATGAATAACCCAGGACAGACTATCTTGGCGCTTTAAAACGAGGAGAACCGACCCCAATAATGGGAGAAGACACGGAAGAAGATGACTATAATGTATAAGCTCAATAACTTAAACTCTATTCTAATCAAACCTGCGATAGTTTTCCGCCGTCCAGCTTCCAAACTTTGAGTGACATGTCCATGGAGCCTGTGACCACGTGCTGCGAGTCCGCAGTGAGCGCAAAGCACGTGATGCGTTCCGCGTGGGATACGGAACGTCTTTCCTCACCGCTATCAACACCGGAAAGAGCCCAAATGCGTACTGAATTATCACCGTCGGATAGCACCTGGGAAAATTTTAGGACTCTTTAAAACATGAGATTTATCATCAAAGTTTCTGTTTACCATTGGAATTAGACTTTAATTTATTATATATTTGATTATTATACTTGAGAGAAATTACAAGTTACTTTACAGTTTTCTGTCTGATGGTAATGTCATTCTTACACCATATCCTCAAAAGAGTTAGCCCCTCCGCACACGGCGTCGTAGTGTAAGCGTATTGTAATACGCGCATTGTACGAGAGCAATGCGAGCACGTACTATGGGCAACAGCGTCGCTTAACCAGTTTGCAACAAAATTCGTGTGCGCGCGTATCGCCCCTGCACGAACTAAACGTATATGACAGCAGTGGGCGCGGCGCGCAAGCGATTTTAACCTTAGCAGTGGTTAAGCGACGCTGTTGCCCATGGTACATGTTCAAAGAAGTCCGCATACGGCGTCGTAGCTTAAGCGTATCTTATGAGATTTTATTGTCAATACAATAGTCGTAACGTACTGGCGTAAAAAACCAAGCGTAGAAAATACTTTCAATATGTTTTGTGATGAATTTCCGTCGACGTGAAGTACTAGTTTATATTCTGGAACAATATCTACGCCTACGCTACGATTCGTGTGTAGAACTCTGCTTGTATCGTACTCGTTGCGTCTTGACAGTACGTACGCTCACGAGACGACTACACTTATAGTACAGTAGCCCGTAGAACATTTAAATCACCAAAAAGGTTACCATTTGCAGTTGTGATATAGTTATTTATTACGAAATTATAGATACTTTAACCTAAGTTTTACAGATCGCAACCCGCCGTAACCTATATTTGTATATCTCCAAAATTGATATTTTTTTATTTTTCGAGGTTAGTTTAGCTATTGTCGTGTTCTACAGCTTGGTTTGATTGCCACAGATAAAAGTAAGACTATAAA
This sequence comes from Agriphila geniculea, assembly GCA_943789525.1. NCBI lineage: Eukaryota > Metazoa > Arthropoda > Insecta > Lepidoptera > Crambidae > Agriphila > Agriphila geniculea. The sequence goes on from OX038875.1 coordinate 19,991,891, forward strand.
AAGTAGCCATACACAGATTTAAGACCTGATGAAAATGGTTGGACTTTATCTGGTTTTAAATCTGTGTATGATCACTTTCCATAGTCTTACTATTATCAGTGGCAATCAAACAACGCTGTAGAACACAACAATAGCTAAATCATGTGGTAAACCTTGAAAAATAAAAAAATATCATTTTTGGAGATATACAAATATAGGTTACGGCGGGTTGCGATCTGTTAAACTTGGGTTAAAGTATCTATAATTTCGTAATAAATAACTATATCACAACGGCAAACGGTAACCTTTTTGGTGATTTAAATGTTTTACGGGCTACTGTACTATTACGAGCCATGTGCGGAGGGCCTTATAACAACAACTATGTATATTATGAAGCATAGCACATAAAATGGTTATTGCGCTGCGCAAAATTTGGGCGGCTTACCGCAAATTTCATATTCAGTGTCACGTCTATGCTCGCCGACGGGCCGGTGGTGGAATGCAATATAATGCCCGAGTCCACGAGCCACACGTGCACATTCCGCGCCCTGTCGCTAGACATCGCGCGGCGACCGTCCGACATCATTAGCAAAGATTGCAATGCGGCTGTGTGACTCTAAAACCGAACTCAAGATTATTATTGTCTAGATAAACTGAAATTATGATTGAAACATTATGTTTTTTTACAAGTTTTTAAAAGTGAAACTGATTTTGTCTGTATTATTTGTGAAATGTCCCACAACAAATGTAACATAGTTAAGTGAATTCATTTTAAAGTACTTATATCGGGTCATTTTGAACTTACCATCCAAATTTTAAGGATGTATCCAGTCCATGAAACTAAACAACTTTCTCTAAGAAACATGTGTCAAATTACACCAAAAAATTTTGATCATCCCATAATAAATTGATCACGTGATCTATTTGATTTGTATGGAAAGTCGATTTTTATTATACATATTTGACCATGCGTTCCTTAGAGAAAGTTGTTCAGTGTCATGGACTGAACACATCCTCAAAATTTGGATGGTGAATACAAAATGACCCTGTATAGTTTCATAAGCTAAATTTTTAGAAATAACACAAATCTGTAAATAGACATTAGCAATATTGAATCCCACATTTTAGTGAGGTAACTTATTGAACGATGTTTTGTTTGAACTCGATGAAGTGTAGAAAATTCTAAAGGAAGTTTGCAACTAACCTTGTATGTCAGAGACGGGGAATTATCAGCCAACTGCCAAACAACTACAGTTCTGTCTTCCGAGCCACTGAGCACGAGCAGATTGTTCGGCGAGAATGTGACGCAGGTGATGTGACCTATGTGCCCATGGAGAGAAGTTTGAAGTCTGTGAGTGGAGAGTTGCCACACTCTGACTAGTCCGCGGGCACATCCGCTAACAGCCAGCTGCCCATCTCGAGAAACTTCTAGACAGCTGATAGGGATCAGTTCACTTTGTTCCGCCTGTGGGGAAAGATGAGCATGTACAAAAAAGATGACAATATTTTTTGTACTTTACACTTAATTTTTTATGTTTAGCGCTTCGTGAGTAAGTAGTTTTACAGTTAAAAAGGGAAAAATCTATCAATTTTTTTCTTTGTGTCTTGAAAACCAATCAGATTTGATTTAACTAACGTTTGTTATCATAGAATTGGGTACAGTAGTATAAATAAGTATTTTCTCTCACCTGTAATAAAGTAATATTCGTTGTAGATTTTGTTTGTCTTCTTTTCAGTTGTTTCGTTGGCCTGAAGTTTGTCAAGTTGTCTTCCGTGTGGAATGAATATATCGTCACCCTGTTGCCACCTAACAAGAATATTGTTGAAATAATTTTAGTACCTAACTTAACATCGCTACGATATTGTCGACATGTGAGTTTGAAATGGCGATCGACGTAAGTGACTTACCAGCGGCTAAAAGAAAATGGTCCTTATCAGCTACAGCCAAAGAGGCAAGGTCGTGTGCAGCAGCGAGAGTGCGCAAGAGTTGCCCGCTATGCAGACTGTAGACGTAAATGCGCTGGTCTGTGCATCCAACTGCTGCTCGAGATGAGTCGTGTGCCACGCAGAAACATTTTATCTACACAGATATACAATGCCTGTTACAATGTTACATTTCATTTTTGCTGGTTCTATGATCATCTTACAGACCATACTTCATAACTACAACAAATAACTTAAAAACATATGAAAATTTGGGCTATTCCATATATCCCATCTGGCTATCCCAATCAGTTAGGATACATGGATTTTATCCCATTTTTTCCAACTTGTGAGAGGAAAAAAAAGGAAGAGTAGAAAAAATCGATGTATCCCAATTCCAATGATTGGGATAGCCAGTTCGGATATATGGAATAGTCCGAAAATCTTGTCATTTGACAGATACGCTAAAAAATTGATTTTATTAGAGAAAAAAAATATAGTTGTATCATTAATTTAAAGTTCTTGGTTGTATCGATATTGTCCAATCAAAAAAGTGTACTCGATGTACAAAAATTGATGATACTTAAGAAATAGTTGAAAAGAATAAAAATTATTGCCAGCACAACGCTGTTTATAGCGTGACTTGAATTGCATAATAAATATCCTTTCATTGTTTAATTAAATACTCCCATTTGCAATTCAAATTGAAGTAGGTACATCGCATAAAACATTTTCTCGTTTACGCCACCGCTGTTATTTAGAATTCAGAACAATGCAAATGTAGGCGTAGTTCAGAGTTAGTGCTTTTTTTCAGCAGAATTCAAACAACACTGCGCCGCCTGTTGAACATTAATGGAAACTACTTCGCAGTTATTTATCATCTTTGTTTGATAAAACAGAGGCAGGGCTTGGCGTTCAGAATGCCCTGTTGGCGAGGGTAACATAATTTCTGTGAATTAACATTATTTCGCTTCGTCATCAGATTCTGTAGTTATTTTAGAGTAAAAAAGTAGTTCCTAGCCAAAAGTCGCTTTTTAGGGTTCCGTAGCCGAAATGGCAAAAAACGGAACCCTTATAGATTCGTCATGTCTGTCTGTCTGTCCGTCTGTCTGTCTGTCTGTCTGTCTGTCTGTCTGTCTGTCTGTCTGTCTGTCTGTCTGTCTGTCTGTTTGTCTGTCTGTCTGTCTGTCTGTCTGTCTGTCTGTCTGTCTGTCTGTCTGTCTGTCCGTATGTCACAGCCACTTTATTCCGAAAGTATTAAGACTACACAGTTGAAACTTGGTACGTAGATGTATTCTGTTAACCGCTTAACGAAGATTAAGGGGAGGCTCCCCATACATGGAACTGAAACTGAAAAATTTTTTTTCTTCAAACCAACACGTGTTGGATGTCTATAGATAGGTCTTTAAGAATGACATTGAGGTTTTTAAGACAACTTTTTGAAAGATATACACTGCCAAAGTGGTAAAATGTGTGTCCCCCCCCCTTTAACTTTTGAAATAAGAAAGTGAAAAATCTAAAAAAATATATGCTGTAGATCTTAATAAAAACTTTCAACCAAAATTGGTTTGAACGAGATATAGTAATTAGTTTTTGAGATATAGCACATTTTCGAAAACCGCAAATATAACTTTGTCATTCATACCAACACTGTGAAAAACAAAGTTATTTTTGTAGACGAAAAATGATAGGTGATATTAAATATGGTATAATATAAGGTAACTACGGAACCCTACGGCGCGTGGCCCGACACGCACTTGGCCGGTTTTTTATTAAACTAATCATCAGACGTTCACGTATGCCTTCTGGAATATTGAAATACTGTGTAATAAAATTAATACTAACCTAATTCATTTACCTACTTGTGCTTAGGTATATTTTCATTTTACAAAACTCAAATGAAATTGAAAGACTTCAAAAGAAAATTGCAATAGCATTTTTATTAATATATAATAATATATATAATTAATTAATAAGTACATTTAGTTTTCATGAAAATGTTTCGCAAAGTCGATAACGTTTTAGAGTACTTCAATTAGATTAGCTTTCCAAATAACAGTTTACCGAAAGGCTCCAACTTCTCGCCTCATCGACGATGTGATTGGGATCACCAAATTGCTTTAACTTATTCCTCCTAGTGGAAATAAATTACCACCGATTGCTAGTAAGTGGCCAAGGCCCACAACTTCCTTTATTTCATTTGCAGGGAACTAAGCGGTATCTGTGACCTTTTGCAGAGCCTACAGTAATGAGATTGGGAAAACTTTTCTTCACACATGATCCCTATAAGTTTTTGGACTTTCGTTATATTGTTGCTTTTGTAAAGAGAAAACTTCGTTTACGTCAGGGATTTACAACATAACTTTATTGGCGTGAAAACTTTTATAACAAATCACGATATCTGAGGATAGGGGATTATCTTGCCAGTAATAAGAATAAGATAGGCTGGGGAATAACACAACGAAGATACAGTTACAATAATGTACCTAGTTTAAGATAAATTGTATTTTATGAAATTGTGCATAAAAAAATCAAAGCACAAACGTACAAGATGGTCGCACTAGACATAACCTATTTCTGTAAATTAGTTCCATCTATATTTTAAGTAATTTAAACTTGAATAGAGCAAACAGAAAGCACAAAATAATATTTTGCGACCGGCTACCATTAACCACTTGAAACACGAAAGCTTATTATCACGCTTTACAAACAATAAAGTTTTCGATCGGTTGAAACCAGTGGCAGATGGTGAATTGGTTGAGAAGTGCAATAGTAGTTTATGATACAAGGTTGGTAAGGAGGTTTTTTAAAACGAGTTGACGTTTTATAAGCCCGAGCCGCAGGCGAGGGTTTATAATCGTCACGAGTTTTAAAAAACCTTAACAACCGTGTGCCATACTACGTTTTTCAATACATTTGCGAGAAAACATTATAGGTACTACTGAAATTATAATCTATACATATAATAAAACAGTAAATTCTAAGTATTTGTGCGCGAATTACGCAAAAACCGCTAAATGAATTCTGATGGATTTTTCACAATTTAGTAGATTGAGGTCCAACTTAAAATCTAAGCTATGTTTCATCAAATCCAGGTGGATGGAACCAGGGAAATAGCTTGAACTCTCCGTAGTACTAGCTTTCATACACTAAAGGGGTCATTTTAAACTGGTTGTTATATTTTTCTACTATCCACGCAGATGAAGTCGCGGGCGGAAGCTAGTAGAAATTAAAAAAAACGTTCGTAAACAAAACGCACGGCGCCAGCGTGCGGTAAAATCAACTTTCCGCACGCTGTACTAATCCGTAAACAAAAACGCACGGCGTGCGGTAAAATCAACTTACCGCACGCTCGACTGTCATCGTAAACTTACATTTTCGAGCAACTGTATTGAAAAATGTTTTTCCATGACTTCCTACATTTATGTAAATCTAATAATGACGTGTCCTTACAATAGGAGATAATTTTTATGGTACTTTTATCTAACCACTATTTTGAAAAATATCATAGAATCGAGAAAGCTTATATCGATTGACGAAGTTTGGTGCCTAAAAGCTCACGCATTTAAAGATATGATTATTTATTTATTAATGATAATGGAAGTCTAACATACATTAAAACAATGTATCTAGGTGAAATGTTGATTTTTTTCTCTATTAATTAATATATATACTTCATGCCTGGTTAGACTTAACTGAAAAAAATACCAAGCCCCCTATAAAAAATGTTTGTCCTTTGAAACCAAACGACGTGACGTTAGCATGTTTGCTATCTATTTAGTGTAATAAAAGAAAAATAGTGTCGGCATGTTATTAAATTACACCATAACGGAGTTTCAGAACCCGGAGATTGCTCAGCAAACTGCTTGTTCATAATGAAATGGCTGGCAACATCGTTGCATGTCTCAAATGTAAGTTTTATGTGTCTTGTTACGATCGAGGTAATGGCTTTAGTTCTCTGAGTACCTTCATATAAAACGATGTTCTTCAAAACATATGTGGCATCATTTTCAAGATAAATTGCTTTCATAAATTCTCGTTATTTATATTTGAAATTTAAGGCCCTTAATCTCTGCGTAGGTGAATTATGTGTTTCGAAATAATAATGTCATTTGCTTGAATTATTTATGCACTTTTTGCAATTTGTTAGAGTAATTTTTATAAAAAAAAAAAACCGGCCAAGTGCGAGTCGGACTCGCGCACGAGGGGTTCCGTTCCGTACCAAAAACAGCAAAAAAAAATTACTTTTTTGTATGGGAGCCCCCTTAAATATTAATTTTATTTTGTTTTTAGTATTTGTTGTTATAGCGGCAACAAAAATACATCATCTGTGAAAATTTCAACTGTCTAGCTATCACGGTTCATGAGATACAGCCTGGTGACAGACAGACAGACAGACGGACAGCGGAGTCTTAGTAATAGGGTCACGTTTTTACCCTTTGGGTACGGAACCCTAAAAACATACTTTATTAACTGTCTAGAGATTCTGATATTGTATTAATCTTTGTTATTGTTGAGTAACATTTAAAAAGAACTCCACAAGACGTATATATAAATAAATAGTTTTAAACTTTTAAAAGACACCAAGAATATCAATGTGATTTCATTAACACGTAAATGAAACCTAGTCGTTCCAATCACAAAAACTTTCACTAAAATCTTCGTTTTGTTTTATAGACAAAAATAGTAAAACCCGAAGTATTCGCTGTAATGTCATATTATTATGGTAATGTAATAAATAGAAAATGATAATTAATAGGTATTACACTCCTAGGTGAATATAACTGTAGGGAAGGGAGTGGTGTGCGATCTGAATTGCACTTTATTGTGTCTGTGATAGAGTCACTATTTATTTAAATGACTTTGCGGAGTGGATCTTCTGTACTTGTACTATTATGCATTCGGTGGTATTACTTCATAAACTCACCTTTGCTTTATGCCGCTTCAGCATATGAAGGTACGTCCCGGTAATGAAGGTTCTCAAATGTAGCTCGTTCTCTCCTTGTAGCGTGATAAGGAACACATTATCATCTGTGATATCCATAGCGTGGATCGGTACGCCAGCTGTCACCGTACTCAGCAGCGTGAAGTTGTCAACGTTCCACGTGCAAACTGTCCCGTCTTGGGAACCGGTGACTAAAATATCGCCATCTTGTATCACTTTTACAGCAGTTACTGAACCTCTGTGGTGGTCGATTTTTGTTACCTGTAGAGAGTAATACGTGTAAATGAAATAGGCTAAGTAAAACCTGCCCCACTGTTCAGTGGCCAACTTTTTATTCGTTTGCCAACTTCAAGATTTAAGCTTGCGATGTTAGCAAATGAATAGAATAAGAGATTTTTAAACCATTAGTCGAGCAACTATTTGTATGGAAGCTACGTACTGAATTCGAGAAAAAATCTGCAGTTTTAAACAAAACTGGTACCTACCCAGGGAATGCTAACGTTATTTTTGAATATAACGTTATTTCTTAAATTTTTTAACGTTAATTTTAACATTAACGTTATGTCAATAAATAACGTTAATTTTAACGTTAATTTGAGAAATAACGTTAATTTTAACGTTAATTCTTTCTTTTTTTACCGTTACTTTAAAATTAATGTTATTCCAATTAATAACGTTAATTTTTTACCGATAACTTAACCGGTACTAAATTTAACGCTATATTTAACAATACTAAATAATATACTAGAAAATACGACTCGCACCAGATCAATACTCAGACGGGAATCGAACCCGCGACCTTTGGTATTATTTAGTATTGTTTAAAAATAGCATTGTAAATGCAAAAATCTCAAATTTAAAAATTATATAGCTATTTCATCTTAATCAATTGTTAAAATATCTGGAAAGATATTTCAATTGAATGTCGAGGTAATTCCTCACATTGGTGAAATAACGCTGGCTTACAGCGTAAGAGTTTAGGATATACTAGGAAAAATTCGACGATGTCACTAGTGACTCGGTAGCTCAGCGGTCAGAGCATTGAACCGGATATCCAAAGGTCGCGGGTTCGATTCCCGTCTGAGTATTGATCTGGTGCGAGTCGTATTTTTTCTAGTATATTATTTAGTATTGTTTAAAAATAGCATTGTAAATGCTAAAATCTCAAATTTAAAAAGCTATATTTAACGTTAATTTTACCGGTAAAATATTTTAAACGTTATTTTTACCTGTCAATTTACCGATAAAATGTTTTAACGGTATTTTTAGCGTTATTTTTTTTTATAACGTTATTTTTTTTAACGGTATTTCAATCCCTGTACCTACCCACATACGTGAAAATGGTATCCTTTTAGTTAGTCTATACCAGTTAGTGGGTCTTATAGCTATTTGATTTGGTTTGATAAAACAATAAAATAATACACGAAAACATAGTTAGGCTTGGTGTAAAAGTTTATAAAAATAACCAAGGATTGATCTAAAAAACACAATCTAAAATGTATGTTTGAAGTGGTATTACATTTGATCTTCATTTAAAATTATAGATTGGTAAAAATAAATAATAAAAGCCATTTGTTTGCTCTCTATAATTAGACAGTCTGTTATTAGTGTGACCACCACGTTTAAAATTAATTTTAGCGCCGGAATATTAATCGGTAGGTATTAAAAATTCACGAGCAAGGACATTAATACTGTAATTAAAAAACTTTACTTCGAGGAGAGGTCAAAGGTAAAGAGGCCAAATGAGGAAAAGTAATTGTGATTTGTGCTTGAGTTTCAATAATTTAGGCTTGAACTAATTCAGAAATCTTGCATAACCCTCTTAAGTAATATTATTATAGCCCGTAGTACATTTAAATTACCATAAAAGTTAACCGTTTGACGTTGTGATATAATTATTTATTACGAAATTATAGATACTTTAACCCAAGTCTTACAGATTGCAACCCGCCGTAACCTATATTTCTATATCTCCAAAAATTATATTTTTCATTTTTTGAGGTTTACCACATGGTTTAGCTATTGTCGTGTTCGACAGCTTTGTTTGATTGCCACTGAGAATAGTAAGACTATGGAAAGTGACTATACACAGATTTAAGACCAGATAAAGTCCAACCATTTTCATCTGGTCTTAAATCTGTGTATGGCTACTTTTCATAGTCTTACTTTTATCTGTGACAATCAAACAAAGCTGTAGAACACGACAATAGTTAGATCATGTGGTAAACCTCGAAAAATATAAGTTTTGGAGAAATAGAAATATAGGTTACGGCGGGTTGCAATCTGTAAGACTTGGGTTAAAGTATCTATAATTTCGTAATAAATAACAACGGCAAACGGGAACCTTTTTGGTAATTTAAATGTACTACGGGCTACTGTACTATAAAGATTCAGGATTCACAGAGAGAACACGGTCTATCTTTAACGGTTCATAATAAAATTACCCGATTATTAAATTAAGTAAACGAAACTTCGTCGAAGCAAAGTTGCTGACCTAACTGTTCTTTGAAGAACTCGAGACAAACCTTTCCTTAAAGATTAATTAAGGAAAACAATGGTTTTGCTTACTTGTTTCTCCTCTTTGATTATGCTGCTCAGAGTTGCCTAAGAGTAAATCTATTGTTTTAATTACAAAGAGTAGCTGCTTCTTATTAGGACATCAGTGTTTTTAATTTATCATTAGAATAAGTTTAATGGAGGTAAACATTTACATTATTCTGTTCATTTTTCTAATCATAGAGCATTTTATTTTTATCAAGTGTAGCCAAATAAAGTTATAACTTGAGAAGCTTTTAATATTTTAAGAGTGTAGAGTATAGGGGTCTCCAAAATACGGTCCGCGGGCCAGCTTCGGCCCGTGAGCGAGCACCAACAATCTGGCCCGCGAAAGCAGGCCGGATCTTAGCAACAATACTGTAATTTACAGTATGTTGGTACGGAGCTAGCTAGATCCTGGCCCTTGGGACTTCATGGAGAAGTTAGTCTGGCCCTTATGCTAAAAAGTTTGGAGACCCATGGAGTAGATAAACAGGATAACATACAACGTCGTGTATACTTGGCTTAAGACTTACGTTTGGATTCGAAATTTCATGTTAAGTGTGTGAATAAACTTTTTTTAACGTTAACCGTAACAAGTCCTCGAGTTTACTGCATCAAATAATCGTTCGGACTTTATAGGACTGCAGCAATGAATCGAGCTTGCTCGCTTTTAATGGGCTCAGTGGAGTGGTCACTGAGAATTCAATTACTGGAAAATGTGAACAAAGACATCAATACACTACTAGAAACGTAGTTTTTCTGTGAAACATGAAAAAGCTTGAATGCCAAAGATTGAATAAGCATTCTTGGATCTTTCCTTCAAGACAAAATACATGGCAGAAGCAGAGCCTGTAGATAGATTCTTATAAAATATAGACTGTGGCAGAAGCATGAATCTTAAAAGGTAAGGGTGCGTGGGATTAACCTTTTTGAAATATGTTTTAAAATGACAATCCGTTGTAGGTACAACTTCGTTTGCGAAGTTCATTATCGTTTTAACATAATGCGATTATGCGACCTTTTTCAACTGCTGTGAGAAAAACATGAACCTTTGAAGCAGGTTCCTATATATAAAGTTTGATCTGCTATATAACCGTACCTCAGTATTTTCAATAGTTTACGTATTAATAACTCATGTAACTAATAACTATAGTTTATATTACTGGGTTCATACGAGTTTTTCGCGTGATTTCACAATGGAACGGAACGTAAATTCCGCGCGGGCTCATGTGAAATTTCAAAGCAGATGCGCCAAAAATTGCGTTTTTTGCGGCAGAGAATTGGTTGGTGTTTAAAATGTTATAAAAAGGTAGAGTAATCAGTAATTAAATATACTCGTAGGTATTGCTTATGAGAGGTACTTAATTAAAGTACCTATGCCAATATTTATTCTCACCAATGTTTCTCTTCCAATTCTCACCAAGCGACGTGATGATGACCGTGGAGTCTTCGCCCCCGCTGATTACCAGCGACCGGTTCACAATGGCCTCCACACACAGCACCGGGGCTATATGTTACCAGTATATCTATCAGTGGCGAAGGGTCCATACAAGCCGATTCCCATCGGCTTACCTTTTAGAAATCCCATCCCACCGATCCACTATGCAGATCACAAAATCTTTGTAGAACGGCTTACCTTCGCCATAATTTCACACCTCGCCACTGATATCTATGTTTGGTAATTCAATATCCTCACCAATGCTCCATCGACAAGCAACGTGAAAATGACGTCGGAGTCTTCGCCCCCGCTGATGACCAGCAACCGGTTCACAATGGCCGCCACGCACAGCACCGGGGCTATGTGTTACCAGTATAATCTAAGTTTGGCAATTTAATATCCTCACCAATGCTCCATCGACGAGCGACGTGACGATGACCGCGGAGTCTTCGCCCCCGCTGATGACCAGCGACCGGTTCACAATGGCCGCCACGCACAGCACCGGGGCTATATGTTCCCTGTTAATGGGTACGTATCAAGTTGTATAAATGATCACAAAGAAACTAATGAATTGTTGGTACTTAATTTAAATTAAATTTTCCTTTTGCATAAAGTTATCATTATACCTAACTACAAATTTAAAATAGCAAATATTAATTTAATATACTTCTTACAATATTTTAGTCTTCACGGCCAACGTATGTAGATCCCACACTATGACACTGGTGTCTTCGGATCCTGTCAGAAGGTACTGTGACTCCCTAGTCACACACATGCACAATATTCTGCCCGAATGCCCTGTAACAAACGTTTTCCTTAGTATATTTTACTTTTTGAAAAAGTCATATAAGTTTTAAGAGGAGATTATAAATTAATAATTAATTATAAATCGTAGGCTTGGCGCTGGCATTTCCGTAACGTTAATGATATACTTTACGAGCAGTAGTCGACTTTAAAAAAAATCTACTCCCCTCCATCCATCTCCACTCTGGTGGAGGTAGGTAGTACTGATAAAAACAATTGAATTTTACTCATTCGTTTATTGTTTCACCCCCATTCATTCATAAAAGAAAAACCAACACAGAAAAATAAAAGCTCCTAAACCGCAATATTCACTTTATTCCGGAGATACGGCGAAATGTTATTATTCCATTAATGCCGTCCGCATTAGGTAAGTATGAAGCCTAAAACCGCAGCAAATATGACAAACTGGGAAACAAAGCGGATGGCGGCTTCCCGGCGACGTAATAAAATTAATTACGTTTACGCACACAGCCGCACACAGATCATCTCGTTTGCTATCTACTCAAGCTATGTGGGTTTTTCACCCCATGTATACGACGCAAAAGCATTTAATTGTAAATTGCTGAGTCATAAATACGTTTATATATTACAGCAGCTAAGCTAATTCTATTACTATTTTTATTATTGGTTTGGTACTAACCACAGACAAATATAATACTGGGTACGAACAAAGACCCAATCAGACAGAAACGACGAGTGGTTATTTTCTATTAAAATTTAAATAAAATTTGGAGGATTTGGGCAAGCAGATTTCGTTTTCAGTATGTAGGTACTTTTTAAAACAAATAGTTATTGATACAATTTGTATAATCCTGTAAATACGATTTAAACAAAGAAGTTATATTGGTTGCTTTTACAAATTGCACATGAAAATCAACATAGTTATAACTAATAAAAAGATGATTTACTCGAAATCAGCATTTTTTCGCTACAAAATGGTAAAAAGTCATAATTCTAAGGCTGAGTTGCAGCAAGTTTGTTATAGTTAAGTATAAATTAGCCAAAAAGAGGTTGCTATAGCCAGCATGATGTCCTTTGACAAGTTTGACGTGACAAAATAGGTAGCATTATCATTTGACGATAACTTTAGCTTTGACAGCGTTTAGGTGCAACTCACACTGTGTGGCAACCTCTTTTTTTGGCTAACTTATGCTTAACCAGGCTTGTTATTGTTAAAGTAAGATGGTGCAACTCAGCCTTAGTCGTTTGCATTGCATTTTGACAGTCTTGCCTGTCACCGAGCGAGGCTACCGTGTTTGTGTCGCATTTCAAAATAACACAGCATTGTGAGCCTATATTAACTTTGACTTGATACTGTATTGTCTATTAGTTTGAATTTTAATATTTTGAGTCTTTTTTTACTCCTATTAATTAATCAATAGGCGAGGCAACATAGTATTAAGTCTAGTGGTTCTAGAAAGTTGCTTGTAAACCTCATATTCTTAGTTCCAAAGATTTCATTTTTGAAATATACAAAGTAGAAAAATGTAGCTTTCTTACGATATAACAATGAAGCCATAAATATTTATAGTGAAACGCTATATCTCGACACTAAGTTTTTTGAGTTATGAGTTTTTGAGCTATGTTGATTCTCATATGCAATTTGTATTTTTAAACTAACGAAAGACATTGAAAATAACAAAACAAGTGGGTAGCCGCTTTGCAGAATAAATTGTCTAAGTTTGCAATATCTCCTAGCCTTAATATTAAGATCATTCATTTTATTAAAATATGCCACTAGTGCAGCGTCGGCTAAAGGTGATAGTTCTCACGTCGGAGAAAGGTTAATGGACACCTTAAACGTCCGAGGAGCTCTTACCATTTTTCTCTACCTGTCATAAACTTTTTCAGCTAAACAAGCAGAATCTGAAGATTTTGACAACTAAAATATTTTTTATCAGTTATAATGGAACAAAGCTAATAAGATTGTTTTCGTGGAAGTAAATAACAGTAACTTCAATTATTTGCGCATTTTACTACGAAAATGAAAAGGAAATATTCATACCATCTTTTATATGACACACTGACCCGGCAGCGACATTAGAAATGCCTGTGGGGTACAGACACCATCTGCTCTGTACCGCAGAGGGGTTTTCAAATTAAATACGTCCGAAAAGCCTGTGTCTTTCAAAGCATCGCCTACTCTGTAGTGCACAGGGTTTTTCGACTTAAAATGAAATAATATCACCCTAAAAAGCCTGTGGAACACAGACAGTACAGACTCCTTACGCTGTGTTGCACAGCGATCTATAAGAACGAGCGCGTAATAGAAAGCAACATTGAATTACTGTGGTAAAAAAGAGATGACTACTGAAGGTATGATTCCGATGTCAGCAGCAAGCAGCAGTGTCGCCGCAGCACTACTGGTCCCCATATATTCTCTATAGGTTTATATGAGATTACATTCCGAGTGTCGCGCGACACTGCCGCGCAGCACTGTCGCGCAGCAGTGCTGTGCGACACTTCTCCGGTCACTTCAAATTGAGCCGCCTTTTATTACGGTTCAATTTGGAGTGCACTGCTGCGGCAGCACTGCTGCTGCTGCCGAGATCAGACTCATACCTACCTTTAGAGATCTTTGTTCAGTTTATTTTTTTTTAGATTATTGCCAAACTTTTTGTTTGTTTGTTGGCCTTACCCATTTTTTGATACATTTGGGTTTGGCTGTAGGCCAGTAAAGAATTGACAAATCAGGAATTGGCGAATCAGGAATTGGCGAATTAGGAATTGGCAAAAGAGGAAGTTGGCGAATGTGGAAACAGGAGTTTGTTGACACTTGTCCTTGCAGAAATTCGTTCTCGCGTGTTATAAATAATAAGTAAAGTAATCCTTTATAATATCGCGACCCGACATCTACTTTTATGACCCAATTTTTTTTATACTTACGTAATACCAAGCATTAATATTGAAACTATTTTCCCGGGAACAGTTGCATGTTATGAATGCAAACAAATCTCGTAAAAGCAGAAAGCTTTGCAAGTTTTATAATGCAGATGGCAGCTGAACTAATAAAATGGCTTTTACTGCATATGATTTCCAATGGTAGTAAGAAATAGCCTTTGTATAAATTTCAAAAGGTATTGTGGCTAAAAAACTTTTAATACATTTAATTTATCTACACAAAAAATATTTTGAATATTTCATTGCACAGAAAAGTGAAAAATGGTTTAGTTTTGTTTGAATTTTTTTATCATAAGTATTGCAGAGAGTTACATTACATTGATGTAAGTGACACTAATTTTTTTTAGTTTCAGATACTAGTATATTTTTTCTTATTACTTCTTATCACGAAACATGGTTTAACGCACGCGAAATGGAATTAGAACTCGAAAGGCAGACTTTTGTATTTTTGCATTTGGATCACGTTCTATTATTTTTTACATTTCACAAAATACCAAAGCATTATTGTAATCAATTAATCCTTTAAAGCGAACCAAATGGCCGAACATCCAATTTACTTAATCGTTTTGCAGCCATTACGAAAACTGTACCGCCATGTTTGTATTGCTGCAAATGTTTTACTTTCCATTTCATTCCGTTTCATTTAAAGAGAGGTTTATTGATATATTTTTGAGAACTAATATAACTGAGAAATTCAGGGTAGTGAATGCGTACAATAAAACAAAAGCTAACCAATTTTACCAGTACGTAAGTACTTGTAAGGTAAGGATCACGGACCATACGGTCCGTGATCCACACCGAATTTTTACCCGACTGCAAGAGGGTTATGTTTTTCGCGCGTATCTTGTACAGTACGAGGCACGTATCTTAAAATCGGGTGGGGATTGCGCGAAACGCGAATTTTGGGTATGCGTAGCGGTGAGGGGCGCGGGCGGCGGCACTTTGCACAACACAACAAGAGCACATGCGCGAACTTATCCCCACTCCGTCGAAAAAATTTCAAGATACGTGCCTCGTACTATAAGTATGTAAGTAAGTATGTTTGTTTGTATGTAATATTCTTTATTACCTCATATCTTTTAAATGGCTGAACAGATTTCCATGATTAACATAGCGTTAGATTTGTCTTGCCAGCCCAAGTGTTCTTAAGAAAGGGGCGTTATTAAAAAATCAACATGGCGGCTGCACGGTGCTACTATACGTAGTGGGAAAAAAAAACATTTTTTAGAATACTGCGATATGGGTGTTAAATTAAAGGTCTTATTAAAAGGATTTCAAAAAAGTATATCATGATTGTAATAAATAATAACTAAAAAGAAATAAATAAAAAAATAAATAAAAAAAAATTAAAAACCCTCCTGCATAAAAAGACAAGTCAACTGAAAAGATGGAAACAAGATTAAATATTAAAGGCAACATTATAACATGCAGTCGGAGGCATATAACTCAAATCATTCATAATGTCACTTTCTTAATGCATGCCTCCAACTGCATGTTAT
Organism: Agriphila geniculea; assembly: GCA_943789525.1. Classification (NCBI taxonomy): domain Eukaryota; kingdom Metazoa; phylum Arthropoda; class Insecta; order Lepidoptera; family Crambidae; genus Agriphila; species Agriphila geniculea. Next base: position 20,007,918 of record OX038875.1, read on the forward strand.
AATGTTGCCTTTAATATTTAATCTTGTTTCCATCTTTTCAGTTGACTTGTCTTTTTTGCTATTCAATTTGATAGTATTGCCAACACAAATCATTCTTTGGAAACATGTTGTCATAGACCATACAACAAGTACGTCGTGAAGGTGTTTTGTTACCAATCTCTGAATCACATTTATGAAAATCATATTTTTTTTGAAACGAACCTGTATACAAGGTTATTTTTAGTTTACACAAAACCTCTCGTGGGGTTGATCAGACCATCAAACTGAACAACTTTCATTATGGAACCAACCTCAAAATCTCGAAAAAAAAACAGCTGTTCCGTACAAAAGTACAATTCTATTCCATGGAAATGTATGAAACAGCTGATTTTTTTTCGCGATTTCAAGGTTGGTCCCATAATGAAAGTTGTTCAGTTTGATGGTCCTAGTATATTCTTAATTTATTGAACATTTACCTTGAACTATTAGACACCTATATCGGGCACCAGTCTCTCACAATGCAGGTCATATTATCATATTGATGTTATCATCCTACCTAGTTAAGAGTACCTATTGTGATGAGAAAATAAATTTATTTATTAATTATTCATAACTATACAATATTGTTGCTATTATTAAGAAGATTTAAATCTTTAACTTTAAAGGTCCGGAACCCTCAAAAGATCGTTTGTACCACCGTAAAACAACATTGTCTTCGCCTTTATGAATCGTCGTAAAAACAGGGGTTACGACAGAAAGCCATGAAGTTGGTAACGGCAGCTATCGGTTTCAGAATGGTCCGTCTTTCTACCCGTTGATTAAAAGTTTTTGCGGAATCAATAGTAAAATTCTCTCGGTTTACGTTCGCGTAAAATAGAAACAACTTACCACTTTTCTCATTTAAATTCATCTTGTATTTACAGTGGAGAGAAAAAAATTCAATCATGGAAATGAAGGTTAACTTTATACTAAATAAACATTAGTTAGAGGCATCGGTTATTAGGTTGTGGAATGGAAACGTTTTTATGCGTTGGAGTATAGTCCATTTCGAGGTAAAATTAATAAACTATGAAAGTTTGATTATTGTTTCAATTAAGACTATTAATATATAAAAAAGGTTTCTCAATCGCAGATATAAATGTGAAGCTGGTTACTAACATTTCTAGCCTAGCGGCTAGAAATGGCTTGTATGGCTCGTTATCATTTCTAGCAATAACTAGCGGCTTGAAATGGCTTACATTTCATTGATATATTCACATGATTTAGTTTGTTGTTTTTGTTGTTTCTCTTCTGATTTATTTACAATAGGATACATTTAACATAAATAGACATAAATCATGACATTTTCATCTGTATTAAGTGTTAAAAACTCAAAATAATTATACAAAATGTGACACAGCAGTGAAAGGACTATTTTAATAATTTATTTGTGAGAGATGTTTTGAAACAAGGTATTTATCCATTAAATAACTATGGGCAGATACCTAGTATAATAGTAAACATTTAGTTGTATTTCTTTAATGCACCAAAAACGAAAATAGCATAAAATAAGATGTGTTATTGTATTATAAAAATAAGAGTTTAACAATAAAAAATGTAATAAAGTTTTTTTTCGATGCTCAGATCGGGTATCCCCCCGGTATCGAGCGGCTCGTTATTCGTTTCTAGCCGCTCGTTTCAGTTACTACCGGCTCACGAGCCGCTCGTTTACAACTATAATCGCAGATCGTCAACGTTGTTAAATTGATAATACATATAGCATTGTTTTTATACCTAACTTACAAAATAATACCTGTATGTGAGGAGATTACGATAAAAATTAGATGCTTTACGTAGCATAAACCTGTGGGGGGTCGAGGGATAATCCATACCTTTCTTGTTTTGTTTACTCTTGTAACTACTAACGAGGGTACGTAGGCTTGTCATGGCGCCGAAAATAAATTGAAAGCAGCCAAAATAAACAAAGATTCGATGATAAGGTTTGGGTCGTTATAAAATGTTTTCATTTTATTATCCAGACAAGTCCAACCTGTTACAATTTACTTATTACTTAGTAATTAAATTGTTTTTTGGCAAATAAAATAGTACATTATGAGACAAGTTAGCTTAGGTTGCGAGGGCGTAACTCAGCCGAGTGTGCAATGAGCAAAAGCTCACGAGTTTCATACGACGTTTTTCAACACATTTGCAAGGAAAATACAAAGTAATTTACCACACAGCAACAAATACGACAAAAACAAAATATGACAATTATTATGGGAAAAGGCGCGTAGGTTTTTTTTTTTCACACGCCCAATGCAAGAATATTTTGCGAACAAAGGTGAGGGAGCATACAGCCTACTTCAAAATTATAATTTTAATTGATAAAATGCAAATATTTTAGCATTTTATAGCAAAATATTGTGAATTAGGAATAATTTGATAATAATAAATATTCGTTTGACTTAATTATGGACTTACACATTTATTTATTTCAAAAATGAATATGAATTTTCAGCGGTATAAAACCTCTTTGTTGTTATTAAAAAAATAACTGTATTACCCGGTTAAATTCGGAATGCTCTGTTTACTCGCATAGAACTTGCAGTAGAGTACTAATTTAACTTTGTAGGAATAATTCTATAACAACCTAGTGTTTTATATATATTATTGCACGCGTTTGTTATAGCTCGGTTTATGGCCCAAAAAGCGATGTATTAGGGCTCACTTTACGAGCAAGTGTGTTGAAAAAAATATAATCTGTCTACAAAATAAAGTTTCGTAAATTAAGTTTCAGGACCATTTCATGATTCCGGATATATTCTGGTTTCATTTAAAATTGAAGAAAAAGTATATTATCTGTTATTTAATTTGTCAGAAACTTGTCGAAGGATAAAGTTCGACCTTCCTTTTGAATGACGATCTCCCTGGTCGAGTGGTTTGTATGTCGGTTTTCAAGGTGTCGGGTCCCGGGTCTTTGAGGTCCCGGGTTCGATCCCCGGTTGTGTGAATTTAAAAAACTAACTATTCTATATTGGCTCAGGGGCCTATTACGAAAATAACGTACACAATTGCGTAACGCAGTCACTTGGCCCCGATAGTCGTCCGCAGTTCGTTGGTTGTAGTTTTATCAAACATTTTGAATTTTTCTATCGTAGTCCATAGACCAACTAGTTTAAAAACTGGTGATCAAACTTTTGAATCTGACAATGAGGTCGCTAAAGTTTTTGAAGATTTCTTTGCTAGAATTTAGGTAGAATCAGAGCAATGTTTGTGATTTTGTTCAATAGCTATTTATTTATTTATTATCCTTTGGATCTACCACTATAAGGAGATAACGAATTTGTCGATACATTGGTCACCTTACACACTAACCTTTAAAGGTGTGAACCCTGGAATTGGACATGACGTGCCACAGCTGCGGATCTCCAGCTGTTGGCGCCAGCACTAAATGCTGTCCAGATGGCGCTAGTTGCAGCAGCCTGGCTCCACCACCAGGACTCGAGCCACCGACAGAGACCACGCGGACTGTAGACGCGATCGGAGGTTGTAACCTGCGTGTCGAGAAAAAAGGTGGTGAAATATGTTGCCTGCATACTGAGCAACCTTTTTTGACATAATATTTTTTCAGTATTTGTGTCTTTGAGTTTAAAATTTTACTGACTTAAAATGATTGGGATCGAGTAGGTAGTATATTTTACAAGTACAAGTTGGCCAAAAACAAAGTTGGCGAATCGTCGGGAGAATCAAAACTCAAACCAAATACCAACTAATTACCAAAGTACTTTCATTATAACCGCGCTAGTATCTGTTAAAAATTGTTTTATTTCATGTCTTGTGAGCGCGTAAGCTTGAGAAGTGAACAAGTCGGCCGTCATGATCATAATCCTTACTAATATTATAAATGCGAAAGTCCGTTTGTTTGTTTGTTTGTTTGTTACGCCTTCACGTCTTAACTACTCAACCGATCATATTGAAATTTTGCATACACGTTGTCAGGGGTACAGAGAAGGACATAGGATACCTTTCATTCCGAAAAAAGTATTGTTACCGAGGGATGGCAAAAAAACCTTTCCACGCAGACGAAGTCGCGGGCGGCCGCTAGTTCGAAATAATAACAAGTAGGTACCTACTTAACTGTAGAATCTTTATCATCATAGAAGATATGAAAGCCTCTGTGTGTAAGAAAAAATCAGCAAATTCGTACTTTAACCTTGATCGAAGACTTTAACCCATGTTATTACAAATGTGAAAGTTTGGATGTTTGTAACTCAATTACGCAAAAACGGCTCAACGGATTTGGATGAAATTTGTTGATTTTCATGTGCGAAATATGTAATTAAATTAAACCTAAGGATTGCTTATCTTTATATCGAAACTTAGATTATTATCGATAAATGGGACACGCTGCGGTAAAATATTAAACGAAGTTCTATCGATTTTAATAATAAATGGGTTAATCTTCTTGGCATTAACTTCCCAACTTTGACTTTAATAATTTCGCTCGACTCTCCTACTCCAATAGTTGCGTAGTTGTAAATCAAAGGAATAAGAGATTAACCGATAAAGGATTATTATAATTTATATTAAATACATCTCTAATTTGAGTTTAATTTGATGATGCTCTAGTTCGCTGTTTTTTACTTATCATCTTTTTGTAATTAAAATATTTTCACAGTTTGAGTATTAATGTTCTGGGGTGCGATTGCGTAAAGTCAATCGTATTCATTTGACAGTTCATATCGTATCTGATCGGCATCAATTTGTATGGAATTTGACACTAATTACATATAATATGAACTAGTGGCTCCGTGAGCTGTAGACCTCGCGATAAAATAAAATGAAATGTCGCCATGAAGTTTTTAAAACACACAGTAGGTACTTGAGTAATTGAGTATTCGCAGCTAGATGGTGCTTCTAATTTTGATAATTTTTCACAATGGGTGAATATTTTTTTTATAAATTTGGAAACATTGGCTTGACTAAACAGTTATACATAATTACAATTACCTATCTGATCTTGTTTCAAATTCAATCAGTCATTTTGTTGGGCTTTACAGTACAATATTGCAATTGTTATTCCTCTTTCCCTCTTTATGTATAGGTAAGAAATGAAAATTGGTAAATATCACTCAACTTTGGTTGGTGAAGCAATCATTCAATAGAAATCCAACAAAAAGATTTTCCTTATTACATCTTCTGTGTTAAAAATGGCAGGACTCTCTCATTCCCCATGATGGAAGACTTTTCGGAGGACATTTTCCTGTTTGATTCACCCGTTATACTATCCGGAGACCGGAACCATTCATCACTACCGAAGTTAATAGGATAGATAAACATTACGATTAGGTGGTTAATTAAGGTAAAATCCGAATCGAACCGAGGGAGATTTGTCCATAGATCTTCTAAGGGTGACCTTATCCGATACACGTAATTGTTAAAATCGAAAATATTTCATTAATAAGGTCGTAAGCTTAGAATAATAATACCTAGAACGATAGTTCTCTACAAAGCACCCTGTTAAAAGTGAGGCAACTAAAACTGCCAAAATTTGGAGGTTGTCTCTTTGAACGCACAAAGCAGCTGATACAGCGAGTGTGAAATGCTTGTGCAAGATTGTTTTTCTATTCCCCGGCGTGCTCACGTGACGCCTTATCTCAATAAAAGTGATCTACTGAATATGGAGAGACGGCGAGAAATGCATTTTGCAATCCTTTTGTTCGGATTAATTAAAAACAAGAGCCCTACGTATTTGTACGACAGATTAAATTTTTTTGATCGCCCTGAACGGATAGCTATTCGCTTAAATTGTCCATTATACATAGCACAAGAGCGTTTCGAGGAAGCTTTCGATACCTGGCGACAAAGTGTTGGAATAATATTCCTCCACCAATTAGGAATTCCAAAAAACGGTGTACACTTTCAAAACTTTGTACAAGAGACATTTACTGAATGCACAAAAGAATCCAGTGTGAAAGCGCCAGCAATTAGTGGTCTCTGTAATATTTAAATATTTTATATATACTTATAAGTTAGTAAGTAATTTAATCTAGTCGAGATACTTATAAGTTAGTAATTTAATCTAACGTATGCTCTGTTGTTCTTTTAAATTTTTTTTTTGTCTTATTTTCAATTTAATTTATTTTATTTATTTAATTGTTAAGAGTTGTTTGCCTAGTGCCTTGCGCCTTACCCTCTACCTACAGGCATCTGCAGAAAACCAGTGCCGTGGTGACATACGTTGCTACGGCTTATACTGAGTAGAGGCCTATTTGGTACCTACACTATTATTTTTTATTTTTTAAGTTTAATTTTAATGTGATTGTACTAAATAAACATTTATTCTATTCTATTCTATTCTAAAATGGCCCCGTTTTCAGATTTTTATTCACCATTATTACCTAATCATACCGTATAAGTACAAAATAGTTTCAATTTTCCTTTATTTATTAGATTAGATACTATATTATTTGGTTTTAATTACGATTAGGTAACGTATGAAGGATATAAATCTGAATACTAAGCCATTCTGACTTGGTATTAGTTGCCTCACTTTGCATACAAGGACACGGTTTCTAAGGTCGTAAGTATCTGGTTTTAAATATATTATATTTAAGGTATCAAAAATAGGTAGGTACATGAAAATTAATGACTGGTCTTTCAGCTTTTGGATGTAAATACGAGTTGACGATGAATATCAAAAATGAAAAGGACTTTTTATACCACTCCTTATTTTTTCTCAAAAATTCTCCTCATGAATTTGTTAAACTTTGAATTTGCATCATAGATCACAATTTTGTGACTTGCATTAATGATTAGTTCTCGTGTTTTATATTTTTCTGAAATTTTTCAATTGCTTACAGAGTGTGGCTTAAACACGTTGGTGATATGTAGTCGGTAATCTAAAACATAGAACGCCATCCGTCAAGCCATGAGGACGGCTTATGCAAAAAGGGACTAGCATGGCAGTCTCAGAAGTGATGGATGGTTATGGCTAAAGTATGTCGAGAAAATGAGACACAAAAACGAAATGAGCTTCTAAAATTGCCACCTCCCGAGTGGTTTCGCTTGCTATTCATTTATAATTGAAAAGAAGTGATGAATTAGATACATCAATTTGTATAGGTATGTATTTTGAATGAACGTTTTATTTCAGAAGCGGTAAATTACATTTAGGTAAGTAGGTAATTTATTTGTCAACTTTTTAATTTTGTTTCTCTAAATAATATATTCGCATTCGTTGCATCATTAGTCAAGTATGAGCATTGAGTTTAAAAGACGACACAATGATTTTAAACTAGTTTTGGTCATAAAATTTTGGTAGTGGATCTAAGTTAGTTTTAACGCTATTTACTCAAACTTCCACAACTAAAATACAGCGATAAATTCGTTTGAATTCGGACACAGAATAACTAATACTAAAAGTACAGAAGCAGCACTCCGGAAAGTCATTTAAATAAATAGCGACTTTTGCTCGAACACGATAAAGCGCAATTCAGGTCGCGCAGCGCTCCTAGTAGTTACCTTTCTTTCTATCGCGTGCTCTTACCTTTTCTGACGACGCAACGTTAGGGTCGTCTTCCTTTAAATGAACTGCGTAGCATATATCATAATGTGAAAAACGGCAAATTGTTATTGGTTTTTTGATTTTGACATCCGTACACGGCATAGTAATGTCGATTCGACATTGTTACTATTATAAAGAGACAATACCTACGCCGGCATTAAGATGCCGCGCGACTACACAGGCGGGCGTGTGGCAGCCCGCGGCTCACTTGTGCCTCCGTAGGCACGGTTAGCGGTAGGTGCTTATCGCGCGACCTTGAGCGAGTGAAGGAGGCCTGATTCGGATCAAACTAATCGCTCTGCAGGCTGTGCAGGTGCAAAACTACAAATTGTACTCAGATACTCAAACAAAATAGCTTAAACGAAATTGCTTCGGTCTTTTACTAAACTAAGAAGGGAAAATAATGGCCAAAGTGCCATTAGCACACGCACAGCCCCACTGTTCCCGTAATACCGTTAATTCGTCCCGACGGTGTGGAGGTACAATGAAATTAGCCGTATTGATCTCTGCGACATGTTTGTGGCCGGCCTCTGATCGTTAGTCCAGGTAGATTAAGTATAAATGGATGTGTGTGTATGGAATGAGAGGTCGATAGAACAGCAAACATTATTGAGAGGTTTTCTAATGGGCAATTGGATATATCACTCTATTGCTTAAACAAAATGTAGTATTTACAAATTAATCAGAATAGGAAACATCAGTAACATCACGTCAGTTACACAATCCTAATTGGAATTAAGAAGCAATTATCTGACCATCTTAAGTAGGTAATTTGGGATTTTGTGTCGAGTTATAGTTTTATGGTCATGTATATTTGTATAGGTAACCGGTGTTTTGGACATGAGATTATAATAAAATAACTGTAGTTGATGGTATGTTTATTAAAGGTTAGCCTGTTTTAGAGGCAAACACTTTTGAGGGCGTGTGCAGAACTACTGGCCAAAGTTCCATCACAATCGGATGAATGGTTTAGGAACACATAGAGATAAACATTCATTTTTATTTATTAGAGAAGAAAAAATAGGGAAGAAATGAAGAAGATAACGATAGCGATTAGTTATGAGAAAGAGAAATGTCAAGACTCGGCTGTCCACTATTTGCTTACATCGCGTACTCTCATACTTTGGCCATATATGCGAAGAGGAGAGCTTAGAGAGTCTTGAAAAGCTGGTCGTGGTTGGTGCAATAGAAGGCAAGAGAGCCCAAAGTAGTTCGTCAATGGGCGCATTGAATATAATTATTTTAAGAGGTCGAATGGACCATGTAAATGAGGTCCAACGGGCACTTTTTGCTTTGGGTCAAATCTTGGAGGTCCATTGGGTACTAGATCAATCAGATGGTCTGACCAAGTAAGAGTTGCAACCTCCTCGAGCAAATTCCATCAAGCTGTGAGGGCAACTATGGACCGAGACCAATGGAGGCAAATCATAAAAGCAGCCAGTGATAACGATCCTCAGTTCTTCTTCTTATCGCATGAGGATTAGTGGCCACCTCTGGTGTTAGAGTTTATGAAGTCGCCTGTAAGGCCTCTAACTTGGCTTAACGACTGTTATCAGATGACAACAGCCGGGACCGACGGTTTAACGTGCCCTCCGAAGCACGGAAGCGCTCAATGCCACTTTAACGGTCACCCATCCGAAACCTGACCGGACCGACTTAAAAAACGTGAACCAGTACAATCAGTCTGTCAAGTTCCACCATGAGCGATCCTCAGTTATGAGGGAACGACTAAGAGAAAGAGTAAATACACACCAGCCATTGAGAGGCACCAGCAGCGGCTTGTCGTACCCGTCGCACCACGCCATGGCCGCCGTCACCAAAGTCGCAAGTACTCCACGTCTCGCCACAGCTGGTCGCAGCCATGCAATTATCTAGTACAGAAGTTCATAACAATCATAATTTGAACACTCGAAAACAAAAACGTTTCAAAATAAGTTTCTTGCGCCCGTTCTTCTTGTCAGCTAAAAAAGTCTGGAACGGGTGGTAGGAAAATATAGACGATTCAAAAGTACTTAAATATTGAGTTTATTTGAATAAAGCTTATTTGACTTTGGCTTTAAACAAACCTTAACGCAATGCAAGCAAAAATAATAAATTTAAAAATATTTATGACACGACTACCAGGGGCGTGCATTGATTTTCCTGCTAGGTAAGCAGTCAGACACTATAGATTTTTTTTTATACCGAGAATGTTTTTCTAACTAGTCGCATTTACGACCCATATAATAATTTACATGTCAAATAATAACAGTAAAATAATACATTTTCGATTTTTTTTAGTTACGCTAAAAGTAGTTTGTAATGCTGTTATCTGCGCACTGTTTTTAGTTTATTTTAAAAAAAATTTGGGAAAGGACGAGTAGGTAGTAGGTAAGAATATTTTTTCTAAACAAACAGAATTATCTACACTCTTTCTAAAATTAAATTCAGAATATATCATTAAAATTTCAAAACTTTCTCCATTATTTAATAAAATAATTAGGTAAGTAGTAAATATTTTAAACACAACACAATAAACACAGTACTAATATAATTTTTCTTACATTTCATATTACTAAACAATAAACAAACATGTAGTTAATAGCGAAAGTGAATCGGGAGTCGAGACTTAAATAGAAACAAAAAAAACATGGCCAGCCAGCACTTGCATCCTTGCACCGTAAGCGAGCGAAACAGACTATGTGGCATGGGACCGTATGGGACGTATTTTATTACCGACTTCAAAAGGAGGGAGGTACTCAATTCGACCCGTTTTTTTTTTTTTTTTTTTTTTTTTTTTTTTTTTGTATGTACACCGATTACTCGAAGACGGCTGGACCGATTGAAATGATTCAAAGGTTATTACATTAGGTAAACTCCCAAGTTGGTCCCATTTTTTAAAATTTTGAAATCGGTTCAGTACTTTTCATGTAATCTTGAAAAAATCATGAAAATAGTATGATTTTACCGACTTCTTGTGTGAACTACCTCGATGATCAGTCGTATAACTTCTTTGTTTATGAACTGAATAAGTTAATTATTTTTTTGTTGGAAAAGGGATATCTTAAGTGTAGTTCTTTAACCGACTTAAAAAAGGAGGTTCTCAGTTTGACCCGCATGTATGTATGTTTCTCCGCGATTAACTCACGTTTGGCTGAGCCGATTTTAATTTCTACCTAAATAAGGTATATTATTTAGGTAGACACTACCTAATACAAAAGGTACCTACACTACAAATAAAAAAATAAAAAATTGTTTAAAAAAACAAAAAACCGACTTCAAAAAACCTACCTCTAAAAAGCAAGAAATAATATATTGTTTTAAATTTCCATGGTTATTAACATTATTTAAATATACTGTATCGGGATTTTCAAAAAATAAAAAGGTACATGGTGAAAATCCCGATACAGTATATTTAAATAAAGCAAGAAATAATATTCGTAATAATAAAACACGTCTATTGAAGTCGGGTGGGGCTGGAGTACAAATCCCTTTTTTTTATTCTAAAAGCCCCACCCGACTTCAATAGACGTGTTTTATTATTACGAATATTATTTCTTGCTTTATTTAAATATACTGTATCGGGATTTTCACTATGTACCTTTTTATTTTTTGAAAATCCCGATACAGTATATTTAAATAATGTTAATAACCATGGAAATTTAAAACAATATATTATTTCTTGCTTTTTAGAGGTAGGTTTTTTGAAGTCGGTTTTTTGTTTTTTTAAACAATTTTACGTATTGCACTATCGGCCTGCCGATGCCGGCTGGTCGGCTATTCTCGGCAAAAACCGTCCAGCCGAGTAATGTTGATTACCTAGCGCTGTTTTTTGCGAAGGTCATGTTTTAGAACGTAATGCGTACAAATAGCGCATTTCTTTCTGTGGTCGTATAACATTGACGGATTATTTTCTAAAACTCGTTGTATGAAACGCTCCTAGCTTCAAATATGCATTCCGAAGACTGCCTACCCGGGCTTACTGTAGTACGTAGTACGTATTAGCGTATGGAAAAAGGTTACACAGTGTTCAATAGAAGTTTGGCAATAGAATAACGTACTTATTTTAACCAAATTAGACTAAATTATTTTAATGTAGTGGTATATTTAGAGTGCCAATTTAATAGGTTCGTAGGTATAATGATTGAGGTAGGCACTGCCTTAATGCCTATATGGTGTCGTATATGGATACATATTATATATAAAGCGTGCACTAATGTAATTAATCAGTAATAAAGTCATCTAAATGGACAACGGTCGTTTTCACTCCCGATATGGCGACCCTGCCGGCCAATACAATGTGAACACGCGCGTTGCGTAAGCGCCCGGCGCGCTGCGCCGCGGCCGCTGTAGATGGCTGCGATGTAAGCCATCACAATCAATAAAGACATTTTAAATTAATAAAAGTGAACTAATACAAAAAAAAGTTAAAATAAATTTCAAAATCATAAAAAGTATCAACGAAGACTACGTGTGTCGCGTACTAGGACTTACCTAAATGATGAAGATGTGGAGTGCAGTAGAAATCAGCATTACGAAATAGCTTAATAAAAATGGATTCAAGTATGCAGCAGGGAGATGTCCGTTGTCCTGGAGGTGGACAATACGAAAGTAATAAGGGAGATGTTCCAGGATAAGCAAAGCAAAAGTCGAGTATGAAGAAAAAGCAAAAAAATAAACAATCAAGTGCGTGAGTAAATTCTCTGGAAAACAAACTTTAAAGTGAATTTGTGAATTTGTGTTCGGGGAAGTGTAAAAGTGACTTTACCAAAATCTTTATCAACTTAGTTAGATGATCATTAGTACGTTCTCATAATATTTCAATCAATGACTTTTATTTTATTTTTTATTTGTGTAGGCGCTTTTGAGTAATAATTACATAATTTAAAACGTACTTAATAATAGTAAAAAAACGCAATAATAAGATCGAGGAAGATGAACTAGGTATTGTATTGTAAAAGTAGGTAAGATGATAGTCTACTTATAATGTTTATGTTAATTCTGTTTCCAATTTCAGTGCGTAATTTTAAGTCATGATAATGAATTACTCGTACTTTATCATTTTTAATTTTTTAGAGATACCTACTAATTTATTTAATTTGTCTTATAATAATTGTAAAATATGAGCTGATATATTTTTTAGCTTCTTTGAAATTCATCGAACAAAATATGATTTATGATAAATCTTAAAAAAAAAATTAGGTCAATAGTTAGAAGATTCGTTGCCCTCTCTAATTATGAAATTCACAACAATAAAGTATTGTTATTATACAATATACTTTTAATAACAATAAAGAATACACCTTTTGTTTATCTGTACGAAGTCATGCGACAATTGTTTTAATTTGATAAGGCATTGTTTAACATTTGCCGGACTTCTGAGAAGAAAATGAATTGATTTTGCAAACCAATGCATCCCACTTTGCATTAGGAAGTGTGTGTCAATGAATATTTTTTTTTTTGCAATGTGATGAATGGAAATCGTTACGTAAAGAGTTATGCTATGCTTAGCAACAGTTCTCGAAATATTCTTGAAACATGGGGTGGCCAACCCATAGTTTCAGAAATATTAAGAAAACCAAGCGATTTTTAAAAGGAAAAAGTGAGACTAAATATAATTATGAGATGAATAAGTAATGGAATAAATGACATGAATTTTTTTATACAAATAATAATGCTTATGAATGATAAGTGGTAACGTTATTGAGATAATGTTTAATATAAAGTATAAAATAAACAACGTTAGACCCGAGCGGATTTCGTTGATTTATTTATACTAATGTAAGCGATAATAAAGATATACAATGTGAAATGTATTGTATAAAACTGGGATATATTTTGAATACCAGAAGATAATTTTGTTTAATGAAACGAATGGAGTACGTATACTAATTATTAACTTATTTTTTTTTTTAATACCAGAAGATATGTTTTGTAGTAAATATGATGAAACAAATAGAGTAAAGTGATAATAACTGGGATATATTTTTTACCAGAAGATGTTTTTATTAACTAAAAGTTGATAAATAGATAAAAAGATTTTTCAGATAAAAAATCTGAATTTTTTTCTTACAAATATTTGTGTAAGAAATTAGATGGTTAATACGTAAGTAATTTTTTTGAGAAAAAAGTTTTTAAGATCATTATTTTTACTGTCATTTTTGTCTTAAATTTTTAAGTATGTTTTATAGTAGGAATATGTTTAACTACAGGTACCTGTTTGTTTACTACTTACATTTTTGGACAAAAGTAAACTCTATAAGAATAAATAATAATATAGTTCTGTAGTACCTACTAGTTAATAATGTGTTTGTAGCAAGTTAGTATTTTTTTACCTGTTGTTAAGAAAAATGCACATTTATAGTTTATTTTTTTTTTTGTTGTTACCTATAGATTGAACTTTTTTTTCTGTTTTTTTTTTATTACCCCGGTGGTGTCGTATATGGATACATATTATATATAAAGCGTGCACTAATGTAATTAATCAGTAATAAAGTCATCTAAACGGACAACGGTCGTTTTCACTCCCGATAATGGTATGCACGCCCCTGACGACTACCCTACCAAAAACTAACTAAAAAGTTAAATAACAAGTGTCATTGCAGTCGGGGGACTGTTTTGTGGAACAATTTTTAATCAAAGAGGTCCCCCGACTGCAATGACACTTGTTATTTTACTTTTTAGTTCGTTTTTGGAAGGGCAGTAGTTTTTTTTAATATTCTTTAAATTTATTATTTTTATTTCACACATTTTGGTGACAAATAATATAGTTTTTAAATGTGCTCATTAGGACCTTTCATTTGATGCCCATATTGTAATAATTGAAGAAAAAAATTTCTTTTCACACTTAAAAGTGGCGTCGTACTGTCGCCATAAAGACTTTTCATGATATAAGGATTCTAACGATACCCCATCCATTCATCCAAATCCGTTAAGCCATTTAGAAGTTATGTTGGAATAAAGAAACTCACATACCTACAAACATACATGAACCCTGAACACATATACACTCCTTTTTGGGCAGTCGTGTAAAATACATGAACCCTAAATACATATACAGTTCTTTTTGGGCAGTCAAAAAGTAAATAATGAAATAGAGTTACCTAAGCCAAAAATTTTATTTTGTACTTTAACCCGGCGGCACCTTGGACGAATCAACCACGGCACCCTCGCCACTCGACAACGGGTCTTGTTTATAAAGGGAATCCTACTAATATTATAAATGTGAAAGTTTGTGGGTTTGGATGTTTGTTCCTCAATCACGCAAAAACGGCTGAACGCATTTGGATGAAATTTGACACACAGATAGTTTATAGCCTGGATTAAAACATAGGATACTTTTTATCCCGGACAAAGGTTCCCTAGGAATTTTCGAATGTCCACGCGGACGAAAGCTAGTAAATAATATACTTACATCTATCTCTACTGAAAATATATATAAATATATATGTATTTTTTAATTTAACTACACCATTGATTATACTTCGTGTAATAAGTTTTTAACCGACCACGTCATACATTTTGTGATAAATAATTCTCAAATTGAATAATCACCTTTGCCGTGGTACCATTAGATAGTACCATTCACCATAAGGTCTACTCAGAAAACCGAATCACGATAGTCGAGCGGGCGACATTTGCGTTCCGTTTTGTGACATTGTTCAGGTTCAAAATTTTATAAATGAATGACGAACATCGTCCAAGTATCGTTCATCCTTTTTGTAGTAGCTCCTCAGTAATAATAACATAAAACGCGCATGATTAATTCTTAAAGTAGACCAAGATTTCCCTGGCGATATCGTCCGTAGCTCATCTTGCTGATGTTGCGCTTCAAAGTAATTAAAATTACCTTTTACCATCGCCACATTAAAAAGGGGGTTGGCAACGCAAAGCTAAATGTAGATGTCGCTGCGTACGCTTGATCCTAAGACAGTAGACGTTCAGAACAAAATGTATGGGAAGCATATTTTACCGAAAAAGACCCATTGACCCAAAATATATATAAAAGAGTATTCTACAATGCAAATGCCGTAATTGAAAGCCAAATTAAAGGTTTTTATTCTTACAGAATTTATCAATTTTTTCTATATCCAGATTTTTCGGAAATTTGTTAGTGCCAACATTTTTAAAGCCTATTACACAGAATTTAATCGTTTTAAAGCTAAAAAAACTATTTTTTAAAGTAAAAGTCCATTGTTTTCATAGCTCTCGTGGAACAAGCGTACGCAGCGCAATTTTGATAGTTGCCTTCCCCAATCGTTAATATTTTGAATTTGGAACAATCGCGCATCATATGATTATGTACAAAAAACGTGCTAAAAGTACCTACTGGCTGCTATGGCGCGTGGGTCAGTGGATATCAAATTTAAAGGTGAAAAGAAAGTTTTAATCAATTGATTAGATAGTCAAATCAATCTCGCGAGATTAGAATAACCAAGACAATAAACAAATCATGCAACCCATGAATAATCAATATTTCCGCTTTTAAACATTAAAAGTGTAGATCATAAAAAATAACAATTAATTAATTCCTTCGGTTTCCAAACTTTCCCAAATGAACGCCATTTAAGCCCGTTAAAGGATTTAAGACGATCAGGGGCCGTACCGGCTAACGAATCGATTATCGAAAAATCTGAATCGTTTTCAACTTAGAACTGAAAAATCAAAGTAAGGAATTTCGTCTTGTACTTTTTGTTGACGTAATTTGGAATATAACGATGTTCGTGTGACATCATGAAATGGGGTTCGCCATTTTCGCCCAATTGGGGCTCGATTTATCTGTTTTATTCACTTCTCAAGCTTACGCGCTCACTAGACATGAAATAAAACACTTTTTAACGGATACTAGCGCGGTTTTATTGAATGTACTTTGGTATGTCGGGAAAAACCAAAAATCAAACCAAATACCAACTAAATACCAAAGTACATTCAATAAAACCGCGCTAGTATCCGTTAAAAAGTGTTTTATTTCTTATCTGTTTTAATTTGAAATCCGGCAGACTTTTCGAAGCTCGATTCGTTAGCCGGTACGGCCCCTGATCCGGAACCACAGAATATGCCCGGAACTTTAGTTGGTATGGTTAGCAGAAAAATCTTGAGATAGATTGATTTTGCGTTTCAACTTTAACCATGATTTTGTAAACAAGCCTCTATTTTTTAAGGATTCAAAATGACTTTTACTTGATTGTTTAATCTTTTTAACCGACTTAAAAAAAGGAGGAGGTCCTCAGTTCGTCGGAATCTTTTTTTTATAAAGAGACTTAGTTTTAAATAAGTTACAGGTAGGGTACCTACTGACTGATCAGAATTTAATTTTTAGGGTTCCGTACCCAAAGGGTAAAAACGGGACCCTATTACTAAGACTCCGCTGTCCGGTTGTCTGTCTGTCTGTCACCATGGGGCTTCCATACAACAAACGTGATTTTTTTGCCGTTTTTTGGTACGGAACTCTTCGTGCGCGAGTCCGACTCGCACTTGGCCGTTTTTTTATTTATTTATTATTAATTATGTATACATTACAGTTACATACGTATTACATACATACGTATTACAGTACTTTACATACGTATTACAGGTATAGACTAATTATTGATCTTGTTGAAAATAAAATTTTATGCACTGCTCTGGCTGGATATCTCTACATGACTATGCTTTAATTTAAAATTAGTCTTGAATGCCTAAAATCTAAAATTGAATTTTTAGATTTTAGGCATTCACAATGCTATTTTTATATTAAGATAATTATTATACTAGAAAAAATCGACTCACCGGTAGCACCTCAGATGGGACTCAAACCTTCACCCTTGGGATTCCGGCCTAATGCACTGACCAATTATGCTATCGAGTCACTAGTAGGAGAGGCGAAATTTTCTAGTACTTTTTACGTTTTCGCTGTAAGCTAATTTAAAATTTTTCAATAATTCCTTTGCCAGTCACTGAGATTTATAGATAGAGCCGGAATAACCCTGTTAGGCAAAGTAATTCTCCGGGCACCTTTCCTATACCCTTTTTACAGACGTGCATTGCGATTTTTAGTCAGTTTCATGTAGTTTTCCTGTTTATAGAAAAAATCGGCCGCGCAACACGATTTTTAGTCAGTTTTATCCACTAATCAAATCTTGCTTATTTATAGTAAAAAATAAATAAATCTAAAAAATATTAAAAACACGACTGCCCTGCCAAAAACGAACTAAAAAGTTAAACAACAAGTGTCATTGCAGTCGGAGGATCTTATTATGGAACAATTTTTGATGAAAAAGGTCCCCCGACTGCAATTACACTTGTTGTTTAACTTTTTAGTTCGTTTTTGGCAGGGCAGTCGGTCATTCCTTATTATGGAACAATTTTTGATGAAAAAGGTCCCCCGACTGCAATTACACTTGTTGTTTAACTTTTTAGTTCGTTTTTGGCAGGGCAGTCGGTCATTCCTTATTATGGAACAATTTTTGATGAAAAAGGTCCCCCGACTGCAATTACACTTGTTGTTTAACTTTTTAGTTCGTTTTTGACAGGGCAGTCGTGTTTTTAATATTTATTAAAATTTATTTTTGTTTCACACATTTTAGTGACATATTATATAGTTTTGGAATGTGCTCATCGAGGCCTTTTATTTGATGCCCATATTGTAATAATAGAAGAAATATTTTTTTTCACATTTGAAAATGGCGTCGTACAGTCGCCATATTGATTTTTTCTAAAAAAATATAACCAGTGTCACTCGGGATGCTGTAAGAATTCTAACGATACCCCATTTATCCAAATCAGTTCAGGCATTTAGAAGTTATGGTGGAATAAAGAAACTCACATACCCACATACATGAACCCTGAACACATACACTCTTTTTGCTTTGGGCAGTCGTGTAAAAAAGACCGCGCAACGCAACGCGTTTTTTAGTCAGTTTCATTCACTAATCTTGTAATTATCCCTGTCTACAGTAAAAGAACGATCGCGCAGCGCGATTTTTAGTCAACTTTCATCCATTGCGTTCATGGGGCCCCTAGTGGAGTCGGAGCCCCTTGCCTACTCTGCTCTATGGTTAATCAGAATGATTAACATCAGCTGAAATATCAATTTATTATTGGAATTGCTGTCAGCAAAATAATTACGACTGCAAATAAACGCAAAATTACAGTTTTCGTATCAAACTTAATAGCAGTGAAAGGATTGGATAATTATTGCGCTAAATTAAACGAATACCTATATTAACCACCGACTGATAGCTATAAGTACCTACGTTTATTATTTCGGAAGAGTTGAATCGTGGGTTATTTTTTAACCGACTTCAAAAAACAAAAAAAAAAAGAATGAAAGGAGGTTCTCAGTTTGACCTGTATGTATGTATGTATGTTTGTCCGCGATTATCTCGCGTTTGGCTGAGTAGTAGTAGGCAGTATTTGTTACACTTAGGAGAAGGTTTTAGTATATTAACCGACTTTGAAAAAAAAAGAAGGTTCTGAGTTTGACTCGTATTATGTAGGTATGTTTGTCCGCGATTATCTCGCGTTTGGCTGAACCGATTTTGATACAGTTTCCAGAAAAGTATTTGTTATACTTAGGAGATGATTTCAGTGTTTTAAACGACCTTAAAAAAGAAGGTTCTGAGTTTGACTCCTATGTATGTATGTTTGTCCGCGATTATCTCGCGTTTAGCTAAACCAATTTTGATGCGGTTTTCAGAAAAGTATTTGTGACACTTAGGACAAGGTTTTGGTATTTTAAACGACTTCAAAAAAGGAGGATCTCTTCTCAGTTTGACCCGTATGCATGGTTGTCCGCGATTATCTCACGTTTGGCCAAACCGATTTTTTTCCATCTACCTACCTAGTTAATATATCTAATACAGAAAGTACTTACACTAAAAAGGAAAAAATAAAAAAAAATGTTTTAAAAAACAAAAAACCGACTTCAAAACCCCACTCTACCTCTAAAAAGCAATAAATAATATTGAAATCACTAGATACGCAATATCATTGTAATAAAACACGTCTATTGAAGTCGGGTGGGGCTGTTAGAATAAAAAAAAGTTGTCCTCCAGCCCTTATTTATTGCTTTTTAGAGGTAGAGTGGGGTTTTGAAGTCGGTTTTTTTTAACATTTTTTTTTATTTTTGTAAGTTTAATCTCATTAAGTTTACAACTATTTAAACATTATAAGAATAATTTACTAAATAAAGAAATTGCGCAATCTTCCATTATCAAAAGTAATACCAATTTTTTTTTCTTCTACGAAACTTTTCTGTAACTAACAATAATGAAGGTAATTAGTAGGAGATCGTGGGGATCGATTTGTATGGGGACCTTGCATTTTTGAGACAAAGCAAACCGCTTGAAACAGGTGTTCCTGGGGGTGATCTGAGCTGATTTAGCCCGGTTGCCACGCGGTTCCCCCCAGCAGGTGGGCAGGGGAGGGGGGAGAACGGTGCGTCCGGCGGGCCTCACTCTAAGCTTCATATCTGCATACGTGTAGCAACTTTATCAAGTTTGGTATCTTTTTCTTATAATTCGAGGATCAGGAATTCATTTTTGGAACTAAACTATCACTCACCCATACAAAAAACCGCGAAATTCAAAAATGATTTTTTTTCTCTACATATTTTTTTCGAAAATCCTCTGCTAAATTAAAACTATGAAAATTTTCCCTAGAAAAAAAAAAATACTAGTGAATAGCCCAATTATCCCACTATATATAATAATAAATTTGTTAAACATTTTTGCGTAAAAACTGTGTATAAAAAAATGTTTTTTGTCGCGCGGCGGAATTTTCTCTACATTTTTTTATTTTCGAATATTTTCTACAAAATTAAAACTTTGATAATTTACCCCAGAAAAAAAATATATGTGAATAACCCAGTTATCCTACTATATAGAATAATAAACTTGTTAAACATTTTTGTCTAGTAACTGTGTAAAAAAAATTCACAGATCTCATGCCTTTCACGACCTTCTGGTACATTGAAAATGAATTTAATGAATTAACTAAAACAAAATTTATTCGTAAACATTTTTTATTATTATTAAATATACCTATGTAGTACTTTAACTAAAAACATCTTAGAATTTCTACAAAAAAATACATAATAAAAAATTCTAATCAAAATCAAATGCAGTCTCGCGCTGATTTCATCATCATTTGAATATGTGCGATAACAAACTATGTTTATCTAGACATCATCTTCACATTCTCATTTAGAGACCGTTGTAAAAAATCATTTGGAATCGTAGCGTACTAAGAAAAACATGAGACATGCCCGATCAAGTAATTTTAAATCTCAAAATTGAAATAACAGCACAGCAACCATGAAACATGAATATACAGCAACATCTTTAACATTAACATAGGTACCTATTTATTTCACTTTTTACACGTTTTGAGTGTAATTTATCTTAAAAATTCTACCCACGCTCAGCGCTCACTCACACGCTCCGCGCAAACTTTACTTCATAAAGGTTAAGCTACAGAATTAACCTTTTATGTTATTTACCTCAAATATATTTTTTAAAGTACACCAATGTCATATCTCGAGGTGTTTTTAAAATCGACCCGATATCGCGTTTCGTTTACGAGATATGATTTTTTTCTCGCCGAAACCGGTCGAAAATCGACCAAATTTTTCACATTTTTGCGATTTTCAAAAAAAGATTTTGAGATTTTTGAAAAATTTTTTTTAGATTATAGCCCTTGATTAGACGCGTCATTTGATATCTCAATTATTTACGTAGCTTTAATATCTACGACACCAGGGTGAAATCTCACTTTGGCTGAAAATCGGACCTATACAGATGCCTCAAAAAAAAATGTTCAATGTTAAAATGTTCTGTGTCGCGCGGCGGACCTGCAAAGTTATGTTCTGATAAGTTGTTATTTTTCTGGTTATATTGATAATTTACATTACATTACGTTGATAAATTACTTCTGGACATGACAAATATATTATGTTACAAATTAAATATATAAACAAAGATGTTGGGCAAACGTTCGCCATTAGAATTTAATAAATGTGATAAAATTAACATAGTTATGAGATGTTAAAAAAAATTCGAGTTAAAATAAAACAATTTTATTTCTCGCAGTTGCCACTACATGTACATAGGTCTGGGCATTATAGATTTCTTTTAATGCAGTTGCACCTCCCTGCGCATTTTGTTTTGCAGCGGCAACGAATTAATTCTAAACAAGCAGCAGATGCAATAGGTAGGCTTGCCCAAATAGGCTCCCAATAGCCATTTTGTTTGGACCAGCCCCAGTCAGCAGAGCATGGCAGCTGTCGCTGAGGGGCTATAATCTGTTCCCAAACACAGTCTCCTTGGTAAACTGCACGGAGAATATGTTACGAAGTGCATCTTCCGTTGGTGGCAGATTTTCCTGCTAGAGCACATGAGTAAATAACTCATGTGGCTAGAGATCTTTTTTAAAACAAATAAAAATTCATAATTTTAAAATAATGTCTAGGAACCCATCCACATCTCGTAATTCAAATCTCTTCATTTCAGACTTAATATTATAAGGTTACCGCAGTACGAGACAGGTCATCTGAGCGATTGGTCACGTGCTACAAACTTTTGTTAAATATATGATTTCAGTTGTAACGCATTGATTATAATTTATTTTACAGGACCAGAAAAGACTGAAGTCTTGCCATTCTTCCACGCTTTTTCAGGTTTCGACACTGTGTCTTTTTTGTGTGGAAAGAGTAAAAAAAATCGCATTTTAAGCTTGGAGCACAAATCTTGTAAGTATCTAAAGTGTTTAAATACGCCAAATAAGGCAATATTGAGCAGGCATTGCTTATATTGTAAAAACATGTTATTGTCTTGTATGACTTGTCTTATCTTACTTGTAAGAACCTTACAATATTAAGTTTGAAGAGATTTGAATTATGAGATGTGAATTGGTTCCTGGACATTATTTTAACATTATGAATTTTAATTTGTTACTGATTTCAGATAAGGTACAAGTTCGAGTGTAAATGAGTGCCGAAAAGTACTCTTTAGTATCTATACAAAAAAAGATCTCCAGCTGGAAAATCTGCCTCCAACGGAAGATGCACTTCGTAACCATATTCTCCATGCACTTTACCAATGAGGCTGTGTTTGGGGACAGATTATAGCCCCTCAGCAACAGCTGCCATGCCCTGCTGACTGGGGCTGGTCCAAACAAAATGACTATTGGGAGCCTATTTGAACAAGACTACCTGCTGCATCTGCTGCTTGTTTAGAATTAATTCATTGCCGCTGCAAAACAAAATGCGCAGGGAGGTGCAACTGCATTAAAAGAAATCTATAATGCCCAGACCTATGTGCATGTAGTGGCAACTGCGAACAATTAAATTTATTTATTTTAACCTGCATTGTTTTTAATATCTCATAACTAGGTATGTTAATTTTATCACATTTATAATAATTCTAATGGCACACGTTTCCCCAACATCTTTATTTATATATTTTAGAACATTTTTTTAACACCGATACTAAACAAAAATGTTTGACATATTTATTATTCTATATAGTAGGATAACTGGGCTATTCACTTATATTTCTGTTTCTTTGGGCAAATCCTCATAGTTTTAATTCTGTAGAGGATTATCAAAAAAATGGTATAGAAATTTACGCCACGCGACACAAAACATTTTTTTAATACAGTTACTAGACAAAAATGTTTAACAAATGTCTTATTCTATATAGTAAAATAACTGGGCTATTCACTTAATTTTTTTCTGGGGCAAATTTTCATAGTTTTAATTTTGTAGAAAATATTCGAAAATAAATAAAATGTTGAGAAAATTGCACCGCGCGACAAAAAAATATTTTTTAACGCAGTTTCTAGACAAAAATGTTTGACAAATTTATTTTTTTATATAGTAAGATAGCTAGGCTATTCACCAGTATTTATTTTTGGGGAAATTCTTCATAGTTTTAATTTTCTAGAGGATGTCCGAAAAAAAATGGTAGAAAAAATTCCGCCACGCGACTTAAAACATTTTTTTAACACAGTTACTAGACAAAAATGTTTAACAAATGTATTAATTTATTTATTAGATTAACTGAGCTATTTTCTCATTATTTTTTTTGGTGCAAATCTACATAGTTTTAATTCTATAGAAAATTTTCGAAAAAAAAGTGCCAGAAAATTCTGCCCTGCGACAAAAATATTTTTTTTTAGTACAGTTCTTACAGAAAAATGTTTGACAAGTTTATTATTATATAAAGTGGAATAACTGGGCTATTCACTAGTATTTTTTTTCTAGGGAAAATTTTCACAGTTTTAATTCTGCCGAGGATTTTCGAAAAAAAATATGTAGAGAAAAAACAATCATTTTTGAATTTCGCGGTTTTTTTGTATCGGTGAGTGAAAATTTAGTTCCAAAAATGAATTCCTTGTCCTTGAATTATAAGAAAAAGATACCAAACTTGATATAATTGCTACATGTATGCAGATTTGAAGCTTAAAGTGAGGCCCGCCGGACGCACCGTTCTCCCCCCTCCCCTGCCCACCTGCTGGGGGGAACCGCGTGGCAACCGGGCTAAATCAGCTCAGATCACCCCAAGGAACACCCTTTCCAAGCGGTTTCCTCCAAAATGCAAGGTGATGTTCCCAGGATCTTCCGCTAAATCGAGCCAAGTACCGTCTATGATTTTGGTTACAGTAACTTGCAACGATTACCTGCTGAAATGAAATGAAATGAAAAATCCTTTATTCAAACGAACTTAGAAATTAAGTGCTTTTGAATTGTTTATATTTTTCTACCGCATTAGAGACTTTTTTAGCTGACACGACGAATGGGCGCAAGAAACTTACTTACTGTTACAGCTCACAAGTGACCAGCCCCCTGATTTTGTGATTTTGTTGCAATCCACTCTGAGAGAAATCGCAGTTATTCATTGCTGATTTAGTAAAAACCTCAAATATCTTACTTAAAGCAGCGATGTAACGTAATCCAAACCATGCTTAATGCTGCTATGCTTACCTGTGCCCCCAACTGCATAGGATCCCTCGTCAATATGTCACTGGATTTCCTCACGGCTCCGTAGACCAACTCGACGTCTCTGTCCAGGATGTAGCAGCGTACATGTTCTAGTATACACCGCAGGTATGATATCGTCACTGTTTGCACCTGTATAAAAGCCCACCACTTTAGCAAATTAACTTTTGAGAGATATCTCAGTTAGATTGCGTGCGTATGTTTTCACATTTTGTTTCATTAATAATAAATCATTTAGGGTCTTTTACACACGTTCCATTAAGCATTATCGGTTTTATTTAAAACTAGAATATGTGGATGCTCTTGTGTTTGTGACAGGAGCGTTTGATGAAGATGTGCGAATCCGTTATCTATAAAACAAGATTATTGAAACTTAACTTGATGCGTGAAACAAGCTCTTAACCGGTTTACACATTTTCTCTTTTATCTTTAGGAACAATGGTTAATTATGTATAAAATTCGGTAGCTGGATTATTAAATTCCACGAAATCAACTGAAAGTAGCGAGAGTAAAAACCACAGAGAGTCCTGAAAAACTTTTTATTTCCTGAAACTTTTACTGGCCATTAAATATTGAAAGTGATGTCAAACTTTTTGAGAGACGTCGCTTTTTGTGGTATTGTAAGACGCTTTTAGAATTTTTTGCGACGTTTAAATTGAAACTATTGTCGAAGTTTTGAATGGTACCGTTATTACACAAAACGATCGGAGTTCTAGACGGCAAAACTCGTGGGATTTCCAAAGTTTGTTGGCTTCGGAGTTTAATTTCGGACCGGACATTTTTCATAGTTATAACAAGTACTTAGTTGGTACTTACTACTTTAGTAATCGATATGACGATTCTGTTCTTACATTTTTTGACAACCTTAATGTAACCTTAATAAACAGATCTCTAGAATGAAAAATAATGTTGATTATAACTTTAACTGCCATGTCTTTTAAATTAGCTCTATATACAGGGTTATTTGTAAATACCAACAACCTCGCAGGAGTAGATTACTAACACCATCAAGAACAATGTTTTTTCTACGACTTTCCGAAAAAAATACGCTTCAATTTTAAAGTGGCCTAGTATTCAAAAAGATTGACTTTACCTTTTCTAGATAAAACTAAAAATTGTCGTCATACTGTCGGCTCTCTTCTCTTATTTGTTTAAAGACAAACTTGCTAGGAAGAAATGTATACCTATCAAAAGTCAAATAATTAATTTGATATACTTACAGCGGCGAGTAAGAAGTCAAAATTACAGACAGTCAAATCCTTCAGCTTGGAGAAATCTCCAGCCAAGAGGAGGTGGAGCCAGGACTCTTCCACGTGCCTCTGTGTAAAGGCAGCCGCTGTCCTGCTGGCTGAGTGGAATGGCGTGGAGTCCAACAATGCGTCGTCATCTTCAACGACACCTAAGAAAAAATGTATAAACAAATAGAGCTGGGAACACTAACAAACAACGTCCAATCAGAATCGGAACACAGCTGCAAAGTGCTACGGACGCAAAAAAGTTGCCGGGCTGTTTGTCATCCTGCATGTATTTTCTTTTGTTCTGTGTCCACGGTTTACGGAAGTCAGGAAATCGAAAAATAAACTACACTGAAATGGATTGTATGAGTTGTCGCAATGTATAGTGTTATAAAATAATGGAAAGTTCTTGCAGAATTATGTAAGCAATATGGTTTAAATTTTAATTTCCAAATTACATACTAGTCTACTTAACACCACTATAAAGTGTCAGTGTGATCAACGTCATTCAAAAAGTGCGCAAAGTTTAACGCAGCTAAGTCTAAGTGCGCATCTCACAGCGCCGCTGCCCACCACAGCTACCAAGGTACTTATTCTATATATATTTGCTAAAGAACAAAAATACCCACCAGGCAGAGCAGGCTCCTGGGTGTCAGAAGTGTCAGTGTCATCAGCGTCATTCAAAAAGTGCGCAAAGTGTAACGCAGCTAAGTCAGAGTGCGCGTCTCTGAGTGCGGCCTGCACTCGCACGTAGCGGCGGCGGGCGCGGGTGCCAGCGCCGCCCGCCGCCCACCGCCACGTACACCGCCCGGAGACCACGCTCTCCGTTATCAAGGACTCTGGAGAACAATTTTATGGTTATTTTATGTATAGTCAGGGCTCTGTCACTCCGCGTGCGAATATGAAGCGCTTCGGCGTCCTCTGAGAGAACAAATTTCATACGTCAGAAAAGATAAGACCTATGCAATGGAAAAAGAGGCAACTACTAGGTGAATGTTTTGGAGTGAAGGGAGCGCTGTGCGATCTGAATTGCACTTTATTGTGTCGGAGCAAGAGTCGCAATTTATTTAAACGATTTTGCGGAGTGCAACTTCTGTACGCTAGTACTATTATCTATTCTGTGGTATAGTTCCATTGACCGACTCACGAGATGTAAGTAGCGGGACTATTACGATGTTCCACGATGCAATTTTATTGATGAAGATACTTATCTTTTTCTATAAAGTCAAGAGATCATAATAATATACTCATGTTGAAGATGCGGTTTCTCTAGTTGCAAATAATAACTTATACTGAGCAAAGCGCTTATTATACAAAATCTATACACTAATGAGGAGCTCGGTGGCCTAGTGGTTTAGCGCCTGGCCTAGCGATTGCGTAAGTTAAGCAACGTTCGCAAGGGTCGGTCATGGGATGGGTGACCAAAAATTTACTATCGCGAACTCCTCTGTGCTTCGGAAGGCACGTTAAGCCGTTGGTCCCGTTAATACCCACCAATCCGCATTGGGCCCGCGTGGTGGGTTATGGCCCGTCCTCCTTATCCACCCATAAGGAAGGCCTGTGCCCCAGCAGTGGGGACATCAAAAATGGTTGATGGACATTCACTAATGAGTAGCCTAACCATCTGAAGTCATGTCTTTAAAAGAATAAAATAGTTGAACCAAAAAAAAATAGTTGAACCAATAATCAATATTCAGTCAGTCGTATTTCAATGCTAAGTGCATTTAAGTTCTTTTATTCATTGTTTTCATTAAATTCAATTACTGATATTAATGTATACGGTATTACTGAATACAATCTATTGAACCATGAATTGGTGTAATCAACAACATTGATTAAATAAATTATTATTTAGGTTGCTTATTACTAATGGCAACATTATTAAAGACTTTACTTCATATAAGAAAGAATAGCAATAGGTACCCAAACATTTATTATATGAACAAAGCCAAAGAGTTTTACGATATTAATGTAAATTTTATCAGCTATACTTTAAAGCACTGTTTTTATTTTATTTATGTTCCATGAACTAGATTCACAGCAAATCAATGGTGATTGCCTTACTAACCGCATTTACTACTTATAAACTGCGATTTTATAATAAATTGCTACTATGATTTATTAATTTTCAAGAAAGTTATAATGCCTTTGTACTGATGCACGTAAACTATTATTTATTCTGTGCTAATGCTATGGTTTTTTAGGGTTCCGTACCCAAAGGGTAAAAACGGGACCCTATTACTAAGACCCCGCTGTCCGTCTATCTGTCACCAGGCTGTATCTCATAAACCGGGATAGCTAGACAGTTGAAATTTTCACAGATGATGTATTTCTGTTGCCGCTATAACAAAAAATACTAAAAAGAGAATAAAATAAATATTTAAGGGGGGCCTATACAGGGTTATTTGTAAAACACCAACAACCTCGCAGGAGTAAATTACTAACATCAGAAACAACAACATTTGTTCTATGATTTTTCCGAAAACAAAAAATTTTTTTTTACTTTTCTTTCATACAAAACTCAATCAGCTGTTCGGACATTTGTATGGAAAGTCGAATATTTATTGTCTGTTTTCGGATAAGTCGTAGAACAAATCTTATTGTTTATGATGATAGTAATCTACTCCTGCGAGGTTGTTGGTGTTTTACAAATAACCCTGTATAACAAATGTATTTTTTTGCCGTTTTTTGGAACGGAACCCTTTGTGAGCGAGTTCGACTCGCTCTTGGCCGGTGTTTTTACTTACTCATCATATACTTCGCAACGCACAGAGTAGAAAAGTTGAAATTGGCGTCCTTAAGTGTTATCACAGCGTCACTGTTGCTAGTCGGCATCAACAGCTCCAAAAGTTCCAGTTCTGTTAGTCCAAACTCTGAACAAGTTATGTAACCTAAAATATAACGGGATAACTTAGGAGATCTCATTCTGAGACAGCAAGTTTTACAAGAGCATAAAACATTCTCTTATAAGATTACGGAAAGAGGATATTGTTGGAACTGTGCTTCAGATGAAATGCCATCGGAAAAACAAGGTGAAATTTTATTTTCGGTTACAAAAATCATTACCCTATCGGAAGCAATTGTTGGTAATGAAACTTTATTATCTTTAAAATAAAATCAGGTAGTTCCATCAGGTATTTCATATACCTATCATCGCTTTAAAAGAAAGAAGATAACTAATTATTTAATGTGCTTTGTATTAAATTCAAGTCAATACTTACTTGCCAATTTACAAAACGCTTTAGTACCGAAGACTGACTCTAAATTATCAAAGGCACGGTCGATAAAGTCTCCATAGCTATTATTATCTGGCGTTTCCTCAATAGCATCTAACAAATAGTAGCAGTTTTGAACTTTAAACTTCTCCTTTTGAGCGGGTGTCAGTTGCAAAAGCTCGAGAGACACCGCGCTTGTGCAAACGAGGAACACATTTCGAGGCAACGACATCGGCAGCCAAGACAACCCCGTTACAATATCACATTCTAAAGGATTAACCCTATGAACATTGTCTATAAATATCATTAGTATTTCATTCTCCATATCCTCACACCTTCTCAATAAACTCTGGAACCAATTGTTTATGTACAAAGGGTCGAAACTTGCGTCCTTTGGCAAATAACCTTCCGGAATGTTTAAAATTATCGATATCTGTTGGCACATCACTCTCAACAACTCTAAATTGTAGGCCGATCTAGGCGTTGAAGCCGAGAATCTGATCACCCTCAACACTGGTTTACCGAAAGTTTCTTCACATTTAAAGTAAAGATGCGTCAGTAGAGTGCTTTTTCCTGAAGCGTCCGGTCCGTAAATCAGAACTGGGGGATGTCGTGTCCGATTATCATAATTCTCTTTCGCAATACCAAGTATACTTGTGGCAGCGTCTTCGATTTGTTTAACCGTAACTTTATACATTTGATTATGTTCTATACATATCCTAAGATGAGTGATGTGTTCTAGAAATACCTCCTGCGGAAGATGAAAACTTTTGATTAATGATCCGACCGAAATTTCCAAGTTGTTGTAAAGTTATTTTAACTTACTAAAAGTTGCCAACCTTAATAGGAGCAATTTCATTATGTACAAAATGAGGGAATAGTTGGAAACTTTGAGGAAACCTTTTCCTTTAACAATGAGGTTGTATAAAGTGGTAATAAATCGTTTAAATCTTATTAGTCTTAGAGATTGTTTGTAATTAAATTATATTTTTATGTGTCATAAAAAACACTAATAATAAAAATAATGTCCCAGAAAGTATCAGAGAATCTGAGAAAGTATCGCTTTTAATGTGATACAAAGAAATAAATAAGTGCAGAACAGAATATAAAAATGTAAAAGAACCTAACCTGTACAGTCTTTTTCCTGCCTTTCCCCTGGTCGGGTTCCGTGCTAAGGCTCTCTTCGACCAGTGAGCTCATGGCGGCCTGCACCTGCTCCCTGAACGGAGACAGTTTCTCCTCGTTGTCTGATGCCGCATCTGTTCGCGACGAATCGGCTGATAGCGACCTACAAAAAGATTTGGATTATACTCTTCCTATTTCGATCGAAGGTTCGTTGCCTGTCCGGGCACGTATATACCAGGGGGCTAATTGTCTAATTCAAAAAATCTATCGCAATCGCTTTCGTTTGGCAGATGGATGTGACACATTGCTGCATTTCTTTGGTAATTTTTTATTTGTCTCAAAAAGAAACTTCAATGTGTTACATCCTGAAAGCGATTGCGATAGATTTTTAAATTAGACAATAGAAAGGCAGTTTCCAGTCGCTTTGATCGGTCGAAGGTTCGTTGCCTGTCCGGGCACGTAACCAGTTTCCAAGGCGTATTTAGTCAATAGGAGTCTGACATAACTACCATAGCCGGTTATGTGGCATCTAATGAGGATTTTCGTCTCCTTCTCCCGCACGGGAAGGGTTGCACCGAACCCCTCAATTTAAGAGCGAAAAAAACTCTTCCTAGTCTCGTGTGAATTTTGAATCTTTAGCTTATCTTTAGCGACATACGAAAACTTTAAAATTACCTCTTACTTGTATAAAACAATACTATTTACCTTTGCTGCTAAACTTGGAAAAAAGAATTCTTAGTTCTGTGCTGTAAACCTATTTTAGCAATCCACTGTGTGATCCTGGTAGACCAAATATAACCTTTGCATTCAACCGATCGAACATACTATTTCGTTTATTTTTGTACTTCTATAATAAATATATGACTATTTATATACTATTTTTGTTAAATACGCTTCCGCGCAGTTCATTACAAATAAAACACTTTTTACGGATATCAACAAATCAAAACTAATTAATTCTAAAATAACATCTGAATTAACCAATATACGCGCTGTAATCCGTAAAAAGTGTTTTAATTCTAACTATTTTTGTTGTTTACTTATAATGTATTCGTATTTCTATAACCGGAAACTTTTTGCAACATCAAAATATTGTAAGTCAGTAGGAAACGAATAATAGGTACTCAATGTTTTTATATTGATGAAAATAAAATTACTTTTCAGCAAAATCTGTTTGCCTTTTAACAAATTCCTGTTTATTTTTGGTGAATTGCAATTTCAGATCCCCTTTCGCTGAGTCAACTGTTTAACAATTTAGTCCCGCGGTTTTGATAAAATTATAACTGCTACGCTATTCATCAACATTTGAGTAAAAGAAAAATTTGCCTTATAGATTTAATCGGTGTTTTTAGTGAATATCGTTTAATGCTAGGTAATGATTGTCTGTTTTACTTATATTTTTTTGATTTACTTAATTGATTTATTCATATGAAAAATGGATTCTTTGCATAATAAGAAATTTGTTTTTGAATTCTTTTAAAACTTATGATTAGTTAGTCATGGGCGATTTAGAAAATGGCAAATAGGTAGTAAAAACTTGTAGGTATATTAAACAATAACAAACCTAAAACCTAAGTTAATGTACCACCAACAATTCATAAACTATTTTAGATAAAACTTCCTATCACAGTTTATTCAGTGCAATCGCTTCTGTATTTAGGTTGTCTTGTTAATCTTGTTATTCACTAAAAACAAAAATATAAAAAACCTGTTGATGTCAATATTATTTTATGATAGTTACAGAATTTGAAAGCAATTTAGCGCTATCGCACACGGGAAACTTTTGTCTCCGCAACTTTTTTGTCTCTCACGTGATTTGTATGAAAAGTTGCAGACGACCGTGTCGCTTCGTGTGCGCGCTTCCATATAAACCCGTGGACTTGAGACAGAGACAAAACAGTTGCAGGGCGATTAAGTTGCCCGTGTGCGATAGCGCTTACATTTGTAAAATTATTGCGCATAGTCCAATAAAACTAGCTTTATCTAGACATAATTAATAAACTCGTTGTTTTTATTAGTTTATCGGATATTGATATTAAGTGTCAAATATTAATTAGATATGTGATGTAGAGGCGGATACGGGTGCAGACCCGATACGTCGGTGGAGACCAGGTGGAAGGAGAAGGCGCTATGCGCATCTCATCCCTCCCTAGTAGTAGTTCAGGGTCAGGGCGGCTGAACGGGGAATTCTGTCGTCCACCTAGGCCCTGGAGGTGGAAAAGCACTCGTGTGTTCCCAAGTGCCACACCGTAGGAGACGCTTGTCCTCAAGGAGAGGGAATCCGAAGGGACCGGCGCAGGGCGGGGACACGGTGACTGCCACACTGATCCCGCCTGTTCTCGTCCAATGCGCGGAAGAAACACCCCGGGGTTTTTAGTGGATGCATCACATAACCGCCCCCGTTTGTGTGTGGTAACATTTATTTTTTACGTTTTAATAATAATGTATTTCTCAGTAGTTAATTTTTTTTTAGTTTTATGCGAAGTTTCTAAATGTTTAATTAATTTTATTTTAACTATATCTAACACTAATTTATGACATAGAAAAAGAAAATTTCAGTTATCTTATTACGTCCCGATAAAGCTAGTTTTATTGGACTAGCGTCTCTAAACAAAAGACAATCGAATTCTATTAAAAGAAATAAAATGTTCATCGCCAGTATACAACCTGCATGGTCAAGTCCCTGGCATTTATATGAGACTTTTCTTTATCCAAACGAGTCGGTGTTTGACCTCACCCAGATGTTATGTGGCAATAAGGCCATACGAAGGTGTAGGCTCACTGCACCCGATATCCTCAAACACTGAGGAACTACATATCCTACCTCTAACTGCGGAACAGAACAGTCAAATTGTATTTGTATAATAAATTGTGTAAATAACTTACTCCAGTCTCACAATGTGGCTGTCGGGTAAAGCATCTTCTAACATCTTATTGAGCTTTTTTAATCTCGCGTGAGCTAATACTGTGATCTTGGAGTCGTCCTGGTCTGGCTCTGCCATGTCCCTGATAATCGCCACGATGCCTTTGGGGTGGTTTCCAGTCTTGAGTAAATCTAAAGAATAAATATTTGTTAACTTAGTCATTTGTTCTCACTTTACTTATTTTAATGTTTTGAGTCCATAGAAGTGGAATTGATAAACTAATAAACTGTTTAGTAATTGATTTGCGCTTGATAGTTTTATCTTGAGATCATAATTTGTAAGCAAAAGATTGAATACTTGTATATATTTTTTTTTTTGATAACTGATATACAACGTATTACAAAATAACCTCTAGTGGAATATGGTGAATAGGGACCATCAAACTTGATCAACTGAACAACTTTTACTGTGGAACCAACTCTGAAAACAAAAAAAAATCTGCTATTTCATACAAAAATAATAACGAACATATCAAAATGTCTGAAACAGCTGTTTTTTTTTCGCGTTGTTCAGTTTAATGGTCCCTATCTATAATATTTGGCATTAAGGGTTATTTTGTAACATGTTGTATAGCAATTAACATAATTTAATAAACAAGCTATTCGCGATTTTGTTTACATCCAAACTATTTTTTTTTGTGGTATCTAGCAGGCTAGAGGACACCATCTTTTCTGAAAGGTTCTGCCTATTTATTTTTATGCCTTCAAACTCACTCAAGTGCCGCTTGAAAGCGTGATGCCTTGCTAGCGTTGAACGCTGTAACTTTCCAAATAAAAATTGACCACATAAAATATCTACCTCCATTTTAGGTATATTACTCAGACCAAATAAAAAAGTAAGACGGAGTCTCCCGAACAAAGCGATGAGGCTTGTAAACTACGCCTTGGCTGTGTACATTCACGCACACACGTCTAACGAAACCTTGGCTTTCCATATAAAACCCTGCCGCCCGGCCCCCGCCCGCCACCTTGTACGCACACATGTACTATCAAAAACCGGCCTCACTTCATTGTTCGCAACGATCCATCTTACTTTTTTATTTGATCTGAGGTATATTATAAAACACCGCAATGTTTCCTCTGACTTAATTACTCGGAAACAACGCTCGCTGTAATATCGTTTCAGACCTTTTTGCAGTCATTCGATGTAATTCAGGTCACTTGCAGGCTAAGCTTATGTAAGTATTCAATTATTTTTTATGGTTTTTTAAAAGCTTTGCGTCAATTATTAAGTTTTAAAAGCCTGTAGGTGAATGTAAAGATAAAAGATACTATTTAATATTGGTAATTATACCTGGGGTGAACTGGGCCTAATCTATTTATCAGACTATTTACGACTAGACAGCCAAGTTCACATACCTAGGTACTTAAACTTAACTATAAGAAATTCGTGGTGTTCTTTAATAAATAAAATATTATAAAAGTAAACCTTTATTTTTTATTTTTAAGCTTAAGTTAAGTCGTCAAATATATGTTGAAGTTCGACCAATCCGTTCTTCTCTTGGGACAAGAGACCACCCGATTCTTCTCCTTCCGCTATTCGGAATCAACATTCATTACAGCAAGAGTATCGCTCATCGATAACCAGTAGTTCGTCAGTGTCGAAGATTGGGAAGCGGCAGAGTGGTCTAAGAGCTCTATTGAACGACGACGTTACCGAGTGATGGATAGTAAAACCTATTAAAAATGCGATGTCTGGCGAACTAGCGAAGCTAAAACTTACCTAGTGCTAATTCACACTGGCGTTCCACAGGACTCCGTAGTAAATCAGCCACATTCTCGTCCTCTGCCAGCGCTTCAAGCACTAACGAGTTAAACGCCTTCTGGACTTCGGACAAACGTTCCCGCTGCTCGTCGCGATCTAGCAAATTACTAAACCTGTGAACAAGTGTAGACATAAACATTGGAATTAAGGTAACTTTTTCAATGGAAAAAATAAACATACATTACGCTTTTCTTCACTTGCTACAAACGATATCGATTCATTAATTCATTTATTCTTATCATCATCGTGCTTAATGGCATTATTATGAAGTAATAGTTTAGATTCTTCATATTTCTTGGACTTTCCTTTATGGATTTTATATTCTATACGTTTTATAGTACCTACATTGTAAACGAGCTGACTACTACATTACATATTTGTGAATACTCATCTGTAACTTAGCTATAGGAATATCAACTAGGTATATCTAATTATGTTGTTGTAAATAAAAATATTTCACCCAGATATCTATTTCTTTTCCAAAGATTAATGAAAATCTAATGTTGTATTGCCAATCCACTATTTTCTCAAAAGATTTCCTCCTAACGAAGGGAAAGTAGTAAGTAATTACTTCACCAGCGACAAGTTAACCAAAAGTCAATAGACATTGATAAATTAATTTCTATTGATGGGGACCGAGGAGCTTGTTTCTTGTTAATCGTCTGTACTATGTGTGGAATGTGCCTTTTATACAGAAATGGAATCGAGGTTAGTGCTTGGATTAGAGAATATTCTGAGAATAGCATACCTACATCACAGGGTCTATTTAGTCTGCAATATAATGCCATAGGCGTTTGTTCATAAATATAGGAATTAATAATAGTATTGAACATAAAACTTCCATATCGCAATTACCAATAAACATAATCAATGAACAGTTGCTTTGATTTTGCTTGGAAAACAATAATAAGAGAAGGTCAGAATTTGGAAAAAACGCAGAAGAGCTTTTTTATAATTAATACTCAAAATCACCTCAAAATAATCACAATTTGGCTTCTGGCATATTATCGTCCCTGTCATTTCAAAAAGTCATATTTATTTTTATATATTGCTATTAGCTGTATGTGTAGTTTAATTGGGACGTCATTGTGTCAAAATCCCATTAGTATGTGTGTTTGACGATTTTAGACTTTGGGGTAATAGTAAAAAAGACCTTATTTAACAAGATTTTGTCAGGCCTTACATATGAGTACGACATTTTGAGTTAAGTTTAACAGATTTACGCTATTTTGTGTATGTTAATATAATTATCTCGCTGTTATACCAAAAAGTCTAGGCAAAGCATAATCGTAATATTAATTCCAAAAAATAGTTTTATGGAGTTTCCTAAAACAGTCATTTTAACATGCGACTTTTTGAAATGACTGCGACGGTAATATCATTGCACATTTTTTTTTATTTCACTCATAATCTCAGAACACTAGTCACCTAGTAATAACTATATCTTCATTTCCATGCATCTTATAAGCATTACAGGCATCTAATTTATAGCCTAAAAGATACTATTGGATGCCCAGCCCCATTCTCGTCCACCAATAAAAGATAACCACATCCCCGCAGGTATCTCGATATTTATGTGATCGAGTCTCTCAGATAAATTATTTATTTTACGATGCCACTGAGTAATCGAGTCACTTTGCTGAGAAATAACCGTAAAACACAACTGCGTAAATAGATGAGATGGTGCGGATGATCAAAGAATTTCACCGAATATTATCGGGTACAGGTGAGGGAAACAATAAAAGGGATTTGTCTTAAAGGGATAACCCTTGAAATCGTTCGCGGGCACTTAGGCTTGAGTGGGGAATAAATTGTCTCCAGATAAAAAGGGGGGTTGCTTTGATGTTCTTTTTCTACTTTGTGCACCGTTCGTAATTGGATGAGACCTTTCCTGTTGGAAATGGAATAAAGAACTATTCAATTATTAAATCAAAACTATCTTGAAATGGAATATAAAATCTTTAGGTCTTAGTAGACAAATACTTCTACTACTTTTGGCATCAGCGATTGTATCGATGGTTTATCACGTTTTAGCTGATCTGCTTTCAGTTGCAGTATCAAAAATGCAGATTTTAACGGCTGCGTCACGCCCTAATCCACATTCTAAACTTCATTCTTTGAACCATCTAATGCAGGCTTGTCAAATATGCGGCCCTACACGTTTAACTGCGGCCCAGACTAATTTCAAAAACATTCTCATGCGGCCCGCATGTGTGTCTCAATAATAACACTTTACCTATACTATGCAATGAGTTTAATTTTTTTTAAGGTTTTGTGGCCCACTGATTCTACCGTCAATTCATTTGGTCCACCAATAATTTTGAACTTAAAATTTTGAAGAATATTGTTTTTAATACTTACCATTTATCATCACCTTCCAGTTGATATGCCCCTTCATCATTAAGCCTGTAGCATGCCCGTATTAAAGTTGCTTGTGCTGTATCCGATCTGACCAGTAGCTCAAAGGTTGCCTCGGGAATGGTGAACGGTAGAACTGGCTGGTAAAAGGAAGCATCTCCGCCGAGGAGGCACTAGGAAAGGAATGATCAATATTAGACACCATCACATACTCGTAAGATTCTCCAAATTGTGAAATTTGTGGTACCGTTGACGACATCCGACACATGCTCTTGGAATGCGTCAAATACAGTGGGGCGAGGGATTCATTGATACAGAAACATAAGATAAATAGACTAGACGTAGGAAAATTTCTGACAATACTAACAGACCCGCAATCTGCGGTGTTTAAAGAACTTATTAATATGTTTCTGTATCAATGACCCAAGTGTTCCCTTATATTTATAAATTGTTAAGTTATTTGGATAAGGATATGATGAGGCAGACATACCTAAAATAGGTAAAAGCCTCTAAATAAAAATAGATAAAAAAAAATACTCGTAAGTACTCAGATTTATGCTCAGATTGCAAAGTAATTGCAGGATTATTTTGCTGATTCACAAATCGTCCACCAGTCAGCGCACTAGCGCCAATTTGCCGCTAGTATAGATGTAGACCTGTTATTTTCTTGTTTGCTATGTGCTTGCTATAAATTTTTGGTTGTTGTAAGCGAATTTTCGTATTTTTACCCACTATATGGGGTAAATTTTCTGTCATCCTGTCATTGCAGCACCTATTTAAAGACCTTCTTGATTATATATACACATCAACTTTGTCTAGGGATACAGGTGTTATTTTCATACAAACGAGGTAACTTTGAAGCCTTGGTTTTCTGCCAGGGATGTGTTTTTTAAACATGTCCATTACGTTTTTAGAATGCTGGTCAGATCAGTTGGGTGTATACAGCGATCTGAATCTCCTCCATTCACTCCCTGGATAGACGTCATCAGATCACAGCACGGTACATCCCTGGCAGAAAACCAAGGCTTCAAAGTTACCTCGTTTGTATGAAAATAACACCTGGTATCCCTAGACAAAGTTGATGTGTGTATTAGTTTTATAAGTTTCGCCATTTTCGAAATCCCAGTTTTGGACGAACTTTTCTATGTTGACTCAGGTCAGGGTGTTTGTGTTACCGCCGTTGTCGCTGATTACCAGAACACAAGTGCTTCTTAATTTGGAATTATGAAGCAATATAATGATGTTCTAACTAAATTATTGATAGGAAACACTACGCT
Organism: Agriphila geniculea; assembly: GCA_943789525.1. Lineage (NCBI taxonomy): Eukaryota > Metazoa > Arthropoda > Insecta > Lepidoptera > Crambidae > Agriphila > Agriphila geniculea. Next base: position 20,046,298 of record OX038875.1, read on the forward strand.
CCCATAATACGCTTTTCTTGAAACCCATAATTGAATTAAAGATCAAACCTTGCATTTTTACGCCTTAGCCTTTTTCACATTAGTAATAATTTGTGGAACTGAAACGTATTTAATTAAGAAACTTGAGATCAGCAAGAATAAAAGACGGCGTCGCGTCATCTCTCAAACCGAACCAAATTAAAATTGAGATAAAAGAAACAATGGAAGCAATTTGAATAAAGTTGGTAAAATAATTTTCTTTGGCGTCCAAGAATAAATCTTTCGATGCAGCCGGTCCAAAGTATTTTTAATCAATTTTACCTGTCAAATTAAGTTCCGTTGTTCTTATGTACCTGTTACATAAGATAAAAAAAAACCGGCCAAGTGCGTGTCGGGCCACGCGCCATAGGGTTCCGTAGTTACCTTATACCATACCATATTTAATACCACCTATAATTTTTCGTCTGTAAAAATAACTTTGTTTTTCACAGTGTTGGTATGAATGACAAAGTTATATTTGCGGTTTTGGAAAATGTGCTATATCTCAAAAACTAATTACTATATCTCGTTCAAACCAATTTTGGTTGAAAGTGTTTACTAAGATCTACAGCATATATTTTTTTTAGATTTTTCACTCTCTTATTTCAAAAGTTAAAGGGGGGGGGACACACATTTTACCACTTTGGCGGTGAATATCTTTCAAACGGTTGACTTTGAGAAAAAGTTGTCTTAGAAACCTCAATGTCATTTTTTAAGACCTATCTATAGACACCCAACACGTGTTGGTGTGAAGAAAAAAAATTTTTTCAGTTTCAGTTCCATGTATGGGGAGCCCCCCCTTAATCTTTGATTTTTCTTATTTTTGTATTAAATTCGTTAAGCGGTTAACAGAATACATCTACCTACCAAGTTTCAACTGTGTAGTCTTAATACTTTCGGAATAAAGTGGCTGTGACATACGGACAGACAGACAGACAGACAGACAGACAGACAGACAGACAGACAGACATGACGAATCTATAAGGGTTCCGTTTTTTGCCATTTAGGCTACGGAACCCTAAAAAGGAGCATTTTAGCAGACTGTGACTGTGTTTTGACAGTTTAAGGAATCACTGTGAGGATTTTGAATAACCATCAAAGATAACCATCTACGAGTATGTATTGATAGTACGGATTTTTTCAAAGAATAGGTACTTATGCATTTTTGATTAGGTCGTAAGACCACTAACTTGTTCCTGAAGTCCTTTTTCACAGATATCTCCAGACTTTTCGTAGTAGACTGAGGAGTGTATTTCTAAAAGGACTTATTTTGTTACTAAAATACTTGTTACTTAAATACAAAATGACATCATTTTAAATTTAGTAACAAATGAACACTCGCGTCTTTTGTAGGTGGGCGAATTACTAGACCACACAGGTGTATAAAATTATTACCATGAAGTATCCAGCCTTCGAAGTTAGGTTGTATTGTAGCATCGGCTCTCGTTGAGGTGGTAGCGCAGAAGAGTAGGTTGTAGCAAAAAGAACGGGTTTGATTTCATTGGTTAGGCTTTTATAGAGTGCCTACACCCGGCTGCTATTCCATTACTAGTAATCCAAATGGATAGTAATCCAAAGTAGGAATTTATGGCTGATAGGTTTTCCGGTTCGCCCCTCACTAGACCTGCCATCTCCAGATTCCACCAGGGAGATTATGCGTACATCCATTCTACATTTGGATCTGCGAGGTGACTTAGGTATAAGTCACGATATACAAAGTGCAACAGAATTAATAGCTAAACCAGAAAATGATAGAAAGGGACCATAAAACTGAAAAACTTTTACCATGGGACGAACTCTGAAATTGCGAAAAATATCAGCTGTTTCTTACAAAAATTAATAACGAAAAACCGGCCAAGTGCATGTCGGGCCACGCGCAGTAGGGTTCCGTAGGTACATTATACCATACCATATTTTAATACCGCTATCATTTTTCGTCTGAAAAAATAACTTTGTTTTTCACAGTGTTTGTATGAATGACAAAGTTATATTTGCGGTTTTGGAAAATGTACTATATCTCGAAAACTAATTACTGTATCTCGTTCAAAACAATTTTCTTTGAAAGTATTTATTAAGATCTATAGTTCATATTTTTTTTAAATTATTATTTTTCACCCTCTTACTTTAAAAGTTAAAGGGGGGGGGGGACACACATTTTACCACTTTGGCGGCATATATCTTTCAAACGGTTGACTTTAAAAAAAATAGTCTTAGAAACCTCAATGTGATTTTTAAAGACCTATCTATAGACACCCCACAAGTATTGGTTTGATGAAAAAAAATATTTTCAGTTTCAGTTCCATGTATGGGGAGGCCCCCCTTAATCTTTTATTTTTTTTATTTTTGTATAAAAATCGTAAAGCGGTTCACAGAATACACCTACCTACTAAGTTTCAACTATGTAGTCCTAATACTTTTGGAATAAAGTGGCTGTGACATACGGACGGACAGACAGACAGACAGACAGACAGACAGACAGACATGACGAATCTATAAGGGTTCCGTTTTTTGCCAATTTGGCTACGGAACCCTAAAAAGTGAAAATGTATGAAACAGCAGATTTTTTTTCGCGATTTCAGGATTGGTCCCCTAGTAAAAGTTGTTCATTTTCTTGGTCCCTAGTCCCTATCTACCATATTCTGGTTTAGCTATCAATTCTGTTACACGTTGTATAATATGGGATTATATGGTATCCCATATCAGGATGGGATATGCTAAGCTACACTCTATAAGAATAAACTACTGTGTATTAGCCAGTGGGGACAATACAGGTTTATTTGTAAGACACCAACAACCTCGGCAGTAGTTTAATAACCACAAATAACAATATTTGTTCTACGACTTTTCCGAAGACAGACAAATAAATCGACTTTTCATACTAAACTCGATCAGCTGTTCAGGGGGCCTATTACGAAAATAACGCACGCAATTGCGTAACGCAGTCACTTGGCCACGATAATCGTCCGCAGTTCGCTGGTTGTAGTTATAACAAACATTTTGAATTTGGCTACCGTAGTTCATAGACTACTAAACGAACAATGTCGGATACACTAGAGAAAAACTGTCAAACTCACGCAATTACTTCGCAATATCGCTTACGAAAGTGATTTGTAATAGGAAACAATCAAAACGAAGTACGGACGCAGCTGCGTGTATCGCATTAAACTTTTCGTAATAGACCTCCAGACATTTGTATGGAGAGTTGTTTTTTTTGTCTATTTTCGGAAAAGTCGTAGAACAAATGTTGTTGTTTATGATGTTAGTAATCTACTCCTGCGAGGTTGTTGGTGTTTTACAAGTAACCCTGTATAGCTGATAAAGATGATGAGCAGTCACCATGAAGTAGCCAGCCTTGGAGGTTCGGTTGTAGCAGCGGATCTCATTGAGGTGGTAGCGCAGTAGGACCGGGTTATTCTCGTCACCGCCGTCTGTGCCGTAGTGCATGTCCACGAACTCAAACTGTCAACAAAGAGTTTAAGATTTGAACATGTTTGGTTTGTTTGTAGCAGAGATTCTTGATGCTTCTGATAGGACGACATAGGTACGATATTTTGAGAATTAAGAACTTCTTTCTTTCTTATCGGAAGAGGATTAGTGGCCACCTCTGGTGTTAGTCTATTAAGCCGCCTGAAAGGCCTCTAGCTTGGCTTAACGACTGTTATCAGATGACAACAGCCGGGACTGACGGTTTAACGCGCCCTCCGAAGCACTGCAGCGCTCAGTTGTAATGCCACTTTAACGGTCACCCATCCGAAACCTGACTGGACCGAGCGTTGCTTAACAAACAAACATGATCGAGTACGATCAGCCTGTCAAGTTCCGCCATGAGCGCTTGTAATTAATTACGAACTAAATTGAGAACTTCCTTCTTTCTTTTGAAGTAGTTTAAAAATAAACCCAAGGAGAGACTGAGTAGGTGTTGAATATGGTAGAAGGCGATACAATGATTATGTTATGCAACTTATAAAATAGGAAACAAATAAATAAACTCAAATAAGCGTATAGGGCAAAAACGTTTTATTTTATCATCAGCTATTTTCTCGAGGAAGTCGAACATAAGTCTTGTGCCTTAAAAACTTTACGGTTCTTGGCTTCCTTAGTGAAAAAAAAGGACTTGTATGTCGTAACTTCTTGTTGGTTAAACTTATTGCATGAGCACAGTTAGGCCCCGTAAAATTTTATGTGGTCCTACGACTCCCACGGTTCCCAGTTATAGAGTCTGTTCTAAATAATTTCTCATATGATTTAGGAATTTTTTGGAAATGGAATTTTAGTCACTTAGATGATTAGCTAGTAGGTAGCCAACTTTATGAAATCAAATCTTCGTGAGAATTTATTAACCGACTTTAAAAACCTTTAGTTTCATGATTTGTACAGTTGTTTATTTTTAAAACTTTTTTGTTAGTTTTATGAAGAAGGTTTTTTTTTCATTATAAGTACATTATATTCATTGATTTCATTATTTTAACATATCCAGGAATAATATGTTCCTTAATTCAGCTAAATTGTCGACAACGAACAAACTTTCTTTAAAAGATACTTTTGCTTATAGCTTTTTCGCTGTACTTATTCCACCGCGATTAAATGAACAAAAAAAGAGTTAATTACCTAGTTGTATTTTGGCATTTGCGAACTATTAAAACTGTAATTTAGCTTCTGAATAGACGAGTTTTGGCTTAGTTGGTCGTGAAAAGCAGTTTGTATTGGGGACTAAACCGTTATTAAATTTAAGTACCTAAGAGATTTGTGGGTTTGACGTTTGTTCAAAGCGAACACTACATCAAACTATAATTTTATTTTATTTAAGTAGGTAGAGAATTGGTTTACCTAAATTCATAAAAATATTTCAATCATATCAAGTGATAATTTTTTTACTGATCGAGTAACTTAACTATTTAATTATAGAGGGAGATAGAATTTACTTTATATTGTCCAACTAAGAGCTTTTACTCATAATTGGTCGGAGCAGCATCGGTACGACATCAACACGCTCGGTATACGCGGTACCGAAAACATATCGATGTCAGCGCGGTACTACAGATTCGATACAGAATCATCTGTACCGCGCCAACAAATGAGTAAAAGGCCTTTATTGTAGACTAGCGGCCCGCCCCGGCTTCGCACGGGTGCAGTGCAATGTAGTTACTAATGTAAAACTGTGCTAATGTGGTGACAGTGTGAAGTTATTTGATTATACTACAGGATATCTACATATATACGATGTACGCAAGGGGTGTTAAAATATAATTGAAGTGTGTGTGTGTCTGTCTGAGGCCACCTAGCTCCCAAACTTAAAGATCGATTTTATTGCGATTTTTATGTATAGTTTAAGAGAAGCGTACAGACGGCGGGAAGCGACTTTGTTTTATACTATGTTTAGCTTTTGCCCGTGGCTCCGCCCGTGTGGGAGTCGGTAATCGTTGTAAGTCTTCCCTTGGAAACCAATGATCGGCATGAAAAGAAGCCTGTGTTAAGTATTCCAGACTATAACTATCCCTGTGCCAAATTTCGTCAAAATCCGTTCACCCGTTCAGACGTGATTGAGTAACAAAATGAACAACATCCAAACATCAAAAATTTCACATTTTTACAATTTTGTGATATGTAGGTAATAGCTGCACCCTGCGGTTTTACATGCGCAATCTGTTGATTCTGTAACCAAAATCGCATCTCACTTCGAATCTCACTTCACTTCGCGTGAATTGTTATTAGAAATTAGCTAACTAAATGAGCAATTTTACCGATTACAATAAATTTAGGTAGCTATCTAAAATATTTTGTGATGAAAAAAAAATCTTATCATTATCTTATTTATGATTTAAAGTTCCCGTCCCGTGCAGTGAAGTGAGATTCGAAGTGGGGTTCGAGTTTGGTTACAGAACCGACGCCCTACTGTTCAAGATTTTGTATTAGGTAGGTAGGTACTTAATAAAATTTCTTAGCAGTAATATAACAAAATAAGTATAATAATATTATGCAACATTTAATACTCATACTTAATAGTTTGGTAGGTATATTCTTTTTAAATAAAAATCTATGTGTTTTTATTTGTTCCTGGTTCCTGGCTAAAATAACGTGACATTGCAAATTATGTCGGGTGCAACTTATGTTGTGCATTATTATCCGGCTCTCAATTTCAACACTTTACACTACATTCCTTGACACGTTAGATATCTGATATTTGCTAGATTTTGCCACGTTTTATAAGTAGACTAATATTTCGTAAAAATATTAGTAGTGAAAACCAGGATAAAATCTTATACAACATGAAATGTCAGCTCGTGCGGTGACATAATTACAATCTCAGGGGAGGTGACAACCTGACAACTGACATTTATTTTTCTTAATCGTACAAATGCACTAAAGAAGTTTTGATTCCGATATCGAAGTCAACCACCCTAAAAATAGCTTTCTACCCCTTTTCAATCCTGTTAGGGGATACATTTCAAGAAAATAAGAAACACATATTCAATTTATTTTGTTAAAGAATGTCTATGCCAAATTTCAAGTCAATCGGGCCAAGGAATCGCTTTCTCCCATACAAACTTTGCCACCCTGTTTTACCCCCTTAGGGGTTGAATTTAGCAAAATCCCGTCTTAGTGAGCACCTTCACCCTAAAAGGAACCCCCATGCAAAATTTGAGACTCCTAGCACTTGTAGTTTCTGAGATTTCGTGATGAGTCAGTGAGTGATTTTCTCTTTTATATATATAGACTAGCGGCCCGCCCCGGCTTCGCACGGGTGCAATGTAGTTACTAAATGTAAAACTGTGCTAATGTGATGTCAGTGTAAAGTTATTAGATTATTATACTACAGGATACATATACCTAGGAGGACGACATATACCTATACGACGTACGCAAGGGGTGTTATAATATAATTGACGTGTGTGTGTGTCTGTCTGTCTGAGGCAACCAACCTAGCTCCCAAACTTATGGATTGATTTTAATGAGGTTTTTATGCATAGTTTAAGAGAAGCGTATAGACGGCGGGAAGCGACTTTTTTTTATAATATGTATAGCTTTTGCCCGTGGCTCCGCCCGCGTGGCAGTCGGTAATCGTTGTAAGTCTTCCCTTGGAAACCAATGATCGGGATGAAAAGAAGCCTTTAAGTATTCCAGACTTAATCTATATCTGTGCCAAATTTCTCCTAAATCCGTTCACCCGTTCAGACGTGACTGAGTATGATATGATTGAGTAGGTACCTAACAGAACAACATCCAAACATCAAAACTTTCACATTTATACAATTTTGTGATTATATAGGTAATAGCTGCACCCCGCGGTTTTGCCCGCGCAGTCTGTCGATTCTGTAACCAAACTCGCATCTCACTTCACTTCGCGTGAATTTGTTATTAGACATTTGTTTACTAAATGAGCTATTTTACTGATTGCAAAAAATTTAGGTAGCCTGCGTAGCTATCTAAAATCTTTTGTGATAAAAAATTTTTCTTATCATTATCTTATTTATGATTTAAAATTCCCGTGCATTGAAGTGAGATTCAAAGTGGGGTTCGAGTTTGGTTACAGAATCGACGCCCTGTTAACGATTCTGTATTAGTTAGGTAGGTACTTAATAAAATTTATTAGCGGTAATTTAACAAAATAAGTACAATAATATTATGTTACATTTAATACTTACCTTATAGTTAAAAATTCTAATATCTTTGCTTAATAGTTATCTTCTTTATAAATAAAAATCGATGTATGTGTATTTGTTTCCTTTGCACTCCTAAACCATTCATCCACATCCGATTATGATGAAACTTTGGTGAATGTTTGGTGAATTGTTCTGCTTACTACTGAAAAGGTTTCTGACTAAAAAAAACGTGACATTGCAACGCATGCCGGGCAAAGATTTATGCCGGGTGCAACTAATGTTGTGCATTATTATAAGGCTCTCCATCGAAACACTTCTCTAAATACCACATTCCTTGTCACGTTATCTGATATTTGCCAGATGTTGCCGTTTTATTTGACTAATATTTCGTAAAGTAGTTAAATAGGGATAAAATCTTATAAAACATTATAAGAATCAAAGCTTGTCTTGAAAATCGGGAAATTTAGAGATTAAACGTCAGCCCGTGCAGTGACAACTGACATTTATTTTTCTTAATCATTCAAATGCACTAAGAAGTTTTGATTCCGATATCGAAGTCAACCACCCTAAAAATAGCTTTCTACCCCTTTTCAACCCTGTTAAGGGATACATTTCAAAAAAGTACGAAACACATGTTCAATTAATTTTGTAAAAGAATGTCTATACCAAATTTCATGTCAATCGGGCCAAGGAATCGCGTTCTCCCATACAAACTTTGCCACTCTGTTTCACCCTCTTAGGGATTGAATTTCGCAAAATCCCGTCTTAGTGAGCACCTACACCCTAAAAGGGACCCCCATGCAAAATTTGAGACTCCTAGCACTTGTAGTTTCTGAGATTTCGTGATGAGTCAGTGAGTGATTTACGCTTTTATATATATAGATTCCATAAAATGCACTAACCATTTTTAACCGACTTCAAAAAATAATAATTAACCGACTAAAAAAAATTAGTAACCGACTTAAAAAAAAAATAAGATTCTCAGTTTGACCTGTTTGTATGTATGTATGTGTGTTTGTCCGCGATTATCTCGCGTTTGGCTGAACCGATTTTGATACGGTTTTCAGAATAGTATTTGTTACATTTAGGAAAAGGTTTTGGTATTTTAACCGACTTCAAGAAGGAGGTTCTCAGTTTGACCCGTATGTATGTTTGTTTCTCCGCAATTATCTCACATTTGGCTGAGCCGATTTTTCTACCTAAATAATATACCTACACTACCTAATACAGAAGGTACTTACACTGGAAGTAAAAAAAAAAAAACAAAAAGCCGACTACTAAAAAGGGTTCTAGGTTTTTTAAAGTCGGTTTTTTGTTTTTTAATAAAAAAAAAACGGGTTGCACTCCGGGAGTGCCTGCAGAAGTGAAAACTTGAATATTAACGTTGTGCATTTTTGATATTTTGGGAATAATTTTGCACGAATTGCCGTCTTACGAATTTACTCTGCATTTGAATTTACGAACACAACAGTATTGTACGAAACAGTGGATTTTGGAACCCGAAAAAGTGACATCGTCGAGATAGTTGCAAAATCTGTTAGTTCTAGTTATTTGTAACTCACGACGAGAACTCCCGTGTGCTAATTATGTCTAGATTTTTTTCTAGACGATTTTCCAAATTGCATAAAATGACGGAAAAAATATGGAAAATCCTTTATTACTCCTTAACGATACCAGTGATTGTAAATTTGATAGCATAGTGTTATAAGTTTAGTTAACACTCACATTTTAAGAGTTAATTGACAGTTCTACTCACGATAGTTTATGAGAAATTTGAGATTTTCTGTTTTATCAAAGATATTTTTTTACTCGAGAGTTCTGCCGTATTTGGATAAGTTATTAACACAGAAATGTTGGCATTACTATGCCCCACATCATATTTTTTTGCGTTTCCAAAAGGCGTGGAACACCAGAGATATTTAATGTTTTTAAAATCATCTAGGGTTGTCACTCTTTTGAGAAAGTGTAACGCCTTAATTTCATAAATGAGCAAATTAATTTCAAGCAATATTCTATTAAACTTTTATGTCGGAAAATTATTGTTTAGTTAGTTAGTGATCCATCAAACAATAGTTATTTTACTTTTTCATTACATGTGTTTAATTTAATTTGTAAATACAATATGTACGTAACGAAAACATATTTTACTATACAGGGTTATTTGTAAAACACCAACAACCTCGTAGGAGTAGATTATTAACATCATAAACAACAACATTTGTTCTACGACTTTTCGAAACCATCCTAAAAAAACCGACTTTTCATACAAAACTCGATCAAATCAAATTGTTTATACCATTGTTTTACCACATAAACATGTGGTAAAACAATGGTCTTATAATTAAATTGTACCGTTACATGTCTACCATATGCAAATGGCGTGCAAATATTTGAAAAATAATCGTAAGTAGCATTACAAAGGCTATGTCAAATTTTAATTAATACTTAATGTCAAAAATATAATTAAATAAGGCTAAAAAGTCTTGAAGACATTTTGTATGGAAAGTAGTTTTTTTTGTCTGTTTTCGGAAAAGTCGTAGAACAAATGTTGTTATTTATGATGTTAGTAATCTGCTTCTGCGAGGCTGTTTACAAATAACCGTGTATATTACAAAGATTTATTTTTATTTCATTTCTAAGTACACAGTTTAGCGTCTATCATCCTAACACTTTTCATACAATAAGCCACCTTCTTAGATAGTACCTACCACCTACCTACTTTGTATATACAAGGCTATTTTTAGTTCATTGAAAACCTCTCGTGGGGTTGATCAGACCATCAAACTGAACAACTTTCATTATGGGAACAACCTCGATATCACGAAAAAAAAAACTGCTGTTCCATACAAAAGAAGAGAACTGAACAACTTTTACTATGGGAATAGGACCAACTCTGAAATCGCGAAAAAAATTAGCTACTTCATACAAAAGTTAATAATGAAAATGATATTAAAATTCATGAAACAGCAGATTTTTTTTACCATTTCAGAGTTTGTCCCATAGTAAAAGTTGTTCAGTTTTATGGTCTCTATCTACCATATTCGGCATTAGGGGTATTTTTGTAACATGTTGTAGAAATAAAGTTTTCCTGCCTTTTATGAGTGGCAGTCCTAGGCACGGAAATTATTCAGAAATTTGGAAAACCATTTATCTCTGGTGTCCCACGCCTTTTGGAAACGCAAAAAAATATGATGTAGGGCATAGTAATGCAAACATTTTTGTGTTAATAACTTATCCAAATACGGCAGAACTCTCGAGTAAAAAAATATATTTGATAAAACAGAAAACCTCAAATTTCTCATAAACTATCGCGAGTAGAACTGCCAATCAACTCTTGAAATGTGAGTGTTTACTAAACTTATAATAATATCCTATCAGGGTTACAATCACTGATTTTGTTTAGGAGTAATAAAGGATTTACCATATTTTTTCCGCCATTTTACGTGATTTGGAAATTCGTCTAGAAAAAAATCTAGACATAATTAGCACACGGGAGTTCTCGTCGTGAGTTACAAATAACTAGAACTAACATATTTTGGGATTATCTCGACGATGTCACTTTTTCGGGTTCCAAAATCCACTGTGCGAAGGTCTTATACATAGCTTGACAGAAAATCTAGAGCTTTGACATTGAATAAAAAAATTTGCGCGTTGCTATGGTGACACAAGTGTTTACGTCTTGAAATGACGCGCCCCCAGTTTCGCCACGCCACGTAGAAAGAGAGGGGGATACTTCCGCCGCCGGCTGTCTACGCTACATCCGTCTTACGAATTTTCGATCAGGGTCACGTGACCCTGACTGACGCGAGGTTAACATTTTTTCCCCATTACAAAAAAAGTGTACAACGCCGCTAAAGAAGTTTTCACTTCAAAAATTGACTTACTAATAAATTAAGAATAATACCTGAAATGACCAAAGTTGCAATATAATTTTCTTACGTTTAACATGCTAAAACGTTATATTCCTAATATACAACGTGTTAATGAAATAACGCAAAATGAGAAAACCGTTCCTTCGCACCATCAAACTGAACAACTTTTACTATGGGACCAACTCTGAAATCGCGAAAAAAAGATCAGCTGTTTCATACAAACATTAATAACGAAAATATAAAAATGTATGAATCAGCTGATTTATTTTCGCGATTTCAGAGTTGGTCCCATAGTAAAAGTTGTTCAGTTTGATGGTCCGAAGAAACGGTTTTCTCATTTTGCGTTATTTCATTAACACGTTGTAGAATTCAATGCTATTTAAAACCAACTTTAGTGAATTAAATAGCTGCAGTACAGAATCACAGAATGCTGTTATCCAACTTAATGCATTCACATTTTAGACGTAAATTAATAACAACTTCGCTCTGAAAATAAACTGTAAGCAGATTTGGTGGTCTGTTCACTGAAAAGTTGTGCCTGAAGAGACTCTAATTTAGTATAGTTCTGGTGCTTTGTACAACTAAATTAGCGTATGGGAATGTTTCGAATTTTCAGCAACTACTGGTAACCAAATAATTTATGTTGCGATTTGAAAACAAATTGTGTGAATTCAATTCGAGTAATTTTAAACTAGTATGACAGGTTAGGGCTTATCTCTCTAGGGTATTTTTGTAAATGAGTAATACCTTTACCTATTCAATTCGACAACGACTTACTCGCAGTTCACAGGCGTCCATTTTTTTGTAAAAATAAAATTAAGTTTTCCCGAGATAAAAATACGTTTATACCTTTGAAACACCTTTATTCAATTACTTTGCGCATTAACTCAATTGAATAATCGAAAAGAATTATTATTCGCATCGAATTGAAAACCGATTCTCTGCTCACAAGAGGATAGAAAATAATATCGCAGTCTATTTTTGGATAAAGCTTCAATTTACAGCCTTTGTAGCGTATTTTTAGCAATTAATCCGTCCGTTACTGGCACCTTTTGTTCTTCGTTACTTTGTATGCAATAACTGCACTTTATATTCTGAGCTTTTGTGCAGGTTATTTGTAGGGCAGCGGGTGTTAATTTATGAAAAAAAAACCTTCAACTTAGGACTTTGTCGCATTAGCTTCTTTGACTAATGTCTATCCTGTGAGACATTTGAGAAAAAAGTTGCAATGAAACACTCCTTTTTTAGGCAGTCGTGGAAAAATACTAAGCGCTATCGCACACAGGCAACTTAGTCTCCCAGCAACTGTTTTGTCTCCAGATCAAGTCCACGGGTTTATATGGGAGCGCGCACACGAAGCGACATGGTCGTCTGCAACTTTTCATACAAATCTGAGACAAAAAAGTTGCGGAGACAAAAGTTGCCCGTGTGCGATAGCGCTAAAGGTTCGACTTTCTCCCGCTTAGGGTTTGCGAACCGATAGCGTAGCTTCTATAACATTCACAAGTGCTTGTAACAGCCTAGACTGAATAAATTATTTTGAATTTTGAATTTTGTTAACTGTACAACATTAAAAAAACAGAACAGCGCAGAGCATACAATTTGCGAACATATCTCCCGGTTGAAGCACACTTTACTCCGAAGCTCAACTTCGAAGCGACAAGTGTTGCCCAAATTACGATTTCCGCTCTCTTGTTTGATATCTCAGGTATACGAAATGGAAATTTTATGTAGTCATTGAAACTTGTACCTACGTATATGAGTATATTTTATATCTTAATGAAGAATTCCAAGTACCTTATAGTTCTTTTCATAATGTAACGCATCTCTTTGAACGATTAGCTATAGCACTCAACTATTGTCTGCTACAGAAAAAAATATGATACTTACCAACTTCATTCATTTTATCCAACTATATGAAATGTGTGGATGTTTGTTACTCAATCATGCAATAACGGCTGAACGGATTTTGAAATACGGCACACAGATTTGTAAATAACCTAGATTAAATATAGGATACTTTATATCCCGGTTAAAGGTTCTCTGGTGGTTTTCCGAATGTTCATGCAGACGAAGTCACGAATGGAAGCTAGTCTATTATAAAATGGTTGTTCTACTTTATAGTTTGTTTATGACCACAGTAAGTATTTTATAGCGATTTATAAATTTATTTTTCGAAAAAACCAGTCAAGCGCGAGTCGGACTCGCGCACCGAGGGTTCCGTACCACCATAATTGCACCATCAAACCACACTGCAGAGTAGAATAAAATAGAATAGAATTAGTATTGCAGTTTTAGGTCAGCGCCATCTCTTGACCGATAGTGGAACTAATGTTAACTTTTTTAGAAATTTGATAATATTTAAAAAAGTGTGCTATCGTCATTTAATTTTCCTGGAATTTTCATATAAACTGCTATCACATATAATTATTTCAGATTTTTCTCTTTGCAAACTTCGGAGATAAGGGGGTCGATCCCCCGATCGGTATTAATAATTGAAAACGTGCAAACGGCGATCTTTCATATGATACCCCACATGCCCTAGTAGCCCCACTTCAATTTTTTAAGACCCCTTTTCAGTCCCTGTTGTAAAAAAGATATTTATTTTTTTATTAATTTCTTATTCGCAAAATAGTTGGGCAAATGTCATCTTAAACTTTTCCAAATTTCAAGTTGATACCATTAGTAGTTCTCGAGATATCCAGCTGTGACAGACATACAGACTGAGTCACACCATAAGGGTTACTTTTTTACCATTTTGGTACGGAACCCTAAAAAAGGACGATTATTTCGCGAATACTTCGTAAAAAGTTAGGCATTAGCTTCTTTCAAGTGTATACGATAATCATAAAAACTATTAGTTATATTGTTGTGTTGTAACAAAATACCCCCAACTGTGTAGATTTCTCCTCAAGCTTGTGATTCGTTTACCAACTTCGCTCCGTCCTCGTTAGGCTTGGCATTTGGCATTTGTTACATGTTTGTTAGTTATGTTTTCCTAACTACATCTAAATATGCCTTTTATTAGTATACTGTTACTTTTCTGATAATAGTTTTTTGTAAGTCAGCCGATGCACTTTATTAAACATGCTATATTGCAATAACGCAAAATATATTGTTGGTTTACCGAGAGCACATAGCTAATAAATAACAAATACTAAACTTGCCGAAAGTTTTCAAGCTCTAATTGCATGTGCATGTAATATACTTAAGTATACATACATGGAAGCAAGCAGCATGCATGCAAACAAGCAGCATGCATGCAAGCAAGCAGCATGCTTGCAAGCAAGCAGCATGCATGCAAGCAAGCAGCGTGCAATCATGCAAGCAAACAAGCAACATGCAACATGCATGTTAGCATTATGGATGAGCGCTTAAACGTTACAATGAAAATATAATACAGCATAATATTTAAGTTATAAGTTGACTTCCCTTGGGAATTGCGGCGATAATTAATAAAGCCTAATGTCACTCAGGGATAGTGTAGCTTTGGTGAATTACAATTTTGAAATCTGGTGTAGTTTTGGAGATTACCTACTAAGTCTTACCTACATCCAAACTTCCTGGATGATTCTCCGAAAATGGCTGTTTTTCTTCTTTAATTTAAGAGCCGTGCTCTTGTTAGTATTTTTAAAATATTTTTTTATATTTGATAGATAAATGATATTGATATTTTTAAGAGTCCAAATATATAAAAAAAAACGTGTTAAAATACCTCTACTCGTTCTCGAAAACGGATCTTGGCAAATATACTTGGTAGGTACCTATATCCTAGGAGTGTTAACAGTAACTTTCGTTTACAAAAGGTACCATTATTATTATTTAATGAACTATTACCATTTTTACCGCCTCTGTGGTCTAGTGGTTTGCCCACCCATGTAAGACGCAGGGGTCCCGGGTTCGATTCCCAGGGGGGTACAATTTGTACTCGGTTTGGTTGGTGGTAGGGCTTATTTCAAGTCCGCCTGACTAACTACCACCATCTTACCTAAGTCTGACGCCATAACAACAATTTAAAAATTGTTGTGTTCCGGCAGTTAGAGGTAAGATAGCCAGTTCCTCAGTGATGAGGATTCCGGGAGTAGTGCGCTTCCACCTTCGGCCTTATCGTCGTCTCTTAACATCAAGTGAGATGAAGGCCAAGCACTATACCGTAGTACATAAAAAAAAAAACTATAAAATCTTCTTATGTTATTGAATGGAGCTACACTTCTTTTTTAGTGATGTCACGGGAACTTTTTATTATATATTCCTCGAATTTGATGAGATCATCTGTTGGCACCCAGCCTGTTGTTTTAACATTAACCAGACGTTTGAGTAAAAGTATATTGTCCTGAGATTTACTGTTACTTTACCGAGAAAATCGGGCATTGTAATATTGTAAAGCTATTTGGAAAATAGCATTGACGCAATTGTGATTTAATTAAAAAATAGAATACAAAATTATTTAAACCTTTATTGGGCAGGTCGATAAAAAATAAAGGCACTTTTGTTAAATGTTACATCAATAAATTGTATTTTTTTTACATACGTATTAATATTTTGTTACCTATCGTATTCACTAAAAAAAACAGGGTTCGTCCTAATCGAGCGCGTCTACGCGATCATCGCACGAGTAGGGCGAGGCCCCATTAGTGCGTTGCGTCGTCGCAGCGTCACCGCTGCGTCGTTTTTCATATATTTTCTATAACATGCCCCATTAGGCGTGAAATACACAGAAGAGATGCGGCGGAGATAAGGCGCAGATACGGCGGCGATGCCGGCGATACGTGTATTTGATTGGCCGAAAGCATCCGAAAGTCTCACATCTGCAACGTATCGCCGCCGTATCCGCGCCGCGTCGCTTCTGTGTATTTCACGCCTTAGACCGTTGCGTCGTCGCGCGCGACGTTTCAGCGGATCGACGGACAAGAGACGAAGCGGGAGGGAGGGTGATGCGCTGCGTCGTGCTGCGACGACGGCCAGTGATCCACTGCTAGAGGAGGAAGCTAGACGAGCGTACCCTCTTGCGTTGCGTTGTCGCAGCGTCAACGCAACGCAGGTGTGGCATACAATGCGTTGTTCCGTTGCGACGACGCGACGCAACGCAGCGCAATGCACTAATGGGGTCTCGCCCTAAGCGACGCGACCATCTCGATGCGCGATGACAAGAAATGTGTTGACTAAACTAATACAACGCGAACGATTATGACCTGTGTATGTCGTACCGATGACGCGACGCGATTATCGCGAATTATTAGATCACCTATTCGACATCAGTATGTTTGATCGCGGATTTGTACCAACTTAGTTGGCGTAAATAGATTTCACTTATCTTAATACCTACATACCTCAATGGATCTGTCGTCAAACGTGGACTGCAGCTCGGGCCCAACCATCTCCAGGATCTGGCGTCTTTCCTCGCGGAAATCTGCAATGATAACATTCATTAGTTTTTCTGGAAACGCGTACATTTTCTTAGACATTTAGCTTCATGAATAATTTGATTATACGCCTTATATTGTATTAAATAGTTGCCGAAGGAAAACTTACGCAGTCTTTAAAATATTATTGGTGTTATAACAAAAGATTTTTAAACACCTGTTTAACTTAGACATTGTATATATGTGATGCTGTCACTTTTTTGTTGACAATATTGTTTAAAAGAGACAGCATCACATTTTAACAGTGTCTAAGTTAAACAGGTGTTTTAAAATCTTTTTGTAATAACACCGATTATTGTAGCTCTAAAAAGGCAAGATTGTATATTTTGTAATACTTATGTTTCATTACCCAAATCTTAACTAACATTAAACATAATTTACCTATCGATCTCAAAATAGGATTCCAACATGAAATAAATTGCAGATCTTTCATAGGTATTCAAAGGATTTCGATGCTATGCGACCAATGATATATTTTTTTAATATATCATTGTATGCGACGATGATTCGATTAACCTCGTGCTGCAAACATACAGATGTGGGTGGACCACCTTTAGTGTTTCAAAGGCTAAGGGAGGCGAACCAAACATTGGATACGTTCCCAATACTGGATACATCAACTTCTAGAATTGAAACCATTGCCATCTATTGTAACAGTCTAAAACTACTTCTTCAATGTTTAATCTCAATGCTTTCTCCGACAACAGCGCCATAACTAGCTCTAGTCGGCTGTCAAAATTCAAAGTATGTTTTTCGTTTATCGAACTAATTTTGATATAGTGTTGCAAAGTGTGTTAAACAACGGCAATTGCATTTATTTGTTGTTATAGGGACATGTATTAACTAGGCACATAGTTATTGCGACGTAATTAACGCTTTTTCTTGATCATTTTGGTAGGTAAAGAGTTCAAGAACAGTTTCGTAAATGTAGGTACTTAACACTGAATACTGTGCTACTCCTAATACTGGTTATCCAGTATTGGGACACATATAAATTAGTATCTATGTATTTGTACATTGAACTTTACTTACAACTTAACGATGGGCTTATGAAGTTTGTGCTGGGCTAGATCTAGATGTAATAGACTATGTTTGTGAACACGTCGCACGAGTTAATTTACTTTATTTGTAGTGTGTCTGTGTACTGAATATTCCATATTGAGTGTTGTGTACCCAATATTGGATATCCAATATTAAGAACACCTACTGTCCAATACAGGGTGCATAAAAATATGTAGTTGATTTTTGCCATTTTTTAAGAAAAAATCTTTTTTGCCAATTTCGAGTGGAGCTAGAAGTTTATTTCTTTTTGTAATGCTAAGATGATTAGATACTTATCTCTATGAGTATAACAAACAAATGTTTTTTTATTAACTATGTTGGTTTTTTGTCTGGTTTTCATAAAGTATCCAGTATTTGGTAAGTCTCCAGGCTACCAAAATTCTAAAGGCTTGACTGAGGAAGCTGTGCTTTCCGCAGGCCACACTGTGTTAGAAATAAAACACTTTTTTAGGGTCTCGTACCCAAAGGGTAAAAACGGGACCCTATTACTAAGACTCCGCTGTCCGTCTGTCTGTCTGTCTGTCACCAGGCTGTATCTCATGAACCGTGATAGCTAGACAGTTGAAATTTTCACAGATGATGTATTTCTGTTGCCGCTATAACAACAAATACTAAAAACAGAATAAAATAAATATTTAAGGCGGCTCCCATACAACAAACGTGTTTTTTTTTTGCCCTTTTTTGATACGGAACCCTTCGTGCGCGAGTCCGACTAGCATTTGGCCGGTTTTTAAGGATTATAGTGTTTATTGAAATGGCGCGGCACGTCACGTGCGCTAGCTCTCGGAGCGGCTGCGGCAGCTTGCAAACTAGTCCTATTATTTATTCCGAGCTTGCTAAAATGTTTCCCGTCACGTAAATGTTGCGCGTTATATTGCGGGACATGTGTACGTTGCAGCGTCACGTATATCGAATGCACCGCGTCATATTTTGAGGACATTTTGTCCTCTGTGTATATAGGGTAGAAATAAAATACGGTAGTTGGATGATGGTAAATTTTGCTGAAAGGAAACACTCCCTTATTTATAAAAAGTAAAACTGCATTCAAAGATTTTTGATAATAGCTTGTCTCGCCTGGGAATCGAACGGGTTAAAATCTGAAAAAATAACATTGTGTATTTTTATGATACTATTCGATAGGATAATGATAAGGGTCAATTAAAAATAAACATAGTACCTATCCTTAATTAAGGGCACTAAAAAAAGGTAAAAAAATAGTAAACCCCACCACCAAAAAAGATAAAAAATAGTTAAGTTCAAATTGTTATTGTACGTACTTATTAGCTTTCTTGAGTGTTAATTTAAGATACCATTTTTTTTAGAAGAATTTAATCTTTATCATTGACCCATCGTTTTTACTCACCGACTTTATCATTAATTTTACTCACCGGCCGACACTAAACATTTCTGTAAGAAACCACTTTGGCTACAATGCGAAAGAAAATATTTTCAGCACTATTCTCACTAATTTAAAGACCACATTCCTGAAGGCATACACAAAGTTAGACTTGAGAATGTTATGTTTAGGTAAATCGTATTACCCACTGCACATGCCCCGGTCTGGCTCAGTTCACCTACAGTCAAGTTGCGCTGAAACGGCTTCGTGCTGAAAGTTGTGTAACTTAGTTGAAATTCAAGCGGCATTGCAGCTTTGTTCAGTTTACTATTGAATTTACGTCTAGAACTTAACTGAAGGCGATTTTATGGTGTTGAAGTTTCATTCGTGTTGTGTTGCGTTATGTAATTTATTTTTGAGTTGTTCAATTAGACATGAAAAGGGCATGAACATTGCATCAAATCAGTTATTTTTGGTTTTTGGATATATTGTTTGTAATGTGAAGACAATGTTAAAACCAAATTTTCGACCTTGGCAGAGAAATAATAAAAGTCTAGTGAATTTAATGGAACGTAGTATGTATTTTTTATGGTAAAAATAAATTGGTTTAAAATATTATTTGTACATTTTAAACAAAGTAGATATCGGATTTGACGATGCACTATTGTTATATCCTGAGCTCAGTAGAAATCTCTTTCCATTTACAGAATTTGAAATCCTAACTAAATTAATAACTTAAGTTAGGCTCAGTACAAGGCAGAACATTGTGGAACTTTAGGTTTGTGGGATTTTAAGAACTCCTTTCTTAAGAGTTTTGAAGAGAAACATTAGAAACGCTTTTGTGTCGACAGAAAGTATTTTTATTAGAAACAAAAAACTTTTTACGGATTACAGCGCTGATTTATTGATTAGTTTAAGCATCACTATTTACTTTTTATAAACAATTTTTAAATAGATTTATAATGATCATTTTTAAGATAATAATACTAATACAATTCTAAGGCTTCCGCGCGTAGAGTTCATTAGAAATAAAACACTTTTTACGGATTACAGCGCGTATATTGGTTAATTCAGATGTTATTTTAGAATTGGGATGTTGACAACTTTTTTTATTTTATATTACATAAATAACCTCTCAAAAAAAGAAACATTGGTTAAACAATTATTTCGCTAGCTTGAAAACTGCCCGAGATATCACAGTGTGAAATGCACACAAATGGACTCGCCCAAAAACGCTCCATACTAACGGCTACTGAGTTATGACGTCCCGCCTCAGTAGTTTGTATGCAACGCGTTGGAAATTTGTTCGGCAGCCATATTAAATATTGTGTTTATCAAAATCATAGACATAGAAAAATTTTCGCTGCGCTCAAGAAGACCAACAAAGCGTGGAAAAGAGAAGTTAACGTCATACGGACACGGTCTATGTAAAAAAGAGACAAAGGATCAAGTGACATGTGCCAACTTTTTTTACAGTAAGAGCCCCTAGCGACCCGCTTAGCAAATGAGCAATCACAGTTTGTTTAAAATATTATTTAATCTTAATTAGAATTTAAAATAAATGTATCGTGGAGCTATGGTGTCTTGTACTCTAAGTAATTGTGATGTGACTAAAAGAAACAATCCAAGTAATCACACTTTTCAAAGGTAAATAAAATATTGCCACACATTTCTCTGAAACCAAATTTTGCTACATTTATTCGTTTATCGACAAAGAAAATAGTATGGAACATAGTTTATTAATTTCCTTTGCCATAATATAGTCATATTTTATGAATCTAAGTCATATTTTACGTATCTCATATAAAATGTATTGATTCGTTTTCGGATCACCTGTTTATTGACTTTGTTGTTCTTTGACATTCTATTTCTATGATCAAAATGGTTTCTTAGACAAATTTGCTTTACATTTTACAAACTAATTAAAGGTATCATTTATTTAAATAAATTTTTATACTTTTTAAATGGACTTGTCCACCCAACTTTGAAGGGTCATAAAACAAATAATATGCAATATATAAAACCAAAAGGTATACAAGCTACTCTAAAAGTTTAATATGTTTACGATTTTTATTAGTATTTCGTTATTTTATTCATTAGTCAACATCCCAATTATTTAGTTTTGTATTGTTGGTTTTTGGGTTTACCGACGTTTCGACATCTGAGATCGTGGTCACGGGACGACTGAAGCAAAAAAGCTGACTTAGGGTACACTTGGGCCGTGGGCCGCGGCCCAAATTGCAATCATCTCAATAGGTAGTGGACAAATGGTCCGAGCATGCAGCCGAAATGGATACTTAAAAATATTTTAAGGTAAATTCGGCCGCAGGCGATTCTTAGCATTAGTATTTTTTTTCTATACAGTTTTTAGTTCCATCGTAGGTATACATAAGTATTTATTACTTAGGTATATGGTATGTTTTTTTTCTTTACTGTATGTATGTCTGAGTCTGTATACTTAGCAATAGTATTTTTTTCTTTAAAGCTTTTAGTTCCATCGTAGGTGTACCTAAGTATTTAATACTTAGGTTTACGATATGTTTTTTTCTTTTCTGTATGTATGTATGTATGTATGAGTCTGTATACTTAACTTAGCATTGGTATTTTTTTCTTTATAGCTTTTAGTTCCATCGTAGGTAGAAAAAAACCTATCGTATACCTAAGTATTAAATACTATAGGTTTTTTTCTATAGGTATACGATAGGTTTTTTCTTTTCTGTATGTATGTGTGAGTCTGTGTATTTAACATTTGTATTTTTTTTCTATATAGGTTTTAGTTCTATCGTATACCTAATTATTTAGTGTTTAGGCATACCATATGTTTTTTTTCTTTTCTGAATACAGGTTTTTTGGTAAAAGCCTTATAAAACCGAATATGGTAGATAGGGACCATCAAACTAAACAACTTTTACTATGAGATCAACTCTGAAATAGCGAAAGTAAAACCAGCTATTTCATCCAAAAAATAATAACGAAAATATCAAAATGTATGAAACAGCTTATTTTTTTCGTGACTTCAGAGTTGCTCCCATAGTAAAAGTTGTTCAGTTTGATGGTCCCTATCTACCATATTCAGCTTTATAAGGCTATTAACAAACACCTTGTAAGAAAAGAAAAAACATATCATATACCCAAGTACTAAATACTTAGGTATACGATGGAACTAAAAACTTTATAGAAAAAAAAAATAGTAATGTTAAGCATACAGACTCACACATACATACAGAAAAAAAACATATTGATACCTAAGTATTAAATACTTAGGTATACGATGGAACTAAAAACTATTTAGAAAAAAAATACTAACGCTAAGTATACAGACTCACACATACATACAGAAAAGAAAAAAACATATACATACGATGAAACTAAAAACTGTATAGAAAAAAAATACTAATGCTGAGTATTGCCTGCGGCCGAATTTACCTTAAAACATTTTTAAGTATCCATTTCGGCCGCATGCTCGGCCCATTTGTCCACTACCTATTGAGATGATTCCAATTTGGGCCGCGGCCCACGGCCCAAGTGTACCCTAAGTCAAAAAAAAAAGCTGCTCATATTTTTATAAAATTACCCGTTAAGAACTTTATAAAAATGCATTCAAGTTTATTAAATTATTTTATAGCTGCGGTCTGATTCTAACAATTATTATTGAACTAGCGGTCGCCCGCGACTTCGTCTGCGTGGTAAGTTTTTTTGCTATCCCTCGGGAACAATTCTGTTTTTCGGGATGAAAAGTACCCTATGTCCTTCTCTGTACCCCTGAGAACGTGTATGCAAAATTTCATGATGATTGGTTCAGTAGTTAAGACGTGAAGGCGTAACAAACAAACAAACAAACAAACAAACGGACTTTCACATTTATAATATTAGTAAGGATTGATTAAAATTAATACGAAAACACGATCTAGCTACTGAATCTACCACCAGTTGACAAATTGGGAGGCTTCTCCGAAAAAGAACTGGCGGAAGAAAACTCAGAGAGAATAGAACCGTAGATGACAACGATAGATGGCTTGCAGTGCTAAAAGATCATAATAATATATTTTTTTGTTTATTTAAGGACAACCAACAAGTACATTCACCTGTGTTGGGAGCCGGGTTAGAGAGAGTGTGACAAAACACTTTAAGATAAACAAGGATAGAAATAAAACTGACAGTTGTTTGCATTCCGTAGAAAAATGTTACAGAATGGCGCCCAAGGAGCGAGCGAACATAATATGTCTGCTCTGCCACCTCGGGGCTGTTTCCGTATTTTGATCGTATTTTTGTTTGTTAGCAGCTCATATCAGCTTATTTTCTATTTAATATTGTTAGTAAATGTATTTTAAATAAATAATAAACAAAAACATCGCTAGAAAATTACATAAAATAGCTTTTATGACAAATAACCTAAAAATAATAATAATAATAATATTTTTTAGCTAAAAATTTAATAAAACACAATAGTCTCAATTGTAAATATTATGTTACAATCAGTTAGCTTATTTCATTACGAACACGTAGACCTACGGTAATGTATATTTCCTTCCTAACTTCTGAGAAATGACTCATAATGTAACCCGACACCCAACACTTGACCACCTGCGGGGGGCCCCGCGCCACTGGGCGCCATATTGGATTTTCAAGTGGATGCCACCAGAGAGGCTAACACAACTCAAGATTTATATAACTATAGGTTACAATCTTAAGTGATGACCTGCCACAGCGTACGTTATATGCAAAGAATAAAAAAAATATGATTCACAAGGCGTTAACCATAATGAAAGATACATATTTAAATTCAAACTACTTATTAATAATATATAAATAAGCGTTACATTAATAACTGGCAATGGCAAGTTACTGCAGTGAAGGAGAGTTATAAACATAAAACCTTGTTATTAGGAGACTACTCGTAAATAGCATCACATTGTATACCAGGAGAACCCAAACACATCACTCAATATGGATTCGCGGATCCGCACTCTAACTTCCTGACAACTATTTTCCGGATTTCGAAGTTGTACGGATCGTTGTATAACTATGATTAGTAGGGGTTATAGATTTAATAAAAGTTCCATATCCACCAAATATGTCGACATTTGTATTTATGGGTAGTTTATTAAAACAAGACTGCATGCGATTTAATGTAGAGAAATGGCCCAAATTACTATTGAAAGGTGGGTGGTAGGTGTAAACAATTTATATTTTGAAGGGCGTGGCAGTTTGTAAGGGGTATAGAATCTTATGTCTGATTACGTTTTTTTACTCATGTGATATACATGCTTGTACAGAAACTTAAGATCAGCAATTTTTCTACGATCTTCCAGGCTATGAATTTTGAAATAGGTAGTCTAATCTGAGTTGCTTGTGTGAGACAATTTCTTAAGCCATATGACATTGAAAAGTTAAATGCCATAGAAATCTCTTATTGATTAATCACAAATTTTAATGAAATGAATTTTAATGCCTTACCATTGTAGACAGTCTGACCTTAACTGTCCGTGGCCTCAAACACTTCTTGCTGCCATAGATGTGGCCTAGAACTGCTACGAGATCATATTGTTCTGATTGTAACGATAACAGAAGAATAACGGCTTACCACTGTAGACAGAGGCCACGTATACCTTGACGGACTATGGCCCCGGCCACTTGTCACTACCATTGTAGGCGGAGGCCACGTAGATCTTGACAGTCCGTGGCCCCAGCCACTTATCGTTGCTATGGATGTGGCCTAGAACTACTAAGAGATCAATACTGATTCTGATTGTATTAATAACAAAAGAACAACGGCTAACCACTGTAGACGGAAGCCACGTAGACCTTGATGGTCCGTGGCCCCGGCCACTTGTCGCTGCCATGGATGTGGCCTAGAACTACTACGAGATAGATCAATACTGATTCTGAGTGTAATGATAACAAAAGAACAACGGCTTACAACTGTAAACGGAGGCCACGTAGACCTTGACAGTCCGTGGCCCCAGCCAGTTATTGTTGCTATGGATGTGGCCTAGAACTACTACGAGATGGATACTGATTCTGATTGTAATAATAACAAAAGAACAACGGC
The DNA here is from genome assembly GCA_943789525.1 of Agriphila geniculea. NCBI lineage: Eukaryota > Metazoa > Arthropoda > Insecta > Lepidoptera > Crambidae > Agriphila > Agriphila geniculea. The sequence continues at coordinate 20,071,662 of OX038875.1, forward strand.
TTACCACTGTAGACGGAGGCCACGTAGACCTTGACGGTCCGTGGCCCCGGCCACTTGTCGCTGCCATGTATGTGGCCTTGCAGTGCCTGGAGCACGGCCGGCTCTGGAGCGCTCATCGCGCCCCGCTTCACCTCACCCCGCGCCACTCACTCCTCGCCACGGCATTCTGGGGACAAAACAAAATAAATTAAACCTCTATCCACATAATAATATATATTGAGTACCGTCTGTATAAATGCAATGAAGCATAAAAGCTTTTATAATGAGAACTTGTGCCCAGCACAGAGCAAAGTCGTCGCACTATTAATAGGTTAAACCATGGACGTACATTAAATGCATTTCAAACCATTAGTTAGTGGGTAAATTATTGAACGCTAGTTTGCCTTGATATGTAGGTATAGTAGGTATGCTACCCGGACATTCCCGTGATATTTAAAATGCAAAATATTTTCATGATTTTGAATACTTCGAATACTTCAGCCTACTGAGTAAACTTTTATTCGTTTGAACGCAATTAAACGAAAAGAAAGTCTATCATTTGAATAGAAGATAATTTTTATTTATACAAAAAACCCCTAGTTTAATTAAATTGTACAAATTAACACATTTTTAGGGTTCCATACCAAAATGGTAAAAAAGGAACCCTTTTGGTGTGACTCAGTCTGTCTGTCTGTCTGTCTGTCACAGCTGGATATCTCGAGAACTACTAATGGTATCAACTTGAAAACTGGAACAGTTTAAGATGACATTTGCCCAACTTTTTTGCAAATAAGAAAGAAAAGAAAAAATAATAATTTTTTTTTACAACAGGGACTGAATAGGGGTCTTAAGAATTTGAAGTGAGGTGACTAGGGCATGTGGGATATCATATGAAAGAGCGCTGTTTGCACATTTTAAAACATTATTTTCTTTTTTCTTAGGCCGCATAGTTTTCGACTTATTATATACTTACTCGACTTATTCGACGCCCGCGAGTCCGACTCGCTCTTGACCGGTTTTATTTTTTATTAGACACATAAACTATATTCATTCATGTTACAAATGACTTTTCTAACATTTATATCAATTTTCGTTATCTTTCCGTCATTATGAGAAACCCCACAGACCCTAGTTATCCTATCACGGAATCCGATAAAAGGGGAAATATTTCACAGGAAATGTATTCATTTGCGAGGGGCATTTCGGGGAACTTATTTTCGATCTGGTTAAAGTTTCCCTAAGGATTTTATCGAACGCGAACGAAGTCGCGGGCGGAATTAGTCTCTAATAAAAAAACAAAATTTCAAATTGAACGTGGTTATATACTAGTGATGCAACGAATACTACTTTAACGAATACGAATCCGAATACGAATATCAAACCTACTGTTCGGCGAATACGAATAATTCAACAAGCTAATGAATAATACACACTATTATTTTTTTTACTAACATATTTAATTAATTGAAATTAACTGCTCACAAACTTTTGTTCAAAAAGTACATTTGTAACTTCTCATCTATTAGGTGTTTTTTTTCTGTTTGTACATTCCCAGCGGTCTAAATTTTCTTTCTGATTCGACAGTAGAACGCTATAATGAAATATACTTCGGGGCCAGTTTTTTCAGCTTCGGGAAATATATATATCTTCACGCCAGAAAACCAATGGATCAGCAGGTGAGAAATTAGGTTATTTTAGATTTTTTTTTATTTATTTGTTCATAACATAACAATTATAGAAGTTAAAAACTAGACGCGCTTAAAACCTAATTGAGGTTTATACTCGCAGGAATGAGTCGTATAACAGCATTATAATGTCATTCATTTGATTCCAGTATATAGTATTTTTTTTAATAAATATTTACAGGTCTTGTAGTTCTTTAAGATACTATTTTGCAATGTATGCGGAAGCCTGTTTAATATATTGGGTAGCGTATATTTCCACGTCCTTTTACCATATTCATTATTATATTTAGGTAGAACAAACATTGGTGTACTGTTTAGTTTGCGCAGTTTACTATGCCTAACTTTAGCAGTTAGGGACTCAATGTGATGGATTCATGTCTACTTCATTTCTAATCCCCCCGTCAATAGATACACACAGTGTAGTGCGTAGGTCCGTTCGGATACACGGTGCACAGCCAAATCGTAATTTGCGTTCAGTTATAATTTATAAATATTTTGTTTTTAATATTCGTGATGATATTCGGCGAATACGAATATTCGGTAAATATCTACTATTCGGCGAATACGCATATTCGTATTCGTTGCATCACTATTTATATACTATTGCATTGAATAAATAGTTATAAATATTAACAAATTGGGATGTTGAATTATGAAATAAGGTTCAATAATAATTTATTCATATCAATAGTAATGTCTTTAATTTTCCCATCATTATGACCCTAGTTAGCACATCAGAGTGCCTGATAAAAGTGGAAATAGAGATAATTCATAGAGAATGGTATCCATTTGTGGGGGAATTAATGGGCCAAAGCCCCTGACATTATCCAAACCGTGTTACATTTCTTATTTAAATCACCGATTACCCAAACTTTGCAGATTTTCATAATCTCTGTTGTTCTTTGGTCTTATGGTTTGTAAGTCAAATAATGGATTTAAAAGCTGACTAGTGAGTTGCTGTTTATACCTCGATGGGGAATGTCCGAAAGAAATTAAATTGGCTAAATATTTTTTTAGGTAGGATTAAGCTCCCTTAGTAATAGAAAAAAGTTTTAGAAACAGTTGCATAAATTAAAAAAAAAAGTCCCTTCGACTTCACAAATCTACGAAAGTAAGTAACAAGAACCTTATATTCATATTGTAAGTAATATCTAAGAAAAATCTGTCTAAGTATCTATGAAAGCAGAATGGAGATTATACCTTTGCCACCACATGCCATAACCACAGCATTGTATTAAAAAAAAATTTCTACACAAAATGTCAAAACTTTTTTTTTAATACTTGTTGTGGTTATGGCAAGTGATGGCAAATAAAAGGTATAATTTCCATTCAGCTGTTATTTTGTACATTTGTGGAGCCGAAGAGACATTTTTATTTTTTTTATTTTTCCACGCAACCGAAAATTATGATATTTTTTTCTATTACTAAAGGAGCTTATTCCTACATATAAAAAAATATTCAGCCAATTTGATTTTTTTCGGACATTCCCCATTTGTATAATAAGTATAGTTGTTCTTTTTAAGTTATCGGGGGCCAGCTCACGGAGCGCTCGAGCCTCGGGCTACGTTTTAAGATAAAAAAAAAGTCAGAGGCTATGACACTACCTACTTAAAACATTAAAATAATAAAATATTGAAAAAATATTTTTTTATGCAATAAAGATAATCCCCTCTCTCCTCCCTCCCCACTGGATCCACTCTTTTGGTGCTTGTCCGGTGTAGTGGCATAAGAATAAATAAAGTTATTCTTATGGTAACGGTTACCATTTGAATATTTCCACCCCAATGGACATCGGTTCTTCTCGCTATCTGTGATGTCCCGTCCATTACCACTTAAGCTGAGCAATCTTTCGAGCGATGTCGATTAATTTTCGTTAGGTTCTTCTAAGTAAATCTTCATTCGAAAGCGAACAAATTTTGAACTACTACAATAATTTATTTCCTCCTTTTGTGTACCAGGACAATAGAGTCAATAGCTTGGTACCCTGTGATTTACAACGACGTTATTATTAGTCTATTATCTACTGCTGTAAAGTGAGCTTTTATAGCATAAAATGATTTTCTTCTCGGCATAAAGGAACGTCTATTATACGGTATTTTATAATGCTTACTAGAACGTACAAAGACGAAAGAAAAGGAAAATCTTTCATTTGACTTGACTAACTTTTATGACTTTCAATAAAACACTATACAGGTACATTTACAAATAAAATAAATACATCATATTTTTTATACAGATTTGAACATATTTTTTTATACAAATAAAAAGTACAGTGGTGGTGGTATGATTGTTAGTCAGTCAGGTGGTAATAATTTAAAACAGTCAAAAGGTCCATATAGGTAATAATAATAATTTATTTATTACCACACACTTTAAATGTTACATAAGGATTACTTACAGGTAAATATAAGCTTAAAACAAAGTAATATAACAATCAACAAATTGTAGCATCTGCAGCTGAACTAGGATAATAAATCCTGTATTTCAACATACAGCGCCCACTAGCCTCAGAGTTGTGCTAAGAGTTACTAAGCCATATCCATACAATTGATCCAGATATATAATATGCAAATTTAAATTTAACTACTTAATTTAATTACTTGATTTAATTTAAATGTTTCTGAGTCCTCTCGGTGTGTAATAATGTAAGTGTATGAGTGTATGTGAGAGGGTGAGTCGGTGTTAGTGTAATTATAAATCTAAAATAGAAACCTATTATAAACATATCCTATTTATTTATTTTTGTTACATGAAAAAATGAAATAAAAATTATAAAAAAAGCAAATCCAGAAATAGTTATTAGTATTATTGCTGTACAAGCATAAAACCCTCCGTTTCATCATATGATTTTGTCATAAGAAAGTCAGCTACTGATTTTTTGAGCGCATGCCTATTCATCCTATAAATATTATTAGATTTATTTATTTTGTTATAGATAAAGGGACCTAAAAAAGGAAAGAACCTATGTGCAAATGAGGTTTTTGTGCTACAAGTCTGGACACACACAGCAAAACCCCTACGTCTTAACGTAAGGTAAATTATAGTGATTAATAATTTCGATACAACTGTACAATTCTATAAACAATGTATTGTTTGTCTCCAAATCTTTGACGCTGAATATATTGTATGTAGAAAGTGAGAATAGCAAACAAGCTAATTGTAAACAATGACAGGAGCTTCTAAAAAAGAAAAAATAATAAAAGATTTTGTGGAAAACTGTCCGTCTGTCTGTCTGTCACCAGGCTGTATCTTATGAACCGTGATAGCTAGACAGTTAAAATTTTCACAGATGATGTATTTCTGTTGCCGCTACAACAACAAATAGTAATAAAAACAGAAAAAATAAATATTTGAGTGGGGCTCCCATACAACAAACGTGATTTTTTTGCCGTTGATACGGAACCCTTCGTGCGCGAGTCCGACTCGCACTTGGCCGGTTTTTTAATCTACATAGATTCTCTGGCAACCCTTTTCAATGTCTAAAACACAACTCTACTTCTGTAAATGTCCTTCATCGTATCAGCCGCACGACAACTGCTATCGGGTAATGTAATACAATATCCTCGTATAATGGTACAACTGTTACGTAAGTACCTCTGCGATTTTAAATTTAGAACCGACCTGCGTTTGATTGGTTAATTCATGGTACAATAAATAATATACTGCGCCAGGTTCACTTCGTAACAGAGGAAGTCACATGGTCTTCACATCGTCGTTGTCACGTCACGTCACACTTGCTTACGTCATCTCCGCTAACGATATGGAAAATTACGTTCATTCTTCAAACTTGAACTGTTTCGTTTGCTAAGAGAAACAAATCACAACTAAAACGCACTGTAATAAAGTAATGAGTGTGACAGAAAAAATCTTTCTTTCTTTTAGATTAGGAGGCCATAACAAATTTGGTAACGATCGCGCAAGTGACTGACTCTGGGTTTACAGGATGGAGAGGCACTCTCTGATGCTAAATATGTCAGTCTGTTTGCGTGAACCCTGCATCCTGTGAACCCAGAGTCAGCCACTTACGCGATCGTTACCAAATTTGTTATGACCTCCTGATATATTTGCTTGTTACTTTGTAGTCGCGCAACTGGATAGTTACGTAAGCAAGTGTTACTCCCAGAATGCAAGTCCTTGGTTTCTTGGATATGCAATTTATGATTGGTGAACTAGTTCCAATCTGCGCTAAACTTACTGTATACATACAGGGTTATTTGTAAAATACCAACAACCTCGCAGGTGTTGATAACTATCATCATAAACAACAACATTTGTTCTACGACTTTTCCGAAAACAGACAAAAAAATCGACTCTCCATACAAATGACCGAACAGTTGATCGAATTTTGTATGAAAAGTCGATTTTTTTTGTCTGTTTTTGAAAAAGTCGTAGAATACATGTTGTTGTAAATGATGTTAGTAGTCTACTCCTGCAAAGTTGTTGGTGTTTTAAAAATACCCCTGTATATGCGAATCAGTGATGCATTACATGGTATCAAATACATGAGGTAAGTTACGGATGTCGTATCAAACCTTGTTTAGAAACCGGCCAGTACTGGTAATATTTTCCAAGGTAACTTAGGTCTTTTTTCTAGTAACTTTATAGCAGAAAAAAAAACAACTCAATTTCTTTCGAAAGAATAACATTACATTGTAAAGTTAATCTAAACTTAAGTACTTAGTTTTAGATTTTAACTTTAGTCTTATCATCAAAAATATTTTTTATCTTACCTACCTACCTAAAGGACCTGCCTAAAGGATCTACCCGTATAATAAGTCGCGTTAAAATACCTATTCGATAGAGAAATTTTGTATGGAAAAGTAGATTGCCATATACCGCTGCAAAGAGAAATTAATTTTTCCATAGACAATTACTCTATCGAGTACTTTTACGCGCGTTTTTTTTTCTCGATTGATGTCCGTGCTAGGGACACTGATCTAATCTGGGTTCCTATTCAGTAGATATACCTACGTACTTATATTTCTCATCAGAGCAAATTGAATTTACAATATTTCTTCGATATGTCAAAGAATGTTACGATCATGCTGAAATTGGGGCTCCGAAAGAATATGAAATTCACGAAGATTTCCGATTCGTTGCGTAGTCACGAGTGAGGGTTGTGAGTAGACCCCTAATGAGTTACTAATTTGCATAAAACACGTCAAGAACAGGCGCAACGCAACAACACCGCAGGGGAATTTTGTGAAACTCAATTGAGTTTATGACTCAATTCTAAATTGATTGCCGTAGTATTTGAAATGTTTATTATTTACATTGTTCCCCGCCCACGTATTTAAAACTTCCTACTTCATTTTTGTTTCTATTGTATTGTACTTATTTTTAGATATTTACCATGGTATATTGCCCAGACACCGTGATAATAGTTCATTATGAGACAAGTTAGCTTAGGTTGCTGATTGCACACGAGTTTCATACGACGTTTTTCAACACATATGCGAGGAAAAAAACAAAGTCATTTACCACACAGCAACAAATACGACAAAAACAAAATAGGTATGAAAATTCTCCTTTTTATTTTTAGTTTGGCAATCTACTTTCCTCTTTAGGAAGTAATTTTTGCCAGTGTCAAGTGTTGAATAGTTCAGTGGTAGATTGTTTCAGTTTACTATGCGAACCAAATAAGAATAGGACTGTCGGTTTGTTTGAATTTCACTTCCACTTCAGGGGTGTAGCATTTGCAAGAAAAGGAAAAAAGATCAAGATTGCCGTTTGACAGTACTATTCTTATTTGGCGCGCATAGTACATTAGAGTGCGGGTGCATCGCATTCCAATGCTGCTTAGAGCATATTTTGGCACCAAAGTGTATCAAGGCAGTTTACTCGGTAAGATCTGCCGAGGTAGCCACCACTACAATAAAAGTCTCAGCTTCACTCAACCAAGCTCGCACCTATTTTCATTAACCCACATATTGTTCAGTTGCGTAGACACTTGTACCACAAAACTTCACCAATTTTAAGGCACAATATCCATTATTAATTAATTTGCGAAAAATTAAAATAGTCACCAAACCGAACTCGACAAAATGGCGCCAAAAACTCCAATATGAAAATTCTTCTTCTCTTCTTCTTCTTATTTTAGTTTGGCAATCTACTCTCCTCTTTAGGGAGTAATTTTTGCCAGTGTCAAGTGTTGAATAGTTCAGTGGTAGATTGTTTCAGTTTACATTAAAATGCGGGTGCATCGCATTCCAATGCTGCTTGGAGCATTTGGCACCAAGTATATCAAGACAGTTTACTCGGTAAGGTCAGCCGAGGTAGCCACCACTACAATAAAAGTCTCAGCTTCACACAACCAAGATCGCGCCTATTTCAATTATCCCACATATTGTTCAGTTGCGTAGACACTTGTACCACAAAACTGCACCAATTTTAAGACACAATATCTACTATGAATCAATTTGCGAATAATTAAAATAGTCACCAAACCGAACCCGACAAAATGGCGCCAAAAACTCCAATATGAAAATTATGGGAAAAGGTGCGCAGGTTTTTTTTTTCACACGACCATTGCAAGAATATTTTGCGAACAAAGGGGTGAGCGAGCATACAGCCTTCTTAAAAATTTTAATTTTATATTTATATTTATATTTATATTTATATTTATATTTATATTTATATTTATATTTATATTTATATTTATATTTATATTTATATTTATATTTATATTTATATTTATATTTATATTTATATTTATATTTATATTTATATTTATATTTATATTTATATTTATATTTATATTTATATTTATATTTATATTTATATTTATATTTATATTTATATTTATATTTATATTTATATTTATATTTATATTTATATTTATATTTATATTTATATTTATATTTATATTTATATTTATATTTATATTTATATTTATATTTATATTTATATTTATATTTATATTTATATTTATATTTATATTTATATTTATATTTATATTTATATTTATATTTATATTTATATTTATATTTATATTTATATTTATATTTATATTTATATTTATATTTATATTTATATTTATATTTATATTTATATTTATATTTATATTTATATTTATATTTATATTTATATTTATATTTATATTTATATTTATATTTATATTTATATTTATATTTATATTTATATTTATATTTATATTTATATTTATATTTATATTTATATTTATATTTATATTTATATTTATATTTATATTTATATTTATATTTATATTTATATTTATATTTATATTTATATTTATATTTATATTTATATTTATATTTATATTTATATTTATTAGATCACCAACAAGTTTACACTGACATTAAGATATAAATTAAACATAATTAGTTTAACAATGCTTAGTGGAAACTTAATTATAGGTGACAACTGCATGCTTTTAAGTGATAAAAAGCAAATACTTTAATATTTTATAACAAAATATTGTAAATTATGAATAATTTGATAATAATAAATATTTGTTTGACTTAATTAAGGACTTACACATTTATTTATTCCAAAAATGTATATGAATTTTCAGCGGCATAAAACCTCTTTGTTGTTACTGAAAATAACTGTATTACCCGGTTAAATTAGGAACTCTGTTTACTCGCATAGAACTTGCAGTAAGTACTTATTTAAATTTGTAGGGATTATTCTTTAACGCACTAGTGTTTGTTTTATATATTATTGGACGTTATTTTTTATAGCTCGGTTTATGGCCCTACAAGCGATGTATTAGGGCTCACTTTACGAGCAAGTGTGTTGAAAAATAATATACTTTTTTTTTACATTGCTAGATACTACGTGCTACAAGCAGGGCTTATTTTTTTAGCAGGGCTTACAATAGCAAGGACCCTACGTAAAACAATATTTTCATATCATAATTTTAGGTCTGAATTTAATGAATGAATTTTTCACCCAAGTATTAATATCTTTATAATTTATTGCGTGCTGTAGGCAGGGCCACGGTAAAGAAATGTATCAGTATTCTAACTCGGCCCTGTCCTTGAAACAACTACCCAGAGCCGAGCGGTACATCAACACGCGGTAAAGCCGCCCGGCTACAGTATATTATTTTCATCTAAGTACTTTCATCTAAGTACTAGTAAGTCGTATCTTCCTGGTTTTGTGATTGTACGTAATATTTTGGAATCCATATTATAGGGTTTACCTTCGCCGAGAAATTAATTACTAAGCAATAAAATACCTAGGTTAACATAACTAATGGTAAAAACAGAAACTAAAAAAGCTAAATACCTAGTTATTAAAGGGTGAAACAAATTAGTTTCAAATCCTTCTGGCCATAGTTAGTTCGTAATACCTATGTAATAATAAAAAAATATTAAGTATCTTAATATTATCTTAATCTTATTTTTCGGACTTTCCGGGTATTTAAAAATGTTATGTCTGGATTATTGGTAAATTAAATATAATAAAAACAGCACAATCTGCACATTGCCATAGTAATTACTTGTATTTCAATCAATAGTACGTAAATATTTCGTTCGTTACTGCGGGACGCATTCGCGACTGTTATGTATACCGAGTGCAGATCGAACTCGAGGCGCATAGCTACGGCTCGCATTTCAACCGTTTATACTATGTTATAATACTGATACATTTCTTTGCCGTGGCAGGGCTGCGAGTGACGCGTGACGTAGCCGGTCACACCTGTAGCTTTTGCACGCATATCGATCGCATTGTATGCCTCGCTACCCACGCTGAGGCGGAGAATATAATAACTAAATTGCGTACTGTAGCGTAGAGATAGAATTAAAACAAAAAAACGCTTCTTAATAACTGTGTTTCCAGAAATAATAACAAAGCATATTATTATTATTGTACACTTTGGCATTCACGGGTCATAAAGTTTATTTAATATTGTAATTGTTATACTTATTTCAATAAAACTTTACATGGAATTTTTAAGACCCGTCTAGTATTTTTATAGAAGGTATCATTACATTCCCTCTAGAAGTAGGTAGCAAATCTGCTAAAAATTTTTTAAACAGTTCTCGAGATATTTGCTATCTACTTCACGACTATGAGGGAATGTGATAGATACCTTCTAAAAATACTAGACTATGGGTCTTAAGCATTCCACGTAAACTTTCATTACAAACTTGTTTTATTATCAGCGTATTAAATAAAAACCACTGAAGGCGCCACTTTTGGTATAATATGCACCTGGTGGTTCCACCAATTTGACCTACTGGCACGACCACGGTACACCACTAAGCTTTCGTGGCCCCACTGAACGAGGACGATTAAACCAGAATGTTTATTTTATATATTAAAAACACTTTTAGTTGGTACTTGATTGTGTACAATAAAGATCCGATAAAATAATATCAAATTAACGTTTTATTTATAATCCGTTTAAATAAAAATATTTATCGAAATCTGTATCTATTTACGTGTATTTTTGTCAAGTCTTATAAACTTGTCGTATCAACTAAAACTTATATAATCATTATTTCAATATGTTACTTCGGATATAGGGGCGAGGAGCAAAACACAGGTTCACTAGTTAACAATCTAATTCAGACTGACTCGTACATACAATAACCGGCGCCAGCTTAAAAAGGACGCACTTATTACTAACACAATAAAACAGCTCGTGTATGTTTTCCTTCATATTTTTTATCAACAACGTGCCATAAATATCGAAGTGTTTCCATACAGAATTGGTAGGTACCCTTTTCAAATCGAAATGCGAGACATGGGTTGTAACAGGGTAAATTGCCTACCTGTTAAAACTGTTCCTGTTACACTAAAATAACAGTTCCAACACCCTGTTACAAAAATAAGAGCCATGTCATAACAATTTACTTCCATTGTTCTTCCTGTTCCGGGTGTGGAACAAGCGCTTCTTTACTCTAACCTTAGGACTACTTACATAAAGAAAAGAGACGAAGCTTGTTATTTTTATCTATTAATTTGTGATCATTAAATGTTCTGTTATTTTTTTCTGTTAAGCAAGACTAAACTTTATTGCAATTAAGTAAAATGTAATATTATAAAATACGTTTTCCATTTCGGCAGTTACGGCACACATGCGACATCTTGTTTGTATTGGGTGAACCATCATGTCACCTAATAAAGTTGCTTGCAGTACTACTTTCATTAAGCATTTTTCTTAAATTGCGATAGATGGCAGTAATTATCATAAATTTACTAAATAAGTTTAAATAGTAAAAATTAAAATAGATTGTTGTTAAAAACTGGTGCAAGCGATTTTCGACCATATTGACGTATGAAAGTCAGTAAGGTCTAAAATTGCTTGCACCCGTTTTTTAACTAATGATCACTAGTCAAATGTTTTCCTATATTCTCTACATTATTTTGTTATTCCGGCCATTGCCTGTACCCCAGCAGTAGATACATAAATGGTGATTATGATGATGATGATGATGAAATACCAGGTGAATTAAGTCTACTGAAGAAAAAAAATTTCAAGGATATTTTACTGAAAATACCCCCAATCTGGGAACCCTGATCTTTTCCTTAAATCCCTGGCAGCACTAGATGTCCCATTTCCTACCCGCATATCCTAATTTGCTTATGAATGCATCCATTCCACGTAAATAATAAAGCGCTTAAACATCCTTTAGAATCTCAATAAAATTAAAATATTTTTATTTGATTCAGCCTGATTACCTACCTTTTAACATAAAATTGGCAAAACAGCCAAACTCTTTTGCCACAAAAAACAAAAAAGGCCATAAACTAACACAGGAACAGATAACACGACTAATTTACAAAGTCGAATGTATTTTTGATATGGTCGGTTTATATAACAGGTAAAAATAACAAGCTTTGTCTCTTTTCTTTTCATATGTTAGAGTAAGAAAGCGCTTGTTTCACGTAACAGGCGGAACAATGGCAACAGGTTGTTACTCTGATAACAGCTTGGTACAGGGAACAGTCTAGACGGCGAGAACAGTCTGTTTCGCCTGTTCCTTTGAACAACAGTTATTTCATAGCCCTCGTAACAGGGCGAAACAGTTACATTTAATTATCTGTTATTTTTAACTGTTACAATAAATACGCCTCACGTCTAAATGCGACGTAACCATCGCGCGGACAATTCCTGTCAATCGTAATATGAAACACATACATTAGCTAGCATACGAAATAAATAGCTTTCCTTTGTAGAAAATAAAAGGGTGGATCGAAAACAAATCCCTGATGTATTGGATTTTGTGTAGGTTCTCGTACGTGTTATCTTAATATAATTTATTAGTTTGGCCGACAGCTTTGGAATAAAAGTATAATAAAATAATATTTTGTGTTCCCCGATAATTACAACCCTGGTATCTTCAAGGAAAGAGTGAATAGGCATTTCCTGGGCAACCATACTACACCTTAAATCACATCCTGTTTACCAAGCAAGGTGGTGGTCAAATGCCTGTCTAGTTACTAATAAGAAAAAAAATAAAAAAAAATTAAAAGCAAGACTGCCCTGCCAAAAACGAACTAAAAACTTAAATAACAAGTGTCTTTGCAGTCGGGGGACCGTTTTGTGAAACAATTTTTGATCAAAGATGTCTTTGCAGTGGGGGACCCCACTGCAAAGACACTTGTTATTTAAGTTTTTAGTTCGTTTATGGCAGGGCAGTCATGCTTTTAATAATAATAATAATAATAATAATAATAATAATAATAATAATAAAACACTTTATTGCTCACTAAGACAGGACATATTACAAAGAAAAATAACAAACAGAGAAAGCACACAAAAGGCGGCCTTATTGCTTAAATAGCAATTTCTTCCAGGCAACCTTGAGTAATAGAGTGAGAGAAGAAGAGGACAGTGGGGAGTGGGTGCAAATATGGGAAGGAGAAGAGATATAGATATACAAGAATATATAGAAAGAAATGAAGTTTTCTAGATTAATAAGTGATAATAAGGAAAGGAAATAAGTTAGATAGTAGAAAGGAAATGTCTTCTGACTTGATCGCGAAAGGAACTCAGAGAACGAGCCTTCCTGATACCCTCCGGGAGTAAATTCCACAAACGCACAGCTCAGCAAAATTTTTTTTTTTATTTTTTATTTTTTATTTCACACATTTTAGTGACAAATTGTATCTTAGTTTTGAAATGTTCTCATTAAGGCCTTTCATTTGATGCCCATATTGTAATAATTGAAGAAAATATTTTTTTTTCATATTTGAAAATGGCGTCGGGTAGTCGCCATAGTGCCTTTTTTCAAAAAAAATATAGCAAGTGTCACTTGGAGGTAAGGATTCTAATGATACCCTAAACATTCAAATCTGTTGAGCCATTTAGAAGTTACGGTGGAATAAAGAAACTCACATACCCACAAACATACATGAACCCTAAACACATATACACTCTTTTTGGACAGTCGTGTAAAAAATAAGTAAGTAATTAACAGTATTTTAAGGTTTGGAATTTTTTTTCGTCGTATCGTGTTGAGAAACATTTAACTTTATTCTAAAGCTGGAAGACACTTGATAAAAATATTATTTTGGTCACCCATCCAAAGACTAGCCATTGCGAAAGTGTCTAACTTCTGCAATCGCTAGCCTTAATCCATTGAGTACTTACCATGCATGAGCATGTATCCACTTATAACCTTGTCAAACACGCTCACTTAGGGTTGAGCATGATATAACTAATTAGATAATGCGTACGGCCAATGTTCAAGTTTAAATGAAATTTCAAGGGTTTAGTACGGTACGGTGTTATCTACGTAGAGGCTTCCATGTAGTGCGTCCTTGTTTAATTAAATTTTGGCCACGTTGCGGCCGAAGTGACATTGTCAGGATATAAATGAAATATTTTTCCGACCGCTGGCTGTATCAGATTTATTTAAAATCATAGAATAGCTAGAAAACGTAGTTGACAATATTATATTTAAGTACTTTAATTTTAAGTTTATATTTTTTTTACAATACAAAATGTTTAATTCATATGTATATTAAAATGTTAAAGACCGTATATAAGTAGTTAATTTTATTTACAAATTTATTTTCCATAAATACATTTTAAAAGCGCGTTTGTTTATAATAAATAAAGTGTTAAACTCTACCATGTAGCTATAAAAGTGATTCTTCACGAACATTTAATATAATCTCAGCACCAATAAATCTGGTTAAACAACCCAATTTTCGCAGAAACGATCAGCTGATGTAATTTAGCAAAAACAGCGTACGCTATTACACTTTTTTCACCAGTGGAACAGTATAAAAATGCTTTTATTCACTTTATTGTCGGATCGCGTGTTCTGGAACACTGATTTAGGGATACATATCGTACCATGGAAATCCGTTACAAGTAAACTGTCGTTAATACAAAGCCTTAATAGAGTCAAATTGTAACAATGTGGTTGAAAATTCAAAAGCAATTAAGGCTGAACAATTAGGTGAATCATTTCGTATACAAAAAAAAAACTTTGTATGGATATCGATTTTTTTCAATTAGCATTAACGGGTTTATTAAAGTAGGTATAACTTTTTTTTAATGCACAATGGATTAGTGCTTGGCTTCACCTGATGTTAAGTGACGATAAGGCCGATGGAAGCGCACTACACCCGGAATACTCATCACTGAGGAACTGGCTATCTTATATAACTCTTAACTGCCGGGATAAAAAAAATGTTGTCATGGACAACGTCATACTTAGGTAAGATGGTGGTAGCTAGCCAGGCGGACTTGAAATAAGCCCTACCACCAACCAAACCGAGTACAAATTGTGAAATTTACGTGAATAAAACCTGCTATTATACGCATGTAGCTGAATACAGGGTCAGTAGGTATAATTATTTCCTCCTTACAAAGTTTTCTAAAGAAATTCGGATCTCGTAAAATGTTTGGTCAAAAATAATACTTGTGCACATAATAATATCCACAAAAAGGATTTTCCATAATACCCGAAGGAAGATAAGCCCATAATCTCGTTTTAATACGCGAAAGGATTCCACTGTCGTCGCGAAGGCCTTTAATGACAAACTGACTGAGGCTACAGCCAAAAGTTTTGTAACTTTTAAATAGTCTTTATTTTTATGTGAGTAGAGTTCTAAACTGGTTAAATCGTGTTCAACGTATTTGTTGATTACACGGCGAAGTTGGACGTCAACATACTTTTCAAAAGAATTTGTATATCGTAGGAAGGTATTAACCTGAGTTTACTTCAAAGTTTAGAAATGAGGAAATATTTTAGATACAAAAACAGAATGTTTATTTCATAGCGTAGCGAATAGGTCTCCAAAAGACTGAACTAGTCCCAGAGTATGCTTGCAAAAACTAGCACTTACTGCTAATTTGAAAACCCTAAGCAGTAAAGTGACCCTAAATTTATTTATGTAATATCTGCAATTAATTTAATTATCATTTTATGGAAAATGAAACATATAAATGAAAAATCTTTCCTTTTTAAGGCTCTGTTGAATTAGGTATATTAACTTTATGGTTGTGTTCGTCTGTCCGTCCATCCGTCATCTATCACACAGGTCTAGCAGCTTTAGTTTACTATTGAAGCTACAGTCTTCAACAGTAAACTAAAAGATGTGTCTTGTCGACCCAAAGCCAGGAAAAGTACAATTTTTTTTTTAAGATTTTAAAAAGGGGCTCCCATACAAGTGAAGGGGGCGTGAAAAAAAGTTTTTTTGCCGAAACGTGTAGGGTATCATTGCTTAGAACTTGTTATGTGGAAAAAGAGCAGACGGCTTAGCGGAACCTAAATGTGCGAAGTCCGACACGCACTTGTTAAGGACATCCTTGTCGATGTTAATCCACAATCTAGATATTAGTACTAGTTAATCTCCCATGAGTGTACAGTTGGCGGCAGCGAACTAAAATCTATGGAAGTGTAATTGCAAACAAATATTGCTTAAAAAATGGCACCACGGGGCCGAAAAAGTACAACCTGCTCAGCTTTAGTCGGGCCAGCCACGCATACGGTGACTGACGTTAGTGTTCTTTTCAATAAATTGCAGTTTGTATTGTAGAGAAAAGATAGAAACTAGAAAGAGAGAGTTTATTAGAAATGACGTCCTGTATAGTGAAATTGTGTAAAAAATGCAAAGAAGGCAGTAAAAAGATGCAGAAAAAACGTATCTTGTTTTTTTGTTTAAGTATAGAAACCTCTATGAGTATACAAATTATGGTCGCTAATAAGCAAGCAGTATTCAGAAGCTTTGTGCTGCATAATTAAATGCCAGCTATTTTAGCTCTATCCACTTGTAATTTTCATCTGGTGCCATTTTTTGAGCAGAATGCTTATTCCATAGATTTTAGTTCGCTGGTTGGCGGCAACTGTAACAAGGACGTGTAAATAATTCCTCACTTCCTCTAACTGTAGCCGTTTCGTGATAACATCTCAAATTACCCGCATGATGTCAACGGGAATTGGCGTCTTTATGATTATGATGAACGAACGTAGACAGTCTTTGCTTTTCCACAAATGAAAAGTTGTTTTTGTATACATCGTTTATGTTTGTTTGGAAAAGTAAAAGCAATAGATTTTAACAATGTAATTTAGACAAATCATCTTCACACTATGTTATGCGTAGGTACATTAAAATGAAAGCCATACAAAGGGAACAAAGTATACCTTACTATCATGTAAGGAATTGGCGAATCAGGAGTTGGCGAGTCGGGAGTTGGCGAATCGGGAGTTGGCAAATCAGGAATTGGCGAAAAAGGAAGTTGGCGAATGTGGAAACAGGGAAATTATCGACATGCAAGATGGTCGATTTAAGTTTCAAACCTGGGGCCGTACCGGCTAACGATCGATTATCGAAAAGTCTGCTGGGTTTCAACTTAAAACAGAAAAATCAAAGTAAGGAATTTCGTCTTGTACTTTCTGTTGACGTAATTTGGAAGATAACGATGTTCGTGTGACATAATGAATTGGGGTTCGCCATTTTGGCCCAATTGGGGCTCGATTTATCTGTTTTAATTTGAAACCCAGCAGACTTTTCGATAATCGATTCGTTAGCCGGTACGGCCCCTGGTTGTTATCATTGCGTGATTAGGAGAAGGATTGAAATTATAATCCTGTACTCTGTTTAAATCTAACCCTACAATTTATCATTTTTCCTTTCGCATGTATTTGTATCTGTACATGTTATTTAAATGGTCTCTGTCACATTCACACACGCGCATAAAGCTGGTTTTACTAATAATACTCATTCGTCTAATGGCACAGATGTTACATTCTCATTCATACAAGTATACAAGGGATTGTGATGTTGTTGGTATCGCTTTTGTTAGTATTAAAACTTTTTTTATGAAATTAAGCTCTTAGTAAATATTTCATAGAATTTAAACTATTTATTAAGTACTAGCGGCCGCCCGCGGTTTCACCCGCGTGGTTCCCGTTCCCGTGAGAATATCGGGATAAAAAGTATTTTATGTTTTAATCTAGGCTATCTACTATCTGTGTGCCAAATTCCAACTAAATCCGTTCAGTAGTTTTTGCGTGATTGAGGAACAAACATCCAAACATCTAAACATCCAAACCCACAAACTTTCACATTAATAATTTAGTAGGAAGTAGGATTTAAAGTGTAATTTGGAAATTGGAAAAAGTGGACTAAGTTTAAGACATTAAAATGGGCAAGGTAAAAATAATCTTTAATAATTTTATTTAACCTTAATAACCAAGCTTTCATTTCCACTAAACGTCAAACATCTTACAGATAAAAAAATAGTGTTTATTTTATTGTATTATTTCCGTGTTTTACTGTAAACTAGCTGCCCGCCCTGGCTTCACACTGGTGGCGCCTTCTGTTAGTTATATTGCGACTTAAAATGACCGAAAACAAAAAAAAATAAGAAGAGAAACTTGAAAAAAGCGATCTTTCATATCCGATTGAAACTCGATTTTAAAGTGGCATTTTGAATTCTCCTGTAAAATACTAATTTGTAGAACGGACTCAGCTGGATGGAAACTTAGTTATATTGCGACTTAAAATGACCGAAAACAAAAAAAAAATAAGAAGAGAAACTTGAAAAAAGCGATCTTTCATATCCGATTGAAACTCGATTTTAAAGTGGCATTTTGAATTCTCCTGTAAAATACTAATTTGTAGAACGGACTCAGCTGGATGGAAACTTAGTTATATTGCGACTAAAAATGACCGAAAACAAAAAAAAATATAAGAAGAGAAACTTGAAAAAAGCGATCTTTCATATCCGATTGAAACTCGATTTTAAAGTGGCATTTTGAATTCTCCTGTAAAATACTAATTTGTAGAACGGACTCAGCTGGATGGAAACTTTCCTACTATTAGTTTAATGCTCACAAATTTAGTTGCTTAATGTAGCCATATCCACGGTGGCTTCACAAAATGGCTAGGAAGCTAAGTAAAGGGATGACAGATTATATTAACGGCTTAACTTTAGTGTAATTCTAACCGCAGTGATATGGAAATATTGCTTTATTGCCTACGATTTTGGTTTATCTATTGTTTTTTGTAAATTTCATGCACTTAGTAGTAGTCTACAGAATTGAACCGCTAAGTTCCTCATATTTATTTGAGAATAATATTTTATCTAAGGGAAGCATATAATTATATGTTTCTTTGAAAAAGTACCTGCTAAGATTATACGCAATTAAAGATTGACGTACTTTATCTTTGAATACTATAAAAATAAACAAAAGACAATATCGCAAAAATTAATTGTAGTAAAATCAAAGTGTATCGCTATTTTAATGAGTATTGTCACCCCAAATCTAGCTGACGAAATTCAGAAGCAGTAACTTAATTTATAGGTGAAAACTAAAGCGAGGACCCTCAGTTCTACAATTACATAACTCGGGGATTTAAAACTTCTGTTAGCATAGGTTAGCAAACGAGCGCTGAGGTTTACTTGAATAAAATATTAGTAGAGTTTCGACATCGGACGTGTTAGCTCATGAGCTAACACGTCCGATATCGAAACTCTGTGCGGTGCGCACCTATTGAAAGACAAAAGTGGGATAGTGTTTGCGCTTCCATACACGTAATTGTTTTATGTATGTTATACTAGCGGCCGCCCGCGGTTTCACCCGCGTGGTTTCCGTTCCCGTTGGAATATCGGGATAAAAAGTATTCTATGTTTTAATTTAGACTATCTACTATCTGTGTGCCAAATTTCAACCAAATCCGTTGAGTTGTTTTTGCGTGATTGAGGAACAAATATCCAAACATCCAAACATCCAAACCCACAACCTTTCACATTTATAATATTAGTAAGTAAACAATAAAATAAGGTGGAAACTGATTAAAAAATTATAAATCATTGGTAGTGCAAAATGCAATTATTTTATCGTCAATCTTTGGTTTCCTTACTATTTGCTATTCTGTGGTTATGTGTATTTCTATTGTGGCTACCTGTTGCAGTATTGATAGGAATGTTTTCGGAGTTCTTTTTTAAGGTTCCGTACCCAAAGGGTAAAAACGGGACCCTATTACTAAGACTCCGCTGTCCGTCTGTCTGTCTGTCTGTCACCAGGCTGTATCTCATGAACCACGATAGCTAGAAAGTTGAAATTTTCACAGATGATGTATTTCTGTTGCCGCTATAACAACAAATACTAAAAACAGAATAAAATTCATATTTAAGGGGTTTAATTTACGTTTGTTGTAATACCCATACAACAAACGTAATTTTTTGCCGTTTTTGGTACGGAACCCATCGTGCGCGAGTCCGACTCGCACTTGGCCGGTTTTTTATTGTATTCTTACTTTGTCTTATTTTGTTATTGCATAGTATACAGCTGTACGCCCAGACTTTTCTGGATTTGCTATAGGGTTATGGATATCAAAAAGTGGAATACCAAAGCTTTTACATTTTTTTTAAATATCTCAAAATATGTTTTTTTATGAAGGTGATATGCAATATGCAAGAGATGATAATATCGATCACTCGAGTTATTCGTATGGAATATTGAGGACACTTTCAAATCACAATCATGATTTGGGGCTTATAACGCATTCTCAATTACTTACGTGTAGGTAAAGCGACGTATGTGGCTAAGCTCTAACTAACCGAAACATTCAGTCAGCGATAGGTTTTGAGAATCGCCCGTCAGGTTTAATTAGAAAATGCGCTTTTGTTCAGACAGCAGGCACAAATATTTTTTCTTATTAAAAGGTATTGGGAGGGTGCGAAGGTATAATAATCGATCGCAGCGCTCATGGTGGCAAAAAGTAGCAATAATGAAGGCTCTGTAATCTGTTTGAAAACGATATTTAATTTATTATTAGCGATACAGGAATAATTATATATGTTTATTATCACTTAGCAAAATTAATAAAGTAGTTTTATCTTCTTGTTTTACAAAATCTACAACTAAAAAAGAAGTAAACAAACCCTGATATAACCAAGATAAAACACTCTTTTTGAATAGATCTTACTTGCCATATTTAATTTAAATGACCAAAAATGATTTCACAACACTTTATCCACCCAAATCACAGTAATTTTGAAATTTACATTAATAACACAATATGTATAGTATTTTTAAATATTTTGTCACAATGCCGCCATTACATATCAAAACGTCAAAACGGTCAGGTCAGAGCCAACAAAGTTGCAACACGCTAGGTGGCGCTAAAAGCGTGCACGGAGCCAATAGACAAACCTCATTATTCTACTCACTTATATCCAATTATTGAACTCATAAATGCAGATAAAACAACTACATCAATTATTTTATCAATTAGTTTAGACATTGCCATTGCCAAACGTAGCATCCTACCACATGTTGTCGTTAATACGAAATAATTGGGAATGGAATATGCGAGCGCACGCAGATGCTCAGTCAATGGCAAAATTGAACGAGCAAAGTGAAATTACAAAAGAGAAATTATTTAAATACGCGTGTTTGTTTGTAAATGCGGATTTATTTTGTTCTCTAGTTGTTTTGTTACGGATTAATCATTTATAGAAGCAAGTATTAGCTAAGTTACTAGTCGAGGATTATTCACAGTAAGTAGAGTTTTTTAACCGCCTTTATGGTGTAGTGGTTCTCCCACCCGTATAAGACGCAGGGCTCCCGGGTTCGATTCCCAGGAGGGGGTACTGCACTCGTTTTGGTTGGTGGTAGGGCTTATTTCTGAAATATCCCTGGCTGGCAGGATCCCGAGGGTGCAGCTGATGATAAATAGGAGCACAATAAAACACAACCGTTCGCTATACGTATCTATTGCAGAGAGAGAGAACAACTGTTTTTCTACCCACTAATTACTATATTATTAATTACCCACATACATTACACCCTCACCCTTATCTATTACCATACAATATGAAATGGTTCTTAATCTAATCTTAATCTATGTCTAAACCGTATCGTTGTACCGGTTTCTTAACTCGCTTGGGTAGGTCCACCGGTGGCCCAACGTCGGTTGGGGTTTGTACACTGGGTGAAATACTAGTGCTCTCAGTTGGCAATTCTTGTAAGCTCGTTTCCGAGCTCTCCTGAGTTTCCTCCATAGTACCAGAGGATGATGGAAAAACCATTGTATTAACGCCTTTCTTTTTTATTTGATCAATGTGCCTTTTTAGTGGTGGACCGATTCCTGTACCTACTAAATAATGTCTAGATCCTAATTTACTCTCAATCTTTCCTCTCACCCATTTATTTTTTCCCCCAAAATCTCTAGCTAATACTTCCGCTCCTACTTCTACTGACCTATTCCTTCCTCCTGCATAATCCTTTTGCTTAGATTGGACCTCTCTTACTTTATCCTCTAACATCCTATCGCTCTTCAGTAAATCTAACCTGGACCTAAGTGATCGCCGTTGTAATAACAATGCCGGAGAAGTACCGGTAGTACTTTGTTCTACATTTCTATACGCCATTAAATATGCTTGCAGTGCGGCATCCAGGTCACAACCATCTCTTAATGATTTTTTTATTGCGCGTTTGCATAGTTTGACCGCACCCTCCGCTGCTCCATTTGAGGACGGGTGGTAGACCGCCGTCAGGGTTAAACGAATTCCATTATTTTGTAAAAAATCTGCATATTCCTTACTTGAAAATGGTGGCCCATTGTCCGATACTACTTCCTTAGGTAAACCGAAACGAGCAAAAATCTCGCGCAAAACTTTAATTACACATGTCGCTGTAGTGCGTGACATCTGAAATAACTCAATCCATTTCGAAGTGGAATCTATGATTACTAAAAACGTTTTTCCATGAAAGGGGCCCAAAAAGTCAACGTGGAGTCGCGACCACGGCTCCGTATGATATGGCCAGGGTTGCGGCGGCGCGCGGGGCGGCGCCGGACTCTCAGTCGCGCACACGTCGCACTCGTGACACGTGCGCTCGATGTCCGCGTCCACACCGGGCCACCACATTGCACTACGAGCCAGGCTTTTCATCTTAACCATACCTAAATGTCCCGTATGCAATTCTTTCAATAAAAATTCTCTTAAAGTATTAGGTATAACTAATCGATATCCCCAAACGACACAACCTGCATCTATATAAAGTTCATGTCTTTTGTTAAAATATGGCTTAATCGTTTCGTCGTTACAGTGATTAGGCCAACCCGTCGAAACATATCTATACACGCGAGTCAATACCTCATCTTTACTCATATTTTCTTGAACTGTTTTCCGTGTAATTGGTAAAAAATTTTGAACAAAATGTGTATACGTTATTTCGTTCACATTTCTCCTACTCTGATCTGCTACTGGTAATCGCGATAATGCATCCGCTGCATTATCTGCGCTGCGAACATATTCAATGTCATAATTATATCCCGCCAAGATTACTGCCCACCGCTGCATTCTACTGGCTGCCATTATTGGAATTCCTACCTTATTACCAAATATTGTTACTAAGGGTTTGTGGTCGGTTCTTAAAATAAATTTTCTTCCATACAGATATTGATGAAATTTCCTCACACCATATATAATTGCTAAAGCTTCCCTTTCAATTTGCGAATAGCCTTTTTCCGCCGTATTGAGTGATCTGGAAGCGTACGCCACCGGCCGCTCGCCCTCTGGCGTGAGGTGCGAAATAACTGCCCCTACCCCTACCGCGCTGGCGTCTGTGGTCAACACTAACGGTATATCATTAGAGTAATGCGCTAATACCTCACTAGATATTAAAAGATTTTTTATTTTTTTAAAACAGTTTCTATGATGTATGTTCCATTCAAATTTGACATCTTTTTTTAACAAATTATACAAAGGTTCCATTATTGTACTCATATTAGGAACAAATTTGGCATAATACATGACCATTCCAATAAAAGAACGCAATTCGGAGACGTTATTTGGTTCTGGTGCTTCTCGGATCGCCTTAATTTTATCTGGTGAAGTGTGAACTCCCTTGCTACTTATAACATACCCTAAATAAGTAACCGATTCTGCAAAAAATGTACATTTATCCTTCCTTATCTTCAAACCGTACTTTGATAATCTGTCAAATACCTCGTGTAGCGTACGCATGTGAGACTCATCATCTATTCCCGTAATAATCAAATCATCAAGAAATACACCCACTCGAGGCATGTCCGCAAATAATTGTTCTAGTTTCCTTTGAAAAATTCCTGGACTGGAAGCTAATCCATATATTAACCTATTATACATAAAAAGGCCCTTATGCGTGTTAATCACTGTATACCTTTTGGATGAATCTAATTCAAATTGTGCATATGCTTGTGAGAGGTCTAACTTTGTAAATTTCTTACCCCCGTGTAATTTAGTTAATAAATCTTCAACCCGTGGTAATGGAAAACGATCCACCTCTAGGCATTTATTTAACGTTAATTTAAAATCTCCACATACCCGTATGGAACCATCTTTTTTCATCACCGGTACAATGGGGGTCGCCCAATCGGAGGTAGTGACCGGCGTAATGACGCCGTCGCGCACCAACTGGTCCAAAGCGCGCTCCACCGGCTCGCGCAGCGCGTACGCCAGCGGCCGCGCCCGCATAAACACGGGGCTGGCGCCTTCCCGTAAGCGAAAACCCACTGTGCCACCGGTGTATCTTCCCAAGCCCTCAGCGAACACGTTAGCATATCTGGAACTGAATGCCGAAACATCAAATGCAACATTTGTATTTGAAATACTATTACAACTCGTTAGCATCACATGTATACCTAGCTCACATAGCCATTGCCTACCTATAAGACTAGTACTTCCGCGATCTACAACATACAAATCCAACACTCGGCATCGATCCCGATATTTCACTGAGACTTTAATTTTCCCTAGAGGTTTCATTATTTCTCCTGTATAATATCTTAAGACTAAATTACTATTTGTAAGCTCACAATTATTAAAGTTTTTTAAATAGCAGTCATGATTAATGCACGATATGGTACTTCCCGTGTCTACTTCCATCGACAAACACGTATTCTCGATGTAAACATCTATGGTATAAGGTTCATTTCGTTTTAACACTGACTTAATAGAAAAATTATTTACCTCGTCACTATAACTATCTTCCGAGTCTGACATGTAATCCTCATTTTCCTCCATGTTAAACATCACATCTTTTCGTATCTTTGGGCACATTTTTTTTAAATGTCCTTCTTGGTTACATATACGACACACATATAACTTAAATTTGCATCTGCCACTATCGTGTTGGCCTCCACAAACTGAACATAAAAACGTTTCATTAAGTCTAAAACTACCCTTTTCGTTTTTGTAGTTCCTACTTCCTCCTCTGTTGTTTACACTCTGCACTCGGCGAACATCGGGTTGTGCCGTAGACTGCCGCCCTCTTTGTCGTAGCCCGTCTCGCTCCCTCCTAGTGTCCGCCAACAGCTGATTGACCGGTTGCGCCTGAGTGCTGGCACCCCTCCCGCGAGCACCGCCATCTACCGCAGCCGCGTTCGCCTCCGCTGCCTCCATGGATACGGCAAGCTTAAATGCCGAATCGAACGTTATGTTTTCCTCTGTGAATAATCGTTGTCTCACATATTCATTTTTCAAGCCGCAAACAAACTGATCTCTTAAATTTTCCTTTAAAGTTATCGGCGTAAATTTACAATATTTTGTTAACTTTTTTAGTTCTGTTACATATTCTGCTACACTTTCTCCTTCGCCTTGAACCCGTTGTCTAAATTTGTAGCGTTCCGACAACAAACTAGGCTGTGGTTGTAGATGTAATTTCATAATATTCACCAAGTCGACATAACTCTTACCCGATGGTTTATCCGGCGTACACAAATTTACCAAAAGTTCATACGCGTCACTTCCCATCACTGTGATTAACGTTGCCACTTGCACCGGCGGTTTCACATCATTCATGATAAAATATTGGTCTAGCCGGTCAACGTATAATTCCCAGTTGTCCTTGCCCACGTCGAACTCGCCGATCTTGCCGCCCGCCATTATTGAAAAATATTCTTATTATTTCTAAGCTTTCTTATCGTTTTTTTTTCTTGTGCTTTTACGCGTAGCTTCAAATAATCCTCGTCGCCACTGAAATATCCCTGGCTGGCAGGATCCCGAGGGTGCAGCTGATGATAAATAGGAGCACAATAAAACACAACCGTTCGCTATACGTATCTATTGCAGAGAGAGAGAACAACTGTTTTTCTACCCACTAATTACTATATTATTAATTACCCACATACATTACAATTTCAAGTCCGCCTGGCTAGCTATCTCCATTTTACATAATTTGTGTTCCGGTAGTTAGAGGTAAGATAGCCGTTGTTCAGTAATGAGGATTCTGGGTGTAGTGCACTTCCACCTTCGGCCTTATCGTCACTTAACATCAGGTGAGGTGAAGGTCCAAGCACTATTCCGTTATGCATAAAAAAAGAGTAGGGTAGAGTAAATTGTTTCCCTTCTTGTAATTTTATATTAATTTATAACAATTAGGCTGAGCAATATAACAGACAAGTAATAAGTTTATGAACATAGTTACACATATACAAAAGGTGCACGTCATTCTTAGATATTATTTAAAGTTTACGTGATAAGCAAAATGATAAAATATATTACTTCCTCAACAAACAGAGCAGAGTTTCTTGTTTAAAACAAGAAAATGAACGAACCTGCTAATATAATAATATGATGACATTAAAAAGACAATGAATAAATTTAGGATTAGAAGTTGCCTGCTTAAGTAGAAAATACACGAAAACAAAATGCTCGGGTTGATCCCAGCGGAGCTATTTCTAACAGTGACATGATGGCGCATTTGCTTACTAAAGAAGGGTTGAGTTAATATTAAAAGCAGCCACTAAAAATAAAATAATGCATAATGCGTTTATCCGCCTTTATGGTTTAACATTCTGGCTACTGATTTCAAACTCAATATGTACTTTATAGTCCTCTGTTTGGTTGGTTAGTATGGCATGCTCCTGAAAGGATTCAAGGTGAAGTGTGTTTAAGTGCACTATGAGGCTTTAAGGCTCATGACACGATTTTGACCACCTGGAAAATCTATTGGGCCATTCTTGCACTAGTATTTATATCGTATCGTTTCTGATCACAACCGTAAAAAGTAGCTCAATTCAGTCTATTCCGATTTCCTACGAAAATATTAGAAACAAATAGTGGAAAGACTATTTGTTTTTCAATGTTTTAACATAAAGCCTTAATAAATATACCTACACATTTTCGCTAACAGTGGCACAATACCCTTACCACAAATAATAGGGTCCCAAAAGACCGGAAGCCATATCATATCACAATATCCTAGTGACGGAGATGGGATCACGACCTAAAACAGTGTTAAGTTAATAAATTACAAATAATTCGGAAACCGTTTCACAATGATAATACAATATTAATTCACTTATATAACCTTCATGGCAACAAATAAAAACTCGAATTGTTTTTAACTTAGTCCTAAATAATTAAAGTTAAAATGTTCACTATTCTAGCAAATACATGTCATAGTAGAAGTTTTTATTATTAATAAGTTAAGTTTTAAACATAGGTACAAAATAGTTGTATCAACCTTTGTTGACACGTTTTTAGGAGCCGTGGTCTCATTTGAATAAAAAAAATTGATAATTAAAAATACGAATGTGAATTTAAAATTCTTTGAAGCTGATACTGTTCTCAATTTTACATCAGTGCGTCCCGGTGATAAGCCTTCACGTTTAGTTTCCTTCTACCCAATATATTATACTCTAAACAAGAGACGTCGCCAGTTGCTTATGAAAAATCTGCGCTCAAAATTACTACGTTGACAAGGGTGTTTTTTACCGCTACCTCGCATCCTTTTGCTACCGACTACAGAATTTACGGACTGTATCCTGTCAGAGACGTAAAATAAACATGCGAACGTAAAAGTTTCAGCCAGGTTTGGGGGTGGGGATTACATAAATTACACTCAACGTATACGGCGATCGCGTAAACAAAGGAAAAACTTGTGTGTACGAGTCCGCAGATGTGTTTCGGTAGAGATAAAAAGGCTTATTCCTGCTACGATCTGGGGGGTAATTATGTAACTTTGTTGCAATCTACTCTGACAGAAAACGCAGTTACATTGCTGCTTTAGTTAAAAACCAATGTGACAACTATCTTACTTAAAGCAGCAATGTAACTGCGCTTTCAATCGATTTCAATCGAAAATTGTTAGCAACAGACTTACGTAATTAACTAGCAGTGAAATATAATGTAAGTTATGCAAACATTTTGCTGCATTTTGCTTCCATTGAATATTTTATATTTAATAATTAAAAATATTCATGTAGATTTAACTATGTAATTGTAAACAGACTTCTTAATCATAATTATCCATAAGTTTTATTATTACCTGTTATTCAGTTACATTGGGTACATAATATTTTTACATTTCTCATAAGGACAGTAAGGATATTCGTCTCATTTGAAATAAAATCTTTTTAGCGTGTTGTGGATAAAGATTCGAATATAGGTAAGTAATCTACTTTTTACCGACTTCAAAAGGAGGGAGGTACTCAATTCGATCCGTTTTTTTTTTTGTTTTTTGTATGTACACCGATTACTCAAAGACGGCTG
Source organism: Agriphila geniculea (assembly GCA_943789525.1). Lineage (NCBI taxonomy): Eukaryota > Metazoa > Arthropoda > Insecta > Lepidoptera > Crambidae > Agriphila > Agriphila geniculea. The sequence goes on from OX038875.1 coordinate 20,100,252, forward strand.
GACCGATTGAAATGATTCAAACGTTATTACATTAGGTAAGCTCCCAAGTTGGTCCCATTTTTTAAAATTTTGTAATCGGTTCAGTACTTTTCAAGTAATCTTAAAAAAGCACGAAAATAATATGATTTTGTGTGAACTACCTCGATGATCAGTCGTATAACTTCTTTGTTTATGAACTGAATAAGATAATTATTTTCTTTTTGGGAAAGGGATATCTTAAGTGTAGTTCTTTAACCGACTTAAAGAAGGAGGTTCTCAGTTTGACCCGCATGTATGTATTATTCTCCGCGATTAACTCACGTTTGGCTGAGCCGATTTTAATTTCTACCTAAATAATATACCTACACTACCTAATACAAAAGGTACCTACACTAAAAATAAAAAAATAAAAAACCGACTTCAAAAACCTACCTCTAAAAAGCAAGAAATAATATTCGTAATAATAAAACACGTCTATTGAAGTCGGGTGGGGCTTTTAGACTAAAAAAAAACCGGCCAAGTGCGTGTCGGGCCACGCGCCATAGGGTTCCGTAGTTACCTTATACCATACCATATTTAATACCACCTATCATTTTTCGTTTGCAAAAATAACTTTGTTTTTCACAGTGTTGGTATGAATGACAAAGTTATATTTGCGGTTTTGGAAAATGTGCTATATCTCAAAAACTAATTACTATATCTCATTCAAACCAATTTTGGTTGATAGTGTTTATTAAGATCTACAGCATATATTTTTTTTAGATTTTTCACTCTCTTATTTCAAAAGTTAAAGGGGGGGGACACACATTTTACCAATTTGGCGGTGAATATCTTTCAAACGGTTGACTTTGAGAAAAAGTTGTCTTAGAAACTTCAATGTCATTTTTAAAGACCTATCTACAAACACCCAACACGTGTTGGTTTGAAGAAAAAAAATTTTTTCGGTTTCAGTTCCATGTATGGGGAGCCCCCCCTTAATCTTTTATTTTTCTTATTTTTGTATTAAATTCGTTAAGCGGTTAACAGAATACATCTACCTACCAAGTTTCAACTGTGTAGTCTTAATACTTTCGGAATAAAGTGGCTGTGACATACGGACAGACAAACAGACAGACAGACAGACATGACGAATCTATAAGGGTTCCGTTTTTTGCCATTTAGGCTACGGAACCCTAAAAAGGGATTTGTACTCCAGCCCCACCCGACTTCAATAGACGTGTTTTATTATTACGAATATTATTTCTTGCTTTTTAGAGGTAGGTTTTTTGAAGAAGGTTTTTTGTTTTTTTAAACAATTTTTCAGTAGGAATCTCGGATCTGGCGGAACCGACCTACAATAAAATAAACGAATATATAGTAAACTTTTATAAATTTGAGATTTTTGCATTTACAATGCTATTTTTAAACAATACTAAATAATATACTAGAAAAAATACGACTCGCACCAGATCAATACTCAGACGGGAATCGAACCCGCGACCTTTGGATATCCGGTCCAATGCTCTGACCGCTGAGCTACCGAGTCACTAGTGACATCGTCGAATTTTTCCTAGTATATCCTAAACTCTTACGCTGTAAGCCAGCGTTATTTCACCAATGTGAGGAATTACCTCGACATTCAATTGAAATATCTTTTCAGATATTTTAACAATTGATTAAGATGAAATAGCTATATAATTTATAAATTTGAGATTTTTGCATTTACAATGCTATTTTTAAACAATACTAAATAATATACTAGAAAAAATACGACTCGCACCAGATCAATACTCAGACGGGAATCGAACCCGCGACCTTTGGATATCCGGTCCAATGCTCTGACCGCTGAGCTACCGAGTCACTAGTGACATCGTCGAATTTTTCCTAGTATATCCTAAACTCTTACGCTGTAAGCCAGCGTTATTTCACCAATGTGAGGAATTACCTCGACATTCAATTGAAATATCTTTTCAGATATTTTAACAATTGATTAAGATGAAATAGCTATATAATTTATAAATTTGAGATTTTTGCATTTACAATGCTATTTTTAAACAATACTAAATTGTAAATATTATTTTATTACTTATTACTTAATTGTAAATAGTATTGTTTAAAAATAGCATTGTAAATGCAAAAATCTCAAATTTATAAATTATATAGCTATTTCATCTTAATCAATTGTTAAAATATCTGAAAAGATATTTCAATTGAATGTCGAGGTAATTCCTCACATTGGTGAAATAACGCTGGCTTACAGCGTAAGAGTTTAGGATATACTAGGAAAAATTCGACGATGTCACTAGTGACTCGTAGCTCAGCGGTCAGAGCATTGGACCGGATATCCAAAGGTCGCGGGTTCGATTCCCGTCTGAGTATTGATCTGGTGCGAGTCGTATTTTTTCTAGTATATTATTTAGTATTGTTTAAAAATAGCATTGTAAATGCAAAAATCTCAAATTTATAAATTATATAGCTATTTCATCTTAATCAATTGTTAAAATATCTGAAAAGATATTTCAATTGAATGTCGAGGTAATTCCTCACATTGGTGAAATAACGCTGGCTTACAGCGTAAGAGTTTAGGATATACTAGGAAAAATTCGACGATGTCACTAGTGACTCGGTAGCTCAGCGGTCAGAGCATTGGACCGGATATCCAAAGGTCGCGGGTTCGATTCCCGTCTGAGTATTGATCTGGTGCGAGTCGTATTTTTTCTAGTATATTATTTAGTATTGTTTAAAAATAGCATTGTAAATGCAAAAATCTCAAATTTATAAATTATATAGCTATTTCATCTTAATCAATTGTTAAAATATCTGAAAAGATATTTCAATTGAATGTCGAGGTAATTCCTCACATTGGTGAAATAACGCTGGCTTACAGCGTAAGAGTTTAGGATATACTAGGAAAAATTCGACGATGTCACTAGTGACTCGGTAGCTCAGCGGTCAGAGCATTGGACCGGATATCCAAAGGTCGCGGGTTCGATTCCCGTCTGAGTATTGATCTGGTGCGAGTCGTATTTTTTCTAGTATATTATTTAGTATTGTTTAAATATAGTAAACTCCTCAGTGATGGTGATTTCGGGTGTAGCATCCTCCAGATCCTCCTTCGACCTTATCGTCACTTTACATTATGTGAGGTGAAGGCCAAGCACTATCTAGTTGTGAATAAAAAAAACGTTCCAATTTCCATACAAAATATTCAACGATGCAACAGTTCCATTTTTGGCGCCCGCTTTATGCGATAAACAGATTGATGGGCGTTTAACGACGCTTATCTCCGAAATTGGCCGGCAATGTTGACCCATTTCTAGTTATAATTACATGCAAGTGTTATATGACCCATGGTACGACTATATTCCGTATAATCAAATCATGTGCAGTGACTTGGAACATTGTAATTTGTATGTGTTCGCTTGAGTCACTTACATTACCTATAAGATCTAACTAGGTAGCCTTACAATACTTTACCTTGTAAAACAAATACTGTTGCTTTCAATCGGAACTTTTTATGATTGCAGTTTCATACAATTTACTATTTAATTATGCTAATGCCATATCATTGAAAAATCTATGAATAAAAGCAAAAGTATTAGAATTTAATTCAAATTCCCATTTAAGATAAACTTTTTTCACTGTTCTTTTGTATTCCCTACACTGAATGAAAATGCATATAGCAAAAGCATATCAACAGGTTTTTATGATACCGAAGGGGGAAAACATTTTTTCTTTGTTCTGTGGTACCGAATAAAAGGAGATTCCTTTTTATAAAGCTGTACGTACAGTTTCAGTGATAGAGACAGCAACGAAATTCACTGAACAATTTAGTATTTTTTCGTATACTTTTTGTCTAATATTCAAACGTCGTCCAAAGCTTGGGTTTCCTAAGAAAGCGGTGCCGTCATATAGCGGCCGTAATTTTACAGACGTAAAAAGACTATTTGACTTTACTGTCTATCACCGCTCTCTAGGAAACTACGCTGTATGGTTTACATAGACAACATTCTACGCCGCTAAATTACAGCCGTAATATGACGGCACCGTCATCCTAGGAAACCCTAGCTTAATCTGTAAAAAAAACGTTGCTATGACAAAGGACTTAAAGCACTGCACACGTAGCAACTTTGACCTCCTTGTTGCAGCAAAATGCTGTTGCGTTTTACTATTTTCTTTGTTTTTAGTGAATGAGCAGACTTAGCAACTGTTACTATGGTGAAACTCACATAGTTACACTGTTCAGCATCTTTCATTGTAGATGAATGCCATATTTCTACCCCTACCCAAGCTACGACCGCAGGCTGACATACCCTCCACCGCACATTCGACAAAATTTACGTCCGACAGTGGTGATAACTCATATCGTATATCTTTTTTCGTTAATTAGCAAAATCCGGCTTGTAAGTAGGTGATTTATGGGTGGTAAAACCGTTTTTGAATCGTGTATTTGGTTATTTATTTACATTTTAACAAACGTATTTAGGATTTTGTTCTAATGTACTGAATTTACTTAAAGTTAAAAAGTCTGGAACGGGTGATAGGAAAATATAGACGATTCAAAAGTACTTAATAAATATGTTTATTCGAATAAAGCTATTTTTGACTTTGACTTTGTCTTACATATGCTGAGTTTTATCTTACGAGTGTAGAACTTATTATGAACATTCAAACTATTTTATTACTTAAATATTTTTTAATTTACGGCCTAGCATTTATTTGTTAACTGAAAAAAGAAAGAGCTTAAAAAAGGGCTTTTGCAAATTAGATTCGATAGTTCCGATGATCTATGCAAGTAATTTACCGGCCATTATAAAATTAATTCATGAGTTAACTCACAGAATTTGGATACAAAACTCGGCGATATTCTTTTTTATACAGTGTGAACAGTGATCAAACTTTATGATGTGGCTTAGACCATCAAACTGAACAACTTTGTCTATGGAACCAACTTCTTCTTCTTATTTTTGTTTTGGCAATCTACATTCCCTTTGGAAGTAGGTATTTTTTGCCAGTGTCAAGTGTTGAATAGTTCTGTGGTAGACTGTTTCAGTTTACATTAGAATGCGGGTGCATCGCATTCTAATGCTGCTTGGAGCATTTGGTACCAAGTATATCCAGACAGTTTACTCTGTGAGTTCTGCCGAAGTAGCCACCACTACAGTAAAAGTCTCGGCTTCACACAACCAAGATCGCGCCAATTATACATATTGTTCAGTTGCGTAGACACTTGTACCACAAAACTGCACCAATTTTAAGACACAATATCCACTATGAATCAATTTGCAAATAATTAAAATAGTCACCGAACCGCACTTGACTGAATGGCGCCAAAACTCCTCGGAACCAACTTAATCAGAGCAAAAAAAAATAATCAGCTATTCTATACATTTTGGACTCAGAACACAGAAACAAATTTTGGACGAGTAGATATTGATGTTTTCTATGGAACAGCTCAATATTTTTTTTGATCTGATTAAGTTGGTCCCATAGACAAATTTGTTCAGTTTGATGGTCTAACTAAGCCATACCACAAAATTTGATCACTTTAAAAAAACACTGTATAGATTCAAAATTCTACAATTCAGAGAAGAGCGTACGATCACAAAAGTAACAAATCATAAACAAATACAAATAACGGTTCATTTTTATCTCTGTTTGTGCTCTCGTGATTCACGGCTAGCAAAATCGGTTCACAATAAAAACTAAAATAGGTATCGTGTTCGTTTACATTATTTATTATTGTTTTATCAACACTGGGTTAGTATTCATCTGTATTGCTTCAAAAGTCTTTGATTAAAACAGGTCATTGTTATTTGGCTGGTTTTTGCTTGTGCGTATTAAATATCTTGTGGTCGTCTTTCTAGCTCAATTTTTTTCAAGAAGATGACACCATAGCTCCTCTTCTAAAGGGAATAATTTTTAAGAACTGCGGGTCCAAAATTTTGTTTTGACCTGAAGTATACGTGTACCAAACGTCATTACTGTACATCGATTCGCGGTTTTTAGGGTTCCGTACCAAAATGGTAATTAAAAAAACAAAAAACCGACTTCAAAAAACCTACCTCTAAAAAGCAAGAAATAATATTCGTAATAATAAAAACACGTCTATTGAAGTCGGGTGGGGCTGGAGTACAAATTCTTGTTTTTTATTCTAAAAGCCCCACCCGACTTCAATAGACGTGTTTTTATTATTACGAATATTATTTCTTGCTTTTTAGAGGTAGGTTTTTTGAAGTCGGTTTTTTGTTTTTTATTTTTAGTGTATTTTTAGTTTTAGTGTAAATTTTTATTTTTTTTATTTTTAGTGTAGGTACCTTTTGTATTAGGTAGTGTAGGTATATTATTTAGGTAAAAAAATCGGCTAAGCCAAACGTGAGTTAATCGCGGAGAAACATACATACATGCGGGTCAAACTGAGAACCTCCTTTTTTAAGTCGGTTAAAGAACTACACTTAAGATATCCCTTTTCCAACAAAAAATAATTATCTTATTTAGTTCATAAACAAAGAAGTTATACGACTGATCATTGAGGTAGTTCACACAAAATCATACTATTTTCGTACTTTTTTCAAGATTACTTGAAAAGTACAGAACCGATTTCAAAATTTTAAAAAAAGGGACCAACTTGGGAGTTTACCTAATGTAATAACGTTTGAATCATTTCAATCGGTTCAGCCGTCTTCGAGTAATCGGTGTACATACAAAAAACAAAAAAAAAACGGGTCGAATTGAGTACCTCCCTCCTTTTGAAGTCGGTAAAAAAGGGACCCTTATGTTATGACTCTGTCTGTCTGTCACAGCTGGATATCTCGAGAACTACTAATGGTACCAACTTGAAATTTGGCAACTATTTTGCAAATAAGAAATAAATAAAAAAATAAATATCATTTTTACAACAGGGACTGAAAAGGGGTCTTAAAAATTTGAAGTGAGGCTACTAGGGCATGTGGGGTATCATATGAAAGAGCGCCGTTTGCACGTTTTTAATCATTCGAATTATGAGGAAAAATTAAAAAAAAAATTACCGTTCCCCTCCCCCCCCCCCTTATGTCCGAATTTTGCAAAGAAAAAAATCTGAAATAATTCTATGTGATAGCAGTTTATATAAAAATTACAGGAAAAATAAAACGATGTCTCAATATAGCACACTTTTTTAAAAATTATGAAATTTCTAAAAAAGTTAACATTAGTTCCACTATCAGTCAAGAGATGGCGCTGACCTAAAATTGCAATACTAATTTTATTATTTTACTCTGCAGTGTGGTTTGACGGTGCAATTATGATGGTACGGAATCCTCGGTGCGCGAGTCCGACTCGCTCTTGACCGGTTTTATTTTTTCGTACGAGTAGAACTAATCGTGGAATTTGAAACCACTACAATATGATTAAATTGACAATAGACAGTGACCCGCTGTAACTTCACTCGAGAATGTATGGCAATGAGAAAATTTTACAGTTTCCCTAGCACGATCAACTATCGAGAAAAAAAAACGCGCGTAAAAGTACTCCATAGAGTTATTATCTATAGAAAATTTCATTTCGCTTTATGGCGGTAGATGGCGCTTTATAAATTTTTTCCATACAAAATTATGAAGTATTTTTAGTATTTTTTCTCGGTAGATGATAGGGGTACTGATTAAAATCCGTCGTTTTGTACCACAAGTGCTCTGCAGCTAGTCACTTTTAGTTGTAGGTACATTATTAAATTATTCGCATTGTATGTGACATTTTCAAATATTCGCTTTATAAATAAATAAATAAAATAACGCAATATTTCACCATTAGGTATGTCCTATATTCTCCTCATTCCTCTACAATCCACCGACGAGGCTCCACCAGTGGATCAAAGGATATTTATTTTCCTCTTCGATCCACCGGTAGGCGGCAATAAGTGGATTTAAATATAATCATACATTTTTTATTCCACTCTGATCCACCGTTTTAGAGAAAAAGTGGATTCAAATATAATCAAATAAATTTATTCCACTTCGATCCACCACTAAGGTGTAGGGTAGGGCATGTGAAATGTTATATTCAGTCAAAAGTACCAGGGCAACATAACTTCCAAGAAGGTTTTTTGATCAATGCTTGGACAATTTAATGCTTGGACAATTTCACACAGCGCCATCTAGCCCCAAACTAAGCAAAGCTTGTAATATGGGTGCTAGACAACTGATATACTACTTATATACTTTTTTAAATACATACTTATTATACATAGTAACACCCAGACCCGTCACAGTCAATGTCATCAAGACGTTCAAATAAGGACGCAAAAGTTATTTTTAATTCTGTTGGAGATGCCACATATTTTTTCAAACGTCCAAACTCTGTGCCATTTCATGTTATTTTAATGTCGTATAAGTTTCTCTATTAATACTCTCATTTCTATTTGCCACATCTCTCTTCTATCAGTGGACTTCTTAAATCTAAGTATAAATATTATAACGTTACATAATAAGAAGTCACAACGGTATTTCATAAAACCCACCTTTGCAGTTTATTTTAACAAATGCCTTTAAAACTGTAGTTAGCTACGAGAGACTCTGGAATTTGTTTACACGACATAAAAATAGATGTGTTACAGCGTGTCTGCAGACGATTGGGAGGACAGGCGAAGATTTAAGGTGATACATTGCTGATTATTTCTTCATTCATATACCTCATTATTTTAAAGATAAAACATAATAATAGCCAATCTAAAATCATACGCCCGCCCCCTTATTCAAACACGCGGTCCTGGTAACAGTTATCAAAAAAATAACACGCGTAAAAACATTCGATATATAATTGACATATTTCAAAATGTTTGTCCTGTGGTTTTATTTGTTGACACTTGACAGCGACAGGTTTCTTTTGTTATATTTTTAAGATCGAATATAAGGTTCTTGAATCCAAGAATATGAATGTAAGATTCTTGATAAAATCCATAGACTTATTATATAAAATCACACAACTTCTTTTACGCAAAAGATTTTTGATTCCTTTTTAGGGTTCCGTACCCAAAGGGTAAAAGCGGGACTCTATTACTAAGACTCCGCTGTCCATCTGTCTGTCTGTCTGTCTGTCTGTCACCAGGATGTATCTCATGAACCGTGATAGCTAGAAAGTTGAAATTTTCACAGATGATGTATTTTTGTTGCTGATATAACAACAAATACTAAAAACATAAGAAAATATATATTTAAGGGGGGCTCCCATACAACAAACGTAATTTTTTTGCCGTTTTTTGGTACGGAACCCTTCGTGCGTGAGTCCGACTCGCACTTGGCCGGTTTTTTATTATTCCTTCCTCTCGATAATACAGGGTTATTTCCACATATTTCGTTAAATAATTGATCAAAAATCTCGAAAAAATATGTACGGTGTAAGATATTGAAGTTAAGAGGCTTATTACGTTTCGACTGTGATTTTTGCGTAAAATGGCCAATTTTGGCGTTTTCGATCTCAGAACCAAAAATACATTAATAATTATGAATATTGAAATAGTTCATAGCGGCCTCGCTTTTTTGAAAATTTGCTTAACATTACAGAGCAAGATTTTCATAAAATGCGCGACGGCACTTTTTTGAGCTCATGGATTGAACTACTGAAAAAAAAATTGAATGTTATCTCTTTTATAGTCGAATAGATCATAGCGGCCTCGGAATTTTGAAATGATGTGTGGCATAAGTGAAAAAAAATCCCAATCAAAAACCATAAAACTACTAAAAACGCTCAGAATTAACTGTGAATATCTCCTAGATACATTATTATTATTATTACGTAAAATTTATATCAGAATAATCTTTACTTCATAAGAAAATCAAATTTCATACTTTTATTTGTTGTTTGTACTTGTTTTTCTTTCTGTGTATGTTCAAAGTTGACTCTAAGAAATCGTTCACCAACTTTAATTTTCCTCTCTAAGCGCTATCGCACACGGGCAACTTAGTCGCCCAGCAACTGTTTTGTCTCTCACATGGTTTGTATGAAAAGTTGCCGACGACCGTGTCGCTTCGTGTGCGCGCTTCCATATAAACCCGTGGACTTGATGTGAGAGACAAAACAGTTGCTGGGAGACTAAGTATCTTAGACTTAGCGCTATCGCACACAGGCAACTTAGTCTCCCAGCAACTGTTTTGTCTCTCACATCAAGTCCACGGGTTTATATGGAAGCGCGCACACGAAGCGACACGGTCGTCTGCAACTTTTCATACAAATCACGTGAGAGACAAAAAAGTTGCGGAGACAAAAGTTGCCCGTTTGCGATAGCGCTAACCCTTTAACTTTCCAGTGAATCATCATATTACTTTTTGTCGCGAACACATATAAATGTATTTAGTAGACCCAAAGGTTTCTCTAGGTTGTAGCGCTAAAATACGTCAAAATCGAAATTTCGACGAAAAAATGTGATAGGGCCCTTAATGAATTTACATCTAAGCTATGTCTAAGCTCTTCACACACATGTATAACGATACTATTAAGATGTGTATTTTTGAAGTGAAAACTTTTTTAGCGGCGTTGTACGCTTTTTTGTAATGGGGAAAAAATGTTGAACTCGCGTCGTCAGGGTCACGTGACGTGACCCTGATCTAAAATTCGTAAGACGGATGTGACTGATGGAGAGTAGACACCCGGCGGCGGAAGTATCCCCCTCTCTTGAAAATGGCGGCGCGTCATTTCAAGACGTAAACATTTGTGTCACCATAGCAACGCGCTAATTTTTTAATTTAATGTCAAAATTCTAGATCTTCTGTCAAGCTATGGATAAAACTTTCGTACAATACTGTTCTGTATTCGTAAATTCAAATGCAGAGTAAATTCGTGCAAAATTATTCCCTAACCATTCCAAAATATCAAAAATGCACAACGTTAATATTCAAGTTTTCACTTCTGCCGGCACTCCCGGAGTGTAACCCGATTTTTTTTTCATAGATCTATATTATTATGACTTGATGAAATTATTTTTAACTTCGTAAGAGTTAAGTAGCTTTTTTTGGGGTGTTTTTTAAATTTTAATTTAAGTTTTATATAATAAGTGGGGTTTGAGTCCAAAAATAATAAAGTAGTTTGTAACGAGTAGCGAATAGAATAGCAACTGACTGCATAATCTGACTCCACAGACTAGTTTAGTCTCAAATCAGCGTTAAAAGTATCATTTGTATTCGGACTCTATTCCTTACTAATTTTAAAAATGCGAAAGTAAGTTTGTTTGTTTTTTACGCCTTCACGTCTTAACTACTCAACCGAGCATCGTGAAATTTTACATAGGTACCGTAAAACCCTATAACTTCGCCTACTAAACTAAACTTCGCCTAAAAAAAAGAAACATCCATATCTCGGGAAATTAAATGGCAAAGTCACTTTTTTGAATTGGGTAATAATCTCTCGTTTGTTGTGGCAAAACTGCATTCTACAGTCTATGGAAACTAGCTGTCAATTTGAAGCAGTTGCAAAAAATTCGGAATTTTCGCGCGTGATTTTCGACAGTGCCCCCAAAAATTCGTCTATTGTGTTCATATTTGAAAAGTTGAGATTTTAATATTAATATTGTGCATTGTAACATATAGTCAGCTAACTAAATACAAGATATTATTTTATTACCTATATCACATATCTTGGACTAAATTGGTCAAGCAATGTTAGGTAACAGTTTAAAAACACAAGAGTTCCAAACTTCGCCTGACTATTTTTTGCTAGATTCGTTGTTTTATTACTGCAATAGAGCATTAAGCTACTTTTTGATTATCATAGAGTTATGAAAATATGTTCCTTTTTATAAAATTTCTGTTTAGTGTCAACCAAACTGAGATTTGTATTTTTATTGGTGAAACGCAACCAAACTTCGCCTACTTCACAATAAATAAAAAATACTTTAGCGATATTGAAATATGGTTCATATTCCTATGCGACTGCATATAGTAGCTAAGCCCTTTTGTTTTAAAGCTACCGATCCTAATTAGTACCCTTAATTCCGATGGTAGGCGAAGTTAGGAAACGCTACTCAACTGCGCCTGGATTTTCAACCGTCAATTTCTTTCAATTTTCTCACTGTACATAGTTATTGCAGCCATAGACAAGAAGATCGTCATTGATTAGATAACATGCAACCGTTTCAATTCAGATATAAACAATGAATTGGCAAAAATTAAAAAAAAAACCTCTCAAAAGCAGGCGAAGTTATAGGGTTTCACGGTACACGTTGTCATGGGTACAGAGAAGGACACAGGACATACGTAGATTAGATACTACTAGCGGCCGCCCGCGACTTCGTCTGCGTGGAAAGTTTTTTTGCTATCCCTCGGGAACTATACTTTTTTTTGGGATGAAAGGTACTCTATGTCCTTCTCTGTACTCCTGACAACGTGTATGCAAAATTTCATGATGATCGGTTCAGTAGTTAGGACGTGAAGGCGTAACAAACAAACAAACAAACGGACTTTCACATTTATAATATTAGTAAGGATAATAGCAAAAAATCTTTCCACGTAGATGAAGTCGCGAGCGGCTGCTAGTCCTTATCTTTACTAATATTATAAATGCGAAAGTCCGTTTGTTTGATTGTTTGTTACGCTTTCACGTCTTAACTACTAAACCGAGCATCATGAAATTTTGCATACACGTTGTCAAGGATACAGAGAAGGACATAGGGTACCTTTCATCCCGAAAAAAGTATTGTTCCCGAGGGATAACAAAAAAACCCTTCCACGCAGACGAAGTCGCGGGCGGCCGCTAGTTTTCTATAAATCCCAAATAATCAATTACAGCGGCCATCTTTACTTAGTTGGTAGAACAGCACAACAGATGGCGTTGTCTTGCGGCTAACTATCGGATTAGTTAGATCACTTGTTATCTGAACAAAGGGGGATTACCGAGGGACCCATTAGTGAACATTGGGACTGTGTATCGTCACAACAAATGGCCTGAAAAAAGAACTGTTGTTTTTATTTTTGTTTTCTGCCTTTGTTACGGGGAATGGGAAGTTAATGAACGTGTACTGAATGAATGTAAAGTTCAGTTTGAATTTCGGTGAAATATAATTACAGCCTATGTCACTCAGGGATAGTGGAGTCTTTTTTATTTGGTGAATCATTACACGACTGCCCAAAAACAGTGTACTGTAATGTGTTCAGGATTCATGTATGTTTAAGGGTATGTGAGTTTTTATTCCACCATAACTTCTAAATGGCTTAACGGATTTGGATGTATGGGGTATCGTTAGAAATTTAGAATCCTTACTTACATCATCTCGAGTGATACTGGTTTTTTTAATAATTTGGCGACTGCACGACGCCACTTTCAAATGTCAAAAAAAAAAATCCTTCTATTATTACAGTATGGGCATTAAATGAAAGGTCTTGATGAGTACATTTCAAAACTATATAATTTGTCACTAAAATGTGTGAAATTTAAATAATTCAATTAAAAAAAACAACTGCCCAAAAACGAACTCAAAAGTTAAATAACAATTAGTGTCATTGCAGTTAGGGGACTCCCTTTGATCAAAAATTGTTCCACAAAAAAGTCCTCTAACTGCAATGTCGTCTTGTTATTCGTTTTTGGCAGGGCAGTCATGTTTTTTTCAATTAATTTATTCTTTGGAATCGGACGAGTATATTGGTGATTACGTCCTTTATTCAAACTTACAAGACCTCTAAATATTACTGTAGATTTTCTTCTTTCATAAAGTCTTACTGGCTTCATTAACATTTTAATAAGATTTACACCCGTTATGCCTAAAGCTCTAATGAAAAATTCACGCTTGGTTAATTAAAATATTCTCTGGGTTTATCTTGATTGCTCGCTTCGTCACGTCTTCTCAGCAAAGATATTCAACAATGCAGTGAATCGCGAAGCGTTCATCATTTAGTTAGGGACGACTGCGGTATTTTATGAATTTGCCCTACGTTATGATAAAAGGTCACGCATCACGATATTCTCTCGAAGGATATGCCGATCCCATAGACCCTAGGCAAAGATAATTTCTTTCCGCTTGCTATAACCCTTACATATTTCTCTTTCATCTATACTCTTATCATAGCCCTCATACATTCCTTTCGATTTTGAATAGGTACTCTTCGCCTGGCCCCTTTTTAAATATTTTCGATCTGGTTGACAAATAACGGGTGTAAAAAGACTCAAAGAAGCCGATAAGTCTACGCATTCCGCCCATTATCAGGATCATTTTTGTCCTATAGGATCATTTGACTATACCTGGGAAACCAATAGCTACAAAGTTATTAAAGGTCAAATATATTTTTTTATTTTAATTGAAATCTTATTTTATTAGGTATTTCCTAATTTTTGTCCAAAGAAACATTATCAAAACTTTAAGTATTTCGTAACAAACAATGGTTTCAAAACGTCATCACTCAATGTATCTCATGAGCACGCACATGAACGCTGCCTTTCGACTTGGCCACATGAAGCTGAGTAGCATACACTCGCCGGCGCGGTCTGTTGTATGCACGTGTTTTTTAACACCAAAAATTAAAATCGTTTCACAGCAATAATTTTGAACATAAATGGTTATACACCCGGTATATCACAAAGTCCCGGTATTTCCGAAACTTCGCCTGCGTGACATTCCACTTCCCGATAAAGTTCGATAATTCTTTCTTAGCGGATGACTCCGTCTAATAACTAATCTTAGGCAGCCATTATTACATGGTCATGCAAGCGTCACAGTCAAATTCCATCAGTCATGAATTACGTTTGACTGATTGACTGATGGAAAGAACAAATCACATCATGCAACCATCAGTCACTACATTACACGGTAGGTTAATCGTCAGTCACAGCCCGTGACTGTGGTTAAACTGACAGCAAAACCTACCGTGTAATGGATGTCTAAGAAATTTAAAAAAAACACTGCCTCACGCTTGCAATAAATCGATTTTACTGCGAGTTTTTACGCGCCAAAAAGGGCGCTTTTTCGCGCTGGAGAGGTGAAAAAATAATTGCTCTGCCCGTTGATTACTTACATAAGTCTGTTGCTATCAATTCTCGATTGAAATCGATTGAAAGCACAGTTACATTGCTGCTTTAAGTAAGATAGTCGTCACATTGGTTCATAACTAAAGCAGCAATGTAACTGCAATTTCTGTCAGAGTTGATTGCAACAAAGTTAGATAATCAGCCCCCTGATCCCGAATGAGTAGCTAAAGCTGTCATGTGGACATACACTATCGAAAACACCTTCATTTTACCACTCGCACTCCTAAGGTTAAAATCGCTTGCACGCCCCGTGCGTTTAGTTCGTTCAGGGGTGATACAAGCGCACACGAATTTTCCTACAAAGTGGTAAAGCACGTGAGTTGCCGATCGTACGAGATACAAGAACGATACAAAAAATATTGATGTGAACTTTTTAAAAATAACAAGACATAACTATCCCACAAAAAACATTTTCATGTATAATGTTGCCAAGACTTCCATATGGCTCGCACTGTCAAAAAGTTATCAGACTTCATGTAGAGCCAAGCTTCTAACTCTACGTGCACTAACTCTACAAGCCCTCTTCAAAAACTCACCGTAGTCAAAATATGGGGCTTGGCCGTTTCGTTACTACAGGAACTGTTTATCAGAAAAGTAATGAACAGTGAATAATTTTATCCATGTAGCGAAATGGCCAAGCTACATATTTTGACTAAAGTGTAGAGTTTTTGAAGTTAGGGCTTGAAGAGTTAGAGCACGTAGAGTTAGAAGCTTGGCTTTACATGATATATGAGCCATATGGAAGTCTTGGCAACATTATCATGAAAATGTTTTTGGTGAGACTTTACTTCTTTTTGTAAGTAACTCTCCATAAACCGGAAAAGCAATGCGGGGTCAGAATTGTGGTCTAAAATCTTGTAAAATTCGATCAAACCCAACATAGGAGGGTTCAAATAAACGACGAAGCGCTTCGAGAAAAGGTAGGTAGTGCCCTTGCGCTTCGCTTGGTCGTCTTGGCGGGGGCACTACTGTGCCCCCAGATTCATACAAATAGTAAGCTATATGAGATACGAGTACGAGTGAGCAGGTACATTTCACGAGGTGGTGTGTTACAGAGACGGTAATACATTCAACCTTGTACTCGTTCGTAGTTTTGGGTCGCATTTGCTTTGTACTAGGTACTTTGTTCCTACTTACATACGACAAATGGGAGCCATAACAATTTGGAGATATTGGTAATTACGAATTACAAAAAATGTTTACAGACGATTTATATTGAAACATTAGAAAAAAACCGGTCAAGAGCGAGTCCGACTCGCGCACCGAGGGTTCCGTACCATCATAATTACACCATTAAACCACACTGCAGAGTAGAATAATAAAATTAGTATTGCAGTTTTAGGTCAGTGCCATCTCTTGACCGATAGTGGAACTAATGTTAACTTTTTTAGAAATTTGATAATTTCTAAAAAGTGTGCTATATTGAGACATCGTTTTATTTTTCCTGTAATCTTTATATAAACTGCTATCACATAAAATTATTTCAGATTTTTCCCTTAGTAAACTTCGGAGATAAGGGGGGGGAACGGTATTTTTTTTTTACATTTTTCATCATAAGTCGAATACTATGCGGTCTAGAAAAAAAAGAGAAAAAATTTATTTAAAACGTGCAAACGGCGCTCTTTCATATGATACCCCACATGCCCTAGTAGCCCCACTTCAAATTTTTAAGACCCCTTTTCAGGCCCTGCTGTAAAAAAATATTTATTTTTTATTTGCAAAATAGTTGGGCAAATGTCATCTTAAACTATTTCAAATTTCAAGTTGATACCATTAGTAGTTCTCGAGATATCCAGCTGTGACAGACAGACTGAGTCACACCATAAGGGTTCCTTTTTTACCATTTTGGTATGGAACCCTAAAAATGGCTTATTATATTACTTTTAATAAATAATCTAGGACCTAGATAGACCTTTTAATAAATAATCTAGGACCTAGATAGACCTTTTAATAAATAATCTAGGACCTAGATAGTTTTGTGTAGGTAAGTAAGTAAAATTACCAAGATTCTAGGTAATTTTACTTACTTACCTACACAAAACTAGAGTTATCACAAAAATAGAATAGTTTGATTCTAATGGGCCCCCATTTGTAAATGTACGTTTGAAAATAAAATAAGGTATAATTAAAATAAATTCTTAAAATGAAATTGCAAGAAGATATTGACTAAATTTTTGTGTGCAGTACACATAAGTCATAACTCTATATAAAGATCTGAACCAAGGTAATAAAAATCTGTATGGTTTTGATTGGCATCTTAGTACCTAACTCCTTTTCGATTTACTTTTCTATCTAATGAAGATCTAAAGGGCTATTTACAAGGGGCAATTTTAGTCGCCTGTGACGGTCGACTTCAGTCACCCAGCAAGTCGCTTCCAAAATTGAATCGCAAGTGACGGCGTCGCTGTCGTCTAATGTGGTTGATGGTGTAAACTAGGCAACAATATGTAATAACGTAGTTCCAGTTTTGGCCACCGGGTCAGATAATTTTGTTCAGTCACCTGCGGCCCATTTACACGGTCGATTTTCGCCGTGCAGCGAAAGTTGTAAGGCTTAATGTAAATACCACATAATAGACAAAGGCAAAGCAAAAGAACCCATTAAGGCTGTATATCTGCATTTCAACGAAATTAGCGTTTTTCCAATGAAGTTATCTAAAGAATGAAAGCATTACTATTGATGTAAATTGTAAACTTTAGTTTTAGGAAGCAAAATTCTTAAATTAGTGCCGTATAGAGAGAAAAACATAATAAATTGTCAGGTATTTTAAAATGAAGACAATCTGTTCAAGTGCAAATTTAAATTTGCTTGTATTTTTCAAAAACGTTTCAGCTGTATTTTTCAAATAAGAATACGACTCATATTTATTTTTTCACTTATTGTTTGTATTGTCAAGGAGTTCCCTATAGAGAGAAAATTAAAAAAAAAATGTTTTTAACACAGAGAAATAAAGTATTAAAAAATGCATGCATGTATTTACAGAATCTAAAGTATTTTTTTTATTTTTCTGAGGTATTTGTCTAATGTATTGCGTGTTTTGTATATACTTATATCTATTTAATGATTTAATAGGAATTTTCAAAGTTTGCCCTCATTACGGCTCGCGCAGAGTTGTTTTGATCATTTGTATAGAAAATTTAAAAATGGAACGTGATGCGCGTCTACAGCCTTAACAAAAGACGAATAGAAAACAATTAAGCTTACTCCATTATTTCGAGTATTAGTATTATGAGTACTAATAGCTGTTATCGCCTACAGCTGATAAAATTATTTACACGCGATAAGTCAAACCTTGTTAGTGGGAAAGTTAAACACCTTTATTAGCAGCGTAAACTACTAAAATAGTAACTCACGATTTGTTTACATAATTATACAATATTAAGTTACATGTTAACAATAATGACGCCACTGTTTGCCAAGATAAAATTATCTTCCGTAGCAAATGTCGAGATCGAGAGAAACAATAATAGCATACAAGGTGTTTGGAAATAGCCTTATATTTTTTTTATTATTTCCACACTAACTTATCTTCACAGGATTAACATATTAACCCATAAAGCCGAATATGGAAGACAGGGTACCTGTATACAAAGAAACCCAGAAAATATATAAACTATATCCGGATTGATACGTGATCGTAAGCCACGCATCACTGAATAAAATAATCGAAATTCTTGCACACAATTAGTTATTTTAAAAAATCTAGCTGAAATCTTATACCTTTAAACGAGCAATTCTTGTATATTTATTTATAATATGTACTTTTATAAATTTATTTCTGTGATCTCGGAAACGGCTCAGACGATTTCGCTGAAATTTGGTATATGGGGGTTTTCGAGTTTTCATGCGTTTTTCTTTCGACGCAGAATATGGTCGCTATAATTTTGTCCTGCCGGCCACTGTCCGTCTCGTCCAGCGGGTTAAGACGTGGACGGCAAGAAACAAGTGTAACGGGTTTGAATCCCGCTCGGTGACTTACTTTTGTTTTTTTTATATGTTCAAGTTTATATATTTTTTAATTTTTATTGTTTTTAGACAAGTTTAGACCATTTACAATAAATAGTAATACGGTATTGAAACGTCATTTAGCTACTTTATTTAATTTTGTATTCTAAGTACAAAACGTTGCGGCAACTCAACGTGTGTGTCACCCTTAAACGGTTTCGCACGTACAAATTCAAAACGACATTTTACCCTTGGTGAATATACAATCTCGCTAGCATTAAGTTAATGCTTCATTCCCTTTTAAGAAAAGCTTCTAAAGCTTCCTTCTTAGTACGCATTACGTTTCAATTATAGACTGGATGCTTGAAAAGGCTATATTGAACTAGGTACTTACACAAAGGTCATTGGGCATATTTGACCTACTTGATGAAATTTCGGGTACAGCAACCCAACCAGTTTATAATTGAAGAATTCAATCCCACTTTTCAAAATATGTATTATATTTTTATATACCGACCGGCAGAAAAAAGTTATTTTACAGTAAGTATGTGTTTTTATGTTAAATGCTATTAAATTTTTGTTAATAAAACAGAAGTTTTTACTTTCGGCATTGTGAAAATGTGTGGTACAAGCATAAGAAACGTTTTTATTGTCTTTATTTGTTTATTTTATTATTATTGAAATGCTTTGATATGCTTAATGATAAAAAATGAAACATGGCCTGCAACAATGCGACCACTGAGTAGCAGATACATTTATTCACACATGTAGCCCTATTTCCGCCGTTTTACGCCGTAGGTCAAACGTCCGAACAAAATGCCCCACCTTAGGACAATCTTCTAAAACTGGTGTTCTTTTCAGTTTACGTTTTTTTACTCATGTGGTTCTTTAGGTAAATCAAGTACCTAGATGGATATGTATTTCTCTTTTCTGTTCTATATTTGAGTTGACCCTTTTTTGTAGTTCCTAATTTGAAAAGTACTAACAAACGATTACTTTCTTTTTGCTTTGTTTTAACTACTTGTAGTACCTAACACACCTTCGTTTTGCCGATGATATAGTCCTAATGGCTGAGACCATGGAAGACCTGAACACAATGCTCGAAGATCTCCGTAGTGCTTCCCAAAGAGTGGGTCTCAGGATGAACATGGATAAGATGAAAATTATGTCAAATGGCCATGTTGTACCCTCTCCAGTTCATGTCGGGAACACTACACTTGAAGTTGTTGACCACTACGTATACCTAGGACAGGCAGTCCAGTTAGGTAAGTCCATCTCTGAGAAAGAGATCTCTCGTCGAATCCAACTCGGATGGGCAGCATTCGGGAAGCTTCGAAAAAATCTTCGCGTCCGACTTACCTCAGTGTCTCAAGACGAAAGTCTATGAACAGTGTGTGTTGCCAGTGATGACTTACGGCAGTGAAACGTGGTCGCTAACTATGGGTCTCACAAAGAGGCTCAAGGTCACCCAGCGTGCAATGGAGAGAGCCATGCTCGGCGTTTCCCTGCGTGATCGAATCAGAAACGAGGAGATCCGCAGGAGAACTAAAGTAACCGACATTGCTCGAAGGATTGCTCAGCTGAAGTGGCAATGGGCAGGACATATAGCAAGAAGAAGAGATGGCCGTTGGGGCGGAAAGGTTCTGGAATGGCGACCGCGCACCGCACAACGCTCCGTGAGTAGGCCCCCGACAAGGTAGACCGACGATCTGGTGAAGGTCGCGGGAAGCCACTGGATGCAGGCAGCGCTGGACCGATCGTCGTGGAGATCCTTAGGGGAGGCTTATACCCAGCAGTGGGTGTCGTGCGGCTGATATGATGATGATTATGATGATGAACTACTTACATTAAAAGTGTACGAGATGTACCTTTTGTACATCGTGCTTTGATATCTTATAGTTCTATTATGGCGTATCCAATTTCGATACAAACTCGATTCGAGCTCGATAAAATTTCAAAAGATTTTTCGTGCGGGATTTGATAACTGGAAGTATGGGAATTTCGAAACGATACATTTAAATTGATCGTAAGGGAAAAGCTATAACACTATTCATTTTTCTGCTACACACGGAAGCTTGGGGCATTGTTCCGGTAAGTTCTAGAATAAGGCCGGATATTACACGGTGCGGGATCGAATGGAAGCCATTTGCGGGGACCCGGGGCCGGGCCGGGCGTGACTGCGTCTTTTGTTTGTTAACGATCGCAACGAACGAAGATTACCAGATTTTAAACCGCCATATTTCACACCTTTGCAATACGATGTCATGAATGGCTATAGCTGAGTTTTCGTTTTGAAATAGGTTTAAACCACTGACATGAAAATTTTTTTTTTTATTTCACTGGACTGGCTGTCTGTATGATTTGACAGCTAAGTTTTTGTGCCTATTTGAAACGCCACTAGCGTGCGTCTAAAGAACTAATTTTGACGTACAATATGAAAATAGTTGCCGTGATGGTCTCTCCAGACTTCAAACTTTAGTACCATGTCCCGCACGCTATGCTCACGCTACGTCCTACAGCGCAAAAATGGCGGAAATCAAATAGGCACAAAAACAGTTTGACATAAGCCTGTCCAGTGTAAATATATGCAGGTCAGTGGTTTAAATTAAAAATGCCCAGTCTCGTGTGAACCCCGTTCTATTTCAACAGTAATTAGCTATTCTACCTCAAAAAGTTCGTTAGGCTACAGTTGTTGTTATGTTAGGCGTGCACTTAGTGTGCATCTGTATGCTCTCGTATTATGCACACTAAAATAATGTATCATGTTGATGCCTAACAATATTCATAGCCGAACGGACTTCGTGAGATAGAAAGACTTGAAAAAGATCAGAGTTTTTGAGACGTAGGTATGAAAACTTCTCATAGTACATATCTAACTCATTAAATTAGCAATGCGAATGCTAAAATCATTATCACCTCTATAATTTTGTACGGAATCTAAATAAAATTAAATATTGATTCACAAAAGGTAATAAAGATTTTTAATATTCTTTAGGTCCTTTGTGTAACAAAATAATAAAAGTGCTAAATGAAAGATTCCAAAACCAAATTTTAAAACGAAACTGTCGAAAGTAATACTATAAAGGACATCCATCATCCATGTTTCATACGTTTTTGGTCCAAATATGAAAGTCAGGCCAAAAGGCAAAAGTGCTTTATTCTGATAGATTTTGCCCACCTAAGCATTTTTTATTATGGCACTGAAGCTGTAGCACAGCGCAGTGCTACAGCTTCGGTGCCATAATAAGAAATGCTAACGTGGACAAAATCTATCACAATAAATCACTTTTGCTTTTTGGCCGGCACTTTCATATTTGGACCAAAATGGATGATGTCCTTTATATATATGTTACGGCTAATACCCGAAGTGCGGCTAAACCTAGTTTTAGCCGGCTAAAACTAGGTTTAGCCGCACTTCGGGTATTAGCCGTAACATATATATATATATATATATATATATATAATGCAGATAATGATAATGTTATTCTTATTTTTATTTTTAATACGTTTTACTTTGATAAAGAAACTAATACATAACCTGAAGCTTTACCAGTTCATCACATAGGCAATATATTGACGATTCAAATGCAGTACCTAGATCATAACAAAAAAAGCAAATTCACTGCAGTAAGTACTTCTTGATTTCTTCACAAAATCTAAAGTTCAACACAAAAGTCTGTGTTGAACGCCAAAAGTTCATATTACTTCAAAACTCCTACAAAGCCTTTCCAAATATTTAATGAGGAAATGCTGGAATTTAATGCTAGCTCTTTTAATGATCAATCGAGCGAAAATGGCTATCTTAAATAGAATTCTGCAAACAAACTTCCAACAGCGACCACTTAAAAATTGAGATTCCCCCCTCATCATAATTATAACTTAACGAAGAAGGCTGATTTTAGTAGCTTAGGGTGTTTCTACACGGTGCACACGGGCGTACAATGCTATGGAGCTGGACCCACTTTACGTGTTTCCACTGAGCATATAACTTGCGCAAGTGCTTAACTTGCGCGGGCTACTTGCACCGTGTAGAAGCATCCTTAGAAAACGACACTTTAAGAGAACGTATACGTAAGTACTTATTAAAAATAGCTTTTTATTTAATTAATAATTAATTCTCTGGTTTTGGTTTGGTTTGCGCATTTAAAAACTTACACCAAAACTGTCAACCTTAGTCTGGGTCTGGGTTATTTCGTTAAACTATAGTTATCAAACAAATCAAGGCATTTGCAACTGCTTATAGTGCATCTGTAGTCCTGATTAGAAGTTATCGTAAAACATACATAAAAAAAAACATACAGTCGACCTGATAACCTCCTCCTTTTTATGAAGTCGGTTAAAAAGTTACACTCAGGCCTCAGAATGTTTCGTTTCGCAATGCGAATGCAAGCATTCTGTCCGGGAAGACAGATTTTCGCACCATGGATGCCGAAAATATAGATTTAATGTTAAATTTTATTCGAAATTATCCCGAAATATATGCAGTTGAACATCAGGATTACAAAAATGTCTTCAAAAAAGAAGTGGCATGGAAAAAATTTCAAGAAAACAGGGGGGTAGATTTTATTGCTTACTGATTATTACTTATTTTTGTTTTAATTTTCCATAAAATAGTTTACAATTTGTGTTCTAACATTAAACGCCGCTATGTCTGCCCTATGTCTATTCGGATGGATGAAATCTACAATGACACCTTTTTGCGAAAAAACTGCAGTGTACTAGCGTTTCGCAAAGGTTTCGCTACCGCATTGGTTTCGCAGAGATTCGTCGCCGCATGCGAATGCGTCGGTGTACTAATGGCGAAAGGTCTGCGTCTGTGTAACGAGCATTTCGCAGTTATCTGCGGAACAGGAACGACAAGGACGCGACTATCTCATATCGCTAATAGTAGAGTGAGACATAAGCATATGCGAAACGCTGCCTACAACTTACAATTTTGTCGTTGTTTCGTCGCCGCATGCGAATGCGTCGGTGTACTAACCGCGATAATTATTTTATTCTTTGATTCTTTCTAGACGTTTTTTGTAACTAGATTTAATTTGAAGTCAGTGAAATGCAATTTCTGCGACAGCTACCTTGAGTATGAGTAACCTTACCAAACAAACAGAAAATTTAAGTGAAATAGCCAAAAATATTTCCTTTTCCCTAAAATAAAATTTGGGTTAAATTACAATTCACTTTCTTTGTAATGATACTTTATTTTAAGGCAATAATCGATAACGAGAAAAGATAGAATTGAATTTGTAATCGGCTTACAGCGGTGAGGGGACTCTGTTATTGGAATGTCACTCATAAAGTGGAAAATTTAAGGTCTGTATTCTCTTAACAATGTCTACCGACCTTTGTTCCGAGAGAGGCTCACCGAATTATTTTAATGTGAAATGTTTACCTTTTTGGAGTTTCCTTTTACGCGAAATTTAAGTATTGTAATTAGATATTTTCCTTGATGAAGCTTCATTTTTCACCATCAATGTCCTGTGGTTTGACCTTTGATTCATATTGTCCACAACAAACCGATCTAAAGCGGCGTATTTGAGGTTAGCTCATAAGAATTCTTATGGTTAGCTATCTAATTATGTGAGGTTGAAAGGCGCAGTAGTTCAGCGCCTGGCCTAGCGATGGCGGAGATCAAGAAAATTTTTCAAGGGTCGGTCATGAGATGGGTGACCGAAAATTTATTATCTGCGTGTTCCTTCGTGCTTGGGAAGGCACGTTAATCCATTGGTACCGGCTGCATTTGCAATCGATAACACCCACCAATCCACATTAGGCCCGCGTGGTGGGTTATTATGGCCCATCCTTCTTATCCACCCATAAGGAAGGCCTGTGCCCCAGCAGAAGGAACAATAAAAATGGCTGATGGTCATGTAATTATGTGCTTAACCTGAATCAAATACCTACCGTTGATATTATCTGATTTAATAAATATTACTATGAGAGTGACGCTTTCTGTAGTTTTGTTGAGTGGGTAGCTAGATCTATCCTTTCCTGACTTCAAAAAGCTTTTGAAGCGCTCATGGCAGAACTTGACAGACTGATCGTACTCGATCACGTTTGTTAAGCACGCTCGGTCTGGTCAGGTGTCGGATGGGTGACCGTTAAGGTGCCATTACAACTGAACGCTTCCGTGCTTCGGAGGGCACGTTAAAACGTCGGTCCCGGCTGTTGTCATCTGATAACAATCGTTAAGCCAAGTTAGAGGCCTTACAGGCGGCTTGATAAACTCTAACACCAGAGGCGGCCATAATCCTCTTTTGATAAGTAGAAGAAGATGACTTCAAAAAATTTCGCAACACTAATAATTATTTTAAAAAATACAGATTTCATGCTCCACGCAGCTATCAGAGTCGAGTCCATTGAAAATGAACATAAAAATAAAAAGTACGTACATATTAATAAAACTATCTGTTCGTCTATTGAAATCAGAGAGTTCAATTTTTAAGATTTGTTTTTGAAAAATTTCTAAGTTGCTGTGTGGGTACTTTTAATATAAATAATACATTTATATCATACAAAGTAAAATGTTTTTATTCATGTAAAAATATTAAATAAAAAAATCGGGTTGCACTCCGAGTGCCGGCAGAAGTGAAAACTTGAATATTAACGTTGTGCATTTTTTATATTTTGGAATGGTTAGGGAATAATTTTGCACGAATTGCCGTCTTACGAATTTACTCTGCATTTGAATTTACGAATACAGAACAGAATTGTACGAAAGTATTATCCATAGTTAGACAGAAAATCTAGAGTTTTGACATTGAATAAAAAAATTAGCGCGTTGCTATGGTGACACAAGTGTTTACGTCTTGAAATGACGCGCCGCCATTTTCGACGCGTCCCGTAGAAAGAGAGGGGGATACTTCCGCCGCCAGCTGTCTACGCTCCATCCGTCACATCCGTCTTACTATATTATCTGTGGTCTTACGAATTCGATCAGGGTCACGTGGTCCAGACTGACTGACGCGAGTTCAACACTTTTTCCCCATTACCAAAAAGCGTACAACGCCGCTAAAGAAGTTTTCACTTCAATTAGTATGGGTGGACCAGAAACAGAAATGAGTCAGTCAGCTGAACTGCATTACAGAGACGTTTGAATAAACGAAATTGATAGAACATTTAAGGAATCTTTTCACTTATAATTACAGTGAGTGGCCCACAGACCTCTTAAGTTTCTGCCCATTGGGCTTCTTCTTAGTAGTTCCAGTCCAAGAGCTTAAAAAATGTCCTCCAATGTAGCTGGGAACAGTTTCGGAGAAGTAATGTCTACCTCTCGCACATCTTCAGTCGTCAGCAGTTGGATGGGATTTGTGCTCTGATTCTGTACTCAGACCAACATAAGTATTCATCATCATCATCATCATATCAGCCGCACGACACCCACTGCTGGGTATAGGCCTCCCCCAAGGATTTCCACGACGATCGGTCCTGCGCTTCCCACATCCAGTGGCTTCCGGCAACCTTCACCAGATCGTCGGTCCACCTTGTCGGGGGCCTACCCACGGAGTGTCGTCTGGTGCGCGGTCGCCATTCAAGAACCTTTCCGCCCCAACGGCCATTGGTTCAGTGTTGTTTTTCAGCTGCTTGAAAGTCATACTGATCTCGTATAGGCTGAGGTCCGGGATATCTTCGGTATAGTGTCGGACTATACCGGTAAGCTTGGCTCTGGGGTCTTTAGCCTTAATTTTAGAATATAACTGCGTAAAGAAACTCTCGATCTCCCTCAGGATCAAGCTTCGATGAAATAATGTGATGCGACTGTCCTCAGTTTGTATTTATTAAATACAAATTATTCTTGTCATAATATAAAACCGGGAAACAAAGGATTTATTTGATCTTTAATAAGCATGGCATACAGTGTTGATTATAACAAAGAAATAATAATAATTAAAGTTTAATATAGATTGATACGTCTTTTATTCTACTTATTTTGACCATCCACGCCGATAACGCCGATGGCGCCGCCGTCGCCGGCAATTTAGACACCAGACGCCGCCGCCGGTCAAATGACCATCGGCGCACATGTCTAGTACCTACAAGTACGCTGGTTGATGTTGATCGAATTTTACAGGATTTCAAATCATAATTCTGACCCCACCTTGCTTTTCCGGTTTATGGATAGTTACTTACAAAAAGAAGTGAAGTCCCATCAAAAACATTTTAATGTATAATGTTGCCAAGACCTCGCACTGCCAAAAAGTTACTAGACCTTATGTAGAGCCAAGCTTCTAACTCTACGCTCCCTAACTCAACAAGCCCTAACTTCTAATAATGGTTATGGTAATATTTAGGGTTCCGTACCAAAATGGTAAAAAAGGAACCCTTATGGTGTGACTCAGTCTGTCTGTCTGTCTGTCTGTCTGTCATAGCTGGATATCTGGAGAACTACTAATGTTATCAATTTGAAATTTGGAATAGTTTAAGATGACATTTGCCTAACTATTTTGCAAATAAGAAAGAAATAAAAAAAATATTTTTTTTATAACAGGGACTGAAAAGGGGTCTTAAAAATTTTAAGTGAGCTGACTAGGGCATGTTGGGTATCATATGAAAGAGCGCTGTTTGCACATTTTAAAACATTTTTTTCTTTTTTCTTAGGCCGCATAGTTTTTAACTTATGATGAAAAATGAAAAAAAATACTGTTCCCCCCCTTATCTCCGAAATTTGCAAAGAGAAAAATCTGAAATACTATATGTAATAGTAGTTTATGTAAAGATTACAGGAAAAATAAAACGATGTCTCAATATAACGCACTTTTTTAGAAAATAAAAAAACTAATAAAAATTCTATAGTTTCACTACCAGTCAACAGATGGCGCTGTCCTAAGAATGCTCTCCTAAGAAAAAAAATAGTTCCACTATCGGTCAAGAGATGGCGCAACCTAATACTACAATAATAATTGGTGGCTAGTTCTAATATAATTACCTACTATTTGCCGTACGAATAAACGAAGAATAAGTTCCTACTTAGTAATATAAACAGTTTGCAATGTGGAGTGGCTGAATGAAACGTTTTTCAGTCACCATAAGCAGCTGTGGTTAAGATTTGTAAATTAACTCTCCGCCTGTTCGCCCTTCCACCTGTCTGCCGTTTATCCTACTTTTTTAAAGACTGTACTAAAGTAACATATCCAAATATTTTTATGATTGTACGGAACCCTCGGTGCGCGAGTCCGACTCGCTCTTGACCGGTTTTATTTTAGTCCACTTCAATCAGCTCTAAAATTTTCCTGGGTGATAAAAAAACTACCCTATTTATAAATATTGGGTCAAGTGAATGTCCATTTATCACTTATCTAAATAGAAATACGGAACCAACACCAACATCATTCAATGAAGCGTATGATTGAACTTAGACCTCAAGTCTATAAGAGGAGAAGTTATCTACGATTAGGGTTACCATATGAAAAAATCAAAAGTCCGGAGAAAAGGCCCGATTTCCATTGAAAAATCCTGAGATTTGTAGCAGTTTCAGAATAACGTACGGGTTGCAGTTCGACTTGTCACATACCAAATATTAACAAATATGATAGAACTGATTAAGTATTAAGTATACTAATGGATTGTGGCTTATTTATCCATCTTTGGTATTTAAATTGTACTGTATTTTATTGAATATTCTAAAAATCCTGAGATTTCCTGAGATTTTCAAAATCCGGCCGCAATCCTGAGAAAAGTCCAAAAATCCTGAGATCTCAGGACAAATCCTGAGATATGGTAACCCTCTCTACGATTATGCGAAAAATAAATTAAAAGCACTGGCATCGAAGGGGTTATAAATGGCTGCCTAGCCTACCAAGGAGATAGAACGACAAGTTTTTGATTAAACTTCTTAAGGGACGTGAGTACAATACCTTTTAGAGGACACTTCAATCGACCATTATCGAATAGAGGCTTTTTTCATAACACCAGTATTGAAATTGGGGAATCTTCTTGGAGTGTACTCGCATTGTTACGTAAGTACCTACCTAGGTTCCTAATTGGAAGGTTGCAATTAGTGATGTAGAAGTTTTTATTCAGTTTCCCCTGAAAAAGTAGAAGTTGTTAGTGTTAAAAGCCTTCCAAAGCCATATGGCATCTTAAGTACGTATATAGAACGTATATACGTTCTGCCGCTCTCTCGCTCGCACATTTCATGTTTTCTCAAGATTTTTTAAATCTGAGTGCGTAATTAAATAGTTCAAATAACTTTCAGAAACGGCAACCTTTTGTACTTCAGCGACACGAAACTGAAATATATGTTAAAATGTCCGTAATCTTATATTCCGAAAAGTGGCCGAAACACATTTTTTCTCGTAAGTACTCATATTTAAGTAATCTTGAAAAAACACGAATTATGCAAGCGAGAGAGCGGAAAATCGTATGCGGACTCTTAACAGCAATAGTTATTTTGTTAGTTTTACATACCAGCCCCCCTACTCAAATGGCCAACTTTCTATTCGTTTGAACGCTACGCTTACTTTTGAAGCTTAAATATGATCAATAGATGATTAAATCACACGTCGCAAACTTATTTAAATCACAGAATTCGATGTATTGTATGGAACTGTCAAGCTTACGGCTCGTAATTTTATAGTTTACTGCTTATTTTAAAGTTTTAATAGTAAGCGTAGCGTTCAAACGCATAGAAAAGTGGCCATTTGAGTAGCCCCCCAGTAGTTTTAGTAAAAGCACAGCTACAACACTATTTGAAAGTTGTCACCTTCTACCTAGATAGTGTTTTGAAAATGAGATGACATGAGGACATTATTGATATTAGTTGCTGAACGAAATCTTAAGAAAATAACTTAAGAAAAATAATATATTAGAAAAATCTTACCTTCTTATACTTGATATGGTATGGTTTATTACAAATTTGTTTCCATAATACAAACAGACCCGGAATATAAAGTGGACCCCCAAAATGCCACAAAAACGGACTACATCTTGAAATTCAAATCAGTGAAGCTGTTTTTCCTCACGCTTAGGGTCCCTATTATTGGGAATGTTGGCGAAAAAGATTTCATCTCGAATTCACGAAAGGTCGTATCTTTATTCAATGTACTGCAACTACGTTTTATTCGTTTTATTTCTTATTTGACCCTTCATTGATTTTAGCTGTGATAAAATCCTTACTATAATATTATAAATGCGAAAGTCAGTTTGTTTGTTTGTTTGTTTGTTTGTTTGTTTGTTTGTTTGTTACGCCTTCACGTCTTAACTACTGAACCGATCATCATGAAATTTAGCATACATGTTCTTAGGGGTACAGAGAAGGACATAGGATACCTTTCATCCCGAAAAAACGTATTGTTCCCGAGGGATAGTTAAAAATCTTTCCACGCAGACGAAGTCGCGGGCGGCCGCTAGTTTCAAATAAACTCGAAAAGTTATTTTGCTGTTCATGGTTCTAAATCTCTTTTTGTTATTGTGAGATATAAATAATTTCATTATCGTTTTTTCTATTTATAGGTACGTTTAATTTTTTGAACAATTTTGAGAAATTAATGTTTTAATATGTAGCTCTAAACAGAAAGTAAAACAAACTACTTGGATGGATGTATAATGTCATGGGAGTCATCAATAATTAGTTATTCATGACTCCCATGACATTATACATCCATCCAAGACAAGATTATCGCCGATTCTCAATGAAACGAATATGGGACCAAATTGAAAATATACCCAATCGAACAAAAAAAAATCAACCACAAAATCAGCACACCAATGCCAGAGTAATCGATGTATATACAAAAAAGACGGGTCGAATTGAATACCTCCCTCCTTTTGAAATTTCACACTGATTTGAACAATTAAATATTTAAGTGTGTACCTCTGTATGTATAGGAAATCGTTTGGTTTATTTAATTGAATCGACTTTCAGGTAATAACGTTTGTTCAAACAATAATTAAATATAGCTCGTAAGTACTGTTACATTACTTTGCTTATCGTAAAGTTCTACAAGTCACCAATGTTTGTCAGAAAATATTAAAACAATATTTCGTAAAAAATTTCATTACAAAACTCCTACTGCTTTCCCATGTCGTATTCCTTACTAGAGTAAAACTAAAAAGTAAGCCCCTTCGCACACGAGTCGTAGCAGAAACGTATCGTATGCAACGCGTACATGCCACACGATGTGAGTACGAGAGCGTTACGAGCGTGTCAGAAATGGTCAGAAACATGGAGAGAATTAAAACAAAATAAATCGATTTAAATAAAGTAATGTTTATTTAATTGAATCGTCCAATTTCTTTTAACCTACCTACCACCTGTTCGGACATGTTCTTTTAGCTGAGAGAAGAACAGGCGAAAGAAACTCGTCAGTTTTATCAATCAGATATTTACAATTAAATCGTTACAAACTACAACAATATAAACTTAAAAGTTATCAGTTAATCTCTTTATTAAACTATGATACTACGAGTAGTTACCAAGCAAATGCAAAAGAAATCTGTCTAATAATGTACTTTACTTATTATTACTACAAATAATCAGAATAATCATAAAATTGGGAATTAAAATTAACAGCGGATAGCCTTTGAACAACAATTAAGTCACACACAAAAACAATTAATTCAAAATAACACAATAACCATGAAGAATTTACTTAACTTAAATCCCGTGGTGCTCCCAACTTAAAAAAGTGACGCACAAAATGCTGGGTTCTTCTTTTATACCAGTGACAAACAAGTGAACGTCATCAAGCTGTCAGCACAGAACACGTGTACATAATTAGTCAACTAGAGTACTCTTTACGTAATTTAAGTGATTACAGTAATGAAAATATATCGAAAAACAATAATTATATATCAAATTAATATTGTTATAAATAAATAGTGTAAATGTCGTTTCAACAATGATTTTTCACTTGAATCATAACCGAATCAACTTCCTGAATCAAAAAAATTTAATTTTACTTAAACAACTAAAAATATAGTGCTAATGTTATAAAAAAACTAAAAAGATATAACAAGCGCGTCACTTGCATGTTCAGAAATGTATGCGCTCGACGCTCTCGTAATTTGTGAAATGTAATTTAATAGAAATTGAAAATAAAATAGTTTTTTATTTATTTATTTATTTAATTAATAACTCCTATGGTAATGAAACAAACAGCTAAAAATATTATATACTTAATTAACCACATTATGTATATTAGTATAGTAATAGTATTATATAATTATACCTATACATTTTATTCAATAACGTTTAAGTAATACTCGTAATAAATAAGTGTTTGCTATCTATTAATTTTGTTGTGTCCGACAGGGTCCATAGTGATCTAATATATAATTAAAGAACTACTGTAACACTGTGGAATGCAATAAATGATTTGAGTATTGAATACTGCTCTCATACATACAACGTGCGGCATACTCGTGGCATACGATACCTTTCTGCTACGTACGACTCGTATACGAAGAAGCTAAGTGCTTCTGGATATCATACTCGAAGCTGTAACAACAGTCTGTAGGGAACGGAACTTTGACCTTTGCAATAAACAAGGCAACTATACCAGAAAGCCTACAAAACTTTTGCTACGGATAAATCATAAATTATTCGTATTGTACACGTTTGTTAGACCTATTCTTCTCTAGTGTGGCGTAATGATTAAGGGGAAGGAGAATTTTCGAACACATTGTTAAGAAAATACAACACTATTTTTTTATTCACGAGCCAAACTTTTGGTATGGATATTGTTCAGCCCCCCTACTAAACTTTAGAATAAACCTGTAACTATAAAGTAACGTGCCGTATAAACTTGTCAATTCTATAAAATACATCAACGTCTCGGATTTACATAAGTTTATGACATGTGATTTAAGTCTATTGTACATATTTAAGCCTTAAAAGTAAGCGTAGCGTTTAAACGCACAGAATGTTGGCCATTTGAGTAGGGAGGCTGATCATGAATCTTATCCAGCAGTACCTATCCAGTATGTACCTACCCTAATATAAAAACGCAGTATGGTGGTGCTAAAATGGTCAGCTCTACTTCTGAAGTCTAATTAATTTAATGTACTGTAGCTTACTTAATTCTGAAGCCAAGCAAAACCTACTACGTTTTCACTTCCATAATACCGTGGGAGAGAATTCTGTTTTGAACTATCTTATTGGACACCTAACTGGGGGTTAACCGCCGGGCGCCCCCAAAAAGTAGGAATAAGGTCGTGTATAAATATGTGAGTGGATAGTCTGGCTGGCGAGCCGATAAATAATGCACCGAACCTCATGCCTCAATATAGACGTTTGACGCCAACTTTTTACTTGATCGAATTGTCGGTGAAAATTTTCTGATAATATGTCACTTCGCGGGCCTATTTTCTAACTCTCTTGACAGCTTCAAGCAACCGAGTTTAGATGGTGAAATACAGTGCTGCTTTTTAATAAAAGAGGGTCATCACATTGATTTTTACTGTAGCAGCAATTTAGTTACACTTTATGCCAAATTCGGTTGTCCACTAAAAACTGTCAGTGTAGTATTTGCAAAATTATGCTGGAACAGTGGAACTTTACATAGCTCTTCGTGTTCCTATTTTTACCTCCAATATTTGCTCATACGTGACCATGGTACTGTTAGTTATTCTGTAACCATGTGAGGTGGATATAATTATTTGTTTTGAACGCAAAATGCAAAAACCACGGCGAATACATCTTGCGAATGCGACAAGAATTTTATATTCATATTCTAAAACTTCTTAGAATATGAATCGAATAGTCATGTGAAATGTCACCATTAAGTGTGTCGTCATCAGACCATCAACGTCCTAACTGAATATAAAGGATTAAAATTAAAAAGACCACCCGCTTTCTTATCCTCTAGTGAACAATGTTTATGTATGATGTAAGAGATGGAGGGAGAAATCCAATGCTGGATGGACCAATGTAGTTTGGCCTTTTATACCTTCTTATTGAGGAATCTTTTCTCAATAAGAAGGCATAAAAGGCCAAAGTAATAATGTTTCTTTTCACGTATTAAATAATTGCAGTACATAATATATTTACACACGTAATTAAAACTAATTTTAAAATCGTGGCTAAATTATTCCAAGTAAACTTCAAAGAAAAGTAACAATAATTAAGAAAATAATTTTCCTTTCAATCTTAATTTGATACTTGCTAAGAAAAAGTGTATTTTAAATTAAGCCGACCGTTTTTAACTGTAGATTTTTATCATTACTTTAATTTGGAAGACGGTACGGTTTTATTTACAACGCAATTTAGTTAATTTTATAATTTACATGCAAAGTGTGCTATTATTTATTTTTATTACGAGCAATGGTTAATTTAATTAGATTTATCTTATACGCAATAATCAAGTTGAACCTTGGACAAAGTTGAACGCTTGAAAAGCTGCGTTCAGGAATACAAAAGTATTACTATTTTCTTTTAACTATTTGATATCAATTTTAGAGAGCGTTTTTGCATCAACGCGCGACGATGAAGAGTAGAGATATCATCAATTTCTCAGGTATTTTGTGCAGTCAAAAAGTGTTTTTCTATCAAGCACGCTTAATTTTCTAAACCGATTTTCAGCTCTCATTGAGAAAAATACACTTATCATAGGTTTATTCGCTCAATATGAATATTAGGTTTTCTACCTGCTGCAACTTTGGTAGGTAAGCTGTTGTAATAAACGGTTGTTTCTCTTAAATGCTATTTTCAGCTTTAGCTGCCAGGATACCATGATTAAAATCAAGGGGTACATTGTAATGTAAATTTCCGGAGCACTGATATTCAAACTCTATTCAAAACAGTTCAAGTTTCAGATAAGATTCGTATACAAGAGTAAGATTGTATATCTAATTTGACTACTAAGCAACTAGAATTTCTCTGTAAATTATATTGGATCAGTTTTATGTTGAATCAGGCCTTAGGGGTTTGGTGAAAATTGTAAGTTATAGTTGAATCCCTAATACTTATACGATTTCATAAGTCAATGAATAAGTTACGTTGATCTTTTTTTATGCTTTTTTTTCTTAGCAAGACGACTTAACACAGACTGAATTATTTTCTGCAAATCTGTTCTCATTTTAGGCAATCCTTCTCAGTGATAACGTACATATAGGTATTACCAATATCTAAACTAACGTATAAAGTACCTACAAAGGGCCTATACAAAAAAGCATCGCGATAAGCGTACGATGTTCGTCTCATTCTGTGCAATTATTAACTTATGTAATGAGGTTCAAAATCAAGTAAATGCATTCACAAACATCGGCCGACTATCGTAACTCTTTTTTGGAATAGGCCCTCAGTATTTTGTTTGTAGATGGTTTGCAGTCAACGCAAGGAAAGGTACATTAAATATTAAATGCGCTTTTTTACAAAGTTCAGAATATTCGTGACTGCAGAAAATAAAAATATGCACTACCTAACAATTTTCTTCAATAAGTTCTTTGTGCTTGCAATTTGCGTTATATAAGCCGAACGTTTAGTAGCCGACTTTTCTTTTTAGTCCTTTCACATTTCTTAAAAAAATACATTTTCAAATAACGTTCTAAAAGCACCATTTGATCCCGACGGTTATTTTGAGGTCTTGTTTCAATTTTGATTTGGTGGGACTTTTAAGAAGGAACGATAAAGGAAGGGACTTTTGATATCAAAGAGAACCTTTTCAAAGTCATATTTTTATAACGGCACTGAATGTAATGAATTGAAGTTAATTAATAGCTGCATAAACTTATAATTTTTGATTCTGTATTTTTTCCAGGAAGATCAGGCAATTAAGATCTTTACTTAATGTCGATATGTAGAAGTTCAATAAAAGAAAGTATATCAGTAAGTAATCATATTAAAATGCAGTAATAAATAAATAAATAATGGTAATAATTACATTGTTCAAATCACGTTAGGTAAAGGGAAAAATAGAAGATAGCAAAACCGCGGAATAAATAACAGTAGGTAGGTACTTTACGTAGCCTGATTTTACAAAACCCAGAAGCTTTAATTCGTTTGATAACGTATTATACTGCCAAATTAAAAATGTTAGTCATAATGTTTGTTAGTAAGATTTTTTGAATGACTTATTTTATTCGGGTAATAATTTAACTGGCTGATATCTGTTATCTGGGGATTGAAGAATCAGCTATAAAACTCTGCAAAATATTAACAATTACGTTTTAAATGTATCCGTTCAAAACAGTTAACTATTGTGCGTTTAATTATTCTCGCGCGATCTAATCAATTTAGCAATATTTGGATACAGCCTGCCTGCTCCGAAAGATAGGAGTATGTTAATTGAGCAAATTGCATCTCAAAATATACTGACAAAATAATTGTTTGATTGTCTGTCTATATAACGAATTAACTTTGAACAAATAAATAAGCTACCCTTTATAAAATTATGTGAGATGACCTATTACTCTAATTTATATTTATATCTACGATACCAGCCACTGCCAATTTTAGCCTAAACTAGTTTTCCTAGACCAAACTGGTTTATCCTAATGCGAGTCAGGAATCAGGAGAACTAAGGTACTTAGGCCCGTATTTATAAACCGCTCTCAGGTTGCGTTCAAACGATAATACACGACCCGACCTCAACCCGAACTCAACTCAAACTCACCTCAACCGCAGCCCACCTTGAAATACATCGCTTACAATTTTGAGTCTTATGACACATTAATAAGCTCTTGTGTAATGTTCAGGTGAGTTTGAGGTGAGTTCGGGTTGAGTTTGAGTTGAGTTCGGGTTGTGTTCGGGTTGAGTTTGAGTTGAGGTCGGGTTGAGGGCAAGACGTGTCCAGTTGCATCGACAAAATATAACGGAGCTTATTAATGTGTTATAAAACTCAAAATTGTAAGCGCTGTATTTCAAGGAGTGGGCTCCGGTTGAGTTGAGTTCGAGTTGAGTTCGGGTTGAGGGCGAGTCGTGCATTATCGTTTGGACGGAGCCTTAACGTTGAGAGCTATTTTGATCATACTTGAGATGCTCTTCTTATAGGAACAGCATCTAAAGTATGATCTCAAGATAGTGTGTGAATGCATGTTTTTTCCATATTAATCAGCAACCATTAGATGTTATATGCGAAAACTTATAATGGTGCATAGACTCCTACACGGATTACTTACAAAGCTATTAAGTCACTGTATGTTTTCCTATGAAATAAAATAAAAAATAAATAGAATACCTCTCAAAGTTGAGAGCGATTTATAAATACGGGCCTTTTTTATGTACAACGGGAATGCTTGAGCTTTTTCACATCTGATGTTAGGTGACAATAAGGGGAAGCGCACTACACCCGGAATCCTCATCACTGAGAAACTGGTTATTTTACCTCTCTGCCGGAACACAACAAATTTTAAATTGTTGTTGTGGCGTCAGACTTTGTTAAGATAGTGGTAGCTAGCCACGCGGACTTGAAATTAACCCTACCACCAACCAACCTAGTACAAATTGTACTCCCCATGAGAATCAAACCCGGGACCCCTGCATCTTACACGGGTGGGCAAACCACTAGACCACAGAGGCGGTTAGTGAGGCCTTAGACTAGCTTAACATCAGACCAACTCTAAATATTGATAATAACAATTTCCTCCGTTCCTCGTGGTTACACCAGTCGTTGTAACTGCGAGGAAGACCCTGTTCCTCGTCGTTACCCATGTAGTAGGTAGTAGGTATGAACGTCTATAGAAAAAATAGTTGTGAGTTACAAGTCGTGATGAAGTTTGGCCGCATGATGGAAACTGATCTATCTATAAGCTGTTCCTAACTAATATTGAGCTGGGTCAAACTGTATTCCATACGGCGGCGGCGTGTTAATAGCGCTCTTTTCACGGCTTCATTTTAAAAATGATAACTGTCCAGGTTTAGCTAATAGGTCAAACGTGGTATCATTTTCGGATAAATCAATAATGTTGAATTCATTTCTGGTATAAAAAAATGCAAAAAGTTTTCAAAACATTACACAATAACCAAAATTTTCAAAATTCATTTTTTTATTTTAGGTCTTGGAACTTGTTTCAGTATTTTCAAAAAACTACCTTAATAAAGCGTTTTTCAGGTTAATTTGTTATATACTTTTGTATGAAGTTTGAAAATTTTGGTTATTGTGTAATTTTTCAGAAACTGCTTAATAAATTGCATTTTTTATACCAGAAATGAATTCTACATTATTGATTTATCCGAAAATATTACCACATTTTTGACCTATTAGCTAAACCTGGACAGTTATAAATTTTAGAATGAAGTCGAGAAAAGAGCTTTATTTAACCCGCTGCGCCGTATGGAATGGTTTGTAAGGACAGTTTGGCCCAACTCAATATAGTTAGGAACAGCCTACAGATCAGTTTCCATCATGCGGCCAAACTTTATCACGACTTGTAACTCCCAATTCTTTTTTTTGTATAGACGTTCCCCTACT
This sequence comes from Agriphila geniculea, assembly GCA_943789525.1. Classification (NCBI taxonomy): domain Eukaryota; kingdom Metazoa; phylum Arthropoda; class Insecta; order Lepidoptera; family Crambidae; genus Agriphila; species Agriphila geniculea. Next base: position 20,138,483 of record OX038875.1, read on the forward strand.
ATAGTTGGTCTTCGATTATCGATTAAAACACAATTACAGTAATAGTTCCACATTCAAAGTTGTAGTAAATATAAGTATGTACCTGTAACGCCCTTCCAAATATAATAATACTACTAGTATAAAATTATAGTATCTGTGATAATTCCACAGCATACATAATAGTATAATACCCACTTATTTAAAAGTTTTATGCGTTGATAATGAGCGAATATCCGATATTAAATACTGATGACGTCACACGACACTTCGCCTCCAACTGGCGTCGTCAGCAGCGCCAGGAATATTATTTGGATTGTCATAATGCCAACGTGATATTGCATGGTACGCGAATAAACGCCTCTTCATATTTTTAGGGTTCCTTACCTTCAAAGGTATAACAAAATCTTAATAATTTTTGACCGACACTTTTAATAGATTTGCCAAGTTCCTGTCAACTGAATATTTAAGAATTTGTTGGTTTTCGGGTGAAAGAAAACAAAATTTATTCAGTTGACAAATCTGTCGAAAGTGCATTCTATTAATGTCCACACTTTAGACAGAAAGACAGAAAAAGGATTTTTTAGGCTTGCGTAGACGTAACAAGTTGAAATTAATGCAATATAATTTTTTTAAAGTTGTTAAATAATATCAAGTTTCTAAATGAACTCAATCAGAAGATACGGTCACTAATGTCATATATTTCGACTCCGTTTAAATCAAAACCTATAATAATTTATTCCATCGACTTAGAATCATGAAATTCAACTAGATGAAAAGTAAAGGTAAGTAAAGAAAAATCGGCACATTTAAATTTAGCAGCTATAATAATATCGCATAAATATTATATGTACGGAACCGTCGGCGTGCAAGTCGGACTCGAACTTGTCTGGTATTTTTATCATTTGCCGACTTTATTGGCGTTTAGCTGTTTTTCGATAGCTTCATATCTTGTGAGTCATATAATATTAACTTTGGCAGACATATCATAAATAATTAATGAACTGATTTGATAGTTATATTATCACATTTACTTTTTGTAATAACTATTGTGGGAATCAAACCCAGGCTCTATAACTCGGCAAGTAATTCCACGAGAATATTTCAATTATTTGGAGTTGAGTTGATTTTCCTTGAAAAAGTTTAACTTATTTTCAAAACTATAGTAGTTTCTATGTAAGTCTATTAGTATGCCAGTTGATGCAGGCGAGCTTATTTATATACGTCACGAGTTTAAAAAACTCAAAACAACCGTGTGCCATGACGTTTTTCAATACATTTACGAGAAAACATTATTGGTACTACTGAAATTGTAATAGAAATAAAAAAAAGTGTGAACAAAAACGCACGATGCGCGGTAAAATCTACTTTCCGCACGCTGTACTAAACCGTAAACAAAAATGCACGGGGCGTGCGGTAAAATCAACTTTCCGCATGCTGTACTGTCATCGAAAGCACACATTTTTTCCATTTCTCTGAAATATAATGAGATGCTAATGAAATAATGTACGTAGAATGTTTTAAAAGCATACACAATTTGTACACTAAAAATATACTGCAATTTAAACTTGTTTACCTGCTGCAGAATTTCATTTGCTAATGTTTATGAATAAGTAAGTATTACAATTTTGTTGGAGTATCTGTTCGAAGATTCCAATTTCTATTTGAACCCGAGACGTTAGCTAAAAAGCGAAAATAAGCATAACTATGTAGAAGTACAAAATTCCAGTTCTTACTAATTATACCGTAATTTTTCTTTTGTAAAATCACACCATGAATAAATTATTGTTCCGGAATAATTTTTGATCATACTAACTAAATTAATTTTATATATTCTATAGTATAAAGAGGTGGACTTAATAATTTTTTTCTTATTTTTCAGCTAGCTGTTTCAGCTAGTGACTTAAAAATTGGATAAAAGAAAAACCCTATTTCTTTTAGTACCTACCTACATCAGTCTGTGAAATGAATCAGTTCAGTCTAAGTTCATAATTTAACGCAAAAATTTGACGTTAGTAGGTTTGTATATAATAGTAAAAAGTAGTCTGCATAAAATAGATTATATATAATAGTGATAGTTAAACTGTAATATAAAATGACCATTAATTAAATAGATAACCTCTTTTTACGGTTTTACTTAAGTCAATAAAATATAAGTACATCGGTAGTTGTATTGATAGTGTAGGTAGGTAAACCTTAGTATATTTAATAAATCCAGCAGTAAAAATAATATAAACACAATGATAGAAGGCTGCTTAACATAGATGAGAATGTATTCTTTCTCATGACTATTGTAATTTAAAAATATACCACAAGATCTTTTCATTCATTTACTACTTATATACGTAACCTACAACCTGCATAATATAAATATACCTACGATGGATATATTATATTTTCATGAACCTATATAATACCGAGTAGGGGAGTTTGTCCTGAAACTCCTATGAATAGATACATTTACATAAACATAAAGGTTCGCTGAAAATAGCGTTTCAGTGGATGTTGTCGCATGAAAATCTTCGAGCCATGGCCTCTTTCATTTATCATTTGTTTGAATAGTGATAACGTAATGACACGGAGTTTAAAATACAACTTCTTCTGTTTTGTAATGCTGTAATTTTAATGACGATAAGTTCGTTGGAGGTAAACCAATCAACACATTAATAATGTTTATCATGTGCACATTATTCTATAAAAAACCGGCCAAGTGCGAGTCGGACTCGCGCACGTAACAGGGTTCCGTACCAAAAAGCAGCAAAAAAAAAATACGTTTGTTGTATGAGAGCCCCCCTTAAATATTAGTTTTGTTCTGTTTTTAGTATTTGTTGTTATAGCGGCATCAGAAATACATCATCTGTGAAAATTTCAATTATCTACTTGTTGTCGTTATTAATATCGAGCAAAAAACGGCAAAAAAATCACGTTTGTTGTATGGGAGCCCCCCTCATATATTAATTTAATTCTGTTTTCAGTATTTGTTGTTATAGCGGCAACAGAAATACATCATCTGTAAAAATTTCAACTTTCTAGCTATCATGGTTCATGAGATACAGCCTGGTGACAGACAGACAGACAGACGGACAGCGGAGTCTTAGTAATAGGGTCCCGTTTTTACCCTTTGGGTACGGAACCCTAAAAACTTTTCAGATATCCTATTTTTAGTCCGTGTATATATGTGTAAATATAAACACAAACAAAATATGGGGCCATTTCCTATACATAAACATGCGGATTTGAAAAGGAATATTTACAAATGAGTAATCGGAAAATGAAAACACTGACGTGTATCCTAGTCCATTTAAAATAGAAGCACTTCGTACGAAATTGTTTAGAATTCCGCAATCTAAATTGGATGCACGTATCTCATCTGTTTTTTAGTAGGCACTTTAGATAACTTTGAATAAAACTTATATTGTTTATATGAAAGAAAACTTAATTTTGTAAAGCTTTAGATTTTTCTGCATGTATGTGTATAAAAATATTAGCAAAATCTTGATTTTAGTAAGTGTAATCAAAATTTGCACAATCAAAACTCGATTTTCTTACCTAAATCCAGGAAGCCAGTTAAAAGATAATTCCTCCTTACACACACAATACACGAATACAACACAATTTCAGTTATATTCACACAATCCGTCGGTTTTCCACCGGCACAGAGTTTCGCGGGAGGCAGATAGCGGAGCGTCGCGCGGTCGTCATCCGCTGAGGCGCGCCGTAGACTGGGGTGCGGGCGGGAGCCAACACGCTCCGTTCCCGCCCGCCCAAGAGTCCCCGTAGTACTTTTGTTTCTGGATCACATACCTGTGCCTTGAGCATTGTGGCTCTTTTTGCTGCAAACCAGGTGTGCCTAGCTTTATTTTGCATGGAAATGGTTACCCACAAGTAATCGGATTATGCGATGCATACAATGTGAACGTGGGACAAGTAATAAGTAAGTCATAGCTTGATTGAACCTAAATTAAACCTCTATTTCAGTTCATTTTTTACATAAAAATACTTACATATTCATCTTCATAATTATCATCTTTTTAAAAACAACTATTGGTCCTACTGGCACGTTAATTTAACGATTAGCTGCCCCTAGACAAAATTTATTTGTTGGTTTTCCTTCTTTACACATCAACTTTGTCTAGGGATACAGGTGTTATTTTCATACAAACGAGGTAACTTTGAAGCCTTGGTTTTCTGCCAGGCATGTCCCGTGCTGTGATCTGATGATGGCCATTCAGGGAGTGAATGGAGGAGATTCAGATCGTAATAAACACCCAACTGATCTGATCAGAATTCTAAAAGATTAATGGGTCAGAGTTCTCAGTTTGAGAATTCCCATACATTTTCATGCTATTTTCGCAGTTTTTTAAACAGGTCAGATCAGTTGGGTGTGTCTCCATTCACTCCCTGGATAGCCGTCATCAGATCACAGCACAGTACATCCCTGGCAGGAATACAAGGCTTCAAAGTTACCTCGTTTGTATGAAAATAACACCTGTATCCCTAGACAAAGTTGATGTGTGTATTTGTTTATTATCATTATCATTGTCACGAGTTTGTTTCATTAACTAATTAATCTTCCGATTAATTAATATTGGTTATACTCATGAGAGTCAATGGATTACAACTCGCACCTTTGTTATAAAAATCTTATCTCAATTAGCAATTCTCTCTTGAGAGTGTCGGAGCGATTGGTTAATCTTATTACGGAATACGCGCCTGTGTAAGTACAGTATAATCTCATTCAACTTAGTTAATCTCATTATCGCGTTCGTCCAGTTTTATTGTACTTTTGTTACTGATTTTCACATTGCCATTTTGAAAAACGTAATCTTTTATTTTTCAGACTAATAACATAAGTATTACGTAAGAAGTTCAATTCATATTGTTTTTTATACCTCAAAACTTTCCTAAACGAAATAGGAAATAAACTCAACATAATTTTCACGTATTTTTTCAAATCAATGTAATCCCCAATAATATATTATTAAGTACTTACTATGAATCATAAAATTTATTTGACTCGGTGTTTAGGAAGGACTATTCAGTTACAAAATTTTAACATCTACAAGCGGGTTATCACAGTATAAAAACTTATATATACAGGGTCACTGGAAATTTGACGTATTCCTGCTAAAGGGTTATAGATGAGGTCAAAACAAATATTTTTTGTTATATTACTTTTTCTCAAAAAGTTCATAGTTTTTGAGTGAATTGAAATTAAGTAATTTTTTACCAAAAGTACGTTTTCAAAAACAAAAATTTAAAATAAGAGATAACTACTCGTTCGATTCCGGTTTTTTTATTATTTTGGGATAGAAAACAGTCTAAATGTTGGTAATGTATAAAAAAAATACAAAAAGTACAGGTGTTTATAAAAAAATCAATCCTTAAAAGCATTTCTTATTTTTATTTTTTCAGATTTTTTAGAAAAGGCAGCAATTATCTTTAAAAAATTCCTAGTAACTGAGCATGCATAATATTTTAAAAACATCACCATATATTCAGCTTTCAGTTGAGGTATAAAACTTAATAATATCTTAAATAAAAAATTAGAAATTAAGACTTAAGCAAATTGCAGTCCCATTTCATGTAGCAAAAATTTCCTACTTCGAGCGCTTCGGAGGTGACCGTATTACCCTACTTATATCATAAATGTGAAAGTTTGCTTATTTCGATGATTGTTAATCAATCATGCAAAACGGCTGAACGGATTTGGATGAAATATGGCACACAGATAGTCTAAAAGCCGGATTAAAACTTAGGAGGATACTATAATATTGGTTAAAGGTTCCCTAGGGATTTTCTCGAATGTAAATGCCGATGAAGTCGCGGGCAGAAGCTAGTTTGCCATAAATGGTCATGCTCACTTAAAAATAATGATAAGAGTTTGGGGACAGGATTATTTTCATCCGCATTTACATTCGAGAAAATCCCTAGGGCACCTTTAACCAAGATGATAGGATTTAGTTAGATAGTTTTAATCCGGCTTTTAAACTATATGTGCGCCATATTTCATTCAAATTGGTTCAGCCGTTTTATGTGATTGATTAACAATCATCTAAACAAGCAAACTTTCACATTTATGATATAAGTAGGATAATACGGCCACCTCCGAAGCGCTCGAAGTAGGAAATTGTTGCTACATGAAATGGGACTGCAATTTACTTAAGTCTTAATTTCTCATTTTTCATTTAAGATATTATTAAGTTTTATACCTCAACTGAAAGCTGAATAGATGGTGATGTTTTTAAAATATTATGCATGCTTAGTTACTAGGAATTTTTCAAAAATATCAGGTGCCTTTTCTAAAAAATCTGAAAAAATAAAAATAAAAAATGCTTTTAAGGATTGATTTTTTTATAAACACCTGTACTTTTTGTAATTTTTTTATACATTATCAACATTTAGACTGTTTTCTATCCCAAAATAATAAAAGAAACCGGAATCGAACGAGTAGTTATCTCTTATTTTAAATTTTTGTTTTTGAAAACGTTCTTTTGGTAAAAAATTACTTAATTTCAATTTACTCAAAAACTATGAACTTTTTGAGAAAAAGTAATATAACAAAAAATATTTGTTTTGACCTCATCTATAACCCTTTAGCAGGAATACGTCATATTTCCAGTGACCCTGTATATATACTGTGGTTTTATATAACCTACAAGTAGTGTCCTCCTGCAACTTTGTCTACTTGGAATAATAATCAATTTCTCGTAGTACTTTCAATAACCAATAAAATATAATGTATCTATATCACACAGCAATAGTGTAGGTTTCAATTACAAGATATATTATTTTTGAAAAGAATTTACGGAGATCCTTCCGGCTGCCTACGAAACCAATGCTACGTAACCAGTTACGTCTGAAGAGTTATTTTTCTTGCTACGAAACTTACGTACAAAGAAGACTTTTCTTCCTACGAAATGAGTTTCGTACGACTGCTTACGAAAACTACTACGTATATAATCATTCTTCTCCTAAATCCAATTACAAAATACACCCCTTTCTTTCTCAAATGGTACTACCACTGTACCATTTGAAATATACGATTTACTTAAGGCTCGGGCAGAAACATTTTTCTCTGCCTTTTTTTTACGTGTAAAGAGTATGGAAAATAATCTTTCTTCTGCACTTTTTCGATGTGTTTCGTTGTTTTTCATGATTATCTTTATCACAATAATTGTAAATTGTAAAGAAAGATAATTATTATCTTTCTTGAAAAAATTATTGGAGTTATTGGATTTCACAGTACGTTAATAGTACATTATGATACAAGTTAGCTTAGGTTGCTTATTGCACACAAGGCTGTGGGTTGCAGCCCGAGCCGCAGGCGAGGGCGTAACTCAGCCGAGTGTGCAATAAGTAAGAGCTCACGAGTTTCATACGACGTTTTTCAACACATGTGCGAGGAAAAAACAAAGTAATTTACCACACAGCAACAAGTACGACAAAAACAAAATGATAATCATGATGAGAAAAGGCGCGCAGTTTTTTTTTTTTGTTTTTTTCACACGCCCAATGCAAGAATATTTTGCGAACAAATGGGTTAGTGAGCATACAGCCTACTTAAAAATTATAAATTTAGGTGATAAAATGCTAATATTTTAATATTTTTTAATAAATATTGTAAATTAGGAATAATTTGATAATAATAAATATTTGTTTGACTTAATTAAGGACCTACACATTTATATATTCCAAAAATGCAAATGAATTTTCAGCGGCATAAAACCTCTTTTGTGTTACTAAAAAAATAACTGTATTACCCGGTTAAATTGAAAATGCTGTTTACTCGCATAGAACTTGCAGTAAGGTACAAATTTAACTTTGTAGGGATAATTCTATAACCAACTAGTGTTTTATATATTATTGCACGCGTTTGTTATAGTTCGGTTTATGGCCCTAAAAGCGATGTATTAGGGCTCACTTTTCGAGCAAGTGTGTTGAAAAGTGTATTTTGATGAAGAATTAGATACGTTTCCGCTATTATTTATGCCAAAAATAAGACCCTATGCAAGCGCTTTTGATGATATACTGATTTTTTACAATCATCTGTGAGGTTTATACGCAATTTAATACACAAGTATTAAACTGCGTATAAGTAGCCACAAAGCTACTAAAGAATCTTTTTAGCTTGTCGTATGTTTTTTTGTGACTTTACGTTTTCTATATAAATATATGACCCACGCAAACCACGTTTTCCTATCATGGACCCTTAAACATTGCAAATGTCAGGCAGGTATCTAACTATGTTGTTGTATTTACGTAAAGTGCACATCAAATTGCTTCTTCCCTCGAACTTCCCGGTGCCTTCGCGTTTGTTGTTCCCTCATGATTGATTAATAGCCTTCTTGGCAGTCCCTCACAATTCTCATAGTCGACATAAAAACCTTTTTTTATTACTTTCCTAATGGCTTACGCGCAGAATTGCCTAAAGAATCCATAAGCATTTTTATTCGCCTACTCGGATTGATATGAAACATCTCATCTGTATTCTTATTAAATTGAATGTTACCTACGTAAGGGGTACTATTGCGATTTATTATTGGTAAAGATTGTTGTAACAACATGATTGTTGTGACAGATGCTGAATGGATGCCATTTTAGTGCCACTTTATTATTTAATTTAAGTTCTCTCTATAATATTAATCATAATTAGTTAAGTATAACATAGTTGCAATAGATTTTTGAATTTAAGTGGTTACTAAATAAATACTTTTTTTTTCTTTCTTTCTTCTTTATCAACCATTTTTGAGTGGTTTACTATAACAAATAAAATTAGTTTTTAACCGACTTCAAAAAACAAAAAAAAGGAGGTTCTCAGTTTGACCTGTATGTATGTATGTATGTTTGTCCGCGATTATCTCGCGTTTGGCTGAACCGATTTTGATGTGGTTTTCAGAAAAGTATTTGTTGCACTTAGGAGGAGGTTTTAGTATTTTAACCGACTTCAAATAAAAGAAGGTTCTGAGTTTGACTCGTATGTATGTATATATGTTTGTCCGCGATTATCTCGCGTTTGGCAGAACCGATTTGGATACGGTTTTAAGAAAAGTATTTGTTACACTGAGGGAAAGATTTTAGTGTTTTAACCGACTTCAAAAAAAAAGTTCCGAGTTTGACTCAAATGTATGTTGTCCGCTATTATCTCGCTTTTAGCTAAACCAATTTTGATGCGGTTTTCAGAAAAGTATTTGTTACACTCAGGACAAGGTTTTGGTATTTTAACTAAAAAAAGGAGGTTCTCTTCTCAGTTTGATCCGTATGCATGTTTGTCCGCGATTATCTCACGTTTGGCCAAACCGATTCTTCTACCTAGATAATATATCTAATACAGAAGGTACTTACACTAAAAATAAAAAATTGTTTTAATAAACAAAGAACCGACTTCAAAACCCCACTCTACCTCTAAAAAGTAAGAAATAATATTCAAATCACTAGATACGCATTATCATTGTAATCAAACACGTCTATTGAAGTCGGGTGGGGCTGTTACAATAAAAAAAAATGTCCTCCAGCTTAAGTAATTTTTTGCTGTTTTTTGCTCGATGTTAATAACGACAACAGGTAGACAGTTAAAATTTTCACAAATGATGTATTTTTATTGCCGCTATAATAAAAAATGCTAAAAACAGAATAAAATGAATATTTAAGGGGGGCTCCCAAACAACAAACGTATTTTTTTTGCCGTTTTTTGGTACGGAACCCTTCGTGAGCGAGTCCGACTCGCTGTTGGCCGGTTTTTTTATTTTTATAATAGTTCGGCTATGGCGAGCGTCCGCTGCGTTGAGCGGGATCGCAGTACGGGCGTCTGCTTCGGGCTGTTTCCTGTACTTATAGGTATTCTTTTATTTTATGTCACTAATTTTTGTAGTAATTACTCCACGGATGTTTCTGTTTAAGAGGGCGCAGTCTGCACACTAGCACCGCCATTGAAACGAGAATCTTAGGGCTTAAAATAAAGGCAAAATTGTTAATTATCTCTCTGTAGTGCACTCCCAACAAGCTTTGTGGTACTTTTTATCACTTCACTACATACTCGTAGAATAAAACAAAGTCGCTTTCTCTGTCCCTATATCCCTATGTATGTTTAAATCTTTAAAACTACGCAACGGATTTTGATGCGGTATTTTTTAATAGATAGAGTGATTCAAGAGAAAGGTTTATATGTATAATACATGGTGTCAAATTTTACACTACACCGAAGCGAAGCGAGGTCGTTAGTAAACAATATTTTCTAAGCTGTCGATTAGTTTAATAGACTTTTATTGCAAAAATTGACCACTTTTAGCAATTAAACTAAACGTCAGGCTACAAAATATTGTTTTTCTAGCCTGACTTGTTTCATAACCACTGAAATCACCAAGCCTTTGCATAAAATAGTAATTTACCCTTCAAGTATCCGTAAAACTTGGCCATGAAAAAAATACAGAGAGAGTTTCAGAACCAAAGTTTTTGACATGAAAACTCTTTAAAGAGGCCTATAGCAGAGCACCCTTGAGAATATCATTAAATATAAGCAGGCTTCAGTATAATATTGAGTAATAAATTGAATATCATAATATTACATGATTATTTACTTAGCGATGTGAAGGGTCCGCCTTGAATAAATAATAAAGAAGGTACTCGTTCCTTTGGCATTAAATGATATCTTATAATACTTCCAAAGTTGGCGACTTTTTGCTATCAATCTATAATGTTATTCATAATGTGTAGTTTCTGTAGCTTAAGTAAGTATAAGTTCTTTCGAACTTATTAATAGTAATCAAAAAATTGTTTTAAAAAACAAAAAAAACGACTTCAAAACCCAACTCTACCTCTAAAAAGCAATAAATAATATTGAAATCACTAAATACGCATTATCATTGTAATAAAAAAACACGTGTATTGAAGTAGGGTGGTGCTGTAAGAATAAAAAAAGTTGTCCTCCAGCCCCACCCCATACAATGATAATGCGTATAGTGATTTCAATATTATTTATTGCTTTTTAGAGGTAGAGTAGGGTTTTGAAGTTTTAGAATTAAAAAAAAAGGAATTTGTACTCCAGCCCCACCCGACTTCAATAGACGTGTTTTTATTATTACGAATATTATTTCTTGCTTTTTAGAGGTAGGTTTTTTGAAGTCGGTTTTTTGTTTTTTTAAACAATTTTTCTGAAATCGGCATCAAAATCGGTTCAGCCAAACGCGATATAATCGCGGACAAACATACATACATACAGGTCAAACTAAGAACCTCCTTTTTTTTGAAGTCGGTTTAAAAGAAATTAAGCAAAGCATTTTAACTTTTTTATTCCTAATTTGCTTTAGCATGGCATATTATTTTTTGTCATAGTAATTATTTTGCAATAATTGTTATGGCATATTTCTATTGGTTTAGTGATTATTTGAGCTGATTTGTTTTTGCATAATGTTATTAGGCTGATTGTCTATTCGCCTAATATTTATTTAACATAAAGATCAAACACAATAAGACCAATTATCACTGGGTGTTTAAATTTATGCTGTAGAATGTTATATAACATTAATGCTTAAAAATATCCATAAGCTGTTATCCATAGCTGTTTACAATAATATTACGTGTAAACATCATTCGGTTAAAATCAAAGTATGCTGTGACATAACTATTATGGTTTAACATTTTATGCAAATACATAGGGAACCATTAAGCAATTTTGCTTCATACAGATAAGTTGACACTACTTTTTCAAGATGAAAGTTACAATTATTTTTAAAATGACAGCCATATCCCAATTAAAAAGACATCAAATGCTTTATTCCGTGGTTTATTTCCCTTTTTGTAAAATTCTAATAAAACAGAAGTAAAATTGAATAGCAATATGTAATGGCAACGAGGTTTATAATTCTAAAAAAACAAATTATAGAATAACATCACAGTATATTATTAAATGTAGTTGTAACGTTTATCATTTTAATTTTCCAAGACACACACGCAATTCAGGGAAGTGTTTTGTTTGTTAGATCAACGATAAAGACAATAGGTTTAATCACGTAAGAATTACAAAGATACGATATCCGAATTATTCCGTATATGCAATAGAAATAAAAATTCACAGATTTCGCCGCAAGAATCGGAACATTGAAAATGAATACAAAAATTAAGGAAAAAAAATGAAATAAAGAAATAAAACAAATCAAATGCAAAATCCTACTATTTTTATTTTTGCGCCAAAGCGCCCGCTGACTGCCTCGACCCGGCGAAAAATGTATTAACCTATTTTCAAAATTCCAACTCGAATGCATTTCTCGCCTGCATCCGCATCTTTTAACACCATTACAACGATGATCGGTCAATAATCATAGAAGCTACATACATCACATTTTATATACGGAAATACCCGTTTTTCTACAATTCCAAATCTAAAGGGACCACCTACTAGAGATTGCAAACCGGGCCCGGCCGGGCCGGGTCCGGGCGGGCCCGGTGCCCTTTTAGACACCCACCGGGCCCAGCCATTGTTACCGGGCCCAATTACCGGACTCAGTAGGCATAAAAACCACGGCGCGGGAGCGCCAACTAGTAGGAAATTGGTAACACTCACTAGTCTTAATAGATAAACTTTAAGAAAAACATATTTTGCTTTTAACAAATAAGAATAATGTTTGTTTATACCAAAGATACCAAAGTTTATCTATTTATCTGATCTAAGTTGATGAGACAAGTTTAGTACTTTAAGCTACGATATTAGTTTCATATTCTAATACATATTATTAGAATATGAAACTATTATCGTATTTTCAAATAGACGTAATAAATAAGAAGTAAAGAGAAAGACCTGCTTGCTTAAACTTATAGAAATTAAAAATTACTAATACTAATGTTACTATTCCGTTCATTAGTAAAGGTAATAAATTCTGTATTAAACCAGTGATATTGAGACTTTGAGTGAGACTGTTTATTGTGATTATTCGAAATAAATATTAATTCATAACATTGAATTATTGCCTTTTTCCATTCATATATAGCAAATTTTCATAAAATACTTAAAGGTTTCATCGCTAACACATCAACCCGGCCAGGCCCGGCCGGATTGAGAAACATACCGGGTTGCAATCTCTACCACCTACAGGTCATTTGTAACTAAATTTACTACCCTAGGACACTTTTTTCATTATTTTCTTAAGTCGGTTTTTTCGAAATATTTACAATTTAGTAAACAAACACCCCCCAAAAAAATGTTGTTTGTGAATTTAAAACAATATTTTATTTCAAGCAAAAGGGTAAATTAGAAGGGACTTGTTGTAGGTTTGATAAGAACAGTCATTGACGATGTACTTACGACTTACAATTTACTCTACTTAGCTCCAAAATTCGTCAACTTGTATGTGAAACGTGAGATACTTTGAATTTGACTTTGTTCGCGATTAAGATAGCACGAACGAAATGAGTTCTTAAAGAATGTGCACGACAGCTTAAGCTGTTTGAAGCAAAAGCAGACCGATTTTCTGAATATTTGAGTTTGTAACTAAAGAGGGTTTTGAGAGTAATAAGAGTATAAGTTATGATAGTACATTCATGTATAAAGCTCCTTATTTTTAAGTACCTATCCCAATTGTTTGATAATTTTCCGTAAGTTTATTATTGTAAGATTTTTAATCATTGATAGATTTAAAGATTTTGCTCGTATTGCTTGCTAGCTTGTATTCAGATGAACCTAGCACGCTGTACACAAAAGCTTCTTGTTAAAGATATCGGTGGTCACTACATCAATGGTTGTATCAATCAACTACATCAATTAACGACCTTCGTGGTCGAGTGGTTTCCGTGGTGTCGCCATTTCTGACGTCCCGGATTCGATCCCCGGCTAGGTCTTGATGTTTGTAGTTCCACCGTTGTCTCTAATTTGAGGTTTGAAACCTATAAAAGAATTTAACATCCACTTACAAAAGAAACAATATAATCTTAAAAATAAAACTTAGAAACTAGTAGGTGCATGCAGCAGACAAGTTTTTTTTTTAAAGTTACCCACATTGCATCTGTGAAACAATTTCTTGCAATAACAAGTTGGTCTTAATTACGTATTCCTTAGTCGTTGCCATGTAAGTTACCTCGAATAGACATTGAATAGCAATGAATGGCAGTAACATTAAGAACAAACAGCATTTTATAACTTACTAATAAAAACGTGTTAAAATCCTGTTCGCCTCCAAAACATTATTATTATTATCATTAATTTACAACATTGGTACCCATAAGAATACTAATAATATTACCATCATATCAATATGTTATTAAATTATTTTATGAGAAGTGGTTTAAAAAGTGTTGTTTTAGCTTGTTTTTAAAAGATAGTAAACATTTTGTGTTTTTTAAATCATTTGGTAATTTATTGAATATTTGTGCTTCTTCGTACTTTATGTTTTTCTTGTCATAATTTGTTTGAGGAGGTATTTTTTTTTTGGTATTTTAGCATTTTTTTTGCTAACGGTATTTTTTTCCAAAATCTGAGAATGCAGTTCATAATATCTTAAGAAGTTATGGATGGTCTCCTAGGAACGTTTTCCTGTAACTATAACGGTTAAAGTACCTGCCCTTAATGTACCGTCTAAAAAATCCACCATGTATATGGTTGCTATAGCGAAATACACCACCAGATGTTCGAGAGTATGTCATCAATAGTATGTACATCTCAGTAAATTCCGTTCCTAATTACACGGCATTAACTGAGAGTAATTATGCTCTTGTGTTGTGGTTACATACTATTGGATATTCTGTGGTTGCAATTTGATTTATAATTCTTATTGCCTATTTATTATTTTTGTTGCTACGTAGGTACTTAAACCAAGTTGTAGAAAACCTTCAGTAACCGCAACATGAAAGCTCTATTGCAACTTGTACACCTTAGCCTGGGATACAATGGCTATCCTGCTCCCTTATACTCAAATGGCCAACATATGCGTTTGAACGTTACGTTTAGGTACTATTAAAGCTTTAAAATATTCAGTATTCAGTATTCAGTATTTTATTGCATACCATAAAGTAAATACATAGGTGGTAATTTTATAGAAAGAGAACATTATGGACCCAGTAGGGTATAGCAATTGAAGGAGGAGCTTTAAAATAAGCAGTAAACTATAAAATTACGTGCCGTAAGCTTGTCAATTCCATACAATGCATCAGTCTGTGATTTAAAATAGTTTGCTACGTGTTATTTAATCGTCTATTGCTCATATTAAGCGTAGCGTTCCAATGTATACCTAGAATGTTAGCCATTTGAGTCGAGTGGCAAGAAACAGCTTAACTACAATATCTCAGTACTCATGACTGTCAGGATTTCTGTCCTTTCCATTTCCGCTGGGGATTTTATACCCCATAATATCACCACGAACGAACGTTCGTTTCCTTCTGATACGTGCGAGGTAACGGTCTCTTGCATAATTTGATTTCTGAACTGAATTTTCCGGAGAGAATTTGAGCGAAACGTCGTAATAAACAGATTAACCTTTTCGCGAGTTATTCCTAAGAATAATTATATGTATATTGCTGTACATTAATGCTGTTTAAACAGTTTATGAGCAAACATTATTAAGAAACAAAAAGAACAAAATATTGCAATAAATTCACAGCCCTAGTAATGAGATGGCTCAAACTCACTCAATTTAGTACATTAAGTTTCTCAAAACTAGTATTTTTTATAAATATATCCAATCTTTACGCACTTTTTGTAATGTGTGGCATTAGATGTGTGAGATGTGTCCCTCAAAGCTTAGGACAGTTGCCTTAGGCAAAAAGCTTGGTTATTAGGTATGAAAGTTTGTTGAAAGTTAAGATAACAGTAGAATCTGTCACAAGCCTAAAACATGTCTTTTATTATTTAAGCTAAGGTGATAAGTGGTCCTCCATTCCTCTTTCAATAGAGTAAGATAAACTCCGATAATTAGCTTATAAATTAATGGCACAACAATGGAAAAGTTTTTGACAATACAAAGAATTAGAGTAGGAACTTTAATGAAAGTTTGAATCGGTCGATTGCGCGACCGAGACAGCGTCAAATTGAAGCAGCGCAAACACAAAATATTAAATAGGCAGAAGAGCTGCTCTAAGCAAATTTTCCGTGCACACACACAAATACATTATATACAGGTAATCTCAGGCCAGACCGGCTATATTCAGTACTACTGTAGCAGTACTCAAAGAATTCCTAGTGCTACACAAATGAAGGTGACCATTAGTGATGCAACGGATCTCTGTTTCTTTTTCCGCAAGTGCGGAAGTTCCGCGCAATTTTCAACATCCGTTTCTGCTTCTGTTTCCGCAACTTGCCACTACTAAATTTTGAATTTTTATTTTTATTCAGTTGCAAAGTTGCAATATTATTTTCTATAATAGATCTCTAATATATCTATTTCTAATCTAGATTTGGTGTTTTTGATACTTAATAAAGAATTATATGTGTAAATTTGTTTTTTTTTTATATAATTTACACTTCCGTTTCTGCATCCGTCTCCGTTTCCGTTTCTGTTGACATCTGTTTCCGTATTTCTGGTTCGCTAAGACACTTCCGTTGCATCACTAGTGACCATCAGGCTTTTTTAATGTCCCCTCCCCACTGCTCGGGCACAGGCCTTCCTTATGGGTGGATAAGGAGGATGGGCCATAAGCCATAACCCACCACGTGGGCAAAAGGCGGATTGATGGGTGTTAAGGACTGCAAATGCAGCCAGGAAGTTAATACTTAACGTACCTTTCGAAGCACGGAGGGTCGAGATAATACATTTTTGGTCACCCATTTGCAAAGTTGCTTAACCCCCGCAATCGCTAGGCCAGGCGCTAAACCACTGCGCCTTCGAGCTTTTCAAAGCTTCCAGCAAAACAAATGACGGTAGAGTCACACGTGGTAGAGTGTTTCCGAATTCGGCCAAAGCGGCGTTTCTGTCAGTAGAATGTACAGACTTCATATTATGTGGCACAGTTGTTCTTTAACAACATGCAAATTACGAGTGAAGTCGTTCGAATAGGCCCCGATTGTGACGCCGGATTCACATTCAATTTCGCAAGCCAAATATTAAATTGGGAGCGCCTGTACTGCGGCCCCGAAACTTCTGTGTCATTGGGGGCGCCATTTGAAAAGGTATAATTTTATAACTTCGCACAACTTTGTTTACAGGCATAGGCATTACTTTTTTTTGTTTTGGACGATGACTTTTGAGGCTTTGGCATAACTTATTGATATTTAAGTGCAATCAGCTTAATTTATTTCTAAGCTGGACTTTTCTTATAGCTTAACCAATATGTATATAGGTAGGTACCTAATTACTAATTACATTACACAAATGAGTTTAAGAAACCCATTTTTTTATATTTTTGTCTGCATTGTTGGTTTGAGGTGCAACTTTTTTATCTTAAAAAAAAAATTTTTTAAAATCACATTAGCAAAATATTAGATTAAAATTCGACAACATATATAACTTCGAATGACTTAGTGCACAAACGTACAAAAAAGAAATTGGTTTTTACTGGTCAATCGTCTATCTAGCCATTGGAAAATCGTCACAAGGCTTTTTTTACACCTTTTTCACGCCACAAAGCCACAACAGATGTTACCTATTTTCACATACCATTCCTTTTTGTAACATAAAATCTAAGCTCGTTATTCTGTGTGACTTGGGGTGACCAACTAATCTTTCTGTTAAGGCAATAAAAATATTGCAATCACAATTGAAAGAATCTGCAGATCTCACACTACGCGCAACTATCAAAGGCATTGAAAATGTAATTTAGAAATATTGACCTCGAGCGAAAGGGACCCACTACAGCCTACAGTTATTGTCCGGCTGCCTCCTAAGATGGCTCAAACTGAAGCTTAATTCAATCCCGAGATCTAATTTCTTCCGTTTCTTGAATAGTGAGCTCAAAAAAAGTTATTGGGAAATTCTCGATCCAAGTCGGCGATAAAATTTAGATACTTAGCAAATTTTGTAAAATTAATCTCAAAAAGTTACCAACCGTCCAGTGGCGAAGGGTGAAATTATGGCGAAGGTAAGCTGCTCTACAAAAATGATGAAAAATGTAGTGATCTGCATAGTGGATCAGTGGGGTGGGATTTCCAAAAGGTAAGCCGATGGGAATCGGCTTGTATCTTCAATTCTCAAGCTTTTAAACGGTAACTTTTAAACACTTTTTAACGGATACTAGCGCGGTTTTATTGTAAGTACTTTGGTATTTAGTTGGTATTTGGTTTGATTTTCCCGACGCTTCCACTGTCCAGACAGTCCCCCGTGACCACAGCAGCTGCAAAGGTGCCGAAACGTCGGGAAAATCAAAAATCAAACCAAATACCAAAATACTTTCAATAAAACCGCGCTAGTATCCGTTAAAAAGTGTTTTATTTCAAGTTACCAACCTATTTAGGGAATTCAAATTGCAATTTAAAGATCTCCGGTAGATGCATATTTTGACATATGGCCCATCCGCGAACTTTTCATATCTGCGAAACTACAGGCAAATGTAACAATTTCATAAATTGGGGCATTATACTCGATCACGAAAACATAAACATTTTCAATGTTCAAAGCAACTACTGCATATACTTTTTAACTATGGAGTACCTACCTAGTTTTATTCTATGTTGGATATTTATATTATAGAAAAGTAATTGGAAGTACTTACTAAACAACATACATGCCGCATTAACACCACATAAAAGCCTAACTACACAATGCAAGTCAGACCCCAATCTTACGAAGTAGCGGAGCAATCAATAGGCCAAATGTAGCTATCAAACGAAGCGTGGAAATCGTTTCACCGACCCGTCCGATACGTCCGTAACTCGTGGTCACTAAGTGCCGATTAAATGCTACTCCTTTGTTACCCGCAGTATACCCTTTGTGCTGTGTTTCAACTCCAACCTGACCTACTTGAAATGTGTTCCATTTGAGGCTGAGGATTTCAGAAGAGTATTATTTTCAGTGTTTGGACTTAGGTCAGTAGAATAAAACCAAAAAAAAAATCAAATCGGATTTAATTCCTTCAAAAGGTTTTATTGTTTTAATGGCGTCTTTTATGAAGGCCAGATATTTTAAGTCCTTTACGAGATATAACCATTTTTGGGGTACATTTTTACCCCCCATCACTTAAGCACAACTCCGCCGGGGGGGAACACCTAGGATTGTCATATTTGGCAACAACTAAAGCTATTAAAACAATAAAACCTTTTGTAGGAATTAAATCCGATTTCAATTCTAACCCTACTGACCTATGAGCCCAACTTTTATTTAGAACCTGTTCAAATCAATTTTAAAGTATTTCAATAACTTGTAACTATGGGAGGATAAATTGTAAGACACATCCAACAGCTGTTTGATATTTAGATATAATTAGTAAGTTTTGTACATGTTTTATTCAGTCATACTCGTATTTAAATAAAATATTTTCAAAACTTTTTATTGTTTAATACCTACTTCGCAGTTTTGAGACGTAATAAAGTTGTTTTGTATGTGGTCGAAACTTGGCGTCTTTTGAATCACTTAATTCTATGAAAATTATTCTGTTAACTTTAAGGAACATGACATGATATGTAAATCCGCCGGTAAAACTTTTGGGAAAAAATGTTCTCTGATCTGTGTTGGGAACCATTCGAGTGGCTAATAAATTATTTTTAAACTACTTTCACCCACTTTACTTTTAAACGGAGGAATTATCCATAAATAAATTAAATCCTATAATACTAGCCTAGCCCACTTTATTCTTTCATCATCAATTGAAGAAAAAGTAAACGTTACGATAACAATACCCAATGTTATTGACCTACACAAAAAAAACTATATTCCTGACCTGATTATGTTATTGACACAATAAACTCGTAAAATTAAAATAAAGATTAAAACCATTTACTCAACAGCAAGAATGTGTAGTTACTAGACTTAGACATTTCCAGTCACGTCGGTTTCCGGTCAGGTAATGTACAAAAAATCCATTAAGGTGTTGTCTTTAGAAAGGTGTGTCTTCATACGATCGTTTTCCCGTTCCCTTTCACTTTCACCTGTCGCATGCCTCAAGGTATTAAATTGTACATGTATACCGTGCGGTTTCACCTTCTTCTTGCGCTTAGCACATGCCCTATCTTCTCAAAATACGTCAAAAATGTATGGTAGAAAGTTGAACGTGAAAGCGCACAATTTAGAGGCAATCAATATTGCATGCGTTTGTACAAGTTGACTTGAAAGTTAAAAGGAAAAGCGCACGGTTTGGAGGCAATACCTATTGCAAGACTTTGATGCAAGTTGTAGTTGAAAGTTGAATTAAAAGTCGAAGCAATTCGATGAATACAGACAATTTCGATCGCTTTTCCGTTCCCTTTCACTTTCATCTGACGCATGCCTCATCGTGCGCATTTGATTTCCTCTTGCACTTTCAACAGAAGCATAGCGCTTGACCTATCTTCTCAAAAAACGTCAAATTTGTATAGCAGAAACTTAAACGTGAAAGCGCACTGTTTGGAGGCAATCAATATTGCATGCGTTTGACGCAAGTTGACTTGAAACTAATGTTGAATTAAAAGTAGAAGCGAGTCGGTGAAAACAGGTCAGTAATTCAAGCAATGCAATGCATTCGACACCACTGAAATCCAATCGCAAGATTAATGTTCAAATTCGAGTTTACTTTGCATTTAGCTGAGCTCCCTGTGAGCAAACTTTGGCTTCAAAAGACGCAGCTTTTCATACTTTTTCCATATAAAATTTCCACTGAAGCCAATCGTCTTACAAGTTTGGCAGCGAGCCAAGACGTTGATTCGTTTTATTTTGTGTCAAGTACTTGACTTTTGTTAACAAATCTTCCTGTTTTGATCTGCTGTTTTATGAATGATAATGTGATAATAATGAAGATTAATAACGAGTTGATGCTCGTTTATTGCTATGTTAAGGAATAATAAAAATTGGCAACAATATTACATAATATTATAGGAAATACCAAGGTAGTACCATATTATTTTATTCTCATGGTAGTACCAGGGGCAAGAATATGGAAATAGACCTACAGAAGGCGTTGTCAAATGTCAAAAAATTACGACTGTAAGACAACTTAACTACCTATATTATTACAGTTCATTGGCTATTTGAAAAAAAAGGTTGTCTGTTAAGTCGGTTTACGGACGATAAATTATTTTACGTGATATCGTCATAAGAAAACATTGGTATTCACATTAAATTTTCACTTTACTTTATAAACAACGCAAGCGCTCTCGCTTGCGGAACGTGACAATTTTTCGTGCATGCAGCCGGCGTTCATCGATTTGTATAGAGGGCTCTACACTCGCGCCGCGAACCGCGGCCGCGAATCACAGGCGCGGTTTGCGCATGAAAACGGTGCGAAAAATATAGCCCTCCAGACTCGCGCGTGAACCGCGGCCGCGAATCACGGCAACATTAGTTCGGCACACAAGTTCTTTGACGCGGACCAAAAAACCGCCACTGGACGGGGATCGCCGCGAAGCGTGAACGCGAAGCCGCGAAGCCCATACGCGAAGCCGCGAAACCCTCCACACTCGCGGTTCGCGGCCTTCGCGGTCTTTCGCGGCGCGAGTGTGGAGCCCTCTTATGACGTTATCACGTCAAAAATAGATGACTTTTAACAAAAAATCTTAAAACACCGTTTTAAGATTCATTTTTGCGTTTTACTATATTTCATGATACTAATAACAACGTAATGAACTGTTCTCGGTTCATTTATTACAAGAATCTTATTTTATAGTTTTCTATGCGCAGAACCAAGACAAATCCTTTATTAATCTCGGCTATTAAGAGAGCAACAAAGCAAGATATGAGCTTTTTATTTCATACTTTTGTTTGGAAATAAAATGAGTTTACTGCCCGGTAGCGTTTATTGTTACGGCTTTGTTTTAATTAATTTAAGAAAAGAGTAAATAGGTATTTTCACTGGGTTTATTCAAAAGATTACAAAATTGTTGCCGTTATTAACGTTTCCAGATTTTTTATTGACCATCAGCCTTTTTAATTGCTTTTCTTATGGATGGACAAAGGCCACAAACCACGCGGTCCCAATGCCGATCGGTGGGTGTTAAACGACTGAAAATGCAGCCAGGACCAAAGGCTTAACATGCCTTCCGAAGCCCGGAGGAGCTGGAGATAATAAATTTTTGGTCACCCATCACGTGACCGACCTCAGCGAAAGTTGCTTAACATCCGCAATCGCTGTACAGGCGCTAAACCAATGCGCCGTCGAGCTCCTTGACAAGTTTTTTTTATAACCTACAATAATAGTACATTATGAAACAAGTTAGCTTAGGTTGCTCATTGCACACAAGGCTGTGGGTTGCAGCCCGAGCCGCAGGCGATGGCGTAACTCAGCCGAGTGTGCAATGAGCAAAAGCTCACGAGTTTCATACGACGTTTTTCAACACATTTGCGAGGAAAATATAAAGTAATTTACCACACAGCAACAAAATACAACAAAAACAAAATATGACAATTATGGGAAAAGGCGCTTAGGTTTTTTTTGTTTTTTTCACACGCCCAATGCAAGAATATTTTTGCGAACAAAGGGGTGAGTGAGCATACAGCTTACTTCAAAATTATAATTTTAAGTGATAAAATGCAAATATACTAATATTTTATAACAAAATATTGTGAAATATGAATAATTTGATACTAATAAATATTTGTTGACTTAGTTAAGGACTTATACATTTATTTATTTCAAAAATGAATACGAATTTTCACCGGCATAAAACCTTTTTGTTGTTACTAAAAAAATAACTGCATAGAACTTGCAATAAGGTACTAATTTAACTTTGTTGGGATAATTCTGTAACAACCTAGTGTTTTATATATTATTGCACGCGTTTGTTATAGCTCGGTTTATGGCCCTAAAAGCGATGTTATGACTCACTTGAAAACACGAATATGATTCAATACTTCTTACAAAAAAACGCTCACGACGCGTTCTGGTCACTGCCAAAATGCCACAACGCAAAATTTGTGTCATGGTTCTTATAAAAACACCCACACGCGATGTGGTAATCATAGAAATACTACAAAGCGAAATTTGCGTTGTGGTCAACGACAACAACGCGTTGTGGAAATGAAGAAAACTGATTTCGGATTTTGAGCCCAACATTTATAAATGCGGACATCTGATATAAATAAGCGTTTTCCATTTTCTTGGACAAATATAGCATAATAAGTGCTATAAATGTTCATTAAAATGTTCAAAAATGTCACGAACGCGAAGTTTACAAGCTCACAGAGCCACTAATAGTAAGTAAAACGTTATTTCTACACAAAATAGGAACGCAAAACTAGGGGCGCGGTCGACTTTTGACACTATAAGCGATGGATGGCAAACAATTTATGATGGAATGTCCTCGTGCGACGCCCGCGCCCTCTGGGACTCGGCTATACATCAACTATTCACTGATACCTCCCTTCTGACGGAATACATTCAAATGGAGTTCATTGAAATGTTTTCGTGAAATAATTTATGTTGGTTACTTTCTTGTTTTAGATTGCAGTCATAATTTTGTACCAACAAAAGTCACTTCGAAAAATTGTATACAGTCCAGAACTGTTACTTTGTTGTTGTTGTTATTTGTATTGATTCCTGATCAGAAAAGTAATAGCTTTAGAGAAGTTCTTAACCAGATTCATATTATTTATAGACGTGACAACCAAGCTGTAACGACTTTCTACCACGTGGGTAGCACTTAAAAGCATTTGGTCAAGTGTCAATGTCAAGGTCAAGTTGTCAAGTCAAATAAAAAATACTTAACTCCGTCTTTTTGTCTGCAAATAAACGAAGAATCCTTACTTCCTTACTATCCTTACTAATATTATAAATGCGAAAGTCCGTTTGTTTGTTTATTTGTTTGTTTGTTTGTTTGTTACGCCTTCACGTCCTAACTACTGAACCGATCATCATGAAATTTTGTATACACGTTGTCAGGGGTACAGAAAAGGACATAGGGTATCTTTCATCCAGAAAAAACATATAGTTCCCAAGGGATAGCGAAAAAACTCTCCACGCAGACGAAGTCGCGGGCGGCCGCTAGTAATATTATAAATGCGAAAGTCCGTTTGTTTGTTTATTTGTTTGTTTGTTTGTTACGCCTTCACGTCTTAACTACTGAACCGATCATCATGAAATTGTGCATACACGTTGCTAGGGGTACAGCAAAGGACATAGGGTACCTTTCATCCCGAGGGATAGCAAACAACCTTTCCACGCAGACGAAGTCGCGGGCGGCCGCTAGTATTATAAATGCGAAAGTCCGTTTGTTTGTTTGTTTGTTACGCCTTCACGTCTTAACTACTGAACCGATCATCATGAAATTTTGCATACACGTTGTCAGGGGTACAGAAAAGGACATGGGTACCTTTTATCCCGAAAAAAAGTATTGTTCCCGAGGGAGAGCAAAAAACCTTTCCACGCAAACGAAGTCGCGGGCGGCCGCTAGTAAGTTTATACATCGTTTAACCATAAATATTGTTAAGCAATATTATTCCTTACGTTAGACGTCTCAAAGCGTCATATCGTATTTTGTATACTTTTTGGTTATTCTAAGTATAAACTTATTCTTCGTTTATTTGTAAGGCAGTTAAAAATTTCAGTGAACAGCTATAAATCTGACGAGATGCATAGCCGTGCTATAAGAATTGTTTTTAACTGGATGTATATCTCCTAAAACAATGCCTACTTATATCTTAAAAATACCACAAATCATAATCATTGCAAACATTAAAAATCTATTGTAGCTTCACAAAATCCCGAGTTGCCATAACTCAGGTAGATAATAGATTACCTTAATCTGCGTAAGAAAATGGTTGAAAACGAAATGTCCCCGCTACACCCTTCAATATTTCATCTTCCAATTCATTTCACCGTCCAAGGATCAAGGGCGCCATTTCGTCAGATCCACGTGTGTAATGACTCGTGCCAGAGTATTTTGCCGTCTGCGTTTCTATATGAAGACCGATCGACACAAGTACACAGACAGATTCCTTGGACTGAGATATATTGTTACTGCAAAAATTATAACTGGTGGCTCCGTGAGCTGTAGACCTCGCGTTAAAAAGTAGCTTAAATTGTATGTTTTTTTAAAAACAAATAACAGAAGAGCTATTAGTTTTTTCAACTAATAAGTATCTATACTCAGTCCTAGGTTCTTTGGTTGTCTCACTTAAGGTTTTGATTATTGAACTTTTGAGTCTTCTAAAAATAAAAATAAAAACAAAATTTACTTTGCACTGCTAACAAAAAAGTTTTGTTACATTTTTAGGATTCCGTACCTAAAGGGTAAAAACGGGACCCTATTACTAAGGCTCCGCTGTCCGTCTGTCTGTCTGTCTGTCTGTCACCAGGCTGTATCTCATGAACCGTGAAAGCTAGACATTTGAAATTTTCACAGATGATGTATTTATGTTGCCGCTATAACAACAAATACTAAAAACAGTATAAAATAAATATTTAAGGGGGGCTCCCATACAACAAACGTGATTTTTTTGCCATTTTTTGGTACGGAACCCTACGTGCGCTAGTTCAACTCGCATTTGGCCGGTTTTTTTTTATTTTCGAAACTGCTGAATTATGTATTTTTTTCATATCTCCACCATTTCGAAAAATTTCGAAAAACTAGCTTGACTGCAAAAAAATCTATATAATTATCAAACCTGCTCACAAAATTTCACGACAATCGGTTGAGGAATGTGATCTGTAGAAGAGAACAAACGGACAGCCGGAAGGACAATTTTGGCCAAGCTAAAGCAGAGACGCTTCGCTCGCGCTTCGCGCTCGCTCGGTCAATTAGAGTTATATTTTAGAATATAATATGTCAATTATTATTGCATATTAGCGCATATCAAGTCTACTCGTACAAGTTTAATTCCAATCAAAACATGGCGAGTGTTGTGTGTAGGAATGATAGTAGGGTAGTATGGTATGGTAGTATGGAGAAAGGTAGCCACTAGTAGGAAGGCCAAAGTGGAAGATCTTCCTCCGGGCTGGGTGATCTTAGCCCGGGGACCGCGGTCCAACCGATGATGGTTGGAAGTTGTATATATAGTTTGGTGGCTGAGAAAACTCCGATAGCGAGATGTAGGTTTCTCCATATATTCTTCATGCTACGAGGTGTTATTCCTCACTAATCTTTGTGTTCATTCGACACTAGCGCCATCTAGTAACATGGTGGTTAAATCTTGTTGTAACCGTGTTGCTTATGTGCGGCGGGTACGGTAGATGCCGCTACATTGTGAACTAGATTTAACGATTGACATATAAAAAATGACCCCCGAAGCCATTTTTTCCTAATATGGATCCTTAAGGACCCTGAGCGAAAGTGGCGCCGCGGTGAATTTTATTTAATATTATAATTCTAATACACAATTTTAATAATGTTAATCGTGGAGATTTTAGGGCCCACAGTCTAGTATTTTTAAACGGTATCGTTAGATTCTCTAGTAGTCACTGCTAGAAGTAGATAGAAAAACTGCTAAAAGTGGCCGTTTTTGACACATTTGCTATCTACTTCTACGAATGACTACGAGGGCATGTAGTGATACCTTCTAAAAATACTAGACCATGGGCCCTAAAATCTCCACGATAAACATTATTAAAATCTTTTTCTATTAATAACTTATTAAATAAAAACCTCTGAGGGCGCCACTTTCGGTCATACAACCGCCTTAATATTAAGTGTCGCGTCTCTTTATTGGCTTAAGGGCCCACCGAGCCTCCACTAGCGCCGCCACTCAAGAAAAAATCATTAGTACGAAATAACTGTGTTTAATGAAATTCTGAAAAATATAAAAACTAGTATTAGTTATAAACTATTTTTGTATGCGTTTTTTCCTGGTTTAAATGTGTTTGTGTAGTTAAAACCTGGATTAACGCCTAAAGTGGCCACTTTGGGCGTTAATCCCGATTTTAACTACGCAAACACATTTAAACTAAGAATTTAACGCATACAAAAATACTTGATAGCTAATACTAGTATTTATATTTTTCAGAATTTTATTTAACATAGTTATTTCGTTATAATGATTTTTTCTTGATTGGCGGCGCTAGTGGACGCGCGATGCACCCTTAAGGGAACTCCTTTCAATTTGTTGATGATAAAAAATTATATAAAACATGCTATATTGGATAACTTTGTGCTATACCTGTTCAAACTTAATAATATTTTGAAGGAAATACTTTGATCAGATACCAAAATAGTTTTATTACTAGAATATTTTACTTTAATCAAAACTAGTCTCTATGCGTTCATTAGTAAGACCTTCTATACCCATATTTCCCGAGGCAACTTTACCCGCTGGACACGGTTTTGTACTTACTTAGGGCCCTTCTTCACTAAGACATTATAGTTTCACCACCAGCGAGTGGTTCGCTTGCCGCCTCCAAATTGGTTGCAAGCAAGCGGACACCAGCCCCCCTACTCAAATGGCCACTTTTCTATTCGTTCGCTAACTTAAAGCTTAAAAATAAGCAATTAGACAATCAAGTCACACGTCGCAAGTTTATGTAAATCACAGACATTGTTGTATTGTATGTAAATGACAAGCCTACGACACGTAACTTTAAGTTTTATGGCTTATTTTTTATTTTTATGTTAGCGAACGAATAGAAAAGTGGCCATTTGAGTAGCCCTCTGGTGGTAGAGGTCACCACCTCTACCACAAGAATAAATATAAACTGGGTAGAACGGACACTCCCGCTCCTGACGGTCACGATATGAGCCTACACGTTAAACGGAATACTCAGCCGGGCTATCACGGCCGGCGTCGCCGCACGTGCGTTTGCCTGTTTGTGCGTTCCGTACGAAAACAGTACAAACACTTAAGTTTTTTTAGTTTGCCCAAAGATGATGAGAGGTAATTAATATTTTCTAAATATTATTTCGTTTTAGTACATAATTTATCAAATTAAAGGACCTGAAAAGTTCTTTTAGTGTAGCCAATTGTTTCACCCAATGGTAAAATTAAGTTAAAGTACAATATTTTTTTACTTGTTCACAAATTAATCTTTTTCAATAGCCCCGCCATCGGTAATTGGTCTTATCTTATATTTTGTAAAACTAGAATAAAATAATTATTTCAAAGCAAAGAATTAAAAACTTATCTTTAGACGTAAGAAGTATTTAACAGTAATCAACCATGGCAACACGCTTGGACGACAGCGGGGCGTAACGACCTGAAAAGGGAAGTAGGTATGGCTCTACCCTCCATAGATTAGTAAAACATTCTGTCGGTAACGCGATTGGTTGCGTTCGCCACTGGTGTCCTGGTGTGATAGTGCACTTAGTGCGAGATTGCTTTCAAAAGTAATTGCTGTACGTACTTCAACCTAAGTTCAGAGGCCAATGAGTCAACAGTAGAAAGCTCTCGTAGACTAACTTCCATTTGCATAAACTTTCGTAAGTTTTAGTGGTAACTCAGGATCTGAAATTTTAGGACAAGAGATAACTTTTTTATGTAAAAAATATGACTTGATGACCTAAATGGGATTGTTGACTAGGTATTTAGTTAGTTAGATGATTAGAACATTTAACAAGATAGGTAAATAGACAAAAATCTACATAATTCAAAAATAATGTTTTGATGATGATGATGATTAATGTTTAATTTATAGTTTAATTTTAATGCTTTGGTCACTAAAATAACATTCACAAAAGCACCTACCCAAGCGCTAAAGTGCAATACTCAAGTCGATGAAACCATTCCAAAATAGATGTAACATATAGGTATCTACTGCTCAAAAGAAAATACCTCTACCATATTTGGCATTAGGGGTTATTTTGTAACACGTTGTATATCTCGTCACATTACGTAATATAGTAACACTGTAAGTACATATATGTATATGTTACACTAAGCTGTCAGATCCATTAACTAATTACACAACTAAGTATTAATGTCGTGTTCATGCTAAAAACTGTAGCCTGTAGGTACGTTAATAATTGATACAAAGCTTTATTACTTTCTACTTCTATTACTTACGAGGCAAGTAAGAAAATTGCGGTCAAAATAGGATATTTGACTAATTTTGGAAAACCATTTTAAATTATTCCTTATTACGTAATAAGCGCACCACATTGATATTTCAGGAAAAATCAATGTATTTCATTAATAAAAACAGTGTTAAAGTTTAAAATTTTAAAACCGCGCCAAAAACGCTATGGCGCTGGACACGTGACTTGTTGACGTCACTAGCCTGTAAACATTGTAATATCCTTAGCCATTTGACAGCCATCAATCGCGAACCCTTAGTCTATGGTCGTGTCAAACGCCTGAAGCCATATTTATTTACAGGCAAGTGACGTCATCAGTCATCTAAGATGACTGTTTTGGCCACAGAAAAAAATTCAAAAATTATTGCATTTTTCTAGGTGAAATTAATCAATTAATAGACTTAATTTAGTCTATATAATAGTTAAATATGTTTTTACGCCAATATCTGATAGGATGACCACAATTTGTAGTATATTTTCAATGTTGTCAAATACCCTATTGTAATTAGAATTCGGCACATAAAATCGCTAAAACAAATAGGTATTTGAGTTCTAGGAGTAACAAAAAGTAAAGAATAGAAAAATAACGTCATATTAGGTAAATTTATGCGGCGCTATTCAATACCCATATGCTTCTCAAGCTACCTCAAAAAATAGTACTATTCCTCAAAAATAAAGATAACAAAATAATCAATGACAGCCCCACCCAACATGCCCTAACTAAACCCATTGTTGTACTGTACTCGTAGTGCATTGTATGCCTTCTGCTTGTACTAGCAGTTTATCCATAGGCAGCATGTGTGTAGAATGACTGACAGCATGTCTTGCTATAACCGCGCCTGGGCACATATTCGAGTTAAAACACATTTAGTTTTCTATTAATTTGTCCTAAAGTTTCCTAATCTAAATTTCCAGCTGAAATGCACCTCAAAGCAATTACACGTTGGACGTGCACCGTTTACGTCGACAGCACCTGTTGTGAACAAAAGGCTCGCGCCATTGATACAGCGGTGGGCGGAATGGCTGCGAAACAAAGCCCCCGAAACAATGGCTGCCTGGGTGGAGTTACCCACCATAATACTTAATGTAATAGCAAATCCTAGGAAGGCAATTTCTGTTGAAACTATGATAAATTCGTATAGTTGTTCTTGATTTGAATACATTCTTCTTCTATTACGAGCTAAGTAAGAAAAATATTAATGAAAAAAACTGTTTTAAAAACACGTTTTTAAAACGGACTAAAGATATAAAAACCAGACTCAAAACAAAAAAAACGGACTTGTAAAACCAGACTTTAAAGTATAAAATAGTTTCTTCTATAAATATTAATAACCCCATACCTACAGAAGTTTTAAACCTAAAAAAGTGGGGCGCATGCTAACACATAATAATAATAACACTAATACAAATAAAAATAATAACAACATATAATATGACAATATTGATAATACATTTAACAAAATGCGCCTCATATTTTTAGGTTCAAAACTTCTGTAGGTATAGAGTTATAAATAACATATATTTTTATGAGGTTGCAAGGTTTTATTATAGAGTTCCTTTGGCCTTCTTCCGGCTCTATTATCAGACCCTTGGACACTATCTATGAGGTTGCACGGTTTCAATATTGAGTTCCTATGGCATGGCCTTTCGGTTTTATTATCAGACCCTGGACCTCGTCTCCTATCAGAGTACTCGTCAAGGCGATTCTAACGAGTCCAAACACGATGGGGTTGTATGGTTTCATCATAGAGTTCCTGTAGCTTTCTTCCGACTCCATCATCAGATCAGCTTAATGACACCATAATATTGCATTACTTTCTAGTTCTGACTTATGTTCAAAGTTTCAAGTCTCTAGCTCATCGAGAAGCTAGTATAAAATCATTTGCAAACTTTGTGGAGAAACAAACAAACAAACGAGAAAGCAAACTAATAAAAACGTGTTAAAATTGGGATAAAATCGTTAATTTTAAAAGAAAAACTCTTGTGGTTTGCAAAGAAAAATTATGGAGCAGAGAAATTCAAATAGTGTTTTATTTGTTGTTTAACTTTTAGATTTTTTTGTTCAAACAATTACTTAATTCAAAATTTACAACCGCTTGTGAATGTCAAAGAACCTACAACAGATAAATAATCAAAGCTACGCCATTGGTTCCCAAAACCTAAGCTTTGATTAATTATAAACAAAGACCCTATGCAGTCTCTGTGGGAGACCGCATAGGGTAGCATACCCACGAGAAGAACCGCCAAGAAACTGGTCAGGGTCTGTTTTTTCTTCGATCAAGAATACCCTAGATAACACTTCACGAAATCAAACAGTACGCAAAAATAGCACCTCGAAATAGCGTCCCACTTACAAACTTGGCGCTTATTTTGTACAAAGTCACAAATATCACTTATTCTGTACAAAATAAGCTTATTTTGTACAAAATCACATCTTTTATCACTTACTTTGTGCAAAATAAGCGCCCAGTTTGTAAGTGAGACTATTTGAGGTGCCATTTTTGAGACTATGACGGCGGACATCTAGGTATTCTTGATCTTAGGTTTTTTCTCCCTTTATATTTCATACAGTCGTCAAATCTGAATTTTAAAATTACCTAAGCATTTAATTATAAGTATCAGATTGTCTAATTAATTTAAACTGAATTTATAATATAATAATAAAAAGCATTTATTTTCTCTTGTTACAATAAGTGGCTTAGGATAAACCTGAGCTACAGGTTACTAGGCCGCACCCGCAGATAACCTTAGCTTTATGAGGTGACAGTATTTATTGTCGAAATAACAAATAAACTTAAATAATTAATGTTTAGTTACAAAAGTAAGACAAGGTAAAAATAAGTAAGCTATTGACTAGTCTATTAATTAAAAATAGGCACTATAATTACGTTTTTTACGTAAACACTCCGACATTGTGAGTAAAAACATGTTTGTACATATGACAGATGTACAAACATGTGACACAAAATAATATGATAGGTTATGTATTACTTTAATTTTGATTACCAATTTAGGATTCATTGAACTACGATAAAGTAACGTCAAACAGTGTGTAGGTAGGTACTATGGGCAACAGCGTCGCTTAACCAGTTTGCAACAAAATTCGTGTGCGCGCGTATCGCCCCTGCACGAACTAAACGTATGTGACAGCGGGCGCGGCCTGCAAGCGATTTTAACCTTAGCAGTGGTTAAGCGACGCTGTTGCCCATGGTACCTAACACGTACTAAGGTGTGGGGGCGTATATATTAATTTATTGAGGTATTGAATTTATTCTAACGGTTTTTTATTATAATGATTTTAAATTTACAACATATCGATATCAAGACAGGCGATCGTCCATGCACATGGCTAATGGGACACAATCATCCCACCTGTCTCATCATGGGACTGGGTGAATGGGACTAGTGGGACAGACAGCATGCACCTGGGCACGTGGTCACAGAATAAATAATAGTACAAGTACAGAAGCAGCACCTCGCAAAGTCATTTAAATAAATAGCGACTTTTGCACCGACACAATAAAGTGCAATTCAGGTCGCGCAGCGCTAATGGCCTACAGTTATATTCACCTAGTAGTTGCCTCTCTTTCTATCGCGTGCTCTTACCCTTTCTGACGACGCAACGTTAGGGTTGACTTCTTTTAAATGAACTGCGTAGCATATATCATAATGTGAAAAACGACAAGTGCCTTCGTAGGCACAAGTGAGCAGAGGGCTGCCAAACGCCCGCCTGTATAGTCGCGCGGCATCTTACTGCCTGCGTAGGTATTGTCTTTTTATAATAGTTACAATGTCGAATCGACATTACTGTGCCGTGTACGTAGGTCGAAATCAAAAAACCAATTAACAATTATTGTTACGGCTAGCGGTAGGTGCTTATCGCGCGACCTTGAGCGAGTGAAGGAGGCCTGACGTGGTCTTCTGAAATTTAATCATCCCTTTAAAATAAAGATAAAAAAATTCAGACATTAAAATAAAACTAAGCGTATATCTCCTGATAAAAACACTTTATTTCAACGTGAAGTTACGTGATTTTCGTCTTTTTGAGCAAAGCCACTTGTCAAATTATGAGTATGTCGTTGTTGAAGATATAGTCCAAAAGCTGCTAGATGGCTCCTTCAGAACAATAGATGGCGCCACAAAGCGTGTCACGAGCGTGATAACGTAGTTTCAGCTCCTTGATTAATTTTGTAACTACAAACACTGACATAATATGTGATAGATTTGTATAGTAGCGACTATTCATGGACATTGTTTGTTAAAGTATATAGATACTTTGTCCATTTGTTACGTGAAAGCAATTTCAAAACCCATTTTATATACCTAATGAAATAAGTTACTTTCTCCGAAACTTCTGCGAAACTTTAATTTTGAATGCATAAATTCACTCTTACTAAGATCTTAGTAAGATTTTATATTCTTTGAATTTTCATTGAAACAAAAAACTTTCATATTATTAAAAACTGAATGCACAAGTTTAAATTGTATTTGTATTTGGCGGTGCTTGTTGTAATGTCACTGTTTTATGGATTGTAAAACTGTGGTAATGTTATATAAAATTTATAAAAAAAAACTATTTTGGTTATTTATGAGAATTGTAAATATAAGTAATTGGCTAGGACCCAGCTTTGCAGGAGACACAGTTTTGAATTGTAGTCGTAGTGAATTTCCCCCAACGTTTTTTACTGTATACAGTGTGCATTTGAAATCACTCTCCAAATTTTAAGGATGTGTTCCGTCCATGAAGTTGAACAACTTTCTCAAAGAAACATAGGGTCAAATATGTAAAAAAAATGACTTTTCATACAAAGCAAAGATCACGTTATCAGTTTAGTATGGGATGACCAAAATTTTTTGGCGTATTTCGACACATGTTTCATGGAGAAAGTTGTACAGTTTCATGGACTGAACACATCCTTAAAATTTGGAGAGTGATTACAAATGCACCCTGCATATTCCAAAATATTTTCGCACAAAGCTTATTTTCCCTAACAAGTAAGCGACAAATAACGTTATACCAAATTTTCGGATACATCCTTCAAATTGCAAATCGCTCTTACATCATCCCGCCTAAGCGTAAAAAAATAACTCGTATAAACGTAGATAGGTATTTTGATGCCAACACGAAAACGTTATTTCCTATTATACGGAAGCCAATTTAATTTCCGTTTAATATGACACCACGCTCGCCCGCCTGATATGACCAAATAAAAGATTTCGATGTTTTCGCCGTTCGGCAGTGAAACAGAAATTCTATTATGACAAAAATGATGTAGGGTAAATCTGATATGATTAGATATTTATTTGGGAATCTGGGGTCCGTAGAGAAGAACGTGCGAATTTCGTTTCTTATCGTCAAAAGTTCGTGTATTTTTTCTCACTCCAGTTTACTTTGAATGCTTTTAAGGACGAATAAGATGACGTTTCAGGTCCAGTTTGTGAGTTATTATCAGAAAAGGTTACCTACTTTATTCTGTTACTAGCGTCCCGCCCTCGCTTAGCTGCTTAGCTTCGGTGAAAACTTAGATTTTGTACATGAAGATCTTTAAAATGTTTTTCGTTCTTATCTTTAAAAACCTTAGGTACATCAATGCTTATGTTATATTTATAAAATAAACCTATAAGTATTCCAAATTTCAGCATTCAGCACGAGACGCTTCGATGATATCGGCGGCAGTGCGTGTGTATTATTTTCACTCGTGTAATAATAATAAGGTTTAATTTCTATTGTATTTGGCTAGTTTTTGGTAGATACCTACTAGATTCTACAAAATATAGTTCGGTTAGGATTGTTGTGTTTAAACAAAATATTGTTTTCGAAAGTAAATTAATTGGATTTTATTTACAATAATGCATATTTCAGTTTATTATATTTACTTTTATTATTGAAACAAAAAGTTTTACTGCTATTTCTAAGTCTAGTAAATAAAGCAAAAGCATGAAAATTAAATCTCCTTATGACTGTTAATTAATATATAATTGACTGTTAATTAATTATAATTATCATGAAGACTGATAAGGAGATTTAATCTTCATGCTTTTGCTTTATTTACTAGACTTAGAAATAGCAGTAAAACTTTTTGTTTCAATAATAAAAGTAAATATAATAAACTGAAATATGCATTATTGTAAATAAATTCCAATTAATTTACGTTCGAAAACAATATTTTGTTTAAACACAACAATCCTAACCGAACTATATTTTGTAGAATCTCGTAGGTATCTACCAAAAACTAGCCAAATACAATAGAAATTAAACCTTATTATTATTACACGAGTGAAAATAATACACACGCACTGCCGCCGATATCATCGAAGCGTCTCGTGTCAAAACGAAATATTCCAGGTCATGGATGGCGAACCTATTTGTACCAACGTGCCATTTTTCTAAAGAAATTTATTACGAGGTCCTAGACGTGCCATCAAAAAAAAATTTTGACTTGTGATTATTGGGAAAAGAAGTAATAATAATGTGTTGTGAATGTTTATCGGAGATATATATGTTAAAGACAAAAATTCTTAACACCGACGGTTACAATATACGTCAACAAAGGCAACACCATCTGTTGCCTCAAATAAAAACAATTACATTAAGTGAAACTAGGAAAGATTAATGCTTGCTTTCACCTCACAGTGGCTTCAATGGAGAAGTTACGTGATGTTGAAAACATTATTTTTCACTAAATGGGATTAAAATATAGACCAAACTAATAAGACAGTGTATTTTTTTAAATCCATCAAGAAATGCCTGATAAATAGATCATTTCAATTACATATTTTCACGGGGAATTGACTGTATCCTTGAACATGGCGGTGACGTCAGGTTACGTACTCACGCGTCGGACCGGGCGCACCGCACTACAAAATTACATAAAATAGTAACTTAGTACCTCGCGTAACGCGTTGTTGTTATTACTTTAGTGCCTAAAAGTCTATATCTTATGTTTTTTGATGATGTTTTTTGATCTTATAATTTTTTTCACCACCTGAAAGCCATTCAAATTCTGCGTCCTTTGAGCCCTCATACGTCCTCATGGCCCTAAACCATATATACCACGGGGCAAACATACTTTCAGCGAAAATGGGGCCCTACCGGAGCGATCGAAGAAACATTTTCAATGTTAAAACGTATGTGCTACTACTACAACGAGCTATATTTTACACCGGTTATTGTTTGTAAATAAACTATAGAACATAAGCTTCAATCGGTAGGTCTTAATTTTCAATACATTACGTAGGTATGTAGTTAGTGAGCAATAAATTTAATTAAGATATAATTTAGGCTCTGTGAGCTGGAGCAGTGTATTGTTGGAACATCCATGGATGGTTACCAAAGCGCTGTTGACTCCAATGAAGAACTACAGATTCAAGGATATCTCGTAGGTTATTTTCTTGGTTAGTTTTGATACCGTTTTCTACAAAAACGAGGGGAGTTTTCCCAGTGGCGCAAATTTTACCCCCAATCCATAAACCATAAAGAACTGTTTTCGCGTTTTGGCGACGTGTAATAAATGCAGCAGCTCCAGGACGAGTGGAAGACCAGATCCTGTCATTTTGGTGATTATGGGCTTCTTCAACCGAAAACAAATTTTCACCGGTGAATACGATTTTT
This sequence comes from Agriphila geniculea, assembly GCA_943789525.1. Lineage (NCBI taxonomy): Eukaryota > Metazoa > Arthropoda > Insecta > Lepidoptera > Crambidae > Agriphila > Agriphila geniculea. The sequence goes on from OX038875.1 coordinate 20,175,049, forward strand.
CCAATTCGAAGCAGCGGCAGCGGAGCGTAAGCAAAGGACATCTCTCAATGAGAACTTTTTGTCTTTCACTTCACTGACATTTGCTCACCTTGGTTTGTGGACTTCAGCCTAATAGAAGATCAAACAGTCCGCCTGTGTATCAATAACATTACCTTGCCTATGTTCTCTCCTTAGAATAATAACGCCTAGAAACCGTGTCTGAACCAAAACGTAAGCATAAACCCGTGCCATTTACATTATGCTTGTCTGCGTAAACTGTATGTATCTATGCTCTTCTAACGTTATGGTTTAGAAGAGACTAGATATATAAAACTTAGTCATATATGTCTAAGTTTTATTTGCACGTTTATCGTGCTTGCAATAGTTTTCTAGGCGTTATTATTCTAAGGTTCTCTCCCAGGACGGTCTCTGATGATGCCGAGCTCAAGATAGCGATTAATTGCCGAAGAAACTAGCTAGAGAATAACACCGAGAATGTTTTGTTTACTATCTCTAAATGCCGTTTTATTTATTTATTTTATTCATAAGACACGCCAACAGAGTACACATTAAACATTACATAACACGAAGTTGAACATATTAAATCCGATGTGTAAACCTATAACAGGCATGTACAGCATTCACAATTACAAAATCACAGTCAACAAGTAGTTAATAAGTAAAATATTTAAAAACATTAAACATTTAAGTGGAAATTACATGCTCAAAAACAAAAAAAAAATAACAATTAAATAACAGTAAAAAACACAAGAAACACAGGATACAAATATTACTTATACATCCAACAGTAACACAACATATTAAGTTTTCCATGCTCATAAGTACAATAAAATTATGGCTCCACGCTGCTCTGACAAACCGTAATAATAATAAATGTATTACCAACAAACAATATTGAAATGGCGCCAAAGTCGCCAAACGAATGAAAAAAAAACCGGTCAAGAGCGAGTCGGACTCGCGCACCGAGGGGTCCGTACCATCATAATTGCACCATCAAACCACACTGCAGAGTATAATAATAAAATTAGTATTGCAGTTTTAGTCAGCGCCATCTCTTGACCGATAGTGGAACGAATGTTAACTTTTTTATAAATTTGATAATTTCTTAAAAAAAGTGTGCTATATTGAGACATCATTTTATTTTTCCTGTAATCTTTATATAAACTGCTATCACATAAAATTATTTCAGAATTTTCTCTTCGCAAACTTTGGAGATAAGGGGGGAACGGTATTTTTTTACATTTTTCATCATAAGTCGAAAACTATGCGGTCTAGAAAAAAAAGAAAAACCGGCCAATTGCGAGTCGGACTCGCGCACGAAGGGTTCCGTACCAAAAAACGGCAAAAAAAATACGTTTGTTGTATGGGAGCCCCCTTAAATATTAATTTTATTCTGTTTTTAGTATTTGTTGTTATAGCGGCAACAGTAATGCATCATCTGTGAAAATTTCAACTTTCTAGCTATCACGGTTCATGAGATACAGCCTGGTGACAGACAGACAGACAGACAGACGGACATCGGAGTTTTAGTAATAGGGTCCCGTTTTTACCCTTTGGGTACGGAACCCTAAAAAATGATTGAAAACGTGCAAACGGCGCTCTTTCATATGATAGCCTAGTAGCCCCACTTCAAATTTTTAAGACCCCTTTTCAGGCCCTGTTCTAAAAAAGGTATTTATTTTTTTATTTATTTCTTATTTGCAAAATAGTTGGGCAAATGTCATCTTAAACTATTCCAAATTTCAAGTTGATACTGTAACCGACGTCCTAACTACAATGGAACTAGATGATCACGGCCTATGCAAGAGACTAAAACCTAAGTGGAAACCTAATAACCTACAGGACAGGAGGACAATCAAAATCCGCTTACTACTTACCGTTGATTATAACTAAACTATTGAACCTAAATTTTACTGGATTAAATAACCTCCAAAATACAATTTACTAAATTTTCTTTATCCAACCTTAACTAACCTACAAAGAACCTTACTAACAAGCTTTGTGTGATCTGAGAGGGCCTGTGAAAGTCTAATGGAGGAACCCTGGATGTGATAATTAGTGAACCCAAATTCTTTTAAAAGTGTGATTAGTATTGATTTTCATTTTCCAATAGAAGTATTCGCTTTCATTACTAGGTCTTAATTATTCCTACTATTACATTTATTTCTAAAAGAAAATACCACTAAATGAAAGATATTGCTCTATTGATAAAACCAGAGAAATAGAAATTAAGTCTGTATTTTTCTTAAGTGAGTTTACTTTACTTTCATATTAATTCTTAATATTTGTCATACTACCATGGGAAATCCCATAGTTCTTTAGTGTCAAAAAATGGGAATACTATAAACAAAGAGGAAAGCGTTCCCAATTACGTTCCGTAGATGAAGTAAGTATGAGCGAAATAAACCTACGTTGATAGGAAATGATCAAAGTGAATTTATGAGTTAAATGGAGTATTGTTATAAGGTAAAAGAGGGTATGTTCAACCATAATAAACTGCAAGGTAAAAAGAGGTAAGTCGGGTTATAGAGAAAAGTTAAATTTGAGCAATTCTCTTCCGCTGCCAAGTGTCAAATTATGCCATGTATGACGTTATTCCAAATAATGTAAATTATCTATTGTCAACTTAGTTCATTAAAATAAGAGAGATTATTTCAGGTAAGTTAAGAAGTTTTAGTCGCCTGAGATCAAAGTATAATAAAATTTTCAGCGCTATTAAATAAGAATTCTTTTACTTTCTGAAGTTATTGTACAAGTAATGAATATGCAATTGTGTTTTTGCCAGCTAAGGTATGGGCCCGCTCCCCGCCCGATACAATGAGTCTCGTCTCCGTACTTGGTCAACTCCCTTCTGGCCAGCCATATTCTTTCATGACAAATTTAATTAATGAATATTTTTAAGTTATAGTACTTAGTCTTTGTCAGTCAGTTTTAATAAAAGAGGGCAAGCAGAGTGCTTTCAAGCGAACTACCAGTTTCTCACAATGAAGAATTCTCCTTCAATTGCGATGGCTGAATTACGAATTTAAATTTAGAATAATTAAATAATTAGTTCTAGTATGACTGTTTAACATTATAACAGATGGACACAACATTACTATCCATATACTTGGGACACTGATAGTTCTCAAATTCTGAAGGAAAGACAATTCTAACAAGGTAAAATTCTATGACGGGATTTCCATACTTCAATCTCAACTAAATTATAAATATACAACCATAAACTGAATTGACTTCAGGTCATTTACTAAAGGTTAAAGCAGTATTTCGATTTAATATTGAGTAGACTTGGCAATATTTGTTCTCAATTGTAAACTAGATTCTATTTCTAACATCTTTCAATTGAGTTGGCTGGTGGAACATAGTTTAAATATTTGAACTCAGATAAAAGATATGTTGTCATTATTATTTGTGAATTTTATATATTCACTAAATAATATGATACTTTCATAGTTGGTAGATACTTTTCAAAGTATTAATTCTCGGTTAATCATAAACATCATTCTGTTAATTTGAAAGGTTTACTCAAAGCATTGATCTAGTGACCTAGAAGTTGTGAATCGACCTTAACTTACTAGAGACACGAGCTTATTCCATACACTCAGATCTTGTTTCAGCACTCCTCTCAAAATTACCAAAATAGTTTATTCTATCTATAAACAATCGGTTCAACCATAGCTCCCTTCAACCAATCCAATTCAAAGATAAATAATCTATTCTTTATTTATGATTCTAGTCCATCTATTAAATCATTATTCAATATTAACTGAAAAAGATATCTAAATTAAATTAAGAGTAAATTAATTTGTGGGTACTTACTGAAGCTTGCAAAGTCTACACAATTTAGCACACTGTAGTAATCATTCACAACACTGATTCTATGGAAGATTGATACTATCCTATTGGATTATAACCAGTAATTCCACATAAACTTTCGTCCATTATATTGTACACTTCCGCATTCACCATGTTCCATTCCTAAGTCATCCTACCTCTTCACCGCCTATATAAATTCGAATGTTCCACTTGGTGACCCACGGCGGCCATTTTGTCGACCCGATTCTCAACACCGCCTACCTAAATTTCGAATCACTACCTATTGACCTCGGCGGCCATCTTGACGACGCCTACCTATTTGCGGCCTACCTAAATCCGATACACTACGAAGTGATCTACCTCTCCACCGCCTACCTAAAAGCTCCTAGCTTGTCTACCGTTCCTGCTGTTACCTTGCTGACAACACGACCTTCTTGAGAATGTCTAACCTTTTACCAGCATCCAAGTTTCCCTCCCGCCTTGAGATGCTAACCTAAGCTACTGTTCCTACGCGCCTAACAATGAATTTATAAACCTAATGAATTTACCTGCCTACCAACGACTAAATTCCGATTTCCTATGCAATATTTGGGATGCTTACCATCATCCCCGACGCCCCGATCCTGTACAGCGTGAGCAAGCATGACTCCCCTAAACTCCCCTAACAGCTTGGGCGTGGCCATATTTGATTGGGATGGAACAAATAGGCACCTACAAAGAGGATTAACATTACCAAGCCATATCCTCCACGTTCAAACGGGATTACATCCACACACCGTTCGGACCGTTGGTTGATGAGCGAGTTGGCTAGCTTGGTAACCTTAAGTGACTAAACTAGGTATCTTTCAACAGAAACCCGCATTGCACGCCACAGAGCAATGCTATTTTACCTACCCCTTTGAGGATTGACCGAACGCCCAATAAAGACACAAAACTAAAGAGAAATCTACCCCCCCTTTATTTCCCCCTGATTGCTTAAACAAATTTCGAACAACCTTAAACCATGAAAATTCTTGAAACTATTGGGAAATTTACTTTACTTCATGAAAATTCGCAAGCAAAATCTACATACTTTAATTTCAAGCTTACTTATACCATATAAGCCCTAATTAAAGCATATAAGCAAAAGACTCGCACCCGGTTGCGGACCTATACGTCAAAACCTCAATTAAAAACACTATCTTCCTGACTTCTTGATGTTTCTTGCGTTAAAATAAAATACTACTTGATTGAAGTTTCTTACAGAGGGTATCGACGGCTTCTACTCAGGTTCCAATTGATGCTTCGCTGAGGTCGGAGAAAGTAAAGAGAGCGATTTCCCCCCAACTTCGCCTTTTATAATCCCCCAGAATCATTCACTCTCTGCAGGAAACTCACCCCACACGATCTAAGCATCTTTTTTTTCTACCTTCATTTCCCTACTTTACATAAATTATTCCTAAAATTTTCCCTTCTCCTTCAAAAATGGGGAGAATTCAGTTTTGTCTTACTCAACTTATAAATATAATATTTAAGTTACTAATCTTACAAAATGAACCCCTATACTAATCAATAATTTCAACGTACAATTCAACTAACCAATAACCTCCTATGTTCAAGATTCTCTATACTCAAGCGCACAATGCCACTCAATTTGTAACCAAATTAAAATTAATCTGTTACCTAAATATTTCTCTATACTGACATTTCAGCTACATTTGATTTAAGTAATTCATACAATTGTATGAAACAACGTTTCAATCATAAATAAATCAACAAGTTTTCCCCCTTACATCATTTCTAACAAAACTAACAACTTTGAATAATATTCAGCATATTTATCCAGAATCATATGAAATTATTGTACTATAATCATAGAACTCTGATTAATACGAATTTTATATTCACAACAAATTGAACCTCCCATATGCTACAATTTGAATCCAACCTTTTTTTCAATCTTTTTATCTCGCCTTCCCCAAAATATCATAACCTCTAGAATCAATTTGCTAAAATACGTACTACAACATTTTCCATTAAATATTCGGTCCAATTAAACCTAAAATTCCCGATCAATTTAGCATCACAATGTTGGTACTTTAAAAACCCTAACGGGCAACACCCATCGGACTACTTTTACATTTTTTTTAAATGCCTACCCTCATTTGAGTTATAAACCTGCAGCATAAAATCTCGCTTTCGAAGAAACTTCATATCAATCTTTCTTCGTACTTTAGCTAAAACACATCACGTGGTGTGACACTACTGACAACTTACAGAAATAATTAACACCGAATTCAATCCTTTTTTAAGTAATCTTCTAAAATAAATTATTATAATAATATTCGAGAGGCTCTAATAAAATTTAATAAATAAACAATAATAAATATAAATAAATTTTAAGCCTATTAGCGTCGTTACCTACACAGAGACTAATATTTGAATTTTAGCGCCGTGAAAGATTAAAAGAACTTCCTACATTATTGCTAACTCAGAACCTGAACTACTCTTTATTATAATAACTTGTTCGATAGTTAAATAATATTATGCTCAGTATGAAACAAAATTCGAAAAATATTTGAGATAAAATAGCATGTTCAGTTTTGAACCGTTACAGCTCGACCCCAAAATCCTGCACAGGTGACAAGACTTCGTATTGGATCCGGAGTAGGATTTTCCTTCTCAATTCTCAAATATTTATTCCGCCTCTACTCTGAATCCTCAATTTTTACTCATACATCCCTTTTGTATAATAAAAAAAAAAAAAACCCTTCCCCTTAATAACCCTAACCATTATTATTTCTCCAAGATCAAAGAATTGTTGGGTGAAACCTAATGTAAATGAGATTTAGATTGTAGAGTGTATTTAAACCAAGACAATATTGAAAAGTTATCAAGCGAGTTTTAAGTTTTATGTGACTTTTGCCAATTCCGTCTTATGCATATTCAACACCAGAGTCGTACAAGATCACAGTAAGGTGTGGGTTGTGAATCCACAACTTCTAGCAAGTCTACATGCGACAAATAAGTCTTTTTCTAACCTTATGAAAAAGTTTGCGTATGACGCTACATATTTGTGCATTGAACCCTTCCACAATCAAGTATTACTCCTTTCTTGCCAACAGGGCCTACTCCGTCGGTTCGAAGTGAGCCTATACAATGACCCTATATTTCCAAAAGCTTACTTAAGACTCTAGAACAACCCTAATATCGCCTTGGAGAGTGTGCAGTTGTCGAGTTCATATTCATAGCTCTTAGCTTCTTGTGTAGTATGAATTTCAGACAGTTGTTCACACCAGGACAATTTACAAACGTCAATAGTGTTTGTTTTCTCTCTTTTTTTTTCTCTAACCTAACACCAAAAGTCCTACTGTACAAAATTCAAGTTTGTCAACCCTAAACGCCGGTCCGGCCGCAAGCACAAACCAAACGCTAGAGCAGTGTGGTGGTCCTATCTCTTGGAAAAATAATAAGTCTGCATTCAGGTTTCACATATGTTATAATCCAAAGCCCTCCATATAGAATCTATATTTTAATTCCAATTCCTAATCCACATTAACTCTCATTCTATGCAATCTTTTAAATTAACATCCCATTCATACTCATAAACTAGATTAGATTCTCATTCTATTCATCTGTTCTCTTCATGCAGCATTCACTGTCTTCATTCACTAGCCTACATTCACGCCACCTAAGATTATATCATAACTACACCCTGAATGCAAATATAAATAACTAAATTGGGTAGAGATTAATCATACAATGTTAGGATTCAATACGCCGATTGTCACCAAACATAATTATATGCAAAATTTACAATAAAGTATTATCTCAAATTCGTTACGAAAAATTAATCTTATGTTACGCACTTTCTACACTACGCGACACACTATAATAATACACGCCTCACACGTTAAACGAGAGTGAATTTTACACGATATGTTAAAGTTAAACAACCCTTTTATATATGAAATTATTTCAAGTTAACTGACTCATTATCAATTTAAGTTAACGGTGTACTTAATTGTATATGCCTTTTCCTCTTCATAACCCTGCCTAAACACAGTCGGATATTCTACCGATTACCTAGATCTACATCAACTTAACGTCTACCTAGACCTATATCTAAACAGAAAAATTTCCCCCCCGGAAAGAAAAGCCACCGACACACCCCTCTATCTGACCTTACAATTTCAACCAACTCGAACAACGAAATATGTTTTAATTAACTTGGACAATTAACTAATTTTTGTCCAACCCGTAACATACCAAGTGAATAACACTCCATCAGAGAATTATATTTTTTTTTTTTTTTTTTTTTTTAATTAGACTTTGACCTTTCTCTTTTTTTTTTTCATCAGACTAACAATCGAGTTGTTAAAATTTTGTAAGCTCAGACAGGCTTTTCCCTTGCCCAACAGACTCTATACAAAGTTACCCCTTTTACCATTTATTAGTCAACTTAAGAAAAAAAAAACAATTGATATTTGATACTTATACAAGATACTATCTATTATTTACAAAGCTTATTTTTAATACCTAGACAAATGTATAGTGTTAAACCTTCCTCGTTCCTTGCCAGACTTAGGGTCTACAAGTAAATACACATTCTTAAACGGATTAGCGCCAACCACATACGGACCCTCATACAATGGTTCGAACTTTTTCGTAATTTTTAATTTAGCATCAGACTTATTTAATTTCCTTATCTTAACCAAATCACCTATTTGATATTGAATGATACGATATTTCTCATTAAATTTGTTCTGTCGTAATTGCCCTGCCTTCCTTAAATTCTCACGAGCTTTCTCCCTAATTTCGTCTACAGGTAGAGATACCACACCATTCGGCAAATTGTCATCAAAAGATAGTCTCGTAGGTTCACTATATAAAATCTCGCAAGGAGTAAAACCCGTACTTTCATGGTAAGTGTTATTATATAGAACTTCTAATTTGGGCAATATATCAACCCAACCTTTATGATTTGTCCTACAATAAGTTCGGAATAATCGTCCTAACTCCTTATTTACTCTTTCCGTAGTATTAGGCCTAGGATTTCTAACTGTGGTATAAATAACTCTCACCCCTTCTTCTTTCATAACTTCCTTCCACATCCTACTAGCAAATTGCGACCCATTATCCGTCATTATAGCTCTGGGTTTGATTATGCGAAAGAATTTTCTCACCTTAGTTAGTACCGAAATTGCAGTTGCTTTTCTAAGATCATAAAATTTCACAAACTTACTAAAGGAGTCTTGCACAACCAAAATATAATTCATACCGAACTTTCCCGACGGAAGTGGACCATACAAATCTGCCATAACGATATCTCCTACATTCTCAGTTATGATTGAGCGACAAGGACCTACATACTTAGCTGTATCGCTCTTAGTTATCTGACAATCGTGACACCCCTTTAATAGACGTTTGACCTGTTTAGTTAATCCTTTCCAAAAAAATCTATCCTTAATGTACTTAATGATTTTGTAAGCCCCTTGATGTCCCATTTCGAAATGTACCTGCCAAATAACTTCCTCTCTAATTGATTCCGGTAAGAATAACACCTTTCTACTTCCCTCGCCAGGTAAATAATATAATATTCCATCACCTAATACACACCTTTTAGAAATTTGACTTACTCTACCATTTATTCCAACCCCACTGATTAAAATTCTAATTATTTCTCCTATCTCCACATCTTCCCGTTGTAGTCTAGCTAAATCCTTTAATTTTTCAAGTAACTCTTTATTAATTCCTCTCTCAGTGTAAAATATTCTAGGCGAATTAGTTTTATCCTCCTGTAATAAATCCCCTTCTGGTTGATATCTTGATAACACATCAGCTACTACATTATCTCTACCTTTTACATGTTGAACTACATATTGAAACTGTTCTAAATAATTTATCCATCTAGTTACTCGCGCATTGTATAATTTACTATTCTTTACAAATGTTAATGCTTTATGGTCCGTTCGTATTATTACTTTAGCCCCTCTTAAATAAGTCTCAAATTTTTCCAAACAACAAATTATCGAATAGAGCTCTTGTTCAGTAACTGTCCAATTTAGTTGTGCTCCTCTTAGTAATTTACTATGAAACCCTAAAATTTTTATCTCCCCTTGATTATCCTTTTGATACAAAAACCCCGCTAGCCCTATTCCCGAACTATCTGTCTGTAAATAATACGGCTTAGTAAAATCTGGATGATTCAATTCGACAGTGTTAATAAAGAGTGACTTTATTTTATCAAAGGCTTCCTGCTCCGATTCTCCCCATTTCCATTTCTTTTCCTTTTTTAGAAGTTCACATAAAGGTCCCGTATGAAAACTATAATTAGGTATAAATTTGCGATAAAAATTACAAAGTCCTAAAAATGCCCTCACCTGTTTCAACTTTTTTGGTGTAGGAAATAATTGAATTGCCCTAACTTTTTCGGGATCTGTACGAATTCCGTCAGTTGAAATAATATAGCCTAGCATCTTTACTTCAGTACTCAAAAATTCACACTTTTCTAGATTACAAGTTAACCCTGCCTGTGATAATTTCCCTAATACTATATCTATGTGTTCTAAATGCTGAGATAGTGTTCCCGTAGTTATGATCGCTAAATCGTCAAGATAGTTTATACAGAAATCTCTAACCTCGTGACCTAGTATAATATCAAGTCCGCGCGAAAATGAACCGACTGATGTCTTCAACCCCTGAGGTAGAACATTATAAACATAGGATTTTCCGTTAAATGAAAACCCCGTATACTTTTTACTAGCTTCCGTTAGAGGGACTTGGTAATATGCATTTTTCAGGTCTACAATACTAATGAACTTTGCCCCATGAAAAGAGTTTAGAACGTCTAACTGTAATGGCGGCTTTTCGGTCTCAGCTATCATATATTTATTTATCTCTCTAGCATCTAATAATACACGGATCGACCCGTCTCTTTTTAACGTAAAAGTTAATGGGCTACAATACGGCGTGGTTGAGCGACTAATGATCCCTTGCTCTTCCATCTCCATTAATTTAGCCTCTACCTTATCCCTATACGCATACGGTATTGGATACGTTCTCTTTACTACGGGAGTATGCGGCTCCATGGCAATAACATGTTCATAGCAATTTGCTCTACCTAATCTAGAGGTAAATAAACTCCTATGCTTCATTAGAACTTCCTCTAAAGCTTTCTGTTTATCTTTATCTAATTTTGACTTTTGTAACATACCCCTAATATTCTCATCCACATTCTCTTCATCTAACATGCTCACATCAAAATCTGTTGGTGATTTACAATTACTAAGAACAGTATTCCCCTTAAAGAATTTAAACAACCTCTTTTCCTCTCCTATAATTATTTCAACCCCTTCTTCTTCTCTATTAAGTTTTATCGACGCTTGATTCTCTTTCATCCAATCAAAACCCAATATCAAATTAGCACTAAGACCCGGTACAATCAAAACAGTTATATCTCGCTCAAAAGGTCCGATTCCCAAGGTAACTAAAGCAATTTTCTTTATCTCTACACTCTTTTGTCCTACAGCAGTTTTAATTAGAAATGATTTAATAGGCATAACGGGTATCGATGGTCGTCTTTCTACTAAACTATTCCAAAACTCCTCCGAAATACATGTTATATCACTACCTGTATCCAATAAAGCTACAATATTTTCGTCAAAAATCTGTACTAATAATTCTGATTTAAATACCTGTGTATCTGTTTTATTCGTGGATTCTTCATCAAAAACCGCATTTAGTTCATTATTAGAGTCGATCAAAAGTTGTTCTACCTTTAACTTTAACAACTCTACTATTTGGCTAGGAATATCTTGAACTATCCCCTCTATTTCGCTATACCCTAACCCTATTCTAGTATAATTATCCTTAAGATCTAAACCTATTGGTATCCTAACACCGGTTTTATTTCTTCCTAAAGATTCACCTGGACACCAATTCATCCTAACCATCATATTATAATTTGGGTCCCCTGTGGCTGAAGCTGATCCGAGGACTAAAGACTCAACTTCCACTAGTTTAACATTTCACTATCTACTACATTTGACTTATCATTTAAATTAATTGCTTGTACTTCAGCCTCCTTCGGTCTCTGCCACTGCCTATAATTCTGTTGGTATCCCCTTTTCTTCTTCTCCCATTCTTTAAAATTCTTAGACGTAGATGTGCCCGGTACTTGGGTACAATTCTTGTTCTTCTTGATTATTCACGGGCTTTTGATTGTTTGAATGTCCCGCTACTCCTTTCCAAGCTTGCGTATTATGGTTTTGATGCTGCTGCGGTTCGGTGGTTCCATAATTATCTTCTGCACCGCTCTCAGATCGTAGAGGTTAAGGGGAATGATGGTGGGGTCTCCTACTCTCAATGCAAGGCCCTGTCCAGAGGCGTCCCACAGGGTTCAATACTAGGTCCTCTTCTTTTCATTTTGTTCACTGCAGATATAACTGAAAGTGTAAAACATTGTCAGTACCATCTGTATGCTGATGATGTCCAGTTGTATCTCAGTTTCCATCCTAATGAGACATCTAGTGCAGTGGGGAGGATAAACGAAGATCTATTGAATCTGTCTACTTGGTCAAACAGAAATAGTCTGGTATTGAACCCAAACAAGACCAAATTTATGATCCTTGGTTCAAACAAACAAGTTTCTTCTATCTCTGACCGCCAGCCACAAATCTGTATCGATGACCAGCCAGTTGAGATGGTCTATGAAGCGAGAAACCTAGGAGTGATCTTTGAGTCGAACATGCGCTTTGAAAAGTACACCCTTGAAGTTGTCCGTAACTGTTTCTACCGACTCAAGGTCCTCTATAGGTATCGCCCTTTTCTCTCGGAGGATCTCAGGGTCAGATTATGCGAGTCCTTAGTACTATCGAAACTTAACTATGCTGATACAGTCTCTGGCCCCTGTCTTCTATCAAGAACTAAGCAACTACTACAACGAGTACAAAATGCGTGTGCACGCTTCTGTTTTTCTGTCCCTCCGAGAGCACATGTTACTCCTTTTCTCAACAACTCTCGTTTGCTCAAGATAAACTCTCGTAGAGAACTGCATTATGCCACCTTACTATTCGATATTGTTCATACTAAAACTCCTGAATATCTATTTAGTAAACTCCAGTGGGCAAGGGATAACCATACTTACAGGACCAGAGCAGCTTCTTACATGATTCTGACGCCTGCACACAGGACTGCTGCTTTCCGTGGTTCTTTCAAATTTTCGGCCTCGAAGTGCTGGAACAGCTTGCCACCCCCTCTTCGTACACTGGAAACACGTAGAGCTTTTAGTAAAGCTTATAAGGAGTACTTACTGAAAACACAGCTACTTCATTAAAAAATAGGTACTTACTGGGCTGTGATACCTACATGATTTGCTTTAGGAGGCTTAGTTGTTTGATCACTTCGAGGTGCGAGATAAGGTTGATTTATTGTTTTTATGTCCTGTTTTCATTTATTATGTATGTTTTGTTAGGTACATGTACTTCTGTTCTTTTTGTTTTTTTGCTTGCCACGTTTGCATTTATGCTATTATCAATGGCGGCTGAGGACGTGGCCACCACGTGTACATATTTTGTTTGTTTGTCCATGTTTTAAAATAAAAACAATTGTGTGGAGGTAATTTATGGAATTATTATTCCTTGCCGAAAAAAAGACTGAATTGTCATGTCAAGTCAATGTCAGTTTGCGTCTGTGTTGACTGCGCTTGACCACAGACTAAGGGCATTGTCACAGAATACATAATAGTACAATCACTGTGCTAAATTTTGTACTTCCTTAAACTTTTTTTTTTAATGTGTAACAATTTGTTTTTTGTGTAAAAGTCTGTGTTTTTCGGTCCTGATGTCATTACTGTGCTCGGCAGAATATCAGTGCAGCAGGCCTAGCCTGCTGCTTATACTGAGCCGAGTACAGTTTTGACATCACGCGACGATGCACAATGTTATTGTTATTAACTTTGTATGTGTTAAGCTCTTTGGAATGTCTTTTTCATATTGTGTATCGTTGTGTGTTGTTCAAAATAAATGTATTTTCTTTCTTTCTTTCTTACTTCCTGCTTCTGGATATTGTCCATACTCCTTAGAAATTCGGCCGCTTCTATTATGGTTTCTATTTTATTTGTCACAAATACTTGTTGGATGAATTTTGGGTAATGACGTATAATATCGCCAATCAATTGTTTTTCCGGAATTTTATAGCTTAACATTTGAGCTCTACCTGTCAACTTCAAAAAATGCTCCACCATGGTGGGAGTCTCTGCTCTATTCCAAACTCCATGTACTATTTTCCTTCTTAATTCGTTTTGTTCATTTTCTCCCCAATATGCTTTCAGAAAATCTACTTTAAAGTCAGCTAAACCTGTCCATCTCCCCTTATAGATCCGGGACCAATCCTTTACACTTCCAGTTAAACATTCTCGTATTAAATCTAGTTCATTGCCCGATGTTCCTAACTTCTTCAAATAGGTCTCTAAATCTTCTATAAAATCAACCGGATGAATCGACGATTCTCCGAATTTTGGTCTATCTAAGTTTATGTTCTTGACATTACACTTCACGTACTTATGAATATCTGCGCCCGGACTAGTTTCTTTAATTACATTCCCACGCACCTCATCACAATCCATTCCTTCATTATTCAATGACGTTACCTCAACTATTGGCGATTCCTTTTCCCCTCCGGTAGTTTCCTGGATAGTTCGCTGCGTTTTCTTAACTTCCCCACTCAGAACATTTACTCTTCTAGTAAGCACCCCTATGGTACGACTCAACATACGCTGTATGGTCACCAATTCCCGTGAACGTGTCGACTTCGGTCGCCTTATAGTTCTAACTATCGGATGGGGTTCATCAAGCACTCTGGAATCTCTAACTTCCACCTCTTCCGGTTGAACAGGCCGATTAGAGTCACTATTGATTTCTTCTATGTTTCCTAATTCGTCATCTGGCTCATATCGTTTGGGCACTCGTCGAACACGAGATGGTTTTCCCATTTTGATATTTAATCTCTACAATAGCTTTTGAAACTCTCCTTGTTTTTTTTTTTTTTTTGTTGTAAGGTCAGATCTTCAAATAATTAAAATATAGTACCCGTACTAATTTGGTTTTAAAAAATCCACCGCTTTGGATTCCACAAAACCACGCTCCCTAATATTCGACTAATGTAAATGTTGAAACTAATCATTTCGAATTAAATATCTAATTCTCAGAAAAACGTCAATCACATTCTTTGCTACCATTACTATTCTACCTATACATGATTTAAATATTTTAAACTTTCCTTTTATCATTAAATCCCAACACATTATACCTCCCTAGCCAACTTCCTCAACGTTGTTTCCACAACTAAAACGTCTTAGTAACTAGTTCTACAACGACCCCCAGTTAGATAATTTTCGAAAGTCACGACGATTAGTTACAAAATTAATTCACCTCGGATAAATATTTCAAAATGATAATCTATAAATGACTAACTCAAATCTTAAACGATCATGATCCCTTCAATAGCACAATCTCAAAGGTAGGTTACTAAGTTAAACTAAAATCTAATCACCACATACTAAGTTTTCTAGTTTCAATTTAAAAGTTTATTAAAATATTTCACGACCCCATCATTTTATGTTGCTAATATCCCTCTAACTTCACTATTACTATTCAGAAATTAGCGATAACACACAAACTCTAAAACTATTTATTACATTATACGCTAATATTTTTTTTTTTTTTTTAACTTTGTAAGTTGAATCTAGAATTATCTTACAACACTCACTAACCCTAAATTCATCCACGACTTCAGTATTACTAAACGTTACTGCCATTCCTATTATCTAACGCATCAATCGTATAATATTAAGTTAACCACAAACGTGATAAAGGCAACGACAGAATTCATCTCTCAACCTGCCAATGACAAAACGTCAATCCTTCTTAAATGATTAGAGTTAATCGTTTATCGTATACCTATAAAGTAATTATGGACAAAACTTTCTGCATGTCCTTATCATTTTCACTGTTAATTAACGCTGAAATCTTACAAAATATAATTTAACCTTATTGGCATAAACAAAAACTTATTATATATGTCATTAAAATCAAGGAATAGGAATCTGTCAAGTTGACGTTTCGTTCGGAAATCGATAACATGTAATTTCTTTGGCCGCGTTCCTGACCTTATTCACATTCAGCCATTTACGTAACAACACACTATTACTAAAAGTTTCACAGACAATGTTACGCACACGTGCGTATACATTTAATAAAATTACTACAAATCTCGTGTCCTATCAACCACAATTTTGAACAATTAATTCGATTTTACGAATGATAAAAAATAAATACACGTGTGACCATACATTTTTTTTTCTTTAAGAATCATAGCTTTGACACAACAAAGCACCTATGATTTCGCTATAGCCGTAAATTCAATTGACAGTCCACCTATCACCGTCATCCTACTTCGCAATCATCAAATTAACAAGACTAGAATTTTATAATCGTACATATCCTATGATCTGCTTTATTTCTTAGGTATAAACAAAAGAAGAACAAAAGTTTTTTTTTTTTTTTTTTTTTATAACGTGTCTTTAAAAATAACGTTGAAGTTTCTTATTTTACTTTCCCTCAAGGTCAATAGTTGGGAAGTATTGATCCCAAAGTGACTTATGCTATTATTTTGTCAAATCTCTTTGACACCGCACGACAATATTAATGCGTATTGACATATGATTGATAAAAAACCGCCAGGCACTCGTTGTCCTTAGTTATACATTTAAAATCGTATATGTGGTTACCTATAAAAATGTCCTTTTTTTTTCTAACTTAATCATATCAGTGAATAAAATCCAAGTCAGAATTCAATTTTTAAATTGGTCTCGGTCCATGGCCGAAAAGTGGATTCGGTCGGACCTTGATGCGGACCTTTGAACAGAGTAAAATAAATTTGACTTGAGTAGATAAACCGGAACTGGGAAAATAATTATATCGATTATCGATAGTGTATATCAATAAAAAACTATCGCGATACGATTTGCTTAACTACGCAATTTACCTTAAACGAGACTATACTGTATGAACAAGTAATAATTTAACTGCATAATTGTATCATTGTAACCAAACGTAGTGTGTAAAATGACTATAGAACCAAATGCAATACAGTTAACCTACGTGTCGATAATTTACGTAAATATCGATAAAGTATCAGAGACGTCGATAGTCTTGGCAGCACTATAATGACAATGAAAACATTAAATGTATCGAAAATACTTTACAAGATTTGTCCTAAAACAGTGGTTATTTGTATATTTGTTTTCAGAGATATTTAACTAAGATCTTACAAATGATTCGCAAAACGAAAGTTTCAAGGACCAGCAAAGTGACAAGTTAAACGCCATAACTCGTACCAGAATGATAACTTAACAACCATTGGAAAAGAAAATCAGTGTTTCAACATATCAAACCTTTATACCCACTTCACCGCAACAAAATGTGACTGTCACAATCTCACTTGTTAACAGTCACTCACTCCCAAACCACACAAAACCTGAAGATTCGCAATAATAATATGAAATCCTGGTCACGGCATCAACGAAAATGTAACCGACGTCCTAACTACAATGGAACTAGATGATCACGGCCTATGCAAGAGACTAAAACCTAAGTGGAAACCTAATAACCTACAGGACAGGAGGACAATCAAAATCCGCTTACTACTTACCGTTGATTATAACTAAACTATTGAACCTAAATTTTACTGGATTAAATAACCTCCAAAATACAATTTACTAAATTTTCTTTATCCAACCTTAACTAACCTACAAAGAACCTTACTAACAAGCTTTGTGTGATCTGAGAGGGCCTGTGAAAGTCTAATGGAGGAACCCTGGATGTGATAATTAGTGAACCCAAATTCTTTTAAAAGTGTGATTAGTATTGATTTTCATTTTCCAATAGAAGTATTCGCTTTCATTACTAGGTCTTAATTATTCCTGCTATTACATTTATTTCTAAAAGAAAATACCACTAAATGAAAGATATTGCTCTATTGATAAAACCAGAGAAATAGAAATTAGGTCTGTATTTTTCTTAAGTGAGTTTACTTTACTTTCATATTAATTCTTAATATTTGTCATACTACCATGGGAAATCCCATAGTTCTTTAGTGTCAAAAAATGGGAATACTATAAACAAAGAGGAAAGCGTTCCCAATTACGTTCCGTAGATGAAGTAAGTATGAGCGAAATAAACCTACGTTGATAGGAAATGATCAAAGTGAATTTATGAGTTAAATGGAGTATTGTTATAAGGTAAAAGAGGGTATGTTCAACCATAATAAACTGCAAGGTAAAAAGAGGTAAGTCGGGTTATAGAGAAAAGTTAAATTTGAGCAATTCTCTTCCGCTGCCAAGTGTCAAATTATGCCATGTATGACGTTATTCCAAATAATGTAAATTATCTATTGTCAACTTAGTTCATTAAAATAAGAGAGATTATTTCAGGTAAGTTAAGAAGTTTTAGTCGCCTGAGATCAAAGTATAATAAAATTTTCAGCGCTATTAAATAAGAATTCTTTTACTTTCTGAAGTTATTGTACAAGTAATGAATATGCAATTGTGTTTTTGCCAGCTAAGGTATGGGCCCGCTCCCCGCCCGATACAATGAGTCTCGTCTCCGTACTTGGTCAACTCCCTTCTGGCCAGCCATATTCTTTCATGACAAATTTAATTAATGAATATTTTTAAGTTATAGTACTTAGTCTTTGTCAGTCAGTTTTAATAAAAGAGGGCAAGCAGAGTGCTTTCAAGCGAACTACCAGTTTCTCACAATGAAGAATTCTCCTTCAATTGCGATGGCTGAATTACGAATTTAAATTTAGAATAATTAAATAATTAGTTCTAGTATGACTGTTTAACATTATAACAGATGGACACAACATTACTATCCATATACTTGGGACACTGATAGTTCTCAAATTCTGAAGGAAAGACAATTCTAACAAGGTAAAATTCTATGACGGGATTTCCATACTTCAATCTCAACTAAATTATAAATATACAACCATAAACTGAATTGACTTCAGGTCATTTACTAAAGGTTAAAGCAGTATTTCGATTTAATATTGAGTAGACTTGGCAATATTTGTTCTCAATTGTAAACTAGATTCTATTTCTAACATCTTTCAATTGAGTTGGCTGGTGGAACATAGTTTAAATATTTGAACTCAGATAAAAGATATGTTGTCATTATTATTTGTGAATTTTATATATTCACTAAATAATATGATACTTTCATAGTTGGTAGATACTTTTCAAAGTATTAATTCTCGGTTAATCATAAACATCATTCTGTTAATTTGAAAGGTTTACTCAAAGCATTGATCTAGTGACCTAGAAGTTGTGAATCGACCTTAACTTACTAGAGACACGAGCTTATTCCATACACTCAGATCTTGTTTCAGCACTCCTCTCAAAATTACCAAAATAGTTTATTCTATCTATAAACAATCGGTTCAACCATAGCTCCCTTCAACCAATCCAATTCAAAGATAAATAATCTATTCTTTATTTATGATTCTACTCCATCTATTAAATCATTATTCAATATTAACTGAAAAAGATATCTAAATTAAATTAAGAGTAAATTAATTTGTGGGTACTTACTAGGGCTTCCACTCTCGGACCTATTTCACAATCTCGGGATCGAGACGAGACTATATGGCTGACTCTCGGGACTCTCGAAATTTCGAGACTCTCGAAATGATGATGTGACGCGTTTTTGTATGATAGATAGGCAAGCGCTTACAATGGAACGCGCTTGCCTAAAAGATACCTAATCACGAGACTTGAAGGCCTCCAGATTGTACCTGTCGGAAAACACAAGACTTAGGCAAAGAGTTCCACTCTCTGGCGGTACGGATGATAAAATTTGAAACAAAATGCTGAATCGTACCTCTGGTTGTCCGATGGAAGAAAGGAGATGCGGAATTCACACTCGCCGAAATGTACCCGATAAAAAACATTGCGACCTTGCGTTTATGCTCGAGAATTCTGAGCTTATTACAGAAAAGATTATCGTTACTGATGAGCTTCCTGGCCCTCCGCTCAAAGGATTCAAGCGCCTGGAGCTCGTATTTGGCGGAACCATCCCAAAGATGAGAGCAGTACTCCATGCACGATCGAACTTTCGCTAGGTATAGAATGAGCAGCTGTTCCGGTGTGAAGTAAAGTACTTTCTCAACTTTGCCAAAATGCTAAGCATTTTAGATGCCAATTGTATTTTATTCTCGATGGAAGAGCCAAAATTGAGTGTTAGAGTCAATGATATGCCGAGAAGGTCTAGTCGTTCAGTAATAGGCACGGTTACACCTCGGAAAGTGACTCAGGTCGAAACTACTCCCTTTGGCAGAGAACAGACACACCTGGATTTTTGATGGATTGAATCTGCCTGACCTGACTGGCATCGCCCTATTCGAAGACTGCCTGCAGTGACAGGTTCGTGTTTATGTGTCTGACCATCGCCTTCCTAAGACACTGGGTTTGCTTTGCACTGGCTCGAGCATCAGATATGTAGCTCTTTGCAACGGTGCTGTCATCTGCGTATACCAAAATACTGGATATTAGCAGGTCATTAATATGCACCAGGTGTTCCTGTTCAGTCCACCCCTGAGAGACTAATCCCTCGGGGACTCCGGCATTGATAGCCAACTGGTTGGACGAGCAGCCATCAATGACAACTTGAATCGACCGATCCCTCTCGAAGTCCGATATCCAGACACATAAACCAGTGGGAAGTCCGTATGAAGAAAGCTTGCAATAAGGCTATCATGCCACACCCTGTCGAAAGCCTTCGAGATATCAAGAGTAACGGCGAGCGCCTCTCCATTCCTCTCGATGGCTACGCTCCATTTGCAAATGGTGTAAATATGCTAGAAGATCTCCAGTGGACCGGTTTCGGCGAAGGCGACTCAGGAGGTCGTTTGCTTTTGGATACGACAGGAGCTTATGGTTCAGTACACTTCTTTTATCTTTCATGAAAATATCTCAGAATAGGATTAAACTGAAAGACGATGAAAACAAAAATTGAGATCTTAGATGAAAGATCGTATTGTGCTTGTTTGTTTGTTGTTTATTTTAAAATTGTCACGTTCGTTTATTCTGTTTGTATTTTAATTGATACGTTATAATGTGTACTATTAGTTATTCTGTGATAATGTTACTACATACTTATTAACACGCGCAACACGCAACTTTATATGAAATGTATGTAATTTACCTAGCGTTTGAATAAGTCTCGAAAATCTCGAAAATCCCGAGACTGGAAACTAAAATTCTCGGGACCAAATATCCTTCGAGACTCTCGGGAAATCGAGACTCTCGAATCCCGGGATGGAAGCCCTAGTACTTACTGAAGCTTGCAAAGTCTACACAATTTAGCACACTGTAGTAATCATTCACAACACTGATTCTATGGAAGATTGATACTATCCTATTGGATTATAACCAGTAATTCCACATAAACTTTCGTCCATTATATTGTACACTTCCGCATTCACCATGTTCCATTCCTAAGTCATCCTACCTCTTCACCGCCTATATAAATTCGAATGTTCCACTTGGTGACCCACGGCGGCCATTTTGTCGACCCGATTCTCAACACCGCCTACCTAAATTTCGAATCACTACCTATTGACCTCGGCGGCCATCTTGACGACGCCTACCTATTTGCGGCCTACCTAAATCCGATACACTACGAAGTGATCTACCTCTCCACCGCCTACCTAAAAGCTCCTAGCTTGTCTACCGTTCCTGCTGTTACCTTGCTGACAACACGACCTTCTTGAGAATGTCTAACCTTTTACCAGCATCCAAGTTTCCCTCCCGCCTTGAGATGCTAACCTAAGCTACTGTTCCTACGCGCCTAACAATGAATTTATAAACCTAATGAATTTACCTGCCTACCAACGACTAAATTCCGATTTCCTATGCAATATTTGGGATGCTTACCATCATCCCCGACGCCCCGATCCTGTACAGCGTGAGCAAGCATGACTCCCCTAAACTCCCCTAACAGCTTGGGCGTGGCCATATTTGATTGGGATGGAACAAATAGGCACCTACAAAGAGGATTAACATTACCAAGCCATATCCTCCACGTTCAAACGGGATTACATCCACACACCGTTCGGACCGTTGGTTGATGAGCGAGTTGGCTAGCTTGGTAACCTTAAGTGACTAAACTAGGTATCTTTCAACAGAAACCCGCATTGCACGCCACAGAGCAATGCTATTTTACCTACCCCTTTGAGGATTGACCGAACGCCCAATAAAGACACAAAACTAAAGAGAAATCTACCCCCCCTTTATTTCCCCCTGATTGCTTAAACAAATTTCGAACAACCTTAAACCATGAAAATTCTTGAAACTATTGGGAAATTTACTTTACTTCATGAAAATTCGCAAGCAAAATCTACATACTTTAATTTCAAGCTTACTTATACCATATAAGCCCTAATTAAAGCATATAAGCAAAAGACTCGCACCCGGTTGCGGACCTATACGTCAAAACCTCAATTAAAAACACTATCTTCCTGACTTCTTGATGTTTCTTGCGTTAAAATAAAATACTACTTGATTGAAGTTTCTTACAGAGGGTATCGACGGCTTCTACTCAGGTTCCAATTGATGCTTCGCTGAGGTCGGAGAAAGTAAAGAGAGCGATTTCCCCCCAACTTCGCCTTTTATAATCCCCCAGAATCATTCACTCTCTGCAGGAAACTCACCCCACACGATCTAAGCATCTTTTTTTTCTACCTTCATTTCCCTACTTTACATAAATTATTCCTAAAATTTTCCCTTCTCCTTCAAAAATGGGGAGAATTCAGTTTTGTCTTACTCAACTTATAAATATAATATTTAAGTTACTAATCTTACAAAATGAACCCCTATACTAATCAATAATTTCAACGTACAATTCAACTAACCAATAACCTCCTATGTTCAAGATTCTCTATACTCAAGCGCACAATGCCACTCAATTTGTAACCAAATTAAAATTAATCTGTTACCTAAATATTTCTCTATACTGACATTTCAGCTACATTTGATTTAAGTAATTCATACAATTGTATGAAACAACGTTTCAATCATAAATAAATCAACAAGTTTTCCCCCTTACATCATTTCTAACAAAACTAACAACTTTGAATAATATTCAGCATATTTATCCAGAATCATATGAAATTATTGTACTATAATCATAGAACTCTGATTAATACGAATTTTATATTCACAACAAATTGAACCTCCCATATGCTACAATTTGAATCCAACCTTTTTTTCAATCTTTTTATCTCGCCTTCCCCAAAATATCATAACCTCTAGAATCAATTTGCTAAAATACGTACTACAACATTTTCCATTAAATATTCGGTCCAATTAAACCTAAAATTCCCGATCAATTTAGCATCACAATGTTGGTACTTTAAAAACCCTAACTGGCAACACCCATCGGACTACTTTTACATTTTTTTTAAATGCCTACCCTCATTTGAGTTATAAACCTGCAGCATAAAATCTCGCTTTCGAAGAAACTTCATATCAATCTTTCTTCGTACTTTAGCTAAAACACATCACGTGGTGTGACACTACTGACAACTTACAGAAATAATTAACACCGAATTCAATCCTTTTTTAAGTAATCTTCTAAAATAAATTATTATAATAATATTCGAGAGGCTCTAATAAAATTTGATAAATAAACAATAATAAATATAAATAAATTTTAAGCCTATTAGCGTCGTTACCTACACAGAGACTAATATTTGAATTTTAGCGCCGTGAAAGATTAAAAGAACTTCCTACATTATTGCTAACTCAGAACCTGAACTACTCTTTATTATAATAACTTGTTCGATAGTTAAATAATATTATGCTCAGTATGAAACAAAATTCGAAAAATATTTGAGATAAAATAGCA
Organism: Agriphila geniculea; assembly: GCA_943789525.1. Classification (NCBI taxonomy): domain Eukaryota; kingdom Metazoa; phylum Arthropoda; class Insecta; order Lepidoptera; family Crambidae; genus Agriphila; species Agriphila geniculea. The sequence goes on from OX038875.1 coordinate 20,198,814, forward strand.
TGTTCAGTTTTGAACCGTTACAATACCATTAGTAGTTCTCGAGATATCCAGCTGTGACAGACAGACAAACAGACAGACAGACAAACAGACAAACAGACAACCAGACTGAGTCACACCATTTAAAGGTTCCTTTTTTACCATTTTGGTACGGAAACCTAAAAAAACAATAAACAAAAACAAAAGAGAATGCAAAGCATTCCATTTTTTAAATCATATTTTTTTTTATTTTCTTAACGTGATTTTTGACCACCGAAGAATAAAATTAGATAACCCATCCATTTTTTACATTCTTTTGTGACTACTTATAGCATTTAAACAAAATTTTTAATTATTTTTCTTAATAAATTACTTGCAGAATTTTTTATTTGCTCAAATTGAAAAATTTTTAGTAGTATCCCTACGTCATTATATTTACCTTCACTTTGAAACACGTATCGTTTCAAGTATGCTTGAGCAGTTTGTGCACGTCCCTTCTTCTCGAGCAAACTCCAGCGTTCCAGATCTGGCTCTTGAATCAGTCTTTTCAGTTTGTTTGCCGTCTGGAAATTAGGGCACAGAGTAAAATGTGAAGTAGAATAGTTTATTATATATTATCGGTATTCTCGTCGTTGAATTGGATCTTTCTGCAGTCATATTTTATAGAACTATTATATCTACCTACACACTTATTTCAATTTCGTTGCATCGTACTTTATTAAAAGCATAAGTACTTACTTATTTAGCTTTTTAATACACATTCACTCAAAAACCTACATTTTGTCAGTCTTATTACTCCATAATTTAGGTGATTAGATTATTCATGAATATACGAGTAGTTATTAAATATTGAAATTATTACGTAAAGTACGTATTTAAACTCATTTACAGCACAACAAGTAGTTTTTGATAATTTATTCAATAGATGGCTCAATAATTATTCAGTGGATAAGTTCACAAAAAAATTGTGGCTTAATTTTGTATATCAAGAACGATGACGCAAAACTTACTGTCATCTTCTTATTTAAGTTTGGTAAACATATCTATTATTGAATCTATTACCTATTGAATTATTTAAAGCGGGAGTTATATTGAAAGATATCGTAACTTGCGACCCTTACAAAGTTATGAGACTACAAACGCCTCTGGATAGGAAAGCTATGAGAAAATCACGGTTTTGCTCTTAATGGAATTTGACAACACCGTACATCTTATACAAGGTGTTTGGTAAAAGCCTTATAAAGCCGAATAAGGTAGATAGGGACCACCAAATTGAACAACTTTTACTATGGGACCAACTCTGAAATCGCGAAAAAATATCTGCTGTTTCATACAAAAATTCATAACGAAAATATCAAAATGTATTAAACAGTTGATTTTTTTCGCGATTTCAGAGTTGGTCCCGTAGTAAAATTAAGTTGTTCAGTTTGATGGTCCCTATCTACCATATTCGGCTTTATAAGGCTTTTACCAAGCACTTTGTATACCAGAATAAGAAAAGTTAGAAATGATATTAGGGCACCGTTCAACTCACATTTTAACTAAACATAAACAAGCATAAGAAATTTTTTTATCACATAATATTTTATTCTACTCAAGCAGATTTAAAAGATAAAGCAAAAACGTTTCAAACAACAGTTGTAACAGAAACGGCAAATCAATACGTCTGTAATATGAAAAAGTTCGCGATCCAACAGCCTATAATGTCATCTAAGAGATACCCTCACGTCCATCCGTGTGACCGGGGGGTTATTGAAAAAGGTCCTTAGAGATTACAAATTTATTGAAAGGTCTCTTCGATATTGGAACGCCGTTGCACCTTTCAAATCTACCTTGCCCTCGGCTAATGGGTTCTTTTGTGTGAAATATATATTGGAGCATTAATACGCCTAGAGCGAAGGAAGAAGCTTATTGAAATATACAGGGTGTAAAAAGTACGAGTCGCATGAAAGCTTACAATACTAAAAAACAGAAACACAAGATTACCCGATTACGATCAATAACAAACATTAATCTCTGTTACTCTGATTGCCATACATAACACAAGGTGCTTTAGCTAAATTTGAAATCGAAGTCTAGGTAGGTAGGTATGATAATGTGATAATGTAAAATAATAGGTCTTTACCTATGAAATTGCCGATTTGTATGGAGATTTTTCAAGAAGTTGCATTTTTCATAATAGCATTTTCTTTGTTCATTTAACAACCATGAACACTCATGTAACAAAACTTTTATGTACTAATGTTTGAACACTATGCTAACTTATTTCCATTTAAGATAAGCGAAAAAATAAGTTTTGGTTAAGTTACAACCCCTTCGGTCACCCTTTTTTTTGCTCACAAAAAAAGAGTCACTTTCAAGATCTTTTTTTTAATGTCACGAAAGCTAAAATATTGACTTTATTTTTACTGATAGTTAACTATCATGATCATAATTCGATGTAATATTCACGATTTTGTTAAAATTTTAAATTATAGAAGTTATTATTTTCTCTGTATGTGACAAAATATCGGCAATTTCATAGGTAAAGACCTAATATTTACTTATTTATTATTTTAGCAAGTACCCAACAAAAACACCAGAACCTATCGCAAAGTTTCCTCCGTCTCGAAGATGCTACTCAAACAGGTTGTCAATTTTAATTGATCGAGCGCTCCGTAGGGCTTGGCACGAACGCCGCGTCCCACACAAGTGAGTTAATCAACTGGGACGGTTCCGAGGCACGTCCCGACTCGTAAGGTGTGTCACAACATTAGGTAATGGCATTCCTAATTTATTGAACTCAATTCAACAAAAATATCGACTTGCTTGTGTACTTTTTATATATTTTCACTTTTTTCTTTTTTTCACAGGTTCTGGATTACACCTATCTTCTGATTAAAAATTACTTCTGAAACAAAACATTATTGTTTTATTGAGTTGTAAATATTTTTTCAAATTGAACTTTATGAAATTTAAAGATCAACGATGGGAAGGAGATATTGAAAATAATTAATAACTGCTAATTTTCAATAATGTGAAAAATATTCTCAAGATTTTTTTTAAACATTATTTACATTATTATGGTGAAATGTTATTTAAAATTTAACAAAAGAAGAACCCATATTGTGATGTTATGTGAATTGATGGTGTTTTAGACTGATGACCAAACAAGTTGTTTGATGATTATTGATACAACGCATTGCGTGCCGCGACTGGCCACACCTGATCGGCCACCGCGCCTACATTACACCAATGTAAAACGTGACGATTAGGCCCTTCTTACATGGCGCTACTCAAACTAAACTATTTTCAAACTCTAATCACCAATGAGTTTCTAAAATGTCACAGCACTGGTATTTCCATAGACATAGAAAAATTTTCGCTGCGCTCAAGAAGACCAACAAAGCGTGGAAAAGAGAAGTTAACATCATACGGAAACGGTCTATGTAAAAAAGAGACAAAAGATCAAGATCATGTCACTACATGTGCCAACATTTTGCACAGTAAGAGCCCCTAGCGTCCCGCCAAGCAAATGAGCAATCACATTTTGTTTAAAATATTTGTTAATCTTAATTAGAATTTAAAATAAAGGTATCGTGGAGCCATGGTGTCTTGTGCTCTAAGTAATTGTGATGTAACAAAAAGAAACAATCCAAGTAATCACACTTTTCACAGGTAAATAAGATATTGCCACAAATTTCTCTAAAACCAAATTTCTCTACATTTATTCGTTTATCGACGAAGAAAACAGTATGGAACATAGTTCATTAATTTCCTTTGCCATATATAGTCATATTTTATGAATCTAAGTAATTTTTTCGTATCTAATATAAAATGTATGCATTCGTTTTCGGATCACCTGTTTATTGACATTGTTGTTCTTTGACATTCTATTTCTATGGTATTTCAATGGCGGTTCGTACACGACGCTACCAATCACAATCTGGTTTCTAACGCGTCAGTAACGCATTAGTAACTAATCACTGGCATCTGGTCATGCTGGTCGCGCGCGACTGATTACTAACGGAAACTGGAAACACTGCTGCGGTTCAGTGAAAATGAATGACCAATTAGTAAATGTACAATTCGTCCAAGAAGTTGAAAAGCATATGTATTTGTATAGTTACACATAAAAAAATATTCGCGTTGGGATATGATCGAGAAAGCTTGGAGTGAAGGGGGATGTAGTTTGATGTAGTAGAGAAGTAATAACTCCTCATCGCTCAAATCGCTAGCCATTTCAATATTATTCCGAAACAACACACACACACCGCGTTTCGTGTAGGTTTCAACTAAATTTGGTAGTGCCGTGTACGAATCTTTGTCACTAACTAGTTCGTAACTATAATTACTAACTGGTTTTGTGAGGGTTTAGTAGCGCTGTGTAAGAAGGGGCTTAAGGTCACGAAAACACCTGTCTTCGACTACCATTTCGCACCACAATCGGTAAAGAAATCAACACGAAGAGCAAAAAATCTTTTTTCGTTATAATTAGTTAATTAACTAATTATAAAAGACTTCTACTTAGCAAGCTTCTGGACAGGGGTTTATGAGCAATATCAATAAATTAATAGTTTATTAATTTAATGCAATGCACTTGCTTTCTTTGCATTGCCAAGCGATAACGAACAAACCGGTTTGTTCGTTATTTGACGCGAATGAAGAATATCTCAAACGGGTTTACGAATATATTTTTCAATTTGTAAAGCATATTTTACATATTACGAACTGTATATTGTTTATAAGTAACATAAAAACCCAGTTAAAAAGTAAACAAGAGACTTTCAAACATCACTTAAAATCAGTGTCAAAGAAATTTTCACTTTTAATTTAAACTCCGTACCTATGTGACTTGTGATGCAAATCACATAGGTACGTAATAAATAAGAGGGTGTTAGAATGGTGCTAACGAGTAAAATTTGAATTTCAAAGCCGAAACGACATGAAGTTTACAGGTGATACGATTAATCTAACTAAGTACCTACTTATTTGAAATTACTATGCACGACCTTGAATACACATGATGTTAATTATTTTTATGTTGGTATGAGTAATTATGGATATGACCTAATTCATTTTATAAATTAGATCGGCATAGGTAGGTAATTACGAAACACTATTTTTTATTCCACTAGGTATTAATGACTCCATTAAATGAAGCCACTTGTAAGTGATAATATAAAAATGTTGGGTTCGTTTAAAAGAACTTTGTGCAATAGTAAAATAATAAATGAACGCTCGTAACTTCAGTTAGTAAAGCCATAGACTTTCATTTTAAGGTTCCTAAATCACGCACGACTACGTTTTGCTGCATCTACTAGAATTCTCCGTAACATAAGTTACAACTTCTGCAAACTTATCTCGCTACCTTTGTGGAGTTCCGAAACTATTTCAATTATTCATTAAGTTCAAGTCGTTTTCGTTTAACACTCCCTGTCTCTGTCACGGAGTTGACTCTGACTTGCATACGAACATAAATTGAAAACAGCCTCGTGCAGATTTGTTAACTTATATGAAATTGTGTTAATCTCTCTGTATTTGAGTTAAATCTAAAAATTAGTCATCTTTACATTGCTTTTATAGGAGAATATTTAAAGCAACTTATTCGCTGGGTGCGAAGTACTAGGTGGGGTACTGGGGTATAGTGGCAAAAAGTAGAAATAATAGGCTCTGTCATATTTTGTCTGAAAACGATATTTAATTTATTACTGGCTATCCAGAAACAATAAATATGTGTTTATAATCATTTAATAAAACCATTAAAGTAGCTTTATCTTTTTGTTTTACAGTATTTTACAAATACAAATAAAAAAGAAGTAAACAAACCCTGACAGAACCAAAATAAAATACACTTTTTGTATAGATTTTAGTTCCCACATTTAATTTGAATGACCAAAAACGATTTCACAACACTTTATCTACCCAAATCACAGTAATTTTGAAATTTACATTAATAACACAATAAGTAGTATTTTTTTAATATTTTGTCACAATCATTATGCCGTCAGTACATTATCAAAACGTCAGAACGGTCAGAGCCAACAAAGTTGCGAAAGCTAGGTGGCTCTGAAGTTGTGCACAGAGCCAATTTTATTTGATAGTACTTTTTATTAAATGTTGGTAGTCTAGGTCTGGGTTAGTCTGGTCAGGTAGGTCAAGATGGTGATCTCTTTCTATTAATGAATAAATAATGAAAATCTATAATGAAAACTCTCCCTAAAATTGTTTCCGAAATTACAAATACCTCTTATTGATGTGTATTCAATGTCGATTGACGCTCCGCATTAGGATTGATTCGTGCATCTTCCAGCACGCGTAGCATGACCAACATCGAGATAGGATTCGACTCAGAGAACAATGGCTTGTCTACACCGAAATGTCACTTTTGTCGGGTTGAGATCGAGATACTCATGCTCGCATTTACAACTAGTAGACTCGTATTGTTCTTTGTCGTGGCCTAATGTCAAAAGTCGACAAACATGAGCTTTTCTCTTCAACTGACATTAATTTGACAGTTGAATCAGAGAAACTTGTCTACCACCGTTTGAGTAGTCGAGAAGGTCGAGAGAGAATCACAGACTAATAAGAAGATTCGAAATAGTTTTCTACGTATTTTATTTTAAATGAAACTAAATTTCGCAATAAAAATAAATCTAAATTATCCGTGCTTATATCTTATTCCTTAAAAACTTAAAATTAAAATTATTTTCATACGTTGATTTCAATATTTCGTAATTTTCTCGTCATTTTTCACAGATTACTAAATTAACAATTTCGTTAGTAGTCTGTGTTATCTTTTCAAAATACTCTCAATAAAAGAAAGGCAAACGAATTTATATCCATACAGCTATATTTAATTAGTTTAAAGAGTTTAGCGTTGTGAAATCTATAGAAAGGAACGGTGCTTTATGAGAAATAATGTAATTATTTTCTACTGGCAATATTATTCTTCTCGAGCTCGAGAGAGCTTGTCTACGGAAGAGAACGCTTTCTTGAGTGCCTCTTTATCTTAGAACATATAAAAAAATGAGAATCATGTTTAAACTAAATTATTTCGGATCATTTTAGATAATTTTGACGTTTATTGGTGTTGAAATAAAAAGATTACCTTTAAAATTCACTTTTTTTATTAAGAGACATTAAAAGGTTTCGAAATTCTGAGAACGAGTCCCACCTGTCTGTCAAACTGTGCTCAGCAATCGAGAAGGTCGAGACGACAAGTCTTCGTAGACAAGAGTCCCGTGTGCTCATGCTACGCGTGCTGCTCTAATGAGAGTGGCGGTATGTGCGGAAACCGCACAGGGGATAATGAGGACGGTGGGTGCCCTCATCCGCTTTCCCCTCATCCATGACTTCATTCCGGCTTCTAATCTATCGCAGCTGGGGAATACTTTGTTTTAAATTGACGACTACTTAAATATCGCTTTCCATTTGTTCTTGCAAAGAGAATGAAGTGCATACTTGTATGTATTTTTGCGATGTCCAACTATTGTCATCGTATTTAGAGTTTTTAGTATTTTTGTTTATCCAAATAGCAAATAAATACAAAACATAATAGTACTTAAGTACATTAGGTTCTAAAGATGGTGTACAAAAAACCTTAGTGTTATAACACCACTTAAGATGAAGAAACAAACGATACAAAAAAATATACCTACTTAAGTAAGGTAAGTTATTGGAAGAGTACTTATTGAACCTTATTCGTGAGTTTCTGTAGCCAATGTCTTATCGATAATAAACTTCGGTATTGAAAAATGTATGTGATTCACATAAGCTTTCGCTAACCATTGATTTTAAAACAATCAAATACATCATAAAAAAATGCAAGATCGTACAATTTAAATATCAAATAAAAATTTATACACAACATCTACTTTTATTACAACCTACTTCAGCGTTCACAACGTATAAGAACTTATGAATATTGTACGTATGAAATTCCCGTTTCGGCAAGGTAAGCATAAAACACACATTTTCGTTTCCCCGCCCATTCAGAAGACCCTTGCGTGTTTGCTCCATAAACGTGGAAAACACTAAAATCATACGGATCTGTCTGTGAGAACTTGTATGCTCTACAGAAAGTACTTTTGTGGTAAGAAAATATTTTACGAGTGTAGACGATTGGAATACAAGGGTAGGTGTTTTATCAAGTTTCTGCAATGCGAAGGTAAGGTAAACGTTGAAGATCTCTCCCTATCTTATTACAAAGAAGAAATGTATATCTACGCATCAAGAAGTACGAAAACATAATACACGAGGCTTAACGTCAAGGTTTAAGGTTCCATATTACAAAAAAAATTAATTTGTGATTGAGAAACATATTGTAGTGACACTGTACTTTTATGTTTAAGAAAATGAGCAGACGATTCTTTTTTTTTACCGCAGTGAATACTGAATAGCCACCATCTGGGCATGCTCGCTCCATCGTAGACCCTGCCTTTGCTTTCGGGCTAGACTGGGGTAAAGAGCAAACCCATTAAGAGGGGGCTCCCAGAATTTCTCAATATTTGAACTCAAATAGTGACGTCTCTACAATCTCAATGAATGTCAAATTCAGATATATGCTTTTATGGACCTTCATTAAGTGGATGACGGCAGGATTTCAGAAATTATTGAGTTTGGCTCGATACTTTTATTTTCTGAAAACATGTCCTTTTTAGGGGAATTTTTGAAATATCTCTTTTATTATACATCGTTTCTGAGCAAAATTAATGTAAATCATTAGCAAATTACATATTCCAGTGACTGACGGCACCAAAATCGTATATAATAATTATTACTTTTGTTATTACCAAAAAAAGATTATAATACCAGCGCGCTACGGGAGCTGCCTCCGTTAGTACCGCGCAGTGCGCTGTCGAGGAAGGACGTGTGCCGCTCGCGCATCGAATTTTGGCACAGTTTTACAATCCATACAGTTGTTAAACGAATGTACTTGCGCAGAGCAACGCAGGGGATTTCGCGAAGGGTAGGTAGGTAGGGGTCAAATTTTTATGATTAAGATTGTTTATCTAAATGCAAATACATTACATAATTAAAAAAGATAGAAAACTGAAAAAAACCCAAAAATAAAGTGACACGTAACATCTGGCAGTGCAACACAAGTACATGTAATTAGGCACATAGGTACTTGTAAATAAATTATGTATTATATAATCATCAAATTTATCCCGCGGCGTCGGCCGTCATGTCATCAAAGGCGTTTAACAACTGTATGAATTGTAAAACTTGGTATGGGTAACAAACAGCAAAGCGCGCGTGTCCATCGTTCTGGCAGCGCCACGGTCTCCGATTTTTGCTTTTATGTATTTTGTTCATTGGTTATAACAAAAATATGTGAAACGATCTTTAATTATTCTAAACAATAGATCTTTTGACCATAGTTATCTCGAGAATAATTGGAATAGGTTTAGTTATTATGATATGTAACTATAAAATTACCTACGTGTAGATTCTTTCTATAATTGTTTATACTTGGAACCTGAACACACTGTATAAATTGTATTACTTATATGCACATAAGTAGGTAATTGCGTAATAATTTTTGTGTTTAAACACTTGTGTTTATGGTTGTTAAATAAATTATGAAAATGTTAGTATGAAAAATGCAACTTCTTTAATATCCTCCATATAAAACGGCAACCGTAATATTTTTTTTACTTTTTCTCCATCTACTATATTTTTACAAGTAATAATCTTAACAATACTATATTCTATGCAAAAAAAGTTGGCAACCTTAGGATAGACAGACTTTAGGAGGTATATTTAGCTAAGTAGGTAGTAAGTACTTGTCATTTTCAACACTAATCTGAACTAGGTTTATTGATGTAGGTACTAGTAAGTGCGTGAATTGGCGAATAACTCATCTAAGACGTTGTGGGATTTCCCATATCTCGAAAACGGTTTGTCGCAAAAGTTTGAAAAAAATACCAGTTATAGGCCGTAATTTGTTTAAATTTGTTCAAACATACGTATTTCGATTCATCAACAAATATTGATATAATTAATTGTTTTTCAAAACTGGAAAAACCTAAAGCAGTACATTTGAAAACAAATAAAAAACAAATATACCTATGATATACCTTTTTAAGGTGTACAAATTTGGATTAACAAACTTTGAAAACAGAAATGTGGAAATCTCGTGTTGGACGCCGTGAAGTGACGTGTGATACTTAAATATTTCTTAGCATAACATAATGAATGCGAAAATGTCAAATTATAAATATTGATTATTATTTTAATAATTTTACTTAATGTACTTAATTTTACAAAAGTACTCGTTCAACGCATTCATCCATAATACTATTAGATAGGTTGAACTATGATTCTTTTTAGTACTGATCTAAAAATCTGGTAGCAATTAGGTATTGCTAAAAACGAATTTAGTCGAAAATAGCTAAAGTAATAATTTTACACTAGATAATGTAACTTATACTTAAAACATTTCAGATTTTGGCTATAAGTTGAACAAATTTTGCTATTGGTATTCATTTACAACTCATCAAAAGCTATCTTTCTATGTACTTGGTTCCAAACTAAACGCCTTTTTTTTTAAATTCACAGATCTCGTGCCTTTCACGACCTTCTGGTACATTGAAAATGAATTTAATTAATTACCTAAACCAAAATTTATTCGTAAACATTTTTTATTATTATTAAATATACCTATCAGTGGCGAAGGGTCCATACAAGCCGATTCCCATCGGCTTACCTTTTAGCAATCCTACCCCATTGATCCACTATGCAGATCATAACATTTTTGTAGAATGGCTTACCTTCTGTATGATTTCACCCCTCGCCACTGATACCTATGTATATACTATAACTAAAACATCTTAGAATTTCTACAAAAAAATACCTAATAAAAAATTCAAATCAAAATCAAATGCAGTCTCGCGCTGACTTCATCATCATTTGAATAATAATATGTGCGATAACAATGTTTATCTAGGCATCATCTTCACATTCTCATTTAGAGACCGTTGTAATATAATGTAATAATTAATTTGGAATCGTAGCGTACTAAGAAAAACATGAGACATGCCCTATCGAGTAATTTTAAATCTCGAAATTGAAATAATAGCAACCCACGAATATACAGCAACATCTTTAACATTAACATAGGTACCTATTTATTTCCTTTTTACACGTTTTGAGTGTAATTTATCTTAAAAATTCTAACCAATTAGTGCAAATGCTTTTCTGTATCTACTCCTAAGTATGGAGGCTCAAACTACAAACTCTCCTCTATTCAACATTCGCTCAAGATTCGTTTGTTCGTTTGCCTATACAAAAAAGTGCCGTGTATTATGAAATTCCACGGTGCAGGCAATGGTCAGGAAATATAGACAAAACAATAGAAACAGTGCGCCGAAATAGTTTTTTCGATGCTCACGTGCAATTGCAAGGCAAAGCCCAGTCTTTTGCATAAGTATAGAAACGCGTTATTAACCAAAATAGGGTTAATAAATAAATGATATCTTGTTCTTCGTGTGGGTAATACTAATGGTGTTTATTTAACTTAGTTGTTTTACGTTAGATTTGACACCTAACCATTAAAAAGTCATAAATAAATAATTATTAAAAAATCACATTAACAAAACTTAATACAAACATAAACTCATTTAATCTAATTTTACTTGATTTAAGAATTTTACAGAAGTATCAATAAATTAAAAATATATTTTTGTTTTGCTTTTAAAAACACTTTCATTAGGTACCTACCCGATTTATTTATAATAAGAAAATAACATTTTATTATAACTCAAAATATAACTATAAACAAACATTTGTCTTTCAGACCATTAGCGTTGATACGACTGGTACGTACTAGTACACTACTGCGCTCAGCGCTCACTCACACGCTCCGCGCAAACTTTACTTCATAAAGGTTAAGCTACAGAATTATCCTTTTGTGTTATTTACCTCAAATTTTTTTTTTAAAGTAGACCAATGTCATAACTCGAGGTGTTTTTAAATCGACCCGATTTCGCGTTTTGTTTACGAGATATGATTTTTTTCTCGCCGAAACTGGGCGAAAATCGACCACATTTTTCACATCTTTGCGATTAAAAAAAAAAGATTTTGAGATTTTTGAAAAAAATTAGCTTTATAATCTACGAAAATCGGGCCTATACAGATGCCTCAAAAAAAAAATATTTTCAATGTTAAAACATTTTGCCGGGGAAACGGTACCTTAGCAAAATCTGTTTTTCTCGAATAACTTCAAAAACTTGAAAAAATTTTGCTATACTTGAACAAATTGCATTGCTCATTTCTCTAAGACGCAACATTTTGCTGGGGTTACGCATACAATGGGGAATAGTAAAAAGCATTTTCTTCAATTTCTTTCTTTCTTCTTTATAACCTACATAGCTTACCACAAAAATATAAATACTTATCTATAATTATTAGCTTTATAATTCTAATGAGTGTTTTTAGAACAGATCAAGCCTTGTTTGCTTGGCGAAATTTAAAGAAACAAAACAATTATATAAAATATATATTTTTTAAATCGATTGAAAATTTTTGCACGTTAAAATCAGAAACCGGGGCGCTGCCATAACGATGGACACAAAGCGCTCGCGCTGATAGCCGCGCGATAGCGTGCGGGAGCGAGACGGTTGCGAGTAAAATAAGCGGGCGAAGGGCAGCGAACGCACGTAAAATTTTTACAAGCGCCCTCTTAATTATAAAATAAAACCGGTCAAGAGCGAGTCGAACTCGCGCACCGAGTGTTCCGTACCATCATAATTGCACCATCAAACCACACTGCAGAGAAGCCTAATAAAATTAGTATTACAGTTTTAGGTCAGCGCCATCTCTTGACCGATAATGGAACTAATGTTAACTTTTTTAGAAATTTCATAATTTAAAAAAAAAGTGTGCTATATTAAATTTTTCCTGTAATCTTTATATAAACTGCTATCACATAGAATGATTTCAGATTTTTCTCTTTGCAAACTTCAGAGATAAGGGGGGAACGGTATTTTTTTTAACATTTTTCATCATAAGTCGAAAATTATGCGGCCTAAAACAAAAAAAAATAATATCAAAAACGTGCAAACGGCGCTCTTTCATATGATACCCCACATGCCCTAGTAGCTCCACTTCAAATTTTTAAGACCCCTTTTTAGTCCCTGTTGTAAAAAAGATATATTTTTTTTATTTATTTCTTATTTGCAAAATAGTTGGGCAAATGTCATCTTAAACTATTCCAAATTTCAAGTTGGTACCACTAGTAGTTCTCGAGATATCCAGCTGTGACAGATAGACAGACAGACAGACAGACTGAGTCACACCATAAGGGTTCCTTATTTACCATTTTGGTACGGAACCCTAAAAACGCCTCTGTGAAGTAGTGGTTCGCCCACCCGTAAAAAAGAAGAAAAAAATAGATTCTCTAAAACTCAAATGCATTGACTAACGGCCGGTTTCTGAATTGAGAAATTGAAGTTAAGCACTACTCAAATCTTACTCACCCATACAAAATTTGTACTTAAGTAGTGCTCAACTACAATTTCTCAATTCAGAAACCGGCCGTAATTGACCACCACTTAGTCATAGGCTGAAACCAATAAAATTTTACCAATACCTTTTTATTCTTAATGGCTTTTTATTAAATTAAAAAGTATTGCTTTAATTTAATGCTTAAACAAACTAATACGCTAATTATACCTATATTTTCATGTTTTATCGAGCTATACACAGCTGTTTCCCTAAAATAAGCATTACTTATTTTAGTAAAACAGCTGTGTATAGTTATAGTAATGCTGACCTAATTACTATGTTTCATTCATTCTCATGTATGGAGATGCAAAATATTTGTTCAATGGAATCAATATTCACTGTTACCGTGCTTATATGATAAATATCAATTGTTCTATGTATTTGGTTTGATGCAACTGTTTTTATTGGTGCTTTGGTTAAAAGATTAAGGTGAATCGGATCTGTTGAAAATAGGTCAAAGTCAAGTCAAAGTGTCTTTATTCAAAAAAACTTAATAATTAAGTACTTTTGAATCGTCTAAATTTTTCTACCACCCGTTCCAGTCTTTTTTAACTGACAAGAAGAAGGAGTGCAAGAAACTTATCAGCTTTAACAGAAATAAATAATTCAATATATCGTTACAATATACAGTACAGTAGGCTAAAGTAAGTTTTACCTAAATGAAAATATCTAGTTTAGCATTTAATACAGTAGGTACCTACCTTACCAATTCATGAAATCCGGCGTCCAAAATTAAATGATACAAACTAAATTAAACATAATGGTTATACGAAAACGAATAAAAAGTATAAATTACGCACATTATAATAATGTCGAAAAAGTTTCACCCATTTCACACGCAAACGTTTCCATCGCTAATTCTGAATGATTGATGAGACAATCAATTGTTATAATCCAACATACAACTCTGAGGGATAGCTACCTACAGCCGTCGAGAACCGACGACAAAATGGCTACCATGAAACAAAATGGCTACCAAGGGTGTGATATTAAGGGATGTCTTCTTTTTCCGAGTAAGCACTGTAGCCGATTTAGACGCATCCTCTAAATATATCTCGGTCAACAATAAATACGAGTACCTTAGGTAGGTACTAAGGTAAAAATACTGCTATGATAAAAAATAAGTTAACTAATAGTTTGGGTTTAGTTGATGTAGTGCGTATTTGGTATTTTATACTTTGTGCGTAGTCATACTTAACAATATCCTTACTATCCTTACTAATATTATAAATGCGAAAGTCCGTTTGTTTGTTTGTTTGTTTGTTACGCCTTCACGTCTTAACTACTTAACCGATGATCATGAAATTTTGTATACACGTTGTCAGACAAAGAAGGACATAGAGTACCTTTCATCCCGAAAAAAGTGTTTTCCCGAGGGATAGCAAAAAACCTTTCCACGCAGACGAAGACGCGGGCGGCAGCTAGTTATGCTATAATAATGAACAGTACCCTTAGCACACCCCGGACATTCCATACAAGCGTCGCGTTTCAACTACATACCTATTACACAGACGACGCTACACAGTGACGTTTTTGCACACCCGCAACTGTGTGCGAGCTATTGAATGAGCACACGGATCGACACACGGAACTCGCGCGATGGGCGCCGGTGGGGTGAGGTAATTGATTGTGGGGCGGGGCGGAGAGTTTCCTTTCTGTACTGTAGTACTTATTTATATCTATGCTGTGCCCTTAGCACGACCACCGAAAAAGTACCAAAAAAACACGCATTTTTTTTCTCGATAGATGTTCGTGCTAAGGGAACTGCCCCCTAGCATGACCACCGAAACTAGATATATATCGCGTCATATAGTGTTTTATCGACACTCAACTGTCAAAATTCATTGTATTTTGACAGTTAAACGTGATAAATCGCTATGTTAAGGGGACAGGTTGACATACTAACACTGCATAATGCCTGCTATTTTGATAAATGAATAAATTATTATTGATATTGATTAATTCTTTCGATAGCTATTCTGCAGCTAAGGGTACTGAGTGGTACTGTTTTCCATAACACAAGTGTTTAGCTAGTAGCTGCTTAATTTGAAATCGGAACAATGTATGACTGTAATGTCGCTGTCTCAATTTTATTTAAGTTTCATCGAAACACAAAAAGAGGGCTCAACGTAAACAATGTCACCATTTTGTTACACATAATAAATATAATAATACACTTTCGGCACTCTCCCCTAATACTAAGACATCGCGTGACACTTGTTACTTCACTAATCGCTCTCATTTAGACGAAAGTCAGCACTACGATACATCAAGCGGCTATTTGAATTTCCAAACGATGCCAGTTATTGCCATTCCGGATGACATAGACATATTATCGTCAATAGCCGCCATTAATAATTTGAGCAGTGGCAACACCATTAGGTTGGCTGGGGAACTTCGTAATAAATCATCATTTTTCATCGAACACATAACAGCGAGACACTACGAGCCTTCCAGGGGGTTGTTTAGACCCTACCATACCACCAGGGGTATGGCCCGTGTATGGTGGATTCGGCGGGTGAGAAACTTAGGTTTTCGTAATTCCCTTGTTCCTCGGAGATAACCATGGCCAGATAACTGGTTATTGGAAATTGGGATCACCCAATTTCCAATAACCAGTTATCTGGCCATGGTTATTATATTGGCTAAACAATGATCACATTGTTTAGCCAATTTTGTGTTCAAATAAGTTTGTTTCGATACAGTACCTACTGTCAAAGATCCTAAAAAAATTGTAGGTATTTTTTTTTATTTCAGTCTGTCCCTTTTTCTCGGAATTAGACGATTTGTGTCGATAGGATTTCCTTTAATCAGTACCACATGCAACTGGACCCATAATTTCATTTTTATTCAAAGAAATATAAATATAAAGAAATAAACACTCCTAAGACTTCCGCGCGTACAGTTAATTAGAAAAGAAATAAAACACTTGCGCTCTTAAAATAAAAGCTTGCGCTGTAATCCGTAAAAAGTTTTATTTCGAAAGTTGTGAAAAACATTTTAATGGATGTTTATTTTATTTTTATTTTTACTTGTTATAGAACATTCTTAAATAAATGAAAATAAAAAGGTATAAAGATATGACTAGACTCTTTTATTCATTACATCTTGAACTCGGCAAATCCTGATAAATGATGCAATGAGCTCAGGAGGCCGTTAAGTGCAAAAACTGAAATACAGCGACGACACAACACAACGATGACAAATTGTTGATGCTTATTCCGCGTCCTCTGCGCCATTTTTCTTGATTGCACTACCGTCTTTTGTTTCTAGTCTCGCATAAAAAGTATTATCTTCTTAATTAAAATCTATGATACTTTTACGACCTCTTCTTTCCTTTCAAGTAGTGACTCGACCATAGAGCTAAAAGAATTAATCTATAATGTCTTCTTTTTTATCGTGGTCTTTGGTTTAACTTGTGTTTAACTTGTGCAATAATTATAGATTATGAATATTAAAACTCTTGCACTACTTATAGTGGCTCTGAAGAGCTGTAGCAATGTTATATTCATATAGCTGTAGGCTTCGCGTTTTGTGACATTTTTGAATATTTTTAGAAATGGAATGGAATTCCGCCATATTGAAAAATTTCGAAAAACTATATCGACAAAAAATCTGTAAAATTTGAACTTTCTCATGCACAAAACACAAGAATCGGTTGAGAATGAATTAAGTTTAAACGAAGACGCTGTCAATTATAGTAAATGCATACAAATGTATGAAAGAGTTTATAGAAACAATCTTGCAGGAAAGGAAACAAGCAACTTTATAAGTTGATTCAGAATTTTAATTAAGGCTTGTAATGTGAAAATCTTTCAGTCAATTTCTTAAACTTTAATGATACCCAAAAAAGTATCTATTATTTCGTGGTAAAAAGCCAGAAGTTAAAGAATTTACACTGTACGCCCACTTCACATTTGAACAGCTCACGTTACGACTGAACAAGGCCTTTCATTAAAACATTCAGTTTCATCGGAAAAATATTGTAACTACGCGTACTAAAAAAAGCTGTAATTCAATGCCCTTTAAAGTTTCCTGGCCAATGTTTGGCCATGAATTATAAACGATAGTTGAAAAGCAGATACTTATAAACTTACCTTAAACAGTGAAAAATTAAGTTTATTAAACATAACGCCGTATCTATAAAACATTCTTGTAGTTACGACAACATAAGACGCAATGTAAGGCATACGCAACTTTCTATCGATTAAGCTTTAAATCGCAGTACGCTGTTTGCCAGGGGTTTTGGGCCCCAGATGAACAATTTGAACATGAATATTTCATGAGTTTAATTTTAGCAACTTGTACGAAGCTTGGAAACTTTTGCCGCTAAAAAACTTAAATTACACTTTTTGTTTGCAATACTTTTTTATGCGGATCAAAGGAAAGGGAAAAAGTCTATGGTAATTTATACAAACCATTCTTTTTCTCTTTTTAGGGATCGAGTATAGATTAAAAACGCAGTATTTACCTACTTTTTGAGGAAAAAGGTGCCTTTTTGATAGAACTATGATATTAAATGGAATAAAAACTAAATACACCTCAGCTCTGTAATAGGGTTTAAAAAAACAGAATTTCACTTAATCTGTTCACATAGATTACAAATAATAAAGTTAAAAAATGACTGGAGAATTATTATATAGCTTAATTTATTTATTATGTGAAGGAAAAAAAATGCTCGACCCCAAAAAGTTTACCAACAAAGCTCAACTTAGATCGTTATCAAACTTGGATAGCTTTGAGTTTTGACAGCGTGTCATACACAGCCTTAAACACTAGACTGACTGACGTATCTAGATTACGTTTCACCCTGGCTGGGAGCTAAGATTGAACCGATGTCAATTGCATCTGTAACCATTGTGATCCAACCTAACTAGGTCAGTTACCTACATACGAGTATAATGTACGCTCCAAACTTTAGTATCTACTCTGTCGTATTAACTTTTTGACTAATTTTCCAAACTGTGAGACATCTATAAAACAATTTGCTATGAAAAAATGCAAATGTATTCATCAACTTTCGTTTCTGACTGTACATAGCCCTTTACACCCAAGAGAAGAAACTCTTTTTTAAATAATTATCAACAGTTGATTAGTAGAGTATTAGTTACAACGCAACGAAGATTTTCAGCGATTTCTCCGATTCCAAATAAGATAAAATAATTGGAAATTTTTATTATGAAACTTATAAAACGCGTATTATTAATTTCAATGAATATTGCAAGAAATATATTCTAACAGCTGTTAGTTAAGCCATGGGTAATTACCTAAGTACATTTATTTCCCCGTGATATAACCAGTTTAACACGGCAGTTTGTACTACGGGTTAGGAGGGGTCGTTTTGATAGATTTAAATACGTCTTACCCTAAGCTTTATCTATGATTATCAAAAAAATGGAACCTAAACCTGTAAACAGATATCTAAATAGTAGAATACTCTACGTCTAGTAGTGTCTTTACGTCTTTGATATATGTTTGTTTTTTCATCAACATAAAAAATATTTATTCAAAAACAACAATTGACAAGTAAAAATCTGTGTTCTATATAAAAATAATCTACATTATCCACGGATAAATTTAACCTTTTTATCTAAGAATTGTAATATTATATTGTATTAAAATATACAATAAATTACCAAAATATTTTAGAGAATAGAAGTTTTCTAAACTTAGATCTGCTCTTAGAGAATCGTTAGCATGTAAATGTTTCTATAGTATACAAGAATACCTAGTTTCAAGTTACCATAAGTAGAAGTAATTGATTCTTTTATTGATTTTTTTTAATGTGGTAGAAACCAGTGATACCTTTTCTGTAATTAACAACAACATATTCTGTTTTTTTGTTACCTTGTTTCTGTGCACAATAAATATTCTATTCTATTCTAGAAAAAAACGAACAAAAAGGAAACTATAGAAAAAAATGCGTAAGTTTTCAAAAGTATTTATAAGTCTTTTGATTTGGAAGAATTTACAATGGTTTTACCCTTACTGAACAATGGTTTATAAAAAGACAATTTGCTTATAGCATAATGGAATCCTCTTGAAGCGCACGCACAATCCGTCAGTCGTAAATTATTAAAAAGCTGACGATCCTTTATCTGAGGCTCTGCTCGGCTCGCAACATCGGGCTTAATTAAATTTTCATAAGCGAACACGGGCGAGAAGGTAAAAAAGCGTAATGAAGCCCGTGTATTAAAAAACTAACGTTTTATTACATTTTTACCGACTTCAAAAGGAGGGAAGTACTCAATTCGACCCTTTTTTTTTGTTTTTTGTGTGTATACACCGATTACTCGAAGACGGCTGAACCGATTGAAATGATTCAAACGTTATTACATTAGGTAAACTTTCAAATTGGTCCCATTTTTTTAAATTGTGATATCAATTCAGTACTTTTCAAGTAATCTTGAAAAAAGCACGAAAAAAGTATGATTTTGCGTGAACTACCTCGATGATCAGTCGTATAACTTCTTTGTTTATGAACTGAATAAGATAATTATTTTTTTGTTGGAAAGGGGATATCTTAAGAATAGTTCTTTAACCGACTTAAAAAAGGAGGTTCTCAGTTTGACCTGCATGTATGTATGTTTCTCCGCGATTAACTCACGTTTAGCTGAGCCGATTTTTCTAACTAAATAATAAATATACCTACACTACCTAATACAAAAGGTATCTACACTAAAAATAAAAAAATAAAAAAATGTTTAAAAAAACATAAAACCCACTTCAAAAAACCTACCTCTAAAAAGCAAGAAATAATATTCGTAATAATAAAAACATGTCTATTGAAGTCGGGTGGAGCTTTTAGAATAAAAAAAGGGAATTTGTACTCCAGCCCCACCCGACTTCAATAGACGTGTTTTTATTATTACGAATATTATTTTGAGCCGATTAAATCGTAAGCTGTGAAAGTATTTTTATTAAGAAAACTGATTTGTTGCCAGAATTATTCGCTGCTGCTTATATAGTTTTATTTTTTTACAAAATACAATTCCACAACAAGTGATACAATTATAGCATATTCGCTTGTATTTGGATATTTTATACCGTCTTCCTTAGTTTGGAAATAATCGGTTTTAATTCTTACAGAAGCCACATAAACCTGTTTTTTTATATAGTGTAAATTGTTTGTAGGTAATTATTAAAGATACAAAATAACTCATCCTTATAGCTTGAAACCCAATCCGCCTGCGTCGTGCGCCATGCCCGCATTCGGTAGCAAATTACGGATACCTTGCAATTACCGACGAAGCTCTCGAGACGGAAATCATATACGAAACATGTAAGTATTATAGGATAGATAGTGCTGTTTCAGTGACAAGACTATAGCGTGTGATGTATTCAAACAAGTAGGTAGGTATATAACCTACTCAAGTAAGTCATAAAAGTGATAATAAGTATCTAAAGTTTCTTTGTCCAGAGTTGATAAATATTTTGAAAACATCTCGGAATAGTGACTGACGCTTATTTATCGCAATATGTATATATTTGTAGTACGGGCACGTAGCATTTTTTAGCCGGTCTGTGGAATATTGATAGAAATGATATAAAGATGATAAAAATACAAGTATACAATTAAAAATTTTAAAAACCCTCCGACCCCGGTCATGGTTACCTTATATACCCAATATCATTGAAGTAACACAGTACCAAATTTCGAATCGATAGGACATATGGAAGGTAGTCAGATCCCCTCATCAATTATTAAAGAGCTGACAATCTTCAAACGGCTGATCAGATCATGGTAACCTTACCGTATACTTCCAATATTATTGAAGTAACACGGTACCAAATTTCAAATCGATAGGACATATGGAAGGTAATCAGATCCCCTCATCAACTATTAAAGAGTTGATGATCTTCAAACGGCTGATCAAGTCATGGTTACCCTATACTTCCAATATCATTGAGTCAGATCCCCTCATCAACTAGAAAAGAGCTGATGATCTTCAAACGGCTGAACAGATTTTCATGAAACATGGGTAAGAACACTCGGGATAAAATTATCTATGACACAAAAAACTAAACTAAAATCGGTTCATCCGTTTAGGAGCTACATACAATACCACAGCCAGATACACAGACACGTTATATATTATAACACTCCTCTCTTTTTGTGTCGGGGTTAAAAATATGATAATTGAAACGACCGTTTGATACGATTGCGTGTAATGCACTGATCGTTAGAAAATTCGCAAATACACATAAAAAATTATAATTTTTAAAATAAGTACTAAAAATCGAGTAAAATACTTGGAGACACGTTATATATTATAACACTCCTCTCTTTTTGTGTCGGGGTTAAAAATATGATAATTGAAACGACCGTTTGATACGATTGCGTGTAATGCACTGATCGTTAGAAAATTCGCAAATACACTTAAAAAATTATAATTTTTAAAATAAGTACTAAAAATCGAGTAAAATACTTGGGGTGTTTTCGGATGCACTATATGTTATACTTACCTCAGAAGCCTACTCTAAAAATTTTGGACGTCACTATTTGGACCACCCTTTATTGTATGTATCCCACTCAATGTTGTAATAAAGCCTTGCAGCAATATTATTCCAGAAACCTGTGTTATTAAACCCCCAGTTCAGAATATATAATAGTACTACCCCAGAATTAGTTCTGGAATATGGTTTTACTCATCGTATTGTTACACCGAGACTGTTCTCATTAAAGTTTTTCAATTTGACTTTAGAACGGATTTGATACCGACATCGGCTTTGCTACTGCTCTTAAATAAGAATCTATTTTCTTTGATGCTTTATTTTGTTCGACTTATTTTTTTTTTTAACTTAAACTTGTGACTCTGTGTGCTGTAAAGCCTGTAGACCTCGCGTTTGGGAATATTTTTTTTTCTGAATCGACAAAAAAAAGCTATATAATTAACGAATCTGCTTGCAAAATTTTACGAGAATCGGTTGAGAAATGCGACCTGTAGAGGAGAACACACGGACAGCCGGACATACGAAATCAATAGGTCCGAGGTAAAACGGAGACGATTCGGTCACGATTCGCGCTAGCTCGGTTAATTCTACAACCAAACTTATTGTCATTTTATTAGCTTATCCTTATTTTATGTACCTATTTGATTTGTGATGAGAAAATAAACGTATTTTTTATTACTATTGATTAGGCAAGTTTTATAAGTAATCGATATGGTTGGTTTTCGGCAAATCAGTTCAATCATCAGACTGAATAATACGCAAATAAACAAAAGGCCATACAAAACTGTTGTTCGCTTCAGTCACAGCTCATCCGAAACTTTCGTCGCCAAAAAACACAAACATGAATAGAAAAATAATGAAACGCTTAATTCTGACACACGGCTAACTCATTAGTCCGTCCCGCCGTAGAATATTCTACGGAGAGTGCTTATGCCCGCTCACAGAAGCCCGCTGCCTTTATTTATATGTAAAATAAAACAGCGGCTGTCCTCTCCTCCGTCAAAAGTGGATCTGTAGCATTTCGAATAATTAAGGACTCCTTATGCAGACGTTGGAAGTGAATTTAAAAGAATGAATTGCAAATACTTTGTAATGTTCAAGCAATCTTTATTGCTATATAGTTATAAAAATAGAAAAAATAGAGAATCTACCACTCTTATTTCAAGCCTACTTGCCATCCACATCCATCCACATCAGTCATTTTAAATGTCCCCACTGCTGGGGCACAGGCCTTCCTTATGGGTGGATAAGGAGGATGATGGGCCATAACCCACCACGTGGGCCCGAAGCGGATAGGTGGGTGTTAACGACTGCAAACGCAGCCGGGACCGACAACTTAACCTGCCTTCCGAACTTGGACGAATCAAAGCAAGGAAGGCTCTAGATATTTTTTTAAATTTTTGGTCACCCATCCCATGACCGACCCTTGTGAAAGTTGCTTAACCTCCACAATCGCAGAACCCCAGGCGCTAAACCACTGTGCCACCGAGTTCCTCAAAGCCTGCTTAGTAACGTTTTAATTAATTGGAGTGCTAGTGGCAATTACTTAATAGCTCTTTCAGATAATGGGCTATCGATCTAAATAATTGTTTCAGTGACAAATGATACTTCGTAACGTCCTGCCTTTGAAAAAAGTCTAAGGTGATAAAAAAATTAAGCAATTATTTAACAAACTGATGTGAATAAATAACATGTTATCTTTATCTTTCAATTAGAAAATGATATTTTCGAATTAGAGTTTATATTAGATATACATCACAGAATGTGATAGTTTTTATAAGCCTAAGTAGTCGAGTTACGACGTCATTTACTAAATATATGTCGTTTGGTGCTTTATATCTTCCAGTCAGATATTACCTCAAAGCAATTTTATTCAGAGTTGCGATCTTATTCTCTGTCAATCGTGAATTTACTCATTTTCATAAAGGGTAACGCAGTTCTTATCAAATGCAACGTTAATTTAATAATTTTAAAATCATTTCTAAATCAATCTTCAAGCCTTAAGGCTTTTTAATATAGCACAGAAGTTTATTTTATATTTCCCTCTGTTATATATACTCACTTAAGGAGATTCGAAAACTGCTGAGATTATCTTTACCTGTCCAACTAAGTGTTCCTGATACATTATTCATGTCGCATTTACATCTCAAAGTGTCACCCTCAAACTGAGGCGGTATGGTTATTTACGCAAATTATGTTTTAAACACAGCTGATGAATTAACTATTTTAGATTACTAGATGTTAAATCAAAATCCTGATTATTCAATAAATTGAGAATACCTGACGGAAGTCACGGAAGTTTACATACTCGTAGATGCAAAAACTACATAGCTTCCACACAAGAAATGGTATAAGCCATGCAAGCTACATTAGTTATGCCAAGCAAACTAATACCAATGCACCTACTGTACACATGTTTTGTCCTTACACGGAAAATCATAAGGTTATTTCCATAAATTTTCATAAATTAAACCGCTGTTTTCCACTCTCGATGCTGTTGTAAGAGATCATTGAGGTATTAAAAGTACTTTGCGGTATTAAGTGGAAGAGTAAGCTGCTGCTGGTTTACCATATGCAGCTTAGGTACCTACAATGGCAAAACGATAATGCCAGTAAATGTGCATTGATTATAGAAAAACATAATTTGTCTACTAATAATAATAACATATAAGTTTAGATGCTTAATAAATTTAGCTACTCTGAATTTTTAGGCATTAATTGTCCAGGACCATCCAATAAGCATTTACTTTACATTAATCACCAAAAATGTAGAGATCACAACTACCTTATTTATAAACCGTATCTACGTGCTTCACACATCGTCATAAATTTCCGTGATACAATGGATGATATTGCGCATAAATTGAATGGAACTTCAGAGCCCCAGATTGGATATAAATAATTCAGACCGGAGCCATTGTAGGTATCTTCTATTTTGGAGATTTTATGAAGATCAACGGACGTATTGGAATGATCTGAGATTTTGGGGAGTCATTTGATTATACTTTACACAACATCATTAATTTCGTTAATGCAATCAATCAATCTAAAATATGTCGTTAATCACAAGAGACAAATGGGTGTACAAAAAATTTCGTAAATTCAAATAAAAAATGTTTTTTTTTCAATCAAGTTTAATAATTGTGATTCTTTTCAATCATATCATAAAAAACTCTATCCAATTTTATCTTCAATCATTCAAAAGAAAATCTTTTGTTAATTCAACAGAATACCCTTTTCAAAAACTGATTATTGTAAAAACACGAAAATATTATAATTTGTTTGGCGAGCAATTTTCGCGCGGCTGTCATTGATTGATCGAGCCGGTGACTCAGCGTCATAGTTCGAATTCAAACAATGTATTATATTGCCTTTTTCCAATGACTTGCTATACCTATTTTACGTCGTAATCATAACTCGTGGTCAACAAAATGAGACGTGTCATTATTAAAATTATCAACATTTAAAATTTTGTAATGGGTTTGTTATGGTTTTGACTTACTTAACTGGAACTAGTTAGGTACATACTGAGTTTGTTTTATGTTTTACGTGCTTTCAACGTGTTTTTTGTAGAGTTTGAATATTTTAATTTGAGATGATCGAAATTTTAATTCACACTTGCCTGCTTTTTCATTCATTCCCAAATCATCAAAGATGTTATTTTCTAAATAAATGAAAAGAAATGATAAACTCTTTTAGAGGTTGGTACTCTAAATGCGTCATTTAGCATCATTTAGACGTAGACACGGCATTTCTGAACTGAGATCTTGAAGAGTGTGTAATCCTCACTAATATTATAAATGCGAAAGTCCGTTTGTTTGTTTGTTTGTTACGCCTTCACGTATCAACTACTGAACCGATCGTCATGAAATTTTGCATACACGTTGTCAGGGGTACAGAAAAGGACATAGGTTACCATTTATCCCAAAAAAAAATATTGTTCCCGAGGGATAGCAAAAATACTTTCCACGCAGACGAAGTCGCGGGCGGCCGCTAGATGTATATATATGTAACAACCTGAAGGTTTTGTTACAAAAAGACAAGAACAGAAAGTGTGTCTATTACAAAAATCACTTTACGGCTTAAAACAAGTCCCTAGACTAGAGCTTGGAATATAAAACTAAATGAAAAAACCCACAAAAAAGTTTTCTGGCCATTTATTTCCGTTGCTTGGAAATTTGTCCAAGCTCCGTTGAGATACCTACTCAAACTGCGCTCTAATTAATCTGGAAAAAAGATTCAAGTGGCAGTTTTCCTGTTGTTAAACTGATATCGAAAGCACTAATAATATAATATATCGGATTAAAGGGGCCAAGCCACTAAGTGGTCATTCGAGTGGTTATAATATGATAGAACCATCATCGTATTTTCAGTGTCTACAAAGGGTGGCTTTATCATTTTGTACAAAAGGGTCGAGAGGATAATTCTATAGCAAACGATTACAATGTTTATTCCGATTATTTTCATTGAACTAACTGATTATTTAACTTTTTGTCGGTTGGAAACTTTTAGTTGCAAAAATCTAAAACTGAAATAAAAATTTGATTTAACTTAAGATTTGATTATTTATACATATATTAATCTCGTATTAACTATAGTGACGAAGTGCTATAGTATAGGTATATGCATATTTCAAATGTGAGTGAATTCATAACTTGGGCAAAAAATTAACAACTGTTTTTAAATAGAAACGTATCGTATTTTAGACTCACGTTTTCTTACCATAACAGAAACCATTGGTATGCGAAATAAGAATTTCACTAGAGTAAAGAATCTTCTACTTTTTTTTCTCCCTTCGCCCTGAAAATTGTTTCTAAACAAATTATTTTTCCTTGTGAAACTTTTAACCTCCCCCTGTGACTCGATTTAACAGTGTAAATATTTGTCGAAATACGAAAGTTTTGTTGTTAAATTTTAGGCTGTATACAGGTAGACTGGGGCTCAAGTGAGATGTAGGTAAGTGAGACCCCTCGACCTGGTTCGTCCGGGCTGCCATCGAGGTCAACCTTAATTAATTGTCACTCCGAGCCGTGCGTTTTGTTGTCACACTTTTTCAGTGAAAACATTTGAAAATGAAATGAGACACCTCTCGCGGAATGAGCCTACTGACGTAGTCTATCAAAAGGGGAATAAGATTGCACCAGTCTAAGGTTTTAGTTTGAAGGGGAGAGATTTTGAACAAATTAATCTTACAGTACCTACAAGGCAAACAACATGACACTTTTTCGACGAAGTGGGGATTAGTTCGCGCATACAGTGTTGCCAGACCGTGGGCAATTGCCCACGCCATGGGCAATTTTAGGATTTTTTAGAAAAAATGGCAAAAATGGCGGAAAGGTCTTGGAACCTGTAAAATATGGGCAATTTTGGAAATTACGGAACTCGCTAACCAGAAACCACTTGGCACAGAGTACAAAGCACAAAATCCACAGCTTCGTTTGGGTATCCATTGACATTTCTTCCTATAGAGCCATCTAGGAATGACTCAGCACCTCCGTTAAAGAATTCACTGATAAAAAGAATTTTATCGGTGTAGGTCGACTGAGCTTCCAAAGTCGCCCTAAAAGTTTTATCCAAAACATTTTGGTCGACCATAGTCGCCCAGACGTTTAAATGGCTAAAGGGCGGGAGCTTTTGAAACATTACGACTGTTCAAGATACAAAGGGTGTCAAGGTACAACAGATTTCCCTACATGTCGTTGTTTTAGCGATTATGGGCGATTTTGTGTCGAAAAGGGCAATTTTAACAACCTGCGGGGGCAAAAGTTTTGATCGGGTCTGGCAACACTGCGCGCATATGCACTTGCAATGCAAGCGACCAATAGCGCGCGCCCCTCATCCGCCGCCCGCGTACTTCACTGCTACGCACACCCAAAATACCGTTCAAAATGTTTGCCTCGTACTGTACAACGAGTTCGTAATTGTCACTAATGCCGTGCAAATAAATGACACAAGCGTTATGCTTTTTCACCGTCATCGGAAAAAGCTAAAAGTGTAACCTCAGACTGTAAAATATTCAACAACATAAATAATCATTTTTTATGTTCCATTTTTATAATTTTGACCAGAAAATAAAGATAGCAGATTGGAAGCAACCTTGCAGCACTAACAAAGCATTTTCAAAGCTGGAACAGTCCCCCATTTTCCAAACCTACGTTCAGGTTATCGCGTTATCTCGTAATGGCATCGGAACGTGCCGCCGAGATATTGCAGTGACAATGAAACCAAAAACCCTAGCTAAGTGCACTTCGCCTGGAATTCCTGCAGGAGAACAAATGGCGTTAACTGCACCGATTTTATGTGCGACGTTTTGTTGTGAGCAAAGAAAGATGGATTTACGGAAGCTCATATTTCGGTATATGAAACTGTTTTCCTGAAAAGTCAGGTCACAAGTTTTCAACATTTGTATCATTACATTTTTTTTAATGATATGTATACACAGATTACTATAATTAATGACATTATTAGTATCAATCCTTGTTATTTACATTCCTCACTAATATTTTATTTATGATACCTTTTCATATTGTATTGTGATATTCAGGTATTTGACTCAAACTTTTGTAACAAACAATCAACGTAATTTCGCTCAACATATATCAAAATCAAATAAAAAAACCGGTTAAGTGCAAGTCGGACTCGCGCACGAAGGGCACCAAAAACAAAAAAAAACACGTTTGTTGTATTGTATCTATTTTTTTGTTTGTTTTTAGTATTTTTTGTTATAGCAGCAACAGAAATACTCTATGAAAATTTCAACTATCTAAGTATCACGGTTCATTAGATACAGCCTGGTGACAGACAGACAGTGGAGTCTTAGTAATAGGGTCCCGTTTTTACCCTTTGAGTTCGGAACCCTAAAAAGCAATAATCTCGTCCAACTAAGCGATGCAGCTTACGCTGCAAAATAATATCCTTTAGCGTCCAAGCTCGCTTCGTGAAGTAATTATGCACTCTCCAGGCTCGTTTCAGTACATTGAACACTATTTCAAGAGCATTATAGCGTAAGCTAAGCTATTGTAGCGAAACACGGTAAAATAAAACCGGTCAAGAGCGAGTCGGACTCGCGCACCGAGGGTTCCGTACCATCATAATAAATACATAGCAGAGTAGAACAATAAAAATATTATTGCAGTTTTAGTTCAGCGCCATCTCTTGACCGATAGTGGAACTAATTATAACTTTTTTAGAAATTTGATAATTTCAAAAAAAGTATGCTATATTGAGACAGCGTTTTATTTTTCCTGTAATCTTTATATAAAATGCTATAACATAGAATTATTTCAGATTTTTCTCTTTGCAAACTTCGGAGATAATGGGGGGGGGGGAACGGTATTTTTTTTACATTTTTCATCATAAGTCGAAAACTATGCGGCCTAAAACAAAAAGAAAAAAACATTGAAAACGTGCAAACGGCGATCTTTCATTTCATACCCCACATGCCCTAGTAGTCCCACTTCAAATTTTTAAGACCCCTTTTCAGTCCCTGTCGTTAAAAAGATATTTTTTTTTATTTATTTCTTATTTGAAAAATAGTTGGGCAAATGTCATCTTAAACTATTCCAAATTTCAAGTTGATATCATTAGTAGTTCTCGAGATATCCAGCTGTGACAGACAGACAGACTGAGTCACACCATAAGGGTTCCTTTTTTACCATTTTGGTACGGAACCCTAAAAAGGTCTAACAATGGTTAGGTTTTACGACGATTAGGTGTTTTAAAAATTAGGTCTTTCGTCCATAGGTATTATAAAACGTAGGCATTAAATACTTAGGTCGACAGTGTGGTCTGTAGTTTGCAGGTACTCTTATAGTGTCGCCATGTTCGTCTGTCCGTCTGTCCGCGGTTTAGCTCAGAGGCCCCCTAAGTACTAGAAAGCTGTAATTTAGCATGAATGTGTATATTTATTTACCCAAAAAAGTGTTAGAATAAAATCTCGAAAAATATATATTTTTAGTGTACCTCCCCTATACTGTAAAGTGGGGATGAAAAATGATTTCTCCTCAATCTCTTAGTATGGGGTGTAGTTGGATAGGTGTTTCAATAAATTTTAGGTTTGTAAAACTACTTTTTGGTTTAGGGATCGTTAGCGAAATATTCCGTTTTAAAATTCTGTGGTATGAAGCTGCTCCATGCTTTGGGTCGTTAACACCCATCAATCCACATTGGGTCCGCTGCTGGGTTATGTTCCTCCTCATCCATCCAAAAGGAAGGCCTGTGCCTTGGGGACATTAAAAATGGCTGAATGTCAAATTATTTGAAATATAATAAATTTTATGTATTATTCCGTTTCATTTTTGATTAAATTAAAATATTTGTTGTAAAAAAAGAACTCATACAGATATTGTCATTCAAAAACAAACAATACCATAGACATAGAAAAATTTTCGCTGATTTCTATGAACAATACTGTCATAACTTTATTACAATATTACATTAGTTTATAAGAAATAAACAGTCTGTTCTCTTATTTTTCAGTATTGTGCTCGAGATTAAAAATAACATTCGTTATTTCTACGATGGGTTTTGAATGGGAGGGATTGTAGGTAAGTAATGGGGTCTTTTATGTTTTACGTGAATAGGTAAGACGAATAAGGATCCCATGTATTATGTAGGCTCTAACAAAACAGGACGAGAGCCTCAGAAGTAGCGGAATGCTTTAGTACTTCGTTACTCTAACCATACCTATTACTTTTTAGAAGGTTTCAACCATACAAAAATAAACGTGATGGGTACGACATGGTATCAGAGTGACCATCTACTTAGGTCAATCATAGGTATGTTGCGATTTTTTCACCTAAGAATGAACGTAAGTAGAATTAATTTGGTTAGTGACAGTTTTATTATAATGAAGCGCTAATGGTGGAACTAGAGTCTAGACAGGCTGATCGTTCTCGATCACGTTCGTTAAGCAATGCTCGGTCCGGCCAGGTGTTGGATGGGTGACCGTTAAATGGCATCACAACTGAGCGCTTCCGTGATTCGGAGGGCACGTTAAACTGTTGGTCCCGGTTGTTGTCATCTGAAGTCCTTACAGGCGGCTTGATAAACTCTAACACCAGAGGTAGCCACTAATCCTCATACGATAAGAAAGAAAGATTATTGATGAAATATTTACTTAGAAAAAAAAATACAGTGTGTGTGTGATTTATTTAATTTATTGATTTATTAAAAATGTTTATCTAAGTCTTTTCAGAACTTCTATAAGAATTGCTTGTATCTTTAGTTTGCCTGCCAGGGGCCGTACCGGCTAACGAATCGAGTTTCGGAAAATTTGCCGAGTTTCAAATTAAAAAAAAACCGGACAAGTGCGAGTCGGGCTCGCCCACCGAGGGTTCCGTACAGACCTTACATCTATACATAAAATAAAGCTATAGAAAAGTTGTGTCGGTACAAAGGAAATATTTTGAAAAAAAAGTGGTTGGTAGTTATTAGTTTTTTATATGAAAACTGTACTACGGAGAGTTCAAGCTTTATCCCAGGTTCTACCTACAGAAATTATGTGAAAAATTGCTTAGATTATAAGTTGGACTCCAAGCTACCAAACTGTAAAAAAATACCATCAAAATCCGTTCAGCAGACTGCTATATATAGATAACCATTTGAAATCCTTTGTCGCCACGTAGAAAATAACCCTTCCAGGGATTAGGGGAGAGTAGGGTATTACCGAGCCCCTAAGGAAATTTAAATATAACTAACCTCAGGTTGGGTTAAAATAAAAACTAAATATTACTATAGGTGGGGAATTTATCTAGCTACGCTAACGAATCTTCAAAATCATCAAAATAAAACACGTAACAAAAATATGAGCAAATAACAAAAAAAATGGGAAAACGCGATATTATCAAACTGGCCTGATAATATCGTGCCCCTAGGTCGGTACTTTGCGCTGGGTCTGATAAAACCACGCCTCTAATTAAAATTGACAATAAACTGATAACTATTACTACAGCGTTTGGGAAAAATGGAAATTATAGATATTTATTTCTTTTTATATTCATTAATCAACTCAGTCTCAAAATTGTAAACTTATAAGTTTCCATATTAAACGATTTATAAAGACATCATTTGTTTGTTACACAAAAGATGTCTTTCTACTTCGAAAACTAATTAATCTTAAAATAATTGTTCATTTTCGGAATGCTTTTACTTAAGTATGCAATTACTTCATAGGAAGATTAGCCATCTTCTTTCGTTTTTGTCGCCTTCTGTAAAGAACAACATTTGCCATAGATAATTTCATACTGTATAATTTCGCGCCCTTCGCGCGAAATTATCAAACATGGTAATTTTTATTTGTATCCTCAGAAACAAAAACAAACTTAAAGAATTAATTTAAAATAATTCTGCACACAAATTCTACATATTTTTTACGTTATAAATGTATGTAGTTTATTAGTCATAAGGTAATATTGATTGACTCACCTCTCATTAAAATATCAGAAAAAAAAAGCTCTGGTTGTTCGACGGAAATTGAAGGTGTGCGGGCAAGGTTAGAGGTTCTTAGAGCTAAGATTTGACTGTTATTGCAGGTGCATAGAGTTGATAGTTTTCGAGAAACCAAGGGGTGCGAAATTATCAACCGCGCGGTAATACCCTACTCTCCCTACGACAAAGAATTGACCACGGGCGAAGTTTGAAATGGAATAGTACATTACTGCAGCGGCACTCAAGACAGGCATTGAAGAACATACGTGAGTCCATCAATGCCTAGTTGCGGCCAAGGCTTGTGTAGTACTTTTAAACTTTTAACTTTTTAGTTTTAAAAGTTTTAAGCTTTTTATTTTAATTTTAATTTACTTTTAGTAATTGATAAAAGAAAATGGAAAGTGGAATGTGCACATAAAGGCCTTTCGTTTGATACACATATTGAAAAAAAAAATGGTTTTTTTTCCTTTATTTCCAGTTTTTCATTTTTTTTTTCCAGTTTTTTGGAAAGTGCTCATCAAGGCCTTTCATTTGATACCAATATTGCAAAAAACAATATTTTTTTTTGTTTTTTTTTTTTTCAGTTTTTTGGAATGTGCTCATCAAGGCCTTTCATTTGATACCCATATTGCAAAAAAAAAATACCTTTCATTTTTTTTTTTTTTTTCAGTTTTTTGGAATATGCTCCTTGATGAGCATATTCCAAAAAACTTTTCAAAAAACTTACATTTGATACCCATAGGTAATGTAAAAAAAATTTTTTTCGTTTTTAATTTTTTTTTTATCTTTTTGGAATGCGCTCATCAAGGCCTTTCATTTGATACCCATATTGCACCAAAACAGTTTGTTTTCGTTTTTATTTTTTTTTTCAATTTTTTGGAATGTGCTCATCAAGGCCTTTCACGTGATACCAGTACCCTTAGCACGAACAGCTATCGAGAAAAAAAACGCGCGTAAAATTACTCGATAGAGATTAAAAATAATGTTCGAATTTCCAAGCATTTTTGAGAAAAAATAAAATAATTACAAACCCACCGCACCTGTATATACAGGTGTACAATACAAGTACTGTTGATTGTCAACAGATGGCGCTGTATATCAATAGTACACTGTATAATGTTCTGTGAAATGGTTTTATCTATCGCAATGTTATTAGAGAAAATGGGTGTATTCCGACAGGACCCTTTGGTTGTGTGAAGCCGAGACTTTTATTGTAGTGGTGGCTACCTCGGCTGACCTTACCGAGTAAACTATCTTGATTATACTTGGTGCCAAATGCTCCAAGCAACATTGGAATGCGATGCACCCGCATTTTAATGTAAACTGAATCAATCTACCACTGAACTATTCAACACTTGACACTGGCAAAAATTACTTCCAAGAAGAAAGTAGATTGCCAAAACAAAAATAAGAAGAAGAAGACCCCCGTCATACAGCGTGACATACCGCCATGTTGCGAAAATATTTAGAGCCAAATTTATTACTTATTAATTTTATTTTTAAAAGTAATTAACTATATCAATATTTGAAAGGATCTGAATAATTAATAATAATAAATATTGATATTTTAAAAAGAATTAGTGGCGCGATTAATCCAAAAGTAATTAGAAGTTAAACTATGACCGCGCATACCGTTGTTTCACCAAGATGATTAATAATTACGTATTTTAATGACCATATTTTATTATGATTTAAATACAAATATACAGTTTTCAGATTTATTCCTGTAAGTGTAGTATAAGACGCTATTACCTGCCAAATTTCATAGTTCTAGGTCAACGGGAAGTACCCTATGAATTTTGATTCCTTTGAGAGTATCGAAAATGCGTTTTTTGCGCCCTAAACGGCAGTATCTTTTTTTTCCGTTAACTTAGAAGTTTGATTTTTTTACAGCTTCAAGGGCCCGTAGACCTTAGTGTATGGTTTAAATTTCAATTCGATACCTCCACGCGTTTCCGAGATAAAGGGTCTTGACAGACAGACGGACGGACAGACAGACAGACGGACAACAAAGTGATCCTATAAGGGTTCCGTTTTTTCCTCTTGAGGTACGGAACCCTAAAAAGATAAATTGAAGTAAGGAATTTCGTATTGTACTATTTGTTGAAGTTATTTGGAAGATATGGATGTTTGTGTGACCTCATGAATTAGGGTTCGCCATTTTGGCCCAATTGGAGCTCGATTTATCTGTTTTAATTTGAAACCCGGCAGACTTTTCGAAGCTCGAATCGTTAGCCGGTACGGCCCCAGGTTGTAAGGCTCAATTTGTAATCTGGCGAGAAACCATGTAGTTGTAGTTTATTGGTACCTACAGCACGTCTTGTTTTTACAAAAATCGCATTTGACTCTGTTCTATTTCACGTCTTGACAAAAAAAAATCACAGTAATATTCTTTAACTTCCGTAGTTGTAATAATAAACATAGCAAGCATATCTAATACCACGTGTACCACCAATAATTGAAGACCCCCCCCCAGAAAAACGTAACCATAAAAAAATTACTCTCACAGACCGTAATTCCATCATAAAACCCGCAGGCTGATTATCTAATTAAAAAAACCTAGCGACTGGTCTCATTTGACAGATGAATGTGATACATTGCTACTTCTTTTTGGGGTAAAAGAAGCATACCAAAGAAAAGTAGCAAAGTATCACATTAATCTGTGAACTGAAACCGGTCGCTAGTTTTTTAATTAGATAATAAGCCTGTGTTACAACTTTTTTCTGGGGACCCCTTTATCAAACTGTGTACTTGCCTATTGCTACGGATATATTTAACCCTCTGTCTGAATAAAGCTGCGGTTTCTATCACGACCAGATCTTTGGTGAGTACCTACCTATACTAATTGGAACCGTATGGGCGTTCATTTTTAGGGTTCCGTACCTCAAGAGGAAAAAACGGAACCCTTATAGGATCACTTTGTTGTCCGTCTGTCTGTCTGTCCGTCCGTCTGTCTGTCAAGACCCTTTATCTCGGAAACGCGTGGAGGTATCGAATTGAAATTTAAACCATATACTAAGGTCTACGGGCCCTTGAAGCTGTAAAAAAATCAAACTTCTAAGTTAACGTAAAAAAAAGATACTGCCGTTTAGGGCGCAAAAAACGCATTTTCGATACTCTCAAAGGAATCAAAATTCATAGGGTACTTCCCGTTGACCTAGAACTATGAAATTTGGCAGGTAATAGCGTCTTATACTACACTTACAGGAATAAATCTGAAAACTGTATATTTGTATTTAAATCATAATAAAATATGGTCATTAAAATACGTAATTATTAATCATCTTGGTGAAACAACGGTATGCGCGGTCATAGTTTAACTTCTAATTTCTTTTGGATTAATCGCGCCACTAATTCTTTTTAAAATATCAATATTTATTATTATTAATTATTCAGATCCTTTCAAATATTGATATAGTTAATTACTTTTAAAAATAACATTAATAAGTAATAAATTTGGCTCTAAATATTTTCGCAACATGGCGGTATGTCACGCTGTATGACGGGGGTCTTCTTCTTCTTATTTTTGTTTTGGCAATCTACTTTCTTCTTGGAAGTAATTTTTGCCAGTGTCAAGTGTTGAATAGTTCAGTGGTAGATTGATTCAGTTTACATTAAAATGCGGGTGCATCGCATTCCAATGTTGCTTGGAGCATTTGGCACCAAGTATAATCAAGACAGTTTACTCGGTAAGGTCAGCCGAGGTAGCCACCACTACAATAAAAGTCTCGGCTTCACACAACCAAAGGGTCCTGTCGGAATACACCCATTTTCTCTAATAACATTGCGATAGATAAAACCATTTTACAGAACATTATACAGTGACTTACAGTGTACTATTGATATACAGCGCCATCTGTTGACAATCAACAGTACTTGTATTGTACACACCTGTATAAACAGGTGCGGTGGGTTTGTAATTATTTTATTTTTTCTCAAAAATGCTTGGAAATTCGAACATTATTTTGACAACCTTCTTCGTGCTAAATCGGAGTTTACGGACAGACCTAAACCGCGCCGTCAATATTTGTATGAGAATCCATTACTAACGTGTAATAATGGATTTTCATACAAAATTGCCGGCGTCTGTCCAGCAATGTTTCTATTAAATTAAAACTCATTACACACGTGTAATTCAGAAATGGAGCGAACTTTTCAATGAAACACAAATAAAGGTATCAAATGTCGCCTTGATGAGCGAGCACATTCCAAAAATTTTTTTTTTTTAATATTCGGTATACAGTACCCTTAGCACGAACAGCTATCGAAAAAAATAACGCGCGTAAAATCATTCGATAGTGCAATTTTGTATGGGAAATTTGTACAACGCCATCTACCGCCAAATAGCTAAATTAAAATTTCCATAGATAATTCTCTATCGAGTAATTTTACGCGCGTTTTTTTTCTCGATAGCTGTTCGTGCTAAGGGTACTGGTATCACGTGAAAGGCCTTGATGAGCACATTCCAAAAAATTGAAAAAAAAATAAAAACGAAAACAAACTGTTTTGGTGCAATATGGGTATCAAATGAAAGGCCTTGATGAGCGCATTCCAAAAAGATAAAAAAAATTAAAAACGAAAAAAAAATTTTTTTTTTCATTACCTATGGGTATCAAATGTAAGTTTTTTTGAAAAGTTTTTTGGAATATGCTCATCAAGGAGCATATTCCAAAAAACTGAAAAAATAAATAAAAACGAAAGGTAATTTTTTTTGCAATATGGGTATCAAATGAAAGGCCTTGATGAGCACATTCCAAAAAACTGAAAAAAAAAACAAAAAGAATATATTTTTTTGCAATATGGGTATCAAATAAAAGGCCTTGATGAGCACTTTCCAAAAAAATTGAAAAAAAATGAAAAACTGGAAATAAAGGAAAAAAAAACCGGTTTTTTTTTCAATATGTGTATCAAACGAAAGGCCTTTATGTGCACATTCCACTTTCCATTTTCTTTTATCAATTACTGAAAGTAAATTAAAATTAAAATAAAAAGCTTAAAACTTTTAAAACTAAAAAGTTAAAAGTTTAAAAGTACTACACAAGCCTTGGCCGCAACTAGGCATTGATGGACTCACGTATGTTCTTCAATGCCTGTCTTGAGTGCCGCTGCAGTAATGTACTATTCCATTTCAAACTTCGCCCGTGGTCAATTCTTTGTCGTAATCCCTGGAAGGGTTATTTTCTACGTGGCGACAAAGGATTTCAAATGGTTATCTATATATAGCAGTCTGCTGAACGGATTTTGATGGTATTTTTTTACAGTTTGGTAGCTTGGAGTCCAACTTATAATCTAAGCAATTTTTCACATAATTTCTGTAGGTAGAACCTGGGATAAAGCTTGAACTCTCCGTAGTACAGTTTTCATATAAAAAACTAATAACTACCAACCACATTTTTTTCAAAATATTTCCTTTGTACCGACACAACTTTTCTATAGCTTTATTTTATGTATAGATGTAAAGTCTGTACGGAACCCTCGGTGGGCGAGCCCGACTCGCACTTGTCCGGTTTTTAATTAATTGGATCGCGTATTACATACAACCTGACCTACGTCATACCGCTATTATTTAATAAGTAGATTTATAACATACATAAACGGTTGTTTATAGGTAGTTTTCCTTAAATTACTGCAAAATATTTGATGTATAATTTACCTACTATAATATAACATTGTGCGAGTTAACTTCATGTAAATGAAGTGATGTGAGTGAAGTGACTCGCAAGGAATCAATACGACTATTTGTTTTGGTGGTCAAAGAAACGCCTGTAGTTATGTAAGTATTCAATAAATGATTTTGATAATAAATTATCTCAATCTGTTATCATTATTAAAATTGGTTTTAAATATAATATTTTTTTTACCGAGCGAGCGCGAAATGCAAGAGAAACGTCTCCATTACAGCTTTGGGCAAAAATGCTTTCGTACACAGAACAAAGATTTTTCCCCCCCAGCATTCGTATGTCTGTCTGTCCGGTTGTTCTTCTCTACAAATCGCATTTCTTGACAGATTCTCGTGAAATTTTGCGAGAGTTTGATAAAATATATATAGTTTTTTTGTCGATTCAATTTTTTGATATTTTTTTCAAAATGGCGGAGAAATGTTAAACCAAGGTCTCACAGAGCCACTAGTTTCATACTTATGAAAGTACCAGTACAGAATCACAGAATTAATATAGCACTGACGTAGTATCAAACTGAAACTTGGAAGTAGTTGAAAGAAATTATGGACATTCCCGCGATGAGACGTTAAAGTTATAATTTTGCTGATCACATACGACAGAAGTGAAGCGAATTTTTCCCAGGAACTAAATCACAGACGTACGACGTATATCACGGGTTGATTGCGAGATGGGTCGTGGCGATGGCGGTCATGAATAATACATACCGATCGCACTTCACTGCTTCGTCGATCGAATATTGAACTGAGGGTCTATTAGAAAGTATATCTTGGTGCAATAGAGAGTAAAAACACGAAGCACGACAAGTTTCCCGAAAGCAAGTTAAGTTTAGTTAAGTTGCATTCCCTCAAAGACCGTAGGTCTATGTTAGACCTTGTTTTCTTGTACAAGCTTGCTTGGTATACTGAAGTATCCTGACTTACTTTCGAAGACTTATTTGAATGTCCCTATCAAGTTACCTAGAATTTGTAAGTAAGCACTCCAGAACCAATTTAGGCCATTTCTCTCCTTTAAACAGAAGGCTTTCTCATTATAATACGTTATTGAAAAAATCTTTATCGCCTAAGTTTTAATTTATCATTAATTTTGTTGCTGTTGAAATTATTAGGTACTGTTGTTTCTTGAGCATGCAGTTGTCACCTATAATTAAGTTTCGACTAAGCATTGTACAGAATCATGTTTAATTTATATCATAAAGTCAGTGTAAAAAATATTGGGGATCAAATAAATAAATAAAAAAATAAAAATACAGAATATCAGACAGAGATTTGTTTTTTTTTTTAAAATAGATGACTACAGGGTTTCTCGCTGGCAGTCGAATAATTGGACTTTTGGT
This sequence comes from Agriphila geniculea, assembly GCA_943789525.1. Taxonomy (NCBI): domain Eukaryota; kingdom Metazoa; phylum Arthropoda; class Insecta; order Lepidoptera; family Crambidae; genus Agriphila; species Agriphila geniculea. The sequence continues at coordinate 20,238,177 of OX038875.1, forward strand.
AGTTTCGGTACTTATTTTTCCTCCGAAAGCCCATCCTCTGATAAGTGTATGTTTGGTGTCACTTTTTCACTTCGATGCCAATATTACCCATACAAAAATTTAGTTTGTCGAATTTTCGACTTACTACGTACGTGTGTCGAGTTGACCCCCCTTTTCAGCAATTATGCGCGCTTTGTTGTGCGCATGCAAATGAATAGGCAAATGGAATTCTTTTACGGCCTATGGAAAGGTATTATGGTACGGTCAGCAACGAAGTCGTTTAACACCTTCGTACTTTGTCGTAGCATCTTTTTTGATTAATATTCTGATCTGTGAGACATCTTCACTTCTCAAGCTTACGCGCTCACTAGACATGAAATAAAACACTTTTTAACGGATACTAGCGCGAGGCTATCGAAATAAATAAATATCCTAATTTCAATAGAGATGATGGTTGGAAAATTCCACCAGCTTGGGACCCCATCATTCACAAGCTAAAGCCCACACACACACACTGTCTATCTAATGATACGGTTAGTTCCTTTTGCAAATAAATAAATTAATACAAAAGACGGAGGTCGGCTTCCTCTCCAAGTTTTCTTTCGCTATTTCTTTCTTGGAGGGGCCTCCCAATTTTATGAAATGGTGGTAGTTTCAGTAGATTCTCTCTCTTTTTAGCATTAAATAATTCATAAAATTAAATTATAAATAACGTGAAATAATTAAAAATTTTGTTAAATTTTAATTTCTGAACGTCTAAAAAAAAATTCATCGCTTGAGGGTAGGCTCACGGGTAGCTTCAGTCCCCCGTGACCACGGCAGCTGCAAAGGTGCCGAAACGTCGGGAAAACCAAAAATCAAACCAAATACTAACTAAATACCAAAGTACATTCAATAAATCCGCGCTAGTATCCGTTAAAAAGTGTTTTATTTCATGTGAGACATCTGTCAAAAAAGTTGCTATGACGAAGTACTAAAGTGTTAAGTGACTTTCCTTGCTGACTGTACGTCTTTACCAGTTTGCTTTCACGTTCATCTTGCGCTTTCGTCTGACGCATGCCTGAAGCTCCCCATAGCGCAAGTAATAGCGTTGCCCTATACTTCTCAAAGGAACATCAAAAAGCTGTACTGCAAGCGCCTGACGCAAGGCAATTTGAAAATTGAAGACGCAAGGTGAACCTGGTCACGACATAGTAGCATTAGGTACTTCTCCTTTCTAGTACAGTAGCCCGTAGAACATTTAAATCACCAAAAAGGTTACCGTTTGCCGTTGTGATATAGTTATTTATTACGATATTATAGATATTTTAACCCAAGTTTTACAGATAGCAACCCGCCGTAAACTTATATTTGTACATCTCCAAAAAAAAAATTTATTTTTATTTTTCAATGTTTACCACATGGTTTAGCTATATATTGTCGTGTTCTACAGCTTTGTTTGATTGCCACTGATAATAGTAAGACTATGGAAAGTGATCATACACAGATTTAAGACCAGATAAAGTCCAACCATTTTCATCAGGTCTTAAATCTGTGTATGGCTACTTTTTATAGTCTTACTTTTATCTGTGGCAATCAAACCAAGCTGTAGAGTAGAACACGACAATAGCTAAACTATGTGGTAAACCTCGAAAAATAAAAATATATAAATTTTGGAGATACACAAATATAGGTTACGGCGGGTTGCTATCTGTAAAACTTGGGTTAAAGTATCTATAATTTCGTAATAAATAACTATATCACAACGGCAAACGGTAACCTTTTTGGTGATATAAATGTTCTACGGGCTACTGTACTATTCTGATCACATTGCCTAAAAAGCAAATAGACTAAGAGGGCAAAATTACTTCGATATTTTTCTTCAATTCTAAGCATTAAAATTAAAGTAGCCCGCAGATTAGGTAGGCTCTTCTTAAGTCAGTACGAAATATTGGCTTCTGTCAAAGCATAATGTCAGTATGACATGGCATTTCCTAACATGTTTGATATAGAGTGATGGATGAATGATTTACCTAAGCAATTTAATAAATTGAATTAATTTTGAAAAATTAAATTAAACGACATCAAAAAAGGAGGACTTTATCGTCGCGATTTTTTTTCCAAATCAATAACTTCCAAAAGTACCAATTTTGTGTGAATTTATTTTATTTAGTTTATACTCTACATATAAAATGTATTATCTAAGCATAGCTTCCTACAATTGCTACCCAATAATGTCAAAGTAAACCCCTACCTTCAGCATATTTCACCTCAATCCGGGAAGATACACAAATTCACGTCATTTAAATATTTAAGATGGGACCAAAACGCTAAGCCAAAGGCACCGGTACACGGATTTGGTTCGCTGTTTGATGAATAATGTAGGTAGGATAAAATATCTGACGTGGTAACATCTGTGCATAACGAATTTTGGATGGCCGCCGTCCAGTTTTTTAAATGATTGGTTGGTTGTTGTTTTTCCATAACATTAAACGGTGCGGTGTTAGGGTGAACGTTAGTCCGGTTCTATTTTACCGATCAACCAATTTATTAGGCTGCGTATATCCGCATTTCAAAGAAATAAGCGTTTTTCCAATGAAGTTATCTAAAGAATGAAAGCGTTACTTTTGATGTAAACTTTAGTTTTAGGAAGCAAAATTCTTAAATTAGTGCCGTATAGAGAGAAAAACATATTAAATTATCAGGTATTTTAAAACGAAGACAATCTGTTCAAGTGGAATTTCAAATTTGCTTGTCAGATGTATTTTTCACAAACGTTTCAGCTGTAACAAATAAGAATACACCTCATCTTTATTTTTTCACTTATTGTTTGTATTGTCAAGGAGTGCCCTATAAAGAGAAATATAAAAAAAAAATCACAGAGAAATAAAATTATAAAAAAATGTTTAAATAAACAAAAAACCGACTTCAAAAAACCTACCTCTAAAAAACAAGAAATAATATTCGTAATAATAAAACACGTCTATTGAAGTCGGGTGGGGCTGGAGTACAAATCCCTTTTTTTTATTCTAAAAGCCCCACCCGACTTCAATAGACGTGTTTTATTATTACGAATATTATTTCTTGCTTTTTAGAGGTAGGTTTTTGAAGTCGGTTTTTTGTTTTTTAAACAATTTTTTATTTTTTTTTATTTTTAGTGTAGGTACCTTTTGTATTAGGTAGTGTAGGTATATTATTTAGGTAGAAATTAAAATCGGCTTAGCCAAACGTGAGTTAATCGCGGAGAAACATACATACATACGGGTCAAACTGAGAACCTCCTTTTTTAAGTCAGTTAAAGAACTACACTTAAGATATCCCTTTTCCAACAAAAAAAATAATTATCTTATTCAGTTCATAAACAAAGAAGTTATACGACTGATCATCGAGGTAGTTCACACAAAATCATACTATTTTCGTGCTTTTTTCAAGATTACTTGAAAAGTACTGAACCGATTTCAAAATTTAAAAAAATGGTACCAACTTGAAAGTTTACCTAATGTAATAACGTTTGAATCATTTCAATCGGTCCAGCCGTCTTTGAGTAATCGGTGTACATACAAAAATAAAAAAAAATAAACGGGTCGAATTGAGTACCTCCCTCCTTTTGAAGTCGGTAAAAAAGGCTCAAATCGGTACACTTTGACATGTTTTTTACTGGTATTTACAGAAGTCATTTTTTATTTTTCTTAGGACTGATGAGGCATATGTCTAATGTATTGCGTGTTTTGTTTATACTTATATCTATTTAATAATTTAATAGGAATTTCAAAGTTCGCCCTCATTACGGCTCGCGCAGATTTGTTTTGATAATTTGTATTGAAAATTTAATATCCAGCTGTGACAGACAGACAGACTAAGTCACACCATAAGGGTTCCTTTTTTACCATTTTGGTACGGAACCCTAAGAATAGAGAAATATAAAAAGCCGATTATTAACTGAAAATATTATCAATTTTCATATATTTTTGTCAATATTTTTTACATTCGTGAAAATTCTGCGTTAGTTGCGAATATTATAACGTACTTATTCAATTAATTTAAAAGTTATTTCATTTATTTTAACGAGAGTTTATTGTTAGACTAACGTCAAGGTTATTCAATAATTTTAAACCATTGTAGGCAAAAAAACTTTTAAAATAAGACGAAAAACGCGAAAAACCTACATTCATTTCCAATCGTTATCGCGCAACTTTTCTTTATGTTCCAATCCTTCGTATTTTTCTACAATATAAATGGCTTCTATTTTCCTTCGATAGAAATTTCTGTTATCTTTCATTCCCGCCTGTTCTCCTTCGAATAATTGTATAGTTACTCGAAAACAGCAGATGCTAACCCCTGAGCTTTACCTTTCTCTAATGGAAGTAATACTAATCCATTGTATCTACTACTCATTTCTTAAAGAAATTAAAAAAACCGGCCAAGTACGAGTCGGACTCGCGCACGAAGGGTTCCGTACCAAAAAACGACAAACAAAATACGTTTGTTGTATGGGAGCCCCCCTTAAATATTAATTTTATTCTGTTTTTAGTATTTGTTGTTATAGCGGCAACAAAAATACATCATCTGTAAAAATTTCAACTGTCTACTTTAGCAAAAATAAACTAATCGAGCAAAAAACGGCAAAAAAATCACGTTTGTTGTATGGGAGCCCCCCTTAAATATTACTTTAATTCTGTTTTTAGTATTTGTTGTTATAGCGGTAACAGAAATACATCATCTGTGAAAATTTCAACTTTCTAGCTATCACGGTTCATGAGATACAGCCTGGTGACAGACAGACAGACAGACGGACAGCGGAGTCTTAGTAATAGGGTCCCGTTTTTACCCTTTGGGTACGGAACCCTAAAAATGAACGTTCTTTGAGATTTTTAATATTTTCTGAGTAGAAAAACTGGAAGTTTTTTGTAAATCTCGTGTTACTTCGAAGTTTTTTCATATTCTGTGTATCAGCACAACACAAATTATGTTCTTTTACGTCAGGTTTAAAGCTAATTTGTTTGTCGTAAATTATTAGGTAATTTAAAACGCCTGTTGGGTTCAGCATAACGGAGAAGGTATAGAAATACGAGGAGGTGAGATTAAACCCTCCTCCCCCTTCTCCCCTAACACTCATCAAGGCCAACTGTAGCTGAAATTGGGGTCCTAGATTAATGCAACTCGTTTAGCCACACTGGGCTACAATATTTTTTCCAAACAACGCTTTTGATTGTCGGGAAAATTCAGCAATAACTTGGATTCATTTGAAACTCGTATTATCATGACACTGGCACAACGATTACTTCTTGAAAAAGGCTCAATACCTACCCGATCTGCGTGGTGTAACTGTAAACAGACTTTTAGACTTGAAGTCTACCTCAAATTGAGGAACATTTTGTCAAAGCATTCGTTTGGAGTGTGCAAAACATGTTTATTCAACAAAGACGTCGGTCTGTGTGTCGCTCAAAGTAGGTACCTATCTGTCTGAGAAATCTTTTCCTTTGACTGCTTCTGTTTATTCGCTTTGTATAGGAAGTGTTACACGTAATGCGTCGTTCTGTGTACAAGCTTGTAATACGAAATTATATTTTGAGTAACAATATAAGATGGCGTTGGAGGAAAAACGCGCTTGAGCTTTCCAAAAGAGTGTATCATTTTTCTTACGTCTAATAATGCTTCAAATGTTGGCATTGCAGATAATATTTTTTTTACCTTGTTTATTATATTTTTTATTATATATCTTTTATTATAATAATATTTGGCCTTTTCTATGTACTAACGTGTTGTTTACTTATTATGTAACTTAGTTATGAATAATGGTTAAATAGGATATCTTAAGGTATATTGTAGATTTTAAAACTTATTAAGTATATACTAGCGACCCGCCCTCGCTTCTCTTCGGTTTGTGTGGAATTTGACACCATGTATTATACATATAAACCTTACTCTTGAATCACTCTATTTATAAAAAAAAACCCGCATCATATTCCCAGGCGCGGTCGCAACCCAAAATTTTGGGGGGCACTAATAAATAATACAATTGCTTTTTTGTAAATTTTAGAAGCTTTTTCTATGTGACATGTACGACCCCCCCCCCCCCCCCCCCCCCTGGGACCGCGCCTGCATATTCCGTTGCGTAGTTTTAAAGATCTATGAAGCTACTTTGTTGTAAGTACACTATGTTATTTTCAAAAGAGCCTGTTTAATATCTGCCTGTCGATTCTATAACCATACTCGCATCTCATTTCGAACCGCACTTCAATTCGTGTGAATTTGTTATTAAAAATTAGGTAAATATAAGCTACTTTACCGATTGCAAAAGGTTTGAGGTAGCTAGCTACCGTAGCAGTCTTTCATTGAAACATTTGACTTAAAATAAATTCCCTCTCAGTGAAATAAGATTCGAAGTGAGGTTCGAGTTTGGATACAGAATCGATAGGCTGTATTACGAAATAACTGATAATCTTTTCAAATAAAATGCAAGACTAATAATATTAAAAGAAAATCTGTGTGACAACGACATTGACGTCTCTATACTAAAATACATTAAAAAGTAACTACTTCTATCTCGAAAAGATATCATACCGTTCCGCCTTACGGCCCAGCCACGGACAGCGCGGCAGGAGGCGAGGCAGGCGGCGCGGCAAGCGAATTCAATAATCACTGCGCGCTATCCCGATGGCAGCCTCTCAGCTCGTCGTCACGACCGCGCAGTGGTTACCGAATTCGCTTGCCGCGCCGCCTGCCTCGCCTCCTGCCGCGCTGTCCGTGGCCGGGCCGATAGCTGCCAACTCGGCAGCGATGCGGCGACAAGCTATCCGTTCCAATATCCGATTGGTCGGGACTGCTGATAAAATAAATGTGCCTCATATAAATTTGGAGAGGTAAATCTTTTAAAATTGAATTAATTTGCTACCTTGGGAAAAGTAACATCTGAAATATTATTAGAGTATAGTACACCATAGAAATTAGAGTTTTATTAATTATACATAAGTCTGTATCTTTTTTCATTTTGACCATATCATTTTGAAGCAATTTCATAGACAACGCATTACAACGCAATTCATGTAGTAAAACTATTTTCAACACACTTGCTCGTAAAGTGATCCCTAATACATCGCTTTTAGGGTCATAAACCGAGCTATAACAAACGCGTGCAATCCTTACTAATATTATAAATGCGAAAGTCCGTTTGTTTGTTTGTTTGTTTGTTACGTCTTCACGTTTTAACTACTGAACCGATCATCATGAAATTTTGCATACATGTTCTCAGGAGTACAGAGAAGGACATAGGGTACTTTTCATCCCGAAAAACAATATTGTTTCTGAGGGATAGCAAAAAACTTTCCACGCAGACGAAGTCGCAGGCGGCCGCTAGTAATATGTAAAACACTAGGTTGTTATAGAATTATCCCTACAAAGTTAAATTAGTACCTTACTACAAGTTCTATGCGAGTAAACAGAGCATTACCAATATAACCGGGTAATGCAGTTATTTTTTTTAGTAACAACAAAGAGTTTTTATGACCCTGAAAATTCATATTCATTTTTGAAATAAATAAATGTGTAAGTCCTAAATTAAGTCAAACAAATATTTATTTTTAACAAATTATTAATAATTCACAATGTTTTGTTTTAAAATATCTAAATATTTGCATTTTATCACTTAAAATTGTAATTATGAAATAGGCTGTATGCTCACACACCCCTTTGTTTGCGAAATATTCTTGCATTGGGAGTGTGAAAAAAAACAAAAACCTAGGTACGCGCCTTTTCCCATAATTGTCATATTTTGTTTTTGTCGTATTTGTTGCTGTGTGGTAAATTACTTTGTATTTTCCTCGCAAATGTATTGAAAAACGTCGTATGAAACTCGTGAGCTCTTGCTCATTGCACACTCGGCTGAGTTACGCCCTCGCCTACGGCGAGCCGACTACGGCGAGGCGGCTGTGGGTTGTGGGCCGAGGGCTGCAACCCACAGCCTTGTGTGCAATGAGCAAACAAAGCTAATTTGTCTCATAATGTACTATTGCCATTTAACTTTGCCAGCTGATGCAGTAAAATATTTTATGATTAAAAAAACACTGCGAAATTGATAAGTATTGAAATTTCCATTCGCATTATATTAAAGTCACTTAGCACAAAGTATTTCAGTTTGAAACTGTTCAAAATTTAAGATCCATTAGTTCACTAAAGAGTGATAAAATAGCTTTTAAATACGGCGATGTCTTATGTTAGTGTACCCTTTCTTAATTATACTCCTATAAAGCTGTTAAAACAGCAAACGGTTCCCGACACCTGTTTGCTAAGTATGAAATATTCATTTGGAACCCGCTTACAGCACTTTAGTTCGGGAACTTATGTTGTATTCCATGGTGGCGTTCTACAATACGGTTTGTTCGAACTAGGAATAGTAGAAACCAACTATTGCAATTTTATACCTGTCACAACCACAACACGTATTAAAAAAAAGTTTTGACATTTTGTATTGAAACTTTTTTTTAATACCATATTGTGGTTGTGGCAGGTGGTGGCTATAGTTGTAAAACAGCGGTTGTTATCGGATAGTTATCTAAAGCAGCCGATAATATCGTATAGACAGCGGCTGACAACCGGCTGCTTATCCGACTCAATACCAAAAGGTCTTACAACTTTTACAATTCCTGAGTCGAAATTGTTATAATATACGAGTCGTTAAATGCAAATAAGTATTTTTAGTAAATTAAATACCTACTGTGTCATGATGAATTCGTGGGCGATGAATTTGTAGAACATCAAACTGGAAATTCTGGTGTTCTCGTCAATTTCTCTGCACCACAAAACTGTTTACTGGTTACTGTAACGTTTATAGTAAGCAGGTAGTATGTAGATAGACAAAAATAATCACTTAGGACATAAAACGGCTTTAATAAAACATAGACATGTTTCAACTGTAGCCAGCCGCGGTTTATGGGTGATCACCGTAGTCAGCGAAAAAAGCGGCTGGTCAGCGGCTGGCTGACTAAGATAACAACCGCCTTCACATCTATAGTGGTGGCAAAGGTATAATCTTTATTCTGCTGTTACTTTTGTATATTTGTGAAGTTTGTGATTTTTTTCAAGCAACCGAAAATTTTGAAGTTTTTTCTATTACTAAGGGAGCTTATTCCTACCTATAAAAAATATTCAGCCAATTTGATTTTTTTCGGACATTCCCCATTGGTTTCGATCGTACGAACAAACGATGCGTCTTTATCGCAGGATGACACATTTCTTTAGACGGTCGCAGGATGACTAAATTAGCGCCTTAGTACCTATTAAGAAATCAAAATTTACATGTAGGTACTGATATAAGTTAAAGTTCTAGAGTTTATTACAAATAATAACCTCAGTAAAATATAGTTCGTTGTAGTAGTAGTAGGAAAAAGTGACCAAATTAAGCACTTTTGCCTACTATCAAACTTAAAGTTATGGACATAAGGGTATGTTATTTAGACTACTGTACAATTACTTCAAAAAGGTAAAGATACAGCTCTGTCTGGTCATCGAAAGTACTAAAAACACAAAAAAATAAAATAGGAAAAAAATTACATAATTCTTTTGTTACTTCTATTATCTTGACGACCTCCGTGACCGAGTGACTTGCATTGCACACCGATTTTCATGACGTCGCCATCTCTGAGCTGGGTCAATTTAGAAAATGAACTTTTTTATATTGTACCACCGTTTTGGGTCTCACTTTCACCACTTAAGGTGAAACTAAATAACAGCTTGTAGCAAATACATAAGTCGTCTATAGAGGTCGTTCGTAATATATGGGTATACTATCTTACAACACGTGGTTGTGGTTAAATACACATGTGGTGCATTCAATGTACTGTGGTTAATGCCATCCGCGCAATCGGATTGTGCCATAATACTGCATTGCAATATAGATTTTACTGCCACGCCATAAAGATTGAAGCCCCATAAACTGTTTATATAGGGTAATATTGAACGAGATTAGCTTAGATTGGTATTTGTGCATGGCAATATGCGCACGTGATCCTTACTGGACTGTGAACCGTTGCTTTAGGCTTTGCTTCAATAACTTGTGTCTTGCAAAATTGATGTTGACGTTTGAAATTCAACATATTATGGGACATAAAAAATAGCGCGGTTTTATTGAAAGTACTTTGGAAATTAGTTGGTTTGATTTTTTATTTTCCCGAAGTTTCGGGAAAACGTTTCGTTTTTTTGCTATTTTTGGCTATTTCTCTCTTGGAGGGGCCTCCCAATTTTGTGAAATTGTGGTAATTTTAGTAGATTCTCTCTTTTTAGTATTAATTAATTCACACAATTAAATTATAACATAGACTTAAACCAATTAAAGTTTTTGTTTAATATTAAATTATGAACGTCTTTAAAATCGTCGCTTGAGGGTAGGCTCACGAGTAGCTTCAGTCCCCCGTGACCACGGCAGCTGCAAAGGGAAAATCAAAAATAAAACCAAACACCAACAAATTACTAAAGTACCTACTTTCAATAAAACCGCGCTAGTTAAAAAGTGTTTTATTTCATGTCTAGTGAGCGCGTAAGCTTGAGAGGTGAATATATTATGTGACCTTAGCTTTGACCGAAACTAGAATCTCGTAATAGCTAAATGTACTTCAAAATACTATTAACATCCTAAGGAAAGCTTGTGCCCTAAAGGAACAACAACTTGAAATTTTCGGACCATATACTATACCATCACCCACGGTCGATTTGATATTGTAAAGGACTACGTACCTATATCAGACTTTTGCTGTGCTTTCTATCTATGTGTTTTTCCAAGCACAAACAAAAAAGATATATACATATACATATAAATTACACAACTGCCACGATGCGCCAGTCATTCCGCCAACGAGCTTCTCAAGTTCAAATATCTGCTACACCCTGTAATAAACAAACCTTAATCTTAGCCAACATAAATTTCTACGAGTACAACAAACTTTTCCACACAAACTACATTATTAAAGGTCATAAAAAGGCAAACGGCGCGAATTCAGCAACAAAGTATCCCATAATAAGTGGCACCTGTCTCGGTTGCTAATGATTTATGAACTAGCTGCGAAATTAAATAGCTCGCTATTAAAATACCTTCGCAACTGTAATAATGCTCGTCTGATTGATGATAGGCGGCATGATTTGCAATCCACGGGCAGTTTTCATTATGAGACGCGAATTATCAGCGATAAAGGCCTTTTTTGAGTAGGAAGAGTGCTTTTAGGCTTGACCCATGCCTGGCAAGCAACGGGGTTATATGACCTTGAATGTGGGCGTTACCCACTTGTTATAGACTTTTTGATAGCTTAAAGACACTGGCCAGCGCGACCGCTGCCAGCATGACTGACATTGACGGACCGAGGAAAAAAAGGGACTATCGACGACGACTAGACTACAATTGGCTTTGGTTAAAAAATAAAAGGTATTTTTTTCATATTTTTTTACTACAGATTAGGCCAATTTAAGAAACTAATTTGAATATTTTAACATTTGGTCCCGTATTTATTTTTAAATAAATATATTTGTCGAGCGGATATGGTCAACCGGAATGACGTCATTAGTGGCACGAAAATTTAAGAAGGAAAACCTTTGCCATCTACTTATAGAAAAAGAACGGCCAAGTGTCATTACCTGTCATAATGACTTTATGGTTGTTTGTAAACAAATAAGTTATAGTTAATATTTCTTCTATTTTATTCATTTAATCCAGTTGTGACGGTTCTAACCTACCTTCTTAATTTGCCGCAATAATTTTTGAGGTGGTAAAATTATAATAAAAATGCTTACCAGTGGAAACTCAGCTGAAAAACATTGTAAAAACTGACACGCCCAATTTACCCAAATTGCGAAATGTATTGTATGTATTGTGTCTATTTTGGATGTAGGCTACATGGATGAAATTGTAACGATTGCTTGTGGACTGATAAATTTGCAGGATAACATAATAAACATTGTGAAAATATGTGCATACTTTATTTCTATTTACAAACATTTAATAGTAGGGATGTGGAAAAAATTACGAGATAAGTTCATCGATATTTTTCGGGCGATATTAAATACTCTGATATATCGATAGATGTTTTTACAATAATTTTTCCAAAACATTTTTTTGTAATTACGTATGATTTCTAATAGTCGACACTATTTTGTCACTGGAGCATTTTGATTTTTTCCAACTTTTGAGTCTTAAAAATCATCTTAAAATTCGTCAAATCGAGCCAAAATTTCGCGTAGGGGTTGATTTTGCTATTTTTTATGTTTTACAATACCTTAAAATTAGAATCCATTACTTAGTCATCATCCCATTTCTTCCCATTTTTTTCTGAGAAATATTACCTATATCGATATTTTTTTACTTCCACCTTCCACCATCCCTAATGCCAAGTTCATTGTCAAAATTGTCTTTGCCCTTTTTCTTTTTTTTATTATGGCTGGGGGATCTGTATGTGATGACGTCATATGAAGGTCATTTGAAGGTTAAAGCTTTTTATTGAATATTAAAAATATCTTTAAAAATATAGAATTATTTTTAAATTTAATTAGTAGACACTGTACCAAAAGCTTATTCCTCGAAATGGTTTTGAGATTTCCAGTCATGTTCAAAAAGTTATCAAAGCCAATTGCTGCTGATTAGTGAACATTAAAACGTGCTAATAAACTCATTCTCTTACGAACTTGCACTTATTTCTGACCGACGGCGCAGACCAGTGCTTTCACCACTAAACTGCCTACAGAGGCTGCGGGACGAGTGGAGCTCCGAAGCAGACGCTCTCCCTTTGACCAGAGGGGCAGCGCGTAGGCAACGTGATACTTATAGCAACCGATCGAGGACTTAGCTGCTTTTCTTAAGCTAAAGGCAACGACTAAACGCTACATTCTGTTTCAATACCGCGTAAAACATTTGCAAAAAACGCTAATCGCGAAATGTATCGTATGTTTATTATTCCGTAGTGTGAAACTGACTGTAAAAACCTCATGCGGCAAAATACTTTTTTAAATTCTCTTTTCAAACAGTCCTTCCACTTTGTAGTCTACAGATTATGACAGCCCTGTCCTGTCCAGGAAGACCTGTCTTGACTTCCTGTGCTCTGACTAAAGGCTCAACACATTTCTTGTAGTTTAAGCTGGCGAGAATCTAGTTGATACTTTATCATCAGGAAAATAATAAACACAATATTTGAATTAATTGATTTAGTTTTTCAAAATTATTCCTAAATAAACACAACGCATATGTTGTTCTAACAGTTTTTCTGGGCTTAAAATATTTTTTTTATTTCTCTTTTATTTTATCTCTTCATTTTTCAGTAAAAAATCAGTCAACAGTAAATCAAAAAGTAATTTCTCAAAGTGCACACCTTTAATAATTTCGATTCGACTTGTTTTCATATCCCTCGGCGGAGATCTGCTGATTCCAATTCGATGCGTCTCATTCCTCCATTGCTTTCAATTTTAATATCAACGGAAAATTGGTTAGGAGGCTTACACCCTCGGGACTCTAAAATGAAATATTAATATAGAGACGCTTCTAAAGCTTGATATTTGTGTTATTCTCCTAAGATCACGTCAGACTTAACGAAGCTTGACGTTTATTGATAATGAACACTAAACTAGGTTTCACTTAGGACATTTCATTTTCTCGTTTTATTCCCAAATCCAATGGTTACTAAAATATTGTATGTAACGCATTCGTGTAATTAAATTTAATACCATTAATGCATAACAGAAAAGAAATTAAAAAGTCTATATACTACATAATTTTTTTAGTAGGTAACTAACTAAACCTCTCGATTAGGAAACAAACTTATGCTTAAGACGACAGTCTTAAGCATAAGTTTGTTTCCTAAGTAAATTACTGTTCAGCCCGCATCAAGCCTCTCTTACTTCAAAGAAGCACAACAAACTTTATTGAGAAATTTCAGATACGCAACGTATTTTAATAATACTAGTGCTCTGTGAGCTGTAGCGTGTCTCCGCCATAAAATAAAACGATTCGATAAAAGAATAGAATAGAAATTAGTATGCTGACCATAGACAATCACATGTCACTTTGTTCTATTCGAATAATCGAAAAGCCAAGCGTGTGCCACTTGTCAAGGCCCGATGCTTATCCTAACACCAAAACACAAGCAATTATTTTTTTAGCAAGACCGAAAACGATACGTATATTTTTTTCCTTTACTTGCCAATGTTTTTAAAAGAAACTCATTTTAGGTCTGTCTCATTTATTATTTGGGATTGCATTTGCTTTACTTATTAAACTACCTATCTATATAGGTACCTACTAAACAACTACTACTACTCCAATTTGTTGAAAATCTTTAAACTTAAAAATCTTGACATTTATCATTTGTTGGGCAGAAAATATTTTAGCAAGCAAAGAAGGATAATTTATGGCAGCCATTGTCTGTCATTGTTCAGTAACAATACAAACAGGATCTCCGGAGATAGAACAATAAAGTTAAATACAAGCAATAATAATTATAATGAAAATATGACATTTAACAATGTGGCTAATAAGGAAAGGGTACATTTTTTTTTCAGAAAATGGTCTCATTTTAAACAAAGGGTATAAATGATGTTCATCAATTTCATCATAATCAATAATCATCATTATTAGTTAAAAGAAATTTAAATGGAACTTATATTTTGAGCCGTTCTAAACTATTTCATTCTTTTTTATTTTCAAACTTTATCGAGTACGGTAGCGCAGTGGTTTAGCGCCTGACGCTGTGATTGCGGAGGTAAGCAACTTTCACAAGGGTCGGTCATGGGATGGGTGACCAAACATTTTTCCTCCGTGCTTCTGAACGCATATTAAGTCGTTGATCCCGGTTACACCGCATTGAGCCTGCGTGGTGGCTTATTGCCCATTCTCTTTATCCACCCATAAGGAAGACCTGCGCCCTAGCAGTAGTGGGGACATTAAATATACATAGCTGATGTCAATTTTTCAAACATAAGATATAAGTTTTTTTTTCATTCCTAGCTGCAATAACCGTTCAGTAAAAAGACTCAAATACAATAAAATACTAGCAAAGCTTTTCTAATTTTCGTAGCTAGCGTTACGAAGCAGCCGTAGCAGATGTCTCAACAGCGTGGCCTACATTATATTGCTACGCGTCTCTATGAATAATCGTAGCACGTATTGCTCTTTTTAAAAACATATTTATACAAGAGGACTGAAATAACTTTGTATACAACTTAGTTTTCTAAAATATTTCCACATTTTCTCTAGTTAACCACGAAAAAACGGAAAGATCAATTATCACGAAATTATGAAAAAGATGTTAAAAAAAATATCAGTACACTGAAACTGTCCTAAAAAGGCTGCATTTGTAATTAAAAGTGAATACAATAAGTATAACTGATCAACAATAATCATTATATTTCATCATTATTTTTGTTGTTTATCAAAAACAGTAAAATCAAGAAGCCAGAACAATAACAATCTTTGTAAAGTCAGGTATTCACAAGAAATTTAATATTTTTTTCGCACAAAAAGAAAAACGTTTGGAATTTCAATTTACCTCCCTGTTGCTTACAAAAATGCCGACGAGCAGCCTCGTCCAATCACCATTGAGCCGAATATAAATCGTCACTCGATCGAAAGAAGCTAAAATACTTCGATTCGGATTTGTCGGGAAATGTACTCGTACTAAGAGCTACAATTTGGAGAGTGTACCCTAGTAGCAGTTGTTTTTGTGAAATTACACCAAAAAGGTTCATCTTTTAGAATACAAGTCAGATAACCAACTCATAGCGCAAATTGTCGAGGGTTTAATTTTTTTGTACTTGTTTGTTAACACAAGTCTACTTTTGCAATATATCAAAGAAAGTCGTTAGTTGCCCTTGAGAAAAATATTTTTCTCTGTGTTCCTACAAAAGCCTAACTTATTTACTTGCTTTTATTTCAAGTTACAAAGATTTTTCCGTATGAACGAACATTTTAACTTTAATACTTTCATTCATCCAACTTTTCCAATGCTGTTAGTTTTGTTAATCTAAAGTGCTTCCTTGATTTTAATTTCTTATTGCTTACACTTACGTGTATTTAGTTAAAAAGCAAAATACAATAATGTGGGTAAACATCTAAGAGATAATACTTAATAATATATACTAGAAAAAATACGATACGCACCAGATAAATTCTCGGACGGGAACCGAACCCGCGATTCCCGTGTGACTCGGTAGTGACTCGGTGCCACTAGTAACTTGGTAGCTAAGCGGTCTGAGCATTGGACCGGATATTCAAAGGCCGCGGCAATTTACCACCTGTCCGTCGTATTATGGTTGCACCAACGAGTGCTCAGAACGCGTCATGGCTTTTCTTCATTTCCAAAACGCGTTGTGGCCATTTGATATATTGACCACGACGCGAATTACCACAAAGCGGGTATTTCTATGATTACCACAACGCGTTCTGGGCGATTTTATAAGAGCCATGACATGTATTTGTTGCGTTGTGGCATTTTGGCAGTGACCAGAACGCGTCGTTTCCCTAGATCCACTAAAATCCATTGTAAAGATCCATTGATGGATCTTTTTGCACTTTTATGTCCACTTTAATCCTTGATTCAGGATTGTTGCTAAGTGGATTTTTTAGAACTAACGTGCGTCTAAAAATCCGTTAAAGAATGGGTGACACATGAAATATTATTTTATAAAATACAGGATTTTTGCCAAATGGATTTTTTAGAACTAGCGTGTTTCTGAAAATCCATTAAAAAAAGCGTTTCCGGTTCAACCCACTGCACTAAATAGTTGGGATTGAGATTTAAAGGCAATTTTTTTTAAATGTTATTATTTTGAATAGAAATTTGGTTACAATTATTTCAAAAAGTACCAGGGTCACATAAATCTAGAGAAAGTTAAGTTTAACTTTTAAAAATATTTTCAATGTAATAATAATTTAATTTTTTCCAAGAAGTTCATAAATGTCATCCGTTATATAATGGATTATTGGTATTGGTATTGGTGATGGGCTCTTTTCCCCGCATTTAGACTCCCATTTGGTCCGTTATGCGTGAACGTTATATAATGGATTTTCAGTTAGTTCTAAAAAATCCACTTTGCAAAAATACTGAGTCAAGGGTGGGTTTTTGTGGATCACGATCACGGATTAATGTGGACATAAGAGTGCAAAAAGATCCATCAATGGATTTTAGTGGATCTAGGGGCTCAAAGACCGAAATCGGTGTTTGAGCCTATCATATATATGTGGGAGAATGCACGTCTTTTCTTAGTAAATAAATAAAAAACAATGCGAATAGTAGATTTTTATTACAATTAATATAATTGTTACAAATAATTAGTTTATTCAATGTAATTTATAATTAAAAGTCACTAAACGACTCGTAAAACAACTGTGTGCACGTGCGCCTCCCCACTGCGCCATCACGCCACATCACGCCACCGAGCTTGTTTGCGCACGTGTATAAAAGCGGCTTGCGCAGGTGTCGATAGCTCAGACGTTGTTCAACTGTCGGACACGGCACTCTGTCGGATCGGTGCTCTGAACTATCTGGTAATGTAGTTAAGTATTACTCCTTTTGTGACAGTAATAATAGTGTAATAAAATTACAATATTTAATGTAATGTTAAAGCTAATAAATCTAAGACATGTGATAAATTTAGAATCAATAACTTATTCGGAAAATTAGTCATAACCACGATATTGAAATAAATTAATAAATATCTCACATTGCCTACCTTTCTTTTATTTTCTCTCACATCAGAAGTGAGATCTAACCTAGTTGGATTACATATACTCTGCCTTCGAACTTTTATGTTTCAGGAATATCAAAATGCTTGCTGTAGAATCCGCCACGTTGGCGACTTTGTGTTGAAGATCAAGTCGAGTGACCAATTGTGGATCTGAGTCATCAATCCTGGGTGGTTGCAAATATCTGAACAGTGGAATGAAGCATGAAAAAGTGCGACAGTTCCCGTTTGATCGACGAATTGCTGATAAGTACCCATAGATTTTACATTTTTGTAAGATACCCGTAGATTTTACTAAATTATTATCATTTGGTCAATCCAAGTGTGCAAGAATCGTAGCAGGTGGCGATCCATAGTCTCTGCCTACCCCCATGGGAAACAGGCGCGAGTTTAAGTATGTAAGGTCAATCCACAACTATAATTTTCAAAGTCAAAAAGAATGACGTTCCTTGTGATATTATAAAAAAAAATCAAGTAGAATTTGGCGTAGAAAATGATAACGCAAATGCTGCGTAAAGAGTGCTATATGTTTCGTAAAATTAGTGGAGGTTGATTAATACAAAGATCCTGGGTTCGAATCCTGGTATACATAATTTTGTGATGCGTAGTTAGTCACAGATTTTTAAATTCTTTATTTTTACCCGTTATTTAGTAACCACAGTACAAGTTTTGCATAGCTTGGAACTGGAACTAAATGATTAGTGTGAATTGTCTAGACTAGAATATATAATTTTCCATGTGCCTTGCACGAGTGTGTGAGTGTACCACCAAGTGGCCGTGATTTTGCAACTTCTTATCGAATGAGGATTAGTGGCCACCTCTGGTGTTAGAGTTTATCAAGCCGCCCGTAAGGCCTCTAATTTGGCTTAACGACTGTTATCAGATGACAACAGCCGGGACCGACGATTTAGCGTGCCCTCCGAAGCACGGAAGCGCTCAGTTGTAATGCCACTTAACGGTCACCCATCCGACACCTGGTCGGACCGAGCGTTGCTTAACAAACGTGATCGAGTACGATCAGTCTGTCAAGTTCCGCCATGCGCGCTTTATTTTGCAACTGTGACTACGGATTACTTACATGGAATATCTACTGGCTGATGTTCGAATTATGGTATTTAATAGTTAGATTCAAAACGTAACATTTAATAATACCATTTTGGTATGAGAAAGAATTTTAGTCTTCCGTAGAAAAAATGCTCAACTTGAATTTGGTCTTACCCCTTCTTTCCCCTTTGATCAGTGAAAAGACAATTTTAAGATATTATGTGCATATTGTTACATCATAACAGTTGTATTGTGCTTCAAAACTTGAAGGGTTTAATAATAAAACAATACGGAAAAGTCAGTCAGTTTTAAGTTACAAAAAATATTTTTGTGAAAAGAAAGAAAGACCGCCCTGCTGAGAGAAATTTTAATATGAAATAAGCTGTGCCCTTTACAATTACAGTTTACAATTTGATTCTTCGTATCAAATCATAGCACTAATGAGAAAAAGTCTTATTACTTCTTTGGTAGAACTGCTCATGCTCAGTAGAACTGGTGGGATTCTTTTCTGGTTAAAATTGTGTGTACAGAACCTATAATAAAATAAATGAAAGTCTGACAAATAACTTACTGATATTTATAATTTTTTTTACAACAGAGATAACTTGAAATGATTATTACCTATTTAACTTGAATTGATCATTAAAACAATTTCTGATTGCAGATATCAAATTGTGCCTTAAACATTGTGTGGAGTAAGTTAGCAAAATGTTTTTAAAGGCAATTTTTATTTAAATAAATTTCCTCTTCAAAACAGGAACTCTTTTGGTCTTTGGAAACAAGGGTTCTCTTCTTGTGCAGAAATTGTTCGTGTTGGAGCTGGTGTGGAGCGTTATCCTATGCTTAAAATGATCCAAACAAGGGTCGGATCACTTCCAATCCCTAGATTTTACTAGATCTTTTTAACAATAATTGTAGAATAAACAATTATTGTTTTAGTTCATCACTGGTTGATGCCTTATTTACTGCACTGTATTTATTTTGATCCCTGGTGGATACAAACTATTTTAATAGGGATAGTTTTCAATAGAATTTCTGCAATAAAACATTATTGCAGAAAACTGTGTACATACAATATACAGTTGAAATTTACAAGAAATTGTAACAACAGTCTTCCTATTAGACTTAACTTATAGGACTTAACGTCCAATATTCAAAAGAAAGTTAATTTAAATTATGATGCAGAAATATGTTTTTCGATTCATTCGGTTCGATTCAATTTCGTACAAGAATATCGTTAATAATATTCACAATTTTATTTCTGGTATTGTATTGATAGGTTGTGGGTAGACAAAAAAAAACCCTCAACATTCGTAATCGCTTCTCATTATACATAGTAGTAAATTATTAAGATTTAAATATTTTACTGTGCTTTACTCTACTTTTACCGTGCAATTGTACTTTACTGTACTATTGTGGCAGCAGATCTTACCAAATAGCTAGTGATTCTAATTAAAAAGAAAAGTGAGTATGATTTTCTAAGTGATGTCATGATACTTAAAGATTTCGTGAATAATTTAAGTTTTACGTTGATGTTTAAGTTTTTCGTAAACAAGATAAAATTAAAATTAATACTAGTTGTTTTTATGCTGTACAGAAAGGTGTTTTACATTCATATAAAATGAAATTGGTAATAGTATTCCTGAATATCTTTTTCTGGACTCGTTTTGTCATTATTTGACACAAAGATGCAGGTTACAATCAGATGAGGGTTGTCGGATGTTTTAGTTTGCGAATTACTCAAACTTAGTCTTCACTAATTTTCTACGAGTTTTAGATGTTGTAATGTTTTGAGAATGATGCCCATTCGTGGCAGTAGTGTTTTTGACTATATTGATGTTTCGTCACTCTTCAAAGACCACTATGATATTTATTTTTATGAATAAACTATAACGTATAATAATAATCGGATGTGTCGGATGTGTTGCGAACTGTGGTTCGTGATAATTTTAGGTCACTCCCCTGCCTGTTATAGAAGGCGAGGTGGCAAAATCGTTGGAGACAGACTGATCTCCTTAACCTGGTTATCTTATTTCTCTTTATACACTGACTCCTGGCCAGATGTTCACTGTATACTGAGCAATAAAGAATATTACCAGTTGGCCGTGCGTGCTATTGATGCGATTTTTACCAAGGTCGCGAGATTCTAATGAATGCTGTGCCATACGAACTTTGTAATGGTTTTTTACCTAGGTACTACTAAGTAAGAAATAAGTAATATTTTCAAGTTCGCCGTGCCCATGTGGCTTATTACCGAGGTAGTACTATATAATTTATGTGCAATTAATAATATTGCAAAATTGCCGTGCCCTCGTGACTTATTTTTACCGAAGCAATTACTACTATCTGAGCAATATAGAACATTGGATCGAAAGTTCTCCATGCTCTCGTGGTAGTAGTCTGACCAAAGCTCTGTTACTATTTTATATTATAATACCCACACGACACATGCACTTACTCACATACAACAACACACCCCTACACACACTATTTGAAAAATAAAAAGTTTATGTTTTTAGAAGACTTAAAATGTTCAATTGTTACAGTGTCTGCTGATTGATGTCCATGATTATCCAGATGACGTACACCTGGGGCTCTGATGATCCTGAATTGTAGGCGTTTGCGTGTCTCGGACACTGGTCTGCACCAGTACAATGCAACATCTACGATTACAAAGATTCTTATTATAAATACGAGTGATTTGTAATAAGTCCTTACTATACATTTAAGGTTTTTAAAATTTGTTTTTTTGTTTACCAATGGAGATTATTGTTATGTAGTTTTTTTATATAAAAAAAGGTTTATCTCCCATTGAAGGTTTCACTGTGATAAAAGTGAATTGGGTCATGTGATTTGACCATAATTAGAAGCTATGTGATTTAGCTTGACGGTCATGTGATTTGACCATAATTAGAAGCTATGTGATTTAGCTTGACGGTCATGTGATTTGACCATAATCAGTTACTATGTGATCTAGCTTGACGGTCATGTGATTTGACCATAGTTAGTTGCTATGTGATTTAGCTTTACGGTCATGTGATTTGACCATAGTTAGTTGCTAGGTGATTTAGCTTTACGGTCATGTAATTTGACCATAGTTAGTTGCTATGTTATTTAGCTTTACGGTCAGGTAATTTGACCATGATTAGTTGCTATATTATTTAGCGTTAGAGTCATGTAATTTGGCGATTTGATGATGATGTTGTGTGATTCGATAATAATTATTTATTTTTCAGATAACAAATATCCATGTTTGTTAATTTGAGAGTTAATCAACTATGTTTTTAATTATGTTTGAAAAAAATCTTTCATAATATTGTTTGATTTGATCTATTTAACATTGTCATTGGAGGTCAGCATAAACTCTCAGAGTTTTCTTTCACTAGTTCTTTCTCGAGAGGCCTCCTTTACGAACTGGTGGTAGATTCAGTAGTTAAAACAATTTAATCCAATAAATTCAATAAAAATAATGCAATATTAGAATATTTATATAAATGCAGATTGATATTACTTGAAGCGAGTAGACTGATAAATTAAGGCAGTGAATTTAATTATTCATCCGTTGACGAAACGTTACATTTCCTATACTGGAAGTTTCAATTCAATTTGGTGCTTTCACAAATTGGAAATATAGTTACTAAACATATTGTAGTTTCGAATAAAGATTTTAATGATTCGTGATTTGTGAAAAATAAAGTGTAAATTGTTTTGTTCGCGAGCCAAGTGGCTGCTCGTCAGAATGGCCGTGTGGGAGAATGCACGTCTTTTCTTAGTAAATAAATAAAAAACAATGCGAATAGTAGATTTTTATTACAATTAATATAATTGTTACAAATAATTAGTTTATTCAATGTAATTTATAATTAAAAGTCACTAAACGACTCGTAAAACAACTGTGTGCACGTGCGCCTCCCCACTGCGCCATCACGCCACATCACGCCACCGAGCTTGTTTGCGCACGTGTATAAAAGCGGCTTGCGCAGGTGTCGATAGCTCAGACGTTGTTCAACTGTCGGACACGGCACTCTGTCGGATCGGTGCTCTGAACTATCTGGTAATGTAGTTAAGTATTACTCCTTTTGTGACAGTAATAATAGTGTAATAAAATTACAATATTTAATGTAATGTTAAAGCTAATAAATCTAAGACATGTGATAAATTTAGAATCAATAACTTATTCGGAAAATTAGTCATAACCACGATATTGAAATAAATTAATAAATATCTCACATTGCCTACCTTTCTTTTATTTTCTCCTACATATATTTTTTTAACTTGGCAAGCCCGATTTCCTAATAACTGTAACTTTATTCAGAACCAAAATTCTGAAATCTTAAAATGTTGTACAAAACGTTTTTCCTCGTTCCTTCGAAATGCACGCTCTAAAAACTGGACCCTTAGAGAGTAAAAATTCCTGAGAGTCAGTGAAACGGCCTAAGCCGGAATTTACTATGTCAGCCCTTTAATCAATATTACACAATTTCGAAAGGCACGTTAAGCCAAGCCGTTGGTCCCGGGTGCATTTGCAGTCGTTAAGACCCACCAATCCGTATTGGGCCCACGTGGTGGGTGGGTTATAGCCCATCCTCTTTATTCACCCATAAGGAAGGCCTGTGCCCCAGCCGTGGGGACATTAAAAATGGTTGACGGTCATGGTCAAGAAATTGAGGCAGTGAATAGAATTAACAATAATGTTTTTTTAATTCTGCTTTGTAACATGTACCTATAAGGGGATGCTGAGTCCACACTATAAGGCTTAATGCTTAAAAATTAACGCATTAATGGACCTCAAAGGCCCAAATACCTACAGTCCATTAGCGTTAGGCCCTAGCCTGAGAAAACGGACACTGGTGGTTGCTACGAGTTTACTAGGAGTTATCCTAGCAACTGCCAGTGTCGCTATTCTACATTACACATTTTTATTTTTGTATTTTTTCTTTTCTTCTACGAAGAAAATTTTTTACTAGAATGTCTGCACATCTAACGCTGATTTTGTTAATCAATGAAACTGGTTTACTTTTCTCACTATTTTGATTACAAACATTGAATCTGTGCAGTTGTATCCATCTGCATGCTGTTCCAATTCTGTTCTAAATTGCCTCTAAATTTTTGGATCCAATTATATATGGTTGAGTATGTTTTCGGAACTTTAATTCACTCTTAACGCAATTTTAATATACGGCAAACCAAATTAAACTGTCCCAACTCTAGGTACAGAATTTACATATTCCGTGTCCTATCAAATAACAATATGTTAGAAAAAATACTAGCCAATACACTCACCAATTATGCTACCAAGTCGCGATAATTGGTCAGTGCACTGGGTCGATTTCCAAGGGTGCGGGTTCGTGTCCCTTCTGAGGTCCTACGGGTGATTCTAGTATTTTTTATAATACATTAATTTATCTTGATACAAAACTAGCATTGTGAATGCCAAAAATAAAAAAAAACATTAATAACAATATGCATTAAAAAAATATGAAATTTATTCTTATGCATATTGTGCTCAAACGAACCAATCACATAGCTCTATTTCAACGCAGTGCGTTCGCTAGGTAATTACTACATTTCAATATCGTGTAGATACTTATTTCTATTCTGTGGTTACGCTGCGCTTTGTTCATTTCAGCAAGTCGAAGTGTTCGGTCCAACGCAATAAGTGGAGAGACGCCATAAATAAAACATAACCCATTAACGTCGTATTATTTATTTATTTTGTCTGTGTTCCAGCCGCCCGGTACAGATACGGGCGGCGTTTACTGTTAGTAAGTACACGTATTAACGCTACATTACCAATGTTTCGAAATACTGATATTATCGTGGGCCGAGAGCCCCGCAACGCAAACATACAGTGGCAGTAACTCTGAGAGCACTCGGATCTAACATTAACACATTAACTACACCTCATAAATTCTATAGTCTTTATAAATTAACAAATTCCATATAATGTCTTCCTACTCTACAAATGCGCCGATAGGCGCTAACTCATATCGGTAGGTCGGCCGAAACTTATCGAGATATAAATAAATTCGTCAATAACGATGATCTACATACATCGACTTTAGCCCTATCTAGTATTTAATATTTACACAAAAGTTACAAAACCTTTAATTTAATTATGACCAATTTACTTTCTCATTCTCATTCACAAATATCGGAACAGACTTCAATGATTGAGGACACTCTTCAAAAATAAAGAGATGATAATATATCTCGAGATATATACATATATAAGGTCATTTGTATCTATGGATAAGTAATACGCACACTTAAAAGTGCATTGCAGTTATACAAACATAAATTACAGTACCTACATATGACAAGTTTTTTTTATTGCCAGATTAGGACATAAATTAATGTTAGGACAATATCTCAAGAAATAAATAAGATATAGGTACCAACTTAGGTTTTAGAGATGGCTCTCAAAACACGCAATCTATTCGTGGATCTTAAAGTGAAGAACTAAAGTCACGTTGCGTGCGACTACATGAAATCAATGACAATATGGTATGACCTGAAGAAAAAAGAAGATCGAAAGTCTTTTTATATGTGCGTCCATAGATAGAAATGATCCATTATAAAATATACAATACCTAGTCAAGTCATGGAAAGATCACAAATAATAGCGCCATATTTCAAATCCAAAATAGTATAGTTTCAAAATTCTAGATACGACCGACCTTCAAATTTGAAAATAGTACAACAAAATGCATAGACTTTGTACAGTAAGTCGATAATCAATAAATATAATACACATCATTACTTTGATAATCATAGTAATTATACAAAGTGAAAATTATAAAATTCCAGTCATTTACAACATGAACTCTATAGCATCTTGCAAGTATACAATAGAAATATTAATAGGATTTACAACAAAGTGATTCGTTGAATAGTCACAGGCAGCGGTGCGTGAAAATTCTATACAACCCTTCAATTTAATCTAAAAACAATCATTACCTATAAAACGTCTCTTTGAATCGTAGCATCTAAACTATTCTTAATTAAACCAAGTAATGATAATATTTTTTTAAATTCTTATGTTGTCGTGAGGTACTAACATTCGATATAAGTTGTCCCATGAAATGTATTCAGTAGTTTTTGTCAATCTATAAAAATCTATCATGTCCGTGAGAAAATTAAGTACACGTGGCATAAGGACATTTTTAATTTATATTAAACAGTCTTTATTTTCAACCTAGTCATTTAATTAGGCCCATCTTAATATCCAACTTTTCTCATACTCTCATAAAAAGATTTTCTTTCAAAAGGTAACTAATTTAATTTCAGTATGCTAAAAAACCAATTTGGAAAAGTTGCCAATTTTTATGTGTTAACTTGACAAGTCTTTATATTTGGATAAATATTTGAAAAGGTATCAGATTTTTAGTTAAGCAATCAGTTAGTTCGAACTATTTCAGAATGTGTTGGATATAAATCAATATTAACCACTCGACAAAAGAAAATGCTTTTTCATATGACATACTAATTCATTGCTTTTCATACCATTCCGTCAGTTTGGTCACACATCTCCGCTGCCTGGACGTACCGAACAAATCGTCAGAAACAATGGTGAATCATGAGTGGTTCTCTCACAGTTAGTGCCCCGGGAAGCCAACTGAAGCCGTGCGCCGTCACTACACACTACTGCCGATGCCGCCGAGCCGGCTACTCTGTCGAGCGATACTTCAAGCGAATGGCGGACGAGCCTTTTGTCACCGAATACCAACACTTAATCGTAATTTTAATAGAGGATTATACAGGGTGTCCCAAAACTTTGCCACACAGAGGAAAAGTACCTTAAATATTGAAGATAGGAAATTTTACTGAAAGAAGACTTCATTTTGATTTAAAAAAGAAACGGAACTGCATTCAAAGTTTTTTTTTAATCGCATACGATTCGATACAAATTGATACATTCCGTAATGATTAAAATTTAAATGTTAAATTTCATAGCCTTACTTTAGTTTAAGATAATGTGTCACTTGACAAAAAATAATTCCTATGAATAAATTAAAAGAAAAAATAGTTTTTGGTAGGTTCGATTTCTGGTTAAGACAGGCGATTTTTCAAAAATCTTTGAATGCAGTTCCAATTATTTTTAAAAACAAAATTAAGTCTTTTTTCGGTAAAACTTCCTATCTATGATATTTAAGGTACTTTCCCTCCGTGTGGTAAAGTTTTGGGACACCCTGTATTGTATATGAATTGAGAATTTGTTTTGTTCCGGCAGTTAGAGGTAATATAGCCAGTTCCTCGGTGATGAGGATTCCGGGTGTAGTGCTCTTCCACCTTCGGCCTTATCGCCATTAACATCATGAAGGCCAAGCACTATGCCTATAAAAAATGTATGATAAATTGTTCATAAATTATGACGCACGTTAGATCTCATTACTGACCATTTTCAATCTAAGCACAGAGGGAACAAAAATTTTCTAAGAGCTAAGTAAGTCTGAATTTCAAAATCCAGAAGGTATGGCTCAATAATCCCGTATAGGAAAGGAACCGTTAACATTTATTTAATTGAAAAATAATTCACGAATACTTTATAACTTATCAAGACTTTTAATATATTAATTTATAATTTTAAATCGAAATCATTGGCTTAGCTTTATTTATGTAACTAAAATTTATCGACCGACATCTCCAATGGCAAAATAGGTAAAAAATGCAGCATATTGGTCGAAAAGTTGTAAAAGTTAAAACTTATTATTGTAATACTTTTTTCTAAGGAAACATTGAATATTTATACGAATATTAAATCTTTATTCGAATGGAGCGCGTAAAATATGATCATTAAAAATCCGGAATATCAAAGTAGGTTAGCTAACACGATATAATATCAGAGTTGGTATTTTGGACAAAAAGTCATCATCTCAACCACCGTAACACCTATTTGTCTAAAGTAAATTATTATCTCGGGCCAATCAGAATACTCTTATTCCTACTTAGTTATTCTTAACATAATTATGAATGAAGTAAGCATTTGATAAAGGATGATACTTTATTACGAGACAATATCAATTCAATGTGAATTTCCCTGATACACAATATGACATTGCAAATTGGAGCATATAACAACTAGCCCGAAAATAATAATCGAGTATACAAAGCTTTTATGAAGATGTCACCAGTATTAATTTTAAGACAGTTAAAATTATGTTATGTATCACTATTTATTGTGACGGCACGTGACATCCTCATAAGAAACTTTGTTCTATCAAAATCTGCTTACAAATTTTATATTCGACCATATTGTCTCATCGAGAACCAGTATTCGATCGAGTATGAAATTCGTCAACAGAATATTTATCATTTACAGAGGTACTTTACTGGCAAGTTATCAACATAATTCCTAGTTATAAAAACGAGGAACAGTACAAAAGTAAAAGTATCAAAAAGGTTTTGTGTCCCATATCAGTCGTATTATTTGTGCAAATCTATAAACAGTAGACATTAAATAACAAAATGTTCGTCTTGAAGTGTCGCTCAAAAGTATCTGGTAACCGCGTAGCCTCCGACAGACATATAAACAAGTGTATAATTATTATTTTCTATAATAAATGGACCAATCATGGCAGTGAAGGTAGGATCAGTGCTGTCATTGGTCGATTTCGCCCACTCTTATATGTCTAGCAGACGCTAGTTTAAGAACTGAGGTGGTGTTTTTCGATTTCGGTTTTCGATGTGGACTCTAATTAGGTATAAATATTTGAGAATTGAGTGCTACTTTTGGTCAATCTCAAGAAATATATTTACTTTATCTCAAAAATTTGAGAAAAATTTCGCAAGGTAATTTTCCTTGTGTATCGGTACCAATATATTTAATGAGACTGCCAAAATTAAATAATGTACCGAAACCATAACACATCACCTCTGATCTTGAGATTGCGACCGATCTTATCATAAATACATCCATTCCTTCATAGAATTAGCGACTCGTAAAAATGCCTCACTAAATCTATTTTATTTTATATATCGTTATATTTAATAAGTTATTAATGAACAAGGATTATTTAGAATATTTTTTTTAATGTTTCGTTATAACAGTTTTTGTCCTAACATTCGTTGGAGAGACGTAATCGCTCGTTCTACGACGGAGTCCTATGCGCGGTCCTATGAAGTACGAGCTACAGTGATATGGTCTCAGTCTCAAGACAGTCCCTACGTCTGATCTATGATACACTCTCCCTATTCGAGCTACTGGCTTGAGTCCACTGCCGACACTGGGACCAAAATGGGATAAAATCGATTATTGTGTCTACTTTGATTAGGGTTGACAAAATCATAATCTTTGGCATAAGCTGTTAGCGCAATATTGCGGAAATTACAAGTAAGATCGCGCTATGCGCAGTGTATACCTCTGCCTCACTCACTAACAACATTGATACTGCCTTAACAATCCATGGTTAGGGAGTAGAGATGTCATAATGGTGTGAAAAATAATATCAGGTATTTAGAAAGTTTGTTCAATGTTTCGTGTAGGACGATTAGGCAAACTGATATTTAATCAGTACCCATTCACTAACTCAATTATATAGGAACTTCTTGATATTTTCAATATTATCTAATATTTTAATTTAAATACATGCTTATTGTCGAAATGTATTGATGATTCAGTCCCTTGATATGTCGGTAGCGTCCACAAGCCTCTGATATGTGGGATGATGTGTGTAGCGCCGCGGCCGGCCGCCGGGCCCGCCCGACGGTACAAAACTGGAGCGTACCTACTATACGTATATTATATACAATGTACAATACAATATCATAAACACTATGGTGGCTACGGGGCGAGCGCGCGGCGGGCGGCGCGCGCGTCAGCGGGTATACATTCACACAATAATATACATCATAACTCGCTCTATATATAACAATTACACGAGCGCGCTCGTAAACAACATAATATACAGCGGAATCGTAGCACTCTTTCGATTCGATTAAAAAAATTGACTAGAAAATCTCAATTCGCTACGAGCACTATGTGTGCGTGGAGGGCGAGGAGAATATGTCGGCGGCGCGCCACGCCTCCGCCTCCTCCTCGGCGTCGTACTGCTGCAGGAACGGGTTGGTGGAGCTGTAGCGGGGGCTGAGCCCGCCCGAAGAGTTGAGGGTGACCGCGAGCCCGGCGGACGTGCCGGGGATGGCGGTGCGCGGCGAGTCGCGGGGGGTCAGCTCGCGAGGGCTGCACTCGCGGGGGGTCGAGCTCTCTCGCGGGGTCGACTCACGGGGCGTGTGCGAGCGCGGGGAGTCGCGAGGCGAGTGCCGGGGGGAGTTGTTCCGCGAGGTGTTCCGGGGCGACGCCGCCCTCTCCGGCTGCCGCAGGATGGAGGACACCGAGCCGGTGTGCTTGATGGTGTCGGCGGGGCTGTGGCTGCCCGAGCTACTGCTGGGCGAGCCGGGCGAGGACACCGTCACTTGACGGGAGCGAGGAGGAGCGGGCAGCGGCCCGCGGAGAGGCGACTGCGGACGATATAGGCCTCCCCTGACTGATGAGAGAACCTGCCGATCACACAAGAGGAATTACGTTACTGCAGTGTTCCGACGGAATAATACAAAACTCAATATCAGAATCGCATTATAGCAGCTAAGCTTGATTCATGAGTTGTGAGGTTGTGAGCTTTCTAAATCCGATAATAAATTCTCGGAGATTAAGCTACTCACATGTGCGGGCGGCGAGCGGTCTGGCACTGGCCGAGCCGAGAGAGCTGGAGGCGGAGATGCTGCTAATGCTGCCACTTGAGGCCGATATGGACTGACTGAGGGCGGAACTCGGCCTGGACAAAGTAGATGATTTTCTTAATGTGTGATAAAAAGTTACTTATTACGTTTTTACTTATGTAACTTCAGCAAATCGTTTTTGGGAATAGTTGCTGAGTATCGAAATGAAATAATTTTAAAAATTTAGTTACAAATTGTTGTACTGAATGTATACCACCTAAATATTGTTGATGCAGTTAAAGATGAGAATGTTCAGAATGTTCAGGTTGAGTGGAGTGCACAAACATTTTGAAGGGAAACCGTTTGGCTATCAAATGCATATTGTGCACTATAATACATGAGAAGACGATGGACAAAAGTGAGAAAGATGGATGTCTGAGGCATTACATGAATCTAAATGAAGTTAATAATGATATGATGCCTAATAAAGAAGAAAATGTCATTTTGAATGTCGTATTACCTTGGGGGAGGGCGACTGAGGCCGCTGGCGACGCACTGACTTTGCTTCCACGCGGCCCGATTGCTGGCTCGCCGCGCCGAACTGTCTACAAACATACATGCGTTAAGGTACCGCTTAGCCATTATAAACATCAATATGGTTCTCTACGTTAATCTACAGCACTACTACTACAGACAGTTACAACATTTAAAAGCTCTAGTTACACTTATTTCACTATTTTGATGACTTTAGAAGTAAAGTTATGAAAAAGCAGAATATAAAAGCAAAGCAAAACCGTTTTCCAACAACAACTTAGTATGTTTATTTAGGTGAAGAAAAACCACACCAACAATTTTTTTAGAAATGGATATGGTATTGAATACTTTAGTGTACGTAAGAAAGAACCACGTGGCGAGTTCGTAAAATGACAGAAAAAAATCCACATTTTAAAGTTCTTGACAATAAGTACATTTTTCAACAACACACAACGCTATAAGACGTAGTGTCACTTTTCAAACCTTTCGATCGCCTATTGACGTAGTGTCCACGTGTTCTTACCCAATATCGACTTCATTTGTTAACGTAAGTATTTTCAATTAGAAACTCGTCTTAACAAGATGAGAGATGACATTACCTGAACGCTTAGGAGCCGGCCAGATCTGCAGCAAGCATTGGAGCACATGGATCGGCCTCTGGTAGTCGAGCTCGTTGGGCGGCTGCGAGTGCAGCATGAGCGGCGGAGCGAGGGCGACGGCGAGATGTTGCGGGGACATCTTGTTGCGGTCTTGAGCGGCGACCACGAGGGCCAAGTGGTCGAGGAGGAACACGAGGGTAGCGCGCGCGGCGCGGGGCAGGCACTCCACGATGGAGGCCATGAGGCGCGCGTTGCCTTCGCGGTCGTCGGGGAGGCAAACCCCTGGAAAAGGCGATTTAAATTAGGGCTTTTCAAAGTGACATTTAAAAAATAAAATCAGTAACTATTTGCCTCATTAGATGTCGTTGATGAAAAGAGAAGTGTCGAAATTGGCTTTTAAAAATAAATGGCCTGTACCAAAGAGGAAAGTAAGCGCTCGCTGGCTGACATCTGCCCGAAGAGAAACAGTTACATCTGCCTGCCTACCTGAGTACTCTTCGAAGCTTAGTAAAAAAAAATACATTGACACATTACATTTTTATCAACGCCATCTATCAAGCCTACAGCTTTTTGTCATTATGAAAAGCCCTCATCAAAACTTCATACGTTCAAGTTTTAAATAGCTTGTATGATTATTGCAAAAATCAGTCATGTTATATCAGTGATTTTGGTCTGTATTGCACAAAATGCTGATTATTTCTTTTTGCAGATTTAAATAACTGGAACTTTGTATTGGATAATATCACATAGGAACATTGCATGCAGCACTACATCCCTATCTTAGTTAGAGTCCTATTAAGTCTGGATACCATCATGTTGTCCAACTTCCAAAATAAATAGAACGAGAAGAAGAAAGTTTTATTCTTCATCCTTTTGCACCACATAACATATGATAATGTCACAACTCAAATACAAATAATTTATAATCAGTAACATCATCTAAAACAGGAAGCAGCTGAACAGCGACTGCGGCAGCTCCCGTAGATAGTCCCTCAAAAGCACCGTGATGACATTCATGTCATACATCAACGTGTGTGAGCTACAGACGATTGAGACTAGCATATCAGTTACCTAGAGCATCCAGCGTCATCTGATACAGACAGCGACTGAACAGCGGCTGCGGCAGCTTCCGTAACAGCTTCCGTAGGTAGGTCCCCGAAAGGCCCTTGATGACATTCATGTCATACATCAACGTGTGTGAGCTACAGATGATTGAGACTAACATATCAGTTACCTAGAGCATCCAGCGTCATCTGATACAGACAGCGACTGAACAGCGGCTGCGGCAGCTTCCGTAACAGCTTCCGTAGGTAGGTCCCCGAAAGGCCCTTGATGACATTCATGTCATACATCAACGTGTGTGAGCTACAGATGATTGAGACTAACATATCAGTTACCTAGAGCATCCAGCGTCATCTGATACAGACATCGACTGAACAGCGGCTGCGGCAGCTTCCGTAACAGCTTCCGTAGGTAGGTCCCCGAAAGGCCCTTGATGACATTCATGTCATACATCAACGTGTGTGAGCTACAGATGATTGAGACTAACATATCAGTTACCTAGAGCATCCAGCGTCATCTGATACAGACATCGACTGAACAGCGGCTGCGGCAGCTTCCGTAACAGCTTCCGTAGGTAGGTCCCCGAAAGGCCCTTGATGACATTCATGTCATACATCAACGTGTGTGAGCTACAGATGATTGAGACTAACATATCAGTTACCTAGAGCATCCAGCGTCATCTGATACAGACAGCGACTGAACAGCGGCTGCGGCAGCTTCCGTAACAGCTTCCGTAGGTAGGTCCCCGAAAGGCCCTTGATGACATTCATGTCATACATCAACGTGTGTGAGCTACAGATGATTGAGACTAACATATCAGTTACCTAGAGCATCCAGCGTCATCTGATACAGACAGCGACTGAACAGCAGTTGCAGCAGCTCCCGTAGGTAGTCCCTCAAAAGCACCGTGATGACATTGATGTCAGTCACACATCAACGTGTGTGATGATTGAGACCAGCATATCAGTTACCTAGAGCATGCAACGTCATCTGATACAGACAGCGACTGAACAGCGGCTGCGGCAGCTCCCGTAGATAGTCCCTCAAAAGCACCGTGATGACATTCATGTCATACATCAACGTGTGTGAGCTACAGACGATTGAGACTAGCATATCAGTTACCTAGAGCATCCAGCGTCATCTGATACAGACAGCGACTGAACAGCGGCTGCGGCAGCTTCCGTAACAGCTTCCGTAGGTAGGTCCCCGAAAGGCCCTTGATGACATTCATGTCATACATCAACGTGTGTGAGCTACAGATGATTGAGACTAACATATCAGTTACCTAGAGCATCCAGCGTCATCTGATACAGACAGCGACTGAACAGCGGTTGCAGCAGCTCCCGTAGGTAGTCCCTCAAAAGCACCGTGATGACATTGATGTCACTCACACATCAACGTGTGTGATGATTGAGACCAGCATATCAGTTACCTAGAGCGTCCAGCGTCATCTGATACAGACAGCGACTGAACAGCGGTTGTGGCAGCTCCCTCAGATAGTCCTTCAATAGCCCCGTGATGACGTTGATGTCGGGCACAGAGTCTGGAGTCAGTTCCACTCCTCGCGCGTTACGTTCAAATGCCTCTCGCAGGATGCGTTTTTTGCTTGCAGACCCGCATAATCGGTATAGACCTGGTAAAATTGATCATTAGTGTCTGGTTTACTAGTCCACGAGTTCGCGAGCAATGAATTTTCATGCAACTTTTTGCTGCAAATAGTGGACATCAATTTGATTGGAAGAAAAACAAAGTTTCTTAGATAATCCTAAACCACGTTTATATATATGCGTGATGGATGTACCAGAACTTACTCATTATGATATAAGTAAGTTTAAGTTCTTCATTAATCTTTCTTATCCACCCATAAGGAAGGTCAGTGCCTCAGCAGTGGAGACATTAAAAATGGTTGATCAAGTACCTAATTACACTGCTGCATAATACGAATATCCTAATGGATTGTATTGTATCAGATACAGTGACTCAAATAAACTCACCAATAATATCCAGCCCTCTCCTTTCAATCTCTTCGACGCACCGTTTTACTATTAACGGAACAGGCGGCACGTGCTGTGGTCGTATTTCACGTGATACGACCGCTTCTAGTTCGGCGCCGAAAAGTGTCTGGGGAGTGATCCGCGACGGCGCCGGACGTCTTCGGAATAATTCGTGCGGTTCCGTGTGGCGAACGCGGACGTAAAGAGTGCCACGAGGTTCCATCTAAACATAAAGAAAAGAGAAAGTATAGTTTTAAGGCTGTATATCCGCATTTCAAATAAATTAGCGTTTTTCCAATGAAGTTATCTAAAGAATGAAAGCATTATTATTGATGTAAACTTTAGTTTTAGGAAGCAAAATTCTTAAATTAGTGCCGTATAGAGAGAAAAACATAATAAAATATCAGGTATTTTAAAACGAAGACAATCTGTTCAAGTGGAATTTCAAATTTGCTTATCAGAGGTATTTTTCACAAACGTTTCAGCTGTAATAAATAAGAATACGACTCATTTTTTTTTTCTTATTGTTTGAACTATCAAGGAGTTCCCTATAGAGAGAAAATTTTAAAAAAAATATTTTAATCACAGAGAAATAAAATATTTAAAAATGCTCAAATTGGTACACTTTGACATGTTTTTTTACTGGTATTTACAGAGTCTAAAGTATTTTTTATTTTTCTTAGGAATAATGAGGTGTTTGTCTAATATATTGCGTGTTTTGTATATCCATATATCTATTTAATAATTTATTAGGAATTTTTAAAGTTCGCCCTCATTACGCCTCGCGCAGAGTTGTTTTGATCATTTGTATTGAAATTTTAGAAATGGAACGTGATGCGTGTCTAAATATCATTTATCTCGTATTAATTTCGCATCTGATGCTATCAAATAAACGGGCTTTATGGTGGCTCCACATTAGTGCCGTGAATCTCCGTGAACAGCCGTGAACGTGAATGTGGACGGTTTTCGCGAGGTTCACGCGCGTTCACGCCTGTTCCCCGATCAGAGTCGGTATTTTGTCCCGCGACAAAGGGTTCGCGCCCCTTTCGCGCGGCGTTCACGCGTACTCATCCACATTCACGGCCCCGTGTCAATTTATTCCAAACTAAGGCCGGCCACACACAGACGTAATCACGTAACGGAATTCCGAACGTAATTTCGACAATGTATGAAGATTCCGTACGGAAAAAACACGCTTGTGTGTGGCAGCCCATAGATTTTGTATGCAGCTGCTGCGTTCGGAATCACGTACGTACGGAATTCCGTTGCGTGATTCCGTCTGTGTGGGGCCGGCCTAAAAAGGCGTACAGATGTGTGCAGTCGCTGCGCGCGCGCTAAAATGCGCGCTAATAACTTTCTTGTTTTGGACGTTTAAATAATGATATGTTGCCACAGCAAACAAAGTTATTGCAGCAGCAGCTTCTACGTCCATTTCGCGGCGGGTTTCACGAACGATTGTGAACATCCCGTGAATGTGGAGGCACGACTTGTATCGTGAATTCACGGCGTGATGTGGAGCCGCCATTACATACAACTTAGGCGAAAATCTCGTGAAGTTTTAAATCATAAAATGTCTTGGCAGTTTCATCTTGTGTGGTCTTTTGTAAAAAAAACAAAAGATTGATTTTCTTAATAAAAAAAAATAACACGCGTTTAAAGGCATTCTTAAAATTGAATTCTGCGATATACACGCTGAAATTTTTATCATTTGGTTCCCGCAGTGGGGTGGTTCCACTCACGATTACAAGCATTTTTTACTATGGGGCCAACTCTAATATCGCGAAAAAAAAACACCTGTTTCATACCAAAGCGCAACATCTACTCGACCTTAATGTATGGAATAGCTGATTTTTTTTTGCGTTATCTGAGCTGGCTCCATAGTAAAATTTGATTGTAATCATGAGTGGAACCACCCCACTGCGGGAAACAGTTGATCAAAATTTCACGCAGTATAATAAAAGCATGATTTACCTTGATAGCAAGTTGGTGCGAGGGTGAGCGGGACAGCAGGTCAGGCAACGTTACTGCTCCTCGGTAGCACAGCTTGTGTCGGTGCTGAGGATCCCAGGAGTACACCAGCACATCCAGCTGGCGGTTGTCCACCAGCTCCAGCTCAAACGATTCGTCCCAATCGAATTGTAGCTCGCCCGTTCTCACCTGATTATGAAGAATACATCAATAGGATTGAAAGTACCTAACCTTTACTGACTGATATAATTTTGGAAGGAATTTTAGATCTTGATCGTCAACTCAAGAGGATAATCTTTAGGATAATTTCAACATAAGGTCAATGCGGGGAAGACCGTCTAGGAGGCAAGACCAAACAGTCCATCTAAAACCCGATTCTTGCATAATAGCGCAATCTAGTTATTAGTCCCATAAACAATATACCATAACAGTTCTACATCTCTATAATAGATGTCGCTACGAGGCCTGTAATATTTATAAACGGCATTTTAATCAAGGTCCATTATTTCACCCTCCACGTGAGTGTAACTAGTCGTACAAAAATCTAAATATCTCCGAGTTATAAAGTATCTGAATGAAAGTTAGAGGTGAGTGGATTGTAAATGTATACTTTTAAGCTTTTTACTTGATTTAATTATTGATAATTCTATAAATTACGAAGTTATTTGCCAATTTAGTTTCCTAAGTTAAAAATTTTAAATTGAGGAATACCTTACAGCATAAATTAGGCAAGCCCGTCATATGCCGGTTTTGCCTCGAGTCAGAGGTTGTAAACATTTTCACTTACTATTGGTCAAGTTTATGAGATAAACTTAAAACCTTTCAACTTATCAAATTATATGCCGGTCTTCCCCGCTTTGACATTACCCTAATCAATGCATGCTAATGATATATTTTTTTCAAATATCTTTGGACAAATTGCAATAGCTAACTCACCACAGTGCGAGCCTTATGCACCCTATCGCACTCCAACACGCAGTAAAGGTCCCTCGGAGCGACCGGCGCCTGCGCAGGAGCTAACGGCCCCGAAGGCGGCGAGCCGGGTGAAGACCCCGAGGGCGCAGGCCTGAGGCCGCGCCCCGCCAGCAGGTGCACCCACAACATGCCGGAGACTCCGCCGGAGAGACGGGAGAGACCTGTCATGGAGGCTGATAGACCCGTGTTGGGCTTCTCCACTTTATACTTTAGGAACTCTGTAACAAACACAATAATTCATTGAAATTATACTCTTATAAAAGTACCTAAGTAAATTAAAAGTGTCTGCAAACGCTTTCGCTTGTAGACACTTTTATTTTACACGCCTTTGCAAACAATGTCAAAAATCTGTACAAGTTGTTTTTTTCTGGTGTATCAAGAATATGTTAACCTTAAATTCTAAACTGCATGTCCTTATTTAATTGAAAAAAGTGTGTTGAACTTGAAATAGCTATGCCACGATTCGTCCAAGCACTAATCTTATCAATCGTTATACAGGGCGTGAATTTTTGCTTTACTATCCAATTTTAACGATCTCATAATACCGTGTATCGGATGATAGACGTTTCTTTAGGCTAAGCGTAAGCTGAAACTTAGGCGATGCAGTTACACGCAGACGCAGCGCAGGGCAGAGCATATTTTATATAATGCATGAACGTGCTGACAGCTACGTAGGTACGCTGCGGCGCAGGCACATGCGACCCAGATATGTGGTTTTTCTCAGATAACAGCCAATGTCAAAACATTTCACGTCACGCAGATCTGCTCCACCCTGTGCATGTTATCTGCCTTTCAGCATACGCTTACCCTAAAAATGGCTTACCATTAGGATTGATATCCAAATGTCGCTGATGTCTCGAGCTGGGCGTGGGCACTGGGCTCGGGTTGGGGCAGTTGAACCTGGACCCAAGTTCGAGCAGCTGCCTCACGCGGCGCGCGGACGGGGAGCCCCCAGCGGTGGGCCCCAGCTGTTGGGAAGAGAGCGACCGAGCGGGGAGGTGCCGGGGCCTCTCGATCCGACGGTTCGCTAGGCCGAGCGACGAGCCGAAGCGACTGCCGCTTTCCATCTGTAAAAATGTAGGTAGGTACAGTACGAGGCATATATCTTGAAATTTTTTCGACGGAGTAGGGATAAGTTCACGCATGTGCTCTTGTGAGTGACCAATAGCGCGCGCGCCTCTCCCGACGCCCGCGCCCCTCACCGCAACGCATGCCCAAAATACGCGCAATCCCCACCCGATTTCAAGATTTATATGCCTCGTACCGTACTGTAACGACTTTTAACCCAAGTTCTTTGTCAATGGATGCTTGTGTTTATGGACCTAGATTTACTCTTACAATATTTCTTTTAATCCCATAACTATCCTTTATCTACTCTCATATCGTAAAATTCTAATTATGAATTTCAAAACGAATTTATATTGACATACGTTATACACGCAATACCGAAAAAAAATTAAAAAGTTATTTTATAACATACCTTCGCTATACTAAGCAATGTTATAAAATAACTTTTTTTCTCATTACGATACAGGGCAAATCCAAAAAGAAAGCAGTGCCGCGATATTGAAAAAAAACAATGATATTCCCATATACTTTCCATGATTAAAACGTACTCTATGGTGATCGATGACTTAGCGTAACGATTAGTCTACTGGAATGCACTTATTTAATTTTTTTTTTTCTAATAGAATACGCGCAATTTTTAGATTTTAATTTTTACTTTTGCTTAAAATATCATAGTAGTGAGTGTAGTGAGTGAAAATTTGACTTCACCCGATATTTTAGATGCGGCGACGGAAAAAACGTCTAACTTAACCTTGGTAAGTACTGCCGACCTACTGAACTCTTTTTAATCATTGATATTTTATTTTGTAGGTTCAATCGGTTCAATTAAAAATTAAAAAAGATATATAAGTATATAAACTTGAACATATAAAAAAAACAAAAGTAAGTCACCGAACGGAATTCGAACCCGTAACACTCGTTTCTTGCCGTCCACGTCTTAACCCGCTGGACTAGACGAACAGTGGCCGGCCAGACGAAAATAGCGACCATATTTTGCGTCGAAAGAAAAACGCATGAAAACTCGAAAACACGCGTTTTCCCAAACACAGACTAATCTAGATCGATTGTTTACCCCCGAAAACCGCCATATACCAAATTTCAGAGAAATCGTTAGAGCCATTTCTGAGATAACAGAAATAAATTTATAAAAATATAAATAAATAAATATACAAGAATTGCTCGTTTAAAGGTATAAGATATGCAAACTAAAATATAACAAACTAACAATATCAAGTTATTTTATACTTACCGCATTGAAATATAAACGCCTTGTCTCAGTTAAACTAATAGTACATTATGATATAAGTGCGGTAAGTTGAAAATTACAGCCGAGGCGATATTGCTAGCCCGAGCCGTAGGCGAGGGTTAGAAGAAAGCAGAGGCTGTAATTATCATAGCGCACGTATGTCATACGACGTTTTATAACATATTTGCGAGGAAATAAATAAAACTCGGACTTTGCACCTTTGCTTGTTTTCCATATGATTAAATTTTGATACGCTTGTAAGTATCTTATCGGTAAATTTTTCGGGCAAGAGGCTTAGAATTGCCCTTTTCGCTGCCTCTGAGACTTCTGGCGGCGTTGAATTCATAAATTCATCACTACTTGACGATATTTTCAAATAAATACAATACAGCAAAAAAAATTAAATTAGCAATGCGCGCGCATCAGCGCTTTTTTTTAAGGCAAAGGCATAAAAACAGCCAGTATTACTAATAAAGTAAATTAATATTTTTGTGTTTTTGTTACAGATAAATGGTTGTAATTTATTGTCAACATTAATTAAATTAAATAATTAAATATTTATTTATTATATGTTATCTCCCAAAGTTAATTTTATTCATAAAATGTTGACCTCTTTTCTGACATAAAAACTCTTTGCTAAGATTTAAAAAAGTACCGTTCGTTTTAGACGAAGCATCTTGATAAACCGTGCGGTAATGTAAAGTAAAACGCACGGTCTATCAAGGAAACCGTGCGTTTTACTTTACATTACCGCACAAATTCGTAATGAGATACAATACGATATTGAAATTGGTGTAATAAGAGACCCTTTACGAGCAAATATGTTATAAAATATATGAGCTGTTTACACTTACATTTTTGAGTGCGTCATGAATGTTCTCCGCTGAATAATGCGTTGGTAAGCGAGGGCGTAGAGTTTCATAAAGTGCGCTGGTTGACGGAGCTCGCGACAACCAAGCTCGATACTCGTCAGACGTGAACACTGAGGGCGAGGAGGTGAGACGACCTGGTGAAAGAAATTGTTGAACTTAACATCTTATCACAAACACGCATATAAAAATAACATGTTTTAGAACAGCCAACGCACTTCTGGAAGACCGTAAATCTAAACGCGAAGACAACGGTTCTGGCTCATCATGGAGAATGCTTCCAGCACGCCTGCTCAGACCCATCCTGATGACAAATACGTATGCATTAAAAAAACAATCTGAATAAAGTTAACGGATTGTAATTTAAAACAAAGAAGTTTTACCTCTGACCAGTATTCCTCACGTCCCTAGGGAGTGAGTTAAACTTAGACCCGATATCTCTTCCTAGAGTACTGCTTCTGTAGCCACTAAGCCCGGAATAGTAAGGAGTTCTTGTTGGAGCTGTGGCTTCAGTATCTGATGAGTAGTCCAAGCTTCGGTTCCGTCTCGACGTCGTGCCGAATTTGGTGCTGTATGAAGGTAACCCTAATCCAGTCGTACCGTAACCACCTCCAAGTGATGGCCCTAAGCCAGTGCCACCCAAACCACTTCCCAG
The DNA here is from genome assembly GCA_943789525.1 of Agriphila geniculea. Classification (NCBI taxonomy): domain Eukaryota; kingdom Metazoa; phylum Arthropoda; class Insecta; order Lepidoptera; family Crambidae; genus Agriphila; species Agriphila geniculea. The sequence goes on from OX038875.1 coordinate 20,279,516, forward strand.
TCCAGAACTAGTCAATCCAGAGCCAACGAGGCTTGAGCTCGTTAATCCACTTAATCCAGTGGTTGATAGGCCAGAGGGAAGACCAGGCCCTCCTAACCCAGGTCCTCCTAAACCACTGCTTGTGATACCAGCTCCAGATAAACCACTTCCAGGCATGCCAACGCCTCCGTATCGCTGATTATATCTTGATAAGCTCGCTGAAAACATTGGAAGATTTTAGTATATTTTCATACTAGATCTGCAATTATGATAAATATACGCAATCTTACCACCACTTCCAGTAGCAGAAGCCTTCAAACTAGATCTGAGCAATGAATGTCTACCGAAATCGGAATGTGTCTCCGCTCTTGGAAGCTGTTGTTCAGACCCAGAGCGAGGAACTCGTCCTCCGAATCGTGTGCTGGAATAAATAGTGTTTTTGTTAGTATCATTAAGCTAAAACAATGCCTTATAATTATTATTATAGATACAGCTTACCTTCCACTGTCAGCTGGGTAAAGTGAATGCACTTTCTCCGCTAAGCTCTCCAGCGTATTTGGGTAGGAACGTTCGTAGGGCACAAAATGAGTCGCTTGTGACTTAGGCTGTTCTGTTATTACTGGAGGCGGTGGCCGGTAACTACGACAAAACAGACATGAAATAATTATGATTAAGTACTTAAAAAATATAAATATGATTCAATAAAATCCCTAACCAAAATACGGTATAAGCAAAAAACGTTGATTTTACATTCGATGAACCTTTAGACGCATAATACCACATATGCAAAATACCACCTTTACGCAATACGACATAAATGCAAAATACCACTTACGCAAAATACCAACTTAGCAAAACACCAACTTTGATTAACGCAAAATCCCAACTTTGATTTACCTACGCAAAATACCAACTACGCATAACACCAACTTTTTCGTAATTGACTGATTGAAAAAAAAAATACTTTCTGTACTTTGATTTGCTACCAGTAAAGTCGAAGTCTCCAGTAGTAAGGACTCCCGTTGACGGCTGTGGGGAATATGCTGACCAAATCCTTTACATTAGCTAGCCTGGTACTTTTCAATAGACTGATTGCCCTGTTAGACCAACTCTCCAGCAGTTAGCACTCCTGCGTTGAGAGCTGTGGGGAAAATGCTGACCGGATCTGATGAACAGGTACTTTGATTAGCTTCTTTACATTCCTGATAGCCTGGTACTTTTAGTTGTAAGCATAGTCACAGAATAGATATAACCTAGCTAGGATAGCTGAGTATTATGCGTCTAAAGGGCTGAGTAACCTTGGCGAAATAGTTTCTTCGGCCACTCCACTTCAGTGACAAAATAATTCTAAGTCCCAGGTGGTGTTTTGCGTTTATGGGATTATACGTAGTTGGTATTTTACGTATTTTTTTCTACAAATCCGCAAAACACCACAAAATCTCGAGTTGGTATTTCGCGTTTGTGGTATTATGCGTCTAAAGGTCGATGAACTGTTATGCCAGTCTTAAACAGCAGTCAAGAAGCTATAAGACGGTTCTAATGAAAATAAAGTCATACTTTGTCTGCGTGTACCTCCAAGTAGAGTGATCCGACGCCGAACGGGCGTTGTAGTACAGATCCAACGCATTCGAGTCCGGAGAGAGGGCACCCAACTGCAGCCGACTACGTTCCTCCCTCCCATCCCCCACTGGTCTTACACTAGATCCAGGCCCCCCACTTGATCTTAACGTTCCGTGCCTAAAACAGAATTTTCATTTACTCCATAATTATAAAGTTTATTAACAAATAATTTTAGCAATTCATTTATTTTAACTTTTTTTGCAATTTATGATATCATAAAACCCTGACATCATAGGTAGACTTGTAGTAGCCTTGACAATAACATTTATTTTGATCTGATAGTAAAATTAATATCTCCAGAAAACTCAGACATATTAAAGCAGAATTAGCTTAACTGTCAGGTATGAAAAGAATTGTTTAAATTATCAAAGAAGATGATTTCCCTTGAACAATTCGTAGGTAAGTACTTACTGCGAATAGAGGCCGTCTATTCGTTCTCTCTCCCTGTCCCTCATGTCTCTCATGTCATCGTCATCACGGCAGTCCCTCTTCAGCACCACCACGGGTGGCGGCTTGTGCTCCGACCGTGGTAATGATGGGGACCCGGGACCTGATTTTCCTATAGAAGTATCATATTCAGCAATATCCGTTAATATTAACATCTATAGTGGTAGAGCTGCTATGGTGTCAGTCTCTTTACTTCAATAAAGTGTAATGATTTTACAAAACTATAATATATCCAAATGCAAACTCAAATGTCAGTCAACTAAAATTCCGCTCCCCACTAAGACAGCGTTTTTCAAAAACAGTATTTCATAATACCGATTTTACTGAACATTGTTTGGAATGAGGATCAGTAACGATTTTTGTTTAGTGGCTTATCAGAAAGCTTATGCCACCACATGGCTAAGTGAAGAAATTTTTACGATATATCTTAAACCTGAGAAGATATACGACCCAAACACTGGTTTTTTGGTGGTCCTTATGACGTCATCGCGACGTACGCGAACCTTATGTCGTACGTGATACAGCACATATTGCATGCAGCTTGGCATTTCCATCAAACCTAATTAACTCAAAGCCTTTTAAACGGATTTCAAAAAATCTTTCACTAAGTTTCATAGCTAGGAATGCGTTTCTAGATTATACCAATAAAACTATAGGATTCAAACCTGTTACTGATCCTCATTGCAACAGTACCTACTACCAAAAAATAACTCCAATTTACCTTTCCTCTGCCGTGTACACAGCAACAGTCTCCGTGGTATCGACATGATGATGACAACGTCGTCCAGCGACATCCGCCTCACATCGACCAAGTTGACCGCGAGGATCTCATCGCCGACCTTCAGGCAGCCGCTGTTGTACACGGCGGACTCCAGCGCTATCCGAGAGATGAACACGCCGTCTGTCCTCGCACCTCCATCACCCTCCCTGATGTACAACCCGAGGGTCTGCCCTGGACGCTTCACGATCTCCACCAGTTGGACAACGTGGCGTGCGTCCTGAAAGCAATCATACTAGTTTTACCGCATACGTTATAAGGTGGTGATTGTGCTCATGAATATGAACAACTATGGGCACACCCCGGGCACTCCATACAAGCGTCGCGTTTTAACTACCTATTACACAAACGCTACACAGTGACGTTTTTGCAGACGCGCAACTGTGTGCGAGCTATTGAATGAGCACACGGATCAGCACACGAACTCGCGCGATGGGCGCCAGTGGGGTGAGGTAGTTGATAATGGGACGGGGCGGAGAGTTTCCTTTCTGTACGGTAGTACTCATATCTATTCTGTGCTATGGGGCCAACTCTGCAATTCACCAAAAAAAATCAGCTGGTTCATACATTCCAGTCGAGTAAGTATTGACAATTTTATGTTGAGTTGCAGAGTTGGCCCCATAATAAAAGTTGTTCAGATTCATGAGCACAATCACCACCTAAGAGGTTTTGCGTTTATTCATTAACATGTTGTATACTACATTTGTGTCATCTCTTGTTGGCTTTGCTAATGATTAAACTATAAAATGCCTTTTCCTTTCATATACGCTTGAGTTTCTAATTCTAATTATTTCTAGCAACATTAGGGTGGGTACCCACTTAGGTTCGCGAACCTCCGCGCTCCGCGAACCTGCACCGAAAATATCGTTTATCCTCTGCTGAAACAGGGCGCCGAGGTGTGTACGTGAGGGAACTCGTATGAGAAGCTGGTTCGCACAGGCACACACTGTAGCCAAAGTAAAAATATTTGTTTTTGCTATGGATCACTGTTCTAGGTTCGCGGAGCGCGGAGGTTCGCGAACCTAAGTGGGGACACACCATTACACATTTTAGGGAAGCAAAAGCAAAGAGAATTCTTTAAAATGTAAATGAGATCGGAGATACAATGCCTAAGGGTGGTTTGATAAGCTGATTATTTTAGTTTCACTTGAAACGTACATCAAGGAGTTCAATAAATACGAATGAAAAGTCCGCGTGTAACGTAAAGAACATATAAACGGCATTGGTCTCGGTGACACAAATTACAGGATTCGAGTTCGTAATATCACATAGAGGAGGGGCGCATCCCAACAATGTGGGGCTAGATTGCGTTCACATTCCACACTATCTAGGCCAGCCCGCCAAACAATGGGGTTCACTGAAGTAGGTTCTTTCAGGTTCCGTACTAGGTTACGAGTTTCATCCGGGTCAATAGAGCGGGAGAAATTACCTGTTTCAAAAGGGAAGCAACGTTTATCTGCTGCATGTTGCCGACCCTTTTTCCAGGAAAAACAATTCGCCACTTATGGAGGTTTTTGCTAATTTACGTTCACGGGAATAAAATCCATCTCACATTCTATTAACAGAACTGTCATGATATCACTAATAGCCAATACACCGTTAATTTTTAAGTTTATCTAAAAATGAAATGAGAATATCAGACCACGTTTCTGAATATGAACATGTAGTTAAAAGTTAAAAACTAAAAGTTTGAAAATATCGGAAGAATATTTTGATTAATCGGCAAACTCCCAAAAATAGCAAGACGCGTGCGTAGATTCATTTTTTTCATTATTTACGTAGGTAAACATGATAGTCTCTCTTGATTACGCGCGTGTAATAGGGTATTTGACAACATTGAAAATATACTACAAATTGTGGTCATCCTAACAAATATTGGCGTAAAAAAACATATTATTTAACTATTATAATAGACTAAATTAAGTCTATTAATTGATTAATTTCACCTAGAAAAATACATTTTTTTTTTCTGTGGCGAAAACTTAGAATAATAATTTAGTTATTATTCTAAGGGCGAAAACGCTCTAAGTTGACTGATGACGTCATATGTAAATAAATATGGCTTCAGGCGTTTGACACGACCATAGACTAAGGATCCGCGATTGATGGCTGTCAAATGGCTAAGGGTATTACAATGTTTACAGGCTAGTGACGTCAACAAGTCACGTGTCCAGCGCCATAGGTTTTTGGCGCGGTTTTAAAAGTTTAAACTTTAACACTGTTTTTTTAAATGAAATACATTGATTTTTCCTGAAATATCAATGTGGTGCGCTTATTACGTAATAAGGAATAATTTAAAATGGTTTTCCAAAATTAGTCAAATAGCCTATTCTATGAATGAGCTCTAAATCTAGAAACCAGTAAAATTTTGGGACATAAACAAACCTCAATATCCTGACCAATTATTAAATATTGAAACTTTTAACTGTACATACTCGATTAGAATAGGAAAGAGATACACTCGTTTCATTTTTAGATATAGGTATTATAAATTAACCGTGTATAGATAGGTGCATCAATTTCTTTAGCAAAGTATTCCGCAAATATTAAAGGAAAACTAGATACATTATATAAAATGAGATTTAACTATCTTAAAAAGTAGCATTTTTTATCTCAACTGGATCGGTATCACCGGGAAATTCTTTAAACAATAACAGGAATGTTCTAAAGAAGGGATGAATATGAAATTATTAAGAAAATACCTGTAACGCGAAAAATTTCTTGGCGGCTTCAATATTGTTCCGGCCCACTTGTCTTATTTCGAGGATCCGTACGATCATCTCGCCGCGGCGCTCCACCGCCTAAAACATAATAAAATTTCATTTATTTTTTGATAAAAGCTCCTCCTTATCCACCCATAAGGAAGGCCTGTGCCCCTGCAGTAAGGACATTAAAAATGGCTGATGGAGAACAAGAGCTTTCAGTAAAGAAGTTTCATATTACTGATATCTGCCTGTCTGTACCCAGCTGTGGATGTCGTTCGGCTGATATGATGATGATATAACTTTTATTAACGGTGAGTTTAAACATAACTTATTAGTCTGATCACATACCCAATAACGAGATGCAATAATTAAACAAATACCTACGTATTCCCAATAATCCCACAGCAAAGCACAAGGAATGATTAACAATTTTATTCAAAGACTTAACTCGTACAGGAAGAGAAGGACTACTTATCTCCTCTGTTTTTAGTTAAAAGAAGGACTGAATGAAATGCCATCGCGACGGGTTGTGTAAAAATTTAATATTTATAGCAGCATTATGGACTAGTCAGTGATTTATTCTACTTTGTACACTTGAGCGACTTCAGTAAAGTATGACCTCGTTATTCAACTTGGTGATATCACCCAAGTCCCAGATGCACTAAGTGGAATAAGCCTCAACAACGCAAAATTTTCAGCGTAAAACTCACAGTGGATGGTTTCAATAGGGAATAATGTATCAATTTTTTTTGCATCAAAATCAAAAGTATAATGCGTGTGAAAATCAACTGTAGGGGAGAGTAGGGTATTACCGCGCGGTTGATAATTTCGCACCCCTTGGTTTCTCGAAAACTATCAACTCTATGCACCTGCAATAAAAGTCAAATCTTAGCTCTAAGAACCTCTAACCTCGCCCGCACACCTTCAATTTCCGTCGAACAACCAGAGTGGAAGGCCACGCGCTTTTAGTTTTTCCACGCTCACGATCTTTTTTTTCTGATATTTTAATGAGAGGTGAGTCAATCAATATTACCTTATGACTAATAAACTACATACATTTATAACGTAAAAAATATGTAGAATTTGTGTGCAGAATTATTTTAAATTAATTCTTTAAGTTTGTTTTTGTTTCTGAGGATACAAATAAAAATTACCATGTTTGATAATTTCGCGCGCAGGGCGCGAAATTATACAGTATGAAATTATCTATGGCAAATATTGTTCTTTACAGAAGGCGATGAAAACGAAGGAAGATGGCTAATCTTCCTACGAAGTAATTGCATACTAAAGTAAAAGCATTCCGAAAATGAACAATTATTTTCGAAGTAGAAAGACATCTTTTGTGTAACAAACAAATGATGTCTTTATAAATCGTTAAATATGGAAACTTATAAGTTTACAATTTTGAGACTGAGTTGATTAATGAATATAAAAAGAAATAAATATCTATAATTTCCATTTTTCCCAAACGCTGTAATAGTTATCAGTTTATTGTCAATTTTAATTAGAGGCGCGGTTTTATCAGACCCAGCGCAAAGTACCGACCTAGGGGCACGATATTATCAGGCCAGTTTGATAATATCGCGTTTTCCCATTTTTTTGTTATTTGCTCATATTTTTGTTTCGTGTTTTATTTTGATGATTTTGAAGATTCGTTAGCGTAGCTAGATAAATTCCCCACCTATAGTAATATTTAGTTTTTATTTTAACCCAACCTGAGGTTAGTTATATTTAAATTTCCTTAGGGGCTCGATAATACCCTACTCTCCCCTAATATTAAAACTTTTCTCTTGCATTTTTTTCTCGTTATATAGTTACTTGAAGTTAGCACGCAGCAGCACCCGCCGAAAACGCTCTATACAAAACTGTCATGATTTTTGACATCACCCATCACGTTTCAGGCGCGTTTATTATGGAGTTAGCCAAGAATTTTAAATTATCTCCCTAACTTTTATGTATTCTGTGCTTTTGCGTTTAAGTATATATGTATAACGGGTGTAACAAGACCTTCAACGAAGCCGAAGTCCACATATTCTGCCTATCATCAGGATCATTTTTGTCCTTTAGACTATACCTGGGAAACCAATAGCTACGAAGTTATTGAAGGTCAAAGTAAAAAAAAAAATTTTCAAAATATTTATAATATCTTATTATATTCGTTATTTCCTGCTTTTTGTCCAATGAAACATTATCAAAATTTTGAGTATTTCGTAACAAACAATATCTTCAAAACGTCGTCACTCGATGTATCTCATGAGCACGCACATAAACGCTGCCTTTCAACTCTGCCGCACGCAGCTGTGTAGCACACACTCGCAGGCACGGTCTGTTGTACACGTTACATTGCGTGGTAAAGTATACAATCCTTTTTAACACCAAAAATCAAAATCGTTTCCCAGCAATAATATTGAACTGAAATGGTCCTGATGATGGGCAGAATACGTAGGCCTCGGCTTCGTTGAAGGTCTTGTTACACCCGGTATTATTATGTCATACAAAATATTATTTCTTATTCGATATTATATCTGACTGTTAAGTGCATTGTATCCGAAACGTTATTTTCTCCTGATTTCATCGTGTTATAAAACTAAAATAATACATTTTTTCTGTTCCATCGTGTTTTTATACATGTCCGCAGCGATCAAGCTCAAATTTATCAAAATCGGTGACTTATGCAGATTCCCTATTGAATAATACAGCGCTAAGACAGTAGGTAGGTATTTTCAATTAAATAATGCTTGTGATTTACATTAAAAATAATTAACTTACCTCGAGCGCCGCGGCTGTGGTCGCGTCGTGATCATTTTCAACCATTTCAATCTGTCTGAAGATTTCATTGCTTACACCTGATACCTGCAAAACAATACCGAATCAATGTATTGCCAGAAGGAACTAAATAATTTTGTTAGTATAACTATAACTATGCCTGAAGAAAAAAATTGAATGAAAAAGGACATGAAAATCAATTAGTAAACGGATTTGCGACCCCAGTTCTTTCAGAAGCAAATGCTACTGATTGTTACCTTTTGGAAACTGTATTAGGTTAGAACATCACCGAGTTGCTATTGAAACTTATATAACCAAATAATATATTAGTGATTCACGATGGAACTATGAAAGAGTAATATTTAGCGGCCTACTGACTATACGAACGCACGAGGTTATTGCGGAATATTCCGAGTTCTCCCTCACCTATTTTATTTTATTTTCATTGGAGAACATACGGTCTCAAATGACTTAGGTAATTGTTATGAAGATTGTCTCCTCGACCATAAAAATGTTTCCAATGAGAACTTTGCAAAATGACAAAAAACTGTAGGCTCGATAGATGGCGTTGATAAAAATGTATGTGTCAATGTAATATTTTTTTATTAAGCTTCAAAGAGTACTCAGGTAGGCAGGTAGAAGTAACCCTAAAATGTTTCTCTTTAGGCAGATGTCAGCCAGCGAGCGCTTTGGTGCAGGCCCGTTTATTTTTAAAAGCCAATTTTGACACTCTTTCCATCAATGCCATCTAGTGAGGCAAATAGTTACTATTTTTTTTAATGTTACTTTGAAAAGCCCTAATTGCATACGTTAGCCCTAGAGCTAACGTTCCGTTCCCAGGTGGTGACTGTGGTGCGTTACTATTTATCTGGAGTTGTTGAAGCTTGGAAATAGATTGAAATAGGCAATATTTTTTTTAATCTAATAATCTATATGTAGTTTGTGTCTGTTTGTCATACCTTTCGGAAGTCAGGCTGCAGCACGCAGGGTGGCGCGTGGTTGGCGCGCAGCGGCTGCGGCAGGCCGGGCGGCGCGCGGCCCGGCGACGCCGTCAGGTCCGGCGCCGCACGGCCATTCTCCTGCACACCAATAAAAAACAGAAGTTACTATTTAGCCCTCTCCGAATAAGAACACTTTTTTGCTTTAATATGCTGATCGAGTAAAGAAACAATAGCTCTTCAAATGTTAGTGTGTCGGATTCCTTCGGGTAGGCAAGATTGCAAATAAGACTTGTCCGACAAGTGGGTGATCAATATCCTGGCCTTGTTTTCCTGTTTAGCGTTATTTATTTTAAGAATCTGGGTGAACCGACCCTTAAAAAGCGTCTACTCACACGTTTTATAATCAAAAGTTGATAAATTCCCGATATAGGACATTGTATTTTCAGCGCGGGTAATCGAATTATCCTGTCGCCAGTGAGACATTTTTAAGTAAAACAACCGAGTATCACCGTAGCTCACTGACCTAAAAACATTTTTTGTGAAATATATAGAGGTCCGGGCCGTAGCTGGTTTACTACTGAGTTGCATAGACGATACAATCAGCGGTGGCTGTGTCGCATACAGAGCAATTACTCATTGGCTTTTTTATGCAAAACGGGGTAGTGATTGGCCTTCACTTCACCTTATGTTAAGTGACAAAAAGGCCGAAGGTGGAAGCGCAATACATCCGGAATCCTCATCACTGAGGACCTGGCTATTTAACCTCTAACTGCCGGAACACATTTTTTTAATTATTGTTATGGCGTCAGGCTTAGGTAAGATGGTGGTAGCTAGCCAGGCGGACTTTAGATAAGCCCTACCACCAACCAAACCGAGTACAAATTGAACCCCTCCTGGGAATCGAACCCAGGTCCCCTGCGGGTCATACGGGTTACATGGGTGGGCGGACCACTAGACCACAGAGGCGGCTTCTTCTGACTTTTTCTGCTTTTCCTATACCTCCTGTCTTACTACTGTCTTCTCCAGCAACCTCTGCATGTATGGAAAAGTATGCTGAAAGGAGAGATAAACGCTAATCTATGTATAACTAAAATTTTAACATAAAACCCACAACCTCGATTTTTTTTTCTGTTCTTTCTGAAGCGAATACTCTTGCTACTGTCATCTCCATCAACCCCTGCATGTATGAAAATGTATGCTCGAAAGATGAGAGGACGCTAATCTACAAACTGACATTTTAACATAAAACCCAACAATTATAGATTTTTTTTCTAATTTCTGTTCTTTTCGTAACCGTAGCACGGACATCTATCGAGAAAAAAAGCGCTTAGAAAATTCGATAGAGTAATTTTGTATGGGTACAGTGCCACCTACCGCCGAAAAGTGAAATGAGATTTCCCATAGAGAATTACTCTATCGAGTAATTTTGCGCGCGTTTTTTTCTCGATAGATGTTAGCATGGATGTTCGTGCTAGGGATACTGAAGCTATTTACTATAACTCTAGCTTTACGCAGTACATGATGCGGTGCCATCAATGGGGAATGTCCGAAAAAAATCCAATTGGCTGAATATTTTTTTATAGGTAGGAATAAGCTCCCGTAGTAATAGAAAAAAGTTTCAGAATTTTCCGTTTCGTAAGAAATTTTTAAAAAATTAAAGTCTCTTCGACTTCACAAATGTGTAAAAGTAACAGCAGAATGGAGATTATACCTTTGCCACCACCTGCCACTACGACAACAAGAATAAAAAATAAATAGTTTTGACATTTTGACATTTGTCATTTTTGAAACTAAATTAAACTAAATTTTTAATACTAATATTAATTAATTTTCTCTAACTATTGTTAGAGAAAATTAATAAAGCCTTTATTCATAAAAACCTAATGCTACATGACTATTTATTTGTCATCAATATGTTGAGTAAAATTGTTAGTAGTGAACGTTAGTATATATAGTTAGTATTATATATTCTGTGGTAGTGACTCATGAAAGATCAATGATGACACTGTGATGATTGATGATCATAAGTATCGACAAATATTGACTCATTGTACCTAACGCTATTAGTACCTAATATTGTATTTTTCTATCAACTAATGAGAACACCGTGAAAACTGCCATTTATTCACTTCCAAAGATGAACATTCAATAAAACCGCGCATATACTTACTTATCAGTATATTTCAACTAATATTTAGTAAAACAAAACAGATTTCTTTGTTTGTTTAAGAAACCTTTTCTATTGAAAAGATTTTATCTTCATAATTATTTTATTCCGTAAAAAATCTATTTCTATTAAACATTTCGATAACCCGTAGGAGCTGGGACCCTATTTTTGAATCGCTCGGCTGGCGCCGAGCGCTCTTTTCTACTGATTTTCGTTCGACATCTCATACATTTGAGTCAAATGTCGAACGAAAATCAGTAGAAAAGAGCGCTCGACCGGAGTCGAGCGATTCAAAAATAGGGGCCCTGGGTCAGAAACTAAAAAAAAGCTATCCTACTAGTTTCTAAGCTGTCTGTTGTATGTAGAGAATAAAATCAAACTGTGCCATAACTCAATCCAAAGGGATAATACCAATTACTGGAAAATTCCCTACGATTCTAAAAAAAACGAATTAAAGAAAATCTCTAAATCACATCATGTCATAATTATTCATTCACAATTGGTCTAAAATCTAGAAAATTGTTATTACATAGGTACAACGTACGGATTCTAATTATCTTCGAAATAGATAAGTATTGGTATAACGCTTGGAAAGCGTAGATATTAGAAAAACGCTTTGGTTACCAAGAATCCAATACTTATAGGGAGAGCAATCTCGTTCAGAAATTATTAGTTCCCAAAGAAACAAGTAGACAAGTTATTTCCGCTGTTTTCCCGCCCGAGGCAATATTGTCGCTTCCTATTTTGAAGTCCAATTGAGTCGGGCGGCGGGCGTAGCGCCCCGCCACGCTCATACGGGCTCCGATCAAACGAACGGGTTATCCAACCCTAAAAAGGGGCAAAGCACGAATGCCTGCTAATAATGATGTTTCTATTTTGAACACGTCGCGCCTGTTAATATAGATTCAACCGCCAGACGGTTTTTGGATACTGTTTTTAGATATAAATAAATCTGCTTATTTTGATTTAGATTAGTTTCTGCTACATGAACGCTTGGTATTCACCTTTTTATGGGTAACGCCCAAAAAAGTAGACATTTGAAGTTAATTCAAGTAAACCAAAGTATTTAATACTTAGGCTAAATATGTAAATGTGAGTTTCTGACGATACAAATAAAAGAGATAAGAAAACGAACGAACTTTTTGTCACTGACCGAGCTTACAACTGGCACATCGATCACTTTATGACAATGACCTACTTCATGAGTAACAGTTTAAGGAAACCATTCCTTTGCGAATGCGTTAAAATTTGGCGGTCGATCGGTGCGGAGGCGAGCGGGGGAGGGGGGCCCTGACCTAGTTCCCTCCTCTGTCGCCTACCCTCGCGTACGCACGGGGTCACTGTACTGCAGTTGCACCCGAATACCGCAGAGGTGACTGGACTATGAATGCATTGTTCTTGGCTGGTGCATGTGCTAATGTCGGCCGAGGGATCATTCTGACGTCAGTGTTCTAAGCGCATCAATACTGTACGTGTCATGTTTATGGACAACCGTTATTCATCATCTCACAGGCGAATCTCGTTACGAGGACGTAGTTATCTATGACGGGCTTAAACAGATTAAGTTATATCCATGTTATAATACGGAGATACCTTGCCAGAACTAAGTTTTTTATAAAATGTATGTAAGTAGCTACTTCTTCTACAAACTCAGATCAGGAGCATCATTTTTCCAATTTAACTACTTATAGTTAATCAGATTATTTGTACTACGCTCAACACTAAATTCGGGTTTGACTCAATAATATTAGAGGATTTCTGTGAAACTCTACCAATCTCTCAGATAACACCAAAACAACAGGACCTGTAAAACAGGCCCACAAGCTTTTCAGCATCTACTCCTAATGTGAAAAAGATGCGCAATTATCCCAAAGTCATCATTTTATTATTCTACACCTTGACTTATACAAAAGCCAGAATAGAATAACTCAATGCAAGCCAATTTTTCATTGCCAGATAGGTCTGTTGATTCATTCTCCCTTACAATTCAACCCAGCGAAAAAAGGAAATAATAAAAAAAAAACGATTACAATCCTCCCCACCAGCGAACGTGACTTTTCCAATGTTTTTTGTTTTGTAAACCAATTACATGTCTTTACATGACCCGCAGTAATTGACACAAACAACACTAATTTGAAATGGAAAGCAAATTATGTTTTATAACGAAGGCGCAGAAGTTGTTTCGAATCAAATCAAAATTTTAATATCCAGCTTGTAATGCGCGAGTTAGACTTTCTATTGTTTGTCATGCGATATTTGTGCCTGAATACAAAATGGGAATGAAAACACAGATAGTATGAATCTATTCTATATATACGAGTAGGTATATCATAAATGTACTGTTTACACATACTGTTTGTTGTGATGAAACTGCTCTAGCCCGATTTGGGTATTTTTTGTTTTAAAATAATCGTCATACCAGTCAATAATTCATCATAGTCAAAAAGAGATTATTGGGTAATATTTCAAATTAGGGAAAATTCAACGTCCTTTTTCTAGGGTGTTTAAACTCGAAACCAACGACGAAATTCGTACCTATTTTTTCATTTTGTTTATTTATGCCTAATCGTGGAAAAATTATTCAGTTTTCTGAAATTCGGATTCGGCAACAACTGTCGGATCAGCTTCTACCCATGGTAGGAAAAGTTGTCTTTAATTCAATAAAGGGCGTATGTATTTTATCTTAGTAGATAAATTAATTGAGCGCAGCTTCACAGGGTTTATGTAATCCACAACCCCATTCTATTATGAAAATATAGTGACCTAGATAGCTTTAGTATTTGTTGCATGTGCTAAATGGGAGCTTATTAGAGTGTAATAAAATTGGATTTTATTATCCAATATATATTTTAACGGGGTTCTGTTTCGCCTTTTTGCTAAATCTTATAAAACATTAGTTTCTTTTAAAGACGATGAAAATCAACTGTTGTTAAAGAAAATGCTTTCTAAACATAGGTATCTAGCCTAAAACACTTAAAAATATTTCATTCTAAAATACGTAACTTGTTATCGAATTGAAATAAATTATGTCATTTGATAATCAAACAATACTTATTTATGCAACTGTTGTATTATCAGGGATATTAAAACAGTATCACATGAATATTTTAATACCTAATTATGTACAGTTGCATACTAATAAGACTTTATCTATACCAATGATATGAATAAAAAGTTCTGAAACAGTTAACTTATAGCCAACACTAAAAGGACCAGTATCTAATCATAGTTTCGAAGGAGTTGCATTATGAAATTTAGTACAACATTATAACACTAGTTTGAATGATATTATTGTTACTATAACACTGGTTGTTTTAATGTTGGCAATGCTAATTGTTTCAGAAACTTTTATAGAGGATAGCACATGAGTAGTGACTTAAAGTATGGGTGTAGTGTAGATAGACATAAAACAACTTTGCCATGCACAAAAAGTATTTGCTTATTAATTTTCAAGATTTCTGCGCATTTTACTGAATTATACTCGTAGTAGGTGATTTATGTTAAATAATCCGTACAAGTGATTTTTACTTGTTTGCTTTTCACACAAGAAAGTGCTCTGCACTTATTGAACTCTCATAAACTTTAACAGTATTCGATAAGTGCTAGTAGATATCTTGAAGAAATAATTACGAGAAGAACCAATAACACTTGGCACGGCGATGGCGCTCCGTTTTTAATCAGCTCCTACTGAAAGTTTTTAAATTAAACCTGTCTTTCTTGAGTATTACTGCAGTTTGGGACATGCAGCCATTGAAACTTTATAGACGTAAAATATATCCGGTTCCAAATTAAATAAAATTTCAATCAAATTATGTGATTTATTAACAGATTTTCGAGTTTCGTACCTCAAAAGGAAAAAACAGAACCATTAAAAGATTACTTGGTCGTACGTTTGTTTATCTGTCCGTCTATCAAGACACTTCTTCTTGGGAACACATGATCGAATTTTATTCTGGCCTTTATTTACTTATATCCCTTTTTTTACCCGACTACGAACTAACTACGAACGACTAAAAAATTGAGTATGTTTATTCTTTGGAGCTGTGAAAAATCAAGCTTCTAAATCTACCACAAAAAAAAATACGGTCGTTTGAATACGATTTGTTGGTACAGTTTGACTGTTATTGATGTCAACTGTTTTATAATAATTACGTCGCGTCGTGTAGATACTTAATAACTGTTTTGTCCAACAATGACTAATCACTGTGGGAAAGTAACAGAATGTGATTATCTATAGAAGTAGTCATTAAATTGATATTTCCAATCCGATCCAATATTGATCCGTGTAATTGGTTAGAAACACAACGTTACCAGACGGATGCCGCCCACTTCTTGTTAAATGCCTCCTCTAAAAATAAACTTAAGGCACCGGCCAGTCTGCCTCGTTAGACCCTAATCGCCCGTCAAAATAATTTATTCAACATCCTACTGATGTTGAAAGAGCGCCTACGCGGGAATCTCTACGAAAGCGGAGTTTCATTTCCGTAATGTTATTTCTGTAACACATTTAGAAGTTGAAAAATTTATGAAAAACTGATTTCCTCTCAACTTACATAAAATGAAGATTTTCTTTATAAGGGTTTACGTTGATCTTCAAACATGATGTGTTTTCAGAAGTTGTTTTAGTTTTTAAGAGTTATTCCCATCCGATCCCTTGCAACCCTGCAACTAATCCACCGACAATTATTTTAAAACCCTACCGATCCACTTATACTTAGCAACTCCCAACGGATCCCCTTTATTAAATTGTACTTCTGAGGTAGGTAAGAACGGTCAGGAATAAAAGAAATTTTAAAATCCAATTTCAAACAAAATAAGTTAGTAAGTATTTATATAGTAATATTTTAATTTTAATATTAATATTTATTTTTGATCGCTTACACTGAGGTGAGGATCCGATGGAAATAGAAAATAAATTATATAAAAAAACCGGCCAAGTGCGTGTCGGGCCACGCGCCATAGGGTTCCGTAGTTACCTTATACCATACCATATTTAATACCACCTATAATTTTTCGTCTGTAAAAATAACTTTGTTTTTCACAGTGTTGGTATGAATGACAAAGTTATATTTGCGGTTTTGGAAAATGTGCTTTATCTCAAAAACTAATTACTATATCTCGTTCAAACCAATTTTGGTTGAAAGTGTTTACTAAGATCTACAGCATATATTTTTTTTAGATTTTTCACTCTCTTATTTCAAAAGTTAAAGGGGGGGGACACACATTTTACCACTTTTGCGGTGAATATCTTTCAAACGGTTGACTTTGAGAAAAAGTTGTCTTAGGAACCTTAATGTTATTTTTTAAGACCTATCTATAGACACCCAACACGTGTTGGTTTGAAGAAAAAAAATTTTTTCAGTTTCAGTTCCATGTATGGGGAGCCCCCCCTTAATCTTTGATTTTTCTTATTTTTGTATTAAATTCGTTAAGCGGTTAACAGAATACATCTACCTACCAAGTTTCAACTGTGTAGTCTTAATACTTTCGGAATAAAGTGGCTGTGACATACGGACAGACAGACAGACAGACAGACAGACAGACAGACAGACATGACGAATCTATAAGGGTTCCGTTTTTTGCCATTTAGGCTACGGAACCCTAAAAAGCGTATTGAGAAATTAATTTCCAGAAAGCTGGAAATAGTTTTACTAGTTTTAGTTGGTCCTAAATACTTGCAATCCAAGATTGCACCGTTTCAGGAGGTGTGTATAACTTTTAGGAGCCAAAAAAAACCGGCCAAGTGCGTGTCGGGCCACGCGCAGTAGGGTTCCGTAGGTACATTATACCATACCATATTTAATACCGCTATCATTTTTCGTCTGAAAAAATAACTTTGTTTTTCACAGTGTTTGTATGAATGACAAAGTTATATTTGCGGTTTTGGAAAATGTACTATATCTCGAAAACTAATTACTGTATCTCGTTCAAAACAATTTTCTTTGAAAGTGTTTATTAAGATCTATAGTTCCTATTTTTTTTAGATTTTTCACCCTCTTACTTCAAAAGTTAAAGGGGGGGGGGGACACACATTTTACCACTTTGGCGGCATATATTTTTCAAACGGTTGACTTTAAAAAAAAATAGTCTTAGGAACCTCAATGTCATTTTTAAAGACCTATCTATGGACACCCCACAAGTATTGGTTTGATGAAAAAAAATATTTTCAGTTTCAGTTCCATGTATGGGGAGCACCCCCTTAATCTTTTATTTTTTTTATTTTTGTATAAAAATCGTAAAGCGGTTCACAGAATACACCTGCCTACTAAGTTTCAACTATGTAGTCCTAATACTTTTGGAATAAAGTGGCTGTGACATACGGACGGACAGACAGACAGACAGACAGACAGACAGACAGACAGACAGACAGACAGACAGACATGACGAATCTATAAGGGTTCCGTTTTTTGCCATTTTGGCTACGGAACCCTAAAAACACGACAGTCTTGCCAAAAACGAAAAGTATCTTGCAGTCGGGGGACCTCTCTGACTAAAAATTGTTTTACAAAATGGTCTCCCGACTGCAATGACACTTGTTATTTAACTTTTTAGTTCGTTTTTAGTTTTATTTATTATATATATATATTGCAACAGGGACTAAAAGGGGGTCTTAAAAAATCAAGTGGAGCTACTAGGGAATGTGGGTTACCATATGAAACAGCGCTGCTTGCACATTCTCAGTTTTTTTTGGGCCGCATTGTTATTGACTTTTGAAAAGTATGTATAAGGACCAAATTATACGTGCAACCTATTCAGTTCTAAAATGTAGGAGAGGGGATAAGTTTTTTACTGACTCGTCAGTCAGAGATGTAATGGAAAAATTTAACCTTGGGCATCAAGCCTCCAAATACATAATAAATAAGGATTTTAAATTCAATTAAGAAATATTAAATTCTAAACTTAGTTAAAATCCTACAAAAGCTTTCTGATTATTATATGATCCGAGTTAAAGTAAAGTTTTCGCCCATCGACATAAAAGCAAAGCTTAGGAAATATTTGTAATATTCGCTTTGTAATATGCCAACGTTGGTATTCTGAGCCTCGCACTCTCTGTGGCTTTAATATTGTTACCGAGGCAAAGGTACGCTAGTGTCTGTTAAAAAACAAACCTTCGATTAACTTGCTTAATTTGGTTATTTGAATCAGATAAATGAAAAATTTATATAAATATAGAATAGAATAGAATAGAATAATAATTTATTTTCAAAAATACAGTTTTATACAATAATTTACATAGTTTACTTAAGTAAAATAATAATAACATTTGCCTAAACTAGGAAAAACCTGTGTTTCAGGCGAGAATATAGTCTTGCAATATTTAAATTGTCACAAAATCATAACTCTAATTGTTTGTTTACCATATTTCGAGCATGTATAAAGACATCGCGATTTGAAATGTTTTACGGGATTAATGTAGTAAAAAATTAGGCACTCACATATTTATTGTTTTAAAATATCAAGAATTTTGTTAACTTATAACTTCGGAATGCTTAAAAACAAAAACAGTCCAATGTTACATTGTCGTTGCTTATTAAAACCAAAATATTCGTTGTTCATTTGTTTATTTTTTTTTACTGAGTCTGTTCCAAAAAGGTTTTGATTTTTCGATATTCTTTTTTTTTCATACTAAGATAACTCATTTCATTACTCTAGAAAAAAGTACGCTAGCGAAGGCAGTTTTAGCTCTCATGTCAATTAAGAACCCACATAAAATTTCTGGAGCGAAACAACTCGACCTGTATCTACGAAGCTATTTGATACTATGAGCTGAAAAAACATTCTTAGGAAATGAGATTTCTTAATCTTTTTAGCGTGTTATGGAAAATCTTTTGAAGTTTTTTTTCCTATTATTTATTAAGCGGCAAAATTCAATGACTTTTAGAATTAATTAACCACAAGTTATACAGTTTTTAGCATCCCCGCTAAACGGCTCATAAATCATGTACAGGCCGTCATCTGGTACCACAGATTAAAAATACTTAAAGACAATCTAAGCCGAGACGGTAAGACGTTGGAACGCTACTTGGGGTCCGATCGATGGCGCGGAGTACGCCAAATCGATATGCGTAGTACTACTGAATGAGCTGCGCGCGCTGCCCGCCTTACGTAACGCGCAGAATACCACCTGTTGCCGAAGCCTGTAAGCCGGCTGAATCAAAAATTGCCGTAGTAATGCAAACCTGAAGGAGGGAGGCGTGATTTTATTTGGGCGGGTAACAGGAGTCATTGCACCAGCGCAACCTTCGCCGCTGCATCAAGGGTGCATAGTAGTATAGTAGTAGTAGGTTGTACGAAGTACTTACATGAAAGTAGTCTTGGTCGGCGTCATCGGAATTTTATAAAAACATGACATTTTATTGAAAATTGAATTTCAATCAAAGCTTTTGCGAAAATAACGAGATATCGTTAACTGGTTCTTAAACAAGTACTTAGCACTATATTTTCATAAATTAAGATTAAATTCATCGATGCGATTGGCTTGTAAATTTGAAAAGTAGCTTTACTTTTCAACAATATGCTTTCCAATTATCACCCTTAGGTTGATGTTCGGAAATTCTGTCTCTAGTTTTCTTAAACAAAATCTTAAATTTCAAATTTAATTTCAAGTAAAAACTTTAGTCACCTTCAAGTTTGTTTTATGAAATTGAGTGAATCAAAAATTCTAGCTTAATTTGTACAAGAACAATTAATTACAATAGGTTTATAGTTAATAGTTTGGTTTTGTTTCCACAGTCAAAACATTAACAAAATGATTCTGTAGGACATTGATATTATACTGTTATGATAATGGTTCTTATGCTTTTTTTTTCAATAAAATATTAGTTATGTCACAGTTAGCATTCTAACTGAATCTGAATCATTAAGACCAAGTTCATAAGAATCAAATATTATTAAAACGAAAAGTTTACAACTTTATTAAAAATACAACAATATTAAATATTTATCTTGACTTTTTCAAAATCAAAAAATATTTATTCAAATAAACTTAGAAAATAAGTGCGTTTGAATTATCTACATTTGCCTACCGCGCATTCAAGATTTTTTTAAGCTGACAAGAAGAAAGGGCGCAAGAAATTTAATAGCTTTATCAAAATCAGAATTAACGATATTTACAAATATACAATATGTTTGATTAGCGATGTCGTTTTAAAAGCAGATAATATGATCAATTTTATCGATAAACCCCCCCCCCCCCCCCACACACACACACACATATTGGGGTCTATCCCCTCTCCTGTTGGAATGACCGGCATTTTAAATTTGACTTTTTATTTTAGATGGCCCTGGCGAAAAATATTAATTTCTCCCGATTTAAAAGTCCTACGGTTATAAAAAAAACTGGACAAGTGCGAGTCGGGCTCGCCCACCGAGGGTTCCGTACAGACCTACATCTATACATAAAATAAAGCTATAGAAAAGTTGTGTCGGTACAAAGGAAATATTTTGAAAAAAAGTGGTTGGTAGTTATTAGTTTTTTTTATATGAAAACTGTACTACGGAGAGTTCAAGCTTCATCCCAGGTTCTACCTACCGGAATTATGTGAAAAATTGCTTAGATTATAAGTTGGACTCCAAGCTACCAAACTGTAAAAAAATACCATCAAAATCCGTTCAGCAGTTTTTAAGTGATTCGCGCAAAAACATTTAGAATTGACTGCTATATAGATAACCATTTGAAATCCTTTGTCGCCACGTAGAAAATAACCCTTCCAGGGATTAAGACAAAGAATTGACCACGGGCGAAGGTTTGAAATGGAATAGTACATTACTGCAGCGGCACTCAAACTCAAGACAGGCATTGAAGAACATACGTGAGTCCATCAATGCCTAGTTGCGGCCAAGGCTTGTATAGTATACTTTTCTCAAATAATGTGCGGAAATTCAAACCAAGTAGCTTATAAACTTTTAACTTTTTAGTTTTAAAAGTTTTAAGCTTTTTATTTTTATTTTAAATTACAGTAATTGAAAAAAGAAAATGGAAAGATTTTTTTAATCTTTTTGGAATGTGCACATAAAGGCCTTTCATTTGATATACTGCCCGGCACGTAACTTGGCAAGATAAAAACGAGACAAAAGATGCGCAGTAGCCACAAACACTAAACTCGGCGCATCTTTTGTCTCATCTTTCTCTTGCCAACTTATATGCCGGCATCTGTACCCATATTAAAAAAACGGGTACGTATCAGAATGTCTAAAGTTAGAATGTCTAAAGTTAAAATGACAAAGTTCAAAATGTCAAAAATTTAAATTCAAATGGTTTAAAATGTCAAAAATCATTATGTCTAATTTCAAAATAGCAAAATTCAAAGTATCAAACGTATCAAATACTTAAAAGTTAAAATATCAATGGTCATTAAGTCTTAGTTCACAATGATTTATTTGAATTGGGTTGAATCTTAAAACGAATCGCCTTCTTTGAGGTTAATTGAGTCTGTGGAGGTGTCTTTGGGCTTCGCCTAAAATGCTTTATAGCAAATTTAGCTGCCGGAAACGAGTCTAAACTAGTCTACTGGGACTTAGAAACCGTAGACCGCAGATCACGAGATAGGTGCGAGGAGCGTAGCGACGAGCATGTTAGGTTGACATGAACCCAGCGCGCGAGCCGAGCGAGCGAAGCGAGCGTGCCGCGGCAGCGGCCGGCGAAGCGCCAGAAAAAAAAATCTATTTCAAAGTCAATTGGTGGGTTTTGTTTGCCGGCTACTGAATCAGTGAGTAGCGCGGCTATGTTGATGTGCGGCGGAGGCACAGAGGTTAACACGCAGTTATTTAAACTAATTAATAAGATACCTAAATTAAAGAAAATAATTAAATTCTATACGTCATTATATGTATTCGGACTATTTGACATTTTAAGTTTTGATCATTTGAACTTAGACATTTTAATTTAGGACTATCTGACCGTTTGACATTTTCGTTTTTGACATTTTGAACTTTTTACATTTTAATCGTTAGACATTCAAATTTTTGACATTTTGAACTTTGTCATTTTAAGTTTAGACATTCTAACTTTAGACATTCTGATACGTACCCAAAAAAACTGTTTTTTTTTTAATTTATTTCCAGTTTTTCAATTTTTTTTTCAGTTTTTTGGAAAGTACACGTCAAGGCCTTTCATTTGATACCCATACTGCAAAAAAAATTTTTCTTTCTTTTTTATTTTTTTTTTCAGTTTTTTGGAATATGCTCATCAAGGCCTTTCATTTGATACCCATATTGAAAAAAAAAATATTTTCTTTTTTTGTTTTTAATTTTTTTTTCATCTTTTTGGAATGCGCTCATCAAGGCCTTTCATTTGATACCCATATTGCACCAAAACATTTATTTTTTTTGTTTTTATTTTTTTTCAGTTTTTTGGAATGTGCTCATCAAGGCCTTTCACGTAATACCAGTATAGCGAATATTAAAAAAAAAATTTTTTGGAATGTGCTCGCTCATCAAGGCGACATTTGATACCTATAAGTATTTGTGTTTCATTGAAAAGTTCGCTCCATATCTAAATTACACGTGTGTGATGAGTTTTAGTAGAAACATTGCCGGACAGACGCAGGCAAATTTTGTATGTGTTCGCAGCTCAGGTTTTTGGGTTGAAGAACGTATACTATCAGGTCAAAAATGATGAAGATTCGTATAGATAAAAAAATACGTTTAATTTCGATTTTTTACATTACAAGCAGGCAGTTAGGTTCAAAGAGAGTGAATGAATCAGACGAAAGAACGAATTACAAATTATGGAACGAATGGGGATCGAATGAATGGTTCATTGCGAACGGGTCAGCAGCTTCGTTGGGTTCTGTAGTCGCTAGATGGCGCCAACATACTGCCGGCCTTGGAAGCTTCTACCTAGCTTCCAAAAACTCGATTATGGAGCCGTCTTCTGGCGTTTATGAAGTCATCTTAGTCGTAGGGCTCGTCGTTGACGTCGACTGGGTTATTGAAGATTCATCTTCTTGTGCAGGGAGCGGACATATCTTTGAAAATGCTCGCTTCACTGTCCCCGTTGATGTTCGAATTTCAGCTACTCGTGCTACTCCATCTTTCCCTGGGAAAACTCGTACAATCCTTCCCAGACGCCACTTGAGAGGGGGTTGATGCTCTTCTTTGAGTAAGACGAGACTATCGAGTTTGATATTGTTTACATTGGTCTTCCACTTAGTGCGAACTTGAAGATCCGTCACGTACTCGGATGACCAGCGTTTCCAGAAGTTTTGACGCAGCTGTTCCACCCGATCATAGCGGGACAAGCGATGAGTCTGCACGCCTGTGATGTCTGCTGTAGCTGGAGCGGTCAGAGGTCGGCCGATGAGAAAATGGGCAGGAGTAAGGGGTAGGTAATCTGATGGGTCTGTGGACAGAGAAGACATGGGACGGGAATTTAAGACGGCCTCGATTTGTACCAATACCGTACCAAATTCCTCGTATGTTAGTTTCGAATTACCTAATATGCGTCTAAGGTGATGTTTACACGATTTCACTCCCGCTTCCCAAAGGCCACCAAAATGAGGAGCGTATGGAGGTATAAATCTAAATGTTATGCCATCATTTGCGGCTAAATCGATAACTTTATTACGATTATGTTCTGATAAGAGTGGAAATTCTTTTTCCGCTCCGACAAAGTTTTTTCCGTTATCGGAAAATATTTCTAGAGGCTTTCCCCGCCTTGAAATGAAACGTTTTAAAGCAAGTATATAATCATCTGAAGATAAGCTACTTACAAGTTCTAAGTGAATACATCTTGTCACAAAACAAACAAATAGGCAAATGTAGCCTTTTACCAATTTCGCGCCACGACCCTTTCGATTTAATATTAAAACTGGTCCTGCAAAATCTGCTCCTGTGCGACTGAAAATAAAACTAGCCTCTAAGCGTTCAGTAGGTAAATCACCCATTATAGGTTTAAAAATATTACCACGCCAGCGCGCACACACGACACACTGATGTACGATTTTTCGCGCAAGATTCCTACCAGCTAACGGCCACCAACTTTCACGTATAGTGCATAACAGGAGTTGCGGTCCAGCATGAAGTAATTTCGCATGTTGATATTGAAACAAAAGCATGGTAAATCGACTTTTACTACATAATAATATTGGGTGCCGTTTACTGTAACTAAATGTAGACACATTACTTAATCTACCACCTACACGAATTAAATTTTGTTCGTCTAAAAATACGTTTAAACTTAAAACCTTATTCGATTCCTTACAATTTTTTAATGTTCCGTTTTTGATTAAACAATTATACAATGAAGGAAACGATTGCATTTGGGCGAAGCGTGCCAGCAACTGCTCAGACTGAGTTAACTCGGTGGCCGATAAACAACCGGTTTTGCGCGCTTCTTTGTTGCGTGCGTTATGAATGAATCGAAGTAAGTATGCACCTGTACGTATCAACCTATTGTATGATGAAAATCTTTCAAAGTCGAATATATTTTCCGGGTTAATGCACAATGTATTTACAGTTTTACATTTTAATTCAGGCAAGTCTTTACAAATAGGTGTAAGTTGATTATTAGGCGCCCAGTCTGATAAATGTAAATAAGCAGGACCGTGCCACCACAAACTACTATTATTAAGGTCGCAAACATTAAGGCCCCTTGACACTAAGTCTGCTGGATTATTTTGACTTTCTACGTGTAACCATAAAGCGTCGCTAGTTAAATCATTGATTTCTGTTACTCGATTTTGCACGAAAGTTTTTAGTAAATGTTGTGACATACGCAACCACCCAATAACGATAGTTGAGTCGGTCCAAAAATAAACATTGTCGAATTTTAATGAAAGAGAATCACTTATCATTTTATACAGTCGTGCACCAATTAAACAACTACACAGCTCTAATTTGGGAATAGAAATAGTTTTTAAAGGTGATACCTTGCTTTTTGCACAAAGTAAATGAATTGAGACTGAATTTTCGTTTATTGTGCGAACATATGCGCAAGCTCCGTAGGCTTCCTGTGAAGCGTCCGAAAATATATGTAATTCTAATCGTTTACCGTTAATATTTCTAACAAATCGCGGAATTTCAATAGTGTGTAAATATTGTTTAATTGAATCTACGAATTTACAAAATTTTACCAAAATGTCGTTAGGAACCGGGTCATCCCAGTCAATTTTACTTAACCACAGACTTTGCAGAAGTACTTTTGCTACAATAACAATGGGTGCTAAAAGCCCTAAAGGGTCATAAATTTGTGCAATAATCGACAACATTTTACGTTTAGTCATTGATGATGACGTATCTACTTCCGTTAATTTAGTGGAAAAATAAAATTGATCGGTTTGATTATGCCAACCCAAACCTAATGTTTTTGTTTGTGTATGTTCGTCTATTGCTAAGTCCTTTGAGGATGTCGAAGCTTGAAGGTCACAGTTGAATGTCCATTTTCGCAACGAATAACCATACTGAGCTAAGGTATTAGATGTTTTCTCGCAAATACGAATTAAAGTTTGAGGATCATCGTTCGAGGTCAACAGGTCATCTACGAAGAAATCTTCTCTAATGACACGTGATACCTCCTCATCATCGCATTCCTGTGCTACCTGATGTAAGCAGCGTATACACAAGTACGGAGCCGAAGCGCATCCGTAGGTCACGGTATTTAAACGGAAAATACCCATCTGATCTGAAGGATTTTCTCGCCACAGTATAAGTTGTAGATTCCGTTGGTCGGACTGAATAAGCGTTTGTCTATAGGCCTTTTCAATATCAGCGCATGCGACCGCTTGATATTGCCTAAATCGCAATAAAATTGAAAAAATGTCGTTTTGTAATTTTTGTCCTATGAATTGAATATCGTTTAGTGATTTATTTGAATCAGTCGTGCAGCTCGCATCAAAAACAACTCTTAATTTAGTTGTCGAGCTACTTTCACGAAACACCCCATGATGGGGAAGAAAATAATACGGCGGATCGAAGTTATCAACTTTAGTCATGTGACCTAATTCACGATATTCACGCATAAAATCAACATATTTTCGTTTATATTCAGGCTTACGCTCTAATTTCTGTTCTAAAGAAATAAATCGTTTAAAAGCTGTCGTGTATGAGTCACCTAGCGCATCAGCTGACTCTTTCAGAGGCATGCGAACTGAAAATCTACCATCTAATTCGCGTCTAATTGATTTTTTAAATATTTCTTCGCATTTACGTTCGTCACTAGTGAGACTGTTTCCTTTGGGCAAGTCTTCTAGCTCCCAAAAGTTTTTCAATTGCAAATCAACACTAGTATTTTGTGAAAAATTACATTGAACATTACTAGGTTGAAAAGGTAAATTATTCGTATAAATAGGTCCAGAAATTAACCATCCCAATTTTGATTCGTGTAAGTAAGGCCCGCAGTCTAATTTTATTTTATTTTCCTTTAAAAGTCCCCAGAAAAGATCAGCACCGATTAATAAATCTATTTCGGAAGGTACGTAAAAATTCGGATCTGCGAGTTTAATATCGACTGGTATGGACATTGCATCGCGCTCGAGACTCACGGTCGGTAACAATGACGTAATGCATGGCAAAACATAACATTGAATATTCGTATTATAATCGTTTAATTTAGATCGAATAACGAAATTACACAATTTATTCGAGTGTGAGACCGATTGTCCCACACCACTTATTTGAACAGTGGACTGTACATATTTCGTAAAATTAATTCGTTTACAAAACGCATCGGAAACAAATGAATGCTGGCTCCCGCTATCCAGGAGCGCGCGCGCCGTGTGTCGCCTATTATATTCATCGCATACTTCGACTAGTGCAGTTGATAACAAAACCGGTGTCATCAGCTGTGACCTAGATACGCCGTTCATATCGTGCGAATCTAATGATGAGTGCAATACGGTCGTATTTACTTGAACCGAGCAGGACTCCTTTTCTTTTAATTCACAAGTGTTTTTATTCGGTAAATCTTTGTGCAACAACGAATTATGCTTTTGTTTACATTGTTGGCAAGGGCCAAAGAAACATTCTTTAATCGAATGACCACTTCGCAAACAATTAGGACATAATTTTTTATCGTTTATTAATTTATGACGGTCGTCCACAGATAAGTTTAAAAACATACTACAAATATACAAAGCGTGATTCCCGTTGCACATTTCACAAACACGATTTCGTTTATTTGTATTCGAATTGTTAGCGGCTAGATAACTATAAGTTTGTGATTTCACTACTGGTGGTTTTCTATCGTATTTATTGTAAGACGTGTTATTTGAATGAGCATTCTGAGACTTATGGAAGCTTTGTGAATTATTCGAATTATTATTGACGTTTATCATTTCCAATAAATCTGCTCGATTCCTCAAAAAAGTTAATAAATCGTTTAAATTCAATTTACGTTTCTGATATTGACCTTGAAGGCCGGAAATAAGTGTTCCCTTATAATTTTCCCACTCTCGTTCGGTGGACGAATCTAGTTTACACACAATCATGTATATAATTAGAGTATCCCATGATTCTGTGGGTTCTCCTAACGATTTCAATGCTCGTAAGTTACGTAAGACAGAATCTATCATTTTCCTAATTAATAATGGCGATTCCCTATTAATATTTGGCACAGAAAATATAGCCTTCACATGATTATGTACTAAAAGTCGATCGTTTTGGAATCTATGAAGTAATAATTCCCATGCATGAATATAATTTTCCGAGGAAAATTCTAAAGCGCTTATAACTTGTAATGCACTACCGCTAAGTGATGACCGTAAATAGTGGAATTTTTGAATTGCGTTTAAATCATTACGATCATGAATCATGGTCGTGTATGAATTTTTGAATTCGATCCAGTCGTCATATAAACCCGAAAAGGAGGGTAGTTTGATATCCGGTAATTTGATATGTGACGATGTATTTTCAGCACTCGATTTAATAGAACTAACTGTATTATGATCATGATCGTCTAAAATTGATTTTGCCAATGAAATACATTTAAAATATTGCTCTTCGAAATTTTCCCTATACTCGATTTGCGTTAAAACGTCACTTTCATCAGCTGAAAATTCTATTTTATTCTGTATTTCGTTAAATTCTTGAAACACTGATTCTAATTGAGAAACTTTTAATTTCAGTTCGAATAACTGACATTTTTCCAACGGCTTTTGAAATTTTAAAATATATTTTTCGAATAAAGTTACACGGGATTTAAAAATACCTCTCTGTTTCTTAAGATCTGCAAAGTTTACATTTAAATAAGATCTACGAAAATCACTGGAAGGCGAACGACTACCTTCCCTAGAAGGTTTTGGCACAATAAGTTTCGGTTTTTCGGAATGTTCCTCAGTCTCACTCATTTTAATGGCAAATTAGAAAGCAAAGAGTACTTACAATCGTATAAAGATCACCTCGGCAGCCCAGACAACTCGCGGTCACCGAAGGTTGTTCAAGGTATAACGGTTGCACTTTGAACTGGAATTTGAAAATATGGCACGATATTAGCACTAAATCGACCTGGGATGGGAAGGAACTGGAGGGATGACTTGACCTGGTAGCTTTCTTCGCGTTTATCGTTTTTGGCGCTGGTTTCTCGTCTCGGGTCTTCTTGATACGGTGGGCATCGACTTCCGTTCGTATAGTATCTTCGAATCCCGTCACTCGGCGAGATGGACCATGTTCGCAGCTCAGGTTTTTGGGTTGAAGAACGTATACTATCAGGTCAAAAATGATGAAGATTCGTATAGATAAAAAAATACGTTTAATTTCGATTTTTTACATTACAAGCAGGCAGTTAGGTTCAAAGAGAGTGAATGAATCAGACGAAAGAACGAATTACAAATTATGGAACGAATGGGGATCGAATGAATGGTTCATTGCGAACGGGTCAGCAGCTTCGTTGGGTTCTGTAGTCGCTAGATGGCGCCAACAGTATGAAAATCCATTATTACACGTTAGTAATGGATTCTCATACAAATATTGACGGTGCGGTTTAGGTCTGTCCGTAAACTCCGATTTAGCACGAAGAAGTTTGTCAAAATAATGTTCGAATTTCCAAGCATGTTTGAGAAAAAATAAAATAATTACAAACCGGTGGGTTTGTAATTATTTTATTTTTTCTGTATAAAACACCTGTATAAAATACAAGTACTTCTAATTGTCAACAGATGGCGCTGTATATCAATAGTACACTATAATGTTCTGTGAAATGGTGTTATCTATCGCAATGTTATTAGAGAAAATGGGTGTATTCCAACAAGACCCTTGCTCCGAAAGTCTGTTTCCATCCCGTTCGAGTCACGTCATATCGGTGTGAAAAACGCGCTGATTGTTATATACCTACTCTGTGGTGATAGCTATTGGTCTGCTGGAATGCACTCCGTTGATTGTTTTAATCTTTGACCCCCTGTCATGCAGCGTGACATACCGCCATGTTGCGAAAATATTTAGAGCCAAATTTATTACTTTTTAATTTTATTTTTAAAAGTAATTAACTATAACAATATTTGAAAGGATCTGAATAATTAATAATAATAAATATTGATATTTTAAAAAGAATTAGTGGCGCGATTATCACAAAAGTAATTAATTAGAAGTTAAACTATGACCGCGCATACCATACCGTTGTTTCACCAAGATGATTAATAGTTACGTATTTTAATGACCATATTTTATATGATTTAATTACAAATATACAGTTTTCAGATTTATTCCTGTAAGTGTAGTATAAGACGCTATTACCTGCCAAATTTCATAGTCCTAGGTCAACGGGAAGTACCCTATGAATTTTGATTCCTTTGAGAGTATCGAAAATGCATTTTTTGCGCCCTAAACGGCACTATCTTTTTTTTACGCTAATTTAGAAGTTTGAATTTTTTACAGCTTCAAGGGACCGTAGACCTTAGTATATGGTTTAAATTTCAACTCGATACCTCCACGCGTTCCCGAGATAAAGGGTCTTGACAGACAGACGGACGGACGGACGGACAGACAGATGGACAACAAAGTGATCCTATAAGGGTTCCGTTTTTTCCTTTTGAGGTACGGAACCCTAAAAATACTTTTCGAGCTACTAATATCAATAATCAAGTAAAAAATTAAATTGTGTAAACTTTTAACTTTACTACGTCAAAAAAAAAACTAAAATAAATTTTAATAATAAATTACTACGCATTTTTTAGTTTTTCTCACAGATCTAAAAACTAGGACATTAAAGTGCAATTTTTCGCATTATTATAACACACATGAATATTATCTACAAAACGACATCAAAATCATTGCTCTAAGTTGCATATTTCGAGAGTTATTGTTGTTTGAATATGACCCTTACAAGCGTTAAATATTGATTTTCGAAAATGGTCAAATTTCAGAACTCGTAAATACTTGCTTTTATGGTTCAATGACATTTATATTCAGATAAAATTATCAATTTAACTGATAAAAATGTTTTTAAATTTGTCAATTTTCAAAAATATTTTTTTAATTGTTTACATAAGGGTCATATTCAAATATCAACAACTCTCGCAATATACAAATCAGAGCAATGATTTTAGTATCAATTTGTAGATTATATTTTTGTGTATTATAATAATGAAAAAAATTGCACATTAATGTCCTAGTTTTTTAGATCTGTGAGAAAAACTATAAAAATGCATACTAATTTCTGGCTAAAATTTAATTTAGTATTTTTTATGATGTATAAAAATGTTTACCTATTAGGTGATATTATTTGCTTTCAAATTATATTTTTTTATAACTGCATGACGACTTCTAAATCAGGAAAAATTAGTATTTTAAGTAAATTAGGACATCTAAAATAAAAAGTCAAATTTAAAATGCTGGTCATTTCAACAGGAGAGGCGATAGACCCCAACATGTGGGGGGTTTTGTCGATAAAATTGATTATATTATCTGCCTTTAAAAGTTCATATTGTAACCAAACATATTGTATATATATTTTTCATTTTGTAACATCGTATCAATTGTCATTTTATAAGTCCATTCTACATTAATTTGTTCATCGACTGTACTTCTGTATCCACAGACCACAAAACAATACTACGTATAATGTCTGTGACTGAATCCTACGCATAAAGACCCACTCACCATGCGTGGTAGCACGCATTTATTAAATAAAGCCTGATTAAGTAACGAGACACAATTCATATTTCTGAACGAGTAACGCCTACTTACATGAAAATATCACAATCTATCAACGTTACTAATGATAGGTAAATACCTATCATTAGTAACGTAGGCATTTAACTAAAACTAAATATTCGGGAAATTAACTAGGGGTCAATTTTGACACCTACTTAATTTCCCGAATGTTTTAGTTTAGTTTAAAAGTATATAACATATTTTGTTAAAATAATATTTTGTAATATTACTGAGGTAAATGTTATTTTGACATAGTATCATTTATTTGTATTACTTTATAGTACATTACGATATTAGTGCGTTAATATGGTTATAACATGCGAGGCGGAATTTCAGCCCGAGCCGAAGGCGAGGGCGTAATTCAGCCGAGCATGTTATAACCAATACGCACGTATATCGAACGACGTTTTTTAACACATTTGCGAGAAAACACAAAAAAAATACGCCTACGCTACATTTTCGGAAAATGACTTGGCATTTTTCATGTTTTTCCACTTCAAGAAATTTTCATACGTGGTTATGTATCTGTCCTTGGATATTGATGGCAGCAAGCTGTCGCATGCGGTTCGCGCTTCTGTTAGTATATCCGGTGGAGTTGAAGTAATATATTGCTCATCTTCATTATTGAAAGTTGACATTTTTTAGATATTCACAATACAAGTACAAAGAAAAGAAAATTTGAGAAAAATGACGCGAGGATTATTTTCTGCCGTGGCTGCGTGAAAATGTTGGCAAAGACGCTAGAGCATGCAGCCAAGTTTTTAAATTAACGAATAAACTGCTTTTTTTTTATTTTAAATAAACTCAATCTGTGAATGCACACTGTATACTGACTGGCGCCGCGCGGCGATTAGTTCGAAATTTGAATAGCAACAGCGCGCTGCTCACTAGCTGGAGTCGTGCGGCGGCGATCAGTTCCATATTTGAAATGGCAAATAATACTGTTATGGAATTTGTATGGACTATAACTTAACTATTTGCTTTGGTAACACACGCGTCTTTTATGACCCGCTTTACATATTTAAAACCGGTGGAATTACATCAGCTTTACGAGCAAAGGTGTTAAAAATAACATAACCAATAAGGTTATGTTATTAATTAAAGTTACACCAATAAATGCTGTTATGAGAAACAAGAAGTCCAATGATATTTAGCGATTTCATTGAATATGGTTGAAAAAAGCATTAGGTTATGGTTTAGTTGAAATGAAAACAACAAAGCATGAAATGTAATTGCATTGCAATTATTTATCATGATTATGATAAATAATTATTTCAATTAAGAGATTCCTCACTTCTCATCATCATTATCATTATCAGCCACGACACCCATTGCTGGGTATAGGCCACTGCTGAGTATTGGTTCTGCATTTTCACTTGATAAGGTATATATATTTTAAAGGCAAGTATAGGTAGGTACCTTAAACTTTTGAGTTGCAAAGGCAGTTACACGAATAAACAAATAGACTAAACGATATTTACTGTACGTATTGAAACGCTATTTAGCAATGCAGTGACCATGACCACTATTAAAAAGGTGCCGAAATGTCGGGAAATGTAAAATCAAACTAAATGACCCTAAAAACCTCAACAGCAATCTTTTGTTAGTCTATTACTTCGCAGTCAAGGTGTACTTTTATACGTATTGTTGTGATTTATTTCAATGATATACATTGTGAAGTACCACATCGATTTATCCTTGTTAAAATATGATGATGACTGATCCCTAGCCCTTTTGCCGTCAAGATATCTTGGCTAAACCAAGGCTGCTTGTCTAGACACTCTAATGTCAGAGCCTTTATTACCATTTCACCCTGACATTTTCATTACTCCTATTCTGGTATAAGCTGCCCTCAAGAAGCTTCTTAGCATACAACTCAAGAAATTATTACTTACTGATTAAATAAAGCGATAAAGTTGGTTCAATGTAACTGTGGTAATCCTAATGTAATTGTTTCTAAGCTTAGATTCCTTGAAATTTAATCAAGGTATTATTGTTTGTAATTTTGCTGGCTGTAACTTTCTATAAAAACCATTTTTTCCACTACGCTTGCCGTTACAGTTTTTTGTTTATCAGTCACTGCCAATCAAAGAGTCATTTGGAAGTACTACTTTCTATACCACGATATAGAAACTCATAATATGCAATAAAAAAGCAAAGCACTTTAAACAATATTAAGATCAAAAATAATGCTTAAATTTTCATGTTTATAAATGGAATTACAGAGTAAATAGAAGACGATCGGAGCGTCTAGACAGACGACGGCGCCATCTCGATCCCATTGTGTCAGCGTCAGTGTGACGTCATAGTGACGTGTTGGTAAAGAAGGGTTGGCATTCTGATAGAGTGGTTAGTAGAGCGGCAAAGTATCTCGCTATATGCTAAAACAACAATGGAGGATAGAGAGCAGCGACAGTTTATTTGAACTTTTTATTCTACAAAATTTTTTAGCCGCAAGTTGCGAAGTCTAAAAAATGTGTGACGTGGAAGGCAGGAGGCCTAATATGCCCAAAGCCGGAATAATCAGAGGCTGTCATTAATTTATAGATGTTTAAGCAAGAGTATATTAAGAGCTCATTGATACCGTTAACCTAATACCTATTACAAAGTTACATTTACGGGTTATCTACTCGAATTCGAATTACTTTTAATTGAATCGTGATTGTTCGTAATCGAAAAATATTCAGGGAAGTTTGAGCTATTTTCCATATATTTATACTTTGCTTTTCTATTAAGCAGCTTTACCACAGCATTCAACAGCACAATAATTTTAAAATCAATATGGCTGGCTTTACAAATAGCACTACAATAGTGAATATTTGATTTCCTCATCTATAAGAAAACCGTTTTCCATTTATACTAGGCTTTTGACTACTAAACGACCTATTTGGGTTAGCCTACTTTTAGCTGCTTACAAGCAAACTTGTCAGTTCTTACATTGCTTTTTGCGACCAAAAGAGACTTTATTCGAACAAGACCGATGATGGAGAAAGGAATTTATGAATAACCATCAATTGGTGTATTCACAAAATATTGCTTCGCTAGGTATTTAGGTATCCCTTTTGTGTAACAATATGCTCAAGAAATTCAGCCATATTTTAGAAAACCTTGTACTGAGAAGAAGCTGAGAGAGACTCTCCGAGAGCTGTTTCAACCGACTTTAAAAAAGGAGGTACAGGTTATCAATTCGTTGCGTCTTTTTTAGGGTTCCGTACCCAAAGGGTAAAAACGGGACCCTATTACTAAGCCTCCGCTGTCCGTCTGTCTGTCTGTCTGTCTGTCTGTCTGTCACCAGGCTGTATCTCATGAACCGTGATAGCTAGAAAGTTGAAATTTTCACAGATGATGTATTTCTGTTGCCGCTATAACAACAAATACTAAAAACAGAATAAAATTAATATTTAAGGGGGGTCCCATACAACAAACGTATTTTTTTTGCCGTTTTTTGGTACGGAACCCTTCGTGCGCGAGTCCGTATCGCACTTGGCCGGTTTTTTTTTTAATATAAGTGTGTACAGTGCAGTACATCGATTACTCGAAGACGGCTGAATTCAAAGAGTTATTACATCAAGTTGGTTAAATTTTTTGAATTTTTGAATGTTCATTAGTTTCAGTTTACAGGAAATTCTGTCATTGTGACCGACATGGTAACGACAACAACGTTACCATGTCACAATTTTATAAAAAAAAGACTTTCATTTACTTAATAAAGTGAGTAAATTAATGTTACAATCATTTTTATTACTCGGTTCATTTGTTAGCTTTGTCGCCGGCATAAATCACCATTACGAGTCGACTGCCAATAACTATCTCATTTGTGACACGTAATAAAATATGAAGGTCCAACGTAAATAAATTACTAAGTTACAGCTGTAATATTTTAACAAGCACGTCGATAAATGATATTTGACGACCTCTGTGCTCGAGCAGTTGAAATTGCCGAGTCAAATGAAAAAATATTGTTTTCGATGTGGTCTGGGTTTACAATTCTTTTTCTTAAAATAAATATGCCACTATCTATTCAAAACTAAGTAATACCTATCATTGGATTTTATATTTCAAATCCAATTCTCTCGTTGAGTTAACTCTCTCACTTACCTACTGCGAAGAAGTTAATTCATACCTCATTCTATCATTTGAATAACAAAGGTAACAAAGACAGTGTAAACAATACGCATTAGATGGATTCCCTTCAAGGAGAGACTTAATCCAACTGGAAGACTTTGCAAACTCTATACTTTGTCAACGCAAACTTGGAAACTAAAGCGCCTACACTCAAGTCGAGTGAGCAATGCTTAGTATACATTTGCAGTCACATAAAGGCTTAAGTTTGAACACAACTTGTGTTATTTACTAAAAGTGTCTGGTAAAAATTTAAACTCAATTCACAAGTACAAAAAAGTTGGTGCGAATAGCCTTAACAATTATTTACCAACAATATCGATACTAACCGTTAAAATACGTTTCGAAAACTAGACTTAACTGTCTACAGTTGAATTAACGAGGATAATGAAAACGCTGTTCAGCACCACAAATATTGAAAGAAATCGCATTCGTATAAGACAAGGTTTATGGAGGCATCGCGGTGGAAACATCGGAT
This sequence comes from Agriphila geniculea, assembly GCA_943789525.1. Classification (NCBI taxonomy): domain Eukaryota; kingdom Metazoa; phylum Arthropoda; class Insecta; order Lepidoptera; family Crambidae; genus Agriphila; species Agriphila geniculea. The sequence goes on from OX038875.1 coordinate 20,315,604, forward strand.
AAAATACCGTAATGCCGAGTTTACACGGACCGAGCCGCTGACTAGACGATTAGAAGTCTACCGTTTATTCGCAACATTGTAGTACAATGAGGTACGAGTCGCGTGGGAGCTACTAGTTGTGATATAGTGGGGGTAAGGCCTTGTCTAGATGACGTGATTTTACGCGCGAGTTGACACACGATTTTGGTTACACTGCTGTCAATATTGCACACGTTACTGACAGAGCTGATCCTAAGCGACCAATTTATAACGAGTGTGTCAACTCGTGCGTAAACTTGCTTGATATGGGTGAACGACAAGCAAACGCAAAATCTGTACTTATAACAGTTTTTTTACCGCACAGATGGGGCCATAGACATAGAAAATTTTCGCTGCGCTCAAGAAGACCAACAAAGCGTGGAAAGGAGAAGTTAACATCATACGGACACGGTCTATGTAAAAAAGAGACAAGGGATCAAGTGACATGTGCCAACTTTTTTTACAGTAAGAGCCCCTAGCGTCCCGCCTAGCAAATGAGCAATCACAGTTTGTTTAAAATATTTGTTAATCTTAATTATAATTTAAAATAAAGGTATCGTGGAGCCATGGTGTCTTGTGCTCTAAGTAATTGTGATGTGACAAAAAGAAATAATCCAAGTAATCACACTTTTCACAGGTAAATAAGATATTGCCACACATTTCTCTAAAACCAAATTTCTCTACATTTATTCATTTATCGACGTCTTCGTCAGTATGGAACATAGTTTATTAATTTCCTTTGTCGTATATAGTCATATTTTATGAATCTAAGTCATATTTTACGTATCTCATATAAAATGTATGCATTAGTTTTCGGATCACCTGTTTATTGACATTGTTGTTTATTGACATTGTTGTTCTTTGACATTCTATTTCTATGGATGGGGCCCTATTTTTGAAAGGTAGCAAGCACTCTTTCCTACTCATTTTCATCTTTTACGGTGTAAAGTCACAATTGACAACACGCACTAGAACAGCACAAACTTATCTGTCTTGGTCACGGCGGCATCGCTGTCGTCTATTTAGTCGACGGCGTAACCTAGGTAACAATAAGTAATAACACTTTGTAACGTTGTGTTCTGACAATCCACAAGTTTAAATCTTGGCGCGCAAGCGAAATGGTAGTTTTCAGTATTTTGCAGGAATTGGCACCTCCCCTTTAACGTCATTGGTTGTTTTTTGTAGCAGTCGCAACTTTAATAAATGTCTTTTCAAATTTTTTATTATTTGCATAAGGCTTTGAAAATAATAAACATTGAGAATCAGAGCAAAGTCTCTCAAATTTCGCTTCAGTTTAGCAAGGAATTAGACGATAGAAGATGGCGCGTGCCGCGCGTGATGATTCTGACCAATAGCAACAACGCCCAATAGGAAGGCAGATTTCGGAGCTACGGTGTTGCCATCTCGTGTCACGCTCTTCCATCTGACACTTTTGTTGAAGTTATGCGCGAACACCTTTTTGCTAGCTGAAGCGTCGATTGACAGTTCTTTGCGTTTTGTCCAAAAGTTTTATAGTCAGGAGACGCACAGATATTTATTTCTGTAGGTTAAATTTTGTTTGCAAAATATTTGGTAATTTTATTTAATTTCCAAGTGTGTTCGAATTTCGGAAAACGGAACGTTTTGGAAGGAGTATCGAAGCGGGTTAGGGCAACACCAAGCGAGCCTTCAGTTTTCAGGAAAAAAGATGACATGTGTGTTGAGAAAGAATTTTGATTATTTTATTTAACGCGGCCGAAGTCGGTCGAATAATTTAGAGAGAGAAAAACGCTACTGAGGTAAGTGGAGTGATATCTGTTTCAAGGCAGACTTCGTAAGACGCCATGAACATTTTCTGAGGTGGTGTTTATTACAGGTAAAACCTCAAGTTGCAGACCATCGTTTGTTTCTGGTCGCTGGCCTGAAGGTTTGCCAGGATCTTCGAAGGTTACTTGCCGTGGCTTGAGGAGTCAGCCAGGCAAAATTTCAAACGGGTGGAGGGAGCAGGCGGTTTGAAATCCTGCTAATCAGGATTGCTGCTTTAGCAAGACCTGGTAAGAAGTTGAAAACATTTTCCCCACGCCACGCCGCCATGTTGCATAGCCACAACGTGTTCAAAGTCTAATTTTCAGTTTGGTTAATCCTACACGTTTGTTTCAGCTATGGGAAATTAATTTCATCAATAATCTTTGGGTCTACCACGTGCCACGTCATGTGTTGATGAGTTGCTGTCCACAACTACATGATAATCCTCCAGGGAGTTCAGAGGTCTAAATAATCCCTCATTAGTAAATACAGGACACACGAGGTCGGTGCTTTTTTACCCTTTAAATATTGTGAACCGTGGTATTTTCCAATTAGGGATGATAATTTAATATAAACTGTAACTTTTACTCCTTTTGGCGACCCGACACACACCAACCAATAGAATCCATGTAGCGACCCCTGTCGCTGAGCTAGATTTGTGATTTTTTTCTCATGTAAGGTGTAAACCAATATATTAATAATATAGACTGTTTCAACCCATACCATTTTTTATTTTTTTACCTTAAATTTATTATTTTGTCTCGTGGGTCCCAGCGGGCAATATTCAAAGGGAACCACGTGGCAAATGGCGCCCACATTTATTTAAAGTTATTGTTTGGTGTGTTTTGGTCAGCAACATCCCCAACTTTCTCATATCTGGGCCCGGACCGCAGGGTATATTGAGTGTGTAACAACTGTCCTGGCCCACCCCTTTGGCTTACTTATGGAATGATTTTAGTACTGATTGAGAGAGGGTAGGAGAGAGTAGGGGAGTGTTTTGTGTTTTGGTAAAAGTTTACAGTCGAGTCATTATATATTTTTGCTTAACTTAGAATCATATTTTGAAAGTATTTACTAGAGTCATATATGTATTTTGTGTAACTTAGAGTCATATATTTTTCAAATAAGAATATTTAGCTTCATTTTTATTGTGTGAACAACATTTAAAAGTCATTTTTTGTGCTTGAACAACATAACCACAGTAAAGATTTTTTTTTTTTCAATTTAATACTTTTCTTTGGAACATTTTGCTTAGAATTTGTCTTTTTGGTAAGCAACAGTAGCGGCATAGATGGAAATTGTTTTTAGGTTGGAATACCACAGGTTCTAGTTTGTAATTTTATGTTGTGGTGTGCTGCTATTGTGAATGTTATAAAGTGAAAAAAAAAAACACAAGTGTGGTTGTTTTATTTCCTTTAAATTTTTAAGTGTTAAGCTTTGTTCTATGTTTTATGTTATGTGTTATATGTTTTTATAAAACTAGGGTTATCATAAGATTTATATGTTCAGGTACCTACATGTTTCATGTTTTAAAGTTAACTTCAAGTTATATTGTTTTCATGATAAACTGTAACTAAACAGACATAAATATCAGATTTTACATTTGGTAACAATCTAGTGTTGTGTACACATTCATACTTTCAGAGAAAGATTTCAGTTTTCAACTTAAAAATTTATTTTGTTTTTACAAAGAATACATTTTGTTAAATTTAAAGTCCATACAGTGATTTATAAATTTGATACATTTTGTTAAAATTACATTTTATACAATTGGGTGAATATTACAATATTGTTACAAGCGGTGTGTCGTTGTGGTCAATACAATTACAAATAATTTTCTTGAATACTGTGTTTTCTCTGATTTAGTGTTGGATAATTTAACATTACCCTTTATTTAAATTGATTGTGAAGGAAATACCACCAGTTCTTAACGATGGATTTAGAAATTTTAGTACATTCGCTTTTAAAAGATGAACTTACTTATGAAGTGACAATTAGGTCTGAAACACCGACATCTACAGTGCCTTTGTTGAGAAAGCAACTAAAACAACTTCTTATTGAGTGTCCCTCTGAGGTAATCATGGAAACAGAATTTGAAAGTAGTTCAGAACTTAAAATTATTTCAGATAAAATTAAAGAATTAAAAGCAAAACTTAGTGAAAAATCTGTTACAGCACATTGTTTGAGCAGATGCCGTGGTTTGGTACGACACTTACATCATAGGCTATTGCGAGTTGTGTCGGATGACCCTGCTGTTTTGTCACAAAAGGCAGAGTTGTCTAGCGCAATCGAGTTTTTATTGTCAGTTTCTGAAAAGTTTTTCTTGTCAACAAGAGCACAGCATCCTGAACAGTGCGACACACAGGTGGAACCGGTGCCAGTAGTAGCAGTTGCGGAATGTTCTGGTGATAGGAATGTGGCAAAGTGGAACTTGAGATTCAACGGGACCACAGACCCTCGTTCATTTTTGGAACGTGTCGAAGAGCTCCAAGTTTCATATGGTGTTTCTGACGGCAAGTTGTTCAACTCAGCTGCTCAATTATTTTCAGAACAGGGTTTGCTATGGTATCGTGGCATTAAAAGTCAGGTTGACAGTTGGGCAGAATTAAAATCTTTGTTGCTCGAAGAATTCGACCCGGTTGATTATGATTACAGGTTACTGGGTGAGATCCGTTCACGAACACAAGGAATGGAGGAGCCAACACACATTTATTTTTCAGTAATGGCATGCCTATTCAACAGACTGAAATCACCACTGCCGGAGGAGAAGCAGCTTGAAATCCTTTTGCACAACATCAGACCGTATTTTTCCCAACAGCTAGCTTTGTTAGATATTACTACAATTTCTGATTTGAAGACAAAATGTCGTAAGCTTGAATCTGCTCGCCAACGTTCAGATTTTTTTGTGGAACCGACCAAGTCGAATTTTCTGAGTCAGGAGTTTTGCTACAAGGGTAAAGCAAAACAAGTTAATTATGTAGCAACACACAACAGTAGTAGACCGCCAACAACATCACAACAGTTTAATTCTAATTCCATGCCTTCTGCAAACCAACGAGTGTGTTATAAATGTGGCAAGGGTAACCACAATTTTAGGTTATGTAAAGTGACACCCCAAAATATAAAATGTTTCAAATGTGGCAAAGTAGGTTTTACTGTCACTTCGTGTCCGAATTGCAGTAAGGGCACAAGTTTTATAGGTTTACCACAGACAAAAAACTAGTTGGTGAGAACCGAGGTACAAATTTATTGGATAGTGAGGGTAAATTTAAATCTTTTCGTAGCATCGCTTCGGTTCTCTTCGTACCTAGTGAAAATGATGTTAGGCCTTACTTAAAATTTAAAGTAAATGATTTTGAAATTATTGGTTTATTAGATTCAGGTGCTTGTATCTCAATTTTAGGGAACAATGCACACAAACAATTTATAAAGTTTGGGTTTGAACTACAGGAGCGTGTAGACAGGTCGTGTAGTGTTGCAAATGGGGTTCAACTAGAATCTTTAGGGTTTATTTTTGTACCGGTTACTTTTGGTAAAATTAGCCGGGTAGTGAAATTTTTTGTGATTCCTAGTATAGTCACGGAGGTGATACTAGGTTGTGATTTTTGGAGATGTTTCGATTTAGGGAAGAACATTTTTGATCAGATAGATTATAGGAACGCTCCTAAACCATTTTTTAATAATTGTAGTTCAATTCACTCGGAACAAATAAATAGTATTCAGTCGTATAATAGTTTGTCTTTTAGTCAAAGAGAATTGGCTGATTCAATGGTGAAAGACTTTGAATCAATTTCTTCAGAAAGGATTGGGTTAGGAAGGACCTCTTTAACTGAGCATGTAATTGATACGGGAGAGGCCACACCTATTAGGATAGGACAGTATCCGTTGTCTCCGGAAAAGAAAAAAGCCTTAAACGACGAATTGGATAGAATGCTGGAATTAGACGTTGTAACACCTAGTGAAAGTCCGTGGAATAATCCCGTACTATTAGTCAAGAAAGCGAATGGCGATTGGAGATTCTGTCTTGATTGTAGGAAGCTTAACGCCGTTACCAAGGGCGATGCATATGCTATTCCGTACATGCCTCAGATACTTGACAGCCTTAAGGAGGCTAGGTACTTATCCTCGATAGATTTAAGCTCCAGTTTTTGGCAAATTCCACTCCAAGCTGAGTCGCAGGATAAGACTAGTTTTACCGTTCCCGGAAGAGGTATCTTTAAATTTAAGGTGATGCCGTTTGGACTCTGCGGAGCTCCGGCTAGACAGCAACGTTTGATGGATAGGTTGTTGGGTCACGGGTTCTGCAGTGATATTGACAACGGAACAGTTTACTGTTACGTTGATGACATTATTATCTGTAGTTCTGATTTCCAAACGCATTTACTACTTTTAAAACGGGTGTTTGACAAGCTTAAAGAAGCCAATTTATCTATCAATTTTACAAAATCTAAATTTTTCCGAAGTTCTATTAAATATTTAGGTTACGTTGTAGACGAATTCGGTCTGAGAACTGATCCGGAGAAGGTTTCCGCAATTTTGAACTTTCCTACGCCAACTTCAAGTCGTGAGGTCAAAATGTTCCTTGGAACATGTTCCTGGTATAGACGGTTTATCCGTAACTTTTCGACTATTGCTGCACCACTTAATAAGTTGACGTGTAGTGGGAAGAATGCGCCACCTTTTTCTTGGTCGGAGGAAGCCGAAGAGTCCTTTAATACTTTAAAAAATGCCCTGGTTACAGCACCAGTTTTAGCTGTACCAGATTTTGAGAAACCTTTTACTGTGCATTGTGATGCATCTTCATATGGGTTAGGAGGAATGTTATCTCAGGAAATTGACGGACATGATCACCCTATTGCATTTGTTAGTCGTTCTTTAAATAAAGCAGAGAGAAATTACAGTGCTACAGAAAGGGAAGCCTTAGCTGTTTTGTTTTCGGTCGAGAAATTTGAACCTTATTTGGGATCTCGTCCTTTTAAAGTTGTCACGGATCATTCATCTCTAAAATGGTTTACTAAGCTGGAGAACCCTTCAGGTAGACTGGCACGTTGGTTTTGTCGACTGTCTCAATTCGATTTTCAGGTTGAGCACAGAAAAGGCACGGACAATGTGGTTCCAGACGCGTTATCCAGACTTATGGACGCTAACACCTTAAACGTGATCAACTCTGTGGAGGACGAGTGGTTTGATAAAATTTTCAATGGTTGTAAGTCGCATCCACTTAATTTTCCTAATTTTTGTGTAAAGGATGGTAATTTGTATCGTTTTTCAAAGTGTAAATTTAATTTATTGAGTGAATTTGATTGGAAGCTGGTAGTACGAAGGGACCAGAGAGTGGCCATTATTAAGGAGAACCACTGTGAACCAACAGCGGCTCATTTGGGGGTTTTCAAAACCCATAGACGCCTTTGTCTACGGTATTATTGGCCAGGAATGTACAAAGACATTGTTGATTTCATTAAACACTGTGACACTTGCGCCGCATACAAACCATCACAAAAGGCAACTCCAGGCTTAATGGGTAAACCGAAAGTCTGCCATAGACCATTCCAGGTTTTATCCGTAGACATCGTTGGGCCAATGCCAAGGTCTCGTTCTGGGTTTGTTTATCTTTTGGTAGTTACCTGTTGCTTTTCTAAATATTGTTTAATTTTTCCTATGAGACGTGCTACTTGTGCGGAAGTGGTGAAAAACTTGGAACAACGCGTAATATTAGTACACGGCGTCCCAGAAACTGTAATTGCTGATAACGGAGTGCAATTCACAGGATCTGAGTTCCGCCAAATGCTCGAACGTTATAAAGTTCCGAAACTCCATTTTACCCCGCGTTACACACCTCAAGTAAATTTGGTTGAAAGATACAACAAAACCATAATGACAGCTGTTTCTTCTTATGTTAAAGATAATCATCGTACATGGGATGAACAATTGCCGAAAATTCAGTTAGCAATAAATAGTGCCGTGAACGAGTCCACTGGATTTTCACCATTTTTTCTCGTACATGCTAGGGAACCCGTCATCAGTGGTACCTTTTATAAAGACACAGATAAGGAATACGAACCTGGGGTACCTAGGGACGAATACGCCGGTGAATTTCACGTCTTAAAGACGATTTTCGAAAAGGTACGCGAGCACTTATTAAAAGCCCATGCTGAGAACACCACTCACTATAACTTAAGAAGAAGAGCGGAAACATTTTCTGTAGGTGATGTTGTGTGGAAGAGAACATTTACTCAGAGTGATGCGCAGAAATTTAAAATGGCCAAATTGGCACCTAAATTTGAGAAATGTAGGGTAAAGAAAGTTTTATCGCCTTTGGTGTATGATTTGGAAAGAGTTTCTGATGGTCAATCTATAGGTTCTTGGCATATTAAGGATTTAAAAGCTTAGGGCACTTATTACATCTTCTCTAGTAGTGTGTCAAATACACAAAAATTTGGCACACGAAGCGTGTGTCTCTGTGTGGTGTTTACAGTTATTTTCAGTGTGACACTATTAGTTTGCACGGTGAAGTATGAATGGACAAATGGTGATGAATGAATGTATGACGATTGCATGCGGAGGAATTTGGGTGTGAAAGAGCAGGGAATTGCCGGTAGCCAAGCTATAGGTAGATGGAGGCCTGGTTTAGTTTTTTGTGTGGTTCGAATCTCTAATGAGTTAGAATTCACCTTTTGTTACAAGTGTCGAATCTATTTTTTTTACCATGGTGTAGATTCGGGTAAATCTTGATATTTTTTTTTGTTTGCTCTTGTCAGGGAGGTAGTGAAACTTATTTTCTTTTCAATTCATATTCCAATGTTGCGACGAGTTGTTACTAAAAGATAATTTTCTATTTGGTTGACTGAAGATTTTTTTCTATTTGGGTGACTGAAATTTATGTCACGAACTTGTTTTTTTTATTTTTTTGAATATTTAGTCGTTGTACAGTCACAACAACTGTTGTTGCATTCGCATATTTTAGTGAATGTAAAATTTTTTTTGGAGCGTAGTTTTGACTCCTTTTTCGGTTTACAACCGGTTTTGCGTTGTAAATGTTTTGTTTGTGCGGTTTGTTTTGTTTCGTTTTGTCTCGTTAGGTGGATGTCCTGTGTCGTCAAATGTGATGTCACGGTGATGGGTTGTACGTCCAGGGTATTTCATGTTTTTTTGGGTTGACGGTCGACATGGTTTGTTGCATCGTTGCGTTCAATAGAGTTTTTAGTGTTGATAGTAGGTTTTGTAGTTTGAGGACGCTGAGGGCAGCGCCTTTTTTTCAGGAGAGGGGGTATTGTAACGTTGTGTTCTGACAATCCACAAGTTTAAATCTTGGCGCGCAAGCGAAATGGTAGTTTTCAGTATTTTGCAGGAATTGGCACCTCCCCTTTAACGTCATTGGTTGTTTTTTGTAGCAGTCGCAACTTTAATAAATGTCTTTTCAAATTTTTTATTATTTGCATAAGGCTTTGAAAATAATAAACATTGAGAATCAGAGCAAAGTCTCTCAAATTTCGCTTCAGTTTAGCAAGGAATTAGACGATAGAAGATGGCGCGTGCCGCGCGTGATGATTCTGACCAATAGCAACAACGCCCAATAGGAAGGCAGATTTCGGAGCTACGGTGTTGCCATCTCGTGTCACGCTCTTCCATCTGACACTTTTGTTGAAGTTATGCGCGAACACCTTTTTGCTAGCTGAAGCGTCGATTGACAGTTCTTTGCGTTTTGTCCAAAAGTTTTATAGTCAGGAGACGCACAGATATTTATTTCTGTAGGTTAAATTTTGTTTGCAAAATATTTGGTAATTTTATTTAATTTCCAAGTGTGTTCGAATTTCGGAAAACGGAACGTTTTGGAAGGAGTATCGAAGCGGGTTAGGGCAACACCAAGCGAGCCTTCAGTTTTCAGGAAAAAAGATGACATGTGTGTTGAGAAAGAATTTTGATTATTTTATTTAACGCGGCCGAAGTCGGTCGAATAATTTAGAGAGAGAAAAACGCTACTGAGGTAAGTGGAGTGATATCTGTTTCAAGGCAGACTTCGTAAGACGCCATGAACATTTTCTGAGGTGGTGTTTATTACAGGTAAAACCTCAAGTTGCAGACCATCGTTTGTTTCTGGTCGCTGGCCTGAAGGTTTGCCAGGATCTTCGAAGGTTACTTGCCGTGGCTTGAGGAGTCAGCCAGGCAAAATTTCAAACGGGTGGAGGGAGCAGGCGGTTTGAAATCCTGCTAATCAGGATTGCTGCTTTAGCAAGACCTGGTAAGAAGTTGAAAACATTTTCCCCACGCCACGCCGCCATGTTGCATAGCCACAACGTGTTCAAAGTCTAATTTTCAGTTTGGTTAATCCTACACGTTTGTTTCAGCTATGGGAAATTAATTTCATCAATAATCTTTGGGTCTACCACGTGCCACGTCATGTGTTGATGAGTTGCTGTCCACAACTACATGATAATCCTCCAGGGAGTTCAGAGGTCTAAATAATCCCTCATTAGTAAATACAGGACACACGAGGTCGGTGCTTTTTTACCCTTTAAATATTGTGAACCGTGGTATTTTCCAATTAGGGATGATAATTTAATATAAACTGTAACTTTTACTCCTTTTGGCGACCCGACACACACCAACCAATAGAATCCATGTAGCGACCCCTGTCGCTGAGCTAGATTTGTGATTTTTTTTCTCATGTAAGGTGTAAACCAATATATTAATAATATAGACTGTTTCAACCCATACCATTTTTTATTTTTTTACCTTAAATTTATTATTTTGTCTCGTGGGTCCCAGCGGGCAATATTCAAAGGGAACCACGTGGCAACTTAATTCCAGTTTTAGTTACCGGGTTAGAAGTTTGTGTCACTGTACTGTACTACAGTGACACAACTACTGGCTAACGAGTGATTCGAAAATACGGATTTTTCTATGTCGAATTAAAATGAGTAGTAAAGAGTGCTCGTCACGCCGCCTTTCAAAAATAGGGCCTATTAGAGCTACTGATGTGCCAGTATCTCACAATATCCAGTCACATGTGGCGAGTAGTTTTACTGCAATAACTAACAAGGCCAGCTCGCACGCTAGCTTGTACTGTGTAATCTCTGCATTATTTCCAGCAAAAAATATGGCAAACGGCGATGCCGCCCGCCGCCTGAGCCAGCCGATTGGCTGCTCTTTAATCCAACCAAGGAGGCCAGACGTAATATTTCACGATGTTCAAACACATGTTGTTTTTCAATTTTTCCGCTACATTTTTAAAGAAGTATTTTTAGTGTCGATAAGTTTACTGAATCGCAACAGTTTATTGAAATCAACTCGGCATTTAAGTACTACATCTAAAATATACAGAGTGGAATTTTTAATGCCACCTGAAGGAGAAAGTACTCTAAAACTGGAGATAGCAAATTTCACTCAAAAGAAACATTCTTTTATTTTAAAAAAGAAACAAAATTGCATTCAAAGATTTTTAAAAATTCGCTTTCCACACCCAGGAATCGAACCGGCTAAAATTAGAAAAAACATCCTGTACTTTTATAATACTTATCGATAGGGTCAATCAAATCTCTCTAACAAACATGGTAAATTTAATGAAAGGAATAGTACATTACTGACGCGGTCAATAATGACTGCATTGCTGGCAGCGCGATGATGATGGCCGATAGCGTAGCTTAACGCAGGTCCAGGCCGTCACAGTGCGGGCTGCAATGATGACCAAGCTTGAAGGCCGAGAGCGTAGTTAAGCTCAGCTTGAGGCCATCATAGCGTGGCCAGCAGTGCAGTCATTGTAGACCAAGTCTTGTATAGTGCTTTACTCAAAAATGTCAAAACAGTAAAAAAAAATGTCAAAAAACTACAAAAATTTCAGAAATGTCAAAAATGACAAAAATGACGTAAATGTCAAAAATGGTCATTTTGGTAATTTTGGTCATTTTTGTCATTTTGAAATTTTTGACATTTTTGTAATTTTTTGACATTTTTGACATTTTTGAGTAAAGCCCTATACAAGACTTGGTCCAACCAAAATGACAAAAATGTTTAAAATTACAAAAAACTATGTTTGAAACAAAACTCGACAATAATGGATTTTCAAAGGAAATTGCTGGTGGCTAAAACTCGACAATAATGAAATCCCATAGAACTTTGTTGCATCACCATCGGAGGAGCACGGCAACCTCGACTTTGTTCAAAGAAGGTTGTCGAAATAATGACCATATTGCAAGCATTTTTGAGTAAAATCATGAAATCTATTTTTTTTTTTTTTTGAACGGGAAAAAAGATTTAAGCTACCTAACTACGTAAGTCCGTGAGCCTGAGCTGCACCATCTTACTTTAACAATAACAAGCTTGTTAAGCATAAGTTAGCCAGAAAAAGAGGTTGCCAGCCAGCATGATGCCCTTTGACAAGTTTGACGTGACAAATAGGTAGCATTATCATTTGACGATAACTTTAACTTTGACAGCATTTTGATGCAACTCCTAGTGGCTACGTGAGCCTGAGCTAGAACTTGCGATAAAAAGTAGCTCAAATTGTATGTTTTTTTTTAAAGAAGCACCATAGAATAGATATTAGTTTTTCCAACTAATAAGTATCTATACTGTGCAAATAATATACGCAGTCCTAGGTTCTGTCACAAAGTCACAACCGTATTTGTTTTCAAATTTAAAATATTGGCCAGAAATATTTTGATTGATGAACTTTTGAGTTTTCTAAAATAAAAAACAAAATTTACTTTGCAAAAAAAAGTACGTTACGCCGCGTGACTGGGGGTCAAACCAAGGTCAAACAAACCTTAGAGCATAGAAATAGCGCGCAGCGAAAGTTTTTCTATGTCTATGGCTTAGAGTCTTCTTCTTCTTCTTATTTTTGTTTTGGCAATCTACTTTCCTCTTGGAAGTAATTTTTGCCAGTGTCAAGTGTTGAATAACATGAAGTTCTTTAAATCCGCCATGGCGCTTATCAAAAATATTTATTTATCTTTGTGATAATCGCGCCACTAATTATTTTTAAAAGATCAATATTTATTATTATTAATGTATCAGATCCTTTAAAAGATTGTTATAGTTAATTTTTTTTTAATAATTAAAAAGGAATAAATTTGGCTCTAAATATTTCCGCAACATGGCGGTATTATGTAACGCCGCGTGACTGGGGGTCAAACCAAGGTCAAACAAACCTTAGAGCATAAAAATAGAGCGCAGCGAAAATTTTTCTTTGTCCATGGCTTAGAGTCTTCTTTTTCTTCTTATTTTTGTTTTGGCAATCTACTTTCCTCTTGGAAGTAATTTTTGCCAGTGTCAAGTGTTAAATAGTTCAGTACATAGATTGTTTCAGTTTACATTAGAATGTGGGTGCATCGCATTCCAATGCTGCTTGGAGCATTTGGCACCAAGTATATCAAGACAGTTTACTCGGTAAGTTCTGCCGAGGTAGCCACCACTACACTAAAAGTCTCGGCTTCACACAACCAAGGTCGCGCCTATTTCAATTATCCCACATATTGTTCAGTTGCGTAGACACTTGTACCACAAAACTGCACCAATTTTAAGACACAATATCCACTATGAATCAATTTGCGAATAATTAAAATAGTCACCAAACCGAACCCGATAAAAAGGCGCCAAAAACTCCGGCTTAGAGTCAAAGAGTAAACAAGCACGAAGTGCTTTCCAGCAGACCAATCGCTAATCGATCACTTAAGAGTAAATTATGACCATCAGCGCGTTTCTCACACCGATGACGGGACCATAGAGTACATTGACGGGACTCGAACGGGATGGAAACAGACTTTCGGACCAAGGGAGGTGATGACTGGAAGGCATTTGTTTTCTTTTCGGGTGTTGTTGGAAGGTCGAAATTGGCAAAAAAGGAAGGAACCGAAGCGAACAGGTGATGGACAGATATATTAACTTTATGACTAAAATATGTTTTCTTTTCATATCTCCGCCATTTTGAAAAATTTCAAAAATCTGGATCGATAAAAATTCTACATAATTTTCGGACCTGCTCACAAAATTTCACGAGAATCGGTTGAGAAATGCGACCAGGTAGAGGAGAACAAACGGACAGCCGCCGGAAGGACATACGAAAGATTTTTTGCCCAAGCTGAAGCAGAGACGCTTCGCTCGCACTTCGTGCTCGCTCGGTCAATAATATAAAAAATTGGGCTTCAGTATTTTGGAATGGAAATATTTTATCTACGAACACCTACTCAAGGTAATAAGAAATTATAATTATTTCTCATAGTGCAAGAGCAAAATTGATGTTTCATAAAGACAATGAAACATACATTGTATGACTAATTTTAATTTGCCGTTCACAGTTTTCTTTTTAGTAATTTACTAAGGGCTTTTACGGAAACCTTATCCAAACTTGGGATTACCGCGTGACGAGTTCCTTGGGGGAGTGAGTCACCGGCGTTACTAACTCGCGTCAAAGTGTTATTAGAGATATGCATCACAGTTAGTCAAACATAATAGCAAATGGGCAAAGGACCTGATTTTGACCCGACCGCTGGGTTTTTAAACCCAGTTAACGCCCATAGACCAATTTGTTGAACTAAATAAAATCTTTAGAAATTAGAGATGTTTCGGTCTTTGAATATTTTTGTGTTTTTTATCTTACTCTATGTTTTTGTGTATTGATTTAACAAAAAATAATTTCCATAGGAACGTCACATTTGACATATCAATAGAAATAAAAAAACTGTAAAAAGTTTCTATAAAATACAATGTGGGTTTCTACCTTTTGGGGTTTTTTTGTGGTACCTTTGCCCATCTCCAATTTTCATGTGTTATTTAACTTATTTTAACTAACATATACAGGTGCTGTCCTGGTTTGATGATATTTGGTTGGTGTCACAATTACAAAGAATATTTAGCATAACTTTGTAAACCAATACATTATTGTGTACTCTGCTTTTTAAACCCAATAAATTGGAAAAAAAATATTTTGGCTATTGTGGTAAAGTTTATGATTATCTGAAAACTCATTGATGTTTCAATATGTAAGCTTCTTCCTAGTTTCCAAAAACACGCAAAATTTCCTATCTCCACACTTAACGTTGAAAGTTACGAAGGAAAGATAATAGTGACATAACGGGTGTTCCGCTAAGGCGTCACGTCGGTGCCATTACGAACTTTTCACGGGTATTACGGTGAAGGCTCCAAGATTGAGACTTAAAAAGGGCGCCCGTCTACATAATTAACAAGTATTTTAAAATGATTGAGTAGGTACCAAATTGTGTAAGCCTTTTAATACCGTCACAGAATTTTAGGTTTTACCCAATAAGGGATCCGGGATGCCATATCGAAACTTATTTATGACCATACTTATATTTACCTCAAAAAATATTCACCCACCTACTGTTTATTTTTTTACTTTATGGTACCGATTAAACAACTATTACGTAAAACAAACTTGTAACTATAAAAGAGAACAATATGGTAAACAAAGAAATTAAGATAGTATTTTTTTTACTTTTTTGCAACTGAAATGTAAAGTATGTAGGTAGGTACCGAAAACTACATCACAATATCATCCCTCAGTCCACAAAAACCCATTAAAAATCCATTACGTATTTAGCCCAGCCACTGATTTTAACATTAAAAAGATAAATCCATCTCATGTCACTTTCACGATGTATATATTTTTTACAATTAGGTACCTACTTCAGTGCAACTTGTTTAACAGGTGATTTATGATGAAAAGCACTTAAAACCATTCAACGCCAATTCTCATGCTATTAAGCCCGTCTGGCGTGCGCAAGCAAGGGGCGTGTCGGCTGCACGTTTGTACGCGGCCTAATGAGACTGCAGCCAAGCAAACTTGCACTTTGCTAGGACGAAATAAGAATCAGTTTTATGTTTGCATGGATGAAGGGCGTCGAGGTTTTTCATATGACTGTCTGAGTCAGCGCATGACTTATGGTTAGTTTTTTTTTAATATGAAGGGTGAAATGTAGTTTGCTAGTTTGTAGATGAACTCATCCGGAAAACGGTTTGTGAAATGGTTATCGGTTAACTTTCGGTTTTTTATTTTTTATACACCGGAGACTACAATACGACAATAAATTAAATTTCGTATAGCTAATAATGCTCCGAGCATAAAAATAGTTAAAAATATCCAATAGTTTAGTTACAGGAAATATTTTTCAGTTACTGTTTTCGGTACTTACAATTAATTTTCCCTTTATTGCCCGTGGTCCGATCCATGGGCACTTTTATTTGTTTGTGATTCTTTCAATCCGACCACGGGCAAACCAAACTATTTGTAGTTCTTTCAATCGGACCACGAGCAAATCAAACTATCCGAATATTAAAAAAACCGTTCCTAGGAATTATTTGATAGTTTCAAAATACTACTATGAACTATTGTGAACAATGTTTTTATTTATTGTCGCATTGTCGTCTATAATATTTATGCGCATGTGATACCGAAATATTTTATATTTGAGAAAATAATAGTTGAAAATTAATATGTATCTCTTATCTTGCTCTCTAAATTAAACTATTCTTCAAATATATTTTATTAACCTGATTATTAGTCAGTAAAGGGTTGAAATTAATGAAAGATATGATGGCTCATAAAGTCATGGTGTGTAAATTAAATTACTTTTGTAATTAGAAGATAAGTGAAGCAGCGACCGAGGCTTTTAGCCGTTTGTCCTTAAGGACCCCGAAGATGGGGCCAGAGTAATTAGTCCATTAAAATTGTACTTGCACATTCATATTAAAATGGGAGCTTTTAGAATAGAGTATAAATAGAAAAGAGGACCAAATACATAGCAAAATTTATACGTGTTACAAAAAATCTCTAATACCGAATATTTTATTTATTTTTTATTTTATTGCAAAAGATTCACCAACAACATATCATTACACATTACAATAAATATACAAGAGGCCCGAGCTAAAAGATATGCCTTTACAGGTAAATACAGCTTTTTCGAAAAAATTAAAATAAGAGTTAAGTTTACCAGTAAGTTATAATAAGGTTAGTTTAATTTAGGGTGTATTTAAGACACATATAAAAAGTATGAGTTTAAATTAAATTAAATTAAATTATGAGTATGAATAGTAGAATATGGTAAATAGAGACCATCAAACTGAATAACTTTTAATAAGGAACCAACTCTGAAATTGCGAAAAAAAATCAGCTGTTTCATACAAAAATTAATAACTAAAATATCAAAATTTATGAAACATCATATTTTTTTTTTCGCTGAGTTGCTCCCATAGTAATAGTAGTTCAGTTGATAGTAAGTTATTTTGTAACACGTTGTTTTCTGGTCAAAAGTGCAACATTTTAATAATATGCCATTGGGAAAAGAAGTTTTACATAATGCAATTTTGTGAAGACATATAATAACAATAATAGCCTCTGTGAGATGATATAGTTTTTTAGGGTTCCGTACCCAAAGGGTAAAAACGGGACCCTATTACTAAGACTCCGCTGTCCGTCTGTCTGTCTGTCTGTCTGTCTGTCTGTCTGTCACCAGGCTGTATCTCATGAACCGTGACAGCTAGAAAGTTGAAATTTTCACAGATGATGTATTTCTGTTGCCGCTATAACAACAAATACTAAAAACAGAATATAATTAATATTTAAGGAGGGCTCCCGTACAACAAACGTATATTTTTTTCCGATTTTTGCTCGATATTAATAACGACAACAGGTAGACAGTTAAAATTTTCACAGATGATGTATTTTTGTTGCCGCTATAACAACGAATACAAAAAACAGAATACATTTTTTTTTAAGGGGGGCTCCCATACAACAATTTTTTTTGTCTTTTTTGGTACGGAACCCTTCGTGCGCGAGTCCGACTCGCACTTGGCCGGTTTTTTGTGTTTTGAACTCACACTTACCTCTTTATTTCACAATTCATTATAAAAAAATAAAACTATCAGTAATGAAATATAACATTATTTAAATCCACCGCCTTTATCTCTCTCTCACGTGTCATCAAACATCAAATCAGCAAAATCTTAGAAACGCATTCAGGCAAAGAAAGCTCAAATAAAAAACCGGCCAAGTGCGTGTCGGGCCACGCGCAGTAGGGTTCCGTAGGTACATTATACCATACCATATTTTAATACCGCTATCATTTTTCGTCTGAAAAAATAACTTTGTTTTTCACAGTGTTTGTATGAATGACAAAGTTAAATTTGCGGTTTTGGAAAATGTACTATATCTCAAAAACTAATTACTGTATCTCATTCAAAACAATTTTCGTTGAAAGTGTTTATTAAGATCTATAGTTTATATTTTTTTATATTTTTCACCCTCTTACTTTAAAAGTTAAAGGGGGGGGACACACATTTTACCACTTTGGCGGCATATATTTTTCAAACGGTTGACTTTAAAAAAATAGTCTTAGAAACCTCAATGTCATTTTTAAAGACCTATCTATAGACACCCCACAAGTATTGGTTTGATGAAAAAAAATATTTTCAGTTTCAGTTCCATGTATGGGGAGCCCCCCCTTAATCTTTTATTTTTGTATAAAAATCGTAAAGCGGTTCACAGAATACACCTGCCTACTAAGTTTCAACTATGTAGTCCTAATACTTTTGGAATAAAGTGGCTGTGACATACGGACGGACAGACAGACAGACAGACAGACAGACATGACGAATCTATAAGGGTTCCGTTTTTTGCCATTTTGGCTACGGAACCCTAAAAAGGCATAGAGGGAAATGCGTGGAATACAAATTTTGACTTCAACGAATCAGTAAAAACTCTCAACGAATTACAGAACAAGAAAACTAATTACAAGTATAATAAAATAAAATAATACTTTTATAGAGATTATTATAAAACTTTAAACTCAGAAATCGAATTTCCGTTCTTTCCACTGACCTTCAACGTTCGAACGTTCTTTCAAATGTCTAATGCCCGGTTTCTAAGTTACTAATCGGTGTTTTAAAGGTTTAACTTTTTGCGATCCACATTATCTGGATTTAAGTTAATTTTATTACTTTAAACCAGATAATGTGGACCCCTCCTATAAAGTACCTCAGAAACCGGGGATAAATGCAGTTATTACTACCGCCATTGTAACCTATAGACGACAATTTATTTTAGTCTGCAGCTGAAGAGCGCAGTGTGGACAACCTCGCTTTCCACCGTAAAATTCAATTTCTTAGTATTGCCCGTACATTGTGGGTATTGTACCGAGAAATTGTTATGATTATTGCCTCTT
The DNA here is from genome assembly GCA_943789525.1 of Agriphila geniculea. Classification (NCBI taxonomy): domain Eukaryota; kingdom Metazoa; phylum Arthropoda; class Insecta; order Lepidoptera; family Crambidae; genus Agriphila; species Agriphila geniculea. Next base: position 20,334,584 of record OX038875.1, read on the forward strand.
CTAGCATTTCGCTAAACCAATTTTTCATGTATCAAAAAAGAAGTTGCTTTATATAGCTTTATATAGCAACTTAAAATTAGAGTTTATAATTTATAGAAAAACCCATTTAATAAAAAAAATTGTCTGTAAAGTCGGTTTACGGACGATAATTATTTTACGTGATAACGTCATAAAAAAAATCGGGTTGCACTCCGGGAGTGCCGGCAGAAGTGAAAACTTGAATATTTACGTTGTGCATTTTTGATATTTTGAAATTAGCGGCATAGAATTAAAATTATTTCTTTCCTATTACTATACAGTCACACAATTCTATTAGTTTGTAATTACATAAAAATTCTAAAGATTTCGCGCAAGTGGCCTTTTTAATTTCTACATGCACGCATTCTACGATTTAAACTTATAGTCACAGAGTTTATACTCTGTGATAAGTCTATGATTTCACCGAAGAGATCGCTGCTATTAGTTTAGTTCCATTTTCAAAATTAGTGCGTTGCTTGTGACACAAGTGTTTACGTCTTAAAATGACGCGCTGCCATTTTCAACACGCCCGTAGAAAGAGAGGGGGATACTCCGCCGCCAACTGTCTACTCTCCATCCGTCACATCCGTCTTACGCATTTTCGATCAGCCACGTGATTCTTACTGACGCGAGTTTAGCATTTTTTCCCCATTACAAAAAAGCGTACAACGCCGCTAAAGAAGTTTTCACTTCAAAAACATTGGTATTCACATTAAATATTCACTTCACTTTATAAACAACGCAAGCGCTCTCACTTGCAGAAGGTGACAATTTTTCGTGCATACAGCCGGCGTTCATCGATTTATAAGACGTTATCATGTCAAAATAAAAAGATAATTGACACGACACATTATTCTAACAAACACAGAGTTATAACCTGTAAACATTCCGTCATCAACCACAGTTAATATCAGTAAGTGAGACACGCGGGCTACATACAAAGTGTACACAAAGAGAGCAGAAACAAAACGCTCCATCTTACAGGCACAATGGGAAGCCTGTCGCCCCCTCGCCCCTCCAACTCCTACCCCGCAGGCGACTAATGAGAAGCGTTGAGACCTAAAATTTGGTGCCAACTCGAACTCTGGAGAACACTAGACAGTCGAGAGCCTCAAACTGGAGCAACTCACCCGCCAAACTAAAATCAACCCTCTCCTGTGAATATAAAGATCAGTCCACACCCACCAAGCGGACGACCATCCTCAAGTGCCAAATGGCGGTATTGATAGGATTTTTACGGTTCTATTTTTAAGAGACGCTTTTATGTTCGCTGTAACCTGATTTTTCAATCGCGGAGGAAAATTGGAGATGAAACCTTTTTCGTGGGTGCTTTGAACTATCTTTATCTTCACCCCCTAATTCCGAAGATGGGTTAGGATTCTTTTCGTGCGTATTTACTTTTGCGTTTAAAGGAACGATTGAAAATTGACCTTACTTCATTAATTTAAAAAAATATCCTTTAAAAATTAAAATATGTAGCTCCAACATACCTAGGAATTAATGAATGAAATAACTGTTACTCATGAATTTTAAGAATATTCTGAAAAGAAGTTAGTAATTTAAAAATCAACTCCAATAGCATCCTCAAAATAATTACATCTGCTACGATTGCTACGGATTCCAAATCGTAACACGTAGCATTGTCTACGTCGTAGACAGCGCGCTCGCTCTTTCAAAATGACGTTTTTCAGAGTTTTCTATTTACAACATAAATACATATATAGTCAGTATAATATTTGAACATAGATATCTACTTTAGCGGACGCTAGAGAAATCTACTATAACTAATATATAATCTATTTGGAGTATTGTGGAGTATATTGAGCACGTGTATATATCTATATATTTTCATTAATATCATAAAATTAAAATTAAATTATTGAAAAGAAACTCTAGTTGTTTCTTAACATTTGATAAGCTTAATTAACTACTTATTTCATTTATTTGCTGTATTACTATGGATATGATGGAATGAGGTTTAGCACTACTAGTGTTTAATATTTACATAATTGTGTCACGTGACAGAAAATTCACCCAAGGCACTACTGGTAGTAAGAAGCTCGGTGGCGCAGTGGTTTAGCGCCAGGCCCAACGATTGCGGAGCCTAAGCGACTTTCGCAAGGATCGGTCATAGGATGGGTGACCAAAAATGTATTATCTCGAGCTCCTCCGTGCTTCGGAAGGCATGTTAAGCGTTAGTCCATGCTGCATTCGTAGTCGTTAACACCCACCAATCCGCATTGGGCTTGCGTGGTGGGTTATGGCCCGTCCTCCTTATCTATCCATTAACGCCCACCAATCCGCATTGGGCCCGCGTGGTGGGTTGTGGCCCGTCCTTCTTATCCACCCATAGGAAGGCCTGTGCCCCAGCAGTGGGGACATTAAAAATAGCTGATGGACTACTGGTAGTGCCAAATGGTAGTGCCTAAGTCGAAAAGGGGATTTTATTTGTATTAAGTAGGTATCTATTTTTCGAACATTTACATGGCTCAAATCAATTTGATAAATATTTGTCCATTTTTAATCGTTTGAACACCTGATGAACAATGACTTGATTTAATATTTACCAATTTGATGGAATGAATTATACTAAAAATCGATTCGATCATTATCTCTCCGTGGAATCAGCTTGATGTATTTTCCAGCGAAGATATGGAAATTCAATGCAATTATTATGCCATTAGTGTCAACATTGCATTAGAATTGCTTATGAAAACAAAAAATCATTGGAAATGTAGAAATAAATTCACCATTACGACGTATTTTTTTATTATTTTCACATAACATTTGGGTTTTTTAAAGTGTTTGTGCTACATAATCAAAAAGTATACCTATAATATTGAAATACCTATCATATTATTTTTGACTTAACATAAACCGTTAAAATTTTGTTTTTATTGTTTCGCTACTCAGATAGGGTAACGGGTTGCCATAATTTGAGATGACTTGCTATCCATAATTTTCCTAATTGAAAAACAATAAAACCAATGACCAAACACTTTTCTAAATCCCTAGTAGAAGCTGCTTTAATACAGCATTTTTTTGCAAACAGCCAACCAAAATGTGCCGTCACACGAAAAATATAAGGTTAGTTTTCATCAAATCACGATATTACGTGAAAATAATATTTTGCCAGAATCTTCAAAGGTCGGGTCGATTCTTACGGCCTTTGTTAACAAGACAATGTACCTATTCACTATTTAATGAAAGTCTTTGTTCTGTGTAAGGCTCTTTTTTGTGTAAAACACTTTCTTAATACCTGTAGAGCACAAAACATAAGGACAAAAAATATGTTACGGGAAAATTGGGGTTTTGTTACAACATTTAGTACAATGTTTAGTGGGAAAAGTACCTACTTTATGTCTAGGTATTTGTACCATATAATAATAGTATAAGATTAATCTTTTCATAAACAAATTTTGAAGCAACTACTAATACTTAGGTCTGTAGAAGCAACTATATATAGTGGAATCGAAGTATCTGCCAATCTTTTAAACTAAAAAACTAACCGCGATATTGATAACAAAAATTAGGTACAACACTTTCATTAATGATTTATTTTATCCTAAAGTCATCAGTATCGAGGTTAGTATGACTTCTTGTAATTTTTTTATGTTTAGTTTACCTCGAATTTTGATCAGTTTCATTAAAGAATTTTTTATCCTAAAGTCATCAATATCGAGGTTTGATTCTTAGTTTAAAAGATTGTCAAAGACTATGATTTCACCCTATATTTCTTTGATCTAATCTTGAATTATATTGTAATATTATCTTATCGATAATCATAAAACCAAAGCCTCCACTATCATTATACAAAATTGTTATCCGCTGTGACATTAACGATTCGTTGACTTTACGTGCCAGTGCAATCATGAAATATTATGTAACTCAATGTGAAAATTAACATTTTTAAGGCAAATAAGTTGAGATGAGTCTCTGATGTTAGCACTTAAAAGCCATTAATCCTTCGTCGCTTATGAAACCATCATCACAAACGTGTTATCAAAATTTGAATGTGACAAGCAAAGGCCCGATAAGTAGAAGATAACACATTGACGTGGAACACTCTAGATAAATGCTTCCAAAAAAAATTGCTGTATTATAATCTATAGCTCTACCGATCACCGCACTCAACAGCAGAAATATATCTTACGAATTTTAGGTAGGCGACCAGATCAAGCCCGATTAACTTCAATAATTGTGGGTAAACCTATACTTACACCCGATTGCACTAAACTTAAGGATCGCCTAAGTCTGTTCCTAATTACAACACGACCAAATTAAAACGGTGTCAAACTTAGCGGTCATGTAGCTGTCATTCGCCTACTTAACTTGGTCTAGTTGTAGTTAAGAAAAGACTTAGGCGATTCTTAAGTTTAGTGCAATTGGGTGTTAGTTATTTGAGTTGAACGCTGCCCTAAAGTAAAAGTTTTTATTTGTTTAGTTTTTAAAAAAAAAATATTTGATTGAATAACAAGAAAGAGATTATATAAAAAAGTTTTAAGAAACAAAATTACACTCAGCAACTTTAATTTTTTCCCAAAGATAGCGAAAAAAAAATTAAGTTATAAAGCCTTTTATCTACACACATGCTTTAAATCCTCTGTAAAGGGTTCTGAAATGGTTGGCTTACTGCCATGCCAACATTACAATATCCAAGCGAGAGGATGTCGCGCTCCGCGCGCCCACGTGCGACGAGTTACATTATGAAATTCAGTACAACATTATAACACTCGTTCGGGTGATAAAATGACGAGGAGGAGGAGGAAAGTCAAAGTCAAAACCCTTTATAGAGGATACATATCATGTGTGTAGATAAATAAATATGATGGGTGTTTTTGTTTTTAATCCATATGAATTAACATATTGTTTGTTTCCCAAATAAAAAATAAAAAAATGGGTGTAGATAAAGTCATGTATGCATTATTATAGTACAGTTGTATAAATAATTAATAAAGTACACGCGGAAACAGACCTTACTAGAGATATTCAATCAATTTTGAATTCATGAATTCCCGAGCCCGAATGTTTGTCATTTCACTAATCGCTGCAATATCTCGATCACAGTGGGGTCAAATAACTACGGAGATATTCGATCGCATACCAAATGCAACTCACTCAACATCTGACAATTGACTACGCTTACTCTACCTACTCGATAGCGACTTTAGTTGACATTTGTATGACAACTTTTAATTTAGTGTAGTTTTTTACAGTCACAGTATATAAAATTGCTTACTACAGTCGCTGTACAAACCCATAATACAGGCATGTGAGTTTTACGAAGCTAGTAAGATGCTGGTTAATGCCATTCATTTCATGATATTTATTATTATGTTCTGAGGAGCTCGGTGGCGTAGTGGTTTAGCGCCTGGCCCAGCGATTGCGTAAGTTAAGCAACGTTCGCAAGGGTCGGTCATGGGATGGGTGACCAAAAATTTACTATCGCGAACTCCTCCGTGCTTCGGAAGGCACGTTAAGCCGTTGGTCCCGGCTGCATTTGCAGTCGTTAATACCCACCAATCCGCATTGGGCCTGCGTGGTGGGTTATGGCCCGTCCTCCTTATCCAACCCATAAGGAAGGCCTGTGCCCCAGCAGTGGGGACATCAAAAATGGCTGATGGACATTATTATGTTAGTTATTAAATAGGTAGTTGTATTTTTTTTTGTTAGTATTCTTTGTACACATTAACAAATTCTTTAACATTCTAAAGGTAAGTAATGAATGAGTTATTTGTAGGATTTTAAAATAGTAAGTCGCACGTCGTTTATCCCTCGTAATGGAAGACGTATAATAAATTAATTTCTAAGATTTCATAATCCGCTGTAATTCCGTCACATCACAAGAAATCAACGTTAAACCTTACTTCGCCAGCTCCGCCCCCTGGCGGCGATAAATATGTCACCACTTTATAATGCTAGTTAGTTACCCCTCTATAATTACGGTACCCCATTAAATTTTGTCAGCTAACGCCATACAAGAAATTAATACGAATTATAGTGGATAATGAAATCTTATTCGACGTTATTTATTGATTCCTTACGTTTTGATTCCAAGTTAAAAAAAGAAAACTATATTTTGAATTATTAGACTATTTTTACTAAATCTTTAGTTGTGTTTGTGTCACTTTTTTGTAACACGATATACAGGGTTTACTCGTAAAATTATATTTTTTATTTGTATGTAAAACTGCATAGGTTGAAAGTTTTTCGCACAGATAGGTTCATCAAACATTCTGTTGTTGTTTGAGTGCGATAAAATTAAATAAAGAAAGACCAAAATAATGGTAAGTTTTATATCGGCCCAAAATGATATTTTTTGACATGATAATGAATAGCAAAGGTTATAGTCAACCTCAAATTAGATATTATGACCTTTTCACTACCAGTGAGTGGAAAATCGAGGGATATAAAGTAAAGGTTCTATTCTAATAATAAAACTAAAAGTTATTGAAAAAAAGAAATAAACCGTTTTCACTCTTCTGTAATCCAAGTGTATCTATCTCACCAAAGTGGGGACCGTTGGCATTTTCAAAAAATTATGTTTTTAGCAGGGGATCGGTTGGGTCAGATTTTTTTAAATCCCCACGTGGGGACAGAGACGTAGGGTCGATTTGGAATAAACGGACGGATATATTCAATATTTAATAATTAAATTAAAAATGACTATCGCATTAACCAAAACCATTATTTAAAAGAACAGCTTTTATGAAAATATCACAAAACTTTCTATCATAATAGGCTCCATAGGTTTTGAAAACTTTAGGAATAATATGTAATTATTATTCCTTCAGATACCTATCTACATCTACAGAGCGTTAAGCCGTAGTAACAAAACTTACAATTTAGTGAAAACGTTCCATCAAACTAACTTTTACAAAGTATTGTGTACAGCAGCTATAGACGCTCAATCAAAGTCTGTCCCCGCTGTAGACTGTCTGAAGTTGAAGATGAAAAAGCTGAAACTCAATCTAAGCAGCTCAAGAGCTAAGCACTCAAACGGTACTCGTCGCGAGCGCCCTTCACTCTAGTGTTGCCATTGAAATTTGTTAGATAATCGCACTGCCATCGCTCTGTTAGCGGGTGTCAACACTAGGGCATGTACAGCCAGCATCAGTAGCACATGTAGCAGCTATACAAAACTGACAAAAATCTCCAATGAATTTTGAACCTTAAACCGTTTCACTTTAAGTTTAGAAATTATTGAGAAAGTTTGATACGTGGAAGTCCATCGTGCCGTTGACTGTACATAATCGGAACTCTGCTTCTAGATAAGGCTTAAGTTGTTTGAAGACTTGGTATGTTGTGAATAAACCTTTTTTCGATTTTCACTGTTATCATTATGAGTCATTTTAATGACCCCACCCCTCTGGGTGGGTTACAAGCCTTCCATAAGAAATATGGGTAAGGAGGATGGGCCACGCAGGCCCCATACTACAAGTCTAGCCCAGATCTAAACAGGCTCCCACACATTGTAAGTAATTTAAATAGGTACAAATAATACAGTCAATACAAACAGAATTAAAATCCATGTTAGTCATAATTCGATATACATAGACACAATCATAATAGACAAGACGATATGCGCAAGCGCATGCTATGAACCATTTTAAGTCACATAAATTACAAAAAGGGTGATATAAATCGTGATTCACTGATTTTTAGAGATATATTTTATTACATGTTAGCCTGTACCCTGTAGTACTACAATATAGGTAGACCATATGAATCCCAAATGAATGTTTTATTGCAATCAATACCAAGCAACATCCAATCTTCAGAATGTTTGAAACAGAAAACGTTTTCAAGATGGCGTAGGCAATAGCAGGATCATAGACTTATTATTTACTGTGTATAAGTAATTCATTAATGTATTGATTCAGTGTATGCTCTAACTTTATTACATAGGTGTATAGTAAGTTCATAATAATGATAGTGTCTCAAATGCATCTACTTTTTGAATGATAACGAACGAAGTTAAGTTAGTGACCGATATTAGTCAGTGAAATGCAGCCTCTTGGCATTCTTACAGCAATATTATTTCCATCCACCTTTGTAACAAGTTAGAAAAAGCACTTGGTGTAAAAATATTAACGTAAAGTTGGTACCGTTCACACGACAGCTAAAATAATCGGCGCGCATTTATCAACTGACTAATTACTCAAGCGTGAGTGGACCATTTTGTTAGGTTATAAGCGCAGTTTCAGATTAGGAGTCCATACCAAAGCATATAACTATTATTTAATAGTTTAATGAGCGCAGTAGAACATCAAAGAATTTCCTGATGATTACAGCTCCACGGAAATGAAGGATTGAACTTTTTCTCTCGAGATGCACTGTTCGAACACAGCCAAAGTCGTAAGGAGGATATCAAATATCATGGGTCTCGTAACAGTCCTCACTCAAGGTACAAAAAGGGGGATCCACGAGGTACGAGCGCCTAAGGCATTAGTGTTCGGGGTCGTCGAACGGCGTCGGCGTTCGGGCCGGGAGGGGCGGCCGTTTCGGCGCTCGCTATCGATCGGGCGTACCTTCCTGCGGCCGCAGCAGAGCATCCTCCGAGCGCGCGACTGTCCGCCCGGCGAAGACTTCAACCTAGCAAGTTTCCGCCACTGCATGGGTGCAGGTTAGCGCGGCGCACGCGGGAGCGGCCGCGGGGCCGGCTGCTCGCGCATCGCGACGCCGCCCGCCGTCAAAAGCGGCCGGAGCGCGCGAGCCTTCCTCGCGAAGTGCCCGCCGCACGCTCGCGCCTGCGCCCTCGCACCGAGCTCCCCCCACTTTGGGCGGGAGCACACCCACCCTTACTCCTCTCGATTAATAATTCCGGCTACGCTGCCAGTGCGTATGTGGGTTAGTTTTTTGGCGATCGATGCGATTATTCGGTGCGAGCCACTTCCGGACGCTTGCCTGTGCACCCTAAGGGCAGACGACCCAGTAATCGCCTTTTGACACCACCTCGAGCTCGCCACTTAAGCTACGAGCTTTCGATCTACGATACGAGCAGTACGCAACGAATTGTGATAGGTACAACATTTTCTTTCTGAAATCGTGATCGAAACGTTTAACAATCAAGGTAACTTGAGAAATCGCGCCTATTTAAACAAACATAGCAACACTAACTTGTTTAATTACTTATTATCAACCTTAAATCTATGATCCAAAGGTTAGATATAAAAAATAAAAGTGACAATTTTTTTATTCAATTAAAGGAAAACTATTTATCAATTTGAGATTTTCGCTTTCACAATGCTATTTTTATACAATACTAAATAATATTCTAGAAATTCTCGGACGGGTTGATTTGGTGCGATATGGTGCGAGTCGTAAATTTTTCTAGTATATTATTTAGTATTGTATGAAAACAATTTAGTATGCTCTTTGAATTACGATACAATTATATTATAAATAATTAGGCATAAAGGCCAAAAGTCAAAAGAGGGCAATAATAAGCAAAGCAGCTACATGTCGAGATTGCCGCCCGGAGCTTTGCGAACTCCTCCCGACCGCATGAGGGTAGTTCGAAACTCCCACAAACACGCTTTGACATAGTCAGTTTCCATTTACCTTCTGTTTTTCACTTCCAAGTAAATTAATGGAATTAAGCGTCCTTTTTGCAACAAGCTAGGTATTTTCTTTTACAGAAATTCAAACGTTAACAAATAACGTAATTTAATTACCTACCTTAATTTAACTAATTTGTATTTCAGTTACCTACGTTGTACTTAATTCTTTATGTTGTACTGTACATTGCTTAATAATGAAGCTATTATTGTTTCCTTCAACATGAGAACATTTTATGTAATAATTCTTAAACTCGTATCTAGTTATAATATGACGTTCGTTTTTAACGATAAGCATCGTTAAAGTCAAATAACAACTTAAGTAGGTGTACAAGTAATTACCTACACTTATATTATTTTTACAAAATGGTTTAAAGAAGAAAATCACCTAACTAAAACGTTACTACAGAATATACAGAGTGTTCCAAAACTTTGCCACACGGAGGGAAAGTACTTTAAATATTGAAGATAGAAAATTTTACTGAAAGAAGACTTCATTTTGTTTTTAAAAAGAAACGTAACTGCATTCAGTTTTTTTTCCATACAAATTGATACAATTCGTAATAATTAAAATTTAAATGTTGAATTTCATGGTCTTCCTTTTGTTTAAGATGCTGTCTTACTTAAGAAAAAAAAATTTCGTTTTTGGTGGGTTCTATTCTTGGTCAAGGCAGGCGATTTTTCAAAAATCTTTGAATGCAGTTCCAATTATTTTTAAAAACAAAATTAAGTCTTCTTTCAGTAAAATTTCCCATCTTCAAAGTCAAAGTCAAAGTCAAAAATAGCTTTATTCAAATAAACTTAATTATTAAGTACTTTTTAATCGTCTATATTTTTACCGACTTCAAAAGGAGGGAGGTACTCAATTCGACCCGTTTTTTTTTTTTTTTTTTTTTTGTTTTTTGTATGTTCACCGATTACTCGAAGACGGCTGGACCGATTGAAATGATTCAAACGTTATTAGATTAGGTAAACTCCCAAGTTGGTCCCATTTTTTAAAATTTTGAAATCGGTTCAGTACTTTTCAAGTAATCTTGAAAAAAGCACGAAAATAGTATGATTTTGTGTGAACTACCTCGATGATCAGTCGTATAACTTCTTTGTTTATGAACTGAATAAGATAATTATTTTTTTGTTAGAAAAGGGATATCTTAAGTGTTGTCCTTTAACCGACTTAAAAAAAGGAGGTTCTCAGTTTGACCTGCATGTATATATGTTTCTCCGCGATTAACTCACGTTTGGCTGAGCCGATTTTAATTTCTACCTAAATAATATACCTACACTACCTAATACAAAAGGTACCTACACTAAAAATAAAAAAATAAAAAATTGTTTAAAAAAACAAAAAACCGACTTCAAAAAACCTACCTCTAAAAAGCAAGAAATAATATTCGTAATAATAAAACACGTCTATTGAAGTCGGGTGGGCCTTTTAGAATAAAAAAAGGGACTTGTACTCCAGCCCCACCCGACTTCAATAGACGTGTTTTATTATTACGAATATTATTTCTTGCTTTTTAGAGGTAGGTTTTTTGAAGTCGGTTTTTTGTTTTTTTAAACAATTTTTCCTACCACCCGTTCAAGACTTTTTTAACTGACAAGAAGAACGGGCGCAAGAAACTTATCAGTTTTAATAGCAATAAGTAACGATATTTACAAACTTAAATATATCGTTACCAGATAATTACAACAGGGTGACAGGATTATTGGCAACAAACATAGACTTATTATATTGGCAACAAAGTACTTATAGTAGTTATGTGTTACATCATTTCCACGCATTTTGATCTATAAGATAATCGTCTACTTTATAATAACCTTTACCCATGAGCGTTTTTTTAACATGGTTTTTAAATTCATGCAAAGGAAGATCAATTACTTGTTGTGGAACTTTATTAATAAAGGCTATGCCTTTCCCCCTAAATGAACCTCTAGTTTTTGCAAGCCTAAATCTTGGAACGGCAAGTTTATCTTTATTTCTTGTATTAAACTGGTGATTATTGCTGTTCTTAGCAAATGAATCATAGTGTTTTCTTACATAAACTAAATTTTCATATATGTATTGGCCTGCCAAAGTTAAAATATTTATTTCTTTAAACAGTTCTCTCAAGGTATCTCTCCGCCGAAGATTGTATATGCCGCGAACAGCTCTTTTTTGGAGTACAAAAATATTTTCAATACTGGCAGCTGAGCCCCACAATAGCAGTCCATAAGACATTACACTATGAAAATAACTAAAATATACTAACCTTGCCGTTTCAATATTTAAAGTACTTTCCCTCCGTTTGGCAAAGTTTTGGGACACCCTGTATAATAGACATTACCATTACCTATATGCCTGAAATAAAAAAAAACTTATTATGCTAAAATAATATAAAAATATTGTCAATTTTATTTCCTGACTCGGCTAAAGACAGGGAATAGAGTGAGCAGATTCTAAATATTTACAAATAAAACAGGAAGATTAAAGTTGTACCTACAAATATATTAATAAAATAAAAACATTAAAAGAGAAGTAAGAATAACCCCCTTACTAATAAAGATTGTATAGCAGCTGCATAGTTACACAGTGTTTTGTCACTTTCTTTTTAATGTCAAATTCAAATAGTTTGACAGAGAGTAACCATTGTGTAACTATACATCTGCTATTCAATCTTTATTAGTAAGGGGGTAAGTATTTAACTTAAAACAAAATCTTTTCTTTGATAAGTAGGTAAGTAGTTCAAATGATATTATATTAGTAGGTAGTAGGTACCTACTAAAATAACTGTACAAAATTAAATGGGGTGGGCCCTTAACTTTTGCTCTCATAAAATACGAAAATTTTAGTTTTTTGACATTAAAACTTATTTACACAAAATTGTTTAAAAAAACAAAAAACCGAAAAACCTACCTCTAAAAACCGGCCAAGTGCGTGTCGGGCCACGCGCCATAGGGTTCCGTAGTTACCTTATACCATACCATATTTAATACCACCTATCATTTATCGTTTGCAAAAATAACTTTGTTTTTCACAGTGTTGGTATGAATGACAAAGTTATATTTGCGGTTTTGGAAAATGTGCTATATCTCAAAAACTAATTATTATATCTCGTTCAAATTAATTTTGGTTGAAAGTGTTTATTAAGATCTATAGCATATATTTTTTTTAGATTTTTCACTCTCTTATTTCAAAAGTTAAAGGGGGGGGGACACACATTTTACCACTTTGGCGGTGAATATCTTTCAAACGGTTGACTTTGAGAAAAAGTTGTCTTAAAAACCTCAATGTCATTTTTAAAGACCTATCTATAGACACCCAACACGTGTTGGTTTGAAGAAAAAAAATTTTTTCAGTTTCAGTTCCATGTATGGGGACCCCCCTTTAATCTTTTATTTTTCTTATTTTTGTATTAAATTCGTTAAGCGGTTAACAGAATACATCTACCTACCAAGTTTCAACTGTGTAGTCTTAATACTTTCGGAATAAAGTGGCTGTGACATACGGACAGACAGACAGACAGACAGACATGACGAATCTATAAGGGTTCCGTTTTTTGCCATTTAGGCTACGGAACCCTAAAAAGCAAGAAATAATATTCGTAATAATAAAACACGTCTATTGAAGTCGGGTGGGGCTGGAGTACAAATTAGGTAGTGAAGATATTTAGGTAAAAATTAAAATCGGCTCAGCCAAACGTGAGTTAATCGCGGAGAAACATACATACATGCGGGTCGAACTAAGAACCTCCTTTTTTAAGTCGGTCAAAGAACTACACTTAAGATATCCCTTTTCCAACAAAAAAATAATTATCTTATTCAGTTCATAAACAAAGAAGTTATACGACTGATCATCGAGGTAGTTCACACAAAATCATACTATTTTCGTGCTTTTTTCAAGATTACTTGAAAAGTACTAACCCGATCTCAAAATTTTAAAAAATGGGACCAACTTGGGAGTTTGCGTAATGTAATAACTTTTGAATCATTTCAATCGGTCCAGCCGTCTTCGAGTAATCGGTGTACATACAAAAAACAAAAAAAAACGGGTCGAATTGAGTGCCTCCTTCCTTTTGAAGTCGGTAAAAACCGTCGTTGCTGCACCGAAATCGCAGTTTTCCTCGCCAAATTAAATAAAGGAACGCCCTTACTTGTTGCAATGCCGAAAGAATACCTAAACAGCAGGCAGCAGCATGCACCGTGGGACCTCCGTCAAGCAGTAACAAAATAGCTCGTACGTCGCTCGTCGTGCTGATGGAAATCGTCGAGGTGAGGTTTTAAATCCGAATCTTCCAATAACCAATATAATAATGATTGAAATATAATATCGGTAATAATTTATATACTTACAGTAATATCAATGAAATATTATGTCAGTTATAATATCCCTCCTCTTCCCTCCTGAAATTAAAAAGGAAAAAGGTGTTTGGTCAAGAAAAAATAACAATAAAAACACTTAAATACCTACATGGAAAGGATTAAAGAAATTAACCAACATTAAATACGTACCCTTAATCCAATATACATACTTAATACATATAAATGGACAGCGTCTGATTCTCCACGGAAATCTCCCTAATAATAATTACTTAGTACCTTGGTACCTACTTATTTTAAACCTACAAAATGAAAATAATAAAATCTAAATTAAATGTGAAAACTTTTATAAATATCAACAACGATCCATCATGAGAATCTATGAGAATACTTACAATAATAAAATAAAAGTGATTCGTATCAGGAATAAACAAAAGAAAATGTTTTCTTAAAATTATTGTTTCTGTCAGCAAGCAACAAAGTTTGTATAGTGAAGTGAATAAAATAAACGCTTCGCGCCGTAGGTAACATGTCAAAATTTTCTCTTCTTCTTCTTATTTTTGTTATGGCAATCTACATTCCTCTTGGAAGTAATTTTTGCCAGTGTCATGTTTTGAATAGTTCAGTATTTCTAGATTTTCTAGTAGATTGTTTCAGTTTACATTAAAATGCGGGTGCACATTCCAATGCTGCTTGGAGCATTCGGCAGCAAGTATATCAAGACAGTTTACTCGGTAAGATTTGCCGAGGTAGCGACCACTACAATAAAAGTCTCAGCTTCACACAACCAAGATCGCGCCTATTTCCATTATCCCACATATTGTTCAATTGCGTAGACACTTGTACCACAAAACTGCACCAATTTTAAGACACAATATCCACTATGAATCAATTTGCGAATAATTAAAATAGTCACCGAACTGAACTCAACAAAATCCCGCCAAAAACTCCAAAATTTTCTCAAGAAAACGCGGGAAAAAAACATGAAGGCAGCCAACTCAAGAAAAAAGAAAAAAGAGTGAAAAGGATGAATGATGTAAAATGTAGGTGTAAGAAAAGGACAGGTAGTAGAATACTTCAATATTTTTAAATGTTGTCGAACACGAATTACGTTATAAAAAATTAAATAACCAAGGAGTTTTATACAAGGAGGGCAAGGAGGTTGATAATTTGAATTTGAAATATGGATGAAATGAGGTCGCATGTATGAAATAAGTATAAAATAAGGAAAATTAATGAATTATAATAATTTTATAGTGTTTTACACTTGTAAATAAATAAATTAGATGGAATATTAATAAATATGAGAATGAAACCTTATTTTTCTGTAAAGAGAAAACACAACGTTACAATATGTATTGAAGTAAACTAAACCTATAAAAGCAACCGAATCAACATGCGATTTGACAGTCGACTCTAGCACATGACCAAAACGAAAAGATAACACAGACTTGACGGAGTTCAACTTGGAACTCCATATTATTTTATACACTATACATTTAAGTTATCACGCTATCGAGATCGTCGTTTAATCATACTAAAATATTGTATCTTCTTAAAAAAAATCTACCTAAATCACAGAGCCATATAAATGTCGTAGGATATTCGTACAAATCGGATCTTTACAAAAATTCAATACCTTAGATTACTTTAGACTATCCAATCAGCATTCAAGATTCCAATTGTCCCCAAAACATACTGGGATTTTTACAAAGTTCCTAAAAATTGCTCAGACGATTGTAAAAAATCTATCTTAGATTTCAATTATCCTGTCCTTTACAAGCGACCAAGGATTTTTGCAAAGATCCGGTTTATACGATTATATACAAGCGTATGAAATTGCTGGCAAAGTAAAGAGCTTCAGCAGTACTGAAAGGCTAGTATTATAGAATCAAACTCAAATCTCTGTTTGAGTACAGTTAGAAAGGGATGGCGCTTTAAGCGATGAATAGCACCATCCCTTTTTTAACTGTACTCAATCAAAGATTTGAGTTTGAGTTTAATTCTATAATACGAGCCTAAATAATATCCATTTAAAAAAATATTTTAAGCAACGCAATATTACAAATCTGCATAAAGCCGACGTAGCTACAGAGCTCTTAATTCCCAGATTGCGTGGTGTCCCCTCCGTTTGAATTGATTACGGCAATTTGATAAATTATTTTTATTTTCTTTTCCACGTTTCGACGCAGAAACACTTGGTGAAAGCATTTGTACGGAAAGGAAACTCTATCACCATTTTTCAGACGATTAATTTTATTTTCTATTCTTGCGCCATTATCTGCCACCTGAAAATAAAATGTATTTCTAATGTTTAGAATCAAATGTAAGAATAACAGTGTATTTATCAGTCGGTGAGCAGAGTCCTAGAGTACTATTTTCTTTATGGTGGTTCCAGGTTCCTACTTGAATTAATTAATTAATTAATTTAATTTATAACATATTTGCTCGTAAAGGGTCTCTTATTACACCAATTTTAAATATCGTATTGTATCTAATTACGAACTTGTGCGGTAATGTAAAGTAAAACGCACGGTTTCCTTGATAAACCGTGCGTTTTACTTTACATTACCGCACGGTTTATCAAGATACTTCGTCTAAAACGAACGATACTTTTTTTAAATCTTAGCAAAGAGTTTTTATGTCAGAAAAGAGGTCAACATTTTATGGATAAAATTAACTTTGGGAGATAAAATATAATAAATAAACATTTAATTATTCAATTTAATTAATGTTGACAATAAATTACAACCATTTATCTGTAACAAAAACACAAAAATATTAATTTACTTTATTAGTAATACTGGCTGTTTTTATGCCTTTGCCTTAAAAAAAGCGATGATGCGCGCGCATTGCTAATTTAATTTTTTTTGCTGTATTGTTTTTATTTGAAATGTCGTCAAGTACTGATGAATTATTAATTCAACACCGCCAGAAGTCTCAGAGGCAGCGAAAAAGGCTACTCTAACCCTCTTGCCCGAAAAATTGACCGATAAGATACTTACAAGCGTATCAAAATTTAATCATATGGAAAACAAGCAAAGGTGCAAAGTCCGAGTTTTATTTATTTCCTCGCAAATTTGTTATAAAACGTCGTATGACATACGTGCGCTTTGATAATTACAGCCTCTGCTTTCTTGTAGCCCTCGCCTGCGGCTCGGGCTAGCAATATCGCCTCGGCTGTAATTTTCAACGTACCGCACTTATATCATAATGTACTATTACGGCCCACGACGTTCAAAATTTTTTTTCGCTATTTACTTATTGTTGAAAAAGGTACCTACTTAAAAATTTATATTTCTAAATTTGCATTAAAATTGCTTTGTTAGAATATTTTTTATTTAACAATAAGAACATTAGTTTAGTGGTGATTTTAAGTAAAGAAACAAAAGTTTTTTTGCGAAAATATTAATAAAACGTAGTTTCTCGCAAACTATGGTATTTACAAAGTTAAATGTAGAAACAATACTGTAGCGCATTTAATTTTGCTTTTTATGACACCCCATACAAGCTTACATGTTACTTTCAGTTGTATGCGCCATATTCTTAACGTGGTAGCGGCAATCATCTAACAACATACTTAAATATGCCGCTGGTTTTATCAAGCGCACCTTTCGGGCCATAAATGACCGTAAGGGAAGGCACCATAAGAACTACGTCGCACTGTTTTAGAGATATCAGCGAAGACCCCAAAAGTGAGACCTCCTTTATGACCTCATGTTATATAAACAGTTACAACAAAATCTCATTCAATAAATAAATAAATAAAATAAATGCTTGGACAATTTCACACAGCGCCATCTAGCCCCAAACTAAGCAAAGCTTGTAATATGGGTGCTAGACAACTGCACTATTACTACGTAAATACTTTTTAAAAATATATTCATTATACATAGTAACACCCAGACCCGTCACAGAAATTAAAATTCATAATTTCAATTTCTGCCCGGCCGGGAATCGAACCCGAGGCCTCTTGCGTGGTAGGCGGCATGTTGACCACTGCACCACTCAGGTCGTCAAATGATCATGTCATGTCGTCAATGATTCTGGTAACACGTTTGTTAGTCTCCATGTCCCGGATGGTGCCAGGGTTGTACCAACAGTCGCAGCACAGTAGTGCCACAGAATAAGCAATCCGGAATATTTATTATTATTATTTATCGAAGCATCCGCATAAATTATATTGAAACAATTAAAACAAAACATTATTTAATGAATCTGTTTAATTACAAGTGGTAACACATTTGTTAGTCTCCGTGTCCCGGATGGTGCCAGGATTGCACCAACAGTCGCAGTAGTGTCGCCGGTACGTGTGCGAGCTGCGAGTCGCGCAGATCGCCTCGAACGAGCAATCCGGTCCCGGGTTGTATTCCCCGGGAGGGCAGTCGGCTGGAACGTGAAAAAAACCATAACTATTCGAAATAAGTGATAGAAATTTATAGTAGGCACCTTCTTATAGGTTCAGTAAAACATATCATAATCTTCTATAGTTACTTATTCTGTCTTTTATTGTTGTTCTACAGTCACATTCATGTTTTAAACAATCAGTTAGATTTCAATGTTTTGTGGTAACTTATTGTGCTGTTTGCATCACACAAAAACATGTCGCGTAAGTTTATTTACAAGAATTTCATTGCAACAGTTTTACGTCATAGGAAGGCTCCTGTGACGTAAAACTGAAGCTTATTTTATAATAAGAACTAGGTATACCTACTCACTATAATATTAGGTTGTGGGTTACGTACCTACTTTATCCGTTTCAGTATTATATAGATATCTAGCAGTAGTTAATGATACTGACATTGAGTTTTTATCTCACTTTTTATAACAATTATGGAAATCACTCACCAGCAGAGCTAACCACCAAAACGGCAACAAATAAAATTAAAATAATCTTCATAGTTGTTGATCCTCCCAGCTGACACGTTTAAAAACAAATGATGCACATGTATGCCACGTTCAATTTATATATAATAAGACCTTTGCCACCTCTTATCTCAACTGCTCGTAAATTGAAAAAACTATTCTATCTATATTAAATAATCAATTTTAACTGCTTAATACTCCTAATGGATTTACAATGTCTTACCTAGAAGTTTAAAATCAGCTTGGAAGGTTTTTTTAAGAAAAGTGGAAAAGCTACTTGATATAAAAACTACAATATTTAAATTGTACCCCAAATAAAAAACTACTAGACAATATTCCTTTTAAATTAGCTTAATGTTTTTACAACGCGCATAGTTTTAAACAAATCTTTGTTTAAAACTATTTGTATCGTAGATTGCTTGCAAATTTTTTTTGCATTTGCGATACGAAAACAGCAAAATAACTAATTAACACATATGATTCATCGAAAACAATATCAGTGAATCAGTTACAAACTTTTAGCACTATAATTCATGTTTAATGGTAATTTCAAGTTCGTAGGTAGGTTACTTTAAAGTTATTTTTTTTTATATTAGTTAATCCGCGACGCAACGGCATCCTTTAGGTTATTATTACTATTGCAGACCTTGATCAACAAGGTCAAAGTTAAAGTAAAAAATAGCTATACTCAAATAAACTTAATTATTAAGTACTCTTGAATCATCCATATTTTCCTATTTTCCTAATCATAATTAAATTACACAGTGGAATCACTCGCATTAAGCCCGCCACACAGACGGAATTTTTATTCGGAATTCCGAAACGTAATCATTCTGAACGCAGCTAATCCATACAAATCTATGGAACTACCACACACTTGCGGTAATTTTCTGTTCAAAATTTTCATACATTATCGCATTTCAGGATTCCGAATCAGATTCCGTCTGCATGTGGCGGGCCTTAAATAAGTCATTCGAATAACTAGTTTTAAGGTTTAAGACAAAAAATAAAACAATTTGAGCTAACTAGAAATGAATTCTACTGGCTCAATACGAACCATACAGATTTTTATCAGGAATCAGTTACACTACACATAGTCTTTTTTTTTTATTTGTCGTCCATTTACTTCTTTAAAAAAAACTTCAAATTCAATATGAAAAAAATAATTTATTATTGGAATAAGGTAAAAAAAATATTAGGTACTTTACAATGAACTTATAAAACAAAATATTTTGTGCAAAGATTGAAATCTAACAAGGTACATTTACAAATTGATAAGGTTTATAAAACACGGATATGTTTTACATGATAGTTATATATTAATATATAAAATTATACAAACGTAACATTATTTCTCCATAACATAGCTGTATTTTTCACACTGACTATCACAATCAAGGCTTTTAGAAAGCCTCTGCCAACGACATCACATATAAATACTTGTAATTATCACAATCAAAACCATTTTTATGAGAACCATAATAAAAGATAATATAAATTAAATCACAGAACCTCGACCATTTTTAGGGTTCCGTACCCAAAGGGTAAAAACGGGACCCTATTACTAAGACTCCGCTGTCCGTCTGTCTGTCTGTTTGTCACCAGGCTGTATCTCAAGAACCGTGATAGCTAGAAAGTTGAAATTTTGACAGATGATGTATTTCTGTTGCCGCTATAACAACAAATACTAAAAACAGAATAAAATTAATTCAAGGGGGGCTCCCATACAACAAACGTATTTTTTTTGTCGTTTTTGGTACGGAACCCTTCGTGCGCGAGTCCAACTCGCACTTGGCCAGTTTTTATTTATACATGGGATGCTTTTGTATGAGTTTAGAACTTTATGGCTCTTAATAATAAAATTACATTTGCCAATGTTAGATGTAAGTAGCTAAATACTTGCAATGTGATTAAATTGACAATGTGTACAACTGAAGTGGTCAAATTTCAGAGCGCTTGCGGTACAAAATCACTTATTTTAATCTATAAATTTACTCTTTGCTATACATTCTCGAGTGACAAATGACTATAAGGGGCCGTTAAAGTATTACGTAAGCACTATGGGGGGGTGGGGGTCTTTGTTTTGCTTATTTTGGATGACATGTGGGGATGTGATGTGGGTGGGATGATTCTAGATGATGATTACGTCATCGGTAGTTATTTACTATTTTACACGAATGGCAACCCTCACATTGTCTATGCTTGAAAATGAAACGCATTTTCTATACTAAACCTGTTTTCTTATTTTAAAATTATAATTATAACATTATAATTATAATATATATAAAAAATATAATTGAAAAATGTTTACGTAAGCATGGGGGGAGGGGGTAAGAGCTTTGCTTACTTTTGCTGACAAGGGAGATGGGGGGGTAAATAATTGTAATAAATCTGCTTACGTAATATTTGAACGGCCCCTAACTCTCAATGAGTGAAGTTGGAGCGGATGACTGTCTATTGTCAATTTAATTGCATAATTCCAGGTCATGTCAAAGAATCGTTAACATAGGGGTTAACAAGGTTGCATGCAACTTACAGAAACTTCTTGTATTTGGTGTGACAAAATACTTAAATGTGCAAATACTTCTGAGGCCAGATGTACAATTAAGTATTTTGTCTCTTTTACAACAATAGTTAAAATGTTGGCGGTCTTATTAATAAACGAAGAGTAAATTTACACCTGGTTTAACCAAAATTACTGCTGAGCAATATTACGTTTGACGTCTTAAAGAGTCATACTCCCAAGTAAACTTTTGGTTAAACTAGGTGTAAACTTACTTTTAAACTAAGGAGTATGCACACTGATGCAATTAAAATCTGACTTTATGATTATTATGACAGAATTTAAAAAAATGACTGATCTTATACAAAGAGAAAACGAGAGAGTAAGGATCTGTGGATCAGACCTAATTACCCTCCCGCCTGTAGCACACCTCGCCGCGAAACCGTATCAACGGCACCGCGGTAATTCCGCCATAGTTCCGCTATGTTCCGTCTTCTATCGACGACGATATATGAGGATCACATCTACGTAGCGGTCTCGCGTCATTACTTTCGCGTGTGTCAATGATTCAAATATCAAAGCAAGCGTTTTCATCATATAAATACGATTTGGTAGGTATATTTAATTTTATGTATGTTTAATTTATTATGATAATAATTTAAGATTACATTTATTACCGCTGAAGCGTATTTAGAAAGATATTCAACATTAATATCTAATACTTTATGCATTAATTTTAATAAATACTTAATGTGGACATCTGTTGGTATAAAAGTGTTACAATTATATCTCATACTGTATAGAATTAACCAAAAACCACAAAATTATAATAATTTATATACATAATGGAACGAAATAATACTTTTGAGAAGAATTTTGTTAATAAATCTGATCAACATGTTTTTTGGTTAACTTTATAACAGCTCATATTATTACACTGATAAAGTAATAACATTATAAATGTATGCCAATATCATACGAGGCGCTTTTTAATAAACTACATTATTTTAAATGTACAGTAAGCAGCCTATCAAACTCTAAAGATTAAATTACAAAATCGTTTGATGAATTGTTCTTGCCATTTGGCAAAAAAATGTGATGTATTCAGTTTCCAATGGGGTTGGCAACGCAAAGCTAATTGTAGATGTCGCTGCGTACGCTTGTTCTTAAGACAGTAGACGTTCAGAACAAAATGTATGGGAAAATAGGTATTTATTTTGTTGTTTTTTTACCGAAAAACACCCATTGACACAAAATGGATAAAAAAGACTATTCCACAATGCAAATGCCGGAATTGAAAGCCAAATTAAGACGTTTTTATTCATACATAATTTATCCAATTTTTCTATATCCAGATTTTTCGGGAATTTGTAAGTGCCAACATTTTTAAAGCCTATTACACAGAATTTAATTATTTTAAAGCTAAAAAAAGTTTATTTAAAGTAAAAGTCCTTTGTTTTCATAGCTCTCGTGGAACAAGCGTACGCAGCGCCATTTTGACAGTTGCCTTCCCCATTCAGTTTTGGATGGAACCAAATGATGTGATGATATTGAAACAGATGATAGTGTTGCTAAAACTGAACAACATTCTCCAAGGAACATAGTTCGAAAACGATATTTTTTTCACCTTTCCGTAGTAAGTCGGTCAACTGACCAATACATTTTGTATGGAGTATATTTTTTTTTCGTTTTTATACCGGGTGTAACAAGACCCTCAACGAAGCCGAGGTCTACGTATTCTGCCCATCATCAGGAATACATTGCATATGTTACCACGTAATGTAACGCGTACAACAGACCGCGCCTGTGAGTGTATGGTTACACAGCTGCGTACGGTACGGCCGAGTTGAAAGGCAACGTTTATGTGCGTGCTCATGAAATACATTGAGTGATGACGTTATGAAGCCATTGTTTGTTACGATATACATACAATTTAAATTTTTCTGTAGACAAAAATTAGGAAATAACGAATAAAATAAGATATCATAAAAATATTGAAAAAAAATGTTTACATTGACCTTCAATAACTTCGTAGCTATTGGTTTCCCAGGTATAGTCTAAAAGACAAATATGATCCTGGGGCCGTACCGGCTAACGAATCGAACTTCGAAAAGTCTGCGGGTTTCAAATTAAAACAGATAAATCGAGCCCCAATTGGGCCAAAATGGCAAACCCTAATTCATGAGGTCACATAAACATCCATATCTTCCAAATAACTTCAACAAATAGTACAATACGAAATTCCTTACTTCAATTTATCTTTTTTAATTTGAAACTCGGCAAATATTCCGAAGTTCGATTCGTTAGCCGGTACGGCCCCTGATGATGGTCGAAATGCGTGTACTTCGGCTTCGTTGAGGGTCTTGTTACATTCGTTATGTTCCATGGAGAAACTGTTTCAGTATCATCACGTCATTTGGTTTCACTTTATCAAATATATTCATTCAAATACATTATGTTTAGGGGTTTAATTATTTTGGGCTTCCTTTGCCTAAACTCATTACGAATTTCATAGGTTCTACAAAAAAAAAATCATACCTACTTATTAGAAACCCGGACTAAACGGTACGAATATACTTGATATTCTTACACTACAGATATATCGGGTCATTTTGAACTTACCATCCAAATTTTGAGGGTGTATTCAGTCCATGAAACTGAACAACTTTCTTTAAGGAACACATGGTCAAATATGTAAAATAAAAATCGACTTTCCATACAAATCAAAGAGATCACGTGATCAATTTAGTATGGGATGACCAAAATTTTTTAACGAAATTTGACACATGTTTCTTAGAGAAAGTTGTTTAGTTTCATGGACTGGACACATCCTTAAAATTTGGATGGTAAGTTCAAAATGACCCTGTATATATTGTGTTTTATATCCACGAGAATATAGTTTAATTTCACAAGAACATCAAAAAGCACTTCTTTTAAACGATAGTGACGCAACCGCTTTCTAATCGTCATATTTCATAAAACGTTTACAACATTTCATTAAAGTTTTCACTTTGACCATAAGTAATAACATTGTTTTAAGCTGACATCGCTAATAATCATAAGTATGATACTTGGGAAAAAATACACTACTACACTAACCGGATGACTGCTATGGAAAATTCACCTTTATTAACATATAAGTAAAGTTCATTTCTCTATCTATAGCTGATGCCGTATCTCGTGGCAACTTGTGGAGTGTGAGTGGTAGCGATGGCGAGGAGAAGGGGGACATCGTTAACGTCGATATTTAGCGATTTGGTGAGAGTAGCGATGTCACAGAAGTCTGTGGTCATCAGCATGTCTGCTAAGGTTTTGGATAGAACGCAGAATTCCCGTAACTTTCCTTCTAAGTATGATAGACACTGTAATAGGTAAAAGGGTTCATATTAATTTGGTATGCGTTTAACACACTTTATATGGCAGGCTTTGGTAAAATGATCAGAAAAAGTGTATAATAAATCGATTCCTAATGTTATAAAAACTGGTGGGGTTTCCTTAACAAAATCTATTCACAAAAAGTATTCATTTCAAATTCTGCTGAAGTGTTCCGTCAATGAATGACCTGATGGAGGCAACGGACAAGCGAAACGTCTTCGCGTCGGGTTCGCGTCGCGAGTTTGATCTAATTTATTGGAATCGTTGACACGATGAAGCAAAAGATTCAATTTTTTTACACATTTATCATTTGAGCGTGTTTCACTATCAATATTTTAAAAAAGGCCCTTAATAAAGGTAAATACGTTGGGGAGCTTGGTGACGCAGATCGGTCGGTCACGGGATGGGTGACCAAAAAAGTACTTCGGAAGGCACGTTAAGCCGGCTGCATTTGCAGTCGTTAACACCCACCAATGCGCTTTGGGCCCACGTGGCATCTCCTTATCCACCCATAAGGAAGGCCTGTGCCTAATAAAGGACATTAAAATGGCTGATTGTCGATGGTTTATTTGGAGAGTATAGTAACTCCCCAAATAAACCAATTCGTAAATATCGACCTTTAAATCTAGTTCAAGTTTACAACACTCGCCACATTTTGATTGAAATTAAACTTTTACCAGTATGTTTGATATGTGCTAGTGTGCAATATAACACACTAGCACATATCAACAGAACATTAAAAATGACTGGTGTCAATACGATACCTGATGCGCAGGCACCCTCGCGCGGCGCATGGCGGGCACGGCGTCCAGCATGGCGCCCACCAGCGACGACATGCCGCCCGCGCCGCTCTCGCGCCCCAACACACGCACCTCCCTGCATGGAACACTCACATTCAATGTCTGGAAAAAATCTACACATCACACACTACCAGGCTAGGCGCACTCCGCGCTTTAGGTACGAAGCTACAAGTAGGCAGCGGGTCCGTCCGGACGGACTAATTTCAGAGGGCTGCCGCCGTTGGCTGGCTGTTAGCAGTTCGATTTCGATAGTCACTCACTCGCCGCGTTCATCTTAATACTAATATAAAGGATCTGAACCTCACGTTTTTCACACTTCCAAAAGTTCAAAATGACATCGACACGTAAAAAGTGCTTGTCTACTACCTAGATATTATTTAGTATCCGTTTATTCTTAGGTACTTGTCTTATTTGCTAAACAATCTTCACCCAACTAGGTATTTATTGAAATAATAATTTAAAGATTAGGCCTACCTATACTTACTTATACTTACTTACCTACTTTCGAAATAAAGTTAATTATTAATGACAATGTTATTTCGTAAGAAAGCAAATTTCCTCAAAGTCTGCATGTATAGTCTGATGGGGCGTCGATTGTACCTAGCCTAGGTTTTTTTGAAATGTATTTAAGTACATTAGGTACCTATTATTCAATCATTATTTAAAAGAACAAACCCTAAAGTCGTTAGAAGAGATAAGAGCTACGCGATAGAAAGAGAGGCAACTTCTAGGTGAATATAACTGGAGGGTGGGAGCGGTGTGCGACCTGAATTGCACTTTATTGTGTATGGGATAGAGTCGCTATTTATTTAAATGACTTTGCGGAGTGGATCTTCTGTACTTGTACTATTATGTATTCTGTGACACTACGCGCAACTATCAAAAGCATTGAAAATGTAATCTATATACAGAGTCATTTTGAATTTACCATCCAAATTTTAAGGATGTGTCCAGTCCATGAAACTAAACAACTTTCTCTAAGAAACGTGTCAAATTTCGCCACAAAATTCTGGTCATCCCATACTAAATTGATCACGTGATCTCTCTGATTTGTATGGGAAGTCGATTTTTATTTTACATATTTGACCATGTATTCCTTGGAGAAAGTTATTCAGTTTCATGGACTGAACACATCCTCAAAATTTGGATGGTATGTTTAAAATGACCCGATATATAAAACTCTAATGGCCGAATACTCAAACGCTAATTAACTTTGAGGGGCTCTCAAACGTCGTCCTGTCGCATTAAATGTCAAAGATATGACAAAGACAGCATGCAGTTTGAGAGCTGCTCAAAGTTAAGTAGCGTTTGAGTATTCGGCCATAAATTGATTGATTGATTGTTGGGATAGGTGTAGAGCCCTAACGGCTGAAGGTAGAGACACCATTTTTGGAGGGTAGATACCTTTCATGATGTAGATGAGCACTAAGAAAGGATTTTAGAAAATTCCCGTTACACAGGGTGCTACAGGTTGTTCAAGTTTGTATGAGAATTTGTATATGGTTGAAGGTAGAGACACCATTTTTGGAGGGTAAATACATTTCATGGTGTAGGTGAGCACTAAGAAAGGGTTTTGGAAAATTCCCGTTATACAGGGTGCTACAGGTGTTCCCGTTTGTATGGGAATTTGTATAGGGTTGAAGATAGAGACACCATGTTTGGAGGGAGATACCTTTCATGGTGTAGGTGAGCACTAAGAAAGCATTTTGGAAAATTTCCGTTATACAGGGTGCTACAGGTGTTCCAGTTTGTATTGGGATTTGAATAGGGCTGGAGATAGAGACACCATTTTTGGAGGGTAGATAGATACCTTTCATGGTGTAGGTGAGCACTAAGAAAGGGTTTTGGAAAATCCCTATTTACAGGGTGCTACAGAGTGTTCCAGTTTGTGCATATTTTTTTATGGGAAAATTAAATGTGTGAAATTAGGCCTACTGATAATTACGTAGGTCTATTGGTAATCCGTGACTTTCAAAATAAATGCACATCTACCTTAATCACGCGAACGAAGTTGCGGGCAAAAGCTAGTTCAGGAATAAATCACACGATAAAATTTGTCTTGGTTTAATTTGGTTATCAATGCCGCATAGGCTCCATACAATACAAGAAGATAAGAAGTATAAGACAAGATGTTGAAAAAGAGGTTCAATGTCGACTGGCTGCAATGTTTGAGGTGTGACGGAGGCTGTCACATGTCATGGTCTTTTGTTTCGAGTTCTGTCTAAGAATTACTATCATAGTGTCATGGTGAAAAATCTCAATAAAGTTTAAAATAAACCTATTCTAAATGTGTGTTACTGTTGATTAACTTACACCACTGAGCTCTGCAGTATCTACATAATATTACAAGATGGTACTGACCACTTTTAAA
Source organism: Agriphila geniculea (assembly GCA_943789525.1). Classification (NCBI taxonomy): domain Eukaryota; kingdom Metazoa; phylum Arthropoda; class Insecta; order Lepidoptera; family Crambidae; genus Agriphila; species Agriphila geniculea. The sequence goes on from OX038875.1 coordinate 20,362,373, forward strand.
CTTTCGCGTTGCATTTTATTACATTCGTAAACACAGGTTTTAAACGCGTTTTTAACTAACCTTTTAACATTGGTCAGACGAAACGAACTATCACTGAAAGAGTCCGTGAACACATCACAGCTGTAAAAAACCGCCAAATTAATAAATCAGCGATTGCAGAACATTTGCTGGAAAGTGGCACAAACCACTGGATCGAGTTTCATCGCACGCAGGTTCTTTCCACTGATCGCCATTTTTATTCACGAGTCGTACGTGAAGCGATTGAAATTAAAAAACATCCAAATAACTTCAATCGGGAAGATGGCCACAAATTATCTGCAGTGTGGAATCCAGTAATTGCAAACGCACTACCTCTTTGTTCGCGGTCGGCTAACTACCAGAATACGGCTATGATACAGAATAGGGACACCGTTAGTATTGTGTGCGGCGGTAGTTGGAAAAACTGTTCGACGGTGAATAAAGATTCCACCGCAGAGGAGGGGGCGTAACACCGCAGCTCCAGTCAGCCCGTGACCACGGCCGATGCAACTCGGTTGAAACGTCGGGAAAAGGTTAGTTAAAAACGCGTTTAAAACCTGTGTTTACTAATGTAATGGTACTGACCAGTTGTTAGTATCCCCGACTATGGCAACAGCTTGTATCGGCGGGTCTAACGCCTTGTTGAGATACGACGTTAGGTCCAAGTCCCGCCGCAGCTCCGACTCCCATTCATTCGACTTACATATCGTTCCTGCAAAATGTATTGGATATTAAATTTATATGAAAAGGGTTTGAACCTTTTAGTAAGAGGCTGACATAGTGGTTATCATATTTTTTTTTTATTTTAGACGGGAATTTTGGAAATATAGCGGCGCACGGTGAAACCTGTGTCAATTTTTGTTTATTGTAAACAAAAATTGACTTATGATATAAAGTCCTAAAGTGCAACGCTTTCAAGATAATCCGGGGAATAAATTTTAATTTTTATCTATACAGGATCTTTAACATGGATCATCTCGGAAACGTTACGTTTTAGGAGTTTATATCAAGCATTTTTTTGTTCGTCTATAGATTATTGATATACACAGGTTTCATCGTTACCACCGCTATACTTATTATCAAAATTCACGTCGAAAAAAAAATATGGTTACCACTATGCCAAAATTTGAGAAAAATAAATCAGTTTAAGAAAAGTATATAATATGTCGTAGCGTAGGATATTCGTACAAATTGGATCTTAACAAAAATCCTAGTATGATTGCAAAAAACCGGATAGTTAAAATCTGAGACAGATTTTTGCAATCGTCCGAATAATGTTTAGGATTTTTACAAAAATCCAGCGTATCTTAGGTAAATCGCGAATGACCATCACTTTGAGCACGTTGATTGGGTGACGTCAACGTTAGGGACTCACGGATGCTCTGATTGGCTAACAGCTACCTATAGTCCTATAGACATTATACATTGCTCCTATCTCAAGATAAGTAGGTAGCTGAAGTTAAGTCCGGAAATTTAATTCGGGTCCTTAGAAACAAAGTATTTTTTATGTTTCAAAATATTTAGAAAATAAAACAATACAATGAATATATCAAGCTCTCGATCCATACCTTGTAAAATTAAATCAGGTACATAATGGTCCGTAACTCCACCCAGCAAAGAAGCGTCGAAGCCTGACGATGTTTTCTTTGGCTCTATCTGAAGACTTAGTTGCGGTGCAGGCATCTCTATTATTTGCTTCACTTGCATAACTCTGTCCTTATCTCGGCCCACTTTCTCTGCTGGTTTCACACTTGCATTCGAACTCTCTAGTTTTACATTCACAACAACAGTATTTTCCTTCCGTTTCCTAACAAAAGTTTTTGGCGATGGCTCTCTGCTACTCTCGACACTTTGTACTATCTCTCTCGCATACTGCGGTTCCCGTGGCGGCATATCGTTCATGTACTCCATTTCAGAAGCGTTAGTGGGCGTCTGTAACATGGACTCCATCTGCTGACACTTGTAACAAGTCTCACACTTCTCCTCCTGTATCGGAGGCACCACAGTCGGATCGAACTGAAAATTGCCCAACTTCAAATTCCCCGGTTTACCGATATAATGCCTATCTAGTATCTCTAAATTCTTGCTCTTCATATAATTAGTGACTATTTGAGGATACTTATCGAATTCGAACTTAAAACCGGAATGTTTTATAGGTTTGGAATGTTGAAGTGTTTGCCCGCAGCACTTGGACGGGCTTTCAGCGTTATTATCATCGTTACATTTTTCTTTGGCACAAGCATCTTCTTCCTCTAGGTCATTCGTCTCGCTCTGGGATTTGGTAGACTTCTTGACGCTTTTTCCGCCGTTCGATTTGTTTTTCAACCCGACTAACTTTTCATCGTCGCCTAGAACGAACACGACTTTCTGATCCAGCTCCAACTCTTCCGATACTGAGGAATAAAGACTAGAGTCGGAAGATGACTTTAGAGACATCATCACTGTGGGGTTCCTTCTTAGCTTGCTAGTCATTGGCGTTTCACACTTCGAACTGCTTTCGTCTTCCACATTCTGTTCATTCGCTGAGAATTCCAGACTATTAGAGAGCTGTAGACTGAGGTTGGCGAGAGTCGAGGACTTCTTAATACTGACGTCACTTGCCACTAGCGTACTGACACTACTATCACTATTTTGAGTATTAACTGCAGGCACTTTTAGACAATTTTTTTGTTCCATTTCTCCATATTTATTCTCATATGTGTCTATCTTTCTTAAGCTAACTTCTGAGTCCAGATTGACGACTCTACTTTCGGTGATGGGACATTCTTGGTATTGGAAGTCACTTCTTTTGACTTCACCACACCGTACAAAGTAGGTAAGTACTAAAAGTAGCCTACTGATGAAATGCGCGTTGGTGTTGCCACTGATGACTGTTTTGGCAGCTCGCGGAGGGAAGCCGATGCAGCCGTAGAGGTCGGAGAGTTGGGCCCATAGAGCATTGTAAGGCCTTTGAGACTCTGCGGTTGGTTCTGAACGCTTTTGTGGGTCTACGGTGTCGTAGGGGCTGACTGTGGTCACCCATCCCAGATGATATGTGAGCACGTGTGTCAGTAGCGTACTGATGAAACTGTAAAATACATAAATAATAATTTAAGATAATTGTATGATTAAAAATGTATTTGATATTCAGAAGTTCACATTATACTTTAGTTAAGCAAATGATTAGGTTTATCATAGATAGACCTTCAAATATTTTTATTCGTAGCTTTTTGCACCAAGGAAGATTTGACTCAAATGTCTTATATATGATCTAAATCTCATAGAACGCAAGTGGGTATCTAATTAGTATGCACGAATAATCTATACAATTAACACAAAAATAAAATTCATATCTTAATAAAGATCCATCAAAGTCAAAAACTTTATCTGCCAATTAAAAACGTTGAAAAAAAACTCGTTTTCAAATAACAAATTAAAGTCACATTTGCTACGCCTACGTTTTTAGTTACACAACGTTGAGTAGCGATTTGTAAACGTCAGCCGGAGCGAATATAGAAAAATCACGTGAAACATACGTAAACAGTAAACATACGCGTAGCACGACAGGAGGTGAAACAGTGCTAGAAATAGTATGAAGTGACGTGATAAGGAGATTTCGTGCTGCAGGGTCGAGCCTAAAAATACTTTGACCTATGGCGGAATGGTCGAGTTCAGTAAGACGTATTTAGCATTTAGAACGTTTTACTTCGCTTATAATATCCTATTAAAGTCACAATTGAAGTGTTGTTAAAAAAAATTTTTGTACCGGCTTTGTGAAACGTAATGTGTATCTATCTACTTAATTTTATTTAATTTGCAATGATGTGTTCACCTGTAATTGGGTTGCATGCTAGACCTATGATTTAAGAATTTTATATTGTAATGTGAACATGTTACCTGTTGGTGTACCTAATAAATAAATAAAAAATAAAAAAATTATAACTTTCATAAAATAAACAGGAATGTTTTTTACATTAAAAACAATGTGAAATTAATTATCTGAAGTTATAAACCAACTACTATCTATTATTATTGTCATTGTTAAGGAAGAGGCTATTTACATAAACTTTTTTCTTATCATACACAATGAAAGAAGAGACCACACACACACACACACACACGGCTCTTTTCACTTTTGATATTTACTCATATGAATCATGACATGAGGGTGGAAAATGTCACGTTGACAAATTTTAATAGCACGAAATCATAAAAGACTTACAGCTAATATCAAACAAACAAAATATGATCGAATTATAACAATAGGATATCTATTGCAGCTGTATATTTTGAAATACATTTTCTTATCTCGACAGTTGAATCCATGTCATCATACAAACAATATCATCATACAAACTTTGGACCCCCGTTTAGCCCCTTTAGGGAGTGAGTTTTGAAAAATCCTTTCTTAGTGCACCCCTAGCCCCCATAAGGAACCTATGTGCCAAATTTGGAGTCTCTAGACCGAGCGTGCTTGTATTTTGGGCTGTGCGTTGATAGATAGATAGATTGTCAGTCACCAATCAGTTTCTTCTTTTATATATTTAGATAAAATAGATGTAAGTTAATTAACATATTAATAAGATGAAAGGGTTTCGTGAAGCCTTGCTTGTTTGTAAAGAGTTTGGACTTCAGTTCAAATGACCATTCCACGAACGCGACAAAAAGTGAGAAATTCATTTCTCATCGTCGCAGCCGTAAATCGCGAGAATTTTGGACGGCAGCCAGGCATCACTTCGTTGTTGACGTTCGTACTTAAAATGAGATTGATTACGACAGTTATCAAACAATACAATAGGGGTACAAGGGAAGCTTCTCTTTTTTGAAAAAATAAAAAGAAATTAAAATAAATGAATTCTATTCTATTCTATTCTATTAAGTCTGGGGACACTTATTCTTTGTCTTGAAAATGCAATTATAGTAGGTATTCGTAGAACCAAAAAACAATTCCTATTTCGAGATCTTTTATTCCAAAGTTATACCTCAAAAATTAGAAATCCTCTTGAGAATTAAAATATGTAAGTATTAACAATAAAACTGAAAGAGTAATAGTGTTTATATTTTAGTTAATGTTTAACTGCATCGAGTAATTTAACACAAAAAATATTTTCATATGTTGTTTAGGTACCAACACAACAATCAAGTAAAAATATGTTTTCATATTATCAACAGCGTTCCAAATAACAACAACGTCATGTGTCATATCAGTATATCACATCCTTACGATATGACAGCAAATAAATAACAAAACATTTACCGCTTACATTATCCTTACTTAATATTCCTTACATAATATCTTTACTAATATTATAAATGCGAAAGTCAATTTGTTTATTTGATACGTCTTCACGTTTTAACTACTCAACCGATCATCATGAAATTTTGCAAACACATTGTTAGGGGTACAGAAAAAGACAGAGTACCTATCATAAAAAAATATGCTTTTCCCGAGGGATACAAAAATTACTTTAAGACGATTTTCCACCATAACAACGCGGCCTACTGACATGAATAATAATAATAGGTACATCAATAATAAACTGGTCACCTTATTTTAGGTATGTCGCGGGCAAAAGTTAAATTGCCATAAAACTGTTTCCGCACGAACGTAGTTGCGGCCAAAAGCTAAATTCTGTATCGACGTCGATATCATTTTGTAAACCAAGCTTTCCCTTAAACTCATGTGACTTGAAACAGTTATCTAACAATCCATTAATCGCGTCACAAATAGACGCTAGCGTGTTTAGAAATTCCAACGAAAAAGCACTTTCCTCCACAGACATAAAGTTCAAACGGCGCACGAGCGTGACAATAGTTGTTTATAAATGATTTTATCACCCCATCACGTGCATTCTGTACTAATTTACACATTATTTTTGTGTTAGCTATCTGGGCACAATAGAATTAGGTACCTACGCAGCCAGTTACTCGTAGTATACTCATCAACTTTGTCTAGGGATGACGGTATTTTTTTCATAGAAACGAGGTTACTTTGAAGACTTGGTTTCCTGCCAGGGATGTACCGTGCTGCGATGATGGCTATCCAGGGAGTGGATGGAGGAGATTCAGATCACTATACACATCCAACTGATCTGATCAGCATTCCCAAAGGGTCAGAGTTCCGAGTTTCAGGATTTCCATACATTATAATGCTATGGTTTTTTTAAACATGTCCTTTAATCTTTTAGAATGCTGATGTGTATAGCGATCTGAATCTCCTCCATTCACTCCCTGGATAGCCATCATTATTCAGATCACAGCACGGTAATGTCCCTGGCAGGAAACCAAGGCTTCAAAGTTACCTCGTTTGTATGAAAAAAATACCTTGATCCCTAGACAAAGTTGATGTGTGTATATTAACTTCAAACCAATATTAACTTTACTAGTAAAACAGCCTTCTTGGTAGGAGCCAAAAAAGTGTTTAAACAGAAAAATATATTTCGTGATCACTGAAAAACTAATGATTATTCAAATTGTATGTATCTCTTATATTTTTAAAAATAAAATGTAAGCTTATGGATCGCTGGATCGCTGCACTTCAATGGATTGAAAAGTACGAACTTAAATAACTATCACCTCTGAGTCACGGTTTAAAGATTGTTATGGTGTGTCCCCACTTAGGTTCGCGAACCTCCGCGCTCCGCGAACCTGCAACAGTGCGCCCTAGCAAACATTTTATTTTCACTTTGGTTATAGTGTGTACGTGTGTGAACCAGGTTCACATACATGTTCGCACACGTACACACTATGGCGCACTGTTGCAGCACAGCATAAACAATTTTTTTGGTGCAGGTTCGCGGAGCGCGGAGGTTCGCGAACCTAAGTGGGTACCCACCCTTACATTCAACCTTGATGCTTTTGAACCGATCTTAATGTACAGACTCACACCAGAATTAGTGTAGCATAAAATAAGTTTTTTAATTATTGGCGTTAAAAGTGTTTTTAACGCCAATAATTAAAATAAAAGCCAAGTAAGTTTTGTTTTTTCATAAATATTAGAAAAACTATTCAATATTTAATTTTATGATGAAGAACTTGACCTGAAAGGTTAGGCTTTGTCAAAATATACTTTACACAAATGCTAATGTTTATTGAAATAGCACCATACATATACGTATAGAGTCAATCGTATTAATACTGTTGTTAGACTTGTCAGTTATCATAGCTGAGACACCACCACTGAGTGAAAGAAACCAAGGCTGTGTTTCAACCAGTCGCTTTGCCTTTCCCTTTCGCCTTCAACTTTCATTTCGTCTGGCGTCAGTCGCATGCCATACTTTTGACCTATTTTGAAAAATATAGAGCATGCGCTATTGCATTCCCTAAGGCGCTTGAGGTGTGCCTCTGATGGTAGCGCAGAAGGAAAGGGAAAGCGAATCGGAAAGACACACAATAAGAGACATTCGCCACGCTCTAGGATTCGTTACCCTTTCGCATTCGCTACGCTAAAGCACGCGAGGCTAAACGGTTTAACTTCGGTTTAACATTGTTTTAAAACAGGTTAAGTGAATTGATGAAATCTATACTAATACCTGTTATAATTAATTTGAAAATAACTATTCGTTTTGAATGTTCATATGGAAACAGGGGATGAATGTTCGTATGGAGACCCGAAACAAATTCCACGCGGACCGAAGTCACCAGCGAGCGCTAAAATCTAAATTGCATAATTTCAGGATGTTGACGTTTTATAAATTGACGTCTTCCACAACATATTAAGATCATTTATATCTATGGTAGATATGCATGTCGACCGTCATTCTGCATAATATTTAAAAAAGTAGATACTATAAACGTCATACTGTCAATGTCCGATCCAAAGACCGATGTGATGGCGTCTCATAAGGAATTTTCTTCTTGCGTCTGTCGCCACCCACGTTTTAAATGACCATATAACTTTAACAACTGTACCAAATGAGTCTTTTATACTTCATTGACGCAAATTTAAACTAGTATTTTTGATTTTGGCATTCAAATGATATTTTTGTAAGCTACATACTAGAAAAAAAACCGTCTCCACCTAAATACTCAGATGGGGATCGAACCCATGACTTTTCACAATTCGGGCGATTGCTCTGACCAAAGAGGGAGACTGACCAACTTTGAGTTCGGTTCCCATCTGAGTTTGTAAGACACCAGTTATTTTTTTTTATTTAAAAAATTAAGACTGAATTTTATGAATACTCACAAGTTGGTATGTTTCGTGTCTCCCACAGATAATACCGAGCAGAGATCTGACAAGAGGCTTTCAGCTGCGTTGTTAGCGGCACGAGGCTCTGCGGTAGCGATGTTCAGCCATACTGGTTGCAAGCGAGGACCGTACACGAGGTCCGATAGCCTGCGAACGAATGTCGACCTTATACACTGCATAATATTGTTGAATTTTGAGTACTCGGCACGTAACTTGGCAAGATTTTTAGATCGATTTTGTCGTATTTTTGTGTTTAGGTACAGCGCGGGACGCGGGGGATGAGGTAACAAAGTTACGTGCGCGCGATTGGCTGGACAGTTGGCCATCGCTTCCCGCTTCGTTTATTATTACTACTTAAAAATCTTACCAAGTTACGTGCCGAGCACTATACACTGTGTTTGTGTGCACTAAATTGTTTTGAAACACAACTTACTTTAGAAACACAAAATATAGAATCAATACTGTAATCCGTCTAATAAATCGATACGTTGGCTTGACCTTAAGATGTAGTTAAATCACTTGTGTAATATCACTTATAAAAATAACTGTTTCGATATTCATCTTCTACGAACTAAAGCATTTAAAATATTGAAAAAGCTAGCATTAAACATTTCAAATCTACATAGTTATCAGTTATTCAAAAGAAAACGAATTCCCTTCATTTTATATCTGTCTAAACTGAGGCGGTTCGATAATCAAACATAATAATTAGAGCACGACTTCTTACGTAAACAAATGTGTGTGGACGGTCACCGAACGGTGCAGGTGTGCTGTCACATGACAGTGAGTCACGGAGTGGAAAATCTTTCATTCAATTTCAAGTGGGGAACCCGCATAATAACAGTAACAAGCAAATATTAATATTATGCTATTCAACGGTACATTGGAATGGTCAGTGACTGATTTTGCATGCTCGTAATCTTAGCGACTACTTCGTATATTGGCTTTAATCCTAACAAAGTTACTTTGTATAGATTGTCGATTCATCCTTACGACCCCAAACTGAATTTACCTGCAAGGTCATACACGTGCCAAAATCACATTGCTTGCACACGTGACTGTTTTTAGGGTTCCGTAGCCTAAATGGCAAAAAACGGAACCCTTATAGATTCGTCATGTCTGTCTGTCTGTCTGTCCGTATGTCACAGCCACTTTATTCCGAAAGTATTAAGACTACACAGTTGAAACTTGGTAGGTAGATGTATTCTGTTAACCGCTTAACGAATTTAATACAAAAATAAGAAAAATAAAAGATTAAGGGGGGGCTCCCCATACGTGGAACTGAAACTGAAAAAAATTTTCTTCAAACCAACACGTGTTGGGTGTCTATAGATAGGTCTTTAAAAATGACATTGAGGTTTCTAAGACAACTTTTTCTCAAAGTCAACCGTTTGAAAGATATTCACCGCCAAAGTGGTAAAATGTGTGTCGTCGTCGTCGTCGTCCCCCCCCCCCCCCCCTTTAACTTTTGAAATAAGAGAGTGAAAAATCTATAAAAAATATATGATGTAGATCTTAATAAACACTTTCAACCAAAATTGGTTTGAACGAGATATAGTAATTATATTTCGAGCACATTTTCCAAAACCGCAAATATAACTTTGTCATTCATACCAACACTGTGAAAAACAAAGTTATTTTTGCAGACGAAAAATGATAGGTGGTATTAAATATGGTATGGTATAAGGTGACTACGGAACCCTATGTCACGTGGCCTGACACGCACTTGGCCGGTTTTTTGGACTTGGTTTCACAAATAAGTTAATAACTTTGTAAGCTATGGGAGTAAATTTTTTATTTTACATTTTACAGATTAACATTATTACGAGTACCTATCCCTATTTTGAGTCAGTCTCAATCTATCATGAGTAACGAAATTGTCAAAGCCAGTAGAACATTTTTCAAGCCTTGGGTTAAAGTTTTCAACGTTATTAAGCATTTTCTTGTGAAAACATAAATCCAAACTATAACGAGTTGATACAACAGTTCCATAGTCAACTGCAGGCAACGTGTCTTCACGATACTAAGGTTTCTATGTATTTAGTTTAGTTTAAATGTAAAGCTCGAAGTATTAACCAGCTCTACATAACCAAGTAGACTCACCATCTGGCCGCATCCCCAGCAGCCCTACACAGAGTCGACACGAACCCGCCGCCCGCGCCGGCCGTCAGTGTCGCCAGACGTAAGCGGCAGACGAGTGCCTGCAACTGCGGCGAATGCTCCACGCATCTACGAACCACGTCCCTGAGGATAGGAACTTATTGTACTATGAAACCTTCGAAAAGGATACAGCTAGTGGCATGATTAGCGTTGCCATCTCAAAAAACCGGTCACCCGTCAAAAAACCCTGAATTTTGAAAGCCAGGCGCTAAAAAAATGTCTTTTAAAATTACCACATATTTTATAAAAAAAAATTGTTTCATCATTTAAATATTTCCTCGGGTGGGACGATAGATATTAAAGCCTAAATCCGGACGGGCTGGACACAGTCAAATTTGGCCGGGCTAGAGGTCGAAAAACCTAACAGTGTCCGGCTTTATCCGGACGGATGGCAACGCTAGGCATGATTAGTGCTTATTGACTCTAAATAGGAGCGCACTGTGAAACAAGAACGCTGATGTATTGTGTATATAGCGGGATATCATTTTCACACCCGCACGAGTAAAATGAGGAATTCGATAGAGGTTTATTCGATATCGGAACGTCAAGTGACAGTCTGATATCGACAAACTGTTTTGTTTGGCTGAAAAAAAAACTTCCAATGTCAGTAAAATTTTTGACGACATACATTTGAACTCCAACAATCAATTCAACGAAAAGTGGTGTGTTATTATCATAAGGTCTATTTTATCTAAACACTGTTTTCGCCCACAAAAATTCGAAAGATAACCACCATCTCCGCTAAATCACTGACAATTGGGTAAATTAAAAAAGATTTACTGCGACACTCGCGGTAGTTTAAATGGCCCAGTCATTAGCGAGATGCGCATTAAACAAGGTGGAAAATAATATCATCATTACTGTTAGCAAACAGTATTTTTGTTTTTTTATTAATTTGTCTTTTATCGTATCTATATTTTTATTAATGTCATTCAAGGACTATATTACAATAACCCACATTTGCATAATGTTGTTTTTATTCGTCATACCTTTCATAAGTTCGTATATAATACGAACTCTATATATATTCTTATTTTTATCGCCTGATCACACCTATACAAATTCAAGATCACATCACTTTTATTCGTAGCACTATTCATTTATACGGTTTCAGTAATCACGTAAAAGCAATCTAATCTTTTTAACTTACTTTTCATTATACACATCATGAAAATTAAGTTAAAAAGTAACTTACCTTTCATTATGTCTATATTGAGTGTACAAAGTTACAGACTATAAACTAGTGGCTACGTGAGCTGTAGACCTCGAGATAAAATAAAATAAAATGTCGCCATGAAGTTTTCAAAACACACAGTAGATACGATGAGAGTCAAGATGGCTGGTGTATCATGGCGAATTGAACTGTCTCATATACCAAAAAAATGTACCTAAAATGTACTATTTAGTACCTGGATCTAAAAAATAAGTACCTAAACTAGAACGAAGTTATAGCGAAATCAAAGGTACACCCGCCATCTTGATGTCAATATGGCGGGTGTATTTTAATAAGTCAATATTGAACCATAATACATAAAATATAACTTCATCAAAAAAATGTACCTAAAAAGTACCTCAAGGCAAAAAATTCACATGCTCGATTAATTAAGTAGTTTCTGAATGAGAGTCAAAATGACGTGTATCATGGCGAATTGAAATGTCTCATATACCAAAAAAATGTACCTAAAATGTACTATTTAGTACCTGGATCAAAAAAATAAGTACCTAAACTAGAACGAAGTTATAGCGAAATTAAAGGTACACCCGCCATCTTGATGTCAATATGGCGGGTGTATCTTAATAAATCAATATTGAACCATTATACATAAAATATAACTTCATCAAAAAAATGTACCTAAAAAGTACCTCAAGGCAAAAAATACACATGCTCGATTAATTGATTAGTTTCTGAGAAATCAAACAACAGTTTTTTTGTGAACGACAAGATGGCGGGACCCCTTATGGTTTTTGAAGTATTTCATGGCTAGCATTTAGTGCCATTCATATTTTGGTAACTACTATTTAGTACTATTCGTTTGGAACTATTTGGTATCATTCATTAAGTACTATGTATTTATAATAATTTATTTGGTACCATATAATGGGATTCGTTTGTTGCTATTTAGTACCATTCGTTTGATACTATTTAGTAGAGATGCGCCGAATGCAGGTTTAACCAAATACGAATGTTTGGCCGAATATTCGGTCCAAATTGTACCGAACCGAACTTCAAATTTGTGTATTTTTTGCCTTGAGGTACTTTTTAGGTACATTTTTTTGATGAAGTTATATTTTATGTATAATGGTTCAATATTGATTTATTAAGATACACCCGCCATATTGACATCAAGATGGCGGGTGTACCTTTAATTTCGCTATAACTTCGTTCTAGTTTAGGTACTTATTTTTTTGATTCAGGTACTAATTAGTACATTTTAGGTACATTTTTTTGGTATATGCGACATTTCAATTCGCCATGATACACGTCATTTTGACTCTCATTCAGAAACTACTTAATTAATCGAGCATGTGAATTTTTTGCCTTGAGGTACTTTTTAGGTACATTTTTTTGATGAAGTTATATTTTATGTATAATGGTTCAATATTTACTTATTAAGATACACCCGCCATATTGACATCAAGATGGCGGGTGTACTAAATAGTACATTTTAGGTACATTTTTTTGGTATATGAGACAGTTCAATTCGCCATGATACACCAGCCATCTTGACTCTCATGTAGATACGTGAGTATGCGCTTCTAATTTTGATAATTTTTCAAAATGGGTAAATATTTTTTTATAAAATTGGAAAATTGGCTTGACTAAACAGTTATATATAATTATCGAACCTACTCACAAAATTTCACGAGAATCGGTTGAGAAATGCGACCTGTAGAGGAAAACAGACAGCACCGGAAATCCGGACTGAAATATGTTTTTTTTACATTATCTCCGTCATTTTGAAAAATTCCAAAAAACTGGCGTGACAAAAAAATTCTATATCATTTTCGAACCTGTTCACAAAATTTAACGAGAATCAGTTGAGAAATGCGACCTGTAGAGGAGAACATACAGCGCTGGAAAACCAGACTGAAATAGGTTTTTTTAACATATCTCCGCTATTTTGAAAAAAATCAAAAAACTGGTTTGACAAAAAAATTCTACGTCATTTATAAACCTGCTTACAAAATTTTACTAGAATCGGTTGAAAAATGCGACCTGTAGAGGAAAACAGGCAGAGCTGGAAAACGGACTGAAATCTGTTTTTTAACATAACTCCGCCATTTTGAAAAATTTCAAAAAACTGGCTCGACAAAAAAATTCTATATAATTTTCGAACCTGCTCACAAAATTTCACAAGAATCGGTTGAGAAATGCGACCTGTAGGCTGGAACAGACAGCCGGACATACGAAAGAATTTTTGCCCAAGCTGAAGCAGAGACGCTTCGCTCGCACTTCGTGCTCACTCGGTCAATAACGTTCCTTTACGAAGCAACTATCAATTCATGTTACATCGAAAGTCTAAGGCCGCCTGCTCACCGACAGGTGCCTAGACTAGCGCCTAAATACATCTGATTACTTGCTAGGATACACGGTGACTGCACTGGAAGGTGGGTTGCTAGGATAGGAGCCTTGGTCTCATGCTCTTTGGTTGTAAGCCTCGCGCCTACGATACATGCCAAGGCAGTCGCCTGCATGTATTGAGGCGCCTAGCGCGCAATGCGGCCGGTTGCGAACATTCGTGAACGTGCGTTTTACCAGGCCTCCTTCACTCGCTCAAGGTCGCGCGATAAGCACCTACCGCTAGCCGTGCCTACGAGGGCACAAGTGAGCAGCGGGCTGCCACACGCCCGTCTGTGTAGTCGCGCGGCATCTTAATGCCTGCGTAGGTATTCAAAGTCAAAGTCAAAGTCAAAATTAGCTTTATTCAAATAAACTTAATTATTAAGTACTTTTGAATCGTCTATATTCCTACCACCCGTTCAAGACTTTTTTAACTGACAAGAAGAACGGGCGCAAGAAACTTATCAGCTTTAATAGCAATAAGTAACGATATTTACAAACTTAAATATATCGTTACCAGATAATTACAACAGGGTGACAGGATTATTGGCAACAAACATAGACTTATTATATTGGCAACAAAGTACTTATAGTAGTTATGTGTTACATCATTTCCACGCATTTTGATCTTTAAGATAATCGTCTACTTTATAATAACCTTTACCCATGAGCGTTTTTTTAACATGGTTTTTAAATTCATGCAAAGGAAGATCAATTACTTGTTGTGGAACTTTATTAATAAAGGCTATGCCTTTCCCCATAAATGAACCTGTAGTTTTTGCAAGCCTAAATCTTGGAACGGCAAGTTTATCTTTATTTCTTGTATTAAACTGGTGATTATTGCTGTTCTTAGCAAATGAATCATAGTGTTTTCTTACATAAACTAAATTTTCATATATGTATTGGCCTGCCAAAGTTAAAATATTTATTTCTTTAAACAGTTCTCTCAAGGTATCTCTCCGCCGAAGATTGTATATGCCGCGAACAGCTCTTTTTTGGAGTACAAAAATATTTTCAATACTGGCAGCTGAGCCCCACAATAGCAGTCCATAAGACATTACACTATGAAAATAACTAAAATATACTAACCTTGCCGTTTCAATATCAGTTAAAAGCCTTATTTTCTTAACAGCGAATGCTGCTGAACTAAGTCTACTTGACAAGGCTTCGATATGTGGATCCCATTGAAGTCGAGAATCTAGTGTAATACCTAGAAATTTTGTACTTTCAATAAACTCGACTTCATCGTCATTCAAATTAATATTTAATTCTGTCTGCTCAACATTAGGCAATGAAAATTTTACACATTTAGTTTATTGTCTCTTTATGATAGTAACAATGTCGAATCGCCATTACTATGCCGTGTACGGATGTCAAAATCAAAAAACCAATAAACAATTGTCGTTTTTCACATTATGATATATGCTACGCAGTTCATTTAAAGGAAGACGACCCTAACGTTGCGTCGTCAGAAAAGGTAAGAGCACGCGATAGAAAGAAAGGCAAATATTAGGAGAGCTGCGCGACCTGAATTGCACTTTATTGTGTTGGAGCAAAAGTCGCTATTTATTTAAATGACTTTGCGGAGTGCTGCTTCTGTATTAGTTATTCTGTGGTTTTACTTCGATACATATCTAAGATCTAGGCGCTTATCTAGGTATCTGTTGGTGCGTAGGCGACTTTAAAGTTTCATGAAGATGGAACCGGAGCTGCGGTCCGGCTACGATACGGTTCTGGCCCGACTCTGGTCGGATCATTAGAGGCACCGAAGGTTTGTTGTTTAGTAGCCTTTTAATCGCAGTCACGTAGAACACTTACATCTAATCTATGATGCCCCAGAGTACTCACATGTCAGTAGCATCACTAACAGTGAACAGCAGCGCTAGGCCGAGCTTGTTCTTCTTCTGCGGCACTGCGCCTGCGCTGAGCAGGCTGTCCGTCGTCCCGCTGGTGGAACTTCCGCTGAGTAACTGTGGAAATACAACACTTGAACACAGAACTCACTGGCTATAAAGTCACACCCGAAATTAATACCCGATCAGGTCGCCCTCAGCTAGTGTTTACGTGCCGTAAACATGCATTTCACAGCACAACACGGAACACGGAATTGACCTATAATAATGTTGCTGCATTGTCAAAACAAATACAGCATCTGAATCTTCTTACTCAAACATCTTTGTTAATAAATTAATATACACATATGTAAATAATTTTGTATAAATTAGCATAGTAAAAGAAAATTAATGAGACATTAAGCAACTGGACATCAGACGTTGTTACTCTGTCGGTTGACAGATCGACCCATCATCCACGAATCCTCTCACTGCGGCCAAGACTCCTTTATCTGTCAGATATCTGATCAGTCTTGTGAGCCTGCTTGACTGGCAGTGAGAAAATCCATCCTTAAACCTTATTCCTTCCACTTTCCGCTTATCACCTTAGGTCGACTGGTACAAGCATCCTTATTTATTTATATGTGTATTTATTAACTTATGGTTAGGGCTAGGACTGTTAGGGTGCTAAGGCTGTAGGGCACTAGGGTTGTCAAGTAGGATAGTCTACCCTTTCCAATTCATGTAAAGAGGGTTGGGAAACCTTGCTCCTTTACAGCTAGAATTTATACGTATTTAATTCCATCGACCCTCAGACTAGAAATATCGATTTCAACTCATTATACTGCCCGGCATATATATTGGCAAGAGAAAGAAAGGGACAAAAGATGCGCAGTAGCCATAAACACTAAGTTTATGGCTACTGCGCATCTTTTGTCTCTTTCATTCTCTTGCCAATATATATGCCGGCATCTGTACCTAATTATTGAGAGAGTGGAATGGAGTGCAATGGAGCGAGCCATTCTCGGCGTTTCCTTGCGTGATGGAGTCAGAAATGAGGAGATCGCTCGAAGGATTGCTCAGCTGAAGTGGCAGTGAGCGGGATACATAGCGAGAAGAACCGATGGCCGTTGGGGCGGAAAGGTTCTGGAATGGCGACCGCGCGTCGGACGACGCCCCGTGGATAGGCCCCCGACAAGGTGGACCGTCGATCTGGTGCGCGGTCGCGGTGCGCCGCTGGATGCGGGCCAAGCAGGACCGGGCGTCGTGGAGATCCGCGGGATGGAGCCTATACCCAGCAGTGGGTGTCGTGCGGTTGATATGATGATGATGATGACGATGACCTAATCTTTACTAACTTTAGACTCAGATCTGGTCCCAGTCAACCACTACTAGGTATTTAACATGAGGATCGTGTGTCACTTCCTAAATATTTCGTTTATAATCTATGTAAAGATCCAGTATTCAAATTTAGATTTGGCCCGTTATGCTGAATCATAATAATCATCTTATTTTAAAAGTTAAAGGGGGGACACCACACACAATTTACTACTTCGGAAGATTTTTTATTATTATTATTTAAAATAAGTGAGCAAACTGTCCACAATCACACCTGGTGGTGTTAGTTAAGTGATGATGCGGACTACGATGGAGCATGCAGTCTTATTGGGAAACACATCGGCAGGCAACCTGTTCCACTCTTTAGCTGTTCGCATTTTAAAAGTATTAGTGTATAGTTTTAGGCACCTCAATGTCATTTTAAAGACCTATTTATAGACAGCCCACCCCGCACGTATGTTTGATGAAAAAAAAATTTTTTTTTCAGTATGGGCAGCGCCGCGCCCCTTAATCTTTTATTTTTTTTATTTTTGTGTAAAAAATCTTAAAGCGGTTTACAGAATACATCTACCTACCAAGTTTCAACTGTGTAATCCTACTAATGCGGTATTGAAAACACCTTCTTTGTTTCTTTCTTATCGAATGAGGATTAGTGGCCACCTCTGGTGTTAGAGTTTATCAAGCCGCCTGAAAGGCCTCTAACTTGGCTTAACGACTGAATCAGATGACAACAGCCGGGACCGACGGTTTAACTTGCTCTCCGAAGCACGGAAGCGCTCAGTTGTAATGTCACTTTAACGGTCACCCATCCGACACCTGACCGGACCGAGCGTTGCTTAACAAACGTGATCGATGAGTACGATCAGTCTGTCAAGTTCCGCCATGAGCGCTTCCGAAACTGCCGAAACATAAGCATTAAAAAACACGCAACGCGACAAGAGTATTAACAGGACGCGTCATCCAAGTTGAAGAAACAATACAAAGTGATATAGAAGTATAAAAAAGTTTTTACTATAAACATTACTGATAGCGTTCTTGTTTCTGAAATCAAGTGCATAATTAATTACGCAGTTTTTACTACTCGTATTTACATACATACTTTCAAACACTGATATTACTCATTCGACAAGATAAATCTTCAGTTCATGTGAATACACTATATTATTGGATTCACCTCGAATTTTCGATTCTTAGGAAGTCTATTATTTGGCTGGCTACTCGCGTAACTCTCGTTTAAAAGATATAAATCTTGATAATAGCCACATAATACTGAATATAAGTAAACTGTTTTTAACTCATCACTTACTCAAAATGCCAGTCGTATTTAAAAATCGTTTATTTTTGAAGTCCATCTGTACAGTCTATTGATAAAGCCCAAACAAAGTTTTATTTACATAGATATTTAATATTGTACCTAATATTTTGATTCTTTTAAAAAGCCGCCGATTTTTTTTTTAATTATGCATGAGAATCAAATGTTTGATAATATAAAATAAGTGTTCACGCGTAGTAACGGAACGCACCCACGTGATGTCATTTCGGATTGTTTGTTACGCCTAAACCGATCATCATTATATTTTACATACACGTTGTCAGGGGTACAGAAAAGAACATAGGGTACCTTTTCATGCCGAAAAAAAGTTTTGTTCCCGAGGGATAGCAAAAATATTTTAAATAATTATTGCAATAACAAACTTAGTTTAATTAAGATTTACACAATCTTAATGTCTAGAACAAAATAATGAGTTTATCGGCTAATATATTGAAATTGATTAAGAATTAATTGACCATTTACTTAAATTTTTAATGTGAATTAATTTGCACTGTTGATAATTTCTTAGATTTCAAGCATGTTCCATAGGAAAGTAATAAATCGATACTTGTGAGACTCGTCTCGTTCATGGGCAGTTCTATCGTAGAACTAATGGGACTTTTTTCTCATTAGTGCTATGATTTAGTACTTTACGGTAGCATAGCCAGGGGGTCTTACTCCGCGCTTCAACTTTTAGCCTACTACTCGCGGCTCACTCAGTCGAGCCATGATCGAGGGATTTCACCATGACGACGCGCTCTTTCTGTGGCGAGCGCGCGCTCGCTCTTTCTCTACATAATCTTTTTGTAGCTCTGTGTATTCAGTCCAACGAAGTTCCTACATCTTTAACCCATTATTTTCTTCTTTCGTCGCCTTTACGACGATAACGATTCACGAGTTGTGTCGGTTAAGACAGAGCTATGCGACAGAAAGAGAGACGCTTCGTAGGTGCTTATAATATTAGGCACGCAGCGCTGTGCAATTTGAAATTGTACTTTATTGCTGTGCGGCGAGAGTAGCTTATTATTTGATTGTCCTCGCGCGGATGGGCTTCTGTACGTTTTAGTATTATTATACAAGGTCATTTTGTATTCACCATCCAAATTTTGAGGATGTGTTCAGTCCATGAAACTGAACAACTTTCTCTAAAGAACACATGACCAAATACGTGAAAACCGACTTTCCATACAAATCAAAGAGATCACGTGATCAATTTAGTACAGGATGACCAAAATTTGGTGGCGAAATTCGACACATGTTTCTCAAAGAAAGTTGTTTAGTTTCATGGACTGGACACATCCTTGAAATTTGGATGGTATGTTCAGAATGACCCGATATATTTTGTGGCATAGCACTATTGTGAAAGGACTGGAACGGGGCGGTTCTACCGAATAGAACTATTTATTTTACAAATTAGAACAAAACTATTAATTCCCTGAATTTCGTACAGATGTTAAGACCTAGTAAAAAAAACAGTATTTTTCACACAAACATAAATAAAGTGTGTTTGTTGTTTGACAAAGTATCTGTTTGTACACGTGCTGTTAACAGCTGTTGTTTGCTGCTTAATGATTAGCAGCTGCTATCGATTTCATACTACCGCTACTATTTCATGACTCTAGATTAAAATCATATTCATAATGGTAGGTAGTCGGTCGGAAAAGTTCGCGGCCTTTTTGGTGAATTTTGCTTGTTATATTTCCGGTAATACTAAACTTATCTATCAAATTTTATTCAAAAATGATGGGTGTGACAAAATACAAAGAACCCCACATTTTGTATCATTCATTATAGGTATTGTCACCTATAATCAGCATATAATCACGAGCATTATCTAGCTGTCGGTTAACTGATAATGGCTCACATGACTGGCAGATAGGCGACGCGGTCACTCATGTGACGTTGGTCACGTTACATGCGCCCTAATGGCACTGATAACATGCATGTAAATAAATCGGAATAACAATTTATAATCCAAGATGATAGCACTAATTAGAGACTATAACTTCGGCTTAGTGGCGCTTATATCGCTTTCAAATTAAGGTTTCCAAAAGTGAAAGCTCTATGTTAGTGACTCTTGAACTCTAATTGTGTTATTCAGAGTGCGTTCGTTAAACTAGGGCCAAAGTTAACATGGCCATAGTAGAACCAAATAAGTAGGCCATCTTAAGCCTCGAGCGAGCGATAATAGCCTAAACACGTAGGGCTGTCACTAGTTTATTCAATCGTCAAAAATGCATAGTCAATCTCTATACAAAACAATTTTTTCCTTGTAGGGTAAACATCAGGGATCTATAATACGAAGTTTTTATAATATTTTTTTGTAAGTACAAAGACCAGCGGGTCTGTCGGCTAAAATAATAGAGTCAATATTAACTGTAATTTGACATATGTACCTATGTGATACATTGCCACTTTCGTTATGACACCAATAAAAACTTACAAAAGAAAAGTAGCAATGTATCACATCCGTCTGTCAAATTACAGTTTACATTTACTTCATTGTTTTTAGCCGATAGCCCTGCAGGAACTAACGACAATGTTTTCATTACCTACGTATGTTAAGTGATTTGAAAACTTACGGTCGAAATAGGATTAATTAAAATGTTGCTTTACTAACGCGTGTGAGCGCGGGCGGCAGCCACGACTGGCGCACCTTTATCACCTTTAAATTTTGTCAGTGTGTGCGTGCGACGACGCATACGTACGGGCGCGCTCACAAACAAACCGCGCTCGGTGCTATAATGAGTAAGATGACTTACTTATTTGATTCTACTATGACATGGCGTTAGACTGCGGACTAACGCCATTTTAGCGCAAATCGTATTCAGAGTGACAGTTTAACGTTTAGTTCCACCGTTTAAGGATTAAAAGGTGCATTATGATTGGTTTACAAGAATTAAACCAGGTTTTGTTAGAACAGTCTTGCACCCCAGTTTTGTGAAACATCTCTGAATAACACAGTATGTGTTTAGACTTATATTCAAATTCATTATCACGTGATAAAAAAATATCGCTCGTAAAACGTAAGGTTATTTTTTTCTTGCAGCGACCAAAAGTTTTTAATAAATCTTTTGCTATCTAACTACTTGAGCTGTTTAACTCTTACTAAACTGAATCTACCGAATATACACTTATGGTGCATTCACGGATCACAAGAGACCCTAGACGTAGATCAGTGGTTCTTAACCTTTTAGTGATGAGGAACCATTTGCCAAAATTTTGTCTTGCCATGGACCACCCACTGCTTGAATTGGAGGTAAAATACAGTAAATGAATGAAGGGTTGTTATTTTAGGATGACTTTGCGGATATACACTTCTGGTGCTTCCAGGGACCACCAGTGGTTCGCGGACCACGCACCGGCCTTAAGGACCTGCAAAACGTAGCATCAATGAAAACATATAAAGTTTTGTCGCATAGTTAGAAGAATCCACTCATTTTGAAAGGTAGAAAAAAATATTGTTGTATTTGACATATCCTGAATTAAAGACTTAGCTATAAATAATTTCAAGTAAAAGCTTAGTTAGTGAAAAAAAAATGTTTTTCTAAAAAGTTTTTTCGTCGCACAATACTCGAAATTTTCAGCGGCAACTAGTATATTTTTTTCAAATTACAAATCGGACATAAGGTGAATTAAAGACTTATCGAAAAAAAAAGAATGTAAATGTTATGGATCACTATTAAAATCAAAATAAACAGGTTTTTTAGCGCCTGAAAAATGTAAAGAGCAATGCACTTAGAAAAATATTTGCTAGTTTTCGGCATACACTGAGAGATTTGTGCGCGGGAGTGCGGGGTGAACGCCCGGGGGCTTGCATCGGGTGATATCGAGAATGTGGCTGTACTTTTCATTTCATATCGTAGCGTGTCGGTCAAGTCGGTCTCTTAAGAGGGCGCTTGTAAAAATTTTACGTGCGTTCGCTGCCCTTCGCCCGCTTATTTTACTCGCAACTGTCTCGCTCCCGCACGCTATCGCGCGGCTATCAGCGCGAGCGCTTTGTGTCCATCGTTCTGGCAGCGCCCCGGTTAAAATTTTCAATCGATTTAAAAAATATAAATTTTATATGATTGTTTTGTTTCTTTAAGATTTCGCCAAGCAAACAAGGCTTGATCTGTTCTAAAAACCCTCATTAGAATTATAAAGCTAATAATTATAGATAAGTATTTATATTTTTGTGGTAAGCTATGTAGGTTATAAAGAAGAAAGAAAGAAATTGAAGAAAATGCTTTTTACTATTCCCCATTGTATGCGTAACCCCAGCAAAATGTTGCGTCTTAGAGAAATGAGAGTATTACAGATAGTAGTTCATAGTTAGATGCAATTTGTTCAAGTATAGCAAAATTTTTTCAAGTTGTATTTTCGAAGTTATTCGAGAAAAACAGATTTTGCTAAGGTACCGTTTCCCCGGCAAAATGTTTTAACATTGAAAATATTTTTTTTTGAGGCATCTGTATAGGCCCGATTTTCGTAAATATTAAAGCTATTTTTTTTCAAAAATCTCAAAATCTTTTTTTTTTAAATCGCAAAAATGTGAAAAATGTGGTCGATTTTCGCCCAGTTTCGGCGAGAAAAAAATCATATCTCGTAAACAAAACGTGAAATCGGGTCGATTTAAAAACACCTCGAGTTATGGTCTACTTTAAAAAATATATTTGAGGTAAATAACACAAAAGGATAATTCTGTAGCTTAACCTTTATGAAGTAAAGTTTGCGCGGAGCGTGTGAGTGAGCGCTGAGCGCAGTAGTGTACTAGTACGTACCAGTCGTATCAACGCTAATGGTCTGAAAGACAAATGTTTGTTTATAGTTATATTTTGAGTTGTAAATGTAATAAAATGTTATTTTCTTATTATAAATAAATCGGGTAGGTACCTAATGAAAGTGTTTTTAAAAGCAAAACAAAAATATATTTTTAATTTATTGATACTTCTGTAAAATTCTTAAATCAAGTAAAATTAGATTAAATGAGTTTATGTTTGTATTAAGTTTTGTTAATTTGATTTTTTAATAATTATTTATTTATGACTTTTTAATGGTTAGGTGTCAAATCTAACGTAAAACAACTAAGTTAAATAAACACCATTAGTATTACCCACACGAAGAACAAGATATCGTTTATTTATTAACCCTATTTTGGTTAATAACGCGTTTCTATACTTATGCAAAAGGCCGGGCTTTGCCTTGCAATTGCACGTGAGCATCGAAAAAAACTATTTCGGCACATTTGTTTCTATTGTTTTGTCTATGTTTCTCCTGACCATTGCCTGCACCGTGGGATTTCATGATACACGGCACTTTTTTGTATAGGCAAACGAATAAACGAATTTTGAGCGAATGTTGAATAGAGGAGAGTTTGTAGTTTGAGCCTCCATACTTAGGAGTAGATACAGAAAAGCATTTGCACTAATTGGTTAGAATTTTTAAGATAAATTACACTCAAAACGTGTAAAAAGGAAATAAATAGGTACCTATGTTAATGTTAAAGATGTTGCTGTATATTCGTGGGTTGCTATTATTTCAATTTCGAGATTTATAATTACTCGATAGGGCATGTCTCATGTTTTTCTTAGTACGCTACGATTCCAAATGAATTTTTACAACGGTCTCTAAATGAGAATGTGAAGATGATACCTAGATAAACATTGTTATCGCACATATTATTATTCAAATGATGATGAAGTCAGCGCGAGACTGCATTTAATTTTGATTTTAATTTTTTATTAGGTATTTTTTTGTAGAAATTCTAAGATGTTTTAGTTATAGTATATACATAGGTATATTTAATAATAATAAAAAATGTTTACGAATAAATTTTGGTTTAGGTAATTAATTAAATTCATTTTCAATGTACCAGAAGGTCGTGAAAGGCACGAGATCTGTGAATTTTTTTAAAAAAGGCGTTTAGTTTGGAACCAAGTACATTGAAAGATAGCTTTTGATGAGTTGTAAATGAATACCAATAGCAAAATTTGTTCAACTTATAGTTTTTGAGATATTTTCAAGATTTCGCTGGGGTAATGTTTTGGGATTTCCCATATCTCGAAAACTGTTTGTCGCAGAAGTTTGAAAAAAATATCAGTTATAGGCTTTAATTTGTTCAAATTTGTTCAAATATGAGTATTTCGATTCATCGACAAATGTCGATATAATTAATTGTTTTTTATAAAACTGGAAAAAAACTATTTACTCCTAAACTAGTGCATTTAAAAACAAATAAAAACAATTTAATATACCTATGATATACCTTTTTAAGGTGTACAAATCTGGATTAACAAACTTTACGCGATATGAAGATATAAAGAGATTTTCATTCAAATTTCAAGCTTCTTGTCAAATTTTCCACTTTGGCGATCGAATACGCAGCTCCTTCTGAATGGAAAACAATAAACTATAGTGAACAAATTTGTTCATTTTGTTAAAAAAACATCCCTGAAAGTTTCAGCTTTAAATCTCAGATGGATTAAAAGTTTTTCAAAGACAATAAAGTGCCAGAAACTCTCCTATAAACCGACTAAATTACGGAGGCTACGAAAAAGCGATCGCGCTATACTTGCGGGTGTTCTATATATCGGTTATTAGGCTGCTAATTTGAGTAGAATCTCAACAGAACTCAAATTAGCAGCCTAATAACCGATATATATAGTACAGTCAAGCAGAAAAATATTGATGTAGCCAAAATCTGAAATGTTTTAAGTATAAGTTACATTATCTAGTGTGAAATTATTACTTTAGCTATTTTCGACTAAATTCGTTTTTAGCAATACCTAATTGCTACCAGATTTTTAGATCAGTACTAAAAAGAAACATGGTTCAACCTATCTAATAGTATTATGGATGAATGCGTTGAACGAGTACTTTTGTAAAATTAAGTACATTAAGTAAAATTATTAAAATAATAATCAATATTTATAATTTGAAATTTTCGCATTCATTATGTTTTGCTAATAAATATTTAAGTATCACACGTCACTTCACGGCGTCCAACACGAGATTTCCACATTTCTGTTTTCAAAGTTTGTTAATCCAAATTTGTACACCTTAAAAAGGTATATCAAAGGTATATTTGTTTTTTATTTGTTTTCAAATGTACTGCTTTAGGTTTTTCCAGTTTTGAAAAACAATTAATTATATCAACATTTGTTGATGAATCGAAATACGTATGTTTGAACAAATTTAAACAAATTACGGCCTATAACTGGTATTATTTTCAAACTTTTGCGACAAACCGTTTTCGAGATATGGGAAATCCCACAACGTTACCCTGCAAAATCTTAAATATCTCAAAAACTATAAGTTGAACAAATTTCGCTATTGGTATATTTATATACAACTCATAAAGTGCTATGTTTTCATGAACTTGGTTCCAGGCTAAACGCCTTTTAAAAAAAAATAAAGCGTCGTGTATACTGTTTGCTTATTAGCGACCATAATTTGTATACTTACAGATCTATTTTGTACATAAACGAAAAAATAAGATACGTCTGAATGAAGTCTGAAACTTAAATTTGACAGCTGTCACCTAAAATAAAGATCTCACCAAGACCCTTCATTTCTTCAAAGACACCACTAGTCTAGGATGATTACTTTTCGAGATATTGCTTTTAAGTTGGACAGTTGTCGTCTGTTGGTATTTTTTTTTAAATTGATGTTAGGTTTGATCTTAGATGAGTTATTCGCCAATTCACGCTCTTACTAGTACCTACATCAATAAACCTAGTTCAGATTAGTGTTGAAAATGACAAGTACTTACTACCTACTTAGCTACATATACCTCCTAAAGTCTGTCTATCCTAAGGTTGCCAACTTTTTTGCATAGAATATAGTATTGTTAAGATTATTACTTGTAAAAATATAGTAGATGGAGAAAAAGTAAAAAAAATATTACGGTTGCCGTTTTATATGGAGGATATTAAAGAAGTTGCATTTTTCATACTAACATTTTCATAATTTATTTAACAACCATAAACACAAGTGTTTAAACACAAAAATTATTACGCAATTACCTACTTATGTGCATATAAGTAATACAATTAATACAGTGTGTTCAGGTTCCAAGTATAAACAATTATGGAAAGAATCTACACGTAGGTAATTTTATAGTTACATATCATAATAACTAAACCTATTCCAATTATTCTCGAGATAACTATGGCCAAAAGATCTATTGTTTAGAATAATTAAAGATCGTTTCACATATTTTTGTTATAACCAATTAACAAAATACATAAAAGAAAAATCGGAGACCGTGGCGCTGCCAGAACGATGGACACGCGCGCTTTGCTGTTTGTTACCCATACCAAGTTTTACAATCCATACAGTTGTTAAACGCCTTTGATGACATGACGGCCGACGCCGCGGGATAAATTTGATGATTATATAATACATAATTTATTTACAAGTACCTATGTGCCTAATTACATGTACTTGTGTTGCACTGCCAGATGTTACGTGTCACTTTATTTTTGGGTTTTTTTCAGTTTTCTATCATTTTTAATTATGTAATGTATTTGCATTTGGATAAACAATCTTAATCATAAAAATTTGACCCCTACCTATCTACCCTTCGCGAGATCCCCTGCGTTGCTCTGCGCAAGTACATTCGTTTAACAACTGTATGGATTGTAAAACTGTGCCAAAATTCGATGCGCGAGCGGCACACGTCCTTCCTCGACAGCGCACTGCGCGGTACTAACGAAGGCAGCTCCCGTAGCGCGCTGGTATTATAATCTTTTTTTGGTAATAACAAAAGTAATAATTATTATATACGATTTTGGTGCCGTCAGTCACTGGAATATGTAATTTGCTAATGATTTACATTAATTTTGCTCAGAAACGATGTATAATAAAAGAGATATTTCAAAAATTCCCCTAAAAAGGACATGTTTTCAGAAAATAAAAGTATCGAGCCAAACTCAATAATTTCTGAAATCCTGCCGTCATCCACTTAATGAAGGTCCATAAAAGCATATATCTGAATTTGACATTCTTTGAGATTGTAGAGACGTCACTATTTGAGTTCAAATATTGAGAAATTCTGGGAGCCCCCTCTTAAGAGGGCTTTCTGAAATTTACGCGCTCGGGTTTTAGGTATTTACGGCTAGACCGCAGCGCGAAGTGAGCGCGCGTGTGCGTGTGTGCGTTTCTCCACACGTACGGCACACAGTTGCTAGCATTCGCTACAACGACCGAACGATCTTGATCTGTACTTATAGCCGCGTATAGGAGCTCAGTCGCAATTATTTTCACCGATAAAACTAAAGCTAAATCGTTACCGTTTCAATTTAGTTTACACACAAATACTTGCTTTAGTTTTTTTGAAGGGAGTCTAATTATTTTATCCATTTATTGAGTCCCAATATATGGATAATGAGAGTTTTTATAGCTAGATAATTAAATAATTTAAAAAATCCTTGGGCTGGTCACCTTGTCATGTCCATATATTTAAAAAAAACTTTAACAAATACACGTATAGTGTATTTGTAAAAATGGAAAGTAAACAGTGTTTCGTGCCTTCATGCCCGAAGAACAGCACAACAGTGATACGTTATTCGTACCAATCCAAAGCTTTTGGGAGAACATGTTGTTGTGCGAGAAGAAACTATTTTAGTTGAACGTGTTGAGATAATATATATAAATAAGTCAATGGTTTACCGAGTTATTATGCAAAATAAACAATTCAAAATCCTGAAGCTCCACCCTGTTGTTCATCAAAACATGTAGGCTACTTGGATCAAATCGTCATGATTGCTTGGCAGGATGACATAATAAAAATTTGTGAAAATAATATGTGCACTTTTATTTCTATTTACTGACTGAGTAGGTATCTAATCTTGTTGCCATGTTCAGTGTCATTCGAGACGTAGTACTATTAGGTAGATATTCTGTCTGTACTTCGAGTTTTACTTTTTAAAACCAATAAAAAGCCGCTGAATTTATCCTAAAAGATGACCTGTCAAGTAGGGATGTCGAAAAAAGTTCTATATATTTTTTTCGATGTACCGATATTTTTCGGGAGATATTAAATACTCTGATATATCGATAGATAATAACATCAAATGCCCGTTCACACAGGGATCCGTTCTATAGGTCCTTTATCGGTTACGTTTTAATTCGGCGTATGTAATTGTACGAACGAGTTCACACACAACACAGTAGGCATATCGAATTCGTAAGATATTGCTGTTCTAAATTTGACAGATGACAGTTGTTAAACTTAAAACTGCAATATCTCGAAAAGTACTCATCTCAGATTGATAGTGTCTTTGAAGAAATGAAAGCTCTTGGTGAGATCCTAATTTTAGATGTCAGCTGTCAAATATAAATTTGTCATCTAAAATGAAGATCACCAAGAACTTTCATTTCTTCAAAGACACCATCAATCTAGGATTAGTACTTTTCGAGATATTGCTGTTTTAAGTTTGACAGATTACAACTGTCAAATTTAAGTTTAACAGCTGTTATCTAAAATAAAGATCTCACCAAGTCCTGAATTTTGTTATTAAATTCTTTGATCAGCCCCCTGACTGACCTGCATGACCAGCGAAACACGATTTATATCGTGTGATATAGTGTTTTATCCAGTTTTTTTTAAATTCCTTTTGGTTTTATCGACACTCAACTGTCAAAATCCATTGTCTTTTGATAGTTAAACGTGATAAATCGCGATATCATATCGAGTTTCTGTGGTCATGCTAGCTAGGCATCCCTAATTACGTTAAAATGGCAGTTGTCAAAACGGTTCTATTATATCTGTCAAGACACCTATAATCGCCCGCCCAGCCGCTTCACGCGACGCGCAATGCCCCGCTGAGAAAAAAATTGAATGATAGCCCTTACACTTTTAGGCGCCAACTGTCTAGACTCTAGCTCTATATGAACGGCGGCTTTTTTTCCAATAACAAACGCGATGACTGACTGACTCTCTAGGCCAAGGATGGCGAACCAACGGCACGCGACGCAATGTTTTGGGCACGTCACCGGTCACAAAATTTGTTACGCGACGATTTGATGGCACGTCTATGACCTCATTAAACATTAACATTTGGGGCCAACCATAAATTACGCCACATGAATTTCATGATATTTGACCCCCTACCCCGTCCTTGTCACAGCGGGTCACATTTGTGTGGACCCCCCCTCCCTAGTGTGACGTCACATATTTTACAAGTTTACATCTAGAAATAATGATTTAACTAAAACAACAGTTCAAAAATTTGTTTTATTTCAATTTAAATGGTTTTGAAATGTGACGTCACAAAATTTAGGACCCCTCCCACCCCCTTGTCACACAATGTCACACTTCGTCGACCCCCTCCCTCCCCCTTGACGTGTGACGTAATTTATGGATGGCCCCTTTAGAAAAATGGCAAGTTGATACAAAAAGGTTCGCCATCCCCTCCAGGCTGTGGTCTTGGCAAGTTCTTTCTAATAAAATAAAAAGATGGACATGACAAAAAAAAATCCGTATGTACATTTATCTCAAGGACTACTAACTACTACAACTACTAATAGTGGAAACATTTTTTCAAATAAAAGAAAAAATTGTGGCGAGTCAGAATTTTTATTTTTATTGAGAATTTTTTCTCTAACTATATCATAGTTATAAAACGCAAACTCAGAAACCTCATAGTTACTATGAGGTTTCTGACTTTGCATTTATGTTTATATTGCAGTATATTGTATGTCGATAATAATCAAACAAAATCTATACATATAATAAAGAGATTTCCGTTCATGTTCAAAAAGTTAGGATGGCCAATTTGAATGAGAACTCTAAAGCTAAACCAAACGGATCAACATTATGTGTTCCAGATTTGGTCGCTCTACAACTTTTTTTATACAAAATTATTACGCGTGGCATTTCCGCGGCGGCGGGTGGTCAACCGACGCAGGTCCTACCTCGATGAGCGCCACAGCGCGACTGACTTTGAACGCTTTATGCGCCCGATTTTATACTTACTTTAAAAATTATTTTCACAAAAGATTGATGATGGATATTTTTATTTTTTTCACATATTTATAGTACAATCTTTATTCTTACGTAAAAAATATTTATGTTGCCATATAACTAATAGATTATGAGATATGCCGTGTTTTCTTGCCGTCAATTTCTCGATTTTTTACTTTCTTAGATGTGATAAAAATACACGTTAATGAACTTAAATTCGAGATTTTCTTAATAGAAGTTCTATTTCAGGATATGCCTCTTCGAATGAAAACTTATTACATTCTTGCCTAGTAATAATTATTGGTGTAAAACTACTTCAAAATTGAGCCTTCGCGCATCATCTGGAAATCGCGCTTTCGAAATCCGCTGTTTTCGTAGTCAATTATCCTATTAAAACGAGTTTTGGTTAATAGAGTTTCAATAAAAATGTATGATAATTATGATTATTGAAGTCAAAAAAAGCTAAAACGATAAATTATGTGTCCAAAATCGCTTCAAAAACTCCCAAGTTCTTGATTTACGTATGAAAAAAACGAAAGGCCTCTTAAAACAAACAAAGTTTACAAAACTTTTGAAAGTTTTGTAAACTTTGTTTGTTTTAAGTAAATAAAAGAAAATCGGGTTGCACTCCGGGAGTGCCGGCGGAAGTGAAAACTTGAATATTAACGTTGTGCATTTTTGATATTTTGGAATGGTTAGAGAATAATTTTGCACGAATTGCCGTCTTACGAATTTACTCTGCATTTGAATTTACGAATACAGAACAGTATTGTACGAAAGTCTTATCCATAGCTTGACAGAAAATCTAGAGTTTTGACCAAAGAGAATGTAAAAAAACTAGCCTTTTAGTTTGGCATTGAATTAAAAAATTAGCGCCTTGCTATGGTGACACAAGTGTTTACGTCTTGAAATGACGCGCCGCTATTTTCGCCGCGCCCCGTAGAAAGAGAGGGGGATACTTCCGCCGCCGGCTGTCTACTCTCCATCCGTCACATCCGTCTTACGAATTTTCGATCAGGGTCACGTGATCCTGACTGACTGACGCGAGTTCAACATTTTTTCACCATTACAAAAAAGCGTACAATGCCGCTAAAGAAGCTTTCACTTCAATAATTTTATTTAGTGTTAAGTAATAGTTTTAGGTGTTTGTTTTGTAGTTTTAGGTTTTAGTAATAAATTAAATAGTGTTAGTATTAGAAGCACTGTAGTAGGTAAACGCACGCCTCGTCGCGCTGCGTCTAGCAAGACTTGATGTCGATGACGCGTCGTCGTCGACATCATAGTCTTAGAGGTCACGGAATTTTTGGTAACGGTCGAGGAAAAGGTTAGATTCGTTGTTATGGGTTGTAGAGTGGTCCCCTAATGTGAATGATGTCGGTCTGCTTCATCTCAGTGGTTGCCACTTCCAGTAATAGCGCTTATAAGAGGCTTCATTGTTACGAGAAAGTAACGATCAGAGAAATTGTCAGTATTAATACCTATTTAAAGTATGGCGTCTCTCAGTGCTCAGTGGTTTCGTTTCAGAGCTATGACGCGCGCAAGTTACGACTACTTTTTTTGAATAGTAATTTTTTTAAATACTAATCGATAGAACTCTTTATTATAGAATAAATTTCTTAAGATATTTTTGTCTAAAATGAATAGTTTGGCTGGATAAAAATATTTTATGGTTTTTTTTTGTATGGAGTGAGACATTCAATGTGCTCTTACGGCTAATTCCTAATATTTCCCGCCTCAAAACTAATTCTGCGTCAATATTTCACACGTTTACAATAATCCTATACTATTAACGCGCGACTTAAATTGTCCAATCCAATCAATACATATTGGATTTTGAAACAGTTTAAAATAGTAATTTTTAAGGAAGAACTAATTGTTTTGTGATTCTTTTTTACTTTCTCATCAATTTTAACATAAGGAAAGCCAACAAAACTTTCAGTCACTATATAACTATGGATTTTTTTTTACCTAATGAATACAATGCAACCGAAATAACAAAATGTAGCGGGACAAGGCCTATGGCTAAAGGCTAGTGCTCCTGTGTATCGATTTATACTAGTTTTTTTAGCAGAAAAATAATTTTTTTAGGTAAAATCATGTTTCCTTCTACTCCACGAATGTTGTGACCGTTCTGCTTTGTCAGGGTTTCTAACAATGTTCACTCTTGGTATAATGCTAAATATAGAGATGCAGTAGCGTCGAAACATGAGTTATATCTTACTTGGGTTGATGCTCGATCCTATAAAGCTAGAAATACACGTGAAAAGAGGAAAGCCTTTAACAAAGCCGCCAAGTCCTGCATACGGAAAACTTGCTTCTTGAAAAATTCTGGTATAATCTGTGGAGGTCATCTTCTGCCGTCCCTCAATGCCTCCTCTGCGGAAACCAGGCGGATCTTTGGCACATACTGTTTTGCCAATTTATTTGCCGAGTGTTCTCGTTTAGATTCTTTCGATCCTGGCAATGTTGTACCATCGGTCTTACCAAGTTGTGAGATTTCAATGTCGGAAATCCGCATCAGAGAGACCGAATTTAAAAAAAGCATTGCTTGATCTGGACGTGAATAAAGCCAGTAGTCTGGATAGTATACCAGCCATTGTTCTCAGGACTTGCACCCCTGAGTTAGCCCTGGTATTAACACGCCTGTACCGATTGTCTATGGCAGTGTTTCCCAATCAGTGGTACGCGTACCCTAAAGGGTACGCGAGGTTGCATCAAAGGGGTACGCGGAGCAATCACTTACTGCTCACTAGTTCCAGTGGATATAGTTCCATGGAACTACTAATACTGATTATTCTCACTAGTTCCATTGGCAATGGAACTAGTGAGAATGAATATGTGGAACTACAGAACAAAAAGTATCAGTAGTTACATGGAACTGTATCCAATGGAACTAGTGAGAATGATTGGAACTAAAATATTATATTAGTAACCTTTTTTATTTTTATTTTTTAAGATAATAATTTAATTAAAAAGTTGATTTTTATTGTTCTTTTGCTTTAAATATATTTTATATCATGTTACTTAACAAAAGTAACATGATATAAAATAATTTTTTTCTTTCATTTAGAGTCGATATACTACAACGACTACACCGTGGAGGAGTGAGTTAAAGCAATATTTATTACGAATTTTTTCCTACTTTACAAACTGATGATGACAAGATTAGTATCAGTCTTGCCAATTAAACCCACTACATTGCACTGGCAGTGAAAAAGGTATCTAGACTCTAACCATGACCCAAGTGTATATAATTGGCACTTTGCTTGGCGTTCGTTGACTATGAGAAAGCCTTTGATCGAGACCTGGGTGGTGCTGCAGTAGTCTACCAGAGGTGCCATGTGGAGCCATGTAAACTACAGGTATATCAAGATGCTGAGCTACTTCGTAAATGCCACCATGTTATTCCGATTGCAGAACCAAAGCATAAATCCCATCTAACTGCAGCGAGGAGTGAGACGAAACTGTTTGCCGCTTTTACCTTCTTCACTGCCAGTTTCAATGTTGTGGGACTTATTGGCCAGATTGACACTAATCTGGTCATCCTCTATTTGTGTAATAGATATCGTCTTAACCCTCCACTTCTTAAAAGTATTGTCGTCGTCGATTCTAAATAAAGAAGAAACATATTTAATATCATAGAGTTAACACAGCCAATACTTCAGTGGTTGAGGATTCCGGATGCAGCAGACTTAATTTTAAGTGAGATCATCAAGAGAACATCAGGTGAGATAAAGGCCAAGCACTGGCCCGTTGTGGAATTTAAAAAAAAAGAGAAAAATAAAATTAATTGGTGCGTGTAAGCATAGGCGCTTGACAAGATTTTCGTCTAATCAAGTTTCATCCTGATTTCTACTCTTTGGGAGGCACATGGAGATCAGATCATCAATCATTGTATTCAGGTCTTTCCAGCTAGAACTACATCATCGGAAAAACGAAGGTGTCTTATGATAGTCTCCATTGATATTTATGCCGAATCCTTTCCAGTCTAGGAGCTTAAAAATATCCTTCAACGCAGCCTTGAAACAATCCCTACCAACAACTCAACCGAGTATAAACCTTTCTGGAAATTGAACCGAGACCCTAACGGCTTAAACGGGTGGGTAAACCACTAAACCACAGAGGCCTAAAGTTATTGTTAGGAACACTACACTCGAAGTTCTTGCTCACTACCAACGTATACCTAGAACAGACACATGAAGTCCAAATAAGGAAGGAATCTTTGAGACGGAAGACCCTCATCGAATACAGATAGGAGGAACCCAAGAATACGAAATGCTTCGGAAAATTATCGTGACCATCTTACCTATGGAGAGACCCGTGCTCGGCATTTCCTTATGTTTGATTTGGGAACCTATTTCTGACCTATTTCTGTTTTACGATTCCACTATTATAGCTCATTCAATTAACAAAAAGTAACGAAAGTGTTAAATATATAGCTATTCCTTAATAAATTATCATAGAATATTATCGAATCTGCCACTTTCGATAAAATTCCAGATTTCAAAAGCATTGAATACTATTGAATCAGCCACATTCGATGAAATTCCTGATTTTAAAAGCATGGAATATTATCGAATGTGAAATATCTTGGAAAATATAAATATAACATTATAATAAAATTGTTATTAGGCACAAAAAAAGAGACAAAAATAAGCTATTATTTAGTAAAGATACTTTACTGATACAATTCAAAATTACGATTTTATGTTAAATTTTGTGTAAAAAAAACTTTAAACTGCTCTACTGTAAAGAACGTGATTTGCATTTTTAATACTTTGCGTTGTGGCAGTCGATATTTTTGTTTTTTCGTTGGGAATATTAAAGCTTTATATAATTAAAACAATTTACTAATAGACTTTGACTGTGTGACTGGACGTTTTTTTGCCTTTTCTAGTGTTAAAATTGACGAGAAAGTAAAAAAAAAATGACAAAATAAACAGGTGAGACCTGTTAAATAAATGTCATTTCCGCAATCAAATCACAAAATGTAATGTGTATGCCTATTTATTTTAAGACGTGCTCCTAGACATTACAACTTAAAGCACGAAGCTTTAAGTTGTAATGTCTTTTTTATTCTTTTTCCATATAAAATTTGAACCCCATTTTCACCCTTTTTGGGGTTAAATCATGTCCACCGTGTTGGACTTCAAAATAAATGTCATTTTTGCAATCGTCAGAAAACCACAATAACGACATCCATATCTATTTTTAGGTTTATTTACCCCATTTCATCCCCATTATAATTCCCATAGGGATCGAAATACTAACAATAATAATGTACGTTGCGTTAAATTTGCATCCATAAGCTTAAATAATAAATTTAGCGATTTTCACTTCGAAAATGAAGGATTTTTATTATTTATATACACAACTTCATCAGCACAGCTGATTTTTTTTCGCGATTTCGTGGTAGGTCCCATAGTAAAAGTTGTTCATTTACGTGGTCTGAAATCCCTATTTCATTGTTAGATATACTTAAAAATTAACCGTGTATATTTAGGTCACTCGAAGTTGCAACCACTGAGATCAGGCGTACCGCTACCGACATCATTCACATTAGGGGACCACTGTACAACCCATAAAAACGAGTCTAACCTTTTCCTCGATCGTTACCAAAAATCCGTGACCTCTCAGTCTATCAAGTCTCGCTAGGAGTCGCGCAACTCACATTTTTAGAGTTTCGTCAACGAAACAGCCTAAGATACACCAGAAATGCAAAATAGCAAAATTATTACGTGCCAATAATGAGCTTAGCAAAAAGGCAACACAGTGCACGAATTGGAAATAATAATCATGTAAATAATTTCACAAGAACCAAGGGATAGTAAAAGGATAGTAGGTACCCCAAAGACAATTTTTCTTATAAAAATAGACCATCACAGTGGGAAAAATTTTCAAAGAAACTTTCTTCGAAATCGAGTTTTTTTATGACACTTTAAGCTCGTTTACGTGATTAAAAGTATACTTTTTCTGTAATATCTCAAAATTCAATTCAAATTTTTGTTCACCCTGATCAGAGAACATGACATTTATTCACAACAGAAAATAATTTAAAAACAAACAAAAATTTTCTAAATGCGGCCCAGTCTACACCGCTACTCTCGCAACGCAGGGGAGGTGCGGCGCGGGAGGGGCGCCGCTGCACGTGCACACCGCGCTTCGTCTGCCGCACCCCCTCAAAAACCTAAAAATTCGATTAAGCAGCGCCTTAACAGGAGAGACTAGTTTCATGTGGTTGATGAATTCACCATTATGAATGCCCGGTTTCTGATGTGTTTTATTGGAGGTTTCATTATATCGGAGGGGTCCACATTATCTGGTTTAAAGTTAATTTTATTACTTTAAAGAAGATACATTTGAATTATTAAACCTAAATTTTCGGCTCCAAAATTTCAGAAGTAAGTATAAAATGCTAACTAAGCACTTAAGTTCAATAGTTATTTAACTAGTGTGGTATCCCTGATATTGAAGAAATATGTAACAAATTAAGAAATAAATATGTAAAAAAATTATCAACTGTATTGGAGAGAGCTAAATTTAGACAACGAAATCAATTACCAAATGAAAAAATAGAAGAATATATCTTGGAACTGAAAAAACTCGCAGCAAAATGTGGTTTTAAGGACTCTGATGATCAGATCAAAGAAAAACTGATAGATGGAGTAACCTCTAAAATTATAAAATTTGAACTAATGAAAAGCGCTGTGGAAATTAACTTGGACAAGTGTATTGAAGTGGCTCAAACAGTGGAAGCTGCGTTACTCCACTCAGACAACGCACAGGAAGTAAGTGAAGTCTTCATCAATAAAAAGATATTCAAACCATTGAGAAAAACAAGAGTTCAAGAGAAATCAAGGGAAAATAAGTGCTATTGTTGCGGAAAGAATAATCATATTAAAAGTGAATGCTCCTTAAAAATGAAGTTCTGCTCCGAGTGTGGTCAACGAGGACACATTTTTAAAATGTGTTCACGGAAGTCAATGAGAACAAGAGAAACCAATATATTAGAAGCACATGTTGAGGAAGGAGATGAAAATGATAAAGAAAAAATAAAGGAAAATCCTTATACGGAGTATCAAACTTATTCCCAAACTGTAAGTAGGATACCCCCGCATTACATAACAATAAATGTCAATAATCACAACATGTCCTTTCAACTAGATACTGGTTCTGAAGTCACTGTAATATCTATTAAAGATAAAGAAAACTATTTAAATTCATACAAAATACAAACTTGCAATGTGGTTTTTAGGAATTTTGATCAAAGCTTAACCCAACCATTAGGTATTGTAACTGAAATTCCAGTTAAATATAATAATGTTAAAAAATATCTCAACATATTTGTGGTAAAAAATGAATCACCCAAAGTCATCGGTAGAGACTGGCTCAATGAATTAAAATTATGGCCGCCTACTCTGAATGACAGTGTACTAGTAGAAACTCATAAAGTACAAACTATTACAGATTGTCCAACTACCATTTCAGGTGCACAACAACACATAAAAAATGCGTATCCTGAAGTGTTCAGCCCGGGCTGGGGTAATTTTAAGGGCGAGTTTATAACACTAAAATTGAAGACTGATGCAAAACCAAAGTGCCTTCCTGTAAGACGGGTTCCGTATGCACTCCGAGATAAGGTAAACCTAGAAATTCAAAGATTGTTATGCAATAAAAGAATCACACCAGTTGAACAAAGTAATTGGGGCACTCCAGTAGTACCTATTTTATAACCAGATGGTTCTGTGAGACTATGTGGTGATTACAAGCTAACAGTAAATCCCGTTTTAGAAATTGATCATTTTCCATTACCGCATGTTGATGATATATTAAATACCTTAAAGAATGGAGAATTTTATTGTGAACTTGATTTAAAAGAAGCATACTTACAAGCACCCCTTATTTTAGAAAGCCAGGATTGTACTACAATAGTCACAGAAGTAGGAACTTATAAATATAACTATCTCCCTTACGGAGTTAGCTCGGGACCTGGGTCTTTTCAACGTTTAATGTCACGAAAGTTAAAAGACATACCCGATACCATTGTTTTCATTGACAACATTTACATTAAAGGAAAAAACTTACAAGACACAATAAAAACACTGTCTGAAGTTCTTAAAAAACTGCAATTATGTGAATTTAAGTTGAAACCTGAAAAATGCAAGTTATTTGTGACAAGTTTAGAGGTATTTGGATATAAAGTAGATAAAAATGGAATAAGTATAATTAAATCTAATATTGAGCCATTATTAAACGCACCAACACCAACAAACTTAACTTTACTTAAATCATTTTTGGGAAAGATAAACTACTATTCCCGTTTTCTAAAAAATATGGCTACAGTAATAACTCCATTGTATGAATGTACAAAAAAAAACAAATTTCAATGGACACCTCAATGTGACAAAGCTTTTCAATTAATAAAAAAACAGCTGGCATCAGCCAATAACTTAAGAAATTATGACCCAGAATTACCTCTAATCTTGACCACAGATGCATCAGACATAGGCTTAGGTGCAGTATTGTCAAACAGAAGCAAAGATGGTATAATTAAGCCAATTGCTTATGCAAGCAAAAAATTAAATGATGTAGAAAAAAGATATGCAATTATAGATAAAGAAGCCATGGCAGTGATCTTTGGAATAACTAAATTCTATAACTACTTATATGGTCGATTTTTTGAACTTGAAACAGACAATGCAGCTTTAGTTAGAATATTTGGACCAACAAAAAGCATTCCAAAAATGGCTGCTAAAAGATTACAACATTATGCAATATTTTTGTCTGCATTTAATTATAAGGTAAGACATATCAAATCGAATGTTAATCCAGCAGATTATATCTCTAGAAATGTAATAGAAAATAAATGTGAAGATAATAATTTACATCCTTTATTAGAAAATTGTAATATGAGCAATATCTATCATGTGAATGACTCCCAACTGGAAATACTTAATTGGAAATTAATACAAACAGAAACAAAGAAAGACTTAACTCTTACAAATCTGATACGTTATCTGGCTGATGGGTGGCCTGAGAAAAAAAATGTTCCCCGGGATATAATTCCATTTTATACAAGACGTAATGAGATAAATGTGGATAGGGGGTGTATATTCTGGGGTTACCGTATTCTAATACCTCTACCAATTCGAGAAGCAGTGTTAAATGAACTACACAAAAGCCATTTTGGAGTGGTCCGCATGAAGGAAATTGCTCGTTCTTATTTTTGGTGGCCTAAAATGGATACAGATATTGAAAATGTAGTAAAAAATTGCTTAGTTTGTTTACAAAACAGTAAAAACCCGTCTCAAACACATAAGCCGTGGCCAGTGGCACCTACGCCTTGGTATAGAATACATGCCGATTTTTTAGGCCCATTTTATAATAAAATGTATTTAGTGATTGTTGACAGTTATTCAAAATGGCCAGAAGTATTTGAAATGTCTAATATCACCTCTAAGAGAACAATTGAAATATTCAAAAAGGTATTTTCTTTTTTTGGGTTCCCAGTACATTTAGTAACCGATAATGGACGCTCATTTACGAGTGACGAATTCAAAGAATTTTGTAGGGTAAGTCAAATTAGACATACATTTACACCGCCATACCATCCTGCAACCAATGGGGCAGCAGAACGATTTGTACAAACTTTTAAATCCATCATAAAAAAAATCTTAGAAAATGGTCACTCCATGTCAAATGCCATAAATTTATTTTTAATGGATTATAGAAATACTCCTCAACGCACCACTGGCATCACACCGCCTAGATTAATGTTAGGAAGGGAGTTGAGGAATAGATTTAGCTTACTGCGCCCGCCACCTTTACGCGAGGAAGTGGAGAGCAAGTTAGAAAACAAAAACCACTCTAATAGAAACGTCCAATTTATGGTAGGGCAAAAAGTTATGGTAAAAGATTTTCGTAAGGGCAACAAGCCTTGGGTTCAGGGTTTAATAGTGGGTCAATCTGTACCAGGAATCACATATATTATAGAAGTAGACGGAGTCCAGTGGAAACGTCATGTCAATCAAATAATAGATTGTTCTCAAACAATAGATGAATAATTAAAATCTTTAGTTGTATTAATTTAATATTAAATAATTGGTGTTATATTAAGTAGAAGATGCCCTTGTCTATAGTGGCACAGTCAATGCTACTATCCAGTAAAATAACATTATAGCTACTAGTGGTGGTGGTACCTATAATAATAATTAGATAAGCTAAGTTGTAAGTCTCATACATTTTGTTAACATGTATATTCTATTAAGTGCGGGAGAGTGTGGTATCCCTGATCTTTTGTCTCTCTCTCTCTCTCTATGTATAGAACAACGTCAAGTGTGTTTGCATCTTGAATAAATGCTTAAATGAATTAGTACGCGTTTCAATCAAAATACAATAACTAGTAAGAGATGAGAATTCGAGATGTGTTGCAAACATCAAACATGGCTTAGATTTTAAGTTGGACCCCAAGCTATCAAACTGTGCAAAAGCCCATCAAAATCCGTTCAGCGGTTTCTGCGCGATGCGCGCACAAACAAACAGACAAAACCTCCAAAATTACAATTATATAATAGTATAGATCTTCTCGTCTTTTCTTCGAAGGGTACATAAAAAAACTAATTGGGAACCACTGGTATAGATAGGGTTGCCAACCCTACTTTAAAATATAGTATCCTACTATATTGCGGGGTCGCCTACTATATTTTTAGAAAAATACATATATGTAGTAGGCAAAACTACTATATTTTTTTGGACTTTTTCGCCATCTACTATATTTTTACACGTAATAATCTTGAAAATACTATATTTGATGCAAAAAAAGTTGGCAACCCTAGGTATAGATGACAGACGGGCAACAAACAACAATAGTTACTTAAGTCTTTCGCTGCCAAGTGTCCCCCAAACAATAGAATTTCTATTGTGCCTGGTGTCCGCGGCAGTTAAAGTTACTGAACCACATTAATAGGATATAGGAGTTTAGCAAGATTTAACTCACCTGCGAGTCGGTGTTGCTAGCAGCTGTAGGCACGCTGAGTAAGTTCGAGCTCTGTCCCAGGTCAAACCTGGTCGCCATATTTTGGAACGATCTTCGTTGCCAACTGCCATTGCTGGATGTACTCAGTTTGCGGCCGGGTGGTGCTAAATGTATATCAATGTTGTTACAACAAGAAAGTTATAGTAAGATCATTTACTCGTTTGTCGGCGCGGTACAGATTCTGTACTGGGTCAAGTAACGCTCTATTGAAATATAGGCGGCCTGCTCATTTGTTCCCGATAGTTACAACCTTGGTTTCTTCAAGGCAAGAGTGAATAGGCATTTCCTGGGCAAGCGTGCTACACCTTAGACCTGTTCACCAAACAAGATGGTGGTCAAATGCCTGCCCAGTTACCATTAAAAAAAAATAGGCGTTAGCTTTCGGTATGTTTCAGTACCGCATATACCGAGCGTGTTGATGACGTACCGACAAACGAGTAAAGGCTCTAAAACATGAGGTAAACAATAATGAAAAAATAAAAAAAAAATACTTACAATGAAATGAATACATGTCGTCTTGTGAGTTTTTACCATCCCATATATCGAACATAGAAAAGTAATCGTACGTCGATCCAACGCTGCTGTAAGGAGAAGTATCTCCACAAAAACCTAAAAGAATATACTTTATTAACGAAAAAAATATCAGTTTTCATAATCTACTCTGAAAAATTAAGTTCCTGATCGGAAACTTGACTGATGTACAGTCTGGCAAAAAAGTCCAAGGATGATGCTGTAGCCACTTTCTTCAGTTTTTATGGCAACTCTAGATTACTTTTATACGCAAAAATCAGGAGTTGATCAAGATTAAGAAAACATTTTTAAATTATAGACTTTTGCATTCACAATGCTATTTTTATACATTACCTACTAAATAATATACTAGACAAAAATTCTACTCGCACCAGATCAATTTTCGGACGGGAGTCAAACCCGCGACCTTTGGATGTCAGGTCCAATGCTCTGACCGCTGAGCTTTAGTGAATTCCCGTCCGAGAATTGATATGGTGCGAGTCGATTTTTTTTGTCCAGTTGAATGTGATATCTCACCTGAATCGCCCCTATCCAATGAAAAGCTCAACGACACCCCCTCCTCCCTCAGCAACGGAACGTTGAGCGGATTGGATCCGCCCAAGTTTCCACTACTTCTGCTGCTAACCTCGCTGGTCTTGCGATCTACGCGGCTCATCTTACGCGATGTCGGTACACAGAACACTTTTGTGCACATCAACCTTAACAAAAAACAATCGAATCTTCTCACAAACCTAAACAAGAAATGGTCTAATGTGTAATCCCCGAAAATTGTTAATGCGCCTGGCGGCCATTTTTTTTTTAACCTCAAAAAGGTAAAAAAAAATATTTTTTTAAATACTTAGGCAATAATTTAGTATTAAATTACCTATTAGAATTTTCTTGTCACATGTCAATTCTAGTTACAGATGATGTCAACGTGGACAAGGTTCCAGCGCATTAACAATTTGCGGGGATTAAATTTGTCGATATGTAATAAAAAAAGGCTTTTATATTTTGAGTAGCAGCAGTTATGGGATTTGGGTAAAGCCTCCTATAAAATAAAACTCAATTACTTATTTTATTATTACTGTACACAGCATAAAATTTTATAGCATAAAATTGTATGCTGTGTACCTACAGTAGTAATATTGGCATACGCGTTTATGTCAATATCGGATTATCGGATTATCGGAGATTATGATAGAATCGGAGATTATCAAGAAAAGAAACTTGTCTTGGTGATAGTTGTGATGGTGGAAAAATAAAATATATTGATGTAAGTCATATAATTTAAAAGTGAAAGTAATTGAGTGTAATTTTATAGGAGGCTTTACC
This sequence comes from Agriphila geniculea, assembly GCA_943789525.1. NCBI lineage: Eukaryota > Metazoa > Arthropoda > Insecta > Lepidoptera > Crambidae > Agriphila > Agriphila geniculea. The sequence goes on from OX038875.1 coordinate 20,405,595, forward strand.
GGATCCATAACTGCTGCTACTCAATTTTTTTTTATTATTTATTTATTTATTAATCTTTATTGCACAACAATACACAAAGTAAGGTACAAAGGCGGACTTAATGCTAAAAGCATTCTATACTAGTCAACCATCAATACTCGTAAAAATATAAATTCCGGTAAGCAGAAAAGGAACTTTTCTGGTCTTTCGGTTTATTCTTATTGCCTATTGGATAAGGCTAGAATTAACATACAATCGTTTTATGGGTGCTTTTCATAAAATTCCATTTACCTAACAGATGCATTACATGTAAGTGGGCTCTAATTTTGACAGTTACGACAACCTTATTTTTGGCTCAGTTTTCATTGAACAGCATAAGTGATGCCACAGTCAAGTTATACGCACTGTATTTGGCTTGACGTCTTAGCAATGACGTCAAACAACATAAAAGTTATTGAAACAAAACATTTGTATAAATAATCACCTCTGCCATTTTATTTTTTATTACAATTTCCCTATGATCAGTTTTGATTGACATATTAAACTAGCATTTTATTTAAATGGAAACATCTGTTTAGAATTATTTTTAGTATAATTTATGATTGGTCGAAATCATGCTATCGTCAGCTTATCGTTAGATGAAACATGCTACATGCACCGTTAATTTTTAAGTATATCTAAAAATGAAAAGGAGATTTCAAACCACGTAAATGAACAACTTTTGATATGGGGCCAACCACGAAATCGCGAAAAAAAAATCAGCTGTTCCATACATTATAGTCGAGTCGATGTTGTAGTTTTCTATGGAACAGCTGATTTTATTATCGCGATTTCGTGGTTGGCCCCATAGTAAAAGTTGTTCATTTACGTGGTCTGAAATCCCCATTTAATTTTTAGATATACTTAAAAATTTACCGTGTATATAGGACCACAATAACTATTGTCTACAGAAACTATAGTATTAAGGTGACGATGTGGTTTATGAGACATTTAGCTTTAAAGACGTAATCTGCTTATGAAATACGTACCTACGAGGTTCGTCCATGATATGGATTTTCAGAGACACGCTTCTATAGTTGATCGCCACAGCACCGAATATCATCTCACCGAGCACGCTCGCATCTGCAGCTGGTCCTTTGTACTGCCCAAAACATAATATCGTCAATAACTGAGAGAGAGCTGAGACACAAATTACAGTGGCGGTTACATAATTAAAGACACCAATCGATTTTCATACAAACGAGGTAATTTTGAAGCCTTGGTTTGGTACTCCGCCAAGGATTGACTTAGCTGTGATCTGGTGGCTATACAGGGAGTGAATAGAGGAGATTCAGATTGTTACACACACCCAACTGATCTGATCAGCATTCTTAGAGATATAAGGATATTTATAATAAAAACGCGAAATTAGCATAAAAACGTATGGAAATCCTGAAACTGTAAACTCTAATCATAATATCTCTTAGAATGCTGATCAGCCTTTCTATTGTCTAACTTCAAAATTTATCGCAATCGCTTTCAGGATGTAATCCATTGAAGTTTCTTTTTGGCACAAATAAAAACTTACCAAAGTAATGCAGCAATGTGTCACATCCATCTGTCAAACGAACGCGATTGAGATAGATTTTTAAAATTAGACAATTAGCCCCCAGATCAGTTGGGTGTGTATAGCGATCTGAATCTTCTCCATTCACTCCCTGGATGGCCATCATCAGATCACAGCTAGGTCAATCCTTGGCGGAGAACCAAAGTTTCAAAGTTACCTGGCTTGTATGAAAATCGATTGGTGTCTTCAATTTTGTGACCGCCACTGTGTGTGCTCCATGCTTCGAAAGGCACGTTAAGCCGTCGATCCCGGCTGCGTTTGCAGTTTATTCTGCATTGGTCCTATGGCCTATAGTGTGCTATATGATTATGTATGACCCAGCCTCATCATTAATCCATAAAGGTCTGTGCCCCAACGGTGGAGACATTAAAAATGGATTATGATGATAACAACATGAATAACATTAGTAGCGTGCCGAGGGAGCTAATGAGATAATTACAACATTCGTTGCCAAAAATCGAGCAAAGTGGGGGAGGCTCAGCAGAAGAGTGGACACTGGCCAAAGCCGATATACATAGAAAATTACTGAAGAAAAATATTAATATCTATATAAGGAGATTATAAAGTTACAAGGATCCTGCATTGTGAAAACTTGTTAGCTAATAACTAATCATAGTACTCTTGTTATATAAACATAGTAGCTGTAAGTTTTCCACAAAATAAAATAAAAATAAAAAAATCACAGGTATAGAGTTTTGACTGATCTGGAGCACCTTCAAGTCCGGATTGGCTCGCATGCATGACGTGCGATTCGGCAAGTATACTTTATTTTGACTTATTTCTATTAACTTAAAAGTAAACATTGTAAATTAAAAACAGTCTGCACTTTTTTGTCTGAAGTAAGCGGACAAGTTTTTACTTTATTTATTTATTAAATACCTTACCTACACAGTTCATAAATCTCTATCGACCTTAGTTAAGTCTCTATCATTAGATCAGCAAACCTTTTCAAGTTTGTTTGTACTTACTTCGTTTTTCACATACCATACACCATAATGAAAAGTTTGAATAGGAACCGTCTATAAATAGATCCCACAAGACCATTTATGTTATCTTTGAGCAAAACCACTTGCTGTTTTAATATTATTCACGTGACTTGTGACTAAATAGGAAGCGTGCCTGTTATGGATGTCACGGTATGGATGTGATGGACGAATCGCTGTCTTTTTTCGAATAATAGAATTTATCCAACGTTGTTAATTTTTAATAAAACATTGTCTTTTTATTAATAAAAACAGCTACCAACTACTACTCAAAGAGAAGGAAAACCATTAGGTTTTCCTTACATAGGTCTATGCTCGGCTTTGTGTAATCTATACTTATAATAAAACTGTAACAGGTCCAATTCTGTACATTGAAGATATTTTGAAAAAAATGTTTGGAGGGCTCTCTAGAATCGATACTGAAGCCAAAACTGTGTTTTTTTTAATTTTTGTCTGTCTGTCTGTCTTTCCATCTGTTTCACGTCCTCTATGGACTCCGAAACTACTGAATGAATTCAAATGAAACTTGGCATGATTAGAGTTCATATTACGAGGAAGGTCAACGTATATATTTTTTATCCCGAAATTCAGCACCGTTCCCTTGGGAGAAGGCATGAAAGTCAAAATGTGTACTTGGTTGTTATTCATTAACGCGTAGTCCGATTTCATTCAATTTTTTATGTTAGATTGGAGATACTTTTAAGATTGTCGCGTAAATATTTCAAGGTCGTCGGTTTTGTAGAAATAAATAAAATAAATCTGTAAATAAGTAGTCCAAATTGTATTATGTTTAAAAAATCTCATCATAGACATCTATTATGAGAATTTTTAAACAACATACAGTTTGAGCTTGACCACGAGGTTTTCAAAGAGTGATATTAGACTATCATAGAAATATGATCATATAAGTATGAGTCATTTTTATATGACGAACATAGGACGGTCTAATAACTACATGTGATTCATATTGTCTTTGATCATAGTTATGGGATCCTATTTGACAGCCAGCGTACAAGTAGGATCATATTCGTCGCCCCAGTAGTGATTTTTTCCTCTATGTGCCTAACTTCAAAAAATGGCGTCTTCCAAGTGCAAGAATTTTGACTGGAATATTAAAATAACGAAATACGTTTTTACAAAACCCAAATACGTCTTTTATTTTTTATTTTGTTCTTAACAGTTTTCTTCTTTTTAATGCTATTAATAAAATTGCACTCATAGCAACAGAAAACACAGCTAAATCGTTATCCATCTTGATTTATGACACTGTTTATATGATCATAGGTGGATCATAAGTGTAATATGTAAAAATGAAGGACATCATCATTTAACTATGATCATAGAATTTGACAGATATGAAATCATATATAAATGATAAATATATGATAATGTAATAGAGGCCAAAAACCGCACTATCTGTAGGTATCTGCTGCTTTGGTGTTCTTTTAATATATCTATTTGAAGCTAGATGGCGCTTCTTATATAAAATTAAATTGTGTCTTGACTCTTGAGTACTTAGATCTTGCTTGAGTGAATATAAAATTATTATTGTTATAGACTCTAACCGGGAGCGCCGGTACTAAATATCTTGATAAAGCTACATTTCTAAATAAATTATTAAAAAATAAATTACTGACCCCGAGCGTCATTTTCTCTAATATAAAAACCGGCCAAGTGCGAGTTGGACTCACGCACGAAGGATTCCGTACCAAAAAACGGTCAATAAAAAATTACGTTTGTAGTATGGGAGCCCCCTTAAACATTAATTTTATTCTATTTATAGTATTTTTTGTTATAGCGGCAACAAAAATACATCATCTGTGAAAATTTCAACTGTCTACCTGCTGTCGTTATTAATATCGAGCAAAAAACGGCAAAAAAATTACGTTTGTTGTATGGGAGCCCCCCTTAAATATTAATTTTATTCTGTTTTTAGTATTTGTTGTTATAGCAGCAACAGAAATACATCATCTGTGAAAATTTCAGCTGTCTAGCTATCACGGTTCATGAGGTACAGCCTGGTGACAGACAGACAGACAGACGGACAGCGGAGTCTTAGTAATAGGGTCCCGTTTTTACCCTTTGGGTACGGAACCCTAAAAATGAAGGGGTGACTGACAGACTGACGCCCAGCTCAACCCACTGGACGTAGAGACTTGAAATTTTGTAATTTTTTTACATACCTACATAGATACTTTATACAATGTAAACATCCACTAAGAAAGGTTTTTCGGAAGTTCCATTCCTAAAGGGGTGAAATGGGGGTTCAAAATTTGTATGGAATAAAAAAATACACATTTCAACTTGAAACTTCGTGGTGGGAGTACTTCTAAACCCAAATGCTTATTTCGTTTTTAATACGTGTTTCGTGGTTTTCTGAAATTCAAGTCCTTAGTGGCTAAATGGGTAAAAAAGCCCAAAATTGATATGGGTGTCGTTATTGAGGTTTTATGGGATGTTGATTGCGATAATGGCATTTATTTTAAAATCCAACATGGTAGACATTATTCAATCGGGGATGAAAACGGGTAAAAAAAAATTGTATGGAAAAAATATAAAATAGACAATCCAATTTGAAACTAGGTATAGGAGTACTTCTGTAAACAAATAAGCAATTAACGCATATTTCGTGATTTCTGAAAAACAACCCTTTGGAGGGTAAATGGGGTAAAAAAAGCCTAATATCGATATAGAAATCCTTAATGAGGTTTTATGGGAGTTGATTGCGAATATGGCATATGTTTTGAAGTTCAACAGGGTGGAAATGCTTAAAACTCGTAAAGGGCTGAAATAATACGGTAACGGGAACAGGAACGAGAACGGGTACGGGAACGGGTACGGGAACGGGGCATGAACGGGTTATGGATATCGTACTAATATTATAATAATGTGAAAGTAACGGAACATTTATATCCTACTTATACAACGTGTTACAAAAATACCCCTAATCCCGAATATGGTAGATAGGGACCATTAAACTGAACAACTTTTACTATTGGACCAACTCTGAAATCGTTTAATTTTTGGAACACGTTGTATTATAAATGTGAAAGACGGCTTTGTCAAACAGAACGCGTACTTAGCGCGCGCTAGAGCGCTATCCTGACGTAGCGCTATAGCGCTGAATTGTGTTGTAGGACGTGCATAGTTTAATATCAAACACAGCGCCAGCGCTGCGTACTGCTAGCGCCTACAACACAATTCGGCGCTATAGCGCAACGTCAGGTTAGCGCTCTAGCGCGCGCTAAGTGCGCGTTCTGTCTGGAGACGGCTGAACGGATTTGGAATAGCACACAGATAGTTTTACTTTTTATCCTGGTCAAAGGTTCCCTAATGCCTTACAAAGGCCTTACGAATATGAGGGACCATCAAACTATATGGAACCATTTTCTAAATGTCCACGCGGACGAAGTCGCGGGCGAAAGCTAGTGTTTCAATAATTGTAATGTTAATACATTATAAACGTGGCGTCGTTTGATGCTAGTAGCTTCAACCTAAATGCTGGTTTACTTAATCATCGACAAGCAATTGAAACAATTACACAGAGCCGAGCATAGACCTAATCCAAGCAGTGTATTGTAAGATGACAATGAGGACAGAAAAATCTTTATTGTTATATAAAAGTATGCATATAGCTCAGTAAAGGCCTACACGGATGAAGATCAGGCGGATGAGGTATAGCCCGATTCAAACTTTATGACTTCTGTAAACATCGCGCAAGAAGATGCGCAGAACACAAATTCGATGTAATGCAAGCGTCAGTCAAATTCCATCAGTCATGAATTACGTTTGACTGATTGACTGATGGAAAGAACAAATCACATCATGCAACCATCAGTCACTACATTACACGGTAGGTTAATCGTCAGTCACAGCCCGTGACTGTGGTAAAACTGACAGCAAAACCTACCGTGTAACTGTAATGGATGCCTAAGGTGTGTGAGGGTGAGGGAGATGTGTGGTGGGGTACGGGTACGCGCATAGTGGCTGTGAAGTACAGCGGCCAATAAGATTGAATCGTATTATAGGTACTCTTGCTGTTAAAAAGTTTGCTCGAACTGCTTCGTTTAATTTAAGTGACACTTTTGATCCTGATTTATAATTGTCTTGGAGTTCGTGAACGAAAGTACCCCGAAATGCCTTGTCTATGAAGGTCCCATAGGAGCAAAGCAGATCTGAATATCAAACCATCACAGAGGCTTATTGCACGGAAATAGTCATCGGCACGATCATCGAATAAATTATAGGTATGTGTGAGTTTGCGCCAAATCAGCTCTCAGGAACTGCTTTTAGCTATTTGTCTCGCATTGCAACATTATTTTTTAACTCAGTCGTTTTTATTTTATCAGTCTCTATTCTATGTAATTCACACACTTGTTGATAACTATTTTCTTTCTTTGTCATATTCACTAACAGAACGCTATACAATTTTGAATGCAGGTATGTAACCATAGAAATAGAAATTTTTTTCTATGTATATGTATGTAACTATCAACTACATGATCTGTGTATCCACTGGTGGATCGAAGAGGAAAAAAAATATCTTTCGATCCACCGGTGGATCGAAGAGGAAAAAAAATATCTTTCGATCCACCGGTGGAGCCTCGTCGGTGGATCGTAGAGGAATGAGGACAATTTTCAAATATTTGGCGTGGAATAAGCTACATGAAATAACACACTTTCAAATTATGTTACACACTTTATTTTGACAATCTATTATTATGTAAATCGTTACTAGTTTACATCAAACATTTTAACTAAATATTACCATATTTGGATAGAAATTAGCAAAATATGACAAGAGCAAATAAAAATTAATGAATTATTCAAACATAGCGAGCTATAAATAATTGATGATAACAAAAGTATTGTTGTATACTTTTAAATTCGCAATACACAGTCGTTAATTAAGGCCTGCTAAAGTTAGATACCCACAGCGTAGTCATTCGTCCCATTTACGGTTTAATCAAAAAGGCTAACTCAAATGATCTAAATTTAGATCACTAAAGTGGCTATAAGGAGAACAGTCTTGTGACCGAGCATCATCCGTGTCAATTGTGATCATATTTTTAAACTCATATCAAATTGTCTCCAATTACTTCCCCGCGAATTATGAATAACGATGCGAATTAACATATTTCTAGTACATTTTTTTTTTGAGGAGCTCGGTGGCAAAGTGGTTTAGCGCCTGGCCCAGCGATTGCGTAAGTTAAGCAACGTTCGCAAGGGTCGGTCATGGGATGGGTGACCAAAAATTTACTATCGCGAACTCCTCCGTGCTTCGGAAGGCACGTTAAGCCGTTGGTCCCGGCTGCATTTGCAGTCGTTAATACCCACCAATCCGCATTGGGCCCGCGTGGTGGGTTATGGTTCGTCCTCCTTATCCACCCATAAGGAAGGCCTGTGCCTTAGCAGTGGGGACAGCAAAAAAAAATGGCTGATGGACAGTACGTTTTTTATATACAAATTAGCGCCAGTCAAGACCAAAGACATTGTATAAGAAAACGACATCTGTATGTATGTTCAGACAAGCCAGTTTTATCCTGCCATAATATGAAAACGAAAAAGAGGGTCAAGATAAAACAAGAGGCTATCCTTATCTTTTTCAAATATTTGTGAAAAGTTGCTGATTTTAGTCAATGCAGAAGAATGGTTGTATGATCATTCATTACGAATCATTACGAAGAAGAATGTAAATGAAGAGGTGAATATTAAAATCAAGTGAAATCAATCAAGTAATAAGTAAAGTGTTTTCAGTTCCAGAATATTCTAACTAATGCAGACCAAATCCAGTTGCAGACTGTGTGCGTGCAGACAGGACCAGTAAAGTATGAAATCCTATTACAGACGCTACACCATTATGCAGTGCATAAGCATTGCTTCTGTGCACTGCATACGGTTATTCATTATTATTATTATTTCAGTGTTAGGGACCTGTGTAGTAATAAGTAAAGTGTTTTCAGTTCCAGAATATTCTAACTAATGCAGACCAAATCCAGTTGCAGACTGTGTGCGTGCAGACAGGACCAGTAAAGTATGAAATCCTATTACAGACGCTACACCATTATGCAGTGCATAAGCATTGCTTCTGTGCACTGCATACGGTTATTCATTATTATTATTATTTCAGTGTTAGGGACCTGTGTTAGGGACTCTGAAGCTCTGATAGAGCTGTAGTCACTGCGACCTAAAAGATCTATTGTGACTCGCCACCTAATTATAATAACTCTTTAAGTCCTGCGGCGTCCAGGAAGTCTAGTATCTTTCTGGTTTTAAGAGTTTTTATGTCCTCCGGGTCGATTACGTGTCGCCTCAGATAGAAACTAAGCTTGTGGATTAGGGGTCCACAATCACATAAGAGGTACTTGGGCGTTTCCTGCTCGTCATTGCAATATCTGCAGACGTCAATATCATTCAATTTCATATGACACAGGCGTCTGTTTAGTTTGCAGTGTCCAGTTAAGGCTCTAATAGTCGCGCTGACGTTCATTCTACTAAACTGTATGAGCTCATTCGTCCGTCTTTGCGAGTAGCCTTCCACCAAGGATCTGGCGTGTCTCAATCCTGGCTGTTTTAGCCAGAATTTTCTCGACTCGTCCATCCAACTCTGTCCACTACATAAGTACTATGGGCAACAGCGTCGCTTAACCAGTTTGCAACAAAATTCGTGTGCGCATGTATCGCCCCTACACGAACTAAACGTATGTTGTGACGGCGCGGCGGCGGCGTGCAAGCGATTTTAACCTTTTGCCCATCATGGTACTTTACTGGTTCTCATAAACTGCATCCGCAAATAGACTTCAAGTAGATTGGGTGTGCCTTCTGTTTTAGATATATTTCCCTAAGAAACAAATGGATAAATACTGAAAAATCATCACTTACAACATTAGTAGATGATACAACTTACATAAACGATTATTTATTACTCAAGCAAGAGTCTCAAGTAAAAACATCATAATAACTACATGATAGTTTACAACGCTAGATAACGATCACAAAAATACGGGTGCCCTTCGCATCGCATAATTTCGATTGTCCTAAAGTCACTTGGCATAACTCGATTGGCATAATAATCACAAAGCATACTATTTATTTAGCATAAATTTCGATAGGCATAACCATCGAATTGCATAACTTTTAAAAAGCACAATATTTCAAAGCATAATAGTTACAATTCCTAATTTCAATTGGCATATTGTCAGTAAGCATATTTTGAAAGGCATAATTTTGTTATGTCTAATATACATAACTACTAATGTTTTATAGCATAATATAAAAGGAAACATAACTAATTTAAATACTAATTTATGAAAAAAAAAATTTAATTGTGTTGTGACCACCATTGGTGGGTTAGGTTTTAGGTCAGTGTTTAGAGTTTAGACCACTCTAAGCTAAGCAGGTGGAGCTTAATAATGCTTGTGTGCATGTTGCACAGTGCATGCTTGCTTGCATGCTGTGCTTCCTTGCATGCATGCATGCTTGCTTGCATTGTGGATGCTTGCTTGCAAAATGCTTGCCGGGGGGTGCAGGTAGGTTAGGTTAGGTTAGTGTTTTGACCACATGCAGCGGAGCGAGCGAAGCGAGCGGAGCTCTATCGTGCTTGCATGCATGCTGCATTTTGCATGCTTTACTGCATGCTGCATGCAGCCTGCATGCTGCATGCTTGCCTGCATGCTTGCCTGCATGCTTGCTTGCATATTGCCTGTTTGTCTGCATGCTTGCTTGCGTGTTGGGTGCTTGCTCGCACGGATGCTGCAGGCTGGGTTTTTGCTTGCAGAGTGCTAGCCGGGAGGTGTAGGGAGCAGAAATGCTCATATTTTTAATGATTACGTATTCATAAAATAATTATGAGTTTAAAAAAAAATGCCTAAAGAAATTAGGTCTCTTATTACAATGCGTAATAAGATTATGTCTTTTGATGATTGTGCTTTTTAGACAATATGCCAATTAAAAAATATGCGTTTTGACATTTATGCTTTTTGAAAATATGCCATTGAATATTTATGCTTAACAAAATTAAGCCTTATGATATTATGCGTTTTGAAATTGTGCTACAAAATATTATGCTAAATGATGATTATGCCATTTAACAGTATGCGTTTCATGTTTAGGACAAATAAAGTTATGCGTTCCATTAGGTAATCCAAAAATACAGATAAGAAGATAAATTGTATCGGAGCTGAAGACGTCAAATAGTCTCGAACGTATCTAAATATAAATAAATGTCACACGTCTCATAGGATTTCGCTTATCACATTATTTTAATCTTTTAATAGTGGTGTGACGAATGACGACACAGGGAAACACTCATCCGTGTCGTCCGTCAATAATACCAACACAACATATAAAAAGAAAAGGGGATTTGTAGCACCGCTGCACTAGAAATGCAAACTTAAATAATACCAAATTTTCCGAGGTGTTCGATTTTTAGTGACTTCTTCTTGAATCTGTTTTTTCTGAGGGGTTTAATCGATCACCCCCTCAGAAACAGACAGAAAGCAACAACAGACTCGCTTATCTATTCCCTCCACCAAAGACACCGCTCGTTGATGGCGGAGGTCACTGTTGTTTACTTTTGACTAGAAAAAAGAAATACAATCTTAAAGAATACCAAGTTTTCCAAGGTGTTCGATTTTTTAGTGACTTATTCTTCAATCTGTCTTTTTCAGGGTTCGATCGATCACCCCCTCAGAAACAGACAGAAAGCAACAACAGACTCGGTTAACTATTCCCTCCGCCAAAGACACCGCTCAATGATGGCGGAGGTCACTGTTGTTTACTTTTATCAGTCAAGCTTCGCCCTCACTCGATAATAATCGGATAATCATTCAGCAATTGCCGATAAATGGGTACTGATTAAAAACAAGGCTAATCAATCTGTAAAATGGTGATATACTGATATTGGTAATCACATCTTCGATTTGGAAGGGACATCTCCATTATTGACATTTGTTGGAGATATTTAGAGTTTAAGATCTCCTAGTAAATGAAATCTCAGGCAAGATTCAACTTTGTTAATTTGCATTAGGTCTCAATGACATACAGTTGCAGCACGGAAAATTTTGTCGAAAAGACATTGCCATCAAAATTGTAGGTAGAATGTTAATCAAAATCGAAAAATTCAAAATAATTTATTCAGTCTAGGCTGTTACAAGCACTTGTGAATGTCATAGAAGCTACGCCATCGGTTCGCAAACCCTAAGCGGGAGACCTTGTAACGAGAAGAACCGGCAAGAAACTCGTCAAGGGCTGCTTTTTTCTTCCTGTATATTTCATACAGAGTCGTCAAAATTACGATACACAACATTTAAGGTCTTTCTTAACTCTTCTACCGAGATAGCAAATTATTGACTTTTCTACAACCTCAAACCAGAGAAACTATTGTATTCACAGAAGCTATTTTACATTATATATGTATATAGCTATTTTACATTATTGTTAACTAACAGACTGGAACAAAATGGCATCAAGAATGATAGTTTCAGGAGAAAATATAAACCTCAGTTCAGTACGAGTATAATATTATCATTCAATGGCCATAATTCAATCATTCTTCTGAGCTAGATTTAGCTGCGAAAAAACCGGCCAAGTGCGAGTCGGACTCGCACAAGAAAGGTTCCGTACCAAAAAAACGGCAAAAAAAATACGTTCGTTGTATGGGAGCCCCTCTTAAATATTAATTTTATTCTGTTTTTAGTATTTGTTGTTATAGCGGCATCAGAAATACATCTTCTGTGAAAATTTCAACTTTCTAGCTATTATGGTTCATGAGATACAGCCTGGTGACAGCGGAGTTTTAGTAATAGGGTTCCGTTTTTACCCTTTGGGTACGGTACCCTAATTATAAAACTCCAACCATAATGAATGAAATAATTGACAACATTATCCGACTCAATGTTAGTTAGTAGTAGTTATAGTTGTAGATATAGGTAGCAGTGGCGAGGGTGAAATTATAGCGAAGGTAAGCCAGACCAATAATTTCTCCAAAAATTCTCTTAACAGCGTGGTGGATTGCTGGGGTGGGATTTCTAAAAAGAAAGCCGATAGGAATCGACGTGTATGGACCCTTCGCCACTGGTAGGTACACATTTAAGTGATTGACAGAACCACATTTGCTTGTTAGATTAGCATTGCTTGATAGATGCTGTGAGGCTTATGACATTGAAATTCAATTAATTGTTACTACCCATCACATATCCAACATTCACAAAATTACTAAATTCTGATAATAAATTGTAAAGGAGGAATATGATTTTTTTAAAGAATCAATATCTGGGCGACCGAGCTTTGCTCGGTTATTACTATTTATTGTTATCTCAAACATTAACTACATTTATTTACTTGTCTAAAAATTAAAAAAAAATATAACTTGAACATATAAAAAAAACAAAAGTAAGTTACCGAGCGGGATTCGAACCCGTAACACTCGTTTCTTGCCGTCCGCGTCTTAACCCGCTGGACCAGACGAACAGTGGCCGACCAGACGAAATTAGCGACCATATTTTGCGTCGAAAGAATAGCGCATGAAAACTCGAAAACACGCGTTTTCCCAAACATAAGACTAATCTAGATCGATTGTTTACCCGCAAAAACCCCCATATACCAAATTTCAGCGAAATCGTTAGAGCCGTTCTGAGATTTCAGAAATTTTATATACATATAAATAAATATACAAGAATTGCTCGTTTAAAGGTATAAGATAAAAGAAGCCATTAGATATTCCCCCTGTTGGGCTCATGGTTTCCTTATGGATAGGGAGTGAATGAGGATATGGAGGATATTTTTTTTAAAATAGTATTTTTAAATTCATTTTATATTTGCATGCTATTTCTATTAATGGCGAAACATGGGCACTTTACTATTTTTTACCAGCTTTATACAGATGCAAATAAATTGGCAAGAGAAAGATGAGACAAAAGATGCGCAGTAGCCATAAACACTAAGTTTATGGCTACTGCGCATCTTTTGTCTCACCTTTTTCTTGCCAATATAAATGCCGGGCAGTATACCATATTTGAAACAAATAAATATTTTATGATGATGAATATGATGATTATGATTAATGAAGACTAATCATAATGAATTATGACCAAGAAGCTTATATATATATACCAGAGAAATAAGAAAGATGAGATAACCTAATAAATATAAAAAATAGCATTGTGATTATACTAAAATTTAAAAATAATAAGTTTTCCCAAATATAAATATGTCAAGAAATTTCACACATGCATGTTGTCACTATTTTTAATTAAATACATACCAAATATGTGTATCCTTCAGACACCTCCACAGTGTATGGAAACTGGTCTGGTTGTTGTACTTTAGGCTTGACATGTTTGTTGGCTGGTACTTTTTCTATAGTTGATGAATCAAAGAGGAGTTTCCTTCCTCTCCAATCACACTCTTTGAACAGTAGCAATCGCACTTGTTCGGAGCTTATCTGACAAGACCTGCAACAAATCATTCTCTCTGATTTTTGGTAAAAGGTTTTAAATGCTTAACAGCAGCAGATAACGTTTAGGATCTGTGTTAATCTGGCTTATTTTTTAATTCATTCAGAGTAGATAACTTCTTAATTAGTCAACGCCGTGGAAAATCTGTGTCTCATTTTCCCAGGCTTGAAGGATTAATAAAAACATTACGAAGATTTGGTTTGTGGCTATTACTATTTATCTTCCATTATCCTCAATTTCATGAATGTTTAGGTGTATAAAATAATATTATTGAATAACATACTGAAAACTTCTATATGCAATTATTTCTTGAACTTCACTGATGACACTGTCAGTACTTTCTCCTTTTTTCACTATATGACTGTGTTCACAATCTTTTTTTCGCTACTACTAGGTAAATACAACTGAATCAGCAAGTCATTGACATATTCAAATACTAATGCAAAGTTTAATCACCATATAATTATGGAAACATGTTATTATGTTCAATGGCATTGTTTATTTGGCCATTGAAATAAACTACATTCAAGTTGTAGTTGATACTGTATAAAATAGCGGTCAGACATAAGTTCACACTGCTTTTATCCACTCAACGCCAACTCCACAAGGCCCTGCACTCAATCTGATAGACCACCAGACTACACTCCATCAACCAATAACCAAAACTTCTTAATTTTATATTACCTACCTAAATTTCATTTTATTTCATAGTCGCTAAATTGCTCACAGCTGTTTATCATCAATGAAACTTGTACAGCAGAGTCAATACTGTGTCACATGCAATCACTCCTCAAATACGAAATCACAAAAGAGTTTTTAGTATAAATGCACATTTGGTAGCCGTAAGTCTGTGTACAATCGTCGCAAATGGAATGTGCTAGTGAACTAAACAGACAGGCAGGCTTACTTTGAATGTAAATAATAAGTAAACAGTATAGGAACGAGCCCCACCCCCTCACGACGCGAGCAGTGATCGTGCGACTACTTACGCCCGCGGCCCGCGCCCCGCTCAGTCATATGCTCGCCGCTCTGCCAGCGCCGCGTGCGTCACCACTCCTAGCAAAAGATCCACAGAACAACGCTTCCCGGATTGTCAGCACAAGCCGGATCTTAGTGCGTCAACCTTTTCATCACATACCAAGCCAGGCGAAAATAGAATAACATGAATGAAAGGCATTTTATGACGTAGGTACCTACCTTCCTCCACTTTGTGATCCAAGGAAATCATTGTCCAGTTTTCTTTTTATCGAAAAGAATTTGTCGAACAATGCCATCGCTCCTTTTGCGTCATATCATGAGGAACTTGGTTATTAGCCCACCTGCTAACATCTTCATTAATATATCGTGGTGCAAGCAGCAGATAAAATCATGTTTTTCTTCTTATTGTGTAGGATAGGTAGGTAGGTATCGAAGTATCGATTGTGTTGGGTTTTAAGGTTTTCTACATGCCTGCACATTGAACGTAGTTAGTAATACACAGTAAAAGTTGCTTAATTTATAAAGTTATCATGCAAATAAATCATACGACAGTAAATCCCTATTTCCCATTAAAAAACACTTTGTAAATAAATTATTCTGACATGACATGACATCACGTGACACAGTCATATGATTTGCCATAGACAATCTGTTCACTTTAAGGCCGGCCACACACAGACGGAATCACGCAACGGAATTCCGTACGTACGTGATTCCGAACGCAGCAGCTGCATACAAAATCTATGGGCACCATAGAAATAGAATGTCAAAGAACAACAATGTCAATAAACAGGTGATCCGAAAACGAATGCATACATTTTATATGAGATACATAAAAAAATACTTAGATTCATAAAATATGACTATTTATGGCAAAGGAAATTAATAAACTATGTTCTATACTGTTTTCTTCGTCGATAAACGAATAAATTTAGAGAAATTTGGTTTTGGAGAAATTTGTTGCAATATCTTATTTACCTGTGAAAAGTGTGATTACTTGGATTGTTTCTTTTTGTCACATCACAATTACTTAGAGCACAAGCCACCATGGCTCCACGATACCTTTATTTTAAGTTCTAATTAAGATTAACAAATATTTTAAACAAACTGTGATTACTCATTTGCTAGGCGGGACGCTAGGGGCTCTTACTGTAAAAAATGTTGGCACATGTCACTTGATCCTTTGTTTCTTTTTTACATAGACCGTGTCCGTATGATGTTAACTTCTCTTTTCCACGCTTTGTTGGTCTTCTTGAGCGCAGCGAAAATTTTTCTATGTCTATGATGGGCACACACAAGCGTGTTTTTTCCGTACGGAATCTTCATACATTGTCGAAATTACGTTCGGAATTCCGTTACGTGATTACGTCTGTGTGTGGCTGGCCTAATGCAAGACCAAGAAAGAGGTCAAGGTCAATGAATGAAAGTCTTCTTCTTCTTCTTATTTTTGTTTTGGCAATCTACTTTCCGCTTGGAAGTAATTTTTGCCAGTGTCAAGTGTTGAATAGTTCACACCCGATTGCACTAAACTTAAGTATCGCCTAAGTCTGTTCCTAACTACAACACGACCAAATTAAAACGGTGTCAAACTTAGCGGTCATGTATACTGCCCGGCATATATATTGGCAAGAGAATGAAAGAGACAAAGGATGCGCAGTAGCCACAAACCTAGTGTTTATGGCTACTGCGCATCTTTTGTCCCTTTCTTTCTCTTGCCAATATATATGCCGGCATCTGTAGCTGTCATTCGCCTAGTTAACTTGGTCGAGTTGTAGTTAAGAAAAGACTTAGGCGATTCTTAAGTTTAGTGCAATTGGGTGTCAGTATTTCTAGTAGATTGTTTCAGTTTACATTAAAATGCGGGTGCATCACATTCCAATGCTGCTTGGAGCATTTGGCAGCAAGTATATCAAGACAGTTTACTTGGTAAGTTCTGCCGAGGTAGCGACCACTACAATAAAAGTCTCAGCTTCACACAACCAAGATCGCGCCTATTTCCATTATCCCACATATTGTTCAGTTGCGTAGACACTTGTACCACAAAACTGCACCAATTTTAAGACACAATATCCACTATGAATCAATTTGCGAATAATTAAAATAGTCACCGAACTGAACTCGACAAAATCCCGCCAAAAACCCCAATGAAAGTCAAGCGGGCTACTCAGGGCAGGGCCAAATATCGGCCCTGCATGTAAGGCTTTTGGTAGCGCACTATAACTTTACGAGAAAAAGTTATGGAACAAATAATTTTGTTTTCCCTCAAATAATGTGACTTAGTTTAGTGGTCTGTGTAACTGTCAGTTGGCTGTCATGTTATGTCATACACATGAAAATTGTGGTGACTGGTGACTTCGCGATTGATTTAGCTGGATATTTACTTTCTAGAATCAAAATGTACTCTATGACGACCGATGATTCAGCGGTTAGCCTGCTGGAATACACCCATTGTGCGCTATTATAATTCTCATCGGCCCGGCACGGCACCGCCCGGCAGCCGTCCAACGGCACAACAGGGAAGTGAAATGTATGGAATCATATGGAGACGCTTTTAAGGCCAAGCCACACAGCGGGCGTGGCGTGACGGGACGGGACGGCGACGCGACGCTGAGAAGTTGTAATGTACTAGATACTATGGACGACGTCACACAGGCTGGCGTGGCGCGACGGGTCGCGTCCCGTCCCGCCCCGCCGCCGTCGCGCCGAGCGTGAATACAGATCGGAAGCGCGGCGGGGCGGAATGTAGGCGAGATCACGCCCGCAGTGTGAACTCCCGTCGCGCCCCGTCACGCCCCGTCGCACCGCGCCCCGGCACGCCGCGCCCCGGCACGCCGCGCCCCGTCACGCCCGCTGTGTGGCTTGACCTTTATATTTCCTCAACGGCACCGGCAAACCGTGCCGTGCCGGCCAAATCCTACGCTGCCGTCGAACTTTTACGATGTAGTGCGTAGCTACAAGGATTCATATGTGTGTGAGTGTGAGTCCAGAGCAAAGAATATACAGCGTGTATAAAGGGCACAACCAGTATATTAGCGTAATATCGTTAATGTGTTGTTGTTGGTATGCCATGTACCTATGTATGATTGTGGAAACAAACAACATCAAAATCAACAAATAGGTAATATTCCGACCAACAGTTATTTCGATACTGATCGGAAAGATATCTATTATAGGTACTTACAGCGGTGGAAACACCGTTAATAGGGGACTTACCAAAGTTAAATATTGTTACCTATCTCAACAAATAATTACCTAGATATTACTTAAGTAGGTAGTTACCTACTTAATTAAATAATGTGTTGTGTAGATGCCTACCTATCTTGGTAAGTAGGTACGTAATGAAAACCAGCTACATATAATATATTCTTTGATTTTTAAAAGATTTATTTATCATTTAAGTAAGTACCTACTACCTACCTACATTGTAATATAATCATTAAACAACGTGTAACAAAAAGGGGGTATCAACCCGAGAGGAGGTGAATGTACTCGTGAAACTTCCAACAGAAAAAAAAATTTTTTGAATGTCCCTCCCTAAAATGTTGGCGGCAAATTCAAATTTTCTATGGAGAGTCCAAAATTGTATTTTCGATTTGAAATCTTTTTCTGTTGGAAGTGTTCAGATTAGGGATGTAAATCGGTAAAATTACCTTGGTAAAATTCGGTAAAAAACGATAAATTACGTAATTTATGGTATTTTTCGATAAATGACGGTAATTTTCAGTAAAAAATGTATTTATAGTACTTATATTTTTTTATTACAGGGCAAAATGTGCCGTTAAGTGAAAAACGAAGAATACGCCACCCTCCCTTTCACGTACTAAGTAGTAAGCTATTAACCGAGTGGATAAGAAACGCGAGGTGAAGTAATTATAGTCTGTAAGTGCGTTGTCTGACACATTTTGCAGCTCAGATAGGCTGTCTCACTCACTTTTTTGAACTTTTTAAATTACAATAAGTTACTTACTTGATTTATTTTGGGTGAATGTTTTCAATACATCGTCTAAAAAATACTATTACGAATATTTCACATACTTATATTTATTTACAGATATATTTTTGATTTACTTGGTGAAATAACTTCATTTTATATTTTAAACTTGTTTTTCTACATTTAAATATATTTTTTCAACAAAAACAATATTTGTTTAATATCCGTAATACTATTCTATTGACGATGTATTGAAAACATTCACCAAAAATAAATCAAGTTAAGTATTTTTTTTTAATTTTAAAAGTATGAGTGAGACCGCCTATCTGAGCTCCAAAATGTGAAACCGCTATTTTAAGTGAAAAACTAAAAAACTTAAATGAAAAACTAAAAAAACCTTAAGTGAAAAACTAAAAAGTTCACGCACTAAGCAGTATAAAACACGAGGTAAAGTAATTGTAGGTATTGCCGAGAGTAGATGTATGGAAATGTCACAATTCCTTCATTTTACTACGATCATCGCAATTGAATTTCCTATTGTTTTGGTTTTCAATGTTTAGATACCATGAGTCAGTGTTGCTTTTTATTTTAAAGCAGAAATAAACAGAAATAAATAAATAAAAGATGCTAATAGTCGCTGGTAATTTTACCGTAATTTATATAAATTACGGTAAAATATCCGTAATTTACCAGCCTTTTCGGTAAAATTACGTAATTTTGCAACCCTAGTTCAGATTCACGAGTACATTGACTTCCTTTCGAGTTGATACCTCCTTTCTGTTACACGTTGTATATTTGGTAAACTATTATTTTATGAAATAATTATAAAGATAACAAATATCTAGAGAGAGAAGGTCAACTTTTATTCTTTATATTATTCTAAAGTAAAAAGTAGGTACCACGACACTACTGTACAATGTACAAATAGTAACTTCTTCGCTGTGCTGTGAGTGTTCTGTGTTGAACATCCAACGGCCGGCAACGGCAGCAATTATAAAAGCGTCTTTCGGTGTCGCCGCTGCCGTGCCGAGCCGTGCCGTGCCGGGCCGTGCCGTGCCGGGCCGTGCCGTGCCGGGCCGTCGAGAATTATAAAAGCGCACATTGACTGACACACACTTCAACACTTGACAGATTGATGACAGACAGCTGTTTTATTTAACACGTTTTTTTTATTGTTTTTATTAATTTTACTAATTTTTGTTTGCAATGCAAGATCATTCATAACTAAATAAATTAAGTAAGAATTCAATTACCCGCCTCATTATTGCAGTATCTAGTCGTCTATTTTGTTCATATGTAAAAATGTTATCAACAAGCGAAATGGTTAAAAAGTTGGAAGAGTTTAGAATACCTGTGTTTGATTCATTGGAAGAAGTTACAGAACTTGATGGCACATGTAAGTCCTTATTACATGGCTACCTTATTGAAACAGAAACGATAAACCTAATGGCCATTTTAAAAGTTCAAGCTATCATAGATTATATGTATGAACAAGTTAATATTGGAAACTGGAAAGAGGTAAAACTTTATCTAAGAAAAACTATTACTATAGCATCATATTTGATGCTGCTAGCTAAAACAAAATGTGCAAAAGAAGTTACCGAGAGTTTGGTAAAAGAGTTGTATAAAATAATTGACTTTGGGATACTATTTGGATGTCCCATAGATAAGGAGCCCGA
Source organism: Agriphila geniculea (assembly GCA_943789525.1). Classification (NCBI taxonomy): domain Eukaryota; kingdom Metazoa; phylum Arthropoda; class Insecta; order Lepidoptera; family Crambidae; genus Agriphila; species Agriphila geniculea. The sequence goes on from OX038875.1 coordinate 20,426,207, forward strand.
CTTGCTACAAAATTGTGCTAGTTTCTTAAATACACTGGGTCTGATACCACACAGTAATGAAATGTCTGATGTAAGTCAAGAAGTAGGCATTAACGAAATATCTGGTGTAAGTCAAGAAGTAGGCGTTAACGAAATGTCCAGTGTAAGTCAAGACATAGAAAATATTGATAGTAACAAATACAATGCACATCTTATAGAGGTAATAGATTGTCCAAGCATGGAGTATTTTTATAAAAATTATATAATGACCGAAAAGCCAGTTGTGTTAAAAAACTGTATTAATCATTGGCCTGCATTGACAAAGTGGAAAGATCAAAACTACTTTATAAAATTAGCTGGACCAAGAACGGTCTCTATTGAAATAGGCAGAGATTATACAGAGTCAGAATGGACACAAAAATTAATGACAATAGAGGATTTTATAAAGAACTTTATATTCCAAACAAATGGTTCTACAGGATACCTGGCTCAGTATCAACTTTTTGAACAAATTCCGGAATTACGAGAAGATATAAGTGAGCCAGAATACTGTTGCTTTTCTGAAAAAGATGAGCCCGTAGATGTTATGGCGTGGTATGGTCCCAAAGGAACGATATCTCCATTGCATCATGACCCCAAAAAGAACTTATTCACCCAAGTTGTTGGCGAAAAGCAAATATTCTTGTTCTCACCTCAAGACTCTGAATACCTTTATCCTCATGAGCATGAATTGTTGCACAACACATCCAAGGTAGATCCACGGCATCCTGACTTTGTAAAGTATCCAAAATATAGAGATGCAAAGGTGTACTACTGTGTGCTGGGTCCGGGGCAGATGCTCTACATACCACCAAAATGGTGGCACTTTGTGGAGTCGCTTTCAATAAGTTTCTCTGTCAGTTTCTGGTGGAACTGAAGACTCCATAAGGAGTTCTCGTAGTCGACTTTAATAAGGAATCTATGGGAAGCAGACAAAGGTGTGTATAACTCTATATCTTGATAAAAACAAGACTGCCATAATATTATGGCAGATAGCCCAGCACTGGGTATATGCCCAGTGCTGGGTGTAGGCCCAAGTCTCTTATAAGAGTAATCTTCTTCGTTTTATGTTTTGGCAGTTCCCTTTTGGATTTTGCCAGTGTTGAGTGTTTTTATCAATGAATAAAATGATAACGTCATTATGGTTAGAAAAAGAAATGATTACATTTTTATTTAATAGAAAGTCAAACATACTTACCGATAACACTTTCTTGTAATATTATATAAAACTAACATATTTAAATATTTACTTTTATTACAGCACTTAGGATTTTTGTTTGAACAGATATAATTAAAAACATGAAACTTATTTTTTTATGTTTGGGTAAAATAAAAGAAACCGATTTAAACAAATAACACTTAATTTATTATCAAAAAAAATTTATAAATTTGAATTATTTGTATTCATTATTCAATGCTCTTCCTATAAGCATTCTTCTGACTTCTGAAGTACCGGCACCAATTTCGTAGAGTTTGGCATCTCTTAGAAATCTGCCCGTTGGGTAGTCATTAATGTAGCCATTTCCACCTAATCAAAAATACAAATTAAGGTCACTTATTACTTGAGGATATTGAAGTACTATGCACAAAAAGTTTCATATGATTTCATACAACGAATTCTTAGGCTCGTATTATAGAATCCAACTCAAATCTCTGCTTGGGTACAGTTAGAAAGGGATGGAGCTAATATGCAATGAAAGCACCATCCCTTTGTTAAAAAATGTTTTGTAACATTTTAATAGGTCTTTACCTATGAAATTGCCGATTTGTATGGAGATTTTTCAAGAAGTTGCATTTTTCATAATAGCATTTTCTTTGTTCATTGAACACTCATGTAACAAAACTTTTATGTACTAATGTTTGAACACTATGCTAACTTATTCCCATTTAAGATAAGCGAAAAAATAAGTTTTGGTTAAGTTACAACCCCTTCGGTCACCCTTTTTTGCTCACAAAAAAAGAGTCACTTTCAAAATCTTTTTTTTAATGTCACGAAAGCTAAAAAATGGACTTTATTTTTACTGATAGTTAACTATCATGATCATAATTCGATGTAATATTCACGATTTTGTTAAAATTTTAAATTATAGAAGTTATTATTTTCTCTGTATGTGACTCTGTAGGTAAAGACCTAATAAAAAAATCTATCTATTTAGCTTATATATAAGAATTTGTACTTTTATTTCTATATCCAAATACAAGATAATTACATCGCTGATATATGCAATTTAATACAGATTGGCGCTCTGTCAACGCCACCACAGAGTATATTGATTGTACCTACCCAGAACACTAACTATACTCAAGCAGACATTTTTACATTATTCCAGTTAAAGTAAATTGCGTGGTGTGTTTAACTTTCTTTTAAAATTAACGAACATGCCAGGCAAGGCAATATACTTCTACCGGAATATTTTTACTGGAATAATACCCATATTAATCCAATAAATAGAGTAATTCCCCAGTCTTAAGACATTACTGCCCTTTCAACAGTAAGGTAACAAATAAACAAACTTTATTTATACAGGTTGTAAGAAACCGTTCCGAAATAAGGCAGGTGGTAGAGTTGCTAAAACTGATCAACTTTCTCTAAGGAACATAGGTTGAAAAACGAAAAAAAATATCGTATCCCTATACAAAATGTATTGGCCAGCAGCCCGACTTAAATCCTACTGACTACCTGACCGGTATCCTGTACCAGTGGCGGTAACGGTATACCCGACCGATATCCCGACCGGTATTTTGTATGGCATTACCGCAGCTGTTGCGGAACACCTTTGAACAGCGCGTTGCCGCATACCCATCGGGATATCGTTACCGCCACCGGTACAGGATACTGGTCAGATTTGAATAGACCTTTACCTACTATGGAAAGGCGAAAACAAAAAATTGTTTTTCGACCTATTTTCCCTGGAGGAAATTGTTCAGTTTTAGCAGCTCTAACCTGCCTTTTTTTCGGAAGTCCCCCTTTCGGAAGTTCCCCTTACACCCTTTATACATTATGTTGTTTTCCTATAAATTGGCGTAGACCTTTACCTACTATGGAAAGGCGAAAACTAAAAATTGTTTTTCGACCTATGTTCCCTGGAGGAAATTGTTCAGTTTTAGCAGCTCTAACCTGCCTTTTTTTCGGAAGTCCCCCTTTCGGAAGTTCCCTTACACCCTTTATACATTATGTTGTTTTCCTATAAATTGGCGTAGGATATTTTCTGATGTCACTCACCAAGTATCTGAATAGCATCCAAGGCAACCTGCGTTACTTTTTCGGCGCAGTATAGAATCACTCCCGCGCAGTCTTTGCTGTTGACGTGGCCATCGTCGCACGCCTTCGCGACGTTGTAGAGGTAGCTACGGCACGCACTCAGCGTTGTGTACATATCCGCCATTTTACCCTGCAATGAGGATCAATTCAAAAAATTAATATATCAATCAAATACAATATAAATACCTGAGTAAATTTCTTTTTAAAGTACTCAAATCCCTCCAGAAATGTTATTAAAGTTTTAAAAAGGGAGTTTAAAAAACAGGGCCGGCCCTTGCGGAACATGCAATGACGTCACGTACCACAATCGCTCGACCAAACACCCGCCGCGCCTTAGAACATTAATTTACGTGGCTGATGACGTCATCAGCGACTCCTGTAGTTGGGGAGCGTTTTTGAGAATGCCGCACGAAAATCGCTCTATCTTCGTCATTTTTGGTCCAATATCAATAATTCTTTCACTGAAATTATTGATTTTGATGTGACTGTAGTCTGTAACTCTACATATTTAACTAAAAACCTCGTTGATCCTCATTGAATATGTTACCGGCAATGTATGAAATGCAGGCATTGTATACAATGCCTAGGCATTGTATACAATGCCTGGCCCTTTTAGGCAATGTATGAAATATAATGAATATTGATATCTATTTCACACATTACCTAGGCAGTGTATACAATGACTAGGCATTGTATAGAATAGAATAGAATAGAATTATTTATTTGCAGTAAATAGGGTAGGTATTTTACAATAATGTTGGTCGTCATTTGTTAAGTGCTTAAAACCTATTTAGCCATATGAGATAGCATGCAAATATGGGATTTTCATTGTTGATTTTATAAAGTTTAATATTTTAATTTATATCATTAATTAACAAAAAACAGTTTATGTCAATACCTACTTTCTTTTGTTTTAAATTTAACTAAGCCGTGCATAGACTACAACAGGACTCCTTATGATTCAAAAACTCATCGATGGAATAGAATGTGTGTTCCAGCAACCACCTACGCAAAAGTGTTTTGAAACGCTGTAAAGATAAATCCTTAAAGCGACTCGGTATTTTATTAAAGATTTTTTGAGACATAGCATGACAATTTTTTTGGAATCGTTGAGTTTTTGGGACCTTCATTAGAACCAGTCTGTAAGGGTCACGTCTCGACCTTTGGGTTATGTCTTTCGCCATTGTAAACTTATCCATATTTTGCTTTACAAATACACACACTTCAAGAATATAGAGGCTCGGTAAGGACAGTATTTTTAAAGATTTAAAATAGGGCTTACATGATATATCTGGAGCTATGTTACAGATAGCTCTTATGCACCGCTTTTGCGCAATAAATAGCTGTTTAATATCAGTGCCGTTCCCCCATACTATCAAACAATATCTTAATACAGATTCTATATACGCAAAATAAGCAATAATGACTGCATTTACACTTGCTACTTTAGTTAGTTTGTATAATGCAAATACAAACCTATTAATTTTGCCGCATACTTTCTCTATTTGCCCCTTCCATGATAATTTTGTATCTATTAAAAGACCCAAAAATATGGCACTTTTTGTATTTTCCAGAAGATGACCATCAAAGCAAATGTCAATTGATTGATTTTTAAAATTGTTAAAATTCATTATACTAGTTTTTGATAAATTTATTTTTAAATTATTATTTTGAAGCCATTTTATTATTAATGTCAAAGTTGTTAATATGTCAGTTTTATGTTGTTCAATTGTCAGATTTTTATTTGTCGTCACTATAACAGAAACATCGTCAGCAAACAGTATCATGTCCTTTTTTATGTCAATTAAATCATTTATATACAATATAAACAATAATGGTCCCAGCACACTTCCTTGTGGAACCCCAAATTTATTTTGCAATAATTTTGATTTATATGTTTGAATGACATTTTTTCCGTCTAATTGAGTTACTTCCACACTTTGATTTCTATTGTCTAGGTAGGACTGGAACCATCTTAATGCCGGGCCTCTGATTCCATAGCGATCTAATTTGGATAAGAGTAGATCATGGCAAACGAAATCAAAGGCTTTTGACATGTCCAATAATATCACTGTAGTGTAGTTATTTATATTAACATTTTGCAGAACCTTGTCAACCAAATCAAATGCAGCATGTGCTGTTGATTTATTTTTTTGAAATCCGAATTGGTTTTTATTTATTATTCTAAATTTATTCAAAAAACTACTAAGCTGATCATGCATTACCTTCTCAAAAACTTTTGAGAGTATAGATAAAAGTGTTATGGGGCGGTAATTTTTTATGTCAGTTTTTTCCCCTTTTTTGTGCAATGGCTTTACAATAGCAACTTTGAGTTTTTCTGGAAATGTTCCAGTCTGTAGTGATAAGTTGATAAGATAGGCTAGAATTGGCGCTAACTCCGCTTTACATGCCTTTAACACTTTTGTACTTAAATAATCATAGCCTTCAGATTGGCTGTTTTTTAGAGACGTAATAACTTTCATAACGTAGTTTGCGTCAATTGGTGTTAAAAAGATGCTATTTTGCAAGTTTGTTTTTGTTGTGTTCAGTGTGATGTTGTTTGATTTGTTTGTCTCAGTTATAAAGTAATTATTAAATGTCGATGCAATATATTTTGGATCTGTAATGTCTTTTCCCTTATCATTGATTTTAGTTATATAACTTTTACTGTACGTCCCACAAGTTTCATTTTTTATGATAGTCCATGTTGCTTTACAAATGTTTCTACCATTGTTTTTACTATGCTTTATATACTTTTGATTAGAGTTTTTCTTTGAAAGGTGCGTACATTTCTTTAGTAACTTATTATAATTAAGATACTTTACTCGATCTGCATCAGTTTTGGTCGAATAGTATTTAAACCGGAGTTTTCTTTTTGTAATACAACTTTTTCGTAGACCTTTTGATATCCATGAATTCTTAGATGATAAGTTGCACTTGACCTTTGCAATGGGAAAATATAGGTTATATAATAACAAAAGAATTTCGTAAAATTCATTAAATGCATCGTTTAACTCATTCTGTTCATAAACATTTGAAAAAGAAAGACTACCGAGATAAGATTTGAATTTTTCTATATTTTCTTGTGAATAAATTCTTTTGAAACAGAATATGGTACTTGGAGTTTCTTTTTTAGATTCGACGTTAAATTTCAAAATCTGTGCAGTGTCATGATCAGATAACCACAGAGACTGTACCGAACCCGTCGCATCACCTATGTTGCTTATTATTAGGTCGAGACACGATTTACCTCTAGTAGGTTGATTTATGTGTAGAGTTAGATTGTATTTTTTTAAAATGTCTTTTAAGTGTGCCGTATTTTTGTTGCTTTCAAGTGTGTTTATATTAAAATCTCCTGTAATTATTATTTTCTTTTTTGAGAATTTTTGCGAGCATTTATACAAGATCATGTCAAGTTTTTCAAGAAAGCAATTTGTTTGTCTCTGTGTTTTGGATGGAATTCTATATATGCATATAACTAAAATATTATTTGTTGTTAGACTTACTGCACAACCCTCAAAGTGATAGGGTACGAAAAGTTCATCAAAGTAAGTTATCTCTTTATGTTCAAGTCCCTTTTTAGGGTTCCGTAGCCAAAATGGCAAAAAACGGAACCCTTATAGATTCGTCATGTCTGTCTGTCTGTCTGTCTGTCTGTCTGTCTGTCCGTATGTCACAGCCACTTTATTCCGAAAGTATTAAGACTACACAGTTGAAACTTAGTAGGTAGATGTATTCTGTTAACCGCTTAACGAATTTAATACAAAAATAAGAAAAATAAAAGATTAAGGGGGGGCTCCCCATACATGGAACTGAAACTGAAAAAAATTTTTTTCTTCAAACCAACACGTGTTGGGTGTTTATAGATAGGTCTTTAAAAATGACATTGAGGTTTCTAAGACAACTTTTTCTCAAAGTCGACCGTTTGAAAGATATTCACCGCCAAAGTGGTAAAATGTGTGTCCCCCCCCTTTAACTTTTGAAATAAGAGAGTGAAAAATCTAAAAAAAATATATGCTGTAGATCTTAATAAACACTTTCAACCAAAATTGGTTTGAACGAGATATAGTAATTAGTTTTCGAGATATAGCACATTTTTCAAAACCGCAAATATAACTTTGTCATTCATACCAACGATGTGAAAAACAAAGTTATTTTTGCAGACGAAAAATGATAGGTGGTATTAAATATGGTATGGTATAAGGTAACTACGGAACCCTATGGCGCGTGGCCCGACACGCACTTGGCCGGTTTTTTAATTAAGACGCATGCTCCACCCCTTTTTTGATTTGATCTTGAATAATATGATGAGAGTTCGTAATTATGAATATTCACATTTTTTTCTTCCCCCAATTTTACAAAACTGTAAAACAAAGTACGTCAGGAATCGTATGAGTTTTGATATTGGAAAGAGTAAGCTCAATTATTTCCTTTTTTGACAGTAAACCGTGTATGTTTTGATGAATAATGGTGAAGTTACTTGATTTAGGTACGAAAAAAAGATTTGGTTTTGCATTGAGGCTCTATAGGATTTTCTATTACAGCGGTAGTACGTTCACACTGATGCTTTACTTTCTTGAAATAAAAAGGTATTGTACCTCTCTTGGGTGGTTGGTCAGCTATGTAGTCATTTTTTTTATTTTTATTTTTGGAGTTAGATTTTTTTACGTGCCTTCTAATGTTTTCGTAAGATAAATATTGATTTTTATAGTCTTTATAGTCGATGCACATATTAATTTTGTCACAGATATAATCAATTTTACAATAATTAATGTCTACTATGTCTACGAGTCTACGTCAATATATATACAGTGCGCAAAATGCTTTGTCCATAATTTAATATAATAGTTCAAAGTAATTTCGTTCATACAAGAGTTGTGACGTATAGGTAACAAAATAACAGTTGTTTTTTTTAATGTATCCATTAGTAAGCAAATATTTGAATGCAAAATATGAATATTTGTATCATTGCAACCGAAACATAATACTACAATATCATTTACCATCAAGTTTCTTTCTAATGCCTGCTGGTCCACCGGCAATGTGTATAATAAAAAGATTTTCGAGAATAGATTCGAGGGGGGATCGAGGGGGTTTTGGGGAAAGCTCGAGGGGGGGGGCTTGAGGAAAGCTCGAGGGGGGGGCTCGGGGAAAGCTCGAGGAGGGTTCGATGGGGGCTCGAGGGGGGCTCTTTGGAATCGAACCTGTTTTACTCCTGTAGGTCCCGCGTATAGGTTAGAAATTTAAGGCGAGCGCGGAGCGCAGCGGAGCGTGAGCCTTAAATTTCGAGGTTATTTTTTTATAACAGACAACAGAAATTTGAGTTTGGAATCGAACCTGCTTCACTCCTGTAGGTCCCGCGTATAGGTTAGAAATTTAAGGCGAGCGCGAAGCGCAGCGGAGCGTGAGCCTTAAATTTCGAGGTTATTTTTTTATAACAGACAACAGAAATATACTTATTTTACACATTGCCGGTGGACCAGCAGGCATTGTATACAATGCCTAGGCAAAGTATAAAATGAATTATATTTCATACATTGCCTGATCGTTTTAGGCATTGTATACAATGCCTAGGCATTGTATACAATGCCGGATTATACACATTGCCGGTAACAAATACAAACAAATGTATCAATCCATATGGAAACATCCGCCTCAGATCTCATCCCAGTCAACCTCAAGTCTTCCAAATAAAGCTACTTTCACGAGTCGCCCACCGCAAACACTTTCTTTTTCACCAACTTTAATTGGGGCTCGCTATTTTTTACCGACTTCAAAAGGAGGGAGGTACTCAATTCGACCGTTTTTTTTGTATGTACACCTATTACTCGAAGACGGCTGACTGAACCGATTGAAATGATTCAAACGTAGGTAATAATACCTTTGGTAATAATACCTATTTACCTAATAATACATTAGGTAAACTTCCAAGTTGGTCCCATTTTTTTAAATTGTGAAAACAATTCAGTACTTTTCAAGTAATCTTGAAAAAAGCACGAAAAAAGTATGATTTTGCGTGAACTACCTCGATGATCAGTCGTATAACTTCTTTGTTTATGAACTGAATAAGATAATTATTTTTTTGTTGGAAAAGGGATATCTTAAGTATAGTTCTTTAACCGATTTAAAAAAAGAGGTTCTCAGTTTGACCCGCATGTATGTATGTTTCCCCGCGATTAACTCACGTTTGGCTGAGCCGATTTTTCTAAATAATAAATATACCTACACTATCTAATACAAAAAGGTATCTACACAAAAAATAAAAAATTGTTTAAAACAACAAAAAACCGACTTCAAAAAACCTACCTCTAAAAAGCAAGAAATAATATTCGTAATAATGAATACACGTCTATTGAAGTCGGGTGGGGCTTTTAGAATAAAAAAAAGGAATTTGTACTCCAGCCCCACCCGACTTCAATAGACGTGTTTTTATTATTACGAATATTATTTCTTGCTTTTTAGAGGTAGGTTTTTTGAAGTCGGTTTTTTTCATTTCCCTTATCCAAACATTTGAGGTTTGGTTGGTGATCTATCATCTAACTAGATCTATCCGTCTGTCACAATCTTTTTGTTTTATTTAAGTATTTAAAGAAAATAGTAATCGTCATCTCACGTTTCAGTCCAATGTGGAGAGGAATTTACTAACCACCATCAACGTTGAAAATTAACTACTGTCATACCTGTAACAGCTGGAATTCTCCAATCGGCTTCCCAAACTGTTTCCTCGTGTGCGCGTATTGGAATGCGTAGTCTACGGCAGCTTGCATCAGCCCGACAGGTCCTGCAGCTAGGACGAGCCTTTCCAAGTCTAACCCAGACATTAGTACGTATACGCCCTTGTTTTCTTCGCCGAGGATATTCTTTGCTGGCACCTATAAAAAACGTTTTGGATCGATCTAGTTTTTTACACAGTAAATATACCGCTTGAGCATTGGGTGAAAGAGTGCGAATCGCTATGCGCTTCTTACTTTTCGGGGTAGATAATTCATAGTCTCGAGACGCGACTAGGGATGTAAATCGGTAAAATTACCTTGGTAAAATTCGGTAAAAAACGATAAATTACTTAATTTGTTTATTACACATTACTCTATCTGAGCTCCAAAATGTGACACCGCTATTTTAAGTGAAAAACTAAAAAAAACCTTAAGTGAAAAACTAAAAAGTTAACACACTAATGGCCGAATACTCAAACGCTAATTAACTTTGAGGGGCTCTCAAACGTCGTCCTGTCGCATTTAATGTCAAAGATATGACAAAGACAGCATGCTGTTTGAGAGCCGCTCAAAGTTAAGTAGCGTTTGAGTATTCAGCTATAAGAAGTATAAAACGCGAGGTGAAGTAATTGTAGATATTTCCGAGAGTAGATGTATGGAAATGTCATAATTCCATCATTTTACTACAATCGTCGCAATTGAATTTCCATTTGTTTTGGTTTTCAATGTTTAGAATTTAGATACTATGAGTCAGTGTTGCTTTTTATTCTAAAGCAGAAATAATCAGAAATTAATAAATAAAAGATGCTAATAGTCGCTGGTAATTTTACCGTAATTTATATAAATTACGGTAAAATATCCGTAATTTACCAGCCTTTTCGGTAAAATTACGTATTTTTGCAACCCTAGACGCGACTGACTCGTACATCTGAATTAAACGGAATGGAACCATTTTATACGAGTTGAGTTGAGAGAGTCGCGCGTCGCTAAAGCAGTCGTCGGATCAAGGATCCTTAGTAACAATTAGTTACCTTATTGTCTTTATTGTTTATACCTTGCAGTCTTCAAACACCAGCTCGCAGGTGTTGGATCCCCTCATGCCAAGTTTGTCCAGCTTTTGGGCCGTCGAGAATCCGGGAAAATCTTTTTCGATCAAAAACGCGGTGATTCCATGTTGGGGTTTGCTTGTCGTGTCCGTTTTTGCGTACACCTGAAATATATCGTACAAAAAAATACAAATTATCCCATTAGATATCCTAGATATCCTTTCTCAGTTAAACACTACTTTGTCACACCCCGGACACTCCATACATTCATTCATTTATTTATATTCAGGCAACAATGGCCCATAGATAAACATATGTAAAAATATAAAAACAATGGTGTTAGTTAATAACTTATAGTACCTAATGTTAGTAAATAATTAATTTGACACTATTTTCTGTGTCGAAGCGCCGCGTTTCAACTAGCTATTACAGTACGAGGCATATAACTTGAAATCGGGTGGGGATTGCGCGAAACGCGTATTTCGGCGGGCTGATTATCTAATTAGAAACCACCTAGCGACCGGTTGCAGTTCACAGATGATAGTGATCCATTGCTACTTCTTTTTGGATTTAAAAAAAACATACCAAAAAAAAGTAGCAATGTATGTGGAATGAAACCGGTCGCTAAATAGTTTATTTTTAGATAATCAGGGTGAGGGTATGCGTAGCGGTTAGGGGCGCGGGCGGCGGGAGAGGGGCGCGCGCTAGTGGTCGCTCACAAGTGCACATGCACGAACTTATCCCCACTCCGTCGAAAAAATTTCAAGATACGTGCCTAGTACTGTACACAGACGCTACATAGTGACGTTTTTGCACACGCGCAACTGATGTGCGTGTGGTGTGAGTGTTCCTTTCTTAGAAATTGATTTAACCATACGAAGAATTTAAGAAATAATTGTGCAAACTTGATGGTAAAATCGAAAAATTTGTGAAACCTATGTAGACTAAGTTATGGTCGATTATATAGAACACTCATACCGCCCGCTTCACAAAAACGCCGTACTTGATATCATACAATATACTAGACGTGTGTTAAAAAAATATGTATGAAAAATTTGTGCCTAATTTGTGAAAACTATTCACAAAATAATCAATTCATTATCATGGTTAATTTGGATTTTATAAGGGTTTTTTAGGAACACTCACACCACACACTGTGTGGTGTGAGTGTTCCTAAAATCACTAACTTTAGCTGAATAATATTGAAATATTATTTCTGTATATTATAATTTGAATTCAGAGCAAATTTGTGACACATAAATCTTGACACAAAACGTGCTAGATCAAGAGCAGTTAAACATTTTGTTTCTTTTTCAATGCTCGTGTGAGTGTTCCATATTTTGGCATTTATTTAACTAACCAGACCTCGTATACAAGTGGAGCCTGCATCCAAAATTGTGAAAAGTTTGTTCCTAAAATTTAAAACATAGTCTATTTTCGTAAGTGGTATACTTTAATAGTTATCATTTTTCTTAAATTTTCAAAGGAATATCTTATGTGGGGTGGGTATGCTTTTTTATTTTGTCGGACACTTTATGTTTTTTTTGTATCTTTTTTTTACCATTATTTGTGAAATTGTGGATAACGTTTTTGGCCTAAACAGCACTGGTCTTTGTACTTATTTATATACTTTATTGTATACTAGTAATTATGTTCTTGGCTATTGTTGTCCCTGAATCAATAAAAATAAAAAATAAAAATAAAAAGACACAATTTTCGTCTACCCTCGTATTGGCTAACCTTTACTCGTAGTTGTGCGTTGTAATAATTTTATTTATATTGCAGTCTGTTGTTAAATTCTCCAGTGTTTCTGTTTATAAATATCAAGTTATCATGTAAGTTATAAAATTTTCTGTACTTTTTATTTAATTTATCTAATATTATGGAAGGGAGTTCAGTAGTCTATTGTGATTTGATTGTGTGAATGAACCCGTATTTATTTTATTTTTAAATTCTTAATCGCACTGTAAGTCGTTGCATTAGAAAAAAATCTAACGTACAAAAAATCTTACCAGTTAAATTCCGGATACGCTTTCTGTCGCAACACAACACGACACAACACAACAATAATATAGTATTTCCGCCTTTAGTTTGTTGGAATGCACTTATCTCATTATTGTTTTACTTATGGAATGCTCGCCATTTTTTAGAGCATTACAAAAAAGTGATGATTTTATTTTATTAATTTTGTTGCACTGAATTTCGTAGGTTTTTTAATTCTTGCTTTAAAATGTCTGATAGCGGTGAATGTAAAGAAAATTTGACTCCGCCCGATATTTTAGATGCAGAGAAGGAAATGACTCGTATCAAGGTACCTAATGTCTCTATCTCTCTTTTCTAACGTTCATCTTTTATTTAGTACGTTCAATCCTAATTGTGTGAGTGTAGATAAAGTAGTGTATGAAACTGCACATAACTAGGTATTAAAACACGAGTGTGTGTTTAAAAACTGAGCCGTAAGCGAGGTTTTTAATAGTAGGTATCACGAGTTTTAATACCTAGTTATGTGCAGTTTCATACACTACTATTAAACTTAAATAAAAAGATGTCGTCGAGCCCAATAAAAGTAATACCTAAATGCTATAGCGTAAGTAACAAAATTAGCGTTACATAAAGATGCTGGTAACAATAAAACCAACCCTTAATAGCATGTTATCAACCATATATATATTTTTTACTTTCGTGTTTATCTCTTTTTTTGTAATAAAATGCTTAAACAAATGTTTTTTCCCCCTTTTTTTCATATGCATGGTCACCCTACATAAGATATTCCTTTGGAAATGTAATAAAATTGATAACTATTAAAGTATAACATTTACGGAAATAGACTATGTTTTAAATTTTAGGAACAAACTTTTCACAATTTTGGATGCAGGCTCCACTTGTATACGAGGTCTGGTTAGTTAAATAAATGCCAAAATATGGAACACTCACACGAGCATTGAAAAAGAAACAAAATGTTTAATTGCTCTTGATCTAGCACGTTTTGTGTCAAGATTTATGTGTCACAAATTTGCTCTGAATCCAAATTATAATATACAGAAATAATATTTCAATATTATTCAGCTAAAGTTAGTGATTTTAGGAACACTCACACCACACAGTGTGTGGTGTGAGTGTTCCTAAAAAACCCTTATAAAATCCAAATTAACCATGATAATGAATTGATTATTTTGTGAATAGTTTTCACAAATTAGGCACAAATTTTTCATACATATTTTTTTAACATACATCTAGTATATTGTATGATATCAAGTACGGCGTTTTCGCGAAGCGGGCGGTATGAGTGTTCCATATAATCGACCATAACTTAGTCTACATAGCTTTCACAAATTTTTCGATTTTACCATTAAGTTTGCACAATTATTTCTTAAATTCTTCGTATGGTTAAATCAATTTCTAAGAAAGGAACACTCACACCACACGCACATGCGCAACTGTGTGCGTGAAGTCAATTGAATGAACACACGATTCGGCACACGAACTCGCGCGGTGGGGTGAGGTAATTGATTGTGGGGCGGGGCGGAGAGTTTTTTTATTCTGTGACCTAGTTTAAAAAGTAGGTAACCGAAAGAAATATCTTGAGAAAGTCCTCTCTCTCTACTAGTCCTATTCACCATCTATCCATACTAGATCCTTTACAATGTTTACTAGTTAAAAAGCCTACCACTAAAACGTCCGCATCCGGTCCGTTTGTAATCCAGAACTTATTGCCGTTGAGTACATAGTAATCTCCTTTCTTTTCAGCTTTTAGTTTCATGGAGACTACGTCACTGCCCGCTCCTGGCTCGGACATTGCTAAGGCACCCATATATTCTCCTGTGCATAGCTGAAAAATTATAAAATCAAAGTTTAGCATCAGTTTATGCCATGTCAGCCGATACTGACTTAAATCGAAGACTCGTCGTTTAGTGTCTACCGGTCAGCGAACTAAAGCTAAAATAAGCATTCCGCTCAAAAAATGGCACCACACGAAAAGTACAACTAAGTGGATAGAGTTAAAAATGCTGGCATTTAATTATGCAGCACAAAGCGTCTGAACTCTGGTTGCTTATTAGCGACCATAATTTGTATACTTATAGATCTTTTCTGTACTTAAACGAAAAAATAAGATACGTTATATCTGCATTTTTTTACTGCCTTCATTGCATCTTTTACACCATTTGACTATAAAGGATGTCATTTTTAATAAACTCTCCCTTTCTATCTTTTCTCTGCAATATAAACTGCAATTTAATTATAAGAACACTAACGTCAGTCACCGGGTGCGTGACTGGCCCGACTAAAGCTGAGCGGGTTGTACTTTTTCGGCCCCGTTGTGCCATTTTTTAAGCAATACTTGTTTTGTTTGCAATTACACTTCCATAGATTTTAGTTCGCTGCTACTGGTGGTGCATCAAATACGATACATACCTTTGGTAAATATTTGCTTTTTTGTTCATGAGTCCCATTTCTGTTAATTTGGTTTATACATAGATTGGAATGTGCACCATATGATAAAGCAATGCCTCCGCTAGCCCTAAAATACAATAAATTCAAGTATAAACGCGCTTGAATATCCTCAACATTTATGTATCTTCGAAAATAGTTTATTTCTTTATGTACCTGGATAATTCTTCCATAATAACACAATGATCTGAATATTTTCCTCCCGTACCTCCATAATCGGGACTTGCAGTTATTCCTAAAATAAAACAAAAAAAAATAGACTTCACTGCATTACCTATCCAGGGTTATTTGTAAAACACCAACAACCTCACAGGAATAGATTACCAACACTATAAACAACAACGTTTGTTCTACGACTTTCATCATAACTGAATACATTCACCAAAAATGAATTTTCAAGTTTTTATTGTACTGTTCGACACTTTTTACGTCTATGGATGGCGGCGGCGAGCGGGGCGCTCGTAGAGCTATGAACATACGAACAGTAAATTAAAATGATATTTTTTTTGTATGAAAGTAAAATCTAACGAATTTTCAAAAGTCGTAGAACAAATGTTGTTGTTTATGATGTTGGTAATCTACTCCTGCGAGGTTGTTGGTGTTTTACAAATAACCCTATATAAGTCTATACCTTACTGCTTGTTTACTGAGCCTATAAAAATATCATTTTAACCTAAGATTATCTGTTTTAAATTATTCGATAATACCTATAGTCTACACAAAGATAAAAACAAAATATTATCACAGTTGTTTTGTTATAAATAATAAATTAGTTTATGGTGATAACTATGCCTCGGGCTTTAGTCTCATCTCATGGCAATTTTTTCGACTGTACAATAAATAGGTAGGATATTCTATTGATTAGGTACTTACCGAGAATACCTAGTTGTCCAAGTTTCTTCCAAAACTCCCTTAATTCTGGGAAGTTATTTGTTTTGTCTATTTCTGTGGCCTTAGGCGCTAATTCCTTCTGAGCAAAATCGAACACCACTTTTCGCAACTAGAATTTAGAATAACAATATTTTTAATTTATTTACAGATCTTATCCACTCTGAACTTTGAAGTATATTTTTTTATTAATGCAATACTCTAGAAATCGAACCCGGGAACCTTCGAGACTTGCAAGGCGCTCGACAACGGATGTTATTTAATGAGTATTATGAATCCATTTTGTAAAACGAAGGTCAAGGTCTTATATGTTAAATACAAAAGTCAAATGTGTTTCAACTGCATTGCATGACGAGAATAAAATATTACAACTCATTTGAATAAAGAAGTCTTGAATCATTTATCTTAAAATTGGTATTAACTGGTATTACTGGTCAACACATCTAGATATCGTATTATCAATAACAACAGTAATATTCACCTGTTGTTGTTCGCTCGAGAGTCCAAACACATATTCGTCAATAGGATAATATGTCATGCACCGTATACCTGTTTGTTTCGCGAATTTACTAAGCAACCGGTTTAAAACTAAACTCGTCGTCATTTTGATATACAACCTCTCCCTCCGACCAGCGACCGAGCACTGAACTTGATTAGACGTTATTGTTCAATTATTCAATGTTCTTTGTAATAAAAGCTAGAATTAACAACTTTACCTTAAATATAATAAAGACTATAATCGAATGGTAAGAATGACAAACAGATATGATAAACACGACCTACGCTGATAAGTCAAGAGTGTTATCGTTATCAGTACAACAATTAATGTTAGTACAGTCGTCGTCAGTCGTCAGATATATTGTTGTAGCAGAAGTGGTAACCAAATACTTCTGAACAATTTGAAATGTCAATAATTAATAGTTGTTATTCCATAATTATTATTGACATGCATCTACTCAGATATTAATGAAGTAGTGAATGTTCAGATATTATTAGTAACTTGTAGTGTAAGGAGTGGGGGTGTATGTCTAGATACTAATTTGCCAAATTCATATTATGAAATGATGTATTATGAGACTACCAGATATTATTCCCAAATATGAAAGGGTCCTAAACACGTGCCGGACTACAGCTGCGCCACAAAAAAAAAGTTGGAAATCTGACTTTTTGACTATGCCATGATGAAGTCGATAATTTGTCGGAATTTGTCGCACAAAAACCAGAATTTGTCGGTCTTGCGTTTAGGAGATACGTGTGGCCCAGCTGTAGAGACGTCTCTACAGCTGCGCCACACAGATCTCGAAAACGGAAGGTCGTAGCGAAAATCTGATTACTCGTGTGTGCAGCCGTTAATTTGTCGGAATTTGTCGCACAAAAACCAGAGTTTGTCGGTCTTGCGTTTAAGAGATCTGTGTGGCGCAGCTGTAGAGACGTCTCTACAGCTTAGCCACACAGATCTCGAAAACGAAAGGTCGTAGCGAAAATCTGATTACTCGTGTGTGCAGCCGTTAATTTGTCGGAATTTGTCGCACAAAAACCAGATTTTGTCGATCTTGCGTTTAAGAGATATGTGAGGATATGCTGTGGAGACTTTTCTACCTGGATCTTGAGAAAGGAAGGTCGTAGCGAAAATCTGATAACTCGAGTGTGTAGCCGTTCGTTTGTCGGAATTTGTTACCAAGAATCAGAGTTTGTCGATCTTGCGTTTAGGAGATATATGAGGATACGCTGTGGAGACCTTTTTACCTGGATCTCGAGAACGAAAGGTCGGAAGCGTATCCTCACATATCTCCTAAACGCAAGATCGACAAACTCTGATTCTTGGTGACAAATTCCGACAAACTAACGGCTACACACTCGAGTTATCAGATTTTCGCTACGACCTTCCTTTCTCAAGATCCAGGTAGAAAAGTCTCCACAGCGTATCCTCACATATCTCCTAAATGCAAGACCGACAAAATCTGGTTTTTGTGCGTCAAATTCCGACAAATTAACGGCTGCACACACGAGTAATCAGATTTTCGCTACGACCTTCCGTTTTCGAGATCTGTGTGGCTCAGCTGTAGACGTCTCTACAGCTGCGCCACACAGATCTCCTAAACGCAAGACCGACAAACTCTGGTTTTTGTGCGACAAATTCCGACAAATTAACGGCTGCACACACGAGTAATCAGATTTTCGCTACGACCTTCCGTTTTCGAGATCTGTGTGGCGCAGCTGTAGAGACGTCTCTACAGCTGGGCCACACGTATCTCCTAAACGCAAGACCGACAAATTCTGGTTTTTGTGCGACAAATTCCGACAAATTATCGACTTCATCATGGCATAGTCAAAAAATCAGATTTCCAACTTTTTTTTGTGGCGCAGCTGTAGTCCGGCACGTGTCCTAAACCTAATGTTGCTTTTCGATAAAGTAGCAAATATCTCATGCGACGAATCGCGAAAGTGATTTACATCGCACAAAAGTAATAATAGATTTTGATATGAAAACTCAAAAGTGTCATATGTATTGTGAGCCCACCAAAATGGAAAAAGACAGTATGATTGCTCAAATGACCAATAAAACTTTCTTTTTCCGTGTGATAATACTTATAAGCTTAGTTTGTTATAGGCAATAACTTGATTCTTAGCATGTTTACACAATCAACAAAATGAAAGATTTCGCCAGATTCTACGCGCTTTAGGGCCAAAATGCGGTCATTCCAATTTATGATGAAATAATTCGCAAATATTGATAGGGAACAAAAATAAAATAATAATAAAAATAATTTTACATTTTTATTTGTATAATACAATTACTATTACATAGTAGTCAAAGCACCTTTGCTGAAACTGTAACATCATTTAATTAATCTCTTATAAAATAACAATACATGTTTCTCTCACCATGCCAAAATATTAAAATAATTATGCTAACTCAATACTTTTAATAAAAATATATCTATTTCAATACAACTGATAATTATTTCTAATTAATTTATTATGAAAGGAATGTACCTTAAAATCATAAAAATAAATTCACAAGGAATGTAAATTAAAAAATAAATATACATTTCGTAAAATATTGCACAAAACCATGATCAAAATTAAGTACTTTATTTTTATTTGTCAAATCAAAACAGTTGAATAAAAAAAAAATATAATTATTAAAATTCACAAAACATAACTTATGTTTTTTACATTATTAAGAACATTGCTATAAATCATTTTAATAAGCTTATTTCATTTAATATCTATAAAATCTTAATTTGATGACCAAAAATAAATACATTCTTTTGATTTAAAATTCTCTATCTAAAATAAAATGAAAATGTAATTTTCAATCGAATTATGCGGATTGTTATTTCAAGAATGAAGCGGAATTGACTAGCAAAATGTGATAGGTATGTCAAATGCGCCTTTAAAATAATTTCGTTGAATCAATTTTTGTTTGAAAGATGGGGTCAATTCAATTAGTTTCCATTTTAGCTTTTAGTGATTGATAGTATTCGGAGAGCACTTTCCATGCTGATGGTGCCATGAACCCTTTTGGAGGTTCTTTGCCAGCTCTAGCGAGACCTGAAAAATGGTTATTGATTAATAATTTATTATAAAACGTAAAACATTACCTAAATACACTTTTGGTCTTAAATCTGTATTTTGAGCTCTAATAAATAATAGTTGAGCAGCAAATTACTTTATATCTTCAATATTTTGTAAATAATATAAAAACAGCTAATAAACTTTCACACACAGTTTCGATAAAACATTAAACCATATTTCACTTAATAATATAAAAATCATCAATGAGTACAGTACTAAACACGTATCTTGAAATTTTTTCGACGGAGTGGGGATAAGTTCGCGCATGTGCTCTTGTGAGCGACCAATAGCGCGCGCCCCTCTCCCGCCGCCCGCGCCCCTCACCGCTACGCATACCCAAAATACGCGTTTCGCGCAATCCCCACCCGATTTCAAGTTATATGCCTCGTACTGTATAAAACTTTTTAAACAGCAAATTATTTGAAAAGAAAGAAATCATGTAGACTTATAGCATAGAATAATGTACTGTATGATAGAGAATTCGAATAAAGAGTCTAAAATTCTAAATAGTTGTTCTATCTCATGAAGTCCGTTCGGCTAAGAATGTTGTAAGGCGTGCACATGCACATTGTTTTAATGTGCGTCTGCACGCTCTGTATTACGCAATACAGTATCACTGTAAGGGTGTAAAAAGAACCTCAACAAAGCCGAAGTCCACGCATTTCGCCCATCATCAGGACCACTTTGTCTTTTAGACTATACCTGAGAAACTTATAGCTACGAAGTTATTTTTATAGATATGAATGATAGAATTATGGATTGCCGGTGGCTATCCCGCCATTTTGATATCAAGATGGCGGGACAACCAACAATGCTAAATATCTTTGAAACTATTAATGGCACTATTTTTTTAACATAGGCACCAAAATGGCACTATATCCTAGCCATGAAATATTGCTAAAACTAGGCGGTATCCCGCCATTTTGACGTTCACAAGTTATTGAAGGTCACAGTAAAAAAAAATATTCAAAATTTTTATGTAATCTTATTTTATTTGTTTTTCCTAATTTTTGTCCAAAGATACATTAACAAAATTTTAAATATTTTGAAACAAACAATGGCTTCAAAACGTCATCACTTAATATATCTCATGCACACGCACATATACGTTGCGTTTTAATTCGGCCGCACGCAGCTGTGTAGCAGTTCGCAAATCGTTATATTTAACCCAATTTACACAAAACCTTGACAAATTATATTCATAAACCTTCGCGATTATTACTCTATTCAAATTATTCTGGCATTTTTTGCGGGGGGGAAACTCAAGGGACAAACTCGGCAGAGTTGAAACGGCAATAATGAGGTGAGGTGTGGGGCAGGGTCAGGCCCGAATTTCCGCCTAGGCCTACAAGGCCCTGGCCTAGGGGCCCAACCAGCCTAGGGGCCCTAACTGAAGATGGTCCTCAACGGAGGATGAACTGACTAAAAATCGCACTGCGCGGCTCTTTTATTTGTGCTAAAGACAGGCAAGATTACAAGATTAGTGGATAAAACTGACTAGAAATCGCGCTGCGCGGCCGTTTTGTTTTATAGATAGACAGACAAGATTACTTGATTAGTGGATGAACTGACTTCAACTGACTAAAAATTGCGCTGCGCGGTCCTTTTCTTTTTCTATAGATAGGCAAGATTACAAGATTGGTGGATAAAACTGATTATTTTTAATCATAGACAGGCAAGCAAGATTACTTGATCATTGGATGACCGGACTAAAAATCGCGCTGCGTGGCCGTTTTTTCCGAATACAGGCAGATTTCACGATTAGTGGATGAAACAAACTAAATATCGCGCTGCGCGGCCGCTTTTTTATTATAGACAGGCAAGTGCGTCCGGGTAAAACTAGTTATTTAACTCAAATGTCCGGGGTTTTTGAAATTTTTGTCCATGGTCCGTAATTTGTCCCGTGAGTACCTTGTCATCGTTCTTAAATTAGTCTTAAACAAGTTAATACGGACTCAAGAACACTCAGTCTTATTGTCTAGTCTCATACACTCTTGCGTGCTCTTGTGTTTACAAGGGCTGATCGAACAGACGTTTCATTTTGATGTGATGTAATGTAAGGGGACAGTAGGTAGAGCTGTCTATGTTCGCCAGATCAGCTAGTACCATCTGGAAGGAGCCTGTCGCGAAGAACCGCAAACAGATCAGAAGCTAGAGAAGACCACAAATGGCCTTATTCCTCAGAGTTCATTAGATAAATTTGACATTTCCATATTTAAATTTTAAAGGAGCTTTAAAATGCATCTAATTTTCCTTCCTACAATACTTTAATGAAACATTAGGGTTTAATGTGGCATTAAAAAGATAAAAATCATTCTTGCAATTGGGTGTGAGTCTGTCAGAAGTTAAAAAGAATTTATAAATATTTAAGGAATATTTCAGGTATATCACATTTATGAGACTGCCTGGAGCAGGACCAGGCCATGTCCTTTATCGACAAACATTGTGATACGGTAACATCACTAAGTTGCTCATCGGCGAGAACTCGGATTTATCTAGCGACAGATCTGAAATTTTTACGGACGAGCCATGGACGAGCAGACCCGATGTCATTGAACAAATTTGACAACTAATCAAGAATAAAATATACGAATTTAATGTTTAAATGTAAACAAATAGCAATAATACGACAAAAAATTACTTTCATGTTAAATGTAACACCGTCTTTTTGTAAACTTGATGTTCCAGACCTCTTTTAACAGCAAAAAACTCATCAATTCGGCATTTTAAACACTGCAGCGTTCACATGCGCGACTGGACTCGGTCTAGAAAGAAATCCGGGCGCAACTGGTTTTATTAACCGCGTATGCCCATTTGGGCTTGTACTTCGGCAGAGGGGAACGCTTCGTATGGCTTCTCTTTCTGGGACAGAAGCGCGTCTTACTCTAAGCTTTTGGCCTAATACTCAAACGCTCTCAAACGTCGTCCTTCCTGTCGCATAAAATGTCAAAGATATGACAAAGACACCATACTGTTTGAGAGCCGCTCAAAGTTAAGTAGCGTTTGAGTATTCGGCCATTTATCTATTGGAAACCGCATGAAGATCCGTGCAGTAGTTTTCATGTTTACCGCGAACAGACAGACAGACGCGGGGAGGATTTTGTTTAATAATATGTAGTGATAATGTTATTGTCTAAAAACGCTCTCGTCTGACATCTGACAATACAACGTGCCACCACAAACTATTGACTTTACTTGAAGTCCTTTACTATTCTCAACCTACTTCATTACGCTCTGTATTCTGTATTGCGTAATCCAGAGCGTACAGTCGCACACTAAAACAATGTGCATGTGCACGCCTTAGAACATTCATAGCCGAACGAACTTCGTGAGAAAGATATACTATTGTTTTTTTTTGTTTCAGGTATTATTTAGTACTGACGTTACCTCTCATTCTGGTACCGGATATGAAGTCGAAGTCCTCCTTGCGAGTTGGGTCGAAGAAGGCCATCTTGTTGATTGACGTGTCGTAAGCGGCCACGCGGAACGGAATTATCTAAGGAAGAACATATAGACTAAAAGTTAACCAAAGATGTTTGTGTATACGACGTATTGCAGGTTGTTTCATATAGTTTTCAGTGTACTGTCGTCGATTTAAAGTGTCAATAAAACTAGTAAATATTACTCGTATAAATACAAAAATGATGCTTCTTAATAATGTCATTTAGTTCGTAAATTAAAGAGAAAGAAATAGAAAAAGCTGCTTTCCAAGCCTATCATTATACTAAGGCAGTTCATATCACTTTAATTAAAGTATGATGTATGTACCATGGGCAACAGCGTCGCTTAACCATTCCTAAGGTTAAAATAGCTTGCACGCCGCGTCGTCACAACATACGTTTAGCTCGGGCAGGGGCGATACGCGCGCACTCGGATTTTTTTTTTGACGCTGTTGCCCAATAGTGACTACTGATGAATAGGTCTTTTGTCTTTGGGACAAAAATGAAGACGGGTAAAATGTTGTCATTTTAGGTAGGTATTCCCTTTGTTCAATCCTCCAGTTCGTTAAGTCCGAGCGCCCTACTATGTATGTACAAGTATAGTATGTCCGTACCTCGAGCTCGTTGAGTCCCGGCGCCATCTTGAGCACCATGGCGCCGTGTCGCGGCTCGTACAAGTCGCCGGCGCCGTCCGGGTGCGGCATGCCGGCCGGGTCGCGACCTACTATGTAGAAGTTAGCGCCCGCGTTCATGCGGCATTTTGCATGCCATTGGACCTAAACAAAGCAGGATGTATCAACAATTAAGTTATTTAAACGAGAGACTGTTATCATATCAGCCGCACGACACCCACTGCTGGGTATAGGCCTCCCCCAAGGATCTCCACGACGCTCGGTCCTGCTTGGCCCGCATCCAGCGGCGCACCGCGACCGCGCACCAGATCGTCGGTCCACCTTGTCGGGGGCCTACCCACGGAGCGTCGTCCGGTGTGCGGTCGCCATTCTAGAACCGCCCCGCCGCAACGGCCATCGGTTCTTCTCGCTATATGTCCAGCCCACTGCCACTTCAGCTGAGCAATCCTTAGAGCGATGTCGGTTAATTTAGTTCCCCTGCGGATCTCCTCATTTCTGAAACGCCGAGTCATGTCTCTCTCCTTGACCTTGAGCCTCTTTACGTTTCACTGCCGTAAGTCATCACTGGCAACTAGGGATGGGTTTACTCCCGGAAATTTTCCAAAGTTCCGGAATATTTCCAATCGACTGGGAAAAAACCCGGGAATATTCCCGATGGCCGGGAAAATACTCATTTGACAATAATTGATTAAATTAAGTGATAAACGACTACATATTTCTATTGTATGTATGATCTTTAAGATTTATATCGATATTTAATTCATGTGAAATGACTTTTTATAAGGGAAAACCACATTACGCTGAATTTTTACTTTAAAAGTTAATTTTAATAGTAGTTCCTAGACTAGCGGCGCGGCGCGGTGACACGTTTTTTCCATGAACATGTATGTAGCTCTAAAATCCAGCAGTAATGTTCTGTAGTTACCTTATACCATACCATATTAATACCACTATCGTTTGTCATCTGCAAAAATAACTTTGTTTTTTATAGTGTTTGTATTAATGACAAAGTTATATTTGCGGTTTATCTCTAAAACTGCTAGCCATATCTCCTTCAAACCAATTTTCGTTGAAAATGTTTATTTTTCGTTGAAAAGATCTAAGTACAGCATATTTTTATTTTTCACCCTTTTATTTTAAAAGGTAGAAGGGGGGATGGATACACATTTTACAGCTTTGGAAGTGTATATATTTCAATCGGTTAACTTTGAGCAAAAATAGTTTTAGGATCTTCTATGTCATTTTTCAAGACCTATCTTTAAACACCCCGCACGGTTTGATGAAAAATTTCAGTTTCAGTTCCATGTATTAGGAGCCGTGCTTAATATATTTTTTTTATTTTGTGTAAAATATCGTACAGCGGTTTACAGAATATATCTATCTACCTACCAAGTTTCAATGGTGTAATCCTAATAGTTTCGGAATAAAGTGACTGTGACATACGGACGGAGAGATAGACAGGCAAACATGATGAATCTGCATGGGCTCCGTTTTTAGCCATTAGGCTACGGGAACCCTAAAAAAGTGCGAGGAAGTTGCGTGGGCACCCGGCGGCGCGCCGGACGACCGACGGACGATATTCTGCTACTTTTGTTATTGTTGTTTAATTCATCTAAAATCGTCAGTAATAGCATGTCACTTGCATATGAAGCGAAGCCATCAAGAGATATGGAGATGGAGAGGAGCTCGCCATTTCTCTTGATGAAGCTTTTGACAGGGTGTGGCATGATAGTCTTATTGGCAAGCTTTCATCATATGGACTTCCCACCATGTTTGTATGTCTGGATATCAGACTTCATGAGGGATCTATCGATTCGAGTTGTCATTAATGGCTGCTCGTCCGACCAGTTGGCTATCAATGCTAGCGTTCCTTAGGGATCGGTACTCTCTGAAACGCTATTCCTGCTGCATTTTAGTGATGCCTGGTATTTTGGGGTACGCTGATGACAGCACTGTTGTAGAGAGCTACATATCTGATGCTCGAGCCGGTGCAGAACAGGTCCAATGTCTTAGGGAGGCGATATGATCAGACGCATGAACCTATCGTTATAGGTAGTTCCGACTGGGGCGATGCCAATGTGGTCAGGTTCAATCCGTCAAGAACCCAAGCGTGTCTGTTATGTGCTAAACGGAGTCATTTCGATCTAACTCCATCTTTCTGAGGTATATCTGTGCCAATTACTAAACAACTAGAGCTTCTCGGCATGTCATTGACTCCAACACTCAATTTTGGCTCTTTCGTTGAGAGTAAATCACAATTGGGTTCTGGCAAAGATGAGAAAGTACCTACTTCACGCTGGAACAGCTGCTTAATCTATACCTACCAAATGCAAGTTTGATCGTGTATGGAGTACCTACTGCTCTCATCTTTGGGATGGCCCTGCCAAATACCAGCTCCAGCTCCAGACGCTAGAAATGATAATCTTTTCTGTCTTAGGTTAAGGTTAGTTGCCGCTCTTGAGATACTCCTCCATCTCTGTGTATTCATGGCACTGCATGTACATTCAGTAAGGGATCACTTTGTAGATGATTTGATTAAGTCTGTCACCGCCACATCTCAAAGGCGTCAATCTTTTTACGATAGTTTTGGTGGATCGTCCATGTTTTAGCTCCATATAGGAAGATAGGAAAATATTAAGCATCTCATTAAGCGAACTTTGGTGTTTAGTTATGCGGTGATCTTTCCATATCTTCGTGAGTTTTTTCATGGCTGATCGTGTAGTGCCACACCACCTTTTGATCTCTTTATAAGAATTTCCGGTATTTGTGATTGTGGATCCCAGGTAGGTGTAACTCTGAACATCTTCACAATTAGCTATTTTACGTAAGTCAGGTCGATCATTATTCTTACGATCCAACACCATCATTTTTGTTTTATCGTGGTTCATAATGAGACCAAAATCAACACTGGTTGTTTCCAGAAGCGCAAGAAACCGTTCTATGTCTGCTAGAGATATCGCAAGAAAAGAAATCAGCGCCACCGTTTTTTTAGTAAATATAAATATTCAAAAAACTTGCACTAAGCGTTTTGTTTCTATCATCCGTACCGCTAGAGAGTGGAACTCCTTGCCTGAGTTACCCGATAGGTACAATCTGTGGGCCTTCAAGTCGCGAGTAAATAGGTATCTTTAGGCAAGCGCGTTTTATCGTAGATCGCATCATCGTTTACCATCAGGCGTAAGGGTGCCCGCATAAAGAAAGCAGGTTACAGGTCGGTACTGTCGGTACAGGTCTGTACCGATCGGTAAAGGTAAAGTAGCCCATACTTTTCTATGGGAGGCCGCATAAAGAAAACAGGTTGTCGGCACCGGTTTGCGCATTCATCCGCCTGTACTGCCCAGTACTTACCAACGTGTAACCTGCTATTTTTATGCGGACACCCTAATACCGGCTATACCAAGCTCTGTCTATCTATCTCTTTTTGATTAAACTCGACAGCTTTTGTTATTGTTGATTAATATTTTTTTGTTTCTTTAAACGTTAATTGACAGAAGATACAATTATAATTACTTAAATAAATGTGGCTGATATGATGATGACGAAATAAATGCTATTAATCAGATACAAGTACAAGTGTTTGAATTTATCGAGTTGTTTTTGATTGCTAATTAGAAAAATATGTTTGTGGATCATACATATTATAGTATAATATCACTAAAAACACGTTCCAATTAAAAATATTGGTATCATATGTAACTGAATTCACAGCAAAGAGTATTTTCCCGCGATTTTGGAATTTTACCATATTTTCCCGTATTTTTCCATATTTTCCCATATATTTCTTTCCCCATATTTTTCTTTTCTTTCCCTGCCCATCCCTACTGGCAACACACTGGTCATAGACTTTTGTCTTGAGACACTGATGTAATTCGGACGCTAAGATTTTTCGAAGCTTACCGAATGCTGCCCATCCGAGTTGAATTCGACGAGAGATCTCTTTCTCGAAGTTGATCTTACCTAACTGGACTGCCTGTAATGGTCAACAACTTCGAGTGTAGTGTTCTCAATATGAACTGGAGCGGGCACAACATGGGCATTCGACATGATTTTCGTCTTATCCGTGTTCATCCTGACTCCCCACTCTTTGGGAAGCACTACGGAGATCTTCGAGCATTGTGTTCAGAGGGCTAATTGTCTAATTTCAAAATCTATCGCTATCGCTTTCAGAATGTGATACATTGATGCTTCTTTTTAACACAAATAAAAATTTACCAAAGAAATCTGTCAAATGAAAGCGATTGCGATAGATTTTGAAAATTAGACAATAAGTAGTCTCAGTCATAGAACTATATCATAGGCAAAACGAAAGTGTGTTAGGTACTGGCCATTAATGTTGATGCCGAGTCCTTTCCAGTCTAAAAGCTTAAAGATGTCCTCCAACGCAGCTGTAAACAGTTTCGGAGAAATAACATCTCCCTGTCTCATACCTCGCTGCAGTTGGATAGGATTTGTGCTCTGGTTCTGTACTCGGATCGACATGATGGCATTTTCGTATAAGTACCTCGACTCAACACCTCGATAGTCCACTTGGTACCTTTGGAGAGACTGCAGCACCGTCCAGGTTTCAATCGAACCAAAGGCTTTCTCATAGTCCACGAACGCCAAGCAAAGTGGCAGATTATACTCCTCGGTCTTCTGTATAACTTGCCGCAGCGTATGGATGTGGCCTATGGTGCTAAAGGCTTGTTTGGGACTTGTTATACTCCGGGCAAGGAAAAATACTTTGTTCGAAAAAATCACAATAAATCCTACACAGGTGATTTTTGGAAACATGATTAAAATAAGTTTGTCAATGATAAATTTCAAGTTTTCCCCAAAATATCTGGGGTGCTTTTTTTACAACGGTGGTTTAAATATTGTTTTTGTCTTAAAACATCGAGAATAAATCGTACACAAAGGGAATTTCCTTTATGAATTTCTTAAAACCATTAGAAATGAAACCTCAAAAATCACCACTTACATTTCAGAGGCATTTGCAAAAAAGGCTAATAAATAAGAAAAAATCATAACTCAGAAACAAATATTAAAAAATCAGTGATTTTGCAGTATAAAGTTCCTTATAATTAACTATACTAAAAACAAAATTTTCACTCAGGTGACTAATATAGTTTTTTTTTAAATGCGTTTTATTCATTTTTAAATATGAAGCATAAATTCTACAGTCGTAAAAGTTCAATAATATATAGTGTAATAATTAATAACATCTTAAAATTAAGTAATCCCTCAATTCTAAGTAGAGGATTTCTCGAAATTTACGAAAATATCAGCAAGACGGAGCGTAATATAGAGTGGTGAGCGAGCACGAATGGCAGGCACTCTGTACCTACGAGCGACGATGACGCGACGGCGCGCGGCGTGTCATGAGTCTCCGGGCAATGAAAAATACTTTGTTCGAGAAAATCACATTATATCCTACAGAGGTGATTTTTGAAAACTTGATTAAAATAAACTTGTCAATGATAAATTTCAAGTTTTCCCCAAAATATCTAGGTTGTTTTTTTTACAAAGGCGGTTTAAAGACTGTTTTTATTTTATAACATCGAGATTAAATCGTACATGAAGGGAATTTTCTTAATGAATTTCTTAAAACCATTAGAAACTAAACCTTACAAAATCACCACTTACATTTCAGAGGATTTTTTCATAAAGGCCAATAAAAAATAAAAAATCCTTACTCATAAACAAATATTATAAAATAAGTGATTTTGTAGCATAAGATTCCCTATAATTACTACACTAATAGCAAAAGTTTTCACTCAAGTGACTATTATAGTTTTTTTTATTGCGTTTTATTAATTTTTATATAGGAAGCATTAATTCTACAGTCGTAAAAGTTAAATATTAAATAAGTATTTACTTTTAAAAATTAAGTAATCCCCCAATTATTCCCAAAGGATTTCTAGAAATGTACGAAAATAAATATCAACGCGGTAGTGCACGGAAGGACGGACGCGCGTAAGGTAGGTAATCGGCGCGCGGCGGTGGGTGGCGCACAGTGACGCGAGCCGGTACAAAAGGTTACGAATATTACGCTTATTTCGGTAACTTTTCAACATTTGTATAAGTGATCAAAAAATTGTTTCGATGATCTATCGGAACAAAATCAGGGTTACTCAAAGTGGCACCATTTTCGCGACAAGATATAATTACCTATAGTAAATAAACAAAAAAAAAGGTTTATTTACGTTGAGTTTGATCAACGAAAGATGAGACTCGATTGGAAATGGAACTAATTTTGCGCCTTATTTTAAGGTCAATTTCCGATGACTTAACCTCTAAACGTTAATTAAACAGGGAAAGTGGCGCCACCATTTCAATCTCATCTTTCGTTGACGTAATCTATAGGAAAAAAAAACGAATTTTCGAAATTATTTTTAGATGAAAAAACCCATCAAGTGCAACACGGACTTCTTGGACTCGACGCGAGTACTGAGTAGGGTGACTTGCCCAATACCTGGCCCCTATTTTACATACAGGACAATTGTAAATTACAATGACAATTTTATGTTCGTTGTGGTATCTGTGCGTTATGTAGTTTGGTCAGTATATTTTCTAAATTCAAATTAGCTGACGCCATGGACAGCAAATTGTCATTGTCACTTACAATTGTCACGTCTGTGAAATAGGGACCTGGCCTTTTAAGGAAGTAATTGACCATGACAACGAAGTGATCCTAAGATAAGAGTAGGTATCTGTTTTTCCTTTTGAGGTACCCTAAAAACAAGTAATTGAGGTAAGCCGTTGTTAGGGCAGTAGGGGTAAGGGTAAGACAAGGTACCTAACAAAGTAATTTAAAAACCTTTTATTGAAATTACCTCACATTAGTTTTGTAATTTAAGATAAACTAGTGGCTAAGTGAGCTGTAGTGTAGACCTTGCATTGAAAAGTAAATTGTTAAAAAAATATAAATCTCGCCCTCTCACCACGAGGTTTTCAAGCATATAGTGGGGTTCATGCTGTTTGGTATATTAAGTATTTGGTATATTCGCAGCTAGATGGCGCTTCTAATTTTGTATTTTCGAAATGAGTGAATTATTTATTTTTTTAGGTTTAGTTTTTCGAACTGTATCCAATATTTCAAAAAACTGGCCTGACAAAAAAGCCTATATAATTTTCAAACCTGCTCACAAAATTTCACGAGAATCGGTTGAGAAATGAGATCTGTAGACTCCTCTACAGATCTCATTTCTCAACCGACCGTGCCGAAAAACAGGGCAGAAATACGTTTTTTTTTTACATATCTCGGCCATTTTTAAGAAATCAAAAACTAGCTTGACGATAAAATTATATATATATTTTAAATCTGGTTACAAAATTTCATGAGAATCGGTTGAGAAATGCGACTTGTAGAGGAGACGTTCGAGAAAATCCTTAGGGAACCTTTAACCAGGATGAAAGTATTCTATGTTTTAACGTCCTTCTTCGCTACGCAGTAGGCTTGGTGTAGACGAACCTCGCAAGGCAGGGCGTTTGCCGCTTGCGTTGTGGCAGGCCTCGCGCTCGACATCGCACTCACGCGAGGCCTGCCATGCGCGAGGTACGTTCACACCAAGCGCGCTGCCTAGCGAGGCAGGACGTTAAAACATAGAATACTTTTATCCTGGTTAAAGGTTCCCGAAGGATTTTCTCGAATGTCCTTGCGAACGAAGTCGCGGGCGGAAGCTAGTAGAAAATAAAAAAAAACCCAAAAATTCAAAAATGTTTATTTTGTTTACAAAACATTGGTTTTCAAAACAGCAGGTTGGGACTGCCTAGTGAGTATTACAATACTTGTGACAGACAGCCCCGCTCCATCGTAACACTTACATACTATGTATGAATATGAACAACTAATTAGTTAAGTTATATAAATATAATCAAAATTATTTTTTAAATTATATATGTTAGTGTGTGTGTTTAAAAATAATATAATAGAAAGCGGGCTTTGATTTTACTGCATGCATGTG
Organism: Agriphila geniculea; assembly: GCA_943789525.1. NCBI lineage: Eukaryota > Metazoa > Arthropoda > Insecta > Lepidoptera > Crambidae > Agriphila > Agriphila geniculea. The sequence continues at coordinate 20,458,183 of OX038875.1, forward strand.
CATTTTGTTACTGAGAAATTACAATAGACCCAAAACTCCACACGTTTTTGTTTACTTTTAGCCATTGACCATTATTCGGTGCCAGATGTGGATACACCAGCTGGTCGGTTTTTCTAACAGTATAATTCCCGAAGATATTATTACAACAAAAATTCATCGTAAATTTTAAAGTTTAACTTTTGATTCAGTGAACCAATTGCGATGAAATAAAGATTTCATTATTTTGCAAGATACACCATATATTTGTATGTAAACATTATTTAGTATTAAGTTAGCGCTTTTTACATCTTTAGCGCACCAACATACAGACAAACAGACAAAATTCGAAAAATGTTATAAATGGGTTCTACTGGTAATTATTAAACACTCCAATCACTTTTTTTCAAAATATTTCCTTTGTACAGACTCAACTTTTCTACAGATTTATTATATGTAAAGATTAAGAATTGTAAAAATGGCAGTAAGCAGTCATATGGTTTGCACTCAGTAACGATCTGACCAGTGACCTACGTTGTTGTGCCACGCATTGTACCATTTTGGTGTCAAATTCTAGTTACGAGCAAGTTCTGGGAAATAAATTTTTAAATACTTTTACTATTTAAATACTTACTGATTTCTCAATCCATTGGCATTTATGTGATAAAACCTAAACCAAAGAATGATTTGAAGTGATATTTTTTCATATATTTTTATTAGTTAATTAATAAAAGCTTGTTCAAAATCAGGATTCAAAAAACCGGCCAAGTGCGAGTCGGACTCGCGCACGAAGGTTTCCGTACCAGAAAACATCAAAAACACGTTTGTTGTATAGGAGCCCCCCTTAAATATTTATTTTATTCTGTTTTCAGTATTTGTTGTTAAAGCGGCAACAGAAATACATCATTTGTGAACATTTCAATTGTCTACCTGTTGTTGTTATTAATATCGTGCAGAAAACGGCAAGAAACTCACGTTTGTTGTATGGGAGCCCCCCTCAAATATTTATTTTATTCTGTTTTTAGTATTTATTGTTATAGCGGCAACAGAAATACATCATCTGTGAAAATTTCAATTGTCTAGCTATCACGGTTCATGAGATACAGCCTGATGACAGACAGACAGACAGACAGACGGACAGCGGAGTCTTAGTAATAAGGTCCCGTTTTTATCCTTTGGGTACGGAACCCTAAAAACTAGTCAAAAATCTAAATTCGGCCGTTTTTGAAAGGGTGGCTGAAAATAGAATAAATATGTGGCAACACCAACGGCACCAGTTGTCAAATTTTGCTCCCGTATTTAATTTTCAAATAATTGTATTATTAGCTTATAATTGTGGCATATTCCAATGAATCACGTAACATTAACGTATAATATTAAGTGTAGTGAATACCAAAAGTGAATTATTTGTGTAGTTTTTGTGTTTTGTGTCGTCGAAATACGGTGACTTTCACTTACCGGTACGTGACATGACATTGCATTTTTATTTGTGAATCATTGTTATCTCTTTTAAAGTAGTAATTTTGTATTTTTGTTTACTTTAATAAGTTCAGTTTGTATCTAGTAAGGCTACATTTAAAGCCGATAAGTGTAGTGTTATCAGTTGGATAACCTCACTTTAGTTGATTAAACATCCCCTTGGAATTGCTTAGGTTAAACAAACACCTTTATATTTTCACAATGTTGACCCGTAAGGCCGCTTCTCGCCAGGAGGAAACTAAACTCCATCAAACCCTACAGGAACTAAAGGCCACCAAGGAGTTGGTTAAGCAACTGCATATAGAAAGAGATGAGAATGAAAAGGAATTGTTAGATGTGCTTCAAAGTAATACACAACTCAAAAAGGAAATGTCTGAGTTACATTTGTCACAACAAAATATATTTGAGGAACGGAACAGACTACAAACTTTAATTGATGGGTTCGACCAGTGCAGAGATGAGTATGAGAAGGCCCTTAGACTCATCTCTGGACTGGAAAAGCAGCTTCATGAAGCTAATAACCGTATTTATAAGTTAGAGTCGGAACAAACCCAAACAGTAGCCACTCAGAACTTAAGTCTTTACGATGAGTTAGTCGGCTGTGACCCAAAACTTGTTTCTTCCTCACTTAACCATAAGCCAACAATTACAATTGATTTAACATCTGAAGACTCAATTGATTGCACTATGAGTCAGGCAATGGTTGGTTGCAGTAGAAACAAGCTAAAGAAATATGTAAAAATTAACAAGTATATTTCAAAAACAAAAAAGTTACTAAATAAGCAGAAACACTTTTTCAAAAATATTAGTCACATTAGGGAGCATAGACAACTAACTGAAAAGCTGGATACATGTCAAAGTATAATCAATGAGAATAGACTTACTTATGAAAATAACATTGCTATGTTAAATACTAAAATTCACTCGTTACAGGAGTCATTATCCAGGATGACCCAAAATTATGACCGTTCCAAAAAAGAGATAGGGGAATATATACTGGCACTTAAATGTTTATCCACTCCCTCTCTGTCAGAAAACCATTCAACCCATAATGATAGTAGTAGCTCCTTAGCGTCAGGCCTAGATGCTCGGGATCATTTACAAGACCAAACAGTGTATGAGCCCTTAATCTCCAAACATGTAAATATTTTAGATAGCACAAGTGAAAATAATTCCTTTACCACTAACCAATGTTCGAACATTATGTTGTGTGATGAAATTGGAAAAGATTTAGGCCACTTATTCACCAATCTATTGGGAGAAAATGTTTTAAATTATTGTATGCCGGGTGTGACCCTACATGACATTATGAGAAAAGTAGTAACTCTGAACTTAAACGAAAATACCAATTTAATTATATTAATTGGTCAAAGAGGTAATGTAAACAAGAAAGATCTCATTTCATACTACAATGAGTTGTGCAGTTTAAATATAAATAAAGTTGTATTGTTTACACTACCTTACAGTGCTAGCTTGCCACAGGAAGAAAATAATATCAGATACAATTTAAATTTAACACTAAGTAATATGACTTATTATAATAGTCAGAGATGTCACATAATAGACATAAATAAATTATTATTTAATTTTAAATTGACAAGAGATAAATTTTATCTTCCAAATTATTTTAAAAGACAAGTAGCTTTAGCGCTATTATTTTATTTTAAATATTTAGCCAAAAACTTGGCTATCACTTCTGCTTCTATTGAGCAGAATAATTTTGACATTTTGCATGAGACCTTGGAATCTGTTCCAAGTAATAATAATACTATTCTTACTCCTGCTGCTATTGAGCAAAAAAATTTTGACATTAAAAATAACCCTTTGGAATTAGTTCCAAATAATTCTTTTGTTAATAATTTAAATCACATAATAAGACAATAGAGGAAGTCTCTAGCCGTGTAATGACTAAGGAAAAGCCTAAATACTTAACTATAGTTCATCAAAATATTCAGGGCTTTTCTGGCAAAGAATTAGAATTAGAACTTTTTTTAACGGAAAAGAATGTTAATATTTTATGTGTCACTGAGCACTGGCTTAAGGAATATGAATTAATTACATGTCGTGTGAGGCGGGTCGTTACGTTCCCTCAAATATGGTTGAGCGAAACGATGGCTGGTTCATGCGTCATGCTCGTGAACGGGTGCTGCCAGTGGGAATGGGTCTGCTTCTGTCTGCTTGTATTAAGGGCGTCGTATATAAAAAATTTGTTTTATATTGTCTGTATGTATGGCACTTCTTACTCGAAACGTATATATCATAATAACTTACCTTGTTTTGATTTATTTAATTGCAATATTTTTGCTTTCTATAGTCAGTATTTGTGTATTATAAAATTCATAAGTGCTGACTATGGAAAGTAAAATATAAAATACATAAATATTGCCTATGAAAAGCTTTTGGATATTAGTTTTCAATTCGATGCCTTAACATGGGTAGCCTTAGTATGTCATGCTCTCTTTAATCATTTCTGCGGTGGTGTCGCGTGAGGCGGGTCGTTACGTTCCCTCAAATATGGTTGAGCGAAGCGATGGCTGGTTCATGCGTCATGCTCGTGAACGGGTGCTGCCAGTGGGAATGGGTCTGCTTCTGACTACCTATCTTAACGCATATAGAATTGTAAAGTTTTTCTTTTTTTGTCTCTTGTAACAGCCTAGACTGAATAATAACTTCAAACTTTGAATTTAGCTTGAAGCCTGTAAATTGATTAAGAAAATTTGTAATTCATTAAGTAATGATCTAATTAAATTTTATTTATTTGTTAATCTTTGTTAAAGTCTGGAAACGATATACATATTTGTAAATATCGTTCCATTTGATAAAGCTGGTAAGTTTTTTGCGCCCGTTTTTCTTGTCAGCTAAAAGACGTCATAATGGGTGGTAGGGCAAAAAAATTATTTGACGATTTAAAAACGCTCATTATGTGAGCTTATTTGAATAAAGATTTTTTCATTTCATTTCATTTCATTCGGACAATGGTCAAACTTAATAAAAGTCTTATATAATTATTTTTACGATTAATAATAATAATTATTAAAATTATTGAAAATACAAATATTAATACTAATAATATAAAATGATTTAAATTTAACTCAGATCTCATATAGGGTAGGTGCACCAGTGAATGAACCCTTAAGGCGATTTGAAACTTTAAAAATTACGAATACCTATTTCTGGATGACTTTGGTATAATAATGGCACTACATACTATTCAGAATTTATTAATGTTCAATATAATATCATCAGTATTTCTGAAATGCTTATAGTTATTTAGATAATCCGAATTTTACACAAAAGTACCCCACCCAAATCACTAGTGAATGAACGGCAAAATCCAGTTAACGAATGTTTGAAATCCGATAAATGAACTACTAGTTTTATAAGGTGGATGTAAACAGAAATCGTTAATTTATGTCTGTACACGATATTTTATAGCATAACAAACTGGTAAAACATATAAAATTTCAAAAGAAATCTAAATTCTAAATGGCGCACGATACCCAACCCACTGGCATATGCCTCTCTTGAGGCTTGCCTATTTTCCTTTCTGGAATCCTCCGGATGCTCCTGGGGCTCTGTATGACCTGTATCCTCACTTCATGTCTCTGTTTCATGAGTTGAAGAGTCAGGTCGAAGAGTTTATTTAACTTAGGACAGCCAATATTAAAAAAATTAGACCTAAGTATTTTCCACCATATTGCTTTATAGTTCACATCAGCTATGTTATTCTAATTGTTTTAGAAGTGGTCTAAAATTAAAAACAAAAAAATAATTAATGTAACAATTAAGAAATGTATAGTTCATTTACTAGTTTTTTAATAATCAGTAAATGAACTAGGCATTTACTATAGAAGAATCTTAAAATTTTAAAAACTAATGAATGCAAACCCTAGTTCGAAGACTGGTCCAAAGATTGACAATGATTTACTTTAGCTATCCCCTAAATATGAACAAACTCCTTTAAAAGTAAGACACAAAATAAGCCTAAACCAAAAAATACGTTAGATCCTATGAATGAACACCTGGTTCATTAACTAGTTATTTCTCAATTTTTTAATCCAGTACTCGAACACCCCTATATTTTGTTTAAAATAATGAAATTCTTTACAATCTGCTTTCTATTAGACGAAATAATCATTATTACATCTAAGAAACTAATTTTCTTTGTAGAATGAATCATATATCAACTTAAAAGCTATTATCAAAATATGTTGTCGCACCATAGTCCTTAGTACTGGTCCATAGAAACAGGATCACTACACAACGTGTCTACTTTGAGCAATCGCCATTTAGAAAGTACGGAACACACATAGTCGTCTGTGCAGCCAGTTAAGGTAATAAAGTATGAATTTTCATTAAAAAAAAATCTGTTGCGTGCAGAAAACAAAAGAATTCTTATTTTATAGAAAAATAACACATTTGTTCATTCACTAGGGGGTGTTCATTCACTGGTGCACCTACCCTACTTATCTTTTTCCATAATAGATTACTGCAAAAGAAATTTATAAAACAAATATTATAAATATTGCTGACATCCAATCTTATAAAATTCTTATTACAATACTTATAGATCTAAATGAAAAAACTTTCCACTCCAAAAAAGAACATAATTATTTATAATAAAATAAAAAATATCCTTAATAAAATAAAAATAAAACAAAAATAAAAACTTTTGAATAACTTAAAATTAATTTAATTTAGATATTTGATACCACAAATCAACATTTGAATTTATTTTTAAAATTATAATATTTAATGGTAATCAATGTAATATTAATAATAAATATTCACGAAAAACTTCTGAATAAAATCTATAAATTCCTAAATAACTATTATTAATATATTAACTGATAAAAATAGAACTACCTAGCATTAAAAATATTAGTGTGAACGTGACTGTATTCATTATGTTTATTAATTTTTGATAAATAATGTTTTTGATAAACATTCATAATTTTGATATGATTGTTGTTATACTCATATAAAGAACAATATATAGCCAACAATATTTTTGTTGATTTTGAATAAGCCTAAAATTATTAATGTTGATAAATATACAATAAATGCATTCAAGTATTAGACTTGATATAATTTTTTATTTAAGCTTATTTTTCGTAGATTTTTGTTATGCCTAATATGATTAATGTTGATCGGAATAATAATTATGTTAATTATTTTATTTGAATGTCAATAAAAACAATTGAAGTTTCTAATTAACATGCTTATTTCACCTTAGCTGAATTTAGGGAAAAATGGGTCGAATGAAGGGCATACGCGTCAGAATTTAGGAAAATTGGGTCACTCGTCATATATTATTTTTTGTTAATTTTACTATTATTGTTTCCTTGATTTTCTTACAATTATTATAAAGAACAATCATGTAGCAATCGTAAATAACAAAAATTACAATGCTGTAGTTCAATTTTAATATAAATATTTAGATTTAATCTCTAAAATTGCTGACGTGGCCGAATTTAGGGCATTTCACCCTAGGAATGGAAGAGAGCACCAAACAGGCGAACCGACCCCAGTCGGTGAGGGAGCGAGTGTAAATGAGACAACTACATACACGTCCGTTGGTGCGTAATGAGGCCCCGGTTAATCACTACGGTTTCGAGAATACCTGTGGCCCTACCATGAGTTGATGCAAACTGTTTACGTTACAGTAAACTGTCGGATATACTGCTCACAGTCAATACGAGTGAAAGAGAGAAAACTATAGTTTACTGTAACGTAAACAGTTTGCAACAACTCAAACTTGCACCGGTCTGCGCGAGCTCATACTAGTGATACTCGATCGTCGTATTTATGCCGCTGTTTCTTAGCGGACCTTAACTTATCTACTAACCCGAACTTCTCGCAACTCGATGCGAACAGTTGCAACCAATTTAGTGTGAAAAACGATCAAGTGGTAGGAGTGGCAGACAATAAAACTTAAGAAACCCGCCAAGCGATAAAACTATTACGTATTGGGGACGAGAAATGATATTTTCGATCTGTCACTTGACTCCGTCCGATTGATGCGCAATTCAACTACAGCTATTAATGGCTAAAACTTCGTATGCTACTCATAAAAGCTGGTGATTTTTTTTATGAGGGTTTATTGCAAGGGTAGAAACGAAGACGAGATAAAATATTTGGTGTAGGATTTTTTGTTGGCTAAAATAAATGGCAAAAATCACGTAAAAACATAAAAATCACTAGATATATTAAAGTCACTGGAGTGAAAACTTAAAGATGCTCCTGGATTAAGCTTAAAAACATATTATAAAAAAATCACCTTGTGTACGATTTATTAAGATACATTACTATACTTTCTCCAAAAATATGATTGTAACGCACCCTATCTCCTTAACCTTAAACATAAAATCAGTGATTATTTTTTAATTAAATATTAAGTATGTAAATAAGCAAACGCATCATAAATCTCCACTGTAGAATTTTATGAACATTACTTTCCAGAAGTTAGGTATTTTTTACCTATATCTCATAACGCTTATGGTGGAGAGGAAAAGCAGCCATAGTACGATGTTATAATAACCCTAATCCTTATTTAGAAAAACGAAAATGAACTGTAGGATTTAATGTGATCAAAATTTTATTTTGCCTGGACTATTAAAGAAAGCTTGTTAAAGACTGGCTTTATGAGTTAAGCAATTCGAACAAAACACTTTTGTTATTCAATAGCTCAACACAAGTGTCTTAATTAGCAAATAGGTTGAAATTTTTACATGATTTGAATATGCTAGTCCTACTTTACGCTCTCAGTAGTAAAGGTCATATGACTCATGTAGATAAAGGTCATGTGACTAGATCAAACAATTCGTAATGTTCATATACAATTACGTACAACACATTTAAAAATTAATGATATTTTTTTACACTTTTTCATCAGATAAGTGTAATAAATTCATATCTGCGCATAGTATCTTACCTCCGTAGGCCCCGCGTACATCATCGGCGAGGGGAATATCGCTAACACTGTCGCCTGCGGGTCTAGGACGCCCTCGCTGAGGACGGCCTTGTGTTGGTTCATGCGCACTTCTAAAGGCACGTCGTCATCTTTGGTCCAACCACCTAAATGACAATATTGAAATTAACCATCTATAAAGTAAATGGTTTATAATAATCACAGACCATTTAAGGTGAAACAATAGCACTGGACTTGCTATTGTGGGCACGTAACGTGCATGGTTTCCCAGGATTTTAGCTTTTACACGATATATTTTAGCGTGTCCCGACAACTAACGACAATAAATTGTTCACTATGAAATATATTATCATAAGTGTATTATACACACTTAAGTTGTATTCGCAAAATACTACAAATATATTGCATTTAATGAGATAATTTTACTTTGATAACATAGTTCATAGTGAACAAATTGTCATTAGTTGTCGGGACACGCTAAAAATATATTGTGCAAAAGCTAAAATCCTGGGAAACCACCACGTTATGTGGCTACAATAGCAAATCACGTGCTACAGTTTAACCATAAAAGATACTACTCTGTGGTTACAATAAACCAATACCGGGTCCAATGTGGTGTAAATGCAGCCGGGATCGAAAGACGGCTAATAAATAACGTCTAGGGTCGAGTGTTCAACGTTGAAACAGTCGGACACAATGAAACATCGCCATATTTTCCAAATAAGACGTTGCTATGTAGTGGAGTATACCTAGTCTAGACAACCTCATACACCCCCCGCTCCACCCCAGTTGGCGTGCGCGCCGCTTTTGAAATGACATGTCTACGGGGCTATTTTGGATTTTTTGACAAAAAAGTAAAATCTTTTTTCAGTTTTATTTGAATTCTCAGTTAAATACTACAGTGAATTCCGTTTTTCTCAGTTGAACTTTGCTTTGTACATGTATCATAGATTCACGTGGACTAGATTACCTAATAAATTGTTCGATTTTGGTAGGCCATTTTTTGATATTATTTTAAAATACCCCAGATGTCCAACAATGACACAGCTCAAAGGTGGACTCAATGAAACAGTGTTTCCACTATTACTACCTAATATTTGAGATTTTCAGACTCGTTAATCTTTCAGTATGTATAATTTTACTTAAGCTATTTATTCTATTATGAGTAACTGGTCATTTTAAGTAGTTTTTGCCTATAAAAGGTATCTAACTACGATTTAAAAAAAATTGAGACTCGTTAATCTATAAGTCATTAAATAATTGTACCTGAGACAAACCTAGAGGTACTTTTAAAGTATGAATAATTGTGGAATACACTAAAAAAAACGTTTATTGACTGTAATTCAACAGATTTTATAATTTACTTGTTCCACTAAAAAAAAAGGTCAAAATTAATAACAGTGTTTCATTATTGGACACAGGGTGTTTCATTGTGTACTCCTAAGTGGACACAATGAAACAATTCCCATTTTCTTTTAAAAGTCTTATTATTGGTTATTTATCTATTTTTTAATGAAACTATAAATGCCATATTATACCTAATTAAGTAGACTCCGTTCCTGTAAAAAACGGAATTCATATCTACAAAAATGAGAGAAATATGAGACTCAGAACTTTTGGTGTTTCATTGTACCACACTGCACCCTACACATGTAACGATGTATCTTAGTGATTTATCTGTGCTGTGTAGAGATGGGCAAAGGACCCGATTTTGACCCGACTAATGGGTTTAAACCCAGTCAACGCCCATAAACAATTTTATTGAATTAAATAAAATCTTTAGAAATAAGAAATAAATATATCATTTGAATATTTTTCTGTATTGGTTTGACAAGAAATTGTTTCCATAGAAACGTCACATTTGACTTAGAAATAAATAAGCAGTAAAAAGTTTCTTTAATATACAATGTAGGTCTTTATTGGGTTTAAACCCAGTGGCCGGATTTAAACCGGGTCTTTTGCCCATCTCTAGTGCTGTGCAGTCCGTTTGCACAGTTTTATCGAACGTGTGTATGCCGCCGATTGATTGTGCAAACGAAATAATCTGCATTGATATGCAAATACACACGTACGATAAAACTGTGCAATCAAACTGTACGTAATGTGTAGCTGACATAACGTGCCATCCGAAGCACAGAGGAGCCGTACGCCTGTTGTAATTGTGGACAAAAGCTCACTTATGTTCAATAAAAAAAAGTCAATTAATGACGGAACTACCGCGATTTCGCTGGTACTGTTTCGCGGCGGAGGTGTGACTACAGGCGTTAGAACTAGATGATACATTTTTGGTTACCCATCCGATGAAGAACCTTAGCAATGTCGAATGCGCTAAATCACAGTGCCATCGAGCTTACTCATGGAATTTAAAATACTTATGTAAGTAAATATAAAATATAACGGGTGTAAAAAGACCCTCAACGTAGCCGAAGTCCACGCATTCCACCCATTATTAGGATCATTTTTGTGTTTTACTAGACTTTACCTGGGAAACCAAAAGTTACGAAGTTATTGAAGGTTAAAGTAAAAAAATGTTTTTAAACTTTTTATGTAATCTTATTTTAATCGTCGTTTTCTATTTAAAAAAAAAACATTATCAAAATTTTCGATATTCCGTTACAAACAATGGGTTCAAAACGTCATCACTCAATGTATCTCATGAGCACACACATAAACGCTGCATTTCAACTCGGCCACACGCAGCTGTGTAGCATACACTCGCAGGCGCGGTCCGCTGTACGCGTTACATTGCGTGGATTACCACGCACATTAGTATGCAATGCTTTTTAACACCAAAAATTAAAATCGTTTCCCAGCAATAATTTTGAACAGAAATGGTCCTGATGATGGGCAGAATACGTAGACTTCGGCTTCGTTGAGGGTCTTGTTCAGTGTTTCTTTTAGGTACTAATACGGGGGGCAGTGCCCCCCCGGAGTAGGGTTACCAGATGAAAAAATCAAAAGTCCGGAGAAAAGGCCCGATTTCCCTTTAAAAATCCTGAGGGGGAGGGCTTATGTATTCATTCTATTAGTACCTACTTAATCAGTTCTTTGTCGATATTTATTATTTTTGTGAAATTTATTACCTACCAAAATTAGAAATATTATTTTTAGTTTAACTTTTTGATCAAAAGATTTTTAAAATGCACTATATTTTATTGAAAATTCTAAAAATCTTGAGATTTGCAAAATCCGCCCGCAATCCTGAGAAGAGTCCAAAAATCCAAAAATCAGGACAAATCCTGAGATATGGTAACCCTACCCCGGAGCAGCCTTAGTGCCCCCCGGAGAAATTGGAGAAAAATGAATTGTGTTTAGGTAGACAGGCAAACTAGTGCAGTGATCGACGGACGAGCTCCCCCGAACCTCTTAATTGCCCCCCGGAGAATTTTGTCTGAAAGAAACACTGATCTTGTTACACCCGGTAGATCTTAAAGGGGCCGACCGTGTAGACGAACACCACAGCTTGTTATAGTGATAAACTAAATGGACGATCATAGAAACAAGCATACAGATTTTTTTTAAACTGTCATTGTTTCCTTCCTCCTCCTCCTTAATCCTTACTATTCCCACCCCCATCATATTATCAACAACGTCTAAAAATTTATTATTAATCAATAAGTGCTTACCAAGTGGATGTAAAAGCAGGACCGGTTTCTTGAAGCCTCTCTCGACGAGCTGCCTGTGTGTGTCTTGCATCAGTAGAGCGTGGCCGTTGTGAATAGGATTTCTTAGCTATTGGATATACGTATAATTATCACAATTTTGTATAAAAAACATGAAAGGTTGCAATATTCTTCAGACGATTTTTATCGTTAAATCGGACATAAAATTCCAGTGCGTTTACATGGTATTAGAGTTCGCCAAATCCGGATCAAAACTGGACCGGATCCGGAGTGGATTCGGCCCGGAGAATGACCAAGACACCGCGCTAATACAGGATAGCAGGCTCCGTTGTTATTGTATGTTACAACTCTTGTGGTCATGAGTAACAACCTGTTACCATAGTAATAAATACGATTGAAAAAGGTGATATGTGCTTCAAGTGCACTCCGGCGCGGTACCGCTCCAGATTCGGTCCGGATTCGCTCGGGATTCGGTCCGGATCCGGATCCGGTTTAACTCCGGTGCCATATTACACGTTAAAACTATTCTACATATTATAACAATCAAAGTCCCAATTCCAACAAAGGAAGAAAAGTTCCGAAGTAAAAATGATTAACTAATTATTATTATTAATATCAGTTTGACAGCCAGTCATTTTATTACGTGGACCCCCTTGTGCGCCAGCCTTTTTCGTCATTATTGTAAATTCTATAGAAAAAGAACTACAATAGTTATCTTTTTGTATACTTAATTATGTTTTTTTTATTTAAAAAAACAGAACAGGAAATACTATTGCCTGTTCTTATTTATTTCCCATTGTTATTTATTTTAAAAAATCAATACAAAATGCCCTTTATGGCAAACAAAAAACTTTTACATAAAATTGTACGCACGGGCGCGGACGCTTCATGCCTACGTAAATGATTATCTGTGTGTAGTTAAAGAATAACAGCTACACATTGCAACAAACGCCGATCACGACAGAGCGTCGTGTTTTTATTGAAAATTCTAGGAAATAACGAGCTGGGGTCGTGATCGGCGTACGTGAGACAAAAGAAAATACCGACACAGTGTCGTGATCGTGCACGGCTGTCAAACTGCTAAAGCATCCTTCGAAAATATAGTTTGGTTTAGTTACCTTCTTTGTTTCTTATCGAATGAGGATTAATGGCCACCTCTGGTGTTAGAGTTTATCAAGCCGCCAACAAGGCCTCTAACTTGGCTTAACGACTGCTATGAGATAACAACAGCCGGAACCGACGGCTTAACGTGCCCTCCGAAGCACGGAAGCGCTCAGTAGTAATGCCACTTTAACGGTCACCCATCCGACACCTGACCGGACCGAGCGTTGCTTAACAAACGTGATCGAGTACGATCAGTCTGTCAAGTTCCGCCATGAGCGCTTCGTTTAGTTACCTGGAAGGCGAACACAGCGTCAGCGCCTCGCTCCTTGAACTTGAGCCGCAGCTCGTTGGGCGTGAGCCGGTACGAGTCCAGCCCGTCCGCCCACACCACGCGCTCGAACACTTCCAGATTGCCGCCCACCAGCCACTCTCCGGATTCTTCGATCATCTATGGTATACAACGTGTTACAAAGAACCCTAAAGCCGAATATAATAGTTATTATTTATGTATGAAGTAGCTAAAACCATTTGTTCCCAACCAGTCACACTGTTACAGAGGAAAATAACCCATAACACTGGGATTGGTTGGGAAATTTCTCATAAAAAATTCCCATCAAGTAACAGGTGTAAGTCGTTGGGAATTTTTTATTAAAAATTCCCGAAGAAAAATCCAACCAGTCACAGCATGACAGTTGATGGTGTAACTCGTCGGGAACAAATGCATAAAACCCCGGAAAAATAAAGCCTGAAAACCACTACTTTGATTAAGAATTGTCTTTCGTTTTCCGGACTGCATAGTGGCAACCCTAAACTTAAATTGTGTTTTGCTTTTGCGTTATTGTGATTATCGAAAGCGATAGTCTATTTACGTCTAAGCAGGCCTCCATCACTCGCTCAAAGTCGCGCGATAAGCACCTACCGCTAGCCGTGCCTTCGAAGGCACAAGTGAGCAGAGGGCCGCCACACGCCCGCCTGTGTAGCCGCGCGGCATCTTACTGCCGCGTAGGTATTGTCTCTTTATAATAGTAACGATGTCGAATCGACATTACTGTGCCGTGTACGGATGTCTGAATCAAAAAATCAATAAACAATTGTCGTTTTTTACATTATGATATATGGTACGCAGTTCATTTAAAAGAAGTCAACCCTAACGTTGCGTCGTCAGAAAAGGTAAGAGCACGCGATAGAAAGAGAGGCTACTACTAGGTGAATATAACTGTAGGCCTAATGGCCTTGGCTTGACGCTGCGCGACCTGAATTGCACTTTATTGTGTCGGTGCAAAAGTCGCTATTTATTTAAATGACTTTGCGGCGTGCTGCTTCTGTACTTGTACTTCTGTAATTCTGTGGTCTAAGTTTGTCACTTTGCGGTTTTCCAAACAGATAGAAAGCAAAATTTTATAGAATATTATGAAATAAAAACGTAGATAAATTTTTAGCATTTGTTACGACCATTGAAATCACGGTTGACATAATGGTGTTCACTGAGTGTTGGACAGATAAAGACTATACTATACTCCGCCCTGTATTCTTGGATACAAATCTTATGCAACCAAGAAGTCGTTTAACCAAAACGATGGTATAGTCGTCTTTATCAGAGATAACTTGGAGGCTGACGTACATGAACCGACAGAGATAGTAGAAGCCAATTGCCTTGTTATTAAATTGCAAAATATAACATGAATAGTTGCATGAATTAAATAAATAAATAATAATAATAAACCCACCTTGATATAAGGGTGTCCAGTATGATGTATGCCGAACTGCCTCGAACACCTCTCCACCTTCCTATGCGGGTAGAACTCCGGTTGCCTCAACACGGCCACCACTTTCCCCCGGTAAGACAACGCGATGGCATCCGCGCCCATTAACCGGTCCTTCGCTTCGGTCTCAACTGGCAACACTACGGGCACGGATTGGTTCACTAGCGAACCATCCGGCAGGGTTATGCAGTTGGAATGTAGCGCCTGGAATAAAAGATGAGTATATTATGCCACAGAATAGATATTAGTACTAGCGTACAGAAGTCGCACTCCGCAAAATCGTTTAAATAAATTACGACTCTTGCTCCGACACAATAAAGTGCAATTTAGTACACAGCGCTCCCTTCGCTCCAAAACATTCAATTAGTAGTTGCCTTTCTTTCTATCGCGTAGTTCTTATCTTTTCTGATGTATGAAAATTGTCCTCTCGGGGGACGCCGAGCGCTTCATACTCGCGCGCGGAGTTACAGAGCCCTGATTATGCTAAAGTAGGCCCAATTTAATAGACCACATTTGACATCTGTTAGTCCTTTGTTCTATTGTCAAAGTAATGAGGGCTTTTCAAATTGACATTTAAAAAATAAAAATAGTAACTATTTGATTCTCTAGATGGCGGTGTTGGAAAGAGAAGTGTAAAAATTGGTTTTATAATAAACGGCCTGTACCAAAAGCGGCAAGTAAGCGCTCGCTGGCTGACATTTGCCCAAAGAGAAACATTTTAGGGTTACATCTGCCTGCCTACCGGAGTACTCTTCGAAGCTTAGTAAAGAAAAATCACATTAAAACACTCATTTTTATCAACGCCATCTATCGAGCTTTTTGTCATTTTGAAAAGCCCTCATTGTAATTTCTTTTGTGATTATTACAATAAATACAGCTTGGTCAGAAAGATTAGAAATTAAAAAAATTTGAACTAAAATTTTTCAGTACAAAATATAGTCAGTGTTGCCAAGTTATTCGTGATTTTTTCGTGTTTGCATAGTTACTATAAAATTGAGGGCGCCATCCCTCAATTTTATAGTCAAGCTGTATGTATTATTACCTGAAAAAATTAAGAAATTGTGCTTTTGAAATAATAAATATAGTATTACGTTGTTGAATTTTGATGAAGTGTCAAATGTGATCTATTAAATTGGCCCTACTGTAGTTAATTATTAATTACAATATAAGGTGAATCAAAATTATGTGCCACCAGGATTTCAGAGGTCAGGTCAAGTGCTTAGAACACATTCGTGGAGAAAGTATGTTTAATTATATGTTTTTACCATCGTGGTCTATTCATTCGGCGGCATCTTACATAAACAACTAAAAACATAAAAAAATAAAATAAATAAACAATTATGGAAGTGGCTGAATTTACCGCGCACTCCCATGTCACATCGCACTGACTCAGCTGTTATCAGCGATTAAAAAAAAATGAAAAAGAATTTCACCAATATGTTTATACACTTGATCGGCCCTCTAAAATCCTGGTAGATAATTGATGGTATTAAAATGATTCCAATCCAACCTATACAAGGTTATTTTTAGTATATACGAAACCTGAAAACTGTTTGTTCAGAATCAGTAAGGCGATTCTCTCACTGCCGGCGCGCGCCGTCGCGGGGCGCGGTTTGGCGTTTAACGCGCGGCGACGGCGCAGCGTGACGCCAATTCGGGCGGTTTTCGACGCGCCTCCGCGCCGGTCGGCGTCAGACGCGGCCCCGCACTTACGTACAAAAACCGGCACGATACTATGGAGCTCAGTGTGTTGTACCCCGCGCTCCCGCGCCTAGGCGCGGCCTCGGTGTGTTGGACCAAGCGGTTTTCTATACAAATTGATGTACTTACATACAAAGTAAAACACGCGCGCGGGAGCCCCGCGACCGCGCGCGGTGCCAGTATGAGAACCGTCTAATAGAATCGTTTGCAATATTCATACATGTTACATTTTGACTAAATAATATTTACAAAACCATAATTAACGCACGCCTACTAAAATGTATCGTTTAGTAGACCGCGCGCGGTGCCAGTATGAGAACCGTCTAATAGAATCGTTTGCAATATTCATACATGTTACATTTTGACTAAATAATATTTACAAAACCATAATTAACGCACGCCTACTAAAATGTATCGTTTAGTAGACCGCGCGCGGTGCCAGTATGAGAACCGTCTAATAGAATCGTTTGCAATATTCATACATGTTACATTTTGACTAAATAATATTTACAAAACCATAATTAACGCACGCCTACTAAAATGTATCGTTTAGTAGGGCGTGCGGTAGGTGAAGTTTTTAAGGTATCATTATAATTTTTTTTATATTGATTCTGTCTGAAAATGAAAATATGTGACCCGTGTTTCGGCTTTCGCATATACAAAAAATAATGTTGTATATTTTAATTACAAAAAAGATCTTTTGTTTACAGACACATTATGCGAAAATGCCGCTGCGTAAGATGCGCGAGATTCCATTTATGTGTACCTAACCTTAGACTTTTACAAAATACACACCTGCAAATATTCGTGTTCCCGCATAAATCCTTTGAGAGGATACGCCCATCCTTCGGATAGCACCTGCAACGACAGTCGGCCATATAAAAGTGTTACATTACAAATACACAGCAAACGAAGCAAAATCGTAAACGTATATGCATTACGCATATAAACAGGAACTAATACAAGAGATACAACTTTAAGGGGATACGTAAGAAAATTTACACTTTTTGATGTGATGCCATAGGTCACGGAAAGATCTTAGAGATTGAAATTATATATTTCTTTATATCTTTATCAAGACACGTATAGAACCAGAAATACGATTCAGTGATTTTGGCTCGATACATTTTAATTTCGAAAATTAAAACTGAAATTATTTAGAAACAACATTAAGTACAGTACGAGGCATGTATCTTGAAATTTTTTCGACAGCTGATTATTTTTTCTCGATTTCAGTGTTGGTCCCATAGTAAAAGTTATTCAGTTCGATGGTCCCTATCTACCATATTCGGCATTAGGGGTTATTTTGTAACACGTTGTATAACTACGAATTCATTTAGTGATTTTTGCGCCAAATGCCGAATCGGTCTCGCTCCCGCGCGCATCATTTTCGCATTGCTATCTCGCTTTAGCTTTATTTTTGACAGAGCCCCTTATGGCTGAGTATTGACACAGAGTACATAATACTATAGTGCTATGCGACCATAAGATAGAATAGGACTGTCAAACGGCCATATTTGTTTGCGTTTCACTTCCACTTTTGGTGTGTAGAATGTGCAAGGAAAAAACCGGCCAATTGCGTGTCGGGCCACGCGCAGTAGGGTTCCGTAGTTATCTTATACCATACCATATTAAATACCACTATAATTTTACGTCTGCAGAAATAACTTTGTTTTTCATAGTGTTTGTATAAATGACAAAGTCATATTTGCGGTTTTGTAAAATGTGATATATCTCTAAAAATTATCACTATATCTCGTTCAAAACCGTTTTTCGTTGAAAGTATTTATTAGGATCTTATTTCAAAAGTTAAAGGGGCGGGACATTCATTTTACCACTTTGGCAGTGTATATCTTTCAAACGGTTGACTTTGAGAAAAAATAGTCCTAGGAACCTCAATGTCATTTTTAAAGACCTATCTATAGACACCCCGCACGTGTATAGGTTTGATGAAAAAAATTTTTTTTGTTTTAGTTCCATGTATGGGGAGCCCCCCCTTAATCTTTTTTTATTTTTTTATTTTTATGTAAAAATCTTAGAGCGGTTTACAGAATACATCTACCTACCAAGTTTCAACTGTGTAATCTTAATAGTTTCGGAATAAAGTGGCTGTGACATACGGACAGACAGACAGACATGACGAAACTATAAGGGTTCCGTTTTTTGCCATTAGGCTATGGAACCCTAAAAAGATCAAGATAGCCATTTGACAGTACTATTCTTATTTGGCGCGCATAGTAGTATTGATTATGGCAAATACCTGGACCCACTGCAAGTCGAGTTCGGAGATCGGCAAGTGTGGCAGCCGCGTGGCTTCTTCGATGGCGCTGGTGAGACGGTTTCCGTATATGAACAGCTCTTCGACCGGTTCGCTGCTGTTGGCTAACCGGGGAATTATACCCTAGAATAAGGTAATAAAGGTTAATTTCGCTCGGCATTGAAAATTAAAAGTATTTTTGAATCTATTATTATTATTATCAATAGATATCTCCAGCCTTATTATTGTCTCCAGGCCCTTGATTTTCTAACTCTGTTGCAATCAACTTTTGATTGAAACTGACAGAAATCGCAGCAGCAATTGCTTGCGGTATAACCGACAGGGCCGCTAAGTGCTTTACCACCTTCAATTTTTTCTTAGAGAATACACTAATGTGAAAAATGACAGTTTGATTTGTCAAATTACTATAAGAAAAAATACGAGTTAGGTATAAATGAACCGGAGGGGTCGTGACAAAGATTTTGTTGAAAAATTTATTATTAGATTCTCCCATTTTCAGTGTGTAAAATAAAACTAATTTTATACACATTGAGTTTTAATAAATTAAATATGCCCAACTCCAGCATCGTGTGTGTATGAATAATTCGGGGAAAAAAGGATTTTTTTTCCGTACGGAATATCCAAGTGCAGTAAGTGTTCATTTTCGTTCGTTTCGTTCAAATACACATTTTATTATGGACTTGCCTTATTTTATTATTCTCCCTACTACTTATTTTTAATTTGCGACAGGTGTCAACCCTTTGAGAATCGGTATGAGTTGTGAGAGCTTGTACTCTGTCTGTTTATTTACACATGTGGTTGAATATCAACTTTATACAATTGGAATAGAGCAGAAATAAGCATGCAGGAGTACGTTTTACTGCAGCAGACAGTGGTAACTCATACATCCTTAATTCTGCTTTATACAACCGAATAAAAAAGTTTGTTTTAACTACTTTAAGTAGTACTGAAAAAATATCGAGCTTTTTGTTACTCTGACTGAGCCGAGACAGACACACTTTTACTTTATCTATTCGGCATTGTTATCATCAGCCAGACAGTATGTTTCGTCATTACGGCTATTTTAAAAATCTCCATCTACCTGCGTCTCCAGCAGCCTAATGACCTCCATGGTGGACTCCTCGATGGAGCTACCGACAGTCTGGATAATGAGCTCTGGTTCTTCAGGACGCTCATACACTTGTGTGATGCCTGTGAAACCCTAAAACAAGACGGTTTAATAAAAAAAATCAAAAATTTATTTATTTATATCAAACTGTACAAGGTTCTTAGAAAAATAGAACTAATAGAAACATACAACTAATAAAGCATCTTAGTATGGATAAGTGACGAGATTAGGCAATTAGTCTACGAACTGAACCACTGAGTTGATTCAAGTACCCTCCGTATTAGTTAGTATAAAACTGTGCCACGGTAGGGTAAGCAATCCTCGTCCCCAGGTGTAGTATATGCGCGACAATCACATATTTTTACTGATGTCAACATTATACAACCTCAGCAAACAATGATTTATTTTATAATATCTACTAATGTCTTAATCTTAATGTATCCTAAATAAATGTTTAAACTTTGAGATTTTAGAATTCACATTTTTTTTGTTACAATCTTAAGAATATACTAGGTAAAAATCGACACGCCACAAGATTACTCATTAATAAAATTAAGTAAG
Source organism: Agriphila geniculea (assembly GCA_943789525.1). Taxonomy (NCBI): domain Eukaryota; kingdom Metazoa; phylum Arthropoda; class Insecta; order Lepidoptera; family Crambidae; genus Agriphila; species Agriphila geniculea. The sequence continues at coordinate 20,478,707 of OX038875.1, forward strand.
TTCTTGGTACTCATAACCGGAATTATACAGTACAAGGCAAACATCTTGAAATCGAGTGGGGATTGCGCAAAACGCGTATTTTGGGTGTGCGTAGTGGTGAGGTAGGCGGGCGGCGGGAGGGGCGCGCGCTATTGGTCGCTCGCAAGTGCGAACTTATCCCCACTCCGTCGAAAAATTGTAAAGATGTTTGCCTCGTACTGTACAAATGGGCATAGTCAGGCGAGGCGAAACCAAGGCCTCTATTCTGTAGCTCTACCATGAGTTGATGCAAACTGTTTTCGCTATCGTAAACTATCGGATATACTGCTCTAAGTCAATGCGAGTGAAAGAGAGAAAACGATAGTTTATGGTAGCGAAACAGTTTGCATCAACATGAGTTGATGCAAGCTGTTTCCCCTATTAGGTGCCCCTATCATGATGAGATAGGGGCACCGCTAATATGATATTGCTTTTTGACAAAGTTACTGTTACTAAAACACAAAATAACTTATTGCACACAAAATTACGCGTGATTGGAGGGGCGGTTTAGTCTAAAATCTCACGTATCACACAGGGGAGTTAGGTTAAAATGTGACGTGATTAATGGAAGAGTATACATAAATAATAATAAAATATAAAACCAACCTTTATCTGGCCTTCTCTGGCTTTTTTGTAGAGACCCTTGGTGTCTCTCTGTTCGCATACCTCGAGAGGTGTGTCGATGAATACTTCGAAGAAGGGTAAGTCCGAATCTGTGTGAATACGACGCGCTACCTCTCGGTCCTAGAACAAATAAACATTGAAAATTTACTCAAAAAAACATTTTTTTTTTTAAAAAGATTACTCATTTTTATAACGGGCTTAAAAAGTAACTCGATGGGATTGCATGGTTTCAATATTTAGATCGTTTGCTAAATTTGTGGACAGAACCAAGAAAGCAACCTCATAAAAACGTGTTAAAGTAAATTAATAATAGTTTATAATTTAAATCATTTGCACTGCGGTTTTTTAAAGTTAGTTAGGCCATGGCTTCGCAAATCCTCCGTTGAAAAACCTTTTACCATAAGAAATAAAAATTGACTTATTTCTCAATTTACTTGCTACTTAAAGAAACTTAAAGGTACACAAAGTAATAGCCAACTGCAAATAACCAAAGTCATAAGGCCGTGCAATTGACTTGCTTTTCCGATAAATCCTGCGCCATCTCAAAACTTGAATAAATACACTTGCATTGGCTCTTGACTGTATCTACAATTCATATCATTCTCATCCTCTTTAATATTAACTGACCCCCCCCCCCCCCCCCCCCTGGGCCATGGGCTGGCGACGCCCTTGGGCTTGTGTGCGTATTTCAATAATTAATGAAACTTAACTATACACGTTTTCAGAGGTTCTGAGAAGGACAAAGGGTACATTTCATCCAGAAAAAAATAATGTTCTCGAAGGATAGCAAAAAAAACTTTCACGTAGAGGAAGTCGCGGGCGATCACTAGTAATGATATAAAACGTCATTGAATAAACGGCAGCATTAGCCACTACTCATTAAAAGCAATGCCATGCTGATACAACCGGAAAAGCCATAAATTTTTGTAGTCTACCATTATTATCAATTATTGACAGTAGTATGGAATTAATGAAACTTCTGTGCGAGTAAATAATACTACCTATATTTTTATCAGTGATGTAGGTACCAGCTGAATCAACGATTAATATTATGATTAATTATAGACTAAATTCGACATTAAAGTCGGTAAGATGACTATTACAGTTTTCGAACAATATCAAATTCAAATAAAATCAGATTTAATTTATCGGAAAAATACCTTTCGGAATAAGTATATACACGGTTAATATTTAATTATATCTAAAAATAAAATGGGGATTTCAGACCACGTAAATGAACAACTTTTACTATGGGGCCAACCACGAAATCGGGAAAAAAAATCAGCTGTTCCATACATTATAGTCGAGTTGATGTTGTACTTTTCTATGGAACAGCTGATTTTTTTTTCACGATTTCGTGGTTGGCCCTTTTCATTTTTAGATATACTTAAAAATTAACGGTGTATAAGTAAATATAATTTCTTAGCTTACGTTTTGAGCAGTATAATTAATTAATAGCTTATTAATAATGACGACATCAGCCAACAATGAAGATTTACATAAAAATGTACTTTAAAACCGAATCTTAATTGATTAAAGTGCATTTTTGACTGTACTGTATATCAAAGTTAAACCCAAGCATACTGCAGCTAGCAATAAGGTTCAACTTAACAAAAAATAGTAAGGATTCCCGTTCCCTGTTAAGTTGACTACGGAACCCTAAAAAAGTAAATTCTAACTTAAATAAAAAATATGAAACTGTAATATCATTATCGGTCGAAACTAATGCATTAGCATTAAATTATTTGGCCTAATTGTGATTCCGTTTAATAACTCCAAAAAGTCACATTTTATTTAACTGTCATAGTATACTCGTACATACTACACTCGCGAGCAATAGTATGGAATCACAGGCCTATTTTCATACAAACGAGGTAAGTTTGAAGCCTTGGTTCACCGCTAAGGATTGACCTAGCTGTGATCTGAGAATGCTGATTAGATCAGTTGGGTGTGTATATCGATCTGAATCTCCTCCATTCAGTCCCTGGATAGCCATCATCAGATCACAGCAAGGTCAATCCTTAGCGGTGAACCAAGGCTTCAAAGTTACCTCGTTTGTATGAAAATAGGCCTATGATTTCATACTTTTGCTCGCGAGTGTATGTTATATACTACGTATTCAAATACTTTCTGAGAAATTTGGCTGTCTAATGAGTTGATAACAAGAGAAGTTAAATTCTAATTAGTTTATCTATGGCCCCGTTTTTGTTAACTGGTGCTGAAATATCTTATGAAGAATCAGAATGTATGTGGTAATTGTCATAAATATTATATCACTTAAACATTGAACATAATAACAATTCATAAAAAACTAGATGACCGAAAATTCAAACTATTTTAAGGGTAATGACTGACCGATTAATAATATAGGCCAAGCGAATATTTTGATAGGAAACAAGTTCTTAATTATTTGAATGCAATCAAAGACAGAGTTGATAAAGTTAATAGATAGTAACCTACAAACAACATGTTTGGGTAGAAACGGATGCAAATACAGTATTTACAACAATACATAAAAGGTATAAAAAATATAAAAGATAAATGGAAAAAAGCAATGAAGTCGAACCAGCTTGTCGGACCAAAAAGGACATCAGTCTTTGACACTATGTCATTCTAAAGTTTTTGGTTTTCCCATATAAACGTGACGTAAATTGAATAATACTTATATATAAAATTGTTTCTTATTAATAAATAAAGGATAAGTAGGTCAGTACTTTAATTTTTAATGTATTATTTTTATATCCTAATAATATTATAAATGTGAAGGTTTGTGGGTTTGGATGTTTGTTCCTCAATCACACAATAACTTCTGAACGGATTTGGTTGAAATTTAGCACACAGATAGTAGATAGACTAGATTAAAACATAGGATACTTTTTATCCCGATATTCCCACGGGAACGGGAACCATGCGGGTGAAACCGCGGGCGGCCGCTATAGATACTATTTTTTGACTCCTTATACAGGGTAATTTTTGAACCCCTTTTCAAATTTTGTCAGGTCATTCTATAACAGCAGTACAATCAATATATGAAGTAAAAAAAATCTTTCTTTTTTACATCTTTACCCCAAACTTTTCCCTATACAAATTGAAAATTTTGTCCGATTTGCGCATCGCACAAGTTGACCCGCGCGAGCCTCCCTCCCGCCACCCGCCTTCCCCCGCTCGCGTCCTCTGCACGAGGGTGAGCGTGCGCGCCTAGATTTTAAGGATATAAAAAACTAACGACCGTCCGCGACGTTGTCTGCGTATAAAGTTTGCTGTCCCTCGGGAACAGTGCCTTTTTTCGAGATGAAAGTTACCCTATGTCCTTCTTTGCACCCCTGACAAAGTGAATGCAAAATTTCATGACGATCGGTTGAGTAGTTAATACGTCAAGGCGTAACAAACAAACAAACGGACTTTCGATGCTTGAAAGCTGTGAATTTAAAAATAAATCAAATACTAATACTATCTAATTTTTTTATTTCCTTCCTTGAACTTATATTTGATTTTGTAAAGGGGTCGCAAAATTACCCTGTATAGAAATCAACTATATTTTTCTTGAAATTTTTTGACAACCCTAGTCAAGCCCTAGTCCTAGTGGATGGATGAGCTGTTACGATGACGACGATACCTACCTCAGCAAAAGGCGACACGAAACTGCACAGACACACGACGCCGCTGTCGGCGAACAGCTTGGCGACTTCGGCCACCCTCCTGATGTTCTCTTCTCGGTCTTCCTTTGTGAAGCCCAGGTTCTTGTTGAGCCCGGTGCGGATGTTGTCGCCATCGAGACCGTAGGCTGGAATACCTGTGGAGGTAATCAGTTTTAATTTAATTAAGTACTTATATATTTTTACAAGCGACTGCCCGCGACTACGTCTACGTGGTCAGTTATTTCTCTATCCCTCGAGAACAGGGGCCCTATTTTTGAATCGCTCGGCAGGCGTCGAGCGCTCTTTTCGACTGATTTTCGTCCGACATATGACTCAAAACAATGAGAAGTCGAACGAAAATCAGTCGAAAAGAGCGCTCGACGCCTGCCGAGCGATTCAAAAATAGGGTCCCTGAGCTCTTTTCGGGATGAAAGGTATGTTCTATGTCCTTTTCTGTACCCCTGTATGCAAAATTTCATGATGATCGGTTCAGAAGTTAAGACGTGAAGGCGTAACAAACAAACAAACGGACTTTTGAATGTATAATATTAGTAAGGATTAAGTAAGAATGCAACGGTGGCAAACACCTGTCTAAAGTGCAATTACATTAAATCATTTACCATCGAATTATTTATTACTAGCGTAATAATAATTCGAAGGCAATATTTTATCGATATTTTGACGTCAATAAGCACCTGTGTTTATTTAGCTTTACGTAGATATTTTAATGATATAGGTTTACATATATCGGGTCATTTTGAACTTACCATCCATATTTTACGGATGTGTCCAGTCCATGAAACCAACAACTTTCTCTAAGAAACATGTGTCGAATTTCGCCAAAAAATTTTGGTCATCCCATACTAAATTGATCACGTAATCTCTTTGATTTGTATGGAAAGTCGATTTTTATTTTACATATTTGATCATGTGTTCCTTAGAGAAAGTTGTTCAGTTTTATGGACTGAACACATCCTCAATATTTGGATGGTGGATACAAAATGACTTTGTATATCCTAAGATAAGTACAAACAGGAACTGTTAGGAATAATTACTGCATTTCATTTTCCACAATTAAACGACATTGATGAAAATCATATACAAATAGTAAAAACTGTATTTATGTGACCTTCATATTAATCAGTACGATAATATTTCGCAGCGATACCTATACACGTGTATGTAATGCTAAACAGCAACTAACAACCAAATCAGTTTGAGATGAATTAACAACTAGCTTCAAGGCTTCTGATTATATCGGCCTATTAATCAATTAAAAAAGAATCGCTCTACTTAAAGCAAGGACACAGAATATTAAATATTCGATACCTAGTGTATAGGTAAGTAGCAATTATATAGTAGATTTTTTCAACACACTTGCTCGTAAAGTGAGGCCTAATAGATCGCTTATAAGGCCATAAACCGAGCTATAAACAAACCCCGTGCGTAAAAATATTATACACTAGTGCGTTATAGAATTGTCCTTACAAAGTTAAATTAGTAACTTACTGCAAGTTCTATGCGAGTAAACAGATCATTCCCAATTTAACCGGGTAATAGTTATTTTTTTTAGTAACAACAAAGAGGTTTTATGCCGCTGAAAATTCTTGGAATATTTTTGGAATAAATAAAATTGTGTAAGTCCTTAATTAAGTCAAACAAATATTTATTATTATCAAATTATTCATAATTCACAAATATTTTGTTATCAAATATTAATATTTGCATTTATCACTTTAAATTATAATTTTGAAGTATTTGTATTTGAAGTTTTCACTCAGTCCTTTGTTTGCAAAATATTAATGCATTGTGGGCGTGTGAAAAAAAAACCTGCGCGCTTTTTCCCATTATTTTCATAATTTGTGTTGTCGTATTTGTTGCTGTGTGGAAAATTACTTTGTTTTTTCCTCGCAAATGTGTTGAAAAACGTCGTATTAAACTCGTGAGCTCTTGCTTATTGCACACTTGGCTGAGTTACTACGCCCTCGCCTACGCTCGGGCTGCAAATCACAGCCTCGTGTGCAATGAGCAACCTAAGCTATCTTGTCTCATAATGTACTATTATTAAATGATAAAGATTCGACATTTGTAAAGTAAGATCCGTTTCACAAATACTCTTTCTATAAGGCAGGGATGCCCATACTTTATCTTAAGGAGAACGACCTAGCAACAATTTATGACTAAGAGATCGACATTTTGACCGTTGTTAAAAAAAATTGCACAAGTAAAACTACATTGGGTGCAAAATGTCAAATCTGTTATCCATGGCGATCGACCATAAAACCTCTCGCGATCGATGAGGTATCAACACGATCAACCATATAAGATTCTTGCAACCATAGAATAGAATAGCGAGTCTTTGCGATTGCGTTTTTTTATCCGGTGAAATTAGAATAATTGCTCTAATGTCTAATACTAAATACTACAATGCAACCAACACCTCTAAAGTTTTAAATAAAATCGTATCAATGATATCTGTTTACATCGATATCTCATATTACCTAACGTGATCCAGGTCATAATCATAATAACACGTGGAATCACGCAACTGTTACACTCCGTTCCATTGAGATTGAACAATACTGAACGTTTTCCTACTGAGTAACACATATTAAGTCGAAGATGATTTGAAGCATAACGTTGTTAAGCGTCAATGGTTCTGGTAAGGCTGCTAAACAGACTCAGTAGAATACAGTTTTGTAAATACCTTGGGTTGTATTGTATCAGAAATCTTTCACAGATACCAAATATGTGATTCAATTTTGAATTATTATTAAGTTTTAAGTTTTTGGCAATGTTAACACATTCTTGCATTGAACTATTTTCATCTAGGCAATTTGAGTCCTAATAAGAGCGCTGTGCCTGAGATACGGTGCAGATGTCATTTGATTGTATCAAAGATGTTTAGTTCATTTAAGTACCTATGAGATGTTAAAAACTATGTATTTTTATAAATAATATTTTTATCATTATTATTATTATTATTATTTATGTTTCACATAACACAGGAAACCTGACAGGTAATTACGACTATGGAGAAACAAAATATTATATTCGCAAAACGTTTGTATCGTGACTTCTTGACACGTCCTATTCGTAAAAAGTCCGAAGGATTAGAGTTTTCAGTTTCAAGATTTCTATACATTTTTATGCTAATTTCGAGGTTTTTTAAAACATATCCTTATATCTCTTATTAGAATGTTGATAAGATCAGTTGGGTGTATATAGCGATTTGAATCTCCTCCATTTACTCCCTGGATGGCCATCATCAGATCACAACTAAGTAGGACAATGCTTGGCGGAGAACCAAGGCTTCAAAGTCACCTCGTTTGTATGAAAATCGGCTGATGTCCTTAATTATCTGGCCACCAAACCAATGTAGGTCTAGGCGTCAAAACGTAATAAATAAACATGGGACAAAAGACTAAGCTAATTTAGGCATTATCTCCAATTAATAATAGAGAACAATTTAATTCAAATCTAGCACTATGATAATTTATAATCCTGTTTAGTGCATCATGCACTTAAATTGATAAATAAAAATTTTGGGCTCATTTTGCTAAGTTTTGTGACTGCAAAACTCAAAGACATCAGGGGCTGTATTATGACCTCTTATTTCCAGTCAGTTTTCTGACTGGCTATCAATCTATCTCTTTTATTTGCTATACAGCGAGAAAGAGATGTCACTACAGCAATTTATAAACCTGGCAGGATTTAAGAGCTCGTAATACGGCCTCAGGGCCCTATATAATAAACGTGACAATTATTGTCACCTGTCATGACATTTGTATATCCATTGCGTCAATCGATTTGAAACTAGAATTAACTACTCATAGCTATACCGCAATGTAAACCAAATTGTCACGTTATTAAATAGGGCCCTGAAAGAATAGCCCAAAACAGGCTCATCACTAAAACATTATGAGGCTAGCCTGAATTTGACCTTAAACCACATAACAAAATAAATAATAGTACCTACCTATTCAAGAAATTTGCATCTTTCGTGACCTTTGGCGATTGGTAGGTGATCTAATGTGACACTTAAAAGATAAGATACCAATTGATAAAAAAATACTTCAAACAAACTGAAACGTTGATTTTGTCAACCAATCACTTATCGAGCAAGATACGCCTATCTTAATCAGGCATATTGTCCGTCACCAAATAATACCTAGTACTTAGTTAACTAAGTCCCTGGTTACATTACCATACCTGCTGGACCAAAACCTAATTGCTCGATCATCCTATGCATTCTTATTCAAAACAAAACATATTCTGCTTTGTAGGTAGGATACAGCTTCTTCGCTAATAAATCGATTGCTTCTATGAGTAGACCTCTTATAAGACACCTCTTTTATACGATATAATGGCTTTGTCAGCCTTTCTAAGCAACCTTCTTGTCTAGTCCAATCAACGGGGCTTATGCAACCCGAATAATTCTTCCGTCTATGAAATTTGGCATGTGATGAAGTTAAGTAATACAGATTACAGATGAACAATAATCCAATAAATTTTGTTACGAGAAGTTAGGTATTTTCACCTAAACATGAAAATCGCTTATATCTCTCTGTGAATATTTCCTCGGGCTAAAATACTTTCTGTATACGTACTTGTGTATTAGTTAGAATAAGTATGTAAAAGAATCCAATATTTTTTCGATTTCGGAGATACTCCAAATTTAAATTTTAATATTTTTCAATATATCTTTTCTTAATAAAAATATCTGCTGATTATTATTTTTAATATGTTTTTATATTCTTAAATATATAGCTTTGTTCAGTAAGTCAATTAATTTTCTTCTTTAATCATATTTTTTTATTTTTTGGTCTTAAGAGGTAATGTGAAAAATAGTCGGTCCATTTTCATACATTTATGTATAAATATGATTAAAGAAGAAAATTTGTTGGCCTACTGAACAAATCTATATATTAAGGGTATAAAAAATATTAAAAAATAATAATCAGCAGATATTTTAATCAAGAAAAGATATATTGAAAAATATTAAAATTTAAATTTGGAGTATCTCCAAAATCGAAAAAATATTGGATTCTTGTACATACTTATTCTAACTAATACACAAATACGTATACAGAAAGTATTTTAGCCCGAGGAAATATTCACAGAGAGATATAAGCGATTTTCATGTTTAGGTAAAAATACCTAACTTCTCTTAACAAATTTTATTGGCTTATTGTTCATCTGTAATCTGTGTTACCTAACTTCATCACATGCCAAATTTTATAGACGGGAGAATTTTTCGGAAGTCTCCATACAACAAATATGCTCATTGATTGGACTATGTCGTCTAGTCCAAGAGCGCTAATTCTGGACGATAAAACCAAAACCGTTACATATAATTAAGGTTATATTTACCTAAAATCTTTGGTTTAGCTTTAGAATTCTCATTTAAATTGTCCAAGGATTATCCTAGACAAAGCTTTTAACAATTTTATCAAAACGAAAGAGAGTATTTTTCTGTAAACGAAACCGAAACGGTTATGATTTAGTTTTGGTTTTATCGCTGAAAGTTAGTTAAACTTGCTAATGTTTTTTACACGACTGCCCAAAGCAAGAAGAGTGTATATGTGTTCAGGGTTCACGTATGTTTGTGGGTATGTGGGTTTCTTTATTCCACCATAACTTCTAAATGCCTGAACTGATTTGGATAAATGGAAGTTTATCCAAATCAGTTAGAATCCTTACAGCATCCCGAGTGACACTGGCTATATTTTTTTTAGAAAAAAAAAACTATATGGCGACTGTACGACGCCATTTTCAAATGTGAAAAATTTTTTTCTTTCTTTCTATATACCAATATGGGCATCAAATGAAAGGCCTTGATGAGCACATTCCAAAACTATATAATACTAGCGGCCGCCCGCGGCTTCGTCTGCGTGGAAAGTTTTTTTGCTATCCCTCGGGAACAATCCTTTTTTTCGGGATGAAAGGTACCCTATGTCCTTTTCTGTACCCCTGACAACGTGTATACAAAATTTCATGATGATCGGTTCAGTAGTTAGGACGTGAAGGCGTAACAAACAAACAAATAAACAAACAAACGGACTTTCGCATTTATAATATTAGTAAGGATAAGGATAGTAAGGATATCACTAAAATGTGTGAAATAAAAATAAATAAATTAAAAAAAATATAAAAACACGACTGTCCTGCCAAAAACGGACTAAAAAGTTAAACAACAAGTGTCATTGCAGTCGGGGGACCTCTTTGATCAAAAATTGTTCCATAATAAGGTCCCCCGACTGCAATGACACTTGTTGTTTAACTTTTTAGTCCGTTTTTGGCAGGGCAGTTGTGTTTTTAATATTTTTTTTTAATTTATTACCGTATCTTTTTTAGGAAACAAGTGACGACATACCTTTGGATACCAAGTAAGCCTCAAGTGCGAAGGCAATACTGGTTTTACCAGCGCCACTCAGACCCGTGAACCAGACAGTGCTGCCACGGAAAGCTCTGCTGCCGAGGGCTCGACTCCTCGTAGCCCTGGACACCTGGTGCTTTTGTTCCACCACATTTGTCGCCACTTGGGCACACTGAAACAAAAATATTCTGTTTTTAACTTTTTCGATAAAATTGATTTTTTTAACCGCCTGTGGTTTAGTGGTTCGTCCACCCGTATAAGACGCAGGGGTCCCGATTCGATTTCCAAGGGGAGTACAATTTGTACTCGATTTGGTTAGTGGTAGGGCTTATTTCAAGTCCATCTAGCTAGCTATTAAAAAATCTTTTGAATATGTACTAAATTAAAAGCTGGGTACTGCACCCGGCTTTTTGTGTACTGCGCTTCCATCTTCGGCCTTATCGTGACTTTACATCAGGGATTGAAACACCGTTAAAAAAAATAACGATATAAAAAAATAACTTTAAAAATACCGTTAAAACATTTTATAGGTAAATTTACCGGTAAAAATAACGTTAAAAATATTATATTAGCCATATTATTTTACTGTTTTGATTACTATTCATCTGTTTGTGCGTAAATCTTGCTAATCACTTAATTAAACTTGTCTTACGCTATGCATATCCATCATGATTGAATTATAGTTAACCAGGAAACAAGGTATTATGTACCGTAGACTTCACGTGAATGCAAGTTTTACGACCGACTTAGAAGTTAGTAAATAAATACCGATATCGTAATCCAACCACCATAATAGTTTATGCATATCAGGTTGTAAACAGTGCAATAGAAGGGGATTGTTGCATCAAAGTAAGATAACAGATTTTTCTAGAAAAAAAAGATAATAACTTGCAAAAAAACATCGTTGTTAAATTGCAATTATCGTTTAAGGAAATAAGTTGGATAAAGCTGTTGAAAGGGTTATTCTTTTACCAATGAAACTGAAATTTTCATTTTCCTCACTTATTTAGTTTCTCTCACCTAAGGCATCTATTTTCTCTAACCTAAGGCAGAGATTGCTATATAGCAATAAGGCCGCCTTGTGTATGTTTCCTTTTAGTCATTTTGTCTCTATTTGTCCTATGTTTTGTCGTATGCAATTAAGTTTTTTATTATTATTTGTTGAGATATTGTTCGGAAAACGTGAACAATATTTGAACCACTCTAGGCTAATTTTTTGTTTATTTTTATTGGTACCTACACTATACCACATTAATATAAACCACTATACTAATGTTTTTTTTATAAAGTAAGAATAATAATAAGTATAATAATAATAATAGTCATAGTAAGTAATCATTCTAATTTGGAGGTACCTACATATATTGTGTATTCATATGTAATCAACGATAGTACAGTATATGGAGATGATACGATACAAAACATTGCGTGTTGTCCTTATTAGAGGTCAATTTTAATAAAAAAAATACACCTAAAGCTGCAGTTATACTTGTCCTTGGACTCTACAGTCGAATCCATATATTAACGATGCATAGTAAATACAAATTAACAAAACTGTGTTAAGATTATTTGCAATGTAAATTTATAATTACTAAAATGCATCTAATAAAATAATTAATTTGATAGGAACAGTTCAACTTGACCTCGCCGAAGTTAATAATGACCGTTATAAAAATATTCTTATTATGTTCTGCGAACAACTTCCTAGTTGTGCTAAAAGAAATAAATCTAAATTTAGCACTGGATACAATAGTAAGAACTATTTCCTCGTATCGTTTTTTTTGTTAATTTATAATTATTGCAAAATCATGTTACCATGACCTTGCCATACTTGGGGAACTAAACCGATTGTTCAAAATAAACAAAAAATCCTCATGCATTATTTTTCCGACGGTTTTTTTTGACACGTACCTGATCGACCATTTTAGAGGTAGAGCCATCTAAATAGAGCTCTTGTATGTAATAACCATGCTTACATAAATGGGGCTAAACCTCTGACCTAATAATGTACTAACTTATTGTGAATTCAAGTACAAAGATAAGATGGGACGTCGGAGATAAACATGACTAGAAAATATTATCCACAAATTCCCGCAGGAAACGAAAGTCGCAGGCGAAACGTAACACGTTCTTAAGTGGCAATTATCATTGAGCATGGTACAGAGATTCAAATGTTGCCCACTCGGGGGAACACCATAGTCGTGATCCTTGGGGGGAGACCAATGTCCCAATGAGCAGTTGACACGATGAAAAGCCTAATGCCTAGCTTAAGCTAGGGTCTACTCTACGAAATCCACTCACAACCAAACAGGGTTGCCAACCCTACTATATAACATAGTATCCTACTATATTGCGGGCTCGCCTAGGTACTATATTTTTTGAAAAAATATATAGGAAGTAGGCAAAACTACTATATTTTTTCAAGTGAAAAAATTAAACAAATGCAGCAAAAAAATTATTACTTAAGAGTAATCGCATAATATTTTTTGTGTTATGAAAATGTTTTGTGAGTATGAAAAATACAACTTCTTTAAAATCCTCCGTACAAAACCGGAACCTACTATATTTTATTGGACCTTTTCGCCATCTACTATATTTTTACACGTAATAATCTTGAAAATACTATATTTAACGCAAAAAAGTTGGCAACCCTACAACCAAACCAAGTAACTCTTATTTGCAACTGTTCATCAAAATACCATCAGGCTTTCGGTCCATCAGCCATTTTTGATGTCCCCATTGCTGGGGCACAGGCCTTCCTTATGGGTGGATTAGGAGCACGGGCCATAACCCACCACGCGGGCCCAATGCGGATTGGTGGGTATTAACGACTGCAAATGCAGCCGGGACCAACGGCTTAACGTATAACTAACTAACTACTATTACTACTACTACTAACTAACATAACTAACTCGCGATAGTAAATTTTTGGTCACCCATCCCATGACCGACCCTTGCGAATGTTGCTTAACTTACGCAATCGCTGGGCCAGGCGCTAAACCACTGCGCCACCGAGCTCCTCGGATTTAACGTCATTTACTTTCGGTTTTCTCACAGGGGGGTATTACAACCTCTTAAAATTTGCCAGGTTTATGAATTGCTATAGTTACATCTCTTTCTCGCTGTATAGCAAATAAAGGAGATGCATTGATATAGCCATTCAGAAAACTGGCAAGTTTTAAGAGGTTGTAATACGGGGGCAGGGCACTAAGGGTAAGGGCTATTGAGGACTATGATTATATACTTAACTAGCGACCCGCCCTCGCTTCGTTTCGGTGTAGTGTAAAATTTGACACCAAGTATTATACATTTCCTCTTGAATCACTCTATCTATTAAAAAAGCCGCATCAAAATCCGTTGCGTAGTTTTAAAAATCTAAGCATATACAGGGACAGACAGCGGGAAGCTACTTTGTTTTATATTGTGTAGTGAAGTAAGCATGCCTTTTTATTATTAATATCTAATAAGAATATATTAGAAGTAGAAGAGTCATTCAAAATTGATAGTAAAGTAGATTCAGTAGTAGAGAAAGTCGACTTGTAAGTTACGTAAACGTAAACAAACCGGCTAGGTACATAACTATACAAACTGCAGTTACTATCAAAGTAGCACTCATTAGTATAACGATGCATAGCCATATTTAATTTAATCAAAGTGTGTAAAAATATGATGCATTTGAAATTAAAAAAGTTACTGAATTCTCATTTACATGTAAAGAGTAAGGAAAATAACCTCACTTCTGCACTTTTTCGATGTTTTTCGTTGTTATCATCATTATCACAATTATCTTTCTTGAATAAAAGTCATCATCATCATATCAGCCGCACGACACCCACTGCTGGGTATAGGCCTCCCCCAAGGATTTCCACGACGATCGGTCCTGCGCTTCCCACATCCAGTGGCTTCCGGCAATCTTCACCAGATCGTCGGTCCACCTTGTCGGGGGCCTACCCACGGAGCGTCGTCCGGAGCGCGGTCGCCATTCCAGAACCTTTCCGCCCCAACGGCCATCGGTTCTTCTCGCTATGTGTCCAGCCCACTGCCACTTTAGCTGAGCAATCCTTCGAGCGATGTCGGTTACTTTAGTTCGCCTGCGGATCTCCTGATTTCTGATTCGTGAATAAAAGTAATTGAAGCAAATTAACAGCACGTTAAAGTTTATTTTGATGTAGAATTCAATACGTTTTCGCCTTAAATACGACAAACAGATGAACTTACGCAAACGTTTTTGGTGATTTTATGACTTTTTTATTATCATCTGTGAGGTTTATAAGCAATTCAATATTTTGTAGGAACTAGAGAATCTCTTCAGCTTGTCGTATTATTTATCTATGGCTACAACTTTACGTTTTTTATATAAAAAAAGAAGAACCATCCACACCATGTTTTGATACTACCTACTTCTATACAAAAAAAAGTTGGGAGTTACAAGTCGTGATAAAGTTTGGCCACATGATAGAAACTGATCTGTAGGCTGTTTATCCTTACTAATATTATAAATGCGAAAGTCCGTTTGTTTGTTTGTTTGTTTGTTTGTTTGTTACGCCTTCACGTCTCAACTACTGAACCGATCGTCATGAAATTTTGCATACACGTTGTCAGGGGTACAGAGAAGGACATAGGGTACCATTCATCCCGAAAAAAAGTATTGTTCCCGAGGGATAGCAAAAAAACTTTCCACGCAGACGAAGTCGCGGGCGGCAGCTAGTAACTAATATTAAGCTAGGCCAAACTATCCTTACATACAGTTCCATACGGCCGGCGGCGGGTTGAATAGCGCACTTTTCCCGGCTCCATTCTAAAAACTATAATAATTCAGGTTTAACTAATAGGTCAAATGTGGTATCATTTTCGGATAAATCAATAACGTAGAATTTATTTCTGGTATAAAGAAATGCAATTTATTACGCAGTTTCTGAAAAATTACACAATAACCAACATTTTTAAACTTCATTTTTTTAGTTTAGGTATTGGCACTTGTTTCAGTATTTTCAAAAAAACTACTTTAAAGAAGCGTTTTTCAGGTTAATTTGTAATATGGTTTTGTTATGTTAACTATATTTTATACAATTTGCGCCTAACCCAAGTAGTTGAGGTCCATTGTTTGCGGAGACACAGCTAGTCAAAAATATGCATTTTTTCACGAAATAAAAGGGGTTTCCGTTTCGTTCGGAAGCATTTCTCAGTTTTTTCGTTTATATTTCTGTAAAGATAATTACATTTTCTACAATTTGAGCCTAACTTGAGTAGTCTAGGTTTGCTAGTTGCAAAGACACAGCTAGTCAAAGATAAGATTTTTTCAATTAATTTCAATAAAAAGCACATTTTTAACCAGCTATGTCACTGCAACCAATAGACTTAGACTACTCAAATTAAGCTCAAATTGTAGGAAATTTAATTAACTTTACAGAAATATAAACAAAAAACCTGAAAAATGTTTCTGAACGAAACGGAAACCTTTTTTAGTTCGTGAAAAAATGCATATTTTTGACTAGCTGTATGTCCGCAAACAATGGACTCAAACTAGTTGGGTTAGGCTCAAATTGTATAAAATATAGTTAGCATAACAAAAGCATATTACAAATTAACCTGAAAAACGCTTCTTTAAAGTAGTTTTTTTTGAAAATACTGAATCAAGTGCCAATACCTAAACTAAAAAAATGAAGTATAAAAATGTTGGTTATTGTGTAATTTTTCAGAAACTGCGTAATAAATTGCATTTCTTTATACCAGAAATAAGTTCTACGTTATTGATTTATCCGAAAATGATACCACATTTGACCTATTAGCTAAACCTGAATTGTTATAGTTTTTAGAATGAAGCCGGGAAAAGTGCGCTATTCAACCCGCCGCCGTATGGAACTGTATGTAAGGATAGTTTGGCCCAGCTCAATATTAGTTAGAAACAGCCTACAGATCAGTTTCTATCATGTGGCCAAACTTTATCATGACTTGTAACTCCCAACTTTTTTTAGTATAGAGGTTCATACCTACTATTACCCTAAATGAGCGCACAATATGCAAATAGAGTATGAACGAAACGTTACTCGATCGGGATTGGTTCTAACCTAGCCTGATATTTCGGATATAGCTAGATGCAAGTGTTTCAGTGGAATAATTAATAGCATTTATTACTACTGCTATTACTAAAAATTTTGAAAATCAGTTTAACCATCATATTTTGAAGCAATTTCCGAGAAGGTTTGATGGAGAAAATATTATTACAGTGCAAGTCACACTCGCACTTGCTCATTTTTTACCCATCTGGAAAGAAAGAAAGGATTATGTTTATGTTTTTCGCGCGTATCTTGTATGTATGTTTGTACCTATACCTATGTAATATTTTTTATTACCTCATATCTTTCAAACGACTGAACGGTGTGTTGCGCTGCCACCCGGCCACAGTCGATTTCATAATATATGGGCATATCAATTAAATGTTCTTTAATTGTTCTTGCAGTACCCGTGACTAGATTAATTGTACCACAAATATATCTTGTGGAAAAAGCATTTGTTTTTGGCCGGGCGGTGCCGTATACGCTGCAGCCCGGCCACGCATGTTTTCTATGGTAGGATGCTCAGAATGTTTCCCAAATATAAACCAAATAAATGTTCCTTTTCTGTTCTTTAATTTACAATTAAATAAACCAAGAGAAACGCACAAATAAACAGAAAATTATCTAAATCTAAATATATAAAAAAAGAAACTGATTGGTGACTCACGTATCAACGCCCAGCCCAAACCGCTGGGTCTAGAGACTCCAAATTTGACACATAGGTTTCTTATAAGGTCTAGGGGTGCACTAAGAAAGAATTTTTCAAAACTCACCCCTTAAAGGGGTGAAACGGGGGCCCAAAGTTTGTATGAAAGTCCGTCAGTTTTGAAGCTAGGATCTTAAAATTTTGTTTTTAGGCTGACGATTGAAAATTAATATACATGTGTCTCAGCATTTTTGAAAATTCTACTCCGCAAGGGGTGAAGAGGGGGATGATGTGTATAGAATATACATATTTTCGAAGTAAAAATCACAAAATTTATTATTTAGGCTTATGGGTGTAAATCTAACACAACGTATATCGTTATTGTTAGTATTTCAATCCCTATGGAGTTGAAATGGGGGTGAAATGGGGTAAATAAACCTAAAATCGATATGGATGTCGTTATTGGGGGTATTTACCCCCTTTTATAGCATTTTTCTAACACATTTATTTTGAAAATCAACCCTTAGCGGGTAAAAAATGATTTTCAAAATAACAAAATATATGTTTGCCTATTTATTTTTAGACGTGCTGCTATGAAGTTTAAAAGTATGTCTATTTAATATTCTTTTTCCATACAAACCCCTCAACCCCAACTTCACCCCTCCCCTATAGGTGTTGTACGAACCATGTCCACCGTGTTGGACTTCAAAATAAATGTTATTTCCGCAATCGTCATCCCAGGAAATCCCAATAACGACATCCATATCGATTTTTAGGTTTATTTACCCCATTTCATCTCCATAGGGATTGAAATACTAACAATAACGATATACGTTGCGTTAGATTTACACCCATAAGCCTAAATAATAACATAAGAGATTTTTACTTCGAAAAATAATTATTTTCAATACGCAACTTCATCCCCCTTTTCACCCCTTTGGGAGTAGAATTTTCAAAAACGCTGAGACACTTGTATATTAATTTTCAATCGTCAGCCTAAAAAAAAAATTTTGAGATCCTAGCTTCAAAACTGACGGACTTTCATACAAACTTTGGGCCCCCGTTTCACCCCCTTAAGGGGTGAGTTTTGAAAAATCCTTTCTTAGTGCACCCCTAGACCTTATAAGAAACCTATGTGTCAAATTTGGAGTCTCTAGACCCAGCGGTTTGGGCTGTGCGTTGATTCGTGAGTCACCAATCAGTTTCTTCTTTTATATATTTATATTTAGATAACTTTCTGTTTATTTGTGCGATTCCCTTGGTTTATTTAATTGTAAAATAAAGAACAGAAAAGGAACATTTATTTGGTTTATATTTGGGAAACATTCTGAGCATCCTACCACAGAAAACATGCGTGGCCGGGCTGCAGCGTATACGGCACCGCCCGGCCAAAAACAAATGCTATTTCCACAAGATATATTTGTGGTACAATTAATCTAGTCACGGGTACTGCAAGAACAATTAAAGAACATTTAATTGATATGCCCATATATTATGAAATCGACTGTGGCCGGGTGGCAGCGCAACACACGACTGAACGGGATATCGTTAGATTTGTCTTGACAACCTAAATGTTCTTAGATTATTCTTAGATAGTAGATAAGTGACGTTAAAAAACTAACATAGCGGCTATGAGGTGCTATTATTTGAAGTGAAAAAAAAAAATTAGAATACTGCACTATCTATGGGTATTTTTTTAGTTTATTTGGAAAACAAACAATTTCACAATACGTTTAGTAATTATCATCTTAGGCTTATCATAAGGATTTCAAAAGGATATATCATGACCATAATATAGTAAGTAAATACTCATTTAACTAAAAAGACATAAATAAGAATAAATAATGTAAAAAAACTAAAAAAACTCGCCTGCATCAAAAGACAAGTCGACTGAAAATATGGAAACAAGAACAAATTACAACATATTGATAGTAGGTAGTAAGTGTTTAGAACATTTGTTCAACATAAACGACATTTTAATAAACATGCAGACGGTGGCATAGAATTTAATGATAAGATTTATTTAATGATAGTTTATTATATCATATTATCAAGCTTAGATAACAGCTGTATAAAGCTATATTTTTATAGTAGGAGGTATTTGTACCTTGAAACTAGCAGCTTTATTTAATAATGACAGACTGACAAGTGTTTTTTATTTGTTTTAAACTAATTAAGTAACTGTTTGAGTCATTATTTAAGTTTGTATTGAGCACGATTTCCAATACCATAAAATTGCTTTAAGTCGTTTTCTTCTAGAAAATTATTTAACATAAACGTAGTTTTTATCATTGAATTAGTGCCTCTTTCATGCAAACCATAATGTGCCTAATATTCATTGTACAATTTACAATTTTTTTCTAATTAGTAAGACTATAAATTCTAAATGGCCCTTTAAAAATGTGAGTGATAATTTACATCCTAAGTACCCAAAATCTATAAAGAACAAACACAAGTTTAAATAAGTTAAGAAACTAAAAAAACTTGCTTTTGTGTGGATTATTGTTTATAAACTAATCCATGTTTGTAATATAATATCTTTCTTATTTACTAAGTCATAGTACTTATTTACAGCAAAAACCCTAAGTTTAGTTTAATATGAAGCACCCAAAGATTTCAATCTTTGGAAGCACATACTTATATAGATAGGTACTTAAATTCAGACTTAACTTTAGAAATTAACGCTAAATATTTCCCTTATTGATTAAAGTAATAAGACTAGATAAAGTAAATTCTAGATATTAAGTTAACAGTTTTCGGATATGTTCAAGATATGCCTGACAGGATAATATCACTCTGTTAAATATTGAGGCGGAAATATTAAAAATAATATCTAAAGAAAGAAAGCTTGGAATCCACAATAACATTTGAAATTATTGTGATTTGTTATATTATTGTTTAACAAAAAAGAAATAGATTTGAAATAAGTCTTATCTACAGTTTGAGAACATTGTCTAATTTTGAATTGTGTAATTGTTAAGAAGAGTTAAAAACTAAGTTAACGTAACACACTCATGAGAACGTAAACATTTATTACCGGAAGGAAAGTTATCGCATCAAAATAAAGGAAATAGTGAAAGTAACAAAGTATAATCCTAAGAGGTATAGTTCGTATCACGAAAGATGACCCCAAATGGCGCCCATCTTCGCATTATAACTCATGAAGAAAAGACTTAAGACAAAATATTATATCATATAATATTACATAATATATATATCTACTATCTATACGTAATATTATTGTCTTAATTCTTTTTTATTCATGAGTTATGATGCGAAGATGAGCGCCATTTGTGGACTGTGGTCATCTTTCGTGATTCGCACTATAACATAATGTTTCGTGTTTAGATTTCATTCGTTACAAACAAATAATTAGTCGATCGTTAGTGATCTATAGATAAGAATATAAATGATAATCATCAAATAAAAGTTGTTTCCGTTTTATTAGCATAAACGGTGTAATAGTTTTGAATTTGTACGATCACAAGAATCACGATTGTGATAATAAGTACGAATTTAAAGTAAAAAGAAAAACAAACAATTCACTAACCGGTCTAATTTCAACGTTGCCATTTCCATTGCCCCACTTTTCAATATGATATTTCTCAAAGGTATCTCGAATTTTTTTGTTCCTGATCTCCAAACTCATTTTCGGATATAAAACTTCGCTTCTAGTAAGAAAATAAACTTTCCCTCTCACGAGGTATGCGTACGCGCAAATGAAATCGAAAACGCGGCAGCGTTCGACGCCGCTTTTACGTACACTGATGCAGTCGGCGACCGCACGGCTTGTTTTAAATTGGCATTAAATAATTGTACGCACGAATATTTCAATTGGACATTATTGACTAGCCTTGCACAGTGCCGCTCTATGGAAACCAATCTGAAAGTATGCAATATAATTTAGATAAATTTTATTACAATTAAAATTGCAACCGTTTCCTTAAAACGTGCAACATAGTAAGTATTTAGGTCTAGGGTCTGTCTCAGACATGGGCGTACCCAGGTTCTGGGCCAGGGGGAGGCAAATCTATTGTATCGCCCCCAGGGGGGGGGGCAAATTTATTGTAAATCAAATATATTGTATGGCAAATAAGAACTTTTATTGATAACAATTGATAGTTAGTTGGAGGTAAACAAAATCCGGGGGGGCAGCTGCCTCTCCCTGCCCCCTCCTCGGTACGCCCATGGTCTCAGAGGATAAATAGAAGATTGCTAAATCCTTCAACTAAAATAAGTAGATAGCTAAAATGATAAAAAAGAAACAATAAACTCTTCTTAATTCAATTCAATGGCCCAGTATCACAGAATATTAATACTTAGTACTAAACTACCAAACGTCTAGCTAAATTTATATTATAAGTATAGTTATAATTTCTTAACGAACCTCTGTTCGTTAGAAATTATAAGGTAACAGTATAAATAATTCATTTCGTTAATGAACAAAGTTGGCTCGATCGCTCTTTTTTGAATTTCTCGATGTGTCTTGAGGCTGATATGATGATGATGTAGCGTTATAAACATAATATAAGCGATAATATATCCGAGATTAGATACAGGAAAATAATTTTATGAAACTCGTACTTATAGAGTATTATGGTTTCGAAGATATTTTAACTTATACTTATACCACAGCTGTGCTTATACAGTGATATGATACAGCAACCAGTTGGAGTTTATTGAAAAGCTTAGTAAAAATAATCAAGACATCAAAGAGCAATTATTATTCCTTTCAGGAAAGCATGTAGGTATCTATTACGAACTTGAGGCACTAATGTATTTATTTATGTCATTAAGCATGAGATTGTATAAGGTCGTGTCGTTACTAGATAACTTCCGTGCTCTATAAAATAGCAGGTCAGGATGTTTGAGAATGAAAGTTGGATAGAACAGTCTAAGAAGAAACATGGATGCCGGGTTAATAACGAATGAATATTGTTTAAACTCTAAAATCATAATAACTATAAAAACGTAATACACCCCTCTTTTTGTGGGATTCGCAGTCTAATAAAAAAGCCACCTAAATAATGTTATAAATTATTATAATAAAAATGTCCGATATGAAAAAATATACTTATTTAAAAATATTATAAAGTGTGAGTCTTTATAAAGTGCACAAATGAAAATGAGTGAAACTATGCTTAATTTTATCGACGGGTTTTCCCGTTTATATCTATATTTTTATTAAAAGAAAATATTTTTAAATAAAAAAATTAATGTCTGTTAGTGCTAGATTCGGACAAGCTCCAGTTATATGTTGTATCGTTTCTGCATGTGTGACATTTACGGCATTTATCATTGGTCGTGTTAGGGTCTTTGATGATATGTTTTTGTAATTTTTTTGTATTAATGACTTGATTTTGAATTGCTATGGCAAAACCTTCGGTTTCCGGGAAAAGTGCACCAATCTGTAACCATTTGTTTGATGCTTCAGCATCTACGTGTGGTTGTTGCAGGTCATGTGGATGTCGGCCGTGTAGTATCTTTTTCTTCCAATCTTCTATTAGTGATTTCTCTTTATCTCTGTTACTAACTTGTGTTGAATTTATCAGTCTGTCTGCTAGGTTAAGGGGTGTATAGTTTGTGTCATTGTGTGTTACTGCATTATGTTTATCACTAGTTTGAGCTTTATCATAGAAAAAAGATTTGTTTGTTTCTTCCAAGGAGATAGTATGTTTATGAGACCACGACCCCCATTGTGTCTTTTAATTACGAGTCTTTCTATGGTTGATTTGGGGTGTAGATGTTTGTGTTTAGTGACAGAGGTTTTAGTTAGGCGTTCTATTTTAGATATACTAGTTTTAGTCTATTTAACAATACCGAAAGAATATGTAAGAATTGACAACACAACAAAAAGATTACATGCCCTGTTTATTTGCTTTTCGAAGAGAGAATGAAAAAAGACATGAACCATATATTTTAGTTTTTGTTCAATTTTTTTTTGCTAAAATAAAAATGTTTTAAAACTTTTCCAGAAGTGACGTAGCTCTGAGGCTTTTTGTAGTGATTCATCTAGTTTTTTTGTCCTAAACATAAAACGCATACTGTTAAATGGCATTATCATCATTTAGCATAATATTTTTTAGTACAATTTCTAACCGCATAAATATCATAATATTGAATTTTGTTAAGCATAAATATTGAATGGCATATTTTCAAAAACATATATATCAAAACGCATAATTTTTAATTGGTATATTGTTTAAAAAGCATAATCATCGAAAGACATAAATTTATCACGCATAATGATAAAAGACCTAATTTCTTTGAGCATATTTTTGAAATTAATTCATGATAAAATATTTTATGAATAATCAATCATTTAAAAATATGAGCAATTCTGCCCCTTCACCTCCCGGCAAGCAATCTGCGTGCAAAAACCCAGCATGCAGCATGAATGCGAGTAAGCTCTCAACATGCAAGCTAGGCAGCATGCAAGCAAGAATGTAACATGAAGCTCGCAGCATGCATGCAAGCATGGGCGTACCCAGGTTCTGAGCCGGGGGGGGGGGGGGGCAATTAGATTTTTCATAAGCACCTAATCAAATAAATAAACATAAATTAAAATAAGTATTTTTTTAAATGAGCTTTTTATTTTTCAGGGTTGTCAAATCAGAAGTTCAAAATATCTGAAGAAGAAAATGTCGGAGTTTTGGAGCTGTTGTTGGAAGGGAGAAAACAGCCGCACAGCGCGTTTTATTAAATCTTGTCCATTAATGTTACATATTTTCCTGAGTCTACCTTTTATGGCAGAACTTTTTATGTCATAATTTTATTATGCATAACAACTAATGGCATAAACTTCATGTCGCAGAAAATCGTTTGGCATACACTCATTTATCATACACTTAAAAAGCATAATTTGGTAAGCCAGAATCATCTTTTGGCATACATTTCATATCCATAATAATTAAATAGTAGAACTATCATATCGCAGAAAGTTCACAGTCAGAACCATCATATCGCAGACAGTTTATAGTCAGAATCATCTTTTGGCATACATTTAACAGAAAATTCATATCTAGAATAATTTTGTATTTCTTACACGCATGTTTCATGCTGTAGTCCAATCAATGAGCATATTTGTTGTATGGAGACTTCCGAAAAATTCTCCCGCCTATAAAATTTGGCATGTGATGAAGTTAGGTAACACAGATTACAGATGAACAATAAGCCAATAAAATTTGTTACGAGAAGTTAGGTATTTTTACCTAAACATGAAAATCGCTTATATCTCTCTGTGAATATTTCCTCGGGCTAAAATACTTTCTGTATACGTATTTGTGTATTAGTCAGAATAAGTATGTAAAAGAATCCAATATTTTTTCGATTTCGGAGATACTCCAAATTTAAATTTTAATATTTTTCAATATTTCTTTTCTTGATAAAAATATCTGCTGATTATTATTTTTTAATATGTTTTTATACCCTTAATATATAGATTTGTTCAGTAGGCCAACAAATTTTCTTCTTTAATCATATTTAAACATCAATGTATGAAAATGGACCAACTATTTTTCACATTACCTCTTAAGACCAAAAAATAAAAAAAATATGATTAAAGAAGAAAATTAATTGACTTACTGAACAAAGCTATATATTTAAGGATATAAAAACATATTAAAAATAATAATCAGCAGATATTTTTATCAAGAAAATATATATTGAAAAATATTAAAATTTAAATTTGGAGTATCTCCGAAATCGAAAAAATATTGGATTCTTTTACATACTTATTCTAACTAATACACAAGTACGTATACAGAAAGTATTTTAGCCCGAGGAAATATTCACAGAGAGATATAAGCGATTTTCATGTTTAGGTAAAAATACCTAACTTCTCGTAACAAAATTTATTGGATTATTGTTCATCTGTAATCTGTATTACCTAACTTCATCACATGCCAAATTTCATAGACGGAAGAATTATTCGGGTTGCATAAGCCCCGTTGATTGGACTACTGCATGCATCCTTACATGCAGACAAATAAACATGCATGCAAGCAAGCATGCAACATGCAAGCAAGCATGCAGCATGCATGCAAGCATTGTGGAGCTCCGCTCGCTTCGCTCGCTCCGCTGCGAGTGGTCAAAACACTAACCTAACCTACTGGTAGGTGCATTAAAAGTTTTTCTTTATAGCGGGGGGCCTCAGGCCCCCCGACCCCCCCGAGCAGGGGGGCCAGCCTCCGGCAAGCATGCAAGCAGCATAAACAAGCATTCAAGCATGCATGCATGTAAGCAAGCAGCATGCATATCGGTTTTGCAGCGATTCGTTCTGTTGTTGACTTTTGTAGCACAACATTTACAAAAATTCAACATATTGACTTTTTAATACAAATTTTTACTTGATTCAATTTTTTAGAGATTACAATATGCCTGATGACGTTATTCTTAAAGAAGTTCTGCCATATTCGTAGTATACCATGTGAAAATTATACCAAATAATTGTTGACTAAATAAACATTATGCCAAACGAAATTCTGCGAATAAAAATTCTGCCATCTGAATAGTATGCCATTGTAAATTCGGACATGTAAACATTCTGCCAAACAATAATTATATTAAACAATTTTTATGCCTTAAAAATATTTGTTACAAGAAGATTCTGCCAAGTGTGTTCTGCCAAATAAATTTCGGAGCATCAAGTTTCTGCCAGATAGAGGTAACCCTATTTTCCTCTGTATTGTAAAAAAAACAGCCGTGCAGCGCGATTTTTAGTCCGTTAATCCACTAATCTTGCTTGTTTTTATAAAAAAACCGGCCAAGTGCGGCAAAAAAAATTACGTTTGTTGTATGGGAGCCCCCCTTAAGTATTAATTTTATTCTATTTTTGGTATTTGTTGTTATAGCGGCAACAGAAATACATCATCTGTGAAAATTTCAACTTTCTAGCTATCATGGTTCATGAGATACAGCCTGGTGACAGACAGACAGACAGACAGACAGACAGACAGACAGACAGACAGACAGACAGAGGGACAGCGGAGTCTTAGTAATAGGGTCCCGTTTTTACCCTTTGGGTACGGAACCCTAAAAACGACCGTGCAGTGCGATTTTTTTTAGTTTCGTCCATTAATCTTGTCGGGCTGTCTATAGGAAAAGAAAACGACAGAGCAGCGCTATTCATAGTCAGTCAGTTTCTTTTTTAAACTGAGTTACTTGACTTCTGCGTAGGGCAGCCGAATAGTACCAGTGCATTCTGTTATAAAAACACTGATAAGCACTTTCAATAACAATCAAATAGAAATAAATAATTTTACAAAATATTAAAAACACAACTGCCAACCCTGCCAAAAACGAACTAAAAAGTTAAATAACCAGTGACATTGTCGTCAGGGGACCTCTTTATATTAAAAATTGTTCTACAAATGGTCTCCTGACCGGCCCTGCCAAAATCAAACTAAAAAGCTAATAACAAGTGATAATGCAGTCGGTGGACCTGTTTGATTAAAAATAGTTTCACAAAACAGTTCCCCGACTGCAATGACACACTTGTTATACTTTTTAGTTTGCTTTTGGCAGGGCATTCGTGTTTTTAATAAAAAAAAAATATTTACTTTTGGGCCATTCTATAGTAACTA
This sequence comes from Agriphila geniculea, assembly GCA_943789525.1. NCBI lineage: Eukaryota > Metazoa > Arthropoda > Insecta > Lepidoptera > Crambidae > Agriphila > Agriphila geniculea. Next base: position 20,505,652 of record OX038875.1, read on the forward strand.
TTGAGACATTTTACTCCAGGATTAGACCAACTCTGAGTTATGATTAAATCATTATAAATCATACAACAGTGAAATTTGTCTCAAAACATAGATAATCATTTTGCTTTTCCCTTTAAAGAAAAGCCCAACAGTCAATATTTTCAATGTTAAACTATTCTTTGAATGAGTGTGAGTGTGGGATAAAAACTGGCCAAGTGCGAGTTGGACTTGCGCACAAAGGGTTCCGTCAAATAACAACAAAATAATCACATTTATTGTATGGGAGTCCTACTTAAATATTTATTTTATTCTGTTTTTAGGATTTGTTGTTATAGCGGCAACAGAAATACATCATCTGTGAAAACTTCAACTGTCTAGCTAACACGGTTCATGAGATACAGCCTAGCGACAGACAGACAGACAGACAGTGGAGTGTTAGTAGTAGGGTCCCGTTTTTATCCTTTGGGAACAGAACCCTAAAAATGGCCGTTCCTTTACCTTTGCTAATTCAATGCAGATTTTAAAGTATTTACTTATCTTAATTCAATATAATGTTACTTCTCTTTTTTATGTTTTGGCAGTTCCCTTGAATATACTTATGTTAAGTCTTTCTGCTAAGTTAATCAGCTTTCTGCTTATCTCTATTGTCAAATAAAGATATCGTTATTAGTCCTGATACTCCTGATAAGAAATAAGATTATAATTCTAAAACTATGTGCATAGGTACACCTACCTTTCATTGAGCCATTTATAATGGCAAAGGCATCAAAAGTATTTTGAAACAAGTTTTTTTTAAACTGCAGTGTTAGTTCAATCCAATCCAGTTCATTATGAAATCTAGGTCATATAGTGTTACATACCAAAACAATAAAATTATCAACGAAAGTAATAAATTTTCTGTTTAAAGTTTTATTTTAAATCATGCTGCCACATTATTTAAATGTTTAGGGACACTATTATACCTATAATATCGATAAAACAAGTAGTCTATGTTTAAAACATAGCAAGTGTTACATTTTATCATTTGTTTGAATTAACTATATAGGTACTTTAAGTACCTGTCTGCTATATGAATATAAACTTAAAACACAGTAATTATAAAATAATATAAAACAGTCAAACTGTTGTGATTTTACAATACTTACGGTTTTCATCTTCTTCTTAGGAATAGAAGGGTCATCCATTGCACAGTTTATTATTTTGTATTGCCTCAAAATTTTTGTCACAGAATCTACGTATTGTAGCTACAAGTAGCTAAGTCAAGGACTCACAAAAAGTAATCAAATTTAATTTATCATTTTACCGATAAATAATCCAATATGTGTAGCCACACAGCAAGAAATAACGAGAAAATAGAAAAAAAACTGATTTGGCAAAAGTATTTCTTTCGAACCAAATCCAAACAAGAGTTTGACTTTGACAATCGTTTCGTTTGACAATTTTGACATACATTACATCACAGAACAAATATACTCAGGGTCATGCACGTCATGCATATTACATGCATGACGTGCAGCTTGCCCATACCATGGAAATAGTACTATAAACCGGAATGAGCGCTTCGCCCCAAAACGAGCCGACAGAGAGGTCAAGTAGATGTATGTGTCCTTTTCTTCATTAGGGTGACCAAACCGTATGGTTGGCCGGAGACATACATAATACTTTAAACTGTTTAATATAAACTTAAATACCTAGGTAGTTCTTTATTTATAATTAACACTTTTTACCGCGTTTTTATTAGGTTGCTTGCTCTTTTGTTTGTTTGAGCACAAATTTTGCAAACGATTTTATTATATTATATTACTGAATTCCCGATGAGCTAGAGACTTGAAACTTTGAACACAGGTCAGAAATGGAAGGAAATGCAATATTACAATGTCATTGAGCTGATCTGATGATGGAGCCGGAAGAACGCCACAGGAACTCTATGATGAATGAAACTATACAACCCCATCGTGTTTGGGCTTGTTAGAATTGTCTTGACAAGTACTCTGATGGGAGACGAGGTTCAGGGTTGGATGATGAAGTCTGGAGGCCATGCCATAGGAACTCAATATTGAAATCATGCAACCCCATTGAGTTTGTGCTCGTTTGAATCGTCTTGACGAGTGCTCTGTTGGGTAATAGTATCCAAGAGTCTGATGAAGGAAGCCGGAAGAAGGCCACAGGAACTTTGTAATAAAACCTTTCAACCCCATCGAGTTTGGACTCGTTTGAATGGTCTTGACGAGTACTCTGATAGGCGGTGGTATATTTTTAATTTAGCTCGTTAACTAAAAAACAGAAAATAATTATTTATTTAAAAAAAATTTGGAACAATTTATTTATCACGTTTTTATTAAATTGCTTTTTTGTTTTTATTTTTTAAATATGGTAATTCAACCAATACAAAATCTAGTTTATTCAATTCAATTTAAGTTCAAGTGTAAATAATTACGCAACTTTAAAGTTTATTCCATTTTTTTTATAAAAATACAATGTGCGTGAATTTCGGAAAAACAAATGAATGTTGGAAAAACAAGTAAAAGTAGGAAAACATTGTCTAGTGATCTGTAGTCAAAAAAAGATGCAAACGATTTTCGACTTTATTGACCTTTGAAATTCGGTTGCTTTTTCCCATAATTATACTTGTTCATTTACTTTGCTGTTTCATTAAAAACTGTTATTTTGGTAAATATGTCAATAAGGTCTAAAATTCTTGCACCAATTTCTTTACTTGTGAAGTTAATAAAATGGGTGCATGAGATTTACGACGACACAATGTTAAAAACATAAAAAGAAACCAAGATGGCGGCCAACTATATTGTTCGTGGGCCGATTTTGATGAAACTCGATTTTGCTACTATTTTGATAAAAAATAACAACGAAATGTTAAAAATATAAACAAATATGGCAACCAACTCTTTTATTTGTGATTGGGGCTGATTTTAATGAAACTCGGTTTTAGGACTAATTTGACAAGAAAATAATAACACAATATTGAAAAAAATAAAAATCCAAGATGGCAGCCAACTTTTTTGTTTTTGGGCCGATTTCGATGAAACTCGGTTTTTGGTAATATTTTGACAAAATAATAACAACGCAATTTTTTAAAATACTAAAAATCTTAGGCGGCAGCCAACTTTTTTGTTTTTTGGGCCGATTTCGATGAAACTCGGTTTTTGGTACTATTTTGACAAGAAAAAACAACTCAATGTAAACTGATGGAAAAATAAAAAAAGATCAAAATGGCTGCTAATTTGTTTTTGAAATCGGCCCAAGAACAAAAAAGTTGGCCACCATCTTGAATTTTGTAAGTTTTCAACATTGCGTTGTTATTTTCTTGTCAAAATCGTACCAAAAACAGAGTTTCATCAAAATCGGCCCTAAAACAAAAAAGTTGGCCGCCATCTTGAAATTTTAGTTTTTTTAAAATTGCGTTGTTATTTTCTTGTCAAAATAGTTCCAAAAACCGAGTTCCATCAAAATCGGCCCAAAAACAAAAAAGTTGGCCGCCATCTTGGATTTTTAGTTTTTTTTAAATTGCGTTGTTATTTTCTTGTCAAAATAGTTCCAAAAACCGAGTTTTATTGAAATCGGCCCAAAAACAAAAAAGTTGGCCGCCATCTTGGATTTTTTAATTTTCAAAATTGCGTTGTTATTTTCTTGTCAAAATAGTACCGAAAACCGAGTTTCATCGAAATCGGCCCATAAACAAAAAAGTTGGCCGCCATCTTGGATTTTTAGTTTTTTAAAAATTGCGTTGTTATTTTCTTGTCAAAATAGTTCCAAAAACCGAGTTTCATCGAAATCGGCCCAAAAACAAAAAAGTAGGCCGCCATCTTGGATTTTTAAAATTTTCAACATTGCGTTGTTATTTTTGTTAAGTAAATAAATGTAAAGGTGTCTTTATGTATTAAAAAAAAAAAACATCTCTGGCAACACTGCGCTGTTGTTCTCGTTCTTCCGTCCGTATTGAAATTTTGTTATGTGGCTTTGGCTAATAAAAGTAAAAGTTTATTTAGAAATCTTACTCTCTTTCATTGAAATATTGCCGAAGCCCAATAGGTTATGGGCCCAGGCACGTTGGCAAATAATTGTTTCAGGTTGAAGTTGAGTAAAGAGCAAGATAATACGAGAGTCATTTTGTCACATTTAAAGTGTAAAAGTAACCTACAAAATGGAGGTCGCCAATTCAATGAAAATCGAAAAGTTCGATGGGAGAAACTTCAAACAATGGAAATTCCAAATGAAATGTGCACTAAGAGCAAAGGGTTTGAACATAGATTTGGTGAGACCTCAAGAAGCAAGTTTGCAAGTGAGATGGGATAAGGATGATGGCATGGCTATGTTCATCTTGACATCATCCATGGACCTAAATCAGATATCACTTATAGAAAACTGTGAGACGGCAAAAGAGGTAATGAGCAAATTGGAGGCTATATATGAACAGAAGTCTGAGTATAATAAAATGATGATTCATGAGAAATTTTACCAATACTCTTATTGTGCTAGTGATACTATGGCACAGCATGTCTCCAAAGTAGAAAGTTTAGCAAAGCAACTGCGGGAAACTGGTGAGAAGCTCAGTGACACAGCGGTAGTGACAAAGATTCTAAGCACACTGCCACCAACTTACCGGTCGCTTAGACAAGCATGGTTGTCACTTGATCAAGATAGTCAAACGATACAAAATCTCACGTCTCGCTTAATAGATGAAGAAGCAAGTCTTTCCAATGACACAACATATAATGAGAGTGCACTTGTAGCTACAAAAAGAAATGCTAAGACAAGAAATGAAGATAACCAAAATAGTTCAAACATTCCAAGTCATAGATTTATATGCTATAATTGTAATAAAAGAGGTCACTTTGCAAGAGACTGCAGAAAGCCGAAGAAACGATATGATAAAAATCAGAAACCGAGTGATATGTTAGCATTCAGTGCAGAAAAACATTCCTCATCGGCAAGCGGTGAAGATGCTTGGATATTAGATAGTGGTGCCTCAATGCATATGACCTACAGACGTGATTTTTTTTTGTGAATTGAATATGTCTCAAAGCTATGACATGGATAAAGAAGTTAAATTAGGGAATAAACAAAGTATTAAAGTATGTGGTGAAGGCACTATATTGATAAATAAAGTGGTGAAAGGTAAATGGGAACAATGTAAGCTAGAGCATGTCCTTTATGTGCCAGACTTGCGAAGAAACTTGTTTTCCGAAGGCGCTGCCACTAGAAAAGGTTATGTCATAGTGAAGAAAAGTGAAAAAGCAATGATAGTAAAGAATAACACAGTTGTTATGTGTGCACAATTAACAGAAAACAATTTATATGAGCTAGAGATAAAAACAATTAAACAAGAAAGTTGTAACATTGTAGAAACAGATATCAAAATTTGGCATGAGAGATTGGGACATTTAAACATAAAAGAAATCAAAAATATGAGCAAGAATGGTACAATTCCAATCACATTGACTGGCAATGAAAATTTTGTCTGTGAGGCATGCCAGTATGGGAAACAAGCAAGATTGCCATTTTTGAAATCGACTAGAGGCCCAATACAACCCGGAGAGGTTATATATAAGATGCCTTGTAATTAGTGTCAAATATTTTCAGGGCTGAACATATAAGTCATATGGATCACATATAAAAAATATTTCGAAAATCTACACGTTGGTTCAGAATTTAATTTTTCAAACAAAAAAATAATGCCCTTATTTTTATAAAATAAGCTCATGCTGTACATGTACACTCACACTATCTTAAGACTACGCACGCATAGCATTCATTTCACACAATTACACAATTGTCGTTGTGTGCGTGAATGAACTTAAAGACACTCACCCACAGGCGTGTTTTTATCTGACGATGCGATAATATCGTTCGGATGCGTCTTGCTGCCCCCTGCACTGCACATCCTGCACGAACACGAACACTGCGATACGATATGATGACACTGAGCAGACACTGAATGACACTGAACTTGAAAAAATCCACTGTATCTGACAGTTAATGCACAATGTGTCAGTCACTGCACACAATAAAACTCACTTGGATTCCATGAACCTCAGTCTCACGAAACAGTCTACGGCTTCTGGTAGCCTGTAGTTGGCGTCATGATTATTATTTAGAAGGGGGGACGCCAGCGAAGGGGGGACGTCAGCGAAGCCGGACGGGTGATCAGTCACCTTGATCGAAACCATTTCCCTAAATCCTCTGAAAGCTGAGAGCAGGGGTGGCGTCATAATAGCACAACAACGTCAACAACACCATGTTTAAATAATCCGCGTTATTATAGCGATAGTTCGGCATTTTGTGGCTTACGGCCTTACGCACTCACGCGCACGCACAACAATACACCCGACCGAACGAAAGAATAACCGCAACTGACGGACAAGCGCAAAGCGAAGCGCGGCGCGTGCCCCGCACACTAGAGATGTGGCATCACATGACATGACGTACACAATTGATTGATTAATTGATTCAACGATTACATTAATTTATTTTAGTTTTATCTTAAAGGGATGCCTCCCTTTGAGAAACTAACATGCAAATAGAGTCACCTAATACTTACTAGCTCAGACCAAATTAGGTATTCAGAATCACTGTCGTCATTTATTATCAATTTACAATTTCATTTTCTCATTATTTTTTTTAAATCGGCGGAGTATAAAAAGGCGGACTTAATGCTTTTAGCATTAAGTCCGCCTTATGTACATTAATTTATTGTAGTACAATAAAGAGATTAAATAAAAAAAAATCTGCTAAATGGCAAGTTATGGTAAAATAAAAAATCAGCCAAGTGCGAGTCGGACTCGCGCACGAAGGGTTCCGTACCAAAAAATTGCAAAAGAATAACGTTTGTTGTATGGGAGCCCCCCTTAAATATTAATTTTATTCTGTTTTTTAGTATTTGTTGTTATAGCGGCAACAGAAATACATCAACTGTAAAAATTTCAACTTTCTAGCTATCACGGTTCATGAGATACAGCATGGTGACAGACAGACAGACTACAGAGAATAGGGTCCCTCCCGTTTTTACCCTTTGGGTACGGAACCCTAAAAATCGTGGTGCACTCCGGGAGTGCCGGCAGAAGTGAAAACTTGAATATTAACGTTGTGCATTTTTGATATTTTGGAATGGTTAGGGAGTAATATTGCACGAATTGCTGTCTTACGGTTACGAATTTACTCTAAATTTGAATTTACGAATACAGAACAGTAATTGTACGAAAGTCTTATCCATAGCTTGACAGAAAATCTAGAGTTTTGACATTGAATTAAAAAATTTGCCCGTTGCTATGGTGACACAAGTGTTTACGTCTTGAAATGACGTGCCGCTATTTTCGCCGCACCCCGTAGAAAGAGAGAGGGATACTTCCGCCACCGGCTGTCTACTCTCCATCCGTCACATCCGTCTTACGAATTTTCGATTAGGGTCACGTGATCCTGACTGACTGACGCGAGTTCAACATTTTTTCCCCATCACAAAAAAGCGTACAACGCCGCTAAAGAAGTTTTCACTTCAAAAATTATAACAGCCAAATAAACATTCTCTAATCTAATTCCAGATTATAAAAACTATTGTACAAAAACATCGTGTACATGTGATCGTTTTTTTCTGTAAATGCCCGATAGCTTTTACTTTATTCGTAAATTGAAACTAGTGAATCAAATGAACTCAGAAAAAATAAGAGTAGGTAATAATTTTTTATCTGCTGCATATTACTAATAGGTAATTTAATCAATCCTATAATTAATTACTGTACATCAAGTAGATATTGCTTTTGCAACAAATCCTAAGCTGCTAACATGAAAAAATTACGTCGGATGTGCACTTGATTTTATTAATAAGAATCAATCAAGAATCTTTAAATTTATCGATAATTACAGCACTAGGTCGGCTTTCATTGAGTCAGTGCGAGCCGGCCGCGGAGCGGCGCAGCGGGTAGGGTTGCCACCTCTCCCGGATTTCCGGGAGTCTCCCGGAATCGTGACCAGAAAATAAATATCTCCCGTCTCCAGGAATTATTTCAAGATAATCCAAATTATCGCGGAATTTAAAATTCATCAATATTCGAATGGAATGTAGAGTTTTTTAGATTTGTGAATCTAAAAACTCTACATTCCATTCGAATATTGATGAATTTGAAATTCCGGGATAATTTGGATTATCTTAAAGTCACAACTTTTCGTTCGGAATTACGTATGTACGGAATTCCATAACGGGATTCCGTCTGTGTGCGGCCAAGCCCTTGGCCGGGCTAAATGAAAAACATTTCAAAGCAGACAGTCCAGACATTCGTCAATTTTCAAATGGAATGTACTTAGTCTTTTTTCGAGTTGTGAGTTCTATTCTAAACCAGTAATTTTGAAATCTATAGCAAAAACGAAAAATATAACTTCAAAAAATAATAAAATGTGTTATTAAAAATTTACTTATTTTATTTTGAAGTTTTCCATCTTCCGGATTCAAACGGCCAAGAGGTGGCAACCCTACGGCGGGGCGCTGGCCGCTGATAGATCGCGCGCGCTGGCATTTCGGCGAAATCTTTCCTGGGTATTTGAAGGGTTATTCCCTACTAACACTTTTGTTTTGATAAACGAAGCGTGCAATAAATGAAGTCATAATATGATTATGATGATGTTCAGGTCATGTTTTACATAAAAGTACACTCATTAAATTCACAGCTGGGCATAGGCTTAAATTTAAAAAGTCTAGACCTAGTTATTTACCTTCCTTTTTGTTTTAGTTGTTAAAAGAAGGTTGAGTTAGACATTTATTAAAAAGTTAATCCACTGAACTTCAGGTCAAGTATTGAGTAGGTACCTACCAACTACGGAAGCGCTTTTCGTATTCACTGTCGGGCAAAGTCCAAATTTAATAAGTCCACTGTTGATCTTAATTAAGCCTACTAAGCCATGTTGTAAAAAGCTAGTCTTATTCTAAACACAGGCGCTTTTTCTAATAACTAGCTTAATTTTAAATGGGCATAGTTTTTGATATAAAAAAATCCAAGTTAAACTCAAAGTTTATTGATACCAATTTAATACTTTTTAACAAACCTACGACATAAAATTTTAGTGAATCAGGAATAACCCGCGCTTCGACGTTTGTGTGTGCGTGTGGGTTGGTGTGTAGACAACAGGCGCGTGGCAGCGCGCTGCTTTGAAAGCGCCGCGCTGCCCGGCGGGGATATGTTACAATGCCGAAGTAGGAAAGACCGAATTTTACAAGACCCATCATGGACGAAAAACCGAAAATCAAAAGGTCAAATGGTTGTTTGGCCATACGTTTAAAATCATGAAATGACATTTTACCGAAAATACTAAATCCCGAAGCTTAAAAAACCTAAGTTAAACACCTACGTTTTATACCCCGAACTATTTAATACCGAATTAACGAGTTAGTCAAAAACAACAAGCTGTAAATAATTACAAAAGGGGTAAAAATTCAAATAAATTCACAATTATTTATTTGAATTGGGTTGGATCTTAAAACGAGTCGCCTTCTTTGAGGTTAATTGAGGCTGTGGAGGTGTCTTTGGGCTTCACTTGAAATGCTTATAGCAAATTTAGCTGCCGGAAATGAGTCTAAACCGTAGACCGTAGTTCACGAGGCGACTGTGCGAGGAGCGTAGCGACGAGCATGTTAGGTTGACATGAACCCAGCGCGCAAGTCGAGCGAGCGAAGCGAGCGTGCCGTGGCAGCGGCCAGCGAAGCGCCAGAAAAAAACTATTTCAAACTCGATTGGTGGATTTTGTCAAAATAATGCCCATTTTACAAGCATTTTTGAGTAAAACAAATTAACAGCATCGCCTACTTTCATAAATGTATGTGTTTGTGTAGGTAGAGTAACAGTGATAAGTGTCAACATTTTAACTTACGTGGTTTTAAACTTTCGGGATTTCGAACTTTCGGTCATTTGACAATCGATCTTTTAAGTTTCGGTCTATCGGATTTCAACATTTTTTAGTATGTTCGGTATTTTGAAAATAGGTGTTTTATGCATCGATATTTCGGTCGTAGAATTTTCGGCATTATAATGGATACCCACCCGGCGGCCGGCGCCCGCGTCCGCGGTCGATGGCCCGGCGCATGTGTTCAGTAGGCTAGTGTGTGTAAATTGTTTGAATGTAGTTGTTTCCCAGCTGTAAAGGCTGATGTTTTTTGTGATTATGTAACCAAGTTGTTTACCTTATTATCTCGCAAACTAACCTGCAAATAGTACCTCATTTTTTGCTGACCTATGCATTATGACTTGTATGTTTAGCCCTGAAAATATTTGACACTAATTAAGGGGCTCCTTATATAGTGATGTATGCGGTCCAATTGAAGAATTGTCTGTGTCAGGTATGAAGTATTTTGTTCTATTTAAGGATGGGGCAACCAGTTATCGACACATTTATTTCATGAAAAACAAAAGTGAAGTATTCAGTTGTTTTATAAAGTACAATGCAATTGTGGAAAATAAATTTCAATATGATGTGCACATTCTTCATACAGACAATGGTTGTGAATATGTAAACCAAGAATTTAAGTCTTTTTTAGAAAGTAAAGGAATAACTCATGAGCGTACGGCCCCATATACCCCACAACAGAATGGGAGGGCAGAAAGAGAGCTGCGTACAATCATGGAAAGTGCAAGAACTATGTTGTATGCGAAAGGCATTCCTTTAAATTTATGGGCAGAAGCTGTTAACTGTGCAGTATATTTGTTGAATAGAAATACATCAAGTCAAACAGGAAATGTCACACCATTTGAACTTTGGCATGGAATGAAACCTAACCTTCAACATATAAAAATATTCGGTTCAGTTGGATATGTACATCTACCAAAAGAAAAGAGGAAGAAACTAGATAAGAAAAGTACAAAAATGTTGTTAGTTGGATATGAGTATGATAATTACCGAATGTATGATCAGGGTACAAGAAAAATTACAGTGTCACGGGATGTAAAATTTGATGAATGTAATATACCAGAAAATTCACAAAATTTCACAGCAATGAAAGTTAATAATGAAGATGATAGTATGCAGAGCAATGAAAAAGAACAGTCATTAGCGTCATCCCCACAAAGTGAGGTCCAGGAAGAACATGACCTACCTCAAGATATTTCTTCAGATTATAGTTTGAAGAGTACCGAAGATGCAGATGAAACTTATTACCCTCCAAGTGATATTATACTAGAGCAAGAAGAACAGCGTAATATTACATTGCGTCCACGGAGAAATAATAACTTGGAAGTGAACCTGACCGAGTTAGAAATACCCACCACTTATGAAGAGGCAATACATAGTGATAATTGTCATCAGTGGAAGAAAGCTATAGCTGAAGAACTTCAATCTCATGAAAATAATAAAACATGGATAATAACTGAAAGAACTGAAAAGAAGCCTATTACATGTAAGTGGGTGTTCAGTATAAAAAAGAATACAGAAGGAGAGATCGAAAGATATAAAGCAAGACTATGTGCTCGAGGCTTTACCCAAGTGAAAGGTTTGGACTATAATGAAACTTTTTCTCCCACTAGCAGGTATGACTCCATAAGACTATTGCTCAGTGTAGCTGCGAGAGAAGACTTACATATAGAGCAATTTGATGTGAAGACAGCCTTCCTGTATGGTGAGCTTTCTGAGGAGATATACATGGAGGTGCCAGAAGGTATCAAAGCCAAGCCGTCAAATGTATGTAAGTTAATTAAATCTATTTATGGACTTAAACAATCATCCAGATGTTGGAATAAGAAATTTTGTTCATTTTTAACTTCTTATGGATTTAAACCATGTCCTTCTGATAATTGTATTTTTGTTGGATATTTTGATAATATCAAAGTAATATTGATTCTGTTGATGTTATGTTGATGATGGATTGTTACTGGCTAAAAGTAAAATCGTTTTATCTACCGTTTTAAATGATCTGAAACGAAACTTTGAAATAAAATTTTTAAATTTTAGTTCATTTATTGGAATGGAAATAAATAAAACAGAAGGTTGTATAAGTATAAGTCAAAAACAGTATATTGAGACCTTGATAAATAAATTCAATATGTCAGATGCTAAATGTAGTAGTACCCCTGCAGATGTTAATGTACATTTGTCTAAGAATACAAGTAGAGTGCCTACAAATTTTCCATATAGAGAGGCAGTGGGAGCATTGTTATTCTTAACAACAGTATCTAGACCTGACATAGCATATGCTGTGAATGTTGTGAGTAGGTTTGTCAATGATCCAGGTCCTTCTCATTTGACTGCTGTGAAAAGGATCTTACGTTACTTAATTAATACAAAAGAAATGTCTATTGTTTACAAAGGTAATTTAGAATTAGTTGGCTACTCTGATTCTGACTTCGCTGGTGATCTGGACACTAGAAAATCTAATACGGGGTACATATTTTTAATGAATGGGGGTCCTGTAACTTGGTCAAGTCGTAAACAAAACACGGTGGCACTGTCCACAACCGAGTCCGAGTACATGGCTGCCAGCGAGGCCACAAAAGAAATATTGTGGCTTAGACAATTTTTGTTCGATATTGGGGAGCCACAAAACTCTGTAATTTTAAATGTAGATAATCAAAGTGCGATTAAGTTGATAAATAATCCAATATTTCATAAATGAAGTAAACATATAGATATAAGATATAATTTCATAAGAGAAAATGTTGAAAAGAAAATAGTTAACATTAAGTATATAGAAAGTTCACGTCAACTGGCAGATTTTCTGACCAAAGCTTTGTCTGTTAGTAAGTTTAATTATATAAGAGATAATATTATGAAAAGTAATTAAATACTTATAAGATTTAAAGTAATATATAGGTAATAAGATTCATTTATAGTTCCTATATGATTTATATAAGTTTTTTGGGTGAATAATGAATGACACCTTGTAAATTTAAGTGGGAGTGTTAAGTAAATAAATGTAAAGGTGTCTTTATGTATTAAAAAAAAAAAAAAAACATCTCTGGCAACACTGCGCTGTTGTTCTCGTTCTTCCGTCCGTATTGAAATTTTGTTATGTGGCTTTGGCTAATAAAAGTAAAAGTTTATTTAGAAATCTTACTCTCTTTCATTGAAATATTGCCGAAGCCCAATAATTTTCATGTTGAAATAGTACCAGAAACCGAGTTTCATCGAAATAGGCGCACAAACATGAATTTGATTATTATTATTAATTTTACCGTCTCGCCTGCGACCTCTAGCCATTTCAATAGAACAATTTCGTTTTTTTTGGAAATCTGAAATGGTGAAGTATTTATGGTCACACTAGTTTTGTAAAGTTACATTTCCTATAGATTGAAATTCTTAAATTGAAATTCAAGGTCAAAATCGGAGTTGCCAGGATTGACACTTCTATTTATTACCACCTCACCGATGATTGCTGATTAGCATTATTGTAGATATCTAATTAAATCAAAAAAGTTCTGTTTTATATTACAATTATTATGTGTCATTCTAAAATTAATATTTAAATAGTATATATTCGACTTCCCACTCCGAATCATTAATTTTGATACACTACTTGATTGGTAACGTACATATTTTTAGTCCTACTATCATGATCGTCACCTCGTATGTGCCTTACTCCTTCTGGCTTGTGAGCTATAAAAACCTTCAGTGACGGATAAACAATTTCTTATTTTGGTATTCAGAACAAACGTGACGCAAGGGTTTATGAATGATTGACGTTTGAACATGGCACAGGCGAGATGACGCTGAAGGTTATGTATGCTGGAAATAACAAAAACTAGCAAACGAAAGTCAAATTTTACTTCGTAGATGCTCAGTGACGCAAAAATAAATAAGATTTAACACTCGAACATCATACAAAACAGAACAGATCTCATAAAATTGTTGTTTAAACAAGGCACATACAGAACCGTCTGTACCAGTTTTCATTTGTCAAAATATCGACGACTAAACCGTTTGGAGCCAAATGAAGCAGTCTAGCAGCGTCACGTTTGATAAGTGACAGTATATAACACTTCAAATCCGTTCGCGGAACGACACATCAATAAAAAAAGCGAAAACAATATTTCGACCCGTCACACTGTCTGGCCCATACTTGGATGAATTAACCACTGGATACGTTACGTAAGAAAAATGTATGAAATCACGATCAACCAATTTTTGCGGGGTGAGGGGGGATTACACTTGTCAAGTAATGTCAATGTTATAGGGTGATTTAGCCGGTTTTCGGCCATAATTGCCGGCCAAATATTATGGATTGTGAAACTCATACATTAGTTTTCGGCCAGGCGGCCAAAAAGCAAATGACCTCCCAAAAACGCATTTAGTTACCAGGCCATCAAATTTAAATGTATCATACCGAATACTTTACGCGTTAAAGTCAAAATAACAGTACTAAAACTAATTTACCATACTCAGTAATAAAAACTATGTGTATCAAACCGGAAACAACATTGTAATATTCACTTCTCAAGCTTACGCGCTCACTAGACATGAAATAAAACACTTTTTAACGGATACTAGCGCGGTTTTATTGAATGTACTTTGGTATTTAGTTGGTATTTGGTTTGATTTTTGGTTTTTCCCGACGTTTCGGCACCTTTGCAGCTGCCGTGGTCACGGGGGACTGAAGCTACCCGTGAGCCTACCCTCAAGCGGTGAATTTTTTTATACGTTCAGAAATTAAAATTTAACAAAATTTTTAATTATTTTATGTTGATTTATAATTTAATTTTATGAATTATTTGATGCTAAAAAGAGAGAGAAATCTACTGAAACTACCACCATTTCATAAAATTGGGAGGCCCCTCCAAGAAAGAAATGGCGAAAGAAAACTTGGAGAGGGAGCCGACCTCCGTCTTTTGTATTAATTTATTTATTTGCAAAAGGAACTAACCGTATCATTAGATCTTACAGTGTGTGTGAGGGGCTTTAGCTTGTGAATGATGGGGTCCCAAGCTGGTGGAATTTTCCAACCATCATCTCTATTGAAATTAGGATATTTATTTATTTCGATAGCCTCGCGGAGCATTCTAGGGATAAATCTACGTTCCCTAGCAAGGATTTGGGGTTTGTCAAATCTAATATAATGGTTGGGCCCCTCAAAGGCGTGTTCACTCACTGCAGACTTGTTATCGCGCCTATGTTTCATGTCAGCTACATGCTCTTTGACGCGGGTCCCTATGCTTCTCTTTGTTTGCCCGATGTAGGAGAGTCCACAGTCACAATCTAGTTTGTAGACGCCTGCAGCTTGAAGGGGGATATTACACTTGACAGGTCGTAAGAATTGGTTGATCTTCTTCGGCGGCTTGAAGTAAGTTTTGATTGACGCTCGCTTCAGAATGTTTCCAATCTTGTCAGTGACACCCTTCAAGTATGGTAGGATGGCAGGTTGACGCTCTACTGTGGCTGGTTTGGCGCGTTTTCTGTGATTGAGGTGTGGTACTTGCAACTTGTTGTTACGCAGTACTTGTTGGACGTGCTGAAGCTCAGCAGTCAGGTGTTGTTTGTCACAGATTCCGCGGGCTCTCTGAAACAAAGATTTCCCTACGGTAGCTAACTGTATAGGATGATGGTGAGAGTCACCATTAAGGTATCTGTCTGTATGGGTTGCTTTACGATACACTGTGTGGCTCAAGGTTTGGTTCGGATTCCTGATAATGAGAATGTCTAGGAAAGCTAGTTTATTGTCTGCCTCTAACTCCATAGTAAATTGTATGTTGGGGTTTATGGAGTTAAGATGGTTAAGAAATGCAGGGACACTGTCTCTAGGTAGTATTGTGAAAGTGTCATCTACGTACCGTTTGTAGAACCGGGGAGTCACTGGTGCTGTGCTAGTGCTTTCTCCTCAAAATCCTCCATGAAAATGTCAGCAACGATGGGGGATACAGGAGAGCCCATTGCTACGCCGTCCACTTGCACGTAGAACTCCTCGTTCCATAACAGATAGCCAGATGTTAGGCATAATTCTAGTAGTTCTGCATATTCAATTGGCATGTTGTTGTCAACTAGCTTTTTCCTGATGATATCAATGCAGTCCTGTACTGGTAAGCATGTGAATAAGGACTGAACATCAAAACTAACCATAGTTTCATCATCAGCGAGATGTAGATGTTGTATCTCACTGACAAACTGGTAGGAATCCTTTACAAAGGCTGATGTGTTACCTCTCAGTGGTGTAAGTGTTTTTGCTACGTGTTTAGCCAATTTATAAGTTGGTGAGTCAATTTGGCTTACAATCGGACGCAGCGGAGCATTGTCTTTGTGTATTTTCGGTAACCCATACAGTTTCGGCGGTGTAGGGCAGGATGGAATAAGATAATTGACATCAAGATCTAACTGTTCTGAATATTTTTTGATGAGTTCACTCGTTTTCTTAAGGATCTTGGCGGTTTGATCACAATTCACATGTTTATACGTTTTCTCATCACTTAAAAGTTCTTGCATTTTTGTGTTATAATCCGACGTATCCATAACTACCGTTGCGTTGCCTTTATCAGCTCGGAGGATAGTTAATTCGGGTCTAGTGCGTAAGTTCTTCAACGCGACGTGTTCATCATATGGAAGATTGTGTTTGGGCAGTTTACTACGTCGTAAAACGGATGAAATATCTTGACGTATAGCTTCACTATCCTCTTTTTTGAATTGGTTTTTAACTAGACAATCCTCTACGTTGCAAATAATATCCTCATACGGTATTCTGCGAGGTGTTACCGCGAAATTCAGACCCTTATTTAATACTTTTAAAGTCGGTTCATCCAATATTTGTTTTGATAAATTGACAACTGCACGAGTTTGACATTGACGGGTGTCATCTTCTACTCTATGGTTCGTATCGGCATGATGACGTTTGTACAACTTCTCATATTTAGAAATTTGTCTATGCTTACATTCGTTGTACACGGCTGTTTCGCGTTTATTAAGTATCAGAATGTAATGGTTAAAGTCCGCCGTGGCAAGTTTTATTTTCAAATCATTGGATAAGCGATCTATTTGTTGATTTAATGCTACTGATTCGGAACGATGTTCGCGGATTAGACTCACGAGCAACTTTTTGCTTGCCTGTTGTAGGATCTTGGCGCTCCCTCGTATGTCATGTTTTGGAGAAATCCTGACACAGTGCGGGATGAGATCTTGATCACGGCATCTCTTCAAGAAGTTTAATGATGTTATTCTTCTTGCGCGCTTCGTCATAAGATCTTCCAACCGACGGAATTTGTTTGCAATAGCCAGTCCGTACTGGTTGACATATTCACTTCTCAAGCTTACGCGCTCACTAGACATGAAATAAAACACTTTTTAACGGATACTAGCGCGGTTTTCTTGGAGGGGCCTCCCAATTTTATGAAATGGTGGTAGTTTCAGTAGATTTCTCTCTCTTTTTAGCATCAAATAATTCATAAAATTAAATTATAAATCAACATAAAATAATTAAAAATTTTGTTAAATTTTAATTTCTGAACGTATAAAAAATTCATCGCTTGAGGGTAGGCTCACGGGTAGCTTCAGTCCCCCGTGACCACGGCAGCTGCAAAGGTGCCGAAACGTCGGGAAAAACCAAAAATCAAACCAAATACCAACTAAATACCAAAGTACATTCAATAAAACCGCGCTAGTATCCGTTAAAAAGTGTTTTATTTCATGTCTAGTGAGCGCGTAAGCTTGAGAAGTGAATATGTCAACCAGTACGGACTGGCTATTGCAAACAAATTCCGTCGGTTGGAAGATCTTATGACGAAGCGCGCAAGAAGAATAACATCATTAAACTTCTTGAAGAGATGCCGTGATCAAGATCTCATCCCGCACTGTGTCAGGATTTCTCCAAAACATGACATACGAGGGAGCGCCAAGATCCTACAACAGGCAAGCAAAAAGTTGCTCGTGAGTCTAATCCGCGAACATCGTTCCGAATCAGTAGCATTAAATCAACAAATAGATCGCTTATCCAATGATTTGAAAATAAAACTTGCCACGGCGGACTTTAACCATTACATTCTGATACTTAATAAACGCGAAACAGCCGTGTACAACGAATGTAAGCATAGACAAATTTCTAAATATGAGAAGTTGTACAAACGTCATCATGCCGATACGAACCATAGAGTAGAAGATGACACCCGTCAATGTCAAACTCGTGCAGTTGTCAATTTATCAAAACAAATATTGGATGAACCGACTTTAAAAGTATTAAATAAGGGTCTGAATTTCGCGGTAACACCTCGCAGAATACCGTATGAGGATATTATTTGCAACGTAGAGGATTGTCTAGTTAAAAACCAATTCAAAAAAGAGGATAGTGAAGCTATACGTCAAGATATTTCATCCGTTTTACGACGTAGTAAACTGCCCAAACACAATCTTCCATATGATGAACACGTCGCGTTGAAGAACTTACGCACTAGACCCGAATTAACTATCCTCCGAGCTGATAAAGGCAACGCAACGGTAGTTATGGATACGTCGGATTATAACACAAAAATGCAAGAACTTTTAAGTGATGAGAAAACGTATAAACATGTGAATTGTGATCAAACCGCCAAGATCCTTAAGAAAACGAGTGAACTCATCAAAAAATATTCAGAACAGTTAGATCTTGATGTCAATTATCTTATTCCATCCTGCCCTACACCGCCGAAACTGTATGGGTTACCGAAAATACACAAAGACAATGCTCCGCTGCGTCCGATTGTAAGCCAAATTGACTCACCAACTTATAAATTGGCTAAACACGTAGCAAAAACACTTACACCACTGAGAGGTAACACATCAGCCTTTGTAAAGGATTCCTACCAGTTTGTCAGTGAGATACAACATCTACATCTCGCTGATGATGAAACTATGGTTAGTTTTGATGTTCAGTCCTTATTCACATGCTTACCAGTACAGGACTGCATTGATATCATCAGGAAAAAGCTAGTTGACAACAACATGCCAATTGAATATGCAGAACTACTAGAATTATGCCTAACATCTGGCTATCTGTTATGGAACGAGGAGTTCTACGTGCAAGTGGACGGCGTAGCAATGGGCTCTCCTGTATCCCCCATCGTTGCTGACATTTTCATGGAGGATTTTGAGGAGAAAGCACTAGCCACAGCACCAGTGACTCCCCGGTTCTACAAACGGTACGTAGATGACACTTTCACAATACTACCTAGAGACAGTGTCCCTGCATTTCTTAACCATCTTAACTCCATAAACCCCAACATACAATTTACTATGGAGTTAGAGGCAGACAATAAACTAGCTTTCCTAGACATTCTCATTATCAGGAATCCGAACCAAACCTTGAGCCACACAGTGTATCGTAAAGCAACCCATACAGACAGATACCTTAATGGTGACTCTCACCATCATCCTATACAGTTAGCTACCGTAGGGAAATCTTTGTTTCAGAGAGCCCGCGGAATCTGTGACAAACAACACCTGACTGCTGAGCTTCAGCACGTCCAACAAGTACTGCGTAACAACAAGTTGCAAGTACCACACCTCAATCACAGAAAACGCGCCAAACCAGCCACAGTAGAGCGTCAACCTGCCATCCTACCATACTTGAAGGGTGTCACTGACAAGATTGGAAACATTCTGAAGCGAGCGTCAATCAAAACTTACTTCAAGCCGCCGAAGAAGATCAACCAATTCTTACGACCTGTCAAGTGTAATATCCCCCTTCAAGCTGCAGGCGTCTACAAACTAGATTGTGACTGTGGACTCTCCTACATCGGGCAAACAAAGAGAAGCATAGGGACCCGCGTCAAAGAGCATGTAGCTGACATGAAACATAGGCGCGATAACAAGTCTGCAGTGAGTGAACACGCCTTTGAGGGGCCCAACCATTATATTAGATTTGACAAACCCCAAATCCTTGCTAGGGAACGTAGATTTATCCCTAGAATGCTCCGCGAGGCTATCGAAATAAATAAATATCCTAATTTCAATAGAGATGATGGTTGGAAAATTCCACCAGCTTGGGACCCCATCATTCACAAGCTAAAGCCCCTCACACACACTGTAAGATCTAATGATACGGTTAGTTCCTTTTGCAAATAAATAAATTAATACAAAAGACGGAGGTCGGCTCCCTCTCCAAGTTTTCTTTCGCCATTTCTTTCTTGGAGGGGCCTCCCAATTTTATGAAATGGTGGTAGTTTCAGTAGATTTCTCTCTCTTTTTAGCATCAAATAATTCATAAAATTAAATTATAAATCAACATAAAATAATTAAAAATTTTGTTAAATTTTAATTTCTGAACGTATAAAAAAATTCACCGCTTGAGGGTAGGCTCACGGGTAGCTTCAGTCCCCCGTGACCACGGCAGCTGCAAAGGTGCCGAAACGTCGGGAAAAACCAAAAATCAAACCAAATACCAACTAAATACCAAAGTACATTCAATAAAACCGCGCTAGTATCCGTTAAAAAGTGTTTTATTTCATGTCTAGTGAGCGCGTAAGCTTGAGAAGTGAATATTACAATGTTGTTTCCGGTTTGATACACATAGTTTTTATTACTGAGTATGGTAAATTAGTTTTAGTACTGTTATTTTGACTTTAACGCGTAAAGTATTCGGTATGATACATTTAAATTTGATGGCCTGGTAACTAAATGCGTTTTTGGGAGGTCATTTGCTTTTTGGCCGCCTGGCCGAAAACTAATGTATGAGTTTCACAATCCATAATATTTGGCCGGCAATTATGGCCGAAAACCGGCTAAATCACCCTATAACATTGACATTACTTGACAAGTGTAATCCCCCCTCACCCCGCAAAAATTGGTTGATCGTGATTTCATACATTTTTCTTACGTAACGTATCCAGTGGTTAATTCATCCAAGTATGGGCCAGACAGTGTGACGGGTCGAAATATTGTTTTCGCTTTTTTTATTGATGTGTCGTTCCGCGAACGGATTTGAAGTGTTATATACTGTCACTTATCAAACGTGACGCTGCTAGACTGCTTCATTTGGCTCCAAACGGTTTAGTCGTCGATATTTTGACAAATGAAAACTGGTACAGACGGTTCTGTATGTGCCTTGTTTAAACAACAATTTTATGAGATCTGTTCTGTTTTGTATGATGTTCGAGTGTTAAATCTTATTTATTTTTGCGTCACTGAGCATCTACGAAGTAAAATTTGACTTTCGTTTGCTAGTTTTTGTTATTTCCAGCATACATAACCTTCAGCGTCATCTCGTCTGTGCCATGTTCAAACGTCAATCATTCATAAACCCTTGCGTCACGTTTGTTCTGAATACCAAAATAAGAAATTGTTTATCCGTCACTGAAGGTTTTTATAGCTCACAAGCCAGAAGGAGTAAGGCACATACGAGGTGACGATCATCTACTATCGTAGTATTATTGTTTAGTAATGGCAATTGTGCGAACGAGACACCGACCTCCACCTGGTGTTGTCTCATTCACACAGTAGTGCCTTCAGTCAATGTCGTCGATAGAATTTCAACTCTATGAGCAATGCAATAAAGTTGAATTTCTTTTAAACGATAGGTGAAAATTTTTGAAGTGTACTCACTCCCTATTATAAACCTCCTTGGCCCATACACACTTTGACATAGTGATGTTCGATTCGATAATTTTGATAATCGATTAATTGTTTACTCCATTTTTGCATAATCGATTAATAATCTATTATTTTAAAACCATTTGTTTTTTTTGCAATTACCTACTCCGTTCAAATAGCTATTTGTTAAACACTTTCGATACTTTTTTGTTAAATGAATTAGCTATAATAGTTGAATCGTAAAACAGAAATAGATAAGAATTAGGTTCCCATATAAAAGATAAGGAAATGCCGAGCACGGGTCTCTCCATTGCACGATGGATGACCTTGATCTTTCTTATAAGACCCATAGTTAGTGACCACGTTTCTCTGTAGTAAGTCAAAGACTTTCGTCTTGAGACACTGAAGTAAATGGTCGCGATAATTTTCCGAAGCATTCCGAATTCTTGGGCAACAGTTCCTCTTATCTGTATTCGATGAGGGACTTCCGTCTCAAAGATTCCTTCCTTATTTGGACTTTATGTGTCTGTTCTAGGTGTACGTCGGTAGTGAGCAAGAACTTCGAGTGTAGTGTTCCTAACAATAACTTTAGGCGATAGCCTCTGTGGTCTAGTGGTTCACCCAACCGTATAAACCGCAAAGGGATGATCTGATCTCCGTCCGGGTGCCTCCCAAAGAGTAAATATCAGGATGAAACTTGATTAGACGAAAATCTTGTCAAGCGCCCATGCTTACCCGCACCAATTAATTTTATTTTTCTCTTTCTTTTTAGGATTCCGAACCCAAAGGGTAAAAACGGGGCCCTATTCTAAGACTCCGCTGTCCATCTGTCTATCACCAGGCTGTATCTCATGAATCGTAATAGCTAGACAACTGAAATTTTCACAGATGATATGTTTTTGTGGCCTCTATAACAACAAATACTAAAAACTAAATAAAATTAATATTTAAGGGGGGCTCCCATACAACAAACGTGGTTTTTTGCCGTTTTTAGCTCGATATAAATAACGACAACAGGTAGACAGTTTAAATTTTCGCAGATAATGTATTTCTATTGCCGCTATAAGAACACATACTAATAACAGAATAAAATAAATATTTAAGGGAGGCTCCCATACAACAAACGTGTTTAACTGCATGTGAACATCAGGTGGGATAAGGGCCAAGCACTGACCCGTTGTGGAATAAAAAAACCGGCCAAGTGCAAGTCGGACTTGCGCATGAAGGGTTCTGTACTAAAAAAATAAGAAAAACCGGCCAAGTGCGTGTCGGGCCACGCGCAGTAGGGTTCCGTAGGTACATTATACCATATCATATTTTAATACCGCTATCATTTTTCGTCTGAAAAAATAACTTTGTTTTTCACAGTGTTTGTATGAATGACAAAGTTATATTTGCGGTTTTGGAAAATGTACTATATCTTGAAAACTAATTACTATATCTCGTTCAAACCAATTTTCGTTGAAAGTGTTTGGTAAGATCTATAGCTTATATTTTTTTTAGATTTTTTACCCTCTTACTTTAAAAGTTAAAGGGGGGGGGACACACATTTTACCACTTTGGCGGCATATATCTTTCAAACGGTTGACTTTGTGAAAAAATTGTCTTAGAAACCTTAATGTCATTTTTAAAGACCTATCTATAGACACCCCACAAGTATTGGTTTGATGAAAAAAAATATTTTCAGTTTCAGTTCCATGTATGGGGAGCCCCCCCTTAATCTTTTATTTTTTTTATTTTTGTGTAAAAATCGTAAAGCGGTTCATAGAATACACCTACCTGCCAAGTTTCAACTATGTAGCCCTAATACTTTTGGAATAAAGTGGCTGTGACATACGGACGGACAGACAGACAGACAGACAGACAGACAGACAGACAGACAGACAGACAGACAGACAGACATGACGAATCTATAAGGGTTCCGTTTTTTGCCATTTTGGCTACGGAACCCTAAAAATGGCAAAAAATACGTTTATTGTATAGGCGCCCTCCTTGAATATTTTAGTGTTTTTAGTATTTCTTGTTATAGTGATAACAGAAATACATAATCTGTGAAAATTTCAACTGTCTAATTGTTGTTGTTAATAATATCGAGCAAAAAACGGCAAAAAATCACGTTTGTTGTATGGGAGCCCCCCTTTAATATTTATTTTATTCTGTTTTTAGTATTTGTTGTTATAGCGGCAACAGAAATACATAATTTCTGAAAATTTCTATTGTCTAGCTATCACGGTTCATGAGATACAGCCTGGTGACAGACAGACACAGACAGCAGAGTCTTAGTAATAAAGTCCCGTTTTTACCCATTCAAAGTCAAAGTCAAAGTCAAAATAAGCTTTATTCAAATAAACTTAATTATTAAGTACTTTTGAATCGTCTATATTTTCCTACCACCCGTTCCAGACTTTTTTAGCTGACAAGAAGAACGGGCGCAAGAAACTTATCAGCTGTAACAGCCATAAGTAACGATATTTACAAACTTTAATATATCGTTACCAAAATAATTACAACAGGGTGACAGGATTATTGGCAACAACATAGACTTATTGTTATATTACTTCAACAAAGTACTTATAGTAGCAAGTTATGTGTTACATCATTTCCACGCATTTTGATCTTTAACTTTCTCGACAGTTTGGCTAATTTAGGGTCTAAGATGTCGACATTAAAATCTCCGCAAATCGCGACTTTTTTATTCTTCCTACAGGTCATTTTTAAGACTTCCTCCATAGTGGACTCAAACTCAGAGTAATTTGCGGTGGGGGGTCTGTATACGCATACTATAATTATTTGATCAAGTTCCACACAAGACAGCTCAATGGTTCGTTCAATTGAGAGGGATACTACATCTTTGCGTTCTTTATATTGTAAACTATCATGTAGAATAATAAGTGACCCCCCTCTTATAGCAGATTTCCTATTAAACGAGCTAGCAACTTTGTAATTATCCAAACTTAAAACTAATTCGTGCTTTTTCAACCAATGCTCAGTAACACATAACACATCAATATCTTCAGAATTTAAGAATAAGCTTATTTCTAAATCTTTGCCAGAAAAACCTTGCATATTCTGTAGGGAATGCAAAACCGGAGTGAAATGAAAACCGGTTTTTTTCTCGGTTTTCAATCCAAAACCGGTTAAAACCGGTTTTAAACCGGTTTTAAAGAAAAGTATTGGTACATGGGTAATAATACATTTTTATTGATTTGGAGAACATTTTTTCAATTTTAAGAGTATCCCCCATTCACAATTTATCAAAAAAATGTACAATCAACAAGAAAATGGTCAAAAAACCTTTTCCGATACATTTCGTAGAAAATCATTGCAGGTCTTAGCTCTGAGGAAAGAATTTGTAATACTGAAATTACTAAAAATAAAATAAAAGATAAATGATCACGTAGACGTAATAAGCTTCTAGCTAGCAAGTCTTAACATTTTATATTAAATCTCATTCTTTTCTTAGAAGTAAAACAAAAACAAAACGTATCTTTTATAACTGAACAATTCGCTATCTGAAGTATCTATTAAAAATGTTATCAAAATCTAACAGAAATTAAACTTCTTATTTAAAAATAAACATTTGGCCAAGGAAGTCTCTAAGAGCAATCACCATTAATAGGCATCTTAAAAATTTACACCATACGCTTGATTTATTTTGAAAATACTTAATATTTTCAGTATATTCCAGGGTTAACTGTAAAAGAAATCTTTTTAATTAAATAAGTAACTCGATAAATACTCCATTTTATATGAATATTAATAAAAATCCTTCAAAATACCCATACTATCTAATAAATAACGCCAAGTGAAGAATAAAGTTGCTCCTAATTAATTTCATGAGTTTCTTGAGAGACTATACCTATCTAAAATATTATTATGTTAATTTGTTTGTTTAGTTAGTTATTTAAATCAATAAATGTTTTTCTTTTATTTACGTATTATAAAATTGTATTTAACTAATATCTTTCTATAAATATAAAATAAGAACTTTTTTGCTTTATTAATAATAAATATCCATATTTTATTTACTTTCTCGCTATAAAAAAACAAAAAAAAACCTTCGACCGTTCAGCCGCTCAAAAGTAGGTCACTGAACTGAACTATTTAAAGCATTCAATCAAAATGTGGCGGTGCATTTTTGATTTGTACGTATTCTTCTTCTTCTTATTTTTGGCTTGGCAATCTACTCATTTCCTTAGGGAGTAATTTTTGCTAGTGTCAAGTGAATAGTTCAGTAGTAGGTATTGTTCCAGTTTACATTAAAATGCGAGTGCATCGCATTGCAATGCTGCTTGGAGCAATTGGCACCAAATATATCAAACACTTTACCCGGTAAGTTCTGCCAAGGTAGCCACCACTACAATAAAAGTCTCAGCAACCAAGATCGCGCGTATTTCGTAGACACTTGTACCACAAAACTAAACCAATTTTAAGACACAAATTCACTATGAATCAAATTGCAAATAATTAAATAGTTACTGAACCGATCTCGACTAAATGGCGCCAAAAACTCCCTTTGTAGTGTATTGCAGAGCATGAAATATTAATAATAAAAAACCGGTTAAAACCGGTTTTTCGTTTAAAAACCGGTTTTATTTTGCTTGTGAAATCAACCGAAAAACCGGTTTTTTCGGTTTCGGTGAAACCGGTTTGCATTCCCTAATATTCTGGTGTACAATTCTTAAACAGTTAGGCTTTTCTATTGTTAAGTCAGGGCTAGAGGACGCCTCTATTGTCTTTAACGGTAATTTAAATGTAAACAATTATTATTACTTGAATCAAGCAAAATGTTATTTTTATTTGGAACAGATTCCAAAGTTGAATGACAAATGTCAAAAGTTGACTGCTCAATAAAAGCAGTTGTTTTACTAGCCAGATTATTGGCTAAATGTTTAAAGTAAAAAGATAGCGATAATGCTATTTGTCTCTTAAAAGAACTAGGCAGATAGAATTTATCTTTTGTCAAGTAAAAACTATTGAATAATTAGTGATGTCAATTATGTGCAGCTGTTCACTATTATGAAATGCCACTGTATTCAATGTTAAGTTCAACTGATACCTAAAATTATTTTCTATTTGTAGCATACTTTTGCTATATGGGAATGTGAACAAACTCACTTTTCTCACTTTTAGAGAGCATAAGGAATTACAATAATCTAACAATTGGTTTTTGTTCACATTACCCCTATTTCCTATTAAAATTATCAAATTAGTGTTTTCATTAAATGATTTTTTAACAATAATTTTCATCATGTCATCCATAGTTGACCCAGGCATACAATAATTAATTATATTTTCCTTGGAGTGTTTCTGAATTAATTGGCCTAGATCCTTACCCATCTCATCGCAAAACATAATTGTTTCGCAACAGTTATTTTCAGAACAAGGATTAGTTTTGATTGAATTGCAAGTGTATGAGACCTCTGGTGGTTCACATATTAAGTGGGTAATTAGGTTAGTTGGGTTATTATCAGAAACTTCAGGCTCACTCACTGAGTAGGTAGGTAAATGCTCTGGGGCATCCTGAACTTCATGACATTGTCTTATAATAGTATTGTGGTTCAAACAGCTACAATTCTGTTTTTTGCCAAGGGATTCGAAACGGTCTGAATTATAATTACACATGTCAATCATGTCATTTGCAGCCAGCATTTGGTAATTTAGCTGTTTGCGAGAAAAATTACTTAAATTATTGTACATTTCCCTTAGTGAAAGTTCCAAATTGTCAATTTTTTCACTTAATTGATTATTTACCTTTTCACATTCTTTACTGTTATTACATGATGCCCTATTAATTACATCTAATTGCCCTAATAATTGCTTACGCTCTTTCCTCAGCTTTGAAAATTGGCTATTGGCATTGGCATTGGGTACGGAACCCTAAAAACAACTTTTTCTATTGAATTATTGTCTTAAAAAACCGGCCAAGTGCGAGTCGGACTCGCGCATGAAGGGTTCCGTACCAAAAAACAGCAAAAAATTCACGTTTGTTTTATGAAAGCCACCCTTAAATATTTTTTATTCTGTTTTTAGTATCTGTTGTTATAGTGGCCACAGTAATACATCATCTGTGAAAATTTCAACTGTCTACCTGTTGTCTTTATTAATATCGAGCAAAAAACGGCAAAATAATCAGATTTGTTGTATGGCAGCTTGGCAGCCCACCTTAAATATTTATTTTATTCTGTTTTTAGTATTTGTTTTTATAGCGGTAACAGAAATACATCATCTGTGAAAATTTCAATTTCAAGCTATCACGGTTCATGAGATACAGCCTAGTGACAGACAGACAGACAGCCAGACGGACAGACTGACAGACGGACAGACAGACAGACGGATAGACAGACAGACAGATAGACGGACAGCGAAGTCTTAGTAATAGGGTCCCGTTTTTACTTTTTGGGTACAGAACCCTAAAAACAACTGTCTACAACTCAATTTGCCAATAAACCAAGTTTACACCCTAGAACAATCTGGTAACTGGTAGATTTGAATTTTTTATCGTAGAAAACTAATGAAATTACCACATTCGATTGAACTCAGACATAAAATGTATTCGTATACTATCGAAACTACCACTTACGATATTTGTCGCAATACGAACTTATACGTACACTATCGAATCTACCAATTTCGATAGTTTTACTCGTTAAACCTCACTTAAAGTTATTATATTGCAAAAAAATAAATAGCAACTAAGTAATAACTAACTAACCTAAACTGAGCCGATACGCCTTCTCTCTTTCACATCCCGGAGAACACTAACGAATCAGGCAGTTTCGATCTGCGCCTGCATACCATCGTGCTGAAACAGTATCGAATTTACCTCATTCGATAATGTCCATCGCCCACAATATGAAGTTTCGATATTGTTCGATTCAAAATCTCATTAAATAATATATTTTTAAAATAAAAAAAATATTTTCGTAATCGTTTCTTATTTACTCTATCAATTGATGCAATAATATGAAAATCGGGATTTTGCAGATTCGATACTGTTCGTTGCGGCAGTCGATTAACGATGATTCGGCTATTAGACCATGTGATGCACCCAAAGACTTCTAATGGAGCGGCTACATCAGCGGCGAAGATTCGTGTCGCGTTGGCGCGCTAAAAACATCGTCTGCGGGCGAAGATTCGTGACGTGTTGGCGCGCATACATCGTGCGGGCAACGCGATGTTGCGACAGGGCTGCCATATGGGGCATTTTTATTATTTATTATTTTTTGGCAACAAATAGTCATTCAAACAAAAGCAATTAACTAATCTATCTTACTAGCTATAATAGACCAATAGTGCCGATAAGGATGATTATTCGGACAAGTTATGTGTTATATACCTACTACTTAACGAAAAATAAAACAGTAGCAAGGACATCAATTATAATATTATTTTACTCTTTGGTCCAAACTAATTTACACTTCAGTAGTACACATTATTCTAGTCGTTTCGTGTATTAAGGGTTTGCACATATTACACGTTTAAAGAGTTAGGTACTGAAAAAATCAGCCATGTGAAGATTATAATAATCATCATTATCCTTACTAATATTATAAATGCGAAAGTCCGTTTGTTTGTTTGTTTGTTAGGCCTTCACGTCTTAACTACTGAACCGATCATCATGAAATTTTGCATACACGTTGTCAGGGGTACAGAGAAGGACATAGGGTACTTTTCATCCCGAAAAAAAGTATTCTTCCCGAGGGATAGCAAAAAAACCTTTCCACGCGGACGAAGTCGCGGGCGGCAGCTAGTATTTATATAAACTTCTGATTAGAAATCGATTACGTGTATAATTTTTACCTGTGAAACGAACACGAAAAATTTTCCCACAATGAGGGCTTTTCCAAAGGACTTAAAACTGTAGGATCGA
Organism: Agriphila geniculea; assembly: GCA_943789525.1. Taxonomy (NCBI): domain Eukaryota; kingdom Metazoa; phylum Arthropoda; class Insecta; order Lepidoptera; family Crambidae; genus Agriphila; species Agriphila geniculea. The sequence continues at coordinate 20,534,966 of OX038875.1, forward strand.
TAGATGGCGTTGATAAATTAAGCATTGTCAACTGAGGCGCCTTTAGAACCTACGCTCCGAGTGCAACCAAACTTGTGTCAACCGAACGTCACGCTCTAATGTTAGATACGCCGTTAAAGCGGTGGTTGCACTCGAAGCGTAGGTTCTGAATGCGCCTCAGTCGACAGTGCTTAATTTATCAACGCCATCTATCGATCCTATAGTTTTTAGTCCTTTGGAAAAGCCCTCATTGTGAGTGAAAAATTGGTTCTTGGAGAAATTCTACAGAAATGGAATGTTTGGAGAAATATGCTCGTTTTGTTCGTTTCATATACATAAGTAATACTTCTGGCAGCCCTGCCCCAAGCGATAATTGTCGCATCAAATCCCTTTGATGCGCCGACAGCACATTGTCTGCGCCCGATACATCGCGTTGCAACGATCTTCTCGGCCACATCAGCGGGCTACGGCGAATATTCGCCGTAGCCCGCTGATGTAGCCGCTCCATAATGGATGCACCCAATGTTTGAAATGACATGGTTTTAGGGTTAAAAAAAAGTGGTGTAAAAACAATTTTCGATTATTTGTCATCATCGATTTACAAAATCGATCATGAAAAATCACAATCGATTATGGTCGCTTATTAAGACAATTGATTATTTATAATTTATGTTCCATTCGATTACGCCCATCACTACTTGGACAATTTTGACCACAGATAAATATACTAGTTAAAAATTTTGACATAGGTAGTATAAATCCCAAGAACCTTATATAATATGAATATAAGGTTCTTGATAAATCCCAAATAGAGTTTTTTGGCACCGTTTGTCATGTTCGGTTCGGTGTCTATTTTAATTATTTGCAAATTGATTCATAGTGGATATTGTGTCTTAAAATTGGTGCAGTTTTGTGGTACAAGTGTCTACGCAACTGAACAATATGTGGGATAATTGAAATAGGCGCGATCTTGGTTGTGTGAAGCCGAGACTTTTACTGTAGTGGTGGCTACCTCGGCAGAACTTACCAAGTAAACTGTCTTGATATACTTGGTGCCAAAAGCTCCAAGCAGCATTAGAATGCGATGCACCCGCATTTTAATGTAAACTGAAACAATCTATCACTGAAATATTCAACACTTGACACTGGCAAAAATTATTTCCAAGAGGAAAGTAGATTGCCAAAACAAAATAAGAAGAAGAAGAAGAAATCCCAAATATACTCCCCTGCCTGAGTATATTTGTTCTGTGGTATAAATAAATGGTACAAATTAAATTGGATTATTTTCACTCACTTCACCATTGTGGAAAATAAAAGAAAGATCCTTCCTTAAAGTTTAGTCAGCTTAGCAATGAAATGAAAATCATCGACATCTATCCATTTAAACGGAAGTGATAGTTTGCTTACAGTTTATAAAAAAATCTAATATCTGTATCTACATGGACTGGTGTTTTCACTGCATGCAAAGATGCCTGCTGTAACATCAACAACCGCTGAAGAACAAGATGATGCTGATCAAAAAATGTGGAATGCTCTTAAACGATACATTATACGCGAACGACAAAGGAAAAAAGAAGGTAATTCTGGTTTAAAACAGTTTAAAAAATATGCATCAAAGAAGTACCTTTAAATTACAATACCTTACCTTACAATACCTTTTGTAAGTTTGAATGAATTCATAATTAGAATGCTATACTTGGTTATATTTGGACGTAGTTACGCAGAAAGGATCCAATCCACAGAGACATGGGTGCCGGCAGGGGGGTGCCTGTCCTTGTGAATCTCGGGATCAACACCTAAGGCTATTTTTTTTTTGTTTTATCATGCGATCAGTCGAAAGACTATGAACAGATGAGTTGAAAGGTGAATTTAGCAGAAGCGGCTTCCCCAATGGAAAGACCTCTCCATATCAATTTAAAGTTCGTCCAGTTCTAGGACTTGCCGTCTTTTTAGTCTGTGCATATCCTCAGGAATAGTAAGCTGCACTGCAAGTTGGTTTGGATGGTTTGAGAGCCTTGTTTTGTATTTTGCGCAGCTGGACATGATCTCTTGCTTAACTGTGTTGACTTCAAGAAATTCATGGAGTTCAGCAACAGAAAGGATCCAATCCACAGAGACATGGGTGCCGGCAGGGGGTGCCTGTCCTTGTGAATCTCAGGATCAACACTTAAGGCTATTTAAATAAAAACCCTGTGAACCCCACATGAAAAACGAAAAGCTGCCCCCCGGGGAAGTATTTCTGTCAGCGCCCTTGCACATAGAATTCTATGTCGATTGGATCCTTTCTGCATAACTACGTCCATTTAATATTGGAGAATGAGATCAAGTGCTTAATATTCTTTAAATTTAGGTCCCTGACCTAATGTTTTATCAGTTGTGCTTTGAAAAACCCAAGACTGTATTTTTAGTTTGTACATACATACATTATTATTATTATTATTTTTAACAGGCAAGCAGTTGTTATAACTGATAATGCCTGTATCCTGCTATCTATGCGTTTTGTTTACTGTTTATTATTAAGATATCTGTCAAGTCGATTTTTGAACTGATTAACATTTGAGGCAACGACAACATCAACCGGAAGCTTATTCCACTCTTTGACTACTCTGTTGCTGATAAAGTTCTTGCATGGGTTGTTATGTGCGATGGAAGTACATAGCTTGAAACTGTGACCCCTAAGGTTATGATGGTTTTCGTTACCTTTATACAAGTTATCGAAATTCTGGGGGTCATAGTGTCCATTAAGTATTTTATAAGTCTCAATTAGATCTCCACGGTTCCTGCGGTCTTTCAATGTTGTTAGATGAAGCACATCCAACCGTTCCTCATAGGTTCGTCGCTTGAGCATTCTGGGGATTTTAGTAAAACTTCTCTGCACTTTCTCCAACTGATCAATGTCCTTGACAAAATAGGGACTCCAGACTTGAAACGCATACTCCAAAATTGGTCTGACATATGTTTTGTAGATCTTTAACATCATTTCAGGAGTCAGGGCTCCAAAAGCTTTTCTAATGAGGTAGATTAGACTTTTAGCTTTCTTTGATATAGAAGAAACATGTTCCTCCCACTTATTTATAGTTATTTTTTCATTAGCTTGTATGATCCTTTCTAATAGTTCATTTTCTAGTGAAGTTTGAGTATTTCATTTTTCATCTCAGTTTTAGTGATGGGCCAAGTCACCTATTTTTGATATCCAAGTATTTTAGTTTTCGGTATAAAAGTATCAAATCAGTATTGAGTCCAGTGGCTGTACCAGCTAACTTACATGGTTATCGTAATCGCTTTAATTTGACAGATAGATGTGATACATAGCTACTTTTTTTGGTAAGTTTTTATTTATGCCAAATTAGCAATGTGTCACATCCATCTGTCAAATGAAAGCAATTACAATAGCAATGTAAGTTAGCCGGTATGGGCCCAGGTACTACCATTGGGTATTCGAGTACTGAGACTAGTATTCGAATACTCAATTTGACTCAAATACTGTTTTGACACTAGTTAAACGTGAATTTGCATTGTGCCACTCCACATAATAATTCAATACTTAAGTAAGTATTACTACACAAATGACACTGTGGCTTTTATGTACTAATTCCCACATTAAACAATTAAATTTAGTATTAATTGATTGTCGACCCGCTTTGCGCCGATCACTTTATGTATTCGAATACTATATTTTCAGTACTCGAGTATGTGAGTACCAAGAAGGTATTCGAATCAGTACTCGAGTCGGCCATGTCTCGGCCCATCACTACTAAGTTTCAGTTTGTGCAAGTTTGGGTTTTGTATGGAAATTATGAAGTACTTACATCACAGAGTCTGCTAGGTGCCGGTCCACATATCTGTACTAATATTATTAAGAGGAAAGATTTGGTTTTTGTTTGTTTGTAATGGTCTGATTTCTTAAATTCTTTCACCTATAGAAAGCTACATTATCTACTTTGTGTTGTTTTCCTCGATTCATTTTCTCATTTCTTTGGTATTAGTACATATACTCATCAACTTTGTCTAGGGATACAGGTGTTTTTTTCATACGAATGAGGTAAATTTGAAGCCTTGGATTTCTGCAAGAGTTGTACCGTGCTGTGATCTGATGATGGCTATCCAGGGAGTGAATGGAGGAGATTCAGATCGTTGTTCACACCCAACTGGTCTGATCAGCATTCTCAAAAATAGAAGGGTCAGAGTTCTCAGTTTCAGGATTTCCATACATTTTAATGCTATTTTCGCAGTTTTTTTAAACATGTCCTTTAATCTTTTACAATGCTGATCAGATCAGTTGGGTATGTATAGCGATCTGAATCTCCTCCATTCACTCCCTGGATGGCCATCATCAGATCACACCACGGTATGGTACACATCCCTTGCAGAAAACCAAGGCTTCAAAGTTACCTCGTTTGTATGAAAAAAACACCTGTATCCCTATTCCCTAGACAAAGTTGATGTGAGTATCTTCGGAATACGGTACCGACTTAAGATAAATCAATACCTTATATAATTAAATGTGAATTTTATTATTTTAGAATATGAAGCGGAGGTGGAAGAGGAAAGATTACGAAAAGAAAGAGAGGCGAGGGAGAGGCAAGATGTAATGACATTAGGTGAGTGATACGTCGATTATACCCGACCCTTAGAGAAGGGAAGTAAGGGGAGCAGGCATAAACTGCAATAACAAAGCATTCGTGACGTCAGGCGCGTGCCGTGTCCGCCATATTTGTTTCCTGTCACATGTTACAATTTCAACTCTATGCTGTTAATATAAGGTGTAAGTACACTAAGCTAAGCCGCCATGTTTTGTTCCATTACAATGGAGAACAATGAAGTAGGTATGCACCAATAATAAGTCTATGGTATGCACGCTTTTTTCGTAGGTATGCCTGCTCCCCTTACTTCCCTTCTCTAAGATTATACCACTTTATTTTTATCTATGGTGGCACGACTTAAGAGTCCGGTGAACCATGAGCTTCCCATACAAACGTAATACCAAAATTATTTGCAATATGAGCATAATTAACTATGCTTGTGATGTTATTGGATGAAGACAGTATTTGTCTAGGGTTCTATAAATTTTTTTTATTTTATAAGCCTTTATTTACTTTCAATAAAGATACATAATCCTACTAATATTATAAATGTGAAAGTTTGTGGGTTTGGATGTTTGTTCCTCAATCACGCAAAAACTACTGAACGGATTTAGTTGAATTTTGGCACACAGACAGTAGATAGCCTAGATTAAAACATAGAATACTTTTTATCCCGATATTTCCACGGGAACGGGAACCACGCGGGTGAAACCGCGGGTGGCCGCTAGTTTTAAATATAATGATTACAGTTTTTAATTTCAGTTTCGATTCAAACAGCAGCTTCCTTTGTAAGTCTGTCCTGTAATTTGGACACAAAGGCCTCCTCCATTCCTTTCCACCTTTCCTCATCTCTGGCCAGTGTTGGCCAGAGTGGGCTTATTAAATTTTTGAATTCATCAGACCACCTTCTTATTGGCCTCCCTCTTTTTCTTTTTACGTTTTCTCGAGGGGTCCATTCGACCAATTTCTTTGTCCATTTTCGTCGTTGCTCTCTAATAATTTTTCCCGTCCATCTCCATTTCAGGGTTCGGATTTTGATTTCGACATCTTTCCAATTGGTCACTTTCCTTAAATCGCTTGCTCTTTTCTTGTCCATCCTTGTATACCCTAATATGCTACTTCTTTGACATGTTACTAACTTATGGATGTGGTTTTGTGTTGTTGCCCATTTTTCGCATCTGTATGTGAGAATTGGAAGGATACAGGTGTTATATAGTCTCTTTTTGACTGCAAGAGAATAATGTTGGTTCTTCATAATGATTTTTAGTGACCAAAATCTTTTCCAGGAATTTGTAACTCTTCTTTCGATTTCGTGGTCCATTTGATCTTTCATAGAAATTAGCTGTCCCAGGTATATATAGCTAGTTACATATTCGACTTTTACACCGTCTATTGTGATGGGGTCATACGATCTGTTGGTCATTGCTTTAGTTTTGGTTTCATTCATTGTCAGGCCGACTTTCCTACTTTCGAACGCTAATTCTTGAATCATTGATTGTAAGGATTCAGAGTTGTCACTAATGAGTACAATGTCGTCTGCAAATCTTAGGTTAGTAATGCTTTCACCGTCTACATTATGTCCTTGATCTTCCCATCGCAGTTGTTTGAATATTTCTTCTAATACTGATGTGAATATTTTTGGTGACAGTGGGTCTCCTTGACGAATGCTTCTTTTTATTGGGAAAGTGTCTCCTTTGGATTCTAGTTGGACTTGAGCTGAGCTGTTTTTATAGACGTTTCTTATAAGCCTTATATATTTATTTTCAATGCCTTGTTTTTTAAGTGCTTGCCATATATATTCGTGTTCTAGGCAGTCGAATGCTTTGTTGAAATCGATAAAGGCCAAGTATAAGGGGTATCCATATTCTTGGCATTTCTCTATTAGGGTTCTATTAAATAAAAAATCCAAAATAGTCCCGTGTGCTCAATAAAAATAGAGAGTTTGGTGATCGAGGGATATCCTTTGGCAGGGTGAACCTTCTGATGCCTTAGATCGTTTTCAGAAGAGGAGCCATCTTGGACTTTTGTATGGGAGGGAGTTATAAAACAATATTTTTTTGTATGGAATTTGAAAACTTTTTTTTCTAAACCCATCGTGTGGGATATCAAATGAAAGGGCTTTTTGAGCTGATTCCAAATATATACATTATTACGGCATTGCAGCTGTTGATTTAAAGAAAATAAAAAACCGGCCAAGTGCGAGTCGGACTCGCGCACGAAGGGTTCCGTACCAAAAAACGGCAAAAAAATTACGTTTGTTGTATAGTAAAAACAGAATACAATTATTATTTAAGGGGGGCTCCCTTAAATAATAATTGTATTCTGTTTTTAGTATTTATTGTTATAGCGGCAACAAAAATACATCATCTGTGCAAATTTTAACTGTCTACCTATTGTCGTTATTAATATCGAGCAAAAAACGGCAAAAATATCACGTTTGTTGTATGGGAGCCCCCCTTAAATATTAATTTTATTCTGTTTTTAGTATTTGTTGTTATAGCGGCAACAGAAATACATCATCTCTGAAAATTTCAACTTTCTAGCTATCACGGTTCATGAGATACAGCCTGGTGACAGACAGACAGACAGACGGACGGACGGACGGACGGACGGATGGACGGACGGACGGACGGACGGACGGACGGACGGACGGACGGACGGACGGACGGACGGACGGACGGACGGACGGACAGACGGACAGACAGACAGACAGCGAAGTCTTAGTAATAGGGTCCCGTTTTTATCCTTTAGGTACAGAACCCTAAAAAGAACATTTTCCAAACATACTAAGTTTGGGCTCTTTTAGGAAGAAAACAACAAAATGAATTCTTATGAAACATACGACAAATAACGTCTAATATATTCTTATTTAACGTCCTGGAAGCAATTTTGAAAATATTTACTGTCTTTATCCGAATAACATCACAAGAGTTAATTAAATGCCCAAATCACAAATCATTTTGGTATTACGTTTCTATGGGAAGTCCACGGTTCACTGGACTTTTAATTTATTTGCCAAGACTGAACTTCATTTTAGCATTCTGTTCTTGTCTTTTCGATACAGAAAGAAATGGATGTAAAACTAATTTAAGCTAAGTCCTGTCAATTTAGTTGTTGCCAACCGAATCAACACCAAAGTTTATTTAAACTGTGATTATTCTTAAAAACTATTATGTATAACCTAATGTAAAAATACAGAAGCATTTTTACATTAGGTTATACATTAACACAACATACCTATCATGTGATATAGCTTAATTGCAACCTAACTGTCAAAATCCATTGTTTTTTTAATTAAATGTGATAAATCACTATAATAATATCATATTGCGTTACGGTGGTCTCAGCATCTTGGATCTTTTACTAATTATGTTTTACGAACAAACTAAATATGATCATGTTTCTCATTTTCGTAATAAACTCAAGTGGCTTCCCATTAGGCTTCGCCGGAATACTCATATTTTATCCCTTCTTTACAATATTTTGTTCAATCCTTCTTACTCGCGCTATCTCAAGGAACGATTTAGTTATCTATGTTCAACTGCACACACTCTTAGGTCTTCAGAAAATTTGATCCTCTCTACGCCTATCCACAGGACAAGCTTCTACCACGGTTCTTTTACTGTTCGAGCAGTAATGCTCTGGAACTCCTTGCCTGTGTCCATTAGGCGTGCCCAGTCCTTGAACACCTTCAAAAGCCAAGTAAAACAGCACTACCTGTCACTGTGATTTTGTCTAATAAATTATTACTTACTTCTGCTAAACTGCAAATAAGTTGTTTTTTCCTTATATTTTTAAGTGTATGTATGTTTATGTAAGTTTATCATGTCATATTATTTTATGTATGTTTATGACTTTAACTTTTTAATTAATTAATTTGTTCCGTCCAAGCCATTTTACACCCCCCTCTTTATTCATCTTCTGTCAATATCTCCATGTCTCTGGTTGCCTGAAAGAAATCGCTTTTAGCGATAAGGCCGCCATATTTAGCACTGTAAGTTTTATTGTAATTTTTTTATATGTATGTTTCTCTTGGTGTTAAAATAAAGTATTATCTAATCTAATCTAATCTAAATATCATTAATATTTTTATAGAGGAAACAAAAGAACAGATTGAGCAGTTAGAGCAAAAGCTAAAACAGCTTGAGAAAGAGAAACAACAGTTGTTTATGCAGTTAAAGAAAGTTCTCAACGAAGATGAGATCAGGAAACGGCAGCAACAAAAGGAGACTAAGTGAGTACTGGAATGTATGCCTTTATTTTTATTTTGATATACAAGTGTTTATTGTTTGGTTCGGATACCTATCAATCACACATGATGTGTTGAGTTGCAAGGAAAAAAAACCATGGAGCTAATTGTCTTATTTCAAAATCTAGCAGCTTATTTCCAAATGAAAGCAGTCGCTTTCATTTGGACAGATGGATGTGACATGTTGCTGCATTTGTTTGGTAAGTTTTTATTTGTGCCAAAAAGAAGCAACAATGTGTTACATTCTGATAGCGATTGCGATAGATTTTGAAATTAGACAATAGACAGGCAGGTGGTAGATATTATTAACGACTGTCAAATGAGTATGTAACGCATGTAGCACACCTCCCCCGCGAAACAATGCCAGCGATACCGCAGTAGGTTCCGCCATGACTTGTCTTCAATCGACGACGATGACGATCACATGTATTCTCGCCGCGGAGCAGGTGTGCCAAGAGTCCGAGCGATGATCGGGCAAAATCGCGCGTGAAAGATAATCATAGTTAAATGTATGCGTTAGAACAGGGGCCCTACACTTTTTGAACTTCGGCGGGTCTGCCGGGCTTTAACTTAAATAAATCGAAATAAGGAATTTCGTATTGTACTATTTGCTGAAGTTATTTGGAAGATATCGATGTTCGTGTTGCATGAATCGGGGTTCGCCATTTTGGCCTGATTGGGGCTCGATTTATCTGTTTTAATTTGAAGCCCAGCAGACTTGCCGAGGTTTAGAGCGTTAGCCGGTACGGCCCCAGTCTGTTTCGCATCTGTTTCGCTTGTCGTACAACTGACAAGTCATGAACCTACTGCGGGTTCGCGGGGAAGTGTGCTACAGACGTAAGGACATGTAAGACTAGTTCACCGAGTCACGTCGTGACGCGCCTTATTTATATATACACATCAACTTTGTCTAGGGATACAGGTGTTATTTTCATACAAACGAGGTAACTTTGAAGCCTTGGTTTTCTGCCAGGGATGTACCGTGCTCTGATCTGATGATGGTCATCCAGGGAGTGAATGGAGGAGATTCAGATCGCTATACACACCCAGCTGATCTGATCAGCATTCTAAAAGATTAATGGGTCAGAGTTCTCAGTTTGAGGATTTCCATACATTTTCATGCTATTTTCGCGGTTTTTGTAAACATGTCCATTACGTTTTTAGAATGCTGGTCAGATCAGTTGGGTGTGTATTGCGATCTGAATCTCCTCCATTCACTCCCTGGATAGCCGTCATCAGATCACAGCACAGTACATCCCTGGTAGGAAACCAAGGCTTCAAAGTTACCTCGTTTGTATGAAAATAGCACCTATTTCCCTAGACAAAGTTGATGTGTGTAGTTAGGTATGTAAACAAGCGTCAACCATCCACTACTAACAACTACAAATATCCTTAAATAAATGAATGTATTTGATTTACCAGTGAAATGCAACCGATGAAGATGCCCATGGGCAACATTCAGATCCCAATGTTCCCGATGCAGTCATCCGCTGGACAGGGCGAGCCACCACCGTCACAGGGCCGACCACCTCCTCTTACTTCTCACATCTTAAATAAGGTTAGTAAAGGACAGCATTCTATTTCATTGATCGTTTTTTTTATCTAGAAGAAGAGACTAGGGTTTTTGTCTTTTAGACATGTCATCGGGCCAACCCCATAGCACAGTATTATAACCATAGAAATAGAATGTCAAAGAACAACAAAGTCAATAAACAGGTGATCCGAAAACGAATCAATACATTTTATATGAGATACGTAAAATATGACTTAGATTAATAAAATATGACTATATTATGGCAAAGGAAGTTAATAAACTATGTTCCATACTGTTTTCTTTGTCGATAAACGAATAAATGTAGCGAAATTTGGTTTTAGAGAAATGTGTGGCAATATCTTATTTACCTTTGAAAAGTGTGATTACTTGGATTGATTCTTTTTGTCACATCACAATTACTTAGAGCAGAAGACACCATAGCTCCACGATACCTTTATTTAGAATTCTAGTTAAGATTAAAAAATATTTTAAACAAACTGTGATTGCTCATTTGCTAGGCGGGACGCTAGGGGCTCTTACTGTAAAAAATGTTGGCACATGTCACTTGATCCTATGTCTCTTTTTTACATAGACTGTGTCCGTATGATGTTAACTTCTCTTTTCCACGCTTTGTTGGTCTTCTTGAGCGCAGCGAAAATTTTTCTATGTCTATGATTATAACATACCTACCAGTAATCCGACTCTTTTGTCGATAAACGCATGCCGCCACTGCGTAGGTATATGTACAGAAACTCCGTCAAAAGTCATGGTTGCCACAACAAAAACTATTCAAATATTTTACATAAAAGTTTTAACTTGTTACTAGAGACCGGATTATATGCCGCTCACTTCCCCGTGTACCCCCCATCGTTGCTCCGCGCAAGTACACGAGTCGGACGACTGTTAATAGTATTAAGACTGTGACCATAGTGGCCTTATACTGTTCTCCGTCCGTTTAAATCAGAGATTGGTTACTTAAAGTAGAAAATCATGGAAGAAAATTCTTGATTTGAAAATATTACACTGCTGATTAGTCATTAAAATCATCATCATCATCATCAGCCATTTTAATGTCCCCACTGCTGGGGCACAGGCCTTCCTTATGGGTGGATAAGGAGGACGGGCCATTTACCCACCACGCGGGCCCACTGCGGATTGGTGGGTGTTAACGACTGCAAATGCAGGCGGGACCAACGGCTTAACGTGCCTTCCGAAGCACGAAGGAGCTCGAGCTAATAAATTTTTGGTCACCCATCCCATGACCGACCCTTGCGAACGTTGCTTAACTGCGCCACCGAGCTCCCCATTCATTCATTCATTAAAATATTTGAAGATAATTAAACAAATAATCTAAACATTAGTACAGTACATTATAGTTGTCAAATATGTTTATATTCGTAAAATCTCATATCCATTCTGTGGTAATATGACGTGTACATTGTCTCTAAACAGCAGACTATAGTGCGAGGTCCGATCCAGGTGGGAGTGAAGCGGCCGCGAAGTCCGTCGCCCACGTACCCGATGTACACGCACCGGCTGCAGCCGCAGAATATGAAGCACCAGTCCGTCTACTCGGACCACAGTGAGTTTAGAACCTTAGCTGTAGTGCAAAAGAGTCTATTGTTCTTTGCTCTTTTGCGAAATTATTTTGTTAGTAATAATAATAAGACCTGTAGCTGTACCATAAGGGTACCGCCTCTGTGGTCTAGTGGTTCGCCCACCCGTATAAGACCCAGGGGTCCCGGGTTCGATTCCCAGGGGGGTACAATTTGTACTCGGTTTGGTTGGTGGTAGGGCTTATTTCAAGTCCGCCTGACTAGCTACCACCACCTAAGTCTGGCGCCATAACAACAATTTAAAAATTTTTGTATTCCGGCAGCAGTTAGAGGTAAGATAGCCAACTGGATACTCACTGAGGAACTCTTCAGTGATGAGTATTCCGGGTGTAGTGCGCTTCCACCTTCGGCCTTATCGTCACTTAACATCAGGTGAGGTGAAGGCCAAGCACTATCCCGTACATAAAAAAAGGGGTCATCCATAAATTACGTCACACGTTAAGGGGGAGGGAGGGGTTGACATTGTGTGACAAGGGGGTGGGAGGCGTTCTAAATTTCGTGACGTCACATTTCAAAATAATTTAAATTGAAATAAAACAAATTTCGGAACTGTTGTTTTAATTTAATAATTATTTCTAGATGTAAATTTGAAAATTATGTGACGTCACACTAGGAAGGGAGAGGGTGTGACCAGCTGTGACAAGGACGGGGAGAGGGGGTTAAAAATCTTGAAATTCGTGTGACGTAATTTATAGATGGCCCCTAAGTTGATAGAAACTGTTTTCGCTACCGAAAACTATCGGACATGCTGCTCACATTCAATGCGAGTGGAAAAAGAGAAAACATCATAGTTTACGGTAGCGAAAACGGTACACGGTAGCGGTAATTTGCATCAACTCATGGTAGGGGGACCGAACAATATTGAAGTCTCCAGTTATGTTTTTGGGTAAAATAAGAAGAAAATTGAACACGAAAAATCTTTCGTTTAGAATTAGATTGGTGTATTAATGAAACATCATATCACAATTCATTCATATTGATGATAGAATAAGGGGGTTTCCATGCGTCCATAGAGTCCGTAGTTCATACAGGGTGAAATCGAAGTCATTGGCAATCTTTCAAACTAAGAATCTAACCGCGGTATTGATAAATGTTGCCCGGAAAATCGACCCGTGTGGTCATTTACACGGGTTGCATTTCGGGTGACTTGCTAGGCGATTTTAGTCGAATAAGGCTTTTTATTAACAAACGCTTGTTAAATCAAATCGCAACAATGATGTGGCGATTCGATTTTATAAACGATTGTCGATAAAAAGTGATTGTTTTTCATACTATATTGTGTTATTATGATTATGTAATATTACCAGTGAACTAAAACCTATGCAAGTGTAATTGCAAACAAATATTGCTTAAAAAATAGCATCACGGGGCCAAAAAATTACAACCCGCAGCATTTAATCGGGCCAGCCACGCGCCCGGTGATAGACGTTAGCGTTCTTTACAGTAAATTGCAGTTTGTATTTTAAAGAAAAATATACACTCGCGACCATAAATATGGAATCACAGGCCTATTTTCTTACAAACGAGGTAACTTTGAAGCCTTGGTCCTCCGCCAGGGATTGATCGAGCTCTAATCTGTTGATGGCCACCCAGGGAGTGAATGGAGGAGATCCAAATCACCATACACACCCAACTGATCAGACCCCGAATTACGTAACTCTGTTGCTAACAATTCTCGATTGAAATCGCAGTTGCATTGCTGCTTGGTGCAAGATAGTTGTCACATTGGTTCTTACTAAAGCAGCAATGTTACTGCGATTTCTGTCAGAATTGATTGCAACAAAGTTACATAATCAGCCAGCTGATCAGCTTTCTAACAGTTGCAAGGATCAGAGATCTCAGTTTTAGGATTACCATACGTTTTAATACAATTTTCATGGTTTTTAAAAAAATACCCAAATAGCTCTTAGAATGCTGATCAGATCAGTTGGGTGTGTATAGTAATCTGGATCTCCTCCATTCATTCCCTGGATGGCCATCAACAGATCACACCTAGGTCAATCCCTGGCGGAGAACCAAAGCTTCAAAGTCACCTCGTTTGTATGAAATTAGGCCTGTGATTCCATATTTTTGCTCGCGAGTGTAGTTTATTAAAAATTGTGTACTGTGTAATCAAATGGTGTAAAAGATGCAAGGAAGGCAAAAAGATGCAGAGATAACGTATCATAAAGTATTAAATATTATTTCGTTTATGTATGAAAATATCTATGAGTATACAGATTATGGTCGGTATTATGCAACCAGTGTTCAGTCGCTTTGTGCTGCATAACTAAATGCCAGAAATTTTAGCCCGCCAACTTGGTTGTAATTATTGTGCGGTGCTATTTTTTGAGCGGAATGCTTGTTCCATAGATTTTAGTTCGTTGAATGTAATATTGTATGGCAAATGACTGTTATGTTTTGCAGAAGTCGAGGACGGCCGTATGGGTCGCCAAATGGCCCGTGCCGTGCTTTGGAACAGTGAGTTGATATCTGATACGTGTTTTTTGGCTTCTCATTATTCATGACAAAATTCTAATTTTTTTACTTGTGGTTTTGTTAAAAGCGCGGATAGACGAACATGGCAGTAAAGGTTATTGGGCATATTTGACCTACTTGATGAAAGTTCGCGTACAGAAACCAAACTAGTTTTAAATTGAAGAATTCAATCCCACTTTTCAATGTATGTATTATTTTTTTATGCACCGACCGGCAGAAAAAAAGTTATTTTGCAGTATGTGTGTGAGTATATGTTGAATGTTATTAAACTTTTGTTAATAAAACAGAAATTTTTACTTTAAGCATTGTGAAAATGTGTGGTACAAGTATAATAAACGTTTGTATTGTCTTTATTTATTAATTTTATTTCATTATTATTGAATGCTATGATATAATGATAAAAAATAAACATGGCCTGCAAGAATGTGACCCATACCACTGAGTAGCAGATATATTCATCTACATATCTAGGCCTATTTCGTTTGTGTACGCCGTAGGTCAAACGTTCGAACAAAATGCCCAACGACCTTTATTTTGATAATATATTCTCAATAATATTACTCTTTTTAATAACTTTCTTCTCGCTGTGTTACAAAAAATTAAAGTTCTATAGAAATCCTGTTTAATCGTAGTTTTCTGACAGATTTACTCATTCCAATGACTAAAGGCTGTTTGTAGAAGTGAGTTTTTAAGACAGTTTCATGGCAAATGAAAGATGTGGAAGAATCTTAATGATATGTTACTTTGCAATCATACTAGTAGTATTATTACAAAGATCCGATTTGTACGAATACGGCAACGTGCTTTATCAATTTGCAAAAAAAAACAGGTGCACGCTTATCGCCTCTGCACGAACTAAAAGTGCAAGCGATTTTAACCGTAGGAGTGGTAAAGCGGATATGTTGTCGGTAGTGCATTGTTTAGAATATGTCATATTACCATGTTCGTTTATACGGTAGTCTGTATCGTCTTTATCATAATTTTATTTATTTTCAAATAGTTTTGGTTGGATAATTGCATGCATTAATGAAGCGTTCATTTAATACATATATGGATTCCACATCATATCAACATGTAGCGGAATCCATATAAGGAAATTAATTAACATTGATTTTTTTGTATTTTTTTTACTAAACCCACTTTAATTATAACCAGGGGCCGTACCGGCTAACTTTCATGGCTATCGTAATCGCTTTTATTTGACAGATGGATGTGATCATTGCTACTTTTCTATGGTAAGTTTTTCTATGCCAAATAGAAGCAGCAATGTGTCACATCCATCTATCAAATGAAAGCGATTAAGATAGCCATGTAAGTTAGCCTGTACGGCCCCAGCTTCTTTTTCCTTATCTCTATGACTCAATCTCGAATTATCTCTTGAATCAAGTCTTGATCTGTGAATCAATCAAATTATCTCTTGAATCAAGTCGATCTGTGAATCAATCAAATTATCTCTTGAATCAAGTCGATTTGTGAATCGATCAAATTATCTCTTGAATCAAGTCGATCTGTGAATCAATCAAATTATCTCTTGAATCAAGTCTGGATCTGTGAATCAATCAAATTATCTCTTGAATCAAGTCTTGATCTGTAATTCAATCAAGAAATCCCAATCCCATCTCGATTCGACGTGAATTTTCTCCTTCTCAACGTGGTTCAAGGGTCTTTTCTGCTTGATTACAGTGTCATTGTTTGTCCTTTAACTTTCGCGCAAGCTTGTGCATGAGGTCTGCTTCTTACACAGTTTTTACTTAAATACAATTTGAAGCAATATTTATATTCTGAAAGGCCTATTCCCGCTGCCCCCCACTCTTGTCCGGCACTGGGAGATAAGTATCGGGATTTTTTTCCATACTTTCCGATATCCACCAGAGGCCCTACTGGCTAACTAACATGGCTATTGTAATCGTTTTCATTTGACAGATGGATGTGACACATTGCTACTTTTTTTAGCACAAATAAAAATCTTACCAAAGAAAAGTAGCTATGTATAACATCCATCTGTCAAATGAAAGCGATTACGATGTATGTTAGCCGGTAGGGCCCCTGTGGGGACAAACCATGGGGTAAAACGGGAATAGACCTTTTGAAAGAACTTGAATAAGAGCCAGTTTTACAATCAAAAAGTAAGTTCTGAATAGCTTACTTGACCGATGATTTGACCGTTGTTTTATGAGAAATACGTCAAATCTGTCAAGTACCTAAGCTAGTCAGGACCAGGGCTGTAGCTAGAGTCGAATTTGAGGTAGGGCAGCATTGGTTACAGGTAGGGCGGAGGCAGTGCCGGTTTTAGCACTACCAGCGCCCTAGGCGACATTTCTACGGGGCGCCCTCTATCTGCGATTCCAAGATTTTCTATTTTGCTTGTTTGTTAAAAAACGGCCGCGCAGCGCGAGTTTTAGTCAGTTTCACCTACTAATCTTGTAATCTTGCTTGTTTATAGTTAAAAAAAGGCCGCGCAGCGCGATTTTTAGTCAGTTCCATCTACTAATCTTGTTACCTTTGCTTGTTTGTTTATAGTAAAAAAACAGCCGCGCAGCGCGATTTTTATTCAGTTTCATCTACTAATCTTGTAATTTTGCTTGTTTATAGTAAAAATAAACGGCCGCGCAGCGCGATTTTTAGTCAGTAGATGGTTGAACTTCCAAATCACTCTCATTGACAAATCACCATCAACAAGATGGTTGAACTTCAAATCATTCTTATTGTTTAGACTACTCTCAAGTTCAGACTATGACCAAACAAATTAATTATCCTAGTTTTTGGTATTTTCAAGGTAGGGCATTGCCCTACAATGCCCACCCCTAGCTACGGCCCTGGTCAGGACTTACTTTAATTGTGAAACAAGCCCTAAATGTAGTTTATTCTGCATTCAACACGAAGTTGCATCACAAGCGGTTTCAAATATACTTCTAATGTACACACCATGTATCAAAAAACCCTGTAACATCCTAAAACAGGCGATAGTGCTGCTAAATCTAAACAACATTCTCCAAGGAACATAGGTCGAAAAATGAATTTTTTTTTCGCCCTTCCTTAGTAAGTCGGTCAGCTGACCAGATACATTTTGAAATCAGAAATCAGAATATTTATTTGCACAATATTGTGTACATTACATTGAGATCGATGACAATGTTCCTAATAAAATTTCAACAATATTCTGCCTTAAATCTGTAGGCATGCAAATGTTAGTAAGTGTAAGTGTGTAAGCTATCTATAATGAATATTATTAATACTAAGTATTACTGACGTCAATTATAATTACAAAATTGTCAATAGAAATGTCATATTCAAAATTAAATGTCAGCTATGCAAAATTATCCTTAATACTATGTCAGATTGAGTAGAGATGTCATTTATTTTCCAAATATTCTTTGATCGAATAGAAACTGTGCTGTAGGAGCCAATTAAATAATTTATTCTTGAGAATATTTTTCTCTATTGGTTGATTAATAATGTCCAGCGGTAGCTTATTAAATATTTTGATTTGATAGTCATACAATTTGTATAGATGTCTTAAAAATATTTTTCGTTTTTCCTATGTTCCATGGAGAATATTGTTCAGTTTCAGCAACACTCACCTTTTTCAGGATCTGACAGGGATCACAGGGATTTTTGATACATGATGTCAAAGATTTAAAAGAGTTGGATATGCCTTCGTACCAAGAACCTTATATTCATATTCATGCTTCGTACTGAATATCTATAGCATTATTTCAAATCTGTCAAAATGGCGCACGCATGCGTGATGCGTTGTTTACATCCATCGGAATTGACAATGGAATGAAAATAAATTTCGATTATAATTGAAATCTAAATACCTACACGTGAAATGTTACACCATTTTGATTTATTTGTATTTCTATAATTGTTGGTGCACATAAAAGGCACAAAACGGAATTTTGAAAAAGTTCTCACGTGGTTTTTGTACTCTGCCTATTGTTAAAATCGCAAATTAACCATTTAATCACTCAACAGAACCGTCCCAATACGGCTCAAATGCTGGCGGTTCGTCAGTCTCCTCGGCCGCTTACTACGCGATGCCGACCTCCGGCGTAGTGGGCGTAGTCGGCGAGAGACCCCCGCCTTTATTGTACCCCCACCACGCGCACACTCCCCACACCCCTCACACCCCCCACCACGCTAACCTGATGTATGCGCCCGCGCCGCAACCACAGCAGTTGTATCTGGATATGTTGAAGAATAGGGATGGGCAACAACATCAGGAACAGAAGAAGGATTCACAGGTACGCTTAAATGACTTTAATATGCATCATTTTTATAATATACCCTCACTACGAGCACAGCGACGGGTGTTAGTCACGTAATAGTCATGCGACGCGACCATTTTGCGATTGATTGGTAGTTGAAATAAAACTATGCGATCTGCGTAGGTTTTAACTAAACATTGATGTTTCAGCCGCAGGTACTGATCGGTCTGAGTGAGGCTCATCACCCGGCCGTGAGCAGCGGCATGGTGTACCAGACGCCCGTCAGCCGCCACCTCGCCATACACCCGCCGCAGCACTCCACTATGCAGGTGCGTTGATTATGTTGATGTTTCAGCCGCAGGTACTGATCAGTCTGAGTGAAGCTCATCACCCGGCCGTAAGCAGCCGCAGGTACTGATCGGTCTGAGCGAGGCGCACCATCCGGCCGTGAGCAGCCGCAGGCACTGATCGGTCTCCGTTCACCGAGTCACTCAGTAGCTCAGTTGGAAGAGCAATGGAGCGGACTTCCACAGGCTGCGAGTTCGATTCCCGCCTGAGAATATGATCTGGTGCGAGTCAAATCTTTTTATTGTATATTATTTAGTATTGTATAAAAATAGCATTGTGAATGCTAAAATATCAAATTAAAAAAGTATATAACTTTCCTACATTCTAAATCTCATCTCTCTTCACACAGAACACAAAACCCGGCAGCATCACCCAAGGCTACCCGGTGCAACAGTCGAACCCGAACGTACAGAACCCCAACTTGTACCCGAACCGGCACAGATATTAGCTAGTGATCATCCGGCGGCACCCCGCCAAGCCACCGCCATAACGATGGCCGCGCCCGCTGGACCAGAGAGGTCCGCACCGACCGAGACGATAGATTTTGATTGATTGCTCTGATTAAGTTGGTCCCATATACAAAGTTGTTCAGTTTGACGGTCTAAGCCACATCACAAAAGGTCATTGGGCATATTTGACCTACTTGATGAAAGTTCGCGTACAGAAACCAAACCAGTTTTGAATTGAAGAATTCAATCCCACTTTTCAAAATATGTATAATTTTTTTATGTACCGATCGGCAGAAAAAAGTTGTGAGATTTTGTTTAATGTTATTAAACTTTTGTTAATAAACAGATTTTTTTACTTTCAGCTATGTGAAAATGTGTTGTACAAGCATAATAAACGTTTGTATTGTGTTTATTTATTTTATTTTATTTATTATGGAAATGCTATGATATAAGTAATAATAAAAAATGAAACATGGCCTGCAAGGATGCGACCCATACTACTGAGTAGCACATACATTTATAAACATATTTAGCCCTATTTCGTTTGTGTACGCCGTAGGTCAAATGTTCGAACAAAATGCCCAATGTCCTTTGTGTTTTCGATTTCACCCTGTAGAGCACTCATTTAGCAAAATGTTAGACAAACGACCTGATTTAAATGTGTTAGTGAATAGGAAAGTCTTTTTTATCGTCTCCTTGTGGAAATAATCGGAACGCAAAGCAATAGAACAGTTTAGTGACAGATGGATTAATCATGGTTCATGTGGCTTCAAGAAAGTGTTGAATTTGAGTGATAAAAACTGATCATAAACTGGACGTTATAGGACAGGAAATTTTCAGACTCGAAGTGGATTAATCAAATAATATATATTGAATTAATTTTCGACCTTAGTGTAGATAAAGTCTACTTTCTTCTGCGGGATTTGTCTAGCACTGTTATGTTAATATTTACTTATGCTACTGCTCCACCTGCGTTAACGTTAATGGTAATGTCTAACTACGATTTAGCTAAGGGGCCATCCATAAATAACGTCACACGGGGAGGGAGGGGGTCGATGAAGTGTGACATTGTGTGACAAGGGGGTGGGAGGAGTCCTAAATTTTGTGACGTCACATTTCAAAATCATTTAAATTGAAATAATACAAATTTCTGACCTGTTTTTTAATTCAATAATTATTTTAGATGTAAAATTGTAAAATATGTGACGTCACACTAGGGAGGAGGGGGTTTCACAAATGTGACTAGCTGTGACAAGGACGGAGGAAGGGGTCAAAAATCAAGAAAATCGTGTGACGTAATTTATGGATGGCCCCTAAGGTGTTATGTAAATTTAGTACTGTCGTTTGTAAATTAACACGTTAAAGTCTTCGCCACATCTGCGTGACGTGTAAATTAACGCTTTAAGCTATGCGTTAAGACGAAGGTGGAGCCGTAGCATTATACAGGGTCATTTTGAACTTACCATCCAAATTTTGAGGATGTGTTCAGTCCATGAAACTGAACAACTTTCTCTAAGGAACACATGGTCAAATATGTAAAATAAAAATCGACTTTCCATACAAATCAAAGAGATCACGTGATCAATTTAGTATGGGATAACCAAAATTTTCTGGCGAAATTTGACACATGTTTCTTAGAGAAAGTTGTTCAGTTTCATGGACACATCCTTATAATTTGGATGGTAAGTTCAAAATGACCCGATATGTAATGATGATACAAGATACAACGTGTAAATTAAATAAAGCAAAACCTTTTAACTAACTATAGGGCGCAAAATCACGTAAAACTTTTTTATTGAATCAATTCTGAAATCCCGAAAATAGATTCAGCTGCTTCATACAAAAAGTTGTTCGTAATTATGAGCCCTACATACTTAGTTTAAAAGTTTTGATTTATTTAATTTACATGTTGTACACTCGCGAGCAAAAATATGGAATGACAGGTCTATTTCCATACAAACGAGATAACTTTGAAGCTTTGGTTCTCCGCCCAGGATTAAACGGGGTGTGATCTGATGGCAATTCAAAGAATGAATGGCGGAGGTCCATAATGCTAAAAAAACCGAACGGATTAGATGAATCGTTAAGCTTAGGGTTGAATAAAAAAAATAACAAGCTAAAATTACATCAAAAGTATGGAAAATGTAACACTAAAAGTAAAACTTTCTTTAGCGATCTGGGCCTCCTCCATTCACTCTTTGAATGGCTGTCATCAGATTACACCCCGTTTAATCCTGGGCGGAGAACCAAAGCTTCAAAGTTACCTCGTTTGTATGAACATAGGCCTGTGATTTCATACTTTTGCTCGCGAGAGTATATTATAAAATGTAACATAGCGGATTAGATCACATTGCTTACTATAAAAATCAAATTAATAAGTTGTATCATACAATATTTACCCTAACATGTACAAAAATATTTGAAATATCCATTGTGAATAAAAAATGCTATAGAAAATTATAAAATGAGCGAAATTATAATTTGTTTAGTACGATTATTTATTGAAGAGTTAAATAAGAGAGTATGTATTTTAGATAATGCAGGTATCCAGTAGGGGGACACACATAGTGCTATTTGTTATTATTATTTAAGTATAAAGATAATTGTCTTTTATATATACAGTCAGCAGCACGTCAGGTTATATAAAATTTTCAAAAATCTGTGATTTATTTTGAACCTTAAATCTTCGCATTTAAGTATCAAATTGATTAAATATGATTACCACAGTTTTACAGTTTACCAATAAATAAATAATGTAGTTCTCTCATTCAAAAGCCACTTATTGGAAAACTGCATTTTTTTAGAACAGCCGTAATTTTTAAGTGCTTTCTTGTACAAAAGAGCTAACATAAGTATTAACATTATTTTTATTTAGTTTAAACAATGATTTAATTATTTACTGAATAGTAGTAAGTTTATGTTTATATTATGTAAAAAGATTTTACGATGAACGTGACATTTTTAAATGCAGTTATATCGGGTCATTTTGAACTTACCATCCAAATTTTAAGGATGTGTCCAGTCCATGAAACTAAACAACTTTCTCTAAGAAACATGTGTCAAATTTCGCCAGAAAATTTTGGTCATCCCATACTAAATTGATCACGTGATCTCTTTGATTTGTATGGAAAGTCGATTTTTATTTTACATATTTGACCATGTGTTCCTTAGAGAAAGTTGTTCAGTTTCATAAACTGAACACATCCTCAAAATTTGGATGGTAAGTTCAAAATGACCCTGTATAACGTTATATAGTATTGTGAAGCACGATAATATTCTCAATCAGTGTCTAACATTATGCTACAACATGTTGATAAAAAAAATAGAGAATGTTGCATAATATTTGTTATATAATGTTATATAACTGCTGTGTGGAAGCATCTGCGAGACAAACTGTGTACTTTACCTTTTAAAAATAAATAAATAAATAAAAAAATAATCTTAAAATAAATAGAAATGTCTCTAACCCTGTAGGTACAGTAATTGA
The DNA here is from genome assembly GCA_943789525.1 of Agriphila geniculea. Taxonomy (NCBI): domain Eukaryota; kingdom Metazoa; phylum Arthropoda; class Insecta; order Lepidoptera; family Crambidae; genus Agriphila; species Agriphila geniculea. Next base: position 20,557,900 of record OX038875.1, read on the forward strand.
CCCATTGTGCTTAGTGCTTAGATCACATGCCGGGACCTAGATATAATTTCTATTTGTTTATACAAGGTGTTTGGTAAAAGCCTTATAAAAACCGAATATGGTAGATAAGGACCATCAAACTGAACAACATTTAAGGCCTGGGCGCACCGGCTGCGTAGACACGCGTTTAGTGACGCGCAGCAAAGATACGTGCGTGTTCGGTGTGACGTCCAATAGGGAATGCCCTTGAGTACAACGTCACGAGCGGCAATGCGTAGGGTTACGCAGTCTACGCGTTACGCAAGCGGTGTGCCATGTCTCATAAAGTTTCAGACATTACAACGTCATGGTACGTCTACGTGCCCGCTTACGCATCCGGTGTGTATCGCACTTTACCATGGAACCAACTCTGAAATCGCGAAAAAAAAATCTGTTTTCGTTATTAATTATTGTATGAAACAGCAGATTTTTTTTCGCAATTTCTGAGTTGGTCCCATAGTAAAAGTTGTTCAGTTTAATGGTCCCTATCTACCATATTCGGCTTTATAAGGCTTTTACCAAACACCTTGTATTAAAAAATATTTCAAATTGTATTCATCTAATCAAATTTAAGTACTGTATGTCTTTTTCGGTTTGTAAAATGCACCCTGTCCCGCTAGCATGACCAAAAACGCGATATGATATATAATTACGATTAATTGTCAAAAGACAATGGATTTTGACAGTTGAGTGCCGATAAAACGCTATATCACGCGATATATATCGTGTTTCGTCGGTCATGCTACTGAAACGATAAGAAGGCAATTTTGCTGAAATGCATTTTGTTATGTTAAATATTGTAAATTAAAATAATAGTTTTTATTCAATCAGCTTTTAAATATTGCTTAAAATGTCCTATGCCACGAAATTAAGATGGTATGTACTGTCACGAGCAATAAGATGTACACACCGTAGAACTTTGTCACATTACGTTTTGAATAACCTAGGTATAACATTATCACACCGAGATATATTGATTGAATGTGACATAGTTCTAAACATCTTATTGCTCGTGACTGTACAAAAAACGTCATAACTGTCTAAACTTGTATTTACATAAGGTACTTAATTTACCTACCTATTCTTATTATAAACTGTGTGGCGGGAACAACAGTAGAATAAAAACTCGTCAAAATATTTTGTCTTTTTCTTTTCCTTTCTTAGAACAAGTATAACATAGAGTCAAAACAATAGTAAAACAATAGTAACAAACCATAGTGACAACAGTTTCAAATTGTGATTAAAAAAGTTTGGACAAAAATGTAAAAAAAAAAAATGTTTTCATAATATCATATTCTTTAAATTTATTGTACTACCTACTGCCAAAATTTAACAAAGGGTCCTAAAATGACCCTGCCTAAACTTATTTTGTTGTCAAGTAGAATTAATTATTTTGTGTTTTCGGTAGAGGGTCTGGGGCCCTATTTTTGAATCGCCCGTCTCCAGTCGAGCGCTCGTTTCTACTGATTTTTGTTCGACACTCATTGTTTTGAGTCATATGTCGAACGAAAATCAGTCGAAAAGAGCGCTCGACGCGATTCAAAAATAGGGTCCCTGAAATGTTTCCAATAGTTTATTTTTTAGTTAGTTGAAGAATCCGTATATACTTTAATACGCTCACGCTACTGCGTCAAGGGTTCAAATACCGGTAAGAACATAATAATCTAAGTTTGTAAATACAAATGTGTGAACTCATTTGTTCCCGAGTCATGTTAATGGGGAATGTCCGAAAAAAAATAAAAACGCTGAATATTTTTTTATAGGAAAAAATTTATTTACCATGTTGTGGTTGTGACAGGTGGTGGCAAAGGTATAATCTCCATTCTGCTGTTACTTTCGTATATTTGTAAGTCGAAGAGACTTTATTTTTTATTTTTATTTTTACGCATCCGAAAATTCTGAAACTTTTTTCTACAACTAAGGGAGCTTATTCCTACCTATAAAAAAATATTCAGCCAAGTAGATTTTTTTCAGACATTACCCATTATCTATTGTTTGTACAAGCTCTTTTGCCTAGTTTGGAAGGACAGTCAGTGCCAACATGATCCATGTGACAAAAAACGTCCTTCTCAAGACCATAAGGTGCATTTTCGTTTGTTCTCAGACAGCAAATGAAAGTGCACCTTAATGTCTTAAGATAAGGTTGATTTTTGACAAAATGATTAGGTATTTTGGTAGGTTTGAATGCTCGGCTGCGTGTCCATTAACGCGGAGTGAGGCGGCGGACGGAGCGGAGAAACAGAAATATTAATCAAGTTGGATTACGGAGTGAAGATTCTATGCAATCCTATTGGTTAATATTTCCTCGTTTCCCCGCTCCGCCGCCTCGCTCTGCGGCAATGGACAGGCAGCCTAATAGACCACTGAGCGAGCGTGGAGCGCGAGATGGCGCGAGCCAAACGTCTCCGTTTCAGCTTGGGCAAAAATGCTTTCGTATGTCCGGCTGTCCCGCTGTCCGTCTTCTCCTCTACAGCGCAATTCTCAACCGATTTCCGTGAAATTTTGTGAGCTGTTTCGATATTTATAATGTATACTTTTTTGTTTCAGTTTTCCGAAGTTTTTAAAATGGCGGTGATATGGGCAAGGGCGTCGCCAAGGGTGGGCAGGGGGGGGGGGGGGGGGGGGCGCTACCCCCCCACCAGAGTTTAAAAAATGTAGCCAACTGCAAAGTAACCAAGTCTTACGGCCATGCAATTGACGTGCTTTTCCGATAAATCCCGCATTTCAAACCTTGAATAAATTCACTAGGTGCTCTTTGACTGTAGGTACGAGGGCAGTTTGATATGTCGGTTGAATATCGAAGGTCGGGATATTCTTTTATAACGGAGAAAAACGAATTTTGCGTATTGATAAAATACTACTTTTTACGTGGTAAAACCATTAAGCAGACGGAGGATAAACTGAAAAAATATTATGGGGACTCTGCTCCATCTCATGGAATGGTTCATAAGTGGTTTACTGAATTTCGTTGTGGTCGTACCACCACAACTGTCGCCGACGGCCCAGGAAGGCCGATTGAGGTCACCACTGAAGATATTGTTAGCAAATCCACGACATTGTTATGGCAGACCGTCAAGTGAAGATACGCGAGATAGCTGATGCTATTCACATCTCTACCGAACGAATTTTTCATATTTTGCTCGATATTCTCGGCATGAAAAACCTTTTTGCAAGATGGGTGCCGCGTTTGCTGACAGTCGGCCAAAAACGAACTCGTGTAACAACTTCTAAACAATGCTAGGTTTGTATAACCGCAATCCAAGTGATTTTTTTCGTCGGTACGTAACACTTGACGAAACGTGGGTCCACCATATACGCCAAAGACGAAGCAACAGTCAAAACAGTGGACTTCTACCGGTGAACGTGCCACGGAGAAGGCAATAACTGTTTGTTCGGCTGGTAAAGAGACGGCCACTGTCTTTTAGGACAGCAAAGGCGCTATTTACATCGATTTTTTGGAGAAAGGCAAGACAATTACCGGAGCTTACCATGTTGCTTTGTTGGATAGATTCAAAATAGAGCTGCTGAAGAAAAGACCGCATCTAGCAAAGAAAAAAGTTTTATTTCATCACCACAATGCTCCGGCCTACTCGTCAGCAACCGCAACATCAAAACTTGTGGAATTGCGATACGACCTATTGCCACACCCCCCGTTTTCACCAGATTTGGCCCCGTGTGACTTTTTCCTCTTCCCAAACATGAAGAAATGGCTTGGTGGATAAAGATTTTCATCCAATGAAGAAGTGATAGCTAAAACAGGAGCCTATTTTTCAGGGTTTGATAAAAAATATTTTTTGGATGGGTTGAAGAAGTTGGAACATCGTTGGTCGAAGTGTATAGAGCTGAAAGGAGGTTATGTAGAAAAATAAAACAAAATATTCTTTAAAAAATTTTTTCTTCTTCACAAAGTCACGGACTTATCAAACCACCCTCGTACCTACAATTCATGTTTTTCTCATCCTTTTTAATATTAACTTGCCCCCCTGGGCCATGGGCTGGCGACGCCCTTGGATATGGGGACATTACTTTAATATCTTGATGATGGGGACAAATCATTTCATCAATTTCGTTTCTCCAGAGATTAGTGGATCGGCAGGCTGATTATCTAATTAAAATCCACCTAGCGACCGGTTTCAGTTCACAGATGAATGTGATGCATTATGCTACTTTTCTTTGGTATGTTTTTTTACCCCAAAAAGAAGTAGCAATGTATCACATTCATCTGTCAAATGAGACCGGTCGCTAGGTGGTTTTTAATTAGATAATCAGCTTGCCGGAATACTTAGAATGGGTTAAGTTTTATTCAGAGCTTATTCAATTAGTGAGCGGCCGGAGCGCGGAGCGTCCTCTCCGTTTGACCTACAAGTAGGTCGACTGCACCGGCCGGCGATCGATGAGGTGCATGCATCTAGTCTACAAGAAAAATACAGGTTACCAAAGGGATAATAATTTGTTATTTCGTAGCCGGTACTCGACGAATATTTTAACTTTTAACTTAACAAAATGCCCGATGCCCAATAATTTATTTAAAAATAATCAGGAAAAATGTGAAGTATCAAGTATCTACAATCCCAATAAAATAGTCGCTATCGAATATTTAAAGAAAGATGTATGGGAATGGGATCTAAGTATTATTGAAACTTCAAATCCAAACCGAAAAATCTTTGCGAAACCATAGCGATATAGTGCTATTCGTACCTACGCAAAAAAAACCTAATCGAAGCTAAACTGATGAAAAAGTCTGTCAACGATGTTTAGTTTATCTTTTTTATGCAACCATAGATCTAGATCTATGGCACGTACGGGATAGTGCTTGCCATCACCTCACCGATAAGGCCGAAGAAGGAAGCGCACTACTTACACCCCGGAATCCTCATCACTGAGGAACTGGTTATCTCAGGGGTCCGCGAATTCTTTTGGCTATAGTACCCTTTTTGGTTCACCGATTTTGAGCAGAACCCTAGCTCAAGTAAAAAGTAGGTACCTAAACTAACTAACATTGTTTTTTTTTACGTGAAATCACATCATACCGAGGCCTTTTGGCTAGGTGATCGCATCTTGTAAGTATAGTTTGACTGTAAAAAAAAAAAGACTTTTTAAGATAAAAATATTTATTTAGATAGAACAAAAAGATATTTAAGTAAGTACTTAACTCTTGAATTTTCGCGGAACCCGTGAGAGCCTCCAACGGAACCCCAGGGTTCCGCGGAACACCATTCGGGAACCGCTCTGGGCTATGTTACCTCTAACTGCCGGAACACAACAATTTTTAAAAAGTTTCTAAATTAAGTTATGGCGTCATACTTAGGTAAGATGGTGGTAACTAGCCAGGCGGACTTGAAAAAGCCCTACCACCAACCAAACCGAGTACAAATATGTAGGTTACCACCTCCTGGGAATCGAACCCGGGACCCCTTGCGTCTTAGGTATACGGGTGGGCGAATATATAGACCAATCCTATCTGAGGTTTACGATGTTATTTTGAAATAGGGCTCTACAAAGAATTCAACAACTGCGTGCGCCAAAGCTTCCCAAAAGTATAACAATAATAAAATTTAATTAAAAGTTCTGTTAGAATAAGAAACTACTTACTCCTTGATTAAAAGAAGTTTGCAAAGATACCTAAGGTAATAAAAACATCTTGGACGGCTGAAAACTAATTGGCGATGACGTCAGCAAGGCTCGTAAGCGAAGCGAAAGCTAGTAAAATAATATCTAACTTCTTGGCTGTATCCTTGCTTTTAGCAAACTTTATAGACTATTTTACACGACCTTAGGAAAATGGGATAGAGTGCACATTCACATGTTTTAATGTTGAGTAAAATTGTCATCCGGAGTCGTAGTAGGTTTGAGAACGCAAGCGCGAAGCTATTGACTGGTCCCCTTTCCCCCCTGAAAGCTGAATGTAGTGCTACAGGACCCCGAAGGATAGGTATGAATGCGAGGCGTAGGTATTTCTCATTTCAAAGCGGTTTTGTAAGAATTCTTATTGTGCAACGGAACGTTCAAAGTTTGCGGCTTTGTTGGGTAGCTATCCAAGGAGTATGTCGCTAAAAAGAGCTTTTTGATATTCATTTTATTAAATATGTAGTTATACAGTAGGGTTATTTGTAAACAAGAACAACTTCGCAGGAGTATCTAGATTAGGTACTAAACCATAAACAACAACGTTTGTTCTACGACTTTTCCGAAAAAGACAAAAAAAATCGACTGTCCATACAAATTTTAGAACAGCTGATCGAGCTTTGTATGGAAAGTCGATATTCTTTTTGCCCTTTTTGGAACAACGTAGAACAAACGTTGTTTCGAAAAAGATTTAATCATGTTACGTCTTATTTATTTTATCGCGTGAATTCTTGTATCTTGTTGATTTTTCACTGCCATAGGGAAGTTCAAAACTAAAGCCTCGTATTTTTATTACAGCTGAAAGTAATACTTAATGTATTATTAATAGCTACAAGCCAACAATTTTATCAGTACCTACGTTGTAGACCCTGTGATTATGCTGTTTTACAGAAGTCACTTCTGTACCCGTAGCACAAACAGCTATCGAAAAAAACGCGCGTAAAAACATTCGATAGAGTAATTATGTATGGGAAATTTTATAAATTTCCCGCTGTATCCATCCATCCGGCCATCTACCGCCGAAAAACGAAATGAGATTTTTCACAGAGAATTACTCCATCGAGTACTTTTACGCGCGTGTTTTTCTCGATAGCTGTTCGTGCTAAAAAAGGTACCACAGAGAAAGCAATAGGTACTACTCGTAGACGTAAGAAAGGTACTTACAGAATAGGTACCTACCCTTTTGGCTTTGCAACGGGACCCAGTGTTTGTTTTGCACAAATTACACGAAATTTTGTCACTATAAGAAAGTAATAACGATAAATACTCAGTAGGTACATTACCTTCATCATCATCATCATCATATCAGCCGCACGACACCCACTGCTGGGTATAGGCCTCCACTAAGTATCTCCACGACGATCGGTCCTGCGCTGCCCGCATCCAGTGGCTTCCCGCGACCTTCACCAGATCGTCGGTCGGTCTACCCACGGAGCGTCGTCCGGTGCGCGGTCGCCATTCCAGAACCGCCCCGCCCCAACGGCCATCAGTTCTTCTCGCTATGTGTCCAGCCCATTGCCATTTCAGCTGACCTACCTTCCTACCTATACCTTACCTATATCAATTTTGAAATCTTCCAAGCTCCAACGAATCTGACTTTAGATTCAGCTTAGGTTGACCGTTAATTTGCTTTTATTAGGTAGGAGACTACCTATGCGTTTATTTGGGTCACACCACAGAACAAGCAGAATAATTTGTGGTTTACACAGAAATCTCGATTTGCATTTGTTTCAATATTCTTAATGGATCGATCGAAGTATTTGTGCGATGTCATAAAAAGTGGAAAAACCTGTTGGGAAAAATATTGTCTTTGTTCTGTGAGAAAAACATTGATAGGGTCGTTGCTACAATGCAAGCACGAGTTCAATAAAAACTGCATGTCATGTTGTAAGGTGGTTGTAAGTATGTAGGTAATATTGTGTTGTTCTTCCTGCCACGACCATCGATGATTTTCTTGTACCTTTAGGCGATAAAAAATAGCTTGGATTTTCTACTATTTATTACCCCCGTTTTGAAATTTTTTACCTACTTGATTTAATAAGAAACACTCATCGTGCCGGAAAGATGCTCCCTAACACAACCACGTAGAGTTCCGTGTTATTCTTGTATTTCAAAACGGTATAAAATAGCTTTCCTATTTAGGAACCTACCTATTTAGGAATTTCCAACTTTAAGGATTATAGAGATACGAAGGTCGTGCTGGAAGGAATCACTTTGTAGCACGATCAAGCTTAGAATTTCAAAACGGTATAGAATAAATAGCTTAGAATATTTACTAGGTATTTTTACACTCACTTAATAGTACCTACCTATAGGTGGGAATGACGATTCCATCTATGAAATCGTCCATGACTTTGAAAAGAAGAAATACTTTTTTTGAAGTGAAAACTTCTTTAGCAGCGTTGTACACTTTTTTTTGTATGGGGAAAAAATGTTAAACTCGCGTCAGTCAGGGTCACGTTACCCTGATCGAAAATTCGTAAGACGGATGTAGCGTAGACAGCCGGCGGCGGAAGTATGCCCCTCTCTTTCTACGGGGCGCGGCGAAAATGGCGGTGCGTCATTTCAAGACGTAAACACTTGTTTGTGTCACCATAGCAACGTGCTAATTTTTTAATTCAATGTCAAAACTCTAGATTTTCTGTCAAGCTATGGATAAGACCTTCGTACAATACTGTTCTTATTCGTAAATTCAAATGCAGAGTAAATTTGTAAGACGGCAATTCGTGCAAAATTATTCCCTAACCATTACAAAATATCAAAAATGCACAACCGCCTAATATTCAAGTTTTCACTTCTGCCGGCACTCCCGGAGTGCAACCCGATTTTTTTTTTCATAATTTATTTTTGTATCCTAATAACAAATTACTTAGGAATCTTTACACTATTTTATTTTCAATTAGGCAAAATATTATTAGTTTTGGAAACAAAAAGCTCAAGCGACTTTCAACTTTTCTTAATGACCCTGTCGACCCTCTCGGCGGCACTCATGACATGAAAACGCATCGAATGAGCATGCGAATTCTTCCTATTCTCTAGATTTAGCCCACTTGAGATTTTTTCTCCTACCAAACATGAATAAATGTCTTGGCGGGCAAAGATTTTCATCAAGACAAAAGGTGGTGTATGAAAAGGGCCCTCATTTCAGTTTCCAGCGATGAAAGAAAAAATAATGGGTTTAAGAGGGAGGAACTTAGTTGGACTGAATACGCAGAGATATGTAGAGAATTATGTAGAGAAATAAAACAAAATATGACGAAAAAACTGTTTCTTCTTTACAAAGTCATGGACTTATCAAACCACTCTCGTATATAAATAAAGTAATCTTTCACTAACGTTTCACACATACACCGCGTCCAAACATTGGTGCAGCGATCGACTTTGTTTCTGGCTTTTTAGTATGGGACGTAAAATACTACAGACGATGACGTAAACACTGATTCTAGGCTTAATCGAAAACCAAAAAACAGTTAACAGTTTTCGAAAATAAAAGAAAATGTTTCTAAAAAGATATTTTTTCCCCTGAAATACAGAGCAACAAATCGAGAGAAAAAAAGACTGCTTTTCGTCTCTACAAAATATTACTACTACTTACGTAGTAAACTTTACCTAAATAATAAAGCAATAAGCACATAATAATACTCGTGTTTATGGTAATAAAGCCTGTCGAATCTGTCGATAAGCCTTGTTTGACACGTTTTTATTTCCTTAAGGCCACCAGGCTCTAGGGATCACTTAAAACACCTCAGCTGGTATTTCCATCCATCTTAGAGAAAGATATTACAAAACGTATTACGCCAGACGACAATAATATTGGTGCATTATATTTATGTGTAGGTTTACCCACTGCCAAGGTCACATCGACCGGTGAGAGCGGGACGCATCTACGCAGTTTTCTTCTTTTCCCTCTCTGGTATGGAAGGTTTTGGTGGAAAATCTGAAGGCCTATTACAAAAATAACTTACGCAACTGCGTAACGTAGTCACTTGGTCACGATAGTCGTCCGCAGTTCGTCAGTTGTAGTTATTACAAACATTTTCAATTAAGCTATCGTAGTCCATAGACTATTGAACGAATAATGGCGGATCCACTAGAGAGTATCTGTCAAATTTACGCAATCGCACTTTGCAATATCGAATACGCAAGTGCATTGTAATAGGAAACAATCAGAACGAAGCACGGGCGCAGCTGCGTGTATCGCATTAAACTTTTCGTAATAGACCCCCTGTATTCCGAATTTCCGATACGATACTGTTGGTAAACACGCACTGAGGTCACTGAAGTTTGACATTAGGGATTTGGTTACGCATTATTACAGCCACAAAAAATAATAAAGGTCAGCCCGTAGCATTGCCACCGAAACACGTTGTATTTTTAACCGCCTCTGTTGTCTAGTGGTTTGCCCAAAGGCGCAGGGGTTCGATTCCCGGGGTTGATACAATTTGTACTCAGTTTGGTTGGTGGTAGGGCTTATTTCAAGTCCGCATGGCTAGCTACCACCATCTTACCTAAGTCTGACACCATAACAACAATTTAAAAATTGTTGTGTTCCGGCACTTAGCTACGGGTTTCCTAGGATGACGGTGCCGTCATATTACGGCCGTAATTTAGCGGCGTAGAACGTTGTCTATGGAAACAATATGGCGGCGCCCCGTATTGTTTACATAGACAACATTCAACGCCACTATATTACGGCCGTAATATGACGGCACCGCTATCCTAGGAAACCCTAGCTTTAGAGGCAATATAGCCAGTTCCTCAGTGATGAGGATTCCGGGTGTAATGCGCTTCCACCTTCGGCCTTATCATCACTTAACATCAGGTGAGGTGAAGGCCAAGCACAATGCCGTTGTGTATAAAAAAAGGTATATCGTGTGAAATAGCGTTTCATTGGCACTCAACTGTCAAAATCCATTGTCTTTTGACAGTTAAACGCGAAAAATATAGTCCCACAAAACTAGTCGGTTTTAGAATAAACACCGTCTTTTCAGGGAGCACTTGAATGACTTAACAATGTATATCCACATTAATCTATCAGATCTTTCATCATTAACAGTTATAAGAAAATTCTACAAGGTAATCAGACACTGTTATATTTTCTTTATCCACCTACTTACACTAAAAACTTTTGGAAGCTTTTAGAATTCGTCGAAACTTTTAGAACATTTCCAAAGAATGAAAGAAGCGTTGTTTTCAGAAAATATTTTAGGAAGTATTCAGCAACATCGTTTAGCCTTAAAAGGTTAGTTTTAAAGTTACAAAACTTTAACATGAAAGATAAATCAAACAACTCTTTCAAATGAAACTCTTTTAATAGTCCGGTCATGGCGCAACTTATTTTAACTAGGTACGTACCAACTGAAAAAGATTTGAAATTTTTTAAGTTTTTTTTGCTGTGTGGATATGAGTGTAAGTAAATCGATTTCTAAGCTATTTTCAAAAAGTCAGATATTTTTAACATGTTGCTTTATATACAATCGGGTATTTCGTATTATGTCGATTAAATTGATAAATACAAACAAATCTCTGGCTAATTTTGGGCGGTTTAATGGTTTTTTCGGTTTGTCGTAGCTAATAGTCCCTACTCGTTTTTTTTCCCTTAGAATTGAAAGACAAGAACCTACCCTACCTACTGCATGTTCTAGAAATAGGTACTTATAAGAAAAATTATTCTTCCTTCATTCTTTCTTTGGGTAGGTATATGTATGTGTCTATGTGGTGTAAGTAAAGTACGCATGTAAGCAGTACTTGCTAGTATAAATACTTATAGCAAAAATCTGTTTTTAAAAATCTAATGTATTTTTATCAAGTATTTTGAAACTCTACAATTACATCTTTAAATTATTATCTCGTTTACCCCTCTTATTCTAAACAAAGAGCAAGAAGTTATATTTTGTTGTTTCTTTTGATAGCAAGTTGTAATTTCTTAATTTTCATTGGAAAGTCAACAACCCAACGTGAGTTACAATTAGTTTCAACCTTAGAGCAACACAACTCTACAAAATCCAAGGGAACAAAAATAATCCCAGCTAAGAGAGTACTGTTTGGAGTAAGTATATTAATCCATATCTACCTAAGCGATACTAACTCTCAACGTTACCTACCTAGCCATCTAAAGTTCTAAACATTGCTACCTATTTGTATTCGTAATGTTTACAGACTCTAAAATGAACTCGCTGAGGCAGTAGGAGTGATTTCAACAAACCTGCGTACAACGTTAGGCACGTATTATGTAGAATGTAGAGGTAGGTCTTTAACAACAACCTTGTGGTGTGGTTCACGTAGATTTAGCTTTCCATTACTCTTTTTGTTCAAGATTCATATCGGTGTTTTCCTAGTAAAACAGTGATGGGTGTAGCACTGATCGATAATGTAGCTATCGAGATTTCTATCGATACTTCGTGCCCGTTGCAGCACTGTCGGCTGCCGGCCGGCGGCGTACGTGTGCGTTATGTTTACATACAAAGTGAGTATTTAGAACAGCTGCGTAGTTTATTAAATCGTTAACCAATAATATTGAGAGTAATTAAATTAAGAATCGTTGTCTAGTAAACTATAATTGAATTGCAATATTAAAGAATGAAACAACAAAGACAGTTTTTCGTTTTGAAGCAGAATCAAATGTGTACTAAATTGATTTTAAATTAGATATCTACCTACGATAATAATTATTTATTGATAAAACCAATATAATTTTGAAAAACAAAATAATTCTGATGATATCCAAGTAGGCTTAGTTAAAATAAAACTGAAATTGATTCTCACAACCTCATACGAGATTTTATAACTTTTGGTGATATGTTGATATGAAGAAGATTCTCATCAATATTCTTTGTAAAAGTTCATGAATATTGGATTGTTCATCGTCGCTACCACATGAGTAATAAAACGTACTACATAATTGAAAGTTGATCGGCATATAATATTGCATAACCGGTAAGCTAAAACATATCTTTATCTAGATTGATATCGACAAAATACTGAACGGCACTAGAAACAGCTCCGCCCAACCCAACCCGCCCTTCAGTTGGTTTCGTCGTGTCGGGGTGAGAGCACCTACGTCGAAGCGACGACGTAAAATAACAGTTTCCTTTGTCAATAACTACAGTGAAAACGCAGCAGAGTCGAGAAAACCTTCTTTCGGTAAGTGAACTTTGGTGTGTCGTGATTTTGAGTGAGCGCTGTGGAGATATTTTTGGATCAGCATACTCAAGGACGTTTTTGTTCATTTCCGAGTGGGTGCATTACTGAATGAGTTTTCGGGTCTGATGTTGACAGATATTTTGGTGTAGCTTTTGTGTACCTGTTTGGTGTTTAAACAATAGGGCAAATGTTTTCTCCCGTGTTTTTATTAGATATCTACCGAAAATAATACTTAATGTTATTTTTTTACTAAAAAACTTGCACTGAAAGTCAAAATTTTAAAAACTTTATGTAATTTAAGACTTACCGATCGTTTTGTGATTAACAGTCATAACCATACCCTTCCTACGGAAAACTTTGTGGATTTTGTGGCATCATTAAATGCATAATTTTAATAACATATTATCATTAAAGTTAAACCATTTAAACAAAAAGATGATATGATGAAGATAATAATGTTTACTTATCAACTGACATTATTGTGTGATGTAATCTTCGATCAACATGGAAATATCAATACAGCTTTACCGCTGTGGAAAACAACACATTAGATTAGAAAACCTTATAACACAATAAATATTCTGGTATTATTAAATATTGAAACAATGAACAATGTAAGTATGTAAGTAAATATAGTTTGTATGGTTGGAAAAGAGCAGTATTTGTTGTGTGAAGTGTAGATTTTATGTGCGGTTGATCGTACTGCCGGATGCGGGATACGCCCACGTTCCGTTCACCCGGTGAACCGGGTCAACAGATGTCGTTGCTAGCCTGGACGCAACCGAGTTATTTACCGTTATTATATTTACTTCAGAGTGAAAACAAACGTTTTGTAAGATAGTGTTTTTCGGTTTCACGTTTTGTTCCATTCACGAGCGAAATGTGATTGGGAATTTGACGATCAATATCCTGCTCTTACTGGAAAATCTATCGAACCTTTTACATAAGCGTCCCTGCTGACGGGCGATTAATCGCTGGCCGATTTTTCGTCGCTGAGAATAGAACATATGGAGTTCTATACGTAAACGCCCACGAGCTACTTTTTGTAACTGCGATAAACGCGGCGTTAATCGCGGCGCTTTTTTGTCGCTGGCTAAGTAAAACCTTTATCGTGTCATTTCGCGGACGATTATCGCCGTGATTAACGCCGCGATTATACGCTAATTCTGTCATTCAGTAGGTAGGTTAATTTAATAGAGTTTTCATTCAGTAGGTTACATTCATGAACCTTTGTTACCACATAAGTTGGTGTAAGAGTCGCTGAATAACAGAACAAAATGGCCAATAAAGGGACAATAGTGGAATGAAAAAGCTTTATGATTAATATCTACCATAATTACTGAGTATGAGAAAAAACATTAGACAGACAGAATGTAGGATAAATATTCTGAGTGCAGAATGTTACAAAAGGATTCCATAATCGTTATACATATTACCTACTAGCGGCCGCCCGCCCGCGACTTCGTCTGCGTGGAAAGAAACCTCGGGAACAATACTTTTTCGGAATGAAAGGACATAGGGATATGTCCTTCTCTGTACCCCTGGCAATGTATATGTAAAATTTCATGATGATCGGCTCAGTAGTTAAGACGTGAAGGCGTAACAAACAAACAAACATACAAACAAACGGACTTTCGCATTTATAATATTAGCAAGGGTCTTTACTTATCCCTATGTTTTATATAAAACATGGGCCACTAGGTATATGGTTTTCCATACAAAAGAGCTAACTTCTGAAATGAATTTTTATAATAAAATCAATCTGATTTTATTGAATTTGATATTATTCGAAAGCTATAATAGTCAACTAGCTGATTTACTTTTGAATTTACTATATAATTTCGCCTTTTCGCCGTGGTGTGTTAGAATTGTATCAATATAAATTTTGCGTTTTTTTTGTATGCAATTCCAATTTCTGTCTATTCTAACTTGCACACGGCAAATAGGAGAATTATACAGTAAAGTCCGCAAGAGCTTTCGTACAATATCAAATTCAAATAAAATAAGATTGAATTTATATTTAAAAAACCTTTCTGCAATTAGCACGTTTGTATGGAAAACCATTTAGTGCCCCCTATTTTTTGAGTAGTATTTAATAAAAACGGTACATCTATTTGATACAATTTCATTCATAATTTGTATTTAGAAGCGTCTCTTATTTATTTTTCTTATAGACGGTGATAAAAAGTAGAGTGTATCACTTGGCCGCAAAATTATTTTCATCTCGGGCGACGTACACTGAATACCTTGCTGCGCTCTGGATTTAAAATAGCACCTTCACCGTAAAAATATCATTTTGCTCCCTTGTAATACAATCTACTAATATTGCATTCGTACTTAACTCAGTAGGCATTTTTTTATTCCTTATATGAGCTAATTCACATGTTCTCGTCATTTTATAGAGTAGGGCCAATTTGATAATAGCAGATTACTTATTTCCGAATCTAAACTTGCAAAAATGTAGATACCTAGCATAAATGCAATTAAGTTTAGAATTCCTTAAAATAATTAAAAACTGAGAAAACAAAGTAAGTTTTAAAATCTAATTTTAATAACATCGTAGAATATATAATGTTTTCTTGAGAGGGAGAGAATTATTTATGTAAATAGGTTCCAATTCCAACTTCAAGCTAACTCAACAGAAAAAAATATTGGTCATTAAGTTGCGTCGTTGGTCGTAGCAAGCTACGGACTACGCCGCTACGACGTAGCAGCATGCCCTTTTTTCAACTGCGTAGTAGAACCTACGTCGTAGTATGGGGCTTATCTTTGTGAAAATGTTAAAAAGAAATGAGGGTGTGCTTTTACTAACTGTGATTAGATTACAGATGGGTTTACACCCGGGCATTTTAGCCGCATTGCATAAAGGTTGAATAAATGTAAAATGCTTTAAGTCTTGGTTTACTGATAAGTTATTGCAATTTTTTTTTCAAAAATATGGTGATTTAATTTCCTGCCCAGTGAATAAGCATTTGTTTGGACATAAACTCACTTTTGCCCTTTTTTGCCCTCAGCCCGCAAGTTGTAATTATTTTTGTCATACAAGTTTGATTGTCCACCATGCCTAGATATATTTTTGACACCGAATTCTTTACAATTCAGAAGTGAGAAAATACCAATTGGTATTTTCTCACTTCTCAATTGTTTTAAGAATAATTCGGTAAATTCGAATACAGTAAGTCATTATAAAGAAGAAAATAATGTTTTTAGCTGTTCTTGTTTTATTTTGGAATTATCTAAAAGATTACTTTGACCTAGATAAAAGGTCTGATATAAATCTACGCAGTAAATTTTTGGGAGTAAGTATCTGGTGTCCGATATTTATTCCGTTTTGTCGTGTTGAAAACCAATATAGCGTTTTCGTATATTTGCGTGTTCTGAATATCTAGGTCATGAAGAAGATACAATAGGTTCATGTTTATGAATAATAATGTAAGATAAAGTTGAACTTAGAAAATGCGGGTCGAACGATCAGTGAGACAAAATAAATTGTCGAGCTCCATCGAAGGAAAATATATAATCCAATTAAGGTGGTTGTACTAGCAAAACGTGGTTATTAGTAGGTTTTCATTCTCTATCTCCTCTTTATTTAATGAATATTAAAACAAAGTAAATATACCATAAGAATCTTCAACATTTTGCCTATCGATTCCACGATTAACATTTGTTTTAAATATTTTACATAATGCCAAAAATATCATAAATAAAATCTACTAACACTTTTGTTTCTGTGCATCTCCTCCGTAACTACGAGTCCTATGGAAATCTCGTAACCACCAATCGATAGAGGAGAAAAAATGCTACAAATTCCACGAAAGACATTTTCGAAAAGACCATTTATGGGATTTTCGCGACAATTTTTCAAATATTCAGATACATTTTTGACAGAGGGTGCCCTCGAGGGGAGCGGGCGGCAGACCGCCACCGGCACTCGGACGGGGAACACGTATCGCTCATGCTCCCACTGACAGCTACACAGTTCTCTATGTCTCGCTCGTTTGTTTTAGCCTTTTTTAGCACTGTCAGAATGTTACAATTATGTTTTGAAAATTCATTTCGAACTGAAGGTCTATTACAAAAAAGCATCGCGATAAGCGTACGATATTCGTCCAACACCGTGGCACTATTACCTCACTAATAAGGTTCAATATCAAGTAAATTGAACGACGAATTGCGTCCGACTATCGGTTTCTTTTTTGTTTTGTAATAGGCCCTCTGATGCATTATTTTGCCATAGATATAAAAATTACGCGTAAGGACGGTTAGTATAAAATACCTACCTATAAATTTTGAATACTATAATTATATGAGTCTTCAAATCAAACATTTGTACTGTAGGTAGGTTAGTAATAGGTTATAATCACACGACTGTGAGTTAATTTATTCCACTATAACTTTTTAAATGCCTGAACTGAACAGATTTGGATTGCTCATGCAGGTAGGGCATAGGTAAGAATGTTTATATCATCCTGCCCCCCCTAGCATGACCAGTGACCACTAAAACGCCATAATAATATCGATTTATTACTTTTAAGGACAAGGGTTTTGACAGTCAAGTCAAGTGTCGATAAAACGTATCACGCGATCTATAGGCTGTCCCAATACTTTGCCTTATCCAGGAATCGAACCCACCAAATATATTTTTACGATACCAATCGATAGGGTTTGTCATCAGATCCTCTAGTCAAAGTAATATTTGCAAATCGTTATCGCTTGGCTTATGAAACTGTATGGGATTGACATAGGGTACGTTCAGATGACAAGCGCTCAACGCGCGTAAATTTTTTTCAGGTTCGATAATTCGGTATTAACAGCTTCCGTTTCCATTTCGTAAGATTTTTGGATGAACTGAGCATACCCTAAAATACGTCTATCTGCGTCAAAAGCGCGCGCTCATCTGAATTCTGAACGGTAACGTAGAAAACCAATGATCTCAAAGCGCGCATTGACGCGCGCTGCGCTGACAACAGTCGAGCGCTAGCGCAGCGTTCAAGGTGCACTTTATCAAAACTCGCGTTAAGCGCTTGTCATGTAAACCTGCTCTTAAGGTTTCGTTAACAATCGAATTTTAAAATCATATGTAAATGTAAATAAATAATCGAATTTAAGAATCAAACGAAAAATTTATGGACTATAGTCTTAATTCATACATTTTTTGGAGCGAAGTGATAGCGAAAATTTTAATGTGACATTTGGCTACAGGCTCTGGATTATTAGCACGTTTTTAGGGTACATGTATTCTATGAAGCGCATTACGATGTTTACACAAAAATAAAAGATAAAGGGATTTATATTTTTAAGATTATTATCTTAAATATATAAATCCCTTTATTTTATTAAGATTATCATCACCATACATGGAACAGAAACTGAAAAAAAATTTCATCATATCTATGCGTGCGGGGTGTCTATAGATAGGTCTTTAAAAATGACATTGAGGTTTCTAAGACTATTTTTCTCAAAGTCAACCGTTTGAAACATATAGGTAAAATGTGTGTTTACCCCTCTAACTTTTAAAATAAGAGAGTAAAAAATCTAAAAATAAAATGTATGCTGTAGATCTTAATAAACACTTTCAACAAAAATTGGTTTGAATAAAATATATTTATTAGTTTTAGAGATATAACCTATTTTCCAAAACCGCAAATATAACTTTGTCATTTATACAAACTATGAAAAACAAAGTTATTTTTGCAGATGAAAAATGACGTGGTATTAAATGAGGCATGGTATATGCTAACTACGGAACCCTACTGCATGTGGCCCGACACGCACTTGGCCGGTCTTGTATGAGGCCTAATCAATCTGAAATGATGGTAAATTGTAAATGACGCAGTGATGCTAAACGCACACCAACCTAAAAAAGTTGGCCTATTTTGTTTAGTACCCACTTACGTCAAAAGTGTTTTCATATTACTGTTGTCTATCCAGCTTCATAATTTATAAAAAATATTTTATATTATTGAAATCTTATTCTATTGAAATCTTTTAAACGGTCGTGATTTCAGGCCTCAAACTTCGTCAATCGATATAGGTTTTAGATTCTATGATATTTTTTTCACAGTGGTTAGATTATAAAGTACCTATACTTAACAGAAATATTAATCTCCTCTGGAGATTAATATTAAGAGTGCCGGCAGAAGTGAAAACTTGAATATTAACGTTGTGCATTTTTGATATTTTGAAATTAGCGGCAAAGGATTAAAATTATTTCTTTCCTGTTACTATACAGTCACATAATTCAATCAGTTTGTAATTAGAGAAAAATTCTAAAGATTTCGCGCCAGTGGCCTTTTTAATTTCTACATGTACATTTCTACATTACATTCTACAGAGTATAAAATAAGTCTATGATTTCACCGAAGAGATCGCTGCTTTTAGTTCCATTTTCAAAATTAGCGCGTTGCTGGTGTTTACGTCTTAAAATGACGCGCCGCCATTTTTTAACGCACCCCGTAGAAAGAGATTACACTTGAAAGTAGGGGATACTTCCGCCGCCAGCTGTCTACTCTCCATCGGTCACATCCATCTTACGCATTTTCTATCAGCCACGTGATTCTTACTGACGCGAGTTTAGCATTTTTTCCCCATTACAAAAAGCGTACAACGCCGCTAAAGAAGTTTTCACTTCAAAAATCAGTAAAATAACTAAAACATAAAACAAACTTAACTTCATACATAATTTAATTTTAATATAAATTGCGGCTGATTGATTGAACATTGCTGATTTCTTGTTTTTTATAAACACTTTTTTCAATTAACCTACATAAAATTAAAATTTAATATTTTAACAATACCATGCTGCCGTGTCTCCAACTTTCTATGGTCCGTAAATTTTGGCCAAACATAACGTAGGTTACACATTGGTTTTCAAAAATTTTAATAGATGTCGGTAATAAATTACATCTTGGTTTTTCAAATTTTTTAATAGATGTCGCTAATAAATGACTCGCGAAGTAATGTAGAGGGTGGCAGGGTGAGGGGAGTCAAATCCTTAGCTGTCACTTCACCAAGAGCCGCCTTAAATTAGACATTTGTCGTTGGATCAAATCAGGTAATTTTGGTTTTTGGATATATTGTTGGTAATGTGGAGGCAATGTTAAATCCTAGTTTTCGACCTCGGCAGACGACCGGGTCATTCTCAAATACAAAAATAAAGGTACCTTAATTCAGTTTTTGACAATTTTCATCAAAATTGTATAAAAAAGTTTTAAAGAAGGTTAAATTTGCAACCATTTGAGGGTAAAACAGTTTTGATATTACCGATTAGAATATGAATATAAGGTTCTTGTTACCGATAGTTTCGGAGACACAACTTTTCAAAATATAGCAAATAGGGGATAAAAGTTTGTATGAAAGTCCGTCGCTTTCAAAGTTAGGGTCTTCTATATTTAGGTTGAAAATTAAAAAAATATATTGACATGTGTCAGCGTTTTTCATAATTCCACAATCGAAGTGGTGAAAAGAGGGATGAAACTGTACCTGGAAAATCCTTCATTTTCAAAGTTAGGATGGTCAAATTTTGAAAAGCTGTATCTCTGAAACAATCAGTCGTATCAAACCGTTTTACCCTCAAATTGTTACAAATTTAACCTACTTTAAAACTTTTTTACACAATCTTGATAACAAACCAGCCCTTCCGGGTCAAAATCGACAAAAACTGAATAAAGGTAACTTTTTTTGTTTTTGAGAATGACCCGGTCGTCTGCCGAGGTCGAAAACTTGGATTTAACATTGCCTCCACATTACCAACAATATATCCAAAAACCAAAAATACCTGATTTGATGCAACCATAATACCCCCTTTTCATGTCTAATTTTACTGGGTTAATACTAGAAGTATCTTTTTTCGCACTACTCATTGAAACGAAATACGATCATCACTGGTACCTTTTCCGCTTCTACACTACAAACTAGAAATATTGGATTATTTTTTCTAGTTTGAGTAGAAAATTTCAATAAGTATTTCAGATTTAAATTTCATAATTTGATAAAACATCGTGTTTACTAATAGCTTTTATCTGATAAATTGAATCATATTTGGAAAGCACTAATGTACTTTTTTTAGTAAATATGCTTTCGAAGAAATGCCTATAATTACTTTATTTCCCTCATTCCTCTACGATCAACCGACGAGGCTCCACCGGTAGATCGAAAGATATTTTTTTCCTCTTAGATAACGCTGCAATATAACAACCTTTAAAAAACATTATTTAGCTGTATTTGACACAGTCAATATCTAACGCTTTGTGACGTAACTTCATTAGTAAGGCGAACACTTGGCGCCGTTTTTACGTGAAAGGGCTTTCAATTGCTCGTAAATTTCTATGGGTCCAACGTAATAAGGCATCTGTAAGTCTGGTGAAGTGAATCAAGCCAAATTCGGATGAAAACCTTTCAATGCCAGGACCATGATAGGCTGCTGTGCGATGGTAATTTTTGGTTTTTATTACAGTTAAGTTTAACAGAATATGTATTTTATTTGATGTTAAGATTAAATTTTTGGATTGGATAATTTTCATCGATTTTATTATTATTACGACTTTTTGGTTTGTTAGAATAATTGATTGTATTGCAAACTGTATTTATACTTCGCTAAAAGCAAAGACAATGGGGAATGTCCGAAAAAAATCAAATTGGCTGAATATTTTTTCATAG
This sequence comes from Agriphila geniculea, assembly GCA_943789525.1. Taxonomy (NCBI): domain Eukaryota; kingdom Metazoa; phylum Arthropoda; class Insecta; order Lepidoptera; family Crambidae; genus Agriphila; species Agriphila geniculea. The sequence goes on from OX038875.1 coordinate 20,579,344, forward strand.
GTAGGAATAAGCTCCCTTAGTAATAGAAAAAAAATTCAGAATTTTCGGTTGCGTGTAAAAAAAAATAAAAAAAATTAAAGTCTCTTCGACTTCACAAGGGTATTAAAGTAACAGCAGAATGGAGATTATACCTTTGCCAACACCTGTCGCTATGACAACAAGAATTAAAAAAAAAAGTTTTGACATTTTGTGTTCAATTTTTTTTTTAATACCATGTTGTGGTTGTGGCAGGTGATGGCAAAGGCATAATCTCCATTCTGCTGTTACTCTCCTATATTTATGAAGTTGAAGAGACTTTAATTTTTTTAAAATTTTTCACGCAACCGAAAATTCAGATTTTTTTTGTATTACTAAATGAGCTTATTCCTACCTATAAAAAAATATTCAGCCAATTTGATTTTTTTCGGACATTCCCCATTGACTCGGTTGCGGGAGGGGGTGTTACCTAAGAGCTAGCCCCGGAAATAGGTGGACAATTTACAGAGCGACGAAATCCCTCTTGTTAGTGTGCCATACTATCATTATTAACAGATCCGGGCACCTGGGGGTGTGGAAGTGGTTGAGCGACAAAGGCGCTGAAAAAGCGATTGAAGGTATACAATTTTAAGAGCTCTGGATTTGATGTGGTATAATAGCAAGCCAAACGTTTATCTAAATCGAATATATGGCCAGGCATTTTGACTGGTGGAAAAGTAGTAATAGCCGGCATCAAAGGTGCGCGAAAAAGTGGTAAAGTTTCCACCACCACCTCCACCCCCATCACTGAAAATCTACCAGGTGCCAGGATCTGTTAATAATTATAGTATGGCAAACTAACTAGAGGGATTTCGTCGCTCTGTAAATTGTCAACCTATTTCCGGGGCTAGCTCTTAGTCCACATCCCCTCCCGCAACCGAGTCAATTGTCTTTGCTTATACCTAAGTATAAATACAGTTTGTAATACAACTATTTCCGGGGCCAGCTTTAGTATAGTGGGAGCGTTGTGTATTTATAAATACTCACTTGAAGGATAACACAGCAGCATAAAAAAATAACTATTAATTATGCCACTTAAAATTCTAGAATGAATATTACTAAAACGAATTCTTGCCAAGTCGTTATCCATAGGCAAAAGATTATTCTAAATAAACGTTATGAATGTTTTAGGATGTAATGGCTTCCATTTTCGCAACAAAACATGATTTGCTAAAGGCCCGACAGTTTCTCAGTGTCTTGGCAATCGCTCAAGGTCTCACCTATTATGAAGCTCAATAATGTTAAAATCTTCCTTCGGCAAAAGTTATTATATTATTTCTAGTAAATTATCAAAATAATTCTGTTTTCTTAACTGTCTTACCGGTGTGGTGACGAAATTGAAAATAATTTTTACTTAGTGGTCATATTCACTTCTCAAGCTTAGGCGCTCACTAGACATGAAATAAAACACTTTTTAAGGGATACTAGCGCGGTTTTATTGAAAGTACTTTGGTAATTAGTTGGTATTTGGTTTGATTTTTGATCATATTTTGTGGTCATATTATAAAAAATAATATAATTTTGATAAGCTCTATTTGTGTGATGCTATCACATAGTCACTGCTATCAATCTAATAATAAGTTAGCACAGTATGGTATGTTCAATATTTAGAGTAGGTTAGGTAAGTATCATGGGCAACAGCGTCGCTTAACCACTGCTAAGGTTAAAATCCCTTTCACGCCGCGCCCGCTGTCACATACGTTTAGTTCGTGCAGGGGCGATACGGCACACGAATTTTGTTGCAAACTGGTTAAGCGACGCTGTTGCCCATAGTACATAGTACTGTCAGCAACAAAGTCACTTAGCACTTTAGTGCTTTGTCATGGCAACTTTTTGAGAAATGTTTTAAACTGTATGTAAGACATCTGACCATAAAGTTGCTATGGATATCAGTGCAGCAGGCCTAGCTTGCTGCATATACTTACCGAGCTGAGTACAGTTTTGGCATCACGCGACGATGCACAATGTTTGTTATTGCCCTTGGTTTTCTTTAGTTTTTTGTACTGTCTTTGTAATGTTGATCGTTGTGTGATTTCGAAATAAATGTATTTTCTTTCTTTCTTTCTATGACAAAGTAGAAAGTACTAAGGGGTTTTCTTTTGCTGACTGTACCTAGACCTACGTAAATTCTCACTAGGTAAGGACTAATATAATTTTAACTTTTTGAAATCCGGAAAAAGACTTCTAATATTGAAAATAATAAGAAACGTTTTAGAGGCTTTAATCAGTTTTATATAAAACTTCAACCTTGTTTTTGTATTAAACACACAGAACACTTTGTGTAGTCCTCACAGACGGTTTAAATACTTGTTAATTTTACCTGCTCAAAGTTATAATTTGTCAGGTTTCACCTAGCATTGTTGCAAATTCACTTTGATTTCAGTTTCGGCCCGTGTCAAAAATCTTGTTATACTTTTCGTACACGTGCTTTTAAATGTCAGGTGAACGTGTGATTTAATAAAAAAATTGTCAAACTGTAACTTTCTTTGATAAAAAAGTAATAATTTTCATTAAAAAAATCATTTACAAGAAACAAAAAAGCATTTTATAACACATTTGTTACCATTAAAAATCACTTCTAAAAATAGGATGGTACTTAAATGCTAAATTAAAATATAATAAAAGTGAGATTTTTTAATTTGCCATTCCATGGTGGAATTCAACAGTGATTTCTCATCACAATATTGTAAAAAAAAAACTTCTTCAGAAACATTTGTCCTTTTCTAAACCCGTACAAGTGACAATGATACATATAAAAACTTTTCCGTAGAGAAAAAGGGTTTCGCAAATAACTCAAGTTAAACTTGCTACGGAAAATTGTCGGTAGGTACGCTACGAAAATAAAAGCAATGAAAGAATGAGGTAAATTGTATTTTCTAACGTGAAGAAAAAACGTGAACGACAACCATTCATGGGTTTTCTTTAAGTTTTTTTTTAAATAAACGTGATTTTTTCTGGTGCATGTTTTTTTCAAGAGTACAGAAATCAATAATATTTAATAAGTTTCCGTTATAAATGACGTATGAGTTCATTTTATAGTTTCTGTTCATTTTTGAACCTACATAACTTTTTTAGTAGAATAAATAGTACGGCAACACGGTGAAATCTCCATCCGGTTTATGTTTTTTTGAGGACCTCCATGGAATTTCATAACTAAGTAGTTAAAACGAAGAATTAAAATTAAATTTAATTATTGCTTTGATTAAATAAAACATACAATATTTTTCAAAGATGGTATTCATGAAAAAAAAAATAGAAGAAAACAACGGTGCTTTGTTTTTTTTAAATGTGCATTGTGTAAAAGCCAAAGTTGTTTTTTTCATGTTACATCACTTATTTAAATAAATTGACATTTTAACATTTATTTTTACACTTCCCGGCAACTTTATTACTATAATTCATATCCATTAGATACAATGTATTAATTATAGGAATCATAAAAAATTATATTTAATGTCCTCGTAAAGCCAAAGCGCCCTTAGAAACTGAACATTTCCCTTTAAATTTTGTCCAATGACATCAGTTGATGCGTAGAGGGGTTGTTTTCGGCCCACAAATCGAAATATGCACGAAATTTCGGCCTTTTTTCGTGCATATTTGCATGCATATTTCGGCACTTTGTTAGTGGATATAATCCGATGTCTAATGATGAGATACGATTTTATTTGTTTAAGGTATTTTCTGTTATAATATAAAATGTATAATAATCACCACATTCACGGGATTTGAACCTAATAGTCATCTCCTGAAGATCTCATTAGTTAGATCCTTAATGAATGAGATGGCAAAAATGATCCAAGTACGAACAATATTGATTATTAAATATATTTCCGTCTCTTTTAGTGAAATAGCTTTTAAGGGTTCAAAAGCCGCAATACAAATTCGTACTTTTCAGTACGCAGCCATATCATTGTAGTCTATTTCTAGACTACAATGATATGGCTGCGTAAATCAGTGACTTCAACTATGCAACCGCTACCGTTCCGGTAAACACATAAACTGCCGTGCGCAGTTTTGTTACGAGTCTATTTCTATTCTAGATAGACCTACTAGGGTTGACATTCAACCAAGGCGCAGAATATAAAGATGACGAAGAGCCATTTAAACAGTTGAACTACAAGACAGCCTTTATTACGGACGGCATAAAGAAAGACGGTCTCAAGATCAAGTCAACATGTAACGGGTGTTACAAGACCCTCAACGAAGTCGAAGTCCACGAATTCCGCCCATCGTCAGGATCATTTTTGTCTCTTAGACTATACCTACCTGGGAAACTAATAGCTACGAAGTTGTTGAAGGTCAAAGTAAAGAAATATATTTCAAAATTTTAATGAAATCTTATTTTATTCGTTATTTCCTAAATTTGGTCCAAAGAAACATTATCAAAATTTTAAGTTTTTCGTAACAAACAATGAGTTCAAAACGTCTAACCCTCTCTTTCAACAGACTCAGCCGCACGCAGCTCTGTAGCATACACTTGCAGGCGCGGTCTGTTGTACGCGTTACATTGCGTGGTAATGTAAGCCATGCTTTTATAACACCAAAAATTTAAATCGTTTTCCAGCAATAATTTTGAACAGAAATGGTCCTGATGATGGGTAGAATACGTAGACCTCGGCTTCGTTGAAGGTCTCGTTACACCCAGTATATAGGTCTGACGTGCCGTTGACTGTACATACAGGCAATCTCAGGCCAAACCGGGCTGTAGTCATTGTACTGACTTCTACGAAAGCGTTTTTGAATACGGTCAGAGAGACGTTATACTATAGAACACACAGAATTTATGACCATTTTTATCATCCCCACTGTTGGGGCACAGGCCTTTTTTATGGGTGGATAAGGAGGACGGGTCATACATAAACCACCATGCGGGCCCAATGCGAATTGGTGGGCGTTAACAACTGCAAATGCAGCCGGGACCAACGGATTAACGTGCCTTCCGAAGCATGGAGGAATCCGAGATAAGTAATTAATTTTTAGTCACTAATCCCATGCGTGACCGTCCCTTGCGAACGCTGGGCCAGGCCCTAAACCACTGCGCCATCGCGTTCCTCTACTAGAATTTATAATTTGTCTCAATTCCGTAAAAACAAATGGCGACTATAAAAAAATACAAAAAGGTAATAGGATAGGTCATAAGTAATCTATACCTAACAACTTTCTCTAAGGAACACATGGTCAAATATGTAAAATAAAAATCGACTTTCCATCCAAATCAAAGAGATCACGTGATCAATTTAGTATGTGATGACCAAAATTTTCTTGAGAAATTTGACACATGTTTCTTAGAGAAAGTTGTTTGACCCGATGTATAAAAATGAATCCCTATTTCCCTTGGTCACGCAATCACGCGTGAACGGCTGGACCGATTTTGCAAATTATTTTTTTATTGTGTTTGTTATTATCAGGAGAAGGTTCTTATGAAAGAAAAAATTTAGAAAATTGCGCGAAAAATTTTAAAAATTAAGAATACTTATCCACCATATAAAATTATTTTGGACAATATAAACGTTTTTAATATAGGTTAGAAAAGTTAAGTATTGATATGGAAAAGAAATATAGAAACAAAAATACAAAGGGTATTATAAAAGCCATCGACCATTCATAACTAAGACAGGACAACGTCTGTCGGGTCAGCTAGTACTAAAGAAACATTCTTTTTGTAATTTTATGGGAGTCCCAATAAGTTTGTTTTTCGTGTGAAGGCTTATTAGTTGTCTTGTCTTAGTTGTCTCACTCACTTTTTTCTATTCCTTTCCCAACGTAAACAAAGAAAATGTGGAAAACAGAAAAGCTAAACATAAAGTAGCCTACAGAGTTCATTCGGTTATTTACTGTAGCAAATTACAAGTAAAAGCTTTTAGTAACACTTTGTATTATGACTGTACTTAGTAACGGGATGACGTGGAGTTGGCCCATTTCGATACTAATACACATGATAACATTTGCTTGTAGGTAGTCACTTCTAATAAATAAATTACTAATGTCACAGAATACAAAACACGAGGTGATTGTTTTGGACATTGGATTTTATAACGGCAAGATTACACTCGGGCCTAGCGTAGCGATTGGAGCGAATGAATAGAAAAAATGAATTGGCAACCACTGAACTATTTCAGTGGTTGCCAATTATTTTTTTCTACGTACCACTCCAAAAAAGACCTCAAAATCACGTGGCCCTTATGGCAGGAATGATACATAAATCAGATGTATGATATTTTTAGTTAAGAGATTTCTGCGCGTAGCCCTTGATACAATCTTGCGTACCCGTACCACTAATTGGAAAACACTGGTGTAGGTAAATGAACGAAACCAAGCAATAAGGACGGCCTAAATAAAGTGATCATCGTAGCCTTTAATTAAACACTAAAAACACAAAATAGTTTAATACGGCACCGTGCCAATGGGGAATGTCCGAAAAAAAAACAAATTGGCTGAATATTTTTTTATAAGCTCCCTTAGTAATAGAAAAAAGTTTCAGAATTTACAGAAGCGCAAAAAATTGCTATTAAAATAAAATGGTTAAAAAAGAATTCAACTCAAAATGTCAAATCTTTTTTTTAAATACTTGTTGTGATTGAGGCTATGTTGAGGCTGGTGGAGTCAAAGGAGATAATCTCCATTCTGCTGTTACTTTCGTATATTTGTGAAGTCGAAGACACTTTTATTATCGTTTAATAATCATATAATAATTTATTGGTTTTCATGAAAAATCTGTAAATTTTCAAATGTATAACAAATGAAAAATTCAAGTCACATTCTAGCTCTACCATCGAACTCTGTCTGAGTCTTGAAAGATTTTGATAGACGGTCAACACATTTTATCGGATCCTTAGATGGGATCCTAAAACTCTGAACATCGGACGTCCCAAATTGTCAAATCTGGTCCGATGTATGTAATCTCATTACGCAGGCTGAATTACGAAACCTTGGCCTGAATTGAGGCGCTTTCAGAACTTTTGATAAAATCTTATTCTATTTTAGGTTACGAAACTCTATATTGACAGATGGAAGACTAAATAAGACAGATTCATCTTCAGATTTTCTTTAGATGGACCGATTTATAGAAAAAATGCGTTGCTAAAATTGTATTATATTTCAATGTATATCATTATAATAATATTTTAACGATACTTTTAATTGTTCCAGGTACACCGCAATCGGACCTTCTTAATTTTAATAACAAATAGTGTTTTGACTGTTACAAAATGATAGACGATAATTGAGCAAATAGCTCGTTCCCATATTTCTCCGATTCCGATACAGTGAGTGACATAATGTTCGTCATGAGGAACTCGCATTAACAGTGACCGGGGGCTAGAAGGCTCTATAACCACCAGCTGATCCATCAATGCTAAATTACAGACTGGTTTCAACACACTTCTTGAAGCAGCCGTAAAGTCTCGACAGCCAAGAACCATATTGACTCTTTGTGCCGTACCAATATGTGCCGTGATAGAGACATGTTGGTGATCACGAGTGATATCATCAAATAAAACGTTGGTGTAAAAAAACTCTATTGTCTATAGTTAAGTGTCAAGTTTCCCGCCAAAACGGCGCGCGATTTAGAGCTGCCGTTTCGTTTTGTTTCTTTCACTTTATTTTATATCAAAGGATAAACAATAGCCCGGTTATAGTGTTTGGTTGTCTATAATAGGACGGGGTTTTGCTCCAAAGCGGGCCCCAAACACACGACACTGGCCAGCCGCACACGAGATAATATTTCCAGGATATTAAATTCCATAGTTGGCGCTGCAAGATACTGTATTGTGAGTATTTTTACACTAAGCTTGGTTTTATCGTAGCTAAAGTAACATGGGCCAATAACTAGACCGACACATTTTAGACAAGACCATAGACTTTCTGTTTTTAATTTAAATTCTTTTAGTTGCATTGGAAATGGTTTCATTTCAGAATCGTCACGTAAGCAACCCTTTTGGATATTGGGGGTAAATTTGAAGTCTAAAGTTAAAGCCCGAACATGGTACAATTGGAATATCAGGTACTTTTGAAAATTAACAAAGGGGTTTCACTTAAATCACTTTATTAGTAGCTTTACCAATGAATTTTCTCATTATTATTTATCAAACTAAATTAAATTTTCTAGATAAGCTTTAAGGAAGGCACGGGAGAAGTAATAAAGACGCAGTTTTCAATGATGTCTACCTATTTTAAGATTTTAGTGTGGCCTCTAAAAGTATAAAGTTTAAATAAACTAAAATACTGCCACAATTATATAAAATATTTCACGTGCTTTTCCCGTAGCCTTCAGACAGGTAACTTATGTGTAGGTACTTAACAAGCCGAGCTAGACAAGTTAACACCTTAATCCACTTATATTAATTTAATAACAGAGTGACAACCTGTCAGTACACGATAAAGAGACGGCATGATCTCAATTATAGAGATTCACATTTGCCATGTTACATACCTACACGTAAATGTGTACTTACACCTACTTATTATGAAGAAGACCGTAGCCAAAATGTACTTACTTTAGTATGTACAGTACAGTACAGTACCTACCTTGTATCTTTAAAATCTAAGAATTATACATAACATGATTGATGATATTTCCGGAAAAAGGTGGATATTTTGTTACTTTTTTAGCTACTATTGAACTTCGATTCTACAAGAAGCGAAGCTTCGATTATCTTATCGATATGATCGAACTTCGTTAGTCAAACTTGTAAATGATCTCAGTACTAATCTTTAATTAGTATTTACAAGGAAATTACTAGTTTGACCTGTTTCAAATGTCCAAATTTTTCCACCCTGGCTATGGTCTTAAAAGGAAGGAACCATTTATTTTTCTATACACTAGGTATCATGATGTACATTGTACTGTACATACATACATATTGTACCTACACTATCATACATTGTTCGGTCCACATCTACATCGGGCTTTGTTCCACCTACATTGGCATTACCTACAGTTGAGTGTGGATCATTCATAATATCAAAATTTGGCATACATGAGCTTTTGAATTCTTTACAACCATTCTCTACTACACAAATTGACCTTTTATACTACGCTTGTTTACAATATTGGCTTTAGGCAAAAAACATTATGTCAAAATTCTAAGTTGGATAAAAGCTGTAGTTGTAGTATCCACCGATAACCATAAGTTAAAAGAAATTTCTTAATTTTAGTAAGTAAATGTCAGAACAGAAGTCACTTTTTTGCGCAATAAAGAAGTGCTCCAAAAATGGATGAACTTTGCATTAAAAAGTGTTGTTCTATGCTGAAAAACCACTATAAAAAGCAGACTTTTTTCTGATATTGCAAAATCAGATTTATTCTCTCCAGATTACTTACACGTTAGGTGAAAAAATGATACATCAACTTTCTATGATCGTGCCATAGAAAAGGTAAGTACTTAGGTACTTTTACCTTTTCATTTTGCTTTGTTGCACCAGCATCAGCAAATTCTGCATTAGAAGAGCTATTGACAGTAAACGATACAACTAACAAACGTGGTCGCAATCAACAAGCAAACATTTATAAAATACTACATATAAATTCAATTTCTTCAGAAATTATTGATCAATGGAAAGAAACTAAAATTAATATTGAAGCCACTTACCAGCGTTTTAACCTTCTGATTCATGAAACATCAATAACAAACTACCAGCCTATTCAAATAAGCGTTGTCCATTCAGTATGTTGACGTTGATTGATGGTCAAATTACTATTTTGAATGTACCTACGTACTTAAACAATGATCAATTTAACAGTACGCTTTTTATGAAGACAAAGACATATTTTAGTCCCAATAAATGTTGGCATATTACCTATGGTTGAAATTAAAAAAGCAAATAACTTTTATGTAGGGATTGATTGCTCAAGTGGGGATCAACTTTAAAAAATACAGCAAAATATGAACGACGTCAATATTCTGAATTGGATAAACAATATAATTCTAACAACTGATCAAAGCACGCTGCTGCGTCATCTCACGCGACATCACGCACTAAACACCATACTGACATTAGGGTTACGGGCAAGAAGAGTGCCCGAGCGAGCAGCGGGTTGTAATATCTGGCCCCACCTGGCCTGCGCAGTGCTGCGAGCGGGAGGAGTGCGAGAAGGAGACAGAAGAAATGGCGGCGCCTGAGTGCGAGCGAGAGGCGCGCAAGCGTCGCGAGCGTCGTGACTCAGGGTGTGCGCATGAGCGCAAAGAACGAAGACCTCATAGTGAAGAACGGCTGCAACCACCACCGCCTCCTCCGCCACTACATGACTACAATAGACTAGAAGTAAGTCCATGGAAATTAAAAGGTTGAGTAGGTAATTAGGTTTTTTAATTATTTAGGTCGTCTGCCTGATAAACAAAGCATTCTTATTTGACTGGGCTTCAATTCTGTGGGTCTATTGAGTTACTGTTCGTTTCTTAATACCTACTTTACACCACGCAGATGCACCATGCAGACGCAGAGCGATCCTTTAACAGACTTTAAGATTGTCAGTCTGTCCATAAAATATGTCGTTTTTCATAAGTATACTTAATTCCAAATTATACTCAGAGACTGTCATGTCCCCATCAACTGCACGCCACAGGGACATACTTTTGCGTCTAAGGTTATTACTTACAATACAAGACCTCGATCCTCTCAATAAAACTCTTCACCTCATTGCAGTCGGAGCGCCGAGCCGAGCGTTTGTCTCGCGCGCGGCGCCCGCAGCACGGCGGCAAGCGTCGCCGTGCACCCGTCCGCACCCTCAAGCTCCCCAAAGAAAACGACTGCTACACCACAGAAGAACGCTGTCCCACACCCTCCTTCGACTACACCGCTTTGCAGAAACCACAATGTAAGTTATACTTTGCTTGGTCATCAAGAATAATGTAAAAGTATTGATGCTTCGGTAAACGTGATGAACAAGTTTATTAATCAAAGGCAGAAAATAAAGCGACATCTCAAAATTCTTAGAGTTTTGATATTCATTCATTAGTGATTGACGATATAAGGTAGAATAGGTTAGATTAGAAGCCTTAAAATGAATAGAAAGTTTGCCATTTCAGGGGGGTTAAGATTGACGGAATAAGAATTTACTGAACTTATCTGATCTTATCCAGTATGCGAAGAACCAGAGACCCTAGACGCAGGCGCCCTTCAACGCCAGCTCGGGCGTACAGTGAGCATCGAGAGTTCCGAATCAGTAGATGCGGAGGCGGAGAGCGCGCGGGCGGCGGCGGCGGAGCGCGCGCGCCGCGACGAGCGCAGCACCGCGGCGCGCCCGCACCCGCGCCGCGACCAGCCCTGCCCCGACACCAGGCTCGATAAGATCACCAAAAAGGTTCTTAAATTTTCGATATCGACGAGTTTTACTTAACTTAGCCTAGCAGCTAGATGAGATAAGACTACTGTAAGCGCCTTTGTGATCATGTCCCAAGAATATGCAAGATCATATCCATATTTGAGAGTCTGAAGAGAATTTCTTAAAGTCGAGTGGACGTGCCCATGCTTGTGTTCACGTTTACGTCCGCACAAACTTATTATTTTACATCGTAAATAGACAAATCACTAGTTACTTCTTCGTTAGTCTAATTATGACTATTTATGATGTGTGTACGTACAGTCCTATCAAAAAGTAACTTTTATTATTTTAGGGTCAACTGAACCCTTGTGATGTCAAACATTGAGGTTTAATCAAACCTAATTCGATTTTCCAGATCAGTGTCCTCAAAAAGAGCATCGCCAAGTACGAGAGTGAATTTGAAGAGAAGAACGGCTACTCACTGACGCCCAGCGACCGCATTACAGATGTTCAGTTGACACGAATGTATGAAAGCCTTCGGCGCCTTCAAGCAGAGAAGAAATGCATCAAAGCAGACCCAGTAGAATACGCCTCGAAAGTTCAAGCGGCCAAGCAGCAGAAGGAGCGCGATGATAAACTCGACGCTGCCTTGAAAAGTGATAAACCTATGACTGATATCGTGCGAGACATAGAAGAGGTAAATATTTTAATTGTTATGAGACTGCTAAACTTCTTAGGGTGTAAAAACATCGGTCTTCTTGATCTAAAACAAAAGAAATACACATTCGTCAGATAAATGAAGAGACAACTAACCAAATCTTTAGGTGACCACGTGCGTAATGCAACAATGAGTCAAGCTAAGTAGAGAATAACGGGAATAGAGAGTCTCATACATAAAAAAATGCACATACACGTTTATCACTTACCCAGTTATTTATCAATGAAATTACTCTTGTTAGATATTCTAATTGGTAACTTGTTCTTCTCGTACAGTGGCTAGACGGGTGTCGGCAAGCAGCGGGTCGTCCAACAGTCTCGGAAGCGTCGTGGACGGCGGCCCAACTGGCGGCCGAGAAACTGTCCGTCCAAAGAGTACTGCTGCGCCTCGAAGCAGCCAGGGGCCGGCCACCGGCGCATTCGGCCGACAGAGGCGCCGCCAGGCACCTTTACGAACGATACAGAGCTGTTAAGCGAGCTATGGGTACATCCAGACCTGATGCTGTACGTATTACTAACATAACGTCTAATTAAAGTTTTGCATGCCGTAGGTACATAAATGTTGTAGGTGAGAGCAGTGAACGAAATCATCGTGACATCGTAAGTCATTTAATACCCCACTGTTGAGGCACAGCTTTCCTTATGGATTGAATCCTTACTAATATTATAAATGCGAAAGTCCGTTTGTTTGTTTATTTGTTTGTTTGTTTGTTACGCCTTCACGTCTCAACTACTGAACCGATCATCATGAAATTTTGCATACACGTTGTCAGGGGTACAGAGAAGGACATAGGGTACCTTTCATCCCGAAAAAAAGTTTTGTTCCCGAGGAATAGCAAAAAAACTTTCCACGCAGACGAAGTCGCGGGCGGCCGCTAGTCTTTAATAAATATCGAATATACTTTTGGAATACTTAGATATTTCTCAAGAAGACTACTAGCTGTATGAAAGTGATACTATATATAAGTATGTACGATATTCCTGTCTGTTCCCCAGTGGGATTGCCATCTTTATGACCTACTTATAGAAATCCATTAGCAAGAGCTTTGATGTATTTTGCATTTGGAATGACCCATAATCCGTCTGGCAGATGATTGGTGGCACGAACGGAGAGCTGGCCACCATCCACGAGCACGAGGCAATGCTGTTCAACACCAGCGTCGACAGCTCCAGCGACTCGCAGGAGAAGCCCACTGACTCCTCTCAGGAGTCTCAGGTATCTACACAACTAAATATATCTTATGGACCTAATTACCTGAGCTAGGTCTTAACTTAGCCCCGGAAATAGGTGGACAACAACAGCGACGAAATCCCTCTTGTTATTGTGCCATACTATCATTATTCACAGATCCGGGCACCTGGCAGATTTTCAGTGGTGGGGGTGGGAGTAGTTGAGCAACAAAGGGGCTGAAAAAGCGACTGATGTCTAGATTTGGTGTGGTTTATTAGCAAGCCAATCATGTATGTAAATCAAATATAACATTGCCAGGCATTTTGACTGGTGGAAAAGTAGTGCCAGGTGGCATCAAAGGTGCGCGAAAAAGTGGTAAAGTTTGATGCCGCCTGGCACTACTTTTCCACCAGTCAAAATGTTTCTCAGTCACACCAAACCAGAGCTCTTTAAATTGTATAAGTATGTACCTTCAATCGCTTTTTCAGCCCGTTTGTTGCTCAACTACTCCCACCCCCACCACTGAAAATCTACCAGGTGCCCGGATCTGTTAATAATAACAGTATGGCAAACTAACTAGAAGAATTTCGTCGCACTGTAAATTCTCCATATATTTTCGGCTCTAAGTATTAAATTTTTTCTGCAGCATAATAATTTTTTTCTAATCCTATAAACCGGCTATTGATTAAGATTTTATAATTTTAATATAATCTTCAGTGCAAAGTGACGTATCCTTTCCTAATCCATCATCATTTGGGTCAACAGGACACCATAGAAACTCCATTGCAGTCGCCCCCCAACCGTGACGTCAGCATAGTGGGAGGGGAGGAGGTGCCGTCGTCCACGTCGTCGGCGCAGTCGGGCACCACCAGCGAAGAAGCCACGCCGTCCAACGAAGGCCTGCACTGCTTGGGGCTCGAAGATCTCATGAGAGCACTCAGTGAAGCTAAGCTGCAAAAATGCGTAAGTTTTATGCTTGAGAAACTTTCGAGGAGCTCGATGGTTAGCGCAGATGCCAGTGATACGTAATCACTCTCGCAAGGGTTAGTCATGGGATTGGTAACCATAAAGCTTCTGCGTTAGGAAGACACGTTTAAGCTGTTGGTCCCGACTGTGTTTGCGAACCCGCGTAGTGGGTTATAGGCCATCCTCCTTTATCTACCCATAAGAAAGGCTGATGCCATGGGCTGATGAAGAAAGCATTCGAATGTCATCTTATCTTACACTGCGTTTAAATTTTGAATTAGTACGAAAGTTCCATTTTGAATTTGCGTCTTTGGAAGCAGATGTTTAGTTTTGTTAAAACCTAAACCAAAATTATATTTGACTACCTCTATATAGCTTCTTACTTATGTTCATTAGTTACTGTTATATATAATCGATGTCAAATAGACAGCACTTCAGTTCAATCAGCGAAAATTTTTCTATGTCTATGGTTCAATAACATTTGGAAAATAAATAAATTTAAAAAATATTGAAAACACGACTGCCCTTCCAAAACGAAATAAAAAGTTAAATAACAAGCACCCTTGTAGTCTGTGGCTCTCTTATATTTAACATGATTACAAAAAAACTACTGCAATGAAGCTTTTTATTTAAGTTTTGCCCATTATTTAGTTCGTTTTTGGAAGGCCAGTCGTGTTTTCAATATTTTTTTATTTTATTTATTTTTATTTCACACATTTTTGGGACAAATTGTATTGTTTTGGAATATTTCTTGAACGGGTGGTAGGAAAATATAGACGATTCAAAAGTACTTAATAATTAAGTTTATTTGAATAAAGCTATTTTTGACTTTGACTTTGACTATGCTCATCAAGGCCTTTCATTAGATGCCCATATTGTAATAATTAAAGAAAACATTTTTTTTTTCATCTAAAAGTGGTATCGTACGGTCGCCATATTGTTTTTTTTTTCTAAAAACAGCCAGTGTCACTTGAAATAATGTAAGGATTCTAACGATACTTCGGGGTATCTTTATTGTATCGTTTTATTCCTAAACGATACAATTTGTCCCTTAAATGCGTGAAATAAAAATAAATAAATTTAAACGGATTTGGATGTCCAAATCCGTAAAGGAATTTAGAAGTTATGGTGGAATAAAGAAAGTCACATACCCACAAACATACATGAACCCAGCCGCTAGCATGACCGATGAAACACGATATAATCGTGATATAATGTTTTATCGACACTCAACTGTCAAAATATTATGTCTTTTGACAGTTGAACGTGATAAATTGCTATATCATATGGCGTTTTGGTGGTCATGCTAGGGGGGCTGAACACATAGCACTCTCTGTTTTTATGGGCGACTACCCACAATAGAGAGTGTTTATTTACACGACTGTGTAAATAACTGTTCTGTTTTATTGGGCAGTCGTGTAAAAAGCAAAGATAATGGTGTTTTGTGGACTTTGATGTAGGGCTCTAAAACCTAAAAGTTTTAGGGTATTGACGGATACTTTACTGCAGGTGCTTCGCCGCAGCATCAAAGAGTACGAGGTGAGCTTCGAGCTGCAGAACAGCAGGAAAGTGCAGCGCGACGACAAGAAGGGCCGCGAGGAGGAGTACGCCAGGTACAAGACTGTCAAGGCCAGAATCAAACTGCTCAATGCGCTTATCAACAAACAGAAGAGTTTAGCTTAAAGCTTCCACTCATTGATTCCACCATTCCATGTATTTAATTTATAAACAAACATTCTTCATTCTTAATTCGTATATGCAAAACGTTTTGTAAGTATAGTTAATATGGTTATTAAAAAAATAGGTACAACAATTTGATTGCTATCGTCAAAAGTGATTGAGAATCTTGTACTTAAAAACTATAACAGACTAGGATTTGCTTAAAATGGCATTTATTCGAAATGAGCTTATAAAACATGTGTAATGATGAAAAATTTACACATACTTACCGTTTGTGTACCGTTCATTTCAGGTTTCATAGGTTGAAATTCTGCTTGTCCTTTTATAAAGGACTTTCATGATTAAACTTACACAAAGCTGTAATCGTGAGTCATCTGACGTGTGTCGTAATACTGAATGATTTCAATAAGATGTAAGTTTATAAGAAGACAAATGTATTTGTTAATTCTATTCGTATCACTATTAGGTAACTTTAGATGACTGGACTAAATGTATGTATATATTTTTAAAATTTCTAGTTTGAAAACTGCTCTGGAACTAGATACACGCTCTTATACTACTATGTATTCTGTGTACGCGTACCTACCATGTTGCTTTCATTACCTGTTTTGTATTTACGAATAACTGTTAAGCCAGAATTTGTAAAACTGTTTTTATTCCTCGAGGAAACTCTATGTTAGGATCTATTATCAGGAATAATATAATAATAATACATTAATTAATTATGTTATTTGTTATTAAGACTCAATCGCTTAGTGACCACAGTGGTTATGTAATTTTATTTTATCAAAGATTATGATAGGTCGCGCCCTACATTGCGGTAAAATCCGCATGATTTAGTATAATAACAAGGAAAATTATAATTTGTAATATAATATAATTAAATATTTATAGGTATTAGGTAAAACAAATGTTTATTCATTAAAATTATGCGAAAAATTAAATACTCGCGTCAAATCATAAACGATAAGGGCGTGGCCTAAAAAATATTGATAAAGAAAAAGAAGCAATATTTAAATTAACCAAATAGAAAAACAGCAAAAAGAAAAAACATTGTATGCTTAGTTTAAAAACGCAAATACAATTTTATAGTGCCAATCTCCTAGTAGAACAAAAACAAGTATTTCATAGCTGTTGGTTTATGAATTCCCTAATACTTGTGAATAGAGCAAATTGGTTGAAATTTTCCAAATTGCAAGTGTCTAGTCTAGGCACTCCTATCAAATAAACACTCATAATAACATCAAACATTTTAAGAATTGGCAACTTGGATAGTTATTGTAAGTACAAAAGATTTAAACGACTTATTTTTTTTTTGCTTTTTTTGGATAATGAAAAATTGTAGAGTCTGTTCGGAAAGAGAACTGTCGTGGGCTTTGTGCTTGATTACAATTTTTGTCATGTTGAAGGCACCAGAATAGATAATAGTACTAGCTTACAGAAGTTGCACTCCGCAAAATTGTTTAAATAAATTGCGACTCTTGCTCCGACGCAATAAAGTGCAATTCAGGTAGCACAGCGCTCCCTTCGCTTCAAAACATTCAATTGGTACCTAGTTGCCTCTCTTTCTATCGTGTAGGTCTTGTCTTTTCTAATGTATGAAATTTGTCCTCTCACTCAGAGGACGCCGACCGGTTCAGACTCGCGCGCGGAGTGACAGAGCCCTGGGGCCGTATTATACTTGTACTATTATGTATTCTGTGGTATTATGACCTCTTATTTCCTGGCAGTTTTCTGACTGGCTATCAATCTATCTCTTTTAATTGCTATACAGCGAAAAAGAGATGTAACTTTAGCAATTCATAAACCTGGCAAGTTTTAAGAGGTTGTAATACCCCCCTGGTTATACGTAATTATAATGCGACTATCTTGACTTGATAGATATCAAGATATTACAGGTCGCACTAAAACGTTACAGTGCCGTTAACATGTTAAAAACGGTAATCAAGCACAAAGCCCACGTCGGTTCTCTTTTCGGACAGGCTCTATCTCGATTTTGTACGTAACGTAAAGGAAATATCAATCTTCACATCAAATATTGCAGTAGGTAGGTACCTGCCCAATATAAAGGGTTATTTGTAAAACACCAACAACCTCGCAGGAGTAGATTACAACATCATAAACAACAACATTTGTTCCACGACTTTTCCGAAAACCGACAAAAAAATTGACTCTCCATACAAATGTCCCGAACAGCTGATCAAGTTTTGTATGAAAAGCAAGATGAAAAGTCGATATTTTTTTGTCTGTTTTCGGAAAAGACGTAGAACAAATGTTGTTGTTTATGATGTTAGTAATCTACTCCTACGAGGTTGTTGGTGTTTTACAAATAACCCTGTATATATTATGGTATTGATATTTATTGGTATGATAATTACGTAGCTATATTCTGTCGGAACTATTGAAGTTAACTAACCCACTGCCCCCTTTAATCATAATTAACTACTGTGAAGTAAATCATCATCTACATCTAGGTACAATAAGAATTAAAAACCTTAAGTTTTAAAGTCCCAAAAAACCGGTAAGAATAGTATACGAGCTCAGTACAGTTTTCAGTACAATAATGTATTTTTTGACCAAACAACAGTAAGCTCTACTGTTGTATGGTCAAAAAAGACAATAAGGAGTCTTAGGTCCCCTAAGAACCCCCTAGGCATGACCACTTACATTGCGTTGCGAGATATAGCGTTTTATCGACGCTCAACTATCAAAATCTATTGTCTTTTGACAGTTAAACATGATAAATCGCTGTATCATATAACATTTCAGTGGATCATGAGATAGGGGCGCAAGTTATGTTCTTGATCAGCAAAGGTTTCTTAAAATGATCATTCTAAGAGCTCCTTTGAATTAAATACATTATTAATAAGTATGTAAAAATAATGTCTAGGATATTTGCTTTGCTTTTTTGGACATTTAATTCAGATTGTGTCTCAAAGTTATTTGTGTAGAATTGAAGACTTGGATAAGATTAACAACTATAATAGTTACTTTGTACAAACTCAGTTGCTATTAATAAGTTGAATAATAAGTTAATAATGTAAGTACTATGAAAAGAATATCATTCTTATACAGTTTTTGCAAGATTTAATGAGCGTCAAATAAAACGCAGTGTAAAATAATATCCATTTTACGATATTGACCAAACAGGCGAAACAAATTGCAGTAGGTAAGTAATCATCTATATATATTCAATTATTGGTAATGGCAATTAACAAATTTGTCGCAGCATTAAGTCCCACGTCATAATGTATTGTAGACACCTATACTACGTATAGCCCATAGAGCAACGCGGCTTCCGTCCAGCACGGAAGGAAGCCGCGCCATTATGTTACACGAGATGTTGTAATAGTACAGTAGTCCGTAGAACATTTAAATCACGAAAAAGGTTACAGTTTGCCGTTGTGATATAGTTATTTATATATATACTTAATAAATAATAATAATAAAAGTGATCATACACAGATTTAAGACCAGATAAAGTCCAACCATTTTCATCAGGTCTTAAATCTGTGTATGGCTACTTTTTATAGTCTTACTTTTATCTGTGGCAATCAAACCAAGCTGTAGAACACGACAATAGGTAAACTATGTGGTAAACCTCAAAAAAAAAACATTTTTGGAGATATACAAATATAGGTTACGGCGGGTTGCGATCTGTAAAACTTGGGTTAATGTATCTATAATTTCGTAGTAAATAACTATATCACAACGGCAAACGGTAACCTTTTTCGTGATTTAAATGTTCTACGTGTAATGGCTCAAACCCTGATTTGTATATGTGATCGTCTAGTTATAATGTTTTTTCTATGTATTTGGTGGTCTTGGTGAAAGTCGATGTTACTGGCATCTAAGTGATCTGCGAATCGTGTTTATGTTTGTACTATTTAGTAGCTGCGTGTGAATAGAACGGAAGCTCATCGAGATAAATCCATCATTCCGCAGGCCTATGGTTTTAAATAACATTGCGAAGCTTGTTAATATTAAAATGCGAATTGTTTTAATCTGATCGCGACTTTCGCCTCTCTTCTACTCTAATACCTAAGCTATAACCAATAGATGCCTGCTCACGTGGTGGATTTCACTCTGGTCGTTCAGTAGCGCCTACAAAACCTTCTAGGAAAAACCCTTCTGGGGTTTATTATTTGGGGAACGTCAGCCATCTTTGTAACGCTGCGAAGCGTATGTCAGACATCTCCAGGATGTGGACGTTTATTTACTTTATTTTATAAGGTGTTCGCTAGACACCTTTCCCCACAATACCATGGTATACTTTATTTATTCATATTTGTATTAGTTTGAGATAGTTCGATTTGGCCAAATCGGGCGATGGCTGAACGCTATGGAAGTGCAAGTGTGACGACGACCCAGAAATGCTGCTACCCGTTCACTGAAACCCACACGCAGATAGCCTTTAGGCTTAGTAAGGCTGAGCTCGCAAGTGCCGGCCAGAGCATCCCGTTCAGAAGTCTAAGAGAATAATCTCTTATAGTCAAGGGCCCTCATTCGATTAAAGTCAGTGGGTGGAATGACTAGCTCGCAGCCTCAAGCGGTCAAACACCCCAGGATTTAAACACCCTGTGCAAGTCCTATTTCATCACAGACCACCTAGTATACCTATATCTATTCTCTATCCTAAATACAAGTCTATAAGTGCACCTAACAGTGTCTATGTCCTGTGTAGAGGCAAAATGAACTTACACCTTATACCTATTCAGCACTAATACATTATACTTCCTTCTGCTCAGCTCCTGTTGCCTCTCTCGTCCAAATTCAGCAGCTAGACTCCTTTACTAACACGTTTAAATAAACTACCTATACACAAGTAACCTCAACGGTTTTAATGTAGTCTCCCCCGTAAAGTCTTTAATCACTCCCTACTATCCCATGTTTATTTATTTAGGTATATGTATAGAAATCTACCTAGACCTAGACTGAAATCTAACGAATTTAGCTCATAGAAATCGTGATTCAACTGAAAGGTGTATATGTGAGAACGCAAGGTGTTAAGCGAAGTCAAACAAACTAGCTCAATGGTTCTTCTAAGTATTTCTTAGTATTTAACACGGATTTGACTATGCCTCACACTGTGCTTCCTCTTAGGAATCTTATATCTAAGCAGTAAAACATATAATTATGAAAAAAAATATTATTTATTTAACTTAAATGTGTTTTGTTTATCTTCGAAATAGCAAAAAGAAACTGGTTTGATTATTTAAACTGTCACCTATAGGTTGCTATATAATGACAGCTAGATTTTTCAGCTCCTATCTTAAGACCATACTAAATAGAGAGAAAGCGAAAATCCAAAGAAAAAACTCTCTAAGGTCATCTAGATTCACACTTAAATTTAATTAAACACACACTAAAGTTTCAATAGTTATTTTACAACTTAAGTCTAAAGTGAGATACGAACACATTTATAGAACTAACCTGTTCCATTGATTGAAAAATGGAAAGGAAAACTATTTCACATATTAGTCTAATTTAGACTTGATTATTAACATTCATGGTAGATATTAGTGATCCGTATTCCACCAGACAACATAAAGTTACAGTCTCTAGAGCTTTAATTAATACTTTCACGTTAACCATCCCTATCTCTGAGATTAACTACGCATCAAGAAAAGACGCAATCCAATTCAGCCTCGATTGGGGTCTAACCCGGCTCTTTGCATTTCTATCTCATTCGATAGACCATCTTGCAAATACCTCCGTCTATTTAATATCCGACGATTGCAATAACTGAATATCTTATATCCACAACACCCTAACACAACTATTGCGCATATTAAAGCCAACACAAAAATGAGGTGTTCTATCGGGTTCCATTCGGTTATTACAGCGAAACCCCCAGAATGGTGTTGTTCTTCGTATTGATACATTTCTACGTTGTATGTGTTATACTGCTCGTTATTCTAGAGACTGTACCTTTAATGACACACAAAATAAGCCACAATGTACACAATTACATACCCCTCTCGACGTTGTTTAAATTCACCTTGTAAAGTAGTTACACTTGTTTTAATATTCAAATCTACAATTTACTTAACAAAGTTAGTATCTAATTAATAGTTAACTCATTAATCTTTATTTCTCACACAGTTAGCACTAGAATGAATCCCGAAACGATCGAAATGGAGTCACGACAACTCCCAATCTATCACTCCTCAAATATCAAATAGAGTCCACCCCGGATGCTAGTTGCATCCCCGTTTATATCTTCCATCTCTACTGAAGTTTCTCCTCCCGCTCTACGCCCATCTCGACCCCTCATTGGTCAGCTTGATGCTTGCAATCTCCATGGTGACGCCTATGCACAACTTCTCACGGTCCGCCCTAACAATTCTGAGAACTCAAGTTTTTTTTCTTCCTTCGCCTACTTCATCCATCTGCAACACATTTAATATCTACCAAACTCTTAGAAGTCTGTGCATTTAAACTAAAATTGTCCATCATTCACCAGTTTGAATAGTTTGTCTGACAGTTGAGCGTAATTTACGGCCTACCCATGACTTCATTTGTCTTAGTCCCCGCTGTGCGCTAATAAAACTTGTTTCTCTTAATCTATTAGAAGGAATATTCGAAACATTTTTTGAATTTTTTTATTCTTAGTTTTGTTTTACGAGCCCGCACATCTGCTAATAATACGAATGCCATCACATACGGGCTACTGTACTATACATAGGTAAACTGCATTACTTGCCTGTAATAAGTAATATTATTTATCTTCTTATTTAGTCGATTGGGATTTCAGAGTTTACTACGCGACCTGATAGGAAAATTCCGAGGAAATAACAAATTCATCATACGTCATAATAAATTAGGTGCATGTTATTGCAAAATAATAATGGAAAGATATTTTTTGGTAATAATATCGTATGTTAAGTATTATAAAACGTGTAATATTTCCAATTCAGCGATAAGGCTTACTCTAAAATTGAGTTAAATATTAGTATTTTAGTAGTTTAATATTTGCCTCTGGTTGTACGTAGATTTCTTCTTAATTTTCCATTAATTACTTGTTACTCATAATGATTATGTTTGTGTTTTTTATGCACTTAAATGTATAATTTGAATGTCGTCTTTTTCATTTATCAAAATGTTTAGGTACTTTATTTAAGCAAAGTATGTCTCTTTAAGAGAAATATTATTCCAATTTGTTAATTCGTAATATCTAGTGATAATATACATACTGTGATTAATATTATAAATAATGTTCTTGTGTGACAAGAATTATTATCCCTTTTGTACTATTTTGGATACCTAATTTCTATTACTTCGTTTGTTTAGTGGAAACTCTTAAGTAGAAATTAACAAGACTTGATGAAATTTATATTTAAATGCGTTGTGCATAATTTTTTACATATTATAATGATGTTTATAAAGTGTTTTAACACATAACGTTTAAAATATGTATTGTTGCTTTGAGGAACTGTAGGTTAGGTATACGTAACTGATAATATAACCCTTTGCCTAATATTGTAAGTAAACTTATGTGGATATTTTCACATTTTACTCCTAAGCTGTTAATTATTTTATTTCTTATATTGCATAATCCATGGTCAATTTTTTCTTGTAAAATTAAAGAAAATTGTGTTTACGTAAGTAATTTAGATATAAGCAAGATACATAGGAACTGCATAAAGTACAATTTTAATCCGAAATGAATGTCATGCAGCATCATTTCCGGCATAGTGCAAACGTACACACAAAACAAGTTTATAGATTTGTTTAATTCGACCAGTTGCGAAAGAGAGTATTTCATGATTCAGAAAGACAAACCTGCGATTATATTGGAGATAAGTTGCAATGAAATTGCGTCGCACGTAGCAGTTGAGTACAGTCGCTTTGACGATAATCGCAGTCATCTTGTACCCTTCGTCGCATAATGTACAAAACGCAAAATGTACACCTGTTGCAAAATGTACAATACGCAAAACGCACATACGCAAAATGTACAATACTTACGCAAAATGTACAATACGTAAAACGTACATACTCAATTCGCCGCAATGACATCTGTCGCGTGTGTTAATCGTAGTTTTGTCTTTCGAAATCATCTGAATCAAACTCAAACTTCACTGTAATGTCTTTCTATATGGACACGGACATAAGCTATGTTGTACCTATGTGTATAAAATAAGTCCTTGTCTTTTTGGAAAGCATTTAGAATTCCTAGTGTTAATTCGAGTAAAATATGGACGTATTCCATAAGTGTGTAGCATATCAATAAATAATTTCGAAAAACAACGTCGAAAGACCTAGTTTTTCCAAATTTTTTGCTTATCGGAAGTTTTACAGTTTCTTTGTTTTCTTTTGTAACTATTGCTTGAGGTCAAACTAAGTAACGACTAGGTATTTTAGAGTTGTCTAACTGAAAGAAAAAACACAATGACATTTCGTTTAGTATGTTTTAAAGGAATAGGAGATATATCTCATAAAGTAAGTCATACATTACTCATATTATGTTTGATCTCAAATTGTAGTACTATAAGGCAATTTAAATTGCCTCAAAAACAAAAACGCTGGTCTATCATGGCTTAATATTTGTTTGATCGTGAAAAACAACTGTAAAGCATGTTAATCAATAATAATAAAAAATGTATATATATAAAATAATATAAAACGTCATAGAATCCAATCGAGATTGTAAAAGTTCTAAGATCGCCATTTAATTCATATGTTCAGAATAAATGAAAATCGAAACAAAATAATTTTTGATGATTTTTTTCTTCTCTTTCCATAAGAAAAGATTTCATAAAAACGGACTAAATTATTACAAAAAAATTTGGACTAAAAACCTTAAAACGGACTAGTAAAAATAGACTAAAAAGTAAAAAATAAATTATTCTTTAAATATTTATAACCCTATACCTACAGAAATTTTAAACCTAAAAACGTGGGGCGCATTTTGTAAAATTTATCATCCATATTGTCTTTAGCACGCGCCCCATGTTTTTAGGTTTAAAATTTCTGTAGGTATAGGGTTATAAATATTTAAAGAAGAATTTATTTTTTACTTTTAGTCTGTTTTTACTAATATGTAATAATTTAGTCCGTTTTAAAAACGTGATTTAGGAGTTTTTGGCGGGATTTTGTCGAGTTCAGTTCGGTGACTATTTTAATTATTCGCAAATTGATTCATAGTGGATATTGTGTCTTAAAATTGGTGCAGTTTTGTGGTACAAGTGTCTACGCAACTGAACAATATGTGGGATAATGGAAATAGGCGCGATCTTGGTTGTGTGAAGTTGAGACTTTTATTGTAGTGGTCGCTACCTCGGCAAAACTTACCGAGTAAACTGTCTTGATATACTTGCTGCCAAATGCTCCAAGCAGCATTGGAATGTGATGCACCCGCATTTTAATGTAAACTGAAACAATCTACTAGAAAATCTAGAAATACTGAGCTATTCAAAACATGACACTGGCAAAAATTACTTCCAAGAGGAAAGTAGATTGCCATAACAAAAATAAGAAGAAGAAGAAGAAACGTGATTTTAAAAAAAAAAATAGTAGATTATTGTTTTCTGCTTTTTAGTTAACGAGCTAAGACTAAAAATATACCATCTCCTATCGGAGCACTTGTCAAGACGCACATGGGTTATTTTGAGTTTCTAGCCGGTAAAAAATATTTTTGAATTTTTTGATGATGTACTAGGATCTGTATTGTGATTTGGATTGAAATAAGTTATTTTCAACATACAGTGACATAAAAATAGATTTTTTTATTTTAGTAAAAAAAAATTTACAAATATTATGAATATAATGATATACAGATCATATCCTGCATTAATCAGATGAAAACAAGGTCCCAAGGTTCCCCTATAACAAATAAACAATAATGTTAATTACCAATTGACGAAAGTTACAAAAACAATATTTATTACTGTCACTACCAAAGTATAGGTAGGTTGAAAAGTGGCAAAAAGTGGCACCTAATTTCTATAACAGCATAATGTTGATGGACTAATCTACAGAACACAATAAAAAAAATCGGTTGGCACTCCAGGAGTGCCGGCAGAAGTGAAAACTTGAATATTACCGTTGTGCATTTTTGATATTTTGAAATTAGCGGCAATGGATAAAAATTATTTCTTTCCTAATACTATACAGTCACACAATTCAATCAGTTTGTAATTAGAGAAAAATTCTAAAGATTTCGCGCCAGTGGCCATTTTAATTTCTACATGCACGCATTCTACGATTTAAACTTATTGTCACAGAGTATAAATAAGTCTATGATTTCACCGAAGAGATCGCTGGGTGTTTTTGGCGGGATTTTGTCGAGTTCAGTTCGGCGACTATTTTAATTATTCGCAAATTGATTCATAGTGGATATTGTGTCTTAAAATTGGTGTAGTTTTGTGGTACAAGTGTCTACGCAACTGAACAATATGTGGGATAATGGAAATAGGCGCGATCTTGGTTGTGTGAAGCTGAGACTTTTATTGTAGTGGTCGCTACCTCGGCAAAACTTACCGAGTAAACTGTCTTGATATACTTGCTGCCAAATGCTCCAAGCAGCATTGGAATGTGATGCACCCACATTTTAATGTAAACTGAAACAATCTACTAGAAAATCTAGAAATACTGAACTATTCAAAACATGACACTGGCAAAAATTACTTCCAAGAGTAAAGTAGATTGCCATAACAAAAATAAGAAGAAGAAGAGATCGCTGCTATTAGTTCCATTTTCAAAATTAGCACGTTGCTGGTGACACAAGTGTTTACGTCATAAAATCCATTTTCAACGCGCCCCGTAGAAAGAGAGGGGGATACTTCCGCCGAGAGCTGTCTTCTCTCCATCCGTCACATCCGTCTTACGCATTTTCGATCAGCCACGTGATTTCTGACGCGAGTTTAGCATTTTTTCCCCATACAAAAAGCGCACAACGCCGCTAAAGAAGTTTTCACTTCAAAAATTTGCTCGGAAATAGCCGGAAGTATAACTAATAGACTCTTTAGAAATATGATAAAAATATGCAAAAATAGTAAATAATTCAAGGCGCAATTAATAGTGATAATCAAACAGAAAACAATATAAAATTATGACACAGATACGTGATCTTACCTGAACTGGAACAATACATAGCTTTTTTTCTCCTTAGATTTCACCAAATAACGTATTATTAACTGATGTATCTGCGTAAAATTATTCGCAAATAAGTCAAAAGTGCACGAAAAAACGGTTAACTTTAGACAAGATTTTCAAGACGAACGACTGACGCAACGGATTGGGAAGAGTTGCCTATTGCTCACTAACTTCTTGGCTCGTAGCAGGTATGTGATTTTTTCCTTTGTAATAGTTTTGAGGAATTGGACTTTTTACCGGCTAGAAACGCGAAATACCCCTATGTGAGACGATTCAAAAGAGCCCAAACTCGATGGGGTTGCATGGTTTTATTACAGAGTCGCAGTGGCCTTCTTCTGGCTCCATCATCAGAACCTGGAAACTATTTCCCAACAAAGTACTCGTCAAGACGATTCAAATGAGTCCAAACTTGATGGCGTAACATGGTTTTATTAAAGAGTTCTTGTGTCCTTCGTCCGGCTCCATCATCAGATCCTGAAAACTATTTCCCAACAAAGTATTCGTCAAGACGATTTAAACGAGCCTTAACTCGATGGGGTTGCATGGTTTTATTAAAGAGTTCCTATGGCATGGCATTTCAGCTTCATCATCAGACCTGGACTTCGTATCCCATTAGAGTACTTGTCAAGACTGTTCTAACGAGCCTAAACACGATGGGGTTGTATGGTTTCATCATGGAGTTCCTGTGGCCTTCTTCCGGCTTCATCATCAGATCAGCTCAATGACACCATAATATTGCCTTGCCTTAGCAGGCAATGCAATATTTGCTCTTTGAAGAACTCTAGTTCTGACCTATTTTCAAATTTTCAAATCTCTAGCTCATCGGGAAGCTAGTATAAAATCGTTCGCAAACTTTGTGGAGAAACAAACGAACGAACACACACGAGAAAGCAACCTAATAAAAACGTCTTTAAAAATGACAAGAGTTTATTTTCCTCTATCAAATTAAAATATTTAATTTAGAAAAGTAAATGAATAACTGAAATCACACTGACTTTAGTTTTTATACTTACTTTAAACTTTTGTTCTCATTTATTTTTGTCAAGGATTTTCGAAAAATCGCATGCCTTAACCAGGAATCGAACCCACCAAATCAGAAAAAAAAAACAATCTTTTATTTTTATGATACAAATCGAAAGGGTTACTCATTAGGATTATTTTTTGTTAAGTAACACAGCATCTTAAACAAAAGGAAGACCATGAAATTTTACATTTAAATTTTAATTATTACGTATTGTATCAATTTGTACAGGAATGAATGCGATTTAAAAAAAACTTTGAATGAAGTTCGCTTTATTTTTTAAAACAAAACGAAATCTTCTTTCTATAAAATTTCCTATCTTCAATATTTAAAGTACTTTCCCTCTATGTGGCAAAGTTTTGGGACACCCGAATAAGAAACCTGAAAACTGTTTGTTCAGAATCAGTAATAGAATCGATTGCAATATTTTTTATATTATGATTTATTTTGACTAAATAATATTTACAACCAACCAACTCACTCCACATGACGGGCGCCTTACCCCTCGAAAAGGTAGACGAATTTATTTACTTGGGTGCTACAATCAGCAATTCGGGTTCTTGTGAAAAAGAAGTCAGGAGGCGTATCGGTAATTCGGTATGGCCAAGAGCGCAATGTCCCAACTGCAGTGAATATGGAGAGGCCGGAACATATCTCGAAAAACAAAGATTAAATTGGTTAACTCTCTAACGGCCCGGCCACGGACAGCGCGGCAGGAGGCGAGGCAGGCGGCGCGGCAAGCGAATTCGGTAACCACTGCTCGGTCGTGACGACGGACGAGCTGAGAGGCCGCCGCGCCGTCGGGATAGCGCGCAGTGATTATTGAATTCGCTTGCCGCGCCGCCTGCCTCGCCTCCTGCCGCGCTGTCCGTGGCTGGGCCGTAATATTTTCCATCTTCAGCTATACGCCTCGGAAACGGGGACGTTAAGAAGGCCGACCGAGATCGCATTGATGCTTTTGAGATATGGTGCTGGAGGAGGATGTTACAAATACCGTGAACTGCATTCCGAACAAACGAGTATCCTTCGAGAGCTCAACATTAAAATCAGGCTATCCACTTCCTGTTTCCAAAAGATTCTGGAATTCGGAAAAGATGGACACAACCTCGAACAACTGATGGTCACTGGCAAGGTCGATGGCAAACGGCCGAGAGATCGAAGCCCAACTGGGTGGTCTGACCAAATCCGCTCAACGCTGAACACCAAGCTACACGATGCACTCCATGACGTTAAGGACAAACATCGATGGAGGGGCATCATAAAAAAAAAATAACTTCCCATCGGGGGAATCACGATCCTCAGTAATAAGGAACAGCGACGCGAGGAGGAGGAGGAATATTTACAAAACCATAATTAACGCAGACCCAGTAGGGTCTGCGTTAGTAAAAATGTCTCGCGCGCACAACACAGACAGCTTGTAATTTCGTGAGTTCTTAAGGTATCAATCATATAATTTTTTTATACTGATTCTGAAATTGTGTTTGATGACCCGTGTTTCGGCTTTCGTATATACAAAAAATAATGTTGTATAATTGTAACGTTAATCTCCCAAATAACAACTGCACATTATACTAAAAAAAATAAGTAGATAAGGCCATTTGCTTATTCAGATAAACACTAAAGGTTAAACAATCAGACTTATCATTTCACGGAACTGATTTAAGTATCGAGTTTTTTCCTAAAAGTATCAGTTTTAAATTGAGCTTGAGAGACCTAACTCAAAATGGCGTGGAAGGTACTTATTTTCCTGGCTATCATTGCTGTCGGTAAGTAATTTTGTCTTCTCATTGTTAAACAATAAAAAATAAAATAAAAAAAATATTAAAAACACGACTGTCCTGCCAAAAACAAACAAAAAAGTTAAATAACAAGTGTCATTGCAGTCGGGGGACCTCTTTGATCACAAATTATTCCAAAAAACGGTCCCCCGACTGCAATGTCACTTGTTATTTAACTTTTTAGTTTGTTTTTGGCAGGGCAGTCGTGTTTTTAATATTTTTTTATTTTATTTATTTTTACTTCACACATTTTAGAAACAAATTATATAGTTTTGAAACGTGCTCATCAAGGCCTCTCATTTGATACACATATTGTAATAATAGAAGAAAAAAATTTTTTACACATTTGAAAGTGGTGTCGTACATTCGCCATATTGATTTCTTTCAAAAAAAATATAGCCAGTGTCACTCAGGAAGTCGGGATGATGTAAGGATTCTAACGATACCCCATAGATCCAAATCCGTTAATGCATTTACAAGTTATGGGGTGGAATAAAGAAACTCACATACCCACAAACATACATGAACCCTAAACACATATACACCCTTTTTGGGCAGTCGTGTAAAAAATATTTTTAAAATAATTCATCCTCTTAATTAAAGTAGATTTAAAAAAAAATGATAGCGACATAAAAACTTTTCACTCATAATCTTCTTATGCTCGTAAAGTTCGTCTTCATGTTGGTTATAGGCTGCATAATAGTAGTTTATGAAACTGATGCATAATGAGGGGTATTAAAACATGAGTGTGTGTTTAAAAACCGAGCCGTAGGCGAGGTTTTTAATAGTATCACACGAGTGTTTTAATACCTAGTTATGTACAGTTTCATACACTACTTTATCTACTCTCATACAATTTGTGATTGAACCTACAAAATAAAATATCAATAGTAAAAAGAGTAAGTAGTTTCTCGACTTTGATTTAGGTAGGTAGGTAGGTTACTTACCTGGGTAAAGTAAGACTTTTTTCCGTCGCCGCATCTAAAATATCGGGGAGTCTTTTTTCACACTCACTACCTACTATCAGAAATTTTTAAGCGAAATAAAAATTAAAATAAAAAATGGCGCGTATTCTATTAGAAAAAAAAAATAATGATATGAGTGAATTCCAGCAGACGAATCGTTACGCTAAGTCATCGATCACCATAGAGTACATTTTAATCATGGAAAGTCAAGGAGGTTTATAATAGGGAGTGAGTACACTTCAAAAATTTTCACCTATCGTTTAAAAGAAATTCAACTTTATTGCATTGCTCATAGAGTTGAAATTCTATCGACGACATTGACTGAAGGCACTACTGTGTGAATGAGACAACACCAGGTGGAGGTCGGTGTCTCGTTCGCACAATTGCCATTACTAAACAATAATACTACGATAGTAGGACTAAAAATATGTACGTTACCAATCAAGTAGTGTATCAAAATTAATGATTCGGAGTGGGAAGTCGAATATATACTATTTAAATATTAATTTTAGAATGACACATAATAATTGTAATATAAAACAGAACTTTTTTGATTTAATTAGATATCTACAATAATGCTAATCAGCAATCATCGGTGAGGTGGTAATAAATAGAAGTGTCAATCCTGACAACTCCGATTTTGACCTTGAATTTCAATTTAAGAATTTCAATCTATAGGAAATGTAACTTTACAAAACTAGTGTGACCATAAATACTTCACCATTTCAGATTTCCAAAAAAAACGAAATTGTTCTATTGAAATGGCTAGAGGTCGCAGGCGAGACGGTAAAATTAATAATAATAATCAAATTCATGTTTGTGCGCCTATTTCGATGAAACTCGGTTTCTGGTACTATTTCAACATGAAATAACAACGCAATGTTGAAAATTTTAAAAAGTAGTAGAGTAGTAGTACAAGTAGTAGTACAGTAGCTGTAGGTTAAACTAAGTTTGCCGGAAGCTCATCAGCTTCCGGCAAACTTAAAACTTCCATCAAAACTAGTTTTGTCCATCGTCAAAACTAGTTTTGACGGCATCGGTTGGACAAAACTAGTTTTGCCTGTAGCTATTGCACAAAACTAGTTTTGCCGGTAGCTGTTGGACAAAACTAGTTTTGCCGGTAGCTGCAGGTCAGAACTAGGTTTGCCCGTAGCTGATGGACAAAACTAGTTTTGACGGCAGCGGTTGGACAAAACTAGTTTTGCCTGTAGCAATTGCACAAAACTAGTTTTGCCGGTAGCTGTTGGACAAAACTAGTTTAACCGGTAGCTGTAGGTCTAAACTAGTTTATCCAACTGCTGCCGTCAAAACTAGTTTTGTCCATCAGCTACCGGCAAACCTAGTTCTGACCTACAGCTACCGGCAAAACTAGTTTTGTCCAACAGCTACTGGCAAAACTAGTTTTGTCCAACAACTACCGGCAAAACTAGTTTTGACCAACCGCTGCCGTCAAAACTAGTTTTGTCCAACAGCTACAGGCAAAACTAGTTTTGTCCAACCGCTGCCGTCAAAACTAGTTTTGTCCATCAGCTACCGGCAAAACTAGTTTTGTCCAACAGCTAACGGCAAAATTAGTCTTGTCCAACAGCTACCGGCAAAACTAGTTTTGTGCAATAGCTACAGGCAAAACTAGTTTTGTCCAACCGCTGCCGTCAAAACTAGTTTTGTCCGTCAGCTACGTGCAAACCTAGTTCTGACCTACTAGTAGGCAAAACTAGTTTTGTCCATCAGCTTCCGGCAAACTTAGTTTAACCTAAAGCTACCGGCAAAACTAGTTTTGTCCAACAGCTACCGGCTACACCTAGTTTTGTCCTACAGCTTTCGACAAAACTAGTTTTGTTCAACAACTACCGGCAAAACTAGTTTTGTGCAATAGCTACAGGCAAAACTAGTTTTGTCCAACCGCTGCCGTCAAAACTAGTTTTGTCCGTCAGCTACGGGCAAACTTAGTTCTGACCTACAGCTACCGGCAAAACTAGTTTTGTGCAATAGCTACAGGCAAAACTAGTTTTGTCCAACCGCTGCCGTCAAAACTAGTTTTGTCCGTCAGCTACGGGCAAACCTAGTTCTGACCTACAGCTACCGGCAAAACTAGTTTTGTGCAAAAGCTACAGGCAATACTAGTTTTGTCCAACCGCTGCCGTCAAAACTAATTTTGTCCATCAGCTACCGGCAAACCTAGTTCTGACCTACAGCTACCGGCAAAACTAGTTTTGTCTAGCAGCTACCGGAAAAACTAGTTTTGTCCAACAGCTACCGGCAAAACTAGTTTTGTCTAGCAGCTACCGGCAAAACTAGTTTTGTCCACCAGCTTCCGGCAAACTTAGTTTAACCTAAAGCTACCGGCAAAACTAGTTTTGTCCAACAGCTACCGGCTACACCTAGTTTTGTCCAACAGCTTTCGACAAACCGAAATTAAT
The DNA here is from genome assembly GCA_943789525.1 of Agriphila geniculea. NCBI lineage: Eukaryota > Metazoa > Arthropoda > Insecta > Lepidoptera > Crambidae > Agriphila > Agriphila geniculea. Next base: position 20,612,440 of record OX038875.1, read on the forward strand.
AATAATAATCAAATTCATGTTTGTGCGCCTATTTCGATGAAACTCGGTTTCTGGTATTATTTCAACATGAAAATAACAACGCAATGTTGAAAATTTTAAAAATCCAAGATGGCGGCCTACTTTTTTGTTTTTGGGCCGATTTCGATGAAACTCGGTTTTTGGAACTATTTTGACAAGAAAATAACAACGCAATTTTTAAAAAACTAAAAATCCAAGATGGCGGCCAACTTTTTTGTTTATGGGCCGATTTCGATGAAACTCGGTTTTCGGTACTATTTTGACAAGAAAATAACAACGCAATTTTGAAAATTAAAAAATCCAAGATGGCGGCCAACTTTTTTGTTTTTGGGCCGATTTCAATAAAACTCGGTTTTTGGAACTATTTTGACAAGAAAATAACAACGCAATTTAAAAAAAACTAAAAATCCAAGATGGCGGCCAACTTTTTTGTTTTTGGGCCGATTTTGATGGAACTCGGTTTTTGGAACTATTTTGACAAGAAAATAACAACGCAATTTTAAAAAAGCTAAAAATTCTAGATGGCGGCCAACTTTTTTGTTTTAGGGCCGATTTTGATGAAACTCTGTTTTTGGTACGATTTTGACAAGAAAATAACAACGCAATGTTGAAAACTTACAAAATTCAAGATGGTGGCCAACTTTTTTGTTCTTGGGCCGATTTCAAAAACAAATTAGCAGCCATTTTGATCTTTTTTTATTTTTCCATCAGTTTACATTGAGTTGTTTTTTCTTGTCAAAATAGTACCAAAAACCGAGTTTCATCGAAATCGGCCCAAAAAACAAAAAAGTTGGCTGCCGCCTAAGATTTTTAGTATTTTAAAAAATTGCGTTGTTATTATTTTGTCAAAATATTACCAAAAACCGAGTTTCATCGAAATCGGCCCAAAAACAAAAAAGTTGGCTGCCATCTTGGATTTTTATTTTTTTCAATATTGTGTTATTATTTTCTTGTCAAATTAGTCCTAAAACCGAGTTTCATTAAAATCAGCCCCAATCACAAATAAAAGAGTTGGTTGCCATATTTAGGGTTGGGTAAATTTCACGAAAAATTTCGGTCTGTGAAATATTTAGAATAAATTTCATTTTGGTTTGAAATATTTCAGTTTAGAATGAAATTTATTTTTAAGTTTCATCTGACCTAAATAAAACAAAATTACATGCATTTTGTCAATATATCAACATAATTATAGAACAAAACAATAAACAAATAAGTTGGCTTAAATTACGAATAGCTTTGGCTATTTTACAACTTTTAATAACAAAATATTCAATGTCTGTTTCGATTGTCAGACACGATGGCGTAGAAGAAAAACGACTTCATCAACATTACGAAGGAATATGTAGAAAACTAACAATAAAAGTCGTAGGACCAATATTCAGAAAATTGTAAGTTTAACCGTGGCCGCGCAGTCGAAACGTGGAGAACCGAGCGGCCACACAGTTCTCTTAAATGGAGCTTAGTAGGGGTCCCATTTACGATTTCGTAGAAACATATAGAAAGTATAAATAAACCCTAATGTTTGGATTTCACAACCTACATAGCTTATATGCTATGGCCGCGCCATAGTCCGCGCGGTTACGCAGTTCTCTTAAACGGAGCTTAATAGGGGGTCCTATTATTTTTGATAATCGCTGATACGATTATGTAGAAAATATAGACAGTATAAATAAAGCCCTAATGTTTGGACTTCACGACCTGCTACAGAAATTAATGCTATGGCCGCGCGGTCGAAACGTGGAGAACAGCGCGGTCACGCAGTTCTCTCAAACGGAGCTTAATAGAGATCCCATTCTCTTTTATAATCCCTGATACGATTAGGTAAAAGTAGTAGACAGTATAAATAAAGCCCTAAGGTTTGGATTTCGCGACCTACAGAAAAACGCTATTAAGCTATATGGGTAAGGCCGAGAAATGTAACGGACGCAAAATATATGGAGATACATTTTATTTGCAGTGAATTAATAATATAATATATTAAAAATTACTAAATCATAATACTTTTCCTATATTTATACGTTAAACTATTACGAAAACACAATACTTTGTGTATTTTTGACTTAGAACCCAAATGAATCAACAATATCCGATGCAAGGTCTCATGGAGACACTCAAATTTTGTATGGAACCAGAACGCAGTGTTTTAAAAAATATATTAATTTAACTGTGTAAATATATTGTATTAACTTTATTTATTTTTATTTTTAGAGTGAAAATGTGACTTAATTATGACAATAATTAGTTCATAAAAAATCGTCATCATTTTTTTTATTTATTTACTTAAACTTGCGGACATTGTCAATCATACGAAATCGGCAAAGTTAGTCGGCCTTAACCATGTAGGTCGTGAAATCCAAACATTAGGGCTTTACTTATACTGTCTTAATGGGGAATGTCCGAAAAAAATCAAATTGGCTGCATATTTTTTCATAGGTAGGAATAAGCTCCCTTAGTAATAGAAAAAAATTCAGAATTTTCGGTTGCGTGAAAAAATTTTAAAAAATGAAAGTCGCTTCGACTTCGCAAATGTAGGAAAGTAACAGCAGAATAGAGATTATACCTTTGCCAACACCTGCCACTATGACAACAAGAATTAAAAAAAAAAAGTATTGACATTTTGTGTTGAAATTTTATTTTTAATACCATGTCGTGAATGTAGCAGATGATGGCAAAGGTATAATCTCCATTCTGCTGTTACTTTCCTATATTTGTGAAGTCGAAGAGACTTTAATTTTTTTCACGCAACCGAAAATTCAGATTTTTTTTTTCTATTACTAAGGGAGCTTATTTCTACCTAAAAAAATATTCAGCCAATTTAATTTTTTTCGGACATTCCCCATTATCTACGAAATCGTATCTGCGATTAGCAAAAATAATGGAACCTCTACTAAGCTCCGTTTGAGAGAACTGCGTGGCCGCGAGGTCCTCCACGTTTCGACCGCGCGGTTATGGTTAAACTTTCTGAATATTGAACCTACAAATTTGCGACTTTCATTGTTAGTTTTGATAAATTGCAACTAGCTCGACTTAAAAAATCTATAATATTATCGAGCTGCTCGCAAAATTTCACGAGAATCGGTTGAGAAATGGGACCTGTGGAGGAGAATAGACAGCTAGAAAGTCAGACTAAAATATGTTTATGTATCCGCCATTTTGAAGAATTAAAAAAAACTGACTCGACAGTAAAATTCTATATAATTTTCGAACCTGTCCACAAAATTTGACGAGAATCAGTTGAGAAATGCGCCTGTAGAGGAGAACAAACAGCGCTGGAATAGCGGACTGAAATGTTTCTTTTACATATCTCCGCCATGAAAAATTTCGGAAAACAGGCTCGACAATAAAATTCTATATAATTTTCGAACCTGCCCAGAAAATTTCACGGGAATCGGTTGAGAAATGCGACCTGTAACCTATAGAGGAGAACAAACCGACAGCAGGAAGGACATACGAAAGAATTGTTGCCCAAGTTGAAGCAAAGACGCTTCGCTCGCGCTTCGCGCTCGCTCGGTCAATTACCTAAGCCTTTAAATTTCATTTAATACGTTAAAATAGTAAACTAATTCAGAAAATAAGGGATTTCTAGTACTGGAAATAAATTTCACTCAAAAGTGAAATTTTTCAACCCGTTTTGAAAGATTTCATAAATTTCATATAAATTTAATTTTCATTTCATTGAAATTTTCACTGGACCCATCCCTAGCCATATTTGTTTATATTTTTAACATTTCGTTGTTATTTTTTATCAAAATAGTAGCAAAATCGAGTTTCATCAAAATCGGCCCACGAACAATATAGTTGGCCGCCATCTTGGTTTCTTTTTATATTTTTAACATTGTGTCGTCGTAAATCTCATGCACCCATTTTATTAACTTCACAAGTAAAGAAATTGGTGCAAGAATTTTAGACTTTATTGACATATTTACCAAAATAACAGTTTTTAATGAAACAGCAAAGTAAATGAACAAGTATAATTATGGGAAAAAGCAACCGAATTTCAAAGGTCAATAAAGTCGAAAATCGTTTGCATCTTTTTTTTACTACAGATCACTAGACAATGTTTCCCTACTTTTACTTGTTTTTCCAACATTCATTTGTTTTTCCGAAGTTCACGCACATTGTATTTTTATAAAAAAAATGGAATAAACTTTAAAGTTGCGTAATTATTTACACTTGAACTTAAATTGAATTGAATAAACTAGATTTTGTATTGGTTGAATTACCATATTTAAAAAATAAAAACAAAAAAGCAATTTAATAAAAACGTGATAAATAAATTGTTCCAAATTTTTTTTAAATAAATAATTATTTTCTGTTTTTTAGTTAACGAGCTAAATTAAAAATATACCACCGCCTATCAGAGTACTCGTCAAGACCATTCAAACGAGTCCAAACTCGATGGGGTTGAAAGGTTTTATTACAAAGTTCCTGTGGCCTTCTTCCGGCTTCCTTCATCAGACTCTTGGATACTATTACCCAACAGAGCACTCGTTAAGACGATTCAAACGAGCACAAACTCGATGGGGTTGCATGATTTCAATATTGAGTTCCTATGGCATGGCCTCCAGACTTCATCATCCAACCCTGAACCTCGTCTCCCATCAGAGTACTTGTCAAGACAATTCTAACAAGCCCAAACACGATGGGGTTGTATAGTTTCATTCATCAAAGAGTTCCTGTGGCGTTCTTCCGGCTCCATCATCAGATCAGCTCAATGACATTGTAATATTGCATTTCCTTCCATTTCTGACCTGTGTTCAAAGTTTCAAAATATTTTTAAGATATTCAAACTAGGTACTTAGCCTAGGTTTTATACCTAGGTGATTCATATTTAACCATATACATTTTTATTCAATTATTATAAAGTTTCTACTTAAATACAGGCGTGTCAGCTGGTCGATATGAACTCAAGCAGCATAAGAAAACACAACTACGTGAAACGGTGGAAACACTTTGCGAAGATAAAGATTATGTCAATGGAAGCCAAAGGATCCAATTGACGGTCTGTACAACCAATCTCCAAGTGTCATACTCTGAAAGTTTTGCGTAAACTCATAATTGAATAAATAATTATGTTTATTTGAACTCACTGACCTCCACGGAAAAAAATCAGGTTAGTTCATGTAATTCAAAAAGAAACTGACCGGAAGTCGCGAGTCATCTGTTTTTTATTTACCGCCCGTCTCAATTTACGCGAAAAGCTTTCAGAGTGACGATTTTTTATGATTTTATAACTTTGCTTTCTCCGCAAGTTTACACCGCTTCACTTCAAAATGTTATTGGAAGTAAAGCACCTTTTTTGAGTAACATAAAGCATTGGTATGGAGAATGTAATCGTTTTCGTGTCTCTCCTATGATATATTTTAATAAAATTGGCATTTATTGGAGGATTCGATGATAATTGGGGAGTAAGATGGGTATGAATAAATTAAAAAATATATAATATCATCAGCATTCAAAAGTTAGGAAACTTTGCTGACGCTGAATTCTTCATGAACTCACCATAGTTTTTTAAATACGTTTTTTAAAACTACTTAGAAATATAAAAATCGGACTAGAAAAAACGGACTAAAAATATAAAATAATTTCTTACGTTAAGATTTTATAACCCTTTAAGTACCTACAGAAGTTTTAAACTTATACGTAGGGTGCAGTCTTTTGCATGGTCCCCACGTTTTTAGGTTTAGAACTTCAGTATAGTATAGGTTATTATTTATTTTATATTATTAGTACTTTTTTCTAGTCCGTTTTTATTTGTTTTAAGTCCGATTTTAATATTTTAATTTCGTTTTAAAACGTTTTTTTTTCAGTAAATAATTATATTCTGTTTTTTATCTGTATATTTTTTCCCTGAGGCTTTTTTCCGGCTTCATAATCTGACCCTGGACACCATCTCCCAGAGCCGTGCACTGTTGCCTTTGTAGGTACTTGCTTGCTCGACGTATCCTCTACTACGTGGGCTCGTAGCAAACCTAATAAAAACGTGTTAATAATATAATGGCATAATAAGCTTTATAGTTATTTCATTGGCACTATAAAACATTTGATGGACTAGTTATGTTAGAACCTTTGGTAAACAAACGATTAGGTGCGACGACGAGCGAGCGTAACGAACGATGCGACCAGCAACGTACCAGCCGAGTAAACGAAGCGAGCGTGCCTCGGCAGCGGCCGGGGAAGTGCCAGAACTGAAAATATGCATAAACATTTATACGGTATTATTAATGTTATGCCAATTGATCTATCTGCCAAAAAAACCTAATGCTATTATATTTTATTATGACTTTCTATTTTATGCATTCACATATGGAACCGTAAACCGAGTCATGTCTAGTTATTTGATTGCATTTATTCTAATTATTTTTTTACATACCACGTTTTTATTAGGTTGCTTTTTAATATTTAAAGTAGAATTTCTGCTCTAGGTTTGTTAGTGGTCTAGCATTTTAATTTTTAAAGCATCGATCAAGATTAAAACTGTTTTACCTCTTTAGGGGATGGCAGTGGGTGCTGCCGAGTGTTTATTTAAAAATGTCGACATGATGTATGGACATCTACCGTCACCGGAGAATACTACTTTACAAGACAGTGTCCTTGACTTGGTGTCACGGTAAGAACACAATATTTATTTGACAACTTTGGTAACGCGTTTGATTCATAGATTTAAATCGTACTTTATATAACTTTTTTACTAATACAGACTAATACGTAAATTGTACTTAATAATTAACAATAACCTAATAAGTAATTGCAAAGCCCCCCGCCATGGAAAAAGAATTTTAAAGTTTACAAAACTTTATGTGGAATTTTTAAACGGTATCATTACGTTCCTTGCCTCGTAGTCACTGCTAAAGTAAGTAGATAGCAAAACTGCTAAAAGTGTCCGTTTTTGACACATTTGCTATCTACGTCTACGAATGACTACGAGGCGAGGGAATATAGACCTTCTGAAATTACTAGACCATGGTCTTAGAAAAATTCCATGTAATGTTTTACAATAAATCCTGAGGGCGCCACTTTCGGTGGCATAACCACCTTAAAAGTTAAAATTAAAAATCGGAATACTCACAAAAATAGCACGACGCGTGTGTCAAAAATGGTCAGAGACATAGAGAGAATTAAAACAAAATAAATCAATTTAAATGAAGTAATGTTTATTAAATTGAATCGTCCAATTTCTTTTAACCTACCACCTGTTCGGACTCTTTTTAACAACTTATTTTTTTTAACAACTTATTTTCAAAGCACCAATATGGTTTTCGTAAAGAAAAATCAATAAACATGGCAATATACTAATTTTTTGAGAAAATTGTGAGTAACGTAAACAAGCGAAAGCCCACACTGGCTTTATTTATGGACATGACTAAAGCATTTGACAATATTAATCATAAAACACTACTTGACAAACTAGAAAAATATGGTGTAAGAGGCAACGCCCTTAAACTGATTGAATGTTACTTAAGTAATAGAAGACAAATTACGCACATAAATAGAATTGATATTGAGACTGGTATTAACACTACTTATGCATCGAAAGAACGGTCAGTATGCTATGGTGTACAAGGAAGTGTGTTGGGTCCTCTTCTTTTCATTATTTATATAAATGACTTTCCTAATGTGACCAATCATCATATGACTTTATTTGCTGACGATAGTACTGTTTTATTTACCTATGACCATTTCCATAATATTAAATTTGACATAAATAATACATTGACATCCTTAATTAAATGGCTGACATTAAATAATTTGACGATTAATTTGACGAAAACACATTTGATAAACTTTAAGCAAAGAAATAACGATCCATTAGACTTTGACATTGAATACTCTGGAAATTCAGTGAAGGAAGTGGACTCTACTAAGTTTTTAGGTTTGACTATAGATAACAAGCTGACATGGAAACCTCACATTGACAATTTAATAAAGAAATTAAACCAGTTTTCATATGCCCTCTATAAATTGAGGAAGGTTTCTAGTGTTAAGACACTATTGACAGCTTATCACGGGTACGTCGCATCAGCTTTGAGATATGGGATAATGTTCTGGGCTAACACTACTGACAAGGAAAGTGTCTTTAAATCTCAAAAGAAATGTCTCAGATCCATGTTTGGTCTAATGCAAGATGATTCATGTGAACCCTACTTTCGCAAGTATAAAATTCTTACATTGCCGTCAATGTATATATCTGAGATAGCAAACTTTGTCCGAAATAACCCAAACGATTTTGAAATGAACCCTATAGGTAGTCGTCGCGAAGGTACACTGAAAGTAGCTCATGGATGCAAAACTCTTCTTAGACGAATGAGTGTAAACTGTATGGCGCCTATAATTTATAATAAAATTCCATTGGCTATCAGATCAATCAATGACAATAAAAGATTTAAAACTGCGCTCAATGGCTTTCTTGCTGAAAAAGCTTATTATGACATAAGAACATTTTTAAATAATAAAATAGATACAATATAAGTAATGACTTAAAAATAATTTACTAATAATAGATTTAAAAGTTTTTAATAAAAACAAAACCTCCTTCAAAAATCTTGAAAATAATCTAACAAAAAACAGCTTCAAAAATAAATTGATGGCTCTAAAAAGCAAGAAATAAAATATTGAAATCTGCATAATAACTAACTCGAAAGTTTGTATGCATATCTTATATTAAACAACGCCTTTTGAAGTCGGGTGGGGTGGGGGGGGGGGGGGGACGAAGGATATTTTTTATCTAAACTAATATATCTAAACTTTAATCATGGGTTTAAACCCCACCCGACTTCATAAGACGTTGTTTAATATAAGATATGCATACAAACTTTCGAGTTAGTTATTATGCAGATTTCAATATTTTATTTCTTGCTTTTTAGAGCCATTAATTTATTTTTGAAGCTGTTTTTTGTTAGATTATTTTCAAGATTTTTGAAGGAGGTTTTGTTTTTATTAAAAACTTTTTTATTTTAAACTTTTTTGTGGTAAGTATATTTGGTGATGATATTATCTAAGTTACAATAGCCTTATGTCAACGGCTCATCACTTTTTACATAGTACTGCTTTTCCCGACACAGGGGCGTTTATTGTTGAGGAGTTCTCCTGGTACTTCACTATCAGCTCCACTTCACCATATGAATTATGATGAGCATAAATATCCTAGCAACTATATTAAAGTAATCGTATCGTACCAGTGAACTACTTAGTATTGAATATTTCCGATGATCATCTATGCTGGTCTTCATCAACAGTTCCACTTCACCGAAATAGTACTTTTCGAAAGCAAATGCACAAGTTACTTAAGAAAATACTAAAATCTCTATAGATGTGCCTATAATATTTGAAGAGTTCTCTCGATTTCTCCAGGATCCCATCATCAGATCCTGATTTCATGACATTGGGACCAACTTGAAAATATATACTTTCAAACGAAAAAAGAATTTTTCAAATCGGTCCAGCCGTCTTCGAGTAATCGAGTAACATACATAAAAAAAAAAGAAAAAAAAAAAGATTCCGACGAACTGAGAACCTCCTCCTTTTTTTGAAGTCGGTTAAAAATACCTACTGACATTTTGCATTTGCTTCCTTTAATTTTATTAATTATGACTGTAATTAATTTGATGTAAATTTATTAATGATAATGAGCAATATAAATTAATATTAATGATAAATAATATTTTAGCATGATATGATTACGTATGTTCATATACCTGTAAGGTGAATCATGGCTGTACTTGTCGATACTCTTACTTAACTAAAATCTTGTAATACCCATGTTTATGAACAAATAAATGAATTGAATTGAATTGAAAAAAAAAAAATTGAATTTTTTTTAGCTGAGAGAAGAACAGGCGAAAGAAACTCGTCAGCTTTATCAAATCAGATATTTACAATTAAATCGTTACAAACTTCAACAATATAAACTTAAAAGTTATCAGTTTCAATCTCTTTATTAAACTACATGACACAAGTTACCAAGCAAATGCAAAAAAACTGTCTATAATGTACTTTACTTATTATTACTACAAATAATCAGAATTATCATAAAATTGGGAATGAAAATTAACAGCGGATAGCCTTTGAAAAACAAACAAGTCATACACAAAACAATTGATTCAAAATAACACAATAACAATAAAGAATTTACTTAACTTAAATCCTGTAGTGCACCAAACTTAAAAGTGAAACGTATGCTCAATTTTCAATTCCTTAAATAAACACCAAATTCAACGCAAAAAGTTTACACATACCACATTTTTTCAACTAATCATAATCGACTATTCTATTTGTACGAAAAAGTAATATCAGAGGTAATATTTTATAAAACAATTATGTTGTAATCGTGTTGAAACTAAATCCTAATAAATTACAAAAATTATTAAATTCATTACTATAGATCTTAAAAATACGTTCAGCCAATGACAGGCGTTACGACTTACTATCGTGAAATAATTAAATATAATCAAAAGTCAAATAAGCTTTATTCAAATAAACTTAATTATTAAGTACTTTTGAATCGTCTATATTTTCCTACCACCCGTTTCAGACTTTTTTAGCTGACAAGAAGAACGGGCGCAAGAAACTTATCAGCTGTAACAGCCATAAGTAATGATATTTACAAACTTGAATATATCACTTGAATGTAACTCTTTTAAAACTTGTTAAGATATTTATAAGATATTTATATTATTTTTGTAAGAACTGAATCAAAATTAAATATTAAACAATACATGATTTGATCCCACTATTACCAAACGTCAACAAAAAAAGAAGTATAAGGCAAAGGCAAATGTTCATTCAGCCAAAAATACAATTATTAGAAAATAACACCGAAAGCTTTACTTAAATACCGTCACGTGCTTGTATTCATTCCTTTCATGATTAATTATACAAGATATCTTTTTTGACTACACGCATGTAATCGTCCAAGATGTAAGCCTATTAATGAGCTCTAAATCCAGAAATGAGTAAAACGTTGGGACACATACAAACCTATTGGGGAGAGATTGATTGATTTATGTATAGAGTTTGGTTCTAGTGAGCAAAATATTCGTATTTTGGTAAGCAGAAAAGTCTATTTTCGGTCTGCCAAAATGGTTAGTTGGTCAGCAAATTTTGGTTAGCAAATATGTCTAAATAAATCAACAAATTAATGTCGACAATGGACTGCCGGATAGTGGCCAGGGTCTGATGATGGAGCAGGAAAAAGGGCAAAGTAACTCTGTAATAGTCGTAGCCAGTTTATTGATTCTCAGAGGTTTTAGAACCCATAAGATTAGAGAAAATCGTAATTATTATGTTGCAACCTTTTCGTCCAAATACCTCTATAATGTGGCGTTTTAGATCAATTTTTAGGGTTCCGTAGCCAAAATGGCAAAAAACGGAACCCTTATAGATTCGTCATGTCTGTCTGTCTGTCTGTCTGTCTGTCTGTCCGTCCGTATGTCACAGCCACTTTATTCCAAAAGTATTAGGACTACATAGTTGAAACTTGGTAGGTAGGTGTATTTTGTGAACCGCTTTACGATTTTTACACAAAAATAAAAAAAAAATAAAAGATTAAGGGGGGGCTCCCCATACATGGAACTGAAACTGAAAATAATTTTTTTCATCAAACCAATACTTGTGGGGTGTCTATAGATAGGTCTTTAAAAATGACATTGAGGTTTCTAAGACAATTTTTTTTTAAGTCAACCGTTTGAAAGATATATGCCGCCAAAGTGGTAAAATGTGTGTCCCCCCCCCTTTAACTTTTAAAGTAAGAGGGTGAAAAATCTAAAAAAAATATAAGCTATAGATCTTAATAAACACTTTCAACGAAAATTAGTTTGAACGAGATATAGTAATTAGTTTTCAAGATATAGTACATTTTACAAAACCGCAAATATAACTTTGTCATTCATACAAACACTGTGAAAAACAAAGTTATTTTTTCAGACGAAAAATGATAGCGGTATTAAAATATGATATGGTATAATGTACCTACGGAACCCTACTGCGCGTGGCCCGACACGCACTTGGCCGGTTTTTTTGTTCCTTTGTAAGTCCGCAATCGAAATATACAAGTTTCACAATGCGACACGAACGCAATATTTAAAAAAAAAAATAAATGAATTTAAAAAATATTAAAAACACGACTGCCCTGCCAAAAACAAACTTAAAAGATAAATAACAAGGTGTCATTGCAGTCGGGGGACCATTTTGTGGAACAATTTTCAATTAAAGAGGTCCCCCGACTGTGCAAAGAAACCTTGTTATTTATCTTTTTAGTTTGTTTTGGCAGGGCAGTCGTGTTTTTAATATTTTTTAAATTTCTTTATTTTTATTTCACACATTTTAGTGACAAATTATATAGTTTTTAAATGTGCTCATTGTGGCCTTTCATTTGATGCCCATATTGTAATAAATGAAGAAAAAAATATTTTTTCACTTTTGAAAATGGCGTCCTACAGTCGCAATATTAACTTTTTATAAAAAAAAATATAGCCAGTGTCACTTGCAATGCTGTAAGGATTCTAACGATACCCCATTTACTCAAATCAGTTCAGGCATTTCGAAGTTATGGTGGAATAAAGAAACTCACATACCCACAAACATACATGAACCCTGAACACATATACACTCTTTTTGCTTTGGGCAGTCGTGTAAAAAAAATCAAAATGTCGGACGAGGACTATGCCACACTCCATAGTAAAATTTTCAAAGCCTAAATCAAGTAGTTTAAATTGCAACTTTACCAATTAATCTAATAACAACAAACCCACTGCCAAAATTACATATAAATAAATAAAAATTGCTGTGGAATAGGTATACCACCCGTTCTTGGGTGATAATATACCTTATCTGCGTACCAAACGCTACTCATCATCGTTCATAACGCACACAGCTATGGAATGGAATTCCCTGCTGGCGGGCGTCTGTTTTTCCGAGCGCATACAACCGGACTCTATGCAAGGCCAGGGTGAATAAGTACCTTCTGGGCAAGCTCGCTCCATCGTAGACCCTGTCTTTGCTTTTAGGCAAGACTGGAGTCAAGAGCAAACCCATTAACTATAAAAAAAAAACTATTCGATTACTACTACTTACTGAACTAAGAGATAGCGCATACTTATTCGTTTTTGTGTTTGATGGTACCGTCAATTCAGGTTCTGCACGGCTCGCCTTGAGCTGCGGAAGTGTGCCCAGCAGCTGTTAGAGTCCATAGCTCCGTGCACCTCCGCGCCCGTGCAGGCCCAAGTCGGAGACATGAAGATCGCCATCACGGAGTTGTTCAACCAGTTCTGCGACGAAGACATGGCTAAAACTCATCGTGAGTATAAGTACTGGATACAAAGAATCAAGCAATTAGCTCTAACTTTCAACAATATACCCTTTGTTACTTTCTAACAAAGGGTAGATTAGATATCCACTGAGGTTCGCAAACGTCCGCGCCTGCAAAGTGTACGTGCGCGTTCCGAATTTTGCGATTCGATACAAAAGCAAACACAAAGGAGTGCAAGAAGAAGTTCGCAAACATCCACATTGAGCATGTAGCAGGTTCGCAGAGCACGAGGTTTGCGAACCTAAGTGGTGGAATCGCCGGCTTGGATGTAGCATTCTTTACTATAAAGACAACTTGTCTCTGATTGTCAACATCACAAAGTTTCGCATGGAAATGGAATACTTTATAATTTGTTAAAAATAGAAGGTAAGTTTATACTTACCTTCTACTTACCTTACAATGTAGTCTATTTGCCGAGGCCCGAGAGCGTATTGGATTCGTCCCCTTCTCGCGACCAATTGAGTACGTTTTCATTCGTATTTTGGAAACCAAAATGACGGTCTAAGCCACACCACTGTCGACTATTTTCGACTTCACCTTTAGATAATGGAAGTTTCGGAACTCAGGACAATGATAAAAAAAACCTCCTTAACTCCAAAACTTCCTTATTCTTTAACGAACGACAATATATTCTGCCGAATTATATTATGTGCAGGTACCAATAGTACCTACAAGATTCTAATCTTGACCATTGAGGCGCCTAAAATGAAAAAATACCCTAATAAAATTGTTATTGTTATTTTCAGGTTCAACCACAAGGCAATGACATCTAATTGACGCTTCCAAGTTCAAACTCTTTAAGAAAACGATAGTTTCCACTTTGATAGGTAATAAAAGTGTTAATACTAAACAAAGTTATATTTTTTTAAGTGTTTTTCTTAAGCTTATTTACCGTATCATGCATAAAAAACTAAAACGTTTTATAAAGATGTTGTTAGGCATGGTATTCTGACTAAAAAACCATCGGAAGACAGTTTCTAATGTGGATGGTTCTCCCGTTATGACGTCATCAAAAAGCCGCTGCCTGCCGCGTTCAGAATAAGGCATACCTACTTATACAACAGAATAGTATAAGCTTGTGTGGGGCGCAAGTTTTTATACATATTCTTTGGTGTGGGGTGTTATAAAAAGCAAAATTAAATGTTTAGGTATAGTACGGGTCTATAACTTGAAATACGGTCTCATCCGGAAGAAAGAATAAAACTTGGCATGAATGTAGCTTTCAAATATGTGCTTCAATGTCGATATGGGAACACGCTGAAAAATAATTGTTTCTCCCCCTCTCCTCCTTTTATTTCCCTCGTTCTGGTTTTCTTCGTTTTCTACAAAAACGGTAGAGCCAAGGAGTTTACTCTTCAAGGACCAAATCATTCAAAGTCAAAGTCAAAAATAGCTTTATTCAAATGAACTTAATTATTAAGAACTTTTGAATCGTCTATATTTTCCTACCACCCGTTCAAGACTTTTTTAACTGACAAGAAGAACGGGCGCAAGAAACTTATCAGTTAATCAGTTATCATTGTCGATAAATTACCTACAAAACGATACTAAATTTATAGTGGTAAGATTAATATTTTTTTTATACAGCCACCAACATTATCTTTAAACATATAAAAGAAAAACTGATTGGTGACTGACATATCAACGCATAGCCCAAACCGCTGGGTCTAGAGACTCCAAATTTGGCACATAGGTTCCTTATGAGGTCTAGAGGTGCACTAAGAAAGGATTTTTTAAACTCACCCCCCAAAGGGGTGAAACGGGGGTCCAAAGTTTGTATGAAAGTCCCTCAATTTCGAAGCTAGGATCTTCAAAATTTGTGCTTAGGCTGACGATTAATAATTAACTATAAAACTAACTTAAAAATATTGTGAATAATGAATTATTTGATAATAATAAATATTTGTTTGACTTAATTAAGGACTTAAACATTATTTATTTTAAAAATGAATATGAATTATCCCTCTAAAATAAAACCTCTTTGTTGTAACTAAAAAAAATAACTGTATTACCCGGTTAAATTGGGAATGCTTTGTTTACTCGCATAGAACTTGCAGTAAGGTACTAATTTAACTTTGTAGGGATAATTCTATAACAACCTAGTGTTTTATATATTGTTGCACGCGTTTGTTATAGCTCGGTTTATGGCCCTAAAAGCGATGTATTAGGGCTCACTTTACGAGCAAGTGTGTTGAAAACTTATTTTTTACTGAGGAGAAGTTTTTGTTTCACAGTAAAAGTATAAGTGTCATTTTTGTATCTGTTTTTTTTTTTAATTACGAACATGCTTCAGATTTAATTAATATTTGAGAACTAAATAGTTGAACTTAAATGTAATGTATATTAGACTGTCGGTGTATAATATAATTAAATAAATATTTAAATAAAAAAAAATGGTATTGACTGTATTCCGACGAATTTGGAACACGGTAAATCTGGAATAGGATGAGTCAGAAACATGACGAATCCGGAATAAATCGAGATCATCATCTCTATCGATAAAATATAAATAAGCGATTAAATGTCTTGACTAAAATCTCTCACAACTGCATTTAACATGAGATGAGGTAAAACCTATTTTTGGTTACTTAGATAAGGTAGGTGGGGTACTAAAGGTTAAACAATCAGACTTATCATTTTACTGAACTTACTCGTATTTAAGTATCGAGTTTTGTTTTAAAGTATCAGTTTTCAATTGACTTTGAGAGACCTAACTCAAGATGACGTGGAAGGCATTTATTTTCATAGCTATCGTTGCTGTTGGTACGTACATCCATTATTTATTAATACGTCATGTACAAAAGTATTTTAAAACTATACAATTGCAATACAATATGTTACAAAATAACCCCTAATGGTCCCTTTCTATCATATTTGGCATTAGCGGCTATTTTTAGGTTAGTATTTAATCAGGTACAGTAAATTCCCATTTTGACAAAGACTTCTGTTATGTTTGCATTTTGGGTAATAAAATAACTTAATAATATAGCGTACTGAAATAGGTATTAAGTGGGCGACGGACTGAAACTTTCAAGTTGGTCCCATTTTTTAAAATTTTGAAATTGGTTCAGTACTTTCCAAGTAATCTTGAAAAAAGCACGAAAATAGTATGATTTTATGTGAACTACCTCGATGATCAGTCGTATAACTTCTTAGTTCATGAACTGAAATAAGATAATTATTTTTTTGTTGGAAAAGGGATATCTTAAGTGTAGTTCTTTAACCGACTTAAAAAAGGAGGTTCTCAGTTTGACCCTCATGTATGTATGTTTCTCCGCGATTAACTCACGTTGGGCTGAGCCGATTTTTCTACCTAAATATACCTACACTACCTAATACAAAAGGTACCTACACTAAAAATAAAAAAAATAAAAAATTGATTAAAAAAACAAAAACCAACTTCAAAAAACCTACCTCTAAAAAGCAAGAAATAATATTCGTAATAAGAAAAACACGTCTATTGAAGTCGGGTGGGGCTGGAGTACAAATTCCTTATTTTTATTCTAAAAGCCACACCCGACTTCAATAGACGTGTTTTTATTATTACGAATATTATTTCTTGCTTTTTAGAGGTAGGTTTTTTGAAGTCGGTTTTTTGTTTTTTTAATCAATTTTTTATTTTATGAATACATGTTGTGGTAACGTTTTTATATACCTGCTTACTGATTGTTACATCATCCACTCCACTGGACTGGATAGGTGCTGCAACGTTGGGAAATTCAAAACTGTTTTTTTTTTATTTCATCACGATAAAGAATTAAAATGAATAACATTGTTCATAGAATCAAATCAAAATAAAATTCAATATGTAGTGTTAGTCGTAATATTCAATATGTAGTGTTAAGTAAGGTAAGCAGGTAAGAGTGCGTTTCAAACTTTTAGCTCTTTTAGAATTGTCCATACAAATTGAGAAATTATGGATTGCCTCGTGTACTGACGGAGCTAAGTATATGTTTGGCACTGGGTGTACTATGCTGCGTGTGTATAGGTGCAAGCAAATTGTAATGGCAGTTTCACATCCACTTACATTGCAATAAATCTTTCGTTACAATAAAATTTTCATTTTTATGTACCTACATATTTATAAAGTTTCTACTCAAAAACAGGGGTGTCAGCCGGTCGATATGAACTCAAAGGGAAGAAGAAAACATCACTACAAGAACAGCTGGATACGGCTTGCAAAGACTTAGCCAATGAAGACCAAAGGATCCAAATGATGGTCTGTACAACCAATCCCGAAGTGTCACTTAACCGATTCTACTGCATACTGACTACCTATACTTAGGAACCGGGGCAAAAACTTATATAATGACCCCTTTATCCAAGGTTTGAGATAAGTTATTTACGATCTCAAATATAATATTAATGTATGGTATTTTTTGTAACACAATATTATTATTCTGCTTCCAACCGCGACTTCTAGCGCATTGGTCACATAATAATATAATATTAGCACAGAATATCTTATATTTATTCTGTGATATTAGTAAGATTAGCTGAAAACCAGTGGCGTAGCGTGTGGTTGTGCCACCAGGGGCCGAACCAAATTTTGACGCCCCCTATTTTCATTATAAGTCAAGAAAATCAGTTAAAAAATATAAAAAAAAAATCTTTTAAATCTTTTAAAAAAAAATACCTACTTTATTTATTTACTAAAAATAAAATTATCTCTTCGGGTTTTTTCAGTGCATTTTCTTCTATGTAGCCGCGCGCTCCAGGCTGTACGGTACGGCGATGATGGTTTAGTCAAAATCATACAATCAATGATAGTGAGTGATAGATAGTGATGTTACTTCTGGAATGCCTCAAGGCTCTTATCTTGGCCCACTTTTATTTAACTTGTTTATTAACGACATGCACAAATGCTTTATCGGCTTTGACCACTTATGCTATGCTGATGACACCAAAATATTCCGAGTTATTAAATCTCACCATGATAGTCTCCTGCTCCAAGAAGTAAAACAACCATGCCCTCTGATATATAATGAAATTTTACATATATTTTTTTGACAGCTATATCTATAAAATTGACGGAGAAAAACGCATCTAACTGAGATGGGAAATTTATGCCCCTCACTATAGTAGTTGCATAAATAACTAATATATGTATTTTTTTAAACATATAAAGTGGTAGAGTGGTCTTTCATTTATTTAGAAGCATCGATCAAGACTTAATAATATGCTGTTATATCTTTAGGGGCTGGCGATGGGAGCTATCGAGTGTGTATATAAAAATATCGACAAGATAGATTCACTGCCGGAGAACGCTACTTCACAAGAGAAATTCTTGGACTCGGTGTCACGGTAAGTTCAATTTCTATTCAGTGACTAGCTACCGCTTCGTTCGCGTGGACATTCGAGAAAATCCTTATAGTACAGTAGCCCGTAGAACATTTAAATCACTAAAAAGGTTACCGTTTGCCGTTGTGATATAGTTATTTATTACGAAATTATAGATACTTTAACCCAAGTTTTACAGATCGCAACCCGCCGCGTCGTAACCTATATTTGTATATCTTCAAAAATTATATTTTTTTATTTTTCGAGGTTTCCCACATGGTTTAGCTATTGTCGTGTCCTACAGCTTTGTTTGATTGCCACTGATAATATAGGTTACGGCGGGTTGCGATCTGTAAAACTTCGGTTAAAGTATCTATAATTTCGTAATAAATAACCATATCACAACGGCAAACGGTAACCTTTTTAGTGATTTAAATGTTCTACGGGCTACTGTACTATTAGGGATCCATTTACCAGGGTAAAAACTATTCTATGTTTTAATTTAATCATAATCCGATAACCCTTTATGAGGTAGAAAATTATGAAAAGTGTGGTTGCAGATTTGTTTTTAGTTTCCAATCATAAGCCTTCATAAAATATAGTGAGTTTTACTTGTAAATGAATGACTTTCCATTTACAACTTCATGCCTCTTTTTACCCCTTCGGGGGTGGAATTATCAAAAACGATGAGTCAGATGACACACATGAAATTTGAAGATCCTGACTTCGAAATTGACAGCTTTTCATACAAACGTTCATCCCAGTTCGGCGTTGGACAAACCGGTCGGATTTGAGCTCGCCGACGAACTCTAGGCTGCGTCAACTCGACGTATTGTTTCAGAGGCGAGCTATGGTATAACGCCAATTTGAAATAATAATCCAAGACGGGCGCGGGTGACGATGATGTCGCCATGGGTATGGCGATGTTTCTTCCCGTACATATAATAAAACAGTAAAACAAGTGTGTCTGTACATTACATATTAATAAAAATATCTGGGGCGATGGAGACATAGTAATAGAGTTAGAATTTGAAAAAAAGTGTGTCTGTTTGTTTGTCTGTTTGAACACGCTAATCTCCGTAAATACTAAACGAATTCTAATGAAACTTTTTTGTTATATAGCTGTTAAACCTGGGCATAGTTTAGGGTATAATTGATTTTGGAAAATGGAACACCTGATGCAGAACCATAATGGTCCAACTAAACTATAAGGAATATAAAAATGACGCATTAACAAAAGCTGTTTAGTCTGATGAGAATTTTTGGATGAGGTGTATAAATCGAAGATCTGGTACACCTGATGCAGAACCATAATGGTCCAGCTAAACTATACAAAATATAAAAATGACACCTTAGCAAAGTTGTTCAGCCTGATGAGCATTTTTTGTTAAGTTATAAAAACTGAAGATCTGGAACACCTGATGCAGAACCATAATGGTCCAGCTAAACTATACAAAATATAAAAATAACACCTCAGCAAAAGTTGTTAAGACTGATGAGTATTTTTGTTGATATATAAAAGTCGAAGATCTGGAATACCTGATGCAAAACCAAGTTACAGTTAACAGGGCGGTAACAGTTTGGGCCTAATTTTTGATATCGACTTGCCTATATACGGATAGGACGCTTAAAGCCACTGGTGTCGATCTAAGGACTGGTTGTTTTTCGCATGGCCAACTTTATGTGGCCTTTTATAGTGTTAGTAACGCTTCAGGTCTTTTCATATTGGCTCCCAAAGGAAGGACTCCGAACATAGATTATAAAAAAAAATTAAACCGTGTTTACATGTTTACAATATTAAATATAAAAATTAAAATTAAAACAGTTTATTAACTTTTAACATTATAACACTGCTACAAGTATTTTCTTATGTAACTACGTTAGTTCATATTTATATGCATTCGCCGAAGTCATAAAGTCCACGCGTACGAAGTCACGGGCGGCATCAGTTAGTAAAAAATAAAAATATATTGGTGGATATAGCGAATTTTATTCGGTTACTGGCACAGATTATATAATACTATACTAGTACTACTGTTAATGGTCTGCAAGATATCACACATTAGATTTGTGGTCAAATTTTGATAATACCGTTTTTTCAACAGGTTTTGTGCGATTCGTCCTGAGTTGCGGGTGTGTGCCCAGCAGGTGATAGAGTACATAGCTCCGTGCACCTCCGCGCCCGTGCAGGCCCAAGTCGGAGACATGAAGGTCGCCATCACGGAGTTGTTCAACCAGTTCTGCGACGACGACATGGCTAAAACCCGACGTGAGTATACGGATACTCTTCTAGTTTTATAAGTAGGTAGGTACAGTACATAATATTCGTACGCAAGGAATCAAGCATTGCAGTCTAACTTTCAACATCTATTCAAGTAAGAGGGAATTATTTTGTGGCAGGGTCAGCAACTTGACGAGTCCCCCCATAAATTATATCTAACCCAGGTATAGCTTTATGGTTCCACCACACAATCCCGTTGCCTGCTTGGTTCGCCGGCTTGCATTTCAGCATTCTTTAATACAGTCTGTTTAATCTTACTTGTCCAAGATAAAGGTTAATTGATTTTCCAGATGAACTTCGTAATTTTGGTGACAGTATGGGTTGTGATCACAAACATAGATTAGTTGATAAACTAAATATATGACAAAATTATATGAGCTTTGAGTGCATCGGCAATACTAGGGCGAGAAACTGGGCAACGAGTTAAGAAAGTAAAAATAAACACGTAGCCGAGGCTCACGGGGGAGCCAAACATTTTATTAACAAAAGCGTCAATAAATGCCGTGCAACGCGTTTTGTTATAAAAGATGAAATAATGAACAATACACGCTGAAATCTTAAGCATTTGGTTCCCGTCGTGGGGTGGTTCCACTCATGATTACATACAAGCAACTTTTACTATGGGGCCAACTCTCCTGCTCACAAAAAAAAATCAGCTGTTCCATACAAAAGTGCAGTACCTACTCGACCTTAATGTATGGAATAGCTGATTTTTTCTTGCGAACAGGAGAGTTGGCCCCATAGTAAAAGTTGCTTGTAATCATGAGTGGAACCACCCCACGGCGGGAACCAAATGATTAAAATTTCAGCGTGTATAATTGATCGCAACATAAATAGTATTAGAATTGACGACAAAACATTGACTAATCCACTCGACATAGAATCAGCTTTCAATGATAATTTTGTTCAATCTGGAAATAACACATCGCAACGCAATATATTTTTAGATTTACTAAAGTAAATACGTCACGATCTACAAGGTGTTTGGTAAAAGCTTTATAAAGCCGAATATGGTAGATAGGGACCATCAAATTGAACAACTTTTACTATGGGCCTAACTCTGAAATCGCGACAAAAAATATCAGCTGTTTCATACATTTTGATATTTTCGTTATTAATTTTTGTATGAATCAGCAGATTTTTTTCGCGATTTCAGAGTTGGTCCTATACATAAATATAAAAGTTGTTCAGTTTGATGGTCCCTATCTACCATATTCGGCATTGTCTTATATAGTAGAAAAATGATTAAGACAAGTAATAAAAATAAGCACAAAACATGTTTTCCAAAGAATGGTCTACCTGCACATATGACAGATATTTTTCTGATGATTTCCGTAAAAAGTGTAACAAAGACACATGGATCCCCTTATTTCCTAAACTATGTTATTAATTTAACTAAGAAGTATACTATTAAATGTCTCCTTACACCACATTAGGTACTAATTCCAGCAGTTGAGTTGCCTACCTTTAATACAAAAAAAGCTAAAATTAATTTTCGAGTTCTCATAACTTTGAACGGCTCTCCTGTAAAATTAGGTTTTGCAGTTAGAACGTTGTCATTTGGAGGGTGCGAAATACGTGGCAACCCTGTGTTGGGAGGTTGGGACACAGATAGTAAAATAGCCTGGACACAGGGTCGCAGGCGATAGCTAGTCATTTATAAAATACAACAAGGTTACAAATCACACATCGATTACAAATCCAATCAATAATAATTTATTCCAGGGTGAAATTATGGTGAAGGTAAACCGTTCTACAAAAATGTTGTGATCTGCATGGTGGATCGGTGGAGTGGGATTTCTTAAAGATACGCCGATGGGAATCGGCTTGCATGGACCCTTCGCCACTGGTATTTAATTGATCAGACAGACAGCAAATAGCTGATATATCCAACTTTTTGTCATAAGGTTTCATTGATGATGGAGGTGTCGACTGTATTGACAAGAAGCAAAACGAACTGAGAAATTGCACCATCAACGTGCAGCAGCTTATCACAGGAATGCCAGACGACCCTAAGAGTTTTGAAGCTATCGTAAGTACTGTTGGATCCAAAGACATAGGAGGAGCACAAGCTATTAAATGTATGGGTTACCGGCAATCTGTAAAATCCGGCAATGTATTTAATACCCAGGAAATACGATAATGCATGAAATATGATTTATTTTATACTATGCCTAGGTATTTTAAACCAGGGGGCCTACTCAAGTGGCAAACGTTTCCAAGCGTTTTTCTTTCTACAACATTCAACGCTCTGGCGTTATCGATGAACGCTCCGCTCATTCTCTCGATTTCAAAGAGTAAAGTAATATAGGCTAATAAAAGAGGACATGACATATTGTTTTTGGTTTCTTAAGTATTACACTATATTTCTTTTTACTTTTTTGCAATATTCTTTATTTATAGCAAATAAATGAAAAAATAATAAAATAAAATAAAAATAAATATTATAAATAAAAGTTAATGGTTAAGATACAGAAATGACGCTACTTTTTTTCGATCGTTTGCGTTGTTCTGTGTGTACCTACTGTGTGATCTGTGGTTAACGATAACGTTGCGTAAACAAATGGTACCCAAGTGGCTGTTTTAGCGTCTGCGATTGTCGACTGAGCTATTCGATTCTTGTGTAGCGGAGCGAACGCCGATACCCTGTAGATACAGAATGTAGTCGTACGCTAGCGCACACACGCGCCTCATTTTCTAATTTTGAAAACTAATTATTAGGTATTATTCGTTGTTTTCATCACATTTTCACACCGTTAATAAAATGTGTTCATGGCTACCTACCATTTACCATTTTGATTTATTTATTACTAGCTTCCGCCCGCGACTTCGTCTGCGTGAAAAGTTTTTTTGCTATCCCTCGGGAATATAACTTTTTTTCGGGATGAAAGGTACCCTGTCTTTCTCTGTACCCCTGACAACGTGTATGCAAAATTTCATGATGATCGGTTCAGAAGTTAAGGCGCAAAGGCGTAACAAATAAACAAACAAACGGACTTTCGCATTTATAATATTAGTAAGGATTATTACCAATTTCAAAATTTTGAAAGTCCTGTCAAAAATCCGGACATTTCAATAAAAGTCCGGACATTTTTTTTTTCAAAAACAACTAACTGAAAATGATGTATTCCAGCGTAATGTAATTACCAATTTTTGTTGTGTGCTTACGTTTTAAAGCACAACATAAAATGTTCCTTCCAAAACACAAAGTTATTTTAGATAAATTGTATGATTAGAAACTGTTTATCGTGTCTTTACCTATTTTTTGGTATAGTATACCATAAAATAGGTAAGTAAATAGTGGGCCAGATTCCATACATTTTGGGACATTTCTTTCGAACACTACTGATATGTATGTTTTATAACAAGTATTACACCGCTCAATAGCCGGACAAATTACAAAGCCGAACATAGTCCGGACAAATTTCTAAGTGTTCTAAAAATGTTGAATCTACCTACTACATTCAAAATGAGTTTTCCTGGCCATGGGCCTAGATTTACTTAAGTTTTGTTCGGTAGATATGATAGTAGACAAAATGAAGAAAGGTTAGCATAATAATCAATATTTATTTTATAATTAGATCTAAACCAATACAATACATGATTTTTAAAGTACGAAGTACACAACAGCCAGCAGTCATTTTTCCAGCATGCTCCTTTATATTATTATTACAGTACCTAAAGTTTCATAGTCTTGCTTGTCGCTTGGAGTAAAATATTCGTTACTATGGTTTTCTTCGGTACTAGCTTCCCGGCATCTTTTCTTGCCAATATAAGAGGTACTAGTTTATTATATTCTGCGAAGTCATTAAACCTATATTGAATTGTATGTATCTGGAATAAATAATAGATAAATTATTAAAAAGTACAATTTGGGTTACAAGATTGGGTTAATAACAGTTTAGGTAAATAATAGACTATTGAAAACCAATGCGGTATTTTGATCTTATTATTATGTAATGTACTTAATAGGTACCACAATGTTTAAATAAAACCACTAAGTATTTAGTATTATTTACCTACATGATCACTTGTAAACCAATTGTAAACACCTCTAGTCTCTGCCTTTTGTTTGTTCAACATTTCTTGCCAATTATATTCCGCAATGCCATTACTTATTTATTTATAGGTTTTGTATATCTGAAATAAAATATAGGTAAGTAATTTATTGATAAGTTCATAAGATAAGTCTTATTGAAAACCATTGCGGTGTTTTGATTTGATGTAATAAGTAGTTACTTACCCAGTAAGTATATAGGTACCTAAGTGCCTTTGTACGTATTACCTACGTATTAATATTATTTAAAAAGCACATGGGCACTGAGCAAGGATTTGTTTTATAGAAAATTGGTTATAATTATTAAGTCGCCGACGCTCAACGACACGACAGACAAAGACAAAACGTAGTGATTTTTTATTACATTGTGTGCATTCCAATAGACTAATCGCTGAGTCATCGATCACCGTAGAGTGGTCACCAAACTCTAACCATGGAAAGTAATGAGAGCTTTTAAAATGACAAAAAACTGTAAGTTCGGTGGATGGCGTTGATAAAAATGGGTGTGTCAATCTATTTTTAACCGTATTCAAAAAAACAAAAAATGATGTTCTTAATTTGACCTGTATGTATGTATGTTTGTATGTATGTATGTCTGTTTGTCCGCGATTATTTCGTGTTTGGCTGAACCGATTTTGATGCGGTTTTCAGAAAAGTATTTGTTACACTTAGAAGGTTTTAGTATTTTAACCAACTTCAAAAAAAGAAGGTTCTTAGTTTGACTCGTAATATGTAAGTATGTGTATCCGCGATTATCTCGCTTTTTGCTGAACCGATTTTGATACGGTTTTCAGAAAAGTATTTGTTACACTTAGGACAATATTTTGGTATTTTAACCGACTTCAAAAAAGGAGGTTCTCTTCTCAGTTTGACCCGTATGCATGGTTGTCCGCGATTTTCTCACGTTTGGCTAAACCGATTTTTCTATCTACCAAGATAATATTTATATCTAATGCAGAAGGTAATTACACTAAAAATAAAAAAAATAAAAAATTGTCTTGAAAAACAAAAAAACGGACTTCAAAACCCCATTCTACCTCTAAAAAGCAATAAATAATATTGAAATCACTATACTCCGACCCCTAATTCGGTGCAATGATTTAACAGCTCAAACTGTCAGTAAAATTATGTTGCCACCTCATGTCTACTAGTGACTTGAACAAAACCGGCCAAGTGCGAGTCGGACTCACGCACGAAGGGTTCCGTACCAAAAAATGGCAAAAAATTACGTTTGTTGTATGGGAGCCCCCCTTAAATATTAATTTTATTCCGTTTTTAGTGTTTGTTGTTACAGCGGCAACAGAAATACATCATCTGTGAAAATTTCAACTTTCTAGCTATCACGGTTCATGAGATACAGCCTGGTAACACACAGACAGACAGACAGACAGACAGACGGATAGCGTAGTCTTAGTAATAGGTCCTGCTTTTACCCTTTGGGTACGGAACCCTAAAAACCAATTAAATCGTGTTCAATTGGATTGTTGTGGTAATTTTTTTGGCCGTTAGTTTAAATTAATTATTAGTAGTAGTTTAGTTAGTTGTTAGTTAGTTAGTTAGTTAGTTAAACAAAATGCAACATTTATTAGCTTTATTTAAATAATTGCCAAATATTATGAATATAATGATACACACGTTGTTTTATGTTAATGCCTAATTAATAATAATATTGAAAATATACTATTCCGTAATAAGTATTGGAGATGCTTGGAAATAATGAAAAACAAAGTCACGGGCGGCCGCTAGTAAAAAATAAAATAATAAATCAATATTTTTTTCGGAATTATGAAAAATGATTTGACATACCGGTAAATTGGGTGACTAGCAACATGCGTGGTGTGGTGACTAACATCGTTGACATTTTTGATAGAAAAAAAATAGGTAAATAAGATCAAAATGACATTAATTTTATAGAAAAGTGTTTTAAGAACAGGCCCAATAAGCTCATTTTCAATTTTTCATATTGAAAATGTACCTAGCTGTATATTATTCACCACCCAAGTTGCTAATCACCCCAGTTTACGGTACCTACTTAAGTGTATGATTGTTTGATAATTTTGAGTATGAATTACAGATAGCAATTTAAAATACAAACGATATGTTTGACGCACTATTTCTCTTTATACTAAAATAGCTCACTTAAAAAAACATTATTGAAATTTAAATTCAGTTAACTTCCATTAACATTTAAATAAAACATATACACGTAGCATCATCAGTCATCACAGTATTCATAATATTTGGCTGTTTTAAAAACCTAGTTTAAGCATAAAACCTATAACAGAACACTTTTAATTTTCGATTTAATTTTAATACAATATTTATATTTAATATTTATATATTTTGGGCTACTTCAATCAGAAATGGATTCGCGGGCTGATTTTCTGCGATTTACTGATTAAGACATCTGGCAACCCTGCCACAGACTACGACAATACCCTGCCCCTCGACCCGCGCAAAATGTTTTGTTTGTGTACGTGTTTTCCAAAACAAAAACATTGTTTCTCTACACAAAAATGTTTCGCGAAACAATGTTTTGTGTAGATGTTTTTGTTGATTGTGTAGAGCAAAATATGTGCTATGGAACCGCCCTTACATGGCCGCATGAACCAATTAAAAAAAATCTCATTTTTACTCAGAAAATTGTATGTTCTCGCATTTTAGCAGAAAAGTATTATACAAGCCTTGTACTGGAATTATTGGCGGATCCAGGGGGGGTGTACCTTTGCAATTTTGTCATTGAAAATGACAGTAAAAAAAAAAAAAATTATTCTTATTGTTTTAATTTTTTATGTAGGTGGCAAGGAGGTTAATACAGGGAGTGAGTACTATACAAAAATTCTCACTATTCGTTTAAAAGAAATTCAACTTTATTGCCTTCGTCATAGAGTTGAAATTCTATCGATGACATTGACTGAAGACTCTACTGTGTGAATGAAACAACACTATGTGGAGGTCGGTGTCTCGTTCGCACAATTGCCATTACTAAACAATAATACCACGATAGTAGGAAAAAAAATGTACGTTACCAATCACGTAGTGTATCAAAGTTAAGGATTCGGAGTGGAATATTGAAAATATATTACTTAAATATTAATTTAGAAAAATATTAATTTAGAATAACACATAGTAATTATAAAATAAAACTGAACTTACTCTTTTGATTTAATTAGATTTCTACAATAATGCTAATCAGCATTATTATAGTTGTATAAATTCAATTGTCAATCCTGGCAACTCCGATCCGATTTTGACTTTGGCGCCGAATTTCAATTTTAGAATTTCAATATTCAGGAAATATTCTTTTACAAAACTAGGGTGACCATAAATACTACACCATTTCAGATTTCATAAAAACGAAATTGTTCTATCAATTGAAATAACTGGAAGTCACAGGCGAGGAGTAAAGTTAATATTAATAATCAAATTCATGTTTATGCGCCGATTTCGATGAAACTCGGTTTATGGTACTATTTCGACAAGAAAATAATAACGCAGTGTTGAAAATATTAAAAAATCCAAGATGGCGGCCAACTTTTACGTATGTAGGCCGATTTTGATGAAATTCGGTTTTTGGTACTATTTAGACAAGAACATTACAAAATATATTTTTAAGTAATAAAATTCAAAATGGCGGCCAACTCTTTTGTTTGTGGGCCGATTTCGATGAAACTCGGTTTTTGGCACTATTTTGATAAGAAAATAACAACGCATTTTTAAAATATTAAAAAATCCAAGATGGCGGCCAACTTTTAAGTTTGTAGGCCGATTTTGATGAAATTCGGTTTTTGGTACTATTTAGACAAGAAAATTACAAAGTAAGTTTTTAAGTATATAAAATTCAAAATGGCGGCCAACTTTTTTGTTTAAGGGCCGATTTCGATGAAACTCTGTTTTTGGCACTATTTTGATAAGAAAATAACAACGCATTTTTAAAATATGAAAAAATTCAAGATGGCGGCCAACTTTTTTGTTTATGGACCGATTTCGATGAAACTCGGTTTTTGGCACTATTTCCACATGAAAACAACAACGCAATGTTGAAAATATTAAAAAGTCTAAGATGGTTGGCAACTTTTTTGTTTGTGGGCGCCGATTTCGATGAAACTCGGGTTTTGGTACTATTTTGACAAGAAAACAGCAACACAATGTTAAAAATATTAAAAATTCAAGGTGGCGGCCAAATGTTTTTCTTGTTCTTCTTTTTTTTCAACCCAGTAATATCAAAATCAACCCGAAAACAAAATTAGTAGCTATTTTGACCTTTTGACATTGTTTACGTTGCATATTACCATATTTACTATATTTATAAATCAAAACAAAAAAAAAATAAAAACGCGATAAATAACTTGTTTATAAAAAAAAAATAGTTTCTGCTTTTTAGTTAACGAGTTAAACTGAAAATATACCACCTCCTATCAGAGCTCTCGTCAAGAGGAATCAAACGAGCTCAAACTCAATGGGGTTGCATGGTTTTATTACAGAATTCCAGTGGCCTTCTTTCGGCTTCATCATTAGACCCTGGAAACTATTTCCTATCAGAGTACTCGTCAATACGATTCAAACAAACCCAAACTCGATGGGGTTGCATGATTTTATTACAAAGTTCCAATGGCCTTCTTCCGGCTCCTTCATCAGCCCCTTGGATATTATTCCCCAACAGAGTACTTGCCGAGACGATTCTAACGAACCCAAACACGATGGGGTTGTATGGTTTCATCATAGTGTTCCTGTGGCGTTCTTCCGGCTCCATCGTCAGATCAGCTCAATGATACTATAATATTACATTACCTTCTAGTTCTGTGTTCAAAGTTTCAAGTCTCTAGTTCATCGGGAAGTTAGTATAAAATCGTTTGCAAAATTTGTGCTCAAACAAACAAACGAAAACACAAACAAACGAGCAAGCAACCTTTTAAAAACTTGGCAAAAGTATTAATTGTAAATATAGAACTACCTAAGTACCTAAGTTTATATTAAACAGTTTAAAGTAATAAGTATGTCTTCGACCAACCATACAGTTTGGTCACCCTAATGAAGAAAAGGACACACACATCTACTTGACCTCTCTGTCGGCTCGTTTTGGGGCGAAGAGCTCATCTGGTTTATACCGAAGGGATGTGCTACGTCTATGGTAGGTGGTGTCAGTGTCTCTAAATTTTTTTTTAATAATAAAACGTGGCCCGAGTTGGGTTTCTATCTGACAGACATTTGACGCATTTGACAAGCAAGGTTTCTAGGCGTGCGGCTGGCGCTAAGCTGTGACAGGCATTTTTTAATTTAGCGGGTCTCGCTGTGAAATCTCGCATACATGCTCCAATCACGCAAGCCTTGCTGCGCAAGCTACCCGTCCGCCCGGATGAAACCGCGTATTATAAGATAAGTGAATAAATAAAAACGGCGCAGCGCGAGTAGCGCGACCCCCTTTTTTACTGTAAACAGACAAGATTAGTGGATGAAACTGACAATAAATCGCGCTGCGCGGCCCTTTTTTAGGGTTCCGTACCCAAAGGGTAAAAACGGGACACTATTACTAAGACTCCGCTGTCTGTCTGTCTGTCTATCTGTCACAACACAAGGCTGCATCTAATGAACCGTGACAGCTAGACAGGTTGAAATTTTCACAGATGATGTATTTCTGTTGCCGCTATAACAATAAATATTAAAAACACAATAAAATAAATATTTAAGGGGGGCTCCCATACAACAAATGTGATTTTTTTGCCGTTTTTTGCTCGATATAAATAACGACAACAAGTAGACAGTTGAATTTTTCACAGATGATGTATTTCTGTTGCCGCTATCACCAAAAATATTAAAAACATAATAAAATAAACATTTAAGGGGGGCTCCCATACAACGAATGTGATTTTTTGCCGTTTTTTGCTCGATATAAATAAAGACAACAGGTAGACAGTTGAAATTTTCACAGATGATGTATTTCTGTTGCCGCTATAACAACAAATAGTAAAAACAGAATAAAATAAATATTTAAAGGGGCTCCTATACAACAAACGTGATTTTTTTTGCCGTTTTTGCTCGATATTAATAACGACAACAGCTAGCTAGACAGTTGAAATTTTCAGAGATGATGTATTTCTATTGCCACTATAACAACAAATATTAAAAACACAGTAAAATAAATATTTAAGGGGGCTCCCATACCACAAACGTAATTTTTTTGACGTTTTTTGTTACGGAACCCTTCGTGCGCGAGTCCGACTCGCACTTGGCCGGTTTTTACTATAGACAAGCAAGAGTACGTAGATGCAACTGACTAAAAATGCCATTGCGCGGTCGTATTTTTTATTGTAGACAAGACAAGATTGGTGGATGATAGTGACTAAAAGTGGCGCTGCGCGGCCATATTTTTTACTATAGAAAGACAAGATTAGTGGATGAAACTGACTAAAAATCGCGCTGCATGGCCGTTTTTTTACTATAGAATTTTTTTTTAATCTGTTGTTTTGTGCATCCTAGACAGGCATCCTCCCTTATATAGATGATAACCCTAGGCCCGAGGCTTCGAGCCCCCTCCCCCCCGCCCCATTTTGAATCCTGCATCCGCCCCTGAATGATAGCTTCCGGTTCTCGGCTGTAATGTGCTATTACTCGAACCACATTAGTGCGTGCTGAAAAAATCAGGGGCTAAAAATAACTAGCACAGAGGAAATAATCACTACGATAACTAGGACGAATTTAAATGACCGATGACTCAGCGGCTAGTCTGTCAGAATGCACCCGAAGTTACGAGACGAGGTTTTAGTTTTATGTATTCTGTGGTTGTAGAATAGAACAAGCGTTTGTTAAGCTAATGTACACTTGGGTACGAAATTCGTGTCGAAAACGTTGAAGCGTCGAGTTTTGTATAGAGAAACGCTTAGAAACGTTTTTGTGCAATTTGATTTGACTTGATTTTGGATTAGTTAGGGTTTTAAATTAACAATAATGCAATGTTATGTTTGGTAAACAGTCACAGGCATCCGATGGACGACTATTTGTTTCATATAAGGTAAGATCACAGTTTTATTTCATCAAATAGAAACATTGTACACTTGGGTACGAATTAACAAATTCGTTACGCTTGATCACGTGACATATGTCAATCCCATACATTGTCATTCTATTCTACTAGCGTTATTGTTAGTAGAATGGCCACTTGAGTAGGCCCCCAGGGGTATCAGACTGCGTCTTTACTAAATGTACCTTGTGTCGGCACCCCATAGGGTTTTGATCGGGTATAGTTAGGAATAAGCTTAAAATAAAACCTGACTACTAAACATACCCGATTTGGGGTGTCGTAATCGGGTATATTTAGGAGCTAACGTATTGTTATTACTTACTACTTTTGGTCGAGTATACTTAGTTTGGACGATGCTATCATCATTTTCGAAATACTAAAAATACATCGTAATGATAAAGTAATGGCACATAATACAATAAAAAATACATCGTAATGATAATTAATACCACAAATAATATAGCGCTCTAATATTCAAATTAAAAGCCAAATAAATGAGACATTGGAGTGTTTATTAACAACAAGTGTGTGTCGGGCCATGCGCAGTATAGGGTTCTGCAGTGGGCTAATCCATAATATCCCAACTGGCTATCCTAATCAGTTGGGATGCATGGATTTTTTTACACACTTCCCAACTTGTGAGTGGAAAAAATTGGGAAGAGTGGAAAAAATAGACTTCTGCAGAGACGTGCAGAATCTGCAGAGACCTTAACAAAATTTTGAATTTTAAAACGGAATATTTCGCTAACGATCCCTAAACCAAAAAGTAGTTTTACAAACCTAAAATTTATTGAAACACCTATCCAACTACACCCCATACTAAGAGATTGAGGAGAAATCATTTTTCATCCCCACTTTACAATATAGGGGAGGTACACTAAAAATATATATTTTTCGAGATTTTATTCTAAGCGCCATCGCACACGGGGGACTTTTGTCTCCGCAACTATTTTGTCTCTCACATGGTTTGTATGAAAAGTTGCAGACGACCGCGTCGCTTCGTGTGCGCGCTTCCATATAAACCCGTGGACTTGAGACAGAGACAAAACAGTTGCAGGGCGACTAAGTTGCCCGTGTGCGATAGCGCTAACACTTTTTTGGGTAAATAAATATACACATTCATGCTAAATTACAGCTTTCTAGTACTTAGGGGGCCTCTGAGCTAAACCGCGGACAGACGGACAGACGAACATGGCGACACTATAAGAGTACCTGCAAACTACAGACCACACTGTCGACCTAAGTATTTAATGCCTACGTTTTATAATACCTATGGACGAAAGACCTAATTTTTAAAACACCAAATCGTCGTAAAACCTAACCATTGTTAGACCTTTTTAGGGTTCCGTACCAAAATGGTAAAAAAGGAACCCTTATGGTGTGACTCAGTCTGTCTGTCTGTCTGTCTGTCTGTCTGTCACAGCTGGATATCTCGAGAACTACTAATGGTATCAACTTGAAATTTGGAATAGTTTAAGATGACATGTGCCCAACTATTTTGCAAATAAGAAATAAATAAAAAAATAAATACATTTTTTACAACAGGGACTGCTAAGGGGTCTTAAAAAATCGAAGTGGGGCAACTAGGGCATGTGGAGTATCATATAAAAGAGCGCCGTTTGCATGTTTTTAATCATTTTTTCTTTTTGTTTTAGGCCGCATAGTTTTCGACTTATGATGAAAAATGTAAAATAAAATACCGTCCCCCATCCTTATCTCCGAAGTTTGCAAAGCGAAAAATCTGAAATAATTCTGTGTGATAGTAGTTTATACAAAGATTACAGGAAAAATAAAACGATGTCTCAATATAGCACACTTTTTTTTAAATTCATAAAACAAACAAAAAATCATTAGTTACACTATCAGTCAACAGATGGCGCTGATTAAATTAGTTCCACTATCGGCCGCCTGTTCGCCCTTCCACCTGTCCGCCGTTTATCCTACTTTTTGAAAGACTGTACTAAAGTAACATATCCAAATAAAATTTATGATTGTACGGAACCCTCGGTGCGCGAGTCCGACTCGCTCTTGACCGGTTTTTTTTATGCCGAGGAAAAACGCATTTACGCGCTTCCCCTCCCGCAGGTGAGCGAGAGGGGGGCATGTGGGACTCGCCAGGAGGGGACCGCAACATTCAGCGTTGCGGCTCCCTCCACGACTGCCTCCCGTGATCCCACCCAACCAAGTGGTTCGGTGGGATCTCGGGAGGAGGGAATACCCACTAAAAAACTTGCCCTCTCGCCGCCGGTTGGCCCTGTGTGACCCTTGTAGGATTCTACCTCGATAGACCCGGCGGCGGGCCTGGTAGTCCGGGCCTCTTTGCGGTTAGGAGATGGCCGAGCAAGTTTAGCCATCTCCCCAGACGGTTGAGACCGTGCAAGGCATGGGTTACCTCCCACCACCCGCTTGGCCCCCATTTAGGGGGCAATGAGGTTCGCGTAGCGACGCCTCCTTACCCCCGTCCATCTGCGGCGGAGAAGAGCCGCATGAGCGTCCTCTTCCCGGACTCTCTCCGCTGTTTCCTTCTGGAGGACGACATCCTCACAGAAGGAGACTACCGCTTGCCATGATCTCTCACTACTCAGCATCGCTTTGATGACGCTGGGCAGAGAGAGATACCCTCCCACCACCCCCACGAGTCCCCGACGCTGCTCCGCCCACGCAGGACACGCCTCCAACGTGTGTTGCGCAGTATCCAGAACAGCGTCGCACTCGTGGCATTTTGGGGACTCCTCCCTCTGTATCCGTATCCGGTGCAGGAACTTCCCGAAACATCTGTGTCCGGTAAGAACCTGCACCAGTCGATAAGTCGTAGCACCGAACTTCCGCCTCTTCCACTCCCGTATCAGCGGGCGCACCGCCTCCACCGTATTTGCACCTGCAATGGGGTTCTGAAGGCGACGCTGCCACTCGTCCACTATTTCTTCCTCCGCTCTTTCCCTTATAGCAGACACTTCCTCGGGGGCCAGTCGATCTCTACATCTTCTGGCTTCCTTCTTCTCCAGGTACACCCTCCTGAGGACCAGAGCCTCAAGCTCCCAAGGGGGCGTACTCGCCAATACACACGCCGCCGTCCAGGAGACCGTCTTATACCCGCGGATCAAGCGGGTTGCGATCACGCGTCAATTCTCGGCATTGAGGGAGTCCGCCCAAACCGGGGCCCCGTAAAGTGCCATACTCCTTATGACCCCCGCAAAAACTTGCCTGCAAGTGGAGTTTGGGCCACCAATATTGAAGAGGAGCCGCCCCAAGGCAGCTGCGGCGTTCTCCAGTTTGCGCGCCAGCTGGCGAAAATGCTCCGAGAAGCGCCAGCGCCCATCAATCACAAGCCCCAGATATTTAAAATGTGGCTTTATAGGGACCAGTGTCCCATTAATGTCCACGATCGCCCAACCATTGTTAGACCTAGGTTTAAAACATAGACATAGAAAAATGTTTAAAATGCCTAAGTTTAAATAACCTCACGATGGAACGGCACTTCAATTGAGGAATAGATAACATAGGTTGAAGGTAGTTCTAATCCAAATTTTAACTTATTACTGAAGCTGATGCCCGCGACTTCGTACGCCTGGACTTTATGACTCCAGTCCAGGGGCCCTATTTTTGAATCGCTCGGCAGGCGTCGAGCGCTCTTTTTGACTGATTTTCGTTCGACATATGACTCAAAACAATGAGATGTCGAACGAAAATCAGTAGAAACGAGCGCTCGACGCCAGTCGAGTGATATAAAAATAGGGTCCCAGCGTATTTAATATAAATACGAACTAATGCAGTTACTTGTAGCAGTGTTGTATATTAAAAGTCAATACCAAAGACTTCTATGTGTACCTATACTACACTAGACATGCTGGTCAAAATACAAATTGTCTCACAACGCAGACGTGCGCGGGCTGAGGTATTGGGAGGCGGGAGAGGGGAAATGTGCAAAGAATAGTTCAGTGTTGACGCAGATGCGACACTAACGTATTCTTTGCCTTTTTCTTGTTAGACTCTGAGAGTACTTAGGTATAAAACTTTTAATAATAAAATTTAATAATTATGTAGGTACTCATTTATTGTATTGTAATAATATTGTGTCTACCTAAATTCTCAAGATACAAAAATTAAATGAACAACAGATTATCTTTTACTGTTATTTTTTTATAAGAGTATGAGAAAATCATACCAAAAAACCGGCCAAGTGCGAGTCGGACTTGCGCACGAAGGGTTCCGTACCAAAAAACAGCAAAAAAATCACGTTTCTTGTATGGGAGCCCCCTTTAAATATTAATTTTATCCTGTTTTTAGTATGTGTTGTTATAGCGGCAGCAAAAATACATCATCTGTGAAAATTTCAACTATCTAGCTATCACGGTTCATGAGATACAGCCTGGTGACAGACAGACAGACGGACTGCGGAGTCTTAGTAATAGGGTCCCGTTTTTACCTTTTGTGTACGGAACCCTAAAAAGACAAATAAATATTATTGAATTTTTAGATTTAAGGCATTCACAATGCTATTTTTACATTAGCAGAGCGGTAATATAGGGTTTGAGGTTAGTTTTCGCACAAGTCATCACGAAAATACGAAAATGTGGTATCGATGCATTCAAATGGTGGGGGTAGAAACTGTGACGTCATAAAGTTTTCAGTACAACGAAAAATTTTTTTACATACTGTTGCAGCCTAAAATCAATACCTCATCTTTTTGTCCTCCCACTACCAATTTCCGAATGTACCTCTGACGTCGGCTGTCACGTCACGTGGCT
This sequence comes from Agriphila geniculea, assembly GCA_943789525.1. Lineage (NCBI taxonomy): Eukaryota > Metazoa > Arthropoda > Insecta > Lepidoptera > Crambidae > Agriphila > Agriphila geniculea. Next base: position 20,649,148 of record OX038875.1, read on the forward strand.
ATCATGTGAAGTTTTGTGAGTCGCTAGCAAAAACCGGCAGGCTGATTATCTAATTAGATACCACCTAGCGACCGGTTTCAGTTCACAGATGAATACATTGCTACTTTTCTTTAGTATGTTTTTTTATACCCCACAAAAAGTAGCAATGTATCACATTCATCTGTCAAACGAGACCGGTCGCTAGGCGGTTTTTAGTTAGATAATCAGCCTGCCGAGCTGTAAAGTGCGCGCTCGCCGCTGTGTGTGTTTATCAAAAAAATCTAAATTAAATGAAAATCAACAGGCAGCTTTGCCAGTGAGTACCTATCCTTTGGTTTTCAAAGTTGTGTCATCGACCTGAAAAAGCGACGTAAGGCGGGTGATACTTGATAAATCTAAACATCACCTCATACCATCGTGGTTTAGCGTTCAAAGTAATTGCAACCTCTAATGTTGCAAATAGATGTTTAGTGTCTTGTTATCATGCATAATAATACCTATTGAAAATAATTTAAAAATTAGGTGAAATTTTCTGAATTTTGATTTTATGACAGAATGAAACAAAATACAAACACAAAAACACGTAGAAATTACTCATTCGTTACTTACATCAAGGTGAATTTGCTCTTCTGAGAAACATGGTATAACATTAAACAGTAGAAACCTTTTTCCACATTTTAAGTGCACATCTGTTTGAATAATTTTCTTAATCTTTGACAGCGATTCGGTAGTACTGCTTGCTCTATAACAGGGTTTCCCAACCTTTATTTCACTGAGCCTCCCCAATTCAAAAATAATATTCTCATGCCCCCTTAAGTTTAAAAACATTAAAAACACACATTTTTTTTACAACTATATTATTTATTTGAATTAAAATTAAAAACAAAGAGTTCCATTCAGAGCAACTTTTTGTCTTTGATTTGATTCTTTTCATACAGGCCAACGGGTTGTGTCGGCGGCCCGGGCGGGCTTAGTGTGTATTGCGCTTAAGTACTATTTCCGAAAATTAAACGTACCGATTACGCCCCCCCTGGTATTCCACTACGCCCCCCAAGGGGGGCATGCCCCCCTGGTTGGGAACTCCTGCTCTATAATATTTCTAGTTAAGGTGGTACCCTGAGCGAAAGTGGCACCGCGGTGAATTTTATTTAATATTATAATTCTAATACACAATTTTAATAATGTTTATCGTGGAGATTTTAGGGCCCACAGTCTAGTATTTTTAGACAGTATCGTTACATTCCCTAGTAGTAACTGCTAGAAGTAGATAGAAAAACTGCTAAAAGTGGCCGTTTTTGACACATTTGCTATCTACTTCTACGAATGCCTATGAGGGCATGTAGTGATACCTTCTAAAAATACTAGACCATGGGCCCTAAAATCTCCACGATAAACATTATTAAAATCTTTATCTATTAATAACTTATTAAATAAAAACCTCTGAGGGCGCCACTTTCGGTCATACAACCGCCTTAAGCGCTATCGCACACGGGCAACTTAGTCTCCCAGCAACTGTTTTGTCTCTCACATCAAGTCCAGTTTATATGGAAGCGCGCACACGAAGCAACACGGTCGTCTGCAACTTTTCATACAAATCACGTGAGAGACAAAAAAGTTGCGGAGACAAAAGTTTCCCGTGTGCGATAGCGCTAAGAGTAAAAGAAATGTCAATATTAAGATGGCAGTTGTCAGTTACGCCATAATGTGTCATTTATAAATATTGTTTTGTCGGAAATCAAGAAATAATATAGTTCATTACCTAAAATAACATGAAAAGACGTAGAAAAAAAAACGCAGGTAAATAATATCAATGTTTTATTGTTCACACTTAGGGCTGCCATCTCTAAAACCTGCCGCCCCGGACCAGAAGCGTAAAAACCCCGGACTTTGGAGCCTTGACCCCGGACATTTGATTTTTTATATTCACTTTAGCTTGGTTAAAAAATACATTTTACCCAATACTTGACTGAAAAAAATGTAATTTTAAGCCATTTTTCGCATTAAATAGTGTGTTTTACTAGTTATGATGTAGAGCTGGGGTGTCCAACACAATTTTGTGCAAGGCCAGGTTCCAGTTTTAGTAGTTTTGTAACCGTAGCGTTCCAAAATAAATGCCCAAATAGCCAGGGATGGCCCGTAATAAAAAGAAATGGCCGCGCAGCGCTATTTTTGTTCAGTTTCATCCACTAGTCTTGTAATCTTGCTCGTCTATAATAAAAAAATAGGCCGTGCAGCGCGATTTTTGGACAGTTTCATCCATTAACCTTGTGTTGTGATCTTGCCTGTTTATAGAAAAAACGGCCGCGCAGCGCGATTTTTGTTCAGTTCCATCCACTAATCATGTAATCATGCTTGTCTATAGTAAAAAAAATGGGCCGCGCAGCGCGATTTTTAGACAGTTTCATCCAGTAACCTGTGTTGTGATTTGTGATCTTGCCTGTTTATAAAAAAACGGCCGCGCAGCGCGATTTTTAGTCAGTTTCATCCATTAATCTTGTAAACTTGCTTGTTTTAGTAAAAAAAGTGGGCCGCGCAGCGCGATTTTTTGCGGGTTGCGCGGTGCGCCACGCGTAGTGAAGTGAGGCGCCCGGTAGCACGTGCGCTGAATATAGTACTTTTTTGGACGGAGTTTGATCAAAAAACCCGGATTTTAATTAAAGTCCGGGTTTTACCCGGACTACAATCAGAACCCCGCCCGGACGCTCCCCGGACGCCCTCCAAACTAGGACAAATCCGGGGAAACCCGGACGGATGGCAGCCCTATTCACACTAATCGATTTAAGTGTTAGTTTGCCGACTACAACCTTCGGGGCCATCAACTGTTCCTCACTGTGGCTCGCAATAGACTAAATGAGTTGTTGATCATGCACCGTAACTCTATGAGCAATTTTTCGGTGCTGACCAGCCTATCTAGTGTAGTATACATGTTACCGGCAATGTGTATAATCCGGCATTGTATACAATGCCTAGGCATTGTATACAATGCCTAAAACGATCAGGCAATGTATGAAATATAATTCATTTTATACTTTGCCTAGGCATTGTATACAATGCCTGCTGGTCCACCGGCAATGTGTAAAATAAGTATATTTCTGTTGTCTGTTATAAAAAAATAACCTCGAAATTTAAGGCTCACGCTCCGCTGCGCTTCGCGCTCGCCTTAAATTTCTAACCTATACGCGGGACCTACAGGAGTGAAGCAGGTTCGATTCCAAACTCAAATTTCTGTTGTCTGTTATAAAAAAATAACCTCGAAATTTAAGGCTCACGCTCCGCTGCGCTCCGCGCTCGCCTTAAATTTCTAACCTATACGCGGGACCTACAGGAGTAAAACAGGTTCGATTCCAAAGAGCCCCCCTCGAGCCCCCCTCGAGCCCCCTCTTGCCCCCTCGAGCCCCCCTCGAGACCCCCTCGAGCCCCCTCGAGCCCCCCTCGAGCCCCCCTCGAGCCCCCCTCGAGCCCCCTCGAGCCCCCCTCGAGCCCCCCTCGAGCACCCTCAAGCCCCCCTCGAGACCCCTCGAGCCCCCTCAAGCCCCCTCGAGCCCCCCTCGAGCCCCCCTCGAGCCCCCCTCGAGCCACCCTCGAGCCACCCTCGAGCCCCCCTCGAGCCCCCCTCGAGCCCCCCTCGAGCCCCCCATCGAACCCTCCTCGAGCTTTCCCCGAGCCCCCCCCTCGAGCTTTCCTCAAGCCCCCCCCCCCTCGAGCTTTCCCCAAGCCCCCCTCGATCCCCCCTCGAATCTATTCTCGAAAATCTTTTTATTATACACATTGCCGGTGGACCAGCAGGCATTCTATACAATGCCTAGTCATTGTATACACTGCCTAGGTAATGTGTGAAATAGATATCAATATTCATTATATTTCATACATTGCCTAAAAGGGCCAGGCATTGTATACAATGCCTAGGCATTGTATACAATGCCTGCATTTCATACATTGCCGGTAACATACACATAGAAATCTTTGGTCAATACATTATTTTTAAATTTGAGATTTTTGCATTCCCAATGCTATTTTTAAACAATACTAAATAATATTCAAGAAAAAATACGACTTGCACCAGATGAATACTCAGACGGGAATCGAACCCGCTTTCAGCAAGCTATTTCATCTTAATCAATAGGCATGTTAACTATTTTTTTATTTTATATTACATAAATTACCCCTAAAAAAAAAAAAGAAACATTTATAAGAATTATTACGCTAGCATGAAAACTGCCCGAGATATCACAGTTTGAAATGCACAAAATTGGACTCACCCGAAAACGCTCCATACTAACGGCTACCAAGTTATGATGTCACGCCTTCCTACGTTGTATGCAACGCGTAGGAAATTTGTTCGGCAGCTATATTAAATATTGTGTTTATCAAAATGGTTTCTTTGACAAATTTGCTATAAATTTTACGGACTAATTAAATGTATTATTTATTTTAACAAATTTTATACTTTTTAAATGGACTTGTCCACCCAACTTTGAAGGGTCATAAAACAAATAATACGCAATATATAAAACCAAGAGGTATACAAGCTACTTCAAAAGTTTGATATGTTTACGATTTTTATTAGTATTTCGTTATTTTATTCATAAGTCAACATCCCTATTGTCCAAATATCTGGAAAGCTATTTCAATTGAATGTCGACATTGGACCGGATATCGAAAGGTCGCGGGTTCGATTCCCGTCTGAGTATTGATCTGGTGCGAGTCGAATTTTTTCTATATTTATCGAGTTATAAGCATTTTAAATTAGGTAGGCCTTATTTGTATCAAGAACCTTAATTGGTAAAAACTTAACATATTACATTATTTTTTGTATATACGAAAGCTAAAACACGGGTTTTTTTAATTCTCACATTTTAATACTCAGAATCAGTATAAAAAATATAATGATACCTTAAAAACTCACGAAGTTACAAGCTTTTTGTGTTGTGCGCGCGAGACATTTTAGTAAGGTATGCGTTAATTACGTAGTCTTGTTAATATTATTTAGTCAAAAATATATAACATGATATAAAAAATATTGCAATCGATTCTATTACTGATTCTGAACAAACAGTTTTCAGGTTTCGTATAATAATAAAAATAACCTTGTAAACACACGACAATCTAACCCAAACCACAAAATATACAGGGTTATTTGTAAAACACCAACAACCTCGCAGGAGTAGATTACTAACATCATAAACAACAACATTTGTTCTACGACTTTCCCGAAAACAGACAAAAAATATCGACTTTTTATACAAAACTCGATCAGCTGTTCGGGACATTTGTATGGAAGACGAATTTTTTTGTCGGTTTTCGGAAAAGTCGTAGAACAAATGTTGTTGTATATGATGTTAGTAATCTACTCCTGCGAGGCTGTTGGTGTTCTACAAATAACCTTTAACCAACTTTTGATAGTTGCTAACTGTCGTCACAGAGTAATAAATAACAATCTATTGTTTACAGGAGATATGCTTCAAGTATGACACCATGATGTCCTGTGTATTGGACAACTTGAGCGACTGCCCCAAACCTTCCACTAAAGAATTAGTCGAAAATACGTCGGCTCTGTTCCGATCGGGGACCTTTTGTAGAGCAACGGTACCGGTAAGAATAAGGAACATTCTGAATTTAGAAGCCGCAAATAAAAAAAATAGGGCGTTTGATCACAAATTAAATTAGTTATAATTAATTTGAGAAAGAAATTAGACTCAATTTTGGATAATCTCTAAGTTACCGACCGATTTTAGGGACTCAAATTGCACTTTGAAGCCCTCCTGCAGACGCACATTTTGACATTGGTTCATCCGTGTACCTTTAATATCTACGAAACTACAGACAAATTTTACAATTTCATACGAACAAAAACATAAACATTTTCAATGTAAACACTTGAGATTGTTGTTACACTAGAAGGTGAATTAGATTAACATTGTTAGGATAAAAGAAGCAATTTGAAAGAAAATTCTATGAATAACGAACGAAAATTATATTCTGCAGAATCATATTCTGTGCCGGTATGGTAGTTCAACTAACCTAGAGACAAAAGACTAGTAGACTCTAGCTTGAACTATCGGTATTTATTTTTATTACATTTTAGGTGCCTCAGTGAGACCACTGTATTTGTTTATTTATTTATTTTTGTTATTTGTTTATTTATTATTGTATTTGTTATTGTCAGTGAGACACTATAATTGTTATTGTTATTTTCAGGTTCAATCGCCAGGCAACGACATTTAATTGATGCTGCTAAGTCCAGACTCTTCAAGAAAATGTTAGTTTCACTTTGATACCTTTGATAAAATGTTTATTCTGATAAAGTGCAAATTTTAATTATGTGGTTTTCTTTATATTCCTATTGTATTTACTCTTATTTAATTACAATATTATTTTTATACGCCTATTTAGTTCAGTCAAGCAAGATGTATCTACATCCGTGCTTGCCAAAGGTTCGGTCTTTCTGATTTTTGTTTGTATACGTTGTTAGGACCTAAACCAATTATAAAAAACAGATCTGCAATTTCCAAAGTGCTGTGCGCGCGGTGGTGTACCCAAAAAACCATGAAATTTTCGGACTTTTTTCAGTTTTTGCTCAATATCTTAGTGAAAGAATTAAGAGTCTGACCGGTATAGTCTTTACTATACTTTTAAAGTAAACTAAATTTGCTACAATTTGAAACTAAGGCGAGCTCTATACATTTATTGGTTTCAAAGATACAGTTCTGCAAATATAGGCATTATTTTCCAAATTGTGTTGTTTTTTTCGAAATGGTCACTTATTTTATGAAATACTGAAATAAGCATGCCACGTAAAATATTATAAAACTAAAGTAGTAATTAGCTTTCATTTAAAACCAGATTGAAGCGCAGCAGCTCTCTCAAAAACAGCAGATAAACATAAATAATCATAATTAAGTGGTTTGATTGAATCAGGGGTTACTTGGCGGAAGTGCCAAACCAATGGTAAAAAAGAAATATTAAGTAGCTTACTTCCGCATACAATATAATGCAAGATGCACAGACCGCTCGCCCGCAAAAAATGCACATGCACACCAAAAAATATCAGTGCACAATACCTGCATTTAGCCAGACAGCAACATTGCATCTTCACCAATAAGACTACACTACACGTGTTTCGCCCACCCAGAGCATCTTCAGGAATTTGATCGTGCGTAAACCAGCGTGTAGAGTAGTCTAATTGGTGAAGGTGCAAGGATTGTTGCTGTCTGGCTTAAATGCAGGTATTGTGTACTGATATTTTGTGGTGTGCATGTGCATTTTTGCGGGCGGGCGGGCGGTGCATCTTGCATATATTGTTTGCGGAAGTAAGCTAGCTACATATATTTCTTTGTTCACAATCAACAAGTGGGTTTTAGGAAAAATGCAAATAAACTTTTCTGAAGTCTTTTTTATGGTTTTATTTATCAAACAGTTACAAGGTGGTGAAAGAAAAAACGAAAATGTTCAAAACTTTTTATATATTTCGATTAATGCGAATGTAACGCATTCATAAATACTTTTCTCACCTCTACAGCACAAAAGGGCGCTTTTGGCGCGTTTCGAGTATATGAAATTAATAATGTTAATAGTTAAAACACTCTACTTTTCATTTCGAATACAAGGAAAGTAAAAATAATATCATCGTTTTTCCAAAATTTCCATTTTCCAAAAAAAACAAGAACTGTGTCAAAAAGCATTACCATTAGAACACCATTGAACTACGATTTTGACGAAAACATTAGCAGACTTGACCCCCAGGGCGACGACGCACTCTGATCAAAATTCAGGGGCTTTACAGAAGTGATCGAAAAAACATTGTCAATGTTAAATCCTGTGTCTGTATTGATCGATTTGGTTAATTATTTTCAAAAAATTGTCGCTTGAAACCTTCTTGAAACCCAACAATATGAACATTTCGGTATTTCGGTAGGTACCTAGAAATAATTATTATCGAAACATTTTGGTCATGTAACTGGTGTTGCTATAACTTCTGCACTATACACTAAAAAAACCGTGCAAGTGCGAGTCAGAGTTGCCCACCGAGGGTTCCGTACAAACTCGATGATTGATCACGTACCTACTTTAAACAATAAGCTTATTTTGTACAAAATAAGTTATATAAAATGTGAGTTTGTACAAAATAAGAGGGTGATTATGTGCAAAATAAGCGCCAAGTTTGTAAGTGGGGCGCTATTTGAGGTGCCATTTTTTTGTTGCTGTTTTAGTTCGTGAAGCATTATCTAGGATATTCTAGATCGAAGTTCTAGGTCAACGGAAATTAGGTACCCTATTAATTTTGATTCCTTTGAGTGTCAAAATGTGTGTTTTTGCAGCATAAACTTAGAAGTTTGATTTTTTCAGCAGTATCAAGGGACCGTAGACTTGAGTATATGGTTTTAATTTTAACTCGATACCTCCACGCGTTCTCGAGATTAAGGTTCTTGACAGTCTGACACACAGACATACAGACATACATACAGACAGACGGACAAACAGACAGAGAGACGGACAACAAAGTGATCCTATAAGGGTTCCTTTTTTTCCTTTTGAGGTACGGAACTCTAAAAATAAAGTAGATAAGACCTTTTTTTATTAAGATAAATACTAAAAGGTTAAGACTTATCATTTCACGGAACTGATTTAAGTAACGAGTCTTTTCGTAAAAGTATCAGTTTTAAATTGAGTTTGAAAGACCTAAGCAACTCAAAATGGCGTGGAAGGTACTTATTTTCTTGGCTATCATTGCTGTTGGTAAGTAATTTTGACTTCTCTTTGTTAAAAATATGTTTAAATAATTCATCCTAGTAATAATAAAAATCTATGATAGCGATATAAAAACTTTTTAGGGATCGAGTGTGCTACGCTGCACCTACCTGATATAGGTTAGTTAGTATAGATATATGTAGTAGGTATGAACGTCTATACAATAAAAAACCGGCCAAGTGCGTGTCGGGCCACGCGCCATAGGGTTCCGTAGTTACCTTATACCATACCATATTTAATACCACCTATCATTTTTCGTTTGCAAAAATAACTTTGTTTTTCACAGTTTGTATGAATGACAAAGTTATATTTGCGGTTTTGGAAAATGTGCTATATCTCAAAAACTAATTACTATATCTCGTTCAAACCAATTTTGGTTGAAAGTGTTTATTAAGATCTACAGCATATATTTTTTTTAGATTTTTCACTCTCTTATTTCAAAAGTTAAAGGGGGGGGGGGGGGACACACATTTTACCACTTTGGCGGTGAATATCTTTCAAACGATTGACTTTGAGAAAAAGTTGTCTTAGAAACCTCAATGTCATTTTTAAAGACTTATCTATAGACACCCAACACGTGTTGGTTTGAAGAAAACAATTTTTTTCAGTTTCAGTTCCATGTAAGGGGGGCTCCCTTTAATCTTTTATTTTTCTTATTTTTGTATTAAATTCGTTAAGCGGTTAATAGAATACATCTACCTACCAAGTTTCAACTGTGTAGTCTTAATACTTTCGGAATAAAGTGGCTGTGACATACGGACAGACAGACAGACAGACAGACATGACGAATCTATAAGGGTTCCGTTTTTTGCCATTTTGCTACGGAACCCTGAAAATGGGAGTTACAAGGCGTGATAAAGTTTGGCCGCATGATGGAAACTGATCTGTAGGCTGTTCTTAACTAATATTGAGCTGGGCCAAACTATCCTTACATATGAATCCAAACGGCGGCGGGTTGAAGTAGTGTTCCGCCCGGCTTCATTCTAAAAATTATAACTGTCCCGGTTTAGCTACTAGGTCAAGTGTGTTATCAATTTCGGATTAATCGATAACGTACAATTCATTCCTAGTATAAAAAATGAAATTTATGTAGCAGTTACTCAAAAATTACTCAATAACCAAAATATTCAACTACATATTTTTACTTTTAGTTACCGTAAACATTAAACTGGTGCATTTATTTCCACACAAAAAATACGTTATCAATGCATATTACATGCAAATTTGAAATAGTATAACTTTGAAATACCTTTACAAACAATAAATAGCGGAAAAAAAACGTCACGCGCCGAGAGCCTAGAGCTCACTTTCGAAATAAATTACCATCTTTGACTAGCTATGTCTCTGCAATCAATGGACCTAGAATACTCGGTTTAGGCTCAAATTGTTGAAAATGCAGTTAGCTTTACATAAGTATAGGACAAATACACCTGAAGAGTTATGAATCTCCATATAAATTAATCATGGGTGTTACAAGTCCTGATAAAATTGGGCCACTCGATGAAAACAGTTCTGTAGACTGTTCAAAACTAGTGTTGAGCAGGGCCAAACTGTCCTTACAAAAGAATTCATATGGCGGCTATAAATGTTTTTTTTTCGATGAAATTATTATTTTTAAGATAACTCAAAAATAATAAGTGCTCCACAAAAACTTTATGAAGCAATTTTTGAACTAATTTGATGGTTTTTGAAAGTAAAAATATGTAGTTGAATATTTTGGTTTTTGAGTAATTTTTCAGAGACTGCTCCATAAATTTCATTTTTTATACTAGAAATGAATTCTACGTTATCGATTTATTCGAAATTGATACCACACTTGACCTTTTAGCTAAACCGGGACAGTTATAATTTTTAGAATGAAGCCGGGCGGAACGCTACTTCAACCCGCCGCCGCTTGGAACCGTATATAAGGATAGTTTGGCCCAGCTCAATATTAGTTAAAAACAGCCTACAGATCAGTTTCCATCATGCGGCCAAACTTTATCACGCCTTGTTACTCCCAATTTTTTTTTGTATAGACGTTCATACCTACGTAGAGATCTAAATCTCCTACATTCACTCCTTAGATGGCCATCATGAGATCACAGCTATATCAATCCTGGACGGAGAACCAAGGCTTCAAAGTTAAAAGTTTCAAAGTTCTTCAAAGTTTGCATGATGATCGACTGGAGTCCAGCCCCCTTCCTCAAACGGCCACTTTTCTATTCGTTCGCTAACTTAAAGCTTAAAAATAAGCAATTAGACGATCAAGTCACACGTCGCAAGTTTATGTAAATCACAAACATTGTTCTATTGTATGGAATTGACAAGCCTCCGACACGTAATTTTAGAGTTTACAGCTTATTTTTAATTTTTAAGTTAGCGAACGAATAGAAAAGTGGCCATTTGAGCAGGGTGGCTTATTTATCTGGCCGCCACTGTTTTATATTGTAGATTGCGTCACATAAAAAGACCGCTGTGACGCTCATACATTTGCTTGTTGTTCAGCAGTCTTTTTACGTGCCGCTTACTATATAGGTACTTAGGTGATTTATATAGTCATTTACATTTTTCGTCAATTATAACAAAGTTTTTACTTAAATACAGGCGTGTCGGCTGGTCGATTTGAACTCAAAGGGAAGAAGAAAACACAACTACGTGAAACGGTGGAAACACTTTGCGAAGATAAAGATTTTGTCAATGGAAGCCAAAGGATCCAATTCATGGTATGTACAACCACTCTCGGACTCATCAAGTGTCATAAAAAATGGATCCTACATACATATAGCACAGTAATTTTCTCTGGAAATAAATCAATGAAATGAAATGAAAAAAATCTTTATTCAAATAAGCTCACATAATGAGCGTTTTTAAAGCGTCAAATATTTTTTTTGCACTACCACCCATTATGACATCTTTTAGCTGACAAGAAAAACGGGCGCAAAAAAGTTACCAGCTTTATCAAATGGAACGATATTTACAAATATGTATATCGTTTCCAGACTTTAACAAAGATTAACAAATAAAATCAAGGAGTTAGAAAGGTAGCACTAAGGGTTGTTCATCATATCAAGCGCACGACACCCACCGCTGGGTATAGACCTCCCCCAAGGACCTCCACGATGATCGGTCCTGCGCTGCCCGCATCGAGTGGCTTCCTGCGACCTTCACCAGATCGTCGGTCCACCTTGTCGGGGGCCTACCCACACGGAGTGTCGTCCGGTGCACGGTCGCCATTCCAGAACCTTTCCGCCCCAACGGCCATCGGTTCTTCTCGTTATGTGTCCCGCCCCTTGCAACTTCAGCTAAGCAATCCTTCGAGCGATGTCGGTTACTTTAGTTCTCCTGCGGAGAAGGGCTGTTAATAACACATTAAATTTGCAACCTTAAAACTGTGTGGAACACTGACGTCCATTATACAAGACGTCAGTGCTGTGGTGTGGTGGTTTTGAACACGTCAACGACCGAAAAATGAGACACAATAGATTTTCTTTTATGTCTCGGTCGCCGGGGCGACCGCTCAGTCGTTAATGAATTAAAAAATCTAAAATTTTTCGAGCCCTTGTATTAATGTTTATGTCAGGAACTTTGGAAAAAAATATTTAAAAAAATGTAAGGAAATCAAAGGGAACATTTGCAACAATTTGTCATACTTCAACATTTTGATACAAGCTATATCAACATTAGTGTTAGGTACTGATGTTTGTACAATAATAATTAGGTACCTACCTATGTTTATGTTGTCACTCTTTAACTGTAGATTGCATCAAAATGTTGAAATACAGTAAATTGTTGCAAATGTAGTAAGTAGTAAACTTTGCTTTCCTAATAATTGATTTTCTTTTTTTCGGAAAATATTTTATCAAAGTTCAGATTAACGAAAATTCAAGGTCTTGATCATATTTCCGTTTTTTTTAAACTTTCACACAGTTTTCGAGGTCGTATGAGCTATTTTTTGAAAATCGACACGTTATGTGTCGATTCTCTAAAAATACTAATGTATATGTTACGGCTAATACCCGAAGTGCGGCTAAACCTAGCTTTAGCCGACTAAAACTAGTCGTAGCCGGTAGCTGTTGGTTAAACCTAGGTGTAGTCGATTTGGTCGCGGATAATACTAGGTCTAGCAAGGGGTATGAAGAAAGTAGAAAGTTACTTCTGTTGTCTGTTATAAAAAATAACCTTATTATTAGCGAATTGATTCGTTTCGCACTCGCCTTTTTTAACATTACCGGAGTAAAGCAAATTTCTAACATTACCGGAGTAAAGCAGATCGGATACACCTAGTTTTAGCCAACAGCTGTCGGCTTCACCTATAGTATATAGTTTTAGCCGGCTAAAACTAGGTCTAGCTGCACTTCGGGTATTAGCCGTAACATATATAAGTATATCATTAAGATAAAGACTAATACACTGTTATATCTTTAGGGGCTGGGGATGGAGGCTATCGAGTGTGTTTATAAAAATATCGACGAGGTAGCTTCATTGCCGCAGAATGCTACTGCACAAGAGCGATTCTTAAACAGGGTGTCAGGGTAAGTTAAATCTTTATTCAGTGATTAGTTGATTACACGATGCTATGTAAAGTATTCAAGTTTTCAAGTTTATTTATTTCATAACAATGTACGTTGTGTCCTGTAAATGTACTGTCAATGTATATTAATAAAGTTCCTTTAATCTGCATATGTTACGGCTAATACCCGAAGTGCGGCTAAAACTAGGTGTAGCCGATAGCTGATGGCTAAAACTAGGTGAACCTATCTGCTTTACCCCTGTAGGTTCCTAGTTTTAGCCAACAGCTATCGGCTACACCTAGATTTAGCCGGCTAAAACTAGGTTTAGCCGCACTTCGGGTATTAGCCGTAACATTATATATACCACTACCAACAGCACGATCGAGCACAATGTCAATATTTAGAGTTCCGTAGTCAAGTCCACATTATAAGGGTTACTTCCTAATAGTCAAAGTCAAAATAATCTTTATTTATTTCTGAATCGTCTATATTTTCCTACCACCCGTTCCCGACTTTCATACTTGACTACGGCGAAGCCAAAAAACGGATGGTAAATGATTTTGACCGTTATGTAAGTATGTAATTATGTTGATCTGTTCTCTGATAACCTCTAAACTACTTATCATAATTTTTAATTTAACTGATAAGAAGAACGGGCGGGCGCTAGAAACTTACTAATGGACCGTCGGCCAACCAGGGTCATTTTTGATCTATCGCATATTGGGACCAGACAAAATTGGCAAGATAGCCATTAGCTTGGTGTTAATAAAAATCATTGTCTGGGTTGCGAAGTAGGAAGCTTCTGGGAGATATGCCACCCTGAACATGGTCACCCATCGCTAAAAAAATATCGATCGCATATTTATGTAAATGGTAAACAGGGTCGTGGGTGGCATGATTACCTGAACTATATTTTTGTGTTTTCATATCGATCGAATAAAGAACAAGGATCACAAGAGCATAATTATATGAGAAATGTACTTACCTGCCCTGACCTCCTAGACACTTCCTGAAAGTGACGCAAGACTATAGTTTTATATACGCTTGGGACCTGCCCCACCCCTGAATGTAATTACATGCCAATATGTAGTCGATAATTTTTTGAAAAAAAAAGGCTCTTATTTTTATACCCTGGCCGCGCGCATGCTTCCTAAAAATTAACCAAACCGATGTCTAACATGTTTATAATGATGCCACCTACGACCCTGTTCACCATTTATATCAATATGCGATCGATTAGTTTTTGCGATCGAAGATCATTGTATGGGAGGCCATATGTTTAGGGTGGCATATCTCCCAGATATTTCCTACTTCACAACCCAGACGCCAATATTTGATAACACCAAACTAATGGCTATCTTGCCAATGTGGTCTAGTACCAATATGCGATAGATTGAAAACGAGCTTCTTGGCCGACGGTCCATAAGAAGTTATGCCTGAATATCTGTAAAAACTCGTGCGATGGTAACCTAAATAATTGTTATTTTTTAGGATTATGAAAATGCTACTGTGCATATCTCTGTAAAAGATGTATGGAACCACACAATATGAATAAGTTTTTTTCAGATAAAAAAATATTTATTAAAACTGGCGAAGTTATCGTAAAACATACAATAAACCGTTGATTTAAGAACCACCTCTTTTTTCTGAAGTCGGGTAAAAATTGTACTAAAAAGTCAAACTTTTCTACATGGGAGGGCCCACAGAACACTTAAGAGAGGGCCCCAGTCGATGAATTCGCCACGGGAATCAGATTGTATAGTTACGCCACCGGAACAGTACCCTTAGCACGAACAGCTATCGAAAAAAATAACGCGCGTAAAATCATTCGATAGTGCAATTTTGTGTTGGAAATTTGTACAATGCCATCTACCGCCGAATAGCGAAACTAAAATTTCCATAGATAATGTTCTATCGAGTAGTTTTACGCGCGTTTTTTTTCTCGATAGTTGTTCGTGCTAAGGGAACAGTTATTACATCAGTTATTTTTTTCTCGTTAATCTCATAGCGTGTGGTGTCGTTAGATAGGTCTTTTGAAAATTTTCGATCCTATTTTTTCCCCTCGATGTAAAATGTACTATTTTTCACCTATGTTTGTAATAATTTTCCAATCGTCTATTGAAGTCGGGCTGGAAGTAATTTGTTACTTATACAATAGTGTCGTTTTCTCAAGTAGGTATTGTAATTTTTTATTCTAAAAGCCCCACCCGACTTCATTAGACGTTTTTATTTTTTTCTTGCTTTTTTTAGAGCTGTTTTTTAAGGTTTTTCAATTAGGTTTTCCTTTTTTTAAAGCTTTTTTATTTTCAACTTTTTTGTGATAGGTAAACGATGATATTATAAATAAAGCGTTTTAATATTTCACACTTTTCAATGGTATAATACCCCTAATAACTTAATTTCCACATTTCGCGATTGGACCTTCGCAGTTCAAGTCTATTCCAGAACGTCCTTGACAAAAGATACCTACTTGTTTTTGATTGTCATAAACCTACCAATATATATAGGTATATCAATCACTCCTAGTTCCTATTTAATTTTGAGGAGTTCCCTTGAGTATGTACAAAATCAAAAGTTCAATGCCAATGAAATTAATTTGGTATCATCCTTAAAGTGTTTCTTTCTTTCTTCTTCCTTTCAGGCAAAAAAGGATCATTTAAATCAGTTCATATACAAAAAAATATAATTAAACATCCGTCTAAATTCATATAAACTTGTAACGAAAACGACAGTATTTTCAAGATTTCCTGAAAACTACTGAACCGATTTCAAAATATGACCAACTTGGGAATGACGTTAAAATCATTTCAATCGGTTCAACTGTCTTTGTATCTTTGTATTTGCAGCAGTCGGTGTCGTGCGGCTGATATGATGATGATGATGACACCCACTACTGCCATAGTAAAGAATCTACTGCTCTCAGCGCCAATATGGCGATTTTCAAATCGGCACAGAAAATTGCTGTCATTTCATGACAATAGCCTGTCCAGCGTATTTGTATACTGGACGTCAGTGACATATTAAATAATATATACGCGACGAATAGATAACCTCCTCCTTTTAAATTTTTCAAGTCGATTAAAACTCCACAATAGTGGATTTTCAAAGGAAATTGCTGGTGGTTAAAACTCACCAATAATGAAATTCCATACAACTTTGCTGCGCCACCATTCGAGTAGTGCGGAAAGGTTGACTTTGCTCAAAGAAGATTGTCAAAATAATGACCACATCACATTACAAGTATTTTTGAGTTAAAAAATATATTAGTGGAAGTCTATTTGATTACTACTGGTGATGGACTGTATGCAACTCAAAAGGTTGAGAGAGAATAAATTTTTGATAATACCATCTTTTCACCAGGTTTTGCGCTATTCGCCTTGTGCTGCAGGAGTGTGCTCAGCAGGTGATAGAGTACTTAGCTCCGTGCACCTCCGCGCCCGTGCAGGCCCAAGTCAGAGACATGAAGGACGCTATCACGGAGTTGTTCCAGCAGTTCTGCGACGATGACATGGCTAAAATCCACCGTGAGTATACGGATATTCTTCTAGTTCTATAGATCAGACGGACAGGTAGTTATATCATACTTTTTGTTCTAAGGTTTCATTGATGATGGAGGTGTCGAGTGCTTTGGCAAAAAGTGTACCGAACTGGACAAATGCACCGACGATGTGGATCGTCTTGTCTTAGGAATGCCAGATGATACTCAAAGTTTTGAAGCTATCGTGAGTACTTACTGTTGTTGGATCCAAAGAGATAGGATCACAAGCCATAAATGTATGTGTTACCGGCAATCTGTGTAATCCGGTACTGTATTACCCATAGGCACCCAGGCAATATACCGGGTGTAACAAGACACTGAACGAAGCCGAGGTCTACCTACGTATTCTGCCCATTATAAGGACCATTTCTGTTCAAAATATTATTGCTGGGAAACGATTTTAATTTTTGGTGTTCTAAAAGCATTGCATACGATTACATTGTAACGCGTACAAAAGATCACGCCTGCGAGTGAATGCTATACAGCTGCGTGCGGCCGAGTTAAGAGGCAACATTTATGTGAGTGCTCATGAAATACATTGAGAGATGACGTTTTAAAGCATTGTTTGTTGAGAAATACATAAAATTTTGATAATGTTTCTGTACACAAAACTTTGGAATCACGAATAAAATAAGATTTCTTAAAAAAAAAAAAGAATTTGACCTTCAATAACTTCGTAGCTATTGGTTTCCCAGGTATAGTCTAAAAGACAAAAATGATCCTGATGATGGGCGGAATGCGTATTTATTTTTTACATTGCCAGTGGGCCAACAGATATTATATACAATCCCTAGCATTTGCACACATGCCTTGGTAAGTATGTTATGGACAATAATAATTTAATAATATTTCATACATTACATTTACAGGGTTATTTGTAAAACACCAACAACCTTGCAGGAGTAGATTACTAACATCATAAACAACAACATTTGTTCCACGACTTTTCCGAAAACAAACAAAAAAATCGACTTTCCATACAAAGCTCGACCGTTCGGATATTTGTTTTATTTGTTTGTATGGAAGGTCGATTTTTTTCTGTTTCCGGAAAACTCGTAAAATGCTGTTGTTTATGATGTTAATAATCTACTCCTGCGAGATTGTTGGTGATTTACAAATAACCCTGTATAGACACCCCGGTATTCTATTCTATACATTCACTAGGTTTTGTATACAATACTTGATACAGATTGCCAGTAACAACACTAAATTTAATGTCGTTTAACGGGCATTAGCAGAATGCTCGTTCTAGGTAATTTTTTATGCAACATTATTTTGAAATTGTAAATCTCGATGGTCAAAATACCGATATTTACTTAAAATGAAAAACGGTAAGTTTTAACTGGTACAACAACCATTTTTAATCATGTCTTAAGTGTATGTCGCTGCCCTAGATGAAAATTCCGGGAAACGAAAAAAAACTAAAGTACATATTTTTTGGAAATGATGAAATGTTGAAATTTCATCTAGATTAAGGGTGTGATGTTAGAGTGGTCGTGATGTTCAAAATACCGAAACCCTAATGATTTCCAAGTTTATTAAATTAAAACTCTTGCTTCAAAAGCAAATTTTAATGCGGTTGTCTATTTGGTTTACGATAATGTTTGTCTATATTTTTAAACTAGCTTTTGCCCGCGACTTCGTCCGCGTGGACTTTAGAGAGTCTTTGACCGGGACAAAAAGTAAAACTATCTGTGTGCTATTCCAAATCCATTCAGCCGTTTTCACATTTATAATATAAGTAGGATAACCACATCCCGTTACTTTCACATTTATAATATTAGTACGATATCCATAACCCGTTCATACTCCGTTCCCGTCCCCATTCTCGTTCCTGTTTCCGTTCCTGTAGGTATTATTTCAGCCCTTTAGGGATTAAATAATTTCCACCGTATTGAACTTCAAAACAAATGCCATTTTCGCAATCAACATCCCAAAAAACCTCGATAACGACATCCATATCGAGTTTTAGGTTTACTTGCCCCATTTACCCATTAAGGGGTTAATATTTGGAAAATTACCAAACTCATGTTTGCCTATTTGTTTTTAAAAGCACTTCTACAAAGTTTCAAGTCAACATATCTATTGAATATTATTTTTCCATACAAAATTTGAACCCCCATTTCACAAATTTCCAAAAATCCCTTTAAAATGTGTATTAACACTGTATAAAGTATTTGTGTACAAAATTTAGTCTTTAGGTCCAGTAGTTTGGGCTGTGCGTTGATTCGTCAGTCATTTTGGGTTTTTTTGCCCCGTTTACCACCTAAAGGGTTGATTTTCGGAAAACCACGAAACACGTGTTTGCTAAAAAGTACTTCTAGGAAGTTTCAAGTCGAAATATTTATTTAATATTTTTTTCTATACAAATTTTGAACCCCCATTTCACCCCTTTCGGCGTAGAATTACTAAAAATCCCTTCTTAGTGGATGCTTAGACTGTATGTATAAAGTATCTATGTACAAAATTTCAAATCTCTAGGTCCAGCGGTTTGGGCTGGGCGTTGATATGTCAGTCACCCTTTTACTTTTATACAAGAGAAGATGTCTGTCTTTATTTTTTTGTTTTTAAGCAAAATTAAACATTGGTTTAAAAACCTAACAGAAACACACGACCATCTAATCTAACCCAACTTTTGATAGTTGCTATAGTTGTCGTCACTGAGGAACAAATTTAAATCGGCTCCTATTGTTTACAGGAGCTGTGCTACAAATATGACACCATGACGTCCTGTTTATTGGACAATTTGAGCGACTGCCCCAAACCTTCCACTAAAGAGTTAGTTCTATGGTAATGGAAAAGGGGAGAAGAAATAATAAGTCCGACTTACGGAGAATAGGTGTACTTCTCAGTCCACACACACAATACAATAAATAGAAGGCACAACAGGAACGAAGCACAAGAACTCAGCACAATATATAGTCAGCGATAGGCGAGAAGGAAGATAGAAAAAATGAACAGTTTCTAATGCACAGATATAAGCGGCGAAAGGAAATTACGGAAAGCATAGATAATAGCGTGAGCGAAGCAGCGTGCGCTCCGCGTCGCAGTAAGATCACGACTGGTTCGTGTGACGCGGCGCACGCGCAGCCGGCCCGGTGCCATGCACCGAGAACATAACAGTTATATACTGCGCACGGCTAGTGCGAGGGTCATGCGTATCGACAAGTTATCGATACTAAATTATCGATATCGACAAACTGATATACACGATGTAATGTAAATATTAATGTTGTAGATAAATATAAGTAGATAAATAAATATTATTAATAATAGATATAAATGTAAATATTATTTTATAATATAGTTTAGATATAAGTTAATGTTAAGTTTTAGATTTAAGTTAATATTAAGTTTTGTTTAATATATTTTATTAAACTATAAATTGTTTTGTATAAATATGTATAGGTGTTATGTGTAAGTGGCAAAGTTGCCTACACCACCCCCCTCCAGAGACCGTCAAGGGCGATAAAAATCTGTAAATTTCACTCGTCGTCCAGAACGTGTAGTGTATTGTTTCTGAACATCAGGAATGGGTTCAGTGTCGGTTTGGTCAGTCAGTATGAAGGCCGGCTTAACGCGGTCTATAGATACTGTGACCTCTTTACCCTTTTGGAGAATTTTGAAAACTTTATCGTCCTTAGATAAAACTTTATGGGGGCCTGAATATGCAGGTTGAAGAGAACCACGTGATGCGTCTTCACGGAGGAACACGTGATCACTGGTTGCTAGTTCTTTATAAACAAATACTTTACGGTTGCCATGACGTGAAGCCGGAGTGGGTTGTAACCTCGTAGCAATTTGCTTAAGGCGAGCAGAAAATTCTGACAGGTCAGTTGTACCACCGTCAGCAGGCTCGAAAAACTCACCCGGTAGCCTTAACGGCTCACCGTATACGAGTTCAGCAGATGAGCTTTGGAGGTCTTCTTTAAAGGCGCTTCGTATGCCCAGGAGTACCCACGGCAAGGACTCTGTCCATCTGTCGTTCGCGTGGCAGACTATGGCGGCTTTGAGTTGCCGGTGGAAGCGTTCCACCATCCCGTTGCATGCAGGATGGTATGCTGTTGTCCGCTTATACTCGAACCCGACAGTTTTCGACAGGCATTGAAATAACGCCGATTCAAACTGTCGACCACGGTCGGTTGTAATATGTGTTGGACAACCGAATCGAGCGATCCACGTAGACAGTAGTGCCTTAGCCACGGTTTCCGCAGTGATATCTTCGATCGGTACTGCTTCCGGCCATCGAGTAAATCGATCAACGGCGGTGAGGCAATACCGATAACCTTGCGATACTTGTAGTGGACCCACTAAATCTATGTGGATCTCTTTAAATCGCACGCGGGGTAAGGCATAATTACCTAAAGGTGCGGTGACGTGGCGATTGACTTTAGCCTTTTGGCACGCTAAACATGCGCGAGCCCACTGCTTACAGTCTGTTCGAATCCCAGGCCAGACGAATCGCTCTGCAACTAGTTTAGCAGATGCACTTGTACCGGGATGGCTTAGGGAATGTAGGCTTTCGAAGACCTGTCTGCGAAAGAATTTAGGAACGAAAGGCCTGGGCGTCGGTGTACTGACGTCGCAGTACAAGGACACACGACTCCCAGGTAACGTCCGTTTCTCTAAACGCAGAGACGTACCTCCGGATCCGGACAGAAGGTCCTGGAGTTCATGGTCAGATGATTGACCTTCGGCTAAGGACTCGAGGCTAACCGGCGCTCCCAGTTCTTCAATCCTCGACAAGGTATCGGCCACCACATTATCCTTGCCAGATATGTGTCGGATATCGGTGGTGAACTGGGAAATGAAGTCGAGGTGTCTATACTGCCTAGGCGAACAGTTTTTCTTCCGCTCATGGAATGCGAAACTGATCGGTTTATGGTCAGTATAGACGACGAAGTGCCGGGCCTCGAGCATATGCCGGAAATATTTAATGCCTTCGTAGATTGCGAGCAACTCCCGGTCATAAGGTGAATACTTTACCTGAGATGGGCTCAGCTTTCGCGAAAAGAAGGCTAAAGGCTGCCACGCGCCGTCTTTAAGTTGTTGGAGGACTGCGCCGATTGCCTTATCGGAGGCATCTGTAACCAAGGCAAGTTTGGCGGCACAGTCAGGATGCGCTAGTAGGGCAGCAGTTGCAAGGCTGTCCTTGCATGCGTTAAAAGCTTCCAAGGCGACGCCTGTCAAAGTGATTGGCTGTGAGCCTTTAACGGAACCTGTAAGTAGCGCATGCAATGGAGCCTGGATTTCTGCAGCTCGGGGTAGGAATCTCCGGTAGAAGTTAAGAATGCCCAAGAATGCCTTGAGCTGACGTACTGTCGTAGGAGTCGGGAACTCTTTAATAGTCTGCACCTTGGAGTCCAGTGGTTTAGAGCCACTTTCGGAGATGGAGTAACCTAGAAAAGTTACCTCTGAGGCACCGAAGACACACTTGGCCGTGTTCACCAGCATGCCGTAGTCTTTCAGCTTGGTAAAGATCTGGCGGAGGTGCTGCTCGTGCTGCTGCTCGTCCTTGGAGAAGATAAGAATGTCATCCAAGTAACAGTATGCGAAATCGAGCCCTCTGGTTACCTCGTCCATAAACCTTTGAAAGGTTTGGCCCGCATTCCGAAGTCCGAAGGTCATAAAAGGAAATTCATACAGACCAAATGGTGTTGTGATCGCGGTCTTCGGAATGTCTGCTGGACTGACAGGTATCTGATTATACGCCTTTAATAAATCAAGGGTGCTAAAGACTTTGCAGCCAACAAGATTATGAGCAAAGTCATGGATGTGTTTAATCGGATATCTGTCAGGCACAGTACGGGCATTAAGCATGCGGTAATCGCCGCAAGGACGCCAGCCGTTGTCCTTTTTAGGCGCCAGGTGGAGAGGAGACGCCCAAGGACTCTGCGACGGTCGTGCTGTCCCATTGGCAAGCATTGACTGGAACTCCTGTTGAGCAATTTTAAGTTTGTCGGGGGCTAGCCGACGTGGGGTGCAAGAAACTGGAGGGCCTGGAGTGGTGCGTATGTGATGGACGGTATTATGTGTGATGTTACGGTGTATACCAGTTGGTCGGGTAATCTCGGGAAATTCGTCAAGAATTTTATGATACCGAGTCTCACCAGTCAAGATCTTTACAGAGGCTATATTATTACAACTAACAACATTGGCTACAGATGACAAAGAAGTAGTACTATCTAACAAGCGTTTGTTATGGCAATCTACAATTAGGTGGTAGTAATTTAAAAAATCTACGCCTATGATTGGCTTAGTTACATCCGCTACTACAAAACGCCAACTAAACACTCTACGCAAGCCAAAATCTAAATTAAAATGTACATAACCATATGTTGAAATACTGGATCCGTTCGCAGCACACAAATTATAGTCCGTCTTGGCACGACGATCACGAAGAAGGGACCGGGGGAAGACACAGAGGTCGCTTCCTGTATCGACCAGGAACTGCACCTTCGAAGCTCGGTCCGTGACAAACAGGCGACCAGTAGATGTAGTAGGGGCGTCAGCAGTCGCCATTATTGACCGCCCCTGGCATTTCCCGCCTTATAGTCGCAGGGTGTTATGCAGTAGCTGGCTTTCTCTCCGAACTTGTGGTGATACCAGCAGAGCGGGAACTTCCGATAATTCGACTGGGAGCGTCGCGACCTCGATGCCGATCTACGATGTGGTGATCCGGAAGATCTTGAGTGGGGTCTGCTGCTCCTGTCCATCGCAAGTTTCTGGAACTGCCTCCGCAGTTCAGCAACCTCTCTGGTTAACGCGTCTATTGCTGAACCAGGACTGGATTGGCTGATGGGTGCCACGGAAGGTGATGGAGAGGCCAGCTCGTGGATACGATCGGCCAAGTCCGCCAGATCGTCAACGGAAGATGAAGGTGGCTGACCTGCAAGCACTGTCTGGATCCCGTGCGAGAGGCGACTAACCCAGATGGTCCTCAGGAAGTCATCGGGAACGTTAACACCGGCGAGGCTTTTGAGGTGACGCAGAAATTGCGAGGGCTTTCGGTCTCCAAGCTCCTCGTGCATCAAAAGCTGCTTGATCTTCTTCTCTTTCGACGCCGTAAGCCGTTTGATCAGCTCGGTCTTCAGCTTCTGGTACTTATCAGTTGCTGGTGGGCTGATGATGAGGTCCTTCACTTCCCTCGAAAACTGGCTGTCCAACTGGCTGATCACGTAGTGGAACTTAGTGGAGTCGCTGGTGATTCCAGATATGGCGAACTGCCCCTCCACTTGCGCAAACCAGATCTCGGGTTCTTCAGGCCAGAAGGGTGGTAGTCTGGTACCGACTTTGAAAATATCGATATTCGGTGTCGGTGTCGATGTTGACCCGTGCCCATCACTATTGCTCGTGTTCGACCGCGTGGATGGAATGGCGGTTTCTTGTGCATCTTGGAATTCCTTATTCATGGTCCAAAAGAGGGGTCACCAATATGGTAATGGAAAAGGGGAGAAGAAATAATAAGTCCGACTTACGGAGAATAGGTGTACTTCTCAGTCCACACACACAATACAATAAATAGAAGGCACAACAGGAACGAAGCACAAGAACTCAGCACAATATATAGTCAGCGATAGGCGAGAAGGAAGATAGAAAAAATGAACAGTTTCTAATGCACAGATATAAGCGGCGAAAGGAAATTACGGAAAGCATAGATAATAGCGTGAGCGAAGCAGCGTGCGCTCCGCGTCGCAGTAAGATCACGACTGGTTCGTGTGACGCGGCGCACGCGCAGCCGGCCCGGTGCCATGCACCGAGAACATAACAGTTATATACTGCGCACGGCTAGTGCGAGGGTCATGCGTATCGACAAGTTATCGATACTAAATTATCGATATCGACAAACTGATATACACGATGTAATGTAAATATTAATGTTGTAGATAAATATAAGTAGATAAATAAATATTATTAATAATAGATATAAATGTAAATATTATTTTATAATATAGTTTAGATATAAGTTAATGTTAAGTTTTAGATTTAAGTTAATATTAAGTTTTGTTTAATATATTTTATTAAACTATAAATTGTTTTGTATAAATATGTATAGGTGTTATGTGTAAGTGGCAAAGTTGCCTACAGTTCAAAATACATTGGCTCTGTTGCGATCGGGGACCTTTTGTAGAGCGACGGTACCGGTAAGAAAACTACTCTAATAAGGAACATTCGGAATTCAGTGGCTGCAAAAAAATCGGACGTTTGATCACAAACAGTTTTTATTAATTCGATAAGGAAATTAGATAGTAATCTTGAAAATTACAACTTTATTTAAAATCCTGAGATTGTTACACAATACTCTGTTCACCGAAACGAATTTTAGTATAGCGATCTCTCTATTCCACCTTTTTATACAAATGACAAAGACAAGCGATAATCGCTCCGCCCACGGGGTCGTTTACCTGGCTTAAAATTATAAGGTCCGTCCATATTGTGTAGTCGTGTATAAAAAACAACAAGGTTTAACCAAGTAACATTTCGAAAACTTAAAACAAAACTTAAAAAAAAACTTTATTTTATGGAATTAACTGGTCCATTAATTGTAAACTATTATAATCATGTAAAACTTGTGTTTTTCTGAATAAATAAATTAAAATAAAAATAAAAATTAGGTATGATTAAGCACTGTAATTTATGTAATTTAACCAGTTAATTTACTTGTGCTTCAAATTCTAAAAAGTAAGATCTTAATAAGATTTAAAATAATTTTTAAATGCCAGCTTTTAATTTATACAACGTGTAACAAAAGGGGGGTATCAACCCGAAAGGAGGTCAATGTACTCGTGAATCTGAACACCTTCCAACAGAAAAAAAATAAATTCGAAAAAAAAATTTTGGTCTCTCCATAGAAAATTTGAATTTGCCCCCAACATTTTGTATGGAGAGTTCAAAAAACTTTATTTTATTTGGATTTTTTTTTCTGCTGGAATGTATTCAATTTCACGAGTACATTGACCTCCTTTCGGGTTGATACCCCCTTTCTGTTACACGTTGTATAAGTATATAACAATTAACTAAAATTAAAATAATAATCATTAGTTTTACTATGATAATCTATTTTATTTTGTTTAAAATACAAAAGCGGTGAACGTGAGACGTCTGGACTGCACGACACGCGAGAAATGACTAATTTTGACTCCTATGTGAGCGCGGCTTATGTATCTATATCGATATCCTATCCAATCACAGGCGAGATTTCGTTCTCCGTACTAGCTCGATTCGGTGAAAAGAGAAGTTGAATTTGATTAACAACGTTATTACGATAAAAAAGCAATTCAAAAGAAAATTCTATGATAAATCTGGAAATTTCTATTTGAGAATGTTGGTACCTATGAATAACGATTGAAAATTATATTACAATTATTACTATAATGAGAATTATAATATGTGCTACCGATAATTCAAGTTTCTAGACTTTAGAGTCTAAACTAAACCACTAAAGCGCCTAAAATGTAATAAAAAATTATAATTGTTATTGTTATTTTCAGGTTCAATCACCAGGCAATGACATCTAATTGACGCTGCTAACTCCAGCCAGACTCTCCAAGAAAACGTCAGTTTGATACTTTTTATAAAAATGTTTATTACCTTTGATAAAGTACAAAGTTTAATTATGTGTTTTTCTTTAAACCATACCTATTGACTATTATTTAGGTAATTACCGTATTATTTATACGCCTATTCTGGTGTGTGATGTCTTTCACGTTCAAATCCATATTCCATACATAATTCAAAATTCCGAGGCCGCTACGAACTATTCGACTATATTTGCTCAGCTAAAGTGGCAGTGGGCTGGGACACTAGCGAGAAGAACCGATGGCCGTTGGGGCGGAAAGGTTCTTGAATGGCGGCCGCGCACCGGATGACGCTCCGTGCTCCGCACTTTCTATATCTGTATTGCGCCCATCAATGGGAAGGCTTGTTTTTATGTTTATTTCTTTCCTAATTTAATTTTTCGTTTATCGCCCCTCCTCTATCCATTGCTTGTGTTTAGTTTATTATGTCTTTGTAATATTATGTATCGTTGTGTGTTGTCAAATTAAATGTATTGTCTTTCTTTCTTTACCTTGTGCTAATTCGAGTAAAATAGTTTTTCCAAATTTTTTGCTTGTCAGAAAACTTGTAAGTCTTGAAAAAAAACTGTAGTTTAAATGTTTTCTTTTGTAACTACTGCTTGAGGTCAAACTAAGTAACGACTAGGTATTAGAGTTATGTAACTGAAAATAGGTAACAAAGATATAAAATTACCGCCATGAAATTTCGTTAAGTTTAGGAAGATATCTCATAAAGTATGTCATAACTCATAATGTTTCATTTCATAAGGGTAATTGAAATATTTAAACAAAAACGCTGGTTAATATTTCTTTTATCGCAAAAAACTACTGTTAAACATGTCAGTCAATAAAAAAATATATACAAGTACTGACATAAAGTATTTTTTTAAACGTTTATAAAAGTTCTAAGATCGCCAATATTAATATGTTTAGTACCCTTAGCATGAACAGCTACCGAGAAAAAAACGCGCGTAAAAGTACTCAATGCAGATTATATGGAAAATTTAATTTCGCTTTATGGCGATAGATGGCACTATACAAATTTCCCGTACAAAATTACTCTATCAAATCGGTCGCGGGTTCGATTCCCGTCCGAGAATTGGGATGATGACATTTTTTTTACTTCATTTTACATAAATACCTCTCAAAAAAGAAACATTGGTAAAATAATTATTTCGCTAGCATGAAAACTGCCCGAGATATCACAGTTTGAAATGCACACAAATGGACTCACCCAAAAACGCTCCATACTAACGGCTACTCAATTATGACGTCACGCCTGAGTAGTTTGTATGTGTCGTGGGCTAATCGTTGAACTGGGCCGATCGAAATCTGCCTGGCCAGATCACGATGTGCCGGCATTTCATGATCTGGCAAATAATTTCATGATGTGCCCAACCAATAATTAGGCAGATCGATAAAAGCAACCATTCGTCGATTTGCCCTTCTAGTACTTAGCCACATAGAAAATTGTGATAATAATAAAAACAATACGCTTTTAAGAGACATTTGTATAACGAACCACGTGTTAAGATTATAATAATAATAATGAGAATGTTAAGATGAGAGTGATGATTTATAACAAACAAAATTAAAAAAATAATTACTGTACCTACATTCTTTTCATTTTACTAATACTTTGGACTACTACAGACTATTCATCCCAGCATGGCTGGGATGAATAGTCTGTAGTAGTAGTCTGTAGTAGTAGTCTGTAGTATATCTTTATTATATAGAAGAATAATTATTTTCTAAACTTCATTTTATTTGCTTGTACTTTGGCCACCTCACAGAATCGATTTGCCCAAGCATGGCCGGGCAAATCGTCAAACGTTATGCTTTGAACGATATGGCGGGTTTTGAAAGGGCAAATCAAGAAATGCCGGCGTATCGTGATCTGCCCAGGCGGATCTCGATCGGCCCAATTCAACGATTGGCCCACGACATATGCAACGCGTAGGAAATTTGTTCGGCAGCTATATTAAATATTGTGTTTATCAAAATGGTTTCTTAGACAAATTTGCTATACATTTTACGAACTAATTAAAGGTATCATTAATTTTCATAAATTTTATACTTTTTAAATGGACTTGTCCACCCAACTTTTAAGGGTCATAAAACAAATAATACGCAATATATAAAACCACGCGGTATACAAGTTACTCTAAAAGTTTAATATGTTTATGATTTTTATTAGTATTTCGTTATTTTATTCATTGGTCATCATCCCTATTGATCCAGGGCCCTGTTTTTGAATCGCTCGAAGCCAGTCGAGCGCTCGTTTCTACTGATTTTCGTTAGACAACTCATTGTTTTGAGTCATATATCGAACGAAAATCAGTAGAAACAAGCGCTCGACTGGCTTCGAGCGATTCAAAAATAGGGCCCCTGGTGCGAGTCGTATTATTACTAGTATATTATTTTAGTATTGTAAAAAAATACTCTATCGAATGTTATTACGCGCGTTATTTTTTCGATAGCTATTCGTGCTGAATAAATGAAAATCGAAAAAAAAAACCATTTTCGATGCATTTTCTTCCTCTCTTTCCACAAGAAAGGTTTTCATAAAATTGACAAGAGTTCATTTTTTTCAATTATACTAAAATATTTTACGACGAAAAATAACTGAAATCACACTGACTTTAGTTTTAGGGTTCCGTACCAAAATGGTAAAAAAGGAACCCTTATGGTGTGACTCATTCTGTCTGTCTGTCACAGCTGGACATCTCGAGAACTACTAATGATATTATCAACTTCAAATTTGGAATAGTTTAAGATAACATTTGCCCAACTATTTTGCAAATAAGAAATAAAAAAAATATCAATATATTTTTTACGACAGGGACTAAAAAGGGGTCTTAAAATTTTGAAGTGGTGCTGCTAGAGCATGTGGGGTATCATATGAAAGAACTCCGTTTGCACGTTTTTAATAATTTTTTCTTTTTTCTTTAAGCCGCATAGTTTTCGACTTATAATGAAAAATGTAAAAAAAATACCGTTCCCCCCTTTATCTCCGAAGTTTGCAAAGAGAAAAATCAGAAATAATTCTATGTGATAGCAGTTTATATAAAGATTACAGGAAAAATAAAACGATGTCTCAATAAAGCACACTTTTTAGAAATCATCAAATTTCAAAAAAAGTTAACATTAGTTCCACTATCGGTCGAGAGACGGCGCTGACCTAAAACTGCAATACTAATTTTATTATTCTACTCTGCAGTGTGGTTTAAATTAATGGTGCAAATATGATGGTACGGAACCCTCGGTGCGCGAGTCCGACTCGCTCTTGACTGGTTTTATTCTCTATTATACTAAAATATTTCACGACGAAAAATAACTGAAATCACATTGATTTTAGTTTTTATTCTTACTTAAATATTTGTTCTCATTTATTTTTGTCAACTGTACATGAAAAAAGGTATGTAACGTTAATCTCTCAAATAACAACTGCACTTTACACTATAAAAAATTAAGTAGATAAGACCTTCTGCTTATTTAGATAAATGCTAAAGGTCAGACTTATCATTTCACCGTTTAAACTGATTTAAGTATCGAGTTTTTTTTCCTAAAAATATCAGTTGTAAATTGAGCTTGAGAGACCTAAGTAACTCAAAATGGTGGGGAAGGTACTTATTTACTTGGCTATCATTGCTGTTGGTAAGTAATTTTGTCTTCTCTTTGTTCATTTTTTTAACTAAATTCATTCTAGTAATAAAAGCAGATTTAAAATAATAAATGATAGCGATATAAAAACTTTGAGGGATCAAGTGTCTTACACTGGACCTCTACCTGAAAAGGTGCTAAAACATAAAAAAATACAAAATTGTTTTTTAAGACATTCAAACTACTTAGTGAAAGTTACGTACTGCATTAATTCAACATCAGTATGTTTGTTCGTGGATTCGTAGGACCAAAATTCGAGCGAACTTGCGACAATCGTGTACTCTCGTTAGGACGATCCGATCCCTTAGAAGACCCAATTTATTATATAATTTATTTCTGATAAAGTGGGGCGTAAGTGTGAGTGATGCTATTTATGCTACACGCTGCGAAGGTGCATGCAATTTGTTACTGTCATATAGTGGTGGCCAGTCAGATCGCTATACACAACCAACTGATCTGAACATTTTAAGAGATATAAGGCTATGTATAAAAAACCGCCAATTTAACATCATTTTGATGTTACATTCGCGGTTTATAAATCCTGAAACTGAAAACTCTTGATAGAAGGCTGATCAGATAAGTTGGGTGTGTATGCAGAGATCTAAATCTTCTCCATTACTCCCTGGATGGTGATGACCGGATCACAGCTAGACCAATCCTTGGCGGAAGAATAAGGCTTCAAAGTTACCTCGCTTGCATGAAAATTGACTGGTGTCTTTAATTTTCTAGCTACCACTGTATGTGTACCACTGTATGATCGCGTCATGTAAAAAGACCCCTGACGATCATACATTTGCTTGTCAGCGGTATTTTTAGGTGCCGCTTACTATACCTACTTTACTTAGTTGATTCATACATGTAACCATTTTTCTTCAAAATACAGGCGTGTCGGCTGGTCGATATGAGCTCAAAGAAAGGAAGAAAACACAATTTCGTGAAACGGTGGAAACACTTTGCGAAGATAAAGATTTTGTGAATGGAAGCCAAAAGAACCAATTGACGGTCTGTACAACCAATCTCGTGTGTTAAAACGAATTCTACATAAAACCCAGGTAATCTTGCCCAGTGTTTCTTTCAGGTACAGGGGGGGGGGGGGGGGGGGGGCGGAACAGTCTTGTGCCCCCCGGTATTTTGTTTTGTTTATTATTATTAAAAATACATTTGATTACTATTTGTTTACACGTAAGAGGGCAGCGACGTGTTGCGCAATGCAGTGCCCGGTATCCGATCGCGAAACCGCTGGAACACTACACCCTTCGGTCAAAAATATTCTTTCATGAAGGTCAACAGGATGTTCGGTCGGTACCCTCACCACGAATGAGTTAAAGTTAACTTGTGGCGGGACTCCAACCGATCGACCCTTAGACTAAATTTGGTCTTCACACTGATGTACTCTCCGATGTCATCATTGCTGTAGTGCAGGCAAGATACAAGCGTTGTCGGGATAGCCGGACGAAGCAGGTGGTTGTGTCCGGTCGGGGCGGTGCCACAAAGGTTACGGCGAGTAGGCTTTCTCTTCCTTTCCACTTTTTTGAAGCCGTCCTTGTCACACTCTTCATCCAGTCTCCGTGGATGCACAGCCTTAGAGACCGGTCGGGTTGTTTGTCTCTCTCATTGGTACCCCGCTCGAGTTGTTGAACAGCGGCCTACTATTGTTATACATATATTCTGTGACAGCGGGTCGGTTTGTGTTGCTTTTTCATGTTTATTTATTTGATAACATTTTTATTCTTATATTTTTTTTACCCCTCACGTTTTTATATCACTATTTAATACAAAGTAGAATTTCTGCTCTAGTTTTTAGAGTGGTCTAGCAATTTTATTTTCAAAGCATCGATCAAGACTAACACTGTTATATCTTTAGGGACTGGCGATGGGGGCTATCCAGTGTGTTTATAAAAATATCGACCAGTTAGATTCACTGCCGCAGAATGCTACTTCACAAGAGAAATTCTTAGACTCTGTGACACGGTAAGTTCAATCTTTATTCAGTGATTGGTCGGTTACACAATGTTATGTAAAGCATTAATAAAGTTCCTTTAATCTGTATACCTACGAGCACAATATCAATATTTAGAGTCCTAAGTCCTTAACAGAGAACCCTGATAGTCAAAGTCAAAATATCTTTATTTATTTTTGAATCATCTGTATTTTTCTACCTGTTCAAGACTTTTTGAGTGACAAGAAGAACGGACGCTAGAAACTTACCAGTTAGTTACGATATTTATAAACTAAATAAAGGAAATGGCTGGTAGCTAAAACCACAAGAATAAATGTATTTATTCTTAATGCTAAAACTCACCAATAATGAAATTCCATATGACTTTGCTGCGCCACCATCCGAGTAGCGCGGAAAAGTAGAAAGCTCAAAGAAAGCTGTCAAAATAATGACCACATATAACATTACAAGCATTTTGAGTAAAAAAATATATTGGTGGTAATAGTGATAATAAGTCTATTCAATTACTATTGGTAAATGGACTGTATGATACCACACATTCGATTTGTGGTAATTTTTTGATAATACTTACCGTCTTTTCACCAGGTTTTGCGCGATTCGCCTTGAGCTGCGGGAGTGTGCCCAGCAGCTGTTAGAGTACTTAGCTCCGTGCACCTCCGCGCCCGTACAGGCCCAAGTCGGAGACATGAAGGTCGCCATCACGGAGTTGTTCAATCAGTTCTGCAACGATGACATGGCTAAAACCCGACGTGAGTATATTCTTCTAGTTCTTAAGTACAAAATATTCGCACGCAAAGAATCAAGCATTGCAGCCTTACTTTCAACATCAGCTGTGCAAGTAAGAGGAAATTATTTTGTGGCAGGACCAGCAACTCGGCGAGTCCCACCACACAACCCCGTTGCCTGCCAGGTGGGCTTGCGTTGCAGCATTCTTTACTATATAAGGTCATTCTTAAATAGTGCACATAATTTTAAGGGGTCAATGTACTCATACATACAAACAACTTTTACATTTGTACTATTAGTTATTCTGGGCTTTTACTATGGGACTAACATTGAAATCGCGAAAAATAAATCAGCTGTACCATAGAAAATTTAAAATCGAATAGATCAAAATGTGTATGGAACAGCAGATTTTTTTTCGCGATTTCAATGTTGGTCCCATAGTAAAAGTTGTTTGTATGCATGAGAAAATTGACCCCTTAAAATTATATGCACTATTTAGAGAGGATTAAGGACTTATATAGTCTGTTTTTCATTACTTGTCATATTTGATAAAACCACAAAATTATAGAGATATGGCATATTGGTCTATCACCCGTCCCTGTGACGACCAGAGTAGTGCAGTAGTCAACATGCCGCCTACCACGCCAGAGGTCCCGGCTAGCACCCATATTACAAGCTTTGCTTAGTTTGGGTTGGGGCTAGATGGTGCTGTGTGAAATTGTCCAAGCATTTATTTATTTATTATTTCCTGCACAGACGACATGCAAAAACTCGTCAGTACCTAGTCAGTTGCACGAACTGTTTTTGCGGAGCGCATGGTTTTTTTGCAAAATGCCGGCCTGTGTAGTAATTACATGCAAAACCGAAAGAACGAACAAATCCGAAAGAAGGAACCGATAAAATCGACATGGATATGGATACAAGATACAACGCCGTTATTGTAGTCCAATAAAACTATCTTTATCGGGACATAATAAGATAACTGAAATTTTCTTTTTCTATGTCATAAATAAGTGTTAGTTTTAGTTAAAATAAAAGGATTTAAACATTTAGAAACTTCACATAAAACTAAAAAAAAAATTAACTACTGAGAAATACATTATTATTAAAACGTAAAAAATAAATATTTAATTTTTGTTTAAAATGTCTAAAAAGACGCATCATAGCTTAATAAGATACAAGCGTCATAGTTACAATTTTGGCTTATCTAGATATTTAGATCAGATGAATACTGTGAAAAAAACGAACATGCGAATTTGGATTCAGTTTAATTTTGCTATTAGGTGATAGCATTTTAATGCACCATAAAATTATACTAACAAGGTATTTGGTTAACTATTTTGCTTTTAGGAAAAAGCTAGGTAATGTACGAAATCTAATGTTTTTTATATGAAACGGTTACCACCCCGGATTTCTTACATCACATATCTAATTAATATTTGACACTTAATATCAATATCCGATAAACTAATAAAAACAACGAGTTTATTAATTATGTCCAGATAAAGCTAGTTTTATTGGACTATTGAGGTTTTATAGGAAGTTGATTGCAAAATTGGAATTTATTTCGAAATCCGGGAGTGGACATGGTACTCGACCCCTAAAGATCCGAAATGAGGGTCCCAAATTTTGTATATTATGTATAGGAAAAGGGTGCGGGACGGGAACAAACAGGAACGGGATATGAATATCCTTCTTATATTGTAAATCTTAAAGAATGGAAATTTATGTTTGGATGTTTGTTAAGCTAGGGTTTCCTAGGATAGCGGTGCCGTCATATTACTGCCGTAATATAGCGGCGTTGAATGTTGTCTATGTAAACAATACGGCGCCGCCCACGCACCGCCATATTGTTTACATAGACAACGTTCTACGCTGCTAAATTACGGCCGTAATATGACGGCACCGTCATCATAGGAAATCCTAGCTTTACTCAATCATGCAACGTAAATACGTGCTGACCCAAATTTCTGTTGGGACTTGGCACACTGATAGCCTGGTTTAAAACATGGGATATTTTTTATCCCGGTCAAAGGTTCCCTAGGGATTTTTGAATGTCCACGCGTATGAAGTCGCGGGCGAAAGCTAGTTCCTAATTTATTAAATACAACAAGATTATGCACACATAGATTACAAATCTAACTAAGTATTTAAAAAAATGATATTTACCAATAATATTTTATATGAGGTCCTTCTTAAATAGTGCCCTTCTTAAATAGTACACATGCATATGTCGTAGGATAATCGTATAAACCGGATCTTTACAAAAATTCTAGGACGATTGTAAAGAACCGGATAATTGAAATCTAAGATGAATTTTCACAATCGTCCGAGCAGTTTTTAGGATCGTAAAAATCCTAGTATGTTTAGGAAAATCGTGAACTTGAATGCTGATTGGATAATCTAAGAGACGGTTTAAAACAACTTCAGTCTGATTGGTCAGAACATATTGCTGTTAGGTTTTGGGGTTGTTTCGTAATTTTGCCGAATTTAATTCTTCAATTGAAGTTTTAAGAGCATTAATTACTTAACTCGAAAGTCCATTTAGGTTTTGCACAACAATATTGACAAGTGCTATAGAACTTTCTTAGCTCTGTATAGAAATGTTATTTTTAAGATATAACCTCTAAATTGTCTGCACTGATCGAGCCTGGCACTTGTATGTATAACATCCAATTCACTCACTTCAACGTCTCTTGATTAATGTGAGCACTCAGATTTTTTAAAATAAAAAACGTAAAATTCATACAAAACACTAGAGAAATATTTGACAAAAATCAGAACAATAACAAATAGCCAATCAGAGCATCCGTCAGTCAATAACGATGACGTCAGCCAATCAGCGCGTGCAAAAAGATGGTGATTCGCGATTTACCTAAGATACGCCGGATTTTTGTAAAAATCCTAAACATTACTTGGACGATTGCAAAAATCTGTCTTAGATTATAATCATCCGGTATTTTACAATCATACTAGGATTTTTGTAAAAATCCTGTTTGTACAATTATCCTACGACACATACAAACAACTTTTACTATGGGACCAACATTGAAATCGTGAAAAAAAAAATCAGCTGTTCCATAGAAAATTTTAAATCGAATAGATCAAAATGTATGGAACAGCTGATTTTTTTTTCGCGTTTTCAATGTTGGTCCCATAGTAAAAGTTGTTTGTATGCATGAGTACATTGACCCCTTAAAATTATGTGCACTATTTAAGAAAGACCTTATATAATTTACTAATTTCCTATGAAATTGATTAGACACTTCAGAGTTCAGACAGACAGATAGTTATATCATAGTTTTTGTTCTAAGGTTTCATTGATGATGGAGGAGTCGCGTGCGTTGACAATAAGCGTTTTGAACTGGCAAATTGCACCTCCGATGTGGACCACCTTATCACAGGAATACCAGATGATACTAAGAGTTTTGAAGCAATCGTGAGTACCTACTGTCGGATCCATCTAAAGAAATAGGATCACAAATCACAAGCCATAAATGTGTATGTTACCGGAAATCTGTATAATCCGGTACCAACTGTATTAATACCTAGGCAATGTATAATAGGCAATGTATAGAGTACCTAAAACGGCCAGGTAATGTAGTGCCTAGGTATAAAATACAATAACATAACGAATGCGCAGCCAGTAAAGTGACGTAAAAGACGAGAGAAAAACGTAATTTTTATTGTGTTCTCTTGTAAAAGGAAGTTAAACTTGCCGTTCCAAGAGGCTTGCAAAAACTAGAGGTTCATTTATGGGGAAAGGCATAGCCTTTATTTATAAAGTTCCGCAACAAGTGATTGATCTTCCTTTGCATGAATTTAGAAAACCATGTTAAACCGACCAAAAACCGACCGACGACCTGAGTGGTTCAGTGGTCAACATGCCGCCTACCACGCAAGAGGTCCCGGGTTCGATTCCCGGCCGGGCAGAAATTGAAATTATGAATTTTACGATTTTTGTGACGGGTCTGGGTGTTATTTGTATAATAAGAATATATTTAAAAAGTATATAAGTAGTATATCAGTTGTCTAGCACCCATATTACAAGCTTTGTTTAGTTTGGGGCTAGATGGCGCTGTGTGAAATTGTCCAAGCATTTATTTATTTATTTAGTTATAACCTAAAGCTAGGGTTTCATAGGATAGCGGTGCCGCTATATTACGGCCGTAATATAGCTGCGTTGAATGTTGTCTATGTAAACGATATGGCGCCCCACCATATTGATTACATAGACAAAGTTCTACGCCGCTAAATTACGACCGTAATATGACGGTACCGTCCTCCTAGGAAACCCTAGCTTAACCTAATGAACTCTAGAGACCCTAGACTTCCAACTAACACCAAAATCTATTTATTTTACACATTGCCAATGACCAACAGATATACAATCCCTAGCAATTGCATAAATATTGCCAAGTAAAATATGTAATGGACAGTAATAATCCTTACTTCCTTACTAATATTATAAATGCGAAAGTCCGTTTGTTTGTTTATTTGTTTGTTTGTTACGCCTTCACGTCCTTACTACTGAACCGATCATCATGAAATTTTGCATACACGTTGTCAGGGGTACAGAGAAGGATATAGGGTACCTTTCATCCCGAAAAAATTATTGTTCACGAGGGATCCTATCCCTAAGGGAAAAGAACTTTCCACGCAGACGAAGTTTCATGCATTGCTTGGACGCCCCAGGAATTGAACAGATAGCCGGTAACATCACTATTTTAACGGGCATTAGCAGAATATACCATTCTAAAATTTTTATGCAACGTTATTTTGAAATCATAAATCTCGATGGTCAAAATATCGGTAGTTGAAATAAGAATCGGTAAGTTATAAATGGTACAACACCATTTTTAATCATGTCGAAAGTATCGCACCCCTAGATGAAAACTCGGGGATATAATATTTTTTGGAAATAATAAAATGCTGGATTTTCATCTAGACTATATAAGGTCCTACTTAAATAGTGCACAAAATTTTAAGGAGTCAATGTACTTATGCATACAAACAACTTTTACTATGGTACCAACATTGAAATCGCGAAAAAAAAACATCAGCTGTTACATACAAAATTTAAAATCGAATAGATCAAAATGTATGGAACAGCTAATTTTTTTTTCGCGATTTCAATGTTGGTACCATAGTAAAAGTTGTTTGTATGCATGAGTTCATTGACCCCTTAAATTTTTGTGCACTATTTAAGAAGGACCTTATATAGGGATGCGATGTGTTAGCGTGGTCGTGATGTTAAAAATACCGAAAAATGAACCATGATTTTCTAAATTTTATCAAAAATTCACTTCACTCTTGGTTCAAACGCGTGCTGTCTATAATATGTTTTAGAATGATGTTTGTCTTCCTATGTTTTCAATGTTTAATGTTTCTAAGCTAAATTATATATTGGTTTAAAAACATAACAAAAACACACCACAATCTAATCTAACCCAACTTTTGATAGTTGCTATAGTTGTCGTCACTGAGTAACAAATAAAAATTGGCACCTATTGTTTACAGGAGATGTGCTACAAGTATGACACCATGACGTCCTGTATATTGGACAACTTGAGCGACTGCCCCAAATCTTCCACTAAAGAGTTAGTCGAAAATACATTGGCTCTGTTCCGATCGGGGACCTTTTGTAGAGCAACGGTACCGGTAAGAAAACCGCACTGAAAAACTTTGTGCTTGATATAAATCAGCGTGTTTGATTATTTATAACCAGGAGCCGTACCGGCTAACTTACATGGCTATCGTAATCGCTTTAATTGGACAGATGGATATGATACATTGCTACTTTTCTATGGTAAGATTTGATTTATGCCCAATAGAAGTAGAAATGTGTCACATCCATCTGTCAAATGAAAGCGATTACGATAGCCATGTAAGTTAGCCGGTACGGCCCTGATTGACATTTGTCAGTGACATATGTCGGCAATTTTTACAGTACTTTCCTTATTTTAATAGGGGACAATTTGTGTTGTGAAATAGGGGATATTTTTTACAAGTCCACAATTGTCACGCAAACTTGACTCAACTCCAATCTCATATCAAGAATTACTGACAAATCTACAAATATGTCGACTTGTAAAAAATATCGCTGTTTCACAACATACTTGTCCCTAATTAAAGTAATGACAATTGTCAAATTAACCGACATATGTCACTGACAAATGTCGACTTGGTGAAATAGGGCCCAGTTCGTTCCAAACTATTAGTTCTAAAGTTGTTTAATAGATGGCGCTGTAATCTTTTACATCGCGGTACAGTTTCGTTTTTCCGTTTGCTTAAGAGAAATACATTAGAGTGTATTGTATAATAGAGTTGTTAATTTTAAACCAGTAGTTTTATTTATTATTTCTTAGGCAAATAGTTTGAACTTGGATTAAGCCGCTGTTACGTTACAGTACGACTAGCGCTCGCCTGTATAATAATGTACTCTATGACTCGCGCCGCCAATACATTTATTTTTATTACTCATAAACCAAGTCAATATTTATAAACGATCATGTATTATCTCCTAAATTGTCACTATTTTTTTTAATATCTCTTCAACAGTTTTTGTTCTTTCTGTGAGTTTTAAAATCCATTCTAGCCAAAAGTGGCCTCTATGTAATAAGAAACTATATTGTTATTTTCAGGTTAAATCATCAGGCAATGACATCTAATTGACGCTGCTAAGTCCAGACTCTTCGGGAAAACGTTAGTTTCACTTTGATACCTTTGATAAAATGTTTATTATGTATGACCTCTGATAAAGTGCAAAGTTTCATTATGTGGTTTTCTTAAATACCTATTGACTCTCATTATTCTAGTATGTGATGTCTTCCACGTTCAAATCCGTGTTCATCTCGAGCTCGTTCAGCCCGTCCGTCCATCCATCCCAGTCTGTCACAGCCACAGCATCGTAACGCCTACAGTTTTGAATCGAATTTGATGAAATTTAATACATGTAGGTACCTACAACGGAGAAAACGGTTTTTCTACTTTTAAGGCTGGATTACATTATCTTAGTATTTAGTAGAGTGCTTAGTAGCGTGCGAGTAGATTCGAATGCGAGTGCTTTAATAGTTTTGGTGCCTTTCCAGTGACCGTTTACACGCTTCCAGTAGAGTGTCATTTTCGCCATACCTAATACCTATTATTTAATTAAATTACACGTCACGCGTTCACCGGCAAATGCACTCTACTAAAGACGCTACTAAAATATCGATTCACATGCTTCCAGTGCGAGTGCGAGTAAAATATCGCGCGGGGGGTGAGCGGGCGAGCAGGGGGTGCTACTGGAAAGCGAGTAGAAAGGCTACCTGAACGTTACTCTCTTTAGTCATAAGACGTGACGACCGTTTACATGTTTCCACTAAAGCACTCTCCTAAAGCACTCTACTAAAGACTGAGATAATGTAAACCAGCCTTTACTCCTTTACAATGTTGGTGGGTTGGTGTGGCTTCGGTCTGAGAATCTACACAGGCCGAAGCTATATGGTACACTAGGTCCTAATTTAATATATCAAATAAGTCAGTATATTGTGAAGGGTAACTAACGGAACCCTATACTTACTACCGCACGTCCCATCGGACAGCATCGGACTTATTGACATATGGACTATAATATAAAATAAAAAAATAACACCTAGAAGCCGAATCCTTGTAAGTGTGTAAAGTGAGAAAACTGACCAATATGGCAATATAATAAGTCTGTGCCAAGATGGCTCAATTTTCAAACTTATATTCTGCATACGTTACCTAATCGTAACTAAAACCCTATAAAATAGTAAAGCTAGGATTTCCTAAGATGCCAGTGCCGTCATATTACGGCCGTAATTTAGCGGCGTAGAACGTTATTCTATGTAAACAATACGGCGCGCCGTACTGTGCCATCCTAGGACCTTAGCTTTACAGACTCCCCTAAAAATAGGTACAGTAGCCCGTAGAACATTTAAATCACCAAAAAGGTTACCGTTTGCCGTTGTGATATAGTTATATATTACGAAATTATAGATACTTTAACCCAAGTTTTACAGATCGCAACTCGCCGTAACCTATATTTGTATATCTCCAAAATTAATATTTTTTTATTTTTCGAGATTTACCACATAGTTTAGCTATTGTCGTGTTCTACAGCTTGGTTTAAATGCCACAGATAAAAGTAAGACTATAAAAAGTAGCCATACACAGATTTATGAGCTGATGAAAATTGTTGGACTTTATCTGGTCTTAAATCTGAGTATGATCACTTTCCAAAGTCTTACTATTATTAGTGGTAATCAAACAACGCTGTAGAACACGACAATAGCTAAACCATGTGGTAAACCTTGAAAAATAAAATAAAATAATCATTTTTGGAGATATACAAATATAGGTTACGGCGGGTTGCGATCTGTAACACATGGGTTAAAGTATCTATAATTTCGTAATAAATAACTATATCACAACGGCAAACGGTAACCTTTTTGATGATTTAAATGTTCTACGGGCTACTGTACTATATGGAAATTGAAACTTTTTCGTACGATTAGGTACGTATCAAGGATAAAAATCTGAAAACTGAGCCTTTTTGATTCAGTTTTATTTACCTCACTTTTGACAGAACTCTTGATTTTACCAACAAATATCAATAAATTGATAAATTGTGTTATTAATGTAAATTCAAAAATTACTGTGATTTGGGTGGACAAAGTGTTGTGAAATCATTTTTGGTCATTTAAATTAAATATGGCAAGTATTTCAATTATATCAGGGTTTGTTTACTTCTTTTTAGTTGTAGATTTTGTAAGACAAGAGGATAAAGCTACTTTAATAATTTTATTAAGTGATAATAAACATATATAATTGTTCCTGTATCGCTAGTAATCAATTAAATATCGTTTTCAAATAGATTACAGAGCCTTTATTATTTCTACTTTTTGCCACCATGAGCGCTGCGATCGATTATTATACCTTCGCATCGCACTCAGCGATTATCCAGCAATATACCATTATTAATTATTTTATAACCATAGTCTCAATTTTGTTCCAAAGATTTAGATCTTTTCGGTTACCCTATTTTATTACTAGAAAAATAAAAATAATATATTTATCTGAATGCATCCTAACTTAATTTGAATAGTGCACTGACATGAAAATTTTTTTTTCTTATAATAGAGGTCAATGTAGTTTTTTTGGCGCCATTTGTCAAGTTCGGTTCGGTGTCTATTTTAATTATTTGCAAATTGATTCATAGTGGATATTGTTGTCTTAAAATTGGTGCAGTTTTGTGGTACAAGTGTCTACGCAACTGATCAATATGTAGGATAATTGAAATAGGCGCGATCTTGGTTGTGTGAAGCCGAGACTTTTACTGTAGTGGTGGCTACCTCGGCAGAACTTACCAAGTAAACTGTCTTGATATACTTGGTGCCAAATGCTCCAAGCAGCATTGGAATGCGATGCACCCGCATTTTAATGTAAACTGAAACAATCTATTACTGAAATATTCAACACTTGAAACTGGCAAAAATTACTTCCAAGAGGAAAGTAGATTGCCAAAACAAAAATAAGAAGAAGAAGAGGTCAATGAGCGGTTTTCAAAAGGCAGTTTAAAAAAGAAAAGTAGTACATAAAAGACGGCTAGATGTCGTTGTTCAACTAAGTACGTAGCTTTTTAAGAAAAAAGCAAAGGATGAAAGGATTCAATGCCAATTTTCGACCTACTTTTTTGACGTACGTTTATTATTCTATGGTCTATCAGCGCTGTCAGCGTGATTCGGAACGCGGCATGGGAAAAATTAAAAAAAAATCTACCTAGTTTAATAGCCCCATCTATCAACATAAAAATAAACTAAAATTCTTAGCTGTCAGAAAACCGCTCATTAGTGATTATTTCCTCTATGGTCAATGGAATAGTGGTTTAAGTGTGAGTGAACCAAGAAGCTTAGTGTGAACGCATCAATAATAGTGGCGTCAGTAGGGTGAAAAATACGGCGTTTTGTGAACCAGAGATTTCCTTTGGTGGGATTGGTCCTTAGGACCCTAGGATGGATATAAGAAGTGGACCCACCTCGATTTTTGTAGTAAATTTTTTGAAGTTTTGGCTTTCAGCCCAATCTCGATAGATGTATTAGTTTAGCTGCTATGCCCAGTTTGATTTCATATTCGTATGAATTTAGGGTGTCGGATTCATATTTGTACGATTCAATTGATAAACTATTAAAAAAAAAACCAAAACATAATACGCGCTTGATTAAAGAAAAAAATCCATTAAATACACAAATTGGAATATGTGAAAAAGAAAAATAACTCGTAGGAGCTCTATCATGCTTTTATTTTTAAAATAATAAAAAAGAAAATATTCTTGTTTAGTTAATTAAAAAAAAATAACTTCGTAACCGTTATAAAGAAGTTATTTTTTTTAAACAAATATTAACATTTTAAAAGTCTTATCGAAACTTGTTTGTAATAAGCTCAAATTGTAGCAAATTTAGTTAGCTTTATAAAAGTATAAAGAAGAGGTACCTAAAAAACGCTTCCTTAAGGTCGTTTTTTCGAAAATACTAAAACAAGTGCCAAGTTTTTCCAGCAGTACAGAGTTTCCAAGGGTTAAAACTTGGGTAAAACTACTCTTAAGGTACCTAACAACATCTGAAAAAATCATAGTTACATGCGTGCTTGTGATATTTGCCTTTTTTTGTCGATATTGACTGGCATTTTTTGTTTTTCTAATAATTTACTAATATTGTTTACTTCTGCGTTATAGTTTTTAAGTTTCTTTCAAAACAGTTACATAAAAGTGTTATAATGTATAATAATAATATAATATTTGGTATTGGCTATTTATTACCTTTCATTTGATATCCATATTGTTATAATAAAAAATAATATATTTCCATAGATGTAAAAGAAATTGACGGAAATTGATTTTTCGCTATTTATTGTTAATAAAGAAATTTGTAAGTTATATTTCTTCAAGTCTTCATTCTGTAAGCTTTGTTAACTTCATTCTGTAAGCGTTGTTTGTTTTTTTTGTTTGCAAATAAGAACACAGTTTAATATTTACGGTGACTTAAAGTAAAAAAAATGTAGTTGAAAATATTGGTTATTGTGTAAAGTTTAGGAAACTTCTTAATAAATTGCTTTTTTTATACCAGAAATGAATTCTACGTCATTGATTTATCCGAAAATGGTACCAAACTTGGCTTAGTATCTAAACTTAGGCAGTTATTAATCTCGGACTTCGTTAAGGCAGAATGCCCCCCTCCCCCCACCTGCTTGAAAAATCCAGGTGGCTCCACTTCGTAAACCCATTTTAGGAACACAAGAATCAATCCTACCGAAGGAAATCTTTGGTTCACGTATAGCCGTATTCTTCATTTTTTGGGTTGTACGAATGTCGCTATAAGTCTTAGTACGAGTTCTCACTCGTACTGCTCGTACTGCCACAACCAAGAAGCTTATAAAGCCCACCGGTAACGATCAATTGCGATTGTCAATTTTTCCGCAATTGACGCCTATTGACGGAAAAATTGATCGTTTACGCGTGCAATTGAAGCGATTGTCAATTGCTCCAACAATGGCATTGACGGAAAAATTGACAATCGCAATTGATCGTTACCGGCGGGCTTTAAGCTTCTTGGCCACAACCACAAGAT
This sequence comes from Agriphila geniculea, assembly GCA_943789525.1. NCBI lineage: Eukaryota > Metazoa > Arthropoda > Insecta > Lepidoptera > Crambidae > Agriphila > Agriphila geniculea. Next base: position 20,693,442 of record OX038875.1, read on the forward strand.
GGTATAAAAAAAATTTCAACACAAAATGTCAAAACTTTTTCTTTAATTCTTTTTGTCATAGTGGCAAGTGTTGGCAAAGGTATAATCTCCATTCTGCTGTTACTTTCCTATATTTGTGAAGTCGAAGAGACTTTAATTTTTATTAAATTTTTTCACGCAACCGAAAATTCTGGTTTTTTTTGTTACTAAGAGAGCTTATTCCTACCTATGAAAAAATATTCAGCCAATTTGATTTTTTTCGGACATTCTCCATTACTATAAATTCTTCTTCTACTATAATTTTTCTAACCCCGTTTTGACAATGACTCATGACCGTAGCTAGCTCTTAGACCATACTTATTGATGAGGGATTTCTGTCTGAGTGTCTTTAATCTTTATAAACTTACTTCATTGTTTTCAACAATGATAACTGTTGTGCTACTAACACCAGTATAGATTAGCTTATAGTGAGTTTATCAGGAGGTCAAAACAATGTGATGTCATGTTTATGAATAATAATGTAAAATAGCCAATTCCAAAACCAATCGATAAAATCGAGAGAAGGTTCTTTCCTTTTTAAATTAGCAATGAGGGCTTTTCACAATTACAAATAATTTACAAATAATTTTATTATTAAAATATTTTCTTACGGATTTAAATAAATAAGTACTTACTAAAGTGACAATAATTGATTGTAAGTATTTAACTTTTTCGGTAAGAAAGTAAACGTCATCGAAATGACAACGTTATACTAGATTAGTTCATCTGTTGGTTGGCTTTTGGTAGGCGATAGATATCATCTCGTTGAGTTTCAGAATATAACCATAAATACGAACACGTAGAGTGTAAACAAAAACCTTCTGTGTGATATGAACGAACTTCCTTGAAAAACGTATTTTAACGATCAATTGCGATTGTCAATTTTTCCGCAATTGACGCCTATTGACGGAAAAATTGATCGTTTACGCGTGCAATTGAAGCGATTGTCAATTGCTCCAACAATGGCATTGACGGAAAAATTGACAATCGCAATTGATCGTTACCGGCGGGCTTTAAGCTTCTTGGCCACAACCACAAGATGGTATAAAAAAAATTTCAACACAAAATGTCAAAACTTTTTCTTTAATTCTTTTTGTCATAGTGGCAAGTGTTGGCAAAGGTATAATCTCCATTCTGCTGTTACTTTCCTATATTTGTGAAGTCGAAGAGACTTTAATTTTTATTAAATTTTTTCACGCAACCGAAAATTCTGGTTTTTTTTTGTTACTAAGAGAGCTTATTCCTACCTATGAAAAAATATTCAGCCAATTTGATTTTTTTCGGACATTCTCCATTACTATAAATTCTTCTTCTACTATAATTTTTCTAACCCCGTTTTGACAATGACTCATGACCGTAGCTAGCTCTTAGACCATACTTATTGATGAGGGATTTCTGTCTGAGTGTCTTTAATCTTTATAAACTTACTTCATTGTTCTCAACAATGATAACTGTTGTGCTACTAACACCAGTATAGATTAGCTTATAGTGAGTTTATCAGGAGGTCAAAACAATGTGATGTCATGTTTATGAATAATAATGTAAAATAGCCAATTCCAAAACCAATCGATAAAATCGAGAGAAGGTTCTTTCGTTTTTAAATTAGCAGGGCTTTTCACAATTACAAATAACTCTAGGTTCGATAGATGGCGTTGATAAAAATGTATGTGTCAATGTGTTTTTTTTTACTAAGCTTCAAAGAGCACTCCGGTAGGCAAACGGATGTAACCCTAAAATATTTCTCTTTAGGCAGATGTCAGCCAGCGAGCGTTTACTTGCCTCTTTGGTACAGGCCGTTTATTTTTAAAAGCCGATTTTGAAAGTACTCTTTTTATCAATGCCATCTAGAGAGGCTAATAGTTACTATTTTATTTTTTAAGGTAGGTAATATTAACTTCATGGTCACCGCAAAGTGAGCTGGCCGTTGCGAGCTGAAGTTAATTGGAATTAAGCATTGGGTTTTTGGCACCATTTAGTCGAGCTCGGTTCGGTGACTATTTTAATTATTTGCAAATTGAATCATAGTGGATATTGTGTCTGAAAATTGGTGCAGTTTTGTGGTACAAGTGTCTACGCAACTGAACAATATGTGGAATAATTGAAATAGGCGCGATCTTGGTTGTGTGAAGCTGAGACTTTTACTGTAGTGGTGGCAACCTCGGCAGAACTTACCGAGTGTATGTCTGATATACCTGTCTTGATATACTTGGTGCCAAATGTTCCAAGCAGCATTGGAATGCAACGCACCCGCATGTAAACTGAAACAATCTACCACTGAACTATTCAACACTTGATACTGGCAAAAATTACTTCCAAGAGGAAAGTAGATTGCCAAACCATTTTACTTTAAAAAAACTAAGATTCGTTTTGTGTAGAAAAGAAGAACAGACACGAGCAGACATAGACGTCGTCAACCGATATTTTACACGACTGCCCAAAGCAAAAAGAGTGTATATGTGTTTAGGGTTCATCTTAGAATAATAACGCCTAGAAGCCGAGTCTGAACTAAAACATAAGAATAAACGCGTGCCATTTTCATTATGCTTGTGTGCGTAAGGTGTATGTATCTACACTCTTCTAACGCTATGTATTAGAAGAGCGAAGATATACAAAACTTAGCCATATCTGGCTAAGTTTTATTTGCGCGTTTTTCGTGCTTGCAATAGGTTTCTAGGCGTTATTATTCTAAGGGGTTCATGTATGTTTGTGGGTATCTGAGTTTCTTTATTCCACCATAACTTCCAAATGGCTCAACGGATTTGGATGTATACAAGAACCTTATATGAATATAAGATTCTTGGATGTATAGTATGTTAGAATCCTTACATCATTTCGAGTGACACTAGCTATTTTTTTTTTTGGAAAAAGTTAATATGGCGACTGTATGACGCCATTTCCAAAATGTGAAAAGATTTTTCTTTTTTCAATTATCATAATATGGGCATCAAATGAAAAGCCCTAATGAGCACATTTCAAAAATATATAAATTGTCACTAAAATGTGTGAAATAAAAATAAATAAACTGCCAAAAACAAACTAAAAAGTTAAATAACAAGTGTCATTGCAGTCGGGGGACCTCTTCGATTAAAAATGGTTCCACAAAACGGTTAATTTTTGTGTAGGTATTGAAAAAAATAATGCTAAAAATAATCAGTACTTAATTAATAACTTAAAAAATCTTTTAAATTAATCTATACGCCCCCAACTATAGTAAGAAGAACAAAACATATAATCTTATTTTTATTATTAAAATATTTTCTTACGGATTTAAATAAATAAGTACTTACTAAAATGACAATAATTGATTGTAAGTATTTAACTTTTTCGGTAAGAAAGTAAACGTCATCGAAATGACAACGTTATACTAGATTAGTTCATCTGTTGGTTGGCTTTTGGTAGGCGATAGATATCATCTCGTTGAGTTTCAGAATATAACCATAAATACGAACACGTAGAGTGTAAACAAAAACCTTCTGTGTGATATGAACGAACTTCCTTGAAAAACGTATTTTAACGATCAATTGCGATTGTCAATTTTTCCGCAATTGACGCCTATTGACGGAAAAATTGATCGTTTACGCGTGCAATTGAAGCGATTGTCAATTGCTCCAACAATGGCATTGACGGAAAAATTGACAATCGCAATTGATCGTTACCGGCGGGCTTTAAGCTTCTTGGCCACAACCACAAGATGGTATAAAAAAAATTTCAACACAAAATGTCAAAACTTTTTCTTTAATTCTTTTTGTCATACTGCCGTCGTATCAGAGAACACAGTATCTTTACTTACTGTGTTTTCACTTTTATTGTATTACTGTAATAATGAGCAAGAGCTCTACCCGGCAAAATTTTTGTTTTATTTTTAGCACTTATGGTTTCAGAGATACGGTTACTAAAAACACAGTAACTTTTACGAACTAACACCAATTATTAAAATAAAACACAGCATGTAGGTATTACATAATTTGAAAACAGTAAGTAAGAGGTTACTGTGATAATGGTAACAAACAATAAATACCGTAAGAAATACACTATAGATAAGAACACAGTAAAACGTTCTTGCTAGTATAAAACACAGCATTTTTTCTAAATACTGTGTTATAGATTAGCTCAAGATTTCAAGATTATAATATATCACCTAGCAACAATACAGTATCTAAGATACTGTGTTATAAGAGAATTATGCTGGCAATCGATTATTTAAGTTCCTTAACAAAATAACAGTATTTAACTACTTACTGTTTTTTTACCTAGACCTTTCGAGCGCGGAAACAATATTTACTGGGTTTTAACTAAGTATAAGGGATATAAGGGATACTAAATTTGAGTTTTTAAAAGCGAAGTGTGAAAAAAATGGTATTCCATGTCCTGTTTTAAAATCTTCCCCGCGAGGAATTACCACACAACGAAAAAATGCTATTATTGGTAAATTGGGACCACTCATGCCTTCTAGTCGCCTTATATTTTGGAGAGAATTACCCACAAATGATATGGCTCTGGATCTGTGTACAGAAATTGAAGATGGCTGTGAATAGGATTACATAATAATGTGAAATTTTATATAATTTTGTATTTGATCTTTTATTGAGTTTATGTAAACATTTATTTGTTGTTTTTCGAAAGCCTTATTTAATATGTTAATAATGCAAGATCTCTTGAGTGATAGCTCACTCCAGCCGAAGGACGGTGGTCATGCTAGGGGGGCATAAAACTAAATAATTTTAATACCATCACGTAAAAAAGTAAAGTTAGTTTGTACGAACAATATCAGTTTTAAAAGGTCGTAAAGTAAAAAAGGTTGAGCTACCAAATAAGAGATTTTGCGTAATTTACAAACATATTCCTTAAGGCTTCGGCGAACGGTGAGCTTCCCATACAAACGTAATACCAAAATGATTTGCAATTTGCGCATAATTAACTCTTGTGATGTTATTCATATTAAGACAGTATTTGTCTAGGTTTCTATTAAATAAAAAATCCAAAATACTAAACATAATATAAATACAAATACAAATAAAAATGTATGCGATTTACAATTTTGTATGTATAAATGTAATTGGCATTTATTTTGAATTGGGTTAGTATTTTGGAATTTTTATTTAATAGAAACCTAGACAAATACTATATTATTCCAAATAATATCACAAGAATAGTAAATTGTGCTCAAATTGAAAATCATTTTGGTATTACGTTTGTATGGGAAGCTCACCGTTCGCCGGAGCCTTAAGTTACTGTTTTTATAATTATTTTAAAATATTATGGTTGATTGATCTCATGTTTTTAATAAGTAAAAGTTTTAACTAGATATTATTATAGTTTGTTAGAAGTTTGCTAATTTTTTATTTTTTTGTAGGGACAACTTTTTCCAAATAGTGATTAAAAAGACTTTTAGAATTTTTTAATTTTGAGATTTTAGCATTTACAATGCGATTTATACAATACAAATAAATATACTAGAAAAAACACGACTCCCGTCCGAGAACATGATCTGGTGCGAGTCGTATTTTTTCTAGTATATTTATTTGTATTGTATAAGACTTTTAGAAGATTATTATTTAATGTAAAAGCCTAGAAAGGCATTTGATTTGAGACTGATTTGTTTAGTTTAGCTGTTTTACCAGTAAAATATAATTAGTAATTATTTGTTTTATTTACCTGGACCATATTCATGTTTTTTCAATTCATTTTTCTAAATAAAATTATATCCTTTTTTGTACAAAAACTTGCAAAGTTTAGTCTATAACACAGTATTGTAAAATACTGGATTAGACACAACCATCGCTAGCTTTTATCGTTTTAACTTAAAATACAGCAACTTGACTTACTAGATTCACAGTAAACAAAATTTTGTTAAGTAAATTAGATTAAAAAACAGTATATTAACAGTTACTGTGATGAAGTAAAGAATTTAGCAGCTTCTTTACTTAACTTAATCACAGTATTTAGTAAATCTTAGCTAGTACACAGTAACTATGTCAGTTACTGTCATTTAGTCTAGTACAACTAATTTTTCTTATTTCTTTTTACCAACAAGAACACAGTTATGCATTTAACACGAAATATCATAAAGATACATAAAAAATAAAAATACACATTTTAGCGCAACGTTATTTTTAATCACTCTACATTCTAGTTAGTTTGCTAACTTTCATAAATTTGTCACAATCGAACATAGTTTCCAAAAAACTTTTCGCGCGTTTTTCTCGAAACGACTTTTTCAAAGTTACTGTGTTCTCTGATACGACGGCAGCATAGTGGCAAGTGTTGGCAAAGGTATAATCTCCATTCTGCTGTTACTTTCCTATATTTGTGAAGTCGAAGAGACTTTAATTTTTATTAAATTTTTTCACGCAACCGAAAATTCTGGTTTTTTTTTGTTACTAAGAGAGCTTATTCCTACCTATGAAAAAATATTCAGCCAATTTGATTTTTTTCGGACATTCTCCATTACTATAAATTCTTCTTCTACTATAATTTTTCTAACCCCGTTTTGACAATGACTCATGACCGTAGCTAGCTCTTAGACCATACTTATTGATGAGGGATTTCTGTCTGAGTGTCTTTAATCTTTATAAACTTACTTCATTGTTCTCAACAATGATAACTGTTGTGCTACTAACACCAGTATAGATTAGCTTATAGTGAGTTTATCAGGAGGTCAAAACAATGTGATGTCATGTTTATGAATAATAATGTAAAATAGCCAATTCCAAAACCAATCGATAAAATCGAGAGAAGGTTCTTTCGTTTTTAAATTAGCAGGGCTTTTCACAATTACAAATAACTCTAGGTTCGATAGATGGCGTTGATAAAAATGTATGTGTCAATGTGTTTTTTTTTACTAAGCTTCAAAGAGCACTCCGGTAGGCAAACGGATGTAACCCTAAAATATTTCTCTTTAGGCAGATGTCAGCCAGCGAGCGTTTACTTGCCTCTTTGGTACAGGCCGTTTATTTTTAAAAGCCGAATTTGAAAGTACTCTTTTTATCAATGCCATCTAGAGAGGCTAATAGTTACTATTTTATTTTTTAAGGTAGGTAATATTAACTTCATGGTCACCGCAAAGTGAGCTGGCCGTTGCGAGCTGAAGTTAATTGGAATTAAGCATTGGGTTTTTGGCACCATTTAGTCGAGCTCGGTTCGGTGACTATTTTAATTATTTGCAAATTGAATCATAGTGGATATTGTGTCTGAAAATTGGTGCAGTTTTGTGGTACAAGTGTCTACGCAACTGAACAATATGTGGAATAATTGAAATAGGCGCGATCTTGGTTGTGTGAAGCTGAGACTTTTACTGTAGTGGTGGCAACCTCGGCAGAACTTACCGAGTGTATGTCTGATATACCTGTCTTGATATACTTGGTGCCAAATGTTCCAAGCAGCATTGGAATGCAACGCACCCGCATGTAAACTGAAACAATCTACCACTGAACTATTCAACACTTGATACTGGCAAAAATTACTTCCAAGAGGAAAGTAGATTGCCAAACCATTTTACTTTAAAAAAACTAAGATTCGTTTTGTGTAGAAAAGAAGAACAGACACGAGCAGACATAGACGTCGTCAACCGATATTTTACACGACTGCCCAAAGCAAAAAGAGTGTATATGTGTTTAGGGTTCATCTTAGAATAATAACGCCTAGAAGCCGAGTCTGAACTAAAACATAAGAATAAACGCGTGCCATTTTCATTATGCTTGTGTGCGTAAGGTGTATGTATCTACACTCTTCTAACGCTATGTATTAGAAGAGCGAAGATATACAAAACTTAGCCATATCTGGCTAAGTTTTATTTGCGCGTTTTTCGTGCTTGCAATAGGTTTCTAGGCGTTATTATTCTAAGGGGTTCATGTATGTTTGTGGGTATCTGAGTTTCTTTATTCCACCATAACTTCCAAATGGCTCAACGGATTTGGATGTATACAAGAACCTTATATGAATATAAGATTCTTGGATGTATAGTATGTTAGAATCCTTACATCATTTCGAGTGACACTAGCTATTTTTTTTTTTGGAAAAAGTTAATATGGCGACTGTATGACGCCATTTCCAAAATGTGAAAAGATTTTTCTTTTTTCAATTATCATAATATGGGCATCAAATGAAAAGCCCTAATGAGCACATTTCAAAAATATATAAATTGTCACTAAAATGTGTGAAATAAAAATAAATAAACTGCCAAAAACAAACTAAAAAGTTAAATAACAAGTGTCATTGCAGTCGGGGGACCTCTTCGATTAAAAATGGTTCCACAAAACGGTTAATTTTTGTGTAGGTATTGAAAAAAATAATGCTAAAAATAATCAGTACTTAATTAATAACTTAAAAAATCTTTTAAATTAATCTATACGCCCCCAACTATAGTAAGAAGAACAAAACATATAATCTTATTTTTATTATTAAAATATTTTCTTACGGATTTAAATAAATAAGTACTTACTAAAATGACAATAATTGATTGTAAGTATTTAACTTTTTCGGTAAGAAAGTAAACGTCATCGAAATGACAACGTTATACTAGATTAGTTCATCTGTTGGTTGGCTTTTGGTAGGCGATAGATATCATCTCGTTGAGTTTCAGAATATAACCATAAATACGAACACATAGAGTGTAAACAAAAACCTTCTGTGTGATATGAACGAACTTCCTTGAAAAACGTATTTTCCCATTAAGGTATGATTCCGATCTCGGCAGCAGCAGCAGTGTTGCCGCAGCAGTGCACTCCAAATTGAACCCTAATGTTACGTTTGAAAAGCTCAATTTGATGTGAGCGGAGATGCGACGCGACACTGCTGCGCAACACTGCTGCGCGGCACTGCTGCCGCAACACCACTGGTCCCCATACATTCTCTATAGGTTTATATGAGACTACGTTCCGAACTCGGCAGCAGTGCTGCGCAGCACTGTCGCGCAGCAGTGTCGCGCAGCAGTGTCGCGCAGCAGTGCTGCTGACATCGGAATCATACCTTTACTCTCGCACAGTATACTACCTATATAAAGTGGTTGTCGAACCTCTGCAGTTTGCATTCTGTAAAGAAATTCTGTAAAGAAATTGTGTAAAAAATGTTGTTCAAGTTAATTGCTGCTTTCGCATTAATTGGTAAGTGAGTTTAAATAATTATAAAATGTAAGTTAATAATAGTTGTAGTCGAGAGATCCAAAAACTTTTAGTTAAGATTTTTTTATATAGAATCTACAAAAAGTACGATGGCCTGGCCACACTGAAAGTTTTGCGCGACTCATATATAAAACAATATATATGAAAACTTATATATTTATTGCATGTCACAGTATTCTCTATTACATTTTAAAATGTTTTTTAATTTGTTCAAACTATTACTTATAACGTAAGCATTATTTGTCTGAGGGCTTCCTCTGGCCCTTGTCCATCAGCCATTTTTGATGTCCCCACTGCTGGGGCACCGGCCTTCCTTATGTGTGGATAAGGAGGAAGGGCCATAACCCACCACGCGGGCCCAATGCGGATTGGTGGGTATTAACGACTGCAAATGCAGCCGGGACCAACGGCTTAACGTGCCTTCCGAAGCCCGTGCTTCGGAAGGCACGTTAAGCCGTTGGTCCCGGCTCCGTAGGAGTTCGCGATAGTAAATTTTCGGTCACCCATCCCATGACCAACCCTTGCGAACGTTGCTTAACTTACGCAATCGCTGGGCCAGGCGCTAAACCACTACGCCACCGAGCTCCTCTGGCCCTTAAATGTGAAATTTCTTATCGTATCATAAAGTTCTAGATTGATAAAGAAATTGCAAGATGTAAAGTCTAAAATTAATGTAGAAAGGATCATGAACTCCAAATTTTCAGTGCCGAAAATGACTTCTTTGTCCTCATCGCGGTATGCCATAGACTTAGAAAAATATGCACTGAAAAATTGTCAACGGTCACTTCTTGGTAGTTTTTCTTTAACTTTTTTAACGACACAGTTGGAAACCAAATAGTATTGATTTCCAACTGTGTCTACTCATCATTAACTGTGTTTTGTTCTCCAAGTAGATTATTTCAGATAGGACCCAACTGGGAGAAAAATAATGCAGTCAAATCCTTGCACACGGTTTTCGTCAGTATAATTTTGCCGGTTTAATGTCGACTTCGAACGTCAATATTAAATACTGTTGCTATCCTTCTGATTCCGAAACAATTTGTCAATATTTTATCTTCTGTCACAATATCATACACACAACATTAGAACGACCGTGTTTGCCCTTTAGTAATATATCTTTTACATCAATCAATTTGAGCCTGTTTTTACTAAAGGAGTGCATGAAGAATCCATCGGTTACATTATTTCCAAACTTTTGAATGATAATGAATATTTTTTTGAATTTCATGTCATACTAATCCCCAAGTATCCTCAAATTGTCCAGTAGGTAATATGCTGGTTTCCTTCAATTAATTATGTGACAATAGTCTTCTTTTACACAGTATCGCATTTGAATGCCGATCTTCACCTAATTCATCACAGGAGAGACAAGGAATAGATTCATTCTGCATACCAATGTTTTATGATACTTAAATAAGGGGCTTTCTATTCTTAAACCATTTAGAAGTGAAGCAGTAAAAACTTGCGGAGAAAGCGAAGTTTCAAAATCATAAAAAATGACACCCTAAAATCTTTTCGAGTAAATATCATTTTTGCTACGGGCGATGAACTTCGCATTGTGATAAAAAATAAATGACTCGCAACTTCCGGGCAATTTTTGTTTTAATTTCATGAATGAGTTTTTACATAACATTCTATATTCAAATAGGTATTTGTGTGTTGTCAGAAGTGCAAAACATTCAGTGTGCCCTAGGTATATTGACATAAATTTAAAAATATAAATCACGATCCCTCTATGAACATTTAAATAAATATGTTGATGTTATGGAAATTTTAGTTTTGCTGAAAGAAGAAGAAGGTTTTTTAAATAGAGTCAATCTGATTTTCTTCAATCTGAATTTGATATTGTTTGAAAACTGTAATAAGTAGTTAACTTGCGGACTTTGCTGTCGAATTTAGGTACTTTATTTATTTATTTCTCATATTCGCCGTATAATGATGTAATTTTGAAAAATGTTAAACACGTATTTTTTTTAAATCTATTTTTTTTTTTCAAATAATATCTGACTCTACTATTCGCCAAGAATAGGAGAATTTATACAGTAAATTATTCGACAGTAAAGTCCGCAAGTTGACGATTCAAATAAAATCATATTATTGAATTTGTATTTAAAAAAATTAGAAATTAGCTCGTTTGTATGGAAAACCATAATTGGCTTATTTTCTATTGAGCAGTATATTTATTTAATTATAGGAGCTGTAGAGTGCTTATTCTGTGAGGTACATAGTTTATTTTGTACGCATTTTTGGAAAATAAGTGGTTACTTGTGAGTTCACTACAAATAGATAATTACATTAGGTATTTATTGATATTTAATATAAAAAAAATGAATTAAGGTGGCACCCTGAGCAAAAGCGGCGCCGCGGTGAATTTTATTTAATATTATAAATTCTAATACACAATTTTAATAATGTTTACGTGGAATTTTTAGGGCCCACAGTCTAGTACTTTAAGACGGTATCGTTACATTCCCTCATAGTCACTGCTAGAAGTAGATAGCAAAACTGTTAAAAGTGGCCGTTTTAGACACTTTTTCTATCTACTTCTACGAATGACTACGAGGGAATGTAGTGATACCTTCTAAAAATACTAGACCATGGGCCCTAAAAACTCCACGTAAAACATTAATAAAATATTTTTCTATTAATAACTTATTGAAAAAAAAAACCTCTGTGGGCACCAATTTCGGTCATACAACCGCCTTAATTGTAGATTTTGAATAGGAGATAGTCGAGTAGCTTAAACACCGGTTTTTATTGATTTCATCTAATCCCTGAGATCCAGGGTTTGATCCTTGGCTGAGTTAATTTACAAAACGAACTTTTCTAGGTATTCTTATCTTTGTTCTAAATATATTTGGTCTCTGATTTCTATAACACAAGTGCTTTATGTGATTGTATGTAAAATTTATTTATTTATGTACATACTTATCAAATCTGCAGGTTTGGTGGCCGGGGGAGCCCACGCACCGAACTCCCAGTTCCATAAGATGGCGAATATGTATAAAAGTGAATGCAATAAATACAGTGACGTCAAATTAGAAGTTATTGAGGTACGGTTTCCTTATTTTTTCATCTCTCGGTAGTAGGTACTTATACTAGGGTTTCCTAAGAAAGTGGTGCCGTCACATAGCGGCCGTAATTTTACGGACGTAAAAAGACTATTTGACTTTACAGTGTTCCAGCACCGCTCTCTAGGAAACCGCGCCGTATTTTTACATAGATACAAACAACGTTCTACGCCACTAAATTACGGCCGTATATGACGGCAACGTCATCCTAGGAAACCCTACCTTTACCTACTTATACAAGGTTATTTTTAGTATTTGTTCAGAATCAGTGATTCTATTACTGATTCTGAACAAACAGTTTTCAGGTTGCAATATTTTTTTCAACACACTTGCTCGTAAAGTGAGCTCCAATACATCGCTTTTAGGGTCATGAACCGGGTTTATAACAAACGCGTCCAATCCTTACATCCTTACATTATAAAACAAAGTCCCTCGCCGCGTCTGTCTGTCTGTCTGCTCGCGATAAACTCAAAAAGTACTTTATGAAATTTTAAGGTTATATTTTTAAATACTGAGGAAGAGAGACAGACAAAAGGACGGACAACAAAGTGACCCTATGAGGGTTCCGTTTTTCCTTTTGAGTTCTATCATAGCTCAAGAATTGTGCCAGCACCTTCCATTCGTGCCAGTAAATCGCAATCACATGCACGCACAGTGATATAACATGAAAAAAAAACACAGATAGCATCATTGTTTTCTTTTAATTTTTTTTTATCTAAGAATATAATCTTTGGAAAATAAATGTGTTATTAATTCAAATCAACAATTAAATTACTTAGATTTTTATTCTTCGTTCTAGCTAAGTTCAAAAGTACTTCAAAAAAGCATAAACCGTATGGAGATTTCACCTTGCGCATCTTTATATGTTGCCAACTGTTAAAAACTTGGCACTATTCAACCCACTGACATGAAAAACTTTTTTTTATTTAACTGGACTGGCTGTCTGTATGATTTGACAGCTAAGTTTTTGTGCCTATTTGAAACGCCACTAGCGTGCGTCTAAAGAACTAATTTTGACGTACAATATGAAAATGGTTGCCGTGATGGTCTCTCCAGACTTCAAACTTTGTCCCTCACGCTATGCTCACGCTACGTCCTACAGCGCCAATATGGCGGAAATCAAATTGGCACAAAAACAGTTTGACATAAGCCTGTCCAGTGTAAATATATGCAGGTCAGTGATTCAACCAAAAAAGTAATGTAGGTTCAAAAATGAACGAAAAACTACAATATGAACTCATAATCATTATCATTAGTATTAATCTTTAACTGAAATTTACTTAATAATTTTGATTTCTGTATATACCCTTGAAAAAAACATGCTCCAGAACAAAATATGTCTTTTTCACGTTAGAAAAAAAAACAGTTTTTTTGCAACACTACAAACTGCACCGTGGCAGCAGAGAGAGATAAAGTGTATACTTACTTTTACAGGCAAGGCTAAATACATCTTCGGGATGCTTTAAGGCTGAAATGGACGACGAAACACGGCTTCTTATATTAAAAGCCCATATATTTATGGACGAAGAAAACATCGTTGCCGCCGTAAGAAAGTGAGTTAACCTACCATAAATATTTTGTAAAAAAAAGAACTCATTTATACAACGTGTTAATGAATAAACGCAAAATGCATGAATGTATGAAACAGCTGATTTTTTTGTTGAGTTGCAGAGTTGGCTCCATAGTAAAAGTTATTCATGTCCATAAGCACAAAAGAGGTTTTGCGTTACGTTGTATAAATAATAATTAAGTATTGAACAATCAATGATAAAAGTTAATTATATTTATAACCTTTAAAGCTAGTAATGTTGAAAAAATAAAAATAAATAAAATAAATTGCTTAGTTATGATACAAAATACGTTTTATCTGAAATCAGCAGAAAAAATTCAACCAATTTATTGAAAGAAATTTTACAAAAATTTGAATCTCCAAACCTATGTTCAATTCAAAAATAAATAATCAAATGTGAATTTGTTACGTAATCAGACAAAATATAGGTATGAGAGCTAAAAAAATGACTAGAATCTCGTTTTGTCCAAAAAATACATAAAACTTTCCTACATATAAATGGTAAGGCAGTAATGTAAAGGTTCAAATGTTTAGATGTTTGTTACTCAATCATGCAAAAATGCAGCGAACTAAAATCTATGGAAGTGTAATTGCAAACAAATATTGCTTAAAAAATGGCACCACGGGGCCGAAAAAGTACAACCCGCTCAGTTTTAGTCGTGACGTTAGTGTTCTTTTCAATAAATTGCAGTTTATGTTGTAGAGAAAAGATAGAAAGGGAGAGTTTATTAGAAATGACGTTCTTTATAGTCAAACGGTGTAAAAGATGCAAAGAAGGCAGTAAAAAGATGCAGAAATAACGCATCTTATTTTTCCGTTTAAGTACAGAAAAGATCTATAAGTATACAAATTATAGTCGCTAATAAGCAATCAGTGTTCAGCCGCTTTGTGCTGCATAATAAAATACCAGCATTTGTAGCTCTATCCACTTAGTTGTACTTTTGGTGTGGTGCCATTTTTTGAACGGAATGCTTAGCCATAGCTTTAGATCGCTGCAAAAATGAACGGATATGGATGGCACACAGATAGTTTATAGCCTGAATAGGCGGTTGTTATAGGCGGATGCTAGATAGTAGATTCATATTTTTATAACTTTGCAGTCTGTGTACGAAAAAGGAGAAATTTGCCGTTTGTTTTGATGACGTCATTGATATCACGAAGCCCTGCGTTGAGCCCAAGTTACGCAACAGAGTAGAAGACGCTAAGAAAGCATTACGAGATTTTGGCAACTATATCTGTGAAAATGATGTGGAAATAATACGCAGTAAGTATTTATAAATAGGATTCGATATTTGACATTATTTTACTTTAGGGTGAGTGCCCAAAAAGCGGTGATATAACTTATTGAAATCATCTCGCCCTCCACGAGCGATGGAGCATAACAGTTGTTACTGTTTTTTTCGGGAACACATTATTACAATATCTTGAAAATAAAAATCCGTTTTAAGTTATTATTCGAACATTACTAAATATACAGCGTGTCTTTTTATTCACTCGAAACTGAACAAATTTTCTCTAAGAAACATAGGGTCAATAATGTAAAAAGCGGGATTCCGCAAATTCCGAGATCCCGCGGGATTGTAAATCATCGGTCCCGCAAATGGCGAGATCACAAGTAACATGCAGGATTGGATGTCCTAGTTCCATATTATAACGTGGCGGTTTGGATGCGGAAATAAAATTTGTAGTGCGGGAAGTAGTAGGTAATTCAAATTCAAAACACCTATCGTTTCGAATTTGGATTCAGACTCATCAGCTAACTTACAGCTAGCATTATAGCCACACGGAATAATTTAAAAAATACATTTTTATAATGAACTACTAATGATATAAGTACCCACTAGAAAAAATACGACTCGCACCAGGTCCATTTTTCTAGAACCATTTTTAGGGTTCCGTACCAAAATGGTAAAAAAAACCCCTTATGGTGTGACTCGGTCTGTCTGTCTGTCTGTCACAGCTGAATATCTCGAGAACTACTAATGGTATCAACTTGAAATTTAGAATAGTTTGAGATAACATTTGCCCAACTATTTTGCAAATAAGAAATAAAAAAATAAATAAATATCTTTTTTACAACAAGAAGGACTGAAATGGGGTCTTAAAATTTTGAAGTGGAGCTACTAGGGCATGTGGGGTATCATATGAAAGAGCGCTGTTTGCACGTTTTCAATATTTTTTTCGTTTTAGGCCGCATAGTTTTCGATTTATAATGAAAAATGTAAAAAAAATCCGTTCCCCCGCCCCTTATCTCCGAAGTTTGCAAAGAGAAAAATCTGAAATAATTCTATGTGATAGCAGTTTATATAAAGACTAGCGGCCCGCCCCGGCTTCGCACGGGTGCAGTGCAATGTAGTTACTAATGTAAAACTGTGCTAATGTGGTGTCAGTGTGAAGTTATTTGATTATACTACAGGATATAGAATAGAATAGAATAGAATATCGTTTTATTGGCAGCACATATCACATACACAAAGCATAACAATAATTTATATATTTATATATACATATATACTTAAGTTACTAAAAATTAACAGAGTTACTATGTTACACTGTGCAGCGCTATGTGATGCCAAGAGTGACCTCAACTCAGTGTAAGCAGTAGACGTTAAAACATATCTACATATATACGACGTACGCAAGGGGTGTTAAAATATAATTGAAGTGTGTGTGTGTCTGTCTGAGGACTCTGAGGCAACCTAGCTCCCAAACTTAAAGATCGATTTTATTGCGATTTTTATGTATAGTTTAAGAGAAGCGTACAGACGGCGGAAAGCGACTTTGTTTTATACTATGTTTAGCTTTTGCCCGTGGCTCCGCCCGCGTGGGAGTCGGTAATCGTCGTAAGTCTTCCCTTGGAAACCAATGATCGGCATGAAAAGAAGCCTGTGTTAAGTATTCCAGACTATAATCTATCCCTGTGCCAAATTTCGTCAAAATCCGTTCACCCGGGTAAGACGTGATTGAGTAACAAAATGAACAACATCCAAACATCAAAAATTTCACATTTTTACAACTTTGTGATATGTAGATAATAGCTGCACCCCGCGGTTTTACCTGCGCAATCTGTTGATTCTGTAACCAAACTCGCATCTCACTTCGAACCTCACTTCACTTCGCGTGAATTGTTATTAGAAATTAGCTAACTAAATGAGCAATTTTACCGATTACAATAAATTTAGGTAACTATCTCAAATATTTTGTGATGAAAAAAAAATCTTATCATTATCTTATTTATGATTTAATGTTCCCGTCCCGTGCAGTGAAGTGAGATTCGAAGTGGGGTTCGAGTTTGGTTACAGAACCGACGCCCTACTGTTCACGATTTTGTATTAGGTAGGTAGGTACTTAATAAAATTTCTTAGCAGTAATATAACAAAATAAGTATAATAATATTATGTAACATTTAATACTCATACTTAATAGTTTGGTAGGTATCTTCTTTTTAAATAAAAATCTATGTATGTTTATTTGTTCCTGGTTCCTGGCTTAGATTATTTATATGTCAAGATAGACAGTCGAAGCAACGAAAGCGTCGAAAAAAATATCACCCAACAGTTGGGTGACCAAAACACGCACACATTGTCAATAGTGTGACCCGGCCATAGTTTTTATTACAATACTCTTTGGACGCGATGATGCTAAAAATGCACACCAACTAAAAAAGTTGGCCTGTTTTGTTTAGTACGTCAAAAGCGTAAGACTCTATCTAGCCATATAAATAATCTAAGGTTCCTGGCTAAAATAACGTGACATTGCAAATTATGTCGGGTGCAACTTATGTTGTGCATTATTATCCGGCTCTCAATTTTAACACTTTACACCACATTCCTTGCCACGTTAGATATCTGATAGATTTTGCCACGTTTTATAAGTAGACTAATATTTCGTAAAATAGGTAGTGAAAATCAGGATAAAATGTTATACAACATGAAATGTCAGCTCGTGCGGTGACATAATTACAATCTCAGGCGAGGTGACAACCTGACAACTGACATTTATTTTTCTTAATCGTACAAATGCACTAAGAAGTTTTGATTCCGATATCGAAGTCAACCACCCTAAAAATAGCTTTCTACCCCTTTTCAACCCTATTAGGGGATACATTTCAAGAAAATACGAAACACATATTCCATTAATTTTGTTAAAGAATGTCTATGCCAAATTTCAAGTCAATCGGGCCAAGGAATCGCTTTCTCCCATACAAACTTTGCCACCCTGTTTTACCCCTTTAGGGGTTGAATTTCGCAAAATCCCGTCTTAGTGAGCACCTCCATCCTAAAAGGAACCCCCATGCAAAATTTGAGACTCCTAGCACTTGTAGTTTCTGAGATTTCGTGATGAGTCAGTGAGTGATTTTCTCTTTTATATATATAGACTAGCGGCCCGCCCCGGCTTCGCACGGGTGCAGTGCAATGTAGTTACTAATGTAAAACTGTGCTAATGTGGTGTCAGTGTGAAGTTATTTGATTATACTACAGGATATCTACATATATACGATGTAGTGTGTCTGTCTGAGGCCACCTAGCTCTCAAACTTAAAGATCGATTTTATTGCGATTTTTATGTATAGTTTAAGAGAAGCGTACAGACGGCGGGAAGCGACTTTGTTTTATACTATGTTTAGCTTTTGCCCGTGGCTCCGCCCGCGTGGGAGTCGGTAATCGTTGTAAGTCTTCCCTTGGAAACCAATGATCGGCATAAAAAGAAGCCTGTGTTAAGTATTCCAGACTATAATCTATCCCTGTGGCAAATTTAGTCTAAATCCGTTCACCCGTTCAGACGTGATTGAGTAACAAAATGAACAATATCCAAACATCAAAAATTTCACATTTTTACAATTTTGAGATATGTAGGTAATAGCTGCCCTTCTTCCCCACGACACTACCAAGGCGCACTACTGGTAGTGTCGTGGGTATTTTTTTTCCCTTCTACACTACTGGCCCAGTAGTGTCGTAGGTAAATGAAAAATTCCATATATATGCATTCCCCACGACACTACCAATAATTTTTCCTTTTTTCGTTTAATGAAAGATTCTGGAAACAGCAGATTCTGGAATTTCGTGACAACAATACATGTAAATAAATAACAAAGTCGACACAAATTCAACTTGAACTTAAAATAATTTTAAATTATCTTCTTTAATTACATTACCAAAGTACCAGGGACACCAGGGTAGCATAGAATTAGATGAGCTTAACGTTATTAAACCTAATAAATTGTTTAAAGTCCGGTGGTTGCAAATCAGAATAAGCAGAAAATAAATAAATAAATTGATTTGAGCTAAATAAACCAATTTAAATAGAGATTTACTTGGGGGTACGTAGCACGTATTGTATTACAAAAATAATAAAAAAATAAAAGCGATAAAAGATAAAAAAGATGATAACCTTCCTTATGTTTATGAGATCCTTGGTACTTTGGTGAAATACAGACATTTATTTATATGTTGTCACGAAAAAAATATTGGTAGTGTCGTGGGGAATCCATATGTATGGAATTTTTCACTTACCTACGACACTACTGGGTCGGTAGTGTAGAAGGGAAAAAAAATTATCCACGACACTACCAGTAGTGCGCCTTGGTAGTGTCGTGGGGAAGAAGGGAATAGCTGCACCCCGCGGTTTTACCTGCGCAATCTGTTGATTCTGTAACCAAACTCGCATCTCACTTCGAACCTCACTTCACTTCGCGTGAATTGTTATTAGAAATTAGCTAACTAAATGAGCAATTTTACCGATTACAATAAATTTAGGTAACTATCTCAAATATTTTGTGATGAAAAAAAAATCTTATCATTATCTTATTTATGATTTAAAGTTCCCGTCCCGTGCAGTGAAGTGAGATTCGAAGTGGGGTTCGAGTTTGGTTACAGAACCGACGCCCGTTCACGATTTTGTATTAGGTAGGTAGGTAGGTACTTAATAAAATTTCTTAGCAGTAATATAACAAAATAAGTATAATAATATTATTTAACATTTAATACTCATTTTGGTAGGTATCTTCTTTTTAAATAAAAATCTATGTATGTTTATTTGTTCCTGGTTCCTGGCTAAAATAACGACATTGCAAATTATGTCGGGTGCAACTTATGTTGTGCATTATTATCCGGCTCTCAATTTCAACACTACACCACATTCCTTGTCACGTTAGATATCTGATATTTGCTAGATTTTGCCACGTTTTATAAGTAGACTAATATTTCGTAAAATAGGCAGTGATAATGAGGATAAAATCTTATACAACATGAAATGTCAGCTCGTGCGGTGACATAATTACAATCTCAGGCGAGGTGACAACCTGACAACTGACATTTATTTTTCTTAATCGTACAAATGCACTAAGAAGTTTTGATTCCGATATCGAAGTCAACCACCCTAAAAATAGCTTTCTACCCCTTTTCAACCCTGTTAGGGGATACATTTCAAGAAAATACGAAACACATATTCCATTAATTTTGTTAAAGAATGTCTATGCCAAATTTCAAGTCAATCGGGCCAAGGAATCGCTTTCTCCCATACAAACTTTGCCACCCTGTTTTACCCCCTTAGGGGTTGAATTTCGCAATATCCCGTCTTAGTGAGCACCTTCACCCTAAAAGGAACCCCCATGCAAAATTTGAGACTCCTAGCACTTGTAGTTTCTGAGATTTCGTGATGAGTCAGTGAGTGATTTACTCTTTTATATATATAGATTACAGGAAAAATAAAACGATGTCTCAATATAGCACAAATTTTTCTAGTATATTATTTAGTATTGTTTAAAAATAGCATTGTAAATGCAAAAATCTCAAATTTAAAAATTATATAGCTATTTCATCTTAATCAATTGTTAAAATATCTGGAAAGATATTTCAATTGAATGTCGAGGTAATTCCTCACATTGGTGAAATAACGCTGGCTTACAGCGGAAGAGTTTAGGATATACTAGGAAAAATTCGACGATGTCACACTAGTGACTCGGTAGCTCAGCGGTCAGAGCATTGGACCGGATATCCAAAGGTCGCAGGTTCGATTCCCGTCTGAGTATATTGATCTGGTGCGAGTCGTTTTTTTTCTAGTATATTATTTAGTATTGATTAAAAATAGCATTGTAAATGCAAAAATCTCAAATTTAAAAATAGCACACTTTTTTTTAGAAATTATCAAATTTCTAAAAAAGTTAACATTATAGTTCCACTATCGGTCAAGAAATGGCGCTGACCTAAAACTGCAATACTAATTATTCTACTCTGCAGTGTGGTTTAATGGTGAAATTGTGATGGTACGGAACCCTCGGTGCGCGAGTCCGACTCGCTTTTGACCGGTTTTTTTCTATATACTTATAAAAATTGAATTGTGATAGCTAAAACCTCAAATAAAAAAAAACTTTTTATTTCTTCGTATTTCTTGAGAAAAGCGCTATACAAACCTTGTGCGGGAAAGGCGAGGACTTTATCATGCGAGGCAATGTAAATGCTAACTTCCCGCGCTCGTCTATAATGTACTATTCATTTTATTTTTTCAGAGATGCTTAGTAAAGATGAATTGGAATGTTTGGAGTCAGATAACAGAGTTCACCAGTTATCTCTGTGTGCAGCCACCATAAATACATTGGATCTTGAAACTATATCTACAACGGTCAGTGTTGTATATTATCTTAATAACACCACATAATACACTTTACTAGATACCTAGCGCAATAGTTTATACTTGAGCAATGTGTAAACAAAACTTTTAGCACTTTTCGTAATAATTCCACCAATAAATTCTCAGTTTCTGTTACGTGTTGACATGATTGTAGTTATTTATAAATGTGTAATTAAAAAAAAAATTGATTGGAGTACGGGTGATTTTAGTACAAACAAAATCTCCGTAAGAAATAACGGAGATTTTGTTTTTGATTCATTCCAAAGATTTGAAGTGTAATTGCAATTTTAGAAATCGCACTGAAGACCGAAAGATTTGTTGTTATTTTGAGTATACACCATGCCTTTATAATTTTAATGATTAAAAAGGAGTGAGAAGTTATATCTCATAATATGAATAATTAAATCGATGAAGGACAAATGAACGAAATCCCAGATAATGTTTTACCAAAAATATTTTAAATCGAATCCCGTGAGTCCAAAAGAACAAAGGACATCAGGCACATGAGACCCAAAAGTGTATAAACATAATTCTGTTATCTATAAACACTTTATGTTACTAGAATCATAAAACAGTAGCAACATTATTTTTTAACTCCTTCATTTAGCTTTAATTAATTATTGAAAAAAACAAAAGCATATCAATGAAACGGACATCTTTGTTAGCGATTTCACAAGTCTCCCCTGAGTATATTTGTTCTGTGGCACAAGTGATCGCGCATTAAAAAAAAAAGTCTGCCGGATGTCAGTCAACTCAACTGTCAAAAGCGTTTTGTTACGTGCGACATATGCACAGATTTTCCGTTTGATCTGGTTCAAACTCGTACATTGTGGTGCTAATCTGGATCACTAACGCAGCTAACGAAACGTGTTGTCGTGAAACTGGTGTTGCTATTTAGTATCGGGGATACCAAAAAAAAAACTTTCAAACGTAAATAACTCTTAAAACACAAATCTTCGTAAAAATCTGAATATTTTCTATGACTTACTAATTCGATGCCTACATTTTGAAAAAAACAGAAACGTTATACATTCTTGGGTTTTTTTCTATGGGACTCTGCCTGATGTCATTTCCAAACCACGCTTACCATAAACATTTCAAATCAAATCACGTTAAGCCAAAAACTGATCATATTAAGACCTAAACATAAATTACAAAAAAAATAAGCAGATATATAAATAAACATCAGCAATATTGACCCAATTTCAATTTCCATGTTTTCAGACACGTTGCACCGAATACTACAATGCCAGGGACTGTTTTATGGGAATAATGCGACAATGCCCCACGCGCACGTATGCTGATTTCTTTGAGAAGTTTTTCGATACTTTTGTCGTTGGCTCCCCTTGTGAAAACAGGGCTGTCATCAGCAATGATATTGAACTTAGTAAGTATCAACCAACGACAAGTTAATATGTCGATTTAGAATTGGATAGAACCAAAAATTTATATTCTTATAGAATGAATGTTAAAGGTTAAATGTTAAAGTTCTTGGATAGGACTAAACTTTATTATTATTATTTATTTATTTTCAGAAAACAAGTTTCATATTAAATTCAAATAATTACAATTTAACAAAATTAATAAATTACAAACTAAATATAATGAAGTTCAAAATAAGTAGGTTTTTTAAAATAAAATTACATTATTTGCCTGCACATGTACCACGACACAGTGATACACGTACTGGCAGTCAAAGCGCTCGAAAAAGCGCGCAGGGGCTGTATTATGATCTCTTATTTCCAGTCAGTTTTCTGACTGGCTATCAGTCTATCTCTTTTATTTGCTATACAGAGAGAAAGAGATGTCACTACAGCAATTTATAAACCTGGCAGGATTTAAGAGCTCGTAATACGGCCTCAGGGCTGGCCCGCACCCTGCGCACCAGGGAAGTGCACCTCTTGCGCATGGTTGTCGAAAAACAATCCACGCGCGCTTCAGCGAACATCCCTGAGGCGCTACAGAATCGAGGCAGCCCCAACAGAGTCCTAAATGCATTATTGAATTGGGCGCGTACGGCGCTGTACTGCTTCTGCGTATAACTCACCCACAGACTGCTCGTGTAGAAGGACGTTTTTGTCACTTACTTATTTGGTAGAATAAAATAGGTAAATAAAGGTAAAAAGGGTAAAATGTTGTTCTCTTTTTTAATTTGCCTACAATGTGACATTTTGAATTTATTTTGGTAAAAAGTAAAATATTCTTTCGTTAATTTAAAACCGTTTTATAATAACGCAAAAAACTCGGTTGTGAAAACCGTTTGAAATTAAAACATTTTTTTACAATGTTAAGAGGGCTCGCTCGCGCCGCGAAAGCCCGCGAAGGCCGCGAACAGCGAGTGTGGAGGGTTTCGCGGCTTCGCGTATGGGCTTCGCGGCTTCGCGTTCGCAGCTTCGCGTTCGCGCTTCGCGGCCGGCGTTCCCCGTTCGGTGGCGGTTTTTTGGTCCGCGTCAAAGAACTTGTGTGCCGAACTAATATTGCCGTGATTCGCGGCCGCGGTTCACGCGCGAGTCTGGAGGGCTATATTTTTTGCACCGTTTTCATGCGCAAACCGCGCCCGTGATTCGCGGCGAGTGTAGAGCCCTCTTGACACCTTTTTCTGTATCATCACCAGAGACCGGACTTGCGGTGGTGCGGTGGCATGAATAAAATGACGTTTAATATGTAGTGCGTAGACAACTTAATTATCTATTTTTGTAATATATCGATAAAAAAATATAATCACTTAAGTATAGACATGCGCGCCGAGGCCTAAATTGCCCGCGGCGGCGCGCCGACCATTTATAGTCGGCGTGGCGTGACCGCGCCGGCGTGGCACAAATTTTTCCGGCATTTTAAGTCAAATTTATTTATTTGCGCAACAACAACACCGCCTATATATATCTTGCACTTTTCTGTGGGGAAAAAATATTTTTTCCTTGAAAACAATTCAAAGTGCCTCCTGACTGCCTAGCTACCCAAACTCATCTTAGATACGCATATTACGTAGATAAACTTGTTCACTTGCGACTAAATTCAGACACATCCTAAATTCGGCCACTCAAACAAAATATTAAATAAACTGTGTGTTATTCCTTAAAGGGTTTTTGTACGAAAAGAAGCTTTGATATCACTCATTAGGAATTGTCAAAATAGCAGCAAGCCGTCATCTGGTTTGCATTTTGCTTGCACTCAGTAGCAATTTGACCAGCAACCCGCGTGGTTGTGCCGCGCGTTGTGCAATTTTGTAGTTAAGTTCGAGGGACATCCAAGTTATGGGTTAAGTGATTTTAATTACTTTCACTGATTTCTCGATCTATTGATGTTTATATGTGATAAAACCTTAATCAAAGAATAATATAGAGTGATATTTTCTCATATAATTTTATTTGTTACTAAATTAAAGCTCGCTGGAGCTAGGTCTAAGAAACTGGTGAAAAATCTAAATTCGGCTGCCTTTTGAAATGGTGGCCGAGCATAGAGTGACCATGAGTCCTATGGTCGGCCACGGGCCAACCATTAAACCAGCGGCCGGGCTTTTGAACCGTTACGCTTTTATTTTTATTTTCGGCCACTTATTATTAATGTTATATGTTAATAATAAAGTACTATAAGCTTATTTTTGATAAGCATAATATTATTAATGTTGATAATAATAATAAATATGTTATTTTTGCAATTAAATATGTAAATAATATCAGCCACACGACACCCTCTGCTGGGTATAGGCCTCCCCCATCGGTTCTTCTCGCCATGTGTTCAGCCCACTGCCACTTCAGCTGATCAATCTTTCGAGCGATATGTCGGTTACTTAAATAAAAACATTAAAGGTTTCTGACACTGGTCATCCTTTATTTCACCTTTGCCGAATTTAGGGAAAACAATGGTCGAATTTAGGGCAAAAGCGTCCGAATTTAAGCAGTCAAAATTTCATTGTTTATAATTTTATTATTATTGTTTTCTTGTTTTTCATGGCCATGTGCTATTATTATAAATAACAAATATATATCAATCGTAAGTAATAAAAATTGCACAGCTAAAATATTTATTTGTATTAAAATGGAACTGCATTTTAATACAAATAAAATATTTTAGATTGAATTTTAAAATTAGTTGACGTGGTTGAATTTAGAAGGAAAAATTAAAAATAGAGCAAGTGAGCAGCTGTGCGTTGCTTCTGCACTTTTCCTGTCCCTCTCGCTCGCTTGCTTTTACTCGCACTCTCTTGCCTTCCCTTGCGCTTGCGCTTCATTCGGCGCGCCGACCCGAACGCCACGGCGGCGGCGGCGCGGGAAAAACGCGGCGCGGCGCGGCGGCGCCGGCGCGGCTCGCATGTCTACTTAAGTATAACGTGAAAAACGAGTAAAAATCGAACAGCATTACTTAAGGCATTACTTAAGTAAAAATCGTGAATTGTAGAAAAAATAATTGGAATTCAGTTTTTCTTGATGCAAAGATAGCGAAGTCAAAGTGAGTGAAATGTCAATTTTTAAAAGATACATCCTCCTTAGTAAAATACAAAAAAATATACAGAGACGCGATCAAAGAAGTTCCACTTCAAAAATATTTTCAAATCATCGATATGTAAACATATACGATAATTTGATAATTACTAGCAAGTTTGTATTCCTGCTACCGCAAATCCGTCCTCTGATCATCACGAACATCTATCGAGAAAAAATGCGCATAAAATTAATCGATAGAGTACTTAATTATCTATGGAAAATTTCATATCCCTTTTTGGCGGTAGATGACACTGTATTTTCCCATACAAAAATACTTTATCTTATATTTTACGCGCGCTATTTTTTTCGTTAACTGCTCGTGCTAAGGGTACAGTCATACAGTACAGTCAATGATTTCTATTTTGTTGGTTTCAGATAATTCAATAACAGAGGAGTAGAACCGCGTTCCTGATATTGTTATCTTCTGGCTATTGCTTACCTACTTAATTTTATATTTTTCTCATTTTCTTACCAATTTTCTGTTTTTGAGTCATTAGTTTGGGTACCTATCACAAA
The DNA here is from genome assembly GCA_943789525.1 of Agriphila geniculea. Classification (NCBI taxonomy): domain Eukaryota; kingdom Metazoa; phylum Arthropoda; class Insecta; order Lepidoptera; family Crambidae; genus Agriphila; species Agriphila geniculea. The sequence goes on from OX038875.1 coordinate 20,719,848, forward strand.
TTTTAATCCACGTATCCTGTTATTAAGCAGAGTAATGCTTTCGTTAGTTTTTAAAAAACTCATAGAAAATTAGTGTGTAGGTACTAACTATATAGTTATAGTATACACATTGTTATTAAGCGGTATTGTGTAAGAAGAATTGTTGGAAATAATTATAATAAAATTATCGATATCGAAACATGATTTTCACCGACTGCTGAGATTTGTCCCTTCCTCCACTTAAAATTAATTGTTTACAGTAGTTATCATCTAATAATTTATTGTTTTATACTTATTGTTTTTCATAAAATATATTAAATAACCTCCGATTTTAATCACTGCATTTTTATTTTATTGACCGACTCCAAAGGACGGCAAGAGATTCAAAATACGACTGTAAATTTACTTTTGTAGATTGTCTAGGAACCTATTAAGATGTTTTTTTGGGTTCCGTACCTCAAAAGGAAAAACGGAATCCTTATAGGATCATATTGTTGTCTATCTGTCTGTTTGTCTGTCTGTATGACGATAAAATATGACGAACTCAATATTGTACCTCATGTGACCTTTTATGTACTCATATTTATGCAAAAATAAATGAATTTAATTGAATCTGTCTGTCTTTCAAGACCGTTTATCTCAAGACCGTTTATCGAGTTGAAATTAAAAATACTCAGGTCTATAATATAATGCTTTGAAGCTGTGAAAAAATGAAATTTCTATGTTTATGTAAAAAAGATACTTCATTTATGTCGCTTAAAAAACGCATAATTCCATTTTTTGCCCGTGACACTACTGCGTGGCACTACCAGTAGTGTCACAGGAAATTTTTTTTCCCGTGTCTCTACCGGTAGTGCCATGGGTAAAACTAATCTCCCATGACACTACTCGATGCCAGTTGTGTCACAGAAAATTTGATTTCCGGTGGCACTATCGGCACAGAATAGCTAATAGTACATGTACAGAAGCAGCATTCCGCAAAGTCATTTAAATAAGTAGCAACTTTTGCTCCAACACAATAAAGTGCAATTCAGGTCGCGCAGCGCTAATAGTAGTTGCCTCTCTTTCTATCGCGTGCATTACCTTTTCTGCCGACGCAACGTTAGGGTCGTCTTAAATGAACTGTGTAGCATATATCATAATGTGAAAAACGACAATTGTTTATTGGTTTTTTGATTTTGACATCCGTACACGGCATAGTAATGGCGATTCGACATTGTTTCTCAGGCATTAAGATGCCGCGCGACTACACAGGCGGGCGTGTGGCGGCTCGCTGACCGAGTGAAGGAGGCCTGCTATCGGGCTTTATTTCTTCGTAATACGGCACCATAGTAACAGGATCACATAAATATGGCAAGGGTTAATTAATAATGTTTTCATAATATTTTTTATTGCACAGTAAAATCTTCTGCATATTTATGGGATCCTGGTACTTTGGTAACATACTCGTACTACGTATTAGCCTAATCTGAAACCAAAACTGAGTTAGCAGTGTATGGGTTGAGTTTATCCACGGGAAATTTTGATGTATGAGTCCAATCAACCAATGAGAGAAGTATAGTCGCATTACTTCTTTCCCAGCAAAAATGTAAACAAAGAAATGTCACTGTCAAATTGACAAACTGACCCTGATAGTGACATTTTCAGATATTGAAAACCTTTGGTCACTTTTAAAACTTTTTAATTTGTTTATTATATTTTGAGCCATAATAAATATAATGTCATCCAGGGTTATTTTAAAGTAGGATGGTGATTAGAAATTTTATCTTTATGACCTATCATAATTTTTGATGTTAAAAGTTCTTGAAACGAACTGATAAGTAACTTTACTTAGATATTGACTGTATGTAAACTATCAAAAAGACGTAGCATCATCGCCTGTTCCCCGCCAATACTAAAAGACAAATGTTACTACTACAGCTACTAGTCGTAATACTAATTTATATGAAATTTTATAAAAAGACCAAAGGTTGATGATGTGTGCGGTTTGCAGTTGATGTGTGCACAGCATCATAAAATGTTTTCTACTATAAAACTTTTATTATGAAATATTAAATTACATTACTGTTTTTGACGCAAAGCTCATGACTCAGAATATTTATCTAATCTATTTTTATTAGGTTTGTGATGAAAAAGCACGTAAATGTGTTTATTTCTTGACTTAGCAATATACTATTTCTTTTTGTGTTGTTTTGTTCTGGCAACACCTTTGTTTACATTTTTGCTGGGAAATTAGTAATGCGACTTTAGGGTCACGGAAAAGAAAAATTACCCATGACACTATTGATAGTGCCACGCAGTAGTTTCGCGGGCAACAAAGGCATATTTCGACACTCTCAAGGGAATCAAAATTCACAGGCTACTTCCTGTTGACCTGGAACTATAAAAATTTAGCAAGTAATATTGTCTTATACTACAAGTACAATGAAAAATCTGAAAACCATACATTTGTAAATAAATCATAAAACTGTATGTATGTCTGTCCATCGTTCTGTTAAAACCATTTAGCTCGGGAACGTGTCGTATCGAGTTGAAATTAAAACAATATACTCAAGTTAATACGGAAAAATCTGAAAATATACATTTGTAATTAAATCATAAAAAATATAGTCTTTATTTTAAGTACCAACAAATTTGTACGGAACCCTCGGTGGGCGAGTCTGACTCGCACTTGGCCCGTTTTTTTCTGTAGGAAAGGGGATAGGTGATAGACGGGGTAACGCATCAATTGGTACCAATACGTGGTAAGGGAACACGGTGATCGCACGGTATCCCGAATTATTTTTAATAGCATTGGGACAAATTAAGTAAAAAAAACAAAAAAAAAATAATGTTGTCTATTATCGTTACTGAATCAAATAAAAAATTCATGACCTTCAAATGGCATTGGAAATGATTTTTAGTAATAAAAAAGAAAACGAACTTATAGGAAGGAATAATTTCATTATAATATTTTTCAAAACATGTTTATACTTTTATTGTTATAGAAAATAAAGACGTTTTAATACTATATCTATACTACCTACATACTAGGTAAGTACAGCTTTGTGTACGAACATGCATATTTTTTTTTTTTTTTAATAAACATTTATTTTAATTATTATTAAAAAATAAATCAGGTTACAGAGATTTTAATTCAATATTCTTTTGCCGAAAACGGGGCCCTATCCCTTTATACCCGTTTTGTCTTTAAAACTCTACACTAAAATTTACTTCACTTTTGGAGACGCAACCGCCGTCGATAGATCGTGAGTCTATCTTAGAGCACACAAAAAATACTTTATTACTATAAAGACACGGTTGATCGAACGCCGCGTGGGGGAGGGCCATGTTTTTAGACCCCGTCGGTCGCCTGCTCACGTAGGTAAGTAATTAATATTTAAATTACTAAAGTAACCGACATCGCTCGAAGGATTACTCAGCTAAAGTGGTAGTGGGCTGGACACATAGCGAGAAGAACCGATGGCCGTTGGGTCTTGAATGGCGACCGCGCATCGGACGCTCCGTGCTAGGCCCCCGACAAGGTGGACCGGCGATCTAGTGAAGGTCGCGGGAAGCCACTGGATGCGGGCAGCGCGGTAACCGATCACATGTCCGAAATTTACTTATCCTAATTTCATTTGACCGAAAACTGTTGACCGACGTCTTTGTTGCTATATGTTTTGTTTGCCATATTTTTAAATCATCAAAATATCATTTGGCATATGTCTCATTTTACCGAACTACGTTTCACCGATTTTCAAAACAACTTTTTTACTATTGGCCGAAGTCTCTTTTAGCTTTTTTTCATTTGCCAGATAACTTATTTGCCATACTTTTACTTCACCAGAACAACATTTTACCGAATATCATTTGGCCGCAAGTTTATTAGAATAAAGATATTTTTTACATTTACTTTACCTTTGACTTTGACATTGGTGGGTTAGGTTAGGTCAGTGTTTTGACCACTCGTAGCAGAGCGAGCAAAGCGGGTGGAGCTTAATAATGCTTGCATGCATGTTCCGTGCTTGCTTGTTTGCTTGCTCGCTTTGATGCATGCTTGCTTGTTTTTTGCATGTTGGGTGCTTGCTTGCAAAATGCTTGCCGGGGGGTGCAGGGGGCCTGAGGCCCCCCGCTATAAAGAAAAACTTTTAATGCACCTACCAGTAGGTTAGGTTAGGTTAGTGTTTTGACCACTCGCAGCGGAGCGAGCGAAGCGAGCGGAGCTCCAAAATGCTTGCATGCTTGCTGGCATGCTTGCTTGCATGCTGCATGTCTGCTTGCATGATGCATGCCTGCTTGCATGCTGCATGCCTGCTTGCATGCTGCATGCCTGCTTGCATGCTGCATGCCTGCTTGCATGCTGCATGCCTGCTTGCATGTTGCATGCGTATAAAATTTGGGAAAATATTAGTTAACCTAGAATCGAGTGTTGGTAGTTATTTTGCATGCATATTTATTGAGTCTAACAGAAAATAATTAAAATTAATAAATAATTAATTTTCAGAACATAACGAAAATTTCTCCGATTCCAGTTTAAAACGATTTTGGAAATCAACTAATAACATTGGAATATTAAATATTATACTAGGAAAAATACGACTCGCTACGAAGATTAGGAATCGAAAATAGTGTGCTACTAGTTTTTAAGGCGTTTGGTGAACTGAAATTATGGCAAATAAATCAGTGGAATAAATAATGTTCGGGCATATAATACTTCGACGAAACGTTTTTTCGACCGAGCATTACCTCGGTAAAAAGTTTTTCGGCCAAATGAGACGTCGGAGTAACGAAAAAAATCGAATTAATATTAGAGCAACTGATACAGTGGGAAACGTGATTTCGACGAAGTAAAAAAATTCGAAACGCAAATAGTCGAAAAGTTGTCGGTAAAATGAAATTCGACCAACACAAAATTCGGTCTTAAGATAGGTAACCGGGCAGCGCAGGACCGATCGTCGTGGAGATCCTTGGGGGAGGCCTATACCCAGCAGTGGGTGTCGTGCGGCTGATATGATGATGATGATGATTACTTGTTTATGAGTTGTTTCAGTAGAATGCATCTTATTTTTGTATTTTACGTAAATAACTTGACGAGAATCTTCTTTGAAATTTAAACTTGCACAATCATAGCATTTCGGTTGCTGTGCGAAACTTTGTTTTGGTATTCTGTGGAAGGAAAACATAGTTTTTCTTTAATTTTTAGAGGCTTGATTAATGGATAACATAATAAATAATTTATTCCAAGTTAGAAAATCTTTCAGAGCTTGAAGATTTTGACTAATCTATGAGTATGTCCTATTTAGGCAGACAGCGAAAGAAAACATCCCTGAAGAAGAGCCTGATGAAGTTACAGTGGAAATGTCACCTTCCCCACCGACCTAGACACCTTCCCCGCCGATGCAGCCACCTTCTCAGTCGATTCAGCCACCTCCGATGATACCAAGAGCCGATGCCTGAAAATCAAGACCTTTACGTAGAGGGAGGTCAGTTTCCACAACAAAAAGGGATTGGGGCCGATCGTTATCCATTAAAAATACTCGAAGAGTTACAAGAAAGCGAAATATATGGAAACAAGCTGCTAATTTTGTGACATACAAATTATTCCTGAAACCTGATTGCTGGAGATCAGATACCACAGGTTTTTTTTTTATTTTTCCTTAGTTTTTTAGGCACTGCCAAAAGCACAGAATAAGGTTTCACACATATAATAAAGATTTGTTCCTTTCGGGTGTAAAGGGCTATACAGAAGCGATCGAAAAAACATTTCCAATGTTAAACTTATACACACATACAAAACAAATGCCGATTAATTGTAATCGGTAATCTATTGATATGATAAAATGTTTTTAGCTAAATTTCTCATAAGACTGATGAAACTTAGTATTCTATGACGTGTTTCAAAGAAAATATTCGCATTGGCCCTAATGGATATGAGAGTCAATATGGCGGGTGTATCATGGCGAATCGAACTCTGGTATTTGGCGACAAACTCGGTCGAACTACCGACTATAGATATGACTAATCAGATTATCGCTACGACCTTTCGTTCTCAAGATCCAGGTAGAAAGGTCTCCACAGCGTATCCTCACATATCTCCAAAACGCAAGACCGACAAACTCTGGTTCTTGGTGACAAACTCCGACAAACTACCGGCTACACACACGAGTAATCAGATTTCTTCAGAAGAGATCTGTGTGGCTCAGCTATAGAGACGGTCTCTACAGCTGCGCCACATGTATCTCCTAAATGCTAGACCGACAAACTCTGGTTTTTGTGCGACAAACTCCGACAAACTAACGGCTATACATACAAGTAATCAGATTTTCGCTACGACCTTCCGTTTTCGAGATCTGTGTGGCGCAGCTGTAGAGACGTCTCTACAGCTGAGCCACATGTATCTCCTAAACGGAAGACCGACAAACTCTGGTTTTTGGCGACAAACTCCGACAAACTATAGACTTCATCATGGCATAGTCAAAAAGTCAGATTTCCAACTTTTTTTTTGTGGCGCAGCTGTAGTCCGGCACGTTATCACGGCTAGATTTTACCATTCATTAGTGCCATTCATATTTTGGTAACTACTATTTAGTACTATTCGTTTGGAACTATTTGGTACCATTCATTAGGGAGTATTTAGTACAAATAATTTAGTACCATTCATTTGTCACTATTTAGTACAAATTATTTGTTGCCATATAGTACAAATTATTTGGTACCATATAGTACCATTATTTTGTTACTATTTAGCGCAATTCATTGGGTACTATTAGGTACAAATTATTTGGTAACATATTGTACCATTAGTTTGTTTCTATTTAGTACCATTCATTAGGTACTTTTAGGTACAAATTTGTACACTTACTTTGTTACTTAAGTACCTTTATTTACTACTATTTAGTACCATTAATTAGGTACTATTAAGTACAAATTATTTGGTGCCATATACTACAAATTATTTGGTACCATATTGTACCATTCGTTTGTTACTTTGAGTACCATTCATTAAGTACTATTTAGTACAAATAATTTAGTACCATTTTGTACCATTCGTTTGTTACTTATTAGTACCATTCATTAGATACTATTTAGTACTAATTATTTGGTGCCATATAGTACAATTTATTTGGTACCATATTGTACCATTCTTTTGTTACTATATGAATGGTACTATTTAGTAGAAATTATTCGGTACCATATAGTGTCATTAGTTTGTTACTATTTAGCACCATTCATTAGGTACTATTAGGTACAAATTATTTGGTACTATATTGCACTATTACTTTGTTACTATTTAGTACCATTCATTAGATACAATTTAGTACAAATAATTTAGTACCAATCATTTGTTTCTAGTTAGTATTATTCATTAGGTAGGTAGTACCTAATGAATAGTACTTAATAGTAACAAACGAATGGTATTACATGGTACCAAATAAATTGTACTAAATAGTACCTAATGAATGAAACTAACTAGAAACAAATGTATGGTACTATAAGTTACTAAATTATTTGTACTAAATTATACCTAATGAATGGTACTAAATAGTAACAAAGTAAATAAACAATATGGTACCAAATAATTTGTACCTAATAGTACCCAATGAATTGCGCTAAATAGTAACAAAATAATGGTACTATATGGTACCGAATAATTTGTACTAAATAGTACCATTCATATTGTAGCAAACGAATGGTACGATATGGTACCAAATAAATTGTACTATATGGCACTAAATAATTTGTACTAAGTAGTACCTAATGGATGGTACTAAATAGTAACAAACGAATGGTTCAATATGGTACCAAATTATTTGTACTAAATACTATAATACTAATACTAACAAAGTAAGTGTACAAATTTGTACCTAAAAGTACCTAATGAATGGTACTAAATAGAAACAAACTAATGGTACAATATGTTACCAAATAATTTGTACCTAATAGTACCCAAATGAATTGCGCTAAATAGTAACAAAATAATGGTACTATATGGTACCAAATAATTTGTACTATATGGCAACAAATAATTTGTACTAAATAGTGACAAATGAATGGTACTAAATAGTACCTAATGCATAGTACCAATTAAAACAAACGAATAGTACTAAATAGTAGTAACCAAAGTATGAATGGCACTAATGAATGGTAAAATCTAGCCGTGATATACTTTAAAACCATAAGGGATCCCGCGATGTTGTTGATCACAAAAAAAAACTGTTGTTTGATTTCTCATAAACTACTTAAGTAATCGAGAATGTGTTTTTTTTTTGCCTTGAGGTACATTTTAGGTAAATTTTTTTGATGTAGTTATATTTTATGTATAATGGTTCAACATTGATTTATTAAAGAACACCCGCCATATTGACGTCAATATGGCAGGTGTACCTTTGATTTCGTTATAACTTTTTTCTTATTTAGGTACAATTTTTTTTAATTCCAGGTACTAAATAGTACATTTTAGGTACATTTTTTTGGTATTTGAGACAGTTCGATTCGACATGATACACCCGCCATATTGACTCTCATTAATGGATCTAGACCAAACAGGCAAAACTGGCTGATAAAGTACTATAATTAGTTCAAGGCGTAGGTATTTTTCTTTTGCTATCATCTCTATATTAACTGTTTACAATTTTCGAAGAAGTCAGTCCGCGATAAATAAGTTACCGAGCGAGCTTATTACAAATAAAAAAAAAATATGTTGTATAAATTATTCGTAGCTTTTGCTATCATAGGTGAGTACCTTAGATGTAATAATAATATCCTACCAATTAGTTAAATGTTCTCCCTATTTATCTAGGGTCGACGGAGTACGCCCTTGCTTCTATAACATTTTTAATAAGGAATTTAATAAGGATTATCGCATGAATTGATAATATTATTTTTACAGTGGTTATTTATTATTCAGAAATCACGTTAGTGAAGTTTATACACTTATTATAATATGTGTATTAGATTAATTAATGGATACTTTTATCGCATGGTAGCCGGACGTGGCTTGGATCGGAAGAATGTCACATTTGAGAGGATTCATGGAGTGTTCGTTGACGAGTGCACGAAATACGGGTCCCCTGAGGAAGCTAATAAAGTTGAGGTAAGACGACAGAACTTGCGAGAAGGAATTGATTAAGTTAAAAGCACGTCAGCCATTATTAATGTCTTCATTGCTGGGGCACAGGGGGGTATTACAACCTCTTAAAACTTGCCAGGTTTATGAATTGCTATAGTTACATCTCTTTCTCGCTGTATAGCAAATAAAAGAGATAGATTGATGGCCAGTCAGAAAACTGCCAGGAAATAAGAGGTCATAGTTATTATGATAAGTATTATGACCTCTTATTTCCTATGCATAGAAAAGCATTATGGGTAGATATGGAGGTCATAAGTCATCATCACTCGAGCCCAATGCGAATTGGTGGATGTTAAAGACTACATGCAGCCAAGACCGACGTGCTTTCCGAAGCATTAAATAAACCTATAGGTGATGCGCAACTCCTGTTTTTTTTTTCAAAATGGACCCAACTCAATATTCCGTGGTGTTTTTTTTATTTTTTTCGATATTGCATTTAGATTTCGAGATACTTATAGAAGAATTTATAACAAAATCGAGAAAAAAGAGCTGAAAGTTTTCACTTTTTGCGATTTTTGGAGAAAAAAATCCACCGTCTTGTAGTCCTTGTCAAACCTTTTAAGATAATCACCCACATAGCTTTACAACCATAAGAATAAATATTCTTATACTACAACTCACGACACCTCGCGATGTCAGACTCTGAACGAATTTGGCTATAAGTACTGAAGCGATAAAAAAAACTTTTTAGGGTTCCGTACCAAAATGGTAAAAAACCGGCCAAGTGCGTGTCGGGCCACGCGCCATAGGGTTCCGTAGTTACCTTATACCATACCATATTTAATACCACCTATCATTTTTCGTCTGCAAAAATAACTTTGTTTTTCACAGTGTTGCTATGAATGATAAAGTTATATTTGCGGTTTTGGAAAATGTGCTATATCTCAAAAACTAATTACTATATCTCGTTCAAACCAATTTTGGTTGAAAGTGTTTATTAAGATCTACAGCATATATTTTTTTTAGATTTTTCACTCTCTTATTTCAAAAGTTAAAGGGGGGGGGGACACCCATTTTACCACTTTGGCGGTGAATATCTTTCAAACGGTCGACTTTGAGAAAAAGTTGTCTTAGGAACTTCAATGTCATTTTTAAAGACCTATCTATAGACACCCAACACGTGTTTGTTTGAAGAAAAAAAATTTTTTCAGTTTCAGTTCCATGTATGGAGAGCCCCCCCTTAATCTTTTATTTTTCTTATTTTTGTATTAAATTCGTTAAGCGGTTAACAGAATACATCTACCTACCAAGTTTTAACTGTGTAGTCTTAATACTTTCGGAATAAAGTAGCTGTGACATACGGACAGACAGACAGACAGACAGACATGACGAATCTATAAGGGTTCCGTTTTTTGCCATTTTGGCTACGGAACCCTAAAAAAAGGAACCCTTATGGTGTGACTCAGTCTGTTTGTCTGTCACAGCTGGATATCTCGAGAACTACTAATGGTATCAACTTGAAATTTGGAATAGTTTAAGATGACATTTGCCCAACTATTTTGCAAATAAGAAAGAAATAAAAAAAATTATTTTTTTACAACAGGGACTGAAAAGGGGTCTTAAAAATTTGAAGTGAGGTGACTAGGGCGTGTGGGGTATCATATGAAAGAACGCTGTTTGCACATTTTAATACATTTTTTTCTTTTTTCTTAGGCCGCATAGTTTTCGACTTATGATGAAAAATGTAAAAAAAAAATACCGTTCCCCCCCCCCTTATCTCCGAAGTTTGCAAAGAGAAAAATCTGAAATAATTCTAAGTGATAGTAGTTTACGTAAAGATTACAGGAAAAATAAAACGATGTCTCAATATAACACATATTTTAGAAATTAAAAAAACAAACAAAAATTCTTTAGTTTCACTACCAGTCAACAGATGGCGGTGAGCTAAGAATGCTGACTTGCGAAAAAAAATAGTTCGACTATCGGTCAAGAGATGGCGCAACCTAATACTACAGTAATAATTGGTAGCTGGTTCCAATATCATTCATTACCTACTTTTTGCCGTACGAATAAACGAAGAATAAGTTCCTACTTAGTAATATAAACAGTTTGCAATGTGGAGCGGCTGAAACGTTTTTCAGTCACCATAAGCAACTGTGGTTAAGATTTGTAAATTAACTGTCCGCCTGTTCACCCTTCCACCTGTCTGCCGTTTATCCTACTTTTTGTACTTAAGTAGTTAAGTAACATATCCAAATATATTTATGATTGTACGGAACCCTCGGTGCGCGAGTCCGACTCGCTCTTGACCGGTTTTTTTAATTTTAAAAACACAAATTTATAAATGAGTTTCATGTATGTACCTATATAATTAAGGTTTATGGTCTAATTTGGCAAAGTACTTGCTAACAATGCTACTCTTTGGTTTGCCACAGGTAAAATTCATCACATTTGAAAATTGCCTTTTAGCTGAAATAGGTATCGATACTTTGAAAGTTCTGAATCATGCCACGCCCGAAGAAACTCCTGCGGCTATGCTGAACTTTACTGAAAAGTAAGTACCTATCTATTTGTCGAGTATTTGTATTGTTTCACATGTAGGTACGTGTGATATTCGTGTGACCCAGAAGAAAATCAGTAGGTAGAATAGGTACTTGTAATGTAATAGTTATTTATGGAACTGTATAATGAAGGGTATTTATACCTAATTATGTACAGTTGCATACAAGACTTTATCTTCACCCATTTTTTATTATTTTTATTTTTGTTTAGGAAACAAACAATATTTTAATACATGGATTAAAAACACCCATGATATTTATCCTACACCCATGATAACTAAATTTCCTCTATAAAGGGTTTTGACTTTGACTTCGTCTTTGACTTTCCTCCCCCTTCTCGTTATTATGTCTTCCGAAAGTGTATTAAAATGTTGTACTGAATTTCATAATGCAAAACTTGCAGTGCAATAGGACCAGCTCTCGTTTGGGATATTATAATGAAGGCAGTAAGCTAACTGTTTCAGAACCCTTTACAGAGGATTTAAAGCATGGTTATAGATAAATAGTTTGATGTAGCCCATTTATAAATTTATAAGCGTTTTAATCATTAAGTTTAAAAAAAATTCAAACTTTTTTTATTACAGCCTTTGCGCTAGGAAGCAGCAATTGATGGAGAACAGCTGTGTATTCAATCTGATCGACACCACCCTGTCTTGTGCCGATCCTGCCTCTAAAGAAAAGGTGGAAGTCTTTAAAAAGACGTACCGCGGTTTCGTCGACTACGTCTGCGAAAGTAGAACGACTATAATAGAGAGTAAGTTAAAGCAAATCTTAATATATAAAATCGTAAACTGAATGACTGAATGACTGACTGACTGACTGACTGATCTATCAACGCACAGCCCAAACCGCTGGACCTAGAGATTTGAAATTTTGCACAGAGATACCTTATACAGTGTAGGCATCCACTAAGGAAGGATTTTTGAAAATTCTATCCCTAAGGGGATGAAATAAGGGATGAAAGTTTGTATGAAAGTCCCTCAGTTTTGAATCTAGGATCGTCAAATTTTGTGTTTAGGCTGACGATTGAAAATTAATAAATACGGGTCTCAGTGTTTTTCAAAATTCTACCCCCGAAGGGGTCAAAAGGGGGATGAAGTTGTGTAATGAAGAAAATCCTTTATTTTCGAAGTCAAAATTGCTAAATATATAATTTAGGCTTATGGATGGAAATCTAACGCAACGTATATTTTTTTTCACTTCTCAAGCTTACGCGCTCACTAGACATGAAATAAAACACTTTTTAACGGATACTAGCGCGGTTTTATTGAATGTACTTTGGTATTTAGTTGGTATTTGGTTTGATTTTTGGTTTTTCCCGACGTTTCGGCACCTTTGCAGCTGCCGTGGTCACGGGGGACTGACTGAATGCTGCAAAGGTGCCGAAACGTCGGGAAAAACCAAAAATCAAACCAAATACCAACTAAATACCAAAGTACATTCAATAAAACCGCGCTAGTATCCGTTAAAAAGTGTTTTATTTCATGCAACGTATATTGTTATTGTTAGTATTTCAACCCCTACGGAGATGAAATGGGGGTGAAAAGGGGTAAATAAACCTAATAATAGATATGGATGTCGTTATTGGGGTTTTCTGGGATGACGATTGCAAAAATGATATTTATTTTGAAGTCCAACACGGTGGACATGATTTGACCCCTCAAGGGGTGAAAATGGGGTTCAAATTTTGTATGTTAAAATAATATTAAATGGCCAATACAACTTTAAACTTCGTAGGAGCACGTCTAAAAATAAATAAGCAAACATATATTTTGTGATTTTGAAAATCAACCCCTTAGGGGGTAAATGGGGTGAGTAAACATAAAAATCGATGTGGAGGTCGTTCTTGAGGTTTTATGGGATGGTGATTACAAAAAATGAGATTTATTTTGAAGTCCAACACGGTGGACATGATTTAACCCCTAAAGGGGTGAAAATGAGGTTCAAATGTATGGAAAAAGAATATAAAATAGACATACAACTTTATAATTCGTAGGAGCATGTCTAAAAATAAATAGGCAAACACATGTTTTGTTATTTTGAAAATCATCCTTTAGGGTGTAAATGGGGTAAGTAAACGTGAAAATCGATGTGGATGTCGTTCTTGAGGTTTCATGGGATGGTGATTGCGAAAATGACATTTATTTTGAAGTCCAACACGGTGGACATGACACATCATGGACCTGTACCTGGACATGCACATCCAGGTAACGGGAACGAGAACAGGCACGGGCACGGGCACGGGAACGGGAACGGGAACAGGACGAGAACGGGACGGGAACGGAACGGGCCGGAACGGAAACGGAACGGGAAGGAATCTGGAATGAAACGGGAACGGAAAGGGAACGGAATGGGAACGGGAACGGAACGGGAACGAAACGGGAACGGAACGGGAACGGAACGGGAACGGAACGGGAACGGAACGGGAACGGAACGGGAACGGAACGGGAACGGCACGGGAACGGAACGGGAATGGAACGGGAAAGAGAAAGGTACAGGAACAGGAACGGTACCGGGAAAAGGAACGGAAGGAGTACGGGACGGGAATGGGACGCGCACGGGAACGAAATGGGAACGGAAAGGGAATGGAACGGGAACGAAACGGGTACGAAACGGGAACGATACAGGAACGGAACGGGAACGAAAACGGGACGGGAATGGTAAAGGAACGGCACGGGAACGGAGGGGAAAGGATCGGGAACGGAACGGGACGGGAACGGGAATGGGACGAGGCGGGAACGGGAACGGGAACGGGAACCGGACGGGATGGGGACGGGAACGGGAACGGGAACGGGAACGGGAACCGGAAACGTAAAAATGACTGGTCAGATCCTGGTTGAAGGTTCTCTAGGGATTTTCTCTAACATCCACGCGGACGAAGTCGCGGGCAGAAGCTAGTGTCATATAATCCGATATGCGCTAGAGCCTTGACTTCCATCCATCCATAAGCCTAAATATTAATGTTAGCTATGTTTACTTCGAAAATCAAGGATTTTCTATACACAATTTCATTCCCCTTTTTACCCCTTCGGGGGTAGAATTTTGAGAAACGCTGAATACTTATTTATTAATTTTAAATCGTCAGCCTAAACACAAAATTTGAAGATCCTAGCTCCAAAACTGAGGGACTTTCATACTTACTTTCATCGCTTATTTCATCCCCTTAGGGTTGGAATTTTCAAAAATCCTTCCTTAGTGGATGCTTACACTTACACTGTGTAAAGTATCTGTGTGCAAAATTTCAAGTGTGTAGGTTCAGCGGTCTGGGCTGAGCGTTGGTAGATCAGTCAGTCAGTGAGTAATTCAGTTTACGATTTTAATTTTATATATTAAGACTAGCTGCCGCCCGCGACTTCGTCTGCGTGGAAAGATTTTTTGCTATCCCTCGGGAACAATATTTTTTTTTCGGGATAAAAGATACCCTATGTCCTTCTCTATACCCCTGACAACGTGTATGCAAAATTTCATGATGATCGGTTCAGTAGTTAGGACGTGAAGGCGTAACAAACAAACAAACAAACAAACAAACGGACTTTCGCATTTTTAATATTAGTAAGGATGATATTGTGCGTGCGTACAAACTTACGAGTTTAATTTTATTTCACGCTTTTTAGAGCCGTTTATTTATGAAACTGTTTATGTTGCTTTTTTCAAGGTTTTTGAAGAAGTTTTCCTTTTACTTTCTTGTTTTCAATTTTGTATGTGATATGTAATAGCGATAATATTATCTAAGTTACGATAGCCTAATGTCAACTGCACATCACCTTTTAGCCCCGCCGCACCGCACATGCCCACAATCGCACGCGTTCACGACACCAATGTCGCATTGACATTGGTACGAAAAATTTTCTATGTCTATGGTTGCATCAGTCAGTGTCTCAAGTAGGTAACATTCGTATCGTAGACGAGAACAAAGCAAGATGGACGCGATTGATTTAAGTTCTGAATTCGATAGTGATAACGAGTTTTTAAATAGATTTTTGTTATTAAGATCATCGTCCATAAAAAATAAGCTCTTACATGTCGAAAAGAAAAACACATGGAGAATTTAAATTAACTTCTGAGTTTTCCGACGAAAAATTCAAAAACTATTTTAGAATTACTATATTTATTTAAGAAGTAAACGCGATGATTGCGCGGTGGTCATGATGAATTAGTATAGTACTGAAGAAAAATTTGCTGTTTTTGTTTAGTGCCTCTGCGATTCGTTTCCAAATAGAATCCTTTAATTTTGTATTCATCTAATCTGGTGGTTTTAAGTCGTATTTTTCGCTTTGAACAGCTTCAATTGATTCCTCCATTTTAGGAACACTCGCGACACTGCCACTTGAAATTAGTGTCAAAAATACTGCTTTTCCCGACGCAGCAGGGACGTTACGTATTTGTTAAGGAGTTCTCCTGGTACCTCATCATCAGCTCCATTTCACCATATTGCTGAACATAAATTGCTAAGCAACTATGTGTATGGTTCACCCCGAAGGATTTAAAAATACTTGGTCGCTGCTGTTGCGTGGAGCAAAACAGCATGAATATTTTATTTCGTATTGTGATAAGCAAGCCGTCATACAGATGGCGCTGTCTTACACCAAAGTAATCATATTGCACCCGTGAAATACTATTGAATAATTTTGATGACCTTGTCTTCATCATCAGTTCCACTTCACCAAATGGTGATTTTCAAGAGCAAATGCACGAGTTAATAAAGAAAATACTCAAATCGCTATAGGAGTCCCTATAATATTTGAAGAGTTTCCTTAATTTCTCCAGTATCTCATCATCAGATCCTGACTTGATGCCAATGGGACCATTTTGGAAGCATACATTCTGTGTACTAAGTATCGGGAATTTGTCAATAAAACAAAAAATACAAACTATTCATCTAAATTTATTTTATCGCCTTCAAAGTAGGCCCCATCGCTTGCAATACAACATCTCCACCGCTTCACCCAGTCTTCCATACATTTTTCATAGGCTATTTGCGGTATGGCCTTTAGCTCATTCAGCGAATTTTCTTTTATGGCTTCTATCGACTCAAAACGATTTCCTCGAAGTGGTAATTTTAACTTGGGAAATAAAAAAAAGTCAGACGGAGCCATATCAGGTGAATACGGTGCTTGGTCGAGAACTTTTGTTGAATTTTTCGCTAAAAACTCTTTCACTATAATGGCTGTGTGTGATGGTGCATTATCATTTTCCATTGTAAAAATCGCCGAGGACTCAAAATTATCACCAACAAAAAGTGTAGTTTAAAACAAATTAAATGACAGATCCCGCTCAAATTTTGCGCGCTTAAGGTGGTACTCTGAGCGAAAGTGGCGCCGCGGTGAATTTTATTTAATATTATAATTTTAATACACAATTTTAATAATGTTTATCGTGGAGATTTTAGGGCCCACAGTCTAGTATTTTTAGACGGTATCGGTACATTCCATAGTAGTCACTGCTAGAAGTAGATAGAAAAACTGCTAAAAGTGGCCGTTTTTGACACATTTGCTATCTACTTCTACGAATGACTGCGAGGGCATGTAGTGATACCTTCTAAAAATACTAGACCATGGGCCCTAAAATCTCCACGATAAACATTATTAAAATAATTTTCTATTAACAACTTATTAAATAAAAACCTCTGAGGGCGCCACTTTCGGTCATACAACCGCCTTAATCGTACAGTGCTACCAACATGCAGTAAAAAAATTAGAACGACCTCTTTTACGCGGGTCTTTTTATTGACATATTCCCGATACTTTTTACACAGAGTAGTACATTTTCAAAATAAATTAATTTTCCAAATTGATACACCGTCTTCGAATAATCGAATAACATACATAAAAAAGATCACGACGAACTGAGAATCTCTTTCTTTTTTATGTCGGTTAATAAAGTATTTTATATTTACGCAGTCAAACTATTATTACTTATTTTGATAGATTCACTTGATGCAGAGTCTATTCGATGCGTAGACGGCAAACAGCAGCAGACAAGAAACTGTTTGAATACACATGACCTGATTGAGGAAGCCATGCTGCCCGTGTCTACTTCAGTAAGTGTTGTAAATCAAATAAATTGAACTAAGTACTTAATTGTGACCCTCGCGCCTCGCAAAGTATATAATGTACCTACAACTAGTAGCTCTGTGAGTCATGTTTCTGACATTTTTGAAATGGCTGATATGTTTTTATTTGTTTGAAAAATTTCGAAAAACTGAAACGACACAAAAATTCTATATAATTATCGAACCTGTTCACAAAATTTCACGAGAATCGGTGGATAAATGCGACCTGTAGAGGAGAACAACAGACGGACATAGAAATAATTTTTGCCCAAGCTGAAACGGAGACGTTTCACTCACGCTTCGCGTGATCGCTCGGTCATTACACGCTTTATTAATTATCCAAAGTCACATTTTCATTATCGAAAGATGTAAATATCGTACTATTGCGAAGACGAAGTTATTTAAATATTTTATACTTTTTTTACGCAACCAAAAATTTTGAAATATTTTATATTTTTACTTTATAAATCTTTATTGTACAACAATACACAAAGTATGGTACAAGGGCGGACTTAGTGCTAAAAGCATTATCTACCAGTCAACCGACGACAATTAGAAAGACATTCATAAATGCGGTACAAATAAAAGAATTCAACGAAAATTTAACAAATTTTTAAATATAGGAACCTACTTACTAATACTTAACCAGAGTAATAAATACTATTACTTACAAAATATATATTATGACATAATATTATAAATAAACATAAATACATTCATAATTATATACAAAATATATAAATACATAATTGTATACAAAAAAACAAGTTTGACAATGATTATTCACATCATGTGCGTAATCCTTCCAAATGAAAAGCATGAGTATTTTTTTTAAATGAGAATTTGCTAGGAGGTCTCTGGGTGGTCGTTGATCATTTTCTATTAATAAAGGAGCTTATTCCTACCTATAAACAACATTTCAGCTAATTCCATTTTTTCAAACATTCCGCATTGATGCTAAAAAAATAACTAAGAAGCATTTTAAGGACTTTTGCTTTTGAACTGGGTGTCAGTGATGTACTATTATGTATTCTGTGGTGATGTGATAAGGAATAAAACATTTATTATACATACTTACGTACTTTGTTACGACGATTGTCATTTTTCCTGTCGCAGGATTGGTGCAAGCATTACGATGACATTAAGAAATGCCTGGTAGATGAGCTGAAGCAGTGTCGGAGCCAGGGCCCTGCCGAGTTTGTCGAGAAGCTCCTAAATACCTTGGTCGCGGGTTCCATCTGTGATGGAACTACTATCAGCGTGAATGTAAGTTCCATCATAGGATTAGCTTACTCCTGTAAACTTGTGTTTTCGCTTTTTTTATCTCTTCGCCTTATTTCCAAATTCTCATAGCTATACTCTCTTTTTATTCATAATCATAACTTGTATTATTCATTAATTCAAAAATACAGATTGGATTATTTCTTGCTTTTTTGAGGTGTTTATTTTCAAATATTGCTTAGTGATTTTTTAGTTTTATTTTTAATTTCTGCTCCATAGGGTTTATATTATAATATAGAGCAGAAATTATTGGTTAGTAATTGAGTAGATTAGGATCAAATATGGTCAACTCCAGTTTTACCAAAACGACAATAGCGGCTGAAAACCGAATTCCGTACATGGCAACACCAAGCGCGCGTGATTCAAACTAGTTTTTTTAAATTTTTCTTCTTCTTTTTTTTTGTTTTGGCAATCTACTTTCCTTTTGGAAGTAATTTTTGCCAGTGTCAAGTGTTGAATAGTTCAGTGGTAGATATTGTTCCAATTTTCATTGGAATGCCGGTGCATCACATTCCAATGCTGCTTGGAGCATCTGGCACCAAGTATATCAAGACAGTTTACTCGGTTAGTTCTGCCGAGGTACCACTACAATAAAAGTCTCAGCTTCACACACAAGATCGCGCCTATTTCAATTATCCCACATATTGTTCAGTTGCGTAGATACTTGTACCACAAAACTGCACCAATTTTAAGACACAATATCCACTATAAATCAATTTGCAAATAATTAAAATAGACACCGAATCGCACTCGACCAAATGGCGCCGAAAACCTCCTTTTTTGATATTATTTTGTTTTTCTAAATTATTTTGAACGGTTTTTATAAAATTGTAAGCTGACCTCGACTAGAATAAGGAAATAGATATGTTTTTGAAGCTCTATAACTAAGTACTTATAATGTTATTTTTGTTACAGAGAATTTAAAAAGGGGATCGAAAAGAGATGTCTTCTAAAATCCAAGTCTTTCTTATAATAATTTACAATTATACAGGGTTACTGGAAATATGACGTGTTCCTGCTAAGGGGTTATAGATGAGGTCAAAACAGTTAATTTTTTGTTTTATAACTTTTTCTCGAAAAGTTAGTTTTTCAGTTTATTGTAATAAAGTATTTTTTTTTATCAAAAGTATGTTTTCAGACACAACAATTTAAAATTAAAGATAACCACTAATTCAATTCCAGCTTTTTTATTATTATTATTTTGGGATAGAGAACATTCTGAGTATTGATAATGAATAAAAAAATTGTCGAAAAGTACATGTTTATAAAAAAATCAATCAAATTCAATGCATTTTATTTTATCATTTTACCAGATATTTTGGAATTAGCAGCAATTATCTTAAAAAAAAAGTACAAGTAACTAAGCGTGCAAAAAATTTAATGTCCCCGCTGCTGGGGAACAGGCCTACCTTGTGGATGGATGAGGCGAACGGGCCTTAATCAACCACGTGGGCCAGTGCGACTTCATCCACACTGATATTTGAAGAAAATCCTTAAGAAACCTTTAATCAAGATAAGAGTATCCTCCTACCTGGTGTAAAAAGACCCCCAACGAAGCCGAGGTCTACGTATTCTGCCCATCATCAGGACCATTTCTGTTCAAAATTATTGCTGGGAAACGAAT
Source organism: Agriphila geniculea (assembly GCA_943789525.1). Taxonomy (NCBI): domain Eukaryota; kingdom Metazoa; phylum Arthropoda; class Insecta; order Lepidoptera; family Crambidae; genus Agriphila; species Agriphila geniculea. The sequence goes on from OX038875.1 coordinate 20,740,397, forward strand.
TTTAATTCTTGGTGGTAAAAAGTATTGCATACATTACTACGCAATGTAACGCGTACAACAGACTGCGCCTGCAAGTGTGGCCGAGTTGAAAAGCAGCGTTTATGTGCGTGCTCATGAGTCAAGACATACATTGAGTGATGACGTTTTGAAGCCATTGTTTGTTACGAAATACTTACTTAAAATTTCGATAATGTTTCTTTGGATAAAAATTAGGAAAAAACTAATAAAATAAGATTTCACCAAAAAAAAATTGACTTTGATAACTTCGCAGCTATTGGTTTCCCAGGAATAGAAAAACAAGTTACACCCGTTATGTTTTAATGCGGCTTATAAATTATCTGTGTGCCAAATTTCATCCAAATCCGTTCAGCGGTTTTGCGTATTTGATTAATAATCATCCAAATAAGCATACTTTAACATTTATGATATAATTGGACAATACGGCCACCTCCGAAACGCTCGAATAAGGAAATTTTTGTCACATGAAATGGAATTGCTGTTAGTCTTAATATCTAATTTTTTATTTAAGTTTTTTATATTTTTTATATTAACTGAAAGCACGCTTATTTTTCACGCTTAGTTACTCAGACTCTTTTTAAGATATTTGTTGCTATTTTCAAAACATCTTAAAAAATAAAAAAATAATGCATTTAAGGATTGATTTTTTATAAAGGGCTGTACTTTTTGTGATTTTTTTATTCATTATCAACACTTAGAATGTTTTCTATTTTAAAATAATAAAAAAACCGGAATCGAATGAGTAGTTATCTTTTATTTTTATTTTTTGTATCTGAACACGCACTTTTGGTAAAACATACTTTATTTTAATAAACTCAAAAAGTATTAACTTTTTTGGAAAAAGTTTTAAAACAAAAAATATTGTTTTGACTCCATCTATAACCCTTAAGCAGGAATATGACATATTTCTAGTAACCATGTATAATAATAATTATTTTTATATTAATTTCGTGTGGAATTATCCCTAAATATGAATGTAGAAAAAAGTCTTTTTTAATAAAATTATAAACAAAAATTCTGTGATGAATTTATTTCAAACTTCAAATAATAAAAGTCAATTTTAAATTAAAACCAATTATGTAAGTAAACAAACGCAATACTCAATATCTTATTTATGGTTGTATCTATAAATAGTTTATTAATGTTAATTATAATTTAGAATTGAAAAATTAAAAGTAAGGAACAAATAATACGGATATCCGTATTCTGTAATAGTAAGTACAGTACGAGGCATATATCTTGAAATCGGGTGGGGATTGCGCGGAACGCGTATTTTGGGCATGCGTAGTGGTGAGGGGCGCGGGCGGCGGGAGAGGGGCGCGCGCTATTGGTCGCTTGCAAGAGCACATGCGCGAACTTATCCCCACTCCGTCGAAAAAAATTCAAGATATATGCCTGGTACTGTACGTATGATTGATGTTACAACCGTCACAATCGAAAACAACCTTTTGGATTTTTCCATTAATTCATAATTCATTTATTTGCTAAATATGGTACCTACAAGTTGTTATAATAATATTTCCAGCATATTCTGTCGAATGTTTAAACGTGCAAATTAAAATTTAACTAGATAATACAATTTTATTACATAATGTCATGAAATCATATTTTAAACCAAATAAAATCACTAAATTAAAAATTTAAATGAAATGAGTGCAATGTCAATAATTTTAACAACAACTGATATTTTGCAAGGGTACCAAAGCTTGGATTTTAAATAAATTGTATATTTACACGGTAATTTTTTTTTCGGCAGTGGCGCTAGTGTCGCATATAAAGTCACCATTTTTAGGGTTCCGTCCCCAAAGGGTAAAAAATAAATAAATTTAAAAAATTTAAAAACACGACTGCCCTGCTAAAAACAAACTAAAAAGTTAAATAACAAGTGTCATTGCAGTCGGGGGACCGTTTTGTGGAACAATTTTTAATCAAAGAGGTCCCCCGACTACAATGACACTTGTTATTTAACTTTTTAGTTGGATTCGTGTTTTTAAATTTTTTAAATTTATTTATTTTTATTTCACACATTTTAGTGACAAATTATATAATTTCGAAATGTGCTCATTAAGGCCTTTCATTTGATGCCCATATTGTAATAATTGAAGAAAAAAATTTTTTTTTTCACATTTTAAAATGGCGTCATACAGTCGCCATATTAACTTTTTTCAAAAAAATATAGCCAGTGTCACTTGGAACGATGTAAGGATTCTAACAATACCCCATACATCCAACTCCGTTGAGCCATTTGGAAGTTATGGTGGAATAAAGAAACTCACATACCCACAAACATACATGAACCCTGAACACATATTACACTCTTTTTGCTTTGGGCAGTCGTGTAAAAAAACGGGAACCTATTACTAAGACTCCGCTGTCTGTCTAACTGTCTGTCACCAGGCTGTATCTTATGAACCGTGATAGCTAGACAGTTGAAATTTTCACAGATACTTTATTTCTGTTGTCACTGTAATAAAAAATACTAAAAACAGAATAAAATAAATATTCAAGGGGAAAAAAAACACATTTGTTGTGTTCAGCCCCCACACAACAAATGTGTTTTTTTTTTGCCATTTTTTGGTACGGAACCCTTCGTGCGCGAGTCCGACTCGCACTTGGCCTGTTTTATTATTACACGGATTACGCTTATCGCTTTCCCTTAAGCCCACCGGTAACGATCAATTGCGATTGTCAATTTTTCCGCAATTGACGCCCATTGACGGAAAAGTTGATCGTTTACGCGTGCAATTGAAGCGATTGTCAATTGCTCCAACAATGGAATTGACGGAAAAATTGACTATCGCAATTGATCGTTACCGGCGAGCTTTAAGCACCATAGACTATTGACTGAAATGTATTTTGTTGAACGTATTTTTGTAGCAGATTTAAGTAAAGAAGAATAACCGAAAAAAACGAAAATCCCGGTTTTTTTACTTGAAAAAACCGGGTTCCTAATTCTGTCGGTTATCCGGTTTTTTAGGTTATCCGGTTAACCGGTTTGTATGCCCTAGCAGCCACCCAATGCAATAATATGGTACCATACAGGTGGTCTGATGATGGAGTCGGAGTGGAGAAGGCTATAGGAGTTCCTAAACTAAACAAGACGAACATAATGTCACAGTGAAAAAAATAATAATGGTGCCATACAAAGAGTAATATCTTCATTGAGAAAAACTGCAGTCTTGTAGTGAATGAGGGCTTTTCAAAATGACAAAAAACTGTAGGTTCGATAGGTACATGGCGTTAATAAAAATGTGTGTGTGTCAATGTGATTTTTTTACTAAGCTTCGAAGAGTACTTACAATTTCGTAGTACTGAAGTACTTACAATTTCCTTGGTGCCTACAGGTAGGCAGGCAGATTGTAACCATAAAGGCCGCGTTCCGATTCACGCCAACAGTGCTCACAGCGTGCGACGTCATTGTACACCGGTCCAAATCATAGCGGTCCACGCTGTCAGCACGCTCACGATACTATTGATTCGGACCGCTCGTGAGAGCGCTCACCGCTAACGTTGGATTGTTTTTAACAACGTTGTAGGTAATGTAGTAGTAGGGTAGTATGGAGAGAGGTGGCCACTAGTAGGAAGGCCAAAGTGAAAGACAACGGAAGATCTTCCTCCGGGCTGGGAGGTATTAGCCCGGGGACCGCGGTCCAACCGATGATGGTTGGCAGTTGTATATATGGTGCGTCGTGGAGTAAACTTCGTCAGCGAGATGTAGGTTTTTCCATGTTCTCCATACTACGAAGTGCTATTCCTTACTATTCTTTGTGTTTATTCGACACTAGCCCCATCTAGTACACGGTGATGAATTCATGTTGCAACCGTGTGTTGTGGTATGTGCGGCGACGTAGGTAGATGCCGCTACAACGTAACCTCCAAAAGGGGTTATCTCGATAAAGTAAATATTAATTCCATGGGATAAGTAAATAAAAAGGCACATTAAGTTCCTTCACTCTGACCAGTTATTTACTTACCAATTTATAAACCATCAAAGATTCAAAATACTTACTATCACTGCTAGCTCTCTCAACATCAATATATTATAATTATTTCGTCCGTAGCTTCACAAAACACCTGCAAATCAATAAATTCAGCCATCTTTTCTAATAATCACAAATAATAACCACAAATTTTTACAAGAATGAACTTTGACAAGGAAGTTTGACAGCTACCACTGACAACGCTCACAGTGCATTGGTAGAACACGCTGAGCGTCGATAGCACATGCGATGACGTCATCTGTGACGTCACTTCAACTTACGTGAGCGTTGTAAGCATGAATCGGTCCGGGCGTTAGCGCGCTCATAGTGCAGTGGCCCTACCGTGAGTTGTTGCAAACTGTTTACGTTACCGTAAACTATCGTTTTCTCTCTTTCACTCGTATTGACTGTGAGCAGTTTATCCGATAGTTTACTGTAACGTAAACAGTTTGCATCAACTCATGGTAGGCCACTGTAAGCGTGATGCGGAACGCGGCCAAAATGTTTCTCTTTGGGTAGATGTCAGCCAGCGAGCGCTCACTTGTCTCTTTGGTACAGGCCGTTTATTTTTAAAAGCCAATTTTGACACTTCTCTTTCCATCAACTCCATCTAGTGAGGCAAATAGTTTCTATTTTTATTATTTTTTAAATGTCACTTTGAAAAGCCCTCATTAAAGAAGAATATAAATTATCATTGGATCCACGGGTGGATTGACGAGGAATACAAATTATCCATGGATCCACTTCTGGATCGAAGAGCAAAAAAATTGTATCCATCGCGATCCACATGTGGATCCTGGCTGTGGATCCAAGTGAAAGTGTAGGGTGAGAGTAGTTTAATTGGGCAATAGAAGGTGTGCAAAAATGAGCTCTGAATTTGGTGTAGTAATTATGTATGTATTTAATTCGAAATAACATTGCTAGGTGTTTTAATTGGGGAAAAGTAGTAATTATCAGACAGTAGAGGCAGAAACGCTTCGCCATATATTCAGCGAAGTGGGAAGTACTTCCACCGAGCTAGGTGACTGTGCTCGGGGACCGCGGTCCAACCGTTGTTGGTTGGTAGTTGTATATATGCTGAGTCGCTGAGAAAACTCCGTTAGCGAGATGTAGGATTCCCATACTATTTCCTCACTCTCCATACTAATGGGGAATGTCCGAAAAAAATCAAATTGGCTGAATATTTGTTCATAGGTAGGAATAAGCTCCCTAAAGGCTGGTTTACATTATCTTAGTATTTAGTAGAGTGCTTAGTAGCGTGCGAGTAGATTCGAATGCGAGTGCTTTAGTAGTTTTGGTGCCTTTCCAGTGACCGTTTACACGCTTCCAGTAGAGTGTCATTTTCGCCATACCTAATACCTATTATTTAATTCAATTACACGTCACTCGTTCACCGGCAAATGCACTCTACTAAAGACGCTACTAAAATGTCGATTTACATGCTTCCAGTGCGAGTGCGAGTAAAATATCGCGTGGGGGGTGAGCGGGCGCGCAGGGGGTGCTACTGGAAAGCGAGTAGAAAGGCTACTAGAACGTTGCTCTCTTTAGTCATAAGACGACCGTTTACATGTTTCCACTAAAGCACTCTCCTAAAGCACTCTACTAAAGACTAAGATAATGTAAACCAGCCTTTAGTTATAGAAAAAAAAATCAGAATTTTCGGTTGCGTGAAAAAATTTAAAAAAAATTAAAGTCTCTTCGACTTTACAAATGTAGGAAAGAAACAGCAGAATGGAGATTAATACCTTTGCCATCACCTGCTACAACCACAACATGGTATTAAAAAAAAATTGCAACACAAAATTACAAAATTGTTTTTTTTTTTAATTCTTGTTGTCATAGTGGCAGGTGTTGGCAAAGGTATAACCTCCATTCTGCTGTTACTTTCTTACATTTGTGAAGTCGAAGAGACTTTCATTTTTTTTAATTTTTAGTTGAACATTCGCCGCGCATTCGCCAGATGTGGACGCACGCTTACAATCCCTTTGTTGCCCAACCACTCTCACCCCCCACCGCTGAACAGCTGACAAGCGCCCGGGTCAATTAATAATGTTAGTAATGGCTAGAGAATTAGCATTTGCATATTTAGCCCCTTTTCAGTGGTAATTGCATATTTCGGCAAAAAATTTGGAAATCATGCATATTTACGCTATCTCGTTAATTGTTCAGATTGTCTAACATGTATGGCACTCTTTAAATTCTGCCCAGTATCCTCAATGCATGCCTCAGTGGACGTAGAACGGTCTTTTCCACTTACAAAATATATTAAGCGATCATACTATTAGTAGAGATGTTACCGGCAATGTGTATAATCCGGCATTGTATACAATGCCTGATACGATCAGGCAATGTATGAAATATTATTCCTTTTATACTTTGCCCAAGAAGAGAAGCTTATACCTACAATGGAAATTGCACGCCTAGTATCATAGTGAAGATTGAAAAAAGACTCTTTAGTGACGTCACGGCTTATTGCTATCTCTTTCTTTTCGTTTTACAATACGTTTTCGTTTCTCACGAACGAACGACGAACAACGAACCCGTATTGTAAAACTAAAGAAAGAGGTTGCAATAAGCCGTCACGTCACTCAAGGACATTTTTTCATCTTCACTATGACACTGGCCGTGCAATCTCCATTGGAGGGAGGTAGGTATAAGCTTCTTGACTTTGCCTAAGTATTGTATACAGTACCTGCTGGTCCACCGGCAATGTGTAAAATAAGTATATTTCTGTTGTCTGTAATAAAAAAATAACCTCGAAATTTGAGGCCCAGTCTCCGCTGCGCTTCGCGCTCGCCTTAAATTTCTAACCTATACGCGGGACCTACAGGAGTCAAGCAGTTTCGATTCCAAACTCAATGAGCCCCCCTCAAGCCTCCCGTGAGCCCCCTCGAGCCCCCCTCAGGCCACTCTCGCCCCCTAGCTGTAAGCTGTAATTGATATTTTCGCAAATAATATTGTTATTGTTGAGTAGAGATGATAGAGTTTTTTTTAAGAATAAAAAAACCTTAAAAAACTTATTTTTAGGGTATCAACTTGAAATTTGGAATAGTTTGAGATGATGTTTGCCAAACTATTTTTTAAATAAGAAAAGAATAAAAATATTAATATTTTTTTTACAACAGCGATTGAAAAGGGGTCTTAAAAATTTGAAGTGGGGTGACTAGGGCATATGGAGTATTATATGAAAGAGCGCTGTTTGCACATTTTAAAACATCATTTTTTTAGGCCGCATAGTTTTCGACTTATGATGAAAAATGTAAAAAAAATGCCGTTCCCCCTTATCTCCGAAGTTTGCAAAGAGAAAAATCTGAAATAATTCTATGTGATAGTACTTTATGTAAAGATTACAGGAAAAATAAAACGATGTCTCAATATAACACACTTATTTAGAAATTTAAAAAACAAACAATAAAATATTAATTTTACAACCAGTCAACAGATGGCGCTGATTAAATTAGTTCCACTATCGATCAAGAGATGGCGCTGACCACAATATCACAATAATAATTGGTGACTGGTCCTAATATAATTACCTACTATTTGCCGTACGAATAAACGAAGAATAAGTTCCTACTTAGTAATATAAACAGTTTAGGAGTGGCCGAAACGTTTTTCAGTCACCGTAAGCAGCTGTAGTTAAAATTTGTAAATTAACTGTTTGCCCCATAGACATAGAAAAATTTTCGCTGCGCTCAAGAAGACCAACAAAGCGTGGAAAAGAGAAGTTAACATCATACGGACACGGTCTATGTAAAAAAGAGACAAAGGAACAAGTGACATGTGCCAACATTTTTTACAGTAAGAGCCCCTAGCGTCCCGCCTAGCAAATGAGCAATCACAGTTTGTCTAAAATATTTGTTAATCTTAATTATAATTTAAAATAAAGGTATCGTGGAGCCATGGTGTCTTGTGATCTGACTAATTGTGATGTAACAAAAAGAAATAATCCAAGTAATCACACTTTTCACAGGTAAATAAGATATTGCCACACATTTTTCTAAAACCAAATTTCTCTACATTTATTCGTTTATCGTCGAAGAAAACAGTATGGAACATAGTTTATTAATTTCCTTTGCCGTATATAGTCATATTTTATGAATCTAAGTCATATTTTACGTATCTCATATAAAATGTATGCATTCGTTTTCGGATCACCTGTTTATTGACATTGTTGTTCTTTGACATTCTATTTCTATGGTTTGCCTGTTCGCCCTTCTACCTGTCCGCCGTTTATCCTACTTAAAAACTGTACTAAGATAACATCCTTACTTAACACTAACGCGAAGCGAAACGCACGCGTGAGTAAAAATATTCGTATTTATTTTATTAAAAAAAAATATTTCAAATATTCACACATCTATCCAATAATAATATCACTGGAAAATAAGATTAGAAATTTAAATGTTTAATTCTCAGCAAAATTACGTTCTCCCAAGTCTCATAAAAATGAAAATGATTTCAAAATCGATGTTGCTTCAAAAAAATATTCTATCGAGCGAAATTGAAGTATTGAATTTTTAACTTAAAAATCCACTAGAACTAAGATGTATCTATACCATATATTTTTTTCTGAATTTTTAAATGGTGTTTACTATTAAAATTACTCAATCTAGAATCCTCAATTTCGACTAAGGGGCCCTTAATAGCAGATTACGTAATTTAATATTTGTATTCAAAAAGTTACGACATATTGCTGAACCAACAATAATAAGGCAGGTGTATTTTGCACTATGTGAATCAATATTAACTTACTGTATCACGACATGGGGAGGTGCAAGTAAAACATTGTTACTAACCACAGAGAGAGCACAGAGAGCGATTCTCAAAGTGTCAACTTCCCGCCCTATTCTATTTCCTACTAACGTTCTGTATAAGTCTAATAATTTGTTAACAGTTCGACAATTATTTATAATGCACGTAGTATTAAAAAAGCACTCAGCACTTTCATTTAGCCCTGACATAATTAATAAAAGACGCAAAGATATAGTATGCACTCAAAGTGTTTCTATTAATTAAGCTTTTACAAGAAAATTCTATTTATTCCTGGGCCCGCTGCTGTATAATAGATTAAATCGTAAAGCAAACATCTACCCGCTCAATTGTAGAAATTGCAAGATCAACTTAAAAAATATCCTACAAAACATGTCCTATGAGGATACAGAGAGACTATTGGTTGTATTAAAATAGTAAATTGTATTTTTATTTAGGTAAGTTTTAATCAAAGAATAATTTGTTATGTATGTGTACCTACTTTAACTTAAACTTTCATTGTGTAGAAAAAATATATTTGCTTAACTAATAAGTTAGTGATTAACTAATTTTTGTGAATATTATTAGCTCAAATCGCCTGTAACACAGGATTTCCTAGTACAGGCAAATGTTATAAATATTGTTCATTATGTAAACCTTGCACAAAAACATTGTATCTGCACAAATGGAAAATAAACAATTATTCTATTCTATTCTATTCTATAATCCTTACTAATTACTATAATATTATAAAAGCGAAAGTCCGTTTGTTTGTTTATTTGTTTGTTTGTTTGTTACGCCTTCACGTCTTAACTATTGAACCGATCACCATGAAATTTTGCATACACGTTCTTAGGGGTACAGAGAAGGACATAGGGTACCTTTTATCCCGAAAAAAATATAGGGATAGCAAAAAATCTTGCCACGCAGACGAAGTCGCGGGCGGCCGCTAGTTAATATTATAAATGCGAAAGTCCGTTTGTTTGTTTATTTGTTTGTTACGCCTTCACGTCTTAACTACTGAACCGATCATCATGAAATTTTGCATACACGTTCTCAGGGATACAGAAAAGGACATAGGGTACCTTTTATCCAGAAAAAACATATAGTTCCCGAGGGATGGCAAAAAAATATTTCACGCAGACGAAGTCGCGGGCGTCCGCTAGTATCCAAATATTTTTATGACTGTACGGAACCCTCGGTGCGCGAGTCCGACTCACTCTTGACCGGTTTTATTTATTTTGCTTAATTTTGGCCTTTTTTATGGATTTTCGTGCATAGTTTAGCTATTTTTCTTGCATATTTACGTTGCACAATCCGGTCTACTAGTAATGGCACACTAACTAAAGTCGCATTACTAATTTACCAGAACAAAACAACAAAAAAGGAAATAGTATATTGCTAACTCAAGTTAATTCTTGTTTTCGTTTCTCACGAATGAACGAACGTCGAACATCGAACACGTATTGTCACACTAAAGAAAGAGATAGCAATAAGCCGTAACGTCACTCAAGGACATTTTTTCTATCTTCACTATGACACTAGTCGTGCAACCTCCATTGGGGGTATAAGCTTCTTGGTTTTTAAATATCTGAAAATATCGCTATCAGGGTCAGTTTGTCAATTTAACAGTGACGTTTCTTTGTTTACATTTTTGCTGGGAAATTAGTAATGCGGCTTTAGAGGAAATTTCATTGCCCTATTAATTGCAATTGCAAATTGCGGCTGATATGATGAAGATGATGATGATGATTAATTGCAAACGTATGTCCGTAGCTTTATTGATAGAGGGTTTACTGTCTGAGTAATACTTATGTTAGGAGTCTTTATAAACTAACTTTGTTATTAATAATGATAACTGTTGTGCTACAAACACCAGTACAGATAGCTCATAGTGAGTTTATCAGGAGGTCAAAATAATGTGATATCATACTCATGAATAATAATGTAAAGTAGCCAATTCCAAAACCATTCGACTAAATCGAGAGAATAATTGGTTTCGTCTTTAGTTTTGTTTATTTACAAAATTTTCAATAGGAACACCTTAGTAGGTACCTACTGTGGAGCTCGTCTATGTCAGCGCACTGTGAACAGTGCTATTATCTAACATGTAGGTAACGTTACTGTCAGTGATCCTTCCTGATCACGCTGCCTAAAAATCAAAATGTCTACGAAGCAAAATGCCTAATGTTCCAGATGTAATATACCCATCACTGAGTCACTAGGCAAAATGCCATAGATTCCAAAGAGTTTGACCAGTAATGGGAATATGACACCTGCCAGACAACGCAGCTACAGCGGCGAACTGGACGCTGCAAACTTAAGAGAATAGGCCGTTGCGGGCCGAAGTTAAATTGAATTATTTACTTTAAAAAAACTGAGATTCGTTTTGTTTGTGAATAAAAGAAGAACAGACACGGTGCGCAGACATGGACGGCAACCGACATAGATTTTGTTTGTTAAAAAAAAATATGCTAATAATAAACAGTAATTATTAACATAAAACATCTTTTAAATTAATCTAGGCCCGCCCCCACACTGTAGCACCTACTAAAATATGAAATCTTATTTTTTTATCATTGAAAACATTTTCTGTAGGATTTAAATAAATTTGTACTTACAAAAATGACACTAATTAACAGTAAATATTTAAGTTTGTCGGTAAGTAGGTAAACGTTATCGAAATGATAACGCATCATTCAGCTTAGTTCAGCTGTTGGTTGGAAACTGACTTTTGGTAGGCGATAGATATCATCTCGTTGAGTTTCAGAATATAACCATATACGAACACATACTGGGTAAACAATAATCTTCTGTATGATATAAGCGTATTTCCTCGAAAAACGTATTTTCCCGTTACTCTGGCACAGTATAAAGTGGTTGTCGAACCACAAGTGTTTGCATTCTGTAAATAAATTTTGTGTACAAAATGTTGTTCAAGTTAATTACTGCTTTCGCATTAATTGGTAAGTAAGTTTAAATAATTCTAAAAAACTAATGGTTCTAGTCTAGAGACCCAAATTTTTTACATTGTATTTAAATATTTTTATATATACATCGGGTCATTTTGAATTTACCATCCAAATTTTAAGGATGTGTCTAGTCCATGAAACTAAACAAGTTCCTCTAAGAATCATGTGTCAAAATACGCCAAAAAATTTTGGTCACCCATACTAAATTGATCACGTGATCTCTTTGATTTGTATTGAAAGTCAATTTTTATTTTACATACTTGACCATGTGTTCCTTAGAGAAAGTTGTTCAGTTTCATGGACTGAACACATCCTCAAAATTTGGATGGTGGATACAAAATTACCTTGTATAGAATCTACAAATAGTATTTATTGACATCAATTATTATAGATCACGATTCCTCCATGAACGTGATGCTATGAAAATATTAGACTTGCTGAAAGAAGGAAATAGTTGGATGCATATTTATAAACTGCCATTTGCTTCTTCGGTATTTTTTAATTTTTTTTATAACATTGCTCTCAATAACTTGTTTCTATTTATATACTACTCAGGCCACCATGTGGTTTTTCATGCAAACGAGCTAATTTCGGAAAGGGATTTTTGATATTAATTCAATCTGATTTTCTTTTAATTTCATATTGTTCGAATACTGTAATAATGAACTTGCGCACTTTAGTGTATAATATCTCCCATTCGCCGTGTGTCAGTTAGAATTTTGGAAAACGATTAATTTCGCGTATTTTCAATTGAAACTACAATTTCTTTTAAGCGTCACCACTCACGGGCGACTTTTTGGAGCTGCGATAATCGCGGCGTTAATCGCAGCGATAATCGCCCGCGAAATGACGCAACAAAGGTTTTACATAGTTAGCGACAAAAAAATCACAGCTACATAAAGTAGCTCGTGGGCGTTTACGTATAGAACTCCGTATGTTCTATTCTCAGCGACAAAAAATCGCTCAGCGATTAATCGCCCGTCAGCGGGGACGCTTATTCTAACTGACACATAGCGAATAGGAGAAATTTTAAAATAAATTCGACGTTGACGTTTTCGAACAATATCAAATTCAAATAAAATCAGATTGAATTTATATTTCAAAAACTATTCAGGAATTAGCTCGTTTGTATGGAAAAACATAATTCGTTTGTCCAGATAAACAGGGCATTATCTCAAAAACAGAAATTTTCAGGAGAACAATTTTAAGGTTTCCTTCAGGATTATTTTAGCCGCTATTATTATTTGGCTGACATGACCTAGATATATTTAAAGAGTGGCCCCGATTTTCTTTTGAGGAGTATACATGTTTTATATAATTATAGGAACTGTAAAATACAACATACATAATATTTTGTGACTGTAGGTAGTTTGTTTTGTACACATTTTTGGAAGATAAGTGGTTACTTGTGAGTTCACTACAAAAAGATAATTATATTCTTTATAGACATTTAATATATTTAAAAAAAATAGATATACTTAGTAGATTTTGAAGAAGTTTTTCATTGGTTTCATCTCTGAGATGCCGGGTTTGATCCTTGGTTGAGTTAATTTAGAAATCGATTTTTTCTATTGATCTTTTGTGTAGGTGTTTCTGGTACTATTGTGGTATCTGATTTCCATAACCTAAGTGCTTTATGTGATTTTGTGTAATATTTATTTATTTATGTACAAATTTATTGAATCTGCAGGTTTGGTGGCCGGGCGAGCCCACACACCGAACTCACAGTTCGATAAGATGGCGACTATGTATAAAAGTGAATGCAATAAATACAGCGACGTCAAATTAGAAGTTATTGAGGTACGGCTTTTCTTATTTTTATTCTGGCTTCTCTTGGTAGTACTTACCATCGTGTATCAAAAAACCCTGTCAGATCCTGAAAAAGGATAATGTTGCTGAAACTGAACTTTCTCCAAGGAACATAGGTCGAAAAACTATTTTTTTTTTCACCTTTCCATGGTAAGTCGGTCAGCTGACCGATATATTTTGTATGGAAGTATGAATTTTTTTTCCGTTTTTCGACCTATGTTCCATGGAGAAAGTTGTTCAGTTTCAGCAACACTATCATCTTTTTCAGGATCTGACAGGGTTTTTTGATATACGATGTATTATAGAATAGGACCTAAATTGTTTGTCTAAGCGGAAGCAGCCGGCGAAACGCTTGAAACAACGTTTTTCTATAATTTATTTATTTAACTTAAATTTCCTGAAACCTTTGGCTATTTCATTTGCTGTCTTCCGCGATTGAACTTTGTAGCAACTGTTCATACGCAGATTAAATAAGTAAAGAGCAGAAATTTTTGCACTTTAACGGATCGTACATGGTAATCTGCAGATTATGTAAGTAATGCGCACATTATTTTAATGTATTTCGTACTCTAACGGTAACATTCATATTTTTATTTTTATTCCTTTTTAGTCTCTCCTTTGTACAAACATTGCGTACTTTGCAATCAAGTATTAAATTATTGGTGTGTGTGATCTATGTTTTTATAACTTGTATAACTTTTATGGTCATATAACTTGAAATCGGGTGGGGATTGCGCGAAACGCGTATTTTGGGTATGCGTAGCGGTGAGGGGTGCGCGCTATTGGTCGCTCACAAGAGCACATGCGCGAACTTATCCCCACTTCGTCGAAAAAATTTCAAGATACGTGCCTGTACATAGGTAAATACGGTCAAATTTTTAAGTAAAAAAAATATAGATTTTTTGTGGAAAATTTATAAGTATATTTTTATGAATTTTGTCAACGGCTAATAAACGAGTCACCAATTAGCTGCAAGTGGCAGCGGGGAAAGATAAAGTTTTTACTTACCTAGCTACTTTAAGTAATGTATTATGATTTCCTGTTTCAGGCAAGGCTAAACACATCTTCGGAATGCTTTAAGGCTGAAATCGACGACGAAACACGGCTTCTCATATTAAAAGCCCAAATATTTATGGACGAAGAAAACATCGTTGCAGCCGTGAGAAAGTGAGTTAATTATGTAATAAGTATCATAAATATTTTGTATTCTAATAAAGAAATCATTTATGTAAATCTGTGATAAAAGTTAATTATTTAAACTTAAAGATAATAATATCAACAATAAATAATTGCTATGTTAAATGATACAAAATAAGTTTTATCTGAAATCAGCAGAAAAAAAGTCCCTCTAAAAGACAAAAGCCAATTTATTGGAAGAAAGAACAATGGCAAACCTCCATACAAATTTTTGTTGACATATTCTTTATGCGTATTAGTATGAAAAATGTGTTATAGTATAGTGCTTAAATTCCTTAATAGGTATATGATTGTCACAAGTCTAGAAATAAAGATATTCCAGTTTGAAGTTTTTATCGTAGTCCTAAGTCCACAATGAAATAGCAGTGCTGTTTCCTAATCAATCACATTCATTACCTACTTGTTGTATAGTCTGTGTTTCTAATAAACATACATTCGAGTTTCTTTTTAACCGACTTCAAAAAAAAAGGAGGTTCTCAGTTTGACCTGTATGTATGTATGTATGTATGTATGTATGTATGTATGTTTGTCCGCGATTATCTCGCGTTTGGCTGAACCGATTCAAATGCGGTTTTCAGAAAAGTATTTGTTACACTTAGGAGAAGGTTTTAGTATCTTAACCGACTTAGAAAAAAAAAAGAAGGTTCTGAGTTTGACTCGTATTATGTAGGTACGTTTGTCCGCGATTATTTCGCGTTTGGCTGAACCGATTTTGATACAGTTTTCAGAAAAGTATTTGTTATACTTAGGAGAAGATTTCAGTGTTTTAACCGACTTGAAAAAAGAAGGTTCTGAGTTTGTCTCGTATGTATGTATGTTTGTCTGCGATTATCTCGCGTTTACCTGAACCGATTTTGATGCGGTTTTCAGAAAAGCATTTGTTACACTTAGGAGAAGGTATTAGTATTTTAACCGACTTCGAAAAAAGAAGGTTCTGATCTGAGTTTGACTCGTATTATGTAGGTATGTTTGTCTGCGATTATCTCGCGTTTGGCTGAACTGATTTTGATACAGTTTTCAGAAAAGTATTTGTTATACTTAGGAGAAGATTTAAGTGTTTTAACCGACTTCAAAAAAGAAGGTTCTGAGTTTTACTCCTATGTATGTATGTTTGTCCACGATTATCTCATGTTCAGCTGAACCAATTTTGATGCGGTTTTCAGAAAAGTATTTGTTACACTTAGGACAAGGTTTTGGTATTTTAACCGACTTCAAAAAAGGAGGATCTCTTCTCAGTTTGACCCGTATGCATGGTTGTCCGCGATTATCTCACGTTTGGCCAAACCGGTTTTTCCATCTACCTACCTAGATAATATATCTAATAAAGAAGGTACTTACACTAAAAAGGAAAAAATAAAAAAATTGTTTTAAAAAACAAAAAACCGACTTCAAAACCCCACGCTACCTCTAAAAAGCAATAAATAATATTGAAATCACTAGATACGCATTATCATTGTAATAAAACACGTCTATTGAAGTCGGGTGGGGCTGTTAGAATAAAAAAAGTTGTCCTCCAGCCCCACCCGACTTCAATAGACGTGTTTGATTACAATGATAATGCGTATCTAGTGATTTCAATATTATTTATTGCTTTTTAGAGGTAGAGTGGGGTTTTGAAGTCGGTTTTTTGTTTTTGTTTTTTTTTTAGATTGTTTTTTTCCCTGACTTAGTCAGGACTTAATTATAATCTGAAAAATCTTATGAATTTATAATACGTAAAGGATTATGCCGATTTTACTATACAAGCTAGGCCATGATGCGCTTTGATGAAATTACCAAAATACTATAGTAATTTTTTAATATATATCATAGAAGAATATCATTAAAATATAATGCGGGAAAAAAGAGAAATCTCAATCTCAAGGAGCCGTTTGGGGTTACATTTTCCTATTTTATGACATTTTGTTATCTACCCCTTTTTGACATGACATGAGTCTGTCACAGATATGTATGGTTAATGCGCATTGTGGCCCAGAATGCGGCATGATCCTTTGTAATAATGACATTTTAATACGCTCAATAATTAACTCAACAATTATTTAGCCATTGTTCTTCCAAAAATTTGAATCTCCAAACCAAAATGTTCAATCCAGAAATAAATAATAATCAAATATGAATTTGTCAGAGATTGAATTCGATAATCAAAGACGACGCGTTGTTGTTTTTATTTTGTGCAAAAAAATAAAACTTCCTGCATTGGTAAGGCAGTACCTAATGTGAAAGTTCAAATAATGTTTGGATGTTTGTTATTCAATCACGCAAAAACGGCTGAACGAATATAGATGGAACACAGATAGTTTATAGCCTGAATAGGCGGTTGTTATAGGCGGAAGCTAGGTAGTAGATTTATATTTTTTATGACATTGCAGTCTTTGCACGAAAAAGGAGAAATTTTCCGTCTGTTTTGATGACGTCATGGATGTCATGAAACCCTGCGTTGAGCCCAAGTTACGCAACAGAGTAGACGACGCTAAGAAAGCATTACGAGATTTTGGGAACTATGTCTGTGAAAATGATGTGGAAATAATACGCAGTAAGTATTGATCATTTATAACACATATTATATGCTCTGATATAATGTTCATTAAATTTGAAAAATAATGAGGGAGGTTCCACATTTATTACGTGCTGATCTGGGTGCGGAAATGAAATTTCTAGTGCGGGAAGTAGTAATCCAAATTCAAAATGGTAGAACTCATCAGCTAGTATTATTTTAAAAAAGTGTATGGTTGCATGACTGGTCGTTTAACATGGCCACACAACTACTATAAAAAAAAACATTTTTATTATGAATTTTTTATTTTAATAATACAAAATAGTAATAATAAGCTGCATGTTTCCCTCTTAGATTATTTCAAAGGGTTCCCTAAGTAATATTTAATACACCTACCTACTTATATTATTTAGTATTGTATAAAAATGCTAAAATCTCAAATATAAAAACATTTTTGTTTCTTCGCATTTCTTGAGAAAAGCACTTTAAGTACTTACAAACCTTGTGCGGGAAAGGCGAGAACTTTAATCATGCGAGGCAATGTAAATGCTAACTTCCCGTGCTCGTCTGTACTGTCATCCTACTTATTCATTTTATTTTTTCAGAGATGCTCAGTAAAGATGAATTGGACTGCTTGGAGTCAAATAATAGACTTAACCAGATAACCCAGTGTGCAGCCCCCATACAGGCATTGGATCTTGACACTATATCTACAACGGTCAGTGGCTCAGTGTTGTATACCTTAGTAACACAGGAACATAATATACTATACAAGATACCTAGCGCAATAGTTTATACTTGAGCCAGTTAACAATTTAAAAATGTGTAAACAAAATGTTTAGCATATTCCATAATAATTCTCGGTTTCAGTTATTTAACACCATTATCTCAAACAGAAAAAGAACCGTAAGATGACATGTAGTTATTTATTAACGTGTGATTAAAAAAATACATTTTTGCTTAGAGTGTAGGTGGGTTTACAAATAATGATGACAGTGTAATTGCACTTTAAGAAATCGCACTTCACTACGATTTCTAAAATCGGTCTTCAGACCGAAAGATTTATGTATTATTTTGAGTATCCTATGGTTCCTTATTTTTATTGATTAAAAAGGAGTATGAAATTATATCTCATAATATGAATAATGAAATACCTAACTGAGGGCTAAATGAACGAAATCCCAGATCACGTTTTACCAAAAACATCTTAAATCGAATCATGTGAACCCAAAAGAACAAAATTCCAAATCAAACTTACGAAAAAATTTTTGAATCAAATCACGTTAAGCCAGTTAAGTCAAAAAAAGTAAGACCTAACAAATTACAAAAAAAAAATAAGCGATCTATAAATAAACATTAGCAAAATTGACTCAATTTCAATTTCCATGTTTTCAGACACGTTGCACCGAATACTACAATGCCAGGGACTGTTTTATGGGCATAATGCGACAATGCCCCACGCACACGTATGCTGATTTCTTCGAGAAGTTTTTCGACACTTTTGTCGTTGGCTCCCCCTGTGAAAACAGGCCTATCATCAGCAATGATATTGAACTTAGTGAGTATCAACCAACGAGTTACTGCGTCGATTTAAAGTTGGATAGAACTATAACTTTAATTGGTACCTAGAATAGAATTAAATAAAGATAGAAGGGCAAAAGCTTGTCCTTTATTCTTTGCCTACAATGTGAAGGAATGACACGTTTAATTTTGGTAAAATCTCTTATATTTTATCGGAATGATAACTTAAGAAAATTAAAAAGTATACTGTACATGAAATCGCAATACTGACAGAGCGAAATCCCATTTTGAAACCAATAAAAAGAATGTTAATTATTTAAGAATTATTCAAAAAATATAATGACGCATTAGTTTCAAAACGTCCACTGCATTGGCATCGGAGCGGACGAGGCGGCCGTAGCGGACTGATTTGTCACTTTGTATGGGTTTTCTATGGCGCGGAAATCCGATGCAGTGCACGCAGTGCCATTAGAGATCCATACAAAACAATAAAATTTGTCCGCTCCGGTCGCTATCCAATTCCGATGCAGTGGACGCGGATCTACAATTAAAACGAAAGTGGCCATTTTGGTTTAAGACCATTTCAAACCCTCGTTTTCTTTTTGTTACAGGTAATTCAATAACAGAAGAGTATTAGATTCGTCTTCCTGACATTGTTATCTTCTGACTATTGCTTATATTGTTTCATTTTATATTTTCATGCAATAAAATTAATTTAATCCTATCTCATTTTCTTACAAATTATCTATCTAAATTGTGGGACTGTCTTGTTTTTGGGTCATTCGCATTTGGATATCTAATAATTATACAATGTCTTTGGTCTCGTACTAACGATAATTTAAAGGCGTGAAACACCTAATTTTATCGACAAAAACACACACACATGTTGGGGTCTAAGTTCTCTCCTGTTGGAATTAGGGTTGCCAACTTTTTTTTGCATCAAATATAGTATTTTCAAAATAATTACGTGTAAAAATATAGTAGATGGCAAAAAAGTCCAAAAAATATAGTAGGTTGCCGTCTTGTATGGAGAATTTTAAAGAAGTTGTATTTTTTATACATACCTACTAAACATTTGCATAATTTATTCAAAAACCATAAAAACAAGAGTTAAAACACAAAAATCAATATGCAATTACTTATATGCATAGACGTTATATCTTTTTTTGCTGCTTTTGTTTGATTTTTTCACTTAAAAAAAATATAGTAGTTTTGCCTAGGTTAAAAATATATAGTAGGCGAGCCCGCAATATAGTAGGATACTATATTATATAGTAGGGTTGGCAACCCTAGTTGGAATGGCTGTCATTATAAAGGACTATGCCGATTTTACTATACAAGCTTTTCAAGATCTGATCCGCATAATGAAATTTTAAAAGTAACATTCCTAAGGTATCGTAATTACTGCAACAAATTGATTAAAAAATTAAAACGTAAATATGAATCTGAATTATTAAATAGTAATATTAAAAATTCCAAACAATTGTGGAAATCCATAAAAGATATAACTCATCTTAACAATAGTAAAACTAAGAGCAACGAACTATTAAGCATCAAGAACACACCTGTTGATTCAATTAACACTGTTAATAACTTTACGCTAATGTTGGTAAGCAACTTGCGGAAGAAATTGTCCAAAGTCCCCGACCCTCTATTGACTGCACAACACCTACTACAACCTCACAGCTAGGATCCTTTGTCCTCTTAGACACTGACCCTGGAGAAGTGGATGCGGTACTCTCGAGTCTAAAATCTGAGAGTGCCCCTTGGTGGGACGGTATTCAAGTAAAATTCCTTAAAATGACCAGGTCGATCGTGGTCCCTGTAATTAGCCACCTTGCTAATCTTAGTTTTAGAACTGGCATTTTTCCTACCTTACTTAAAAAATCTATTGTAACACCCGTACATAAAGGAGGTGATAAAAAAGATGTTAATAATTACAGGCCCATTTCGGTGTTGCCTGCAATTTCTAAGATCCTCGAAAAATTGATTAACACACGTTTAATAAGCTATCTCGAAAAATTTGACATATTATCAAGCGCACAATTCGGGTTCAGACGGGGAAAGTCTACGGAGGATGCTGTTCTAACTCTAACATCTTTAGTTACTAAATATATGGACGGGGGTCAAAGGACGCTAGCTGTATTTATAGACCTAAAAAGGCCTTCGATACCGTATCCATTCCTATCCTTGTGGAAAAAATGGAAAACATAGGTATTCGGGGTGGCCCGCTGAATCTACTGACTGATTACTTACAAGGGCGCTCACAGTGTGTAAAAATCGGCAATCACACGAGTTGCGAGTCCGAAATAATATATGGGGTTCCCCAAGGAAGCGTGCTTGGTCCCACGTTATTCCTTATTTATTTAAATAGTTTAACTAACCTTGAGATTGAGGGTGGTCGAATTATTTCCTATGTAGACGATACCGCCATAGTGTTTCATGGTTCTTGTTGGAACTCTGTGTTTAAAACAGCAGAAAATGGCCTCATTAAGGTTGCAAACTGGCTTAAGTCATCCCTTTTAACACTAAATGTTTTCAAAACAAACTATGTTTGTTTTGCTATTGACAGAAGGTCGCAGCCCAACCCCGATCATAAACTCAAACTACACCTTTGTAATAGAAATAATAACATAACAGCCTGTGACTGCACCGTAATCAATTGCGTTGACTCAGTAAAATACCTTGGAATCATTATTGATCAACGGCTCTCATGGCATCCGCAGATTGAACACATAAATAAAAGGATAAGAAACTTAATTTGGATCTTTAAAACCCTTAGACATGTCACCACTCGCAATTTATTATTCCGTATATATCTCGCATTGGGTCAATCTGTAATAGGTTATTGCTTATCTGTTTGGGGCGGTGCCACTAAGACAAAGTTCCTTGAAGCGGAAAGGGCACAAAGATGCTTACTTAAAACGATGTTTTTTAAACCCTACCGCTTTCCGACTGACGAACTTTACACCCTTTGTGACATCTTATCGATCAGGAAGTTATATATTTTAACTTCAGTTCTTAAGCTACATAAAACTTTACCATATAATCCGAACCTACTGTCTGGGAGAAGACAGGTATTGGTATTGGTATTGGTGATGGGCTCATTTCTCCGCATTTAGACTCCGATTTGGTCCATTATGCGTGAACACAGCATGGTGTGGCTAGTCAAGCCATCCCAGCTCCTTCCAGAAGCGCAGAAGCCTCCTGGGGCGTTCACAGGCTTTTAGGAGCGACCTCACGTCTTTGAGGATTTCTGCCCGGTGTGTGGCCAAACCCACGCACTCCAGGATTACGTGGGCGGCTGTTTCCTCTGCGTCCAGGCATCCTCTACATAGGGGACTGTCTGTCGCATTCATGATGAATAGTTGTCGGTTTAAAGCTAGGTGGCCTGTAAGTGTACCTACAACTATTCGGAGGTCTGGACGATTAAGGCTGAGCAGTCTACAGGTCAACCGCGGCGAGACCGAGGTCATCGCTAACTTGGACTGTCTACAGCTTGTTAGATTTACCCAACGAGTATTATGTGCAGCACGAGTACGTTGTCTTACCCATGAGCGCAGTTGGCTGAACGGGAGTGGCAGGATGGGTATGGGTCCTGCCACTATTGTGGAAGATCCCCTTCTAGCCAGCTCATCGGCGGCGTCGTTCCCGTGTGATCCACTATGCCCTTTAATCCATTGTAGGATTACTTTGTTTTTGGATGCTAAACGATCCAAAACTTGGTGGCATTCGTAGACAATACTGGAGTTGATTGTGTTGGCCTCCAGTGCTGTTAGGACGGCCATACTGTCGGTCAGTATGCGGATGTTTAGTTCCTTCATACCTCTAGACAGGACCGTGGAAGCGGCATTTATTATTGCAACACATTCGCATTGAAATATCGAACTGTGTTGGCCTAATGCTTGTGATAGTTTGATATTTAGGTCTTGTGAGAATACTCCGGCTCCAGTACCAGTCCCCATCTTGGAGCCGTCCGTATAAATTCGGACTTCATGTATGCCGGAGTAATCTCGGTCACTTTCTAGTAACTGTATCTGGTATTTCTTTTCGAAAATGTATTGTTTAGGGATCCTGTCGCATGGGGCAGCGATTAGTGGCTCATGTTTCACTAGATTATTCCACAATGTGGAGTGAGGACCCTCTCGGTTGTACCACAGACCCAGGTGTTTAAGCCTTATAGCAGCCATGGAGGCTTCCTGTTGTATAAACAGGTCCAGGGGTGTCAGATCCAGGGCTACTTCTAGGGCGGCTGTGGGGGTAGTTCGCATGCAGCTGGTTATCGCAGAACATGCCAATCTTTGGAATTTCTGCAACTTGTTGATGACGGTGCTTTGCTCTGTTTTGGACCACCAGGCAACGGCTCCGTATGTAATAATGGGACGTATAACAGTTTTATACAGCCACATAGTTATTTTCGGTGATAGCCCCCAGCTTTTGCCGAGTAGTCTTTTACATTGGCAAAAGATAATGGTGGCTTTATTTAGCTTTCCTTCGAGATGTCTATTCCAGAGGAGTTTGTTGTCTAGTATCACTCCTAGATACTTGACTTCCTTGCTCAGGGACAGACTGGTATTGAAAAGTTTAGGAAGTTTAAGATTGCCTAGACTTCGTTTGTTTGTGAACATGATCAATTCCGTCTTTGTTGGGTTCACTGTTAGATTGTGTTTATTGCACCACTGTTCGACGACCTTCAATGCGGACCTCATTTGGTCACATATCACACTCTCAACTCGTCCGCTGATGAGTATGGTCAGGTCGTCTGCATAGCCTACTGTGAGGAAGTAGCGGTCGTTGAGCCAACAAATCAGCTCATTGACCACAATGTTCCATAAGAGAGGTGAGAGGACACCCCCTTGGGGACATCCTTTAGCTACTACCCCTCTGGTAGTACCATTCACAGTAAATTGTATAGCTCTGTCTCTTAACATGCTATCAATCCACCCGGCAATAGTGGGATCGACACCATGTTTAGAGAGGGCCTGGCTTATGCTGGTAAAATTGGTTTTGTCAAAGGCTCCTTCGATGTCGATGAAGGTGCCTAGTGTTGATATTTGGTGTTTGAGATTTCCTTCTATATAAGAAGCCACCTTATGTAGGGCAGACTCTGTTGATTTGCCTGCAGAGTAGGCATGTCGGTTTGGATTTAAGGGATTCCTGACTAAAGCAGTGCTCCTTATCTCCTTGTCTATTAGTCTCTCCAACACCTTTAAAAGAAATGATGTGAGGCTAATTGGTCTGAATGATTTAGGTTGAGTGTAGTATCCTTTGCCGGGCTTAGGAATAAAGACTACTTTAACTTCCCTCCATTTCATAGGAATATAGCGGTGTGCTAGGCAGCTTCTGTAGATGGCTACGAGGTGGTCAATAAGACCACTGTCGCTCCACCTCATCAGCCCTGGAAAAATTCCATCTAGTCCCGCTGATTTGAATGGGAGAAAGCTGTTGATTGCCCACGTTACTTTCTCCGGGTTGACGACCTTGTGGGCAGGGAGAAGACAGGACAGAGTAGTTCCGATCCATGTCTGTAGAACCTCACTTGCTAAGCGACAATTTCAAGCCCAATCTGCTCGTCTTTATAAAAAAATGCAAAATAATTATAATATTTACAGCATGCAATTTAAAGAATGTAAACAAACGTTAATTAAGGCTCTGAAAAGTTTAGGATATAAAGAGACAGAAGATTTTCTAAAAACAATCTTCTAGTTTGGTATAGTGTCTAATGGTTAAAATAACCGATCCCAAGATTATATTTTATCGTAGGGTCAGGCAAACGTTATGTCTGTTCATAATTATTGGTATTTGGTTTTTGCTTGTAAAATCTCACACGCGCAAACAAAAACACTCAAATACATACACCCTCTCACTTATGCACTTAAACATACATGCATGCCATGCACACACACACACACACACACACACACACACACACACACACACACACAAAAACACACAAACACACACACAAACACACACACACACACACACACACACACACACACACACACACACAAACACACACACACACACACACACACACACACACACACACATTTATGTAAGAAGGCCTAATAATTTCAATAGTTTGTAAGAATATTTGTTAATTATTTTATTATTTTAAATTGCATACATATGTACCTTTTGCTATGGAGGAGCGGAGCCGGCTAATACAGGTATTATTAATACCTACTTGGTTGGTTCCAGCCTCAGAATATTGCTTGTACTGATTTTGGAAGAAATAAACATTTTTATTTTTTTTTTTAATTTAAGCTAGGCCATGATGCGCTTTGATGAAATTACCAAAATACTATAGTAATTTTATAGTGATTGCGTGGGAAGAATATCATTAAAATATAATGCGGGAAAAAAGAGAAATCTCAATCTCAAGGAGCCGTTTGGGGTTACATTTTCCTATTTTATGACATTTTGTTATCTACCCCTTTTTGACATGACATGAGTCTGTCACAGATTTGTACGGTTAATGCGCATCATGGCCCAGAATGCGGCATGATCCTTTGACTTTTTATTTTATATGACCCTGCCGAAAAATACTTATTAATTTCCCCGGATTTAAAAGTCCTACAGTTATAAAAAAAACTCGATAGGTGATATTATTAGCTTTTGAATAGTATTTTTTTATAACTGTAGGACTTTTAAATCCGTAGAAATAAAAATATTTTTGGCAGGGTCATCTATCATAAAAAGTCAAATTTAAAATGGCGGCAATTCCAACAGGAGTAGACCCAACATGTAGGTATTTTTGTCAATAAAATTAGGAGTATTTCACGCCTTTAAATTATCGCCAGGGCAAATACAACCAAAGACACTGTATTTCAAACCACGAATACCCTATTAAGCAGGAAATTTCGTTAGTTTTTAGAAAACTCATAGAAAATTAGCGTGTAGGTATCCTACCTAACTAGAATTAAAGTATAGAGCAGGGATGTTTTAAGCATAAGAATAGGTCGAATCTTAGCGCTATCGCACACGTGCAACTTTTGTCTCCGCAACTTTTTTGTCTCTCACGTGATTTGTATGAAAAGTTGCAGACGACCGTGTCGCTTCGTGTGCGCGCTTCCATATAAACCCGTGGACTTGATGTGAGAGACAAAACAGTTGCTGGGAGACTAAGTTGCCTGTGTGCGATAGCGCTTAATGGAAAGAAATCATAAAAAAAGGTAGGTAGTCGGAAAAGTTCGCGGCCTTTCTGAAGCATGAATTTTGCGTGTTATATTTCTGGCAATACTAATACATTGTTTGACAGCTGACTTATTAGTAATAGCAGTGGTAAAATTGAATATTTTTTTTAAATAGATACGTTTTGCAATTTATTTTCGATAAGGGTTCAGTCAGACCCTCAATAAAAAAATGATGCTAGTGCTCAGAAAAAGATTTGTAATGTTAATGGAGAAGAGGTTTTCTCGAATACTAGTGCAAAAATTGGTTGAGCTGCTTCAGCTCTGATAATTTTGATGATAAAGATGTTCCTCGCAATATCGCAATGTTATCTTCATTATTTTTAGTACCTACAAAAAGGCCGCGAACTATTCCGACTGTGTACTTACCTGATATTATCCAAGCGACGAGACAAGATGGTCATCGACTGCTATGATTTGCCTTTATTTTTTTATTAAATATAATATATTATTAAATAATTTTCGATTTTAATCACGGCATTTTTATTTTATTAACTGGCTCCAACGAAAAGGAAGAGATTCTCAAAAAATATTATGATTTGACCAAAGACTTCTATGATGTACTGATGTATGATTTGACAGCTTGTTTTCTTTGAAATCTTTTTGCGCGTTGTTAACATAAAAGATTTTGGTATTTTATTATTATCAATTACTAGCTTTGCGTAAAGTCCATCTTACTTTTTTTGACTCCTATAACCATCGCAAGACTACGGTTGTTGGATTCTAGCAGCGCTAAAAACAGAGTTGGAGAAGCGCAATGCTAAGCGAACCGGAAAAAAAGCTGTTCTCGTTCAAAGGCAAGTACAATGTATTACTTATAGTGTATTACTTAGCACGAAACACTACAAAATGTTATTTATTTATCATAATGTTAATACGCCAAGCCATATTATCTACTACTGCCATGGAAATTGGACAGGGTTTGGCTTTAGAAATGGGGCGACTGATTTTGTAATTAAAATATGTATATCGCCTTTTGTAGAGTTTCGAAAGGCCTTTTAAATGATACTATACTCTAGGCGGGGAAATTTTTATTTTTATTATTATCCTAGTGTTTGTGAAAAAAACAATGTTTTGTATGACGAATTCCATTAGTTGATCCATCGACTAGCTGATGCCCGCGACTTCGTCCGCACGGACGAAACTGAACATGACAAATAATAATTATTTCAAAACTACAGTGAAGTATCTACACTAAACTCATAATTATTATTTATATAAATATTAAAAAATATTTAAATTTACACATTATGTACAGGTTGGTTACAGAATAGTAATAACAAATTGTTAACAGTTTATTTACAGAAATTAACAGTGTAGAACCTACAGTACATGACCTCTACCATGGACGCAATCCTCCACCAACGCATGGTCCGTCCTACCTTCTCGGTATACGCATCGAATCTCGGGAGAGCGCTTTCCCCGTGTGCACTTTTCTTGACTCCCTACAAATTTTGTTTCCATTCCTTCTTTTTTGCCTACTTTCCCCATCTGGGTCTAGGCACCACAATACTGTACTTCGCGTCGGACTACTCTCGAAAAACATTCAGACCTATTCATATGATCTTCTGATGGTGTGCCAGATGTGCGCGAACTCGTACGTACAGTTCCCAGTTTTAACGGCAACAGTAATAATAATTGTGGCGGAAATAAAACGCAGTTCCCACCTCTTTATATAGTTAGGTATTAAATCAACAGGTTCAAAGAAAAAACCAAGCAACCCTGTGAGAATAATCTTCTTCTTCTTCTTATTTTTGTTATGGCAATGTACTTTCCTCTTGGAAGTAATTTTTGCCAGTGTCATGTTTTGAATAGTTCAGTATTTCTAGATTTTCTAGTAGGTAGATTGTTTCAATTTACATTAAAATGCGGGTGCATCACATTCCAATGCTGCTTGGAGCATTTGGCAGCAAGTATATCAAGACAGTTTACTCGGTAAGTTTTGCCGAGGTAGCCACCACCAAAGATAATGTAAAAATAACTAGCGTTATAAGAGACGGGAGTGTCATACAAAAAGCGTGACTATGAAACGGAAGCGAATTCAACGAAAACAATCAAAAGAGAAACGTCAAACGGCATTCGCGGTAAAACAGTCAAAGATGATAGAATACTCTTTGACGGGGCGAAGTATACGCCTAAATTCGAATGTTGTCAATTATCTACTGCTTTGTGGATTGTCAACGTTCTTTCAAACTTAGACGGGTTAAAAATTCGCCTCCGTTTCATAGATCGTTTTTTTACTGAGAGAGTTGCGCCAGGCTGGCCACCACTACAATAAAAGTCTCAGCTTCACACAACCAAGATCGCGCCTATTTCCATTATCCCACATATTGTTCAGTTGCGTAGACACTTGTACCACAAAACTGCACCATTTTTAAGACACAATATCCACTATGAATCAATTTGCGAATAATTAAAATAGGCACCGAACTGAACTCGACAAAATCCCGCCAAAAACCAGAATAATCTTTAGTCAATAATTATTATTCAGTTCTTCAAGAAGTTATAAATCTTCTCAATAAATAAATCCTCTTTTCTCAACTCATACTTTTTTATTACTTTGAAGAATGATGGATGACAGACATTGACAACCCAAGTTGACAAAAATACGTTGTAGGCTAATAAAATTAGATTAAATAAATGCGTTTTGAGGAATTAATAACCCAGTAAGCTGGAAATCAAGCGTGATATAAT
This sequence comes from Agriphila geniculea, assembly GCA_943789525.1. Classification (NCBI taxonomy): domain Eukaryota; kingdom Metazoa; phylum Arthropoda; class Insecta; order Lepidoptera; family Crambidae; genus Agriphila; species Agriphila geniculea. Next base: position 20,769,030 of record OX038875.1, read on the forward strand.
AAGTCTATGCTGGAAATAGTTTTATTAGCTTATGTTGGTCCTAATACGTGTAATCTGTGTTTACACCCCTTTATTCTCATAAGGACAGATTCTCATAAGGACAGATTCTCAAAAAGACAGATTCTCAAAAGGACATTTTTTCAAAAACCGAAAATGGTACAGCTGCACACACATTAATAGATTCTCAAAAACAGAGATTCACAAAAGTTTTATAAGCCGTGTTGATGATTTCTAAAATTTTAAGTAGGAAGCTTGCGCATGCGTATAGACAGAAATGCGCTTTTTTCATAAAATCTTGTACAGTTTTATAAATAATACAACCCGCGCTGTTAAAGAATGGGATTGGAAATGTACTCACACTTATTGTGAGAAGTGCTGTGAGCCGCCATTTTCAGTTCTTTTTCGACTGCTGCAGTTGATAAATAAAAATTAAATTTCGTTACCAAAGTACCAGGGTAGCATAGATTTACAGGAGGTTAACGCGAAGCAGAAGGAATTTTGTACAATGACCCGTCTATAGGTACTTTATCTCTGTCGCTCTCGCGCTAACATAATTGTTGTGCCTGTGCGAGCGCAATGGCAATATGTTAGCGCACGAGCGAGTATAGACGGGTCATTGTGTAATTTTTTTTCTGACTACATCACCTATTACAAAAAAAAAACAAAAAGTGATTTAAAAATATAGAAGTTAACCTTCTTCGTATTTATGAGATCTTGGTACTTTGGTGATGTGTATTACGAAAAATAAGAAAAAAAAGCTATTCAAAATATAGAAGAAACCGTCTTTTCTCTTTTTCTGGCTGTCCTTTTGAGAATCTGTCTTTATGAGAAAATCTGTCTTTTTGAGAATCTGTCCTTTTGAGAATCTGTCCTTATGAGAATAAAGGTTTACACCGTTCCAGGGGGTGTGCATAACTTTTGGGAGCCAAAAAAGCAAAATATTCGCACATTTTTTAGGTTTTTACTTCGAACTAAAAAATGGTGCATTGGGCGGAAAATGTTATTGCATACTTTATTAAAGAGGGTTTAATTTTGCGTCGAATGAACATTTAAAACTTGAATTTTGGTTTAGTGGTATAGCCGAAATCGATAGTTAGTATCGGGAAAATGTCTCATTAAGATGCAAACTAACATTTTGCGACTTTCATGACCAATTTCATTTCATTGACTTCATGAAAAGGGTTTTCATTTCAAAACCCTTTTTATTTGAAATAGAAATACTCCTATTAAAAAACCCATAAAATTAAAGTTATAGAGAATAAAATCACGATATATGGACACTACAATATGGCACCAATTTAAAATCGGTTTTTTCTCTGTCCTAAGTTCGTGCGTCTGATTTCAATAATACGGTGTGAAAAGTTGGTTATTCGTAAAAGAAAGTATTATAACGTTGTTTTTTATTGTTTCAGAGATAATGTGGCGTATTGAAAATCGACAGACATGGATGACCCGGAGTGTTTTATTTGTGGCATATTGAGACTTCATCTACAGTAAAAGAACGAGGGATTGAAAAAAATGATAATAAGCACCTTCAACTCCAAGGTCTTAATTCAGTCGAGGTTCACGAAAAATGCAGGAAAATATATTCGAAGAGGAAGAAAAGTGACGGAGAAAACCCCAAGATCCGTAAACAGTGCGGAGCGACTTTTGATTTTAAGAAGAGATTTGCAATTTATGGGGAAGACGCATCACAGGAATTATTGTGGCCAGAGAACATAATAAGCCTTGTGATAAGACGAATTACCATACGGTATGTGTCAAAAATTAAGTTTAAATATTCCCTCTTGACCGCAGCTGAATGGAGGCAAGATGAAGAGGTGCTTGAAAGAATTCATCTTCAGGCCAGCCAACAGTTTTAGGAACTTGATGCAGCAGGAGTGATGGTACCTGGCCTCTACTGCAACCAGATCATTTTCTAGACGAATTCTTTCAAGCACCTCTTCATCCCGCCTCCATTCAGCTGTGGCCAAGAGGGAATTTTCAAACTCAATTTTTGACACATAATGTACGATAGTTCGCCTTTTCACAGGTTTCTTACGTTCTCGGCCACAAATTCTTGCGATGCGTCTTCCCTACAGATCACACATATCTTCTTTAAATTAAAAGCCGCTCCCTGCTGTTTACGGCTCTTGGGGTTTTCTCCGTTACTTTTCTTGTTCTTCGGATATATTTTCCTGCATTTTTCGAGAACCTCGACTGAATTAAGACCATGAAGTTGAAGGTGCTTATTATCCTTTTTTTCTATACTTCTCTTTATCAATGTTTCTATCCCTCGTTCTTTTACTGTAGATGAAGCCGCAACATGCCACAAATAAAACACTCCGGGTCATTAATGTCTGTAGATTTTCAATACGCCACATTATCTCTAAAACAATAAAAAACAACGTTATAATACTTTCTTTTACGAATAACCACACACAGAGACACGAACTTAGGAAAAACACCGATTTTGAATTGGTGCCAAATTTAGTCTTTCAAAATGACTGAATTTGATAATCGTTGTGTCCATATAACTTGAAATTTAATTCTCTACTTTATGTGTTTTCCAATAGGAGTGTCTATTTCAAATATATTTGGTCATAAAAAGTCGCAAAATGTAAGTTTGTATCTAAATAAGAAATTTTACCAATATCTAACTATCGATTTCGGCTATACCACTACACCGAATTTCAAGTTTTAAATATTCATTCGAAGCTGAATTTAACCTCCTTAATATTGTATACAATAACATTTTCCGTCTAATAGACCGTTTTTAAGTTAGAAGCAAAAATCTGAAAAAAGTGCGAAAACTTCGCGGTTTTTTCGCTCCCAAAAGTTGCACACCTCCTGGGACGGTGCAAACTAAGATTACACGTATTTAGGACCAACTGAAGCTAATAAAACTATTTCCAGCTTACTGGGAATGAATTCCTCAAAAAAATCTAATTTTATTGGCCTATTGAGCCATCTATGATTATGTAAAATTTACTGTGACAACTATCAACCCTACGTTGAGCTATCTATGGTATGAAAAATATACTGCGACAAAGATCAACTTTGCTGGTTTTAGTGGATCTCTGAAACATGCATAGACTTATTATATTACTAGCGTAAGGACACGGTCAAAGTCGCCACGAAATGACGCCAGTTGGTTGGCCCTAAAATTACAGTTTTAGGGCCAACGCGATTCAGTCATCCGCGGAACACTATGGCAGATAGACGGTGATTGACGTGACATAAAAATGCCGAATTGTGCATTTGTAGATTGCAAAAATTATGCTGCAAAAGTTAAAAAGTTACATGGAATATCGAATCAATCGGTAAGTAGCTTTACATTATTTATCGCATGTATAACAAGTTTAAAATATTCCTATTACTAGTTATTGTTCGAGGCACTAGAGATGGGTCATCATGATTCAAATGTACTAGTTCACTTGAGTCCATATTAAATCTTTAGTTCATTTAGTTCCATAGCTAATTAACTCAAAGAACGAAAGTAAAGGGAAAGGAACACTGCGTTTACGAACACTGCGTACAGAAATTTCTTCTATACATATGCTATATTAACGTCTCCTATGAAATATATTCGCTGCAAAAATAATTATGTACATTACATTTCAATTAATTACAGATTTCCTAATAATCCAGTGCGTAAAGAAATGTGTAGTCGCATAATTCCAAAACAACGAAAAGAGCCCTATTTTAGGCCTCCTAAAACGCAAGAATAAAGGCTCTGCTCAATAACACAGATGTTGATATTTCAAGAGCTGGACAACGAAGATTAAAGTATCTACCGCGTCTACGCATAACGAAATAACCCATTTCAGAAAACGAAGCACCTGCCTCCCATACAATGCAGTATAGTGACCGGCCGCAGCTTTGCTTTAGAGTTTATTACTTGAGTGAAAACCTAGGATAAAATAATCTCTGTTGTGTTGTATTTATTAAATTACATTGACTTCAATTTCATTTTTATTAACAAGCTTGCGAAAACGCAGAAGTTTAAGTCGCAGTAAAAACGCTGTTCAAACGTGTTTAGGTAAAGTCTGTTCAATAAGTCAGTTTACGTATTACTTCTGATTTCTAATAAAGCTGATTTTTCTTGCACCCGCTTTTCTTATCAGCAAAAAAATCTGCAAAGAAAATCAGCAAACGGGTGGTAGAAAAAATAAAAAACAAGTCAAAAGCATTTAATTTCTAAAAGTTTATTTGAATATTTTTTTTTTATTTTGATTTGATTTAGATGTAGGTCATGTAGGTGATTTAGAAAATAAACAAAAAATATTTTGATTACAACCCCAAAAGAATAGTCGAAGAGTTAAATAATTTTGATAATTTTAGTACAAAAAACAATGCACAAATTAATCAAAAATGTTGATTAAATGGACGATTGATAGGTAGCTTTAAAAAATTTACTCATGTAAAGTGTATATGAATATAGTTATATAATCAACTAGCGTAGCGACCCACCCTCGCTTCACTGTGGTGTAAACTATAGATTTAGTACATAAAAATTAATTGATAAAAAGTTTTTATACCTACCTTTAAAAAAACCTAGGTAAATTAATACTCATATTTTAGGGGTAATTTGCATGTAAATAATCATCCTTGACAATGAATATTTATTTAGTTGGACAAGGATTAATATCATGATACGAAATGTCTTCCGATCAATAATCACTTTTATAGAAAAAAATATGATACTGTGGGTTTCATTATTCCAATTTTCATAGGGATCTCAATTTTTTTTAAATAAAATACAGTTAATACTAATAATAATAGATATACTTGAAAAAACAACTCCAATTGAACTAAATCGTACACTTCAGTAATCTTTTTTGCCCACCTCTAACACCGTAGTAGTTCGAGTGGGTTCTAATAGATGTCGCTGATTTTGATGGTATGAAGGAATTGTAATGCAAAATACTCAGATGGGCGCATCCTTCCTTTTGAAATCTTTGGAAACATGCTTATTTTGTACTGTACCAAAGGTTTTGTTGTTAGTTACGATTTCTCAGCCACTATTCCAGATTTTTATTTTTTCAGTTGATAGCCTGGGATATACACTGTCATTATACAAGGTTTCGTCGAAATCCATTCAGTGGTTTTTGCGTGATGATGGAACAGACAGACAGACAGAGAGACAGACAAGAAATTTAGAAACTGTTCTAACATGTTCAGTTAATGATTTTAAGTCGCCCTGGTTGGTTTTTTTTCCGAATCCATTCAATGTACAGACTTTTTTTGGTTTACGATTTTATTTTAGGTATAGATATACCTGTAGTCCACTTGACAACTCTGGAAAGACTGCAACTACGTCGCATGCGCTTCAAAATGCGCTTTCAATTTTCGTCTGGGTGCTATTAAAGCAATGTAATTTAAGAATCATTCACACAGTTCAGTCACGGTCAGTCCTTACCGGTGACGCGTCAGTCAAAATTTGTACTTATTAAAAACTTGACTGACCGTTGACGTGACTGAGCTGTGTGAATGATCCTTTACCCCTTTCTAATCTTATACCTTTAAACGAGCAATTCTTGTACATTTATTTCTATGTATATAGGTATGTCTATTTCTGTGATCTCGGAAACGGCTCTAACGATTTCGCTGAAATTTGGTTAATGGGGGTTTTCGGGGGTAAACAATCGATCTAGATTAGTCTTATGTTTGGAAAAACGCGTGTTTTAGAGTTTTCATGCGTTTTTCTTTCGACGCAGAATATGGTCGCTAATTTCGTCCTGCCGGCCACTGCCTGTCTGGTCCAGCGGGTTAAGTCGTGGACGGCAAGAAACGAATGTTGCGGGTTTGAATCCCACTCGGTGACTTACTTTTGTTTTTTTATATGTTCATTGTTTTATTGTTTTTAGACAAGTTTAAAAAATGTAGTTAATGTTTGAGATAACAATGTAGATTATCACCTAATCCTAAACACCACCATATTACAATATATAGTAACGTAATATGGTGGTGTCTTTTTCAACATTAATTTGTAGTCGCCCTCAGTCCGTCGCCCACTTAGTATTTCAGAACGCCTATATTCAGTATTTTGATACCCAAAATGAGAATTTATTATAACCCGAATAAAACTACCCTTTGAAATGTCACCGTTGTCAAACCCCGGCATTGACCTGCATATAAAAAAAAAATCATGTCAGTGAACCCCGGACACTCGACACAACCGCGCTTTTATAAACAGATGACACTTTTTTACACGCGCGACTGTGTGTATAGGCTACCGTGCACTTTTGTACTATTCTGTGCCGTTGTTGTTGATTAACAATAGGCAAGTACAGTCAGTGGCACATCAAGCTATACAAAACTGTCAAAAATCTCCAATGAATTTTGAACCTTAGACTACATGTTTTTAAGTTTAAAATTGATTGAGAAAATTTGACACTTTGTGGAAGCCCAGCGTGCCGTTTACTGTACATAGATAACCTACCGATTCCTTCTGGCAAGGCGAGCCTTTACGGATGAACCGGAAAAGCGACTCTGCCATGTTTCCAGGAGTTGGAGTGGAGCACTCTTCTAGTGCCTTTACGATGCATGAGCTCAGCTCGTCAAACTTGTTACATTGTTCCTGTAACATACATCAACATCACCTATTTTTATGTAAAAGAAATGTTAACGAAAACAACGGTATTTTCAGGATTTCCTGAAAACTACTGAACCGATTTCAAAATTTCAAAAAGTGGCACCCTATTACATGACAAATGGGATATATTTACCGAAAAAATACCGTATACAACGTATGAATGATAAAATGGAAAAACCGTTTCTTCGGACCATGAAACTAAACAACTTTTACTATTGGAACCAACTCTGAAAGCATGAAAAAATATCAGCTGCTTCCTCTTTTTGTTTTAATCGTAGATTTTTTATTTTCCCGACGTTTCGCACTGTCGTGGTCCCCCGTGACCAGACCACGGCAGCTGCAAAGGTGCTGAAATGTCGGGAACATAGAAATATGTAGAATGTCAAAGAACAACAATGTCAATAAACAGGAGATACGTAAAATATGACTTAGATTCATAAAATATGACTATATACGGCAAAGGAAATTAATAAACTATGTTCCATACTGTTTTCTTCGTCGATAAACGAATAAATGTAGAGAAATTTGGTTTTAGAGAAATGTGTGGCAATATCTTATTTACCTGTGAAAAGTGTGATTACTTGGATTATTTCTTTTTGTCACATCACAATTACTTAGAGCACAAGACACCATGGCTCCACGATATCTTTATTTTAAATTATAATTAAGATTAACAAATATTTTAAACAAACTGTGATTGCTCATTTGCTAGGCGGGACGCTAGGGGCTCTTACTGTAAAAAATGTTGGCACATGTCACTTGATCCTTTATCTCTTTTTTACATAGACCGTCTCCGTATGATGTTAACTTCTCTTTTCCATGCTTTGTTGGTCTTCTTGAGCGCAATTTTTCTGTCTATGGTCGGGAAAATCAAAAATGAAATCAAATACCTTAGATTATTTATTAATCTAAGTCAAATACCAACTAATTATAGAAATATGTAGAATGTCAAAGAACAACAATGTCAATAAACAGGAGATACGTAAAATATGACTTAGATTCATAAAATATGACTATATACGGCAAAGGAAATTAATAAACTATGTTCCATACTGTTTTCTTCGTCGATAAACGAATAAATGTAGAGAAATTTGGTTTTAGAGAAATGTGTGGCAATATCTTATTTACCTGTGAAAAGTGTGATTACTTGGATTATTTCTTTTTGTCACATCACAATTACTTAGAGCACAAGACACCATGGCTCCACGATATCTTTATTTTAAATTATAATTAAGATTAACAAATATTTTAAACAAACTGTGATTGCTCATTTGCTAGGCGGGACGCTAGGGGCTCTTACTGTAAAAAATGTTGGCACATGTCACTTGATCCTTTATCTCTTTTTTACATAGACCGTCTCCGTATGATGTTAACTTCTCTTTTCCATGCTTTGTTGGTCTTCTTGAGCGCAATTTTTCTGTCTATGGTCGGGAAAATCAAAAATGAAATCAAATACCTTAGATTATTTATTAATCTAAGTCAAATACCAACTAATTATAGAAATATGTAGAATGTCAAAGAACAACAATGTCAATAAACAGGAGATACGTAAAATATGACTTAGATTCATAAAATATGACTATATACGGCAAAGGAAATTAATAAACTATGTTCCATACTGTTTTCTTCGTCGATAAACGAATAAATGTAGAGAAATTTGGTTTTAGAGAAATGTGTGGCAATATCTTATTTACCTGTGAAAAGTGTGATTACTTGGATTATTTCTTTTTGTCACATCACAATTACTTAGAGCACAAGACACCATGGCTCCACGATATCTTTATTTTAAATTATAATTAAGATTAACAAATATTTTAAACAAACTGTGATTGCTCATTTGCTAGGCGGGACGCTAGGGGCTCTTACTGTAAAAAATGTTGGCACATGTCACTTGATCCTTTATCTCTTTTTTACATAGACCGTCTCCGTATGATGTTAACTTCTCTTTTCCATGCTTTGTTGGTCTTCTTGAGCGCAATTTTTCTGTCTATGGTCGGGAAAATCAAAAATGAAATCAAATACCTTAGATTATTTATTAATCTAAGTCAAATACCAACTAATTATCAAAGTAGGTCATGTACTTTCAATAAAACCGCGCTAGTATCCGTTAAAAAGTGTTTTATATCAGGTGATATTTTCATATGACAATATCAAATTGTATGAAACATTGGATGAAATGTATGTATGAAACAGCCTTTGATTAAAACAAAAAGAGGAAACAGCTGATATTTTTTTTCGGGATTTCAGAGTTGGTCCCATTGTAAAAAAACCGGACAAGTGCGAGTCGGGCTCGCCCACCGAGGGTTCCGTACAGACCTACATCTATACATAAAATAAAGCTGTAGAAAAGTTGTGTCGGTACAAAGGAAATATTTAGAAAAAAAGTGGTTGGTAGTTATTAGTTTTTTATATGAAAACTGTACTACGGAGAGTTCAAGCTTTATCCCAGGTTCTACCTACCGGAATTATGTGAAAAATTGCTTAGTTTATAAGTTGGACTCCAAGCTACCAAACTGTAAAAAAATACCATCAAAACCCGTTCAGCAGACTGCTATATATAGATAACCATTTGAAATCCTTTGTCGCCACGTAGAAAATAACCCTTCCAGGGATTACGACAAAGAATTGACCACGGGCGAAGTTTGAAATGGAATAGTACATTACTGCAGCGGCACTCAAGACAGGCATTGAAGAACATACGTGAGTCCATCAATGCCTAGTTGCGGCCAAGGCTTGTGTAGTACTTTTAAACTTTTAACTTTTTAGTTTTAAAAGTTTTAAGCTTTTTATTTTAATTTTAAATTACTTACAGTAATTGAAAAAAGAAAATGGAAAGTGGAATGTGCACATAAAGGCCTTTCATTTGATACACATATTGAAAAAAAAATCCGGTTTTTTTCATTTATTTCCAGTTTTTCATTTTTTTTTTCCAGTTTTTTGGAAAGTGCTCATCAAGGCCTTTCATTTGATACCCATATTGCAAAAAAAATATTTTTTTTTCAGTTTTTTTGGAATGTGCTCATCAAGGCCTTTCATTTGATACCCATATTGCAAAAAAATTACCTTTCTTTTAATTATTTTTTTTAGTTTTTTCAAAAAACCTTTCAAAAAACTTTCATTTGATACCCATAGGTATTGAAAAAAAATTTTTTTTTCGTTTTAATTTTTTTTATCTTTTTGGAATGCGCTCATCAAGGCCTTTCATTTGATACCCATATTGCACCAAAACAGTTTTTTTTCGTTTTAATTTTTTTTTCAATTTTTTGGAATGTGCTCATCAAGGCCTTTCACGTGATACCAGTATACCGAATATTCAAAAAAATATTTTGGAATGTGCTCGCTCGCTCATCAAGGCGACATTTGATACCTATATTTGTGTTTCATTGAAAAGTTCGCTCCATTTCTGAATTACACGTGTGTAATGAGTTTTAATAGAAACATTGCTGGACAGACGCCGGCAATTTTGTATGAAAATCCATTATAACACGTTAGTAATTGATTCTCATACAAATATTGACGGCGCGGTTTAGGTCTGTCCGTAAACTCTGATTTAGCACGAAGAAGGTTGTCAAAATAATGTTCGAACCGCACCTGTATAAAATACAAGTACTGTTGATTGTCAACAGATGGCGCTGTATATCGATAGTACACTGTATAATGTTTTGTGAAATGGTTTTATCTATCGAATGTTATTAGAGAAAATGGGTGTATTCCAACAGGACCCTTTGGTTGTGTGAAGCCGAGACTTTTATTGTAGTGGTGGCTAACTCGGCTGACCTTACCGAGTAAACTGTCTTGATTATACTTGGTGCCAAATGCTCCAAGCAACATTGGAATGCGATGCACCCGCATTTTAATGTAAACTGAAACAATCTACCACTGAACTATTCAACACTTGACACTGGCAAAAATTACTTCCAAGAAGAAAGTAGATTGCCAAAACAAAAATAAGAAGAAGAAGACCCCCTGTCATACAGCGTGACACACCGCCATGTTGCGAAAATATTTAGAGCCAAATTTATTACTTTTTAATTTTATTTTTAAAAGTAATTAACTATAACAATATTTGAAAGGATCTGAATAATTAATAATAATAAATATTGATATTTTTAAAAGAATTAGTGGCGCGATTAATCCAAAAGTAATTAGAAGTTAAACTATGACCGCGCAATGCCGCGCATACCGTTGTTTCACCAAGATGATTAATAATTACGTATTTTAATGACCATATTTTATTATGATTTAATTACAAATATACAGTTTTCAGATTTATTCCTGTAAGTGTAGTATAAGACGCTATTACCTGCCAAATTTCATAGTTCTAGGTCAACGGGAAGTACCCTATGAATTTTGATTCCTTTGAGAGTATCGAAAATGCGTTTTTTGTGCCCTAAACGGCAGTATCTTTTTTTTACGTTAATTTAGAAGTTTGATTTTTTTTACAGCTTCAAGGGCCCTTAGACCTTAGTATATGGTTTAAATTTCAATTCGATACCTCCACGCGTTTCCGAGATAAAGGGTCTTGACAGACAGACGGACAGACAGACAGACGGACAACAAAGTGATCCTATAAGGGTTTCGTTTTTTCCTTTTGAGGTACGGAACCCTAAAAATGATCAGTTTGATTGACAGTGTAAGTTCCCCTTGGGGTACCACGACACGAGCAAATATTTTAGCCGGTGGGGTACCATGGGCAATAAATAAGGAGATTGTTATTCAGGGGGTTCCACGGGCAAAAATATTTGTTATGAGAACTTAGACTAGAGGACCACGGGCGACTGGGGGAGCAAAGGGAACGTAAACTGGGAGACCACGGGTGGCTGGGGAAGCCAAGGGAACATAGATTGGGAGACCACGGGTGATTAGGGAAGCAAGGGGAACTTAGACCAGGGGAATAGGAGCAAGTAACGCCCTAGGCCACCACATCAGCGCGCGCGCGAGTCTTACGTCGGCCACTCAGTTCGTGTCGGTCGTAGCGACCGCGAAGTGGTTGCCGGGACGCAAGACGCAGAACGCGCGCGCGATGATGTCGTGGCCAAAGCGTAACAGCCCGGCCACAGCCAGCGCGGAAGGCGGTGTTGAATAATCACTGCGCGCTATCTCGATGGCGGCCTTCTCAGCTCGTCGTCACGACCGCGCAGTGATTAAGGAATTCGCTTGCCGCACCGCCAGCCTCGCTGCCTGCCGCGCTGGCTGTGGGCGGGCCGTAAGAGAGGCAGTGTGTATAAACTTACAGTAAGAGTCAGGCTCTTTGCTGCCTCGACGTTGGGAAGGCTATCTCTCAGTTTCTCGCCACAAGTGCGGATGGAGTCGGCCTTCTGTTGGAAACACTCGGGTCCTTGCTCAGCGATGAACACTTAAAACACATAACAATCCTCGTCACTTGGATCCCAAGACAACTGGAACTAGGTACCTTCAAAATCATGTTAATGACCTCATGGATAGGCGTATCTTATTTTTTACAATTCCCTGATGCCTATAGGTGGTAGGTAGTGCAGAAAATTTCTGATAAGACAATGTTCCTTTTAGAAGACTACATACAAGAGGACTTCAATGGCGCAGTGGATAAGCGCACCACCCTGCGCAACTTTCGAAAGGTTTGGTCATGGAATAAATGGGATGATTGGGCCCGCGTGGTGGGTGAGTAATGGCCCGTTCTTATTATTCACCCATAAGGTCTATTCCCCATTAGTAGGACCAGCGAACTAAAATCTATGGAAGTGTAATTGCAAACAAATATTGCTTAAAAAATGGCACCACGGGGCCGAAAAAGTACAACCCGCTCAGCTTTAGTCGTGCCAGCCACGCACCCGGTGACTGACGTTAGTGTTCTTTTCAATAAATTGCAGTTTATATTGTAGAGAAAAGATAGAAAAGGAGAATTTATTAGAAATGACGTCCTTTATAGTCAAATGGTGTAAAAGATGCAAAGAAGGCAGTAAAAAGATGCAGAAATAACGTATCTTATTTTTTATTTAAGTACAGAAAAGGTCTATAAGTATACAAATTATTGTCGCTAATCAGCAACCAGTTTTCAGACGCTTTGTGCTGCATAATTAAATGCCAGCATTTTTAGCTCTATCCACTTAGTTGTACTTTTCGTGTGGTGCCATTTTTTGAGCGGAATGCTTATTCCATAGCTTTAGTTCGCTGAGTAGGACATAAAAATGGCTGATGTGCAACTTACGAGCGATTCTGTCGCCATCTTTGTGGCATACGAAGTCAATCAGCTGGTCCGTGGCGTTGGTGATGGCCGGCACGTGTTCCCGCACCGTGGTGTCCAGGCAGGGGGCCACTGAGTTGACCAGGTTATGGATGCAAGTCTTCAGCTGGGGAGACTTCGCACAGTATCTGCAAGAATTTTTTGGAATCTGCCTGACTATTGACAAATCAAATTCTCGTTTGTTTGGAGGTCTTGGTTCATATATAATAGAAATATATGAACCAAGTATGCAAATCGGTCACTCACAAAGGATAAAATTCAATACAATACACTAGATATCACTAAAATAAATACCTACTTAAAAAAATCCTGCAAAAAAAGAAGTTTAAAAACTAAAACCCGACTACGGAAAAATCGTGTTCTAAAAAGTAGGAAACAAGAAAATATTCGACTCCAAAATAAAAAATAAAAAAGGATAGGTAACCGTAATTTCGCATGCCACTTTGTCAAAACTTTGTTCTAGACACGCACGCAATAGACAACTGGAGGTGGTATGCGACTCCGATTATCCTTTTTAATGAATTTTAGATTCGAATATTTTCTTGTTTCGTACTTTTTAGAGAAAGAAAGAATGAAAATACATTTATTTTTGGAACCACACAACGATACACAAATTATAACAAAAAACCGAAAATCCAAAACAAAAATTAAAAACATAAATACTTAAACATTGCGTAGTGGTATAGTCGAGTGATGCCAAAATGTGCAAAGCTCAGTATAAACAGCAAGCGGGGGGCCTGCTGCACTGGTATTCTGCTTGACACATTAGAGCACAATTTTTCCGAGTTAAACTAATAAGTATTTCTTTGTTTTGCATATTTATTTAAATACTTTTACTTACTTTCCAAAGACTTCGTCGAGGGCACCCTTTGGTTTGGCTTCTTCAATTTCTTTCTTAATCGTGTCCACATTTATAATTTCCTTAACACATTCTACGACATTTTTGCCAGCATTCTAAGGACAAAAATGTTAATTGGTCAAATCAAATAAAGTTTTAAGAAGAACGATTGACTATGTCACTTTAGAACTAGAAGTTACGAAAATCATGACATTGAAACCTAGATGTTCCTTGCGTCCATTATTATTGTCAACTTAATGATTTCCTAGTGGATTGCAAAAAACTGGACGATTTAATAGAACTAACTAATCCTCATCATTTCAGTTCTGAGCATTGTGTAATGGCGCATGGACGGGTCATGGGTGACTTACTATATAAAGTGGTACCGATGATGTGATGAAACTGAAAGAGTTGATAGGTGAACAACTTTCTCAATGAAACATAGGTCGAAAAACGAAAAAAAAGTTCATACTCTCATACAAAATGTATTGGTCAGCTGACCGACTTAATGGAAAGGCGAAAAAAAGAATCAATTTTCTACCTATGTTTACCTGGAGAATGTTGTTCAGATTTAGCAACAATATCACCTGTTTGAGTATCATCACATCAGTTGGTACCACCTTATATTGTAATCCACACGTGTGATCCGCCTAGATCTAGAGTCATCCATCATAACGTTATGGTGGGAGAGTAAAGCCCGCCGGTAACGATCAATTGCGATTGTCAATTTTTCCGTCAATTCCATTGTTGGAGCAATTGACAATCGCTTCAATTGCACGCGTAAACGATCAATTTTTCCGTCAATGGGCGTCAATTGCGGAAAAATTGACAATCGCAATTGATCGTTACCGGTGGGCTAAGTGCAGCAGTGCTGTGGTGATTTCATCTACAAGGAAAACATGTGCTGTATACAGAAGAGATGAATGACCATCAGCCATTTTAATGTCCCCACTGCTGGGGCTCAGGTCTTCCTTTATGGGTGGATAAGGAGGATGGGCCATAACCCACTTTGTGGGTGTGAACGACAGTAAATGCAGCCGGGATCAACGGCTTAACGTACCTTCCGAAGCACGGAGGTAATAGATAGTACATTTGAGATAATACATTTTTGGTCACCCATCCCATGACCGACCCTTGCGAAAGTTGCTAATACCCCACTGAGCTCCTCCTGTAAACCATATAGAATAGCACACCTCAATATCCTCCACTTTGTTTTCTGCTCCATTCTTCTTGCACTGTGCACTGATCACGTCCTTGAGTTTCTGGCGTTGTTCGTCGGTCACCTGATATTCGGCTAGTACCCCTGCAAATTAAATATATAATTATAAAGATTTGATTACTTGAACAGGGTTATTCTGTAAAAAACCATCAACCTCACAGGAGTAGATTACCGACATCATAAACAAAAAGAATAACGTTTGTTCTATGACTTTTCTGACATAGGACAAAAAAAACCGGTCAAGAGCGAGTCGGACTCGCGCACCGAGGGTTCCGTACAATCATAAATATATTTGGATATGTTATTTTAGGACAGTCTTTAAAAAAGTAGGATAAACGGCATACAGGTGGAAGGGCGAATAGGCGGACAGTTAATTTACAAATGCTGCTTGTGGTGACTGAAAAACGTTTCAGCCACTCCACATTGCAAAATGTTTATATTACTAGTCCATCAGCCATTTTAATGTCCCCACTGCTGGGGCACAGGCCTTCCTTATGGGTGGATAAGGAGGACGGGCCATAACCCACCACGCGGGCCCAATGCGGATTGGTGGGTGTTAACGACTGCAAATGCAGCCGGGACCAACGGCTTAACGTGCCTTCCGAAGCACGGAGGAGCTCGAGATAATAAATTTTTGGTCACCCATCCCATGACCGAACCTTGCGAACGTTGCTTAACCTCCGCAATCGCTGGTCCAGGGGCTAAACCACTGCGCCACCGAGCTCCTTGTTATTATTATATTACTATATTACTAAGTAGGAACTTATTCTTCGTTTATTCGTACGGCAAATAGTAGGTAATTATATTAGAACCAGCCACCAATTAATTATTGTAGTGTTAGGTTGCGCCATCTCTTGACCGATAGTGGAACTATTTTTGTCCCTTAGGTTAGCATGCTTAGGACAGCGCCATCTGTTGACTGGTAGTGAAACTAAAAAAAAATTGTTTGTTTTTTGAATTTCTAAAAAAGTGTCTTATATTGAGACATCGTTTTATTTTTCCTGTAATCTTTACAGAAACTACTATCACATAGAATTATTTCAGATTTTTCTCTTTGCAAACTTTGGAGATAAGGGGGGGGGGGGGGAACGGTATTTTTTTTTTTACATTTTTCATCATAAGTTGAAAACTATGCGGCATAAGAAAAAAGGAAAAATTGTTTCAAAATGCGCAAACAGCGCTCTTTCATATGATACCCCACATGCCCTAGTCACCTCACTTAAAATTTTTAAGACCCCTTTTCAGTCCCTGTTGTAAAAAAAATATTAATTTTATTATTTCATTCTTATTTGCAAAATAGTTGGCCAAATGTCATCTTAAATTTAGTTTTTTTTTCTCTTCATCTTTTTTTTTTGTTTTTCGGAAAAGTCGTAGACCAAACGTTGTCGTTTATTATGTTAGTAATCTATTCCTGCAAGGTTGTTAGTATTTTACAAATAATCCTGTATATTTTCAGTCCAAACAGATAATTTTCTATAAAATCTCCTCCTAAACGGGCTAGTTTTGTAGCCATTTCTAGCTGCAATTGTGTAGCTGCCAAGTTGCCGACTATCCCCCGGTTTCTGAGGATTTTATCAGGTCAACATTATCTGGATTTAAGTAATAAAATTTTGATTAAACCAGATAATGTAGACCCCTCCGATAAAGTTGAATTTCCGATAACCTCCGATTACGTAGGTACCTCAGAAACCGGGGGCATATCCTTCGATCAGTACCCTTAGCACGAACAGCTATCGAGAAAAAAAAACGCGCGTAAAATTACTCGATAGAGAATTATCTATGGAAATTTTAATTTCGCTATTCGGCAGTAGATGGCGTTGTACAAATTTCCAATACAAAATTGCACTATCGACTGATTTTACGCGCGTTATTTTTTTCGATAGCTGTTCGTGCTAAGGGTACAGATATGATCGAAGGGTATATCGTGCAACTCAGTGCAACACTTTGATATGTAGCAGTTACAAGTTACAACACATTTTGCACTGCATTTGCAGGAATTATAGTTTTGCAATACATTGTGCAGCAAGAATATAATTATATCAGCTAGATATCCATCTAAAGTAACCGACATCGCTCGAAGGATTGCTCAGCTAAAGTGGCAGTGGGCTGGACACATAGCGAGAAGAACCGATGGCCGTTGGGGCGGAAAGGTTCTGGAATGGCGACCGCGCACCGGACGACGCTCCGTGGGTAGGCCCCCGACAAGGTGGACCGACGATCTGGTGAAGATTGCCGGAAGCCACTGGATGTGGGAAGCGCAGGACCGATCGTCGTGGAAATCCTTGGGGGAGGCCTATACCCAGCAGTGGGTGTCGTGCGGCTGATATGATGATGATGATGATGAGATATCCATCCAGATGCAATTTTTGATCTCGCCTACTAAACTGATCCAGAGCTGATCTCTCTCATTTTGTATGAATACACACAGACGGACAGACTGTTTTGCTCCTACAATAAATTAAGTTAGCAAAATGAGAAACAATCTACGAGTTACAACAAACGAGTTAGAAAACAAGAAAATAGTTATTGTTAACTGTATTTCTAAGAGAAATAATATTTTTCTTTGCCCCAATTAGCGACGTTCCTTTATAACGGTTTAATTTAATATTACTTGTAGTTTGCCGAAGTGTTTTAAAGCTAATTTTATTGATTTAGGGAATCTAATCCTTATCTAATCTTAATGGTCTTCTTAATGTATTTTTCTAAGGTTTTGTTAATATTGAATCACTTTGTTGCTACGTAAAACAAAAATATTGTAAATGTCGCGATAGGTAAACGTGCACTTTTGTTTATAATTAAATTAGGTTTGTCAACAAATGATTCTACCGAGTTAATCACGTTATGGCAAACAATGAACTCGTTATTTATTGACCTCTTCAACTTATGTGACCTATTATCTATACAAGTAATCTTTTCCACATGTAGGCATGTGTCTCTTATCGAGGAATGTACGAACAAAGGAATATTATTCAGTCAGGTCCATATTTCTTTAAGTTATTTAAATAATAAACATTAAAATTAATAACCATGGACTAGTAACGTTCAAAGGTATCTAAACTATTCATCGTTACTTTGCGTAACTTGCGTAGTTAGAATATTATTTACAAAACTCAGTTGGACACTTGCGTACGGGCCTAGAAACTTATGTATTTATTATAAAATATTATAAATAGTTATTTCATTGGCAATCATAATCTTAATAATATATAAGGTGGAACTAATGAAACGGGTGATAGTGGTACTAAAACTGAACAACATTCTCTACGGAATATAGGCCGAAAATTGATCATACCATACCTATTCCCCTACAAAATGTATTGGTCAGCTAACCGACTTACTACGGAAAGGCGAAATTAAAGGCGAATTATTAGATTTAAATGTGTAACGTGGCCGTGTTTCTTTGCTCCCCGTAACAAATGTCTGTAAATGTGACCCAGCAGCAGTCTTAGATGACTGATATACATACGCAGGCTGTCCTAAACCACCACGAAATCAATAAGAAACAGTTTAATTCAGTTCCTAACCAGTCGTCAGCATCATATCCATCATTAACGACGATGGAGTTGACTCATAGTAGAACTATCGAGTTGATATCCTAAATTGGTAAATGGCCATACGCAGGAAGAGGGGATCAGAACCCAGTTTAATGTCCAGACATAATAATACAAGGTCCCTTGAGATACTATTCCATATGTCTATGGCAATAGAGTTGTATATCGAATGCAGTTCACTTTACGTTGCAATGTTCTCAGCTCCGCATCTCAACGATGCATTTGATGCAAACGGAAACTGATAAATATCTCTACCATGAGTTGATGCAAACTGTTTTCGCTACCGAAAACTATCGGATATACTGCTCATGGTCAATGAGAGTGAAAGAGAGAAAAGTATAGTTTACGGTAGCGAAAACAGTTTGCATCAACTCATGGTAGGGCCAAAGTTTAATGATTTCACAATGCGAACTTGAACCAAGTTTGAAGTACTTTGCGTAAGTTAGCCTATGGTTCGTTCGTATGCTTTTATTAACTTTCTTTAAAACAGTTATTAAATAGAACTTTCAAATAAAAACAAAGAAATATGTAGTTTGGATTGGAATACTCTTATTTTCCTATAGAAATAAAAAATGGTTTTATTTTTTTGTAGAGCCGAAATTATTAAGTAATTAAATAGATTGATAATTCACTTTTTTAATAAGACAATTACCCTAATTTTGACCTGATGGAAAGCCATCACGGGTAGTAGAAAGCAATAAGATGCAATTTTTAAGAAAATATCGACGTTTCTTTAAAAAAAGAATTAACTACTAAGTTACTATCAAAAAATAAAACATTAAACATAGCTGTGATAAGTTAAAAAAAATACTTACCGACTGACAGGCAAATGACGAAAAGGGTATTCCACATCATGTTTAGTGAGCGTCGGCGACGTATCTCCTGGTCCGATATGCGGTGTAAACTGGTGTTACACTTTATCGTTACGCCGGTTATATACTAACAATAGGAATGACATTGTGTCGAGACACAAGGTGTTAATTCTGTGATCACTCGCATTGGAATGTCGTGAGCTTTTTTACTGTTCGCTAGTGCGGATGTTTCAATGCATTATAAAAATATAAATTTATATTATAGAAAATTATTTCAAATTTCATATGGAAAAATACTTCATAAAAGTTATGTAGCAGAGCCAATAAAACACACATTGTAATACATTGACCAGAGGCCAAATTCTTTATTAATATGTTTGAGCTATGTAATTTTCATAATTTTCAGTCGAACTTAAAATAATAATTAATTTATACTTCGCATTCAATTTTTTATGATTATTATTTTATTCATTATTAAAGTCACGCATTCAACTCATGTTAAAGATCAAATGTGGACGTTTTGATTTTGTTTGAAATATGTGTAAAATTCTGGAAAAGTGACGAATACGTAACTATACTGAATCGAACTTGAACGATTTTTATTTGTAAATTATTGGAAAGGGAGAGATATAGTAAGACCAAATCAATAAAGGTCCAAAAAATGAGTCCATTTTTGTTTGGCAGTATCTGCGAATTCCGTTTCAGTAATATTATAAATACCTAATTAAAACAAATTGAAGCGACTTTTTCCCATGACTCTACCTACATTATACCATAGACATAGAAAATTTTTCGCTACGCTCAAGTAGACGGACTATGGTGCGAGTGAGAAACCGATTCTTACGGCTTATGCGATGTGTGAGAAAGAGTTAAAAGAAAATGACAGCAGAACCTAGTTTGACTTCATTTATCATCTTTTATCATCTTGGGGAAAAGCGTCCGTTCGATTATTATGTGATTTTGATCGCGATCGGGTCGATTTGGCTCTTATAACTACATAAATCTATAATGGTGTCGTGTTCTGTGTTAAATTGTAATGTTATTTACAACAAAAACCCAAATAAACACTCATTTCACAGGTAAATAAGATTGTACAAGTACCATTTTCATATTTCATATTTTAGTTGAATATATTCCCAAACACACTAAGTAATACACTAATATCATGCTATTAACCGCCTATTTTCTAAATAAAGGCTGATTTGTAAATATTATGTGTTAGATAAAAAGATATTATGTCCGTGAACTTGACAAAATAAGGCGTAGAGATTGATCAAAAATTATTGATATCGATACTCATGTCGATGATTTCCAATATAACTTTGTTTGTCTTTGTGAACACTGATAGTTTTATCTAAAGCTGCTTTTAACCGACAGTTTTCAAATGGTAAATTATACCTACTTAAGTACTAATTTAACAATATTTCCAGGTTTCCTGTAAATCCAGTGATTAAGTTACTGGATAAATGTCATAAATAGAATAGACTGGGAGCCCTTAAAGGAGACTTTAAGATTTTTTTTAAATAAAATTGTTCAAAATTTTGTTTGTGTTTTACTTATTAGAGCAATAATACATTAAGGTTATCGACAACCTAAAATGGATTTCAAGGCATCTCTAAAATTCACGCACACGTTTACAATTTTCACACACTGGCTCATGTCACTTTTGGTGTTGCAGCCAAGCGAACTCTGTTCGTCTATTCCAGTGGAATATTATGTTTATGCATTATACTTAGGTACTATGGGCAACAGCGTCGCTTAACCAGTTTGCAACAAAATTCGTGTGCGCGCGTATCGCCCCTGAACGAACTAAACGTATGTGACAGCGGGCGCGGCGTGCAAGCGATTTTGACCTTAGCAGTGGTTAAGCGACGCTGTTGCCCATGGTACCCACAGTATGTTTACGATTAAGGGAAAAAGACGCCTATACAGATCACAAAATAACAGCTATTTGCGTTATCGTTTTTTAGGGTTCGCTACCCAAAGGGTAAAAACGGGACCCTATTACTAAGACTCCGCTGTCCGTCTGTCTGTCTGTCTGTCACCAGGCTGTATCTCATGAACCGTGATAGCTAGACAGTTGAAATTTACACAGATGATGTATTTTTGTTGCTGCTATAACAAAAAATACTAAAAATAAAATAAAATAAATATTTAAGGGGGGCTGCCATACAAAAAACGTATTTTTTTCTGTTTTTTGCTCGATATTAATAACGATAACAGGTAGACAGTTGAAATTTACACAGATGATGTATTTCTGTTTCCACTTTAACAACAAATAGTAAAAACAGAATAAAATAAATATTTAAGGGGGTTCCCATACAACAAACATGGTTTTTTTGCCGTTTTTTGGTACGGAACCATTCGTGCGCGAGCCCGACTTGCACTTGGCCGGTTTTTCAATATCAATCGTTTTCCCAATATTTACTTATAGGTAAGTACGTGATAAGTGTTTATTTAATACTTAGATGTCCTGTCTAATATTAATAATTTTCAAGTGTTTACAAGTATAGGTACTTACCTTTTAATATTTTCCAAAACTTATTTTGTTTGTGATAATAACTTGAAATAAATAAGTAAGATATTAATTTTTAGTTATCAAGAGGAATAGCTAGGTAGATACATAAATATGAATACTTAAGTTATCACACAGTCTGCTATTAGGGAAACTTTACAGACATAATTTGTAATTTTCTACAAAAATTATTACCAAAAATCATAAAAATTAAGTTTAAATTGTTTATAGACATTTTTTCAAATAAGAAAAGGTTTTGTTGTTTTATCTACACCCATGCTTTAAATCCTCTGTAAAGGGTTCTGAAACAGTTAGCTTACTGCCATCATTACAATATCCCGAGCGAGAGCTGGGCCTACCAAAGATTTAAATCTTTGGGGCCTACAGCGCCGCGCGCCCACGCGCGAGCAACGCATTATGAAATTCAGTACAACATTATAACACTCTTGCGGATAACATAATGACGAGGAGGGGGAGGAAAGTCAAAGTCAAAAACAAAGTCAAAGTCAAAACCTTCATAGAGGATACATATCATGGGTGTAGATAAATATCATGGGTATTTTTAATCCATATGTATTAAAATATTGTTTGTTTCCCAAATAAAAAAAAAATGGGTGTAGATAAAGTCTTGCATGCAACTATACATAATTAGGTATTAAAACACTCATGTGATACTATTATCACACTCAGCTTCGCCTCGTGTGATAAACCCACATTCGTGTTTTAATACCCCTCATTATAGTACAGTTGCATAAATAACTATTAATACGTAGATATAGAAATAAGTAGGTATAATGTGTAGTGGTATACGTTAAAAACCTATAAAATTAATTAGTATGCATTCTTAATTGTGGAAAAATAACATTGTACCTAAACAAGGAAAAGAATTTCAATCGTTTAGTTTACATTAGATCTAAGATCAGCTGGCTTAATTATTATTAATTCTTGATAATTGATGTTTAGTTATTCATTACACCTTATATAAGTAACATTCAATATGGCAATATGAGCAACATCACACCGATAAACAAACAATGTAAAACATTTTTTTTCTGTTCCGACCACGTGTGATTTGCGAGACTAAAGAATTCATTTGCAAAGAAGAAAATAATTTCTTCGCCATTTTGCCTCGAATTAAACAACAACCCAATGAAAATTATTTAAATATGCATTTTTACAGAATACCTATTCAAACTTTTATAACAAAAACTAACCTTTTACTAAACACAACAGCAACACTTTTTACAAAAGAAAAAAAAATGAGACATTATTTTAAAAACCACCTTTGTCAAAAAATACGATTTTTCAGGAGAAAGAATAAACTTTTCCACGATTATTACAAAGTAATTTTATGTATAAATAACTTTGAATTATATTTTCTGTTATATAGCTTTGTTCTGGCATATATTTTAATAAAGATATTTAATAGTCAAATCAAACTTAGTCTGAATGTGAAAAGATGGTGACTAAGGCTTTTTTTTTGCAGGAAATACAACAATTAAAAAATTTCTTAACTAACTTTTATTCATATTCCTAACAAAAAATTACAAATAAACAGAGGCTTTAAACACAACTTAATCTTCTCCACTACTGTATTGAGCTAGCTATTAATATTTAAAGCTTTTCATTAAAGTGGTACTATATGGTGATACTTGATATTTTATGAAATATATTTATAATAATTTTGTTTTTTTTTATCCTTTCTTTGTCTTTTTCTAGGCCACGATCCATTATTTATGTCCATCTTTTACACAAAACCATCTCAAAATACAATAAAACAGAGAGACGGTAACCGCAAAAATTAACATGTAAATTGTCATTATTTTCTGCCATAAACCACCGATGTCACTTGACATAGGTTTATTTTGGAGAAACATGACTGACTAAGGTTGTTTCTGAAGAACTCCTACAAGCTTTTAAAGCGAATATCTCATGATTTATGTGGATTTTGAAGAAACCTTTGATGTGAGAAAGAAGCTTTCTTAGTCCCCTATACAAAATGGCGTACTTAACTCATTTCAGCGAAAATTTTACAAAGGTGGGTTTTAGGGTTCCGTACCAAAATAGTAAAAAGGAACCCTTACGGTGTGACTCAGTCTGTCTGTCTGTCTCGAAAACTACTAATGGTATCAACTTGAAATTTTGTAATAGTTTACCCAACTAATTTGCAAATAAGAAATAAATTTTTTTTTTATTTTTTTTATAACAGGGACTGAAAAGGGGTCTTAAAATTTTGAAGTGGGGCTACTAGGGCATGTGGGGTATCATAAGGAAGAGCGCTATTTGCACATTTTAAATCATTTTTTTTTAGTTTAGGCCGCATAGTTTTCGACTTATGATGAAAAATGTAAAAAAATACCGTTCCCCCCCCCTTATCTCCGAAGTTTGCAAAGAGAAAAATCTGAAATAATTCTGTGTGATAGTAGTTTATGTAAAAATTACAGGAAAAATAAAACGATGTCTCAATATAACACACTTCTTTAGAAATAAAAAAACAAACAAAAAATCATTAGTTCCACTACCAGTCAACAGATGGCGCTGATTAAATTAGTTCCACTATCGGCCAAGAGATGGTGCTGACATAAGAACAAAATAGTTCCACTATCGGTCAAAAGATGGCGCTTACCTAATACTACAATAATAATTGGTGAGTGGTTCTAATATAATTACCTACTATTTGCTGTTCGAATAAACGAAGAATAAGTTCCTACTTTGTAAAATAAACAGTTTGCAATGTGGAGTGGCTGAAACGTTTTTCAGTCATCATAAGCAGCTGTGGTTAAGATTTGTAAATTAACTGTCCGCCTGTTCGCCCTTCCACCTGTCTGCCGTTTATCCTACTTTTTTAAAGACTGTACTAAAGTAACATATCCAAATATATTTATGATTGTACGGAACCCTCGGTGCGCGAGTCCGACTCGCTCTTGACCAGTTTTATTGAAATAAGGTCTTCAATTTCTTTGATACAAAATTCGTCTACTTTTAGAATAGCATCCTTTCACTTAGCGTAAGTAGCTAACATGTGATATGCTGTACCCCTTTCCCCTCAATGATAAACAAGTTGGTCGAAATCAGAATTATTACAATGAACTGTAATCCGAATTACTGAAATAACAATCGAAATGTAAAAAAACCAGCCAAGTGCGAGTCGGACTCACGCACGAAGGGTTCCGTACCAAAAAACGGCAAAAAAATCACGTTTGTTGTATGGGAGCGCCCCTTAAATATTTATTTTATTCTGATTTTAGTATTAATTATTACAGCGGCATCAGAAATACATCATCTGTGAAAATTTCAGCTGCCTAGCGATCACGGTTCATGAGATACAGCCTGGTGACAGACAGACAGACAGACAGACGGACAGACAGACAGACAGACGGACAGCGGAGGCTTAGTAATAGGGTTCCGTTTTTACCCTTTGGGTACGGAACCCTAAAAAAGAAGAAACGCTCATAAAATTGACATTTTTAGGGTTCCGTACCCAAAGGGTAAAAACGGGACCCTATTACTAAGCCTCCGCTGTCCGTCTGTCTTCTGTCTGTCTGTCTGTCTGTCACCAGGCTGTATCTCATGAACCGTGATAGCTAGACAACTGAAATTTTCACAGATGATGTATTTCAGTTGCCGCTACAACAACAAATACTAAAAACAGAATAAAATAAATATTTAAGGGGGCTCCCATGCAACAAACGTGTTTTTTTTTTGCCGTTTTTGGTACGGAACTCTTCGTGCGCGAGTCCGACTCGCACTTGGCTGGTTTTTTAGGATTCCCAAACAACATTCTATTGTTTAATAATCATACAACTTTTAATAACTCTTTAGAATTGACAACGCACTATTTAAAATTAAATATGAAAAATCGACAGTAAATGAACCAGTGAACCTTAACTTTCTAAAATAACAAAAAAGTAATAAAATATTCTTAATAATTAAAATAAAATTTTCCTTACCTACAAAATATTTGGCTGTCTCTTCGAAATATTGCAGCACATTTCGAAGCAACATAACCTAAGTAAACTGTCTATTTTGTGCTATTGCTACGCTAATGTCGTAAGGAACTTGTGTGGGTAAGTAAAACTTAGTTACTATTTCGTCATAATAAATAAAAAAACCCGGCCAAGTGCGAGTCGGACTCTCGCACGAAGGGTTCCGTACCAAAAAACGGGGAAAAAAATCACGTTTGTTGAATGGGAGCCCCCTTAAATATTTATTTTATTCTGTTTTTAGTATTTTTTGTTAAAGAGGCAACAGAAACACATCATCTGTGAAAATTTCAACTGTCTACCTGTTGTCGTTATTAATATCGAGCAAAAAACGGCAAAAAAATCACGTTTGTTGTATGGGCGCCTCCCTTAAATGTTTATTTTATTCTATTTTTAGTATTTGCTGTTATAGCGGCAACAGAAATACATCATCTCTGAATCTCTTCATTAAGGTTGAGTAGGTACTGCACTTTTGTATGGAACAGAGCAGATTTTTTTTTGCGAGCAGGAGAGTTGGCCCTATAGTAAAAGTTGCTTGTAATCATGAGTGGAACCACCACACGGCGGGAACCAAATTATTAAAATTTCAGCGTGTATAGCTTTTGCCCAAGGCTTTGTTTGCCTTCACCCGATTTACAATCCCAAAATATTTAAAATAAAAAAGAAGTTTAAAAAACTAAAACCCGGAACTACGGAAAAATCGTGCTCTAAAAAGTACAAAACAAGAAAATATTCGAGTTCAAAATTCAATAAATAGGATAACCGTAGTCGCATGCCACCAGCCTGTTGTTCGTGTCGTGCATTCTTAGGACGAAGTGGCATGCGACTACGGTTATCCTTTTTATTGAATTTTGGACTCGAATATTTTCTTTTTTCGTACTTTTTAGAGCACGACTTTTCCGTAGTCGGGTTTTAGTTTTTTAAATTTCTTTTTTTTCAGCTTGCTTTGTGCTTGTTGTATACTTTTTTTAACCTGCTGTTACAGTTTTTTTATTTACCTCATTAAGGTATTGATAATGATATAAACATTTCCTTTTAATACAATTAATTGCGTACAATTCAACAAAATTTCATGTTTTCGCTAGACAGTTTGTCGCTGAAATTTTTCGCTTTCGTAGTTTTCGCGCTAATAACTTTTCGAGCCAGCGTACCACACAGTTTTTTTTTGTTAAAACGTTTGTTCCTACATTTTCTTTTGAGGTTCGTCATACATAAATTTTTTAAGACAAAAAAAAATAGAAATGTTTTATATTGAAAAAAGTTTAAAAGGAGCTTTCGCACTCCTATTTTACGTGATTCGTGAAAAGTCTTGAGCTGGCTGGAAGAAATCATAATCACAATTTATGTAAGAAAGTAGAGTCCATAATTTTTATTTATTTATTAAGTGTAAAGATATGTAAAGTTAAAATTATTTCACTTTTTTACAAAAGGCAAGGTACGTAAATTACGCATTATCACAGTATTACATTGTAATAGGTACGTACGTCGTACATGTCTGCCGACGATTTATTTACCTATAATGATTACATTAGGGATAACTCTACTTATTCAGGGAGGTGTACTTTTTGTTTACCAAGTTTACAATAACCATTTGCTGTAGGTTTTATTTTTTTCAACACACTTGCTCGTAAAGTGAGCCCTAATACATCGCTATTAGTGCCATAAACCGAACTATAACAAACGCGTGCAATAATATATAAAACACTAGTTGGTTATAGAATTATCCCTACAAAGTTAAATAGGTACCTTACTGCAAGTTCTATGCGAGTAAACAGAGCATTTTCAATTTAACCGGGTAATACAGTTATTTTTTTAGAAACAACAAAGAGGTTTTATGCCGCTGAAAATTCATTTGCATTTTTGGAATAAATAAATGTGTAGATCCTTAATTAAGTCAAACAAATATCAAATTATTCCTAATTTACAATATTTTGTTATAAAATATTAAAATATTAGCATTTTATTACTTAAATTTATAATTTTGAAGTAGGCTGTATGCTCACTAACCCCTTTGTTCGCAAAATATTCTTGCATTAGGCGTGTGAAAAAAACAAAAAAAAACCTGCGCGCCTTTTCTCATCATGATTATCATTTTGTTTTTGTCGTATTTGTTGCTGTGTGGTAAATTACTTTGTTTTTCCTCGCAAATGTGTTGAAAAACGTCGTATGAAACTCGTGAGCTCTTACTTATTGCACACTCGGCTGAGTTACGCCCTCGCCTGCGGCTCGGGCTGCAACCCACAGCCTTGTGTGCAATAAGCAACCTAAGCTAACTTGTATCATAATGTACTATTATACATGTAGGTTTCAGTGCCAGAAAGGCCTACCTTAGATAAATCTAGCATTACCCCTGGTTTGCTCAAATTTTCAGAAAAAGTATTCCACGCACGATGTAACATTTATTTACGTTCTAAAACTTCATAGCCAGTGTCATATAACTTTTATATTTATTCCTTATCAATTGCAATTCTAACTTGACCTCTGTTTTCCAGTAATAGGTTTGGTTGATAAGAATGTCAGTCATTCACACATGTTAATGATAGTGACGCGTATTAATATTATGCTGTCGAAATAGTTACCATTAGTGTCGAATCAAAAGTGGATACGTGTGTTAGTATTACCGCATAATTTATTTGACCTACTCGTTTAGAATATGTGGTCAAACAATGTTCTTCTGATTGTATTTCTTACTGTTACGGAGGGATATAATGTGCACAAGAACCATTTTAAAGAAAAAAATGAAAGTGGTACTCGGAAAGATATCGAGGTAAATATTCGTAATGGTAATAAATTACAACAGACGATTATTGAAGATATTACTCCTTCTTTAGTGAAAAATGAAAAGCTACATAACGAAGAACTTCAAACGGAGAGGATGGAATCTAAATTCACTGGAAATTTTGATAGTGGAGAAATGTTCCTAACAACGCCAGGCGATGAAATAACGAAATCGAATGAAGGAGATGAAACTTCTGCAGTCGTTAATCCTACGGCATCTAAGCCAGTTCTAGAAAATTACATCCATCGGTATGAAACAAATAGTATTCATATAAATTCTGAGATATTACCTCCAGAAGAAATTGTTACTAAATACTTAATACCAGAACGCACACGGCGATAATTAAATAGAAAAAATAGAAAATATTAACACAATAAGGAAACATACATGTTTTAATTACGTTTTGCAGACGCAGTAACATGAGCTATTGGGTTATCGCTAATAGTTGTTTAAATATAAATGTCGGATTGATAACATTACAATTATTTCGTGGTATTGAAGCTGTGCGTTGTTTATCTAAAATGATGTGGCGAAAATCTGTACTTATATGTATTTTAATATTTATCGTCTTTACTTACGGAAGAAATGTTGATATCACAGTCAACCAGAACGGAGACAAGGTGGAATATTTGGACGATCGGAAAATGCCGATTACTGAAAATCCAGAAACAACGACTATTCTAGACTCAGGAGAAGAGGAGGGCATCCCAAAAATTCCTAAAAGTTTTTTTGGTAACAGGAAAATTATTCCAGGTGAAGATTTAGCTAATAACTACAAGGGCTTTCGATAATTACAAAGGTTTTCAAATGTAACGTTGTAACATCAATGATACGTACTTATAATAACATTATTGAATACGGATATCCGTATTATTGGTTTCTTAGTTTAATCTTTTTAATTATAAATTATTTTTAATGTTAATAAATAAATAAAGATACAATTATAATAGCAAATTAGATATTTCGAAAACTGATTTTAGTTATTTGAATTTTGAAATAAATTAGAAAATATTGTTCATAATTTTATTGTAAAACCCTTTTTTCTACAATCATGTTTAGGGATTATAATCTTAGAAGAACTCTTTTCAATCGTGTTCTTCTTAAACTGGCTTTGCTACCTTTTTGAACATGCATGAAAGGCAAAGACAATTTTGACAATGAACTTGGCATTAGGGATGGTGGAAGGTGGAAGTGAAAAAATATCGATGTATAATATATAATAGGTAATATTTCTGAGAAAAATTGGGATGATGACTAGGTAATGGTTTCTAATTTTAAGGTATAGTAAAGCAAAAATAGAAGCAAAATAAACCCCTACGCGAAATTTTGGCTCGATTTTACGAATTTTACTATGATTTCTAAGACTCTAAAGTGGGAAAAATCAAAAAAATAAAAATGCTCCAGTGACAAAACAGTGTCGACTATTAGAATCCATACGTAATACAAAAAAAATGTTATGGAAACATTATGGTAAAAACATCTATCGATATATCAGAGTATATAATATCGTCGGAAAAATATAGGTGTACCTACTTATCACAAAAAATATCGTATTTTTTTCGACATCCCTACTATGAAATGATTGTAAATAGAAATAAAAGTATGCACATATTTTCACAATTTTTATTATGTCAGCCTGCAAATTTATCAGTTCACAAGCAATCATCACAATTTGATCCAAGTAGCCTACCTCCAAACTAGACACATTTCGCAAAATTTGGGTAGATTGCGCGTGTTAGCCTTTACAAAGTTTTTCAACTGAGTTTCCACTGGTAAGCATTTTTATTTTAAATATTTATAGCGGAAAATTAAGAAGGTAAGTTAGAACCGTCACAACTTGATTAAATGAATAAAATAGAAGAAATATTAACTTTAACTTATTTGTTTACAAACAACCAATATGTAATTGACAGTTATTATGACAGGTGATTGCAGATGGCAAAGGTATTCCTTCTTAAACTTTCGTGCCACTAATGACGTATTTCCGGCTGACCATATCCACTAGACAAATATATTTATAAAAAAATAAATACGCAACCAAATTTTCAAATAAGTTTCTTAGATTAGCCTAATCTGTAATAAAAAAATAAAAAAACCTTTTATTTTTTAAGCAAAGCCAATTCTTTGTAACAAAAATAAAATAATTAGTATTGAATAAAATAATAGTTATAAAACTTCAAAACATACTATTTCCTTATTTATA
This sequence comes from Agriphila geniculea, assembly GCA_943789525.1. Taxonomy (NCBI): domain Eukaryota; kingdom Metazoa; phylum Arthropoda; class Insecta; order Lepidoptera; family Crambidae; genus Agriphila; species Agriphila geniculea. The sequence continues at coordinate 20,799,730 of OX038875.1, forward strand.
TTGACTTATTATACTTCAAATTAAAAACTAATCAAGAATTTTTCTTAATCTTCACATCACAGAGTATAAATAAGTCTATGATTTCACCGAAGAGATCGCTGCTATTAGTTCCATTTTCAAAACTAGCGCGTTGCTGGTGACACAAGTGTTTACGTCTTAAAATGACGCGCTGCCGTTTTCAACGCACCCCGTAGAAAGAGAGGGGGATACTTCCGCCGCCAGCTGTCTACTCTCCATCCGTCACATCCGTCTTAAACATTTTCGATCAGCCACGTGATTCTTACTGACGCGAGTTTAGCATTTTTTCACCATACAAAAAAGCGTTCAACGCCGCTAAAGAAGTTTTCACTTCAAAAATAAACAGAATATAATTAAATGAATAAATAATACGAGTAATGAGTAAAGAAAGAGTACATAGGTATGAAGAATATTAAAAAAATATTAGAAACATAAGAGATTATTACATGAGCTTTTTTTAAATATTGACTTGGTATACAAGTAATAAGAATAAAATATTATATTATATTTCCAGTTTTAACGAAAAACTATCTTACATTAGGCATGTTGACTATTTTTTTATTTTATGTTACATAAATTACCCCTAAAAAAAAGAAACATTTGTATAAGAATTATTACGCTAGCATGAAAACTGCCCGAGATATTACAGTTTGAAATGCACAAAATTGGACTCACCCGAAAACGCTCCATACTAACGGCTACCAAGTTATGACGTCACGCCTTCCACGTTGTATGCAACGCGTAGAAAATTTGTTCGGCAGCTATATTAAATATTGTGTTTATCAAAATGGTTTCTTTGACAAATTTGCTATAAATTTTACGGACTAATTAAATGTATTATTTATTTTAACAAATTTTATACTTTTTAAATGGACTTGTCCACCCAACTTTGAAGGGTCATAAAACAAATAATACGCAATATATAAAACCAAGAGGTATACAAACTACTCCAAAAGTTTGATATGTTTACGATTTTTATTAGTATTTCGTTATTTTATTCATAAGTCAATATCCCTTTTCTTGAGATTAAAGACCGTTTTATTGAGTAGTTAATTGATTTGACTCTATTTCTCAGTTAACGTCCTCCACGTTGTCAACAGTACTTTTATTTAACGCGTTTTACGGCACAGTTTTTTCATAAGCCCTAAATCCAATAATTGATATAATGTTTGAAAGTATCTTTTTTTTCTGACATTCAAAACAGATTTATTGAGTAGCTAACTGATTTGACTTATCACAGTCAACTACCGCCACATTGCAAAACTAACACAAAATGCTACAGAAAATTCAATATAATAATATAAACAATACCAGGGGGCCTTTTACAAAAATAACGTACGCATAATTGCGTAACGCAGTCACTTGGCCACGATAGTCGTCCGCAGTTCGTTGGTTGTAGTTTAACAAACATTTTGAATTTGGCTATCGTAGCTAATAGACTACTGAACTAACGATGTCGGATACGCTACAGAGAAACTGTCAAACTCACGCAATCACTTCGGAATATTGCATACGAAAGTGATTTGTAATAGGAAAAAACCGGCCAAGTGCGAGTCGGACTCGCGCATGAAGGGTTCCGTACCAAAAAAGGCAAAAAGTTACGTTTGTTGTATGGGAGCCCCCTTAAATATTAATTTTATTCTGTTTTCAGTATTTGTTGTTATAGCGGCAACAAAAATACATCATCTGTGAAAATTTCAACTTTCTAGCTATTACGGTTCATGAGATACAGCCTGGTGACAGACAGACAGACAGACAGACGGACAGACAGACAGACAGACGGACAGACGGACAGCGGAGTCTTAGTAATAGGGTTCCGTTTTTACCCTTTGGGTACGGAACCCTAACAATCAAAACGAAGCACAGACGCAGCTGCGTGTATCGCATTAAACTTTTCGTAATAGACCCCCAGGACAAGAAAAGAATAACTATGTAATTACTGATTATAGCTAAAGGCCTTTCCAGCTACTAATTTTAATTACAATCACAAGGGCACAATATACAACATGTTACAAAAATACCCTTAATGCCGAATATGGTAGATAGGGACCATCAAACAGAAAACTGTTACTGTGGGACCAACTCTAAAATCGCAAAAAAACAGCTGTTTGATACAAAAATAATTTATAACGAAAATATGAAAATGTATGAAACAGCAGATTTTTTTGCGATTTCAGAGTTGGTCCCATAGTAAAAGTTGCTCAGTTTGGTTGTCACCATATTCGGTGTTAGGGTCTTTTGTTACACGCGTAACACGTTGTCTTGTCATTGTATTTGAAGGCAATAGCTGGAAAAGCCTTTAGCTATAATCAGTAATTAGTTATTCTTTTCTTTACCTGGTATTGTTTAATAGTATCCTATCTGGTCGCCCAACTATGCAATACACATAAATCGTTTGGAGCGCATCCAAAAAAAATTCTTAAAACATCTTAATTACAAATTTCGCAAAAGCGCAATTTCATATATTGATAATTGTCGTATGTATGGTCTTCTTACTTTAGAAGAAAGGCGGAAGTTGCTTGATGCGAGTTTTCTGTTTGACGTGATACGTGGTCGCCTCAATTGCCCCGATCTCCTCTCTTGCATATCGTTGTGCACTCCGACGCGTCGAACGCGACACACACCGCTGTTCTGTGTACCCTCTCACTCGACTAATTACGGCCAAAATTCAATACTCACACGCTTAGTCAGAACGTATAATGAAGTGTTTAACGATGTTGATCCTTTCACAGGTTCGAAACAGACCTTTAAGAAGCATGTTCAATCTGTTATACTTGATAGCTAAATAATAACTTTTTTCTTTCTCTTAAAATTCATACGGAGTGCCACAATAAACATCTTTTTTTTTCTTTTGTTAAAAATTCTCTAATTTTGAAGGTAATGTGACGCAGTTTACACACAAAATATATAACATAATAACTTCCAAGTATGTGTACGTTTGTTGCATAGTTTTTGCGCATGGTTATCGGGTTCGGCATTGCACTTAGTAAACACTTCCTGCTGGGTGTAGTGCTGGGCTTGTTTATCCATGTAGGTATGTATGTATTATCTATATTTTTCATATGTATTATTTATTTTAATTTAATATATATATTGATTCTAGTACCTGCATATATTTATATAAGTATCTTATATCACCAACCTCACCAAGTATAACTTTTTTGTCGGTTAAGTATTGATTGTTTTTGTCATGTGATTTTTTTTTTCTCAAACTTACTTAATTAAAAATGTCTGCTTTTAACTAAATTTCACCATGTAATATCACGGATAACTATAATTGGCCTTATAAATTTGTAAGTTATCTCATAGTTAATTTTATTATGATTGTGCTGTTGTTGTCCTAAATAAATAAAATAAAAATAAAATAAATAAAAAAGTACATTATTGCAAAGGCAGCGAAATAGGCAATTGCCATTTCGGCCGAGGCATATATAGTGCTTTTGTTAAAAAAATGCAAGGAAATAAAAAAGGGCCTTTACATAATAAATTTAATTGATATTAAAAGTTATATTGCTCATGTTAGGTTTTAATATGAACTTTACATTTCAGCATAGAATAAATCGCCCATAATATAGACGGCTTTTTAGTTTTAGCAATTTCATTGAAATACGCCAAAAACACTGTTTCGGAGAACAATTTTGTATTTTTCTCGTTTTTCCAGAACATGAAATTTTCATATACTTTCATATATTTTTCTTTTCATTTCGCTGGTAGCAGGTTTTCCATCGCTAATTTAGCTTCCGATCTTAAATCTGGTGGAGTGCAGTCAAAGTTCATTTCATTTTCACTTTCAGAACTTGCATCCAAGTTTCAGAATCACAGCCACCAGAACGCAATGTGTACGATAGATGAGTTCTAAATTCAAACAGCACACCGTTTCATACAACATTGCCGGCGCGCTCTTCGTTCCAAATTCAAAGAACGCGCCGGGAAGTGATTTAGGTTTTTAGTCTACGTATTTACGTAGACTGAAAAACCTTACTTTACTTTACTTTTGAATAAAGAACACGCGAAGTATCATATTTATGATACTTCGCGTGTTCTTTATTCAAAAGTAACGACAATATTTCTGCGCATCTTTAAGAAAATACATAATATTTCATTTTCTGTAGTATTTTGTGTCAGGTATTTTTGCAATATGGCAGTAGTAGTCAGTTGACTGTGAAAAGTTGGTCAGTTTGATGGTCCTTCGATGGATGGTCCTTATCTACCATATTCGGCATTAGGGGATATTTTGTAAATGTTTTAAAATACCGAAGTTGAAAAGACCGAATTTTACAAGACCTATGGACGAAAGACCGAAAGTTAAAAGGTTGAATGGTTGTTTGGCCGTTCGATTAAAATCCGTAAAGGACATTTTACCAACAAGACTAAATCCCGAAGCTTAAAAATCCGAAGCTTGAAAAACCAAGGTAAATTGAGGTTTACACGCCAGGGTCGGTTCTGGCACTTCGCCGTCCACTGCCGCGGCACGCTCGCTTCGCTCGCTCATCGTCGCACCTAATAGAGATTTTGAACTATCGGCATTTTAACTATCGGGATTTCGAACTATCGGTCTTTCAATAATCGATCTTTGAATTGTCGGCATTTTAATACAAACCCATTTTGTAATAAAACCACGTTGTATAGGAAATTTATCCTGATACGGGATACCTGATATAGATAAGATACTAAAGTGGGCGATGTAAAGAGAAATAAAACTGTCACGATTTATATAAGAAGTACATTTATCTCATTATACTCAACTATCATAGTAAGGTAATATTACAAAGTAAAATCAGAATCAAAATAATATAAAAAATATAAGTAGGTAAGTAAGTAAGTACTTAAGAGGTACTTACAATACAATGAGCGTATGATGAACAAATCACTAGGTCCTACATAGGCAGCGAACTAGAATCTATGGAAGTGTAATTGCAAACAAATATTTCTTAAAAAATGGCACCACGACGGGGCGAAAAAGTACAACCCGCTCAGCTTTAGTCGGACCAGCAGCCACGCACCCGGTGACTGACGTTAGTGTTCTTTTCAATAATTGCAGTTTGTATTGTAGAGAAATGATAGAAAGAGAGACTTTATTAGAAATGACGTCTTTTATAGTCAAATGGTGTAAAAGACTCTAAAAGGCAGTAAAAAAAGCAGAAATAACGTATCTTATTTTCTCGTTTAAGTATAGAAAATATCTATGAGTATACAAATTATGGTCGCTAATAAGCAACCATTGCTCAGACGCTTTGTGCTGCATAATTAAATGCCAGCTTTTTAGCTCTTTCCACTTAGTTGTACTTTTCGTGTGGTGCCATTTTTTGGGCGGAATGCTTATTCCATAGATTTTAGTTCGCTGTACATAGGGTACTTACTAGCCTCCGCCCGCGACTTCGTCCGCGTGGCAGGGATTGAAATACCGTTAAAAAAAATAACGATACAGAAAAAATAACGTTAAAAATACAGTTAAAAGATTTTATCGGTAAATTTACCGATAAAAATAACGTTAAATATAGCGTTAAACTTTAGTACCGGTAAAATTATCGGTAAAAAATGAACATTGTTAATTGGAATAACGTTAGTTTTAAAGTAACGGTAACAAAAAGTGAGAAGTAGCGTTAAAATTAACGTTATTTACTGAAATAACGTTAATTTTATTTAAAATAACGTTAAAATTTACGTTATTTATTGACATAACGTTAATGATAAAATTAATGGTAAAAAAGTAAGAAATAACGTTACGTTTAAAAATATCGTTATCATTCCCGGCCGCGTCGACAAAAGAAAAATCCTCTAGATCTCTTTTGCCCGCGATTTAACAAAAAGGGGACCAGTTTAAATGATCTCGTTAGTGTATAAAAGCTTGTACTACGGAGAGTTCAAGCTGTCCTGTTTCCCAAGCTCTACCCACCCGAATTAGATAAAACATAGTTTAGATTTTAAGTGGACCCCAAGCTAACTAAACTGTAAAAATCCCATCAAAATCCGTTTAGCATTTTCAGTTATTAGCGCACAAACATTTAGAATTTACTGTTTATAGATATATTATTTTCATAATTTTAATTACTAAGCAAGTAAAATGTAGGTAAGGTACAGCTCTCGCAAAATAACCTGACCCAAACTTTAGTACCACCCAGGTGACCTGCGCAGTAGTAATTTTAGATACAAAAAGGTTTAGTGCGCAAGCCATATTGTTTATAGTTTGGTTCAAGTTATATTGCGCGAGCTGTAAGAGTAAATTAGGTAAGTAATGAGGGAAAATATTAATAAGCAGAATGACGCAGCGGCGACGATGATGGCCACGACTGTGGTTGATATTGCTGCGAGCCCATTGTTACGAGGAGCAGCACCCATTGCATCATAATCATTATTAATAGCGAATAATTCAGTGTCTGCTGCAATTGACTGAAAAAAAAACAAAAAACAAAATTAAACATCACGCCTTACTTTAGGCGGATTTTACACTGCCAACATAGACAGGTAATTTTGCCTGGAAATATATCAAGGAGTTTTATGTTTTTTGGCGCCATTTTGTCGGGTTCGGAGGGTTCGGTTTGGTGACTATTTTAATTATTCGCAAATTGATTCATGTGGATATTGTGTCTTAAAATTGATGCAGTTTTGTGGTACAAGTGTTTACGCAACTGAACAATATGTGGTATAATTGAAATAGGCGCGATCTTGGTTGTGTGAAGCTGAGACTTTTATTGTAGTGGTGGCTACCTCGGCTGACTTTACCGAGTAAACTGTCCTGATATACTTGGTGCCAAATGCTCCAAGCAGCATTGGAATGCGATGCACCCGCATTTTAATGCAAACTGAAACAATCTACTACTGAACTATTCAACACTTGACACTGGCAAAAATTACTCCCTAAAGAGGAGAGTAGATTGCCAAACTAAAATAAGAAGAAGGAGTTTTGTTTTTTTGTGAGTTAGGTGGCAACTGAGGGCTGATATTAAATTAGGGAACTTGAAAAATAAGTGAATATGAAAAAAAATATGATTGAGCCCTTGAATTTTTGATAATATCTACACAATACCTATACAAAAATAAAAAAAAATACATCACATTCACACCTTACTTTAGGCGAATTTTACACTGTCAACACAGACAGGTGATTTTTCCTGAAAATATATCAAGTAGTTTTGATTTATTTTGGGTCAGGTGGCAACATTACCGGGCAGATATTTTTGCGACCTTAAAAATGTTTTAAAATAAAAAAAAATGTGATCGGGCCATTGGATTTTTGATAATATCTACACAATATCTATTCAATCAGCATTAGGACATTAGTAAGTGTAGTAACTGATATAATAAGTACCTATAGTAAATTTAAAACATATAACATATATAACATACATAACATAACATATTAAGTAGTAAAAGACACGATATTATCTAATATGAATTTTGCGACAATTTTTCAAGTAAAAAATTAAAATGCACTTAAAAGCAATAAATAATATTCAAATCACCAATACGCATATCAATTTTAATAAAAAAACGTCTTTTGAAGTCGGGTGGGGCTGGAGGACAACTTTTTTTAATTCTAAAAGCCCCACCCGACTTCATTAGACGTTTTTTATTAAAATTGATATGCGTATTGGTGATTTGAATATTATTTATTGCTTTTTAGTGCATTTTAATTTTGAAGCTGTTTTCGTTTTTATTTTTAGGTTTTTGAAGGTTTTTATTTTTTTTAAAAGCTTTTTATGGTATGTAAGCGTGTAATATTCTTTAACTTTATATGTTTTCAAAATGCCCATTACTCAATTTCCAAAGGAGCTCCGTTGTGCCTTCTGAGTCCAAGTCTAGTCCAGAACGTACGTAGCAATAGCAAACAGACCATAGCTCGGTCTTGTTTTGGAATTTCATAAGCCTGCCAATATCTCAATCACAATATAACATATACATATACAACATATCCTATTTGAGTTTGAGGAGTTCCCTTGGATATCTTCGAGTTCCAAGGTTTAATGTCAATGAAATTAAAAGAACTACAGTTAAGGTATCCTTTTTCCAACAAAAAAATCAGCTAAATCGGTTCATAATTAACAAAGTCGTCAAGGTAATTAATGCAAAATCATAGAATTTTCAGGATAACTTGAAAACTACTGAACCGATCTGAAAAAAAATAAATGGGACAGTCAGCAACGAAAGTTATTATACAAATAATAAGTTACAAAACTAGTGAACACCGAACCCGACCATAATAGTACATTATGATATAAGTGCGGTACGTTGAAAATTACAGCCGAGGCGATATTGCTAGCCCGAGCCGTAGGCGAGGGCTACAAGAAAGCAGAGGCTGTAATTATCAAAGCGCACGTATGCCATACGACGTTTTATAACATATTTGCGAGGAAATAAATAAAACTCGGACTTTGCACCTTTGCTTGTTTTCCATATGATTAATACGCTTGTAAGTATCTTATCGGTCAATTTTTCGGGCAAGAGGCTTAGAGTAGCCTTTTTCGCTGCCTCTGAGACTTCTGGCGGTGTTGAATTAATAAATTCATCAGTACTTGACGACATTTTCAAATAAAAACAATACAGCAAAAATAATTAAATTAGCAATGCGCGCGCATCAGCGTTTTTTTTAAGGCAAAGGCATAAAAACAGCCAGTATTACTAATAAAGTAAATTAATATTTTTGTGTTTTTGTTACAGATAAATGGTTGTAATTTATTGTCAACATTAATTAAATTGAATAATTAAATGTTTATTTATTACATTTTATCTCCCAAAGTCAATTTTATCCATAAAATGTTGACCTCTTTTCTGACATACAAACTCTTTGCTAAGATTTAAAAAAGTACCGTTCGTTTTAGACGAAGTATCTTGATAAACCGTGCGGTAATGTAAAGTAAAACGCACGGCTTATCAAGGAAACCGTGCGTTTTACTTTACATTACCGCACAAGTTCGTAATGAGATACAATACGATATTGAAATTGGTGTAATAAGAGACCCTTTACGAGCAAATATGTTATAAATCACTTAACAGAATAGTGTGCCAAAAAGGGTAATCATTTCAATGTTACAAATACACTAAACATGATTATGCCATAAGTCGCTAACTATCATGATATCATAATTCGCTAAACACCATCTCATCCGTAAGTCGGTTAACTATTATAATGTCATAAGTCGCTTAACGTCATTACATCCATAAGTTAGTTTATATTATAATGTCATTAATCGCTAAACATTGTCGGTAATGTTTAGCGATTAATGACCTTATCATCATGATTATCATCATGATTTATAGGCGTTTTTTTTAACATAGATAGGTATTCGTTATTAAATCTCAAACAAAATACCAGTTCACTTCTCAAGCTTACGCGCTCACTAGACATGAAATAAAACACTTTTTAACGGATACTAGCGCGGTTTTATTGAATGTACTTTGGTATTTAGTTGGTATTTGGTTTGATTTTTGGTTTTCCCGACGTTTCGGCACCTTTGCAGCTGCCGTGGTCACGGGGGACTGAAGCTACCCGTGAGCCTACCCTCAAGCGATGAATTTTTTTTTATTTTTTGAGACGTTCAGAAATTAAAATTTAACAAAATTTTTAATTATTTTATGTTGATTTATAATTTAATTTGATGAATTATTTAATGCTAAAAAGAGAGATAATCTACTGAAACTACCACCATTTCATAAAATTGGGAGGCCCCTCCAAGAAAGAAATGGCGAAAGAAAACTTGGAGAGGAAGCCGACCTCCGTCTTTTGTATTAATTTATTTATTTGCAAAAGGAACTAACCGTATCATTAGATCTTACAGTGTGTGTGAGGGGCTTTAGCTTGTGAATGATGGGGTCCCAAGCTGGTGGAATTTTCCAACCATCATCTCTATTGAAATTAGGATATTTATTTCGATAGCCTCGCGGAGTTAATACCAGTTTTTATTTATTTCGATATTAAAACATATTATGCCAGGTTTTGTAAGTACAGACAGCAACAAAAGACGCTTACCATTAAAGTACTTCGTCATAGTATTTTTTTAGTTTATTGTAAAACAAACTATGTGAAATCTCTCCAAAAAAATACTTTGACAAAGTACTTAAGTGCTAAGCTACTTTCGTTGCCGACCATACATAGAGTAGTGACCGAGCGAAGTTTCGGTTTCGGCCAAAAAAACAAAATTCAGACACAGTTTCGGTTTTGGCCAAATATTGGCTGAAATACAGTGGAAAACAATAATGTGTGAAAAAAGTTTCGGTATCGGGTTCGGCTGAAATTCCAGTTTTGGTCGGACATTAACATACAGTGGTTTATCTGTTTTATATTATAATGGCTCCACTTGTGCGCTGACAAGACATTTGCACTGAATATATAATAGATATTTGATCAAAATTAGGCCTATAAGAATTAAGTCTGTCTGTATGTTTTGATTTTTTAAATATTTGTAATAAGTATAATTTTTTATTTGCACTTTAGTGATTCCATACAAAATAAAAAGGGCCAATATTTTGAAATAAACAATGAATCTTAAGTAAAAAAAAAACTCAAAACGTACAGACTGTTACCAATTGCTGTAGGTTAAAATTTAGAGGGTGGTAAACGTTATCACCGTTTATATTTTAATATTTCATTGATAGCCTATTAAGGCGCTAAGAAAGGGTCAAATCCCAATATTCAATTCAAATTATTGAAAGATTACGCGTGTGAAGCTATCATGGAAAAAATATATAATGTACTTGGAATAATACACAATAGATTTAATTGAAAGCATTTGTAAAAATGTTACCACCTTTGATGTAAAAAAATATTCCGTGGACCCTGTTTCTGGTCCTATTTGCAAAATTTCTCGGAAACAGATCATTCGTTTAAGTTAAAACCAACACATAAAAATCGGCGATGTTAATACCTTCAATCTTAATTGAACAGATATTTTTTAACTAACTTGAAAGCGAAGAAATTTAATAAAAACATGTGAAAATTGAGAATTCGGTTGCTAGTTCTTAACGCAACCGCCGCGTTGGAACGCGCACTGATTTAAACCCAAAGTGAATAGAGTTACGTTCGATTTCACACCATCACGGATTGATTGAGGCATGTTAAAGCCTTAATATGGTAAGGTAATTTATTATTATCTTATGAGTTGACCATAAACAATAAAAAGCCGTGAATGATACAATTAAAATCTTTATTGAAATATTTACTTTCATATCTATAGCTATCATTCGTTTTATAGCAACACAAAATAATAAAATGCAGGCCACACTAATTGAGCGCCATTATTTGTTATTGTTACAAATAAAAAGCTAAGTAAGTATATATGTAAAAATAAAGTAGATATTCGGGGGCGCACAACGCTGGAAGAAATTTTCATAGTAAAAATGATCGAAATCGAAATTATTGACAACACTATCGTTATTTATATTTTTTTTACCTAATAAACTTTTTTAATGACTAGGTATTTCTTTATTTGGAAAACTGTAAATAGCTAGCTTAGGTTTTTCAACTATAGTTTCAAGATGAAACTATAATAAAAAACTATAATAAAAAAACCATCAAAGAAAAGGTTTATATTTGGTTCACACAGCATTGAAAAAAAAATCGAGGTCACTTTTTTTTTCTATCGAGAAAAGTTTAAGCTATAGATCATGTTTCTGTTAATCATATAACTGAGTACTATAATCTACTTCTTTTTTTTTGAACCGATAAATCAAGCAATACCACAGAATACATAATAGTACAATACTGTGTGAAATCGTTGCTCAAAAATGTGTCGTTGAACAGTCATAAAATATACAGTAAAATAGTAATTAATTACAATCAAGCCCACATCAGATCAAAATATTTTTTTGTTAACTTGTTTAATTATTATTTACAAATTAATTAATACAAAGCTTGAAAACCTTTAATAGATTTTTATATTTTTTTTGTATGGAAGCAACGTTGCCTCAGCGAAAAAGAAATCAGATGTTCATACATTTTACAAATCTCGACAGATTCATTATTTTTTCCTAATTTTTGGCTTAATTTTGAGTCACATAATATCGCACAGATAAATAAATCTATAAACTGATTTGAATCCTTATACCAGGTATTCCGTAAAATTGTAAATTATCTATATATATGTATTTGGTTTTAGCGCTGACTAAGACCCAAATCTATCCTATGAAATAAAATTATAATAATAAAAAACATTTTATTTCAGACAGTTTCAGTGTCCATACAATACAATGAATTATACTATTAATAAAAAAATATTTAGAAATAATATAAAAGATAAATTTGATCGAAGGATCAATCAGATAAAACCGACACATCAATTTCATTAAGTATTATTTTTTAAGTTAGATAATTAATTCAGAATTAAAATAGTTTCATTTTAGAATTAAAACTATGTAAATAGAATACTATCTACCTTATACTTAGTAAGTCTAATTCAAAATTAAAATGTGTTGTTTAATTTTAGAATTTAAATTAAATCCAATACTATCTAGGTACCTTATATTGTGGAGTATAGTAAGTTAAATTCAGAATCAAAAAGGTATTTTAATCGGTCCGCGATTGCATGTCGAGAATGTCGGTGAGTATAGATAAAAAGAGAAAATACAAAGAGCGAAATAAAAAAAACTTCACTAAACGGTCAAAAATGCTGAGCACATAATGGTTGCAAATCTGGCGAAGCGTCGCTAGATTCGCTACCAAACAATCCTGAGTGTAACATATAGAAAATGTAGGTCGAAAACAAGTTTTGTTCGGCGACTTTTGTATATATTGACATCATTTAATTTTGTCATTAGAAAAGTATAGCACTTTATGGTACAACTGAGTTCAGCGACTTTTCTAGTTTAGTTATGACAAGATATTTTGTAATATATCTTCATCAGTAACTTATGGCACTTAATCATGATTAGGAAAAATGAAATAAAATTATGTTCAATAATTTCCGTTGCTGACTGGACCGTCTCGCAAGAAAACTCAATCAAACAAAAAAAGAATCATCAAAATCTATCCATAAATGAGGAAGCTATGCGCGAACAACGATAAAAGAAAAACAATCGAATTGAGAATCTCCTCCTTTTTTTGAAGTCAGTTAAAAATTTACAAATGAACGCTGTCAATTTACGTCGTAAAATCTACCAAAATAGCGTACATTCATTAGTTCCAGTTGTAACTGGAACTGCCATGTATGGCATGGCTTTTACTCCAAAAAAAGAGTTGTAAATGGCTTCTACGATATTTTTTTCTGCGTCGCAACTGTTTTTTTTTTTATTGACCGAGCGAGCACGAAGTTCGAGCGAAGCGTCTCTGCTTCAGCTTGGGCAAAAAATCTTTCGTAATGTCCTTCCGGCGGCTGTCCGTTTGTTCTCCTCTACAAGTTGCATTTCTCAACCGATTCTCGTGAAAATTTGTGAGCAGCTTCATAAATTATATAATTTTTTTTATCAAGCCAATGTTTAGAAATTTTTCAAAATGGTGGAGATATGTAAAAAAAACGTATTTCAGTCCGGTTTTCCAGCGCTGCCTGTTGTCGTCTACAGGTCGCATTTTTCAACCGATTCTCGTGAAATTTTCTGAGCAGGTTCGATAATTATATAGAATTTTTCAGTCGGGCCAGTTTTTCGAAATTTTTCGAAATGACGGAGAAATTTAAAAAAAGACATATTCCAACAAATTCGAAAAATAATCAAAAGTGTAACAAAACTTTTTTGTCAGCAGTGAAAAGTAAATTTTGTTTTTTTATTTTTTAGATTCAAAGGGGTTATTCCCAAAGCTCCATGACTCTTTTGTTCTTCATTTCCCACCGGGTCCATGATTTAATAAAATCAATTTTAAAATTTTCATACAATATGAATTCCCAACGGGTCCACGAGATTTATCCGAAGTACAATCAGTAAAAACGATACAAGAGAGTAAGTGCTATTTTAACCGACTTCAAAAAAGGAAGAAGTTATCAAGTCGACCGTATTTTTTTATATTTATTTTTGGTGAATGGTTTCATAATCGTTGTAGAAAGAGCCGCCGACGGTTTACTGTAAGCTAATCAACTTAAATAATACGCGAATATGCGACGATAATTTAGTACTTAGGTACCTTCTAATATGGAGAAGGGTAACTTTCATAATTTTCAATTTTATAAGTTTATAATAAGATAACAAGTTTCATGAGTTTTGAAAATTACAAAAAAATAATGATAATTAATGTGATCCTGGTACTTTGGAGACGTTTTTATTACAAAGGATAGAAAAACAAATATTTCATATATCCAAAAGAGCGCCGATAAAAAAACCAAAAAATATTTTGGAAAATTACCCTTCTACATATTTATGTGATCCTGGTGCTTTAAAGACATTTTTAATTAAACCAAAAATGAGATTTATGAATGCTTAAGTCTATTTGTAAGATTAGATGATTTACTGTAATTATTCTAAAACTTAGAAGTGTATATTCTAAAACAGTTTTTTTTTCGTTTAATCAAAAGACAGTCTAAAACAATAAAGACTACTGGTTCATTTAGTCAACTTTCTTTTATTTCATAATAAATAATATTAATATCTATTGTTACCTATACTCAGCTTTTACTGTTGACTGTACCAAATATTCTCATGGACCCGCTGGGCAAGAAAATGCTTTTAATTTTTAATGTCGTGGACCCGTTGGGAACCAAAGTATTAATTAACATTTTTTGAAAACAATAGAGCTGTGGAGCTTTGGGAATAACCCGATAAATTGTGTAGTTAATCAATTACAACGATGCCGAATATGGTAGATAGTTACCATCAAACTAAACAGTTTTTACTATGGGAACAACTTTGAAATCGTGAAATAAAAATCAGCTGTTTCATAGATTTTGATATTTTCGTTATTAATTTTTCTATGAAACAGCAGATTTTTTTTCGAGATTTCAGAATTTGTCCCGTAGTAAAAGTTGTTCAGTTTGATGGTCTCTAACACCATATTCGGCTTCAGGGGTTATTTTGTAACACGTTGTACCTATATGATGGTAAGTGTAATTAGCGCGCAGACTAACTAGATATCAAGACAGATTAGCTATCGCACGCTTTGAAATTGTATGGTATAATTGTTGCTACAGTACGAGGCATATATCTTGAAATTTTTTCGGAGTGGGGATAAGTTCGCGTATGTATGTGCTCCTGTGAGCGACCAATAGCGCGCGCCCCTCTCCCGCCTCTCACGCCCCTCACCGTACGCGTTCCGCGCATTCCCCACCCGATTTCAAGATATCTGCCTCGTACTGTAACACAAACACGACGCCGCATCGCGTGCCACGATGAGGCGAAAAAAAATTTGTACGAAACTGAAATCGTGAAAACATACCTATTTTCACAAAGGGTAGAAATGTTCTAAACTGCTGGCTTTTGTTATTAAGATCAGTCTATTCACATAATATAAAGTTAACTTTAGATGTTAAAACATAGGCTTTACTTTATTTATACTGACCGTCGTAGCGCGGTTGCAGGTCATTTGCTGCTTGTACATCGAGTCGAGGAGTAGGCTGGCGGGAGTAGAGCACCAATCCATGGCCATTACCATGCAAGTCTGAAAGTCCGGCAGCTCACACTCCGACTCCTAATCATAGAAGGAGAGTTTCGTTTGAGTTAGTTGGGCAGCGAACTAAAATCTATGGAACAAGCATTCCGCTCAAAAAATGGCACCTGCTGGCAATTAATTATGCAGCACAAAGCGTCTGAACACTGATTGATTATTAGCGACCATAATTTGTATACTCAGAGATATTTTCTATACTTAAAAGAAAAAATAATAAACGTTATTTTTGCATTTTTTACTGCCATCTCACAGTGGATTTTGGAACCCGAAAAAGTGACATCGTCGAGATAATTCCAAAATCTGTTAGTTCTAGTTATTTGTAACTCACGACGAGAACTCCCGTGTGCTATTTATGTCTAGATTTTTTTCTAGACGAATTTCCAAATCGCGTAAAATGGTGGAAAATATATGGTAAATCCTTTGTTACTCCTAAACAAAATCAGTGATTGTAAACCTGATAGCATATTATTATAAGTTTAGGAAACACTCACATTTCAAGGGTTGATTGGCAGTTCTACTCGCGATAGTTTATGAGAAATTTGAGGTTTTCTGTTTTATCAAAGATATTTTTTACTCGAGAGTTCTGCCGTATTTGGATAAGTTATTAACACAGAAATGTTGGCATTACTATGCCCCACATCATATTTTTTTTGCGTTTCCAAAAGGCGTGGAACATCAGTGATAAATCGTTTTCCAAATTTCTGAAAACTTTCCGCGCCTAGGGCTGCCACTTATAAAAATGCAGGAAAACTTTATTTCTACAACGTGTTACAAAAATACCCCTAATGCCGAATATGGTAGATAGAGACCATAAAACTGAACAACTTTTACTATGGGACAAACTCTGAAATGGTAAAAAAAAATCTGCTGTTTCATGAATTTTAATATTATTTTCGTTATTAACTTTTGTATGAAGCAGCTAATTTTTTTCGTGATTTCAGAGTTGGTCCCATTCCCATAGTAAATGTTGTTCAGTTCTCTACTTTTGTATGGAACAGCAGATTTTTATTTTTCGTGATTTCGAGGTTGTTTCCATAATGAAAGTTGTTCAGTTTGATGGTCTGAATGGTCTGATCAACCCACGAGAGGTTTTCAATGAACTAAAAATAGCCTTGTATATACAAAGTAGGTAGGTGGTAGGTACTATCTAAGAAGTTGGCTATTAAACTGTGTACTTAGAAATGAAATGAAAATAAATCTTTGTAATATACACGGTTATTTGTAAAACACCAACAACCTCGCAGGAGTAGATTACTAACATCATAAATAACAGCATTTGTTCTATGACTTTTCCGAAAACAGACAAAAAGACTATTTTCCATACAAAATGTCTTCAAGATTTTTTTTACCTTATTTAATTATTATTTTGACATTAAGTATTAATTAGATTTTGACATAGCTTTTGTAATGATATTGTTATTTAATTCTGACAAAGCTTTTGTAATGCTACTTACGATTATTTTTCAAATATTTGCACGCCATTTGCATATGGTAGACATGTAACGCTACAATTTAATTTTAAGACCATTGTTTTATTTTACCACATGTTTATGCAAATAAACAATTTGATTTGAACAGCTGATCGAGTTTTGTATGAAAAGTCGATTTTTTAGGCTGGTTTCGGAAAGTCGTAGAACAAATGTTGTTGTTTAAGATGTTAGTAATTTACTCCTACGAGGTTGTTGGTGTTTTACAAATAACCCTGTATAGTTAAATATGTTATCGTTACGTACATATTGTATTTACAAACTAAATTAACACATGTAATGAAGAAGTAAAATAACTATTGTTTGATGGATCACTAACTAACTAAACAATAATTTTCCGACATAAAAGTTTAATTAATAACAAAATGTTTGAAATTCATTTGCTCATTTATGAAATTAAGGCGTTACACTTTCTCAAAAGAGTGACAACCCTAGATATTTTAAAAACATTAAGTATCTCTGGTGTTCCACGCCTTTTGGAAACGCAAAAAAATATGATGTGGGGCATAGTAATGCCAACATTTCTGTGTTAATAACTTATCCAAATACGGCAGAACTCTCGAGTAAAAAAATATCTTTGATAAAACAGAAAACCTCAAATTTCTCATAAACTATCGCAAGTAGAACTGCCAATTAACTCTTGAAATGTGAGTGTTAACTAAACTTATAATACTATGCTATCAAGTTTACAATCACTGGTATTGTTAAGGAGTAATAAATGATTTTCCATATTTTTTCCGCCATTTTATGCAATTTGGAAAATCGTCTAGAAAAAAATCTAGACATAATTAGCACACGGGAGTTCTCGTCGTGAGTTACAAATAACTAGAACTAACAGATTTTGGAATTATCTCGACGATGTCACTTTTTCGGGTTCCAAAATCCACTGTGCATCTTTGCGTCTTTTACACCATTTGAGTACACAGGACGTTATTTCTAATAAACTCTCTCTTTTTTCTTCTCTTTATAAAACAAACTGCAATGATTAAAGGTGCGGGCACATCTGTCTTATGTGATGACACGCCACGCCACGTGATGGTGACGCCACGCGTCAGCGGTAGGTGCACACTTAGCTGACGTGTTAACACGCCATATGATGCGATGTTACGTTAGGTTCACACGTGCCGGACTACAGCTGGGCCACAAAAAAAAAGTTAGAAATCTGACTTTTTGACTATGCCATGATAAAGACGATAGTTTGTCGGAATTTGTCGGTCGTAGCGAAAATCTGATTACTCGTGTGTGCAGCCGTTAATTTGTCGGAATTTGTCGCACAAAAACCAGAGTTTGTCGGTCTTGCGTTTAGGAGATCGACGAAAACGGAAGGTCGTAGCGAAAATCTGGTTTTTCGCTACGACCTCTGGTTTTTATGCGACAAATTCCGACAAATTAACGGCTGCACACACGAGTAATTTTCGAGGAATTTTTGCTACGGCCTTCCGTTTTCGAGATCTGTGTGGCTCAGCTGTAGAGACGTCTCTACAGCTGCGCCACACGTATCTCCTAAACGCAAGCCCGACAAATTCTGGTTTTTGGGCGACAAATTCCGACAAACTATCGTCTTCATCATGGCATAGTCAAAAAGTCAGATTTCCAACTTTTTTTTTGTGGCCCAGCTGTAGTCCGGCACGTTAGGTTCACACTAGTCTTATGCCACGTTACGTACATTGTTAGTGAAGCGTCAAAAGTTGATGTGTTCGATTGTTTCGTGGCTGACTGAAAGATTTTAGTGATAATTCCATAAATATATATTTCGTCTTCCGTCTCACGATTATTTGTTGTTTGTTGGAAAATATTTGAGCGTTTTTTATTAAGTATCAAAAGTTACATAAAAGTAACATTTTGAGTCGTGTAACATGAAGGTACATGATACAGTCAAAAGTTTCACGCTCTCAGTTTTGAGAATATTAAGAAAAGTTCAAAAAATAATAAGTGGTTTAAATTTAAAAATTGGATTTACCAACATTAGGTATTTTTAAACTTAAATCACTATTTTAAAAACTGCCCATGATATATTTGCACTGTTGAATATTTTTTTGCTTATAGGGATAAGATCTTTGAAATAAAATAGTTTTTTGGTAGTGAAATCGCCAAAAAATAAATATATTCTAATTTTAAATTAAATTCTTACTATGCAGCTTTTTTTCAGTATATCGATCAAACAAAATAAAAAAATCGGTAGATAGGGACCATCAAACTGAACAACTTTTACTATGGAACGAACTCTGTAATCGCGAAAAAAATAGCTGTTTCATACATTTTGATATTTTCGTTTTTAATCTTTGTATGAAACAGCAGTTTTTATTTCGCGATTTCAGAGTTGGTCCCAACAAAAAAAAAGCCCTGTCAGATGACAGGGTTTTTTGATACATGATGTTAGGTACCCCCTGAAGTTATAATTAAGAGTTAGTTTATATCTATTATCTACTGTACGCTGTTAAGTGATAAAAGAGGTCACCTCACCTTATATTATATCCTTAAATAATCTAAGTTAATAACTATATTTTTGTATGTACTCACTACTAGTAGACACTTACCCCAAATATCACTTACATCCTTAGAGTAAGACGCGCTTCTGTCCCAGAAAGAGAAGCCATACGAAGCTTTCCCCTCTGCCGAAGTACAAGCCCAAATGGGCATACGCGGTTAATAAAACCAGTTGCGCCCGGATTTCTTTCTAGACAGAGTCCAGTCGCGCATGTGAACGCTGCAGTGTTTAAAATGCCGAATTGATGAGTTTTTTGCTGTTAAAAGAGGTCTGGAACATCTAAGATTATAAAAAGACGGTGTTACATTTCACATGAAAGTAATTTTTTGTCGTATTATTGCTATTTGTTTACATTTAAACATTAAATTCGTACATTTTATTCTTGATTAGTTGTCAAATTTGTTCAGTGACATCGGGTCTGCTCGTCCATGGCACGTCCGTACAAATTTCAGATCTGTCGCTAGATAAATCCGAGTTCTCGCCGATGAGCAACTTAGTGATGTACCGTATCACAATGTTTGTCGATAAAGGACATGGCCTGGTTCTGCTCCAGGCAGTCTCATAAAAATGTGATACCAAAGTACCAGGATCATATAAATACGGAGAAGGTTAACTTCTATCATTTTCTGTGTCATTTATATTTTATAATAAACTAGCAACGTGTCCTCGCTTCGCTTTGGTTCAAAATTAAATATTTTCAATCACTTGCATCTAGGGTTTCTGCTCGAGCTTTCTCGAACTCGAGAAAACTCGAAAAATTTGGCTTCTTTCGAGACGAGAAAGAATTCTCGAGTTTCGAATTTGAATCGTGGAAGACGCCACGCGCGACTTTTTTTTCGCCGTCAACTAACACCGCCCGCGCTCTGTGCTCTTTCATTCATTTGTCTTACGGCCGGTTTCAATATTCTATCTACAGACGATCGGAGATAGCTATCTGAGATCATCAGTAAATATCTATCAATCTGTTACCGGCGTTTCAATAACAAAATGCAGTCGAGTCTATCTCAGATTAGGGATAGTTAGACCAAATTTTTGATAATCGGTTCGTTACTTTTTTTTTATAAAATCGAAAATGGTGGAAAAAAGACAATATTTCCCATTTTTTCTGACAAAAAGTAGATTTTTATTTTAATAAGAGGTAGAGCAAATTCTAAATATTGATTGTGGTGCAATAAAATCATATAAGATTTAAAAAAACTTGTATTCCAATAAATTTCAACAGATTTTAACAGTTTCGATTAAAAGACTCGAGACCCGAGAAAACTCGAGAATTTGGCCTCGAGAATTCCCGAAACTTGAGAAATAAAAAATGTCGAGAAATCAGAAACCCTACTTGCATCTCCAAAGTACCAAGATCACATAAATATGGAGAAAGTTAACTTATGGTGGTTAAATTATGATTTAGTAAAATAGGCTTACATAGTTTTCAAAAGGTCATCCGTAGTCAGTTGAAACAAAAAACCCCCCAACTTCATCAGTTTCATCACTGGTGTTGAATTGGGGATAAATTGCTCCCAATTCACCTCCAGTGGTCAGATGAGAAATTTTTCTTCTCAACTGACCACTGGTGATGAGATTTATAGGTCAGTTGGTCCAGAAGGTTTTTGCTTGTTGGGCTCTTTGTTGTTATTCACCCCATGTAAAATGTTTAAGTTTGTTACCTTTATTCCTTTTTCCGTATCGATATTGCTGCAACGACAGTTGAGCCCAGCCCTTTATGTCAAAAACGTGTCATATTTTGATGTGTGACTCATCCGTACACAAATTTTTGCTGTTTTGTTTTATTTTTTATGTGTTGGTGTCGTCTTTACAGTGTTGTTTTTGTATGTGAGTATGCGGAACTGCACTTGTGTGCACTTTCCCCCCCCGCAAAAAATGCCAGAATAATTTGAATAGAGTAATAATCGCTAAGGCTGCTCCCTTCGAAACGAAGCCGCGATGCTCTAAGGAAGCCGCGATGCTCTAAGCTTACATCATTCAAGATATCATTCGGGCTAAGGGTACCAATAACACAATAATTTAACATCATCCACTGTTCTCTTTGCACACA
Source organism: Agriphila geniculea (assembly GCA_943789525.1). Classification (NCBI taxonomy): domain Eukaryota; kingdom Metazoa; phylum Arthropoda; class Insecta; order Lepidoptera; family Crambidae; genus Agriphila; species Agriphila geniculea. Next base: position 20,821,293 of record OX038875.1, read on the forward strand.
CCTGGCTCCACCATTTTCAATAAACTCTGAGAACATATTGAAAAATAAATGTTAACAACAATCTAAAGATGAACCAAAATAACGGAAAACGGAGTCAATAATTAAGTATTCATTTATTCCACATGAAATTTGTAATAAAATGGTAAGTAAGTACATACAATAGTATTGAGTTGAGTAAGTATAAGAGGTAAGTATTACAAATTAAAATAAAACTATTTTTTAAATAATAAAACACGTTTTTGAAACGGATTAAAAAGTATAAAAATCGGACTAAAACCAAAACGGACTAAAAAAAAGGAAACAACAACACCGGTTTGACCAAAATTTCCTAGAGGTTTTGATAAAGTCTTGAACTATCCTACATTTGCTGAGATCTACTTATCACGATCTGAAGATAAATTATACTTAGATGACCACAAATGGCGCCCGTCTTCGCATCATAAACTCATGTTTTTTTTCATATCTAAATATATAAAACTCAAAGGTGACTGACTGACATAGTGATCTATCAACGCACAGCCCAAACCACTGGACGGATCGGGCTGAAATTTGGCATGCAGGTAGATGTTATGACGTAGGCATCAGCTAAGAAAGGATTTTTGAAAATTCTTTCCCTAAGGGGATGAAATAAGGGATGAAAGTTTGTATGAAAGTCCCTAAGTTTTGAAGCTAGGATCTTCAAATTTTGTGTTCAGGCTGATGATTGAAAATTAATAAATACGTGTCTCAGCGTTTTTCAAAATTCTACCCTCGAAGGGGTGAAAAGAGGGATAAAGTTGTATTTAGAAGAAAGTCCTTCATTTTCGAAGTAAAAATAACAATATACGTTGCGTTAGATTTCCATCCATAAGGATGGAAATCTGACGCAACGTATATTGTTATTGATAGTATTTCAATCCCTATGGGGATGAAATGGGGTAAATAAACCTCAAAATAGATATGGATGTCGTTATTAGGGTTTTCTGGGATGACGATTGCGAAAATGACATTTATTTTGAAGTCTACACAAGGGTGAAAATGGGGTTCAAATTTTGTATGGAAAAAGAATATAAAATAGATATTACAACTTTAAACTTCGAAGGAGCACGTCTAAAAATATATTGATAACATATATTTTGTGATTTTGAAAATCAACCCCTTAGGGGGTAAATGGGGTAAAGTAAACATAAAAATCGATGTGGATGTCGTTCTTGAGGTTTGATGGGATAGTAATTGCGAAAATGACATTTATTTTGAAGTCCAACACGGTGGACATGATTTAACCCCTAAAGGGGTAAAAATGGGGTTCAAATTTTGTATGGAAAAATAATACAAAATAGACATTCCAACGGGTACGTATCAGAATGTCTAAAGTTAGAATGTCTAAACTTAAAATGGCAAAGTTCAAAATGTCAAAAATTAAAATTCAAATGGTTTAAAATGTCAAAAATCATTATGTCTAACTTCAAAATAACAAAATTCAAAGTATCAAACGTATCAAATACTTGACGAGTTAAAATATCAATGGTCATTAAGTCTAAGTTCACAATGATTTACTTGAATTGGGTTGGATCTTAATACGAATCGCCTTCTTTGAGGTTAATTGAGTCTATGGAGGTGCCTTCTTTGAGGTTAATTGAGTCTATGGAGCTACCGGAAATGAGTATAAACTAGTCTACTGGGACTTAGAAACCGTAGACCGTAGGTCACGAGATAGGTGCATGTCAGGTTGACATGAACCCAGCGCGCGAGCCAGGCGAGCGAAGCGAGCGTGCTGCGGCAGCGGCCGGCGAAGCGCCAGAAAAAATCTTTTTCAAACTCAATTGGTGGATTCTGTTTGCCGGCTACTGAATCAGTGACTGGCTACGCAATCAGGGAGCGGCACGGCTATGGTGATGTGCGGTGGAGGCACAGAAGTTAACTGTAAGGTATCTGTGAAATTGTTTATATGGGCATACCTTCAATTGTCAATGTATGTGTCACAGCCAGTCTCGCAATAAACGAATTACCGTGACTACGTGTTTTACTACGGCGTCTCTCATATAAATATATACTCTTTAGCAAAGCAAGCAATTGGCTTTGATAACTTTTTGAACATGACTGGAAATCTCAAAACCATTTCGAGGAATAAGCTTTCGGTACAGTGTCTACTAATTAAATTTAAAAATAATTCTGTATTTTTAAAGATATTTATAATATTCAATAAAAAGCTTTAACCTTTAAATGACCTTCATATGACGTCATCACATACAGATCCCCCAGCCATAATAAAAAAAAGAAAAAAGGACAAAGACAATTTTGACAATGAACTTGGCATTAGGGATGGTGGAAGGTGGAAGTGAAAAAATATCGATATAGGTAATATTTCTCAGAAAAAAATGAAATGAAATGGGATGATGACTAAGTAATGGATTCTAATTTTAAGGTATTGTAAAACATAAAAAATAGCAAAATAAACCCCTACGCGAAATTTTGGCTCGATTTGACGAATTTTACGATGATTTTTAAGTCTGAAAGTTGGAAAAAATCAAAATGCTCCAGTGACAAAATAGTGTCGACTATTAGAATCCATACGTAATTACCAAAAAAATGTTTTGGAAAAATTATTGTAAAAACATCTATCGATATATCAGAGTATTTAATATCGCCCGAAAAATATCGATGAACTTATCTCGTAATTTTTTCCACATCCCTACTATTAAATGTTTTTAAATAGAAATAAAGTATGCACATATTTTCACAATGTTTATTATGTTATCCTGCAAATTTATCAGTCCACAAGCAATCGTTACAATTTCATCCATGTAGCCTACATCCAAATTAGACACAATACATACAATACATTTCGCAATTTGGGTAGATTGGGTGGGTCAGTTTTTACAAAGTTTTTCAGCTGAGTTTCCACTGGTAAGCATTTTTATTATAATTTTACCACCTCAAAAATTATTGCGGCAAATTAAGAAGGTAGGTTAGAACCGTCACAACTAGATTAAATGAATAAAATAGAAGAAATATTAACTATAACTTATTTGTTTACAAACAACCATAAAGTCATTATGACAGGTAATGACACTTGGCCGTTCTTTTTCTATAAGTAGATGGCAAAGGTTTTCCTTCTCAAACTTTCATGCCACTAATGACGTCATTCCGGTTGACCATATCCGCTCGACAAATATATTTATAAAAAAATAAATACGGGACCAAATGTTAAAATATTCAAATTAGTTTCTTAAATTGGCCTAATCTGTAGTAAAAAAATATAAAAAAAATACCTTTTATTTTTTAACCAAAGCCAATTATTTAACCTTATTAATATGGTACCTAAATGAAAGAAAATAAGTAAATTCTATACGTCATCATACGTATTTGGACTATTAGACATTTTAAGTTTTGATCATTTGAACTTAGACATTTTTATTTAGGACTATCTGACCGTTTGACATTTTCGTTTTTGACATTTTGAACTTTTGACATTTTAATCGTTAGACATTCAAATTTTTGACATTTTGAACTTTGCCATTTTAAGTTTAGACATTCTAACTTTAGACATTCTGACACGTACCCATTCCAACTTAAAAATTCGTAGGAGCACGTCTAAAAATAAATAGGTAAACATATATTTTGTTATTTTGAAAATCATCCCTTAGGGGTTAAATGGGGTAAGTAAATATGAAAATCGATTTGGATGGCGTTTTTGAGGTTTTATGAGATGATGATTGCGAAAATGACATTTATTTTGAAGTCCAACACGGTGGACATGAACGCGAACGCAAACGCGAACAGGAACGGAAACGGGAACCGGAACCTTTAGCGAGTGTTGGCGTTTGTACCACACACTTTAGTCGCAAGGCGTTTGTTTGCATTTATATTAACACTTCATTCACTAAGATTTTAATACTTTTTAATAATTAAACCGAATAAACTATCGTGTTTACTTTTCACACAGCTGACAGGCACTTTGACAAGTGACAACTGTCAGATGTGACGTTTGGTGCTTCATTCAACAGACCAATCGATCAGTTATCTGGCCATGGTTATCTCCGAGGAACAAGGGAAATTTATGCTTTGTGGATAAAATCAAATAAATAAATATTAGCGGCAACAAAAATACATCATCAGTGAAAATTTCAACTGTCTACCTGTTGTCGTTATTAATTTCAAGCAAAAAAATCTCGTTTGTTGTATGGGAGCCCCCCTTAAATATTAATTTTATTCTGTTTTTAGTATTTGTTGTCATAGCGGCAACAGAAATACACCATCTGTGAAAATTTCAACTTTCTAGCTATCACGGTTCATGAGATACAGCCCGGTGACAGACAGACAGACAGATGGACAGCGGAGTCTTAGTAATAGGGTCCCGTTTTTACCCTTTGGGTACGGAACCCTAAAAATAACTTTCGTAGAATCACGTCTTCTGTCATTCTTAGAAACGTCGCGAAACCTCTCGAATACCTTCGACAACAAGACCACGCCATAGACAAACTACCTTCTCTGAACATACTTACCTTTTATAGTAATATAATTATTAAAATCTTTAACTAGCATGCCAAACATTAACATTTACTTTAATTATTTAAAATAATCAATAAGACATATTTATTTATTTTATTTTATCGTCAAAGTATAAGTTTATTGGTCTGTGGGACCAGCATAACGAATGAAGCGCCAAACGTCACATCTGACAGTTGTCACCCGTCAAAGTGCCAGTCAACTGTGTGAAATATGTAAACACTACATTTTATTTGATTTAATTATTGAAAAGTATTAAAATTCTTAGTGAGTGAGGTTTTAAAATGAATCCAAGTGAATGCCCTGTTGCCGGAATGTGTGGTACAATCGCGGACATTCGCTAAGCCACTAGAAATGGACTCAAACAAAATGTAGAAATTTGCATGCAATTTACTAACTCAAATCATATCAAAAACTATATGAAAACATTGGATGTGTTTTGTAATACCCATCTAAACCTAGCTAGACCTAATACCTAATGTTGCGGTCCAACCCATATGACTATAGCGAGAATCCCGCCATAAAAGTACCTGAAAGATCAAGTGTTCGCTACCCCATAGGGAGGCGAAAAAAAAGTGTTACAACCTTTAATGCAAAATAAAGCTAAAATTAATTTTCGAGATCTCAAAACTTTGAACGGCTCTCCTGGAAAATTTGTTTTTTGCAGTTAGAACGTTGTTATTTGGAGGGTGCGAATTGAACTAGGTACCTAATTACCTGTACTTTGAGTTCTCAGTTGCATTGCCTGCGATGCCGTAAAGGAGCCTCGTTCGATTTTCAAATTTACTTACCTCCGTACACAGACCATGCAACAAGTACTTACGTACCCCTCCGACAATGTACATCTCAGAATTCGATTTAAATCCAAACTACCTTTAAGAGCATGGATTAAAAAAACAGTAAAAAATAACTGAACTCACGTTTGACCATTTTGGATTCCAGCTCGCAAACGAATTGTAATTGTTTCCAGCCTTTGTACTTTGTTTCTCGTGTTTTTAACATGAGATCAAATAAACACGCCCTGACAACGACATCATCCGTTAACTCTTTGAGACGTTTCAGAAATGATGGTGCCTTATCGCATCTGTAACACGTTAACCATTTATACATACTACCAGAGATACACTGTATTTCGGAACAAAGTTTATACAGGGTAATTTTTAGATCTCTTTTCAAATGTCAGGTCATTCTATAACAGCAGTATAATCAATTTACGAAGTCAAAAAAAGTGTTTTTTTTTTACTTTTTTACCCCAATTTTTTCCCTACACAAATTGAAATGGTTGTCACTCTTTATGCATCGCACTGGTCGATCCGCGCGAGCCCCCCTCCCGCCACCCGCCTTCCCCCGCTCGCGTCCCGTGCGCGAGGGTGAGCGTGCGCGCCTAGATTTTTAGGATATGAAAAGTGGCTGAAAACTGTGAATTTAAAAAGTAATCGAACATAATTATCTCATCAAATATTTTTTTATTACTTCCTTGACCTTATATTTGATTTTGTAAAGAGGTCGCAAAATTATATTAATCGGAACATTATTTTATTGACTGAAGTGCGTTTACGAAGGTAAGATGCAATTAATGTTTTTAGCCCTTCCGCTGCCGCAGAATATGCGCGTGCGTGTAGTCATAGACATTATGGTCACTTTTTGGCCTAAAGCTGCATTTTGTGATGGAAGCAAGCCGCTTTGCACAGTGATAGTGGGGGCCAAACTAAGCGATTTCATCCGAGGATAAACGAGATTCACCCCTTAGGAACAGAGATGGCGCCACTTGTTTAAAAAAAATCTTTAAAAATTTCTTAAACCTAAACGAATGATCCGATTTTGATGATTAAGGTGTCTATCGACAGACAATCAGTTGTTTTACTATTTAAAAAATAATTAAGTAGCAGAAAATAATAATAAATACCAAAAAACCTTAATTATTGAAGAAAAAAATTTTTTTTTCAGTATTTATTTAATTTTATAAAAATAATGTACGAATACGGTCCTCTTTTATTTATTCGTATTATTACCTATTTAGTTGCACGTTTAATAAAAAATACCGCATATCAATATCTTGTATAGTTCCAAAGTTATTGAAGAAAATACTACATGGTGCCGGTATATCCCTTAATTCGCTGAACAAAAAAATCCCAAAATTGATATTTTTTCTTTACATATGATTTATTTATATAATCTCTATGTATACAGAAAAATAAAATAAAAAATCTATAATATACCAATTTCGAGAAATTATATGTATAATTCGACGAGTGATCTGTATTCTTGAGTTTCGAAGGTGCTGGTTACCCTGAAAATAAAATAGCAATGAAAAATATCATAATAATAAAATAATAATAAAAGACGCTAAATAACATTTGAACTAAATCTTTATTTTACTGACGTTTTATTTGCGCATTCGCCTTTGCAGGTTTTGCAATGTATAGGTAAAGTGCAAGATAGGCCAACGCCTCGGCAGCCACAACGCATTGTGTCACAGTTCAATTTACATCCACAATGGTCAAGGAGGCTTAATTCTGGCCAAATTGCAGTAACCTTTGACCATCGTGGAGTCCATCTATCTTTGACATCTTTCCATCCCCAAGAAGATGGACTTTGGATTGATTTATCCATAAGGCATTTCCCCATGCACGCAGATCATGTTGTTCAAGGGCAGCTGAAGTAGGCGTAAGGCTTGTCACTAGCCTGCTTTTAGTCGAAAACAAATCTTTCCGAACCGCCATAACAGTAATGTTCTCTGTTTGTGCATCGTACAGCTGGCACGTGCATCTGGAAGCAAGATTAGCTTTATTTGAGAACGAGCGAAATAATTATGTTAACTTACACTATATACAATAAAACAATGGGTACAAACCTTTCCAAATGAGCCAATATTTCTTCAGAGGAATTTCTATAGGATAGGACTCGACATACTTGCAAAAGGAGTAGTTACTTCAGGATGTGAAACCCATGTTTTAAAACAAGTGTTTTACCTTTTTTATTCAAATAACACCCTGTGAAAGCATGAAAGCCTCGAAGCGCAGTTGACATTTCATGACCTAAAGTATAAAGCTATTTTTTGCACTACTGCTACGTAACGGCGTTTGTTAGCTGTCCCCGTCAACATCGACATTACCTGCAGACCTTCATCTTTTAAAATTTCGTACTTAGTACGAAATAAACAGAACCAACACATTTGTGTTCGAAGATCGCATTAACATATGGGTTGCTCCTTGCCTATGCCCAGCGATCTCTATCAATGATCATCGACTAAAAGCAGGCTGGTGACAAGTCTTCCGCCTACTTCAGCCGCCCTTGAACAACATGATCTGCATGCAGCGTCTAAGAGGACGATATATATTATGGAGAAATGCCTTATGGATAAATCAATCCAAAGTCCATCTTCTTGGGGATGGAAAGATGTCAAAGATAGATGGACTCCACGATGGTCGAAGGTTACTGCAATTTGGCCAGAATTAAGCCTCCTTGACCATTGTGGATGTAAATTGAACTGTGACTCAATGCGTTGTGGCTGCCGAGGCGTTGGCCTACCTTGCACTTTACAGTGCAAAACCTGCAAAGGCGAATGAGAAAATAAAACGTAAGTAAAATAAAGATTTAGTTCAAATGTTATTTAGCGTCTTTTATTATTATTTTATTATTATGATATTTTTCATTTCTATTTTATTTTCAGAGCAACCAGCACCTTCGAAACTCAAGAATAAAGATCACTCGCCGAATTATACATATAATTTCTCGAAATTGGTATATTATAGATTTTTTATTTTATTTTTCTGTATACATAGAGATCATAAATAAGGCATATGTAATGAAAAAAATATCACTTTTGAGATTTTTTTGTTCAGTGAATTAAGGGATATACCGGCACCATGTAGTGTTTTCTTCAATAACTTTGGAACTATACAAGATATTGATATGCGGTATTTTTTATTAAACGTGCAACTAAATAGGTAATAATACGAATAAATAAAAAAGTACCATATTCATACATTATTTTTATAAAATTAAATAAATACTGAAAAAAATATTTTTTTTTTCTTCAATAATGAAGGTTTTTTGGTATTCATTATTATTTTCTGCTACTTTATTATTTTTTAAATAGTAAAACAACTGATTGTCTGTCGATAAACACCTTAATCATCAAAATCGGATCATCCGTTTAGGTTTAAGAAATTTTTAAAGATTTTTTTAAACAAGTGGCGCCATCTCTGTTCCTAAGGGGTGAATCTCGTTTATCCTCGGATGAAATCGCTTAGTTTGGCCCCACTATCACTGTGCAAAGTGGCTTGTTTCCATCACAAAATGCAGTTTCCTTTTCATAATTACTATGACTAGTGGGCATAATATGCGTGTTTTTCGACACATATGTCGCACAATAGGCTAGTTGACAAAATTTAGAAAATAGTTTAAAAATAAAGTTTGGTATCTATTTTACCCCAAAAATATATTATTTTAAGAAAAATAAGTCATTTTACCTATGAATTTTGCGTTTTAAGAAATGAATTCAAAATGACATCGAAAAAGGCCAAAACTGTCATGGCGTCTTGAATGACGTCACGCCTCGCGAAACATTCGTGTTTGACACCTACACACATACACCTCTGTGTGTTTGTGTGTGTGTGAAAATGACAGCAACAACAAAGGTTTCGCGAGGCTTGACGTCATGCGTCTCTGATTGGTGTTCAATGTCACGTGATTAAATGGCCAATTTTGCCGATTTTATTTTCCGTAAATATTGGTAATCTTTATTTATTTCAATGAAAAAAGTGTTTTTTTTTTTTGATTACTATTTAACATGATTAATCATTAGACACCTTATGCTAGCCGATTTATTCTTAGTGGAAACAAGCACGTGATTTCGCGCGTAACGTCCGTTCCGTTCCGTTGCCGGAATTAACTAGTAAGTAATAGATTAATTTCATAGGTTCATACGTTTTAAGATTACTTATTTGTAATTAAATTTACTTATTTCGGAGAAATTAAGTGGGCTGGAGTATGGTCGGTAATTTTCCATAAATTCTTTTCATCAGCCGGGGGCTAATGTTGGGTATTTCACTTTCGTTTAAGAAATTATTTTCATCTTGATTTGCTCGTCTTAAGGTTAGAATTTGTAGTGCTATTAACTAGAATTACTAATCCAATGACCAATTCACGTCAGTCAGACACAACTTCAGTTCAGGTGCGCTTTGTGGTACAGGTTTCAACACGGTTCTTGAACGGTGAGGTGAGAGTTACTATCCCCGTCAATTGATAATGCGCCTGGCAGCCATGATTTTAACCTCAATAACGAACAACAACTGTAATTTTTTTATATACCTAGATCCTATCTTATTAAAAATAATAATTCAATAATTGATATTTATGCAACGTGTTAATGAAATAACGCAAAATGAGAAAACCGTTTCTTCGGACCATCAAACTGAACAACTTTTGCTATGGGACCATCTCTAAAAGCGCGAAAAAAAAAAACAGCTGCTTCGTACATTTTTATATTTCCGTTATTAATTTTTGTATGAAACAGCTGATTTTTTTTTTTGCGATTTCAGAGTTGGTCCCATACTAAAAGTTGTTCAGTTTGATGGTCTGAAGAAACGGTTTTCTCATTTTGCGTTGATTCATTAACACGTTGTATATTACCTATTAGAACTTTCTTGTTTCATGACATTTATAGTTGCGGATCACGTCAACGTGGATGTTAATTTGACAAGGTTCCAGCGCATTACCAATTGACGGGGATAATATGACGCAAAAGTAATTTTTGGGTCTCATTGGCGGGGAACGTGGTGCGGAGCCGGGCGAGTACAAACATGCGCAAAATACTTACCCTCCAATTTCTCTCACCGCGCAAGATCCGTGCTAGCTAAGTAGGTATTATAACTACTTAGTTGTTTTACCAAAGTGAAAAGAATATCGCACCACAACACCACAACACAAGCGCACTGAAGTGAAGTTGTTCACATCTTTGGATATTGTCAAATTAATTGCACTGCAGTAATAGTATCTATAATAATAAATATAACAATGTTGGGCCGTGATAATGAAGATGAGCCATTCAAAGCATACCTAGTCTAGTAATTACTTAATTAGTGTCCTAATGGCTTATTCCACTTAACCCCAAAAATCGCTCTACTTCAACCCCAAGATTAAGTACTAGACTAGGTAACTTTTGACACAGAATAGATATAAGTGCTACGTCTTTTGGCATAACTTACGTTTTCAAATAACTCTCGAAATTTGGTGAGGCTGTTGTGTTAATGTCAAGTTTTAAATCAGTTTCAGTATCTGCATAACGTTCAAACACATCGTATGCTGCCTGAAAGCAAAGGTAACGTTGGTAAAACGTTTCTTGTGATTACATGCTTTTTGAGGTAACGGTCCCATTATTAAGCGCTATCCACACTTTTCCGGGTCACTGTTCATCACCTAACTAATGGGTAAAGCGGGACAAGCGCGCGGCTCGACATAGATTAGAGCTTACTCATGCACTGTAAGCATCTGTCTGTTAGCAAACCAGGGATGTATATTCCCGCGCGCCGTGTACCCGCGCCGGAATCCCGCTTACTATAAACTCCAAAGTACTTATACATACCAAAAAAGAAATATTTTTCGACTATTGGTATTAGTATTGGTAATTAGCTCTTTTCTCCGCATTTAGACTCCCATTTGGTCCGTTATGCGTGAACACAGCATCGGTGTGGCTAGTCAAGCCATCCCAGCTCCTTCCAGAAGCGCAGAAGCCTCCTGGGGCGTTCACAGGCTTCTAGGAGCGACTTTGAGGATTTCTGCCCGTTGTGCGGCCAAACCCACGCACTGCAGGATCACGTGGGCGGCTGTTTCCTCTGCGTCCAGGCATCCTCTACATAAGGGACTGTCTGTCACATTCATGATGAATAGTTGTCGGTTTAAAGCTAGGTGACCTGTAAGTGTACCTACAACTATTCGAAGGTCTGGACGATTAAGGCTGAGCAGTCTACTGGTCAACCGCGGCGAGACTGCAGTCATCGCCAACTTGGACTGTCTACAGCTTGTTAGATTTACCCAACAAGTATTATGTGCAGCACGAGTACCTTGTCTTATCCATGAGCGCAGTTGGTTGAACGGGAGTGGCAGGATGGGTATGGGTCCTGCCACTATTGTGGAAGATCCCCTTCTAGCCAGCTCATCGGCGGCGTCGTTCCCGTGTGATCCACTATGCCCTTTAATCCATTGTAGGATTACTTTGTTGTTGGATGCTAAACGATCCAAAACTCGGTGGCATTCGTAGACGATACTGGAGTTGATCGTGTTGGCCTCCAGTTCTGTTAGGACGGCCATACTGTCGGTCAGTATGCGGATGTTTAGTTCCTTCATACCTCTAGACAGGACCGGTAGCGGCATTTATTATTGCAACACATTCGCATTGAAATATCGAAATGTGTTGGCTTAATGCTTGTGATATTTTGATATTTAGGTCTTGTGAGATTACTCCAGCTCCAGTATCAGTCCCCATCTTGGAGCCGTCCGTATAAATACGGACTTCATGTATGCCAGAGTAATCTCGGTCACTTTCAAATAACTGTATCTAGTACTTCTTTTCGAAAATGTATTGTTTAGGGATCCTGTCGCATGGGGCAGCGATTAGTGGCTCATATTTCACCAGATTATTCCACAATGTGGAGTGAGGACCCTTTCTTTTGTACCACAGACCTAGGTGTCTTGCCTTATAGCAGCCATGGAGGCTTCCTGTTGTATAAACAGGTCCAGGGGTGCCAGATCCAGAGCTACTTCTAGGGCGGCTGTGGGCTGTGGGGGTAGTTCGCATGCAGTCGGTTATCGCAGAACATGCCAATCTGTGGAGTTTCTGCAGCTTGTTGATGACGGTGCTTTGCTCGTACGACTAAAATTCGCGCGAACTTGTGATGATCGCGTAGTCACGTTCTATAAGGACGATCCCTCAGGTTTATTTCGAAGGAACGGGAAAAAATTGCTTGCATAGGTACGATGCGATTAAATATAGAATATGAATATAAGGTTCTTGGATTAAATTGACAATGACAATTAGGGTTGCCAACTTTTTTGCACCAAATATAGTATTTTCAAGATTATTACGTGTAAAAATATAGTAGATAGCGAAAAAGTCCAAAAAAATATAGTAGGTTGCCGTTTTGTACGGAGGATTTTAAAGAAATTGTAGTTTTCATTTAATAAACATTTTCATAATAAAATTTATTCAACAACCATAAACACAAAAGTTTAAAAACAAAAATTATGTGTATACTTATATAATTAACTAGCGGCCGCCCGCGACTTCGTCTGCGTGGAAAGGTTTTTTGCTATCCCTCGAGAACAATACTTTTTTCGGGATGAAATGTACCCTATGTCCTTCTCTGTACCCCTGACAACGTGTATGCAAAATTTCATGATGATCGGTTCAGTAGTTAAGACGTGAAGGCGTAACAAACAAACAAACAAATAAACAAACAAACGGACTTTCTCATTTGTCGACTATCACCCTTAAGTAGCGCCCTCATTATAATTAAATTAATTGCTCGCAAAGTACATAATGTATCGAACATTCATATGTACAGATGGAAGCCTAAGGTTCTATAATATTTACTAGTTAAAAAAAGAGTAAAAATTACTTTTGGTACTTTTGCTAACTACTTCTAACTACTGCTACAACGAGCTAGATTTTACTGAGGTTTATGTTTGTAAATAAACTAATAGAACCTTAGATTCAGATAATTAATATATTAGAAAAATATAAAAATAGCATTGTGAATGCCTAAAATCAAAAATTCAGTAACCTTAGATTCAATCTGTAAATACATGTGAATTGAAGTTTCTATATATTATGTACTTTGCGAGCAATTAATTTTATTATGATGAGGGCACCCCTTTGCGCCTTAAGCTGGATCCACACTTGTATCATTTTGGCGTGTCAGATCACCGTATCTGTATACATCGCCAGTTTGGTTGGGTGTGCGATGAAGTACTATTGTATCAAAAAGTCGACCGACGTACCTATATATGATAGAGATACGGCGAGCTGACACGACAACATGATCACCGAAACACGATGATATAGCGATTTATCACGTTTAACTGTCAAAAGACAATGAATTTTGACAGTTGAGTGTCGATTAAACGCCATATCACGCGATACAGGGTGTCCCAAAACTTTGCCACATGGGGGAAAGCTCCTTAAATATTGAAGATAGGAAATTTTACTGAAAGAAGACTTCATTTTGTTTTTAAAAATAATCGGAACTGCATTCAAATATTTTTTTTAAACCGCATATGTTACAATAAGTTGATACAGTAGATACAAATTGATAGAATAAGTGATATTTAATTTTAGTTTGGCTGTAGGCCAGTAGGCCAGTAAGGAATTGGTTAATCAGGAATTGGTGAATCAGGAATTGGCGAAAAAGGAAGTTAGCGAATGTGGAAACATGGAAATGTACGGCTACAGCTTTTTCAGAGCGAATAAAATTAAACGGAACCAAAATATTTCAGTACTTATACAAAAAAATAAATTAAAAAATAAATAAAAACCCGCCTGCCTAAAAAGACAAGTCAACTGAAAAGATGGAAACAAGATTATATATTAAAGGCAACATTAGGGTGTGTCCCCACTTAGGTTCGCGAACCTCGCGCTCCGCGAACATCTGTTGCAGGTTCGCGGAGCGCAATGTGGACGCGCGGAGCGCGGAGCAGACGTCCGCGCTCCGCGCTCCGCGAACCGCGATCCGCGCTCCGCGAACCGCGCTCCGCGAACCACGCTCCGCGCTCCGCGAACCACCCTCCGCGCTCCGTTCCCATGATCAAATAAGCTTTATTCATATAAACTTAATTATAAAGTACCTTTGTCTCCACAGTACTATTATTGTGTAATTAATAATGAGTGGCTAAGAAGGAGTAAAACTTTGAATAGACAATCATGCTTATGTACAGTCAGTAGCACGCCAGGTTGTACAAAGTGTCAAAAATTTTCAATTTATTTTGAACCTTGTCTTCGCAATGAGGGCTTTTCAAAATGACAAAAAACTGTAGGCTCGATAGATGGCGTTGATAAAAATGTGTGTCAATGTATTTTTTTTACTAAGCTTCTCTTTCCATTAACGCTATCTGGTGTGGCAAATCGGGACCCTATTTCTAAGACTCCGCTGTCCGTCTGTCTGTCTGTCTGTCGGTCTGTCTGTCTGTCACCAGGCTGTATCTCATGAACCATGATAGCTAGACAGTTGAAATTTTCACAGATGATGTATTTCTGTTGCCGCCATAACAACAAATACAAAAACAGAATAAAATTAATATTTAAGGGGGGCTCCCATACAACAAACATGTTTTTTGCCGCTTTTTGGTACGGAACACTTCGTGCGCGAGTCCGACTCGCACTTGGCCGGTTTTTTAACTCACTCTAATGTTCGAAACGACCAAGAACTTTAAATGTCATTAATAGTACAAAGTCTTCGTTTTTCATTTGGAATACGAATAACTGAAACTTTCCTTTATTTTGAATCAAATAAAATCCGTTTTTTGAGGATCTACTATGATCATTTTAAAAATTAAAATTACGCTCTAATGTTTGGAACGCCGCCGTTAGAGCGTTTGGTTGCACTCGGAGCGTAGGTTCGGAACGCAACCCTGCCGCGCTCCGCGCTCCGCGAACCGCGCTCCGCGAACCGCGAACCGCGCTCCGCGAACCACGCTCCGCGAACCGCGCTCCGCAGTGTGGCCAGATTAAAGTTTACGAAAATAACGAAGCACCTCAAAAAAATACTGAAACATACCAAGTTGCACATGGAAAATAAACCGATAAAAATACTGATTTTAAAAACAGGTTTTATTCATTTATCATCACAATGAATGTTTAAATTATATTTTAACATTATATTCGAAGGCAAAACTAAACATATTTTCCGGATGGATGCGCCAAGTACAATAAAAACGAAAAAAAAAACACGTTCTACTTATATAACGATCCAAAGGTAAGGGCAAACTTTAGGGAAATTCCCGAATTAGCGAAAGAAAAACCTCAAAGATAAAATGAAGTGCAAAACAGAAAATAATTTTATTTAAACGTATTAGATGACTTGATACTATTTATAATTCTACTATGGCGGCTGCCATAGAAGAATTTCTTATTTCTTATCTGTAACTTAGAGTCTGTTCGGAACTTTTTTGTTTGTGGGCCGATCTCGATGAAACTCGGTATTGGGTACTATTTCGACAACAAAACAGCAACGCAATGTTAAAAATATAAAAAAATCCAAGATGGCGGCCAACTTTTTTGTTTGTGGGCCGATTTAGATGAAACTCGGTTATGGGTACTATTTCGACAACAAAACAGCAACGCAATGTAAAAAATATAAAAAAATCCAAGATGGCGGCCAACTTTTTGTTTGTGGGCCGATTTAGAAAAAACTCGGTTTTGGATACTATTTCGACAACAAAACAGCAACGCAATGTTAAAAATATAAGGTGGTACCGTTTTAACTGTGAAAACTTAAAGGGGTGGTCAGGTGATGTGTTTAGAACACAATAAAAATAATAAAAAAAATCAGAAAATTATTTCTTTTTTTTTATTTTTTATTAATTTTTTTCATTATAATTATTATCGTAGTCGATTCTTCCGTTATTAAACCTAAACAACCACTAAATAATAATAAATACAACAATAATCGAATAACTATGGTATATCTTGTTTTACTACGCATCATGCTATCCACTAGGGGCACGCGCGGGCCGCACGCGGCGGTCATCGACCCAGCAACAGCTGAGACGATTATACTCACGCGCGTATCGTACGTACGCCATAGAATTTTCGAAATATGCTACTGATTCTACTACTTAATACCTAAATGGCTTTCCTAGCAAATGTTACCTACGCTATTATTTAAGGTACCCAGTAAGTTCGATGACCTTTGATAAACTCAACTTTATTAAAGTAAGTGTAATGTTAGTTATAATGAACGGTCGCTTTAAATTAGTATTTGTAGTTACATGATTCCACTTTTCATTACATTTCTAGTCTAACAAGTAAGTTCAATGACCCTTGATAACATCAAATTAAGTTGTTTATCCTATGACGTGTTTAGTAAATTACTTATAGGTACTTACCTATGAGCAGAATTAAAACGAGACTCATTGGTCTCGCTTCACACATTGTATCCGATACTTTTCACTATCACATCACATCACAATGCACTCAAACTTAAAAGTATCAATGAACTTTCGTCCATTATACATGACCAGTCAGTATACCTGTACCTACTGGAAATCCTTTTACTTGTCCACTAAAGAATCGATGCAAGATAATCACACAGTAAGACTAAATACCTACTCGTAACTCGTAAATTATCACACTAATTTCCAATGTAGGTAGGTACAATACACTCACACGCATCACAATATCACGTTATGTGTTACGAGTTACGACATTTCATAGACTTCGTGTCCATGATTTTGTGTATACACGTGATTACGTACGTTTAATGTCACGTCACGTTATTCTGTGACATGACATTAAAAGATCGGCAAAATGCGTGAAATATCACGACAAAGCGACTGGCGTGTGCGACAGGTCACGCGGTCACGCACGACGACACAACTCACTCAACCAACTCAAATCAAAATCTGCGGCGGGGCGGAGAGTGGCAAGGCGGGTGGCGTCCTTTGCTGCCCGCAGCCCGTGCCGCGTCCGCGTCGTTGGCGCATCTACAAAGAAAGCGCCGACCGATAAAGGGTTCTACAGACGTTTCGATATTGTGATATTCATTTTTGATGAGTAAGTAAATTGTTTAATTAATTACGCTAGCTTCGTGCTCGTTAATTTATTTTATTAAGATAAGTACTTACCTAGGGCATCTTTTTTATTAATGTTAGGATTTTTTAAGTTATAAAACTGTTCACAAAAGAAAATAACAATTATGAATCACATAGAATGTGTTATTATCTGTCACAATCTATCTCCCATTTTACTTTTACTTTTTAGTGACTATTAACAATGTAAAGAATCATACGATTAGGTATGTTTAAAGTTCACAACCACACCTCCTGCCTTTTATGTGATTAAAAGATGGTTTTGATGACTCGATTTTGTAGTTTCATGGCGATGATAGTAAAGTATAATAATTTAAAATTCGTTTAAGTAATGTAGGTATGCGAAAGGAAATCCACAAACTATTTTTAGGAGTTGAGATTCCGTCCGTGTAGTCAGTGTGTAGAACTACCTTTAAACTAAAACAAAACCCTCCCCCGCCCGCCTGCAGTCTCCCTCTCTCTTTCTCTTGGTTGGACCGCACGCACTTCTTATTTTTTCTGCAGTCTGTTTCCGTGTGTTCTCTTGTCGTGTTGTGTTTGCGTAGAGTGTTAGCTATGGCTCGATATACAAATCAAGAGTACCTACCTACTGCGTACTTGTGCATTGAGAGAGGACAGAGGTGGTGATCGGGTGCAGCAGTTCTGTAGATAATTTTATAAAAGTGTAAATAGGACTTGTGAAAACAACTTGTTAAAGGTGATGAACTTTTAAACGCGCCAAATTAATGTAATAATAAAATAATACCATAGTAGATACCTAACCTATTTTAGTTATTTTATGTAAAAGATTGACTGTTTTTATTAAGTACATTAGTTTGAAAGTCCAAAGCCTGTCAAGTGTGATGGGAAGCTTATCAGTCGTATCACCTTCTTGTGTAGTGTGCAGTGTAAACAAAATCAACCAGCTGTTTGGGGTCATGTAGGTACACTTACCAATTTAAAGTTACAGAGATTATTAGGTACTTAATAACTCGCGTTTTTTTAAATTAATTAAGTTCGAGTTTATCAAAGGTCATCGAACTTAGTGATACCTTAAAAAGCATAGGCAACAACATTCGTTTGTAGGAAAGCCAGTTGTAGGTACGTGTGCGTAGCGTAGTGACTAGTGAGGTACAGTGGAACAACATCGTCAGCTGTTTGTCGGCCACGCGCCGGCCGGGTATGGATGGTATAATGCGTGAGTAAAACAAGGGAATACCATAGTAATCTGTTATTTTGTTGTATTTATTTATTATTTTGTGATTGTTTAGTTTCAATATCGAAGGAATCGACTACGATAATAATTATAATAAAAAAATAATTAAAATAAAAAAAAAAAAAAAAAAAATCTGATTTTTTTTATTATTTTTTTTTGTGTTCTAAACACGTCACCTGACAACCCCTTAAAGTTTTCACAGTTAAAACGGTACCACCTTATATAAAAAAATACCAAGATGGCGGCCAACTTTTTGTTTGTGGGCCGATTTAGAAGAAACTCGGTTTTGGGTACTATTTCGACAACAAAACAGCAACGCAATGTAAAAAATATAAAAAAACCAAGATGTCAGCCAACTTTTTTTTTTGTGGGCCGATTTAGAAGAAACTCGATTTTGGGTACTATTTCGACAACAAAACAGCAACGCAATGTTAAAAATATAAAAAAATCCAAGATGGCGGCCAACTTTTAATTAATATTTATCTTGTTAATACAGTCGCACTAAAACGTAACAGTACCGTCAACATTTCAAAAACGGTAATCAAGCATAAATCCCAAGTTGGTTCTTTTCCAGAACAGACTCTACTGATCTTTGCTTCTGAATGAAATATAGACATAATCCGGGAAATTCCTTGAACATCAATGTTCGCGGGGACTTAGCACCGTTTATAGCATAGCCAAAATATACCGAAAATACTTACTTCCGCTAATATACCTACAAAAATACTGATGTTCGGAAAAGTCGATAAAATATACCGAAAAAAGTATTAAAATACTGAATCTGGCCACACTGGCGCTCCGCGCTCCGTGTTCGCGTGTTCGCATCGGATCCCAAATATGGAGCGCGCTCCGAGGTTCGCGGAGCGCGGAGCGCGGTGGTTCGCGAACCTAAGTGGGGACACACCATTATAACATGCAGTCGGAGGCATGCATAAAGAAAGTGACATTATGAATGATTTGAGTTATATGCCTCCGACTGCATGTTATAATGTTGCCTTTAATATTTAATCTTGTTTCCATCTTTTCAGTTGACTTGTCTTTTTAGGCAGGCGGGTTTTTATTTTTTTTATTTATTTTTTTATTTATTTATTTTTAGTTATTATTTATATGATATACCTTTTTGAAATCCTTATAATAAGCCCTTTAATTTGACACACATATTGCAGTATTTAAAAAAAAAAAAAAACGCTACGTATAATAGCACCGTACAGCCGCCATGTTGGTTTTTTTATAACGCCACCTTCTTAAGAACACTTGGGCTGACAAGACAAATCTAACGATATGTTAATCATGGAAATCTGTTCAGCCGTTTGAAAGATATGAGGTAATAAAGAATATTACATACAAACTTACAAGATACGCGCGAAAAACATAACCCTCTTGCAGTCGGGTAAAAACACATAATACACTCCTTTTGGGCAGTCGTGTAAAATTGCCAAGTTACAAGTGATTTTTACGTGTTTGCAACATAGACTTAGAAGATTTTTCGCTACGTTCGAGTGGAATATTAAGTATATATGGTTCGTAAGAAGTTAAGCACCCTCAATTTTTGTCAACTCTTTATGGTGAAGCTGTATACAAGCATTTTTTCCCATCTTTCAAAAAAATTTAGTGTACTTAGATGAATCATGAACAAAAACATTTAACTCACATTGGCTTTTTGCAATTCCAAAGGTCCACAATCCTGCCCACTTTGCTCATACTGCGCACTACATGTTTGTTGTATACCTGTGAAATTATTTACCCTTTTAGGGCAGAAAAAACGTGTGAAGGTATGACAATAAAAAATTATAATATGAAATTGATATGTGAGAAAAGGATAGATATAATAAGTAAGAATGTAGGCACTTTATTTTTTTTTAAATGTAGAAATATAAAATCAGAAAAATTAATGAAAATTATATTAATAAATTACACACAAATTAGTGTTTAATTATTGTAAATACATTACTTAGATGGAATATTTAATTAATAAGAGAAAAACACAACGTAGGTAATGTTAACCCTTTACCGCATAGGAAACCATATACGGTTTGACATGTTCACAGTTAATTTATTCTACCAAAATTTAAAAAAACTGATGTATAAACCCTTATGGGGTTTGTTTGTCATATCATTAGCAATAACAAAACACAACTATTTTGTCTTAGGTCACATATAATTTGGATATATATATATATAACCTCAATTTTCCAGACGTCGTCAATGAATGTTTACACGCGCGTGCCACTCTCAACTTTGTAAAAGTAAATAAAAATGAAAATCTGGGTTCGTATGCATTCTTCTCTTTTTTAGGTTGGACATATGTAGTTTCGTATGCACTCAAGCAAGAATAATATGGATTATTAATTAAGCACGAGGATATTGTTTCTTTTCACTTTCCTTTTCTATTCTCTGTGATAATGTGTATAATATGTATTCGTCTCGAACAAGCCATCTCGAAACACTTGCGCAAAGCAGGAAAGACCCTTTTTCGTAAATGGGGTTGTCTATTGGCCAATTCAGTGACTGGTTCACCATCTACAAGCCGCCATGGAAGTATACCCCAGGGCTTGAACAAATTGATGGCAATTTTTTCAAGCCCTGGGACACCAACCCAGAGGAAGGTATGAGAAAAGCTCCAGAAAAGCATCATTACCTACCCCTGGCCTCTGTGGGGACTGACAATATTGGACACTTGCCAGAGTGGCAGAAAAAACGACAAATATGTCAAGTTTGTTCTATTGAGTGTCCCAAATGTAAAGTATTTATGTTATAATGATATTATGTGAAATTGTTTATCTAAGTTTCATCAATAAATTTGCATAACATTCTTTTTACTTAATTTTCTTAAGTTATAATAAGGTTTTGATATCACTTATCATAATTTGCTAAGTATGCATACGAAACCATATATGTCCAAGAGGTTCAAAGCTTTGATGCATACAAACCCATATATGGTTCCTGAAAAAAAAAACTGAAACAGAGGAACTTTAAAAAAAATGTATATAATTAATTTTGAAGCTTTAAGTAAACCATTCACTTAAAATCTTTTTTTTATTCACTTATTTAATATATTATGCAGTAAAGGGTTAAAGAGATGACGGAAATTTATGTAGGTAGGTACTTTTGTACACCACTGGGGGACATCGAGACAAAAGTTTTTTTCTATACATTTCTTCCCGATATCATAAGAATAAATATTTATTTATTCTTATGTGGTGGCAACGAGAATAGGTTACTAGATCTATTAATAAGATTTTCTGACTTTTTCTTTAGTAAATTTCCTGACTCTTGTACACGGATTCGTCCAAGTTGTACACCTATATCTAAATTCTTCATTTAATGAACGTTTGATATATTTTTCACACCTAAATTATTAACAAATTGATGTGTTTTCAATGTTCATCAAGTACCTACTTACTTACATCTTTTGGGATATCAAAAATCCCTGAAAACTACAGTTTTTCCTTTTTTTCTTGACAGATGCCTTAAATACCTGACATGTCAGGAAAATTTCTGTCATCTAGTAACCCCGTCAGGGAAAGGTTAGGTAATCTTATTATTAGATTTGATAACCCTCCCAGGTAGGTACTATAGTCTAGGTATATCACGAGATATCGTGATCTATTGGCACTCTCAGCAGCACAAATTGACTTTGGCCTCTTGTACTTATAACAAATAAGTAACTATTTTCAGGGTTTTTTTCATGCTAATGGTCGTTATAAGGGTTGGCTTTAGAAACAGGGCGCCTGATTTTGGGATTAAAATATAGGTATCGCATATTGCAGGTAGAGTTTCGAAAGGCCTTTTAAATGATACTATATAAGGTAGGTATACTCCTGGCACAGAAATTCGAACTAAATTTTATTTTTATATTTACTTTAGTGTTTGTGAAAAGAAACTCCCCCCCCCCCCCCTCCCGCCTTACCCCTCCTATCTATCTCAATCAGGGCTTCAATGCCCCATTTCTAAAGAGTTAGTTACTACGTTAGTCAGTAGTCTTCCTTCCCTCACAAAGAAATAAACATATAGGTAGTTAAGTTAAACAGTTATACAAATAAACTCACCTAATATAACAGCTATAAAAAATATTTTCACAGCCATTGTAGTTTTCCAGGAAATTGCCTAGGGGTCTACGCTGTAATAAAGATTTTCAAGCTTACGCGCTCACTAGACAATTTAGGGTGGGCCGATTTTAATCATTTTTCGAATTTTTCTTCACAAGACCCCTCATAAGTTGTATAATGTGACGTAGGTTAAGGGAAAAATAATAAAAAACCGGCCAAGTGCGAGTCGGACTCGCGCACGAAGGGTTCCGTACCAAAAAACGGCAAAAAAAAATTACGTTTGTTGTTTGGGAGCCCCCCTTAAATATTAATTTATTCAGTTTTTAGTATTTGTTGTTAGAGCGGCTACAAAAATACGTCATCTGTGAAAATTTTAACTGTCTACCTGTTGTCGTTATTAATATTGAGCAAAAAACGGCAAAAAAATCACGTTTGTTGTATGGGAGCCCCCCTTAAATATTAATTTTATTCTGTTTTTAGTATTTGTTTTTATAGCGGCAACAGAAATACATCATATGTAAAAATTTCAACTTTATAGCTATCATGGTTCATGAGATACAGCCTGGTGACAGACAGACAGACAGACAGACGGACAGCGGAGTCTTAGTAATAGGGTCCCGTTTTTACCCTTTGGGTACGGAAACCTAAAAAAAGAAGATTATCACTTTTAACCCTCTACTAGCGTTCGAATTTTTATAAAATACCTGTATTTCGTTTATATCAGACTTAAAAAATTTGCATTAAGGCGGATCTTGGTGAAGTGACAGCTAAGGATTTGACCCCCCTCACCCTGCCACCCTCTACATTACTTCGCGAGTCATTTATTAGCGACATCTATTAAAAAATTTGAAAAACTAAGATGTAATTTATTACCGACATCTATTAAAATTTTTGAAAACCAATGTGTAACCTACACAATGCTTGGCCAAAATTCACGGACCATAGAAAGTTGGAGACACGGCAGCATGGCATAGTTAAAATATTAAATTTTAATTTTATGTAGGTAAATTGAAAAAAGTGTTTTATAAAAAACAAGAAATCAGCGATGTTCAACCAATCAGCCGCAGTTTATATTAAAATTAAATTATTTATGAAGTCAAGTTTGTTTCATGTTTTAGTTATTTTACTGTTTTTTTTGAAGTGAAAACTTCTTTAGCGGCGTTGTACGCTTTTTGTAATGTGGTAAAAATGCTAAACTCGCGTCAGTAAGAATCACGTGGCTGATAGAAAATGCGTAAGACGGATGTGACGGATGGAGAGTAGACAGCTGGCGGCGGAAGTATCCCCTACTTTCGAGTGTAATCTCTTTCTACGGGGCGCGTTGAAAATGGTGGCGCGTCATTTTAAGACGTAAACACTTGTGTCACCAGCAACGCGCTAATTTTGAAAATAGAACTAATAGCAGCGATCTCTTCGGTGAAATCATAGACTTATTTATACTCTGTGACTATAAGTTTAAATCGTAGAATGCGTGCATATAGAAATTAAAAAGGCCACTGGCGCGAAATCTTTAGAATTTTTCTCTAATTACAAACTGATTGAATTCTGTGACTGTATAGTAACAGGAAAGAAATCATTTTAATCCTTTGCCGCTTATTTCAAAATATCAAAAATGCACAACGTTAATATTCAAGTTTTCAGTTCTGCTGGCATTCCCGGAGTGCCAACCGATTTTTTTTTACATTTTGCATAGTACTTATACTCGTAACTAGGTACGTCTTATGTCATGCTCACTTTAAACATTTCTGCGGTGGTATCGTGTGAGGCGGGTCGTTACGTTCCCTCAAATATGGTTGAGCGAAACGATGGCTGGTTCATGCGTCATGCTCGTGAACGGGTGCTGCCAGTGGGAATGGGTCTACTTCTGAGTACCTATCTTAACGCATATTGAATTGTAAGAACTGCGTTTCTTCTTTATTATTTTTTATATCTTGTATCAAGTGTTTTTGGTAAATATTGCATACTTAGGAGTAGCAAAGTGATTTCTCAACTAGTTGAACTACATTTTTCGTGATTTTTCAATTCAATTCAAATGCATTTATTCAGACAACAGAGATTTTACTGAAATGATTTACCAATTTTGTTGACAACTACATTTTGTTTATTGATGGTGTAATATATTGGTATTTGTTGGTAAAATAGGTATCCGCAATAATAAACATTATCACCAGAGGAGATTAATATTTCTGGTAAGTATAGGTACTTTATAATCTAACCACTACGAAAAAAAAATCATAGAATCTAAAACCTATTTCGATTGACGAAGTTTGAGGCCTGAAATCACGACCGTTTAAAAGATTTCAATAATATAAAATATTTTTTATAAATTATGAAGTTGGATAAACAACAGTAATATGAAAACGCTTTTGACGTAAGTAGGTAGGTACTAAACAAAACAGGCCAACTTTTTTAGGTTGGTGTGCGTTCACTGCGTCTAAATAGTAATAAAATAAAAATTAGAGATTTTTCACTCTCTTATTTTAAAAGTTAGACACACATTTTACCACTTTGGCAGTGTATATCTTTCAAACGGTTGACTTTGAGAAAAATAGTCTTAAAAACCTCAATGTCATTTTTAAAGATCTATCTATAGACAGTAGACACCCCGCACGCATATATATGATAAAAAAAAAAAAATCAGTTTCAGTTCCATGTATGGGGATAATAATTTTAATAAAATAAAGGGATTTATATATTTAAGATAATAATCTTAAAAATATAAATCCCTTTATCTTTTATTTTTGTGTAAACATCGTAATGCGGTTCACAGAATACATGTACCTACCAAGTTTTAACTGTGTAATCCTAATAGTTTCGGAATAAAGTGGCTGTGACATACGGACGGACGGACAGACAGACAGACATGACGAATCTATAAAGGTTCCGTTTTTTGCCTTTAGGTTACGGAACCCTAAAAACGTGCTAATAATCCAGAGCCTGTAGCCAAATGTCACATTAAAATTTTCGCTATCACTTCGCTCCGAAAAATGTATGAATTAAGACTTATAATCCATACATTTTTCGTTTGATTCTTAAATTCGATTACTTACTTTCATTTACATATGATTTTAAAATTCTATTGTTAACGAAACCTTAAGAGCAGGTTCACATGACAAGCGCTTAACGCGAGTTTTGATAAAGTGCACGTTGAACGCTGTGCTAGCGCTCGCTGTTGTCAACGCGCGTCAATGCGCGCTTTGAGATCATTGGTTTTCTACGTTACCGTTTAGAATTCAGATGAGCGCGCGCTTTTGACGCAGATAGACGTATTTTAGGGTCCATTTCGGACGATTTTTGGATGAACTGAGTGTCAATTCATCCAAAAATCGTCCGAAATGGAAACGGAAGCTGTTAATACCGAATTATCAAATCTGAAAAAAATTAACGCGCGTTGAGCGCTTGTCATCTGAACGTACCCTATGTCAATCCCATACAGTTTTAAAAGTGAAGCGATAACGATTTGCAAATATTACTTTGACTAGGGGGTCTGATGAGAAACCCTATTGATTGGTATCGTAAAAATATATTTGGTGGGTTCGATTCCTGGATAAGGCAAAGTATTGGGACAGCCTATAGATCGCGTGATGCGTTTTATCGACACTTGACTGTCAAAACCCTTGTCCTTAAAAGTAATAAATCGATATTATTATGGCGTTTCAGTGGTCACTAGTCATGCTAGGGGGGGCAGGATGGTATAAATATTCTTGCCTATACCCTACCTGCATGCATCCAAATCTGATCAGTTCAGGCATTTAAAAAGTTATAGTGGAATAAATTAACTCACAGTCATGTGATTTATTACCTACAAATGTTTGATTTGAAGGCTTATATATAGTATTCAAAATTTATAGGTAGGTATTTTATACTAACCGTCCTTACGCGTAATTTTTATATCTATGGCAAAATAATGCATCAGAGGGCCTACTACAAAACAAAAAAGAAACCGATAGTCGGACGCAATTCGTCGTTCAATTTACTTGATATTGAACCTTATTAGTGAGGTAATAGTGCCACGGTGTTGAACGAATATCGTACGCTTATCGCGATGCTTTTTTGTAATAGTCCTTCAGTTCGAAATGAATTTTCAAAACATAATTGTAACATTCTGACAGTGCTAAAGCAAGGCTAAAACAAACGAGCGAGACATAGAGAACTGTGTAGCTGTCAGTGGGAGCATGAGCGATACGTGTTCCCCGTCCGAGCGCCGGTGGCGGTCTGCCGCCCGCTCCCCTCGAGGGCACCCTCTGTCAAAAATGTATCTGAATTTTTGAAAAATTGTCGCGAAAATCCCATAAATGGTCTTTTCGAAAATGTCTTTCGTGGAATTTGTAGCATTTTTTCTCCTCTATCGATTGGTGGTAACGAGATTTCCATAGGACTCGTAGTTACGGAGGAGATGCACAGAAACAAAAGTGTTAGTCGATTTTATTTATGAAATTTTTGGCATTATGTAAAATATTTATAACAAATGTTAATCGTGGAATCGATAGGCAAAATGTTGAAGATTCTTATGGTATATTTACTTTCTTTTAATATTCAGTAAATAAAGAGGAGATAGAGAATGAAAACCTACTAATAACCACGTTTTGCTAGTACAACCACCTTAAGACTGTATATTCGCATTTCAAAGAAATTTGCGATTTTCCAAAGAACTTATATAAAGAATTACTATTGATGTAAACTTTAGTTTTAGGAAGCAAAATTTTTAAATTAGTGCCGTATAGAGAGAAAAACATAATAAATTACTAATCAGGCATTTTAAAACGAAGACAATCTGTTCAAGTGGAATTTCTGATTTGCTTGTCAGAGGTATTTTTCACAAAAGTTTCAGCTGTAACAAATAAGAATACGACTCATATTTATTTTTTCACTATTGTTTATATTGTCAAGGAGTGCACTATAGAGAGAAAATTTAAAAAAAAAGTTTTAATCACAGAAAATAAAATATTCAAAAATGCTCTAATCGGTACATTTTGACATGTTTTTTTACTGGTATTTAAAGATTCTAAAGTATTTTTTTTAAGAATAATGAGGTATTAGTCTAATGTATAGCGTATTTTTTATTTCCATAAGTATATCTATTTAATAATTTAATAGAAATTTTCAAAGCTCGCCCTCATTACGGCTCGCGCAGAGCTGTTTTGACCATTTGTATTGAAAATTTAAAAATGGAACGTGATGCTTATCTACACCCATAAAAGACCCTTCAAAAGTTGCGTAATGCGAAGAATAAGTTTATCACTTTGATACAGGAATTTATCAAAACCATAGACATAGAAAAATTTTCGCTGCGCTCAAGATCAAAACCGATTCCGAAAATCGAATTTTGTTTAATTATTTTTTACAAAATTCGATTACTATCTACTATTTTTTTTTTATTATTTTTCCTACAACCTACGTTTCATTATGCAACTTTTGAGGGGTAATTTAATGCAAAATTCTTATGTCTGAAATACACGAAATACAGGGTACCTATTTTATAGAAATTAGTAGGGGGCTCAAAGTGATATCTAATCTTATTTTTTTAATTATTTTACATATATAATCTACGTCGCATTATGCAACTTTTGAAGGGGCTTGGGGTTGGCTTTAGAAATGCGTCGGTTGATTTTGGAATTGAAATATATCGCATTTTGTAGAGTTTCGAAAGGCCTTTCAAATGATAATATACTCACGGCGAGGAAATTATTATTTTTATTTTTATTATTATTCTAGTGTTTGTGAGTAAACTAAAGTTTTGTATGACGAAATGTCAACATTGCGTAAATTGTTGCGATGGTGACCAAAGACCGCAGGTCACGTGATAGGTGCGAGGAGCGTAGCGACGAGCATGTTAGGTTGACATGAACCAGAAACTACTTTTTTTACGTGCGAAATTTTGTACGTACGTCCCCTAAAGTCGTGCCCCCCGACACCACGTGGTACTAATCTGCCTTACCCCAAGAGTGTTTTTATGAGCCGTGGAGGCGCGGAGGGACGGCAGGACCGCGGAGCCGTGGTGACAGAAAGAACTTAGGTAAGAAAAGTGGCGTTTTGAGGTTAGGATTTTTAAAATCATCTATCTCAGTAATTATTAATTTCCTCGCGGCGGGAGTGGTACTGGGGGGTTCCCCTCATCCCCCCCTCGCCCTCCTATCTATCTCAATCCTCATTTCAATCGGCCCATTTCTAAAGATTACCCGGGGCTTGCGATGCAAAATTAAAAAAAATGATAAATATAGGCCCACCCTACAGACATGAAATAAATATCTTGTAAAATTAGGTTGTATTTAACAACCTAATTACCAAAGTACTTATAAAACCGCGCTAGTATACGAAAAAGTGTTTTATTTCATGTATTGAAAAAAAAACTTCCCCTTTTCCACTTTTGCCAGATATTTCTTAAATTAAATTTTAATTAAAAGATAGTCATAGTTATAAATAGATAGTTTACATAATTTAATTTTATTAAGGTATCAAATCAACCAATCCAAACCAATTATTGACCGTATATTTACCAAAAGGAAAATTATTTTTTGCCCAAAAAGCAGAGATGTGCAAAATACTTTATTAAAAGTATTTAAATATAAAATACAAATACTTGGCTATTTTTTGTATTTCAAATAAAAATACAAAATAGTTTTCAAAAAAAGTATTTAAATACAAAATACAAAATACGTATTTTCAAAATACTTATTTCAAATAAAATACCTTTTTTCGTATTTTAGTTTTTATCATTGTTATTATTTTTATTAACAGTTACAAGTGTACTACCACACTAGGTACTACACAGTCCATAATAGCAGCGTTTTACCTACCAATAAAACGCATATTAAATTACTTACCTTATTCGAAGCTTATAGCTTTATGAGATAGTAGTCTGTGGTTCCCGCCTATATCTTTCTCTCTTTCTTACATATAGCTCCATCCCTTTCTCACGTTTCCCCTTCCACCAACCAATAGTGGGGCGAGCTGTGATGCGGAGCCGAACCATTTTTGAGCTCATTGCGTCGAATACCAGGCAGAGATTGTCTATAAGCTTCGAATAAGGTAAGTAATTTAATATGCGTTTTATTGGTAGGTAAAACGCTGCTATTAAATCAACTTGACCGTTATTCGAAGCTTATAGCTTTATGAGAGGTGTCTGTTATCGCCTGGTGGTAGGAAAAAGAAACGTGACGCCAATGTGAGGGTGTAATAAAATCAGAATAGGTATATCCAAATCAAAATTTATTACTATTATAACAAATATAGAAGAAATACATTCTCAAATAGTATAAGGAGAGAAAAATCGTGTAACACTCATCGCTGTAGAAGCTGGCATTACTTCCCGTTTGTAATATTTATGAAAAGTGTTACTAGATCGCCAATTGCCCCTCAAGAGCAATTCTTCAAGCGGATAGTCATCGATCCAGTTTTTAGATGCAACTGCGGATCTAACGGTACCGGGAGTTGCCTTAATGCCTGCTTCCACAAGAAGAGATTTGATCCATCCTGCTATAATCGATCTGGAAGCTGACTTGGGACTTCCTCTAAAAGTTACAAATAAATTATGACTATTTGCCGTTTTTCGTTTTTCATTTAATACATCAATCAACTTATTTACCCAGAAAATAGGATCTAATCTTAATGAATTGGGATTGGTAATCAGTTTCCATCCCGATTGACGGTAATCATGTGTATCGGTTTTTGAACCGAATAATGGCCAAAAAATAATATAATCATCAGTTCTTGACAAATGTTTTGAATCAATACTTAATAACGTAAGGTCATGTATTCTTCTACCCGATAAAAGAAGTAATAAAGCAGCAGTGTGTCTACAGACATGAATAATTCTGCATATAATTAACTAAATCATCGAGATTCCATATAGGTGGTTTATGATGTAATGGCTTTTTAAGAGAGATTGATTTTAACATATGTTTGACTAAGGCATTTGAACTTAAATTACCAGCATTTTCGGAATTACATAGTGTGGCTATAGCTGATTTATGTAAAAGAATAGTATTGTAAGAAAGACCATGACGTAAGTATAAATCAGCTAAAAATCTGGCTAGCTGTTCGCCAGAAGGATTTTTTGTCTGGACGTCATTATCATTGCACCAAGATTGCCATCTGTTCCATGCAACATTATATGTTTTGCGGGTGGAAGGGCGCCACGAGGTCTTCAGTAATTCAACCTGGCTCTCATTCCAGTGACTTATATCCGATGACCACCCCCACACTTCCATACTTCCATTTCCAGATCTTGTATGTTGGGTGGTGGAAGCCCCGTCGATAGATCTATCAGAACATCCTTCAGGTTCCAAATGCTGAAGGGAGGCGCTAGTGCGCGTGACCTCAGATCTGCTCTCCAAAAGACCTTCTCCCACTTGGGTACCACAAGAAGAAAAATTCCTTTTGCTTGGTTTAGGTGTGTCAAAACTTTTGGAATTAAGAAAGGTGGTGGAAATACCCACGCGAGAGGAAATATCCACTCTCGAGAAAAGGCATCGTGGAATAATGCCTGACTGTCCATCAGATCCAGAGTCACATAGTTGGAAACAACGTGTGCTCTTTTTGATGCAAATAGGTCCACAACCGGCAGGCCCCATTTTGTGAAAATTAGATTCGTAAACTGGGGAAGTAAGTGCCATTCGGGTGGTTGTTTTAGGCGTGATAGGTGGTCTGCATGGTTGTTGAATCGACCTGGTATATAGAACACTTTGAGGTGAATCTGGTATTGTTCCAGAACATAGAATACCCGATATGTGAGATTCAGAAGGTGACTTGACCTGGTTCCTCCTTCGTTCCGCAGATATGCAACCACGGTTTTGTTGTCGCATTGAACTAGAACTGTAGAGTTCCTCAGGAGCAGACAACGATCTTGTAAGACTCTTAGGATTGCTAGCATTTCCTTTTGGTTGCAGTGTAATGTCTGCTCCTCTGGTGACCAAGCTCCCGATATGCTCTCGTTGTCTAACTGGGCACCCCAGGCTAGATCCGACGCGTCGGTGGTTAGAAAGTGGGTCGGTGGTGGAACATGAATTTCCGAGGAGTTCTGGCAATTGATTAGCCACCAGTTTATGTTTTCTCGTGCTCTTAGTGGTAATTGATGTCGAGCTTTTACTGACTTTAGGAGACAATTCAATAATTGTTGTAAGTGGCGGAAGTTCAATCGACCCTTCGGAACGACAAAGCTGGCGAAATTAAGCATGCCCACTAGACTCTGAAGATTCAGCAATGTTGTCGAGCCTTGTTGCAACATTTGATCGAGTCTGCTCCTGATAAGAGCAACCTTGTCTTCCGGAAGGCTTTTCAGATTCCTGGTTGGGTTCCATTCCACGCCTAGGTAACATAGGCTTTTCTGAGGATTTAAAATGGACTTTTCGTAGTTCACTAGCCAGCCCAGATGCTCTAAAGTCTCTACGGCTAATTGCACATGCTGCCGAAGCGTATTTTGATCGTGATGGGCCAGCAAAAAATCGTCCAGGTAAATAATTACTCGGATTCCTTTCTGACGAAGGTATTGGGCGACCCAATTTGTTAGGGCAGCGAAAACCTTTGGAGCCGAGCTTAACCCGAAGGGTAGGCACGTCATCTCGAGAAGTTCTCCCTTGTAAATCAGTCTCAAAAACCTTCTGGAGCTGGGACTTATCCCCAGGTGAAAGTAAGCCTGGGATAAGTCGATCTTGCAAAGCCAATCTCGACTCTGAAGAAAGTCCGGAATGCGTTGAACATTTATAAGGCTGAACTTCCCTACTACCACGTACTCGTTTAATGCCTTCAGGTTGAAGACTGGTCTCGCTGAACCGTCCCCTTTTGGTACGAGAAATAGGGTAGACAGAAAACTCGGTGAAGGTTTGGTCGGTACTAGGATGCCTTGCATCTTCATCTGGGAAATTATATTGGTCATTTGATCTGACTCCTTGGTTTGAAAGACTTGTCCCTTTAGATTGGGGTATATGAGTGGTGGTTTGTCTATAAAGGGTATGCGATACCCTTGTATAATTTTTAATAGGAACTTGGAAGCGCCCATTGATTCCCAACTGTGGTAAAATTGCGACAGGCGACCGGCTATCTGGACAGGGTAGTCAGTACTTACGGCGTTTATTACCCCTGTATCTGGGTGGTGAAGACCCACGCTTTCGGTTATTGCCTGACTGCTCATTATCACGTCGCCTTGGTGCTGAGGCATGTGCATGAAAAAATTGTCTGTTGTTTGCACTTGCGTTTGAATGAGCGTGGTGGATCCCCTGCGAGGGGCCACTATGATTGCATAGACCCTGCGAGGGTCCAAGACTATTGCACACACCCTGCGAGGATGGTCCCGGAATTCCCGGATTATAGCAAAATGAATGCATATTATGCATCTGTATACCATAGTTATGGCGTGAGCCCTGCGAGGGCTTAGTTCGCTGTGTGTTCCCCTGCGAGGGGCAGCTGTTACCTTTAGTACTTGAGATAGACGACTTCATTCCGGTATCTCGCTTATGAAGCGGCCAAAAACATTTTCGCACTCCTCCAGCCTTCTCCATAATAGCTGTGAAAGCTTCAGCACTGAACAAGTTGTGAGATGATGGTGGTATCTTACGTAGAGCAGCCTTCATCAGTGGATCACGCACGTGGTTGATAATGCCATCACGACGCATCTGTATTGTCTCAGTTCGATGTCCGCATATCATTTGTAAAAAATCTGAGGATATTTTATGAAAACTACCCTCTGAGAAAAGATTATGAATTTTGTCTGCAATCAAATCATAAGTAACATTCGGCTCGTCCCTAGCCCAGGACAAAAAATCACGCAATGTATCTTGCAACGATTCTCTTTGTTTGAGAAAACAAAATGTGAGGGCTGCGAATGCCCTATCCGCAAATACAAGATTACGTTGTGTATCATAGGCTTTCACCTCTTCATTAGGTTCTAGTTCAATAAAACCAGGACTATGACTATACAATTTTTGCGTATACGCAATACCTTAATTCACACCAGTTTTCATTATCGAGTAATTGTATATCAAGCAATTGTTTCAAATGAGCCTCCGACGCTTTTGGAACAGAAGGTTCTTTTACTTTTGTCGAAATGTCAAAACTAAATAATTTATCATCACAAGATGCTTGAATAGGAGAATTCAAAGAGTAATCATCGTAAAGTTTCCTACTAGCATCGGAAATGTAACCGCTATTATTTACTAAAGCTAATTGTTCACGAAGGTTATGCACTTCTTTAGATAACTGATCTATCTTACTTGTCGCTCCTCGAGATTTCTTGCTTCCCCTTTTCTTGCAGTGACGGCGCTTATGCTTGCGAGCATCTTGAGAAGAACTCGATGAGGAGCTACTACCACTCGAACTCGATGAACTCGAAGTCGAAGACGCTCGCCGATCTTTGCGTTTTCGTTTCGGAGATGCCAGTACCTCCGGCTCAACTTGGTTTGCAGTGGCATCCATAACGACTTGCTAGAAAAATACTAATAACAAAATTTTTTAAAATTAATCGAACGGAAAAACCGTTAATCAAAAGGAAAATTTTTCAATTTAATGCTAATTAACCTGATGGGGTTATTTTTCAACTTTACGAGCAAATTATTTCCTTACAATTGCGATCTACAGTTGAAAAGTGATAATTTATCACTAAAGTGAAGGTAGTTTTATCTACCAACAAGAAAATAATTTACAGAAAAAACTTTAATACGTAGTTGAATGTACAACTTTACCCGGCGGGAACCTTGACGCCAATGAGCTCAAAAATGGTTCGGCTCCGCATCACAGCTCGCCCCACTATTGGTTGGTGGAAGGGGAAACGTGAGAAAGGGATGGAGCTATATGTAAGAAAGAGAGAAAGATATAGGCGGGAACCACAGACTACTATCTCATAAAGCTATAAGCTTCGAATAACGGTCAAGTTGATTTAATAATTAATTAGAAGACGTTATCTTTATCTTTTGCAATAAACAAAACCGGCCAATTGCGAGTCGGACTCGCGCACGAAGGGTTCCGTACCAAAATACGGCAAAAAAATTACGTTTGTTGTATGGGAGTCCCCCTTAAATATTTTTTTCTGTTTTTAGTATTTGTTGTTATAGCGGCAACAGAAATACATCATCTGTGAAAATTTCAACTTTATAGCTATCTCGGTTCATGAGATACGGCCTGGTGACAGACAGACAGACAGACGGACAGCGGAGTCTTAGTAATAGGGTCCCGTTTTTACCCTTTGGGCACGGAACCCTAAAAAGCAAAAAGAACAGTGCTAAAAATCGAAAGTTTACATAATTTTAAAGATTTAGGTTGAATTGCGGATAATATATTTTTTGTAAGTTTATCAAGTAGTAAATAATTGGTAACATTTGCACTAATAAAATAAGTCAAGACGAAGATTTACTAATGAGCTGGTGAAACGAAATTGAAATAACAAGAGAAAAAACTCGCCGTGTAATAACAAATTTTGAAATAACAAAAGATTTTTAAACACTGTTTAACTAAACACCTGTTTAAATGTGATGCTGTCACTTTTTACCCGACTGCAAGAGGGTTATGTTTTTCGCGCGTATCTTGTATGTTTGTATGTAATATTCTTTATTACCTCATATCTTTCAAACGGATGAACGAATTTCCATGATTAACATATCGTTAGATTTGTCTCGTCAGCCCAAGTGTTCTTAAGAAGGTGGCGTTATAAAAAAACCGGCCAAGTGCGTGTCGGGCCACGCGCAGTAGGGTTCCGTAGGTACATTATACCATACCATATTTTAATACCGCTATCATTTTTCGTCTGAAAAAATAACTTTGTTTTTCACAGTGTTTGTATGAATGACAAAGTTATATTTGCGGTTTTGGAAAATGTACTATATCTCGAAAACTAATTACTGTATCTCGTTCAAAATAATTTTCGTTGAAAGTGTTTATTAAGATCTATAGTTTATATTTTTTTTACATTTTTTACCCTCTTACTTTAAAAGTTAAAGGGGGGGGACACACATTTTACCACTTTGGGGGCATATATTTTTCAAACGGTTGACTTTAAAAAAAAATAGTCCAAGAAACCTCAACGTCATTTTTAAAGACCTATCTATAGATACCCCACAAGTATTGGTTTGATGAAAAAAAATATTTTCAGTTTCAGTTACATGTATGGGGAGCCCCCCCTTAATCTTTTATTTTTTTTATTTTTGTATAAAAATCGTAAAGCGGTTCACAGAATACACCTGCCTATTAAGTTTCAACTATGTAGTCCTAATACTTTTGGAATAAAGTGGCTGTGACATACGGACGGACAGACAGACAGACAGACAGACATGACGAATCTATAAGGGTTCCGTTTTTTGCCATTTTGGCTACGGAACCCTAAAAAACACAAAGTTTCAGAAAGCGTTATAAATGTTTATACAGTGACTTTGGTCTTGAACTAGCGATAATTTAAAGGCGTGAAATATACCATATTTTATTGACAAAAACACCCACATGTTGGGGTCTATCCCCACTCCTGTTGGAATGGCCGCCATTTTAAATTTGATTTTTTTTAGATGATCTTGCGGAAAAATATAAATTTCTCCGGATTTAGAAGTCCTACAGTTATAACAAAAATACTGTTCGAAAGCTAATAATACCACTTATCAACCTAAAAAAATAATGTGTGAACTTTCAACTTAAATATGACATAAAAAAATACTGAAGTAAAATTTACACGAAATTTGTGAACTTTTTTGGAGTTTTTATTACATTTCTCAAAAACTAGGACATTTGCATTATTTAAATACACAGGGATATTATCTACAAAACGACTTCAAAATTTATTGCTCTACGTTGCATTTTTTGAGGCGGCCATTCCAACAGAAGTGGGAATAGACCCCAACAATGCCCAACATGTGGGTGTTTTGTCGATAAAATTAGGTATATTGTTATGAAAACAACTGCCTCCCTCATGCCTTAATACATAACATAAGAAAACAAAGAGCATGACTGTGGCCGACACTAGATCATTATCATGAACTTTCTTCTAAAGTAACAATAATTAACCGCAAAAAATACAGTTTCCAAAAAACAACGCAATTAGACAATGCAACTGTTCCACTCTGTTCCCTTGACCTGTGGCCCGATTTTTAATAAAGTATGATACAGAAATGAAACTTGTTTCCAAATATAGATATTATCAAGATCATTCGGGTTGTCTTTTTTCAACAGACTTCAAAAAAGGAGGAGGTTCTCAATTCATTGTATTTGTTTATAGTTGTTTGCGCGTATCTTCGATATTTATAGACCGATTTTGGTGGTTCTTTTTTGTTTGATTGAGTTTTCTTGCGAGATGGTCCTAATTTTTATTATTTTTTAAAACGTTCTAGTACTTTTCAAATAATCATAAAAATACTACGATTTTGCGTTAACTACCTTGACGACTTGGTTATTATGAACCGATTTTTTTGTTAGAAAAGGGATACCCTTAAGTGTTACCACAAAAAAGTTAAAAATAAAAAAGCTTCTTTAAAAAAGAAAAACCTTCAAAAACCTAAAAATAAAAACAAAACAGCTTCACATAGCTCTAAAAGGCAAGAAGTAATATTAAAATCACCAATACGCATATCAATTTTAATAAAAAAAAGTCTAATGAAGTCGGGTGGGGATTTTAGAATAAAAAAGTTTTCCTCCATGGAGCCCCAACCGACTTCAATAGACGTTTTTTTATTAAAATTTATATGCGTATTTGTGATTACAATATTATTTCATGGTTTTTAGAGCTATCTTAAACGATTTTCGTTTTTATTTTTAGGTTTTTGAAGGAGGTTATAACTTTTTTTCACTGGGATAAATTTTTTTGGTGCCATATTATAAGTCAACCCTAATGATAACAATATCTAGAGAAAGAAAATTTTAAATTTGTCGCGGGTTTGAGATGACACGACTCGTTGGCCAGACTCTATTCTTGGAAACAAGTTTCGTTTCTGTACCATACTTTTTTTTAAATTGGGCCAATAACGGCTGACTAATTTTTACAAATACTCTAACTTAGGATCTTTGTAGCTTTAAAAATATTAGTGTTACAACTGGTCAAATAAATAAAATATGGTATAAAATAACTTCATATTATTTCACTGATTTTTAACACTAGCATTTGTTCAAAGAGATTGTCCTTAATATTATACGCAGATCGGCATACGTGGCCCACGTCTGCCTAGTGTAGAACTCTTTAACGATTAGTCTGCTGAAATGCACCCATTAAAACCCATTGGTATAGATAGAAATTAAACGAAGTGTCATGACAAATTACCGCGCTCTGTGATTTGTTGTTTTCTTTTGTTTGACATTGACATGACATACATACCTATACCACAGAATACATATACCAATACACAGAAAAAAGTAATTTGTATTTTAAAAATACTAAATACCTCATAAAAAGTATTTCAAATAAAATACAAAATACATTTTGAAAAAAAGTATTTCAAATACAAAATACAAATACGTATTTTGTATTTTGTATTTGTATTTTAAATACATGTATTTCAAATAATTCACATCTCTGCCAAAAAGGTACTTACATTCAAATTATAATTTGTTAATGTAGCAAGGTTTTCTCCTCAAAATTTTAAAATGATCTCACATTAAAAAGTTTTTGTAGGTCAAGAACTGGACTCAATAAAGTTATAAGTAAGTAATATAAGCCCTCGATCTCGAACCGACCGACACGCACGCCCGGACACTATAAGCGAAGCCAAGCCACATCGAATCTAAATAATATCACAGAATAAAAAATCGTGATAACTAAAGACCGGATTATAAGTAAATGCATACCTACTGCACATTCATACGCATACATAACCCCTTTTCAGTGGTAGTTGCATATTTAAAAGAAAAAAAATGCATACTTAACCCCTTTGCAGTGGTAGTTGCATATTTAAAAGAAAAAAATGCATATTTAGGGGAAGGTGGGCTCAGTGTAACAAGGGGCACAATATGAATGTGGTTGTACACAGTATGAATAATGTAGGTTAAAACACAAATATGCTTTTGCTATTTTAAAATTTCAAAATACATAAAATGTAACAGTCGTTTAAAATTTACGTACCCAGAGATAACTGTCAAAAATGACAACTGGTTTAAGATGGCGACAGGTGTGTTTGACATTTCAATTCAGAAACGGTAGCAAAATATTAGAAAGCCACAGAGTATCACATATACTCTGTGGCTTTCTAATATTTTGCTACCGTTTCTGAATTGAAATGTCAAACACACCTGTCGCCATCTTAAACCAGTTGTCATTTTTGACAGTTATCTCTGGGTACGTAAATTTTAAACGACTGTTACATTTTATGTATTTTGAAATTTTAAAATAGCAAAAGCATATTTGTGTTTTAACCTACATTATTGCAGCTTTAGTGAGTTTAAGCTTATTTTGTATTGTACCACTATATTATGACTCGTTTTAATACTACATATTTTAGCTGAAATTATAAACTAAAAATTTTGAGCACGATTGTTTTTAAACTTCGATACCATGGGGTACAGTGTAACGGGGCACAGTATAACATGTTATAGTGTGCCCCTTTTGTAATATA
Source organism: Agriphila geniculea (assembly GCA_943789525.1). Classification (NCBI taxonomy): domain Eukaryota; kingdom Metazoa; phylum Arthropoda; class Insecta; order Lepidoptera; family Crambidae; genus Agriphila; species Agriphila geniculea. Next base: position 20,860,343 of record OX038875.1, read on the forward strand.
TTTTCGTATTTAGAGGTTATATTTTTTTTATCGATTTACATATAATATTTTGCCACCTTCTACTTTGACAAATAAAACAAAACGTCAAAATTTCCTCATAAAACTTTAAGGAAATATAATTTAATAATAAAGCATTTTGTAAGAAATATAATAATATTCTTTGTTCTTTTTTTTATTTATTTGTTTTAAGAATGTCAATTTTAAAATAATTATTGTTTATTTTGATCATTTTCGTTGATTTTTTAAAATGTCTATGTTAATTTAGAAATAATTATTTTTTATTTTGTTAATTCCTTATTTTGATAATATTTGTCGATTTTTTAGAATTTCTATGTTAATTTTGAGATTATATATGTTTTGCTGTAAGTACAAGTTTTGCAGTACTTACATAGTAATCCTTTGTGTTATATAGTACCCCAGGGTATGTTTCAAAAAGCCCCTACCCTGGGGTTCAATATAACAAAAGACAACTTATTTTAATACTATTATTCAGATAGTTTATAAGGTTAATTAACATGATATTTAGATCCCAAATGAGAGACTAAGGACGGAATTTATATTGAGAGACTTTAAAAGTGCCATATAATTAATAATTTGATTACCACGAGGGTTTATATCTTTTTAGTTACACGGTTGCCCACCTTCCCCTACGCTCGATCTCGTTCATTCTTCAGAGGGTCAAGTCTGCTAATGTTATAATGCAATGTGCTCTTGTCAAAATCGTGAATCAATTGTGTTTAAATGGTAATACTTTTTGACTTTTTGCGACAAGTGAAGCTTCGATCAAGCGTGTTATGGGTCTCGGTTTTTTCAGTGCGACCTAATTGTATAATTATAAGATAATTAATTGCTAGGATGTTGCTCATTAAGTATGTTTTGTCTTATATTTGTGACGACATGTAATTGGCTTTGTGTTACTACTTAAGTGATGTATTGTGTTATAGTGGCTGTTGGTCGTCCGAAATTAAATAAATAAATAGTTTTTTTACCCAAAACGGAAACACATTGTGTCTCGATTTTAGGTTTAAGAAACAAGAACAGTGTCAACAAAAACATTACCATTCAAACACAATTGAAGCACGATTTTGACGATAACATTAGCAGACCCCCCTGATGTCTAACATGTCTAAACAAAATAACGTCTTTTTTTATTATTTCATGTTACATATTTTGGCCCTATTTATGGATTTTTGTGCATAGGGATTTTAGCTATATTTGGATGCATATTTTGGGCTTTTTATGTTGCATATAATCCGGTCTTTAGTAATAACATATATGGAGGTTACACACACACACACACACACACACACACACACACACACACACACACACACACATACACGCGCGCGCGCGCGCGCGCACACGACCGGCTAAACGTTTTTCGGCATTTGGTCCACTTCTCATTTGGTCCACTTTCCGAAAAAACGTCCACTTCGCATTTGGTCCACTTGCCGAAAAAACGTCCACTTCGCATTTGGTCCATTTCGCGGAACGTCCATTTCGCATTTGGTCCACTTTATAAAATTTCCTCTTTTGCGAGCAAAAAATATTTAACTAATTGCTAAAATGATTATTTTCAATAACTTTTGTTTTTTTTTGTTTTCCATATTTATGGAGAAAGTTATAACCTTAGAGTAAGACGCGCTTCATGCTCTAAGGTTATAACCAAAGTATTATGGAGAGAGGAAAAAATAACAAAAAATATATCATAAAGTGAAAATATATTTATGATATACTAGCGGCCGCCCGCGGTTTTACCCGCGTGGTTCCCGTTCCCGTGGGAATATCGGGATAAAATGTATTCTATGTTTTAATCTAGGCTATCTACTATCTGTGTGCCAAATTCCAACCAAATCCGTTCAGTAGTTTTTGCGTGATTGAGGAACAAACATCCAAACTAGGGCATCCAATCCCGCATGTTATTTCTGATCTCTGTATTTGCGAGACCGATGATTTACGATCCCGCGAGATCTCGGAATTTGCGGGATCCCGCAGGTGTAAGATGAAAGAGGTATTTATATGTTAAGGTGGTTTGATGAGCTCAGTAGCGCCACCAATGGAAATAAATCGTTTACGTTTTATCAAGGGCTTAGAATAAATGTTTTGGTTATTTTGCGCAAATAGAAGATTAAAGTGCAATTTTTAAATATTTTTTCATGGCTTCAAATATAAGCAATAAGTTATTAATCTCGATATTGCTAAATGTGGCCACTTTTGGCACTATTGAGATGTACGACTTATTGCTTAAGTTTGAGTTCTTGAAATTATATTTAGAATATGCATTTTACTCTTTCATTTGTGCAAAATTATCAAAACTTTTAATCCAAGCCCTTGATAAAACCTAATTGCTTTATTTCATTTCGTGGCGCTACTGAGCTCATCGAACCACCTTAAAATAAAAATCTGAAATCATTAATTTATTCCTTTTAATCATTTTAACTATTCAATTGAAGTATTTTCTTAAACAAACAGCATTTAGTTAAAAGAATTTTAATAAAAAAGACTTGCGAGAGGACGTTTCTATGCTATTTTCCAATCCCGCTAATCCCGCGGATCCCGCGCTGGTAATCTCGCTCCTTGCGGGACTGGAAAATGACGCGGGATCTCGGTATTTCGAGATCTCGGTGTACCGAGATTGGATGCCCTAATCCAAACATCCAAACCCACAAACTTTCACATTCACAAACTTTTTTGGAGGATGTTAACTAAGTGAAAATATATTAGTTAACATTCTCCATATTTATGTGTTCCTGGTACTTTCGTGACGTAATGAGAAGAAAAAATAAGAAAACATGAAAATATAAGTTAACAACATTCTCCATAAACGATCCCACCAAAATCATTTTCATGAATAATGTTGCCAAAACCTCGCACTGTCTTGTGTGTTATCTTTTCCACTTTAATATGAACTTCTGGCCCACTCAGTCTCAATCTCAACACGTTTCTGTATTTGTTCCACAGTCATAGTTGGATGTAAACGCCAAACGTGGAAGTGTTTCCTTCGCTTTACAGCCTGTAATTTTAATGCTTCATTTTCTCCTCTCATAACTTTTTTCGGTGGCATTTTCCTGTTAGCAGTTTTGTTAATATTTATATTATTGCTTTTGCCTAATATATTTCAAAAGAACAAAAAAAAACAAAAAAATGATTTTAAACAGTCAAATATTTCAGACAGAAATTTATACCTACCTAATAAGTATCTAGTAAATAAGTCATTGTAACAATTATGAATAAAGCGGGGTGCGATTTGTTATGTTAGAAAAGTTATAAGTTTATATAGCACATTATGTAGACTGTAAGTTAAAAACTAAGGCGAGAACTACTGCCGACAAACTGCTGAGCAGTTTGGCAGGTGTTATTTTTGTGAAACACTGTATACTTAATAGAAAAAAAAAAAAAAAAAAAAAATGTTTTTGCCTAATTTATTTCCAGTCAGTTGAGACTGTATGGTCCCATTTTGGTCTGATTTAAGATCTTTGCTGTTAGTGGAAACAGTAGCATGCGCTGGTGTTAGCGGTTCAACTGCGGGTTTTGTGGCCCCACACTGGTCTTTGTTTGCCATACGTGTAATTACAAGGTCTATTTCGTAAAATGTGTAAATGATAAGACTGACTGCGACCAATAACTGATTTATTAATGTAAGGAAATTGCTTATTATGAGGAGAGATGAGTGTGTGTAAGTACATAATTGGTATCATACACTACATTAGTACAAGTTCAGGAGACCCGTCGATTTTTATGAATATTAAAATTAACTTAAAGTATTAATGATAAACAACTACCTATTTTTAAAAAAGTACCAGGCTTACATAAATCTAGAGAAGGGCAACTTTTGTATATTTTTAATATCCCGAAGTAAAAAATTTGGTAAATAACAATTTTAAATTTAAAGTACCAGGGTCACATAAATCTGAGAATCCTATAGGAATCAAAAGGCGAAAAAAAATCACTGCTCCTTCACACCCGTATTCAGTAGATGCATCCATCCATCTTGGCGTAGTCAAAAATATTTTTTCGAAATATTTAATATCGGCCAACTTGCTTGCTAGCGGTACTTCTTGCAAATATGATATAAATCGATAATAGTGACGAGTTTACTATAACATGTATGTACCTGTGACGAATTTATGGATACATTTTTTATGAGTGACGAATTTACTTTCAATGTACGGAACTTTTCAAATCGTGACGAGTTTACATACATGACAAGTTTACAAAGACCCAAATTGTAAGCAATTTTGAAAATTGTATAGAAATTTCTTAGCAAGCCAGTTTCTCGTTTTTTTTAAATGGCGGAGATATGAAAACAAAATATATATTAGTCCGGCTTTCCGGCGCTGCGCTGGCTGTTCTCCTCTAAAGGTCGAATTTCTCAACCACTCCCGGTGAAATTTTGTGAGCAGGTTTGATAAATATATAGATTTTTTTTGTCGATACAGTTTTTCGAAATTTATTAAAATGACGGAGATATGTAAAAAACCATATTTCAGTCTGGTTTTCCGGCTGTTTGTTCTCCCCTACAGGTCGCATTTCTCAACCGATTCTGGTGGAATTTTGTGAGTAGATTCGATAATTAAAAAAAAACTATTAAATCAAGCCAGTTTTTCCAAATTTATTAAAAAAAATATTCACTTATTTCGAAAAATGATCAAAATTACAAGCACCATCTGCTGCGAATACTTACGTACTGTGTTCTTTGAAAACTTCATGGCGACATTTTATTTTATTGCGAGGTCTACAGCTCACGGAGCCACTAGTCATACCTAATAAGTACAAAACAGTTTCAATTTCCCTACCTTTAGAAGATTAGTTACTAATTATTGGATTTTAGGTAGGTATGAAGGATATAATAAATCTTAGAACTGAGCCACTTTGGCTCAGTATTAGTTGCCTCACTTTGCATACGAGATGACGGCGCTTATATGTACTTATTGTAAGTAAATATTAGGTCTTTACCTATGAGATTGCCGATATTTTGTCACATACAGAGAAAATAATAACTTCTATAATTTAAAATTTTAACAAAATCGTGAATATTACATCGAATTATGATCATGATAGTTAACTATCAGTAAAAATAAAGTCCATATTTTAGCTTTCGTGACATTAAAAAAAAGATCTTGAAAGTGGCTCTTTTTTTGTGAGCAAAAAAAGGGTGACCGAAGGGGTTGTAACTTAACCAAAACTTATTTTTTCGCTTATCTTAAATGGAAATAAGTTAGCATCGTGTTCAAACATTAGTACATAAAAGTTTTGTTACATGAGTGTTCATGGTTGTTAAATGAACAAAGAAAATGCTATTATGAAAAATGCAACTTCTTGAAAAATCTCCATACAAATCGGCAATTTCATAGGTAAAGACCTATTATTATGTACTTATTGTAAAACACTTAAGCTGGATATTTTTTTTACTTTTACTTTCACTTTAATCAGCGAAATAATCTTATTATTACTATTATCATTTTTACACGACTGCCCAAAAAGGAGTGTATATAAAGTCCTTCTTAAATAGTGCACATAATTTTAAGGAGTCAATGTACTCATGCATACAAACAGTTTTTACTATGGGACCAACATTGAAATCGCGAAAAAAAAAATCAGCTGTTCCATACATTTTGATCTTTTTGGTTTTAAATTTTCTATGGAACAGCTGATTTTTTTTTCGCGATTTCAATGTTGGTCCCATAGTAAAAGTTGTCAAAGTCAAAGTCAAATAAGCTTTATTCAAATAAACTTAATTATTAAGCACTTTTGAATCGTCTATATTTTCCTACCACCCGTTCCAGACTTTTTTAGCTGACAAGAAGAACGGGCGCAAGAAACTTATCAGCTGTAACAGCCATAAGTAACGATATTTACAAACTTTAATATATCGTTACCAGATAATTACAACAGGGTGACAGGATTATTGGCAACAACATAGACTTATTATATTACTTCAACAAAGTACTTATAGTAGCAAGTTATGTGTTACATCATTTCCACGCATTTTGATCTTTAAGATAATCGTCTACTTTATAAATAACCTTTACTCATGAGCGTTTTTTTGACATGGTTTTTAAATTCATTCATTTGTTTGTATGCATGAGTACATTGACCCCTTAAAATTATGTGCACTATTTAAGAAGGACCTTTTATGTGTTTAGGTTTCATGTATGTTTGTGGGTATGTGAGTTTCTTTATTCCACCATAATTTCTAAATGACTCAACAGATTTGGATGTATGGGGTATCGTTAGAATCCTTACATCGTTCCGAGTGACACTGGCTATATTTTTTTATAAAAAAGTCAATATGGCGACGGCACGACGCCATTTTCAAATGTGAAAAAAAAAATTTCTTCAATCATTACAATATGGGCATCAAATGAAAGGCCTTAATGAGCACATTTCAAGACTATATTATTTGCCATTAAAATGTGTGAAATAAAAATAAATAAATTTAAAAAATATTAAAAACACGGCTGCCCTGCCAAAAACGAACTAAAAAGTTAAATAACAAGTGTCATTGCAGTCGGGGGACCTCTTTGATCGCAAATTATTCCAAAAAACGGTCCCCCGACTGCAATGACACTTGTAATTTAACTTTTTAGTTCGTTTTTGGCAGGACAGTCGTGTTTTTAATATTTTTTTTATTTATTTATTTTTACCTAATGTAAACTACTACAGTTTGTCATAATCTTTGTGATCATTTATCTAAATTCCAAATCAATAATTTTAATGACATTAACAATTAACAATACAAATACTTAATTCAACCGGAAATTTTGTTGATACGTACATTTTAATTATCACTGTCTCAATTTATTCAACTGCTTCTAATTTTGCGTTAATACTTATAAATATACTTATCTCCTAAAGAAATGTATAGGTTTATCTCATAATTAAATTTAATATTATTTAATAACTTTATTATGATAACTTTATTATCAATTGTTACTCAACCGGAACACTCGATTTTTAATAATTTCGTATATTTGCCAGGAAACTGTATTGTAGGTAAGATAAAATGGATGTTAGGTTTAAACGATTACCGAGTTATCGTAGTCATTCTGCCAAAGTTAGCTAAATACACAATAATGCCATTTGAGATAAATCAATTTGAAAGTTTATTGTACACTGGCCTGCAAAACTAAGTACCACAGAGGCCTATTTTCAAACAAACGAGGAAACTTTTAAGCTTTGGTTCTCCGCCCAGGATTAAACGGGGTGTGATTTGATGATGGCCATACAAAGAGTAAATGGAGGAGGCCCAGATCGCTATAGAAACCCAAAGGTTTAGAAGCGTCATTTGGGTCAGGGTTGAACTTAAAATAATAACAAGCTAAAATTACATCAAAAGTATGGAAAATGTAACACTAATAAGTCCGTACGGTCTCCGGTGTAAACGACTCTTCTAATCGATTGGGTTTCTTTAGCGATCTGGGCCTCCTCTATTTACTCTTTGAAAGGCAATCATCAAATCACACCCCGTTTAATCCTGGGCGGAAAAAAGTTTCAAAGTTACCTCGTGTATATGAAAATAGGCCTCTGTAGTACTTAGTTTTGCAGGCCAGTGTAGATTGTTTTATTATGGCTCCGTGAGCTTGTAGACTGTGCTGTAGACCTCGCGTTAAAAAGTAACTCAAATTGTAAGTTGTTTAAAAAATAATAGATGTCGCCCTCGACACGAAGTTTTCAAAGTGGGTACGGCACGTACTCTACTATTGTGCTGTTTGGTATACTAAGTAGGTATATGCTGCAAATAAACGCAGCTGGATGGCGCTTCTAATTTTGAAAGTTTTTCGTAATGTGTGATTTTATTGATAAATTTCGAAAAACTGGCCCTATAAAAAATTATATAAGTATAATTAAATCGATTGTTTTAAAAAGGGCGCAAGTACACAAATTGAATTTTTTCAGGAGAGACAAAAAACCTTTTGGTGGTGGTAACTTTTTGTACTGGGCAATGCCATCTTTTTACCGACTTCAAAAGGAGGGAGGTACTCAATTCGACCCGGTTTTTTTTTGTATGTACACCGATTACTCGAAGACGGCTGAACCGATTGAAATGATTCAAACGTTATTACATTAGGTATACATTCAAGTTGGTCCCATTTTTTAAAAATTTTCTACAGTAAGATAGCCCTATATGTCTTACGTTGTAAAGTATAATTTCAAGTTTCTAAAATAATCATATAAAAATCATCAATTTCGAAAGTCAGTGACTTGTGCCCTTTTCAAAACTTACGAGAAAGAAATGTAAAAAATATTGATTTAAATTATTTTTTGATTACTTACTGAAACAAACTACTGATAAAAAATATTTTACTATTTTGGCCACCACTCAACATACATAACTCAACAAAGCTGATAAATCCATTTTTGAGATCCTGATATAGGCCAACGTGTCATCAATTTTGGATAAAAGGGCGCAAGTCAGTATGGAGTCAGCTGGGAGGTGGGAGATGCTGTTATCTCTTACACTATTTGATTGACTTACGCCCTTTTCGGTGAAAACGTGTATTGATTATAGACAAACACTTTCTCATATTTAACTAAGTTTCACAGAAAGTGGTGACTTGCGCCCTTTTCAAAACAATCGATTCAATTTTCGAACTTGCTCACCAAATTTCAGAAAAATGTGGTTGAGAAATGCGACCTGTAGAAGAGAACAACAGCGCCGGAAAGCCGGGATGACATACATCTGCAGCTGCGCCTGCGCCACACAGATAAAACGGAAACTCGAAGCGAAAATCTGATTACTCGTGTGTGTAGTTGTTTGATCGTCTAGTCTACCGTTGTTCTCGTGATCTGTGTGGCGCAGCTGTAGAAACGTCGCTACAACTGCGCCATACAGATTTAATTCAGAACGGAAGACGATCAAACTCTGTTTTTTTTGCGACGAATTCCGACCACCTAACGGCTTCACACACGAATAATCGGATTTTCGCTACAACCATCTGTTTTTCGTTTCCATTATCTTTCGTGATTCATACAGTACCTACACAATTATATGGAAATTAAATTAAATTTTGAACAAAAATGTACCTCTAAAACATTTTTAGGTTTAAATCCGCTTACGTAACGAAATCACAGAATAGATCAAAGATTTAAATAGATACGAAATAGTATAGTAATAATACGGCGCCATTATTATTTGTTTCCAAGATCGTACGGAATGTACAAACAGGCATTCGCTGAAAAGAAGTCCTTACTAGCCGGATTAAATACTTTAAGGTTAATTATACAAATTAATAGTTTGATGAAATAAAAGAGCAATATTCTCTAGCCTGAGCACAAACTAGGGCTTGTATCTTCTAAGCCAATGAGTTTTATATTACGAAACTTGTCGTGTGGAAGGTACTATTTAGGTAGCTTTTATTGGGATATCACTTTCTTGAAAATGTATCACACTTACGATATTGACCTGCTGCAGAGAATGCTCTCCAGCCGGACCACAAATTACGGCTAGTAACTTCTAAGCCAATGAGTTTTATTTTACGAAACTTGTCGTGTGGAAGGTACTATTTAGGTAGCTTTTATAGGGATATCATTTTCTTGAAAATGTATCACACTTACGATATTGACCTGCTGCAGAGAATGCTTCCCAGCCGGACCACGAACTACGGCTTATAATTTCTAAGCCAATGAGTTTTATTTTACGAAACTTGGCGTGTGGAAGGTACTATTTAGGTAGCTTTTATTGGGATATCACTTTCTTGAAAATGTATCACACTTACGATATTGACCTGCTGCAGAGAATGCTTCCCAGCCGGACCACGAACTACGGCTTGTAGCTTCTAAGCCAATGAGTTTTATTTTACGAAACTTGTTGTGTGGAAGGTACTATTTAGGTAGGTTTTACTGCAATATAAATTTCTTGAAAATGTATCACACTTTTTAAAAGTTGAGTTGGTGCGGCCAGAGAGCATTGCTCTGCGGCCGGACCACTTTATTTGTTAAATATTTCCTTATCTGTTGAGGTACTATTAATTATGATATATTCCTGTGAAGGTAGACTTCAGGTAGCAACTATGTGGAACTAAACCATCTGAGTACTTAAATGTGGTCCGGCCACTGAGGAACACGCGAGCTGTTTCGCTTCTTCAATCACAAGCCAAAAAAGCGTACAAACGTGTATCGTGTGATGTGACTTTTTTACGTTTAAATATTAGAATCATTACGAAAAAGGCGACACAATCTGTGTTATGACTGTATCGTTGACGAAAAAGCATTGTTAAATATTGTCGCATCATACAAAAACAGATATCATCAATCTGTGTTATGACTGTATCTTTGACGAAAAATCATTGTAAATATTGCCACATCATACAAGAAACTACCTAAAATAAAGTCTGAAACACATGATTATGTGTACCGAATTACCTACAGTGCAAACACAAAATAAAGCTGACTCTATCCATTCAACAATAGATAAGAAAATACAAAGAAGACTCAGGTCAGGTCCAATCTAAGTAGGTACACAGTTTTCGCCCAAAGACTGATTGTTAATTAGGCCAAAACTTCCAAAGAAGTTCGTTTTTCATGTTTTTATTTTATTTTTATAAAAAGTTTATAATCTGGTTACTTTTTCGTTATTTTTTAATTAATATTGTAGCCTTTTAATAAAAGTAATGGTGATTAGATACACTAAAATGTGTATTATTTTCGAAACTACAGAAATTTTAATCGAAAAAAGAGTCATAATATACATCAAGTTAAGAGATTCTTAAAAGTTACTTAAAAAAAAATACAATTTTGCTGTTAAATTTAAAGCCCTATAATAAACATATAAATAAGCTATTTACACAAAAAAAATCAGTAATCTGACTTTTTAGTTTTTAAATAGGAGTAGGAGTAATGGAGTAAGGCATATCCACCCTGATGATTTTTTTAATTTAACCTGATACGGGATACCTGATAGATAAGGTACTTATGTGGGCGATGAGAAGAGAAATAAAACTATCACGATATATATAAAAAAAGTACATTTATCTCTTATTATTATTATACTTAACTATCATAGTAAGGTTACAATTACACAGTAAAATCAGAATTAAAATAATATAAAAAATATAAGTAGGTTTGTAAGTACTTAGGAGGTAACATAGGTTCATATATATTTTCTATAATCTTAATTACTAAGCAAATAGAATGTAGGTAAGGTACAGTCACGAGCAATAATAAATAATAAATGCTTGGACAATTTCACACAGCGCCATTTAACCCCTAAGCAAGCTTGTAATATGGGTGCTAGACAACTGATATACTTTTTAAATATATACTTATTATACATATTAACACCCAAACTCGTCACAGAAATTAAAATTCATTTCAATAAGATGTACATAGTTTAGGACTGTCACATTCAATCAATATATCTCAGTGTGATAATGTTATACCATTCAAAACGTAATGTGACAAAGTTCTATGGTGTTTACATCTAATTGCTCGTGACTGTACAGCTCGCGCAAAATAACTTGGCCCAAATTTTAGTACCACGTGTCCTGCGCAGTAGCAATTTTAGGTACAAAAATGTTTAGTGCCCAAGCCATATTGTTTATGGTTTGGTTCAAGTTATATTGCGCAAACTGTAAGAAGAAATATTTAGGTAAGTAATGAAGGAAAATATTAATTATCAGAAGGACGCAGCGGCGACGATGATGGCCACGACTGTGGCTGATATTGCTGCGAGCCCATTGTTAATAGGAGTGGCACCCGTTGCATAATTATTATTAGGTACTAGCTAATAATTCAGTGTCTGCACTTGACTGAAAAAAAAACAAAATACAAATTAAACATCATTATAAAAAAAAAGTAAATATCATTGATCACGCCTTTTTACACTGCCAACATAGACAGGTAATTTTGCCTGAAAATATCAAGGAGTTTTGATTTCTTGTGCGTCAGGTGGCAACTGGGGGCTGATATTAAAGGGACCTTGAAAATGTGTGAAATAAAAAAAAATGTAATCAAGCCCTTTGATTTTTGATAATATCTACACAATACCTATTAAAAATTTGAAACGACGGCCGCACCGACTAAACGTGCAAGTTATTGCTTTCTCTGTGGTGCAAGAACTATTGCCCAAAATTTTTTTGCGTTATTCCATATAAAATACTAGCTTCCGCCCGCGACTTCGTCCGCGTGGATATTAAAGAAAATCCTTAGGGAACCTTCAACCAGGATCCGACCAGCCGTTTTTACGCGATTAGGCGGGTCCCCACCAAGTGCGCCGCCTCGCGAGGCAAGACGTTTGCCGCGTGTGGTGACCCTCGCACGAGGCTGCTTGCTTGGTGGGGATCCGCCTAATCGCGTAAAAACGGCTGGTCGGATCCTGGTTGAAGGTTACCTAAGGATTTTCTTTAATATCCACGCGGACGAAGTCGCGGGCGGAAGCTAGTTTATTACAATAATCAGAACTGGGTCCAGAGATATAGTATCCCGTTCCCATTCCCGTTCCCGCTCCCGTTTCCGTTCCCGTTCCCATTTCCGTTTTCGTTTTCGTTTCCGTTCCCGTTCCCGTCCCCATCCCCGTCCCCCGTCCCTTGGGGCGGAGTCCACTGTGTTCGACTTCAAAATAAATGTCATTTTCACAATCACCATCCCATAAAACCTCAAGAACAACATCCATATCGATTTTTATGTTTACTTACCCCATTCACCCCCTAAGGGGTGGATTTTCAAAATCACAAAATATCCTATATTTATTCTTAGACGTGCTCCTACGAAGTTTGAAGTTGTAATGTCTACTTTATATTATTTTTCCATACAAATTTGAACCTCATTTTCACCCCTTTAGGGGTTAAATCATGTCCACCGTGTTGGACTTCAAAATAAATGTCATTTTAGCATCGTCATCCCAGAAAACCCCAATAACGACATCCATATCTATTTATAGGTTTTTTACCCCATTTCACCCCTATTTCATCCCCATAGGGGTTGAAATGGATTACCTAATGGAACGCATAACTTTATTTGTCCTAAACATGAAACGCATACTGTTAAATGGCATAATCATCATTTAGCATAATATTTTATAGCACAATTTCAAAACGCATAATAGCATAAGGCTGAATTTTGTTAAGCATAAATATTCAATGGCATATTTTCAAAAAGCATAAATGTCAAAACGCATATTTTTTAATTGGCATATTGTCTAAAAAGCATAATCATCAAAAGACATAATCTTATAACGCATTGTAATAGGAGACCTAATTTCTTTAGGCATATTTTTTAAAACTCATAATAATTTTATGAATAAGTAATTATTAAAAATATGATCACTTCTGCTCTCTGCACCTCCCGGCTAGCACTCTGCAAGCAAAAACCCAGCCTGCAGCATCGATGCGAGCAAGCACCCAACACGCAAGCAAGCATGCAGACAAGCAGGCAATATGCAGGCAAGCATGCAGATTGCAGGCAAGCATGCAGGCAAGCATGCAGCGTGCAGGCAAGCATGCAGCATGCATGCAAGCACTATAGAGCTCCGCTCGCTTCGCTCGCTCCGCTGCAAGTGGTCAAAACACTAACCTAACCTAACCTACCTAGTACACAAAAAGTTTTTCTTTATAGCCCCCCTGCACCCCCCGGCAAGCATTTTGCAAGCAAGCATGCATGCATGCAAGGAAGCACACAGCATACAAGAAAGCATGCAATAAACATTAAACATTACATTACATTACAGTTCTAGTATATATTCAAAGTATGTCGTCTCTGCAGATGAAACAAGTTGGTCTGCCGGCTCATAGTGGTTGCATTTCTGAGCTATGACGTGCGCAAGTCACGTCATTGTTACGAAAAAAAAACGATAAGGGAAATGGTCAGTTTTAGTACCTATTCAAAGTATAGTATCTCCACGGGTAAAACAAGTTGGTCTGCCGGCTCTCAGTGGTTGTATTTTAGAACTATCATTGTGTACGCAAGACGCTTATTTGTAGAAAAAGCCTAAAAAAACTTTGAAAAACGGGACAATAGGTGAATTTTTAAGTGCACGCCGGCTGCTTGCGTATCTGTGACTGTATGAGTCCCCTCCCCACCCTAAGGCATCTCTACACTCGCGCACGAAAAGCCCCAAACCTCCCGCGAAGCATAGTTTGGAACCGATTTGAATCGAATCCACACACCCGCGCGTGAGTATTGAGAGGTCTTTATGCCTGTGCCACCGCGCACCCCCCCCGACCCCCCACGTCCGGCTTTAGCGTCAGTAGAGATGTTCGATCCGGGTGCCTTGTATCGATATTCCGGATCGCAATAGATCGTAATTTACTGTATCGATCCAGATTATAGAATCTGGATCGATAGGCATCGGCTACACGCTCAGTAAATACTGTGGTCCAGCGCCATAGAGTAAATTTTAACCATGGAAAGTAAAATATTGAACAAATTACTTTCCATGGTTAAAACTTACTCTATGGCGATGGATCACAGTTGTCCTAAGCGGTCACGGGATTTTTGGTAATGATCAAGGAAAAGGTTAGATGCAATTTCATGGGTTATAGAGTGGTCCCCTAATGTGAATGATGTTGGTCTGCCTGCTCTTAGTGGTTGCAACTTCGAGTTACAGCGATTATAAGAGGCTTCATTGTTACGAAAAAAAATGATCGGAGAAATGGTCAGTTTTAGTACCTATTCAAAGTATGGCGTCTCCGTAGCTGAAATCATGTGGTCTGCCGGCTCTGTGGTTGCATTTCAGAGCTATGACGCGCGCAAGTTACAACAATTTTTTTTTTCGTTAAATTGTATATTTAAAATACTAATCGATAGAGCTTTTTATTCTAATGAAAAAATGTCTTAAGCCATTTTTGTCTAAAATAAATAGATTGGTCGGAAAAAAATATTTTATGTTTTTTTTTTGTATGGAGTGAGATAGATATTCAAGGTGCTCTTACGGCCAATTCCTAATTTTTTTCTGCCTCGAAACTACTTCTGCGTCAATATTTCAAACGTTCAAAATAATCATACACTATCAACGTGCGCTCAAAATTGTACATTCACACAGCTTGGATTTCGAAACTGTATAAAATCGTGTTTTTTAGTAGAAACAGATTTTTTGTCATCCTTTATTATTTTCTCATCAATTTTAACACTAGAAAAGCCAACAAAACGTTCAGTTAAGGTCTATTATACAATTGTTTTTACCATAATTACAACGCAACTAAAATATAAAGCTAAAGTGTTCTCAACAAAAACTATAAATATCTGAGTTGTAATTGTTTCATTAATTGTTTTGACCTGACCAAATTCCTAACGAACTCTTAAGAGGTGTTGCGGAAGAGATGGGGCCAATACTGGCTAAAGTCTTCAACGTCATACTACGCACGGTTATTATAGCTAGACAATGGGCAGAGTCACACATAATACTCTTACATAAGAAAGGATTAAGGAAGGACATAGGAAACTAAAAGCCTATTTCACTGATTTCAAACTTTTACTACTTTATTTTATTTATTTATTTAAAAGAAAATTAACTTTTTATTACCACACGTAACATGACTTAACTAATATTAAAGAATAGACTACCTAATACAATTAAAATTAAATAAAGATTACTAAAATTTACAGGGCTTTGTACACATAGCTTCTTAACTAGAGACATACAATAAGACCCAATGTATAATGTTAAATATGTATATGGATAATTAGAAAAACAATTTATTTTTCATACAAACAAGGTAACTTTGATGCGTTGATCGTTTAGCTCGCAAGCAGGGACCGGAAAACCTCTTTTTTGGTTAACCCAATTGATAGGGAAACCCTCATAAAAAACTTACCAAGTGATAGGGTTTCCCTTTCGATAAGGTTAGTCGATGTTATGCTTACCGTATTGATAGGGTTTTTGAAAACAAGTCTATGAAATACCCGATCAAAAACCCTTTTAACGGTTAGCGGTTCTGGTCCTTCGGCCCATGTGGAACTAGGTATAAATTGCTTGAACACGTTTTAAAACCCCTTCATAAAGCCTTCACAGGGTTTCCCCGATAGGGTTTTCGTATTCGGTAAGTACTTACTTGGGTTACCCTTTCGATAGGGTTACCGTATTGATAGGGTTTTTGAAAACAAGTCTATGAAATAGTCAATCAAAAACCCCTTTAACGGAAAGCGGTTCCGGTCCTTGCTCGCAAGTTTGACGACTTCCAACCTCCCAAACAAGCCGGGTTTAGAAAAGGCTTTAGTACCATAGACCACATCTATTAAATCTGCTACTATGCTTGGCGTTCGTGGATTATGAGAAAGCCTTTGATTTGATTGAAACCTGGGCGGTGCTGCAGTCTCTCCAATGTTGCCAAGTGGACTACAGGTATATCGAGGTGATGTGGTACTTATACGAAAATGCCACCATGTTGATCCGAGTACATAACCAGAGCACAAATCGTATCCAACTGCAGCGAGATGTGAGACAAGGAGATGCTATTTCCCCGAAACTATTCACAGCTGCGTTGGAGGATATCTTTTAACTCTTAGACTGGAAAGGACTTAGAATCAAGATTAATGGCCAGTACCTTACACACCTTCGTTTTGCCGATTATATAGTTCTTATGGCTGAAACCTTGGAAGACCTGAACACAATGCCCAAAGATCTCCGTTAGTACTTCCCAAAGAGTGGCTCTCAGGATTAACATTTATATAAGACGAAAATCATATCGAATGTCCATGTTGTGCCCACTCCAGTTCATGTTGGGAAAACTAGGAGTTGTTGTCCATTACGTATAAGTAAGTATCTAGGACAGGCAGTCCAGTTAGGTAAGTCCAACAACGGGAAAGAGTTCTCTCATCGAATCGGACAGATACGAACAGATACCTTTCAAATGCAAGGGCCAACAGAGAAGAAATAGAGTCTTGTTGAGAGGATTTAGTCAGACGGTTGAACCTGGCACTTCGGGATGTCTCAGATTGGAGCGATGCCAATCTTGTTAGGATCAATGCGACAAAAACACAAGCGTGTCTCTTCTCTGCAAAACGGAGTGCATTCCATCATTCTCCGACTTTCCGTGGTGCATCTGTACCAGTGCCAGTGACCGATCAGCTACAACTCCTTGGCATGACAATTTCATCTAATTTGAACTTCGGCGAATATATAGAGTCCATAGCTGGAACCGCTGCGAAAAAGCTTGGAATCCTCTCAAAGGTTAAGCGTTACTTCACCCCGCATCAGCTCCTTCAACTTTACAAAGCGCAAATCAGACCGGTCATTGAGTATTGCAGTCACCTTTGGTACGGATCAGCCAAATACCAGCTTGCCGCTCTGGACTCGGTCGAAAAACGGGCTAAGCGACTTATTGGAGATCCCGAACTCACGAATGCCAAACTAAGTAGCCTCGACCACCACCGTAGAATAGCTTGTTTGACGGTATTTTACAAGATGCACTTCGGAGAGTGTGCGAAGGAATTACACGAATTAATTCCTCCAGTCCCATTCCACCATCGAAGTAGACGCAGATTAGCGTACCAACCTTATGTTGTTGATATTCCAACCATCCGCACAAAGCATTTTGCTAACACTTTTATAATGCGAACAGCTAAGGAGTAGAACAGCCTGCCTACCGATGTGTTTCCTAATAGTTATAACTTGGGCCTTTTCAAGGCTAGAGTAAATAGGCTTTATCTAAGTGAGCATGCTCCATCGTAGTCCGCATCATCACTTAACACCAAGTGTGATTGTGGACAAATGCTCACTTATTTACAATAAAAAAAAAATATCAAACTCAGATTTGTAGCATTCGGGCAGCTTCGAAAACATCTTTTCGTCCGATTTACCTCAGTGTCTCAAGACGAAAGTCTATGACCAGTGTGTGTTGCCAGTGATGACTTTGGCAGTGAAACGTGGCCGCAAACTATGTATCTCATAAGGAGGCTCAGGGTCACCCAGCGTGCAAAGGAGAGAGTCATACTCGGCGTTTTTCTGCGTGATCGAATCAGAAACGAGGAGGTACGCAGGAAAACTAAAGTAATCAACATCGCTTGAAGGATTGCTCAGTTGAAGTGGCAGTAGGCTGGACACATAGCGAAAAGAACCGATGGCTGTATGTACCAAAGTTCTCAGTTTCAGGATTTCCATACCTTTTAATGCTATTTATGTTTTTTTTAAACTTATCGAATTAGCTCTTACAATCCTAATAGCTCAGTTGTGTGTATATTGCGATCTGGATCTCCTTTATTGACTCGCTTGATAGCCGTCTTCAAATCACAGCTTGATCAATCCCTGGCGCAGGATGTATGAAAATTAATTAACTGGTGCTTCTTATTATCTGTCGCATAATAAAATATTGATGATTATAGTTTCTGCTTGTTTCTCTCAATGTTCATAAATACAATTTTGATCTTAATATATCTTCAAAATCTTTACTTTTGTGATAAATTACTTATAAACGAGCCTTATTTTCTTTTTAGTAAAGCCCATATAAAGGTTTTTAAAAATCATAATAAAATTTATCGTTATAATTTTAAAACTTCATTTATTTGAATATTATATTAATCATTGATCTGAATTACCCTTTTCTCTTTTTTCTTTTTCCTTGTAGAATGATAATATAATTTTAGTTTGTAATAACCCGCCTGGGCCTTACTTAACATCCCGCTGCATTTTGTTATTTCGGTTTTATTTGATTTATTATGGTAAAAAAGTCATCCACAGTAATAATAATGACCAAAAGTTTTGTTGGCTTTTATTGTGTTTTAATTGATGAGAAAGTAATAAATAACAACAAAACAATCAGTTTTAACTTAAAAAATACAATTTGATACTGTTTCGAAATCCAATATGTATTAAACGGACAATTTTGGGCACGCGTTGATAGTATAGGATTATTTAAATGATTAAAATAACAATAAAACATTGACGCAGAAGTAGTTTTGAGGCAGAAACAATTAGGAATGGGCCGTAAGAGCACATTGAATATCTCACTCCATAAAAAAAAAAACATGAAATATTTTTTTCCGACCAAACTATTCATTTTAGACAAATATGGCTTAAGACATTTTTTCATTAGAATAATAAGTTCTATCGATTAGTATTAAAAAGATACAATTTGACGAAAAAAAAATTTGTTGCAACTTGCGCGCGTCATAGCTCTGAAATGCAACCACTTAGAGCCGGCAGACCGCATCATTTCAGCTACGGAGACGCCATACTTTGAATAGGTACTAAAACTGCCAAATCGATTCCAAACTATGCTTCGCGGGAGGTTTGGGGCTTTTCGCGCGCGAGTGTAGAGATGCCTTAAGGTGGGGAGGGGACTCATACAGTCACAGATACGCAAGCAGCCGGCGTGCACTTAAAAATTCACCTATTGTCCCGTTTTTCAAAGTTTTTTTAGGCTTTTTCTACAAATAAGCGTCTTGCGTACACAATGATAGTTCTGAAATACAACCACTGAGAGCCGGCAGACCAACTTGTTTTACCCGTGGAGATACTATACTTTGAATAGGTACTAAAACTGACCATTTCCCTTATCGTTTTTTTTTCGTAACAATGACGTGACTTGCGCACGTCATAGCTCAGAAATGCAACCACTATGAGCCGGCAGACCAACTTGTTTCATCTGCAGAGACGACATACTTTGAATATATACTAAAACTGACCATTTCTCTGATCGTTTTTTTTTCGTAACAATGATGCCTCTTGTAAGCGCTATAACTCGAAGTTGCAACCACTGAGAGCAGGCAGACCAACATCATTCACATTAGGTGACCACTCTACAACCCATGAAAATGAATCTAACCTCTTCCTTGATCGTTACCAAAAATCCCATGACCGCTCAGTCTATAATTTTAGAGTAAGAAAATTCTGCCCCAGTGTGCAGTGACGAGAATAGGTCCCAGTCGATTTTTAGTAGCATAAGTTATAATATAATTGTTGTTTTTGCAACCTATCACGACAATTTTATGTCAAGGACAATGTCGGCGTTCAAAACGCCCGCCCGCCCGTAGATTTACCCGGGTGGTTCCTTAAAGAAAATTACGTGCATCTTTCAGGAAACCACCCAGTTCTCTAGTCGCGGCGAGCGTAGCGCGCCGCGCGCTTCGAGCTGTGCGGCTATGATGGTTCAGACAAAATCATTACAATCAATGATGGTTCAGTGGTTGTTCAAGCACAATTAAAAATCCGGTCTCGAATAAAATCCGGGCGGAGTCCGGTCTGAGCTGTTAAAATCCGGTCAAGACCGGATTTATCCGGTCAGATGGTAACCCTACTCGCAGTGCGCTGCAATATGCTCGCTAGGCGTTTCGCCAGATGTGCGGGAGACGTCAAAATTATGTTATTTAGGGCCGGTATTGCCACAGAACAGATATAAGTACTACCGTGTATTGCCAAACGCTCTATAAGTACTTGTCAACTGTGGTTGCTGCTCTATACTCAAAGACGACGCCTTCCGCATTCTGATGAAGTTTCCGAGACATTGCAGCACCAAAGAAATGTTTACTGATGCGAGTGTTGCCGACTTCTTTACCATTATTCGAAAGCGATCAGCATCGTTTTGGGAAAGAGTCCATAGGTGCAATTGCGTAAGGTAATCGCATTCATTTGACAATTCATATCGTATTTCATCGGCTGCAATTTTGTATGGGATGACATATGGTGTAACAAGACCTTCAACGAAGCCGTTTAACCAAGATAATAGTATCCTCCTATGTTTTAATCCGGCTTTCAAACTATCTGTGCGCCATATTTCATCCAAATCCATTCAGCCGTTTTGCATGATTGATTAACAATCATCCAAACAAGCAAACTTTCACATTTATGATATAAGTAGGATAATACGGCCACCTCCGAAGCGCTCGAAGTAGGAAATTTTTGCTACATGAAATGGGACTGCAATTCACTTAAGTCTTAATTTCTCATTTTTTATTTGAGTTATTATTAAGTTTTATACCTCAACTGAAAGCTGAATAGATGGTGATGATTTTAAAATATTTGCACGCTTAGTTACTAAAAATTTTTTTAAAGATTTTTGCTGCCTTTTCTAAAAAATCTGAAAAAATAAAAATAAAAAATGCATTCAAGGATTGATTTTTTATAAACATCTGTACTTTTTGTAATTTTTGTTTTACATTATCAACATTTAGACTGTTTTCTTTCCCAAAATATTAAAAAAACCGAAATCGAACGAGTAGTTATCTTTTATTTTAAATTTTTGTTTTTGAAAACGTACTTTTGGTAAAAAATTACTTAATTTCAATTTACTCAAAAACTATGAACTTTCTGAGAAAAAGTAATATAACAAAAAATATTTGTTTTGACCTCATCTATAACCATTTAGCAGGAATACGTCATATTTCCAGTGACCCTGTATATAAGGCCCTTCTTAAATAGTGCACATAATTTTAAGGGGTCAATGTACTCATGCATACAAACAACTTTTACTATGGGACCAACATTGAAATCGCGAAAAAAAGATCAGCTGTTCCATACATTTTGATCTATTCTATTTAAAATTTTCTATGGAACGGCTGATTTTTTTTTTCGCGATTTCAGTGTTGGTCCCATAGTAAAAGTTGTTTGTATGCATGAGTACATTGACCCCTTAAAGTTATGTGCACTATTTATGAAGGACCTTATATATAAGAAAGAGCATTGGCCCTTAAAGATCTGTTCACATACCTATATAATATAAAGTTAAATTAACTTGTTAAGATGCTTTACTTCATTCTTTTTATACTGACCGTAGCGCGGTTGCAGGTCATCAACGCTTGCTCCTTGTACATCGAATCGAGGAGTAGGCTGGCTGGAGGTGAGCACGAACCCAGGGCCGTCACCATGCAAGTCTGAAACTCCGACAGCTCACACTCCGTCTCCTAATCATACAAGGAGAGTTTTTGTTACATAGCTATCGTACGAGTTAGTATTGGGCAGCGAACTAAAATCTAAGGAACCACACGAAAATCACAACTAAGTGGATGGAGCTAAAAATGCTGGCATTTATTAATGCAGCACAAAGCGTCTGAACACTGGTTGCTTATTAGCGACCATAATTTGTATACGTACTCAAAGATATTTTAATAAGAAACGTTATTTCTGCATCTTTTTACTGCCTTCTTTGGGTTTTTTTACACTATTTGAGTACACAAGACGTCATTTCTAATAAACTCTCTCTTTTTTTCTTTTCTTTACAATACAAACTGAAATAATTGTAACGTCAGTCTGTGCGGGTTGTAATTTTTGGCCCCGTGGCACTATTATACGAGGTTTATGGCCTTATAGGCCTTATAAAGCCAGCCAGCCATATAGAACAACTTTTTCTATTGAACCAACTCTTAAAAAGCCAAAAAAAAAAATAGCTGTTTCATACATTTTGATATTTTCGTTATTAATTTTTGTATGAAACTGCTGTTTTTTTTTTCGCGATTTCAGAGTTGGTCCCATTGTAAAAGTTGTTCTGTTTGATGGTCCATATCAGACTACCATATTCTACTTTATAAGGCTATTACCAAACACCTTGTATATTCTGTGCCCCCGTGGTGTCATTTTTTAAGCAATATTTGTTTGCAATTACACTTCCATGAGTTTTTTTTTCTGAGTCCTAAAGTCCGATTACTAATCTCCCAACAAAAATGTAAACAAATAGATGTCACTGTCAAACTGACCTTGCTAGTTACATTTTCAGATATAAACCTTTGGTCACTTTTATACCTTTTTAATTGATTTCATACATTTAAAATGTGACAACTTGTACTGAAATAACTACTAACGGCCAGAATTAATAATCAATCTACAGATTGGGATAGAATAGTCCTGATCCAGATTATTCATCCTCTTTTTAATATACTCCTCCTCTTCAGTCGTTCCCTCATGGTTGAGGATCGTGACTCCTTGCAAGGACGTCTCGCACGAGGTGTTTCCATCTGTTACGGTCCTGCTTGATGCAGTGCGACGTTCACTGGCATATCCAGATTTTTGGACACCTGGTCTGACCAACGTTTTGGGCTTCTGCCTCTCGGTCTTTTTCCTTCTATCTTGCCTATTACGATGAGCCGTTCTATGTTATCGGTATCTCTACGCGCGATGTGGCCAAAATATCGTAGGATTCGTTGCAGGCAGATAGAGGAAAGGCGGTTTTGATTCTCGAGCTTCAATTCTTTCAGGACAGATTCATTGGTTCTTCGTACTGTCTACGGGATTCGGAGAAGACGGCGCCAGCACCACATTTCAAAGGCATCGATTCTCTGCCTGTCTGCGGCTTTTGTAGTCCAAGTTTCGGATCCGTACAGGAATATGGGCAGAACCAGAGTTCGTACAACTTGGACTTTTTAATATACTATATCTATGTTATTCATCGTCTGATAAAACGCTAGTTTTTTTACATTCTCTTTGGTTTGATATTACTACAGAGTGTTTGACAGTTGCCTAGCAAATGATCTGGATTAGGGGTGTATTACGACTTCTTAAAACTTGCCAGCTCTTTTATTTACTATACTTACAGCACCTGGCAGGTTTCAATAGATTGTAATCCCCCCCCCCCCCCCAGACAGTGCCTAATGCAGTTTAAAAGTTTATATCTATATTTTTGTATGTACTCACTACTAGTAGACACTTACCCCAATGGTGGCGGTCGGGCTGCGGGTGGTCTTATCGCAATAATTTAACATCGCCCACTTTTTTTTGGACACACACCTGGCTCCACCATTTTCAATAAACTCTGAGAACATGTGTAAAGTAAATGTTAACAACACAATCCAAAGATAAACCAAAATAACGCAAAACAGAGTCAATAATTAAGTTTCCATTTATTCCGCATAAAATTTGTAATAAAATGGTAGGTAAGGTACATTGTGGCTGTTAGCGACGCAATGTAAAGTGTTAAGTGATAGTGACACAATATGATATGAAAGTGATTAAGTGCTAAAGACACGATGTGAAAACAAAGTGAAAGTGATCAGTGTTTGTAAATAGTGACATTGATATTTTAAGATTCGTACTTTAATATGTTTGAGATAGATTCATATTTTAATAAATATTGTTATCTAAGATAGGTAGTTAAGACTTTGTATAATTTCTTACGTTCTTATATCATGTAAGTTCTGTTTGTTGTTATGTAATAAGTAGGATTTGTGTTTTAAGCAATATCTTAAGTAATTTTTCATTGTTTTTATAGTAAATAGATAAGGTTTTAGCAAATGTTTGGGTAAAAGTTAGGGTATACCGATAGGGCAATACCGTGTAGACAAAGCCCCAATTTTGTAAACTAGGCATACCAAAAGGGCAATACCACATAGAAAGCTCCCGAAAGTTTTTGGTAAATATCTTTTGAAATAATTGAAGTTTTGTTATAAAATAGTTAGTATTCGATTATATTTTCATAGTTCTATCTTTAGAAATTAAGATTATGTTAGTCTTATCAAAGATTTGTAAAAACAAGTGCTTATTTCGATGTTAGAAAGAGATAGAGATAGTTTTGTTTAGAATTAGACAAAGACAGTTGCGCGTGAACAGGACAGACATACTGTAAGACAGAGAGGTCCGAGTTCTAGAAAGAGTAGAAAGTTCTAGATTGATTTTCAAGAAAATTCCAAGTAATTTGATTGGTTCCGAATTTTCTAGTATTAATTATCGATCAATATATAAATCGGAGAGGTCGAAGTAAGCGCATAGTTTTCTGATATAGTTTTCTGATATAGTTTTCTGATATAGTTTTCTGATAATGAAGATACCTTTGTAAAAGAAGAAAAAGGAAGAAATAAAAGAAGAAACAGTAAATGGTGGTTTCATTATAAAGAAAAGGTTCCAGTAAAAGTTAGTCAAAGTGAATAGTTAGTGTCCAAGTTAGTGTGTTCTGACAAAAAGCGCGGCAAGTTAATGTTTTAGTGTTCGAATAAGTGTTTGAGTGCTTTCGTGTGGCAAATTAGTATCTGTGACTATGTTCGGATTATGAGATAGTGTCAAGTGCTACGGACTACGAGTTTGCTACGAAGCTACGAGTCGTGCTACGAACATTGACTGTGCGCCGACTATGAAACAGTGGTGAATAGTGAATTATAAGTGTTAAATTGAACAAGTATTTCTGTTGTACGTTGGTGTGACATTTTATAAAGTTAATAGTGAGTGATACGAACAACTGTGAAGTGAAATAACATTAACTTATGAACTCTGTGATTGATTGTGTGTTCCGTAATAGTGTTTTCTGACCAAGTGTTCAACCGCCTTCCTCGTCCAGCTGGCGATCAACCTATGAAGTGTTTTTAAGTGCCTATTTTAGTGTTTACAGTCCACTAACTGAGAGTTATCAAGTGATATTATTATTTGTGACGTGTGTGGTTTAGTGTGCACGATATCCCAAGTGCTTTCGTCGTCGTCTGCCCGCCGCGCCCGCCACAATTGCTGGTCCTTCGAGCCGGATCGTGAGAATCGAGGAAGATGCCTAATACCAGGTCGGAAAAAGCGAAAAGTAAAGCAACAGAGAAAACTGCGGAACCATCCGTCTCAGATTGGAGTTTGAACACACCATCGGAAACTGCCACTGCATCTACGGTAACAACGAGGTCAGCGCACACCAAGAGGATGTCACCGCAGCGCCCCCCTACTGGAGTCGAGTCACCTTCACGCCTTGAAGGGGACGTCGCTAGACCAGCCGCTCGAGCCCAAGGAGGTACGTCACCCGCTCGCCTACCGGGAGACATCACCGCCACGCCGACGGGAAGAAGGGATACGCGCGCCGCCGCCGGTGAAACTATTCAACAAAGGGACCCCACTACTCTTCCTACTACGGATCAGATGCATGATGAAGTGATGGCATGCATCGCAGAGATCGAAAGGAAACGGCAAGCTAGACTTGAAGAAGATGCTTATTTCGTCTCTCCTGCACCAGTCGACAAGAGACGAGTACAGCACGCACCGAGGGAATTAATGAAGAAGCCAGACACGCGCTCAGTAAGGTCGTCGAGGAGGCGCGCCGAGGCCGAAGCCAAGATGCAGATCGCCAAGCGAGAGTTGGAAGTGGCCGTTGCCAGGTCGAAGATAGCCCAGGCGGAACTGGAAATGATTCAAGCGGACTCCGAGATGGAAGAAGAAGAAGAGGAGGTATACCGGGAGCAGAACATTGAAGATTGGTTCAACCGATCAAATCCGCAGCCGCCGCCAGCACCGCCGCAACAGAGTCAAGAAAGTAAGAAGTTGGATATCGAAGTTTTGGCTCAAGCTATCACGAGTCTCTCACAGAAGGCGTCGGAAACTACGTTGTCGAAGCAAATTATCGAGCTTCCTTTCTTCAACGGTGCAAGCGAGGAGTGGTTGGCCTTTAGGCGGTCATACAACGATACCGCCCACGCCTTCACACCGACTCAGAATTTGGCTCGTCTACGACGAACGCTGCAAGGAAGAGCAAGAGACGCAGTCAAGAGCCTGCTGTTCACCGCGGAAGATCCTGCCGAAGTCATGAAGGGGCTGGAGGCAAGGTTCGGGAGACCGGGCGCGTTGGCGTTATCTGAACTGGAGAAACTGAAGAGCCTACCGCGCGTCGCCGAAAACCCTACTGAAGTGTGCACCTTCGCCAGCCAAGTAAGGAACTCCGTGGCTACCATCAAGGCACTGGGGAAGACAAGCTACTTAAGTTCACCAGAGACTATGAAGGTGCTGATTGAAAAGATGCCTGCTTCGATGAAGTACAGGTGGTACATCTTCCACCGAACCAAGCGTGAAGAGGAACAGCCGGAGCTCATCACTGTCAGCGAGTTTCTGGAATTGGAAGCAGACATGTGCGGTGACTTCGCTCCACCTGAAGTGTCTTGGGAGATGAAGAGGACCCGTCCGCAATACGCACCCCAAGAGGCGCCATGGAAGAATACTATGAAGAGACCCGTCCACGCCGTGCAAGATAGAGAAGACACTCACACCAAAGTGGAATGTCCTGAGTGCAACGGGCAACATTGGCTCATCGAGTGCCGCAAGCTTAAGGAAGCCGACGTGAACGGAAGGTGGGAGATAGCTAAGAAGAGGAAGATATGCTTCAAGTGCCTTCGCTTCAGACACGCCCGACAGAACTGCAGAGCACCAGTATGCAAGAAGTGTTCCAGGTGGCATCATACAATTCTGCACTCCGACGCTCCTCCTGTGAAGCAAGAAGACAAGCCAAGATGCAACGCTGTCCAGAAGGAAGAAGATCCAGTCGAAGAAGTCGTCACCTCCGTGCATACAAGTAATAACGCCAGCGACGGGAAGGCATATTTGAAGATGGCTCCGGTGATGCTTTATGGTCCAGGGGGCTCTATTAAGGTCTTAGCTCTGCTGGATGAAGGATCCACGGTCACGCTACTGGACTCCGCCATCGCTGAGAAGATAGGTGCCAAAGGAAAGACGGAAGCTCTGTCAATAGAAGTGGTCGGGGGAAGAAACATGAAGAAAGAAAATTCCCAAAGGGTCTCCCTCCACATCAAAGGGGTTCATCGACGAGATAAGAAGAAGATAGAAGTGAGGACCATCGATGGACTGAAGCTCACTAAGCAAGAAGTAAGTAACGCAATGGTGGAGAAATGCTCGCACTTGAAGAAGATAGGATGTCAGCTCGTCTATGCAAAAGAAGAACCGCGACTGCTCATAGGGCAAGATAACTGGGGGCTGATCGTCACAAGAAGGATAAGGAAGGGTAAGGCCTCCGAACCAGTCGCATCGCTCACTGGCTTAGGGTGGGCATTGCATGGATACGATGCAAAGGATACGGCTCCAGTGAGATCCGTAAATAACGTGAGCCTTAGCGAAGTAAGTAATGGCTCTTTAAGTAATAGCGCAGACAAAAGAAGGCACGACGTCCTGGAAGAGACGACGAAGGAAAATCCAGCAGACGACGCTACCAGAGGGACGCCGAACGAGTTCGACCATACCGCGCGATGGTTTCGAGGTCCACGTTTCCTATATGAAGAGGAGGAATCGTGGCCAACCAGATATTTTGGAGCCTCGGACATCAAGGAAACCGGAGAAGAGGAGAAGACGCAAGTCGTCGCTGCAGAGAAGGCCGTCGAACCCTATTTTCTTCGTCATGAAAGGTTCTCCAGCTGGAAGCGCCTGGTACGGTGTACAGCTCGCGTACTTCAGTTCGTCGAGGAACTCAAGAGACGTACGAGCAAGAAGAAGGAAACAGTCACCGCTACCAAGAAAGAAGAAGACTGGAAACCTCAGAAACGCGCCACCAAAAAGAAGATAACCGTAAGCTTGCTTCCCGAAATAAAGAAGAAGAATCTCATCCCAATTGAAGTATCTCAACTGAAGAGGGCTGAAGAAGAACTCGTCAAGCAAAGCCAGAATGATAGCTTCGGGGAAGAATTTGAGTACCTGAAAGAAGACAAGAAGTTGGAAATTTCAAGTCGTCTACAAAAGCTCGACGTGTACTTAAGTAAAGAAGGTGTCATCAAGTTAAGAAGTCGAACAAAGAAGATTAAGATCGAGGATGGAGAAGGAATCCACCAATTCCAATGGTATAAGGTCCGGAAGAGAGAGGATCCAAAACTCGATGACGTCGTGGTCATCATGGACGCCACGTTACCCAGAAACACGTGGCCTCGCGGTCAAGTGCAACGAGTATACCCAGGGCCCGATGGAAGAGTGAGGATATTGGACGTGCGAACTCCAGGAGGTATACTTCGACGACCGACGCGACGAGTCATCGTTCTGGTCCCGGCAGCGGCGTCGCCCCCAAATGGATGAAGTGCTTCGCACTGCGGGGGGAGATTGTTAGCGACGCAATGTAAAGTGTTAAGTGATAGTGACACAATATGATATGAAAGTGATTAAGTGCTAAAGACACGATGTGAAAACAAAGTGAAAGTGATCAGTGTTTGTAAATAGTGACATTGATATTTTAAGATTCGTACTTTAATATGTTTGAGATAGATTCATATTTTAATAAATATTGTTATCTAAGATAGGTAGTTAAGACTTTGTATAATTTCTTACGTTCTTATATCATGTAAGTTCTGTTTGTTGTTATGTAATAAGTAGGATTTGTGTTTTAAGCAATATCTTAAGTAATTTTTCATTGTTTTTATAGTAAATAGATAAGGTTTTAGCAAATGTTTGGGTAAAAGTTAGGGTATACCGATAGGGCAATACCGTGTAGACAAAGCCCCAATTTTGTAAATTAGGCATACCAAAAGGGCAATACCACATAGAAAGCTCCCGAAAGTTTTTGGTAAATATCTTTTGAAATAATTGAAGTTTTGTTATAAAATAGTTAGTATTCGATTATATTTTCATAGTTCTATCTTTAGAAATTAAGATTATGTTAGTCTTATCAAAGATTTGTAAAAACAAGTGCTTATTTCGATGTTAGAAAGAGATAGAGATAGTTTTGTTTAGAATTAGACAAAGACAGTTGCGCGTGAACAGGACAGACATACTGTAAGACAGAGAGGTCCGAGTTCTAGAAAGAGTAGAAAGTTCTAGATTGATTTTCAAGAAAATTCCAAGTAATTTGATTGGTTCCGAATTTTCTAGTATTAATTATCGATCAATATATAAATCGGAGAGGTCGAAGTAAGCGCATAGTTTTCTGATATAGTTTTCTGATATAGTTTTCTGATATAGTTTTCTGATAATGAAGATACCTTTGTAAAAGAAGAAAAAGGAAGAAATAAAAGAAGAAACAGTAAATGGTGGTTTCATTATAAAGAAAAGGTTCCAGTAAAGTTAGTTATGAAGTCAAAGTGAATAGTTAGTGTCCAAGTTAGTGTGTTCTGACAAAAGGCGCGGCAAAGTTAATGTTTTAGTGTTCGAATAAGTGTTTGAGTGCTTTCGTGTGGCAAATTAGTATCTGTGACTATGTTCGGATTGTGAGATAGTGTCAAGTGCTACGGACTACGAGTTTGCTACGAAGCTACGAGTCGTGCTACGAACATTGACTGTGCGCCGACTATGAAACAGTGGTGAATAGTGAATTATAAGTGTTAAATTGAACAAGTATTTGTGTTGTACGTTGGTGTGACATTTTATAAAGTTCATAGTGAGTGATACGAACAACTGTGAAGTGAAATAACATTAACTTATGAACTCTGTGACTGATTGTGTGTTCCGTAATAGTGTTTTCTGACCAAGTGTTCAACCGCCTTCCTCGTCCAGCTGGCGATCAACCTATGAAGTGTTTTTAAGTGCCTATTTTAGTGTTTACAGTCCACTAACTGAGAGTTATCAAGTGATATTATTATTTGTGACGTGTGTGGTTTAGTGTGGACGATATCCCAAGTGCTTTCGTCGTCGTCTGCCCGCCGCGCCCGCCACAGTGGCGTTTAGTGTGCGAGCGAGAAGTGAATATGAACGACGCCATTTCTAATCCCATTCTTAATCTTGCGGGTTGTACAATGCACTATTTTATCATGTTTTTTCATTTAACTATGTTTGAAAGAAAACTCGACAATAATGGATTCTCAAAAAAATTGATGGTGGCTAAAACTCGACAATAATGAAATCCCAATTAAGGGCAGGTACCTTAACCGTTATAGTTACAGGAAAACGTTCCTGGGAGACCATCTATAACTTTTAGAGATATTCTGAACTGCATTCACAGATTTTGGAAAAAAGTTACCGTAAAAAAAAATTTTATGCCAATCAATCTTATTTCATGTGGGGATCAAAATACTCTATGGGACCATTTAAGGTATGAGTACTAGAAACGACAGAAATCGCCATACACTTTTCCCATACCTACATTTTGTACGGAAAAATAATAAATCAACTCGAAATATTTTTTATTGCCAAACGATCGTATTTCTTACTGTGATCAAAATGCTCTTTAAGGGCAACTAAAATTTGAGTACAGAAACTACTGTAAGTACCTAAGTCACAACACCGGCTTTACAGGCACAGTCTTTACAACAGGATCAAAAAAAGTAGTTTCAATACTCAAACTTCAGTTGGCCTTAAAGAGTATTTTGATTACAGTCAGAAATAAGATCGCTTGGCAATAAAAAAATATTTCGAGTTGATTTATCGTTTTTGCGTACAAAATGTATGTACCTATGGAAAAGTTTTTGGCGATTTCTGTTGTTTCTAGTCAGGGATTGAAATATTTTTTTTCTAACGGTAACTTTTTTCCAAAATCTGTGAATGCAGTTCAGAATATCTCAAAAAGTTATGGAAGGTCTTCCAGGAACGCTTTCCTGCAACTATAACGGTTAAGGTCCCTGCCCTTAATGTGCCGTCTCAAAAATCCAGCCTGTATACCGCGGCAGTCTCAAAGATCCAATAAACCGAACACTCCTAGATTTTGTTAAAAATAATGAAATTCTTTACAATCTGCTTTCTATTAGTCTAATTTTAACCATCGTGGTTTATTTTTCAATTTTTTATATTTATTTAACTAGGTACCTAATTACCTATACTTTGAGTTCTCAGTTGCCTGCGATACCATAGAGGAGCCTCGTTCGATTTACAAATTTACTTACCTCCCTAGGTATGTAAAACAAATTTACAATTTACACCTCAGAATTCGATTTAAATCCAAACCACCTTTAAGGGTCCCCCCAGACCTACCGGTTTCGTTTCTTTGCTTTGCTGTTCTACTTGCTGTTTAGACCGCCGGCCAACCAGGGTCATTTTCAATCTATCGCATATTTGGACCAGACCAAATTGGCAAGATAGCCATTAGCTTGGTGTTATCAAATATCATTGTCTGGGTTGCGAAGTTGGAAGCTTCTGGGAGATATGCCACCCTGAACATGGTCTCCGATTGCTAAAAATAAGTCGATCGCATATTTATATAAATTGTGAACAGGGTTGTGGGTGTCATCATTACCTATCTGAACTATTTTTTTGTGTTTTCATAACGATCGTTTAAGGAACAAAGCTCACAAGAACATTCTTATATGTGAAATGTACTTAGATTGAAAATATGCGATAGATTGAAAATGAGCCTCTTGGCCGGCGGTCCATTGCCGAACAGCAAAGCAAAGAACGGAAACCGGTAGGTCTGGGGGGACCCTTAGAGCATGGATTAAAAAGCAATAAAAAAATAATTGAACTCACGTTTAACCATTTTGGAAATAAGTCGATCGCATATTTATATAAATTGTGAACAGGGTTGTGGGTGTCATCATTACCTATCTGAACTATTTTTTTGTGTTTTCATAACGATCGTTTAAGGAACAAAGCTCACAAGAACATTCTTATATGTGAAATGTACTTAGATTGAAAATATGCGATAGATTGAAAATGAGCCTCTTGGCCGGCGGTCCATTGCCGAACAGCAAAGCAAAGAACGGAAACCGGTAGGTCTGGGGGGACTCTTAGAGCATGGATTAAAAAGCAATAAAAAAATAATTGAACTCACGTTTAACCATTTTGGATCCCAGCTTGCAAACGAATTGTAATTGTGGTTTCAAGCCGTCGTACTTAGTTGCTCGTGAAATAAAGTAAGACAAAGTACACGCCCTGACAACGACATCATCCTTTAAATCTTTGAGACGTTTCAGAAGTGATGGTGCCTTATCGCATCTGTAACAGATTAACCATTTATACAGTACTAGGCACGTATCTTGAAATTTTTTCGACGGAGTGGGGATAAGTTCGCGCATGTGCTCTTGTGGGAAACCAATAGCGCGCGCCCCTCTCCCGCCGCCCGCGCCCCTCGCCGCTACGCATACCCAAAATACGCGTTTCGCGCAATCCCCACCCGATTTCAAGTTATATGCCTCGTACTGTAGTACATACCACCAGAGATACATTTTATTTCGGAACATTATTTTATCGACTAAAGTACGTTTACGAAGGTAAGATGCAATTTTTTATTGTTTTAAGCTTTAATACTAGTAACAGATTTATAACGTTTTAAGATTACTTATTTGTAATTAAATTTACAAATTCCGGAGAAAGTAAGGGGGCTGGAGTTTGGTCGGTGATTTTATCTATAAATTCTTTTCATCAGCCGGGGCTGATGTTGGGTATTTCACTTTCGTTTAAGAAATTAAATTCATCTTGATTTGCTCGTCTTGAGGTTAGAATTTGTAGTGCTATTAACTAGAATTACTCCAATGAACAATTCACATCAGTCAAGCACAACTTCAGTTCAGGTGCGCTTTGTGGTACAGGCTTCAGCACGGTTCTTGAGAGGTGAGGTGAGAGTTATTGCGCAAAAGTAATTTTTGGGTCTCATTCAAAATTCTAATTAATTTACTCAGTCTAGGCTGTTACAAGCACTTGTGAATGTCATAGAAGCTACGCCATCGGTTCACAAACCCTAAGCGGGAGACCTTGTAACGAGAAGAACCGGCAAGAAACTCGTCAAGGGCTGCTTTTTTCTCCCTGTATATTTCATACAGAGTCGTCAACATTGAAAAATGACCTCCACATTTAAAGTGAGGTCATTTTCCATCACAATAAATCAACAAAAGTTTACACGCAATGGGTAGTTTGAAATTAATTGCCTACTACATATCGGATAGGTAATTGTGAGAGTAAATAACTTTCAACTAGTTGAGAGAGTCAACGAGTTTCATTTCTGTCTGCTACTCGAAAGTACACCTCAGTATGCAATATTTACCAAAAACACTTGATAGACATAAAAAATAAAAATAAAAAACGCAATTCTTACAATTCAATATGCGTTAAGATAGGTACTCAGAAGCAGACCCATTCCCACTGGCAGCACCCGTTCACGAGCATGACGCATGAACCAGCCATTGCTTCGCTCAACCATATTTGAGGGAAGGTAACGACCCGCCCCACACGACACCATCGCAGAAATGATTAAAGAGAGCATGACATACTTAGGCCACCCTAAACTAATGTCCGAAAGCTTTTCATAGGCCTTTATAGTACCAGTAGCCCGTAGAACATTTAAACCACCAAAAAGTTTACCGTTTGCCGTTGTGATATAGTTAATTATTACGAAATTATAGATACTTTAACACAAGTTTTACAGATCGCAACCCGCCGTAACCTATATTTGTATATCTCCAAAAATGATATTTTTTTATTTTTCAAGGTTTACCACATGGTTTAGCTATTGTCGTGTTCTACAGCTTTGTTTGATTGCCATTAATAATAGTAAGACTATGGAAAGTGATCATACACAGATTTAAGACCAGATAAAATCCAACCATTTTCATCAGGTCTTAATTCTGTGTATGGCTACTTTTTATAGTCTTACTTTTATCTGTGGCAATCAAACCAAGCTGTAGAACACGACAATAGCTAAACTATGTGGTAAACCTCGAAAAATAAAAAAATATAAATTTTGGAGATATACAAATATATGTTACGGCGGGTTGCGTCTGTAAAACTTGGGTTAAAGTATCTATAATTTCATAATAATTAACTATATTACAACGGCAAACGGTAACCTTTTTGGTGATTTAAATGTTCTACGGGCTACTGGTACTATAAAGGCCTATGAAAAGCTTTCGGACATTAGTTTAGCCAGCACCAATATTGGTATTGTGCTTACCTACTTACTTGTTTTACCATAGTGAAAAGAATATTGCACCACAACACGACAACCACAACACAAGCGCACTAAAGTAAAGTTGGTCACCTCTGTTGGATATTATTTGATTAATTGCATTGCAATAATAGTACTTATAACAATAAATATAACGGTGTAGGGCCGTGATAATGATGATGAACCATTCAAAGCATACCAAGTCTAGTACGTACTTAATTAGTGTCCTAACGGCTTATTCCACTTAACCCCAAAAATCGTTCCACTTCAACCCCAAGATTAAGTAAGTACAAGACTAGGTAACTTTTGGCACAGAACAGATAAAAGTACAACGTCTTTAGGCAAAACTTACGTTTTCAAATAGCTCTCGAACTTTGATGAGGCTGTTGTGTCATCGTCAAATTTTATATCAGTTTCAGTTTCTATATAAAGTTCAAACATATCGAGTGCTGCCTGAAAGCAAAAAGGAAAAGAAGATTGAAAGTAAGTTTTTATTACTTTTTTAAATATAATATTAACAATCAATAACAAATACTAAGCAAGGTATTATAGTGGTCGGCGTAGTTATGAGTTCAAAATTAACGAAAAACCGCAAATCGATGAAAAGGCACAAATTACTATAAATAGTTAATACGTAACAGATAAATCACAGAAAATTGGCAATATCTACTGCTAAAATAGCCTACTCTTTTGAGTCGCTAGACTCTGCAAACTTCTGCGACGTTTCCTTATGAGGAAATACCACGGTCGAGAGAGTTGAAAAATTCCTATATAAGTTGACAAAATCAACGTTTCGTTGTCTCCTGTTTGTTCCTCCAAAACCAGTCCGATTTAAATATTTTTTTCATTAAAATTTAAAGGAATGCTTTGGCTGTGTTCCTATGTTTTGCTTTTTTATACAGGGTCACTGGAAGTATGACGTATTCCTGCTAAGGGGTTATAGATGAGGTCAAAACAATAATTTTTTGTAATATAACTTTTTCTCAAAAAAATAGTAGTTTTTGAGTTAATTGAAATTAAGTATTTTTTTACTAAAAGTGCGTTTTCAGACACAAAAATTTAAAATAAAAGATAACTATGCATTCGATTCCAGTTTTTTTTTATTATTTTGGGATATAAAACAATCTGAGTGTTGATAATAATTAAAAAAAATACATAAAGTACAGGTGTTTAATTATTTTTTTTATTTTTTCTGATTTTTTAAAAATAGCAGCAAATATCTTTAAAATAATCCTAGTAACTAAGCGTGCAAAATATTTTAAAAACATCACCATCTATTCAGCGTTCAGTTGAGGTATCACCACCACCACCATCAGCCTACCGCCGTCCATTGCTGAACATAGGCCTCTCCGAGTGCACGCCACTGAGCACGATCCGCGGCTATACTCATCCAGTTTATGCCAGCCACCTTGTGAAGATCGTCGCTCCACCTTGTCTGAGGGCATCCCACACTACGTATGCCCATACGCGGTCTTCACTCAAGAACTCGTCTGCCCCAGCGGCCATCGGTTCTACGGCTAATATGGCCGGCCCACTGCCACTTCAGCTTGCTAATCCGGTGGGCTATGTCTATGACTTTAGTTCTCTGTCGGATCACCTCGTTCCGGACCCGATCTCTCAGAGAAACTCCGAGCATAGCCCTTTCCATAGCTCGCTGCGCGACTTTAAATTTGTGGACCAGCCCTACAGTTAGTGTCCACGTTTCGGCTCCGTATGTCATGACAGGCAGGACGCACTGGTTGAAGACTTTCGTCTTTAGACTCTGTGGAATAGGTGACTCAAAGACTCGACGAAGTTTCCCATATGCTGCCCAGCCCAGCTGTTTCCTTCTGTTGGCCTCTGCCTCGAAGTTGTTTCTACCTAATTGCAATGTTTGCCCGAGGTAGACATATTTCGTAACAACTTCGAGAGGACTACCTTGTACTGCAATCGGTCCTGGAAGTACATGTTCGTTGAACATAATCTTGGTTTTGTCCAATTTCATCCGAAGACCGATGCGTAGGGAGGAATCAGCTAGGCTGTTAGCAGGAATATGTCATATTTCCAGTGACCCTGTATAATCTCGTCAAATTTAATTGCTGGGTGTCCAAAGAATCGCATTTTTTAAAGGTTTTTGAAGATTACTATCTCTTTTAATAATTAATTTATGAAAAAAAAGTAAAACATAAGAACACAGTCAAACCCTTTTTTAAATTTTAATGAAAAAAGTATTTTTGGATGAGGAAACAGGGGACAACGAAACGTTGATTTTGTCAACTTTGTATGGGAATTTTTCAATTCTCTCGACCGTGGTGTTTCCTCTTATGAGCAGCAGCGCAATTATAGCTAAGTCCATTATGATACTGCAAAGCAATGGAGGGTTAAAAAAGCGGCCACCGACCGCAAGTGTCTAATGCCGACCACTTGTGGCTGTCGCGCGCTTCAGCTACTTTTGCGGCCGCTTCTAGCTTTAAGAGGCGGCGTAATATGGTTGTGTGTGGCGCAGGGATTGATAACATTATTTTTAAATGTAACGTTATTTCTTACTTTTTTAACCGCTACTTTTTACATTAACGTTATATCAATAAATAACGTTACATTAGATAACGTTACATTGAAATTAACGTTATTTCAGTAAATAACGTTAATTTAAACGTTATTTCTTGCTTTTTGTTACTGTTACTTTAAAATTAGCGTTATTCCAATTAATAACGTTACTTTTTAACCGTTAAATATAGCGTTAAACTTTACCGGTACAGAAGTACCGGTAAAGTTTAACGCTATATTTAACGGTAATTTTACCGGTACACTAATTTTAACGTTATTTTTACCGGTAAATTCACCGATAAAATGTTTTAACGGTATTTTTAACGTTATTTTTTTGGATCGTAATTTTTGTAACGGTATTTCAATCCCTGCCCCCCTACAATGACTGTCAAAAGTAATATCGAAGCGATGTTGTGATATAGATGGCGCTATACGCGATGTATAGATCTGTCTCCATAACAAAATTACTTTGAGCTTGCTATAAGAGCTCAGAGTACGGCCCCTGGTGGCGTGGCCCTGTGTGCGGGGACACTAAGGTAGCACCATACATTTTTGTCAAATATTTATGGTGAAGCTGTATCCAAGCTTCTTTCCCCGTCTTTCACAACCTAGTGTACCTAGATGAATCATAAACAAAAACATTTAACTCACATTTGCTTGTCGCAATTCCAAAGGTCCACAATTCTGCTCGCTTCGCTCGGACTGCGCACTACATGTTTGTTGTACAACTGTGAAATTTAAAATGGGAATTAATTTATTGGGTGACTGGAAATAATTAAAGGCGACTATTAATGGGATACTTAAATACTAAACCTGGCATCGGTTTATTTTTTGGGCGACAAAATAACTAAACGGGCGACAAACAGTGGATTACAAAAATATATAAAACTGGCGACTATGTAGTCGCCAGTCTATGTTGGAGACATATAAATTAAGTTAGCAGTGAACATTCTAAATGAGCGACAAAAATACTGAGAAGGAATACCAAATGATCGAAAATCAAAACATCGAACACTATTCATCGAACGGTCAAAAAATCGAACGTTCAAAATATCGAATTTACAAATAATCGAACGTTTAAAATATCGAAGAATTAATATATAGAACCCTCAATAAATCGAAGGATTAATTTATCCAAAATCAATATGTTGCATAGTTTTTTTACACCATGAACAAACAAACCTGTAAGCTAGATATTTTGGTGAAATTTCATAAATCTTAATTTCCGAACTAAGCTAATTTTTTTTATTCAAAATTTCAGGGTAGTAGATGAATTAGTTCTACCACAGAATATATAATAGTACTAGTACGCTAATTGAAACAATATTGTGTAATAAGTGTATTTTGTTTATTGGAATTTTGTAAGTTTAGCTGAATAAATATTCAGAAATTTTTCACTCTTTTGTACGTGCTCGCAAGGTGGGAAATGGCTACATGGGAAAATTTATTCACCGCTCATTACTTTTCTGATAAACAATAGTTCTTGTAGTAACGAAATGACCAAGCCGCATATTTTGACTAAGGTGAAGAGTTTCTGAAGTTAGGGCTTGTAGAGTTAGGGCGTGTAAAGTCAGAAGCTTGGCTCATAACTTTTTGACAGTGCGAGCTTGCGTCTTGGCTACGTTTAACATGAAAATGTTTTTGGTGGGTAGTTTTGTTATTTTGACAAGCTAATAGTAGCCTCCCCTAAGGTCATTTTTGGCCCGAAAGATTCGCTTGATGAAACCAGCGGCTTATTTTAATATGTTGTTAGGCATGGTATTCTGGCTAAAAAACGATCGGGGGACAGTTCCTAACGTGGTTGGTTCTCCCGTTATGACGTCATAAAAATGGCCGCTGCCGTGTTCAGAATATGGCGTATACAACAGAAAGTATGTAATATGTAAGCTTGTGTGGGTTGTCATAAAAAGTAAAATTAAATGCGCTACAATATTGTTCCTACATTTGACCTTGTAAATATCATAGTTTGAGAAAAAAAATAGGTTTTAATAAAAATTTCCCAAAAAAAAACTTTCGTTTTTTTACTTTAAATCACCGTAAATATTAAACTAATGAACTTATTTGTAAACAAAAAATATGCTAACAAAGCCCATTTAATGCAAATTAAGAAAAATATAACTTTTAAATAAGTACCTTTCTTAACATTAAATCGCGAAAAAATTTTGGAACGTCGCACGCCGTAAATTTCTTCTATAGGTGGAGTAAAAAAAAAATTTTTTAGGTATAGCAATATGGGCATCAGGTGAAAGCTAATGAAAAGCCAATTTCAAATATATATATACATTATGATACTTTTATGTTA
This sequence comes from Agriphila geniculea, assembly GCA_943789525.1. Classification (NCBI taxonomy): domain Eukaryota; kingdom Metazoa; phylum Arthropoda; class Insecta; order Lepidoptera; family Crambidae; genus Agriphila; species Agriphila geniculea. The sequence goes on from OX038875.1 coordinate 20,899,505, forward strand.
TTGTTTTAAAAGAAACTTAAAAAAAAACTATAACTTAGCTTTACAAAAGTTTATTACAATAAAACCTGAAAAACGCTTCCTAAAGGTAGTTTTTCGAACAGCACAGGATTTCAAGGTTGCGTATAAACTTGAGTATAAACTACTCTCAATCTCAAGAGACCTAACAACATATTTAATAAAAATCGTAGTAACATGCCCGTTTGCGATTTTTGCCTGTTTTGTCTAGATATTGACTAGTTTTTTTAATTTTCTAATAATTTATTAATATTTCATACTTCTTAGTTATGGTTTTGGAAGTTTCTGTCAAAACAATGACATTAAAATATCATACTGTATATATAGTTGAAATTGGCTTTTTATTAGCTTTCACCTGATGCCCATATTGCTATACCTAAAAAAAATTTTTTTATTCCACCATTTTCCACCTATAGAAGAAATTTTCGGCGCACGACATTAAAAATATTTTTTTTCGCTATTTATTGTTTAGAAAGGTACTTAAAAGTTATGTTTTTCCAAATCTGCATTAAATGAGCTTTGTTAGCATATTTTTTGTTTTTCACATAAGAACATAAGTTTAATATTTATGGTGACTTAAATGGAAGTTTTTTTGGGAAAATTTAAATAAAACTTTAAATTTCTCGAAAACTGTGGTATTTACACAGTCAAATGTAAGAACAATAGTGTAGCGCATTTAATTTTGCTTTTTATGACACCCCACACAATTAATACACACATAATAAGTTACATACTTTCTTTTGTATAAGCTATATTCTAAAAGCGGCAGAAGCAATTTTGATGACGTCATAACGGGAGACCCAACCACGTTAGGAACTGTCTTCCGATGGTTTTTTAGTCAGAATACCATGCCTAATAAGATACTAAAATATGCCGCTGGTTTCATCAAGCGCACCTTTTTTTGCTAAAGGCACGTACTGTATAGGTATAATGTTTTTGTTCATGATGTAAAAAAAAACTATGCAAAATATTGATTTTTGATAAATTAATCATTCGATTTATTGAGCGTTCGATATATCAACCATTCGATATTTTGATCGTTCGATTATTTTGTAAGTTCGATAATAAGTACATCAAACGGTCAAAAACCCAAATGATCGAAAATTAAAATATCGAACACAATGATATTTTGTGTCAGTAAAAGCAACAACGGTTATACAAATAAACTCACCTAATATAACAGCTATAAAAAATATTTTCACAGCCATCGTAGTTTGCCAGGAAACAGCCTAGGGGTTTACGCTGTAATAAAGATTTTCATTAAGTGACCGGAACAATTCTTCACCTCTCTCAAGCTTGCGCGCTCACTAGACAATTAGGGTGGGCCGATTTTAATCATTTTTCGAATTTTTCTTCACAAGACCCCTCAAAAGTTGCGTAATTCGACGTAGGTTATAGGAAAAATAATATAAATAAAATAAGATTATCACTTTTAGCCCTCTACTAGCGTTCGAATTTTTATAAAATACCTGTATTTCGTGTGGGTATATCAGACTTAAGTATTTTGCATCAAAAGTCCCTCAAAGTTGCGTAATGCCACGTAGGTTCTAGGAAAAATAATTAAGAAAAAAAGCTTTATCACTTTGAAACAGGAATTTCATCAAAACCGATTCGAAAAATTGAATTTTGTTTAATAATTTTTTACCTTTTTTTCACAAAATTCGATTGCTATTTACTACTTTTTATTATTTTTCGTACAACCTACGTTTCATTATGCAACTTTTGAGGGGTCATTTAATGCAAAATTCTAAAGTCTGAAATACACGACATACAGGTACCCTTTTTTATAAAAATTTATTTTTTTTTAATTATTTTTCCTATAACCTACGTCGCACGATGTAAAATTCGAAACACCCTACTAGACATGAAATAAATATCATGTAAATATCAAACTAAATACCAACTAATTACCAAAGTAGGTACTCATAAAACCGCGCTAGTATCCGTTAAAAAGGGTTTTATTTCATGTCTAAAAAACTTCCTCTTTCTAACTTTTGCCAGATATTTCCTAAAAAAAATTTTACTTGAATGGTAGGTTTACATATTTATTTTAGTATTATTTTTATGAAGGTATCAACCAATCAACTTATTGACCGTGTATTTACCAAAAGGTACATTAATTTATATGCCCAAAAAGGTACTTACATTCAAAATATAATTTCTAAATGTAGCAAGTTTTCTCCTCAAAAACTTTAAAATTATCTCACATTAAAATGTATATGTCGGTTAAGAACTGGATTCCATAAAATTATAATAAAATTGTAAGTAAGTAATAAGCCCTCCTGATCTCGAACCGACCGACACGCACGCCCGGACACTATAAACGAAGCCAAGCCACATCAAATCTAAATAATATTACAGAATAAAAAATAGTGATAACTAATGACCGGATTATACGTAAATGCATACCTAAAGTCGCATTACTCATTTCCCAGCAAAAATGTAAACAAAGAAACGTCACTGTCAAATTGACAATCTGACCCTGATAGTGACATTTTCAGATATTCAAAACATTTGGTCATTATTATAACTTTTTAATTTGTTTAATATATTTTGAGTCATAATAAATGTAATGCCATCCAGGGTAATTTTAAAGTAGGATGATAATAAGAACTTTTATTTTAACCTATCTTAATTTTTGATGTTAAAAGTTCTTGAAACGGACTGTTAAGAAACCTTTACTTAGATATTAACTGTATGTAAACTATCAAAAATACGTTGCAACTCCGCCAGTTCCCCGCAATACCAAAAGACAAATGTTACTACTACAGCTACTACTCGTAATAATAATTTTTATGAAATTTTTAATTTTATAAAATGAAATGAACCAAAGGTTGATGTGTATGGTTTGCAGTTGATGTGTGCACAGCATCATAAAATGTTTTCTACTATAAAACTGTTACTATGAAATATTAAATTATATTACTGCTTTTTCCGCAAAACTCATGATTCAGAATATTTATCTATTCTATTTTTATTAGGTTTGTGATGAAAAAACATGTAAGTGTGTTTATTTCTTGACTTAGCAATATACTATTTCCGTTTGTGTTGTTTTGTTCTGGCGACACCTTTGTTTACATTTTTGCTGGGAAATGAGTAATGCGACTTTACTACATATTTATTTCCATACTTATCCCCTTTTCAGTGATTGTTGCATATTTTAGCAAAAAAAAATAAAATCATGCATATTTACGCTCGATATCTCGTTCATCGTTTGGGGGTCAAGTCTGCTAATGTTTTCGTCAAAATCGCAGTTCAATGGTGTTCTAATGGTAATGTTTTTTGACACAGTTCTTGTTTCTTAAACCCAAAATCAAGACACAATATGATTCCGTTTTGGGTTTAAGAAACACAATGTGTTTCAGTTTTGGGTTTAGGAAACAAGAACTGTGTCAAAAAGCATTAACATTCAAACACCATTGAACTACGATTTTGACGAAAACATTAGCAGACTTGACCCCATGTCTAACATGTCTAAACAAAACATGGCACCCAAATTTATATTCTGCCCAGTCACCTCAGTGGACGTAGAACGGTCCTTTCCGCTTACAAAAAATAAGCAATGATCGTAGACACAATTTGTCTATAGAACATTTGGAACGGTACTTAGTCGTACACATTTTCAATGTCAAATATATAAGGTCCTTCTTAAATAGTGCACATAATTTTAAGGGGTCAATGCACTTATGCATACAAACAACTTTTACTAGGGTACCAACATTGTAATCGCGACAAAAAATCAGCTGTTCCATAGAAAATTTAAAATCGAATAGATCAAAATGTATGGAACAGCTGATTTTTTTTTCGCGATTTCAATGTTTTTTTTTTATTTTATTTTATTTATTAGGTTTGCCAACATTTGTGTACAATAATACATTTTAATAAAGTAATACTTTTTCAACTTATATAACTAATTGCCACAAACTTTTACAGGCAAACACAACATGCACCAATAACTTAAAACTTTAATAAAATTAAAAATCAAGCAAATTTAAGATAAATTCTTAGATATGTAGGTAGTACTTATATCTATTCTGTGATATGGATACAGACAATAATGCAGTAAGTACGTAACTAAACATTTTTTAACATTAAGAAATATTCCACCTATCTAATATAGTTTTACGGATCTTGTTGTCCCATACTTAGAATAATTACACCTAGAACGATAGTTTCCTAGAAAGTGGTCTGTCAAAAGTGAGGCACAAATGAAATTTATGTGTGCGTAAGGTGCTTGTGTTTACGCTCGACGAAACGCACACAGCAAAAAAGATGATGTTACCAATACATGAAATTTTTCCTTAAAAGTAGGGAAGTTGAAACCATCGTCGTACTTATAGTTGCGATTGTATAGATTTCACCATTTAACTGTAACTATAGTTAGTCGACTGTGCATGTGCAATGTTAAGAATGTCAAAAAAGAAGAAAAATATGGAGGCCAACTTTTTTGTTTGTGGGCCGATTTTGATGAAACTCGATTTAGGGCACTAAATTGACAAGAAAACTGCAACGCAATGTTTATAATATGAAAAAAACCTAAGATATCGGCCAAATATATTTTTAGTGGGCCGATTTCGATGCAACTCGGTTTTTAGGACTATTTTGTCAAGAATACAGTAACGCAATGTAAAATATAAAAAAAATCCAAGATGGCAGCCAACTTCTTTGTTTGTGAGTTGATTTCGATAAAACTCGGTTTGGGGTCCTATTTTCAAAAGAAAACAGCAACGCAATGTTAAAAATATAAAAAATCCAAGATGGCGACCAACTTCTTTGTTTGTGAGCTGATTTCGATAAAACTCGGTTTGGGGTCCTGTTTTCTAAAGAAAACAGCAACGAAATGTTAGAAATATAAAAAAATCCAAGATGGCGACCAACTTCTTTGTTTGTGAGCTGATTTCGATAAAACTCGGTTTGGGGTCCTATTTTCAAAAGAAAACAGCAACGCAATGTTAAAAATATAAAAAATCCAAGGTGGCGACCAACTTCTTTGTTTGTGAGCTGATTTCGATAAAACTCGGTTTGGGGTCCTATTTTCGAAAGAAAACAGCAACGAAATGTTAAAAATATAAAAATCCAAGATGGCGGCCAACTCTTTTGTTTATGGGGCTTATTTCGATTAAACTTGGATTGGGGTACTATTTTGCCAAGAAAACAGCAACGCAATGTTAAAAATACAAAAAATCCAAGACGCCGGCCAATTTTTTTGTATGTGGGCCGATTTCGATGAAACTCCGTTCAGGGTACTATTTGACAAGAAAATAGCAACGCTATGTTACAAATAAGTAAAAATTGGCTACTATCTGGGAATTTTTATTTATTTAACATTGTGTTGCTGTTTTCTTGTCAAAATAGTCACAAGATCCGAGTTTCATCGAAATCGTCCCAGAAATAAAAAAAGTTGGCCGCCATCTTGGACTTTTTGTATTTTTAACATTGCGTTGCTGTTTTCTTGTCAAAATAGTACCCCGAACCGAGTTTCATCGAAATTGGCCCACAAACAAAAAAGCTGGTCGCCATCTTGGATTTTTATATTTTAACATTGCGTTGCTGTTTTCTTTTAAAAATAGTACCCCAAACCGAGTTTTATCAAAATCAGCCAACAAACAAAAAAGTTAGGCGCCATTTTGGATATTTTATAATATTTACCTGTTTCCCGAACCCTGTGTGCAACTATAGCAATCAAGCAAGATTCGTGAAACAAACTAACTACGAATGAGAGCGGTGACATCGGCAAGCGGCAGCGTATAAAGAAATCATTTTATAAAACCTTTATTTAAAAATATGCCACCCCTAATTAATTATTTTAGTATTAAAAGTTTTCATTTAAATGATATCAGATTTAAGACTAAATTATTTTATACCAAATTAAGTTAGTACAAATAAGTACTCACATTCATTTTAATACGAGATAAAACCAACCTTCTGCGAGTTTATAATTTCGCAATACAAATATGTACCACTTGGGGTCGTAAAAGACATCCACTTTCCAAAGGACATTAGGCAGAGTCCCATAGAAAAAAACCACAGAATGTATAACGTTTCTGTTTTTTTCAAAATGTAAGCATGTAATTAGTTAGTCATAGAAAATATTCAGATTTTTAAGAAGATTTATGTTTTAAGAGTTATTTACGTTTGAAAGTTTTTTTTTTGTTAACCCCGACACTAAATAGCAACACCAGTTTCACGACAGTACGTTTCGTTAGCTGCGTTAGTGATATAGATTAGCACCACAATGTACGAGTTGGATCCAGATCAAACGGAAAATCTGTGCATATGTCGCACGTAACAAAACGCTTTTGACAGTTGAGTTGACTGACATTCGGCCATTTTTTTAATGCGCACTCACTTGTGCCACAGAACAAATATACTCAGGGGAGACTTGTGAAATCACTAACAAAGATGTCCGTTTCATTGATATGCTTTTGTTTTTTTTCAATAATTAATTAAAGCTAAATGAAGGAGTTAAAAAATAATGTTGCTACTGTTTTATGATTCTAGTAACATAAAATGTTTAAAGATAACCGAATTATGTTTATACACTTTTGGGTCTCATGTGCCTGATGTCCTGTAAAGGTGGTTAACTCCTTCAGAGTTAAAAAGCAATGTTGCTAAGTTGCTACTGTTTTATGATTCTAGTAACATAAAGTGTTTATAGATAACAGAATTATGTTTATACACTTTTGGGTCTCATGTGCCAGATGTCCTTTAAAATTTGTGACAACGCTTCCGTACTTGCGTAATTTTTGTCATACAATTTCCTTATAAATCATCATACATTTTATTTCAATGAGAACATAGCGTTTTTTTCAATGCTACCCTAATAGAAGATAAGTAATTGTCAAATCTCGTGGAATCTAATTGACTCATTTAACTTTCAATTAAACAACTACTGTTTGAACAACAACTTACTTACAAAAAATCTCCCGCATTTACTAATGCGGGAGATTTTTTCCCCGTCCTGGCAACATTTTCATAAAATGTGAAGTGACACATCATGGTTATTTTTGGTGGATGTTTTACGTAAAAATGTAAGTTCAAACGCATTAATTACACGTGAAATGTAATCTACAATGTTTCTTGTGTTTCTGCGATGTAATGTGACCTGATTGTGACATCCGTTTATTGCGCAAACCCTCATTTTTAGTGAAATTTTCGGGAGTTGTGTTCGACACGAATATCACTTGAGCACTAACGGGCCGAATAGTCATACCAAGCCATTCTGGCTTGGTTTGAGTTGCCTCACTATACGGACGCGGACTCACCTTCTATGTGTAATTATTCTAAGGTCCCATAGTAAAAGTAGTTTGTATGCGTGAGTACATACATTGACCCCTTAAAATTATCCTTATATTTTGTAATTGATCTTCGCAAAGTCGATTGTTATCGTTGAGTAATAACCTTTTTAACCGACTTCAAAACAAACAAAAAAACCGGCCAAGTGCGTGTCGGGCCACGCGCAGTAGGGTTCCGTAGGTACATTATACCATACCATATTTTAATACCGCTATCATTTTTCGTCTGAAAAAATAACGTTGTTTTTCACAGTGTTTGTATGAATGACAAAGTTATATTTGCGGTTTTGGAAAATGTGCTATATCTCGAAAACTAATTACTGTATCTCGTTCAAACTAATTTTCGTTGAAAGTGTTTATTAAGATCTATAGCTTATATTTTTTTTAGATTTTTCACCCTCTTACTTTAAAAGTTAAAGGGGGGGGAGACACATTTTACCACTTTGGCGGCATATATCTTTCAAACCGTTGACTTTGAAAAAAAATAGTCTTAAAAACCTCAATGTCATTTTTAAAGACCAATCTATAGACACCCCACGAGTATTGGTTTGATAAAAAAAAATATTTTCAGTTTCAGTTAATCTTTCTTTTTTTTTATTTTTGTGTAAAAATCGTAAAGCGGTTCACAGAATACACTTACTTACCAAGTTTCAACTATGTAGTCCTAATACTTTTGGAATAAAGTGGCTGTGACATACGGACGGACAGACAGACAGACAGACATGACGAATCTATAAGGGTTCCGTTTTTTGCCATTTTGGCTACGGAACCCTAAAAAGGAGGTTCGCAGTTTGACCTGTACGTATGTATATGTTACCGGCAATGTGTATAATCCGGCATTGTATACAATGCCTGAAACGATCAGGCAATGTATGAAATATAATTAATTTTATACTTTGTCTAGGCATTGTATACAACGCCTGCTGGTCTACCGGCAATGTGTAAAATAAGTATATTTCTGTTGTCTGTTATAAAAAAATTACCTCGAAATTTAAGGCTCACGCTCCGCTGCGCTTCGCGCTCGCCTTAAATTTCTAACCTATACGCGGGACCTACAGGAGTAAAGCAGGTTCGATTCCAAACTCAGAGAGCCCCCTCGAGCCCCCCTCGAGCCCCCCCCCCCCCCCCCGAGTCCACCCCCGAGCTTTCCCCGAGCCCCCCCCCTCGAGCTTTCCCCAAGCCCCCCTCGATCCCCCCTCGAACCTATTCTCGAAAATCTTTTTATTATACACATTGCCGGTGGACCAGCAGGCATTCTTTCTATACAATGCCTTGTCATTGTATTCACTGCCTAGGTAATGTGTGTAAATATTCATTCTATTTCATACATTGCCTAAAAGGGCCAGGCATTGTATACAATGCCTGCATTTGTTTGTGAGTGCGCCCGTACGTATGCGTCGTCGCACGCACATACTGACAAGATTTAAAGGTGATAAAGGTCAGTGATGCCATTTTAGTGCTTTCGGCACTAAATCTAGTGCATTTTTGGTATGTTCAGTGCCCATCCAAGATTTTTAGTGCCTAGTGCAATTTCTAGTGCTTTTTTCATGGCTGCTCTTTAATTATAAATAAATTGATATAGCGGCCTTTTTCTGGAATCATTTCATCGCACACGCTATCTCTCACATTTACACGAGTTGGATATCGATGTTGTCACTAGTTTTTTTAGGTTTTTAAGTACAACACAATTGTAAGTTGATTGATTTACACCCAATTGCACTAAACTTAAAAATCGCCTAAGTCTTTTCTTAACTACAACTCGACCAAGTTAAGTAGGCGAATGACAGCTACATGACCGCTAAGTTTGACACCGTTTAAATTTGGTCGTGTTGTAGTTAGGAACAGACTTAGGCGATCCTTAAGTTTAGTGCAATCGGGTGTTAATGTCATAGTTAAGTATATTAAAATATATTAAAAACTAAGTTTTGAATTTTATAAATGTCTTTCTTTTCAAATTTATGCCAATTTTAAATTTTAGTGCTTTGAAGTCGAAAAATCCATAGATCTAGTGCAATTCGTACCGCTTTTAGTGCTCTACAAACTTTGCCTTCTGGCAACACTGATAAAGGTGCGCCAGTCGTGGCTGCCGCCCGCGCTCACACGCACGCTCTGCGCCGCTGCGGTGCCGCTCGTAATAATTTGCACTATGTACGTGTATCTACAGTATACCATAAGTCAATATTCAATTTCCGAATTTAAAGATTATATTTTTTGATAAGTGTAGTTAAATGAAAAAGTAAAAAATAGTTAATAGTGTTAAAAATATAATTTCCTAATAATTTTATTTTTATAAATAAGTAGTTAGGTACCTACATGATTTAGTAAAGCAACATTAAGTAACGTAAGTTTTCAAATCACTTAACATACGTAGGTAATGAAAACATTGTAGTAAGTTCCTGCAGATGCAGGGCTATCGGCTAAAAACAATGAAGTAAATGTAAACTGTAATTTGACAGATGGATGTGATACATTGCTACTTTTCTTTAGTAAGTTTGTATTGGTGTCATAACGAAAGTGGCAATGTATCACATACCTACATCCGTCAATTTACAGTTAATATTAACTTCTTTTTTTTTATGAAATAAAACAATTTTTAACGGATACTAGCGCGGTTTTATTGAAAGTACCTACTTTGGTAATTAGTTGGTATTTGGTTTGATTTTTAGTTTTCCCGACGTTTCGGCAACTTTGCAGCTGCCGTGGTCACGGGGGACTGAAGCTACCTTCTTTTCTTTAGCCGACAGAACCGCTGGTCTATGTACTTACAAAAAATATTAAAAACTTTGTATTATAGTTAGATCCCTGATGCTCACCCTACAACGAAAAAATTGTTTTGTATAGAGATTGACTATGCATTTTTGACGATTGAATAAACTAGCGACAGCCCTACGTGTTTAGGCTATTATCGCTCGCTCGAGGCTCGAGTTGGCCTACTTATTTGATTCTACTATGTTATAGTCGAGTCGATGTTGTACTTTTCTAGGGAACAGCTGATTTTTTTTCGCGATTTCGTGGTTGGCCCCATAGTAAAAGTTGTTCCTTTACGTGGTCTGAACCCCCCTTTTCATTTTTAGATATACTTACACTTAGGAGAAGGTTTTAGTATTTTAACCGACTTAAAAAAAGAAGGTTCTCAGTTTGACCCGCATTTATGTTTGTCCGCGATTATCTCGTGTTTAGCTGAACCAATTTTGATGCGGTTTTCAGAAAAGTATTTATTACATTTAAGAGAAGGTTTTGGTATTTTAACCGACTTTAAAAATGGAACCTCCATTTTTAAAGTCGGTTAAAATACCAAAACCTTCTCATTTTGACCCATATGCATGTATGTCCGCGATTATCTCACGTTTGGTCAAACCGATTTTTCTATCTAGATAATATATCTAATACAGGTTTACACTAAAAAGAAAAAAATAATTAAAAAAAACTGTTTTAAATAACAAAAAACCGACTTCAAAAACCTACACTACCTCTAAAAAGCAAGAAATAATATTCAAATCACTAGATCTTTGTTATAAAACACGTCTATTGAAGTCGGGTGGGGCTTTTAGAATAAAAAAAAGTTGTCCTCCAGCCCCACCCGACTTCAATAGACGTGTTTTAATTATTACAATGATAATGCGTATCTAGTGATTTGAATATTATTCTTGCTTTTTAGAGGTAGTGTATTGTGTAATTTTTTTATGTTGCATATTTTGGCCCTATTTATCGAATTTCGTGCATATTTAAGCGAATTTTTTAGCATATTTGCATGCATATTTTGGGCTTTTTATGTTAGGTACATAGAATCCGGTCTTTAGTGATAGATAACATATATGGAGGCTACACACACACACACACAAACACACACATGCGCGCACACGACCGTACTGGGCCTCAACTCAATTTCGCTATTTTACCACAAAATAGAGTTGCTCACTTGCCGAGAAAACGTTTCTTTCGCATTTGGTCGTACGTATAACTAACTAACTGAAAAAAGCAAATTTTACAGGAGAGCGATTTAAAGATTTCGAAAAATTCAAACCGTTGTAACTTCGCACCTGGGGGCGTATTATGACCTCTTAGTTCCAGCCTGAAAATGAACTGCCGTGCATTTCCGTATTATGATCTCTTATTGCCAGCCAGTCAGGAGTCACGTGACACCTTACTGACTTCTTGGCAGGAATTTTCGTATTATGACGTATCAACTGACAAGCAACTGACATTTGTTGCCGTGTTTTTCTGTCAAAATAAGCTATTCAGTTTACGCCAGATAATAGTGGCTTTTATTGAATTGTTTTGATTTATTTTACAAATTTATGACAAATAAACAAAAAAATCTCACTTTATCACTAAATAAATTTATAAAAAACATGCATAACGCGTGTGTGTGATGAATTATGAATATGTTTTAAAAGAAAGGTTAGTAATTTTTGTCATTATTAGTATATCCAAAATTAGTAAAATCTCTTTGATAAATTATAAGAATTTCTTATAGAAATATTTTTCTTGTATTGCAGGTGCTAATGCATTTCTCTCTCGCTACAATGTCTGCGGGGTCTTTACCTAGCGCACCGTTGTTGGTGATATTTGGAAAACAAATTGGCCCATCCGGTTATACACTGATCCAGACCTACCTAAGTACATCAAAAGTTAACAAGAGTCGAGATCTCTCGAGGTAAAACGCATATTTAACTATAATACAAGGTGAAAGTTGTGTTGTGATTAAAAATAATACCCAAGTAGCTAGGTATATTGTAAAACTAGATTCTGATAGTATCACCTAGCTGTGTCATGATCAAAGTATACTTGGACCTAGTAGTTTGGATGACTACTTGTGCGCTACTTGGATCATGTTAGCGAGCAATCAAAGCGCACTTGGATAAAAAATTTAATCAAAGTATACTTGACCATGCTCTCCTTTCATTCAAGCTTGCTTTGACCAAGTAGTTTTAATGACTACTTGGACGCTACTTAGATCATGTGAACGAGCAATCCAAGTGCACTTTGACATCGCCGTATCCAAAAAGCTACAACCCGGTCAAGTTAACTCGGCAACCGAGGCAAAAGCGATGTTTTCTTATAATCATTGACATATTGTGCCATTACCATGTTCTATCATTTCACTATCATATTGCCTATTTAATCTAACCTATTAGTTATCTATTAGACCATAAAGTCGTCTTGTGTGCGAAAAAATCATTCGAGCCAGGTGCAGAGTTAACTTGACCGGGTTGTACTTTGTCCTAGTTACTTGGTCCAAGTATACTTTGATCGGTATTAAAGTATACTTGAATCAAAGCTACGGTGCAAGTAAACTTTGATCTGTCACAGTGGCTTTTGGAATCATGCAAAGTGATCGATCAACATTCTTGATAGTACATACAACAAATGTTTCATTATTAGGTTTTTTGCCATTACTTATTTCCCCTTTACAGCAAGTAACAAAATATAATTCTAGCAAAAGAATTCTTCAAATATCTTAGAAATGAATACCTACAATACAAGATATCATTTATGTCTCACCACTCACCACACTAAATTTTAGTCAAAATATTGAACTTATTAATGTAATTCCATTCTATTTTTAGGTACCTATCAAATATTACATGAAATATTTGATAGGTACCTAAAACATGTATAATTTCTATTTACAGTTTTTTCATCCGGTGAATTGAGCCATCATAGTACCTTCCCGTTGAAAAAAAGAAGAGACAATACTTACTTTTTGAAAGTGGTATTATTAATTAAAAATCCAGTGTTTAAGATAGTTTTTTATTTACTCATATACCTACTCATCTATCCTATGAAAGGTCATGGTAGGTAAAGTGACATTACCAAATTACCTGATTTAAGTATGTAGGTACAATAATAAGTTAATAGAAAGCTCTGTATCATTTTAATCATAGCATGATATAAATAGAACATAGTAATAGTATTGTTACAATTCATGGTAAAAGTGAAAAATGACTTCCTCTTTACTTTTCATTATTCTGATGTCACTTTAAATCTGAAACAAATTAATTTTAGATTAGTATACAAATACATATGCATATAATAAGAAAAGGCCTTAAGATATGATAAATCAAAGATTGTTTCATACAAGTTAAAATCTTTGAAACAGTTATACCGATGTTAACAACACTAAACGTGCATAAGTACTAAGTCTAACAAGTTAATTTTGTATAATAAATACTTTTTACCTTTATTAGAGTTATAAATGGGTCATGAGATGGAATTTTTCTACATAAGTACCTATTCATTGAATCTTATGATTATTTTAGGTAAGTAGGTAGGAACTTTTGTTTTCCCTATGCGTTATAGAGATTATTGTTTACCTATGTAAATTAACGTTCCATGCTACAGTTAAAACTTACCACTTTATATGATAATTCTAAGAAATGGGTTTAATTTCATTACCTACACTATTCAACCTTACTCTCCGACCTATTTTATTTACAAATAATTTAGATTATAAGTACACTGACTTCTAGGAAATATAAATATTAGATAATATATGTAAGTATTTTAATTGATTACTCAATCAAAGTAGGCACAGACACTTCACTGTCACTTACATTGCATTTCTTGCCTCATTTGTGAGGCATTGCTTCTGAATGTTATTGATTCACAAGCAATCTTATCGGATTCAAATACTTCTTTCAAAGATCCCAGCAGTTGAGCATAGGTAGTTGCAGGTACTCGTCGGTGGAACATCGTTGTCAAACCTATACAACAGAAGAATAACAATCGTTAGTCTAAAATAATTGGTCTCAAAATTAAAGTTTTCAACAAACAATGATATTAATATCATTGTCAACAAACGATTAGTTCAACATTGATCTACTTACAGCATTAGATGTTGTTTGTCATGTTGCCTCGAATTAAAAGTGCCATTAGGTACTATTGTATTGTATGTACATTCTTTATAAATAAAAATAAACGCGACTTATCACTTAGAACTTTAAAATAAATAAAATCTAATGTTTTTGTTTTGGTCTCATGTTTTTTTTACGAAAAAAGTCACAGATTAGATTTCTTCTTTTTAGTTTGGCAATCTACTTTCCTCTTTAGGGAGTAATTTCTGCCAGTGTCAAGTGTTGAGTTCGTATGGGAACACGAACGTTCAGAAATAGACTATTTGTGGAAGTGTGAGTGCATGTTATTTTTAGGTCGAATTTGGTAACATATTACTAAAAACGTTTTTGTTCTTTATATTTTTACTTATTGCTATAAAATACATGTGATTAATAATCAAAAATAATGTTTTAACACACTTTTTCAAAAACCGGTAAAAAACCGGTAAATTTTGATCGGTTTCCGAACGTTTTCTTCAAATCAGTGAAAACGAGACATAGACAACGTAGCCAGGTAGAACCCAACCACTTTATGGCACCTCATAATACGAAAAAGAACAAGTCAGTTTAAGCTCGTAAAATGACTGGCCTAGAAAAAGGCAGGATTACAAAAAGATCATAATACGGCCCCTGTATAGATTTTTAATATGAAACTTGGTGAAAGTCTTTATAGTTAAATGAAATTTAATTAATATTAATAGTAGAAATATTTTCTAAACCTTTAGGTTTTACTTTTATTTCACATACATACTTTTATGTCGTTTTAAGATAGGTACTATTCAAACAAGCTAAGTGGCATAAACACATTTCTTCAATGGAAAATTTGAGAATTTGAATTGTGTAACTGGCAGATGCATGATTTTAGTTGGTATTGTCATTTGGTATATTCTGTGTAACTGTTACTTACACATCATTATTTTTCGTAATAACAAAAAAAATAAAGTTACTTATAACGTTATTAATGTTTAAAATTACAAGTTATGAAAATAGTAGCACAAGATACGTTATTTTAATATTAAAAAAATAATAAAAACTCAATTGTATATGATTTTAGAATATAATAAATTGTTATGATTCGTATATGTTAAATTCAAACATTCGAAACAATTTATGAAAATTACCAATAAAAATAATGTTCTTTTTATTATCCAAGATAAAATTAACTTGCACTATAATTAACTTGAATATAATAATTTTTAAACTTTTAGATTTTTTTTATGCATTCACAATGCTATTTTTATATTAAAATTATTAATACAATTGAAAAATATTAGGAAAAATCGACTCACCCATAGCAACTCAGACGGGACTCGAACCCGCACCCTTAGGATTCCGGCCCAATGCACTAACCAATTATTGCTACCGAGTCGCTAATAGGATTGACGAAATTTTCTAATATCTTTCACGTCTCCGCTGTAGGCCAGCGCCATCTCATCAATGTGAAGTGAATTACTTCGACATTTGAAAGCAGCACCTTTGCAGGTGCTAGACAAATCAATTAAGATGAAATAGCCATATAATTTTTCAATTGTATTAATAATTTTGAATATAATAATTTCCAATAAATTAGTTAAGTTGATTCTGATAAAAAAATCAATAAAATAAAATAGGTTACTAAATTTTTGTTTAATTTCATTTATAAATGCAAAAATTGAACAAATTACAGTAATTTAAAATGAAAATAAATTGTTATATTGTTCTCGGTAAAGTTTTATAAAAATCTTATAAAACTGATGATTATGTATTACGTAAGCTTTTGTTGACTCAATTTTTTCGGTATCTTATTTATAAAAAAAATTGAGTTCATATAACAATCAGGCAGAAAATATTCAGTGCAGTTTCTATGTTCAGAAATTTAAAAACCAGCAGTGATAACCTTTGGTAAAAAGCACCTGTGACTGTGACAATAGTGTCAAGAGCAATCAACTGAGAATCCTGACTATCTCCAGTTTGAGCTTCGAATTCACTTTCAGTATTTGTCCAGATGCGCTTAAGTCGAAAATTTAAATGATGAGCCAGCAGAAATAGCCAAAATAGCTCACATCTCTGATAAATGGTGGATTAAAGAGAAGTAGAGCTCCAGTCTTCAATTGATATGGCAGCTTATAGCGCACTATATAGGTGAATCCTGTAATGCTATATATATATATATATATATATATATATATATATATATATATATATATATATATATATTTATCCCGCAAACAAATGGCCGTCCCCTGAAGGCGAAAGTGCATTTAAACTGGCGTCCACCTGCTTTTGGCGTCCGCATACCGGACGCCACTTTATTAGCCGGTGGCACTTAGGTCCTATTGATCCTAGCTAGCCGTAGTACAAATATCGACGGAAGTCAAAAGTCGTTTAAAATGGCTGCAATAAAATATTGAAAAGTTCCCGAAGAAATCTCAGCGCAGGTGAGGCGCTGCTGCAGCGCGTATATCTCACACTGTATATCGAGAGAAATTTCTGACCACGAGTTCGCGTATTTGGCGTCCACCATTGCGACGTTGCCAGCTTTCTCATGATATCTGTGACAATAGCTCAAATAATATCTACCGCAATTAAAACAATATACATCGTCTTCGGTCAAGTACGCGTTGCGTAATATTCGGCGCTCGATTTAAGTTTTGTTTATATTTAATACTAGCGACCCGCCCTCGCTTCGCTTCGGTTTCTTCTTTTTTTTGACAAAAGCTTTCTTTCAACAACACCCAAAAAAAAAACCTTACAGTCGTCACCCATTCGCTCCAAAAGTCTGTTTCAGTCCCGTTCGAGTCCCGTTTCATCATCGGTGTAAGAAACGCACTTGAATTTATTTTCGCACGCGTTATTTTTTTGCGATAACTCATAAGATATTTATTTAAAAGGTATGGTGTAACATTTATGGCCATATGCCAATTTATTTACATAAAACCCCAATTTATTACACACTTAACCATCCTCAAGAATCACTCTATCATTTGTTGAAAAGTGCAAGAAAATCCGTTCTGTAATTTTTGAGTTTATCACGAACAGTCAGACAGACCGATGCGGCGAGGGACTTTGTTTTATAATATGTAGTGATATTATATCAGTGAAACTAACAAATAAACTCACGTGCAGTTATTGAACATTGGATTTTAAAAAACATAGGATACTTTTGTCCCCATAATCATCTCCTAAAGGGGTAAATAGCAGGGTAGAAGTTTGTATAGGGAATCTATATCCGCTAAACCGATTTAAATGAAATTTGGTATGAGGATAGTATTACTATGACATAGGATAGTTTTTATCCACGAAATCATCCTCTAAGGGGGTAGAAAGGGGTGGAAGTTTGTATAACCACTATGCCGACTGTGATGATATATTCAGAATTGATATCGGTATTGATATTTGTTATTTGGTATCAACAAATCGACATAAAGCTTTGTACTGTGTACAGACGCCCAATTGCCATTTACGGACGCCCAGTAGCTGTATACGGACGCCCAATAGCCATATATTGACGCCCAATAGCTGTATACGGACGCCCAATAGCCATATACGGACGCACAATAGCTGTATACCGACGCCCAATAGCCATTTACTGACGCCCAATAGCTGTATACGGACGCCCAATAGTCATATACGGACGCCCAACTGCTGTATACGGACGCCCAATAGCCATATACGGACGCCCAATAGCTGTATACGGACGCCCAATAGCTGTATACGGACGCCCAGTAGCCATATACGGACGCCCAATAGCTGTGTACGGACGCCCAGTAGCCATAAATACGGACGCCCAATAGATAGATAGATAAATTGTTTATTTCCATCACATACAGTACACATAATATGATAAATTACAAAATTATAAAGAAACATATAAAAAAGAACTGAACTGTGTGCCGTATCGAGACAGAAAACAGAAATTAGAGAAAAAAAATGTAGAAAACAAAAATATATTTTATAAAAATCAGTAATTCAAATTTTATTAAAAAAATCGAAAAATAGCTGTATACGGACGCCCAATAGCCATATACGGACGCCCAATAGCTGTATACGGACGCCCAATAGCCATATACGGACGCCCAATAGCTGTATACGGACGCCCAATAGCCATATACGGACGCCCAATAGCTGTATACGGACGCCCAATTGCCATACACGGACGCCCAATAGCTGTAAACGGTCGTTCAATAGCTATATATTATGGATAGCCTGGCGATCTTACGAATACGGTACTAGACCGATTCCGGTCTTTGAGCCTAACATTTGTACACGATTTAAATCAATTAATTTTTTGAATAAAAATCACTGATTAAATAAAATTGCTTTTATTCTTTCATATTTGCGTAAAAAAATTAAATTCTTAATTTTATATCGTGGATGGACACATACAAATGAATGTTAACGGTAACTTTGTTTTTAAATTACTACATAATATTTACAGTTTTTTTCCTAAAAATCTGCTAAATCATCCGTCCTTATATCTTCCATAATATATTTTTAACTATTTTTTTGGTCTTCACTAGTATTTTTCCGAATTAAAGTGTCAAATAAGTAAAACAAACGTGTATTGTAGTTTCACGCACTATTTTAGGTTGATTTTAAAAGTTCAAGCAAAAAATCGAAAATATTGGATTTTCCGTTTTTATTGCAAAAAATCAGTGATATTTTATTTTTCACAAAAAACATATTTTTCCAACCCTGGGCCTAGCCTTTTCATTGAACGTCGCTGTTTCATTAGCGGCCTTAAATGACATATGGGGCATCCGGCATCCGTATATGTTAGACCTTACGAATATTGGAACAAATTAAATGTTGAAACTGTGTACTACAGACAAGCGCTAGGAAAAGAAAGAGATAATAAACTCAAAGCTGGCAACGTCGCACTCTCAAATACCGTCCATCCTGTGAGGACGTTAAATAATCGATGCCATAGGTGAATTGGGATCAATATATCAAGGATGCCTATGTTCAAAAATGTTCGTGCATGACTGCAAGACGAATATCGCGAAAAATAAAATTATCGGAAAATGACGTATCCCACGGAGCTGTAAATCAAAAAACTAAGCAATATTCATTAAGACATGTTAAAAAAAGTAAGGGGAACTGGGGGACGTCGTAATGATGCACGACGTGCATGACGCCAAAAAGATTGTATTGATATATATATATATATATATATATATATATATATATATATATATATATGCTTTACGCACTGTAACAGTAGGAGTGCCATCAGTGTATTAATCAATTTATTTATACTGAGCTTTCTTCTCTTTAGGGTTTCATTATATTTTTTCTATGAGTTATGCACTTTCCAACAAAACACACTGATCCATACAATGTCTGGCCCTGTGCACCAATTGCAGTAAATCCATAGTGTAGTTTGAAGAACTACAGACATTGCAGCGCCTGGGATGGACTTAAGAAAGTTCAGGGGTAACCAAAGAGCCCAAGACCTACGCTTACCTCTCAGCTCTGCCCTCCTTATTGCAAATGCAGTACTTGCAATTTGGCGGTTTCGAGGTAAACGCGGGAAACCTATTTTTTGATATCTATGCAACAAGTCTATGTTATACAACATTTAAAGTCTACCTAAAAATTAAGAAAAAAATCAAGCTTTCTATTGACATATTTTTTCTTTTACTTTAACGGTGTCCTCTAAATAAAATGCGGAATACTGCATTTTTATCTACCATTTTGTGATTGTGGGCTTTACTATCACTAAGTTCAAATGCAGTATCTGTGTTTATTACTGCAAAATTACCTAGCACGTGTTCAAAACTGCGTTTCTAACTAGCAATTATGTACTATTTTCATGCATGGCACTAGTTAAAAGTGTTAGCTTCAGATACTTAAGTAGTGAAGAAACAAAATAAAACAAATTTTTGGTAGGTAAACAAAATAAAACAAATTATTACCAGAAAATTAGTTTTATACACTTCTAAGACATCTGCGCGTACAGACATTTTTTACGAATTACAATGAGTATATGATTGGTATTAATTCAGATGTTATTTTAGAATTAATTAGTACCTTCCTGACATTTCAAGACCTATCCAGGGTCACGGGAGGACTAAAGTAAAAAAGTTGTTCATATAAAGTTAATCAGAAAACAAGAACTAGCTACTGAATCTACCGCCAGTTACTCTCAGAGAAAGAACTGGTGGAAGAAAACTCATAGAGGTTGTGTCGATCTCTCTTTTGATCCCTATGTTCAAAACGAACTAACTGTATCTTTAGATCCCGCAGTTGTGATTCAGTACGGGATTTTAGTTTAATGAATTATGAGGTCCCAAGCTGGTGGTACTCTCCAACCATATTCTCTATTGAAATTTGGATACTTGTTGATTTCATAGCCTCGCGTAGCATACTGGGAATGAGTCTTTGGTCTTTGGCAAGGATTTGTGGTTTATCATTTTTAATGTAATGGATGGGTCCTTTTGAGGCATGTTCACACTCTGCAGTCTTGCTATCGCGCTTGTTCTTCATGTCAACTACATGTTGTTAAATGCGCGTCCCTATACTTCTCTTTGTTTGCCTGATGTAAGAGAGCCCACAGTCGCAATCTAGTTTATCGACGCCTGCACCTTGAAAAGGGATGTTGCACTTGACAGGTCGTAAGAATTGGTTTATCTTCCTCGGCGGCTCGAAGTAGATCTTGATAGCACTATTCAGAATACCTTTAATCTTGTCAGTGACACCTTTCATGTAAGGTAGAATGGCAGGTTGTCGTTCTACTGTGGCTGGCTAGATAAGGTTTTTGTGATGGAGGCGTGGTACTGGCAGTTTGTTACTTCGCAGAACTTGCTTGACATGCTGAAGCTGCTGAGCCTGACAGCTGTGTCAAAAGTAAAGCTGCTTTACTGGGTGATTTCTCAGGAAATGCAAACCCATAAATATTTAGTCCTGGACCAGGTTAGCTGCAATAATCTATTACGAGTTCTGGTTTAAACGATTTTTGCACTTAACGGAGATACTGTTCCAGATATATATTATATTGGAGTTTTTCGTCTCTTAAATAAGTTGCAAGTGAGGATACGTCCACCTCCTTAATGAATAAAATAGTTCTAGCCTAATTACGAGTTCATTTTTGTGTGTTCTTTAACTTTTGGTATAGCAGTTGATCACATATTTTTCCCGAGACAAACCACCATTTTACTACCTTGATCCAATTTATCAACACAATCTCGATCAATTTCGCCGTCCCCTTGGACAACTATTCAAAGCACTGCTGAAAGCTGGAACAGACTGGCAAAGACATTCTAGATGGAGTGATAACCACAAGATATACCTTCAGGTCGTCTCTTTGACCGCTGATATTTCAAAATGAATTAACTTTTTATCGATTTTGCATAATTAATAAATTTAAAAAATAAAACTATTATTATTGAATTATTAAACAACTCATGATATAGTTTAATTTAATAAAAAAAACTCAACATAATGAAGTGAAACTATGCAAGTGAACAGTTAAATACTGATTTTCAAGAATAACTCCAATGTAAAATAATATATCTGGTAGATAACTGATTTACTTTCAACAACATTCCAATGTAAAAGTATGTAAATGCCTAGATACGATTAAAAGATCAACTGAATTACGACGAATAAATGTGTAAGTACTCACATACATACTTATGCATTGGGATTGAACATAATCAGCACAACATTATCTTTATAACGATAGGCGCCTCATTCCCGAATATATTTAAATATTTCCAATAAATTGACAAATTCCTGATAACCACTATGCGTATAATACTCTAATTTTAATAAAATATTCAGTTAATATAGGTACTTCATCTTGACGGTGTTGGTAGGTCTACCACGACTGACGATTACTTTCTTTAATCATAATATGCTGTTTTGTATTCGTATAGTACTTTCTTTTAACTGTCTCTAAATTTTATAGAGTTTATTTGAAATTACTAAACAAAAAGTAGAGTTTACGCGTGCTCCTCGATTGTCCGCAGAAGAACTGTGAAAGTGGCAGTTACCCGCATTCCGTGTGATCTTCCTCCGTATAAAAAAGTGTATCTGGAACTTAAATAGTTTTACGCTGTGTTTTTTGTTACTTAAATGCAGATATATACTAATACGTCTGGGAAAAAATTTATTCTGATCAAAAAAATTAAATATTTCTTGTCGATAAAAAAATATGGGTACGTAGATGCCAAAAATGCAATAAAACGTATTTTGTGTATCTGCCACATACACACTTATACGTAGCGTGTGTCGATTTGAAACACTTTCTAAAATTTCCTCCTTTGCGAGCACAAAACTTTTACCATATTATTCCAATCAAATTAGACATTCATCGTTGCATCAAATCAGGTATTTTTAGTTTTTGTTGGTAATGTGGAGTATTCTTAGAGCATTTAACCAAGTATTAAATGCTCTAAGGGAGTATTCGACCTCGGCAGACGACCGGGTCATTTTAAAAAATAAAAAAGTTACCTTGATTAACTTTTTTACAATTTTGACCCGGAAGGACTAGTTTGTCATCAAGATTGTATAAAAAAGTTTTAAAGTAGGTTAAATTTGCAACAATTTGAGGGTAAAACGGTTTTGATATGAAATAATTTTTAAAAAATCAATTTTTTTACTTAAATTTCATGTTGTTTAAAATTACCTATTTATGTTTCTGAAGCTTTATTATTATTATTTATTAAAGACACAATAACAGACATCAGACGGAAAACAAATTACAATAAAATTCTTATATATTAGGTGCACGTCTGTGCCCAATTACAATTGTGCACAATTTTTTTAAAGAAACGGGACATGACAGTTAGATAGTTATCTACTAGTTGATTTAGTAGTTACTTATTAATTTAAACACATAAAAGGAAGATTAGGTATATAAAATTGAGTTGAGAAAAGAAAAAATAACATTAGATCAAAATCAAAAATCTAAAAATACTAATATCTGGATACGTACTTAAAAATGATTAAAGAATGGGATTATGACAGAGCTCTATTTAAAAAATTGACATGACAATTGAATTTGTCGTGATCGCCGCAGATATCATTATAGTAAGCACACATTCGGTGCACAGGATTATTTTTGGACACATTGTTTCTATGAGGTTGTATAGAAAACAGTTACCTTAAATTTTAACAACTCCAATAAACTACCACCAGCGAAACCATTAGCAATCTGTACCCTTAGCACGAACAGCTATCGAGAAAAATAACGCGCATAAAATTACTCGAATCTCACAAATTTGTATGGACATTAGTACAGCGCCACTACGTCCGTAAACGGAACTAAGATTTGGAAGCACGAAAAATTTTGACATAAGGTATCGAGCAGCCTTCGAATCGAGATCGAATAGTAAAGTTACAACAACTTGTATGGAAATCGGTAGCACGAACCCACTTTTGACATACGGTATCGAGACACTCGCAAGCTGGCTATCGACAACTTACTCACTGACATTTTTTCAGTGAGAGACTTTTCGAGCAAATTTGTATTATTTATTATTAAATTCTAAAAGCATGTATGTAGTAACAAAAATTAAATTTGAGAACTATGACATGTCCACTGAATTATCCACAGGCGATATTACTTAAATTGTCGAATCGAATCCAAAACTTTTTTGGTCCTACGTTAAACAGAAAAATAATATCAATAGTGCATTTCCATCAAAAATTACATATGAAAACAATACGGTTACTACGGGCCCAGAAATATGTAACACGTTGGCTTTCTTTTTTTCCGCTACATACGATTCTATCAGTTGTTCTGTGCCCGATTCTGTTTCCGAAAATGGTACTGACATTATTGTTACTGCTGAGGACTTGACGGAATCTCTCACAAATGTGATAGAAACCACAAACTGCCTGAGTAATATTTCGTTTTCTGTTGATCAGGTTTTAAAACATCTAAAATCTATTGATCGTAACAAAGGGGCCGGCATTGATGGTATACCTTATATTTTTGTATGGAATTGCGCTAAACAACTATCAATACCTCTCACACTAATATTCAATAAGTCGTTATCCTCAGGAACCTTTCCTTCATATTGGAAAACTGCCTTAATTATACCTATCCATAAATCGGGTGACAAACACTTAGCTAAAAATTACAGACCTATTTCAATTCTACCAGTTTTTGCTAAGATATTAGAAGCTATGTTATGTCCCATAATAATCTGGCATATAAAACGTCTACTCATTGAAGAACAGCATGGTTTCGTAAGTTCACGTTCTACTAGCACCAACCTAGTAAGTTTTGTAGATGACGTTGTTCAATCTGTTGATGCTCGTGTATCCGTTGATGTGATTTATACAGACCTGTCAAAAGCTTTTGACAGGGTTAGTCATAAAATCTTATTGATTAAATTATCTAGATATGGTTTTGCTGGCGATCTCCTCAAATGGTGTTCGTCTTATCTATCTCACCGTTCCTCAAAAGTTGCGGTGAATGGTTTCACATCGGAACCATTCTTGAACCCATCTGGCGTACCACAGGGGTCACATTTGGGACCAGTATTTTTCAATCTTTTCATTAATGATATTACTAGTTGTCTAGAACATAGTCGATCATATTTGTATGCAGATGATTTAAAGATACTGAGACCGATAAAAGATGAGCGAGATGTGTCTTTACTGCAAAGCGATATAAGTAGAATAGAACAGTGGTGTATTAGAAATGAAATGGTTTTAAATCCAGAAAAATGCAATTTTATTAGCTTCACTAGAAATCATAACACATTTCCCAGAAACTATTATATATCCGACCAGCCACTTGAAGAGGTTGAAGAAGTCCGAGATTTAGGGGTTACATTAGATAAAAAACTAACCTTTAAAAATCATTACAATACTATGGTAAATAAAGCTCTGAAATGCCTAGGTTTTGTAATTAGAAATTGTAAGGACTTCAAGAATTCCAACACTAAAATCAAATTATATAATAGCATTGTTAGATCTAGCCTTGAATATTGTAGCATCGTGTGGTCCCCTCACTACGAAGTTCATTCAAATAATATTGAAAGAGTGCAAAAGAGGTTCCTTTATCATCTGGCTTATCAATGTAAAATGGCAAAAAAACTCGATTCTTATGCAAAGAGACTAAAATATTTCAAAATGACCTCATTAAAAAACAGGCGCAAAAGACTTGACCAAACTTTTATATATAAGATAGTTAATAGTATATTTGATTGTCCACAGATACTGAACAAAATAAGTCTCAACATTCCACTAAAACTCCCGCGCTTCTCCAGATATACTTTATTTTAAGCAAAGTATTCGAAAAGTAATTTAGGCCACTATTCCCCACTAAATAGATTACAAACACAATATAATGCAATCTCAAAAAACAACAATGATCTGGATATTTTTTGCCTATCACTACCTGTTTTTAAGAAAAGAATCACAGATATTCATAAATAAACTAGCAGTTGCCCGCGACTTCGTCCGCGCAGACCCTAGGGAACCTTTAACCAGGATAAGGTACTCCTTAGGCTCCGCCTATGTATTTTTGTAATTTCATCTAAATTTGTCCAGCTGTTTGGGTGTGAGGAGGAGGTAGTAAATACACACATATACATACACACATACACACACACACACACACACACACAAGTTTTTCGCATTTATGATATTAGCAGGAGCTGTTTTTGTATTTCGTACAATTTTGCATTTGTGTTGCAGTTACTGAGTCCTCATTAATTTTATTCATCCACTTATTGACGCGTATTTCACAAGTTGCAAATGGCTCACTTGACACGGTTATTTAGTTATAGCTTTTCATAAAGTATTTATTTTTTGTTTTACTTACAGTATAAGTATAATTACTTAGTATAATTACAGTTTGTTTGTTAGTTAAGTTTAAGGGCGATTGGCTTCTGTTATGTTTTTTAAGTTTTTAACTTTATGCTTTCCGTGGCAACCTTTAAGTAAGGCAACACTTACCTTGTATATTATCTTTTAAGTTACCTATGTGCATGTGAAGTGTATGACCTTGTTGGTTGTTCTAATAAATAAAATAAAAAAATAAAAAATTGTTCTCATTAAACATAGAAATTTGTAAAGTAAAAATCTCGTCATTTAAAATGACTCATTTTACGCTATCCACGGTGTCCCCCACATCCACCATACCTATTTTTTAGCAATATTTTAGAACTTACCTACAAAACTCAAATAAAACTAGAAGATACGGTGTTATACTTGTAATATTTGTTTTCAGTCACAAAATCACACAGTTTGCATACAGTTAATTAATTATATTTAATTTAGGTATTAAAACAATAAGGCCTTAAAACTATGACGAAAACACTAACCAAATACTTATAACAATGCAAACTTAATAAAGTTTATCGAATCTTCAAACACTATAGGCAGGCACTAATTTCGATGAAATTCACATATTTTCATAGCACGTCCAAAGATTTTATTGTTTATTTGTAAACAATTTCTTGTTATTTGACGATAATCCATTGTTATTCTTCAAGTTCATAAAAAATCTTCAATTAAGTAGAACAATTTGATGAAATTATGACACATTGTAGTTAACTCTTAGGTCATAATATTATTTCCTCACGAATTGTATTATTTGTTAGCTGACACAGATAAATCATTTTAGACAAAAACAAAGGCTTCACGGCTTTTTATTATTTTAGGTTATATTTTTTATTAAATCACAGGATGCGAAAGAAAGAGAGAAAGAATAGAGACACTCTTCTTTTTCAAACCAATCACGGGCAAGGTGCAATGACCGTTCAAAAGCATGGGCAAAATCATGCACTTATTGAAAAATTATTTTAATATTTGTAAATTAATTTAAGTTATTAAATGAAATTAATATTGTTAACAATTTTATTAATAATAATAAGAATAATAAATGTAAAATTATGATGATAAACAACTTGATTGAATTATAATTGACATATTTATGATTTACATAGATATGTAACATGGTTTTTGAACGCACCTTGCTTCATGCACGTTAGCTTTATTTATCGCTACTACTATCGAGCTAACGTTAGCCAGCTCTGTAAAATTGGTGCTGCCGATTTTGCTAGCTTTCGTATCGAGTACGTTATCGAGTAGTATTTTTTGACGCGCGTAAGATTTCTCGATAGCTGTTCGTGCTAAGGGTACTGATGAAGTGTGCAGATGTCGCTTATCCACCTACGCCGTTCAAGTGAAACCATATTCAGATACTTTAATCGATCCTCATAGTCCGGTATTTTTCTACGTAAGCCGTATTTTCAGCATAACGTTCTTGCAAATCTACGCTGCATTGCCTCCAGCCTATCTCTATGAGTGCCCTCAGACCAAATAAAAAAGTAAAGGCGGAGTCTTCCGACAAAGCGGTGAGGCCAGTAAAACTACGCCTTGGCTGTGTACATACACAGTTTACGCACACATATGTAACGAAACTACGCCTTGGCTTTCGTTCGTCATTGGGCGTTCCATATCGAACCCTGCCGCCCAGCCCCCGCCCGCCCCCTAGTACGCACACATGTACCATCAAAAACCGGCCTCACTTAGTTGTTTGCAACCACTGCGCAACGCTTCCTTTTTTATTTGATCTGAGATGAGTGCCATAAACAGGGGACCATATTGCAGAACAATACTCTAAGATGCTTCGCACCAAAGCACAATATAAAATTATCCAGGATTTAATGTTTTTGAATGGTTTAGCGTTTCGAAATATGAAACCCAATATTTGACTTGCCTTAGCAGTCTTAACACAAATATGATCATAATGAGACCGGAATGTGAGGGACGAATCAAAATATATTCCCAGACGAACGGTTACAACACGAACTAAAGTAGTACCACAGATACTGTAATTGAACTGGATTGGACATTTTTTTGTAAAAGTAATTGTCTGACATTTATCAATATTAAGGGACATTTCATTCAGATGACACCATTTTGAAACAATGTTGAGAATTTTTTGTAATACCTCGCAGTCCTCACAACTATCAACGCGTTTGAAAATTTTAATATCAGCAGCAAAGCGAGACAGTCACACTCTATAATAATTTCAAGGAGATCGTTGATGAAAATCAGGAAAAGGAGTGGACCGAGGTTTGAGCCCTGTGGAACACCAGAGCCCGGACTAAAAGACAAAGATTCATAACCGCTGACTGTGACCAACTGGGATCAATTTAACAGGTATGAGCTAAGCCAGCGCAATAGACTTCCATGGATACCCATATGAAATGCCTTAGCCAGCAGTATCGCATGACTAACGCGATCAAATGCCTTGGCAAAATCAAGGTATATGCTATCGACCTGCCCCCTGCTATCAAATGTATTACACAAAAAGTTAGTATAGATTAGTAGGTTTGTTTTAGTTGATCTACCTTCAGTGAAACTATACTGCCTCTGACTAAGCAAAGGTTTGAAGTGGTTGTAAACGCATTGATATAGGAGGGACTCAAAAAATTTGGCGAACCAGTTTAATATACATATAGGTGATAGTTTTTTATATCCTTTTTATCCCCTGACTTGTGTACTGGTATAATCCTAGCCTTTTTTCCAATGTGATGGAAATACTCCCTCGCTGAGCGATTTATTATAAATTAAAGTTAATGGCTCGGCTAAGGCCTTAGCCGAACACAGACGTATAAATATCGGTGGTATACCGTCAGGTCCTGCGCTTTTAGATAAATCAACTTTTTTAAGTGAAGCCAATACGGAGTTCATTGGTATTTACAACTGACCCATAGAAAAGCTATTTGGGTGGAATTCGGGAGTAAAAGTTGTGTTTTTTGTATTCTCATAGACAGAGGAAAAAAAATTAGCAAAGAGATTTACTATTTCATCTCCCGTGGCAGCTGCCTGATCATTTAGAATATTTAGATACATACTTACGATTCGGTATGGTATTGCAACTTTTTTCCTCCTAGTAAATTGCCAGCCAGAAAGATTTAATATTCATGGTTAAGTCTCTTTCGAGGTTATAAATGTAAAGTCTGAAACAGTTTTCCATTATAGTTTTGGCACGTGATCGCAGCGTTGAAAAAGTGTCAAAATCTCGAGGATTTTTGAAACGTTTGTTTTTTTTGTTATGCTATCTAGTTTTTAGGGTTCCGTACCAAAATGGTAAAAAAGGAACCCTTGGTGTGACTCAGTCTGTCTGTCTGTCTGTCACAGCTGGATATCTCGAGAACTACTAATGGTATCTGACTGAGCCGGTGTGCCCAATCAGTAATGTCAGAGGTGTCAGGTAGTATCAGTATGATGATGCTAGAAGATGTCAAAAATGCACTAGAAATGATAGTCGACCGATACTACGGAGTTACTTTATTGTACTGAAAAATTATAATAATTGAATATTGCAAATGATTGAAGTAGGTCGCTACGTTGCACATTATATTAGCGGCTACTAATGTACGATGACCCGTACATACTCCCAACAACACAAAAAGGAAGAAATGCATGTAAAAATTATGAAAATTGGTAGGATAACTTAAAAATGTCAATGTAAACTTAAATATTTCAAATTAATTAAAGGAATGTAAAATTGCACTAAAAACATCAAAGTAATATAAAATGTCAATAAAACTTAAATATTTCAACTTAAGTATAAACATGTAAAATTGCATTAAAAATTATAAAAGTAATAAGTATATAAAGTGTCAATAGAACTTAAATATGTCAACTTAATTAGTTTGTATATAAAACGTCAACTTAAATATTGCATCGTAATTATTATTAGGTAAATAACAAAAAGGTAAAACTTATAAAAGGAATATACAAATTGAAGCAATTGTAATAAAATAAAAAGCAAATTAATTATTATGTAAATTTGTAGAACTATGAAGTTCAAAATGAATTTTCTTCGGCATGGTTGGCGAAGTACCGGTGTCCACACTGACTGTGGAGCCTCTCAATGCGCTAGTCATCCTTGCGGGCGGCAACAAAGTGCGTGGCGTCGGAACTATTACATCATCAATGAATGACGTCTCGTCCACCGTCCGCGCCGACTGATACGTCGTATTTTGCTGTGCAAGCGTATCTTTCTGCAGTTTGTATTGTTTTATTTTTATGTAACATCCAACCACGAATAATGATGCTATTAATGCAAGTATAATAGTATAGATAATTATGTAGTGCATGGTATTACTTGAAGTAAACTCTTCTAATTCTTGATTCTTCATATTGTAAACCTTCTGTTGAATTTCTTTATATACATTTTCATGATTTTCAGGGACAAAGGTGTTGGGTAATGAAACATTAATGATTTCATTCAAAGACGATTGAATCTGTTGCATGTTAAGGTCAATGGATGGGCTCACTGAAATCTGATTGGTGTAGTCATGTTGAGCATATATCAAAAATTTGTCTCCCTTAATTACACATCCCGGTTCCGGGGTTATCAGTCCATTGCCTCGTAATTGTTTTGTTATTATTTCCGTTGAACATATGATTCGTACGGAGCACTCGTCGCAACATGAGTATAGCCAGGTGTCGCGAGCGTGCAATTTGATCCACCTGTCAGCACATTTCTTTGCGGCGGGCATGCAGTATGGTTTATCTTCATTATTTATTTGTAATTGTAAATTGCAAAGGGATTGCCCCAAGGTCAGTGCATAGATTGGCTGAGTCAACGGGCAAAACATCTGTTGATCGGTGTGACGTATGCAGGTTTGTATATCACTGTCTGTCATAGGTATAACTGTGTCTTTCTTGACGTTCAGAGCTAAATATTTTGTTGCAGTTTTCGTATAAATTACGCTTCCTTGTTTTCTTTGCGGGATGTCAATAATGTTGGTAAGCTCGAATGAGTCACGATTTAAAAGCGGTATATTTATTTCCATGATCAGCAGTCTTGACGTCACTCTAGCTTTCACGTGAAGAAGTCCATATAAATCTCTCACGTTGTCAGTAGGTAGAACCAGTTCATTTTGTAATTGAGCTGATACAGTGTTAAGCTCTTGTTGCAGCTGAGCGGGTTCCAGCATATGGATGTTCAGGCGACCATGGTAAATGTCAGTTACCATTTCTAGGACTGAATCCTGTATTCGGCGAATGTTAGAAATTATAACATTGACTGATATTAATGATGACATAGAGTGAAATGCGCGTAATGCAATTTGATCTGCCTTTGTTATTGCGTTCATTTCGGAAGTCATGACTCTTAGATGTTTGTATATGTGATCGAATTGAGTGTTCATTATCTTTTCGTTCCGTCTAAGTATGTTATTTTGCGCTTCGACGACTGAAGTTTGATTTTTGAACAGGGTAAGTAGATGATCTTCTCTGCGGCGTACTGTTTCGATATCCTTCTCGTATCTTTGAGCGAATGAGTCATCAAGCACCCCAAATAAGGTGTTCGCCAAACTTCCAACCCCGTTGAAAAATCCTCTCTTTTTTCTACGAGATATACGCTGATAGTTTGTCAATAAGTCATTGTAGTGACGTATTTCGTCGAGTTCGTGATTAAATTGCGTAATGACGGGTGAGCATGAACTGTCATTACTGCAAATTGCATCTACAGTGTTTATGTAGTTTCTGACTACTTCCATACTTTGCCAATATGTACTCATATTGTAGTATACGACCATTTTCCAATGGTCCTGGATGATTCGTATATCGGAAATCTTGTCAAAAAACAATGTATTGTTGTTATTTAGGCTTTTTATGTTTGTCATACCTTTTATAGGAGTAAAAAGTGCCATTAAAATTGTCATTGTCATCAAAAGTAGCTTGCACATGCTTCTTTTCTTTCTCATACGTCTCGTTATTGGTGGTTGTGGAAGGTCAGTGTTAGAAGTGGGCTTCGTTATGTCAGGTTGAGTGTTCACTGGCAGCGGTACAAGTTTAATAATTGGTCGCTTAAGATGACCTCCTTTTGTTCTCAAGGTGACAACCCTAACGCGTCCGTCTTTGCCAGGATGCACCTCGGTCACTCGTCCTAAGGCCCATTTTGTTGGTGGCATATTTTCTTCTTTTATGAGGACGATGTCATCAACTTTTAAGTCGGCTTTCGGATGATTCCATTTCTGCCTTTTTTGAAGATGATGCAAGTAATCTGACGACCATTTCTTCCAAAAGTCACGATGCATTTTTTCTATCAACTGCCAACGTGTTTTTATGCATTTTTCATGTATGTCAGTCATTGGAGGTGACAACAATGATCCTCCAATGAGGAAATGTCCTGGAGTTAAGTAATCATCCTCTGGATTTTCTGTCAATGCGTATAGCGGTCTGGAATTGAGGCATGCTTCAATCTGAGCTAACAGCGTAGAGAATTCCTCGTATGTTAGCTTTTGTTCGCCTAACACACGTTTTAGGTGATGCTTCGTACTCTTCACTGCCGCTTCCCAAAGACCTCCAGCGCTAGGCCATACCGGGGCATTCAGGTGCCAGGTTACACCCATTGTAGAAATGTCAGCGAGGAATTCTTCGGTGATAACTTGTAGAACCTCTTTGTACTCCATCTTCAAAGCTCGTGATGCACCAACGAAATTAGTGCCATTGTCACTGTACACGTGCTTTGGTGTACCTCTTCTCGCGCACATGCGCTTGAAGGCTGCAAGGAACGCTGGTGTGCTAAGGTCTGACACTAGCTCTAAGTGTATCGCCTTAGTTGCAAAACACACAAAAACTGCGATGTATCCCTTCGTAGTTTTTATTCCGCGTCCTTTGTTTGCTTTCAACTCCACTTTTCCACTGAAATCGGTTCCACAGTGTGTAAAAGCTCGAGATGGTGTCACTCTTGCTTCTGGTAAATCTGCCATCAGCTGGTTCTGGTTAGGATGGTTAAATCGAGTGCATCTGACGCATGATCTTAAGTATTTTTTAACTGTGCGACTTCCTCCCATCACCCAGTAATTCTGTCTTAAATGTGTCAAGGTTAGTGCAGGACCACCGTGAAGTGTTTGTAAGTGACCTTGATTTATGAGTAACTCTGTCAATCTTGAATCCTTTGGTATAATAATAGGATTTTTTGAGTTGTCGCTTAGATTTGAGTGACGTAGTCTTCCACCCACTCGTAAAAGGTTATTTTTATCCAAATACGGCTGTAATTGCAGTAAAGGACTTTTGGATTTCACAGTCCCATTCCTTTTTAATTCCGTAATGTCCAATAGGAATTCTTTAGTTTGCGTTGCTCGAATTATAATCATAAGTGCATTATTCATTTCGCTCGCTGTGACGTAACTCGAGTTGTTCGGTGCATCGCGGACATTGCCCGCAGTGTCGTATTGCTGTCTAGACGATTGCAGTCTTCGTGACGTCACGCGGTGACGAATGTTGTGTATGAAACGTGATATTCGGGCAACCACTCTAGCGATGTGCGTAATCGAGTGATGTTTATTTAATAGATTTTCTATAATGTCAGTTTCTATGAGTGTTGTGCATGTTTGTGGCTCTTTTTTCATCTCTATTTGAGGCATGTCAATCTTTGTATTGTCAATTTTGGGTATTGTGTCCTTGATCCACGCAGGTCCATTCCACCACAGCGTATGTTCCATCAGCTGAGATGTTGTTAGGCCCCTAGTTGCGCAATCAGCTGCATTGTCCTTTGAGCTCACATGTCTCCAGCACGAAACTGGTATAATGTCAAGGATTTCCTTCGTCCGGTTAGCTACGAATGCCTTCCAACGTGTCGGCTGTCCTTGGAGCCAACCCAGGACGACTAAGGAACCCGTCCATCCATATATAGGGATGTTGGTGTGTGGTAATGCATTTAAAACTTTCTTCATAAGTTTTGATAAGAGATGACTGCTACACAGCTCCAGTCTTGGTAGCGAAACTGTGCTCTTCCGCGGTGCAAGTTTTGTTTTTGAACAAACAATTGTAACAGTCGACTCGTTCTTGTCATTTTTGGATTTTAAGTAAATAACTGCTGCGTACGCTCGTTCGGACGCGTCACAGAATCCATGAATCTCGACTGACGTGTGGAAATTGCCGACCCATCTTGGGATTTGAAACTGATCAACGTTTTTTAAGTCATCACGAAGTTTAATCCATTCGTTTAAAATGTCATTTGGAACCTTGTCATCCCACTCCATTGTCACTAACCAAAGTTTTTGGAATAATAATTTGGCTCTTATCGTGAGTGGAGATAGCCAGCCAAAAGGGTCAAAAATTTTCGAAATTTGTGACAATAATATTCGCTTCGTACACGTCATTGTTTTGTTTTTGTCATTATCAATTGGATGAAATGTAAACATATCAGTGGCGGGGCTCCAACGTAACCCGAGCGCCTTTGTTGAGTTTGCACTTTTGAAGTCCATTGTCGTCGGGTTAATTTGATCAGCTGATAGTGACGACAACAACTCCGTACTATTACTTGACCATTTTCTAAGGTTTATTTTCGCGCCTTGGAGCATTTTTATTAATTGTTGTTGAACTTCTTTTGCATCCGAGATTGAGTGATGGCCTCCTAGCAAATCGTCGACATAAAATTGGTTTTGCAATACTTCTGCAGCCAATGGATACTTATCTTTGTCGTCACACACTAGTTGTTGCATAGTACGTATCGCTAAGTACGACGCCGATTTCATACCATAGGTTAAAGTACACAGACGGAATTCCCTAAGTCTATCCTTTGGATTATGTCTCCATAAGATTTTTTGCAACTGTTGCTGATCTGCTTGCAAGAGAATGCATCTATACATTTTTTCACAGTCAGCAGTGTATACATATTGGTAAGTACGCCATCTGAGTAATAAATCTTGTATGTCTTTCTGTAATTTCGGGCCACACTCCATGAGGTCATTTAAGCTCTTTCCGGTTGATGTTGGTGCAGATGCGTTAAAAACCACACGAAGTTTGGTGGTTGTTGAGTCTTCTCGGTGCACACCATGATGTGGCAGATAACACATAGGTTGTTTGCGCTCCTTACATTCTATCATGTGCCCTAACTCTTCGTACTCGTGAATAAATTTTTGATAGCTGTCATGTAAAGTAGGATTTCTTGCGAGACGTGATTCCAATTGCTTGAATTGGGCTATAGCTCGAGATTTTGATAGGCCGAGCTCTTTTTCAAAATTGCTTTTTAATTTCAGGCGAACTTCGTATCTTCCATCTGGCAGTCGTCTTGTGGTTTTGACATATAATTCTTCACAATACTGCTCCTCTTTCGTCATCGTGGTAGAGTCGTTTGATATTTCTTCCATCTCCCAGTAAGCGGTAATATCTTCAATGTTGTTGATTACTACACTGCATTGGAGAGGAGATTGCACTGGTCCAGACAAAATCCACCCTAATTTTGTCTGTTGAGCGATTGGTTGGTTTTCTGAGCCTTTTATCAACCCGCTCATTATTATACTGGTGTAAATCTTTGCACCCAGTAAGAAGTCAATTTGTCCCGAAACATTGTAATTGGGGTCAGCGAGCTGTATGTGTTCGATATGAGGGTAAGGCTTGTCAAATGTAGTATGCGGTAAGTTGTTGATAAGTTTTGTCAATACTCAAATCATGGATTGACATACATTCCAGATTTATTTTTCCTTTGCCTCTCTTCGCTGAATCACCCACTCCTATGACGGAGGTATTCACATGTTGACGAGGTAACCCAAGCCGTTGAGCGGCATTTTCGGTTATAAGGGTGACTTGAGAACCCTGATCTAAAAGTGCTCTCATTTTTAAGTACGAATTATCTGCAGCTCGTACTTGAATTTGCACAGTAGCCAATAAAATATCGTCATCTTTATTTGTAATATTATTTGCATTACTATTCTGCTGACGCTGAGGTTTCGGTGGCGAAGTCCAACCGTTCGTTTGTGTGTCACTAACCGCGTCATGCAGTAAAGTATTGTGCAATCCATTGCAAGTTTTGCACCGTTTATTTGATCGACATACATTTCGCTCGTGGAAATATAAACAATTTTTACATATTTGATTGATGGTTATAACTTTCATTTTAGCGTCAGGTACCAAATTTTCAAATTTTCGGCACTGATACAACATATGATCGTTGCTGTTGCATACCACGCAGCGTGGTTTGGAGTTGAATGTAGTTGTATTCATTGACTTCATGAAGGATATCCTTTTTCCATTGTATGGAGCCTTATCTTTCGTGTTGTATGACGTAGACGGCTTTTGCGACGACCAATCTTCTTTCTCCTTTTTCTGAATGGGCTCAAGCGCTATGAACTTGGTTTCTAGGAACGATATAAACTCATCAAACTCTGGAAGTTCTCGCGGTGACTTGCGCGACTCCTTGTAATCGCTTCTGGTCGCAGGATCTAACTTCTTAAGCAGGAGATGAACAATGAGGGGATCCCATGAAGACGTATCCACACCCAAATTGTGGATAGCATGGATACACTCCACCGTAGTGTCATGCAGGCGTTTCAGCTCAGACGCTGATTGCTTGTCAACGTTGCGTTGGTTCAGGAATACTTCAATGTGTTTAGTAAATAACAATTGAATATTATTATAGCGGTGATATAACAGTTCCCAAGCTGTTACATAATTATCTGCGGATACATTTAAATGCTGAATGAGACGTTGTGCTTCGCCTCTCAACTTTCCTTTTAAATGTTGCATCTTCTGTGCATTTGTCAAGGAAGGATTGTCATGTATGCTGCTTTTATATAAATCTAGGAACGTGGGCCACTGGGTATAGTCACCATAGAAAGGCGGAACATCTAATTTTGGAGTAGACTCGAACTGATGCATAGTAGACAAAATTTTCTTATTTAAAAGCCGTTTTATGTCTCTGTACTTTTTCTCGTGAGATGAATATTCTTCTTCATAATTCTTATCGTTGCCTTCCGAAAGGGTGTCAATTTTCAAGTGCAATTTGTCAATATTTGCCCAACGTAATTGCAAGCTTTTTAATTCATCCTCTAATTCCCATTTTTCGGTAATTATGTCAGTGTCAATATTATTTATTTGTCGCAATAATGCACGAAAATTCGATTTCTGCTCGCTTTTCACCTCGTCTATAGCTAGTTTTACTACTGGCTCTTGAATGTCCCTGGCAGGGACGACCTCTTCCGCGAGAGGCAAAAAGTTTGTAAGCAGAGACCGTATTCTGTCATAAAGATTTTTTGTATCAAGGAAGATATTATTTGCAAAATATTCATGAGTTTTTTCATACTCAGAATATTCTAGTTGCACATTGTTGCTGTCAAATTCTCCCCACAAACTGTCAAGTGCAAGTATCCGTTTCTGACGGTACTCTTCCGTCTTTCTCGAGGAAGCATCCTTATTAAAATTCCTGTGAATATTCTTGATGGACTCGATAATCTCCTTCGGACGACTAAGAATGGCTTCCATCGTTGCAAAAAGTGTAAAAACCACACGAAAATGTAAAAAAATGCAGACCAAACCTTGCAGATGATGATGTCACCTTACCGCTGTTGCGATGCTGTCAATTTCACTGCAATCCAAAGTCCAAAGTACGTGTAGGTACTCACTGCAATCCGTGAATTCACACAAAAATGTCACTGTTATTTATAATGTCACGATAATGTCAATATCACTTGTCAAAAACTGTCAATAATCGATAGACTGATGATGGTCTGGTTCTCCCTGGCAATCTTGCACTCGTCACACGATTTGTCACCGCACGTCTCAACTTAACTGGTGAGACCCGCTTGTGGGAGGCCAGCCAAGCCGATGCGCTAATCGCACTCTGAGATACAAAAATCACCAAAGATTTAATTCTCGAAGGACCATATGACTGAGCCGGTGTGCCCAATCAGTAATGTCAGAGGTGTCAGGTAGTATCAGTATGATGATGCTAGAAGATGTCAAAAATGCACTAGAAATGATAGTCGACCGATACTACGGAGTTACTTTATTGTACTGAAAAATTATAATAATTGAATATTGCAAATGATTGAAGTAGGTCGCTACGTTGCACATTATATTAGCGGCTACTAATGTACGATGACCCGTACAGTATCAACTTGAAATTTGGAATAGTTTAATATGACATTTGCCCAACTATTAAGCAAATAAGAAATCAATAAAAAAAATATTTTTTTTACAACAGGGACTGAAAAGGGCTCTTAAAAAATTAAAGTGGGGCTAATAGGGCATGTGGGGTATCATATGAAAGAGCGCCGCGCCGTTTGCACGTTTTCAAACATTTTTTCTTTTTGTTTTAGGCCGCATAGTTTTAGACTTATGATGAAAAATGTAAAAAAAATACAGTTCCCCCACCTTATCTCCGAAGTTTGCAAAGAGAAAAATCTGAAATAATTCTATATGATAGCAATTTATATAAAGATTACAGGCAAAATAAAACGATGTCTCAATATAGCAGACTTTTTTAGAAATTTGATAATTTCTAAAAAAGTTAACATTAGTTCCACTATCGTTCAAGAGATGGCGCTGACCTAAAACTGCAATACTAATTTTATTATTCTACTCTGCAGTGTGGTTTGATGGTGCAATTATGATGGTACGGAACCCTCGGTGCGCGAGTCCGACTCGCTCTTGACCGGTTTTATTTGTTTTAGGATTATTTTTAAACCTTTTGAGAACCAAATAGTATAATTGGTAGTGTATCTTAGAAGTGTGTTTGTTAAAAATAAACGAAGAAAGAAAAGTGTGGTACCGTGTTACGTGAATCTTTCGTCGGGGGGTTTTTTGTAATTTTTAATTAGCCACTTTTATTTTATTATTTAAGTAATGCGTTTTACGGCACAGTGTTTTCATAAGCCCTAAATCCAATGATATTGCATTCTTTTTAAATTCCTTGTGATATAGGTATTTGAAAGTATGCTTGGAAATCTGCACATTATTTGACAACCTTCTTCGTGTTAAATCGGAGTTGCCGGACAGACCTAAACCGCGGCGGCAATATTTCTATGAGAATCCATTACTAACGTGTAATATTGGATTTTCATACAAAAATTGCCGGCGCCTAACCGGCAATCAATGTTGGTATTGAAACTCATTATTAAAGGCCGGATTTGCGGTGACAGGAATACAAACTTGCTAGTGATTACCAAATTATCGTATATGTTTTTATACATCGATGTTTTGAAAATATTTTTGAAGTGGAACTTCTTTGATCGCGTAATTCGGGGTCTGGTTACAAAACTTACGTGTAACATATGATTCGGATAGGCGGCATAAAATAAAGTTGTATTATCTATGGATCTTGGCGCGCGAAGAATTATTGTTGAAATTGTTGAAAGAAGTATTGTTGAAAATTTTTTTAGTCAAATATTTTATCTTCGATTTAAATTAAGTAAGTAATTAATTAATTATAAAAATTAGTTCAAGCGACGAAAGTGATATTTTGACGCTACTTGAAATTCAAGAACGGCAATAGAAAACATGTTGTCTCCAAAATCAAAAACCAGATGTAATTGATGTAAACCTAACTGCAATGCTCAAAAGACATTCACAAGGGTATAAATGTAGGAAGTCTGTGCAAATTTTCTTGACAGAAGCATCAGACAATGTGTATTTGGATCCTAAAGTAAGTTTTGGTTTTGATTAGTACCTAGGTACTAATTTACCACTTTGTTTTAGTTAGACATCTAACATCACAACTTTACACGTTCTTTATTTTTGTTGCAGGTTTGATTTTTGGCATTTTCGGTGCACGAAGATGCAACGACATAATATACAGTATTTATGTAAAAGACGTAGAAACTCAAGACGGTGCGATTTGGTACTTTTAATTACCTACTGTAATTTTAAATAAAAATAAAATGATAGAGAAGTTAAAAGTTACTACTTGGTTTGAATTTCCGCGCATTATTTGGGAAAAGTACTATACAAGGGCCGCAACTAGGCATTGATGGACTCACATATGCGTGCCTCGGCTTCGCCTCCGCCCACATTTTCACGTTCGTCCTTCAATGCCTATTTTGCCGGCCGCTGCAGTAATGTACTATTTGTTTTCTGAGATTGAAGACAGATTTATTGAGCTAACTGATTTGACTTATCATAGTCAACTACCGCCATATTGCAAAAATACTTAACACAAAATGCTACAGAAAATGTAATATATAAACAATACCAGGACAAGAAAAGAATAACTATGTAATTACTGATTATTGCTAAAGGCCTTTCCAGGGGCCGTACCGGCTAACGAATCGAGCTTCGGAAAATTTGCCGAGTTTCAAATTAAAAAATAAAGATTGAAGTAAGGAATTTGGTATTGTACTATTTGTTGAAGTTATTTGGAAGATGGATGTTTGTGTGACCTCATGAATTTGGGTTCACCATTTTGGCCCAATTGGGGCTCGATTTATCTGTTTTAATTTGAAACCCGGCAGACTTTTCGATGCTCGATTCGTTAGCCGGTACGGCCCCTGGTACTAATTTCAATAGGGAACATGCATAAGTCACCGATTTTGATAAATTTGAGCTTGGTCGCTGCGGGCACGTATAAAAACATGATGGAACAGAAAAATAAATAAAAAAATTTAATATTTTAGTTTTATCACACAGGGGAAAAAAACGATTTTTTATTTTTTCATTTTCGGATATATTCGTTAGAATATCGAAAAAGAAATAATATTTTGCATGACACATGTGTACTTAAACGCAATATTTAGGGAGATATTTGAAAATTCTTGGCTAACTCCATATAATGCGCCTGAAACGTGACATGAGTGACGTCACAAATGTTAACCGTTTTGTATAGCGCGTTTTCGGCGGGTGCTGCTGCGTGCTAATTTCAAGTAACTATATCACGAGAAAAAAACGCAAGAGAAAAGTTTTAATATTACCGTTCTCACGCATTATACAGAATTATACTTTTGATTTTGATACAAACATAAATTGATGCATGTTCCCTATTACTATCACAAGGGTACAATACATACAATATTACAATAATACAACATACAACATGTTACAAAAATACCCCTAATGCCGAATATGGTAGATAGGGACCATCAAACTGAAAACTTTTACTGTGGGACCAACTCTGAATCGCAAAAAGAAACAGTTGTTTGATACAAAAATTTATAACGAAAATATGAAAATGTATGAAACAGCTGATTTTTTTGCAATTTCAGAGTTGGTCCCATAGCAAAAGTTGCTCAGTTTGATGGTCACTATCTACCATATTCGGCATTAGGTGCTATTTTGTAACACGTTGTATAGGAAATTTAACCTGGTACGGGATACCTGATAGATAAGACTTGTACTATTATCTATTCTGTGGATAGGGTACTAATTTGGACTTGGACGATGAGATGAGAAATAAAACTATCACGATTTATATAAAAAGTACATTTATCCCATAATATACTTAACTATCATAGTAAGGTACATTACACAGTAAAATCAGAATTAAAATAATATAAAAATATAAGTAGGTAGGTAAATAGGTAGGTAGGTAATAAGTAATAAATAATAATAAATAAGTTTTTTATTTTCCAAAAATTCAATTTACAATGATGTTTGTGAGGCATCCCCAATGACGTTGGAGACGACTCGCTCTTACCTACTCTTTTATACGAAGGAAAGTAATACCAATAAAAAGAACATGATAAAAAATTGGAAGCTAGTTGTACAAAAATTTTAAATTATAATGTACTTTACTTAATTTTTAAATATTATATTTACGTGTTTGTTTCTACGGTGTGTGTGTGTGTGTGTGTGTGTGTGTG
Organism: Agriphila geniculea; assembly: GCA_943789525.1. Taxonomy (NCBI): domain Eukaryota; kingdom Metazoa; phylum Arthropoda; class Insecta; order Lepidoptera; family Crambidae; genus Agriphila; species Agriphila geniculea. The sequence goes on from OX038875.1 coordinate 20,941,142, forward strand.
TGTGTGTGTGTGTGTGTGTGTGTGTGTGTGTGTGTGTGTGTGTGTGTGTGTGTGTGTGTGTGTGTGTGTGTGTGTGTGTGTGTGTGTGTGTGTGTGTGTGTGTGTGTGTGTGTGTGTGTGTGTAAAGTAAGTAGTATTTAAGAGGTACTTACAATACAATGTGCGTATGATGAACAAATCACTAGGTTCCTACATAGGTACTTATATATTTTTTCATAACCTTAATTACTAAGCAAATAGAATGTAGGTATTGTAACAGCTCGCGCAAAATAACTTGACCCAAATTTTAGTACGACGTGACGTAGCAATTTTAGGTACAAAAATTGTCTATGATTTGGTTCAAGTTATATTTCGCGAGATTTAAGAGTAAATATTTAGGTAAGTAATGAGGGAAAATATTAATTAGCAGAAGGACGCAGCGGCGACGATGATGGCCACGACTGTGGCTGATATTGCTGCGAGCCCATTGTTAAGGGGAGCAGCACTTGCATGACCATGAAAACTAGCTAATAATTCAGTTTCATCTGCAATTGGCTGAAAAAAAAAAACAAAATTAAACATCACGCCTTACTTTAGGCGGATTTTACACTGCCAACATAGACAGGTAATTTTGCCTGGAAATATATCAAGGAGTTTTGTTTTCTTGTGCGTTAGGTGGCAACTGAGGGCTGATATTAAATTAGGGAACTTGAAAAATGAGTGAATATGAAAAAAAATGTGATCGAGCTCTTGAATTTTTGATAATATCTACACAATACCTATATAAAAATAAAAAATAAATAAAAGAAAAATACATCACATTCACACCTTACTTTAGGCGAATTTCACACTATCAACATAGACAGGTAATTTTTCCTGAAAATATATCAAGTAGTTTTGATTTATTTTGGGTCAGGCGGTAACATTACTGGGCTGATATTTTTGCGACCTTGAAAAATTTTTTCTAAAAAATAATGTGATCGAGCCCTTGTATTTTTGATAATATCTACACAATATCTATTCCATCAGCATTAGGACATTAGTAAGGTTACTGATATAATAAGTAGGTACCGTAAAACGGGGTTAATAGAAATTCACGGGGTGATAAGACACCAAAGCAAAAAAGTTTTACAACCCAAATTTTATTATCCGAGTGACATTAGCTTAAAGAAGCTAATGTCACTCAGATAATTTAGGTTTTTGCTTTGGTTTCTAATCACCCCGTGAATTTCGATTAACCCCGTTTTACCGTTATAATAAATTTAATAGTCTTTTACAACACCCAGTTTTCTTTCTTTTAAATGTCGTATTGTAATGAGCAATTTTTTAAGTAAATTTTCAAATTGTATACATTTAGTAAGAGACATATTTTTTCATTTTATGGATAATACAACATAATATTATACCGTATCAGGTAATAATAATATTGAATATTTTATAGTAAAAGACACGATATTATCAAATATGACTTGCGACAATTTTTCAAGTAAAAATTTACAGATGAACGGATTCCATAGTTCCAGTTGGAACTGGAACTGCAATGGATGGTATGGCTTTTACTACAAATAATAATTTACTAAAAAAATAAGTTTTACTTACTCCAATACTACGTTGAAAAAGACATTAAAGAGTTACTTCCTTCCATTTTTATGAAAATTAACGTGCTCGAATCGAACCATAAACTTAATATTCCACTAGCGAAAAAATTTCTAATTCTATGGCTCAAACGTGTGATTGGCCACACAAACACACACACAAACACACACTCCATCATAGATTTATATTATGTAACACAACGTGTTACTAAATTACCCCTAATGCCGAATATGGTAGATAATACATTATAATATGGTAGAATAACAAACTAAACAACTTTTACTATGGGACCAACTCTGAAATCGCGAAATAAAAATCAGCTGTTTCATACATTTTGATATTTTCGTTATTATTTTTTGTATGAAACAGCCGATTTTATTTTTCGCAATAACAGAGTTGGTCCCTTAGTAAAAGTTGTTCAGTTTGATGGTCTCTAAGGCGTGAAATACACAGAAGAGATGCGGCGGAGATAAGGCGCAGATACGGCGGCGATGCCGGCGATACGTGTATTTGATTGGCCGAAAGCATCCGAAAGTCTCACATCTGCACCGTATCGCCGCCGTATCCGCGCCGCGTCGCTTCTGTGTATTTCACGCCTAACACCATATTCGGCCTAAGGGTTATTTCGTTGTAACACGTTGTAGGTATACTAGTTAGTGTAAATAGCGTGCAGACTAACTAGATTTCAAGACAGATTAGTTATCGCACACTTGAAATTGTGTGGTGTAATTGTTGCTACAGTACAAGGCATATCTTGAAATTTTTTCAACGGAGTGGGGATAAGTTCGCTCATGTATGTGCTTCTGTAATTTTACTATTAGTTATTCTGTGCTCCTGTGCGCGACCAATAGCGCGCGCCCCTCTCCCACCACCAGCGCCCCTCACCGCTACGTACGCATGCCCAAAATACGCGTTACGCGCAATCCCCACCCGATTTCAAGATATATGCCTCGTACTGTAACACGGTAGTACTTATATCTATACTGTGCTGTACACAAACACGTCTTCGCATCGCGTGCCACGATGAGGCGAAAAAAAGTTTACGTGCGAAACTGAAATCGTGAAAACATACTTACTTCTGTGCCCTACATTTTCACAAAGGGTAGAAATGTTCTAAACAGCCGGTTTTTAAAATCTATTCACATAATATAAAGTTAACTTTAGGCGTGAAATACACAGAAGCGACGCGGCGCGGATACGGCGGCGATACGGTGTAGATGTGAGACTTTCGGATGCTTTCGGCCAATCAAACACACGTATCGCCGGCATCGCCGCCGTATCTGCGCCTTAGCTCCGCCGCATCTCTTCTGTGTATTTCACGCCTTAGGCATCCGAAAGTCTCACATCTGCACCGTATCGCCGCCGTATCCGCGCCGCGTCGCTTCTGTGTATTTCACGGCTTAGATGTTAAAACATAGGCTTTACTTTATTCTGTTTATACTGACCGTAGCGCGGTTGCAGGTCATTAACGCTTGCTTGTACATCGAGTTGAGGAGTCGGCTGGCGGGAGGTGAGCAAAAATTCAAAGCCCGTACCATGCAAGTCTGAAACTCCGACAGCTCACACTCCGTCTCCTAATCATACAAGGAGAGTTTTAGCCACATGAGTAAAAAAACGTTTCCGTTTATTTACTCATGTGATATAACTATCGTGCGAATTAGTATTGGGCAGCGAACTAAAATCTATGGAACAAGCATTCCGCTCAAAAATGGCACCACATGAAAATTACAATTAAGTGGATGGAGCTAAATTAAAATGGTGGCATTTAATTATGCAGCACAAAGTATCTGAACCACAGACATAATATTATGTCTGTGATCTGAACACTGATTGCTTATTAGCGACCATAATTTGTATACCTACTCGGAGATATTTTCTATGCTTAAACGAAGAATAAGAAACGTTATTACTCTCATCTTTTTACTGCCTTCTTTGCGTCTTTTACACCATTTGACTACACAGGACGTCATTTCTAATAAACCCTCTTTTTTTCGCGTGTTTACTAAATGTACCTTGTGAGGACGCCGGTGACATCACAGGTCTGGGGCTGTATTATGACCTCTTATTTCCAGTCAGTTTTCTGACTGGCTATCAATGTATCTCTTTTATTTGCTATACAGAGAGAAAGAGATGTCATTACAGCAATTTATAAACCTGGCAGGTTTTAAGAGCTCGTAATACGGCCTCTGGTCGACCTCGGGTATAGTTAGGAGATGAATCAAATCAAGTGAGCACTACTAAATGTACCTCTACAAGACACAGCGTCTCGGGTATATTTAGTAGGAACAATCCGAACAATATAAAACAAAATCACTACTAAATATACCCGATTTCGATCACAACAACTCTAGCACGCGGCAAAAATAGAGTATAGATAGCAGCAATTTCAACTCATATTGAACTATGACTATTCGGCTGCCCTACGCAGAAGTCAAGTGTAACTCAGTTTCCAAAAAAAAAATTTTATTTCATATTCTGTTTAAGCAAAGCAAATCACATCTACTATTTATCTACATTTCTATCTACATCTACTACTGCGGTCTGACTGCCGTCTTATTTTTTTTTTGTGCTATTCTCTACCATTCTGCCAAATTTGAACCTTGAGACAACTCTTGTAGATAAATAAAAAAAAAAATAAAATAAAAATTGTTTATTTCCATCAATAATGTAGATCATTAGATAAAATGGGTTGGAGCTTCCTTTTAAGCTTTAAGGCCTGTGTTAAGAAGCCCCGCTCCTCCTTAATGATTATACATACTTAAAATTACAAAAAGATACAACAAACTAAAGGCTTCTAACAATAAAACACAAATACCTACCCAACAATCACAATATAAAAGCCAAGACTTAAGTAAAAAGTAGATTTGCATGCAGTTGTATGTATTTGTGTGTGTGTGTGTGTGTGTGAGTGTGTGTGCGTATGTATGTGTGTATGTCATATATAGATTGTTATTTAGAATTTGTATTAAGTACCTATACTTATTACGTTATAAATAAAAGAAGTGATTCTGTCTCTTCCCAAGTTTTAGTTTTTAGCCATTTAGTTATAAGTTTTTTAGATTCATTGTGTGTTTTGTCATATATATATAGCTGTCGGTTTATAATATTGTAGAGGTGAGCAGATTGAACAAGATATTGTGTTTGTGCAAATTTGGTCCTAACTCTTGGAGCATAAGCAACTATATCTTTTCTTCTTTTGTTCATTATACCCGGGTCATACGTCAGCGTTTTGTGAAGTTTGAGGGTGCTCTGCACAATATATAGCTTTCTTACAGAAAGGATGTTACTTAGTTGATAGAGACTTTCAGTTGAAAAACGCCATTTTTTGAAATACATCACTTTTATGAGACACCTTTGAGCCCGCTCCAATTCTAGAAATTTTGTTTTTCCCGCACCTCCCCATATAGTGATGCAATATGTTAAGACAGACTGTACTAGAGATATATATATAGTATTCAACAGACTATTTGGCGAGGCGCGGTCAATTCCTATATCTCTTGGTATCACATGTCGCAACGTCTTAAAAATCCAGACTAATTTCCTAATTCTACTACTTATATAATCAATATGTGGGTGCCACGATAGACGATTATCCACCATAACTCCTAAATATTTTAACTGGGTGACTTTCTCGATAATTCTGCAGTCGCAGTTACTATTATTATTACCACAATCATGTATTTTGATATTAAAATTGTCGTTTGGTTGAGTACTATTATTTATACTAAAACAAATAAACTTTGTTTTTTGAATGTTAAGTGTGAGGAGGTTAGATCCAAGCCACTTAGCAACTTGACTCATTCCTTGTTCGGTGTACATTTTGACGCTATCCCATGAATCAGATGTAAAAATTATTGCGGTGTCATCTGCGTATGAAAAGATTTGAGCGTGAGGTATTTGAACATTGCACAAATCATTTATGTAGATGAGAAATAAGGTAGGTCCTAAGACACTACCCTGAGGTACTCCGTATGAAATATCAGCTTCCTCGCTAACAAAATCCCCTATCTTAACTCTTTGTTTCCTGTCAGTAAGATAGCTTTGAAATAAAGCAAGACAGGTTCCTCTGATGCCAATCCTTTCTAATTTTCGCACAAGGATAGCGAGAGAGACTGTGTCAAACGCTTTTTTTAAATCTAGAAAAACACCCAGACACTTTTTACCCTTATCCAATTTTTCTACGACCAGCGAGCCAAGGGCATTCACTGCATCCTCCGTCGACTTTCCTTGCTGAAAGCCAAATTGTGATGTGGAAATTATGTTAAATTTATTTAAATAATTAAGGAGTCTTGAGTTGATCAGTTTTTCCAGCACCTTGGAGATCGCTGGTAGTACAGAGATAGGTCTATAATTGCTGACATCTTCTCTCTCCCCACCCTTGTACACTGGTGTTATAATGGATTGTTTCAACGCAGTAGGGAATAAGCCTTTTTCGAAACATAGGTTGACGAGGTGTGTAATGACTGGAACAATCAGATTCTTAGCGAGTTTAAGGAAACTCGTGTGGATATTATCCCAACCCGGAGCACTATCAGTTTTTAAGCCCATCAAGACCCTATTTACCTCTTCACAATCAGTAGGAAGTAATACAAATGAGTTCGCTTGTTGAGAGTTATTTTCACAAATTGAGTCTAATGACATCATGGCTCCAGAAGGGCGCACCAAGGCAGATGCAAGGTCTTTACCAATATTTGCAAAGTAGCTATTCACCAAATTTGCCGATTCAGCGGGGTCAGATTTTATATTTAGAAGTTCCGTATTTAAGTTATTAGTTTTGTTTATATATGTAATTTGTTTTATGTTTTTCCATAGTGTTTTATTATTTGTCATTGATTTAGAAAGCAATTCTCTGTCATATTTTCTTTTTAGTTTTTTAATTAAATTATTACAGAAGTTTCTATACCGTCTATATGTTAGTTTGTTTATTTCATTATGTGGTTCTTTTTGACATTTTCTTTGTAGTTTATTCCTGTTTTTAATACAGCGTAAAATGCCAGTAGTAATCCAGGGTTTTAAAATGGTTTTTCTATTTGTTATTAAAGTAACCTTGGAATTTTCCTTAATACTTTCGCTAATTTTTTTAATTAACTCACAGATCACTACATTGGGGTCATCACAATAAAGTAACTCGCAGATATTTTTTTCTTGAAGATGTTTTAGAGCGGTTGCAAAATCTATTATGGTTTTAGTCTTTTTTATATTTGGGTGGTTTTTAGCTTTCGATATAGCAAGGAATGTAGAATAATGGTCAGTAGTAGACGTAGCAAGAACAGCAATAGAAGCCTTGAATTTTTTGTAGAGCATGTCGAAATGCTACATGTTTGGAAGCGTGCTGACACCAGGTGTTCCACTTCCTGGCGCTGGGAGTAGGTGCTGACTCATGTACACCCTAAACACTCTATCATATTGAGAGAAGGACCTTGAGATAACTCTTGCAGTAATTTTCGATAGCCCTGTAAATATAATATTTATACCTAAAATAGAAGATCTGTCATCTAAATTCTATCACCAAATTATATTAAAACGCTTACCTACCTAAATATTCATTAAGAATTACTTGGAATTAACAATCAATCCACAAATTGAGATAGGCCTGATCTAGATTAGTTGCTATGCAACATTTGATATTAGGTACTACAGACAGAATGTTCGACAGTTACATAGTAAATGATCTGGATCAGCCGTATTATTACAACCTCTTAAAACTTGCCAGCGCTATGTATTAATAAATTGTGGTCGTCAGTGAACGATAATCTGAGGGCAAATACCTATGTACTTAGAATAATAACACCTAGAACGATAGTTCTCTACAAAGCGCACTGTCAAAAGTGAGGCAACTAAAACAGCCAAAATGGCTCCGTTTTCAGATTGTTATTCTACATTATTCCCTAATCATACCGATTAAGAACAAAACAGTTTCAATTTTCCCACATTTATAAGACTAGTTACTATATTATTGGGTTTCAGTTACGATTAGTTAACGTATGAAGGATATAAATTTGAACACTAAGCCATTCTGGCTTGGTATTAGTTGCCTCACTTTGCATACGAGGACACGGCTTCTAGGTGTTATTATTCTAAGCCTATGTAATATTTATTCAGTAAGTGCCTACGGCAACTCAATACACACTTACCCCAAAGATAGAGGGGGGGCTATGAGTGGTATTATCGCAATAATGTAACAGCGTCCACTTTTTCCCTTCCACACACCCGGCTCCACCATTTTGAATAAACTCTGAGAACATGTTGTAAAGTAAATGTTAACAACACAATCCAAAGGTGAACCAAAATAACGGAAAACGGAGTCAATAATCAAGCACCTATTCATTTATTCCACATGAAATTTGTAATAAAATGGTATGTGAACATACAATAGTATTGAATAAGTTTAAAAGATGTTATTTATGTATTACAAATTAAAACAAAACTTTTTTTTAGATAATAAAACACGTCTTTAAAACAAACTAAAAAGTATAAAATAAATTCTTCTGTTAATATTTATAGCCCTATACCGAAGTTTTAAACCTAAAAACCTAAAGACCATATCGATGATAAATTTTACAAAATGCGCCCCACGTTTTTAGGTTTAAAACTTCTGTAGGGTTATAAATATTTACAGAAGAATTTAATAATAAAAAATAAAAACAACAACACCGGTTTGACCAAAATTACCTATAGAGTGTTGACCTATCCTACAATTTTGCTGATGATCTGCTCCTCACGATCTGAAGATAACTTAAACTTGCGCGTAACTAATGTTGGTTCTATCCAACATTAGTTACGCACAGTAACTATTGATAGTTCAAATAATGATACTGCTGTAACTGAACACTCTGAACTGAACTGCTGAACTGAATTCATTGCCATACAAACGACACAATATAATAAAAACTTCTTTAGGTGTTTCACTCAGGTGTTTATGTACAAAATTAGCCCCAAGTTTGTAAGTGGGACGCTATTTGAGGTGCCATTTTTGTGTACTGTTTAAGTTCGTGAAGCCTTATCTAGGATATTCTTGATCTAAGTAACCAATAGACAAATGAAAGTCTTCAACAGGTTCAAAGCAACATTACCTCTCTGTAACTTATTCAACTGCAAAGTATATATTAAAATGAAATACATATTATCCAAAAATATAAAATTATCAGTGTTCCAGCAGTACCTAATTGAAGTTTATATTTATTGAAAAAGACAAAAACAATCGACTTTAGAATCGAAATAATGCAAATCGAATAATGCACTGCAAAAAATGGACATTAATATCCTAGTTTTTGAGAAATGTAATAATAAAAACTCTAAAAAAAACCGGTCAAGAGCGAGTCGGACTCGCGCACCGAGGGTTCCGTACAATCATAAATATATTTGGATATGTTACTTTAGTACAGTCTTTAAAAAAGTAGGATAAACGGCAGACAGTTGGAAGGGCGAACAGGCGGACAGTTAATTTACAAATCTTAACCACAGCTGCTTATGGTGACTGAAAAACGTTACAGCCACTCCACATTGCAAACTGTTTATATTACTAAGTAGGAATTTATTCTTCGTTTATTCGTACGGCAAATAGTAGGTAATTATACTAAATAATATACTAGAAAAAATACGACTCGCACCAGATCAATACTCAGACGGGAATCGAACCCGCGACCTTTGGATATCCGGTCCAATGCTCTGACCGCTGAGCTACCGAGTCACTAGTGACATCGTCGAATTTTTCCTAGTATATCCTAAACTCTTACGCTGTAAGCCAGCGTTATTTCACCAATGTGAGGAATTACCTCGACATTCAATTGAAATATCTTTTCAGATATTTTAACAATTGATTAAGATGAAATAGCTATGTAATTTTTAAATTTGAGATTTTTGCATTTACAATGCTATTTTTAAACAATACTAAATAATATACTAGAAAAAATACGACTCGCACCAGATCAATACTCAGGGAATCAATAATCAGGACGGGAATCGAACCCGCGACCTTTGGATATCCGGTCCAATGCTCTGACCGCTGAGCTACCGAGTCACTAGTGACATCGTCGAATTTTTCCTAGTATATCCTAAACTCTTACGCTGTAAGCCAGCGTTATTTCACCAATGTGAGGAATTACCTCGACATTCAATTGAAATATCTTTTCAGATATTTTAACAATTGATTAAGATGAAATAGCTATATAATTTTAAATTTGAGATTTTTGCATTTACAATGCTATTTTTAAACAATACTAAATATTGTTAAAAATAGCATTGTAAATGCAAAAATCTCAAATTTAAAAAAAAAGTAGGTAATTATATTAGAACCAGCCACCAATTTATTATTGTAGTGTTAGGTTGCGCCATCTCTTGACCGATAGTGGAACTTTATTTTTTCTTAGGTTAGCATGCTTAGGACAGCGCCATCTGTTGACTGGTAGTAAAACTAAAAAAAAATTGTTTTTTTAATTTCTTAAAAAGTGTGTTATATTGAGACATCGTTTTATTTTTCCTGTAATCTTTACATAAACTACTATCACATAGAATTATTTCAGATTTTTCTCTTTGCAAACTTCGGAGATAAGGGGAGGGGGGGAACGGTATTTTTTTTTACATTTTTCATCATAAGTCGAAAACTATGCGGTCTAAGAAAAAAGGAAAAAATGTTTTAAAATGTGCAAACAGCGCTCTTTCATATGATACCCCACATGCCCTAGTCACCTCACTTTAAATTTTTAAGACCCCTTTTCAGTCCCTGTTGTTAAAAATATATAAATTTTTTTATTTCTTTCTTATTTGCAAAATAGTTGGGCAAATGTCATCTTAAACTATTCCAAATTTCAAATTGATACCATTAGTAGTTCTCGAGATATCCAGCTGTGACAGACAGACAGACTGAGTCACACCATAAGGGTTCCTTTTTTACCATTTTGGTACGGAACCCTAAAAAGCACACAATTTTAGTATAAAATTTTATTTCAGTATTTTTTATGACGTATTTAAGTTGAAAGTTTACACATTTTTTTTTTAAATTGATAGGTGATATTATTAACTTTCGAACAGTATTTTTTTATTATTGTAGGACTATTTTTCCGCAGGGTCATCTAAAATAAAAAGTCAAATTTAAAATGGCGGCCATTCCAACAGGAGTGAGGGAGGATAGACCCCAACATGTGGGTGTTTTTGTCGATAAAATTAGGTGTATTTCACGCCTTTTAATTGTCGCTAGTTTAAGACCAAAGGCATTGTATAAGCTGTTTATTGTTAACTTTTTTAGTTTTTGCTCTTAAACAATTTTAATTAGATTCAGGGCGGCCATTATTTCAGTTTGTTAAAGGGTCCATACAAGCCGATTCCTATCGGCTTACCTTTTGTAAATCGCACTCCACCGATCCACTATGCATTTTTGTAGAACGGTTTACCTTCGCCATAATTTCACCCCTCGCCACTGGTTACTATAATTAATTATAATAGGGTATAACAATCAGAAGCTGCACTATATTAATTTAAAAAATTACCAATCTATTAAAGTTTAAAAATGTAATTACTAAATTAACGAAAAAATTTTATTTTTTACAACTTTTCGGTAATAAGTAGTAATAATTTGTTTTATTTATAATTATAATTTATTTTATAAATACAATGTTCGACAAAATAATATTCAAAAGGTTAAATATAAGGGGCCGTTCAAATATTACGTAAACAGATTTATTACATTTATTTACCCATCCCCCTTGTCAGCAGAAGTAAGCAAAACTCTTACCCCCTCCCCCCCCATGCTTACGTAAACATTTTGCAATTATAAATGTATTTTTTTTCATTTAGACAAGTCAATAGCGTGCGGTAGTTTCCCTAATCGGTTTTAAAGCGAGTGCCTAAACGCACAGTTTAAAAAATTTGTTATACTGTGCTAAGCGTAAGCATTATTTGCGGGAATCCCCGAAAATGCGTTTCGTTTTCAAGTAGAGACAACGTGAGGGTTGCCATTCGTGTACAAAAGTAAATAACTACCGATGACGTAATCATCATCTAGACTCCCCTACCCCCAATGTCATCCAAAATAAGCAAAACAAAGACCCCCCACCCCCCATAGTGCTTACGTAATACTTGAACGGCCCCTAATACATAGTTGTATCTTCTTGCCGTTATGCGTCTAAATAACTCTTTCGGCCGCCGTGACAACTGAATTTCACAACCAGTTGTGAAAAGCTGGAAAAATATTATTATATTTTTCTGTTGATTTCCCTAGAAAAGTGTAACAAAGACACAAAGGTCCCCTCATTTCCTAAACTATGTTATTAATTTAACTAAGAAGTATTAAACGTTTAAAGTATTAAACTACTAGCGGCCGCCCGCGACTTCGTCTGTGTGAAGTTTTTCGCTATCCCTCGGGAACTTTATGTTTTTTCTGGATGTAAGGTACCCTATGTCCTTCTCTGTACCCCTGGCAACGTGTATGTAAAATTTCATGATGATCGGTTCAGTAGTTAAGACGTGAAGAAGTAACAAACAAACAAACAAACAAATAAACAAACAAACGGACTTTCGCATTTATAATATTAGTAAGGATTAAATGTCTCCTTACATCACATTGCTAATTCCAGAAGTTTTGTTGCCTACCTTTAATGCAAAAAAAAGCTAAAATTAATTTTTTAGTTCTCAAAACATTGAACGGCTCTCCTGTAAAATTAGTTTTTTGCAGTAAGAACGTTGTCATTCGGAGGGTGCGAATTTAACTAGGTACCTACCTAATTTAATTACATATACTTTGAGTTATTGGTTGCATTGCCTGCCATGCCGTAGACTCAGGCCGTAGAGGAGCCTCGTTCTTTTTACAAATTTACTTACCTCCCTAGGTAATTAGGTATGTAAATCAAATTTACAATTTACATCTCAGAATTCGATTTAAATCCAAACTACCTTTAAAAGCATGGATTGAAAAAAAACAATAAAAATGACTGAACTCACCTTTAACCGTTTTGGATTCCAGCTCGCACACGAATTGTAATTGTTGTTTCAAGCCGTCATACTTTGTTCGTCGTGATTTTAAACACGCACTGACAAAGACATCATCCGTTAACTTTTTGAAACGTCTCAGAAGTGATGGTGCCTTATGGCATCTGTAACACCATTTATACATACCACCAGAGATACATTTTATTTTGGAACAAAATTTTATTAGGCTGGATACGACTAACGCCACGTGATAATGATGATGAACCATCCAAAGCATACTAGTCTTGTCTTACTGACACCCAATTGCACTAAACTTAAGAATCGCCTAAGTCTTTTCTTAACTACAACTCGACCAAGTTAAGTAGGCGAATGACAGCTACATGACCGCTAAGTTTGACACCGTTTTAATTTGGTTGTGTTGTAGTTAGGAACAGACTTAGGCGATCCTTAAGTTTAGTGCAATCGGGTGTTACACCCAATTGCACTAAACTTAAGAATCGCCTAAGTCTTTTCTTAACTACAACTCGACCAAGTTAAGTAGGCGAATGACAGCTACATGACCGCTAAGTTTGACACCGTTTTAATTTGGTCGTGTTTAGTTAGGAACAGACTTAGGCGATCCTTAAGTTTAGTGCAATCGGATGTTAGTGTCCTAATGGCTTATTTCACTTAACCCCAAAAATCGTTCCATTTCAACCCCAAGCTTAAGTAAGTACTAGACTGCTGACTGATTAAGTAAGAACTAAAGACTAGGTAACTTTTGGCACAGAATAGTTATAAGTACTACGTATTTTGGCAAAACTTACGTTTTTAAATAACTCTCGAACTTTGGTGAGGCTGTTGTGTCATTGTCAAATTGTAAATCAGTTTCAGTTTCTATATAACGTTCAAACAGATCGAATACTACCTGAAAGCAAAGGTAACGTTGGTAAAACGTTTCTTGTGATTACATGCTCTTTGAGGTAACGGTCCCATAGAGGCCATCCATAAATTACGTCACACGAATTTCATGATTTTCGACCCCCTCCCCCGTCCATGTCACAGCTGGTCACATTTGTGAGACCCCCTTTCCCTAGTGTGACGTCACATATTTTACAATTTTACATCTAAAAATAATTATTGAATTAAAATGCAGTTCAGAAATTTGTTTTATTTCATCTAAAATGATTTTGAAATGTAATGTCACATAATTTAGGACCCCTCCCGCCCCCTTGTCACACAATGTCACACTTTGTCGACCCCCTCCCTCCCGCTTGACGTGTGTCGTAATTTATGGATGGCCCCTAAAGCGCTATCCACACTTTTCCGGGTCAGGGTTCATCACCTAATGCCGGCGTTACATATTCGTCGAGCATCGGCACAATTCATCGTACGTTGCCGGTTTAGAAAGAACCTCTTTGAAGCATTTGTTACAAAACCGGCAACGTACGATGAATTGTGCCGATGCTCGGCGAGTATGTAATAAGGGGTTAAGCGGGACACGCGCGTGGCTCAACATAGATTAGTGACTACTCATGCACTGTAAAGCTAGGGTTAGGGTTTCCTAGGATGACGGTGCCGTCATATTACGGCCGTAATTTAGCGGCATAGAACTTTGACTATGTAAACAATATACAGGGTTATTTGTAAAACACCAACAACCTGGCAGGAGTAGATTTCTAACTTTATAAACAACAACATTTGTTCTACAACTTTTCCAAAATCAGACAAAAAAAACGACTTTTCATACAAAACTCGATCAGTTGTTCGGACATTTGTATGGAAGGCGATTTTTTTTCGTCTATTTTCGGAAAAGTCGTAGAACAAATGTTGTTGTTTATGATGTTAGTAATCTACTCCTGCGAGGTTGTTGGTGTTTTACAAATAACCCTGTAGAGCGCTGTACTGTTTACATAGACAACGTTCTACGCCGCTAAATTACGGCCGAAATATGACGGCACCGTCATCCTAGGAAACCCTAACCCTAGCTTTACAGTGCATGAGTAGTCACTAATCTATGTTGAGCCCTTAGGAAACCCTTACTTAAGCATCTGTGTGTTAGAAAACGCAGCGGACGCCCTAATACCTACAACAAGGGTTGCCACCTCTTGGCCGTTTGAATCCGGGAGATAGAAAACTTCAAAAGAAAACTATTTTTTTAACACATTTTATAATTTATGAAGTGAAAACTTATTTAGCGGCGTTGTACGCTTTTTTGTAATGGGAAAGAAATGCTAAACTCGCGTCAGTAAGAATCACGTGACCCTGATCGAAAATTCGTAAGACGGATGTGACGGATGGAGAGTAGACAGCCGGCGGCGGAAGTATCCCCCTCTCTTTCTACGGGGTTCGGTGAAAATGGCGGCGCGTCATTTCAAGACGTAAACACTTGTGTCACCACAGCAACGCGCTAATTTTTTAATTCAATGTCAAAACTCTAGATTTTCTGTCAAGCTATGGATAAGACCTTCGTACAATACTGCTCTGTATTCGTAAATTCAAATGCAGAGTAAATTCGTAAGACGGCAATTCGTGCAAAATAATATTTTTTGAATTATTTAAAAAAAAGTTAAATTAAAATAATAATTTGCGCCGGGGCTCGGGTAATTTTGTATGTAGCCTGCGCATTTACCTTTGGAAATCTGTACGATCAAATGAAAAATAAAAGTTTATAAAAAATCGGGTTGTTATTTTTCATTTGATCGTACAGATTTCCATAGGTAAATCACCCTCAAGTGGCGCCCTCATTATAATAAAATTAATTAGACTTTTCATTAAAACTCTGACGTCCATTATACAAGTACGCTGGACAGGCTGTTGTCATGAAATGACAGCAATTTTTTGTGCCGATTTGAAAATCGCCATATTGGCGCTGAGAGCATGGCACTATGGCAGTAGTGAGTGAAATTGTAACTAATTAGTTCCAAGTTCACTCACTACTGTACCATAGTAGAATCTACTGTAGGCTGATTGTCTAACTTTGTTGCAATCAACTTTGACAGAAATCGCAGTGACATTGCTGCTTTAGTAAGAACCAATGTGACAACTATCTTACTTAAAGCAGCAATGCATCTGCGATTTCAATCTATTTCAATCGAGAATTGTTAGCAACAGAGATACGTAATCGGTGGGCAGCTCTCAACGCCAATATGGCGATTTTCAAATCGGATCAAACGATTGGTGACGTTCGCCTGTCCAGCGTACTTGCATAATGGACGTCAGTGCTCGCAAGGTACATAACATAACGTATCAAAAGTTCATATGTACAGATTGAAGCTAAAGTTATATAATTTATTTTTGAAACGCTCATGGCGGAACTTGACAGACTGATCGTACTCGATCACGTTTGTTAAGCAACGCTCGATCCGGCCAGGTGTCGGATGGGTGACCGTTAAGTGGCATTACAACTGAGCGCTTCCGTGCTTAGGAGGGCACGTTAAACCGTCGATCCCAGCTGTTGTCATCTGATAAGAGTCGTTAAGCCAAGTTAGAGGCCTTACAGGCGGCTTGATAAACTCTAACACCAGAGGTGGCCACTATTCCTGATTCGATAAGAAGAAGAATAATTTATTTACAAACAAAAACATCAGTAAAATCTAGTTCGTTGTAGCAGTAGTTAGAAGTAGTTAGCAAAAGTGCCAAAAGTGGCCACTTTTGGAACTTTTTCTAACTCCTAATACAATACAACGGACTAGATTTTACTGAACATTCAATAAACTTAGATTCAATCTGTACATGTGAATGAGGATCAGTAACGATTTTTGTTTAGTGGCTTATCAGAAAGCTTATGTCACCACATGATTAACTGTGAAGAAATTTTTACGATATCTCTTAAACCTGAGAAGATATAAGCTAAAACACTGGTTTTTTTGGGGGTCCCTATGACGTCATCGCGACGTACGCGAACCTTATGTCGTACGTAGTAAAGCATATATTGCATTGAGCTTAGCATTTCCTTCAAACTCTATTAACTCAACCATTTCTAAACAGATTTCAAAAATCTTTTACTAAGTTTCATAGTTATGAATATGTTTTTATATTATACCAATAAAACTATAGGATTCAAACCTGTTACTGATCCTCATTGAATTTTCGATACATTATGTACTTGCGAGCAATTAATTTTATTATTATGAGGGCGCATACTTGTTGTGGTTGTGGCAGGTAGTGGCAAAGGTATAATCTCCATTCTGCTGTTACTTTCGTACATTTGTGAAGTTGAAAAGACTTTTTTTTTCACTCAACCGAAAATTCTGAAACTTTTTTCTATTACTAAGGGAGCTTATTCCTTCCTATAAAAAATATTCAGTAATATTTTTTTCGTACATTCTCCATTGCCAAATTACTAGTGATTTTAATGTGTTTGCATAGAAGGTAGCACCTTGAACTCTTTATGGTGAAGCTGTATCCAAACATTTTTTCCCGTCATTCACAAAATTGAAGTGTATCTACCTATAGATGAATCATGAACAAAAACATTTAAGGTAACTCACATTGGCTTTGTGCAATTCCATAATTCCACAATTCTGCCCACTTCGCTCGTACTGCGCACTACATGTTTGTTGTACACCTGTGAAATTGAAAACGAACATTGGTTACCCTTTTAACAGAAAAAATGCACGGATTTCCTGCATAGCACGAACTACCTAGGACATTGAAAATGAAATTCAGGCATAAGGAAATTTAAGGAAATAAACGAAATGAACACACAAACTTTTCCAAAAATTTACAAAAGTTCAAAATATTCCAAAAATCTTCCATTCACCACATACAACAATATAAACTCTCATACACACCCAACTTCCATACCACAGTACTGTATAATCATGATGCTATGCGCTACAACTCCGGGGACTGGATGAACTAAATTCATGCACTTGCCACAACCACAATATGGTATTAAAAAAAGTTTTCTTCTTCTTCTTATTTTTGTTTTGCCAATCTACATTCCTCTTGGAAGTAATTTTTGCCAGTGTCAAGTGTTGAATAGTTCAGTGGTAGATTGTTTCAGTCTACATTGAAATGCGGGTGCATCGCATCGCATTCCAATGCTGCTTGGAACATTTGGCACCAAGTGTATCAACTATCAAGACAGCTGTTTAATGATTAAACTGTCTTGATAGTTGATAAACTTGGTGCCTTTAATCGGTAAGTTCTGCCGTGGTAGCCACCACTACAGTAAAAGCCTCGGCTTCACACAACCAAGATCGCGCCTATTTCAATTATCCCACATATTGTTCAGTTGCGTAGATACTTGTACCACAAAACTGCACAAATTTTAAGACAATATCCACTATGAATCAATTTGCAAATAATTAAAATACAAAGTGTCAAAACATTAAACCTGTTTTGGTTGTGGCAGTTAGCGGCAAAAGTATAATCTCCATTCTGCTGTTATATTGCCCGGCATATAAATAAATTGGCAAGATAAAAACGAGAAAAAAGATGCGCAGCACAAACTTTAGTGTTTGTGGCTACTGCGCATCTTTTGTCTCATCTTTCTCTTGCCAATGTATATGCCGGCATCTGTGCTTTCGTACATTTGTGAAGTCGAAGAGACTTTAATTTTTTACGCAACCGAATATTCTGAAACTTTTTTGTATTACTAAGGGACCATTCCTACATATAAACAAATATTCAACCGATTTGATTTTCATCATCAGATCAGAACAAAAGATTTGATTTTTTTCGGACATTCCCCATTGAATTAGTAGAGGTATCGCATTTTGTAGAGTTTCGAAAGGCCTTTTAAATCATACTAGGTTTAGGTAAATATACTCCCGGCACAGAATAACTAATAGTATCTACTTCGAACTTAATTTAATATTTATTATTATTTTAGTGTTTGTGAAAAAAACTCCCCCCCCCCCCCCCCTCCTAACTATCTCAAGTACCTACGTTAGCCAGTCTACCCTCATAAAGGAGGTAGCTATTCAGTTATTTTTGTCAAATGATATTTTGTGTCAGTAAAAGCAACAATGGTTATACAATAAACTCACCGAATATAACAGCTATAAAAAATATTTTCACAGCCATTGTAGTTTGCCAGGAAACTGCCTACGCTGTAATCAAAATTTTCATCAAGTAACCGGAAAAATTCTTCACTTCTCTCAAGCTTACGCGCTCACTAGACAATTTAGGGTGGGCCGATTTTAAAATTTTTTCAGCACATGCACTAGCTCGTAAAGTGAGCCCTAATACTTACATCGCTTTTAGGGCCATAAACCGAGCTATAACAAACGCGTGCAATAATACATAAAACACTAGTTGGTTATAGAATTATCCCTACAAAGTCAAATTAGTACTAGTACCTTACTGCAAGTTCTATGCGAGTAAATAGAGCATTTCCAATGATATTTTTAGTAGGTAACAAGAAAGAGGTTTTATGCCGCTGAAAATTCATATTTATATTTGGAATAAATAAATGTGTCATCATCATCACAGCCATTTTAATGTCCCCACTGCTGGGGCACAGGCCTTCCTTATGGGTGGATAAGGAGGACGGGCCATTAACCCACCACGCGGGCCCAATGCGGATTGGTGGATGTTAACGACTGCAAATGCAGCCGGGACCAACGGCTTAACGTGCCTTCCGAAGCACGGAGGAGCTCGAGATAATAAATTTTTGGTCACCCATCCCATGACCGACCCGTGCGAACGTTGCTTAACCTCCGCAATCGCTGGGCCAGGCGCTAAACCACTGCGCCACCGAGCTTCCCGTGTAATAAATGTGTAAGTCTATAGTAAAGTTAAATAAAATATTAAAATATTTGCATTTTATCACTTAAAATTATAATTTTGAAGTAGGCTCACTCACCCCTTTGTTCGCAAAATATTCTTGCATTAGGCGTGTGAAAAAAAAAACAAAAAAAACCTGCGCGCCTCTTCCCATAATTTTCATATTTAGTTTTTGTCATATTTGTTGCTATGTGGTAAATTATTTTGTTTTTTCCTCGCAAATGTGTTGAAAAACGTCGTATGAAACTCGTGAGCTCTTGCTTATTGCACACTTGGCTGAGTTACGCCCTCGCCTGCGGCTCGGGCTGCAACCCACAACAGCCTTGTGTGCAATGAGCAACCTAATCTACTTGTCTTAATTATTTATGAGACAAGTAGATTCGGTCTAAAATTCGAAATAGTACATTAGTACTATTTCAAATTTTTCTTCACAAGACCTCTCAAAAGTTGCGTAATGCGACGTAGGTTATAGGAAAAATAATATCAAAAAACAAGATTATCACTTTAAGCTCTACTACTACTAACTAACTAAATAACTATAACTAACTACTAGCGTTCGAATTTGTGAATGAGCAACCTAATCTACGTGTATAATAAGACTTAAGAATTTTGCTTTAAAAGTCCCCTCAAAAGTTGCGTAATGCAACGTAAGTTCTAGGAAAAATAATTTAAAAAAAAATAAGCTTTTCATTTTGAATTTGAAACAGGAATTTTATCAAAACCGATTTGAAAAATCAAATTTTGTTTAATTATTTTTTACAAAATTCGATTGCTACCTACTATTTTTTTATTATTTTTCCTACAACCTACGTCTCATTATGTAACTTTTGAGAGGTCATTTAATGCAAAATTCTAAAGTCTGTAATACACGAAATACAGGTACCTATAAAAATTCGATTGTTAGTAGATGGCTCAAAGTGATATCTTATTTTTTTTTAATTATTTTTCCTATAATCTACGTTGCATTACGCAACATTTGAGAGGGGTCTTGCGACACAAAATTCGAAAAATAATTTAAATCGACCCACCCTACTAGACATGAAATAAATATCATGTAAATATCAAACTACCAACTAATTACCAAAGTACTTATAAAACCGAGCTAGTATCCGTTAAAAAGTGATTTATTTAATGTAAATATAAAAAACTTCCTCTTTTCAACTTTTACCAGATATTTCCTAAAATAAATTTTATAACATATTTGCTCGTAAAGGGTCTCTTATTACACCAATTTCAATATCGTATTGTATCTCATTACGTAATTGTGCGGTAATGTAATGTAAAACGCACGGTTTAACAAGATGCTCCGTCTAAAACGAACGGTACGTTTCTAAATCTTAGCAAAGAGTTTTTATGTCAGAAAAGAGGTCAACATTTTATGAATAATATTAACTTTGGGAGACAAAATATAATAAATAAACATTTAAGTATTTCATTTAATTAATTTTGACAATAAATTACAACCTTTTATCTGTAACAAAAACACAAAGATATTATAGTACATTATGATATAAGTGCGGTACGTTAAAAATTACAGCCGAGGCGATATTGCTAGCCCGAGCCGTAGGCGAGGGCTACAAGAAAGCCGAGGCTGTAATTATCAAAGCGCACGTATGTCATACGACGTTTTATAACATATTTGCGAGGAAATAAATAAAACTCGGACTTTGCACCTTTGCTTGTTTTCCATATGATTAAATTTTGATACGCTTGTAAGTATCTTATCGGTCAATTTTTCGGGCAAGAGGCTTAGAGTAGCCTTTTTCGCTGCCTCTGAGATTTCTGGCGGTGTTGAATTAATAAATTCATCACTACTTGACGACATTTTCAAATAAAAACAATACAGCAAAAAAAAAATTAAATTAGCAATTCGCGCGCATCAGCGCTTTTTTTAAGGCAAAGGCATAAAAACAGCCAGTATTACTAATAAAGTAAATTAATATTTTTGTGTTTTTGTTACAGATAAATGGTTGTAATTTATTGTCAGCATTAATTAAATTGAATAATTAAATATTTATTTATTATATTTTATCTTCCAAAGTTAATTTTATCCATAAAATGTTGACCTCTTTTTCTGACATAAAAACTCTTTGCTAAGATTTAAAAAAGTACCGTTCGTTTTAGACGAAGTATCTTAAGGCGCTGTAGGTAGTGAAACTAGCGCCGCCACTACATTTATTTTTATTACTCGTCAACCAAGTCAATATTTAAAAAAAGCTCATGTAATAATCTCTTAAATTGTCTCTAATATTTTTTGAATAACTCTTCAACAGTAATCATTCATTCTGTAAGTTTTAAAATCCATTTTAGCTCAAAGTGGCCACTTTTGGCAATTATGGATTTTAAAACTTACAGAATGAATGAAAGCTGTGGAAGAGTTATTCAAAAAATATTAGAGACAAAGTAAGAGATTATTACTTGTGCTTTTTTTAAATATTGACTTGGTTTACGAGTAATAAAAATATAAACCGTGCGGTAATGTAAATAAAATACGCACGGTTTATCAAGGAAACCGTGCGTTTTACTTTACATTACCGCACAAGTTCGTAATGAGATACAATACGATATTGAAATTGGTGTAATAAGAGACCCTTTACGAGCAAATATGTTATAAATTTATTTTATTAGTAACACTGGCTGATTTTTATGCCTTTCTTTGCTTTGTTCGTAGCTTTCTTTGCGTTAAAAAAGCGCATTGCAAATTTGGACAAGTAAAAACTATTTCGCGCTCTGTTTTTATGAATGGTGATGAATTTATTCACAGAGAAAGCAATAACTACTGAATTTATTTATTCGACACCGCTAGAAGTCTCAGAAGCAGCGAAAATCTAAGCCGCTTGCCCGAAAAATTGACCGATAGATACTTACAAGCGTATCAAAATTTCATCATATGGAAAACAAGCAGAGATGCAAAGTCCGAGTTTTATTTATTTCCACTCAAATATGTTATAAAACGTCGTATGACATAAGTACGTGCGCTTTGAAAATTACCGCACTTATATCGTAATGTACTATTAATTGAATGATAGGTTTACATAATTTAATGTTGGTATTATTTTTATGAAGGTATCAACCAATCAAGTTATTGACCGTGTATTTACTAAAAGTTAAATTAATTTTTATGCCCAAAAAGGTACTTACATTCAAAATATTAGGTCAAGAACTGGACTCAATAAAGTTATAAGTAATATAAGCCCTCTTGATCTCGAACCGACGACGCCCGGACAACTAAACGAAGCCAAGCCACATCGAATCTAAATAATATCACAGAATAAAAAATTGTGATAACTAAAGACCGGATTATATGTAAATGCATACTGCATATTCATTTGTATACCTACTTATCCCCTTTTCAGTGATAGTTGCTTATTTTAGCAAAAAGAATTAAAATCATGAATATTTACGCTCGATCTCGTGATGTCTAACATGTCTAAATAAAACATGGCACCCAAATTTAAATTCTGCCCAGTCATCGTAGAACGGTCCTTTCCGCTTACAAAAATTAAGCAATCGTAGACACAATTTGTCTATAGAACATTTGGAACGGTACTTAGTCGTATACATTATGTCAAATATATTTTGTAATTGATATCTTCGCAAAGATGATTGTTATCGTTGAGTAATTTTAATATAAAACACCTTAAACATTATTTTTAGGGTTCCGTACCCAAAGGGTAAAAACGGGGCCCTATTACTAAGCCTCCGCTGTCCGTCTGTCTGTCTGTCTGTTTGTCTGTCACCAGGCTGTATCTCATGAACCGTGATAGCTAGACAGCCGAAATTTTCACAGTTGATGTATTTCTGTTGCCGCTACAACAACAAATACTAAAAACAGAATAAAATAAATATTTAAGGGGGGCTCCCATACAACAAACGTGTTTTTTTTTTTTGCCGTTTATTGCTCGATATTAATAACGACAGCAGGTAGACAGTTGAAATTTTCAAAAATTATGTATTTTTGTTGCCGCTATAAATAACAAATGGGGATCCCATCCAACAAACGTGATTTTTTGCCGTTTTTTGGTACGGAACCCTTCGTGCGCGAGTCCGACTCGCACTTGGCTGGTTTTTTATTATTTCATGTTGCTGATTTTGGCCCTATTTATGAATTTTCCGCGACTTCGTCCGCGTGGACATTCGAAAAATCCTTGGGGATCTTTTAACCAGGATAAAAAGTATTAATTTACATGTTTTAATTTCATCAAAATTTGATCAGCTGTTTTTGAGCAGCTGTTTCGTTATCGAGGATTTATGGGATGTTGATTGCAAAAATGGCATTTATTTTAAGTGGTAGACATTAATCAACCCCTAAATAAAAGGGGTTAATGGGGTTCAAACTTTGAATGGAAAAATATAAAAGTCGTAGGAGTACTTCTTCTATAAACAAATGATCAAACATGTATTTCGTAAATTTCTGAAAATCAACCCCTTAAGGGGTAAATGGGGTAAAAAGCCTAAACTCGATATGGATGGTTTTATGGGATGTTGATTGCAAAAATGGCATTTATTTTAAAGTGGTAGACATTATTCGACCTTTAGAGGGCTCAACCCATTGACCCTTTTTACCGACTTCAAAAGGAAGGAGGTACTCAATTCGACCCGTTTTTTTTTGTATGTACACCGATTACTCGAAGACGGCTGAATCGATTGAAATTATTCAAACGTTATTACATTAGGTAAAAATTCAAGATGGTCCCATTTTTTTAAATTTTGAAATCGGTTCAATACTTTTCAAGTAATCTTGAAAAAAGCACGAAAATAGTATGATTTTGTGTGAACTACCTCGATGATCAGTCGTATAACTTCTTTGTTTATGAACTGAATAAGATAATTATTTTTTTGTTGGAAAAGGGATATCTTATGTGTATATTGTTCAATGATAGTAATATAATAAGTCTATGTCTTTAACTGACTTAAAAAAAGGAGGTTCTCAGTTTGACCCGCATGTATGTATGTTTCTCCGCGATTAACTCACGTTTGGCTCACCAGAGTTTTCTACCTAAATAATATACCTACACTACCTAATACAAAAGGTACCTACACTAATAATAAAAAAAATAAAAATTGTTTAAAAAAACAAAAAACCGACTTCAAAAAACCTACCTCTAAAAAGCAAGAAATAATATTCGTAATAATAAAAACACGTCTATTGAAGTCGGGTGTGGCTTTTAAAATAAAAAAAAGGAATTTGTATTCCAGCCCCACCCGACTTCAATAGACGTGTTTTTATTATTACGAATATTATTTCTTGCTTTTTAGAGGTAGGTTTTTTGAAGTCGGTTTTTTGTTTTTTTAAACAATTTTTTAGGGGTAACAAGCCCAAACTCGATATGGATGTTGTTATTGAGGTTTTATGAGATGTTGATTGCGAAAATGGGGTTATGGCGTATTCATCTCATGACGTCTCATCCCACTCGTTATCTTTTCTTTATTCATCCCAAATCGTGTTCTTAACTCATCCCATGAATATATTTTTAATGAAATTCTGATTTCATCCCAAATCTATTCTTAACTCATCCCACGCCACAAAATACCAAGAATTTATATAAAAAAGTACGGATAGCAGAAGAATTGACATCAGAATAATTTTGAATCTTTAACATTATTTTAGTATAGTGTGATTAGTTAAGACATTTAAAAGTTAAAATAAGAGTTTAAATGGTACTACATATTAAAATAAATAGAGTAAACTAAAAAGTAAAATAGTGTTTCACGACTTTGCAACAATGACATGAATATATAGATGTAAGTAATTAATTTCATACACAAGCAAAGCTGAATAATAAAATGTATTAATGGCAAATGTTCGCAAATACTTTGTTAAAAGTTTGATTTTTATTAAAAAAAAATACCATGTGGACTAACATAATAGTACAAGTACAGGAGCTGCATACCTCAAAATCATTTTAATAAATTCCGATTCTTGCCCCGACACAATAAAGTGCAATTCAAGTCGT
This sequence comes from Agriphila geniculea, assembly GCA_943789525.1. Taxonomy (NCBI): domain Eukaryota; kingdom Metazoa; phylum Arthropoda; class Insecta; order Lepidoptera; family Crambidae; genus Agriphila; species Agriphila geniculea. The sequence goes on from OX038875.1 coordinate 20,966,314, forward strand.
ACAGCGCTCCCTTGCCTACAACAAATTCTCTTATGTTTGCCTCTCTTTCTATCGTATCTTATCTTCGCTCTTATCTTTTCTGACTATTTAAACCGACCGTCATTCAAAATTTCATGCCTTTAAATTATAGCTAGTCTAAAATCAAAGGCATTGTATATATTATTAGGATTTGATTTATGTATCTGTGTATAAGTTAGTATTGTTAATTTAGACTCTAGGTAGATACTTTCTTAGTATAAGTTTTCTTTACTTTTCTGAAATTCGATTTTTTTTTAGTTTCATATATTTTTTTAATTTGATTATGTATCTGTGTGTAAGTATTATTAGTTGTATGATAAATCCCAAACCCCTTATCTTTCTAAAATAGTTAGGTACTGGATTGTTAATTTGATTTTATGTCTGTTGCTGTTGCTATGTAATTTTAATTTAATTTAAAATGTTGCCTATCTATATTATATCCATCTCTTTATTGCTTTTTAATCTGTGATTTTTATAAAAAGTAACAAATTTAAAAAAAATTTAGGTCGCTGTACAACGTACTTTTAGTTTATTGTGTACTGTTGATTTTTATAATATATGTTTGATTATGCCCAATATCTTTGTTTCATTTTCAAATAACATTTATATAATAATGTATGTATTTATAATTACATAGCGTTTTAATCTTATTGGCGGCTACGAAGTTAGCCACTATGCTTAGCCGTGCCCCACCACTTGCTTCTCTCATCCACTTACATCGACATTGTGTTTTGCCCGTTCTGCGCATCGTCTCGCGCGATGTTCCGAGCCGCCAATAAGATTGTAACGTATTTTATTAGAAGTACACATACTAAATATTTTTAGTCAGACCGTACACACCTTGCTAGTTTTGTTGTGTGGGATGAGTTAAGCATACGAATGGGATGAAAAAAGAATCGATAAATAAATTGTTGACGTGGGATGAGTTAGTAATAGAAATGGGATGAATAAAGAAAAGATAACGAGTGGGATGTGACGTCATGGGATGAATACGCCATAACCCCGAAAATGGCATTTATTTTTGAATCCTACATAGTGGCTATGTTTCAACCCTTAAAGGGGTACCCTTAATGGGGTTCATGTTTTTTATGAAAAAATAATATTATATAGACAGTTTGACGTGAAACTTCGTAACTATTAAAAACTAACAACTTTTAAAAGCAAATACGTATTTTGTGATTTTCCGATAATTTACCCCATCTACCACTAAGGGGTAGTGGTAGATGGGGTAAAAAAACTCATAGAATAGAATAGAATATCATTTATTTGCATTTAATTAGGGTACACTAGAGGTCTTTAAAAGATCTGCCTATTCAACCATTAACAATAGCATGCATACATTATTTGATAATAATATTAACAAGTACCTCTCTTATACTTTTTTTTCATAAATCGATATGGATGTCGGTGATTGAGGTTTCATGGGATGTTGATTACGAAAACGCTATTTATTCTGAAGTCCAACATGGTGGCCATGATATGGTAAAGGGGTGAAATGGGGCTTATTTTGTTATTTGTTTTATTTTTTATTAAAAGACATTTTAAATTTCGTAAGTACTTATAAAAACTAAGTAAAAACACGTATTTTGTGATTTCGTCACTAACCCCCAACCCCTTGGAGGTTAGTAGGTAAATAAACCTAAAAATCGATATGGATGTCGATATTGGGGTTATATGGAATGTTTATTGCGAAAATGGCATTTATTTTAGGATCCAACACGACGCGGTGGACATTATTTAAGAACTAAAGGACTGAAAGGGGGTTCAAATTCTTAAGAGGGCTCCACACTCGCGCCGCGAACCGCGGCCGCGAATCACGGGCGCGGTTTGCGCATGAAAACGGTGCGAAAAATATAGCCCTCCAGACTCGCACGTGAACCGCGGCCGCGAATCACGGCAACATTAGTCCGGCACACAAGTTCTTTGACGCGGACCAAAAAACCGCCACCGGACGGGAACGCCGCGAAGCGCGAACGCGAAGCCCATACGCGAAGCCGCGAAACCCTCCACACTCGCGGTTCACGGCCTTCGCGGGCTTTCGCGGCGCGAGTGTGGAGCCCTCTTTTATGAAAAAATAATACGGGAACGGGAACAGGAATGAGAACGAGAACGGGGACGGGAACTAATAATATTTTAAATGTGAAAGTTTAATGTTTGTATGTTTGTTACTCAATCACGTAAAAACGGCTGAACGGATTCGGAATGGCACACAGATAGCCTGTGGTAAAACATGGATAGGTACTTTTTATCGCGGTCAAAGGATTATGCCGATTTTACTATACAAGCTAGGCCATGATGCGCTTTGATGAAATTACCAAAATACTATAGTAATTTTATAGTGATTGCGTGGGAAGAATATCATTAAAATATAATGCGGAAAAAAAGAGAAATCTCAATCTCAAGGAGCCGTTAGGGTTACATTTTCCTATTATATGACATTTTGTTTAGATCATTTTATATTAAAAATAGATAAAAATAAAAAATCAGCTAATATAAATGTTTTGAATACGTCAATTACTGACCATAGCATGATTTTTCTAAAGCTATCCAATGTAGTACATGAACGAAGCTTATCCAAAACAAGGACCTCAATCGACTTTGATAAAGCGATTGAAACTTTTAAAGGTATAGATTTTCTAGACTTGCTATCATATACAGATCCCAATGCTCTTACTGATCTGTTAATTAGTCGATTGAGACAATGTATTTTCACAAGTACAATAACAAGAACAATTCCTTGTTTCCTTGTAAAAATCGTATAAACCATGGATTACAGTGAGCATTCTCCGTTGTATTAGAAACAGAAACAATATGCAGAAAAAACTAAAATCTGACCCAAAAAATTTAATCTTAAAAATAACATATAGACGTTATCGCAATCACTGCAACGCTTTGATTAAAACATTGAAACGAAATTGTGATAGAGACAAATTAAATAAAAATAAAAAGAATCCTAGATCACTTTGGAAATCTATAAATAATATTACTCACCGCAAAGAAAATAAAACAAGTAACTTAGAACTACTAAACTCTAAACCGACCGCTAATGAATCAGTGAATTATATAAATACTCATTTTGCAAATATTGGCAGTTCCTTGGCTGATAGTATCATGACACGTCGCTCAATTCAGGATAAATCTTTCAAATATTTTTCTGCCCCACAGCGGTCTTCCTCTTTTGTCTTTTTGGAAACAGACCCTGACGAAATATATGGAATCTTAATGGGGCTAAAGTCAGAGAGTGCTGCTGGCTGGGATGGTATCTCAACAAAATTTCTGAAGCAAATTGGCAAAGAGATTTCTCCCATTGTTGCTCATTTGGCAAATCTATACATAACGCAGAGCATCTTTCCGACTTCACTTAAGAAGGCCGTAGTCACACCCATACATAAAGGTGGAGATAGAGACGACGTCTGCAACTACAGACCCATCTCAGTCCTACCAGCCTTGTCAAAAATATTGGAAAAAAATATTAATAATAGATTAATTAACTACTTAAATAAATTTGAACTTTTATCAAACTCCCAATACGGCTTTAGAAGAGGGGTCTCTACTGAAGATGCTATAATTGCCTTGACGTCACACATTTCTAAAAATGTTGATAGGAGTAAAAAGTGCATCACAGTTTTTCTAGATCTTCAAAAGGCGTTCGACACCGTCTCCGTCTCCACCCTTATACCACAGAATACATAATAGTCTTATACGCAAATTGGAATCAATAGGGGTCAGAGGTATCCCTCTGGCATTGTTAAGTGACTACTTACATGATCGTAAACAATGCGTTAAAATCGGTGACCACATCAGCGAGCTAGTAGACATAACCTTTGGCGTGCCTCAGGGAAGCGTTCTGGGACCCACTCTCTTCTTGATCTACATTAATAACCGCTGCAGCTTGGAAAAATGTAATGGGAAAATCTTTTCTTATGCAGATGACACCGCTGTCGTTTTCTTGGGGTCAACATGGGATGATGTACATGCTCTCGCTCAAAAGGGTCTTGCCCAAATAGCCCGCTGGTTAGATAGTAATCTATTAACTCTGAATGCATCTAAAACTAAATATATTTGCTTCACAAACTATAACAGCACTCAACCTGACTCAAAGTTCCACATTAAAATTCACTCTTGTAACAATCTTAATAACCAAAACTGTTCATGCGTTATGATAGATAAAGTAGCTAAGATTAAATATCTTGGTGTAATGGTCGACCAACATCTTACTTGGCATGCGCACATTGACTTACTAATAGGTAGAATTCGGAAACTTTAATGGGTCTTTAAAATTCTCAGACATGTTGCCAATACCGATTTATTAGAACAAGTATATACATCGTTGGCTCAATCAGTCCTCAGCTACTGCATCCCAATCTGGGGTGGAGCCACAAAAACTAAATTTTTGGAATTGGAACGGGCTCAAAGATCTTTGTTGAAAATAACATATTTCAAACCTTATATGTTTCCAACCGACAGTCTATATTCTCAATGTTGCCTCCTTTCTGTGAGGAAACTTTATATCCTACACGCCGTTTTAAAATTACATAAAAACCTACCACTAAATGAAAAAATACAAAACAAAAGAACTGTTGTGAGCGTAGCACCTGTAGATTCTGTAAAAACTGTTTACGCCCAGAGGCAGTACACGGTACATTCAGCACACATTTATAATAGAATAAACAAAATCCTCAATTTTCACCCCCTAACATTAAAAACCTCCAAACACACATTACACAACTGGCTACAGACTAAAAATTATGAAGATGATAGAATATTATTTTTTCTATTATAATAATTATCTTAATATAAAAAATAGCTTTACATTGTACATATTTACACATACACACATCCAAAACCCACACACACACACACACACACACACACACACACACACACACACGCACGCACGCACGCACGTACGCACGCACGCACGCACGCACGCACGCACGCACGCACGCACGCACGCACAATAAACCGTCACAATTATTTTATTTAGCACAACACACAACTCACAATCATTAAACATAAACCAACTCCACGCAATTTGTTTGTTTGTAACTATTTATGGGCATTATTTATAAACGCACATTGAAAAACATTTTGAAACTTAGAAAATCCTTACTATCCTTACTAATAATATTATAAATGCGAAAGTCCGTTTGTTTGTTTATTTGTTTGTTTGTTTGTTTGTTACGCCTTCACGTCTTAACTACTTAACAGATCATCATGAAATTTTGCATACACGTTCTTAGGGGCACAGAGAAGGACATAGGGTACCTTTTATCCCGAAATAAAGTATTGTTCCCGAGGGATAGCAAAAATACTTTCCACGCAGACGAAGTCGCGGGCAGCCGCTAGTGTTTATATAATTAGTTTAGCACTTAGCAGTAACTAAACAATGTAAAATTGAAACAACAAATGTATCTTTTGTAATCTTAGAAGGAGACAGGTTTTATACTTAAAAGGGGCCTCAGCCATATAATATGTAATGTACTTAAAAGATACTGAATAAATATTTTTTCATTTTTTTTTTCATTTGTTATCTACCCCTTTTTGACATGACATGAGTCTGTCACAGATTTGTATGGTGAATGCGCATCATGGCCCAGAATGCGGCATGATCCTTTCCATAGCGATTTTACAAAATGTTCACGCGGACGAAGTCGCGGGCAAAAGCTAGTATTGTATATATTTAGAATCAGTTTAAAAATCCCTTCCGATATCCCACACGATGTGTTTTGAAAAAAAAATCAACTTTCATAGGTACAGAAAATAGATTGTATTATATCTCCTTCCCATACAAAAATCCAAGATGGCTCCCCTTCTTAAAATGATCTAAGGGTTCAGAAAGTTCACCCTGCCAAAGTATATCCCGCGATCACCAAACGCCGTATTTTTTATTGAGCATACGCCACAATAATCAAAAGAGGTAGCCGCAGCTTCAAGAAAAGCTGAAAAGCAGTAACAAAAGTAGAGATTAATTTTAGAAAAAGCGGCTGCAAAGTCATTGATCGAGCAAATTTAATTTAGATTGATTAAATTCGTATATTAGCCGTTCATTTGTATTTTAAATCGAACAATTTTCATTTAATTTTTTTGTACAAAAATAATAATTTATTTGGTCTCTTTACTTCTGGGACACCCCAGTATTTTTGTCATTTTCCTTAAGTAAACCAATACCTATAATATATTTATGTAAGAAGAACAAAAACAAAATTATTTACCTTCTTACACCCAATTGCACTAAACTTAAGAATCGCCTAAGTCTTTTCTTAACTACAACTCGACCAAGTTAAGTAGGCGAATGACAGCTACATGACCGCTAAGTTTGACACCGTTTTAATTTGGTCGTGTTGTAGTTAGGAACAGACTTAGGCGATCCTTAAGTTTAGTGCAATCGGGTGGTAGTATATTAAGGCGTTTAGGCTGCGTTCAAACGATAACACACGACCCGACCTCAACCCGAACTCACATGAACCGCAGCCCACCTTGAAATACATCGCTTACAATTTTGAGTCTTATGACACATTAATAAGCTCTTGTGTAATGTTCAGGTGAGTTTGAGGTGAGTTCGGGTTGAGTTTGAGTTGAGTTCGGGTTGAGGGCGAGGCGTGTGCAGTTGCATCGACAAAATATAACGGAGCTTATTAATGTGCTATAAAACTCAAAATTGTAAGCGCCTTATTTCAAGGAGTTGGCTCCGGTTGAGTTGAGTTCGAGTTGAGTTTGAGTTGAGTTCGGGTTGAGGGCAAGTCGTGCGTTATCGTTTGAACGCAGCCTTAGGCGCATTTGGTCCACTTGGTCCATTTCTCATTTGGTCCATTTCACGGAACGTCCATTTCGCATTTGGTCTATATTTCTCAGAACGTCCATTTCGCATTTAGTCAACTTGCAATACGGGAGTGAGGTAAATAATTTTTCACCTCTCCAGCACGAAAAGGGTGCTTTTGGCGCGTAAAAACTCGCAGCAAAATCGACTTTTGCTGCGAGCGTGAGGCAAAGTACTTTTTTACCAAAAACTCGCAGCAAAAGTAAAAACTAGCAGCAAAATCGACTTTTGCTGCGAGCGTGAGGCAAAGTGCTTTTTTAATTTCTAACACCTTTTTCTCGCTGGTAGAGGTGAAAAGTTGTATGTTTAACACGAGAGCAAATTTTTTGATGTCTCGTGCCTTTAAATCACTCACTGTGCTCAGTAGTCTATATTAGAATCACTCGCTACGCTCGTGATGCAATTCTAGACTACTTCGCTAGTTCGTGATTTAAAAGTCAGCACTCGCAGCAAAAAATGACTTTGCTCTCTTGTATAACAAATAACTATTGTTTTTGTTCTTTTAACATAAATATACTCCTATATCGTTTATGGACAATGTTGTTAACTTCTATATTTTCACTTTTTGATATATTTTTTCTTCTTAGTATGTCACAAAAGTACCTATCTCCTAAACAATTTTATAGGTTTATCTCATAACTAGCGGCCGCCCGCGACTTCGTCTGCGTGGAAAGGTTTTTTTTGCCATCCCTCGGGAACAATACTTTTTTTTGGGATGAAATGTACCCTATGTCCTTCTCTGTACCCCTGACAACGTGTATGCAAAATTTCAATATGATCGGTTGAGTAGTTAAGACGTGAAGGCGTAACAAACAAACAAACAGACTTTCGCATTTATAATATTAGTAAGGATTAACTTAACATTATTTAATTACATCATTATGATAACTTTATCATCAATTGTTACTCAACCGGAACACTCGATTTTTTATAATTTCGTATATTTGCCAGGAAACTGAATAAAGATAAAATGGAAGTTAGGTTTAAACGATTACTGAGTTATCGTCGCCATGCTATAAATATATCTCTTAAAAAATTTGATAGGTTTATCTCATAATTAAACCTAACATTATTTAATAACATCATTTTGATAACTTAATTATTACTCAACCGGAACACTCGATTTTTAATAGTTTCGTATAGGTATTTGCCAGGAAACTGTATTGTATATAATAAAGATAAAATGGAAGTTAGGTTTAAACGATAACCGAGTTATCGTCGCCATGCTGCCAAAGTTAGCTAAACACCTACTATTATGGCTCCGTGAGCTGTAGACCTCGTGTTAAAAAGTAACTCAAATTGTAAGTTGTTTAAAAAATAATAAATGTTGCCCTCCCTCACCACGAACTTTTCATAAGAGTTTTCAAAGGGGTACGGCACGCACGTACCTACTATTGTGCTGTTTTAGTACGAGAGCTCGCAAAAAATACTGCAAGAGTTATCTCAAAGTCCTTGTCTCAATATGATAGAATGTTTAGGGTGTACATGAGTCAGCACCTACTCCCAGCGCCAGGAAGTGGAACACCTGGCGTCAGCACGCTTCCAAACATGTAGCATTTCGACATGCTCTACAAGAGTTATCTCAAGGTTCAAATTTGGCAGAATGGTAGAGAATAGCACAAAAAAAATAAGACCGCAGTGTCATGGAACATGCCGAGTCAGCACGCCACGTAAGTTGTATGAATTTCGAGGTCGGTACAACAGCTATCTCAAGACTGAAAATTCGTATACTGCTTAATTATTATGCATAATTTATGAAAATAACAGTCAGACCACAGTGTCATGCTTCGAGCAACAAAGGCTTCGTTAGAAGCCCGTCTTATTCTAAGGTGTCATGGAACATAGGCAGTCGCAGCAGTCGCTCAAAGGGTCTAGGGTTGGGTAAATTTCACGAAAAATTTCGGTCTGTGAAATATTTAGAATAAATTTCATTTTGGTTTGAAATATTTCAGTTTAGAGTGAAATTTATTTTTAAGTTTCATCTGACCTAAATAAAACAAAATTACATGCATTTTGTCAATATATCAACATAATTATAGAACAAAACAATAAAAAAATAAGTTGGCTTAAATTACGAATAGCTTTGGCTATTTTACAACTTTTAATAACAAAATATTCAATGTCTGTTTCAATTGTCGGCCACGATGGCGTAGAAGAAAAACGACTTCATCAACATTACGAAGGAATATGTAGAAAACTAACAATGAAAGTCGCAAAGTAGGACCAATGTTCAGAAAATTGTAAGTTTAACCGTGGCCGCGCAGTCGAAACGTGGAGAACCAAACGGCCACACAGTTCTCTTATGGAGCTTAGTAGGGGTCCCATTCTTCTACGACACCGTGGCCGAGCAATCGCAACCCCTTTTTCCTCACTGCTCATGGGGTCTTTCAAAGCACATAGTAGGTTAGATATATTATTTGGTTACGTGCTGTTTGGTATATTATTTGGTAGCTATGCGCAGCTAGATGGCGCTTCTAATTTTGAATACTTATTTTTGGAAATGGGTGATATTTTTGATAAATTTAAACTAGCTCGACTTAAAAAATCTATAATATTATCGAACTGCTCGCAAAATTTCACGAGAATCGGTTGAGAAATGGGACCTGTAGAGGAAAACAGACAGCTAGAAATTCAGACTAAAATATGTTTATGTATACATATATATCCGCCATTTTGAAGAATTAAAAAAACTGGCTCGACAATAAAATTCTATATAATTATCGAAACTGTCCACAAAATTTGACTAGAATCAGTTGAGAAATGCGCCTGTAGAGGAGAACAAACAGTGCTGGAATGGCGGACTGAAATGTTTCTTTTACATATCTCCACCATGAAAAATTTCGAAAAACAGGCTCGACAATAAAATTCTATATAATTTTTGAACCTGCCCATAAAATTTCACCGGAATCGGTTGAGAAATGTGACTTGTAGAAGAGAACAAACAGCGCCGGAAAACTGGACTGAAATATGTTTCTTTTACATATCTCCACCATTTAGAAAAAAATCGAAAAACAGGCTACAAAAAAAAATTATGTTATAGGCAAACGCTGAAGCTCAGGCACTCCTAGGTTTGTCTAGTCAAACCTCAGGTTTGACAAGAAGCCTTAGTCAAAGCCCACAATAAAATCGTGTTTCGGCCTTTGACTAACTATTTTATGGCCAAACCTAGGAGAGACCAACTTGGACAGTCAAAGCCCGACGAAACACAATTGGACTTAAATGAGGTACCTACAGAATGTGTTAATTTATTTAATTACCTATTTTCTTGCGAACCGAAGATTTCTGTTGTCTGTTAAAAAAAATAACCACGAAATTTAATACGATCGCTCCGCTGCGCTTCGCGATCGTCTTAAATTCCTAACCTATCACGTGTCCTATAGGAGTAACGCAGACTCTTTGACTAAACTTAACCTCAAGATTATGAAAAATATCATTTATTTCCGATGTGATATTTAGTCAAAGCTGCCTTACTCCTGTAAGTCACGTGATAGATTAGAAATTTAAGACAATCGCGAAGCGCAGCGGAGCGTTTATCTTAAATTTCGTGGTTATTTTCTTTTAAACAGACAACAGAAATTTTTTGTTTACAGGAAGATTGTTTATTTAGTTAAATTTTCACTCTACAGAATGTGTTTTTCATAGTTGTACAAACAAAATATCAAATTCTGTGCCTAATTTAAGCGTGACTGGTCAAACCTCGATTTGATCGTATTGAGTTTCGGCTTTCGACTGCCCAAGTTAGTCTCTCCTAGGTTTGGCCATAAATTCGTCAGTCAAAGGCCGAAATATGCCATTGGTTTTGGACTTTGACTAAGCCTTCTTGTCAAACCTGAGGTTTGACTAGGCAAACCTAGGAGCGCCGGGACTTCGGGGTTTGCCTATAACATTTATATAATTTTCGACCCTGCTCACAAAATTTAACAAGAATCGGTTGAGAAATGCGACCTGGGGCCGTACCGGCTAACGAATCGAACTTCGATAAGTCTGCTGAGCTTCAACTTAAAACAGATAAATCGAAATAAGGAATTTCGTATTGTACTATTTGCCGAAGTTACTTAAAAGATATCGATGTTCTTTTGACATCATGAATTTGGGGTTCGCCATTTTAGCCTGATTGAGGCTCGATTTATCTGTTTTCATTTGAAGCCGGGCCGACTTATCGAAGTTCGATGCGTTAGCCGGTACGGCCCCTGTACAGGAGAACAACAGCGCCGGAAAGCCGGACTGAAATATGTTCTCTTCATTTTGGAAAATTTCTAAAAACTGGCTCGACCATAAAATTCTATATAATTTTCGAACCTGCTCACAAAATTTCACGAGAATCGGTTGAGAAATGCGACCTGTAACCTATAGAGGAGAACAAACGGACAGCAGGAAGGACATACGAAAGAATTGTTGCCCAAGCTGAAGCAGAGACGCTTCGCGCTCACTCGGTCAATTACCTAAGCCTTTAAATTTCATTTAATACGTGAAAATAGTAAACTAATTCAGAAAATAAGGGATTTCTAGTACTGGAAATAAATTTCACTCAAAAGTGAAATATTTCAACCCGTTTTGAAAGATTTCATAAATTTCATATAAATTTAATTTTCATTTCATTGAAATTTTCACTGGACCCATCCCTATGGAGTCCAAACAAGCTGTTTGGAGCTACAACGCGTTACAAAACAGGATTACACAGTTGAAACTTGGTAAGAAGATGTATTCTGTAAACCGCTTTACGATTTTTACATAAAAATAAAAAATAAAAAAAAATATGGGGGCCCCCATACACGGAACTGAAACTGAATTTTTTTTTTCATCAAACCCATATACAACGTGTTACAAAAAAACCGGCCAAGTGCGTGTCGGGTCTTGCGCAATAGGGTTCCACAGTTACCTTTTACCATACCATTGTTATAATACCACTTGATAAATCTCGAAAAACATGTCCTTTATAAAATATATACAGGGTTATTTGTAAAACACCAACAACCTCGCAGGAGTAGATTATTACTAACATCATAAACAACAACATTTGTTCTACGACTTTTCCGAAAACAGACAAAAAAATATCGACTTTTCATACAAAACTCGATCAGCTGTTCGAGACGTTTGTATGGAGAAACGAATTTTTTTGTCAGTTTTCGGAAAAGTCGTAGAACATAAGCGCCATCGCACACGGGAGACTTTTGTCTCCGCAACTATTTTGTCTCTCACATGGTTTGTATGAAAAGTTGCAGACGACCGCGTCGCTTCGTGTGCGCGCTTCCATATAAACCCATGGACTTGAGACAGAGACAAAACAGTTGCAAGGCGACTAAGTTGCCCGTGTACGATAGCGCTAAGTTGTTGTCTAAGATGTCAGTAATCTACTCCTGCAAGGTTGTTGATGTTTTACAAATAACCCTGTATAATTTTCGAACCTGCTCACAAAATTTCAGAAAAATGCGGTTGAGAAATGCGACTTGTAGAAGAGAACAGCGCCGGAAAGCCGGGATGACATACGTCTGCAGCTGCGCCTGCGCCACACAGATAAAACGGAAAATCTGATTACACGTGTGTGTAGCCGTTAGTTTGTCGGAATATGTCGCAAAAAAAACAGAATTTGTCAGTCTTGCGCTTTTTTACTGTCTACCGTTCTCGAGATCTGTGTGGCGCAGCTGTAGAGACGTCTCTACAGCTGCGCCACACAGATCTCGATCTCGGAAGACGCCCAGTCAACCGTTATAACTTGAGAGTACTTTATTACTAACTTAATACAAGTGCACGCAAAGTATATATTCATACATGACAACGGTAACGATACCTATCCAGTAAACGAACGTAGGTTTTGTTTTAATGTGAGGTTGTATAGCTGAGAGTGACTACAGTAGATCGGCACGGCAACGCCCAATGTCGTAACGGTAGGCGTATACCAAAACCGATTTTATCGGCCGATGGCGGACAGACAGACCTACTCGGACGAGTAACTCGGACGTGCACCTGCTGTGCCGACATTGGGCGTTGCCGTGCCGATCTTCTGTAGTCACTCTCAGCTATACAACCTCACATTAAAACAAAACCTCAGTTCGTTTACTGGATAGGTATCGTTACCGTTGTCATATGAGAGTCAATATGGCGGGTGTATCATGGCGAATCGAAATGTCTCAAATACCAAAAAAATGTACCTAAACTGTACTATTTAGTACCTGGAATTAAAAAATGTGTACCTAAATACGAAAAAAGTTATAACGAAATCAAAGGTACACCCGCCATATTGACGTCAATATGGCGGGTGTTCTTTAATAAATCAATGTTGAACCATTAAACATAAAATATAACTACATCAAAAAAATGTACCTAAATTGTACCTCAAGGCAAAAAAAAACACATGCTCGATTACTTAAGAGTCCGCTTGCAAAATTTTTACGTGCGTTCGCTGCCCCCCACCCACTTATTTTACTCGCAACTGTCTCGCTCCCGCACTTTATCGCGCGGCCGAGCGCTTTGTGTCCATCGTTCTGGCAGCGCCCCGGTTTCCGATTTTTAAAGTGCAAAATTTTCAACTGATTCAAAATATATGATTTTTATGTATCTTTTCGCCTGCAAACAAGGCTTGATCTGTTCTGAGAACACTCATTAGAATTATAAAGGTAAGTATAAAAGTAAGTAATATAACTATAGATAAGTATTTATATTTTTGTGGCAAGCTTACATAGCTTAATAAGAAAGAAAGAAAATTAAAGAAAATGCTTTTTACTATTCCCCATTCAGTATATACACATATTATTAGTTAGGTACTAAGAAGAAAGAAAGAAGAAAGAAAGAAAGAAAAACTATTTATTGACCGTAAGACATTATAGACAGTAAGGTAATTAAAAATAAAAGTTATAAAGCAAAAAAAAAGAAAACAATGTACCTACACGAACTAATTTGTGTGCGGCCAACTAGGCCCCAACCTCAGCAATGCTACAGTGGCATACCGGAGCATACCACTGCAACGCTAGTATTCTGGAGGAGCCTACTTGGTGACGACAACCGACCTTAGAGCACTCTAAGCAACCGACAGACAAACCAAAAAAAAATAGGCTTGTTTCCACTAAGAATAAATCGGCTAGCATATGGTTTCTAATGATTAATCATGTTAAATAGTAACCAAAAAACCACATTTTTCATTAAAATAAGTAAAGATTACCAATATTTACGGAAAATAAAATCGGCAAAATTGGCCATTTAATCACGTGACATTGAACACCAATCAGAGACGCGTGACGTCACGCCTCTCGAAACATTTGTTGTTGCTGTCATTTTCGATAAGTGAACAGAGTGTTTGATAAAACTTTTCAGCAGTTTGTTTGTTATTTAGTGGTTAATTTTAAATTTAGTCTTGAAAGACAGTTATAATTCGCCATGGAATCAGGTTTCGCCAAAGCAAACAACAGTAATTTGCCCAAAATTGACGCCGTAATGCTTGGCAAATTTTTCGCTGCAAACGCCGATTTTTGCTCATCAGAATTCCGAAATGTTAAAACTTCTCTGTAAGTATAATGTGAAAAACTGTTCATGCAAAATCGATACGTGACGCAACACTAGTTTTGTTGCACATCCCTCGCTCACTAACCGGACGTGGCGAGCGCGACACCCCCCTTCTGGTAATGGCCGACAGCCGTGGAGCACGTAAAAACGAGACGCTCGTAAATTAAATTAAGTAAAACCGCAAAAGACAACCAAGGTTTAATACAAGTTAATGTTACGTCACGACGCGTGTGTGTAAAGATTTGTGGAGCACAATAGCTCAAAATCATCATTCTGTAGCGAGAAATAAGACGCGGTGAACCGCCATTTTTGTATGTGTAATTGTTCAATGTAACATTGTGTTGTGTAGCTACGAAGTAATAAATCGTGGAACGAGTGACTGTGTTATCACTGATTAGGCTGACCCCTCAAATCGAACCCGCGACCAACCTATCTTCGAGTTGTAAGAGATAAGGACGCATCACGACAATCGACGTTACGAACTAGTGAATGCGGCCATCCCGAGCAACAGTTCACCGGGCCGGAGAAGACGCTGTAATATCGCATGAGGGGAGCGACGGCGGAATTCTCCCAGACCACAAGCCGGCGCAGGTTTGGTGAACAAAAACTAACATAAATCTTATCTATTTAGCAATTGATAGCAAGAAATTCACATTTACCTACTTTCCAACCTACAATGGAATGTAAATAACTGATTTTGAGGTTAGGGAATACAAAGTTTTAAATACCTTATTAACCAATTCTTTTTTATTTTAGGTCATCACGTGCTTCATACGGAGATGGTGCTGTAAGCTATGTGCAGATTAAGCGCGATGGCAAATTGTGTATTATAAAGTGCAAAATATGCCCCGAGCACAAAGTTCATTCAAACTGTACAGGTGCACACTTGTCGTTAATGAGGAAGATGAGACTGTTCTTTCTGTGCAATGTGAAGATTGCGTAGCCTCACAGGGTGGATGTAAGCATGCAATAGCATTCTTAATGTGGGTTCATCGCCGAAGCGAAGAGCCTTCATGCACATCTGTTGAATGCTACTGGAAAAAATCAACGTTATCAAAAGTTGGTAGTACTATAAAATATATGACGGCCAAAGATTTATCTAAGGGCAGCCCTCTCATACCATCAAATTCATCTGTTTTGCTGAAGTTTTTAGAAGAAGGAAAAAAGAGGAAAATTGAGGTTTGTGAACTCCTTAAGTATCAACCCACATATAGTGGAAATGAAATACAAGATGTCTCAATGCATCAACTTGTGTGGAAGTTGAAAGAGAAATGTGTAGATGACTTCATAAAAAATGTAAAGATATCTGCATCTTTAATTAAAAAAGTAGAAGAGGAAACGAGGAAACAATCTGATAGCTCTCTTTGGCACGAGCTACGGTATGGAAGAATAACAGCATCAAGAGCATATGAGGTTAGCCGCTGTAAAACGAATGATGGCATGCTCGTGTCTCTAATATTAGGTGCAAAGATACCTGATACTCCATCGATGAAGCGTGGACGTGTCTGAAGAGTATGTAAGGAAGACTGTGGAGGTGAAACTGAATAAAAAAATAAATAAGTGTGGACTAATATTAAATGCAGATTACCCGATGATTGCTGGTTCCCCAGATGGTATTTTGGAAGATGGCTTAATTGAAATTAAATGCCCTAATAGTGTTCAAACTTATAAAAATTACATTAAAAATGGTGAAGCCACAAAAAAGTATTATACTCAAATGCAAATACAAATGTATTTAACGGGTAAAAAAAATTGTTACTTTTGTGTGGCTGATCCTGATTATAGCGAAAATAATGTGGTTGAGGTATTAAACATTCAATATGACTCAGAATATATAGAAAATTTAATCAAAGATTTGTTGAATTTTTGGAAAAAATATATTTACCCATTATTATATAATAGTGTAGAACTAAAATAAAAATATAAATAAAATAAAATTGTTTTCATTTCCCCTCTGCTAGGGCACTGGCACATCTAGATAGTGGCTGTTATGCAGTTTTCAGTTTGCTAAAAACACCAAAATCTCTTTCAACTGACTCTATCACTGTTACTAATAGACTGAGCGGTCGCGGGACTTTTGGTAACGATCAAGGAAAAGGTTAGATTCATTTTCATGGGTTGTAGAGTGGTCCCCTAGTGTGAATGATGTCGGTATGCCTGCTCTCAGTGATTGCAACTTCGAGTTATAGCGCTTACAAGAGGCATCATTGTTACGAAAAAAAAACGATCAGAGAAATGGTCAGTTTTAGTATATATTCAAAGTATGTCGTCTCTGCAGATGAAGCAAGTTGGTCTGCCGGCTCATAGTGGTTGCATTTCTGAGCTATGACGTGCGCAAGTCACGTCATTCATCCAGATTATAGAATCTGGATCGATAGGCATCGGCTACACGCTCGGTAAATACTGTGGTCCAGCGCCATAGAGTAAATTTTAACCATGGAAAGTAAAATATTGAACATTCCATACAAATTACTTTCCACGGTTAAAATTTACTCTATGGCGATGGATCACAGTTAGTCTAAGCGGTCACGGGATTTTTGGTAACGATCAAGGAAAAGGTTAGATGCATTTTTATGGGTTATAGAGTGGTCCCCTAATGTAAGATGTCGGTCTGCCTGCTCTCAGTGGTTGCAACTTCGAGTTACAGCGATTATAAGAGGCTTCATTGTTACGAAAAAAAAACAATCTGAGAAATGGTCAGTTTTAATACCTATTCAAAGTATGGCGTCTCCGTAGCTGAAATGATGTGGTCTGCCGGCTCTCAGTGGTTGCATTTCAGAGCTATGACGCGCGCAAGTTACAACAAATTTTTTTTCTTCAAATTGTATTTTTAAAAATACTAATCGATAGAACTCTTTATTATAATGAAAAAATGTCTTAGGCCATTTTTGTCTCAAATGAATAAATTGGTCGGAAAAAAATACTTTGGTTTTTTTTTTTTGTATGAAGTGAGATATTCAATGTGCTCTTACGGCCAATTCCTAATTGTTTCTGCCTCAAAACTACTTCTGCGTCAACAATATTTTAATGTTATTTTAAACATTTAAATAATCCTACACTATCAACGCGCGGCCAAAATTGTCCGTTTAATACATATTGGATTTCGAAACAGTATCAAATCGTAATTTTTAAGTAAAAACTGATTGTTTTGTCGTTATTTATTACTTTCTCATCAATTAAAACACAATAAAAGCCAACAGAACTTTCGGTCACTATTATTACTATGGATGACTTTTTTACCATAATAATTCAAATAAAACCGAAATAACAAAATGCAGCGGGATGTTAATTCAAATAAAACCGAAATAACAAAATGCAGCGGGATGTTAAAACTAAAATAGTATTATTATTTTACAAGGAAAAAGAAAAAAAGAGAAAAGTTTAATTCAGATCAATGATTAATATAATATTCAAATAAATGAAGTTTTTAAAATATTAACGATAGAAACTAAATTTTATTATGATTTTTAAAAACATTTATATGAGCTTTACTAAAAAAAATTAGGCTCGTTTATAAGTAATAAAAATATATAACAAAAGTAAAGATTTTGACGATATATTAAGATCAAAATTGTATTTATGAACATTGATAGAAACAAGCAGAAACTAAAATCATCAATATTTTATTATGCGACAGATAATTCATTTTCATTCATCCTCCGCCAGGGATTGATCAAGCTGTGATTTGAAGACGGCTATCAAGAGAGTAAATGAAGGACATGGTGGCATTTTCGTATAAGTACCACATCACCTCGATATACCTGTAGTCCACTTGGCAACTTTGGAGAGACTGCAGCACCGCCCAGGTTTCAATCAAATCAAAGGCTTTGTCATAGTCCACGAACGCCAAGCATAGTAGCAGATTTAATGGATGTGGTATAGATAGACCACATCCATTAAATCTGCTACTATGCTTAGCGTACAACAACATCAAGCCGGGTTCCGAAAAGGCTTTAGTACCATAGGGTACTTAAGCCTTTTCGGAACCCGGCTTGTTCGGGAGGTTGGAAGTCGTCGAACTTGCGAGCAAGGACCGGAACCGCTTTCCGTTAAAGGGGTTTTTGATTGGGTATTTCATAGACTTGTTTTCAAAAACCCTATCAATACGGTAACCCTATCAATACGGTAACCCTATCAATACGGTAACCCTATCGAAAGGGTAACTCAAGTAAGCACTTACCGAATACGAAAACCCTATCGGGGAAACCCTATGAAGGCTTTATGAAGGGGTTTTAAAACGTGTTCAAGCAATTTATACCTAGTTCCACCTGGGCCGAAAGACCAGAGGGCCTATTTTTGAATCGCTCGGCTGGCGTCGAGCGCTCTTTTCTACTGATTTTCGTTCGACATTTGACTCGAATGTATGGAGGTTGAGTTAAATGTCGAACGAAAATCAGTAGAAACGAACGCTCGACGCCAGCCGAGCGATTCAAAAATAGGGCCCCAGAACCGCTTACCGTTAAAGGGGTTTTGATTGGGTATTTCATGAACCGCTTACCGTTAAAAGGATTTTTGATTGGGTAGTTCATAGACTTATTTTCAAAAACCCTATTAATACGGTAAGCATAACGTCGACTAACCCTATCAAAAGGGAAACCCTATCATTTGGTAAGTTTTTTATTAGGGTTTCCCTATCAATTGGGTTAACCAAAAAAGGGGATTTCCGGTCGCTGCTAGCGAGCGAAACAATCAACGCATCAAAGTTACTTTGTATGAAAATTAAATTGTTTTTCTAATTATCCATATACATATTTAACATTATACATTGGGTCTTATTGTATGTCTCTAGTTAAGAAGCTTATGTGTACAAAGCCCTGTAAATTTTAATATTAGTTAAGTCATGTTACGTGTGGTAATAAAAAGTTAATTTTCTTTTAAATAAGGTGATACAGTTATTTTATTACGTAAATAACTTAAAATTTTAGGTCTTCTTTATTTTATTAAAATAAATGTAAGGACATCATATAATGGAATTGAAATTAGCTCTGTAAATTGGCTTATTATATTTGTTGTGTTTTTGGATGAGTTGTATGATGGTGATATGATATATTGTATTGTAGTTTTTCCTGAGCTCAGCCTGTTTGAATGATTGCTTCATCTGCAGAGACGACATACTTTGAATATATACACCATTTCTCTGATCGTTTTTTTCCCGTCACAATGAAGCCTCTTGTAAGCGCTATAATTCGAAGTTGCAACCACTGAGAGCAGGCAGACCAAGATCATTCACATTAGGAGACCACTCTACAACCCATGAAAATGAATCTAACCTTTTCCTTGATCGTTACCAAAAATACCGTGACCGCCTAGACTATAACATATGAGTTTTTTTAATAACACTGAACTGTATGGCCAGAAATTAAAGATTTTTATTTTATTTATTTATTTTATTAAAGAATCTTGTAAATTAATTAAAGCACATGCTATGATGATTATGTCATCAAGTACTTTTACATATTTAAAATTAATACATGAGTGTGGTTTCAGCATGCGAAATTCCCTTAAACGTCGAATAATCCGCTCTACAAAGTCACAGGTTTCGACTATACAAGTGTCGGTTGTTCTGCCCCCAAATCCTGGAGAAATATAGTTTACTAATCCATTAGGTGTACATGATACTAAATATTTTATCGTGTTGGCTTTTTTATAATCAGACCATGTTAATGCTTGGTTGATTGCTTTAGATGGCTTCTGTATTTCAATTTCTAGGCAGTCTATAATGCAAGTAACATTATTATATTTGTGCCTGAATGCCATAGGTAATTTTTTTTTAATCATATCACTATTTAGTGACACGATGTAAGGCCTCAATACACTGGCTATAAATGGTATATTTTTTGAAAATATTTTGCTTAAATATGATGAAGTTATTGCATACTCATCTGATAGTTGATTTAAAGAACTATCCAATCTTATTTTATTTAAGCAAAACAAAAGATGATGTTTGGGAATTTTTAGTTCGCCTATTATTAAATCAATCAAGTAGTAGCAATTTTTTGGGACACCAATATATATTCGAGGCTTATTCTCAATTTTCTTTATTGTATTCATTAAGGTCTCTTTTGCTTCTAGCTTTTTGTCCTCTTCGATAAATTCACTATAGTCAGAAGAGGATTTAACTTGCAAAGAATGCATAGGTGAAGAACTGGTGGTAGATGTAGATGGTACATATAAAGAAATGTCACTATCAGACTGCTCTGCTTCAATAAATATATTACATGTAATTTTGCTGAGGCCGGACACAGAAGGTCTTGAATTTATATTTTTTTCCGATTTGAATGGGGATGTGGAGATAGATATTTGTGGTGGTTTCAAAGGTGATAATGCCTTTTCTGTTGATTTTATTTTACTTTGGACAGCTTTACTTCTGAAACTGTGGGTTACTAATGCTTGAACAGATTTATCCGCTGTCAGTGCACATGAAGCTTGAGGTACATCTCCAATTGTTTGAAAATCTGAAAAAAAAACACAATTTGGTCATAATAATAATTTCTAAATATAGGTTCCAATCTATAAATCATTTGATATGTTTGTTAAATACCTGAACCTGTTAAAGTATCCTTGATAGATGAACTCTGTGTTCTACTCGTGCTTTGTTCTGGTTCATTCAAACATTCTGCGACTATTGACATTCTTTGTTTTTTCAATATATATGATCGTTCGATATTGCTGCATGTACGTTTCTTTCTATCTTCTTGGCATTCGAATTTCTTTGGCATACAACCTGGTTTCATGCGCACTTGAGAGACTTTTCCCATAATATGATATTCCATGTAATTGATCATATCGTTTGGCAACTAAAGCAATACAAAAAGTATAAATTATTTCATTTGTAAAACAAAAATAAAATTACAAGTCTTAAAAAATCTCAAGTCCTATAATTTTATAGGTTATGGGTACATAACCAATAAAGGTAAATCTTTAGATTTTGCTAAATTCGTTACTTTTACTTTGCATTTACCAATTGATATATTAACTTGGCTTAATACTTACATCAAAATGATCTTCACAGAAATAAAGTGTTGAATCACTAGATATAGTATGAGCATCTTGCCTTCTTGCTATTTCTAACCACTTTCTCCGTATTTGCTTATTGTTAGGAACATTTATGAATAGTTTATTCGGTGTTTTAATCGTTGTACTTTTACATTGAGGCACTGCACAGTATTTGTAATACCAGGGATTCATTATTTTTTAATAAAAACAATGGACGGTCATAAACAAGCATGAATGTTTCGCAAGGCGTGACGTCATTCAAGACGCCATGACAGTTTTGGCGTTTTTCGATGTCATTTTGAGTTCATTTCTTAAAACGCAAAATTCATAGGTAAAATGACTTATTTTTCTTAAAATAATATATTTTTGGGGTAAAATAGATATCAAACTTTATTTTTAAACTATTTTCCAAATTTTGTCAACTAGCCTATTCTACTTCCTATAAAATACAGAAAAGACAATTTCAACGAAATAATACCTACATAATAATAATACCAACGCGATAATGCGATATCAGTGGCTGAGTTCTGGTCCTCACAAATATAATTATACATATACCGAGTCGACACGTTAAGAAGAAGATAATACCAACAAGCATCGATTCTACATGCACAAACAAATAAAAAAAAATATCACGAGGAAGTAAAAAAAAAATATCTATTTGGCTGCATGGAATTAGGTCTCTTTGCCTCTCCTATGACAGTTTGATCGAGTTAAAAAATAATAAAATAAAAATATACTCTTTGTCGGTGTCAAAAAACTATTGACGTCAATATGGCGGGTGTTCTTTAATAAATCAATGTTGAACCATTATACATAAAATATAACTACATCAAAAAAATGTACCTAAATTGTACCTCAAGGCAAAAAAAAACACATGCTCGATTACTTAAGAGTCCGCTTGCAAAATTTTTACGTGCGTTCGCTGCCCCCCACCCACTTATTTTACTCGCAACTGTCTCGCTCCCGCACTTTATCGCGCGGCCGAGCGCTTTGTGTCCATCGTTCTGGCAGCGCCCCGGTTTCCGATTTTTAAAGTGCAAAATTTTCAACTGATTCAAAATATATGATTTTTATGTATCTTTTCGCCTGCAAACAAGGCTTGATCTGTTCTGAGAACACTCATTAGAATTATAAAGGTAAGTATAAAAGTAAGTAATATAACTATAGATAAGTATTTATATTTTTGTGGCAAGCTTACATAGCTTAATAAGAAAGAAAGAAAATTAAAGAAAATGCTTTTTACTATTCCCCATTCAGTATATACACATATTATTAGTTAGGTACTAAGAAGAAAGAAAGAAGAAAGAAAGAAAGAAAAACTATTTATTGACCGTAAGACATTATAGACAGTAAGGTAATTAAAAATAAAAGTTATAAAGCAAAAAAAAAAGAAAACTGTACCTACACGAACTAATTTGTGTGCGGCCAACTAGGCCCCAACCTCAGCAATGCTACAGTGGCATACCGGAGCATACCACTGCAACGCTAGTATTCTGGAGGAGCCTACTTGGTGACGACAACCGACAGACAAACCAAAAAAAAAACAATTCTACTTCCTATAAAATACAGAAAAGACAATTTCAACGAAATAATACCTACATAATAATAATACCAACGCGATAATGAGATATCAGTGGCTGAGTTCTGGTCCTCACAAATATAATAATACATATACCGAGTCGACACGTTAAGAAGAAGATAATACCAACAAGCATCGATTCTACATGCACAAACAAATAAAAAAAAATCAAGAGGAAGTAAAAAAAAAATATCTATTTGGCTGCATGGAATTAGGTCTCTTTGCCTCTCCTATGACAGTTTGATCTAGTTAAAAAATAATAAAATAAAAATATACTCTTTGTCGGTGTCAAAAAACAAAGAAATACTCTTTGTTTTGGGCTGCGGTCCGCATGGCGATGAAATCGAATTTTAGCGCGAATCCGACCAAATTAAACAGTAGTCTCAAAATATTACTATCCCCGTCACTACATTTACACAGCTTGCGGAAGTCAACGCTACGCTGAAAACAAAGACTCAAATCAAAATATCGAGAGTGCTGTTACTTTTCTAAGTGCGCAAAATGAAGAGTTCAGAAATAAAATAAGCGAATTGGAGAGTCAAGTAAAAGAGGATAGAGAATATATTAGGCTGCTGGAGAGTAAGATGGAGGAGGGCCAAATAGCAAGTCGTAAAGCAAATTTTGAAATTAAGAATGTGCCGAGAAAAGAAAATGAGACCAAAAAGGACCTAGTAGATATGGTTGTTTGCCTTTCTAATAACATTGACTGCAAAATAACACAGTCTGATATTAAGGATGTATATAGAGTTCGTAGTAAGAAGCCAGAACACTCAAATACGCCTATTATTGTTGAGACAAACTCCGCAATATTGAAAATGGATTTTCTTAAGATGGCCAAAGTGTTCAACACTAGACATCAAACAAAACTCCGAGCTAAGCACGTAGGGCTGAAAACTAACGAAGAAGTCCCGATTTATCTGTCAGAACATCTAACAGCGAACAGCGCTCGCCTGCACTACCTCTCCCGTGACCTGGCTAAGTCAAAGGACTATAAGTTCTGTTGGACCGCTTATGGTAAGGTTTACGTCAGAAAAATGAGCAATCGCCGATTATCATGATAAGAAATGAGGAGCAGGTACACAATCTCATACGCCAAGATTGACGAGATGAAGATGGAGAAATCGCTTATTGCTTATATTGCCTTAATCTTCTTATCTTACTGATTTTTTGCTATGTTTTGCTAGTAACCCTCTTTAGCTTTGATTTACTAGTTAATTTATTGAGCTTTTATTTGCAAGTAAATGGAAAATTCGCTTATTGCTCATGTTGCCTTAATTTTGTGACCAAACTGATTTGTTGCCATTTTTTGCTAGTAAGCCTATTTATCTTTAATTTTGTAGTTAGTCTGTTTAGCTTTTATTTGCAAGTAAACATAGTTAGTTTAATTAACATAGACTTGATCAAGACTCTTTTGTACATCACACTTTCTAACACACCCTCACACATGACACATCCTTCGCCCCTTACATACACATACACACGCAAATACACACACAAATACACTCTCAAGCTTTTATCAAACATGACACACCCCTCGCCCCTTACAATTACATACACATACACACACAAATACACTTACAAACTTTTATCTAAAATATTCGACTCTTCCTTAATATTACATAATCAAACATTAATCTTTTTACAAATAATGTCCGACCTTATTACCATGTGTTTACCAATTTTATATGTTAATGGATAACCTCACTTTACATACACTGAAAGAGATAGACAGCATTGAAATTGCAAGCTCCGTTCTTTGTGACAGCGCTGATGTTACTAAACATATAAAAATCGAAAAAAATGATCTTACTGTCATTTGCCAGAACATAAGAAGCATTTACTCTAATTTTGACGATTTTTTACTGACTTTGAATAGCCTGGCAATTAATACAGATATTATAATACTTACGGAATGTAGACTTGACCCCAACAAACCTATACCACACTTGAATAATTACTGTTTTTATTTCACTACTAGCTACTTAAATCAAAATGATGGGGTAGTAATATATATTAAAAATAGGTACTTTGAAACATACCATCAAGGAAGTTAAATTAGTTCAGGCATCTTGCCTTCAATTGGAAACTCTAGATAGTATTCTTTTGGGTATTTACAGATCGCCATCTAATACAAACGCATCTGTTTTCATAGACTCTTTATGTACACATATAGAAACTTTAAATGCTACTAACAGTGTTGTGGTCGCAGGTGATATAAATATTAACATTGCTCCTAAACCAGATGAGCGGTCTCAAGAGTATCAAAACCGTATACAGTATTTAAATAAGCTATCGTCATTGGGAATACTAGCAGGACACACTTTACCAACAAGAGAAAACAGTTGCTTAGACCACTTTATGATAAAAATGAACACAAAAAAATTCAAGGCATCTATTGCTGTTCTTGCTACGTCTACTACTGACCATTATTCTACATTCCTTGCTATATCGAAAGCTAAAAACCACCCAAACATAAAAAAGACTAAAACCATAATAGATTTTGAAACCGCTCTAAAACATCTTCAAGAAAAAAATATCTGCGAGTTACTTTATTGTGATGACCCCAATGTAGTGATCTGTGAGTTAATTAAAAAAATTAGCGAAAGTATTAAGGAAAATTCCAAGGTTACTTTAATAACAAATAGAAAAACCATTTTAAAACCCTGGATTACTACTGGCATTTTACGCTGTATTAAAAACAGGAATAAACTACAAAGAAAATGTCAAAAAGAACCACATAATGAAATAAACAAACTAACATATAGACGGTATAGAAACTTCTGTAATAATTTAATTAAAAAACTAAAAAGAAAATATGACAGAGAATTGCTTTCTAAATCAATGACAAATAATAAAACACTATGGAAAAACATAAAACAAATTACTTATATAAACAAAACTAATAACTTAAATACGGAACTTCTAAATATAAAAAATGACCCCGCTGAATCGGCAAATTTGGTGAATAGCTACTTTGCAAATATTGGTAAAGACCTTGCATCTGCCTTGGTGCGCCCTCCTGGAGCCATGATGTCATTAGACTCAATTTGTGAAAATAACTCTCAACAAGCGAACTCATTTGTATTACTTCCTACTGATTGTGAAGAGGTAAATAGGGTCTTGATGGGCTTAAAAACTGATAGTGCTCCGGGTTGGGATAATATCCACACGAGTTTCCTTAAACTTGCTAAGAATCTGATTGTTCCAGTCATTACACACCTCGTCAACCTATGTTTCGAAAAAGGCTTATTCCCTACTGCGTTGAAACAATCCATTATAACACCAGTGTACAAGGGTGGGGAGAGAGAAGATGTCAGCAATTATAGACCTATCTCTGTACTACCAGCGATCTCCAAGGTGCTGGAAAAACTGATCAACTCAAGACTCCTTAATTATTTAAATAAATTTAACATAATTTCCACATCACAATTTGGCTTTCAGCAAGGAAAGTCGACGGAGGATGCAGTGAATGCCCTTAGCTCGCTGGTCGTAGAAAAATTGGATAAGGGTAAAAAGTGTCTGGGTGTTTTTCTAGATTTAAAAAAAGCGTTTGACACAGTCTCTCTCGCTATCCTTGTGCGAAAATTAGAAAGGATTGGCATCAGAGGAACCTGTCTTGCTTTATTTCAAAGCTATCTTACTGACAGGAAACAAAGAGTTAAGATAGGGGATTTTGTTAGCGAGGAAGCTGATATTTCATACGGAGTACCTCAGGGTAGTGTCTTAGGACCTACCTTATTTCTCATCTACATAAATGATTTGTGCAATGTTCAAATACCTCACGCTCAAATCTTTTCATACGCAGATGACACCGCAATAATTTTTACATCTGATTCATGGGATAGCGTCAAAATGCACACCGAACAAGGAATGAGTCAAGTTGCTAAGTGGCTTGGATCTAACCTCCTCACACTTAACATTCAAAAAACAAAGTTTATTTGTTTTAGTATAAATAATAGTACTCAACCAAACGACAATTTTAATATCAAAATACATGATTGTGGTAATAATAATAGTAACTGCGACTGCAGAATTATCGAGAAAGTCACCCAGTTAAAATATTTAGGAGTTATGGTGGATAATCGACTATCGTGGCACCCACATATTGATTATATAAGTAGTAGAATTAGGAAATTAGTCTGGATTTTTAAGACGTTGCGACATGTGATACCAAGAGATATAGGAATTGACCGCGCCTCGCCAAATAGTCTGTTGAATACTATATATATATTTCTAGTACAGTCTGTCTTAACATATTGCATCACTATATGGGGAGGTGCGGGAAAAACAAAATTTCTAGAATTGGAGCGGGCTCAAAGGTGTCTCATAAAAGTGATGTATTTCAAAAAATGGCGTTTTTCAACTGAAAGTCTCTATCAACTAAGTAACATCCTTTCTGTAAGAAAGCTATATATTGTGCAGAGCACCCTTAAACTTCACAAAACCCTGACGTATGACCCGGGTATAATGAACAAAAGAAGAAAAGATATAGTTGCTTATGCTCCAAGAGTTAGGACCAAATTTGCACAAACACAATATCTTGTTCAATCTGCTCACCTCTACAATATTATAAACCGATAGCTATATATATATGACAAAACACACAATGAATCTAAAAAACTTATAACTAAATGGCTAAAAACTAAAACTTGGGAAGAGACAGAATCACTTCTTTTATTTATAACGTAATAAGTCTATACTTATACCTATGTACTTAATACAAATTCTAAATAATAAATCTATATATGACATACACACATACATACGCACACACACTCACACATACACACGCACGCACACACACACACACACACACACACACACACACACACACACACACACACACACACACACACACACACACACACACACACACACACAAATACATACAACTGCATGCAAATCTACTTTTTACTTAAGTCTTGGCTTTTATATTGTGATTGTTGGGTAGGTATTTGTGTTTTATTGTTAGAAGCTTTTAGTTTGTTGTATCTTTTTGTAATTTTAAGTATGTATAATCATTAAGGAGGAGCGGGGCTTCTTAACACAGGCCTTAAAGCTTAAAAGGAAGCTCCAACCCATTTTATCTAATGATCTACATTATTGATAGAAATAAACAATTTTTATTTTTATTTTATTATTTTTATTTACGGTAACATAAAAAACGTCAAAGTTAAAAGTAAAAAACATAAAATTTAAGAATAAATTACTTAATGACTATAAAATTGGTAAAACAAGGCACAAATAAGGACACTGTGTGTGTGTATTGCTGTGGTGAGCAACATTCAGAGAATGTCTCAAGAAGATTAATTTACGATAATGATGTTATTTTTAAATTAAAACTTTTCTACTCGATGTACCAATTGTATGGCATATTGAATCAATGGCTTATTTCTCGGAAAGTAGCTGTGTTATACTCGTTACAGATATTTTCCGGGTTTGCTAAGGTAAAACTAAATATTGGCATGCTCAGTTTGGTTACAGGTGCCCTGAATTTTGCTGTACAAAACAAGAGACACTAACATTTAGCAGAAATGTCGGCTAAGTACATCTATAAAATTCAGCACTGTATCTTCCGGTGACTGAAATACAATACTTTTCGATATTCCTTAAGAATTCGCTGTGAAAGGTAACCATATTATATGAATGAAACCAGGAGAAGTAGTTTTTTTATTTACGTTGACATTATATCAGACGACCTGAGTGGTGCAATGGTCAACATGCCGGTCTACCACGCAGAGGTTCCGGGTTCGATTCCCGGTCGGGGCGAAATTGAAATGATGAATTTCAATTTCTGTGACGGGTCTGGGTGTTACTATGTATAATAAGTATATATTTAAAAAAGTATATAAGTAATATCAGTTGTCTAGCACCCATATTACAAGCTTTGCTTAGTTTGGGGCTGGATGGCGCTGTGTGAAAAATTGTCCAAGCATTATTTATTTATTTATTTGTATGCGTGTATTCGTTTGAATGCGTTGTGGTAATCATGGAAATACCACAAAGCGAAATTCGCGTCGTGGTCAACATACCAAACGACCACATCGCGTTGTGGAAACGAAAAAAAGCCATATATGACAGATTTTTTTTTAAAAATAGCAAGTACTTTACACATTTGCTGCTAAACGATGCATTAATTTTCTAAAGTATTCAACGGGTACTTAACGAGTTCCAGAATGGCTCCTCAAACCTGATGTTTAGACTGAGGAGCCACCTTTGCATTGATACCTCTCGTGATATATTATGATGCTAACTTCAGGATTTGTGCTACAAAATAATCTACTTTGCTGCTAAATAATGGTGTGACGTGGCTCCTCAAACCTAATAATGGACATATTATACGTACATCTTCGGATGTACCTCTTCCAGTGGGGGGCGATCAAACCTACTTTCTCCCGAGCTCCCGACTTGCAAAAAATTGACATTCGTGATGTATTTAATTCACGCAAATCGGAGACCGTGGCGCTGCCAGAACGATGAACACGCGCGCTTTGCTGTTTGTTACCCATGCCACAGTTATACAATCTTTATCATAGAAATTTGAGGGAAACCGCCCTAGCCCTCGCGAAATCCCCTCCGTTGCTCTGCGCAAGTACATAAGTTAAACAACTGTATAGATAGATTGCAAAGCAATGCTCGTACTGATAAAAAAATCGATGCGCGAGCGACACACGTCCTACCTCGACGGCGCACTGCGCAGTACTAACGAAGGCGGCGCCCGCAGCGCGCTGGTATTTAATCTCTTTTTTGGTAATAACAATAGTAATAATTAATATATACGATTTTTGTGCCGTCAGTCACTGGAACACGTAATTTGCTTATGATTTACATAAATTTTGCTCAGAAACGATGTATAATTAAAGAGATATTTTAAAAATTCCCCTAAAAAGGACATGTTTCCAGAATAAAAAACTATCGAGCCAAACTCAAAAATTTCTGAAATCCTGCCGTCATCCACTAAATGAAGGTCCATAAAAGCATATATCTGAATTTGACATTCATTGAGATTGTACAGACGTCACTATTTGAGTTCAAATATTGCCAAATTCTGGGAGCCTCCTCTTAAGTAGTTTCTGAGAAATCAAACAACAGTTTTTTTTGTGATCAACAAGATGGCGGGATCCCTTATGGTTTTAAAGTATATCACGGCTAGATTTTACCATTACTTAGTGCCATTCATATTTTGGTAACTACTATTTAGTACTATTCGCTTGGAATTATTTGGTACCATTCATTAGGTACTATTTAGTACAAATAATTTAGTACCATTCATTTGTCACTATTTATTACAAATTATTTGTTGCCATATAGTACAATTTATTTGGTACCATATAGCACCATTCGTTTGTTACTATTAAGAACCATTCATTAGGTACTATTTAGTACAAATAATTTAGTACCATATAGTACCATTTATTTGTTTCTATTTAGTGCCATTCATTAGGTACTATTTAGTACAAATAATTTAGTACCATATAGTACCATTTATTTGCCACTATTAAGTACCATTCATTAGATACTATTGGGTACAAATTATTTTTCTACCATATAGTACCATTCTTTGTTACTATTTGGTGCCATTCATTAGGTACTATTTAGTACAAATTATTTGGTACCATATAGTACCATTCGTTTGTTTCTATTTAGTGCCATTCATTAGGTACTATTAGGTACAATTTATTTGGTACCATATTGTCCATTTATTTGTCACTATTAAGTACAATTCATTCGATACTGTTTGGTACAAATTATTTTTCTAGCATATAGTACCATTCTTTGTTACTATTTAGTGCCATTCATTAGGTACTATTTAGTACAAATTATTTGGTACCATATAATACCATTCATTCGTTTCTATTTAGTGCCATTCATTAGGTACTATTAGGTACAATTTATTTGGTACCATATTGCCCATTTATTTGTCACTATTAAGTACAATTCATTCGATACTGTTTAGTACAAATTATTTTTCTACCATATAGTACCATTCTTTGTTACTATATAGTGCCATTCATTAGGTACTATTTAGTACAAATTATTTGGTACCATATGGTACCATTCATTTGTTTCTATTTGGTGCCACTCATTAGGTACTATTAGGTACAATTTATTTGGTACCATATTGTACTATTCGTTTGTTACTTTAAGTACCATTCATTAGGTACTATTTAGTACAAATAATTTAGTACCATATAGTACCATTCGTTTGTTTCTATTTAGTGCCATTCATTAGGTACTATTAGGTACAATTTATTTGGTACCATATTGTCCATTTATTTGTCACTATTAAGTACAATTCATTCGATACTGTTTGGTACAAATAATTTTTCTACCATATAGTACCATTCTTTGTTACTATATAGTGCCATTCATTAGGTACTATTTAGTACAAATTATTTGGTACCATATGGTACCATTCATTTGTTTCTATTTGGTGCCACTCATTAGGTACTATTAGGTACAATTTATTTGGTACCATATTGTACTATTCGTTTGTTACTTTAAGTACCATTCATTAGGTACTATTTAGTACAAATAATTTAGTACCATATAGTACCATTCGTTTGTTTCTATTTAGTGCCATTCATTAGGTACTATTAAGTACAAATTATTTGGTACCATATAGTACCATTCATTTGTTTCTATTTAGTGCAATTCATTAGGTACTATTAGGTACAATTTATTTGGTACCATATTGTCCATTTATTTGTCACTATTAAGTACAATTCATTCGATACTGTTTAGTACAAATTATTTTTCTACCATATAGTACCATTCTTTGGTACTATTTAGTGCCATTCATTAGGTACTATTTAGTACAAATTATTTGGTACCATATGGTACCATTCATTTGTTTCTATTTGGTGCCACTCATTAGGTACTATTAGGTACAATTTATTTGGTACCATATTGTACTATTCATTTGTTACTTTAAGTACCATTCATTAGGTACTATTTAGTACAAATAATTTAGTACCATATTGTACCATTCGTTTGTTACTTTTTAGTGCCATTCATTAGGTACTAAATAGTATCATTCATATAGTGACAAATTAATGGTACAATGTGCTACCAAATATTTTTTATTTAAAAGTACCTAATGAATGGTGCTTAATAGTAACAAACGAATGGTACTATATGGTACCAAATAATTTGTACCTAATAGTACCTAATGAATGGCACTAAATAGAAAAAAATGAATGGTACTATATGTTACCAAATAATTTGTACTGAATAGTACCTAATGAATGGCACTAAATAGTAACAAAGAATGGTACTATATGGTAGAAAAATAATTTGTACCCAATAGTTTTTAATGAATGGTACTTAATAGTGACAAATAAATGGTACAATATGGTACCAAATAATTTGTACCTAATAGTACCTAATGAATGGCACTAAATAGAAACAAATAAATGGTACTATATGGAACTAAATTCTTTGTACTAAATAGTACCTAATGAATGGTACTTAATAATAACAAATGAATGGTGCTATATGGTTCCAAATAATTTGTACTAAATAGTACCATTCATATAGTAACAAACGAATGGTACAATATGGTACCAAATAATTTTTATTTAATGGTACCTAATGAATGGTACTTAATAGTAACAAACGAATGGTGCTATATGGTACCAAATAAATTGTAC
The DNA here is from genome assembly GCA_943789525.1 of Agriphila geniculea. Taxonomy (NCBI): domain Eukaryota; kingdom Metazoa; phylum Arthropoda; class Insecta; order Lepidoptera; family Crambidae; genus Agriphila; species Agriphila geniculea. Next base: position 20,998,880 of record OX038875.1, read on the forward strand.
TATATGGCAACAAATAATTTGTACTAAATAGTGACAAATGAATGGTACTAAATTATTTGTACTAAATAGTACCTAATGAATGGTACCAAATAATTCCAAGCGAATAGTACTAAATAGTAGTTACCAAAATATGAATGGCACTAAGTAATGGTAAAATCTAGCCGTGATATACTTTAAAACCATAAGGGATCCCGCCATCTTGTTGATCACAAAAAAAAACTGTTGTTTGATTTCTCAGAAACTACTTAAGTAATCGAGCATGTGTTTTTTTTTGCCTTGAGGTACAATTTAGGTACATTTTTTTGATGTAGTTATATTTTATGTATAACGGTTCAATATTGATTTATTAAAGAACACCCGCCATATTGACGTCAATATGGCGGGTGTACCTTTGATTTCGTTATAACTTTTTTCTTATTTAGGTACAATTTTTTTAATTCCAGGTACTAAATAGTACATTTTAGGTACAATTTTTTGGTATTTGAGACATTTCGATTCGCCATGATACACCCGCCATATTGACTCTCATGTTGTCATGTATGAATATATACTTAGCGTGCACTTGTATTAAGTTAGTAATAAAGTACTCTCAAGTTATAACGGTTGACTGGGCGTCTTCCGATACCGTGCCGGATGAAATTCGGACTCGATGGATGATTGGCCGTCATCGGGCGACTTCGGACGATGGCGGTTGTAGTAGTGTACGCGCTCCCTTTATGTTACATAGGTTTGATTCGATCGGATGAGTCTGACCGATGACGCCCGGGCATAGTTCGGCCGATAACGGATTTAGTGTATTTGAACCGTAAGTTAGATTTCCAACTTTGTGGCACAGCCGTAATCCGCATTGACCTCTATAGAAAAAAATTTTTTCATGTCAGTGCGTAATCCGGCACGGCATGACACATGCAAGTTCTCTCACTTGTCGAAATCTGTGCCGAGACAAGTGGCCGAGACCAATTAGTACAGTAGCCCGTAGAACATTTAAATCACCAATAAGGTTACCGTATGCCGTTGTGATATAGTTAATTATTACGAAATTATAGATACTTTAACCCAAGTTTTACAGATCGCAACCCGCCGTAACCTAAATTTGTATATCTCCAAAATTGATATTTTTTTATTTTTCGAGGTTTACCACATACTTTAGCTATTGTCGTGTTCTACAGCTTGGTTTGATTGCCACAGATAAAAGTAAGACTGTAAAAAGTAGCCATACACAGATTTAAGACCTGATGAAAATGGTTGGATTTTATGTCTTAAATCTGTGTATGATCACTTTCCATAGTCTTACTATTATCAGCGGCAATCAAACAAAGCTGTAGAACACGACCATAGCTTAACCATGTGGTAAACCTTGAAAAATAAAAAAATAACATTTTTGGATATACAAATATAGGTTACGGCGGGTTGCGATCTGTAAAACTTGGTTTAAAGTATCTATAATTTCGTAATAATTAACTATATCACCACGGCAAACGGTAACCTTTTTGGTGATTTAAATGTTCTACGGGCTACTGTACTAAATGGATAAGCAAATATTACCTCCGACAATGAAAAGCGAATTTATTTTGAATTAATTTATTTGATCTGCTAATTTGGCTCGTAATACAAAAGTTAATGTGTATAAAAAGTAAAATAATTATACTTAAATATATTCTGACAACACAAACAATATCACTTACTTTATAAAAATTAGGGTCTCAATGTTACATAATTCTATTGGCGTGTCTTCACCAAAGCCCTTTCCCTTTATCTTCAACTTTCAATTCGTCCTGCGCCATTCGCATGCCTTACAAATTTTGTCATTTTTTAAGAAGATAGGGCATGCGTTAATGCATGCACTGAGGCATGTCTCTTTTGAAAGCGCAAGAAAACGGGGAAGCGAACACACTATAATAGAACTTTAATTTTTACGTAATCTAAAAAATATATTATTCTGAAATGCCTCAAAGCTTTTCCACAGGGTCAAATCAAGTCATTGTCAATCTTCTAAACTAAGAATCTAACTGCGATATTGATAAGTTTAGGTCGATTTTTTTTAAATCAAAGTGATCAAAATTCAAGGTGAACATTCAAGGTAAAAAACACAAGAAGTTTTATGTACATGATTACTGATGTTTAATAATTAATAAAATAAAAAAAATATCTCATTTCATGTGTGTACATTATTATTCTGTGATTTTCTATGTTTATTTCACCTTAATTTGTATCACTTTTTTTTACTTATGTCCTAAAGTTATCAATATTGCGGTTAGATTCTTAGTTTAATTTAAAAGATTGCCAATGACTTCGATTTCTATTTCAGCCTGTATTGGGAGGGTGCGAAGGTATAATAATCGATCACAGCGCTCATGGTGGCAAAAAGTAGAAATAATGAAGGCTCTGTAATCTGCTTGAAAACGATATTTAATTTATTACTAGCAATACAGAAACAATTATATACCTACGTTTATTATCACTTAATAAAATTATTGAAGTAGCTTTATCCTCTTGTTTTACAAAATCTACAACTAAAAAAGAAGTAAACAAACCCTGATATAACCAAAATAAAACACTCTTTTTGAATAGATCTTACTTGCCATATTTAATTTAAATGACCAAAAATTATTTCACAACACTTTGTCCACCCAAATCATAGTAATCTTGAAATTTACATTAATAACACAACATGTATAGTATTTTTTAACATTTTGTCACAATGCCGCCATTACATATCAAAACGTCAAAACGGTCAGGTCAGAGCCAACAAAGTTGCAACACACTAGGTGGCGCTAAAAGCGTGCACGGAGCCAATAACAAAATTATTAATTGATATAAAAAAATATTCACCTTCAGGACCAGACTTTAAAAATTGAGCATGAAAGTCATGAAACATAAAATTAAGTAAAGAAGACCTTATATAACAAACATCTTAAAAATTAAATTACTTATTATTTTGTATAAAAATATCAGGAAAATGTTTTAAATTATTTAATAAATGGAATGTTAGGTTCGATGAGCAACGAAATGCAGGGAGGGGAATCTAAATAAGACTAGGAACGTTATAACATTTAAAAAATATATTAATGTTTTTTAATTCACGGTTTACTAATGTTTGGCCAAACAATTTTTCCCAAAATATCACATCACGAACTGTTTTAGGCATTTTCATTTGGCAAAAAATCATTTATCAAAACAACAGCTTATCGCAATTTTTCAGATAGCAAAACTCTTTTTAGCAAGTTATTGTTTAACAAATAATTACTTGGTCATGTTTCATTTTACCAAGTATTATTTAGTCAAATGTATCGTTTGGCACAACATATTCCGGCAATGTGTGATAAATGTGATAATAGACGAGAGCAGGGAAGTTTGACATACAAAAACGTCGTTTCTGGCGCTTTGCCGACCGCTTCCGCGGCACGCTCGCTATGCTCGCTCGGCTCGCTTGTTCTTGGTCGCAGTTCTACCATAACCTAACCTAATGAACTCTAAGATTTTTTTCATCCCCGGCCCTCCGCTTTTATGTCTAGCCCCTTTTATGTTATTACCAGACCCCGGATTTGCGGTAGCACGAATAAAATGACGTTTAATAGTGCGTGGACAACTTGATTATCTATTTGTGTAATTTATCGATAAACAAATTATAATTACTTATGTAACGTGATATATAGACTTACTGTCGGAAATAGTAGAAATTACCTACCTACATTAAGAAAAGTGAAAATCGTGAAATGTATAAATAATAAAATTCACTGCAGTTTGTCTTGATGCAAAGATAGCAAAGTCAAAGTGAGTGAAGTAGAATGTCAAATTTTTAAGAAATACATCCTCCTTGGTAAAATACAAAAAATAAATACAGACGTGATCAAAGAAGTTCCACTTCAAAAATATTTTCAAAACATCGATATATAAAAACATTTACGATAATTTGGTAATCACTAGCAAGTTTGTATTCCTGCCACCGCAAATCCGGCCTTTAGTTATTACACTATTTTTTTATCTACCCCAAGCACCGCTATAAATTAACGTGTGTGAGGTGACAATTAAAAAAAATAATGTTTTTGGAACATAATATGTGCCAAAATAAAACGTTTGCTTAATAAACATACGACTTAAAAAAACTTGACAAAGTAAAAAGATGGGGTGGCAAATGATAATTTTACCCAGAGAATAAAATGTGTTTGCTAAAGTTTTATTTGTAAAATAAATCTAGTGCGATAAGTTTTTTGGGAAGTGAAATTTGGCACGACCGACCCGTGGTCACACCGTTTTACCACACCAGTGTGACTACGGGGAATTTGACAAAAAATATTTTGGCCAAACGGTAGAACCCCGTTATTTCACAGGAAGGCGCTCGTAGCCTTTAGTTATTTCTAAATCATTTCGAAAGTTTTTATTAAATATTTCCACTGATAGGTTGATACTTGATATATTATGTAAAAATAAAATAACAGTTGAAATGGGGAATGTCTGTCAAAGTTTTGATAGGAATTAAGCTTCCTTATTATAAGTATAAAAAAGTTTTCGAACTTTTGGTTGCGTCTTATTATAAGTATAAAAAAACCGGCCAAGTGCGAGTTGGACTCGCGCACGAAGGGTTCCATCCCAAAAAACGGCAACAAAATCACGTTTGTTGTATGGGTGCCCCACTTAAATACTTATTTTATTCTGTTTTTAGTATTTGTTGTTATAGCGGCAACAGAAATACACCATCTGTGAAAATTTCAACTGTCTACTGTTGTCGTTATTAATATCGAGCAAAAAACGGCAAAAAATCACGTTTGTTGTATGGGAGCCCCCTTATATATTAATTTTATTATATTTTTTAGTATTTGTTGATATAGCGGCAACAGAAATACATCATCTCAGAAATTTCCACTGTCTAGCTATCACGGTTCATGATACAACCTGGTGCAAAAACATTCGTTTTCGCTAACTTACAGAAGTAACAGCAGAATGGAAATGATTCCCTTGCTACCCTAATGATGACACATTAATAAGTCAACTGACAAATGACATTTCTGCATGGCCATTTTTAGGGTTCCGTACCCAAAGGGTAAAAACGGGACCCCTATTACTAAGACTCCGCTGTCCGTCTGTCTGTCTGTCACCAGGCTGTATCTCATGAACCATGATAGCTAGAAAGTTGAAATTTTCACAGATGATGTATTTCTGTTGCCGCTTTAACAACAAATACTAAAAACAGAATAAAATTAATATTTAAGGGGGGCTCCCATACAACAAACGTGATTTTTTTGCCGTTTTTTGCTCTATATTAGTAACGACAACAGGTAGACTGTTGAAATTTTCACATATGATGTACATATCTCTGTTGCCGCTATAACAAAAAATAGTGAAAACAGAATAAAATTAATATTTAACGGGGGCTTCCATACAACAAACGTGTTTTTTTGCCGTTTTTTGGTACGGAACCCTTCGTGCGCGAGTCCGACTCGCACTTGGCCGGTTTTTTTATGTTAAAGTGCAGTTGACAGTTAACTTTTTTTAATATGTGGTGATTAGAGAATAGCAAGGGAATAATCCATTCTAAAAATTCTGAAACTTTTTGATAATATTATGGGGACTTATGAACCTAGGTACCTATGGAAAATATTCAGGCAATTTATTTTTTCAGACATTTCCCATTGAAGATAATAAAACAATCAAATTCTGTTTTTTTAAAATAGTTGTTCCGACGTAATAAGACTAATTATGCATTTTTTTTACCAACGAAGGAACGAAACGATGGAACCATAGAAACTATAAAGTCAATTTAAAATTAATAAAAATATTTGGAAAAAATGTTCTATTTCAACTCAAGCGATCGCTGATATGAACTTTTGACATTACAGTTTAATACAAATACAAATCAAGCATAATTCTACAAGCACTATGTTACCATCAGCGAACTAGATTTTAGTTCGCTGGTTATCATTATCAAATAGTATATTAGGAGGTCATAACAAATTTGGTAACGCTCGCGTAAGTGGCTGATTCTGGGTTCACAGGATGGAGAGGCACTCTCTGATGCTAAATATGTCAGTCTGTTTGCGTGAAGTGGTTGCGTTCTTTTTATATGCAGGGTGAAAAATGTGTTATCGTTACCAGAAAAAAAAACGATAAGGTAAATGGCTGACAATAGTACAGCAAGTAAGTACTAGTTGTAGTCACGTGAACTGAGTAAGGACTTACTAAAATTCGGTTGCGTTTCGTAAGTATAAGCGATTAACTTTTTGTTTGTTTGTAATGTATAAACTCAAAAAGTACTGATCCGATTTTGAAAATTTTTTCACCTGTAGAAAGCTACATTATCAGCGAGTAACAAGGGCTATAATTTATTTTCATAAAAATTATAGCCTTTTTTTCAACCTACATAGAAAAAGAACGCAACCACTTCACGCAAACAGACTGACATATTTAGCATCAGAGAGTGCCTCTCTATCCTATAAACCCAGAGTCAGCCACTTACGCGATCGTTACCAAATTTGTTATGGCCTCCTAGTCTATAGCTTTCAAAAATACATGTTTTTAGTCCACCTTCAGACTATCTACATAAAAGCATTATAGCTACAATTAAGCGATCGTATCGAATAAACTAAATTCATCGAAATTACTGTATTACAGTATACCTTAACGAAGGCAAGCTATGTTTTTGGCCGGCATATTGGCACGGATATGTGTCTCAAGATATGTACAAAAAATATTTATTAGTGAGTGCAACTCTTAAAAATACATCTACATATTATTTCAATTTGTGCTTGCGTCACTTTATGTACTATTATTTTGGTCTTTTTGCCACATAAAATACGTTCTAGCACAAAAAATATACATATTTGTAGCAGATAAAGGCCGGTTACAGTAAAAACGTGTCCTGAAATTGCCATAGTTTATTTATAGTATAGAAAAAGTAAATGTTGCCACGAAAAAAAAAATCGGGTTGCACTCCGGGAGTGCCGGCAGAAGTGAAAACTTGAATATTAACGTTGTGCATTTTTTATATTTTGGAATGGTTAGGGAGTAGTTTTGCACGAATTGCCGTCTTACGAATTTACTCTGCATTTGAATTTACGAATACAGAACAGTATTGTTTAGCTTGAGAGAAAATCTAAAGCTTTGACATTGAATTAAAAAATTAGCGCGTTGCTATGGTAACACAAGTGTTTACGTCTTGAAATGACGCGCCGCCATTTTCACCGCGCCCCGTAGAAAGAGAGGGGGATACTTCCGCCGCCGGCTGTCTACTCTCCATCAGTCACATCCGTCTTACGAATTTTCGATCAGGGTCACGTGATTCTTACTGACGCGAGTTTAGCATTTTTTCCCCATTACAAAAAAGCGTATAACGCCGCTAAAGAAGTTTTCACTTCAAAAACATCTGACTAATAAACTCGATGTATTTAATTAGGCCCAAACTTCAAAATCAAATTCATTTTACTTTAAAAAAAATCAGCATGTTTGCGTTTTTTTTTTATATTTCGATGTTCGGTGTGTGTAGCGATCTAAATCTCCTCCATTCACTCCTTGGGTCCCGCTTTACGACTTTTTACACAAAAATAAAAAAATAAAAAATTAAGGGGGGGCTCCCCATACATGGAACTGAAACTGAAAATTTTTTTTTTCATCAAACCAATACTTGTGGGGTGTCTATAGATAGGTCTTTAAAAATGACATCGAGGTTTCTAAAACTATTTTTTTTCAAAGTCAACCGTTTGAAAGATATATGCCGCCAAAGTGGTAAAATGTGTGTCCCCCCCTCCCTTTAACTTTTAAAGTAAGAGGGTGAAAAATCTAAAAAAAATATAAGCTATAGATCTTAATAAACACTTTCAACGAAAGTTTGAACGAGATATAGTAATTAGTTTTCAAGATATAGTAAATTTTCCAAAACCGCAAATATAACTTTGTCATTCATACAAACACTGTGAAAAACAAAGTTATTTTTTCAGACGAAAAATGATAGCGGTATTAAAATATGGTATGTTATAATGTACCTACGGAACCCTACTCTGCGTTGCCCGACACGCACTTGGCCGGTTTTTTTTCGTTTCGTTACGTTTAAGAAAACGTAACTTAAACACGTTTTCCTAGAACACGTTTGCCTACTACCAACCCTTAAAAGTTTTATTACAGCGATTTAATCTAATTCAAAGCAAATGATACTTATTTACCAAGACACCCACTGAAAAAAGGGATCGGCGAGGTGATCTCGACCTTTTCCACTTTTAACATAAGGTTGAAATGAGTTTGGCAAAGTGGAATAACGGTTTTTAATAATTAAAATAACTAGTCACTTATGGTAGCCGAACTAAAATAGTCCATTAGGAATTTAGGCCGAGCTTACACGGTCAAAACTCTGGAAACAAAACATGCTATTTTCATAAGGAAAATTATTGTTAACAAACGAAAATTAAGTTTACACAATAAAATGCTAAGAAATTGACGCTTTGAGACGTCAAACCTAAAGAGTAATATTGCTAAGCCAAATTTTTGGTTAAACCAGAGCCTGTAGCCAATGTCACATTTACAAATTTTCACTATCGCTTCGCTCCGAAAAATTTATGGATTTGACGTTTGAAAATTCGACAGTTAACGAAACCTTATGTCAATCCCATACATGTTTCGAAAGCGAAGCGATAACGAAGATTTGCAAATGTTACTTAGGCTAGAGGGTCAGGTGTAAACTTACTCCACGTTTATTAATAAGACCGTAACTGTCTTATTCAGAGATGTTTCACAAAACTGGGGTGCAAGACTGTTCTAACAAAACCTGGTTTAATGCTTGTAAACCAATCACAATGCACCTTTTAATCCTTAAACGGTGGGACTAAACGTTAAACTGTCACTCTGAATACGATTTGCGCTAAAATGTTAACTTTGGCCCTAGTTTAACGAACGCACTCTGAATAAGACGGTCAAAGTTTAATATAAATGACAAGCCCCAGCCATTGTGGCGCCATCTGAAATACGCTTTACCTGTGGCTTTCCATTGTGTGACTATTCCTACAATATACAGCGTTTTACAAAATAACCCCTAATGCCGAATATAATGCCGAAGGGACCATCGAACTGAACAACTTTTACAATGGGACCAACTCTAAAATCGTGAAAAGAAAACAGCTGTTTCATAAAAAAAATATAACGAAAATATCAGCTGCAATATGTGCGCCGACATATATTAATGTGATACAATATGAACTGTCAAATGAATACGATTGACTTTACGCAATCACCTAGCAACTCTGAAATCGCGAAATAAAAATCAGCTGTTTCATACACAAAATATAACAAAAATATCAAAATGTATGAAACAGCTGTTTTTTTTCGCGATTTCAGAATTATGGTCCCTATCTACCATATTCGGTATTCGGGGTTCTTTTGGAACACGTTGTATAACTTATATTTTGCTTTGCTTAAGTTTTCAAAAGGGACTTCATCCTTGGAAAAAGGCTTTACCTACATTTTTTATACAATACACCGCTTAATAATTGGGCTTTGCCCGCGTTGTACTTCGAAAGCTCGCCCACTTAACCTATTACTTATACAGGGTGTTAATGAATGAACCGAAAATACTGAATAACTTTTACTATGCGACCAACTCTGATATCGCAAAAAAATCGGCTGTTTCATACATTTTGATATTTTCATTATTTAATTTTGTATGAAACAGCTGATTTTCTTTTTGCTATTTCAGGGTTAAAAGTTATTCAGTTTGATGGTCCGAAGAAAAGAGTCATTTTTAACCGACTTCAAAAAGGGAGGATGTTCGTCTGTTTGTAAACCTTGTTTTTTCTTATTGTTTCTAACATTGTTTAAAACTTGTTTTAAACTGTGTTTTTAAACACTTAATTAAAAACATTGATTTATTTCAAATTGTTCTAAACACTGTTTTAAACACGTGTTTTAAAACAACTTGTTTTAATCATGCTAACCCTGGTTATATGAACTTATACGGATGATCGACCATAGTTTCTTTGTTTATGAACCGATTTAGATGATTCTTTTTTTTTTGTTTGAAAGAGGATACTTACTTTAATTTCATTGGCATTGAACCTTGGGTTTCCAAGATACACAAGGGAACTCCTAAAAATCAAATAAGAACTGTATAGTGATTGAAATAAATACTGTTTTTAGAGCAATTTTTTTAGGTTTTTTGAATTTGTTTTTGATTTTATTTTTTTTGGTTCATTCATTAACACGTTATCTAATAAGTAATAAATGTAGTTTTTATTTTTATTACTATTCATTATCAATAAAATGTATTCATTTAAGCATAGACGCGTAAAAGATATTTGAAAAATGTTTTTGTGAATTTAGTAACAATTTATTATTAGAAAACATATTTCTCTATGGCCACAATTCGCACAAATTGGTTGTAAAATACAAAAATACACTTATCTAGAAAATGTCTGAAAATGGCGTACTCTTCGTATGATTTGATCACAACCGGATTCTTTCTTTCTGATATAAGAAACATTAAAACAATTAAAGTGCCACATGTTCAGTTAAAAAGATGTTACTTTAGCGTTGCAATTGGTTTCTGTTAATTATTTGATCCATCGTTTATTTTGTACGTAGATACGCCGTTCGATGGTACTTTAAAGATCTCCTTTTTTGGCACTTTTTCTTAAATATTACTTGTAAAAAAATGGAGACATGATGCATAATATTTGATTAATAAGTTCAGTTGTTCTTTTTAACTTAGAATAAAAGCGCCTTCGAATACAGCGAGGCTCATAAATATGCGTTTCACAAAAACGTGATCACATTTAAAATAAATAACTCGTAAATAAAACACTTATAAAATAAATTGTATACCGACTACAAATTAAACCTGATTCCGCTCCTAAAAGCTCAAAAGCTAAAGGAAATTTTGTAGCTCTACCTTAAATAAATAGTGTGGTATACCTGCACAGATCTCGAGCGCTGGGCGAGAGTGGGGGATCGTACACTAGAGTAGAGGGAGACGCACAATACAACCGACGAATAACGACTATGGAAAGTCACGTGATCGGAATGGAACATTTCCCCGCGCGCCTCAGCAAGCACTAAGAGTCCCAGCGAACTACAGACCAAACTGTAGGCCGATAGTTGGCCAATAGTTGATTTTGTATGAAGAATCGGCCGATACCGAATCGTTCTAGTGTGCGCACTTGCATACACCTTCATACTGATTGAGAGCCCGACTAAACTGTCGGCCGATAAAAGTCTGTAGTCTGCGGGCACGCTAAGAGTCCCCGCAAACTACAGACCAAACTGTAGCCCGATAGTTGGAATCTGTATGAAGAAGTATGCAAGTGGGCACACTACAATGATTTGGTATCGGCCAATTCTTCGTACAAAACCAACTTTCGGCCGATAGAAAGTCTGTAGTCTGCGGGCACGCTAACGATCGGTAACCTTAGCACAAAAACCTAACGAGTGCGAATCGAATTCTTAAAAAAAAATTAAAACTCCGTAAAAGGAACTAAGATTTCCAATAGTTTTCATGCTAAGGGTGAACCTATGAAACTACTTCTAGAACAACACGTCTATACGCCAGCGCACGAGATTCGTGCCAGAGACTATACGTGATTTAGAAGAGCGTAGTGGCAATTGCCAGTACGAGTGCAGCGGCGGACGCGGCGAGCCCACTGGCGGCCCCGACACTACTTTTCTTAGCTTCCAACTGAAACAATAGTACATTTTTAATCCACAAGCTTCGATCAAGAATACCCTTTCAACCGCCTCTGTGGTCTAGTGGTTCGCCCACCCGTATAAGACGCAGGGGTCCCGGGTTCGATTCCCAGGGGGGATACAATTTGTACTCGGTTTGGTTGGTGGTAGGGCTTATTTCAAGTCCGCCTGGCTAGCTACCACCGTCTTATCTAAGTCTGACGCCATAACAATAGTTTAAAAATTGTTGTGTTCCGGCAGTTAGAGGTAAGATAGCCAGTTCCTCAGTGGTGAGGATTCCGGGTGTAGTGCGCTTCCATCTTCGGCCTTTTCTTCACTTAATATCTCAGGTGAGATGAAGGCCAAGAACTATCTCGTTGTGCATAAAAAAACCCTAGATGTACGGTCAGAGTCTCAAAAATGGCACCTCAAATAGCGTCTCTCTTACAATCCGTGCGCTTATTTTGCACAAAGTAAGTGATTAAAGATGTGTTTTTGTACAAAATAAGCTTATTTTGTACAAAGTGTAAGTGGTGTTTGTAAGTGGTATACGCTATTTTAGGTGCCACTTTTGCGTAGGTACTGTTTTAGTCTGTGAAGCGTTACCTAGGACAGGGGTCTCCAAACTACGGCTTGCGGGCCAGATCCGGCCCGCGAGCACCATCAATCCGGCCCGCGAAAGCAGGCCGAATCGTACCAACAAAGCTGTAATTTACAGTATGTTGGTACGGAGCTAGCTAGATCATGGCCCTTGAGACTTAGTGGAGGAGTAGGTCTGGCCCTTTTGCTAAAAAGTTTGGAGACCCATGATCTAGGATATTCTTGATCGAAGTCTACAAGGGAAATAGTGTTTGGCCTTCACCTCACCTGCCCCCTGATTACGTAACTCTGTTGCTAACAATTCTCGAAACCGCAGTTACATTGCTGCTTTAAGTAAGATAGTTGTCACATTGGTTCTAACTAAAACAGCAAAGTAACTGCAATTTCTGTCAGAATTGAATGCAACAAAGTAACGAAATCGGGTGCTGATATCAAGTGACGATAAGGCCGAAAGTGTAAGCTCACTACACCAGGAATCCTCACCACTGAGGGACTGGTAATCTTAACTCTAAACTGCCGAACACAACAATTTTTATTTAAAATACCACGCTTGGTCACAGGGAGGGGGGAGGGGGGCTTAGGATTTGTCACGTAGTCGATATGTTACCGTTAAAGTACGGAATCCGTTAATCTGCGAGATGCAGATTAACTGCTCGAGTCAGTTGAAGTACGAATTTTTCTTAAAGTAGCTAGTTAATATACACATTAACGTCTGCTACACCGTTAAAGTGCGGAAGACAGTGAATGAAATAGCCAAGGCTTCAGGAAATTTAAGTTAAAGACCTATATTGAAAGTAAATTTTACAAAAACGTCGTTTCTGGCGCTTTGCCGGCTGCTCCCGCGGCTCCGCTCGCTCGGCTCGCATGTTTTTGGTCACAATACTAACCTAATCTAATGACCTCTTTAAAACTTTTCCGTGGCGGGGGGCTTCACCCCCCGAGCCCAGATTTTGTGTCAACCCTCTTTTTTGTGATAACAGTATTTTCTCAATTAGAGAACCTGTTTTCGCACTTTAACTGATGCTTGGTCGTTAATCTGCAGATTAGCTAGGGAATTTGTAGATTACCTAGTTAAAGTACGAAATAAAAAAAAAATTGCACCTTCCACCACTTTCGACCAGTGAAATTGCAGATTAACTAGTTAATGTGATGTAGATTTCCGCACTTTAACGGTGACAGATATACTTTAAGGAAATCTCGCGATTTTACGAGCTCTATTCAAATATAGCGCGCAGCGCTTATCAGCGCCAGCGGTCTCTTTACGTGATGCCTACTATAATCTATCGGAATGCAAATAAATCCCTTTGTGTTCGTCAAAAAACTGACACAGTTGAGCACGAACCAAATACTCGAGGCGCGTTCCAGGTTCATAAGTCGATCCATACTACTAAAGTTATGGACTTACGACTGAGTACCTACTTAAAAGCTTTTTAACTAAAATCATTAACCAAGGTCTTAATTTTAAGGAAGCTGTTTCATATGCATATGCTTCTGCCAATTCTTAGTACTTATTTGAAAATAAGAAAACTTTAATTTTAAGAAACGTTTCAGTTATCACAACTCTCTGGTGTATAATGTGCAGTACTGACCGGTGCGTCGGCGCAGGGTGTGGCCTTGCGCACTAACTTGAACAGGGACTCCACATGTCACTATATTAGTATGGGCTATAGTATAGTTCAGTACTGACCGGTGCGTCGGCGCAGGACGTGGCCTTGCGCGCGAACTTGAACAGGAACTCCACGATGATGCTATATTAGTATGGGCTATAGTATAGTTCAGTACTAACCGGTGCGTCGGCGCAGGGTGTGGCCTTGCGCACTAACTTGAACAGGGACTCCACATGTCACTATATTAGTATGGGCTATAGTATAGTTCAGTACTGACCGGTGCGTCGGCGCAGGGCGTGGCCTTGCGCACGAACTTGAACAGGGACTCCACGATGTTGCTATATTAGTATGGGCTATAGTATAGTGCAGTACTGACCGGTGCGTCGGCGCAGAGCGTGGCCTTGCGCGCGAACTTGAACAGGAACTCCACGATGATGCTATATTAGTATGGGCTATAGTATAGTGCAGTACTGACCGGTGCGTCGGCGCAGGGCGTGGCCTTGCGCACGAACTTGAACAGGAACTCCACGATGATGCTATATTAGTATGGGCTATAGTATAGTGCAGTACTGACCGGTGCGTCGGCGCAGGGCGTGGCCTTGCGCACGAACTTGAACAGGGACTCCACATGTCACTATATTAGTATGGGCTATAGTATAGTTCAGTACTAACCGGTGCGTCGGCGCAGGGCGTGGCCTTGCGCACGAACTTGAACAGGGACTCCACATGTCACTATATTAGTATGGGCTATAGTATAGTTCAGTACTAACCGGTGCGTCGGCGCAGGGCGTGGCCTTGCGCACGAACTTGAACAGGGACTCCACATGTCACTATATTAGTATGGGCTATAGTATAGTTCAGTACTAACCGGTGCGTCGGCGCAGGGCGTGGCCTTGCGCACGAACTTGAACAGGGACTCCACATGTCACTATATTAGTATGGGCTATAGTATAGTTCAGTACTAACCGGTGCGTCGGCGCAGGGCGTGGCCTTGCGCACGAACTTGAACAGGGACTCCACATGTCACTATATTAGTATGGGCTATAGTATAGTTCAGTACTAACCGGTGCGTCGGCGCAGGGCGTGGCCTTGCGCACGAACTTGAACAGGGACTCCACATGTCACTATATTAGTATGGGCTATAGTATAGTTCAGTACTAACCGGTGCGTCGGCGCAGGGCGTGGCCTTGCGCACGAACTTGAACAGGGACTCCACGATGTTGCTATATTAGTATGGGCTATAGTATAGTGCAGTACTGACCGGTGCGTCGGCGCAGGGCGTGGCCTTGCGCACGAACTTGAACAGGGACTCCACATGTCACTATATTAGTATGGGCTATAGTATAGTTCAGTACTAACCGGTGCGTCGGCGCAGGGCGTGGCCTTGCGCACGAACTTGAACAGGGACTCCACATGTCACTATATTAGTATGGGCTATAGTATAGTTCAGTACTAACCGGTGCGTCGGCGCAGGGCGTGGCCTTGCGCACGAACTTGAACAGGGACTCCACGATGTTGCTATATTAGTATGGGCTATAGTATAGTGCAGTACTGACCGGTGCGTCGGCGCAGGGCGTGGCCTTGCGCACGAACTTGAACAGGGACTCCACATGTCACTATATTAGTATGGGCTATAGTATAGTTCAGTACTAACCGGTGCGTCGGCGCAGGGCGTGGCCTTGCGCACGAACTTGAACAGGGACTCCACGATGTTGCTATATTAGTATGGGCTATAGTATAGTGCAGTACTGACCGGTGCGTCGGCGCAGGGCGTGGCCTTGCGCACGAACTTGAACAGGGACTCCACGATGTTGCCTGTCGTAGGCGCAGGACACTTTTCAAGCGCGGAAACTACGCACGTCTGCAGCTCCGATAGCTGACGGCACTCCTTCTCCTAAATAGATAAATAAAGGGAATTAATTGGGTGACTGGAAATAATTAAAGGCGACTGTTAATGGGATACTTAAATACTAAACCGGGCAGCAGTTTATTTTTTGGGCGACAAAATAACTAAACGGGCGACAACCAGTGGATTACAAAAATACTTAAAACGGGCGACTACATGTGGGTGACAAATAATCTAAATGGGTGACTAAAATACTGAGTGGGCTACTATTATACCAAGTAGGTAACTATATAACTGATTTAAGCTACCCAACATGGTATTTTAACACGTTTTTATTAGGTTGCTTTCTCGTTTGTTTGTTTTTTGTCATCTCGATTAGGATAATATTATTTTTAACTAAAATATACTTATGCCAAATTTTAAATGTTTTGTGTACCCTAAGGTTGTCGCCCAAATATAATTTGGTCGCCCGTTTTGAATAACTAGTAAATCAATTTGTATTTTAAAGTCACCCATTTTCAATATATGTAGTCGCCCACTAAGTATTTCAGTACGCTGTATTCAGTATTTTTGATACCCAAAATAGGAATTTATTGTTACCCGATTAAATACTACGCATAAATAAATAAGTATTAATCGTCGTAGATCAGATGGGTGTGTATAGCAATCTGAATCTCCTCCATTCACTCCCTGGATAGCCGTCATCAGATCACAGCACAGTACATCTCTGGCAGGAAACCAAGGCTTCCAAGTTACCTCGTTTATATGAAAATAACACCTGTATCCCTAGATAAAGTTGATATGTGTATTATAAATGTTAAAGTTAGGAGATATGTTACTCAATCACGCAAAAACGGCTGAAAGACAGGAACGAAAGCCTGGATTTCATTATAGGATACTTCTTATCCCGGTCAATGGTTTCCAAGGGATTTTTCGACTGTCCACGCAGACGAAGTCGCGAGCAAAAGTGTTTGAAAAATAGAAACAATAACACTAAATAACATACTAGAAAAAATACGACTCGTACCAGATCAATTCTCAATCGGGAATCGAACCCGCGACCTTTGGATATCCGGATTTAAAATCTCAAATTTAAAAATTATACACGCAGAAATTTTAATCATTTGGTTCCCGCCGTGTGGTGGTTCCACACATGATTACAAGCAACTTTTACTATGGGGTCAACTCTCCTGCTCGCAAAAAAAAATCAGCTGTTCCATACAAAAGTGCAGTACCTACTCGACCTTAATGTATGGAACAGCTGATTTTTTTTTGCGAGCAGGAGAGTTGGCCCCATAGTAAAAGTTGCTTGTAATCATGAGTGGAACCACCCCACGGCGGGAACCAAATGATTAAAATTTCAGCGTGTATAGATATTTCATCTTTATCAATTGTCAAATATCTGGAAAGGTATTTTCCTTTAGTTGCAGTAGTTCGGTTGCTAGTCCGGTTAACCGAACTAATGCAACTTTTTAGTTGCAGTAGTTCGGTGATTTAAATCAACCGAACTACTACTGCAACTAAAAACTACTATTAAGTGTAGCAATATTTCTGTAGGACCTAACATGCCGAAACGAAAGGCTTCCATACCACTAGGTTAGGTACCCAAATGTTAATCTTCCATGGCACTATCGTAAACTCTTTGATATATGCTCTAACACCATCTCCCCATTTTTGTTTTATTTCTTTTCTTCGTAATACGTCACCAAAGTAATAGGATTTATTTTTATTTTTATTTATTTATTAGGTACACCAACAGGTAACATGTTCACATTACAATATAAAATTCTTAAATCATAGGTCTAGCATGCAACCCAATTACAGGTGAACACATCATTGCAATTAAATAAAATTAAGTAGATAGATACACATTACGTTTCACAAAGCCGGTACAAAGAAAAAAAATTTTTTTTTTTTTTTAACATCACTTCAATTGTGACTTTAATAGGATGACTGAACCATACGTTTAAATTTTAAGAGTGAGTCATGGTAAATATCCAGATCATTTATACTGCTTACTTTATTGTAACTAGTGAGCATTCTCGACAAGGGTGAATGTCTACTCAGGTTTGTCCGCGCTTGAGGCACAATGTATGTATTTATGAGCTTCCTACGCGCATTAGGTCTGGGTACAATCAGTTTGATTTTGCAAAAAATGTTTTGACAGTCGACTGCACAATGAACGAGCTTGTGCAAAAACACTAGATCCAGCATCTCACGGCGATCGGCAAGAGCTGTAAGTTTAAATTTCGAGAGACGATCACTATATTCACTCCGATAACTAAAGTTTGGAGTTTTAAATGCCAAGTGTCGAGTAAAGGTTCGCTGAACGCGTTCAATGCTGGCCACGTGCTTTGCATAACAGGGATTCCATACTACACTTGCGAACTCTAAATGACTACGAACAAGTGTATTGTACAGTGTTATCAGAGTTTTGATGTTTTTGAACTCTGTCGTATTGCGCTTGATGAATCCGAGCATCTGAAAAGATTTAGACACTATGGCCTCATAATGTGGAATAAAACTTAGCTTGCTGTCCAAGGTAACCCCTAGGTCACGGATCCTTTCCACTTCCTCCAGCATAACTGCATCTATATTATAAGACGACTGAAATTTGTTTTTGTTACGAGTGAACTTGATGTGAAAGCATTTACTTGGGTTGATAGTCATAAGATTTTCGGTACACCAAGTATTAACGCGATTAATGTCTTCCTGTAGCATTAATATATCATTTATAGAAGCTATAGTTTTATAAATTTTCATGTCATCAGCGAAAAGTGAACAATTACTATGTTTTATACAATTAACTATGTCGTTTATAAATACTAAAAAGAGAATCGGGCCCAGGTGTAAGCCCTGGGGCACGCCTGAAGTTGCCACATATGGTTTTGATGAGTAACCATTTGTAACCACTGTTAGCAATCTTGAGTTCAGATATGAGGCTAACCATCGATGCAACGACCCACACAAGCCAAACGTTGTCAATTTCTTTAATAAAAGTAAGTGGCTAACCTTATCAAAAGCACTACTAAAATCTGTGTAGATAGCGTCTATCTGAGTTTTTTCATCTACGTGTTCGATTAGATCTGAGACATACTCTACTAAGTTTGTGGAAACCGATCTCCCATGAGTAAACCCATGCTGCATTTGATTTAGTAAGGGCTTAATGTGTCTTGTGAGGACTTCGCAGACCAGACGTTCAAAGAGCTTAGAAAATGTACTTAATATGGATATGGGCCGGTAATTTTTAACACTTTTTTTATCACCCTTTTTGTATATGGGAACGATCCGTGCCTCTTTCCATTTAGAAGGAAAAATACCTGTTGTAAGCGAGTTATTCAAAATAAGGAATAACGGGTACGCAAGCTCTGCAGCACATCTTTTTACAAATGCGGGTGGTATTTCATCGGGGCCAGCACTTTTTGAAGCATCAAGTCCCTTTAGTGCCTTAAGTATTGTTCTTTCATTGAGGTGGATTTTACTTAAAAGGCAGTCAGATTTAATGTAACCCGCTAGATCGGGAGCTTGAGCTAATTGATTTGTAGTATTTTGGGCCGAGAAGGTAGACGAAAATTGCATCGCGAACGAGTTTGCTATATCATTACCCGTGGAGATAATTATACCATTATGGTTCATGCTGGACGGAAGAATGTTTATATTTTTACGTCTGTCATTGATGTACTTCCAGAACTTTTTGGGATTAGTGTTAATTGCTCCTTCAGTTTTTTGCATGTAACTGCGGTAACATTCAAGGTAAAGGCGATTGCAGCGATCTCTAAGGATACCGTACTCTATTTCGTCACGAGGATTATCATACTTGCGGAAACGTAGTCTCAATTTGTCTTTTTCTGATAAGAGTTGAATAAGAGCAGTGTTGAACCAAGGCGGATATTTTGCTGACCTTGGTCGTAATAGAGGAACATGTTGCTCAATGATGTTATTTAACGCAGTGTAAAAGGTATCAGTCATTCCATCAACGTCCCCAGAAGTGGAAAACCTGAGAGGCCAATCGATCCTTCCCAAATCATCCTTAATTTTAGTATAGTCCGCTCGATAAAAATTTAGTTTAGATTGTATTTTTCTTGGTAATACTGATATATTTAAGTCTATAGTTATAATAAATGGTGGGTGATGAGAGTCTAGTTTGCTTAAAGGATCCATTGACCCAACAAGGGCAGCCGTTTCAACATTAGTTAATGCAAGGTCTAACGTTCTATTGTTTGCATTTGTAAGATAATTAAGTTGTTTCAAATTATTAAAGTTAATAAAATCGATAAGCGTGTACTCAAGTGGATTTTCATAATTTTTTGGAACTGTCTCATTAGTATTGTCATCACGCAACCAAGAAATGTCTTTTAAATTAAAATCACCAACTATCAAGATGTCATCCATTGACTGCATAACAGAAGCTACATTATTACAGAATCTTTCTAAAATAATTTGTTTTGGATAAGGGAGATAGAAACAACAAATTCCCAATCTTTTTACATTTCGTCCACGTTCGCTAATGTCTAATACTACCCAAATGTCCTCAAACTCAGTCTCCCACAACTGGACACGCGAAGATGTGAACTTCTTCTTTACAGCTATAAGCACACCGCCGCCTCCGTCTCTAGGTGATCTGTCTCTTCTGTAGACATTATAACGTTGATCAATAAATTCCAAATCTTGAATCTCTGGAATCAACCATGTTTCAGTAAAAACAATGGCATCGTAGTTATGTTTTAGAATCTCTTGTCTGATCGTATTTGTTTTTGTGCGCATTCCTCTAAGATTCTGATAATAAATATTGAATGTGACTTCTGTAACTAGTATTCATTCATCATAGTTGTTAGGATTGAAGAGTTATCTGATTAACTTCAAACTGTCGAGCGTACGAATGTGGATGGCTTGGTTAGTTTCGTTCTTCCTGACGTATATCCGTCCATCACGAACCCATACAAATTTATAACATAATTCTTTAGCTTTCATTCTGGTAGCTGCATGTAGATTCTTATTAGACGGGCTTAAATGTTCGGAAACGTAAATAGGAACTTTGGGACCTCCATAACCTAGGTGATGAGATGCCAGCTTTTCTTTGGCATTGGCCTTATTGTACTTCAAGACGGCAGCGAGTAGGCCGTCCCTAATCGCACGACTACGAAATTTTGCGACCACAGCACGGGGACGAGGGTTATCTTTGTTTAACTTAGCAACACGTGTGGTCAGCAGTACATCATTGCCATCGAGCGAGTAGCCAACTGTCTTAGCCAGCTGTTCCAGAGATATCGATAAATTTTCATTTGAGTGTTCGGGAATGCCGTTTATCTCTACATTGTTTA
Organism: Agriphila geniculea; assembly: GCA_943789525.1. Classification (NCBI taxonomy): domain Eukaryota; kingdom Metazoa; phylum Arthropoda; class Insecta; order Lepidoptera; family Crambidae; genus Agriphila; species Agriphila geniculea. The sequence goes on from OX038875.1 coordinate 21,019,891, forward strand.
CCCGCATTTGTTGCTCCATATCACTGAGCCTTTGAGTTAGATCCTTAACAGATAGTTGGAGAGCATCTTTGCAAACCTGTAGTTGATTGATTGTTTCAACTTTTCCTTCCAAGGTTGTCTTCAGTTGTTCGTATTGCGAGTTAAAGAAGGTTAAAGAGCTTTCTATTGAGGATATCTTCTCATTGAGTGTTTTAAATTTTTCAGAAACAACTTCTTCCAGTGTGATTTTGAGAGTGGATTTAGGAGCTTTAGTCATCTCTTCCCTTATGATAGTACGCATATCTTTAGTAGTCGTATCATCACCATCGGAGGATTCTCGTCGTAGTCTGTCAGTTCTACGCACCGTGACGTTATCTGCTTCCTGTGGCATCTGTATGTTGGGGCGGATTGGGGTGTTGCTGGTGTCTTTATTAGGGTCAGTACCACAACATTCGAGGCATTTCCAGCTTTGCTTAATCTCAGTTGTCATCAGTTGAAATTTTTTAAGTGGGACTTTAGCGCAATCGAGATCGAACTTTGAGCCACAATTCGAACATTTCAGGAGTTGTCTAGCGGCAATAGTGGAGTGGCAACCCGCGCAAGAATTTGGTGGAGGAGGCATGACTTCTACTCTGCGATTTCTTTGATGTTTGCGACTGTCGTTGTCGTTTATCGCTGCGTACAGTGGTAGCGGCCTGAGACCGGTCGCCGCGTTCGGCTGGCGAGCCGATGACTCACCGTGCGCTTCGCTGTCACCGCGTCACAAGCACTTGAAATTGCAACGATTTATTTATTCGTGCACTCACTTCACTGGTTGAAATTCCTTTTAGATTTTGTATTTTCACTTTTAAAATATGCAAAGCACAGCCTCTAATACATTATGCTGCCTAAGAAATCAATTTTTGTGAGAAAAAACTCGTAATTTGTGGCAATAATATTTTTAAAAGACGGAGTGATACAAAACGATGTTTACTGTTTGCCGTACGGCGGCACCTTAACATAAGGGTAAGGGTTAATTAAAAACATTTTGATATTTTAAAAATTTCTGTTAGAATAAAAAAGAATGAAAATTACAGAAGTTAACATTGTCCATATTTATTTGAACCTAGTACTTTTGTGACGTAGGTATTACAAAAAAAAATAAAAAATAAAAAGTGATTGAAAATCATAGAAGTATACCTTCGCCATATTTATGTAATCCTGGTACTTTGGTGACGTTATACTTGTACTACGTATAAAAAAGCCCAATCTGAAAGCACTTAATAGTAGTAATCAACCGGACTAATGCAACTAAAAAGATGCATTAGTTCGGTTGATTTAAATCACCGAACTAATGCAACTAAAAAGTTGCATTAGTTCGGTTAACCGGACTAACAACCGAACTACTGCAACTAAAGGGATATTTCAATTGAATGTCGTGGTAATTCCTCGCATTGGTGAAATAACGCTGGCTTACAGCGGCAGAGTTGGATATACTAGAAGAAATTCGACGATGACACTCGGTAGCTCAGCGATCAGAGCATTGGACCGGATATCCAAAGGTCGCGGGTTCGATTCCCGTCCGAGAATTGAATATTATTTAGTATTGTATAAAAATAGCATTGTGAATGCAAGAATATCCATTTTAGGAACAATAATGTTTGCACTAACCCCGAACGAAATGGTAGGTAGGTCAGGAAGGTTGTCAGCCGTGATGCTGCTGGGGTCCATCTGGTAGTCGGAACCGAGGGTCTGGTTGACGCAACTTTGGATCTGCTCCTGTTTCTCCTCGAAACACTCCCGACCTCCTTCGGCGATAAACACTGAGGACAGAGCGAGAAAGATAATTTTAGCTGGGACTCACTAACTGTAACAGTTAGGCTTAGGCCACACCACAGAATGTAGAATAGTACTAACGTCATAAGAATAAATAAAACTGACTAGAACGGACACTCCCGCTCCGAACGGGCTCAAAGTCACGATATTAGCCTACACCGTTAAACAGAATACTCAGTCGGGCTGTCACAACTATAGTTGTAAAACAGCGGTTGTTATCGGGTAGTTATCCTAATCCGCCGGTAATAACGTTTAGACAGCGGATGGCAACCGGCTGCTTATCCGACTCAATACTAATAGGTCTTACAAATTTTACAGTTCCTAAGTCGAAATTGTTAAAATAAACGAGCCGTTATATACAAATAGGTACTTTTACTAAATTATTTATCTACTTTGTCATTGTTTAAAACATAAAATATTAAATATTATGAATTGCAACGTACCTACTTATTTATACGATACATAATTAGTACCTATTTAATCTGTAGATATGAAACTCCGCTTCGCCACTTTTATTATTATTATTGTACAATCGTAATAAGAAGGTAAGCTCGCAAAGCTTGGCGTTTCGCAATATTTCACATGTGTACCTACAACGTCCGTTTTGTGTTTCGTGTTTTTGGAATTATGTTATCAGCCCAAGTAAGATGAAACATTGAATTTAAAAGTTAAGTATTTCAAAATAACATCGACGCAACTAAGAAATAAAAAAGAGCTCTTACCTGAATAATTAAAGTTGAAGTAACGTATAAAGTAAGTAGATAGTATGTAGATAAACAAAAATTATCACTTAGGACATTATACATGGATTGAATAAAACATAATGACTTGTTTTCAATCGTAGACAGCCGCTGTTTATGGGTGATCACCGTAGTCAGCGAAAACAGCGGCTGGTAACCGGCTGGCTGACTAAGATAACAACCGCCTTCACATCTATAGTCACAACTGGCGTCGCCGCACGCGCGTTTGCCCGTTTTTACATTCCGTAATATTTTCTCTGTGCGTAAGATCTTAGAAACAAATTTTATTACAATGGCGCCAAGTTATTGTGCTGTGTTTGGTTTTGCAAACAATTCGAAAACAATGCCACAATTAAGTTTTTTTAGTTTGCCCAAATATGATATGAGATAAATAATATTTTCTAAATATTTTTTCGTTTTCATACCTAATTCATCAAAAGGTCATGAATAGATTCTTTGGCGCAAGGCACAATATTTACCCATTTTTTTTTTATTTAATTTTTTTATGTAAAGTTTAGAACTATTTTACAATCGCACTATGAATAGCACATTCTAGATTTTAATATAATTAGAAATTAATCACATAATACCGTGTATTTTTGCTTTTATTGTACAAAATAGTAAGAGGTGTCGAGATTTGACGTCAGTTTTGTTACTATATAAAAAGGTAATAAATAAATTAAAACTGCGAGCATTGATCAATATTTATTAAATTTTATGAAAAAACAGCAAAATATCAAAGGAATGGCAGCATGAAGTTGTGTGCAATTTAAAAATGACTACCACTTTTTCAAAATATTAACTAAGTTTTGTTACCATGGAGCCAAAAAAACATTCATTTTTGAGTTTTTTAATTATTGAGAGATCACAAGAGCTCTAAACAACCAAAATATTGAAGAATCATAAATTCTTTAGGTATTTTTGTATTAATAATACCTGATATTTTTTTAAAAATAGATAAAATATTAAAATAATCGTCCAAGTTTTATGGGACAGTAACAAAAGTGACTCTTGAAATATTATTAGGCTGAGTGCACATAATTCTTCTTAAAATTTAAAATTACAAATTAAATATTTTAGAAATTGAGTCGAATAATAAGGTTGATCCCAACACTTATACGCCGTGCTCGACACAACACAAGTCGCAGGGCAGCACGTATTATCGATGTCCGTTCTCCTCTTGAGTTTTGTTTGTCACTGACAACAGGTCGTGTTTAAGTTTTTTTTCTGATGCTGATTCACATTCGTTCATTCATTCGTACATCTGTTTTCTCACTTAAGTCAATAGGTACTTGATTGGTACCGGTTCTAGTACCGGTACAATATCGATACCTTTTAAGTAACTTATAGTACAGGTACTGCGCCTGGTATCGGTACCAGTAGTACAGGTACGAGTGTAGTACCGGTACCATGCCAAGGCCAATGGTACCGGTTCTCAAAAATACCGGTATTTCAAGCCCTGTCGGTAGCTATATTCCATATGAACTCGGCTTAAGATGTCAGTTTTGTTACTTTTTTGGTCAGGCCTATATGTTACCGCATTTCAAGTAACAAAATTGACGTAACATTTTACAGTTATAATTATTGAAAAAATAAACTATAAAATACTCGCTTTATTTAGCGACCTATGAAACTGTTGTTTTGTTTCAAATAATTATGCTCTACGTTTCTTGTAAAAAAATATGTATTATATAGATAAATAGAATTAAATAATGGTAACTTACCTTGACTAAATAATATGGATCTCCTGCGCCCAGCACAGAACAACCGTCCACTTTCACAGTTTTTTTGACCATGTCTACTTTTTTTATGGCGGCTTTAAAATGGTTGCCTTGTGTATTGCCATATTAAAATTTAGAAGTCCCCACGTGTTATTTAAGGACTTGAAAAATGGGTAACAAACCTTGACATGTCAGGGTGACTCAAATATCGACTTTTGTTATATATTTGTTTTTTAATAAAAAATATTAATTTATGAGGGCAATAGCATCGGTTTTTCAATCGTTTAAAAAGATATATTTAAAATTCTTAAAATACCACTGTACCCTGTTATGTTACGAAACATGAGTTTTATTAAATTTCGTTACCGTTGAATGAGATGGGACATGTGAAATTAAGTGGTACTTTATGTTTTTAAATTTATTTTAAAAATAAGTGTTAATTATTTAGTCATACAAATTACATATTTTAAAAGTTTACAAATATATTTATTTACAGGAAAACGTTTTTTAGTCAAACTTTTTGAAATATTTACGTAAAAAAGAAAAATATTTATGGGACACGCTAAATTGGGGGGGTGTTAAGAATTTTGAAATCGCCCAGTTACTTAGTTATATAAATGGCGGCATTTGAGACTCGGTCAAAAGAAGAGTCCGTTCTAGTCAGTTTTATTTATTCTTATGCTAACGTACATAACCCCATCCACGCGACAACAATCAAATTATAAACTACCGCAGCACGGCAATAAAGTACAATTTCATTTTGCACAGCGCTGCATGCCTATTATAATAAGCGCCTCTTATTGTTAAGAGCCAAGCTACTCGCTTAGTGACTGATCCTAGTGAACAATAACGTATTACACACTATCACAACAGTTGAAAGTCAAAGTCAAATAAGCTTTATTCAAATAAACTTTTGAATCGTCTATATTTTCCTACCACCCGTTCTAGACTTTTTTAGCTGACAAGAAGAACGGGCGCAAGAAACTTATCAGCTGTAACAGCCATAAGTAACGATATTTACAAACTTTAATATATCGTTACCAGATAATTACAACAGGGTGACAGACAGGATTATTGGCAACAACATAAGACTTATTATATTACTTCAACAAAGTACTAGTTGGCAGAAGTTACAAGCGGGACGTGTCTAGGTAGGTGTCTTGGTATGTATGACTACCAAGACACCTACCTAGACACGTTACTAGAGATCTCTAAGCTTTGTATGTATAGTGTGACCTTACCTTAGCCTAACCGTTGCAAAATAAAATAATCGTCAAAATTTTTAGCAGTAGGTATTATTCTTGATCCATATCCCATTCGATTAGCGGAAACTATAGTAAGCTAAAAGCGAGCCAATCACTGACTCTACCATAAATTGTTGTAAACTATTTTTGGTATCGCAATCTATCGGATAATTTACGAATGAAAGAGAGAAAAATTCATATTACAGGACCAGGCAAACATCTTGACACTTTTTCGACGGAGTGGGGATAAGTTCGCGCATGTGCACTTGTGAGCGACCAATTGCGCGCACCTCTCCCGCCGCCCACGTACCTCACCGCTACGTATACCCAAATTAAGGGCTACTCAAACCTGGGGCCGTACCGGTTAACGCATCGAACTTCGAAAAGTCCGTCGGATTTCAAATTAAAACAGATATATCGAGCCCCAATTGGGCCAAAATGGCGAACCCCAATTCATGATGTCACACCACATCGATATCTTCAAAATCTCAGACCAAATAAAAAAGTAAAGACGGAGTCTTCCGACAAAGCGGTGAGGCCAATAAAACTACGCCTTGGCTGTGTACATACACAGTTTACGCACACATATGTAACGAAACTACGCCTTGACTTTCGTTCGTCATTGGCCGTTCCATATCGAACCCTGCCACCCGGCCCCCGCCCGCCCCCTAGTACGCACACATGTACCATCAAAAACCGGCTTCACTTAGTTGTTCGCAACCACTGCGCAACGCTCCATCTTCCTTTTTTATTTGATCTGAGTTCCAAATAACTTCGACAAATACTACACGAAATTCCTTACTTTGATTTCTCTGTTTTAAGTTGAAGCTCGGCAGACCCGCCGAAGTTCGAAAAGTTAGCCGGTAGGGCCCCTGACCGGTATCCGCTACCGCGCAGTGGGTAACGGTGATCCCGACCGATATCCTGACCGGTATTTTGTATGGCATTACCGCAGCTGTTGCGAAACACCTTTAAACAGCGCGTTATATCTTTACCGCCACCGGTACAGGATACCGGTTAGATTTGAGTAGGCCTTTACGCGTACTGTGAAATCCCCATCCGATTTCAAGATGTTTTCCGGCTACTGTAAAGCAACAGAACTCACGCGCAATCCTATCGCCTTCCTTGAAACAGATGAAGTCGGCGATTTGTTCCGTGACGTTGTATACTATCTTCAGGTCACTCCGCTCCTTCTCCGTGAAGCACGGCTTGATGGACTCCGTCATACTTTTGAAGCACTCCTTGAAGGCAGGCGTCTGCCCACAATACCTGAAACGGTTGCTTGTGTTGCTTCAATTTATTCGTCATACAGGGTCAATTTTGGGACTCAACTTCGACGCAAACAAGTGACAACAATTTCAACTTGCGTACGTATAGAAAAGTGAGAATTTTTTATTATTTTTTTATTTTTTATATTATAATTTGATTGTACCAAGGGCAACAGCGTCGCTTAACTACTGCTAAGGGTTAAAATCGCTTGCACGCCGCGCCCGCTGTCACATACGTTTAGTTCGTGCAGGGGCGATACGCGCGCACACGAATTTTGTTGCAAACTGGTTAAGCGACGCTAATGCCCATAGTACTGCTATTATAGAATGGCGTGACAAAGACAAGGGGTCCAAAAATAAGCCTGCCCCCTAACATGACCACCGAAACGCGGTATGATTAACGATTTATTGATTTTAGTTATTAATTAATCTCTTTATTGTACAAAAATAAAATAATGTACAAGAGGCGGACTTAATGCTAAAAGAATTCTCTCTCAGACCCATTTATCAAGTTTAACTGTCAAAAATCAATGGATTTTGACAGTGTTGTGTTGAGTGTCGATAAAACGCTATATCACGCGATATATGATTGTATCGTGAACGTCAATCTCATATATTTTTTCGAAATCAAAGCGATAGCGAAGACACTCGAAGCTTTGCAAATGCTATCGATTGTAACAATTTTGGTTTTAGCTAGTCAAAGGGCATTACACCAAAGCCAAACCTTTGACAGTCAATCTTTAATAAATTAAAGAAGAAGAGTCATCATTAATTTTTGCACAAAATTGTTATAGATAATAGAAATATATCTTGGACAAATATAAACTCAGTAAATATTAAATAGCTTACTTCTTGAACACTTCGTCGACTTGTCCATTGGGTTTAGCTGCTTCTATCTCCTCCTGCAACTTGGTGGGGTCAACTAGAGCCTTCAAACAGCTTGAAAACTTATGGAAGGCTTTCTGAAACCAGAAACAATATATTTATTGATGTACAAACTTAAAATAATAACAACCTAAAACGACAATTCCCTACAAAGCGTACTGTCCAAATAAAACTGAGCCTATGTAAGGAATGAAGGATATAAACTTTGAAAAAATTAAGTCATTCTGGCTTAGTTTTCTTTGCCTGCCTCACTTTACATACAAGGACTCGGCTTCTAGGTGTTATTATTTTAAGTGAGTCACTATCAGAATACCCACATTGTAAAATGAGAATATCGCCCAAACGTCTTGATATTAAAACGCAATAGTTACTAAAAAGACATGAACGCTAAACGCCTTAGTAGCAAAACGTCTGGATCTTAAAATGTCGTAATTCAAAATACGCTGGTAGCAAATAGTCTTTACATTAAAATGCCATAGTTACTAAATAGACATGAGCGTTGAATGATATAGTAGCAAAACGTCTGGATATTTAAATGCCATAGTTACTAAATGACCTCTTTGAAGAACAAAAAAAGAGAAAAAATATATTGCTTTTCACAGTAAATATAGGTGAAAAACCACAAAAGAACAAGAAAAATATATATATTATTTTTGACTTTCTTTAATGCACGCAAGATAAGCTATTTGGTTATACTTTTTATCGCTTAAACAATATTTTCTAGCCTGTCGTTTAGTTTTATGAATATTATTGGCTATCCCATTCTGTTTTTGTCATCCAACTAATTTGACTTCCGGCTAATAAGGTATTTTAAACATACGGACTTTTGCAATTCCAGACGTTTTGCTACTTGCTCTCTGCTGACTGGGTATTCTGCTTTTATGTCGTGTAGCTGAATTGTCTTTCGGCTATCTTGGTATCTTGCTTTCATGTCATCCAACGTAAATGGTCTTTCAGCGAAAAGGTCAAACTGATAGTGAGGGTTTTAAGTGTACAAAACAAACCCTTCTTGCAGTTTAAATCAAGGACCGGAACCGCTTACCGTTAAACGGGTTTTTGATTGGGTATTTCATAGATTTGTTTTCAAAAACCCTATCAATATGGTAACCCTATCAATACGGTAACCCTATCGAAAGGGTAACCCAAGTAAGGACTAACCGAATACGAAAACCCTACCGGGGAAACCCTATGAAGGCTTTATGAAGGGGTTTTAAAACGTGTTCAAGCAATTTAGATCTAGTTCCACCTGGGCCGAAGGACCAGAACCGCTTACCGTTAAAGGGGTTTTCATTGGGTATTTCATGAACCGCTAACCGTTAAAAGGGTTTTTGATTGGGTATTTCATAGACTTATTTTCAAAAACCCTATCAATACGGTAAGCAAGACGTCGACTAACCCTAAGGAAAGGGAAACCCTATCATTTGGTAAGCTTTTTAATAGGGTTTCCCTATCAATTGGGTTAACCAAAAAAAATGGGTTTTCTGGTCCCTGGTTGAAATTAACGATTTTTTTTACTGTGACATCGTTTTGCAAAGACAGACTTTTTGACAACTTGTTAACTATAGTCCTACTCCTACTAATAATATATGAAAGTTTGGATGTTTCTTACTCAGTCACGCTAAAACGGCTGAACCGATTTGGATGGGCACACAGGTCGTTTATAACCGGGATTAAAATATAGGATACTTTTTATATCTTTGTCAAAGGTTTTTTCCGAATGTCCATGTGGACGCAAGTACGAATATAATGCCACAGAATAGATAATAGTACTAGCGTATAATGCTAACTTTCCTCATTTATTTATTCATAAAACAGATATCTCTGGTACAGTGAATCATAGAAATTATACAATAACATTCGATAAAAAATGCAAGTGACAAAAACATCGTGGATCATAAAAGACAACGCCTCCGAAATTCACTATTTGAATATTCATATTTTCCAAAAGGACATACTTTTCAAACACACATAATGCTCTATGCTCTATCTTTCTATTACTTATGCTGTGAAACTGCTACTTTGCAGGCACTTATAAATAACTAGAGGGCACGCCAAAGTTCAAACAATATATCTAATCAATGTAACGTCTAACCTAATTGACGTTTAATGGAGTTCGAATGCATACCGACGCATTAATAAGAATTAAGGACGAATGACTATTAGCGATCGGAAATTGTTTGCCCTAGCTAACGAAAAGGTTTAATTTTCTCACGATAACTGTGGCTATTAAAAAAGCGGATGCCCGATCCGCGTGAGTTCGTTCCAACTCTGTGGTATTAAAATGAAACATGCACCAGATTTTAAGTTAGACCACACCCCGGGCACTCCATACAACCGCCGTGTTTCAACTACCTATTACACAGACGCTACACAGTGACGTTTTTGCACACGCTGAATAAGCACACGATTCGGCACACGAACTCGCGGGGTGAGGTGAGGTAATTGATTGTGGGGCGGGGCGGAGAGTTTCCTTTCTGTACGGTAGTACTTATATCTATTCTGTGGTTAGACTCTCAGAAATACAACTGTGAAAACTACATTCAATTTGGTGCAGAAGTTTTTGCGTGATGCACTTACAAATATACAGACAAACAAAAAATAAAAAATAAAATGTTTTTGTTTCCAATAAAATAAGGGATCTTTATATAAAGATTTTTTTTTGATTTTTGTTTTCTTATATCTCGTATGCACAGACATCAGCCAGCTACTATTTTATTATAGGTATAGATTTAATTATGATTGCAATTAACCTAAACCTAATTAAGTATTTAAACCAACTGTTTTATAAACCTGTAAGTATAATGAACGCTAATTTATTAATAAGTCAGATAGAGTATTATTGTTGTTACTTACTAATTTATGAAAAAGTTACTGGAATGTAATGTAAATATTAAACATACAATACAACAATGTAAACAAGAACAGTGAAACTACAGTGAATTTAATTATTTAAATTACGCTTTTACGCTTATAATATTACGCTACATAATTCTTTGGTGTTAGTTCATCTTTAGGTAATTTTAGACATGGTAATTACAAAATACGATGTAAGTCAAAGTTTAACTGACAAACAAACATAAATGAACAAGATTGATTGGTACAGTCGGCGACAAATAGTTAGAGACTATTATTTTTATTATGTGGTTGGGTTGGAGTAGGGTTACCAGATGACAGGAATTTTTCTGACATGTCAGAAAAACAGGGAAAAACTGTAGTTGTCAGAGATTTTAGAAATCCCAAAAAGTGTAAGTACTTAATAAAAACACATATTTTTTAATCATTTTGGTGAGAAAAAAATATCAAACGTCAACTAAATTAAGAATGTAGATGTAGGTGTACAAAATGTCAGGAAATTTACTGAAAAGTCAGGAAATCTCATTATTAGATCTGTACCCTTAGCACGAACAGATATCGAGAAATCTTAGGGTGTGTCCCCACTTAGGTTCGCGAACCTCGCGCTCCGCGAACCTCTGTTGCAGGCTCGCGGAGCGCAATGTGGACGCGCGGAGCGCGGAGCAGACGTCCGCGCTCCGCGCTCCGCGAACCGCGCTCCGCGAACCACGCTCCGCGCTCCGCGCTCCGCGAACCACCCTCCGCGCTCCGTTCCCATGATCAAATAAGCTTTATTCATATAAACTTAATTATAAAGTACCTTTATCTCCACAGTACTATTATTGTGTAATTAATAATGAATGGCTAAGGAGTAAAACTTTGAAAAGACAATCATGCTTATGTACAGTCAGTAGCACGTCAGGTTGTACAAAGTGTCAAAAATTTTCATTTTATTTTGAATCTTGTCTTCGCAATGAGAGCTTTTCAAAATGACAAAAAACTGTTGGCTCGATAGATGGCATTGATAAAAATGTGTGTCAATGTATTTTTTTTACTAAGCTTCTCTTTCCATTAACACCATCTGGTGTGGCAAATCGGGACCCTATTACTAAGACTCCGCTGTCCATCTGTCTGTCTGTCTGTCTGTCTGTCACCAGGCTGTATCTCATGAACCATGATAGCTAGACAGTTGAAATTTTCACAGATGATGTATTTCTGTTGCCGCCATAACAACAAATACAAAAACAGAATAAAATTAATATTTAAGGGGGCCTCCCATACAACAAACATGTTGTTTTGCCGCTTTTTGGTACGGAACACTTCGTGCGCGAGTCCGACTCGCACTTGGCCGGTTTTTTAACTCACTCTAATGTTCGAATCAACCAAGAACTTTAAATGTCATTAATAGTACAAAGTCTTCGTTTTCCATTTGGAATACGAATAATTGAAACTTTCCTTTATTTTGAATCAAATAAAATCCGTTTTTTGAGGATCTACTATGATTATTTTAATAATTAAAATTACGCTCTAATGTTTGGAACGCCGCCGTTAGAGCGTTTGGTTGCACCCGGAGCGTAGGTTCGGAACGCAACCCTGCCGCGCTCCGCGCTCCGCGAACCGCGCTCCGCGCTCCGCGTACCGCGCTCCGCGAACCACGCTCCGCAGTGTGGCCAGATTAAAGTTTACAAAAATAACGAAGCACCTCAAAAAAATACTGCAACATACCAAGTTGCACATGGAAAATAAACCGATAAAAATACTGATTTTCAAAACAGGTTTTATTCATTAATCATCACAATGAATGTTTAAATTATATTTTAACATTCTATTCGAAGGCAAAACTAAACATATTTTCCGGATGGATGCGCCACACAGTTGGACCACAGTAAATACTTTGTGTGTAGCCGTCGCCTTATACGTAATTATAGTGCGACTATCTTGAATTAATATTGATCTTGTTAATACAGTCGCACTAAAACGTAACAGTACCGTCAAAATTTCAAAAACGGTAATCAAGCATAAATCCCAAGTTGGTTCTTTTCCAGAACAGACTCTACTGATCTTTGCTTCTGAATGAAATATAGACATAATCCGGGAAATTCCTTGAACATCAATGTTCGCGGGGACTTAGCACCGGTATTCGGTATATTTTGGCTAGGAAGTTATGGTAACTATACCATAACTTCCTAGCCAAAATATACCAAAAATACTTACTTCCGCTAATATACCTACAAAAATACTGATGTTCGGAAAAGTCGATAAAATATACCGAAAAAGTATTAAAATACTGAATCTGGCCACACTGGCGCTCCGCGCTCCGTGTTCGCGTGTTCGCATCGGATCCCAAATATGGAGCGCGCTCCGAGGTTCGCGGAGCGCGGAGCGCGGAGCGCGGTGGTTCGCGAACCTAAGTGGGGACACACCATTACGCGCGTCAAAATATACTACTCGATAACGTACTCGATACGAAAGCTAGCAAAATCGGCAGCACCAATTTTACAGTACCCTTAGCACGAACAGCTATCGATAAAAATAACGCGCGTAAAATTACTCGAATCTCACAATTTTGTATGGACATTAGTACAGCGCCACTACGTCCGTAAACGGAACTAAGATTTGGAAGCACGAAAAATTTTGACATAAGGTATCGAGCAGCCTTCGAATCGAGATCGAATAGTAAAGTTACAACTTGTATGGAAATCGGTAGCACGAACCCACTTTTGACATACGGTATCGAGACACTCGCAAGCTGGCTATCGACAACTTACTCACTGACATTTTTTCAGTGAGAGACTTTTCGAGCAAATTTGTATTATTTATTATTAAATTCTAAAAGCATGTATGTAGTAACTAAAAATAAATTTGAGAACTATGACATGTCCACTGAATTATTCACAGGCGATATTACTTAAATTGTTCTCATTAAACATAGAAATTTGTAAAATAAAAATCTCGTCATTTTACGCTATCCACAGATTCCCCCACATCCACCATACCTATATTTTAGCAATATTTTAGAACTTACCTACAAAACTCAAATAAAACTAAAGGATACGGTGTTATACTTACAATATTTGTTTTCAGTCACAAAATCACACAGTTTGCATACAGTTAATTAATTATATTTAATTTAGGTATTAAAACAATAAGACCTTAAAACTATGACGAAAACACTAACTAAATATAACAATGCAAACTTAATAAAGTTTATCGAATCTTCAAACACTATAGGCAGGCACTAATTCCGATGAAATTCACATATTTTCATAGCACGTCCAAAGATTTTATTGTTTATTTGTAAACAATTTCTTGTTATTTGACGATAATCCATTGTTATTCTTCAAGTTCATAAAAATCTTCAATTAAGTAGAACAATTTGATGAAATTATGACACATTGTAGTTAACTCTTAGGTCATAATATTATTTCCTCACGATTGTATTATTTGTTAGCCGACACAGATAAATCATTTTAGACAAAAACAAAATAAAGTAATGGCTTCACGGCTTTTTATTATTTTAGGTTATATTTTTTATTAAATCACAGGATGCGAAAGAAAGAGAGAAAGAATAGAGACACTCTTCTTTTTCAAACCAATCACGGGCAAGGTGCAATGACCGTTCAAAAGCATGGTCAAAATCATGTACTTATTGTAAAATTATTTTAATATTTGCAAATTAATTTAAGTTATTAAATGAAATTAATATTGTTAACAATTTTATTAATAATAATAAGAATAATAAATGTAAAATTATGATGATAAACAACTTGATTGAATTTTAATTTACATATTTATGATTTACATAGATATGTAACATGGTTTTTGAACGCACCTTTCTTTATGCACGTTAGCTTTATTTATCGCTACTACTATCGAGCTAACGTTAGCCAGCTCTGTAAAATTGGTGCTGCCGATTTTGCTAGCTTTCGTTTCGAGTACGTTATCGAGTAGTATTTTTTGACGCGCGTAAGATTTCTCGATATCTGTTCGTGCTAAGGGTACAGAGCTGGCAAACGTTAGCTCGATAGTAGTAGCGATAAATAAAGCTAACGTGCATGAAGAAAGGTGCGTTCAAAAATTCAATCAAGTTGTTTATCATCATAATTTTACATTTATTATTCTTATTATTATTAATAAAATTGTTAACAATATTAATTTCATTTAATAACTTAAATTAATTTGCAAATATTAAAATAATTTTACAATAAGTGCATGATTTTGACCATGCTTTTGAACGGTCATTGCACCTTGCCCGTGATTGGTTTGAAAAAGAAGAGTGTCTCTATTCTTTCTCTCTTTCTTTCGCATCCTGTGATTTAATAAAAAATATAACCTAAAATAATAAAAAGCCGTGAAGCCATTACTTTATTTTGTTTTTGTCTAAAATGATTTATCTGTGTCGGCTAACAAATAATACAATCGTGAGGAAATAATATTATGACCTAAGAGTTAACTACAATGTGTCATAATTTCATCAAATTGTTTTACTTAATTGAAGATTTTTTAAGAACTTGAAGAATAACAATGGATTATCGTCAAATAACAAGAAATTGTTTACAAATAAACAATAAAATCTTTGGACGTGCTATGAAAATATGTGAATTTCATCGGAATTAGTGCCTGCCTATAGTGTTTGAAGATTCGATAAACTTTATTAAGTTTGCATTGTTATATTTAGTTAGTGTTTTCGTCATAGTTTTAAGGTCTTATTGTTTTAATACCTAAATTAAATATAATTAATTAACTGTATGCAAACTGTGTGATTTTGTGACTGAAAACAAATATTATAAGTATAACACCGTATCCTCTAGTTTTATTTGAGTTTTGTAGGTAAGTTCTAAAATATTGCTAAAATATAGGTATGGTGGATGTGGGGGAATCTGTGGATAGCGTAAAATGACGAGATTTTTATTTTACAAATTTCGATGTTTAATGAGAATAATTTAATTAATATCGCCTGTGGATAATTCAGTGGACATGTCATAGTTCTCAAATTTATTTTTAGTTACTACATACATGCTTTTAGAATTTAATAATAAATAATACAAATTTGCTCGAAAAGTCTCTCACTGAAAAAATGTCAGTGAGTAAGTTGTCGATAGCCAGCTTGCGAGTGTCGATACCGTATGTCAAAAGTGGGTTCGTGATACCGATTTCCATGCAAGTTGTAACTTTACTATTCGATCTCGATTCGAAGGCTGCTCGATACCTTATGTCAAAATTTTTCGTGCTTCCAAATCTTAGTTCCGTTTACGGACGTAGCGGCGCTGTACTAATGTCCATACAAAATTGTGAGATTCGAGTAATTTTACGCGCGTTATTTTTCTCGATAGCTGTCCGTGCTAAGGGTACTGGTAAGCCTAGGTTGGAGTCTCATTATGCTCAAAAATAACTATAGTAAAAGATGTTATCAAACGAGAATATTTTCATCATTACAAACTCCTCATAATAATATGTTAGTCCACTGCACTGCAGGACAACACTGAGGTATTATTCTTAATGTGATAATTTAAAAAAAATTAGATATTTAACCTTTTTCTTCTGAGCATGAAGCAACTACGGTATATTATGTAACTGTCACGTAATACTGGACTATTAGTTTCATTACCATTTCCGCAAGGTAAAGGTCAGTCAATTGTTTGTTTGCGTGGCATCTTACTACATCCTGTTTGTTTCAAAGTGATCACAACTTTAGATAATGTTTTACTAAAGAAAATGACTAAGTTTTTGTTATGCAGTACAGATTTTTAGGAACATCCAGCCTCCCTAGCATGACCACCGAAACATGATAAACACTCGCTGAAATTTTAATCAGTTGGTTCCCGCAGTGGGGTGGTTTCACTCATGTTCCACTCATGATTACAAGCAACTTTTACTATGGGGCCAACACTGATATCGCGAAAAAAAAAATCTGCTGTTCCATACAAAAGACCTACTCGACCTTAATGTATGGAACAGCAGATTTTTTTTCGCGATATCACAGAGTTGGCCTCATAGTAAAAGTTGCTTTGCTTGTAATCACGAGTGGAACCACCACACTGCGGGAACCAAATGATTAAAATTTCACGGTATATCGCGTGATATAGCGTTATATCGACACTCAACTGTCAAAATCCATCGTCTTTTGACAGTTAAACGTGATAAATCGCGCATTTTATATCGCGTTTCTTCGGTGGTCATGCTAGGACGGGCTGTTAAGAACTCAGATCAATAATTTCAGTTCGGATAAAAGATATTTTATTTCATTTTAATTGAATAGGTAATGAATTAGCAACCAACCCACATACAGTTTGATAGATAGATAGATTGATAGATGCATCGTTTGATAGATAGATGCATCGTTTATTGCTGCTTTTTAACACACATAAAACATAATTTACAGTATAATTTAAAAATACAAATAAAAACAAAACATGAACTTATATATTATGTGTGCAGCAGCAACGGGCCAAGGCTCAGCGTAGTATTCGCTGAAAGCAAAAAACGCTGATTTTCAGCCATCACCCAATGGCGATACGCGGGTAGCAGAAAAGAGAAAATGAAAAATAAACTAATTTAGGAAGAATAAATATAAATGCATCGTAATTTAAACATTGTATGATAAAAAGTATTATATGGTATTCACTATAATATTATCTACCTTATAAAAGTTGTATAAAAGAAAATAAATCATATAATAAACATAATATGGAAACAGAAACGAAACTTTTGTAACAGCAGTAAGACAACATACACAAATACCAAATAACCAAATAACTGTCCCGGCGGGCGGTCCCGGGTCAGCTCTTCAATCCGAAGCAGCTCGTATACCGTGTATTGTATGTTGCCTGGTGTACTTTGAAATTCTAAAAGGTATGAGCGTAATTTCAATTTAAATGTGCACTTGGATGTTTGTTGTTTGATGTTTGTTTTGAAAATACTTGCGCTTTCATTAAACAAGTATTTTTAAAACAAACTGTATGTTATTTATTTTACAGTTTGTCTGGTTCGCAATCTGTCTGGAGGTATTCTACAATTCGTCTGGTTTCTTACTAAAATTAGTCTGCGAACGAACTGCATTTTTTTTATATGAGTTCTTCCGCCAGACATCTGCAATTTTTTTTTTTATATCAGCTCGTCCGGCAGACCAATTGCAAATTTTTGATATCAGTTCGTCCGGCAGCCGAACTGCAAATTTTTTATATCAGTTCGTCCGGCAGCCGAACTGCAAATTTTTGATATCAGTTCGTCCGGCAGCCGAACTGCAAATTTTTGATATCAGTTCGTCCGGCAGACGAACTGCAAATTTTTGATATCAGTTCGTCCAGCAGACAAACTGCATATTTTTTATATCAGTTTGTCCGGCAGACGACTGCTAATTTGTTATATTTTTTTTTTTTTTTTTTATTTAGTAGGTAAGCTAACAGCTTAACATATACAATTTATTATAAAAAAAATATTCAAAAACAAAGACCTTATATGTTAGCCTAATAAAAGCTTACACAACATTTACCAAGACAAAGACAACATTATACCTAAAACAATTTATGAATATGAATAATTGCAATTAAGAATAAAATTAATCGATCAGTTAAAATTAAATAAGTGAGTAATAAAATAATTAACAAAATTGAGAAATAAATTAATTATTGGGTAACTTAAAGTAAATGAGGTAAGTATACCTACTACTGCGCTTAGAATAATTTATTCTAAGCTACTGCGTAATAAATAGTGACATTCTGATTTATTTGCTAAGATGCTCAATAATCTTACGTTTGAATTTGTTGAAAGAGTCAGAGAACACATCAAGATCGGGAATAGGCACTTGGATTTCATGATATTCTTTGCAAATTCTAACAATTGGACTGTGATGACCAAGGTTGGTTTTACATTGTGGTATATGAAAAACATTCGTGATCGGTTTTCTTGGCATGTGATAAGGAACCGCAAGAGAAATCTGTCTCAAAATTTGTTCGCAGTCAGAAGTGTTATTAACAGTTCTGTGCAGAAATGCTAGGTCAAGTGATTTGCGACGATCTTTTAATGTCTGCATTTCGAAAAATGATCTGCGCTGATCGTAAGGGCATCTATGAGAAATTCCACGGGAAGCGAAGGAGAGGCGCTTGGTGAATTTTCTTTGGACAGACTCTAACCTTTGAGAGTGAACGACGTATTGAGGGTTCCACACCACACTACAATACTCTAAGTTACTACGAACCAGAGCATTGTAAAGAAGTATTTTGGTGTGAATGTTGAATTGTTTACTATTCCTCATGATAAAGCCAAGAGCCTGAAACGCTTTTGCTACAATAGCCGTGACGTGTGAAGTAAATTTGAGATTGCTGTCCAATACGACGCCCAGGTCCCTAATTTCAGTCAGTTCCTGCAAGTTATCTCCGTTTATCTCATAATGTGACTCGACATTATTTTTCTTCCTGGAGAATCTTATGAAAAAACATTTCTTTGTGTTCAATATCATGTTATTAGAATCACACCATAACTTTATTCTATCTATATCTTCCTGCATCCGAACAACATCCTGATACGTGTCAACCCGTTTATGAATTTTGAGGTCGTCAGCGAAAAATTCATGCATTTTTGTAATAAGATAGGTACGAATGGTACGATAAACATATTACCTACTCAATAATATATTTATTTCGTAAACTAATTTATGTGGAAAACCATTTTTTGTGTTTATTCATTTTAATAAAGAATCGGGTGAAGATTGTTAACCAATAAATGGACTTTATGAAACACATTTAGTTACCAGGGCAGTAAAAATTTCATAAGAAAACTTAAGCAAGTGTTTTATCTAGTAATCCCCTTATCACTTTTGCGGATAAATCATAATCGGGTCATGCGATAACACGCCGCGAACATCCGTATCAAAATACCTATAACAAATTATTGACAATCGGTATTAGGAACCTTTTCGTACTATCCCCGTCAATTGGTAATGCGCTGGAACCTTATCACATTAAGAGGAGGCTCCCAGAATTTGGCAATATTTGAACTCAAATAGTGACGTCTGTACAATCTCAATGAATGTCAAATTCAGATATATGCTTTTATGGACCTTCATTTAGTGGATGACGGCAGGATTTCAGAAATTATTGAGTGTGGCTCGATAGTTTTTTATTCTGAAAACCTGTCCTTTTTGGGGGAATTTTTGAAATATCTCTTTAATTATACATCGTTTCTGAGCAAAATTTATGTAAATCAAAAGCAAATTACGTGTTCCAGTGACTGACGGCACAAAAATCGTATATATTAATTATTACTATTGTTATTACCAAAAAAGAGATTAAATACCAGCGCGCTGCGGGCGCCGCCTTCGTTAGTACTGCGCAGTGCGCCGTCGAGGTAGGACGTGTGTCGCTCGCGCATCGAATTTTTAATCAGTACGAGCATTGCTTTGCAATCTATCTATACAGTTGTTTAACGTATGTACTTGCGCAGAGCAACGGAGGGGATTTCGCGAGGGCTAGGGCGGTTTCCCTCAAATTTCTATGATAAAGATTGTATAACTGTGGTATGGGTAACAAACAGCAAAGCGCGCGTGTTCATCGTTCTGGCAGCGCCACGGTTTCCGATTTGCGTGAATTAAATACACCACGAATGTAAATTTTTTGCCAGTCGGGAGCTCGGGAGAAAGTAGGTTTGATCGCCCCCCACTGGAAGAGGTACATCCGAAGATGTACGTATATGTCCATTATTAGGTTTGAGGAGCCACGTCACACCATTATTTAGCAGCAAAGTAGATTATTTTGTAGCACAAATCCTGAAGTTAGCATCATAATATATCACGAGAGGTATCAATGCAAAGGTGGCTCCTCAGTCTAAACATCAGGTTTGAGGAGCCACTCTGGAACTCGCTAAGTACCAGTTGAATACTTAAGAAAATTAATGCATCGTTTAGCAGCAAATGTGTAAAGTACTTGCTAATTTTTTTTTAATTTTTAGCTCAGTAGTGCTGTTGAACGCAATTTGTATGGCTCCTCAATGCTGACGTTTTGCATATAAACAACTTACTTACTGTACCTACCTCAGATATCAATGGAATCAAAACCAGATACGCTTACATTTAGCAAAAATTTCTGTTCTATATTAATTTTTTAAATTATTATTTTTTATTATTAATTTAAATTATGAAACACGTGTTTTTTTTTTAATATCGCCCAGTACTAAAATATTAAGTTAAGGCTATATACAGGGTCACTGGAAATATGACGTATTCCTGCTAAATGGTTATAGATGAGGTCAAAACAAATATTTTTTGTTATATTACTTTTTCTCAAAAAGTTCATAGTTTTTGAGTAAATTAAAATTAAGTAATTTTTTACCAAAAGTACGTTTTCAGATATAAAAAATTAACATAAAAGATAACTACTCGTTCGATTCCGGTTTTTTATTATTTTGGTATAGAAAACAGTTTAAATTTTGATAATGAATAAAAAAAGTTACAAAAAGTACATGTGTTTATAAAAAAATCAATCCTTAAAAACATTTTTTATTTTTATTTTTTCAGATTTTTTAGAAAAGGCAGCAAATATCTTTAAAAAAATCCTAGTAACTAAGCGTGCATAATATTTTAAAAACATCACCATCTGTTCAGCTTTCAGTTGAGGTATAAAACTTAATAATAACTTAAATAAAAAATGAGAAATTAAGACTTAACTGAATTGCAGTCCCATTTCATGTAGCAAAAATTTCCTACTTCGAGCGCTTCGGAGGTGTTATCCTACTTATAGTTATCCTACTCATATCATAAATGTGAAAGTTAGTTTGCTTGTTTGGATGATTGTTAATCGATCATGCAAAACGGCTGAACGGATTTGGATGAAATATGGCACACAGATAGTCTTAAAGCCGGATTAAAACATAGGAGGATACTATTATCTTGGTTAAAGGTTCCCCAGGGATTTTCTCAAATGTAAATGCCGATGAAGTCGCGGGTAGAAGCTAGTTTGCCATAAATGGTCATGCTTACTAAAAATAATAATAAGAGTTTGGGGACAGGATTATTTTCTGCCGATGAGTAAAAATTTTTACGGACGGCATCAAAAATAACCATGCATAATCAGCCATTTTCAAAGCCTTTATGCGAGGCCTTCCTTTTGGCTTGTGAATGGATAGAGCGGACGGGCCATAACCCACCACGTGGACCCAATGTGGATTGGTCAGTGTTAACGACTGTAAATGTAGCCAGGACCAACGGCTCTATGTAAGGTACATTGTGTTAATACCGACAAATCCGCATTGGGCCCATGTGGTAGGTTATGGCCCGTCTACTTTATCCATCCACAAGCCAAAAGGAAGGCATAAAGGCATTAAAAATGGCTCATGTGCATGGTTGTTTTTGTTGCCGTCTGTATAAAATTTTGACTCATTGGCGGAAAATAATCCTGTCTCGAAACTCACTCAGACGAAAGTGTTTTTAGTAAGCACGACCATTTATGGCAAACTAGCTTCCGCCTGCGACTTCATCCGCATTTACATTCGAGAAAATCCCTGGGGAACCTTTAACCAAGATAACAGTATCCTCCTATGTTTTAATCCGGCTTTTAAACTATTTGTGCGCCATATTTCATCCAAATCGGTTCAGCCGTTTTGTGTGATTGATTAACAATCATCCAAACAAGCAAACTTTCACATTTATGATATAAGTAGGATAATACGGCCACCGCCGAAGCGCTCGAAGTAGGAAATTTTTGCTACATGAAATGGGACTGCAATTCAGTTAAGTCTTAATTTCTCATTTTTTATTTAAGTTATTATTAAGTTTTATACCTCAACTGAAAGCTGAATAGATGGTGATGTTTTTAAAATATTATGCATGCTTAGTTACTAGGATTTTTTTAAAGATAATTGCTGACTTTTCTAAAAAAATCTGAAAAAATAAAAATAAAAAATGCTTTTAAGGATAGATTTTTTTATAAACACCTGTACTTTTTGTAATTTTTGTTATACATTATCAACATTTAGACTGTTTTCTATCCCAAAATAATAAAAAAAACCGGAATCGAACGAGTAGTTATCTTTTATTTTATATTTTTGTTTTTGAAAACGTATTTTTGGTAAAAAATTACTTAATTTCAATTTACTCAAAAACTATGAACTTTTTGAGAAAAAGTAATATAACAAAAAATATTTGTTTTGACCTCATCTATAACCCCTTAGCAGGAATACGTCATATTTCCAGTGACCCTGTATATATGTTAAGGCTATATTATATACAAAGTTATCCAAAATAAAACTACATTTGCTGACACAATACACCGTGCTTAGCAGATGATTACGCGCGCGATTTTCTCTCTCATGTTTCGCACGTCTGCGAGAACGAGACAGTCGCTCTCGGCACCACCGCCCCGCGAACCTCTCCTTGTTGCCTCTCATTCAAAACATGTAGGACGATAGTATTTGACTAGTAACATTGCTGTTGTCATTCACTCGGACAAAATATTTTTTTGCAAAAAATTACCTACCTATATTTTTTTTCAAAATTGAAGAGTTTTAATGATACCTAATGCCTAGAAAAAATTTGGATGGTGTTAAAAAATGACCCTGTATAAAAAACTCGCACTTGACCGTTTCTTGACCTTTCAATAAATACTTATTATCTACTTCCGGGGTACCATAGGGGGGGTCGAAGAAAACCTTATTTTTTGGCTCCGATGCACCGTTTCCGAGATATTTGCATTTTTGTATATTTTTTTCAAATTAGGTTATTATAATAAGTACCTACTATAGTATAGTAGATAGTACTCGCATTTTTGAGTAAAGCACTATACAAGCCTTGGTCCATAACTCCACAATGACTGCACTGCTGGCCACGTTATGTATGATGGCCTCGAGCTAAGCTTAACTACGCTCTCGGCCTTCAAGCTTAGTCATCATTGCAGCCCTTGCTGTCCGCGCTATAAAGGCCTACCTAACCTAACATATGATGTCAAAGTAAATAAAAAAAACTACTTGTCCTGGTTTCATTCATATAATATGGTTACCTTTCACAGCGAATTCTTAAGGAATATCGAAAAGTATTGTATTTCAGTCACCGGAAGAGAAACAGTGCTGAATTTTGAGGACCAGAACTCAGTCACTGATATCGCATTATCGCGTTGGTATTATTATTATGTAGGTATTATTTCGTTGAAATTGTCTTTTCTGTATTTTATAGGAAGTAGAATTGTTTTTTTTTTGTTTGTCTGTCGGTTGTCGTCACCAAGTAGGCTCCTCCAGAATACTAGCGTTGCAGTGGTATGCTCCGGTATGCCAATGTAGCATTGCTGAGGTTGGGGCCTAGTTGGCCCCACACAAATTAGTTCTAAGTTCGTGTAGGTACATTGTTCTCTTTTTTTTTTGCTTTATAACTTTTATTTTTAAATACTGTCTATAATGTTTTACGGTCAATAAATAGTTTTTCTTTCTTTCTTCTTAGTACCTAACTAATAATATGTGAATATACTGAATGGGGAATAGTAAAAAGCATTTTCTTTAATTTTCTTTCTTTCTTATTAAGCTATGTAAGCTTGCCACAAAAATATAAATACTTATCTATAGTTATATTACTTACTTTTATACTTACCTTTATAATTCTAATGAGGGTTCTCAGAACAGATCAAGCCTTGTTTGCAGGCGAAGAGATACATAAAAATCATATAAAATATATTTTTTAAATCAGTTGAAAATTTTGCACTTTAAAAATCGGAAACCGGCACCCTGATTATCTAAAAAGAAACTATTTAGCGACCGGTTTCATTCCACATACATTGCTACTTTTCATTGGTATGTTTTTTTTAATCCAAAAAGAAGTAGCAATGGATCACTATCCTCTATGAACTGCAACCGGTCGCTAGGTGGTTTCTAATTAGATAATCAGCCCGCGGGGCGCTGCCAGAACGATGGACACAAAGCGCTCGGCCGCGCGATAGAGTGCGGGAGCGAGACAGTTGCGAGTAAAATAAGTGGGTGGGGGGCAGAGAACGCACGTAAAAATTTTGCAAGCGGACTCTTAACATCCATGCGTTTATTTTCTAGTACTTAAGGCGCTTTCCTGACCGAAAGTGGCGCCGCGGTGAATTTTATTTAATATTGTAATTCTAAAACACAATTTCAGTAAAACTGCTCGTGGATTTTTAGAGCCCATAGTCTAGTATTTTACACGGTATCATTACATTCCCTCGTAGAGTTTGGTCACGAAAAATGAGGCTCGGTTGGAAATGGAACTAATTCAGTTTCCAATAACTTAACCTCTAAACGTTAATTTAACAGGGAAAGTGGCGCCCCCAATTCAATCTCATCTTTCGTTGACCAGACTCTAGTCACTGCTAGAAGTAGATAGCAGAACTGCTAAAAGTGGTAGTTTTTGACACATTTGTTATCACTTCTACGAATGACTGCGAGTGAATGTAGTGATATCTTCTAAAAATACTAGACTATGAGCCCTAAAAATTGCACGAAAAATTTTATTAAAATCCATTTCTATTAAAAACTTATTAAAAAAAAAATCGGGTTGCACTCCGGGAGAGCCGGCAGAAGTGAAAACTTTTTGCACGAATTGCCGAATTTACTCTGCATTTGAATTTACGAATACAGAACAGTATTGTACGAAAGTCTTATCCATAGCTTGACAGAAAATCTAGAGTTTTGACACTTAATTAAAAAATTTGCGCGTTGCTATGGTGTCACAAGTGTTTACATATTCTCAGGGTCACGTGATCCTGACTGACTGACGCGAGTTCAAAGTTTTTTCCCCATACAAAAAAGCGTACAAAGCCGCCAAGAACTTTATACCGCTAAAGAAGTTTTCACTTCAAAAACCTCTGAGCGCGCCACTTTCGGTGGCAGGTATAACCACCTTAAAGAAGATTCAGTTTTTCTATAAGTAGGTATGGGCGTTTCCTATAACCTGAGACCTTCAAATGACAAACAGTATTGTTTGAATAATATTAACTAGGTACTTATAAAATTACGTGTCCTTACAATACATCAAGGTGTGTGTAATCGTTTATTGCTTATTACACGACTGCCCAAAAAATAAGAGTATATTGTTTTCTTAACTTTAAGTTAGCGTTCAAATTCATATAAAGCTGTTAAACTAGTTAGATACTGCTGCTGTTACCGCAATAACAAAAAACATTATCTAAAGATAGAACAGTAACATTAGAGGCAAAGTCCATTTGTTTATTTTGTAATCATAAAACAATTTCCCTATTGCAAACAGCAATTGAAAAAAAATGTAAGCATTGAGAAGGAACTGATTACAATACAAGCAATGGACTATTTTATTGTTCAGTCTACCTTGAAGTAGTAGAAATTTTTTTCCAGGTAGGTACTTATCTAAACAAATCATTTAGTTGCATCATCATAAAATATTAAACCTTTTGAACTAAGCTATTAAAGTCGTTCATCATCACAAACAATATTAATTATGCTATGATATTAATAACAAGTACCTACCTATGAGTATTTACGTCAATCAGTATACATGATGCTTGGACCAAGACAAATTTGATCAAAGTGTACTTGGATAGGTACCTGTTCTTACGATCAAAATATATTTGGACAAAGTAGTTTTGGTTAGACGGCGAAGTCAAAGTGCACTTTGATAGCTCGTTTACATGATCCAAGTAGCGTCTAAGCAGTCATCAAAACAGTCCAAGCAGGCTTGGATGAAGCATGGACCAAGTAAAGCCATTTCGCTGAGATCTCTCTCCAGTTCTGGCAACCATAACACAGTCAATCCAGATGGTGATCCGATCAAGATCCGTTGGTCATGAATATCATGATCAGTGAATTTGATCCAGGGGTCCAAGTCTGCTATTGTTCAGGTACCGGAAAACCCCTTTTTTGGTTAACCCAATTGATAGGGAAACCCTATTAAAAAGCTTACCAAATGATAGGGTTTCCCTTTCGTTAGGGTTAGTTGACGTCATGCTTACCGTATTGATAGGGTTTTTTAAATTAAGTCTATGAAATACCTAATCAAAAACCCTTTTAACGGTTAGCGGTTCATGAAATACCCAATCAAACTCCCTTTAACGGTAAGCGGTTCCGGTCCTTCGGCCCAGGTGGAACTAGGTATAAATTGCTTGAACACGTTTTAAAACCCCTTCATAAAGCCTTGATAGGGTTTCCCCGATAGGGTTTTCGTATTCGGTAAGTCCTTACTTGGGTTACCTTTTCGATAGGGTTACCGTATTGATAGAGTTTTTGAAAACAAGTCTATGAAATACCCAATCAAAAACCCCTTTAAAGGTAAGCGGTTCCGGTCCTTGCTATTGTTAACGTCATAATCGTGTTTCAGTTGTTTCGGTTTTGGAAGAAGAACTATGTCAAAAAACACGAATAGGACGTAGCAGACTTGGGCCCCTGATGCGACTGTGTAACGTGTTCGCGATCTGTCAATCTCATACAATTCGATAATTCGACTGATCACATTCAGCTGATTTTGATTGAATATGTAATGTGCGGCTGCCATCGCGCCTAGATTCTTACATTATTTCTTAGTAACTTTATTTTAGTCAGATTAACTTTATTTCTTGGGACCTAGTTACCCAATGAAAAGGAATACCTACCTAGAAATTAAAATATTAACTACAGAGTTCTAATAGAACGACAAAGTAAAAGTCTATTGTATAAAACTAACTAGGTACCGAACCCTCTCTGAAATACAACTTTTTCTTTATGACTCACGAATAAATTTCCCGGTGATTCATACCTAACAGGGTTCTCCTTCCCAGCCATTTCGAAGTAATAATTCCCGTAACAAAGCTGGCTAAAAGAATGTCTGTAGATTCGATATAATTTGATATAGGTTTAGTAGAAATTCGGAATAAATAGAATTACAACTTAGGTATATGAAAAGCTATTTTTATTTTTACGAATCTCAGAACTAAATCTTGTATTTGAGAATGCTTAATATTAATAATCATAAAAATGTAAAATTAAAACAGTGAGCCTTATTAACCCAAAAACAGCCTGTGAAAGAAAGATAAGATCTGTGCCGCAAGATGAAGAAATTTTGATTCGGAAAAAGGTACACTTATTGCTTAAAGAGCGGCCGCCCGCGGTTTCACCCGCGTGGTTCCCGTTCCCGTGGGAATATCGGGATAAAAAGTATTCTATGTTTTAATGCAGGCTATCTTCTATTTGTGTGCCAAATTTCAACCAAATCTGTTCAGTAGTTTTTGCGTGATTGAGGAACAAACATCTAAACATCTAAACATCCAAACCCACAAACTTTCACATTTATAATATAGCGACCGCCCGCGGTTTCACCCGCGTGGTTCCCGTTCCCGTGGGAATATCGGGATGAAAAGTATTCTATGTTTTAATCTAGGCTATCTACTATCTGTGTGCCAAATTTCAACCAAATCCGTTTTGTAGTTTTTGCGTGATTGAGGATCAAACATCCAAACATCCAAACCCACAAACTTTCACATTTATAATATTATAGGATAAATATGAATATATATGAATATGAATATTAGTAGGATTTGTGCCACAGAATAAATAATAGCACAGTAGCTCTACCATGAGTTGATGCAAACTGTTTCCTCTACTGTAAACTAGGTACTTTATTTATCTGATAGGTAAGGTATACTGCTCACAGTAAATGCGAGTGAAAGAGAAAAAACGATAGTTAGTTTACGGTTTTACGAAAACAGTTTATGCATCAACTCATGGTAGGGTAGGGCCACTGTTCTGTTCAATAAACTAAATTCTATGATGCCTCTTACCTCAGCATTTTCGTATGCGGCAGGGCCACCATTTTCTTCGCATTTCTTCTTAACTATAGGCAGCGTTTGATTTTGCAAGCCCTTCAATTGATTTTCATCTATTTTGCCTTCTAGCTCCGGTGGGATAGTGAAATTTTCAGGTAAAGAAAAGCCATTTTCTTGCGCCCAGGACACTCCTGTAATATTGTATGAGTAGTTACGAAAGTTAAATACTTTTTGTTCTGTTAAGTACTAATTAGTAATAATTTAATAAAAATATTTGTTGCAAGTAAAGAAGAGGTAAAGAACAGACTTATGGTTAATCTCTATCATACACTTTTTATAACCTATTAAAGCTGTGTTTAACTTGTAAGCATTGTAAATTTTATAATGTGTGTGCAGTACAGGTAATTTGTGAGTCCTTTCCTTAAATACAATAACAGCTGTGAGTACTTTATTAAGATTTTTAAAGATTTTCCTTTTTACTAACAAAACATTTTATTAACAAAGAACTGTGAATTATGTCTTTACCAAAAAATAAAGTTTTTGGACAAATAAAAAAGACTTTACAAGTAAAGTAAGTACTTGTAGGTACTAATAAAAATAAAGAAAAACAAATTGTGCTCATTGTAACCAAATCTTCTTAAAAAACACAGAACTAAGTTATTTGTATCTGTATTGTTGTAATTTGTACTTGTTGGAATTTCTACACTGTTTTTTTATTTGAGACAATAATTAACACCTTTACCTATCTGTTTATAAACTTGTTTTAATAATTTTATCATGATTGATGTAGTTTTTATGATTCAGGTTCAGATTTAATTAATTTAAATTACGTAGACAATAAGAAACACATAAGAATTATTTGAAAACTAACAAAATATATTGATGGAATTACAAAAAATTAAAAACATCTAATTTTTCTTCTCTTGAATAGTAAAACTGACTTTAAGTAAGAACTCCACATTAACTCCATATCAATCTATATCAATGGTGGGTCAATATGGGTCATTATCACCCGACTACTCTATTTGAGATATTTCAGAAATGTTTTAGAAAATTAATTTGATTTGCTTTTTGCTTAATGGAGGGAAAGAACCTTAAATATTGAAGATAGGAAATTTTATTGAAAAAAGACTTCAGAAATGTGTAAAGAAATTCAACTACTCCAGCTATTGAGAAGAACAGCCATGTAACATGTTTAGTTTTCAAGCTGTAGGCAAACCAAAAAATGGCAGGTAATTTTGACCCAACCTCAATGATGTCAGGTTAAATAAAATACATACATCAATGGCAAGCCAAGCCATCTAAAAAAGCTGTTAAAACACTAAGTGCTAGTGTTTAGACACGGCTGAGTTGCACCATCTTACTTTAACGATAACAAGCTTGTTATAGTACCGGTTAAGCATAAGTTAACCAAAAAAAGAGGTTGCCAGCTAGCATGACATCCTTTGAAAAGTTTGACGTGACAAATAGGTAGCCTTACCATTTGACGATAACTTAAACTTTGACAGCATTTTGGTGCAACTCACACTAAGGCTGCGTTGCACCATCTTGAATTAACCTTAACTTTAACAGATACAAAATTATCTGACGCGGTGACAGCATCGCTGTCGTCTATGGCATACCCTAGGTAACAATATGTAATAACAACTTAGTTCCACTTTTGACCACTGGCTCTGATAAGCTTGTCTTATGTACTGATAAAGTTAAATCAAGATAGTGCAACTGAGCCTATTAGTCTGATTATCTTTAATTGTCTTATTTAGTAAACAGGGGGCTAATTGTCTAATTTAAAAATCTATCGCAATCGCTTTCATTTGACAGATGGATGTAACACATTGCTGCATTTCTTTGGTACGATTTAATTAGTGCCAAAAAGAAGCATCAACGTGTTACATCCTGAAAGCGTTTGTGATAGATTTTGAAATTAGACAATAGAAAGGCTGTTTTTGACAGTTGTCATACGTCTTTTATACTTAAATCGTTAGTTAAAAATAAGTTAGTAACTTATCAAATTGTTATTAATTATTAATAATTTCTTTCATAATATAAATCTCACAAGCTATGGGGAAAAATTTGTCAGGAATCTATTACTCAACTTATAACTTCCATCCTTTTTAGATCATTAACAGTAAAATCAAAATTAAGTCATACAAATAAAAAATCTTTACATTCTTTGAATTGGCACTTATACTGACTTATTTACCCATTTACAAAATTTAAAAACTTGCTTGCAAGGTAGGTACCAATTTATTAGAGATATTTCAAAAACTAAGTACTTAATTATGGGTAAGTAAGTATAAGTTATCGATTTCTAAACTTGCCTGCAAATAACTTGTGAATTTCTATGTTAAATTTTCAATCATCCGTTCAGATCATAAGACTGTGAAGGATAATTTGTTTGTTCTTGAAATATTACACAGCTCTAGCTATAGAAGCTATTAGTATAGGAAATGAAGCGAACTTTTATATGGAGACCCAACATTAAATCCTCAGTCGATGAAACTTTGCAGGAATGTAATATAGCATGAACCAAAACACAATTATCAGAAAACAAAAAAAAAGATTTGGATAATTTAAAAAATAAGTTTCATTTATGATACTCATGATACTTTATCATACTGTAAAGTTTCGTCTACTGAGGATTTACTGTGGGGGCCCACTTCCTTTCTTTCCTACACTATATCGGCGGCGATGCCGGTAGGTAAACCATAGCCGACATTTTAGAATGCATATTATGAGGTTGTTCATCGGGCATGAGTAATTAGTACTTACTTATATACATTCACATCTAATAACAACTTTATTAAGTATCAAAAAAATCAAACTCACCGATCAAGAGGGCAATAAAAAGACACTTCCCAAACATTTTGCTTAGTAATCGCACTATGTAAATTAGTTAGGCCCTTTTTGTTAAAAATAAGGAAGCCAATTACAAAAGTACTTTGGTGTTTAATCAAGTACACTGAAAGCACTATACGAGAATACGCCACGATAGACAAATTGATATTAAATTGTAAATTACAAATAAAAACGAGCAAAGCAGACCGTTCACAACCGCACCGCAAGACCACCAAAGTGACACTGACAGGTCTGTGATCTTGATCTGTGACACTGACAGTGACAGTATTTATTTATCTTGACAACTCTTTGACACTGACACTGACAGATAAAGTCATTATTTTTGTTTTGGCAATTCCAAGGAGGTTTATAATAGGGAGTGAGTACTCTACAAAAATTTTCACCTATCGTTTAAAAGAAATTCAACTTTATTGCATTGCTCATAGAGTTGAAATTCTATCGACGACATTGACTGAAGGCACTACTGTGTGAATGAGACAACACCAGGTGGAGGTCGGTGTCTCGTTCGCACAATTGCCATTACTAAACAATAATACCACGATAGTAGGACTAAAAATATGTACGTTACCAATCAAGTAGTGTATCAAAATTAAGGATTCGGAGTGGGAAGTCGAATATATACTATTTAAAAATTAATTTTAGAATGACACATAATAATTGTAATATAAAACAGAACTTTTTTGATTTAATTAGATATCTACAATAATGCTAATCAGCAATCATCGGTGAGGTGGTAATAAATAGAAATGTCAATCCTGGCAACTCCGATTTTGACCTTGAATTTCAATTTAAGAATTTCAATCTATAGGAAATGTTACTATACAAAACTAGTGTGACCATAAATACTTCACCATTTCAGATTTCCAGAAAAACGAAATTGTTCTATTGAAATGGCTAGAGGTCGCAGGCGAGACGGTAAAATTATTAATAATAATCAAATTCATGTTTGTGCGCCTATTTCGATGAAACTCGGTTTCTGGTATTAATTCAACATGAAAATAACAACGCAATGTTGAAAATTTTAAAAATCCAAGATGGCGGCCTACTTTTTTGTTTTTGGGCCGATTTCGATGAAACTCGGTTTTTGGAACCATTTTGACATGAAAATAACAACGCAATTTTTAAAAAACTAAAAATCCAAGATGGCGGCCAACTTTTTTGTTTTTGGGCCGATTTCGATGAAACTCGGTTTTCGGTACTATTTTGACAAGAAAATAACAACGCAATGTTGAAAATTAAAAAATCCAAGATGGCAGCCAACTTTTTTGTTTTTGGGCCGATTTCGATGAAACTCGGTTTTTGGAACTATTTTGACAAGAAAATAACAACGCAATTTTAAAAAAACTAAAAATCCAAGATGGCGGCCAACTTTTTTGTTTTTTGGCCGATTTGGATGAAACTCGGTTTTTGGTACGATTTTGACAAGAAAATAACAACTCAATGTTGAAAATTTTAAAAATTCAAGATGGCGGCCAACTTTTTTGTTTTTGGGCCGATTTCGATGAAACTCGGTTTTCTGTACTATTTTGACAAGAAAATAACAACGCAATGTTGAAAATTAAAAAATCCAAGATGGCGGCCAACTTTTTTGTTTTTGGGCCGATTTCGATGAAACTCGGTTTTTGGAACTATTTTGACAAGAAAATAACAACGCAATTTTTAAAAAACTGAAAATCCAAGATGGCGGCCAACTTTTTTGTTTTAGGGCCGATTTTGATGAAACTCGGTTTTTGGTACGATTTTGACAAGAAAATAACAACTCAATTTTGAAAATTTAAAAAATACAAGATGGCGGCCAACTTTTTTGTTTTAGGGCCGATTTTGATGAAACTCTGTTTTTGGTACGATTTTGACAAGAAAATAACAACGCAATGTTGAAAACTTACAAAATTCAAGATGGTGGCCAACTTTTTTGTTCTTGGGCCGATTTCAAAAACAAATTAGCAGCCATTTTGATCTTTTTTATTTTTCCATCAGTTTACATTGAGTTGTTTTTTCTTGTCAAAATAGTACCAAAAACCGAGTTTCATCGAAATCGGCCCAAAAACAAAAAAGTTGGCTGCCATCTTGGATTTTTAATTTTTTCAATATTGTGTTATTATTTTCTTGTCAAATTAGTCCTAAAACCGAGTTTCATTAAAATCAGCCCCAATCACAAATAAAAGAGTTGGCTGCCATATTTGTTTATATTTTTAACATTTCGTTGTTATTTTTTATCAAAATAGTAACAAAATCGAGTTTCACCAAAATCGGCCCACGAACAATATAGTTGGCCGCCACCTTGGTTTCTTTTTATATTTTTAACATTGTGTCGTCGTAAATCTCATGCACCCATTTTATTAACTTCACAAGTAAAGAAATTGGTGCAAGAATTTTAGACCTTATTGACATATTTACCAAAATAACAGTTTTTAATGAAACAGCAAAGTAAATGAACAAGTATAATTATGGGAAAAAGCAACCGAATTTCAAAGGTCAATAAAGTGGAAAATCGTTTGCATCTTTTTTTGACTACAGATCACTAGACAATGTTTTCCTACTTTTACTTGTTTTTCCAACATTCATTTGTTTTTCCGAAGTTCACGCACATTGTATTTTTATAAAAAAATGGAATAAACTTTAAAGTTGCATAATTATTTACACTTGAACTTAAATTGAATTGAATAAACTAGATTTGTATTGGTTGAATTACCATATTTAAAAAATAAAAACAAAAAAGCAATTTAATAAAAACGTGATAAATAAATTGTTCCAATTTTTTTTAATAACTAATTATTATCTGTTTTTTAGTTAACGAGCTAAATTAAAAATATACCACCGCCTATCAGAGTACTCGTCAAGACCATTCAAACGAGTCCAAACTGGATGGGGTTGAAAGGTTTTATTACAAAGTTCCTGTGGCCTTCTTCCGGCTTCCTTCATCAGACTCTTGGATACTATTACCCAACAGAGCACTCGTTAAGACGATTCAAACGAGCCCAAACTCGATGGGGTTGCATGATTTCAATATTGACTTCCTATGGCATGGCCTCCAGACTTCATCATCCAACCCTGAACCTCGTCTCCCGTCAGAGTACTTGTCAAGACAATTCTAACAAGCCCAAACACGATGGGGTTGTATAGTTTCATTCATCATAGAGTTCCTGTGGCGTTCTTCCGGCTCCATCATCAGATCAGCTCAATGACATTGTAATATTGCATTTCCTTCCATTTCTGACCTGTGTTCAAAGTTTCAAGTCTCTAGCTCATCGGGAATTCAGTATAAAATCGTTTGCAAAATTTGTGCTCAAACAAACAAAAGAGCAAGCAACCTAATAAAAACGCGGTAAAAAGTGTTAATTATAAATAAAGAACTACCTAGGTATTTAAGTTTATATTAAACAGTTTAAAGTATTATGTATGTCTCCGGCCAACCATACGGTTTGGTCACCCTAATGAAGAAAAGGACACATACATCTACTTGACCTCTCTGTCGGCTCGTTTTGGGGCGAAGCGCTCATTCCGGTTTATAGTACTATTTCCATGGGCAATTCACTCCTTTTCAGAGAATACTTTCGCCAGTTTCAAGTGTTGGATATTGGATAGAGTTCTCATCTGTGATATTGGGGTGCATTCTGGCCTTCGATCAGCACGCGTAGCATGAGCACACGGGACTCTTGTCTACGAAGACTTGTCGTCTCGACCTTCTCAATTGCTGAGCACAGTTTGACAGACAGGTGGGACTCGTTCTCAGAATTTCGAAACCTTTTAATATCTCTTAATAAAAAAAGTGAATTTTAAAGGTAATCTTTTTATTTCAACACCAATAAACGTCAAAATTATCTAAAATGATCCGAAATAATTTAGTTTAAACATGATTCTCATTTTTTTTATATGTTCTAAGATAAAGAGGTACTCAAGAAAGCGTTCTCTTCCGTAGACAAGCTCTCTCGAGCTCGAGAAGAATAATATTGCCAGTAGAAAATAATTACTTTATTTCTCATAAAGCACCGTTCCTTTCTATAGATTTCACAACGCTAAACTCTTAAAACTAATTAAATATAGCTGTATGGATATAAATTCGTTTGCCTTTCTTTTATTGAGAGTATTTTGAAAAGATAACACAGACTACTAACGAAATTCTTAATTTAGTAATCAGTGTAAAATGACGAGAAAATTACGAAATATTGAAATCAACGTATGAAAATAATTTTAATTTTAAGTTTATAAGGAATAAGATATAAGCACGGATAATTTAGATTT
Source organism: Agriphila geniculea (assembly GCA_943789525.1). NCBI lineage: Eukaryota > Metazoa > Arthropoda > Insecta > Lepidoptera > Crambidae > Agriphila > Agriphila geniculea. Next base: position 21,055,184 of record OX038875.1, read on the forward strand.
ATTTTTATTGCGAAATTTAGTTTCATATAAAATAAAATACGTAGAAAACTATTTCGAATCTTCTTATTAGTCTGTGATTCTCTCTCGACCTTCTCGACTACTCAAACGGTGGTAGACAAGTTTCTCTGATTCAACTGTCAAATTAATGTCAGTTGAAGAGAAAAGCTCATGTTTGTCGACTTTTGACATTAGGCCACGACAAAGAACAATACGAGTCTACTAAAGTCGCATTACTCATCTCCCAGCAAAAATGTAAACAAAGAAACGTCACTGTCAAATTGACAAACTGACCCTGATAGTGACATTTTCAGATATTGAAAACCTTTGGTCACTTTTATAACTTTTTAATTTGTTTATTATATTTTGAGTCATGATAAATATAATGCCATCCAGGGTAATTTTAAAGTAGGATGGTAATTAGAAATTTTAACTTTATAACCTATCATAATTTTTGATGTTAAAAGTTCTTGAAACGAACTGATAAGAAAACTTTACTTAGATATTGACTGTATGTAAACTATCAAAAATACGTAGCATCTTCGCCAGTTCCCCCCAATACCAAAAGACAAAAATGTTACTTTACTACTACAGTACAGCTACTACTCGTAATGTATTTTTTATGAAATTTTATAAAATGACCAAAGGTTGATGTGTACGGTTTGCAGTTGATGTGTGCACAGCATCATAAAAATGTTTTCTACTATAAAACTGTTATTATGAAATATTAAATTATATTAATGTTTTTGCTGCAAAACTCATGATTCAGAATATTTATCTAATCTATTTTTGTTAGGTTTGTGATGAAAAAACATGTAAGTGTGTTTATTTCTTGACTTAGCAATATACTATTTCTTTTTGTGTTGTTTTGTTCTGGCAACACCTTTGTTTACATTTTTGCTGGGAAATGAGTAATGCGACTTTAGTTGTAAATGCGAGCATGAGTATCTCGATCTCAACCCGACAAAAGTGACATTTCGGTGTAGACAAGCCATTGTTCTCTGAGTCGAATCCTATCTCGATGTTGGTCATGCTACGCGTGCAGATGATCGCAGATTCTGGCAGATGCCCCAATTAAGAGTCTTTTCTTCTACAACTCGAGAAAGCTGCATGATAATTATGTTCATGACACCGTTTAGGTTGAGTTCTAGTTAGGAAAAGACTTTGGCGATAGTACATTATGAGACAAGTTAGATTAGGTTGCTCATTGCACACAAGGCTGCTGAGGGTTGCAGCCCGAGCCGTAGGCGAGGGCGTAACTCAGCCGAGTGTGTAATATCTACCACACACACCTAAGCGATCATTTTATAAAAGAATACGTTTTTATGTTTCACATTTTTCAATGGTAGACCCCTTGTATTTCAATTTCCACAGATTTCCGTTGAGCCTTCGCAGTTCAACTCTAGTCCAGTCCAGAACGTCCTTGACTTATGTTATAACGTTTGAATCATTTAATCGGTTCAGCCGTCTTCGAGTAATCGGTGTACTTACATATAAGAAAAAGCGACGAAATAGATAGAAATAGAAAGTAGCAGCACTGCATAGACATAGAAAATTTTTCGCTACGCTCAAGAAAATTTTTCGCTACGCTCAAGTAGACGGACTATGGTGCGAGTGAGAAACCGATTCTTACGGCTCATGCGATGTGTGAGAAAGAGTTAAAAGAAAATGACAGCAGAACCTAGTTTGACTTCATTTATCATCTTTTATCATCTTGGGGAAAAGCGTCCGTTCGATTATTATGTGATTTTGATCGCGACCGGGTCGATTTGGCTCTTATAACTACATAAATCTATAATGGTGTCGTGTTCTGTGTTAAATTGTAATGTTATTTACAACAAAAACCCAAATAAACACTCATTTCACAGGTAAATAAGATTGTACAAGTACCATTTTCATATTTCATATTTTAGTTGAATATATTCCCAAACACACTAAGTAATACACTAATATCATGCTATTAACCGCCTATTTTCTAAATAAAGGCTGATTTGTAAACATTATGTGTTAGATAAAAAGATATTATGTCCGTGAACTTGACAAAATAAGGCGTAGAGATTGATCAAAAATTATTGATATCGATACTCATGTCGATGATTTCCAATATAACTTTGTTTGTCTTTGTGAACACTGATAGTTTTATCTAAAGCTGCTTTTAACCAACAGTTTTCAAATGGTAAATTATACCTACTTAAGTACTAATTTAACAATATTTCCAGGTTTCCTGTAAATCCAGTGATTAAGTTACTGGATAAATGTCATAAATAGAATGGAGCCCTTAAAGGAGACTTTAAGATTTTTTTTAAATAAAATTGTTCAAAATTTTGTTTGTGTTTTACTTATTAGAGCAATAATACATTAAGGTTATCGACAACCTAAAATGGACTTCAAGGCATCTCTAAAATTCACGCACACGTTTACAATTTTCACACACTGGCTCATGTCACTTTTGGTGTTGCAGCCAAGCGAACTCTGTTCGTCTATTCCAGTGGAATATTATGTTTATGCAGCACTGTAGTGTCGTCCCTTTCAAAGCAACACACTGACATGAAAAATTTTTTTTATGTGCACTGCAGGTCAGTGAAGCAACAACAATGGTTGAAACGAGACGACACTACAGTGTTGCTACTTTTTAATGTCATGACGTGGTCATGACTTTTTAGGCAGACTGTATTTTTAACCGACTTCAAAAAAGGAGGAGGTTCTCAATTGTATTTTTTTTATCGTTGTTCGCGTATATCTTCGACATAGGTATTTTATGGTCCGATTTTGATGATTATTTTTTTGTTTGAATGAGTTTTCTTGCGTGATGGTTTCTTTTATTTTTGTTTTCAAATCGGTTCAGTAGTTTTCAAGAAATCCTGAAAATACTATGATTTTTGGTTAACTACCTTGATAACTTTGTTAATTTATGAACTGAATTAGATTATTTTTTTTATTGGAAATGGGATACCTTCAGTGTAGTCCTTTTAATTTCCTTGACATTGGACCTTGGACTTCGAAGATATCCAAGGAAACTCCTCAAACTCAAAAAGGATATGTATACCTAGTGATTGAAATGTTGGTAGGTCTATGACAATCCAAAACAAACCGAGATAGCTCGGTTTGTTTTGGATTGTCATATTATAAACCTACCAATTTTAAGCCACTTATTCGCTTTTAGAAAGCAGTCTCCGAACTTACCTTTATATTTACCTGACCGATATTTACCTACCCCTGCCTGATTACGTAACTCTTTTGCTTGCTAACAATTTCTCGATTGAAATCGATTGAAACCTCAGTTACATTGCTGCTTTAAGTAAAATAGTTGCCACATCGGTTCTTCCTAAAGTAGCAATGTAACTGCGATTTCTGTCAGAATTGATTGCATTGCAACAAAGTTACAAAATCAAGGGGGACTGATGTTTGTTTGGATTAGGAAACCTAATCTTCACAAAGGTATAACTTGGCAACCGCTTAAGTAAATGAAACCAAAAATACTGATTGATAGCACATTTATTTCTTAACGGCGAAAGCTCTATTGCAAAAACTTACATAGGAAACGAGGGAAAAATATATAATGCACCCTCTTCAACTAACCGTAAAACAGTCTGACCTTATTGTCCCTTTCCTCAATAATTGTTTGTTATTTTTCTTATTACTTACAACATTTTTGATCGAATAAGTAACTTTTTTCTTAGATTAGATAAATTTAATATACAATCATGTACATCATACTTCTTTTGATGATCTATTTTTTTTATTTTTTTTTTTATTTTGTGAAAATATATTCTATGATTGAAACTTATTTTATTATTTCCTCTGTGCTTATTTGCTCAATTCGTCAATGTCAATAAAAGTGCATTTTTTGGATTAAGTGTAATTTCGAAGTGAATGTTAGCCTATGTTAGCCTTCGATCAAGGTGTTAGCCCTGATTTGCTATCAATATTTTATTGGAATTATTATGACTATCCTTGCTAAACGGATGTTGAGGAGCGCTTTCGTAATTTTTCGGCTATAAATATCGCCGCTATCAAAACCACGATGAAACCGACCAAAGATCCAATGATAATGTTGCCTGTGGTATAATCAAAGCCACCACTGTTGGGTTTTGATGTCACACTGCTGTCCTGGTAACACGAAGGAAAACAATAATTACAATCTTGCTACTGATTACGTAATTCTGTTGCTAACAAATCTCGGTTGAAATCGATTAAAACCGCAGTTACATTGCTGCTTTAAGTAAGATAGTTGTCACATTATTGTTTCTTACTAAAGCACATGTAACTAGGGTTACCATATCTCAGGATTTATCCGGAGATCTCAGGATTTTTGGACTTTGCTCAGGATTGCGGCCGGATTTCGAAAATTTGAGGAAATTACAGGATTTTTAGAATTTTCAATAAAATTCAGTACATTTATTAAAAAAGTACATTTAATAGAAGGATAAATAAGCTTTCTATTATTTAATCAGTTCGCCGCTGCCGACTAATATTAGTAATGAGTATTACTTTACTTAAAAATAATAAATATAAGCAATTTACTTATTATTGTTTCATTTTCTTTTGAAAAGACTTCATAAACGAAAACAAATTATAAAAAATCTCAATCGTTTAAATCCCGCGGAATCCGCGTCAATCCCGCAAACTTGCGGGATCGTGATTCTGATGCGGGATTGGATTCCCGAATTGCAACAAAGTTACAAAATCAGGGGGCAGATCTGTGACCATACTTACTTTCGTGACATTGTTGCAATGGTCCATCAACGGCTTATTAAGAGACATGATGTAGTCCACACTTGTGCTCGTGCACGTTTGGTTCAAAGCCCCTCTTATGCAATTCACTATGACAATACTGCGACTGCAAGTTTGTTTCTGAAAATAAGATTTTTACCCTTTTCATTCTGTCTCCCTCTCTATAAGTTATAATTTCTGGGGCCCAAGTCTGCTATTGTTAACGTCATAATCGTGTTTCAATTGTGTTTGAACGTTTGCTTTTTGACACAGTTCTTATTTCTTAAACTTGAAATAAATCTTAAAATGTGTTTCGGTTTTGAGTTTAAGAAACATACACCCAATTGCACTAAACTTAAGAATCGCCTTAGTCTTGTCTTAACTACAACTCGACCAAGTTAAGTAGGCGAATGACAGCTACATGACCGCTAAGTTTGACACCGTTTTAATTTGGTCGTGTTGTAGTTAGGAACAGACTTAGGCGATCCTTAAGTTTAGTGCAATCGGGTGATAATGTGTTTCGGTTTTGGTTTTAGGATACAAGAACTGTGTCAAAATTAACATTAAACAGAATTGAAACGATTATGACGTTAACAATAGCTGACATCCCTGCAGGGTGTGATACATGAGGTACTTTTTCCCGTGGAACGTCCTCAGCGGTAAAAATATCGCGCGTTGAAAAAATCGCTTGTGTGAACGATCCAGGGTTGCCACCCGTCCCGATTTTGCCGGGACAGTCCCGATTTAGATGAAATTGTCCCGCGTCCCGACGATCCATCAGTTTTGTCCCGATTTTTGATGAGAACACGCAATCTAAATCAGTGTTGATAAAAAAATGGGTCGAAATATTTAAAAGCATAAAGGACAGCAAGTGAAATGCCTTATTTGTCTTTGTATCTCGTTAAGTATACCGCCTTCGATGTTGAGCGAGTATTTTCCCAAATGACGCTTAAATCTAATGTCAGAAATCGTTGCCCTGTATTTAATGAAAGCTGCCTTGTCCCGACTTCTATGTTCCTAAAGGTCTCCCTGGAACGATCCTTAAATCTTTTTTTTGCGTCCTAATCAAGGTTTTCGTCATATTATTTTATCTTTGGAATACATATGTAAATCATGTACAAACAACGAAACAACTCTATTTGAGAGCATTTATGAAGCCTGTTTTGTGTTTTCACAATAATTCACCATAATTTTATTTTTTACACAATCAAGAAAAAATATGTTTTTTTTTTAACTTATTCAATATCTTGAAACAGGCACAGAACGGCACCCTGATTATCTAAAAAGTAACTATTTAGCGACCGGTTTCATTCCACATACATTGCTACTTTTCTTTGGTATGTTTTTTTTTAATCCAAAAAGAAGTAGCAATGGATCACTATCATCTATGAACTGCAACCGGTCGCTAGGTGGTTTCTAATTAGATAATCAGCCCGCGGTTGTCCTTTTGTGATGTCATGTGACTTAAGCTTAGATTAGACCGTCAAACTGAACAACTTTGTCTACGAGACCTTGGCACCCAACTTAATCAAAGGAAAAAATAATCAGCTGTTCCATAGAAAACGTCAATATCTAGAGTCTAGTTTGAGTCTGGTCAACGAAAGATGAGATTGAAATGGCGGCGCCACTTTCCCTGTTAAATTAACGTTTAGAAGTTAAGTTATTGGAAAAACTGAACCTTAAAATAATACACAAAATTAGTTCCATTTCTAACCGAGTCTCATCTTTCGTTGGCCGAACTCTACCTACTCGACCAAAATGGAACAGCTAAAACAGCTAATTATTTCATGCTCTGATTAAGTCAAGGAAATTGAAAGTACTTCGTACAACAAGTACTTACAATTTCCTTGGATTAAGTTGGTCCCATAGACAAAGTTGTTCTGTTTGACGGTCTTAAGCCACACCACAAAATTTGTCGACTGTTTTCGATTTCATTTTTTATTTCACCCTGTAGAATATATGTATATCATCGCATCTCTCTAAAATACATGCGCAAAACCTTTAAACTGATTGAGACTCATAGTTACGAACAAAAAAAATCTGCCATTTTATACATTTACGCTAAGTTCGCTAGAAATTTTGTATGAAACAGCAGATTTTTTCGCGATTTCAGGATTGCTACCGTACCAAAAAAAAACCCTTTTGTGTCTTTAGTATTCTTGACACCGAAGTAGGTCAGGTATGAGTGACATCATGGTTAAGAAACTTACTGTAATAAAAAGAAGTTTCTGCCGAACCTCAGCGTGCTCTATTTGTGTTCTGTTTTTTCCAAGAATATTTCCAAAAATGCATTCATTAATTTTATTCTTATTTGTTTCTATGCAATTTGAGCCGCCGTTTTTTATAAAATCTGAAAATATCATCATTATTAATAAATGCATTAAACATAATATGTTTTAATGAGGGTTTTTCAAAGTGACATTTAAAAAATAAAAATAATAACTATTTGCCTCACTAGATGGCGACGATGAAAAGAGAAGGGTCAAAATCCTGTATCAACAAAGAGGCAAATGTAAACACTTGCTGGCTGACATCTGCCCAAAGAGAAACATATTAGGGTTACATCTGCCTTGCCTACTAAGCTTCGAAGAGTACCCACTACCCAGGTCAGGTAGGGTACTCTTCGAAACATAGTAAAAAAATACATTGACACATACATTTTTATCTACATCGTGCCTACAATTTTTTTGTCATTTTGAAAAGCCCTCATTAAGTTGGTTGACTTTAAACTATAGTTGTAAACGAGCGGCTCATGAGCCGTTAGTAACTGAAACGAGCAGCTAGAAACGAATAACGAGCCGCCTGATGCCGGGGAGATACGTGATTTGAGCATAAAAAAATATTACATTTTTTATTGTTGAACCCTTATTTTTATTATACAGTAGCACTTATTATGTTCTGTCGGTTCTGTCTGCTATTTTTTTTAAATAAACACCGAAGCAAGGAGGTTTATAATAGGGAGTGAGTACTCTACAAAAATTTTCACCTATCGTTTAAAAGAAATTCAACTTTATTGCATTGCTCATAGAGTTGAAATTCTATCGACGACTTTGACTGAAGGCACTACTGTGTGAATGAGACAACACCAGGTGGAGGTCGGTGTCTCGTTCGCACAATTGCCATTACTAAACAATAATACCACGATAGTAGGACTAAAAATATGTACGTTACCAATCAAGTAGTGTATCAAAATTAAGGATTCGGAGTGGGAAGTCGAATATATACTATTTAAATATTAATTTTAGAATGACACATAATAATTGTAATATAAAACAGAACTTTTTTGATTTAATTAGATATCTACAATAATACTAATCAGCAATCATCGGTGAGGTGGTAATAAATAGAAGTGTCAATCCTGGCAACTCCGATTTTGACCTTGAATTTCAATTTAAGAATTTCAATCTTTAGGAAATGTTACTTTACAAAACTAGTGTGACCATAAATACTTCACCATTTCAGATTTCCAGAAAAACGAAATTGTTCTATTGAAATGGCTAGAGGTCGCAGGCGAGACGGTAAAATTAATAATAATAATCAAATTCATGTTTGTGCGCCTATTTCGATGAAACTCGGTTTCTGGTACTATTTCAACATGAAAATAACAACGCAATGTTGAAAATTTTCAAAATCCAAGATGGCGGCCTACTTTTTTGTTTTTGGGCCGATTTCGATGAAACTCGGTTTTTGGAACTATTTTGACAAGAAAATAACAACGCAATTTTTTTTAAACTAAAAATCCAAAATGGCGGCCAACTTTTTTGTTTTTGGGCCGATTTCGATGAAACTCGGTTTTCGGTACTATTTTGACAAGAAAATAACAACGCAATGTTGAAAATAAAAAATCCAAGATGGCAGCCAACTTTTTTGTTTTTGGTCCGATTTCGATGAAACTCGGTTTTTGGAACTATTTTGAGAAGAAAATAACAACGCAATTTTTAAAAAACTAAAAATCCAAGATGGCGGCCAACTTTTTTATTTATGGGCCGATTTCGATGAAACTTGGTTTTTGGAACTATTTTGAAAAGAAAATAACAACGCAATTTTTAAAAAACTGAAAATCCAAGATGGCGGCCAACTTTTTTGTTTTTGGGCTGATTTCGATGAAACTCGGTTTTCGGTACTATTTTGACAAGAAAATAACAACGCAATTTTTAAAAAACTGAAAATCCAAGATGGCGGCCAACTTTTTTGTTTTAGGGTCGATTTTGATGAAACTCTGTTTTTGGTACGATTTTGACAAGAAAATAACAACGCAATGTTGAAAACTAACAAAATCCAAGATGGTGGCCAACTTTTTTGTTTTTAGGCCGATTTTGATGAAACTCGGTTTTTTGTACGATTTTGACATGAAAATAACAACGCAATTTTTAAAAAACTGAAAATCCAAGATGGCGGCCAACTTTTTTGTTTTAGGGCCGATTTTGATGAAACTCGGCTTTTGGTACGATTTTGACAAGAAAATAACAATTCAATGTTGAAATTTAAAAAAATTCAAGATGGCGGCCAACTTTTTTTGTTTTTGGGCCGATTTCGATGAAACTCGGTTTTTGGAACTATTTTGACAAGAAAATAACAACGCAATTTTTAAAAAACTAAAAATCCAAGATGGCGGCTAACTTTTTTGTTTTTGGGCCGATTTCGATGAAACTCGGTTTTCGGTACTATTTTGACAAGAAAATAACAACGCAATTTTTAAAAAACTGAAAATCCAAGATGGCGGCCAACTTTTTTGTTTTTGGGCCGATTTCGATGAAACTCGGTTTTTGGTACGATTTTGACAAGAAAATAACAACGCAATGTTGAAAACTTACAAAATTCAAGATGGTGGCCAACTTTTTTGTTCTTGGGCCGATTTCAAAAACAAATTAGCAGCCATTTTGATCTTTTTTATTTTTCCATCAGTTTACATTGAGTTGTTTTTTCTTGTCAAAATAGTACCCAAAACCGAGTTTCATCGAAATCGGCCCAAAAAACAAAAAAGTTGGCCACCGCCTAAGATTTTAAGTATTTTAAAAAATTGCGTTGTTATTATTTTGTCAAAATATTACCAAAAACCGAGTTTCATCGAAATCGGCCCAAAAACAAAAAAGTTGGCTGCCATCTTGGATTTTTAATTTTTTCAATATTGTGTTATTATTTTCTTGTCAAATTAGTCCTAAAACCGAGTTTCATTAAAATCAGCCCCAATCACAAATAAAAGAGTTGGCTGCCATATTTGTTTATATTTTTAACATTTCGTTGTTATTTTTTATCAAAATAGTAACAAAATCGAGTTTCATCAAAATCGGCCCACGAACAATATAGTTGGCCGCCAACTTGGTTTCTTTTTATATTTTTAACATTGTGTCGTCGTAAATCTCATGCACCCATTTTATTAACTTCACAAGTAAAGAAATTGGTGCAAGAATTTTAGACCTCATTGACATATTTACCAAAATAACAGTTTTTAATGAAACAGCAAAGTAAACGAACAAGTATAATTATGGGAAAAAGCAACCGAATTTCAAAGGTCAATAAAGTGGAAAATCGTTTGCATCTTTTTTTGACTACAGATCACTAGACAATGTTTTCCTACTTTTACTTGTTTTTCCAACATTCATTTGTTTTTCCGAAGTTCACGCACATTGTATTTTTATAAAAAAATGGAATAAACTTTAAAGTTGCGTAATTATTTACACTTGAACTTAAATTGAATTGAATAAACTAGATTTTTTATTGGTTGAACTACCATATTTAAAAAATAAAAACAAAAAAGCAATTTAATAAAAACGTGATAAATAAATTGTTCCAAATTTTTTTTAATAAATAATTATTTTCTGTTTTTTAGTTAACGAGCTAAATTAAAAATATACCACCGCCTATCAGAGTACTCGTCAAGACCATTCAAACGAGTCCAAACTCGATGGGGTTGAAAGGTTTTATTACAAAGTTCCTGTGGCCTTCTTCCGGCTTCCTTCATCAGACTCTTGGATACTATTACCCAACAGAGCACTCGTCAAGACGATTCAAACGAGCCCAAACTCGATGGGGTTGCTTGATTTCAATATTGAGTTCCTATGGCATGGCCTCCAGACTTCATCATCCAATCCTGAACCTCGTCTCCCGTCAGAGTACTTGTCAAGACAATTCTAACAAGCCCAAACACGATGGGGTTGTATAGTTTCATTCATCATAGAGTTCCTGTGGCGTTCTTCCGGCTCCATCATCAGATCAGCTTAATGACATTGTAATATTGCATTTCCTTCCATTTCTGACCTGTGTTCAAAGTTTCAAGTCTCTAGCTCATCGGGAATTTAGTATAAAATCGTTTGCAAAATTTGTGCTCAAACAAACAAAAGAGCAAGCAACCTAATAAAAACGCGGTAAAAAGTGTTAATTATAAATAAAGAACTACCTAGGTATTTAAGTTTATATTAAACAGTTTAAAGTATTATGTATGTCTCCGGCCAACCATACGGTTTGGTCACCCTAATGAAGAAAAGGACACATACATCTACTTGACCTCTCTGTCGGCTCGTTTTGGGGCGAAGCGCTCATTCCGGTTTATAGTACTATTTCCATGCACCGAAGTCACCGTTTAATACCTACTAGTTTACTTGCGCACGGAGTGGCAACGTCGCGGGATAATTGAAATAGGCGCGATCTTGGTTGTGTGAAGCCGAGACTTTTACCGTAGTGGTGGCTACCTCGGCAGAACTTACCGAGTAAACTGTCTTGATATACTTGGTGCTCCAATTGGAACGCAATGCACCCGCATTCTAATGTAAACTGAAACAATCTACCACTGAACTATTCAACACTTGACACTGGCAAAAATTAATTCCAAGAGGAATGTAGATTGCCAAAACAAAAATAAGAAGAAGAAGAAGAATTTCGCGAACTGACAGTTCGAATTCGAAGTGTCATTCTAGAATCGAATTACGGGTCAGAGTATAGGTACTTTTGCACTTATCTTGTAAAATTAGCGCTATCGCACACGGGCAACTCAGTCGCCCAGCAACTGTTTTGTCTCTCACATGGTGTGTATCACTGACATGAAAAAAATTTTTTTTATTTAACTGGACAGGCTGTCTGTATGATTTGACAGCTAAGTTTTTGTGCCTATTTGAAACGCCACTAGCGTGCGTCTAAAGAACTAATTGTGACGTACAATATGAAAATGGTTGCCGTGATGGTCTCCAGACTTCAAACTTTAGTACCATGTCCCTCACGCTATGCTCACGCTACGTCCTACAGCGCCAAAATGGCGGAAATCAAATAGGCACAAAAACAGTTTGACATAAGCCTGTCCAGTGTAAATATATGCAGGTCAGTGGTTTGTATGAAAAGTTGCCGACGACTGAGTCGCTTCGTGTGCGCGCTTCCATATAAACCCGTGGACTTGATGTGAAAGACAAAACAGTTGCTGGGCGACTAAGTTACCCGTGTGCGAAGGCGTTTAATCTTTTTGCATTATAAAAATACTTGTACTTTTTAATACATACTTTTTGCTTTGTGCATTGCTTGTTTTAATAGATCAAGGCGCATTTGTAAGGAATTATTAACATCTTCTCGATAAACCATTGGTTTATAGCAATCCGACGTTCTGTTGAAAACTGATACAAAAACTTTTTCGACGCTCTGAATACTCGTGCAGTTGCTGAAAAAAAGGGTAGTATTTAATCGGGTAACAATAAATTCTCATTTTGGGTAGGTATCAAAAATACTGAATATAGCTTACTGAAATACATACACCCGATTGCACTAAACTTAAGGATCGCCTAAGTCTGTTCCTAACTACAACACGACCAAATTAAAACGGTGTCAAACTTAGCGGTCATGTAGCTGTCATTCGCCTACTTAACTTGGTCGAGTTGTAGTTAAGAAAAGACTTGGGCGATTCTTAAGTTTAGTGCAATTGGGTGTAAGTGGGCGAGACGGACTGAGGGCGACTACAAATGTTGAAAATGGGTGACTTTGAAATAAAACATCAAAATGGGTGACTTTAAAAAAAAGGTGACTATTACACTATTATCTTAATCAAGATGACAAAATACCATGTTGAGCTTAAATTAGTTACTTATAATTAGTTACCTACTTTGTATAATAGTTGCCCACTCAGTATTTTTGTCACTCATTTATAATTTTCACTGCTAACTTAAATTATTTATCTCACCAATTATGTGGTCGCCCGTTTTACGTATTTTTTGTAATCCACATTGTCACCCGTTTAGTTATTTTGTCACCCAAAAAATAAACCGCTGCCAGGTTTAGTATTTAAGCATCCCATTAACAGTCGCCTTTAATTATTTCCAGTCACCCAATTAATGAATTCCCAAAAAAAAAGTTTTTCCCAGTGGTCAGACATGTTCAGAATCTGGCCCTGTCCTAAATTGGCATCGGTCATGCGATCATGCGTTGCGATTTCATCGTGCGATGAAACTCAACAATAGACAATTTGGTCGCATCGCATCGCATGATCGTGCGATCGTCAATTAGGACATTCAATAGATATCAGGGCCTATGGCCCTGTCCTAATTGGCCATCGGTCGTGCGATGCATGGTGCGTCCGTCCGATGAAACTGGTCGTGCGACCGTGCGATTAAACTTAGTGATACCTATTGAATGTCCTAATTGACGGTCGCGCGATCATGCGATTGTCTATTGTTCAGTTTCATCGCACGATGAAATCGCAACGCATGATCGCACGACCGATGCCAATTAGGACAGGGTCTTAGTCTGGCCAACGCAACCATAGTTTCTACTATGACGCCACGAGTCGGTCGTGGAACTGTTGGGCCAACGATAATTTTTTAACCGTTGTTCAGATAAGCTCTAAAGTACTGTTGATAACATTAGCGCTGAGCATTGACTTTTAAGAGGATACATCTAAAATATGGCAGATTTGGCGAAAAAATCACTAAATCAATTCGTAGTAAATAACAATGGGAATTAAAGAGAAATGTACATAAACTTTTACTTTTCCACCCACCCTACACTGGCAATGACACCACTGGTACCCTGTGGTGTAGTGCCTAGGTATCAAAAAGCACCATTGTAAGTAATAAGTATAATGCATAGACATAGAAAAATTTTCGCTGCGCTCAAGGTATAATGCATGCATAAGTATACAGGTAAGTAAATAAAAAACGGTAGGTAGTTGGAGGGAAAGTACCTTAAATATTGATGATGAAATTTTGCTGAAAGGTAGCCACGACCGACCCGTGGTCACACCGTTTTACCACACCGGTGCATTCTTTTATTTTGAAAAATAAGTAAAACTGCCTTCAAAGATTTTTGATGAACTCGTCTGAGAATCGAACGGGCTAAATAAAGTCCGGAACTCAGACCAAATAAAAAAAGGAAGACGGAGTCTTCCGAACAAAGCGGTGAGGCTTATAAAACTACGCCTTGGCTGTGTACATACACAGTTCACGCACACACGTGTAACGAAACTACGCCTTGGCTTTCCGTATAAAACCCTGCCGCCCGGCCCCCGCCCGCCCCCTTGTACGCACACACGTAGGGTGAATATGCCTATTACCAGCCCCCCCCCCCCCCTAAGATTTTTCAACTTTGAATCTCTGTTGCTGCCACAATAACGGTCTTAAAAATACTGATGATACAGTTTTAGGTAGCTTGATTAATCTTTATTACGAAAATAGTACTTAGTTTTATGTAGTTTTGTGGAAAAAAAATAGAGAAGAATGCACGACGAGCGAAAAACCCTAATTCCAGCCGCCTTAACCCTAATATCAGCCGCTTTGTTCCCTAATTCCAGCCGGGTACAGGTGTTCCAAAATAAAACAACCATTTTATATGAAATCAAAGAATATTCATTTGCTAACTTTAAATAATGATAATAAAATACTAGACGTTTTAAAATTACGATTCCCATAAAAAGTCATTGAAACTTATTCCTCTCCTGTAGATATTACTCAACTTAGAATATATAAATATATTGAAAAATTGCGTGATAAAAAATAACTTTGGTTTAATATACATTTAGTCAACGAGTACGAGATGGTTTTTATTATTTGAAACCTTTTAAAGCGTTTTTTAAGAAGTGGAATTCAGTATGCATTTTTTTAAATTGAATTTATTTTTTGTTTCTATGATTGATGAAAAGTATGATTTTATTTTTTTTACTTTTTTATATGTAATTTAAAAAAAATACGAAATAGTTAAAATCATATTTGAGAACACCCTGTATATTGCCGTAAAGTTTTGAAGACCGGCTGGAGTTAGGTTCTAATATAGTTCCTAATGTCAGCCCCTAATTTGCAGAACAAATAACTTTGGAATTGAACATTATTCACCCGGCTGTATTTAGGTCATTGGGTGCAGGGTTAGTAATGCTAGTGAATAGCACTACAAATTCCAACCTTAAGACGAGCAAATTAAGATGAATTTGATTTCTTAAGCGAAAGTTAAATACCCAACATCAGCACCCCGCTGATAATAGAGACTTATGGAAAATCACCCAGTCAAACACCAGCCCCCCTAATTTTCCCGAAATTAATAAATTTAATTACAAACTAGTAATCTCAAAACGTTATATTTCTAATCTGTTACTAGTATCAAAGCTTAAAAGCATAAAAAATAGCATCATGCCTTCGTAAACACACTTCCCAAAGTTCGCATCGATCGTTCTTTTATACTGTTTTTCAAACATTGTCACCTCTTCTCGGTCTCGGTGAACATTATTGCTCGTTGTGTGAATTGTAGGTGACGTGACGGGGTAATAGTGATTTTCCAACGTAGAGGATTAACTAGGGGTGTGGCTCCATTAAACAGTTTCCGATTTTTATTGTTTTTTAATTAAAGCAAAACGTTTTGGGGGCTGGTATTAGGGGGGAGGGGGCTGGAGTTAGGCATATCCACCCTACAGTCAGCAGGTACATGAGGTTATACAAAACTGTCAAAAATCTGTAATTTATTTTGAATCTCAATAACTTTGTATAAAATGAATTGTATAAAATTGATTGAATATCATTTTCACTCTTGGAAGCCCAGCGTGCCGTTGACCGTACCTATTTTATTATCTTTCTCGAGTCTGCCTTTAATTTAAGATACTATGTTGTTTAGAAGTAATTGACCTTTATCATTGATAATAATTTGGCCCCGTGGCACAGAATACATAATGCCCGTGGTGCCATTTTGTAAGCAATATTTGTTTGCAATTGGGAACAATATTTTCTGTCACCTAAGTTTAGATGTGTCACTAATCTGTAATACCCTAATAATAATATCTATCACCAAGAAATATTTAGTTATCATATTTATCAAAACTGTATCTAAGTATAAATCGTCGGATTAATGTAAATATGTATCTTAAATTGTAGTTTGATTACTTTTTTTCTATAGCCTGAATATAAGATCTATGCTCTAAAAAGTAAGTCACGGGCAGGAATAATACATATGTACCTAAAAATAAATCTAATCATCTAACTATTAGCATCATTTAATTCGTTCAATTTTCAAATTTATAGATTTGTTACCTAATTCATAGAAAAATTCCTAATAGGGGCGGAGTCCAATTGGCAGGCTATGTAAATTGACCAATCAGCTGGACTGCTCGCTGGCTGACTGGCGTGACGTGACCCAGCCGGCTGGCGCGCAGTCCACGATATACATTAAGTGTACTTACCTAAGATTAAATTCATTCATTTCTATTCTTTTTTCACTTACTTAAGAACTTACACAAGTTCTTTACATTTTACTTACTTTACAAAGTACCTACCTACTACCTACATTTATAAAACCTATGGTAGTTTTATTTAATTAAATGTGTAGGTATCATCAAAATTATTTTCCAGTGACTAAAAATTATTTTTAGGCATTAATATACATTTTTAGGTAACCATTTTTATATTGTTTGGTGATTCAGTTTTAGTGACACTTTTATTATTTTGATAATTGATATTATTTTTAAGTAATTCTTAATGAATATTTAGGTAATCGTTTTAATATTATTTGGTGATTCAATTTAGATGGCAGATCTACTATTTAAGGAACAAATATTATTTATTAGGTCACTGAAAATGCATTTATTAGGTAATTGATAAAATCATACCCTTTGCAATTACACTTCCATAGATTTTAGTTCGCTGTATGGAGGATGGAGTTGCACGTTTTTGTTTTAAAAAAACTACTCACCTGTCACTAGCTCTGGACTTGGCACCCAAAAAGTCTTCTAAGCATTTCTTCTTTTCCAAGAAACCACTCTAAAAATAGACTTTCATAATTATATGCTCGGTTTATTACTGCATATTATGATTATGACACAAATTTTATTAAGTATAACTTCTTCACTTCATTAAGGCTGGTTTACATTATCTTAGTATTTAGTAGAGTGCTTAGTAGCGTGCGAGTAGATTCGAATGCGAGTGCTTTAGTAGTTTTGGTGCCTTTCCAGTGACCGTTTACACGCTTCCAGTAGAGTGTCATTTTCGCCATACCGGGGGGTGAGCGGGCGCGCAGGGGGTGCTACTGGAAAGCGAGTAGAAAGGCTACTAGAACGTTACTCTCTTTAGTCATAAGACGACCGTTTACATGTTTCCACTAAAGCACTCTCCTAAAGCACTCTACTAAAGACTAAGATAATGTAAACCAGCCTTTATACTTGTTAGTATTTCGAATTATGATTATGACGGCCCACTATCAGCAATAAAAATATTTCTGAATTTAATTCCTGAACGTTAAAAAAAAGTATCTTTGGGCTGTCTTAAAGCTTCGTACATACTGAGGCGAATTCCGCGCGAAATTCGCGAGTGCGACCACGTAACTCAAAGCGATAGCCATAGCCATAGCCATTGTCAAAGAAATTGCTATGGCAATGGCTATGGCTATGGCCATTGCTTTGAGTTACGCGATCAAAATCTGTCAAAATGAGCGACGCGCGCGATTCGCTCGCCTCAGTCTGTACGAAGCTTTACCGAGTCGCTTCATCAAACGCATGCAATATAGATTGTTTTAATGTTTTTTTAGAAGATAGGGCATGCGCTATTTCCTGGGCTATTGCATGCCCTGCCCCTGCCTGAGCCATGTCTCTAGTGAAAGCGCAAGAAGAAAGCGAAAGCGCACGGTCAGCGTGCGCTATTGAATGCCTTGAAGCATGCGTTAGATGAAAGTGAAAGGGAACGGGAAAGCGATCGCATGAAGACTGATGTGATGATACACCTTTTTGGAATTACTTAGTAGGGTTTATAAATGGCCAAAAATATTTTGCTATATTTAGAACATGAGTAAATAGCAGCGAACAAAAATCAATGGAAGTGTAATTGCTAACAAATATTGCTTAAAAAATGGCAGCACGGGGCCGAAAAAGTACAACCTGCGGATCTATCGGCTAAAACCATTGAAGTTCATGTTAACTGTAATTTGACAGATGAATGTTATACATTGCTATTTCATTTGGCACAAATAAAAATTTACCAAAGAAAAGTCGCAATGTATCACATCCATCTGTCAAATTACAGTTAACATGAACTTCAATGGTTTTAGCCGATAGACCCGCTGCTCAGCTTTAGTCGGGCCAGCCAGGCACCCGGTGACTGACGTTAGTGTTCTTTTCAATAAATTTCAGTTTGTATTGTAGAGAAAAGATAGAAAGAGAGAGTTTATTAGAAATGACGTCCTTTATAGTCAAATGGTGTAAAAGATGCAAAGAAGGCAGTAAAAAGATGCAGAAAAAACGTATCTTATATTTTCGTTTAAGTACAGAAATAATAAAATATCGATGAGTTTACAAATTATGGTTGCTAATAAGCAACCAGTGTTCAATTCAGACGCTTTGTGTTGCATAATTAAATGCCAGCATTTTTAGCTTTATCCAATTAGTTGTACTTTTCATGATGTGGTGCCATTTTTTGAGCAGAATGCTTATTCCATAAATTTTAGTTCGCTGGTAAATAGTGATTTTTAGTTTCGATTAAAAAGTCGTGTGCGTTACCTCAGCAAAAAAATATAGATTCCAGAGTCCATTGAAAATGAACATCGAAAATCAAAAGTACTACCTACCTACCTAGGTACCTACCTAAAAATTTTTAAGATTTGTTTCTGAAAAAATTCTAAGCTGCTGTGTGGGAGCACCTTTAAATAATACATTTATTACATACTAGCTTCCACCCGTGACTTCGTCCGCGTGGATATTCGGAAAATCCCTAAGGAACCTTTCAATGTCAAAAAAAAGTTTCTACACAAAATGTCAAAACTTTTTTTTAATACTATGTTGTGGCCATAGAAATAGAATGTCAAAGAACAACAATGTCAATAAACAGGTGATCCGAAAACGAATGCATACATTTTATATGACATACGAAAAAAATTACTTCGATTCATAAAATATGACTATATATGGCAAAGGAAATTAATAAACTATGTTCCATACTGTTTTCTTCGTGGATAAACGAATAAATGTAGAGAAATTTGGTTTTAGAGAAATTTGTGGCAATATCTTATTTACCTGTGAAAAATGTGATTACTTGGATTGTTTCTTTTTGTCACTTCACATTACTTAGAGCACAAGACACCATGGCTCCACGATACCTTTATTTTAAATTCTAATTAAGATTAACAAATATTTTAAACAAAATGTGATTGTTCATTTGCTAGGCGGGACGCTAGGGGCTCTTACTGTGAAAAATGTTGGCACATGTCACTTGATCCTTTGTCTCTTTTTTACAAAGACCGTGTCCGTATGATGTTAACTTCTCTTTTCCACGCTTTGTTGGTCTTCTTGAGCGCAGCGAAAATTTTTCTATGTCTATGGTTGTGGCTGTGGCAGGTGGTGGCAAAGGCATAATTTCCATTCTGCGGTTACTTTCGTACATTGGTAAAGTCGAAGAGACTATAATTTTTAAAAAAAATTACGCAACCTAAAATTCTGAAACTTTTTTCTATTACTAAGGGAGCTTATTTCTACCTATAAAAAAATATTCAGCCAATTTGTTTTTTTTTTACTGTTATGTATTCTGTGCTAATAGACTGCATCAAATAGGGTTGCCAACTTTTTTTGGATCAAATATAGTAGTTTTAAGATTTTTAGTGTAAAAATATAGTAGATGGCGAAAAAGTCCAAAAAATATAGTAGGTTGAAGTTTTAATGGAGTATTTTAAAGAAGTTGCATTTTTCATACTTAAGTTAGTACTATAACATTTTCATAATTTATTCAACAACCATAAAGACATGTGTTTAATCACAAAAAATATTATGCAATTACTTGTGCATATACGTATTTTTTTTTGTTGCTTTTGTTAAATTTTTTCACTTAAAAAAATATAGTAGTTTTGCATACTATAAATTTTTTCAAAAAATATAGTAGGCGAGCCCTCAATATAGTAGGATACTATATTGTATAGTAGGGCTGGCAACCCTAGCCCTAATCAACTTGTCGAACTACAAACCACTCCCACCTTTGGGAACCTCCGCAGCCCACATATTATGTCGTCCGATCATCTACCAAGTGGGCTTATTTTGTAGTCCAATTCAATCTTTAGATGCATTTTTCTCGAATTTTGTTCAAGCCCCTTGGAAAAAAAAAACAATTTTTGTCCGGCAAGTCGGAAACATTTTTCAATATTTTCAAAATTTCTCAAAAACCACCGGACCGATTTTCGGAATTCAAGCGCCATGTGATAAAATTCAGCGCCTTGTACGTTTTGACACCTCTCCACTGACATAAAAAAATGTTTTTCTTATTAACTGGACTGGCTGTCTGTATGATTTGACAGCAAAGTTCTTGTGCCTATTTGAAACGCCACTAGCGTGCGTCTCAAGAGCTAATTTTGACGTGTACAATGAAAATGGTTGCCGTGATGGTCTCTCCAGACTTTAGTACCATGCCCCTCATGCTATGCTCATGCTACGTCCTACAGCGCCAAAATGGCGGAAATCAAATAGGCACAAGAGCAGTTTGACAGCAGCCAGTCCAGTGTAATAATATCCTCTATATTCATCATCAATGCACCTCTCTCATAGAGATACATCTCCAATTTTGACCGATCTACAGCCATGCCGCACTTTTGGCTGAACATCGTGCACACTGGCAGTTTTATTTATTCTTATGACACTGGTCATCACAAAAAAAACATTTTCAATGTTAAAATAATGGTAGGTATTCTGCTTTCACCAATTGAAATAAAATAAAGTAGGTAGGTACTCACTTTCTTTATTTCTTTGCAATGTTTTTCCATAGTACTACTTGTGGTATTGGCGGGATCACTCCTTGTTTCGACGGCATCGTTGGCAGAAACTGTAATCGTGTAGTTATTTGACATCTTATTGCTAAGCAGACAATTCACATACTTAATAAGCATTATCTCCTCCAACAAAGTAGGTACCACCTAACTACCTAAAAAATATTTAGAGTAGGTAAGTTTATTGGGTAGGTACTACCTAATTAGGTACCTCTACCATAAGAATAAATTCTACCTACTTCTCTTGCAGATAGTATGTACAGAGAGTGTACTTAATGAAGATAACGGTATACCTACTGCTTGGATAAGTATGATTAAGTATTTCAAAGCAACTTTTTTATCCTGATTCTCATATTGCAGACCCGCAAAAACTTATTTAAAATTACTTACCAAAATAAATTAATATCAGAAAATAACATACAAAATTGTAATGAAACATTTTGACTACCGCACTATGTAAGCACTGTACGATGACTGCGAAAATGCACTACTGCTTATTGTGTACAGTCAAGTCACGTCTATAAATATTTATACTGTTTAGAACTTTGTCATTCTTAGCTATTAGGTACTTTTTTGAACAGAAATCAATGGCAAATGACAACTACAACAAAGGGACAAAGTTCTAAATTAAATACTTCTTGTGTCATATTTCCCTTACCTTTTCCTTTTACGCACAGTGGGTTGGGTATTCAGTACGTAGCAGGAAAATACTTTAATTGAATTAGTGGTTAATTAATATCGTTCTATAATTATAACATTCAACTAGTTATTGGTTAATTATCTAAAAATAGGTAAGTACCCAGTTGTTTCGTTCAACCCTATTTGTTATTTGGAAAAGTTTAGAAAAAAGTGTAGCCAACAAGATCACAAAATAGTTAATAGGTAGGTAGATACTAATTTTTATACAAAAGAAACCAACTGAGCAAAAGTGCTGTATGATAACTAATAAAGTGGTAACTATATCCCCGCCAATTGGCAATGCGCCTGGCGGCCATTTTTTAACCTCAAAAAGGAAAAACAATTGAAAAATATTATATGTTTAGACACAATCATAATGAAAATAATAAGATTATTGTTTCATGTCTTTTTTAGTTGCGGATGACGTTAACGTGGATGTTAATGTGATAAGGTTCCTGCGCATTAGCAATTGGCGGGGATAGTACCGTTGTTTTAATAGGGTATTTGACAACATTGAAAATATACTATAAATTGTGGTCATCCTAACAGACAATGACTTAGGCGGCAACTCACCATGTCAAATTCTCATCCAAAGGTGAGTTTCCACCTTTTAAAAAATTTGGTGGTTAACTCAGCCATTGGCTAGAAAAGTCTGGGTGAGATTACTACTTCAGAATTTAGAGGTGGTTAGCTCAACCAGTTTATATGGAAATGTTTTCTTACCTATTATGACGATATAAAAAATAAGCAATAAAGAAAAACGGTACGTCCATATTCTATACATATAAATAGAACTAAAATGCCTGTTTATATTGTCAAAATAACTGCTTTTTATGAAATACATATGAAAATATTATACATATTTGGTATGTGTGTGTTGTATGTGTGTGTGTGTGTGTGTGTGTGTGTGTGTGTGCGTTTAGTCCACACGTGGACTAATTTACCAAACACCTGGAACGTTTTGACGGGAACTTCACTAGCAGATAGGAAAATTGAAAAACAAACGACACGCAAGTTTTTTCAATAATAGTTTAATAAAAGGATTTTAATTGATAAAACAAAAAAAATGATTTTCACAAAAAGAATTTTCAAGAACTAACAGGTAGTTTTCCATGAATATTATTATAATTAAATAAATGATCAAAAAAAAGTACTGTTTAAACTAAACCTGAAAACTTACAAATATGTCATACAACTTTTGCAGGACATTTAGGAAATATTTTTTTTTACAAAATTATTGTAAAAAAACCTTTAAAATCAATAAATAAAAAATTAAATATTGCAACATTTTCGTAAAAAAAATGAATGTAAAAAAACAACTTCAAAATCAATAAAAATAAATGGAAAGCATTGCAACTTTTTCGAAAAACAAAATGATTGTAAAAAACTTTCAAAATCAATTAAAATATATTAAAAAATATTGCAACTAATTCGTACTTAAAACAAAGTGATTGTAAAAAAACTTCAAAATCAATAAAAATAAATAAAAAATCATTGCAACTTTTTATAAATAGTAAAACATAATGTATAAAAAACAAATTGTTCTTAAAGCTATTATGAAAATTCATTGTTAATTGGCAAATAATAATTTATGAGATCCGTTCCGAAAGAATCATTTGATTAAATAATTTTGCAATGAAAAGTAAGTAATATTATTTTAATTTTTCTATGCAATGTCCCAAGGTTATTTCACCGTCTGTCAACTCGCGTAAAGTACGGTCAATGGTCTTATTGTTTAAAATAGCTTCATCGGTACGTCTCGATATATAGTTATTTTTTTTCCATAATGTAAAATAATAGTCAGCGTCTTTGGTCAAAGTTTGTAACAATACAGCAATATTAGGTTTAGGTTTAATTTTTTTATTAAGTCGGGAATTCCACGACTCTGTTGCGTCGACAATAAGACCATTTACCGTACTTTACGCGAGTTGACAGACGGTGAAATAACCTTGGGACATTGCATAGAAAAATTAAAATAATATTACTTACTTTTCATCGCAAAATTATTTAATCAAATGATTCTTTCGGAACGGATCTCATAAATTATTATTTGCCAATTAACAATGAATTTTCATAATAGCTTTAAGTTGTTTTTTATACATTTTGTTTTACTATTTATGAAAAGTTACAATGATTTTTTTTATATATATTTAAGTTTTTTTTTTACAATCATTTTGTTTTGCGAAAAAGTTGCAATGATTTTTTATTTATTTTTATTGATTTTAAAGTTTTTTTACAATCACTTTGTTTTAAGTACGAATAAGTTGCAATATTTTTTAATATATTTTAATTGATTTTGAAAGTTTTTTTCCAATAATTTTGTTTTTCGAAAAAGTTGCAATGCTTTCTATTTATTTTTGTTGATTTTAAACTTGTTTTTTTACATTCTTTTTTTTTACGAAAAAGTTGCAATATTTTTTTATATATTTTTATTGACTATAAAGGTTTTTTTTACAATCATTTTGTAAAAAAAATATTTCCTAAATGTCCTGCAAAAGTTGTATGACATATTTGAAAGTTTTCAGGTTTAGTTTAAACAGTACTTTTTTGTTGATCATTTATTTAATTATAACAATATTCATGGAAAACTACCTGTTAGTTCATGAAAATTCTTTTTTTGAAAAACATTTTTTTTGTTTTATCAATTAAAATCCTTTTATTAAACTATTATTGAAAAAAACTTGCGTGTGTTTTTTTTTTCAATTTTCCTATCTGCTAGTGAAGTTCCCGTCAAAACGTTCCAGGCGTTTGGTAAATTAGTCCACACGCACACACACACACACACACACATATATACACACACACATACCAAATATGTATAATATTTTTATATGTATTTCATAAAAAGCAGTTATTTTGACAATATAAACAGGCATTTTAGTTCTATTTATATGTATAGAATATGGACGTACCGTTTTTCTTTATTGCTTATTTTTTATATTGTCATAATAGGTAAGAAAACATTTCCATATAAACTGGTTGAGCTAACCACCTCTAAATTCTGAAGTAGTCATCTCACCCAGGCTTTTCTAGCCAATGGCTGAGTTAACCACCAAATTTTTTAAAAGGTGGAAACTCACCTTTGGATGAGAATTTGATATGGTGAGTCGCCGCCTAAGTCGTTTCCACTCATGATTACAAGTAGAGATGTTACGAATGTCAAATTTTACACATGCGAATGCGAATGCGAATATTTAGGTTGCGAATGTGCGAATTCGAATGTTAAGACATCAAGTATTACAAAAACCATATGAATTAATAAATCAATCATTTTTATTACTAAAACGGGAAAAACATATACAAAATAATAATATACATAGGTAGGTATAATTTAGACTAGGCATCCATTAGTGAATTAAATTTGTAAATTTTTACAGTACTTTTCTTATTTTATTCTTAATGAAATTCATGTTCGTAGTATACCATGTGAAAATTATACCAAATAATTGTCGACTAAATAAACGTTATGCCAAACGAAATTTCGCAAATAAAAATTTTGCTAAAGGTATTTATGCCTAATGAAATTCTGCCATTTGAATAGTATGCCATTGTAAATTCGGACATGTAAACATTCTGACAAACAATAATTATATTAATAAATTTTTATGCCTTAAAAATATTCGTTTAAAGAAGATTCTGCCAAGTGTGTTCTGCCAAATAAATTTCGGAACATCAAGTTCTGCCCGATAGAGGTAACCCTTTGACAAGAAGTGGCACGTGCAAAGGCGGCGCGATAAAAGGGCGACACTATCTAAGCGAATGACTGATTGTGTTGCTACGCAGTGGAATATTAAGTTTATGCTGTAAATAAATATGGCTTCAGGCGTTTGACACGACCATAGACTAAGGATCCGCGATTGATGGCTGTCAAATGGCTAAGGAATGAAAGGATTTCACAGACCTGCATATATTTACAAAAAAAAATTTTCATGTCAGTGAAGGATTTACAATGTTAACAGCGAAAAATTTTCTAAGTCTATGGTTTACAGGCTTGTGACGTCAACAAGTCACGTGTGCCGCGCCCATAGACATAGAAAAATTTTCGCTGCGCTCAAGAAGACCAACAAAGCGTGGAAAAGAGAAGTTAACATCATACGGACACGGTCTATGTAAAAAAGAGACAAAGGATCAAGTGACATGTGCCAACATTTTTTACAGTAAGAGCCCCTAGCGACCCGCCTAGCAAATGAGCAATCACAGTTTGTTTAAAATATTTGTTAATCTTAATTATAATTTAAAATAAAGGTATCGTGGAGCCATGGTGTCTTGTGCTCTAAGTAATTGTGATATAACAAAAAGAAATAATCCAAGTAATCACACTTTTCACAGGTAAATAAGATATTGCCACACATTTCTCTAAAACCAAATTTCTCTACATTTATTCGTTTATCGACGAAGAAAACAGAATGGAACATAGTTTATTAATTTCTTTTGCCGTATATAGTCATATTTTATGAATCTAAGTCATATTTTACGTATCTCATATAAAATGTATGCATTCGTTTTCGGATCACCTGGTTATTGACATTGTTGTTCTTTGACATTCTATTTCTATGGCCGCGCCATTGTTTTTGGCGCGGTTTTAAAATATTAAACTTTAACATTGAGTTTTTAATGAATATGATTTTTCCTGAAATATCAATGTGATGCGCTTATTACTTAATAAGGAATAATTTAAAATGGTTTTCCAAAATTAGTCAAATAGCCTATGCTGTGAGGACTTTTTTGAAGAAAAAAGTTTGAAGAAAATTAACCATTTATTTTATATTTAAAGATCGTTGTATATATCTCTGTTCACAAATTCATTACAGCGTTGTCGCCATACAAATAAATATTTCTACTCTTATCACCATTAAAATAAAATGCCGACTTTTTTTATCCTCTACCGCCCTATAAAATGGGTGATATCCTTTATTTTTTAAATAGTGATCTTTCTGTGCCACAGAGGAAATAATCACTACTTTCTGTCTTTAGTTTGTTTCCCACCACAGAATAAATAATAAATACTTAGTAGGTACTATACTAACCAGGCAAAAATAGATACTTACCTACTCTCTATAGAATAGATATTCTATATTAGTCTAAAGAATTTTTCATAAATGCCTGTTTGTCAAAAATAAGTCAAATGAAATATAAGTAATACCAAAATTAAATTCAAAATTTTTGTGATGAGATCAAGTTGAAATACACACAAAATTAAGATAATGAAATGCCGTCGTCACCGATTTGCAGTTCAATTATTATAATACTAAACTTCGAGTCATGTAGATGTATAAGATATGCTATTTATTGATAAAGGTACATCAGTTCTATTCGGTAGAATTGATAAAGTAATTCAAGTGTATAACGTTAATGTTACTCATTTAGTATCCAATAATAGCTTTAAAGCAATAAATAGGAACAAGATGACACAAAAAGCTATTAAATACAAGGAAGGTGGTGTCGGTACTCCTGCGAAAAATGTAGCAGAAGTTTCTATTGGTGCCGATGTAGATGGAGACAAAAATTTACCGGAAAAAAGAAAAGTTGAAAAACAAAAAAAGAGACATCCACATCAAACACGAAGATCTCTATGTAACATATGTTGTAAGCGAAAGAATGACACCAAATTGAAGGAAAAACTTAGAGGTGATTGTGATAATGAAAATAGAAAGACGTTTAGAACCTTATCAGACCGTGTGTTATTTTTGAAACCTAATATGAAAGAAGTTTACGCAAACTATTTCAGAAATTGTTCTAATAAAGGTTGTAATACACGTCATGGTCATACCAAACACAGAAGAGATATGGCTAGGGCGGGAGAGAAAATATCAAATATTTATAAAGTTTGTTCTAACAAAATTATAGATCAGTATCGGAAAACAGCTCTCAGACATGTTGATCATAATAGAAGCTGCCCAGAAGGTGATCGTGTCTATTCCACCCCAAATGAAACGCCCCAAACAGTGCTGAACTGTTTATGTAAAAGGTTTCACAGAAACATAAACCGCATGTACCCCGGAGACGAGATTTTTTGTACTGTACAGAATCAGGGAGAACAGACCGGAGATCCGTTATTCGAGATGAAAGTAGATAATGTAGACATGTGTGTTTTAAATCCATCCGAGATTAAAGACAAAATATGTGCCTTAGGCAAGGAAAAAAAACGAGCGAAATGTATATGTCCCTCCCATGAAGCTCGTATGAAATATGTACTTGCTAGAGAAGCATGTGAAAGCGGAGTTTGTAGAAAAGCCTTAAGACACAAAAAGATAGATTTTACTTGTCGATGCCTGAAGAACAAGCTTTGGACATGTGATGACACAATATGCAATGTAACTGGGACCAAACACATGCCAACGTTAAACACTAAACCCCTTTTTGAGGTGCAAGTAGATAAAAACAACATGTGTATTGTGAATAACAGAGAAATACGAAAAAAAATTAAGGAAATGGATCGACGTTCCAAAAAATTGTGCCAAAAAGGCGTGTGCCGTGAAAAATCGAAAGAAAGAAACACAAGTATTCGTTGTAAATGTAGTAAAAACATACCTGCAGAATGTACTGAACGCAACTGTGGTGGCGTTGAACGTGATGACCGTGATGGTGTTGGTGGTGCTCGTGGTGACTCGCAGTCGATAGCGAGAGGAAATGTCGATGTAGCTCCTACTAGAAATATATGTTCAATACTGTCCAATTTATGTTGCCATATATTCAAATCAGAAAACAGGACCAAAAAAAACTCTAATAAAATAGTAATGAATGATTCACGATCTGACAATATACCTGAGACGGATAAACATCGTAAGCGAAATGGATTTAGGCTCATGATTGGGAAGAAGGACCGTCCCAAGGACCAATTAAATTATGGTCCTAAACCAGAAGAAAACCGAGGAATGGACAACACCAAAACCACTAATAGAGGCTACAGTGGTAATAATATAAACAACATATTATATAGATTTCTATGTGAGTGTAAGGAATATGAAGAAAAAGGAAAAATTAAAATTAAAATCAAAGGACTGAAAAAGGAAGATAAGAACAAAAAATCTTCAAAGAAGACTTTAAAGAAGACTACAAAGAAGACTGCAAAAAAGACTGCAAAGAAGACTGCAAAGAAAAATGCAAAAAAGACTGCAAAGAAGACTGCAAAGAAGACAGCAAAGAAGACTGCTAGTAAGACTGCAAAGGAGACTGCAAAGAAGACGAAGACTGCAAAGAAGATTGCAAAGGAGACTGCAAAGAAGACGAAGACTGCAAAGAAGATTGCAAAGAAGACTGCAAACAAGAATGCAAAGATGAAGGCGCATAAGAAAATAGTGTCATCGCTAGATAAACAAAAAAAGAAACAGTTCTTGAAAGATCAGGCACTAAGAAATAAACTGGAAGAAAAGCGAATAAAAAAGCGTCATAAAGAAGAAAGAGAAGTTTTAAGAGCCTTAGAAAGCCAAGACCAATCAGCACAACCTAACTGTATAGTGCTGATACTAGGGTCGGTTGTATCAACACTTTTTTTCCCGGTTAGGATTATTTTATACACTTTCTTCAAAGTTATCTTTAGTCCTAAAAAGAGTCTGAGATACTTTCAAGACAGAATGAAGGACACTGATGGAACTTTTCTTTTGTTGAAAAGATTTTTCATGGATGCGTGGCGAATGAAAAAATTGAGAGTCAACAAATGCTTATCGAATTCAGAAAATGCGAGCATTCTAATGGATACGTTTAAGGAAACTCAATTTTATCAGCTGGTTGCGGACAAAGGTAAAACCAAAAAGGAGCAATATCGCATAGAAACGGAAAACAGGAAAAGAAAAACGAGAATTCGTAAAAGGCATGACAATGCACTTTACAGTTGTCGACATATGTTGTTAAATACTTTGAGGAACGTACCTTGTATGTGGTTCTACCAAATATGTCCAGAACTTTATCCGCAGTGTTTGAGTTGTGTTATATTTATGAGAAAATTTTATCAGATATTAATATTCTCTTTGGCGTTTTGTTTTTGGACTCCTTGTATTGTGTGCACGGAACTAAGCCGTGCACTTATGTGTTGTTTTTTGTGTACTGGTTAAAGTGATGTAAAAAATAAATTTATTTATTTTATCTTGATGTCGTTTATTATTTTCTCGTTTAAATCGCTATTTAAACCTGAAAATGGCATTGTAACACGCGCAGGTTACCCTTCTTCATACAAAAATGCAAACGTTCAATCACGTTTCCGTCACAAATTAGATAATTTTGGTACGTCTATGTCACAAAGTGCAATGTCTGATCACGCCGACGATGTTCCGCCGCAAAATAGTATTCGGCATATAGGCTTCTTTATATTCGGCGCAAAATAGTATATGATCCTGAACAACGTCCATAGGGACGTCGACGTGATAAGACGTTGACTTTTATAAAGTCTTTTCAGAAAAGTCAAAATCTGGACCCTAATTTTGGGCCCTTTAAGAGTTGGATCATGTCCACCGTGTTGGATTTAAAAAAAAATGACATTTTCGCAATCAACATCCTATAAAACTTCAATAATGACATCCATATCGTTTTTTTCGGTTCAATATCCCCCAAGGGTCTGAGGTATCAGTTCGTTTTGGAAAAGGGGTCTTTCAGACATTCGCCATTACTTTAAAAATCGGAACTCTAGTTTTTTTTTGATATTAATACAAAATACTTACCAATTTAAAAACATTAACTTGATACAATTTTGAATCGCTCGGCAGGCGTCGAGCGCTCTTTTCGACTGATTTTCGTTCGACATAGGTATGACTCAAAACAATGATATGTCGAACAAAAATCAGTAGAAACGAGAAACGACGCCAGTCGAGCGCTGGGCCCCTGGTGGGGCCCTATTTTTGAATCACTCGACTGGCGTCGAGCGCTCATTTTAACTGATTTTCGTTCGACATCTCATTCATTTGAGTCATATGTTGAACGAAAATCAGTCGAAAAGAGCGCTCGACGCCTGCCGAGCGATTCAAAAAGGGCCCTATTTTGAAACGCTCGAAGCCAGTCGCTAGAAAAGAGCGCTCGACGCCAGTCGAAGGATTCAAAAATAGGGCCCCTGGTCGTACATTTCTTTAGATATGGATGGGCGACAGTTTGGAATACAAATAAAAAAACTGGAATAAGCGTTCCGCAAATATAATTAATCACCAAATGACATTCAGAATATTTCAGACAGTACACAACTCCACGATAACTTTAGAAAACATATTCACATTTATATCATCATCACTGATATTGTTAGACCTACACACATCAATGAACACTCATATTCGTACATTTGATAATAAAGCAATTAAAAATTTACAAAACATCAGTCTTTTCACTCAAACCAAGTTCAAACCTAAAAATTTTTGAGCTACATCTTAGGTATAATGGGAAAATACAATATCTCTCTAAGTACAGTACAGTACTAGGCACGTATCTTGAAATTTTAGTACGAGGCATATAATTTGAAATCGGGTGGGGATTGGGTGAAACGCGTATTTTGGGTATGCGTAGCGATGAGGGGCGCGGGCGGAGGGAGAGGGGCGCGCGCTATTGGTCGCTCGCAAGAGCACATGCGCGAACTTATCCCCACTCCGACGAAAAAATTTCAAGATACGTGCCTAGTATTGTACACCGAAAGAAGGCATGTAATTACTCCTTCAACATAATGCAAAATATAATAATAGGTAATATAAATGGTGCAGCGTAACGTCTTCCTTGACTTTTCTTTCATTAGTGTAATGTAATGTTAAATGTTGTTAAGAGGCATATTACGTTTCGACTGTGATTTTTGCGTAAAATGACCAATTTTGGGGTTCTCGATCTCAGAAACAACAACACATTAACAGTTTTGACTTATTGAATAGTGTAGAACAGCTATTGGAATAGATCATAGCGGCCTCGCTTTTTTGAAAATTTGCTTAACTTTATAATTAAACCCGAAATTGCAGAGAAAGATTTTCATAAAATGCGCGAAGGCACTTTTTTGGGGTCATGGATTGAAATACTGTGCTAAACAAATGAAATAAAAAAAATTGAATATTATCTCTTATATAGTCGAATAGATCATAACGGCCTCGGAATTTTGAAATTATGTATGGAATATGTGAAAAAAAATCCCAATCAAAAACCATAAAACTACTAAAAACGCTCAGAATTAACTGTGAATTTCTCCTAGATAAATAATTATTATTACGTAAAATTTATATTAGAATAATCTTTACTTCATACTAAAATCAAATTTCACACTTTTATTTGTTGTTTGTACTTGTTTTTCTTTCTGTGTATGTTCGAAGTTGACTCTAAGAAATCGTTCACCAACTTTAATTTTCCTTTCTAACCCTTTAACTTTCCAGTGTATCATCATATTACTTTTTGTCGCGAACACATATAAATGTATTTAGTAGACCCAAAGGTTTCTCTAGGTTGTAGCGCTAAAATCCGTCAAAATCGAAATTTCGACGAAAAAATGTGATAGGGCCCTTAAATTACCTATGGTCGATGGTGGAATTTCCATTTTTTTTAGATATCAGGATTAAATTAAAATTTTTAACCTACTTTGACCTGCAAACGATTTGTTGGTTTCTGTTTTTCATGATACTCAATTGTTCTGAATACTTACCCGGCTGTGAGCCGAAACAAACTTTATCGTTTTTAAATTGTACTTGAATAAAGTGGGTTTAGGTGCTTAATGCTTATGTGGCATAATTTCTGTAGATTTTGCTCTAAAGTTCCTTTTGTTGTACGCAACCAAAAAATATGTGCAACAGAGGTCTTGTCTTTGTCTATTTTCCTTTCTTTCCTCTCTATCTCTCATTTCGATTGATTTCTTTGTCTAGATTTTTTCTAGAACATAAACATTGTTTGAGAATGGAAACTAAGCTAGAATTTTTATAAGTTTTTTTAATAGTTTGCTCCTTATATTTAATGAAGCCGCATTTGATACACATTTTTTTTATGATATTATCAGGGGGTACACAATTAATTCTAAGTAGCACAGGCTTTTCTTTTATTTCTGATTTAACGTGTTTTTCAATGGTATTGGTTGATAAACTATTTGTTATATTTGTTGATGATATTTGATCTTTTTCTGGTTTGTAATATTTTTGATGTTGTTCTACATTTCTTTGACAGAAGCTAGTACTGTTAATATTGGTAGGTGACGCCAGTATTTCTTTTTCTTGTGTTTTTGAAATGGTACAATAACAATCACTTGAGTCATATTCTTTAGCGAATGGTAATTTATTGCTTTTTCTAAACTGATTAATTATATTCAGTTTGTGCACACATAAGCATGGTTTTCGTTTTGGTCCAGCCACAACACCTTTTTCGTTAGTAGTTATGCACACTCTAGTCCTTTTGTTTAACTTCTTCGCTATGCCAGTACATTGAACAGCATTTTCTTTCTTGGGAGACCGTAAATATGTATTTTTCTTTTGTCTTTTTTTTGCTTGAATAGTTTGACAATTTGGGGGTTTATTTTTTGAGACGCAAGCCTTCTCATTAATTCTAAGTGGCACGAGTTTTTCGTTTATTTCTGATTTTACATGTTTTTCAATTGTATTTGTTGAAAAACTATTTGTTGTGTTTGTTGATGATATTTGTTCGTTTTCTGGTTTGTAATATTTTTGATGTTGTTCTAAATTTCTTTGACAGAAGCATATCTTGTTACTATTTGTAGGTGACGACAGTGTTTCTTCCTCTTGTGTTTTTGAAATGGTACAATTACAATCACTTGAGTCATATTCTTTGGCAAATTGTATTTTATTGCTTTTTCTATACTGGTTTATTGTATTAAGTTTGTACACGCAAAAGCATCGTTTTTGTTTCGGTCCTGCTACGACACCTTTTTCATTAGTAGTTATGCAGGCTCTTGTCTTTTTGTTTAACTTCTTCGCTATGCCAATACATTGAACAGCATTTTCTTTCTTGGGAGAACGTAAATATGTAATTTTCCATTGTCTTTTTCTTGCTCGAATAATTCGACAATTTCGGGGTTTATGTTTTAAGACGTGAGCTTTCATTATCTGCGATTTGAAATATTCTTTAGATGATCCACAAGATAAACGCTCTAAACTCATTTTGGGTGAAAAATATGAGTTCTTCCTTTTTATCAAATTATTTAATGTACAAAAACATATCTTAATTAGAGGATCTTTAAAATTGGTCCTGCATTTAACAGGCCTTTGAGTATTCGGTTTTTTACAAAAGCGATTACTATTTCGATTACTAACTCGTTTTTCTTGGCGTTTCGGAGGACATTTTTTATAAAAATCAACATTTAAACTAAAAGTAGCTCCTATACTTAAAGCTTGACGGGTTGAAACTTTATCTAAAGTGCTGTCATATTTGATTTGGGGTTTTAATATCTTCTGTTGGATAAGTTCCCTTCTACTCGATGAAGCCTCTGTTGGTTTAGTGGTTTTGTAAGAGGCAGATTTGTAAGTGCTACCTGCGATTGAATTTTTGTTACTATTACGTACTTTTTGTTTTTGTTTTGGGTAGTGACTCTTGTCTATAGATTCACTATGTGGCGTCAAAAATGTTGGTACATTTTTTGTTTTCACGGGTTCTAAAGTTTGTACTGGCGTGACCTTCATGAAACAACCACACGAGTTGGCTATAATATCACGTGCCTGTTTCTGTTTTATTTTTTTTGTCTGTTGTCTTTTGTTTTCGTTTAAATTACGTTTGGAAGTTTTAATGGCTGTTTGGGCACGATTTCGATAAATTTTCATTTTCTTGGGATGTTTCTTAGCTTTTCTAATATGATTACCATATTTTCCCACATTATCTTTAAAACAATCAATATTGAAACTAAAGTTAGAGCCTATTCTTACAACATTTCTGGAAAATTTTTCAACTTCTTGTAAATTGTATTTCTCCGAATCATTATTATCCAAGCGATTATATTGTTTATTCGTTGAACTGGATTGAGATTTTGGTCTTTTATCTTTTTCACAGTCGCAGGTAATCTCCGTGTGTTTTCTTTTGATACGCCTTTTACGGTTTTTAGATAGTTTTTTCATTGGATAATAGTTTGGGCGTTTATTACTTTCTGTAAATTTTAAAGTACAAAAGCATCTACGCAACGCATATCCTATTTTTCTCTTATTAGATTTGCGTAAGTCTGTGCTCTTTCTATGAGTTTGATAATTTGGAGGTGATAAATTTTTTGTTTCCTTTCTATGATTAACATACACACGATCATAATTTTTCACATTATCTTTAAAAAAATCAATACTGAAACTAAAGTTAGAGCTTATTCTTACAACATTTCTGGAAGTGTTTTCAACTTCTTGTAAATTGTATTTCTCCGAATCATTATTATTCAAGCGATTATATTGTTCATTCGTTGAATTGCTCTGTAAGTCATTTGATTCTGATTTGATTGTTGAACTATGTCTTGTCATCGTTGTTCTGGTCATCGTTGAACATTCTGAACATACAGGTGTGACAGTTCCAAGTGAAAGTGTTTTGAACTTTTTATTTGGGCACAATTTAAGATCACATATATTGATATTTCCAAAGGAACCAGGAGCTATTTGGGAAGATGGAACGGGACTATTTAGAAAATAATGAGATTTTGGTCTTCTATCTTTTTCACAGTCGCAGGTAATCTTTGTGTGTTTTCTTTTGATACGTCTTTTACGATTTTTATTAGATAGTTTTTTCGTTGTATAATAGTTTTTGAGTTTTTTACTTTCTGTAAATTTTAAAGTACAAAAACATCTACGCAACGCATATCCTATTTTTCTTTTGTTAAATTTGCGTGAGTCTGTGTTCTTTCTGTGGGTTTGATAATTTGGAGGTGATTCATTTTTTGTTTCCTTGTAAAATTCAATGTTAAAATTAAAATTAGACCCAAAGCGCACAACACTTTTTTGTGATCTGTCGTCATCGTAAATTGTGTTTTTGTTTTTGTTTCCCAAATCGATTGTCTTTTTTTGTGACATAACACTAACATCTGATTTTGGTTGTCGAATAAAAATATCATAATGTCTTTTTGAAAAACATGTTTTGGGAATACATATTGATGACCGACATGTTCTTGGTGTCAGAAGGCTTGTATCAAATTTTTTTTTAGAAATCTCTAACGGTTTCTTATGTAAAGAATATATATTTTTTCGCTTACGTTTATTTTTAGTTTTAGGTTCTATATTTATTAGAACTCCATATTTCTTTCTATCGCCTTTACTGTCAGGTCCATAACTGGTTTTACTACTTAAATCATTATATTCTTTAGGTGGCATATACTTTGGACATTCACAAAGAACAGATTTAGGTTTTGGTTCCTTATGAAAACTTTCTTTAATTTTTGAAAGTAACTTAATTGAGTCATCCCCACTAAATATGTTTTTTTTTTCATTGACTACCATTTTGATATAACATTCGGCAGAATCACATTCGTCTCGTTGCCTGTTTCTCATAAGTTCGCCTTGTCTTTTATCTTTGTATAATTCTACAGAATCTTTAATTTCACGATATTTATTTTTATTAACTGCTGTGTCATAATCGTTAAATAAGTCGTATTCCCTGAAGTTTATCAAAGATGATTCTAAAGGAAACCTACATGTGACAGCTTCAGCTCTTGTTTTAGGTTTCTTATGAAAGCTTTTTTTTATATTTTGTAATGATTTTTTTATCCTTGTTGCACTATTTCTCATACTCTCTCGCTTTCGATTGATATTTCGAATTGAAGATTTAATTTTCGTTGTACTATTTCTGATGCTGTCCTGTAATTTACTTTTCTTAGCAGGTGATGGCTCTAAATATGGACATTCACATGTGACAGCTCTAGGTTTAGCTTTTTTATGAAAGCTTTTCTTTATATCGTGAAACGACGTTTTGATCTTTGTTGCACTATTTCTGATACTTCGGATTGAAGATTTAATATTCGTTGCACTGCGTCTGATGCTGTCCTGTAATTTACTTTTCTTAGCAGGTGATGGCTCTAAATATGGACATTCACACGTGACAGCTCTAGGTTTAGCTTTTTTATGAAAGCTTTTCTTTATATCGTGAAATGACGTGTTGATCTTTGTTGCACTATTTCTGATACTTCGGATTGAAGATTTAATTTTCGTTGTACTGTTTCTGATGTTGTCTTGAAATTTACTTTCTTTAGCTATTGATGGTTCTAAATATGGACATTCACATAGGACAGCTGCTCCAGGCTTAGATTTTTTATGAAAGCTTTTCTTTATATTTTGTAATGACGTTCTGATCCTTGTTGCACTATTTCTGATACTTCGGATTGAAGATTTAATTTTCGTTGCACTGTTTCTGATGCTGTCCTGGAATTTACTTTTTTCAGCAGTTGGTGGTTCAAAATATGGACATTCACATGTGGAAGCTCTAGTCTTAGATTTTTCATCAAAGCTTTTCTTTATATTTTGTAATGAAGTTTTGAACTCTGTTGCACTATTCCTTATACTTTGGACTGAAGATTTAATTTTCGTTGCACTGTTTCTGATGCTGTCCTCGAATTTACTTTTCTTAGCAATTGATGGTTCTAAAAATGGGCATTGACATGTAGCAGTTTTAGATTTAGGGTGAAAACTTTTCTTTATGTTTTGAAATGAAGATTCGATTCTTGTTGCACTATTACTGATGCTATCACGAAACTTATTTGGAGCCGTTTTGATTTTTGAATATACTTTTAAAGACACATCTGAAGCAAATTCACGCAACTTATGTCTATTTTTTGTTTTATAATAACACTCTATAGGAGCACATTCTTCTGCTAGACAGACGTCTGGCTCACACTCTTTTTTATTTACTACTTTTTTTAGTTTAATTTCAGCTGAATCTCTTAAACCTCTTAATGTATGTCTTATTTTTGTTTCACTTGCTCTTACATTGTCACGAATTTTATGCTTAGCTAATTTTATACTTTCATATGATTTTGAAATAAGTTTATCTGGTTGACATTTGCAAATAACTCTTTTAATCTTGATTGCCATTGATTTGATTGGCGATTGGCTCCGTTCACGAGAATTTTCATTTTCGTTCTGGATTTGAGTGCTACAGATGTTAGTGCAGCAATTGCAACAACTATCCAACTTAGTTCTTGGTTCAAGGTGTGGGCCCCGTCTCTGACATACCATTTTTCCTTTATCTATTAGTTCAACAATATTACGAATGGCTTCTCTATCTATATCATCTCCGCCAGGTCTGTCGTAATGTTTTCTTTGAGTATTTGTTCTTTCATTTTTGTCAAAATTATCACCAAAAAGGATTTTGTTGCGCAAATCATCGTATAATTTTCTCGCATAAATTAATTCATCTAATAGTTCCTTTTCTCGTGGTGGCATATATTTTCTATATGATAACTTGTTTGAATCTGACACATTTTCTTGTAATCCACTGTAATATTTATCATGCGAGCAATCGGAACAAGTACACCTGCGCCGTATCATTTTGTTTTTATTTCTATAACTATAGGTGCTTACAAATTCTATGAGATTTATTTGGTACTGCTGACAGAGATTAGCGCATTTCGTTTAACTAATTCCGCCATTCAATTGCAATATCATTTTCTAGAAATCAACGGCATTTCAGTGACTCTAGAAAAATAGGTGCAAATCTAGATTAATGCAAATAAATTTTTCACTCTTTCTTAACTTACATTTACAATTAGTAGGTACTTACACTTGACATATAAATCATCTAGTGCTAAGACTTTACATTAAAATTTGGATTAGATTCTATTGTGCATTGAGCTATGACTGTAATATAAACTATAATATCTTAAAATAAGTAAAATTTGTAACCATGTATCAGCGAAACGGTATTGATTTTCATTTTTTAGATTTTCAATTAAAACATGAAAAAAATACTTTTACGTTAACATTGTTTGTTTACATGTTTGACATGAAAAAGTTGTCATTTTTACGAGTGAGTGTTTACTTTTTTGAAA
The DNA here is from genome assembly GCA_943789525.1 of Agriphila geniculea. Classification (NCBI taxonomy): domain Eukaryota; kingdom Metazoa; phylum Arthropoda; class Insecta; order Lepidoptera; family Crambidae; genus Agriphila; species Agriphila geniculea. Next base: position 21,093,645 of record OX038875.1, read on the forward strand.
GTAAAACCACAGGTAAAACTATGAGTTGACATTAGTTCATCTAACATTATAGATAATACACTATACTCTTTGTTGCACGGATGCATAATCATTTAATATCAAGAATCTTATCACTTGTATAATACTTTAGTTAGTCTATGATCAATCATAGATGGAATATGCCATAGATAGAGAATATCTTAGAATAATAACTAAAGGCCAGGCCTTCATTCTGTGTACTAAAACTAGCTTACATACCAAATTTCAGCTTTCTAGGACTTCAGCAAGCACCCTAAGAATTTTGATGATTATCAGTAAATTTTGACGAAATCGGGGTTTTTTAGATCTCAATAAAATTTAAAGTTTAAGAGCTATGCAATTGAAACTTTGTATGTTTAATAAGTCTACTACTGACATTATATTCCGAAAATTTTGTTTTTCTGGTGTAATCCAAACCCAAGTTATAAGGGTTAAGCGGTTGGAGGGTTAAAGTCCAATTTTATAATTTTTTGTTGTGTGTGTCCTAATACTAGCTTACATACCAAATTTCAGTTTTCTAGGACTTTAGGAAGTAAGTACCCTATGAATTTTGATGATCATGAGTCAGTGACGAAATCGGGTTTTTTTGGTATTGTTACGGACGTTGGATACGGGATTGGAAGGAAAACGCTGTAGTTGCAGCGACGACGCTTTATTACCAAAAACACATCCACATACTCTGAATGTCGTGGTCCGCTCATCTGTGTGGTGTAGTCTTTTTGACAACGACGTAGCCACCCAGCGCTGTTACACGATGACATTCCCACTACTCCTCTTCCGATGTCGCAGTCCACCCTTCCAAGTAGTGTCACGTTCGAACAACGTAGCCTCTCGGCGCTGAACCCGACGACATCCACTTCTACACTCCTCCGTGCTAGCACCAACCACTACTAGACCTCACCTCCAAACTTCTGTTCCTCACTACTTCTTCATCTTTCTCCTCTTCTGACTACTATATACTTCTTCACTACCACTTTACAACTTCTTCATCTTTACCTTCTTCTTCTTTACTTAACTACCACTTCTTAACTACTACATCATAGCGTCGCGCATCCGCTTCACAGCGACGCACTTCTAAGATCAACGTTCGCACTACGACGCGCTTCACCTCCTGCCAATGCGCTGCCGCATATCTCCCAGCGACGTGCTTTTCACGCCCCAACAATGCACATCCACCTCCCGGCCATACACGCCTCCCCAACGCGGCGCTCCCTCGCGACGCTGGACCTTCTCCGGTGATGCGCTCCTTCACGACGCTATCCATCAACGGTGGAACGTTCGTCGGAGACACGTGTCTCCGACGATGCTCTTCTTCCCTTAGGCGTCATTAGCGTCTTCTTACCTTCCAATCCCACTTCTGACACACCAAATGATACGGACGCGGGGTACGGGATTGGAAGGAAAACGCTGTGGTTGCAGCGACGAGAGGCTGCGTCGTTCGGACGTGACGCTACTTGGAAGGGCGGACCGCGACATCGGCGGAGAAGAATGTCATCGAGTAACAGCGCTGGGTGGTTACGTCATTCGCAGGAAGACTACTCCACACAGAAGAATGGACCGCGACATTCAGTGTTTTTGGTAATAAAGCGTCGTCTCTGCAACCGAGTGTTTTCATTCCAATCCCGTACCCCGCGTCCGTAACAGTATCAATAAAATCTATATTATAAAAGCTCTACAATTGAAACTTTATGTATTTAATAAGTTCACTACTGACATCATATTCCGAGAATTTTGTTTATCTAGTATACTCCAAACCCAAGATATGAGGGTTCAAAAAAATGACGAAACGCTTCGAGAAAAGGTAGGTAGGTAGTGCCCTTTTGCGCTTGGCTTCCTTGTTGTTAAGTATCTATCTTGATTGTTTTTGGGAATTATTGTAAATCACTGCCTAAGCCTTGCTGCAGAAGAAACGGAACGCATCTAAACGAGATGTGTTTGCGCCGACCACCGCAAGCGGCGCCACTGTACGACACCTTCGAAAACGCGCCGAAAGAGGATGGCCGCCGCTCTGCCGTTCTGAACTTATTTTAATTCATATTTTCAATAAATACCACCGTGCACGTGTGTGATTCATTCTAATATTATCCCCGGGGTATTCAGTGAACCTTTTGTGAACTCAGACCATTGATACACCTTATCCAAAGTGCTGTTGTGAAACCCGGCTATCGGCATCAGAAGCAGTTGCAAGTTGGTAAGTGAATTTATCAATAGTTGCCTAAACATCAAGAAGATCAGAACAAAGCTCCGGGGCGTTAATTCTCTAATATCTATCTGTCTGTCTATCTAATTACAGTCCAGTCAAAAAATAAAATTCCAAGTGGCACGCCCGTTTGCCGCCACAATTTCTGGTCACTTCGAACCGGGTTTATTATATTTATCCGATACCGATTATATTTTGATAATATTTATATTTGTTGAAATTGATTATCTCTCATATATCTATCATATATTTTTTGTTTTACAATTGCGTCGTTGCACTGCATACGCAGGTAGTTCGATTGGGCGAGTCCAATTTTTAATATTGGTGCGAATGTGTAGGTAGGTTACCTACGAGTACATTCTGGTACATTCTACACCTTCCGGAACAGTGACTGCGCATTCTCATTTAAAAAATGGACCCACAAAATAAAATGGCTAAAATCAGTGAAGAAAGTGAATTAGAAAAACACTTATTAATAAGATTAGAAACCTTAACTTTTAAAAAGGAATATTTGTTTAATAAATTACAAAAAGTTTACAACTTGTCAAAAGAAATTCGTTTTGACAACTTAGATTCTATACAACGTTTTTTGGTACAGTATTCGGAACTTGACGACGTTCGTCACGATTTCGGAAATATTATTTCGGAAATATTTTCAATTGAATTACAATTAGAAACAACATCTAAACCATCGACTAGTGCTTTAGATAGCTTTGATGAAATTTACTTTATCTGCAAACGAGTTGCAATGAATTGTAGCAAGTTAGACCAGGAATCAAACACAAAAATGTCATGTCGTGAAAATGATAATTTTGTACGACCGTCATTACCTAAACTTACTTTATTTGAATTTGACGGACAATTAGAAAATTGGCCCACATTTTATGACACTTTTGTATCTTTAATTCATAATCGTAATTTTGATAACATAGACAAGTTTCACTATCTTTTGTCATGTGTTAAGGGTCCTGCTTTGAATTTAGTGAAGAATCTTCCTATCACTGCTAGTAACTACGAGGTAGTATGGCAAAGCCTACTGAATAAGTACCAAGATAAGCGAGCATTGTTAGGTAGGTATTTAGACAGGATGTTGAGTTTCACACCACTGACGAAAGATAATACAAATAATTTAAGCTCATTTATAGAAACATTTGATCACTCATTAAAAGCAATTAAAGCTTTAGATATAGAAAATTTAGATGACTATTTGTTTTGTCACATTGCTTTGCGGGGCCTTGATAATCACACTAGAAAACTTTTTGAAGAAAGTCGTGATCAAAATGCATTGCCGTCATTTACTGAATTAATCAATTGTGTTAATAAACAAATTAAAGTTCTGGAACATACGTTCCCGACTACTAGCTCCTGGCCTACAAATAACTCGAATAAAATTAAGTCACAAAATAATTTTACTCCTAATTTAAACAAAGTAAATACTGTACAACAAAAACAAAATTCTTATAATAACAACAAATATTCACGTTCTAATCTACCAACTTCGAAAATAAATTTAACTACCTCCCGCAACGACACACAAAATAAATTTAATATTACTTGTGCACATTGTTCTAAAGATCACATGATTTATCGTTGTAATTCATTTAGGCAAATGCCTGTATCTGAAAGGGTTAACCGTGTTAACACTTTAAATGTATGTACTAATTGTTTAAAGAGCAGCCATGATTCAAAAACTTGTAAAAGTAGTTTAACCTGTGGCGTTTGTTTGTCACCTCATCACTATCTGTTACATCAGCCTGCCTAGCATGACCGATTTATATCGCGTGATATAGCATTTTATCGACACTCAACTGTCAAATTCCTTTGTCTTTTTGACAGGTAAACGTGATAAAACGCTATATCACGCGATATAAATCGGTCATGCTAGGCAGGCAGAATGCGAGTGTCGGACCAATGTCGGCCGTGCCGACTCCGACGACGTCTCAAATTATCTCGGGAGGCGAAGCGGTCGTGCCGCCTGCGCCTCGCGCTAACGCGCTTGTGAGCGGTGCCTCGTGTAAACACTCCGTGAGTGTCGAGTCATCCGCTACAAACGAGAACTTTCATTCCGTGAATGAAATCGATGTTAAATGTGGAGTGGTGTTAGGGACAGCACGCATAGATGTCACTGATATTAGCGGCCAAATACAGAATTGCCGTGCAGTTCTGGACTCGGGCGCGCAAAGTTCGTTTATGACTTTAGATTGTGCTCAACGTTTGGGCTTACGACGACGCAAGTGTCCGTTCACGGTGTCTGGACTCAGCGGCGAAGTCGTAAAAAATTTAGGTATGGTTACGTGTGAAATAAAACCGTGTGATGCGGACGTTCCGACTTTCACGGCTGATATGGTGATAATCACCAGGGTATCTTCAGATATGCCTAATGTTTCTTTTCCGTGTGACGTCATCAGTAAATATCAAGGTTATAATTTAGCTGATCCCCAATTCTACGAAAATTCTTCGGTAGATATTTTGTTGGGAAATGATATTGTTTCAGAATTAATTAAAAATAAACCGATCACTATTCAGTCTAATATTCCAAACCTTATTGAAACCGTTTTTGGTTTTGTCGTTAGTGGCAAATTGTACTATGAAAATAAATTACAATCTCAGAATTTTCATTTAACAATTACCGAAAATAATTTAGATAAAACTTTGCGAAGTTTTTGGGAAATTGAAGAGTTGCCGAGTAAACCGGTATCGAGGCCGCTCGATCAGCTGGCGGAGAAGATTTTTGTTAATGAACATAAACGCGACACTTGCGGTAGGTACATCGTGCCATTGTTATTTTCCGAGAAACCGGACTTGGGCGATTCGCGCGCGGTCGCCGAGCGTAGATTATTAAATACCGAACGTAAACTCTCTCGTACTCCCGTATTACAGCAAGCTTATAATGATTTTATGTCTGAATATGAACAACTCGATCATATGGAGTTATACACCGGTAGTGAACCGAGTAAATATTTTATACCGCACCACAGTATATTGCGACCGAGCAGTACGTCAACTCCTTTGCGAGTAGTATTTGATGCGTCTGCGAAATCAAGTAATAATATTTCTCTCAATGATATTCAGCTTGCCGGTCCAAATTTATATAATGACATTGGTTCAATAATAATAAATTTCAGATTATTCGAATATTGTTTCGCAAGCGATATTTGTAAAATGTATCGAGCTATTTTAATTCGAGAAAGTGATCATAAATATCAGCATATTTTATATAGATCATCAGTGGATGAGCCTATAAAGATTTTTGAATTAAAAAGCGTCACATACGGAATCCGTAGTTCACCGTTTCTTGCCATACGTACTTTATTGCAGTCAACCAGCGATGAAGGCGAACGTTTCCCTTCCGCTGCGCGCGTTATTCAAGAAGGAATCTACATGGATGACATTTTGTGGTCCTGTAAGTCATTTTCCGATGCTTGCACGTTGCAAGACGAATTAATAAATTTATTAGAATGCGGTGGTTTCGCGTTAAAAAAGTGGTCTAGTAATTGTCATAAACTATTAGATCGCATTCCTCTAGAAAATCACGAACACGCTATCTCTTTTAATAAGGACCATAATGACATTTCAATAAAGTTACTTGGTCTACAGTGGGCTCCATTAGAAGATGCCTTTATGTTCACAGTAAATAAAAGTGACCCAGTAACTACAAAGCGCTCTGTTTTGAAAATATTAGCTTCCATTTATGACCCCGTGGGTTTTATATCTCCTTGCACTTTTGTAGCCAAAAGTATTCTTAAAGAACTCTGGAAGATAGGATTAGCGTGGGATGAACATCTACCTACTGATATGTGTAAAAAATGGTTAGAATTTCTATCCCAGTTGTCGCTGTTAGCCGAGTTTAAAATTGAACGTCACGCCTTACTGCCTAATCAGACTGAGTGTGAGCTAGTGGGATTCTGTGACGCTTCCTCGAAAGGTTACGCTGCGTGCATTTACATAATTTCGCGTAGTGATGGGGTAGTGAAATCCAGATTGCTCATTTCTAAAACCAAGGTAGCTCCCGTAAAACCGTTAACCACACCTAGATTGGAACTTATGTCTGCCGTTTTATTAAGCAAACTAATGCAATACGTTTGCAGTATCTTATCTCGTGTTAACGTTACCAACGTTACGGCTTTAACAGATTCTTCCATAGTGTTGGCGTGGATACAGACAGAGCCATATAAACTTAAAACATTTGTGTGTAACCGTGTTATACAAATAATTGATTCTTTACCGCCTCATTTATGGCGTCATGTGAACAGTGAAAATAATATCGCCGACGTCTGCTCCCGTGGAGTGTTGCCTAGCGAACTGCTTGCCATGACCGCGCAGTGGTTGGAGGGCCCCGCGTGGCTGTGTGACAATAGACAGAACTGGCCTATTGATACATTTTATAATAAAGAAGGCGATTTTATTTCAGAATTGAAATCTAATTCTGTTTCGGTAAATTTAATTTCACAAAAACCGGATGTTACCGAGTCTAAATTCGAATTCTTAGAAAGAATATTAAATCAAGTTTCTTCTTTTTCAAAATTACAAAGGACGATAGCTCGCATTATTAGATTATTTCGTAAAAAAAATGATAAAGTCAACACTAGTATATCTGTTTTAACAATTCATGACTTAAATGAAGCTCATGATTGTTTATTAAAGTTAGTTCAAGGCAGTTATTTTGAAGGTGAAATTAAAGCCTTATCCATAGGTTCCACCTATATTCCGTCCTTAAGAAAATTATCTCCATTTCTAGACGAGCGTAACTTCCTCAGGGTGGGGGGTCGTATATCCCACTCTGAATTACCTTATAATGCAAAGCATCCAATATTGTTACCGAAGCGTAGTAGGTTTACTTTACTTTTAATTGAGTATTTACATAAAATTCATTTACATACAGGTCCTCGGACCTTACAAAATATAATTAATCAAAATTATTGGATATTATCAGCTCGCAGTGTCATTCGATCTATATTGTCTAAATGTAAAGTCTGTTTTAAATGTAATCCGACACTTATGCAACCGAAAATGGCAGACTTACCGCCAAATCGGTTGGCACCTAATAAGATATTTGAACACGTAGGTATTGACCTAGGAGGACATTTTATTATTAAAGAAAGTTTGCGTCGAAACGCAAAAACTAGTAAAGCATATTTAGCACTTTTCGTGTGCTTTTCGACTAAAGCCGTTCATTTGGAAGTCTTATCTTCACTATCGGCGGATTGTTTTCTAGCTACTTTGGATAGATTTGTCTCCCGACGCGGTCTGTGCGCATGTATATATTCTGATTGCGGAACAAATTTTGTTGCTGCTAGTCGACATTTAAACGAAGTTCAACAGTTTCTGATAAATGAACGTAATCAGAATGACATTACGGATGGTTGTGCTCAGCGTAAAATTAATTGGAAGTTTAATCCACCCAGCGCTCCGCACATGGGCGGGCTTTGGGAAGCCGGTATAAAATCCGCCAAGTATCACCTTGTGCGTGCTGTAGGCGATAAAGCTTTGACTTTTGAGGAGCTTGCTACAATTTTTTGCAAAATCGAAGCGATAATGAATTCGCGGCCTTTATGTGCTTTGCCTGCAAGCGATAACCCAAACGAATTTAATGTTTTAACCGCAGGTCATTTTCTTGTAGGTAAGAGTCTGACTGCTGTACCAGAATATAATTTTAAGGACGTTCCTATCAGTCATTTGTCACGTTGGCAATATTTACAAAATTGCTCTCAATTATTTTGGAAAAGGTGGAGTAGTGACTACTTAAACTCTCTTCAACAGAGAGCAAAATGGTTCACTTCCCCACCCAACTTAAAAGTAGGAGACTTGGTACTTGTCAAGGATGATCAAGCTCATCCTTGCAATTGGCCCCTTGCTAGAATTGAGAATGTGCATCCTGGTTTAGACGGTGTTGTTCGAAAAGTAACACTACGATCCAAAAACAATATCTTTCGAAGACCAGTTGTAAAACTAAGCCCCTTGCCTTACGTTAATTAAATTTGCAATAACTTAGTTACTATTTATCTTCAGTTATTAAAATTATTATTAAGTATGTATATTTTTTACTGTAACTTAGTTATCATTATATTTATTAATTTTGAATCTTATTGGGAAAGCCTCATGATGCTTTCGGTGGGGGGTGTTAAGTATCTATCTTGATTGTTTTTGGGAATTATTGCAAATCACTGCCTAAGCCTTGCTGCAGAAGAAACGGAACGCATCTAAACGAGATGTGTTTGCGCCGACCACCGCAAGCGGCGCCACTGTATGACACCTTCGAAAACGCGCCGAGAGAGGATGGCCGCCGCTCTGCCGTTCTGAACTTATTTTAATTCATATTTCAATAAACACCACCGTGCACGTGTGTGATTCATTCTAATATATCCCAGGGGTATTCAGTGAACCTTTTGTGAACTCAGACCATTGATACATCTTATCCAAAGTGCTGTTGTGAAACCCGGCTACCGGCATCAGAAGCAGTTGCAAGTTGGTAAGTGAATTTATCAATAGTTGCCTAAACATCAAGAAGATCAGAACAAAGCTCCGGGGCGTTAATTCTCTAATATCTATCTATCTGTCTGTCTATCTAATTACAGTCCAGTCAAAAATTAATCTACCAAGTGGCACACCCGTTTGCCGCCACACAAGCCTTGGCCGCAACTAGGCATTGATGGACTAACGTATGTTCTTCAAAGCCTGTCTTGAGTGCCGCTGCAGTAATGTACTATTCCATTTCAAACTTCGCCCGTGGTCAATTCTTTGTCGTAATCCCTGGAAGGGTTATTTTCTACGTGGCGGCAAAGGATTTCAAATGGTTATCTATATATAGCAATCTGCTGAACGGATTTTGATGGTATTTTTTTACAGTTTGGTAGCTTGGAGTCCAACTTATAAACTAAGCAATTTTTCACATAATTCCGGTAGGTAGAACCTGGGATAAAGCTTGAACTCTCCGTAGTACAGTTTTCATATAAAAAACTAATAACTACCAACCACTTTTTTTCAAAATATTTTCTTTGTATCGACACAACTTTTCTATAGCTTTATTTTATGTATAGATGTAGGTCTGTACGGAACCCTCGGTGGGCGAGCCCGACTCGCACTTGTCCGGTTTTTTTTTATATTTTTTTACTACAGATTAGGCCAATTTAAGAAACTAATTTGAATATTTTAACATTTGGTCCCGTATTTATTTTTTTATAAATATATTTGTCGAGCGGATATGGTCAACCGGAATGACGTCATTGAAAATGAAAATGAAAAAAATCTTTATTCAAATAAGCTCACATAATGAGCGTTTTTAAATCGTCAAATATTTTTTTTGCCCTACCACCCATTATGACGTCTTTTAGCTGACAAGAAAAACGGGCGCAAAAAACTTACCAGCTTTATCAAATGGAACGATATTTACAAATATGTATATCGTTTCCAGACTTTAACAAAGATTAACAAATAAATAAAATTATAATTAGATCATTACTTAATGGATTACAAATTTTCTTAATCAATTACAAATTTTCTTAATCAATTTACAGGGTTCAAGCTAAATTCAAAGTTTGAAGTTATTATTCAGTCTAGGCTGTTACAAGAGAGAAAAAAAAAAACTTTACAATTCTATATGCGTTAAGATAGGTAGTCAGAAGCAGACCCATTCCCACTGGCAGCACCCGTTCACGAGCATGACGCATGAACCAGCCATCGCTTCGCTCAACCATATTTGAGGGAACGTAACGACCCGCCTCACGCGACACCACCGCAGAAATGATTAAAGAGAGCATGACGTACTAAGGCTACCCATGTTAAGGCACCGAATTGAAAACTAATATCCAAAAGCTTTTCATAGGCAATATTTATGTATTTTATATTTTATTTTATATTTATATCATTAGTGGCATGAAAGTTTAAGAAGGAAAACCTTTTCCATCTACTTATAGATAAAGAACGGCCAAGTGTCATTACCTGTCATAATGACTTTATGGTTGTTTGTAAACAAATAAGTTATAGTTAATATTTCTTCTATTTTATTCATTTAATCCAGTTGTGACGGTTCTAACCTACCTTCTTAATTTGCCGCAATAATTTTTGAGGTGGTAAAATTATAATAAAAATCTTACCAGTGGAAACTCAGCTGAAAACTTTGTAAAAACTGACACGCCCAATCTACCCAAATTGCGAAATGTATTGTATGTATTGTGTCTATTTTGGATGTAGGCTACATGGATGAAATTGTAACGATTGCTTGTGGACTGATAAATTTGCAGGATAACATAATAAACATTGTGAAAATATGTGCATACTTTATTTCTATTTACAAACATTTAATAGTAGGGATGTGGAAAAAATACGAGATAAGTTCATCGATATACTCTGATATATCGATAGATGTTTTTACAATAATTTTTCCAAAACATTTTTTTTGTAATTACGTATGGATTCTAATAGTCGACACTATTTTGTCACTGGAGCATTTTGATTTTTTCCTACTTTTGAGTCTTAAAAATCATCGTAAAATTCGTCAAATCGAGCCAAAATTTCGTGTAGGGGTTTATTTTGCTATTTTTTATGTTTTACAATAACTTAAAATTAGAATCCATTACTTAGTCATCATCCCATTTCATCTCATTTTTTTCTGAGAAATATTACCTATATTGATATTTTTTCACTTCCACCTTCCATCATCCCTAATGCCAAGTTCATTGTCAAAATTGTCTTTGCGCTTTTTTCTTTTTTTTTATTATGGCTGGGGGATCTGTATGTGATGACGTCATATGAAGGTCATTTGAAGGTTAAAGCTTTTTATTGAATATTATAAATATCTTTAAAAATATAGAATTATTTTTAAATTTAATTATTAGACACTGTACCGAAAGCTTATTCCTCGAAATGGTTTTGAGATTTCCAGTCATGTTCAAAAAGTTATCAAAGCCAATTGACCATGTACGCAAACGACCTGAAATTGGTCTTAAATTAAAATACAATATTTTTTGTGCTTAGGATATTTTTTTAGTAAAAGAGCTTAGGGTATCAAAGTATTTTTTGGTTGTCAAAGACCAAGTCTCTAGCAGTTAGGACTCCCGTTGAGGGCTGTGGGGAATATGCTGATCGGATCTAGTGAACAGGTATGATAACCTCCTTTACATTCATGATAGCCTGGTAATTGTTAGACCAACTCTCCAGCAGTTAGGATTCCTGCGTTGAGAGCTGGTAGGGAAACTCTGATGAATCTCATGAACAGGTACTTTGATTAGCTCCTTTACATTCATGTTAGCCTGGTACTTTTCATTTTAATCGTAGTTCAAGGTTCGCTGTTTCAATGCCGAATAGGCTACTTACATGGTTAATAGGAATTCATTCTTTATTTATCGTACTGAAGATAAAGTGAAACTGGTCATTTGCAGAAAAATAAACTGGTCGTTTGCATATCTGGTACTTTGCTGTTGAAAACATGGTCGTCAGCGTGTACGGTAATTTACATTTCTGGCACTATGCGTCGAAAGGCCTAAAACATAAAAAAAACTAAGATTTGTTTTGAAGCCCTCAGCACGTCAAACCTCAATAGCAACTCAGCGACGCAATCAGCATCTAAGTAATGGGGTTTGCGATTTTCGAAAAAAGCATTTGAATTTATCGATTTTTTTTACGTGTCTTTTAAGACTTCAATCATTCATGTAGCCTTAAAACTTATATACGACACCAAGGCGATGTCGCACTCTAAGCGAAAATGGGGGCTATACTGAAGCGATCGTAAAATCATTTTCAATGTTAAAAGGTTAAGCTACAGGGCAAACCCTTGACCCGATCGTCTTTGTTTTATGCTCAAATTGTAGCTGACTAAATTGTCCAGAGGATTTTTATTCCATTTTTTGATATCATTCTTCGTTCCCAAAATACTGAGCACCAAAATCAAAAATTCGGAAAAAAAAAAATTATTTTTTCACTATTTGGGCCAAAACTTTTTTCGTTTTCTATTTTCTTGAATAATTCCTTTTGCATCTTACATCTCTCGTGAATACGCGTCTTTTGAGTCTTTTTTAAATATCATATCTTCACAACTTTCCGAGATATAACGGGATCGCACTTTTTTGTGAAATCGGAGCCTATACTGGAGCGAACGAAAATACATTTTCAATGTCAAAATAATATTCGTTTTAATCGCGCTATTTACCAAGTTATTCAACCTCCACCTCGTGTATACGCGATAATTGTTCAAGATGTTTGCCGGGTTCGAACTGCGCTGCGTGCCAGAAAGTCTTTACATAACATTTCCCTTCCAACTCTTTTACACACGCATTCTTTTTCGCACGATAGTCTTTTCCGACGGAAGAGCGCGGGAAATATAGTACCATTCGTTTGTAACTATATAAATGGTACTATTTAGTACAAATTATTTGGTGCCATATAGTACCATTCGTCTGTAACTATATAAATGGTACTATTTAGTACAAATTATTTGGTGCCATATAGTACAATTTATTTGTAACTATTTAGTACCATCCATTAGGTGCTATTTACTACAATTTATTTGTTACCATATAGTACTATTCTTTGTTACTATTTTATATTTTATATTCATTAGGTACTATTTAGTACAAATTATTTAGTGCCATATAGTATCATTAGTTTGTTACTATTTAGTACCATTCATTAGGTACTATTAAGTATAAATTATTTGGTACCATATTGTACCATTAGTTTATTATTATTTAGTACCATTCATTAGGTAGTATTTAGTACTATATATGAGGGGTATAGAATCAAAGACAGCTAAATGCAATAAATTATGAAAACGAACTGAGTATCACGCCATCTAGGGCATTTTCGGTTTTAATTATTTTCTTCTTTTATTTTAGAAACAAAAATAGCTAAAGCCCTTTAAATTAGGTTTAAAAATTGAAGTTGGGTTCAAAGGCAGCTAAAGCCCATACAAAAGTGATCCACGTGATTATTGAGGTAAACTTCAAAGACGTTTCCTGAGAATTTGACATTTATGCACTTAGCTGCCTTTGATTCTATTATGGTTCAACATTGATTTATTATAGAACACCCGCCATATTGACGTCAATATGGCGCGTGTACCTTTAATTTCGATATAACTTTTTTCTAATTTAGGTACAATTTTTTGAATTCAGGGTTTTAAATAATACATTTTAGGTAATTTTTTTTGGTATTTGATACAGTTTAATTTGCCATGATACACCTGCCATTTTGACTCTCATAAAAAGGCACATTGCATTGTAGGTATAGAAAATGCTTCTAGCTATAAAGAGTGACCTTCTCTGAAATTGTATCTATCACATCACAGTCTATAGGGACCTTTTATAAGTATTCATTTTTTGTAGCATTTTAAAAGTAGGTACATTTTCGGTAAGTTCATAATTTTATGCTGAAACAACAATTAAAAAGAATATACTCTATAAGTCGGTGCGGAAAGTATTTCGTTACGTATCGACCAACTTGAAATAGGGATTCCTTATAGATTTAAGCATGTGTTTTGAAAACAGATGTACACATCAAAAATTATATGACGAGTACAAATGATTCTGTAACATTTTTTACTCGAATATATATTTTTTAATGTTGGTCCGTACGAGACGAGTCCGTTACGTACCGACCAAGTTCACGGTTGCCGTATGGCTAACAGTCGACAAGTACAAAAAAATTTGCTAGGTACTAAATAGAACATTTAGAGTAGATTACCTTGAAATAATCCATTATCAAAAACAAAATTTGGTCGGTACCCAACGTATCACACAGTTACACCTTGTTGCAACGAAATGTGATTGAGGCAGAAATTTTGATTAGCGTATAGTTGGCAGCCTCACCATGGAATTAGAAAGTTTTGACTAGGTCAAAAAATTGTTAGTAAATAGTGATAAATAGTGAACTATAGCATATAAATAGTGATACTATGGTTCAAAAGATATTTGAGTATCTTGGTGAGGCTGCTATCTTGACGTCAAGCTGGCAGACACCTTAAGAAATACAGTTCATATCAATGTGATTTATATGCCAAAAAATTGTTAGGAAATAGTGAATCGTATACGCAAAATTTCAATAATATTGCTTCAGTACAAGCCGAGATATTATGATCTCAAAGTGGGCTGCTAACTTGACGTTTCTGGCAATGGCGATTCCAGAGAAACGGGTACAAGTTATAAACAAATAAATATATCAAAAAATTGTTAGTGAAATTGTGATTCTTACGATATAAATAAAAAAGGAATTCTTCATTGCTATTTTCTAAAAATCGAATGTTAATTTCTACATAGTACTCTGAATATAGGCTGTCGATCAATATTGAACTTTGCTCCACAGTAATAAGGTTTAAACTTGATTGCAATCATGAGGTGAGTACTATCAAGCAAAAAAGTGATTTGACTGTGTCAATAGTCATATCCTTGGTTCAAGGCTATTGATTTGGTATAAGTAAACAAATATTTTTCTACTTACTTTTTTATTTTATTTTTTATTAAATCTCATCAAAAAAAATTTAATTGTGTAATACTACTCTAATAATAATTAATACTACTACTCTAATCATCAGTAATACCACTACCACAGCCTAGATAGTATTCTTTTTACAGTCGGACATCGCCCTTTGTGTTGGCGCAAAAGCCGCCGTTCGTCTAAACAGTTGACGCAACGACTAAAAGTGTAAAGGCTGGTTTACATTATCTTAGTATTTAGTATAGTGCTTAGTAGCGTGCGAGTAGATTCGAATGCGAGTGCTTTAGTAGTTATGGTGCCTTTCCAGTGACCGTTTACACGCTTCCAGTAGAGTGTCATTTTCGCCACACCTAATACCTATTATTTAATTCAATTACACGTCACGCGTTCACCGGCAAATGCACTCTACTAAAGACGCTACTAAAATGTCGATTTACATGCTTCCAGTGCGAGTGCGAGTAAAATATCGCACGGGGGGTGAGCGGGCGCGCAGGGGGTGCTACTGGAAAGCGAGTAGAAAGGTTACTAGAACGTTACTCTCTTTAGTCATAAGACGACCGTTTACATGTTTCCACTAAAGCACTCTCCTTAAGACTAAGATAATGTAAACCAGCCAGGGTTGGCACGATGTAATTTGCCTTTTCGAATTTTAAAAATATATATAGGAAAAATAAGATAGACACTTCAAAATTCTCGTTTTATTCTTTGAATTATTTATTGTCATTTTTTCTAGAAGGTAAGAATATTTTTTTCAAATTTGTCTCTTTTCCTTCTTTTAATTCTCTTAAAATAAGGAAAAAAAAAGTTTTCCTTAGTATTTTCTCTTTTTTTTCTTCTTCTTGCATCATAAGTGCGAGGAATTATAGGAATTTATATGTATGATGATCATAATTTTAATTGTAAATCATTACTAATTTAGGGCTAAATAAGTATAAAATAAATCTTAAATTAGTACTCAATTAGGAAATAATAATGAAAAAATAATGAAAAAATAAGTCCCAAGATGGCGGCTGACAACTTTTTTGTTTATGGGCCGATTTCGATGAAACTCTGTTTTTGGTACCATTTTGACTCAAAAATAAAAACGCAATGATGAAAATATTAAAAAATTCAAGATGGCGGCCAACTTTTTTGTTTGCCGGCCGATTTCGATGAAACTCGGTTTTTGGTAGTATTTTGGCAAGAAAACAGCAACGCAATGTTAAAAAAAATTCAAGATGGCGGCCAACTTTTTTGTTTGCGGGCCGATTTCGATGAAACTCGGTTTTTGGTAGTATTTTGGCAAGAAAACAGCAACACAATGTTAAAAAAAAATTCAAGATGGCGGCCAACTTTTTTGTTTGCGGACCGATTTCGATGAAACTCGGTTTTTGGTAGTACTTTGGCAAGAAAACAGAAACGCAAAGTTAAAAATGTAAAAAATTCAAGATGGCGGCCAACTTTATTGTTTGCGGGCCGATTTCGATGAAATTCGGTTTTTGGTAGTATTTTGGCAAGAAAACAGCAACGCAATGTTAAAAATGTAAAAAAAACAAGATTACATTTTTAACATTGAGTTGCTGTTTTCTTGTCAAAATACTACCAAAAACCGAGTTTCATCGAAATCGGCCCGCAAACAAAAAAGTTGGCCGCCATTTTGAATTTTTATTTCTTTAACATTGCTTTGCTGTTTTCTTGCCAAAATACTACGAAAAACCAAGTTTCATTGAAATCGGCCCGAAAACAAAAAAGTTGGCCGCCATCTTGAATTTTTTTCATTTTTAACATTGCGTTGCTATTTTCTTGCCAAAATACTACCAAAAACTGAGTTTCATCGAAATCGGCCCGCAAACAAAAATTTGGCCGGCATCTTGTTTTTTTTACATTTTTAACATTGCGTTGCTGTTTTCTTGCCAAAATACTACCAAAAACCGAGTTTCATTGAAATCGGCCCGCAAACAAAAAAGTTGGCCGCCATCTTGAATTTTTTTCATTTTTAACATTGCGTTGCTATTTTCTTGCCAAAATACTACCAAAAACTGAGTTTCATCGAAATCGGCCCGCAAAGAAAAATTTGGCCGCCATCTTGTTTTTTTTACATTTTTAACATTGCGTTGCTGTTTTCTTGCCAAAATACTACCAAAAACCGAGTTTCATCGAAATCGGCCCGCAAACAAAAAAGTTGGCCGCAATCTTGAATTTTTATTTTTTTAAGATTGCGTTGCTGTTTTCTTGCCAAAATACTACCAAAAACCGAGTTTCATCGAAATCGGTCCGCAAACAAAAAAGTTGGCCGCCATCTTGATTGTTTTACATTTTTAACATTGAGTTGCTGTTTTCTTGTCAAAATACTACCAAAAACCGAGTTTCATCGAAATCGGCCCGCAAACAAAAAAGTTGGCCGCCATCTTGAATTTTTATTTTTTTAACATTGCTTTGCTGTTTTCTTGCCAAAATACTACGAAAAACCGAGTTTCATCGAAATCGGCCCGAAAACAAAAAAGATGGCCGCCATCTTGAATTTTTTTCATTTTTAACATTGCGTTGCTATTTTCTTGCCAAAATACTACCAAAAACTGAGTTTCATCGAAATCGGCCCGCAAACAAAAATTTGGCCGGCATCTTGTTTTTTTTACATTTTTAACATTGCGTTGCTGTTTTCTTGCCAAAATACTACCAAAAACCGAGTTTCATTGAAATCGGCCCGCAAACAAAAAAGTTGGCCGCAATCTTGAATTTTAATTTTTTTAAGATTGCGTTGCTGTTTTCTCTCCAAAATACTACCAAAAACCGAGTTTCATCGAAATCGGTCCGCAAACAAAAAAGTTGGCCGCCATCTTGATTTTTTTAGATTTTTGACATTGAGTTGCTGTTTTCTTGCCAAATTACTACCAAAAACCGAGTTTCATCGAAATCGGCCCAATAATCAAACAAAAATACACAAATATCAACAAATACATCAATGTGCGGCCGCCATTTTGAATTCCAAATCTAATATCAAAATCGTACCAAAAACACTTTTTCATGACACCAACATCAAAAAATTGCAAACACTACTTTCAATATAATATAATATAACCCATAGAAATAGAATGTCAAAGAACTACAATGTCAATAAACGAATCAATACATTTTATATGAGATACGTAAAATATGACTTAGATTAATAAAATATGACTATATTATGGCAAAGGAAGTTAATAAACTATGTTCCATACTGTTTTCTTTGTCGATAAACGAATAAATGTAGCGAAATTTGGTTTTAGAGAAATGTGTGGCAATATCTTATTTACCTTTAAAAAGTGTGATTACTTGGATTGTTTCTTTTTGTCACATCACAATTACTTAGAGCAGAAGACACCATAGCTCCACGATACCTTTATTTTAAATTCTAATTAAGATTAAAAAATATTTTAAATAAACTGTGATTGCTCATTTGCTAGGCGGGACGCTAGGGGCTCTTACTGTAAAAAAAATTGGCACATGTCTATAGTTGTAAAACAGCGGTTGTTATCGGATAGTTATCTAAAGCAGCCGATAATATCGTAGACAGCGGATGACAACCGGCTGCTTATCCGACTCAATACCAAAAGGTCTTACAACTTTTACAATTCCTGAGTCGAAATTGTTATAATATACGAGTCGTTAAATGCAAATAGGTATTTTTAGTAAATTAAATAACCTACTCTGTCATGATGAATTCGTGGGCGATGAATTTGTAGAACATCAAACTGGAAATTCTGGTGTTCTCGTCAATTTCTCTGCACCACAAAACTGTTTACTGGTTACTGTAACGTTTATAGTAAGTAGGTAGTATGTAGATAGACAAAAATAATCACTTAGGACATAAAACGGCTTCAATAAAACATAGACATGTTTCAACTGTAGCCAGCCGCGGTTTATGGGTGATCACCGTAGTCAGCGAAAAAAGCAGCTGGTCAGCGGCTGGCTGACTAAGATAACAACCGCCTTCACATCTATACACATGTCACTTGATCCTTTGTCTCTTTTTTACATAGACCGTGTCCGTATGATGTTAACTTCTCTTTTCCACGCTTTGTTGGTCTTCTTGAGCGCAGCGAAAATTTTTCTATGTCTATGATATAACCCAATCAGAAGCGTAAGCCCTGACGGGATAGGGCCCGAGATGCATACATTGCCAAAGTATGGGCTCTCGGGCCCTCCAACCCCCCTTCTATACCGCACCACCCCGCACGATTGCTCTGTCTAGACGCCTTCGATGGCCGACTGTATGAAGACTATCTCTCGGCTGTGGTAATACTACTCTCAGTTCATTTATTTAGTTATTTATTCGGGAAAAACTAGAAATATTTTCTACTTATATCATCTACTTCCTACCTACTTACCTACCTACTGATTACTAATTTCATTATAAATCTCACCAAATAGGTACCTAACGTTAAAGTTTCAGTAACTAAAAAAAATACAAAATATTCATTTTCAAAAAATTACAGGTTAGGGTATTTTCATTAGACTCCTCCCTTTAAGTTATAGTTTTAACGTTAGGTACCTAATTGGTAGTTAAATATTAGTAGTTTTTCCTAAACTAAATAAATGAACTAAACGACCAAATTTTTTTTTATTAGATTTAATCAAAAATTTTTTGATTGTGTCAATACTCTAAAAAATAAAAAAGTGGGTAGAAAAATATTTGTTTACTAATACCAAATCAATAGCCATGAACCGAGGATATGGCTATTGACACAGTCAAAAAATATAAATTTCACTTTTTTGCTTGATAGTACTCACCTCATGATTGCAATCAAGTTTAAACCTTAATACTGTGGAGCAAAGTTCAATATTGATCGACAGCCTATATTCAGAGTACTATGTAGAAGTTAACATTAGATTTTTAGAAAATAGCAATGAAGAATTCCTTTTTTATTTATATCGTAAGAATCACAATTTCACTAACAATTTTTTGATATATTTATTTGTTTATAACTTGTACCCGTTTCTCTGGAATCGCCATTGCCAGAAACGTCAAGTTCGCAGCCCACTTTGAGATCGTAATATCTCGGCTTGTACTGAAGCAATATTATTGAAATTTTGCGTATACGATTCACTATTTCCTAACAATTTTTTGGCATATAAATCACATTGATACGAACTGTATTTCTTAAGGTGTCTGCCAGCTTGACGTCAAGATAGCAGCCTCACCAAGATACTCAAATATCTTTTGAACCATAGTATCACTATTTATATGCTATAGTTCACTATTTATCACTATTTACTAACAATTTTTTGACCTAGTCAAAACCTTCTAATTCCATGGTGAGGCTGCCAACTATACGCTAATAAATTTTGACGGGTTGTGGCGCGGGAGAAACAGTGTTTACACCACAGTCAAGTATTAGCGCTATCGCACACAGGCAACTTAGTCTCCCAGCAACTGTTTTGTCCCTCACATCAAGTCCACGGGTTTATATGGAAGCGCGCACACGAAGCGACACGGTCGTCTGCAACTTTTCATATAAATCACGAGAGAGACAAAAAAGTTGCGGAGACAAAAGTTGCCCGTGTGCGACAGCGCTTATTATACACAAAACCAATTATGTAATTAAACAAACGAAATATCCAATTTTGTATTATGATTGTATCTTTATATATTTATTAAAATTATAAATAATGTATAATTAAAAAATTAAAAGTAAGAAACAAATAAAACGGATATCCGTATTTAATAATTTGATTATAAGTACGTCTCATTAATGTTATAACGTCACATTTGAAAAACCTTATAATTATCGAAAACCCTTGTAGTTATCAGATAATTCTTCTCCTGGAATCATTCTCTTGTTACCAAAAAAACTTTTAGGAATTTTTGAAATTCCCTCTTCTTTTCCTGAGTTGTTCGTTGTTTCTGGATTTTCAGTAATCGGTAGACTAGAGTTCAGCATTTTCCGATCGTCCAAATATATCATCTTTTCTCCTTTCTGGTTGATTTTGACATCAAAATTTCTTCCGTTAGTAAAGACAATAAATATTAAAATCCATAAAAGTACAGATTTTCGCCACATCATTTGATAAACAACGCACAGCTTCAATACCACGAAATAATTGTAATGTTATCAATCCGAAATTTATATTTAAACAACTATTAGCGATAACCCAATAACTCATGTTACTGCGTCTGCAATTAAACTTAATTAAAACACGTCTGTTTCCTTATTATGTTAATATTTTATATTTTTTCTATTTAAATATCGCCGTGTGCGTTTTGGGTATTTAACAATAATCAATTCTGGAGAAAATATCGGAGAAATTATATCAATACTATTTATTTCATGCCGAAGGCCAAGGATGAAATTTACTAGAACTGGCTCAGGTGCCGTAGGATTAGCGACTGCAGCAGTTTTATCTCCTTCATTCGTTTCCGTTTTTTCATCGCCTGGCGTTGTTAGGAACATTTCTCCAGTATCAA
Source organism: Agriphila geniculea (assembly GCA_943789525.1). Classification (NCBI taxonomy): domain Eukaryota; kingdom Metazoa; phylum Arthropoda; class Insecta; order Lepidoptera; family Crambidae; genus Agriphila; species Agriphila geniculea. Next base: position 21,114,713 of record OX038875.1, read on the forward strand.
CATTTCCAGTGAATTTAGATTCCATCCTCTCCGTTTGAAGTTCTTTGTTGTGTAGCTTTTCATCTTTCACAAAAGAAGGAGTAATATCTTCGATAATCGACTGTTGTATTTTAGTAGCATTAGGAATATTCTCCTTGATAAAGATCCGAGTAGCATTTTCATTTTTTTCTTTATAATGGTTCTTGTGTACACTATATCCCTCCGTAACAGTAAGAAATACAATCAAAAGAACTTTGGTCGACCACATATTTTAAACGAATAGTTCAAATAATTATGCGGTAATACTAACACACGTATCCACTTTTGATTCGACATGAATAGTAACTATTTCGACAGCGTTATATATATGCGTCACTGTCAATTCTTATCAAACCTATTACTAGAAAACAGAGGTCAAGTTAGAATTACAATTGATAAAGAATAAATATTAAACATATTTGACACTGGCTATGATGTTATAGAACGTAAATAAATGTTACATCGTGCGTGCGTGGATTTCTGAAAATTGCACACTTTTAAGCTATTTTAGCAAACCAGAGGCAGGCAGCGCTAGACTTATCTGGTAGGTCTTCCTTACACCAAAAACCCTATTTACATATCTAATACATGTATAAAAATAAAACCTACAGAAATTTTTTATTGTAAAGTTGGTAAAGCAAAAAGTTCACCTACCTAAATAAGTAGAGTTTTCTCTAATGTAATCCATCATTATAGGTAAACTAGCGGCCGCCCGCGACTTCGTCTGCGTGGAAAGTTTTTTTGCTCTCCCTCGGGAACAAAACTTTTTTTCAGGATGAAAGATACCCTATGTCCTTCTCTGTACCCCTGATAACGTGTATGCAAAATTTCATGATGATCGGTTCAGTAGTTAAGACGTGAAGGCGTAACAAACAAACAAACAAATAAACAAACAAACGGACTTTCGCATTTATAATATTAAGTAAGGATAGTAAGGAAGTAAGGATAAGTCATTGGCAGACATGATGTTAAGCGACTTATATGACACTAGCTTTTGCCCGCGACTTCGTTCGTGTGATTAAGATAGTTGTGTATTCTTTTGAAAGTCACAGATTACCAATAAGCCTAGGTATTTATCAGTAGACCTAATTTCACACATTTAAATTTTCCCATAAAAATTCATGTACAAACTGGAACACTCTGTAGCACCCTGTCTAACGGAAATTTCCCAAAACCCTTTCTTAGTGCTCACCTACACCATGAAAGGTATCTACCCTCCAAACATGGTGTCTCTAACTTCAGCCCTATATAAATCTCCATACAAACTGGAACACCCTGTAGCACCCTGTATAACGGAATTTTCCAAAAAGCGATACAGGAAACAGGACCAATTATATATGTTTACTAGCTTTTGCCCGCGACTTCTTCCACGTGAACATTCGGAAAATCGCTATCGAACCTTTGACCGAGATAAAAAGTATCAATGTTTTACCACCAGGCTTATAACTATCAGTCACCGTATTATTTTTCCATAAAAAAATAATCCCCGTTTCAGACCTTTAGGTGTTGAATAATGTCCACCGTGTCGTGTTTGACCCTAAAATAAGTGCCATATATCCCATAAAACCTCAATATTACCCACTTAATATGTGAACCACCAGAGGTCTCATACACTTGCAATTCAATCAAAACTAATCCTTGTTCTGAAAATAACTGTTGCGAAACAATTATGTTTTGCGATGAGATGGGTAAGGATCTAGGCCAATTAATTCAGAAACATTCCAAGGAAAATATAATTAATTATTGTATGCCTGGGTCAACTATGGATGACATGATGAAAATTATTGTTAAAAAATCATTTAATGAAAACACTAATTTGATAATTTCAATAGGAAATAGGGGTAATGTGAACAAAAACCAATTGTTAGATTATTGTAATTCCTTATGCTCTCTAAAAGTGAGAAAAGTGATTTTGTTCACATTCCCATATAGCAAAAGTATGCCACAAATAGAAAATAATTTTAGGTATCAGTTGAACTTAACATTGAATACAGTGGCATTTCATAATAGTGAACAGCTGCACATAATTGACATCAATAAATTATTTAATAGTTTTTACTTGACAAAAGATAAATTCTATCTGCCTAGTTCTTTTAAGAGACAAATAGCATTATCGCTATCTTTTTACTTTAAACATTTAGCCAATAATCTGGCTAGTAAAACAACTGCTTTTATTGAGCAGTCAACTTTTGACATTTGTTATTCAACTTTGGAATCTGTTCCAAATAAAAATAACATTTTATTTGATTCAAGTAATAATAATTCTTTACATTTAAATTACCGTTTAAGACAATAGAGGCGTCCTCTAGCCCTGACTCAACAATAGAAAAGCCTAACTGTTTAAGAATTGTACACCAGAATATGCAAGGCTTTTCTGGCAAAGATTTAGAAATAAGCTTATTCTTAAATTCTGAAGATATTGATGTGTTATGTGTTACTGAGCATTGGTTGAAAAAGCACGAATTAGTTTTAAGTTTGGATAATTACAAAGTTGCTAGCTCGTTTAATAGGAAATCTGCTATAAGAGGGGGGTCACTTATTATTCTACATGATAGTTTACAATATAAAGAACGCAAAGATGTAGTATCCCTCTCAATTGAACGAACCATTGAGCTGTCTTGTGTGGAACTTGATCAAATAATTATAGTATGCGTATACAGACCCCCCACCGCAAATTACTCTGAGTTTGAGTCCACTATGGAGGAAGTCTTAAAAATGACCTGTAGGAAGAATAAAAAAGTCGCGATTTGCGGAGATTTTAATGTCGACATCTTAGACCCTAAATTAGCCAAACTGTCGAGTAGGTTCATAAACTTATTTAAATCATTTAATTTGCTACATATTTATAATGAACCAACTCGTATCACACCCACATCGGCAACCTGCTTAGATAATATTTTCTGTAACTGTAATGTCATTGAAAAATCAATTTTAAATTGTATTAAATCCGACCATAGTGGACAATTAGCCTCCATTGAGCACCATCATGTTCCACCTAAACGGGAAATAATGTGTAGGCCAATAAAAAAACACTGTATTGAAAAATTCAGAATCAATGTCACAAGTAAAATTGAAACATTACCAGAACCAAATTTTGAAGCCAATAACCTATATAATCATTTATTTAGCATAGTTCAAACTGAATTTAGTGAAACTTTTAAACAAAAAGTGATCAAATGTAATGATAGTGTAGGATATGTAGTAGGGTATTATGGAGAGAGGTGGCCACTGATAGGAAGGCCAAAGTGGAAGATCTTCCTCCGGGCTGGGTGATCTTAGCCCGGGGACCGCGGTCCAACCGATGATGGTTGGAAGTTGTATATATAGTTTGGCGGCTGAGAAAACTCCGATAGCGAGATGTAGGTTTCTCCATATATTCTTCATACTACGAGGTGTTATTCCTTACTAATCTTTTGTGTTCATTCGACACTAGCGCCATCAGTAACACGGTGGTTGAATCTTGTTGTAACCGTGTTGCTATGTGCGGCGGTACGGTAGATGCCGCTACATCACTCCCCCCCTGAGACCGGAGGTCGATAGTCCAAGGGTTGTCCAAGCTCAGCTGTCAGTGCGTCAGAGCTATGCAAGTGCCAGAGTAGAGTGCTGCAGGAGATGCCCCAGTCTGCGGTGAGTCGAGACAGTCTCGGTGAGTCGAGACGTTGTGGGGTAGGAAGGCGCGTCCGCCAGTGCTGCAGGTAGATCCGTGTCCACAGTGAGTCGGGACCTGTCCACGGTGAGTCGGGACAGTGGAAGGTGACGGTAGGTCCGAGCTGCTGGTGAGGTGCGCAGAGCTGCCACGCCGGAGTGAGGGCCCAGTGATGCTCCAGTCGTGGGCTGCGAAGACCAGGTCGGGATAATGCCGTCGAGAGTTGCCGAAGGTCCAGGAAGCGTCGTCAATGATGCTGCGATGGAACCTTGAGGGCTGGTGCTGGCTGCTGTACGTCTGGTTGCGGTGTGACTGCTGCGGATGCTGGATAAGGTATGAGGAGTGATGGCTGCGCTGCGTTGCTGAAGGTGCTTGATGTGTTCCGTCGGGGGTCACCAGTGAAGGAACGTTGGGGTGACCAGTGTAGGAATGATAGTAGGGTAGGGTAGTATAGAGAGAGGGTGGCCACTGATAGGAAGGCCAAAGTGGAAGATCTTCCTCCGGGCTGGGTGATCTTAGCCCGGGGACCGCGGTCCAACCGATGATGGTTGGAAGTTGTATATATAGTTTGGCGGCTGAGAAAACTCCGATAGCGAGATGTAGGTTTCTCCATATATTCTTCATACTACGAGGTGTTATTCCTTACTAATCTTTTGTGTTCATTCGACACTAGCGCCATCAGTAACATGGTGGTTGAATCTTGTTGTAACCGTGTTGCTATATGCGGCGGTACGGTAGATGCCGCTACAATAGTACGAAATTTAGTGACTGGGCCACACCCGGTATATATAAGAGCAGAAGGAAATTATACGAACTTTATGCAGAGAAAGCTACTTCTTATGATCCTAACTTCATTGAATTTGTCAAGAAGTATTCACAAACATTCAGAGAAGTTTGTATCTTAGCAAAGTCCAAGTACTTTTCAAATAAAATTAAATTAGCTGACAATAAAATTAAGGCTACTTGGAATATTATTAATAAAGAAACGGGCAAATCAAAATCCAATATAAATTCCTTCTGTTTAAAAACTGGTGATCAAACTTTTGAATCTGACAATGAGGTCGCTAAAGTTTTTGAAGATTTCTTTGCTAGAATACCTGCAGAAACTACCAGTACTCTTAGTGCTTGTCCCAACATCGCTGTCTCCCTTCTGGAGTCTAGTGTTGATAAGTGCAATGAAAGTTTTTCCTTTAAATATATAAATAGTGCAGATATCATTAAAGCTTTTAAAACAATTAATGTTAAAAAAACAGAAGATCTTTGGGGCATGTCAACAAGCATTATTAAATCAATAATTGATATACTAGCCCCTTACTTGGCTTTTATTTTTAACAAATGTATTGACGAAGGGGTCTTTCCTGATCTAATGAAAAATAGTAAATTGATTCCTCTTTTTAAATCTGGGGATAAAAGTGACCCAGCTAACTTTAGGCCAATATCTATACTACCAGCACTTAGTAAAATATTTGAAAAAATTATATATTTCCAATTATTAGATTACTTCACATACAATTATATACTTCATAAAAATCAGTTTGGATTTTCCAAGGGTAAAAGTACTACTGATGCTGGAATTGCACTTCTCAAACATATTCTTGACGCTTGGGAAGAAAAGCAAGATGTAATTGGCATTTTCTGTGACCTTTCTAAGGCATTCGATTGTGTTGATCATCAAACACTATTAAAGAAGCTAGAACATTATGGTGTCTCTGATAAATCAGTTAGTCTTATGAAATCGTATTTGTACAATAGAACTCAGAAAGTAGTGATTAATAGAACTGAATCTACCGGAGCACCCATCAATATGGGTGTGCCACAGGGATCAATATTGGGCCCATTGTTGTTTCTAATTTATATAAATGACCTTCCCAACTACGAGAATAATTTATGTGAGACAGTACTATTTGCGGATGATACTTCTTTAGTTTTTAAAGTAAACAGAGGTAATAACTGTTCGGACGAAGTAAATAAATAGTGCCCTCTCTAAAGTTTCATACTGGTTTAATAGTAATAATTTAGCACTTAACCCCAAAAAAACTAAATGTGTTAAATTCTCATTACCTAATGTTGAGCAGACGAAATTAAATATTAATTTGAATGACGATGAAGTCGAGTTTATTGAGAGTACAAAATTTCTAGGTATCACACTAGATTCTCGACTGCAATGGGATCCACATATTGAGGCCTTGTCAAGTAGACTTAGTTCAGCGGCATTCGCTGTTAAGAAAATAAGGCTTTTAACTGATATTGAAACGGCAAGGTTAGTTTACTTTAGTTATTTTCATAGTGTAATGTCATATGGACTGCTATTGTGGGGCTCAGCTGCCAGTATTGAAAATATTTATGTACTCCAAAAAAGAGCTGTTCGCGCCAAATACAATCTACGGCGAAGAGATACCTTGAGAGAATTGTATAAAGAAATAAATATTTTAACTTTGGCAGGCCAATACATTTATGAAAATTTAGTTTATGTAAGGAAACACTGTGATTCATTTGCTAAGAACAGCAATATTCACCAGTTTAATACAAGAAATAAAGATAAACTTGCCGTTCCAAGATTTTTGCAAAAACTAGAGGTTCATTTATGGGGAAAGGCATAGCCTTTATTAATACAGTTCCACAACAAGTGATTGATCTTCCTTTGCATGAATTTAAAAACCATGTTAAAAAAACGCTCATGGGTAAAGGTTATTATAAAGTAGACGATTATCTTAAAGATCAAAATGCGTGGAATTGATGTAACACATAACTTGCTACTATAAGTACTTTGTTGAAGTAATATAACAATAAGTCTATGTTGTTGCCAATAATCCTGTCACCCTGTTGTAATTATTTGGTAACGATATATTAAAGTTTGTAAATATCGTTACTTATGGCTGTTACAGCTGATAAGTTTCTTGCGCCCGTTCTTCTTGTCAGCTAAAAAAGTCGGGAACGGGTGGTAGGAAAATATAGACGATTCAAAAGTACTTAATAATTAAGTTTATTTGAATAAAGCTTATTTGACTTTGACTTTGACTTTGATATCGACATCCACATCGATTTGTTTGCTTATTTGTTTTTAGAAGTACTCATACGGAGTTTCAAGTCGAAATGTCTATTGAATATTATTTTTCCATACAAAAAATGAATCCCATTTCACACCCTTGGGTTGGGTTGAATCATATATGGCACCGTGTTGGACATCAAAATAAATGTCATTTTCGCAATCAACATCCTATAAAACCTTTTAACGACATGCACATTAGGGCATGCTCCCGGGAATTCCCGGTACCGATTTTTCCCGGTATTTCCCGGGAAATTGACTTTTTACGCAGTACCGGTACTGAGAATTGATTCCCGGGAAATTCGGTACTTTAGGTACTTTTGTTATAACTTAAAATTAGGTCAATAATTAAGAGTCTATTAGCTTAAAATGCCGCTATATTGGCCTTCGAACGAAAATAAATGAATGACGCGCGAAGTAAGCCGAGCTAATACACACCGGGCTTTCGTCTTGAGACATTGAGGTGTTGGACGCAAAGATTTACTAAAGCTTTTCGAATGCTGCCCATACGAGTTGAATTCGATGAGAGATATCCTTCTCGAAATTTCAATTACCTAACTGGATTGTCTACTTACCTCTACTCTGTCCAGGTATTCATAATGGTCAATAACTTTAAGTGTAGAATTACCTAACTGGACTGTCTACCTACTACCTACCTCTACTCTGTCCAGATATTCATACCGGTCAATAACTTCAAGTGTAGTGTTCTCAGCATACACTAGAGCGGGTACATAAACATTCAACTTGATTTTCGTCTTATCATCCTAAGTCCCACTCTTTGGAAAGCACAACGGAGATTTTCGAGCATTATGTTCAGGTTTTCCAAGGTCACAGCCTTAAAAACTACATCGTCGGCAAAAAGAGGGTAAGATAGATACTCGCCCTAGATTTTGATACCGAATCCTTTCCAGTCAATGGTATAAAAGATGTTCTCCAACCTCCAACGCAGCGGTGAACCGTTTCTGAGAAATTACGTCTTTCTGTCTCACACCTCGGATGGACATTCAACATGATTTTTATCTTATAATGCGCATCGATTTATGAAAAAAAGTATAAGTATTTGTTAATCTTAATTTAAAATAATGTTTGCATGCTATTGTTAATGGTTGAATAGGCAGATCTTTTAAAGAACTCCAGTGTACCCTAATCAAAAGCAAATAAATGATATTCTATTCTTTGGGTTTATTTACTCCATTTACCCCTAAGGGGTTAATTATCGGAAAATCACAAAATACGTGTTTGCTTTTAAAAGTTGTTAGTTTTTAAAACTACTCCTACGAAGTTTAACGTCAAAATGTGTGTTTAATATTATTTTTTCATACAAAACATGAACCCATTTAACCCTTTTAAGGTTTGAAACATGGCCACTATGTAGGACTTAAAAAAAATGCCATTTTCGCAAAAAACATCCCATAAAACCTTAACAACGACATCAATATCGAGTTTGGGCTTCTTACCCATTTACCCCTTAAGGGGTTGATTTTCAGAAATTTACGAAATACATGTTTGATCATTTGTTTATAGAAGTACTCCAACGAAGTTTCAATTCGTAATGTCTGTTTTAATTTTTTTCCATACAAAGTTTGAACCCCATTTGACCCCTTTAGGGGTTGAATAATGTCTACCACTTAAAAATATATGTCATTTTTGCAATAAACATCCCATAAAACCTCGATAACGACACCCATATCGATGTTGGGCTTATTTACCCCATTTACCCCACTAAAGGGTTGAGTTTCGGAAAACCACGAAACACGTGTTTGCCTATTTGTTTTTAGAAGTACTCCTAAGAAGTTTCAAGTTGAAATGTCTATTTAATATTTTTTTTCCATACAAACTTTGTACCCCCATTTCAACCCTTTAGGGGTGGAATTTCCGAAAATCCCTTCTTAGTGGGTGTTTACACTGTATAACACATTTTTGTACAAAATTTCATTTGTCTAGGTTCACTGATTTGGGCTGGGCAATAGTCTGTCAGTCACCCCTTCACTTTTATATAAGAGATGTTCACTTAATAAAATTATTAAAGTAGCTTTATCCTCTTGTCTATAAAAATAGCATGGTGAATGCCTAAAATTAAAAAATGCAAAAATTATATATATAGCTGTTTCATCTTAAGAGGAGGCTCCCAGAATTTGGCAATATTTGAACTCAAGTAGTGACGTCTGTACGATCTCAATGAATGTCAAATTCAGATATATGCTTTTATGGACCTTCATTTAGTGGATGACGGCAGGATTTCAGAAATTATTGAGTTTGGCTCGATAGTTTTTTATTCTGAAAACATGTCCTTTTTAGGGGAATTTTTAAAATATCTCTTTAATTATACATCGTTTCTGAGCAAAATTTATGTAAATCATAAGCAAATTACGTGTTCCAGTGACTGACGGCACAAAAATCGTATATATTAATTATTACTATTGTTATTACCAAAAAAGAGATTAAATACCAGCGCGCTGCGGGCGCCGCCTTCGTTAGTAGTGCGCAGTGCGCCGTCGAGGTAGGACGTGTGTCGCTCGCGCATCGAATTTTTCATCAGCACGAGCATTGCTTTGCAATCTATCTATACAGTTGTTTAACGTACTACTTGCGCAGAGCAACGGAGGGGATTTCGCGAGGGCTAGGGCGGTTTCCTTCAAATTTCTATGATAAAGATTGTATAACTGTGGTATGGGTAACAAACAGCAAAGCGCGCGTGTTCATCGTTCGGCAGCGCCACGGTCTCCGATTTGCGTGAATTAAATACATCACGAATGTCAATTTTTTGCCAGTCGGGAGCTCGGGAGAAAGTAGGTTTGATCGCCCCCCCACTGGAAGAGGTACATCCGAAGATGTACGTATATGTCCATTATTAGGTTTGAGGAGCCACGTCACACCATTATTTAGCAGCAAAGTAGATTATTTTGTAGCACAAATCCTGAAGTTAGCATCATAATATATCGCGAGAGGTATCAATGCAAAGGTGGCTCCTCAGTCTAAACATCAGGTTTGAGGAGCCATTTTGGAACTCGCTAAGTACCCGTTGAATACTTTAGAAAATTAATGCATCGTTTAGCAGCAAATGTGTAAAGTACTTGCTAATTTTTTTTAATTTTTAGCTCAGTAGTGCTGGAGAACGCAATTTGTATGGCTCCTCAATGCTGACGTTTTGCATATAAACAACTTACTTACTGTACCTACCTCAGATAACAATGGAATCAAAACCAGATACGCTTACATTTAGCAAAAAATTCTGTTATATACGGCTTTTTTTCGTTTCCACAACGCGATGTGGTCGTTTGGTATGTTGACCACGACGCGAATTTCGCTTTGTGGTATTTCCATGATTACCACAACGCATTCAAACAAATACACGCATACAAATAAATAAATAAATAATGCTTGGACAATTTTTCACACAGCGCCATCTAGCCCCAAACTAAGCAAAGCTTGTAATATGGGTGCTAGACAACTGATATTACTTTTATACTTTTTAAATATTATTATACATAGTAACACCCAGACCCGTCACAGAAATTGAAGTTCATCATTTCAATTTCGGCCCGACCAGGAATCGAACCCGGAACCTCTGCGTGGTAGACCAGCATGTTGACCACTGCACCACTCAGGTCGTCTGATATGATGTCAAAGTAAATAAAAAAAACTACTTGTCCTGGTTTCATTCATATAATATGGTTACCTTTCACAGCGAATTCTTAAGGAATATCGAAAAGTATTGTATTTCAGTCACCGGAAGAGATACAGTGCTGAATTTTATAGATGTACTTAGCCGACATTTCTGCTAAATGTTAGTGTCTCTTGTTTTGTACAGCAAAATTCAGGGCACCTGTAACCAAACTGAGCATGCCAATATTTAGTTCTACCTTAGCAAACCCGGAAAATATCTGTAACGAGTATAACACAGCTACTTTCCGAGAAATAAGCCGTTGATTCAATATGCCATACAATTGGTACATCGAATAGAAAAGTTTTAATTTAAAAATAACATCATTATCGTAAATTAATTTTCTTGAGACATTCTCTGAATGTTGCTCACTACAGCAATACACACACACAGTGTCCTTATTTGTGCCTTGTTTTACCAATTTTATAGTCATGAAGTAATTTTATTCTTAAATTTTATGTTTTTTACTTTTAACTTTGACGTTTTTTATGTTACCGTAAATGTAGTGACGGGGATAGTAATATTTTGAGACTACTATTTAATTTGGTCGGATTCGCGCTAAAATTCGATTTCATCGCCATGCGGACCGCAGCTCAAAACAATGAGTATTTCTTTGTTTTTTGACACCGACAAAGAGTATATTTTTATTTTATTATTTTTTAACTAGGTCAAACTGTCATAGGAGAGGCTAAGAGACCTAATTCCATGCAGCCAAATAGATATTATTTTTTTTACTTCCTCTTGATATTTTTTTTATTTGTTTCTGCATGTAGAATCTATGCTTGTTGGTATTATCTTCTTCTTAACGAGTCGACTCGGTATATGTATAATTATATTTGTGAGGACCAGAACTTAGCCACTGATATCGCATTATCGCGTTGGTATTATTATTATGTAGGTATTATTTCGTTGAAATTGTCTTTTCTGTATTTTATAGGAAGTAGAATTGTTTTTTTTTTTGGTTTGTCTGTCGGTTGTCGTCACCAAGTAGGCTCCTCCAGAATACTAGCGTTGCAGTGGTATGCTCCGGTATGCCACTGTAGCATTGCTGAGGTTGGGGCCTAGTTGGCCGCACACAAATTAGTTCGTGTAGGTACATTGTTTTCTTTTTTTTGCTTTATAACTTTTAATTTTAATAACCTTACTGTCTATAATGTTTTACGGTCAATAAATAGTTTTTCTTTCTTTCTTTCTTCTTTCTTTCTTCTTTGTACCTTACTAATAATATGTGTATATACTGAATGGGGAATAGTAAAAAGCATTTTCTTTAATTTTCTTTCTTTCTTATTAATCTATGTAAGCTTGCCACAAAAATATAAATACATATCCATATCAATAGTTATATACTTACCTTTATAATTCTAATGAGTGTTCTCAGAACAGATCAAGCCTTGTTTGCAGGCGAAAAGATACATATAAATCATATAAAATATATTTTTTAAATCAGTTGAAAATTTTGCACTTTAAAAATCGGAAACCGGGGCGCTGCCAGAACGATGGACACAAAGCGCTCGGCCGCGCGATAAAGTGCGGGAGCGAGACAGTTGCGAGTAAAATAAGTGGGTGGGGGGCAGCGAACGCACGTAAAAATTTTGCAAGCGGACTCTTAATCGATTGTCTGACATCTGTAACGGTATTGCATTCGAATGTTGAAGGTAATTCTTCACATTGATGAAATAACGCTGGCTTACAGCGTGAACGTAAAAAGTACTAGAAAATTTCGGAGCCCGCACTAGCGACTCGGTAGCATAATTGATTGCTCAGTGCATTGGGTCGGAATCCCAAGGGTGCGGGTTCGAGTCCCATCTCCCATAGCAGCGGGAGAGTCGATTTTTTCTAGTATTTTTTCTATTAAAATAATTATCTTAATATTATTTTCTCCTTTTTAGACAACGAGCTAAAACTAAAATACCACCTCCATCTCCTATTACGTATTTGTCAAGACAAATCAAAGGAGCCCAAACTCGATGGGGTTGCATGGTTTCAATACTGAGTTCCTGTGGCCTTCTTCCGGCTTTATCATCAGACCCTGGACCTCGTTTCCCGTCAGAGTACTTGTTCAGACGATTCTAACTGTGATCCTAACGAACCCAAACTCGATGAGGTTGTACGGTTTTATTACAAAGTTCCTGTGGCCTTCTTCCGGCTCTATCATCAGATCAGGGGGTCAAGTCTGCTAATGTTTTCGTCAAAATTGTAGTTCAATGGTGTTCTAATCTAATGGTAATACTTTTTGACACAGTTCTTGTTTTTTTAAACCCAAAATCAAGACACAATATGTTTCCGTTTTGGGTTTGAGAAACTCAATGTGTTTCAGTTTTGGGTTTAAGCAACAAGAACTGGGCCAAAAAGCATTACCATTCAAACACCACTGAACCACGATTTCGATGTTAACATTAGCAGAATTGAACCCAGGCAGAGTTCTCGTAAGCTGATTGAAAATGAAGATGAGAAAATGTTTATTTCTGTAACTAAAATAGTTTAACAGAGATTTAAAGGTGGGCTTGCTCCCTCTTTAAGTGCCAAGGCACCTGTTGTGCCAGAACGAGTCACTCTTCCATAATAAATCTGATCGATGTTAACAAAGCATGATGGTGTGCGAGCGAGAAATGAACATGATGCATTTTCAATCCCATTCTTTATCTGCGCGTGTAGTATACGGTTTTATTTTGTTTTGTTATCAGATGATGATTGCCGGCTGCCTCACCAAGTTGGCAACTACATAACGCACTTTGGTCTTCGATGTTTGCCCCTGCGGAGTTCAGCTACAACTGTAAAAAAATATGTAGATCTTGTTACAATGTTGTGTGTGTGCGATGCTCGAGCGCCCGTAGTACTAAGCTAAACTTCTGTTAGTCTCTCTATTTTGTGTCTAAAGTGTGCACAATGCACATCTTATTGCTCGTGAGTCGTGACCGTACAGAATAATCAAATAAACATAAACAATAAATTTACTAAAAATTAAGACTTAACTAATTAAAAATATAAGTACAAAATTGAGCTTGTTTTGTGTGTGTGTGTGTGTGTGTGTGTGTGTGTGTGTGTGTGTGTGTGTGTGTGTGTGTGTGTTTGTGTGTGTAATCTAATGTCTTTAACCACTTGGTAAGATTAGATTTACATTCCCGATAAGTCATTGGATATATTTCAAAAATTTTGTTCATTTTCTTAATACCTATATCAAATCGTAAACTGAATGACTGACTGATCTATCAACGCACAGCCCAAACCGCTGGATCTAGCTAGAGACTTGAAATTTTGCACAGAGACACAACAAAACCAACTTACATTTAGAGACGGCCAGCCCGTCGATTCTCTAACACTAACTCGAACCTCACTTCGAATCTCAGTTCACAGCACGGGAATTAAAAATCATAAATGAGATAATGATAGGCTGTTTTTTTAATCACAAAAGATTTGAGATAGCTACAGTAGGTACCTTAAACATTTTGCAGTAGGTAAAGTAGCTTATATTCATCTAATTTCTAATAACAAATTCACGCGAAGTGAAGTGAAGTGTGAAGTTTGAATTGAGATGCGAGTTTGGTTATAGAATCGACAGGCAGTCGTTAAATCCCTAATAAAATTTTAGCGCTATCGCACACGGGCAACTTAGTCTCCCAGCAACTGTTTTGTCTCTCACATCAAGTCCACGGGTTTATATGGAAGCGCACACACGAAGCGACACGGTCGTCTGCAACTTTTCATACAAAATATCACGTGAGAGACAAAAAACTTGCGGAGACAAAAGTTTCCCGTGTGCGATAGCGCTTACTTGCAGTATAGTTTTTTTTTCACTAGACGCGGCAGTGTGCCAGCCAAGTTTGGAAAAGATCAAAACATTTTAGTTGCAGTAAAGTTTTTTCAACTAGCTAGACGCACGGCAGTACAGCAAATGCTACCTAGGTCACTGACATGTAAATTTTTTTTTCTTAAGAGGTCAATGACCAAGGTACTTCTTTTTAAAATTAAGAGTTAATACAGGATAATTTTTGAACCCCTTTTCAAAATTTGTCAGGTCATTCTATAACAGCAGTATAATCAATTTATGAAGTAAAAAAATATATATTTTTTACATTTTTACCCCAAACTTTTCCCGAAATTGTTTTCACTGTTTGCGGCTGGAAAACCTAGGTGCTAGTTGTCTGGTAAGTGCATTTCTTTGGTAAGTTTTTATTTGTGCCAAAAAAAGGACTTCAAAGAATTACATCTTGAAAACGATTGCGATAGATTTTGAAGTTAGACAATAGAAAGGCTGGTTAAATTTCGCAACCAGATTTCGCGCAGCTTCATACATTTTGAAAAGAGCGTTTTTATTTCGATTCTGCTGTAGCTGAAAACTGTGAATTTAAAAAGAAATCATTCATAATTAAATTATCGCACCCAATTTTTTTATGACTTCCTAGAACTTATATTTGATTTTATCAAGAGGTCACTAATTTACCCTGTAAGTAGCAATAGCAACCCTAGGGAGTCTGGCAAGTTTAGGTAACAATTTTCGAGGACTGCGAGAGTGGTCCTTCTGTAATTTAAATATTTTTGTTTTAGCTAAGAAGATAGAGTATTCGGCGGTTGCACGACTCACAAATCTCACGATCACCATAACCTAACTTGGTTGGGACGATTTAATCGGGACCGAGCAAATTACTTTAAGGTTTTGAATTTCCACATTCACCTTCCACCTAATTTAGTTTCACCCAATTTGGTCGAATGTCAAAATCTATCGCAATCGCTTTCAGGATGTGAAACATTGATGTTTCTTTTTGGCACAAATAAAAACTTATCAAAGAAATTCAGCAATGTGTTACATCCATCTGTCAAATGAAAGGGATTGCGATAGATTTTGAAAATTAGACAATAAGTAGGCAGATCAAATCCCGCGGGCTGATTATGTAATTAGAAACCACCTAGCGACCGGTCTCATTTGACAGATGAATGTGATACATTGCTACTCCTTTTTGGGGTGAAAAAAACATACTAAAGAAAAGTAGCAATGTATATTAAATGAAACCAGTCGCTAAATAGTTTCTATTTAGATAATCAGGGGGCGCGTCCTACTAAGTCAAGTTGGATCCGTGAACTCGAGATCGAGAGTAGAGGCATAGTAGAAATTTGGTTCTACTATGGTAGAGGCCTGGAGAATAGTTGTTCACTCAACAGAAAAGTAGTACTTTCAATAAACGTCAAATTTTATTTACAAATTTTACTCTTTTTATGAACATTTTATTAGAGCCTTTGAGAATTTCTTGATTATGTTTTTTTTCTTCGCAAGTTCCTTAAATCCTTCATGGCGATCGCTCATAATCACAACATAAATAGGCGTCGTTGTTAGATTGTTTCCATAAGTGTCTTCAACCGTAACATTTTCTATAGTCGTTATAGTTGTTTCAGTACTACTTGAATCTTGAATTTCAGTATGATTCCCTAGATCAGTGTTGTTAAAAACATTCGATTCTATTTGTGTATTATTAAAATCCTCTTTAATTTTATCAATAACTTCCACATCATAATGATTATTAGTTTCTTTCTTCAAGTCTTGAGATTTGTTTTGCAATGGCAATTTTCTATCTTTACTGTTTAAGAATCTTCTATGATCCAGAATAATTTCGTTAGAAGTGTCATCCAAATTAATTTTAATCTTCATATCGTCATCACTCTCAGTGTGTCCAAAAATAGGGAATATAAAATATTTTTTGAATTTCTCAAATGAGTACTCAATCCAAGAAGTGTAGTAAAAGATTAATATGATACAAACAATTATCACCAAAAGTGTATAGCAGCCTCCGGAGTGATGATGAGGACAACAAGTAGTCGAAGAGTAGTACAACATATTGGTAAAAGAGAAAATATGTTTAGGCACATGGTGATGAAATTGTAGACGCAATTCATAATCGTTCGCAGTAACCCTTCTAAAGTGAAAATGATGGTCATAAATATTCTTACGACCGTTTGTAGCGCACATATTATGGGCACGAATAAAATCATGCACATGTTGATATTATTAAGATATTGGTTAATATTAGTATTATTTTAATATATCTGAATTTACTAGATATATTTTGCTTATAGAATTCTATGCTTTTTACCTAGGTACCACCAAGGATTTCGGCATAGAAAAAATTTATTCGGTATTGCTTACTCTATTATAATATTTATCGTTTTTATCATAGACATAGAAAAATTTCGCTACGCTCAAGTAGACGGACAATGGTGCGAGTGAGAAACCGATTCTTACGGCTTATGCGATGTGCGAGAAAGAGTTAAAAGAAAATGACAGTAGAACCTAGTTTGACTTCATTTATCATCTTTTATCATCTTGGGGAAAAGCGTCCGTTCGATTATTATGTGATTTTGATCGCGATCGGGTCGATTTGGCTCTTATAACTACATAAATCTATAATGGTGTCGTGTTCTGTGTTAAATTGTAATGTTATTTACAACAAAAACCCAAATAAACACTCATTTCACAGGTAAATAAGATTGTACAAGTACCATTTTCATATTTCATATTTTAGTTGAATATATTCCCAAACACACTAAGTAATACACTAATATCATGCTATTAACCGCCTATTTTCTAAATAAAGGCTGATTTGTAAATATTATGTGTTAGATAAAAAGATATTATGTCCGTGAACTTGACAAAATAAGGCGTAGAGATTGATCAAAAATTATTGATATCGATACTCATGTCGATGATTTCCAATATAACTTTGTTTGTCTTTGTGAACACTGATAGTTTTATCTAAAGCTGCTTTTAACCGACAGTTTTCAAATGGTAAATTATACCTACTTAAGTACTAATTTAACAATATTTCCAGGTTTCCTGTAAATCCAGTGATTAAGTTACTGGATAAATGTCATAAATAGAATAGACTGGGAGCCCTTAAAGGAGACTTTAAGATTTTTTTTTAAATAAAATTGTTCAAAATTTTGTTTGTGTTTTACTTATTAGAGCAATAATACATTAAGGTTATCGACAACCTAAAATGGACTTCAAGGCATCTCTAAAATTCACGCACACGTTTACAATTTTCACACACTGGCTCATGTCACTTTTGGTGTTGCAGCCAAGCGAACTCTGTTCGTCTATTCCAGTGGAATATTATGTTTATGGTTTTTATACCATTTTTTTGTTAATTAATGTGACTTTTATTTATTTAAAAATATAATGCCAAAATGTCATAATGACTTCTAAAGTAAGTAATAGTCATTCTATATATTTTTTTTGTTACATTTTTTCCGCTTTGAACAGAAAAGGCAAAGGCAAAGGCTATAATCATTATAATTATTATTTAAATAATAATAAGACAGGTGAAGGTAAAAGTTGTTGAGTTTGAACTTGGCATACAATCTATGATAGGTAGAGGTAGCCTAGTAGGCTTGGTGGGAGGGTGTGGCGAGGGAGATTTTTTTTGTTTCAACGGCATAGTGCTTGGCCTTCATCTCACCTAATGTTAAATGACGATAAGGCCGAAGGTGGGAGCGCACTACACCCGAAATACTGGCTATCTTACCTCTAACTGCCGGAACACAACAATTTTTAAATTGTTACTATGGTGGCAGACTTAGGTAAGATGGTGGTAGCTAGCAGTGGCGAGGGGTGAAATTTTGGCGAAGGTAAGCCGTTCTACAAAAATGCTGTGATCTGCATAGTGCATCGGTGGGATGGGATTTCAAAAAGGTAAGCCGATTGGAATCGGCCTGTGTGGACCCTTCGCCACTGGTAGCTAGCCAGGCGGACTTGAAATAAGCCCTACCACCAACCAAACCGAGTACAAATTGGTGCCCCGGTCAGGTCAGGTCCGGTGTGGTCAGGGAAAAAGTCAGAAAATCTAATAGATCTGGTAACCCTACTCGCAAGTGCACAAGCGTAAACTATTCCCACTCCGTCGAAAAAGCGTCAAGATGTTTGCCGGACAAAGGGGCTAATGTACTAGCTAGTCCATTCCAATTTTGTTAGCTCCAGTCCAATATCCTTTTGTTGTATTTGAAGAACTAGCACTGTTAAACTGTGGAACTAGTAGAGTAGAAGAGCTACTTACCTAGGGGTCGGGTTATATATCACTCGTCAGTTTCCCCAATTCGCCAGTTTCTCAAACTTGTCAGTTTCCTTACTCGTCAAGGTGGACCAAAGGTGTTTCAACACACACAAATTAAAAAGACAACAGTTTCCTTTAACATTTTATACAATAAACGTGACTGTATGACATTTATACCAAATAGTAAACAACAGTTGTCCACTTCTTTCTGGGGCTGGTATTCTTTTTCAATGGTTCACGGCTTTGTGGATTTTGGAAGCGTCGGGCGTGCGGTCCCGGTGGTGGCCATCGTCCCCAAGGGAAGGAAGCGGGAGTGGGCGGTGTCGTCTTGCTCGTCACAAGGTCCGGTATCTCATACACCGTAGTCGTAACCATGGCTCGCATACTGTACGTGGACCAATAATAAGGCTCTGTAGTAGTCTCATCATCACTATCATAATACAATATTGCGTCGGTTTCCGTTGTTTCGGTCTCCATCGTGGTTTCAGTTTCAGTTTCAACCTCAGTCACTTCAGTATCGTTCCTCGAACACTCAGTGATGTCTCCCATGGTGGGAACAAACGGCGTGGCTGATGGCCTGTATTTTGCGTATCCTAGGCTGAAGAAGATCTTGTCGAGTACGCCCGTCGCTCGGAAAATGAAGAATAATATGACTATAGCCAGTATAGACATCAGACAGTCGCAAACTCCGCCTCTCGCCACTGGACAAGCGCCACCACCACCACACATGAAGCATTTTAGACGTGCTGTCAGTACAAACACTATACAGATCGGAATCAAGGATATCATCTGTAGCAGGAATGATATAAAGTTGTACATCGTCTGCAGTATCATTCGGATGAGATTCTCTATCATGAGGATAATGGTCATAAAAACCCTCACAAACATTTGAACCCCACATATCACGGTTTGTAAGAGTGCGTGCACTGTTCGACACATCTTGGCTAGTTGTTCTGTAAAGGAAATAATAAAAAAAATTTAAAATAGAAAGGAATGAAAATTAAATCCACAGAATTATTTAAAAAAATATGATTTATGTATGTATGTAGATAAATTACTTGTGGCTTTATTTTAAACTGAAAACGCTAGCTAAGCTAGCTAGCTATAAGAGCTAACGCTTCGTCCTTTTGCTTTTCATTTAAAACTCGTCCATTTTCGTACAAAATATAAATAAATAAAAATAAATTTTGAAAAAACGTTGCAGATGACAAAAAGACAAAAACTGCTGAAGGTTGACATAACGTTTCCTTCTTTGTGTCACAAAGTATCCAAGGGGTTTATACTAAAGAGGATGTAAGTAGGTAGTATAGTAATAAGAATGATTACAATTTATGTCAAATACCAGCCCCAGCATTACAAAAGGATATAGCAAATTAACCTGATTTGAAAATACTGAAACATGTGCCAAGACTTATGTCTTGGCTTGTTTCAGAATTTTCAATAAAAAAAAATTAAAAAAAATATTGGTTATTAATAAATTGCATTGCAACTGCTTAGTAAACCCCAGAAATGAATTCCACACATAGAAATAGAAAGTCAATAAACAGGTGATCCGAAAACGAATCAATACATTTTATATGAGATACGTAAAATATGACTTAGATTCATAAAATATGACTATATTATGGCAAAGGAAGTTAATAAAGAAGAAGTAGAGCAGAAGACACCATGGCTTCAGGATACCTTTATTTTATATTCTAATTAAGATTTAAAAATATTTAAAACAAACTGTGATTGCTCATTTGCTAGGCGGGACGCTAGGGGCTCTTACTGTAAAAAATGTTGGCACATGTCACTTGATTAGGGCTGCCATCTCTAAAACCTGCCGCCCCGGACCAGAAGCGTAAAAACCCCGGACTTTGGAGCCTTGACCCCGGACATTTGATTTTTTAAAGCAACTTTTCAAAGCAACAGCGTAGGTACCTACCTACCTTTATAAATAAACTCACGGCTTGTATGGCATTTTGGTTCTCAATTATCCCAACTGTTCTTTACTACTTGTACAAAATTCACGTAAAGTGAGTAACGTCAATACTCAATACGAATTGGCAGAGTCAATTTCTCTTTACTTGACGTGAAGTGGAAGTAAAGTTGAGATGGTGACTACTATTATCACAGACATTCACTAAACTGTTTACACTTTACAAACATTACACTGCTCATAAATACAATACAGCTAGGTATAAGTAAACCCTACGATCAAAACATTGTGTAACCATTTTGCTACTTGAATACTATTGTATAAGTACTTACTTATTGATTTATTGGGGTCAGTCTGTCTGTTTAGTGTTATTGATATTTTTTTTTTGTTTTGACTTAAACATCATCCATGTTTTATTGCTATAATTAATTAAATTAAGCATCTCATCATTCTATAGTGTCTCTAACTATAACCAAATAGTATCTGGATAAATTCTTTTATTTTTATATCTATTATAACATTCTTGTGTACCTGCATAAAAAGTATAAGACTAAACTAATGTTATAATTTAAATAGGTACTTACATACACTTACTCATAGTTAAAATAAAAAAGGAGTAGGTATAAATAAGTAAATTATTCCCAATTACTTAACAATTGTGGCCTACTTTCTTAAATTTTTAATTTCTGTTTTCATCCAAGTATATTCTCTGATAATAAATAAATAATCAATATTTGTTTTAAATAGTTCCTGATACTGTTGTTTGTAAACTTTCAGGACTTATAAATTCATCATGCTGACCCGTAAGGCTGCAGCACAAAGCACCGAGATGAAGTTGAGGCAGGCACTGCAGGAACTGAAGGAGTTTAGGGATACTTGCAGCCAGCTACTACGTGAGCGAGACGACAGTGAAGAAGAAATCAACAAAGTCATTGCTCGCAACTCTCAACTGAAATTTGAGATGGCTCAGATGCATTCTGAGCACATGGAAGTAATACGCCAAAGAGACCAGCTCGAGAACACCGTTAGCGGCTTTGATGATCAGTGCAGCACTTACGAGAGGGCCCTGAACCGCATCACTGATTTGGAACGGGAGCTGAATGATGCTAACAGGCAAATATTAGACTTCAAGGAGCAGCAGCAACTTCAAGAAGTGGACCATATACAGAGTCTTTTTGAGGAGCTCATGATGTCTTCACCTGCTGTACAGTCGGCAGAACAGTCAATAACCAGAGACAATGATTTTTCACCACGATCTCAAATTTTAGGTGCTAAGAAACTAAAGAAATATATTAAAATACGTAAATTTATTAAAAAAACAGAAAAACTAATTAGGAAAAATAATTGTTTTTCTAAAAATATTGTTTTAAGAAAAGAACGAATTAGCCTCTTGGATTCATTGGAAATTTATAGTAGTAAATTAACTGAAAGCAGGCAAATGTATGACCGGCGGGACACTAAAAAAATGCAATTTAAAATCATTCAGTTGCATGAGTCACTTGAACTTGTGCAAAAGAAGTACTCTCTTGCGCAGAAACAAATTGATGAGCACATCAAATCTGCCACAGAGTTAGTGGAACTCTGCAATTACAATGCGGACCGGTATGATTCCTTAGTAAATAGTCAACTTATTGTTGAATCTTCAGTTATTTACAATAATGATTCTGATGTAAATAAAATTAGCCAATCTACACAGAGCCCCTGCCATTCATCATCCTGCATAGAAACATTACAAAGTAGCTATAGTAAATGCACGTTCAAACCAGCATTATCTTTTAACTCAAAGGAGGCAAAAATAATTATGTTTTCAGACAAATTAGGTCAGGGAATAGGTTTAGCCCTAAGAGATAAGCTCTCTAAAAAACTTATTAATATTTGTACTCCTGGTTTATCTTTTAACCAAATTGTACAAAATATTAATAAGTCACATATTGATGACGCCACAACAGTTGTAATATTATGTGGGGACAGTTCCCATATTACAAAAAGGGACATTCTTAAAAATATTAATATTCTATTAACATTGTAGTCTGAAACAAGATGTAAAATAATAATTAGCGCTTTCCCTTATGCAAGTAACTTAAACTGGGATCAAAATAAGCGCATTTTTGATTTAAATTTGTATATATATAATTTGATTTGTCGTCACAGCGACGTTATTTTATACTTTGACGTTAATAAATTTATTAACACTTTTATATTGACTCCAGATAGTATGTATCTGCCGAAAAAATGTAGGATGCAAATAGCTAATTTGTTAGCTTACAATTTACAGGACTCTGTTACAGCTGTAACTAAGTCCATAAAACCGAGTATTAGTACTTCATCTACTACTCGGCATATTGTTTCAAATAAAACAGTGACAAACTCAGATTTAAACTGAGGCACAAGACAACAGCCAGGTCTAATTGTATCAATATAATTAGTCAAAATATTCAGGGCCTGTCTGGCAAAGATCTAGAATTAGAATTATTTGTTGAATGTAATTATATTCAAATCATTTGCATTACAGAACACTGGCTAAAGCCTGGTGATATGTCATTTAATCTAAATAATTTTCAACTAGCAAGTGCGATGGTTAGGCAAACAACTATTCGTGGCGGTTCTGTAATTTTTGTGAATAATAATATAAAGTATAAAGAAAGAAAGGATATTGTGAACCTTACATCAGAGTGCCATGTGGAGTTGTCTTGTATAGAATTAGATAGCATGATTATTGTATCTGTATACCGCCCCCCTAAGGGTATCTATGAAATCTTTGAATCTGTCATGGAAGATGTTCTAAAAAACTTAAGGTTAAAAAATAAACCAGTAGTAATTTGTGACGATTTTAATATTGATATTCTTGAGAGCAATTCTTCGACCACTCTTTCTCTGGCATTATTTAAATGTTTTAATTTACATAATAAATTTTTAGAACCCACACGGGTAACTGAACACTCCGCCACTTGCATAGATAATGTTTTTTCAGAATGTGATCCAAAAAACAAATTTGTTTTTAGTAATATTTCATCCGACCATTACGGTTTGAAAGTTTCATACGCTGTGAACGTCATAGATACACCTAAGACTGTAAAATGCAGACCTATCACAAATAAGGGATTGGACAATTTTAAAAACAACATTGATGAACAAATCTCTTTATTGCCATGGATTTCGGATAATCCTGATGTTCTGTATGAGAACCTCTTTCATTTAGTTACTAATGAGTTCGATAAATCGTTTAAAACCAAAACTATTAAATGTACTCAGAAGTTACAGTTCTGCGATTGGGCTACGACAGGTATTTATAAAAGTAGAAACAGACTTTATGAACTTTACAAGCTTAGAGAAACTAACCAAAGCCCAGGTTTCTTAGAACATGTTAAAAAATACTCGAAGACTTTCAAAATAATTTGTGCAGTTGCAAAGTCTAACTGCATTAAAAAGCAAATTAAAAACTCAAGTAACAAAACTAAAACAACCTGGGATATCATTAATCGTGAAACTGGTAAAACTAAAGCACGGGAAAATAACCTAATGCTTAATATTAATAATGAATTAATAAAATCAGATAAAGAAATTGCTAATATTTTTGATAAGTTCTTTGTAAACATACCAGTAGAAACTACATCAAATTTGGATTCCTCACCAGCGGCTGCTGTATCTATGCTAAAGGGACATGTGGCTGAAAGTGATTCATTGTTTAATTTTAAATGTATTAATGCTTTAGATATAATTAAAGCTTTCAATTCTCTAAAAATGAAAAGCTCCACTGATTTATGGGGCATATCAGTTAAGGTTATTAATAATATTGTGCATACTATTGCCCCTTATCTTGCTGCCATTTTTAATCGGTGTATTGATCAAGGAATATTTCCTGATCTTATTAAGTTTAGCAAGGTAATACCATTGTTTAAATCAGGAGATAAAGAAGACCCTAGCAATTACAGACCAATATCGATATTACCTGCCCTAAGCAAAATTTTTGAAAAAATAATACTCGAGCAATTATTAGGTCATTTTAATGTAAATCAACTTCTGCACACCAAACAATTTGGCTTTACGAAAGGTCGTTCCACAACTGATGCTGGGGTTGCGCTTTTGAAGCATGTCTTTGAGGCTTGGGAGGGGTCTCAAAATGCCCTTGGCATTTACTGCGACCTGTCCAAGGCTTTTGATTGCGTGGACCACTGGACGCTGCTGTTGAAGCTAAATCATTATGGTGTAAAAAATAATGCCCAAAAATTAATACTGTCGTATCTCAGTTCAAGGACTCAAACAGTTAATATCAATGGAGTAAGTTCATCAGGTTCTCATGTAAAAATGGGCGTTCCGCAAGGCTCCATTTTGGGCCCTTTCTTATTTTTAATATATATAAATGATCTACCCTTTTTTGCAGAGAGGTTCTGTGATATTGTTTTGTTCGCGGATGATACTTCTTTAATATTCAAAGTTGACAGGAATAAAACTGATTTTGACGATGTGAACAAAGCACTCTCGCAGGTTCTTACTTGGTTTAATGTAAATAATCTCCAGCTTAATGCTAAGAAAACCAAATGTGTTAAATTCACTTTACCTAATGTACAGGCGAATTCCACTGAAATTGTATTATACAATAAATACTATTTTTGTTTTACAAAAACGAGCAATAAGAGCTATTTATCAACTAAGTTCTAGAACATCTCTTAGGGATAGATTCAAAGAGATTGGTATATTGACAGCAGCATCACAATTTATATTAAACTGCATACTTTTCGTGCGTCGCAATATTAACTTATATACAAAAAATAGTGATTGGCACAATCGGAACACCAGAAATAAAGACAAACTTGTAATGCCTCAGTATAGATTAGAAAAAGTCCGTGGTTCTTTCATAGGTCTTGGTATAAAGTTTTATAATAAAATTCCAAGTAATATTTTGGATTTACCATTTGAAAACTTCAAGACTCATGTAAATAATTGTCTTCTTAAAAAAGGATACTATACCGTTAAAGATTACTTAATTGATAAAACAGCTTGGTCGTAGATTTTTCTATTCTATGTGAAAATTGAGAGAATTGTCCTACCTACTTAAAACGTATTGTAAGCTTTTTGACTCGACGCCTTAATGCGGGTAGCTTTAGTATGTCATGCTCACTTTAAACATTTCTGCGGTGGTGTCGTGTGAGGCGGGTCGTTACGTTCCCTCAAATATGGTTGAGCGAAACGATGGTTGGTTCATGCGTCATGCTCGTGAACGGGTGCTGCCAGTGGGAATGGGTCTGCTTCTGTCTGCTTGTACTAAGGGCGTCGCATATATTTTTTTTTCTTCATGTTTAATATTATCAATCTGTATGGCACTTCTTACTCAAAACATAAAATTAATAACTAATCCTTGTTTTGATTTCTGACTTTTTTTATTGCTAATGACTAAAATGATTATTTTGCTTTCGTAATATTTTTTCGTCTATAGTTTTGTAAGTAAAGGCCTATGAAAAGCTTTTGGATATTAGTTTTCAATTCGGTGCCTTAGGATGGGTAGCCTAAGTATGTCATGCTCTCTTTAATCATTTCTGCGGTGGTGTCGTGTGGGGCGGGTCGTTACGTTCCCTCAAATATGGTTGAGCGAAGCGACGGCTGGTCCATGCGTCATGCTCGTGAACGGGTGCTGCCAGTGGGAATGGGTCTGCTTCTGAGTACCTATCTTAACGCATATTGAATTGTAAGAATTGCGTTTTTACTTTTTATGTCTTGCATCAAGTGTTTTTTTGTTCGAGTAGCAGACAGAGTGATTTCTCAAATTCTCAACTAGTTGAAAGTTATTTACTCTCACAATTACCTATCTGAATGTAGTAGATATATTTAATTTTAACCTACCTACCCATTGTGTGCAAACTTTTGTTAATTATTGTGATGGAAAATGACCTCACTTTAAACGTGGAGCTCATTTTTCAATGTTGACGACTCTGGATGAAATATACAGGGAGAAAAAAGCAGCCCTTGACGAGTTTCTTGCCGGTTCTTCTCGTTGCAAGGTCTCCCGCTTAGGGTTTGCGAACCGATGGCGTAGCTTCTATGACATTCACAAGTGCTTGTAACAGCCTAGACTGAATAAATTATTTTGAATTTTGAATTTTTTTGAAGCTTTTCTTATATTCACTTTAGCTTGGTTAAAAAATACATTTTACCCAATACTTGACTGAAAAAAAATATGGAATTTTAAGCCATTTTTTGCATTAAATAGTGTATTTTACTAGTTATGATGTAGAGCTGGGGTGTCCAACACAATTTTGTGCAAAGCCAGGTTCCAGTTTTAGTAGTTTTGTAACACTTTTGTAACCGTAGCGTTCCAAAATAAATGCCCAAATAGCCAAGGACGGCCCGTAATAAAAAAAATGGCCGCGCAGCGCTATTTTTGTCAGTTTCATCCACTAATCTTGCTTATTTATAGTAAAAAAAAAAATGGGCCGTGCAGCACGATTTTTAGTCAGTTTCATCCAGTAACCTTGTGTTGTGATCTTGTGATTTGTAATCTTGCCTGTTTATAGAAAAAACGGCCGCGCAGCGCGATTTTTGTTCAGTTTCATCCACCAATCTTGTAATATTGCTTGTCTATAGTAAAAAAAAAATGGGCCGCGCAGCGCGATTTTTAGACAGTGTCAACCAGTAACCTGTGTTGTGATTTGTGATGTTGCCTGTTTACAGAAAAACGGCCGCGCAGCGCGGTTTTTAGTCAGTTTCTTCCATTATTCTTGTAATCTTCATTGTTTTAGTAAAAAAAGTGGGCTGCGCAGCGCGATTTCTTGCGGGTTGCGCGGTGCGCTACGCGTAGTGAAGTGAGGCACCCGGTAGCACGTGCGCGGAATATAGTACTTTTTTGAACGGAGTTTGATCCAAAAACCCGGATTTTAATTAAAGTCCGGGTTTTACCCGGACTACAATCAGAACCCCGCCCGGACGCTCCCCGGACGCCCTCCAAACTAGGACAAATCCGGGGAAACCCGGACGGATGGCAGCCCTACACTTGATCCTTTGTCTCTTTTTTACATAGACCGTGTCCGTACGATGTTAACTTCTCTTTTTCACGCTTTGTTGGTCTTCTTGAGCGCAGCGAAAATTTTTCTATGTCTATAATTCCACATTAACGATTTATCCGAAAATAATATCACATTTGACCTATTAGCTAAACCTGGACAGTTTTAATTTTTAGAATGAAGCCGGGAAAAGAGCGCTCGCTATTTAACCCACCGCGTCGTATGGAAATTATGAATGGTTTGTAAGGACAGTTTGGTCCAGCTTAATATTAGTTAGGAACAGCCTACAGCGCCGCCTGGCCTGCCGCGCCGCATGCCGCGCCGCCTGCCGCGCCGCCTGCCGCGCCGCCTGCCGCGCCGCCTGCCACGCCGCCTGCCGCGCCGCCTGCCGCGCCGTAAAAACCACCACTCCTAAAAATGCTTGCTTTATTTAAAGAGCTTGATGGTAAATTTACACTCATCTCATTGTCAATTAAATGTTCATTCATACTGGTAGGTACTATGTTAAGAGATTGTTTTAGCCAACAATTTTTCTCCACCCCGTCCTCAAAAAAAAAGTATACTTACCTGTACTATAACATCTGCAAAAGTTGCTTAGCTATTGAAATAGCTAAGCAACTTTTGCAGATGTTATAGTATGTTAATATGCAATGAATTGCATAATGACTTATCAACAAAAAGTAGGTACCTACTTATACCTCTTCGAAAGGTACAGCTCACGCGGTCATTTTCCCCTATGTTCACTGAATGTTTCTTAAGGCCGTTGTACTAGCAAAACGTGGTTTTTAGTAGGTTTTCATTCTCTATCTCCTCTTTATTTAATGAATATTAAAACAAAGTAAATATACCATAAGAATCTTCAACATTTTGCCTATCGATTCCACGATTAACATTTGTTAAAAATATTTTACATTATGCCAAAAATATCATAAATAAAATCGACTAACACTTTTGTTTCTGTGCATCTCCTCCCCGTAACTACGAGTCCTATGGAAATCTCGTTACCACCAATCGATAGAGGAGAAAAAATGCTACAAATTCCACGAAAGACATTTTCGAAAAGACCATTTATGGGATTTTCGCGACAATTTTTCAAAAATTCAGATACATTTTTGATAGAGGGTGCCCTCGAGGGGAGCGGGCGGCAGACCGCCACCGGCGCTCGGACGGGGAACACGTATCGCTCATGCTCCCACTGACAGCTACACAGTTCTCTATGTCTCGCTCGTTTGTTTTAGCCTTGCTTTAGCACTGTCAGAATGTTACAATTATGTTTTGAAAATTCATTTCGAACTGAAGGACTATTACAAAAAAGCATCGCGATAAGCGTACGATATTCGTCCAACACCGTGGCACTATTTCCTCACCAATAAGGTTCAATATCAAGTAAATTGAACGACGAATTGCGTCCGACTATCGGTTTCTTTTTTGTTTTGTAATAGGCCCTCTGATGCATTATTTTGCCA
Source organism: Agriphila geniculea (assembly GCA_943789525.1). Classification (NCBI taxonomy): domain Eukaryota; kingdom Metazoa; phylum Arthropoda; class Insecta; order Lepidoptera; family Crambidae; genus Agriphila; species Agriphila geniculea. Next base: position 21,143,508 of record OX038875.1, read on the forward strand.
TAGATATAAAAATTACGCGTAAGGACGGTTAGTATAAAATACCTACCTATTGAATACTATATATGAGTCTTCAAATCAAACATTTGTAGGTAATAAATCACACGACTGTGAGTTAATTTATTTCACTATAACTTTTTAAATGCCTGAACTGAACAGATTTGGATGCATCATCGGTAGGGTATAGGTAAGAATATTTATACCATCCTGCCCCCCCTAGCATGACCATTGACCAGTGACCACTGAAACGCCATAATAATATACATTTATTACTTTTAAGGACAAGGGTTTTGACAGTCAAGTGTCGATAAAACGCATCACGCGATCTATAGGCTGTCCCAATACTTTGCCTCATCCAGGAATCGAACCCACCAAATATATTTTTACGATACCAATCGATAGGGTTTCTCATCAGACCCCCTAGTCAAAGTAATATTTGCAAATCGTTATCGCTTCGCTTTTGAAACTGTATGGAAATGACATAGGGTACGTTCAGATGACAAGCGCTCAACGCGCGGTAATTTTTTTCAGATTCAATAATTTGGTATAATTCGATGGATTCGAATTTGGATTCGATAATATAAGCGCGCATTGACGCGCGCTGACAACAGTCGAGCGCTAGCGCAGCGTTCAACGTGCACTTTATCAAAACTCGCGTTAAGCGCTTGTCATGTGAACCTGCTCTTAAGGTTTCGTTAACAATCTAATTTTAAAATCATATGTTAATGTAAGTAAGTAATCGAATTTAAGAATCAAACGAAAAATGTAAGGATTATAGTCTTAATTCATACATTTTTCGGAGTGAAGTGATAGCGAAAATTTTAATGTGACATTTGGCTACAGGCTCTGGATTATTAGCACGTTTTTAGGGTTCCGTAGCCTAAAAGCAAAAAACGGAACCCTTATAGATTCGTCATGTCTGTCTGTCTGTCTGTCCGTTCGTATGTCACAGCCATTTTATTCCAAAACTATTAGAATTACACAGTTAAAATTTGGTAGGTACATGTATTCTGTGAACCGCATTACGATGTTTACACAAAAATAAAAGATAAGGGATTTATATTTTTAAGATTATTATCTTAAATATATAAATCCCTTTATTTTATTAAGATTATTATCCCCATACATGGAACTAAAACTACAAAAAATTTTTTCGTCTATGCGTGCGGGGTGTCTATTGTCTATCTATAGATAGGTCTTTAAAACTCTCTCTCTCACTCTCTAATTTTTATTACTATTTAGACGCAGTGAACGCACACCAACTTAAAAAACCGGCCAAGTGCGTGTCGGGCCACGCGCCATAGGGTTCCGTAGTTACCTTATACCATACCATATTTAATACCACCTATCATTTTTCGTCTGCAAAAATAACTTTGTTTTTCACAGTGTTGGTATGAATGACAAAGTTATATTTGCGGTTTTGGAAAATGTGCTATATCTCAAAAACTAATTACTATATCTCGTTCAAACCAATTTTGGTTGAAAGTGTTTATTAAGATCTACAGCATATAATTTTTTTTTAATTTTTCACTCTCTTATTTCAAAAGTTAAAGGGGGGGGGACACACATTTTACCACTTTGGCGGTGAATATCTTTCAAACGGTCGACTTTGAGAAAAAGTTATCTTAGGAACCTCAATGTCATTTTTAAAGACCTATCTATAGACACCCAACACGTGTTGGTTTGAAGAAAAAAATTTTTTTCAGTTTCAGTTCCATGTATGGGGAGCCCCCCCCTAATCTTTTATTTTTCTTATTTTTGTATTAAATTCGTTAAGCGGTTAACAGAATACATCTACCTACCAAGTTTCAACTGTGTAGTCTTAATACTTTCGGAATAAAGTGGCTGTGACATACGGACAGACAGACAGACAGACAGACAGACAGACAGACAGACAGACAGACATGACGAATCTATAAGGGTTCCGTTTTTTGCCATTTTGGCTACGGAACCCTAAAAAGTTAGCCTGTTTTGTTTAGTATCTACTTACGTCAAAAGCTTTTTCATATTACTGTTGTTTATCCAACTTCATAATTTATAAAAAATATTTTATATTATTGAAATCTTTTAAACGGTCGTGATTTCAGGCCTCAAACTTCGTCAATCGATAATGGTTTTAGATTCTATGATATTTTTTTCGTAGTGGTTAGATTATAAAGTACCTACTATACTTACCAGAAATATTAATCTCCTCTGGTGATAATGTTTATTATTGCGTATACCTATTTTACCAACAAATATCAATATATTAAACCATCAATAAACAAAATGTAGTTGTCAACAAAATTAGTAAATGCATTTGAATTGAATTGAAAAAACACGAAAAATGTAGTAAGTAGATAATCAAAATACTTCCTTTCCGAAAAAAACGATTTTTTAAAATTATTTGGAAAAGGAACTAACACCATCATTTCAATGATGCCATACAATAGTCTGCGCGCGACGCGATCACTATAAAAAAACCTTTGAAATAAATTCAAAAAATTCAAAATTCTAAAAATCATTTATTCAGTCTAGGCTGTTACAAGCACTTGTGAATATCATAGAAGCTACCCCATCGGTTCGCAAACCCTAAGCGGGAGACCTTGTAACGAGAAGAACCGGCAAGAAACTCGTCAAGGGCTGCTTTTTTCTCCCTGTATATTTCATACAGTCGTCAACATTTAAAAATGACCTCCACATTTAAAGTGAGGTCATTTACACAATAATTAACAAAAGTTTACACGCAATAGGTAGGTTGAAGTTAATTACCTACTATATAATGGATAGGTAATTGTGAGAGTAAATAACTTTCAACTAGTTGGGAAATCACTTTGTCTGCTACTCCTAAGTAGGCAATATTTACCAAAAAACACTTGATACAAGATATAAAAAATAATAATGAAAAAAACGCAATTCTTACAATTCAATATGCGTTAAGATCGGTACTCAGAAGCAGACCCATTCCCACTGGCAGCATCCGTTCACGAGCATGACGCATGAACCAGCCATCGTTTCGCTCAACCATATTTGAGGGAACGTAACGACCCGCCTCACACGACACCACCGCAGAAATGTTTAAAGTGAGCATGACCATAAGACGTACCTAGTTACGAGTATAAGTACTATGCAAAATGTGAAAAAATCGGTTGGCACTCCGGGAGTGCCGGCAGAAGTGGAAACTTGAATATTAACGTTGTGCATTTTTGATATTTTGAAATTAGCGGCAAAGGATTAAAATTATTTCTTTCCTGTTACTATACAGTCACACAATTCAATCAGTTTGTAATTAGAGAAAAATTCTAAAGATTTTGCGCCAGTGGCCTTTTTAATTTCTACATGCACGCATTCTACGATTTAAACTTATAGTCACAGAGTATAAATAAGTATAGACTTTTCATCATCGAAGAGATCGCTGCTATTAGTTCCATTTTCAAAATTAGTGCGTTGCTGGTTGTTTACGTCTTAAAATGATGCGCCGCCATTTTCAACGCGCCCCGTAGAAAGAGATTACACTTGAAAGTAGGGGATACTTCCGCCGCCAGCTGTCTACTCTCCATCCGTCACATCCGTCTCACGCATTTTCTATCAGCCACGTGATTCTTACTGACGCGAGTTTAGCATTTTTTCTCCATTACAAAAAGCGTACAACACCGCTAAAGAAGTTTTCACTTCAAAACAGTAAAATAACTGTTATGTAGGTAGTCTGTGGTGGCTGCGTCCCCGCGCTCCCTGCCCTACCGTGCTACTAATTAAATAAATCAGTGTGCAATAGGCTCGCGTGTTTGATTGACGTCCGTCTGTAGCTCATGTCATTCCCGCCAATATCCAACAGTGGCGACGAGGTTTCGAACTCATTGTCTGTCGTGCGATTTAAAATGTCCACGGGAATCTCATACGGGGTTTTATGCACTTTCGACCACCTCACACAAGACTGGAGCACCTACAAATCGCGATTGTTTCAATGGTTCATCGCGAATGATATTTCGGCGAAGGAAGACAAGGCGGCCATTAGACGAAGAGCCATTTTGTTAACTTCGTTAAGCGAGTCAACATTCAAGTTAGCCAGTGACTTGGCGTTGCCTAACAAGGTTGAAGATTTGGAATACGAGGCTATTGTAAAACTCCTCGATGATCACTTCACACCGAAGAGGTTTGGTTTTGCAGAGAAATCAACGTTTTACTCTGCATCACAACGGCCAGGTGAAAGCCACACTCAATGGGCAGCTAGGATTAGAGGGTTGGCAGCCCACTGTGCATTCAAGAATTTAGAAGAGGCCTTGCTGGATAAATTTATCATGGGCATGGCAGCAGGACACGAGCGGGACAAACTCTTCGTGCAGGATCAACGTGAGCTGACCCTGGCGAAGGCCATCGACTTGGCAGAAAGCGTGCGTTGTGCGCGCCAGGCCTCGTCGCTGGCGGCGCCAGGCGCGAGCGGCCTTGGCGCAGCGGGCCCGGACGGCGTGTTCAACATCGTTTCTAAAAAAGAAAAATGCAGTGTCTGTGGGTTTACTAACCATAAGTCTAATCAGTGTCGGTTTAAAAATTACAAATGTAAAAAATGTAACGGCAAGGGTCATTTACGTAAAATGTGCCCTAACGAAAGTAAAGTGAAGTTTGTGAACGAAGGTTCGGTGGAGGACGGTGACGACGACGACGGTGAGTCTTTTTATAACATACGGTGTGAAAAGGGAAGGCCGATGACGGAGCGTGTATCTATCGGTGGTATAATTTTGGAGTTTGAAATCGATAGTGGTTCAGCAGTGAGTGTCATTTCCGAAAAAACATATATTTTAAATTTCAAAAAAATGCCATTATCAGTCACCAACAAAAAGTTATTTAGTTATACCGGCGGAAATATAGAAACTATCGGTACATTCATGCCGTCGATATCGTATAACGGCCGTACTCACTCCTTGAAGGTATTCGTAGTTCGCGCGGACGGACCACCGTTGCTAGGCCGTGACTTCATCTATAAGTTTGATTTAGAGCTCGCCCCCGCCCCCGCGCCCGCGCCCGTGCTTACAGTTCACACGCGAGGGCCCTTGCCGGCTTAGAGTAAGACGGGCTTCTAAAGAAAGAGAAGCCATACGAAGCGTTCCCCTCTGCCGAAGTACAAGCCCAAATGGGCATACGCATTAGTAAAACCAGTTGCGCCCGGATTTCTTTCTAGACCGAGTCCAGTCGCGCACGTGAACGCTGCTGTGTTTAAAATGTCGAATTTATGAGTTTTTTGCTGTTAAAAGAGGTCTTGAACATCAAGTATACAAAAAGACGGTGTTACATTTCACATAAAAGTAAATTTTTATCGTATTATTGCTATTTGTTTACATTTAAACATTAAATTCGTATATTTTATTCTTGATTAGTTGTCAAATTTGTTCAGTGACATCGGGTCTGCTAGTCCATGGCTCGTCCGTACAAATTTCAGATCTGTCGCTAGATAAATCCGAGTTCTCGCCGATGGGCAACTTAGTGATGTTACCGTTAAATAATGTTTGTCGATAAAGTGTTGGTCAATCTGGCCCTGATTATGCGTCAAATACATTTGCGAGATGTTTGCATGATTTGCTTTGCACTGATGTGAGCGCGACGCGACAGATATCGCGAAATAAATTTCGAAATAGTAGATTATACAACAAGTGAATAAAAAGGGAATTTAGTTCGAGGTATACAAAGAACCGAGATGAAATTTTTTTTCACGAGTTGTGTTGTGTACTCTACTTTTTACCATTGACTGCGAGAAAGCAAATAGGTACCTAACAGTACTTTATACTTAGTGTAGTGTACTCCCTGTAACAGGCGTCACTGGCTCGGCAACTCCCGGTCTGCGCAGGCAACACGTCAGCTTCTTGATCTGTAATTTTTAATATCATTTCACGTCTATCAATTTAATGATCAGAACCTTACCTGCTTAAATCTGTCAATCCCATGATCATGTGGTGTTCTTAATATGAAACAAAATGTTTCTATTTAAATAAAATCTGACTTTGTCACTAACTTTACTATTTTGACACAATAACTTCTATAGAGATATGATCAGACAAGTTGTTCTGAGCAGGCAGCTACTTAAACCAGCTTAAATGAATTCATTTAACAAACACAAACCATAAGTATATTATTCTTATGCACAAACCTTGTTTGCAAAACAACATATTTAATAATCTGAACTCTGCATATCAATCAATTTAATGATTAGATCCATGTCTGTAACATTTTGTTTTGTACCTGCTGTTGTACATGTTACAAAACTACCTTCCCTAATAGTTGGATGTGAATGAACCAAGATTGCAAACAAGTGAAAAGAGCAAAGTAAACTTTCTTATTTAAATAATGTATCCTTGTACTACTCAATTAATATTATTATTATCTTGTTTGTATTGTTCAAAACTGTATAATTTGTTTGAAAATTTACATTAGAACTCATATTATTTCACCATGTAATATGATCAAACTTTGTTGCAAATTAAAGTACTTATTCACAATGTGTGGATATAGATTATTGTGTATAATGTCGACACAAAGTTACAGATATTTAGTTATTCGTAACCCCGTTACTGAACTATTATAAAACCTTTAATTAAAACTCCACTCTGTCGCAATGTATTGTATTGGATATGTTACGAAAATGCTACGACTTTTTACAAATGGGCGGTTACTTAGGAATAACGTTTTCTACTCAACTCAACACGATACTATCTATCACCTTTCTTTTTTTTTAGAATAATTTATTCCTGACTCTTTATCTCGTCGCCATTTGTAGTGTACTCCCTGTAACAGGCGTCACTGGCTCGGCAACTCCCGGTCTGCGCAGGCAACACGTCAGCTCTCGCCCATGGCTCTCACTGTCGTGACGTGCGCCCCACCCACCACCGTGAGCACGAGACAGTGTGTGTCATCTGTCATTGACATTGACAGTATGCTGTGCATACACTAACTACACTTAGTATTTATAGTTGACCATCAGCCATTTTTAATGTCCCCACTACTGGGGCACAGGCCTTCCTTATAGGTAGGAAGATGGGCGATAACCTACCACGCGGGCCCAATGCGGATTGATGGGTGTTAACGTCTGCAAATGCAGCCGGGACCAACGGCTTAACGTGCCTTCCGAGGCACGGAGGAGCTCGAGATAATACATTTTTGGTCACCCATCCCATGACCGACCCATGCGTGAAATTAGAAGTTTTCCAATGACATAAAACAACCACGCTAAGAGAGATGGATGGTAGGTACCCCCCCTTGGTAGGTAAGGAGGGGTGGCATTCAAAGTTTCGCGCCGCCTCACTTCAGAAAAAAATCATATCTCCTTCAATATACCTACCACCTCGAATGAGGTATCATATTATAATAAATCAGGGATGATGAAGCCATTTTTGAGACATTGAATGTACAGTTTCTTAAAAAAATAATGATATATTTTACTATATTGACGACATTATCAAAATCAGTTTGCTATTTTTTTATTCAACAGTCGGTCGGTATCTTTCAAAATTCAAATTGTTGGGTGTGCAGATAGCAGTACTGTCATGGAGCGATGTTCAGTGTCAGCAGCCTGAGCCCAACTTCCCTGGGTATACATTAATCCCAACCCAATCACCTACACTCTCAAGATTTTTGTATAAAGCTCGAGCGTATAAAAATGACCTCTTTGTTGTTATTCACCCCATCGTAAAATGATTGAGTTTGTAACCTTTATTCCTTTTTCCGTATCGATATTGCTGCATCGACAGTTGAGCCCAGCCCTTTATGTCAATAACGTGTCATATTTTGATGTGTGACTCATCCGTACACAAATTTTTGCTGTTTTGTTTTATTTTTTATGTGTGAGCGTCGTCATTACAGTGTTGTTTTTGTATGTGGGTATGCGGAACTGCACTTGTGTGCATTTCCCTCCCCCCGCAAAAAATGCCAGAATAATTTGAATAGAGTAATAATCGCTAAGGCTTCTCCCTTTGTGACGAAACAAAGCCTTTGTTGCTCGAAGCTTGCCGGCCTTTCGCGAGTCCGAGCCTAATATTACTAGACAATTAGTTACCATGTTTCCTAAAGTATTTTCCGGGAATCTAGGATTGTTTAGTAAGTATTCTATAAGTTTACGTCTGAAGCCGGGGGTTAAACCCGTTTTTTTTAAAGCGAGATCAGTGCCATACGCGTTAAAAGAAAAAATTGATAAGGAACTTGATCGTCTTTTGTCGTTAGGAATTTTAAAACCAGTCGATCATTCAGAATATGCATCGCCAATCGTGCCCGTTTTAAAAAAGGACGGCAGTATTCGAATTTGTGCAGATTTTTCAGTTACGATAAATAAACAATTGATTGTCGATCAATATCCTTTACCCACGGTAAACGATTTATTAAGTAGATTACATGGAGGCAAACAATTTAGCAAAATTGATTTATCTATGGCATACAATCAATTTGTTTTAAACGAAGAGTCACAGGACTTAACCTGCATTAATACACACCGCGGGTTATTCAAATATACGCGCCTAGTGTTCGGCTTATCGAGCGCGCCAGCTATTTTTCAACGCGCAATGGAATGCTTGCTCTCAGGAATCGATGGTATCATTTTCTTATTGGATGATATTCTGATAACTGGATCCACTAAAGAGCTCCACCAACAAAGGCTGATAGCGGTATTACAGCGCTTAGATGATGCAGGATTAACAGTGCAAGCGAGTAAGTGTGATTTTTTTAAAGATGAAATTTCGTATCTGGGTCATGTCATAGACAAAAATGGAGTTAGGAAATCACCTGACAAAGTTAAAGCAATTTTAAAGGCTCCGAAACCGTCGAATGTGTCTCAGTTACAGTCATTTCTAGGTCTCACTAATTATTATCGTAACTTTGTGCCGAACGCATCAACAGTATTAAGTCCATTATACAATTTATTAAATAAAAATACTAAATGGATATGGTCAAGTCAGCATGAAGAAGCATTTATTAATATTAAAAACATTTTAGCATCAGATAAAATACTTGCCCATTTTGACCCAAAAGCAAAATTAATATTAACTGTTGATGCGTCACCGACAGGGTTAGGCGCGGTTCTTTCTCAAGTAGATAGTGACGGGTTAGAGAGGCCATTATCGTATGCATCACGGACGCTAAGTTCTGCAGAAAGAAACTACGCCCAAATTCAAAAGGAGGCAACTGCCATTATTTACGGCGTAAGGCGTTTCCACCAATAACGCGCGTCTGAACCGTTTGTGCTCCGGACGGATCACAAACCGTTATTAGCTATATTCGGCCCTCATAAGGGTATCCCTGAAGTGTCAGCAAACCGTCTGCAGAGATACGCTATTTTTCTCGCGGCATATAATTACACAATTGAATACATAAGCAGTAAACAAAATAGCGCGGATTATTTATCTCGGGCGTGCGAAGACAAAGGGAAAGTGGGGGTATACGATGAGCTCACGGACTGTGAGGATCGCGCAGCCTATGTGAACTTCGTAGTGGACGGGAACCTGCCGCTGACGCTGGACGATTTGCGTCGCGAAACGGCGCACGATACCGTCCTAGCTAAAATAAAACGTTATGTGTTAAACGGTTGGCCGCGGAAAATAAATGATGTTAACGTAAAACCATTTTTTAATTGTCGGTCACAATTATCATACGAAAATGGTATTTTTATGCGAGGCCATAAAGTCGTAATTCCCGCTAAACTACAGAGTTTAGTTTGTAAAGAATTACATAGCTCTCATTTCGGCGTTGTGAAAATGAAGTCGGAGGCCCGCGCGCGATTGTGGTTTCCGGGCGTAGACGCTGCGCTAGAGCGGCTGGCGGCGGCGTGCGGCACGTGCTGCGCGCTGCGCCCCGCCCCGCCGCACGCCCCACTCGCCGCTTGGCCTCCGCCGCCGCAAGCGTTTTATCGAATACATGTGGATTTTTTGGGCAAAATTCACAATTTTATGTTTTTAATAATAGTAGATGCTTTTAGCAAATGGGTAGAATGTTATGATGTGTCCTCAACTTATAGTTCGAAAGCGGTAATTACGAAATTATGCGATTTTATTTCACGTTTTGGAATCCCACACACGTTGGTGAGTGATAATGGCACTTCATTTACTTCAGAAGAATTCTTAAATTATTGTCGTCTTAATGGTATTAAACACTTATTTTCTCCCGCGTACCACCCTTCCAGCAACGGGCAAGCTGAGAGTTTTGTAAAAATTATAAAAAAGGGGATCAAAAGTATATTATTAGAGGGGGGAAACAAACAAAATATTAATAGTAGGATAGCTAAGTTTTTATTTGATTATCGAAACTCTAAAAATACCACCACTGGTAAATCACCCGCAGAACTCGTGTTCGGCCGTCCCTTAAGATCCAGGTTAGATTTGTTAGACCCGGCTATACCGTCACCGTCGTCCACAGAACTCACTCGAACGGTCGAGCGAAATCAGTCCTTACAGGCTAAATATTATAAAGGAGTTCAAAGGGCGGCATTTAAAGAGAACGATGAAGTATGGATAACAAAAAATTTAAATGTCAGTAAATTTAATTGGATTCAAGGAATTGTAAAAAGAAAAATCGGACAGGTTATGTATTTAGTACACATTCCCCAGTTGCAATGTGATGTTAAAAGACACATAGACCAGATTAGACCTAGATGGTATTTGTCACCCGGAAACGACCACGATTGGGATCCTGAAGTCTTGCCAGATTTAATGTCGCAGCCTGAGGCTCACTTAGCCACAGCCCTGCAGCAAGAAGGGGAAGGAGATTCGGTGAGCGAGTCCGTTCAGGAATCGGTTATGTGTGGCAGCCCTGCCACGGCCCCGGCGACCACGCCGCCGCCGCAGCCGCCGCGGCCGGCGTCACCACCGCGCGCCGCCGATCATGGTACGCGACGACGGGCAATTAGTCCAGTATTCTCGACCCCCTCGCCAGGTCATGATAACGTAGTTGAATAAGACCTATATTGTTAAGTTCCTTTTTTTTCGATATTGTAAATTTCTATTTCCTAACTTAAGGGGAAGGGATGTTATGTAGGTAGTCTGTGGTGGCTGCGTCCCCGCGCTCCCTGCCCTACCGTGCTACTAATTAAATAAATCAGTGTGCAATAGGCTCGCGTGTTTGATTGACGTCCGTCTGTAGCTCATGTCATTCCCGCCAATATCCAACAATAACTAAAACATGAAACAGACTTGACTTCATACATAATTTAATTTTAATATAAATTGCGGCTGATTGATTGAACATTGCTGATATCTTGTTTTTTTATAAAACAATTTACCTTCAATTTACCTACATAAAATTAAAATTTAATATTTTAACAATGCCATGCTGCCGTGTCTCCAACTTTCTATGGTCCGTGAATTTTGGCCAAGCTTTGTGTAGGTTACGCATTAGTTTTCAAAAATTTTAATCGATGTCGCTAATAAATGACTCGCGATGTAATGTAGAGGGTGGCAGGGTGAGGGGAGTCAAATCATTAGCTGTCACTTCACCAAGAGCCGCCTTAAAGCGATGACGACACACTCCTCCCTCAGTCTTCGCTCGTCGCCAACCACTCTTCAGGAGATTCTAAAAAACGAATCATCAAACAATGTATTCATCATGTATTTATTCCAAAGTTTATATCAAGTGCCATATCTCTAAAGCGGCGTTGACATGATCAAGGTATACTTGGACCAAGTAGTTTGGATTGGATGACTACCCAAGTAACACAACGAGGCTGCTTAACAGCCGAATAACGGATTTTCATCACGCTTAAAGCTGAATACGGAACCTGCATAAAGGCTGTATACGACCTTATACAGCTCTTATAGATCTTAAATGGGCACAAATTATTCAGCCTTAGGTTTACATAGCTGCTTAAGAGCTGTGTAGCAGCAACTTAACAGTGTAATAAAGGGTAACAGGCTGTGTAGCAGAAATTTAAGAGTGTTATAAAGGGTAACGACAGTACTATGCGCTGAAATTCGACTGACTAAGAGATCACAAGTCACTCTTTATTCAGAAAATATGTCACATGTACGCTTTAATACATATTTTAAACCGCGCAAGGCTGCTTGCGGCTTGTGTAAAATTAAGTGTACTAATATTTGAAGTGTAAACGTTTAAGCATATTATAAGGCTAACAATTGAACACTTTATGTTACGTGAATGAATTAGAGTTAACGATACATTGGTGGATAATATTCATATTCATACTCTGTTTGACATATTATAAAGGGAAAATGACTGGGAGCGTAATTTTACTGACATTATACATATATATTATCTAACAAAATTTTAGTGCGCCACGAAAATATTCTGTTTTGAATTAGTTTTGTGATATAAATAAGCTGTGATGTAAACTTGACAAAAAAAAATGTAGTGCTTTGAAAAGAATTATAAGATAAAAAGTTATTATTAAGATATTTCGAAGTTAAAACTGATGCATTACATTCCTATTTCTTGCACTAAACATCGTAAAGGTTGAAAAATCAATCAGAATTTTTATAGGTTATACAAAAAATGGTGGATTATGTTACTAATTACATTGACTGATTACAGTACCACATATGTTCTTTTATTCAGATAACATCTGTTTTAATGTACTTATGTGAACCATTATAAAGTAGAGGCCGTTAATCCGTTACACTAGTGAGTCTCTAAGCAGCTGCGAGGCATCTAGTGAATGTATAAACAGCCGCTATGCAGATACTATCAATGGCAGTATAAAGGCTGATTAGCGGTAGACATATTCAGCTATAAGTTGAAATATGGGCCACATACCATCCATTATACAGCTATTCACTTCATAATAGTTCACACGTGACTCTTTAATAAGTTAGTGTTATAGGAGTTCATAAATACCTTCTTATACAGTATTTGGCGAAATTTTATCCACTAAACAGTCCTTACTAGGGTTTAGGCTTTAGAATATGTTAGAAGCTGAATAGAGTCGAGAAAATATACCTTTATAGCACTCTTAGCGTATTAATTGTAGTTTTGTCGGTCTTAATAAGCCTTAATGCAGCTCTTAATTAGCCTAAGCTGTTTAAATATCACTGACCGCTATTATGCAGCTGTAGGGTCACCAGTGTACTCTTAGAAGAGTCTTAATAAGCACAGAGTTTTAAATAAGTCTAAAAGTGAGTAGTTATACAGCTATCTGTGTTACTTGGGTACTTCAATTCAACTACTTGGACGCTACTTTGATCATGTAAACGAGCAATCAAAGCGCATTTGGATTAAAATTTTGATCAAAGTAAACTTGGTCAAACTTGGACCATGCTCTACTTTCATCCAAGCTTGCTTGCCCAATGGACTGAGTACTTTGATAGCTACTTGGATAATGGAAACGAGTAATCCAAGTGCACTTCGACGTCGCCGTATACAAAAAGCTACTCTGTCCAAGTTAGGCCAGCCACACACATACGGAATCACATAATGGAATCTCGAACGGAATTTCGACAATGTATGAAGATTCCGTACCGAAAAATCCCGCATGTGTGTGGCAGGCCCATAGATTTTGTATAGGTACAGTTGCTGCCTTCGGAATCACGTATGTACGGAATTCCGTAACGGGATTCCGTCTGTGTGTGGCCAGCCTTACTTGGTCCAAATATACTTGGATCGTGTCAACAGGTATCCAAGTATACCTACTTTGATCAAAGTTACTTTGCCCAATTTACTTGGTCAAGCGGGGCTACCGGCTAAAAACAATGTAGTTCATTTTAACTGTAATTTGACAGATGGATGTAATACATTGCTGCTTTTCTTTGGTAGGTTTTTATTTGTCCCAAAACGAAGCTGCAATGTATCACATACATCTGTCAAATTACAGTTAACATTAACTTCATTGTTTCTAGCCGGTAGCCCCGCAGGTCCAAGTATAATTTGATCATGTCAACGCGGCTTTAATAAGAACGCGACATTAACTAAGCTGGCTTTCAAAACAGGGGGCCTATTACGAAAATAACGTACGCAATTGCGTAACGCAGTCACTTTGCCACGATAATCGTCCGCAGTTCGCTGGTTGTAGTTATAACAAACATTTTGAATTTGGCTACCGTAGTTCATAGACTAAATACTAAAAAAACTATGTCGGATACACTAGAGAAAACTGTCAAAGTCACGCAATTACTTCGCAATATCGCATACGAAAGTGATTTGTAATAGGAAACAATCAAAACGAAGCACGGACGCAGCTGCGTGTATCGCATTAAACTTTTCGTAATAGACCCCCAGCATTGTCATAGTAGAATCACTATGGCATTGTGAACAATTTCCCATTATCCTGCCCCTGGCGATGTCGTTGCGCTGCGTTATCAGGTGAGGTGAGGACCAAAGAGAATTTAACCGCTATGGCAAGGACGAGTGAGGTTTGAACTCCACTTCACCACTCCACTAAAAAAGTTATCGGGATAGTTTACGGTGATGTAACTCTAGTGTCGTGAGACTCGTGAGGTATCATCCAGTGCACCAGTTGCCGCTTACGGCAGACACAAGCTTGTTACAGCTATTGCCCCTCTCCCGCCGCCCGCGTACCTCACCGCTACGCATACCCAAAAGACGCGTTCTGCGCAATCCCCACCCGATTTGAATATGTTTGCCGGCTACTGTGTCCTTTCGGCGCCAGGCGTCTACTTATCAAATAGCCAATTTATCATTCTGCCTACTTCTCAATGAAACATCTTCGCAGCTAGCCAACCTAGCAATTGTCCTACTTCGCATACAGATACCTAAAGAAAAAAAAACAGTAAGTAGGTACCAGTGGTTCCATTCAAATCCAAATCCGTGGAGCCTCCAAATCTGAGGGATGTCTTTGTCTCTGTCTTTGTGTACCCAAAGTAATCGAAGATCTTATCGAGATGGCCCGTCGCCTTCAGTATATAGTAGAGAGCGACAAGCAATAAAAGAGTAATAAGACATTGGCATCTTGAGTTTCTTGCTATTGGACAGGGTCCATTACAACACAGGAGACACTTCAAACGAGAAGTCACTATGAACACTAAACAGATGGGTAATAATGATAAAACTTGCAAAACTAACGATATCAAGTTGTATACGGCTTGCAGTATCATTTTAATGAGGTTCTCTATCATTAAGAGCACTGTCATAATGATTCTAAGCAGCATTTGTACTAAGCATACTATAATCTGTAATAGGGTGCGGAAAACTTCACACATATTGAAGACTTATTAGCACTGTTAGAAGAAGAAGACGATATTTCAGGATTACTTCGGCTAAGTTCGCTAGTTAACTATTTAGTTGATATTAGAAGTTTTATTTTTCCCAATTGTATAGTTGATATTTTTCGAGCATATTGTATAGGTATGGTATAAGAATAATATTATATTCGTATAAAATCATTTATCAAATAAAAAGGTATAAAACGACCGAAGAACATTTGTCTTAACGTTTGAACACGATTTCACTACCTATGTCAATAATGACACTATAAAGAGGAGAGCACAGGAGGAGGCAAAGAGAGTAAAGAGTCGAAATTTTTATGGTGACATCACAGAGTAAGTACCTACACCGAAGGGAAGTGCTACGTCTATGGTACCTACTAGAGTTGTTCATAACGCCTATAAAGCAACAGCACGCTACAGACTATATGCTATTGATTTCTAGCGCGCTATTAAATATGCTATGTTATAACGCGCTATTTATCAGGTAGCATGCGGGCGGCTGGCTGGCGCGTTAGATGCAGCACGTTAGATTTCGTAACACGTTACTTCACACGTCGTTCGTTAGACAGATCGCGCGCTTTACAAAAACGTTATTTATTAATACGTTACATTTTAGTCTTAAATAAAATAAAGCAGTAATGTAAACTAATGAACTTTATCTTATACTTTTCGGTCTTAGAACTGTCTAAAGTTCGAAAATAAGTTTCGTATTATGGTCGAAAATCGCTTGCACTCATTTTTCTACCTTGTGATCCCTAGACAATGTTTCCTAGTTAAAAAAACAGGTGCAAGCGATTTTAGACCTTATTGACGTTTGCAATTCGGTTTTTTTTGCCGTATTCTCGTTTACTAATTTTGATGTTTCATTAAAAACCGTGATTTTGATAAATGTCAATAAGGTCGAAAATAGTGATGCGCCGAATGTAGGTTTAACCGAATACGAACGTTCGGCCGAATATTCGGTCCAAGATGTACCGAACCGAATATTCGGCCGAATCATTCGGTTCAATTCTGCGCAGTAAACAGGTTTTACACGTGTCAGGCGGGCGTTTGCCACAGCAACTCCTTCTCTAGCACGGCTCGCTCAGTCGATGTACTGCTCTTTCGGTTACAAATAATTGCAGTTCGGAACTGCATACTTTGAAATTTATAATTACGTTGATGAAAGTCTTTGAAGATGAGGCATATGTACATTGACATTTATTAAAAAAACATAATTTGATTAAACATTTTAATACTAGTGGTGGTTTCTTAAGATAGAAGTTTTTATTGTTTAAAAAAATAGGCATGTTTTTGAAATGCCCAAAAACAAAAGGGCTGTAGCCTGTACGTTTTGATTTTTTAAATATCTATCAAAGATTTTGAAATATTTGCATTTTAGTGATTTCATACAAAACAAAAAAGTTGTTCAAAATCGAAAAAAAAATAGTTCAAATCTACAATATTTAAAAAATCAAAACATACAGCCCTAGTTTTTAGGCATTTCAAAAACACACCGAAAATTCATTGCTGTAGGATTATATAGGTATAATCTGTTGCTGTAGGTTAAGGTTTAGAGAGGGTGGGACGTTATCGCCGTTTGTATGGAGACCATTTATTTGATTGAATCAGGCGTCACTTGGCGGAAGTCCCAAACCATTTGGAAAAAAGAAATATATGTAGCTTACTTCCGCAAACAATATATGCAAGATGCACCGCCCGCCCGCCCGCAAAAATATGCACATGCACACCACAAAATATCAGTGCGTAAACCAACACCGAATGATTGGCATTCGGTGTTGGTTTGTACAAGGTGTGTTGCTGTCTTGCTAAATGCAGGTTTGTGCACTGATATTTTGTGGTGTGCATGTGCATATTTTTGCGGGCGGGCGGGCGGTGCATCTTGCATATATTGTTTGCGGAAGTAAGCTACAATATTTCTTTTTTCAAAATGGAGACCTAGCTAGAGAATCCTCTTAATCTTTTTTTTATTTTGTCAATAAATAATTGGTATTATTGGTACGATTTAAACATTCGGTAATTATTCGGCAAATCAACCGAATATTCGGCCGAATACGAACATGAAAAAATATGCCGAATTTGCCGAATACGAATATTCGGCCGAACATTCGGCGCATCTCTAGTCGAAAATCGCTTGCACTCATTTTTTTAACTTGTGATTACTAGACAATGTTTTCTAGTTAAAAAAAACAGGTGCAGGCGATTTTCGACCTTATTGACGTTTGCTAGTCGGTTGTTTTTTGCCGTATTCTCGTTTACTAATTCTGATGTTTCATTAAAGACCGTGCTTTTGGTAAATGTCAATAAGGTCGAAAATCGCTTGCATTCATTTTTTTAACTAGTGACCACTAGACTATGTTTTCTTGTTAAAAAAACAGGTACAAGCAATTTTCGACCTTATTGATCTTTGAAATTCGGTTGTTTTTACCATATTTCTCGTTCAACTAACATTGCTTAGCTAAATAGTTTTTACATAATACGAACTAATTGACTAGTTGTGTCATAAAAGTCCTAATCGAACTAACACAATAGAAGGTCGCGCGCGATACTATACTAGTACCTAGCGTGTTGCGAGAGAAACGCGCGTAACGCGTCCGGTAGCAAAGCGCGCACGCGATATTTTTTAACTATAACGAATGCCCGCGCTCCCGTCCGGCCAACGACGACGCTACTTGTTGCCACGCGCGATATTAATAGCGCCATAGCGTCTACTTACATAGCACGCTATGTGCGCTATGTACAGATAGCGCGCTATAATATGGCGCTAGATGCTATATTTACCACCTCTAGTACCTACCTAACCAAAAATCGAATATCACAGAAGATAAACCCATCTCGCCAACGCCAAGCTCGCTATTAAAACGTAGTGATTATTTCCTCTATGCTCGCCATGCCCACTGCCCACTAGAAAAAATCCCCTTCTACAGATCTCATCTCATCTCACACTAGGCGCAACTGATTATTTCCTCTTTGGGCGCAACGCAACTATCAAAGGCATTGAAAATGTAATTTTGAAATAAAGCAAAGCACACGGCACTGTTATCAATGATGCCGCATAGGGTCCCATACACAGTAGGAATTCATTCTTTATCGTAGGTACTGACGATAAAGAGAACGGAGGGCAGACTGACCTCGAGCGTAAAAGGCCCGCTGTAATGCAACAGCTTATAGTTTTTGTCCACCTCCTAATATGGCTCAAACTGTAGCTTAATTCAATCACAAGATTTAATTTTTCCGTTTCTTGAATAGCGAAATCAAAAAAGTTATTGGGACCTCCTCATTGACCTGTATTAAGGTGGTACCTTGAGCGAAAGTGACGCCGCGGTGAATTTTATTTAATATAATAATTCTAATACACAATTTTAATAATGTTTATCGTAGAGATTTTAGGGCCCACAGTCTTAGTACAGTAGCCCGTAGAACATTTAAATCATCAAAAAGGTTACCGTTTGCCCTTGTGATATAGTTATTTATTACGAAATTATAGATACTTTAACCCAAGTTTTAAAGATCGCAACCAGCCGTAACCTATATTTGTGTATCTCCTAAATTGATATATTTTTACTTTTCGAGGTTTACCACAAAGTTTAGGTATTGTCGTGTTTTACAGCTTGGTTTGATTGCCACAGATAAAAGTAAGACTATAAAAAGTAGCCATACACAGATTTAAGACCTGATGAAAATGTATGAAATAAAACACTTTTTAACGGATACTAGCGCGGTTTTAGTGAATGTACTTTGGTATTTAGTTGGTATTTGGTTAGATTTTTGGTTTTCCCGACGTTTCGGCACCTTTGCAGCTGCCGTGGTCACGGGGGAAATACCAACTAAATACCAAAGTACATTCAATAAAACCGCGCTAGTATCCGTTAAAAAGTGTTTTATTTCATGTCTAGTGAGCGCGTAAGCTTGAGAACTGATGAAAATGGTTGGACTTTATCTGGTCTTAAATCTTTGTATGATCACTTTCCATAGTCTTACTATTATCAATGGCAATCAAACAAAGCTGTAGAACACGACAATAGCTAAACCATGTGGTAAACCTTGAAAAATAAAATATAAAACATTTTTGAAGATATACAAATATAGGTTACGGCGGGTTGCGATCTGTAAAACTTGGGTTAAAGTATCTACAATTTCGTAATAAATACTATATCACAACGGCAAACGGTAACCTTTTTGGTGATTTAAATGTTCTACGGGCTACTGTACTATCTAGTATTTTTAGACGGTATCGTTACATTACCTAGTAGTCACTGCTAGAAGTAGATAGAAAAACTGCTAAAAGTGGCCGTTTTTGACACACTTAATATATATAATAATAATAATAAAAATAAAAGTTCTTTATTGCACCAAATCACAAAATAATTTCAACAGGAATTACATACAAGAAATTGTGCACTTCAGATTTATATTATAGTTATATCAGACATCTAGCAGAGGTCCCCAAACTAGGCAAACCTGTATCTTGGGAAACCAACTGTTTATTATAAATAGAGAGAAGCTAGTTTTATATTTAGAATTATATATTTAAACATGCAAGCAATTTTGAAAGGAAAATATCAGGATCAAATCAAAATTAGGTAAGCTTGTGTAGATTACAAACAATTAACAATAAGTACTCATAGATAACATTAACTTTGAAACATCAACCAACGAGGTCTTCTGTAGAGCGATAGTCAATAGAAAGCAACCACTTGAATAAAACCGACCTAGCCTCCGCTACTGAGGCGTTTTTAATATCACAATATTTTAGTACAGAATTATAAACATGTGCCCTTATTGAATCACCAAATCACTTTTTATTGTAATCTATTCATGGCGTAGTAGTGCTCTCAAAAAAAGATATAATAATATTTAGGCAATCACGGAAGATCAGCGTCGGAATGTCTGCGACACCCGACACATGCTGAGTAGGTTGCCTTTTTAGTGTCACCTGTATTTTATTTAAGCATGTGTTGTAACTTGTTTTGTGCACTAAATAAATCACGTTCTATTCTATCTACTTCTACGATTGACTACGAGGGCATGTAGTGATACCTTCTAAAAATACTAGACCATGGGCCCTAAAATCTCCACGATAAACATTGTTAAAATCTTTTTCTATTAATAACTTATTAAATAAAAACCTCTGAGGGCGCCACTTACGGTCATACAACCGCCTTAAGAAAAATATTTTTCAGGTCAGTGGACCTCCTTTACATTCATGCTAGCCTGGTACTTTTCGTTTTAGTCATAGTTCAAGGTTCACTGTTACCATTGCTGCATAGGCTCCATACTAGAAATTCATTATTTATCGTACTTACGATAAAGTGAACATGACGGAGCGCAGGCTGACCTCGCGCGAATGAGACACTACAGCCTATACAATTTTTGTCCACCTGCCTCCTAAGAACTGTAGCTTAATTCAATCCCAAGATCCATTTTTTTTCGTTTCCTGAATTAAGAGCTCAAAAAAATATTCGGAAATTCTCGATCGAAATCAAATTATTAAGTCGACGAAATCACAAATTTTGGAAAATCTCTACGTCGCTCGTAAGTCGTTACCGACCGATTTTAGGAATTCAAATTGCACTTTGAAGCTCTCCGGCAGAAGCACATTTTGACATAATATATAATGGTTAATTCACGTACCTTTCATATCTGCGAAATTACAGACAAATTTCACAATTTCATAAATCGGGGCATATACTCGATCACGAAAACATTTTCAATGATAAAATCAGCAGATCTCACGCTGCGAGCAACTATCACAGCCTCTTTTTCAACTGAACGCCTCCAGGTGGTACGAGGGCGGCCGGGTTTGCCACTTTAGACCCTCTTTCGGGATGTTGTTATAAGGTCTCCATAACACATGATCAATCCAACGCCACTTCCTTAAAAGAACCTTCTTGTCTATCAGCATCAGGGGCCCTACCGCCTAACTCAAAGCTTTAGCCAGAGCGATAGCAATGCTCTGTCCGTCCTTGTCATATCATATTCATAACACGATGACAAGGACGGACAGTGCACTGACGTCATAAACCAAAGCCAGAGTCAAAGCGATAGAGTTAGGCGGTCCCACCGCTGGTCAGTTAACTCCCACAGCCTTGCATTGGAGATGGTTCGTGGCCACCAGATTCCCAGTATCCGCCTAAGATATTTGTTGACGAACACCTGTAGCCTATCGGTGACTTCATTTTTGACGAGCCAGGTTTCGCATCCATAAAGGAAAACCGACTTGACGTTGGAGTTAAATATTCTTATTTTCGTGCGGCCGGCGTGTTATTATTGAGAACGTTTATTGAGGGGTAAAGTTTAATAGAAATAACTTGTTTTACAATTAGACGTTTAATGAATTTAACATAATATCATATCGCACACAATCATATCGTGAGAGTAATAAATAAACTATAGCATTATTCAACATTAGAAAAAGCAGATATTTGGTGCGCAGTAGAACAAAAGCGATACATTGTCCCTTTCTCGTCCGTGTTGTGCGTGGTGGTGCGAGAGGGACGGCTACAGCTTGTACGCCTGCCGCATCATCAGGTCGAAGTAGCAGTCGTTGTCGATGGACACGCTGAGCCCGCTGTAGTAGTTCATGAACTCTTCCAGAGTCACCTACAAACAAATTGATACACGATAATAATATTAAGATAATTTTATATAAAAAGAAATACTAGAAAAAATCGACTCACCCGTAGCACCTCAGACAGGACTCTAACCCGCACCCTTGGGATTCCGGCCTAATGCACTAACCAAATGCCTTGAGGTTCCGGCCTAATGCACTGATAGGACCAAATGCTACCGAGTCGCTGATAAATTGGTCAGTGCTTTGTAGAGATGGGTAGGTCCGCTCTTAATTAGGAGTTGCATCAGGATGTACATCCAGCTCTGGTGATGTACATCCAGGTCCCGTGTCCGTCGGACCCATATGGGTCCGGCGGCAGACTAACCGTCCGTCGTGATCGTGAACCTCTATCCCCTAAGGCGGAGTCAGACGGAATTGGGGCAGAATGCGGATTGACCAGGATAAATAAGAAATAAAAATAGTATGGGACAAATCAATCTCATATATATTTTGTAATAATCATGAATTACCAATAATCTCTAATTAAAAAGTAAAAAAAAAAAACAAAAATCCCCTAATTTGGTAACAGAACTAAAAAAAATCTAATAATCAAACATAAACAAAAACTCCCATTGGGTTGATAACAATTGAAAAATCGAATACCTATAATACTTATCACGAAAAACCAAAATAAATTTTAATTAATTTAATTTTAATATAAATATGTATGTTAGTTTGTAAGGTATATATTGTATGGGCCTAGTTGCCTGAATAAAAAAAATAAAAAAAAATACGCCTAACAACAAGTTTGAAGCTAGATAATTTAAGAACAGGAGTAATTTGAAATGAATTGAATCACATCACTCACACCCGCGCGAGCGAACCGAACGATGCATATCCCAACGCGCGGGTCCCACTCCGACTCCGGCCCGCCGCCGCAGCCCCACCGCACCGCACCTCCCCCTGTGATCCGTAATCCCGTGATTCAGTTCCACAACCTATGAGTTACTCTATGAACCGCTGTGCAATCCGCTCCTGAACGGAAACTATGAACGGAATCCGACTGGTCGTTGGATGTACATCTATCACTGTGGCATGTGATGCAGGTCCACTGATGCGTTTCCAACCGGACCTACCCATCTCTAGTGCTTTGGGCCGGAATCCCAAGGGTGCGGGTATTCTTATGGTGCGAGTTCGAGTCCCGTCTGAGGTGCTAAGGGGGATTCGATTTTTTTTTATTTTTTTCTTATGTTGGTATTAAGTAATCATCTTAATATAAAAATAGCATTGTGAATGGCTAAAATCTAAAAATTCTTTCTTTCTTAAAATTTAACATGTGCTTAATTTTATTATGATGTTATGAACAGTCGTGTATTTCGTATCAATCAGGTCGATTTATTAAATAAAACAAATTTTGATGAGTTTGTGCAAACTCTGAGCTAAAATTAGTCACAAGAATTTGTTTACATCAAATAATTTGACGTACAGCTTGACCATAAAGAGTTGAAATTAAATAAAATGGAACTAAAAATTTTCAGTACTAAATGTAGTCAGTGTTGCCAAATTATTCGTGATTTTGACGTATTTACATAGAAAGTGGCGCCCTCAATTTATGTCAACTCTTTATGGTCAAGCTATAGGTTCTATGAAATACTTAGCTCCCAAAGAACATGTTTAAAAAAAATACTTTTTGAAAAAAGCTTAGAAATATTAAAACCTTAAATTTTTTAAAACTTTTTCAGTAAATAAGTTGTGCCACGACCGGACATCTGTCTGGATTCTGTCCCTAAAGAATTACACCTTTTTAGGGTTCCGTAAAAACGGAATCCTATAGACTCCACTGTCCGTCTGTCTGTCTGTCACCAGGCTGTATCTTTTGAACCGTGATAGCTAGACAGTTGAAATTTTCACAGATGATGTATTCGGCTGCCCTACAAAGAAGTCAAGTAACTAAGTTTCCAAAAAAATTTATTTATGTCATTTTCTGTTTCAAAAAAGCAAATCACATCTACTATTTTCTTTTTTTATTAAAATTCGGTTTAATTCGGAAAATATAGCCAATTATTTGTTTCAAGTATCTTTTTACGTTTGCAAAATCTACGCTAAAACAAAGTATATTTCCCGTTTCTAACTTAAAAACAAGCAAGTCTTATCAAGATAAGTACTGTATTTAAAATAGATTAGCAGATACTTGATTCTTATGTACTGATTTTATAGTGGTAAGTAAAATATTCTATGGCTCTATGCAAATCTGAAAACAATAGAGATAGGGGTACTTATTTCTAACTTTAGAAGTAAAGGACATCATCCATTTTGGTCCAAATGTGAAAGTACCGGCCAAAAAGCAAAAGTGCTTTATTCTGATAGATTTTGTCCACCTAAGCATTTCTTATTATGGCACCGAAGCTGTAGCACCGCTATACTTGATTTTAAATAAGTTCAAAAAGTCTGTCTTTTCATACATTTTGGCACAAATGTAAAAAAAAAAACCGGCCAAGTGCGTGTCGGGCCACGCGCAGTAGGGTTCCGTAGTTACATTATACCATACCATATTTTAATACCGCTATCATTTTTCACCTGAAAAAATAACTTTGGTTTTCACAGTGTTTGTATGAACGACAAAGTTATATTTGCGGTTTTAGAAAATGTATTTCGAAAACTTTTTACTGTATCTCGTTCAAACCAATTTTCGTTGAAAGTGTTCACTAAGATCTATAGCATATATTTTTTTTAGATTTTTCACTCTCTTACTTTAAAAGTTAAAGGGGGGGGACACACATTTTACCACTTTGGCAGTATATATCTTTCAAACGGTTGACTTTGTGAAAAAATTGTCTTAGGAACCTCAATGTCATTTTTAAAGACCTATCTATAGATACCCCGCAAGTATTGGTTTGATGAAAAAAAATCTTTTCTGTTTCAGTTCCATGTATGAGGGACCCCCCCTTAATCTTTTATTTTTTTATTTTTGTGCAGAAATCGTAAAGCGGTTTACAGAATACATCTACCTACCAAGTTTCAACTATGTAGTCTTAATACTTTCGGAATAAAGTGGCTGTGACATACGGACGGACAGACAGACAGACAGACAGACAGACAGACAGACAGACAGACAGACAGACGGACAGACAGACAGACAGACATGACGAATCTATAAGGGTTCCGTTTTTTGCCATTTTGGCTACGGAACCCTAAAAAGTCGGCCAAAAAGCAACTTCTGATAGATTTTGTCCGCCTAAGCATTGCTTATTATGGCACCGAAGCTGCAGCACCGCTGTACTTGATTTTAATCGAGTTCAAAAAGTCTGTCTTTTCATACATTTTGACACAAATGTGAAGCGGTGTGCTACAGCTTCAATTTCATAATAAAAAATGCTTAGATGGACAAAAACTATTAGAATAAAGCACTTTTGTCTTTTGGCCGGCACTTTGATATTTGGACCAAAAATCTATGAAACATGGATGATGTCCTTTCATTTTTTGTACCGTAGAGTATTAATGTGCTAAGAGTGCTTAATAGATTAAATATTACAAGAAAAATTGATTAAATCCTACAAGTATCGATATACCAAAATGCTATCCATAATTTCATCCCTTATTTTGCCACTTAGAGGATGAATTTTGGGTGATGCTACAAAGCAATTTTCTTATTTGTATTGGAAAGTATTTGTGCCGAACTTTAAATTAATCGACTAATAAAAGTAATGTTTCCCCATCATCCCCATTTTTATACTCTCATTCAGGGATTATAATATTTTAAAAAATGCTGAAAATCTTATTTTATTGTTTGTTTCGTAGAGCATTAGTTCCCCAAAAAAACAGATATTTTTCATTATAAGGAGAATGATTTGTTTTTTATGTGTTTGTTTGTAATTAATAAACTGAAAATTACTTTACCGATATTACAAATCGTTTCTCATGGACTGACTAAACTACTTACTAAAAAGCTTACATTTGGAATATATTTATAATGTAAGCATAAATAACCTAAAAAAATGAATGTCGCTAAAATATTACTTTCTACATAATACAATATTTTTAATTTTCCTACAAAACCACTGTTAAGTACTTACTAGTTTTCTGGTACTAAATCGGTCTACTAAACTCTTAGAGCATTTAACCAATTACTAAACTAAAGTATAATAAAGAATCTCAAGTTACTTGTTTATAGCGTAGAATATCATTGACAAATCAATAAATATTTCTACGCAAAAAACTATTTTCGTTCGTCAAAATGTAGGTAGGTATAATAACTTTTTTTACATACGTATGTTTTTGCTTTAAATACCGATTATATTTTAACATTTTCGTGTTCATAATTTCACATTTTTTAATAAAAACACAAAATAACGTTTTGAAGCTCTCCTGTAATTTTTTTCTGAAATGAGATATTTGGATTTGGTTTAGGGCAGCCGTATTTCTGTTGCCGTTTTATCAACAAATACTAAAAACAGAATAAAAAAAAAATTTAAAGGCCTACTCAAACCTGACCGGTATCCTGTACCGGTGTCAGTAACGGTATTCCCGACCGATATCCTGACCGGTATTTTGTATGGCATTACCGCAGCTGTTGCGGAACACCTTTGAACAGCGCGTTACCGCATACCCATCGAGATATCGTTACCGCCACCGGTATAGGATACCGGTCAGATTTGAGTACGCGTTAAATGGGGCTCCCATACGACAAACGTGATGTTTTTTTGCCGTTTTTTGGTACGGAACCCTTCGTGCGCGAATCCGAGTCGTACTTGGTCGATTTTTTAATTACCTTTCCATCAACAACGCCCTCAGCCTCGAAAGTAGCAAGGAATCTATTCATTATAGTGTCCGCAGTTTCTTCACCGCTCATGTACCTGAAATGCATACAAATAACAATTTCATACTCATGGCTACGGAAGAAGAGCTTGACACAAGAAAATACTTTATAGAGACTGTTTCAAAGATCACACTTTTATTTATTGAAAGTAAGTGAGAATTTGTCCACAATCACACCACACATAATAAACGTTTGAACGCTACGCTTAAGCTTCGTACAGACTGAGGCGAATTCCGCGCGAAATTCGCGAGTGCGATCACGTAACTCAAAGCGATAGCCATAGCCATAGCCATTGTCAAAGAAATTGCTATGGCAATGGCTATGGCTATTGCTTTGAGTTACGTGATCAAAATCTGTCAAAATGAGCGACGCGCGCGATTCGCTCGCCTCAGTCTGTACGAAGCTTTACTTTTAAAGCTTAAATAATTATGAGCAATATAGTCCAATAAAACTAGCTTTATCTGGACATAATTAGATAACTGAAATTTTCTTTTTCTATGTCATGAATTAGTGTTAGTTATAGTTAAAATAATAAGAATTAAACATTTCGAAACTTCGCATAAAACTAAAAAAAAATAAAAAAGAAATTTCAACAAATTTTGATTTCATTATTACAGCATAATAAATAACTTAGTAAATGCACATGTATTATGCTATGACGATTGCATTTTAGGTAAATAAATCAAAATTAAACTAATTGATCAATCGGAACTATTGTTAATAAAGAAGGTTCAGTAAGTGGCAGATATTTTGGCTTATCTTACCAGAAATTATAGGTAACTGTAATTTAATAAGTCATACTGAATGGTATATAATGTGACGACGAACATGCGAAATTGGATTTAGTTTAATTTTGCTATTAGGTGATAGCATTCAAATGTACCATAAAATTATACTAACAAGGTATTTGGTTAACTATTTTGCTTTTAGGAAAAAGCTAGGTAATGTACGAAATCTCATGATTTTTGTATGAAACGGTTACCACCCCGGATTTCTAACATCACATATCTAATTAATATTTGACACTAAGTGTCAATATCAATATCCGATAAACTAATAAAAACAACGAGTTTATTATTTATGTCCAGATAAAGCTAGTCTTGTGTCGCAAACTTATAGAAATCACAGACTTTGATGTGTTGTATGGAATTGACAAGCTTACGGCACGTAATTTTATAGTTTACTGCTTATTTTAAAGCTTTCATAGTAAACGTAGCGTTCAAACGCATAGAATGTTGGTTATTGGAGTAGGGGGGCTGGTGTTAGGTGATGATGCGGACTACGATAGAGCATGCTCACTTAGATAAAGCCTATTCACTCTCGCCTTGAAAAGGCCCAAGTTATAACTATTGGGAAACAAATCGGGAGGCAGCCTGTTCCTCTCCTTTTATGCGCAAAGGCTATATTCTTGTTCATATTTATTTATAGCAACAATTTTTCATAGGCGTCAGCTCCCTTACTGCTAACAATTTTGTGATTATGGATGTAAGATTAATTTTGACAGTTTCAGTTGCTAACAGAGAGCTATTGCAATATTTGCAATGAACTGCAGCTGCCAAGTCGTACAACCATAATCGCAAAAATAACTAATTAATTTCAAAAGCCAATTTTTAGCAACAGACTCAGTAATCTGGGGGTAGATGTATGTGCTATTGTTTTATATTTTTTTTTGCAAATGAGTAATATTAAGCTAGTAAGTAACCGACATCGCTCGAAGGATCGCTCAGCTGAAGTGGCAGTGGGTTGGACACATAGCGAGAAGAACCGATGGCCGTTGGGGCGGAAAGGTTCTGGGGCCGTACCGGCTAACAAATCGAGCTTCGGAAAATTTGCCGAGTTCCAAATTAAAAAAGATAAATTGAAGTAAGGAATATCGTATTGTACTATTTGTTGAAGTTATTTGGAAGATATGGATGTTTGTGTGACCTCATGAAATAGGGTTCGCCATTTTGGCCCAATTGGGGCTCGATTTATCTGTTTTAATTTGAAACCCGACAGACTTTTCGAAGTTCGATTCGTTAGCCGGTACGGCCCCTGGAATGGCGATTACGCACCGGACCGGACTCGGCTCCGTGGGTAGGCCCCCGACAAGGTGGACCGACGATCTTGTTCGTGGTCACGGTAGGCCGCTGGATGCGGGTAGCGCAGGACCGATCGTCGTGGAGATCCTTGGGGGAGGCCTATACCCAGCAGTGGGTGTCGAGCGACAGATATGATGATGATTATGATATTAAGCTATCTGTATCATACCTAGGATGGGACCTGACGGAGTATACGCCGCGAATGTCGTCCAGAGTAATGGAGCCGTCTCCCGTCTTGTCCAACTTCTTGAATGTCTGCTCCACAATGGCACGACGTGAATCCGACATCGGAGGCTGTGGTAGATGAAGCATATTTATTTTAAGTAATGGTATTTTAGTATGACCCATAAATAATTCAATGTAAGAATTTTACGAGAGAAATGAATTTGTCCGCACATAAAACCACGCCTACTAGCAATCAAAGTTACGAACTGGACGGTAATGTAAAATTAGGGACTTGAGTGTTCAGTGTTTTAATCGAATATACGGAGAAATAACGTGTAACGTATTCTGCCATAATTATATAATAAAATTTCGACTCCTAGTGGCTGTACTTACACGAACTTGTCTAATAAACTCATCGAGACTGACGGAGCCGCTGTTGTCAGTATCAAACTTCTGAAACAGTTCTTCCATTTCCTGAAAAAGACAACATTAGCATGTGTAAATATTTGACTCATAATCATATAGAAGTGAATTGTGGTTTACACGAAGTCTTTCATAAGCATCGACTAATTAATTATTACCTCTGGGGTGATTTCTAAGCCAGTTTCTTTCAAACCGTTCACAAATTCTTCCTTATTCAACTGCTTGCTACCATCGTCGTCCATTCTTCGGAAAATCCTGAAAAGAAAGAATTTAATAATAGTTTCAAATTCATCATTTCAGCTGGACACCCACTGCTGTGCTACGCGCACCCAGCGGCTTCCCGCGACCTTCACCAGTCGTCGGTTCACCTTGTCAGGGGCCTACTACCCACGAGGCGCAGCCGTCCGGCTCACGGTCGCCATCGGATCTTCTCGCTATGTGACCCACCCACATATAAATAGATAGTAGATTACACAACACAACCTCTACTTAATCAAAGAAGGTAGGCTAATGAATTGGTAAATCAAGATCGTCATTTTATTATAAGTAAGTACAGCAAAATAGTTGTAGATTTAGCGATTTAGTGACGTGAGTTTTAATAGCAGTGCTAAACTCACGTCTCACGCCTGTTCCGTCTTATCCCATTAGAAACAAATAAGTACTATTGTGATATAGACGCCTTAGTATGTTGACATTAAACTTGTATATGTAAGGTAATAAATTTATAAGGCCATTAACAAATTCTGACCTACTGAGACCCATGACGACAGCGGTTCTGCGCGAGCGGTACAGCAGATGCAGCTTCTCCAGTGGGTCTGTCTGTGGCTCCTTCTTCTACATCAGGGGTCTCGCGGGCCAGCTCCGGCCCACGAGCACCTATAAACCGGCCCGCGAAAACAGGCGGGATCGTACCAACATACTGTAATTTCATAAATGGTATGTTGGTACGATGAGCTAGCTAGATTCTGGCCCTTGGGACTTCATTGAGGAGTTAATCTGGCTCTTATGCTAAAAAGTTTGGAAACCCATGTTCTACATCAACTCCCCTATTACGGTAAATTAAACATAAGTGCAGGAATTTGCAGGACATTACTTCTCTACTTACAAACATGTCAAGACCCTTGATGCCAGAGGCTCAGCGCGTACAGAAGACCGCATCAACTCTTGTGGGATCAATCAATAATAAGTGCATAATATTCCTCTTATACTGACCTATCGAGACCCATGAAGCCGGGAGGTTTAGTGCGAACAGAAGACCACATCAACTCTTATGTGATCAACCAGTAATAAGTGCAGGATATTATTTCTTCCATACGACCTGCCAGGACCCATTATGGCTCTGCCCGAAAGGTGTAGGTGTAGCAGACAAATTTTCTCCAGTGAACCTGTTGCCAACTACAGTGCACTTGTGCTCTTCTACATCAACTCCTCTATTGAGGTTAATCAATCATACATTTCATGATGGATGACATAATACCGAGATTCAGTGTGCACAGAAGACCGCATCAACTCTTGTCTTGTGGTTGCAATCAATAGGTAAGAGCAGGATATTTCTCGTATGCTGACCTGCCGAGGCCCATGATGCCAGAGGCTCCGCGCGAGAGGCACAGCAGACGCAGCTTCTCCAGTGGGTCTGTGGTTGACTGCAGTGCGCGTGCGCTCTTCTGCATCAACTCCTCCTCTTGACGTGAAGTCGCCGACATCGGTCTATGCCATGCTACTATAAGTGCAAAACAAAAATGCTATTTTAGAAAATAACTTGGTAACTACATATAATATCATGATAATCACGCACATAAAAAACGCCACAGGCTATGAGGAGAATTAACGTGAGCCGATAGCCACAAAATAATTTGTTCTTTACAGTAATTACCTATACTAAAATACTAAGTGGCACTTGGCAAAACTTTGATGTAAGTTTCGTTAAAACAAGTCTTCATGCACCAATTATACTGAGAGCGCAACAGCGGTACAACAGAATAAATAATAGCATAGGCGATACCCACATTTTCGCAATTATATTATTGAATCAAAAGAAGATCACTTGATATTAATAATAACTAGGTATAAATACTTCGATGATATATGTAACAATTTTATTTTACTCTAATAAAATTGTAACTGGGACACATGAAACAATAACCCATTTCATGCTACATGTAACATCGCGTTCAGCGCCATGCGGCGCACCGCACCTTTATTTTCAAAAGAATGAATAGTCTAATTAAAATAACGTTACAATTTCTAGTTATTAAAACCAGCAGCGGTGATAAATGTTTTCTTTTTATTACTTGAATTGAATACCATTAAACAAAGAAAAATCATTAAGGGGCATCAATGATAGGGCATACAACGCTTGAAAAAACTTAATCGAGATTATCGAAATTATTGAAAACATTGTCGTTTTTATTTGATTACGAGTACTAATAAACTATTTATCATTTTGGAAAACTAGCAATCACAAAACTAGAGAACTAGCTAGGCTTTTTGTTATTAATGGTTGGCACAGGGCACAGAATTGAAAATTACATAATTGGAGGTCACATTAAATATATTTTTCTATCGAGAAAAGTTTTATCCATCATGTTTCTATCAATCACAACTGAATAGGTACTGTCTAATATCAACATTATTTTTTTGGGACTGACAAATCAAGTAATACTATGTGAAATCGTTGCTCAAGTGTACTTGACGTTGTAAGGCCCTATAATAACTCTACTAACTTACATTTTCTTTATTTCGAAATTGACTTCCTTCTATTTATGTATTCTTAGGAGTTTTTAACGAAAGGCGGCCACGGAAGAAGGTAGGTAGGTACCTAGGTATATACAAAGATCGTTGGCAGCCATTTCCATTAACTTCCCCTTGTTAACCACGTGGCCAGAATCGACACTCGGTGGTTGCTATGTACGCCCGCATGAAACACGATCGATACAATATACCGTAAATAATTAAGGTAAGTAAGTACTACGTTACAATTATTAGGCTGTGACTGTGACATTAGGCCTACTTTTGTTCATTTATCTTTCTGTATAAAATAATAATTATATTCAATTCTTACTACACACGGCGAGAATAGGAGAAATTATATAGTAAATTCGACAGTAAAGTCTGCAAGTTGACTATTACAGCTTTCGAACATTATTAAATTCAAATAAAATCGGATTGAATTTATCATACAAATACATTTCAGAAATTAGCTCATGCTCTTTTGCATGGAAAATCCATAATTTTATAAACCCATCAATATTTCAATCACTATACTATTCTTATTATTTATTATAGTGATTGAAATATTGGTGGGTTTTAATGATAATCAAAAACAAGTTAGGTACCTATCTATTAATCTAAGATGGTCATAAGGATGTTCTGGACTAGACTTGAACTGCGAAGGTTCAACAGAACTCCTCCTTAGGGGCCATCCATAAATTATGTCACACGTTAAGGGGGAGGAAGGGGGTCGACGAAGTGTGTGACAAGGGAGTGGGAGGTTTCCTAAATTTCGTGACGTCACATTTGAAAATCATTTAATTTGAAATAAGAAATAAAACAAATTTCGAAACTGCTGTTTTAATTCAATGACTAATTATTTCTAGATGTAAAATTGTAAAATATGTGACGTCACACTAGGGAGGGGGGTTCTCACAAGCTGGTCACTCCAGCCTGCCTAGCATGACCGATTTATATCGCGTGATATAGCGTTTTATCACGTTTAACTGTCAAAAATACAAAGCAATCTGACAGTTGAGTGTCGATAAAATGCTATATCACGCGATATAAATCGATCATGCTAGGCAGGCAGCTATGACAAAGACGGGGGAGGGGGTAAAAAAATCATGATATTCGTGTGACGCAATTTATGGATGGCCCCTTAACAATAAACAGTGCGAGATAGGTACTAGGGGTATTATACCATGAAAAGTGTGAAATATTAAAACTTTAAATTTATAATATCACCGCTTACATAGAGGTACCTACCACAATTAAAATATTTCTTACTTTTTAAGCCTGCCTTTTGAGGTTTTTGAAGGAAGTTTTTATAAATGCTACTAATTCAGTTAGTTCATTAATCCCTTTTTTATCTAGACTAATTAGTTTTCGACGAAGTCGGAAAAGTGTAAAGTTATTGGATTAGGAATTTCCGTCAAAGTCTTTTTGTTCCCGAGACCTAAATACAGTAAGTATTAAAGCTAAGCTATTAATAAGTAATCCAATACAAAATGACTCAAAACAGATTTTTGGATTGTTTATCCTGTGCTCAAACAAAATTATTTAATTCGTCAATCGATTATTTTTTCGAAAACCAACAATTCAAACATTGGCACAGGTATACCTACGCTCTTCATAAAACAAGATTATTTATTATCGTATTAGATAACCGTATTAGACAATCGTTTCTTTTTCGAAAACCGACAATAATAGCTTATGAATTTGAAGTTTTTTCAGGTTATGCAACACTTGCTGCAGGTTGGTTTCGGGCGTTTGGCAGCACTCGCCGCATTTGCTGCATTGCAAAAGTGCAGTGCGGAAAACTAAGATTTCGTTTCGTAATTACCTACCTACCTGTTTTCAAGAAAATGAAATTCCATATTCTTTTAGAATTCATTCACGTGTTTGTGCGTGTCTTATAAATTGGCCGGTCATATCTTAAAAATACCATAAAACGCAAAACGCGATTGATCCGAATTGTTGTGTACATGGAATAATGTCGACCTTGTCTTGCATGCAAAAGTTGTACTTTTTGCGAAATGCGCGGAAAACTGCAAACTTTTTTAAGTTTTGCTTTGTTTTAATCAAGAGCTTTGCAGTTTAATTTTCATAACCTATATTTTTTTTTGACAACATAGCTTATATCATTTTGAAAGTATTTTAGAATTTAAACCCACCCATAGCCCACAGCTCCGTAATATATCTAATAATTTTCGAGATACCCATAGCACGTGGAACCACGTCCAGTGCCTTTATTTTAAAGCTTCGATATTTACTTACTTATTAATGATCTTAATATTTTTGACAAAATTTTGATTTTTCTACGATTATAATAAACTAAGTTTACTGACTCCGTTTAGCACGTAGTAGGTAGGAATCTCAAAAATATGTAAAAACGAAAGAAAGTCCACTGCCGTTTTTCACGCATAAGCTGTGCGCATTTATAAGTAGGTAGGTACCTACCTATACCTACCTACGCAAGATGCAAACGTAAAGTTTCACTCTTCTTTCTATGAGCATTTTCCTTATGAAAATAATTATTCGCATTGTTTATTTAACTAATATGTTTTCATTCACCCTTATACCTAGGTACGGTATAGTCATTTCGTTGATCAAAAAAATCAAAACTTGTAAAAAAACTTATAACTTGTAAAACTCAATGGAAAATCCCGAGTATTTCTGAAGGCGTCGGAGACTCTCCATTCAGTCTGGCAATTTTTAACCGACTTCCAAAAAAGGAGGAGGTTCTCTGTTCGTCTGTATATTTGTTTTTTTGTGTATGTCCACCGATTACTCAAAGACGGCTGTACCGATTAAAATGATTCAAACGTTCAATTTTCAAATCAAAATCAGGGATATTATTAGCTTTATTTTTCTTGCTTGTTTATTTATTAATGATTAAGATAATTTAAATGTAAATTAAAAAACAAATAATGCATTTAATTTTTTAGAAGATATGCAACCCAAAGTTCATTTTGTAAGTCTGACTCATATCGTCCACTCTAAAGCAGCCAAAAGCTGCATTTTCCACCTTTATAGCGCCTATATGGACCTTTGAGTAATAAGATTAGCTGCAATTATTACTAATGTGCTAGTTGGGTAGGTACTACCAGCATCTTTGGTTGTTATTAAATTGGGTCCTTCAAATATTTATGGTTTTGATTCATAAATTATCATAATTTAATCTAAAAATCTTTATCCCGAAACAGAGGACATGAGCTCACGAATTAGAAGCAGAGCCAAAATTGTATCACGTAACAGCGCAAGAGGCCTCGGTTCGATCCTCTGTAGGACCAATGTGTTTTGATGATTTTTATGATATTTCTAGAATGTTTACAATGCTTATAATATAATATTTGTAAAAGGTTAATTTACTTATTCCATAATTATATTTTAGCTGTTGCACCATTATTTGACCTGACGTGTCGACGATCGATCGTTTCAAACTGCTTTATTCCTGTAGGTCCCGCGTATAGGTTAGAAATTTAAGGCGAGCGCGAAATGGGGAAGGCAACTGTCAAAATGGCGCTGCGTACGCTTGTTCCACGACAACTATAAAAACATAGGACTTTTACTTAAAAAATCATTTTTTTTGCTTTAAAATGATTAAATTCTGTGTAATAGGCTTTAAAAATGTTGGCACTTACTAATTTCCGAAAAATCTGGATATAGAAAAAAATTATAAATTCTGTATAAGAATAAATTAATTTGGCTTCCCATTCCGGCATTTGCATTGTAGAATAGACTTTTATATCCATTTTGGGTCAATGGGTCTTTTACGGTAAAAAAAATACTACAAAATAAATACCTATTTTGCCATATACTTTGTTCTGAACGTCTACTGTCTTAGCAACAAGCGTACGCAGCGACATCTACAATTAGCTTTGCGTTGCCAACCCCATTCATTTAAAAATAAATTAAAGCTAAAACTACATAATTTATGCGTAGAATTACTGTCAAAATACATATATTCATCACACAAAAGATTTTAAACTGATATAATGTTTAGTTAAATTTATAATAAATCTCAAAGTCGTAAGAGCCTTAACATGCCGATAGAGGAGGGGCCAGGCCTTCAAAATTGAAATCCCGTCGGACAAGCGAATGCTCTACCGACAACTGGTATCATTGTCTTCAGCATGATCTCCTGAACAATAATATAGCGGTTGTCGCATTATAAAGTGGTGGAGGGGGGAGGGGGGGGGGGAGAAAAAAGGTGCAAAACTCGGTTATCAGAGTTTGGCTAATTTCTCAATAACCACTTGTTCGATTTTAACAAATAAACTGTCATCTGGTAGGTAATATTCTTAACAACAGATTTTATCAATCAATGGTTTTTGTAGATACTATAGTTTATGAAATAATTCGATAAAATATGAATTTCAAATAAATATTTTTTTTGTTTTGTAGAATTGAAGCAGTAAATTGAAATAAACTACTATGTAATTAAAACTATGAAGATTTGCTCTAAAAAAAAATATCGGTGAATAGCCCAGTCATTTCCTTATATAGAATAATAAACTTGTTAGACATTTTTGTCTAGTAACTAGCTAAAAAAAATTTTTTTGTGTCGCGTGGCGAAATTTTTTCTTCCATTTTTTTTCTTAAATCCTCTACAGAATTAAAAGTATGAAGATTTGCCTGAGGAAAAAAATAACGGTAAATAGCCCAGTTATCCCATTATATAGAATGATAAACTTATCAAACATCTTTGTCTGGTAATTATGTTAAAAAAATGTTTTTATTGCGTGGCGAATTTTCTTTATCTCTTTTTTTTTTCGAAAATCCTCTACAGAATTAAGACTATCAAAATTTGCCCCATAAAAAAATAATAGTGAATAGTCCAGTTATTTTTCTATATAGAATAATAAATTTGTAAAACATTTTTGTCTAATAACTGTGTTACAAAATGTTTTGTGGTGCGTGGCGAAATTTTCTTTACAATTTTTTTTTCGAAAATCCTCTACAAAATTAAATCTATGATGATTTGCCTCAGAAAAAAATGCTGGTGAATAGCTTAGTTATTGCACTATACAGAAAAATAAACTTATCAAACATTTTTGTCTAGAAATTATGTTAAAAAAAAAATATTTCTGTCACGCAGCGAAATTTTCTCTAACATATAATTTTTCCAAAAATCTTCTACAGAATTAAAACTATGAGGATTTTCTCCAGAAAAAAATATAGTAAATAGATCAATTATCCCACTATATAGATTAATAAACTTATCAAACATTTTGGTCTAGTAACTGTGTTAAAAATTGTTTTGTGTCACATAACACGGTGGACCTGCAAAGTTATGTTTAAATGAGTTTGCACGGCACAAAATATTTTTTAACACAGTTACTGGACAAAAATATTTGACAAGTTTATTATTCTATATAGTGAAATAACTGGGCTATTCACAATTATTTTTTTTCTGGGGCAAATCATCATAGTTTTAATTCTGTAGAGGATTTTCGAACAAATGGTAGAAAAAATTTCACCTCGTGAACAAATAATCATTTTTTTAACATAGTTACTAGACAAAAATGTTTATCATGTTTATTATTTTATATATAGTGGAATAACTGGGCTATTCATCAGTATTTTTTTTCCGAGGATAATCTTTATAGTTTTAATTCTGTAGAGTATTTTCGAAAAAAATGGTAGAAAACATTTCGCCAAGCGACCCAAAAAATTTTTTAAGCATAGTTACTAGATAAAAATGTTTAACAAGTTTATTACTCCATATAGTGAAACAACTGTGCAATGTACGAATATTTTTTTTCTAGGGCAAATCCTCATAGTTTTAATTTCATAGTACTTTCTTTCAATTTACTGCTTCGATTCTGCAAAACTAAAAAAGCCTTTGTTTGAAAATCATCTTTTTTCAATTTTTGTAATAAACTTTAGTATTTACAAAAACCATTGTTAGATAAAATTTGTTGTTACGGGTATTATCTACCATATGACACCTTATTTGTTTTAATCAGACAAGCGGTTACTGAAAAATTATCCAAACCCTGAAACCCGATTTCCGCATTTTTTCCCTCCCCTCCCTCCCCCCTCAACCACTTTATAATGCGACAACCGCTATATTCTTGTTCAAGAGATCATGCTGAAGACAATGATACCAGTTGTCGGTAGAGGAATCTCTGGTTCGACGGGAATCGTCATTAGACGACTTTCGTTAAAACGGTTTCCATATTATTCGGACAGTGACCTCCCGCACTATATCGATGATAATTTTGCTGTCTTCCAGCCAAATTTCAAAACTAAAAAACAAACAGCAAGCTAATTACTGTGGCAATTTTACGTAGTACTTTATACTATATGTACTTCTGTACTTTATTTTAATTTACTGCTTCAAATCTACAAAACCAAAAATGATTTTGTTTGAAATTCGACTTTTTTCTAATTATTTAATAAACTATAGTATTTACAAAAACCATTGCTAAATAAAATATGTTGTCAAGGATATTACCTACCCTAAGACACCTTATTTGTTTAAATCGGACAAGTGGTTGTTGAGAAAATTAACCAATTTCCGATACTCGACTTCCGCATCTTTTCCCTCCCCCCCTCCCCCCTCCACCACTTTATAATGCGACAACCGCTGTATTCTTGTTCAGAAGATCATGCTGAAGACAATGATACCGGTTGTCGGTGGAGCACTCTCTTGTCCAGCCGGAATCGTAATTAGACGACTTTCGTAAATGTGGCATCTCCTCTATACATGAACACGTAAAATTGTTTATGTAAATTTTACTTGTAGCTTATAAGTTTTGATAAAAAGGACGGTTAGGGTGTAGCAAAGGGGGTGCAGGAAAAAACACTTATAATAATTTTGAGATGTTTTCGTTTTATGATATTCTGTACGTTTTATGATTGATTCGGTTAGATAGAACAAAAATTAAGAACTTTTACTCATTACTTTTTTTCGTAAACATTATAGTTTCTTAGACACCTGTATTAAAGAGGTGGTTTATATTGAGATAGGCAGTCAACTGGCCGTATACAAGTTTTTCAAGGACTTTGGACAGGAAGGGAAGGATGGATATAGGTCAGTATTCAGAAAAAGTATTTGGATTAGGTTTTTTTGGGAGAGGGATAACATTTGCATCTTTCCAAGATGTAGGAAAAACACCAGTTAAAATGGAAGTATTTAGGATTTTCTTGAGCGTCCCTTATCACAGTATTGCAGCGATTTCTAGCACGATTATATTTAATAATAATAATAATATAATAATAATAATAACCTTTATTTCTCACCATAATCTTAAAATTTACAAAATGTAAGTAGTATGTAATGCATCAGTTTTTTTGTTACAATGTGAAAAAGTTATCTAATACTTATTTATCTATTGAAGGAAAAAAAAATAAAAAATGACTATGGCGGGCTGCCTTCTAAACTAGGACGGATCCTGTGTCTCAGGTAGTCAACCCTCCACCCCACAAATGGTCTAGAAAATATAGGTTGTTTCAAGGACACAAAAATATATATTATACATTAACATTTTAAAAAGGGGAACAGTAAGATAGTTTGTGTAGTGTGTGTGTGTGTGTGTGTGTGTGTGTGTATGTGTGTGTGTGTGTGTGTGTGTGTATGTGTGTGTGTGTGTGTGAGCGCGTGCGTGCGTGTGTGTGTGTGTGTGTGCTGCGCGTACGTGCGTGTGTGTGTATGTAAACATGACTATGAGTTTGTTTTTGCGTATCTATAAGCATGTTTATTGTATTATTTTAAGAATATTTTCCGTTTCATCATAATCTAGTACAATTAGTACAATAATCTCATTTCGATCCGAGGGATTGCCCTTAAACTTTGCTTTGGCCCTGTTTTTCTTGTCCATTAACTTTTGTATGTCTTCCGTTAACCATGGCGCCATAAAATAGTAAGCCAGATTACTTTACTTAAGAAAAGGTTTTTTTTTTATAATCATTATTATTTGTAACATCAATAATTATTTAGGTAAAAGGTAGATGTATTATAAAAAAAAAATATTGTAATTTTACATTAAAATTTTCAAATGAATAATTTGTTTCAAGAATTGCTCCACAGTAATTTCCTGTGTCTCTAATTTAGTCAATATTTTTTTTAAATTTCTTATCAAATATAATATCTATAGCGGAGCTGACGAATTAAAATGTTATAAAAATGTATTTTTACTCATTAAAACATGATAATACCCAATCATTTGCTGTTAATATTAAAGCTGGCAGGTATTAAAAAAATGTGTCCTTTTGAGAATAGGTCATTACGCGAATAAGGCATTATGCGAATGTGTCTTTTCGAGAATGAGGTATTATGCGAGTGGGTCCTTTCGAGAACAAGTCATACCGAGAATGTGTCCTTTTTTTGGCCGTGTGGCATTGTGCGAATAGGTCCTTTTGCTACTAAGCCGACTTTTTTTTCGTAAACATTATAGTTTCTTAGAAACTTTAAGTTTTCACTGTAAAAAAGAGATGGTCGTAATTTGGAGAGGTTTATATTTTATGATATTGTGTACTTTTTATGATTTTGTCGATTAGATTAGACAAAATTAAGGAACTTTTAGGGCCATACCTCACCGAGATGCCATGGCGACGTGGCCAGCGACGTTGCCAACTAGTTCATATTGAGATGTATGACGTCTAACTCACTTGGCGACCGACTGGCGGCGTTGCCAAGTAGCCAGAGTAGCCAGAGTCGACCGCTCCGCATGCGGCGACTGGTGACGCTGGCTACCTGGCAACGCCGCCAGTTGTTTGCACGTGTTTGTATGCTCCGTCACTCACTCAGTCGCCAACCAGTCGCTGCGTTGAACGCACGTCGGTACTGAGAGCAAAATGTCGTTCGATACTGAGAGATTTATCATAGAAATTGAAAATCGGCCGTGTTTATGGAACAACGGATTGAAAGAGTACTCTGACCGGAACTTGAAAATTAAATGTTGGGATGAAATGGTGAACATTTTTAAAGAAAAAGAAGATATGACAAATGAAGAAAAAAAGCAACTATGTAAGTGCAATGTTTTATTAATATTTTGTTAAACATATATATTTCTATCTTGCCATGGTAGTGGGTTATGATTAACAAAATAGTCTGCAAGTTTGTCTCGAACTGTTAATGCTGTTCTCCCTCCTCTATTACGATTCTGATCTGTAGCAGGTTCGAACCCCGTTACTACCAAAGTATCGTCATATGAATAGCCATCTCTAGAACGTACAAAATTATGCAAAATACAACATGTCTTAACAATCTTCTTTGCTAAATCTATATTAACATTCAGTGGCCTGTGGAATATCCTCCACTTATTAGATAATATACCAAATGTGCACTCGATATAACGGCGTGCTCTAGATAAACGAT
Organism: Agriphila geniculea; assembly: GCA_943789525.1. Classification (NCBI taxonomy): domain Eukaryota; kingdom Metazoa; phylum Arthropoda; class Insecta; order Lepidoptera; family Crambidae; genus Agriphila; species Agriphila geniculea. Next base: position 21,184,702 of record OX038875.1, read on the forward strand.
AGTTAAAAATTCTTTGTTTGTAACTGAGATTGTGTCCTCCGTAAGGTCTCATGAGGTTTTCGTGTAGTCCGAAAGCTTCATCTCCTACAATTGTATAAGGAATATTGTCACCATTTTCTATCAGTGGTTTGGCCTCAGGGATACTTAAAGAATTGCTCATGAGGTTAGTGTAAAAAGAGCTTTCCTTAAAAATCCCCGAATCGCTGCTTTTTCCATACGCTCCAACATCTATATACGTGAAATTATAATTAGCATCACATATTGCGAGTAGAACAATTGAAAAGTAATGTTTATAGTTGTAGTATAGTGATCCGGAATTTACTGGCTGAATTATTCTGATGTGTTTTCCGTCAATGGCACCAATGCAATGTGGGAAATTGGTGTTTTTTTTAAATCCTCTTGCAATGCTTTCCCAATCATTTTCTGTAGTAGGTAATATTATAAATTGTCTTTGATGTTTGCATATAGCGTCACATACTTCTCTAATTATTGTACATATTGTTGTATAACCGAGTCTGTAGTTGTAATATAGTTCCATAAATGTACAACCTGTTGCAAGATACCTGCAAAAAAAAATTATAAGTCTAACTTAAAATTTACTTTCAGCTGTTACATTACAAAGAAAGTGGAAGAGTATCCGCGGCTGCTTCACAAGGGAAATTGGCCGCCAAAAAAATGTTAAGTCTGGATCTGGCGGTGAATCACGTAAAAGTGAATATATCTTCTTTAAACAGCTGCAATTCTTAAAAAATGTTGTAGCTATAAAGGAACCTGAACACGTTGCTGATGAAGAACCTGCGGAGAACTCTGAACCAGATATACAGATGGTACAACGTAAAAAAAAGAGAACAAAGGCCACTACGTGTCCCGAAGATGATAAAATCCTTGAAACTCTACAGAGAAGCATCGAGACGAGGGAAAAATTTGACGAAAAAAATGATGACGAAGACAGGTTATTTATGTTGTCTTTGGTAGGTACATTAAAAAAAGTACCTCCAGAAAGAAAAATGGATACGAAAATGAAGATAATGTCTATACTCGACAACGCAACTAAGCCTGTATATTACCCCCAAAGCTCATGGTCGCAATCCCAACAAATGCAACAGTCTCCTTCAAGCTACCATCCTGGATATTCTACTCGTTCCGGAGGATCTGAAATGCCACACACCTTACATACACCTTTGTCGAATTTGTCAAATTACTCCGACGAATCGACCATTTTAGACATGTATGATTAAATTATAAATATATGCTTACCTCAATGTCACAAATAGTTTTTCTTCAGGACTTATAGATTTTCTTAATATTGTATCTTGTTTAGTTAAATCATTCCGACATAAACTCAATAATTCATCAAATGATGTTAGTGACATCCTCAGATAATTGAACATTTTTTCAGGGTATTTTCTTAAATCTTCATAGAGTTTGAGAAAAACACCGCTTTGATTTCGGTTTGATACAAACGGATGTACCCATATTTTATTCTTTTTTCGTTTCATCTTTTTGCGACGCTGGTAATAATATAATAACAGTGCAGTTTCCACGTCCATTCCTGACTGTGTCGAGACAGAACTGAATGTATTGGCGACGCGATTGGGCGACTCAGTCTGGCGACGCAGGGACACCAGACGTAGCCATGGCAACGTCGCTGGCCACGTCGCCATGGCATCTCGGTGAGGTATGGCCCTTACTCATGACTTTTTTTTCGTAAACATTATAGTTTCTTAAAAACTTGAAGATTTCACTGTAAAAAAGAGATAGTCGTAATTTCGAGAGGTTTACATTTTATGATATTGTGTACTTTTATGATTTTGTCGATTTGATTAGACAAAACTAAGGAACTTTTACTCATGACTTTTTTTCGTAAAGAATATAGTTTCTTAGAAAATTGAAGATTTCACTGTAAAAAAGAGATAGTCGTAATTTCGAGAGGTTTTTATTTTATGGTATTGTGCACTTTTTATGATTTTGTCGGTTAGATTAGGCAAAACTACAGAACTTTTACTCATGACCTTTTTTTCGTAAACATTGTAAATTCTTAGAAAAAATTCGTTTAAAGTTAATAGATAATTTTAATAATACGACCTTGTGACAGAAACACTAGTGTATATGTTACCGGCAATGTGTATAATCCGGCATTGTATACAGGCATTGTATACAATGCCTAAAACGATCAGGCAATGTATGAAATATAATTCATTTTATACTTTGCCTAGGCATTGTATACAATGCCTGCTGGTCCACCGGCAATGTGTAAAATAAGTATATTTCTGTTGTCTGTTATAAAAAAATAACCTCGAAATTTAAGGCTCACGCTCCGCTACGCTTCGCGCTCGCCTTAAATTTCTAACCTATACGCGGGACCTACAGGAGTGAAGCAGGTTCGATTCCAAACTCAAATTTCTGTTGTCTGTTATAAAAAAATAACCTCGAAATTTAAGGCTCACGCTCCGCTGCGCTCCGCGCTCGCCTTAAATTTCTAACCTATACGCGGGACCTACAGGAGTAAAACAGGTTCGATTCCAAAGAGCCCCCCTCGAGCACCCTCGAGCCCCCCTCTAGCCCCCCTCGAGCCCCCTCGAGCTCCCTCGAGCCCCACTCGAGCCCCCCTCGAGCCCCCCTCGAGCCCCCTCGAGCCCCCCTCGAGCCCCCCTCGAGCCCCCCATCGAACCCTCCTCGAGCTTTCCCCGAGCCCCCCCCCTCGAGCTTTCCTCAAGCCCCCCCCCCCCTCGAGCTTTCCCCAAGCCCCCCTCGATCCCCCCTCGAATCTATTCTCGAAAATCTTTTTATTATACACATTGCCGGTGGACCAGCAGGCATTCTATACAATGCCTAGTCATTGTATACACTGCCTAGGTAATGTGTGAAATAGATATCAATATTCATTATATTTCATACATTGCCTAAAAGGGCCAGGCATTGTATACAATGCCTAGGCATTGTATACAATGCCTGCATTTCATACATTGCCGGTAACATATATATAAATTAACGCGCGAAGGCGAGCGCAGCGTGCCGCGGCAGCGGCCGCCGAGCGCCAGAGGTACTAGTCGCTGCGCTTCGCGATCGCCATGACAGAACCGAATTAGTCAACCCCGACCCCACGTGGTACTGGTCTGCCCTACCCCTAGAGTGTATATAAAAGCCCGGAGGCGCGGAGGGAGAGCAGCCCCCGCCCGCTGCTTCGGCTTTTTGGTCGCCTTCGGCGACCAGCCTCAGCTGCTTCGGCTCACATGGTGCCTGCGGTTTGTTGCGCAAGGGCGGAGGGGCTGCACTTCCCGCAGCGCCGGAGACGTTCAGAAGTCTTTACTTTGCCATGCCTATGTGCTTCCTATATAAACAATTCCGAGATAAAAAATTTTTGGTCACCCATCCTGTGACTGACCCTTGCGAAAGTTGCTTAACCTAAACAATCGCAATATATACCTACACATAAATACGGAGATAATAATTTTTTGGTTACCCATCCCATGACTAACCTTTGCGAAAGTTGCTTAACCTCAACGATTGTGATCGTTGAAAATATATGTACCTATATAAATTCCGATATCATAAAATTTTGGTCACCCATCCCATTACTGACCCTTGCGAAAGATGCTTGACCTCAACGATCGCAGGATATACCTAGGTACCTATTTTGTATATCAGCATTTTTAAAAAAAAACATGAAAAAAATGAAAAATTTTACAAGTCCCAGCTCCATACAAAATCAGCCGAAATTTTTCTGAGTCTTGTGCCCCCTTTGCTACACAAGGTGAGAAAAAGTGAAAAAGTCTTTTTTTCATACTTTTTTTTCCAAATTTTTTTTGGAATCATCTATTTCTTTTTGATAACAGTGTTTTTCGTCATTTTGTAAAAAAAAAGTTAGAGTGCATTTTTGGTGCGCCCCCTTACACCCGGACCGAATCGTCTATTTCTTTTTGATAACAGTGTTTTTCGTCATTTTGTAAAAAAAAAGTTAGAGTGCATTTTTGGTGCGCCCCCTTTGCGACACCCGGACCTATCTACCTAAGTCCTTACTTAGTTACATAATTACCAACAGACGCAGAGCGAACGAAAAAAATACTTCAGAGTTCCTGTAGAAAATAGGTTTGCCAATTAACCACTGTCGGACGGTTTGCCTTCCGCACCGAAAAGGATTATTTAAGGGTTACTTAATATGGTAAAGTGTTCACGATCAAATTATCTTACAACATTCAATCGATATATTTATGACTCGATTTTTCAGCGAATATGAAAATCGCATTAAAATAATAAACAATCGTGTACTCATAAAATATTTACTTACCCGGTAAAAAATGATTCTTAACCTATATAAAACTACATTTAATTATACTACCAATTTCACTAAAAGATCCAGAGAAATTGGTCGGTTTTTGTATTCGCGATTCAAAAATTTACTTACCCTACCCTACTTCATAACAAATAATTATACCTAATCAGTTGATAAGCATCAAAACATTTCGTATACATTAAATAAAAAAACACTTACAGTTAGACGAAGTATGCGGTTTCCCAAGATACATTTTCACTTCACAGTTTTCATTAGTTAAGATACATCGATAATGTAAGATTTATATAAAAAATAACATTAAAAGCACCGGGTATGGAGAATTTTAAGAGCGAAAGTGTACGTCTTGGAGTGGCAAAAGGCGGTGGCGCACTGGCGCATGGCGCTCAAATGTGGTGTGGTGTGGTGGTCACGTCACGCACTGATCCAATCCTATGTAGTCTATGGCGCGGCGCACCGGGCATTCGCATCGACTATTCGACTCAGTCTGGCCACAGAATATATTATAGTGGGCCAACGTCAACGTGAACACTGAAGAGTCATTGCACCCGACGACGACTCTTAACAACTTCGTTAGTAGGTTACAGGAGTAAACAGCGACTTATAAAAAAGGGGTATTTTATTAACAGTTTCAGATGGCAAGAAAGCTATTTAACAACCGCTTGGTCTAGATTCAGTATTATCTAGACTGGCGGTCGAGAGAATTGAAAAATTACTACGAAAAGTAGACGAAATCAAATCAATGTTTCGTAGTCCCATTTCCTCCTCCAAAACAGGACCGATTTAATTACTTTTTCTTTTTATTTTAATTATTCGAATGTATTTGTAATTTAAAGAAAGGATTTGCTGGACGTCTAAACAATTGCATTCTTTTAGGTCTACGAGATTATATAAAAAAAGCAAAACATAAAAACACAGCCAAAGCCCCTCTTTATTTTTTGATGAAAATTTTGGAGGAGGTAACAGACAAACAAACAAACTACGAAACGTTAATTGTGTCTACTTCCTAGGATTTTTTAAAATCTCTCGTGCTAAGGGGAATTTCTCCCTTGTTACATAAATTGCTTTGACCTAAATGTCATGGTTTCGATGAACGGGGCCAAAATTGATAGACGAAACATACTTTTTAGTCTTTTGTAACCATCGTTACTTATGTATGGTACCGGATGGTGAACACTGAACACTGAACCTCTATAAAAGTATCAAATAGAATCAATATTGATTCTCTATTGACCCTCGTATATACGAGGGGAGGTCAAAAAGTTCGCGGAATGGAGGAATTGGGGGGGCGAAAGGGTGAATTTTTTTACTTGCACTATAGTTGTGGCACTAATTGAGAGTGTAAATAAAGTTTTATGGAAATCGGGTCATTATTCACTGAGATACAAAATAATAAACAAGGGAACCCGGAAGAAAATTTAAATTTGGAAAAAAAACGAGTTCGCGCAGTCATTAAATGCCTTACCAATCGAGGTAAACTTCTACTATTTTGGAAGAGAAGTCTTCTTTTTATGGAAACTCTCGTCCTGGTAAAAAAAATAAATAAAAGTCTTGACAGAAGACATTTTCCAGTGATGAAGAGGTGAAGAATGTTCGCGAAAAGAGGGATATGGTGGAGAAAGCGTCATGTCACTTTATTTACCTGTACTAATTTGTGACACTCATTAGTAGTATAAAAACAGTAAGTATATAAAAATCAGGTCATATTTACCGAGATAAAAATAAAAAAATCGGGTTGCACTCCGGGAGTGCTGGCAGAAGTGAAAACTTGAATATTAACGTTGGACATTTTTGATATTTTGGAATGGTTAGGGAATAATTTTGCACGAATTGCCGACTTACGAATTAACTCTGCATTTGAATTTACGAATACAGTAGCACTACCATGAGTTTACAAAAACCATTCTCGATATCGACCGCGTTAGCAATTTGTATGGGAAATTGAAGCAGAGCCTCTAGCGGATACGCGAAGAACTAAAATCTATAGTAAGAGTGCTCACCATCCACGAGTTTACCATCCTCGCTAATGTGAACTCAATAAGGTAAATGTCCCATATTTCGGCATGTTAAGACTCTTAATGACTTCAAGATTTTAAAATTGTAACATTTTAGGTTTTCATGATCGAGTATAGTGCCCCAATTTATGAAATTGTGTTGTGTAATTTGCCTGTAGTATCGCAGATATGATAGATGTGCGGATGGGCTATTAAAAGGTTTCAGGGTCGTTACGTTCCCTCAAATATGGTTGAGCGAAACGATGGCTGGTTCATGCGTCATGCTCGTGAACGGGTGCTGCCAGTGGGAGTGGGTCTGCTTCTGTCTGCTTGTATTAAGGGCGTCGTATATAAAAAATCTGTTTTATATTGTCTGTATGTATGGCACTTCTTACTCGAAACGTATATATCATAATAACTTACCTTGTTTTGATTTATTTAATTGCAATATTTTTGCTTTCTATGGTCAGTATTTGTGTATTATAGAATACATAGATGCTGACTATGGAAAGTAAAATATAAAATACATAAATATTGCCTATGAAAAGCTTTTGGATATTAGTTTTCAATTCGGTGCCTTAACATGGGTAGCCTTAGTATGTCATGCTCTCTTTAATCATTTCTGCGGTGGTGTCGCGTGAGGCGGGTCGTTACGTTCCCTCAAATATGGTTGAGCGAAGCGACGGCTGGTTCATGCGTCATGCTCGTGAACGGGTGCTGCCAGTGGGAATGGGTCTGCTTCTGACTACCTATCTTAACGCATATAGAATTGTAAAGTTTTTTTTTTTTTTCTCTCTTGTAATAGCCTAGACTGAATAATAACTTCAAACTTTGAATTTAGCTTGAACCCTGTAAATTGATTAAGAAAATTTGTAATTCATTAAGTAATGATCTAATTATAATTTTATTTATTTGTTAATCTTTGTTAAAGTCTGGAAACGATATACATATTTGTAAATATCGTTCCATTTGATAAAGCTGGTAAGTCAGCTAAAAGACGTCATAATGGGTGGTAGGGCAAAAAAAAATTATTTGACGATTTAAAAACGCTCATTATGTGAGCTTATTTGAATAAAGATTTTTTCATTTCATTTTCATTTCATTTCATTTCATTTCATATTTAGAACCAAATAAAGATATTTTAGTATTGAAAATACTGATTTTTTTTTGGGAAAATCGAAATTGGCGGAAAAAACGCCAAAAATTCTTACCAGATGAAATAAGGATAAGGAGTAAGAATAGAAAGCTGCATTATCAGCGAGAAATATAGGCTATAGTTGTTTAAAAAATAGAAATATCTATAACCTCTATAGTAATTGCATTAGTGAAAACCTACCAAAAAAAATCCTATAAAATTATTTAGCGTGAACTGTGAAAACTATTGATAATAAATAAATAAATAAAAGATTTTAATATAGTCTTCTTTAAATTATTCTAATCGGACGTTTCGTTTGGAAGTTACTACGAGTATATGGGATCATTTTACTACTTAACTATTTAAAGTTTTATTCAAATTGACTTTCTGTGAGCTTAAAAGGTAGGTACATACGAGCGCTAATCTTATGGTGGTGACAAGGAATACACGCCATAAAGCTGTCTGTGCCGACGACTGAGAGGTTTGAACGTAGCATTGCCCTCAGTCACGGTAACGGATAGATACCGTAACCGTGTCTTAGTTCAGTCACCAAAATGTTGGTACTTGATTTTTAGACAGTTTATGTGCTATATTTTGTACTAATGTAGGTGTAATAATTAATAATTTGTGACAGAAAAAAAAACTAAACGAAATAACTTACTAAAGCGAAATATTGGTCGTTTACCTTAGTTGCTGTAGTTTGCAATTATAATCCGACTAAGTAAAAAATCATTAGTTAGTGCGTGTATACCGAATGTAAGTGAATTTTGAATTTATGTTGGTTACTATCTTTTTATTTTCCTCTATGGTTACTATTTATGTCAAATCTTCCTGTGAGTATAAATGTTCCTTATGTCAAATCGAAAATGTCAAATGTAATTTTCACGTTTTAATAATTGTTTATTTTGTGTTTTCTTCGCTTATTTTGTTGTGTAAAAGCTAGCTTGTTAAGATTGATAAGAATAAAATTAGAAGCAGTCGATTAGAGGAGTTTATGGAAAGGTGAAATAAAAGGTTGGTACTTGATACAAATCCTCGGACGATTCGTCCAAATACAAATCATTAGAAAACTCAGATAAACCTAAATCCAACCAGAAAAATACTTTCATGAAAATTTTTATTAAACCTTACGCTGTTTTAGTTTAAGTTTCTCTTAATAATTGTTTCTTTATATTTATGATTAGCTATCCATGACCTTGATTTGTTTTTACTATCGGCCATAGATGCATTAATTGCATTTTTTTAAAGACGACCAGCCCCATGCTCCAATTGCCAACCTTACTTTTAAAGCTTAAAATATGAGCAATAGACGATTAAATAACGTGTCGTAAGCTTATGTAAATCTCAGACTTTGATATTGTGTGACAAGCTTACAACACGTAATAACGTAGCGTTCAAACGCATAGAATGTTGGCCATTTGAGTAGGGGGACAGCGTGATTACGATAATAGCCTAGGTCTTATTTTAACACGATAGAGCTTAATGAGAATCCCACAACTTATACAACTTATGTTTTACTTATTTCATTACAGATAATGTGTGTATCATCCCACAATCGACAAAAATATCCAGTTTCCTTCCAAATTAATAAAAACGTACAAGTTGGACGAAATACAACCTGGCAGAGCGACATGCGGCAGATACTTGATGATCAAACGAACTTACCTGTACGTGAAGTTCGATCATAGTTATACGAGGTGGTCGTCCGAAGATATTAGTAATATTCACACTTGTAGTATCGCTCGTATGTGTTACCACTTAGCACAGTAGTTTAGATAATTAGAAAGAAAACTGGCCTTCCGGTTGCGTCATTTTCTGTCAACTGTCAGATCTATTACCGATTTCATTTTCCCGCCAACAAACCCCGCGCCTCATGTGACGTTTAGTGCAAAGTCGTCATTTAGTTTAGAGACAATATTAATATAATAAAATAATAATTATTGATATTTTTCGCATGGGTGATTAGATTATTGTTGCCAAGGTAAACAATGATTCTAGGGTGGGTGGGACTACGTACTAATATCTTCGGACGACCACCTCGTATAACTATGATCGAACTTCACGTACAGGTAAGTTCGTTTGATCATCAATTATACTTCGGTGGTCGTCCTCAATATTAGTAATATTCACACTTGTAGATGTTTAGAGAAACAAATAGGTCTAAGAAAAATATCAATAATTGAATCAAGTACTTATTCTATTAATTCATCAACACCCGCGCGGTTGCCAGGCGCTAGGCGTCCGGACAACAATAGAAAATCTATTAAATATCTCATTTTCCAGGCGTTGACGGGTTTAGATAGACTATCAGAACAGAATGTACTATTTGTACTATAATAAGTAACTAATCAATTAGTAAGGAGCTTAATAATACATAATTACAATTAGTCATGTAATTAACATAAATTAAAACGATCATTACAATTCTTTGTAAGTTATACTTACAGGTTGATCTAGCAAAACTAGAACAATATTGTTACTGTCAACTACAGCCTATTACAATAATTCGCAAAATTCTGGAGTTACCAGACCTTCCTGCTGTAGGTATTACGAATGAGATCCACATTGGCACCCCGGCTATAAGCTCGAGAGGTCACCGCGTGGCGAGTGCTGTGGCCGGTGAATACGGACGGACACATCTACCTCACTATCGTTTAACGCTTTAGCGGGGCATATTTCTGGTTTTTCAAAAGGGCAAATCTTACAACTGTTGTGCAAAACTGAGTCCAGATGCTTTAATAAGATCGGTGATTTTAATTAAAACGTGATTATCATAAATTATTATACTTTAAATTTTTTGGATAGGTATACATATGTTTGGACTCTATGTGCAGTTACAAAAGAAATTAAGGTGGAGCACTTTTTTGTTAATGGTTCCATGGACCAAAGGATAATGTTCTAATGATATATTATTCTCATTAGGAAATAATGAACTCAAATAGTCCAAAACTCTCATGTCTAATACTTTGGTAATGAAGTCCTGAGCTGAGTCCATAAACTCTCTTGTACAACCTTGATATTAAATAAGTCATTGTTTATAATATTATGACCAATTATCAATGATAATGCAGCTGTTAATTGTACAATATTTCATACCACTATCAAAAACTTCAGTTAAAAATAATAATAATTCAAAATTAAAGTTAAAATCATTTCTGTAAGCTTACATACTGTCTAATCGAATTATCAGAGAGGAAATCTATAATAATATCAATTGCTGTCAGTAAAATAAAAATTTTATTTATCATCGCTGTGCGGATAATAATGCAGCATCCAGGGTAGTTGAGGAGTGGATCTGCCGCTAGCTAGAATGGGTAATAATGAATTCACATGAATAAAAATACATCAGTCTTAAAAACAAAGTGTACCATGGCTGTGATGGCCATACTGGTACTATCATTATACACATGAAACTGGTGGTGGGAAAGCATAAAAGTAACAATCAAAACAATTTATTCTAAATGCCTTAACCACAAATGCTTCAGGATCCAATACCATGATGCATATTTATTGTATTTTTAGTTTATACGGTCCGCAGACAAATTTATCTTGGGTAAGTAAACCAAAAAGAACTTTACTAAAATAAAATAACTTTTTTTTTTTTTTTTTGGAATCCAACATCTAATATTTCCTATTCCTAGTTCTCTAAATTATCGAGTTATATGAGTAAGATGGAGAAATTGTTATCTAACCACACGGTTAATATAACTTACTGCAGTTGTGTTATCTACCCGCAAAAGAATCTGATAATTGTATGTAACAATCCTTAGCAAATAGTTTTAAAGAAAAATATGGAACTAAATAACACATCTGAATAATTTATTAATGCATTTGTTTTCCTACGTCAGACCATTTACCGCTTGTTGATTGACCTCCACAAGCCGCGCCCCACCCCGTTGTTGAGGCGTCAGAAAAAATCTTTCGACAATATAAATCATCTTTAATTCTGTACACAGAATTATAAATGACTCATAACAAACCATCATCGAATATACATATGGCAATTCATTGTCTAGTATGTTCATGTAACTGTCATTATCATCAGAATTATTTTTCAAATTATTTTTACACCTTTAAAAACTTTCGTATCCACACTCATGCTGGACATAGCTGGACATGCAGACACTAGTAAGCTAACGAGTTAAGCGAATCTTCTAATTTTACTCCTTCTTAAGGTTAAATAAAAAGTTGACTACTTGTTTTTTTTTTTGTCTATTTAATATGAATTTGTTTGTTTTGTGGTAGGCTTAAATGCCAAAATTCAGGATCGACAGTAAAATAAACCTAATACCTATTTGCAATTCTGTGATGGTGTCACACAACTTAAATCAGTATTTTATTAAACTCCCAAAGATTTATGTACCTACTTGTTCTGTTGCTTTAACATGAAGGGTACATTTTTCATATGTCTCACTCGTTAGAAAAATGAGATCTAAATAATAAGAAGATATACAACCACAGGTTCTTCATCTGGTTTCATCAAATGTATAGAGCAGTAAATACATCTTTTGGGATCGTTGTTGAAGAAGCAGAATCCATATTAAATTAACTTACATAAGCATCTTTTAATTCTAAAGTTGCTATGAAACTGTATCTCGAAATCAATATCCACGACTGTTCAACAGTCTTCCATTTTAAAATGGCTAATAGGTATTTACTGTATTTATAAATTTAAATCTTCTAAGTTTAAAATAAATCTCATTGCACCATCGTAATCATGAGAAAAATCTCGTAATACAAATTGATCTGAGTGGTTTACGCAATACCGAAATTGTTCACCGAGCACGGTCGTTCACCGAAGCTGTCAAAGTTACAAAATAAGCCTGCAGGACAACGATCTGCTTTGCACCTATCGACAACAACTGTCGTAAGTATATTGATATCAAAATGATTCTGTTTAATTTCCGATAATATTAGGATGTGACTTGTCACATCACATGGTTTGTCAGACTGAATTTTGTAGCATGCAGCCATGATAAGACCATAATTATCTTTGGCGATCATAGACCATTGTTCACTAAAGTGACTTCGTTCTGCGTAGCTCACCTCACCGTTAAATTAGCAGCTGTCGTCCGCAAGTGTGCGGCCGATGCAACGATGACCCGCTCGAATCTTACCTAGGCGGCGGCGGCGGGTGTTGCCAATGCTGGAAGCTGCTCGCGTCTGGAGGCAGCGTTTGTGGTGGCGGCTGGCTTAGAGCATCTAAGGCGGCTGGCGATGAGACGCCGGCTGAACGGGTACCAGTGTCCCATTCATCGTCTTACAGTTTAAATTCTTAGAGCTAGAATCAGGTTTTTTCGACTAGATCTTTAATTCAGCACTGAATTTGCTAAGGTCTTTGATCGTTTTTGATCACGTTTTTGATCGTTTCGGTAAAATTATCAACAAAAGAGGAGTTTTACAATCTTTTTGTTAGATATTTGTTCATTAAGCTCCTTTTTAACACAAGATAAAGCTATTCAGTTGAATTTATTTGAGTAGTGATAGCCTTACTATAAGACAAGATATAACTATTACAACACTCTTTTGATGAATTTTACTTTAGCATTCATAATGGGTGCTGCTATCAGTTGTCAATTTTCCGGAATTAGAACTCGTTTTTCCAATTATTTGCGATCTTCTTATTTAAACCCGGAAGTTACAATATATTGTAGTGTAACCTAATAGCAAGATCGGTACTAATAGCCGGACGTGGCCGGACCATATACCACTATTACAGTGAGATCAACACCTTAGCTATTTAAATAACTCAAACCTGGTATGGGACAATCTGGGTAACATCTTTAACTTGCGTCGAAGCTCCTTGATCTGTCTGCATCTGCGTTACAGCCACGGGAAAAGCCAGAGACGTTTTAGGTTGTGGCGATGCCGGTCTATTGCAGCGCAAAAACCTTCGTTGAAGTTGTATTGGAGTTTCCTCATGTTCGGTTAAGGCTAGGTCTGTAATAAGTATATTACAATACCAATCGTCTATACGATGACATAACCCTGCTGGTTATAACAAAATAATTATGAATTTTGAACAAAGTTCATGTGGCCACATAGTCTTAGTGACTATTCTAAATGGCATGTATTAAAATTTGAATGTTACAAAAGTTCGTAGATTTTTGCAATGAAATAGCCTTGCTGACTTTAACAAAATTGTAATATGAATATAGACTTGTACAAAGTCCATGCAATGACATAGTCCTACAGACTATTCAGAATGTATTAAACTGCCTTGCTGACTTTAACAATAATGTAACATGAATATAGACTTGTACAAAGTCTATGCAACGACATAGTCTTACAGACTATTCAGAATGTATTAAACTTTATTGTTTTGGTAAGGAAAATATCTATGCACTGAAATAGTCGTACAGACTTAATCGAGTGCAATAGAGCAAAGTTCATGCGGAGACATAGTCCTACAGACTATTCTAAATGCATAAACTTTATATTCCATCTATGCAACGAAACAGCCCTTCAGACTAAATCGATTGCAATAGAAAGCTAACTAATGCGGCGACATAGTCGTACAGACTATTCGGAACGCATTAAGCTTTATTTCTTAAAACTCAGTGTACTAACCATTAACATTTCCTTGCGACGACGATCATGAATCGGACAAACTTGACATCCTTGACGATGAATCACTTAATGGATGGTGAAGAAACTCGTCGACGATGATGGCGCGAACGATGACGTTTACGCTTGACTTCTTCTAAATACTGAAGTTATTTAACAATATAATTTAAGGAATCTTCTTCACACTTACGCTTTGTCATTTGTAACAAATATAACTTTCACTTGGAAAAAAGATGTGCACTAGTGGCGAAGCACAAAAAGCGAATGACGACTTTGCACTAAACGTCACATGAGGCGCGGGGTTTGTTGGCGGGAAAATGAAATCGGTAATAGATCTGACAGTTGACAGAAAATGACGCAACCGGAAGGCCAGTTTTCTTTCTAATTATCTAAACTACTGTGCTAAGTGGTAACACATACGAGCGATACTACAAGTGTGAATATTACTAATATTGAGGACGACCACCGAAGTATAACTACGTTTTTTGTGCCTTATTCAAATATGATATTAAATAAACAAATAAGGCCCCAAATGATACAAATCTACGAGTTAAAGTGAGATATTTTTTTAGGAATATATAACATAAATCTTTACTTTGTAATAATAAATATTCAAATTTATTGATAAGTTGTTTTTATTTAATATGGTTTCATATTTAACCTCAATTTCAAATAAAAAAGTTATAGGCCTTAATTTAATAAGTGTAATCGATTTATTACGGCCAAAGTCAAGTTTTCGGAAAATTAGATTTAGTTAGAACTGTTTTCTTATATTCCTACTGTTAAATAATTAATTAAATAATATATAAAGACTTAAAATTAGATAGGCCTTATTTGTATTAAGTATTACGTTGATATGGACGGAATTAACATATTTGCAACTTAGTAGATTATTATTTAGATTTAACACAATATTTTCTAATTTTGTAACATGCTTGATAGGAAAGTAGTTAATTAATTTTTTTTACATTAGTTTCAAAGTGGAGGAATGCGTTACGTTACGGCGTATTTGAATGGTGACCTTAGTAAGCCCACTGAATGGAGGGCCCAAGGGCCACTATTCAGCGTTGGGCTCAACCTGACCCACCCCCTGACTAGAGGATTTCTAACACGGGTTTTCATATTTATCGGTTTATAATTTGCCCTTGATTTCGTTCCATTATGCAGCTGTGGCGCACATATTTTATGCTAAATAAGCTCTGAAAGACATTATTTAGACTATTTTAGACACAAAAAATACTAAATTAAATTAAAATAGAAGTATTCACGCCAATGACTATGCTGTACCGCGGTTTGATTACATTCTCTTTTGTTGTACCTATTTTTTACATTCCTCTATGCCATAGAGGATAGTAAAAGGTATACTCATTGATCTCACGCGTCAAAACGCAAGTGAGTAACTTTACTACTATAGTTATGGTATTTCTCGATACTATCTGTCAATTAGTAACTCATGGTACCGAATTGCTATGAAAAAGGCCAAAACGTTACTCGATACTCGCTAGCGAGTATAGTAAACTATTGTAGTTTACTATACCAACTCATGGTAGAGCTACAGAACAGTATTGTACGAAAGTCTTATCCATAGCTTAACAGAAAATCTAGAGTTTAGACATTGAATGAAAAAAATTGCGCGTTACTATGGTGACACAAGTGTTTACGTCTTGAAATGATGCGTCGCCATTTTCACCGCGCCCCGTAGAAAGAGAGGGGGATACTTCCGCCGCCGGCTGTCTACTCTCCATCCGTCACATCCGTTTTACGAATTTTCGATCAGGGTCACGTGATTCTTACTGACGCGAGTTTAGCATTTTTTCCCCATTACAAAAAAGCGTACAACGCCGCTAAAGAAGTTTTCACTTCAAAAATCAATCCGGAAGATAGTTTGCAATTCGAGTTAGAAAACTCCTTAGACTTTTTTGAAGAGAGAACTTCGAGACGTAATTTTCCAGTGATGACGGCTGAAGACCGCAATTTCTAAATAATTCGACGAGAAATGCAAAATATTTCTTTTTTGGCGGTATCAATATTTTAATTTGATAGATCTAATATGTATTAGAGTCAAGCAAGAATACATTGCAAAGGAAAAATAATTTTGGCTCTGTTTCTCATTTCTTACGCGAACTTTTCCCCTCATAATATGACTGTGATATAAACTAATGTTTTAGTCAGATTATACCTCGGTGTCTTAATTTAATCCGTGTTCGTCGGTTTTTCTAATTTTTTTTGCATTTTACATACTAATGCATAACGATTTCCAAAGTATTTTCCACATGCTTTTAAAATGTTAGATAAGCTGTAAGTAACCTAGTTTCATCAAGATTTCGTTTCTCATGGCAAAAAGTAAAAAAGAAACCTGGAAGTCTTTTCCGCTACTTCATAATTGTTTTGTTTTACTAAAAGAATTTGTAGCAAGAATTCAATGTTATTTCAGGGTTCTTTACAACAAAACATACGCATATTTTATTAAACTACTTTGCCGAAATTATTGTTTTCATAGGAAATCCAAAATATTTCATGTGTATTCTTTCCTTTAAGTTTCAAGCAATAAATCGTTATTATTATGTGATATCGTGTGTTCCGGTCGCGTGTCAGAATCTGCTATCCAATCCTATAACACAAAGCAGTAACATTAGCATGCAATGCACATTATTAAAAAAATATTTGTGTTACAAAATAAAGTTATTTGCTTGATCATCGACTGACTCGAAGAGTTATAGAAAAAAAAATTAAATTGTTGACGGTGGCGGCGGCAGCGCACGCTGCACGTCTTAATTTTATTGCAAAAAAATATGTTTAAATAATTCCATAATCTTTCTGCATAAATTATACACTGTGGATCAGAAATACGTTTATAAAATAAAAAATATAGGTACTTAAATATTATATAATTTTCAAAATTACCTAAATAATCCTACACCATGCATTCACTTTTGCTTTGCTTTAATTCTCTCTAGTTTTGGAGTAGGTTCTTATATCTTTTCTGTGGTGTTGGTGCCAATATGAGTATGTTTTTTTTTTAACGATATCACCTGATACTTTCAAAACATTTTTCCCATGTTTTTTCGGTGAGAAACATTTAGATTTTCATAGTTTCTTAGCTAGGAAAATCTGTGCGAGATACCGTCGTGAGTCGTCAGTTAGTTTCTATGGCTATAAAACTATACAATGAGCTTGACCTTGCGCCAAAGAGTAGGTAGACCATTCAGGAAGATACACCATATTGTCATCCGTAATACAATTCACATAATTTAACGAAGATTGGACCGTAACACGCCACATTAGTACCAGGCCTGTGCCGTAACCAACAAACCAAGATACGAAAATGGCGCATGAAATAACTTGCAACTTATTTTCAAAAATAAGAAACTATTGGCAAACAAATTGAAAATTCTCTTTCTTCTTCTTTGAATAGGTATGTCTTTACGATTTTTTTTTACTATTTTCCCATTTCGGATGAAAATTTTTCTCGATAGGTCAGGCCCACAGCCCACAATTGTTACTCGTCTAGTAGAGCTTGTCATTTTTAGGGTTCCGTACCAAAATGGTAAAAAAGGAACCCTTATGGTATGTGTGTGACTCAGTCTGTCTGTCACAGCTAGATATCTCGAGAACTACTAATGGTATCAACTTGAAATTTGGAATAATTTAAGATGACATCTGCCCAACTATTTTGCAAATAAGAAAGAAATAGAAAAATAAATACCTTTTTGATAACAGGGACTGAAAAGGAGTCTTAAAAATTTGAAGTGGAGCTATTAGGGCATGTGGGGTATCATATGAAAGAACGTCGTTTGCACGTTTTTATTCATGTTTTTTTTAGGCTGCATAATAGTTTTTGACTTATGATGAAAAATGTAAAAAAAATACCGTCCCCCCCCCCCCCCCCCCTTATCTCCGAAGTTTGCAAAGAGAAAAATCTGAAATAATTCTATGTGATAGCAGTTTATATAAAGATTACAGGAAAAATAAAACGATGTCTGAATATAGCACACTTTTTAGGGTTTCGTACACAAAGGGTAAAAACGGAACCCTATTACTAAGACTGCGCTGTCTGTCTGTCTGTCTGTCTGTCTGTAACTAGGCTGTATCTCATGAACCGTGATAGCTAGACAGTTGAAATTTTCACAGATGATGTATTTCTGCTGCCGCTATAACAACAAATACTAAAAACAGACTAAAATAAATATTTAAGGGAGGCTCCCATACAACAAACGTGATTTTTTTGCGGTTTTTTGCTCGATATTAATAACGACAATAGGTAAACAGTTGAAATTTTCACAGATGATGTATTTCTCTTGCCACTATAACAACAAATACTAAAAACAGAATAAAATAAATATTTAAGGGGGCTCCCATACAACAAACGCGGTTTTTGTTGCGGTTTTTTGCTCGATATTAATAACGACAATAGGTAAACAGTTTCAATTTTCACAGATGATGTATTTCTATTGCCACTATAACAACAAATACTAAAAACAGAATAAAATAAATATTTAAGGGGGGCTCCCATAGAACATAAGTGATTTTTCGCCTTCTTTTGGTACGGAACCCTTCGTGCGTGAGTCCGACTCGCATTTGGCCGGTTTTTTTTAGAAATTATCAAAATTATAAAAAAGTTAACATTAGTTCCACTATCGGTCAAGAGATGGCGCTTTCCTAAAAGTGCAATAATAATTTTATTATTCTACTCTGCAGTGTATTTATTATGATGGTACGAAACCCTCGGTGCGCGAGTCCGACTCGCTCTTGACCGGTTTTATTTTTCATCGACAAACCCAATGTTTTACCGTAGTCATTTCTCAAACACATCTGCGACCACGAATCGAGATTGCCAAGTTCTCTCAAATCATTCTATTAGAGATAGAATTATTAAAAATATTAATTTATACTACCTATTAAAAATATTATTTTTTTACAGGCACTGTAAGTATTATCTACGTCTACGGACCAGACAATATGTAGCCATTTTAACAATGAAAATGGCTACACTGCGATGATCTCCAATCTAGAAAAATGAAGTCAAGTTGGGAGAGTCCTAACTATGTATGTCCTAGGTCACGGTCCCCTGCAATTAGGGCTCCCAATTCCACTAAATTATACTTTTTACTGTTGAACAAAATTAATAATACAAAATACTGTTATGTCAGCATCACTGGTAGGAGTAAATACTGTTATTTTCTAGAATACTGTTTATTTTCCTTCTCAGACTTAGTACACGCTGAAATTTTCATAATTTCGTTCCTGCAGGGGGGTGGTTCCACTCATGATTACACGCAACTTTTACTATGATGGGACCAACTCTGATATCACGAAAGGAAATCAGCTGTTCCATACTAAAGTGCAATATACGTACTCGACCTTAATGCATGGAACAGCTGATTTTTTTCACGATTTCAGAGTTGGCCCCATAGTAAAAGTTGCTTGTAATTATGAGTGGAACCACCCCACTGCGGGAACCAAATGATTGAAATTTCACGCTGTATACTATATTTCTTGTAAAAAATACGGTGGCACCCCTACCCAGTACACTACAATTTGTTGTTATGATGAGTAAATATACCTAGATCAGTGTTGGCAAATTTTTTTCATGAGGGGTCAAAAAGTTTAAAAAAATTAAGTCGGGTCGGGGCCAGAATTATAGCAAAAATGCATTTTGTTTTGAAATCTTTTAATCGTAGAAATGATGATGAGATTGTGTTCCGGCACTGATCTAGAATCTAGATTAATGTCTTACCGTTATCCATGTCTTTCTTATCAGGCTTATCTCCTTTCCCCGAGTTGTTATAGTTGAAGCAGGCTGAAACAAAAAGCACATTTGATTTTTCATCTAGCTAGTACCTCAAGCAGGGAGGGGCAGCTGCCCCCCCTTAGAAGAGCGGTCGTTCGCTGGTAA
This sequence comes from Agriphila geniculea, assembly GCA_943789525.1. Classification (NCBI taxonomy): domain Eukaryota; kingdom Metazoa; phylum Arthropoda; class Insecta; order Lepidoptera; family Crambidae; genus Agriphila; species Agriphila geniculea. The sequence continues at coordinate 21,204,585 of OX038875.1, forward strand.
ACTGTAATTCTGCCGAGCTTCTTCTTTTTATATGACCTAAGAAACTAACCAGGCTTGGAGGCTGGCTTGTGAAAGCAAACAATACGGGATGTAATCTCTATAAAATCTAGGATTTTCTTTGTCTGCTCCACTCTTTTATGAACTTATGCGGTTGATCGACCATATATCTTCTTTATTTATGTACCGATTTATATGATTCTTTTTTTGTTTGAATGTTTGTTAGTGATAATATTTTTTGATTTCATTGTTATTGGACCTTGAAATTTAAAGATACACACATCGAAATGTATTACTACGTATTACTACGTATACATTTCGATGGATACACAAGGGAACTCCTCAAAATCAAATAGAAACTGTATAGTGATTCAAATACAGTTAGGATTATGACAATTTTAAACAAATTAGGTATCTAACTATTTTCAAGGACGTTTTGGACTTGAACTGCGAAGGAACAATGGAACTCCTTAACAACAAACAGCACAAACAGTGGAAATTGAGTAGTGGTATTATACCATGGGAAAGTGTGAAATATAGAAAAAATTGTTTAAAAACAAAAAACCGACTTCAAAATACCTGAAAATAAATACAAAAACAGCTTCAAAATTAAATACCTCTAAGAAGCAAGAAATAATTTTCAAATCACTAGATACGCATATCATTGTAATAAAACACGTCTAATGAAGTCGGGTGCGGCTCTTAGAATAAAAAAAATTAGTCGTCTTCCAGCCACACCCGACGTGTACAATGATATGCGTATCTAGTGATTTGAAAATTATTTCTTGCTTTTTAGAGGTATTTAATTTAGAAGCTGTTTTATTTTCAGGTATTTTGAAGTGGTTTTTTTTTTAAACAATTTTAATCTGTAAAATTTTCTTTTATCTATACATTCTCGAGTGAAGTTGCAGCTGATCACTATCTATTGTCAAATTAACCGCATTGTACTATTAGAATAGAATTTAAGTTAAAATGGGGAATGTCCGAAAAAAATCAAATTGGCTGAATATTTTTTTATAGATAGGAATAAGCTCCCTTAGTAATAGAAAAAAAAATCAGAATTGTCGGTTGCTTGAAAAAAATTAAAAAAATTAAAGTCTCTTTGACTTCACAAATGTTTGTGAAGTCAAAGACTTCACAAATGTAGGAAAGTAACAGCAGAATGGAAATTATACCTTTGCCAACACCTGCCACTATGACAACAAGAATTAAAAACAAAAAGTTTTGACATTTTGTCTTGAATTTTTTTTTTAATACCATGTTGTGGTTGTGGCAGGTGATGGCAAAGGTATAAACTCCATTCTGCTGTAACTTTCCTATATTTGTGAAGACGAAGAGACTTTAATTTTTTTTAATTTTTTCACGCAAACGAAAATTCTGTTTTTTTTTCTATTACTAAGAGAGCTTATTCCTACCTATAAAAAAATATTCAGCCAATTTGATTTTTTTCGGACATTCCCCATTGTAGATTGTTGGAGAAAAATAAATAATATTATTATCGTTTTATTTTATTTTATTTTTCTCAGCTATTTATTATTTTTATTATTTTTAAGTCTAACTTTTCACCTTATTTTTATTATTATTATTTACGTGAAATTTTGTTTTTCTCAGCTTAATTATTATTATTATTATTGTAGGTAGGTTTTGTACTTAGTTTAGGTACAGACTGCAGGGCATGGGCAATAATGAGATAAAACTTATTCAGTTTTTTTTAATAAGAGTTTTAAATCGTTCTTTAAAACAATAAAATATCATAGTTATATGATTTTTTGTGTTTGTTTGCCTATCATGCAACAATAAAGTCCCGCATAAAAGAGACGAAGAATATATTGAAATTTTAATCATTTGGTTCCCGCAGTGGGATGATTCCACTCGTGATTAAAAGCAACTTTTACTATGGAGCATACTCTGACGTCGCGAAAAACAATCAGCTGTTCCATACATTAATTAAGGTGCAGTAGGTAGGTATTGGGTGGATTTCTCAGATGCAAAATTTACGCGGCACGGATGATATCAGTAGTGTAGAACGTTACTTTACAGTTCGAATATTTTTTTCTATGTAGAACAGGTCGTAGCCTATAAGAGGCAAAAAATATTTTTTTATTTGGATTGCAGTTAGTTAGGAAAAAATAATGGTAAATCCCCGATTTTTTCATTTCGGTAGCTGTCCAGAACACCTTTTTCAGTGTAAGTTCCCTCGTACAACAAAAACTGTTGATAATTTAGATGTGTGGTTACTTTTATTTTAATCTTGAATAGTGAGGGTATTATCACAAAGTAATTTTATAATTATATCTACCCAGTTTAATAACTGGTATGAGTAAAAGTATGTGTCCCAGAAAGTCTATTCATTTCGGTGACCTAAACTTTACAAGGCATATTTTTGCATAGAACAACTCTAGCTCCCCATTCATATGCTTAATACTTGCGTACTAGTGCCACCTAAGTGCTTGTTGTGGAAAGACAAGCGACACTTGCCTATGGATCCCGCCAAAAAATTAAGTATTGCTGCTCGGTGGTCATGGGACAACTTTCTTTTCATTTCCATGTATAGGTATAACTTGCCTATCAATGAGCTAGTGAATTTAGTGAAATATTCATGAGTGTGCTAATTGTTTAACGGTTATTGGTGCATTATTCATTATATCCTATAATAAATAGTTTTCTTGTATTGATAATTTTTTTCCTTGACTTTCATTTCGGTGTTTTCATTTCGGTTGATTCGGTGGACTAATTTGTCAACCGAAATGATAAAAAACCGGCCAAGTGCGTGTCGGGCCACGCGCAGTAGGGTTCCGTAGGTACATTATACCATACCATATTTTAATACCGCTATCATTTTTCGTCTGAAAAAATAACTTTGTTTTTTACAGTGTTTGTATGAATGACAAAGTTATATTTGCGGTTTTAGAAAATGTACTATATCTAAAAACTAATTACTGTATCTCGTTCAAACTAATTTTCGTTGAAAGTATTTATTAAGATCTATAGCTTATATTTTTTTTAGATTTTTACCCTCTTACTTTAAAAGTTAAAGGGGGGGGGACACACATTTTACCACTTCGGCGGCATATATCTTTCAAACGGTTGACTTAAAAAAAAATAGTCTTAGAAACCTCAATGTCATTTTTAAAGACTTATCTATAGATACCCCACAAGTATTGGTTTGATGAAAAATTTTTTTTTCAATTTCAGTTCCATGTATGGGGAGCCCCCCTTAATCTTTTATTTTTTTTATTTTTGTGTAAAAATCGTAAAGCAGTTTACAGAATACACCTACCTACTAAGTTTCAACTATGTAGTCCTAATACTTTTGGAATAAAGTGGCTGTGACATACGGACGGACAGACAGACAGACAGACAGACAGACATGACGAAACTATAAGGGTTCCGTTTTTGCCATTTTGGCTACGGAACCCTAAAAACTAACCGTAATGAAAGAAAATATCATTTCGGTGAGTGATAAGAATTTCTGTGTTTATTTGTTTCATGTCGGTGGATTGTTTTATCATTTCGGTTTATTATTGTTTCATTTCGGTGAAAATCCAGGCCAGCAGGTGATTTATCAAAATATTTGACTGCATTTTTAGGGTTCCGTAGCCTAAATGGCAAAAAACGGAACCCTTATAGATTCGTCATGTCTGTCTGTCTGTCTGTCTGTCTGTCCGTATGTCACAGCCACTTTATTCCGAAAGTATTAAGAGTACACAGTTTAAACTCGGTAGGTAGATGTATTCTGTTAACCGCTTAACGAATTTAAAACAAAAATAAGAAAAATAAAAGATTAAGGGGGGGCTCCCCATACATAGAACAGAAACTGAAAAATTTTTTTTTCTTCAAACCAACACGTGTTGGGTGTTTATAGATAGGTCTTTAAAAATGACATTAAGGTTTTTAAGACAACTTTTTCTCAAAGTCAACCGTTTGAAAGATATTCACCGCCAAAGTGGTAAAATGTGTGTCCCCCCCCTTTAACTTTTGAAATAAGAGAGTGAAAAATCTAAAAAAAATATATGCTGTAGATCTTAATAAACACTTTCAACCAAAATTAGTTTGAACGAGATATAGTATTTAGTTTTTGAGATATAGCACATTTTCCAAAACCGCAAATATAACTTTGTCATTCATACCAACACTGTGAAAAACAAAGTTATTTTTACAGACGAAAAATTATAGGTGGTATTAAATATGGTATGGTATAAGGTAACTACGGAACCCTATGGCGCGTGGCCCGACACGCACTTGGCCGGTTTTTTTATGGGATGTTTTTACCTTTTATGGGATTATGGAATATTATCATAAACAATTGTCCATCTGCGTCTAGGCTTGTTTTGTTACATTACCGTTTTTCGTGCGTACAAATAAAATGCTCAATTTCTCAGCTATGTGATGGTTTTAAGGTTTTATAATAATTTTACGCATGCACGGTAGGGAGGTATTCTATCTACTATACTCGGAATCAAAGGGGGATTATTAAACCACCTTGTTTAAGTCCGTATACGTATACCCTGCTTCGGTGGATTTTAATTTCGGTGGATAGATTCTTTCATTTCGGTAGCTAGTTCTTTCATTTCGGTGAACGACTGTTTCATTTCGGTGACATCAAATTTTTAAACACAAATATCTCATAAGTCTGTTAAGATATTTTGATGCTGTTAAATAAGTGCATAAGGGATATAAAGAAATATAATAAACCATAGTTAACATTTAAAAATACTTTATAATTAAAATTTCAACCGAAATGAAAGAAAAAACACGACTTGTTGAAATTGACCCTATTGTGCTTTTGTATGGAGCAGCTGAAAATTCTTTCGCGATATCAGGGTTGGCCAGTTAGTAATAGTTGCTTGTAATCATAAGTGGAACCACACCACTGCGGCACAGCATTATAAAGTTTAAAACTGTGAGTGCAGGAACCAAATGTTAAAAATTTCAGCGTGCATCCAAGGTGCGAAACTAATAAACAAACGTTTTTCCAAATTATTAATCATCAATACCTTCCTTACAACAATTTTAATTAGGTATAGTACCTATAACCTACTTAGAATTCTAAGTTTACCTAATTAGGTAAATTAAACGGCCTAGCCTGTTATGGTTGAAATGGAACAATCAATATGGCACGAAGGTCGTCCCCGACCGAGACGACGGACGGCCCAAGGCTAATGGTGCTGACAGCTGGTTAGTCCCATGGCGGCTTTGAAATAGGCATGACGATTTTTTTGTTTTATTTTATGTTACATATATTACCTCTCAAGAAAAGAAACATTGGTAAAATAATTATTTCGCTAGCATGAAAACTGCCCGAGATATCACAGTTTGAAATGCACACAAATTGGACTCACCCACCCAAAAACGCTCATACTAACGGCTACCTAGTTATGACGTCAGTATGCAACGCGTAGGAAATTTGCTCGGCAACTAAGTATATTAAATATTGTGTTTATCAAAATGGTTTCTTAGACTTTGCGGACATTTTACGGACTAATTAAAGGTATAATTTATTTTAATTTTTATACTTTTTAAATGGACTTGTCTACCCAACTTTGAAGGGTCAGAAAAACAAATAATACACGCAATATATAAAACCAAGAGGTATACAAGCTACTCTAAAAGTTTAATTATGTTTACGATTTTTATTAGTATTTCGTTATTTTATTCATTAGTCGTCATGTTACCTTTTTGCACTCGACCGGAAAAAATATTGCGATTTTCGTAACATTTGTGATCGGCATATAAGTTGTTTTTAAATCTATTTATTTTAAAGGAACACTGAAAGCGATAAAAGGATAAGAAAATAGTTTGCTGAAAGCTTTCCGGAAAAAGCTAAGCTCAGTTAATTTTTTTTTTATTTGTAAGGACCGCCAACAAAACATACACCATGATAATTTAAAAAATACAAGTAAATTTATAAGCTAAGTGCTGTCTTAATTAAAGGCAGTGACGACATGTGCTATCATAAACATTGTAAAAAATCTTTTGAAAAAATTGTTATCACTAGAAATGGATGATCGAAGACTGTCACAGCTGGATATCTGGAGAATTGCTAATGATATCAACTTGAAATTTGGAATAGTTTAAGATGACATTTGCTCAACTATTTTGCAAATAAGAAAAAAATTAAAAAATCAATATATTTTTTACAACAGGGACTGAAAAGGGGTCTTAAAAATTTTAAGTGGGGCTACTAGGGCATGTGGGGCATCATATGAAAGAGCGCCGTTTGCACGTTTTCAATCATATTTTCTTTTTTTTTAGGCTGCATAGTTTTCGACTTATGATGAAAAAACCCCCCTTATCTTCGAAGTTTGCAAAGTGAAAAATCTGAAATAATTCTATGTGATAGCAGTTTCTAGAGATTACAGGAAAAATAAAATGATGTCTCAATATAGCACACTTTTTAGAAATCATCAAATTTCTAAAAAAGTTAACATTAGTTCCACTATCGGTCAAGAGATGGCGCTGACCTAAAACTGCAATACTAATTTTATTATTCTACTCTGCAGTGTGGTTTAATGGTGCAAATATGATGGTACGGAACCCTCGGTGTGCGAGGCTCTTGACCGGTTTTATTTATTAGTTTCAAGATTATAGGTTTGTTATTGGTTGGCACATTAGTGAAAAACTACAAAATTAGAGTTCATTTTACTTTTTTTTTGTTTATGTCAATCATACTACGGAGTAGAATAATTATTTTTTGGGATCGATATATTAAGTAATACTGTGTGAAATCTTTGTTCAAAAATATGAATTTCACGTTGTAGATGTAGGTACCTTTAAGAATTGAATAACATTAATGCTAAAGTTGTTTATTAATCTATTTATTTTAAAGGAACACTGAAAACGATAATAGAGTAAGAAAATAGTTTGCTGAAAGCTTTCCGGAAAAAGCTAAGCTCAGTTAAAATATGGAATTTTAAAATTTTTCTTGCAAAATATATCAACGGGGTACAGCTTGATATGTTGCAAATTGCAAAAAATGAGTTATGGTACCTATGGTTAAAGTTTGTTTGGTTCAGGTGTTTCTATTTTCACAGCAGGCACCATAGAAACTATTTTAGTAAAACAAAATAAACTTTATGAGTTTTCGTTGTCATCGTTGATAACGGTAGTCTTCATGATAATGTTAAAACGATTACAAAGCTATACAGAGCAACAGAAATGTAAATATAAATAAAATACCTCTGTGTACGTAGGTACATTTACTCAGCATAGTATCGCAAAACAGAGATTTTTTAGGTAAAATTCAGGTAACTTTTTATTATACTTAGTCTTTACCTAACATATTCTTATGTAAATTATGTAAGTTCACTTTCGGTCGTCATATTTTTCATAATTGATAAATATTAAAAGATTCTCAGGATCACTGATCATTTTTTCTTTTTACTTTTCCAAAAGATATAATAGGGAACATGCATAAGTCACCGATTTTGATAAATTTGAGCTTGATCGCTGCGGACACGTATAAAAACATGATGGAACAGAAAAATACAAAATAAAATGTATTACTTTAGTTTTATCACACAAGCGAAAATAACGAATTTTTTTTTTCGTTTTCGGATATAATGCACTTCACAGTCGGATAGAACATCAAATAAAAAATAATATTTTGTATGACACATATGTACTTATACGCAATATTTAGGGAGATATTTGAAAATTCTTGGCTAACTCCATACTAATGCACTGAAACGTGACATGAGTGACGTCACAAATGTTGACCTTTTTGTATAGAGCGTTTTCGGCGGGTGCTGCTGCGTGCCAACTTCAAGTAACTATATCACGAGAAAAAAACACATGAGAAAAGTTTTAATATTACAGTTGATTTTCTCACGCATTATACTTTTGATTTTGATACAAAAAAAAATTGATGCATGTTCCCTATTCATTGTAGACATGCTCGATTACTTGTAAGTATTATGAATTTTAGTAGTGAACCAAATCCATTCATGTTTGATTCAAGTACAGACAGCAACACAAAAATAATCTACATAAAGAAAACTGTGTTTTTTTTTGTTTTGCATTTTTTCTAGTTTTATAAGATGAAGCTTATGATTAATATTGGATTGCAAAATGCTTCCTCCTGTCTAGTTCAGTAGCATTAAACCAAGAATCACTTCAAATCGGATTTAATTCCTACAAAGGGTTTTATTGTTGTAATGGTATCTTTTGTTGCCCAATATGACTATCCTAGGTTTTAGCCCCCGGCGGAGTTGTGCTAAGTGGTGGGGGGTAAAAGTGTACCCCAAAAGGGGATTTGACCTTGAAGGACTGGTTGTTCATCAAATTGTGTAAGAAGGTTTTAAAGTTGGTTAAATATGAAACAATTTGAGCGTAGAACGGTTTTGATACGAGCGATAGATTTGGAGACACAGCTTTTCGAAATTAGACCAATATTTCAAGTTACACGATTTCTACCAAAATTTCTCCTGTGTGTCCCCCACGTCTAACTATTGAAATAAGAGAGTGAAAAATCTAAAAAATATATATGCTGTAAATCTTAATAAACGTTTTCAACGAAAATTAGTTTGAACGAGATATAGTTAGCAGTTTTAGAGATATAGCACATTTTCCATAACCGCAAATATAACTTTGTTATTCATACAAACACTATGAAAAACAAAGTATTTTGCAAACGAATAATAATAGTGGTATTACTGGTATTCAATATGGTATGCTTTGTGTCTCCAAAACTATCGTTCGTGTCAAAACCATTCTACCCTCATATTGTTTGGAATTTACCCAACTTTAAAATCTTCTTACACAATCTTGATGAAAAAACGAGATATAATAAAAACACCGCAAAAATACCCCTTTTGGGGTACATTTTTACCCCCCCACCACTTAAGCACAACTTCGCTGGGGGGGAAAACCTAGAACAGATCAACCAAAGTGATGATTTTTTCTTTACTTTTATTTAGAGAAGTAATATTAAAAATTAGAGGATATCTTTTTTAACGGATTCCAAATTTGTGCACCTACCTTTGCTAACCCTCGTAAGTTCAACGGCTTGTATTGTATAGCTTCATTCACCATTGATCAATAATAATATGACATGTCTTGCCATATGGTCATAATGTAGGTACGCCATTGTATTCCATCGACAATAATTTATGACATAATATGATTTGTTAAACGGTCTGTGACTGATCGAGAACGCAAACTACTATGAGTCTCCGTTTCTGGGTCCTAGTGGGTGGGCCAAAGTGGGAAACAAGTAGATACCTTCTTAATAAACAAGTTATGTTTTGTTAACGTAAGGTAAGGTGAAACGTAAATGTTATCGTGATTGATTGTCCGTTTACTTAACTTTATACAATTTCTTCAAGTGATATTTGATGAGTTATTAACAATAGAGACAATAATAATAGGTCTTTACCTATGAAATTGCCGATTTGTATGGAGATTTTTCAAGAAGTTGCATTTTTCATAATAGCATTTTCTTTGTTCATTTAACAACCATGAACGAGTGTTCATGAGTATGTAACAAAACTTTTATGTACTAATGTTTGAACACTATGCTAACTTATTTCCATTTAAGATAAGCGAAAAAATAAGTTTTGGTTAAGTTACAACCCTTTCGGTCACCCTTTTTTTGCTCACAAAAAAAGAGTCACTTTCAAGATCTTTTTTTTAATGTCACCAAAGCTAAAATATGGACTTTATTTTTACTGATAGTTAACTATCATGATCATAATTCGATGTAATATTCACGATTTTGTTAAAATTTTAAATTATAGAAGTTATTATTTTCTCTGTATGTGACAAAATATCGGCAATTTCATAGGTAAAGACCTAATATAATAAACTAACTTCCACACGGAAAAGCAATGTAGGTATGGGATGGCGGGTGCCTAATATGTATTTATTGCCTAATATATATTTATTCTTACCTACTTTCTTAAAATGGAACAAAAAAAGCAACGCACTGGCCTGTGAACATGACTAAACATTTCACCCTACGGACTACGGACGAAGGTAGTTGCATAAACAAAATAAAAATATGTGCAAAAAACTAAAAAAAATGTGTTGTGTGGATTAATATAGTTATTATTATATAGTTTTGCTATAATAATGAATAATTTCACAGCAAAAAAAAAATCAAAGTTTTCAAACAAAAAAATGTCGAAGTTACTTGAGTTTATCGGGTTTATTAGTAGACACAAATCATTTCACAAAATAAAGACGCATTTAGTGTGTGTTTCAAGTATAATGTGTTAGAAAATAGTTTTTATTTACCTTTTCGACCGGCAAACAAGTGAAAAATGAACAGTGGACTATCACCTATCACTTGCGATCCAACAATGATGGACACAGACAATGTGTCACACTAGGGTGGAATAGAATCGATTATTACTCTAACACCCGTTAAATTATACACGAACACGGACCCTAATAACATTCACTAAAACACCACTATCATTTTTAAATCAACCGAACTTTTTTTTTTAATTTACTCAAGATATGGTTTGTGTCTAACAGGTGATTCAGGCAAGAGGAAAATGAATATGACGCATAGTCAGTAGACACTTGATGCAATTTAATATGACCTTGTTCCTTATTTGGAAATGCAGAACTCGATTACGTAGGAAAGACAAGAGATAAGTACTTAGTTGATAGAGAAAACTTCGAGTTACTTTTTAAATTCTACAGTTTAGAGACCTTGAACCACGGTAATAGTACCATTACCATAGACATAGAAAAATTTTCGCTGCGCTCAAGAAGACCAACAAAGCGTGGAAAAGAGAAGTTAACATCATACGGACACGGTCTATGTAAAAAAGAGACAAAGGAACAAGTGACATGTGCCAACATTTTTCACAGTAAGAGCCCCTAGCGTCCCGCCTAGCAAATGAACAATCACATTTTGTTTAAAATATTTGTTAATCTTAATTAGAATTTAAAATAAAGGTATCGTGGAGCCATGGTGTCTTGTGCTCTAAGTAATGTGATGTGACAAAAAGAAACAATTCAAGTAATCACACTTTTCACAGGTAAATAAGATATAGCCACAAATTTCTCTAAAACCAAATTTCTCTACATTTATTCGTTTATCGACGAAGAAAACAGTATGGAACATAGTTTATTAATTTCCTTTGCCATATATAGTCATATTTTATGAATCTAAGTAATTTTTTTCGTATCTCATATAAAATGTATGCATTCGTTTTCGGATCACCTGTTTATTGACATTGTTGTTCTTTGACATTCTATTTCTATGACCATTACCGTGCCTTGACGTCACAAAGGTGGGTAATCCGTCACCCTGCATTACGCCACCTGTCTGTAGGGAATGGATGGCCGGACCAGCGACATAAATTGATAGGAATAAAACACTTCTTAACCGACTTCAAAAAAAACAAAAAAAAAATATCCTTACTAATATTATAAATGCGAAAGTCCGTTTGTTTGTTTGTTTGTTTGTTTGTTTGTTTGTTTGTTTGTTACGCCTTCACGTCCTAACTACTGAACCGATCATCATGAAATTTTGCATACACGTTGTCAGGGGTACAGAGAAGGACATAGGGTACCTTTCATCCCGAAAAAAAGTATTGTTTCCGAGGGATAGCAAAAAACCTTTCCACGCAGACGAAGTCGCGGGCGGCCGCTAGTATAATATAAATAAAAATATTAAAAACACGACTGCCCTGCCAAAAATGAACTAAAAAGTTAATACAAGTGTAATTTGCAGTCGGGGGACCGTTTCATGAAATAATTTTTGGTCAAAGAGGTCCCCCGACTGCAAATTACACTTGTTCTTTAACTTTTTAGTTCGTTTTTGGCAGGGCAGTCGTGTTTTTAATATTTTTTAATTTTATTAATTTTTATTTCACACATTTTAGTGACAAATTATGTAGTTTTGGAATGTGCTCATCAAGGCCTTTCATCTGATGCTCATATAGTAATAATTAAATAAATAAAAAAAAACACATTCAAAAGTTGCGTCGTACTGTCGCCATATTGAATTTTTCAAAAAAATATAGCCAGTGTCACTCGGGATACTGCAAGGATTCTAACGATACCCCATACATACAAATCAGTTCAAGCATTTAGAAGTTATGGTGGAACAAAGAAACTCACATACCCACAAACATACATGAACCCTAAACACATATACACTCCTTTTTGGGCAGTCGTGTAAAAAGGAGGTTCTCAGTTTGACCTGTATGTATGTATGTTTGTTCGCGATTATCTCGCGTTTGGCTGAACCGATTTTGATACGGTTTTCAGAAAAGTATTTGTTACACTTAGGAGGTTTTAGTATTTTAACCGACTTCAAAAAAGGAAGGTTCTGAGTTTGACTCGTGTGTATGTATGTTTGTCCGCGATTATCTCGCGTTTGGCTGAACCGATTTTGATACGGTTTTCAGAAAAGTATTTGTTGCACTTAGGAGAAGCTTTTAGTGTTTTAACCGACTTCAAAAAAGGAAGGTTCTGAGTTTGACTCGTATGTATGTATGTTTGTCCGCGATTATCTCGCGTTTACCTGAACCAATTTTGATGCGGTTTATTGCTTTTTAGAGGTAGAGTGCGGTTTTGAAGTCGGTTTTTTGTTTTTCAAATCAATTTTTTTAACGGATAGGTACTTACTAGCGCGGTTTTATTGAAACTACTTTAGTAATTAGTTGGTATTTGGCATCGATATGTATTAATGTATTTGGTTTGATTTTCAGTCCCTCATGACCACGGTAGCTGCAAAGGTGCCGAAACGTCGGGAAATCCTATCATTGCTTCTTCCTGACATCCTCTCCCTGATCTGATTCACTTAGTTGACGGAAAACCCACCCACAAAAATCATTGGGACGCTGTGCGTCCGAGGGCCACTGTGAGACCTCATAGTAATGTTTGTGAATACGGGTCTAAGTTTTGTATTTATTTGCTTAGTGATTAGGTACTTATTGTATGTCGGCTTATCCTAATATTTGATTTGAATGCGTGCAGAGCTTTATTTTGGTCATCAACCGAATGTATGTTTTAAAGGACAAAAGCAAGGACGTCGCCAGCCCATGGTCCAGGGGGGGCAAGTTAATATTAAATAGGATGAGAAAAATATGATTTGTAGGTACAGTCAAGAGCACTTAGTGAATTTATTCAAGTTTAGAGATGGGGCGGGATTTATCCGAAAAGCAAGTCAATTGCACGGACTTAGTTTGCAGTTGGCTACATTTTTTTAACCTCTGGGGGGGGGGGGGCAGCTGCCCCCCTGTCCACCCTTGGCGACGCCCTTGTACAAAAGTACTACCTATTATTACAAACCATCAAAAAAAATACAGGGGAACTACCTAATTAAGTAGCTAACTACGCCCTTATGCCCCATTAAGGCAGTTATTACCTATCTAGTTTTTGTTTGCGTATAGAATATTTAAGTATCATAAATATTTTGTGTAGCTATACCACCTACCCTTATGTACCTATGTAGCATTTGGTGTAAAAAGTAAGTACCTATCTACTGGTATGTATAAAAACAAGCAAATGCCAAGTGCATGTCGGACTTCGCAATGTTTACTTTTATTTCACTAAACTAGGTACCTAGGTAGGTAGGTACCTAAGTATACTAATTCTCCAGTTTAACAAGAAACTCATAATCCCCTTTAGATGACGTGTCAGTCAAATAAGACTAAACCGAGGCTAAATGCAATTTGTTTGAGTTCTTAGATAATTTTCATTAGCTTTACAATAGGTACTGGGACTACTGGGTGGTAATTATCCAATCCACTGAATAGGCGGCAATTGTCTCACTTAAAAAATCTTTATACACCTACCTAGTAGGGTTATTTAGCTCACCCACATACCTACACTGTATTAATAAAGGTCCATCTATTATGTGTTACTAGGCTGTTAAGGCTGGTTTAAGGCTGGTTTACATTATCTAAGTATTTAGTAGAGTGCTTAGTAGCGTGCAAGTAGATTTGAATGCGAGTGCTTTAGTAGTTTTGGTGCCTTTCCAGTGACCGTTTACACGCTTCCAGTAGAGTGTCATTTTCGCCATACCTAATACCTATTATTTAATTCAATTACACGTCACGCGTTCACCGGCAAATGCACTATACTAAAGACGCTACTAATACTAAAATGTCGATTTACATGCTTCCAGTGCGAGTGCGAGTAAAATATCGCGCGGGGGATGAGCGGGCGCGCAGGGGGTGCTACTGGAAAGCGAGTAGAAAGGCTACTAGAACGTTACTCTCTTTAGTCATAATACGACAGTTTACATGTTTCCACTAAAGCACTCTCCTAAAGCACTCTACTAAAGACTAAGATAATGTAAACCAGCCTTTACATTATCTTAGTATTTAGTAGAGTGCTTAGTAGCGTGCGAGTAGATTCGAATGCGAGTGCTTTAGTAGTTTTGGTGCCTTTCCAGTGACCGTTTACACGCTTCAAGTAGAGTGTCATTTCCGCCATACCTAATACCTATTATTTAATTCAATTACACGTCACGCGTTCACCGGCAAATGCTGCTTGAGAACAGTTAGAAAGGGATGGCGCTATATGCGACGAACAGCACCATCCCTTTCTAACTGTACTCAAGCAGAGATTTGACTCTGATTTTGTAATATGAGCCTAAGAGTCGATTTAGTCCGATTGGTAAGAACATGGCTCTGTTAGCCAATCAGAGCATCTGGACTCAAAAATTGAATTCCGAAAAACTTTAATGCGACAAGATTAAACTCAGACGATTTGGAACTTCGATGTTACTCAACTCCGACAATACACTATGCCGATATGGCTTAATTTCGATACTACGGTACTCCGACAAAATATTTCTTCGACATGACTTAACTAGGAAACGACGCGTGTTCGGCAATATTCTACTCCGACATGAGTAAACTTCGACTTACGCTACTTATACATGCTTTATATCGACACTGTGTTAAATCGACACTACACAATTTAGACACGAATATTAATTGAAAATTATTTTTAACCGACTTCAAATAAAGGAGGAGGTTCTCAGTTCGTCGGAATTTTTGTTTTTTTATGAATGTTACTTGATTACTCGAAGAACCGATTTGAAAAATATTTTTTTGTTTGAAAGTATATTATACAAGGTTATTTTTAGACCATCAAACTGAACAACTTTCATTATGGAACCAACCTCGAAAACACGAAAAAATATCAGCTTTTCCGTACTTTTGTACAATCCTACTCCATCGAAATGTATGAAACAGTTGTTTTTTTTTACGCGATTTCAAGGTTGGTCCTATTATGAAAGTTGTTCAGTTTGATGGTCTGATCAACGCAACCGAACCCCACGAGAGGTTTTGTATTAACTAAAAATAACCTTGTTTACTCTAAGTAGGTCCCATTGTCATGAGGTCAGAATCTGATGATGGAATCTTAGAGAAATCAAGGGAACTCTACAAATAATATTTGAAACGAAGGACAGACAAATTTTAGTAATATTTTTTACTTTTGGAGTTTATATTATTTCCAAATATACCTTTTCGAATGTAAAAAAACCGGCCAAGTGCGAGTCGGACTCGCGCACGAAGGGTTCCGTACCAAAAAACGGCAAAAAAAATACGTTTGTTGTATGGGAGCCCCTCTCAAATATTAATTTTATTCTGTTTTTAGTATTTGTTGTTATAGCGGCTATAAAAATACATCATCTGTGAAAATTTCAACTGTCTACCTGTTATCGTTATTAATATCGAGCAAAAAACGGCAAAAAAATCACGTTTGTTGTATGGGAGCCCCCCTTAAATATTAATTTTATTCTGTTTTTAGTATTTGTTGTTATAGCGGCAACAGAAATACATCATCTGTGAAAATTTCAACTTTCTCGCTATCACGGTTCATGAGATACAGCCTGGTGACAGACAGACAGACAGACGGACAGCGGAGTCTTAGTAATAGGGTCCCGTTTTTACCCTTTGGGTACGGAACCCTAAAAAGACTTAATAGACATAAAAATATCGATTGGACACTTAAGCTGAATAGAATAGAATCATTTATTTGCGAATACTGAGTATACAAGTTGTTACATAAGTACAAAAATAATACTATTTTGTCAGTTCTACAGTATTTGCCTTATTAATGTAGGCATGCAAATATTTTGTAAAAAAAAGAACAGAAAAAAAGGCTGATTATAGATAATTTAAAGTAGTCACATTGATTAAAATTGATAAATTGAGTTCAGTCATAATTACAGTAGAATGTCAATAATAATAATTATATAAAATGTCAATCGTTAAATTAATGACTGAGAAAACAACATACCAAAAAAAACTCACAAAATAAACAGAAACAACAGTAAGTAAATGCAAAATTCAAAAGAAGCTTCTTGTGATCGGCGACAAGCCAATCAGCTGTCATCTGTCAAACTTAAAACAGCAAGCAACTTAAGTGTTGTAATAAATCGATAATAATATTCTTATATCTATTAAGTCTCATTTTACATTCGAAAAGGTATATTTTGAAATAATATAAACTCCAAAAGTAAAAAGTATTACTAAAACTTTTCTGTCCTTCTTTTTTATAATATTTGAAGAGTTCCTTTGATTGCTCAAGGATTCCATCATCAGATCCTGACCTCATGACAATGAGAACAACTTGGAAGTAAACAAGGTTATTTTTAGTTAATACAAAACCTCTCGTGGGGTTCGGTTGCGTTGATCAGACCATCAAACTGTACAACTTTCATTATAGGACCAACCTTGAAATCGCGTAAAAAAAAACAACTGTTTCATTCATTTCGATGGAGTAGGATTGTACTTTTGTACGGAAAAGCTGATATTTTTTCGTGTTTTCGAGGTTGGTTCCATAATGAAAGTTGTTCAGTTTGATGGTCTAAAAATAACCTTGTATAATATACTTTCAAACAAAAAAATATTTTTCAAATCGGTTCTTCGAGTAATCAAGTAACATTCATAAAAAAACAAAAATTCCGACGAACTGAGAACCTCCTCCTTTATTTGAAGTCGGTTAAAAATAATTTTCAATTAATATTCGTGTCTAAATTGTGTAGTGTCGATTTAACACAGTGTCGATACAAAGCATGTATGAGTAGCGTAAGTCGAAGTTTACTCATGTCGGAGTAGAATAACTGTCGGAGTAGAATATTGCCGAACACGCGTCGTTTCCTAGTTTATTCATGTCGAAGAAATATTTTGTCGGAGTACCGTAGTATCGAAATTAAGCCATATCGGCATAGTGTATTGTCGGAGTTGAGTAACATCGAAGTTCCAAATCGTCTGAGTTTAATCTTGTCGCATAAAAGTTTGTCGGAATTCAATTTTTGAGTCGAGCATCTGTCAGTCTATAACGTTCACTGTTAAATAAATAAAAAAAAACATATTCCATTATAAAAACGGTTAATTTGAAAATAACTATGCACTTCTTCATTTTTTTCAAACCAAAGGTTCACTGAATTTATATAACTACATATTATAAAATTGAACTTGTAATCACTTCTTTACTAGCCATTTATCTTAAACTCAACTTAAAAAATAAGAGTGGTATTTGAAATTTTTTATTATCACTATCTTTCCTGAACTATGTAGGTTATATTCTATTAATCTATTATTGGTTATCAGCTTTTGTAACAATATCTACAATTTTCTATGTGTATACATGAAAATTATTTGAATAAAGTAAAATTTTGACTGATATCCGATCTCTCTGTTTCCTTACAACATGATACAAAACGCAACATCTATCCTATTGACTGACATTTGAAAATAGTTTACGAAACCTGAAAACTGTTTTGTTCAGAATCAGTGATACATTCAATTGCAATATTTTTAATATCACGTTATATTTTGACTAAAAAATATTTACAAAACCATAATTAACACACACCCTACTAAAATGTCTCACGCGCAACACAAAAAGTTTATAACTTCGTGAGTTTTTAAGGTATCATTATCATTTTTTATACTGATTCTAAAAATGAAAATAAATATGTGACCCGTGTTTCGACTTTCCTATATACAAAAAAATAATGTTGTATACTATATTATGAGGTCATGTCATAAGTACCTATTCATTTAGTTTTATCAAACCCTATGTCAAAAAATTGTAATGACCATATTGATAACAGCGAGTCTACCGCGCAAAGTGGAAATTTCGATACATATATTATAAAAATAAAACACAATTAAACAAGGATAAATATTTAAGTTATTCGAAATTGCTAAAGAAATGTATTCATGCTTCTAAAAAAAAATCAAACATTGACTTTATCCATAAAAGTGAAAATAAATGTAAAGCGTCTTGGCTTATAATAAAAAACGAATTGACTGATACGAAGCATTCTCTTAAACATATAAGTGAATTAAATGTAAATAATTCAACATTGACGGATCCTCTTAGCATAGCTACCGCATTCAATGATCATTTTGTAAATGTATCCAATGATGAATCTCATAAAAACATAAAAAAAGATATGAAGCAACCCCAAATATTAAATTCTATGTTCTTAAAACCTCTTAGTGAAGCAGATGTAAGAAAAGAAGTAATGTCATTGAAAAACACCAAAGCCGAAGGTTATGATGAGGTTTGCACTAAGGTTTTAAAGGATTGTGTGAATGAATTCATTGCCATTTTGACTCACTTAATAAACCTATCGTTTTCTACTGGTATGTTTCCAGAACTGCTTAAACTTACATTAGTAAAACCATTGTTTAAAAAAGGAAATACCGACGAAATTGATAATTATCATCCTATTGCAAAAATATCAGTGTTTTCTAAAATATTTGAAAAGTGTATGCATGGGCAATTGGTTGATTTTTGTAATAAATTCCATTTATTAAATGAACATCAATACGGTTTCCAAAAACATAAATCAACCACTTTGGCGATACATAAACTTATGGAAATTATTTTGACAGGTATTAACAACAAAAACTTGACAACTGGTATATTTGTTGACCTATCAAAAGCATTCGATCATGTCTCACACCAATTGCTTATAAGAAAACTTGAAACGATTGGTGTACGAGGTCATGCGTTAGAGTGGATAAAATCATACATTTGTAACAGAAAACAGTGTGTAGTTATCGAAAAACTTAGTGACAGAAATGAAGTTGTAGAGTATTTATCACAATATAAGCACAATCAATGTGGTGTCCCGCAAGGTAGCGTATTAGGCCCAATGTTGTTTATTATTTATGTTAATGACATCTTTAATTCGACCAGTTATCAATGCATCGCATTTGCTGATGATATTTCTGTAGTAGTAACTTCAAATAAAACAGTGACAGAACATGAAAATGACATAAATAATACTGTATATAACTTGGTTCAGTTTCTTGACATGCACAATTTAAAAATTAATTTGACTAAAACTAAATACATACAATTTAATAAATATAAAAAAATAAATCTTGACATTAAGTATAAAGACATTAATATTGATGAAGTAAAGCAAATAAAGTTTCTGGGAATAATAATAGACAGTGACATAAATTGGAAAATGCATATAGACAATATTTGTGCCCGAATTAATAAATTTGTATACGCATTGAAGTGTGTCAGAACTGTAACGAACTTAAATACTGCGATTGCTACTTACCATGCTTATGTTTGTTCCATTTTACGATATGGGTTACTGATATGGGGCAATAGTTCTGATATTAACAGAGCTTTTATTGCTCAAAAAAAATGTTTAAGAGCATTATATATATAAATAAAGAACGGCAAGAAGTCCGTGGTGGAACACCATGGACTTCTTGCCGTTCTTTATTTGATCAAATGCAGTTACCGACTTTAACATCGCTTTATATTTTTGATGTATGTGTATTTGTGATGCAAAATAAGCATTTGTTTAAAAGAGCATGTGATATCTATCCTAGAAATAGTAGAGATCCGAATAGGTTAGTATTTCAGGTAGCTCCAAAAACAATGCAGTACAGAAAAAGCTGTTTGACTATGTGCATAAAAATCTTTAATAAAATACCCAAGGAATTTAGAACCTTACATATTGATAATTTTAAAAGACACTTGGGTAAATGGTTAGGCTCACATACCCTGTATGACTTAAAAGAATTTTTTGACATTAGAGAATAAATTGTATATTGATTGTATTATATTAACAATGACATATAAAAATAAAGAAATTACTACTTACCTAAATTATAAATGTGAATATTTTGTATTAAAATTTTGCATGCTAATTAATTTGGCTAAACATGTCTAGTGCCTATTATTACTTATTAAATCTTTTGTATACCATGTTTATTTGCAAATAAAGATTATGATTATGATTATGATTATGACGCATCACTATCAGCTTCATTTGACAGATGGATGTGACACATTGCTACTTCTATTCGGCACAAATAAAAATTTACCAAAGAAATGAAGCAATGTGTCCCATCTAACTGTCATATTTACAAGCTATCGATTTACAAGCTTCCAGTGCGAGTGCGAGTAAAATATGGCGCGGGGGGGTGAGCGGGCGCGCAGGGGGTGCTACTGGAAAGCGAGTAGAAAGGCTACTAGAACGTTGCTCTCTTTAGTCATAAGACGACCGTTTACATGTTTCCACTAAAGCACTCTCCTAAAGCACTCTACTAAAGACTAAGATAATGTAAACCAGCCTTTAAATATCGTAGTCCAATCCTATGACGACGAAAACATGTTGTTTGGTAATAAGGTGGGTGTACCATGGAAGGCCACCTTAACGTTTAAACAGGTTTCATTGGTTTATTTCTTAGGGCTGATTTTTCAATGCTCAGATAACAGATATCTGTCAGTTAAATTATAATCCGAATAACATAAAAGTCATTCAAAAAAATTGTCAAACAAACATGAAAATCATTTTCAATTTGGCGGCATAATACGTTATCAAACGAATAACGCTTCATCTGGGCATTGAAAAATCAGCCCTTAGGCAAACAAAGCGTACTAAGTGTAGGATAAAGCTTGGCGTTTCATTGTTTAATATAAACATCTAGAGAATGTTTGATATTTGTAATGAATCCTTATTAAAATTTGAGTTTACCACAGTGCTTACAAATGGCCTTGCAAGAAATAGGTGCTCCAAATAAGGCCAATTTCCTAAATCAGTCATAGTGCTTAAAGTTAATATTGTAACAAACAGATACTGTGGTTTTTTATATACCATAAACTCTTTTGTTACAAAAATCAACAAACACCTATGATAACATTTTGACCTAAAATTACATCACTGAACTACTCTAGAAAGGAAAAGTAAAACAAAGAACTAAGAAAAAAACGTTTTGCTGAGTATATCATATGAGTGCAGTATCAGATACATGATACATGCAAACAACTTTTTTTATTGAATTACTTATTACTTTCAAAAAACATCAAATAACTGGCCTTACAGGGAACGATTGACCTTCCTAGAAACACGACAATGTTTACAACTAAAATTAAATAAAACTACAAAATTTAAACGTCAGTAGCATAGTGCAACTAGTAAAAATCAATTCAGAATAAAAATGTGAAACAAAATGCCAGTAATATTAATTAAAATTTACAATTTGTTCCGGACAAAAATTAGATCAACAGGGTCTCACAACACACTTCGACGAAGTGACGCACTTTACTGGCGTAATGGTGGCGCAACCAGTACGGCACCATGTTTGTAACTTTGGATTGGTTGGATCTTTGTGTTCATTGAGGAAGTTTTACGATTTTGCGATCTTAACTGCTATTTTACGGCGATTGGCCTTACAAGGAGCAAGTGGCCTTTCATGGTACACCCACCTTAGTAGGGTTTTATTTAGCCGAATATGGTAGATAGGGTACCAAGCATACCTACGACCGCGGAAAATAATTACCTACTTATTATAAACCCTGAAAAGCTCCACATGGCTGAAAAAAATGTTTTTTTATTTCTAGGTACGGTATACCACAACATATGAAAAACGCAACACAATCCTAGACGCAAATGGCAAAAGACCACGCAACGCAAAACACAATTTTGGTCTAGGGCTGCCACTATGAAGTTTAACGAAAAAGTGGCGGCTTTCGGCTCCGTAGCATCAACACTGAAACGTGATTATGGTATAATTACAAAAATGCCCCTAATGCTGAATATGGTAGATAGAGATCATCAAACTAAACAACTTTTACTAAGTGTCAACTCTAACAACGAAAAAAATCAGCTGTTTTTTTACAAAAATTAATAACGAAAATATCAAAATGTATGAAACAGCTGATATTTTTTCACGATTTCAGAGTCGGTCCCGTAGTGAAAGTTGTTCAGTTTGATGGTCCCTATGTATTATACTCGGCATTATGGGTAGGTATTTTTAACCGACTTAAAAAAAAGGAGGTTCTCAGTTTGACCTGTATGTAAGTATGTATGTATGTATGTTTGTCCGCGATTATCTCGCGTTTGGCTGAACCGATTTTGATGCGGTTTTCAGAAAAGTATTTGTTACACTTAGGAGAAGGTTTTAGTATTTTAACCGACTTCGAAAAAAAAGAAGGTTCTGAGTTTGACTCGTATTATGTAGGTATGTTTGTCCGCGATTATCTCGCGTTTGGCTGAACCGATTTTGATACAGTTTTCAGAAAAGTATTTGTTATACCTAGGAGAAGATTTCAGTGTTTTAACCGACTTCAAAAAGAAGGTTCTGAGTTTGACTCCTATGTATGTATGTTTGTCCGCGATTATCTCGCGTTTACCTGAACCAATTTTGATGCTGTTTTCAGAAAAGTATTCGTTACACTTAGGACAAGGTTTAGTATTCTAACCGACTTCAAAAAAGGAGGATCTCTTCTCAGTTTGACCCGTATGCATGGTTGTCCGCGATTATCTCACGTTTGGCCAAACCGATTTTTCCATCTATCTACCTAGATAATATATCTAATGCAGAAAGTACCTACTTACACTAAAAAGGAAAAAATAAAAAAAAATGTTTTAAAAAACAAAAAACCGACTTCAATACCCCACTCTACCTCTAAAAAGCAATAAATAATATTGACATCACTAGATACGCATTATCATTGTAATAAAACACGTCTATTGAAGTCGGGTGGGGCTGTTAGAATAAAAAAGTTGTCCTCCAGTCCAGCCAGCCCCAACCCGACTTCAATAGACGTGTTTTATTACAATGATAATGCGTATCTAGTGATGTCAATATTACTAATTGCTTTTAGAGGTAGAGTGGGGTTTTGAAGTCGGTTTTTTTGTTTTTTAAAACAATTTTTTTCTGTAATACGTTGTATTAATAATACCTAAGGTGGCACCAACATTAATGGCCAATACCTAACACACCTTCGTTTTGCCGATGATATAGTTCTAATGGCTGAGACGTTGGAGGACCTGAACACAATGCTCGAAGATCTCCGTAGTGCTTCCCAAAGAGTGGGTCTTAAAATGAACATGGATAAGACGAAAATCATGTCGAATGCCCATGTTGTGCCCGCTCCAGTTCATGTTGGGAACACTGCACTTGAAGCTGTTGACCATTATATATACCTAGGACAGGCAGTCCAGTTGGGTAGGTCCAACTTTGAGAAGGAGATCTCTCGTCGAATCCAACTCGGATGGGCAGCATTCGGGAAGCTCCGAAAAATCTTCGTGTCCGATTTACCTCAGTGTCTCAAGACGAAAGTCTATGACCAGTGTGTGTTGCCAGTGATGACTTACGGCAGTGAAACGTGGTCGCTAACTATGGGTCTCATAAGGAGGCTCAAGGTCACCCAGCGTGCAATGGAGAGAGCCATGCTCGGCATTTCCCTGCGTGATCGAATCAGAAATGAGGAGATCCGCAGGCGAACTAAAGTAACCGACATCGCTCGAAGGATTGCTCAGCTAAAGTGGCAGTGGGCTGGACACATAGCGAGAAGAACCGATGGCCGTTGGGGCGGAAAGGTTCTGGAATGGCGACCGCGCACCGGACGACGCTCCGTGGGTAGGCCCCCGACAAGGTGGACCGACGATCTGGTGAAGATTGCCGGAAGCCACTGGATGTGGGAAGCGCAGGACCGATCGTCGTGGAAATCCTTGGGGGAGGCCTATACCCAGCAGTGGGTGTCGTGCGGCTGATATGATGATGATGATGATGATGAAGGTGGCACCAAATGATGTGATGCTAGTGATGGGTTTTTGACCGGATAAAAACTCAAAATGGATAAAAACTCAATAAAGATCCGTTTTTAGCCGAGTTTTTATCCAAAAGGACGGATATTTATCCGTCCTAATAAAATATTTATTTTAAAACCCTTTTCTTGATATGTCACGTAAATTTTGAAATTAAAATAAAGGTAGTTAATAATTTTAAACAATATAAGTGCTATTGAAGTGCATTATAATTAAGAAATCCAAAAAATGCAATAGAAGAATGAAAACTACATCCTGAGAATTCTCAAACTACTTCAGAATTATGAATGAATTCGTTCGATGACTCTAGCACCCCCAGCCCCCAACGTACGTAGCACGTAGTTTTACGCAAAAACGGAAGGGTTGTCACAAAATTTACTTGACACGCAGGGTTCGGAAACCAGTTAATATTGTAAAAAAATACCATGATGGCAGCCAACTATTTTGTTATTGGGCCGATTTCGATGAAACTTGGTTTTTGGTAGTATTTTGACAAGAAAACAGCAACGCAATGTTTAGTGTGTCAAAAGTCCAAGATAGCGGCTAACTTTTTTGTTTGTGGGCCGATTTCGATGAAACTCTTTTTTTTTGTACTATTTTGACAAGAAAACAGCAACGCAATGTTAAAAATATGAAAAATCCAAGATAGCGGCCAATTTTTTTGTATTTGGGCCGATTTAGATGAAAATTGGTTTGGGACACCATTTTTAAAAGAAAACAGCAATGCAATATTAAAAATATCAAAAATCTAAGATGGCGGCCAACTTTTTAGTTTGTGGGCCGACTTTGATGAAACTTTGTTTGGGGCACTATTTTTAAAAGAAAACAGCAACGCAATGTTAAAAATGTCAAAAATCCAAGATGGCGGTCATCTTTTTTGTTTTTGGGCTCATTTCGATGAAACTCGGTTTTTGGCACTATTTTGACAAGAAAACAGCAACGCAATGTTAAAAATGCAAGATGGCGGCAAACTGTTTTGTTTGTGGGCTGATTTCGATGAAACTCAATTTTTGTACTATTTTGACAAGAAAACAGCAACGTAATGTTAAAAATATGAAAAATCAACGATGGCGGCCAACTTTTTTTTGGGCCGATTTCGATGAAACTTTGTTTGGGGCACTGTTTTTAAAAGAAAACAGCAACGCAATATTAAAAATGTCAAAAATCCAAGATGGCGGCAAACTTTTTTGTTTGTGGGCTGATTTCGACGAAACTCGATTTTTGTACTATTTTGACAAGAAAACAACAACGCAATGTTAAAAATATGAAAAATCAACGATGGCGGCCAACTTTTTTTTGGGCCGATTTCGATGAAACTTTGTTTGGGGCACTATTTTTAAAAGAAAACAGCAACGCAATATTAAAAATGTCAAAAATCCAAGATGGCGGCAAACTTTTTTGTTTGTCGGCTGATTTCGACGAAACTCCATTTTTGTACTATTTTGACAAGAAAACAGCAACGCAATGTTAAAAATATGAAAAATACAAGATGGCGGCCAAATTTTTTGTTTTCGAGCTGATTTCGATGAAAATCGGTTTGGGACACTATTTTCAAAAGAAAACAGCAATGCAATATTAAAAATATCAAAAATCTAAGATTGCGGCTAACATTTTTGTTTGTGGGCCGATTTTGATGAAACTTGGTTTTTGATACTATTTTGACAAGAAAACAACAACGCAATGTTAATAATGTTAAAATCCAACCAAGATAGTGGCCAACTTTGTTGTATGTAGGCTGATTTCGATGATTCATCGAAAACGGCTTACAAACCAAAAAGTTGGCCGCCATTTCACATTTTTATGTTTTTAACATTGCGTTGCCGTTTTTTTGTGAAAATAGTACCAAAAACCGAGTTTCATCGAAATCGGCTCACAAACAAAAAAGTTAGCCGCCGTCGTGGATTTTTTTATATTTTTAACATTGCGTTGCTGTTTTATTGTTAAAATAGTACCAAAACCGTGTTTCATCTAAATCGACATACAAATAAAAAATTGGGTGCCATGTTGGCTTTTTCTAAT
Organism: Agriphila geniculea; assembly: GCA_943789525.1. NCBI lineage: Eukaryota > Metazoa > Arthropoda > Insecta > Lepidoptera > Crambidae > Agriphila > Agriphila geniculea. The sequence continues at coordinate 21,230,626 of OX038875.1, forward strand.
TTTAACCATTGCGTTGCTGTTTTCTTGTCAAAATAGTACAAAAAAACGAGTTTCATCGAAATCGGCTCACAAACAAAAAGGTTGGCCGCCCTCCTAAATTTTTGTCATTTTTAATATTGCGTTGCTGTTTTCTTGTCAAAATAGTACAAAAAATTGAGTTTCATCGAAATCGCCCCAAAAACAAGAAAGTTGGCCGCCATCTTTGATTTTTCATATTTTTAAAGTTGCGTTGCTGTTTTATTTTCATAATAGTACATAAAACCGAGTTAAATCGAAATCAGCCCACAAACAAAAAAGTTTGCCGCCATCTTGCATTTTTATCATTTTTAACATTGCGTTGCGCTGTTTTCTTGTCAAAATAGTACAAAAAACTGAGTTTCATCGAAATGAACCCACGAACAAAAAAGATGGCCGCCATCTTTGATTTTTCATATTTTTAACATTGCGTTGCTGTTTTCTTGTCAAAAAGTACAGAAAACCGAGTTTCATCGAAATCGGCTCACAAACAAAAAGGTTGGCCGCCATCTTTGATTTTTGGACATTTTTAAAATAGCGTTGCTGTTTTCTTGTCAAAATAGTACAAAAGAACCGAGTTTCATCGAAATGGCCCAAAAAACAAAAAAGTTGGCCGCTATCTTGGATTTTGATATTTTTAACATTGCGATGCTGTTTTCTTGTCAAAACAGTACCAAAAACCGAGTTTCATCGAAATCCGCTCACAAACAAAAAGGTTGGCCGCCATGTTAGATTTTGACATTATTAATATTGCGTTGCTGTTTTCTTTTAAAAATAGTGCCCCAAACAAAGTTTCATCGAAATCGGCCCAAAAAAAAGTTGGCCGCCATCGTTGATTTTTCATATTTATAACATTGCGTTGCTGTTTTCTTGTCTAAATAGTACCGAAAACCGAGTTTCATCGAAATCGGCTCACAAACAAAAAGTTTGGCCGCCATCTTAGATTTTTGTCATTTTTAATATTGCTTTGCTGTTTTCTTGTCAAAATAGTACTAAAAACCGAGTTTCATCGAAATCCGCTCACAAACAAAAAGGTTGGCCGCCAATCGCCATGTTAGATTTTAAGATTTTTAATATTGCGTTGCAGTTTTCTTTTAAAAATAGTGCCCCAAACAAAGTTTCATCGAAATCGGCCCAAAAAAAAGTTGGCCGCACTCGTTGATTTTTCATAATTATAACATTGCGTAGCTGTTTTCTTGTCTAAATAATACCAAAAACCGAGTTTCATCGAAATCGGCTCACAAACAAAAAGTTTGGCCGCCATCTTAGATTTTTGTCATTTTTAATATAACTTTGCTGTTTTCTTGTCAAAATAGTACAAAAAACCGAGTTTCATCGAAATCGGCCCAAAAACAAGAAAGTTGGCTGCCATCTTTGATTTTTCATATTTTTAACATTGCGTTGCTGTTTTCTTGTCAAAATAGTACATAAACCGAGTATCATCGAAATCAGCCCACAAACAAAAAAGTTTGCCGCCATCTTGCATTTTTATCATTTTTAACATTGCGTTGCGCTGTTTTCTTGTGAAAATAGTACAAAAAACAGAGTTTCATCGAAGTGGGCCCATAAACAAAAAAGATGACCGCCATCTTGAATTTTCACATTTTCAATATTGCTCTGCTGTTTTCTTTTAAAAATTGTGCCCTAAACAAAGTTTCATCGAAATCGGCCCAAAAACAAAAAAGCTGGCCGCTATCTTGGATTATGCGTTGGTATTATCTCTTCCTGAAAAACAGTTCATCGTAAATAGGTTCTCCCTCTCCATAAGTCGGCCAGCATACCCTGGTCAACACAATTGCGATGGTAATCACGTCGTTGACAAGGGACTTGTGGGCGATGAAACGACACCATTTAGCCTAGGGACCAGTCCTCAATGTGCGCTTGTTATATGTTGCCAGGTACAGTTGTCATCGTGGTTGGGTTAGTAGCGGGGGCGGGGCCTCACGTGGGACCAAAACTAGTGTATAGAAACAGGTCTTAATATATTTATCCGCCATTTATGGTAAATATCCGAGTTTTTACCTTTTGAGTTTTTATCCACTGCCCATCACTACGTACAACGCTATACAGATAATAAAATTAAGAAAACATTGTTTCGAGCACAAAATACTGTTTTCGTCAAAAATGTAGTTAACAAGAAGCAAATCTATTGTGTATATTCAGGCCTGAATATATTTATCCGGCATTTTTGGATAAAAATCCGCTAAAAATGGCTAAAAACGGATATTTATCTATTTTTGATAAATATCCGAGTTTTTTACCTTTAGGATATTTATCCACTGCCCATCACTATGATGCTGATGATACTGAGAAGGTGATAGTGTTGCTTAAACTAAATAACTTTCTCAGGTCGAAAAACGAAAAAAAATTCATGCTCCCATACAAAATGTATAGGTCAGCTCACCAACTTACTACGAAAAGATGAAAAATATAGTTTTTCGACCTATGTTACTTAGACTCTAAGGAACATAGGTCGAAAAACGATTTTTATCTAAGGCTTAGAGATCGTTGTTCACATTTAGCAACACTGTCACCTATTTCAGTATCAAACACCACAGCCAAAATAAATAAAATAACCCTACAAAAATTCGAATCTGGGACGTTTAACACAGGAATTTGATAATCAGAAAAGCGGTTGTCTTGAATATTTTAATTTTTCCTCTAATTTATATTGTGTAGCATTTTGTGAATACTTATTTCAAGCTTACCAGCCATAGATGCACTGCTCATTCTGCCGCGTGTGAAATCAATTTTGAATGTTTAAAAAGAAACCGAGTCTAAGAAATGAAAATACTGAAAATAAGTACTAAATAAACTTGCTTTGTAAAATTAAATAAATTTGCTTTCTACTTTCGAAATAAATCTAGAAATCAAAATAATAATATTAATTTGACACCTAATTTGACTCTGTCATAAACATGTCATAAATTAATCTTTTGAAAACTGAATGAGCCAAAAAAGTGCATGTTGTATTCTTTATAAATATTATAAAAAGTAAAACCTATCATGCAAGAAAAAAATATTAAAACGAAACCATAATCTTATGTAGGTACCTACCAAGGAAATTATTAAGATCTTCGTAGGTCCAACACAAGAACCTTATATTCATATTCTATGTGCAACATAATTTCCTTGGTAAGTAAGGTACCTACATACATGAGTAGCCGTCTGTCAGATGACTTTATTACTTTATGCTTTTTGTGAAGTTATTTCCATAATAAAGAAAAAGTCTAATTTATGTAAGTAAATAATAAAAACTGGTAGAATATAATATGATTATTAACTATAACATCAAACTTGATATTTAGTACCCTTCTTCTTCTTCTTATTTTTGTTTTGGCAATCTACTTTCCTCCTGGCAGTAATTTTTGCCTGTGTCAAGTGTTGAATAGTTCAGTGGTAGATTGTTTCAGTTTACATTAGAATGTGGGTGCATCGCATTCCAATGCTGCTTGGAGCATTTGGCACCAAGTATATCAAGACAGTTTACTCAGTAAGTTCTGCCGAGGTAGCCACCACTACACTAAAAGTCTCGGCTTCACACAACCAAGATCGCGCCTATTTCAACTATCCCACATATTGTTCAGTTGCGTAGTCACTTGTACCACAAAACTGCACCAATTTTAAGACACAATATCCACTATGAATCAATTTGCGAATAACTAAAATAGTCACCAAACTGAACCCGACAAAATGGCGCCAAAAACTCCCTATTAGTACCCTATCAAAAATCTATTATTGTGACACTGTAAAAAAATCGATTTCACCAATCTCGCGAGATCTCGTAAATAGTGAAATCTCGCGAAATTTATATTTCCTATCGCGAGATCTCGGCTTCGCTTAAATCTCTAACCGATGACTTAGCGGTTGGTCTGCTGAAATGCACCCAATGACAATGATAGTCACAGACAGACCAGACAGACAGTCAAAAACGTCAGTAAAGTCATGGTAAAGTCAGTCCAAAGATTAACACAATAACAGGGGAAAAGAGCGCCCACTCGTGCTAATTTTTTGAAACATCATCTATTTGAAAGTCCACTGGCGCTACTAGGAATTGATGCGGTACTACTGACATGAAATTATGATCACTGAATTTTTATGTTTCTTATTACATATTTTTTTACTTTTTGTAATATTCTTTGCTTATAACAGTAATGAAAAAAAAGCACCAAAAACAAATACCTATATGAGAACTTGGCTAGGTTTGAACGCGGTATTCATCGAACGATAGTACTTAATGTTATGTATACGGTGGTGGTCAGGTAATCCGCCGGTCATTATTTCAAGTGTCGAATTTTATCATTAATTTCTAATTCGCACAATACTCAAAAAGATATTCATATTCATCTTTTTAAAATAATTTTGTTTTAAATTACTTTATATCAGTTGATAATGCGATTTTTACTGTACTGTCTGTATGTTTTCTTATTTTATTTATTTTAATTTGAATAATTTATAAGTCCGACTGCAGTGACATCTTTTGGCAAACTTAAAGACTTTGTTGTGAAAGTTGATGGTTAAAATATAGAGATGACGCAACTTTTTTTCGACCGTTTGCATTGTTCTAAGTGTGCCCTTGACCTGAGTCTGGCTCAAAGAGTAAAATAATATATTGGGAAAAGATCACTCACTCGTGGCAATTTTTCGAAATACCGATTTGAATTGAAAAGCCAGCAGCAACTCTGAAAATCGAAGCGGGAACTACTAAAAAGAAATGCATGAAATTATAATAAGCTGAAAAAGAGTTTTTTTATAAGCTCAAAAAAGATTTTCCTTTACATCTTTTTAAAATAATTATGTTTTTAATTATAAGGTGATTTTTTTGGAGTGTCTATTTATTTTATTTTGAATATTTTTTAAGTCCGACTGCAGCAGAGATATCTTTTGGCAAACTTGAAGACTTTGTTGTGAAAGTTGATGGTTAAGATAAAGAGATGACGCTACTACTACTTGACCATTTGCGTTGTACTGTACTGTGTGCCCCTGATCTAGATGGTCTGTAATGTCATTGTGACAGCAGCGTTTGTTTGTTGCGTTGTAGGTTAGGTACCTATGTTATATTTTGATATTTCTTCAAAACAAGTGGTTTCGTTTTATTTAGTGAAATCTAAAAATAACATTCAAACATAAGTTATGCCTCCAAAAAAGAGAAGCACCGTACACAACAAAAGGACTAATCATCACGTCAAACGCGACTACGCCGAGAGACTAAACGATCTTAGAATTGAATCGTCAGAAGAGAACTCCGATGATTCCTCAGAAGACGAAGGCACTGAGGCTTCATTTACGGTTAGCATGTGGGATTTAAATCATTGCGACCCTAAAAAATGTTCCGGAAGAAAATTGCTTAGGCATAACCTCATAAAAAATTTGAAACTCGGCCAAAGGTTTCCGGGACTAGTTTTGTCTCCAGTCGGGACTCAGTGTGTGAGTCCGTCAGATAAAAATATTATAGAGAAGTTCGGCCTTGCTGTTATCGACTGCTCTTGGGCTAAGATTGATGAAACACCATTTGGAAAAATGAAATCGAACCATCCTCGATTGTTACCATTCTTGGTAGCGGCTAATCCTATAAACTACGGGAAACCTTACCAATTGAGCTGTGTAGAGGCATTGGCTGCTGCAATGTTTATAACCGGCCACAAATCGGAAGCAAAGTTTTACCTTTCAAAGTTTTCATGGGGCCATTCTTTTTTAGAACTCAACTCAGAAGCCTTAGATTTATATGCAAAGTGTTCGGACAGTAAAAGTGTTATAGATGCACAAAACAAGTTTATTGAAAGCGCTGGCAAAGTTGAAGACGATAGACCTATGTGGCCACCAAGTGATTCCGAATCGGCATCAGAAGAGAGTACATGAAATCAATAGAAATATATTTTTAATTAAGATATTAACTAAGTTTGTATACTCAAATGTGTATAAGTTTTGTAAATAAATATTTTATTGACTACAGTTTACCTATTCTATGACGAATAAAATACGGGGAATGAAATGAGATTGAATTGAATTGCACTTGAATGTAATTAATGCCCGGTTCCTATATCTGAGAAACGATCCGTTTTAGTTACGAACAGTAGTTTTATATACGAAGCGTAAGCTAAAACCGTTCCTATAAAAAACGTCTCGTCATGCAACTTACTGACGGCTTGCTACTAACGGATGGGAGGGTTACCGGTAACGGACGGTAAGCGTATTGTACGGAGATGAGTGTTTGGGGTGTTCCTATAAATATTTTAAGCGTCAGTAGACTGTCAAGATTACTATTCGTTGTGTCATTTGGTTACCCGTCAATTTCGGTCGGTTAGAGTGTGGTTAGAGTAGAGTTTCCAAAGTATTTCACTGTTTTCGCTTTTTAATTTTGAAATGTCGAGTTCAGATAGTGATAGAGAAGTGTTCGATATTATATCAAACTCCAGTGAGTCTGATTCAGACGAAGAGATTAGGCGCGTTAGAATATATAAAGAAAGAGTGGATTATTTAGTGACGCTGGATTCTTACGAATTTCAAGTAAGATTTCGACTGGATAAAGAATCTACTGAACAGTTACTTCTTGAAATTTATCCACATATAAGAGTAACAGGATCCAGGTTAGTATCTTGGAGAGTTGTAATGTAAACCCTCAAAATTTAACCTTTGTAAACATAACCTAAAATTATTGATGTTATTTCAGGAATCATGGAATATCTCCACTACATCAGCTATTGTTGACGTTGAGATTCTATGCTTTAGGAACAATGTTATTGTCAGTGGCAGATTTTGTAGGTGTATCAAAAACGTCTGCTTGTCGCATTGTGCGTGATATTAGTTTTGCTATCGCTAAACTATATAGCAAATATATTTATATACACACTGACACAGAACAAGAGTTTTATAATGTTGCTCGGTTCCCACGTGTTCTTGGTGCACTCGATGGTACACATATCAGAATACAATCACCATGTAAGTCTCCATGAAATTAAAGTAGTTACTTAAGTACATATTATAAAAACAGTTAAGTACACTAGTTTTTTATTAACTCTTCTAGTTCTTTACTAGCCTTTTCTTCAACACAGGTGCTCAGATTGGAGAAGAATTTAGAAACCGAAAAGGTTATTTTTCCATCAATGTGCAAGCGGTGTGTGATGCCAATCTACTTTTTATGAATGTGGTGGCTCGTTGGCCAGGCTCCGCTCATGATGCCACTATATTCAACTGTTCAGAACTACGTGGTAAAGACATTTACCTAACTATCTGTAAGTACTTACTTATTTACATCATGTAAATGAAAATAAAGCATTTTTTATTTTTCAGCACAATGTGAAAGTGGATTATTTGGCAACAAATGGTTGCTTGGAGATAGTGCATATCCCCTGAAGCCTTACCTTCTACCACCACTGCTAAACCCGCAAACACAGGGTCAAATGTTGTATAATGAAGCCCATATCCGAACAAGAAATTGCATTGAAAGGTAGATATGAGGGTTGGCAAATTCAGTGTTCTTAAACCCCTATTATAATGTTTTTCTTTATTTATATTATTATAATAGTGTTGTAGGTATTTGGATATCACTATTTATAACTTAATTATTAGACTGCAGCAAGTACTAATTAGTAATTATTTGGTTTTAGGTGTTTCGGAGTTTGGAAACGGCGATTTCCTGTTGTAGCTTTGACTTTGCGTCTGAGCCTCTTACGAGCTCACACTGTAATAATAGCAACAGCAGTTCTCCACAACATTTGTCGTGGAAAGAGTTTAGAAGATGTGCCACCAGAGATGGAAATTCCAGATGCAGAGACAGTGCCTGTAGCCCATAATTCTGATGACATTAATAATATAATGGAAAGAGAAATATTGATTGCAGAATATTTTAATAAGTGAGTATTACTTACACATACTTGTAATAATTGAATTATACATTATATATTATAACTAGTAGTAAATGTACTACCAGAGGCCATTTCATTTTTCATTTTATATCACTACATCAATTTTTTTATTTATTTTCAGTTTACACTAATTGGATTATATCAAGAGTAGGAGCAAAAATGGACTTCTAAGTATTATTAATTCTCTATGAAAAATGTAATTTAAAGTAATAAAATTAACAAATTTTAAAACTATATTTTATTTACAACTGTAAGAAACTCACCCCACATTAGCACAAAAAAAAACAAAAATCCCGAACAATACTAATTAAATATCATATCACATACATAAGGTACTATCAGTTTAATTTTACAACAACTCTAAGATACTCGATCACCCTAAAAAAATGGCACAAGAAAGGTAACTTAACCCTAACAATACTTCTTAACAATACAATACTAATCAAATATCATATCACATAAGGACTATCAGTTTTATTTTACAACAACTGTAACAAACTCGATCACCCTAAAAAAATGTCACAAGGAAGGCAATTTAACCCTAACAATACTTCTTAACAATACAATAACAAATTAAATATCATAATATTACTCTATCTATCTACTATCAATTTAATTTTAGAACAACTGTAAGAAACTCGATCACCCTAAAAAAATGGCACAAGAAAGGCAACTAAACCCTATAAATACTTCTTAATAGTACAATACTAATTAAATATTAGGTACAATTATTGTTTAACTGTAACTCGCCCTAATTTGCACAAGTAAAACAACTAAACCCTAAAAATACTTCTTATTATTACAGTACGAATTAAACATTAATATTACAATTATTTTCCTTATTGGCTAACTCTAATTTTAGTATTTTTAACTCTATGTCTAATTTTTCTGTCTTTTTTTCATAATATTTGGCAATTGCCAAATTACGTTGGAGCCGTCCATCATCCTGGCTCGTTTTTAATTTTTTGGCTGTAATAAAGAAAGCTCGGATTAGATTTCGATATAAAAAATATTTACATTCTATAATGAACAGGGGGTTACTTCCGACGCAATCGAGTATATCGAGATCGAGTTGGAATCAAGTAACCGTCAAAGAAGTACTATAGAAAATTGGAAACCATGGAAACTTGGAAAAAGATTTATGACTTTTATTCAATCCAGGGGTGCGATTGCGTAAAGTCAATCGTATTCATTTGACAATTCATATCGTATTCCATCGGCTGCAATTTGTATGGGATGACATATATTATGATACATTATGAACTGTCAAATGAATACGATTGACTTTACACAATCACCTAGCTGATGTGAACTCAATCTCATCAATTCCCGACGAGAGTAGGGGGACAGGTTTTAACAAATTAAAAAAACGTGTTTACATGTGGAGGCATTCAATACAAATTTACAAGATTTTATTTTTCATTATGAGTGAACATATCGTAATGCAACCTAATACGCATAAGCTGGACAATATTTATATTTATATATATATGATCAATTTTATAGACAAAACCTCCCACATGTTGGGGTCTACCCCCTCTCCTCTTGGAATGACCGGCATTTCAAATTTGGCATTTTAATTTGGTTGGCCCCGCCGAAAAATATTAATTTCTCTAGATTCAAAAGTCCTACAGTTATAAAAAAATATTTTTCGAAAGCTAATAATGTCACCTATCAAGTGAAAAAATTTGTTATGGATTTTTTTACTCTAATGCGTCATAAAAAATTACTAAAATTAATTTTAATCCGAAATTAGTGTGCTATTTTTTAGATTTTGTCACAAATCTCAAAAACTAGGACATTAATATGCATTTTTTTGCACTTTTGCTCTGAGTCGCATATTTTGAGAGTTATTGTTGTTTGAATATGACCCTTACGTAACCAGTAGGTAATTTATTTTTTTCGAAAATGGACAAAATTAAAAACATTTTCATCAGTTTTTAAATTGTTTTGATAATTTTATCTGAAAAGAAATGTCATTGAACCATAAAAGCAAGTATTTAAGAGTTTTGAATTTTGACCATTTTCGAATACTAACATTTAGTGCTTGTAAGGGTCACATTCAAACAAAAATAACTCGAAAAATGCAACTCATGTCGTTTAATAGGTAATATTTCTGTGCATTATAATAATTACATAACAATTTTTTTTACTTGATAGGTGATATTAGCAGCTTTTAAAAAGTATTTTCTTTATAACTATAGGACTATTAAATCTTGAGAAATTAATAATTTTTGGCGGGGCCAACTAAATTAAAAAGACATAGGTATTTAAAATGCCGGCCATTCCAACAGAGAAGGGATATACCCCAACATGTTATGTAGTGGGTTTTGTCGATAAAATTGGTCATATTATTATCTGCTTTTAAAAGCTCCGACATCGCTAATCAAACATATTGTATATCTAGAAGTTAAAAATTTGTATGGGAGACCCTCACACATAAACTCTGTTAATATAAAATAGTGTTGTGATTTTACCTTTGCTTTGCAGGGGCTTAGACATAGAGGTCATTCCATAAATATGTCTTACACCGTTTTCGCCTGTGTTGCTCACAGTTGTTGAAGTCCCAGCGTGGGGACTAAAATCAATTTTTCTCTTTTTTGCTGAAATGTAAATGAAAAATTTACAATGTGTACATGTATATGTATACAATAATACCTACCAATCTACAATGTAACTTTGATAAAAAAAAATATTTTTGCAAAGAAAAAAACTACATCAGAAGGCGACAAGGAAGAAATAGGTAGGATACGTACTTGTACTTGAAGGCAAAAATAATTCATCTGGGATGCATACTCTTGCATCATTTGCATCAAGTAGTTCTTGAGTTTGCATCAAATCCTCTACATTGTCCAGCTCCAAGATGACATCATTGTCAGTACCTACTCCATCACCACCAAATGGTACATCAAACCCACTACATGTGGATCCCAAAACACCTGTCACTTTTTCTAAGATTTCATGAGGTGGGATGAAATCTGGTTTGCCACCACCCGTCTACAACGAAATAAAACATATTGTTTGTTAAATTTATTTAGATAATTGGATGTTCCGCTTTCAAAATCCATTCAAATCAAATCAGATTGATACACAGAGTGTATCCTAGTTAGATAGACTATCATTATTATTACTAATAATTAATAATAGATAGATAGACTAGGATACTTCTTACGCAGACATTTCCATAGAGACGGAATTCACGCGGGTAACACCACGGGGTACAACTAGTAATTGATAATAATAAAAAATAAAGGTACCTTTAAATTGTTCATCCTTATGTTTGCAGCTCTCTTGCGAGCTGATTTTTTTAAATTATCCCATTTTAATTTAAGTTGGTTTATCTGGCGTGGTATTTGACCACTTTTAGAATTAAAAGTGTTGGTCAAAGAAGCCCAACATTCCTCTTTCAGTTTATTAGTGGCAGCATTGGTCTCCTTTGTAGTTAATATTGGGTGGCTTTGTATTAGATCCACAAGCAGGGAAACCTCATCCTTGCTCATAGCCTTCTTTGTTTTCTGAAACAGAAATATCCCGAAATGAAGATTTACCGAAGCGAAAACGTACAACTATCTAGAAATAGATTAAAATTCAAATATACACATCAACTTTATCTAGGGATACAGGTGCTATTTTCATACAAACGAGGTAACTTTGAAGCCTTGGTTTTCTGCCAGGTATGTACCGTGCTGTTATCTGATGATGGCCATCCAGGGACTGAATGGAGTAGATTCAGATCGCTATACACACCCAACTGATCTGATCAGCATTCTAAAAGATTAATGGGTCAGAGTTCTCAGTTTGAGGATTTTCATACATTTTCATGCTATTTTCGCGGTTTTTTTAAACATGTCCATTACGTTTGCTGGTCAGATCAGTTTGGTGTGTATAGCGATCTGAATCTCCTCCATTCACTCCCTGGATAGCCGTCATCAGATCACAGCACAGTACATCCCTGGCAGGAAACCAAGGCTTCAAAGTTACCTCGTTTGTATGAAAATAGTAGACATGGGTTGTAACAGGGCAAATTGCCTACCTGTTACAACTGTTCCTGTTACACTAAAATAACAATTCCAACATCCTGTTACAAAAATAACAGTCGTAACAATTTGCTTCCATTGTTCCTCCTGTTCCGTCCGTGGAACAAGCGCTTCTTTATTCTAACCTTAGGACTACTAACATAAAGAAAAGAGACGAAGCTTGTTATTTTTATCTATTATGATCATAAACTGTTATTTTTTTCTGTTAAGCAAGACTAAACTTTATTACAATTACGTAAAATCTAATATTATCAAAAATGATTTCCATTACGGCAGTTACGGCACACATGCGACATCTTGTTTGTATTGGGTGAACCATCATATCACCTAATGAAGTTGCTTGCTGTATTACTTTCATTAAGCTTTTTACTGAAATTGCGATAGATGGCAGTAATTATCATAAATTTGCTAAATAAGTTCAAATAATAAAAATAAAAATAGATTGTTGTTAAAAACAGGTGCAAGCGATTTTCGAGCATATTGAAGTTTGAAAGTCAGTAAAGTCGAATATCGCTTACACCCGTTTTTTAACTAATGATCACTAGTCAAATGTTTTCCTACCTTTCTCTACATTATTTTGTTCTTCCGGTCATTGCCTGTGCCCCAGCAGTGGAAACATAAATGGTGATGATGAAATACCAGGTGAACTAAGTCTACTGAAAGAAAATTTTCAAGGAAATTTTTACTGCAAAAAACCCCCAATCTGGGAACCATGATCTTTTCCTTAACTCCCTGGCAGCACTAGATGTCCGATTTCCTAACCCGCATATCCTAATTTGCTTATAAATGCATCCATTCCACGTATATAATAAAGTGCTTAAACATCCTTAAAATCTCAATAAAATTAAAATAGTTTTATTTAATTCAGCCTGTTTACCTACCTTATAACATAACATTAGCAAAACAGCCAAACTCTATTGCCACAAAAAACAAAAAAGGCCATAAACAAACACAGGAACAGATAACACGACTAATTTACAAAGTCGAATGTATTTTTGATATGGTCGGTTTATATAACAGATAAAAATAACAAGCTTTGTCTCTTTTCTTTTCATATGTTAGAGTAAGAAAGCGCTTGTTCCACGTAACAGGCGGAACAATGGCAACAGGTTGTTACTCTGATAACAGCGTGGTACAGGGAACAGTGAAGACGGCGAGAACAGTCTGTTTCGCCTGTTCCTTTGAACAACAGTTATTTCATAGCGCTCGTAACAGGGCGAAACAGTTACATTTAATTATCTGTTATTTTTAACTGTTACAATAAATACGCCTCACGTCTAGAAAATAGCACCTGTATCCCTAGACAAAGTTGATGTGTGTATATGTTATCTGTAGGTGTACTCACCGGAGTAATATCCATTTCAAACAACGACTTCTACTTTGTTGATCCTTAAAGAACACTACTGGAACTGTATATATTATATATTGTACTACACTTTATAAATACAATACCTACTACATATAACTAAAATTTTTGGCTACAACACATTAAACAAAACAATTAAACAACCGTATTATCAGCGAGCTAACGAATAGGGATGGTGCGTATTTACGCGACCAGGTTTTACGACCAGGTTTTTGCTTCCAAGTATGAAAACCAGGTGCCAGCCCCAAATACTTGCAAGACGTTCAAAGTATTTTACTTGGACACACTCACCGCACTTGCAAAGGCAAAAGCCTTTAAAGTACCTGAGCCCTTCAAAATATGAGTAGGAAATCAATATTTAGCTCGTTAGGAATAAGTAACATAATCGCCTAAAGTGAAAAAATACTTTGAAACCTTCAAAGTATTTTTTTTGCCAAAACCATTTTGAACCTTATTTATATAAGCTTTGTGACTAATCTTCAACAAAATACTTGAAAGTATTTTTACTCTTGGGTTAGTTCGACCGAGTCCGGCTGGCTCGGATAGTTGTGGTTGGGTTAGATATTGTTCGGACAGCATCGCGTACGATCGGCCATAAAAAAGTCCATTACTTCAGCAGGGCAGGTTGTAGGATTTTAAAATGGTTGGGGAAAAAATATAAAACTGAATAAACCGATATCTCAATACATTAACTCAAACTGAAGAAACAAAATTTTCTCAAACATGCTTGGAAATTCGAACATTATGTTAACAATCTTTTTCGAGATAAATCGACGTTGTTGTTTTAGTTAGGAATAAGCTCCTTTATTCATAGAAAATCAAATAATACTTAAATACTTTTTTAATATCATGTTGTGGTTGTGGCAGATGTAGTAAGGTTTAAGTGTATTCCAAGCAATATTTGTTCTTTTGAAATGCAAACAATGGCCTTTATTTTATTTATAATGTTGATGATGACATCTTTTCCCAAGGCCTTTGGAACAGTCAGATTGTGTGCTTAATCTGAAGTTTTTATTTTGGCTCCGTTGCTGAGAGGACTAGTAATAATAAACTCTCTTATACCCCAATATTTTTACTCTCGTGCGACTTATTTCTAAAAGTTTAACCTACATAATATTACATTTACACATTTGACATTGTTATTAAATTATTGTCACAAAAGTGACTACTTTTGTCATTAAAAAGGTCACATGCCACACCCATAGAAGAAGCTACCATTTGAAATACTTATACACTTAAAAAGATAATTAAACAAAAACATAGAACGAGTTCTCTTTCTTTAATAATTTAAATTACACTCAAGAATGTCCGGAGCTCGGTGGCGCAGTGGTTTAGCACCTGGCCCAGCGATTGCGGAGGTTAAACAACGTTCGCAAGGGTCGGTCATGGGATAGGTGACCAAAAATTTATTATCTCTAGCTCCTCCGTGCTTTGGAAGGCACGTTAAGCCGTTGGTCCCGGCTGCATTTGCAGTCGTTAACACCCTCCAATCCGCATTGGGCCCGCGTGGTAGGTTATGGCTCGTCCTCCTTATCCACCCATAAGGAAGGCCTGTGCCCCAGCAGTGGGGACATTAAAATGGCTGATGGACAAGAATGTCCAAGAAAGAATAAACTATGGTCGGGATTTTGTACATTAATTACGTAGGTCCTGTTGGATTAGCACACAGGAAGGTACAACTACTTATTTCTCACAAAGAAATGCAGATTTTTTGTAAACAGATGTTTTACAGATGCGATGTACAAAAATCCCCAACTTTTATTATCAAAGATTGCCGGTAAATTCTTTATCTATTGTTTTGTTATATTGTGTTCATTATACTGGTGGTTGCTCGGCCGCCTGCCGCCCGTGTCCCGCATTATTGTTTTCTGTTTTATTGACTGTTTTGGGCTGACTTATTTGGTACCTGCTAGCCTAAAATGATAAGTGATTTTTATTCAAATTTGTCGGAATTGGAGCAAGTTGCTAGCGCACTAGTTTAACAAAGCATTTCAAGTAGAAAAAAATCTAGTCTATAAAAACTTACATTAAATTATTAACTAAAAAATAATAATAAAACCATAATAACTGTAATTAATATTAAAAAAATGCTCTTATCTAATCCTCTAATCAAAAATAGCTTCGTTCTGTAACCAATCATCTGGTTTTTAATAAAAAACGTGTAAGGTCTCTTTTCAAAACCTTCAAAGTATTTTTTTGGCAAAACCATTCTCATTCTTATTTGTATGACATTAGTGAGCAATCTTCAATAAAATACTTTGCAATTGTAAGTATTTTACTCGAGCCCCGAAACACTTGCAAGACTTTTAAGGTTTATTACTTGGACGCACTCATCTGGTATTTTAAACTCTTAAAATATGAATAGGATATTACAATTTATCTGGTCGGGTTAAGCAACATAATTGCTTGAAGAGAAAAAAACTTACAAACCTTCAAAGTATTTTTTTTTGCTGAAACGATTTTGATCCTTATTTGTAAGATTTTAGTGATGAATTATCAACAAAATACTTTGATAGTATTTTACTCAGCTTAACTCGGTCGAGTTGGGCTGGCTCGGTCAGGTTTGCACGCGATTATGTTCCTTATAAAATACATATAAGGTCTATTTTTCCATGATGGTACAAAAATACTTGCAAGTATTTCCACCCTGGTTTTTCGCCCTGGTTTTTATTACCTTACGTACAAGGTAGCCCTGGTACTGGATTTTGCAAGTACGACTCATGCCTACTAACGAATAACTGTAAAGATGGAGAACCGAAGGAACATTTGGTTGCCTGATGCCAAATGTCAGTGCCATAAAAAAAGGGCGCGCGCTGAACTTATAACGTTCCGTTCTTGTTGTACGTGTACGCTGCATTCTATTGTATTTGGTAGGAAAATAAAAATAACACACAGATGCCTACGATCATATAGTTATTTACACATCTTACAAAACTTATAGAACTATTCGTATGTAAATTTAACTTATTTTGTCTTGAATTTTGTGTTAAATTTCAATTTCAATTTTGCTTAAAACGAAACGCACATCTGTGAATGAAGAGGGCTCGGTATTTTAATGACCAACGGATGTTCGTCAACAGCAGGTACAGAAAGTAAATTGTGGAACGGTATTTACGACTCGTAGTCGGTTCTAGAAAAACGGATAGTAGCTTTTATACCATGACGATCCGTTGAATATAGGAACCGGGCATTAGTGGTTAGTTTTTATTAAGTATTTCTATGTTTACATTATTTACATTGAGTAACATTTAAAGTACCTACTTTAAACACATTTACTGTATTACTATAAACTAGAACAGCGGTTCTCAAATGGTATTCCGTAGAAGCCTGGGGTACCATAACATAAGTGGCTCGCAGGGGTTCCAAAAAATTCAAGGGTTAAATAAATATCTTTCAATCTTTTTGTTCTAAATAAATAAACACCAAGACAAACAGCCTTAGTATGGTGTGATTTCACGTAATTTCCTTCTTACTTGAGCTAGGTTTCCGCCCAAAAACGCTGAACCACAAAGGGTTCCAAAAGGTAGGCAAAAGTCAGAACTAGTAAAAAATTACATTTTCATTGTACCGTTCTAATAAGTGCCACCTACTGCGAATACATTTAAGCAGAGACATCTAACAATTTTTGCATGTACTATTTTATCAATGCGATGAGTCTGCTTGCAGCAAATACAGAACAGCATGCTTTAGACCGGTACTATACTGTTGATTCAATAGAGGACGCTAGCGGTAAACTTTGTACAACACAGAGACGGAGTGAGTTCGTTTTTTTTTCGTTTAGTTTGCTTTTGCTGTTCGCGTGTGACGGAGGGGTTTTTCGCGTAGTGCGTCGGTCGTTTCGAAACTCGCGGAATAACTTATTTCAAACATTTTTGTGTGGCTGATTGTTTTTTTAGTGGTGGAATTGAGTGTGAAGTGTATATTGTGTTTGTGCATGGGTTTAAGGCTGCAGGCGGTTGGAGCTTTGGAGTTTTCATAGAAAAAACTTTAGAGGTAAGTTCGCTTACTTCGATGCAAGCAACCTGTCACGCAGGTGTCTCGCATCGCGAGTCAGTAACCTTTGTGATGTCTTTTACCTACTGCTGCCTATGCTATGCTAATTCTCATAAAAAAGTTTTAACGAGGTAATAGGTATAGGTACTTATTTTCTAACCTAGGTACCAAGGTAGGTAGATAAGATTTTTCAAAAAATTATTTCCGGCTTTTACCTTGTAAATACCTACCTACCTGCTTATTACCTACTTACCTATATAAATAAGTATTTATTAACCAACTACTACGTAGGTACCTAGACTACCTAGGATATACTTTCTGAACAAAACAAACTTGGACGATTTATGCCTAGGGTTGCCAACTTTTTTTGCATCAAATAAGTATTTGATGCAAACCCATTATAATAAAAAAAAAAAAAAAGTATTTTCAAGATTATTAGGTACGTGTAAAAATAAAGTAGATGGCGAAAAAGTCCAAAAAAATATAGTAGGTTGCCGCTTTGCATGGAGGATTTTTAAAAAGTTGTATTTTTCATACCTACTTACTTTATTAAACACAAAAAAAATATGCCATTACTTATGTGCAAAATTAATAATTTTTTTTGCTGCTTTTGTTTAATTTTTTCTAAAAATATAGTACCTAGGTGAGCCCGCAATCCGAATAAGGATTAGTGGTACCTATAGAAGAATACTATAAGTATTATAATTCTGTATAGTGGGATAACTGGGCTATTCACCTAATTCACCTGTATTTTTTTCTGAGGCTAATTCTCATAGTTTTAATTCTGTAGAGGATTTTCGAGAAAAAAAATGAAAGAGAAAATTTTGCCACGTGAAACAAATCATTGTTTTAGCCTGTTACTAGACAAAATGTTTAAATAACAAATTTAATAGGTACCTAGTGGAATAACAGAACACCGATATTTTTTTCTGGAGCCTTTGCTCTAGAAAATAAATATCGTTCTCTTACAACTCATAGTTTTAATTACCTACATACCTAGTAATTTATTTTAATATACTGCTTCAATTCTACAAAATTATAAATGTCTTTGTTTGAAAATCGTATTTTTTCTAATTATTTAATAAACTATAGTAAGTATTTACAAAGACCATTGTGAGATAAAATATGTTGTTAAGGATATTACCTACCATAATTATGACACCTTATTTGTTTAAATCGGACAAGTGGTTATTGAGAAATTAACCAAACCCTGAAACCCCGATTTTTGCATCTTTTTCCTCCCCTCCCTCCCCTCTCCACCATTTTATAATGCGACAATCACTATATTTCTGTTCAGGAGATCATGCTGAAGACAATGAAACAGGATTTCAATTTCGAAGGCCTGGCTTTTCTCCACTAATACTATCTCGGATATCTCTCATTTTCGGAAATATAAAAAAACTCAAAAAAAAATTTATTCACATAAAATTATCAACATTATAAATGTTAATGTTAATTTGAGTGGTTACGTTACGTAGGTATAGGTAATATTCAAGCAACAAAAAGACAATACTTAACTCTCGAAATATGCAACTCTGAGAATTTTTTTTTGGAGATAAAATAGGTTAGATACCTACACCTACTACGTTAATGTCCTACTTTTTGAGGGATGTAAGAAAAACTAAAAAAAACACAGTCTTCCGGATTAAAATTGGCTTTAGTAATTTTTTATGACGAAACTAGGTAAGTATTAAGTTAAATTTTATACAATTTTTTTTACTTAATAGTTATGTGGTTTTATTAGTATTATTATCTATCAAATTGTATTTTTTATAGGTATCTGTAGATCTTCTAGATCCGGAAAAAACTATATTTCTAGGAACATCTGTAAAATAAAATTTAAAATGGCGGTCATTCCAACATGGCTGGACCCCACGAACTAAATTCACGGACCCCAACAGTGGGTGTTTTGTCGATAAAAAGGGTACCTACTTTTCATGCCTTTGATAAAATTAGTCCAAGAACAAGAACAATGTAGTTTAAACCTTCTTTAAAAACTTAACAGGAAGACATAACTTCCTTTTGCGCTCAAGAAAAACATTTGAGCATGGTACAAAATGGACTAGAGCAAGAACTTTAAATTCATTTTTTTAAATTCATAAAATGACTTTAAAGTTCTGGGACTACCTAGAGAGTAATTTCGTTTATTTCTTCTGTGGTTTTTGTTTAACGTCACTAGTAGTCACTATGACATATAGTATGCTTTCTCTGTGCTATGACATTTTCGGTCACAGGTATTTTTGGTAATATGAAATTACGGCAGTAATTCAGTACATTTTATTTGGCGTTGTAAATTCTAGTTTAATAATTATTTTTCGATATTCACAATGTTTTAGTCACTAAGTTTTATTTTCATGTCCTTGTGACGTTTTGTCGGGTAAGAATTAATTGTTTTATTCCGTTCGATTTGATATCATCACTTGTAGGTAGGACCTGTCGGATCGTAGAACTAAGATCTTAGATTTAACGTCGTGGATTACTTACTTAATACCCAAGAACTTAAAATTCAATTATGAATTTAAAGTTCTTGATAATATCTGTAGGTGTGAGTGATCCCCTATTCTGTAAAATCATCAATCCTAAACGAGGCGGTTAAAGTTCTTCCTTATGTGCCCAAAAGGAAGGTCTGTTGCCTTAGTTATTCCTGACAAAGATATACTTTTTATTTCAGGTACCATGTAAAGTGGTGTTTCATGTAAACGGACTGTTTGGACTCGTAATTGTGTAGCAGTTTGCGGTATTAAAGCTTAAGAATTAAAAATATAACAAAAAAGACCAGAACATCATGCAACAAACAGATAGCCATCTTTCAAACGAAATTTGCTCTTGCACTTCTTGTTTCTATAAAAGTAAGTCGTGTGATCCTAACGTACAAAGAATATTAAGAGATGGTTCCAGAATTGACAGACTTTTCCTCGGGAAGTACATTCCCTTACGAGAAAGAAAATTGCTCAAGAGGTTAGCGAGAACCAGGGCAGTCTACGATGATATCGGTTGCCAGCTTGTGAATGAAAGCAGCACATGTATTGACGAAAGATATTTTACACCAAGACAAGACCAAGCTTGCTGCGAAGATTACGATGACACTGAAGGGAACTGTGTTACCGGGAGATTCTCTAATATAAGACTCCAAAATCGGCATTCCAGTGATCGTTGCAGTTGTTGTAGTTGCGACGCTTTCAACTCACCGATAAAACAAAGACGATATAGACATGATCATGGTTATCCTCATGGAGGGTATTCATTTACGCCA
Source organism: Agriphila geniculea (assembly GCA_943789525.1). NCBI lineage: Eukaryota > Metazoa > Arthropoda > Insecta > Lepidoptera > Crambidae > Agriphila > Agriphila geniculea. Next base: position 21,251,155 of record OX038875.1, read on the forward strand.
GAAACCTTCCGAGGCCCAAGAAACGTTCGGTTTAATGCTATTAAATCCGAACCATGTACGTGTACTTCTAAAGATAGCTTGTTAATAAAACGACGCTCAAAAAACGTTGCCAGAAAATTACGAGCAGGGCGTTCACAGTTACAACAGTCAACAGATTACTCGGTTGGTGAACATAGAAAAAGACAAAAGAATAAAAAGACCTATCAAAAGCAAAGGAAGTCCAAATCACGATTTACTCAAGATGAAGATAAGTGGACAAAAGACGAAAACTCTGAAGCAATAAAAACAAGTAAAAAGACCAAAACAACGAAACCTAATACTGGGGTTAAAAGAACGACAGAAACCATAAAACAGCCATATGTGTCTGAAGGAACTTCATTTTTTATCAAAAAAGATTCAGTTACTAAATTTAAAGACGACCTAGAAAAAAGGAGAAATTATATTAATACAATTGTAAGTAAACATAAACCCTGTAAATCTGTTTCACCAGGTCGTTGCTATCCAGGAGAATGTGACCCAATGGAATGTTGTAGAATACTAGAAAAGAGGCTAAGAAAAAGACGCAGGAAAGAAAATAAGTTGTGGCGTGATGAAGCGTCCGCTATGTATGGAACCCAAAGATACCAATCAATTGATAATTTTGACAAATCCCAAAGAACATTGGTCAGCGACCAAAAAACAGAAGCAGCAAATATTTCAGCCCGAGGCGCAGTAGACAAAAAAAGAAAGTCTGAGTCATCAGATGAGATATCTAAAAATCGCAAAGTCGGCAAAGCAATACGTATACGAGAAGACATCACTGATAAATCAGAAAAAACTAAAAAAGAAAATGCAAAAGCTGAAATTAGAAAAGAGAAAAGAAATACAATACTGCATATTAAAGGAAAAAACAAGCGTCATGAAAAAGACGTAGGGAGACTACAGTCGGATTTTTCTTCTGTTAACACTCAGAAGGAAAAGAAAAATAAACAAGTCAATAAACTACATCCCCGTTCATCTCAAACTAAGTTTAAATCATCTGGACAGAGAGATGACGATTATACTGGTGCTAAAGTTTTCCACAAGTCAAAAGCTTTGAGTAATGTACCCACAGAATTTGATTATAAAACTGTGTCTATTATCAAACCGGATAAAAAGAAAATTGTTATAAAAGTAGGTAGTATAAACAGAAACAGTGCAAAGAAACCAGATAAAAAGAAAATTAAAGCCGATGAAGAAACAAAACACACTAAACGCAAAAATTCAGAGACAAATTTTTCATTAAGAAAATCTAGTTATAAACTAGTTAAACATAGATTACGAAAGTGTTTTTGCACATTGAAGTTAGCTAGTCGCATTGCAAAACAAGGAAAGGCATTAGATTACGGTTTCGATCCATACGAGTGCGATAGTGAAGTTTGTGATCCAAACTCGTGTCTGGAATTAATTAGAAGAGATGAAAATAATTACCCAGAACGATATAACGATCGTTTCATGAAACGATCAAGTAAAGATTATCGAAAAGCTAAATCAACATCAAGTATAGCAACTAAGCCCAATAAACTTAGAAATATACACTCCAGCAATTTTTCCTCTAGAAAGAGGATGAAAAATAGAACACCTAGACAGGTTACTGCAACATCTAGTAGCCCAGGTAGGCAATTTGTAAAGGACCATAAAGAAGCTATATCAGACTCATCCTATTCATTAAAAAAGGGGAAACGAAAAGGTTGGGTTAATCAGCGAGCGATATCATCGACAGACGGAGAACGAAGACCCAGAAGCTCATTTATTCTTCCAACGGCTAAGAAATGTTTTTGCACATTACAAAAACAAAGCAGTAAGGATAATAATTTAAACGATTCTTTTACAGTCAGCACAGAAGCTTACACTAAGATTCATGAAATGAAAAATAAAAAAACTGGCAAAAGTGTGTTGCACTCATACGATGGTCACTTAGAGTTAAAGGGTAGGAGAAAAAGAAAGTCGAGGCAAACTTTAATAGATCGGCCAAAATTAAAATCTAAATCATCCATTACCTATAAATCAGCATTTAAGCCTAAAGAGGTGCCAACCAAACTGAAACAAAATAAAAAGGTCTTATCACCTGTAATAAAACGTAAAAGTAAAAAAGCTTTATCACCTGTAGTAGATTTAAAAATTCCGCGACAAACTGTTCGTTATGGATCCAACATAAGTTTCACAATAGAATTTCGAAAGTATACGCAAAAACCTAACATATATACAGTAAGTAGAGTATCAAGAAATAAATGTGAATGGCCTGGAGCTTGCTAAAGTTTGTAGAGAAAACAAGCATCACATGACAGCACTTTATGATAAATATTTTCATTGATTTGAAAAATATATCTAATTCTGTGGCTCCATGCTTTTGTGAAGAAACGCAATGTAATCGAGAAGATTGTGCTACGAACTGTCAACAGCTAAAAATATACTAATGTAATTGGCCTCTCGTTATCATTTAACTGTGAGTCAGGTAACAAACCGATAAGAAATAAAGACCGTGAAATGATACTTAATGATTAATGCAAGTATCTTAAATATGGAGAAGTTTCATGGAAGCAAAGCTAACAAAACATCACCGAGTCTGAATCGGCAGAAGAAAGACATCACGTGTGTAGATTCTAAAGTTTGTTTATGCTTAGACTTCTCCAAAACAAAATTAGTATCAGCTAACAAAACAGCGCTACAGCATGAAACTACAGCATCGGTTAAAACAGTAATATATAAAACAAAAAAAAAGATTTTTTTATTTTTTTTATTTTTATTTATTAGGTTTGCCAACATTTGTGTACAACAATACATTTTAATAAAGTAATACTATTTCAACTTATATAACTAATTGCCACAAACTTTTACAGGCAAACACAACATGCACCAATAACTTAAAACTTAAATAAAATTAAAAATCAAACAAATTTCACATAAATTCTTAGATATGTAGGTAGTACTTATATCTATTCTGTGATATGGATACAGACAATAATGCAGTACGTAAGTACGTAACTAAACATTTTTTAACATTAAGAAATATTCCACCTATCTAATATAGTTTTACGGATCTTGTTTGGCGAGTCGTAATGAATGTCAATGATATCGCTGTATTCATTTACCACCTTACAGAACCTTGCGATTGGCGAATTGGAACCAGAAACAGTTCTACGAAGCGGAGCACTAAGGGGGGTGATTGCACACCTAGGGAGTCTGGCCGGGGCGCGTATCTTAATTCTAGACAGTAACTGTGGACAATCTACCTCGTGACGGAAAATCTTTCCGTTAAGTAAACTGAATCAGCAATAATGGAATGTTACCAATGATCGAACTTGCTCTATAATAGCAAACACCAAAAAAGAACTTTACAGTCTCCTCACATAGCGCATGCATGTTGGCAAATTGTGTAGCCCTACTGAATGTTTAGGAAACATAAAAAACAAATAAAATATCAGATCAAAGACTCCAGAGTTTGCGAATTACATTTACAAAAATCTAGGCCAAGAATTAAAAAAAACCGGTCAAGAGCGAGTCGGACTCGCGCACCGAGGGTTCCGATTTTTTCAACTACAATAACGTATGCTGTGGTTAGTGCAGTTAGTTTTAAGCAGTTTGTTGTTCTGTTTTTTTTATATAATATTTTATAAAGTAACTGTTACTTATGTTGGTGACTCTTTAAATACTTAAATAAATCATAATAAATATACTGCAGAGTAGAATAATTAAATTATTATTGCAGTTTTAGGTCAGCGCCATCTCTTGACCGATAGTGGAACTAGTGTAAACTTTTTTATAAATTTGATAATTTTTAAAAAGGTTTCTATATTGAGACATTGTTTTATTTTTCCTGTAATTTTTATATAAACTGCTATCACGTAGAATTATTTGCAAACTTCGGAGATAAGGGAGGGGGAACGGTATTTTTTTTTACTTTTTTTAGGGTTATGTAGCCTAAATGGCAAAAACGGAACCCTTGTAGATTCGTCATGTCTGTCTGTCTGTCTGTCCGTATGTCACAGCCACTTTATTCTGAAAGTATTAAGACTACACAGTTGAAACTTGGTAGGTACAGTCTGTTCATCCTTACTTGTCTTATATGGTAAACAATCTTCACCCAACTCTTTATTGAAATAATCATTTATAAAATACTACAAATGGTTTTCCACACATAGATTACAAAATAAATTGTTAATAAAGTAACAACAATTTCATAAACTTACTAACATATTTTTAAATAAAGATTTAAGTTTAAAAGACGTATGACAACTGTCAAAAACTGTTTACTAAATAAGACAAGTAAGGATGAACAGACTTTTAGATGTATTCTGTTAACCGCTTAACGATTAATACGTGCGGGGTGTCTATAGCTATACACCCCGCACGTATTGGTTTGAAGAAAAATTTTTTTTTCCTATCAGGGGCCGTACCGGCTAACGAATCGAGCTTCGAAAAGTCTGCCGGGTTTCAAATTAAAACAGATAAATCGAGCCCCAATTGGGCTAAAATGGCGAACCCTACTTCATGAGGTCACACAAACATCCATATCTTCCAAATAACTTAAACAAATAGTACAATACGAAATTCCTTGCTTCAATTTATCTTTTTTTAATTTGAAACTCGGCAAATTTTCCGAAGGTCGATTCGTTAGCCGGTACGGCCCCAGTTCCATGTATGGGGATCAGTTCCATGGATGGCAATTTATTTATTCTTATAAATAAATGTAGGTTCCTAAGAAATTTTTTTCTCAAAGTCAACCGTTTGAAAGACGTACACCGCCAAAGTAGTAAAATATGTGTCCCCCCCTTTAACTTTTGAAATAAGAGAGCGAAAAATCTTAAAAACAAAAATATGCTGTAGATCTTAATAAACACTTTCAATGAAAATTGGTTTGAACGATATATATTTTGTAGTTTTTGAGATATAGCACATTTTCCAAAACCGCAAATATAACTTTGTCATTCATACCAACACTGTGAAAAACAAAGTTATTTTTGCAAACGAAAAATGATAATGGTATTAAGTATATTATGGTATACGGTAGCCACGGAACCCTACGGCGCGTGGCCCGACACGCACTTGGCCGGTTTTTTTCATCATAAGTCGAAAACTATGCGGCCTAAAAAAATTATTGAAAACGTGCAAACGGCGCTCTTTCATATATGATACCCCATATGCTCTAGTAGCCCCCCTTCAAATTTTAAGACCCCTTTTCAGTCCCTGTTGTATAAAAGATATTTATTTTTTTATTTCTTTCTTATTTGCTCTTAGTTGGGCAAATGTCATCTTAAACTATTCCAAATTTGAAGTTGATATCATTAGTAGTTCTCGAGATATCCAGCTGTGACAGACAGACAGACTGAGTTACACCATAAGGGTTCCTTTTTTCATTTTGGTACGGAACCCTAAAAAGATATAATTTCCACAAAGGACCAAAATATCTATCAGCAAAGACATGATTCTAAAAAAAAATTTCAAAAAACGCGAATAGATAAATAAGAGAGACTTAGAAAAACCGGACAAGTGCGAGTCCGACTCGCCCACCGAGGCTTCCGTACTTCAGACTATATTTTTATGATTTAATTACAAATGTATAGTATTCAAATTTTTCCCTGTACTTTGAGAGTGTCGTAAATATGAGTTTTTTGTGGCATTAACGGCCGTATCTTTTTTTTACGTAAACTTAAAAGTTTGTTTTTTTCACAGCTTCAAGGGACCATACACCATAGACTTAGTTTATGGTTTTAATACGTCCACGCGTTCCTGAGATAAAGATATATAGAAAGATAACCAAAGAGAATGTAAAAATAACTAGCGTTATAAGATAACTTAAAACTTCTAACTTCCATAACCGTATAAGTCTATGATAACTTCTTTCACTAGAACTGGCTATTTAAACTCTTGACACTCTTTTAAAAATCACCAAGAATATGTCACTTTTTACGTCATTTGAATGATGTGAAATTTTGTAATATGTTGTTTTAAATACTAATGCGTGTAAATTTCTGTATTTTGTGATTTTACAGAGCACGCAAGAGCAGTCGGAATGATTAAGTAGCTCATACCGCCTGGTTTGTGTGTTATGTTTCGTCGGTGTTTGTCACGTATGTTTCGTCTGGTAAGAAATCATCCTTCCTAATCTTCGATCAAGAATACCCTAGCTAGATGTATTATGGGCAACAGCATCGCTTAACCAGTTTGCAACAAAATTCACGTGCGCGCGTATCGCCCCTGCACGAACAAAATGTATGTGACAGCGGGCGCAAGCGATTTTAACCTTAGCAGTGGTTAAGCGACGCTGTTGCCCATGATACGAGTCTCAAAAATGGCACCTTAAATAGCGCCCACTTACAAACTGGGCGCAAAGTAAGTGATTAAAGATGTGATTTTGAAACAAAATAAGCTTACTTTTTACAAAATTAGTGATATAAAATGTAATGTACAAAAAAGAGGTGATTATTTACGAAATAAGCACCAAGTTTGTAAGTGGGACGCTATTTCGAGGTGCCATTTTTGCGTAGGTACTGTTTCAGTTCGTGAAGCGTTATCTAGGATATTTTTGATCGAAGTTACTAATATATTAAAATAAATCCGAAAGTCAGGTAGATATAGATAGATAGAGGAACACTTTATTGCATACACACATTATAAAAGAATAATCACAAACTAATTTTTAAATCTGTGGTGGGTGGGCAAAGGCGGCCTCGCTGGAAGCGATCTCTTCCAAACAACCTTTGGTTCAGTATAGGTAGCTGAGAAGAGATTTGAAGGGCAGTGCTACATATAAAAAATGAAAATTAGATACTTACCTGCTATCATACAGTGAAAATTAAAAAAATAACTATGTAAACCTAAATATATAAATACTATGTGTTGTAAACTAAGATTTTGCTAAAAGGTAAGCGCGCAAATTACGTAGTTTTGAAAACGGCGAGCGATTGTGAGTGTCGAAGCTCAGATGGGAGGTTATTCCATAGGCTAGTCGCCGTAACTGTTTGAACCAGCGAACTAATATCTATGGAAGTGTAATTGCAAACAAATATTGCTTAAAAAATGGCACCATGGGGCCGAAAAAGTACAACCCGCTCAGCTTTAGTCGGGCCAGCCACGCAACCGGTGACTGACGTTAGTGTTCTTTTCAATAAATTGCAGTTTGTATTGTAGAGAAAAGATAGAAAGAGAGAGTTTATTAGAAATGACGTCCTTTATAGTCAAATGGTATAAAAGATGCAAAGAAGGCAGTAAAAAGATGCAGAAAAAACGTATCTTATTTTTTCGTTTAAGTATAGAAAATATCTATGAGTATACAAATTATGGTCGCTAATAAGCAACCAGTGCTCAGAAGTTTTGTGCTGCATAATTAAATGCCAGCATTTTTAGCTCTATCCACTTAGTTGTACTTTTCGTGTGGTGCCATTTTTCGAGCAGAATGCTTATTCCATAGATTTAGTTCGCTGGTTTGAACGCGGGCCCGCGCTCGAACTGCTACCTACACAATACTTTATAGCATAGGTACGATTGTTTTAAAAGCCTCATTCGATTTCAGGGTCAAGATGTAAATTGCTGTGGTGTGTCTCGTGTACGGTGTATATGGATTTGTGATTGCAAATAATTTTAACACGTATTAGAATACATAATACGTGGAAAGCAGCACAGCAATAATGCTACAAGCAGTTTTTTTCGATACTAGCGAGAGCATCTCAGACAAAAGTGGTTTACAACATTCTTCCGTGAAGCTAACAGTAATAGAGTCTAAGAATCAACGGATTCATCATAACAAATTTACTCAATCACAAGAAAATAAACTTCACGAGAAGCTAGTCAAAACCAAGACTGTAGATAATATTAGAAATAACATTTTGCTAAGAAGCTGTGTACGAGTTAACTCCACAATATATCCGGAATTGGAAAAGGCGACGCTTGATTCCAAAGAATCGGAAACTAGCCAGAAGTGTGCTGTTTTGGAGCTTGTCGATTTGGTAGATAAAGAAAAAATATTAAAACACAAAACTAAGAGAAGTAATTGCACATGTAGCAGCTGCAGTAACTTACAAACAAATATGCATCCGACAAGACCACTACAGAGCCATCCTTATAGTGGAACATGTTCGACATCAAGATCAAGCATGCTTTCAAAAAAGAGATCAGTTTATGAAAAAACGAGAAGATTACGCTTCAAAGCCAAATCTATCAAATCTGACCCATGCACATGTACTTCTGAGATGAGTGCAGTGTTAAGTGTGCAATCACAGGACATGCTTAAAAAGTTACCTGAATTTCAAATATTAATGTTAGAAAAGCCTTTTCATTGGAAAAGGAGGAAAAGAATAAAAAAAGAATCCACAAAGCAAATAATGTCAAGACAATCAAAAACTCTCCTTATTTCAAGCAAATGTGAAGGAAGTGGAACAATCAACAAGGCACATATTCACAAAGATGTGATTAGTGATTTTCACCAACAGAATGCAGTTATTCAAGAACGACAAACTGTTGATCTTAACTTAAATCCCAAGAAAAGCGCTTATAACTTCCAAAGATGTGTTTACCCTGTCAACCCGAAACAAAAAAGCTGCAGGATTAAAAGAGTTGCACTCTCAAGAAGAATCATTATGGAATCTCGACGCAAAAATGACCCGCAAAAAGAAAAAAAAGAGGCCACACGCACAAAAAGTTTTTCTAGAGGAATAATTGCTTATTCTCCGCAGATACGTTGTTTAAAATCTCATTCTGATGTAAGTGGTAAAAGTATTATAACCGAGTTGCCAAGTCAAAAAAATTGGAATGAAAATTCTTCCCAGCGTATCGATGTCTCGGCGTATATGGAAGAATCGAAGTCTATGCAGCAAGTATTTTGCATTCAGTCACTTTTATTTGATGAGATCAATCACAAGAAATATAGTAATACAGACCTAACAGTCAAATGGATGAACAACGTAAGCCATGAAAATTTAAAACCAAATAATAACATGAAAAACCATTGTGGCCGACCGATACCGATACTCAGTACAAAGATAAAACCAAATAATACATTAGAATTTCGTAATACTGAAAAAAATATGAATAAACGTAAAAATATTTTACCAACCGAATTTAAATCTTCAACTGATAAAATTCAAACCCTTGAAACTAAAACATCTTCAAATTTTAAAACCCAAAGCTCTTCCTGTCTCTCAGTTACTGTCAAATCGAGTCATTTTTATTATGAACAACAGAGAAATATTAATAAAATCCTAAAACAAATAAATCCAACAGTTGCTATTAAAAAGAATTTGGAAATTGACTTTGAACTTGACAAAAATTACATCTGTAAAAAAGGATCAGAATCTTTCAATGTCGATGTTGTGTCTAGAAGACAGAATAGTAACCCATACATATTTGCGGCTGAAGAACAACATACGTATTTCAATGGTCAGTCAAAGCTTCCTTCTAAACAATTGCGTAAAGCAAAAGGTTGCTTGGAAATGAAACCAGTTTTTGTAACTAGCCATAGATCGTCGATAGCCACAGCAATGACAAGATCAAAATCTATGCAACTTCAAGATTTGTCTGAAACAGTCACGAATATAAATTTATCTCCATTAATTGATCAACATTATAAAAAACAAACCATTGCAAGGAATTCGTCCTTAAAACACTCCAAAAAAGATCAAAAGAAAGTAAAACCTTCAACAGTATTACTAAAAAATGATAAAACTAGTTTTTGTCCGGCACCAATAGACGCAGGAGTGACTAAGAAAAAATGTAGTAAATTTAAATTAGTTCCTGATGTTCCTGAAGGCGGTTCTCTGATGAAAATTTGCTATAAAACTCAAGGCGATACTGCTTTAAATCTATGTGCACTATCGGATTCTTTATCACAGCCCAAGCTTTTTTCCCAAAAAGCATCGTTTTGTTCCAATATATTAATTTCAACACCTTGCGCAAGCCTATTTAAAAAAGATATTTGGTCTTCTGCTACTATGTTTAGAGCTTCCAAACAAAATAAGAAATATTACCGAAACAAATCAAAAGATAATATAGAAGTTATTTCTAAGAGTCAGTTACAAAAAAATAATAAACGAATGCCCTCTTTTAATCACTTACTTAAACGACCATATTGTTCAACAAGTTTTCTGGTGCCGAAAAAAGAAATACCGCGAATACGTTTGCCTTCTACGTATGATAAACCGAAATTAATGCACAATAAATCTATCTTAAATTCTATAATTGGGGCAAAAACTAGTTCCATAACAAAAATTGAATCACATACTAGCAGAATATCTATTACAAAGCTTGAAAGTTCGATACAAAAACAGTCGCTTCACGCAAATCATGATTTTAGACCTTTCAATAGTGTATGCGTACGATTATATGGTACTACACCAACAAAGTTAAAAAAATCTGATTCGAAATTAATAGGAGACTGCCCAGTTTTCAGAAGTAGGCAGTACTCGCAAATTGCGATGAAACCAGAAGGTACAAAATTTAGCATTCACAAAATGTTAAAGAGCTATTTCTTTCTTACTGCAAAATTACAAAGGGCATCTAAAAACGATAAGATGATGAAACCAAGTATGACAAAAAAATATAGCTCAAGCGTCTGTGCTTCAAAGCGAAAATTTCAACATAGATCTACCGAATTCTGCCCTTACAAATGTGAACAGCAGTTCTCCAACCAAACCAAAAAAAAACCTGAGCAGGGCCTATCTGCAAAGAAGAAGGTAAAATATCCAGAAAATGATGAGCTAATGCGTCCGTATTTATCCGCTAAAAATATTCAATCCATACCTACCTCCCGAGTCAGGGTGAACTTAAATGAGTCTATACAGTATAAACAATCCAAAACAGAAACTCAGTCTCGACAACCGAAACACTCAAGCTCCGGATACAATGTTAATTTGGTGCAGGATGATCCACAACAAACTAGTGCAAGAAAGCAAAAAGGTATGCAACATATATTCGCGCTTAAGTCACAAGTTCAAAAAAAAGGAAGAAGAAGTAATTCAGTGGATGTAAAATGTTTAAATTGCAATGATTTTCAAAACAAAGCTATACTTACACACGCTCCAACGAAAACAACTTCTTTTATAAGCGGCTTCAATATGAAAAAACTTAACGGGAAAGAAAAACGAAAAATGTTTGTTTGGAATGATGGTACAAAAACTACGCAAATAAATGCGTTAGAAAAAAAAGATAATTTGCTACACAGAAGTCAACCATATGGTTACGATGAAAGTCTATATAATTTATCTGAATCAGGCATGTTATTAAAAGATCGCAAGTACTGCAACATAACACAATGTAATTTTATTTGCAACAATTTGGCAAATAGTTTCGATTTTAAAAATAAATTAATGAAACCGTTGTCAAAGAACTTTCAAAATGATGAAATTAAGAAAAACACTGAAGCTATATCGCAATCGGATAAACAAAATATAAAAAAAAAATGTTTTACGAAAGTTGACAAAAGATATACATTTAACGCAAACAAAGTTACCAAGGATGTCAAAGTAAATTTTAATAATTTAAGTAAAAGTATAAAAACTATACCTATAGAAAAAAATGGCAGTTGTGCTAGAGTTGTTCGAAACCATAATGAAGCGACGTCTGTTTTAGAAAAAAAGGAAACTGGTTTACTTCCCTTAATTAAGCGCTATTTTTTTCCTAAAAAATTCAAGTTTAATAAACAATTGGAAATTAATAATAAAGATCAGAAACTGAAACTCCTTAAGCAAAAGAACCGTTGTAAGTTTTCAAAACAAAAGTATAAGAATATCACGAGGAAACTAACAAATCAAAATTTTAAATACTACTCGATGCTTGGTAGATTCGATGCGTGTGAAAGCGAAAAAAGACTAAAATCCGAAGGTATGACTTATACAAAACGTAAATACCAAAAACATGTCCAAAATAATAATGTTTATACGGTGATGCCAGTACTATTACCATATGAATGTGAACCTGGGATATGCGTGCCTGGCGAATGTGACCCTTTAGAGTGTTTTGAAAGAATTAAGAAAAGACATAAGGTCTGCAAAGCGTTAGAAACTGACAGACCGTCTCTTTGTGCGTATGGTAGTTCAACTACAGGACCACTGTATGTAGCCACAAAATGTCAAGCCGTAACAGATTTGCCAATGACTGACAAGTCATGTAGAGCTTCATGTGCCCAAAAATATGGTGAACTTTACGATCGAAGCGGTCGAAACGCTCAAAGATGGGTCAGTGCTGTTGATGAAAATGGTGAGTCAGTTGTTCGAGTGGGGTCTTCGATAAGCTTCAACATAGAGTTTTACAAAACTACTGGTCTCCCACCGCCCGAACCTACTATAGTTCAACCAAAACGGAAAGTAAGAACACATGAAACTGTTACCATACCTAGCAGGCAACATAGGAAAATAAGTATGCCCCGAACACCTGTCCGTCATCATAGACTACAAAGTACAGAAACAGAAACAAGGGGTACTGCCTTACCACGTCGAAGGAAAAGGTTGTCTACAATTGGATTACAAAAATATGAACAGCAAAGTAAAACTATGGGCGTACGTATGGAGGATAGTTTACCGATTCGTAGAGAAATCGGCATTAGTAAAGATGAACGCTATCCTCTATATAAGGAAATGGGCGTTAGTACTCCAAGGTATACCGTAGGAGATCAAGATGTAAGAGTTCGTCGGATTAAAGACATTGGAACGAAACCAATTTTTGCACCTTACCCCAACGCTTCAAGTATGGCCTCCATTAAGCCAGACTATAGAAATATTGGGATCCATCCTATGATGCGTCCACCAAGAAGGGAAATAGCTGTTTCCACAACCGGCCGAAGAAGATTTTTGCCAAGATTAGCACGTTTTGGTTCTAACATTTCTATAAATGTTGAGTTTTACAAAAAGCGGTATAGAGATACTGAATCCAAGATGCACGGATATGCTTATGGACCTAGAGTACGAAAAAAAGGTGTGGCTACTGATTATTACGATACAAGAGATGCCTCTGTTAAATATGTACCACGATCTCAAAGTCGCCACGCTTACGCTAAGCGTGCTGCAGCTTACGATGAAGAAATTCAAGCTGAAAGTACTGCTGTTGCAGGAACTGGAACCGCAACTGGCATGGGGACTTTCTTAAGAAGATGTTTTTGCACTCTCAATCTTTCCAAAAAACGAAGGTATGGTCCAAGATCAGAATATGCCACACCGGAAGTAAGTCGTCATCATCAGTATGTTCCTGCTAGAATTTCCGACCTATCACGAATTAGTAGTGACACCCAAGTAGATCACGCTAAAATGAGAGATAAAGGCTTTAACGTCAATAATATGCTGAAAAGGTGTTTCTGTACATTAAAATTTTTAAAAAATGAGGCGAATAATTCTAGGCGACCTACTAAAAATGAGTCTAATAATTCTAGACGACCCCGACCTACTGTGTTAAATGTTAACAGAGTCTCCATTGAAAATGCATGGAATAATGCTTGTAAATATAAGCGAACTGCTAAAGATTTAGAAAAAAATATTTCCGAATTTGGGCATAATAATCGAACAAAATTCAATGAATTTGATAAAATAAACGTAATCAATGACAACAAATATAACAATAGATGTTTAAATTATAAACTAAAAAATAAATATATCAAGTCAAAAAACAATTCAAATTACGAGCCAGCTTCACATCCGTCCAGACAATCGTGTAAAACTGTTTCAATTACTAAAAATATGTTTGAGTCCCCGAACAGAGGTTTTCTTTCATCATTTGAATCCCGGGATATAGGCGTTGCTAACCAACAGTGTCTAGATAATCGTAAAAAGAGAAAACATATTTCGAATCTTGAAAGTTTGAAACAGTCTAAAAAATATATTATTAACAAAAACTGTCAATTCAAAATTCAATCAAATCCACCAACCAACAAAAGTAATAAAATAAAACATTTCTTTCAAAAGTTACTTACAAGAATGTACAAAACCAATCGCGAATCACGGATGCAGTTAAGCAAAAGTGTAGAAACAGACCATTCGAACGTACTATCTTTAAGGCAACAAAAAGTTAAGCACCATGTCAAATCTTCAAAAAGTGTTCTGCCTAATCACGTCAAAGCTCCAATTTGCCCCAAAACGTCCCAAAGTCTCAAAGAAACTAAAATATGTAATAAACGACAATTATATCAAAAAGAAAGGGTAACAGACCGGAGAAAAAAGTTTTCTCATTTTCAATACGGTGATTCATGTCAAAAACCCGCGTTGTTCGTGAACAATAGTAAGCCAAAAAAATTTAATCACCAAACGATGAATACAATTTACAAATTACCGCATTCTAGAAGGAATCGAGAGTATTCACCATATTACAACCACAGAAATACTTATTTTCAAACCGAACAAACAAACTCGACAAATAAAAAAAACCCCCACGAAATTGGGCTAAAAACTTCTAGTACCCAAACATTGCCCATGGAAACTCAAAAAAGTAAAATTTCATATATCAGAAGAAAACTTCAAAATTATTATTGTTCAAAATGCCAACTTAATGAAAACAACATTAAATCTCCATATGCTGAATATAAAATTGTTCAAATGGCTTTAAAGTCCGATATTAAGACGCAAAAATCTAAAAAAAGCGAGAAAAGTATCAAGAGCGTCGACACTGTAGCGAAAAAAGAAGATAAGAAAAGACGTACCGATTATTCGGATCAAACTATTTTAGAAGAGAAAGAAGAAAAAAGTACCAGAGAAAAGAAAAAAAGATATCCTAAAATAAGGACAGTTAAATGTCCCAAAGATACGGGTGAAAAAATAGTTGAAAAAAAGTGTTTTTGTCAAAATTGTAAAATGCATAGAAAAATTAGATTGCCGTATATCAAAGAAACTATTGAAATATGTACTGATGATGAAGAATTATTAGCATCTCGAGCATTAAGTTACAAAAAACAGAAAGAAAGAAGTTCCATAGCAAGTACTATAATAGCTGCTACTAAAATGGGTAAAAGAAGACAAAAAGTAAGAGGTACTAGAGAAGAGGAAAATGTTATAGAAAAAAATATAGGAGATACTAAAGTTAATGCCAAAAAGGGTACTAAAAGGCAGGAAATAGAACGTGCAGAAAAGGATAAAAGTCACATTATAACTGCAATAACAGATTCCAAAGAGAAGAAGAAAAAAGGTGCTCAGGATGCAGGAATAGGTGCCAAAGAAAAGAAGAAAAATGTTTTTAAAGGAGAGAGCGCTGAAGATGCAGGAAGAGGTGTCAAAGGAAAGAAGAAAAAAAGTGCTAAAAAAGAAGAGAGTGCTCAGGATACAGGAACAGGTGCGAAAGAAAAGAAGAAAAAAGTTTTCAAAGAAGAGAGCACTGAAGATGCAGGAAAAGGTGTCAAAGGAAAGAAGAAAAAAAGTGCTGAAAAAGAAGAGAGTGCTCAAGATGCAGGAACAGGTGCCAAAGAAAAAAAGAAGAAAGATGCCATAGCAAAGAGCACTGAAGATGCAATAAGAGGTGCCAAAGAAAAGAAGAAAAAAAGTACCAAGGAAGAAGAGAGAGCTCAAGATGCAGTAAGAGGTGCCAAAGAAAAGCAGAGAAAAGAATTTAAAGAACCAGGAAGAGTCAAAGAAGAAACAAGTGCCCAAGGACGAGGGGAAAAAGAATTTAAAGATAAAATAATAGTCAAAGAAGAGGCTAGAGCCCAAGGACGGAGGGGAAAAGAATTTAAAGAAAAAAGAATAGTCAAAGAAGAAATAATAACCCAAGGACGGGGGGAGAATGAATTTAAAGATCAAAGAATACTCAAAGAAGAAAAAAGAGCCAAAGGAGGGGGGGATAAAGATGCCAAAGGTGGGAGGGGAAAAGATGACAAAGGAAGGGGGGGGAAAGATGCCGAAGGAGTGGGGGGGAAAGATGCCGAAGGAGTGGGGGGGAAAGATGCCAAGGGTGGAAAGGGGGAAGATGTCAAAGAAGGGAGGGGGCAAGATGCCAAAGGAGGGAGGGGAAAAGACGCCAAAGGAGGGGGGGGGAAAGACGCCAAAGGAGGGGGAAAAGATGAGCAAGGAGGGGGGGGAAAAGATGCCAAAGATAAGAAAACAAAAGACTTAAAAAAAGGAAAGAAGCAAAAGACAGAGGCGAAGAAGAAATGCACTTGCGGAAGTAAAATTTGTTACAAAGTATTCAAAACACCTGAAAAAGCCCCCCCTGCTAAGTTGAAACCATGTATTTGTGCAAGTTCAGTATGTGAAGAAGAATCAAAGAAGAGACCAGTACCAGGAAACATATGTGTGTGTGAACGGGAAATTAAGAAACAGGAAAAAAGACTTAGCAAACAGGAACGTTTGAAAAAACAAGAAGAAATTTGTCTTAAAAAGCAACAGGCAGATCTTAAAAAGGAAAGTAAAGAAGAAAAACAGAAACGAAAGATGAAAAAGAAATCTGACAAGACAAGTAAGTCTCAGGTTGAAGAGTACAAAAAGTATTCTGATACAATGCTGTTTGCTGAAACAGTTTTAGATGTTGGAAAATTAACCGTTGGTGCTGGATCAACCGCTGTTAAGGGTGTTGCAAAAACGATAACTAACCCTAAATGTGCATATATCTTATTAAAAAGATCATTGCGACGTTCTGAAAAAACAAAAACCGAAAAAAAACCTTCAGCATTTAAAACTGAAGCAGCAACCATTGCTGAACGGATAAAAAATAGAACGAAAGCTATGAAATCAATTCGAGGCTTGAAAAGTAAAATGGAGAATTCTCCTGCGGGACATTTTCTTGTGAATATAAATGAACCAAAGAAGCGTAAAAAATTCGTAAAGAAACGACCACCGAAGCGTAAGAGAGAGAGAACAGATTTTGAGTGCAGCTTGTACATGGGCTCGATGAGAAGAAGGCGCTTTTTGTATATTTATGACAGGTGCCCTTGGTGCTACCCACAATTTCTCAGTATCGTAAATGCTGGCCGCCAGTGTATAGATATTACCTTATTTTTATTAGCTGTCGGTGTTTGGAGTCCGTTTATTATTGCAATGGAAACATGTAGAGCACTGATGTGCTGCTTTTTCTGTACTGGTTAGAAGAAATTTAATAAATACATTTTGTTCATAAACCGATATTGTTTAATTTTCTTAAATAAGGTTCTTACATCTAAATAATTCAAGTGGTAATATGCTACTCAAAAAAATATACGGGCTAGATAATTTCTGAAAGGTTTTGTTTATTATAAATTGATGAAAAAAAATCAAGTATTTTTTTACAATAAATGTATTTTTACATGATGTAAAAATTGAATATTATTGTTTTGATTTTATGTTCAGGTAAAACATATTTTTAATGTATAAAATGTTATCATCAAATGAGCAACATCAGTGCTGGTTCACGTTTTGCAATTTTTAAACGAGTAAAGGTCTATCCGGGTGGACTGGCCCGCGTGCATGATTTTAAGCGTGCCACCTACCAAGTACCACCTAAGTTCGGTTAACCGGACCAACAACCGAACTACTGCAGCTAATGGAGCCCGGGAGGTGAGGTACCCTACAGACACTACCTGCTCAGTGCCGCACGGCACAGGGTATTTACACGACTACCCAAAAAAAGCATCAAGATGACGCGAATACGCGATCAAGGGCCGTACCGGCTAACGAATCGAACCTCGAAAAGTCTGCCGGGTTTCGAATTAAAACAGATAAATCGAGCCCCAATTGGGCCAAAATGGCGAACCCTAATTTATGAGGTCACACAAACATCCATATCTTCCAAATAACTTCAACAAATAGTACAATACGATATTCCTTACTTCAATTTATCTTTTTTAATTTGAAACTCGGCAAATTTTCCGAAGCTCGATTCGTTAGCCGGTACGGCCCCAAGTCGGAAATGTATCACATTAAGCGCTCGTTCAGACATGCGGGAATCGTGCGTTTACGAATCGCGCGGTTTGAAACCGCAAAATTGTGATGCTATTCAGACACCGCGGTTAGTATGCGATTTTCGTGCGGGTATAGCGTCAGTTTGAAAATGGAGGTCGACGAAGAAGTGTGTGTGTTGCTGTGGTTGCTCCTTAAAAAAAAGAAAAGAAAAAGGCGGTATTGGGTGCATCCAATATTAAGTGACCGACTAGTACATGGTCAGTTCGTAACGTTATATCCCAATTTAAGAATGTATGATAACAAATTTTTTGACTATTTGAGAATGTCAATAAAATCTTTTGATGAACTAATTGAACTGATCAGGCAAGATATTTCAAGCTCTGAAACGCATTTGAGGCCAAGCGTGTCACCGGAAGAGAAACTCGTAATAACTCTAAGGTAAGATTTATTGTTGTTCTTCAAAATCAGCATAAATATTCTCTATAACAGTAGACGACTGAGAGCCAGAACTAAATTGCGATGGTGACGGTGACGGTGACGGAATAACAGGAGGAGATGATCCAGATGTAGTAAAATATCCTTGCGGGCTTGTATAATTATGTCCTTGCCAATACATAGGTGTGATCTGCTGAGCATTGTAGCGAACAGGGGGTGGTAAGATTTGTCCTTTTTGTATCACTTGAAGTAATTCAATTTTAGTTGCTAAGCGCCTATTTTCGGGTACTTTTTTGAGTTCCTTGTATAACGACAAGCAAAAGAGTTTGTCGTCATCTTGTTTGGTAATACTATTTTCTTGAAGTTCATCCTGAAAAACTTTTCGTGACTCGATGCTTTTTTCTATTAAAACAGCTATTTTTTCTTCTGGCACTTGTGTTTTCTTACGTTTAGGGGGACGTACTTCAGTGGCTTCGGTTGCATTGGCGTTTAGTTGACTTGTCTCCTCAGTTTGCCTTTCATTCTGTTCTTCAATATTAGTTGTAGTGTCTTTGTTACTTACACTATTCTGCAGGAAAGAAAGTCTTGAAAAGTACATATATCGGGCTCCTTTACGAGCACCTGAACCAGAAGGAGTTGTTTTTTCTTTTTTGTATTCTTTATTGTAGCAGTCTCGTATGTTTTTCCATTTTTTTTGGAGTTGTGTACCTAAAAATAATAATATTATTAATAATTTTCTTGTTTCAGATATCTTGGTACGGGTTGTTCATTTGGAGAACTTAGCTACAATTATCGCCTAGGAAAATCGACGATTACAGGAATTGTCCGCGAAGTATGTAAATCATTGTGGAATAAGTTGGTAAACATAGTCATGCCCGAAGCGACTGAAGATACCTGGAAGACAATAGCACGAGATTTTGAGAGATATGCAAATTTCCCAAATTGCATTGGTGCTATAGACGGCAAGCATATCCGAGTTATAAAGCCTGTTGATTCGGGATCTTTGTATCATAACTATAAACATTTCTTTTCCATAGTCCTCTTAGCACTTTGCGACGCCAACTATTGCTTTACTTATGTTGATATTGGGGCTTATGGCAAAAGCAGTGATTCTGCTATATTTAAAAATTCGTTATTTTATAAACGACTAACAGAAAAATCATTAAACATACCAATACCTAAACCCATATCTAATGTAGACCCAACACCAATGCCTTATGTTATAGTTGGAGATGAAGCCTTCGGCTTAGCGGAAAATTTAATGCGTCCATATTCAGGCAAATGTTTACCATATGAAAAAAGGATTTTTAACTATAGGTTATCGAGAGCCCGACGTAACATTGAGTGCACTTTTGGTATTTTGGCAAACAAATGGCGCATCTTTCATAGGCCTATAAATGTAAATATAGATTTTGCCGAAGACATAATAAAGGCCTGTTGTATTCTACATAACTATGTGCGGACAAGAGATGGCCTAAAATTTAAAGATACTTTATATACAGCACCAATGACTAATCTCAATACCTTGCATGCGGGAAGAGGGACACCGTCATCTTTGAATATCAGAGATAAATTCGCTCATTACTTTGTGAACGATGGGCGTGTTCCATGGCAAGACACAAAAATATAGCTACAACTAACATACCGTACCTACTTGTAATGTTTAGGTACATAACTAAATGTAAACAAACAAAATAAGGTAATAACGTTGTGACCTACATTTGAAAAATGTTCGAAATGTATGCATAAAACAGCCGAAGTTTGTTTATATTTAGTTAAGTACCTAAAGTATACGGAGAGTATAATATACTAGCGCTTCGTAATAATAATTGTAATAGCTAATAATTCTGTCAGTTCATTTTTGGTGAATAAACCTACTTACTTAAAATATTCTTTTTTTCCAATGTGTCTTCACAATCTCCAAATATCTCCACCAACTCTTGCCAAGCTCGGTTCTTGCTTATTTTATTCGAATAATCATCGCACTGAATATCCCATATTGCAGGTCTCTTCTCCACCTCATCAATAAATAGTTCAGTGTCGAAACGATCCATGGCGAACTCACGAGCTAACCGCGCGGTAGCAGCAATGCAACTGAACGCGAAGTAAAGACTCCATAGTAATAGAAACGCGCGGGAGTAGCGCGATTCTATTTTCTGGCGGTTGGGTTGCGGGAACCGCGCGGTTTGATTAACCGCGCGGGTATGTCTGAACGATTACTCACTAACTCATACAAATAAGACCCGCGCGATTTCCATGCGATTCTGAAATCGCGCGGTTCCCGCCGTGTCTGAACTAGCGCTAAAGTGTTTGTGCTACATACGTTAATATTTGTACCCCAGACATTTGTACCTCTATATTTGTACCGCCACTTTGACGTCAAAGTGGCGGGATCAGGGATTTTACTTTAGAGGTTCAAATGTCTGGTTCAGGGTACGTATGTAGCACAAATACTTTAATGTGATACATTTTAAATTGGGGACTTGATCCCGTCATCCTAATGCTCACAAAAAACGAGAAAGTAATGTGTTCGGGGTTCATGTATGTTTGTGTGTGTGAGAGTTTCTTAATTCCACCATAACCTATAAATGCCATAACGGATTTAGATGTATCGTTAAAATCCTTAAATGAGTCTAGACCAAGAACCTTATATTCATTGAATATAAGGTTCTTGGTCTAGACGCAAATCGTATTACTTTTTGGTAACCATGTTTTCTTAATAATTCGACCCCGCTGAATCCAAAAATTCCGGATGCCAACCCCTCCCCCCCCCCTTCCCCCCTTTTTCCCCTCCGAAGTGTCCCTATCAAAAAAGAAGTTAATCTACATTAAATTTTCTAAACATCAGTCCTAAATTTATATCGATTCGATAAATAGTTTTTGAACTACAGCCTTCGACATCGTAGTACAGTTTTCTATTCTTATGGTACAAGCCATAGATAATACACTATTATAATTCAAAGTACAAGCCCATGATTTATTGATTTGTATATGTCGTAGCATAATCGTATAAACCGGACCTTTACAAAAATCCTAGGACGATTGTAAAGAACCGGATAATTGAAATCTACTTTAAGATGAATTTTCACAATCGTCCGAGTAATTTTTAGGATCTTTGTAAAAATCCTAGTATGTTTAGAAAAATCGTGAAGTTGAATGCTGATTGGATAATCTAAGAGACGGTTTATAACAACTTCAGTCTGATTGGTCAGAAGTAGTCAGAACATATTGCTGTTGGGTTTTGGGGTTATTTCGTAATTTTGCCGAATTTAATTCTTCAATTGAAGTTTTAAGAGCATTAATTACTTAACTCGAAAGTCCATTTAAGTTTTGCACAACAATATTGATAAGTGCTATAGAACTTTCTTAGCTCTGTATAGAAATATTATTTTTAAGGTGGTACCCTGAGCGAAAGTGGCGCCGCGGTGAATTTTATTTAATATTATAATTCTAATACACAATTTTAATAATGTTTATCGTGGAGATTTTAGGGCCTACAGTCTAGTATTTTTAGACGGTATCGTTACATTCCCTAGTAGTCACTGCTAGAAGTAGATAGAAAAACTGCTAAAAGTGGCCGTTTTTGACACATTTGCTATCTACTTCTACGAATGACTACGAGGGCATGCAGTGATACCTTCTAAAAATACTAGACCATGGGCCCTAAAATCTCCACGATAAACATTATTAAAATCTTTTTCTATAAATAACTTATTAAATAAAAACCTCTGAGGGCGCCACTTTCGGTCATACAACCGCCTTAAGATATAACCTCTAAATTGTCTGCACTGATCGAGCCTGGCACTTGTATAACATCCAATTCACTCACTTCAATGTCTCTTCATTAATGGGCACTCAGATATTTTAAAATAAAAAACGTAAAATTCATACAAAACACTAGAGAAATATTTGACAATAATCACAACAATAACAAATAGCCAATCAGAGCATCCGTGAGTCAATAACGATGACGTCAGCCAATCAGCGGGCGCAAAAAGAT
Source organism: Agriphila geniculea (assembly GCA_943789525.1). Lineage (NCBI taxonomy): Eukaryota > Metazoa > Arthropoda > Insecta > Lepidoptera > Crambidae > Agriphila > Agriphila geniculea. Next base: position 21,273,385 of record OX038875.1, read on the forward strand.
GGTGATTCGCGATTTACCTAAGATACGCCGGATTTTTGTAAAAATCCTAAACATTACTCGGATGATTGCAAAAATCTGTCTTAGATTATAATCATCCGGTATTTTACAATCATACTAGGATTTTTGTAAAAATCCTGTTTGTACAATTATCCTACGACATATACAAGTGCGGTTGCCATTTCCTAGGGTTATGGGGGGGGGGGGGGGGGAGCTGCGACGTAGCAAAGATGGCGGCCGGTCAATTTTATTAAGCGGTACCTATTTCTAGATAACTACTGAACCGATTTACTTAAATAAGGTGTTGTATGAAATGAAATAAAAACAGCTTCAAAAACAAATGATTATGCAGATTTGAAAATTTTATTTCTTGCTTTTTAGAGCCATTTATTTTTGAAGCTGTTTTTGTCAGGTTATTTTTAAGGTTTTTGAAGGAGGTTTTTTTTAACTTTTTTATTTTATACTTTTTGTGGTAGGTATAATTAGTGACGATATTATCTAAGTTACAATAGCCTTATGTCAAGGGCGCATATAAGCAATATCTAACTCTCGAGTTTTGCTGGTGATCCCTGATTGGTCAAAAAACTCAGTAGTTAGGTTTTGCGCGCAAACTCACTCCCCAGTTTCGCGCTAGTTTGATAGTGATCTCTGATTGGTCAAAAACTCAGTAGTTAGGTTTTGCCCGCAAACTCTAACTACTGAGTTCGCATCTTTATTTTTGTCAGTAGTAATGTATAGCGCGTAATGGTATAACTGATTTAAGGGACTTTGCTAGTTTAGTTATAACAAAATTTTTTGCAATACTTATATATTTTCATCAGTAATTTATGGCACTTAACTATGATTAGGAAAAAAATTAATCAAATTATCTTAAGAGGGCGCTTGTAAAAATTTTACGTGCGTTCGCTGCCCTTCGCCCGCTTATTTTACTCGCAACTGTCTCGCTCCCGCACGCTATCGCGCGGCTATCAGCGCGAGCGCTTTGTGTCCATCGTTCTGGCAGCGCCCCGGTTTCTGATTTTAACGTGCAAAAATTTTCAATCGATTTAAAAAATATATATTTTATATGATTGTTTTGTTTCTTTAAGATTTCGCCAAGCAAACAAGGCTTGATCTGTTCTAAAAACACTCATTAGAATTATAAAGCTAATAATTATAGATAAGTATTTATATTTTTGTGGTAAGCTATGTAGGTTATAAAGAAGAAAGAAAGAAATTAAAGAAAATGCTTTTTACTATTCCCCATTACGCTTACGCATACGCGTATCCCCAGCAAAATGTTGCGTCTTAGAGAAATGAGAGTATTACAGATAATAGTTCATAGTTAGATGCAATTTGTTCAAGTATAGCAAAATTTTTTCAAGTTGTATTTTCGAAGTTATTCGAGAAAAACTGATTTTGCTAAGGTACCATTTCCCCGGCAAAATGTTTTAACATTGAAAATAATTTTTTTTTGAGGCATCTGTATAGGCCCGATTTCCAGCCAAAGTGCGATATCACCCTGGTGTCGTAGATATTAAAGCTAAATTTTTTCAAAAATCTCAAAATCTTTTTTTTTAAATCGTTAAAATGTGAAAAATGTGGTCGATTTTCACCCAGTTTCGGCGAGAAAAAAATCATATCTCGTAAACAAAACGCGAAATCGGGTCGATTTAAAAACACGTCGAGTTATGACATTGGTCTACTTTAAAAAAAATATTTGAGGTAAATAACACAAAAGGAGCGCTGAGCGCAGTAGTGTACTAGTACATACCAGTCGTATCAACGCTAATGGTCTGAAAGACAAATGTTTGTTTATAGTTATATTTTGAGTTGTAAATGTAATAAAATGTTATTTTCTTTTTATAAAAAAATCGGACAGGTACCTAATGAAAGTGTTTTTAAAAGCAAAACAAAAATATTTTTTTTATTTATTGATACTTCTGTAAAATTCTTAAATCAAGTAAAATTAGATTAAATGAGTTTATGTTTGTATTAAGTTTTGTTAATGTAATTTTTTAATAATTATTTATTTATGACTTTTTAATGGTTAGGTGTCAAATCTAACGTAAAACAACTAAGTTAAATAAACACCATTAGTATTACCCATACGAAGAACAAGATATCTTTTATTTATTAACCCTATTTTGGTTAATAACGCGTTTCTATACTTATGCAAAAGGCCGGGCTTTGCCTTGCAATTGCACGTGAGCATCGAAAAAAACTATTTCGGCGCATCTGTTTCTATTGTTTTGTCTATATTTCCTGACCATTGCCAGCACCGTGGGATTTCATGATACACGGCACTTTTTTGTATAGGCAAACGAATAAACGAATCTTGAGCGAATGTTGAATAGAGGAGAGTTTGTAGTTTGAACCTCCATACTTAGGAGTAGATACAGAAAAGCATTTGCACTAATTGGTTAGAATTTTTAAGATAAATTACCGTATTTATAACGTGTAAAAAGGAAATAAATAGGTACCTATGTTAATGTTAAAGATGTTGCTGTATATTCGTGGGTTGCTGTTATTTCAATTCCGAGATTTAAAATTACTCGATAGCGCATGTCTCATGTTTTTCTTAGTACGCTACGATTCCAAATCAATTTTTACAACGGTCTCTAAATGAGAATGTGAAGATGATGCCTAGATAAACATTGTTATCGCACATATTATTATTCAAATGATGATGAAGTCAGCGCGAGACTGCATTTGATTTTGATTAGAATTTTTTATTAGGTATTTTTTTGTAGAAATTCTAAGATGTTTTAGTTATAGTATGTACATAGGTATATTTAATAATAATAAAAAATGTTTACGAATAAATTTTGGTTTAGGTAATTAATTAAATTCATTTTCAATGTACCAGAAGGTCGTGAAAGGCACGAGATCTGAGAATTTTTTAAAAAAAGGCGTTTAGCCTGGAACCAAGTACATAGAAAGATAGCTTTTGATGAGTTGTAAATGAATACCAATAGCAAAATTTGTTCAACTTATAGTTTTTGAGATATTCAAGATTTTGCTGGGGTAATGTTTTGGGATTTCCCATATCTCGAAAACTGTTTGTCGCAGAAGTTTGAAAAAAATACCAGTTATAGGCCTTAATTTGTTCAAATTTGTTCAAATATGAGTATTTCGATTCATCGACAAATGTCGATATAATTAATTGTTTTTATAAAACTGGAAAAAAACTATTTACTCCTAAACTAGTGCATTTAAAAACAAATAAATCAATTAAATATACTATGATATACCCTTTTAAGGTGTACAAATATGGATTAACAAACTTTACGCGATATGAAGATATAAAGAGATTTTCATTCAAATTTCAAGCTTCTTGTCAAATTTTCCACTTTGGCGATCGAATACGCAGCTCCTTCTGAATGGAAAACAATAAACTATAGTGAACAAATTTGTTCATTTTGTTAAAAAAAACATCCCTAAAAGTTTCAGCTTTAAATCTCAGATGGATTAAAAGTATTTCAAAAGACAATAAAGTGCCAGAAACTCTCCTATAAACCGACTAAATTACGGAGGCTACGAAAAAGCGATCGCGCCATACTTGCGCGTGTTCTATATATCGGTTATTAGGCTGCTAATTTGAGTAGAATCTCAACAGAACTCAAATTAGCAGCCTAATAACCGATATATATATATATAGTACAGTCAAGCAGAAAAATATTAATGTAGCCAAAATCTGAAATGTTTTAAGTATAAGTTACATTATCTAGTGTGAAATTATTACTTTAGCTATTTTCGACTAAATTCGTTTTTAGCAATACCTAATGCTACCAGATTTTTAGATCAGTACTAAAAAGAATCATGGTTCAACCTATCTAATAGTATTATGGATGAATGCGTTGAACGAGTACTTTTGTAAAATTAAGTACATTAAGTAAAATTATTAAAATAATAATAAATATTTATAATTTGAAATTTTCGCATTCATTATGTTTTGCTAATAAATATTTAAGTATCACACGTCACTTCACGGCGTCCAACATGAGATTTCCACATTTCTGTTTTCAAAGTTTGTTAATCCAAATTTGTACACCTTAAAAAGGTATATCATAGGTATATTTGTGTTTTATTTGTTTTCAAATGTACTGCTTTAGGTTTTTCCAGTTTTGAAAAACAATTAATTATATCAATATTTGTTGATGAATCGAAATACGTATGTTTGAACAAATTTAAACAAATTACGGCCTATAACTGGTATTTTTTCAAACTTTTGCAACAAACCATTTTCGAGATATGGGATATCCCACAACGTTACACTGCAAAATCTTAAATATCTCAAAAACTAAGTTGAACAAATTTCGCCATTGGTATATTTATATACAACTCATAAAGTGCTATGTTTTCATGAACTTGGTTCCAGGCTAAACGCCTTTTTTAAAAAAATAAAGCGTCGTGTATACTGTTTGCTTATTAGCAACCATAATTTGTATACTTACAGATCTATTTTGTACATAAACGAAAAAATAAGATACGTTATTTCTGGATCCTTTTACTGCCTTCTTTGCATCTTTTACACCATTTGACTATAAAGGACGACATTTCTAATAAACTCTCCCTTTCTATCTTTTCTCTACAATATAAACTGTAATTTATTGAAAAGAACACTATCGTCAGTCACCGGGTGCGTGGCTGGCCCGACTAAAGCTGAGCGGGTTGTACTTTTTCGGCCCCATCGATTTTAGTTCACTGCTATGAACTAATTATCTGTAATACTCTCATTTCTCTAAAGAGCTCATAAGATCATCCTAAATATCGAATACGATATGAAGTCGCTCCTAAATTCAGAGAAGTGTAATTGCATTCAGGAAGGTAGTGTCCGATTTTTAAGTTGGCGAAATAAAAGCCACCGTTCGTCTAGACAGCTGTTGGCGCAACGACTAAAAATGTAAGGGCTGAGATAGTGTCGGTACACCCGCAAGCACTTGTGTTCAGAGACAGGAATACCGGTAAGTTTTTGGTAACGTTATACAGATAACATACACATATGTAACGAAACTACGCCTTGGCTTTCGTTCGTCATTGGGCGTTCCATATCGAACCCTAAAAATACACATGTTTTACAAAACACCCGTATTTTTTGTGGGTTCACTTAAAGTTTCATCTTGAGGCACTTAACTGTCCTCCCAAGGATGAAAAAATATTTTCAGTATACGTAGCAGAGTCAACAAACACAAGCTTTCACTACGGCGGCGCTTCGATGCAAACTGCCAAAATACAAATTGACTTGCGGGTGTACGCCGCACGCGGTATCCTTTGTTTATGCGGCGGCATCCTTTGACAAGAAGCGGCACGTGCAAAGGCGGCGCGATTAAAGGGCGACACTATCTAAGTGAATGCGCTTTACGGGATTTGCTTTTTTGAATTTCAAAAAAATAAAGATACATACATAATTGGATATCTACTTGAAAATTATATTTTGATTTTGTTACCATGACAGGGACTTAAAGTGTGCTAAGCACAATTTTGATGTTAGTTTTGGAATTCAAAATGGCGGCCGCATTTTGTATGTATTTTTTGCCAGTTGTCTAATTTAAAACGGCAATATCTCGGAAAGTACTCATCCTAAGATTGATGGTGACCTTGAAGAAATGATGGGTCTTAGTGAGATCTTCATTTTAAATGTCAAACTTAAATTTGACAGCTGTCACCTAAAATGAAGGTCTCACCAAGACCCTTCATTTCTTCAAAGACACCACTAGTCTAGGATGATTACTTTTCGAGATATTGCTTTTAAGTTGGACAGTTGTCATCTGTTGGTATTTTTTTTTTAATTGATGTTAGGTATGATCTTAGATGAGTTATTCGCCAATTCACGCACTTACTAGTACCTACATCAATAAACCTAGTTCAGATTAGTGTTGAAAATGACAAGTACTTACTAGCTACTTAGCTACATATACCTCCTAAAGTCTGTCTATCCTAAGGTTGCCAACTTTTTTGCATAGAATATAGTATTGTTAAGATTATTACTTGTAAAAATATAGTAGATGGAGAAAAAGTAAAAAAAAACATTACGGTTGCCGTTTTATATGGAGAATATTAAAGAAGTTGCATTTTTCATACTAACATTTTCATAATTTATTTAACAACCATAAATACAAGTGTTTAAACACAAAAATTATTACGCAATTACCTACTTATGTTATGTGCATATAAGTAATACAATTTATAAAGTGTGTTCAGGTTCCAAGTATAAACATTTATGGAAAGAATCTACACGTAGGTAATTTTATAGTTACATATCATTATAACTAAACCTATTCCAATTATTCTCGAGATAACTATGGCCAAAAGATCTATTGTTTAGAATAATTAAAGATCGTTTCACATATTTTTGTTATAACCAATGAACAAAATACATAAAAGCAAAAATCGGAGACCGTGGCGCTGCCAGAATGATGGACACGCGCGCTTTGCTGTTTGTTACCCATACCAAGTTTTACAATCCATACAGTTGTTAAACGCCTTTGATGACATGACGGCCGACGCCGCGGGATAAATTTGATGATTATATAATACATAATTTATTTACAAGTACTTATGTGCCTAATTACATGTACTTGTGTTGCACTGCCAGATGTTACGTGTCACTTTATTTTTGGGTTTTTTTCAGTTTTCTATCATTTTTAATTATGTAATGTATTTGCATTTGGATAAACAATCTTAATCATAAAAATTTGACCCCTACCTACCTACCCTTCGCGAGATCCCCTGCGTTGCTCTGCGCAAGTACATTCGTTTAACAACTGTATGGATTGTAAAACTGTGCCAAAATTCGATGCGCGAGCGGCACACGTCCTTCCTCGACAGCGCACTGCGCGGTACTAACGATGGCAGCTCCCGTAGCGCGCTGGTATTATAATCTTTTTTTGGTAATAACAAAACTAATAATTATTATATACGATTTTGGTGCCGTCAGTCACTGGAATATGTAATTTGCTAATGATTTACATTAATTTTGCTCAGAAACGATGTATAATTAAAGAGATATTTCAAAAATTCCCCTAAAAAGGACATGTTTTCAGAAAATAAAAGTATCGAGCCAAACTCAATAATTTCTGAAATCCTGCCGTCATCCACTTAATGAAGGTCCATAAAAGCATATATCTGAATTTGACATTCATTGAGATTGAAGAGACGTTACTATTTGAGTTCAAATATTGAGAAATTCTGGGAGCCCCCTCTTAATATATAAAATCGTAAACTGAATGACTGACTGACTGACTGATCTATCAACGCACAGCCCAAACCGCTGGACCTAGAGACTTGAAATTTTGCACACAGATACTTTATACAGTGTAGGCATCCACTAAGGAAGGATTTTTGAAAATTCTATCCCTAAGGGGATGAAATAAGGGATGAAAGTTTGTATGAAAGTCCCTCAGTTTTGAAACTAGGATCGTCAAATTTTGTGTTTAGGCTGACGATTAAAAATTAATAAATACGGGTCTCAGCGTTTTTCAAAATTCTACCCCCGAAGGGGTCAAAAGGGGGATGAAGTTGTGTAATGAAGAAAATCCTTTATTTTCGAAGTCAAAATTGCTAAATATATAATTTAGGCTTATGGATGGAAATCAACGCAACGTATATTGTTATTGTTAGTTTTTCAACCCCTACGGGGCTGAAATGGGGGTGAAAAGGGGTAAATAAACCTAAAAATAGATATGGATGTCGTTATTGGGGTTTTCTGGGATGACGATTGCAAAAATGACATTTATTTTGAAGTCCAACACGGTTATTAACTTTTTACAGTTGAAGAATCACTATGTGGCAATAATAAACAGATTTGACTTAGTGAATTGTTGTTTATTTGTAGTTAAACTAAATATTAACAAGTGTTTAAGAAGTATTTGAATATGCGAAAAGATCACCAGTTGTCAAAATAGTAATTTGCCATGGTTACTACCATAGATATACAATAGAGAACTAAAGAGCTATCTATAGTATATAGTCTCTTTACACCCTCCGAACTTTTAAGAATTTTTAAATTCTCTTTAAGCCAATCTTTCCACTTAGTTCTTCTAATTTTGGGCCAAAGAGTGGCTTGGTACACATGTCAGCCAGCTGTCTCGCAGAAGGTACTTGTTTGACTTCAAATTCTTTGTTAGTAACACATTCACGTACAAACAAGTGCTTCAACTTAAAGTGTTTGGTCCTCTTATGGTACTCATATTTAGGTGAGTCCAAGGCTTGTTTATAAGTCATTGGATCTTCAGGTAAGTTTTCTACTTCAGCAACAGCTGCCAGTTATTAGCTTGCTTGACCATTAACGACTTCTTGTTGATTATCATCATGCTGAGTAGATTCTGCGTCTATGACATTTTCAAAGCGATTATTGTCTTCGTCATCGATGTCTACTTGCATGCTTTTTCTTTCTGAATCCGAATTACAAATCTTGTTTTCATTATATGTCAATTTGTTGATTTGAACGTTGATGTCAATCTGTTGAGTAGAGTTTGAGTAATAGTTTGCTTTTACAACTTTTACATCTTTGGAAATAAATATTTTGCGTTTGGACGGAACGAAGACCCTGTAGGCTTTGCTGGTATCAGAGTATCCAACAAACAGTCCTGGTATAGCTTTCGAGCCAAATTTATGACCTCTGGGTCCTTTATTCAGTATGAACGTTTTGGATCCAAAAGGATGGAGATGAGAAACACAGGGCTTTCTTAACACCCATTTCTCGAATGGTGTTTTGTTTTCAATAGCACTGTTCACACTTCTATTGGACAGGTAGTTTGCTGTGCAGATTGCTTCTGCCCATAATTGCATTGGTGCATTTGCGTCAATAAGCATAGCTCTGGCTTTCTCCAATAATGTTCGATTCTTCCGTTCAGCGATACCATTTTGGTGTGGGGTATAAGGTGCGGTCAGTCTTCGCGCAATTCCGTGTTCTCTTAGATAGGCTTGGAATTTCCCGTTGATGTATTCCGTACCGTTGTCCGTTTGCAAATGTTTGATTTTGTTGCCTGTAAAGTTTTCCATTTCTTGTTTATACTCTTTGAACTTATCAAGGACTTCTGATTTGTTCTTCAAAAAATAGACCCGTCCGTACCTACTGTAATCGTCAATAAAAGTTACAAAGTATTTGTTTTTTCCCTGAGATGGTGTACTAATTGGACCACATACGTCACTGTGTACAATCTCTAGACGTTCAGTAGTTCTGGGTGTAGTTCGTTTAGGAGGGCTTGGCACTCGAGTTAGTTTTGATTGAATGCAGGTTTCGCAATCTGACAAAGTCTCATTTTTATTAAAGTTTAATCCAATTAACGTCTCATTGTTGAGAGCTGTGTGGAGGTCTTTGTCGTTCATATGTCCAAGCTTCCTGTGCCAGTCTTGTATTGTGTTTGTAGAACTTGTTGCAGACGTTGCTGTAAAGCTTCTTTCAATGTTTGGCGATCTAACGTAGTAGAGGCCATTTGATTTTTCTGCTGTCATCAGCAATTTTCCTGTTTTATTGCGTATGACTGCTTTGTCTTTATCAAACTTCACTGTGGCACCGTGATTGGTCATACTAGACACTGAGAGTAGGTTAACAGAGAGTGCGGGTACAAATAGTGAGTCTTCGAGATGAATTCTTTGTAGTTTGTTTTTCAAATTCAAAGTAACTCTGCCTTCTCCTTTGATATCAGCAGAATGATCTTCTGATGCAAAGTTGAGTTTTCTTGACACTGACTTCATGTTTTTGAAGTATTCACGTTGATGTGTCATGTGAGATGTGCAACCGCTATCAAGTACCCAATCGTTTTGATTATTCCTGTTCAAGGTAAGAAGACACTCTTCAGCATAGTTAGTTGTTGGAGTGAGAGATTTGTTGGACTTCCTCTCTTTGTTTTTCTTCCAGCAGTTTGAGCATATTTTGTGTGTCTTTTTCTGAAATATATTTCTTCCAGTTTTCTTGCAGACCTTACAAAAAGTATAGAGTGCGTTTTCTTCTTGGGTTTGCTGACCAGGATCGTACTGTTCATCATTGTGATGTCGAGCTTCACTCTCTTCTATAATTTTAATTTTGAGTTCTTCTGGTTTCGGCAGGATGTCGCGTGACTCTATGGCAACACGAAAATTTTCGTATTCTGAGGATAGACTATATAACATCATTATCGTCAACAGATCCTCGTTTATGTTTACATCCATATCCGCCAGTTTGTCAACTGTGTCCATCAACTTGTTTAAGTGTGCACGCACATCGTTTCCTTCTAGTTTTGTAAGAATTAGTTGCTTGAGAAGGGATGCTTTACGTGTGGGACCTTTGCTTGCATAAATTTCTTTAAGTTTATCCCAAAGAGCCTTTGCAGAAGTGCACTTTTTAATTTCCTTTAGCTGTGAGGGGGCGATTATAAGGATTAGCTCTGATTTCGCCTGTCTGTCACCCTCAACGGCTTCGGCACTCGCGTTTGGGGCTAGAGGAATAGTGACATACTTCCATAAATTGTTTTTCACTAATATTGCTTCTGCTTGGATTGCCCATGTGTCGTAGTTATCTTTTTCAAGTGGATCTATGTGGTATGTCCTCGGCATGTTTGTAATAGCACAAAGAACGTTTCACTTGATTCGCTTGATTTTTGTTTGTATACGCTCTGCTACCATATTAACTTTTTACAGTTGAAGAATCACTATGTGGCAATAATAAACAGATTTGACTTAGTGAATTGTTGTTTATTTGTAGTTAAACTAAATATTAACAAGTGTTTAAGAAGTATTTGAATATGCGAAAAGATCACCAGTTGTCAAAATAGAAAAAACTATCAACAAGTAATTTGCCATGGTTACTACCATAGATATACAATAGAGAACTAAAGAGCTATCTATAGTATATAGTCTCTTTACAACGGTGGACATGATTTGACCCCTCAAGGGGTGAAAATGGGTTTCAAATTTTGTATGGAAAAATAATATTAAATGGACATTACAACTTTAAACTTCGTAGGAGCACGTCTTAAAATAAATAAGCAAACATATATTTTGTGATTTTGAAAATGAACCCCTTAGGGGGTAAATGGGGTGAGTAAACCTAAAAATAGATATGGATGTCGTTATTGGGGTTTTCTGGGATGACGATTGCAAAAATGACATTTATTTTGAAGTCCAACACGGTGGACATGATTTAACCCTCAAGGGGTGAAAATGGGGTTCAAATTTTGTATGGAAAAATAATATTAAATGGACATTACAACTTTAAACTTCGTAGGATCACGTATAAAAATAAATAAGCAAACATATATTTTGTGATTTTGAAAATAAACCCCTTAGGGGGTAAATGGGGTGAGTAAACCTAAAAATAGATACGGATGTCGTTATTGGGATTTTCTGGAATGACGATTGCATAAATGACATTTATTTTAAGTCCAACACGGTGGACATGATTTTACCCTCAAGGGGTGAAAATGGGGTTCAAATTTTGCATGGAAAAAAATATTAAATGGCCATTACAACTTTAAACTTCGTAGGAGCACGTCTAAAATAAATAAGCAAACATATATTTTGTGATTTTGAAAATCAACCCTTTAGGGGGTAAATGGGGTGAGTAAACATAAAAATCGATGTGGAGGTCGTTCTTGAAGTTTTATGGGATGGTGATTACGAAAATGAGATTTATTTTGAAGTCCAACACGGTGGACATGATTTAACCCCTAAAGGGGTGAAAATGAGGTTCAAATATATGGAAAAAGAATATAAAATAGACATTACAACTTTGAAATTCGTAAGAGCATGTCTAAAAATAAATAGGCAAACACATATTTTGTTATTTTGAAAATCATCCCTTAGGGTGTAAATGGGGTAAGTGAACATGAAAATCGATGTGGATGTCGTTCTTGAGGTTTCATGGGATGGTGATTGCGAAAATGACATTTATTTTGAAGTCCAACACGGTGGACATGACACATCATGGACCTGTACCTGGACATGCACATCCAGGTAACAGGAACGAGAACAGGCACGGGCACGGGAACAGGAACGGAAACGGGAACAGGACGAGAACGGGACGGGAACGGAGCGGGCCGGAACGGGATGGGAACGGGAATGAAACGGGAACGGAAAGAGAACGGAATGGGAACGAAACGGGAATGGTACGGGAAAGAGAAAGGTACAGGAACGGGACGGGAACGGTACCGGGAAAAGGAACGGAAGGAGTACGGGACGGGAATGGGACGCGAACGGGAACGAAACGGGAACGGGGAGGGACGGAACGGAATGGGAATGGAACGGGAATGAAGCGGGAACGATACAGGAATGGAACGAGAACGAAAACGGGACGGGAACGGTAAAGGAACGGCACGGGAACGGAGGGGAAAGGATCGGGAACGGGACGGGAACGGGAACGGGAATGGGATGGGGTGGGAACGGAACGGGAACGGGACGGGACGGGTCGGGGACTGGGACGGGGACGGGCCGGGACGGGATGGGGACGGGAACAGGAACGGTAACCGGAAGGGGTACGGGACGGGTACGGAACGGGAACAAGAACGGAACGGGATGGAATAGGAACGGAACGGGAACGGGATGGGAACATGGAACGGATCGGGAATGAAACGGGAATGGAACGGGACGAGAACGGTACGGGAACGGGAACGAGAACGGGACGGTAACGGGACGAGAACGGGAATGGCAACGGAAGGGGTACGAGAACGGGACAGGAAAGGGACGGAAACGGACGGGAACAGAACGGGAACGGGAACTGGAACCGGAAACGTAAAAATGACTGGTCAGATCCTGGTTGAAGGTTCTCTAAGGATTTTCTCTAACATCCACGCGGACGAAGTCGCGGGCAGAAGCTAGTGTTCAATAATTTCCGTTGCTGGCTGTACCTACTGAAATAAAAAGATGTTTACAGATAAACGATAAACCAAAAAAATATTAAGTAATGTGTAAAGAATGGCGAATACCTTCAAACTATTCAGCCTTATACTAACTAGGTACTGTATTGAGATGAATAATAAGAATGTTGAATTGAAGAAAAATTGATTAAGAATGTTTGTTTGTATGCAATAAATATTTATTTTTTTGTTTATGAAGGACCTATTGTTTTATACTGGCGTCCACCAAAGCGTGTTTTGAGGCAAAATTCACAACGGCATAGCGCAACCAAATTGGACAAGTAAGAATAAATGCATTTTAAACTTGCAATTATGATTCGTTGCGACGCAGGTTTGGTTTTTAGACAATCCATTTGGTCAATTTTATTCAGCATTCTTGTTTCCATATGGATACACTAGAGAACTTGAAGAATAGAGAATAGATAGAATAGAGCTATATAACTATCAAGTTGACGGCTATGCTTATAATTGGATGTAATTTGATTGTTCTGATGAATAAATTAAAGTCATCTCAAAATACATTGAAAGTGACTCCTTTTTTGTTGGCAAAAATGACCATTTAATCTGTTGTAACGTAGCCTAAACTTATTTTTTTTCGAGTAAGTTATGTTGCCTAGGTTATCTTAATGTTCAAACATTTGTACTTACAGAAAAGTTTTGTTGCAATAGTGTTCACAGTTGTTAAATAAATTGTGAAAAATTTTAAAATAGAAAATGCAACTTGTTAAAAATTCTCCATACAAAACGTCAATTTCATAGGCAAGGAATATTTAGTTTAGCAGAAAAAAAACTTTTGCGTTCAGATCTGGGTATACTGGATTATATTCGCAAAAACTTGGAAGATTATTAGTCATTTTTAAAAAATGTTACCACAGTTGTACAAAGACAATTGACAACTGAATTTTGAAGCGCGCTCATTGGCGGATGCGCACTCAGTAGTTAGAGTTTGCGGGCAAAACCTAACTACTGAGTTTTTTGACCAATCAGAGATCACTATCGAACTAGCGCGAAACTGGGAAGTTAGAGTTAGCGCGCAAAACCTAACTACTGAGTTTCTTGACCAATCAGAGATCACCATCAAAACTCAAGAGTTAGATTTTGCTTATATGCGTCAAGGGCTCATCACCTTTTACAAAATACTGCTTTTCCCAAAGCAGAGGCGTTAATTTTTGAGGAGTGCTCCAGGTACTTCACTATCAGCTCCAGTTCACCATAATATGTATTATTTTACGATGAGCATAAATAGCCTAGCAACCATATTAAAGTAATCGTATCGAATTGAATAGTTCCGATGATCATCTATGCTGGTCTTCATGATTAGTTCCACTTCACCAAAATGGTACTTTTCGAAAGCACATGCACAAACTACTTAAGGAAATACCAAAATCGCTATAGGTGTGCCTATAATATTTGAAGAGTCCCCTTGATTTCTCCAGGATCCTATCATCAGATCCTGACCTCATGACAATGGGACCAACTTGAAAGTATATACTTTCAAATCGGTCCAGCCGCTTCGAGTAATCGAGTATCATACATAAAAAACCGGCCAAGTGCGAGTCGGACTCGCGCACGAAGGGTTCCGTACCAAAAAACGGCAAAAAAATTACGTTTGTTATATGGGAGCCCCCCTTAAATATTATTTTATTCTGTTTTTAGTATTTGTCGTTATAGCGGCAACAAAAATACATCATCTGTGAAAATTTCAGCTGTCTACCTGTTGTTGTTATTAATATCGAGCAAAAAACGGCAAAAAAATTACGTTTGTTCTATGGGAGCCCCCCTTAAATATTAATTTTATTCTGTTTTTAGTATTTGTTGTTATAGCGGCAACAGAAATACATCATCTGTGAAAATTTCAACATTCTAGCTATCACGGTTTATGAGATACAGCCTGGTGACAGACAGACAGACAGACAGACAGACAGACGGACAGACAGACAGACAGACGGACAGCGGAGTCTTAGTAATAGGGTCCCGTTTTTACCCTTTGGGTACGGAACCCTAAAAAGTAAAAAAAAAACAAACATTCCGAGAAACTGAGAACCTCCTCCTTTTTTGAAGACGGTTAAAAAAACCTACATTTTGAAAAAAAAAAGTTTTCTTTTCTTATTTAAATATATCGGAAACGTATTGCTCCCCAGAAGTCTATGATTGCTCCCCTCAGCGAGCAGCTTCGTGCAAGGTCTGCCAAAAGCGGCAAAGGTCTTGCCTTGCGAGTAGGTTACTATATCTCAGGATTTGTCTGGAGATCTCAGGATTTTTGGACTTTGCTCAGGATTGCGGCCGGATTTCGAAAATTTGAGGAAATCTCAGGATTTTTGGAATTTTAATAAAATTCAGTACATTTAATAAAAAGTACATTTAATAGAAGGATAAATAAGCTTTCTATGGATATCGGGCCTTTTCTCCGGACTTTTGATTTTTTCATATGGTAACCCTACTTGCGAGTCAGCGCGCTTGGCGGAGACCCGCCTAATCACGTAAAATTACTGAAGAAAAAATATTTTTTAAAAACACGTTTTAAAACGGACTAAATTATTACAAAAAATTATTAAAACGGACTAGTAAAGACAAACTAAAAAGTAAAAAATCTTTTTTAGAAACACGTTTTAAAACGGACTAAATTATTACAACAAAAAATCGGACTAAAAACATTACAACGGACTAGTAGTAAGAAATAATTTTTTCTGTAAATATTTATAACCCTATAAAATTTATACCTACAGAAAATTTAAACACAAAAAATTTTAACCTAGAAACGTGGGGCGCATTTTGTAAAATGTATTAAATCCATATTGTCTTAAGCATGCGCCCCACGTTTTTAGGTTGAAATTTTTTATGTTTAAATTTTCTGTAGGTGAACGAGAAATCAACCTAATAAAAACGTGTTAAAAACGGCTGGTCGGATCCTGTGGCTAAAGGTTTCCTAAGGATTTTCACGAATATCCACACGGACGAAGTCGTGGGCGGAAGCTAGTAATTTATAAAGAATTTTTGGTCATTTTCCTTTTTCTTATTACCTATCAACTAGGATATTTTCAGTGAAATAATCAACTAAATTAGCATTAGATGATCAACTTTCAAATAATCAAGATTTAAAATTATAAAAATCAATGACGAAATACTAAAACTGTCTTTTTGTCTAAGTAGGTATTTCAGTACTCAAAATATTACTTTTACACGTCATTCATTATAACAAGAAACAACTTAGAGCATTTAATAATTGGTTAAATGCTCTAAGAGAAACAATAATAAACTATTTATTAAAAGAAAATTATTTTTTTCCTATGGTTCTATTTTACCTCAGTTACTGGCACTAAAAACTAAACTTAATACGTCACATCATAGAGCAAAGTAGGTACCTTTTATAATAATAAAATAGTATTGTCACATTGACAGCTAGGTAAGACAAGACAATACGTTTCATGCCGTCATAATCATAACATAAGTTATGGAGACAACTGTGAAATTTTAAAATTGCGTTATGTATACGTATTTATGTAAGTAAAGTATTGGAAATTGCAATTTTTTGAGGCAGTTTCCCATAGGGTAGGAGTTGATGGGATGTTGAGGTTACTTCCACGCCCAGACATGGTTTGGTAAGTTTCAAAGTAGGTAGGAGGTACCTATATCTACAGTGAGTTCGACAAGACCGTGTCCGGCTTATTTTTTAATATTAGTATGCAACTTATAAAAATAAATATTAGGCTGAATAGAACAATCATTTTCATAAAATGCTTTGTAAAAAAAACATAAGTTTTCCCATGATTTCTGGATTCTGCAAGAGGATAATGAGTATAATGACCCTAAAAACTGTAGTCGGCTCTGCACTTCTTGGAAAGCTGAACGTGGTATTGATGTGCTGGACTGGCCCTCACAGACCACTGATGCCAATCCAATTGAAAATATTTGGGCGTGGGTGAAACCTAAAATAAGGGCAACAAATGCAGTAACCGTCGCTGACATTTCTCGTGAACTGAAATCCGCGTGGACGTCTTTACTAAAAAATTGTCAGAAAGTTTGCCGCAAAGTTGCCAAGCGATTATGGACAATAATGGAGATTGGGCGCCGTATCAATATTGAAGCATCCAACAGCAATAAAAGACCAAATTGATTATAAATTTACCGTTCGATATTTCTCAGGTTGTCATTGGAATTTGCCGGTCACGCTCTTTTCGTACATAGTGTATTACTCTTGGGGTGTGATGATAAATTAGCCTAGTAGCATAGACTTATTTGTATAGTAGTTATTTTTGATGCTGTCTGTCCGGTCGCTTGTTGTATTAACTTATATTGCGTTTAAAAAATTTAACGATACATACGATTGTCAAAGATTATCTTAGGCGATTATTCTAGGATACTTAGGTTCTCCTAGATTACTTATTGCAAGCAGAATATCAAGAATGATTTGCTTGAATTCGAATCGAATGGATTCTAATAATCTCAATAAAAATATTAATTATATTATTCCTATTTTGTCGATCAATAAAAAAACGTTCAACGCGGTCATAGATAGATAACCAAGTGCAAAAGTTAGAATGAGTCATCCTAACTTTTTCACTTGGTTTTGAGAAGGAAACCGCGAACGCACACGTGCTTTTATTTCTTCGCTTGCGTATTACTATACTTATTATTATTATTATAAATAATAATTACAATGCTTACCAATACTGTTGACCGTGCTGATCTCTCATAAGCTGCATGATGGATCATAATCCAATAACATCTTAATGAGGTACTGAATTGGGTTATGATAGGATTTACTTACTTAATTATAATTTATTTCTGATAATGTTTCTCTTATAACGACATACTTTTCAGGTTTATGATGTAAAGAGGCTCTTGGATTTATGGTTGCGAATTCGTACAAAGTTATATTTGGATAGCATTTACTCCTCAACTGCTACAGAAAAATTAGAACATCTTTGCATCGTGCAGATAACGAAGCGCTCTATAGGATGAGCAAAAATAGCTGCAGTGCTTGGCATGGCTATGAAAATGGATTGGATGGCCCCTCTACTAGCAAAAAGGCTAAAGAGAATTGCAACTCTTGTAGAAATTATATTGACAGAGTTATTTCATTACAAGAAAGAAAACTACTTAATAAACTAGTAAGAACTAAAGCGGTGTGCAATTTTGGAAGAAGATTTTCCTCGAGAAGTAGCGTAGGCATCAGTGTACAAGGTAAAGCAAACCTCAAACGGAAAAATCTGAGTGAGGACGTCGATCATATGAACATTATTCGGAGGATTCACGACCAGCAGGGAAAACATGGTCGATTTGTGAATTCACCAGATGACGAACCATATTTAATGTCAAGAACAACTAAAATGTCTAGTCAAAAAAACGTGTTTAAAAAGTTTGAAAATCCCTTAATCCTTCGTTTGGAAACAAAACCAATAAAATCAGAACCAAGTACGTGTACTAGCCAGATTAATGAAATATTTAAACGAAAAGTACAGGATAAAAAAGTGCGATTCCAGCATCCTCAGCCGATATTGCACCAGGGAGTTAATTTGAGTATCGTTGAAAGAAACATACGAAATCGCAGCAAACATAATATGTTGCGAAATGCTTCTCAAAGACTAGATCTCCGATGTATAAATAATATGGGTGAAGGCACACAAAAAAATAAAAATGATGAAACTGTAGGAGTCCATAATCACGTAGATATAAATGTAAATAGTATTTTAAAAAAAGATGACGAGAATGACATAAAAATCAATCAAATTCACCAAGAATCAAAATTTCTTCTAAAACATGATATCACTGACATTTTTGGCAATATTCACAGAAAAAAAAGATCAAGAAACTCTATAATTAGAAAGCCATCAATGTCACTGGCATTATATCCATTGACTGGAAAAAGCGATAGAACCTTGAACAATTATCCTACAAGTGAACATAAAGAGAGAAAAAAAGCAGAAGTTAAACAACAAAATGAAAATATACACCAATCTCGAGCAAATTTGAAAATATTAAAATCTGAATCTAATATAAACAATTGCGCTCGTCAAGTTGTAGGACTTAGTTCCTCACTTTCGATGATATCGAAAATAGATGAGAGTACTAAGATTTATAAAATTAAACGATGTCATATATCCAAAAGAGGAGGTTACAAGAAAGAGATAAGTAAACCTCATAATTTTGAGAGATATATGAATTCGAAACTGAAACCCCCGGATTTAAAGATGGAAGAATTCTATCCTGTTTTTATAAATTTAAAATCTATGACACGCTTAAATTTAAATTCTCATTTGATTCCTGGCAACATAAAAAATAAGACTTGGCATAAGAATAAAAAACTACTTAAAAAGGCAAATCGGCAAAAATTCATTTTAAAGCACCCAAAACAAAACACTATTAATCAATCAACTACCAGTCAATGCCTTGAACACAACAGAGAAATGGTATCTTCTTCTATAACAAATATGTTTATTAAAATAATGGCTATGCAATACTACAATTTTCAGGATCACACAAAAGCACGTATGACACGTGAACAAAATACTCAAAAAAATATCGAAAGAGCACCAACAAAAAAGAAAAAACAAAAACAATTAAACATAAATATTCCAGTACTACCTAACATTATTACAAGTGCTGAACCTTATAAAATTAGAAAAAGACAATCAAGTATAATATTAACACAAAAACTTAGTAGCGACTACGGGACACAGCAGTTAAATAGAACTCAAAGTACAGAAACTAATAGAGTGAGTTCTACGTTTAACTTCAATATTGAATATTACAAGGTTAATAGGAATATTAAAAATTATCTTTTTAATTCTCTTTATATTAATTCTCTTTTATCGAAAACAAAATTGTATAATGAGTCTAAACGTAGCCCACAAAGTGAAGCGAGCTGGAAACGAAAATTGACTTCAGTTGCTAAAATGCCAAACAATAATGTAGTAATTCTTTGTCCAAAACTTGATAGATATATTTCCAGATTGAATTTTAAAACTTCACCAGTTAACTCGCGGGAATATATGAGAACACCAGCAGAAACTTATAAAATGATGAAGACTAATGTTTTAAAAACATCTAAATCAAAGTTAAATAAACCTGTAATTAACCGGGTGCGCTTTAGAACAGATTTAACAACAAGGCTTAGTAAAAAAACAACAGAAGTTCTTAAGGAAAAACAGGGGAAAAAAATCTTTATTAAAAAATCTGGGGAATATTTTCTTGCGGAGCAACAACCACTTAAACATTTTTTTAGATCACATCGAAATACAAGAACTCACAGGACAAAAAAAGAATTAAAGCTTACAAGGAAACAATCCACATTAGATTTACTCAATGCTCTGATTCATTCCGATGCTATTTCGCCTATTAGCCGCCGAACTGCTCATAGAGCATACATTCGTTCTGATAGTTGTGTATTAATTGAAAATGTAACTAAGAAACACCACCATGACAGAAGGCATCGAAAAAAATATATATGTGATAATACCTCACCATACAATCGCAACCGATCGATTCACTCTGAAATAAGGAAAAACATATCAAGTCGATGTAATCACTATAAATGTCTGAAATCAATTTTGAAGCATTCAATCAAAAAAGTTAGCAGCGTAATGGATCTAAGTAAAGTTAAAAACTCTCTAACCAAAACTATAACAAAACGTAAATCAATAACAAATGAAAAAGCGATAAAACCTTGCACAAGTTCGGAAAGTATACAATTATCTAAAAGAGAAGAATCCATTAAAGAGTTAGCACTCACTGGTCTTACACCAAAACCGTATTTGAATAAGAGTAAAAAAATTATAGCAATGCCAGTACCATATCGTAAAGTAAAAACAAAAACATCCCTACAATCAAGTTCAATCAAGGATGAAAACTCATCACTTAAGCATGCTTCAACGATTACATTTATCACAAGATATTTAAAAAGTGAAAACCATAATTTGAAAGAAAAACCACTAAAGAACAGTAAGATAGAAAGAAAAACTTTACAAGAAAAATCAAATAAATTTTTACAAAAATATTTTCATAAACTGAAATCCTGTCCGCAAATAGAAAAAGAGCAGACTTCTAAAGCAAGAAAAAAGATGAAGAAAGCTTCACAGCCTTACCGTAATAATCAGTTATTTGGTAGTGCCAATGAGAATAAACGCAATTTGCCACTAACTACACAAGAATCACATGACAACATGAAAGTGACTTATATATACAAACCAGTGATGAGTTTGGCACCATTGTCAATCGAACCACTGCATCAAAAAAAGCGAGCTCATAAACCGAAAAACCAAAAAAAGGCAGAAACACATTTAGCTAAAAAAAATTTGATGAACAACGAAGAAATAGCAGCACGAATAGAAAAAAAGAATTCCTATCTAGTTATCCTTCTGCTCAAACGATTTTTACAGTTATTGAAAAATAAAATTAACAAACATGAAATAAAACCACCTAAAGGCATCAAACATACAAAACCTGGGTATTTATTTAAAAAACAATGCACCACACTTCCAAAACAATCAAACCTATTCCATGAGTTGAAAGTTTGCATTCCTAATAAATATAATCACAAACATAGATGGACAAAGAAGTGCCTCTTGGAAAATAAAAATAAGACAGACATAGAAAATGCCCAAAATAAAATGATTCAACTTTCAAGTTTAAAACGCAAAGATGCCATTGAAGATGAAAATACTATGTTAATGTTCAAATCAAGTTCCACTTTAAGTGATAAGGTTTCTAAACAATTTGGAAAAGCTCGAAAAATGCGGGCTGAACAGCTTGATGGTGCTAAAAGATCTAAAACAATATGCATTCAGCGAAATAAACGTGACCAGTCTAAATATTTAAGTACCGGTTTAAGTAGTGATATGTATTATAAGAACGAACAATTTGAATTGACTGAAAATGTTATTGTATATCACACTCAATTATCTAAGCAAAATAATCCTTCAAATTATAGAAAATCTATACGTGAACAGAATATATATTTTCTAAATACACCTTGCCAAATGTTTGGTGCTGATAAATCGAAATATTACTTTTGTGGTGACCCAAAGTGTTATTTAAACCACACCAAGCACCAAAGTAGAGCTAAGACAGACCATCATAAAACTGTTCGCGCTCAACAAAAAACTAAAACATGCAAACCAAAACGAAAACGTATTCGTGATATCGTAGACAAAGACAAAAGAAGACAAAAAAGACCAAAACATAGCAATAATTATAGCGGCAAACGACGACACGATAACAAAAGTGGAAATCGCAAAGGCGGATCAAACAATAAAGCTTTAAAAACCTTTTTTATAAATTTGAGTAAATATTTTTTACGCTCAAAACCCAAAAATAATAAACTTCTTGAGGAACGTAATCCAAACAATAAAACACGGTGTCTCGACGTCAAGAGACTCCGCCATCGCCGACAACGAGACATGACATCGTCTGTATCCTTAACCAACCAAAGAGTTGGAAATAAGGTTTATCATAAACAAAATAAACCCACAAACACAGAATATAAGATTAGTAAGTATAGCCAAAAATCTCCTCGTCCACTAAAACATATCAAGAGAGTAAATGCTGGATCTGAATGTAAAGATACAGATATTATTAGTAATATTCAAAAAGTTCGTTTTAAAAAATGTAAAACGGTTGACAGAAAGTCAAACGTAGATAAGCCGTATAAACGCAAAATGAAAGAGAAAGGACAAACAACGTCAGCTTTATCTGAAGACATAAAATTCAAAACTAAAAGCAATCATACAAATCCGAAACAAAGTGTAATTTCGACCGAATATACAGATCATAGACATCGATTCAACGAGTCTAAAGAATTACTAGATGGTGAAGTAAAAGAAATATTTAAACGACGAAATAGAGGCAAAAGAGTTACTAAGCCAGCTATTTATAAGGAAAAAGAATTCAAAAGTGTTAGCAATAACGTCAATCTAAATCGAAGAGAACTTTCGAGTGGTGATGCCACCAGCTCTAAAAAGCACAGGTATTTAAAAGAATTGCCAGATGTTGGAATTATACTTAAACGACGAAATCAAGATAGAGCAATTACTACCTCTGCTATGTTTAAAGAAAAAGAACTTAAAAGCAAAAGTGTGAGTAATGCAAATCTAACCCAAAGAAGATTTTTGAGCGGTGATGCAGATAGTCGTAAACGCCAAACTGCTTCGGAAACAGATCACAGATATCGATTAAAGGAGCCGAAAAAATTTACAAACAAACGTCAAAATAAAGATATAAGAGTTGCAACTCCAAATATCTTTAGAGAATCTAAAATTAAAAGTATCAACAATACTTCCCAAACATGTAATAGAAGAGACTGTAAACGAGACTTTTCATGTCAGGTTTCCGGATTCGAAATGGTAAAAAAAATAAATCCTATATTTAGTCACGTATCTAGAAAACGACCAATAACGGGTTGCGAATGCGACATCATTATGACTAGAATAAAGCGACAGAAAAAGGCTAGTAAAGAAAAGGAAAAGGCTAGTAAACAAAACGAAAAGGCTAGTAAAGAAAAGGAAAGGGCTAGTAAACAAAGGAAAAAGGAAAAGGCTCGTAAAGAAAAGGAAATGGCTAGTAAACAAAAGGAAAAGGCTAACAAAGAAAAGGAAAAGGCTAATAAAGAAAAGGAAAAGGCTAATAAAGAAAAGGAAAGGGCTAGTAAAGAAAAGAAAAAGGCTAGTAAACAAAAAGAAAGGTCTAGTAAACAAAAGGAAAAGGCTAGTAAAGAAAACGAAAGGGCTAGAAAAGAAAAGAAAAAGAAAAAAGCTGGTAAAGAAAAGGAAAAGGCTAGTAAAAAAAAGGAAAAGGCTAGTAAAGAAAAGGAAAGGGCTAGTAAAGAAAAGGAAAAGGCTAAAAAACAAAAGGAAAAGGAAAGGGCTAGTAAAGAAAACTTTATGCAAAAGCAAGAAGCTATCTGCGATGCAAAAGAAAAACAGCGGCGTCATCGCGAAAGAGCTGCTCGGCGCAAACATCAAGCTCATAGTAAGAGGTCTAAAAAACAGGATAAAAAGCAGAGGCTAGAATACACAAAGTATAGTGATTGTGAACTATTAGGAGAATCGATATTAGATATTGCTAAATTAGGATTAAATGCCGGTGTAGGTGTTGCTGAATATACAGGTAGAGCAATCCAAGATCCCAAATGTGCTTATTACAATCTAAGAAGGACTTTTAGAGAACCAAAACAAACTATTACCAAAATGAAATCTAAAATAATGAATAGTCAATTGTTTCCTACTGCTAAAAGGGTAAAAAATAGAATAGCAGCCACTAAAACATTTCGAGATGCCAAATTCAAATTGGAAAATAACTCTTCATCATATTTTTTGCTTCATATCAATGATGAAAAAAAGAGAACAAAATTCAAAAAGAAAAGATCAAGACGGAAGAGAGTTCCAACAAATTTTAATTGTAACTTTTTCATCCAAACATTACGAAAGAAACGCTGTTTGTATGTATATAATACATGTCCATGGTTCTATCCTCAATGTATAAGTTTGCTAAATTCCTGGCGACAATGTGTAAATATTGTCCTTTTTATATTGGCAATAGGTGTCTGGTGCCCATGTAT
Source organism: Agriphila geniculea (assembly GCA_943789525.1). Classification (NCBI taxonomy): domain Eukaryota; kingdom Metazoa; phylum Arthropoda; class Insecta; order Lepidoptera; family Crambidae; genus Agriphila; species Agriphila geniculea. Next base: position 21,297,751 of record OX038875.1, read on the forward strand.
ATTAGCCATGGAATTGTGTAGAGCATTGTTGTGCTGCTTTTTCTGTAACAGTTGAAAATACATTTTTTTATAAATTTAATCCTGCCTTTTATAATTTTTATTATAATTTAACAAATAAAAAAAATTTACTCATCGAAAACTACTAAACTAATGGCACTTATTGTGAGTATTAAACGCAAAGCGATTCTCTATCGATTTGTGAAAACGTGATTTTCGCATAACAGACCTCAAAAGTTTCCTTTCACCTTAATTTTTTTCAAGGAATCCTTGAATAAAATGAAGTTGTTTTGTGCTTTTACTACTAGTATGCTTCTAATTATGTTTGTTTTGGTCCGAATTTGTTAATTTTGTATTGCTGAACACAACACACGCACATAAACTCTCTAGTAAATAAGAAATTGAAATTCTGATAAACCTACTTATTCATATCTCTATGCAAAAATTAAAACTACTCCCAAAGTAGTTAACGCATATCGGTTATCTAACGCAAGTTCGACAAACCAAAAGTGGAGTATCGACCAAACCAAATCCTTAAAAGTGAGGGGGTGTGCGTACTCGCCACCCTTTATGAGTCAGTCAGAGGGGAGGACCCTACACATCTCTCAGATATTGCGGTGCCCTCCGTGCTGCATGCTTCGTGTTGCATTCGCATATCGATCTGCCTTTTTTAAGCTAAAGTGCTAAACTGTTCGTCGTGGTAGCTTTCTTGATCACGTCATTGCGTCCATATTTTGTCGTTATAATCTAGTATTCAGTCCGATTTTTGACATTGTGGAGTAAACTGATAAAGATAAAAGAGCATTTAAACTTGACTTGATACGAATGATACGAGTTACTCGAAAAATAACACGGCGGGCATTTTTTTGTTTTTTTGATAGGTTACAACTTCCATATTCCAGAGATAATTAATTTGTATATGTAAGCAGGGAACAATGACCTCAAACTTACTTTGTTTTATGAGAATCTTCAACAAGAAATCAAAAATTTCGTAATCGTGTAGACATTTACATTTAGGCACAATTTCACCCGAATAGTAGGTATAGCTGATAGGAACTTCGTTATCTGTTTAATTGTTTAAGGATGGCGACCCTTCCCTAATGCTGTATTAGGTTTAGATTGCCGTAGCTGTATCTCTACGAAGGTATAACAAAGGGTATAACGAGGTACTTGTATCAAAACCCAAAGTTATTTTAATGTTAAAATATATTTAGTGCTTTCACAATTTTAATAGTTTGGGTCAATCAAAAGCTCAGGTAAGCATAAGAATAAATAAAACTTATTCTTATGGTAATAGGTCAGGTTCAATAGCTTTCAATATCAAAAATATTTACTCTATACAATTTTAAATTTATTTGGCAAGGTCAGTATTTTTTACTTTTTTCACTTCTCAAGCTTACGCGCTCACTAGACATGATATAAAACACTTTTTAACGGATACTAGCGCGTGCTAGCGCGGTTTTATTGAAAGTACTTTGGTTATTAGTTGGTATTTGGTTTGATTTAAATATCCGAGCTCATGAGGCAGCTTCAGTGCCCCGTGGGCCGTGACCACGGCAGCTGCAAATGTGCCGAAACGTCGGTAAAATAAAAAATCAAACCAAATATCAACTTATTACCAAAGTACTATCAATAAAACCGCACTAGTATCTGTTAAAAAGTGCTTTATTTCATTTTTTACTTTACTTATTTATCTATTAAGGGTGCATGATAGGAAAAACTATCCTATCATCGTCCACTGCTGAACAATGAACATAGGCCTCTCCGAGTGCACTGGCGTCCCACACTACGGTACGTTTGCCGATACGCGCGGGCCATATTTTTATATAAAAAACGTAAAGTTGTATCCACAAATAAAACATACGACAAGCTAAAGAGATTATCTAGTAGCTGCAACTATTAAATAGCGTATACACCTCACAGATGATTATAAAAAAAATCAGAACATCATCATAAGCGCTTGTCGCGGGTATTTTTGGCGTAAATAATAGCGGAAATGTATTGAATTCTACATAAAAATACACTTTAACGTACTGTGTAGTTGCTCCAATAACTTTTTCAAAGAAAGATAATTGTGCTAAAGATAATAATGAATAAAACCGTCAACCGATCAAGAGCGATTCGGACTCGCGCACCAAGGGTTCCGTACTATTATCATAATAAATACACTGCAGAGTAGAATAATAAAATTATTATTGCAGTTTTAGGTCAGCGCCATCTCTTGACCGATAGTGGAACTAATGTTAGCTTTTTTAGAAATTTGATAATTTCTAAAAAAATGTGCGATATTGAGACATCGTTTTATTTTTCCTGTAATCTTTATATAAACTGCTATCACATAGAATTATTTCAGATTTTTCTCTTTGCAAACTTCAGAGATAAGGGGGAACAGTATTTTTTTTACATTTTTCATTATAAGTCGAAAACAATGCGGCTTAAAAGAAAAAGGAAAAATTATTAAAAACGTACAAACGGCGCTCTTTCATATGATACCTCACATGCCCTAGTAGCCCAGACCCCTTTTCAGTCCCTGTTGTCAAAAAGATATTTATTTTTTGTTTCTTACTTATTTGCAAAATAGTTGGGCAAATGTCATCTTAAACTATTCCCAATTTCAAATTGATACCATTAGTAGTTCTCGAGATGAGATATCCAACTGTGACAGACAGATAGACTGAGTAACACCATAAGGGTTCCTTTTTTACCATTTTGGTACGGAATCCTAAAAAATAACGAAAAACATCGCGAAAGTGCAGAAGTGAGGTTATTTTCTATATCATACTCTTTACACTTAAAGAAAAAGACGGAGACAAGTGATTCTGCATAACGGAGCCTAAAATATAAGAATAAATAAAATTATTCGTATACCTTAAGATAAGACCCTTATTTAAAGAAGTTTGTCAACGAGTCACACTGAATCGTGTCACACTGTGACTGATTGAGAAAAAAATTAGCTACGAGTAACAGAGTGTGACCCGAATACTCTATGCGAATTTTTATTCTCATCTAGTAATTACACTGGTTCATGTGTAGTGTGACACGTTCGGCAAAAAATCACATCGGGTAACAGTGTGACTCGATGCGAATTTTTATTCTCATCTAGTAACACTTGTTAATAAATGGTTCATATTTATTATTAATTCATACTTCTCTTAGAGGAGTTACTTAACATCGTTACTTAAAGAATATTTTTTATGAAGGAGAAGAATAAATATGAACCATTTAATAACAAGTGTTACTAGATGAGAATAGAAATTCGAATTGAGTAACAGGTGTTACCCGATGCGTATTTTTTTCCGAACGTGTCACACTCACTGACATGAAAAAATTTTTTTCACACTATACACGGACCAGTGTTACTAGATGAGAATAAAAATTTGCATCGAGTCACACGTGTTACTCGTTGCAATTTTTTTCTCAACCAGTCACAGTGTGACACGACACGACTCACTGTGACTCATTGAGAATAGGGAAAAAATCCTTAACACCTTTTAGAATTGAAGTGACAACACGCGCAGCCAAAATTTTGATTTAGAAAATAAAGGTAAGTAGGTACTATGGGCAACAGCGTCGCTTAACCAGTTTGCGACAAAATTCGTGTGCGCGCGTATCGCCCCTGCACGAACTAAACGTATGTGACAGCGGGCGCGGCGTGCAAGCGATTTTAACCTTAGCGGTGGTTAAGCGACGCTGTTGCCCATGGTACCTAGATTACTTATATGAAATAACTTCTTCAGCAGCTGTTTCTAATTTTGCTATTGTAGGCTTGTAGGTATAGGGACTTACCTTCCTATTTCTACAGGTGCTTTTAATAAACAAACATTTATACCATGTTTTACCTACCGAACGGTAGTAGTACAGTAGCCCGTAGAACATTTAAATCACCAAAAAGGTTACCGTTTGCCGTTGTGATATAGTTAATTATTACGAAATTATAGATACTTTAACCCAAGTTTTACAGATCGCAACGCAACCCGCCGTAACCTATATTTGTATATCTCCAAAATTGATATTTTTTTTATTTTTCGAAGTTTACCACATAGTTTAGCTATTGTCGTGTTCCACAGCTTGGTTTGATTGCCACAGATAAAAGTAAGACTGTAAAAAGTAGCCATACACAGATTTAAGACCTGATGAAAATGGTTGGATTTTATCTGGTCTTAAATCTGTGTATGATCACTTTCCATAGTCTTATTATTATCAGTGGCAATCAAACAAAGCTGTAGAACACGACAATAGCTAAACCATGTGGTAAACCTTGAAAAATAAAAAAATATAATTTTTGGAGATATACAAATATAGTTTACGGCGGGTTGCGATCTGTAAAACTTGGGTTAAAGTATCTATAATTTCGTAATAAATAACTATATCACAACGGCAAACGGTAACCTTATTGGTGATTTAAATGTTCTACGGGCTACTGTACCATAGCCCCTTCATCGCCACGCAAAGCTACAAAAGAAAACATTGTCAAAGGTTTTCCCGCCAAAACGCGCCATTTTCCAACATGGCGGCGGAGCGGAGCGACCAGCGCGCCTCTTTACGACTTCCTGGAAAATTATGGCTGTGTTCGTACGTTAAACTTTTATATCCACACACCGTGTTTGTTGCACGTACGTTATAATAATATTACAGTCGAAAAGCACGAACCTGGTACCTACCTACTTATTTTATTTTACCATTGTAGAAAACACGCTTTTATATGCCTAATAGCGCGAAAACGCTGGCGTTGATGCTTCTTTTCGCTTTAAATGTGAATAATTTAGAACTCTTATTTGTAAATATTCTTCGTGAAATATCTTTTTATGATACCTATCAAGGAAAACGATCGTGTGTGGTTATTCAGCAATGACTTTTCGATCTATCTGTAAAACAACTAGTTATTACTTTCCTCTATGGCCTCTATGCAACTAAGTATAAATTCAGGCATGTCGGATCGGAGGTCACACGACTACACAAAAGTAAAGTAAGTAACTGGTAACTATTTACAAATCTCAGCCGTTCAACTGTCATTAGGAAGAACAGAACAGATATTTTTTTTTAGGAAAGCTTAGGAATGATGTAGGTACTCCCGTCGCACAAACATCTATCGAGAAAAAAAACGTGCGTAAAAAAAATCGATGGTGTAATTTGTATGGGAAAGTACAGCGCCATCTACCGCCGAAAAGCGAATTAAATTTCCCATCGACAGTAATAATTATTACTTCATCAATGTAATTATTATTATTTATAAAATATATTATTCTATAAAATCTTTTTACGCGCTTTTTTTGCCTCTATAGTATGTTCGTGCTATGGGTATGAGCAAGAAGCTTATACCCTCAATGGAGATTGCACGGCTAGTGTCATAGTGAAGATAGAAAAAATGTCCTTGAGTGACAGTGAACATCGAACACGTATTGTCACTCTAAAGAATGAGATAGCAATAAGCCGTAACGTTATTCAAGGTCATTTTTTCTATCTTCACTATGACACTAGCCGTGCAACCTCCATTGGGGGATAAGCTTCTTGGGTATGAGGTATGGGTAATATCATTGGCTGGGTACGAGTACAAGCCTCGGCATGTAATGTAACTCTGCCATTTTGTGCGCAGAAGTAATTTTTGGGGTCTCATTGGCGGGAGACGTGGTTCGGGGCTACCATATCATTGGGGGCTACTGCAAACATGCGCAGTAATCCCCTCCAATTTCTCTCACCGCTAAACTTACGTGCCGCGGCATTCATCCAAGGCCGCGGCCTATAGGTACTGTCATCGAAATGTATGGGTACTGTACCATATTAGTTGTTCTGTGACTGTACCCCTAGCACAAATATCTATCGAGAAGAAACCGGCTTAAAATTACTGGATAATTTCATATCGCTTTTCGGCGGTAGATGACGCTGTACAATTTTTCCATACAAAATTATATCCTATCGAATTATTTTACGCGTTTTTTTCTCGATCGATGTTCGTGCTACGGGTACCGATTCTGTAATCTGTATAGCATTTGTAAAGGTAGGTACCAATTCATTTATCTAAGTTAATCTACGAAACTTTGGAGGTGTGCAACGGTCGTGAAAACTTGTCTGGATTAAGTTAGCTTACGCACAAAGTTAGTTAACAAGCCGCGCCGTCTAAGACAGATCGATCGTGTGATTCATCTTGAACTTGGGGCACGTCAGATTTTACTGTGGTTCGTGTTAGTAGCTGAAAGCGAGTTCAATAAGTACACCTACTATCTAAGCTGATTTTATTTCTTGTCTCTTTTTACACGACTGCCCAAAAAGGAGTGTATATGTTCATTATTAACAAAGCTATTAAGACACTGTATGTTTTCCTATGAAATAAAATAAAATAATAATAAAATAAATGTGTTCAAGGTTCATGTATGTTTGTGAGTATGTGAGTTTCTTTATTCCACCATAACTTCTAAATGGCTCAGCGGATTTCAATGTATGGAGTATAGTTAGAATCCTTATATCACTCCGAATGACACTGGCTATATATTTTTTTTAAAAAAGTCCGTATGGCGTCTGTCTGTACAACGCCATTTTCAAATAAATATGAAAAAAAAAAAAATTTCTTCAATTATTACAATATGGGCATCAAATGAGAGGCCTTAATGAGCACATTTCAAAACTATATAATTTGTCACTAAAATGCGTGAAATAAAAATAAATAAATTTAAAAAAATATTTAAAACACGACTACCCTGCCAAAAATGAACTAAAAAGTTAAACAACAAGTGTCATTGCAGTCGGGGGACCTCTTTGATTAAAAATTGATCCACAAAACAGTCCCCCGACTGCAATGACACTTGTTATTTAACTTTTTAGTTTGTTTTTGGCAGGGCAGTCGTGTTTTAAATATTTTTTAAATTTATTTATTTTTTAAATGTAACGTTTGCAAATTTAAGACAGCGTAAGTTATACGGGATGTATCAAAAACCCTGTCCGATCCTGAAACAGGTGAAAATGTTGCTTCTTCTTCTTCTTCTTCTTATCGAATGAGGATTAGTGGCCACCTCTGGTGTTAGAGTTTATCAAGCAGCCTGTAAGGCCTCTAACTTGGCTTAACGACTGTTATCAGATGACAACAGCCGGGACCGACGGTTTAACGTGCCCTCCGAAGCACGGAAGCGCTCAGTTGTAATGCCACTTTAACGGTCACCCATCCGACACCTGACCGGACCGAGCGTTGCTTAACAAACGTGATCGAGTGCGATCAGTCTGTCAAGTTCCTCCATGAGCGCTTCCTTCCTTCCTTCCATTCCTGCTTTTGTTACAGTATAGGTATAGGGTTACCAGATGACAGGAGTTTTCGTGACATGTCAGGAATTTAAGGCATCCGTCAAGAAAACAGGGAAAAACGAAAGGTTTTTTGAAATCCCAAACAGTGTAATTACTAATTACTTAATGAAAATGTAATACATAATTTGTTAATCATTATGGTGAGAAAAAATTATCAAACGTTAACTAAATTAAGAATATAGATATAGGCATGGATATGCGTACAAAGTGTCAGGAATTTTACTGAAAAGACAGGGAAAAGTCAGGAAATTTCATTATTCGATCTGGTAACCCTTTATAGGTAGTACTCTTGTTATGAATGACGAAGCGAACGATCATAAATAAAAGATAAAGGTACAAAGTTGGGTGTCGCTTGGCTCGTGTGTTGTCAACGACACCATTGGACGACACCACTGAGTGTCATTTGCTATATTTTTTTGTAGGCAAGTAAAGGTAACCAACCACACTACCGCAGAAGTTCTTATTACTAAACTTGCATTTATCGATATAAATTATTTATCATTCGTAAAATCACGACATAACATGTTACATCACTAGTCGGCAGTGGTGTGGATACCAAAAGAAATTGTAAACGAAACCCCAGTGGTGTCGTTGGAAATACACGGCTTGGCACGGATATGTCGAGGTGATGAAAATGCTTTACATCTCTGTAATCGAGTTTCTTGCCGAAAGACCACCAACCAACTCTACTTCTACCTGTCTACCTTTGACTGAGTGATCGATCACTTCAAACTTTTATTTAACGTCAAATATCGCTCACTCTCGGCTGTCAAAGGCAAGTGTGATGTGAGTGGGGTCTAGCTCCCCTCAGAGTGTCATTTGTCATTTGTGTCGTCTATACACAATGCACAAAACATGCCATTTATATTGCTACAAAAGACACGACTCAAAGTCACGTGTAGCGAATTTTTTTAGGATCACAGCTGTATGTTTTGAATTTAATATTATTTTACTGTAGTTTAAAAGTCTGCTCCCACAAAACTTGTACCTTTTTTTACAAAATGTTATTTCAAGAAGCACAGAATGTAAGTAATAAAAATATTGTAAGTACCTAAACTTAATAAAATGAAGCATTGACTGATTGATTTAATTCCACAAGATTAGGGCCAGTTTTTACAGGTTTTACAGGGAAAAATCAGAAAACTACACATTTTAATTATTTCATAAAATAATATACTTAGTATTTATTTAAAGCACGTAATCAATCATCCAGTTTGTACGGAACCATCGGTGGGCGTATCAGACTCGCACTTGTCCGATCTTATGTATACAGTCAGCAAAGTTATGAAAATAAATCGCTTGCAAGGATGGAACTAAAAGTTCGTCTTTATAGTTCGAATCACGAAAGATGACCACAAATGGCGCCCATCTTCGCCGCATAACTCATGAAGAAAAGACTTTAAACAAAATAATATTTCATATTCATATAGATATGTCGATATTATTTAAATATATGAAATATTATTTCGTCTAAAGTCTTTTCTTCATGAGTTATGCGGCGAAGATGGGCGCCATTTGTGGTCATCTTTCGTGGTTCGAACTATACCTGCCTCCATTGTTTTTATACAAAAGATGCTTTTGTGACTTTTGGGTAATGCAAGTGTTCACCTGATAGCTTTGCTGACAGTACCTACTTATTTGCTGTTGCAATAAAAATTTGCTAAGTATTAGAAAAATAAACATTGTCGATGTAATACTGTAGCATTTTTCTGTAAATCTGATACAGAATCCAGTGCTGGATTAAGCCAGCGCGGGGCCTGTAGCAAATTCTATCAAGGGTTATCAAGCTTATGGTATTACGACTAGAGCTACCATCTACGTAAGGCCTCAGATCAAATAAAAAAGGAAGATGGAGCGTTGCGCAGTGGCTGCGAATAACGAAGTGAGGCCGGTTTTTAATGGTACATGTGTGCGTACTAGGGGGCGGGCGGGGGCCGGGCGGCAGGGTTCAATATGGAACGTCCAATGACGAACGAAAGCCAAGGCGTAGTTTCGTTACATATGTGTGCGTAAACTGTGTATGTACACAGCCAAGGCGTAGTTTTACTGGCTTCACCGCTTTGTCGGAAGACTCCGTCTTTACTTTTTTATTTGGTCTGAGCGTAAGGCAGGATGCCTGTCTAAGGTGCACAAAAAAACCTGATTTTACTTGTGATATAGCAGTGCGCAGACGAAGTGGAAGCTATTTAGAAATGAAATAAACGCTTATTGAAATATAAAACAGACTTTTATTTACAACTGAGAAAAACTGTTCGTGTAGGTTCAGATTTTTCTTATAGAGAGAGTGACATTTTTATCTTATTCAGTTCATAAGTTCACAAAGAAGTTATACGACTGATCATCGAGGTAGTTCACACAAAATCATACTTTTTTCGTGCTTTTTTCAAGATTACTTGAAAAAAACTTAACCGATTTTAAAATTTTAAAAAATGGGACCAACTTGAATTTTTACCTAATGTAATAACGTTTGAATCATTTCAATCGGTTCAGCCGTCTTCGAGTAATCGGTGTACTATGGGCAACAGCGTTGCTTAACAAGTTTGCAACAAAATTCGTGTGCGCGCGTATCACCCCTGCACGAACTAAACGTACGTGACAGCGGGCGCGGCGTGCAAGCGATTTTAACCTTAGCAGTGGTTAAGCGACGCTGTTGCCCATGGTACATACAAAAAAAAAACCGGTCAAGAGCGAGTCGGACTCGCGCACCGAGGGTTCCGTACAATCATAAATATATTTGGATATGTTATTTTAGAACAGTCTTTAAAAAAGTAGGATAAACGGCAGACAGGTGGAAGGGCGAACAGGCGGACAGTTAATTTACAAATGCTGCTTATGGTGACTGAAAAACGTTTCAGCGTTCACGTGCGTTGCGTTTCACTCCACATTGCAAAATGTTTATATTACTAGTCCATCAGCTATTTTAATGTCCCCACTGCTGGGGCACAGGCCTTCCTTATGGGTGGATAAGGAGGACGGGCCATAACCCACCACGCGGGCCCAATGCGGATTGGTGGGTGTTAACGACTGCAAATGCAGCCGGGACCAACGGCTTAACGTGCCTTCCGAAGCACGGAGGAGCTCGAGATAATAATTTTTTGGTCACCCATCCCATGACCGAACCTTGCGAACGTTGCTTAACATCCGCAATCGCTGGTCCAGGCGCTAAACCACTGCGCCACCGAGCTCCTCGTTATTATTATATTACTATATAGTAATATATATAATTACTTAGTAAAGTATGAACTTATTCTTCGTTTATTCGTACGGCAAATAGTAGGTAATTATATTTGAACGAGCCACCAATTTATTATTGTAGTGTTAGGTTGCGCCATCTCTTGACCCATAGTGGAACTACTTTTTGCCCTTAGGTTAGCATGCTTAGGACAGCGCCTCTGTTGACTGGTAGTGAAACTAAAAAAAATTTTGTTTGTATTTTGAATTTCTAAAAAAGTGTGTTATATTGAGACATCGTTTTATTTTTCCTGTAATCTTTACATAAACTACTATCACATAGAATTATTTCAGATTTTTCTCTTTGCAAACTTCGGAGATAAGGGGGGGGAACGGTATTTTTTTTTACATTTTTTATCATAAGTCGAAAACTATGCGGCCTAAGAAAAAAGAAAAAAATGTTTTAAAATGTGCAAACAGCGCTCTTTCATATGATACCCCACATGCCCTAATCACCTCACTTAAAATTTTTAAGACCCCTTTTCAGTCCCTGTTGTAAAAAAAATATGAATTTTATTATTTCTTTTTTATTTGCAAAATAGTTGGGCAAATGTCATCTAAAACTATTCCAAATTTCAAATTGATACCATTAGTAGTTCTCGAGATATCCAGCTGTGACAGACAGACAGACAGACAGACAGACTGAGTCACACCATAAGGGTTCCTTTTTTACCATTTTGGTACGGAACCCTAAAAACGGGTCGAATTGCCTCCTATTGAAGTCGGTAAAAACTGGACCCTATTACTAAGACTCCGCTGTCCGTCTGTCTGTCTGTCTGTCACCAGGCTGTATCTCATGAACCATGATAGCTTAGCTAGACAGTTGAAATTTTCACAGATGATGTATTTCTGTTGCCGCTATAACAACAAATACTAGAAACAATATACTTAATATTTAAGGGGGCTCCCATACAAAAAACGTGATTTTTTGCCGTTTTTTGCTCTATATTAATGACGACAACAGGTAGACAGTTGAAATTTTCACAGATGATGTATTTCTGTTGCCACTTTAGGGGCCATCCATAAATTAAGTCACACGAATTTCATGATATTTGACCCCCTAACCCGTCCTTGTCACAGCGGGTCACATTTGTGTGGACCCCCCCTCCCTAGTGTGACGTCACATATTTTACAAGTTTACATCTAGAAATAATGATTTAACTAAAACAACAGTTCAACAATTTGTTTTATTTCAATTTAAATGATTTTGAAATGTGACGTCACAAATTTAGGACCCCTCCCACCCCCTTGTCACACAATGTCACACTTCGTCGACCCCCTCCCTCCCCCTTGACGTGTGACGTAATTTATGGATGGCCCCTTAACAACAAATACTAAAAACAGTATAAGATAAATATTTAAGGGGGGCTCCCATACAACGAACGTGAGTTTTTTTTTTGCCGTTTTTTGTTACGGAACCCTTCGTGCGCGAGTTCGACTCGCACTTGGCCGGTTTTTTACGGTCAGAAGCTTGGTGCGCGGGGCTCCCCAATGCGCAGGGCCCGTAGCATTTGCTACTCTTGTTACGTGGCTAATCCGCCATTGACAGAATGTCGTAGCAGGTCCCTAAATGTAATTGACGGTTATCGGAGCCCGGCGTATCCTTGTCCTGTCGCCGAATGTTTTGATTCATTTAATCCAGCCAGGATCACGGATGCCATATTTTTCTCGCGGACTTTAGGATATTTACTTATACTTATGAGTATTGTATGGCCCTTGAGCGCAGCGAAAATTTTTCTATGTCTATGGTATGGCCCTTTTTATTACTATTATAAAAAGAAAACAATACAATGAAATGACATTGAATAAAACGACGACTGAGTGAGGAACAAAATTAAAAATCCTGCAGATAGAAGATCGATTGAAATAGATACTCAACTTGTATTACTTGTACTAATATAAGTATTATGTATTCTGTAATAGTGTAATGTAAGGCTTGTATGTAGTTTTAAAACGGTAAAATACGGATAACGGAAAAGTGTAAAATATTTACATGAGAAGAACAGAAATATGGCGAGAGACTAAATGAATATTAAATTTGTGCACTTTGCACAGAGTAAAGAGAGAGGCGAGCTTTTTGTAGCTAAAGCAACTCCGCTGTGCGCCCCGGGGGCGCCCACCGCCGTGGGCAATCTCAAATCACACAGATTTATTCCGACACGCAGGGTCACAGGATGCACAAAATATAAAAATGTACTAGAGAAGCTATCAGTACCCATAACACAAACATCTATCGAGAAAAACGCGCGTAAGAAAATTCGATAGAGTATTTTTACACGACTGCCCAAAGCAAAAAGAGTGTATATGTGTTCAGGGTTCATGTAAGTTTGTGGGTATGTGAGTTTCTTTATTCCACCATAACTTCTAAATGCCTGAACTGATTTGAATAAATAGGGTATCGTTAGAATCATTATAGCATTCCAAGTTAATATTTTTTTCGGAAAAAAATAATATGGCGACTGTATGACGTCATTTACAAATGAGAAAAAAAATGTTTTTCTTCTATTATTAGAATATGGGCATCAAATGAAAGGCCTTGATGAGCACATTCCAAAACTATATAATATGTCACTAAAATGTGTAAAATAAAAATAAATAAATTAAAAAAAAAATTAAAAACACGACTGCCCTGCCAAAAACGAACTAAAAAGTTAAACAACAAGTGTCATTGCAGTCGGGGGACCTCTTTGATCAAAAATTGTTCCATAATAAGGTCCCCCGACTGCAATAACACTTGTTATTTAACTTTTTAGTTCGTTTTTGGCAGGGCAGTCGTGTTTTTAATATTTTTTTTAATTTATTTATTTTATGGGAAAGTACGGCACCATCAACCACCAAAAAGTGAAATAAAATTTCTTATACTCTATCGAATACCAAAGAGTACACGTAGCATGAACTTGAACAGCTATCGAAAAAAATTGATTATCGAAATTTCCCTAAAAATAAATAACTTGTGTAAGTAAATCGTTTTCGTCACTTATCATCATACTAAACCTTCGTGCGTCTTTGATCTGACTTCCATGTCTAAAACGATTTGAATAAGTGTGCGTCATAAATCTAGAAATTAAATATTCATCCAGATATTTTATAGTTGGAAGGCTGTAGGGGGAGTTCCCCTCCCGTCTGTCAGAGGGCTCGGCTATTAGTTAATGGATTTTAAATTAAAACCTTTACCTTAGGGTTTCGGCTCCAACATTTGATTATGAAACCTTCGTTTGTTTCCATTACGTTGTCCGAACTTCGAACGGATCATCATGGTACTTATATGCACATTATTTAATCTGTTAAGTAGGTACTTTTACAATACAAAATTCATGAACGTAAATATGCGAGTAGCCTAATAGCGGGTCTGTCTGACTGTAAGTAAAAGGAAAGATAGTTAAATCAGTGAACAGCTTTCAAATAGCTAAAACTTCATTCATCCTTCACCTATTAAAATACATTTATCATTGTACTTATTCAGAAAATGATTTTGTTTCAGGTAACTTATCTTTCAATCGAAAATAGCGTTGTCAAATCCGTTTGGAGATTTCGAATTCAATGACACTCAGCTGGAGGTGAGTTAAAAAGCATTCATTTATGTCATTTAATTTAAAAGTAAACGTTTCTAAGGAATTTTACTTGTATACTTGTACTTTAAACCAAGGACCGGAACCGCTTACCGTTTAAGGGGTTTTTGATTGGGTATTTCATAGACTTGTTTTCAAAAACCCTATCAATACGGTAACCCTATCAATACGGTTACCCTATCGAAAGGGTAACCCAAGTAAGGACTTACCGAATACGAAAACCCTATCGGGGAAACCCTATGAAGGCTTTATGAAGGGGTTTTAAAACGTGTTCAAGCAATTTATACCTAGTTCCCCCTGGGCCGAAGGATCAGAACCGCTTACCGTTAAAGGGGTTTTAATTGGGTATTTCATGAACCGCTAACCGTTAAAAGGGTTTTTGATTGGGTATTTCATAGATTTATTTTCAAAAACCCCATCAATACGGTAAGCATAACGTCGACTAACCCTAACGAAAGGAAAACCTTATCATTTGGTAAGCTTTTTAATAGGGTATCCCTATCGATTGGGTTAACCAAAACAAGGGGTTTTCCGGTCCCTGCTTTAAACTTGTTATTTATACTTAATGATCTAGTCTAGAGTTTTGGTAACTTTTGTTACCTTAGATTTTGTTATAAAGATGCTTTTTTTATCAATAGTGGTGTAAGTAAAAGCTATTTTGTGGTAAAAGTACCTCCCATGTACCTACTTTCTGACATACTTTCTCGTTGCTGTTTCGTAACTTTTTATTTCAAGAATTCAGAAACATACTTATTTCTTTTTAAAATCCAACGTTCATGCTGCCATGAATGTCAATTGTCAAATAAGTCTCCACCAAGAAAAAGAATCTTAGGAGTCTTCTTTAAAATTCTTGGTCTCCACTCACTGAAGAAAAGCTTTTTTGATACCAACCACAGACCATTTAACACCAACATTGGTTTGAATTTCAGGATTTGGGATGACAAGATTTTTTTTAAAATAAATGCCAAAACGACATCTAAACTACTATTTTGTATTCTGTGTCAAAACAAGTTTTTGAAGTGAAAACTTCTTTAGCGGCGTTGTGCGCTTTTTGTATGGGGAAAAAATGCTAAACTCGCGTCAGTAAGAATTCCGTAGCTGATCGAAAATGCATAAGACGGATGTGACGGATGGAGAGTAGACAGCTGGCGGCGGAAGTATCCCCCTCTCTTTCTACGGGGCGCGTTGAAAATGGCGGCGCGTCATTTTATGACGTAAACACTTGTGTCACCAGCGACGCGCTAATTTTGAAAATGGAACTAATAGCAGCGATCTCTTCGGTGAAATCAGAGACTTATTTATACTCTGTGACTTAAGTTTAAATAGCAGAATACGTGCATGTTGAAATTAAAAAGGCCACTGGCGCGAAATCTTAAGAATTTTTCTCTAATTACAAACTGATTGAATTGTGTGACTGAATAGTAAAAGGAAAGAAATAATTTTAATCCTTTGCCGCTGATTTCAAAATATCAAAAATGCACAACGTTAATATTCAAGTTTTCACTTCTGCCGGCACTCCCGGAGTGCCAACCGATTTTTTTGTTAGAGAAATGGTCAGTAAATTAAATGAGAAGCTTCAAGTTACATTGTTACAAACATTATTACTACTGTCGATTTTCTGACGAAGTTATAACAAAAAAATATTCTTTTCCCTCTTAACTTTCGTTCAGTATAAATTAGTCTCTTTTACCATTAACCTGACCTGTAGTACTGTTAGTTCGCTCAATGCTATAATCATAAATTTGATGTTATGTGAATGCGTGACGGTTTGAATAAAGTGCGTTCTGACTTTACGAGTTTTTGTGATGAGATAATTACGTCAACGATTTTACGCCGAAACGAATAGGCGAAGCATGTTCCGAGAATCGATTTGGCGTTCAAACGAAAATTAAATTGCGGTTCAATGACAGGTTATGGACATGACTTGTTGTAAGTAAATGATACTATTGTAAAATAAAGCCCAGTGTGCAACGATTTAAAAGTTGAAAACTAAAGTGCGTAGCGTAAATAAAGCCAGTGTGCAAGGACTTTAAAAGACTTAAACAAAATGTATACTTTCGCAAAGTGTGTACAGCTTAAAAGATCAAACCTAAAGTGAGTATTGTTTCGGAACTAAAATGTGCGTCTACAAACTGCAGTGCGTCAGTTAATCCTATTATAATGAGCTCAATGATTCGTTGACATAATCGCATTTTGTGTGCGTTAACGTTGAACCTAACTTTTGTTTACCACACAGAGATACATTCCGTCATACCTACATTGTTTGAAATTAAAAACTAAGTAAGTAAATAAGAAACCTCTGGCTGTCAATCAATATAGATGGTTGGTACTGTTGGTAGCTGTATGGTATGACTGGGATTCAGAAAATAAGAAATTGTGTGAATTATTTTTGGTACCTACTAGTATCTACCTACACTAGCGCCGACATTGGAAAATAAATCCCAGTGCTTAAATAAAGACGAAATTGTAAATTATCTATCTGTAGTTAGGGTTACCATATGAAAAAATCAAAAGTCCGGAGAAAAGGCCCGATATCCATTGAAAAATCGAAATCCGGCCGCAATCCTGAGCAAAGTCCAAAAATCCTGAGATCTCCGGACAAATCCTGAGATATGGTAACCCTATCTGTACCTGTAGTGCACTCTAGAAACTTTTTGGTAGGTAGGTACTTTTTGTCGCTTTAAACAATATTTTCTAGCCTAGCCTGTCGTTTAGTTTAATAGACTAGTGTAAAATAAAGTGGCCACTTTTCGCAAAAAATATCAATTCTGTAGTCTCCCTATTCTGTAGAACAATCCTCTCTTTGGCCTTCCGGCCGGTCCTGTGCATGTGGAGGGCCTTTTAGCCTAACAAGGCATAGTCACAGAATATAAGGCGTAGTATCTGTTTTAGAAGTCTCTTCGAAAATTCAAATATCAAAATCCTGTTGTTTCTCCTATATTAGCCAATTTAGAAGCATCGCTATGGCGGGTCCGTGGATCGCAAAAGACCCTTTAGGAACTTAATCCTTAAACCTATACCGTTGGGCCCGGGGACAAAGGACAAACGGTCTGGCACGATAAAGGGATTAAAGTTTGTAAAATTTATCGGGCTCCACGGCTTCGGCATTAGGTTCGGTTGCGTGCGAACAGATTTTAATTTCGTTGTGTTAGATTTGATACGGCAATACTCTTAGATTAGAGGAGATTATTATCATCGTATGAACATTCTCACGGTCGATGTTCGTTAGATTTTAATGGAAACAATGAGGTATGTTTTCTGAAATTGGCTTCATTTCTTTTATAGAAATGAGGCAAGAACAATATAGTCTTTAGTTCTTGCCTCATGGCGGAACTTGACAGGCTGATCGTACTCGATCATGTTCGTTAAGCAACGCTCGGTCCAGTCTGGTGTCGGATGGGTGACCATTAAAGGGCACGTTAAACCGTCGGTCACGGTTGTTGTCATCTGATAACAGCCTTTAAGCCAAGTTAGAGGCCTTACAGGCGGCTTGATAAACTGTAACACCAGAGGTTGCCACTATTCCTCATTCGATAAGAAGTCCACATAATTCCTAAGTTAAAATCTTAGATTATTTATATGTCAAGATAGACAGTCGAAGCTACGACAGCGTCGAAAAAAATATCACCCAACAGTTGGGTGACCAAAACACGCACACATTGTCAGTAGTGTGAGCCGGCCATAGTTTTTATTACAATACTCTTTGGACGCGATGATGCTAAAAATGCACACCACCTTAAAAAAGTTGGCCTGTTTTGTTTAATACGTCAAAAGCCTAAGACTCTATCTAGACATATAAATAATCTAAGGTTAAAATCTAATTATTCGAAGGGCGCATGTAAATTTTGTAGTTAATTGGTATTAACTTCACGATGTAGTTGCACTCGCATCCTGAATGCATATGTAATTATTGAATGATTACTTATCTTGTTCTAACAAAAAATATCTCAGTAGAAATGGTGGACGATGATGGAAGATTGAATATAGTTAACTTTACACCATTACTTTTAACAGTCCTTTACATACTTAATTTATTTTAAGATGACTTGCAAAGACGTTAAAAAAGTTTGAATAGGGAGTTGCAAAAGGTTAGAAGCTGTTTAAGAGCTGGTTGGGGGAGTCCTGCACAGAATTAAATTTTTTTCAACACACTTGCTCGTAAAGTGAGCCCTAATACATCGCTTTTAGGGCCATAAACCGAACTATAACAAACGCGTGCAATAATATATAAAACACTAGTTAGTTATAGAATGATCCCTACAAAGTTAAATAGGTACCTACCTTACTGCAAGTTCTATGCGAGTAAACAGAGCATTTTCAATTTAACCGAGTAATACAGTTATTTTTTTAATAACAACAAAGAGGTTTTATGCCGCTGAAAATTCATTTGCATTTTTGGAATAAATAAATGTGTAGGTCCTTAATTAAGTCAAACAAATATTAATAATTATCAAATTATTCCTAATTTACAATATTTTGTTATAAAATATTAAAATATTTGCATTTTATCACTTAAATTTATAATTTTGAAGTAGGCTGTATGCTCACTAACCCCTTTGTTCGCAAAATATTCTTGCATTGGGCGTGTGAAAAAAACAAAAAAAAAACCTGAGCGCCTTTTCACATCATGATTATTATTTTGTTTTTGTCGTATTTGTTGCTGTGTGGTAAATTACTTTGTTTTTTCCTCGCAAATGTGTTGAAAAACGTCCTATGAAACTCGTGAGCTCTTACTTATTGCACACTCGGCTGAGTTACGCCCTCGCCTGCGGCTCGGGCTGCAACCCACAGCCTTGTGTGCAATAAGCAACCTAAGCTAACTTGTATCATAATGTACTATTACAGTGCTTTATTAATGCTCTATTAAAACTTAAATAAGCCTGACCGATGCTTCTCTCCAGCCATTGTAATACCAAACGCTGTATAATTTGGGGCCCTTTTTAGCTGTTTAAGCGCTTAAATAGCTTAGTACAGCCAAATTGGTATACCCTTAAACAGCTTTAAGATTCGATGGCAGCATTAATTAAGCACTTATGCAGCTTTTGTGTGCTACTTGGGTGCCGCACTCTTAAATCTGAGTGTGTAATTGAAAAATTTGTATCGGCCACTTTTCGCAATGTAAGATTACGGACATTTTAAAATATATTTCAGTTTTTAGTCGCTAAAGTACAAAAAGTTGTCGTTTTTAACAGTTATTTAAACTGGCAAGAACGACAACTTTTTGTACAACTTCAGCAACTCGAGACTGAAATATAAGTTGAAATGTCCGTAATCTTATAGTGGACCTAGTCAAATCATAATTTTCGATTCCGTTTAAAAACTTAAAACCTTTCAAATCATGTGATAGATGTGACGGAAGGTTTAATAGACACTTAGCAGTTACGTGACATTGTAAATCCTCACAAAGCGCCGTCCATACATACAACTCGATTACCTCACTCATACGCCGCTTCGGTCCCCACTAATTACCCCTAAATCTAGACCTTTTGGGACACGCATCTAATCTAACTTGCGCTAAATCTGGTAAAGGACCAACCCATTAAACCTACGCGTGTAGAATAATGGGACAATTGTTATGTGTAATAAATTCTGGAATTTATTTACCGAATTGTTTTGTGGAAACTAATTTGTGAGATAAATAAATCCTTTATGAATAGAAGGGTTTGTTTCGGTAATGTATGGTATGGAACTTCTAAGATAACATTATTAACGTGTTTGTAATGTATTGTTCTGCCATCTTTCTTTACCTCTGCCTCTGACTATTTACTTACCCCTTAGGGAAATATTGACGCGATAGCACATTAGCAATCTAAATATTCTGTGATTTAGCCATAGGATTTGACTACACGATTTCGTATATTTGTTTATATAATGTTACCGATTTCGGCGATTCTTTTGAACATGATAGAAAAATACATTGTTTTACAAGGCTTTATATTCATAAGGTAAGTACACACAGTGATGGCATTGTATCCTTCTAATTTACAAACTGTATCCCCTTGGGTAAAATCAGTCTGATTCGACTTAAATTCGGCAATTAAGATATTATATTATCTTGGGTGAAAATCTTTTTTAAGGTTTAAATTACATTAGATATAGGTACCTAAATAAATTATTAGGTACTTCACGAATGGTCAATATAAGTCTGTCCATCCTTACTTGTCTTATTTAGTAAACAGTTTGTGACAGTTGTCATACGTATTTTAAACTTAAATCGCTATTTAAAAATATGTTAGTAACTTTATGAAATTGTTGTTAATTTATTAACAATTTATTTCGTAATCTATGTGTGGAAAACCATTTGTTGTATTTTATAAACGATTATTTCATAAAAGAGTTGGGTGAAGATTGTTTACCATATAAGACAAGTAAGGATGAACAGACTTTTAGTAGTATTTTGTGCAAGACAGACGTTACGTTGGTTGATATTGATCGAATTTTACATGATTTTAGACCACAACTCTGACCCCAGCTTGTTTTCAACCTTATGGAGAGTTACTTACAAAAAGAAGTGAAATCCCACCAAAAACATTTTCATGTAAATGTTTCCAAGACTACCTTAAGGCTCGCACTGTCAAAAAGTTATGAGACCTCATGTAGAGCCAAGTTTCTAACCCTACACACCCCCTAAATCTACAAGCCTTAACTTCAAAAACTCTACACCTTAGTCAAAATATGGGGCTTGGCCATTTCGCTACTTGTAAAAAAATATTCACTGTTCATTAGTTTTCTGATAGACAATAGCTGTTCTTGTAGTAACGAAACGGCCAAGCCACGTATTTTGACTAAGGTATAGAGTTTTTGAAGTTAGCTTGTAGAGTTAGAAGCTTGGCTCTACATGAGGTCTCATAACTTTTTGACAGTGCGAGCCATATTATTATGGTAGTCTTGGAAACATATACATGAAAATGTTTTTGGTGGGATTCATATTTCAAGCTGATAATCATCTAAACTTATTTCAAAGTTCTCCTCAACTAAACTTGGCAATACCTTGACACCTTACTGGTGCCCACTGTGGCGTGGGTACTTTCGGTACTTTCGGACTTTGGAGCGGAGCCCCATTTACGAATTATCCGAAACAATCCGCCCGCCCGTGTGATTCTGTTACCTATTGGGACAAACGGCATGAAAATAACAGAAGATATTGATTTTGAGTTAGGTACCATTTGTTTGGGAATTTGGTACTCTGTGGTCTCAGTACAATAGAATGTGTTCTTTTAATAATGCACTTTTACGTATAAAGTTAATATTGCGATTTTATTTAAAGATGTTTTGCTAATTTTTAGGGTTCCGTACCTACCATTTGTTTGGGAGTTTGGTACTCTGTGTTCTCAGTACAATAGAATGTGTTCTTTTAATAATGCACTTTTACGTATAAAGTTAATATTGCGATTTTATTTAAAGATGTTTTGCTAATTTTTAGGGTTCCGTACCTACCATTTGTTTGAGAATTTGGTACTCTGTGGTCTCAGTACAATAGAGTGTGTTCTTTTAATAATGCACTTTTACGTATAAAGTTAATATTGCGATTTTATTCAAAGATGTTTTGCTAATTTTTAGGGTTCCGTACCAATATGGTAAAAAAGGAACCCTTATGGTGTGACTCAGTCTGTCTGTCTGTCTGTCACAGCTGGATATCTCGAGAACTACTAATGATATCAACTTGAAATTTGGAATGGTTTAAGATGATATTTGCCCAACTATTTTGCAAATAAGAAATAAATAAAAAAATAAATATCTTTTTTACAGCAGGGCCTGAAAAGGGGTCTTAAAAATTTTAAGTGGGGCTACTAGGGCATGTGGGATATCATATAAAAGAGCGCCGTTTGCACGTTTTCAATCATTTTTTATTCTAGACCGCATAGTTTTTGACTTATGATGAAAAATGTAAAAAAAAAATACCGTTCCCCCCCCCCCTTATCTCCGAAGTTTGCAAAGAGAAAAATCTGAAATAATTCTATGTGATAGCAGTTTATATAAAGATTACAGGAAAAATAAAACGATGTCTCAATATAGCACACTTTTTTAGTAATTATCAAATTTCTAAAAAGTTAACATTAGTTCCACTATCGGTCAAGAGATGGCGCTGACCTAAAACTGCAATACTAATTATATTATTCTACTCTGCAGTGTGGTTTAATGGTGCAATTATGATGGTACGAAACCCTCGGTGCGCGATTCCGACTCGCTCTTGACCGGTTTTTTTTAAAGTATAATTTCTTGAACCATTGTTTTTGCCGTGGTCACGGGTATGAGTAACCAAAGTCACTTACTTAAAGTTTTAGGCTCAATCTTGTTCTTTACGGTGGTGCCTTAAAATAATCATAAAAGCTAGAGAGCATTGTGTATGCAATTTTCTCGCATTTTCTTTTCATTTTAATTAAGTAACAACATTAATCTCAATCAGCCGGTAAAATAAAAACGGAACTTGCAACAAAGGGTCGTTATCGTTAGGTTTGATTCCCTTCCTGGGACTATATATTAATTAAATTTTCCCCCGTCTGGGTGTATCGGCAACATTTTAGTCATACATGATCCCGAACAGCTGATTATCAGCGATGTATAAAACGCTTAACTTTTGATGGACAGTTTTAATTAATTGACTTGCTCTGTGTAGATAAATCCATCAATGTCAGGAGAATGCTGTGTATTTATAGTAGGTAGCTTTTAATTTTCAAACATTATTATTATCAATAGAACATTTTTAAATTTAGTAGGAGTAAATGAGTGATGAAACTATTTGAAATGAATTACCTAGTTAGTCTGTGGTTGTCTGCCTAATCAGAAGAATATCCTAGATATACACGAACTAAAACAGTACGCAAAAATGGCACCTCGAAATAGCGTCCCACTTACAAACTTGGCGCTTATTTTGTACATAATCACCTCTTAATTTGTACAAACTTACATTTTATAACACTTATTTTGTACAAAATCACATCTTTTATATTTTACTTTGTGCAAAATAAGCGTCCAGTTTGTAAGTGGAACGCTATTTGAGGTGCCATTTTTGAGACTCTGACCGGACATCTAGGCCTAGGGTATTCTTGATCGAAGCTAATCGGTTCGGTAGTTACCGGTAAGGTTCCCAGTATTTTTTGAAAAAATATATAGTAGGTAAAACTACTATATTTTTTCAAATGAAAAAATTCAACAAATGCAGCAAAAAAAATATTACTTATATGCACGTAAGTAATTGTATACTTAATCATTTTTATGATTAAACTTTTGTGTTTATACATGGTTGTTGAATAAATTATGAAAATGTTTAGTAAGTATGAAAAATACAACTTCTTTAAAATCCTCCATACAAAACGGCAACCTACTATTTTTTTGGACTTTTTCGCCATTTAAAACAACGCTGAAATTTTAATCATTTGGTTCCCGTTGTGGGGTGGTTCCACTCATGATTACAAGCAAATTTTACTATGGGACCAACTCTCCTTGCAAAAAAATCAGCTGTTCCATACATTAAGGTCGAGTAGGTACTGCACTTTTGTATGGAACAGCTAATTTTTTTTGCGAGTAGGAGATTTGGCCCGACCCCACAGCGGGCGGGAACCAAATGATTAAAATTTCAGCGTGTATTTTTACACGTATTAATCTTGAAAATACTATATTTGATTCAAAAAAGTTGGCAACCCTGGTTACGGTAGGGCTGGGCCTTTGACGTGGCCTGCCTGGTATTGGTAAAAGGTGTTTGGCATAACTAATCATCTGCACGATTCTACAGATTACTTCACATTTTATAAGTGTTATGAAAGCAAAATTATCTCATTAAATGCAATATGTTTGTAGTATTTGCCGAATAGAACTTTAGTGTGTAGATACTTATCACTTAGTTGTACACACTAAAGTTCTATTCGGCAAATACTACAAACATATTTCATTTAATGAGATAATTTTGCTTTGTTAACATAGTTCATAGTAAACAATTGCCGTTAGTTGTCGGAACACGCTAAAATATATTGTGTAAAAGCTAAAATCCTGGAAAACCACATTACCTATGTGCTTACAATTGTGCGTGAACTTCGATCAAAATTGTGAGTCCAGTGCGTAACAAATAAAACACAAACTCAACATTCCCAAAAATTTGATCAACTTAGGTACCCACCTAGTAAATTTTATCCATATATAAAGATATATCCATTCTAAAAGATTTATTACGTCGTCGCCCAAACTCAGGTAGAATGTTTTTTTTACTCGATACCCTTGGGATAGGTTCAAGGGTCTTTAATAATTACAAGCCCAATTCAGCAGGTGCAAGATTTAGTGATGGGGTAATTAAGAAAAAAAAAACCGGCCAAGTGCGTGTCGGGCCACGCGCCATAGGGTTCCGTAGTTACCTTATACCATACCATATTTAATACCACCTATCATTTTTCGTTTGCAAAAATAACTTTGTTTTTCACAGTGTTGGTATGAATGACAAAGTTATATTTGCGGTTTTGGAAAATGTGCTATATCTCAAAAACTAATTAATATATCTCGTTCAAACTAATTTTGGTTGAAAGTGTTTATTAAGATCTACAGCATATATTTTTTTTAGATTTTTGACTCTCTTATTTCAAAAGTTAAAGGGGGGGGGACACACATTTTACCACTTTGGCGGTGAATATCTTTCAAACGGTTGACTTTGAGAAAAAGTTGTCTTAGGAATCTCAATGTCATTTTTAAAGACCTATCTATAGACACCCAACACGTGTTGGTTTGAAGAAAAAATTTTTTTCAGTTTCAGTTCCATGTATGGGGAGCCCCCCCTTAATCTTATATTTTTCTTATTTTTGTATCAAATTCGTTAAGCGGTTAACATAATACATCTACCTACCAAGTTTCAACTGTGTAGTCTTAATAATTTCGGAATAAAGTGGCTGTGACATATGGACAGACAGACAGACAGACATGACGAATCTATAAGGGTTCCGTTTTTTGCCATTTAGGCTACGGAACCCTAAAAAGGAATAAAACGTTTTGTTCAATAAAAATCTTTTAATACGTTTATATTATACTAAATAATAAACAAAGTTTTGCTATATTTAATCTGTTTTCTAATTAAGGGGCGGTAATAGGAAAACATGGTTTGCGCGGGCCATATCTTTATATAGAAAACGTAAACTTGTAGCAACCAAAAAAAATCATACGTCAAGCTAAAGAGTTTACCTAGATGCTACAAACATTAAAATTCGTATAAACCTCACAGATAATCGTAAAAAAAAAATCTGAATACCATCAAAAGCGCTTGTCGCGGGCCATATTTTTGGCGTAAATGATAGCGTAAACGTATTGAATTCTACATCAAAATACACTTTAACGTACTGTGCAGTTGCTCCAATAACTTTTTTTCAAGAAAGATAATTTTGCTAAAGATAATGATGAAAAAACAACGAAAAACATCGAAAAAGTGCAGAAGTGAGGTTATTTTCCATACTCTTTACACGTAAAGAAAAAGACAGAGACAAATGATTTTGCGTAACGGAGCCTTAAGAAGGTATGCCATGAACCATTGCATACCAAGATGTTAATTCATACAAGTACCAAGAACAATCTTGAACAAATTTCAGTCTCGCGTGTCCACAGACTTGACTTAAGGCTGGTTTACATTATTTTAGTATTTAGTAGAGTGCTTAGTAGCGTGCGAGTAGATTCGAATGCGAGTGCTTTAGTAGTTTTGGTGCCTTTCCAGTGACCGTTTACACGCTTCCAGTAGAATGTCATTTTCGCCATACCTAATACCCATTATTTAATTCAATTACACGTCACGCGTTCACCGGCAAATGCACTCTACTAAAGACGCTACTAAAATGTCGATTTACATGCTTCCAGTGCGAGTGCGAGTAAAATATCGCGCGGGGGGTGAGCGGGCGCGCAGGGGTGCTACTGGAAAGCGAGTAGAAAGGCTACTAGAACGTTACTCTCTTTAGTCATAAGACGACCGTTTACATGTTTCCACTAAAGCACTCTCCTAAAGTACTCTACTAAAGACTAAGATATAATGTAAACCAGCCTTTACCTGCTACCATCAACCAATGCTATGATGTTAAGTGGGGTTTTAAATTACCTTTTATTTTGTAACAATAATTACTGGAGAATTCACGGCCGGACGCACCAAGCTTGTGCTTAAAAAAGATATAAATTATATGGGAAGGTGGTAAAAAGTTGTCAAGCTCGAAGTGTTTATACAGCAATGGTTCTCAGTGAGTTTCCATGTATGTCACTTTAGTTTTCTTTAAAATTAGGTCTATGTAAAACGGCTACCTAATTAATAATTAGTCACACTATTTTTATTTAAAAAAATACAATAATAAAATAAATCAAAAATGGAATAAGGTAATCCGCAAACCAGGGCCCTTATTCACAAACCTCGGAAACTTTCCGTATCCTTTCCATACGCTACGCTTTCCATCTTTTTACTCTATGGTTTCCGTTTGAAAAAACACACCAAAAAGCTGTCGGAAATGAATCCACGAATTAGCGCCGCCACATACAAGCGGAATCTTAATTCCGAAAAGGAATATCGATAATGTAGGTATGAAAATTCCGAACGGAAAAATACCGCATGAGTTTGACAGGTCCAAATTTGTATGGATTAGCTGCGTTCGGAACAATTCCGTTTCGGAATTCCGGATCAAAATTCCGCCTGTATGTAGGTATGTCTCGTTTCGAATCGAGCTGTCAAAAGTTACTCTACCTAACCAAATGTTTCCGCATCCGATGTTATGCCTTATGAATATCTTATGGTTGGTTGGTCATATAGGTATTTAATATACGAAAAGCAAGCACAGCATCGGATTGTCGGATTCGGAAAGTTTCGGGTGTTTGTGATAAGGGCCCGAACGAATTCGTTCTTATCGTTATCAATTAGCCCTTTGCAGACTTTGTCATTCATAATAGGTATTCAAAGTATGGATGATTCACCGAATCTGTCTGTATATTTTTGGATTACCTAATGGAACGCATAAATTTGTTTGTCCTAAACATAAAACGCATACTGTTGAATGGCATAATCATCATTTAGCATAATATTTTATAGCACAATTTCAAAACGCATAATATCATAAGGCTAAATTTTGTTAAGCATAAATATTGAATGGCATATTTTTAAAAAGCATAAATATTAAAACGCATGTTTTTTAATTGGCATATTGTCTAAAAAGCATAATCATCAAAAGACAATCTTATTACGCATTGTACTTAATAAGAGACCTTATTGCTTTAGGCATACATTTTTCAAACTCATAAATATTTTATTAATAAGTAATCATTAAAAATATGAGCAATTCTGCTCCTCCAGGCTAGCACTCTGCAAGCAAAAACCCAGCATGAAGCATCCATGCGAGCAAGCACCCAACACGCAAGCAAGCATGCAGGCAAGCATGCAGCATGCAGGCAAGCACTATAGAGCTCCGCTCGCTTCGCTCGCTCCGCTGCAAGTGGTTAAAACACTGACCTAACCTAACCTACCTAGTGCACAAAAAGTTTTTCTTTATAGCGGGGGGCCTCAGGCCCCCCGACCCCCCCGAGGAGGGGGGCCAGCCCCCCTGCACCCCCCGGCAGGCATTTTGCAAGCAAGCATCCATAATGCAAGCAAGCATGCATGCATGCAACCAAGCAAGCATGCATGCAAGAAAGCACACAGCATGCAAGCAAGCATGCAGCGTGCAATATGCATGCAAGCATTATTGAGCTCCACCCGCTTAGCTTAGAGTGGTCTAAACTCTAAACACTGGCCTAAACTAACCCACTAATGGTGGTCACATTAAAAGTGTTTTTTTATAAATTAGTATTTAAATTAGTTATGTTTTTTATTATGCTATAAAACATTAGTAGTTATGTTTATTAATTATGCATAACAAAATTATGCCTTTCAAAATATGCTTACTGACAATATGCCAATTGAAATTAGGAATTGTAACTATTATGCTTTGAAATATTATGCTTTTTAAAAGTTATGCAATTCGATGATTATGCGTATCGAAATTTATGCTAAATAAATAGTGTGCTTTGTGATTATTATGCCAATCGAGTTATGCCAATCGAGTTATGCCAAGTGACTTTAGGACAATCGAAATTATGCGATGCGAAGGGCACCCATATTTTTGTAAGTAATACTGGCTACATGCAGTAGCATGAGAAGTTAAAAATCAAATATTTAAAGCCGGCCCCTAAAGCGGGCGGTATTAGTAGAATCAATTATTTGAGCATCAGACGAGCCTGAGGGAAACAGGTTCCCGTACGAGTCCCTACTTGGTCGGGACTCGGGACCCGAGACCGGGACTAGCTCCTTATAACTGTTTTTTATTAACATTTTAATTATAATTGAACTGCTGAATATAACAGGGTTATAGTGTTATAATTCTTGAAGTTATTATCTCAATTTCGTTGTTTCTTTAGAAAAAAACATGATTAGAATATGCAGTCAAAGAAAAAAGTTGTGATACTAAATAATAAATAGCATTGTGAATGCAAAAATCTCAAATTTAAAAAAAGTTTCGAATTTGGTCTGTAAAAAAATAGAAATAGTTTGCAAACTTACTCAAAGCTGTCGAATGTTTTTATTGCTTGTTGATTTAGACGAGAAATATTGAGCCGAGGAAAATTAAAACTTATTTTCGTGCATTTAATAAGTTAATGGTTTGCAACGAAGTTAGATCAAACAAAATATAATAATTACCTACTTACTTATTATTTCAAGTATTGAATTACTTTTGTAAAGTCAACTAGATTTGACTTTATTAGCGTCCTTTTCACAAATTTCTTATTATTTTGTTTGAGTATTTGATACTTATTTATTTAGTTATAAGTAGAAAAACATTTTTTCATTTACCATAATAGAAAAAAAGTTCTTTTAAAAAGATAAAGGAATTTAAGTATAAGTAAATATGAATCCATCATGTCTAAAAATCTAGAGTTCTAGAGCTTTAAGCACTGAATCTCTGATACGTTAGGGGCCATCCATAAAATACGTCACGTGAATTTCATGATTTTTGACCCCCTCCCCCGTCCTTGTCACATGTGGTCACATTTAATTTTGTGAGACCCCCTCCTTCCTAGTGTGACTCACATTTTGACAATTTTACATCTAGAAATAATTATTGAATTAAAACAGCAGTTCAGAAATTAGTTTTATTTCGATTTTAATGATTTTGAAATGTGACGTCACGAAATTTAGTACCCCTCCCACCCCCTTGTCACACAATGTCACACTTGGTCGACCCCTTCCCTCCCCCTTAACGTGTGACGTAATTTATGGATGGCCCCTTACCTAGTAGTTTACTATAGAAGTTAATATTAGGTCTTTACCTATGAAATTGCCGATATTTTGTCACATACAGAGAAAATTATAACTTCTATAATTTAAAATTTTAACAAAATCGTGAATATTACATCGAATTATGATCATGATAGTTAACTATCAGTAAAAATAAAGTCCATATTTTAGCTTTCGTGACATTAAAAAAAAGATCTTGAAAGTGACTCTTTTTTTGTGAGCAAAAAAAAGGGTGACCGAAGGGGTTGTAACTTAACCAAAACTTATTTTTTTTTAAATTTGAGATTTTTGCATTTACAATGCTATTTTTAAACAATACTAAATAATATACTAGAAAAAATACGACTCGCACCAGATCAATACTCAGACGGGTTCGATTCCCGTCTGAGTATTGATCTGGTGCGAGTCGTATTTTTTCTAGTATATTATTTAGTATTGTTCAAAACTTATTTTTTCGCTTATCTTAAATGGAAATAAGTTAGCATAGTGTTCAAACATTAGTACATAAAAGTTTTGTTACATGAGTGTTCATGGTTGTTAAATGAACAAAGAAAATGCTATTATGAAAAATGCAACTTCTTGAAAAATCTCCATACAAATCGGCAATTTCATAGGTAAAGACCTATTATCATTACATTACAGAACCGCAACTCACTAGCAGACGCCACAAATAAGTTTTTTTTTTATTTATACGTAAAAAACAAACTTTACCTTCCCCATATTAATCTGAAATGAAACCACCTACAATACGACCAAAGTAATAACTTCGTAACACAATGTTACTGAAAAGACGCCGGAAAGTTGTCAGTTGCAGGATACAGAAAGTTTCTCTTGTCCCTCGTCGACGTTTACGTAAAAACCAATATTTTCAAGGGAAGCGGTAACACTATATCACCTGGATTCACTTTATTTATGGTGCTGCGATGCTTTTGTATTGATCTTTGCACGACCGTTTAGTTGCCTAATATTTTGGGTCATTATTTTGCTCTTCAAGCAACAGCCACTGTTTAAATCTTTGACAGCCACCGTATTTTTTTTCGTATTATTTACATACTATAAAGGTATACCCACTTAGGTTCGCAAACCTCGTACTCTGCGAACCTATGTTGCAGGTTCGCGGAGCTCAATGTGGTGTGGACAGCTTGCGAACTTCTATTTGCTCCCCCTTTGTGTTCGTTGGCATTGGATCACAAAATTCGGAGCGCGAACCGAGGTCCGCACACGTGCACACTATGGCGCACTGTTGCAGGTTCACGAACCTAGATGAATACCCACCCTAATGCAACTTACAAGTTTTCTTCAAGCCTTATTGACCGAGCGATCGCGCGAAGTGTGAGCGAAGCGTCTCCAAAATCTGGGCAAAGACTTGGCAACAATGATTTCATCAAGTATGTCTATCCGGCTGTCCGTCTGTTCTCTACATGTCGCATTCTCATGAAATTTTGTGAGCAGGTGCGATAATTATATTTTTGTTTTCGAAAACAAAACATATCTCAGGCCTCAGCCATTTCAAAAAATGTAAAAAAATGACACAAAAGCGAGTTCTACAGCTCACAGAGCCACGAGTATTCACCACTATCTACAAGTAACGATCACAGCTACATCATGAACAATTTCCATTAAAGTCTGACACCCATTAGCCATTCACTTTGTAGTACTTACAATTACAACTAAATGATTAATCCCAAAATTGGCAAGGTTTAATTAGTATGCTCTGTTAGCAGAGGGCTGATTGCTCAAGTGATCCAGACTATTAGAACGTTTGACTTCGCGAACTTATTAGCACGTCTTGAGGGATTCCAGCCAATTATTAACGCGTCTTGAATTATAATGAGCGGCGGACTACCGATCGCTCGAATCTCTGAAGGATTTGAAAGCCTTCGATGTCCTTGAGAGGTCTTTATTGTAAATTTAATGGTAATCTCTTAATAATTGTATATACCTATATTATGAGAATTTTGAAATCGGCTTCAACGGGCTTGACCTAATTAATTACTTAATTTCTGTTTCTTAGCTAGAACATATTGCCATCAAACGAGAGGTCTAGAGTGATGTTTTCAATTTAGTACAACTTTATTTTCTAAAGAAACATCACTGTTATTTTTATCACTTTTGACAAAGTTAAAATCCTTCTCCATCAGATTAAAGATAACAACACTCACGATCGCTAGGCGCCGTTGTCGCCGCGAAGACAGCTACCACCCCGATCACAAACACAACCACTGTTTTAGAAGCCATTTTGCTTTTTCACTGCATCAGTATGGTTAAACAGCTTTATATACAGCTGATTATAAACACCCACGGGTGTGATTACATCCATACGCCACAGCCTTGGCAATTGAATAATCGGACTCGTCTCCGTGCTCTAGTGCGTCTGCCATTGTCATTGGCACTGAGGGGACGTCCAGTACACCTTGAAACTTTGTTTTATGGTGATATTTAGCTCCATAAACCTCAATGGGTATGTGTATAATCGGTTACCATTGACTGTCTGAATGTCCAAATGACATTATTACCCTTGCCAATTATCTAAACAGTGTTTTGTGAAGATTATTTCAAATCGACATCGAAGTGTAACAAACAAAAGAGATGTTGTTATGTATATGTTACCGTTAAAGTACGGAATCCGTTAATCTGCAGATTAACTAGTGAATCTGCAGATTAACTGGTCGAGTCAGTTAAAGTGCGAAATTTTTCATAAAGTAGACGATTTCCTCACTTTAACTAGTTAATCTGCACATTCACGGATGCTACACCGTTAAAGTGCGGAATACAGTGAGTGAAATAGCCAAGGCTTCAGGAATTAAATTCCTAAAAGACCTATTTTGAAAGTTTATTTTACAAAAACTTCGTTTCTGGCGCTTCGCCGGGTGCTCCCGCGGCACGCTCGCGCGTTTTTGGTCATAAATTAGTCACAATACTAATATAGCCTAACCCAATGACCTCTTTAAGACTTTTACATGGCGGGGGGCTTCGAACCCCCTTATGAGGGGGTTGCGCCCCCCCGTCCTCCGGTTTGTGTCAACCCCCTTTTATGTTTATTACACATTTTTTCAATAAAAGAACCTGTTTCTGTACTTTAACTGATCCTTGGTCGTTAATTTGCAGATTAGCTAGGGAATCTGCAGATTATCTAGTTAAAGTACGAAATAAAATAATTTTTCGCACTTTAACTGATTTGACCAATGAATCTGCAGATTAACTAATTAATATGCAGATCACTGATTTCCGCACTTTAACGGTGACATATACACGATCAAACAAAAGAGATGTTGTTATGCTTACTCGCAATAGTCTTGTGGTTATTGGCTCTCGCTTATCATTATTCGTAATAAAATACATTATTGTCAAATAAATTTTACTTTAAAGCCCCCCTAGCGTGACCACCGAATAACGATAATAATATACGAGTACCTATAATATCGCGTGATGTAGCGTTTTATCGACATTCGACACTCAACTGTCTTGTGAGAGTTAAACCATGTTAAACTTAATAAATCGTTATAATAATTAATAGCTTACATGTAGAAAACTACACACGACAGCAATAAGGTTAAACTGCGAAAACAGCTTTTCTTACGTAAGGCATAAAGGCGGTCTCAAGGTCAACATGTATAGTCTGAGGTGCTGTCGTGTGTACCTCTATTACTCATATCTGTAAAAAAATCGGAAAGCCGAAAACATTGTATCTTTTTCCTTGACTAAATCAATGTTCTCCTCGAATGAAACGTTCTGCTCCTGGAATCATCTCGATTTCTATCTATTACCTCACCTGCGTAGGGGTGAGATCTGGGGCCCTCCAAGGTACTGAATCTATTTGATGGCTGCGTAATTTGTCAAGAATAACACCAGCTTGAATTTAAACGAGTTCAGCCTCTGACAAATGGCTGCCGTCTCAGCAACAGCCCGCGGTATCTGCTTTTATTTTCTGAACTTATTCGAACGTTTTGTCAATGCTTCCCTTTTGAGCTTCAACTGTCGTTTCTAAACGAGCTTCATATATACCCGTATTTCTTTTTGTATTGATTTTAGGATCAATGTTATCAATCGCTGTCAACAATGTAACTTCGGTTTTTATATCAAGTATTTCGACGTTTATTCCGTTTTAAAATTAACTTCGCTGGCACAATATCAACATTTTGTAAAAGGAAATTATTATTTTCATGTGAATGAACTAGCTCCAATCTTGTTTGAAACGGCCGGATGTTAGATGATGATATGAAACGGTAAAAACAGCGTCCACGGTATGAAAAAATCAAGGACTAGATTTTCTTGTAGATATAGTTAAATTCAAATCTTATTTTTTCACAAAGTTTTTCTCGATAGCTAACAATTAAGCTTCTTTTCTACATATAGGTAGAAGCATAGTAGAATCAAATGTAGTCCAATAAAACTAGCTTTATCTGGACATAAATAATAAACTCGTTGTTTTTATTAGTTTATCGGATATTGATATTAAGTGTCAAATATTAATTAGATATGTGATGTAAGAAATCCGGGGTGGTAACCGTTTCATACAAAAATCATGAGATTTCGCACATTACCTAGCTTTTTCCTAAAAGCAAAATAGTTAACCAAATACCTTGTTAGTATAATTTTATGGTACATTAAAATGCTATCATCTACCATTCAGTATGACTTATTAAATTACAGTTACCTATAGTTTCTGGTAAGATAAGCCAAAATATCTGCCACTTACTGAACCTTCTTTATTAACAATAGTTCCGATTGATCAATTAGTTTAATTTAGATTATTTACCTGAAATGCAAGCGTCATAGCATAATACATTTACATTTACTAAGTTATTTATTATGCTGTAATAATGAAATCATAATTTGTTGAATTATTTTTTTAATTTTTTTTTTAGTTTTATGCGAAGTTTCGAAATGTTTAATTCCTTTTATTTTAACTATAACTAACACTAATTTATGACATAGAAAAAGAAAATTTCGGTTATCTAATTATGTCCAGATAAAGCTAGTTTTATTGGACTAATGTAGAAGTCTGCATCTGTCTGTTTATTAGACTGTGTTGTGTCCGCCTGAATCGATACAAATGCGTTGGCAACCATCTTTTGTTGTTAGGGGATAGCCCCTTGCTTTGCACCCTACTCTGTGGTCCCTCATTCGCTTTACGCGTTTTGTATTTATGTTGCTTGATGCTTTTCTCAAAATTCATTAGTTTTATTCTTTATCCGGTCAAGATCAGATTAGATTAGAGAAAAATCTTTGATAGTGTTACATGATTTTTGCGTTGTGTAATTTGTGATATGTAAATACTATTTTTCTGTTTTAAATCCTTAGATACCAAATTAATCGTTTGTAGCATAAAAAACAAACAAGAATAAAGTTAGTAAAATAAAACATCTTGCATAATATTGCAAAATTTGAGGTAAGTAATTCGCTGAAGTTATTTTAGATTTCCAAAATTATAAGAGTGCTGAGAGTTATAGTGCAGTAAAAACTAGTGCTTATTCTGGGGTTTGATTTGCGAATGCTTTTATTAGTTTTAGTTTATTGGCCAAAGTTTTGAGATCAATAGCACTAATTTTCTACTCTGACTTTATTACTGAACCTGAGTCTATACTAAAACCTAATGCTATATTTACATTTGAAAAATGAGGAGCACAGATTTTTATTAAAAAATTTGATTACTATAACTAACTATGCTTACGACTTGTTTTTTAATAAATTATTCTTTATTTTGAAGGTAAAGAATAATTTATTAAAAATAAGTCGTAAGCATAGTTTAGTTAGTTATAGTAATCAAATTTTTTAATCAAATCGTATGTTACTATAACTTACTATGCTTACGACTTATTTTTTAATAAATTATTCTTTATTTTAAAGGTAAAGAATAATTTATTAAAAAATAAGTCGCTTTTATTAACTTTGTTTATGCTGTCGTTATTTCTAACTAGCTTCCGACCGTAACTTCGCGTGGATAGTAGAAAAATATGGCAACTTATAAAATGACCTTCGTAGTGTATGAACCACCACCGAACCACCCGATTTCGATGAAACATAGCTTAGATTTTAAGTTGAACCCCAAGCTACCAAACTGTGAAAAGCCAATCAAAATCCGTTTAGCGGTTTTAGCGTGATTCGCGCACATTTAGAATCTATAGTTATTGTTACATATGTAGGTTTTTTTTAAACATGAATGCGTGCTTACAACGCCTCTTACTCTAGTTAATACCGTAGCATGACCATACAATACAATTACCACCGAAACATGCTATGATATGATAAGCTAATTTATCGACTCTATTTACTGTCAAAAGACAGTAGATTTTGACAATTTAATTGTAGATAAATCGCTATATCATATCATGTCATGTTTCAGTGATCTTGCTACGTAGTGTAGAAAAAGAAGGTAGTGGACCCCCACAGTAAATCCTCAGTAGACAAAACTTTACAGTATGATAAAGTATAATACAATGTGTAACAAAAAGGGAGTATCAACCCGAAAGGAGGTCAATGTACTCGTGAATCTGAACACCTTCCAACAGAAAAAAAAATCAAATCGAAAAAAAATTTTTGGACTCTCCATAGAAAATTTGAATTTGCCGGCAATATTTTATATGGAGAGTTCAAAAAAAATTTTTTTATTTGTATTTTTTTTCTGTTGTAAGATGTTCAGTTTTACGAGTACGTTGACCTCCTTTCGGGTTAATACCCCCTTTTTGTTACACGTTGTATAATAAATGAAACATATTTTTTAAATTATCCAAATATTTTTTTTTGTTTTTGGATATTTGTACATAGGTTTTGGTTCATACTATTTTACATCTCTGCAAAGTTTCATCGACAGAGGATTTAATGTCGGGGTCTCCATACAAAAGATCGCTTCATTTCCTACACTAACGGGGAATCGAAGTACGGGGGCTGTAGGTTCTTCTGTATTTTCAAAGTCGATCACACCCAAAAGTCTGCAATTGACCTTTTCCAAAGTTTCCTCTTTCTAATTTACGTGTGCCAAGTTAATATATTTTTGTTTCCCCTATCCGGCTGAAGCAAGTTGGCTCATAACTCTCCTCCGAAAGACTTTACAACTTCAACTGAATGTTCGAGGGAAGTTTGAAAGCGGTTTTTATTACCATTCTGTAGCTTGCGTTGAGTCATTCTGGAAAATTCGATGTTTTAAAAGCTCCAACATCCCTTTTTGTTGGATAGGATAGGTAGTTTTTAATGTATTTCTTTCTAGAAAGCTATTGAAATATTTCAGAAGTAGTTCCTCATGATGAAAGACTATATTATTCAAACTTAATGAGTCTTAAAAAAATAAAATAGCTTGCATACAATTTTGCAGTCATTAATAATCGGACGGTCGCATCATCATTCATATTTCAAAATAACCATGTGCTTTGACACTATGAATGGGGAGCGTGTATGCCACACTTGGATGGCAGTTTCCCCATTAAACCGTTAGCAGGCCGGCCCCCGGGGTGTATGTACGAAACTTTTATAACCCCCGACATCTAGGGGAATTAGTCGTTTGCTATGAGCACCCAATTTTCGCTAAACCACTCCATATACTGATTATTATTTTTTATTTTTAGCACGGCATTACGCCAGCCAGACTAGTTTTATAAAGTTTTATGCGGCAGCGTTCCAATTAATTTAATATGAGTAAGTTAATTCCACAGTAAATATTGTATAATGTAAAGTTAGCATTGGATGTAAAATGACTTCAACGTATGCAATGTCCCTGCACAATGCCATGATATTATTTACATGACAATCATGGTGTTGACAATGGCAAATGTTGAGCTTAAAGTAGGTAGGTACTATGGGCAACAGCGTCGCTTAACCAGTTTGCAACAAAATTCGTGTGCGCGCGTATTGCCCCTGCACGAACTAAACGTATGTGACAGCGGGCGCGGCGTGCAAGCGATTTTAACCTTAGCAGTGGTTAAGCGACGCTGTTGCCCATGGTACCTACTTTTAATTATTTATGTTATTAAATCTTATGGACAGTCATTAACAATATATGTTCAGAAAATTAAAAATGACATGTGAATTCTAAGTTAAATATAGAATCTCGTAAAAAATACCCATCGTTTCTTCTTCAAAGCGGACGAAGTAAATTAGTGCTTGCATTGCAATTTGCAATGCAAGGCATATTGCAACTGCAGTCTTTGATCAAGCTAGGTGTACCATTGTTAAGTCAGTCTTTGATCTAGGTGTACTATAGTGAAGTCAATTATAATCAACAAAAGGAAAGCTCCCAGCAGTCGTCGCACTTAATCGCATTAACTTGCGTATGCGCGTGAAAGCCCACTCCATAGACAATTCCCGCCATTTCCACTAACGATATGTCATATTATGACAAGACGTCTGCCGTTCCATTTCAAATTGTTATAGCTCGAATTACTAATGCTTTCTTGGTTTAACGATATCATGACTTGCTTTATTTATGCGCAAGTGGGGTTTAAGTTTTGGAACTAATAGGGTATGTATTTCTGAGCTATCATTTTTTATATTCATCATAAATGTAAATTATTTTCAATATTTCCTTCGTTACGTTATGGATATCTGTTAAATAATCTGTAAATACTTACAGAACAGTTGTGCAACAAACTACACTGGGCCGCAAAAAAACTGGTCACCACGTTATTTTCATACAAATATCAAGAAACATTGCTCACTTCACAGTCTTATTGGTCGTACCAGCACGACCTTCATATCTCTATGATCCTCATAGTAGGAAATTCCTAAATAGGTGTAAAAATATAAATATTCTAATCTATTTTATGCCGTTTTGAAATGCAGGAATAACACGGAAGTCTACGTGGTCGTGTTAGGAAGCATTCTTTCCAGCACGACCAGTGTATGTATCTCGTAGAAAAAAATCAAAACAGGGGTAGTAAATAGTAGAAAATCCAAGCTATTTTTTACCACCTAAAG
Source organism: Agriphila geniculea (assembly GCA_943789525.1). Lineage (NCBI taxonomy): Eukaryota > Metazoa > Arthropoda > Insecta > Lepidoptera > Crambidae > Agriphila > Agriphila geniculea. The sequence continues at coordinate 21,336,016 of OX038875.1, forward strand.
ATATGAGAAAGTCTTCAATGATCGTGGCAGGAAGAACAACACCTAAAATAGCCAGTTCCTTAGTGATGAGGATTCCGGGTGTAGTGCGCTTCCACCTTCGGCCTTATCGTCACTTAACATCAGGTGAGGTGAGGGCCAAGCGCTATCCCGTTGTGCATAAAAAAACATTTTTGATTCAATCGCAGCGTTATTAAAAAGGATGTTTGTTCGACTTCGCAAACCTGCCAATAGAGTGCCAGCTAGGGTTGCCAAATCGGAAGTTTAAAATATCTGGACAAAATTTGAAAATGTTGGGATTGTTGCCGGGAGATTTAAATATTTAAAATAAAAATGTAACTTAAATGTCTGTATACAGTAAGAAAACGGCCGCGCAGCGCGATTTTCAGTCAGTTTCATCCACTAATCTTGTCAGTTGAAATCTTGTCTGTCTATTGCAAAAAAACGGCCGCGCAGCGCGAAGTTTTTACACAACTGCCCAAAAAGGAGTTTCTTTATTCCACCATAACTTCTAAATGCCTGAACTGATTTAGATGTATGGGGTATCGTTAGAATCCTTGTAGTATTGACAGTGTGTGTAAATACTACAAGGATTAGTAGTGACTAATTGGAGTAGTAGTGACCGAGTGACACTGGCTATATTTTTTTGAAAAAAATTCAATATGGTGACTGGACGCCACTTTGAAAAGTGAAAAAAATATTTTTTTCTTCTATTATTACAATATGGGTATCAAGTAAAAGGCCGATGAGCACATTCCAAAACTATATAATTTGTCACTAACATGTGTGAAATAAAAATATATAAAAAAAAATAAAAACACGACTGCCCTGCCAAAAACGAACTAAAAAGTTAAATAACAAGTGTAATTTGCAGTCGGGGGACCCTTTTATGGAACAATTTTTGATCAGAGGTCCCCCGACTGCAAATTACACTTGTTTTTAATAAACAGGGAAGTCATGTTTTTAATTTTATTTATTTTTTATCCACTAATCTTGTAGTCTGTGGTTTCATGCGCGAAAATTATTGTTTTCTAGAGAACTTTTGGAACAGCTGTTTTTCCGGGAGATTTTTAGATTTGTCGGGATATCACTTGAAATTCCGGGAGAATCCAGGCGAATCCCGACCATCTGGCAACCCTACAGCCAGCACTGGCAATGCGCTCGGTCGACTAATCCATTAGCGGTCACGCGTGTGCACTCGGAATAGACCCCCTGGGCCCAACGCTCCGTCTCTAAGAATTCCCCCCCATTCGGCAAAAAGCCACTAAAATAATGCGGTGAACTTATAATATTGTTTCATACAAAATAGGTAGTAATAGCAATCAATCGCTTTTTATTGCTATTGAGGGATCGCAAAACGGAGAAATACGTTGATTTATGAACTTTTGAAATAAGAAAGCATTCTATACTCTTTCCTTTATACGAGTTATGTGTCCCTTAAATAACCCTAATACCCCAGAATACATAATAATACGAATATGAAAGTTATCCCGACTAATGTTGTGTATGGTTTAGAATTAGATGTTTCTCTTTTTAACAATCAAATATTTTATTTTTAAGAAGTTCAGCTTAATTAAGATCATAAAACCTAGTTCCCAACTAAAGCTCACCTTTCTGTCTAAGAAACGAGTCGAACATTACGAAACTTACTTTACTACATCATAGTGTAATGGTTGTGTTACTAGACAGTTTCTTTTCTCTTGTTACAGAAAAGTGTGGATATCATTGCATTCTCAAGTCTTCTGACAAGTAAGTGCATTCCTACTTATTATTAGCAGTACCACCTACCAAACCGACTACAAATTGTACACCCCTCACCTCCTGGGGATCGAACCCGGTACCCCTGCCTGCGTCTTACATGGGTGGGCGGACCACTAGTAAACCACAGAGGCGGTTGAATTCTACTTTCAATACGTATGTAATTATTATCAAAAAATAAAATACACCCTCTTCAAAATCTCTTTAAAATACACCCCCATCATTTAACCCTTGCGTCGTGCAAGGGTGTTAGGTATATTACTACACATAGTACCTACTTAATAAAACTTTCACTTATAGCTCAGTTGGTCTAGCGGTCAATGGCCCTTTCTGCTAGACATCCCATGATGATTCATCTAGTAGTAATGTGACTAAAGAGGCAAAACTAAATGTTTGTGTGATGAACTGGAGTGGAGTGATGAACTTGGAATATGATTGGTTACTTTACTGTAATGACCTTTGCTTAGTTTTTAACCTACTTTAAAAAAAGAAGGAGGTTCTTTTTTCGAGGACGTCCGAGACGAGATGACATCAAACAGTAAAATGGACTTGGCTATCGTCAGTTATAATGGGATCGCAAAAACTATTGTCTACTGATCGCCAAACTTCAGTATGAAGATGGCACGAGATGATGATTATGAGGTTTTTTTATGCTTAACTTGGATTCATCCAAGGCTCTCAATAATCTACCAATAACATACCTATATTGTGCGATGTCGTCTCATATTGTTTTATTTTATTCGAAACCAAAGTCTATACTGTAAAAGGGTAACTTGTTTGCTTGTATTAACACAGACGAAAGTCGGGAAAGGCCATAAGTTATTAAAGTAGACGCAAACATACGTACGTTTAGCGTAGCGATGGCGTGCTGCCGCCGGTGAGTCATTTACAATTATCGGGGGTCACGGGGGGCGACTACCCCAAACCGAAATTAAAATTCCGAGCGTGACGTCGGGATAATAGTCGAATCGGATTTTTAGAATAGATTACAAATTGCACTCGACGTATTAAAAGGTTAAGGAAAATGTAATTTTGAAATTGTATTAATCTTTACGATTGGAATATTTTAAATGACTATTCTGTTAGAACTTTAGGGATGCTCGATTTTACAGATCACTAGTTTTTCATTGATTATTCAGTGAAAAAACTATACTACCAAATGTTCCGTGAGAAGAAAATAAGAGAACCCTGTACGCTTATCTAGTTAGGAGATGCCTAGTTTAAAAATGTTTTACGTCTAAGTCTACGTACCTATCATTTTATTATTTATCATATTCCATAAATGCATATTCCAAAAAAGGTCTGTTGATAATATTTTGTTTCTAATAATTTTTATGTTTTTAATTAAAACGCAATTATACAATTTTCTGACGTTAGAATTTCCATAAGGCTGTCGTCTTACTTTATAATAACGGTATAAATAAAGGTAATACTGTTTTGTCCAATTGGACCTCTTTTCGTTGTTTTCTTACTTTGTTTTCGTAGCAAGTTAATTAGTATTTCCTTTTGTTTCTATTTTTACAACGGAATCCATTTGATTATTACCGATTCGCAACATCATCAGTCTCACGGTTTAAAACATTTCTTGCCCCTAATTATCATAATGATAACGGTTATTGTGTCTACGTCTTGATTTATTTGTGGTCTTTGAAAGTTCTTTCTGCTCTAGGAGTCTGTGTTTTTTTAGGGTTCCGTACCCAAAGGGTAAAAACGGGACCCTATTACTAAGACTCCGCTGTCCGTCTGTCTGTCTGTCTGTCTGTCTGTCACCAGGCTGTATCTCATGAACCGCGATAGCTAGAAAGTTGAAACTTTCACAGATGATGTATTTCTGCTGCCGCTATAACAACAAATACTAAACACATAATAAAATTAATATTTAAAGGGGGCTCCCATACAACAAACGTATTTTTTTTTTGCTGTTTTTTGCTCGATATTAATAACGATAACAGGTAGACAGTTGAAATTTTCACAGATGATGTATTTTTATTGCCGCTATAACAACAAATACTAAAACAGAATAAAATTAATAATTGAGAGGGGCTCTCATACAACAAACGTATTTTTTTTGTCGTTTTTTGGTACGGAACCCTTCGTGCGCGAATCCGACTCGCAGTTGGCCGGTTTTTCTTATTTATTTATCACATAAATGTTCTTACAATGAGACTTATTCACTACAACGAACACAAAGGAATCCACTAAGGTTTGTATAATGTGTTAGGATTCTACGAGATTATCAAAATTATTATTGTTTCTTACATTTTTTAGCACTTGTGTAACAATGATTAAATATTAACATCGTTTCATCTTTCAACATAAAGTATGAAAAAAAAAAGAACATTACATTCCACTTTCCAAAAAGAATTGTTTTAATTTATTCTTTATGTTGTCGGGTGTAATCACCCGACAATATAAACACCGGACTGGTGTAATGTTTTTAATCAAACCGGGATGTAGTTTATTTATAAATCTTATTGTTAGTTTCGTTTTAGTATGGGTATTATCAAACAAAATATCCTTTTTTTCCTGTGTACCTTTGGCTGTTTTTTTGAGAGTATAGTGGAAAATAATAATAAATTATAACCGCTGTTTTCCCACCTTGGCCGTGAAACCCAACCAAATTAAAAACATTTCTTTTACAAAATCGGTTTCAAGTTTCACAATCATTTTGTAATGCACACTAAATCATCAGTAATACTTTTATTGAATTTTAACTAAGTGGCCCTCTCGCCACAGGCACGCTAGAAATTCCAAAGATAATCAAGTTGCAAGTGCAACTGAAAGCTATAGGAGATCATTCGACAGGAAAACGTAATTTATATTTACGACTTTTTGTTTCATAATCTGTGCCAATATCGAATCGTTGAAATCTAATTTTCAACGATGAAACTAAAACCACCAAAATAAAATTGTTACCGTTTCAGTTTTGTTGACAGAAGAATACTCGCTTTAGCTTTGTTAAAAAGCTAGGGAGCCTAGGATGCCAATCTTGGACAAATTAAACGAGAATTCTAAAATTCTCTAAAAACTATTAATATAACCACATGAATACTGTTAGTTTTGGTTTGGTCCCCAGGCCGTTTAGTCAGTTCTTAGACTACAAACTGAGGTAGATAGGTGGTATATCACCTATTTGTATAGCAGGGTGGCAATATGGCGATGCGACTAATTGCACCGATTCACAACTAGCAGTGAGCCGTGCAGTCAGCCGACTTGATTGATTATTATTGTTCGCAAACGATATGGAAATCGCTTAAGCTTTTAGCCAGAGTTGTTTTGCAGAAGCCAAGTCATTACCGTACGCCATTACCAGCTGAGTTTTGGAGGGCGGTACGATGTGGTAATTACGTTGTTAGTACAAAGGAGATTTCTTGTTTTTTGGCCTGTGCTTGCTTTAGCTGGGTAAATATTTTGTAGCCAATGTTTTTCATGAAGTTATTGAAGCATGCTTTAGAAATGTTGTTGTTTTAGGGCTTGAGTACACAGTAAGCAGAATAGGTTTACAAAAGTTGAGATTAAGAGGAATGTTTATTTTTCCTAAACAACTAAAACAAACTACTACACTATTCTAAAAAATCAATAATGTTAAGCCACAGTCCGCACATTCTTCATTTAATAATCAATGTCATATTAATATTGTATTAATTTCTCAATATTCATGAATACCTACCTCATTACAATTCAGACTGCAAAATTATGGTGAAAATAAAATAAAGAGGCATTACACGATCATTCAGACTGATGCAGCACAGGGCTGCCATTTGTACTATATTTTCTAAGAAATTCTGAGAATAAATCGTACAAATGGCAGCCCTGTTATCCTGTGCCTTTAGCACGAACAGCTATCGAGAAAAAAAACGCGCGCAAAAGTACTCGATAGAGAATTCTCTATGGAAAATCTCATTTCGCTCATCGGCGGTAGTTGGCACTGTACACATTTCCCGTACAAAATTACTATTTCATATGTTTCTACGCGCGTTATTTTTTTCGATAGCTGTTCGTGCTAAGGGTACTGTTGTCAGTCTGCATGACCGTGTAATCCTTCTTTTAGAGGAATTAATAAAAAGTTGGCTTCGTCCCCTGACTTTATCAAGAACCTAATGTTGTACACGCAAAGTGGCGCGACTGCACCGCACTTTAGATATTATTATCAGATAAAGTGCTAGATTTATGGGAAAGTAAACGTCTGCGGCACTCACCAAAACATCGTTTGTGTAGCGAGGTCGGATTTTAAATACTATGTTGGTTTTATGTTTCGATTTAATTTTAAGTTCAATTAAGATAGTTTAATGCCTACGCTGATTAACAGATTGTCATTTTGAGTCATAAATAGATAACCCAGTGGCAGTTGTTATTAGTGACTTACACATACTCAACCTAACTTTCTGACATGAAGGCTGATAATTTCTTGATAAACGTTAGCTGTATGATTAATTGGCAATTGGCACTGTAATGCAAGATACTACTAAGACTATAACTAAATCAATGAGCTTTACTAATGAAGATTCATAAAACCCTAATAAGAATAATTGCATCATTGTTGGTCTGCTAAGAACTTCATAGGTACTTAAGTACGTAATGACTTTATTGATATACATAAATAAATTTCCGTCAAAAATTTAAATTTTGGTAAGTACAAGCTTTTATTGCCGACTGCAGTTTTGTCCGCCATATTGGATTTAGAGTGACGTCACTATATTTTTCGAGTTGTTCTCAGCAAGCCTTTTCATTTGATACCCATATTGTAGGAGTGCATTAAAAATAACTTGTACGTCATTTTGGGTGTCCCCCTTTTTGGATTTATAATGACGTCACGTAGCTTACCATGTATTAGCCTCCAAACTAATGGTTAGTCGACAAATGCCAACTTCTACAAATGCCAACTTTTTTTAAAACGCCAGATTATACAAATGTGTTATTGCGAAGGAAAGAAAAAAACAAAAAATATCCAAATTCCAATAGTGATTGAAAATACACTATAAAAATGCAAAAATATATATCAAAAAGTGATTGAATAAGTATATTAATTCTCCATAACAACTAAATGTTGGCTTTTGTAGAAGTTGGTATTTGTCAACTAAACCAAACTAAATTAACTAATGTGTACAAAATGTTAGCTCCATCGGTTGAAGATATCTCCTTCAAAATCGAGTTGCAAGATTCCAACCGAACATACATACATGCATGCATACATACATTGCAAGTTAAATAAAAGCTTGTAAAACTAAAAACATCAAATTGCGCACAAGCCTAGTACACTTGCACTATGTATTCTGTGCTAGTACCTAGTAGTAGGAGTGAAAGTAGGAATGAAATCAAAACTATTATCTGTCCAAAGCTTCGCGCACATCGAATATTCCGAAAGTGACAACAATTTGTAAAGCGATGTACTACGTCATTCTGTGGTAACTCGCCACAATCTTTTCGATTTCGTTTCGATTCTCGATGCAGGATTACAGACTGCACACACGTTGGGCCGTGCTTCGAATACTAAACGTTGTCCTTGGCTTTAGAATTTGTTCGTTACTTGCGTTTGGCACATCGCATCGCTGGAATTGTAATAAGGAACGTTGTAATAAGGACAGATTTTCATTAAAAATATTAGTTTGTTTTGATAATTTTCAAGATAATGCTTATGAAGGTCTAAAAACGGCTTGACGTCAATATATTTCAGAAACGATAACTAACAACTTTAAATTTTTGAGGGATTTGAAAAAGGCAAAGTTCATCAGATCAGGCTAATTTTGAACGATAAAACTAGGTAAAGTAACTATTTCCATTTCATGTTCTTACTTCTAAGTAATCGTACCTCAACGAAAATGGTAGCTTTAGAAAAATTCAGTCTTGGTTTTATCAAAATCGCAATGGGGCCTAATATATCAAAAACAATTAGGTATGTAGTCTGCAATGATGTGAAATGTCTACACTTTCCAAAGTATATCCAGAACAATTGGACAAACGCAAAGATTGAACAAAAGCTTTCAATAGAAATAAAAAGTTCGTCAAGTTGGCAAACGGTTGGCAAATGTCGCCAACGTGGTCCCAGTTGGGAATTCTCGGAAGCCTCCATTCTGCCGAGAACTTTATACGGGAAAGTACGTACTTGTATCCACAGTTCACAAGACATTTTCCAATTCAGTTAACATATTGTAAAGTATTTTTGTTCATTTTCTGCCGTAAAATTTGCAACCTTGGAGATGTCTTTCCAAAAGCAATATGTGTTTTTGAAAATCGATTAATTATCTATATTACTTTCATTTGCATTCATTTTTTCAATAGGTACCTTTTATACCTATAATTATTTATTAAAGTGCCTACCCGTTTTCCTGAACAAGATAAGAAGATCTGCTCTTGGAGAATTCTTAATGTACCTATTATAGATGATCGAAGGTATTACATCATTTTTCCCTCAATACATGAAAGCAATTTCACATTTTCACCTCCACGTACCCACAGTTTAACAATGCGAAGTACCTTTACCTTTCGCATTGCTTCCCCGGAGAAGCTTTTCGTTTAGGTTACCTACTTTACCTAAACTCCAAAAAACCACTTAGAGGAAATTAGATCCTGTCTATTTAAAGATCCAAAACTACACGAAAAGCTTACTAGACAAATAGCCAGTGTGGCAGCCGACCCAGGAAAGGTTGCGGTGACAAATGTGTCCCGGGGGCAGTATTGTGTTTTCCTCGCTCGGCCCTTGGTCCCAAAAACGTCGTCGGTCGTAATGCCCAGGATTTATCTTGTTTAACTTAGAAATCGGCAGGCATGCATGGGATGACTGAAATTAATTTTGACAAACGGTTCAATTTGTTGTTAGGTATTGGCTGATAGTTAGTACACCTTTCCAAACAACTAGAGTCACCTAGAGTACTAGACAGTTGTACGCGCTGTGTTAGTATGAGAGGGATTTTTTGTCTTTCGACCTAGCTATGTCTCGTTTGAAATAGGTAGTAACATTCCCTTAAAACGACTTGAACCTTAAATAAATCACGTTGTTGATACCAATGTCTCCCATTTGACAAATGCAAGGCCACTTTTATATATTTAATTATCTATCTATTATAGTCAATGTATTTATTAATTCATCTGTAGTCTATATATAAAAGCAACAGTCTAAATTTCTGAATATTGAGATACCAAATTAAGATGAATTATCACGATATACTATACATTATTAGTTAGCTCATCCAATTTATTCAGTGAAACATGCTTACTTGGATTCCCAGCGGTTCTATTGCAAGCATTGATCAATGAATTATGTCAACATTCTTGGTAAGGACAACAATAGATTGCAGATTATTTGATATATTGTGTATGATACCAACAATATTAATTGTCTTGGACCTTCGGGTGGAGTTTCTGAGATTTCGAGGAGGATCTCAAACCGTACTAGATCAACTTGCTTGTCGAATTGTTTGTAGCGACAAAGTTGGAATTGAGATAAGATCAAGACAGTCGTGTATGGAAATAGAGCTAGAACGTACTTTGACGGATTTCAGTGTTAAGACACTTTGTCCCTAAATCTAAACTCATGACTCATGGGTTATTTAAGTGCATCCTATGATTTGTTGGTTTTATTGGCTTTTTAAATGACTGTTAAAAGTGTTAGGTTAAGGGACAAAAAGATCTCTTTCTATTATTTTTTGGAACCATTTTAGTCTCGAATTATATTCCCTTATGAAATCTCACCTTGCTATAAAACTACAGCTCTCTTTGGAGACCACTCCAAATTCTGTGGCAAATACCAGAAAAGTTATTAAAAAGGTATCTCTGGCCACTATTTCTAGAGGAATAGGGAATAAAAACTATTTTATCATAACTCAAATTCCATTTGAACAATGGGCGTTCAGTGGTAATGAAGCCGCAATTAAGGCTGGTTCACATGAACCCTGGCTCCCTGTTCCCAGGCGACCGACCGTGACACTCGCCCTATCTGTATACTGATTCCTTCTTAGTATCAGATATTTTATTACGTATTACTGCACTATTGAATAGTACTGTTATAAATGTTTTCCTCACTAAGCTGATTGGATGAAAAATCTATAAAAAAACTATAGATGTAAAACGTGTTTTATAAACATATAAAGGTGTAATTATTAGGCTCATTTTAGAATCAAACACAAACTCAAATCTCTGCTTGAGTACAGTTAGAAAGAGATGGCGCTATATGCGATGACTAGCACCATCCCTTTCTAACTGTACTCAATCAGAGATCTGAGTTTGATTCTATAATTCGACGACGATGCTTCGTAATATAAATGAAAAAAAGAAGCATTTCAGACATTAATTGTTCTGATTCATCGTAAAATGAACGTTATTTGTTTCGCCCCTGCAGAGAATACATCATTATTGCATTGTCTAAAATTCCACATCGGAACTATCCAGTGCGATTACTCCCCGAGCTATGTTCTATCAAATATTCATTGAGACTAATAGGGCTCGCGTAGTGTCACTTCAGTGTGCGCCTGTTTAAATCAACCGACAGAGAGGAATCTGACAGCTTGGCTGACAAATCAAAGAGCAGTCAATCATGGGCCTAATGGATACTTAGCTTTACGAGGTGAAATCAAAGTCATGAGCATCATTTTGCCGGAAAGTTTACCAATGAAATTGAACATTTTTCTGAGAGAAAAGTCTAAAAACAAGAAAAAAAACCGGCCAAGTGCGTGTCGGGCCACGCGCCATAGGGTTCCGTAGTTACCTTATACCATACCATATTTAATACCACCTATCATTTTTAGTTTGCAAAAATAACTTTGTTTTTCACAGTGTTGGTATGAATGACAAAGTTATATTTGCGGTTTTGCAAAATGTGCTATATCTCAAAAACTAATTACTATATCTCGTTCAAACCAATTTTGGTTGATAGTGTTTATTAAGATCTACAGCATATATTTTTTTTAGATTTTTCACTCTCTTATTTCAAAAGTTAAAGGGGGGGGACACACATTTTACCACTTTGGCGGTGAATATCTTTCAAACGGTTGACTTTGAGAAAAAGTTGTCTTAGAAACCTCAATGTCATTTTTAAAGACCTATCTATAGACACCCGACACGTGTTGGTTTGAAGAAAAAAAAAATTTTTCAGTTTCAGTTCCATGTATGGGGAGCCCCCCCTTAATCATTTATTTTTCTTATTTTTGTATTAAATCCGTTAAGCGGTTAACAGAATACATCCACCTACCAAGTTTCAACTGTGTAGTCTTAATACTTTCGGAATAAAGTGGCTGTGACATACGGACAGACAGACAGACAGACAGACAGACATGACGAATCTAAAAGGGTTCCGTTTTTTGCCATTTAGGCTACGGAACCCTAAAAAGAACTTTATATTAAATCAGTGCGTCCAGCTGTCGAGTTATTTTATAAGAAATTCAAAATCACCCGGTTTTTTTGCCTTATAACTTCTCTTCTTGTCTCCAACTTCTCTTTCCGCTGTATGTGAGTGTCTTATAGGTACCTCAATATCTTGAAGTAAATAAATAACAATTCGATTGACAAGGTGAGAAACTTCATGTCGGGTTTCTGATTTCTTTCGATGCTTACAACAACACTTTTCTATGTTATGATTCGCTGTTATCTTTAATTATTATTAGCTCAGCATGTTAACTTTATTGTCACGAAGTTCATTGAGTTTTAATATCATGTCGATTTTTTATGTAATTCTAGAAAAATAATACAATTGTAAAAAAATCAGTACATTATAAACATTAATATCATTTGAATACCCGAATAGGATAATGTAATGCAGATAGGTCTGGACTGGACATTTAAAAGGCTCGCTTCGATTGTATACTGTGTAGGTAAGAGATGCAAGATTGTCGTCGTCCCCTCATGCACTCTGTTCTGCGCCCATTGAATACAAATGCTTTCATTTGGAATAATATTACAAGTGCCACAGTCACAATATCACACTCATTTCGTAGTCTAGACATAGCCTACAACTTAATTACAGGACTTCCTAAAACTTCGCGTGTTTAAAGTGGAAAAGTTTGATATTGTTTACTAACGTGTTTTTGGAATTGAAGTAAGTACTTACATTATTTACCATCACATTATTTCACATTCTAAATGTAATCAATTAATGTTTTATTATTCATTGTTTTGTATAGTTACTAAACTTGATGATGCTGTTTTGTTTCTCCCAATAATTAACTAATTCAGATAATTATAATATAGAAACTCAACTCTTTTTCAAGTTTTAAGCAACTAATCTTGCAAATGCTCTGTTTCAAATTATTTTGAAGCGCGTCGCACTCGAGAGCTTTTTACCTTTTTATGGAATGCTAAGTATTTATTTCACCGCTACGAATGATTGCAGGTCTGTGCCTGCGTCGTCGGCGATTGATTAAATTATACTTACTTCAATCTTGAAATTCTCTGGTATACATCTTTATTAAGATTCTGAGCACTTACCTACGAAGATTTATAATAAAGATTTGTTACGTGAACGTGAGTAAAAAAAAGAGGGCGCAGTCTGCACACTAGCGCCGCCATTGGAAAAAAATCATAGTGCGAAAAGTCATAAGGACGGAAATGTGACTTATTTAGTCTTTTCGCAATATTGTTTAAGTGATAAAAAGTACTACAAAGCTTGTGCGGAGTGCACTACAGAGCAGGGATTGAAATACTGTTAAAAAAAATAACGATATAAAAAAATAACGTTAAAAAATACCGTTAAAACATTTTGTCGGTATATTTACCGGTAAAAATAACGTAATAATATTGTACCGGTAAAATTACCGTTAAATATATCGTTAAACTTTAGTAAGGTGCATTCGGCTAATCCCGAAAATCGGGTAATTCGGATAATTACTTATTACTACTAAACGCGGCGGATTTTATTGCTCTGGCAACATTCACCTAGACACCATCTTAATCCGCTCCCCCGCCCGCTCCTCCCGGGTCGCTTTGGGAGCGAATAAGCATGTCCAATTCAAAATTTCCGCGAACAAGTGCTATTTCGTGCCTTTTTGGATTATCAGAATTACCCGAACATCCGTAATTAAGAAGCCTGGTAAGTTATTTAACCAATTATTTTTTAACTTGATAGATTTTCATTTTATTGCACTACTTAGTTGGTTTAGAATACTGTAGCTCAAGTTTTTGTTTATTTTCAGATTTAGCCGACTAGGGCAAATCCGAGCTAAATCAGAGTTCGGATAAGTTTTAGTATTTTTCTTAAGTGGAATATGTTTCTTTCATTTTGAATAAAACTTTATTATTTGCAGTTTTTCCTTCTTTTTAAGATACTTGTTATTATTCATACAAATAGTAGGTACCTATGCCACATTTTGTGTCTACTAAAAGTTTGAGATCCGTAGACTAGTGTCGGGTAATTCCGAAATATAAATATCACTTATCCATGTTTAGGCTCTTCACTAGCCATTACCGAAAAATCTGTTTTAGGAAGGTAAATCTGAACGAAAAGAAATATACACCTTATGTTAAAAATGAATAAAACCCATTTTTTAGTGTCTATTGGAATTACTACTAAAAGTAAATTAAAACTAAAAGTGATTGAAATTTTGAAAAGTTTTTTTTACAATTTCTAAAGTTAAATGCAAAAGTCCTTGAAATAGACGATTAGGCTGCACACTAAAGTAGACGAAGTGACCCGCGTTGGTAGCATTAACTCTACTATTCTGATAAGGTTTCTGAAAATACAAACATCCCATCAACTCATCAAAAATCCGTTCGTAATTACCCGAATGCACCTTACCGGTAAAATTATCGGTAAAAAATTAACGTTATTAATTGGAATAACGTTAATTTTAAAGTAACGATAACAAAAAGTAAGAAATAACGTTAAAATTAACGTTATTTATTAACAACGTTAATGTTAAAATTACGGTAAAATAAAATTAAAAAAATAACGTTACATTCAAAAATAACGTTATCACTTCGTGCTACAGTGAGATAAATTCACAATTTCGTCTTTATTAAAGCACTATAATTTTTTCCAATGGCGGCGCTAGTGTGCAGACTGTGCCCTCTTAATCTAGCTTCAAATATCTGTTAAAATGTGATATTTAGAGTTCCTAACTTCCAATACATACTTTGATAACTCAGAGTGCCACTTGCTTATTACATTAAAATTCTATTTCATCGAATATTCTATGACGTGTCCCATTTATAATCTCATTCTCGGCTTACCCAAGTCGCATCCAATCACTAAAGAAATAAGTTTTTTCGCATAGCAATTTGCTTACATTCTTCGTATAGAAATTCTTTCGTCCGTGACGGCGTAATGGTGTATATGAAAATGTTCACCCTTGTCACAACACCTGCCTACGATGTCGAAGGAAAATGAAACATTTCACAAGCTATTGGGTCGAAGCGAAACTCAATATTTTGTGAGTAACATTTTGAAAAGGTTCTATCAGTAACTATGATTGGAAAGGTCTTAAAATTAATAAAGCAAAAGTCGTATTTGGAAAGACTGACATTCTAAATCGCCTCTGCTCTGTGGTCTAGTGGTTCAGCCACACCTGTGCGATTCCCATAGGGGGGTACAATTTGTACTCGGTTTGGTTGGTGGTAGGGCTTATTTCAAGTCCGCCTGGCTAGCTATGGTAGCTACCACCATCTTACCTAAGTCTGACGCCATAACAACAATTTAAAAATTTGATAGGGTTGCACGGTTTCAATATTGAGTTCCTATGGCATGGCCTTTCAGCTTCATCATCAGACCATGGATCTCATCTCTCATTAGAGTACTCGTCAAGACGATTGTAACGAGCCCAAACACGGTGGGGTTGTATGGTTTCATCATAGAGATCCTGTGGCCTCCTTTCGGATCCATCATCAGATCAGCTCAAAGACACCATAATATTGTATTGCCTTCCAGTTCTGACCTATTTTCAAAGTTTCAAGTTTCTAGCTTATCGGGAAGCTAGTACAAAATCGTTCACAAACTTTGCGGAGAAACAAACGAACGAACACACACACAAACGAGAAAGCAACCTAATAAAAACGTGTTAAAATTTTTTTGTGTTCCGGCAGTTAGAGGTAATATAGCTAGTTCCTCAGTAATGAGGATTCCGGGTGTAGTGCGCTTCCACCTTACCGTTGTGCAAAAACAAAACATTCACTCAATCGAGTCTTGTCTTGGTTTTTGAAACCTATTGAATTATACACAAGGTGGAAAATCTCACATTACGATGTTTTTAGGTAGGTAACTTTCGTAACCATTTTCGATAAAAAGATGCAATTAGGTGCTGAAATTTCTTCTGCATTGTGTGATGAGAACTACAGTAATAACGGTGAACTACTTTTACTTTCTTCACAGGAACACACCATGATATTATTAACTAGGTTATAGCAACAATACGTTAGCAGTTTTCCCTGACAATACTTCTCTTCTTGACGGTTGCAAAGTGACTGAGCCCGCAACTGACTTTCGTTGACCGTTCTGCCGCCTATCCCCACCGCTTACCTTCCCATTCCACTGCAAATGGCGGGAAACGGCGGAGCCAAGCGTCGGTGTTGCCAAGCTATTAAACTAAAATACTACTATTATTCTTTCAATTTTGATTCGAAATCATAACAATAAAATGGATTAATTACTATCAAACTACAAAACGTCACATTCGTCCATCCTGACCTCGTGCATGTCCTCGTGCACGATCAACTCATTACTATAATAATAACGTCACATTCGGCCGGTTGTATGTTAACTTATATCGCATTCTATTAAATAAATTTAATTGGTTTAACTTTTTGTTATAATTTAATTGCGGATTAATTAATGCTAAAAAGAGAGAATCTACTGAATCTACCACCATTTCACAAAATGGGAGGCCACTCCAAGAAAGAAATGGTGAACGAAAACTTGGAGAGGGTTGTTGACCTCCGTCTTTTATATTTGATAATTTATTTACAAGAGGAACTAACTGTTGTATCTTATCGCACCTAGTATGATCATCAGATCAAAAAGCTTTGAAATTTTTAAAAGCCAATAATATTGTGACACAAATATTAACCAAAACATCTTCAAAAAATATTACCATTTTTTCCACAATAAAAAATCTAATAATTTATGCAAGTACAACATTTCTCATTAGTTCTTTCTACTAAATTATGAATTTTATTATAATATTTAACAAGAGATAAGTACAAAAAGTAAATATAACAGTCGAAATCACGCCGCCGGAGTACCACGAAAGGGTAAACAAATTTAATCACAAATTGTAAACTTTTGACAGATGATTGACTGAAGACCCGACGCACGTGCTGTGACTACCTAATTGAAATTATCAATGATGTCAACTTATTAAACTCACATAAGTCCTACAGTTTCTTACGGTATACAATTTCAATTTGCTAGACCTACTAGGTATGCAAAATGCAAGGTAATCGTATAATGATTAAAGTTGTGTTGCAACAATCATTATATGTATTATTTTTATTTATTTCACAATTCATAGCATGAGCTAGGTACTTATTATATTTAATTTAGCTTAACTAGAACTACCAACTTTAACAGGTTCTGAATAAGATTTAAATATAAGTACTTGATAAATCAATACATAGGAATTCTGGTCAGTATCTATGTTCAACCAGATAATTGCAGCTGAAACCTTATTAGCCGTCGCAGCCTGTCGTCATCGTGTCAAAAAAACCTAAGATCAACCAATAACGGAACCGTCGTTTCTACCATCCAGCCTCGCGTCGCACACCGCGCCACCATCACCTTAGCTAAGTATACCGCATGGGCATCTTGTCAGATGCAATATGTTTCTGAAATATATAAAACAATCGACAGTAACCATGCTTAAATCATAGGACAAACGTCTACAAAATAAAACATCAGGGTCAAAAGGAAAAATATTATAATCTACTCATGAAAACTGTTTCATTATGAGATGAGAAAAACTTATTATGTGAAATACAAATTCACATTTATAACAAACAATATATAGTTGCATTGTTATTAAAATATTATCATGATAATTTATTTATTTTATTCCACAATTTGTGGTTCTCTTGCATTTTATTATGTAATGTGCTCAGTTAAAGTAATTGTTAATGTCGATACTCGCAGGGCTACCGTTTGCCACTATGTGGACACGGCCTGTCAAGACATATTCAGGGTTACCGTTTGCCACAGTGTGAACACGGCCTGCCAAAACATATATTCAAGCCAAAGCTATCAACCTAGGACACACATGGCCCATACAATACGACACACTTGGCCACGTAACCAGTATATTTAGGATACACACGGCCCATAGACGCGACACACTTGGCCGCTTACTGAGTACCACACTTAAGGACACACTTGGCCCATAGACGCAATATACCTAGTCGCCTTAACACTGCACTTGAGGACAAATGGTTCATATAATAGTAGCTTACACACTGCTTACCTAACATTTTTACGACTTTATTTTCTCAAACAAATATAATGTATTCAAATTAACCATAATTACATTAGCATCGGATTGCAATATTATAAACTAGAGATAACCAAGTAAAAGAAGAAGAAGAAGTTGTGTCTTAAAGAAGAACGCAGACTTCATAAAGTCTACTTATTGTTTGACAGATCTTCGTACATGTGTAATTGAGTACTGATTATTTGTGTACCCCAATATATTTACTTAAGGGCCTGTGCACTAATCTAAACAACAACTTAAATAATCGTTGCAGATGACGATTCGAGTATGAAAATAGTAAAATTGCATAATGTAGTCACATAAGCAAGTAATATAAGTATATGACAACCTAGCCTTGTAAACCGCTGGCGCTTCTAGCCAAATTGTACTTGGTTTATCTTTTTTTTTTTCGTTTGACATTTATTTTTAATTGGAATTGAATTGCAATTTATTAAGTAATTATTCATTAATGTACCTAATGTAGAATGTATGGAATAAATAAATTGTATTGTATTGTATTGCAAACCGCAGGCGCATCTAGCCAAATCTCAGGCGCATCTAGCCCAAATCCCAGGCGCATCTAGCCAAATCTCAGGTGCATCTAGCCAAATCTCAGGCGCATCTAGCCAAATCTCAGGCGCATCTAGCCAAATCTCAAGCGCATCTAGCCAAATCTCAGGCGCATCTAGCCAAATTTTAGGCGTATCTAGCCAAATCTCAGGCGCATCTAGCCAAATAAAAGGCGCATCTAGCCAAATAAAAGGCGTATCTAGGCAAATAAAAGGCGCATCTAGCCAAATAAAAGGCGCATCTAGCCTTGTAAACTGATGGCGCTTCTAGCCAAACTGGATTTGCATCTAAATACAATACAAACCAATCATTTATTTCCCAGAAAATGGAAGTATACATTGATGACATTATAATATAACAAAATCTGCATATTCTGACTTTGTTAGGTGTGGAAATCTGTCAGTAGCTAGGTGATTATAAAATTTAAATTCGATACTTAACATTAATCATCAATTATTACAACTAATTTTCATTACCCATCATTTCAGTAAATAATTTCAAATCCCAATAAAATAAATGTCAAACTTTAATGTCAAATATGATAAAATGACATTAATAATAATAATTGCCTGCCAATGTTAATTTAATTTACAGTAATAAAATATTAATTGCATCTAGCCAAACCGAAGGCACATCTTCTCAAACCGTAGGCGCATCTAGCCAAACTGAAGGCACATCTAGCCATACTCAAGGCGCATATAGCCTTATAAGCCGCAGGCGCATCTAGCCTAACCGCAGGCTCATCTTACCATATAAAATGAAGGCGCATCTAACCTTATAAAATGACGGCGCATCTGAACTTATAAAATGAAGGCGCATTTATACTTATAATAAAATGTAGGCACATCTAAACTTATAAATAACAAGAAGGCGCATCTAATCTTATAAAATAAAGTCGCATCAAACCTTATAAAATGAAGGCGCATCTAACCTTATAAAATGAAGGCGCATCTAACTTTATAAAATGAAGGCGCATCTAACCTTATAAAATGAAGGCGCATCTAACACTATAAAATGAAGGCGAATCTAACCCTATCAAATGAAGCACATTAAAACTTAAAATATTCATTCATATAAATCTCAAATCTCTTTACCAATCTGGTATCAAAAGTTGCACTTTATAAGTCGAAGGCGCGTTTAGCCTTCAAGCTGAACGTGTCTAGCTTCGAAAGTAAAAGTTGGAAATTTTCATCTATATTAATATTTATTATAATAAAAACCAACAGTTAATAAAATTAAGGCGCATTCAACCTTGTAAAATAAAGGCGCATCTAACCTTATCAAATGAAGGCACGTCTAACCTTAAAAAAAAACTTTCCCCGTATAAATTCTCAAACCTCTTCATCATTCTAGTATAAAAACAAACAAAAGTTAGAGGTACCTTAATTAGGTCGAAGGCGCGTTTAGCCTTGTCCTAGCCTTACAAACTGAATGTGCATCTAGCCTCGAAAGTCAATGGTATAATAAATTTTCATTAATATAAATATCTAGTATAATTACTTAGGGTTGGGTGAAATATTTAGAATAGTTTCATTTTAGTAATTTTCACTGCATCATCCCTATGTACATAGAAAACCAAAAGTTAACCCTAATTGTAAGCCAAAGACGCATTTAGCCTTGTAAACCGTAGACGCCTAAGGGCGTAAGCCTTGTAAACCAAAGGTGCGTCTATCCTTGTAAACCGAAAGCGCGTCTAGCCTAGTCTCAAAAGTATTAGTAGAAATACCTAAGAGCCGGCTCACTTCAAATAAAATTTTAAAGTAGCAAAATATTTTCTACCAACTACGATTAATTTTAAAAGCGTTATATTTCTTACAAAACTAAGAAATTACGCCAAATAAGTGTACTTCAAAGTAAACTTACTTCATTCATTTAGGAACACAAAAATGAAATCAAAATTATAATCGTAAACAAACCACATATCGAAACCATGTACACAAGATAATTATCTTTCGTATTATTTTATTCATAAAGATAAGTATGTACAGTTTTTAACTGTAAAATCACTTCTGTAAAATCACGTTAATTAATGAAATCGACAATTCTTTATGAACGGCCTCTTAATAGAATAAGAATTAACTTCTTGAACTAAAATAGGAAAACATGGTTTGTGGGGTCATATTTTTATATAAAAAACGTAAAGTTACCACAAAACAAAAACATACGACAAGCTGAAGAGATTCTCTAGTAGCTACTAGTATTAAATTGCATATAAACCTCACAGATGATTGCAAGAAAAATAAGAATATTATCATAAGGGCTTGGGTAGGTTAATATTTTTGGCATAAATAATAGCGGAAACGTATAATAATATCAAAAATACGTACTGTGAAGTAGCTTCAATAAGTTTTATTCATGTAAGAGGATTGTGATAAATAAAATGATGATAAAACGCCGAAAAACATCGAAAATGTGCAGAAGTGAGGTTATTTTCCATACTCTTTTCACGTAAAGTAAAAGACAGACAAATGTGTTCGTAAAACCTAGCCTGCTACGACTATAGCGTCATGGTACTACTAAAACCCTTTTGAAGGTCAACATAACCTGGTACCAATTCTACAGTAAGTATCACGTTATCCGTCTTATTCTCCGTATCCATACATCCCCAGGGTACAGTGTCAAGGTCGACTACTAACGACAATTAGAATGCACTTAGAATGGTATGAAATATAAAAAAAATTAACTTAATAACCTCTGCGGAACACATCGTCCAAGATAAAAGTTCCTATTTTCATAATTCATTATGTAATGCATTTCCAGAGTTTAAATCACGAAAGTTACAGTTGGGCAGTAAAGATAAAAAAAACATTCATTTCATGACCTCTCTTTATACAATCATGAAAATTACAATTCCAATATCAACGCACTATTTCCATCATGGTGACGACTGAGTGTAGTTTTGTGTGCAGTGTATGCACGGCCGAAGAGTCGCCTCGGCCACGTGCAATGATTGTGAAGTGTTTATGCACTGTCGAAGAGTTGCCTCGACCACGTGCAATGTTTGTGAATAATGGTGTGTATGCACGGCCGAAGAGTCGCCTCGGCCACATGCAATGACTGTGAAGTGTTTATGCACTATCGAAGAGTTGCCTCGACCACGTGCAATGTTTGTGAATAATGGTGTGTATGCACGGCCGAAGAGTAGCCTCGGCCACGTGCAATGAAAAATAGTCATAAATCTCTCGAGTGTATTAAAACTTGAAACTACCCAACTTAATTTCGTAATTTTAGCTCGGTTTAAAACGTTAGAAAAGTAAGAAATTCGTGAGCGTACATACTTTGGTTCTTCCACTGCTGATTTGTGATGAGAACTACAGTAATAACGGTGAACTACTTTTACTTTCTTCACAGGAACACACCATGATATTATTAACTAGGTTATAGCAACAATACGTTAGCAGTTTTCCCTGACAATACTTCTCTTCTTGACGGTTGCAAAGTGACTGAGCCCGCAACTGACTTTCGTTGACCGTTCTGCCGCCTATCCCCACCGCTTACCTTCCCATTCCACTGCAAATGGCGGGAAACGGCGGAGCCAAGCGTCGGTGTTGCCAAGCTATTAAACTAAAATACTACTATTATTCTTTCAATTTTGATTCGAAATCATAACAATAAAATGGATTAATTACTATCAAACTACAAAACGTCACAATTGTAACTTAAATAAACTATTAATATTTTCTCTTTATGAAACCAAAGTGATTTATTCAACTCAAGTAACAAAATAAATTGGAAGTCTTGCGTTGTCTTTTCTAGGTAGTTTCCAAAATTAAATTCATAGAGATACGAAAGTTCCGTGATAGCGAAACTGGAACTTGGACAAAGACTATGTAAATAAAAACAAATTCATCTTTTCCTCAAATAAATAAGTAAATGTTTATTATTATCATAACGTTGTAAGAACACATTGTGTACATTGTTTTTTACCCTAATATTTGAATTGAAATAAAAAGAGTATGATATCTGACCCCGAATTACGTAACTCTGTTGCTAACAATTCTCGATTGAAGTCGATTGAAATCGCAGTTGCATTGCTGCGTTAAGTAAGATAGTTGTCACATTGGTTCTTACTAAAGCAGCAATGTCACTGCGATTTCTGTCAAAGTTGATTGCAACAAAGACAATCAGCCTACTGGTATGTATGGTACTGAGTAAAGCTTCCTTATTTATTAAGTATTAGTCTAGTCTAGAGTAAAATTATTGTTTGTTTACTCGTGGTCTAACTAAGGTCTTGAATCTATTGTTTAGTAACTCTTAATTTTTCCAGTCCACAGAAGGAGAAAGTACAGACAATCTCAAATGTATTCGAATTAATATAGAGATATAACTCGATATCACCGCACCAAGTAGAGTGCCTAAATTAAATTTCGCACAATCTCTGTTTTTTGTATCAACTTTACAGTATCGTCCAACATGTAGCGGGTCTGCGTAAACACGCTACTCTATGGCAAGTTATCTCCGGCGAAGTGGTAGAACTGCAAACAGCTTCTTGGCAAGCCGCTTATGTCCCGCTCCGAGGAATTTGCACAAACTTGAAAATTTAATGAACAAGCCGCTCGGTCCGTAGGGATCCCACTCGTTCGACTCATTTCTCGCCGGAATTTACGTGTGCCACTTGAGCCGTTATGGGATTTGTGTTACGACACTTACGAGCTAATTTCGTGTGGCTTAATGAGTGCTGATTTGTAGAACAGTGACTTTATTTCTCTTAATTTTGTTGATTGAAATTTACTGTTTAGTTAAATTTATTAATCGTGCAAGAAAATGTGTATTCAGTTAGTGCAAGCAAACCATTTTTGAGTGTTACCTACCTTTAAAAGTGTGGTATTAGTTTATTTGCTTTTGGCACTTTGGGTTTAGTCAGCTATTGTTAGTACACAAAACATGTATTCATTCAAACTTACTCAATGGGAGACATAGCAATTATTTTTTTATTACAGACTGTGAAAGTTGCCCAGGAACTTTATATTCTGTGGCCAGGATTTCAAAGCGTTTTTCCATAGGTACTTCGATTAAAATTTACCTATCTCAAAATCTTTAACAACTGTTTAGTTGCTTACAAAATAGTCGTAATCGTAATAGCTCGGTAATACTGGTAATACTACAAAAGCGGTCCAGTAGGCTTGTAGCAATAAACGGTTACAAACTGGCCACGGTTCAAGGGCGGCCGACCCGGTACAAGGCCTCGCAGTTCGCAAGCTTGGCGCGAAAAATGCCGCTACTGCCACGGCGGCATTACTTATTCATTAATTTATTCAACAATTCAACACTTTCGACAAAGCGAGGAATTTTATAAGTTCAGTTAGAAGCTCCAACGCCTTTCACCATTAATTAGAATAACATTTTATTTTATGAAAACATAATAAAAGTTATTTTATAGATTAGATTGCATCGATAGATACGATATACGTGCCCCATGCCCAGTCATAATGCATAGCACCTAAAAACATTTATAAAACATCTTATCCTAGTGGAGTCAATAAGTAGTTATTAGTAGAAATATTGGTTTCAAATTGAAATGGGAATGTTTTTATCACCAATTTATTTTTATATTTTCCTGCAAAATACGAAACGTACAGTCAGCGTGCATGTTTCGTCGTACCATGAGGCGCTTAAAACTAGTGTTCAACTTTGTTTTCCTTTAAGATGAAACATTTTGAATATAAAAAGTTAAAAAGCGCCGTTTTATACGCTAGCACCGTTTGCAACCGAATACGCGATTTCATCGTTGGGATTGACGGAATCACGTAGTTTACCAGCGTGGCTATTTTAATATTTTATGCGTTTTTCAAGCGGTGAGGAAATGTTTGCGTAGGTATAACATGTATTATTCATTACATTTTTACATACTAGGTAAGCTCCGTAAAAAAGTCGCAATTGTGAATCTATGCACTATTGTAATTCTATGCACAATTTCAATAAAACTTTACGCTGAAGTTTTAAGGCCCATAGTCTAGTATTTTTAGATGGTATCATTACATTCCGTCTGCTAGTCTATAAGTAGATTAGCAAAACTGCTAAAAGTGGCCGTTTTTGACACATTTGCTATCCACTCCTGCGAATGACGACGAGGGAATAAAATGATATCTTCTAAAAATACTAGACCACGAGCCCTAAAAATTCCACTTAGGGCTGGTTTACATTATCTTAGTCTTTAGTAGAGTGCTTTAGGAGAGTGCTTTAGTGGAAACATGTAAACGGTCGTCTTATGACTAAAGAGAGTAACGTTCTAGTAGCCTTTCTACTCGCTTTCCAGTAGCACCCCCTGCGCGCCCGCTCACCCCCCGCGCGATATTTTACTCGCACTCGCACTGGAAGCATGTAAATCGTCATTTTAGTAGCGTCTTTAGTAGAGTGCATTTGCCGGTGAACGCGTGACGTGTTATTGAATTAAATAAGTATGGCGAAAATGACACTCTACTGGAAGCGTGTAAACGGTCACTGGAAAGGCACCAAAACTACTAAAGCACTCGCATTCGAATCTACTCGCACGCTACTAAGCACTCTACTAAATACTAAGATAATGTAAACCAGCCTTTAAAGTTTTATTAAATAATTTTCTATTAACAACCTGAGTGCGCCACTTTCGGTGCCACCTTTACAAAAAACGTGACTTTGTTCAAGGACCAAATTCAAAGATGAAAATATAATAATAACAAGACTCACTAGTTTTAGCCATGTAGAGGTATTAACATTTATTATGTACATTGGTGCATAATGTTAAATTATTGATTGGAAAATAAGACTAAAAAGTCTTCGTCTTCACGTATTCTCTCTAAGGAGAAATTCAGGTAGCGAAGCGAATATGATTCCACGTAGAGCATTTACCAATATTTTTGTACACGGCGCCTGAAAAAGAGTTCAACGAAATTTGGAAAAAAATCTGAACAGTTATTATTTTATCTTCTCTAAAAAATACGTGTCTGAAGTCCTGAACTGAGAAGACGTAATATTTTGATGTCTTTGTTATGTTATTTGGATGTTAAAAAGCGTGGAAAAGAGAAGCTAACATCATGCGGACACGGTCACAATACAATATATTTTACAGTAAGAGGCTAGGGCCTCTTACTGTAAAAAATATTCGTGTCGTGATTGCTCCTTTACGGCGCCCGCCTTGCAAAGGAGCAATCACGATTTGCTTAAAATATTTGTTAATCTTAATTAGAATTTAAAATAAAGGTACATGGACCCGTGATGTGACAAAAAGAAAAAATCCTAGTAATCACACTTTTCACAGGTAAATAAGATATTGCCACACATTTCTCTAAAATCAAATTTCGCTACATTTATTCGTTTATCGACGAAGAAAACAGAATGGAACATATTTTATTAATTTCCTTTGCCATATATAGTCATATTTTATGTATCTAAGTATTTTTTTTTCGTATCTCATATAAAATGTATGCATTCGTTTTTCGGATCACCTGTTTATTGACATTGTTGTTCTTTGACATTCTATTTCTATGGGTAAAACGGACGAACCCGCAGTCGGTATGCATTTGGGTTATAAAAAATTAAAAAGGAAGTACTAGTTAAGTTTACGGCTGTAATTACACCGATGACTATTCAACTAACTGCCCGGATGTTAATTAACCGGGAAATATTTCGTCATTACTTAGACTTTGATAAAGTATATGGTTTAACTAATATGTTAACTATCAGTTCGTTCTGGTTTATAAAATGATTATTAACTGATTATGTTTAGATTATTATTATTATGATTATGTTAAGGGAGATGGTTATTAATACTCTTACCGTTTAAACCTATTTTATTTTAAAGGTGTTTTTCCTTATTTGTACAAACTGAATTCACAATACGAAAGAAAAACACAAAACACTTTTTGACTATATTCCTTACTTAATATTATAAATGCGAAAGTCCGTTTGTTTGTTTGTTTGTTACGCCTTCACGTCTTAACTACTCAACCAATCATCATTAAATTTTGCATACACGTTGTCTGGGGTACAGAAAAGGACATAGGGTTTCTTTCATCCCCAAAAAAGGAACTATTCCCGATGGATAGACGAAACACTATCCACGCGGACGAAGTCGCGGACGGTCGCTAGTGCGCTTATAAAGCTCTTTTTTAGGATATTTTTTTTTGAAGTGAAAACTTTTTTAGTGGCGTTGTACGCTTTTTTGTACTGGGGAGAAAATGTTAAACTAGCGTCAGTAAGAATCTCGTGACCCTGATCGAAAATTCGTAAGACGTTGAGAGACGATGGAGAGTAGACAGCCGGCGGCGGAAGTATCCCCCTCTTTTTCTACGGGGCGCGGTGAAAATGGTGGCGCGTCATTTCAAGACGTAAACACTTGTGTCACCATAGCAACGCGCTAATTTTTTAATACAATGTCAAAACTCTAGATTTTCTGTCAAGCTATGGGTAAGACCTTCGTACAATACTGTTCTGTATTCGTAAATTCAAATGCAGAATAAATTCGTAAGACGGCAATTCGTGCAAAATTATTCCCTAACCATTCCAAAATATCAAAAATGCACAACGTTAATATTCAAGTTTTCACTTCTGCCGGCACTCCCGGAGTGCAACCCGATTTTTTTTAAAGTATCACTAAATCCACAGCACATAAAATTATATTAACAGTAAATCTTACTAAACTTATATAATAAAAAGCAAACATATTATTCCTCTATGTATGTTTCCGTAAGTTAAATGTACCTAGTTCCTTTTATTATTATTCAATACAAAATTAACACTCCCCAATATTGTTTATTAGATACGTTTGTCCATCAGCCATTTTAACGTCCTCACTGCTGGGACGCAGGCCTTCCTTATGGCTGGATAAGGAGGACGGGCCATAACCCACCACGCGGGCCCAATGCGAATTGGTGGGTGTTAACGACTGCAAATGCAGCCGGGACCAACGGCTTAACGTGCCTTTCGAAGCACGGAGGAGCTCGAGATAGTAAATTTTTAGTCACCCATACCATGACCGACCCTTGCGAACGTTGCTTAACCTGCGCAATCGCTGGGCCAGGCGCTGGACCACTGCGCCACCGAGCTCTTCGTTTGAATACGTTTATAAACGTATTAAAACATGTGTTGACTACATATCCAGCAAGCTGTTTCCTTAAAACTAGTTGCGCAGCTATTCTTACTAACATGGCATTGCGAGTTTACAAACCTCGCCGTCTATGCTGAGCAGGGTTGTCAATTCTGAATCGTTTTAATTGAATTATAAAAAATAAATAAATTTAAAAAATATTAAAAACACGACTGCCCTGCCAAAAACGAACTAAAAAGTTAAACAACAAGTGTCATTGCAGTCGGGGGACCTTATTATGGAACAATTTTTGATGAAAGAGGTCCCCCGACTACAATGACACTTGTTGTTTAACTTTTTAGTTCGTTTTTGGCAAGGCAGTCGTGTTTTTATTAATATTTTTTAAATTTATTTATTTTTATTTCACACATTTTAGTGACATTATATAGTTTTGGATCATCAAGGCCTTTCATTTGATGCTCATATTGTAATAATAGAAGACAATTTTTTTTTTCACATATGAAAATGGCGTCGTACAGTCGCCATATTGATTTTTTCTAAAAAAAATATAGCCAGTGTCACTCGGGATGCTGTAAGGATTCTAACGAAACCCCATTTATCCAAATCAGTCCAGGCATTTAGAAGTAATGGTGGAATAAAGAAACTCACAAACCCACATACATGAACCCTGAACACATATACACTCTTTTTGCTTTGGGCAGTCGTGTAAAAAACAGGTTGGATAAGGTGCAATGCAGTAGCTTAGGCTTAGAGTGCATTCGGACTGATACTGCAGTCGGTCATTGGATGGGTAAAAAAAATGTAGTGCCTATCTCTATCTCCTCCATACTACGGAAGGCACGTAAGCTGTTACTGCTGACGTGTTATGAAGATGAACATTTACCTAACAATCCACATTGGGTCCGCGTGATGAGTTATGGCGCATCCTCATTAAATGTCCAGCAAGGCCTTTGCTCGACATTTAATAATGCCCAATGCCAGCAGTGGGGGACAATGAAATGGCTAATATTTTTTACGTTATTACGTATTTACTATTTGGATCAAAGAAGCCTGGAAAATAACTTACTTAAATTTTTACAAGCTTTTATTTAACTTGCAACTTGCAATATATGTACGAGTATGTTCGGGTGGAATCTTGCAATTTAATTTTGAAGCAAGTATCTTCAACTGATGGAGCTGACATTTTGTATATTATACACGTTTAGTTTGGATGACAATGTATGGTTTTCTGTGTGACGTCATTCTAAATCCAACATGGCGGAATACCCAAAAACAAGCTATTTTTAATGCACTCTTATAATATAGGTATTAAATGCAAGGGCTTGCTTGAAATAGCTCGAAAAATTAAGGGTCGTCACTCAAAATTCAATATGGCGGACAAAAGTCCAGTCGGCAATAAAAGCTTGTACCAAAAATTAAATTTTTGACAGAAACTTATTTGCGAATAGAATAGAGCGGGTGATGCTGCTTCTCTTCGATCATCTATATGAAGACACTTCTACATAAGTGGGATATGAGTACCTATGTACTCATTTAGTTGTTTGGTTTTTGTCAGCCCTACAGCCTAGTATGATCGGCCACCGCCCCGAGCCAAGATTACTATTTTACTACTGGCTATTGTGGCTTTTGAAACTTATCCTTATGATATTCGCAACTTCCGCTTAAACTCAATAGTTTCAAAGAAAAAACTTTTATAAGTACCTACTTACTTTGAAAGTTCTATGGAGAATTTGGAGTTCGGTAAGTAAGTATATATCTGTACTTAATAATAATAAAAGTTTTGTTACAATTTTAAACTTTAAATATTGAGCTTAATAAACTATTTTTTTTATTCATTTAGACGTAAATCTCTCTTTTTTACACGACTGTCCAAAGCAAAAAGAGTGTATATGAGTTCAGGGTTTATGTATGTTTGTGGGTATGTGAGTTTTTACTTACTTTACTATCTCACTTTTACTTGTTTTAGTAATCTTTTCCTGATCTTGATAATTTATTAAATTGTTTCGTTAATTACTTAAAAAATCGAATATCGTGTGAAGAAGAGCAATAGATTAATAGTATTTTTTTTAGTTTCAGAACTTTTTCATTATTATTTATTTCATGATTTTGGAATAATAGGACACTGAACTTGCACTTTAACTTGCATAAATTCGACAATGCCACTAGTGACTAGGTAGCTCAGCGGACAGAGCATTGGACCGGATATCCAAAGGTCGCGGGGTTCGATTCCCGTCCGAGAATTGATCTGGCGCAAGTCGAATTTTTTCTAGTATATTATTTAGTATTATAATATCCTATGTTGTGGTTGGTGATATAAATATTAATGGTTTCTTTTCTTCACTATACGAAATTGCATACTTGTCTACTAAACTACGTGTTGCGCGTTGAACACTTATTGGGCTAAGGCGTGAAATACACAGAAGCGACGCGGCATGGATACGGCGGCGATACGGTGCAGATGTGAGACTTTCGGATGCTTTCGGCCAATCAAATACACGTATCGCCGCCTTCGCCGCCGTATCTGCGCCTTATCTCCGCCGCATCGCTTCTATGTATTTCACGCCTAACGCAGTACATGTGGGATTGCAGGAAGAGTCGGCAAATACTTTACTATACTAACACCTATTCCACTTGCATCTATCTCGTGCAAAATCGTCTGTAAATAAAATACTCAATTCAATTTAATTTATTTGTTCTTCTTCTTATCGAATGAGGATTAGTGGCCACCTCTGGTGTTAGAGTTTATCAAGCCGCCTGTAAGGCCTCTAACTTGGGTTAACGACTGTTATCAGATGACAACAGCCGGGACCGACGGTTTAACGTGCCCTCCGAAGCACGGAAACGCTCAGTTGTAATAGGTACCACTTTAACGGTCACCCATCCGACACCTGACCGGACCGAGCGTTGCTTAACAAACGTGATCGAGTACGATCAGTCTGTCTAGTTCCGCCATGAGCGCTAATTTATTTGTAAATTAATTTATTTGTAAATTAAGTGTACAATTTGGTCTCTAATAATAATCGTTACCTCGATCGATTAAAAAACGTATTGCGGTATAAACATGTATTCTGTGATTAAAGTCTATTTTCGAGTGAATAATATTTAATAAAAAATATAATCGATTAAGCTCTATTATGAATTTACCGGTCGCTCACAAATCTTATACTTTAATTACACTCAGTAGGCAGAGTTGCAAATACTTACGATGGATAGAGAAACCTAAACATAACCTAACTGACCTAAGTTCAGTACGTCATTACTCGGACTCCATCACCCGTCGGCGTGAAATAATTCAAGCAAAATGTATCGCCTCATCACATCGCTTGGCGAAAGGCATCCGATCGGTGGAATGTCGGCAAAAAGCACAGGGAACAGGGAACTGACAACACAAAAGGAGGGATGAGGCAAAAAGAACCCGACGCACGGAAGCCGGTCTTTACATTATCCATTGATCTACGAGGTTTGCCTTTATTTAGAAAACTGTAAGTACATCAAGTTATTATGAAACTTTGCTTGCTAAACTTATCCCGCATATTCACTGTGCTTATGTTTAAAGCACCTACCTACTGCCACGCATATAGATTTATCATTATCGTCAAAGATTATTGTATAAATAACAACAATAAGTGCGCAGCGACTCGAGACTCAATCTTTCGTATGTGGGTTTTGAAATATTATTGTGACATAAACTGTTCTGCTCTGACTTATATTGCTACGCTTGCATTTTCTTCTGTAACTCATAAATTCAGTACTTAAAAAAACAACACATTAAAGAACAGGATCATTAGTTGCAAAGACACACGACCATGTTGCCGTAGAATGGAAACTCGTAAATACAAAGTCCGCAAAACTAGTTTGCATGCATGCAAATCGACTCCTCTCCCGAATTTTATTAAGCTCAATTTGTTCTTTAATTCCTTTAATTAAGGTCGATATTTGATTACAGCGCAGTGCCTGGAATTCTGGACATCGATGTATGGCTAGTTGAAAAGTGTAAAGTGTCGCTTAATTAAAGGGAAGCCTTTGACGAAACCCTAGATGGTGGATGCTTTTCAGTTTAATTTCGTTTCGATAGCGCAGTATATTGTTATTTTATCTACTCTCATATCGTAAAATTCGAATTATGAATTTCAAAACGAATTTATATTGGCATACTTTATACACGCAATACCGAAAAAAAATTAAAAAGTTATTTTATAACATACCTTCGCTATACTAAAGTATGCTATAAAATAACTTTTTTTCTCATTACGATACAGGGCAAATCCAAGAAGAAGGCAGTGCCGCGATATTAAAAAAAAAACAATGATATTCTCATATACTTTCCATGATCAAAATGTACTCTATGGATATCGATGGCTTAGTGTAACGATTAGTCTGCTGGAATTCACTCATTTCATTATTTTTTTCTAATAGCATACGCGCCATTTTTTAATTTTAATTTTTACTTTTGCTAAAAAATGTCTGATAGTAGTGAGTGTGAAGAAAGACTCCCCGATATTTTAGATGTTGCGACGGAAAAACGTCTTACTTTACATAGGTAAGTAACCTACCTAAATCAAAGTCGAGAAACTACTTACTCTTTTTATTATTGATATTTTATTTTGTAGGTTCAATCACAAATTGTATGAGAGTAGATAAAGTTGTGTATGAAACTCTACATAACTAGGTATTAAAACACTCGTGTGATACTATTAAAAACCTCGCCTACGGCTCGATTTTTAAACACACACTCATGTTTTAATACCCCTCATTATGCATCAGTTTCATAAACTACTATTATTATTTATTGACTGCACTCTTGGACGAATGCACTCCATGAATAACACTTTATAACTTGCGATGGTAAAAGTAGTCAGGATGATGAAACATAACAATTTTGAACGGATACTAGCGCGGTTTTATTGAAAGTACTTTGGTAATTAGTTGGTATTTGGTTTGGTTTGACCGGTCCAGTCCCCCGTGACCACGCCAGCTGCAAGGGTGCCGAAACGTCGGGAAAACCAAAAATCAAACCAAATACCAACTAATTACCAAAGTACTTTCACTAAAACCGCGCTAGTATCCGTTAAAAATTGTTTTATTTCATGTCTAGTGAGCGCGTAAGCTTGAGAAGTGAATAGTCAGGATGACATAATAATAATAATAGTACAAGAGAAAAAAACAAAAAGTTTAAAATAATAATAAGCTGAGTAAAGTAAAACAAAAAACATAATAATAATGTAATGGAAGTTGGACAATAAACGAATTAAAGATCGAATTGAAAAAGAAAGAAAACCAAAATGTGTTGGAAGAAAAATTTTCTTTTGTTGATCTCAATGTACCATATTTTATGCAAATAAATTATCTTTACCTTTATCTTATCTTATCTTTATATTTACGAAAACTCGCTTCAGACATCAACACATGGTAAACAACAAAATGACAGGTCTATCCTGCTATCAATATTAAATTTTCCCTTAATTTTGATTCTGCATCTACACAAATAATGGATTAAGAAATTGCTAACAGTAAAAACTATGAGAAAGTTTTAAATAGAGATTTATTAGCTATGAATCAAGTTTTAAATCCATAGCTAAACAATAACAAAGCCATATTTGTCATGGCTGTTAATGATAGTGGGTTACCTTATAACAAAGTGCCTCAGATGTTGCAAGATATCTGCGGATCTTAACAACGGAGCTGCGTTGTTCCAAGAGATTTAAACTGAAACCCGTTTACAGTTTAATGGTATCTAAAGGAAGATAAAGTTGGAGCTTACTAAATTAAACTTTTGAGGACAAAGTACTAGCATTTCGTGGAGATTTGTTGCAGAAAATATTTGAGGTCTTAGTAACCCGTGTCGTGCGTGACCACCCGTGAAAAATTAACTTAAAACCAAATAAGACAAGATTAAATACAATAAAAAACATGTTTATTTCGACGAATCAATATTTGAATTTTGCCTTGTGTTAACTTGTTAACGATACGTATGAAACAATTAGTTGTATTGTAACTAATGATGAAACAACTGCACTTATTAAACTTCGAATGCATCAGTTATCTTTCAAAAACGTGAAAGGATTCTTTAGAGAACGTAGATTAACGTCAAGGCTACAATTGAGAGATGTTGAAAGTGAAGTGTGCGCTGAAATGCATACTCATAACGGCCTTTAGAGGCGTATATCAGATGTCTGCTATTCAAGACACAATAGTGTCGAGAGTGAATGGTCTCGGGCCACCGACCAAGCGAACCATAAGCCACTTCGCGGAGTAAACACTTGCAAATATCGCTCTAGATTATCTGACTTTGTGAAGACGCTGATGGTAATCTTGAGTTAACGACTTCATTATAGGGGGATCTTGTTGCTATCATACACGCTAATAATATACTCGTATTATTGTTATTCTAGCAATCTTGCCGTGGATATTTTTGTATTGAGTGTAAATTCTTCACAGATAACCAGTTATCTGGCCATGGTTAGCTCCGAGAAACTAGGGTCAATATTCTGTTTATGTACTTTTATCTTTGATTTGAATTTAATTTATGTGTGGATCAACACAAACCACTTCATGTATGTCATATGTCATATCATAAATGTTTTAAAAAAATCTAAAATGTCACTTAAATTTGTCTACAGGTAAAGGAACCCCAAAAAAGAGAGTGGTAAGTTAAAGTTTACGTACTTTAAAGTAAGTAAATAAGCATTAGGTATTATTTAAACAAGATTGGAATTTGGTCATGTTTGATAAAAATAAGTAATAAGACTTCATACTTATCCTTACTATAATATTATAAATGCGAAAGTCCGTTTGTTTGTTTGTTACGCCTTCACGTCTTAACTACCGAACCGATCATCATGAAATTTTGCATACACGTTGTCAGGGGTACAGAGAAGGACATAGAGTACTTTTCATCCCGAAAAAAAGTATTGTTCCCGAGGGATAGCAAAAAAACCTTTCCACGCGGACGAAGTCGCGGGCGGCAGCTAGTGATAGATAATCCTAACAGAAAAAGACGCACATAAAATCAACATGCGAAAATTCTTTCATTTGGCCACAAACAAAATTTTGTTTAAAAGTAAATTGGTTCGCTTTTGCAAACTACGTTTCAAAGATTCGTAAATTGATTGGAGATTGTTTCTGGAAAAACGTTGTATCGTTTGAAGCCCCTCAGGCTTCAGAGCCTCTGGTGTGGCTTCAGAAGATATGATCAAAGGCTATCACTGATTGATTACTACACTAATTTACTTGCTGGGTTCTTCACGGCAATCAAGTTTTGCCAAATCTGGTCCTTCCAACTTCGTTTCGTTATCTCATTTATTTATTTCCTTCTTCCATCGTTGGCCCTTCAAATCTCTCTGTTGTTACAATAAACATTAATAGATTAGTGTTTTGAATTCCTAAATCATTTAACCACGCTCTTGTTCGCCAAGGTCGCTATCTTGTTCATTTGATTTTTAATTGTTGTTTGTCCACAAAATACGATTTTTTAATACTTATGTTTTGTCTGATTTTATACCTCATTCGTAAAAGTTTCCTGCTCATTTTAAAGTCCCACACATATTATTGAATGACTTTCACCTTCTTTTACTTACTAAGTATGCATACATACATTCATTAACTTTTTGAACAACGAAATTGCACCAATGTTAATTTGTCTTTGTTGTTTAAACGTTTATAAATGAAACGCATCCTCTGTTATCTTCAGCACTCCTAATTTTCCGATCCATCGGGGCCCCAAGGAAATCAACACATGATGAAATCCCCTATCCGGCTTAGTTTAGTACGAAAGCTGATCCTGCTAACTGATATGTGATTAATCAACCGGATCTTGGAGATCTGGGTATGCCCGGACAGCCCGGACAGGAAGCCGGGAAGGGGCTTAGCCGCCCCTGGAAGGCGTCTGAACGCATTTGCAGTGTCAGGTTCCTTGCGTTGTTTGATTGCTTAATTAAATGTAAACAAAGGAAAGCTTCTTACGTTTAGCCCTTCAAGCGTCATCTAATATTGAGTTACTTACTGACTACTTAATATTACTGTTGATTAAAACATTGTATTTATGTTTGTCCATGATAGATTCTCGAGCAGTTAATATAAAATACACATTTTAGTAATAGCCTTTTTGATATGATATGATACCAACAATTAAAAACAAACAAATGGATTTGATTTGAATCACGGTAGCCTGATCCGGTTCGGCTAAAGTAATATCTTATTAAAATCGCTGCGATTTCTGAACCGGTTTCGAAATTTAATAAAGTCCTCGAGTTTTACGGTACGAATCGTAAAAGCATTTCCATCGAACATGAATAAAATGTTTCGAATTTTATGAGGCATGCAGTTCCATCTTTGATGTGAGTAATGTAGCTTTCTATATTAAAAGTCTTAACATTTACTAAGTTGATAGGTTTTTTAGGAAGACTATATTTTCGTGTATGATACGTGAATATCATAATATTCACATATCATAGACGTAAATGGTAACTTAAATTAATTGAAATAAAGATACTTAATAATGTTTTTCTCGTCTGGTACCATTTTGAACTCTACTTTTGGGTTCATAAATATTATTTTTAGAAGAAAAGGGAAGGTCGACGGTAGCAAAACTGTTACCATTTAGAAATTTTAATGGCGAGAGATGCTAATGTATGTTAATCTTTTAATAACGAGGACCTTTTTATGAACATTGACATCGTCAAACTGTATCGGCGCGAGTAGGCAGGGGTGGCGTGGAATAACGGCGTCGTGTGTCGCGCCGCTTTAATTATGAATACTGATCAGTTTACCAAATATGGTTGGTTTTAGGGGTTTTTTTCACCCACATACAGTATATTTACATTTATATGTAGGTGTATATTTAATGTGTTCAAGGTTAGACACTTAGCTACATACAACACTAACTTGCAATTAGTTAAAATATTACCGTCCTTCAAAACTCTATAGTAGCTGTAGGTTTTCCTCAATATACTTACATATAAAAAACCACAGTAGATTAATTCTATCTTGTCTACCGATTAGTGACCATGATGACTGCGAATCCCTTGGGTTCAGGTGGCAATGTTTTTTGTATTTTTTTCAACTGTTACATTTTCGAAATGCTTTGCACATTCTAAGTTTAGGATTCAATAATGGATATAAATGAACAGAAAAATATGTTCCTCACTATCAAGGGTTTAAAAATTAAAACCGTAATCCGATTTATCTTTCTAATAGGAAAATATAGCATATTTAATTGGAGATGTGAATGTCATAATAGTAGAGACATAAAACACGCCATCAACTATTACTCATCATGTTGTGACAAGCATATCAGATAGTTCTAGAATTTAAACGCAATGCTCTTTTTTCTCAGTTCAGTCACGTACAATAGGCACCTCAGGAATTCCTCGTGGCTCCTTGCTGTTAGGATTTAAGTGTCCATAACTTGGGTTTCCTTTAGCCATTCGGTTCCCGAGTACGTAGTTTAGTAGCACTGGCTATATAGCCATGTCAACAGTTGTTGATGAAAGTTGGTAAACTGAAGTACTTAAGTTATTATATTAAAGTGTACTACACTAAAATCAAAGCTATAATTTCTCCAATCCTTTTTATTAAAACTTAGAAATTATATTCGGGTTTGAAATAAGTAATCCTACTTCTTAGAATAATAACGGCATACGCTATTACTATTATCTATTCTGTGGTACAATCCGAAACCTTACACGCGTACATTCTTTTCTTCTCTTCTTTCAATTCTGAAAGGAACTAAATTGGTACAGATTTGACGCCAATTTGGGCGTTTATGTCATCGCCTTCCGAACGCGAACTAATGCTTCACAACGGGTTAGTGCTTGGCCTTCACCTCACCTGTTGTTAAGTGACGATAAGGCCAAAGGTGGAAGCGCACTACACCTGGAATCCTCATCACTGAGGAACTGGCTATCTTACCTCTAACTGCCGGAACACATCAATTTTTAAATTGTTGTTATGGCGTCAGACTTAGTTAAGATGGTGGTAGCTAGCCAGGTGGACTTGAAATAAGCCCTACCAACAACCAAACCGAGTACAAATTATTGTACTGGGCATCGAACCCGGGACCTCGTCTTACACGGGTGGGCGAACAACTAGACCACAGAGGCGGTTAAAGAGGTGTTTGTTGACAACCATCCTTCTAAAAGTTATTCTTAGTCCTACTTTTTTATCCACCGTTCCATAAACTTATTTGTGTCTTATCAATACTTATAAACCCCCCATTTGTATCGCACAAAAAATTGATCTCATCTCCGACTCCGAAGTAGTTTTATTCCGGAACATATCGAAGCGAAGTCACTTAAATATTTACGCGACACTTGCACTCATCGAAAGGAAAACAGCAACATTTTCCAATACTGTACCCCCATCTCTGGGGGGGCGTAAACGTGAATTTTATACATATCAGACTCCAGCTCAGTAGGACATAATTCAAATTAAGCCCGTGACAGAGGGCGCTCCCTGTTACGATGCTCGCAAAATTTGGAGAAGGTACAATAATTGAATTTTAAGCTGCTAATTGAACAAACGCTTTTTCCAATGAAACCTTTTATGTAGCAGGTGAAATTGATGAATTCCTTTGTAGACAGCTAATGGAATAAGTGTAACAAGAAATATATAAATAAACATACTGCAAAAGACATCGACGGTAAATCAAATTGAAACCTTTTGATCGCTTTATTATTTTCTCGGGACGAGGAAATTGATCAAAGCATTCTGACTTCTTAATTGCATAGTAGCGGGCTAGCAAATTGAATGTCTAACACAAGGTACCTAATAAATAATCCAAAAGGGTTCTAAAGTATGATTTATGTTCTTCAGACAAAAGTTTCTGTTGAACAGAACGTTTAATATTATTGGAATGAAAGCACAGTACCAGTTGCTGACTCTTAGACTTATAGAAATTGCTGTTATAGACAAAAAAACATCATCGATATTGACAAATAATAATGTAATCGGCGAAAATAATGTTAGTGAATCCTTTTTATTTCTTTGGCCCAAAAAAATATTATTCGATTCAAATCTCTCATCACACAAATGTCAGTTAACATCCAGCATATAGCCAATTCCAAGCGCCACGAATTACAGATACAGCCTACGTGACGAGAATAATAAGCAACAATTCTATTTCAATGCAAATTGCTTAATAAGGTGATGAAAGTTAAGCATTACACCAATTTGTTGTTGTTTTTTCAACGCTTTATTTTTAGTAAGCACCATTTTGTATGCTCATATTGCTTATACCCTATACCCTAAAGTAGCGGAAGGGGTAATAGCGTTTTTATTCACTTCATATATATGCATGGATCCCTAGGGTTATGTTGCCCTTATTCTACCAAAATGATGTCGGTAGTTATTGATATGGCATCATTGAGTTCAGTAGCTGAAATTACCCTTGTAAAAATGTCGTATACTTACTTACTAACATAAAAAATTATTGTGAAAAATGAGAAAGCCTAGGTGCCTATTTATAAAAAAAAAGGATTATAGTAAAACATTATATCGCGATCTTATTCACGCGAAGACCAAAACGAGACACAAAAATGTATACGACATAAATGAAAAAGTTAGACTAATAAAATTGTAAGGTATATTCTTGTCACATAGATGGATAACAACGTATTTATGAAAAAACAGAGTGCTTAGCTGAAGCGGCCACAGCAACGCCTGAATAATTCATAACGAGCCGCGATAACGAACAGGATTTCAGTTTCAAGGGCGGGACGGCCCTCCATATTGTCATTCTGTAATGGGGAAAATTGCGAAGCCTCCATTCACTGACATGAAGTTTGTAGCTTTTATTATTCCACTCTAAATTTCTCATACAATTTTTCGTTTCGATCTCCGCTATGTTACTATTATGTATTCTGTGACTATAGCTCAGCTTTTCTCGTTGTTCAGTCTAGAAGCTAATAGTGGCGTCTTTAACGAAATCATAAGGCTTTAGGAAAGACCTTTTCTAAAAAAGTTACATACTTATATTTGGCTCTCTTTTACAAAGTCTACTGGAGAAAATTTGTATTGATCAGTAAAAGAATTGAGAAATATGTGAAGTACCACGATTGGCAAAGCGACCTCCTTCAATGTCACTCGACAGCCGATGTTTTGTACCTAAGCTTGAAGACTTGTCGAGTGGCTCATTAATATGACCCTCCTCTCTCTCGACAACTGTCCATGTGTCTGTCACTACTCAATGATATGGATCCAGTAGTCCCATTCAATATTTCACATACCACTCTCTACTTTATTAATCCCAAACCTTTCAAGGGTTGAAACACCCATAAGTTGATTAACTTTCTAAAGCCCTTCTGAAATGTAGATTAGAATAGCCATCCCATTAATCATCTTGGCATGGCATTAGAAACTGCAGTTTAAATTCCATGACCTCTAAAATGCCTATTCTATTAGAAGAACACCAAAATTATATAAACGTGCTCAATCTAGATACACCCGAGAGCATTTCGTTGCTAGATGAGACACATTAAACCAAAATGGCCTTATTATAGAGTAAGTTTACACTCGGTTTAACCAAAATTATTGCTTAACAATATTACTCCTTAAGTTTGATGTCGCAAAGGCTCATATTCCTAAGCAAACTTTTTGGTTAAACTAGGTGTAAACTTACCTTAGTCTTCATTTACAATAAGGTGGGGGGAAACAAAGACTTCTATGTGTAGAAATCTTTGGGGGGAAAGCGTAAAATATCTTATTTTGCCAAAGACTTCTATGTGTATACTACACACACATAGAAATCTTTGCATTTGATCTTGAAAGAATTTTAATCCATATAGAGCAGATAAAACAAAACATTAAAATTAGAATTGCTAACAGTAATCAAAGGTTACCCCAACTCCGCCGTGACCAATTTACCAATTTATATTTAGCATGCTAGCTAGGCTGACCTGAACCAGAAGTAAAAGTGGGCCGAATGCATATAGACTTAGACTAATTTATCAAGACTGATTGTATTAGGCTCATTTCACAAATTTGCAAGTCATTAGAGATTATTAATATTAAACTAGCGGCCGACCGCGACTTTGTCCGTGGAAACCCTAGGAAACCTTTCGACCAGGATAAAAACTAGGCTTTATGGTAAACCAGGTCAACCAAATTCCATCCAAATCCGTCCAACCGTTCTTGAGTAATAAATGTTGTAAATAACCCGACTTTTTGTATTTATTTAGATATGAATCCCACAATGTATCTTTAAAAGATAACTGTGAATTAATGCTAAGCTTGAATATAAAACTGTTTTACTTAAAATTTATGCGTACTTACTTACCTTGCATTTGGTTCACAAATCTACAGTGGCGAGAGACCAGGGGGGCTACTCAAATGGCCACTTTTCTATTCGTTCGCTAACTTAAAAATTAAAAATAATCCATAAACTCCAAAATTACGTGTCGTAGGCTTGTCAATTCCATGCAATAAAATAATGTCTGTGATTTACATAAACTTGCGACGTGTGACGTGATCGTTTAATTGCTTATTTTTAAGCTTTAAGTTAGCGAACGAATAGAAAAGTGGCCATTTGAGTAGGGGGGCTTGTACTAAAAAGAACCAGTAAAGAACTCGGAAGGAGCTCCTTATTTTATTCTACCTATAAGATTTGCAAGTAGAAGAGGTTAATATAAATTATAAAAAAATCACAATAAATTGTAATGTCATTCATTGCCTTTCTATTATAATACAAAAACTTCAAACACTGTTAACTAACTTTAGTTACTTGTATAATTCTCAATAGTCTTGTCTCCGACCATAAACTTTAAAATTAATTGTATAACTTCATAAAGTATCTGAGCTCTTCGAGTCCCTGAGATGTATTCCTTATAATTCCTTGGCATTAGTCTTGGACAAAATTGCTGCCATTACAGGTAATTCAGGGGACTCTTAAATTATTGTCCCCGTGTCTATAGACAAGACTGATTTGCTCTATTTTGTTGCCATTACTTCTCGGCCGCGTTTATGAAATTACTAGTTCTATTTTGTTTTATTATTCTTGTCTTTGACTTCATAAACTATAATTCAATATCTTAGATTCGCATAAATGGCCCTTTATTTATTAAAACAGTTTTATTGACTTCTTTTTACCATAATTTAATTTTACCTCACTGACTGAAAAAACCGATGGCAATTATAAGGCTAGCTTGATTTTCAACATAACTTTTTTTACAAACTTTGGTACTTGTTTGGCTGAAATCAGAACTGTTTCTCTATTAGTTCCAAACTCATCGCAGCCGTAGAAAATGACAAATTGCCCAACTGGGACTTGACTTAGTAGAAGAGGGTTGTGTAATATTTTCCAAATAATTCATCATGAAAACGCCAACAAACTTACGTTTAAAAGTTACGTTTCTCAAGCGTTAGGCTTGAATACTTAAGAACTTATACGAAAGTGTCTCATAACTTGGGAGACACATTACAGTTAGTTTATTGTTCAGTGAACCAACGTTTTACCACATAATGCAAAATAGTAAAATAGTCCATAAACGTTTAGTTCCCAAAATCCGTCAGTTTTGATTAAAAATACAAATCCAGTTAGATGAGATTTATTAAAGTGTATTCGTAGTAGGTAGGTACTGTATGTAAGTAATATTAGCTACGATTTTGCAAATTTATCGACGTGTTAAAAATACATTCGATGTGAATCCACATTTTATTGAAGACAATCAAATTTCAATTCTCTGTACGGTCACAAAAGGTACAGTTTTATTGTATCCAACCGTTATTACATTACCTGCTCTGTAGTGTGATCTGAACTGATCCCGACCCTCGGACAATACCATCGGGATGTTACAATGTTATTGGGTTCCCTGAAATATGGAGATTGTTGTTCCCGAATCGGTTTTATCCCTTTTCTAGTGAAGTCATTAGAAAGAGCTATGATGTTGGAAATACTGCTATATCGGAATCCTATATACTTGAATAAAGTGTTCGGCACTTTATATGAGTTTATTTACGCAATATTTATACTGACTGACTGAGGTTTCATTGGCATAAAAATTAAGTTTGATTTCATTTCAAGCCTGATGAAGGGCTGAGGAAATAAAGGCATAATTGTGACTAAATCAACTTCCCAAATTGTTTAATTGATTGATATCGGTTCATAATTATGCTCATATTGCTCATTTCTTATTGTCCGATCATCTTTATTGGAAAACATAATTCTTTTAGCGCCATCTTTATTGAAAAACATAATTCTTTTAGCGCCTGGTTGACTATGCACATTAACTTTATTGGAATTTGTTCTAACATACTAGTGTAGGATGTAGGTGCTATAGTCCGTTGCACTGCCACCTATGCTACGATTGCAAAAGACTCAAGTTATTTCGGTAGGTCGTACAGCCTCGCTCCTGACATCGTGCTGTTAGGCGGCGGGCCAAATGTCTTCCTGGAATGCTACGCTATATCGCGACACTGCCTCCTTCGTTTACGTAGCAACGGACTTTATCGTTAGAAGCCAAAACTTGCCTGTTGCCTAAAATTGTCTACCTGTCTACCGAACAAAGCAACATCGCCAAAAATAGATACGAGTATGTTTCATTGGTAGAGTTAGATAGTTGATAGACAGTTGCTATCTCTACCGGAAGTTGTGTAATATGTTTTCGTATCTTCAATAAATGATTTAATGGATCAAAAAGATCAAGCTAAAACATCATGTTTGGGCTTGTTGTGTGTGGCATGTTCTTCTTTTTACTTCTAATTAATACAACAAGTGTCCTATTTTGTCTTACTTGGTTTACTCGTGGAAATATTTATAAATAGAAATGCTGAAGTTATTAGATAAATCAAAAAGTTTTTTATCTACTCTGCTTTCATAGCTCTTTTAATAAAGATTACCAGAGTCCTAAAGTAGATAATAAACAAAGTCCGACCGCGGCAAGCGTTGAACTCGAGACAGGTTGAACTTTATGATAATCTGCTATTTGAAGAGTTTCAAAACGTACCTAAACCAAAATGAACTCCCATTATTTTTGACGCAGGCATAAAATAAACAAAGTATGAGATCTCGCCTACTGTATTAGTAGCAAGGAACATGATAGATTATTTTATCAAAGTATAGAATGATATCTAATGACTGTCACTTTTACTTGTTCATTTTCAAGAGTACATGAAGAACACAAACTCTAAAAGTTAGGCCATAAATATCCTTCCGTCCTAGA
Organism: Agriphila geniculea; assembly: GCA_943789525.1. NCBI lineage: Eukaryota > Metazoa > Arthropoda > Insecta > Lepidoptera > Crambidae > Agriphila > Agriphila geniculea. Next base: position 21,378,897 of record OX038875.1, read on the forward strand.
CGGATGTTAAGTTAAGCTCGCTAACGGTGTGCGCTATCTAAGTTACCGCCAACTTAACGGGCTTATCTTAAGCTCTTCATGCGGCGAGAAGGTTCCCACTAATACTTTTAATTGGAGGATTTTTCTTGAGATTTAACTTCGGTCGACCTTAGTTTCTTTTGGATTTACTTGTTGATGGAAGTTTAACTCCAACAATAGTTTCTCTTCTTCCTTAACCTCTTTTATCAATGTTAGATAAATTAGTTTTGTATTTTGCGTGTAAGTTTCGTCTTCGGTAGTATACTTCTTTTGAATCGGTTTATTAATTAACTAAATAATAACGTTCTCATTAAGGTCAGTGCAATGCACCTTCAACAAAGCGCTCCCAACTGGGTCGAGAGGTTTGCATTGTATTCTGTTGGTGCCGCCTCCACTGCTATAGACATTATTAAAGCAATTTGCATAACCACTTAAACTACGTTATAAAAGACTTTTCATTAGAGAACTAGAGTTAGGGATTACACAATTAGAGTTTTATATTCATCATTTATATTTTTATTTGTCATTAAAATGAAATCATGCATGTTAAAGTTGCGTTAAATTTATTTTTAAACCAAACTTAATTTACGTAAGGATAAAAATGAAATTACTATGCGTCTCAATAAAGTCGGTACCAATTTAATTTCGGCCGGTACACGGGTTTTACTGCCGATTAACTTTGGATTACAATCGTAAAGTCAAGGGAAAAAAAGACAAAATGCATTTGCGCGCGAATTGGTATTCAAGAGGGCACTCGAATCCTCAATATATTTGCAAAGGGTCTATTACGGTAACAGTAAGGAGAATGATACTTGTGTGGAGTGGACCAAAGAGAATGTAAAAATAACTAGTGGAGTGGACTATTTGGACGTAATAATGACCCTCCAGAGTTCAGTTATGATTTCAACAACTAACAACAAATGAAGTTGAAAAGTTTGTAAACTACTCGTGCAGTATAGTGATACTAACTTAAAATACAAACTTTTGAGAGATAACTAAGAGGCATACTATATTTTTCTGTCGTTTCTTATGTTTAGAAAAAGCTAAGATATTGTTTATTGTACACCATCGTAAATAGATATAGGAACACAAAAGAAGCTTAGACTTGCCTAAAGATGGGTTCGGTGAATTAACTGTACAAAATATACTTACACGGTTAATTTTTAAGTACTTACATAAACCTAAAAAAGTAATGGGCGTATATTTTCCCTTTTGATCAATATGTGAAGTTAAATGTTTCAATATTTTAATAATTCTAGCAAAGATATTGAGGTTCCTTTGTGTCCCCAAATTTTATTGATTTCTGAATTTAAAGATCATTACACGCGCCTAATCAAAATTTACTATCTTCTTAACGTAAATCATGAAAAAAATGAATACGTCTTAGCACGTGTCTTGCTATTTTTGTAAGTTTGCCGATTAATCAAGATTTTTTCCGACATTTTCAAACTATTAATTATCAACTCTTAACTGCACGTACATAATCAGTAACTTGGTTTTATATCCCGATTTAATTTTTAGATAAGTAAGTACTTATTCTTACATGAAAATTAACAGTGTATTTAAGATGATCGAACATTTAGGAACAACTTTCTTAACAAAGTTACAGAGAGATGAATATTATCATAGTTTCATAACTTGCGTCAGTACTCTACTATGATATTATCTAAAGCAGCCCTTCTCAAAGTGTGCTCCGCGGATCCCTAGGACTCCACGAAGCCTTTCTGTAAAGGCTATGCAAAAATAGTGGTCATAATAAAATAACACAAAGGGGATAGGTAATAATAAGGTTGCAGAATTAAATAAAATCTATAAAAAATCCTAACTAAATGAGTTGTAATGGAATTCGTAATATGAGTGCACAACCTCGCGACATTTCAGTCAGGAGCTTGGTTAACGAATTTTTTTATTATTATTTTAGGGCTCCGTCGAATATTTAGGTTTACAAAAGGGTTCCGTAGCCAAAAAAGTTTGAGAACCGCTTATCTAAAGGAAATGCAGAAGGCGACACATGTGGTGCTCAATTTGCCGAAGTAAATCGTCGAGGCGAAGTGCCGATCGTTCCGTGCAAACTTACAGTTGGTAAGTTTTAGATGTTATTTTGAATCGCTCGCATTCGTATGATTTTATTCGAATATGAGTACCTGTTCACAATAGTTCACATTACAATAACATTTACATACTTACAGACCATGGGGTTTAAGTGATTTGTGTATTATTTATTTCATACAAATATTTGAATGTACCTACTTGATAAATACATTATTATATCTCCTGTCCAGCCTGCCTAGCATGACCGATTTATATCACGTGATATAGCGTTTTATCACGTTTAACTGTCAAAAAGACAAAGGAGTTTAACAGTTGAGTGTCGATAAAATGCTATATCACGCGATATAAATCGGTCATGCTAGGCAGACTGGTCCCGTAGCAGTAGATAGCGTGATATTATATCGTTTTATCGACAATTAACTGTCGAAATTATTTGACTTTTGACAGTTAGACGCGATATATTGCTATATGATATCGCGTTTCGGTGGTTATGTTAGGGCTTATTATAACTTAATCAATTCGTACTTATTTTGAAAATATTGATAGATTGAATATTGATACATTTTTATAAAGTCTTTTATGAACGTCAACATTAGATATTTAAACATTAGATATTAGAACGTTTCATTAGATATTTTTAACCGACTTCAAAAAAGGAGGAGGTTATTAATTCGTTGCGTATATTTTTTGTTTATTTATAAAAAGATGTAGGTATACATTTTAGTAGGCACGACATTTTAAAAGAGTTTTTACAAAATAATAAGTTGCAAGTCAAGCCTGTGATGATAGACGAATGATTCAAAATAGAGCCCTGTAGTGCCTGTAGGTATTCTGTTACCGTTTGTAGACTCTCTCTGTTGATTTTTCTTGTATAATAAATATTTATTCATGCGACGAGTAGGTACCTATAGCTACATAGTTTTTAAGAATCCCTACTTCATTAAAATAGCATTTGGCCATGAAGTAACAGACTTGTACTATTAGTTATTCTTTGGTAACAGCACAAAAAAGCATCTTTATTCATATCATTCATATTAGTTAGCCATTGTAGGTTTATTTAGATTATTCTTAGGTAGTTTGCGTATATTTGTAAATTCAAATAAGTCTAAGATCAGATCATGCATATGTTTTTTGCCTTGTCTTTATGATTGGCTACAATTTATAAATTCTAATACGCTCTGCAGCGATCTGCTTAGGGAAATCGTCAATGGCCCCGTTATGGTAAGCTTCATGAAATATGGCTGCAGGGGTGCCTGGAAGGTAATGATAACAACACTACCCACGGAACTGTGGTGTAGTGAGCGATCCATTGTTTTTAGAAAACTATATCTATGGCAAGAGAATTGTATTTACCTACTTCTAGATTTTTTATTTGGGGACACTTTGTGGTAGCTAAGGTGACTGACAATAAGTGCTCAAATGGTGGGATAAAAAGTTTATCAAAGTTTGGTGCCGAACTTTCTCGTCACAACTAAAAGTTAGTTTCCATAAAATATTTTATATACAACGTGTTAAAAAAAAACCCTAATGCCGAATATGGTAGATAGGGACCATCAAACTAAAGAACTTTTACTATGTGACCAACTCTGAAATCGCGAAAAATAAACCAGCTGTTTCATACATTTTGATATTTCGTTTTTGTATGAAACAGCCGATTTTTTTTCGCGATTTCAGAGTTGGTCACATAGTATAAGTTCTTCAGTTTGATGGTCACTACCTACCACATTCGGCATTAGGGGTTTTGTAAAACGTTGTATAAGTAATTCAGGTTATTTTTTTACATTTAATTTGTGAGCTTATAACTGTCTATACTTCAAAGATAACCCTTGTTAGACGCTTATCCATAGGGACAACTATTCCAACTTATCGTCCCGTTTTCCCACGCCGCTGTGTCCCGACTCGGCCCGTCCCGGCGATTACAGCACAATGACTTGATAAAAGCATTAAAATGTGCCGGAAGCCACTCTTTACCGGCCTTCCTAATTAGTCGGGCTCTTGTTTTATCTAACGGTTATGCTGTTCACCGCGCTTTCTTGTCCTTAAATATAGCAGTGGATGGGGACCCTTTATTATTATAAGTTTCATTAATTATCGTTTGAGAAGAGATACGTAGGCCTCTGCCACAGAATAGATATAACTGTAGTATAGCCATAGGTATTAAATACAAAAAAACCCCTGAAACAGGTGATAGTGTTATTGCTGAAACTGAACAAAATTCTCCAAGGAGCATATGTGAAAAACGTTTTTTTTCGCCTTTCCATAGTTAGTCGGTCAGCTGACCAATACATTAATACATTTTGTATCATCATCATCATATCAGCCGCACGACACCCACTGCTGGGTATAGGCCTCGCCTAAGGATCTCCACGACGATCGGTCCTGCGCTGCCCGCATCCAGTGGCTTCCCGCGACCTTCACCAAATCGTCGGTCCACCTTGTCGGGGGCCTACCCACGGAGCCGAGTCCGTTGCGCGGTCGCCATTCCAGAACCTTTCCGCCCCAACGACAATCAGTTCTTCTCGCTATGTGTCCTGCCCATCGCCACTTCAGCTGAGAAATCCTTCGAGCGATGTCGGTTACTTTAGTTCTCTTGCGGATCTCCTCGTTTCTGATTCGATCACGCAGGGAAACGCCGAGCATGGCTCTTATGTTATCTCTCCATTGCACGCTGGGTGACCTTGAGTCTCCTTATGAGACCCATAGTTAGCGACCACGTTTCACTGCCAAGTCCACATTTTGTATGGGAGTATGAATTTTTTTTCAGTTTTCGACATATGTTCCATGGAGAATGTTGTTCAGTTTCAACTCAGACCAAATAAAAAAGTAAAGACGGAGTCTTCCGACAAAGCGGTGAAGCCAGTAAAACTACGCCTTGGCTGTGTACATACACAGTTTACGCACACATATGTAACCAAACTACGCCTTGGCTTTCGTTCGTCATTGGGCGAACCCTGCCGCCCGGCCCCCGCCCGCCCTCTAGTACGCACACATGTACCATCAAAAACCGGCTTCACTTAGTTGTTCGCAACCACTGCGCAACACTCCATCTTCCTTTTTTATTTGATCTGAGAGTTTCAACAACACTATCACCTTTTTCAGGATCTGACAGGGTTTTTTGATACATGATGTATAAGCTGGTAGAAGCGATACAAAAACATTGTGTAGTCGGTATAAGTATAAAATCATTCCATGCAATTTGCAATAGGTAAGTGAAATATCTAAGTAAGACGCAACGTAAGTATATGATGTAGTATGAGAAATAAAAAAAAACCGGTCAAGAGCGAGTCGGACTCGCGCACCGAGGGTTCCGTACAATCATAAATATATTTGGATATGTTATTTTAGGACAGTCTTTAAAAAAGTAGGATAAACGGCAGACAGGTGGAAGGGCGAACAGGCGGACAGTTAATTTACAAATGCTGCTTATGGTGACTGAAAAACGTTTCAGCCACTCCACATTGCAAAATGTTTATATTACTAAGCTATCAACCATTTTAATGTCCCCACTGCTGGGGCACAGGCCTTCCTTATGGGTGGATAAGGAGGACGGGCCATAACCCACCACGCGGGCCCAATGCGGATTGGTGGGTGTTAACGACTGCAAATGCAGCTGGGACCAACGGCTTAACGTGCCTTCCGAAGCACGGAGGAGCTCGAGATAATAAATTTTTGGTCACCCATCTCATGACCGAACCTTGCGAAAGTTGCTTCACATCCGCAATCGCTGGTCCAGGCGCTAAACCGCTGCGCCACCGAGCTCCTCGTTATTATTATATTACTATATAGTAATATATATAATTACTTAGTAAAGTATGAACTTATTCTTCGTTTATTCGTACGGCAAATAGTAGGTTTGTTATATTTGAACCAGCCACCAATTTATTATTGTAGTGTTAGGTTGCGCCATCTCTTGACCCATAGTGGAACTACTTTTTGCCCTTAGGTTAGCATGCTTAGGACAGCGCCATCTGTTGACTGGTAGTGAAACTAAAAAAATTATGTTTGTTTTTTGAATTTCTAAAAAAGTGTATTATATTGAGACATCGTTTTATTTTTCCTGTAATCTTTACATAAACTACTATCACATAGAATTATTTCAGATTTTTCTCTTTGCAAACTTCGGAGATAAGGGGGGGGAACGGTATTTTTTTTTACATTTTTCATCATAAGTCGAAAACTATGCGGCCTAAGAAAAAAGAAAAAATTGTTTTAAAATGTGCAAACAGCGTTCTTTCATATGATACCCCACATGCCCTAATCACCTCACTTAAAATTTTTAAGACCCCTTTTCAGTCCCTGTTGTAAAAAAAAATTAATTTTATTATTTCTTTCTTATTTGCAAAATAGTTGGGCAAATGTCATCTAAAACTATTCCAAATTTCAAGTTGATACCATTAGTAGTTCTCGAGATATCCAGCTGTGACAGACAGACAGACAGACAGACAGACAGACAGACAGACTGAGTCACACCATAAGGGTTCCTTTTTTACCATTTTGGTACGGAACCCTAAAAAATATGGTTTTAGCGAATAATACATTTAAAATTTGAATGCTAAGTATTTGTTTTTTAATTTACACGTTAATAAATTCCTCCTTTCCCGCTACCAACTAATCGCCGATTTTAATTCATCATGGAGCACGCAATTACTGTACCATCTGTGGTCACAGCTGGGGCCTGAACTCGGACCCTTGGGCAATGATGAAAAAAAGCTCCATTTGTCCGTGTTGTCTCTTATCTGAGGTCGTAAATCAATCTAAGTAATGTATGCTGACAGTTACATTATCCTACTAATATTATAAATGTGAAAGTTTGTGGGTTTGGATGTTTGTCCCTCAATCACGCAACAACTACTGAACGGATTTGGTTGAAATTTGGCACACAGATAGAAGATAGCCTAGATTAAAACATAGAATACTTTTTATCTCGATATTTCCACGGGAACGGGAACCACGCGGGTGAAACCGCGGGCGGCCGCTAGTTAACTATATAGATTTATAATTAAAGCGTTTTAACTCTATGTTTTCATAAATTGACTAGGTTGTAGTTAAGCTAAAGATATTAAAAAAAAAGTTGTTACAGCACAAAAAAATAATAGTAGGTAACGTAGGTTGGTAGGTACTAGTGTTTTAGTAAAAGAACCAGTCAGTTTGTATTAAACTCTAACTAAACAATTCATAAATAATTGATTTGATTTATTTTATATATTTCTCTAGTGTATAAAGCCTGTCAAAAAAGGGACAATGCTAGTTTTTTTACATTCTCTTTGGGACAATGGGTACGACGTTACATACCTACTTACAAAACACCCGTCAAAATAGATCTGATATTTACATCAATTAATGTAATGTATGGGTTACATAAATAATGTAAATTGTAAATCCTTATCCTTACTAATATTATAAATGCGAAAGTCCGTTTGTTTGTTTATTTGTTTGTTTGTTTGTTACGCCTTCACGTCTTAACTACTGAACCGATCATCATGAAATTTTACATACACGTTGCTAGGGGTACAGAGAAGGACATAGGGTACCTTTCATCCCGAAAAAAGGATTGTTCCCGAGGGATAGCAAAAAATCTTTCTACGCAGACGAAGTCGCGGGCGGCCGCTAGTATCAGATCTATTTTATCTGGATATTTATTGGATCTGAACTCTTTTAAGCGTAACGTAAATCTAAAAAAGTAACATTGTACCATTTGTGGTAGCCGCCCTCGCCGTCGCCGCCGTCCGCCCCGCCCGCCCGCCGACTTCCAGCGGCGAACTTTGATTATGAAAGCCGCCCTTGTAATCTGCCGCCCTAGAATATAATAAACTTGCCAATTTTGTGCCACTGTCCCGCCGCCGCCTGCCTTTAGGGCGGCGGCACCGGGATCGGCAGACGTAACACATATTTAAAATTTTATTGAAAATACCTTCTTATACTTCAGCCAAGTTACGTAAATAACGTTTGCCGATGTTTTCAGAAATACCTACAATTTCACCTGTTTTATGTGTTTTCGTTCTCGGAGCTCTTATTTAAGCAGCGTTTGAGTATTCGGCTGTAAGTGCTCTAACCAACTGCTCTGATTATGGGACCTGTCCAGTGTGTAGGGTTACCAGGTGACAGGAATTTTCCTGACATGTCAGAAATTTGATGCATCTGTCAGGAAAACAGGGAAAAGCTGTAGTTGTCAGGAATTTTTGATATCCTAAAAAGTATGAGATTTGTTAATCATTTTGGTAAGAAAAAAATACCAAACGTCAACTAAATGAAGAATGTAGATGTGGGTGACAAAATGTCAGGTTGCTGAAAAGTCAGGAAATCTCATTATTAGATCTGGTAACTCGACCAGGGGCCCTACCGGCTAACTTACATGGCTGGCTATCGTAATAATAGCTTTCATTTGACAGATGGATGTGATACATTGCTGCTTTTCTTTGGTAAGACTTTTTTGTACCAAAAAAATAGCAATGTATCACATCCATCTTTTGGGTACAAATACACATTGCTACTTCTTATTGGTACAAAAAAGTCTTACCAAAGAAAAGCAGCAATGTATCACATCCATCTGTCAAATGAAAGCGATTACGATAGCCATGTAAGTTAGCCGGTACGGCCCCAGGGTCGGAAGTGGGTCTGATCCTCCGACAATTTCCTTCTTTGTACCAATTCTGACCATGCAGCTCGGTAAGTACTGGTTACCCATTTAAAAACTTCGTAATATTTATGTCGATTAATTATCCGCTTAATAACAACCATCGTATTCTTTGCGTAATAAATTATTTATTACCTCCTTATTATCGCGCTTAGCGACATCACTAGAGCTTCCCTCACATTAACCTACTCAGTTAATTAAGAATCGGCCACATTTAACCGTAAGGCCTATCACTACCAGTTAGTATGGAAATTCTGCGAGTTGTTTACTTTAATAAGGGAAGCTAATTCCTGGGCATGGCGCCGCAACGAATGCTCGTTTAAAAACTTTGTAAATTACTTTTGTTTTACTCTTGAATGTTGCTTATATTGTGGCATTCTGTGAGGGGGCAATGCTATGTGTTGTCTACTTGTGATATTCCATGAAATAAGATAGGTGAAAAAGATTGTGATATGACGATCTTTGAACTATAAGACGAAAGTATGTACACATATATTAAAATCTGGGACAGTTTTCTTTTTAATTTAAAGACTGAGTAAGTAAATAGGAATTTCTAAAGAATTATTTATTTATCTAAATGTTATAGCAATAACCAACTTTATTTGTCGAGTGATACGACGATTTCGTAAAATTGCCATTAATTAGTTATGAACGAAATGACTGAGTGACACACCACATTTCTAAAACAAAGGCTTTATTTAGCCATATTCGGTTTCCCTATCGATCGGACGCGTTCGAACTAATAAACATGACGCAGTCGTAATAACCAAATTCGTTTGGAAAACAACGGACTCGTCGAACCAACTGACTGATGTTTTCACAGACGACTTTTCGCTTTTTAGTTTACTAAAATTGGTGGTTTTCGGAGGCAGTTCCAGCGCAAGCATGCGATATAGAAATTAAAATTAATTCTTTGGAATTTGAATATAGCAGTGTAGTATGATTGTTATTCAATTTTTCGGTGTTGATTGTTTTTATAGCCTTAAATTGCAAAGAAAATGGCAAAAAGTGTAAACTTCTATCATTTACAGAAGATCGAAGTGTGTATATTTTAATTATAATTTTAAGTGTTAAACTAATTACTTTATTATTCAATTATAGAGGAAACTAGGTACACACTACAGTTCATATCATTTACTTTGCTTAATGCAGTAAAGATCGGGGAAACCTTTTGTGTGAAAAGAATAACAAAAGCAAATTAAGTAGCTATATATTGAGTTTAGGTAGCGAGCTTCATATCACATCATTAATGTATAATATTACTCTTTGTTCAATTCATATTCCAATGCCCGGGGCTCCGTGCTTAATACAGCATTAAGCCAAACCAAATGAAAATTTACGCATTTACAAAGTCATGAATTTTTGACCGCGCCATTCTGAATTTATTGCGGGATCGTCAGAGATTTTGGATTCTCTTCGCAGCAGCAGTATTATTTTGTTTCAGATTTATGATTTTTAAATTCACTGTTCCAGTCTTTAAGTACAGGGTTTATACAGGGTTTTGTAAAACACCAACATCCTCGCAGGAGTGGATTTCTTACATCATAAACAACAACATTTGTTCTACGACTTTCCGAAAATAAAATAAAATAAGTACGATTTACAAAACTCAATCAGCGTTCGGACATTTTGTACGGAAAGTCGCTTTATTAGCCGTAACGGAACTTCATGTATTAAAACAACGTTGTTTATTGAAATTGTTGCTCATAATTTCTTGGTAAAATAAAGTCAACTTTTAATTGAAAGAACATTGTTTTGTTACAGGTTGCGAGGAGGAGACATTCTTTCGGAGTTCATTGTAAGTTATTAAATAATGTTGATTAATAAGTTACACGGAGCACATTATTTTGAAATCTTAGATTAAGGGTAGAGTCTTAACTCTCAGATCATGGGTGACTGTGGTACTGTCTATATCAAAGACAAAGACAAGCTTAAAATGTATGGCTCTAGCTTTCAAATCGGAGCAATGTAGTTATGTGATGTTGTCAATATTAAACAAGGATCTCTGTATAGAGTTGTACCTAAGCCTCGGGTTTGTGAAGTTTTTCATCAGTTTTTCGAAATTGCTGGAACATGATTTTCCCCATATCTCCACTATTTTGAAAAATTTCGAAAAACTGAATCGACAAAAATCAATATAATTAGGCCGGCCACACACAGACGGAATCTCGTTACGGAATTCCGTACGTACGTGATTCCGAACGCAGCAGCTGCATACAAAATCTATGGGCTGCCACACACAAGCGTGTTTTTTCCGTACGGAATCTTCATACATTGTCGAAATTACGTTCGGAATTCCGTTACGTGATTACGTCTGTGTGTAGCCGGCCTTATAGAACCTGCTCACAAAATTTTCGAGAGAGAGAGAGAATCGGTAGAGAAATGCGACCTTTAGGAGAACAGACAGACAGCCTGCCAGACATACGAAAGCATTTTTGCCCAGTAAGCTGAAATGAAGAGGCTTCGCTCGCACTTCGCGGTCGCTCGGTCAAATACACTTCTTTAAGAATTTAATTTCTACATCGCCTCGACTTCAGCTAAAGCTGTTTTCATAAACATCTTTCTTGTTTTCTTATAATTTGTTTTCATAATTTTCGCGTTCGTTAAACGTATAATAGGAGGAATTAAAAGGCGTCATTTCCAACCCAAGTCGAAAAAAAAACGACCAGCATAAGACGGACGCCATTCAAGGTTCAAACGGATACGATTTCAACGTTTTTTCCGCGCTTGTTTTTTCCATCTTATTAATAGTAAACAGCTCGATTTTTTTTACATTTTCTGTTTCTTACCGTATATTATTATTTCCTGAAGATTTACAATTGAAATTTTAGTCCGTTATATTACTTAAAACTATATCTGTCCATTTCATTCATATTAATATTAAAATTAAGATTGATATTAAATTAAAGGGCCTGTTGCACAATGTAAAAGTAAGTTCTAATCTAAGTAGCTCTCTTGATAGAGGATTTGACAGTAGGTTGTGATACTATGAAAAATATGTCGAATAATCTGTCAAGTAGGTATGTAAAGAACTCAGAACTTACTTTTACATTGGGAAACAGTATATTTTACTAAGTAACATCTCTACTTTTTCGTTTTCATTTCTTTTTTCATATATGTAGTTATTACTAGACTTTTTCCACACTCAAATGTTGAAAAATATGTCAAATCATCTGTCAAGTAAGCTAGTCAGAACTTACTTTTACATTGTGAAACAGTATATTGTCCTAAGTTGCAACTCTACTTTTCCATTTTCATTTATTTTTTCATGTAAGGACTTAATATAGTAACTAAACTTTTTCCACACTCAAATGAAATAAATAATGAAATTAATTTAATCTCCATTCTAACGCTTACGAACGCTAACCTCTGAAATATGGCAACAGATAAAGAATTCTATTAAGAAGTTGGAGAAATGGTTTTATCCAATATACCTCTCGTCTCGAGAAGAGGGTCCGATGTCCGCAATTATATGCAGATTAGGCACTTATCTTCAAGAGTTACTTAAGGAAGTAAAACAGCATGCTCCGGGCTCCCAGCTTTGGCCGTAAAAGGGTACCCTTAGATTGAGTACTTGGATGTCTGTTAGTTGCAGCTTTTTTTGTAGAAACACAGTAGGAATAGGAGCTTAACTTCAGTAAGTAGGTGGTACATTTGAATGATTTTATTCGGCTCTTAAAGAACAACTTTGTTTTTTCCACTTGTTTGTGGACTTTGTGGTGTGATACTTAACGAGTAAAAGTACCCAAGATATTTTTTAACAGGAGCTGTTACACTTAGAGAACTTTATTTGTTAAAAACGCCAAGGACAGAAAATATTTCTTCATTTTTAGGGTTCCGTATCCAAAGGGTAAAAACGGAACCCTATTACTAGGACTCCGCTGTCTGTCTGTCTGTCACCAGGCTGTATCTCATGAACCGTAATAGCAAGACAGTTGAAATTTTCACAGATGATGTATTTCTATTGCCGCTATAACAACAAATACTAAAAGTATAATAAAATAAATATTTAAGGGAGGCTCCCATACAACAAACGTGATTTATTTGTCGCTTTTTGATTTATATTAATAACGACAACAGGTAGACAGTTGAAATTTTCATAGATGATGTATTTCTGTTGCCGCTATAACAACAAATACTAAAAACAGAAAAAAATACTCCCATACAACAAACGTGATTTTTTTGCCGTTTTTGGTACGTAAAGAAGTACTGTTACTTTTACAAAGTGGACGGTTTCACATCCTCCTTACTGAATAGTCGCCGGCTAAATTATGTCCACTGACATAATTACAGGATATGCTAATAATTGGCTGAGGACTCTAAGATTGGCTGAATTCGTTGTTAAACTCGTATCATATGTCATAGCATTGCTGAGTATTTCATTATCCTTATTCAGAACTTCAATAGCAACGCTGTTACGTGGTTGTGTCAGCCCGCCTAGCATGGCCACCGAAGCCACCGAAACACAATATGATATAGCGATTTATCACCTGTCAAAAGACAATGGATTTTGACAGTTGAGTGTCGACAAAACGCTATATCACGCGATATACAGGGTCATTTTTTTAACACCATCCAAATTTTTTCTAGGCATTAGGTATCATTAAAACTCTTCAATTTTGAAAAAAAAAAATAGGTAGGTAATTTTTTGCAAAAAAATATTTTGTCCGAGTGAATTATGGCAACAGCATGGTTCCTAGTCAAATACTATCGTCCTACATGTTTTGAATCAGAGGCAACAAGGAGGGGTTTGCGGGGCGGTGGTGCCGAGAGCTGTACGGCAACTGACGAACAACCCGACTGTCTCGTTCTCGCAGACGTGCGGCACCCTGATTATCTAAAAAGAAACTATTTAGCGACCGGTTTCATTCCACATACATTGCTACTTTTCTTTGGTATGTTTTTTTTTAATCCAAAAAGAAGTAGCAATGGATCACTATCATCTATGAACTGCAACCGGTCGCTAGGTGGTTTCTAATTAGATAATCAGCCCGCGGAACATGAGACAGAAAATCGCGCGCGTAATCATCTGCTACGCACGGTGTATTGTGTCAGCAAATGTAGTTTTATTTTGGATAACTTTGTATAGCCTTAACTTAATATTTTAGTACTGGGCGATATTTAAAGAAAAAACACGTGTTTCATAATTTTTTTCAAAGATTATAATATATAAATTTGGATGGTGTTAAAAAAATGACCCTGTATATATCGTGTTTCGGTGGTCAGAATAAGTATATACTATTACACAGTTTTTTTAAATTTGTAAAACAACATTGTAAATAAAATTTATGTTAACGACAATGTTATTGTCGTAAATCGCTGCTGTTGACTTCAACTAAATCTGTGTTCAGTCTGTGTTCGCGCCATTGAGTTTTACGATCTAATAAAATTATTAAGTTTCTCGCCGCGCCTTGGACATACTTACATAAGTACTCTCATTTTAGGGAACTCGTCTTTACATTCTAACAACAGCCATTTTACCTTATTTTACTCGTACAATCAATAATGCTAATTCTAACTTTTGACAACCCAGTTTGACCAGGTAGTAGTGGAAGAACATTTAGTTTTAGGACAACCTAAATTGGCCACTTTAGGCACTTTTACCTACAAAGGTAAAAGTGTCTAAAGTGGCCACTTTTGCTGTTTTGCGTGTTAATACTCTGTGCTACAACGAACTATATTTTACTGAGGTTATTGTTTGTAAATAAACTATTAAACCTTAGTTTCAATCTGTACATGTGAGTTTTGAGTACTTAACGAGCAATAAATTTAATTAAGATGAGGGCACCACTTTGACTTTTAGGTATATATATAGGGCCCCTAAATCTTCGTGTCCGACTTACCTCAGTGTCTCAAGACGAAAGTCTATGAACAGTGTGTGTTGCCAGTGTTGACTTAAGCCCGATTTACACATCCATAAGTAAGTGAGTAAGTTCAACTGTCCTTCTACTTAACTACTTTATCGGAAAATGGACAGTTGCGTCCAAACGGTAAATTGACTTCGGCAAGTAAGTAAGTTCATAAGTCGACCGCGCGCGTCGGATGACGACGACATTGCTACTTTCTTTATAAATAATTTTATTTACATTGCGGCCAACCATGGATTGGATGGATGAATTTTTAGGTTATTTAAAGACGATTTCAAGGTATGTCACTCATTATATGGTCTTTTACATATTTTTAAGTAGGTACTTAATGTTTTTTTAGGTGAGCTATAATTACGTTAAGTATAAGAGGTTAATTCGCGAATTGTTAACAGACGGCCATTTGTTGCAAGATCTATTCCTTTATACCAAAACAAAAACATAAACCAATGGTAGTAATTTTTTTTATTGTCGTAATAAGTTTTCTATTCCTAACTAATACCAAATTTTAATTATTATTTATTTATTATTTATTAATCTTCTGGAAAACCAACAACTAGTAACAAACAAATAGCACTCGTAATAACAGTAAAGTCATTTACAGGTCCTCGCATATATACATATAACAGGCTGATCTACAAAAAGCGATAAAACAAATAAAACGTTATTCTTACACTAAAATATACACAAAGTTAATTGTAATTACAAACAAATAAAAAATTTCAAGTACTTACTGCACAAACATTAACGATATTATCCTTAAATCAGGTGTTCCTAAGCTACAATTATAGTCTAAGCAAGCTTAAAAGCATAAAAATACAACAACCGCTCATGTAGCCAACAGAAACTGAGACAATCACTAAAAAATATATATTTAAATGAAGCTCAAAATCTATTCATTTAACTTGTTTTAGGATTTATTTATGAATGGTATTCGATCGGAATAGAAGATTAATTACGATAGTAAACAAATACCATTGGCATTAGATTTTTGGTATTAGAACGGATTAGATCATTCCGCTGCGACAGATGTCAACTTATGAACTTACTTACTTGCCTGCGGACAGTGCCGTTTGCACGGCGGCAAGTAAGTTGGCGGAGAGCGGGAGACGAAGCGCTACTTGCCTGTCCAAAAAACAAAACCCGATCCTATCCTGCGGCAAGTTGCTACTTACTTACTTGCCGGACAGTGTCCACACGCGGTTTCTACTTACTTACTTACTTACTTATGGATGTGTAAACCGGGCTCGGGGCAGTGAAACGTGGTCGCTAACTATGGGTCTCATAAGGAGGCTCAAGGTCACCCAGCGTGCAATGGAAAGAGCCATGCTCGGCGTTTCCCTGCGTGATCGAATCAGAAACGAGGAGATCCGCAGGAGAACTAAAGTAACCGATATCGCTCGAAGGATAGTTCAGCTGAAGTGGCAATGGGCAGGACACATAGCGAGAAGAACTGATGGCTGTTGGGGTGGAAAGGTTCTGGAATGGCGACCGCGCACCGGACTCGGTGGATCGATGATCTGGTGAAGGTCGCGGGAAGCCACTGGATGCGGGCAGCGCAGGACCGATCGTCGTGGAGATCCTTAGGGGAGGCCTATACCTAGCAGTGGGTGTCGTGCGGCTGATATGATGATGATAATATAGGGCCCCTAAGGATGGGCAATATGAGCAACTTAAATTTTTCTTCCCCGTATTAACACTTCCCTAGGAGTTTAAGCAGTATGCTCAAACACCGGAGGACAATAATAAGATTTGCTGTAAAGTATCCAGCTGGGAGTTAGACGTCTTCTGCAAATAAGATACGTTCCAAACGATTTGTCTTGAGTTACGATTCTCGTCTCAACATTTCTGAACAGATTCGAGAACTGTTTACTATCGGATATTAAAAATACCGGTGCCCGGGGACCCAACGGATATCCAATATGCTTTCCGTTTCAAACAGATTCAATAAATTCGAAATATTCAGCAGTCATACATGTTTTATACATAGCAGACTTTTTCATACATCGCAATCTGAGTTCGTTAATCGCAACAACAGTACTTACACACCACTATTATTAGAGATAAGATTTTATGAAAAATGTGTAAATAAGAAATATCGACACATTATTTATAAAATCTTACTTATTTCTAATAACAGTGGCGTGTTGTGTACGGTCGGCCGTCAAAAATTTCCCCAACTAATCGCAGCCCGAGGCTTCTAAGCTCCACGTTTGCCAAGCTCCTTAATTATAGAAGCAATTTGAGAATCAAGCTCCAGACCAATTCTGACGTAAACACCCTCACTTGCTGCCACTATAGCCAGACCTCTAGCTTCCAGTTTTTAGATTGACGAGCTGTTAGATCATGATGTGTGGAAGGTTCTTCGTTATCTGGCCACAGTTGAGGGATGTAGCTGTTATGCTTCGGCGTCAGAGCAAGTACACGTTCCACTGTTGTCATGTTTGGGTTTCTATCAATTAGACCATTTCCATTTTCAGTCCGTTAGGCTTTTAGCTGGGTAAATGATTTTATGGATGTGTTAACTTTTACAACTACGCGCTTACAGATACGGTTCCGGTCTATCCACTTTTCTATTATAACTTGTGGTGCTCTGCTTTACTTTACGCAATACACGTGTTATTTTTCGCGTTTCTTTTGAGCACTCCTATTACAGCTTTATACTTAGCTTATTTAGCGCCATGTTTGGGAATGGTAGTTTGCCAGATGGACTTAGAATAAGCTCAATCAGCAACTAAAATCTATGGGTACCATTGCTGGTTCCTTAAACCCTAGTTATATGGCTTAGGGGACAAGTCGTCCTCATCTAAAACTGGGACCAGGGACCAGTTGCCCCCGTTGAAATTTGATAATAGGCAAATAGGACCACATTGGTTAAGGCTTTGAGACGATTTGCACCTTTAATATTTAATAGGGGTTTATTGGTCCCATTGTGATTAGATGGCATCTAAGCCATAAGAGCCTATTGCAGGTCCTTGACAGAAAATGAATTTCGTTTTATGTTAAGAAGATGATAGTATTTGACATTCCTTCTGCGTCATGCAATAAGTATCATACACTGAGAAAAACGGGCTACTTAAAATTGGCAAATTTGTAATGCACTGGCAGCCAGATACGTATAATGTGCTTTTCACATGAAATAAATAAGAGCCATACTTATAATGAAACGACACCATGTTCAGTAAGTATGCGGCATAATGCCCTGTAAAGACAATGTAAACGAGTTACTTGTAATGAGGCCGAATCCTTAATACGTAAGCCGCATCATGAAATTACTGTGCCCGCACTGTTAACGTTTACGTATGCGGTTTAATGATGCCGCATATGTATTAACAGAGCAGCATACGTAATTTACTTAACCCGCAACAGGAAATATGTATGCGCTATACGTACGAAGGTATACAGCCGCATTATTTCAGTATCCAGGCTCTTTACAACAGTAACTGGTTGCCAAATCATTGTACTGACTCCGTCTCATTAAGTAATGGTCCGGGTTACGTACATAATGTACGAGCAGGGTCGGAGATATGCCGATACATTTTACGTACACGGGATAATTAATAATGTCTCCGCCTACATAATCATTTACGTATCCTGGCTCATTTTACGAACTCCGTTTACTTACTGGCAGTGTTTGGTACATAGAATCTTTATGACGTCAGCCGCATCATGAAATTACTGTGGCGCACTCTTTACATTTACGTATGCGGTTTAATGATTCCGCACAGAGCAGCATACATAATTTACTTAACCCGTTACATAAAATATGTATCCGCTATACGTACGAAATTATACAGTCGCATTATTTCAGTATCCAGGCTCTTTATAACAGTAACTGGTTGCCAAATCATTGTACTGTCTCTGTTTCATTAAGTAATGGTCCCGGTTACGTCCATAATGTACAAGCAGGGTCGGAGATATGCCGATACATTTTACGTACACGGGATAATTAATAATGTCTCCGTCTACATTATCAGGTATTACGTATCCTGGCTCATTTTACCAACGCCGTTTACTTACTGACTGTGTTTGGTACGTAGAATCTTTATGACGTCAGCCGCATCATTAAATTACTGTGGCGCATTATTTACAGTTACGTATGCGGCTTAATGATTCTGCACGGAGCAGCATACGTAATTTACTTAACCCGTAACATAAAATATGTATGCGCTATACGTACGAATAATTAAACAGCTGCATTATTTCAGTATCCAGGCTCTTTATAATAGTAACTGGTTGCTAAATCATTGTACTGTCTCTGTCTCATTAAGTAATGGTTCCGGTTACGTACATAATGTACGAGCAGGGTCGGAGATATGCCGATACATTTTACGTACACGGGATAATTAATAATGTCTCCGTCTACATCATCAGTTTTTACGTATCCTGGCTCATTTTACGAACTCCGTTTACTTACTGACTGTGTTTGGTACGTAGAATCTTTATGACGTCAGCCGCATCATTAAATTACTGTGGCGCATTATTTACAGTTACGTATGCGGCTTAATGATTCTGCACGGAGCAGCATACGTAATTTACTTAACCCGTAACATAAAATATGTATCCGCTATACGTACGAATAGTTATACAGCTGCATTATTTCAGTATCCAGGCTCTTTATAACAGTAACTGGTTGCCAAATCATTGTACTGTCCCTGTCTCATTAAGTAATGGTCCCGGTTACGTACATAATGTAAGAGCAGGGTCGGAGATATGCCGATACATTTTACGTACACGGGATAATTAATAATGTCTCCGTCTACATCATCAGTTATTACGTATCCTGGCTCATTTTACGAACTCCGTTTACTTACTGACTGTGTTTGGTACGTAGAATCTTTATGACGTCAGCCGCATCATTAAATTACTGTGGCGCATTATTTACAGTTACGTATGCGGCTTAATGATTCTGCACGGAGCAGCATACGTAATTTACTTAACCCGTAACATAAAATATGTATGCGCTATACGTACGAATAGTAATACAGCTGCATTATTTCAGTATCCAGGCTCTTTATAACAGTAACTGGTTGCTAAATCATTGTACTGTCTCTGTCTCATTAAGTAATGGTTCCGGTTACGTACATAATGTACGAGCAGGGTCGGAGATATGCCGTTACATTTTACGTACACGGGATAATAAATAATGTCTCCGTCTACATCATCAGTTATTACGTATCCTGGCTCATTTTACGAACTCCGTTCACTTACTTACTGTGTTTGGTACGTAGAATCTTTATGACGTCAGCCGCATCATTAAATTACTGTGGCGCACTCTTTACATTTACGTATGCGGCTTAATGATTCTGCACGGAGCAGCATACGTAATTTACTTAACCCGTAACATAAAATATGTATGCGCTATACGTACGAATAGTTATACAGCTGCATTATTTCAGTATCCAGGCTCTTTATAACAGTTACTGGTTACCAAATCATTGTACTGTCTCTGTCTCATTAAGTAATGGTTCCGGTTACATTTTTGTTTTTAGGCCGATTTTGATGAAACTCGGTTTTCTGGTACTATTATACAAGAAAGCTTGGGAAAAAAATGTGAACAAAATGAAGTTGTGAATAAATGATTTATTTATTTATTATTATTATTATTATTATTATTATCTATTTTTTATATCTTATTATTGCGTTGCTGTTTTCTGTCAAAATAGTACCAAAAAACGGAGTTTTATCGAAATCGGCTCACGAACAAAAAAGTTAACAGCCATATTGGACTTTTCAATATTTTCAACATTGCGTTGCTGTTTTCTCTTTATAATAGTTCTGAAAACCATGTTTCATGGAAATCAGCCCACAAACAAAAGAATTGGCCGCCATCTTGGATTTTTCAATATTTCGAAATTTGCGTTGTTATTTCTTTGTCAAAATTGTACTATAAACTGAGTTTCATCGAAATCAGCCCAAAAACAAAAAAGCTGGCCGCCGTCTTGGATATTTCTATTATTTTTAACATTGCGTTGTTATTTCCTTGTTAAAATCATACAAAAAACCAAGTTTAATCGAAATCGACCTAAAAACAAAAAAATGGCCGCTATCTTGGATTTTTATATATTTAATATTGTGATGCTGTTTACTTGCCAATATAGTACCAAAGACCGAGTTTCATCGAAATCGGCCCAAAAACAAAAATGTTGGCCGCTGTCTTTGCTTTTTTTTCAATTTTAAACATTGCGTTGCTGTTTTCTTGTCAAAATAGTACCAAAATGCGAGTTTCATCGAAATCGGCCGACAAACAAAAAGTTGACCGCCATCTTGAATTTTTAAAGTTTTAACATTGCGTTGTTATTTGCCTTGTTAAAATACCACCATTAACGGGAGTTTCATCGAAATCGGCCGAAAAACAAAGAAGTTGGCCGCCATCTTGGATTTTTTTATATTTTTAACATTGCTTTGTTATTGCCTTGTTAAAATAACACCATTAACGAAGTTTCATCGAAATCGGCCTAAAAACAAAAAAGTTGGCCGCCATCTTGGATTTTTATATGTTTAACATTGCGTTGCTGTTTTCTTGTCGAAATAGTATCAAAAATCGAGTTTCATCAAAATCGGCCCACAAACAAAAAAGTTGGCCACCATCTTGGATTTTTTATATTTTTAACATTGCGTTGTTATTGCCTTGTTAAAATAACACCATTAACGAAGTTTCATCGAAATCGGCCGAAAAACAAAAAAGTTGGCCGCCATCTTGGATTTTTATAGGTTTAACATTGCGTTGCTGTTTTCTTGTCGAAATAGTATCAAAAATCGAGTTTCATCAAAATCGGCCCACAAACAAAAAAGTTGGCCACCATCTTGGATTTTTTATATTTTTAACATTGCGTTGTTATTGCCGTGTTAAATTAACACCATTAACAAAGTTTCATCGAAATCGGCCCAAAAACAAAAAAGTTGGCCGCCATTTTGGATTTTTTTACATTTTTAACATTGCCTTGTTATTGCCTTGTTAAAATAACACCATGAAACAAGTTTCATCGAAATCGGCCCAAAAACAAAAAAGTTGGCCGCCATCTTGGATTTTCATATTTTTTACCTTGCGTTGCTGTTTTCTTGTCTATATAGTATCAAAAATCGAGTTTCATCGAAATCGGCCCAAAACCAAAAAAGTTGGCCGCCATCTTGGATTTTTTTACGTTTTAACATTGCTTTGTTATTGCCTTGTTAAAATAACACCATTAACAAGTTTCATCGAAATCGGCCGAAAAACAAAGAAGTTGGCCGCCATCTTGGATTTTTTTATATTTTTAACATTGCGTTGTTATTGCCTTGTTAAAATAACACCATAAACTAAGTTTCATCTTAATCGGCCAAAAGACAAAAAAGTTGGCCGCATCTTGGATTTTTATATTTTTAGCATTGCTTTGCTGTTTTTTTGTCAAAATGGTAACAAAAACCGAGTTTCATCGAAATCGGCCCAAAAACAAAAAAGTTGGCCGCCATCTTGGTTTTTTTTACATTTTTAACATTGCCTTGTTATTGCCTTGTTAAAATAACACCATGAAACAAGTTTCATCAAAATCGGCCTAAAAACAAAAAAAGTTGGCCGCCATCTTGGATTTTCATATTTTTTACCTTGCGTTGCTGTTTTCTTGTCTAAATAGAATCAAAAATCGAGTTTCATCGAAATCGGCCGAAAAACAAAGAAGTTGGCCGCCATCTTGGATTTTTTTACATTTTTAACATTGCTTTGTTATTGCCTTGTTAAAATAACACCATAAACTAAGTTTCATCTTAATCGGCCAAAAGACACAAAAGTTAGCCGCCAACTTGGATTTTCATATTTTTTACCTTGCGTTGCTGTTTTGTTGTCTATATAGTATCAAAAATCGAGTTTCATCGAAATCTGCCCAAAAACAAAAAAGTTGGCCGCCATCTTGGATTTTTTGTACATTTTTAACATTGCTTTGTTATTGCCTTGTTAAAATAACACCATGAAACAAGTTTCATCGAAATCGGCCCGAAAACAAAAAAGTTGGCCGCCATCTCGGATTTTCATATTTTTTACCTTGCGTTGCTGTTTTCTTGTCTATATAGTATCAAAAATCGAGTTTCATCGAAATCGGGCCAAAAACAAAAAAGTTGGCCGCCATCTTGGATTTTTTACATTTTTAACATTGCTTTGTTATTGCCTTGTTAAAATAACACCATTAACGAGTTTCATCGAAATCGGCCCACAAACAAAAAAGTTGGCCGTCATCTTGGATTTTTATATTTTTAACATTGCGTTGTTATTGCCTTGTTAAATTAACACCAGAAACCAAGTTTTATCGAAATCAGCCGAAAGACAAAAAAGTTGGCCGCCATCTTGGATTTTCATATTTTTAACATTGCGTTGCTGTTTTGTTGTCTGTATAGTATCAAAAATCGAACTTCATCGAAATCGGCCCAAAATCAAAAAAGTTGGCTGCCTTCTTGGATTTTTTTACATTTTTAACATTGCCTTGATATTGCCTTGTTAAAATAACACCATGAAACAAGTTTCATCGAAATCGGCCCAAAAACAAAAAAGTTGGCCGCCATCTTGGATTTTTATATTTTTAACATTGCGTTGCTGTTTTCTTGTCAAAATAGTTTCAAAAATCGAGTTTCATCGAAATCGGCCCACAAACAAAAAGTTGACCGATATCTTGAATTTTTAAATTTTTAACATTGCGTTGTTATTTGCCTTGTTAAAATAACACCATTAACGGGAGTTTTTTCGAAATCGGCCGATAAACAAAGAAGTTGGCCGCCATCTTGGATTTTTTTATATTTTTAACATTGCGTTGTTATTGCCTTGTTAAAATAACACCATTAACGAAGTTTCATCGAAATCGGCCAAAAAACAAAAAAGTTGGCCGCCATCTTGGATTTTTATATGTTTAACATTGCGTTGCTGTTTTCTTGTCGAAATAGTATCAAAAATCGAGTTTCATCGAAATCGGCCCACAAACAAAAAAGTTGGCCACCATCTTGGATTTTTTATATTTTTAACATTGCGTTGTTATTGCCGTGTTAAGTTAACACCATTAACAAAGTTTCATCGAAATCGGCCCAAAAACTAAAAAGTTGGCCGCCATTTTGGATTTTTTTACATTTTTAACATTGCCTTGTTATTGCCTTGTTAAAATAACACCATGAAACAAGTTTCATCGAAATCGGCCCAAAAACAAAAAAGTTGGCCGCCATCTTGGATTTTCATATTTTTTACCTAGCGTTGCTGTTTTCTTGTCTATATAGTATCAAAAATCGAGTTTCATCGAAATCGGCCCAAAACCAAAAAAGTTGGCCGCCATCTTGGATTTTTTTACGTTTTAACATTGCTTTGTTATTGCCTTGTTAAAATAACACCATTAACAAGTTTCATCGAAATCGGCCGAAAGACAAAAAAGTTGGCCGCCATCTTGGATTTTTTTATATTTTTAACATTGCGTTGTTATTGCCTTGTTAAAATAACACCATAAACTAAGTTTCATCTTAATCGGCCAAAAGACAAGAAAGTTGGCCGCATCTTGGATTTTTATATTTTTAGCATTGCTTTGCTGTTTTTTTTGTCAAAATAGTAACAAAAACCGAGTTTCATCGAAATCGGCCCAAAAACAAAAAAGTTGGCCGCCATCTTGGATTTTTTTACATTTTTAACATTGCCTTGTTAAAATAACACCATGAAACAAGTTTCATCAAAATCGGCCTAAAAACAAAAAAGTTGGCCGCCATCTTGGATTTTCATATTTTTTACCTTGCGTTGCTGTTTTCTTGTCTATATAGTATCAAAAATCGAGTTTTATCGAAATCGGCCCACAAACAAAAAAGTTGGCCGCCATCTTGGATTTTTTATATTTTTAACATTGCGTTGTTATAGCCTTGTTAAAATAACACCATTAACGAGTTTTATCGAAATCGGCCCACAAACAAAAAAGTTGGCCGCCATCTTGGATTTTTTATATTTTTAACATTGCGTTGTTATAGCCTTGTTAAAATAACACCATTAACGAGTTTCATCGAAATCGGCCGAAAAACAAAGAAGTTGGCCGTCATCTTGGATTTTTTGTATTTTTAACATTGCGTTGTTATTGTCTTGTTAAAATAACACCATTAACGAAGTTTCATCGAAATCGGCCGAAAAACAAAAAAGTTGGCCGCCATCTTGGATTTTTTTATATTTTTATTATTCGTTGCTGTTTTATTGTCGAATTAGTACCAAAAGCCGAGTTTCATCGAAATCGGCCCAAAAACAAAAAAGTTTTCCGCCATCTTGGATTTTTAATGTTTCGTTGTTATTTTCGTGTTAAAATAATACAAAAAATATAAAAAACCGGGCAAGTGCGAGTCGGACTCGCGCTCGAAGGGTTCCGTACCAAAAAACGGCAAAAAAATCACGTTTGTTGTATGGGAGCCCCCCTTAAATATTTATTTTATTCTGATTTTAGTATTTATTGTTATAGCGGCATCAGAAATACATCATCTGTGAAAATTTCAACTGTCTACCTGTTGTTGCTATTAATATAGAGCAAAAAACGGCAAAAAAAAAACACGTTTGTTGTATAGGAGCCCCCCTAAATACTTATTTTATTATGTTTTTAGTATTTGTTGTTGTAGCGGCAACAGAAATACATCATCTGTGAAAATTTCAGCTGTCTAGCTATCACGGTTCATGAGATACAGCCTGGTGACAGACAGACAGACAGACGGACAGCGGAGGCTTAGTAATAGAGTCCTGTTTTTACCCTTTAGGTACGGAACCCTAAAAACCGAGTTTTATCTAAATCGGCCCTCAAATGAAATAGTTTGCCGCCATCTTGAATTTTTTAATGTTTTCAATGTTGCGCTGTTATTTTTGTGTCGAAATAGTACCAAAAACCGAATTTCATTAAAAACGGCCCACAAACAAAAAAGTCGGCGGCCATCTTTGGTATTTTTTATATTTTTAAGATTGCATTGCTGTTTTCTTGCCAAAATAGTTCCAAAAACCGAGTTTCATTTTAATCGGCCCATAAACAAAAAGTTGGCCGCCATCTTGGATTACCTATATGTTCTTAGTAGGTAACTCGACGAACCTATAGATATCCCGAAACATTTTAAGTAGTCGCATTAGTTAAAAGATACCCTGGAACCGGAAAAAAACAGCCGCTATGCGTAACATAAGTAACCGCATACATTATACTGCAGGCGGTTACGTAACATAAGTAAGCGGGTTCATTATAATGAAACGCGCTATTTACAAATAGCGCGGTTAATTACGTCGTCGTACTGCGCATTTAACGTGTTTGGGGTTGCCATCACATTAAATTTATGTTGTTTGGTGGTCATTAAGCTACTTCATAAGTTTATTTAGCGTGTTTGTGTTTGCTCTTTTTTTACAAACAAGTGGGCAACCACTTTAGTTGACTAAAAATATAAGCGAAACAAAATAAGTCTTTTAGATGCAAATTGCTACCATCTGGCTACTTTCTAACGTTACAATTTTGTATTTTAGTAGCCGACTGCTGTATTTTATTGTAATGTAAGAATCGAACAAACATACAGGGGACGGGCGAATCCACGCAGAAAATATCTCCAGAAACAAATTTTCAAAATTTTATTGGCAACTGTACTTTTTTGTTCAGTCATCTTTTAACTCTTCATTTTCCACTTGAAATAGGATTAATTTAAACTTTCCTTTATTCAAAATCAAATGAAAACTGTTTTTTTTTGCGAAGCTACCATGATTTATTTGAAAATTAGATACAAAAACATCAAAATACAAAATAATGTCAAATGACATTGACAGTTTTTCTATAGACAAACGTCAGAGCGTTTTACAACCATCAATTTTGATGGTTGTTTGGTTGCAACGCTCTGACGTTTGGAACGGGAAAGTTGTTACAACCGAATATCACGCTCTAATGTTTGTAACGGCATTAGAGCGTTCGGTTGCACTCGGAGCGTAGGTTCGGAACGACCCCCAGCGACATCTACAATTAGCTTTGCGTTGCCAACCCCATTCTTTATGGTCAAGCTGTAGGTACATTAAACTGCAGTACTATACTTATAAGTAACCGGGTACATTATAATTAACGCGGTTACCTTGGAGTTGCCATCATATTAAAGTTATGTTGTTTGGTTGGTGGTCTAGCTACTCTACTTCATAAGTTTATTTCATAATTTTATTAATGCATCTCTTTGCAAGGTTTTATTACAGAGTTTCAGTGGCCTTCTTTCGGCTCCATCATCAGATCCTGAACACTAATTCCCAACACAGTACTCGTCAAGACGATTCAAACGAGCCCAAACTCGATGGGGTGGCGTGGTTTTATTAAAGAGTTCCTGTGTCCTTCTTCCGGCTTAATCATCAGACCCTGGAAACTTTTTCCCAACAAAGTACTTGGAAAGATGATGCATGCAAACGAGCCCAAACTTGATGGGGTTGCACGGTTTCAATATTGAAAGCAACCTAATAAAACGTGTTAATTATAATCGATGATATTGAAAGAAAGCTGTAAGTTTATACAATAATCAAAATGAAAAAGGGAGTTGCTTCCTTTTACACCAACGCAACGTACCGTAGTATTGCCGTGGCGTTAGTATCAAATCAATGAAATTATTAGTAATATATGTTAATGGTCATTCAAATTATTCGAATGATTTAGATAATCGAATGATCATTCATAATCGCGCATCGCTAGCATCTGGCAACACCGGATTTCACTTGCCAAAAGGTCGCGTCGTCGTAACAGCGTTAGCCATGAATTTTATGGAAGAAATTAGTAATGCAGGATTAGAAGAACTATTACCAATCCTACAGGGTAAGTTATTGTCACGGTTTTATTTAATCAAGATTTTTGTTTTATTTAGATTATAAATTTTCTTAGATCTGTCGCACTCGCACCGCAATGAAATATGTATGTTGCGTCATACATAAATTAACCCTTCGTTTTCACCAAGAAACATAGGTAGGTAGTGTAGGTACTAGGTAGGTCTTAGATTATCTAAGCTAGTTTTATACAAAACTTGTAGAATTCTCGTTTGTAAACTAAAGATTTAAATCGTCCGTAAACATAAGAACGCATCACGCATGCGTGCGCCATTTTGAAAGATTTGAAATAATACTGATAGGTAGGATCATGTAAATGCTTAGATGAAATAAATTCATCTAAGTGTAAATGAGCTAGCAAAGCGTACTTGCTTCATCCAAGTCTGCTAGGACTAAGTAGTTTTGATGACTATTTGGATCATGTAAACGAGCAAACCAAGTAAACTTTGACGTCGCCGTATACAATACAAAAAGCTACTTTGTCCAAGTTACTTGGTCCAAGTATACTTGGATCGTGTCAACGGGTATCCAAGTATATTTTGATCAAAGTTTTTTCACCCACAAACAACAGACATTCGTATTTGACAAGTAGGTATTTGTTTGTTTTATTGAAAAAATCTGTTTAATACTAATTACAAACAAGTTTAAAACCTTATCCATTGCTTGTTGGATAAAGTTGTAAGCTTTACTAAACGGACAGCATTTTTCTTATTGAAAACCAGGAGACCGCCCCGAACCTGACTCCGACTGAACGCATGTAGGCAATTACAAAATTAGGTACCTACATAACTAGTTTTGTACATGTTTGTTTTATTATTTGTATTTTTCAGACAATCTTATAACAACACTTGAAACTGCAATTCTTTTAAATGATGAGAATTTGAAAGAATTGGTTCCCAAGATTGGCCCCAGAATCAAATTCAAAAATTTGCTACTACAACATCAAAAGGTGGCCGGTTTCAATGTATGTACCAACTTGTTTATATTGTACATCTTGTATTTAGTTAATAAAAATGTTTTCTTTTTTTTCTCTTGGACCGATGCTGTATACTTTGTAATAAAGCTTTTTAATTATTTTTCTAGAACCTTGAAATTAAGAATGGTGAGCTAAACAACTCTACTCAAAACGCTGAACAGGACACTGATGATAATGACGATGATGCAAAAATCTCTGCAAATTGTACTTCTACTGCAGCTAATAACACTGTGAGTTACTCATAATCATAACATTAGGTACTCAGTTTGATAACAAAACGTACTTAAAAATTTGACAAATTGTAACGACCATTTAACATGTTTCTCTTCGAAAGATGTTTCTGTTCCAATAGAGATTTTCTCTTGACAAGTTTACAATATTGTAGAATTGTAATACAATTCTGACAAGCGGCCTCACCCTTTTTTGGTGCTCACTAAAATTTTTATTTTGTAGCTGAGTTTGGTAGGTACTTTATGTTTGTGATATGGACCAAAAGGACTGGCTTGAAAAATAGACGGGCGCTCTATCCTCGCTAGCGTTGCTGGCTTGGCTTGAAAAATTGTTTAGACAAGGCCAATACCAAGCCATTGCTGTGACTGGCAGCCAGCGATGGCCTTGTGCAAACCTTTCTTAAGATAAAATTGCCCGTCATTAAGATAGGACTGTTTTTGTCCTCCGTAGACCGATTCTAAGATTTCATTTTTTTTGTTTCAGGTATTGAAACTATTAAATGTAATGTTATTTTCTTTATCAGTAATAGCTTGTATCAGTAATTAGAAGGCACTAGTTAAAGTTAGTGTGCTAGTAGAGTTTAGGTATATTGTTTAACCAGCAAAATGTAAGTACATCCGTATGTATAGTTTTATT
This sequence comes from Agriphila geniculea, assembly GCA_943789525.1. NCBI lineage: Eukaryota > Metazoa > Arthropoda > Insecta > Lepidoptera > Crambidae > Agriphila > Agriphila geniculea. Next base: position 21,408,092 of record OX038875.1, read on the forward strand.
TAGTACATTATTAAAACCAGTATTATTACAACCCGTATAGTTATACAGGTCATACACCATCAATTCGATCGTCCATTTGGCATGATACTGCCGATTGGATCCAATCGAATTGATCGTGTGTCGGCAGTGGATTGGCTGGACAGATCGAATTGACGGAACAATCAAAATTCAATTCTTTTGTCTGGATCATGCCGATTGGATCATGCTGATTGGACCGTGTATGGCAGTGAGCGATCGATCGTATGATTTTCTTAACCAACTTCAAAATAGAAGGAGGTTCTTAATTAGATTGAATATATTTGTTTTATCATTGTTTGCGCGTATCTTCGACATTTGTAGACCGATTTTGATGTTTCTTTTTCTTTATTTTTTCTTTTTAACCGATTTTAAAAAAAGTAGGTTCTCAGTTTGACCAGTATCCGCGATTATCTCACGATTGGCTGAACTGATTTTAATGCGGTTTCCATAAAAGTATTTGTTGCATTAAGGAGGTTTTAGTATTTTAACCGACTTCAAAAAAGGTGGTTCTCAGTTTGACCTGTATAATATGCATGTTTGTCCGCGATTACCTCGTGTATGGCCTGGATTACTAAGTAGTATACAGGGTGGTCCAAATAGTGACGTCCAAGAATTTTTTTTAGATTATTCACACCTGGGTGCATCTGAAAATACACTATGTATGTTCCGCGATTTTTCGTAGTTTAGGTAGTTATGATTTTTAAATGAGTTATTACGAATTTTCTACCGAACGGACCAAAAAAATTCATAACTCCTTTCATATAAAAAAAAATAATAGTTTTATTTTTGCAACATAATTGTCTTAAAACACTCTTCCATACATAAAATAATCAACTACATTACATCCAGATAAGTTCCTGAAAAAAGGGTCGAAAGTGAAAATTTTAGGTTTTACTTCGTCGAAGTAACATTTTAACAATTCTTTTAAAAATACAAAATGGATATTTCATCAATTCAAACTGATTTTTAAAACTTAAGTGGCTTCTTAGCTTAGCAGATAAAACACAAAACCGGCCAAGTGCGAGTCGGACTCGCGCACGAAGGGTTCCGTATCAAAAAACAGGGGCCGTACCGGCTAACGCATCGATTATCGAAAAGTCTGCCGAGTTTCAAATTAAAAGAAATAAATGGAGCCCCAAGTGGGCCAAAATGGCAAACCCCAATTCATGATGTCACACGAACATCGATATCTTCCAAATTACGTCAACAGAAAGTACAAAACGAAATTCCTTACTTTGATTTTTCTGTTTTAAGTTGAAAGCCGGCAGACTTTTCGATAATCGATTCCTTAGCCGGTACGGCCCCTGCAAAGAAAATTAGGTTTGTTGTATGGGAGCCCCCTTAAATATTTATTTTTATTCTGTTTTTAGCATTTGTTGTTATAGCAGCAATAGAAATACCTACACGATCTGTGAAAATTTCAACTGTCTACCTGTAGTCGTTATCAATATCGAGAAAAAACAGCAAAAAAAATGACGTTTGTTGTATCGGAGCCCCCCTTTATTATTTATTTTATTCTTTTTTTTAATATTTGTTGTTATAGCGGCAACAGAAATACATCATCTGTGAAAATTTCAACTGTCTAGCTATTACGGTTCATGAGATACAACTTGGTGACAGACAGACAGACGGACAGCGGAGGCTTAGTAATAGGGTCCCGTTTTTACCCTTTGGTTTGATAGGGCATTTTATCCTGAAATTGGCTTTCAAAGTTTGTAGGGTGAAAAATCTCCTACTGTTTAAAAACACCCAATATTTAACTTTTTTCTATTCCTAGCTCTAAAAATTGTAAGATATCGTCGACTGCATTAAATAAAACTAAAATTCACACACACAGTAAGAAAATAATGTAAGCTATTTATTGGTATACACAAGAATTTATGTACACCCATTTTTAACCTACTTCAAAAAAAGGAGGAGGTTATCAAGTCGACAGTATTTTTTTATATTTTTTTTATGTATGTTTTACCATATCTTTGTCAGTTGTTATCCGATTTATACAATTCTTTTTTATCTCAAAGAACAAAGTTTGTGTGTGGTCCCATAAAAAAATTACAGAGATCTGGCAGGTAGTTTTTTCATAATCCTGAAAAATATCAATTATTTAGCTTGCCATCACACGTGTTTATACGGATTTTCGGACATAACATCTTTGTTTATGAACCGATTTAGATGATTCTTTTTTTGTTTGAAAGGGCATACTTCAAGAGTGGTCACATTTTAATTTCATTGGTATTGGATTTTGAACTTAGAAGATACACAAGGGAACTCCTCAAAGTCAAATAGTATATGTAAAGTGATTTAGATGTTGGTAGGTTTATGACAATCCGAAACAAACCAAACCATGGCCTCCGATGCAACGTTCTGGACTAGACTTGGACTACGAGGACACAAAGGAACTCCTCAAAAACAAACAGCATAAATTTGGAAATAGAGTTGTGGGCATTTTACCATTGAAAATATTTTATAAATTTAAAAAAAATATTTACACGCTTACATACCTACCACTAAAAAGTTGAAAATAAAAAAGCTTTTTTTTTTTAAGAAAACCTTCAAAAAACCTGAAACAAAAACAGCTTCAAAATTAAATACCTCTGAAAAAGCAAGAAATAATATTCAAATCATCATTACTTACGCATAACATTCTTAATAATCACGTCTAATGAAGTCGGGTGGGGCTATAAGAAATATTAAAAAAAGTTGTCTTCCAGCCCCACCCGACTTCAATAGACGTGATTATTAAGAATGTTATGCGTAAATAATGATTTGAATATCATTTCTTGCTTTTTTAGAGGTATTTAATATTGAAGCTGTTTTTGTTTCAGGTTTTTTGAAGGTTTTTCTTTTTTATTTTATTTTTATTTGGAAAAAAATCAATATTTTAATACATATGGATTAAAAACACCAATGATATTTAGCTACACCCATGATTATGTATCCTCTAAGAGGATGTCGCGCTACCCGCGCCCACGCCCGATGAGTTACATTATGAAATTCAGTACAACATTATAACCATCATCGTTCGGATGATATAATGACGAGGAGGGAGAGGAAAGTCAAAATCAAAGTAAAGTAAAAGTCAAATCCAAGCTTAAAGTCGAAACCCTTAGTAAAGGGTTTTAAATAAGTAGAATAGAATAAGTAACAATTTTTTTGTGATATTTTAAAGTTTTTAATTGACCATTTGAGTTAAATTTAATGCTTTCAATGATATCTTACTATTTTTAGCGATAAGAATGAATAAAATTGTTAAAATAAATTTTCAAACAATCTTATTATGTTAACGGATTTTTCACCTTACAAACTTTGAAAGCCGATTTCACCATAAAATGTCCTATCAAGAGTCACTTTTTTTGTTTTATATACTAAGCTAAGAATCCACTTAAGTTTTTAAAATCAGTTTGAATTGATGAAATATCCATTTTGTATTTTTAAAAGAATTGTTAAAATGTTACTTCGTCGAAGTAAAACCTAAAATTGTCACTTTCGACCCTTTTTTCAGGAACTTATCTAGATGTCGTGTAGTTGATTTTACGTATGGAAGAATGTTTCAAGACAATTAAGTTACAAAAGGAAAATTCAAAAAGTTCTTAATATAAAAGGAGTTATGAATTTTTTTGTTTAGTCCGGTAGAAAATTCGCAAAAACACATTAAAAAATCATTACTTCGAAACTACGAAAAATCTCGGAACATACCGTCGGTCCAATAGTAAACTAGCCAATCTGCAATTTTGGCAGTTTTGACTTAAATATACCAATATTAATAACTCTTATTTATTTACAATGTGGTAAAATCATGTATCTGTAGGTTTAATAATCGACGAGATAAATGGCTTTTCACTAATGCTTATCTGCCAAGTCTACAGTCAGTGCAAAAGTAAACTAATCTATGTGATTTATAGTTCAGTTTACCGAAACAAAAAACTGTTACTTACAAAAATATCGCCGTGTTCTACTGACCTATGTGACAGATTGAGTATGTTACCTTGGTTTAAAGAGTACTATGAGTACTTAATTTAACAGTGATCAACTAGTCGAAATGGCAGATTGAATACTTTACCTTAGTTCAAAGAGTACTATGAGTACTATCTTCACAGTGATCAAGTAGTCTAAATGGCAGATTGAATACTTTACCTCGGTTCTAAGAGTACTATTAATAATTAACTTCACAATGATCAACTAGTCTAATTGTCAGATTGAATACTTTACCTTGATTCAAAGAGTACTATGAGTACTTAACTTCACAGTGATCAACTAGTCTTAATGCCAAATTGTATGGTTTACCTTGGTTCAAAAAGTACTATAAGTACTTTACTTCACAGTGATCAACTAGTCTAAATGGCAGTTTGAATACATTACGCGTTCAGACAACTTAAATTTTAAAAATTTAAGAAAACTTAATTTCACAGTATTCTCTTCGCCAAAGTGGTAGAATGGATACACACAGACATCCCTAAGTATCGATATTCAGCTTGGAAATCTCTACGCAAGTACTTACGTAATCTGTGACGCAAGCGCATCATAGACAAGGAAAGGAAGGCAAGGCGGTCGGTGGTTCATTCATTCATTGTCATTCATTCGCTCCATAACGCTCGTTGGTAAGTGCTACAGTTACAAGTGTTTGCGAAATTTTGATAAATAATATAAAATAAAACATGAAGCGACGACGTGTGCATCAAATACTGAAAAATGCAGGCGTTTATATTACGAGTAGTTCAGACGAAGAAAATAATTGTCCAGGTATGATTTGTAACGTTTTATAACCTAAAAATAATACTTCTTGAAAAACTTGTTAAATACATTTACTGTAAATTGTAATGTTAGTTATTATTTGTAAGTACTTAAATGCTTTTTTTATTCGATGACACTTGACAAATACGTGCATACCTATATGCAGTTAATGTAGGTATTTTTACTTTTATTAGGATATTTTTAAACCTGGAACTTTACCTTTTTAATACTGGAGTCAATGTCATGTAAGTCGTTATACTGTGTTTGTAATCATAGTGATTTATTATGCAAGGGGCTTGTGCTTGTGGGTTTTGTACTAAAATTGAATTTTAACCAATACAGCGATGTCAGCTTTCGTGTGATACCTAATTACTTAGCTTGTTTTTGTGATTATTGTGATGGTTGTTGAATTAACGTTTGAATGCGGCAAGAAAATGTTTGTTTAATCTGCTTAAAATTTGTATAACAGCAAGTTTAGTTAAGTTTTGCTTTTTTATATTACAGCTGATATCCAACATGGAAGAGATATTATAAACAACACAAAAGATGTTAGTCCGTATTGTGCACAAGCAGCTATACCGTGTAAGTTTTACTTATTTGTTTGAACTGTTGTGTTTTGGGAAGAGGGCACTGTAGCTATCGTAATAACTGGGTATGAGACCTACAACATCAAAGTATGTATGGTATGAATGTTTTTAACCTGAAAAAGAGCTTAACAACTAGATGTGTTATAATAATAATATATAATAATAATAATAAATAAATATTTGACAACATCACATACATTGCTCCGATTCCAAAGTAAGTAGCTAAAGCACTTGTGTTATGGAAATCAGAGACAACGGTGGTATCACAAACACCCAGACCTGAGACAATATTGAAAAGTTCATTTTCTACATTGACCCAGCCGGGGATCGAACCCGGGGCCTCAAGAGATGGTGACGCCTTGAAAACCGGCGTGCAAACCACTCGACCACGGAGGTCGTCGTATGTATGTATGTATGATTTTTTTTAATCTGAAAAAGAACTTAACAACTAGATGTGTTATGTATGTATGTATGAATGTTTTTAATCTGAAAAAGAGCTTAACAACTAGATGTGTTATGTATGTATGTATGTATGAATGTTTTTAATCTGAAAAAGAGCTTAACAACTAGATGCGTTATGTATCTTGTAGCTTAACAACTAGATGTGTTATGTATGTATGTATGGTATGAATGTTTATAACCTGAAAAAGAGCTTAACAACTAGATGTGTTATGTATGTAATATGTATGAATGTTTTAACCTGAAAAAGAGCTTAACAACTAGATGTGGTATGTATGTATGTATGAATTATTTTAACCAGTAAAACAGCTTACCAACTAGATAATGTTAATATAGTTATTAATCTTATGCTGGTGTAGATGATAAAAAAATATGTTTTTATTGTTAGTAGCTCATTTGGAGTTTGAAGATGAAAAAATAGATTCTCCTAATTCAATACCACATTCCACTCAGACACATCCTGGTGAAACATGCACTGAAGTTCCAACTCCGACTTCTCTGTTACACAAACAGCTTTGTGAGGTTGGTGAGATGAGCATCGAAGCTCCAGCTTATTCACCACTGACACCTAAACAAAATATTGAAGCACCAAAAATTTTAGTAATACCTTCTACAAGTTATTGTTTAGCTGATAAGAGTACTGACTATCATCATGATTCTTTCCCATCATCCCCTCTTCCTGCCATGTCACCAGAAACAAATAAAGTTTTTAATATTTTGAATAGAACAGATGTACTTGTAGATAGTGACGATTCCGTAGCTGATCCTAATTATGAAATAGAATATAATGAAAATGTACGCGATGATAGTTCAGACGAAACTGAAAATATTCAAACCAATAAACGTCAGAAGCACACTAGTAAAGATGCACGGAATGGTAATGGATCTCCTTCATTATTGACACAAGCTTTAAACGACATGGAGGGAAAAGAAGAAGACGAGATTTTTTCAATTTCATTAGAAAATAGAGAAGGAGAAAATTTAGAAGAAAGTAATATTAGTTCAACTCCAAAAAAGCGAAAAGTAAGAAATCCTAGTACGTGGAAGGTAAACATTGAAAAGCGTAAACGGTTAAAAGGGGAACTGTATAAAACCAAAAAAGGAAAGATAATGGAAGCCAAACCCATAAAACCAGCAAAGTGTTCAGCTATTCTTAAACATAAATGTATTTCGTATGTTCCTGAAGATGAGAGGGTAAATATTTATAATGAATTTCGGAACATGCCAAGTCTGCAGCAGCAACGATATTTTATTATAAACCACGTAGAAAGGAAGAAGAAAAACCGAGATACGACACAAGGACATTCCCGCAGGAATTTCACCCTCACTTACACATTTACTGTAGGTAATGAAAAAAAAATTGTTTGCCGAGAGTTTTTTTTAGACACCCTAAATATCACAGGTGGATTTGTAAAAGGTGCTTTAAAGAAGCTTAATTCACAAGGCCTTTTACTCCCAGATTATAGAGGCAAAAAGCCCCCGCCTAATAAGTTAAGTCAGGAAGACGAAACGTTTATCCGTGACCACATTCTATCTTTTCCAGCAGTTGAATCTCACTATTGTCGTCGCAATTCCGTCATAAGATATTTAGATTCCTCGCTTAATATTACAATAATGTACAATGATTATAAAAAAAAGTGCCAAATACAATCAGCCGAAGTAAAGTCATTTGAGAAATATCGATCCATTTTTAGAAGTTACAAACTGAGTTTTCACAAACCAAAAAAAGACTTATGTAAACAGTGTACGGCGTTTAAAGAAATGAACGTTGAAGAAAAAAATAAAAATCAAGAAACTCATGAACTGCATTTGGTTCGGAAAAATGAAGCACGGATTTGTAGAGACGAGGATAAAAAGGAAGCTCAAAATAACGACAAAACTCTTGCTTTTAATTTTGATTTGGAAGCTGTTCTTAGCACCCCTAAAGGAGCGGCTGGGCCATTTTTTTACGTGAGAAAATTGGCTGTCTATAATTTGACGGTCTACAATTTAGGGAATCAAGATGTAGAATGCTACATGTGGGATGAGACAGAAGGAAAACGCGGCAGTATTGAAATATCAACCTGCATCAATACATACATTATGGCTCATCATAATATTAAACATGTAAAAATGATGTCGGATGGCTGTGGTGGTCAGCAGAAAAATTATCATTTTAGCTCTATGTGCTTGTTAACAGTTGAACAACATGCTACTTTACAGATTATTGATCACAAGTTTTTTGAAACCGGTCACACGCATATGGAGTGTGACTCGATTCATTCAAAAATTGAAACTAAAGCAAAACACGTACCTGTGTACACTCCAGATGGATGGGCGCAGTTAGTTCGCTTAGCAAGAACTAACCCAAGGCCTTTTAATGTAACATCACTAAGTCACGAGGATTTCAAAGATTTTGGTTCACATAATCAATATCAAAGCAAAATGTCAAATGAACGACGATTTGGAATCCACGATGCAGTTTGGCTGCAATACCGGAAGGGGGAACCTGACAAAATTTTCATAAAAAACACATACGATATAAACACACCATTTCAAGAAATAAACCTTAAAAAGAAAAGAGGAAAACCAGTCAGCTACCCCGTTCCGGCATATTCACAAAGATTAAGGATCTCCTCAAAGAAGAAAATTGATCTCTTAAAACTATGCAAGGATGGTCAAATTCCTAGGATTTATCATTCTTTTTACGAGAATCTTCCTTCCTCAGAAACTGAAAGAGACTCTCTTCCTGAACCTGACGTGACTGAAGACAATAGCGAATAGTGGCGTTGTGACACTATCCACTGTCAACAATGACGGCCTTACCACAAAAAAATATTAAAACTGTTTAAATGTGATGCCGTCTTTTTCAAAATATGCTGTCTAAAAAGTGACAGCATCACATTTAAACAGTGTCTATGTTGAACAGTGTTTTTAAATCTTTTGTGGTAAGGCCGGGTTAGTCTTTAAATTTTAAACTATAATACTTAATTCTATAATTTTTCTATGTCACTTTTAACAATAAATATTTTTGCTTTTACTTACTCGTTTATTTTTGCTACTCACCTTGCTATTCAGTACCACTTTAACCATGGCAAAAATGTATTTACCATAGAATAAATCTTAACATTAAAGGGCGCTTTGGCGAGTTGACATTCAAAAATGTATGTCGTATAGTATGCGCCACCGCTGTCAATTTAGCTATCTACCACTTTGGCTACTTGAACACATTAAAATAATTTTACTTGTCTTATTCTGACCATTGTGAATAGGCCAATCTGCTTTAATTTCGTAAATAATGTTAAATTTATAATTTTATCAATATCTACTTAAAGTATATTATTTTTGACTTCTAAATTTACGAACTTGAAAAAATACTTATAAAATCTGATTTACAGGACCAATTTTTGTTTTTATTTCGCTCTACTAAAAAGTTTGACATTTGCAGATTGGCAAGTTTAGTATTGGACCGACGATACATAGGGTATTTTCGGATGCACCCAGGTGTGAGTAACCTAAAAAAAAATCTTGGACGTCACCGTCTGGACCACCCTGTATATTTAGTATTTAAATAGTATTCAGTATTTATCATTAGCTAGCTTAACTCAATAACTGCGTGGCATTTAACCGATATTAAAAAGGAGGACGTTTTCAATTCGTCGGAATCAGTTGGAGTGTTGCCTTTGGGGCGCTATGGGTAAAAAGACTTAAGGTCAAGCCACACAGCGGGCGTGACGGGGCGCGGCGTGACGGGGCGCGACGGGAGTTCACACTGCGGGCGTGATCTCGCCTACGTTCCGCCCCGCCGCGCTTCCGATTTGTATTCACGCTCGGCGCGACGGCGGCGTGGTGCGACGGGACGCGACCCGTCGCGCCACGCCGGCCTTTGTGACTTCGTCCATAGTATCTAGTACATTACAACTTCTCAGCGTCGCGTCGCCGTCCCGTCCCGTCACGCCACGCCCGCTGTGTGGCTTGGCCTTTAGTTTTTTTTAATCGGTTACCGATGACTGTTTGTGGTCTTATTCGATTTAGGGCACATATAGGAACATGTTTAAACTTATAAACTGTTTTTGTTAAATGCATATTTACTGAGTTGTATCAATTTTCGATCATTGTCCCCATCAATTTATGTCATGGCATAAGAATTAAACTTAAAATTAAATAAAACTTTTTATTCTTAAGGTATGATTCCGATGTCGGCAGCACTGCTGCGCAGTGCAAAAATCTTCAAAGTTAAAATTACTCGAAAAATATACATTTTACGAAAAAGTGTATAAAGCCTAAATTGTTTCTATAGTACGGCTAATTTCAACCTATTTCTACTAGTATAGGTTATGGGGCCCTATTTTTGAATCGCTCGACTCCAGTCGAGCGCTCGTTTCTACTGATTTTCGATCGACTTATGACTCAAAACAATGGGATGTCGAACGAAAATCACTCGAAAAGAGCGCTCGACGCCTGCCGAGCGATTCAAAAATAGGGCCCATGGTCCCATTTGGCAGAAAGCATGAAACTTGGCATGCGTGTAGCTTTTACGGATATAATAAAATATAGAAGTAGCAGCAAGTCGTAAAGTGATTCCCCCCCCCCCGTTTTGTGTCCCCAATTGCAGTTTTTATTTTTTAAATAAAAAACGGTGAAAGCTTCAACAAAACTATTTAAGAACAATATATTTGTCATTAAATTCTCTATTAACCAATTTTTGAACGAAGGTGATAGCACTTATAGTTTTCATATTATGTTTGAGATTCTTCTGATGTTTTTTGAAAAAATCACCCTGTGGGAATCGTATAGGACGACACCGATATTTTTTTATTAAAGAATGAGACTTAGCACGCTTGTTTCATATGTGGACTAGAGTTTAAATCGCCCGGGAGACAGCGGGGGACACCCTGCTGGGGGGAGGGGGAGGGGGTGAAATTTTCTAACGCCACGCGTACTGTTGGGTATAATAACTGCTAATTTATAGCTACAATGGCAAATCGGGTATCATTTTCGGATAAATAAAGGATGGCCAATCATTTTCAGAAATAAAAAAACACCTTCAGATACAAAAAAATGAATTGCCGTAATTGAAATGCAGAACATCTAAAATTTGTCAAAAAGAAATTATTCCAGTGACGATATTTTTCTAACGAATGCCGATATCGGCTTGAAAAAAATAACCTAGTACAGACTCGTGTAATTTAAATTAAAAAATAAATACAATTTGTGATTAGTCATGAAATAGGTAGTTTTATTAATTGCCTAAATTCCGTTACTTACCCAATGATTGTGAGTTTGTTTTGAAAACTATAAGTCCTATATCAACATACTTCCAAGAAAGTTATTGTAGAAAATTTAATAAAAAATATATTGCTTTTCGACAGTTTTGCTGTAGCTTTCACCGTTTACGGTAACCTTTTTAAATTAGAATAAGAAATGGGGAATTTTTATAGATTTATTTATGCTACTGCCACGCTGTATATAATATTTTTAACACATTTTTTATGAAACTATTCTAATGAAACTTATATTTTTGAAATTCGTATGAATATGGCTTTCTTATCATATTTTTTCAAGCCGATATCGGTATTCGTTAGAAATTTATCGTCACTGGAATATTTATTTATTTTTGGAATATTATACAGGGTGTCTCCCGCTGTCTCCCGGGCGTTTCCATAGTCTGCAAACATAATTTGAAAACTATAGGTGCTATCACCTTCATTCAAAAAATGGTTAATAGAGAATTTAATGACAAATATATTTTTCTTAAACAGTTTTGTTGTAGCTTTCACCGTTTTTATTTAAAAAAGAAAAATTGCAATTGGAGACACAAAACGCCCCCCCAAGGGGAGAAAAACACTTTACGACTTGCTGCCACTTCTATATTTTATTATATACGTAAAAACTACATGCATACCAAGTTTCATGCTTTCTGTCGGATGGGACCGTGTTTGGTTGAAATGAACCGTACTACTACGGGTATCCTTAATTGAATAAGAGCAAAAAAAGAAGGAATCATCGGTCATCGAAAAAATTTTTTTTTTTCAATTCTGATATTATTTTGGGTTATATTTACTGCTCACAGAGCCCCGAAGGCTATACTGGACCATTTACTCTTGTTCAACAACTTTAAAAAGTTGGTATCAATAGTGTTTGTGTTTTACATCATACAGGATAGTTTAGACGGCAGAGCAATACTCAAAGAGGGAAAAGGAGGCTTACTGACGGAGGGTTCCCGACGGAAATTGAGCCAGCTGCTAATACACCACAAATTAGAGAACAATTGTGCAAAGAAAATTTCCAGTGAAGAATTTTATAAACTAGCTACCGAAATTGTGGAAATATTCCACAAGGAACGCGTTGTGGTGTATTATTCTGCATATTTATCAGCTACAAATAAATTAGCTAAAAAAAATGCGTCCGGAAAGCTGTATGAAAGCTATATAGCTCGAAGGAGAAAGTTGCGAGAAGGCGGGCAGTTGCCAGGAACTAGCCGTTCATCGTCAAAGTCGTCCAGATCATCGCTCAGATCCACGCCAACTATCACAGATGATGACATTTATAGCCTGGAATCTCTGGAAAGTGGTAAGCAAATATTCGCTAGTCACCTTTTTCGTGATTTAAATGTGCCACGGGCGACTGTACGTACTATGATGCCCTTCTTCTAGTTAACTCATCCGACCATACACATAAAAATAAATTACAGGTATTGTTTATGAAGAATCATTACTATGGCTGAAAAACAATGTTGATCCATGGAAGTCTGTTGAAGAAAAGTGGGCAGAAACTGCAGATCATCGCCTAAATCGCATTCAATGTGGAAAAGGTGATATAGCGGATTACTTCAAGGATTTCCCAGCCTTAAAACAATCACAAGGCTATACCTTGGTAAGCATATACCGCAGCCTTATCTTTTTACATAATCCTTGTGGTTTTTCTATAAAAACGTACGCAATGATATAATTATAAATGACAAAAGTTTGTTTATTTCTTATAAGACAAGTGTCTGAATTACAAAGGGACTAAAAGAGAAAAACTATTCTAGTGCTCGCTTAACAACCCAAGCTCTGGTAGCGATCCGGATCTTTCTAACCAGTGGAAATAACATAGCGTACATTTATTGTATTCTTTTTTTTTAGCTAATGAACGATTTCAGTCATCTGTATCCGGGAAAGGAAAACAAATTATTTTCCTCTATCACCCTCAAAAATGAAGAAATTATAAAATATGCTTCATTAAAATTACGAAAAATTAGGGACCAAGACACGAGAGCAAAAATAGCAAATATAATTGCACTGATTGACGGTAAGAAGTTTTGCTCAAATATTAGTTCTTAATATTAACCTTTAACTAATCTGGGTCTGGTTCATCACATTCTAAATTTGAAATTCAATTCAATACTTACTTCCCGCACTTGTGCGGTATCCATCCTCGACAATGCAATCGCTAGCTACCCGTTCTTGGATGTAATGTACTATTTCTTTAAAAACATCATGAGAACTACAGTCATGAAATACAGGGATCTCAGATCAGAGACTCCACGTCCATATTAGTGTATTGAAAAAATGACGTTCATAGTTGAAGGTTAAAACCTTCATAAAATTAAGTCGCAAAAATTAACCGAAACTTTTTTTTCTTTGAATACAGAAGATGAACCAGAGACATCTAGCAATGTTGCTTTGATGTTGCTGGCTTATGTCATCAACATTTCACCTGCACGGAAAATAAAAGGAAAGCCAGCGTGGAAGCCGTCTAGAGCAGAAGTATGCGACGGCTATATAACGCAAGCTGCTTCTGAAGCCGACGTTACCAACAAGATCATTCAAAAAAAGGAGAACCTGCAGAGGCTAGGCCGCACAGTTCAACCCTACGTTATTTTTGTTGGCCCTACCGTTACTGAGGTAAAAGTAGCATATGTAGTAATAAATGACACATTTTATAGTTTCAACAAATTAGTAACAGCAGTAGACTGTGCATTTAAAATATTTCAATCGATAGGAGCTTGTTACCCGGAAGAAGCTGGAGACATATGGCTTTTTATTCAATTGGGTTTCTACGATATTAAAACTAAATTTGATAGGCCCACGCAGGCTGTGAATACTCTTTTAACTGATCTAGAGTTAATACTTTAAAAATGTTTACCTGTTACTATTGCAAAAAAGCCAGTGCATCTCCGAATTTACTTATTACTCATTTGCGAACTTTCTGTAAATTAACGGTAGGATTTTCCGGATTTCGGTGTGGTGAACAAGGGTGTTATCGTCATTATATTTCCTCTGCATCTTTCAAAAAGCACTTAGTTAGAGACCACCAGTCATCGTTGTCAACCTTGCGTCATCCAAATAGTAACAAAGCGATCGATACAGATACAGAAGCCAATATCTCAAATTTACCTTCAACGTCAAGCAAAGAAACTTACGAAATAGCAAATACGATGGAATTTCTACCAACTCAAAGAGACGAAACCTCTCTTGGTCACCATGCTGCATGTCTTGTCTCCACTCTATATGCTAACCCGATAATACCGCGTAAAGCCGTACAAGTTCTTGTAGAAAATCTTCAATTATTTCATTCTAAATCACAATGCATTATAGAGCGACAGTTTAATGATATGGTTCCACCAGATCAAAATAATGTTCATGTTAAAAATGCTTTTAAAAAAATATTTAGCGCGTTCAGCGATGCTTTTGAGAATTTAGATTCGGAACACAAACGTTTAAAATATTTTAATAAAATAGGAACTTATTCTGAGCCCCTTGAAGTGGTTGTGGGTCAACGTAACGAGGCTAAAAAAACAGCAGCTGGTTCGTTACTAGTACAAGTAAATTGTACAATGCAGGTAATTCCGTTAAAAGAAAATTTAAAACTAATTTTTTCATCAAAAAAATTCATGAAGGATACTCTTGAATATTTGGACACAGTACAAAATGACTCTTTCGGTATTGAGAATATTGTTCAGGGTTCAGTATGGAAAAAAATGACAGAAAGTTCTGTAGAGCATGATGCAATGATTTTACCATTAATAATCTACTTTGACGATTTTGAAATAGGCAATCCCTTAGGAAGCCACGCTGGGATTCATAAACTTGGAGCTATTTATGCCTCAGTACCATGTCTTCCACCTCACTACGTGTCGCTTTTGCAAAATATTTTATTATTGGCTCTTTTTCACTCATCAGACAGAACAAGCTTTGGAAACAACATAATTTTTCAAAAAGTTTTTGATGTTCTTAATGATTTAAAGATCAATGGTATTCATGTTGAAACTGATGTGTACACTGGCAAAATAAAGTTTTATGTTGCAGCTGTGACGGGAGATAATTTAGGATTGAATGCTATGTTAGGTTTTGTTGAAAGTTTTTCTGCAAATCGGCCATGTAGAATTTGTACTGCTAATAAAGAACAAATCAAAACACTGCTTTATGAAGATGACACGTTGTTGAGAAACAATGTCAATTATGAAAATGATTTACATTTAAATGACATTTATATGACTGGTCTTAAAGAAAAATGCTCGTGGCTTGCTTTAGATGGGTTTGACTTATTTCAAAACGTCGCCGTAGATGTATTACATGACTATCTAGAGGGTGCTTGTCGATATGTAATGTCATTTGTGATACAAAATCTAGTATGCACTCAGACTCTAATTTCTTTTGACAATTTGAAATCAAGAATACGGTATTTTAATTATGGACCTGATTCTGCTTCGACACCATGCAATTCTGTAGCAAAAGAAGGCTCAACATTAAAGTTAAAATGTTCGGCTTCTGAAATGCTTACTCTTGTTCGATATTTTGGGCTAATTGTCGGACATAATGTCCCAGATGAAAACGAAGTTTGGTTCTTATACATCAAATTAAGACAATTGTTGGATAAACTTTTGAGTCATAGAGTCCATGAAAACACTATTGATCAAGTAAAATTTTCAGTAGCTGAATTAAACGAGCTCTATCGTCAATTTGCTGAAACAGACTTAAAGCCAAAGTTTCATTTTCTTACACATTATCCAGAAATGTTAAAAAAATTTGGCCCACTTACCCAAATCTGGACGATGAGATTTGAAGCCAAGCATCGTATATCTAAATTTGTGGCCAGAGCATCGCACAACAGAGTAAATGTTTGTAAAACAATAGCTATTAAGCATCAATTGATTTTAAACGATACTTTCCTTAAAAATGAAACATTTAAGACGATCTCTTATGGCAAAAAGGCAAATATGACAGAAGCGCAAATTGAAAATGTAAGACTAAACTTTCATTTTCGAGGTATAATCGATAATAAGTGTTGGTACTCATTATCATGGGTGAAACTGTATGGTGTCCGATTTGAGCTGTCGTCAATTGTCATTCCAGATATTTCAGAATCTTCAGGCTTACCAAAGTTTGGTGAAATAAAAAATATTTATTTACTTGACAATGATGAAGTTACATTTGAGTGTGTTTCATTAGAGTGTATAGATTTTAATCAGCATTACTATGCGTATCAAGTGCAGAGAACCAACGATTACCAATTACATAATTATAATACCCTTGTTTCGCCTGTACCGGCTACAATTACTATAATGTCAAATTTAAAACTTTATGTCACTGTTCGATGGACTTTAGAATAACAAAGAACCATTACACATCACATACGACATACGTACCCTTGGGTTTCGTACACTTACGTACATTTCCCATCATATTAGCACCAGCAGTCTTCGTTTATTTTTCTCACATCACACACTTACATGCATATGTAGTCTAACCCCGAAGTCCCGGCGCTCCTAGGTTTGCCTAGTCAGACCTCAGGTTTGACAAGAAGCCTTATTAGTCAAAGTCCAAAACTAAAGCGTGTCTCGGCCTTTGAAAAAAAAATTTATGACAAAACCTAGGAGAAAGAGAAGAGAAGAGAAGATCAAATCGGGGTATGACCAGTCAGACTTAAATTAGGGACAGAATGGGTTATATGTAAAAATAACTTCTTCAGAGTGAAAATTTAACTAAATCAACAATCTTCCCGTGAAACAAAATTTCTGTTGTCTGTTAAAAAAAAAACTAAATATGTATTCATTTCCGATGTTAGATTTAGTCAAAACTGCCTTACTCCTGCAGGTCAGGTCACGTGGTCCTACATGCAGGTTGGAAATTTCACAGAGCGGAGCGATCGTCTTAAATTTCGTGGTTATTTTTTTTTAACAGACAACAGAAATCTTTGTTTCACAGGAAGATTGTTAATTTAATTTAATTTTCACTCTAAAGAATGTGTCTTTCATACATTTAAATACAAAAAACAAACTCTGTACCTAATTTAAGTCTGACTGGTCAAACCCCGATTTGGTCAAATTGCGTTTCGGCGTTTGACTTTCTAAGTTAGTCTCTCCTAGGTTTGGACATAAATGCGTTAGGCAAAGGTCGAAACACGCTATTAGTTTTGGACTTTGACTAAGCCTTCTTGTCAAACCTGAGGTTTGACTTGACAAACCTAAGAGCGCCGGGACTTTGGGGCTTGACTATAACACATACAACACGTGCAAAAATTCAGAAACACACCCACCTGTGTGGATCTGTTGCCCGCAGGTGATACAGTATACACATCTTACTTACCCGTAACTTACAGTTTTACAAAGCGTGAATACGGGCCCACCACCAATTTGTTTCTTTAACTTAACTTCAGGTTAAACATCAGTACTGAGTTTCATTTGTTGTTTGTATCCTTTCATCGTATTGTGTCATTTATGCTTTTAAAATCAGTCAAATTTCGTAAAGTAGAAATATCGAAAATCGTTGCTGATGTTTAACCTTCACCTAGGCCCTGGGGTAGGGGAGCACCGCCCCTACTGCCAAAAGGTGGCTCTCGGATCGCTACCGAAACGGGGCGATCCTCACATTTTGTTTTTTTTTTGTAGAATACCGGTTATATCAGTATAAAGTCGGGCCTTGCGACATAGGTTCCGCAACTATTTAGGTTTATGCGTATGTATTAGCGTTCGTATGTGAACGAACTTTAAGTTAAGTTTACCGTAGGCCTAGACGCATTGGTTTCCAGCGACGACCACGCGGACTCCATTGACGCCAAGGTACCCTTACTAGTGATTCTTTGGTCGGGAATCCTAGGTTGCTCTGACTTTCCCGCCTCCGGCTCGTGCAACAAATAACTGAGATCTGAGACATTGTTTATGTTGATAATGGCCTGTCTGTTGTTGTACCTAATTAATCACACACTTACATGCATATGTAGTCAAACCCCGAAGTCCCGGCACTCCTAGGTTTGCCTAGTCAAACCTCAGGTTTGACAAGAAGCCTTATTAGTCAAAGTCCGAAACTAAAGCGTGTTTTGGCCTTTGACAAAAAAAATATGACAAAACCTAAGAGACCAACTTGGATAGTCAAACGCCGAAACTCAATACGATCAAATCGGGGTTTGACCAGTCAGACTTAAATTAGGGACAGAATGGGTTATATGTAAAAATAACTTCTTCAGAGTGAAAATTTAACTAAATCAACAATCTTCCGGTGAAACAAAAATTTCTATTGTCTGTTAAAAAAAAATATGTATGAAAAACATCATTCATTTCCGATGTTAGATTTAGTCAAAACTACCTTACTCCTACAGGTCAGGTCATGTGGTCCTGCATGCAGGTTGGAAATTTCGCAGAGCGGAGCGATCGTCTTAAATTTCGTGGTTATTTTTTTAACAGACAACAGAAATCTTTGTTTCACAGGAAGATTGTTAATTTAATTTAATTTTCACTCTAAAGAATGTGTCTTTCATACATTTAAATACAAAAAACAAACTCTGTACCTAATTTAAGTCTGACTGGTCAAACCCCGATTTGGTCAAATTGCGTTTCGGCGTTTGACTTTCTAAGTTAGTCTCTCCTAGGTTTGGACATAAATGCGTTAGGCAAAGGTCGAAACACGCTATTAGTTTTGGACTTTGACTAAGCCTTCTTGTCAAACCTGAGGTTTGACTTGACAAACCTAAGAGCGCCGGGACTTCGGGGCTTGACTATAACACATACAACACGTGCAAAAATTCAGAAACACACCCACCTGTGTGGATCTGTTGCCCGCAGGTGATACAGTATACACATCTTACTTACCCGTAACTTACAGTTTTACAAAGCGTGAATACGGGCCCACCACCAATTTGTTTCTTTAACTTAACTTCAGGTTAAACATCAGTACTGAGTTTCATTTGTTGTTTGTATCCTTTCATCGTATTGTGTCATTTATGCTTTTAAAATTAGTCAAATTTCGTAAAGTAGAAATATCGAAACTCGTTACTGATGTTTAACCTTCACCTAGGCCCTGGGGTAGGGGAGCACCGCCCCTACTGCCAAAAGGTGGCTCTCGGATCGCTACCGAAACGGGGCGATCCCCTCATTTTTTTTTTGTAGAATACCGGTTATATCAGTATAAAGTCGGGCCTTGCGACATAGGTTCCGCAACTATTTAGGTTTATGCGTATGTATTAGCGTTCGTATGTGAACGAGCTTTAAGTTAGGTTACACTCAGACGAAATCTATATAAGGTAGGATATCTACTGACGCCCTTATTTTTAATAAATATCTAATCGCCAATCCTCTCGTCCTTCCCGTATTACGGATTGTAAAGGCCTGCTCAAACCTGACCGGTATCCTGTACCAGTGGCGGGGCTCCGTCGCAGAATGTCCTTTTCGCAAAATGTCCCCTGGTCACAGATTGTCCCTTGCGCAAAATGATTCTTTCGCAAAATGTCCCTTTCGCAGAATGTCCCCCTTGAAGCATAATATCATATAACACTCTCGCCAAATTGCCATTTTGTTCAAAATTTTCTATGAAAATGAAAAAATGAAAGTCAAATTATGTAGGTCATCCTACTAATATTATAAATGTGAAAGTTTGTGGGTTTGGATGTTTGTTCCTCAATCACGCAAAAACGACTGAATTGATTTAGTTGAAATTTGGCACACAGATAGTAGATAGCCTAGATTAAAACATAGAATACTTTTTATCCCGATATTCCCACGGGAACGGAACCACGCGGGTGAAACCGCGGGAGGCCGCTAGTTATGTATATTATTAATCATAAAAAACTAATAAATATGTTCATTATGTTTAAACAAAACAGGTTTTCTAAGTAAATACGCATATCTTTAATTCAATTTATGTAACAATAAAATTCTTCACACATTAATACATATTTTTACTTTAAACACTGGGTACATGTAATTTGCAACCGTACAAGATTTATTCGCAATATTCGCTGACAGAAACAATAAAAAATACGTATATTTTCATAAGTACCTTCATATCTGATGATTATTACAATTCGACATATTTCGACATTACATAGAACATTTCGAACAAAATGGAAATTTGGCACTAGTGATATTTATTTGATACCAAGGGGACATTCTGCGAAAGGGACGTTTTGCGAAAGGGATGTTTTGCGAAAGGGACATTCTGCGACGGAAGGGGTGGCGGTATTGGTATACCCGACCGATATCCCGACCGGTATTTTGTATGGCATTACTGGCAGCAGTTGCGGAACACCTTTGAACAGCGCGTTACTGCCACCGGTACAGGATACCGGTCAGATTTGAGTAGGCCTTAAAATCTTGCAATGGTGGACGCCTGTCAACAACCGACAGACAGTGAAATTCATCGTTCATAGTTGACGACCATATAATTCTAGAATAGTATGATTAATTAAGCTTGTGGTTTTTTTGTATGTCTCAATTTTACGATTGAAAATAAATAATATGAAGCTTTTATTATGTTTAACGGGTACGCCAAGGTGACGACCATGTAATTCTAGAATAGTATGATTAATTAAGCTTGTTGTGGTTTTTTGTATGTCTCAGTTTTAGGATTGAAAATATGAAGCTTTTATTATGTTTAACGGGTACGCCAAGTTGACGACCATGTAATTCTAGAAAAGTGTGATAATTAAACTTGTTTTTTTGTATGTCTCAATTTTACGATTGAAAATAAATAATATGAAGCTTTTATTATGTTTAACGGGTACGCCAAGTTGACGACCATGTAATTCTAGAATAGTATGATTAATTAAGCTTGTTGTGGTTTTTTGTATGTCTCAGTTTTAGGATTGAAAATATGAATCTTTTATTATGTTTAACGGGTACGCCAAGTTGACGACCATGTAATTCTATAATAGTGTGATAATTAAACTTGTTTTTTTGTATGTCTCAATTTTACGATTGAAAATAAATAATATGAATCTTTTATGTCTATTTCCTTTTATAAAGCTATAAAACGTACAAGGTTTTAGAACAGTTTAGAACATTTCTTCTATTAATAACCTTGTAAAAGTTAAAAAAAATAAAAAATGATGTATCATTGCTGTGTACACTAAATGTATATGTATCGTGAAGCATTATTTTATCTAAATTACCAATTATTGTATGCTTTTCACTTACAGGTCCGGACTTACTTGGTGCTATATCGGTGCAGCTGTTAAGTTTGCTATAAAATTATTTTGCATTAGAATAATAATAATAATAGCCGCACTAATATCGTACAAGTTCAATAACAGTAGGTAAAGCCTGACCAGAGTTTAAAAAAAACCCTGCAATGAGGACGTGACCTTTTGTGATATATTTATACGTAACTATTGCCAGTAAAAGATATTAAATCTTAAAATACCGCACGCGGGTTTTAAAACATCTGGTCAGCTTTATAATGATACATCATTCTTTTTTTTACCGTACCAACACCATTATTTGTAAGTTTAGATATCTATGTAACCAGTGCAGGTTGTACTACTTATACTAAATAGCATAATGTGTATAAAACTTATTAACTGTTATAGTAGAGGTATGAACGGGAAGTCGAAGCGTAGGCAGACCGCCATTCCTAAGATGGCAGGACCCACCTCGACCAGATACGCCGCATCGAGGACGACATAGAAAAACCATGGGAGAGGCATAATGTCCAGCATTGAACAAATATATATGCTGAGAAGAAAAATAGAAGGTCTGATTAGTATCAGATCTTTTATTTTTCTTCTCAGTTCGCACTAGTGTGCGGGACAATAAGGCACCATACCATTCACCATATGTATGTACATAGATAGAGGGCTATTAGACATACTTGATTTTTAGGATTCCGTACATCAAAAAGGAAAAACGGAAACCTAAAAAATCAAGTGTGTCTAATTAGACACACGCCCGAGTACATGCGATACTGCTACGGGTATAAGGCATGTGCACTACTGCACTACGTGTTACGGATTGCACGCCATGCCTTATGATACTTTGTATTTTCCTTATGCTGGCATGGTTACAGTCAGCGTCATTTATACATATATAGCCATTGAGTCAAAATATGTAAACACCAACCTTTTTGTCAGTGACATAGAGGTGTGTAGATATTTTTGATCTTGCTTATATATATGTATTTATGACGCTGGCCGTACATACAAAGGTATTCAGATAATTATTTTGAATGTTAGCCAATTAAAGTCAATTAAATTTTGTAGACATGGTCTAGAACTAATACCCAGGTCTGTGGTTTATTAAATTTTCGTAAAAATGTATAGTTTAAATATTTCAGGTTTTCATATTTTCATTCACAACTCCCTGCAGTTTTTAAACCATACTTTTTTTCGAAAATGTAATAAACCACAGACCCAGATATTAGTTTCTCGATGGTGTCTACAAAATTTCATTGACTTTGATTGGTTAATATTCATAATAATTATCTGACCACCTTTGTATGTATCATGCCAGCATAAGGAAAATACAGGTGCGAGTATCGTAAGGCATGGTGTGCCATACGTAACACGTATAGTGCACCATGCCTTACTGTACCCGCAGCAGTATCGTACGTACGCTGGCGTTGTACATAAGTATGGTTCACCGTGCTTTACTGTTCCCGCACCAGTATCGTACGTACGCTGCCGTAGTACATACGCACGGTACATCATGCGTTACTGTACCGGCAACGGTACCTTACCTCTACTACGACAGTTAATACGTCTGACACATCATGCTTTACTGTGCCTGCTACAGTATCCTACCTATGCCGCCATGGTGCACACGTATGGCGCACCATAATTGACTGTATCCGCCATAGTATCGTAAGTATGCTGCCGTGGTGCAAACGTATGGCTCACCGTGCTTCACTGTGCCCGCTACAGTATCCTACGTATGCAGCCATGGTGCACACGTATGGTGCACCATGATTTGCTGTGCCCGCCACAGTATCGTACGTATGCCGTTGCAATGCACACGTATGTCTTACCATGATTTACTGCGTCTGCCACAGTATTGTACGTATGCCGCCATAGTGCACACGTACGGCTCACCGTGCTTTACTGTGTCCGCCACAGTATCGTACGTATGCCGCCACAGCACTGTGGCGGCATACGTATGGCTCACCATTATTGACTGTGCCCGCTACAGAATCGTAGGTATGCAGCCACGGTGCATACGTATGGCTCACCATTATTTACTGTGCCCGCAACAGTATCGTATGTATGCCGCTACGGTACAAAAGTACGGCTCACCGTGCTTTATTGTGTCCGCCACAGTATCGTACGTATGCCGCCACAGTGCATACGTATGGCTCACCATTATTGACTGTGCCCGCTACAGAATCGTAGGTATGCAGCCACGGTGCATACGTATGGCTCACCATTATTTACTGTGCCCGCAACAGTATCGTATGTATGCTGCCGCGGTGCACACATATGGCTCACCATTATTTACTGTGCCCGCTACAGTATCGTACATATGCCGCTACGGTACAAACGTACGGCTCACCGTGCTTTACTGTGTCCGCCACAGTATCATACGTATGCCGCAGTAGTACACACTTACGGCTCACCGTGCTTTAACGTGTCCGCCACAGTATCGTACGTATGCCGCCGCGGTGCATACGTATGGCTCACCATTATTTACTGTGCCTGCAACAGTATCGTACGTATGCCGCCGTATTACACACGTACGGCTCACCGTGCTTTACTGTGTCCGCCACAGTATCGTACGTATGCCGCCGCGGTGCATACGTATGGCTCACCATTATTTACCGTGCCTGCTACAGTATCGTACGTATGCCGCCGTATTACACACTTATGTCTCACCATTATTGACTGTGCCCGCTACAGAATCGTAGGTATGTAGCCGCGGTGCATACGTATGGCTCACCATTATTTACTGTGCCCGCAACAGTATCGTACGTATGCCGCCGTAGTACACACGTACGGCTCACCGTGCTTTACTGTGTCCGCCACAGTATCGTACATATGCCGCCGCAGTGCATACGTATGGCTCACCATTATTTACTGTGCCTGCTACCGTATCGTAGGTATGCCGCCGTAATACACACGTACGGCTCACCGTGCTTTACTGTGTCCGCCACAGTATCGTACGTATGCCGCCGCGGTGCATACGTATGGCTCACCATTATTTACCGTGCCTGCTACAGTATCGTACGTATGCCGCCGTATTACACACTTATGTCTCACCATTATTGACTGTGCCCGCTACAGAATCGTAGGTATGTAGCCGCGGTGCATACGTATGGCTCACCATTATTTACTGTGCCCGCAACAGTATCGTACGTATGCCGCCGTAGTACACACGTACGGCTCACCGTGCTTTACTGTGTCCGCCACAGTATCGTACATATGCCGCCGCAGTGCATACGTATGGCTCACCATTATTTACTGTGCCTGCTACCGTATCGTAGGTATGCCGCCGTAGTACACACGTACGGCTCACCGTGCTTTACTGTGTCCGCCACAGTATCGTACGTATGCCACCGCAGTGCATACGTATGGCTCACTATTATTTACTGTGCCTGCTACAGTATCGTACGTATGCCGCCGTATTACACACTTATGTCTCACCATTATTGACTGTGCCCGCTACAGAATCGTACATATGCCGCCACAGTACAAACGTACGGCTCACCGTGTTTTAATGTGTTTGCCACAGTATCGTACGTGTGCCGCCGCGGTGCGCACGTATGGCTCACCATTATTTACTGTGCCCGCTACAGTATCGTACTTAAGCCGGCATGGTATACACGTATGGTTCACCGTGTTCTACTGTGCCCGCAACAATAGTATACGGGAGTTGCAGTCGTAGTTTCAGGAGTATTCAGTGCGACTTGCGCACTACGTATACGTAGCCGGATGTCGGGCTACGTACGTACGTACAAAAATCGACCACGAGTAAATTACGTATCCCGCTACATGATGAGCGTCAGTATGCCGACTACGTATGACTGACTACTTACGCGTAATGGAGCGGGTTACGTACGTAATAGTGGTCGATTTTTATCCTTATTTTACGTAGTGCGGCAGAGGAAATTTTTCTCAGTGTACGTATCATACTACAGAACCTAGCTAATAATATGATGGAAATCTAGCTAGTGGCATGTATGATATTCCACTCATTATCTTCGGAACAAGGTTTGGTACATGGTTCGTATAACGGTGCTGTTGGTTACCGACCTTTGACTGCCCACTGATATGTATTGACCATAACTACATCTACATTGTAGGGTTGTCAAGTGTGTTTCTTACTGACGTGTCACAAACAAATGAGGTAATCATTTCTAAATGGAGCACAAGCTAAAGGAATTTTGAATTTATGGTGTCTTATTAGTATGCGATAAGTTTGCAACGGAACATATCACTATTTGGTTAACTAAATTACAGAGGAGGTTACGAAGTAAGTTTGTACTATAGCTATAGGTTCATAATATACCGATTTTACAAGTATTTTGACTGATAAGTACTAAAGTTATCACTCATAAAACTCAGATCGGTGCTAGCTAAGCAGTTTACAGGAAAGATAGTCGTGTATAATGTTATTTAATTTCTGTTAATATTTTTATCGTGTAATTATATTTCATACCATTATCTTTCAGGAGTAATTAGATTTTAGATTTTAGACCATACATAGATTGTAAGTATTTATTGTATTTACATAACGTGCGCGGCCTTAGAGCACCTAAGTGCACGACAGTCGGCAGCCCTGCACCGTGTTACGTTACAGAATCACCTATGGGTCACATTTGCGACCTAAATTGCGCTGCGCGTGCAATAGAATTGTACATGGATTTGCAGAATGGCCAAGTAATGACCCAGTGGCAGTGGTGATGTGAGTAGGTTATTACCTACTTATACACATCACCGCTCTTATTTGTCAGACAATATTTATTACAAATAATACAGTTATATGACAATATATTATTTTATTTGTCCAATCATTAATTTGTTTAATTTTTAAAGACATTATTAATACAAAACAAAATATTATCATCTTCTTATTTGATCATTAAAGATCTAAACCGAATGTTTTAGTTGTTAATGTTTATAATCACTAATTGAATTAAAATTACTGGTCTCATCCTCAATAAACTTTTAATTAAGTGTGGAATGCTTCCACCAGATATATCAGCACCGCATCTGCCTCAGATACGACACATTCAATTTAACAAATTAAAAAAACCGCCCCGGATGCGGCGCCATCGCGGCTTGTCCCGACTGTGATGTGACGCCTTTCCGGTAAAACAGGCTTTGTATGTTTGTAAAGGTAGCTGTTAGGATAAGGATAGTAAGCATTCAATATCTTTTATATTTACTTAATAACAGCAGATAGGGCCTTTATATTTGTTATAATATAACTGAGTAAATATCAATAAAGAGTCCGTAACATAAACTTTCGGATATCAAAACAATCATAACATTATAGCCGTAACGAACAAAAACAGCTCCATTAAAATCCCCGAACCAGTTCTGAACACACATCTAAAAAGTTGATCATCTCTAATGAGTTCCAAACGAGATATTTAGTGAAAAAGCAATAGGACAGACTGATGCGTGCAGGTATACGTATAATCGACGAGAGGGCCTCATATTAACGAAATTATATTCAAAATTACCCCTTCCTTAACTTCGTCAAGGTTTAAACTGTAAATTTTTTAGAGATATATTTTACTGCAAGCAATCGCGTGTGTCGTATTTCGTTCGAAATTAAATACGCTAAACTTGTACTTTATAAAATCGGAGACTTAAAATGCTACCTTGATGGACGCTTAAATTGTTATAATTATTTTAACGACTCGAAAATATTGTAAACTTACACGCGTTTGTAAAACTTTTGAAATCCTTTTGGTAATGATTAATAGCCTGAGAGAAGTCAAATAAGTAGATCAAGATGATGTTACTTTTTGTTGTACGTACTGAAAAGCTTTTCCTTATACCAAATCTTTTGCTAGGTAGGACCGTTTGCGTATCCTGATGTTCCTGAACAGATCTCTGTGAATTCGTTAGGCCCTTTAGAAATGATTAAGTTCCCGTCGCGAATGTGGGCCGTGTTTCTGATATTCGGTGAGGTGCAACAATATTGCGGAAGCTATCAACATTAGACGTCCTTGAGCCCGGTTCAATTAATGCGTTTCCTTAACGATATATAGTATACGTATTGGCTCCGTGCACGCTTTTAGCGCCACCTAGCGTGTTGCAACTTTGTTGGCTCTGACCTGACCGTTTTGACGTTTTGATATGTAATGGCGGCATTGTGACAAAATGTTAGAATATACTATAAATATTGTGTTATTCATGTAAATTTCAAAATTACTGTTATTTGGGTGGACAGAGTGTTGTGAAATCATTTTTGGTTATTTAAATTAAATATGGCAAGTAAGATCTATTCAAAAAGAGTGTTTTATTTTGGTTATATCAGGGTTTGTTTACTTCTTTTTTAGTTGTAGATTTTGTAAAATAAGAGGATAAAGCTACTTTAATAATTTTACTAAGTGATAATAAACATATATAATTATTCCTGTATCGCTAATAATAAATTAAATATCGTTTTCAAACAGATTACAGAGCCGTCATTATTTCTACTTTTTGCCACCATGAGCGCTGCGATCGATTATTATACCTTCTCACCCTCCCAATATAGATAGGTAACGATATACACACATCAACTTTGTCTAGGGATACAGGTGCTATTTTCATACAAACGAGGTAACTTTGTAGCCGTGGTATCCTGCCAGGAATGTACTGTGCTGTGATTTGATGACGGCTATCCAGGGAGTGAATGGAGGAGATTCAAAACATAATACACACCCAACTGATCTGACCAGGATTCTAAAAACGTAATGGACATGTTTAAAAAAAACTGCGAAAATAGCATGAAAATGTATGGAAATCCTCAAACTGAGAACTCTGACCCATTAATCTTTTAGAATGCTGATCAGTTCAGTTGGGTGTGTATAGCGATCTGAATCTACTCCATTCACTCCCTGGATGGCCATCATCAGATTACAGCACGGTACATCCCTGGCAGAAAACCAAGGCTTCAAAGTTACCTCGTTTGTATGAAAATAACACTTGTATCCCTAGACAAAGTTGATGTGTATATTTAAGTTTGTAAATATCGTTACTTATGGCTGTTACAGCTTACAGCTGATAAGTTTCTTGCGCCCGTTTTTCTTGTCAGCTAAAAAAGTCTGGAACGGGTGGTAGGAAAATATAGACGATTCAAAAGTACTTAATTATTAAGTTATTTGACTTTGACTTTAAACAAAATCTTTTGTTAAGTAGGTACGTTCGCGTGGTTTCCTGATGTTTCTAAACGGATCCCTGTGAACTCGTTAGGCCCTTTAGAAATGATTGAGTTTCTGTCGCGAATGTGGGCCGTATTTCTGATATTCGGTGAGGTGCAGCAATATTGCGGAAGCTATCAACATTAGGCGTCCTTGAGCCCGGTTCATTTCCTGCGAGACCCAGGATCTTCGCTCTACAAACGACGCCTCCTCTATAATTTCTATTGATGACAAGTTATGAGTGCAAGCGGACCAAATCATATTTTTAGTTGTAATGTAACTATGTTATGTAAATATTTTTCGATAGTAAAAATACTAACAGTGTTAGATGTTGATACTTTTAATGAACAAGGTATGTTAAGTTACGTCTCAAGCCAATTGCAATGTGTGATTTAATAATTGTACCTACTTAAATTATAAGAATGTGTACTATGTATGTACATTTAATGCCTTTGTCAAAGTTCAGATTCCAAAATAATATCATTTTAGATACCTATGCGTTTTCATTTCCAGTTGTTTTTGACAAAATTGGTCCTACGAAACACGCACAAATAAAAGCTCCGATCGCTTCATCTTTACATTTTCACCGCGAATAATGTGTGCACGCGCCCAACATTTATATCGGATTGACAATTTTTCGTAGGGATAAGAAGGTAAAAAATCGTCTGTCGTAGCCTAGTCATCTATAACCGTGTGGGCTTTTAGATAAATTCTGTGAAATATCTAAATCCGCAGAATAAATGGCATTCAGAAAGCGCCTCACTAAGAATCTGTCATTTCATTGACTTACTATTCTGATCAATTCTTTTTCAAATATTTTGAAACCTCTTTAATAATATCAGCTGTCTCCACTTTGTAATAAAGTGCAGTTTCAGTGTTCTTACTTGCTCTTGTCGAAATTGCAAAAAATCATATATTTTTTCCACTCCTTGCAAAAAAATTTAATAGGTACACAACGCAATATAATCAAATCCGACAAAACAGGAATACGACGAATCAGGACAGACTCATATCATGTTAAAAGAACATAACAAAGAATTACACCGTTATTCCAAAAAGCTGTTCCAACATTTACTTTGCTCGTTGTAGGCACTTTCCAACAAAAGTATATTTTTTATTTCCTCACAAAAAGATTGGAACAAAGAAGGCCTTGTAAAATTCTAATAAAAAGGCTGGCAATCCCGTGAAAATCACGAGAGTAAAGTTGAACAAAGCCGCCGAGGTTATTTCCACACATGAAACCTTAATACCGGCGTGGACCCACCACTCGGATTATCCCTACTCCAATTTGTCAAGCTTCCCTGGACATAACTTATGTGTATGCGAACCACAATTAAATATCCATGTCTCTCTGAAGCTGTAATTGGCATCATCTTTCAAAATAATTGCTTTGAAATTGAAATCTCTTAATTATACGGATTTGAAGAGGATATATTTGACCCACATTAATGTCAGTAATCGCAATTTTAAGTATTTAATTTTTTTTTGTTTTTTCAGGTTTGTTATTTACATTTCTGTGTTCCCAAGAAAGAATTGTAATTTCATAATGAAGTTTTTCAGTCTCACAGTTTTCACAATTCTACTAAAAACGAGTGCGCAATGGTGAAGATAAAATTTCTAAAATAGTGTTTCCGGCTCCATTTCATTTTAATAATAATAAACCGATAATAAAGTCGAGGAAGTTCTTTGAACCTGTACTTCCGTCTCCGGTTTTACGGTTAAGATGCTCTTAAGTTTCAAATACCTGACGAAGCCGTACTCGGCGGATTCGACAAAAACCATAATGTTACTAAAGCAACATCCTTGAGTGTATTAAATGTCCACAGACCCAAAACAATCCCTGTCTTAACCTAATTTTCGAACTTCAATGCTCCAATCCAATTACCTATTTCATCAATGAAATATGGTTATTTAACACTGCAAATCAAAAATTGAAAGTTGAAGCTACATTCTTCAAAAAGATATTGAACACAAATTATTAATAAGTATATTATGAACTGTCCAAGCCGGGAACTCGCTCGAAAATTGTATGCGAAGCAACCCTCATCGTAAAGGGTTCTTGAGGACTGGGAGCACTTGGACCACTGCTCTCATAACAAGTCGAATTATTGTATGCCGACCCTCTCAAACTGAAGGACTGGGATCCCGCTCTAGTGGACCAGTTATCACGTCAACCGACACTCGTCGGTCGTCAGCGTCACCATGTTTAGAGGAGTTGCAACTTCTGCTATAGCTACACAACATGGATATGCGACAATAAAATGTCCGTATATTTGCAAATAACTTTCCCAGTCTGCAGTTTAAAAAAAACTATTAAAAATATCCAGTAGTTTAGTCACAGGCAATATTTTCAGTTACTGTTTTCAGGGGTTTTTCCCTGATGATCTCATTCCCCGAGGATCCTGTCCCGAAGGATCCTGATTTGTTTTTATCTTCATGAACTTAATCAATACTATGTTTAGCTTAATTCGGGATCCTCTGGGACAGGAATACAGGATCCGTGGGGAATGGGATTCTAAGGGAAGTACAATTAATTTTCGTATTATAGTTTGTTTGTTTTTTTTTTATTTCGTTCCTAGGAATTATTTGATAATTTCAACATACTCCTATGAACTAATGCCCCCAATGTATTTATTTATTATCGTGTTGTCGTTTCCAGGTTCTATAAAGAAGCTTTAATTCTGATTTTTTTATCGAAATTAAATATTTCTAGGAATTGACTTGAGAGCTTCCCGCACTTAGCATTATTATTATAAAGCAAACCGGAACACATTAAAACTCAGCAAACTAAGCTCTATTTTGAAACAGCTTTAAAATAATAATACTCGTACGCTAGCTTTTCTCCACTACAAATAGTTCTTATTACAAATACCGTAGACATTTTCAATGTAACTAAGTCTTCTGAAAATTGATATTAAATTCTCACTTAGAATATAACGGAATTCCTTTCAATTTTCAGAAGCAACGTCTTATGCCTTTGTAAATTCTTAGGCTGCTTTATTTCAATTTATAACGTCCCTTGCTCGAAAGCCCTATAAGTACTGCAAAAAGTTTATGGCGTTGAGACCCCAACAGTCTCGTGTCGTATCTTCTACATATTATGTTATTCATGTAAATAAATATGAGGGTGTCCTGAAACCATAATGCTAGTCAGATTTAATGGAGGAAAATTATTTATTTGTGAGGGTTCTTACACTCACATAACGTTTATTATTAAAACCAGAGCAAAAGTAATAAGCTGTAAATAAGGAAACATCATTTCACTTTAAAAAGGAAATATTGTGGTAAAACATTTTCTGTGTGAATTTATGATCGTTTTTTCCATGTCTCATATAAATATTTGATGTCCCGGCTCACTGCCATTCGATTGAACTAATGGCCATTTAAACCTTTTTGCTATCGTTTCAACAATTCACAATCTCACGCCAGCTCAATTTGCCACGAACAAAAACCAAATGTAATTTGCAGTGTGGTGTGGTACTTTGATATAAATCTATCTGGTGTGCCATCGTTGGACAAATTACATGATCGTCATCTAACCAGTGGTGCAAGAGCCCTCAACTATCATCGGGTACGAAGAAAATGCCATTTCAATATATCTGATAAGGGCGGCATGGTAGACCAACTCCATTGGTCGTTGTATGTTCTCTTTCAGAGTTGGACAATGCACTGAATAGAACCCCATGTACAAAAGGATGAAACCGAAATCCACTAAATGTGATGATTGGTCCTTTGATGGTGTCCTCTTCTTTCTATATTATTTAAAAAAATATATGGTTTGAGATATATCCCGGAAAAGAGATATTATCTTAATGCAACACCAAGATACGTAATTTTCTCTGCTATGCTATGTCGTTACATAAATATAGTTTTTCGTTTGTTAATTCATCAGGCTTCTCAATTTTCTTATTCTTAACCTGAAGGTTCAACGGAAATACTTTTACCAGGCTTCGTGCATCTGACCTGACACCAAGAAAATATATTGCATTATGTTTCCCCCATTCTTTACCGAAACCCATAGAAAATCCGCCCCCATACTGTTAAGTAACGTGTGATATTAGTTCAATACACCAAGGTGTATGAAAGGTGTATTATGGCATGGGGTGCCCTCTGCTCTTTCTATAGAATCCCTTTGAGAATTAATGTGAACACAAAAGGCTCTTTTGTTGTTTGGTTAAAAGGTATCTCCTTAAATATTGTAAGGTTGTACTATGTCGTCTGATAGATATACTTGCTAATAATTTCGTAATGCGGGTTGTGGATATTTTGAAACAGTATTTGTAGAATTTAAATAGAACGTAACAAGATAATTTTTGAGTATAATATTTATGTATTACAACTTTCATCACAATACATTAAAAAATTAAAATCTACATGGGAAATGTAGATGGGATCTGTATTTTATGTTTATCTACATAAAGTTATTCATCGAGATATGAGTAGTCTAGCGTATTAAAACACAAGTTACAGAGAAAGCAAACAGACAATGAGCGAAAATGTTCCCCCACAATTCCAAAGTCTCGCGATATCAAAACGCGAAAAAAAGTTTCCGCCATGCAATTTTCCAGGTGGAAACACCAAAGCGGTTCAAACAATAACATCCTCTCAAGCGGGCAGGATACCTAGGCATTGTGACTCAGACGCTTCCAGACCACTCGACGTCTCTCTTAATTAAGGGGGCAATACTCAAAATGCTTCTAGCTTGTACGAATAGCCCCATTCAGACGCGTTCCGTCTGGCGCTGGCGATGAGATAACGAACCTCTCTCGGTTATTACCGCTTTTCTTTTTACACTCGTGTGTGCCAACGTCCATTGACAACTGAGCCTGATGAAACAAGGATGTAATGTATCTGCTCGAAGCTGGAGATTTTAGAGAAACTATTTTGACCTCGTTACGTTATTCGCTTTTTATATGTTAAATCGTATTTTATTTTCTATTTCAAATTATAAAATAACTATTCATCTTGTTTGAGCTTCGATTACTATACCTAAGCTGTGTTTAGGCTCTTATACGAATACAACGAGACATCTTTTGAGTCGTTTAAATCACCTCTTTCATAAACAGCTTCCGCAAGTAAACACCATATTTTATAATGATATATATTAGCTACAGTTTTACCATCAAGATCTAGAGCATTGTTTACCATTTGCACACTACTTATATCGATGGTGGCTCTCTATTTTCGACTTTATTTCGCCTACTCTCCGATTGGTATTCGCTGATCCGTGCGCAATGCCAACTTTTTCTCAGGCGATAAATTCCAACGTATCTATAGGAAAACTGGTTGTACCGTTATCTGTAGTTCAACCTTGCGATAGAACGGGATTGGCGAGCAAAGGTTGTAGCTAAATGAGACCTATTATTTATAGTCCAATAAACTTTATTGCATATTTTACGCCTCGCCAGTTAACAATATCATGCACTCGCATCAAGAAAGTGTGATGTGATATTGCAAGTTTCTTAAATATTATTTTATGAAAATTGTTCTATTGATAATTTGAAAACACGATAACACTGAACCATAATCATTTATTGCACATAAAACCAATTATTTATCATTCCACATTTGAGTATATTACAAGTATTCTCAGTATTTAAAAGTCATTAGATAATCTACTAGGGTAACATACAAAATCTTAAGTTCTGTTTCAAATCAATTGGGTATCATTTATTTGGAATAAGAACTCCTTTAAAAAAGACTTAATAATCGTGTGTTTATTTAGTACTTCTTCATCTGGGGCCGTACCGGCTAACTTACATTGTTATCGTTATCGCTTTCATTTGTGATGTGACACATTGCTACTTCTATTTGGCATAAAATTATAACTTACCAAAGAAAAGTAGCAATGTATCACATCCATCTGTCAAATGAATGTAAGTTCGCCGGTAGGGCCCCTGGAAGTTGACGAAATTCTTACACATTAGGTACTCATTAAATTTCAACACTGAGTCCAATCACAAATTCCTCTTAATAGAAATTGATAAGTAAGTCCCGATGTTGTGTAACAGTTGGAACAACATTTTCCTACAAAGTTAGTCCCGTGCCATAGTCACCACCGTAAGCAATAAAAAGCCAACTTTATGCGACACAGGCGGCTGGCACCTCCCTAATGTGTGCATTTTGTTGGAAGAACATAATTTGTACAATATTATTAAACTACAGTTGCTATTTACTTAAATGATAATTATTAAGTTACGAGTAGCTTTGCATCTTGTATAAACTTATTTGTTGTTTCAAATAAATT
Organism: Agriphila geniculea; assembly: GCA_943789525.1. Classification (NCBI taxonomy): domain Eukaryota; kingdom Metazoa; phylum Arthropoda; class Insecta; order Lepidoptera; family Crambidae; genus Agriphila; species Agriphila geniculea. The sequence continues at coordinate 21,442,657 of OX038875.1, forward strand.
GTTAAATAAAATAAATTCCAGGCTATTTACGATATCTTGTAGATGCCTTCAGTTTTTATATTTTTTGTTGATGTTTATCGATTTCAAATGAAATATTTACATGAACTTTTTGCTGGCAATTTAATATTCTATTGCTTTACCTAACTTGAGAGCACTTTTTTGTGTCAGTTGCATCAATCAAAGTTAGTTTATATTTTATCAAACAAATTAGATAATTTTAAAACTTTCACAGTTGAAGTTCTAATTAAACCATGCGAGTTTAAAAAACGTAATAATGTCGCTTAAAAATAGTTTATGATAAATTTATTTGAAACAATTTTTAGGATTATAAAACTGTATTAAATTGTAGAAGTTCTAGAAACTAGGGCATTTTAATTTATTATCAAACATGGAGTTGGTACTTATTGTCTCTACACCAAAATTACTGTACGTCAACAACGCAAAAACTGAAGTTTATATTAAACTGAAATAGCCACAGTAGATACAGAAGGTAAAAAATGGACTGCTATTTCGTCTGCTTGAAACAAAAAAGCCACACGATTTTAAAGTTTAGGTTATCGACCTAAAAGCCAGCTTGGTGTCTGTGCGGTAGAAACGCCTACGTGTCGTATGCCTTATGAGCAAAAAAGGCTTTGTTAGATTTACGTGTGCAAACACATAGTTTTTTTTTTGTTTGATATACTAGCACGTGCTTTGGAAGTTGTAACTTTACCGTTGATGATTTTGAAAGGAAAAGTCTGTGTGGTTTCTCGGTGATTTCATTTACAAACTCTTGATGTGTTTTGTTTGCTTTCAAGATGTTTGCAATAGTAATTTGAGGGGCAGAATGTTAGATTTTGTTTTCTTCTGTGGGATTTACAGTTACGTATTATTTGCTGCTAAAAGAATTGTTATATAAACTTCGCGGAAAAGGGGTTGACGATATTATTTTGGTATTGCTGGGTCATTGTACTTTATTATACTAAGATTGTGCTGATTCACCGGGCTTACTCATAGCTGAACCTCGGTATTTCGATCGCAATTACTCACGTTCCATCTGATTTCTTTTTCTGTTGTCCCTTTTGTATTTACATTTAGGGTAGGATTTAGATGTTCAGATTCGGCGGTTTGCATGGAAATAGATGCCTAATGCCATGTGTTCTGTAAATACTTTAGAAAGTGGAATTGAAGCTTCACATTGTCAGACATGCTGTATATCAAGAATTTTAAAATCATACTTTGCTGTTGTATACCTATGGAAGTGGCGTAGAGTAGTGACTTCACATTTTCAGACATGTATATGTATACTTAGGCATGAATTAATTTCAGTTAGTGCGTTAAAAAAAAGCAAATTAAGAATATTTGTAGTAATATTGATATTCGTAAGTAGTTCGGACATTCAAACATATTTTTGCCAGTAAGGCTGACAGGCTGTATATGTATGTAAGTGGCATAGAGTAGTGGCTGTATACTTGCGCAGGAATCAATTTCGTTGCTGCGTTAAAAAACAAAGAATGTTTGTTATAGATACTGATATTCCTAAGTAGTTCGGGCATTCAACCTCTTTTTGCAAGTAAGGCTGTGTATGTAAGTGGCGTAGAGGCATTCATTTAGAATGCAGCGTAAGTGCCGGCGGTGCTGTAGCCTGCAATCATAGGCCGGCGACCCTCCGCGGTCGATAATGCCTTTGTTATTTGTTTCGTTATCCTGTGGTTAGTGCTACTCTTTGACTTTTTGTTCCTATTGGTCGCGATAAACTAAAAGACTATATTTAGGGTTCCGTAGCTTAATGACAAAAAGCGGAACCCTTATAGATTCGTCATGTGATATCTGTCTGTCCATCCGTCCGTATATCGTAGCCCTTTATTCAAGAACTATTAGATTACACAGTTGAAACTTGGTAGGCAGATGTATTCTGTAAACCGATTTACGATTTTTACACAAAAATAAAAAAAAATAAAAAGATTAAGGGGGGTTCCTCATACATGAACTGAAAGTGAAAATTTTATTTTTCATCAAACCTATACGCGCGGGGTGTCTATTGATTGATAGGTCTTTAAAAATGACATTGAGGTACCTCTCAAAGTCAACAAGTCAAAGTTTCCAAAACCGCAAATATAACTTTGTCATTAATACAAACACGATGAAAAACAAAGTTATTTTTGCAAACAAAAAATTATAGTATACTAGCGGCCGCCCGCGACTTCGTCTGCGCGGAAAGGTTTTTTTGTTATCCCTCGGGAACAATACTTTTTTTCCGGATGAAAGGTACCCTATGTCCTTCTCTGTACCCCTGACAACGTGTATGCAAAATTTCATGATGATCGGTTCAGTAGTTGAGACGTGAAGGCGTAACAAACAAACAAACAAACAAACAAACAAACAAACGGACTTTCGCATTTATAATATTAGTAAGGATAACTACGGAACCCTACTGCGCGTGGCCCGACACGCACTTGTCCGATTTTTCTAAATAAATATTTTGGATATTAGGAAAATCTTGAACCAAGTCTCCTTACGTGTATGCTGTTTCAGTTCTAGTGAACGACGGATAGAATTTCAAGAACCGAACGTAGAGAAAACATAATTATATTAAAAGGAGTAAGTTAAAATTGATATTCATCCGAATCATCTCAAGTGTAAAGACAAGATAACTAATAATAGTACAACATTGAATCTAGACAGAGTATCAAGTACTTATTAGAGCGAACATAATGGGGTATCCATTAAGGCGTCTCACTTTAAATAAGACACGAGAGTGAAACCTATTGAACCTATTCTTAGAAATGAAGTAAGTAAGTACATTAACAAAGCGTGTGCGTATAGCACCTAGGGTTGCTTCTACCATTACAGCGAGCGTCAAATTGATAAGAGCGTCTAGAGTATATGATCAAACGAACTTCACAAGTGAAGTTCGATCAATATTATATGAGTCGCTTCATTCGAAGATATAACATCACCAGGTAGTCCTTTTACCTACAAGGTAGCATTCGCACGTATTTTTAGAGGTTTTAAAACATCGATTTAAAAAGGAAAAATAGTCTATGCGCTCGATCATTGACATGCCATCTAGTCGATACTTACGTCATTCTTTAGAGAAAACACTGTTTGTACCGCAAAACTTTATGATAAGGGTTGGGTTGGGAGGGTTGTTATATCTTCGAATGAAGCGACTCATATAATATTGATCGAACTTCACTTGTGAAGTTCGTTTGATCATATATTATATTTCTTCGCTTCATTCTTCAGATATAACATCACCAGGTAGATGTTAAGAGAAAAGTTTTGCGTTTGGATGATAATAAATGATGCAAAGGAAATCTTAATCATCTTTTATTTTATTAATCCAACATGAAATTAACAAATTTTAACTTCTTATGATCATAAGAAAGAACTGAACAACAAAGGTTCCCTACTATGGTTTTCGGGTACCCGGCCTTTTTTCATACCCGGGTTTCGGGTATTATTTATTTCAATACCCGGGAATACCCGGGTACCCGGGTATCTTCAAATACAAATAAAACTTCACATTTTTCATGTGTTTCGCTCAATTAAATATGCACACCGTTAAATTTTAATTCTTTAAAACTTAAAATCCCTTTATATGGGTGTTCCATAGGGTTTTCGGGTACCCGGCCTTTTTTCATACCCGGGTTTCGGGTATTATTTATTTCAATACCCGGGAATACCCGGGTACCCGGGTATCTTCAAATACAAATAAAACTTCACATTTTTCATGTGTTTCGCTCAATTAAATATGCACACCGTTAAATTTTAATTCTTTAAAACTTAAAATCCCTTTATATGGGTGTTCCACTAATGAAAATAAAGATATTTTTGCTAGAGAGATATGGATATTCCCTAAGTAACTAAAGTAGGGCAATTTAGATCACATGACACATCTTACATCTGTTAGTCCTTAGTGTTATTTATCAAACTAAATCGTAAATTTGCTTTCCTTGTGATTTTTACAACAATTAATATTTACTCATTATTAACTGAAAAAAGTGCCTTTAATAAAATAAATATTATGTGCCCGCCGTTAGAAGGTTACGTTGTTAAATTTTGATGAAGTGTTAAATGTGATCTATTAATTTGACCCTACTTTAGACAGCTAAAAACATTGTATTAGTCATTAAGATCAAGTATTAGTATAGGGAAGTATTTTTTCACCTCTCCAGCACGAAAAGGGTGCTTTTGGCGCGTAAAAACTCGCAGCAAAATCGACTTTTGCTGCGAGTGTGAGGCAAAGTGCTTTTTACCAAAAACTCGCAGCAAAATCGACTTTTGCTGCGAGCGTGAGGCAAAGTGCTTTTTTAATTTCTAACACCTTTTATCGCTGGTAGAGGTGAAAAGTTGTATGTTTAACACGAGAGCAAATTTTTTGATGTCTCGTGCCTTTTAATCACTCACTGTGCTCAGTAGTCTATATTAGAATCACTCGCTACGCTCGTGATTCAATTCTAGACTACTTCGCTAGTTCGTGATTTAAAAGTCAGCACTCGCAGCAAAAAATGACTTTGCTCTCACAAGAGAGTGTTATACAAATAACAAATAACTATTGTAATTTTTCGAACCATGTATCTTTGGCAAAAAAAATGAAAAAAAAAAGAAAACCCACTTTAAGAAATTTAATCGATTGGTTAGACAGTGTATTTATCAAGAAAAAACAACTAGGTACTCCCAGCAAATATCTGTCGAAAAAAAACATAACATAAAAAGATCCGTCTTCAGTTCGGAAAGACGGCGTTCTCGTATTTCGACTGTTATCGACTTGCATTGCTTTAAAAAAGTTGCTCCGATGGTTATAGAAATACTTTAGAAAAATCGCGCAGACATCTTAACAGTTATAAAAGCTTATTATTAATGTAAAATAGAAAAGGAACAATAAAAGTTATTGGTTTATTATCATTCATGTTGTCCTGTTAATGAAACTAGCTTTTGAAAATGCCAAGGAATTAAGAGAATGATTGGACAGCCTATCTGCAAAAGTGGGTTTTATCGATTATAGGGCTTTGTACAGCAGATTTAAATTATGAGTACTCCTATGGACAATAAAATAAAACATTTTTTATTATACCCGGGTACCCGGGTTTTTCATCAATTATTACCCGGTTCCAAATTCTCTTGTATACCCGGGTATACCCGACCCGGGTACCCGGGTCCGAAAACCCTATTCCCTACTCATAACAAAAAAATAATAATAACAATAATAAAATTATTTAACGATTTAACAATATTGATTGGGCAAAATTGTTACCTTCAATGACCGGACGATGATAATGATCAGGGGGCCAATCGCGCTAATATTTAGATCAACTGGACCTCGACTGAACCGCGATCAATCATAACTTTTGACATATTCCGTATCGCGCTAACGTTTTGACAGCTAGTTGAGACAGATGTCATGCGGAACTGGACCGTAACTTGCCGTCCAAGACAAAGTTAAAAGGATGCTACTTTTTTTGGACTATTTCTCAACTATTTGGTGTTTACTCTCACAATTTTGTGATATTTATTCAGTCTAAATGCAAAAATATACAATGCTTTTATGGTTATTGTAAGAAGATCTTTTGTAATAGTGCTAAATAATCTAAATTTAATGGATGAACTGTGAAAAAGTCGTGAAAAAGTGTATTCAAATGTCCAATCTGCAAATTTGTAAAAAGCTACAGACTATAAAATCATTTAGTTTGTTTACTTATGAGATATGAACACCATAATTATGCCAATTCGGATGCCTTCGGTGTGGAAACAAGATAAAGGTAAGATAACCATACCTAACCTAAAAATTTTCACTGTGAATAAATTTCATTCTTTCTTTGTTTTTGTATTAATTACTTACTAGTATAGGTACCTTGATTTTGTTGGTATTAGCCATAAAATGCCACTGGAATCTAAACTTCTCATTAAGTAAGTTAGGTAAAAGTACCTACCTATTTAGGTATTACAATTTTAATTTACTCACCCTTGTCCATACATACAACTAAAACATTTATGAGTACCTAGGTATACTGCCCGGCACGTAACTTGGCAACATAATAACGAGACAAACGATGCGCAGTAGCCACAAACACTAAACTCGGCACATCTTTTGTCTCATCTTTCTCTTGCCAATTTATATGCCGGCATCTGTAATAGGCTAAGAACAATGTTATTTATTTTAACATTATTGTTGAATCATCTATGGTCCTTTAACTTTTAACATGTTTTGTTTTAGGTGCCTACGAAGATAACCAATGCATGCTGTGTGCTGCATTAGACATAAAGCACAAAGAGGCAATGCGTTATTCACTCTGTTGGTGGCAGAATCCGTGGGTCTGAGCAGACTGAGGACTAGTGGAAGTGTAACATACTAGCTAGGTTTGGTGCTCGCTGATGCTCTTGACAAAATTAGAGTTGTTTACCTAATTCATCATCATCATCATCAGCCTATCATCGTCCACTGCTGAACATAGGCCTCTCCGAGTGCACTCCACTGAGCACTGAGCACGATCCGCGGCTACACTCATCCAGTTTATACCAGCCACCTTGCGAAGATCGTCGCTCCACCTTGTCTGAGGGAGTCCCACACTATGTTTGCCAAATGTGGTCTCGTTTACCTAATTGTTTCGGGGTAATAGGACAGCTGAATAATAATAATAAATTATTTTAGAAAACTTTATTAATGTTATTTCTTATTAATTACTAACTAAACTGCTATGTTCTCCTCCAATTGCATATCCTTGTTGGCAATACTAAAACAAAACATAAAAAAAATGTTAGTCAATTTTATAACATAATTATTTTAATAATATGATTCCAAATCAGCAGTTAAGTAATAAAAACATAACTAGATGTAGATCCAAAGGCTGTGGGTTCGAGTCCCATCTGACGAGCTGGTGACGAGTCATTTTGTTCTAGTATATGATTTAAAATAAATATTAATCACACTAGATGCAAAACCTCAACTCTAATGATAACTAGATGTTTTGTATCTTTTAAACATAGATTTAATAATATTGGGGCATATTATTTTAATTCATTAGCGGTTGCAGGCGATCGGACAACAATAGAAAATCGATTGTGTCTCGTTTTATGGGCGTTGACGAGTTAATATCTAGATAAGATTAAAATAATATAACCTTTTTTATACATAAGGTCTCTGACTTCCGCCTTCTGCAAACATTTTAAATCTCTGCAAACTGCAATGTTGCTTCATTTTATCTATTGTAGAACCAATTTTTATTTATCTTAATTTTTGTAATGCTTATTATATTCTATAACCTGAAATTAATAAAAAATATTAGGGAAATTACATAAATAAATACTAAAATACTTATTGGAGTCGGAACTGATGTTATTAAATATTGAATGAAAAAGGGCACACTAATAATCAAAGGGCACAAAATATTAGTAGGAAGTTAAACGGAAGAAATTCTAAATTCTATTTATTGTTTCACTAGTACTTATTACCTTTCTAAAACAGAGAAGTAATAGGTTTTGATCTTACCGTTCATCATTATACATAAATTTCCTCTTCATTCGGTAATAAAGAAGCAAAATTCCTCTAATGCTGTTATAATGAAAGCTGCATCTTGATGGTTGTGTATTTTCTATCTCTTTGGTCAGCATTATGCTCAATTTTGATCTTGCTTTGCACTTCTGTAAAAAAATTCACTTTCATTATTACTCCTACATTTTGGCATAGCTATAAAAAGTTCACTGCTAATACATAATTACATACCTTTGATTATTGAGGTACCTAGTTGACTGGGGCTCGGTCGTATTTTGTTTATCGTTACACTTCAAAGAGTGGTGGGATGTTCGTTCGTTTTATGACTTTATGTGATCACAAATAAATCACAAAATACTAACAACTTAAACAATCGCTTCGTTTACAAAGATGTTTGTTCGTTTAGCAGCACTACAATATTTTCACAATATTAAATGATCTTAATAAAATTCACTCTCTGTTATGAAATTATTACTTTATAATTGCTTTATATTATAATACTTCATTAAATATTAATTCTACTTGTAATAATAACATAACCTCTGTTTCACAACTCAAAACAAACACTTAAAAAAAAGAAGCGTCAAATTACACCTAGTGATGTGGTAAAATTGTTAAGTCGACCGTCGATTGCTAAAAATAGCGTATGACATCCCTAACGTTTCAACTCTGACAGCCGTTCAACAATGATGGTAGTTTGGTTGGCGGTGGAACTTTATGGCGATACGGTTTTTCACCATAGTTGGATCATTGACAGAACTGGAACAAGAGCAGCCTAATGTGAACCTTTCACGTTGTAAATTAGCGCGATCGGCCTCCAGCAAACGCTCTAGAAGTATTTGTCCAACCCGCGGTCTTTCTAATTACATCGACGGAGACTCCTGCGGCGGCGGCTGCGGAGGTGGAAGCGTGTCGTGTACTGTGTGCACTGAACGCTGTTATATCCACCCCGCTTACCGATAATACCTGTTTTATCCATCTGCTTATTGACTGTGCTGTCGCGCTCCTGTAAGGCGCTTCACAGTTATTAAGAGATTGGATACGTTAACAGGTCTGTCTGACCTCGTAACGTAAAGATAATCTTGAAGAACAGTCGCGGGGCAAATGCGATCATTATCTCGAAAGTAAGGTAGGAATAGGGTCGGTTGGTCTCGACCGACTGCTGACGTCTTCAAAATATCTTTGATTGATATATTTATACCATTAGAGTTTACACTAATATTTTCTAATTTTATCGCGGATAACGTTTGGACACGTTGGGCTGTGCATAAAGCTAATAAAATAACCAATTTTTTCGTAATTTTTTCTCGGTTGAGTTCTCTATTAGGGTACCAATTAGATACAAAATCAAGTACAATTTGTGGATTCCATGTACTGCTGTACTTTGGAAAACTCGGTCTTAATTTGAAAGCTCCCTTAAGGAGTCTTTTCACTCGTTCATCGGATCCTATGTTATTGCCCAACAGCAAAGATAAAGCAGATCTGTGGCTATTTAGAGATCCGTATGATGCCCCCTTTCTGAATTGATCGCTTAAAAAACATAAAACAAGGGGAACAGAACAATCAAAGATATTATGATCACCGTCATTACAGTATTGCCACCAAAGTTTGAAAGAAACATTATATTGAATGAGTGTATTTTTTGACAGAGACGCTAAGGTGAGGTCCAGGGCTGGTTCTGGAACGCCGCGGTATGAGAAGGCTTGCCTGAGAGTATCGCGGCTCCCAGGATAAGTTGGTTTCTGTAACAAGATTGTACACAATGTTGATTTGGGTATAGCCAAACAACATTAGAAACAACCATTCTTAATAACTGTGGATACCAGGCCTGAGAAGGCCAGAACGGAAAGATGAAGATGCCAGTAGCTTGATCAGATGTAATTTTTTGTAGGCATTTCAATATAAGTGGGAATGGAGGAAATGCGTAAAAGAACTTATTGTTCCAATTTACTGTAAAGGCATCTATAGCGGTTGCATCGGGATCTCTTTTCCACGATATATAATTTTTACATTTGGCAGTGGCCCGAGAAGCAAAAAGGTCAATTTCTGGTTTTCCGAAAGTGTCTGAGATGTGAGTAAAGGCCCAGTCAGATAGCTCACATTCTGTGTCCGGGTTTATTTTTCGAAATTCCTCATCTGCTAAATTGGCTTTCGTATTGATGTACGATGCGAATAACCAGATATTCCTTTCTTCAGTCCACTGCCAAATATTTCTAGATATATCATTTAAGTGAGGGAATTGGATCCCGCCCATTCGATTCACGTAGCTTATAGCTGTAGTGTTATCCACCCTTAATAAAATGGAACAATTAGTTTTTTCATTTGCAAAGAATTTTAGTGCTAGAAATACAGCCAGTAACTCTAAGCAGTTTATATGTAATTTTAGCTCATTATTTTTCCAAGCACCTCTTGCTTTTTGGTTATTACAAACTGCCCCCCAGCCTGTACGGGACGCATCCGTATAAATTTCATAATCGAAATTAGTTATTTTAAGAGAGTTGCTGGCATTTGGTGTATTTTGTTTCCACCAGTTAAGGTCATCAAGAATCACAGCATTAGGTATAAATTTTGCATCAAATGAAGAAAATTTTTGAAGGGCGAGATACTTCTCCCTTTCTAAAATTTTCGTGTAAACCCACCCATACTTAACGGCGGGACATGCAGCTACTAAAACCCCAATTAATTTAGCGGATTCTCTTATTGAGCATCTCGGCAGCAATAAGAACTTCTCAACCAGATTTATAATGTTATTCACCTTTTCAATTGGCAATGGAATAGTTTGGTTAATGGAATCAAACATAAATCCAAGAAATTTAGAATATTGGCTGGGTGTGAGGGAGCTCTTTTCATAGTTTATAACAAACCCAAGGCACTGAAGGGTGTTTAATGTAGCTGTTACATTTTTTAGACACTCTTCATAAGAGTCTCCGAGGCACAGAATATCATCTAAATAATGAACATTTTTGAGGCCTTGACGGCGTAAATGGCAAATAACTTCCTTCATAATTTTGGTGAAGGTTCTAGGGGCTACCGAAAGGCCATATGGCATACAGTTGAATTCGTAAGTAACAATGTCCATATTTTCGTTTTCAAACTGAAAACGTAGTAAATGTCGGTCATTCACGGATGGGTATTAAAAAGTACGCCTCTTTAAGGTTGATAGTCGCCATGAATCCCTTATCAGGTAATAATCTAGATGCCGTTCGGTAGTCCTCCATCTTAAAGTGCATGATAGGAACGAATTTATTTAAATTTTTAAATTTAAAATAAAGCGTTTGCTGCCATTTGGTTTCGGGACTAAAAATGTCTTAGAAATGAATTGATTAGCGCAAGGAGTACAGGGACTAATAGCTCCTAATTCTAACAATTTATTGATTTCTACTGTCATATCAGCTTTTTCAGATTTTGACCAGTACATTTTGGGTGCACATATTTGATTTACATCACATTTAAGTGGTATAGGGAAACCTGATCTTATCCAGTCTAAGACTATAGGGTTGGTCGTGATATTAAGCCAGCAATTATAAAAATAGGTAATTCTACCAGCGTGTTTTACCTGGGTGCCTAACGTGAGGCAGACGTCCGGGGTTTGCTCGGTCCGGCTATGTTCTGCGAAGGAGGTGGAGGCCTGCGGTTCGTCATCGGGACGTTCGTTCTCCTGGCCCCCCTCCTTCCTCCCCTGTTCTGTTGATAACGTGGGGGGTAGAGGGGGGCACTCCAGTTTCCCTGGTACACTGGTGGTGCTGGTGTATATTGTGGACGGGATGTTGACGACGCCCCATCGACCGGTGTATTCTTAGGAGTGGTCTTCACAAATTTCTTAATTGACAAACCTTGTTTCTCTATTGTTTTGGACGCTTTAATTTTATCTCCTAATTTATTTCCATAAAGAGTCTCATCTCTTTCACTATCTTGAACAATATTCAAAAAAGGTTTGGCTAATGAATAATTGATGACGCTAGTTCGTGCTTGCGTCTCCTGAAAGTGGGGATCAGTCAAAATCCGACACCCATCGCTAATTATTCTTATTGCTTCTATTTTATTGTCGCCTGCTAGCATAAGGGTCAAAGCTTTATTAATAGTTGAAATGCCAACGCCTAACTGTTGCTGTTCATTCTGCTTTCTTTTATCTCGATGCCGGGCCGCTTCTGAGATAGCTGCTGCTACTTCGTTATTTAGTTTTGGCGCTTGCAGAAGAGTACAATTCTCGGGTATTAAATACTCTTTTAACAATTTTTCTTTTGCTTCTCTTGAAAGACCCTTTTTAAGAATAGGTTCCCACCTTTGAGATAGGTTATGATGAATTTTCTCGCCAAATTTGGGAGTATTTCCGGTTTCCTCTCCGAGTGCCAGGAGGAGTTCAGGATCAAGCTCAGGATCAGGCTCAGGATCAAGCTTGGGATCGGCTGAAGTTTCTGCAGCTGGTATTTGAACTGGTTCTTCAGGTCTGGATAAGTCTTCCAAGGCGGGCTCGGCTAGACTCGGTGTAACCATATCCACCTTTTCATTTGTGTCCAGCACTTCAGTTTGTGACTCCGATCTTGAGTCATTGTCTGTAATAGACATATTTTTTACTTAAAATATGTATTTTGACCGTCGTGTCAACTCTCGGTTGACCGCTTGGTAGGGTAATGTTCGTAATAAAATTCGATAATAAACCTTTTATACTCTTTACTATTTATTTAGTAATAACTTACTGTGCCATTGTGTTAACGCTCGGTTAACCGCTAGGCATATAATAATTTATATATATAGATATTTTATAATTTGTCTTTACAAGAAAAATACATTATTTAATAATAAAATTGCAATAAATGATACTGGAATCATTACGCCATCGTGTTAACTCTCGGTTAACCGCCCGGCAAGTATCTACTAAAACTTTTATTTAAATCCAACATTTTATAAACTATGGCCTTTGTGACAACTCCCGGTTGACCGCTTGGCCCTATTTTTATTACGCAATATACAATTTTCGTCATCGAAAAATCTTTTACAAAAGAGGGTAAATGTGAATTGAAAAAATGTACATACCGGAATCCGATGGAGATTCGATCACTATTCGACGACGTTTTCGTCTTTGTTGATCTTCCAACTTTCTTAATTTACGATGATAATGATCAATTTTATCTTGAGAAGATTCACGACTTCGTTTTTTCGGCATTTTAAATATATATGGAGCGCACGCGCGTACTTGCTACCTCGCACGAAAAAAGAATGACGTAAGTATCGACTAGATGGCATGTCAATGATCGAGCGCATAGACTATTTTTCCTTTTTAAATCGATGTTTTAAAACCTCTAAAAATACGTGCGAATGCTACCTTGTAGGTAAAAGGACTACCTGGTGATGTTATATCTGAAGAATGAAGCGAAGAAATATAATAGGTAGTCTAAATGATCTGAAAAACATAAAAGCAATTTGATATAGGCAGTTCGAATCATCATATTGCACACAAGGTTTCAAACAAAGCTCTCAAAGTTATCGGTGCATAATGTAATAATGCATTATGCACAGATAACTTTGAGAGCTTTGTTTGCTAAGATAATTTTGAACACCCTGATTGCTCATATAAATATGAAACAATGAGTAGTAAGATTATTATTTTGAACACCTTGTGTGCTTCCAACAATATGATGATTCGAACTTCGTATATCAAATTGCTTTATTGTATAATATTGTATAAAACACTATTTAACAAAAAAGATATCTAAAGAAGCCAAAAAGCTACACCGCATAGGGTCTTGGCTACTATTTTGACAAAATGTCTCACTAATCAAAAAACGTTGCTATGACAAAGAAAGTACTTAAGTGTTAGCGACCAAAGAGAATGTAAAAAACTGTTAGCGACTTTCGTTGTTAACTGTACGTAATAGTAAATTTGTAACAGAGAACAACATTTTTAACCAGTTTTCGAAATAAACGTTGTTGAATTTATTTCCACTTTTCTCTTAGATACAAACATTCATAAAACCGTTTTTAAATATATATATATTCCGTTTTTAAATATAAACCGTTTATAAACTAGCGGCCGCCCGCGATTTCACCCGCGTGGTTCCCGTTCCCGTAAGAATATCGGGATAAAAAGTATTCTATGTTTTAATCTAGGCTATCTACTGTCTGTGTGCCAAATTTCAACCAAATCAGTTCAGTAGTTTTTGCGTGATTGAGGAACAAACATCCAAACCCACAAACTTTCACATTTATAATATTAGTAGGATTCTGACTAGCTCACAAACAATACAATGGCAAGCCTTTGAAAAGCAATATTAAACGTACTGAAATTATTAAAAAGTCTGGGTGAATAACATTTTTGGAACTAGGTGGATTCTCAAAAATATTGCGTGGTTGATAAAAATACTATCAGAGATTATGAGACACTAAACTCGACGTGTGATATCACATCACTAATATTTTGTTGCAAAATTTTACACACTGTTATAGAATGTTATCGTGTTATACAACGTTATATAACTGTGTGGGAGTAACCTACCATTATATCAATGGTGGCAACCTCACCGATAGTTAAGTACTGTACAGTGTAAACTTGGTGTAAACTGATAAGTTTACACCAAGTTTACACTGTACAGTGACTCTACTAAACACATGCTGTACAGTTATTCTTCACATAGTTTTTGTAAGGTTTGTTGATTTAAAACATTGACTTGTTTGATACGACTATGCTTAATTAAACACTTTGAACCGGTTGCCAGGTGTATAGCGATTCCCAAAGCCAAGCGAAAACATTTCTTTGTTCAAATTAAAACGAAAAAGATTTACGACCGAAAATGATTTATAATAACACAAGTTTAAAAAACCGGTCAAGAGCGAGTCGGACTCGCGCACCGAGGGTTCCGTACAATCATAAATATATTTGGATATGTTACTTTAGTACAGTCTTTAAAAAAGTAGGATAAACGGCAGACAGTTGGAAGGGCGAACAGGCAGACAGTTAATTTACAAATCTTAACCACAGCTGCTTATGGTGACTGAAAAACGTTTCAGCCACTCCACATTGCAAACTGTTTATATTACTAAGTAGGAACTTATTCTTCGTTTATTCGTACGGCAAATAGTAGGTAATTATTTTAGAACCAGCCACCAATTTATTATTGTAGTGTTAGGTTGCGCCATCTCTTGACCGATAGTGGAACTATATTTTCCTTAGGTTAGCATGCTTAGGACAGCGCCATCTGTTGACTGGTAGTAAAACTAAAAATAATTTGATTGTTTTTTGAATTTCTTAAAAAGTGTGTTATACTGAGACATCGTTTTATTTTTCCTGTAATCTTTACATAAACTACTATCACATAGAATTATTTCAGATTTTTCTCTCTGCAAACTTCGGAGATAAGGGGGGGGAATGGTATTTGTTTTTCAATTTTCACCATAAGTCGAAAACTATGCGGCCTAAAAAAAAAAGAAAAAATGTTTAAAAACGTGCAAACGACGCTCTTTCATATGATACCCCACATGCCCTAGTTGCCCCCCTTCAAATTTTTAAGACCCCTTTTCATTCCCTGTTGTAAAAAAGATATTTATTTTTTTATTTATTTCTTATTCGCGAAATAGTTGGACAAATGTCATCTTAAACTATTCCAAATTTCAAGTTGATACCATTAGTAGTTCTCGAGATATCCAGCTGTGACAGACAGACAGACAGACAGACAGACAGACTGAGTCACACCATAAGGGTTCCTTTTTTACCATTTTGGTACGGAACCCTAAAAAGAAGAGAATGGGGTTCAAAATACTTTTTTTTTTAATTTATTTGGGTTAAAAAACAGTGTACATAATAAAGTATTCTTACAGTGTTATTATGACTTATGATAAATAGCATTTGTCATTGTGACACCAACATCATTAAGCACGACAATACTTTGAAATGAAACAAACAAACTTAGATGAAACTAAAAATGATGGTTCTTTAATTATTTACGTTTACGTAATGTCAACGGGCGGCCTCAAATAGCTGAACTTGCAGACGCCCGCCCGCCTAAGTCTCCGGCAGCAAGCACCTGCCCCATTCGTAAACTTTAAATCAAGTTCGCCTCAATTAACTCTAAGTAATACAATGGAGCATCTGGCGTGAGCACAGCTGATGCCTTTATGAAATTATTTTGATGAATCATCAAAAAGTGCCGTAAAACTTATGTTACGACTTGATGCATTAGGGGCTTTATACGATTGTCTTCGCGTCGAAATCTCATCGCTATTCACAAGACATAATGTTTAATCTCGAACTTAATAAGTGGTTGAGCCATGTTTCATTTAATAAGTAGTAAGTACACATATTTTTATTCAAAAGGCAAAGAAAATAAGTAATAAAAAAATCGTTATTGCGGTTTCTGTATGGTACGAGGGGTTAAATGGAATACCCTATCTATTGATTAATGGTTAATGTAATGATTAATGATAAATAGTTAATTAAAATATAGAAAGCTTAAATTAAATTAAATATCTATCCCCAAATAAGTAAGTCAAAATCACTATGATTGTCAAATAACAAGAAAGACCCATTCATCAAAGTCGCCATAACCGTGTCTCTTTTTTAGACCACTTTGCTTACGTTTACGGGTCACTTTTGTCCTGGCTTTTAGCCACCAATAAAGTGTCTGGGACTATAACTTATACGCCGGCGTGAGATGAAATTAGCCCTAATGCTACTTTACGACTACAATACCGCTGCCATCGGTGCGGCGGGATTTAGTATTCCCTGGTGATTACTTCGTGGGGTCATACAGTAAGCCTGGACTTGTTGCCTACAACCTCCAATCCAATAGATGATAGAGATCTTAAGAGGCATATTACGTTTCGACTGTGATTTTTGCGTAAAATAGCCAATTTTGGTGTTCTCGATCTCAGAAACAACAATACATTAACAGTTTTGACTTATTGAATAGTGTAGAACAGCTATTGGAATATATCATAGCGGCCTCGCTTTTTTGAAAATTTGCTTAACTTTATAATTAAACCCGAAATTGCAGAGAAAGATTTTCATAAAATGCGCGAAGGCACTTTTTTGGGGTCATGGATTGAACTACTGTGCTAAACAAATAAAATAAAAAAAAAATGATATTATCTCTTATATAGTCGAATAGATCATAGCGGCCTCGGAATTTTGAAATTATGTATGGAATATGTGAAAAAAAAATCCCAATCAAAAACCATAAAACTACTAAAAACGCTCAGAATTAACTGTGAATTTCTCCTAGATACATAATTATTATTACGTAAAATTTATATTAGAATAATCTTTACTTCATACGAAAATCAAATTTTACACTTTTATTTGTTGTTTGTACTTGTTTTTCTTTCTGTGTATGTTCAAAGTTGACTCTAAGAAATCGTTCACCAACTTTAATTTTCCTTTCTAACCCTTTAACTTTCCAGTGTATCATCATATTACTTTTTGTCGCGAACACATATAAATGTATTTAGTAGACCCAAAGGTTTCTCTAGGTTGTAGCGGTTGTAGCGCTAAAATCCGTTAAAATCGAAATTTCGACGAAAAAATGTGATAGGGCCCTTAAGAAGAATTTTTGTGAAGAAGTTCCATATTTAGCTTTTTGTTTATCCGTTTTTACAAAACTATGTTTAAAGGCCTACTTTTCTTATTTCTTTCATTGAGGCTTTTGATAACTGAATTCTACCATAAATTATAAAGGCCAGTACCTCGAATTATTTCAACAAATGAGTGAGGATTAGCATACTTAGACTGGAAATAATTAAAACATTGTTCGTCGTTTTAAATACTTTAAACTTAAAAAAAATAAGTTTAAGTCATAAAGTGTCGCGTCGCGACGCAATAAAACGCGAATAAGTTAAAGCAGCAGAAGGACCGTAAAATATTTTACAGTTATAGTTGCAGCTACAAAAAATACGACTAAAAAGGCACTTTTTCGCTGACGAGGTCGTAATGTAACAACATTATGTTCTCGAATAAGTTCGCGCAAATTGTTCGCAATTCAGATGTCTTTATAATTCCCGTAATGTCGTCGTGTCTTTGGTAAGTTTGGTAATTAAGTCGGCTTAAGTTACGCTTATGTCTTAAACTTGCGAAGGGGTACATATGTTGAATTGTTTGTATAATTTTCCACTTTTGCGTTTATGGAAATTAAGAAACTTCCATTGAAAACAAGTGCGAATACAATTCCTTCTCAGGACAAACAAAAATATCTCAGAAAATACAGGAGACCCACTTTTAAAATTCTCGTATTGCTATTGAAACTATCCATTCTTTTATGTAACCTTCGATGGTTTCAATTTCAATAGAAGCATCAGCTCACGCCATCTGCTAAAGTCGTATAAAGTTAGTACTTATGCAAAAGTAAGCTTCTTGAAAATTGAAATCTTAATTCTTGAAAAACGTATGACGTCGCGCTCGGCATGCAGATTAGCATCGCTCCCAACTTGAATTGGAAATGGAGTTAGGGTGACTTACTGAATTTATTGTGTTTAACCGACATTTTTATAGATATTAATATTGTTGAAACAATGTTTTAAAACAATATGTTTTAGTCTTACAGCGGACAACGGCTCCTGTTTCACCTAAAAGCTCAGATTTATGAAACCATTGCATTCAATCGGATGTCCAAAGTTAACTTAATATGGGCGATACTCAAAATATCCTTACTTAATATTTTGTAATTTCATTTATTGACCAGAACACAGAAAAATACTATTTCAATTGTCTACTCTACTGATCTACGGGAAAGCAAAGGTCACAATACAATTGACCCGACCCAATCAACCCAATTTGACTTGAACACCTTCCAACAACATTTCATGCAAGCTTTTTTGTTTTTCCTTTATGTACTTACGTCAATGGAAATGCGCATAAATTGTGTTGAATTCATTAATTTGGAAAACATTCGAAATAAAACCTTTCATACCAGGATGCTATAAATCATTATAACATGTATGATATCCAATGAATTGGATACCTACTTATCAACTGGGTAGTGTAATAATCACGAAATCCGTGGAACTAGCCAGTACTTCGAAATGCAGAATTTAATTACTCGTTCTGAGAGAGGACTGCCTGTCGGGGCGCAAGTGTGTTAACGTTTACCATTAGTAGTTAAAATTATATGTTGTTTGATATAGTAATGTCTCTATTTAGTATGATAGTATGACATACGAGGTAAGTTATGTTACGTTATGCCATATCTGGTTACAGCAATCTAATGAAATTTATACCATGTAATTGATTTCTGTGAAACATTACGACATTATATAAAATGACTTAATTAATGCTGTAAGTAGTACTTCTGACATACCAAAAGACGTATCACTGTTTTTTCGAATACTACGATAAACCCCTCCCCCCTTTAATTATTAACATTTAATTTATTACTAAATTGATCATCAAATAGTAATTCGATTCTTTCTCATCAAGCCAACATGCCCAATGTAAAGAAACCAAAACATTATTTCAGCACAAGTGTCACATAAAAGCAAGTTTTCCCGCCCCGACTTTACCCAGACGCTTTGAGGAATCAAGTCGGGTTCAAGTGTTTCTTTATCCATTTCGCGCGACTGAGAGCTCTCGGCATAGACGCCCTTACCTCGTAGGCTGAATGTCTCGTGTGCTTTGTCTGTCGTGCCATTCAAAGCTACATTTTCGTAGCAAAGCCAGCTTTACTAAGCGAAATCGCTCTGTATTGGTTTTGCTATTTTAGATACTTGTGCCTTCGAAAGTCAACAATATTTGATAGTAGACCATTGGTTCTGAATCTGGGGGTAACGACGACGTAGACTGAATCCTCGTGTGTTTTGCCCTGCTTCTCTGTCTTTGCTAAACGATTAGGTACTCTGTGAATGTGATGATTGAAAAAATCGCCAAATGTGGATATTTTGCGTCCTTGAGTCACACATTTCTCCGAACTCTGCTTTTACTCGTATTCACACACACGCTTTGAAAACTCACGTTGATAGGGGCTGTGTTCCTTTATCATCACAGACGTCTTACCTCATGGACGGTTGAATTGAAAGTCTCGTAACGTTGGCAGTCGTTACAAAGCAACGCCACCTTCATCTGTCTTTGCTAAGCAAAATGTGTTTGGAAGTTCCGCATGTGTTGTGTCTTCGAATCTCAACTTGAAGTCATAGAAATTTTTATTTTGTCATATAAATTAAACAGATGATACTTTAATAAAAAAAATGCCACTTAATTACAAAAGATTGTCAAATCAAGCATATTTAATTACACATACATTCACGTTCCAATATCCAGTCAGTCACAAGCAACATTCATAACTCTTAACAACACTAACCTATCATAACAACTTCGACTTCGCTTCGACTATAAACTTCAAGTGGCAGCATCATATCAAAAGCAATCTTGTTATACCAACAATCGTTGCAACTGCACCTCGAGCCGGTTTCCAATACATACAAATCGTAAAGCGATGCAGACTACCAAGCAAGCATAAGGAACGAAGGTATCATTTTCTTAGTACCAGAAGCCCTCGGGCAGGCGGCGGGCGCTCTCGACAGAAGTGGCCCTCGTGCGTGCCAGCCCTGCCGCCTAAGGCCTGCCCCGCACTTCAGCATCGGTTATCAGGACAATGCTTCTATACTTTAAGCTTTTCATGCGGAATTTTATTATATCTACGATCTTTCTTGTACTTATCGTGATATCCTTTATGTAGCTCTTAACAATTGTTGTAATACATATGAACGAACTAAAACCCTTTTAATAGGAATAGTTAACACGAATATCAATAAATAAGAATGTCTGCCGGTTTTCTATAATACAGAAGCTTACTTTTATTTGTGCAAACAGCTTGCGATGTCGTACAGTAAATAATGTTCCGTCTTCAACAGAACTTTGTCGAATCACGATTTACGACTGTAACAAACACAACTTGTTATATTATGTATTAGGAGCTCGATGGCTGAGTAGTAAGGACTAATATTGTTTGTACAGGGTGTTTGATTTTGACGAACTGAGAACCTCCTCCTTTTTTGTAGTCGGTTAAAAAGAATACGAAATGTGCCGAATTTTGGGGGTATGATAGAAAAGTCATCTAAAGTCGAGAATAGTAAACGCTATAAAATAAACATAGTATAATTTATTCTTCGCTATGAATCCGCCATTTGTGTTTTCGAATGCACATGTAGGTAAATATTAAAACGACCTGATTTAATTAACAAACATGGCTCAATAGCAGCCTGATCATCAGTTTGCTGCGGTAAGAGCGACTCATTTGTCAAAATCACAACCCCTTTGTTGGCTCAAAATAACGATAGCTCATAAAAACCAAACGTAATGATTAAGCCTGTCTCTGTGAGGTAAAATATTTACAGTGTGCCTATGATTAGAGTAATTAATCATTCTCAAATGTTTTTAGAAACAATTTATTAAGTTTTTGCTTAAAAACATCAACGGCTAGGTATACAAACTTACATTTACTTAGCAAATACCTATAACATTATGATTTCTTCAACAAATAGGCACTTAAAGCTTTACCTTTGAACGGTCGAGTAATACGAAACTTCCCTGTTGATCTAAGTTCGATTCTTAAAGAAAGTAGAGGTATATCTGTAAGTATAAGTGCGCATATACATTAATACACTGCGCACTATTACTAATACTAGGTAATCTATTAAAGAATCTAATGTTATGGTTTCCTAAGTGAAAGACTGACAACAAACACTGCCATAATAAGTTACAAATCTGCATTTGCATTGACAAAATTCGACAAAATCTTAAGCAAACCATTTTGCCACGCGTGGGCTTAATTACTTTGCGTTGCTCAAAGCTCTCCTCAACCCTTAAATAGATGAAGCATGGTCGTATAATCATATTATGTTTGTATGACGTGGTATAACTTAATTACACCAACATCATCTATATCTCAGAATCTTAGTATATTAATGTATTTAGTGGACATGTTGTTTTCTTAGGTAATGAGGAGAATCGCGAATAGGAAGAAACGCGTTGTGTAAAATTGAAGACTGTGTGGAATAGAGAAATTGTGATTATTGACAGTTGTGCGGAATCTAAATTGTGTAGAATCGCGAATAAGAAGAAACGCGTTTGTGTAAAATTGAATTGACAGTGTGGAATAGAGAATGTGATGAAAGGCATTTGTGCGGAATCCATATTGTGCAGAATCGCGAATAGGAAGAAACGCGTTTGTGTAAAATTGAAGACAGTGTGGAATAGAGAATGTGATGAAAGGCATTTGTGCGGAATCCATATTGTGCAGAATCGCGAATAGGAAGAAAAGCGTTTGTGTAAAATTGAAGACTATGTGAAATAGAGAATGTGATGAATGGTCGTTATGCGGAATCCATATTGTGTAGAATAGCGAATAGGAAGAAACGCGTTGTGTAAAATTGGAAACTGTGTGGAATAAAGAAATTGTGATCAATGGCAGTTGTGTGGAATCATTGTGCAGAATCACGAATAGGAAGAAAAGCAATTGTCGAGAACGTTGAATGATTACTTTATAACCTGACTAATTTATTATTTCCCCTAATTTTAGGAATCAACTTCTTATATTAGATTTTGTTTGTTTCAGATGGAAAGATGCTGAAGCAATAAAAACCTGTTTTCGACAATAAATATAAAGGTAAGAGGAGATTCCTAAGTAAGTGACTAAGTAAATAACAACCTACGTGGTCGAGTGGTTTGTATACCGTTTTACAAGGTGTCACTATCTCTGAGGTCCGGGTTCGGTCCCCGGCTGGGTCAATCTAGAAAACAAACATTTCTATATTGGTGCAGGTCTGGGTGTTTGTAGTTCCACCGTTGTATCTGATTTTCATAACCCAAGTGCTTTAGCCTTTTTTTTTTTTTTTTTCATTTATTATGGCATCAAACAGTCATACATATCTAAAGCATACGGTATACATTGTAGATATTAAAAACAAAAAGACCTAACAGTGCCAAAAATCTTTTAGTGCTTGCTTTGGAATCGGAGCTATGTTTGTGATGTTGTCTAATATTTATTTATTTATTCCGTTATTTGTTGCTTTTAATAAGTGTTTAACAAAATAATATCTTAATAATTATATTAATTCGTATTCAATTAATATTAAATAATTATATTAATTAATACGAATGGAAAAGCAATTTACTTAAGTTCACAAGTTATCAAAACATTAAGTTCAGAAATAAAATAGTAAAAATCTTAATTAATCTGAAAATATCTGTTCTTTTCATTTTATAAAAATAACAGTAAGTGCTGATCTTTTATCCATAAAACTGACGTTTTCGATTCCCCCAATTTAAATCAATTTTAATGCAACTATTAAATTAAAGTGTTTAAACCACGTTTAAACGTAGGTTTTGGTGGTATATGCACGGTAAGTATAGGAATAGATTACTGAGTTCTGTATATTTTTTCTCAAGTCAGATTATTTAAAATTAAAAACAAATATTTTGGCACCCACCTATTGAGTGTGGTACTACCATAAGAATAAATATTTATTCTTATGGTACTACTACTTACTTAGTTTTTTTGAAGTGAAAACTTCTTTAGCGGCGTTGTGCGCTTTTTTGTATGGGGAAAAAATGCTAAACTCGCGTCAGGAATCACGTGGCTGATCAAAAATGCGTAAGACGGATGTGACGGATGAAGAGAAGACAGGTGACGGCGGAAGTATCCCCCTCTCTTTCTACGGGCCGCGTTGAAAATGGCGGCGCGTCATTTTAAGACGTCATGTAAACACTTGTGTCACCAGCAACGCGCTAATTTTGAAAATGGAATTAATAGCAGCGATCTTTTCGGTGAAATCATACTTATTTATACTCTGTGACTATAAGTTTAAATCTTAGAATGCGTGCATGTAGAAATTAAAAAGGCCACTGGCGCGAATACTTTAGAATTTTTCTCCAATTACAAACTGATTGAATTGTGTGACTGTATAGTAATAGGAAAGAAATAATTTTAATCCTTTGCCGCTAATTTCAAAATATCAAAAATGCACAACGTTAATATTTAAGTTTTCACTTCTGCCGGCACTCCCGGAGTGCCAACCGATATTTTTTTCTTGGTAACCCGGCAACACAATA
Organism: Agriphila geniculea; assembly: GCA_943789525.1. Classification (NCBI taxonomy): domain Eukaryota; kingdom Metazoa; phylum Arthropoda; class Insecta; order Lepidoptera; family Crambidae; genus Agriphila; species Agriphila geniculea. The sequence continues at coordinate 21,466,161 of OX038875.1, forward strand.
ATAGCGGCTAAGTTATTTTAAGTTTCATGTGTAACATTCACATACGGTACCCTAACACCAGTAGCAGCCATCGAATTAAATAGGTACATGCAGTTATCTAATGAAAGGGTAATCAAACGGAGTTGTATCACAGTTCTATCTTTCTATTATGGATATAATTCGAGGTGGTCGTAAAACTGGTCACGTAAATATTCCTGGCTTCCGAGATTATTACTGAATTGAGTAGTATTAGCATTTAAGTCGAAATTCCCATAAAATTTATTGAGAAATGATATAAACCCTTCGTTTATAAGAGGATGTATTTAAATAAGTAACTTTCTACTGTGTTTATTCACCAATTATTTATTAATATTGGTATGCTATTGCTCATTCCATCCATATGCTCTACCATGAAAATCTGAAAATCTTGATTATGATTTCCTTAGAAAACTCAATCAATAATGAAATGGTGTTTTTATACAACACTTAGCTTTACATTTCCAACCACCTGTACAACCAAATTGTGCGTAATTAACGCTTGATTTCAATTTAATTCGCACAAATTAATATTTCATGCGAATCAAGCGACACAGAGCGACTCATTGCGGTTGCGGGCCTAATATAGAAAGCGGCAATGGAACTGGTATTAAATTAAACCTACCAGCGATAGGGATGGCACACGTTTTACAACTTTGACCATCCCGAACAAAATTAGATATTTTATTTTTACTTTTTCATAACAAGGGCCAAACTTTTCCATTTGAGAATTTTCAAGGTTCCTATCGGAGGTGGCATACTGAAGTTTAATCTCTTCAACTGAAACTGTATGATAATATCTGTGTATGTACCTGTCTATTATTAAGATTATAGTATTCATTTCCTATCGTGGTAATTTTATATTAACTGATCAAATGAGCTTTTTTCTAGGTCCGATTTTTTTAAATAAAAAGTTTTCAAAAGCTCCGATAAATGGCTCTTGTGTACATTAAATGACAAAATTTGAGTTGACGTTTGTTTGTTGTTGTTGTTGTTGTCGGGAAGTCGCCTTGTGAGCAGGAGTCTGAGTGTAGATAGAACTTTTTACATGACATTGACAGTTGATCTTTGCTATGCCATCTATCGCCAATAAAGAAAACTCATATTTTATTTTTACAAACGTCATTTTGAAAATACTTCATTATGACAAGCATTTTTTATCCCATAGACTTAGAAAATTTTCCGTTTTATCCAAGAATCTTATATTCATATTCTATTGGTTTTATCACAATAGCTTTACAAAACGTCAAACTAACTTCAGCGAGACGCTACTTTGACAACCATAAATAAAACTACGGTAGAGTGAAGATTGACTCGACTTTCCGGATATTCTAGAATAATCTTGTCCTAGCTCGCCTCACATTTTACCAGAGTAAATAATTCGAGAAAGAGAAGCAGGAATGAGTACTATTTGTATTTACATTTCTATGGTGTATCATACACCACCATGGGAGGATGTTAAATTGATCGTTTGATAACACTGTGCAAAAGTACGACACACTTTTATTGCTTGTAATTATGTTCATAGCAATAAGTGGTTACTTAAAAGCCAATGAATATTTAACTACTTTATGACTCCAATTGCATTATTTCCAATACAAGGAACCGGTAATGAACGCGGAGACTTGGTTGATACACCTATGCCATTGTGTTGACAATTCACATCTCTCGACCATGTTACCATTTCGAAAGTGCTTTCTAAGAATTATTATTAGGTACTTACAGACCAACCATATAAAACTGATGTTTGGAATTCGAAATAGAATAGGTTTTATATAAAATGACAACTGGAAAATTAATTATTAATTCTCGCATGTCTTTTCGATCGACGGTAGTATCGACGAACGCAGTTTTATGAAAATCGAGAAATCCTATAATGGCCAAAGATATTAGAATTTTTTAAAAAGAGGATGAGAATTTATTAATTCTAATATCATTGATAATGGCTGCCTTTTGTGACAAACCACAGAGATGAATTTTCAAGTAAGGTTAGTCATCCGTGCTTCAGCCGGATTAATTTCTGAATTCCTACAAAGTGTCAAATGCTTAAAGGATTTGCGTTAAAGCTATATTTAGCGTTCATTGTTCGCTCGATTCCTGGTTGCCTAATAAGAGACGATTAATGGAAATCCTCGTACAGTCGTCGGTCATGAATTGGCTTAGCAGATATCAAATTTGCAAAAACTTTCAATACTTAACTTCTAGCACAAAGAAAAAAAAGTGTGTTTCGTATACGGATGGAGCGGAGCTTCTGTCTAGACAGGGATAGCGAACCTTTTATTATTATTATTATATTCTTTATTGCACTGATAATAATTGCTACATAAGTCATTATGATAATTGTGAGCAAAGGTGGACTTATCTCTAAAGAGATCTCTTCCAGCCAACCTAAGAGGTGTCAGAGATTTATAGTAAGCGGGTATATAAAGTGCAAGACATATGAAAAATAATAACTAAATAATAAGATAATAATACAAAACCTATACTTATTCATAATATATAAAATACCTACATACACATATATGAACAAAATATAATATTCCTACATACTTTAAATATATACTTAATACATACATATAAATAAATATGTAAGTGATTATGAGATAATGTTATTTATGACTCAGGGTACGATAATTGTGCTAGAAAGTGCGATTTAACTTTTGATTTAAAGGTCTTGACATTAGGGCAATCCTGGATGTTCAACGGGAGTTTATTCCAAAGCTGTACAGCTCTAACAGAAAAGGAGTTACGGAGGAAACTGGTGTTGCTTCTAGGTAGCTCCAGCATCTTAGTGATACAAGCCCGCATAGGGTGGATACTTCATGTATCAACGTCCCTTTTTCTAAATGTTAATGTTTAACGAGGTCATAGTGACGTGCCATCAAATCGTCGCTTAATGATTTTTCTGATCGGTGACGTGCCCATAATGATCCCATGATCCCATGACCCAAAATGATGATGTCGCCCATCCCTAGTCTAGAACATACAGACTTTATAATTTTGCCCCATAAACGTACGTAATAATAATATGTACATACACCTGTATCCAACCCGTTCGCTAACTCCGATATTCCCGGTATCTCGATCTCCACTCAAGGCTCTCAAACGGTACCCGCTAATTACCGTAGCGTCTCTCACGTCTTCATGATTGTCATTCTCTTTATTTCTCTCTGGAAAAGTTTAACTGTAACTCGCTTTTAATTACGCCGTTGATGTCGAAAAATATTCAGTTAAGTAGTCTTTAGTATGCTTTAATTAAACTTTATTCTACTGTCAGTAAGAACATGGTAGCGATTTATGGGTTCATCTCTGGTATGGAATGTAATAAATGTATTCCTCACTTGTTACTATTATGTTCTTATGATGATTTGAGAATCAGGATTGCCCATAGATTTCACCAGGTTTCGCTGTGTAAATACCTAGTAACCCTACTGTAATTATTTACCTATCGAAAATAATACACGGAACTATCTTCTTTATTTAGAAACAAAATCTTTATACTACAAGCATTGTTCTACTTACTACGTTTTTTAAATAAGAATCCGATTAAACGAGAAATAAAAGTTTTACCTGAATTCTTTCTACTTACTTACCACCTTTTTCCGATAGGCCATATATTCTCAGTATGAAACCATTAGGGTCATGATGGCCGGCCAATCGACAATACTGAGCTCAATTGATTGATAACAGTATTAGATGCCCGGCCATCTTACCAAGATGAAGAGGGGTTAAAGATAATGTTTTCCTAAATGGGGCAATAAATGTGAGGTAGCTTTTAAAAATTAAAACTTGTTAAAACAGTTACCAACGAACTTTATATAATGCACACATTAACTCAGCAACACTGCCTCGCCATTTTAAGTCTTTCTTAGTTCTTATAAATTGATATTGAATATAATATAACTTGAAATCAAGATAATTAGGATTAAACTACTTATAATGTGACGGACTAAGATGTATTAATAGTACATTACTGACGCGGTCAATAATGACTGCATTGCTGGCAACGCGATGATGATGGCCGATAGCGTAGCTTAACGCAGGTCCAGGCCGTCACAGCGCAGTCAGCATTGCAGCCCTTGATGGCCAAGCTGGAATAAAGGCCGAGACCGGAGGTCGAGTCCTTTATAGCGCGGACAGCAAGGGCTGCAATGATGACCAAGCTTGAAGGCCGAGAGCGTAGTTAAGCTCAGCTTGAGGCCATCATAGCGTGGCCAGCAGTGCAGTCATTGTGGACCAAGTCTTGTATAGTGCTTTACTCAAAAATGTCAAAAAATTACAAAAATGTCAGAAATGACATAAATGTCAAAAATTGTCATTTTGCCCAATTTTGACATTTATGACATTTTTGTAATTTTTTGTCATTTTTGACATTGTTTGACATTTTTGACATTTTTGACATCTTTGACATCTTTGACATTTTTGACATTTTTGACATTTTTGTGTAAAGCACTATACCAGACTTGGTCCAAAATGACAAAAATGTTAAAAATGATTAAAATTACAAAAAACTATGTTTGACACAAAACTCGACAATAATGGATTTTCAAAGGAAATTGCTGGTGGCTAAAACTCGACAATAATGAAATCCCATACAACTTTGTTGCGTCACCATCGGAGGAGCGCGGCAACCTCGACTTTGTTCAAAGAAGGTTGTCGAAATAATGACCATATTACAAGCATTTTTGAGTAAAAAAGATTAATACATATTTGGTGACGGAGAGATAGTCGGGTTTTATCATATTCTGTAGTTTTATGTAGCCTTAATTTTATCCAAATTTAAATTTTACAATTTACAAACATACACTTACAAAAATGAATGTATTCTCTATCATGGTATGGCCCATTAAATATTTTCTTTTAACTGTCAGTCAAAAAGGGGTTCTGTGTTTTACTGTTTATATTTTTCTTTCTTTATGTAGGTTTATTTATTACCGTGTGCTATCGCACAGATCTCATGCATGAATTTCCTCGCTTTGCCTACAAAATCGAAACACCATGAAATAATAGCAAATATCCGATACGAACATGGTGTTTTTAAATTAAACATAACGCGTTGCGTGTTAAATGTGTAGCGACTGCCACTTATTAATTATACAGTGTCAACATTTCTGGGGGCAGAGCCGGCTCTAGTATATTATGGGAACAAAATTATGGGAGAACTTAAAGCCTCCCATGAACGAAAATAAGGATTCGGAAATCTCCTGGTAACTGGTATATCTGTTAGGGCAAATACCCGAAGTGCAGTTACACCTAGTTGTTAAACTGTTGGTAAAACCACAGAATAAATAAAACCTAGGTATAGCCGATTTGCTCGTGGCTAATACAGGTGTAGCCGAAACTAGGTCTAGCCTTTTTTGTGGTTCTACTAAAGGGAAGCAATTTGAGGGGTACCTATTAAGAAAGTAATTTCTGTTGTGTGTTAAAAAAAATAACACGAAATTTGAGGCGCACTCTACGCTGCGCTTCGCAATCGCCTGAAATTTTTTAACCTATATTCAGGACCTACAGGAGTAAATCAGATCGGTTACCAACAGTTCGGTTTCGGTTTTAACCAACAGCTAGTTTTAGCCGGCTAAAACTAGGTTTAGCCGCACTTCGGGTATTAGCCGCAACATAATATCTAAATCGATGGAGATTTAGAGACATCTATACTTATAATAAAACTGTAACAGGGCCGATTCTGTACATTGAAGATATTTGAAAAAAAATTTTGGAGGGCTCTCTAGAATCGATACTGAAGCCAAAACTGTATTTTTTTTAATTTTTGTCTGTCTGTCTTTCTGTCTGTTTCACGTCCGCCATGGACTTCGAAACTACTGAATGAATTCAAATGAAACTTGGCATGATTTGAGTTCATATTACGAGGAAGGTCAACGTATACTTTTTATCCCGAAATTCAGCACGGTTCCCTTGGGAGAGGGGATGAAAGTCAAAATGTGTACTTGGTTGTTATTCATTAACGCGTAGTCCGATTTCATTCAATTTTTTATGTTAGATTGGAGATACTTTTAAGATTGTCTCGTACATATTTCAAGGTCGTCGGTTTTGTAGAAATAAATAAAATAAATAGGTAAATAAGTAGTTCAAACTGTATTGTTTAAAAATTCTCATCATAGACATCTAAACAACATACAGTTTGAGCTTGACCACGAGGTTTTCAAAAACAGCACTATCTGTATCTGCTGCTTTGGTATTATTTTAATATATCTATTTGAAACTAGATGGCGCTTCTTATATAAAATTAAATTGTGTCTTGAGTACTTCGATCTTGCTTGAGTGAATATAAAATTATTACATATTGTTATGAACTCTAACTGAGAGCCGGTACTAAATCCTTGCTAATATTATAAATGCGAAAGTCCGTTTGTTCGTTTGTTTGTTTGTTTGTTTGTTACGCTTTCACGTCCTAACTACTGAACCGATCATCATGAAATTTTGCATACAAGTTGTCAGGGGTACAGAGAAGGACATAGGGTACCTTTCATCACGAGAAAAAGTATAGTTCCCGAGGGATAGCAAAAAACCTTTCCACGCAGACGAAGTCGCGGGCGGCCGCTAGTATCTTGATAAAGCTACATTCCTAATTAAATAATTAAAAATAAATTACTGATCCCGAGCGTCATTTTCTCTAATATAAAAGTGAAGGGGTGACTGACAGACTGACGCCCAGCTCAAGCCACTGGACCTAGAGACTTGAAATTTTGTATTTTTTGCACATACCTATATAGATACTTTATACAATCTAAACATTTTCGGAAGTTCCATTCCTAAAGGGGTAAAATGGGGGTTCAAAATTTGTATGGAAAAGGGAGTACTTCTAAACCCAAATGCTTATTTCGTTTTTAATACGTGTTTTGTGGTTTTCTGAAATTCAAGCCCTTAGTGGCTAAATGGGTAAAAAAAAGCCCAAATTTGATATGGGTGTCGTTATTGAGGTTTTATGGGATGTTGATTGCGATAATGGCATTTGTTTTAAAATCCAACATGGTAGACATGATTCAATCCCTCAGGGGATGAAAACGGGGTTCAAACTTTATGAAAAAAATATAAAAAAAGACAATCCGACTTGAAACTATAGGAGTACTTCTGTAAACAAATAAGCAAACGCATATTTCGTGATTTCTGAAAATCAACCCTTTGGAGGGTAAATGGGGTATAAAAAGCCTAATATCGATATAGAAGTCCTTAATGAGGTTTTATGGGAGTTGACTGCGAAAATGGCATTTGTTTTGAAGTTGAACAGGGTGGAAATGTTTAAAACTCCTAAAGGGCTGAAATAATACGGTAACGGGAACGGGAACAAGAAGGGGTACGGAACGGGGCATGAACGGGTTATGGATATCGTACTAATATTATAATAATGTGAAAGTAACGGAATATATATCCTACTTATACAACGTGTTACAAAAATACCCCTAATCCCGAATATGGTAGATAGGGACCATCAAACTGAACAACTTTTACTATTGGACCAACTCTGAAATCGTTTAATTTTTGGAACACGTTATATAATGAATGTGAAAGACGGCTTTGTCAAACAGAACGCGTACTTAGCGCGCGCTAGAGCGCTATCCTGACTGACGTCGCGCTATAGCGCTGAATTGTGTTGTAGGACGTGCATAGTTTCATATCAAACACAGCGCCAGCGCTGCGTACTGCTAACGCCTAAAACACAATTCGGCGCTATAGCGCAACGTCAGGTTAGCGCCCTAGCGCGCGCTAAGTGCGCGTTCTGTCTGGAGACGGCTGAACGGATTTGGAATAGCACTCAGATAGTTTTACTTTTTATCCTGGTCAAAGGTTCCCTAATGTCCACGCAGACGAAGTTGCGGGCAAAAGCTAGCTTTAAGAATTAATTAATGATAGTCAAGTTGATGACTAATAATATTACATCAATAAATACAAACTGTTTGGTAATAGCCTTTGAGCAGCGACGGCTTCGTCCCGAACAGAAGCCCGTCTTAATCTAAGGCTTAGAATAATAACACCTAGAACGATAGTTCTCTACAAAGCAAACTGTCAAAAGTGAGGCAACTAAAATAGCCAAAATGGCTCCGTTTTTAGATTTTTATTCTACATTATTTCCTAATCATACCGATTAAGTACAAAACAGTTTAAATTTTCCCACATTTATAAGACTAGATACTATATTATTGGGTTTCAGTTACGATTAGTTAACGTATGAAGGATTAAATTTGAAAACTAAGCCATTCTGGCTTGGTATAAGTTGCCTCACTTTGCATACGAGGACACGGCTTCTGGGTGTTATTATTCTAAGCTCTAAGGTAATAGCCAAATACAAACGTTTGGTATAGCCTTACAAAGGCCTTACGAATATGAGGGACCATCAAACTGATATGGGACCATTTTCCAAATGTCCACGCGGACGAAGTCGCGGGCGAAAGCTAGTATTGAAATAAAACGCATAATCATGGAATTAATATGGGAAAAACATGCAGGAAAACAGTAAAATCGACGAAATGCATATTTCGTTAATAGCTCTTTGATCTCTAACTTCTGGAGGTAATTAACCTTTTTTATGTTTTACAGGATTCCCTAGTTTATCAAATAAGTACGAGCAAAATATAATTTACACATACTTTTTCTAATATTTATTGTGTCTGACACAGCACCTCTCTTACCCTCGAGCCGGCCCAGTTTACGTAGGTAAATGTAAAACGAGAATGGTGTAAAATTGGAAAAAGCGAAATTGGGCGCTCGGTGTGCCCATTAATTGGTACCATTAATCTTTTGACCGTAACCGATTCCTTTCCCGGCACCATTTTCCGAGGGGAACGGGAAAGCCCGATCTGTCCCGAAAACCCAAGGGATATAGGGTATCAAGCTCCGTGTAAGTTTTCAGGGGAATAGTGACAAACAAATATTGTCGGTTGCAGACGTAAAAAAATGTTGTTTTTGTAGCGTTTTGTATAGTACCCTGAAATCGAAAAATACTGTCGACTGGTCATACATTTTAATTGAATTCAAAAAACAGTCACATTATATTTTAGAACAGTTACTAAAAAAAGGATAAGTAATTCAAATGCTCACTTTGCAGCAGTGTTTTCAGGTTCAGGTGTGTAAACAAAAAATCAATCAAGCATTTTATAATCAAGCAAATAGCCGAATATGGTAGATAGAGACCTTTAAACTGAACAACTTTTACTATGGGACCAACACTGAAATCGCGAAAAAAATTCATCTGCTGTTTCATACATTTTGTTATTTTTTAAAATGAAATAAAAAAAAAAATCCGCGGGATTTCAGTGTTGGTTGGTTACATAGTAAAAGTTGTTTAGTTAGATGGTCCTTGTCTACCATATTCGGCTTTATAAGGCTGTTTCCAAACACCTTGTATAATATTAGAGTAATTATTATAAGCCGCTTATACACTCAGCCATAATATTGCAAATATTGTATTGTATTGTGCGCCAGTTGAGCCAGGATTAAAGCACGATTAAAGGGTTTGTTTAGGTCAGCTTATTAAGTTATTGGCGCATTTTGTTGCTGTTTATGAACAAGTACATAATAGTAAAATGAAATTTCAGAACCATTAATGCTGTTTTGATGCAAAACTTAGATATGTTTTTTTTGTAAAAACTAATGTACCTATGTAGAAATATTCAACAAAGTTAACCAGATAATAACAATTACTAATTTTTATACTTTTTTTTATTGTGGCGCATCTTGTATGAAACTAGCGACCCGCCCTCGCTTTGCTTCGATACCTTACTTTTTTTCCAAATGCGACCTTACAACCCTCCCAAAAAGAAAATAAATACCCTACAGTCACCCAATAGCTTCAAAAGTCTGTTTCCGTCCCGTTCGAGTCCTGTCCCGTCATCAGTGTAAGAAACACGCTTCATTATTTTTTGCGATAATTCCTAAGATATTCATTTAAATGGTATAGTGTTTTTACACTATACCATTTAAATGAATATCTTAGGACTACATGAATATCTACATGAACACAGAATAAATGAATTAGTTCTAACACACACACACTGTGGCGGGCGCGGCGGGCAGACGACGACGAAAGCACTTAATCACTTTCATATCATATTGTGTCACTATCACTTATCACTTTACATTGCGTCGCTAACAATCTCCCCCCGCAGTGCGAAGCACTTCATCCATTTGGGGGCGACGCCGCTGCCGGGACCAGAACGATGACTCGTCGCGTCGGTCGTCGAAGTATACCTCCTGGAGTTCGCACGTCCAATATCCTCACTCTTCCATCGGGCCCTGGGTATACTCGTTGCACTTGACCGCGAGGCCACGTGTTTCTGGGTAACGTGGCGTCCATGATGACTACAATGTCTCCGACACGTGGATCTTCAGTTTCCCTTCCAGTTATCTTTCGCGGCATCAGCGTTGGTAGATACTCCGCCACCCATCGCTTCCAAAAATGGTCTGCCAGTCGCTGTGCTGTTCGCCAGGTAGCCTTTCCGACGAGCTCGCTGTCTTCGAATTCCCCTGGAGATAGGGCCCCACATGACCTTCCCAATAAGAAGTGGTTAGGCGTGAGGCTTTCTTCATCTTCGGGATCTGCGCTGACATCGGTAAGTGGGCGGGAGTTGACGACGTGTTCCACCTCAGTGAGCAGCGTGTGGAGTACCTCTTCTGGTGGGTTTTTGGTGTGCAGGACGGCCATCAATGCGGTCTTCACTGATCTTACCATCCTCTCCCAGGCGCCACCCATGTTTGGACACCCTGGTGGTATAAACTTCCAGGTGATACCTTCTTGGTCAGCCGCTTCCTGTAGCTCTCGATTTGCACCCACGAAGTTAGTCCCGTTATCGCTAAATATGGTCTTCGGGGTCCCTCTGCGAGCAGCCATCCTCCTTAGTGCCATGATCATGGAGCTGGTGCTCAGTGAGCTTGCTAATTCGAGGTGCACCGCTCGCGTGGTGAGACAGGTGAACAGCACTCCCCAGCGCTTCTCCACTCTTCTCCCTATGGTGACCTGCATCGGGCCGAAATAGTCAACGGCTGTGCTGGTGAAGGGGTACTGATGGTGACTCAGGCGCTCCGATGGTAAGTCTCCAGGCGGGGGTACTTGCGGGTTACTCTTCTTGACCTTGCACCACTGGCACTGGTAAATTTCCTTTCTGACGCTGGAACGCAGGCCCAAGATCCAATACTTCTGCCTTATCTCGTTGACTACCGTCGCGGTGTTGCCATGAAGAAACTTCTCGTGGTAATATCTTATGATAAGGCGACTGATGCCGTGCTTGCCGTCTAGTATCACGGGATTTGTTTCTCTATCCTTGATCTGGATCTTCTTTGTCCGACTTCTTAGTTTGATGATGCCTTCCTTACTTAGGTACACGTCGAGCTTTCGTAGACGGCTTGAATTTTCTAATTTCTTATCTTCTTGAAGACACTTGATTTCTTCCCCAAAGCTATCCTTCTGGCTTTGCTTGACGAGTTCTTCCTCAGCCCTCTTCAGCTGAGATGCTTCAATTGGGATGAGGTTCATCTTCTTAACTTCAGGAAGTGGATTTATGGTCATCTTCTTCTTGGTGGTGCGCTTCTGAGGCTTCCAGTCTTCATCGTTCTTGGTAGCGGTGACGGTTTCTTTCTTCTGGCTCGTACGTTTCTTGAGTTCTTCAATGAATTGAAGTACGCGAGCTGTACACCGTACCAGACGCTTCCAGCTGGAGAACCTTTCATGACGAGGTAAGTGTGGTTCGACGGTCTTCACTGCAGCGACGACTTGCGTTTTCTTCTCTTCACCGGTTTCCTGGATGTCCGAGGCTCCAAAATGTCTAGTTGGCCACGATTCTTCATCTTCATATAGGAAGCGTGGACCTCGAAACCATCGCGCGGTGTGGTCGAATTCGTTCGGTGTTCCCCTGGTAGCGTCGTCTGCTGGATTTTCCTTCGTCGGTATTTTTTTTTTTTTATTTTAATTTATTACCAGAAACAGTGTAATACATTTTATATTTTACAAAAAAGTACTATTTAAACCTCTAGAGTTTGAGTATAGTACCTGGAGGATTCATACACGTAGACAATTAGTGATAAGTGTTTGTTAATTTACATTAGGTAATTCTATTCTATTATGTTAGTTAATCTAATTATATATATATTTTAAAAGATCGAGCATGGTTCTGTCAGTAATTAGCGTGAAATTTCATTTTAATAAAGACATAAAATATTCTTTTAGTTTAAATTTTATATTTTTTTTCGTAATAGTATTACGCGTGGCGTTGGGTAAAGAATTGATTAGCCTAGGAATAAGGAACGCGCTCGTCCGTTCACCGTAGTAGTTGTGCGCTGATACAGTAACTAGTTTCTCCTGCGCAACTTGACGGGTGCATATAGGATGATTTATTTTAATTTGAAACTGTTCACAAAAAAATTGTTCTTTTAAGATATAGTAATTAACTTTTTCATGTACTGGTAGTGTTTTGCAATATTTGAATAATTCGTATTCATTTTTAAAAGAGGATTTTACATTTGATGGTATTATCAACTTTAGTAACCGAAGTTGCAATCTATATATAGAATCAAGGTAGGTTTTAAAAGTACGGCCATAGCTAGAAATGCCGTATGATACAATTGAATCAAAAAGCGCATTATAAAGTAGGAGTCTAGCTTTAATTGTTAAGCGGTTTTTTATAACATACAATTTTGACAAAATTGCACGTAGCTTATCACACACTCGTGCAATATGTGGACCCCAGTTAAATTTATTATCGATAAGCAGTCCCAAATACATGTATGTATCAACCTGTTCAATAGTTGGACATTTAAGATCACACTTACTTGTTGGATTATTGTGTAGACACGTATGTGTGTGGGCTAATAATTTAGACGCTTGGGTGTTGCATTTTAAGTAAGGTGATTTTATATGCATTAATTTAGTTTTTTGAGCGTTGAGCACTAGACCCATGTCGTGACACCACTTATTCAATCTATCAAAATCGTTTTGAAGCTGCAAACTGATTTTGTTTAGATCTTTTCCTACAATTAGCAAGCATGTGTCATCGGCAAATTGAAAAGATGTGCAGTTGCGAAGTATTGTGTCCATATTGTTCACGTATGAGATAAAATGCAACGGGCCACATACTGAGCCTTGGGCTGTGCCATTTGTTACAGAGACTGGGTCACTGAGACTGTTGGCGATTTGGACTTGATACTTTCTATTCCTTAAATAATCGGTACACCAGTTATGGATGGGGCCCCTCAGACCTGACTCGTCAAGCTTTTTTATTAAGTTATTGTGATTCAACGTGTCAAAAGCACGTGAGAAGTCGATATATAGGGCAAGAACATGATTTCTGTCATTAAGTGCATTATTTATGTAGTCTGTAAATTTATAAAGTAATGAAGTTGTACTTTTGTTTGGCTGAAAACCATGCTGCGAGTCACTAATAATTGAATTTTTACCATAGAAGTCATAAATTTGATTACAAATAAACTTTTCAACAATTTTGTCTAATGATGATAATATTGTTATTGGCCGGTAGTTGTAAACGTCATTTCTTTTACCTTTTTTGAATACTGGTCTCACACATCCTAATTTTAATTCATTTGGATATACTCCCGTGTTTATACTGACATTAATAAGATTCGAGATGGTAGACGCAATTTTATCACTAACAGCTTGTATATCAATCATTCTTATATTATCCAGGCCCGGCGCTTTTGAACTATTCATAGATCTGATCAGCTTCTGTATTTTTTTAGGAGTAGCCTTCTCAAACCTCATACTTACATCAGCTGGCCTGATTGTGTAACCATCAAGTAGGGAGATTGAACAGTTAGGTAGGATTTTTTTTACAGAACTATCAAAACCTTCAGCAAATTCATTTGATATTTCCTGTGATGATTTATTTTGGGAGCCAAAGGCGTTGAGAACAACGTCATCTATGCTTTGTTTTATTCTGCCACAAAGTGAGTTCATAATATTCCATAACTTTTTTGGATTACCGAAGTTATCTTTAATTTGATTTTTATAGTACGTGTTTCTATTGTATTCTAAAGTTTTATGGACTTTATTCCGCAACTTGTTATATTTTAATCTTAATACTTTACCCAACGCCAGTCTTGCGGTCTTGTCAATTCCTCAATCTCGGCGAGCCTATGTGCGACGAAAGCCTTGAATTTTCGAGGGTCGGATTTGAGCCATTGAAGTACTGTGCTAGAGTCCGTCCAGAACACTTTCTTCTCGATCTTCAGGCTCGTCTCGTTCTCTACGGTGGTCGCTAATCTGCTTGACAACAGCGCCGCTTGTAGCTCCAGACGTGGAATTGATACTGGCTTCGTAGGTGTCACCCGGGCCTTTCCTGCGATCAGGGTGATGTGGACTCTTCCGTCGGGTTCGACCGTCCTCCAATAAGCTGTCGCGGCGTAAGCTTCCTCACTCGCATCGCTGAATATGTGACGCTGGCCTTGATCTTGACTCGGCGACAGACACCTCGGAATCCTCAGTTCTTTTAAGATGGCCACCTCCTGTAGATACTTGGTCCAGGTCGTCATCTGTTCGTCGTTGATTTCTTCATCCCATTCAACCCTAGTCCGCCAAATATCTTGTATGAGCTTCTTTCCTTGTATCAAGACTGGCGTGGCGAATCCCATAGGGTCGAAAGTTGACATGACGGCGCTGGTGACTTCCCTTTTTGTTGGTTTCCTTCTTGCTTCTAGCACTTCTGATGGGGTGTTACGAAGGCCGACGTTGAAGGCTAGCTTATCTTCATTTATCAGCCATCTAAGTCCGAGGGTCTTCTCTTCTTCGGCCAATCCTACGACCTTTTCTTCTAGTAATTCTTGGATTCCCTCAAGTACTTCTGGTTCGTTGCTTCCCCATCCTCTTAGGTTGAAACCGGCTTTAGCATGTATTTCCTTAACTTCTTTAGCCAGTTTCCGTGCTTCTTCTATTGCCCCGAAGCTTTGTAGATAATCATCCATGTAGTGGTTCCTTTCAATGGCCTTGACTGCTGCAGGGTATTGCTCCTTGAAGTCTTCGGCATTCTTGTTCATGACGTAGATTGCTGTGGCTGGTGACGACGTGGCTCCGAACACTACTGATGCCATGCGATATTCTTCAGGCTTGCCTTGTCTTCTATTTCCGCGCCACAGGAACCTTAGGCTGTCTCTATCTTCTTTCTTCATTTTAATCCGAAGGAACATTTCTTTGATATCAGCGATGACAGCCACTGGTCTTTCTCTGAATCTTATAAGCACACCGAAAAGTGACTGTAGGAAATCTGGTCCTGGTAATAGCGCGTCGTTCAGACTTTTCCGTTGAACTTGGCGGCAGCGTCGAGGACTATTCTTGGTTTCTTCTTGACTGGATGGATGACGGCGAAGTGTGGCAGGTAGAACGTTCTTCCTTCGGTCGAGCTTGATGGGGCTTTCTCCGCGTACCCGTTAACAATCAGTTGGTTCATCTGTTCTTCATAAGCCTTCTTCAGATCTTCATCTTTGTCCAGCTTCTTTTCAGTGTTGATGAGTCTTCTATAGGCTTGATTGTAGTTATTGGGCAGCGTTTCCTCTTCACTCTTCCATAGCAACCCTGACTCGAACCTGCCGTCTTGTATCCTCTTCGTCGTCTTCTCCAAGACGTCGAGCGCCCTCTTGTCTGCGTCGTTGCTTGGACGTCGCGGCTGAACTCCCAGTGATTCTATTTCAAAGTGTTTCCTTACCAAGACTTCAGTTTCATCTTCACTGGAGCTCACGTGGTTTACGAACTTCACCGGAACCGTGTCTCTTCCATCGCACCCATGCAGTACCCACCCT
This sequence comes from Agriphila geniculea, assembly GCA_943789525.1. Classification (NCBI taxonomy): domain Eukaryota; kingdom Metazoa; phylum Arthropoda; class Insecta; order Lepidoptera; family Crambidae; genus Agriphila; species Agriphila geniculea. Next base: position 21,481,929 of record OX038875.1, read on the forward strand.
AGGCTGGTGAGCGACGCGACTGGTTCGGAGGCCTTACCCTTCTTTATTCTTCTTGTGATAATAAGCCCCCAGTTATCTTGCCCTATGAGCAGCCGCGGTTCTTCTTTTGCATAGATAAGTTGGCTTCCGATTTTCTTCAAATGTGAGCATTTTTCAACTAATGCGTCGCTTATTTCTTGTTTAGAGAGCTTCAGTCCATCGATGGTCCTCACTTCTATCTTCTTCTTATCTCGTCGATGAACCCCTTTGATGTGGACGGAGACCCTTTGGGAATTTTCTTTCTTCATGTTTCTTCCCCCGACCACTTCTATTGACAGAGCTTCCGTCTTTCCTTTGGCACCTATCTTCTCAGCGATGGCGGAGTCCAGTAGCGTGACCGTAGATCCTTCATCCAGCAGAGCTAAGACCTTAATAGAGCCCCCTGGACCATAAAGCATCACCGGAGCCATCTTCAAATATGCCTTCCCGTCGCTGGCGTTATTACTTGTATGCACGGAGGTAACGACTTCTTCGACTGGATCTTCTTCCTTCTGGACAGCGTTGCATCTTGGCTTGTCTTCTTGCTTTACAGGAGGAGCGTCGGAGTGCAGAATTGTATGATGCCACCTGGAACACTTCTTGCATACTGGTGCTCTGCAGTTCTGTCGGGCGTGTCTGAAGCGAAGGCACTTGAAGCATATCTTCCTCTTCTTAGCTATCTCCCACCTTCCGTTCACGTCGGCTTCCTTAAGCTTGCGGCACTCGATGAGCCAATGTTGCCCGTTGCACTCAGGACATTCCACTTTGGTGTGAGTGTCTTCTCTATCTTGCACGGCGTGGACGGGTCTCTTCATAGTATTCTTCCATGGCGCCTCTTGGGGTGTGTATTGCGGACGGGTCCTCTTCATCTCCCAAGACACTTCAGGTGGAGCGAAGTCACCGCACATGTCCGCTTCCAATTCCAGAAACTCGCTGACAGTGATGAGCTCCGGCTGTTCCTCTTCACGCTTGGTTTGGTGGAAGATGTACCACCTGTACTTCATCGAAGCAGGCATCTTTTCAATCAGCACCTTCATAGTCTCTGGTGAACTTAAGTAGCTTGTCTTCCCCAGTGCCTTGATGGTAGCCACGGAGTTCCTTACTTGGCTGGCGAAGGTGCACACTTCAGTAGGGTTTTCGGCGACGCGCGGCAGGCTCTTCAGTTTCTCCAGTTCAGATAACGCCAACGCGCCCGGTCTCCCGAACCTTGCCTCCAGCCCCTTCATGACTTCGGCAGGATCTTCCGCGGTGAACAGCAGGCTCTTGACTGCGTCTCTTGCTCTTCCTTGCAGCGTTCGTCGTAGACGAGCCAAATTCTGAGTCGGCGTGAAGGCGTGGGCGGTATCGTTGTATGACCGCCTGAAGGCCAACCACTCCTCGCTTGCACCGTTGAAGAAAGGAAGCTCGATGATTTGCTTCGACAACGTAGTTTCCGACGCCTTCTGTGAGAGAGCGTCGGAATAGCTTGAGCCAAAACTTCGATATCCGACTTCTTACTTTCTTGACTCTGTTGCGGCGGTGCTGGCGGCGGCTGCGGATTTGATCGGTTGAACCAATCTTCAATGTTCTGCTCCCGGTATACCTCCTCTTCTTCTTCTTCCATCTTGGAGTCCGCTTGAATCATTTCCAGTTCCGCCTGGGCTATCTTCGACCTGGCAACGGCCACTTCCAACTCTCGCTTGGCGATCTGCATCTTGGCTTCGGCCTCGGCGCGCCTCCTCGACGAGCTTACTGAGCGCGTGTCTGGCTTCTTCATTACTTCCCTCGGTGCGTGCTGTACTCGTCTCTTGTCGACTGGTGCAGGAGAGACGAAATAAGCATCTTCTTCAAGTCTAGCTTGCCGTTTCCTTTCGATCTCTGCGATGCATGCCATCACTTCATCATGCATCTGATCCGTAGTAGGAAGAGTAGTGGGGTCCCTTTGTTGAATAGTTTCACCGGCGGCGGCGCGCGTATCCCTTCTTCCCGTCGGCGTGGCGGTGATGTCTCCCGGTAGGCGAGCGGGTGACGTACCTCCTTGGGCTCGAGCGGCTGGTCTAGCGACGTCCCCTTCAAGGCGTGAAGGTGACTCGACTCCAGTAGGGGGGCGCTGCGGTGACATCCTCTTGGTGTGCGCTGACCTCGTTGTTACCGTAGATGCAGTGGCAGTTTCCGATGGTGTGTTCAAACTCCAATCTGAGACGGATGGTTCCGCAGTTTTCTCTGTTGCTTTACTTTTCGCTTTTTCCGACCTGGTATTAGGCATCTTCCTCGATTCTCACGATCCGGCTCGAAGGACCAGCAATTGTGGCGGGCGCGGCGGGCAGACGACGACGAAAGCACTTAATCACTTTCATATCATATTGTGTCACTATCACTTATCACTTTACATTGCGTCGCTAACACATACACACACACAGAATAAAATAAATAACAGTACAAGTACGCTGGTTGATGGTGATCGAATTTTACACGATTTTAGACCACAATTCTGACCCCCACCTTGTAGACCGGGCGGCCACCGCACGGTTACCTACCCCATCGAGTTACTGAATATTACCACCTTCCACGAAAAGTAGACCTTAAATAGGTAAGAAAAATGTTGGTCTGCCGGGGCTCAACCTGGAGGAAGCTTGGTGGTGCAAAGCTGTGCTACCTACTTTTGACCATCATTTTACCTCATGTGGTTACTGAACAAAACCTTTTCGTTGCTTTTAGTCTCTATTAGTAGAGTTTAAATAATTATGTCTGCCGAGCGAATTCTTGGAGGGTTCCGCAGTCCAACCATTTTTAGGGGCCGCATGGGGGTGCTATTTCACCTCATCGAGTTACTGGATGAAACCAAGTTCTCCTAGTAGCTAAGATGATCCCCTTTAAATATTAATTGGTCTGCCAGTTCGCAACCTGGCAGTTTTTGCAGTCCAACCAAATAACTGCATAGTATAAAACAAAATCGCTTCCCGCTGTCTGTACCTATGTATGCTTAGATCTTTTAAACTACGCAACGGATTTTGATGCGGTTTTTTTTATAGATAGAATAATTCAAGAGGAAGGTTTATATGTATAATACTTGCATAATATAGTAGAGAAACACTGATAATTTTAAAGGTTTCTAATGTGTTCCGTAAATAAACACATTTTTCTGCACTTCCATTGCAAACGCTGGCTGAATCCTACGAGATAGATCAAACAAATGTACTACAATACTAAATAATATACTAGAAAAAATACGACTCGCACCAGATCAATACTCAGACGGGAATCGAACCCGCGACCTTTGGATATCCGGTCCAATGCTCTGACCGCTGAGCTACCGAGTCACTAGTGACATCGTCGAATTTTTCCTAGTATATCCTAAACTCTTACGCTGTAAGCCAGCGTTATTTCACCAATGTGAGGAATTACCTCGACATTCAATTGAAATATCTTTCCAGATATTTTAACAATTGATTAAGATGAAATAGCTATATAATTTTTAAATTTGAGATTTTTGCATTTACAATGCTATTTTTAAACAATACTAAATAATATACTAGAAAAAATACGACTCGCACCAGATCAATACTCAGACGGGAATCGAACCCGCGACCTTTGGATATCCGGTCCAATGCTCTGACCGCTGAGCTACCGAGTCACTAGTGACATCGTCGAATTTTTCCTAGTATATCCTAAACTCTTACGCTGTAAGCCAGCGTTATTTCACCAATGTGAGGAATTACCTCGACATTCAATTGAAATATCTTTCCAGATATTTTAACAATTGATTAAGATGAAATAGCTATATAATTTTTAAATTTGAGATTTTTGCATTTACAATGCTATTTTTAAACAATACTAAATAATATACTAGAAAAAATACGACTCGCACCAGATCAATACTCAGACGGGAATCGAACCCGCGACCTTTGGATATCCGGTCCAATGCTCTGACCGCTGAGCTACCGAGTCACTAGTGACATCGTCGAATTTTTCCTAGTATATCCTAAACTCTTACGCTGTAAGCCAGCGTTATTTCACCAATGTGAGGAATTACCTCGACATTCAATTGAAATATCTTTCCAGATATTTTAACAATTGATTAAGATGAAATAGCTATATAATTTTTAAATTTGAGATTTTTGCATTTACAATGCTATTTTTAAACAATACTAAATAATATACTAGAAAAAATACGACTCGCACCAGATCAATACTCAGACGGGAATCGAACCCGCGACCTTTGGATATCCGGTCCAATGCTCTGACCGCTGAGCTACCGAGTCACTAGTGACATCGTCGAATTTTTCCTAGTATATCCTAAACTCTTACGCTGTAAGCCAGCGTTATTTCACCAATGTGAGGAATTACCTCGACATTCAATTGAAATATCTTTCCAGATATTTTAACAATTGATTAAGATGAAATAGCTATATAATTTTTAAATTTGAGATTTTTGCATTTACAATGCTATTTTTAAACAATACTAAATAATATACTAGAAAAAATACGACTCGCACCAGATCAATACTCAGACGGGAATCGAACCCGCGACCTTTGGATATCCGGTCCAATGCTCTGACCGCTGAGCTACCGAGTCACTAGTGACATCGTCGAATTTTTCCTAGTATATCCTAAACTCTTACGCTGTAAGCCAGCGTTATTTCACCAATGTGAGGAATTACCTCGACATTCAATTGAAATATCTTTCCAGATATTTTAACAATTGATTAAGATGAAATAGCTATATAATTTTTAAATTTGAGATTTTTGCATTTACAATGCTATTTTTAAAACAATACTAAATAATATACTAGAAAAAATACGACTCGCACCAGATCAATACTCAGACGGGAATCGAACCCGCGACCTTTGGATATCCGGTCCAATGCTCTGACCGCTGAGCTACCGAGTCACTAGTGACATCGTCGAATTTTTCCTAGTATATCCTAAACTCTTACGCTGTAAGCCAGCGTTATTTCACCAATGTGAGGAATTACCTCGACATTCAATTGAAATATCTTTCCAGATATTTTAACAATTGATTAAGATGAAATAGCTATATAATTTTTAAATTTGAGATTTTTGCATTTACAATGCTATTTTTAAACAATACTAAATAATATACTAGAAAAAATACGACTCGCACCAGATCAATACTCAGACGGGAATCGAACCCGCGACCTTTGGATATCCGGTCCAATGCTCTGACCGCTGAGCTACCGAGTCACTAGTGACATCGTCGAATTTTTCCTAGTATATCCTAAACTCTTACGCTGTAAGCCAGCGTTATTTCACCAATGTGAGGAATTACCTCGACATTCAATTGAAATATCTTTCCAGATATTTTAACAATTGATTAAGATGAAATAGCTATATAATTTTTAAATTTGAGATTTTTGCATTTACAATGCTATTTTTAAACAATACTAAATAATATACTAGAAAAAATACGACTCGCACCAGATCAATACTCAGACGGGAATCGAACCCGCGACCTTTGGATATCCGGTCCAATGCTCTGACCGCTGAGCTACCGAGTCACTAGTGACATCGTCGAATTTTTCCTAGTATATCCTAAACTCTTACGCTGTAAGCCAGCGTTATTTCACCAATGTGAGGAATTACCTCGACATTCAATTGAAATATCTTTCCAGATATTTTAACAATTGATTAAGATGAAATAGCTATATAATTTTTAAATTTGAGATTTTTGCATTTACAATGCTATTTTTAAACAATACTAAATAATATACTAGAAAAAATACGACTCGCACTAGTTTAGGATATACTAGGAAAAATTCGACGATGTCACTAGTGACTCGGTAGCTCAGCGGTCAGAGCATTGGACCGGATATCCAAAGGTCGCGGGTTCGATTCCCGTCTGAGTATTGATCTGGTGCGAGTCGTATTTTTTCTAGTATATTATTTAGTATTGTTTAAAAATAGCATTGTAAATGCAAAAATCTCAAATTTAAAAATTATATAGCTATTTCATCTTAATCAATTGTTAAAATATCTGGAAAGATATTTCAATTGAATGTCGAGGTAATTCCTCACATTGGTGAAATAACGCTGGCTTACAGCGTAAGAGTTTAGGATATACTAGGAAAAATTCGACGATGTCACTAGTGACTCGGTAGCTCAGCGGTCAGAGCATTGGACCGGATATCCAAAGGTCGCGGGTTCGATTCCCGTCTGAGTATTGATCTGGTGCGAGTCGTATTTTTTCTAGTATATTATTTAGTATTGTTTAAAAATAGCATTGTAAATGCAAAAATCTCAAATTTAAAAATTATATAGCTATTTCATCTTAATCAATTGTTAAAATATCTGGAAAGATATTTCAATTGAATGTCGAGGTAATTCCTCACATTGGTGAAATAACGCTGGCTTACAGCGTAAGAGTTTAGGATATACTAGGAAAAATTCGACGATGTCACTAGTGACTCGGTAGCTCAGCGGTCAGAGCATTGGACCGGATATCCAAAGGTCGCGGGTTCGATTCCCGTCTGAGTATTGATCTGGTGCGAGTCGTATTTTTTCTAGTATATTATTTAGTATTGTTTAAAAATAGCATTGTAAATGCAAAAATCTCAAATTTAAAAATTATATAGCTATTTCATCTTAATCAATTGTTAAAATATCTGGAAAGATATTTCAATTGAATGTCGAGGTAATTCCTCACATTGGTGAAATAACGCTGGCTTACAGCGTAAGAGTTTAGGATATACTAGGAAAAATTCGACGATGTCACTAGTGACTCGGTAGCTCAGCGGTCAGAGCATTGGACCGGATATCCAAAGGTCGCGGGTTCGATTCCCGTCTGAGTATTGATCTGGTGCGAGTCGTATTTTTTCTAGTATATTATTTAGTATTGTTTAAAAATAGCATTGTAAATGCAAAAATCTCAAATTTAAAAATGTACTACAGTATTGTCCACCTTAAAAAGGTCCACAAAAACGTCTTCAATGCTATATGTCTACCCCTTAGGGATAACCCACAATAACCATTTTTATCCTTTCTTTTTATGAGAAATAATGGCTTATTTACGAAGCTATTTTAAGCAATACAACATTAATCCTTATCCAATTAAGTACCTTAAATACATTATGAATGCATGTGGTATAGATTAATATAGCCTAAGTATCAGCACTGCACCCGTGCGAAGCCAGGGTGAGTCGCCAGTTTAATATAGTTTGTAAGTTCTCCTAGTATCTAAAATGATGCCTTTAAAGTTCGCAACCTGGCAGTTTTTGCAGTCCAACCAAATTTATTGTTAAATGTTAAATGTTCCAGACGAAATTTTACTTGCTTGCTTGTTTCTTTGTATTGATTTATGTAGGTATTTATTTACATGCTGGAGTATATTATACATACTTATGTTATGGACTATGTTACAGGGTCAAAAAAGAAACAAATAAGTCACACACAACACAACACAATGTTTTAATTTCTTACGAAACGATTATTGTTATTGCTTATGAACTTAATCTAAAATAGGAAAGTACTGCAAGATGGGGGATACTTTGATCACTTTTGAAATTCAAATAGCTATATTTTATCAAAAACAAACTTGCCAAAAACGAAAAAAAATTAGTTTAAGTAAGAATAGTATCGGTTTTTACATATTTTTAGAATAAAATGAAAACTATATTTTTTAACCATCCATTTCAAAGAAATAAAAATTCAGCTTATCAAATTTAAACTGATTTTGAGGCTGAATATAGGGTGATCAAAGGATCACCGTATATTTATAACGGGGTTTGAAAGTTTTTTTTTATTATGTTTAACCCTTTAATATAAATATAATTAAAATAAAAACTGGCCCGCAGGATTTCGCGCTAAAGCTATTCATATATATTGAGGTTATTTTAATCAATGATACGAATTGTTTATTGAATAGAGTATTGGTAGAACTAAATCTTAATCAGTTATGACAAAGCAGTCTATTTTTAGTCTTTAATTTTCATCATAAAAATAATGTCACCCCACATTGATTTATTGATCAAAGTAAACCCGTCCTCTGATCAATGACACCTCTGATTGTTTTTAAACCTTTAAAGTAGGTACGAAATCAACCAAAACCCTTGTGCATCACATTCCTTAGAGTGTATACTTTTAGATATAACAAACAATAATTATGGAAATATTATAATGGGACATTCTATTCTAGCATGAAAAGAAAAACAAAAAAAAAACTTTCTATATTTTATACCAATGTATTAATTTTAACTACATTTAAGGTTCATACAAAGATACACAACTCAAAAATCAACAATTAATTCAAAAATGCCTTAAACTTAAAAATCGTAAACACAGAAATGACCAATCACCACAGAAATTATCAGATTAATAAAAAAAACTTAATGAGAATCAGTGTTCACACGTTTTATAACACAGATGAAAAAACAACGTATTTAAAAAAATACTATCAAAATATCTAGATTAGAAACATACAATTCAATCAGTCTTTTGTTATAATCAATTCCCCTCTGGACGACTTCGTAATTTTCTTAAACTTGACACTTTCCCATCTCGCCTAATTTTTACCTCGGCTCTTTCTTAGTTGGTTTCTTTCTTAAACTTGTCACTTTCCCAACTCGTCTCATTTTTAACTCGGCCCTTTCTTAGTTGGTCTCTTTTTAGGGTTCCGTAGCCTAAATGGCAAAAAACGGAATCCTTATAGATTTGTCACGTCTGTCTGTCTATCTGTCTGTCTGTCCGTATGTCACAGCCACTTTATTCCGAAAGTATTAAGACTACACAGTTGAAACTTGGTAGGTAGATGTATTCTGTTAACCGCTTAACGAATATAATACAAAAATAAGAAAAATAAAAGATTAAGGGGGGGCTCCCCATACATGGAACTGAGACTGAAAAATTTTTTTTCTTCAAACCAACACGTGTTGGGTGTCTATAGATAGGTCTTTAAAAATGACATTGAGGTTTCTAAGACAACTTTTTCTCAAAGTCAACCGTTTGAAAGATATTCACCGCCAAAGTGGTAAAATTTGTGTCCCCCCCCCCTTTAACTTTTGAAATAAGAGAGTGAAAAATCTAAAAAAAATATATGCTGTAGATCTTAATAATTACTTTCAACAAAAATTGGTTTGAACGAGATATAGTAATTAGTTTTTGAGATATAGTACATTTTCCAAAACCGCAAATATAACTTTGTCATTCATACTAACACTGTGAAAAACAAAGTTATTTTTGCAAACGAAAAATGATAGGTGGTATTAAATATGGTATGGTATAAGGTAACTACGGAACCCTATGGCGCGTGGCCCGACACGCACTTGGCCGGTTTTTTATGCTTGACACTTTCCCAACTCGTCTTATTTTTAACTCGGCTCTTTCTACAATTTTCTAACTCATTTTTTACTCACACATTTTTAACTCGGCTCTGTCTCTTTCGCTCTCTTCTTAGCCGTGGTCCACCGGATCATTTCACGGGGGTGCAAGGGGTGCACTTGCACCCCCCTGTCAGAAAATATACATCGAAAAACAGTTTTTTCGACTGGTGGATCGAGGGATATTTTTTTTCCCTTCGATCCACTGGTAAATTTATGTATAAGTATTTTTTCGTCGAGCCCCCAAACGATTTTATTGGATTAGGAAGGGAGAGTCTATATAAGAATCACTCGCTAAAAAAGACAACAGTATAATTATTTGGCCAGCAAAAAATATTTGGTCAGCAACTGCTGATTTATTTAAAACTTGTGCTAGACAAATGTTGCTGACTACTATCATGTACATACATATTCGTGGTCCTACTGGACAAGGGCTTTTAGAATATCGTAGTGTCCTATCACTAAGTACTTGTTGTATGGTCTGTGTGTCCTATAGTATAGATAAGTAATAAAGAACGATTATTCCGAACCTAACCCGAAACTGCGAATTGTACCAATTGCGAATTGGACCAACTGCGAATTGGTCATTTTTTGAACATTGGACCAATCGCGAATTGAACCAATTGCGCCTAAAGGAAATGAAAATTTTCATTTTTCACAATTTTTTTATTTGTTTTTTCTTAATTGAGATTTTAGCAATCACAATGCTATTTTTGTACAATACTAAAAATATATCAGAAAAATCGAACCCACGACGAAGTCATTGGACTGGTCGCGAGTTCCGCGCCTAAGACAATCCTGGTGACGAGTAATTTTTTTTCTAGTACATTATTTAGAGGTTTATTTTTCATATAGAACTCGCCGCGGCCAGCCGCCGTCAAGCTCAATTTTAATTATTTTCAGCCCTAGTGTGAAAAGCCGTGTTTTCCACACGCTCTGTTCGATTTGAATAAACATCACTTTCCAAGTATGAGAAATGAAACGTATCTCTTCTCACTTATGCTCTGAAATAATTTAATTGTTTTTTATAAAAAAAGAATGCAAGTGGTTCCACATTTACATGGTAAATTGGTGATCATGCCTGCGGCTCGGGCTTCAAACCATCCATTACAAGATACTTAAATGCACCCGCACTTGCCTGGAACGTACTATCTATGTATTAAGTTTACTAAAATTTCGCGCTGTTTTTACGTGTTTTCAGTGGTGAATGTATTAAATCATGTGTTATTTATACGTTTATTATTTACTCATCAAATTTTTGCTGTAGTGATATTACTTTCAACTCTTCACAGTCTAAACTTTTTTCGATCTCCTCTATTGAGTAACATTTCAGCTATTCTATATTTGAATGTGTAAGAAACTTCTAGAATATGTCAAAATAGTGCGTTGGAATATGGATCATAATGTTGGAGCATAAAGCATAAAGTTGGATATTTAATGTACAGTGCATAAAGTTGGATATTTAAGGCCTTAAGATGGGTCAAACTGAAATCCCATTATTTCCTCTGTGATTCCAATATTCAATTAAAATTATTGAAATATTACGCGCGTGAAGCTATCATGGAAAAAATATATAATTTACTTGAAATAATACATAATAGATTTAATTGAAAGCATTTATAAAAATGTTACCAACTTTGATGTAAAAAAATATTCCGTGGACCCCGTATCTGGTCTTATTTGCTTAATTTCTCGGACCATAAAAATCGGCGATGTTAATACCTTCAATCGTAATTGAACAGATTTTTTTTAACTAACTTGAGAGCGAAGAAAAGTAATAAAAACATGTAAAAATTGAGAATTCGGTGCTAGATCTCAACGCAACCGCCGCGTTGGATCGCGCACTGATTTGAACCCAAAGTGAGTAGAGTAACGTTCGATTTCATTCTATTATTATGGGTTTTCAATTTAAAAGGAAAATCTGTTGATTTTTTATTAAAATCAAAAGAAATTTTATAATGCTTGCCTCTGATATTGCACCCGTTTGCTCAATGATATTTGTGGATATAGTTTTTGTTCTTTTATATAATGCAACTCGGCATTTTTATACTATTTTTGTATGGCATTTGCTCACTCGACGGAGGAGCAGCTACGCATTCTTGATATAACACGGGTACCGCCAACATGCGACTTCTGCTGGGGGTAAAAAAACTGTAATGGGGTTGTTCTAAGGTTCTAAGAGGTTTTTCTTGCCTTGAAAATAGCTATTCACCAGTGCACTGCTAAAAAAAATGTTTTAACTAAAACACCTGCAGACATTTAATGGTATGGGCGCCATTTGCTTTTCGCAGTATTAGTCATAGTAATTATGAAAGGGAAACTGCATTTTGTGATGGAAGCAAGCCACTTTGCACAGTGATAGTGGGGGCCAAACTAAGCGATTTCATCCGAGGATAAATGAGATTTACCCCTTAGGAACAGAGATGGCGCCACTTGTTTAAAAAAATCTTTAAAAATTTCTAAAACCTAAACGGATGATCCGATTTTGATGATTAAGGTGTCTATCGACAGACAATCAGTTGTTTTACTATTAAAAAAATAATAAAGTAGCAAAAAATAATAATAAATACCAAAAAACCTTCATTATTGAAGAAAAAAAAATATTTTTTTCAGTATTTATTTAATTTTATAAAAATAATGTATGAATATGGTCCTCTTTTATTTATTCGTATTATTACCCATTTAGTTGCACGTTTAATAAAAAATACCGCATATCAATATCTTGTATAGTTCCAAAGTTATTGAAGAAAACACTACATGGTGCCGGTATATCCCTTGATTCGCTGAACAAAAAAATCTCATAAGTGATATTTTTTTCTTTACATATGCTTTATTTATGATCTCTATGTATACAGAAAAATAAAATAAAAAATCTATAATATACCAATATTGAGATATTATATGTATAATTTGGCGAGTGATTTTTTTCTTTAGTTTCGAAGGTGCTGGTTACCCTGAAAATAAAATAGCAATGAAAAATATCATAATAATAAAATAATAATAAAAGACGCTAAATAACATTTGAACTAAATCTTTATTTTACTTAAGTTTTATATTCGCATTCGCCTTTGCAGGTTTTGCACCTTGGATGAATTAACCAATTCATCCAAGTTTTGCACTGTAAAGTGCAAGGTAGGCCAACGCCTCGGCAGCCACAACGCATTGAGTCACAGTTCAATTTACATCCACAATGGTCAAGGAGGCTTAATTCTGGCCAAATTGCAGTAACCTTCGACCATCGTGGAGTCCATCTATCTTTGACATCTTTCCATCCCCAAGAAGATGGACTTTGGATTGATTTATCCATAAGGCATTTCCCCATAATATATGTTGCCCTCTTAGACGCTGCACGCAGATCATGTTGTTCAAGGGCGGCTGAAGTAGGTGGAAGACTTGTCACCAGCCTGCTTTTAGTCGATGATTATAATTGATAGAGATCGCTGGGCATGCATAGGCAAGGAGCAACCCAAATGTTAATGCGATCTTCGGACACAAATGTGTTGGTTCTGTTTATTTCGTACTAAGTACGAAATTTTAAAAGATGAAGGTCTGCAGGTAATGTCGATGTTGACGGGGACAGCTAACAAACGCCGTTACGTAGCAGTAGTGCAAAAAATTGCTTTATACTTTAGGTCATGAAATGTCAACTGCGCTTCGAGGCTTTCATGCTTTCACAGGGTGTTATTTGAATAAAAAAGGTAAAACACTTGTTTTAAAACATGGGTTTCACACCCTGAAGTAACTATACTGCTTTTGCAAGTATGTCGAGATTGTCGAGTCCTATCCTATAGAAATTCCTCTGAAGAAATATTGGCTCATTTGGAAAGGTTTGTACCCATTGTTTTATTGTATATAGTGTAAGTTAACATAATTATTTCACTCGTTCTCAAATAAAGCTAATCTTGCTTCCAGATGCACTTGCCAGCTGTACGATGCACAAACAGAGAACATTACTGTTATGGCGGTTCGGAAAGATTTGTTTTCGACTAAAAGCAGGCTAGTGACAAGTCTTACGCCTACTTCAGGTGCCCTTGAACAACATGATCTGCGTGCATGGGGAAATGCCTTATGAATAAATCAATCCAAAGTCCATCGTCTTGGGAATGGAAAGATGTCAAAGATAGATGGACTCCACGATGGTCGAAGGTTACTGCAACTTGGCCAGAATTAAGCCCCCTTGACCATTGTGGATGTAAATTGAACTGTGACTCAATGCGTTGTGGCTGCCGAGGCGTTGGCCTACCTTGGACTTTACAGTGCAAAACCTGCAAAGGCGAATGCGAAAATAAAACGTAAGTAAAATAAAGATTTAGTTCAAATGTTATTTAGCGTCTTTTATTATTATTTTATTATTATGATATTTTTCATTGCTATTTTATTTTCAGGGTAACCAGCACCTTCGAAACTCAAGAATAAAGATCACTCGCCGAATTATACATATAATATCTCAATATTGGTATATTATAGATTTTTTATTTTATTTTTCTGTATACATAGAGATCATAAATAAAGCATATGTAAAGAAAAAAATATCACTTTTGAGATTTTTTTGTTCAGCGAATTAAGGGATATACCGGCACCATGTAGTGTTTTCTTTAATAACTTTGGAACTATACAAGATATTGATATGCGGTACTTTTTATTAAACGTGCAACTAAATGGGTAATAATACGAATAAATAAAAGAGGACCATATTCATACATTATTATTTTTATAAAATTAAATAAATACTGAAAAAAATATTTTTTTTTCTTCAATAATGAAGGTTTTTTGGTATTTATTATTATTTTTTGCTACTTTATTATTTTTTTAATAGTAAAACAACTGATTGTCTGTCGATAGACACCTGAATCATCAAAATCGGATCATCCGTTTAGGTTTTAGAAATGTTTAAAGATTTTTTTATACAAGTGGCGCCATCTCTGTTCCTAAGGGGTGAATCTCATTTATCCTCGGATGAAATCGCTTAGTTTGGCCCCCACTATCACTGTGCAAGGCGGCTTGCTTCCATCACAAAATGCAGCTTTAGGCCAAAAAGTGACCATAATGTCTATGACTATATAGTGCTGCCAACGCCATAAAAAACTGTTCAGATATGTTCAGAAACCAAGAAATAAGAGATTTTTAAATTGATAGTTGTTATCAATGTAACCAACCCCGTTATGTCAAAATACCCCCATTTTACGGTAAGTACAAACCCAAGTAACACACGAAAGCTGCTTAACAGCCGAATAACGGATTTCCATCACGCCTAAAGCTGAATAAGGAACCTGCATAAAGGCTGTATACGACCTTATACAGCTCTTACACATCTTAAATGGGCACAAATTATTCAGCCTTAAGTTCACATAGCTGCTTAAGAGCTGTGTAGCAGCAACTTAACAGTGTAATAAAGGGTAACAGGCTGTGTAGCAGAAATTTAAGAGTGTTATAAAGGGTAACGACAGTACTATGCGCTGAAATTCGACTGACTAAGAGATCACAAGTTACTCTTTATTCAGAAAATATGTCACATGTACGCTTTAATACATATTTTGAACCGCGCAAGGCTGTTTACGGCCTGTGTAAAATTAAGTGAACTAATATTTGAAGTGTAAACGGGAACACTTTATGTTACGTGAATGAATTAGAGTTAACGATACATTGGTGGATAATATTCATATTCATACTCTGTTTGATGTATTATACAGGGAAAATGACTGGGAACGTAATTTTACTGACATTATACATATATATTATCTAACAAAATTTTAGTGCGCCACGAAAATATTCTGTTTTGAATTAGTTTTGTGATATAAATATGCTGTGATGTAATCTTGACAAAAAAAAATGTAGTGCTTTGAAAAGAATTATAAGATAAAAAGTTATTATTAAGATATTTCGAAGTTAAAACTGATACATTACATTCCTATTTCTTGCACAATACATCGTAAAGGTTGAAAAATCAATCAGAATTTTTATAGGTTATACAAAAAATGGTGGATTATGTTACTAATTACATTGACTGATTACAGTACCACATATGTTCTTTTATTCAGATAATATCTGTTTTAAGGTACTTATGTGAACCATTATAAAGTAGAAGCCGTTAATTCGATACACTTATGAGTCTCTAAGCAGCTGCGAGGCATCTAGTGAATGTATAAACAGCCGCTATGCAGATACTATCAATGGCAGTATAAAGGCTGATTAGCGGTAGACATATTCAGCTATAAGTTGAAATATGCGCCACATATCATCCATTATACAGCTATTCACTTCATAATAGTTCACACGTGCCTCTTTAATAAGTTAGTGTAATAGGAGTTCACAAATACCTTCTTATACAGCATTTGGCGAAATTTTATCCACTAAACAGTCCTTACTAGGGTTTAGGCTTTAGAATATGTTAGAAGCTGAATAGAGTCGAGAAAATATACCTTTATAGCACTCTTAGCGTATTAATGGTGGTTTTGTCGGTCTTAATAAGCCTTAATGCAGCTCTTAATTAGCCTAAGCTGTTTAAATATCACTGACTGCTATTATGCAGCTGTAGGGTCACCAGTGTACTCTTAGAAGAGTCTTAATAAGCACAGAGTTTTAAATAAGTCTAAAAGTGAGTAGTTATACAGCTATCTGTGTTACTTGGGAAATGAATAGTTTTTCGCATATCTTATACTGATTGTATTTTATATTTCAGTTTGAAAATAATAGCTAAACAGAAATCAACCAAATAAATAAAAAACAAAAATTTCGTCCATAGACAGAAAAATTAAAATCAAACTATATTAAACTGGCGACTCACCCTGGCTTCGCACGGGTGCAGTGCTGATACTAAGGCTATATTAATCTATATCACATGCATGCACAATATATTTAAGGTACTTAATTGGATAAGGATTAATGTTGTATTGCTTAAAATAACTTCGTAAATAAGCCATTATTTCTCATAAAAAGAAAGGATAAAAATGGTTATTGTGGGTTATCCCTAAGGGGTAGACATATAGCATTGAAGACGTTTTTGTGGACCTTTTTAAGGTGGACAATACTGTAGTACATTTGTTTGATCTATCTCGTAGGATTCAGCCAGCGTTTGCAATGGAAGTGCAGAAAAATGTGTTTATTTACGGAACACATTAGAAACCTTTAAAATTATCAGTGTTTCTCTACTATATTATGCAAGTATTATACATATAAACCTTCCTCTTGAATTATTCTATCTATAAAAAAAAACCGCATCAAAATCCGTTGCGTAGTTCAAAAGATCTAAGCATACATAGGGACAGACAGCGGGAAGCGATTTTGTTTTATACTATGCAGTTATTTGGTTGGACTGCAAAAACTGCCAAGTTGCGAACTGGCAGACCAATTAATATTTAAAGGGGATCATCTTAGCTACTAGGAGAACTTGGTTTCATCCAGTAACTCGATGAGGTGAAATAGCACCCCCATGCGGCCCCTAAAAATGGTTGGACTGCGGAACCCTCCAAGAATTCGCTCGGCAGACATAATTATTTAAACTCTACTAATAGAGACTAAAAGCAACGAAAAGGTTTTGTTCAGTAACCACATGAGGTAAAATGATGGTCAAAAGTAGGTAGCACAGCTTTGCACCACCAAGCTTCCTCCAGGTTGAGCCCCGGCAGACCAACGTTTTTCTTACCTATTTAAGGTCTACTTTTCGTGGAAGGTGGTAATATTCAGTAACTCGATGGGGTAGGTAACCGTGCGGTGGCCGCCCGGTCTATTGCTTTATCGGTTTATGTATAGTTACTTACAAAAAGAAGTGAAATCCCACCAAAATCATTTCATGAATAATGTTGCCAACGGCCAAGCCACGTATATTTTGACTAAGGTGTAGAGTTTTTGAAGTTGGGCTTGCAGAGTTAGGGCGCGTAGAGCTAGAAGCTTGGCTCTACATGAGGTCTGATAACTTTTTGACAGTGCGAGGTCTTGGCAATATTATTCATGAAATGATTTTGGTGGGATACATATGTCTAATTTTTTCAGACCTCTAGCATCAAAATTTGCGGAAGTCTCATACAAACTTCCATCTCCTAATTTAAGTTCCAAGTTTTAAATTTCTTTTTTGTTGTTTGTGTACTAAAACTAGCTTACGTATACCAAATTTCAGCTTTCTAGGACTTCAATAGGTACCCTAAGAATTTTGATGATTATAATATCAGTAAATTTTGACGAAATCGGGGTTTTTTAGATCTCAATAAAATAAAGTTTAAGAGCTATGCAATTGAAACTTTGTATGTTTAATAAGTATACTACTGACATCATATTCCGATTTTTTTTTCTGGTGTAATCCAAACTCAAGTTATGAGGGTTATTGAAAACGGGTGACTTTAAAATACAAATTGAGTAACTAGTTATTCAGAACGGGCGACCAAATTACTATTAGGGGGAAAACCTTAGGGCACACAAAACATTTAAAATTAGGCATATTTTTTATTTAAAAAAGGAGACTATTATCCTAATCCAGATGACAAAAAACAAACAAACGAGACAGCAACCTAATAAAAAGGTGTTAAAAGTACCATGTTGGGCAGCTTAAATCAGTTATATTGTTACTTACTTGGTATAATAGTTGCCCACTCAGTATTCTCGTCACCCATTTAGATTTTTCACTACCAACCTAAATTATTTGTCACCCACATGTAATCGCCCGTTTTAAGTATTTTTGTAATCCACTGTTTGTCGCCCGTTTAGATGTAATCGCCCGTTTTAAGTATTTTTGTAATCCACTGTTTGTCGCCCGTTTAGTTATTTTGTCGCAAAAAAATGAACTGCTGCCCGGTTTAGTATTTAAGTATCCCATTAACAGTCAGTCACCTTTAATTATTTCCAGTCACCCAATTAATTAATTCCCTTTATTTTATAATATGTAGTGATCTATTTAGGTAAACTTCCAAGTTGGACCCATTTTGAAATCGGTTTAGTACTTATCAAGTAATCTTGAAAAAAGCACGAAAATAGTATGATTTTGTGTGAACCTCGATGATCAGTCGTATAACTTCTTTGTTTATGAACTGAATAAGATAATTATTCTTTTGTTGGAAAAGGGATATCTTAAGTGTAGTTCTTTAACCGACTTAAAAAAGGAAGTTCTCAGTTTGACCCGCATGTATGTATGTATCTCCGCGATTAACTCACGTTTGGCTGAGCCGATTTTTCTACCTAAATAATATTCCTACACTACCTAATACAAAAGGTACCTACACTAAAAATAAAAAAAAATAAAAATTGTTTAAAAAACAAAAAACCGACTTCAAAAAACCTACCTCTAAAAAGCAAGAAATAATATTCGTAATAATAAAAACACTTCTATTGAAGTCGGGTGTGGCTTTTAGAATAAAAAAAAAGGAATTTGTACTCCAGCCACACCCGACTTCAATAGACGTGTTTTTATTATTACGAATATTATTTCTTGCTTTTTAGAGGTAGGTTTTTGAAGTCGGTTTTTTGTTTTTTTAATCAATTTTTAAGTTTTTCTGTCTCACGAAAATTGTGTGTTAGGCGTGCACATGCACC
This sequence comes from Agriphila geniculea, assembly GCA_943789525.1. NCBI lineage: Eukaryota > Metazoa > Arthropoda > Insecta > Lepidoptera > Crambidae > Agriphila > Agriphila geniculea. Next base: position 21,500,777 of record OX038875.1, read on the forward strand.
GCCTCCTATTATTACCAGACCCCGGATTTTCGGTAGCACTAATAAAATGACGTTTAATAGTGCGTGGACAACTTGATTATCTATTTGTGTAATTTATCGATAAAAAAATATAATTATGTAACGTGATATATAGACTTACTGTCGGAAATAGTAGAAATTACCTACCTACATTAAGAAAAGTGAAAATCGTGAAATGTATAAATAATAAAATTCACTGCAGTTTTTCTTGATGCAAAGATAGCAAAGTCAAAGTCAGTGAAGTAGATGTCAAATTTTTAAGAAATACATCCTCCTTGGTAAAATACTAAAAATAAATACAGACGCGATCAAAGAAGTTCCACTTCAAAAATATTTTCAAAACATCGATATATAAAAACATTTACGATAATTTGGTAATCACTAGCAAGTTTGTATTCCTGCCACCGCAAATCCGGCCTTTAATTATTACGCACACCAAAATAGCGTCTAACAACATTCATAGCAAAACGGTCTTCGTGAGGTAAAATAACTATAGTAAAGTTTCAGTGCCTAAATGTAAAAGGCTGCTTACTCAAACGGAACGTAACAGCTGAACGGTTTTGATTGATATTTGGTCGGAGTTAAATTATCGTCCGAATTAACCCGCCACATTTATTTCAATCCAGTGAAAAATAAATCACAATAATCCTAGAGCTTAACTGTAAAAATAATTTGTGTTTCTGTTCAGTATTAAATTAAATAATCAATCATTATTTGGCAGAAAGTAATCGCGAAAAAAAACAATACAAACTGTTCATTAAGAGAAAAGTTAAACTGAGTAAATTATTTTAGTATGAATGAAATCAATTACTAAATCCCAAACTCTTCATCTGATACAGCAGACCCAGTTTCTTAAAACTTTTTTCTTTTGACAGATGGAAGCATACACCGGATGGAGACTCCGGTGGCGGCACTGCAGGTGAAAAGAGCGCGTGATGGCGCCGGCAGCGCGGGCGTTCGCCGTCCTGACGGCGCTCGCCGCGCTCGCGGCGGGTGCGCGGGCGTACCTCGTGCTCGTGCCCGACACCGCGCCCCCCGGCCACACCGTCCTCGACGCCGCAGTATACAAGCTCGGCTCCGAGCGCATCTACACCATCGACGTCCACCGCACCGCCAACTTCGTCCACCACATCCTCCGAGTCAACAGAACCACCGGCCTCGTCACCCTCCGCAAGAGACTCAGATGCGACGGCGTACTCAATCCTAATCTTTTCACCTTCTATGTAGACTCCACTTCTGAACGTATCCGCGACATCGACTACTACAGTCTTCCCATAAGAGTGCTGGTCATCGGTGAAGATTGTAGTCGACGACATGCAGAACTCTATGACATCGATTTCGACAGAGTCTACGATCAAGAAGACGCCGCGCTGCAATACGAAGACGAACATGTGAGGGATAGGAGACAGGCTACGTTTTCAGAACCTTTAGATTGGAGGCTATTTGAAGAAGAGGAGATAGAATCTGCTAGTCATTTTAATGTACTTTCCACGGCTTATCCGTGGTCGATGGCCATGTTTGAGGACTTCATTACTAAAAATAAAACTAGAAAGAAACGATCTCATTCTGTAGTACCTTTCGATATGTCCGTAGATGTAAAAATTGCTGAAGCTAAGAAGTGGATTTCGGAAACGTATGCCAGCTTCGCTATACCGACGACTGATAGATGGCAAGGGATATGTTTGAGGCAATCACAATTTGTGAACTCGCTCACGGCTTTCTTACCGCGGACAGTGCAAAAAATGTGCAAAGTGCAGTTCCTAGCCGTGAGTGACCCGAGGTTTATGATAGAAAATAGTCAAGGTGATTTAGTGGCTAGTGCTGACGTGTGTATACAGGAGCCGATGTGGAAAGTGTCCGTTCTTTTTACTTTTAACTGTGATCGGACTAACATTATCGATTCGGACCACAGGCTGAAAATAGTGTATCATCATCAAGAGCTCAACGACACTGATATTGCGAGAAGAGTGAAAAGAGAGTTGCGGAATCAATCTCCTTACTTCGAGCAAGCTCTGTACGTTGCTTCAGTTGCCGAGGAACAGCCTCCTGGAGTAGTTGTTACTACAGTTAGAGCTCGGTATGTATTCACTTCAAGCAATCTACTTTTTTACCCTTAGAAACTACAAAATATCATTAGTATTAGTAATAGAACAGAAAATTATAAGTCAATGCTGTCATTACACGGTTGACTGCCTTTACAAAGTTTACAACTGTTCTGACTACGTGCTCGCTCATTCTTCTACTTTTTTGCCTGGTAAAATGCTCTAAGTTTTTTGCTTTCTACTCAGAAAAATTGGTCTAAAAGCCAATAATATTCACCGAACCGTAAATGCTAGAATGAACAATATCGCTAGAAAGAATTATAAGCAATAAAATCCAAATCGCTTGCGGTGTCTGATTGGGGTTGTTTTGGCATTTTATATTTCGGTTTAGCTAGCTTTTCAAACTTTATTAGAAATGCCACGTTGAAAAGCGCAATATTAAGCGTTCACATTTGACGTAGTACCAGCTGTTCATAATCCATCTAGCGCGTTAATTGACTTTGAGCCGGCTCGTTGGGCTTTTATGAAGTCATCTATTTTATGCGGTCCGGAACCATTGTGTTGGGCCATTGCTCGTCGCCAGACAATGCGCCCAGCAATAACGCTAAACCACGTAAGCCAGGGCTGCTACCTAAATAGGTTTTAATCAAAATAATGACTAGCATTATAATTCCATGAGATTCATTGCCTTCTTGGATGAATTAACCACTGGATACGTAACGTAAGAAAAATGTATGAAATCACGATCAACCAATTTTTGCGGGGTGAGGGGGGATTACACTTGTCAAATAATGTCAATGTTATAGGGTGATTTAGCCGGTTTTCGGCCATAATTGCCGGCCAAATGTTATGGATTATGAAACTCATACATTAGTTTTCGGCCAGGCGGCCGAAAAGCAAATGACCTCCCAAAAACGCATTTAGTTACCAGGCCATCAAAGGTGAATGCGCAGGCTACATACAAAATTACTGGAATACAAATTACTGGAAGCTGGAAGAAATTTCAATATGAAATAAGCTGTGCTCTTGTACTACTCTTCTGTCCATTATTTTTCTTGTAAAAATGTTGTGTGTACTAAACAGTGGCGGATTTACAGTCTTGGCCGCCCTAGGCCTAAAAGTACCTTTGATGGCCTGGTAACTAAATGCGTTTTTGGGAGAAAAACGCATTTAGTTACCAGGCCATCAAAGGTGAATGCGCAGGCTACATACAAAATTACTGGAATACAAATTACTGGAAGCTGGAAGAAATTTCAATATGAAATAAGCTGTGCCCTTGTACTACTCTTCTGTCCATTATTTTTCTTGTAAAAATGTTGTGTGTACTAAACAGTGGCGGATTTACAGTCTTGGCCGCCCTAGGCCTAAAAGTACCAGCCGCCCCTTTCTCAGCTCCCAAAATGGGGAGGGGGGCTCGGAGCCTCGGTCGGTTAGGGTTACCATATATGAAAGACTAGGATGCACAAAATGCCTGATTTTTCTAAAAAAATGCCTATAGTAAAAAACAACGGCCGCGCGGCGCGATTTTTGGTCAGTTTCATCCACTTATCTTGTAATCTTGCCTGTCTATTGTAAAAAAAACGGCCGTGCAGCGCGATTTTTATTCAGTTTCATCCACTAATCGTGTATTCTAGTCTGTCTACATCAAAAAAACGGCCGCGCAGCGCGATTTTTAGTCAGTTCTATCCACTTAACTTTTAATCTTGCCTGTCTAGCTATAGTGGAAAAACGGCCGCGCAGCGCGATTTTTAGTCAGTTTTATTCACTAATATGGAAATCTGTGGTTTTATCCACGAAATTAAAAAATGTCTGTCTCAGCTTAGTGTTGGCCGCACGCCTGTCTAACCGTAAAAGGCCTGTTAAATGTGGGCGGTAAAAGCCTGTCAGATGGTAACTCTAGCCTCGGACTACTATTTCAGGTATCAGTCCATCCACCATAATCTGTTATACTGTTGTGTGGCTTCTAAATCTGATGATGTGATGGTAATTGTTAACTTGTTAGCTTCTATAGTCGTCAGTTGACTTTCGTCTCGCCGTTTCGTCAGCGGCATATGTGCAGCATATCCATAGGATTCTATGACTGGTACTGCATCTCTAAATCCTCTGTCTAAAACCAGAACATCATCCTCTTCAAACAAATAGTCAAATGTGCAGTCTTCAATCGGCTGGTCGTCATTTTATAATATATTTTTCATAATGTCCGCATCTGTGGTTGTTGCGGCATATGGTCATTTTATATCTATTATATGACCATCGGCACTAACTATAATAAATGTTTTAATAAGATTTCGATATTTATGTGAGCTGTATGTGCGTCGCGATGTCTTAAACTTAACTCATTTGCGTGCAGTTGACATATTAGCCATTGAAGAGGACGTTGCAGCTTGTTTTCAAGCAGTTTGATAATTCCGGCTCTATTACCAGTGTTAACAGCAGTTCCTCGAAATGACTTTCAAGACGAAAATTTACGGAAGTCAAACATGATTTTGAAAACGTTTAGTAAGAAAAATGTTGCTTTATGTTGATTATTATTGGCTTTTGTGTATAAGTATCTCTTAATAATATTAACTATTAAAAAAATGTGATATATTTTGTTTAAAATTATATTATGAAAATATTTTTAGAAAGTTTTTCGAAAACGTCAGCTCCTGGGGGCAGTACGTCTCGTAATTTGTTTCTAATTATATTTTGTATACGTAATAAATAAGTGTATTGGCAACTTTTAATAACACCTCGAAAAAGAAATTTCACGAAAAATTTCTTTCATACATTCTTACATTTTCCGTAATGGCCGAAAACCAAAGGGGGCCGGCAAACCGGCTAAGTCACCCTACTTTGTTTACATACCAAATTTTATTTATTTTGCGAAAAATAGCTACTATAATAGGTTGAAATTGTGCTTACGCGTGAAAAGAAACATTTCTTGATTGCCCGCTATTTTTTTTGCTGAACAATACCATGGACGAAAACGAAGAATTTTGCCCATTTTTGTACCAATGTTTCGCCACGAGCTCTAGCATCACACTGACAACGCGATATCGTTTACTGAGGCTATCGGTCACAGTAAGTGGCAGAGGGGTAAAGGCGAATATGCCTGTCATTTCGCGTCCAGTGGTTGATTCGTCCAAGATTGCCTTACAAATTCTTTCTTACGATTTCTTAACGATAATGGTATTTATAGAAAAAGGGATAAGTATCAGTCGATAAACACTTTGAAAGCTTTTTAGGTAAGTGCTGCAGTTAGTTATTTCACCTTTCCTCTATTAAGTACTTCGTGACTCACGTTAGTCTATTAAAAGACGGTGACTCACTGGTAGTACGGTTTTATGTGCACATAATCGAACTTGATAAATATTTATCGGTTCCTTGGAGTCAAGTGTTGTTAAATTGTGCAAAAGTCAACAAGAATCTTATAACCAAAATGCACAATTCAAAAATGTGGCGTATCAAACAGGGGCAGCACATTTTAAGGAGTATATCGTGAAATAAACTTGCTAGAGTCTGCTCGGAAACAGAACCGTGGTCGTGGGTTTGTGCTTGATTACCATTTTTGTCATGTTGACGGCACTGTTAATCTTGACTTGATAGATATTAAGATATTACAGTCGCACTAAAACGTTACAGTGCCGTCAACATGTCAAAAACGGTAAGCACAAAGCCCACGATCGTTCCCTTTCCGAACAGACTCTACTTCTATTTTTAGTTAGTTCTTTCGATGAAAATTTTATGCAGAAATTAAACCAAATATTAATGCACGTAGTTTTCAACCCTATATGCGGCGCGCGTCAATAAATAACAATGATGCCGTATTTTTAATGCCACCTGATCGTACTCACCTATCATTATCACGTCGTTACAATACGTCCATGATCGGAGACACACGGCTTTCCACGTCAATACTTATTTAAAGATTTGCCCCACATAATGGCAGGTATTTGCTACACATTATGAACGACATTAGAAACCCCAGCAATATTCTCCGCTTCCTCAGTCGTGATAGAATTGAACACACCATCACGTCCAGTCCTTAATAGTCCAAGCTCATAATTTTCTTGACCATTGCGATGTTTACAAATACTCTATCTATGCTATAACCCTAAATAATTAACGTTGATAGACCGTTTAGTTTTATTATGTTTGTATTCCTTTGCTATAATTTTGATAGATTATCCTGACAATTAAAGGCAAAAAAGGTCTTTCTTTCTTAATAAAAATGGCTTGGAAGTTGGAAGTCATGTAGTTAATATATCATAATCATCTTATTTATTCTCGTAGCATGGTTAAATTCTCATCAGATAAACCGCAAAGCGACCGGGGCAAATAGGATTATGATAATGACCAATAACATTCGTTTTCCGCCCAATGAAAGTCATTTTGGGAAATGAGATTGCTCTATTAAGTACCTAAAAAGAAGATAAGCATCAGCTGTTTCTTTGGTATATTTTTATTTGGTTATTATACCAATCGAATCAAGTATCAGCAGTATGGCGTAGAAGAGACCGTGACGTACTCTGCTGCAACGCAAGAAAAAAGCAAAATGTATGTATCATGTCTATACAAGGTTATTTTTAGTTAATACAAAACCTCTGGTGGGGTTGATCAGACCATCAAACTGAACAACTTTCACTATGGGACCAACCTTGAAATCGCGAAAAAAAAGATTGAGATGTAGTTGGATTGTTTTTTTGTATGATACAGCTGATTATTTCGTGTTTTCTAGGCAAAGAATAAATAGAGATAAAGAAAGTTGTTCAGTTTGATGGTCTGATCAACCCCACGAGAGGTTTTGTACTAACTAAAAAATAACCTTGTATAATAGTGATCCAGTTTTAAATCATCTTTAGTGGAATATACGACACGATAGGTATGCGTGCCTCAAAAAGAAAAGAAACTGACTAGTTTATCACAAAACATAACCACTTACCATGTTTGCAGTAACCCAGAGAAAAATCTAGTGACGTAATGTCTGGATTCAAAAAAATTGACGAACAAAGTCAGAAAAATAAGCAATGTTTTACCTTCTCCACAGTGACCCAGAGAATAGCCCAGTGACGTACTCGATGTCGAGTTTGCTGGACTCGCGGTCTGCCGGCATGTTCGCCGTGGACACCAGGACCGGGGTGGTGACCACGCAGGCGCGCCTCGACCGGGAGCGGTTGGACGTGCACTACTTCAGGGTGGTGGCGCAGGACGACACGTTCCCGCCGAGGAGTGGCACTACCACATTACAGGTTAGTTTGGATTTTGTTTTTACTTAGTCGCTTTCGTCTTCGTCACATCATTTTGCTCTTTAGACATGAGTTTTAGACATTTTGCTTCGTAGACAATTTGATTTTTAGGCAGTGTGTTCAGGAGGGAAAAAATCATCTCTTCTGTGTATTTCACGCCTAAGGGCCTCCCGTCACGATCAATTACGATTGTCTAATTTTTCGTCAATGCCATTGTTTGAGGAATTGACAATCGCTTCAATTCCACCTGTAAACGATCAATCGCATCAATAAGCGTCAATGAGGCAAAAATTGACAATCGCAAATGATCATGCAGTTACCTAGTTGTTGTTCTAACGTCGTAACTAAGATCAATTTTGTTCTGTAAATATCTGTAAGTATTTCTTACCTTAAAAACAAGATATTTTACTTCTTTTAACATCTACACTCGACGTCACAAATATCGCACCTTTTCAAAGAAATTCTTTAAAGCACTACCCTTTTTTGTATGTAGCCAACAGCTCTCGGAACTGTTGGAACACTCGTCGAACGGAATTAATTACAATTTATAATAAAAATAATATTATAACAATAATAATATTACAATTTCACTTGAGCAGCTTTATGGGAAATAATAGAATAGTATTCATATTGGGGGTTCCTATTCTTAACAATAATAATGTTTGTTTATTTTTTAAATATATTTTAAAAGCGCGTAGTCTGCACACTAGTGCCGCCTTTGAAACGAGAATAATAGTGCTTAAATAAAGACAAAATAAAAAAATTGCACTCCGAAACAGCTTTGTAGTACTTGTAAATTTTCTAGGTAAGTATTTTCGTATAGTTTTCAATGGTTTTTTTTTTGCTAAAAGTAGCCACTTTCAGCAAAAAAAAAAACTACGGAGCCCGGTAAACTACGGAGCTAAGCATTACGGAGAGATAATTCACAATTTCGATAGAGTTGTTGATGTGTGTTCTCTCCAACGTCTTCATAGCAAATACACGCATTTTCCTGAATTGGCGCCTATTTACACCATTATAATTATGGTGGCGCAAGTAATTACGCGTTAAGTGTTTAATTGCGGTATAATGTATTGCGGTATTGCGATATGTTTATTAAATCAAATAATCATTAATTAAAAGCTCATTAAATGTACTTTCAATAGATATCAACATTAAATTATATTATTATTATCCGCCTCTGTGGTCTAGCTATGTAGTGGTTTGTCAACCCGAAAGACGCAGAGGTCCCGGGTTCGATTCCCAGGGGGGGCTACAATTTGTACTCGGTTTGGTCGGTGGTACTGCTTTTTTCAAGTCCGCCTGGCTAGATACCACCATCTTACCTAAGTCTGACGCCGTAACAACAGTTTAAAAATTGTGTTTCGTTCCGGCGGCAGTTAGAGGTGAGATAGCCTCAGTGATGAGGATTCCGGGTGTTGTGCGCTTCCACCTTCGGCCTTATCGTCACTTAAGATCAGGTGAGGAGAAAGCCAAGCACTACCGCGTTGTGCATAAAAAAATATTATAAAACGTGTACTAGCAGCATCACGGGCGTAGCCAGAATTCTGTATCGGGGGGGGTTTTAGAAAATAAAACATCAACAATGTAAATGAAATGACATTTATATTTTTATTAAATGAACCCATGGGCATTAGAGGACCGCTCGGAGAAATAAATATTTAAAATTAAAAATGTAACTTTAATGCCTGTATGTAGTAAAAAAAAACCGGCCAAGTGCGTGTCGGGCCACGCACAGTAGGGTTCCGTAGGTACATTATACCATACCATATTTTAATACCGCTATCATTTTTCGTCTGAAAAAATAACTTTGTTTTTCACAGTGTTTGTATGAATGACAAAGTTATATTTGCGGTTTTGGAAAATGTACTATATCTCGAAAACTAATTACTGTATCTCGTTCAAAACAATTTTCGTTGAAAGTGTTTATTAAGATCTATAGTTTATATTTTTTTTAGATTTTTCACCCTCTTACTTTAAAAGTTAAAGGGGGGGGGGGACACACATTTTACCACTTTGGCGGCATATATGTTTCAAACGGTTGACTTTAAAAAAAAATAGTCTTAGAAACCTCAATGTCATTTTTAAAGACCTATCTATAGACACCCCACAAGTATTGGTTTGATGAAAAAAAATATTTTCAGTTTCAGTTCCATGTATGGGGAGCCCCCCCTTAATCTTTTATTTTTTTTTATTTTTGTATAAAAATCGTAAAGCGGTTTACAGAATACACCTACCTACTAAGTTTCAACTATGTAGTCCTAATACTTTTGGAATAAAGTGGCTGTGACATACGGACGGACAGACAGACAGACAGACAGACAGACAGACAGACAGACAGACAGACATGACGAATCTATAAGGGTTCCGTTTTTTGCCATTTTGGCTACGGAACCCTAAAAACGGCCGGGCAGCGCGATTTTTAGTCAGTTTCATCCACTAATCTTGAAAGTTATGATCTTGCCTGTCTAATGAAAAAAAAACGGCCGCGCAGCGCAATTTTTCTTCAGTTTCATCCACTAATCTTGTAAGTTGTGATCTTGCCTGTCTATAAAAAAACGCCCTCTCTATCAGAATGACCTTTTCGCAGAAAGACCATTTACGTTGGATGACGTGAAAGCAAGATACCTACATAGCCAATAGACAATTCAGCTGCACGACATAAAAGCAGAATACCCAGTCAGCAGAGAGTCAACTCAGCCGGACGATATAAAAGCAGAATGAGCTAGTAGCAAAACGTCAGGAATTGCAAAAGTCCGTATGTTTAAAAAAATTTACCTTATTAGCCGGAAGTCAAATTAGTTGGATGACAAAAACCTTAGAGTAAGACGGGCTTCTAAAGAAAGAGAAGCCATACGAAGCGTTCCCCTCTGCCGAAGTACAAGCCCAAATGGGCATACGCATTAGTAAAACCAGTTGCGCCCGGATTTCTTTCTAGACCGAGTCCAGTCGCGCATGTGAACGCTGCTGTGTTTAAAATGTCGAATTTATGAGTTTTTTGCTGTTAAAAGAGGTCTTGAACATCAAGTATACAAAAAGACGGTGTTACATTTCACATAAAAGTAAATTTTTATCGTATTATTGCTATTTGTTTACATTTAAACATTAAATTCGTATATTTTATTCTTGATTAGTTGTCAAATTTGTTCAGTGACATCGGGTCTGCTAGTCCATGGCTCGTCCGTACAAATTTCAGATCTGTCGCTAGATAAATCCGAGTTCTCGCCGATGGGCAACTTAGTGATGTTACCGTTAAATAATGTTTGTCGATAAAGTGTTGGTCAATCTGGCCCTGATTATGCGTCAAATACATTTGCGAGATGTTTGCATGATTTGCTTTGCACTGATGTGAGCGCGACGCGACAGATATCGCGAAATAAATTTCGAAATAGTAGATTATACAACAAGTGAATAAAAAGGGAATTTAGTTCGAGGTATACAAAGAACCGAGATGAAATTTTTTTTCACGAGTTGTGTTGTGTACTCTACTTTTTACCATTGACTGCGAGAAAGCAAATAGGTACCTAACAGTACTTTATACTTAGTATTTATAGTTGACCATCAGCCATTTTTAATGTCCCCACTACTGGGGCACAGGCCTTCCTTATAGGTGGGAAGATGGGCGATAACCTACCACGCGGGCCCAATGCGGATTGATGGGTGTTAACGACTGCAAATGCAGCCGGGACCAACGGCTTAACGTGCCTTCCGGGGCACGGAGGAGCTCGAGATAATACATTTTTGGTCACCCATCCCATGACCGACCCATGCGTGAAATTAGAAGTTTTCCAATGACATAAAACAACCACGCTAAGAGAGATGGATGGTAGGTACCCCCCCTTGGTAGGTAAGGAGGGGTGGCATTCAAAGTTTCGCGCCGCCGCACTTCAGAAAAATATCATATCTCCTTCAATATACCTACCACCTCGAATGAGGTATCATATTATGATAAATCAGGGATGATGAAGCCATTTTTGAGACATTGAATGTACAGTTTCTTAAAAAAATAATGATATATTTTACTATATTTACGACATTATCAAAATCAGTTTGCTATTTTTTTATTCAACAGTCGGTCGGTATCTTTCAAAATTCAAATTGTTGGTGTGCAGATAGCAGTACTGTCATGGAGCGATGTTCAGTGATAGCAGCCTGAGCCCAACTTCCCTGGGTATACATTAATCCCAACCCAATCACCTACACTCTCAAGATTTTTGTATAAAGCTCGAGCGTATAAAAATGACCTCTTTGTTGTTATTCACCCCATCGTAAAATGATTGAGTTTGTAACCTTTATTCCTTTTTCCGTATCGATATTGCTGCATCGACAGTTGAGCCCAGCCCTTTATGTCAATAACGTGTCATATTTTGATGTGTGACTCATCCGTACACAAATTTTTGCTGTTTTGTTTTATTTTTTATGTGTGAGCGTCGTCATTACAGTGTTGTTTTTGTATGTGGGTATGCGGAACTGCACTTGTGTGCATTTCCCTCCCCCCGCAAAAAATGCCAGAATAATTTGAATAGAGTAATAATCGCTAAGGCTTCTCCCTTTGTGACGAAACAAAGCCTTTGTTGCTCGAAGACAAAAACACAGAATGGGATAGCAAAAAATATTCGTTATTGTTCTTTTTTTATTTTCCACCTATATTTTCTATGAAAAACAATATCTTTTTTTTTTATTTTTTGTTTTTCAAAGAGGTCATTTAGTAACTATGACATTTAAATATCCAGAAGTTTTGCTACTATATCATTCAACGCTCATGTCTATTGAGTAACTATGGCGTTTTAATATAAAGACAATTTGCTACTAGCGTATTTTGAATTACGACATTTTACGATCCAGACGTTTTGCTACTAAGGCGTTTAGCGTTTATGTCTATTTAGTAACTATTGGGTTTTAACATCAAGACGTTTGGGCGATATTGTCATTTTACAACGTGGGTATTGTGATAGTGACCCAAAAAACGGCCGCGCAGCGCAATTTTTAGTCAATTTCATCCACTAATCTTGAAAGTTATGATCTTGCCTGTCTATTGAAAAAAAAACGGCCGCGCAGCACGATTTTTAGTCAGTTTCATCCACTAATCTTGAAAGTTATGATCTTTTGTCTATTGAAAAAAAAAAACGGCCGCGCAGCGCGATTTTTCTTCAGTTTCACCCACTAATCTTGAAAGTTATGATCTTGCCATTCTTGCCTGTCTATTGAAAAAAAACGGGCGCGCAGCGCGATTTTTCTTCAGTTTCAGCCACTAATCTTGTAAATTGTGATCTTGCCTGTCTATAAAAAAAAAACGGCCGCGCAGCGCGATTTTTACTCAATTTCATCCACTAATCTTGAAAGTTATGATCTTGCCTGTCTATTGAAAAAAAAACGGCCGCGCAGCGCGATTTTTCTTCAGTTTCACCCACTAATCTTGTAAGTTGTGATCTTGCCTGTCTATAAAAAAAAACGGCCGCGCAGCGCGATTTTTAGTCAGTTTCATCCACTAATCTTGAAAGTTATGATCTTGCCTGTCTATTGAAAAAAAACGGCCGCGCAGCGCGATTTTTAGTCAGTTTCATCCACTAATCTTGAAAGTTATGATCTTGCCTGTCTATTGAAAAAAAAACGGCCGCGCAGCGCGATTTTTCTTCAGTTTCATCCACTAATCTTGTAAGTTGTGATCTTGCCTTTCTATAAAAAAAAAACGGCCGCGCAGCGCGATTTTTCTTCAGTTTCATCGGTGCTGCTGCTGACTGTTGACTGGCGACAGCCGAGCGGTGCACGAAAACATACGAAATTCTGAATGCGATGCGGTGGGTTGGGTGTAATTCAAATGATCGGTGACAGATGGCAGCGCGGCAAATTCAAAATGTTAATATGTATAATAATTATACTCCTCGCCTTGCCTAACTTTATTTTAATGTTATAGATCAATAAATAGATGATGCCTATTGTATATTTCGGGGGGGGTTTGAACCCCCAAAACCCCCCCCCTGGCTACGCCCGTGAGCAGCATAAGAATAAACAATTATTATGCTAGCAGTAGCAAATGGCCAAACTCTTAACTTATTTTCGAGGAGGTGCGATTTTTCTGACGTTGAGTGTAGAAGTCAGTACTTGCCTTAACCATAAGAATAATTATCCCTTTCAAGTGCAATTTTTTTTTGTAGATCAACGTGTTGGATTGTAACGATCACTCGCCGGTTTTCGAAATGCAACAGTACGAAGCATCAGTCAGGGAAGGAGCCAGTACTGGCACCACAGTTCTAACCCTGAAAGCCACTGACCAGGATATCGGCAAGAACGCTGAGGTAACACGCATAAAGTCTATTTTTATAAGATTTTTATAGTATTTAGTTGATACCTAGCTAAGCTTATCTCAATCAAAAAATCTCAAGCCATGAAGTTTGCATGGCGGTGATGCTTAACCTTTTTAGATTTTTAGGGTTCCGTAGCCAAAATGGCAAAAAACTGAACCCTTATAGATTCGTCATGTCTGTCTGTCTGTCTGTCCGTCCTTGGCAGGTAGGTGTATTCTGTGAACCGCTTAACGATATTTATACAAAAAAAAAAAAAAAAAAGATTAAGGGGGGGCTCCCCATACATGGAACTGAAACTGAAAATATTTTTTTTTCATTAAACCAATACTTGTGGGGTGTCTATAGATAGGTCTTTAAAAATGACATTGAGGTTTTTAAGCCTATTTTTTTTCAAAGTCAACCGTTTGAAAGATATATGCCGCCAAAGTGGTAAAGTTTGTGTCCCCCCCCCCCCTTTAACTTTTAAAGTAAGAGGGTGAAAAATCTAAAAAAAAATATAAGCTATAGATCTTAATAAACACTTTCAACGAAAATTGATTTGAACGAGATACAGTACTTAGTTTTTGAGACATAGTACATTTTCCAAAACCGCAAATATAACTATGTCATTCATACAAACACTGTGAAAAACAAAGTTATTTTTTCAGACGAAAAATGATAGCGGTATTAAAATATGGTATGGTATAATGTACCTACGGAACCCTACTGTGCGTGGCCCGACACGCACTTGGCCGGTTTTTATTTTTAAAAAGCGATTGTGTTTTGTTTGGTGACGAGAAAAAACCTATTTTCTAAGCTTACATACAAATAATATTTTAATACCTATCTCAAGATTTATTTTTTATTTGTCTTCTGTTATCGACGTACACAGGAACTACTGTGCTCATCAAATGTTCGAAGGGTACCTAACCTGAAACCTCACATATTTACAAGAAAAAATCTAAATATCATAATTAAAAAAGCTTCTTTTCAAAATTCAGTTTAGTGTTTTCATCGGGTTATCTTACTGTCTTTTATAGGATATTTTTAAAAGCACACATTTACGTATCCTCTTTCTCTTAAAACAGGTGGAGTACTCAATAGAATCGGTGACAGCTGAAACCTCAAGCTTCGGAGACGAGAACGAGTCGATCGACACCAGCTCTGAAGCCGACGGCGACGTCCAGGATGTGTTCCGTGTGGACGGACGCAGCGGGGCGCTGCTCACCAGATCACCCTTGGATAGGGAGAAGGTGGCTCGGTATACCGTCATCGTGAAGGCCACGGATCAAGCCAGCCCTGTGTCGGATAGGCTGTCTAGCACGTAAGTTGATGGTATTTTAGATTTAACGCCAAAGAAACTTTTTTCTTGGTTTAGCTTCATTTTAGACCTATGGTAGCACAGCGCTAGATCCTATTTTCGCTTTATTCTTCACCATACTAAAGTGTATCTGGAGTCTACTAAGAATTTCTTAGTAGACCCCAGATACACTTTAGTATGGTGATAATGATGATAAGTCGCTACCTATTACTTACGTAATGACATTTGAATATTTTTGTAAAAAAACAGTTATCGGATCAACTTAACATGTCCACAGAGGAAATAATCACTACGTTTTAAACATGTCAGTCATTTGTTAATGACGAACGACTGAGAGATACAACCCACGCAGATTAAGAATAGGATTGAAAATGGCGGCTCACCGCGCTTTCCACAATGAGTGGGAGTGAGAGAACGATAGGTATGGCGTTTAATGTGAGAGCGAGAGTTGAATATGAACCACGCCATTTTCAACCCCATTCTTTATCTGTTCTCAAGGTTCCCAATAACGTCTAAGACGTAAATTTTTTTAATAGATCTCAATTCCCTTTTGTGAGTTGATCTGATCAATAACTTTCATTTTTAAAAAGAGTAGTGTAGATAATTTTTTCAAGTGTATATTTATTATTCCTCTGTCAAGGTACCTATGTTAGCCACAATTTAAGCTATCAGCTATGATTTAGGTAGTCTAAAAGGATCATTTAGAATACTATTGTATCTATTGCAACTGCAGAACCTATCAATATTCAAATGGATCTCACTAATAGCTGTAGTCTATACGTCCAAAATCGGATTAATCAAGCTTCAGTTCCCCCACACTGATGACGAAGCAAGGTAGAGTTACCTATGTTTGGAGATATCAGGGATTGTTGTTATAAATGTCATTGTTTGTTTTCAGAGTTTATTTGTGGAACAAAAGACTCGAAACGCGGAGAGCTTTTTTGTATTAAAATAGTGATGCAATTAATTTGTTGTACACCAGTATCTTGAGTTGAATATGGGATATTTCGTCACTTTTCTATGTAGATAAATAAATACATATATTGACTTTTTATAATAATATCTACAGTTATTTTTCAACAAGCTTGTTTTTCATTGTTTTCCTTCTAGCACTTAACTCTTTTGAACGTATCGTCTGCGAAAACTTGGCACGAACTTGGACTGAAAAATTTATTGACTATAACCGATCGCCGTAAGCTAAAAAGGTGACTAATATATTCTCGAGCTGGCACCACTCTGTTTCAAGCGGAGCGTATGCTTTTGAAGTTCGCCTGAAATTTTACAAGCAGAGAAAATACTATCGGTTTACTATCGGTTCGGTAAATAAATACAAACCAGCGAAATATGGTTTATCCGTATTAAAGTTTTGTTTCCTTTTTGCGTAAAGGCACACAGTTTTATCCTATGGTAGCTTAAAGATTTTCGATAACCAAGCCAAGGGTATCACTTGTAGTCAACTCTTACAGGGTAATTCTATGAAAATGTGGACACGGTAAAGGAACATTACGTCTCTTTTCGACTTTTTACCATGCTAAAAAATATTTACTAGTGGCAACACTGACATCAAACGTTTAAATATAGATTTGACATTAAAATTCGTTACTATGGCCGGTTCTAGTTGCTGAAAATTCAAGTTCTTTTACGCGAGTTACCTATTCATTGTAACGCGAGTTACCATATAATTTGGTGATATTTAAAAAAAATATACTTTAATACTACTATTTCTATTAAAGAAAGACTTATTTTGTATATTGTTGCTTTTATTTTAATGCCAAGTAATAGACCAACACATTTCGTAGAAATTATTGAAACAAAATACTCTCTAAACTGGATTTCTACAAATGGTAACGCGGGTTACTGATACAATTTATTATTTATTTTATTTCAATCATTATTACAATATTACTATTTTTATTAGAAAGTTCTGAAAACCAGGATAACATATATTCATGAAAATAAATTATTTCATTAACCAATTGAAACAACCTGGCGCTGGCTGGAGCTGGCGATTTGGGCCTTACTGTAAGTGAGCATGTAAACTTTTAATAAATAAATCAAAAAATATCTTTTTGTAACGCGAGTTACCATGGAATTACCCATCACAGGGTCAGGTCTTTGCAGATAAGAGAAATAAAATTGAACCGTAGCTATTTTAAGGCTGTAGAGTCGCATCACGATTCACGTTCCATTTTTAAATTTTCAATACAAATGACCAAAACAACTCTGCGCGAGCCGTAATGAGGACGAACTTTGAAAATTCCTATTAAATTTATAATAGATATAAGTATATACAAAACACGCAATATAATAGACAAATACCACATTACTCCTAAGAAAAATATGAAATGACTTTAGAATCTGTAAATACCAGTAAAAAAACATGTCAAAGTGTACCGATTTGAGCATTTTTTTTTATTTTTTTATTTCTCTGTGATTAAAATATTTTTTTTAAATTTTCTCTCTATAGGGAACTTTTTGACAATACAAACAATAAGTGAAAAAATAAATATGAGTCGTATTCTTATTTGTTACAGCTGAAATGCTTGTGAAAAATACCTCTGACAAGCAAATTTGAAGTTCCACTTGAACAGATTGTCTTCGTTTTAAAATATCTGATAATTTATTATGTTTTTCTCTCTATACGGCACTAATTTAAGAATTTGCTTCTTAAAACTAAAGTTTACATCCAGAGGCGGCGTAGCATGGGTTGACACCCGGGGCGGTTTTCTATTTAGCACCCCCAAAATAAAACAACAAATACTAAACGTGCTTACCAGAGCCTGATTTAGAGTGTGGAGGCCCTGGGGCAACAAGGGAGTGGAGGTCCCTAATAATTTTTCAAATAAGTATGTTAAATAAGATTTTTCTTGCAAGCTGCAAGGTCTGGTCGAAAGGCTGCTTTGCGCTGTTAGGTCTAAACGTGTGGTGTGCAATAGATATTATGCCGCCCCTTTATCTACGACAACCTACACTGACCTTGTCAGAAAGAAAAGATTTCTTTTGAGGGCTAAACTAAATTTTAACTCTTTCTTGCGCTTAGTTTTTGTAAAAATTTTATCTTTGTACCCACTTCTCGTGTAGAAGTCAAGTCGCGGCGTGCGCGACTAATTTCTTTCCGGTATCATCATTCTAAATCATCGATGATTTCATTAAAATCCAGCCCAAAACTTTATATTACGTACTATTTCGTTATGTATGATTTTTTTAATAAAATAATTTATGTGGAAGGCCCTCTCTTGTGTAGGCCCCGGGCAGTTGCCACAGTTGCCGACCCTTAAATCCGGCCCTGGTGCGACCACGAACTTTTTGAAACTTAGACACAAAAACATCAAAATACAAAATAATGTCAAATGGCTATGACATTATTTTGTAGAGTTAAAAGTCAGAGCGTTTTTCAACCACCGATTTTGATGGTTGTTTGGTTGCTGCGCTCTAAGCCACGGAACGGATGAAACTACGCTCTAACAGCGTTCAGAGTAATAAAATATTTCTACCGAGTCACGGAATGGTTAGAGCGCAGTGCACTCGAGCCAGGGGCGGCCCGAGACAAGTTTTAGGATGGTGCGAGATTCAATTAAAAACACCATCAATACCTCGCAGCAGTAGATTACTAACATTATAAACAACAACGTTTGTTCGATTTTTAGTCAGTTGCATCCACTAATCTTGTAATCTTCTCTATTTACAGTAAAAAACGGCCGCGCAGCGCGATTTTTAGTCAGTGTCATCCACTAACCTTGTAATTTTGCCTGCTTATAGTAACAAAAAAAC
Source organism: Agriphila geniculea (assembly GCA_943789525.1). Taxonomy (NCBI): domain Eukaryota; kingdom Metazoa; phylum Arthropoda; class Insecta; order Lepidoptera; family Crambidae; genus Agriphila; species Agriphila geniculea. The sequence continues at coordinate 21,519,441 of OX038875.1, forward strand.
GGCCGCGCAGCGCAATTTTTACACGACTGCCCAAAGAAAAAAGAGTGTAGGTATATGTGTTCAGGGTTCATGTATGTTTGTGGGTATGTGAGTTTCTTTATTCCGCCATAACTTCCAAATGGCTCAACGGATTGGATGTATGGGGTATTGTTAGAATTCTTACATCATTCCGAGTGACACTGGCTATTTTTTTTTATGGTCACGCAGCGCGATTTTATTAGTCAGTTTCAATCGTCGCGTCGTCGCTCGTCACTCAGGCAACAACATGATTGATAGTCGATCGGTGGTCGGGCGGTTTTGGCGTCCCATACAAGAGGGTGTCCAGTGCGGTTGCACCGCCCGCCCTAGGGCCGCCCCTGACTAGCGAAGCCACGGAACGCACACCGGGCAGATGAGATGCGCCAGACTGCGAGTGAGTTGTCACAACGCACGTTGGCACCCCTTGGTGCTTGGTACCCGGGGCGGACCGCCCCCACCGCCCCTCCCTTACGCTGCCAGTGTTTACATCAATAGTAATGCTTTCATTCTTTAGATAACTTCATTGGAATAACGCTAATTTCTTTGAAATGCATATATACAGCCTTAAATCTAGCGGTTATATCCCCAGGGCGACGGTCCACGTGAACATCTTGGACGACAACGACAACTACCCGCAGTTCAGCGAGAAGACTTACACAGTGACCGTGGACGAAGACATCAGCGTCGCTGACAACCCTGTCGTTGCCAGGATCAAGTAAGATTTTGCCACCCTATCCATAGAATCCTACTTCCTACTAGTATTATATATGTGATAGTTTGTGGGTTTGGATGTTTGTTCCTCAACCACCAAAAACGGCTGAACAGATTTGGATGAAATTTGACACACAGTTTATAGCCTAGATTTAACATAGGATACTTTTTATCCCAGTCAAAGGTTCTCTAGGGTTTTTCCGAATGTCCACGCAGACGAAGTCGCGGGCGGAAGCTAGTACATATATAATTTCTTTATCATTTCATATTCATATATTTTATTGCACCATATTGTTTACAAGGTGATATAAAAAATAAAAAAATAAAACCATAGTCTTACTATTATCAGTGGCAATCAAACAAAGCTGTAGAACACGACAATAGCTAAACCATGTGGTAAACCTTGAAAAATAAAAAAATATCATTTTTGGAGATATACAAATATAGGTTACGGCGGGTTGCGATCTGTAAAACTTGGGTTAAAGTATCTATAATTTCGTAATAAATAACTATATCACAACGGCAAACGGTAACCTTTTTGGTGATTTAAATGTTCTACGGGCTACTATTACGAAAGTTACGAAAGTAGACGCCATTACACATTCTTTATGGTCCTCCCTATGATTTTTAAGTATTTTTACTTTGTTTCTGTGCGACAATTTGAGATTGCTTTAAGTTCTAACTTCCAGTCCATGTTGCCTGCAATGGAGTAAATTGCACAATGCATGCTCAGCAGGCAGTGAGATTGCGGTAATGTTTTATTTAAAGTGCAGTATCTTGCTGAACAGAAGTATACATGCTTTAATGGAGTTATAGCTATTTCTCTTGCTAATAAATCACTACTATTTAATAAGCTATATCATATATTTTGTAGGTCATACTTTTAATTGGATGTAGTTACGCAGAAAGGATCCAATCCACATAGTTGATTTTAAGAAAGATATTATAGAGGCCAACACAGGTTATAAGGTTAACACCTTCTGCTAACGAAGTGTCTCTATATATCTGGTTTGGTATCTATTGTTGGCGTGGAATACCAATAGTTTAAAATAAATCGAACTTATTATTTTGCGTAGTTCAATCAAATGAATTAATTTAACATAAGCCTTTAAAAATTGCTTAAAAGAAATACTGTTGACCATGGTATGGCGGTTTCCGTGGACTGTATAGGTTTGCGGAGCGGGGCGGCTGAGAAGATATGATGTGGAGCCTTTGAAGGTAGTGGAAAAGACAAGAGGACTCACCAACGCATGTTCTGCATCAGTTTCTTCTTCAGGAAACGCCGTACTTAGCGTCTCACACCCAATACCTCGGATGGACAGGCAATTTAGTTCTTTCACTGCCGGCCGGCTTAATTCCACACCACACACAAGCAATAAAGCACTAAACAGTTTATAAAAGTCTGTAAACAATATTTTGCGGTTTTTTTTATATATTTTAAAGCGGGACGCAACGCAAATCACTGCGCTGACATGATTCGTTGATAAGCAGATCGAGAGAGTTCCTCGCACCGTCGAACGGCAAAATAGCACAATTCCGGCGCTACTGTCGCGTTGATCACGGTGCACCTTTTTTTCTTTCACTCGGCGTAGGTGAGTGGGAAAGGGATAGGATATAAGGAACCACATCATGAAAAACACGCGCGAAATTATAATTATAGAAAATGGCCTAAACATCCTCCCGGCCTTGATAATACGTAGTATTATCAAAAAAGAGCGGTCAAAACAAAGGGAAAAAATTACTAAAGTAACATACGAAATACTTATTATAATTACCTACCTAAACTATGAGGATTAAATTATTTATAATTTATTGAGAAGGTAAAGGACAAAGTTTGACGATAGGTCGTTTAAACGTGCCAGATGCAGTTTTAACTAAGGCGACGCGAACTCTACCATCTTTACCCGGATAAACCTCCTGTATAATGCCCAACGGCCAGCGGAGCGGGGGAACATCATCCTGATGTATCAATACAATAATACCTGGTTTAACGTTTTCAGTATTAGTAAGCCATTTTTGTCTCACTTGTAATGAATTAAGATATTCTAAACGCCATCTTTTCCAGTAACTATGCACCATTTGATCTAATAATTGTTTTCTATGACGCAGAGTCTTAGTATCTTCGGAAATAGGCGCGGTAGGCAGGTATGTCAATGGAGAAGCCATTATAAAATGCGCGGGAGTAAGAGGCTCGGGATGCGGGTCCTCTGATAAAATACAAAGCGGTCTAGAGTTTAAAATGGTTTCGACTTGTGTCAAAACAGTTAACAGTTCTTCATAGGTAAGTAACTGAGATCCAATAACGCGGTATAAATGAAGCTTCATGCTTTTAATGTTCGACTCCCAGAGTCCTCCGAAATGAGGAGCACGGGGCGGGATCATATGCCATTCGATGCGATGGTCGGTAAGCAATTCGTTTATCTGAGACTTAGCGCCTACAAAATTCGTCCCGTTATCGGAATACATATGCGACACTGGACCGCGCCTCGAAATAAAGCGTTTAAACGCGGAAATAAAAGCTTCAGATGACAGATCGGAAACTAGTTCGATGTGAACTGCTTTTGTTACTAAGCAGATAAACAAACAAATATAAGCCTTCTGACTTCTTTGTCCTCGGCGTCTACATAAGGTAATTTTTATAGGCCCAGCGTAGTCAGCGGCGGAATGAACGAATGCTTTAGTTTCTTGCACTCGGTAAGATGGTAAATCAGCCATTTTAGTATTATGATGAGATGGAGAATTTTTGAAACAAAAATTACAGGCGTGAACACGTTGCCTAATTACATTTCTTGAAGATAAAATCCAATATTTTTGGCGCAATAACGAACTCAATACATTGGCACCAGTGTGACAATGCAGGCGGTGATAGTAATCGATTAAAAGGTGAGTAACATGGTCATGTTTAGGTAATAACGCGGGATGTTGAGCTTCGTATGGTAAGTTACTATTTGAAAGTCTACCTCCTACTCTTACAATTCCGTGTTCATCGATAAACAAGTCTAATTTTCTCAGCGGTGAAGAAATAACTTTATTAGTTTTTAAGTCATGAATTAATTGAGCAAAGTGAAAACTCTGAACAATTCGGATTAAATATCTTTCAGCTATTATGAGCTGAGAAGCGGATAGTCGGTTATTACGCGGTAATTTTTTAGTAAATATCAGAACATATGCAATAATGCGGATAATTTTATTCCAGGATGAAAATTTCTGTGTGAGTTCATAAAGTACGCCAGGAGCGGATTTAGAAGTCGAACACACGAAAGTTTTACTCTTATATTCAGGTAATGTCTCACAGGCCTCTGGAATAAAAGGTTTGATCGGCCAGTTTGATACTGGAGCACAAAGCCAAGGAGGGCCGTGCCACCATAGCGGATGAGAGAGCAATTGTTCTGGCAAAAGACCTCGAGAAAGGCAATCACTGGGATTCTCTATCCCACTGACATGATAGAAATGACGCGAATCAAGATTTTCGTGACATTTTGCAACGCGGTTACTAACGTAAATATCCCATCTATGCGGTAAAGAATTAATCCATGAAAGCGTTATTTTCGAATCTGAAAATGCGAATATATTATCAATGTTTGTACGAACACTGTATGTTCCATGAATCAGACGCACTAGTTTTGACATAAGGACGGCGGCGCATAATTCTAATCTTGCTAACGAAACTACTTTGACAGGGGCCACTTTAGATTTGGCGCATATTAAATTGACATGCACATTTCCCTCGCTGTCAGTGACGTGCAGATATACAACGCAACCGTACGCCTTCAGGCTTGCGTCCGCGAACGCTACAATGTTGGTGGAGCAACCATTGGTTACCCCTAGATGACGCGGGATTTTACATGCGGAAAGAAGCGGTAGTTGTTCATTAAAACTTTGAAATAACGAAAGTATATTGTCGGGTAAGGGATCGTCCCAATCGACTTTAAGTAGCCATAGCTCTTTAATTAAGAGTTTGGCGAATAATATCACTGGAGCGGCGAACCCAAGTACGTCCCATAAGCGGGCGATGCTTGAAAGAATGGTCCTTTTAGTAAATGTTTCCTTTATAGGAGAAGTTGAAAAAGTAAATATATCCTGGGTGGGTAGCCATTTAAGGCCTAACACCTTCATATTTTGATTATCCGAAAATTCTATAGCGGCGCGGTTAGACTGCGGCACAGCATCTAATAACTCAGGTGAGTTACTGGCCCATTTAGTCAAATGAAACCCACCAGACTTAAATAAGTCAATGAGCTCGCGTGAAAGCGATTTTCCCTCGTCCACTGTAGGGACAGAAGTGGTTAAATCGTCCATATATAACTCGTGAGATGCCACATCAGCGGCGCGCGGAAAACGATCTCGTTCGTCGATCGCTAGCTGTCGCACAGTACGCATAGCTAAAAAAGGGCTGGACTTTAAACCGAACGCGACTCGATTGAACTGAAATTCGCGTATAGGTTGGGCGGGATCAAAGCGGAATAAAATCTTCTGATATTTGCGGTGCTCTGGTTAAAGAAGGATTCGAAGATACATTTGTTTTATGTCTGCCGCTAACGCGACTGCAAACAAGCGGAAATTAAGTAACAATACAAAAATGTCAGCCTGGAGATTCGGCCCTGTATAAAGAATGTCATTGAGTGAAATGTCATTATGACATTTAGCACTAGCATCCAGTACAATACGAACTTTCGTAGTATCTTTATCACGGCGAACGACGGCATGATGCGGTATAAAATAACCTTGCGAATAATCCTCGCTGTTAAGCGGGACCTCGGACAAATAATCGTTATCTATGTAATCCTGTACAACCTCATTATAACTGGCGCGTAGCTCAGGATCTTGAAGTTTGCGCTCCAGAGAGAGCAGTCGGCGAACTGCGACGGCGCGAGAATCCCCTAGCTCAGACGGATCCCGGCAGAAAGGTAAAGCGGTACAATAACGACCATTTAAATCACGCGATACGGTAGCGGTGTAAATGTCTTCACATTGACTATCCTCTGGACTGAGAAATCCCTTGGAAGGCATTTCCTCCATTTCCCAAAATTTAGTCAACGTTTTATCAAGATGAGGTTCATCGAAGCGATTAGGCATCTCCACGTCATTAGAACACGTAAAGAATGTAGCGGTGTTTATATTTTGTAAAGTGCATGCGGTGTTATTTTTATTAAAATTGCTAGTCGGGGCGTCACCCATTAAAATATAACCAAACACGGTTTCAATAGCGGACGGTGCGGGGGGCGCAACAACCCTACCACCTAACAACAAATGCGGAAACAGCTGAGCGCCAAGTATCAATTCGATTTCACCCGGAATATGCCAAAACGGATCAGCGAGCGGTAAGTCAACCAAATGTCGCACTATCGAAGTGTCAACATATTCGGAAGGCATGCGGTCGGTTATGTTATCGACAACCAAAGCGGTAATGTTATAAGAACATTGTTTATCCTTTGTGGTAACAAGCAGCTGAACGTAGCCACGAACCGTTTGTGAAGCGGACCCGATGCCCTTAATAAACGAGTTTGAAAGCGAAATAGGTTTTATTTTAAGCTGTTCACAACATGCGGAAGTAATCAAGTTATTCTGCGAAGCGTTATCAATTAAACATCTAATCGAAATGTTTTGTTTGTCATTATTTAAAATATTTACTTGAGCGGTTGAAAGAAGTACCGTAGTACGCGGCGAGCTAGTTATATTATGAAGCGGCGTTTCATCAGAGCGAGCGCATAGCGACACGTTAGCGGGAGCAGGCTGCGAGTGCGAGCGGGACGGCAACTTAGCGGCGTCGTCGGCGGCGGCGACAGCGCCCGACGCTGGAAACGATTGCGCAGGACGCGCGGGCGCGGGGAGTGCGGGCGCGGGCGCGTGGAGTGCGGGCGCGGGCGCGTGGAGCGAAGACGCAAAGAGAGCGGGCGCGGGGGGCGTCCCCGCGGGCGGGTTCGCTGTCGATGGTTGTCGTTGCCAAGATGGCGTGTTATTACCCTCCAAATGTAACAGGCTGTGATGGGCCCTTTTACAAGATTTGCACGTAAAAGTGGAGTTACAATGCGAAGCGGTATGAGATAAACTAAGACAATTTATACATCCTCGTTTGGATTTAACGAAATCGAAACGACCCTTGGCGGGAAGCGATTTAAATGCGGGACATTTGTATAACTGCTGATGATCAGACTTATTACACATCATACAAGACTCAACACCCTTGCCGTTACTTGTAAAAAACGTCTGCGACTGATAGGTGTCGCGCGCGCGGATAGGTTTCGCATTGTTAAGGTGCGGTTGCACTGAGCGGTTTGATTGCGATGACGAAGTACGATCTAATATTTTAACTTGACTCTTTGTGAATTCTATGAAATCCTTAGGGGAGAGTAGGGTATTACCGAGCCCCTAAGGAAATTTAAATATAACTAACCTCAGGTTGGGCTAAAATAAAAACTAAATATTACTATAGGTGGGGAATTTATCTAGCTACGCTAACAAATCTTCAAAATCATCAAAATAAAACACGAAACAAAAATATGAGCAAATAACAAAAACATGGGAAAACGCGATATTATCAAACTGGCCTGATAATATCGTGCCTCTAGGTCGGTACTTTGCGCTGGGTCTGATAAAACCGCGCCTCTAATTAAAATTGACAATAAATTGATAACTATTACTACAGCGTTTGGGAAAAATGGAAATTATAGATATTTATTTCTTTTTATATTCATTAATCAACTCAGTCTCAAAATTAAAAACTTATAAGTTTCCATATTAAACGATTTATAAAGACATCATTTGTTTGTTACACAAAAGATGTCTTTCTACTTCGAAAACTAATTAATCTTAAAATAATTGTTCATTTTCGGAATGCTTTTACTTTAGCATGCAATGACTTCGTGGGAAGATTAGCCATCTTCCTTCGTTTTCGTCGCCTTCTGTAAAGAACAATACTTGCCATAGATAATTTCATACTGTGTAATTTCGCGCCCTGCGCGCGATATTATCAAACATGGTAATTTTTATTTGTATCCTCAGAAACAAAAACAAACTTAAAGAATTAATTAAAAATAATTCTGCACACAAATTCTACATATTTTTTACGTTATAAATGTATGTAGTTTATTAATCATAAGGTAATATTGATTGACTCACCTCTCATTAAAATATCAGAAAAAAAAGATCGTGTGCGTGGAAAAACTAAAAGCACGTGGCCTTCCGCTCTGGTTGTTCGACGGAAATTGAAGGTGTGCGGGCGAGGTTAGAGGTTCTTAGAGCTGAGATTTGACTGTTATTGCAGGTGCATAGAGTTGATAGTTTTCGAGAAACCAAGGGGTGCGAAATTATCAACCGCGCGGTAATACCCTACTCTCCCCTATAAGAAGGAATTTCCTTGTCTCTGATAAAAGATTCAAAGGCATGTGCGGTGGCAGAATCGATTTTACGCATTGCAATATTTAATAAAATGAAATCTTTTAAATCGTCAAATTTTAATTGCTCCAAAGCGGAAACAGCGGCGTCGAAAGTTTCAACAAAAGTATTTAAAGACGAGGAATTATTCGTTGCGGGTTTGATATTAAAAAGTATAGACATGTAATGACACCCTAAAGCTCTCTTATCTTGGTATTTTTTAACTAAACTTTCCCAAATAGATGCGTAATTTTCGCCTGATGGAATGATGCCAGCGATTATTTTTAAGGCGGGACCGGTTAATTTCCCGGTTAAATATTGCATTCTTTGAGCATCCGTTAACGATTCATTCAAATGTATATTAGTTTTAAACGACTCATAAAATATGGGCCAACTATCCATTTTTCCATCAAACGAAGCAATGGTTATCGGCGGCAATTTAATTTTGAGTGGTGAAAGCGGAGCTTTATTTTCGCACGAGCGCGCGCTTTGCTGAGACGAATGCTCGATGATACGGGAACGCACTCTTTGTATTCTAGCGTAAATATCTTCAAATGCGTTGAGAGCTTCATAATTAGGTACAAACTTTGGGTTGTCGACAAATCCTAGCTCATTAATGGAGTCTAGATTGCAAATGAATTCTTGACGTATGACCGACAGCGTTTCGGTTTCTGCCATGAACGTTTCCGTGGAACGACGATCGGCGGTAGACAAAGATATTTTTTTTGTTAAATCATTGAGACTAGTTAAACGAGCGAAAATTGCATTGTTTTTAGCTTGTAATATTGCTATTTTAGCTGCCATGGTGAACAAAATGGTGCACAGGTAAGGAAAAAATGTGTACCGTAAGTAAGTAACTTAGGTAAGTAAGTAAACGAAAGCGGTTTTTATTATGTAGGTATACACGACAGACGTATAGAATGCCCACTAATACTGAAATCCTGTGATTTAGATAGGTAAATAAATACCAGAATATAATTGCGTAAATACACCTATAGATAGCACGCCTATAGGTAGGTAGATTTAATGAGTAAGTATGGTAGAATGCGACGTAAAATAAGTAAGTACCTATATATAAAGCAGTAAACTTCTACTTTTTTTATCACGATTAGCGTGTGAAAACAACAAAATAATTAAGTATTTGGAAATAAATGAACACCTAAATAGGTACCTAAATAATAAGCGGCGCGGGAAAAGGCGGGAAACGCGATCAACGCAGTGCGTTGCGATCGACGTGTAATTACAATACCTACAAGATGGCGGGTTGATTTTACGTGCAAACTATCGGAGTTTAGCACCAAATACGTATGAACTAAGCGGGTTAGATACGTGTAAGTATGAAAAGCGGGTTGAATACGTGTAAACTATCAGAGTTTAACACCAAATATAATGAGAACGCGAAAGGAAGGTCCCTATTTTCGGTTCGAAATCTGACCAGAAATGGTCGACAATATGGCTCGAAGTGACCAACGAATGGTATGGCGGTTTCCGTGGACTGTATAGGTTTGCGGAGCGGGGCGGCTGAGAAGATATGATGTGGAGCCTTTGAAGGTAGTGGAAAAGACAAGAGGACTCACCAACGCATGTTCTGCATCAGTTTCTTCTTCAGGAAACGCCGTACTTAGCGTCTCACACCCAATACCTCGGATGGACAGGCAATTTAGTTCTTTCACTGCCGGCCGGCTTAATTCCACACCACACACAAGCAATAAAGCACTAAACAGTTTATAAAAGTCTGTAAACAATATTTTGCGGTTTTTTTTATATATTTTAAAGCGGGACGCAACGCAAATCACTGCGCTGACATGATTCGTTGATAAGCAGATCGAGAGAGTTCCTCGCACCGTCGAACGGCAAAATAGCACAATTCCGGCGCTACTGTCGCGTTGATCACGGTGCACCTTTTTTTCTTTCACTCGGCGTAGGTGAGTGGGAAAGGGATAGGATATAAGGAACCACATCATGAAAAACACGCGCGAAATTATAATTATAGAAAATGGCCTAAACAGACCACCTTATTTAATTATAACCCCTGTCCAACAGAGCTACGGACGCAGACGTAGGCGCTAACGCAGCGATCCGCTACGCCATCATCGGTGGCAACACACAAATGCAGTTCTCAATCGACAGCCTGAGCGGCGACGTGTCTCTGGTCAAGCCCCTGGACTACGAACAACTGAGGAGCTATCGCCTCGTCATCAGGGCACAAGGTAAGGAAACACAACTGAGCTAATAACTCCTCATCAGGCCATAAGGTAAGAAAACTAAATATCGATCCTGCTACTGACTGATAAGACTTGACATTTGACAATGACGACAACAGCAATATCTATGTCGACATCGCTAGCAACATACAGATGTAGTCCTCTATGGACAGCCTGAGCGGCGACGTGTCTCTGGTCATGCCACCCGATTATGAACAACTGAGGAGCTATTGCTTCGTTATAAGGGCACAAGGTAAGGAAAACCTAGTATTAATGCTGCTAATGACAGATAGGACTTGATATAAAAGGCGTATCAAGCATCATTCTTTGGGCCGACAGACCAGACAAAACAGAGATGCTATCGACAGTCAACCTTAACGGCGCAATGAAATGGCTTCCTGGTCAAGTCATAAGTTGTACCTAACAGCCCCCCTACTCAAATGGCCGTTCTACTAAAATTAATGCTAGTAGAATAGAATAACGTTGTATGGGATTGACATTAAGCTAACGCTTAGTTCCTGTCACTGTCAGGGCTAACTTTTCGAACTTCTGCGGGTCTGCCGAGCTTCACCTTAAAACGGATAAATCGAAGTAAGGAATTTCGTATTGTACTGTTTGCCGAAGTTATTTGGAAGATAGATATCGATGTTTGTGTGACATCATGAATTGGGGTTCGCCATTTTGGCCCAATTGGGGCTCGATTTATCTGTTTTTATTTGAAACCCGGCTGATTTTTCGAAGTTCTATGCGTTAGCCGGTACGGCCCCTGTTCCATAGATTGTCATTCTAATCTACTAGCTACCAGTGAAAATTTTAGTAGAATAGCCATTTGAGTAGACCCTCAGGGCCTTAACATTTTAAATTTTTATTTCCTTTCGCAGATGGTGGCAGCCCGTCTCGCTCGAACACCACTCAACTGCTGGTGAATGTAAAGGACGTTAACGACAACTCGCCACGGTTCTACACGTCACTGTTCCAGGAGTCCGTCAGTGAAAATGTCCCCGTAGGATACAGTATAGTTAGGGTAAGTCCAGCTTAAACTTTAGAGTCACAACATTTTTATATGTTAGGTTTTCGAATGAAGCGACTTACTAAATTAGGTTGATTTTTTGGTTGTCAGTCTCTGTCCACAAATTTAGCAAACGATCTTATACTATATTCCCGATGAGCTAGCTAGAGACTTGAAACTTTGAACATAGGTTAGAACTGGAATACAATGTAATATTATGGTGTCATTGAGCTGATCTGATGATGGAACCGGAAGAAGGCCACAGGAATTCTGTAATAAAACCATACATACAACCCCTTCGAGTTTGGGCTCGTTAGAATCGTCTTGACAAGTACTCGGACGGGAGACGAGGTCCAGGGTCTGATGCTGAAGCCGGAAGAAGACCACAGGAACTCTGTAATAAAACCATGCAACCCAATCAAGTTAAATCGTCTTGACGAATACTCCGGTAGGAGATAGTGTTTACCCCGGACCCGTTTTTAACTGATATGCCATTGCGCGGCACTCCGACTTGAGCAACTCTGCTCGTCGTAGTGACGCGTAATGGAGAGCTCAGAACTCACCGACCCCCTCCCGTCGGATCAGAGAACGATCCTGATGGGGTGGGTCGGAAGGCGATAAGATCGCGTTTCCTCCTATCAAAAAAAAAGGAGATAGTGTATTATTAGTTTTAGCTCGTTGACTAAAAAGTAGAAATAATAATTTACTGAATTTCTTATATATAAAATAACACGTTTTTTAAAAAAAAGTATAAAAAAATACCTTCCGTAAAGATTAATACCCTTTACAGAAGTTTTAAACCTATAAACGTCGGGCACATTTATCATCAATTGTCTTTTGTATGTGTCGAAATAATTATTTTGGTAATAATAATATTATATCCGAATACTATACAAGCTACAGTTAAGCTTTGAACTAGGAGTGAAATTATTATTAAAATTACATTTGGTTGTGTTTCGTTTCTAATAATTATGAAAACTAATTTACTGGCTCCCGCGTCACCCTGATTGTGCCGAACGAGCTCTAAAGGTGACAAATACGAGGGTGGATTGATAAGTCCATGACTTTGAAAAGAAGAAATACTTTTTTTCATAATTTATTTTTGTATCTTAAAAAGAAACTCCTCAAGGAATTTTTACACTACCTTTTTTACAAATTCGGCAAAAGATGATTACTTTTGGAAACAAAAAGCTCAAGCGACTTCTAACTTTTCTTAATGACCCTGTCAACACTCTCGGCGGCACTTATGACATCAAAACTCATCTAATGATGATGCGAATCCTTCCTACCTATTTTCTAGATTCAACCCACTGATATTTTTTATCCTACCAAACATTAATAAATGTCTTGGCGGGCAAAGATTTTCATCAAGCCAAAAGGTGGTGTCTGAAATGGGCCCTCATTTCAGTAACCAGTTTTCAGGTGATAAAAGAAAAAAATTATGGGTTAAAGAGGTAGGAACTTCGTTGGACTGAATACGCAGAGCTACAATAAGATTATGTAGAGAAATAAAACAAAATATTCCGAAAAAACTGTTTCTTCATTACAAAGTCATGGACTTATCAATCCACCCTCGTAAGGCTATGGTTGACAACGTATAAACGGTTTTAAATTTAGTCTCAAGTGTCGTCGCACTGGCGACTACACTAACTTTTATGAATTATGAAAACAAAATCTTAAGTCTTTGAATCTTCACCAAGCTTAATGAAATAATATTAAATCCAGGTGCAAGCTTACGACGCGGATGAAGGTGTGAACGCAGAGCTGACATACACGCTTATGGACAAAGAGTACAATGGCAACAACGACCTGCCTATCACGATCGACTCTAGATCGGGGTGGGTGTACACGTCAGGCCAGCTGGATAGAGAGGTCCAAGCCAAGTACCAGCTGCAGGTGACTTTTATTCTTATTTATATAAGACCTATTTTTCATACGCAAGCGGCTAGTCGATAAGCAGTACCTACAATGGCAATAGAGACTTGTCTATAACGATCGACTCTCGGTTGGGGTGGGTGTACACGTCGGGCCAGCTGGACAGAGAGATCCAGGCCAAGTACCAGCTGCAGGTGACTTTTATTCTTATTGATATAAAACCTATTTTACATACTCTAGTCGATAAGTAGTAGCAAAAAAGACCTGCCTATTAAGATCGACTCTCAGTCAGTACCAGCTCAGGTGGCACTTGGCCAGCTACAGGTAACTTTTATTCTTATTGACATAAGATCTATTTTGCCCAGTATTTTCTGGCTGAACGGCCGTGGTCTGATCACGGTGGCCAAAACGATAGACTTCAAAGAGTCCCTGCAAACTACAAACCAAACAGTCAGCCTATAGTTGGGTCGGGCCTTTAATCAGTATGAAAAAGTATGCAAGTGCGCACATTACAACGATTTGGTATCGGTTCACTCTTCATATAAAAACCAACTATTGGCCGATAGAAAGTCTGTAGTCTGCAAGGACGCAAATAGGAAAGGCGATGAGCGCTCCCTGTGATCGCTACTGACAGCTGCTGTCGTTTCGACACCGCTTCAAAAGGTGCAGTTTAAAATGTTGATTCAATAATTTGATGTTCGATTGTTCGTCAACGTTTTCTTTGTCCTCAAACAGGTGACGGCGACTGACGGCGGCACTCCCCCTCGCTCGGCGACCGCCTCCGTGGTGGTGGTAATTCAGGACGTAAACGATAACGACCCTGTGTTTGCGCCTGCGCAGTACGATGTTGAGATAGCGGAGGACGAGCCACCGGGAACGCCTCTCGTCACTGTCACTGCGACTGACGCTGATGAAGATAACAGGTAAGATTTATAGGTAAAAAGATGGTAGTAGTTCTGGATATGTGAACGACAACGATCCGGTGTTTGCGCCTGCGCAGTACGACGTGTAGATAGCGGAGGACGAGCCGCCGGGCACGCCGCTTGTCACTGTCACTGCGACTGACGCTGATGAAGATAACAGGTAAGATTTATAAGTAAAAAAGATGGTGATGGAAGTAGTTCTGGATATGTGAAAGACAACGGCCTGGTGTTTTCACCCGCTCAATATGACGTGGAGATAGCGGAGGACGAGCCGCCGGGCACGCCGCTCGTCACCGTCACTGTGACTGATGCTGATGAAGATAACAGGAAAGATTTATAAGTAAAGAGGTTGGTAGTAGATCTGAATATGTAAACGACAATGACCCAGCGTTGGCGCCTGCGCAGTACGATGTGGAGATAGCGGAAAACACGCTGCCTGGCACGCCGCTTGTCAGTCACTGCGACTGATGCTGATGAAGATAACAGTGACGCTAAGGCATTTAACGTTTCTTAAACGAGCAGGCAACGAGTATTTTTATAACGTGTATTTTCTGTGCATAAGTGTACAAAGTTCGCAATGCGCGTTAGGACCGCGTCTTATTTACATTTCTATCGAAAAATATTCATGTTGTCTGCTAGTTTAAAATGTCATAGGTGTCGCCTATGTCGGATAGGATTTAGACCGAAAACCTCAATTACCTTGTGATCTTCATTTACGGCCGATTTCAAGAATCTATTTTTAATAACCTACTATGTATGGATCTGTTACTTAGCAACTGTTGTTATTTCCCGTCATATAACAGAAATATCTTGACAACAAATCTTTAGTAAGCCATCTCTTATTGAGGATAGGTTATTGAAATCGGCCGTTAAAATATTTCCGTAATCATCACTCGATCATAACGCATCTAACGTACTTCAACATCTCCACTTACAGACTCCACTATGAAATCACCGGCGGCAACACGCGCGGCCGCTTCTCGATCACGTCACAGAACGGGCGCGGTTTGATCACGGTGGCGCAGCCTCTGGACTTCAAGCAGGAGAGGCGATACGTGCTCACCGTGACGGCGACGGACAGCGGCGGACGGTCCGATACCGCCATGGTGCACATTAACATCACGGACGCGAACAACTACGCGCCGGTCTTCGAAAATGCACCTTATACCGCAGCGGTAAGTGTCATTTTTGTATAGATCACAAAAAAAATATGAAAATTCAAGCAGGAGAGGTGATACGTGCTCACTGTGACGGCGAAGGACAGCGGTGACGCCGCTATGGTGCGCATAAACATCACGGACGCTAACAACTACGCGCCGGTCTTCGAAAATGCACCTTATACCGCAGCGGTAAGTGTCATTTTTGTATGATCACGGTGGCGCAGCCGCTGTACTTCAAGCAGGAGAGGCGATATGTGCTCACCGTGACGGCGACGGACAGCGGCGGACGGGCCTCCACCACTATGGTGCACATTCATATCACGGACGCGATATTAATAAAAATATGAAGTTCTTTTAAAAATCTCCGCTCTCATTGACGAATAGTGTCTATAAAGGCTATATCAAATCTCCAAATCGTCACAACATAGCTAGATGGAGATTAAATTTAATTTTAAAGCGCCTCCACCGCACTTTGCATGTGCTGTGCGCACAATATGCCATAAGTCTAACATATCAGATTGTTTCTTTTACTTTCGCATCAAGTAAGATTGAACCAAAACAATTACACAATACGATTAAATTGACAATAGACAGTAAACCACTGCAACTTCACTCGAGAGTGTACCTATGGCAATTAGCAAATTTTATAGATTAAAATACGTTGTTTTGTACCGCAAGCGCTCTGAAGTTGCCGCAGATCATTTTCTATTGTCAATTTAATCGCATTATACAAAGTGTTACAAAATATACCCTAATACCGAATATGGTAGATCCATCAAACTGAACAACTTTAACTAAAAGGCCAACTCTGAAATCGCAAAAAAACAGCTTTTTCATATATTTTGATATTTTCATTATTCATTTTTGTTCGCGATTTCAGAGTTGATCCCATAGTAAAAGTTGTTCAGTTTGATGGTCCCTATATACCATATTCGGCATTAGGGGTTATTTTGGAACACGTTGTATACAATGTGTTTGGTAAAAGCCTTATAAAGCCGAATAAGGTAGATAGGGACCATCAAACTGAACAACTTTTACTATGGGACCAATTCTGAAATCGCGAAAAAAATCAGCTGTTTCATACAAAAATTAATAACGAAAATACCAAAATGTATGAAACAGCTGATTTTTTTTCGCGATTTCAGAGTTGGTCCCATAGTAAAAGTTGTTCAGTGTGATAGTCCCTCCCTATCTACCATATTCGGCTTTATAAGGCTTTTACCAAACACCTTGTATACGTATATCAATTTATCATGTCTTTATCCAAATGCCAGGTATTCGAAGACGCGCCCATAGGCACCACAGTCCTGGTTGTGTCTGCGACGGATAGCGACGTGGGCGTGAACGCACAGATCACGTACAGCCTCAGCTCGGAGATCTCCAACGAGGCGGTCACCCATCACGACCAGGAGTTCGTCATCAACCCGCACACTGGAGCTATTACTACCAACAAACTGTTGGATAGGGAAACTATGAGTGGTGAGTTTTGAAGACGTTCATTTTATTGTTTACCATAAAGTAAATCAAATCGTTATTGATGTAGAATTCTAGATACCTATTAACTTGTAAGTAAACCTAACCATGGGGTCTCACTAGGAACATCAGATGTGGCTTAGTTAGCTGGTACCGCCATCTTGTGAGATGAATTTAAACTAATGTTGGAATTAGTTTAAATTTACCTCACTAGATGGCGGTACCTGCTTTGATTTGTTTTCGAATATTCAAATACAGATAAAAAAAGTAATGAAACTTTTAAATTGTTTCTTAAAAAAAAACACCAAATGCAATATTGTAGTGAAACAGTAAAATGAAGGGTTTTTTTTAACAAACTTCAATAAAAATTGAGTGACACCTATCGGCAATAATTTGTACTAATGAGATTGTTTTGCTTTTTGCGCTTCAAAGATTTTGACGTTTCTTTGAAAATTTGGTAAAGTTTGTTGCTATCTGTGCTAGGCATGCAGCGATATCGCGCGCCATCTAGCATTCTACTAGAAAAACATATTAAATCGCCCCGATAGTCTCCTTACGACGGGCCATATCTTTAGTATGGGATGAGTTATCTGTACTATAGTATTATGTAATCTGTGACCTAACTAAGACTACTCATTTGTCGGTAAATCAGCAGTACGCACTGACCTGCATATATTTACACTGGACAGGCTTATATCAAACTGTTTTTGTGCCTATTTGATTTCCGCTATTTTGGCGCTGTAGGACGTAGCGTGAGCATAGCGTGAGGGACATGGTACTAAAGTTTGAAGTCTGGAGAGACCATCACGGCAACCAATTTCATATTGTACGTCAAAATTAGTTCTTTAGACGCACGCTAGTGGCGTTTCAAATAGGCACAAAAACTTAGCTGTCAAATCATACAGACAGCCAGTCCAGTTAAATAATAAAAAAAAAATTCATGTCAGTGGCAGTACGACATCGCCTCGCCATAGTAACTCACCTCGGTAACCATGGCAACCACGCCTGTTTACTATGGCGAGACGATGTCATACCGCTGCCTGCCGCGCCGACAAATAATCATAAGTTCTTGTGACCTCCATTGAGTCTGTATGCATGAACGATAATTTATGAGAGATCACCTTTTCGGTAAAGTTAAGATGTCTTTGGATGTTAGAAGGCTTTCCAATTCAAATTATTTGTCTCTTTCTTCAGGATACCTGCTGACAGTGACGGCGCGAGACGGAGGTGTTCCATCCCTCTCTGACACCACCGATGTGGAGATATCCGTCGTCGATGTGAACGATAATGAACCCGTGTTTAAACAGCAACTTTACACCGCTAGTATTATGGAGGATGCCTTAGTTGGTAAGGAATTTGTAATCATAGGTGGGGTGCCCATACTTTTTCTTAAGGCCGTTGTATGACCGAAAGTGGCGCCCTCAGAGGTTTTTATTTAATAAGTCATTAATAGAAAAAGATTTTAATAATGTCTCTCGTGGAGATTTTAGGGCCCATGGTCTAGTATTTTTAGAGGGTATCACTACATGCCCTCGTAGTCATTCGTAGAAGTAGATAGAAAATGTGTCAAAAACGGCCACTTTTAGCAGTTTTGCTATCTACTTCTACGAATGACTACGAGGGCATGTAGAAATTACTTCTAAAAATACTAGACCATGGGCCCTAAAATCTCCACGAGAGACATTATTAAAATTGTGTTTTAGAATTATGATATTAAATAAAATTCACCGCGGCGCCACTTTCGCTCAGGGTACCGCCTTAAGGAGATCGACCTACCAAAAAATTAATTTTCAATACAGTTGCTCGAAAATGTGAGCTTACGATGACAGGCCAGCGTGCGGTAAGTTGATTTTATCTACTCTCATATCGTAAAATTCGAATTATGAATTTCAAAGCGAATTTATATTGACATACTTTATACACGCAATACCGAAAAAAAATTACAAAGTTATTTCCTTCGCTAACTGAAGTATGCTATAAAATAACTTTTTTTCTCATTACGATACAGGGCAAATCCAAGAAGAAGGCAGTACCGCGAAATTAAAAAAAAAAAACAATGATGTTTCCGTAAACTTTCCATGATTAAAATGTACTCTATGGCAATCGATGACTTAGCGTAACGATTAGTCTGCTGGAATGCACTACCTGATTATTATTTTTTTCTAATAGATAACGCGCCATGTTTTGATTATAATTTTTACTTTTGCTTAAAAATGTCTGATAGTAGTGAGTGTGGACTCCACCCGATATTTTAGATGCGGCGACGGAAAACCCTCTTACTTAACCTAGGTAAGTATCTACTACCTACCTAGTCGTAGAAAGTCGAGAAACTACTTACCTACTCTTTTTCTCATTGTTAATTTATTTTGTAGGAGCAATCACAAATTGTATGAGAGTAGATAAAGTATTGTATGAAACTGTACATAACTAGGTATTAAAACACTCGTGTGATACTATTAAAAACCTCGCCTACGGCTCGGTTTTTAAACACACACTCATGTTTTAATACCCCTCATTATGCATCAGTTTCATAAACTACTATTACCGCACGCCGTGCGTTTTTGTTTACGGTTTAGTACAGCGTGCGGTAAGTTGATTTTACCGCACGCCCACGCCGTGCGTTTTTGTTTACGTACGTTTTTTTAACTACTAGCTTCTACCCGCGACTTCGTCCGCATGGACAGTAGAAAAATACAGCGACCAGTTTAAAATGACCTCTTTAGTGTATGACAGCTAGTACTAAGGAGAGTTCAAGCTGTTTCCCTGATTCCACCCGCCTGAATTTAATGAAACATAGCTTATATTTTAAGTTGGACCTTAATTTACTACTGTGAAAAGCCCATAAAAATTCTTTTAGCTGTTTTTGCGTAATACGCGCACAAATATTTAGAATTTACAGTTTTATTATATGTATAGATTACAATTTCAGTAGTACCTATAATATTTTCTCGCAAATGTATTGAAAAACGTAGTATGGCACACGGTTGTTAAGGTTTTTTAAAACCTCCTTACCAACCTTGTATCATAAACTACTATTTAGCTATCTTTGGAGATCGACCTTAAAACCTCTCGCGATCGACCGTATGGGCACTTAAGAAATGAAGAATACACAACATGTACTATATGTCATGTATTCTTCATTTCCTGCGTTTTGGGCAGTAGTGATTATCTTAATGGTTTCCCGCATTTTAAGTATCTGAAAACTTTTGTTTTTTTTTGCCTTTTTGAACTATTACCTAAACCTCGCTCAGTCAGGAATCAAGACACGACATGAGTTCAATACGATTTGATTTGCAACTATTCAGCGAAACCCATAATCTTAAGACTTTTCTAAACTATGGACTAACATTGAACAGGTACATCAGTGATACAAGTGAGCGCAACGGACGCAGACGTCGGTCTCAACGGGCGCGTGCACTACGAGCTGGACTCTAGGGACAGAGAAGAAGGCTCGTTTGTTATAGACCCTGCGTCCGGCGTCATAAGAACTAACAAGGCATTGGACAGGGAATCTGTCGCCACTTACGACTTGAAAGCGTTAGCTATTGACGGCGGGTCACCACCGCAGAGTTCGACTGTAAGTTATCTTTTTCTATGCAACTTTTGTATAGCCACATTTGTTTATTTGTTTATTTATAAGGTACACCAGCATTTGTTTACACCATTACATACACTAACTTAAAATACCATCTATTTATTGCTAAGTGTAACAAATTTTCAAGGTGAACACCACATGCGTAGACTATTATATACTACTAAATCTATATTTTTTTTGTGAAAATCTTAAATAAAATAATATATAAAATATTTAAAACAAAACTGAGTAAAAAGTAAATTTACACAGAATGCTGCCAAGCTTCGCAAAATTTCTTTTTGAACTTGGTAAATGAGTCTGCAAAAATGTCGACGTTGCTTCCATTAGGAAGCTTACATAACCTCGGTATGACGGAGTTTGCACCTAGAGTGGTCCTGTGCAGGGGAGGACAGAGCGGAGTGACGGGAACTCGAGGAACACATAATACATAATAGTATTAGTACAGAAAATGTAGGTACTTCGCAATATCATTTAAATAAATAGCAACTCCTGCTCCAATACAATAAAGTGCAATTCAGGTCGCATAAGGCGATTCTCACACTGCCGCTGAGCGCCGTCGCGTTGCGCGGTTTGGCGTTTCCAGCGCGCGGCGGCGGCGCAGCGTGACGCCAATTCGGGCGGTTTTCGACGCGCCTCCGCGCCGGTCGGCGTCAGACGCGGCCCCGCGCTTACGTACAAAAATCGGCACGATACTATGGAGCTCAGTGTGTTGTACCCCGCGATTTCCGCGCCTGCTGGCGCGCACGCCGGCGGTGCGCGCTCCCGCGCCTAGGCGCGGCTTCGGTGTGTTGGACCAAGCGGTTTTCTATACAAATTGATGTACTTACATACAAAGTAAAACACGCGCGCGGGAGACCCGCGACCGCGCGCGGTGCCAGTGTGAGAACCGTCTAACGCTCTCTTCCCTACATTATATTCACCTAGTAGTTGTCTCTCTTTCTATTGCGTAGCTCTTATCTTTTCTGACATATGAAATTTTTCCGTCCGGTTGAACCCGCCTGCCGGCTACTTGTAGCTTCATACCTTAAGCGGTGAGTGCGCCTGGCCTGATATAGCCCGATACAAACTTTATGACTTCTGTAGACATCGCGCGATACGATACATAGAACACAAATCAATCGATGTGTGTGAGAGAGACGTGTAGCGGCTACGCGCATAGTGCCTAACGTCAAAGCGGCCAATAATATTGAATCGTATTATAGCAATCAACTCTATTCATTCATACCCATATCGGCTAGAGTGGCTTATTTACACCTGTAGATAACTTGTTATTAAAAACTTGTAGAAACTTATCCATGTATTTTTTTTACTTCCGTACCACTTGTTTTCATTCACTCCTTTTACATTCGAATCATTCATCTAATAATCTATCCATTTCTGAATCTTTCCTCTGCATCCATCAACAGCTCTCGCAATGAAACTCTAATTGCTGACCTAGATCAAAATTCTAGATTCAAATTGATGGAGAAACAGCGAGAACTAAAAAGGAGTCGCACAACCATTTAGTCTTGTGTAAGTGTTATTGCTAGTTAAGAAGTTGTTAATCCAATTCGGCACTTATCCAATAGGTAATAGTGCACATAAAGGTGGAGGACATAAACGACTCTCCACCGGTGTTCGAGAGCGACTGCCTCACGTTCTACATCCCTGAGAACAGCCCCATCGGCACTACAGTGGGCGAGATACACGCGCATGACCCTGACGAGGGGGCCAACGCGGTCGTCCACTATTCCATCAAAGGTTTGTTATACACGCTGCAATTTTAATCATTTGGTTCCCGCAGTGGGGTGTTCCAAACAGCGCAATACCTACTTGACTCTAATGTATGGAATAGCTGTTTTTTTGCGATATCAGAGTTGGCTCCATAATACAAGTTGCTTGTAATCATAAGTGGAACCACCCCACTGCGAGAACCAAATGATTAAAATTTCACGCTGTATACAGGGTTATTTTTTTTAGTCAGCATCCAAATTTATAGATTTGTTTAGTTTATGAAACAACAACTTTCTGCATGGAACATTAAGTCAAATATGTAAAAAAGAAATACTATCCATACAAATCAAAGAGATCAGTTTAGTAGGGGATGACTATGTGGCGTATTTCGACACGTTTCTTAGAGAAAGTTGTTTAGTTTCATGGACTGAACACATCATCAAAAGATGACTAAAAATGACCAGCTGTATATACGACCAAATCCAATACTGGGCATATTGTGATTTGTTGAGATATTTTGGAGTGTCGCAAAGTCTGTATTTTTTTATTGAATGTCTTTTTATTGTAGTTCCAATCAGGGATTAGGTATTTGTTCTTGGGACTTATATTTCTATCACTGCAATGTGTGAAAACAAAATCACAAATTACACCTAAGTCGTTAGAAAATTCCCCTCTTCTAACGAATATCCAACGTAAGCATCAATTTTTCCAACAAGTATAATAACCACTTTGTTTCTACATCAATAAGGTTGACCTAAGTCATTAGAAAAATTCTCTCCTCTAATATGCAACGTAAGCATCAATCATAAATAGCCCTTGCCTTAATTACAGATCTTCCTAAACAAGTATAAAAAACCACCTTGTTTCCACATCAATAAGGTTGAAAATCTCTACAGGTGGCGATGATTCGAACAGCTTCTCCTTAGAAACCCGGCAAGGCTCCGACAAAGCAGAATTAGTGACACTAGTCGACCTCGACTACGAGAGTCCTCGCAAGAAATACGAACTGGTGATCAGAGCCGCGAGCCCGCCGCTGTGGAACGACGTGCGGGTCGAGATACTGGTCACTGACGTCAATGATAATGCTCCGATGCTCAAGGATTTCCAGATAGTGTTCAATAATTATAAGGACTGCTTCCCTGTTGGGCCATTCGGTAGAGTCCCGGCGTTTGATGCTGATGTCACTGATAAGGTTAGTTACAATTATAATGACACATTTAATGTTACTTTAAATTGAGTTTTTTAACCGCCTCTGTGGTCTAGTGGTTCGCCCACCCGTGTAAGACGTATGGGTCCCGGGTGCAAATCTCAGGGGTACAATTTGTACTTGGTTTGGTTGGTGGTAGGACTTATTTTAAGTCCGCCTGGCTAGCAACCCATCTTACCTAAGACGCCATAACAACAATTGAAAAAATGTTGTTTTCCGGCAGTTAGAGGTAAGATGGCCAGTTCTTCAGTGGTGAGGATTCCGGGTGTAGTGCGCTTCCACCTTCGGCCTTAGCGTCACTTAACATCAGGTGAAGTGAAGGCCAAGCACTATCCCGTGATGCATAAAAAAGATTTTATTTAAGATGATTCTATTTATATGGTCTTCTGTGCAAGCCAATAAATTAATCTATTGGCCTTTACAATTAAAATTTTAAAATCCAAACAGAAACTAAGCAAAAATTAATAATTTACTATCATTTCCTGAAACTCTTCGTTATTTGTATCTTTTACTTTTTCGTTGTTAGTTGTATTTAGAAACCTCATATTAGTATTTATCTTGTAGCTTCAGTATCGAATACTGTCGGGGAACAATGCCAACCTAGTGCTGCTGAATGAAACCACCGGGTCCATGACGATGTCGCCGCAACTCAACACCAACGTCCCGAAACTGGCGACCATGGAGATATCTGTCACGGGTAAGTAACCGGAAACAATATGCAACATACGATATGCATACGATACGATACTATATTAAGTGCAAAACATACCAGATCCGTACACGTAAGCGTGCACGTGGACGTACCGTGACGTTGTAATGTCTGGAACTTTTGAGACATGGCACACCGCTTGTGTGACGCATACGTGCACGTAGACTGTATGCGTGCCGCATTGCAACTCCCATGAGACAAACAGGCTGCGCACCTACGCAAAGCGGAACGAATACATCGCATTGATGCGTGCAGTAATAACGTTGTACTCAATGGCATTCCCTATTGGACGTCATACCGAACAAATTCATACACTTAATTAGTAACTATCGAGCATAGTAAGCGTAAACTCACACCTATCATGATTGGCTACTGGCCACACCAAAGTGACCGCCCTGGCACGGCGACGAATCGACTGAGGATCATATAAAAATTAGCAGACCTAACACGCCATCTGAAAGTGATCCAGCAATAAAGAAAAATACTGTTTTTTTTCCGTAGACGGAGTGAACGAAGTGAAAGCAGTAATGCAGCTGTCAGTCCGCCTCATAACCGAGGAGATGCTCTTTAACTCCATCACGGTGCGGCTGAACGATATGACAGCCGAAAAGTTCCTGTCTCCACTTCTTGGCTTCTTCGTGGATGGGCTATCAGCTATTATACCTTGTCCGAAGGAAAACATCTATGTATTTAGTATACAGGTAAGATTAGATATCACCTTTTCAGTTATTACACGTTGATCCAGGTGCACAGGGTCACAGCGGCGTCACTCCCTGTATGTGTGAGCTTGGCGCCAGTCTGGCGGCGGCTACGTCAGAAGCGTCACGACTTGTGATAGGGTTGACTATTAGCATCGTTACATATTAACTCAAGGAAATAATAAAACGAATGTTTTTGATGACGTAAATTTGTATTGATTTTATATTAATTTAAATGCTAATACATTACAATTATATGGGTCAATAGTTAATATGATTTCTTAATTTGTACAAATTTCAAGGTTTATTTTTCGTTTGCCCGAATTGTTATTTTTATTATAATATCAACTTCTGCAATTTTACTTATACACTTTTAAGATTTCCGCGCGTACAGTTCATTAGAAATTAAACGCTTTTTACGGATTACCGCTTGTATATTGGTATTAATTCAGTTGTTATTTTAGAATTATTTAGTTTAATTAGTTTTATTTTAGTTTAATTATCTTAATTGTGCGAGTTTTTAATATTGTTTCTATACAAAAGTACAAAACCGTCATTCTGTGTAGTGTCTGTGTAATAGATAATGTAGTTCGGGGTGCTAGTATGGAGTGTCCGGGGTGAAAGGCAAGAGGCCATAATTATTGTAGCTATTTTAATGCAATAATATTTTAAGTACTTATTTATTTATTTTTCGGTAGTATAAAGCACTATGGTCGGTCACTCGGAAGAAAGTGCAATTACTAATCACCCCTCAATGTACAATTTTATTATACTATTAATTTCCTAGCATTTCTTGAGAAAAGCAATAATATGCCCTGTAATGTATTGTACGGAAAACAAATTACATGCCTGAATCATGAATGCCCTCGCATGCGGCTCGGAACATATCACTTTAGTTTGTCGTACCTACTTGCCTGTAATGTATGTATGTACTATTGCGCGGTGCGAGCGAACTAGGCAAGCCTGATAGAGCGTGACTCCGCGAAGGAGATTTCTCGCCCCGATGGCTATGCGGCACCCCCGCGCTCGCCCGGCGCACTCACACATAGCCGCGAGCATTTTTACAGCACCCATGCGCAAGTGTCGCTTCTTTTCGCGTTAGTGTATATTTTCTTTGACAGGGTACTACTACTATCTCAAACAAAGATTTTTCTAAAGAGCAATTTTAAAATAATAAAGCTTAGGGCCTAGTCGCGCGAAAACGAAAGAAGTACAAGTGCCATGTCTTCCGTGTCATTTCAACTTCGATCATTTTAAGACTTTATTCGTTAGAAAAATCTTGACCTTTTTAATAGACACTGCATTTAAAAGTTATAAGTCGTCAATTTTTAAATGATACCCTGTTTATCCAAGTATTTATGCAATTTCATTTGAACGTTCTTAGAATGATGTTCACGTTAAAATAATTCATATTTGATGTTCAGTAATATGATGATATTCATATTATGTAGCTCTCTGCTATACATTATTGCGTACTTACCCGTTAAAGTTCAACCCTTCTCTGTATTTCATTTATAGAAAAGGACATTTTTGAATGTCGTTTGTTGTGTTTATACACGGTTATTCTTTAAGTATATCTAAAAAATAAAACGAGTGTATCTCTTCGTTATTCTAATCGAGAATGTATAGTTAAAAGTTTCAATATTTAATAATTGGTCAAGATATTGAGGTTTGTTTGTGTCCCAACATTTTACTGATATCTAGATTTAGAGCTCATTAATAGAATTACACGCGCGTAATCAAAAGAGACTATCTTGTTTACCTACGTAAATAATGAAAAGAATAAATCTACGCACATGTCTTGTTAGTTTTGTGAGTTTGCCGATTAATCAAGATTTTTTTCGATATTTTCAAACAGTTTTTAACTTTTAACTGCACGGTCATATTCAGAAACGTGGTCTGGTATCCCCATTATATTTTAGATATACTTAAAAATTAACGGTGTATATCTACAAAACTCTCAAACCTATAAATTGTTAAGGACGACACGGACGTGACGGGCAACATCCTGAACGTGTCGTTCTCGGCGCGGCGGCCGGACGCGGAGCTGGGCGCGGGCGACGCCGCCCCGTACTACTCGCCCACGCACCTGCGGGAGCGCGTCTACCTGCATAGGGCCACGCTGGCCAGGCTAGCCACGGTCCAGGTAAATATTATATCTGTACAGTAAGAAGATTCGAGATTTTGCCTCGTAAGGCAAACATCTTGAAACTTTTTTGACGGAGTGTGAAGATCAGTGGGTCTATTGCCCGAGTGTCGTCGACTTCACCGTCGGCTTCATTTGACAGATGGATGAGATACATTGCTACTTCTTTTTGGTACCAATAAAAACTTACCAAAGAAACGTAGCAATGTATTACAACCATCTGTCAAATGAAGCCGACGGCGAAGTCGACGATACTTGGGCAATAGCCTCACAGTTCGCGCATGTAGACTTGCGAGCGAATGACGATCAAGCAATCCTCACCCGATTTCAAGATGTATGCCTCGTATTGTATTTTCCGTTGAGTTTGGGGGTTGAGTTTGGTGGGGTGGTCGGAATAAATAATGGCCGCTATACAACGTGTTAATGAATGTAACAAAAATGGGAAAACCGTTTCTTCGGACAGTCAAACTGAACAACTTTTACTATCAGACTAACTCTGATATCGCGAAAAAATTCTGCGTTTCATAGATTTTGATATTTTCGTTATTATTTTTGTATGAAACAGCTGATTTTTTTTCTCGATTTTAGAGTAGTAAAAGTTGTTCAGTTTGATGGTCCAAAGAAACGGTTTTACCATTTTTGGTTCATTCATTAACACTCTGTATAAACCCATAACGAGAACTATCCAGATGACAAAACCATTTCCACGTCACATAACGTGACCTGTTTGCCAGAAACGGCAGAATATAAGGTATAAACATATCTAACACGGTCACGCCATTCTCTCATAAGGATAGTCTGACTGAGACACTTTTTGCACTTGCTACGATCCTTACCATGTACCTTTCATCAAATTTCGTAACTATCATCGTACATCAGGAGTCCCCTTACTTATTTGGGACGCACCCTGTTTCTAACAAATTAGGTGAATAACAGATTACGGTTCGAGACGCCCGAACTAACTTCTCGTTGCGGTTAGTGCGTTGAGTACGCGCTTCCAATGGATATACATTCACTACGGACGATGTAAATGTGATTTCTTGGTTATTTCTAAATAATAGTACATTACTGACGCGGTCAATAATGACTGCATTGCTGGCAGCGCGATGTTGATGGCCGATAGCGTAGCTTAACGCAGGTCCAGGCCGTCACAGCGCGGTCAGCATTGCAGACCTTGATAGCCAAGCTGGAATAAAGGCCGAGACCGGAGGTCGAGGCCTTTATAGCGCGGACAGCAAGGGCTGCAATGATGACCAAGCTTGAAGGCCGAGAGCGTAGTTAAGCTCAGCTTGAGGCCATCATAGCGTGGCCAGCAGTGCAGTCATTGTGGACCAAGTCTTGTATAGTGCTTTACTCAAAAATGTCAAAAATGACAAAATGACGTAAATGTCAAAATTGGTCATTTTGGTAATTTTGGTCATTTTTGACATTTTGGTCATTTTGAAATTTTTGACATTTTTGTAATTTTTTGTCATTTTTGTAATTTTTGACATTTTTGACATTTTTGTCATTTTTGACATTTTTGACATTTTTGAGTAAAGCACTATACAAGACTTGGTCCAACCAAAATGACAAAAATGATAAAAAATGATAAAATTACAAAAAACTATGTTTGAAACAAAACTCGACAATAATGGATTTTCAAAGGAAATTGCTGGTGGCTAAAACTCGACAATAATGAAATCCCATACAACTTTGTTGCGTCACCATCGGAGGAGCGCGGCAACCTCGACTTTGTTCAAAGAAGGTTGTCGAAATATTGACCATATTACAAGCATTTTTGAGTAAAGTCCTTAACTACAAAGGCGGCCCGCGCTCCCCTTGGAAAGTCTCTGCGACCCTGTGTACATTGATAGGTCATACTAAAAAAAATATACAAAAACGTGCTTGTTCGCCGTAGGTGCTGCCGTTCGACGACAACGTGTGCGTACACGAGCCGTGCCTCAACTTCGAGGCGTGCCTCACCGTGCTCAAGTTCGGCAACGCCTCGGGTTTCATCGCCAGCGACACGATGCTGTTCCGACCGATATATCCAGTCACCACCTTCTCCTGCCAGTGCCCTTATGGCTTTACGGGTAAGGTCCACTTTTGACTGTCCTTTATTTAGATAAGAATATCCAACATAGGACATGAACTTATTTATTGTTTTGTGAGAAATCAGAACCAAAAGCCACCTGTGTGTGATCTTATTTCCTATTATTATTTTCTTTTAGCGTGCCCGCAGACTACAGACCAAACTGTCGGCCGATAGTTGGAATCAGTATGAAGAAGTATGCAAGTGCGCATACTACAACGATTTGGTATCGGCCGATTCTTCATACAAAACCAACTATCGTCTGACAGTTTGGTCTGTAGTCTGCGGGCACGCTTATTGTTATTTCTCCATCATCTTTTCTTTTGTAATCTGTAATTTGCTAATTACTGTAAGTGGCATTACCTGCCGTTTTAATTAGAAAAATAAATAAAGGAACCTGAAGATACTAACACTACAATTTGAGGACGAGTACAAGCTACCACCACCGCTTTACACCATAGATAGGTACTAAAAGGAGGCTTTACACAGATCCTCGTGTACTCTCACGGAGATCACATACATATAGAGAAGAGATTTCCACTATCTCATTCTCTGTGTCATATCAGTATTCTAACTTTTAGTATTTTTACAGGTTCAAGAGAACACTACATGTGTGACACGGAAGTAGACCTCTGCTACTCATCACCGTGCATCAACAATGGCACTTGTTTACGGCGGGAGAGCGGATACACGTGCGTGTGCGCAGCTGGATATACCGGTGAGTTCTGTGACAGATAAAGTTATGTGAGGTTACAATACGAGGCATATATCTTGAAATTTTTTCGCCGCGGACTAGGGATAAGTTCGCGCATGTGCTCTTGTGAGCGACATCCCGCGGCCCGCGTACCTCACCGCTACGCATGGCCAAAAATATTTTCCGCGCAATCCTCACCCGATTTCAAGATATTTGCCTGGTACTGTATCAATCAATAATTTAATGATTTATGGATAAAGTTAGCTCCATGTTAGCACTTTTGTAGTAAGGTATAACAGTCGATTAAACTTGGGTTTTTTAATTCATGTGACACAGTAACATCACATTACAAACATGTAGCGTGGCGTGACATCGGTAACCTCTTATGATGTGTTTGACTCAATATGGGATAAGAATACTAATAAAATACTCTAATATTGTCAATAGGAGGCTATTGAGAATACTGAAGAGCTCGATGGTGCAGTGGTTTAGCGCCTGGTGCGTCGAATTCGGAGGTTAAGCAACTTTCGCAAGGGTCTTGTCATGGGATGGATGATAATAAATTTATTATCTTAGCTCCTGCTTTGGAGGGCACGCTAAGCCTTTGGTCCCGGCTGCATTTGCAGTCGTTAATACCCACCAATCCGTATTGTGCCCATTATGGGCCATTGGGCCGTTATTGCCCATCCTCCTTATCCACCTTTAATAAAGGCCTGTGCCCCAGCAATGGAGAGAATAAAAAAGGCTGATGGTCATTGTCAATAACCTTAAAAATGTAATAGGTGTAAACTGCGAAACGGTGCTTACAAAAGCGACATGCGACGTGACGGGCGACGGCACGATCTGCCGCAGCGGGTCGCAGTGCGTGGCGCGGCGCGAGGGCGGCATCTTATGCCAGGGGTGCACCATCGACACTGCGCATACCACAGCTCTGTGCGAACTGCGGGCGAGGAGTTTTCCGACTTCTTCATTCTTGACGTTCCCTGGACTGAAGCGACGGCATCGGCTGCAATTCAAATTGACGTAAGTTATTCTCATTTACGTTCGATGGAAGACTTATTAACATATTTTTAGATATTGTCTTCGATCATCTAGGATATTGTTCTACATTTAAATGTACCTAAAGAAAATACCAGTGGCTAAGGGTCCATCCAAGCCGATTCCCGTCGGCTTATCTTTTAGAAATCCCACCCCACCGATCCACTATGCAGATCACAACATTTTCGTAGTACGGCTTACCTTCGCCATAATTTCACCCCTCGTCACTGGAAAATACTAAAAATGCTCGTTATAAGACATCGGATAAAGCTTCAGTCACACACAGCGAATATTCGCTGTGAATTGGCTTTCGCAGCGAGAACTCGCTGTGTGTGACTGAGGCTTTATATCAAGCTCTTTTACACTGGTAACTTTAATTCATAGATGATGTCTGGTGAGTGAGACCATCAAGCGATTTTAAGAATTATTTTTATCAAATAAGTAGGTAGACGTAGGTCCAAATCGCAATTCATTGTTTAAGGCGAGGTGGTAGTGAAAGTGGCGCCGAATCTACATTTATTTTTGTAGGGTGTAGCCCTACACACTTTAGATGATAGGAATGATAGACTGATAGCTGATCAGTATATGATAAAGGGATGCTGTTCTGATATTTATATGATAAAAGGGTGCTGATAGGAAATGATAAAGAGGAGTTCAAAATGATACAACCGTGTCGAGTGCTAACCGTGGTAGAACTGATTTATTTTAAAACGCGTGTAAATAAAGTGCAAGTTCGCAAATTACAAATGTCGCAACAATTAGGTATTCCTTACATCGATGTGCGGTTCATTCACCGTACATATTGCCGCACCGAGAAGATGCAGGATGAGAAAAATTATGAAGATTGTTTAAACAATGTTAATGGGATTAATATTAAATGATATAAAAGGTGGTTATGATACAAATGATTTTAGAAACATTTAAATTGAATAATAAACAAATTGAAACTTAAAAGTAAAATTGTCTGTTTGATCGCTAAACACGCGCTAAAAGTTAGTTGTTTCTTATTGACTGTCACTGTCTAGTCTGAATCTCGTAAGTTTAGGGAAGACCCTTGAGTTTGAATCACTCAGTTTGGGAATAAATTTCGAATCACTCGCGCTAGATACATTTCGTCGCGCACTCACTCGCGGTACATTCGACACTCTCACTTCACTAGCACTGTCGCGGCTGGTGCTGTCGATCGCGCCCTCCAAGGGCGCCTTCGCCCCGGGCACGGTCCGAGGCTGCGGCTGAGGCTGCTGCTGCTGCTGACTGCTGCTCGCGCCGCTCGCACTGAGCAGAGATCGGAGCCTGGTCTTGCGTACCAGTATGATACAACCAAGACCAAGAACTATGATGATTATTACGACGTAGCTGCCGTAGATTGCGTAATGGTGATTCTCGTGGATGGTAAACTTATCTTCAGCTTGTTCCTTTAACTCATTTATCTGCTTATGTAGTTGATGATAGTATGTTTCGTGGTCTTCAAATTTCGTAAAGTTCATGCTGGTATCCTTCATGATATTATTGAGCATAGACACTTCTGGTACGGAAACAGGTTGGTTCACATTAATTTGATTGAAAAAGTGATTATGTGCAAATATAGTAAGTTCGTCGCTTTTAAGTGTGCAACCTTGACCTATCTTAATAATGCCTCGGTCAGTCAACCTTTTCATTGTCACACCTGTCGGACATAAAATGCGGACATTGCATTCTTCACAGCAAGTGAATATCCATGTGTTATCGGCTTGCAATTTGACCCACATTTGTTTACATGTACTCACTTGCGACTTACATAATGAAGGACTTGTGTTTGCCGCAGAATTGATATATTTTATATTACATAATGATTGCTCCAGCTTCATGTCATAAAATGGTTGTGTTAAATGACACAGGAGTGATGTTGGTAATTCAAAACATGTATGAAGATCGTTATCTGTTAAAAATAGTGCAGTATCCTTTCTCAGGTTATGTGCGATATATGGTACTGCTGGGATAATTTGATACATTTCGTGATTTCGTATCTGTGGAATGCTGATTAGTCTATTTAACTCAAAAACTTCATTGCTTACGATCGGTATTTTGATTTCTATTATTAGGTAGTTATTCGTAACTCTCGAATACACTCGTAGTAATTTGTAAATGTCCATGATGTTTTCTTTTATCGGTAAGGTGAGATCGCTGCTTAATTGTCCTGCTATGACATCGAGCTGATACTGTAACTGTCCCGGGGATAGCAAATGTGTATCTAACCTGCCGTGGTAGATGTCAGTCACGGTGTTCAGGAGCGTGCTCTGGATGCGCTGGAGATTCCCTAAGATGACGTTTGCAGCCAAGGACGATGACACTATATAAAGGTTGTTGTTATTGCTTACTTGTATTTTACCAACTTCTAGTGTAATGTTACTGATATGCTGTCTGATAATTTCAAATTGCTCTTTCATCGTGTGTTCGTTTCGCTGAATGATGTTGTACTCCGCCTCTATGATACTGGTCTGATTTTTTATTAAAGTTTGTAAGTGATTTTCATTCTGAGTAATTTTTTCTATATCTAGTTCATATTGCTGCGCGAACCTGTCATCTAAAACACCGAATAGGTAATTCGATGCGTAACCGATCCCGTTGATAAGCCCTCTTCGCTGTCTTCTGTTGTTATAGTTCTTGAGTAGTATGCTATTATAATGATCTATGTCGTTTAGTTGTTGTCCTAATTGTAATGATAACGTTCTGTATTGCGTATTCTGATACTTCGTGTCCTCGCAAACTTCTTTAATATGTGCAACATAGTTTCGGATATCCGATACTCCTTTCCAGTAGGACGTCATATTATAATAAATGATTAATTTCCAGTCGTCTCTTATGTACTTTAAATCTGATGTTTTGTCGAAAAATAATGTTTGATTTTCTGGTAGCGATGTTAGATTATACGAGTTTGATGTAAATGATTGATAACTAGGCACGATGCATGCGAATAACATTAATGTATAAAATATTTTTTGTATAAAGTTTGTCTTAAAGTTTCTTGTGTTTTGATTGCGGCGAATTCGAGGGGATGACTTTTCATCCTTATTTTGTGATGATGTAGTATCATTTTGTACTGGTAACAGGACTAATTTGTTTATAGGTCTTTTTATGATATTATTTTTAGTTTTTAGGGACACTACTCTTACGTAGCCATCTTTACCGGGGTGCAGCTTGGACACTCTGGCCAGCGCCCATTTACCAGGTGGTAAGTTCTCATCTTTGATTAATACGATGTCATTTTCTTTCAGGTTTGGTGTCGGTGTCGTCCACTTTGATCGTGTTTGTAGCTGCTGAAGATACTCGCGAGACCATGCTTTCCAAAACTGCTTATTTATATTTTGTACGAGGCTCCAGCGCTGTGATATGCTAATATTTTCCGTCTCTGTTTGCGGGCGTGATAGTAAAGGTGCACCAATCAAGAAGTGACCCGGTGTCAGGATTTCATCTTCCACGTTTTCAGTGATGGCGCAGAGAGGTCTCGAGTTCAGACACGCCTCAACCTGGTGAAGAAGAGTGCTGAATTCCTCGAAGGTAAGTTTTTGGTGTCCAATAACGCGTACTATATGATATTTTGTGCTCTTTACTGCTGCTTCCCACAGTCCACCAGCGTTGGGCCATGCGGGAGCGTTATAATGCCATTCGATATCCATCTCCTGAATTTTATCAAAGAACTGTGTGTCTATACTGTTGATGATTTGCTTGTATTCTGCCTTCAGGATCTTATTAGCTCCAACAAAATTAGTTCCGTTATCACTATAGACATGCCGCGGTGTTCCTCTACGGCTGATAAATCTTCTAAATGCTGCAAGGAATCCCTGTGAGCTCAGGTCGGATACAAGCTCTAGATGTTAGCTTTGGTCGTTAAGCAAATAAAAACTGCTATGTATCCTTTCAAAGTCTTAATACCTCGTCCTCTGTTAGCCTTGAGTTCTATAAATCCGCTGAAATCTATTCCTGTTTGTGTCCAAGGCCGGGACGGTATTACCCTTGGCCCCGGGAGGTCTGCCATAATTTGATGTTTGCTCTCTTTACTAAATCTTCGGCATGTAACACAGTTCCGTAACTGACTTTTTACTGTTCTCAATCCGCTGATAATCCAAAACTGTTCTCTGATTACTGATAATGTGAGTTTAGGACCTCCGTGTAATGTTGCTAGATGTGCTTTATTGATAATTAATCGGGTGAGCTGATTTTTACTTGATAAAATCGCAGGGTGTTTTGCATTGCTACTGAGACTTGAATTATTTAGTCGGCCACCAACTCTCAATATTCCATCGGTGTCAATGTAAGGATTCAGATTCAGGATACTACTATTTTTTCCAACATGACCTAATTTTCTAATATTGTTCAATTCTTTCTCAAAGTCTTGTTTTTGTATTGTTCTAATTATAAAATTAAATGCATTATTTATTTCTGAGACGGTCAATGTCTTTGCGGGAGTCACGTTACTATCGCTCCGCACGCGACCAACGTAACGTAACACCCATGATAAAACTCTTGTAGCGTGAGTGAGAGAGCTATATTTATTTAATAATGAATTGATAAATACTTCTGAACCATTTAATTGTAAGGCCACGTTTACATGTGCTGATTTAATTTCTATCTTCGGGGTCTCATAATCAATTTTAGTCATGGTTTCAGGTTTGAAATGTGGTAACCATCTTGGTCCTGACCACCATAGATCATGCTCCAGCAGCTGCGAGGCTGATATCCCACGCGACGCGCAGTCTGCTGCGTTATCCTTTGATGATACGTGATACCAATTTGATGCAGGGATGACGTCATTGATTACTTGAACTCGGTTAGCTACAAACTGCTTCCATTTTGATATGTCACCTTTCAGCCAGCCGAGTACTACCATCGAATCGGTCCATGCATAAATAGTGACGTCATCTGTTATAAGAGTTTCCTTGATTTTCTTTATTAATTGTGATAGCAGGACCGTAGCGCACAATTCTAGTCGTGGTAGTGAAATTTTCTTATTTAAGGGCGCTACCTTAGTCTTTGCGGTAAATAAACATGATGTGTGCTCGCCCTTATGTTTTGATACGACGTAAACAGTGCAGGCGTATGCTCTTTCAGATGCGTCAGCGAAACCGTGAATGACAATTGAATTTTCTGTACTTCCGACTTGCCTTGGTATTTTAAATTGATCAATATTACTTAAATCTCGTCTTATTTGATACCATAATTTTTTGTGATTTTCTGATAATTCATCATCCCATGATATTTCTTCCTTCCATAAATTTTGGAAAAACAGTTTTGCTTTTATAGTAATTGGCGATAACCAGCCTAAGGGGTCAAAAACTTGTGATATTTCGGCTAGTACGTGACGTTTAGTTTGCTTTGTTGTTATTTCGGTAGTTAGTTTGTTATGATAAGAAAAAACGTCATCCACGGGATTCCATTGTAGGCCAAGAGTTTTTCTCGATTCCTTGCACTTGAACTCAAATGTAGAATTTAATTGATCTTCTGATAAACTAGATAAAATTGATGATTGATTACTGGACCATTTTCTTAGATTCATCCCTGCTCCTTTAAGAATTTCAATAAGCTGTGTTACTAATAATTTTGCTGATGTCTCGCAATTATGTCCTGATAATACGTCATCCATATAAAATGATGATTGCAATTCGGCAGCGGCTAATGGGTATTTTTCACCATCATCTATAGCCAACTGTTTTAGGGTTCTCATGGTTAGATACGGGGCGGCCTTGGTTCCGTATGTTGCGGTGGTGAGACAGAATTCCCGTATTTTTGAGTTAGGCGATTCTCGCCACAGAATCCGCTGTAAATTTTGATGTGATTCATTGATAAATAAGTTACGAAATGCCTTTTCAATATCAGCAGTAAATACGTAATTATACTGTCGCCACTTAAGTATCAAAGTCTGCAGGTCTTGTTGCAGATTGGGGCCGCAATGCATGAGATCATTAAGGCTTTTTCCCGAGCTTGTGCTAGACGATGCATTGAACACAACGCGAAGCTTCGTTGTGGTGGAGTCTGGTTTTTCAACGCCGTGATGTGGAAGATAGTACGTTATCTCCTTCGTGATGGATGCTGGACGCATGTGACCTAGTTCTTCGTATTCCTGCATGAATGATTTGTAGCTCGCTGCAAAGGCTGGTTTGATTGACATTTTACGTTCCAGTTGCTTAAATTGGGCAAACGCTTTTGGTTTTGAGCTCCCCAACTGATTTTCATAGTCCTTTTTCATTGGCAAACTGACTTGGTATCTACCATTTTCTAAGCGAACCGTAGTTGATTTATATAAATCTTCGCAATACTGATCATCATTTGATAGCTCTGATACTCCGGTACTGATATCTTCGACTTCCCAATATTTTGATAAATCTGATAATTCCTTTACGACCACATTGCAGTGAAAGGTACGAACATTTCCTGATAGTATCCAGCCTAACCTGGTCTGCTGAGCAATGGGCGCATGGGACTCGCCTTTGATGAGGCCGTTCATTATAATCTCAGAATACACACTTGCATCTAACAAAAGGTCAATAGGTTTCGAAAGGTTGTATTCTGGGTCTGCCAAATTAATATTTTGAAGATGCTGCCATGATTGTTTATTAAATGATATATTGGGTAAGTTGTTGATAAGAGATGATATAACTAACGCCTGCGTAGAAAAGTCAAAGTCATTATAAATTGATTTGCATTCTAATAAAACTGCTCCTTTACTTTGCTTAGAATCGTGTCCGATTCCCGAAATTGATGCATGATATTTGTTTCTAGATAATTGTAACATCTGCGCTGCTCTTTCTGTAATTAATGATATCTGTGACCCCTGATCTAGTAATGCACGCAGTGTAAAATAGCAACCATCACTGGATTTTATCTGAACTGTTAGGTTTTGATAGCTATATTATTTAAATTATTAATTATTTTTAGATGATTCATACGTTGATTAATTAATTACACTTTTTACTGAAATGTAGTTAACATTTGTTTCATTTATTTTGTCTGTTAAGAGACATTCATTAATTGTCTAGCACTTCCGGTTATGTCTAATTTTGTTAGTTATATTTTTTTAAATAATATTAATTATTTTTATTTACAAGTTGATTAATTAACTATTTTTTAGTGCAATGCATTTAATATTTTTCCATTTATCTTGGCAACTCATAAATTTGTCTAGCACTTCCGTTAGTTGTTAAGTTGACTAGATTTACGTTCGCCAACACGAGACGTCAGCCGATCGGATGCGTCGACCAATCACAATCCACCACCTCTCCACTGTGGTGGGGAGTTCAGTGGTGTGATGGCGCGAGGTATTCGATTCGACCGTCAGTCTGAGTTGAGCTCCGATCGAAGTAACATTGTGCGAGCGATTATAAGAAATTCTGTGAAGTTTTTATGCTACTTGGTAATAAATTTGAAGTGAAGTGGAAAGTTATACGAAGTTTAATTTCATCTGGCCTAGCGCAATAGGTCAGAAGTGGGATTACCGAGAAAATTCTCATTTTCTTGCGCCCACGGCTCGGAAAAATGTAAGTAGTACCCCACTTTCTAAGCATGGATACTTTGACATACTATAAAAAAAATATGAAGAGAAAAGCTTAACACTGCGTTAACGAATCATTATTTTTCCTTTGGTTACACTTTTTTTTTTTGGTGTGTTTGTTTGTTCGATACTATGACAAACCGACAATGCATTTTACTGTCACCTTTTCGTAAGCACATTATTAAAATCGTTTTTGATTCTACTCGCGGGCAAAGTTAAGCAGTAATGATTTGGACTAAGCATACTTTATTTATGTGATTTTGCTGGTGAATACAGTTAGACAAAAGTCAAGTAAATTTGAGTTAGCTAACCCGATACACTGCTATGGGACGGGAATAAAGTGAGGTGATAGAAAACCTAAACTTAACCCTTTTTTTCTTTTTTTCTCTCCTTTTTTTTTCTTTCTGTTTTGAATTTGAATAAAGCTTCTGTTTGACTGATCACCATATTGAAATTGGGAAATTAATATTCTTTTCTGTATGTATTATGTATATCTATATGTAGGTATGGTATGTGTTGTGTATATATATATATATTTATATATATATATATCAGTGGCGAGGGGTGAAATTATGGCAAAGGTAAGCCGTTCTATAAAAATGTTATGATCTGCATAGTGGATCGGTGGGATGGGATTTCTAAAAGGTAAGCCGATGGGAATCGGCTTGTATGGACCCTTCGCCACTGATATATATGTATTATCTGTCGAGTAGATAAAAAAATGGGAACTACTGCTTCTATTTATCCTTCAAATGAGATACGAGTTTTACATTAGGATTTGATAATCAAGCAGTGGTTTAATAAATTATTTTACTATTTGAATTACAAAAAAAATTGCAATGATTTGATTCTATTTAAGCTATATTTGAATAAGGAGTAATTTTGCTTGTTAATAAAAGATAATGGGAATCCTATTACTACTTTCAACTAGTTATTTTGTTTTTACAAAATGTGAGAAATTAATAATAAGTGACGAAATATGAGATTAAAAGGAAGTTTTATTATTAGGCATTGTTTTAAAAAAAAATATGTATATATTGGATAGTGCATTTAACTAATGTGATGTGGAATATTTAGCTGGTTTCCGGAAGTTTCAGATAATAATGGACGACAGTGATGAGTATGCCCAAGGTGGTGGGTTCAGGGAAAGGAAAGCCCTAGGTGGAGGGCTCAATGAAAGGAATGCTCTAGGTGGAGAGTATAAATGGGCGGAAACCCTAGGTGGAGGGTCAAGGTTAAGGTATGAAAGGAAAACCAAGGAACATGGTCAAAAAGGGAGTGAAACTGATGAGGAGAAATGTGTAGGATACTCGAGGCAGAAATTTTCACATGGAAATACTTACAAAAGTCTAGGACAAAGTAAGGGAAAACGTTCATCTCGATCAAAGTTGCGGAAGCGACGCCACTCGTCAACTTCGAGCACTGAAGAGGAGATACATTCCCCACACCCTGAGAAGAGAAGAAGCTCACGGAGAAGACATGGATCCGGCGGCATAAGAAAAAGAAGACGTCGTGTTATTTATTCTTCTTCGGAATCAAGAAGCGAATCACCATC
Source organism: Agriphila geniculea (assembly GCA_943789525.1). Classification (NCBI taxonomy): domain Eukaryota; kingdom Metazoa; phylum Arthropoda; class Insecta; order Lepidoptera; family Crambidae; genus Agriphila; species Agriphila geniculea. The sequence goes on from OX038875.1 coordinate 21,559,142, forward strand.
TCCAAAAAGAGTAAGACCGTCAAAGGGTAAGGAAGAGGAACGAGATTGTAAGCTAGTAGATAAGTTTTTGTCAATTTTAGAGAAGGTTAAGAGTTCGGATAAGCCTAAAATGACTTTTAACTCAAATGTGGTACCGGAGTTCGACCCTTTGTCTAAAGACCAAACTGTATTGGATTGGATTAACAAAGTAGAAGAATGTGCAGAGATTTATGGCTGGGAAGAGAGGGAAATCATTCACTATTCACTTCCAAAATTAAGCGGTGTTGCAAAGACATGGTATCAGGGTCTAACTTCGATATTACATACGTGGTCAGAGTGGAAAAAGAAATTACTAGAATCCTTTCCTTGTAGAGATGATTATGCCGAACTCTTAACTGAAATGTTGGCCAAGAAGGCTAAATATGGTGACTCATTAGAGCATTACTATTATGCAAAGGTTAACCTATTAAACAGATGTAAAATCACCGGAAGACAAGCAGTAGATTGCCTACTGTACGGTATAGAGGACCGAGCGGTTAAAGTTGGCGCTCAGGCAGCCCAATTCCGAGAACCAGAACAGGTACTTAAATATTTTAAAACTGTTAAAATAGGGCATAGCAGGGACAACCAGGACACAATACGGAGAGGAAGGTTCGGCGGAAGTCGAGCGGATTCTTCGAAATCAGGTAACAACACCAATCCCGCGATTAGGTGTTATAACTGCAATGAAATTGGTCACCCTAGTTTCAAATGCGATAAAACGGCAGCTTCAGTTAAGTGCCACAATTGCAATGAAATAGGTCATCGTAGTTATAGGTGCGACAAACCTCCTTCAAAATGTACGTTATGTGATCGGACTGGTCATCTTACTTCCAACTGTTATAGGAATACGGGAAAGTCTGTTACCCAGACAGGAAAAAATTCAACTCCAGGTAATAATTCCAAACTTGTATCAGAGGTAATGACAGAGGATACTGGATTAAATAAATATTTAATGGACATAAGAGTAAATGGGTGCGTAACTTCCTGCCATATAGATCTAGGAAGCCAAGTCTCTCTTATCAAGGTAAGTGATGTAAAGTCATTAAGCTTACAGATGATCTCCCGTGCCGATTTGCCAACGCTCAGAGGTATAGGAGCCAGCTTAGTAAGTCCAATTGGGGTAGTTTCAGCCACTGTCGAGGTACAAGGTATATCAGAAACAATCAACCTGTATGTCGTAGAGGATTATGTTTTGATGCATCCTGTGTTGCTGGGTCACTCCTTTACCGAGAAACCTGACATTTTGATTATAAAAACCCCAGATGCGATAATATTTAAAAGAATGCCTCCCAACAAAATTCACTTAATTGCTGCTTATGACACCGAGGTACCCAGCAACACTATGCGAGCAGTTCAGGTTTCCGTCGATTCACAATCGATCAGTTGCGAAGTTCAGGTGAAGGGTGCCTTACATGGCTCAGAAGGTAATGAATATTACCTTTTTCCCGGTCATTATGACATAAAGAACGGTCGCGGGGCAATTTTGATCTACAACGTCTCGCCTAGTTCTGTATGCATAACTAAAGGTACTCTTTTGTCACGATCCTTGGAACGAAACCAGCTTCCAGTAGACAACATCAAAACTTCATACAGCGTTGCTTTTGATGATGCTGCAATGGATTCATCTGTGAATTGTAACTCGAAATTGGACAATAACCAAAAACAGAGTTTGAAAAATCTACTTGAACGGTATAGTAACTGCTTTTCAAATGGATTGCATGACTTAGGATTTACAACACTTACAGAAATGACCATAGAACTAATTGATGGGGAGCCAATTGCATACCGTCCGTACCGTATGTCACATGCTGAGCGATTGGTGGTGAGTAACATGATTCAAGAAATGTTAGATAGTAACATAATTAGGGAATCCTCGTCACCTTATGCAAGCCCTATCATTATGGTCCAGAAGAAAACCGGAGACAAACGCTTGTGCGTCGACTATAGGGCCCTTAACAGGAAAACGAAAAAAGATCATTACCCGATGCCACGAGTGGAAGACCAACTGGATCTACTTGCAGGTAATACTCTATTTACTTCTCTAGATTTGGCATCGGGCTATTACCAGATCCCCTTATCGGAGGAGTCACGTCCCAAAACTGCCTTCGTAACGCCCGATGGGCAGTTTGAGTTCAACCGCATGCCTTTCGGTCTGGTTAATGCACCTTCGGTGTTTCAAAGGACAATAAATAAAATCCTTAAGGAAGCTAAAATCAAATATGCCATTGTATACATGGACGATATCCTAATTCCATCTAAGGATTTTGATGAAGGACTGCGAAGATTAGAAGAGGTGTTACAGCTGCTACGGGAAGGTGGTTTGACCTTAAAGTTAAGTAAATGCCATTTCTTTCTTGACTCGGTGGATTTTCTAGGATTTAACGTCAGCGCTGACGGTATTCGACCTGGCAATAGGAAAACTGAAGCAGTCTCGAGATTCCCGCGTCCTACTAACCAGCATGAGGTACGTCAGTTTCTTGGTTTATCTGGTTTCTTTCGACGATTCATCAAAGGGTATGCGATGATCACAGCTCCTTTGACGGATTTGTTGAAGAAAAACGTTGGATGGTTCTGGAATAACGAGCATGAACAAGCATTTCAAAAGGTAAAAGAGTTACTCACAAATCGACCTATACTTGCACTATATGATCCTAAGGCAGAAGTAGAACTACATACAGATGCTTGTAAGGAGGGTTTGGCAGGTATACTGTTACAACGGAACTCAAATGGAGTGCTGCAACCAGTATCTTACTTCAGCCGTAAGACGACATGTGACGAGCGTAAGCTGCATTCCTATGAGTTGGAAACTCTCGCAGTTATTGCTTCACTGAATCGATTTAGAGTCTATCTCATAGGAATTCCTTTCAAAATTATGACCGATTGTAGCGCCCTGAGATCAACGTTAGTTAAGAGGGATTTGATACCCCGCGTATCTCGTTGGTGGATTCAGCTACAAGAATTTGACTGCACAATAGAGTACCGACCCGGTGCTCGAATGTCCCATGCAGACGCGCTCAGCAGGAATCCGGTGACTAGTGAGGTAAGTGAAGAGCACGTTCTAGATGTTTTGTCCATACAGGAAGGCGACCAGGATTGGATAGCTACGGTGCAGTCTGCTGATGACGAGATAAAGAAAATAAAAGAAATCCTTTCCGACCCTTCTGTTGAAGAAGCCATGGATGTGCATAAAAATTATAAGCTTAAAAACGATAAAGTTTATCGTATCGTCGGGGAAGAGATTAAATGGGTTGTCCCTCGAGGTGTAAGATGGCAGATACTGAAGATGAATCATGATGATGTGGGGCACTGGGGATTCGAAAAAACTTTACAACGCATCAAAGAACATTATTGGTTCGCAAAGATGCGCAGGTTTGTAAAGAAATATGTTACCTCATGTTTAGAGTGTGCACATCACAAGACTCCTGGTGGAAAACGCGAAGGTGTGTTGCATCCCATAGAGAAGGAGAGTACACCTTTCCACACCGTGCATGCAGATCACTTAGGACCATTTATCAAAAGTAAAAAAGGAAACTGCTACTTATTGGTAATTGTAGATGGTTTTTCTAAATATGTTAGCATTAATGCAGTCAAAAACACGAAATCTTCTACCTCAGTACAAGTTATGAAACAGTACGTAAGTTATTTTGGAGTTCCGACACGTTTAATTACAGACAAGGGCACGAGTTTTACCAGCAAAACATTCCAAGACTTTGTCACCTCTTATGGTATAAAGCATATCCAAAATGCTGTTGCCACCCCCAGGGCCAATGGACAAGTTGAGAGGTTCAACCGAACTATTTTAGACGCCTTATCTACATCAAATCATGGTGAAGATGACAAGTCCTGGGATGAGCACATTACGGACATACAGGTCGGTATCAACACTACCAAACACAAAACGACACAAAAAAGCCCTTCAGAACTGCTATTTGGCTTCAATGTTCTAAGTAGAACAGAAGGTAAGTTAAGTGAGGTGATAAACGATACGTTAAACAGGATTCCGACAGAAGAGCTAAACGATCTAAGGCAGGAGACTGGGGAGAAAATAAAACAACAACAGGTAAGAGATGCTATTAATTACAATAAACACCGAAAAGCGGCGACACAGTACAAAGAGGGAGACCTAGTGCGTGTGGCGAGACAGGTACCTCACGACGGTAAGTCACAGAAACTTGTCGTAAAGTATCAAGGCCCTTACCGCATAATAAAAATGCTCGATAATGATAGATTTTTGATCGAGGACACTCCTTTAACTCGAAAGTGTGGAAGAAGATACGAAGCTATTGTTGCCATAGATAAAATACAACCATGGATGAATTTCACTAGAAACTTTGAATCTGCATCATCTGAAAACGAAGATACCGAAAAAGATGAGTAATTAAGATTATCAAGTTAAGGCTGTGCCCTCGATCAAAAATATTATTTGATTAGACTTAACACCTTTATTTAATTAGTCGCAGAATGTCGATAATCAATTTAGGTTAAGAAATTCTACACATGTCATTTTCCAAGATTATAATGTACATTTATGTACCTACCTGTGTATATATATATTACCTATATGATTAACATGTAAATTTAAAAGCAAATGTATATCAAAGTTAGAAAAAGCGATGGGACTCGCTTTGAGTAGGATGGCCGAGTTGTTAGGTTTTGATAGCTATATTATTTAAATTATTAATAATTTTTAGATGATTCATACGTTGATTAATTAATTACACTTTTTACTGAAATGTAGTTAACATTTGTTTCATTTATTTTGTCTGTTAAGAGACATTCATTAATTGTCTAGCACTTCCGGTTATGTCTAATTTTGTTAGTTATATTTTTTTAAATAATATTAATTATTTTTATTTACAAGTTGATTAATTAACTATTTTTTAGTGCAATGCATTTAATATTTTTCCATTTATCTTGGCAACTCATAAATTTGTCTAGCACTTCCGTTAGTTGTTAAGTTGACTAGATTTACGTTCGCCAACACGAGACGTCAGCCGATCGGATGCGTCGACCAATCACAATCCACCACCTCTCCACTGTGGTGGGGAGTTCAGTGGTGTGATGGCGCGAGGTATTCGATTCGACCGTCAGTCTGAGTTGAGCTCCGATCGAAGTAACATTGTGCGAGCGATTATAAGAAATTCTGTGAAGTTTTTATGCTACTTGGTAATAAATTTGAAGTGAAGTGGAAAGTTATACGAAGTTTAATTTCATCTGGCCTAGCGCAATAGAACTAAGATCGTTGTTAATAAAACTTCTTCATCATTTTGGGCTACGTGATTCGCATTAAATTGTTTCTGTGGCGTAATTGCTGATTTGACATTTACAGCTGTCGGTTTTGTAGCGGACTTCGAACTCGATGCCGTTTCCGTCGGTGATTTCGAAAAAGCGTCGTGAAGTTTCGTATTATGCTCACCGTTGCAATGTTTGCATCGTTTGAGCGAAATGCACACATTATTGAAATGATGATATAAACAATTTTTGCATACTTTTAGTTTCGTAATTGTAGTTATTTTAGCATCTGGGGTCATTGAATTGAAATTATCGCATTGAAATAAATCATGCCCCTGGTTACAAAGTGGGCAACGGCGCGTGTATGTTGCATTTGACTGATAATTTTGAGCGCCAAATTTCTTATGATATGATGATAGTTGTGGTTTCTGTTGATTAGGATAGAAAGTGCTTCTTTTGAATGAATTTTCTTGATTTTGATGAAACCTTCTGATATGCTGCGGTTGAACGGGCTTCGGTGTCTCTTTTTCCCTTCTAGTGACAGGTTCGAGAGCAATGAACTTTCCTTCAATAAAATTCATAAATTCTGTTAATGTTGGAAGCTCCCTTGGTGACTCACGGGCCTCCTTATACTCACTAAAAGTTTCAGGGTCAAGCTTTTTTGATACCAAATGTACGATGAGCGGATCCCACGAATTGGTGTCTACTCCAAGGTTGTGGATGGCATGAATGCATTCTGCAGTGACGTCATGCAACCGCTTGATTTCTGATGCTGTCTGTCGTTGTACATTTGGCTGATTTAGCAGGATTTCTATATGTTTTGTGAAAATAAGCTGAGGGTTATTGTAACGATGCACAAGTATTTCCCAAGCAGTATCATAATTTTCCTCTGAAATATGTAAATGCTGAATAAGTCTTTCCGCTTCTCCCTTTACTTTTCCCTTTAAGTGCTGCATTTTCTGTGATTTTGTCAACATATTGTTAGTGTGGATAGCAGCCGAATATAAATCAAAAAATGTGGGCCATTGCACGTAGCTTCCGGCAAAAATTGGAATTTCTAAACGTGGAGTTGATTGCTGGAGGTGATTCGTAGATGATAATTTCTGATTTAATTTTCGTTTGATATCCTTGAAAAGTCTCTCATGTTCATTCAACTCGATATCATAATCACCATTGCATCCTTGGGTAATGTTGTCAATATCTAAATGCAGGACGTCAATAGCATTCCATTTTGATTGAAGATTACGCAACTCATCCTCGATCTCCCATTTTTCTGTTAACAGGTCAAGGTTTATTCCGCTTAATAGTCGCTTAAATGCTCTGAAGTTAGTTTTCTGCTTAGATAGCAAATCTTGTAGCGGGTTGCTTCTTGGTGTTATTTTAGGCTCGGCGGATGGTTGTTGTCTGTATAAAGATAGTGCATGATAAGTATCCTGGTATATTTTCAATGTCTTCTCATAAACGTTTCCTGCGAAGTATTCCTCATCTCTTGAATATTCACTCTCTAAAAGTAGATTATGGTTCTGATCAAACTCTCCCCAGACGTTTTCTAGCGTGTCTATGCGTCTCTTGATGTAGTCAGGTGTCTTCCTGCTCTCGGAGTCCTTACTAAAGTTTGATTTAACTTGCTTGATGATTTCCAAAATTTCTGCTTGGCGGCTGATTACGGCTTCCATCTTAATGAGTTAGTAATAAAAAAGGAACAAGCTTACTGATAACTGCTGATTGTAGCTGGATATCGTAATTCAGTTACGATTTATCTGCTCACGATGATAGCTGATACTGGTGCGTGGTGCTATTGCCTCTGCCGTGCAGCCTTGGGGCGCACGAGCAAAAACAAATCCAGGAAAAATCCAGTTTTCACTTAGTCACTAATTAAAATGATCACAGTTTAAACGGTATGATTATTTTCATATAAAAAAAGTCAATGATAATGATAACTTATTTCACTGATATTAAACTTGTATTTTTGACTAATGAAAACTTTCACTGATACTGATAACTTAGACTTTATAATTGCGCAAAGCACTCGACAAACGCGATTCCCTATTCGACACGATCCGCGCGCGTGCTCAATGTCGAAAAGAATTGATGATAGGTAAAAATAAAACAATAGAATGATATTTAAAATGATGATAAAATATAAAAATGCTTTAACAAAAATATATATTATAATCGGATATATATATTTTAATCGGATAGTCAAGGATCATAGGACTATAGATATGTTAGGATGCTGATAAAGGATCGAAGGACCAAAAATATGTAGGGTGTAGCCCTACACACTTTAGATGATAGGAATGATAGACTGATAGCTGATCAGTATATGATAAAGGGATGCTGTTCTGATATTTATATGATAAAAGGGTGCTGATAGGAAATGATAAAGAGGAGTTCAAAATGATACAACCGTGTCGAGTGCTAACCGTGGTAGAACTGATTTATTTTAAAACGCGTGTAAATAAAGTGCAAGTTCGCAAATTACAAATGTCGCAACAATTAGGTATTCCTTACATCGATGTGCGGTTCATTCACCGTACAATTTTTATTACTCGTAAACCAAGTCAATATTTAAAAAAAGGTCAAGTAATAATGTTTTAAATTGTCTCTAATATTTTTTAGAGTTTTCATTCTTTCTGTAAGTTTTAAAATCCATTTAAGCTCAAAGTGGCCACTTTTGGCAATTATGGATTTTAAAACTTACAGAAAGAATGATAACTGTTGAAGAGTTATTCAAATCAATAATAGTTATTCAATCGTGGTGTTTTTTATTTCATTTTTATTATTTTTCGCATCAGATTCGCCACCCAATCCATATCGGGCCTGCTCCTCTACAACGGGCGCTACAACGAGCGTCACGACTTCGTGGCGCTTGAACTGATAAGCGCAGGCGCAGGGCGCGGCGGAGGGCCCGGCTTGCGATTCACGTTTGCGCTCGGAGGGGGGAGGACTGAGCTCACTGTTGCGGGCGACGTGGCTGACGGGATGTGGCATACGGTCGAAGTGGAGTATCTTAATCGGGTGAGTTGGTGAAATAGTTGGAGGTTTTTGGCGCCATTTTGTCGAGTTCAGTTCGGTGACCATTTTAATTATTCGCAAATTGATTCATGGTGGATATTGTGTCTTAAAATTGGTGCAGTTTTGTGGTACAAGTGTCTACGCAACTGAACAATATGTAGGATAATGGAAATAGGCGCGATCTTGGTTGTGTGCAGCTGAGACTTTTATTGTAGTGGTGACTACCTCGGCAGAAGTTAACGTGTAAACTGTCTTGATAATACTTGGTGCCAAATGCTCCAAGCAGCATTGGAAAGCGATGCACCCGCATTCTTACGTAAACTGAAACAATCTACCACTGAACTATTCAACACATGACACTGGCAAAAATTACTCCCTAAAGAGGAGAGTAGATTGCCAAACTAAAGAAGAAGAAGAAGAAATTAGTATAAGTTGATAAGGCCGGGCGAAGGACGCAGAGGGCTAGGCTTGCGGTTCACGTTCGCACTCGGAGGGGGGAAGACTGAGCTTACTGTTGTGGGCGACGTGGCTGACGGAATGTGCACACGGTCGAAGTTGAGTATCTTAATCGGGTGAATTGCTAAATAGTGTAAGTTGATAAGGTCGGGCAAAGGACGCAGAGAAAGGCCAGGCTTGCGGTTCACGTTCGCGCTCGGAGGGGGGAAGACTGAGCTTACTGTTGCTGGCGACGTGGCTGACGGGATGTGGCACACGGTCGAAGTGGAGTATCTTAATCGGGTGAGTTGGTAAAAAAGTATAAGTTGATAAGGCCGGGCGAAGGACGCAGAGGGCCGGGCTTGCAGTTCACGTTAGCACTCAGAGGGGGAAGACTAAGCTTACTGTTGCTGGCGACGTGGCTGACGGGATGTGGCATACGGTCGAAGTGGAGTATCTTAATCGGGTGAGTTGGTAAAATAGTATAAGTTGATAAGGCCGGGCGAAGGACGCAGAGGGCCGGGCTTGCAGTTCACGTTAGCACTCAGAGGGGGAAGACTAAGCTTACTGTTGCTGGCGACGTGGCTGACGGGATGTGGCATACGGTCGAAGTGGAATATCTTAATCGGGTGAGCTGGTAAAATAGTGTAAGTTGATAAGGCCAGGCGAAAGACGCAGTAGAGGACCGAGGCTACCGTTTACGTTCGCGCCGGGACGACTGAATTTACTGTTGCTGGTGATGTGTTTCATGACATGTGAGATATGATGGAAGTGCAGTATCTTAATAGAGTACATGTACAACCTGCGCTGTACCACAGCTGTACATCGTTAATAATTGCTTATTGATAAAGACACAACAGTTGCCGTAAAATATTTATTGATAATTTAGAAACGATTCTAAGTAAGTTGCTTCCTCGTCCTATGTACTTTCGAATTTTTGATTTAGATTTTGTTAATAGATTTGGTTCCATAACTTCTTAGCCTGTAAAATCCGATAAAATCCAAATTAAATTGTTTATTTGTGGCAATATCATGGTGGTTAACATTTAGTCTTAACTTAATTTAAAAATAATTATTATAAATGACACTTTGTTTCTATTCACAAGACTGCGACGGTGATACTTGATGATTGTGACAAGGCGCTATCGCTGGCTGGAGCGGCAGACTTTGGCATCAAGTACGCTTGCGCCAACTTCACACGAAAAGAGTTGCCACCGCGATGCGACATACCCACGGAAACATGCCATAGGTGAGTTATCACGTATTTCAATTATAAAGTATCTATCTATTGTAAATTAGAATATTAACTTTTTTTAGAGAGACTTTAAAAACAATACAATAGGTACACAGTTACACTATAGTGTAATTATGTACCATGATGTACACATACTGGGTGTAACAAGACCCTCAACGAAGCCTAGGTCTACGTATTGTGCCCACCATCAGGATCATTTCTGTTCAAAATTATTGCTGGGAATCGTTTTTAATTTTTAGTGTTAAAAAAGCATTGCATACATTACCACGCAATGTAACGGGTACAACAGACCGCGCGTGCGGGCGTATGCTACACAGCTGCGTGCGGCCGAGTTGAAAGGCAGCGTTTATGTGCGTGCTCATGAGATACATTGAGAAATGACGTTTTGAAGCCATTGTTTGTTATGAAATACTAAAAATTTTAATAATGTTTCTTTAGACAAAAATTAAGAAATAACGAAAAAAATAAGATTTCATAAAATTTTTTTTTTTTTTACTTTGACCTTCTATAACTTCGTAGCTATTGGCATAGTAGAACCAAATAAGTAGGCCAAATCGAGCCTCGAGCGAGCGATAAAGCTTAAACACGAAGGGCTGTCACATCGCTAGTTTATTCAGTCGTTAAAAAATGCATAGTCAATCTCTATACAAAATATTTTTTCCTTATAGGGTAAGCATCAGGGATCTATAATACAAAGTTTTTTTTATATTTTTTTGTACGTAGACCAGCGGGTCTATCGACTAAAATAATGAAGTTAATGTTAATTGTAATATGACAGATGTATGTGATACATTGGCTCTTTCGTTTTGACACCAATAAAAACTTACTAAAGAAAAGTAGTATGTATCACATCTATCTGTCAAATTACAATTTACATTAAATTCATTGTTTTCAGGAACTGACTACAGTGTTTTCATTGCCTATGACATACATGACATGACATATCATGTAATGTGATTTGAAAACTTACAAACGAAATAGGATTAATTAAAACGTGGCTTTACTAAATAATGTATTTATTCAAATAAAATAAAATGATTATGAAATTTTATTTTTTACACTATTAACTGTTTCTTACTTTTTCATTTACCTACACTTATCAAAATAATAATCTTTAAATTCGGAAATTGAATACTTTCCATAATAGGCATGCATAATAGGCTTTTTCCCATAGGATTTTGTGATTTTATAACAAAATTACACAATTGATATTGTGATATAGTGTTATCGTCACGTCTTAAATAGACGTGATAATATGGAATAATAGAACTTCCCTGAAAACCTTAGCTGACCTTCCTGTAACACGTATCTTAGATAGCAATTAGTATATAAGATGTAATTATGTTGGTTATAAAGAACATTCTACACATGACTGGGTTTCATTCAAGACGACGACATAAAACCACTTCATGGCGACCGTGACTATGTCCGCGCCGCGAGATCGGAAGTCAACAAGGTACCGCGAAAATAAGTTCCGCGCCGCCGCCGGTCTACAAGAAGACAACATAAGAAAGCTGTAAGTCCAATTTCTTTTCCGCTACGATGGCAAGCCAGTCCCAGACGTCGACAGAGCCTTTTAAAACAGTAGCTGTTTGGAGTGATGGTGGAACTTCGGAGATCACAGAGCAGCTCGACGGGCGAGTGGACCATCACCAGCAGAATTGTACGAGTATACCATAACTACTGCAAATCCGGGTGTGTGAGTGATTTTTTTTTATTATAGCAAGATTGTGCGAACCATTGACTGAAATTTTAGAGACTATAATTATTATTAAAATTAAGTAGTTACCTAACTACATATAACTTAATTTTTGGATTTGTTTGAATGATTGTTTAAATAATTATTAAAATAACTATCAATTTTGAGACTAATAGGAAAAAGAAATAGATGCTGTAGAATTACAAATAGCAAAAGGCTATTTCGATTTTTTTTAAGGAAATTATGTCGTTAGTAATTCATATCCATGATCAAGTTCGATGTAAAAGTCGCGCTCAAGCAAATTTTGGGCCCTAACCCCTAAGTTAGCCAATGTGGTGAAAATGAAATAGATATTTAGGTATGGTTGTTTAGCTGTATTAAAAATCTTTTTGTATTTAGTTGCAATTAGGTACAGCATGGGTTAGATTTAGTATTGTGAGTTAAATATTTTGCAGGATTTGGAATGACGATAAGAATCTAATTATGGAAGTCAGGGAATATATGGTTTATAAAGGTTCACATGCGATTGGATTGATCACCCAAGAGCGATGAATCTCTTATTTACCTTATATTCAATTTAGGATTGTTAGTTTGTTTTAGGTTTTGGAAAGAAAAGTTCAGTTTATGAAGCTCGATTATACGGTACACATTAAGTGAGGTATAATAGGGATTAGGTCCTTCAGTTATATCAAGGTACGAATGAGATTCCCCTTTGAATACTGTTGGAGACAAAATTGTATGTCTTAATTCATGACCCTATATGTATAAATAATGGTACATAGGTACAGTTGTATTTTTTTATTAAATGAAAATGAAAGTACGCCGGCGCCGGGCGAATGCGAATATTTATAAAAGTATGTACCTAGTGATGTATAATGTGAAAAAAATGTACCGATATTGTTATTATAAAAATGAAATCGAGAAAAGAATAGGAAATAAAGTCAATGTCACGTACAACGCGACGAGTCAGCAAGGTCAGTGTCGTGTCAATAACTCGAGTAATTTTCGAAGTCAGCAGAATACCAGAGCTATGTCAAAACATAGGAATGTGCAAATTTTAATTGATTGAATAATTTAATGACGAGAAAGAGAGTAAACGTCATTGTAAATATTTTTTGTCTGAATAGTAAGTACTGAGGTAAAAGAAAATACGTGATAAAATGTTGATATATTATTATTTTGTGACTCTACTAGGTATTTACGATAAGCAAGAATCTCTATCATGGGAGGCGCGCCGAAGACGCACCCATGAGAGTATTGATTGCATAAGTGAAAAATATAATATTGTAGAAGTCGTTGTAATTAAAAATGGGTTTAATAAAAAGTGTATTAAAACTTTGACCCAAAAGATTTCATGGAATAAAGAATTACCGTTAAGTGCGGTTATGTATTATTAATAACGAAGTTGAAAATATTACGGAGACTTGATACGTATTATACGTAATGATTATATATTTTTTTTGCCGTCAAGTAGTCATATAGGCATAAATAAAATGACTAAGTATGTCTAGGACTGCAAAAGCAGAAATTTTGTAATAAAAATAATAAAATTAAAATGCTGATAATTACTACAGCATTACAGCATCTACTTCTTTTTAAAGAATTATGTTCAGATATAGTTGGATGTAGATTTGTTTTGTTTATAATATTAAATAATATAACAGTGTAATGTGCATTAAAAAGTTTGTAGCTTACCCAATTATTAGCGATTGCTAAGGTTTTACTGATAGAATTTATTATGACGGAATTTATTAATTCCACGTAAGAAAATGTGTGTTTATATATTTACATCAGATATTATAAATGTTAGATTGTAAAGTCTCGGAAACATTCATACATTAGGTATAAGCAGATCGCCTTTGTTTATATAATGTAAATAATTACTAGTTTTTTTTCTATAGATAATAACAAATTATTCCTAGCTAAAACAAAGGGTCCTAGATATAAGCAATTAAAATATTTTGTTTGTAAGTAAGTTCTTTTATTATTTTGTAATTAAATATATTTACGAATAACTAGACTTATCTTGTAGTGTATAAGTACAGCTTGTTCTCATAATTAATATTGCGCCAATTTTTTAATGAAAAGTCACCTCCTAACGAGTGATCTTGTAATGTAAATATATAAGAATTCTCTAGAATTCTAAGAATAAAAATCTGTGTTATGAATAAGATATTTAGAATTATAAGAATTTTCTTTCAGGGGAGGGATGCCTGACCTTTTCAGGGGAGGTGTGATATAGTGTTATCGTCACGTCTTAAATAGACGTGATAATATGGAATAATAGAACTTCCCTGAAAACCTTAGCTGACCTTCCTGTAACACGTATCTTAGATAGCAATTAGTATATAAGATGTAATTATGTTGGTAATAAAGAACATTCTACACATGACTGGGTTTCATTCAAGACGACGACATAAAACCACTTCATTCAAACCACAAAAAAAAAATCGTCTGTTTCGACAAGTACAAAATGCCTTATTATTTAAAGTTAATGTAAAATATATCCTCATTCTTACAAATCTTTTTGTAATAATATCTTTGGAAAGCATGGTATGTACTGTAGGTAGGTACACGTTGAAATCATTTCGAACGGCGTGGCGGCGTGAAGCGTGCGTAAGCGCGGGCGGTATTACATTACATACGGCGCAGCCATGACTGTTGCACCTTTATCACCTTTAAATTTTGTCAGTGTGTGCGTGCGACGATGCATACGTACGGGCGCGCTCACATACAAACCGCGTTCGTGCGTATAAAGAGTAAGATGACTTACTTATTTGGTTCTACTATGCTATTGGTTTCCCAGGTATAGTCTAAAAGACAAAAATGATCCTGATGATGGGCGGAATGCGTGGACTTCGGTTTCGTTGATGATCTTGTTTCACCCATTATAGTGCTACCACTGTTATTATCTTTGTAGGTTCCTCGATCTGACTGGCCCCCTCCAACTCGGTGGACTGCCAAACATTCCGAGCAGTTTCCAAGTGAAAAATAAGGACTTTGTTGGCTGCATCTCGGATTTTTACATCGACCATAAATTCGTGGATCTCAATAGGTATGTTTGATATCTAGTTTTCAATAATTACTGTTATTTACTATCAGTTTGATATTTTATTACCTTTTATTGTTCGCAAACTAAACGTTATAATTATTGTGATAGTTTCGCAATATCTTTTTTGTCCGCGCATATTTATTGTATTTATTTATTTATATAAGTAATATAATATTAAAAAAACCGCATAAAATTCAACCTTATTTTCCTAGTATTAAAGGTCATTCTCGATCGAATATAAAACTTCGTCGTAAGTGCAGGGAATGGTTTTTAACACGTTTCGCAAGGGTCGGTCATTGGATGACGGTCGATTGATGAGGTCATGATGAGTGACAAAAAAAAATTATCTAGAGTTCCTCCGTGCTCCGGAAGGCACGTTGAGCCGTTGGTCTCGGCTTCATTTGCAGTCGTTAACGCCCATCAATCCGCATTGGGCCTGCGTGGTGGGTTATGGCCCATCCTTCTTATCCACCCATAAGGAAGTCTTGTGTCCCAGCAGTGGGGACATTAAAAATGGCTGATCGAATAAAGAATGGGCATCGGAAAACATCGGAAACAACATAACAAAGACAATTAACAAAAAGTATTTTGGCCCTAAAAATCATTTACAATTTCAACTTTATTGCAATGAAATAAATGTCAACGTCATTTCTAAGAAAAGCGAAAACACGATGCTTATTCCTTATCTTGAAGTACTGTACAAATGTTGACGCTTCTTTTCACCCTAGCTACGTAGCAGACAACGGCACTTTAGCGGGGTGCCCGGAGAAGCGGTCCCACTGCGGCTCCGCGCCGTGCTTCAACGGGGCCGACTGCAGGGACCTGTGGGACACCTTCATATGCGACTGCACTGAGGGATACACCGGGAAGGACTGCAGTGAATGTGAGCTTACACATTTTATAAAACATAGATTATCAGTTAACATAGATTATCATATAGTAATCCTTACTAATATTATAAATGCGAAAGTCCGTTTGTTTGTTTGTTTATTTGTTTGTTTGTTACGCTTTCACGACGCAACTACTCAACCGATCATCATGAAATTTTGCATACACGTTGTCAGGGGTACAGAGAAGGACATAGGGTACCTTTAATCCCATAAAAAATGATTGTTCCCGAGGGATAGCGAAAAACTTTCCACGCAGACGAAGTCGCGGGCGGCCGCTAGTCAAATATATTTATTATACACAACTTTTATGTTAAGCTGACGAATTTTGATCATAACCTGGCGTTTGTCTTGTTGACATTATTTATACCTTTTTAATCTTACTAGGATCATTCTTTCTCACTGATTCAAAACTATTGCTAATCTCATAAAGCAAGTAATTATTTCTATTATAAACTGGCCTGCAAAAGTAAGTACTACAGAGGCCTATTTTCATACAAACGAGGTAATTTGATGCTTTGGTTCTCCGTCCAGGATTAAACGGGGTGTGATTTGATAGTGGCCATTCAAAGAGTAAATGGAGGAGGCCCAGATCGCTAACGAAACCCAACGGATTAGAAGAGTCGTTTACACCAGAGACTGAACGGACTTTTTAGTGTTACATTTTCCATACTTTTGATGTAATTTTAACTTGTTATTTTTTTTAGTTCAACCCTGACCTAAACGACTCTTCTAATCCGTTGGGTTTCTTTAGCGATCTGGGCCTCCTCCATTTACTCTTTGAATGGCCACTATCAAATCACACCCCGTTTAATCCTGGACGGAGAACCAAAGCATCAAAGTTACCTCGTTTGTATGAAAATAGGCCTCTGTAGTACTTACTTTTGCAGGCCAGTGTAGTTACCCCAAAACTTTGGGACCTCAAAGTTGGCAACACTAGGCTCAGCGTTTGAAAAGATTAATAAATTAAATTTGCTGATAATTATTCTGTTTATATGTTAGCAACGACAGCCCCGTGGCGGTTCAGCGGCGACGGCATGTTGTCGTTCAACCCACTGCTGCGGCCCATCCAGCTGCCGTGGCTCAACGCGCTGTCGCTGCGCACGCGCCACGAGGACGCCTTCCTTATGACCGTGCAAGTCGGACAGAATAGCACCATATTCATCAGCGTGAGTACTACGATTACATTGCACACATTGCGTCGGCATGCTGTCGTAATTACACACATTGTAATTGGCTTTGGTTAAAAAATAAAAGGTATTTTTTTTATATTTTTTAACTACAGATTAGGCCAATTTAAGAAACTAATTTGAATATTTTAACATTTGGTCCCGTATTTATTTTTTTATAAATATATTTGTCGAGCGGATATGGTCAACCGGAATGACGTCATTAGTGGCATGAAAGTTTAAGAAGGAAAACCTTTGCCATCTACTTATAGAAAAAGAACGGCCAAGTGTCATTACCTGTCATAATGACTTTATGGTTGTTTGTAAACAAATAAGTTATAGTTAATATTTCTTCTATTTTATTCATTTAATCCAGTTGTGACGGTTCTAACCTACCTTCTTAATTTGCCGCAATAATATTTGAGGTGGTAAAATTATAATAAAAATGCTTACCAGTGGAAACTCAGCTGAAAAACTTTGTAAAAACTGACACGCCCAATTTACCCAAATTGCGAAATGTATTGTATGTATTGTGTCTATTTTGGATGTAGGCTACATGGATGAAATTGTAACGATTGCTTGTGGACTGATAAATTTGCAGAATAACATAATAAACAATGTGTAAATATGTGCATACTTTATTTCTATTTACAAAGATTTAATAGTAGGGATGTGGAAAAAATTACGAGATAAGTTCATCGATATTTTTCGGGCGATATTAAATACTCTGATATATCGATAGATGTTTTTATAATAATTTTTCCAAAACATTTTTTTGTAATTACGTATGGATTCTAATAGTCGACACTATTTTGTCACTGGAGCATTTTGATTTTTTCCAACTTTTGAGTCTTAAAAATCATCGTAAAATTCGTCAAATTGAGCCAAAATTTCGCGTAGGGGTTTATTTTGCTATTTTTTATGTTTTACAATACCTTAAAATTAGAATCCATTACTTAATCATCATCCCATTTCATCCCATTTTTTTCTGAGAAATATTACCTATATCGATATTTTTTCACTTCCACCTTCCACCATCCCTAATGCCAAGTTCATTGTCAAAATTGTCTTTGTCCTTTTTTCTTTTTTTTATTATGGCTGGGGGATCTGTATGTGATGACGTCATATGAAGGTCATTTGAAGGTTAAAGCTTTTTATTGAATATTATAAATATCTTTAAAAATATAGACTTATTTTTAAATTTAATTAGTAGACACTGTACCGAAAGCTTATTCCTCGAAATGGTTTTGAGATTTCCAGTCATGTTCAAAAAGTTATCAAAGCCAATTACACCGAGGTGCTCACTAGCGGTGTGTTACCAACTCTAAAATGATTTTTGCCAACAGAAGTGAAGTCGTATTACTATAGGTTGCAGTCAGCATATTTTTAAACGGTTATATTTATTTAATTCTTACATTATCTTCACATCCATTCAATTAGTTCAATTCTATGGCTTTGCTTTTATCACCATATGTGCTTTTATTAAAACAAGAAGAGAAGATACGTCACCCGCGTATCGCGCGCGGTCCTACAAAGTCCAATAGACTTTACGTTCTCCAGGACAGCGATTCGCTTGTATGTACGTCAATGAGGATCAGTAACGATTTTTGTTTAGTGGCTTATCAGAAAGCTTATGCCACCACATGATTAACTATGAAGAAATTTTTACGATATCTCTTAAACCTGAAAAGATATACGAGCTAAACACTGGTTTTTTGGAGGTCCTTATGACGTCATCTTTCTCTTTTTATTTTAATCGAAGGTTAGATGTCGATTTCTTATGCAAGGAAGCTGAACCTTAATTATATTCTAACTTGTGTCGCAGTTAAAATCCGGCCTCCTCCACTACTCATACAATGGCGAGACGATGTTTCTCCCGTCGATGAACCTGGCCGACGGCGTGTGGCACCGCGTGGAGATCAAGTGGCTCGGCACCGACATATCGGTCAGCATCGACTACGGCCTCAGGACTGCGCTGCTGCCGATGTTGGCCAATAAAGTCCAGGGGCAGTACATTGGCAAGATTCTGATCGGAGGCCCGGATAGCACCGCGGGGCTGTTGGCGTCTGAAGTTGGGTACTTCGAAGGGTGTATTCAGGTATGTTGTTCAAATAGGTATTGATTAGTGGCTCTGTGAGCTGTAGAACTCACGTTAAAAAGTTAACTCAAATTGTAAGTTGTTTAAAAATGTATAGATGTCGTCACGACGAGGTTTTCTAAGCACATACGTACGCTACAGGTATTTTTATTATTTGGTATATTCGCAGCTAGATGGCGCTTCTAATTTTGATTATTTTTCGAAAAGTGTTTGTTTTTTATAAATTTCATAAAATTAGCTAGACTAAAAAAATCTATATAATTATCCTCACAAAATTTCACGAGAATCGGTTGAGAAATGCCGAATGCGACCTGTAGAGGAGAATAAACGGACAGACAAACATTCGTCGGACATTACGAAAGAATTTTCGCCCAAGCTGAAGCAGAGACGCTTCGCGCTCGCTCGGTTAATTATAGAGAAGGTAATATTAAAAAGAAGATAATCATGATTAAATTCTATCACATTCAGGACGTGAGAGTGGGAACCAGCCAGTCGCTCCTGAATCGACCAACGGTGAGAGAGAACGTGCGGGATGGCTGCCAGTCGCGCGCCGACTGCATGCTGTCGATCTGCCCACCATACGTGAGTACAACTTACTTCTGTATTGTTGAATCCAAATTTACCTTCATTTTTTCTTTCTTTTGTCTTCATAAATACAGAGTTAGTTACCGTTAAACGGTCCGTATAATCACAGAATATATAATGTATAATGATGCTTGCTATGCCTCACAGTACTTTAAGTAGGTTATTTATTAGTCTTAGATTTCTGAGCAAATGAATTTCGTGAAATTGTAGCTATACCCTTAGTTTATTGATTGTTTTTTACTTATGTTTTTCGTGTACCAAATAACATTGCTTCTGGTAATTTCACTGATCCTATGTAGCGATATATGATTGCGTTGCTACATCCTGTTCTGTCTCTGAAATATTATTCATGCAATTTCGGTGTTGATGAAAAAACAACTGTTTATCAGTTACTAACTTTGATGTCATCTTGTAGAGTGACTGCATATCAGGCTGGGACAACACCGAGTGCGTGTGTTCATCGGGGCGTGTGGGGCCGACCTGTGCGGCGGCGTGCGAACTACGGCCCTGCCCGGCGGGCGCCGCGTGCCGGGCCGACTCGTCGCCGCGCGGGTACAGCTGCCACTGCGACGAGGGCAGCCACATCACCGGTGCGTACTACTAGTGCTGCAGGCTGTATAGTGCGAGCTGCGGCCCTGCCCGGCGGGCGCCGCGTGCCGGGCCGACTCGTCGCCGCGCGGGTACAGCTGCCACTGCGACGAGGGCAGCCACATCACCGGTGCGTACTACTAGTGCTGCAGGCTGTATAGTGCGAGCTGCGGCCCTGCCCGGCGGGCGCCGCGTGCCGGGCCGACTCGTCGCCGCGCGGGTACAGCTGCCACTGCGACGAGGGCAGCCACATCACCGGTGCGTACTACTAGTGCTGCAGGCTGTATAGTGCGAGCTGCGGCCCTGCCCGGCGGGCGCCGCGTGCCGGGCCGACTCGTCGCCGCGCGGGTACAGCTGCCACTGCGACGAGGGCAGCCACATCACCGGTGCGTACTACTAGTGCTGCAGGCTGTATAGTGCGAGCTGCGGCCCTGCCCGGCGGGCGCCGCGTGCCGGGCCGACTCGTCGCCGCGCGGGTACAGCTGCCACTGCGACGAGGGCAGCCACATCACCGGTGCGTACTACTAGTGCTGCAGGCTGTATAGTGCGAGCTGCGGCCCTGCCCGGCGGGCGCCGCGTGCCGGGCCAACAGCTGCCTTGACATTGTCATTAAATAATTACTAATACATAATTCCGAGCTGAAGCGGCGGCGGGACTTACAGAACTAAAATCTCAACTTTTATTATACAGGGTGCATTTGAAATCACTCCAAATTTTAAGGATGTGTTCAGTTCATGAAACTGAACAACTTTCACTAAGAAACAGGGTCAAATATGTAAAAAAAAGACTTTTCATACAAAACAAAGAGATCACGTGATCAGTTTAGTATGGGATGACCAAAATTTGTTGGCGTATTTCGACACATGTTTCATGGAGAAAGTTGTTCAGTTTCATGGACTAAACACATCCTTAAAATTTGGAGAGTGATTACAAATGCACCCTGTATTTCAATAAACATAAACTAGGTTCGTTTGAGTAACTTCCCTGGTTGTTTCAGAGGATGGTTGCGTGGAGAGTGGGTCGCAGGAGTGCCCGGGCGGGTGGTGGGGCGCGGGCGCGTGCGGGCCCTGCGCCTGCGCGCCGGCCCGCGGCTACCACCCGCACTGCCACCGGACCACGGGACACTGCCACTGCAAGGTACGTTAAAGTCCGTTCGCTCAGATAGTGTTGCCCTTTTATCTCACCGCCTTTGCACGTGCCGCTTCTTGTCAAAGGATGCCGCCGCATAAACAAAGAATACCACGTGCGGCGTACACCCGCAAGTCAATTTGGATGTTGGCAGTTTACATAGAAGGGTCGTAGTGAAAGGCTGTCTTTATTAGCGGTATTCCTGTCTTTGAACACAAGTGCTTGCGGGTGTACCGACACTATCTAAGCGAATGGACCGTACATGATTAAAATTAAAAAAAAAATTAAAAATGTTTATTTCTTCCAAAATCAGTACAAGCAATATTCTGAGGCTGGAACCAACCAAGTAGGTATTATAATACCTGTATTAGGCGGCTCCGCTCCTCCATAGCAAAGGGTACATATGTATGCAATTTAAAATAATAAAAATAATTAACAAATATTCTTACAAACTATTGAAATTATTAGGCCTTCTTACATAAATGTGTGTGTGTGTGTGTGTGTGTGTTTGTTTGTTCGTTTGTGTGTGTGTGTGTGTGTGTGTGTGTGTATGTGTGTGTGTGTGTGTGTGTGTGTGTGTGTGTGTGTGTGTGTGTGTGTGTGTGTGTGTGTGTGTGTGTGTGTGTGCATGCATGTATGTTTAAGTGCATAAGTGAGAGGGTGTATGAATTTGAGTGTTTTTGTTTGCGCATGTGAGATTTTACAAGCAAAACCAAATACCAATAATTATGAACAGACATAACGTTTGCCTAACCCTACGATAAAATATAATCTTGGGATCGGTTATTTTAACCATTAGACACTATACCAAACTAGAAGATTGTTTTTAGAAAATCTTCTGTCTCTTTATATCCTAAACTTTTCAGAGCCTTAATTAACGTTTTTTTACATTCTTTAAATTGCATGCTGTAAATATTATAATTATTTTGCATTTTTTTATAAAGGCGAGCAGATTGGGCTTGAAATTGTCGCTTAGCAAGTGAGGTTCTACAGACATGGATCGGAACTACTCTGTCCTGTCTTCTCCCAGACAGCAGGTTCGGATTATATGGTAAAGTTTTATGTAGCTTAAGAACTGAGGTTAAAATATATAACTTCCTGATCGATAAGATGTCACAAAGGGTGTAAAGTTCGTCAGTCGGAAAGCGGTAGGGTTTAAAAAACATAGTTTTAAGTAAGCATCTTTGTGCCCTTTCCGCTTCAAGGAACTTTGTCTTAGTGGCACCGCCCCAAACAGATAAACAATAACCTATTACAGATTGACCCAATGCGAGATATATACGGAATAACAAATTGCGAGTGGTAACATGTCTAAGGGTTTTAAAGATCCAAATTAAGTTTCTTATCCTTTTATTTATGTGTTCAATCTGCGGATGCCATGAGAGCCGTTGATCAATAATGATTCCAAGGTATTTTACTGAGTCAACGCAATTGATTACGGTGCAGTCACAGGCTGTTATGTTATTATTTCTATTACAAAGGTGTAGTTTAAGTTTATGATCGGGGTTGGGCTGCGACCTTCTGTCAATAGCAAAACAAACATAGTTTGTTTTGGAAACATTTAGTGTTAAAAGGGATGACTTAAGCCAGTTTGCAACCTTAATGAGGCCATTTTCTGCTGTTTTAAACACAGAGTTCCAACAAGAACCATGAAACACTATGGCGGTATCGTCTGCATAGGAAATAATTCGACCACCCTCAATCTCAAGGTTAGTTAAACTATTTAAATAAATAAGGAATAACGTGGGACCAAGCACGCTTCCTTGGGGAACCCCATATATTATTTCGGACTCGCAACTCGTGTGATTGCCGATTTTTACACACTGTGAGCGCCCTTGTAAGTAATCAGTCAGTAGATTCAGCGGGCCACCCCGAATACCTATGTTTTCCATTTTTTCCACAAGGATAGGAATGGATACGGTATCGAAGGCCTTTTTTAGGTCTATAAATACAGCTAGCGTCCTTTGACCCCCGTCCATATATTTAGTAACTAAAGATGTTAGAGTTAGAACAGCATCCTCCGTAGACTTTCCCCGTCTGAACCCGAATTGTGCGCTTGATAATATGTCAAATTTTTCGAGATAGCTTATTAAACGTGTGTTAATCAATTTTTCGAGGATCTTAGAAATTGCAGGCAACACCGAAATGGGCCTGTAATTATTAACATCTTTTTTATCACCTCCTTTATGTACGGGTGTTACAATAGATTTTTTAAGTAAGGTAGGAAAGATGCCAGTTCTAAAACTAAGATTAGCAAGGTGGCTAATTACAGGGACCACGATCGACCTGGTCATTTTAAGGAATTTTACTTGAATACCGTCCCACCCAGGGGCACTCTCAGATTTTAGACTCGAGAGTACCGCATCCACTTCTGCAGGGTCAGTGTCTAAGAGGACAAAGGATCCTAGCTGTGAGGTTGTAGTAGGTGTTGTGCAGTCAACAGATGGTCGGGGACTATGGACAATTTCTTCCGCAAGTTGCTTACCAACATTAGCGAAAAAGTTATTAACAGTGTTAATTGAATCAACAGGTGAGTTCTTGATGCTTAATAGTTCGTTGCTCTTAGTTTTACTATTGTTAAGATGAGTTATATCTTTTATGGATTTCCACAATTGTTTGGAATTTTTAATATTACTATTTAATAATTCAGATTCATATTTACGTTTTAATTTTTTAATCAATTTGTTGCAGTAATTACGATACCTTAGGAATGTTACTTTTAAAATTTCATTATGCGGATCAGATCTCAATTTTAGTTGCATTTTATTTCTGTTTCTAATGCACCGCAACATGCCACTAGTTATCCAAGGTTTAATAATACGTTGATTACATGAGATTCTCTTTACCTTAACACTTTCATCCATGGATGATTTTAGTCTATTAATTAATTGTTCGACAACAAAATTTGGATCATTACTAAATAATAAGTTTGATAGGTGTTTATTTACAAGTTTATCAGCAGCCTCTTCAAGATCAATAAATGTTTTGATAGTTGGGAAAGTGTAGTTAGCTTTAATTTTAGAGATACTCATGAAGACTGAGGCATGATCAGTTATTGCAGTATATAAAACTGCAATTTTAGCTGAAAACTTGCTCTTTTCAATCTTTAAGATGAAATGGTCTAGACAGCTATTTTCACGTGTAGGAAGTTTGTGTCCCGCTAAGAGACCATGTGAGGAAAGCATATTAAGATAAGAGGCCCGATTGCTTATTTCGTAAGAAGAGTCATTTTCTTTTGCAATTAGATTTATATTTATATCACCGGATACTATGATATTTGCATCTTTTTTAATTTCGGCCAATACCGTATCAAGTGAATCAACAAATCTTGTAGCGTTTGGATGTGAAGGGGATCGATATATACCCAGTATAGTACAACCACATATTTTTAGCTTTATACATGAAGCATTATCTAACATAAGTTCTACAAAAGTAGGATTTAACTTTGATTTGGCATATATGACCACCCCATCATTTTGATTAGAATTGTTGGTGGTGTTGAAATGTGTGTAGTTACGCAAGCAAGGGATGGGTTTATTTGGGTTGAGATAACATTCGGTTAATATTAAAACATCAATTTCCGAGTTTAAATCCGATAGAGTAGCTTCAAAGTTATCGAAATTGCAATAAATACTTCTTATATTTTGTTGAATTATAGTTAAACTATTTTTGTTAAGGTTTTTAATATGTTTATTTAGATTTTCTATGTCACTTATATCAGATGTCGCCACCTCAATGTTGTCTAATTCTTTTAAGTATCTAAGGTTGTCTGTATCCATTTATTGTTTGTTTGATGCTGAGTTTGATTATGTAAAGGAATGGTTTTATGTAGTAAAAAATGTGTGCATGCAATAAGCAAAAGATTGTAGATGTGAGTATTGGTATTCAAAATGTGAAAGTAAAACTTGTGTGTATATACTGTGTGTATGTATGAGTATGAACGAGTAAGTGTGTGTAGGTGTGTATAATAAGAGCATGAAATGTCAAGAAGATACTTGTAAATGTATATATTGGTGTTCAAAATGTTAAAGTAAGTGTTACGTGTGTATGGTGTGTGTATGTATGGGTATGCACGAGTAAGTGTGTGAGTGATAATATAGGCCGGTGTAATGGAATAAATTATGCCAAGAATACATGCAAAGTAATTTAGAATAGAAAACTGAGTTACTACTCTTGAGTTACTAAAATAACAATATAAAATAACAAAATAACTTAAGATACAAAAATTAAGTACGTTAATATAGTGCAAAAAAATTACTAGTCATATGGTAGGGTTATACAACTGTTTGATTTGAGCTTCATTAGTGACAGTTATTATTGGAGAGTTTTCATTTTTCCTAACATAGATATTTCCGTAGGCAGTCCAGCAGAAGGTGTAGTCTGTCGACTTTATTAGATCACGCGCAAGGAAATAAAGCCGTGAAGCCTTAGGTGTCAGTTGTTCTGAGACAAAAATCGGGGTCTCTTCTTGTAAAACGAATCCTAGATGCTTAGCCCGAAGTTTTGTTTTATTTGCAAGATTGAAGGTTTTACATTTCTTCAGGATATCAGTTTTTTGTATGGTTGAGGACAATTCAACCACAATGGGCGCACTAGACACATTATCTTTTTTCCCACGTACTCGGTAGATGTCCTTGATGTCTGATTTAGCCATATTTGAACCAACAGTGGATGATAAACAGGTAACCATCTTTATCAAATCATCTTTAGACTCTTTCTCTTTTTTAGGCGCGTTCTTTATTTCAAAATTGGCTTTTCTATGATTTTTCTGCATGGTTTCAATTTTGTCTTCTAGGGTTATAATATATTTTGCATCTTCTTTTTTCTGTAGTTCCAGCTTTTCGATTCTCTTTAATAGTTCTGCGTTTTGGTTTGATAAGAATTCAATAGAACATTCAATCTTAGTGTTGGTTTCCTGTATTTTATTCAATGTAGGGTTTATTTTTTTAAATTCATTTCGTTGGGCCGCAAGTAAGGATGTAAACATCTCGCGCATTTCATCCTTGAATGCAGACAGATCATTGTTGCCAGTGCTAGTGCCAGGCTGTGTCACATCTGCAGGGCTACCGTATTCCTTTCTTTTTTTCGCACGACCAGAGACAAAGTTCGGGGGGGTAACGGTAGGGTCAAACGATGCCGAAGAGTCGTTCACGTTTGTTTCTGATAGCGACTTATTCATATTTATTACTTTCTTGTACTAGGTGTCCACAACACGTAAGAGAGGATATTCACAAGTTTTAAGTTATTATCTAACGCTAGTACACTATGAGCGATGCAGTTTTTGAAAAGAATTACCAGGATCGCATAGGCTTGTAAAGATATATTGATGGCGTGATCTTTTATATAGTATTGACAAGTTATTGACAATATTCAGATAGAACAGCGACGTGCTTCGGCAATCCAAGGGTCCTAGCGGCTTGAAGAGGTATAGGCGCCACGTTCCAATTGATCGGGTAGCCAAAAATCATGTAAGTTTGGTAACAAGATACCAGGGTATCATATTCTTGAAGCGGTATACAGGCGCCAAATTCAAACTATTTTTATCTGGGACTTTAAATTCACTATACTTGGATCACATAAACTTCAAAGGGTGTAATTGTGAAACCAAATTCTGATGGCGCTAATTTCAAACAAATTTTTATCAAAAAATTTGATTTTCAAAAGTTATTAGTTCTGATTACAAACTTGTAGTACCAGGATCGCATAGGTTAGCGCGGTTCAGTCGGCGCACAACGTGCAGTCGGAGGTTGGCTAGTGTGCGTGCAAATCCGGTCGAGCTGTTATTTACGCTACGCACCCAGTCGCAGTATGTCCACTCACACAGATGCAGCAGGAGGCGGACGGGCAGCGAGGCGGCGGCGGCAGTTGCGATGGCGCACGCGCAGTATGCGAACTCTTGATGGTTTATGCACTCCTAATTTTCTTCACCGAATTAATCTTTTTAGATTTTAATTTATTAATTAAAAATAAAAGAATATAACTTTAGAGACGTCTACTCGTAATCGAGGTCCGGGGGGAGATGATTATGTGTACTACACTACTTATTACACACTTTTTTTTTTATACACGATACCAAGGGCGTCGCCAAGGATGGGATGGGAGGGAGGGGCAGCTGCCTTTCCCCTAGAGGTTAAAAAACTGTAGCCAACTGCAAAGTAGGTAACCAAAGTTCTTAGGCTTTTCTGATAAATCCCGCATCTCAAAACTTGAATAAATTCACTAGGTGCGCTTGAATGTACCTACAATTCATATTTTTCTCATCCTCCTTAATATTAACTTGCCGCCCACCCTGAACCATGGCCTGGCGACGCCCTTGAGTGTATACTTACTATACCAATTATTATAAGTTCTGTTATCTCTGTCTGTTTGTAACGATTTCACACTTCAGCCGCTGAATCAAATTTGACGGTTTTTGCTAGTGATATTCTTGTTATATACTTATTTTGAAAAAGGATAAAGCTCCTCAATACACGCCTTTTTGCCGTTTCCCACTGTCTCATGCTAGTCGCAAAATCTCCTTTCACAAAGCTCTGTCATTTTAAAATAAGAAAAAGTCCTTCTCTTCATTCCTAGGAGAACCACTACAAACCTGCAAACTCCGAAGACTGCCTACCATGCAGTTGCTACGCCATGGGATCGATGAACAGCTCGTGCGACACCGTCACGGGACAGTGCTACTGCCGCGCTGGAGTTATAGGCCGCGCCTGCGACTCCTGCGCTAATGTTTACGCTGAAGTTGCACCTAACCAGGGCTGCGAAGGTATACAACTACAAACCTATGGTTGCTACATTATAGGATCAATGAACAACTCGTGCGACGCGGTCACGGGATAGTGCCACTGCCGCGCTGCGCTGGAGATATAAGCTGCGCCTGCGACTCCTGTGCTAATTAATGCTTACGCTGAAGTCACGCCGAACCAGGGTTGCGAAGGTGATTGGAAACAACTACAAACCTATGGTTGCTACATTATAGGATCAATGAACAGCTCGTGCGACGCCATCATAAGACAGTGCTACTGCGTTATAGGCCGCGCCTGCGACTCCTGTGCTAATGCTTACGCTGAAGTTGCTCCCAACCAGGGCTGTGAAGGTAGGTTTATATCAAATAAGAAACAACTACAAACCTATGGTTGCTACGCTATAGGATCGATGAACAGCTTGTGCGACTCCGTCACGGGACAGTGCTACTGCCGCGTTGGAGTTATAGGCCGCGCCATCATAAGACAGTGCTATTGCGTTATAGGCCGCGCCTGCGACTCCTGTGCTAATGCTTACGCTGAAGTTGCTCCCAACCAGGGCTGTGAAGGTAGGTTTATATCAAATGAGAAACAACTACAAACCTATGGTTGCTACGCTATAGGATCGATGAACAGCTTGTGCGACTCCGTCACGGGACAGTGCTACTGCCGCGCTGGAGTTATAGGCCGCGCCTGCGACTCCTGTGCCAATGCTTACGCTGAAGTTGCACCTAACCAGTGCTGCGAAGGTTGGTTTATATCAAATAGAAATCAATACACCTATGGTTGCTACGCTATAGGATCGATGAACAACTCGTGCGACGCGGCTGCGAAGGTAGGTTTATATCAAATAGGAATTAATGTACCTATGGTTGCTACGCTATAGGATCGATGAACAACTCATGTGATGTTGTCAAGGGACAGTGCTACTGTCGCGCTGGCGTTATAAGGCCGCGCCTGCGAACTTTAAATTCAGTATCCTGAGTCATAGAATGAATTTAAAGTTCTTGCTATAAATAAAGTAATAAAACGAAGGTTAAAGTAAACAGCACTAGATGGCGCTGTTATTCTATGAATAATAATAATCTTCGTAAATTATTTTGCAGTCGTATACGATGGATGTCCTCGGTCATTTTCTAATGGAGTTTGGTGGCCTCGGACCAAATTCGGCATTGAAGCCATCACCGACTGTCCTACAGGTAAACTCGTACAGAGGACTATTTTTTTATTACTTACTTATTTTTTAAATTTATAACATTATTTAAACAAAATGAATTAATTTATTAATTTATTTTAAAAAATTCAATTATTTTTGACACTGCTTAATTCTCAGGATCAAGTGGCAAAGCTACAAGGATGTGCGATGAGACGCAAGTGATACCCTGGCAGGAACCAGATATGTTCAATTGCACCACTTCAACTTTCTTCCAGTTAAGAAATCAGGTAAATATAATTAATCAATATTTACATTAACAACACACATCAAATTATGTATAATTAAAAACACAAAAGTTATCTAAAGTACTGTACCTGTTTGTCTGGTTCTTGCTTTTCCGCTAGGTGGCGCTGCACACTGCTGCTAACTGATATTTATTTAGTTCCCGTTGTGGCTCTAGATGTCACTGTGCTGTTTATATCGTTTTCTGAACTGCGGTGTTAAGATTTTTCCCAGTTTAGTTACTTGACCCGAGTAATCATTATTTTGTATCGCTTCTCGGCCTTTTGGCTAAGATCAAAGTGTAGTATCTGTTCTTTTCAGCTTAATATCTGAAAGTTCCCTCACTGAGGGACCAGTATATTAAACTGATTTTTGTAACTCGACGGGATGTTCGGGGCTCGCTCCACTCCCGTCACGGGTCGGCCCGGCATTGCAGTGCCGCCGGGATCGGCCCACATATGCCATTAAAATATTACTTCCTTGTGCTTTTGCATGTATTAATGTAACAAACCGATTGAAGGGTATATAAGGGTGGGTACCCACTTAGGTTCGCGAACCTCCGCGCTCCGCGAACCTGCATCGAAAATATCGTTTTCACTTCTCATGCTCGTATAGTTCGTCTTTATGTTGGGTGTAGGCTGCATAAAATCGCTTTTTATGCTCTAGTGCATAAAGTAAAATCTTCGTCTAAGTCTCAGGGTGGGTACCCACTTAGGTTCGCGAACCTCCGCGCTCCGCGAACCTGCACCGAAAATATCGTTTATCCTCTGCTGAAACAGGGCGCCGAGGTGTGTACGTGAGGGAACTCGTATGCGAAGCTGGTTCGCACAGGCACACACTGTAGCCAAAGTAAAAATATTTGTTTTTGCTATGGATCACTGTTCTAGGTTCGCGGAGCGCGGAGGTTCGCGAACCTAAGTGAGTACCCACCCTCAGAGTTTAAGACAAAGGTCGTCAGGTAAACAGCCACACACGCAATTTAACTTCGTTGAATTAACTTATTATTTCATTCTGTTTCTTCATTTTTTGTTGTGTTCTAATACTTTTTTTATTTTTGAAAATGGGTATCAATTTTATTGGAAGGCCTTGATTAAAATTTTTTATTTTTTTTAATTTTTTAATATGGGTATCAAATGAAAGGCCTTGATGAGCACATTCCAAAATGAGTTTTTTTTTTCAATTTTTTAATATGGGTATCAAATGAAAGGCCTCGATGAGCACATTCCAAAATTATATTTTTTTTATAAAAAAAATGAGGTTTTTTTTTCAAATTTTGAACATGGGTATCAAATGAAAGGCCTTGATGAGCACACTCCAAAATAATATTTTTTTTTTAATAAAAAAAATGAGTTTTTTTTCAATTTTTGAATATGGGTATCAAATGAAAGGCCTTGATGAGCACATTCCAAAAATATATATTTTGTCACAAAAAATTAAGAAAAAAACGATTATTTTTTTCAATTTTTGAATATGGGTATCAAATGAAAGGCCTTGATGAGGACATCCCAAAAATATATATTTTGACATAAAAAAATTAAGAAATTTTTTTTTTCAGTTTTTTAATATGGGTATCAAATGAAAGGTCTTGATGAGCACATTCCAAAAATATATAATTTGTCACTAAAATTTTAAAAAAAGTTTTTTTTTAATTTTTATATTATTGTTGTTTCATTTCCTCACAATCGAAGTGAAAAGCAGAGTGTATAACTCGTACATAAAACCCATTTTATGCACTTTTTGTACAATCTACTATTATCCTCTGCTGGAACAGGGCGCCGAGGTGTGTACGTGAGCGAACTCGTATGCGAACCTGGTTCACACAGGCACACACTGTAGCCAAAGTAAAAATATTTGTTTTTGCTATGGACCACTGTTCCAGGTTCGCGGAGCGCGGAGGTACGCGAACCTAAGTGGGTACCCACCCTAATATACCTGCAAGGTATATAATATAATTTACAGAACTCTAGATTTGGTGTGGTATAGTCACATGTGGGTATACTGTATAGGATAGCAAGCTAATTATGTATCTAAATCGAATATAACGTTGCTCTGTAAATTATAGAATAGAATTGAATAGAATTATTTATTTGCAGTAAATAGGGTAGGTATTTTACAATAATGTTGGTCGTCATTTGTTAAGTGCTTAAAACCTATTTAGCCATATGAGATAGCATGCAAATATGGGATTTTCATTGTTGATTTTATAAAGTATAATATTTTAATTTATATCATTAATTAACAAGAAACAGTTTATGTTAATACCTACTTTCTTTTGTTTTAAATTTAACTAAGCCGTGCATAGACTACAACAGGACTCCTTATGATTCAAAAACTCATCAATGGAATAGAATTTGTGTTCTAGCAACCACCTACGCAAAAGTGTTTTGAAACGCTGTAAAGATAAATCCTTAAAGCGGCTCGGTATTTTATTAAAGATTTTTTGAGATATAGCATGACAATTTTTTTGGAATCGTTGAGTTTTTGGGACCGTCATTAGAACCAGTCTGTAAGGGTCACGTCTCGACCTTTGGGTTATGTCTTTCGCCATTGTAAACTTATCCATATTTTGCTTTACAAATACACACACTTCAAGAATATAGAGGCTCGGTAAGGACAGTATTTTTAAAGATTTAAAATAGGGCTTACATATACCTTCAATCGGTTTTCAGCCCTTTTGGTGCCCAACCACTCCCACCCACACCACTGAAAATCTGCCAGGTTCCCGGATCTGTTAATAATGATAGTATGGCACACTAACAAAAGGGGTTTCGTCGCTCTGTAAATTGTATACCTATTTCCGGGGCTAGCTCTTAATCCATAAGTCTATCCATCCATAGTCTTTTTGATGATACGATAACGATCGATAATATATTTTGCTTGAATTGAAATTGTTATAGATAGTGGATTCGTGCGTATTCATTTTCGCAACAAAACGCATAACGTAGATTAGTTAATTTGTATAGATTAAAGTCTTTTTTAAATTTGAGATTTTATCATTCATAATGTTATTCTTAAACAATATATTGGAAATAGTTCTATTTGCACCCCGCCTGAGAATATGATCTGGTGCGAGTCGATTTTTTTTAGTACTAAATTATTCAGTATTATTGTATAAAATAGCATTGTGAATGCTAAAATCTCATAGAAATTATACTTATAGCTGTTTCATCTCAATTTATTAAAATATCTGGAAAGTCCATGAAACTGAACAACTTTCTCCATGAAACATTTAATTTTGTGTCGAAATAAGCCACAAAATGTTGGTTATCCATGACTAAACTAATCACGTGATCTCTTTGATTTGTATGAAAGGTCAATTTAATCGCGTCTGTGGTCTAGTGGTTCGCCCGTTCGTGTAAGACGCAGGGGTCCCGGGATCGATACAATTTTTACTCGGTTTGGTTGGTGGTAGGGCTTATTTCAAGTCCGCCTGGCTAGCTAATCTTACCTAAGTCTGATGCCATAGCAACATTTTATAAATTGTTGGATTCCGGCAATTAGAGGTAAGATAGCCAATTCCTTAGTGATGAGGATTAGGGGTGTAGTGCGCTTCCACCTTTGGCCTTACTTTTACTTAACATCAGGTGAGGTGAAGGCCAAGCCAAGTACTATCCCGTTGTTCATAATATTTTTTTTACATAATATGTAAAAAAATGACCCTATGTTTCTTAGAGTAAGTTGTTCAGTTTCATGGACTAAACACATCCTTAAAATTTGGAGAATGAATAAAAAGACACCATACCCATCTAGCTTCACAAGATCGAGACGGGCGAGTTGACGGTAAACACGTTCGTTGGCGTCCGGCTCGCCGCTGACTTGTCTACGGCGTGCGCCGCCACCGCGCGACTGTACGGCGCCGACGTGCTCGTGGCCGAGGGCATTCTGGTGGAGCTGCTCCGCTATGAGCTGAGGCAGGCCGGGCTCAACCTTACGCACAGCCAGGATAAGGACTATGTCCGGGTTGGTACACTTTTTTTTAAAAATACTGAGCTGTGCCTAATAACCTTTTCTGGTACTTACTTATCTTATCGAATGAGGATTAGTGACCACCTCTGGTGTTAGAGTTTATCAAGCCGCCTGTAAGGCCTTTTACTTGGCTTGACGATTGTTATCAAATGACAACAGCCGGGACCGACGGTTTAACGTGCCCTTTGAAGCACGGAAGCGCTCAGTGGTAATGCCACTTTAATGGTCACCCATCCGACACCTGACCGGACCGAGCGTTTCTTAAAAAACGTGATTGAGTACGATCAGTCGGTCAAGTCCGGCCATGAGCGAAAAAACTGCCTTAATAATTAGGTATTGAGGTATTATTTGTGTAATTGAAAGAATTATTCGACTGTTTTTATTCAATAAGTTTTGGCAATAAGAATTCAGCAAATCTAATTTACTTATACCTAGCATATTTATACCGTGTACCCACTTAGGTTCACGAACCTTTGCGCTCTGCGAACCTGCAACGTGTACGTGTGCGAACCTCGGTGCGCACTTCGCATTTTTCAAAGCGATGCAATGCGAACGAACACATAGAGGGAGCAAGTAAAAGTTTGCAATAGCATCCACATTGAGCTTCGTGACCCTGCTACATAGGTTTGCGGAGCACGAGGTCCGCGAACCTAAGTGGGTACCCACCCTTACAGTGTATCTGTGGTTTCTCTGTGCAGAATATCATAAAATCAACGAACGTGATAATGGACGTGACGTACGAACCGGAGTGGCGTCGCATCCGGCAGCTGACGGGTCACGGCGCTGAACAGCTGCTACAGCAGTACGACAAGTACATCGCCGTGTTGGCCGAGAGCCAGCACGACACATACACCAGCCCCTTCGAGATAGTCACGCGCGACCTGGGTACGTTGAGGGACATACATCATTAGCAGCTGACGGGGCACGGCGCCGAGCAGCTGCTGCAGCAGTACGACAAGTACATCGCCGTGTTGGCCGAGAGCCAGCACGACACATACACCAGCCCCTTCGAGATAGTCACGCGCGACCTGGGTACGTTGAGGGACATACATCATTAGCAGCTGACGGGGCACGGCGCCGAGCAGCTGCTGCAGCAGTACGACAAGTACATCGCCGTGTTGGCCGAGAGCCAGCACGACACATACACCAGCCCCTTCGAGATAGTCACGCGCGACCTGGGTATGTTGAGGGACATACATCATTAGCAGCTGACGGGGCACGGCGCCGAGCAGCTGCTGCAGCAGTACGACAAGTACATCGCCGTGTTGGCCGAGAGCCAGCACGACACATACACCAGCCCCTTCGAGATAGTCACGCGCGACCTGGGTACGTTGAGGGACATACATCATTAGCAGCTGACGGGGCACGGCGCCGAGCAGCTGCTGCAGCAGTACGACAAGTACATCGCCGTGTTGGCCGAGAGCCAGCACGACACATACACCAGCCCCTTCGAGATAGTCACGCGCGACCTGGGTATGTTGAGGGACATACATCATTAGCAGCTGACGGGGCACGGCGCCGAGCAGCTGCTGCAGCAGTACGACAAGTACATCGCCGTGTTGGCCGAGAGCCAGCACGACACATACACCAGCCCCTTCGAGATAGTCACGCGCGACCTGGGTATGTTGAGGGACATACATCATTAGCAGCTGACGGGGCACGGCGCCGAGCAGCTGCTGCAGCAGTACGACAAGTACATCGCCGTGTTGGCCGAGAGCCAGCACGACACATACACCAGCCCCTTCGAGATAGTCACGCGCGACCTGGGTACGTTGAGGGACATACATCATTAGCAGCTGACGGGGCACGGCGCCGAGCAGCTGCTGCAGCAGTACGACAAGTACATCGCCGTGTTGGCCGAGAGCCAGCACGACACATACACCAGCCCCTTCGAGATAGTCACGCGCGACCTGGGTACGTTGAGGGACATACATCATTAGCAGCTGACGGGGCACGGCGCCGAGCAGCTGCTGCAGCAGTACGACAAGTACATCGCCGTGTTGGCCGAGAGCCAGCACGACACATACACCAGCCCCTTCGAGATAGTCACGCGCGACCTGGGTATGTTGAGGGACATACATCATTAGCAGCTGACGGGGCACGGCGCCGAGCAGCTGCTGCAGCAGTACGACAAGTACATCGCCGTGTTGGCCGAGAGCCAGCACGACACATACACCAGCCCCTTCGAGATAGTCACGCGCGACCTGGGTATGTTGAGGGACATACATCATTAGCAGCTGACGGGGCACGGCGCCGATCAGCTGCTGCAGCAGTACGACAAGTACATCGCCGTGTTGGCCGAGAGCCAGCACGACACATACACCAGCCCCTTCGAGATAGTCACGCGCGACCTGGGTATGTGACAGGAGAAAGGACTCATCACACTGATATTTTTTTTTTATATTATGCAACTGCTCCCCGAACATAGGGTCCAGGTCTTTTATTTTCTAATTCTAAGTCTTATAATATTTATTTTCATTATTTCTATCTATACTTACATATTTTAGATTTCCAATATTTCTGTCATTATTTCCATTTATACATATTTTACATTACAAAATTCCTATCTTACTCTATGTCTTGTTTCTTTCATTTACAATTTTTATGATTTTCTTCGCATACTATCACACTGATTATACATTAAACAGCATCAGTACAAGTATTGCGGCTTACGGCAGCTTTAAACAAAGAACGACTTTAAGTATTGGGAAGAACTCTTAAATCACGACTTTGATGTACGTTTTACATAAACGGAATATAATTTTATAAAGACACTTTACATTGCTCGTAAATGATGTTAAATTTACTATGTGCATTATCTATATGAAGTAGTATACGGTATTCTGTGGTATTACACTATATTGTTACCTGAGTAAATTTCTTTTGTAACACTTTGTTCTAAAATTACTGAAAATCTTATTTATGTCACAGTCATACAGTGTCTTCATTATTTTACAAAAAAATACATTTTTATTTTTATGGTGACTAGTCTAAGCGTGCCCGCAGACTACACACCAAATTGTCGGCCGATAGTTGGTTTTGTATGAAGAATCGGCCCATACCAAATTGTTGTAGTGTGCGCACGTGCATACATCTTCATACTGATTCCAACTATCGGCCTACAGTTTGGTCTGTAGTCTGCGGGCACGCTAACTGGACAGTCACCAATCTCGTACTTTTGCCCAACAGTGATAGGAGTCGACATCGTGACCACCGAGTCTATATACGGGTTCGAGCCAACACAGCTCAACCGGTACAACATAGAACCGTACACCACCGAGCGCGTGGTCCTCCCTGACACCTCCTCCTTCCTGCACTCGCCCATACAGCCCGCCGGGAAGGCCAAGAGGAAGCCCTCCAGCCCGACCGTCTCCTTCCCCAAGTACAACAACTACGTGAGGAGTAAGAGCAAGTTCGATAAACACACGAGGGTGTTGCTCCCGCTGGATTTGTTGGGGATTGCTAATGTTCCACAAGGTTAATATTTTGATATTTGTTGCAATTTATATTGTGATTGTACAATGCGATTAAATTGACAATGGACAGTGATCCGTTCAACTTCAGTCGAGAATGTATGGGAAAGAGAAAATTTTACAGATTAAAATACCTACAGTACGCGCAAAATAACTTGGCGGCTCGGAAGTTAACTGCAAGTGATATTTCGCGCAGGGTACATCGAGTTCCATAGTTCCGAGCGCTTCCGCCCGCGCCCCGTCCCCGCGCACGCCTGTATTCGTCTACTGCGCAGCGTTCCGCGCGAAGTTCACAGCCGCCAAGTTATTTTGCGCATACTGTACGTCGTTTTGTACTGCAAGCGCTCTGAAGTTAGTCACTTGAGCTTTTATAGCAACCTCAAAGTGATGTTGTTATAGTATAGAGACATAGCTATACATCGCGTAGCTTTAGCTTTAGTATGTCATGCTCACTTTAAACATTTCTGCGGTGGTGTCGTGTGAGGCGGGTCGTTACGTTCCCTCAAATATGGTTGAGCGAAACGATGGCTGGTTCATGCGTCATGCTCGTGAACGGGTGCTGCCAGTGGGAATGGGTCTGCTTCTGTCTGCTTGTACTAAGGGCGTCGCATATTTTTTTTTTCCTGTTTAATATTATCAATCAGTATGGCACTTCTTACTCAAAACATAGAATTAATAACTAATCCTTGTTTTGATTTCTCACTTTTTTATTGCTAATGACCAAAATGATTATTTGGCTTTCGTTATCACGATGTTTTCGTATTTTTTTGTCTATAGTTTTGTAAGTAAAGGCCTATGAAAAGCTTTTGGATATTAGTTTTCAATTCGGTGCCTTAGGATGGGTAGCCTAAGTATGTCATGCTCTCTTTAATCATTTCTGCGGTGGTGTCGTGTGGGGCGGGTCGTTACGTTCCCTCAAATATGGTTGAGCGAAGCGATGGCTGGTCCATGCGTCATGCTCGTGAACGGGTGCTGCCAGTGGGAATGGGTCTGCTTCTGAGTACCTATCTTAACGCATATTGAATTGTAAGAATTGCGTTTTATTTTTATGTCTTGTATCAAGTGTTTTTTTGTTAGAGTAGCAGACAGAGTGATTTCTAAACTAGTTGAAAGTTATTTACTCTCACGATTATCTAACTGAATATAGTAGATATTTAATTTTAACCTAACTACCCATTGTGTGTAACCTTTTGATAACTATTGTGATGGAAAATGACCTCACTTTAAATGTGGAGCTCATTTTTCAATCTTGACGACTCTGTATGAAATATACAGGGAGAAAAAAGCAGCCCTTGACGAGTTTCTTGCCGGTTCTTCTCGTTACAAGGTCTCCCGCTTAGGGTTTGCGAACCGATGGCGTAGCTTCTATGACATTCACAAGTTCTTGTAACAGCCTAGACTGAATAAATTAATTTGAATTTTGAATTTTTGAATTTTGAATTTTATAGCGCCAACTCAATTCCAACATAGCTTCGGTATTACTTTTCAGTCATTGTAGGGGGGCAGCTTGTAAGTACATTGTCAATTTAATCGTATTGTAAACCACTGTCGGTATCATACTTTTGTTGGGAAGTAAAATGTCTGAACATTGAATACACAATATTAGAATATATTCTGTGATATTAGTGCCTATAAAAATGCAAATTACTTATCTTGCAAAATTATTGAATTTGACTTCAGTCACTGTAAATTTATAGTAACTTGAATAGGTATTGAATCTAAAAGTATTTACTTAATTCGAGATAACTACCTAACTACAGAAATATAGGCCTCGGCACCAATCTTGAGCGATGTTTAATGCACAGAAGCATAGTCG
Organism: Agriphila geniculea; assembly: GCA_943789525.1. Classification (NCBI taxonomy): domain Eukaryota; kingdom Metazoa; phylum Arthropoda; class Insecta; order Lepidoptera; family Crambidae; genus Agriphila; species Agriphila geniculea. Next base: position 21,597,739 of record OX038875.1, read on the forward strand.
ACTCTATTGCTACTCTGATAGAGACGGCTATACTTCACCGGTAAATATCCGTGCCGTGGCCTAAACCATGCTAAGATAAATCGCCATTCAACCTTTTTCTAACGTCAACGCGTTTCCAGATACTGTAGAGCCCAGCTCCGAGTCCCGCGCAGTATTTTCGTACATGCAGTACTCCAGAAACACCTCCCGGCTGATGCCGCTCCGGTTTGACGAGACGGTCAGCCAGCGCTGGGGCGTGAATATCACCGTCGGCTCCACCGTCCTGCAGGTGGCGCTGTTCGTACCCGAGTACGTGTGGATGAGGGAGGCGCACCAGGGAGATGATAGCTCGTTGGAGAGTACCGGGGATGATATCGAAGGTGAGGTCACTTTTTTTGTAAATTATTAAGGCAGGAACTTGGCCCTATCATGAGTTCGACGAGTTCCAAGAAACACCAATCCAGTGATTAAATCACAAAACTTGTTGCAGGTATCGTATACGCAAATAAGGGCCATTCTCATCATACAGTGAACAATCACATCAATACTAACCAACAACCCAAAACTCATAACAGCGACGATGAAAACTCAAGTCAAGAGAACCACGGACCCATCCTCATTCAACCGGCCTTCAAAAAACAAGATAAAACATCTTACACCAATGAAAACTATCAAGAAAACGAATCTTCCTACGTGGCTGACAAACTCGAACAAGATGGTCCAAAAATTCTAGCATTATCTCTGGTCGCTGAAGACAGAACCAAAGAAGGATTTAATTCTACCAAAGACATGATAAAGAAGAAGTTGGTGTACAAAAGTATGGGGGGCATAAGACTGAAGCGGCCTATAAGGTTGCAAATGTGGCTGGACATTGATCGGGAGACTTTTGGTTCGAGAACTAATCCACAGTGTGTGCATTGGTCAACCTTACGCGGGTATGCTCTTATTTAATATTTTCTTCTTATTTTACATGTCACTTACTTACTTTAACCATTTTTATGGGCTCTAGAACTAAGAGTATATAAGAATAAAAACCATTTAAAACTCATTAATTTAAGTAGGTATACGCTATACGTTTATTTTTTAAGAGGCCGGCGGCGGACAATGAACTTCCTGTACAAATGTAATACCAAAATGATTTGCAATTATTATTTGATCATAATTAACTCTTCTTGTGATTAAGATTATTAATCCGAAACGTGAAAAGTATTAGAAAATTTCGCCAATCCTGCTAGCGACTCTGTAGCATTGGGCCGGATTTCTAAGGGTGCGGGTTCGAGTCCCGTCTGAGCTGCTACGGGTGAGTCGATTTTTTCTAATATTTTTTAATTATGTTAATAATCTTAATGTAAAAATATCATTGTGAATGCATAAAATCTAAAAGTTTAAAAAATCTTTTTGTGATGTTATTCGGCGGGCTAATTATCTAATTAGAAACCACCTAGCGATCGGTTGCAGTTTATAGATTATAGTGATCCATTGCTACTTCTTTTTGGATTAAAAAAAAACATACCAAAGAAAAGTAGCTATGTATATGGAATGAAACCGGTCGCTAAATAGTTTCTTTTTAGATAATCAGGGTGCGGATTAAGACCGTATTTGTTTAGGGTTCTATTAAACAACAAAAAAAACAAAATACCGAACCAAATAAAAATTAATGCGATTTACAGTTTTCTATAGGTGAAAAATGTTATTGGCATTTATGTTGAATTGGGTGGGTTAGTTTTGGATTTTTGAAGTAATAGACCTCTAGGCAAATACTGTCTTAATCCGAATAACATCACAAGAAGAGTTAATTATGCTCAAATTGCATCATTTTGGTATATTTATGTTTGTGTATGTTCCTCTTGATCGCTGATTTCAATCCTTTTTAACTGATTTCAAAAAAAGGAGGAGGTTCTCAGTTCGTCGGAATGTTTGTTTTTTATGTACCTATATTACTTGATTACTCGAAGACGGCTGGACCGATCTGAAAAATCTTTTTTTGTTTAAAAGTACATACTTTCAAGTTGGTTCCATTGTCATGAGGTCAGGATCTGATGATGGGATCCTGGAGAAATCAAGGGTTTTCAAATATTATAGGCACACCTATAGCGATTTGCTTTCGGAAAAAGTACTATTTTGGTGAAGTGGAACTGATGATGAAGACCATAGATGATCATCGGAATTATTTGTAAATTATTGAGCTAGAATTCTTAAACAGTTTGTCCTTTATGTGTAGTATTTGTATGCAAACTGACCGCCTCGTGTAGGTTTGGCGAGTGGTCCCGCGTGGGCTGCCACACGGAGATCGACTACGACTGGTCGCCCTACTCGGACGACCCGCTGCTGGTCAACTGCACCTGCAACCACCTCTCTACTTTTGCGGTGCTGGTCGATGAAGTGGATATTGAGGTAACCTGAATTTAACACTAACATTAAAGACTATTTATAATCTATCCATTTATTAGTCTGTATTCCTGAATACCTGACATTTTTTTTCACTAATAAAGATTTCCACGATCCATAAGTATGAATCCGCTAGAGTAAAAGCAATTTGTGACTACTACTTAGTGATGTACAAACCTCGAGGCGTCGAGTTCTAATTTTGAAGGTGGATTGGCAGGACTCGGTGAGCTCGGTTGGCTCATAAGCCTGTGCCTAGTCGAGACACGAGCTCTCTGAGCCACGCCTTGTGGCTTCAAAAGAGTTCGCGCCTTCAAAAGAGCTCGAACCTATATCAAAAGAGCTCGAGCCTTCAAAAAAGCTCGAGTCTTAAAATGAACGCGAGCCTCATAAAAGCCCGAGTTTAATTTTATGACTTTCAGCCGAGCCTATCGAGCTCAGAGAGCCCTGCAAATCTGAATCGAGTCTCTAAAATTAGAATTAAAAAAGATGAATGTCTTATGTCATAAATAGCACTCTAGATGCTTAATCTATTGTGTTTTACCTCTACTTATCCGCATTCATCAGCATCCCATCACAACTAGTGCGCCGAAAAAGTCTCAGTCCGTAAAAAAGCCTCGAGATCGACCGAGCTCTCAAAAAGGCTCGAGCTCTGAAAAAGACTTTCGAGTCGTCGAGCTTCATACAAACGAGGCGAGTCTTGTAAACGACACCGAGTCTTAGACAAAAGGACTCGGAGGCCTCGAGCCTTGTACATCACTTTTTTTTTTTTTTTTTATCTTAAATGGGTTTGCTCTTGACCCCAGTCTAGCCCAAAAGCAAAGACAGGGCCTACGATGGAGCGAGCTTGCTCAGAAAGTGCTTATTCACTCTGGCCTTGAATAGAGTCAGGTTGTATGCGCTCGGAAACACAGACGCCGGCAGGGAATTCCATTCCATAGCTGTGCGCATTATAAACGATGTGGAGTAGCGCTTGGTACGCAGAAAAGGTATATCAACCAAGAACGGGTGATAGCCCGCAGTGCGTCTGGATGTCCGATAGTAGAAAGGAGAAGGTGGAATGAGCTCATGCAGCTCTTGAGCACACTCACCGAAGTACAATCTATAAAAGACCGATAGGCAAGCAACTTTTCGGCGGTGAGCCAAACTGTGAAGCTTAGCTGTTACCAGTTTTTCATCGCCTATTAATCTCTTGGCTCTGCGTTCCACCGAGTCCAGTGCAGCAAGTTGATATTTCGCTGAGCCGTCCCAAAGGTGGCAACAGTACTCCATGCAGGATCGGACTTGAGCTTTATAAAGGGTTAAAAGCTGCCCAGGCTTAAAGTACCGCTTGACTTTATTTAGGATGCTCAGTTTCTTAGCTGCAGTTTGAACTTTGGATTCGATGGAGGTGCCGAAGTTAAGGTCAGAAGATAACTCCATGCCAAGAAGCTGGAGAGTATCGGTTACTTGGATAGATGTACCTCGGAAAGTAGGAGTTAAGTTGAATGGACTCCTTTTTGCGGTGAACAGACACGCCTGCGTTTTAGAAGCGTTGAAACTGACGAGATTTTCATCACCCCATTGGGAGACGAGACTTAACTTCAGGTTCAATCGCTCGACCATGGCCTCTCTCAATATTTTTACCTCATCTCTACCGACTTTCGCGCTGGACAGATATCTCTCCATGACAGTACTGTCATCTGCGTACCCAACAATGCCCGATATTAGTAGGTCATTGATGTGTAGCAGGAAAAGCGTCGCAGAGAGCACCGACCCCTGAGGAACTCCGGTATCAATCGCCATGAGGTCAGAGGAGCAGCCGTCAATGACTACTCTGATCGACCGTTCATTCAACTACTACTTACCTATTCGTTAGTTGTTTAACATATTATTGAATTGAATTAATCAGATAATCCATTAATTTGTCTGTCATTCGCTTAGCTGTCAACACTGTCCCACGTTTTCGATTTAAACACCAAAAAACATTTTCCACGAACAGTTCATTCCGGAGCCGTCTCTGCTAGAGTCGGTGACGTCATACACGGCGTTCAGCATCTCCCTGCCGCTGCTGCTGGCCACGTGGGCGGCGCTCTGCCTGATGCGGGGCGGCGCCGCGACCGTCTCCAACTCCATACACAAGCACCTCATATTCAGCATATTTATGGCGGAGCTGCTGTACCTAATCGCGCTCAAGGCTAGGAACTCTTTGGTGCAGAATGAGGTCAGTAGTGTAAGGATGGTGTATTTGTAGGCTGTATCAGCTAGTAGTAAGTGTTTACTCCGTGTGTAATGTGTATGTAAGCTTTTTTATGAATGAAAATTTATTTGCAAAAGACATGGTTTTACATGTTGGTAAATTAAAGTTAAGTTGCTTAACATATCTTGCTACAGAACAGTTTAGAACAGTTGGTTGTTTCAAATCACTGAAACGAAAAGTAAATTTAAAGAAGGATGACAACGTGATGTCTTGACAGAGTCGGTTACGAACCGGATTAGAGCCGAGATCAATAGCTCTTCGAATGGTTGTAAACTACAAATAGGTACTCTTAAATAAATAACAGTTTTCCAGTCCAAAGAATCGTTTTCATTTATAGTGGCGCACAAGCGCTACAGTAGATAGATTTTTTCTGCACAATGAGGTAGTGCTTGGCCTTCATTTCACCTGATGTTAAGTGAAGATAAGGCTGAAGATGGAAGCGCACTACGCCCGGAATCGTCATCACTGAGGAACTGGCTATCTTACATCTAACTGCCGGTACACAACAATTTTCAAATTGTTGTGATGGCGTCAGACTTATGTAAAACTAGCGGCCGCCCGCGATTTCGTCTGCGTGGAAAGGTTTTTTTGCTATCTCTCGGAAACAACACTTTTTTTTCGGGATGAAAGATACCCTACGTACATCTCTGTACCTCTGACTACGTGTGCAAAATTTCATGATGATCGGTTCAGTAGTTAAGACGTGAAGGCGTAACAAACAAACAAACGGACTTTCGCATTTATAATATTAGTAAGGATGGTGGTAGCTAGCCAGGCGGACTTGAAAGCCCTACCACCAACCAAACCGAGTACAAATTGTACCCCCCCCTGGGAATCGAACCCGGGACCCCTGCGCCTTACACGGGTGGGCGAACCACTAGACCACAGAGGCAGTTAAGATTTAGCAGTCTATCTTGTGAACTGTTCTACAATCATAGAAAACGCGAATTATTATGTTATGTTATGTAGCTTCCGAAGAAGTAGCTTCCACCCGACTTCGTCCGCTTAGACATTGGGAAAATCCCTGGGAAGTTTTGATCGGGATAAAAAATATCCTATGTTTTAATCTAAGCTAGCTACACTACCTATAAACTATCAAATTTCATCCAAATCCATTCAGGCATTTTTGCGTGATTGAGTAACAAACATCCAAACATTTAAACATCCAAATTTTCACTAATATTAATCTTAATATATAAAATCGTAAACTGAATGACTGAATGACTGACTGACTGACTGACTGATCTATCAACGCACAGCCCAAACCGCTGGACCTAGAGACTTGAAATTTTGCACACAGATACCTTATACAGTGTAGGCATCCACTAAGGAAGGATTTTTGAAAATTCTATCCCTAAGGGGATGAAATAAGGGATGAAAGTTTGTATGAAAGTCACTCAGTTTTGAAGCTAGGATCGTCAAATTTTGTGTTTAGGCTGACAATTGAAAATTAATAAATACGGGTCTCAGCGTTTTTCAAAATTCTACCCCCGAAGGTGTCAAAAGGGGGATGAAGTTGTGTAATGAATAAAATCCTTTATTTTCGAAGTCAAAATTGCTAAATATATAATTTAGGCTTATGGATGGAAATCTAACGCAACGTATATTGTTATTGTTAGTATTTCAACCCCTACGGGTATGAAATGGGGGTGAAAAGGGGTAAATAAACCTAAAAATAGATATGGATGTCGTTATTGGGGTTTTCTGGGATGACGATTGCAAAAATGACATTTATTTTGAAGTCCAACACGGTGGACATGATTTGACCCCTCAAGGGGTGAAAATGGGGTTCGAATTTTGTATGGAAAAATAAAATTCAAAGGAAATTACAACTTTAAACTTCGTAGGAGCATGTCTAAAAATAAATAAGCAAACATATATTTTGAGATTTTGAAAATAAACCCCTTAGGGGGGTAAATGGGGTGAGTAAACCTAAAAATAGATACGGATGTCGTTATTGGGGTTTTCTGGGATGACGATTGCAAAAATGACATTTATTTTGAAGTCCAACACGGTGGACATGATTTAATCCTCAAGGGGTGAAAAGGGGTTCAAATTTTGTATGGAAAAAAATATTAAATGGCCATTACAACTTTAAACTTCGTAGGAGCATGTCTAAAAATAAATCACGTAATTTAAGGCATCAAAACAGACTTGCAGCACCTTTCACTAAGTTACATTTAGTGAGTTCAGGAACTTACCATATGTCAATAAAAATATATAATAGAATACCAAAAGAAATCCAGGATATACAAAAAGAAACTCACTATTATAGTAAACTTAAAGATTTTTTTATAGATAAATGTTTTTATTCCTTAACAGAATTTTTTAATTAGTCTAAGTAGGCCTCCTTGATCTCATCTATAATGTTGTTCAAATATTTCAAATTTTTTTGTTTTGTTACTTAAATGAAACTTGAATTTTATGTTTAAGTAATTTTAATATTTTTAATTTAATATAATTTTAAGTTGCAATACCCTTACAGGGTCATGTTTATGGTACCGTTTACTTTGTAAGATCTCTGTAACCAACATGTTGCAATAAACAATATGACTATGACTATAAGCAAACATATATTTTGTGATTTTGAAAATCAACCCCTTAGGGGGTAAATGGGGTGAGTAAACATAAAAATCGATGTGGAGGTCGTTCTTGAGGTTTTATGAGATGGTGATTACGAAAATGAGATTTATTTAGAAGTCCAACACGGTGGACATGATTTAACCCCTAAAGGGGTGAAAATGAGGTTCAGATGTATGGAAAAAGAATATAAAATAGACATTACAACTTTAAAATTCGTAGGAGCATGTCTAAAAATAAATAGGCAAACACATATTTTGTTATTTTGAAAATCATCCCTTAGAGTGTAAATGGGGTAAGTAAACATGAAAATCGATGTGGATGTCGTTCTTGAGGTTTCATGGGATGGCGATTGCGAAAATGACATTTATTTTGAAGTCCAACACGGTGGACATGACACATCATGGACCTGTACCTGGACATCCAGATAACGGGAACGAGAACAGGCACGGGCACGGGCACGGGCACAGGAACAGGAACGGGAACAGGACGAGAACGGGACGGGAACGGAACGGGCCGGAATGGAAACGGAACGGGAAGGGAACGGGAATTAAACGGGAACGGAACGGAACGGGAACGAAACGGGAAAGGAACGGGAACGGAACGGGAACGAAACGGGAACGGAACGGGAACGGAACGGGAACGAAACGGGAACGGAACGGGAATGGAACGGGAAAGAGAAAGGTACAGGAACGGGACGGGAACCGGAAGGGGTACGGGACGGGTACGGAAAGGGAACAAGAACGGAACGGGACGGAATGGGGATGAAACGGGAATGAAACGGGAACGGAACGGGACGAGAACGGTACGGGAACGGGAACGAGAACGGAACGGTAACTGGACGGGAACGGGAATGGCAACGGAAGGGGTACGAGAACGGGACAGGAAAGGGACGGGAACGGATGGGAACAGAACGGGAACGGAACCGAAACCGGAAACGTAAAAATTACTGGTCAGATCCTGGTTGAAGGTTCTCTAAGGATTTTCTCTAACATCCACGCGGACGAAGTCGCGGGCAGAAGCTAGTCTATATATAAAAAACTCAAAAGTGACTGACTGCCATAGTGATCTATCAACACACAGCCCAAACCACTGGACGGATCGGGCTGAAACTTGGCATGCAGGTAGATGTTATGACGTAGGCATCCGCTAAGAAAGGATTTTTCAAAATTCACCCCCTAAGGGGGTAAGAAAGGGGATCTAAGTCTGTATGAAAGTCCTTCAGTTTCGAAGTTAGGATCTTCAAATTTTCGAAATTAGAGAAAATCCTTAGGGAACCTTCAACCAGGATCCGACCAGCCGTTCTTACGCGAGTAGGCGGGTCGAACGTCTTGCCTCGCGAGGCAGCGCGCTTGGTGGGGACTGGGGATCCTGGTTGAAGGTCTAAGGATTTTCTCTAATATCCACGCGGACAAGTTTTTTTTTTTTTTAAATTATAATGGGTTTGCTCTTGACCCTAGTCTAGCCCGAAAGTATAGACGGGGTCTACGATGGAGCGAGCTTGCCCAGAAGGTGCCTATTCACTCTGGCGTCTCGATTCACTCGAAGTCGCGGGCGGAAGCTAGTAAATAATAAATACGATACAAGCAAAGAATTGATTTTCTACTATTTTCCGAGAATCATTGGAATGTAGGAAATTTTTAGTTACTTACCTAAGTTTGTCTAGGAATGTTTATTAAAATGCACCATGTCTTGCAATGGCAGGATAATTTTGTTGATTCACAAATCGTCCATCAGTTGACGCACTACGCACTAGCTCCAAAGATGGCCCTGTCATTTTGTTGTTTGCTAAGTGTTTGCTATCAATTTTTGGATGTTGGAAGTGAATTTTCGTAATTAGTATCTTTTTTCTTCCAAACCGTTATAGTTTCATAAGAAAATCCTTATTATGGATCACACGCAGGTCGTCACTCGTCACTATTCGCAACTCGTCACATTTTTTTCGTTTTAATACAACTGCCCAAAAAGTAATAATTGCAGTGGCTGTACGATCTTTTTTTTTTATTCTAATTTGGTCACCCATCTTGCTTTTGGCCACACTAAAAGTGGCTGCACAATCTTTACCAAGCCAAATATGGTCACCCAACTTGCTTTTGGTCACACAAAAAGTTGCTGCACGATCCTTATCGACCTAATTTGGTCACCCATATTGCTTTTAACCACACAAAAAGTGGCTGTACAAACTTTTTATTCCAATTCGGTCACCCATCTTGCTTTTGACCATACCAAAGTGACTGCACAATCTTTATTAAGTCTCATATGGTCACCCATCTTGCTTTTGGCCACACAAAAAGTGGTTGCACAATATTTTTTTATTCGAATTTGGTCACAAGTCTTGCTTTTGGCCAAATAGTCACCATTTGGCACATTTTATTAAAAATAAAAAATGTGACGAGTTGCGAAAAGTGACGAGTTGCGTATGTGGCGAGTTACGTACGACTTGCGTTTAGTGACGAGTTGCATATGTGACGACCTCTGCGTGTGATCCTAGGATTATTACCACCCATTTTTAGAGACAATTGAAAAATAACGGGTAACGCACAAGTACAAAAGTTCTCCTCTATTCCATTACCACAGCGCTACCAAGCGGGATAAATTTTCTGTCATGCTGGCATTGCAAGCCCTCCGAGACGGGCGAATGCTGAGAGTTCTATACTTATTTTGACTGGAGTAACTGTCGATTAGTTCGCGTGCAAGCTGATAGCGATGTCGCTGCACTACTGGTGGGTGGCGGCGCTGGCGTGGTCTGCGTGCGACGCGTGGCACCTGCGGCGGCTCGTGCGCGAGCTGCGCGACGTCAACCACGGCGGGCTCGCCGCGCACCTCGCCGCCGCCTACGCCGCGCCCGCCGTGGCGCTCGCGCTCGCCGCCTCGCACCACCAGCACCAGTACGGGAACGCGCTCTTGTGAGTATCACTGCTACAGCTGCCTACACTGTGTAGTAGCGACGTCAACCACGGCGGGCTCGCCGCGCACCTCGCCGCCGCCTACGCCGCGCCCGCCGTGGCGCTCGCGCTCGCCGCCTCGCTCCACCAGCACCAGTACGGGAACGCGCTCTTGTGAGTATCACTGCTACAGCTGCCTACACTGTGTAGTAGCGACGTCAACCACGGCGGGCTCGCCGCGCACCTCGCCGCCGCCTACGCCGCGCCCGCCGTGCGGAACCCGCTCTTGTGGGTATCACTACTAGACAGGTGATGATGACCGAGTCGTTAAACTTGACTCAACGTTACCTGTTTATTTGAACTTTCTTATGACTTTGAGCATTGTACAATCGACTTATTATTTAAGAATGGGGAAGGCAACTGTCAAAATGGCGCTGCGTAAGCTTGTTCCACGAGAACTATGAAAACAAAGGACTTTTACTTAACAAAATCGTTTTTTTTAGTTATAAAATGATTAAATTTTCTGTAAAATAGACTTTAAAAATGTTGGCACTTACATATTACCGAAAAATCAGGATATAGAAAAAAATGATAAATTCTGTAAGAATAAAAACGTCTTAATTTGGCTTTAAATTCCGGCATTTGCATTGTAGAATAGTCTTTTATATCCATTTTGGGTCAATGGGTCTTTTTCGTTTACAAAATACCACAAAATAAATACTTATTTTCCCATACATTTTGTTCTGAACGTCTACTGTCTTAGGAACAAGCGTACGCAGCGACATCTACAATTAGCTTTGCGTTGCCAACCGTATTCATTACTAACTTGATTTTATTTTACCTTCGAGCTTGTTCGATTATGATTTTTATGATTGGTCGTGTTCATATTTTTTTTCGTGTGACGTCATGACATGAATCGGGGTTCGCGTTTTAGCCGTTAGACCACGGTAAAGATATCTTTACCGTTCTGCGGTACGACAGATTCATTGGGTCTCCAATCGAGATTTGATTTGTATAAATCTTTATCGTCTTCGCCTTGGCCGGTTCCTTTATATAAGCATCATAGGTCTGAATAAAGCTGTTGAATTGCGCATTAACGATTGTGTGTTGTGTCAGTTGCTGGGTGAGCTGCCACGAGGGCGTGGTGTGGTGGGTGGTGGTGCCGGCGGGCGCGTGCGCGCTGGGCGCGCTGGCGAGCCTGGCCGCCGCCACCGCCGCCGCCTTCACCGCCAGGGACCACGTCGTCGGCTTCGGCAATCTCAGGTATCTTATGTTATAAAGCTTGCATTTTTATGCTGCTTGATGCCCATAATTACTCTACTTACCTCAGTGTCTCAAGGCGAAAGTCTATGACTAGTGTGTGTTGCCAGTGATGAATTACGGCAGTGAAACGTGATCGCTAACTATGGGTCTCATAATGAGGCTCAAGGTCACCCAGCGTGCAATGGAAAGAGTCATGCTCGGCGTTTCCCTGCGTGATCGAATCAGAAACGAGGAGATCTGCAGGAGAACTAAAGTAACCGACATCGCTCGAAGGATTGCTCAGCTGAAGTGGCAATGGGCGGTACACATAGCGAAAAGAACCGATAGCCGTTGTGGTGAAAAGGTTTTGGAATGGCTACCGCGCACCGGGCGACGCTCCGTGGGTAGGCCCCCGACAAGGCGGACCGACGCGATCTGGTGAAGATCGCGGTGCGCCGCTGGATGCGGGCAGCGCAGAACCGATCGTCGTGGAGATCCTTGGGGGAGGCCTATACCCAGCAGTGGATGTCGTGCGACTGATATAAATATTAATAAATGCTTGGACAATTTCACACAGCGCCATCTAGCCCCAAACTAAGCAAAGCTTGTAATATGGGTGCTAGACACTGATATACTACTTATATACTTTTTAAATATATACTTATTATACATAGTAACACCCAGACCCAACAAATAAATTAAAATTCATCATTTCAATTTCTGCCCGGCCGGGAATCGAACCCGGGACCTCTTGCGTGGTAGGCGGCATGTTTACCACTGCACCACTTAGGTTGTCATATAATGATGATCATCATCATATATTATGGGCATCATCATGCCCATAATATATCACCCACCTTCTATTATGTCGATCGACCCCTTTAGTTTCGCCATTTTAGCATTTGATGAATATTTTAGGATGCTGCTGGCCGTGAGCGTGATCTGCCTACCGCTGCTAGTAGCGGCGTGGGCGAGTGCCTTAGTGCTGGGCAGCGAAGCGGGCCCGCGCCGTGGGCTACTGAGCTCCATACTAGCGGGCGCCGTGTCGCTGCACGCCGCGGCCGCCGCGCTGGGGCTGGTCGCGTGCAACGTGCGGGCGAGGGACAACTTGCGTAGGTAAGTGTATTAGGGTGGGTGGGGCGGCTTTAGTAGCGTGCTACCGGGCTACCGAGCTCCATACTAGCTGGAGCCGTGTCTCTGCACACCGCGCTGAGGCTGGTCGCGTGCAACGTGCGGGCAAGGGACAACCTGCGCCGATGAGTGTACTACAGTGGGGCTGCTGTAGTTGCGTGCTAGCGGGCTACTGAGCTCTGTACTAGCGGGCGGCCACCGTGCTAGGGCTGGTCGCGTGCAACATGAGGGCGAGGGGCAACCTGCGACGGTGAATAAACTACATGGGGCTGCTGTAGTACTTTTTTTTGTAGGAGGAAACGCGGTTTTATCCCCTTCCGACCCACCTCATCAAGATCGTTCCCCGATCCGCCTCTCGGATCCGCTCCGAGGCCTCCTTTTACGAGATGACGTTTTCATAAAAGGAGACCATCGCTTGTTATGACCTGTCACTCCCCAGCATAGCGTTTACCACGCTAGTAAGCGGGAGGTCTCCTGCAACGACCGCCACCAACTCTTGTGGCTGTGACGACTACGTCGGACACTCAGCAAGAGTGTGCTCCGTGGTGTCGACCGGTGCACCGCAATCATGGCACACCGGAGCAGCCACTCTCCGTATTCGACACAGGTACTTACCAAAGCAACCGTGCCCGGTAAGTACCTGTGTCATCCTGTATGTCAGGGAGCCATGCTTCCTATCCCGGCACTGCTTGAGTGAGCCTCAACAGTCCTGTGCCTCGCAATCACGGTTTGTAGTTGGAGCTCCCAATTTCGGAGCATCTGCTCCTCCGCGTCGCGCCGGACTTGTGACCTTTCTTCAGGGGCCAGGCTTTCGCCCCTTTCTCTGTTCTCTCTCTTACGCCTGTACACCTCAGAGAGTACCTGGACTTCTAGCTTCCAGGGAGGTGTACCGGTACCGGTGTACTGAACTCCATACTAGCGGGCGACGTGTCCTTACACTACTTGTTGCATGTAGGAACTGATTAAGAGCTCTACATCGGGTACTCTTACAACTGACATTCAATGAATTTCGGATTTTCTCAATCGGGTAGGAGGGAATAATAGACCTGTTTTTAATTATTATTTTTCTTCACAGGACAATTTTGAGATGCTTAGGCAAGAAAGTTCCTCTGGCCGATACTTCAATCATAGTTAGCAGCAGTGCCCAAAATCTATCACAAGTTAACAGGTAATTAAACAATCTTTCTCTACACTTAACTTTAGTGAGTATTTTCACCTCGTATATTAGTGTTAGCGAACTAAAATCATTGGAAGTGGCATTCCGCTCAAAAAATGACACCACACAAAAATGACAGCTAAGTGGGTGGAGCTAAATATGCTGGCATTTAATTATGCAACACAAAGCGACTGAACACTGGTTGCATAATAGCCACAATAATTTGTATACTCATAGATATTTTCTATACTTGAACGAAAAAATTTGATACTTACATTATTTCTGCATCATTTTACTCCATCGTTTTTGCTTCTTCTTTGCGTCTTTTACACCATTTGACTACACAGGACGTCGTTTCTGATAAACTCTTTCTTTCTCTCTTTACAATACAAACTGCAATTATTACGTTTATCACCGGGCGCGTGGCTGGCCCTACTAAATGCTGTGAGAGTTGTCATTTTTTAGCCCGTGGTGCCATTTTTTAAGCAATATTTGTTTGCAATTACTTACACTTCCATAGATTTTAGTTCGCTGATTGGTGTATTGTTTCTTTAGGTCAGCGTTGGCGTATCACAGTAGCACGGAGCCAGGTCGCCAGTTGAGAAATATCGGCATCTCCGCCTCTTCTACCACTTCAAGGTCTACCACGAAGACCAGCTCTAGTCCTTATAGGTTAGTTAACACTACCACAAGACAGTTTTTAGATATTTGTTCACATACCAAACCTTAAATTATCTGATTTTCAAAAATTTCTTACTAACGGTTAATGTCTTGATTGCATTTAATTTAAGTTCTAATTAGATAACTGTCACAATAATGTGTCGAATACCTACCTGTCCGCCATTTTAAAAAAGGACAGTTTTGGCCGCCTCTGATAATAGTTGTGTCAATAGATCGAGGAAGTTATTACAAACAAAAAGTAATGATAAAAAAATCTCGGAAGTGATATACTTACTGAGATATTTGAATTTTAAGTTGTCATACAAAATCAGTATTATCTGGATTTAGTGGATTAAATATGTCAATGCATGTTGTTGTTAAGCTATTTATGTATGTAGGAAGCGTCCATGGCTCAGCTGACAAAGTGTGCTTAGTTATGAGTATGGAACACACTTGTTTGAAGATACAGTTGTATGGAAAGTCGATTTTTAGTATTTATTCGAAAAGTTGTAGAACAATCACTGTCGTTTATGATGTTGGTAATCCACCCCTGCGGGGTACTTGGTGTTTTATAAATAAACAAATATAAATCAATGCAAAAAATACATAATATTATATGGCCTTTATTCAACTTCAAATACAAATATCTCAGTAAGTATATCATTTACAAGACTTTTTCTTATCACTTATTGTTTGTAAAGACTTACTCTATTGATTGACATCATTTTTATCAGAGGCGGCCAAAATCGACTTTTTTCTAAATGGCGGACAGGTAGGTATGCCAGTTTTAATACATTAATGTCCGAAGCCTAAGTTTTATTCATTTATTAATACAATGTTATTAATATACGATTGATCTAAATAACATGTGTCATTTTAGCCGTAGTGACGGCCAGCTGAGGCACACAAGTACCTCAACCTCCAACTACAACACGAGCGCGAGCGATATGCCCGCTTACCTCAGAGGATTTGATTCTTCTTTGCATACTAGAAAAGAAGGTAAGTACCGTTTCGTTTCAATACTGTGCTGTGTTCTAGTAATCACCCTACTTTTAAAATGTTGGTGTTGCAATTATACTTTTTTGCATGCCATTTACATTCTAACATGTTTTTTCTCGGTCTACAGTAAAATTACTAGGTTCGTTCTTCAAAATAAGAAGCATTTAAGCGATATAAAGCATTGGTGCCTACTAGGTACTAGCATAATGACTGCAAAAATTACTTAATTAAAAAATATGAATCCATTTTGATAGGTACTAGACGTTCTAATGATGCATCTTTTTTGCGTCTTAAAAATCGCCTTTACTATTCAGACGAGAGTCGTCGACGGCGCAAGGCGGCCCGCGCCAACGAAGCGGCGGCGGCGGAAGGCGAGCAAGCAACGGAAGCTACCGACAGCGACAGTGACGGCAGCGAGCGCAGCCTCGACCTCGCCTCCAGCCACTCGTCCGACGACGACGAGACCAGCACGCGCCGCTCCGACCACCCGCCCTCCGCCGCCAGTCAGTCCCCGCACTAGTGTAGTATATACCCGACCACTGCCGACACAGCGAGCGCAGCCTCGACCTCGCCTCCAGCCACTCGTCCGACGACGACGAGACCAGCACGCGCCGCTCCGACCACCCGCCCTCCGCCGCCAGTCAGTCCCCGCACTAGTGTAGTATATACCCGACCACTGCCGACACAGCGAGCGCAGCCTCGACCTCGCCTCCAGCCACTCGTCCGACGACGACGAGACCAGCACGCGCCGCTCCGACCACCCGCCCTCCGCCGCCAGTCAGTCCCCGCACTAGTGTAGTATATACCCGACCACTGCCGACACAGCGAGCGCAGCCTCGACCTCGCCTCCAGCCACTCGTCCGACGACGACGAGACCAGCACGCGCCGCTCCGACCACCCGCCCTCCGCCGCCAGTCAGTCCCCGCACTAGTGTAGTATACGAATTGCCAGACCAAAGGTCGATTTCTGCCCAAATCCGACGACGATTGATTAGCGATAACCATTTTAGATCGAAGTCGAAAGTTTCTTATAACCATACATAATAGTTGACGACTGACTAAAAGTGAAAAATATTATGTTATTTAAGTTTACGTCTACTTAGAATTACCTTGCAACTATCGAAAATTAAAACTTACGAAATGGTGTAGTTAACTGTAGTTGGTTCGATTTCAGCATTTCTGGTCAATTTCGAGCACATGATTTTGACATACGATTTACTAGTAAGATAAATTCATTCATTTATTTATTCTCATAGGAGACCGAGGAGTGAGTACGGGTGGAAGCTACCTGCCGAACATCACAGAGGGCGCTCCCTTGGGCATCTCACCACGCTGGCCTTCGCATATAAGAGAAGGTATCGACTTCAACTAACTTTACTGCGTATTATTTTCTTACTTATGCTCTGAAATCTTATCATTCCATTTGAAAAAGGAATACGGGGCGTTCCACATTTCCGTGGGAGTATAGTTACAAGTCCCTTGTATAAAAATATACATAAAAAAATCATTATGGTTTACCAAATTAGACAGTGTACCTTTACATCCCCATATTATTCAGTTACGTCAACTAAAAAGAAGGTCTTGAAATCAAATACGATTTTGCTCATTATTGATTCATGAACTTGGCAAAGTTGGTACAAAAAACATATCATGCAATGCATCGTATGTATCCGGCTCGAAGGACCATAAACTTTTAGGAGTTGCTACCGTACAATGTTTAAATTGATAAGAAATTATATGAGAAGTTTTGATAGAAGCACGAATTTAATTTGATTGATATTTTATGCTAACTAACTTACTATACTATACTATTAACTTACCTGCGTATTATTTTTCTCACTTATGCTCTGAAATTTTATCATTCCATTTGAAAAATGAATACGGGGCGTTCCACATTTCCGTGGGAATATAGTTCATCAGTGCGGAAATGAATTTCAATACTTACTTCCCGTACTAGTGCGGGAAGTTCCCATACAACATTGACTGTGAACTGGCATAGCCACAAGTCCCTTGTATAAAAATATACATAAAATAAACATTATGGTTTTCCAAATTAGACAGTGTACCTTTTACATCCCCATATTATTCAGCTACGTCAACTAAAAAGAAGGTCTTGAAATCAAATACGATTTTGCACATTATTGATTCAAGAACTTGGAAAAGTTGGTACAAAAAACATATCATGCAATGCATCGTATGTATCCGGCTTGAAGGACCATAAACATGTAGGAGTTGCTGCCGTAGAATTTTGTTGCCGTACAAAGTTAAATTGATAAGCAATTATATGAGAAGTTTTGATAGAAAGCACGAATTTAATTTGATTGATATTTTATGCTAAATGATAGGAATAAAAATCGGGGCGATCGAATGCGTTTTAAAATCATGATGAATGTCTGAAAAAATCAAATTGATCAGCTAATTTGATTTTTTCATACATTCCCCATTATGCTGTTGTATAGTATTGACCAGGGGTGTCACTCATTTTTTAAAGGGCCATTTATAGATTTAGGGTATGTTAGCGGGCCAGTCTCAAAATTAAAATCTTTATTTATTTCCCTTTTTATACAAAGGTAATAAAAAGAAGGAGTTATCTTGAGCTTGAGGATCCAGATACCTGAGTCTCTTATTTTACTATATTAACAATACGTAGTGGCTCTAATCATCAAATGCCATCTAAAATCCACACTGGATAGATTCTGGTCGCGGGCCGCATCTTTGACACCCCTGGTATATACTATAGAGTATATAGTAAAGACTGTACAGATTCATTTGACCGTGAACTTGTTAATTTCAAACTTTTGTTCCCAGAATCGACCCGTCCCGAAATGGGTCGGTGGTCGCAGGAGACGGGGTCGGACCACGAGGGGCGGGGCGGAGGCGTGGCGTCTCCGTCGCCCGTCCCGCTGCCCAACCCCGACCTCACGTCGGACGTGTACCTGGCGCGCCACCGGGTGAAGCCCTCCATACTGGAGAACGTGCACGACACCTTCGTCGCCAGTGTGGAAGCTTCTAGGCTGCCGCCGCTCGACAACAGGTATGGCTTTAGAGACTTGAAGGAATTTAGGTAGGGTAGTATTGGCTCCGTGTACGCTTTTAGCGCCACCTAGCGTGTTGCAACTTTGTTGGCTCTGACCAGTACCCTTAGCACGAACAGCTATCGAGAAAAATAACGCGCGTAAAATTACTCGAATCTCATAATTTTGTATGGAAAATAGTACAGCGCCACTACGTCCGTAAACGGAACTAAAATTTCGAAGCACGAAACATTTTGACATAAGGTATCGAGCAGCCTTCGAATCGAGTTCGAATAGTAAAGTTACAACTTGTATGGAAATCGGTAGCACGAACCCACTTTTGACATACGGTATCGAGAAACTCGCAAGCTGGCTATCGACAACTTACTCACTGACATTTTTTCAGTGAGAGTCATTTCGAGCAACTTTTTATTATTTATTATTAAATTTTAAAAGCATGTAGGTAGTAACAAAAATTAAATTTGAGAACTTTACATGTCCGCTGAATTATCCATAGGCAATATTACTTAAATTGTTCTCATTATACAAAGAAATTTGTAAAATAAAAATCTCGTAAATTTTATGCTATCCACGGTATCCCCCACATCCACCATACCTACATTTTAGCAATATTTTAAAACTTACCTACAAAACTCAAATAAAACCAGAGGATACGGTGTTATATGTATATAATATTTGTTTTCAGCTACAACATCACACAGTTTGCACTCAGTTAATTATGTTTCATTTAGGTATTAAAATATAAGATCTTAAAACTATGACGAAAACACTAAATATAACAATGCAAACTTATAGTCTTTAATTTGTCGAATCTTCAAACACTATAGGCACTAATTCCGATGAAATTCACATAGTTTCATAGCACGTTCAAAGGTTTATTGTTTATGTGTAAACAATTAATTTTCTTATTCACTGACGATAATCCATTGTTATTCTTCAAGTACATAAAAATTTTTCAATTAGAACAATTTGATGAAATTATGACATATTGTAGTTTACTCCTAGGTCATAATATTATTTCCTCGCGATTGTATTATTTGTTAGCCGACACCGATAAACCATTTTAGACAAAAACAAAATAAAGAAATTGCTTTACGGCTTTCTATTTTAGGTTATATTTTTCATTAAATCACAGGATGAGAAAGAAAGAGAGAGAGAATGGACACACTCTTCTTTTTCAAACCAATCACGGGCAAGGTGCAATGACCGTTCAAAACCATGGGCAAAATCATGCACAAGTTAAAAATTATTACAATATTATTGCAAATTAATTAAAGTTATTCAATAAAATAAATATTGCAAACAAATTTATTATTAATAATAAGAATAATAAATGTATGATTATGATGATAAACAACTTGATTGAATTTTAATTTACATATTTATGATTTACATAGATATGTAACATGGTTTTTGAACGCACTTTGCTTCAATATTGGATTGTGTCACGTTAGCTTTATTTATCGCTACTATCGAGTTGACGTTAGCCAGCTCTGTAAAATTGGTGCTGCCGATTTTGCTAGCTTTCGTATCGAGTACGTTATCGAATAGTATTTTCTTACGCGCGTAAGATTTCTCGATAGCTGTTCGTGCTAAGGGTACAGTACCCTTAGCACGAACAGCTATCGAGAAAAATAACGCGCGTAAAATTACTCGAATATCATAATTTTGTATGGAAATTGGTACAGCGCCACTACGTCCGTAAACGGAACTAAAATTTCGAAGCACGAAACATTTTGACATAAGCTATCGAGCAGCCTTCGAATCGAATTCGAATAGTAAAGTTACAACTTGTATGGAAATCGGTAGCACGAACCCACTTTTGACATACGGTGTCGAGAAACTCGCAAGCTGGCTATCGACAACTTACTCACTGACATTTTTTCAGTGAGAGTCATTTCGAGCGACTTTGTATTATTTATTATTAAAATTTAAAAGCATATATGTAGTAACAAATATTAAGTTTGAGAACTATGACATGTCCGCTGAATTATCCACAGGCAATATTACTTAAATTGTCCTCATTATACAAAGAAATTTGTAAAATAAAAATCTCGTAATTTTATGCTATCCACGGTATCCCCCACATCCACCATACCTATATTTTAGCAATATTTTAGAACTTACCTACAAAACTCAAATAAAACCAGAGGATACGGTGTTATACGTTTTATATTTGTTTTCAGCAACAACATCATACAGTTTGCACACAGTAAATTATGTTTCATTTAAGTAGATATTAAAAAATAAGAACTTAAAACTATGACGAAAACACTAAATATAACAATGCAAACATAATAAAGTCATTAATTTGTCGAATCTTCAAACACTATACCTAAGATGAAATTCACATATTTTCATAGCACGTTCAAATGTTTTATTGTTTATGTGTAAACAATTTCTTATTCATTGACGATAATCCAATGTTATTCTTCAAGTTCATAAAAAATCTTCAATTAGGTAGAACAATTTGATGAAATTATGACACATTGTAGTTTACCTAGGTCATAATATTATTTCCTCGCGATTGTATTATTTGTTAACCGACACAGATATATCAATTTAGATAAAAACAAAATAAAGAAATGGCTTTACGGTTTTCTATTTTAGGTTATATTTTTCATTAAATCACAGGATGAGAAAGAAAGAGAGAAAGAATAGACACACTTTTCTTTTTCAAACCAATCACGGGCAAGGTGCAATGACCGTTCAAAACCATGGGCAAAATCATGCACAAATTGAAAATTATAATAGTAATTTGCAAATTAATTAAAGTTATTAAATGAAATAAATATTGCATACAAATTTATTATTATTGATAAGAATAATAAATGTAAAATTATGATGATAAACAACTTGATTGAATTTTAATTTACATATTTATGATTTACGTAGATATTAAACATGGTTTTTAAACGCACCTTGCTTCAATTGGATTGATAATTGGATTGTGTCACGTTAGCTTTATTTATCGCTACTATCGAGTTGACGTTAGCCAGCTCTGTAAAATTGGTGCTGCCGATTTTGCTAGCTTTCGAATCGAGTACGTTTTCGAGTAGTATTTTCTTACGCGCGTAAGATTTCTCGATAGCTGTTCGTGCTAAGGGTACTGACCGTTTTGACGTTTTGATATGTAATGGCGACATTGTTACAAAATGTTAAAAAATACTATAGGTAGTAGGTACATATTGTGTTATTAATGTAAATTTCAAAATTACTATGATTTGGGTGGACAAAGTGTTGTGAAATCATTTTTGGTCATTTAAATTAAATGTGGCAAGTAAGATCTATTCAAAAAGAGTGTTTTATTTTGGTTATATCAGGGTTTGTTTACTTCTTTTTTAGTTGTATATTTTGTAAATCAAGAGGATAAAGCTACTTTAATAATTTTACTAAGTGATAATAAACATATATAATTGTTCCTGTATCGCTAGTAATAAATTAAATATCGTTTTCAAGCAGATTACAGAGCCTTCATTATTTCTACTTTTTGCCACCATGAGCGCTGCGATCGATTATTATACCTTCGCACCCTCCCAATAGTAGTCACTGATAGGAAGGCCAAAGTAGAAGATCTTCGTCCGGGCTGGGTGGTATTAGCCCGCGGTCCGACCGATGATGGTTGGCAGTTGTATATATGGTGCGTCGCTAAGTGAACTTCGTTAGCGAGATGTAGGTTTCTCCATACTACGAGGTGCTATTCCTTACTAATCTTTGTGTTTATTCGACACTAGCGCCATCTAGTCACACGGTGATGAATCTTGTTGCAACCGTAGATGCCGCTACAGACTGAACCACAGACAGAATATTATAATAGTACTAAACATACAGAAACCCATCCGCACGAGGACAATCAAATAATAAGCTTCTCTCACTGCACGGCAATAAAGTACAATTTCAAATTGCACAGCGCTACGTGCCTATTATTGCAAGCATTTCTGAAGCGCTTCTTTTTCTGTAGCGTAACTCTTGTCTCAACCGACACATGACATCCCTCGTGCGCTGGCTCGACCGAGTCGACCGCTAGCAGTAGGCTAACATAGAAGTTTAACCGCTGAGTGAGACCCCCCTGACTGAAGTAGCAAACATACTGCTAGCATCTAACACATATGGTCCCAAATTTTACCAGATATATAAATATGTTACTAAGTGTTAGTTGTCTTTTTATCTATTTTCGACTTCTATGCACCCTGCCTGGCAAAGCTTATACCTACATAGGTACTATCAATTTTAGAGAATGTGAAAAATCGCCGCGATAATGTTTTGAGATTGCCGAAGTAAAAAACATCTTACAAGGTGAATTAATTAATCAAGACGCCTGACGTTGATTAATCTATAGATAGCTTTCCCATCATTTTACACACCTTGTTAACCCCGACGCAAAAAGAGAGGGGTGTTATAAGTTTAACGTGTCTGTGTATCTGTCTGTGGTATCGTAGCTTCTAAACGGATGAACCGATTTTCGTTTAGTTTTTCTAATAACATCCTCCATAACAAAATTGTTGATAACGAATTTCTTTAACTTTTTTCTCTTCCCAACCAGATACGGAGTCATGGAAGACGAGCTTATGTACGGTGTTATGCCAACCGACACAGAAAAACAAATGCCTTATGATCCCAACTACCCGATATCACCCACCATGTACCGACTGCCAGGAAACCCTTACGGATCCAAGACTTACCTCTCCTCAAGAACATCTGACTATGGGTACAGTCCAACTAAATACCTAAATCCAGAAACAAACGTTTACGGGTCCAGGGATTTCAGAGATTCGGGCGTATCTACGAGAGAACATGATGGATATCCCCCGAGGGATTTCAGGGACTCGGGAATAGCGACTATGTTGAAGAATGACTACCAAAGGAAGATGGAAAGTCATTACGGACCGGACTACAGTGAAAGGATGTCGGATGGGTCCGAAAAACACCACACACATGACAAATATCTATTCCCATACACAGGTATTGAATGATATATTATTTTTATCTATTTGTGTGCCATTGAGTGAATTTAAGTTGTTTGATGAAATTCTGTTTATTTCTTTTGTAAATTTTTGTGGTTTTTCGTTAGTTGATAATTTATTTAAAGAGATTTTTATGATTCCTCTGCAGCTTTGTAAATGTAAGCTACACAGTATTATGTATCGGTCGGAAAATTTTAGTAACTTCTATTATAATTTTGTGATATTAAATTTAGAGATCTTTTTGATGTAAAGTAACTGGTCCTTTTCATAAAGCTTTCAAGATAATTTTAACATCAGATAAAGAATTTCACTCGTAGTTAAGTAAGTTTTTTTACATCAGTGTGTACAAATGCCGGCATATATATTGGCAAGAGAAAGAAAGAGTCAAAAGATGCGCAGTAGCCATAAACACTAAGTTTATGGCTACTGCGCATCTTTTGACTCTTTCTTTCTCTTGCCAATATATATGCCGGGCAGTATACCGTGTACACATAAAAACCGGCCAAGTGTGCGTCGGACTCGCGCACGAAGGGTTCCGTACCAAAAAACGGCAAAAAAAACACGTTTGTTGTATGGGAGCCTCACTTAAATATTTATTATATTCTGTTTTTAGTATTTGTTGTTATAGCGGCAACAGAAATACATCATCTGTGAAAATTTCAATTGTCTAGCTATTACGGTTCATGAGATACAGCCTGGTGACAGACAGACAGACAGACAGACGGACGGCGGAGTCTTAGTAATAGGGTCCCGTTTTTACCCTTTGGGTACAGAACCCTAAAACGGACTCTCTATTATGATAAAACAAAAAATATTACTCCTTTCTCTACCTTTTATCCCTGAACATAAGGCTTGCTCTGCCCTAGTGTAAGGAAGTTTCACTGAAGTTTCACGGAATTTCATAACTCCCTACAAATAGTGTCTAAAATAGTCCGACCTCGCGCCGTGTACGATAGCTTGTGACCGTTTACTTTGCTTGGTGTAGCCGAGGAGGACCACGCGAGCTTGCGCGCCGCCAGCCACTCCCCGCAAGTGCATAATCCGCACGCAGGTAACACGCTATCTTGTGCCTTATGTTTTTGGTTTACAGTAGCTAGTTCAACACATATATTTTTT
The DNA here is from genome assembly GCA_943789525.1 of Agriphila geniculea. Classification (NCBI taxonomy): domain Eukaryota; kingdom Metazoa; phylum Arthropoda; class Insecta; order Lepidoptera; family Crambidae; genus Agriphila; species Agriphila geniculea. The sequence continues at coordinate 21,622,109 of OX038875.1, forward strand.
GAAACGTTAAAAATCTTATAACGGGTGTATCAAGACCCTTAACGAAGCCGAAGTACACGCATTCCGCTCATCATCTAGATCATTTTTCTCTTTTAGACTATAGGGAAACCAATAGTTACGAAGTTATTTAAGAACAAAATCATTTTTTTTTTATGAAATCTTATTGTAATCGTTATTTTCTCATTTTTGTCCAAAGAAACGTTTTCAAAGTTTTAAGTATTTTGTAACAAACAATGGCTTCAAAACGTCATCACTCAATGTATCTCATGAGTACGCACATAAACGCTGCCTTTCAACTCGGCCGCACGCAGCTGTGTAGCATACGCTCGCAGGCGCGGTCTGTTGTACGCATTACATGGCGTGGAGTTATTCATACGCTCAACAGCGCATTGTACGTGCGAGCTCTGGCCGTTCCCGGGTCTTAGGCAAAGGCCAGGGACTCAAGAAAGCCCCGCGCCGCGTCAGTAATCATCAGTGTGCCAAGAAAACTCCCCGTGCACAAACGTCTCAAACTCCTCGCTTCCATTGACCGGCGCGAATTACGGGACTTCCGTGACGGCCTCTTCGTGTTACGTCTGACCTTCCCGCTTCGGGACCGCTACGGGCGACTACGTGTCAGCGAGTGCTCCAGTGACCGTGGTTGGTTCGCGGTCCAGCGTTCGTCCCACCATCCGCTCCGACCGGTCGCGAGTGTTCCGTTATCGTGACCCGGTGTGTCGCGGCGTTCATCCCCTTTACACCTCCCCTCAAGAGAATTCCCTCTAGACTCCACGTCCCCCTCCCCAGAAGAAAAAACGTCCTCGTACCGCCTCCTTTTACCCCCTTACTTTTAGTATTTAAGTTCTAGTTATACGTGTGTTTTGGTTGTAAATAAACGGTAATTGTATCCTATTTTCTCCCCTTTTCTTTCACTGTAACGTTACAGACTGTAACGACTGTAACGTTACAGTGAAAGGAAAGGGGAGAGAGAGAAATCCTACCTAAGAGGGAGGAATTGTATCTAACTGGAGGGGAGTAAAGAGGAAAGATAGAAATAGGATACAATTACCGTTTATTTACAACCAAAACACACGTATAACTAGAACTTAAATACTAAAAGTAAGGGGGTAAAAGAAGGCAGTACGAGGACGTTTTTTTCTTCTGGGGAGGGGGACGTATGTATACAATGTTTTTTTTAACATTAAAAATTAAAATCGTTTCCCAGCAATAATTTTGAACAGAAATGGTCCTGATGGGCAGAATATGTAGACCTCGGCTTCGTTGAGGGTCTTGTTACACCCGGTATAGACAATAAATTAGTTAGTTAGACTATTTTAGTATTACAGTTTAATTTAAGGACATAATGTGGAAATATGACTAGAGCTAGATGAAGACAAATGAAAATGAGGGAACTTTCCTCTCTATCCATTCTGTTTGTGATAATGAGAGTGTAACGGCAGTTTCTATGGGTTACAGTTGAAGGCGTAAGCTGTGTTTGTATTACAATTAAACAGCATAATTTAAACGTGGTTTATTCATACAGGTGAAGCTCCGCAACAAACGGGGGCGCCGCTAGCCAGTATGGGTGAAACAAGCGAGTGAGTTACAAATCCTCTATGTTTGCATGACCATAGTATTGTTATGACACATTTTCGAGTCCTCCTAACACGTTTCAGGACTGAATACCTATAGTGAAGTAATGTAATTTGGTCACTTCTACACACATCTCTGTACATTGTTATTTTAATCCTATTGCAAAAACTGTGATCCCTACCAACGCCATAACGATCGCTTAGTTAGAGGATTTATTTTTATATAGGAGTAGATTACTAACACCATATACAACGTTTGTTCTACAACTTTTTCGAAAACAGACAAAAAAAACTACTTTTCTTTCATACAAAACACCATTAGCTTTTCGGACATTTGTATAGAAAGTAAGTATACATATTTGTCTGTTTTCGGAAAAGTCGTAGAACAAACATTGTTGTTTATGATGTTAATAATCTACTCCTGTGTGTTTTACAAACAACCCTGTCTGCAAGGGCGTCGCCAGGGGTGGGCAGCCCCCCCCCCCCCCCCCCCCTCCCCCTAGAGGTTTAAAAATGTAGCCAACTGCAAATAACCAAAGTCCTAAGCCGTGCAATTGACTTGATTTTCCGATAAATCCAGCCCCATCTCGAAATTTTAATCAATTCACTAGGTGCTCTTTACTGTACCTACAATTCATATTTTTCTCATCATCTTTAATACGAGGGCGGGTCAATAAGTCCGTGACTTTTTGAATGAAACGCAGGTTTTTGGATAAAACAATATTTTATTTTTTGACCTAGTCTCCTTTGAGCTCTATACACTTTGTCCAAAAGTTTCTCATTTTTTTTATCCCTTCCAAAAAAAAGATTTGTCAAAATAGGTATTTTTTGTGAGATGACTTCATCGTTTGAGTCAAATCTCTTTCCGCCGAGCCATTTCTTCAAGTTTGGAAACAAGAAATAGTCACTCGAGGCTGAATCCGGAGAATAGGGTGGATGAGGGAACAACTCGTAGCCTAATTCATGGATTTTTGCCATGGAAACTGCACATGTTTGCACCTTTGCATTGTCCAGGTGGAAAAATTTTTTTTTCTTGGCCAAATGCGGTGGTTTTTTTTTCAAATTCTCATTGAATCGATCCATTAAGTTAGCATTATATTCGCCAATGATCGTTTTACCCTTTTGAAGGTAGTCGATGTGGATTTTACCGCGTGAATCCCAAAAAACGGTCGCCATGACTTTATTGGCTCACAAACCCAATTCACCCTGAGAAACTCACTGCCTTGGCTACTTTTTGGTTTCTAGTGTGTTGTGGTGAATCCACGTTTCATCCACGGTTACGAAATGGTGCAAAAACTCGTCCATATTGCGGTTGAACAACGCCAAACACTCCGCGAAGTTGGCACAAGAAATTCACTTTTTTCCATTTTTTCCACAAATCACGATTTAGTCTGCTATTAATGGCTATCAGATACAAACTAAATGACGCAGCTTGTTAAAATTTTGATAGGAGTCCACTGAAAGATGCCTGTTGACAGGAGCAGTGTTGTCCTTTCAGTAAAGTCACGGGAAATATAGAAAGTCACGGACTTATTGACCCGCCCTAGCATTAACTTGCCCCCCCTGGGCCATGGGCTGGCGACGCCCTTGCCTGTCTGTAAGTATTATTGATAATTTGCATGCCATAAAAATGATTTTTTAAAGACGTTTCTATTCCTAACTTTAACTTTATAAAATGATTTCTCTGAAGTGATTTTCTACTGTCGAACATTTTAATATCCGTCGACATCATATGATAAATTGTCGGTAGATGGTGGCGGTTGTATGAGAAACACTCATTATAATCATCTTTTGCTTTGCTAACTGGTGGTGTGGCCGCGCGCAATATCACCTTCAATCATCTTAGAGACGAGGTAAACTTGCATGTCTTTTATTCTTACTTTACATTTAACATGAATGATCTTTATTACCTATAAATATTGTGCCATTGTTTGTTTACCTGAATATATTTTAAAATACCTACAGTACTCTCGCGGACTAGAGTCGGCACGGCAATATGCTAGATCTGTGTTTCAATCCGCTGCTACGGGGTTGCGTTCAGAACCTACGCTCTGAGTGCAACCAAACGCTCTAACGGCGTTCCAAACATTAGAGCGTGACGTTCGGTTGACACAACCTTCCGTTTTCCGTTCCAAACGTCAGAGCGTTGCAACTTTTTAACCATCAAAATCGGTGGTTGGAAAACGCTCTGACGTTTGTCTATAGAAAAAAAAACCGGTCAAGAGCGAGTCGGACTCGCGCACCGAGGGTTCCGTACAATCATAAATATATTTGGATATGTTATTTTAGGACAGTCTTTAAAAAAGTAGGATAAACGGCAGACAGGTGGAAGGGCGAACAGGCGGACAGTTAATTTACAAATGCTGCTTATGGTGACTGAAAAACGTTTCAGCCACTCCACATTGCAAAATGTTTATATTACTAGTCCATCAGCCATTTTAATGTCCCCACTGCTGGGGCACAGGCCTTCCTTATGGGTGGATAAGGAGGACGGGCCATAACCCACCACGCGGCCCAATGCGGATTGGTGGGTGTTAACGACTGCAAATGCAGCTGGGACCAACGGCTTAACGTGCCTTCCGAAGCACGGAGGAGCTCGAGATAATAAATTTTTGGTCACCCATCCCATGACCGAACCTTGCGAACGTTGCTTAACATCCGCAATCGCTGGTCCAGGCGCTAAACCACTGCGCCACCGAGCTCCTCGTTATTATTATATTACTATATAGTAATTTTATTTTATTTTATTTATTAGGACAACCAACAATAAGTACACTGATACAAACAATAATTATAACTAGCACATGAGATATATAATTTTAGTGTCTTATCAATTATAGGCAGTCACATCATGCATTGAAACAATTATACCCACCTAACAGTTTTAAACATTTAAGATATTATATTATATGATATTATATAATATATATAATTACTTAGTAAAGTATGAACTTATTCTTCGTTTATTCGTACGGCAAATAGTAGGTAATTATATTTGAACCAGCCACCAATTTACTATTGTAGTGTTAGGTTGCGCCATCTCTTGACCCATAGTGGAACTACTTTTTGCCCTTAGGTTAGCATGCTTAGGACAGCGCCATCTGTTGACTGGTAGTGAAACTAAAAAAACTTGTTTTTTGAATTTCTAAAAAAGTGTATTTTAATGAGACATCGTTTTATTTTTCCTGTAATCTTTACATAAACTACTATCACATAGAATTATTTCAGATTTTTCTCTTTGCAAACTTCGGAGATAAGGGGGGGGAACGGTATTTTTTTTTTACATTTTTCATCATAAGTCGAAAACTATGCGGCCTAAGAAAAAAGAAAAAATTGTTTTAAAATGTGCAAACAGCGCTCTTTCATATGATACCCCACATGCCCTAATCACCTCACTTAAAATTTTTAAGACCCCTTTTCAGTCCCTGTTGTAAAAAAAATATTAATTTTATTATTTCTTTCTTATTTGCAAAATAGTTGGGCAAATGTCATCTAAAACTATTCCAAATTTCAAGTTGATACCATTAGTAGTTCTCGAGATATTTAGCTGTGACAGACAGACAGACAGACAGACTGAGTCACACCATAAGGGTTCTTGACTTTGACTTTGACCATTTTGGTACGGAACCCTAAAAACGACAATGTCTTTTAACATTATTTTATATTTTGATGTTTTTGTGTCTAAGTTTCAAATAGTTCATGGCAGCTTCTCAAAAAACAGTTTTTATTTGATTAAGATTATAGGAAAGTTTAAATTATGCGTATTCCAAATGGAAAACGAGGATTTTGTACTATTAATGACATTTAAAGTTCTTAGTCGTTCCGAACCTGAGAGTGAGTTATAAAACAACCAAAGGAGTTTTTTGGCGCCATTTGTCATGTTTGGTTCGGTGTCTATTTTAATTATTTGCAAATTGATTCATAGTGGATATTGTGTCTTAAAATTGGTGCAGTTTTGTGGTACAAGTGTCTACGCAACTGAACAATATGTGGGATAATTGAAATAGGCGCGATCTTGGTTGTGTGAAGCCGAGACTTTTACTGTAGTGGTGGCTACCTCGGCAGAACTTACCAAGTAAACTGTCTTGATATACTTGGTGCCAAATGCTCCAAGCAGCATTGGAATGCGATGCACCCGCATTTTAATGTAAACTGAAACAATCTATCACTGAAATATTCAACACTTGACACTGGCAAAAATTACTTCCAAGAGGAAAGTAGATTGCCAAAATAAGAAGAAGAAGAAACAACCAAAGAACCGCACTCTAAGCCTCTGAACGCAACCCAGCTCGCGCAACAACACTTGACCCAATTTTTAGTACTTACCACGTAACCTGCGCACTACAATTTTTGACGTGCCGGACTACAGCTGCGCCACAAAAAAAAATTGTGGAAATCTGACTTTTTGACTATGCCATGATGAAGTCTATAGTTTGTCGGAGTTTGTTGCCAAAAACCAGAGTTTGTCGGTCTTCCGTTTAGGAGATACATGTGGCTCAGCTGTAGAGACGTCTCTACAGCTGCGCCACACAGATCTCGAAAACGGAAGGTCGTAGCGAAAATCTGATTACTTGTATGTATAGCCGTTAGTTTGTCGGAGTTTGTCGCACAAAAACCAGAGTTTGTCGGTCTAGCGTTTAGGAGATACGTGTGGCGCAGCTGTAGAGACGTCTCTACAGCTGAGCCACACAGATCTCGAAAACGGAAGGTCGTAACAGAAATCTGATTACTCGTGTGTGTAGCCGGTAGTTTGTCGGAGTTTGTCACCAAGAACCAGAGTTTGTCGGTCTTGCGTTTAGGAGATATGTGAGGATACGCTGTGGAGACCTTTCTACCTGGATCTTGAGAACGGAAGGTCGTAGCAAAAATCTGATAACTCGAGTGTGTAGCCATTAGTTTGTCGGAGTTTGTCACCAAAAATCAGAGTTTGTCAATCTTACGTTTAGAAGATATGTGGGGATATGCTGTAGAGATATTTCTACCTGGATCTCGAGAACGGAAGGACTTACCGAAAATCTCACATATCTCCCAAACGCAAGACCGACAAACTCTGGTATTTGGCGACAAACTCGGTCGAACTACCGACTATAGATATGACTAATCAGATTATCGCTACGACCTTCCGTTCTCAAGATCCAGGTAGAAAGGTCTCCACAGCTTATCCTCACATATCTCCTAAACGCAAGACCGACAAACTCTGGTTCTTGGTGACAAACTCCGACAAACTACCGGCTACACACACGAGTAATCAGATTTCTGTTACGACCTTCCGTTTTCGAGATCTGTGTGGCTCAGCTGTAGGAGACGTCTCTACAGCTGCGCCACACGTATCTCCTAAACGCTAGACCGACAAACTCTGGTTTTTGTGCGACAAACTAACGGCTTTACATACAAGTAATCAGATTTTCGCTACGACCTTCCGTTTGCGAGATCTGTGTGGCGCAGCTGTAGAGACGTCTCTACAGCTGAGCCACATGTATCTCCTAAACGGAAGACCGACAAACTCTGGTTTTTGGCGACAAACTCCGACAAACTATAGACTTCATCATGGCATAGTCAAAATGTTAGATTTCCAACTTTTTTTTTTGTGGCGCAGCTGTAGTCCGGCACGTCAATTTTTGTACTGAAAATTGCTAAGTACTGCACAAGCTTCGTTGTCTATGGTTCAAGTTATGTTGCGCGAGCTGTAGTTTTAGTGTGTGCATTTTTTTTATTACATTCGGAAAGTCTGCGAAGTACTCTATTTATCTACGTAGTTATGAACACCTGTACATCCGAATTTAATTAAGTATCTACTTAAGTAAATAAAACTTTACCTTATCTACCCTACGCCACTTTTTTCAGTAAAAGTTATAAAACGTCACCATAATGTAAATATTCGACTCTGATTAAAAACGTACCTACAGGATGATTTTTTGTCACGTAACAAAATTTCAGGATGTGTTTAGTCTATGAAACTGGTACTGGAAGTACTTTCTCCAAGAAAGATCGAAAAACAAAAAAATTTTTAGATTACTTATTCATACAAATCACAGTACCTATCGATCGATTTAGTACCTATGGGATGGCCCAAAATTTGTGACTTATTTCGATCTATGTTTCTTAGAGAAAATGTTTACGATCCATGGATTGAACAATGAACACAATCACATCATGAAAATTTGTCACGTGACTTAAAAATCGCCCTACTGAACAATTTATTTGAAAAGAACACAGTGCCTACTCATATTTATTTTTGAGGTATTGATTGGTAAAAGTTAAACTGAGCACCTGACCGAGATCCTTGTGAAGCGATTTCTGTGTCAATTTTATTTTGTTTACATAATTTTATCATCGATCACGTGCGGTGACGCCATATAGCCTTGCCAATGAAATGACACTTTATCTTGTCTTGACTGAATATCATGGGAACGATATCTGCTGCACATTACATTTATTGATGTTCTTTTCAAATAAATATTAACCTTAATATTAAGTAGGTACCTATAACTACTTGTAAATAAACGTAAAGGTAAAAAAGTTAAGGGTAAAAATTTACTACTAATTAACATTCTTGTAGTGACTGTTTTTTTTTAATTACCTAATAATTGTGGTATCAGGGAGATATTAATATCTTGAGAAAATGGAAAATGTTAAAACATTTTAAATTTTAACATAATTAACATTGTAAAACTCACTTCTAATTACTCCTATGTTTTTTTATAGGAAATCTACTACTGAAGACGATGCAGAAACAAGAGTTTGAATACATAGTACAAGATTTCAAATGAATCTCAATTAGTGAATAAATTCTTTATTATGATTCTATTGTAAACATAATTTATTAAGTGTAAGCGTCCTAGTGTTAATTTCTCGCAAGACTGTCTAAACAATCAGTAAATCCACTGCCATAGTTTAGAATGTAAATGCTATTTATTTGTTTTGTGTAATTATGCTTTAGTTAAGTAGGAAATTTTCAATTCACTAAGTAATTATTATGTATTCTCAATTTTTATTGGTAGGTGGATATACTTGTGTATGTAGGTACAATGCATACCTACTTTAAACTCAATTCCTAGAAAGGCTTAGTCTGAATTTTCCATTTACAAGGTGATTTGTAATATAACAACCTCCATAAAGTCGAATATGGTTAAATAGGAAACCATGCATAGAACAACCCTGGAAAATTGATATGAATCATAACAACACGACTGAGATATTTTTTTATTTGTATGGAAAACTGCAAAGTACCCGCCCTAGACGCGGAAAGACTATTATCATAATAAGTCCTTATTTTTGATTATCATTCTCATTAATGGGCATAAGCAAAACACCATTTCGGTCTAGGATTTGCCACTATGCATTTTTTATAAAAAGAAACCAACAAAATTTTACAGGCAAGTTTTCGTTTTCAGGCTTTACCTAAATTTATTTTTCCGGTGTTTTATGCATGGTGCCCTCTTTATCTACCATATTCGGGAATAGGTAATATGGGTATTTACAGTACGCGGCGCGTTTATTGAACATATACTTTGCCAATGCGCACCCATACTGTATTAGCGCAATATACTTTCAAGAACGAAAACAAAATATAATGTGTCGAAACTATACTCGATTTATGCGCGACAGTCGAGTATACTTTACACCTCATCGGATAATAAAGAAGTTATTGAAAGTATACCTCGCCAGTGCGCACCCATACTGTATTAGCGTAGCGCAGTATACTTTCAAGAGCGAAAACCAAACACAATATGTAACAAAACCCTGTCATATACTGAAATAAGTGATAGTGTTGCTAAAACTAGTACTATTATTTATTATGTGCTAAAACTAAACAACAATCTCTAAGAAACATAGGTCAAAAAACTATTTTTTTTTTCGCCTTTCCATAGTAAGTCGGTCAGCTGACCAATATTTTTGTTGCATTTTAAGTGGAAGCATGATTTTTTTTTCATTAAGAAGTTTTTATTATAAAAACTCGGGCACGTCATTAATCGAGTATGGTTTCCGATTGCGCGGGCAGCGTTTATTGAAGTATACTCTGCTAGCGCGCAGAGCTGCGCAATATTCGAGTATCTTTTCCGATACTTATTGCACGTATCAGATACGGAAAGTATGCCTTGCTAGTACGCAATACCTTAATCGAGTATATTTTCAAGCACTTCATACAATAATAACAACCGGAAAATATAATATGTTAGTACCATTGCGCAATAGTCTAGTGTGCTTTCCAGGCGCGTGGCGTACGAGGCAAACGTCTCGAAATTCGGTGGGATCTTGCGGAACGCGTATTTTGGACGCGCGCCATTGATCACATGCGCGAACTGATATCCACTCCGTCTCCATCGAAAAGGTGTCAAGATCTTGGCCTCGTACTGTACCAAATACCCTGTATTTAGGTATTAAAATTATTTTGGAATATTAAATAATCGTTGTTCATTAAATAAATTGCCCTGGTGACCGAATGCTATAGTACACATTATAAGGTATGTTTTACCGGGTCTAGTGCAAAGTTGTTTGAATACGAGAGATTCGTATATGTAGGTAAACTAGGAGAATCCTAGGATGCCTAGGGTGAAAATTGGCGTAACGTTACATCCAAAGTCATTTGTAAATAGGTAGACAAGTTAATTTAAAGTTTTAATTTGATCACAACTTTGCTTAAATAGGTAACAGATGATGTTTTTCTTGTACACAAACAATCCTTTTTATTAGTGATAAACTTACAGGCTAAAGTACCTAGTTGCCTACTTGAAGTTTTCAAAAATAATTTCAAATAAAATACTTTCAGCCACAAAGTTGTTATCAAATAAAAACGTTTAATTTAAGAAAAATATTTTTATATAAGAAACCAAAACTTTGATGTAAGTTAAGGGAATAGTTTAATATTTAAAATTATATTTCTTATGCAGTGCAACAAATAATTGTTCAGCGATATTATGAAATCACAAAATAATGAGTAATTTAACTTAGAAATTAATAAGAACGAATATTTACTTTGCATAGCCCGATTATTGAGTATACCAACTCGCCACTCATGCTTGTAACAGGAAAGCGCCTCTTGCGGCGACAATAGTAAACTATTGTCTTAGCGTTAGGTTGTAACATACATTATTTTTGAGTCAGTAAATAAAATTGATAGTCATTATGTGACTAGTTAGAGGGATTGAAATCTTTAGTAAGTATTAACGAGTTCAGATTATGTTGTACATAAGAAGAGTGTTGTGTGCATTTTGAGCGTTTTAACGAAGATTCCACCTATGTTGTAAATAAATAGATTTTTACACTTTGTAGCTCTTAGGTAGTAAGAAAGAAGCTTTATTTAGGTACTCTGTAGTTTCACATTGCCATATAATTTTGTACGATGTGTTTTGTTTATATCTTGTAGTAGAACGCAGAATTAATTTATATAGGTAGGTAACTCTGTAATTAAACCAATACAGCAGGTTATTTTATGAGAATTGGGAACAATTGTATAATGTTTCATGTTACACCATTTAGTTCAAAAAATACAACTGAATATGCCTAGGATGATTTGAAAAAAAACATTGTCGTAACCCACAAAGCAATTTGCCGAGTAAAGAGCTGTATATAAGTAAACGACACAGCTACCTAAGTACCTACATTTTGTTTTAAAGTTGTCGATGCATGTGATCTCATCAGATACATTCCATTTTAGTGTTGTTGATACAAGATATTATTTGAACGTAATGTTATGATCAAAATTAGGCATAATTTCCACCTAAGTTATAAACAAAGTTAGCGTTTGCTTATGGAACTATTTGCTTATTTTCAATATAAAATCAGACCGACTGTGTCTCCACCTAGCCAAGGTAAACACCACTAGGCGACTCAAATAGTCAAAGACACATAGAGTAACTAGTCTTGCGACTAGCGAATATTATCACGAGATGTCTGTACGGACTGACCAACAAAGCGAAGCGAAACTGAACCCAAGGACGCCATTACTTCAATTATAATTTATTTTAGCTTACGAAAGAACAAGATTTATTTTGAAGTTTCGGTGCTTGGCCGGTTAGTTGGTATGTTTAATCGAGTCCTGTTAGTTATGTATAACCTAATGTTTACTTATTTGTATCGTAGGTATACAAATCACGACTCTACCTAGCGGGAAAGTTTGTGTGGGATTTTTGAATCGCATTTTATTTCCTCTATAGCTTTTCCACTTAAAGATAATATGATCGTCACTTCTATTGTAACATCTACGTACTTTAACACCGTATTGTACAGACATTAAATAATTATAGAGGTACAAATGTAACATCTGGATGTTTTTATAATGAAATAAAATATTTTATCGCTAAAATTATACTGCCCTTTCATTCTCCCGAAACAGCATCCTTTGCAGCTATCTTGCTTTAAGCAGTATTAAAATGGTTGATGACGAGACGACTTGCCTATTATTTTGAGCCCCTTATCGATACGAAGCCGGGTCCTTTAGCAGGCGGGACGGCCAGCCGCAGTTTCACCGCGCATAACCGCGCAAGCACCGTTGCGTTGCGCCAAGAAGCGGCTGTTAATAGTTAATAAGCTGATAATAATAATTGCAGCAAGATGGTCCGGAGCCAGTCGGACGGACGACAAATTATATTGTTTGTAGAGTACTCCAGTTAAAAGTTTTGTATGTGGAAAACCGCTACCTTAAAGTATGTGCGCAAAATAACTTAGCGGTTACTGCGCAGTTGACGAATACAGGTGTGCGCGGGGGAGGCACTCAGAACTATGGAACTCGAGATGTACCCTGCGCGAAATATCACTTGCAGTTAACTTCCGAGCCCCCGAGTTATTTTGTGCATACTGTACTTATAATATGCGCAAAATAACTTGGTGGCTCGGAAGTTAGCCGCAAGTGATATTTCGCGCAGGGTCCATAGTTCCGAGTGCTTCCGCCCGCGCCCCCTCCCCGCGCAAGCTCTGTATTCGTCTACTGCGCAGCGTTCCGCGCGAGGTTCAGAACCGCCAAGTTCTTTTGCGCATACTATACCTTACTCGATGTCACGGAGTGGGATGAACATCGTAGGCTTATCGCGATGCTTTTTTGTAATAGGCCCTGTACGGCTTATTCCGTTTATCCACCCTGAAACAGCCACCCTAAGCTGGATATTCGGAAAACGCGTGTTCATCTATCCACCCGATCAAACCCCATCGAGTATGATGGGGTGGATAAATGAACACGCGTTTTCAGAGTGTCCACCTTAGGGTGGCTGTTTTAGTGTGGATAAACGGAATAAGCCCTGCCTGCCTAGCATGACCGATTTATATCGCGTGATATAGCGTTTTATCACGTTTAACTGTCAAAAAGACAAAGGAATTTGACAGTTGAGTGACGATAAAATGCTATATCACGCGATATAAATCGGTCATGCTAGGAAGGCAGTACACATAACATTCGTATTCCATACGTGCCGGACTACAGCTGCGCCACAAAAAAAAAGTTGGAAATCTGACTTTTTGACTATGCCATGATGAAGTCGATAATTTGTCGGAATTTGTCGCACAAAAACCAGAATTTGTCAGTCTTGCGTTTAGGAGATACGTGTGGCCTAGCTGTAGAGACGTCTCTACAGCTGCGCCACACAGATCTCGAAAACGGAAGGTCGTAGCGAAAATCTGATTACTCGTGTGTGCAGCCGTTAATTTGTCGGAATTTGTCGCACAAAAACCAGAGTTTGTCGGTCTTGCGTTTAGGAGATCTGTGTGGCGCAGCTGTAGAGACGTCTCTACAGCTGAGCCACACAGATCTCGAAAACGGAAGGTCGTAGCGAAAATCTGATTACTCGTGTGTGCAGCCGTTAATTTGTCGAAATTTGTCGCACAAAAACCAGATTTTGTCGGTCTTGCGTTTAAGAGATATGTGAAGATATGCTGTGGAGACTTTTCTACCTGGATCTTGAGAAAGGAAGGTCGTAGCTAAAATCTGATAACTCGAGTGTGTAGCCGTTAATTTGTCGGAATTTGTCACCAAGAATCAGAGTTTGTCGATCTTGCGTTTAGGAGATATGTGAGGATACGCTGTGGAGACCTTTTTACCTGGATCTCGAGAACGAAAGGTCGGAAGCGTATCCTCACATATCTCCTAAACGCAAGATCGACAAACTCCGATTCTTGGTGACAAATTCCGACAAACTAACGGCTACACACTCGAGTTATCAGATTTTCGCTACGACCTTCCTTTCTCAAGATCCAGGTAGAAAAGTCTCCACAGCGTATCCTCACATAACTCCTAAACGCAAGACCGACAAAATCTGGTTTTTGTGCGACAAATTCCGACAAATTAACGGCTGCACATACGATTAATCAGATTTTTGCTACGACCTTCCGTTTTCGAGATCTGTGTGGCTCAGCTGTAGAGACGTCTCTACAGCTGCGCCACACAGATCTCCTAAACGCAAGATCGACAAACTCTGGTTTTTGTGCGACAAATTCCGACAAATTAACGGCTGCACACACAAGTAATCAGATTTTCGCTACGACCTTCCGTTTTCGAGATCTGTGTGGCGCAGCTGTAGAGACGTCTCTACAGCTGGGCCACACGTATCTCCTAAACGCAAGACCGACAAATTCTGGTTTTTGTGCGACAAATTCCGACAAATTATCGACTTCATCATGGCATAGTCAAAAAGTCAGATTTCAAACTTTTTTTTTTGTGGCGCAGCTGTAGTCCGGCACGTGTATTCCATAATAGTAGGTAGTACACTCTACTCTAACAGTGGTACCTACCTACACTACAACAAATTGCTACTATCCACGCCAATTGGTAATGCGCCTGGCGGCCGTTTTTTATATGTAAAATATTTTATATACAGACTTTCATAACGAAAACAGTAATACATGAATAGCACTAAGACTCACTAGATAATCATGATAGTCTGGCCTGAAAAAAACATTTTTACACATTACAGACAGAAGCTAAATAATATAAAAATAGCAACTTTTATCTATTTATTCATCAACATACATAATATCTACATTTGCACAAATATATTAAACTTAGAAATTACATCAGTAATCGGTATCTTATGTTATGACTGATATAATACTTTCTCAATCGTTTTGTTCCTTGTGTACACATAACTTGTGCCAATAATTAATGGCTATATATTAGACGAAGAATGATCAAATAGTCCATGGCATTCACATCAACACCTAACAATAAATTTATATATGGATATGAATTTACAAGTACAATAAATTAGCAGACAGGTAAGCAAACTAATATTTACAATTGGAAAGAAAATTTTTGATAATTATATTTTTTCTAACAACAGGACAACTGTATATTAGTTCGAAAGTATTTTAACATAAGGATATTTTCCAAGAAAAGACATATTTAATGGCAGTACAAAATCTTTAGACTTTTAGGGTGAAATGACATGCACATTACATGTTAAAATAAGTTTTATTAACACGTCTCAATTTGGAAAACAACCTTAAGACTAACTGTTTATTATGAATAACATAGGGCTATTGACATACAGAACCAATGAAAATTTCACAAAACTGAAATTAGGTCTTATGGAATGTTTAAGCCTTTAATTAAATGACTAGATACACCATTGTATGTTTGTTTTTTACCTACCATTGTTAAGATTATTAAATATAGCGTTTAAGACAACATACAATGTGTAACTAGTCAGCTTAACAATGGGATACTTGTGTTAAAATGGTTTCAAACAACACGATGGATACAGTTATAAGTTATCAAAACACTCCAATACAAATCCTTTACAAACGTCTGTACCTTAGCACAAAATGCAGTAACTGAATAATAAATAGATCTAAACGTCAATTTACAATTATTTTATATATTTTAAGTTACACTTTATCAACAAATTAATTACTATTATGATAGTGCTAAGATCAGAAAATGTTTACAAGACTTCATTAACAATATTATAGTTGTTCTATCTCACGAAGACCCTTTTGCTATGTGTTAAGCTTGCACATACAAATAGTTTGAGAGTGCGTCTGCACCCTCTTGTATTACCATACTAAAACAATATGCACGCCTAACAACATTCATAGCAAAAGGATCTTGATGAGGTAGAACAACTATACTAAAAATGTACATAGCACACATCAGGGTAATAGAATGTTGGTTATCCAAACATACACATCTTCAACACTGTAATTAAATTAATTTCAAGCTTTGATTTTACTCCTGTGGTATCTTGATAAGCACTGAATTCTTGGGGTTACAGATTTTACTAAGAAGTCAAGGCAGGAACTATTCAGTGCTGTAGTCCACTGGAAAAAAACAAAATATAACAGTTAATAAATAAATAAAGCAATCCAAAAGTATTATTTTATTATATTTCCAATCTTTCATAAATGCAAATTCAATTCATGCTGTCAATGAATATTGTGCTAATTTTGTAATTAACTCTCCAACATTTATCTGCCTGTATAGACTTTTTGAAGTCTTATTCTAACAATCATAGCATTGTGCGAGTGCACTCTGTGGAAGGCAAATATCTATTTTTTTAAATAATTTCTTTACTCTAATTAGTAAGAACAATAACCCTAATACAAAAAAAGTTAGTTATAAATAAAGGGTTCTTTTATTTATATTTTTTAAAATTATTTCTATTAGAGATGCACTGTATAGGGCATGCCACCTCGGTTTTGACTTTACCGAATCGAGTATTAATTGAGTACCCAAGTGACACACCCCGAATCCATGATGTATCACAGACCTATAAACTGAACAAGTTTTCATTTATGATAAAGCATTATTGACATAGGATTTTCTTAAGGTTGTATGTACGCATTTCAAAGAAATTAGCGTCTTTTCAATGAAGTTTTCTAAAGAATGAAAGCATTTACTATTGATGAAACTTTCGTTTTAGGAAGCAAAATTCTTAAATTAGTGCCATATAGAGAGACAAATATAATAAATTATCAGGTATTTTAAAATGAAGACAATATGTTCGAGTGGAATTTCAAATTTGCTTGTCAGAGGTATTTTTCAAAAACGTATCAGCTGTAACAAATAAGAATACGACTCATATTTATTTTTTCACTTATTGTTTGTATTGTCAAGAAGTTCCCTATAGAGAGAAAATTTAAAAAAAATTTTTTAATCACAGAAATAAAATATTAAAAAATGATCAAATCAGTACACTTTGACATGTTTTTTTACTGGTACAGAATCTAAAGTCATTTTTTATTTTTCTTAGGAATAATGAGGTATTTGTCTAATGTATTGCGTATTTTGTATATACTTATATCTATTCAATAGTTTAATAGGAATTTTATCGCCCTCATTACGGCTCGCACAGAGTTGTTTTGATCATTTGTATTGAAAATTTAAAAATGGAATGTGAGCGTCTACACCCTTAACCAAAGCATATCGATATAATATGATATGATTGAACTGACACTATAAAGTTAGTTATAAATAGATATAAATCTTCTTTTCTTCTCCTTTTCCTTCTCCTTTTTAATAATTTTAATTTAACCTAGTTCTCAGCATTTACTCGGCCGAGTATGAATACCATAAATTTTGCCGCATATGTACCAAGTAACAACCAAGTACTCGCACATCTCTAATTTCTATTTCTTGAAAATGTTAACAGTTTTCATGGCACTGGTGTAATAACATGAGTGAATTAACACAGTGACTTTGAACCGTGTTAAACAGTTTAAATATTTGGGTCATGTAGTTGAAGAAAATATGTGTGATGATTTGGATATCGAGAGGGAGCGTAGGGCATTGTCGGTACGGGGTAATATGTTGGCACACAGGTTTGCTCGATCTACAGCCAAGGTCAAAATCACTCTGTTTAAAGCCTATTGTCAGGCATCTTACACGAGTAGCCTGTGGTCCCACTTTACACAGAAAACCTACAATGCCCTATGCATTCAATACAACAACATCTTCAGGGCTCTGTTCCGGCTCCCACGCTACTGTAGTACGTCGGGTATGTTTGCCGATGCCAGGGTGGATGACTTTTATGCATTAATGAGAAAAAAGGCTGCCTCGCTGGTGAACAGGGTCCGATGGAGCTCAAACAAAGTCCTGAGGATGGTGGGTAATCGATTCGATTCAGCCCTAGTTGGCAGGTTCACCGAACTGCATGTGGCAAGAGTTCGGTCAGCCTGCCCACTGGAGGTGTAAATTTACTTTTTCTTGCCATGTACACTAACATAGTCTATAAGTTATATTGTTACTAACAAACTATGGATCTTTGGACTCAAAATAAATTATTTTTATTATTTTTTTTATTATAAAACAAGCTATAGTTCATAGAAATGTTAAAAACATTGTCTACGAGGAGGATGTGTTAACTCAAAGGTTGGTAGGTACTCACACTTAATTATCAAAGTTTCTATCTTCTCTTAAATTACTGGTTGCCCATCTTGACTTTGGATGTCATGTAAATTCCGACAATAAGTCCAAAGAGACCAATGGCCGATCCAAAAATCTCTACAATCAGGATCTTGACAAATAGGGCTGCATTGGCTGCATCAGCTAAGGCTGCTCCAGAGCCAACGATTCCGACAGCGATGCCACAAAACAGGTTAACAAGGCCCACGGCCAGGCCAGCTCCAAACATCACATAGCCAGCCATCCAATTCTGTTGCTTTATGGCGAGGTCTTGAATGGGTTCTGTGTATCTTTCTAACATACCAGACAAAACGATTGCGGTAATCAATCCGTAAATAGCAACAGCCTCACAAAAGATGACGGAGATCAAATTCTTGGTCTTGATTCTGGGCGCTTTGACACCTCCGCCAACTATGCTCACTCCAGTCGTGTGAATGCCCATGGCCGCGCCAACCACTGAAAGAGACACGGCGAACGCGATTCCCAGTGTCCCCCACATGTAAGGGGATGTGTTTTCCAGGAACCAACCCACACTGATTTGCTCACCCTTTCCATTCAAGATGTAGTATAACGAGAAGATTGTTATAGCGAGACCCGCAAGGAGCACGAACAGGTATGTGAGGAAGTATCTCATCTTGAGATATTTATTGAGCAAACTGGAGCTTTTTACCCGTAAATCCCGAAAGGGACGGCCTTTTTTGCCCAATTTTTGCCTTGACAGAAAACTCAAAACGGAGAGGTCTTGTGATCACAAGATGTCAGAGACAACAAAAATGTTGCCATGCAATGCACGTTGATTGCTGCCATCCACAGAGGAATTCATCACTCTGCCATCTATCATCTCTCACCAAAGAGTTGATTTTACATATTATTTTCTCATCATTTTATTTACCATTTTAGAGATCCCATCCAAATCACACGAAGTGCATAATGCATTATATGATAATAACCATATAATACATTGTCAAGTTGATTAGATGCTGCAAAATGAAACACAGATTAGGAATTAGTTATGAGTGGGTCTCCAGCTTCCTCATAGGCTATAGAGAAATTCTGAACATGCCATATTTTAAAACATAATAGCAGCAATCAAACTTCCGTCATAATAATAGCAGCCACCATAAGTTCGTTACTATGAGTTGTTTTGTGTGTGTAAGCGGGCGACACGTGTCTCCAGCTGACACATGCCGTTAACGGCATGTGTCAGCTGGAGATTAACGGCCTTAAGGCAAACTAGTGAGCTTAGGGTTTTAGACTATAGTCAGAAATTTAAAGCCTAATTGCAGCAATGAGATCCAAAAAAACTAACCATCTAACTAACTAATGCTGCAATTCGACTGAGAATGGGGAATGTCCGAAAAAAATAAAAATGCCTGAATATTTTTTTATAAGTAGGAATAAGCTCCCTTAGTAATAGAAAAAAGTTTCAGAATTTTCGGTTGCGTGAAATTTTTTTAATAAATTAAAGTCTCTTCGACTTCACAAATGTACGAAAGTAACAGCAGAATGGTGACTATACCTTTGCCACCACCTGCCACAACCACAGCAAGTATTTAAAAAAAAGTTTTGACATTTTGTGTTGAAACTTTTTTTTGTATACCATGGCTGCGGTCCCCATGGCGATAATATCGATATTACTGCGATAACAGCCGGTCCGCATGCACGTTAGCGCGTTTACAATATCTAGCGTGACGTCACTCATGACGTCATTACCAGCGCCATCTTGGGCTTACAGCGACCATGCCTCGGAGCGTAATCACTGTGAACGTTCTGTCAAAAGTTATAAGTGACTGTCAAACGAAACAGGTGTCAGAATTTTATTTCGTCAAAAAATCAAAAAATGAGAGAGTTCGTTATAGAAGGATCTTTTCCTCACTTCACAACAAAAGGATAGAGCATTATATTGGTTAATATTTTGTTAATACTAATTTGGAGCTTATCCAAAAAGGTGGTTGATGTAAAAAGTTGAAAAAAAAAAGATGTTGGGTGCACACGACTCAATAATCAAACGTTCTTCATCATTATCATCGCTTTAGAGAGCAAAAATTGTATCTAGCAATTATTCCATCTTGTATTTGAGGTTAGAATAAAACGTTAGCGCGCTTACGAGCGGTTCGCATTCGCCAACTGTCATTTGTCGATTTTATCGATTTGAGCGCGATATCGAATGCGGACCTTGTGTGAGCGTTGTAAACGCCGAAATCGTTGTAATCGCCATGGGGACCGCAGCCCATGTTGTGGTCGTGACAGGTGGTGGCAAAGGTATAATCTCCTTTCTACTGTTACTTTCGAATATTTGTGAAGTCGAAGAGACTTTATTTTTTATTTTTATTTTTACGCAACCGAAAATTCTGAAACTTTTTGCTTTTACTAAGGGAGCTTAATCCTACCTATAAAAAAATATTCAGCCAAATATATTTTTTTCGGACATTCCCCATTTTGAGGTATAGTACATAATCGTAGCTTAAGTAATTACGAAGATACAGTTGTGCAAGCCAGTGCCACGTGTCTCCAGCTCGCACACAGTTTTATGCTCGTAGTTTCAACAGTATTTGAGTGTGATGGTTAGTTTTTTTGGATCTCATTGCTGCAATTAGGCTTTAAATTTCTGACTATAGTCTAAAACTCTAAGCTCACTAGTTTGCCTTAAGGCCGTTAATCTCCAGCTGACACATGCCGTTAACGGCATGTGTCAGCTGGAGACACGTGTCGCCCGCTTACACACACAAAACAACTCATAGTAACGAACTTATGGTGGCTGCTATTATTTATGACTGGAAGTTTGATTGCTGCTATTATGCTTTAAAATATGGCATGCTTAGAATTTCTCTATAGCCTATGAGGAAGCTGGAGACCCACTCATGAATTAGTTACTACAGTTTTGGCATGAACACCCAGCATAAAATCCAATTATTTTATATGATACGGTTAGGTAAAATAAGGAAATCATTTATTAGTCAATAAAAAATATTATACAGCTTGGCCATAAAGAGTTGGAATTAAATAAAATGGAACTAAAAATTTCCGTACAAAATATAGTCAGTGTTGCCAAATTATTCGTGAATTTGACGTGCTTACATTACATAAAAAGTAGCGCCCTCAATGAGTGCTTTTTTAAGAAAAAAATAGTTCCAATTTCCTCACTAGATGGCGCTACCAAAAAGTATGAATGTATGATGTCAAAAAACTAGCGAAAAATTCTAAGGCCACGTTCCGAATCACGCTTACAGTGCGCTGACGCCCGGTCCGATTCATGCTTACAACACTCACGTAAGTTAATTTGCGGTTATTATTTGTGATTTTTAGAAAAGATGGCTGAATTGATTGATTTGCAGGTGTTTTGTGAAGCAGTATTATTTCTTCGGAAAAGATAGATAGATTTTTTGGATATGTCATGCCAGGGTTGACAAGTTGACATCATACTTTTGCACAATCCATCTACTCATAGTTTCCTTTTTTTTTAATCTGTCATTGATAACCGCTGTCAGTTAATTTATTATGATCGTCATCTCGTATGTGCCTTACTCCTTCTGGCTTGTGAGCTATAAAATCCTTCAGTGACGGATAAACAATTTCTTATTTTGGTATTCAGAACAAACGTAACGCAAGAGTTTATGAATGATTGACGTCTGAACGTGGCACTCACGAGATGACACTGAAGATTATGGATGCTGGAAATAACAAAAACTAGCTAACGAAAGTCCAGTTTTACTCTCTAGATGCTCAGTGACGCAAAAATAAATAAGATTTAACACTCGAACATCATACAAAACATAACAGTTCTCATAAAATCGATGTTTAAACGTGGCACACACGGAACCGTGTGTGCCAGTTTTCATTCGTCAAAATATCGACAACTAAACCGTTCGGAGCCAAATGAAGCAGTCTAGCAGTGTTACGTTTGATAAGTGACAGCATATAACACTTCAAATCAGTTCGCGTAACAACACATCAATAGAAAAAGCAAAAACAATATTTCGACCCATCAGACTGTGTGGCCCACAATTAATACTGTCACGTTACGTGAATTTTGCGTTACTTAAGTTGTAAAGCAGTTAATAGTAATAAGAATTTCCGGTACTAAGGATCTAGCTTTATTTGGAACCAATCACTGCAGTACTTACGATGTAATTTGAGGTTAAAATTAGTATGTAAATAAGCTAGAGTGACCATGAAGTATATTTTTTGCGGACATCGTATTGAAGTTTACTGAGACTGTATGACTGTGCGTATCGTAGCACATTAGTTTTAGGACTTTTATCTCTAAATTGGTTCCTAACGAGGATGCTAGATCGGGATATGTAATCGCGGTTTTAGAACAGCTAACAAGAACATACACCAAAGATAAGGCAATGATACATTCGAAGCAATTTTGAGCACAGTGCCTAAAATGCAACATGCCATCGCTGGCACAATGCCTAACATGGTCAATTAACTAAGAAGCAGATTGCCTAAAATTAAAGAAGCCACTACTGCAATAATACCTAAAACGATAATTGACTAAGAAGCAAACTGCCTACAATGTTGGTCAGCCACTTTCAATTTGTAATCTTTAAATTAAAATGCTTATTTTATTTTTAAAATAAATAAAATCTATTCCTTAAAAATAAAAAAAATATTTATAAACTCTACTTACATAAAATAAAAAACAATGACATTAAAATTTGCTTCCATGTGATGCTTATAATTTGCCATTTAATTTTATGTAACGTTTAAATAATTCAAATGGAGTTATTGTTTGTTCGTTCATCATAATAAGTTCCTATACAATACTAAATAATATACAAAAAAAATACGACTCGCACCAGATCAATTCTCGGATATTTACTTTTATTTAATCTTCCATAATATTTAATAAAGATGACAAATCTTTCGAGCCCATTATTCGATCAAACTTGCGTCTTACGCATTGGAGAGACATAGTGTTGTTTAGACATTTCAATTTGTAGACGAAATAACATTTAGGCAATTACAATGTCTAGGCATTGACGGTTAGGCAATCTGCTTCTTAGTCAATTTACGTGTTAGGTATTATTGCAACGGTGGCATGTTGCATTTCAGGCACTGTGCTCATAAACCCATTCGAAGGACTTACATGCTACAGTGTTGTATTTTTTACAAGCTGCCACAACATGCATTATATTCAACTATTTAATATATTATTATAAGTATATCTATGTATCTTGTTTTTATATTTATTTATATTAAATATTCAGGGCCTGTCTCACAAATCCCGAATATGCTCAAACTTAACTTAACAACTTAACTAAAGGTTGTATGATAAACAGTAGGGACTGACCGAACCCACTTTTCTGCCGAGAACCGAGACCGAGAATAAAAAGCAGTCTCGGCCGAGACCGAGCTGGCAACGATGTTTAAGCTATGTTTACATTACGCCAGCAACTCAGCCCAGCAAACATTCCAGTACACCACGTAATCGTGGTGTGTTTCACGTTCTTTTAAAATCGACGAATATGCCAGCCAATGTACTTCTACTCGCTACTTGACTTACAGTTGCTGGCGGGAAACATTCCGAATAATTCCCTTGGAATACTTCGGAAATATTCTGAATTATTCGGAAACATTCGGAATATTTCGATTATCGAAAAACAGGAGTAACGATAAAAAAAAAGCAAGATCGGTAAAAAAAAAACCGGCCAAGTGCGAGTCGGACTCGCGCACGAAGGGTTCCGTACCAAAAAACGGCAAAAAAAATCACGTTTGTTGTATGGGAGCGCCCTTAAATATTTATTTTATACTGTTTTTAGTATTTGTTAATATAGCGGCAACAGAAATACATCATTGCGAAAATTTGAACGGTCTACCTGTTAACGTTAATAATATCGAGCAAAAAACGGCAAAAATTCACGTTTCTTGTATGGAAGCCCCTTTTAGATATTTATTTTATTCTGTTTTTAGTATTTGCTGTTAAAGTGGCAACAGAAGTACATCATCTGTGAAAGTTTCAACTGTCTAGCTATCACAGTTCATGAGATACATCATACAGCCTGGTGACAGACAGACAGACCGACAGACAGACGGACAGCGGAGTCTTAGTAATAGGGTCCCGTTTTTACTCTTTGGGTACGGAACCCTAAAAAGCAGCAGAAATTAGTTGACACATTTTTAAATACCTACCTAGCCTTCCTGTTCCTTTCTGTTTTTAGCATTTGTTGTTATAGCGGCAACAGAAATACATCATCTGTGAAATTTTCAACTGTCTAGCTATCACCACGGTTCATGAATACAGCCTGGTGACAGGCAGACGGACAGACAGACGGATAGCAGAGTCTTAGTAATGGGGTTCCGTTTTTACCCTTTGGGTACGGAACTCTAAAAATGTACTTTTAGATACCT
Organism: Agriphila geniculea; assembly: GCA_943789525.1. Taxonomy (NCBI): domain Eukaryota; kingdom Metazoa; phylum Arthropoda; class Insecta; order Lepidoptera; family Crambidae; genus Agriphila; species Agriphila geniculea. The sequence goes on from OX038875.1 coordinate 21,646,367, forward strand.
ATCATAGTTTTTAATGTTTTTTTTATAAACTAAGGTGTAGGTAGGTAGGTACCTACTTGTTTTATTTATAATGTACCTATTACGGTAGAAGGACTAGGTAACTACTCTTCAGGCTTTTATTTTTAAATCATTACTAACAAATTGAGTACCTACCTAGAAAAACCTCGAAAAATAGAATATTTGTTATAATTTTGCTTTACATAAGTAATAAAATAAACATTTAAACTTTACTTACCCTTAATAAAAAACAATTCACCATCACCATCAACGATTCACTTAAAAACATACTTAATTACTTTTTAAAATCAACCAGATTGAAATATTCCCTCCGAGCGCGAATTATTCCGAAATATTCTGAAAACTTCTCTGCGGGGCGCGGTGAGCGGGCGAATACTTCCCCGGGGGGAGCCGCGCCGCCCGCCACTCCCCGCTCGCCGCGCTCGCGCTGCCGCCACCCGCCACTCGATGGCGCTACGCACCGCGCACGAGTTGTTCGTTCGTCCGTTAGTCGTCGCCTCGGTCGGTCGGCGGGTATATTTTCTAGCAAAATTGACCTATGAATCCTATGATCGAAGACTAAAATTGATCTGAGCCTATTAATAAAAAAAAAAAAAAAATATCTTTATTTTTAAAAGTTCTGATTGAAAGAAACTTTCCGGGAAGTATTCCAGAATTATTCGGAATCTTTCAGAAGTTTTGCAACTGTCTTGACTTGGTCGTCTACTTAGCGTAATGTAAACATAGCCTTAGGTTCGTTGGAAAAATACCGATATATCGATATTTTTGGCCGATAAAATATTTTCATCCGATATATCTATGCAAAATTATATCTAATATCGAAAATCGTGTCAAAATGGCATATTTTTTTAAATTAAACATTCATTACATAAATATCTAGGTAACTAAAATCACTAGAATGCAAAGCCGTAAAACAACTATCTAGTCCGTGGTAAAGCTAAGTAACAGGACGATTATATCCTTTCTGTCCATCAATGTACGAACATTGTTGTCACCCTATTTTAAAAATCTCATGCAAATTTAAACATTGATTATATTGTAACTACTGCAGGGATTGGTTCCAAATAAAGCTAGATCCTTAGTACCGGAAATTCTTATTACTATTAGTTGCTTTACAACTTAAGTAACGCAAAATTCACGTAACGTGACAGTATTAATTGTGGGCCACACAGTCTGATGGGTCGAAATATTGTTTTTGCTTTTTCTATTAATGTGTTGTTACGCGAACTGATTTGAAGTGTTATATGCTGTCACTTATCAAACGTAACGCTGCTAGACTGCTTCATTTGCCTCCAAACGGTTTAGTTGACGATATTTTGACAAATGAAAACTGGTACACACGGTTCCGTGTGTGCCACGTTTAAACAACGATTTTATGAGATCTGTTATGTTTTGTATGATGTTCGAGTGTTAAATCTTATTTATTTTTGCGTCACTGAGCATCTAGAGAGTAAAACTGGACTTTCGTTAGCTAGTTTTTGTTATTTCCAGCATCCATAATCTTCAGTGTCATCTCGTGAGTGCCACGTTCAGACGTCAATCATTCATAAACTCTTGCGTTACGTTTGTTCTGAATACCAAAATAAGAAATTGTTTATCCGTCACTGAAGGATTTTATAGCTCACAAGCCAGAAGGAGTAAGGCACATACGAGATGACGATCATAATTTATTTATCAAACCGTACTTCCCATGGTTAAAATGTATACTGTGGTGATTGATGATCTAGCGACTGGTCTGCTGGAATACACCCATAGACAATAAGTTGACAACAAATCTGTCACGTCATGTCACTCATGTGTCATATATGTGAAATCAAATGTAATGATCTATGGTCATCTAGTGATGGAGTTTTTTGTTCTCCCGTTTTCCCAAATAAAATAAGTACCATTAATTATTTGCAAAATGTAAAAGAAACTTCCTTATTTCTTTTTAGCTTTATTATAGAAGCATGAGTTGTAATGAAGGAAGATGGAGTAGCAGAATAACTATGAAGTCCCTGCAATCATCACAAAATGATGTTGTCTGCATACGCCAAATTTATTGTTCGCCGTTCCTTCCTGATTCTTCTCATCGTAAGTGTGATTTCAACCGTACTCACTGTAATCCCATTTGTTTGTCATACCCTGCCATCGTTTTCCGATCCCTTAGTAGGCTTCGAAACTCGAGGAACTACGCTGGCACATCGACTTATAGCCTGGGAAAACCTCATAGACGAAACAAGGCCTTCCCGAAGGTTAGCAGTCGATCCCAAGGAAATCGAAGATCAAATACGAATGAACCACACTTACTATAACAGAACAAGACAAGATAGACCTAGATCAGGTCATGGCCACAAGAACAAAAATCATAAAAAGAAGAAGAAAAAAATTCGTATTAACAGCACTGGTATTGAAAAAACCTGGTACAATTCTTCTGAATCAAACATATCTAATGGCCATGTGCATTGGGGTTATGGAAGAAATGTTTCATTTGAAGATGAAAATGCTGTGTTCCTCAAAGATCATACTAGACGTCAATGGGTATCATTAAAGGAAATGCAGCGAAGACCGGACAAGTCAATCCTCAACTATGCTTCTGGGACATGTGGCCCCCCCGTTTCTGATTATGCCCATTTAGTTGTAACTAGTTCTGATAACTCATCACTGTTAACATATGAGAATGTTGATAAAATGTGTAGAATGCAAAATTTTCTTGTAAAATTAGGTGGATCAAAATATCTTAAACTTTGTGAAAGGTCAACAAACTCCGATGAGTTGTGTTGTCCTATTTGGAGTGTGCCAAATTATATAGCTTTAATGTCTGGCAAGAGTTCTTGTGAAAACTTAACTAGGGAAGATGTTAATAAGACTGTGAGCATATTGAAAAACTGTGCCGGCTACTTTCATAATTTTACATTAATGGCATCTTGTGATTTAGATCGTTGCAAGGTCCCAAAATACTGTACTCAATATGATGCTGTATACAATTTATTGTTTTATTTGATAGATTCTAATGCATTCACCCCAGAAGATAATTCTCAAATATTTGTTGGTAACGTCATGATCTTCTTGCCGTTGCCATATAGCGTTACTTCACTACCTTACTATATGAAATTACAAAGTTCAAATCTATCTTACGATTCTCTTGTTATACCTGCTCTAGATTTTGGGTTAAAAAATGCATTATTTGATGAATGGTTAATCCAAGATACTTGGCTAATAGGTTTAGGTGGTGTCTTTGTATTCATGGGTGTATGGTTTTACACTAAATCTTTTATTCTCACTCTGCTGTTATTTACAGCAATAGCGTATTCTCTTGGAATAGCATACTTCTTGTATGTTTATGTGTTCAATTTGGAGTTTTTTCCCTTTATGAATTTATTAGTGATAGTTGTTGTGATAGGTATCGGAGCTGATGACGCATTTCTGTATGTTAAAGTTTGGAATACAGTCAGCAAACAGCTCATAAGGGATAATATAATGACTCAAGATAACTGTTTAAATGATATAAAGAATGTGTCCAGTGCCGGAGAAACCATCCTTGTACAGATTCTTGAGGAAACTTTAAAGCATTCAGTGATAACTATGTTGATCACCGCAGTGACAACGGCTGTTGCATTTTATGCCTCCTTTGTGAGTTACATTCCAGCTATTAATTGTTTTAGTGTATTTGCTGGAACAGCAGTCCTAGTCAACTTTTTACTAATGATGAGTTGGTTGCCAGTGTCAGTATATTTAATAGATGTTAAAATGTGTACAACCAAAATAAAGGTATTTGATGTACTTAGTAAAGCTATTAGTGAGGTGTGGGAAGATATCATAGTAGTTTTGAATAGATTTATTATTACATGTGTAATTAAACTGCACATAGTGTATGTTATAGTATTGGGTGCTATAGGAATTGGAAGTATCATTGTAGTATTTTACTCTCCAGGACTGAAACTTCCAGAATCAAAGGAGTTTCAGCTGTTTCAGTCTAGTCATCCTATGGAACAGTATGAGATGAAATACAGAGATAATTTTCTATTTGAGAGATTCGGTAAGGATATTGGTACAGGTAGCAAAATGCCTCTTAGGTGGATTTGGGGTGTAAAGGCTATTGACAATGGGAATCATATGAATCCTTACTCTATGGGTAATTTAATATTCGAGGACAGCTTTTCTATTTCAGATCCTGACTCACAATCCTGGTTACTTAAGTTTTGCATGAGAATAAAAGCACAACCATTTTATCAACAGACATTAGGCCCATTACTTCCAAACTGTTTCATTGAAAGTTTTAAAATGTATATGGATAGAAATTGTATAGATGATATTGACAAAATTAATAGAACACCATGTTGTGAAACTTCCCAGTTCCCTTATAAAAAGGAAGTATTTGATTTTTGTATTCTAAAAGCGATGGAATCTTTGTATATGACCCCTCGGGCGCTGTTTATGCCTGGAGTAGCAGGTCCTAAATTCCTGAGGAGTGCTACGCCTCCTACAGTGGTAGCTTTGGTGGTGGAATTTGAAAGTGTTGTACCTTACACAATGTCCTACACTACCATGAACAATTTTTTTCAACATGTAGAAAACTGGACTCAAGAAGAACTGAAATCAGCGCCACCTGGTATGTCAGGTGGTTGGTTCTTATCTGATCTTCAATTTTATGATCTCCAGAGAACTCTAGCCAGTGGAACAGTGATAGCACTTTTACTGTCTGCAAGCTTAGGATTCGTTGTACTTATCCCTGCTACGTTGAATTTCGTCGTTAGTATTTGTGCTTTATGTGCTATGATATTTTCGTCTACCGTGACAATAGCGATTTTAGTTCTATCCGATTGGAAATTGAATGTATTAGAGAGTGTAGCGATATCGACTTCGGCTGGTCTAGCTGTTGATTTTAGTCTTCATTATGCGCTCAGTTATACTAATGCCAACGGTTCAAAGACAGCGAGAGTTAAGTATGCTCTCACAGCATCCGCGGGACCGACGGCCGCGGCCGCATTGACTACAGGTTTTGCTGGAATATTTCTTCTTCGGTCGAAGCTCCTTCCTTATTCTCAAATAGGAACATTCTTAGCATTGATAATGTCTGTTAGTTGGTTTTATGCTACGTTTTTCTTGTGCTCATTGCTTTATATATTCGGTGGTAATTCGTCGAAGGAATCTCCTACAGATGAACATAAATCAGTATCTAGGGTGAGTTCAATTTGTTCTGGGGTACCAAATTTAGAAAGCCACGAACTGGAACACTTGGCTGATAGTAATCGTACAAATGTAACACATTCTCAAAGTCCATCCAGCGTTAGCGCCACAACTGTTGTATTACATGAAGATTATGATAATGCACATAATAAAATTGAACACACATCTAATAGTAATAGTAATATAGCTTGTGACAAGGACTGAATGGTTAGGTTTAATAATAATAAGTAACTTTTTGGAGTATTTATAGTAACTAAACAGTATTATTAAATAGTACTATTTTATTATTTGTAAGCCGAAACTAAAACTACGTATCATGCATCGATTTAGTTGTATTTTTGCAACATTTACGCTTTTGTAAGTACTTAATCTGACTAAGATAATTTTATGTTTTTGTAAATATTGTGATTTTTAAATATTCTGGTATAAACTCTGAGTAATGATTATTGTGACAATAACTATCACATAAATAATTCATATTCGACAATATGATATCTAAACGAGCTTAGCTTGGGCATTATCTTATCTCTATTAATTTTTATTACTTTATTAGTCCGATTTGGTATTATGGATTATACATAAATGTATGTATTTAGAAATAAGAAACTATATTATGAGCCATCGTTGGCTGCACATTGATCAGTCAACAAATAGTTCAGTTAACTAGGTACTTAATTATTCTCATAAGCCTTGCGTCGCTATTTCGAATAACTTAACACTACGGAATTAACTGACTTTAGTTAGTATATGCAATGCAGGCACTTATTTCTTGTATATTTGTAACTTCTACCATATTATTGCGTTGCTATTTTTACTGTGAGTGTTACGTTTAGTATGATATTGGTTGTTTGTAGGTACCTATGTAATTTGCCATAATGTATTTTGAATCTCATATCTTGCTCAGTATTATGCATTCATTATGGGATGTAGCAATTGTAGCATACAAAATATAAATATTTACATGTAAGACAAATTATCGTCAATTTATAGTTATTTATCAACCTATTATAATAATAGGTACCTATAATAACGGGATCCGTTAAATTTGCCAGGATGGCTTATTTTTAACCGACTTCAAAAAAGAAGGAGGTTCTCTGTTCGTCTGTATGTTTTATTGTGTATGTTCACTTACTTTTTTTGTACTAGGATGGCACACAACAGGTGTCACCATCACCATCATAGTGGTAGTTATACAAAATATTTGTTTTATATGTCAAATATTATAAAAATATTCAATAGGAAAATAATTAAATGGGTGGATTAACTTTTTCTTGCTTTGTGGCATTTCTTAAATATCTGAGTAAGTACCTACTTGATTTTATTTTAACAAAGCTAATCTGTAAGCATAGAAAATACATTTCGATGTATGTTAGTACTCTCAGCTGATTATCTTATAAGAAAATTTAAAAGACAAAATATTTAATGTGGTTTTATAAAAAAAATTGGTGACTCAGGGGACAAACTCTATTTTCATATAAAAGCTGGATAAATTGTCCCCTGTTTTGTATGAATAATTAGTTTTTTTTAGAAACTATTTATACAGCTATGTTGTATACTGTCTACGAATCTAAATATTGTAAAACAGATATTTTAAGGAGTTATCTAGTTTCGTTATTTAATTATAAAAAAATATGCACAGGTCCTTTTTTGCCTAGCAAGAAATGTTGATTTACCCAATTAAACTACTAAAAATGCTAGTTTATATAACTATACTTACTCGATTCAATGTTTGTATAAATCGTTAGAAAATACTTAATGTTTTTCTGCAAAAAATCATGGCACTGTATCTTTAAGTCGGGAGAAATGGGTTTAAAAGACTTATTTGTAAAAAGCGTTTTTATGACATCAATAAAGAAATCACCTAGGTACTTGTTAGTGTACCTACATAAATATATTAAATGACAACCTACCTATCAAAAATGCACAAAATTGTACAAAATAATATTTTGTTATAGGTACTGTTACAGCCCATGAATTAGGTGGTAGGCAAAGTAATAGATGTTTAATGTAAGTCGTATAATATTAAGATGTTCGTTATCGAATCGTTGATGTTTTTCTGGTCATCAAGAAATAAGATGGTTAACTAATACAAACTTATTGCATAATTAGCGCCGTACCGCTTGAGTTGGGCTCGCCAAATGAAATAAAAAAAAGAGCTGAAGCTAATTAACTTCATTTTATCTGCAATGTTTTTTTTATTACTTATATATGTTACCGGCAATGTGTATAATCCGGCATTGTATACAATGCCTAGGCATTGTATACAATGCCTAAAACGATCAGGCAATGTATGAAATATAATTCATTTTATACTTTGCCTAGGCATTGTATACAATGCCTGCTGGTCCACCGGCAATGTGTAAAATAAGTATATTTCTGTTGTCTGTTATAAAAAAATAACCTCGAAATTTAAGGCCAGCGCGAAGCGCAGCGGAGCGTATATAAAATATATATAATAAATAATAAATATATAAAAAAATAACCTCGAAATTTAAGGCTCACGCTCCGCTGCGCTCCGCGCTCGCCTTAAATTTCTAACCTATACGCGGGACCTACAGGAGTAAAACAGGTTCGATTCCAAAGAGCCCCCTCGAGCCCCCCTCGAGCCCCCCTCGAGCCCCCCTCGAGCCCCCCTCGAGCCCCCCTCGAGCCCACCTCGAGCCCCCCTCGAGCCCCCTCGAGCCCCCCGAGCCCCCTCGAGTCCCCTCGAGCCCCTCTGGAGCCCCCTCGAGCCCCCCCTCGAGCTTTCCTCAAGCCCCCCCCCCCCTCGAGCTTTCCCCAAGCCCCCCTCGATCCCCCCTCGAATCTATTCTCGAAAATCTTTTTATTATACACATTGCCGGTGGACCAGCAGGCATTCTATACAATGCCTAGTCATTGTATACACTGCCTAGGTAATGTGTGAAATAGATATCAATATTCATTATATTTCATACATTGCCTAAAAGGGCCAGGCATTGTATACAATGCCTAGGCATTGTATACAATGCCTGCATTTCATACATTGCCGGTAACATATATACATTAAGAATCTCCTTTACCTACATGGAATTAATTCCTTAAAAGGCCGCTAGGAGTTCTACTTTCTAGTATAGTCTAGTATCTAATCTATTCGGTGGTATAATTTATTATGTAACACAGCAATGCATTTTTTTTCAACTTTAATTGGCATTTAAAATTAGCCTATACTTGAAAATGCCAACCCCTACAAATGCCAACCTAGTTTAAAACGCCAAATTCTACAAATGTCCAATTCTACAAATGCCAAATTCTACAAAATGTCAACTTCTACAAATGCCAACATTTAGTTGTAATATTTTCAATCACTTTTTGATTTTTGATGTTATAATTATTTTACGTTTTTATAGTGTATTTTCAATCATTTTGGATTTTGGATATGTTTCGGTTTGTTTATAGTGTATTTTTTTCAATCATTTGGAATTTGTTTTTTTTTTCATTAATTCGTAAAATAACGTCTCCAAAGTACCAGGATCACATAAAAATGGAAAAGGTTAACTCTGTTGATTAAAATAAAAAACTTTTTTTATATTAATTCACTTTCGAAAAATATATTTTTTTGTTTTTTTCTTTGGAGACGTTTTTATTATGAAGAAAAGAAAAAAATTTTTTTTTCAAAAGTAATAAAAAGTTATTGAAGTTAATCCTTCATATTTTTATGATCCTGGTACTTTGAAGACGTTTTTATTTTACGAATTAATGAAAAAAAAAACAAATGATTGAAAAAAAATACACTATAAAAACGCAAAAAAATTATAACATCAAAAATCAAAAAGTGATTGAAAATACCTATTATGTACAACTAAATGTTGGCATTTGTAGAAGTTGACATTTGTAGAATTTGGCATTTGTAGAAGTGGGCATTTGTAGAAGTTGGCATTAATTGTAGAATTGGACATTAATTGTAGAATTTGGCGTTTTAAACTAGGTTGGCATTTGTAGAAGTTAGCATTTGAAATAACTAATGTACTTAAGTCAAACGAAATAAAATGTTAATTTTGTACAAATAATTGTTTTATTTGAAATCGAGTAGGTACCTAAATATAGGGTCCTTCATTTTAAATTTCGTGCACTATTTATAGTGCACGAAATTTTAAGGGGTCAATGTACTCATGCATACAAACAACTTTTACTATGGTACCAACATTGAAATCACGAGGAAAAAATCAGCTGTTCCATACATTTTGATGGAACAGCTAAACGTTGAACAGTAAAAGTTGTTTTTATGCATGAGTACATTGACCCCTTAAAAGAGATTGGAACCTTTCTGACCCGCCCCCCTACTCAAATGGCCACTTTTCTATTCGTTCGCTAACTTAGGGCCCCCCCAGACCTACCGGGTTCGTTTCTTTGTCTTGCTGTTTAGACCGCCGGCCAACCAGGGTCATTTTCAATCTATCGCATATTTGGACCAGACCAAATTGGCAGGATAGCCATTAGCTTGGTGTTATCAAATATCATCGTCTGGGTTGCGAAGTAGGAAGCTTCTCGGAGATATGCCACCCTGAACATGGTCTCCGATTGCTAAAAATAAATCGATCGCATATTTATATAAATTGTAAACAGGGTTGTGGGTGTCATCATTACCTATCTGAACTATTTTTTTGTGTTTTCATAACGATTGTATAAGGAACAAAGCTCACAAGAACATTCTTATATGTGAAATGTATGTGCGGGCTTGGGACCGCCCGCACTATAATTGCGTTTGTTGTGTTGTGTGGTTTCAGGCGCTCACTATGAGGAATGCCCTTGCAGCTATGGGATCACAATTCAAAACTCAGCTTGCATACATATACATGTTTACTTCACATGGTGAACACAGATAGGTCACATTATAAAAATAACTAAATTAATTTCCCAGTAGTGAAAAATTAGATACATGACAAGAGAAAAACCGTGACAGAACAAGAATGTCAGAACAAACTTTTTCGTCAAATGCTACCTACCATAGAGGAGTGGTGGCCTCTTTGCAGAGTCGCCACACCACCCCCCTACGGAGAAAATAAAAATAACATTAAAAAACTTAACAAAAAGGGTACCTACTCACAAAAAAAACTAGCTTTAAAAAAACAAAACTAAACATCGTAAGGCACCTTAAATCTAACCCTCCTTCCAGCCCGGGTTCTATATTCCGGAGACTGGAGGGATTGGTCTGGACTGTCCGTAATTGACTTTGGAATGGGCGCAGTTGAGGGAGTTTCAGGAACGGTGAAGTTCGCGAATGAAGACGGTTCTTGGTCGATATAAGCAGGCTTCACTCGATCCAGGCTTACCGTGACATTTCTGTCACCCACCAATATGGTGATAGTCTTGCCATCTTGGGCGCGAGAAAGCACCTTATAAGGACCCGAATACGGAGGAGTCAATGATCTTCGCACGGAGTCATCTCTCAGAAAAACGTGCGTTGCCGACAAAAGGTCCTTGCTCACGAAGGTGCGCTTTTCTCCGTGGCGAGTTGGTGAAATCGGTCTAAGTAAAACCATATTCCTACGGAGCTGCTCGGCGAAATCCAACTCTCCAACGCGGTCCGGAACAGCTGAAGGACAAAGGAACTCGCCCGGTAAAAACAAAGGCTCCCCGTATACGAGCTCAGCCGAGGATGCCTGTAAATCTTCCCTGAAAGAAGAGCGCATTCCCAACAGAACAACTGGCAGCGCTCTATGCCACGTGTCGTTATGACACATGAGGGCAGCTTTCAGTTGCCTGTGCATGCGTTCCACAAGACCATTAGCACAAGGATGGTAACTAGTTGTGCGAACCCGACTTGCCCCACAATGGCGCAAAAGACTGTGGAACAAGGCAGATTCGAATTGACGTCCCTGGTCCGTTGTCACAACAGAAGGAACACCGAAGCGAGACACCCACTCTCTGAAAAAGGTCTCTGCACATTCTTCCGCCGTCATGCTTTTCATCGGCCAAGCCTCAGGCCATCTGGTATACCTGTCCACTGCTGTGAGACAATACTGAAAACCACCACTATGCGGCAGAGCACCGATGATATCAATATGAACATGACGGAAGCGCCTGGTTGGTGTAGGAAAATGTCCAAGAGGCGTAATGGTATGCCTAGACACCTTGCTGCGTTGGCAGCTCAAGCAGGTTCTAGCCCAATTGTGGCAGTCTTTCTGCATTCCAGGCCACACAAAACGCTCAGCCACCAAGCGTGCCGAAGCTCGTGCGCCAGGGTGACTTAGCATGTGTAATTTATCAAAGTGTGGGCGACGGAAGGGAGGGGTTAGATACGGTCGATGCTTGCCCGTAGACGTATCGCAGAAAATGGCGATGTCCGTCCCAGGCAAAACAACCTTCTCCAATTTTAAGGAAGAACCAGCTAACACCTGCTGTAGTTCCTCGTCTGTAGCCTGATCTTGAGCAAGAGCGGCGAAATCGCTTTCAAAAGAAAGAGCCTCAACTCGAGACAGGGCATCAGCCACAACGTTGTCTTTGCCACTGATATGGACTATGTCTGACGTGAATTGTGAAATGAATGATAGATGATTGAGTTGTACTGGAGGCAACTTTTCACGCCGCTGAGAGAACGCGTATATCAGCGGTTTATGGTCCGTAAACACAGTGACATGCTGCGCCTCCAGAACATGGCGGAAGTGCTGAACTGCTTCATAAACAGCAAGTAGCTCCCGGTAATACGCTGGCCAGGTAGAGTGCTTCACTGACAACTTCTTACTGAAGAATGCCAGCGGTTGCCAATGGCCTCCAACGTTTTGTTGCAAGCAAGCTCCAACATGACTGGAAGAAGCGTCAGTGAACAACCCTAATTGAGCGTTAGCGACAGGGTGAGCCAGGAGTGTAGCAGCAGCAAGATGGTCTCTACACCGCTGGAACGCACACTCCAAATCAGGCGTCCATGGCACGGGCTTTGAGCCTTTCAGCTTGGACGAAGCTAAAGCGTCAATGAGAGGAGCCTGAAGTTCTGCTGCCCCCGGTAGGAATCGGCGGTAAAAATTTACCATGCCAAGAAACCTGCGGAGTCCTTCAACCGTTTTCGGTAGAGGAAAATTCCGCAAGGCTTCGATCCTCTCCGGAGGAGGTTTAGTCCCGTCCTTACCAACCCGGTAACCAAGAAACTGCACCTCGTCAGCCGCGAGCACGCACTTGCCAGGATTGACTACTACACCATACTCTCGCAACCGTTGGAACAATATCCGAAGATGCTGGATATGCTCTTCCAGCGATTGCGAGAACACCAAAATGTCGTCGATGTATGGGTAGCAGAAGTCGAGTCCCCTGACCACTTCGTCAATAAAACGCTGGAAAGTTTGCCCAGCATTTCGCAGACCAAACGTCATGAAAGGGAACTCGAACAATCCGAATGGTGTAGTGATGGCTGTCTTGCAGATATCCGCCTCATTGACCGGAATCTGTTGATATGCTTTAACAAGGTCCAGGGTGCTGAAAACTGTAGCACCAGCCAGGCTGTGGGCAAAGTCAGCGATGTGGCGAACGGGATAGCGGTCAGGAACAGTTCTCGCATTAAGCGCTCGAAAATCACCACAAGGTCGCCATCCGTTTTCACCCTTGCGAGCCATGTGCAGCGGAGATGCCCAAGGACTACTGGAGGGTCGAGCTGTTCCACAGCTGACCATCTGTTCAAACTCCTTCTTTGCAGCCAGAAGTTTCTGAGGGGCGAGTCTGCGTGGACGGCACGAAACTGGTGGACCATCGGTTGTAATAATATAGTGCTTAGTCGTGTGCTTTACAATACGTGGCAACCCAGGCGGACGCAAAATATCGGGAAATTCCAATAACACTTGCGCAGCAGGAGACTCAGCAACAACAGTCTTTACGCTAGTCTGGGTAGTGTCAGCAGCAGTTGCAGCAACAAAGAGACTGGTAATACCATCAAGCAGACGTTGGTTACGGCAGTCCGGCATTAGGTGGTATTCAGCCAAAAAATCTGAACCGATGATAGGAACACCAACGTCAGCGACAACAAAATTCCACTGAAATTCCCGGCGAAGACCTAAATTCAACCGCAATAAAATGGGGCCATAAGTTTTAATGGTACTCCCGTTGGCAGCGCGGACATCAAACGTGGATGCGTGGTACTGACCTTTAAGTAAGTGACGAGGAAAACAACTAATGTCTGACCCGGTATCAACAAGGAACTGATGGCCTGACTTGGAGTCCGTCACAAATAACCGGCGGCCAGGATTGGAGCAATCAGCTGCCGCCTCTACTGATTGCTGGGATGATTTCCCTGGTTTTCGGGTTTCCAGGAGCAAGGTGAAATGCACTTAGCAGCCTTACCGCCAAACCTCCTGTGATACCAGCAACAGCGATCAGCTGACTTACTTGCTGACCTGGTTGATGGAGAGCGAGAGACTGGATGGGATCGACGAGAGCGCTCAGTACTAAGAGCTTCGACTTTGCGTGAAAGTTCTTCAATTCGTTCCATAATCCGAGTAGTTAAATCGGAGGCGTTTACAGCATGGACTGCTGCAGGAGGAGGAGGTGATGCCTCAACAATGGCGTCAGCTATCTCAGCTACCTTGTCCAGTTGCAAATCCTTCTGAGCGATGAGTATCCGCTGAACCTCACGTGGCAGACGGCGCATCCACAACTCACGCAGGATGCTGTCATCTCCCATCTCAGAGCCAGCCAGTGAGCGAAGGTGACGCAGGAATGCTGATGGTCGTCTGTCGCCCAGCTCCTCATCGCTAAGCAGCTGCCGAATCTGCTGAGTCCTTGAAATAGAAAGCTTACTAATGAGTTCGTTCTTCAAATGATCATACTTTCCGTCGGCAGGAGGATTTGTGATTGCATCCTCAACCTCAGCTGCAACTCTCGTGTCCAACATAGACAAAACATGCCCAAACTTGGTGGTGTCAGCCTTAATGCCACAAATCGTAAATTGAGCCTCAGCCTGTGCAAACCACAACCTAGGTTTATCCGCCCAGAAAGTGGGAAGTTTAACCTTAACCTCATTTAACTGAGCGCCCGCAGAAGGCAGGTTAGACACTAGCTCCTGAAGCTGCCTCAACTGCTCCTTAAAATCTGAGTCAGTCATCGTGCTATAACGTTATACCAATATTTACAAACTATTTACATAAATTACAGCAATAAGTAACAAAGGCATAGACAATAACATGCAAACATGCAACATGCAACACGGTAAAAACATAAACAAAAGAAAGTGCACCCACATGCAAAATTTACAAAACACAAAACAACACAAAAATAATAATTTTTAAAATAACAACGAAAAATAAAACTTATAGTTCGTAATTAATAATATTTACACGGAACCATATGCAAAAATCACGTCCTGTTCGGAACGCTGGCGTCCAATCGATAATCCGGAAGACCGATGACGACGGCTCTAAACTTCGACGAAACAACGAAATGTTACACCCCGCCAGGCTCCTGCCGCTGGCACGACACCGATGTGACTGCACTGCTCAGCCCCGTAGTAGGGGTACGCGAGCTCCGTAGTAGGGGTACACGAACTCCGTAGGGGGGTGCACGAACTCCGTAGTAGAGGTACACGAGCTCCGTAGTAGGGGTCACCGATGTACGGTAACGTGACACGCGTGCTGCTTAGTATAGGGGTCACCGAATGTGCGGTGATCACGTCGGGGTCACCAAATGTGCGGGCTTGGGACCGCCCGCACTATAATTGCGTTTGTTGTGTTGTGTGGTTTCAGGCGCTCACTATGAGGAATGCCCTTGCAGCTATGGGATCACAATTCAAAACTCAGCTTGCATACATATACATGTTTACTTCACATGGTGAACACAGATAGGTCACATTATAAAAATAACTAAATTAATTTCCCAGTAGTGAAAAATTAGATACATGACAAGAGAAAAACCGTGACAGAACAAGAATGTCAGAACAAACTTTTTCGTCAAATGCTACCTACCATAGAGGAGTGGTGGCCTCTTTGCAGAGTCGCCACATGTACTTAGAATGAAAATATGCGATAGATTGAAAATGAGCCTCTTGGCCGGCGGTCCATTGCCGAACAGCAAAGCAAAGAACGGAAAACGGTAGGTCTGGGGGGGGGGGACCCTTAAAGCTTAAAAATAAGCAATTAAACGATCAAGTCACACGTCGCAAAGTTATGTAAATCACAGACATTGCTGTATTTTATGGAATTGACAAGCATACGACACGTAATTTTGGTGTTTATGGCTTATTTTTAAGTTAGCGAACGAATAGAAAAGTGGCCATTTGAGTAGCCCCCAGCTAATCCAAGTCCGCGGACACAAATTAAATGTATGGTAGTAGTTTTTAGATACAGTTTAAGAATCAGCAGTTATTTTTTCTAACTTATGGGAATGTTGAGAAAATGATATCATAATGTTTTAACTTTTTTACATGCTTTTTTTATACATATTTTATAAGCAGTAAGAAAATAACACTAGAATGTTATCATTTGTCAATGCGATTTACGCATTCCCTGTGTTTTATTCTACAAGTGCTAAGATATAGTTTTGCGCCTTTAGCCGGTTACATTAGAGGCCTCAGGCATTATTATGCCTCAGTTTAATAAATTAAGGTATGATTCATCTATGTTTGCTGTAGGTAAGTTGTCCATAGTAAATGTCCCGTGTTCTTTCGTGCACTATTTAAGCGAACGCTTAATAGCAAAAGGACATAACATAAGTATTCGCAAAATGCCCTGCAGTCGCATATTGGCTTATTCGCGATATGCCTTTTTCTCAAAATGCTCTATTCGTGAAATTTACTTGTTAATATAAAGTCTGGGAACGATATACATATTTGTAAACATCGTTCCATCTGACCGGATAATAAGTACAGTAGCCTGTAGAACATTTAAATCACTAAAAAGGTTACCGTTTGCCGTTGTGATATGGTTATTTATTACGAAATTATAAATACTTTAACCCAAGTATAGTGGGTATTGTGTCTTAAAATTGGTGCAGCTTTGTGGTACAAGTCGTGTCTACGTAACTGAACAATTATGTGAGATAATTGAAATAGGCGCGATCTTGGTTGTGTGAAGCTGAGACTTTTATTGTAGTGGTGGCTACCTTGGCAGAACTTACCGAATGACTGTCTTGATCTTGATATACTTGGTGCCAAATGCTCCAAGCAACTTTGGAATGCAATGCACCTGCATTCTAAAGTGCGCTGTACACATTGGCCCAACGCGTTGGCCGAGCGCGTTGGGCCAACGTGTAAAGACCTACTTGGCGGTATGTTGGGAGGAGTGTTGGCCAGCCAACGTGTAAACAGTGACATGCCCTGGCCGCGCGCGTTGGCCCAATGCGCGCGGCCAGGCGTTGGCCCAATGTGTACTTCCGGGCATAATGTAAAATGAAACAATATCTACCACTGAACTATTCAACACTTGATACTGGCAAAAATTACTTACAAGAGGAAAGTAGATTGCCAAAACAAAAATACAGTGACACTGGGTGCATTCCAGCAGATCTACCGCTGAGTCATCGGTCGCCAAAGAGTACATTTTAAGTGAGCATGCGAATCTCCGTGCCACTGAATAATTCCATTCTAGAACTACCTAGAAGTAATGTACCGATGATATACGTTCTTATTTCAGATATCAAATCGATTGTACCGGCTTCCCGGCAGAATGATTGACAAAAGCATGTGGCACGGAGATTCGCATGGTTTGAGGTTATGTTTTTTGTTAAATCGTCGAATTCCAGATCAATCGGAGCCTGTACCGCTGGGTTGATGTATTTGTAGCCGTTACATATTCATTGTAACAGCTACAAACACTTTCGTTGCTCATGTAACGCAACAGGGTCAAAGATATCGCGATCTAAAGTTTTAAAAGCATGCGACTCTCCGGCCCACACACTTAAGTCTAAAATATTGATGAAAATTGCATTAAGATTAAAAATAAGCAGGTTTTTGTAATCGTTTGATCACGATAAACGACCCGAAAACATATTTTCAGAATATCTTTACTGGTTTTAGAGAAATTTGCAAATTTATTTACTATGAACAATCACAGTGTAGGGTTACCATATCGTCGGTCGGTCAGAATCATTAGGCTGTTTCTAGAAAATAGACTGATCGGAATACGTTATTTTGAGGGTATAACCTTCAAGAATTCTAAAGTTTATGAAGTCTTGCCTGTCGATACATTGGCATATAATTAGTTTATTTTTGCGTTTTGTGTCACATCTAGCCGATGCATCTTGAGAAATTCGATTATTTGTGGTGGTTATAAATAATTGGACTCTAAGGCGATTCTCCCACTGCCAACGCGCGCCGTCGTCGCGGGGCGCGGTTTGGCGTTTCACGCGCGCGGTGACGGCGCAGCGCAACGCCTGTTCGGGCGGTTTTCTCCGCGCCCCCGTGCCATTCGGCGTCTGACGCGTCCCCGCCGCTTGTTTTTTAGAGGCATTAAATTTTGAAGTTGTTTTGTTTTAATTTCCAGGTTTTTAGGGTTCCGTACCTCAAAAGGAAAAAAAAACTGAACACATATAAAATCACTCATGAGATTAAAACGTCCAGACAAATAATTTAGATTTGCCATCTCGATATTAATGACGGAATTTTAATAACATACGAGTAGGTAGGTACGGTCAACGGCACGCTGGGCTTCCACGACAGCGTAATGATATTCAATCAAATAAATAACAGATTTTTTACAGTTTTGTATAACCTCATGTGCTGCATAATGTACCTACCAAATGGCACTAAAATGGGCGTATATCCAAGCCACGAAACATTTGAAAACCAGAGGAAATCCCGCCATCGTAACGAAACGATCATCGAAAACCAGCCGCGGGGCGCGTCGCAGTGTGTTGTACCCCGCGGTAACGCGCCTGCTGGCGCAAACTGCTCGCGGATCGCCGGCGGCACGCGGCGGTGCGCGCTCACGCGCCGTGGCGCGCCTTGGTGTGTTGGACGAGGCGGTTTTCTGTACAAATTAATGTACTTGCATACAACGTAAAAGACGCGCGTGGGTGCGCCGCGACCGCGCGCGTCGCCAGTGTGAGAACCGTCTAAACTGTCAAAATTGTTTTAAAATAAAAAGAAACAATAGTATTGTATTTAAGATAGCCTGCGTAGTGTACAAACCTAATTTGTGTCATTTTCGTCCATGGAAACAGACGTGGGACCCGTACATTAATAACACCGTCAAAAAAATATTACAATTTGAAAAACAAGTACCATATACCTCAGATCACTTAAAAATCCCTATGAAATAAATTTGTGCCAAATTAAGGCATGGACTTTTAATATTTTCAATTTTTTTGTTTGTCCGAGCCATTGATGCTTATAAAAAATATTAGTATTATTAGAGTTTACATATTTAATATCTTAAATACATGAGTGATGGACAGAATGAATTTGTGTCATTTTCATGCATGGATAATACCTAGGTAGGTAGGTATTCAAAAAGTTTGCGGTCGAAGCGAGTAGGCGCGGGCGCGTGGCGAGGGACGACGAAGCTCGTCCGTTTCGGTTGGATACTAAGTACGTACATACCTATAAGTCTCACGTCACGATACGAACGAACACGCACCTTTCGTTTGGTTAAGTAGGTACTCTATAGAATTACATCTCCTGTTTTAGAAATTCATACAGATGTACTATGGACAACAACGTCACTTAACCACAACTCTTAAGGTTAAAATCGGTTGCACGCCGCGCCGCCGCCGTCATAACATAATATATTTAGTTCGTGCAGGGGGATACATGCGCACACAATTTTTTTGCTAACTTTTTAAGCGAAGCTGTTGCCCATAGTACATACATATCTGTTCTGTTTCCATTCTAAAACAACCTAGAAGTAATGTACCGACGATATACATTCTTATTTCAGATATCAAATCGATTGTACCGGCTTCCCGGCAGAATGATTGACAAAAACATGTGGGCCGGAGAGTCGCATGCTTTGAGGTTATGTTTTTTGTTAAATCGTCGAATTCCAGATCAATCGGAGCCTGTAGCGGTGGGTTGATGTATTTGTAGCCGTTACATATTTAAGCATGTTCCAGACGGATTAAATCACGCCTCCCAACAGAGGTGACCTTGCTTGATTTAATCCATCTAGACGGCAGATTTAATCCAAATTTCTCCAACCAATCCAAATGACCTTCAACGTCCTTGGTGGAAGGGCGCGAGTTCCAACACAGGCACGGTAATGATATTTATCAGTACTCCAACTTCATATACTGCCCGGCATTTTATTGGCAAGATAAAAACGAGACAAAAGATGTGCAGCGCCACAAATTTTAGTGTTTGTGGCTATTGCGCATCTTTTGTCTCATCTTTCTCTTGCCAATTTATATGCAAGTGTCATCTGTACAAATAGTCGAAAAGCGAGTCGTACCTACGCGCCTCGGCCCTCGAGTTCAGTCTGCAGTCTGCACTCGGTACACAAACAGTCGCGAATGCGCCGCAGTGATGAACGAAAGATGTACGTAGGTCAGGTACTATTGAGGTAATAAATATAATAGAAAAAATACTATAAAATATCGACTCAGCCCTCGCAGTTCAGACGGGCTCAAATGGCTCGGCTGCTACGGGTTACGGGTGAGTCAATTTTTTCTAGTAGTTTTAGGGTTCCGTAGCCTAAATGGCAAAAAACGGAACCCTTATAGATTCGTCATGTCTGTCTGTCTATCTGTCCTTCTGTCACAGCCATTTTATTCCAAAAGTATTAATATTACACAATTGAACCTTGGTTGGTAGATGTATTCTGTTAACCGCTTAACGATTTTAACACAAAAATAACAAAAATAAAGATTAAGGGGGGGCTCTCCATACATGGAACTGAAACTGCGAACGTGTGAGGTGTCAATAGATAGGTCTTTAAAATTGACATTGAAGTTTTTAAGACATTTTTTTCTCAAAGTCTAAGGTTTGAAAGATATACTCCTCCAAAGTGGTAAAATGTTTATCCTCCCCCCCCCTTTAACTTTTGAAATAAGAAAGTGAAAAATCTAAAAAACATATATGCTGCATGTAGGTCTTAATAATTACTTTCAATAAAAATTGGTTTAAATGAGATATAGTAATTAGTTTTTCAGATATAGCACATTTTCCATAACCGCAAATATAACTTTGTCATTCATAACAACACTGAAAAACAAAGTTATTTTTGCAGACGAAAAATTATAATGGTATTAAATATGGTGTGGTATAAGGTATCTACGGAACCGTACGGCGTGTTGCCCAAAACGCACTTGGCCGGGTTTTTTTCTATTATATTTATTACCTTAATATAGAAATAACATTCTAAAAAATTCAAAATTCAAAATTCAAATTAATTTATTCAGTCTAGGCTGTTACAAGCACTTGTGAATGTCATAGAAGCTACGCCATCGGTTCGCAAACCCTAAGCGGGAGACCTTGTAACGAGAAGAACCGGCAAGAAACTCGTCAAGGGCTGCTTTTTTCTCCCTGTATATTTCATACAGAGTCGTCAAGATTGAAAAATGAGCTCCACATTTAAAGTGAGGTCATTTTCCATCACAATAGTTATCAAAAGGTTACACACAATGGGTAGTTAGGTTAAAATTAAATATCTACTATATTCAGTTAGATAATCGTGAGAGTAAATAACTTTCAACTAGTTTAGAAATCACTCTGTCTGCTACTCTAACAAAAAAACACTTGATACAAGACATAAAAATAAAACGCAATTCTTACAATTCAATATGCGTTAAGATAGGTACTCAGAAGCAGACCCATTCCCACTGGCAGCACCCGTTCACGAGCATGACGCATGGACCAGCCATCGCTTCGCTCAACCATATTTGAGGGAACGTAACGACCCGCCCCACACGACACCACCGCAGAAATGATTAAAGAGAGCATGACATACTTAGGCTACCCATCCTAAGGCACCGAATTGAAAACTAATATCCAAAAGCTTTTCATAGGCCTTTACTTACAAAACTATAGACAAAAAAATACGAAAACATCGTGATAACGAAAGCCAAATAATCATTTTGGTCATTAGCAATAAAAAAGTGAGAAATCAAAACAAGGATTAGTTATTAATTCTATGTTTTGAGTAAGAAGTGCCATACTGATTGATAATATTAAACAGGAAAAAAAAAAATATGCGACGCCCTTAGTACAAGCAGACAGAAGCAGACCCATTCCCACTGGCAGCACCCGTTCACGAGCATGACGCATGAACCAGCCATCGTTTCGCTCAACCATATTTGAGGGAACGTAACGACCCGCCTCACACGACACCACCGCAGAAATGTTTAAAGTGAGCATGACATACTAAAGCTACCCGCATTAAGGCGTCGAGTCAAAAAGCTTACAATACATTTTAAGTAGGTAGGACAATTCTCCCAATTTTCACATAGAATAGAAAAATCTACGACCAAGCTGTTTTATCAATTAAGTAATCTTTAACGGTATAGTATCCTTTTTTAAGAAGACAATTCTTTACATGAGTCTTAAAGTTTTCAAATGGTAAATCCAAAATATTACTTGGAATTTTATTATAAAACTTTATACCAAGACCTATGAAAGAACCACGGATTTTTTCTAATCTATACTGAGGCATTACAAGTTTGTCTTTATTTCTGGTGTTCCGATTGTGCCAATCACTATTTTTTGTATATAAGTTAATATTGCGACGCACAAAAAGTATGCAGTTTAATATAAATTGTGATGCTGCTGTCAATATACCAATTTCTTTGAATCTATCCCTAAGAGATGTTCTAGAACTTAGTTGATAAATAGCTCTTATTGCTCGTTTTTGTAAAACAAAAATAGTATTTATATCGGCTGCTATCCCCCACAAAAGAATACAGTATGACATGATGCTATGAAAATAGCTGAAATACACTAATCTAGCAGTTTCTACATCTGTTAACTGTCTAACTTTTCTAATAGCATAGGCAGCAGAGCTGAGCTTGCCAGCCAGAGCTGCGATATGCATATTCCATTGAAGTTTACTGTCAAGAGTAACACCCAAGAAAACTGTTGAATCGAGCAAATCTAATTTCTCATTATTGATTACAATTTCAGTGGGATACGCCTGTACATTAGGTAAAGTGAATTTAACACATTTGGTTTTCTTAGCATTAAGCTGGAGATTATTTACATTAAACCAAGTAAGAACCTGCGAGAGTGCCTTGTTCACATCGTCAAAATCAGTTTTATTCCTGTCAACTTTGAATATTAAAGAAGTATCATCTGCGAACAAAACAATATCACAGAACCTCTCTGCAAAAAAGGGTAGATCATTTATATATATTAAAAATAAAAAAGGGCCCAAAATGGAGCCTTGCGGAACGCCCATTTTTACATGAGAACCTGATGAACTTACTCCATTGATATTAACTGTTTGAGTCCTTGAACTGAGATACGACAGTATTAATTTTTGGGCATTATTTTTTACACCGTAATGATTTAGCTTCAACAGCAGCGTCCAGTGGTCCACGCAATCAAAAGCCTTGGACAGGTCGCAGAAAATGCCAAGGGCATTCTGAGACCCCTCCCAAGCCTCAAAGACATGCTTCAAAAGCGCAACCCCAGCATCAGTTGTGGAACGACCTGATTCTAAATGCCAAAAGTCTAAAAATTCAATAGGTACTATTGATTGAAATATAAGTTCTTACTATTGCAAAGTGCAGATTGTGCTGTTTTTATTATAAATATAATTAACCAATAATCCAGAGATACCTTACATTTTTAAATACCTGGAAAGTCCGAAAGCTAAGATTAAGTATACTCAAAATATTATATAATACGTAGGTATTGTACTAAGGATTATTAAATAATTTGTTTCTCCCATCAATAATGTATTTTTTTTTATTTTTATTTTACCATTAGTTTTGTTAATCTAGTTATATTATTGCCTTAAAATTAATTGATTGAACCAGCGCGGGTTTATTTAGGTAATTATTTCAAGGACAGGGCCGAGTTACAGTACTGATAGATATCTTTACCGTGGAATGGGAAAGAGTGTCGGCGCTAGGGTTGCCAACATGTCTAAGGCGAAATACAGTATTTTTCAAATAAGGCTAAAAAATTAGTACACTTTAAAATAATATAGTAGTTTATGGAAAAGGCAAAAATTAGGCAAATATATTATTATATTTTACTTTTTATAAAAACTATATTTTTTGAACTTTTTGCATTTTTGAACAATGTTTTGGTCAAAATCATAAACCATAAATAAAACAATCATGAATCAAAATAAAAGTCTCATATTATTTTCTACCATCAATATTAATTAAATATAAGTAAATTAAAAACTCGTTTTTAACTTACTTACGATTGTATCAGTATTACTGATTAAGTTAAGACATGAAAGAAATTCGTCCATGGTTAAGATTAAGATATATTTCGTCCATGGATTAAGATTTAATTAAGTTGTCAATTTTATATTGACAAGTTTGGAACGCAATAAGACAGATAGATACGTTCAGAATTCAGATACAATACACTATACACATAGTATTTGTTACATGGTGTGACTATACACTACACGCTATAGAATCAGTCAAAATTCACGATCACAAATTAAAAAAAAAGAAACATTTGTTTCTTAGCGATCGATGTTGAAAATATAGTATTTTTGCGTACTATATATTTCTTCAATAGTATATAGCACGCAGACCCGAAACATAGTATAATACGACATATTATTATAGTATGGTTGGCAGCCCTAGTTGGCGGCGCTTGGATGTAAACTCGTGTAGCCGCAACACAATCCACGGATGGAAACCACGCCCCCATCAAGCTTCCACCAAGGTGACCTTGGTTGGGAGGCGTGATTAAATCCGTCTGGAACGTGCTTTATTGTAACAGCTACAAACACATTCGTTGCTCATGTAACGCAATAGCGACCTAAAGTTTTAAAAGCATGCGACTCTCCGGCCCACACGCTTAAGTCTAAAATATTGGTGAAAATTGTATTATGATTAAAAATAAGCAGGTTTTCGTAACCGTATATAATAGGTCTTTACCTATGAAATTGCCGATTTGTATGGAGAATTTTCAAGAAGTTGCATTTTTCATACTAGCATTTTCTTTGTTCATTTAACAACCGTTAACACTCTTGTAACAAAACTTTTATGTACTAATGTTTGAACACTATGCTAACCTATTCCATTTACGATAAGCGAAAAAAATAAGTTTTGGCTAAGTTACAACCCCTCCGGTCACCCTTTTTTGGCTCACAAAAAAAAGAGTAACTTTCAAGATCTTTTTTTAATGCTATGAAAGCTTAAAAAAAGGACTTTATTTTTGCTGATAGTTGACTATCATGGTCATAATTCGACATACGTAAATCAAGATATTGTTAAATGTTTTAAAACATAGAAGTTACTAGCGGCCACCCGCGACTTCGTCTGCGTGGAAATATTTTTTGCTATCCCTCGGGAATAATACATTTTTTCGGGATGAAAGGTATCCTATGTCCTTCTCTGTACCCCTGACAACGTGTATGCAAAATTTCATGACCATCGGTTCAGTAGTTAAGACGTGAAGGCGTAACAAACAAACAAACAAACAAACAAACGGACTTTCGCATTTATAATATTAGTAAGGATTATTTTCTCTGTATGTGACAAAATATCGGCAAGTTCATAAGTAAAGACCTAATATTTATAGATATATATTGCGAACGATTTTATCCAAGCTTTCCGATGACCTAGAGACTTGAAACTTTGAAAATAGGTCAGAACTGGAAGGCAATGCAATATTATGGTGTCATTGAGCTGATCTGATGATGAAACCGGAAGAAGCCCACAGGAATTCTATGATAAAACCTACAACCCCATCGTGTTTGGGCTCGTTAGAATAGGCATGACGAAATTTTTTTTTATTTTATCTTAATATATAAAATCGTAAACTGAATGACTGACTGACTGACTGACTGACTGACTGATCTATCAACGCACAGCCCAAACCGCTGGACCTAGAGACTTGAAATTTTGCACACAGATACCTCATACAGTGTAGGCATCCACTAAGGAAGGATTTTTGAAAATTCCATCCCTAAGGGGGTGAAATAAGGGATGAAAGTTTGTATGAAAGTCCCTCAGTTTTGAAGCTAGGATTTTCAAATTTTGTGTTTAGGCTGAAGATTAAAAATTAATAAATACGGGTCTCAGCGTTTTTCAAAATTCTACCCCCGAAGGGGTGAAAAGGGGTATGAAGTTGTGTATAGAAAAAAATCATTCATTTTCGAAGTATAAATCACTTTATTTATAGTAAAGGCTTATGGAAGGAAATCTAACGCAACTTTTATTGATATTGTAAGTACTTCAACCCCTATGGCGATGAAATAGGGGTGAAATGTGTAAATAAACCTAAAAATAGAGATGAATGTCGTTATTTGGGTTTTCTGGTATGACGATTGCAAAAATGACATTTATTTTGAAGTCCAACACGGTGGACATGATTTGACCCCATAAAGGGGTGAAAATGGGTTTCAAATTTTGTATGGAAAAAAAATATAAAATAGACGTTACAACTTTAAACTTCGTAGGAGCACGTCTAAAAATAAATTAGCAAACATATATTTAGTATTTTTGAAAATCAACCCCTTAGAGGGTAAATGGGGTATGTAAACATAAAAATCGATATGGATATCGTTCTTGATATTTTATGGGATGGTGATTGCGAAAATGACATTTATTTTAAAGTCCAACACGATGTACATGATTTAACTCCTAAAAGGGTAAAAATGGGGTTCAAATTTTGTATGGAAAAAGAATATAAAATAGACATTACAACTTTAAACTTCGTAGAAGTACGTCTAAAAATAAATAGTCAAACATATATTTTGTGGTTTTGAAAATCAACCCCTTGGGGGTAAATGGGGTAAGTAAACATAAAACTCGATATGGATGTCGTTCTTGAGGTTTTATGGGATGGTGATTGAGAAAATTACATTTATTTTAAAGTCCAATACGATGTACATGATTTGACCCCTAAAAGGGTGAAAAAGGGGTTCAAATTTTGTATGGAAAACTTATGGAAAAAGAATATAAAATAGAATAACTTTAAACTTCGTAGAAGCACGTCTTAAAATAAATAGGTAAACATATATTTTGTGATTTTGAAAATCAACCCCTTGTGTGGTAAATGATCATAAGTAAGATCAGGTAAGTAATCATAAAATACTAAATATGGATGACGTTCTTGAGGTTTTATGGGATGGTGATTGCGAAAATGACATTCATTTTGAAGTCCAACTCGGTGGACATGCATGATTCAGCCCCAGGGGACGGGGAGAAAGAGAACGGAAACGGGAACTGGATGGAGTAGAAGAGAACGGGAACGGGAATGGGACGGGGCGGAAACGGAAACGGGAACGGGAGCGGGACGGGAACCGGATGAGACGGGAACGGGACGGGACGGGGCGGGGATGGGAACGGGACGGGACGGGGCGGGGATGGGAACGGGAGCGAGAACGAGAGCGAGAACGAGAGCGGGAACGGGAACGGAACGGGATGCGATGGGACGGGAACGGAATGAGAGCGGGGACGAGAACGAAACGGAATGGGACGGGACGGGAACGGAACGGGATGGGAACGGGACGGGACGGGGATGGGTACGGGAATGGGAACGGGACGGGTCAGGACGGGAACGGGACGGGACGGCAACGGGACGGGACGGCAACGGGATGGGACGGCAACGGAACGGGACGGTAACGGGAACAAGAACAGGAGCGGGACGAAAAGGGAACGGGAATGGGAACGACCAGTCGTTTTTACGCGATTAGGCGGGTCCCCACCGAGCGATCGAGCTCGTACGACAAACGCCTTGCGTCTTGGCAAACGTCTTGCCTCGCGAGGCAGCGCACTTGGTGGTGACCCGCCTAATCGCGTAAAAACGGCTGGTCGGATCCTGGTTGAAGGTTCCCTAAAGATTTTCTCTAATATCCACGCGGACGAAGTCGCGGGCGGAAGCTAGTGTTACATAAATTACCTCTCAAAAAAAGAAACATTGGTAAAATAATTATTTCGCTAGCGTGAAAACTGCCCGAGATATCACAGTTTAAAATGCACACAAAATTGGACTCACCCGAAAACGCTCCATACTAACGGCTACCCTAGTTATGACGTCACGCCTAGGTGTTTGTATGCAACGCGTAGGAAAGTTTGGCAGCTATATTAAATATTGTGTTTATCAAAATTGTTTCTTATACAAATTTGCTATAAATTTTATGGATTAATTAAATGTATTATTTATTTTAATATATTTTAAACTTTTTAAATGGACTTGTCCGCCCAACTTTGAAGGGTAATAAAACAAATAATACGCAATATATAAAACCAAGAGGTATACAAGCTACTCTAAAAGTTCAATATGTTTACGGTTTTTATTAGTATTTTGTTATTTTATTCAGTAGTCGTCATACCTATTGTTTTGACGAGTACTCTAATGGGAGACGAAGTCCAGGGTCTGATGATGAAGCTGACAGACAGAGTATGTTCATTACTTTTAGTCGGAGGATTTTTGTAAAAATATTAACTAAACTGTTTTTCAATTAGGGTTTTTCAAAATGACAAAAAACTGTATGCTCGATAGATAAGATGGCGTTGATAAAAATGTATGTGTCAATGTGATTTTTTTACTCAGCTTCGAAGAGTACTCAGGTAGGCAGGCAAATCTGATGTTACCCTAAAATGTTTCTCTTTGGCCAGATGTCAGCCAGCGAACGCTTATTTGCCTCTTTGGTACAGGCCGTTTATTTTTAAAAGCCAATTTTTACACTTCTCTTTCCATCAACGCCATCTAGAGGCAAATAGTTACTATTTTTTTAAAATGTCACTTTGTAAAGCCTTCATTAAGAATAATTGTCCTAAGTCGTGGGCTTTTAAAAAAAATGCTTTTTTGACAGTTGCCTTTCTCATCGAATGTGTTTTTTAATCAATATATTTGTACATGTATCATAGATTCACGTGGACTACATTACCACAGAATAACTTTGATACTACCTAATAAATTGTTCGATTTTGGTAGATTATTTTTTGATGTTATTCTAAAATACCCCAGGTGTCCAAGAATGTCACAGCTCAAGGGTGGACACAATGTAACAGTGTTTCCACTACTACTACCTAATATTTGTGATTTTCAGACTCATTAATCTTTTAGTATGTAGAATTTTACCTGAGAGATTAATGCCTATTATAAGTAATTGTTGATTTTAAATCGTTATTGCCTATAAAAGGTACATAACTACGATTTAAAAAAAATTAGACTCATTTATCTTTAAGTCACACACAAATCATTGTACCTGAGATAAACCTATAGGTACTTTTAAAGTCTGAATAATTATGCAATACCTTGAGAAAACCTTTATCGGTTGGAATTCAACAGATTTTGTCATTTACTTGTTCCACTAAATATGAAAATGTCAAAATTAATAACAGTGTTTCATTGTTGGACAGAGGATGTTTCATTGTGTACACCTAGGTGGACACAATGAAACAATTCCCATTTTCTTTTAAAAGTCTTCTTATTGGTTTATGTATCTATTTATTAATGAAACTATAACTGCCATTTTATACCTAATTAAGTAGATTCCGTTCCTCTAAAAACGGAATTCATATCTTTAAAAATGAGAGAAATATGAGACTCAGAGCTTTTGGTGTTGCATTGTTCCACACTGCTCTACGTTTGTATGTATGTGAGTTTTTGTATTGTTACTTGGGACAAGTTTCAATGGTTGTAAAGTAATTTATGCTTACTACATTAGTCAAAACTTGAAAAATTAAACTTTAGTATTTACTTACCTTTTAAAAAAAACTAAAAACCGACTTCAAAAAACCTGCCTCTAAAAAGCAAGAAATAATATTCAAATCATTAGATATGCATTATCATTGTTATATAATAACAACACGTCTATTGAAGTCGGGTGGGGCTGGAGTACAACTTCGTTTTTTTATTCTAAAAGCCCTACCCGACTTCAATATACGTGTTGTTATTATATAACAATGATAATGCATATCTAATGATTTGAATATTATTTCTTGCTTTTTAGAGGCAGGTTATTTGAAGTTGGTTTTTTGTTTTTTAAAACATTTTTTTTTATTTTTAAAACAATTTTTTATTTTTTTGTTTTTAGTGTAAGTACCTTCTCTATTAGGTAGTGTAGTGTAAGTATATTATTTGGTAGAAAAATCGGCTCAGTCAAACGTGAGATATTCGCGGAGAAACATACATTCATACAGGTCAAACTGAAAGAGAACCTTCTTTTTTTTGAAGTCGGTTAAAAAGACTAAAAGTACCTCTTACCCAACAAAAAGAATCATCTTATTCGGTTCATAAATAACAAAATAGTCAAGTTAGTTGATGCAAAATCATAGTGTTTTCAGGATACCTTGAAAACTACTGAACCGATTTGAAAAAAAATGAATGGGACCATTTCGCAAAAAAATTGAATCGAACAAAAAAAGAATCATCAAAATCGGTCCATAAATGTCGAAGATACGCGCGAACAACGAAAAAAAAAACATACAATTAAGGATGTAATAAAACAGATGCTTCGTTCGGAGTTATTTTATTAATAAAATACATGTAAAATAATTTTTTTTTTCTTACAAAGAGGTTATAAGAAAACTGAATTTCTTAGTGCTCATCACGGTTAGTTCAGAGCCATCACGCCTTATTAGTAAGTTTGAATAGACTAACATACACGTTACTAACATAACAAGTGATGTATAGGTACTTGGTTATTTATAAAGCTGTTGGGTTTTAAAGTAAATGGGAACGGGAACGAGAACGAAAACGGAAACGGGAACGGTACTTACCTACTAATCTCTGAACTAAACTTTTCAATAATTTATACCAATTCGAATTTAATATTTATAACTAAGACAGGACAACGTCTGTCGGGTCAGCTAGTAAAATAAATATTTGAGGGGGCTCCCATACAACAAACGTGATTTTTTTAGCCGTTTTTTGGTACGGAACCCTTTGTGTGCGAGTCCGACTCGCACTTGACCGGTTTTTATTTCCTTACCCTCAAAAAATATTTTGTTACAGTAGGTAGGTAATCCTTTCTTTTTAAACTTTGCAAGAGGTAGAGTACAAGAATGTTAATGATGTCATCTCATCAATGAGACTGTAATTGACAATAATAACACATGCCTACTTCCAAATCACGCCAACAGCACTGTTAGCCTATAATCCATTAAATGAAGTAGGTACACAAATACCCTATCTGTGTAATATTTTGTGACTATTTAATTTGGTCGGATACGCGCTAACAGCGCTGTGAGCGTGATTCGGAACGCGGCCACAGTATCATCAAATGTATTTATATTCGTTCGTATACTTCTTACCTACCTACCTACTCGTTACTTCAAATTAGTATTGGGTAATAACGGGTTTTTCACATACCGAACCGAAACTATGTATTGGTTTTCGATAACGGTTTTCAAAACTATTTATTTTTGAAACTATTTATCGGGGGTATTGTACGGTATTACCAATTCAGCCGCACCGAAATAACTAGTTTTTTGATACAATGTTGGTATTTTCTTGACAACTATGTTTTACGGAGATTATTTAAATAATTAGGTACTTATAGAAATTATGGAATATGAAATTCACAGATTTGTTTTGGTGTTTTTTGTTTCCTTTTAACCTTTTTTATGAATATTTTTGTTTTAAATTAAGATTCTTAAAAATATATACGTATTTAGACTTATATTAAAATAATTAATATAATTGAAAAAAAAAACTAGAAAAAATCGACTCACCCGTAGCAGCTCAGACGGGATCCTACGGGTGAGTCGATTTTTTCCAGTATTTTTACTATTATATAAATTATCTTAATATAAAAATAGTTGTGAATGCCTAAAATCTGAAATTTCAGTAGGTATTATACATATTTATGAAACAAAAAACACATCAACGATTATAATTTCGTGCTAGGTGGTTAGATGGCGCTATTTCCTATATTACAAAAGCACCCTGAATCGCACGAAACGAACACGGTACGGTTTTTAGGAACGTTAAGGTATGGTAATAAGGTCAGGTATTGAATATCAAAACATTTGGTTGCAATAACGTGTTTCTGTCGATAAATAGTTTCACCGCAGACCAATACATAGTTTTCGGTATTGCACCAATACATAGTTTCAATAACTATTTACGGTTTATAACGCTCATCTCTACTTCAAATGTGTCACCGAACTTCAGTACCTATGCTTAGGCGTCACTTAAGTCACTTACTTACTTTAAATTAGGCGAATTAATTTGAAGTGGGATATTGTGCTGGCTCAATACGAAATAGAGGCTACTTTTTACAAATTCTTTTACCCAAAGTCGCTCGAACGGCAAAGTACGTAGCAGCGGTGCTCGAAGTACGCAGCAAACAGCGGTGCCCCGGCTCCCACCCCCCCACCCCCCCCCCCCCATTTTCTTTTGTGACTTTTACAGGGTGTTGAAAAGAAAAAAATAAAAAGCTGAAAATTCCATTGATGAATTTAGCACAAAAAATTATGTACAACAGATACTATTGATCTAAAACATTTAACACTTATTTAACCAATTGTAATATTCTTTTGGAGTTACTAAGGTAACGCTTTAGGTAATAGTCAAATAACAGTATTCCCGTGGACAAAGATGACACAAAAAGCTCAAGTAAGTACATCGGTTACAACTTCATAATCATCATGAAAGTAAAATTTTCAACTTTAATTTTCTTTTCGTCCGATAGCGTTAAAAAAGACAAAAACCTAAATTGTTACTTATGCATCAAACCAAAATGACACAATTTCATGCGTGCGTGTGGTTTGAGGGCCACTTCATCGAAAGTCAATAAAAATATACTGATGATTTAGTAAACATTATAAAAGAAATGTGCAACTTGGAATCGATTTTGTGAAAGTCATCTTCACCGAGTTATTAGCTGAAGAGTCGGGCCCTCAGTTCTCACATGGAGGATTGAGGGCCCAGCTGTTGCGAACAAACTATTAACATTATAGTAAAAGTTTTAATGCCAAAGTCTAAGTTAATCCCGAACAAAAATTGTGGAAGTAAGATTTATCGCAAAACGCTTTTCTACTTTGTGTAATCTTAGTTCAAAATGGGCCCTCAATACTCCAACTTACAAAAATTCATTACGCATTTTTTTTTAATTATGGGATTACGGCTGTTGTAAGTTGTCCAGTGGGGTACGTAATAAAATGTGAAAAAATGTGAAACAAATAGCTGGCTTCAACTCCTCCTAGTTTTACAGTTATTACCTTCTGAATATTCGGGCCCTCAATCCTCCACATTTTCTACTTCTTGATTTATTACGCACAAAGTATGGAATGTAAAATTAACATGAAGTTATCTGTTTATGTGAAAAAAAATGTGCAACAAGTTGGTATTATTTATTATTAATAAGAATTGGAATAAAAGTATAAATTAAAAAAAAACCGAAATCGACTAGTTTTTTCACCTTGTACGTACGTAGGGTAACCATTATTTTTTTTATTTCTCATACTCGGAAAGTCGATGGAAATCACTGCTTTACACCCTAGGGCGGAAAATAATAATTAAAATAAATGAGATATGTACAGTCAGCAACGAATGTCGTTTAACATTGAAGTACTTTTTCGACACGCTTTTTTGACGAATGCCACACTGGACAACTTACAACAGCCGTAAATCCATAGTTTAAAATAAAATGCGTAATGAAATTTTGGAAGTTGGAGAATTGAGGGCCCATTTTGAACTAAGATTATATAAAGTAGGAAAGCGTTTTGCGATTAAATCTTACTTCCACAATTTTTATTCGGGATTAACTTAGATTTTGGCATTAAAACTTTTACTATAATGTTAATAGTTTGTTCGCAACAGCTGGGCCCTCAATCCTCCATGTGAGAACTGAGGGCCCGACTCTTCAGCTAATAACCCGGTGAAGATGACTTTCACAAAATCGATTCCAAGTTGCACATTTCTTTTATAATGTTTACTAAATCATCAGTATATTTTTATTGACTTTCGATGAAGTGGCCCTCAAACCACACG